>CM070601.1:20811439-26133645 GCA_036346395.1 Hsuehochloa calcarea | reverse complement strand
GAGAGGACATGGTTCTTTGGCCGTCCGATCCAGATCGAACGACGCACATTCTAAGGGGTTTGGCCGAGCCGGGTGGTGCGGTCGCCCACTGTGCGTGCGACTCAAACCCGAGGAACAGTGCCCTGGTTTGACTGGCTTTAAATCTAATTCTCCTAGTTTGACCAGGCCTTAAAATATAGAAAATAATTTTATAAAAATATGAGATTTCACAGAGGGGCTCCTGGGGTAACCTAGTACCCATATAAATTTAGTAAACCCACTGTTCATAATTTATTTGGTATATTTTACATTCCCAAAAGCATAGGTTAATAATCGAGTTGGAATTTCCTGTGGTTCATAAGGGGTTCCAAAAGTTTGGGAAAATTATATTAATTCATGATAATTAATGTAATATTTGAATAATGTTTTTCCAGAGGATGTTCAAATGTTTAGGCTACTGTTTTCTTTAGGACTTGATCTAGTAAGTGTTTGTTTATATATATATTCGAATAAGATTTTCTAATACGGGGTCGCCCGATCTTCTCGAAGTAGGATCTGGATACTCACGTGGATTTGATGAACCGTAGTGATCCCCCGTTGCCAATGCAAGAGTTAGCACTCTATAATTCGCCCAACCACACGTGCTGAACTTCACGACCACCGATGAAGTTCTATCGCGCTCCCAATTCCCAATGGAAAAGGTTGAACAATCTTAATTTGGTGAACTCCCAATTCCTCTCAAGTTGGTTTGCCCAACGAAAGAACAAGAGTTTTCTATTATCAAATTCGTTCCCTTACAATGGGGTTTACCCTCAATATATAGTCTTAGCCTAAGGCTTTTCAACACAAGATTTTCCATATGGTACTATTCACGTGCATCTTAGCACGCAAGACCGCTCACGGCACTGCTCATGGGCCTTTTACTGCTCACGTGCTTCGTTCATCCGGGCCTTGTACCGTTCACGCGCACTTTATTCATCATGGGCCTTTTATCGTTCACACGCACCTTCATCTCCATCCATCGTTGACTCTTCAAACTCGAGCACAAGTAAAACATTGTTTTTAGGTAGTATACAATTCTTATTGAAATTAATGATATGTTCATTAAGGAACAGAGTTCACCGAGATTGTAGCTTCTTGGCTCGTGCTCTTGTTATTGGTCCGATTATTGAAGTCTCATTACTAGCTTTGGCATTACTAGCGATGTCCTCATCATCCTCCCCTTCTTGAAAAGGAGTCGACCTCGACTCTGCACAATCTTGTCCAAAGAAAGGTGATAAATCAAAGAACATTAAATGTGGAACTTACCCCATAGTCATCACCGGAAGCTCAAGCTTGTATGCATTGTCATTGATCTTGGCAAGAACTTTAAATGGTCCATCACCACGGGCATCAATTTGGATCTACGCTTCTCATGAAAGCGATCTTTTGAAGGTGGACCCACACTAAATCACTGGTTCAAATAGCATTTTCTTTCTAGATTTGTTAGCTTTGGAAGCATAAGCACGTACCTTCTTTTCAATTACCTCTTTAGTTGTGGCATGGAGTTTTTCACAAAATCAAGACGTGTAGAAGCCTCCATATTTGCACGTTCTTGTAGTGGGAGAGGAAGTAAATCAAGGGGCGAATTGGTTTGAAGCCGTACACTACCTCGAATGGGCTCAATTGAGTTGTAGAATGTACATACTGTTATATGCAAACTCCACATGCGGTAGACAATCTTCCCACTCTTTCAAGTTCTTCTTTATCATGATGCGTATAACGTTGAAAGTGTGCGGTTCACCACCTCTGCTTGCCCATCTGCTTGTGGGTGACAAGTCGTTGAAAATAATAACTTTGTCCCCAGCTTGGCCCACAAAGTCTTCCAAAAGTAGCTCATGAACTTGACGTCGCGATCTGAAACAATGGTTCTTGGCATTCCATGCAATCTCACAATCTCCCTGAAAAACAAATCAGCTACATGCGACGCATCATCGCTCTTATGACAGGGAATAAAATGTGCCATTTTAGAGAACCTGTCCACAACAACAAAGACTGAATCCCTTCCCCTCTTGGTCCTAGGCAGTCCTAACACAAAATCCATGCTAATATCTTCCCAAGGAGCACTAGGAACAGGAAGTGGAGTATACAAACCATGTGGATTGAGTTTTGATTTTGCCTTATGGCATGTGATGCATCTTTGAACAAACCTCTCGACGTCTCGCCTCATCTTTGGCCAATAGAAGTTATCAGCTAACATCATATAAGTCTTCTCCCTCCCGAAATGCCCCATCAATCCTCCTGCATGAGATTCCTGCAACAATAACAAACGCATAGAGGAATCCGGAACACATAGCTTATTCATGCGAAAGAGAAAACCATCATGAATATGGAATTTATCCCACCCTTTTCCATCTTTGCAATTAGAATATGGAGCTGCAAATTCATGATCGGAAGCATATAAATCTTTCAAACTTTCCAACCCTGGTACCTTTACTTCCAACCGAGTCAATAAAGACATGTTTTCTAGACAAAGCATCAGCTACCACATTCTCTTTGCCTTTCTTATATTTGATAATGTATGGAAAGGTCTCAATGAATTCTACCCACTTAGCATGTCTACGATTCAATTTCGCTTGCCCCTTTAAATATTTCAAAGATTCATGATCAGAATGTATTATGAATTCCTTAGGCCAAAGATAATGTTGCCAAGTTTCCAACACACGCACAAGAGCATATAGTTCTTTATCATAAACAGGATAATTCAATTGTGCACCATGAAGTTTCTCTTTGAAATATGCAATGTGTTTTCTTTCTTGCATTAAAACACCACCAATACCTATTCCACTAGCATCACATTCAATCTCAAAAGTTTTTGTGAAATCAGGTAAAGCAAGCAATGGTGCTTCAGTCAAACATTTCTTCAATTCAGTAAAAGCTTTGTCTTGTTTGTCTCCCCACTCAAAAATCACTCCCTTTTTAGTTAATTCATTTAATGGGGCAACAATGGTGCTGAAATCTTTCACAAATCGCCGATAGAAACTAGCAAGCCCATGGAAGCTACGAATTTGACTAACATTCACGAGAATTGGCCAATTTCTAATAGCTTCAATTTTAGATTCATCCACTTCAATGCCATGAGCTGAAACAACATAGCCTAGAAACACAACCTTACTAGTGCAAAAGTACACTTATCAAGATTGGCATACAAGCATTCTTTCCTAAGCACTTCTAGCACTTGTTTGATGTGTTCAACATGATCTTCAAACAGCGGCTATATATCGGGATATCATCAAAGTAAACTACCACAAATTTACCAATGAAGTGTCTCAAAACATGGTTCATTAAAGCGCATGAATGTACTAGGAGCATTGGACAATCCAAAAGGCATTACTAACCATTCATACAAGCCAAATTTCGTTTTAAAAGCGTTTTCCATTCATCACCATGTTTCATTCTTATTTGATGATAGCCACTACGCAAGTCAATCTTAGAAAAGATAGTAGAACCACTTAACTCATCAAGCATATCATCTAACCTAGGAATAGGATGACGATAGCGAACAGTTATGTTGTTAATAGCTCTGATCTATGCACATTCTCCAAGTACCATCTTTCTTAGGAACAAGAATAACGGAACGGTACAAGGACTAAGGCTCTCGCGTCGCACCCTTTGTCCAAAAGTGCTTGCACTTGACGCTGAATCTCCTTAGTTTCTTACGGATTTGTGCAGACGGCGGTCGATTGGGAAGAGGGCTCCGGGACTAGGTCAATTTGATGCTCAATACCTCGAATAGGTGGTAGACCGGTGGGTATCTCCTCCGAAACACGTCGTCATAAACACGCAAAACTTGAGAAATAGCACTAGGAAGAGATGTTAAATCATTAGTAGAAAGCAATGCATCTTTGTACAATAATACAAGGTGCATCAAAGCGGGATCATCTTTCATCTCTCTTAGATCAGATTTGGTGGCTATCATGACTAAGTTTTCTCTCCTCACTCTTGCTTTTACCTCTCGGGTTTGGCTTGTGGCTCTCACTCACCTTTGTGGAATCACACTCTTTGGTTCTCTCCTTTCTCACTCTCAACTTGCATCGCGATCTTACGCACATTATCATTTACAATTTGAGAAGGAGTCAACGGTAGCAACACCACTTGTTTTTTGTTCCACCAAAACTTGTATTGGTTAGTTCTTCCATCATGAATCACAGCATGATCATATTGCCATGGCCTTCCTAGCAACAAGTGACATACGTCCATAGGCACCACATCACACTCCACCGTATCTCGATAAGTGCCAATTTCAAATTCAACATCCACGGTGTATCCCACACTCAATGAACCTCTCTCATGCAGCCACTGGATCTGATATGGATGTGGGTGTTTCTTGTACTTCAACCCAAGTTTATTGCAAAGCTCCTTGCTAGCCAAATTACGACAACTCCCACCATCAATGATTACCTTACAAAATTTACCATCTTTGCTAACTTGAGCTCTTGTATGGAATAAATTGCAGCGCTGTTCATGGGAAGGCTTTGGTTGCACACTCAACACTGTCGGAGCACACACAAGTATAGGACCAACACCGGGTTCACAATACTCTATGTCTTGCTCCTCCTCATGTGCATCACCATATGTCCCTAAATCAGCATAGTGATCATTCTCTTCTTCACTTGCAGAATCATATTCCCCATTCTCTAATATCAACATCGCCTTGTTATTTGGGCAATCCTTTTGCATATGACCACGGCCAAGGCATTTGAAGCATTGTATACCGCTACTCTTCGCAGTAGAACCCATAGAAGAGGAAACACTAGCCTGCTGGATTTGATGGCCTTCTTGCACCTGGAGTGGCTTCTTCCTTCTTGCTAGATGATGTGCGAAAGCTTGAACCACCACTTGGAGCTGTTTGTTGGCTTATTTGTGATTTGGAACCATATCTTCCTCCATTGGACGGTGTACGTGCAGCAAAGGACGTTGATCTTGCAAACTTAGCATCCTCTTGCAATTGTCGTTCTGCCTTTGTAGCTTGATGCACTAACTCATAAAGATTGGTATAAGGCTGAAAATTGACAATTCTTTTGACTTGATGGTTCAAACCTGAGAGGAAGCGTGCCATGGTTTGCTCTTCTTGTTCTTGAACCTTGCCTCGAATCATGGCTAGCTCCATCTCCTTGTAGTACTCCTCCACGAATGTGCTCCTCGCTTCATATTCTTGCAATTTATCAAATAGATCACGCTTGTAATGACGAGGAACAAAACGGGCTCTCATTTCCCTTCATCTCTTGCCATGTTGCAACAGGTTTTCTCCATTCTCGCTCTTTGAGTAATGACTTGTTCCCACCAATCAAAGCATAACCTTCAAACTCAAGTGATGCCAATCAGATCCTTCTCTCATCCGTATAGTGATGTATACGAATATTTTATCAACCTTCAATTCCCAAGTGAGATACTCCTCGGGATCAGTCCCTCCTGCAAACTTGGGCATGGAAAACTTGAGCTTGCCCAAGCCATCATCTTCATTGCGTGGGACGACGATAATGGTCATTGTAATGCAAAGCAAAATCACCTTCCTCTTCCATCGCATATGCGGCACCACCACGCCCACCACGGCCTCCACCTAGACCACAGCCACGCCCTCCATGGGTTCCTCCTCGTCCTCCTAGGCGTGGTGGGCGCACCACGTTGGCCGCCACTCGGTGTTGCGGTGCACGGGAGGTACATGTGCGCAGCTTCTCCTCCTTGAACACTTGCTTCATCACCACCATTGCGAGCTTGTATGAGCCTAGTGAGGGTCCCAATGTCCTCCGCAATTGGCGCACATTTTCATCGACTTGTATCTCCATATTTTGCATATCCCTTGCAATTTGATCGAAAAGAATCATGCTTCTCATGGAGTTGATTGAGCCCTTGGTGTAGCTCACGTTGAAAGTGTTCATGAGTGCCCCAAATTGATATTGCTTGACGAATGCCCGAGTGTCATTTGTCCCACCACTCTCATCATGGTGTTCTCCTCCACGACATGGTTAGTTATGGAAGAAACAAATAGCTGTGTATATAATAATGCTTTGTGGAAATCACTCAATCTCACTATGTCCTCTCTCCAAGTAAAGTTCTTACCCTTCCGAAGTGAATTAAGGCCAATAAAAACTTACACCTGGTAGAAGTGACAACAAAGACAAGATGATGATCAAGCGAATTTAAGAGTGTTCACTACTAGCACAACAACGGTTATATGGTGGAGCTTGGCATGAGAGTGTATATCCTACCAATCTGAAATTCTTGATGTTGTAAAATTAAGTAATAATCCAAACTAGAATACTTTGCCTAAGTCTTGATCCAAAAATTTAAGTGAAGTCTATGAACACACATGCAAAGATTAATGTGACTCGATGCAAACAAATGAATGAGCTAACCAGAGGCAATCTGAAATTAAAGATTAGATAGCTCGTTTTGCACCAAGTACTAGGAGAGACGCTAGCCAATTGCAATGATATGAATGTAAGGGCACGAGATTGCTCAAGAGATTAAACTACACAATCTGAATTTATGGATTAAGGTCTCACCCAAATTCGCCAATGCTTTCTTTTCTTTCTTTCCTTCTCTTTTTTTTTTTTGCTCAACTTCCTCTTTTTTTTTCAAAGGCCAAACTAGGTTTAATTGTTCTTTTGGTTTTCCATAGGTCACAAATATTCAACAAGGTGTGAAGTACTCAGAGCAGCCCTAGATGCAATATTCAACAGCTAGTCTCAAATGATGAAAAGAATATCAGCAAGATTTTTTTTTTTTGGATTTTGGATTGGACACAAAGATTAGGTTACGGAGATAAAGACGAACGATCAGCACCTAAACAAAAATTCTAATGGATTAAAACTTAACAAAACTCACAAAATTAACAGATGCAAAAAAACTAGGGTTTGGATTTTTTTGTTGCAATTTTCAGTTTAATGGACTATAGGACAAAAATAAATCAATCTAAAAGTAAGGGTAAATAATCCTACCGAGTAAACCGCGCTCTGATACCAAGATGATACGGGGTCGCCCGATCTTCTCGAAGTAGGATCTGGATACTCACGTGGATTTGATGAACCGTAGTGATCCCCCGTTGCCAATGCAAGAGTTAGCACTCTATAATTCGCCCAACCACACGTGCTGAACTTCACGACCACCGATGAAGTTCTATCGCGCTCCCAATTCCCAGCGGAAAAGGTTGAACAATCTTAATTTCAGTGAACTCCCAATTCCTCTCAAGTTGGTTTGCCCAACGAAAGAACAAGAGTTTTCTATTATCAAATTCGTTCCCTTACAATGGGGGTTTACCCCTCAATATATAGTCTTAGCCTAAGGCTTTTCAACACAAGATTTTCCATATGGTACTATTCACGTGCACTGTAGCACGCGCACTGTTCACGGCACTGTTCATGGGCCTTTTACTGTTCACGCACTGTTCATCCCGGGCCTTGTACTGTTCACGCGCACTGTTCATCACGGGCCTTTTACTGTTCACACGCACCTTCATCTCCATCCATCGTTGACTCTTCAAACCTGAGCACAAGTAAAACATTGTTTTTAGGTAGTATACAATTCTTATTGAAATTAATGATATGTTCATTAAGGAACAGGTTCACCTGAGATTGTAGCTTCTTGGCTCGTGCTCTTGTTATTGGTCCAGTTATTGAAGTCTCATTACTAGCTTTGGCATTACTAGCGATGTCCTCATCATTTTCCTAGTGCAATATATTATGTAAATGCTTGAAAACATTATGCATGCTAATAATATGCATGGCAATCCTCTTTATTAATCTGGGGATGTGACATAACTTCATTTTCTGCCTGTGAGATGTGTTTGGACATGTGTGTGCTTCAGCCATTGGATGTTGCTCCGATGTATGGAAATTTCACTTATCCCCTTTGGTGTCTTCATATACATCAAGTGTTTGTACATCGACCAGGTGCCTGATTGTTTTTGTTAGGGATAAGATAAATTTTCGTTATCTAACTACTAAATAACACATGTCTCCAAGCATATCGAACGGCCATAAAATTAAATTCAACGTACTCTTATAGTGAAAGGAAGTAGCATTTATGAAAAGTGCACATGAAACGTTAAGCGTGTGCTACACCAATTTGTAGTTTTCTCTAGGAGAGACCTTATTGGCCAATTAATCACTTTAGTTTAGAGTTACAGATTACACTTAAGTAGAGAAATGTTATGCACATAATTATGTTAAGTAGTAGTCTGCAGTTGCCAGTAGAAAAAAAATAGAACGACTAATTATACATAGAGAGCATTCTATACTTTCTGATTGCATATGTGATCTTACTACGTACCACTATCCAAATGAGTAGTAGCAGTACATGGATGTGATTTCTTTTTTTTTTTTCTTGCTAAACATGCACGCGAGCATTCGATCGAATCGGACATAGATAAGATGGAAAACGCATGTGGATTGGATATGTGGGGGACTAGAGGGTTGCATATCCGCGTGTCGGCGAATAGCCAGGGCGCCGAGAGTGGCGGACGATGTGGACTCTCAGGTGCGCCGTGACGCACCGCGCGCGCGCGCGCGCGGCTTTACAGTTTGCTCGCGTGTCGGCGCGGCATTGGCTGCATGCCGAGGTGACGCAGCGATCCTCCACCTTTTTTTTCAGCGCCTGCGACCCATCTACAAGTATTATAGTAGGTGGTTTCGCCAAATTGTAGTGCCATTAGTTAGCTAATCTGAGAAGCATATATAGCTTATCAGAGACCTTGTACAGAAGCTAAGCCCTCCCAATCAGCCGTGAGATATATTAAACATTCAAGTTAATTGAGAAACACTACAAGGACCAGCGACGACGGGTGCTATCTAACTAGACATCTGTAATTGGTGGAGCTCGACTACGTACGATTAATCCGGCGATCTGCCTGGTTCTTGGTGCCAAAAGTTTCTCCAAAAGATTAACAATAATCCTCCTGCACTTGCATGTTTGAATGCAGTGGCTGCATGGACAGGTACGCATGCACAACGTGGGCCACACATTTATCCTTGAGCCTCACGGACCCCACAGGAAAATTCCTCGCAACCGTATTATTCCCAGATCACTTATTAGCTTCCAGGAAAATTAACAACTCCTTCTGGATTCCTCGAGGAATAATGAATGAATGAATGAAACTCGTTGGACACTGACGGCATGCATATATACGGCACATACTATAATGCTGAAATTATTAATCTGCGGGCGAATCAATACTCTTTTGCAACATACACGTTGCTTATTCTCCAGAAAAGAATTTTTTTAAAAAAAATTAACTCGAGAGGAGGATCCCCTCTCAGCTCTCAGATGTTGCAAGGAATAGATTCGGCTGCTCTGGACTTTGTGGGAGACGATGTTTGTTTCCTAGCTAGATGAACCCGCGCCGTCGGATTCGACGCTGACGGAGCATGCATTTGACACGTACTTGACAGTGGTTGTGGCCTTAACCGTACGTGCATGCAGATACATGGAGCCGTCTAAGATTTACAGCTATATATGATGATGTCGCGTGTAATTTGATGGGACAAAATTCCATCTTGGATTAATTCAATATGTGAGATACGGTCCAAACACATGTACACCACGGGAAGAATGGGCGTCCAACCATTACGTAGCCTAACTGGGTGACACTTTATACTCTAGCTAAGGACTAGAGTAATTCGATTCTTGCCGACTGCAATTTAGGTTGGTCTTTAGTTGTGTAGATTTTCCACTATAACTTTTTTGGGATCTGAACCTTTTAAAACAATAGATAAAGGAGAAAATTAAAAAGATTTATGAAATTGATTATAAATTCTGTTTTTTTAGAGGGGTGCAGTTTTTTAGAAGAGAAATGACATAGTTTGTTATTAGAGTTATCCTCCAAACATACATCTAGTGAAACTGTACTTTTGGACTCCAACCAGACAACACAGTTGCACAGGCGCCGCACCGGTTGGACCGACCATCGGTGGCTGTGAATTTCGAATTTATCGCTACGGTTTTCGAAAACGTGCAAAGTGCGTGACGAAGTTTAAATTGGGTCCATGCTCTTGCGGAAACTTCAAATTAAGAACAAGTGGATCTATTAGTAAAGATCACACGGTCGTAGGGAGGACTAATGGCAAGTGGAGCTCTTGCCTAGGTTGCTTTGGTGCTTTACCAAAGATCTTGGAGGGCAAATGACACAATCAAACTGTCCTAGAAAACATTGCCGGTGGAGCATGATTGCGGTGAGAGAAAGATGGAAATGCATTGCCGGCTATAGTAGTAGCACGCTGGATTAGTACAAAGTAATCCAGCGGTGGAACCATAAATTTGGAACATCTCGGATAAACTTATAGTATAAAATATACCGAGGCACAATGACCTCGGTACTCACTGCCCACTACCTTGGTGCTGCCTCGGTAGTCGGTGTCTCGCCGTCCCCATATCGTAGCCCCTGCACCGTGCCTCAGTGCCCACCCAGGCCCGCACTGCAACCCTCGGCTGCCCGTGCCGTGCCGCGTTGCCGCACCCACCCTTGCCCGCGCCGCGCCTCAACCCGCATCGCGCTACGGCGGCTGCACGGTGGAGCATGGAGGGGCTGAGTGTTGGAGTCTTGGAGGAATAGATAATGGAGTTGTTAGGGATTTAGGGAATTAGGGTTACCTAATGTTGCGCATGCATCTCTGTATTTCATTGGCTTGGGCTGCAATTGGGCCGACTTTCACTTAGCGTCCCGGCCCACGGCCCACAGCCAACACGGCGCAGGGACTATGGCGCAGCGTCTGCGTGCTCATGGCGCCTTCGCTGGGAGACCTGGGGCAGTCGTCCCTGCTGCCGACGGTAGTTCTGCCCTTGGGATTGTCCACATATCTTTTGTTTAACGAAAAGGCAGGAGAACTGTCCTTTATATTGATAAAGGAGTAAAAATATATAGAACACCAGCCCCAATAGGAAAACACCATAGATGATAAAACCCCATCCGGAGCACCTGGCAGCGGTCCAACACCAAGGCTAGAGGCAAACACCATCTAGCAAACGCCATAGCACCGACCATCTCTCATGCACTCAAAACGACACCACAACCAAGGGAAGGCCAACACTCTCACCACCTAACACGCTAAAACTTCGAAATGGTTTATCAGGCGCAGTGTAGAGGATCACCATTGCACAAAGCATGAGAGAGAAGAATAGAAGCAAAGGCAGAGTGAACCACAGCTAAAGGACCACAGCAAGCACCACACACTTATAGGACAACCAACAAGCAACTTCAGATGAAGTGGGTGAGGAAACGGTCCCTCCGCTCGATAATGAGGGTGGACAGCACGTAGAAGAAGACGACAGCTCTGACTCATCTCCCCCTTACACACAGTTCACCGACAATGGCCTCCTTGCTCTCGAAACTAGACCAGCTACAATACATGGGCCTCCACGGCCGGTCGTTGTCGGACCCGGATTTCACCAATCCAAACCCTCTATAAAAATATTGTGCTATTCCCTGGATCTGTAGATAGCACTTATAGATACATTACTGAATCATTTCATACACGATGTACACTGAATCAAACATTATATTATAGACATTAGAGTCACATAGACCGCATCGGGTCGAGTTTTACACCAAGGGTGGAACAGGCTAATTAAATGGTTATATTACAAAGGTAGCAAAAGCACTAGCAATAGCGAAGCAAAAGGATAGAGCACATCTCTCTACAGGCAAGCGACTGGGAAACCCGTGTGTGTCCAATATTAACCAAAGTCTTGGATAATATTGGATGTACGCAAGAACCAACGCAGTTAGCTAGATTGAGGCGAGACCCAGACTAAATGAACTACACTACTCTTTGTCATCTCCAAGGCCTCCAGCTTTGGGATCCTGGTAGTATGCGTAGTCTCCATGAGTTCCTACTTCTAAGGGATTGGGGGAAAGAGCAAGGATAAGCACAACTTCCGTGCTCGCGAGCCAACACATAGAATGCAGTAATAATACATGCAAGGCCTAACAAGGGTGGCTCGTGTTCTTTTATTTGCTTAAAGTAATATTTTCAACTAGAGTATTTAGAAATTCTTATGACTTAGCAGTTTGACCAAATCTCATTTTTAAAAGAGATATTGTGCAATATTTATAATAGGGAATGTTACCTCCATCTTATGCTTATTTTGGTTGTGGTTACATCCACCATTACCAACACCACTAAGTATGACAACCCATAAAAATGCTAAATCAGGGGTACATCACTGTCCAGTATTTCATCCAATCCACAAGATTTTATAAATAGAACTAACTCAAGTTAAGTACTCATATCCGTCTTTAACCGTAGGCACGACTGTTTAAATAGTTTAGACTCTACAGATGATGTACATTGTACCCACAAGAGATAATCATACTCATTGCCCCACATGATTCCTTAGTCATGTAGTTGAGCGATCGCCACAGTAACTTTTCAAATTACCTCGCCCCTTCCACCATCTCACCCATATGGGTTGCACCCATTTGCGGTGGGCCCCATAAGTTTTGCGGGATGTTCACCACAGACGCTAACGCAGATGGATTACGACTTCCACAACGTCTAGCACAGCTGGCAACTTCACCATCCCTTGGTGTCGCATTCAAGCTAAACCGTACCCAACGCTTGAACAACTTCGCTCCTCCACCAGCGAGATGACTTTCAGGGTCCAATAAGTTTACTAAGCCAAGTTGTACTTTACATATTTATGGTTGTACTTGTTTTTACAAGGAAGGTCATAACAATATTAAGTTATTAATCCATCTGGGCGGTTCATACCACATACCAACCACTCTCGTGCTCCAATGGCACCCACCACCATATCATCCGCTCAAATGAGTTAACAATAATTTAATAGGGTTTTGGGGGAACAAAAATACATTAACATAATATTCTAGTCATTTACCCACAATGACTGCCCAAACCACTTCCATGATTAAAAGATGATGATTAGGACATTTAATGCCCCAGTACTTAAGCATGACTGGCATATCGCTCAAGTACAACCTATAACTAGTAATTGCCAAATAGTTACTAGGACAACATGGAATAATGGATTCAATTGCCAAAGGATGGTATAATAATTAATTAATCATCAAATGAGTATCTAACTACCTTAAGATTTAACATACATTTGCTTAAGGAATTAAAGTATGCAATTTTGGTAATTTAAAGGAATATAATTTGCATAAAATGTAGGTTCAAAATGATCAAAGTATTGACTCACCTGGAGTGAAGGGGAGATAGTCTTGAAAGTCTTGTGCTTGATCAAGCTAGAGATATCCCGCTTCTTCGAACTCTATTCACATAAACGTACCAGAAAAAGAATAGACAAGAAAAGAGAACAAATAAATACACAAGAAATAGCAAATAAACTCAATTTTAAATAAGACCAATGCCCTCGTAAGGTCTTGAATTTAGACAAATTTAGAAATAAAAATCACTAGAATCGTAGTTATAACGGAGCTTCTGAAGTTCTGGTATCGAGTACTGCTAGTTCCGAGTATTGTTCCAAGTACTATCGTACTGTGGGCTTCGAGTACTACTCACTTCGAGTTGATGCGATCGGAGGGAGGTTCGACTATAGGACATAATCGGAAGGAGCTTCGACTAGACGATGTAGTTGGAAGGAGTTTTGACTACACGACGTGGTCAGAAAGGGTTTCGACTACACGTGGTCGGAAAGAGTTTCAACTACACATGGTCGAAAGGGTATCGACTACATGTGGTCGTAAAGAGTATCGACAACATATGGTCGTAAAGAGTATCGACTACATGTGGTCGGAAGGAGTTTCGACTACAAGGCCCGGTTGGAAGGAGTTCGACAATGCGGTGTGGTCTGAAGGAGTTTGACAACGCGGCATGGTCGGAAAGAGTTTGACAACGCAGTGTGGTCTGAAAGAGTTTCGACAATGCGACTACTTGGTCGTGGACATAGTCGTAGACGTGATCGTAGACATAGTCGTAGACGTGGTCATAGACATAGTCGTGGCCGGAAAAGGCAATGGGGAGAGCGAGCACAGGAAAGGGGCTTACCAAGACCGAGAGGAAGGTCGGAGGAGGTCGAACGGCGGTGGGGGAGCTCGCGGTCTACGACGAAGGAAGATGGCGGTTCCTGCAATACAAAACTGAATTTGAGTAAGGGGATCACTCCAAGGAGCTCTGGGGAACGAATTGATGTGGGTAGAAGAGGGGCTGCACTGGTGCGGCGAGAACCAAACGGAGGCGCGCGGTGGCTTAGACTCGGAGCTCAGGGCTTGGGGCAACCACAACGACACGAGCGATAGTGGGAGAGCTCGAAGAAGAAAGGGGGCTTCTCGGGCTCTTCTCTGGTGGCACTTCCCAGAAGCGAAGGGGAGACGAGGGGAGGAACAAGAGGGGGCTCAGGGCTTCTTACAGCCGAAGGGGAGGCAAGGAAGGGCCGTCGGAGACTCGGAGGCACGTTGGTTCCCGAGGTGGTCGTGGCATGGCCGCTCTGGTCGGAGAGGACAGAGAAGGCGCGCGCAGCAGGAGGTGACGGAGTGACGACTTGGGAGAGCGAAGCAAGTGGCGGGGCAACATGAGCAGGCGCTGGCGGCGAGACGTGGCGACGAAAGGCGCCAGAGTCAAGGGCAGGTGGAGGGGAGCAGGTAGCAGTAGAGGGCCAGAAGGCGCAGATGCGCGGCCATGGTGCTGAAGCAGTGGCGAGACAGGCGACGGGATGGGGTGACAGAGGCAGTGACTTCAAGGGCCAAGCAGGTGGCGGAGGCAACCGGAGAAGGTGGGCATTGTAGGCACCGGACGATGAGGAGCGGGGCCGTAGTCCACGAGCAAGGGATCAGGTGGTGGAGGGGACGGAGCCGTAGGGGCTGGCGATGGGACAGGGTAGCAGAGGGCCAAGGGAGGGGCACTGGCTTGGCTGGTAGAAAGGGGAAGGGGAGGATGGGCTGGGGAAAGGGAGAGGAGGCAAATGCATCACTTGTTTGAAAGAACTTTTGGTCCTACATGCGGTTATGTTCCTACATACTAGAAGAAAACATTATTGTTCAGTTTAGTTCAGACGTTTGCTCCAATGCTAACAAATAGCACTAAATAGCAATCATTTTTTTTAAAAAAATGAATCTGACCGAGGATTTCAGATATTGGAACTAGATCGAAAACCGATTTTTTTTTTACAAAAGCACCGGGTGGTTTTGTTAGATAAATTTTGAATTTGTGTTTTTTAGATCTTTAATGTTTGGGATATATCTTAGAAGCAATAATATACCGTGGAAGAATGAGATCAATTGGGGGCGGGATAAGAATTTTTTTAAAATAATACTTTTTCAAAGAAAATTACAAAAAATAGTCAGTCTAAAAAATAACAAAAAAGGGCTCCTGTCGTTGGTTGAACTCTCCCTGTCGTCGTGCCAACTTCTTGTCGCCAGTTCAATTGGCGACAGGAACATGTCGCCATTTGAACTGGCGACGGACTCTTCCCCTATAAAAGCTCTATGAAACCCTAAAATTTGGTACATAAGCTCTATGAAACCCTAAAATTTGGTACATGACTCATTTGTATTCAGAAAAAAGAGAAGGAAAGGGAGAGGAGTAGAGGGGGAGAGAAGCTAGTGAAGCGCTAACCATCCGGTTGCCCACCTGTGAGGTAATTTTCTAAACCGAATGGATTGCATAGTTTTGGATGTACGGTTGCATAGTGCATTATGTTGCACATAATTATTTTTGGTGAGTAGTCTTGTTTTAGATATGTGGTTAATTTCAGAAATATTCTTTACGGTGCTAGTGTGTCAATTATGTCGGACGTCACTAATTTCAAAATTTACTGCGGTTCGGGGACAATTCTGGAGGGTCCCAAGGGGATTGATCTACGTTATTTCTAATCGGCGAACGCGCCCCTGCCAAGAGCAGAGGGATGTACATGGGACGCTGTGATATGGTGGTTGTTTCACATATTCCATGTGGACCATGATGTGTATGAACTGGGATTGAGTTGCCTTGCCCCCCCCCGAGTAACACAACCCACATATTGGGAGTTAGTGCAGCTGAAGGGAATAAAGTCATGGTAGTCATATCTACGTGTGGCGAGGGAGGGATGGTGGGATTTGGTCCTTCTGGCCCAGGCATATGCCAAGTCCACTCCTGCATCTGTGGCTAAATAAGAAGGGAGTGGTGATGCCGAAGAAGAAGTCGGTGACTCCAGCCACAGCGCAGCGCACACAATGCCCAAGCTCCCGGAGTTGCTGATGTTGTTGACGAAGACCCTGAAGAAGTAGCTCCTTCAGTCAAGCAGGCCAGTGGGCTAGCTGACGAGTGTGAGGAGCTGTATGCTATAGTGCAAAGGATGGATCAGGAATCCCGTGACTACAATGCATTAACAGAAGATGAAGGAATCCCGTGACCTCAACACCCAGCTTGGATGCAACCTCCATGATGAACCACGAAGGTGCTGTTCTGGCCCGATCTTTCGATGAGAAGGTAAGTTCGGTAGTAGTCACTCAACTCTCACAATCCTGGCTACGAACTCGCAAGGCTCGAAACCACTCAATCACTGAACTGCTCGACAAGTCGTTATCAACTGTGCACGAATACCCGGATGACCTGATTAGGAAGATCAATTCCTGCATATACCGAAGAAGCATACAAGAACAAGATAAATAAGCAATCTGAAATTACGAATATGAATTGAAATTGTATTGATAAGTGGGGTTCCGAAGAACAATGTCGATGTTGATCTCGTCGAACAAGAGGACAAAGTATAAAGTAGCAAAGCTGACTTCAATTAACAAAACCCGACAAACCCTAAGGGTGGCGGCCACTATGTAAAGGAGGAAGAGAGGAGCGGGGGCCGTGGGTACTGTTCATATGTGAACAGTACTAAACCCTAGGTGTCCAGCTCGAATTACAAGGCCCATGACCCATTAGCATAGGTGGCGAAGCACCAAGTTTCTTTACTCAAATATTGCCAAGTGTCGGGCCAAACAACGTGATATATAGTCTTCATACTAGATTCTGCTAAGCCTCAGTATAGAAATATCCATTCCTTGTATGATCATCTCCATGGTTGGTGCTGCCATCATCTCCATTTAGTTTGCTTCCCGATCCTTGATTCCTAAGTAAAATAATATTACGTGCTTTAGGCAGCATCATAGAATTCATAGAATATGGATGCACTCCGAGGAACGAAGTCACCTGATAATTTAGTTGGCGAGCACGTGCTCTAGTAATTGATCCTTGCACATCAGAAGCAGTAGGGATGGTTGTATCAGTGGAAGGGGTGTCCTCATCACTCCATACCCTGGGGTAGGATGGTACTGACACAACTATGGTGATGTAGGTCAATCACCGGGTCAAGCAACTCGTACGGTCACTCGGCAACGTGGTCTAGGTCCGTCATACCTGAAAATTCAGTGCATACATTGTAAATACTACGAAATATATAATAAGTTAATAGGAAGCGACATTAGCAAAATAATTGCCAACCATAAATACAAACCAAATTTATGCGACAAGTCATAAAGCTGCGATTACGCTCTACCTACCATACGGAGCTAAATAAAGCTGAGATTATTTCGATTAGGCTCTACCTACCCTAATTAGCTGCTCTGGATTTTCTTTGTTATTTAAAAACATGTAATGTTATTTTCCTGGTTATAAATTAATTCCCGATATTAACAATATAATTACCGCGCACAAATAGAGAGCTAAATAAAACTGCTATTAAGTCGATTAGGCTCTACCTACTCTAACTAGCTGCTACATATTTTCCTATCAATTATAAAACATTTCACGCTATTATCGTACTTAAAAAATAATTTCCAGTATTAACAATATAATTACAGCGCACAAATGGGAAGCTAAATAAAACTGGTATTATTTACATTAGCTCTACCCACCTTGTACACAGCTCAAATATCTAATCTACTAAATTCTATGTCGCTATTTTTGTTTGCTAACCGACAATGTTTTGACATAATGTGCAAAGTCCCAAAAAATGTACTGCAAGATGGCCGATTGGATCCAATGCTCCTCCGCGACGAACTGGCGAGCTTCGCCACTTTTCTTCTCTCCCTCTCCTCCTCTCTTTCTGTTTTTTTTGGAATTAAAATGAGGTTTGGAGTGAATTTTCATAGTTTTTATAGCTGAATTCCTGTTGCCAATTCAACTGGCGATATATTATTGTTCAACTTCATGTCTCCTGTTCAACTGGTGACAGGAAATTGGACTGGCGACGGGTGGGGAGCAGGGTACCTGTCGCTAGTTCAACCGACGATAGGAGCCCATTTTTGTTATTTTTTGGACTGATTATTTATTTTGTAATTTTCGTTTAAAAAATTTTATTTAAAAAAATCTCGGGGATGAATCAGTCAGAGTTTGAAATAACGAAATTAACTAGGCTGGTTTCGATTTACCGGTCGGTTTTCTTAACCGTAATGTGGCGGGTGATGCAATGGCAATGAATGTTGGACTTGTAAGGTTCACGCATCGTTTTAGTTACACATGCAAGATTTTAGTTAAACTAGCATCCGATATGTTATAGAAAAACTTATAGCAGACTAAAAATAAGTTAGACGCCACTCACCCGGGACCAAATATCTACATAGACTTCCCAACCAATCTTAACGGGGGGAGAATCGTACCGCTAAAGGATCCTTTCTTTATCTACACGCGCTTGCGCGAAACACATTCCGTCACGGCGGATACTCATGCCCTGCCGCACACCTGTAGCTGACGGCTCCAAAGCGAGCAATTATTCCTCGAATCCCTTTCGTGACCTCCAAGTGGACGGCAATATGGCGTGAATCTACACGTACCGCAGCACTAGCTAGTTAGGACTAGGGAACAGCCACAAACACACACTGCGTCATGGGCATCTACTAGCTAGGCCATAGGCAGATACTACTCTTGCGTAGCATCTTAGAAAGATGGACCGATCGACCCGGCCACAACGACGGAAAGAATCCCCTGTAGTTGTAAACAAAATCTCCCCAAATCCTAGTTACTTGCGTGATCGGACGTACAGTACTCTAAAACATGCATGTACAACACTTGCTTCAATTAATCCTAGTTACCGCTGCGATCAATCACTCAAATCTCCTCGTACGGTCTTTACAATTACCAAGATCGAGCAATAAGCCAATTAGGGGGATGGGGCTTCGAAAAGAAGAACCCGATCGATCGGTTGCTTGAGCCAGTGCTGTGTCACAAGTCACAACGTCTTAATTAGCAGCTTATCAAGATAGGAAAACCAGACAGATACATGGACTACAGAAGAATCCTTAGCATTACGGCCGACGTACGTACGTAGTTCGTTCTTTTCTTTCGCAGATCTGAGCTTATTGTATTAAGAAGACAGAAGAAAACAACCCGCAAAAGCTTTCGCAGATGAACTTGAGAATGCTGCTTGCTTACTTGCTTGGCTGTCGGAGACATGCGGCACTGAGTACGTGGCCGTCTCTGACGGGAAACGGGCGCGGGCGAGGGCTCGTGAGATTCCACTTGGTGATGAGGAGCAAAGCAAGGCCTGTGCTGCGATGCAATTTGTAGTATATATCTCTTTTCAGAGACTTATGTGCCTCTCATGCGGTAACTGTTCTGTCGTATCTGCAATAGTTGTTCTTGCCTGTCGCTGTAATTCCTCTACTTGCATTGATTGATTTCTCAGATGCCGGGAAGAAGCATATCTTGCATACAAGCTAGTAGACAGTATCCGGTTAGTACATTGCACTGGGATGGCTGCTTACTCGTGCTCGAATTTTTTATTTTTTATTTTGGTCTGCCTACTGCTGGTTTGATTCGAGCCTGTGTCGATCTCGACGTGGTATGACCTGTGCTAGGGCTAGACGTGGACCGCACAAGACAAAATGTGGTGTCGACTTAGCGCAACTGACTCTGATTCGGTTTATTTTTCCGTTCAAAACTCTTATTTCTTGTCTTATATACTGTAGTTGTATGTTTTAGACGGTCTATCGTCTCGTGCTTTTAATCTCTTCTCATATAATGATTTGCGCCTGGAGTGCATGTGATTTTTTCCTACAAATATTTTTCACGTAAAAATTTATATCTCATTTTCTCTATTTTTCAACAGCATATATTCTACCGCAATATGTGATAATCTCGGAGGAAAACGAAAGTTGAAAGAGCAAATCTTCGAGTAAGACATGCACGACAGCTAATTGTATCCTGTACAAGACTAGAGAAAATGCGTCGTATGCATCCAGTTTTGAGTCCGGAAACTCAGAATTGAGGACATATTTAGACCCGTGAGATTATTAAGTTGCATGCACCAACCAAGTCACCCAAAAGCTTAAACTGATGAGGAAAGGCGTACAATTCACTTATACTTCAACACTCCCCCTCACGTGTAGGCTCCCTCAGGCCTAAGACGTGGAATAGAAGTGGGTTGCAATTATTATTTTTTAATTGCACCAACCGGGTCTTGAACTCAAGACCTCTTGGCTCTGATACCATGTTGAGTTGAGTGCACTGCTTCATATACCTGTGAATCTCAACTTAACTAAGTTGTGATTGAGGGAGGCTGCCAATCATGTCTTTATATACCTGTGAATCTTTAGCCCGAGTCCAGTGCACTGCTTTATATACCTTAATATTCTTTTCACAGCCTCCCAATGTACTGTAGTTGGAGCATGAAGAAACTGACAAACCTTATTCACAGCAAATGAAATATCAGGCCGTGTTAATGTTAGGTATTGCAATGCTCCTACAATGCTCCTGTATCTTGTGGTGTCTTGAGCTCCTAGAGGAGTTCCTTCATACAGAGATAGCTTCTCACTAGTGGATAATGGTGTATTGACTGGCTTACAATCTGCCATGCCGACCCTCTTGATGATCGACGATATTTTTCTTGTGTAAGCAGAATTCCATTGTTTGTTTTATGTACCTCAATGCCAAGAAAATAGTGAAGCTCTCCCAAGTCCTTCAATGCAAACTGTTCTTTAAGATCTCGAAGTAATGCACTTGTTGCTTGCTCGGTGGAACTCGCCACAATTATGTCATCGACATACACAAGAACAAACATTGTGATGCCTCCCTTACTGAAGAAGAACAAGGATGTGTCAGCCTTGGATGCTTTAAACCCCAATTGAATCAATCGTTCACTTAATCTGGAGTACCATGCTCGAGGAGCTTGCTTCAACCCATATAAAGCTTTATCAAGTTTGCACACATAATTAGGCCGGTTTGGATCCTCAAAACCAGGAGGTTGATGCATGTATACATCTTCTTCTAAGAGTCCATGTAAGAATGCATTCTGCACATCGAGTTGGCGAAGAGACCATCCACAAGATACAGCTAGAGACAATATAACTCGAATAGTTGCAGCCTTAATTACTGGACTGAATGTATCTTCGTAATCAATTCCATACCTCTGCTTGAAGCCCTTGGCAACAAGGCGAGCCTTGTAACGATCTAGACTCCCATCAGACTTTCTCTTGATTTTATACACCCATTTGCACCCTATAACATTGGTTCCCCTCTGTGTCGGAACTAGGTGCCATGTCTTGTTCCTTATCAGTGCTTCATATTCAGAGTTCATGGCCTGTTTCCAATTTTTATCCTGCAGGGCATCAGCAAGATCAGTCGGTTCACCAGTGCTTGCTAACATCCCGTACCTGACCGTGCCATCAGTATAAATTTTCTTCATTTGAATGCCGTGCTGGAGCCTTGTTACCGGCCGCAAAGGGCTGCGACCTCTTCTGGTGTACCGGCAGAGGATCCACCAGTGGAAATCTCCCCCGGGCTCTGTGTCTCATCATCGGTGGCGCGTGCTGCGCTGGCGGGCTCGGTGGAAACGGGCACGGTCGGCTGGTTGCCAGACTCACCTGACGACGTGGGCGCAGGAATCGGCCAGGAATCGTTTCTGTGATCCGTGCCGCTGCTTCCAACGGTGATATCGTCTGTATTTAGCACCTGAGGCAAACTAGAGTCTCCGCCAGGAGTGTTAGATTCATTAGGCAAATTAACAGGCAAACTAACATGTTGATCATCCAAACTACTGTTCCCTTTGGTAGCCACGGAATCAGGAGATAACAGGAGGATCTCTGAGCGCAGACGAGCACCCGCATTGGGATGCATCTCGGCAAAAGGAAAAATTGTTTCATCAAATGTGACGTCTCTAGAGATATAGACACGCCCAGATGCAATGTCCAAACATTTATACCCCTTGTGAAGATTACTATAACCCAGAAGGACGCATCTCTTAGAGCGGAACTGGAGTTTATGGGCATTATACGGGCGAAGATTGGGCCAACAGGCACAACCAAACGTCCGTAGAGAGGAGTAATCTGGTTTTTGACCAAAGAGGCGCTCCAGGGGCGTAGTAAAATTGATGACTGCACTAGGAAGACGATTGATGAGATATGTGGCTGTAAGGAACGCTTCGTCCCAAAATTTCAGAGGCATACTGGCGTATGATAGAAGAGCTAGACCAACTTCAACGATGTGCCGATGTTTGCGCTCGGCTGCACCATTTTGTTGGTGCGCATGAGGACATGAAACATGATGCGAGATGCCAATTTTAGTAAAAAAGGAGCTAAGCCTTTGATATTCACCACCCCAATCAGTTTGAATGGCTTTATTTTTCGATCAAGCAACCTTTCAACTAGGTTCTGAAAATCATGAAATTTCTGAAAGACTTCAGACTTATATTTAATGAGGTAGATCCATGTAAACTTGCTGTAATCATCGATAAAACTAACATAGTATTGTTTTCTGCCAACAGACTCGATAGCTTGACCCCACACATCAGAGAACACAAGTTCTAAAGGAGCACTAGATTGACTCACTGACTTAGGATAGGGCAACTGGTGTGCTTTTGCTTGTTGACAAGCATCGCACACATGCTCATTATTGGACTCTGAAGCAAATGAAAGGCTGTTATTGTTGATGATGCGACGAACGATCGGGGAAGCTGGATGTCCTAGTCGTTCATGCCACCGAGACAGGGACGGGCGAGATGCTGTGAGGACTTGTTTTGGCGATGAAGGAAGAGGATATAGCCCTCGATGACAACTACCTTTAAGTAGAATTTTCTTGGTTGCCTGATCCTTAACCAAAAAATAGGTGGGGTGAAATTCCATGTAGGCAGAGTTATCAGAAGTAAATCGATGAACTGAAACAAGATTCTTGGAAGCCTTAGGTACATGCAGAACATTTTTTAACTGGAGATTGCAGCTAGGGGTAACAATAGTAGATTGACCAACATGTTTAATTGCCATACCTGCACCGCTTGCGGTGTGGATCTGATCACCACCGTTGTACTTCTCACGCATGGAGAGTTTCTCTAACTCGCTGGTGATGTGGTCAGTAGAGCCGCTGTCGGTGTACCAGTTGGTGTCGATGTTGTATGAACTGGTTGCCGCTGCTGCGTGCCTTTCTTCAGAACGAAGTCCTCATCGAAGCGGTGCCAACAACGAGCTGCAGTGTGCCCCTCCTTGAAGCACACCTGACAGATTGGTTTGTCCTGCTTCTTGTTGTTGAAACCTCCACCTTGCTGGTTTCTCCTTTGATCGCGACCACGACCCCCACCATTTGGAGGGCCGCGCCCACGTCCACGATAGGGACCACCGCGGCCATGATTATTACCGCGGCCTCCTCCACGGCCGGCCATGTTGGCCGAGCTCTGGTCACCACCTTGGACCAGATCCATCCTGGTCTCGAAGTTGAGGAGCTGTGAATACAGCTCGTCGATGGTCACCGATTCCACCCTCGTGATGAGAGAGGTAACCAGTGACTCGTATTCCGCGGGCAAGCCGGTGAGTATGTACTCAACCAGCTCGTCATCAGTGATTGTTCGTCCAGCGGCCGCCATCTCATCGCTGAAACCTTTCATCTTGGTGAAATAATCAGTAGCAGATGAGTTACCTTTCTTGGTATTGGCGAGGGAGATGCGCAGATTACCGCCTGACGCTGCGGGTTTGTGAGGCAAACATGGCCTCAAGCTTAGCCCATGCATCAGCCGCCGTCTTTGTCTTGGCAATGTGGCTGAGAATACCTGGAGAGACGGAAGTGAGAAGGAAGCTGAGGATCTGCTGATCCCGTGCCTCCCATTCTTCAAACGCCGGGTTGAAGACCTTCTTGCCATCCTTGTCCTCAATCTCCGTCACCGGCGGCTTAGAGGCACCAGTGAGATGGCCGTACAGGCGAGCACCGCGCACGGCCGAGAGCACCTGGGCTTCCCAGATGGAGTGATTGCTCCTGGTAAGTTTCTCTGTCACAGCGCCGGCCGAGAGAGAGTTGCTGTTAGGATGGGGCGTCAAAGAAGACATGATGGCAGGCGATTGGATCTATTGAGTGCCGGGCTCTGATACCATATTAAGTTGCATGCACCAACCAAGTCACCCAAAAGCTTAAACTGATGAGGAAAGGCGTACAATTCACTTATACTTCAACAGAGATCACTAAAATTCTAAAAGTAACTCCCATTGCGTTAAAATTCTAGATCTAGCCTTCCGGACCCACGTGCCGTCGGAACGGCAGAACTAGGTGTTGCGGTCCCTGCCAAAAGACGTTTAAAGATCGTAGCAAAACCTATTTTCTGATATTGGAGTAATTTGTAAAAATACAAAATGGACTCAAATAATTATGAAATTTTTTGTGGAGCCTCCTGGCATAGTGTGATTCCTTGTGTAATTTTTTAAAAATTTTATCCATTTTTATTTGTTCTGCAAAATTCATTTAAGTATAATATTTTGTATGAATTTTGCAGAACAAATAAGAATGGATAAAATTTTAAAAAAATTACACGAGGAAGCACACTATGCCAGGAGGCTCGACAAAAAATTTCATAATTTTTTAGCCCATTTTGTATTTTTAAAAATTCCTTCAATTTCAAAAAATAAGTTTTGCTACAGTGTTGCAACGTGCTGCGGTCTCCAGCCGTAGCACGTGGGCCCGGGGGCTAGATCTAGAATTTTGACGTAACGGAGGCTATTTTTGGAATTTTAGTGGTCTAACGGTGCTAAATATGTCCTCACTTCTGAAACTCATACGTACTGCAGGATGGAAAACATACAGGTAGGAGGATAAATAGGCAATCCTAATCATGGAAGTTCAGTGAACATTGCACTCCACTATATATGATCAGGAACGGTAGCAAATTCTTCTGCAAAGTTTGGAGACGTTACATACGTATTATACAAGGGGTTATTTGCATATATACCACATATGTATTTGTATATATATTGACTCATTGACCTTATATTAAATACAAAGGCTATTCATAACATGGTATCAGAGCAAGATTAGAGTTAGATTTTACCTGTTGCAGTCGCCACCACCGCTGCCGCCACCCTCCCTGTGTCCTTTGTGCTTGTCGTCGTCCCAATTGGTGCCTATTCGCCGCCACTTGGGGAGCCGCCACCACTCCGGGAGTCACCGCTGTTGCTTTGGGAAGCCGCCGCCGTCACGCGCTCAGTGTCGTCTTCCTCGGCGTCGCCCGGCATCGTCTTCCTCGACCTTTGCCGGTCTTCCTCGCCCGTCGCCGGAGACGGTCCGCCCCGTCGCCGCCGGGAAGCTACTACATCGTGCAACATCGCCACCTGGTCCACCGAGCCGACACCCACGCTCAGACGATGCGCCTTGCCACTCGGTCAACCGAGCCGACCTCCGTCGCCGCCACCGTCGCTGACGTCTCCACCACCGCCATCGCCGCCGCGGTACCGGTCGCGCGAGTCGTCGTAGCGCTTGCGCCGGGGAGGGCTCCGGTTGCGGCTGTGGTTCCCGACCATCGTCGCAGAGGCGTCGCCGCGCCTAAGAGCAACCGAGGCGCCGCCGCCGCGGGGGAACACTAGTTCCCCCTGTGCACTCACGATCTATTGAGCTGTGGTAACAGGACAAAGGGCGGCTGAAGCTTTTAGTCAGCCAAGCGAAGAAAAAAAAGGGAAATTCAGTATGTCGTTCTAACTGCCGCGCCGCCCAGCGCAGCCTACCAATGGGCACTGTTTATGTTCCTCGTTGTACGGTGATCTTCGATGGCCTCAATTATCGGGACTGGTTTCAACATATGTGTCTTCACATGTGTGGCCAACGTCTTTGGGAGTTTCTTACCGGCGAGTTACCTTATTCGTCTCGCCCTACTCCACCTGCTGAGCATGTGCTTCTGAAGACTACTTCTGAAGACGCTCGTAAGGAGGCAGCTGATGTTTTTGAAGATGCTATAGAGGCTTTTCAGACTCAGTATGCTACATATAAGACATGGATTGATGAGGATGCTCGTGCCTCTGCTATTCTGGTTGCTAGCATGGAGGTGAAATTCATTGGGAATGTGGTTGGTTTGGCTCCAGCACAGTTGATATGGACGCATCTGCGCAACCGCTATGAGCCGTCTGGTGATCTTTTATATCTTTCTGTTGTGCATCAGGAGCAGTCACTACAGCAGGGAGATGCCATTGTGAATGAGTTTTATGCCCAATTGTCTGCGACATAGCGTCAGATTGACTCTTTGGGGCCGGATGTTTGCCACACTTGTTAGTGCTGTCAGCGTCAACAGTCTCACCTGGAGGTTCATCGCATCTATGACTTCTTTGACACGTCTTCGGCTGAGTATGAGCAGACTCGTGCTCAGTTGCTGGTACGACACCCTCGTGTGACTTTGTTAGAGGCCCTTGCAGCTGTTCGCGCTGAGGAGATTCACCTTCGTGTTGCGGGTCTGTTGCCGTTCCAGTCGTCTGTTTCGGTTCTAGCAGCTCTTCCAGCTTCTACATCCGCTACAACTACTCCATCACCAGTTGTGTCTTCACTAGTGCAGCTGCTGTTGGTAGGGGACTACATTGCACTTACTGCAACAAGGATGAACATGTACAGCAAACCTACTACAAGAAGAAGAGGATTTACGTCATAGTGGCCGTCCTCCACAGGGAACTGGTAGTTCTTCTTCTCAAAGGAGCTCTGGTACTTTTGATTCTCAGGAGTTTCTCACACTGCTGCGTCGCATGGCTGCTTTTCCACCATTTGGTTCTGTTGATTCAACTACACAGTCTTCTAGTGAGAGACCACCTTCTACTTCTTCCTCAAGTATATCACCTTGGATTCTTGACTCTGGAGCTTCCTTTTCTATGACATTTGATTCCACCAGTCTCATTTCCATTCGTCCTTTAGCTGCTCCTATCATTGTTCAGACAGCAGATGATACCTCTCTTTCTATCGCAAGGCGATGCACACTTTTGAATATTTTTTTCATGTTCCTGGTGTTTCTCATGTTCTCAAACTAACCATGCAGCTCATATCTGTCGGTTAGTTCACTGATCATGCTTGTCGTGTTATTCTCGATTCTGATTCTTGTTATGTTCAGAATCGACGCACGGGGACTCTGGTTGGTACTGGCCCTCGCCGCCGTGACTCACAACGTCTTTGAGAGCTTGACTGGCTTCATCTTCCTTCTGCTGCCTGCCAGTCTTGTCGCCTCCACCGTCGCCACGGCTTCTGCTGCATCCTCCACTGCATCTTTTGCTCAGTAACATCATCGTTTGGGACATCTTTGCGGGTCGCATCTATCCACTTTACTTCGTCGCGGTCTTTTAGGGTATGTGTCTCCTGATGCTTCTCTAAATTGTCAAGGTTGTAAGCTTAATAAACAGCTTCAACTTCCCTATCCTTCAAGTAATTCAGTGTCACAGCATCCTTTTGATCTTGTTCATTATGATATATAGGGTCCGGCTCCTTTCGTTTCGAAAGGAGGTCATCGAAATTATATAATTTTTATTGGTGATTTTTATCGCCACACATGGATATACTTTATGTCATCTCGTAGTGAAGTTTTATCCATCTACAAGACTTTTGCCAACATGATCCGTACTCAGTTTGATTCTCCTATTCGTATCTTTCGTGCTGACTCTGCTGGGGAATACTTTCCAGGAGTCTTTCGTGGTTTTCTTGCTAAGCATGGCACTCTCTCTCAGTTTTCTTGCCCTGGTGCTCATGTCCAGAATGGTGTGGCTGAACAAAAATATCGTCATCTTCTTGAGACAGCTCATGCTCTTATGCTTGCTTCTGCTGTCCCACCATATTTCTGGGCTGAGGCTGTTTCTACTGCTACTTTCCTGATAATATTCAGCCTTCTTCTGCTCTTCAGGGTGGGATCCCAGTTGAGTGTCTCTGTGGTGAAACTCCTGACTATTCTAGTTTTCGCCTCTTTGGGTGTGTGTGTGTGTGCTATGTTCTTCTTGCCCCTCGTGAGCGCACTTGTGAGACCCCGGTTTATCGGGCTTGTAATGCTTAACCATCCACTTGGTCCTAGCATCACAAATCAGATAATCCGAGACTCGAGACATGTATACTTCCCAGAATGCAGTATACACACCTCTTTACAAAATTCATGTATCAATTCCATTCATTCACATAGAACCGAAGCATAAACAACAAACCGGATAAATAACATAAATAAAGGATAGTTATTACAAAAGAGAGGCCGACAGGCCAAATGACATATACATAAAGAAATTTAACAGCGGAAGCAAAAGTGTCATAAGATGGCCATAAACCAAAAGAGCCAATCAGTGTGCCTTTAACCCACAAGGCAACCGACCGGACCGCCAAGCTAGTCGTCGAATCCACAGCACATTTCACAAAAGTGAGGCCCTTGGGGCTCACCTTCCTCCCCTGCAACAAAGAGCCCAGCAAAGCCGAGTGAGTACGTGGAATGTACTGCAAGACTTACGTGTAGAGTAATGCACATACATAACTATATGCAATCTTTTTGAGTGGAGGCTGTATGTTTCATTTTCAGCACAAAGCAATCTTTATTTGCAATAATGTAGTACGTTTAAAAGCAAGTTAACAAATCAATTTTTAATGTTCAAATAACCGTAAATGACAACAATATAACAGTAGATAGAAGACAACAACAGTCCTGGAAGTGACCAACCCATAGTCACCACAACAGTAGCATGAATTACCCATTCATACCAACCATGTCAAATTTCAATTTAAAAGGTTGAAGTCTAACTCTTGGAAGACCTCCCCAAGCGTGTCCATAACCTAGGACGAGGCTATTCGAATAGTTTTATCCTGCGGGGTGTACCAATGTACCCACACGCTGCATCGCCTTTTGCCAAGCTATTAAGCACACTTCCTTAGGTATGCCGGCACGGCTAAGTCCTACGAGACATTTCCAATATTGTGTATTAACCCACGAGCCGTCCGTATAGATAGAAACCCATAGGTTGTGTCGGAGTCATCTTAAAGCCTCGGTCAACTACCCTTCCCGGGTAAAGCTTTGGACAACTACGACGCTCCTCGAGGTGGAGAGCCTACCCGGAATCTCCACCACCGCACACCCAACACAAGAACACATATCATGTTTCACACAACACACACAACCCCCTCCTGCGACTCGGAGATAACACACGCCAAAGTACTAAGTCAAGAGAGGACCATATCCCTCTCGCGTGGTTAGCACGCAAAAATGCTTGGTTTAGTGTAACAAGATGTTCGGTCCTTGTTGACTTAGGCAAGGCATCCACAAACCCAATAGCCTACCATCCGACCACTTGCCCAAGTCCAAATCAATTTTCCATTTTCAGATTTTGACTTTACAAAATAACAAAGCACAAGTGCTCGACATAATGGAATAATATTTAGACGTGTGATCAAGATCATCGACTAATATCGGTGATCGCCCATTGCTACCGAAACTAAGCATTTCTAAGCAATTTCAAATCGAAAGCTACTAAGTGACAAGAGTCCATCCATCGAACTCCGACCACAGCAAATAACCTAAGCTCATGGTAGTAGAGGATAAACAAGTCCTACAGATTATGCAACTATAGGATACTAACCATAATTTAACAACAAAATAGCAATGCATACATACGAGTTGAAATCAATATAGTAGACTTGAAAAATAATAGGATTAACATGATCAAACTGCTTGCCTGCTTGCTGTGGGTCAAGATGTTGCTGAGGATCAACAATATTGTCAATGTGCTCTTCGGATCCTAACGAGAAGGCGAAAAGCAACCAATAAGAACGAATAAAACACAAAGACTCAACAGCAAACTTTCTTTAAAAATTCTAAAAATTTTACCGTAGCAAGGTACTGACTTTATAAAGAGTTTAGCAACAAGAACCAATTGATTTGGATTCTTAATGCCAAAGATACGACCAAAAGAAGGTCTTACGACCAGGTACAGGTCGTAGCAGAACCTACGACTGAACAATGGTCGAAGAAGGGTTTACGACCAGGTAGTGGTCGTAGAAGAACTTACGACCACGACATAGTCGTAGCAAGTCTTACGACTAGATACAAGTCGTAGAAGAACTTATGAATGGGTACTAGTCGTAGACGGACTTACGACTAGGTACAAGTCGTAGGGAAAACTTATGCCCCTGACATAGTCGTAGTAAGTCTTACGACGAGTTACAGGCCTCTCCCTTATAAATATAAGAGGGTACTTCTGGGGACTACGGGACGTCATATTTACCCATCATAATACTGCATTTGGTCGAAACGACCAAGCTACAGTGACTGGTCGAAATTCCGACCACGAGGCAGCGTCTCCCGCACGCTTTGCCAGTGGCTCAGCGGCTTCTCCGACCACGGAGTGCGGCTGAGTAGGTATGGCTCGGGAGAACTCTCCGAACGGACAATACCAAAAGAACAACGAAAACACACCTAAGCTCCTATAGGGTAAGGTGAAACTACCTGAGCTGAAGAAACGACCAGAGACCCACGGAGTGGCTCCAGCGATGAGTGACCGAACAGCGGCGGTAAGGTCCTCACTAGGCCATAGCGACCTGAGCAAAGAGAGAACCAAACCGAGTGAGGGTTAAGCTCCAGAGAGTAAAGGGGGAGCAGAGGGGGCAAAGACTTGAAGAAGAAAACCCCCGCTGCACCGCCTCCACTGAAGCTCCACACTCAACAATTGCGGTCGAGAAGATTGCAAGGAACTGCAGCTCAAGCAAGCTGGTGAGTGCTAGCTGGAGTTGCGGAGGTGCTAAAGGAAGCTAAGGGTGAAGTAGTGGAGTTTAAATAGAGCAATGGCAGAGAGCAACGACCGGGTTTTCCAGTCGGGTCAACACTGCCATGAGAGCACTTGAGAGCGATGGGAGCAGTTGAATCATGACCTTCGAGGAGGAGGCGCGACAGGCATTTAATGCGCGCAGAGATAGCCGCTTAAAGGTGACCACAGAGTGGATCGCGACGCGCGGCGCTTCTCCTCCGCCACGCCATGATCGCCGCTACGCTGCTACCGACGGAGGAAGGAGACGACTCGTCGATCGTCGGATTGAAATCGAAAGGCTTAGCTAGATCGAGTGGGTTGAAACGATCCCGTCGTTAGGCTGGTCGAAGACCTTCCGATGCCGATCCAACGGACTGAGTTAGATCGGGTGGATTAAATGATTCCATCGTTCGGCTGGTCGAAGACCGTTCGATGCCGATCCAACGGCTGAGTTAGATCGGGTGGATTAAATGATTCCATCGTTCGGCTGGTCGAAGACCGTTCGATGCCGATCCAACGGCTCACGACCTGCACACCCGATCGAACGCACGCCGGTGCGATTAGTTGACTGGACCGAGTCCAGTGGCTCGAGCCCGAGTCCGACTCGAACCCAAGGAACATTGAGAACCAGTTAGGGTTGGAATTTGAATAACTAATTTTTGAGGAATTATTTAAGGTAGCAAATAAACTCCAAAATTTATGAAATTTTAACTGGAGATTGCTGGCTGTAGGAGGAACCTCTCATAAAATTTTCAGAGACTTTCATGCACTGAATTTTTCTCCAGAAATTCCAGAAGAGGGGAAAATAGGGTTTGACCAATTTTGACTTGCCTCCAAAAATTATCAAATAATTTTTAAAAATTATGAGATAATTCAAAGGTGTTGCAAAGCCTCCCTAGAACTCAGGGAAAAGATTTCCCAGGGTTTGGCACAAGATCTATGACAAGGAGGTTTTCGATTGGGGTCAAATGAGGGTTTGAATTTGATTTTTCCATAATTCTTGTTAAAAGAATTACAAAAATGACCAAGGGCTTCAAGATGCAAGAAAAGTTTTAATTTCTCCTAATTTTCTTACATTTGAAACACAAATCCATTTTGGGGATGTTACAACACTAAACGTACCGCTCAGTCTGTAGAGTGCATTTTTCTGGGCTATAGCACTGAGCATAAGGGATATTATTGTTGGAATCCTATTGGGCGACAGATGCAGGTTTATCAGGATGTCACTTTTGATGAGTCTCGTCCTTCTCCTTCCACCACTCCAGCATCTCTTGTCGAGTCTCTTTCTTTTCTGACTTTTCCTACCACTCCCATAGTCATCATACCTTCATCACAACATTTAACCTCTCCAGTGCGTCCTCCACCGTCTCATTCGCTACTGCCATCCTCTCCAAAGGTTCCTCCTGGCCTTGTTTCTTCTTATCCTCTCTACTACACTCGTCGTCCGTGAGTTTGGGATTCTCCTGATGCATCATCTTCTTCTAAAGGGTCATCTTCTTCGGTCTCTCCTCCTCGATATGCTCTTCATGATCGTCAGTCTATTCGGCCTCCTGCGCGCTTTTGTTTAGCGGCTCTTGTCAAATCAACTTCTTATCGTGATGCTGTTGTTCATCAGAAGTGGCAGCATGCGATGGCAGAGGAGATTACTGCCCTTAAACGAACTGAAACGTGAGATCTTACCTCTTCCCGCATGTGTTACTCCTATCACGTGCAAGTGGGTTTACAAGGTTAAGACCCGCTCTAATGGTTCTTTTGAGCGCTACAAGGCTCGTCTCGTGGCACATGGTTTTCACCAGGAGTATAGTCGTGATTATGATGAGATTTTTGCTCCTGTGATTCACATGACTACGGTTCGTACTCTTCTTATTATGGCGTCTGTTCGGACATGATCCATCTCTTAGCTTGATGTCAAAAATATCTTTCTCAATGGTGAGCTGCGTGTGGAGGTTTATATGCAGCTATCACCAGGGTATTATGTTTTGACGGTATGGTTTGTTGCCTTCGCCGATCGTTTTACAGCATCAAGCAAGTTTTTCGTGCTTGATTTGATCGCTTCAATTATGTTATCACTGTAGCTGATTTCACTGTCAGTGCTCGTGTTTAAAGTCCAAGTTAAAAGAAGGTTTACATAAGTTTACCAAAAGTTGAATAGATTCAAGGCCTCCCACTGTCAGTCTGTCTTTCACTTTTTCTCCTAATAATTTCTGCTTTACGTGAAGCGTAGAACTGCGAACCACAGCTGCTATTGTTGAGAAAACTACAGTTCTTGTATGTGGTTGGTTGCCTGTTTGCCCCAAAGTTTTGAACAACACCGTCTCTCTGAACCTGCCAAAAACATAGTTTTCCATCAAAAGCGCTTGGCTCTCTTGGCTCTTTTGACCGTCCAGGGCGATAATTAAGCAAAGAACCAAATATAATTATGGATGATCTGGACGTGCCTTTTGTTCACAATGGTTGCCACGTGTTCACCAGACTGACCAAAGTAAAATACTTTTACGTCAGTTATATCTGCTACTTTAAGGAGCACAATTCCAATCGGAGTACAGGAAGGAATTAATCATCATTCAAGACATACATTTCGCATTGGCAAAGTACTCATATCTGCCGGAATTCCTGGTTTCATAATACAGTCTGAAAAATATATCCCTGGCAAAAAGAAAAGAAGCAATTGGAGTGATCAATCATTTCTGCAACGTGTGCCTTCCTTTGTTGCATTTTACTGAATGTCATGCTACCGGTGTCGGTTGTGGCTTTGTGACATGCTCTTTCTTCCTCTGTTTAGCCACTGTGTCCACCAAACAGATCCATTAACTCGGTGGCTTTTCTAGCTAACTATTAGTATATTATTTAGGCAAGATCTACTGGGAGCCTCTATTTTAGTTCCTCTGTGGAAAGCACAAAGGAGTCGAACTTTACTCCGATGTGTCGGGATCGGTTAACGTCAACAGTTGAGCAGATAGCACGTAACTCAGGGGAGATTACTGATACAAACTGAACTTGTCAATCTATTTGATGAATACCTCTAAGGTATATATACTACGGTACAAACTCTAGAGCTCATAGGCTATATACACATATACATAACACCCTTTCAAACTTAACATGTGTTAAGAGGATCTGAAACATTGAGTTTGGAGAGATAGGAGCGATGTTACTTTCGAGTTTGAGGCTTAGTTAAGAAATCAGCAACTTGAATATCAGAGGGCACATACTGAAGAACAATAGTCTTCTGTTGACAATGAGAACGTGTGAAAGAAGCATCAACACCAATGTGCTTAATCAGCTCAAGCTTCACTAGATCAATAGCAATCTGTATAGCACTAGTATTGTCACATAGAAGAAATGCATGAGTACCGGAACCAAGATCAGCTGAAAGCAAACGAAACCAAAACAATCTCAGAAGTAGTAGTGACCAACGCTCAAACGCTTGAAGCTCGGCCTCGGCAATAGACCATGAAACTACAATCTGTTTCTTGAACTTTCAGGCAATAAGCGAAGACCCAAGAAATATGCAATAGCTAGAGACAGATCGTCGATCAATAGGATTACTCGCCCAAGTCGAGTCAGAATAAGCATGAAACTGAAGTTGATTCGACCGAGAATAAAAGAGACAACGATCAGCAGTCCCTCACCGAGAATAAAAGTGCTATCAATAGGACGAAGTTGAAGATGAAGCTCCATAGGAGTAGCAGCTGTCCGACTATCAGTAAAACCAGAACGAGCAAGCATATCCTGAATATAGCGCTGCTGAGATAGATAGTAGCCATCATCTATGCAAGTAAACTCAATCCCCAGAAAATAACGTAGATGACCCAAATACGACATAAAAAAACCCACTTTCAAGTAATAGGAACATCATGAGTAGGTAAAGAAACAAGATCCCATGTACTAGTATGATCTAAAGCAGCCAACTCTTCAGCCATAGATAATTGCCACTCAGGATGAACAACAGCCTCTCCGATAAGTGTGAGGCTTAGGCACAACAGCAGTAGTAAGAAAGCCATATCCACTACTACACAAAGGGTCATCACAGACGATTTCTGAACCATCTGATTTTATGTGTCTGTGATGACATAAGATAAAATCGTCTGTGAAAAAAGCTATCACAGAGGGTTTTTGTTCAGAATTGTCTGTGATAGTTTTATCTATTATAAAAAAATTAAATTTTAAGCTACACCAATCAATTACTGGACAGTAGTTTCCATATGCAACCTCTAGCAAGACAACTAAAATCCAATTAAAATTATGATGGCAAATACATTATAGAAAAGGAAAACCAAAAGGTTTCACACCGTCCCTCCGAATAGGGAAAAAAGAATAAAGTTACAAAGTTAAACTAGCTAGAAACCATCTATGCCTCCAAGCTCCTGAAGAACTCATCGGCTTCTTGAATTGGTCTTGTGAGTTCCTCTCTAATGGAAGACAAGGCTATGGTGCTATAATATATAAGAACAACACCAAAATATTTTGCCTCCTGCTCACATGTTCAAAAATTTGAACTCCCGCGCTGCGAATCACAGACGGTTTCATACAAAAACCGTCTGTGACGACATATCATAGACGGTTCATATCACAAACCGTCTGTGATACTTCACAAACGGTTTTTAATACAACCCGTCTGTGATATCTCAATACTATATTCAAAATGCGCATACGCCGAGCAAATGGATCATAACAACGACCCTTATGCTCAAGACTATATTTAAAAAAACACACTCAACAGACTGAGTTGTTAACTTGGTGCGCTCACGAGGCGAGAAGAACATAGCAGGTACAACCAAAAACCTGAAGATGGTCATACCGTGGGGAAGTAGAAAAAAAGAGCTCTCTAGGACACTTTCCATGAAGGCGAGATGTTGGCTGCATATTAATGAGATAGGCAGACGTAGAAACAGCCTCAGCCCAAAAATATCGTGGAACATGAGATGTAAGTAAAAGAGAACGAGCAATCTCAATAAGATAACTATGTTTATGTTCAACAACGTCGTTATGAGCATGGGCACCAGGACAGGAAAGCTGAGAAAGAGTTCACTCAGTGGAGAGAAATTAACGAAAAACATGCGACAAGTACTCCCCTCTTGAATCAGAACGAAAGGTCTGAACAAGAGTGGAAAACTGGGTGTGAACCATACGAGCAAAAGACTGATAAATGAACAAGAGTTGAGAACGGTGTTTCATAAAATAAACCTAAGCAAATCAAGAATAGTCATTAATAAAAATTACATAATAGATATGACCACCATTTGAAGCAAAAGGAGCAGGACCTCAAACATCATAATGAACTAACTCAAAAGGACGACTAGACAGAGATATACTGGTAGGATACGGGAGTTGTAACTGTTTACCAAGTTTGCAACCTTTACAATCATACCTAGTGTTGACAATGACACAACCTAGAACACCCTGACGAGCTAATGTAGAAAGACGAGTGCCATACAAATGACTAAGCCGATGATGCCACTGAGGAAAATTAATAGAGGCTGACGCAAGAACTGAAGACGCATGAGCGGAGGAAGATGGAAGACTCAAGCGATCAAGGAAGTAGAGACACTGAGAATCTCTAAGGCAATGACCAGTACCAACAAGAACTCCTGTCTGACGATCCTGCACATAGCAAGTAGAGTCATCAAACCCAACAAAGTAGTGCATATCACCAAGCTGACCAACAAACATAAGATTTATAGAAAGCTGAGGTACAAATGATACATCGGGAATAGTAAAATGAGAAGTAGAGAGAGTGCCCTGATAAGTGACTGAACATGAGGTACCATCAGCTGTCTGTACACGGGAACCATCCATAACAGGTCGACATGATGCAAGGTGAGACTTATCTGATGTCATATGAAAAAAAAGCTCCAGAGTTCAAGACTCGTGGAAGACTAGTATCGACACAGAAGAAGAGGCTACAACAAGACTAACAGACCCACTAGGAGGAGCATCAGATGAAGACCGCTGCTAAACTTGAGTCTGAAGAGCCTGATGCTCATGGGCCTCATAGGCCATATACACATATACATAACAATTACCACTCTATAGGAAAGGAGAATTGACAAAAGCGCGGCCCGAGGGAGGACTCAAGGAGAAAGTAGGGACTTTGATAAAAGGAAGAAAAAATGACCACTATTATCTTCTGTCTTCAGATGTCTGTGTTTCTTGAATAATAAATACATTGATAGATTTCGGAAGTTTTCCAACGAAAGAAAGTAACAACTGTTTGATTGTTAATTACTTTTAATCATATCTACTGTATCATTACTGGCAATATCTAATCATTAGGCTTAAGGCGACAACTTGCATAACATCTACTTCTTTCAACATTACATCTATGAAGTCATATCCACCATCTCATGTCTTCCCATGTATGCACAGTTCTTTGGGCGACAAGTCCCTACCGCATGTAAAGTGCACGGCCTTATTTGTTTCCTCTCCTCAGTGGACTTCAGCTCTCCTCCCAGCACTCTATGGCCATGAAGCAATGCTAATATGCTATTGGGTTTTATCATGTCCTTGTATACACTTACAGAGTGAGCATGATTGAGAAATGCAAATCAAATCCTTGCTCTGCCTCCACCATACCTTGCTGCTCCGTCCTTGATGCCCCCATTGATGGATGGATCCCTTTTGCACTGCCTGCCTGCCTGCTTTCTTCCGCCATTGTTCGAGCTAGACAGTAGTATTGAGTGCGTCCACACGCGGTCACGCCTTTCCCTTTGCGCCGTATCGTCATCGGCGTCTTGATTGCTCACTCGCTCATGCAGAATACATATTCAAATCCCTGGTCAGAGATTCATCTTTGCATCGCAAAAAGCTTGAATCTTTACGTTCAATCAAGCTCCCACTCAAGTGAGATGGTGCTCTTCCTTTTTCTCTAAACTAAACTCCATGAACAGAAATAGAACTCTAGATTTTGCATGTGTAGTTAGACCAGTTAGTTGGCTTCCATTGGATGCATTTCGTTCTGAATTTGCAGTCGCATGAATCAGCACCAGCTAGCACAAGCATGCACATCCCTTATTCTTTAAGGCACAAGTCTTCTAATGCAACAGGTTATGAGCTAACCTACATTGCCTAAGAACATTTTTTGTGCAAAAAAAGGCTTTATATTCAGTGGAGCTTACCACACCATGGTGGTCCAAATATGTACAGGTGTTTGGTCCAACATTAGCTATAGGCCGAAGCGACAAGCCTAGCAAAGCAAAGCGAGCAAAGGTCCATATCAGACAAAAGAAGGGTGCATATCAAAAGGGCTCATTGGCTTCTCTGATTCCATTTGAGATAAACTATTGGTTTCTTTATTTCCTTGTCACAGAAAAGATCCATAAATGGTCTCTGACAAATTGAGGTCGATTAGTTGTGTTCGTGCATTACGCTAAAGCTTAAGCAGCGATAAGGAGCTCTTGATCATTGGAGTTATTCGTGTGAGACTGAAGAGTTGAAGTGCCAACATTCAACTGGAAATTTTCAAGAAAGATGAAAAGTTTGACTGGAACAGATGTGTAGATGTCCATCGCCAAAAGAAACGTACGTCTTGGCTTTTTACTAGTGTACATGGTATGGTAACTCATCTCCCAGAAAGAGCTCACAGCGACACTTAGGAAGAACGGTTCAGTCCGCAAGCTCAACGTTAGACTAAACATAGCTTCCGTTCTGATTGCAAGCGTATAGAACTAAGCCGAATGCGACTGAGCAAAGTTCGAGGTCGTGTTCAGAGCAAAGAGGAGCAAAAGAGACCACCACTCCAGTGTGAGTGTACGTTGGACGAACAGGAGAGCATAGCAAGCGCAGCACGGTGGACGACGCCGGCGAAGTGGCACATGCAGGAGTAAGGATCAGACAGGGACGGAACCGCTTCATGTGATCGCATCCTGTTGCTTGCCTCCATTAAAGCGAGCTCGTTGCTTCTCCCTGGCGAACGATGAATCTAGACACTGTTGTGCGCAAAGTTGGAGATGAAAAAGAGAGATGTCGTACGCCTGCAAAGCGCCGCCATCTTGGCCGGGGCTGCTGGTGATGATTGGAGTTGAATACTCCTGCAAGCCGCAAAGTTAAATTCTGGGATCTGCAAGCCTGCAAAGGTTTTGGATCCTAAGTGACCTAAATGAACCTACAGAAGGGATGGCAGTAGGATACGCTTGTTGGCATCGACGGCACAAATTTACTGGACTTTATGGATTAATCGCATATATAGTTAATTAATCTAAACTGTTATAACCAAGTTCCATAAAATAATTAAACGGTGTAGTATTTTTAAAATTGTCCCTTGGTTAACGAGAGAAATTCTAGGATTTCGAGCAGAATTGGAGAAGTACGGCGGGCCAGAAAAGGGGCACGGCATGGGCTGGTTAAGTATTATTAAGACGCCTTAATTTAGTTTCATCGAGGCACTAGTTGTTTTGTAGATATATGCGTTTGATTCGAGTTAAAATAACCAGGTTAGTTAACCGTAGCATACCTAGGCGCGCTAGGTTAGTCAAATACTGTTTGCCCAGATTCCCTGGGTTAGTTAGGGTGACTTAGTTTATTCCATTTTTTTGGTTAACTTAATCTTGAGTTAGGGGGCTAAAACACTGAGATTGGGTTAAATTAACCCTTCTTAACCCGCATGTGTTTGGCGAGTTAAACCCACTGACCCACCTCGTAACATTGGACCAAACAAAGCCTAAAATATTAATCCTTAATGGGTGAAAATAAAAAGAAGCATCTACTAACTCATAAAAGTAATAGGATGGTCTCGCTTTGTTTTATGGGCCTTGTAAGGTCTCCTAGGGGATTGTTGCACTGTCCAATTGGCCTAATAACGGGCCTAATGGGTTTTCTAGGCCAGCACATGGGCGTCCAGCCCGCTTTATATCGTAGAAATACGCAAAAACCACAAGGTTCCCCAAGCCCACAGGGCCGAAAGCCTAATAAATTAATAATACCACGACCAGTCGCGCGTTGCAAGCCCACCTGCCCGCCCACTTCCTTCGTCACGCAAAATTCCGTGCTCCGGACGAGACGACGACGGGCGTCGCCAACCGCTCGGCCGCACCGGATGCCAGGCCCCACCACGCTCGCCTCCTTCAACGCCCTCGTCGCCTCGCTCGCGCGCTCCGGCCGTCCCGCGCAGGCGTTGCGCACCTTCCGCGACATGCTCGCGCGGGGCGTCCCGCCGGACCACTTCACCCTGCCCCCCGTCCTCCGCTCCTGCGCGCTCACCAGCTCGGCGGCCCTCGCCGCATCCTCCCACGCGCTCTCTGTCAAGATCGGCGCGCACGGAAACCCCTTCGTGGCGTCCGCGCTGGTGCTCTGCTACGCCGGCCTGTCCAACCTCCCCGGCGCGCGGAGGCTGTTCGACGGAATGCGCGAGAGGGACGCCGTCCTGTGGACGTCCATGCTGTCCGCGTACGCGCAGGGCGGGAAACCCGACGCGGCGCTGCGGTTCTTCGAGGGGATGGTGGCGGCCAGGGTGCAGCTGGACGCGGTGGTCATGGTCAGTCTGCTGCTCGCGTGCGGGCAGCTCGGTTGGCGCCGCCACGGGAGGAGCGTGCACGCGTGCTGCGTCCGGAGGTTCCTGGGGATGCCTCTGTCGCTAGGGAATGTGCTTGTGGACATGTACGTCAAGTGCGGGGAGTTTGCATTTGCCGAGAGGGTGTTCGCGGGGATGCCCAGGCGAGATGTTATCTCGTGGAGTGCGCTGATCCTTGGCCATGGTTTGAATGGGCGTTCTGATGTTGCGTTGAGGCTTTTTGATGAAATGGAGGCCGAAGGAGTGGAACCGAATTCGGTCACCTTTCTTGGGGCACTGTCAGCTTGTGCGCATTCAGGAATGGTTAACAAAGCGTATGCTCTCTTCGAGGGGATGAAACGGTGCGGTGTTGAGCCTGAGCTGAAGCATTACTCTTGCATGGCTGATGCGTTAGGAAGGGCAGGCCGTGTTGTTGAGGCAGTGAAGCTCATAGAGGAAATGCCTTTCCAACCTGACGAGGCCATGCTTGGAGGTGTATTAGCAGCTTGCCGAGTGCATGGTGAAATGGAAGCTGCTGAACGGATTTCAAAGAGATTGATGGGCATGTATCCTGCAAAGAGCGGCTACTACATGAGCTTGGCAAACATATATTCAGATGCTGGGAGGTATGTTGATGCGGAGAGAATAAGGGGCTTCATGAAGCAAGTAAAAGTCGACAAGCTTCCTGGATATAGTTCAGTTGAATTAGATGTTATTGTGTCTGAATCAAAATCTGGATAATTAGTTTCATATGATATAACGGGCAGCGGATTTTGAAGTACTTAAGCAGTTGAGCCAGTCTGATGACATACACTTGGTGTAGTATGTGCTTTGAGGAGAAACAGAGGTGCTTAGTTGAAGGAAAGAGCACATGAGATGTGTTGGCAACTCAACATTTGAGTAACTGTCTTGGCGCTGTCAAGAAATGTGGGGAAGCCACTTCACGAGCCGATAAGGACAAAAGGTTGATAAAACAGAAACATGATGATTACATATTGGAAGCATGGAGTTCTCCTGCATGTCCTTGAGAAAAGAAAGAACAGAAATGGTCCACTATATGTGGCTCTTGTTTGATGAGTTGCCAGTGGGGGCTAAAATAGCTTGTGAAACTGACAAGATGATTCCCAAATATGTGGACATTTGACCAGCAAGTTTTAATTAAGGATATTCACAGGAAATGTCAATGTACTTACTGGGAGTGGAGAAAACGATAGGGCTTATTCACTGGTATAATTTTCTGTGCCCAAAGTGGTCTCATACGCAATGGGACACGAGATGAATTTTCTCTGTCCAAAGTGCTGCCCTACGCAATGGAATAGGATATGAGAAAATGATAGGCTCTAGTGGGTTCTATTGACTATGTTAGTCATTGACGCGGTCGCTTATGGAGATTGTGCTAGGTTTCAACTAATCAACTCTGCTGCTGTTCAAAGTATCTGGTGACTCTTAAATATACTATAGAATTCCGTGAGGCATCGGCGCGTAACAGCTCAGCTTACAACCTTTGAACAGTGAATAGTAATACTTGTCATTACCAATGGTTCTACTATCCATACGGTGGTTAGATCTCGAGATGAACTTCTGAAGCAACATCCAACTGGTATGTAATTGAACTCGGACTTACAAGCTTTTCATTTCTTCGTCACGCCAATGTTCTGCGAATTGACATAGATCAACAAACCCTTTCAGTTACGCACCGTTTTAGAAATTGGTAATTGTGGTTCAGATTTGGACATGCTGATGGCAATCCTGGTATTTCATTCATATGATTTTACCGAGCAACTTCTCTTAGAAACCGAAAACAAACAGATCTCAAGACCGATCAGCCTAACAACAGGACATGTATGATTTCTTAATTTACTAAAAATATATATTAAACTAATATTTCTATCGGCAAAATGAAGCGACATACACTATTAGCTTATTTCTGAAAAAGGTTATAAAGAAGTCAATTCAGCGTCTTCTTCCTTGCACCAGAAACAAGCATCCAGCCTCAGACACGTTCCATCTGCTTTTGATTTTTTTAGTATCGAGCATTTGACCAGTACTAACTCAGCCTACCTTAGTCTCTCATCCAATTTCCCCATCTTTTCGGGGAAAGGATTGGTCAATAAACAGTGATTCCATAGATGTTAATTTTTACTGAGAAATTAGCCGAATATCCATGCGTTGCAATGGATCTCATATATATATATATATATATATATATATATATATATATATATATATATATATATATATATATAATTTGTATACAAAATTTGCATCTTATCAACAAGTCACAAAAAATCTTATCACAAACCACATGCGTAGATATATGATTGTCCACAGAAAGTCTTTTATAGTAACATATATAGATGATATAATTGTCCATAGAAAAAGTCACACCAACTCAAAAGGTGAGAAGATAGACGACAGACACCACCATCACCAAGGGCTTCTTTTATCATAGTAAAGATTCTTAAGGGTAAGACATCATGCTTTTTCCCATCAAATCGCATACATAATGCATTTGGCTTTCAAAATTGCATTAAAGTGTTTGAGAAAAACATGTGCAATTGCATAAAGTGTATTGGAGTTTTGGGTTTGGCACATTCAATATTCTAATCAAAACCTAGGAAAATTCCAAAGACATACTCATATATGATGGAAGGTGGGAAGTTTAGTACCATATTACTAGTCTAGGTGGGAGGAGACCAATATATAAGGTGGAGTTAGTCTTACCTAGTTGAAGCAAGCAAAAGAAGAACACACACGATCCCTTGCCACGCCACGCCACGCCATCGCTCGCTAGGGCGCGACGTGCGCGTGAATGATCCGACGATTTTGTGTCAAGTTGGCTGTGGAGCTACAACTTTTATTTGCACCTCAAAACCATGTGTACAAATTAAAAACTGAAAACTGAATACACTGTTTCAGTAGAGCTTTTATGTCGCGCTTTAACTGTGTTTAATACAAAATTATTTCTTTAGTTTCTTTCTTATAATTGATTCTATGGAGAGACCTCTCCTCTCAGAAGGTTAGAACAGAGAGAAATCTCTTAGAAATAGAACAGAATCAGAAACAATATCGTCTTATTGCTCGTTTCCTCTGTGTTGCGCAACCTCGGTTTCTCCGTCCCATCTTCGGCGTGCATCGACATGGGGAGAGCAGTGTCTTAGAAGCCGACGGCCCTCGTGATCTTGCAAGGGTTGGGGCGAATCAGGTTTTTTGGGAAGTGTTCGCGCTACTGCTCACGGCTTCCTCCTTCTCCATCATCCGCTTCGCGACGTCTTCTTCATATTAGACTCTACCACGACTTTCGCCAGAGCGATTCTCTGTAAGTCGCGGTGATATATTTTGATATGGCTAGGCCCTACTTCCTAGAAATTAATCATGTGATGATGTTGATGTCTACTTTTATTAGTAGTGTTCTTGTTCTTAGCTTTGCCTTGTTACCGCATATATATGAGATTGAAATATTTAAATTGGCGATCATGCTACTGTACTTGGCTAGTGCTACTGTCCTGATATCTTTGGGTTCTTAGAAATATTTAAATTGACGCCCTATGATCCTAGTCTAATACTTCGAAAGAATCCAAGATTAGGAAACGATCAACTGAGGTACTCTCAGATTATTGGTTCACTTATGTACTTGGCTAGTGCTACTCATCCTGATATCTCTTTTGCTCTAAACAAATTGAGCTGGTTTACCGCTAATCCGGAGATAATCATTGGCGTGCACTTAAGCGGGTTATGCGCTATTTGAAAGGTACAATGAATTGCAGAATTCACTATACTAGGTATCCTGATGTACTTGAGAGATATAGTGATTCCAATTGGATTTTTGATACTGATGAGATAAAGACTGCGAGTGGATATGTATTAACTATAGGCGGTGCTGTTGTCTCATGGAGGTCTTCCAAACAGACCATACTAAAAAGGTCAACCATAGATGCAGAACTCACAGCATTAGACACATCCACTCTCGAGGCAGAATGACTGTGAGAACTCTTGATAGATTTACTGGTGGTTGAAAAACCAATTCCAGCTATCCTTATGTACTGTGATAATCAAACAATTATCTTAAAGGTGACAAGCGCAAAGTGTAATATGAAATCCTCAAGACATGTGAAAAGACGGTTGAAGTCTGTCAGAAAATTAAGAAACTCCAGAGTGATAGCTGTGGATTATATCCAAACAGCTAAAAATCTAACAGATCCCTTTACAAAGGGACTATCACGGAATGCGATTGAAGTTGCATCGAATGAGATGAGAATGAGACCGACGTGAGTTACACACGGTGGTAACCCAAACCTATGTGATCGGAGGTCTCGTGAAATAGACCTTGGGAAAAATAAACTGTTTGGGTAACAGTAGAATACATTCTTACTTTATATCTCACTCCATTGGAGATGCAATACTCAAATTACTGTAAGGCAGAATGACTTTCTCTTAATTTGTTCCGATGCTTAACAACAAAATACCATCCGAAAGGGTATTCGTGTAAGAACACACCTATATGAGCCCGACTGTTGGTCGCGGTCCGTGAGATGTGGGTGATTTCTAAGAAGCTCATGAAGAGACACGGGAGTATGACCTATATGCTCTACGAGGAGTAACCTATTGGCGGCTAAATATTAGCAAAGGCCTTAGGTGAAACTTATCTGCACAAAAATGCCAATTCAAGGCTTAGTCCATTGTGTAGTGGTGGGCGAGTGTAGCTTGATGTTCTAGATGGATGTTCAATCTTAACCGATCTTCACCGAAAAAATGCTATATCAACAACACTTTTGAATTATGGGCAAATTTTTGGTGCTTTTGGGGTCTAGTGGGGATTGTTAGAGTTTTGGGCTTAGCCCATTCAATATTATAATTAAATCTTAGACAAATCCCAAAGGCCTAGCTATGCATGGTGGAAGGTGGGAAGTTTAGTATCATATTGCTAGTCTAGGTGGGAGGAGACCAATATAAAAGGTGGAGTTGGTCTTACTTAGTTGAAGCAAGCAAAAGAAGAACATGCGTGCTCGCTCGCTCGCTCGCCTCACCACGCCACGCCACGCCATCGCCCTCCCGGGTGCGACATGTGCGTGAATGGTCCGGAGATTTCGTGTCCGGTTGGCTGTAGAGCTGCAGCTTCTTTTTGCATCTCAAAACTATGCATTCGAATTAGAAATTGAAAACTGAATACACTGTCTCAATGGACCTTTTATGGCGCGCTTTAACTGAGTTTAATACAGAGTTATTGCTTTAGTTTCTTTTTTGTGACTGCTTCTATATAAAGGAGCTCCTCTCAGAAGGTTAGAACAGAGAGAAACCTCTCAGAAACAGAACAGAATCAGAAACAATATCATCTTGTTGCCCGTTTCCTCTATGCTGCGCAACCTCGGCTTCTCCATCACTTCTTCACGGGTGCACCGACGTGGGGAGAGTAGTGTCTCCGAGCCGGCGTCCCTCGTGTTCCTACACGGGTTGGGGCGAATCAAGTTTTTGGGAAGCGTTCGCGCAACTGCTCACGGCTTCCTCCCTCTCCATCATTCGCTTCGCGTCGTCTTCTTCGCATCAGACTCTACTACGACCTTCGCCAGAGCGATTCTCTGTAAGTCACGATGATATCTTTTGATATGGCTAGACTTTGCTTCTTAGAAATAAATCATATGATGATGTTGATGCTTACTTTTGTTAGTAGTGTTCTTGTTTTAGGTTTTGTCTTGTTAGCGTATATATATGAGATATAAATATTCGAATTGATGATCATGCTACTGTCTATAGTTCAAAATATGCCTAGTATATATATGATGCTATTGCATCGATTATTGTTTTAGAAATTAAACTAATTATAAAAGTGCACATGTACCCAACAAAGTGTTGTCAAGGGATCCCTTTCTTCTACTATTCAAATATGGGATGGTCTACCTGGGTGGTAACAGCTAGGCTACAACAAAATAAAGTTTGCAGATGAATCTTTTGTTTCAACTAGTCGAGTAGTATGTTAGTAAATAATCTAGACTAGTATTGTTTTAGCTTTTGTGCATATGCAGGCTTGGTGCAGTACTTGAGTCATTCAAATTGTGTTTCGATCAAGTTGAGTCACAAGGCTCGGCAACGTGCGCGTCAAATGAATCTTGGAGTTATGGCTGGAGCGGATCGTGGGATGGAGCGATCGACCAGGTTGTTAGCTGGTTAAATAACTCACGTCATGTATTAGTTTTGCTGAGAAGAGTTGAATAACAGAGAGAAAAGGACGTATGCTGTGCGCGTTGGCAAAAACAAAACTTCTTGGTGTGTTTATTTTCTTCTTCTTCTTCTCCAGTGAGGGCGTGTGTCCACCAGAAATCGCGTGTGTGGATTATCATAGCCAGCATAGTCTACCGTGAGACGAGAAGCAATTTTATATGTTACTATGTTAGTACTACTAGATGGCAACCCGCGTCAAATGGCGCGGTTACGGCAGTCGATAAATTCAAAGAGGGCGGTGGATTTTTTTTTTACCGCATCGAAATTCAAAGAGGGCAAATTTGCAAGATCTATCGAAGTCTTTGTATGGAATTAAGACTCCAGAATTAATCCTAAACCAGCGGATCAATAATAGAAATATAGATTGGAACCCTTACAGGAAAACTGGTCGAACCAATCACGAAGCAAACGCACGAACTGAGAGTAGAAATAACATGCCCGTGGGAGGACACAAGAAGTAATGAAAAATACTTCAACGTTCGTAAACGAAGCGTGAACTTCCTTTTAGATCTCCATCGTATTAACCATGTACACCCAAAAGCATGCACACTGAGTAGATGCGTAAGGTAAAACGAAACGATTGCACATTTCCACTGAAGTACCCAAAATATAGAATAACTACAAAGCGTTGGTTCTTTTCATGAGAATCAAGCCTATAAATGGACAAATTACACATGCTTTCATGAGAACTGAGTACATAACATTTACTACTAATAAGTAATAACAACATGGCAAGATTTTAGCCTAAAACTCATCCATCGGTCTCAATTTCTCTTGTTAAGAAGCAGCCAAAGAATACACAGATTTACCATTTGGATTTAGGATGCACACCCGCACGTTTGTTGTTACCGTGCGTTCTCCTGACTACACTAATCCCGAGGATATCTCATATATGGAATTGGTATTGCTTCCTGTGTGACGTTCAATGTCATAAAAAAAAGGAATAAGTCCATTCTTCGTCCCCCAACTATACCCGATGATTAATTTTGGTCCCTGAACTTAAATACCGGATATAATGCACCTCAAACTTTCCATACCGGGCAAATCGTGTCCCTCCGTGCGTGCGACGGCGGTTTGGGCGGACGTGGCATCCACGCTGGCGCTGAGTCGGCCTCGCACGACTTGAGTGGGTCCTGTCATATGCCCTCGCACTCGGTCGCTCTCTCTCCCTCTCGCTCACTCTCGCTCTCGCTCTCCCTCTCTCTCACGGCGGCGACTGTCCTCCCCGACGAGCAATCTGCAGAGCCCCCTCCCGAGCTCCCCGCGTGCAGATTTCCCCACGAGGCTGCGCCATGGCCGGCTTTAGGAGCTCGGCCTTGATCTCGGCAACAAGAAATCCCAGATCCCAATGGATAGGATGCGGCGGTGAACAAGGACGAGGCTAAAGGTGAGTTCTTCAATCCTAGATCTGACGCAATTACTCCGGTTGTTTGTGGAGCTACTTCGATTAGTGTTGTTCGTAGAGTAATGGTTGGTGTTATTTTGCATGTAGGTATATCACAGTGGTGATTTCTTGCGGTTACTCTGATTTAGCAATGGATAATTTGGACAAGCTAGCTGTTAGGTTCCATTTCAGTGGGGATTTCTTTGATGATGGGAAGAGATTGCATTATTGCGGAGGAAGAGACGGCATGTCTTACATAGATCGGGATAAGTTGTCGCTACCGGAGGTCCAAGGCCATTTGAAGGACCATTGTGAGGATGTGGAGTTGGTACTCATGCACCGCGTTTCTGGGAAAGCATTGAAGATCGGATTGAGGGCGCTAACAAATGATGAGGATTGCGGACCATGGCCGATCAGATCACCGATGGGGTGTTGTGGATATATTTGTTGAGGCAGTGGGAGTTGATGATGATGTTGGCTCAGATGGTGATGGTGTTGGTGACAAAGGAGATGAAGACAGTGATTGGGAAGATGAGAGTGAAGCTTGGATGCACACAGATGATGATGAGGAATTAGATGCTTCCAAGGAGGTGGAGGTGATTGAGGTGTCACCAGCCGATATTGCAAAGGATATTGCACGCAGCGGAAGTTCTACAATACATTGCATGATATGAAGGGAAGGCAAAGGTCGACTACAAGACTTGCGGTGACTACGTAAAGAGGTACAAGGTGGGCATTTGGTGGCCATTGATGAGTCAAGGGACAAGGAGGAGACGATGATGGTGACACTTCTTACTTTTCTCGAGAGTGAGGAAGAGGACACTATGAGGAAGGTGGCGGTGATGGTGAGCTCCCGAGGAGGAAACCCAAGTACCCTAGGTATGACCCCAAAGCAAGTCTCCCTACTTTTAGCTTGGGCATGGGTTTTAGCTGCAAGGGGGACTTCATTCAAGTCATTAGGCAAGATGGAGTAGAGAGGAGACATGTTATTAATTTTTGCAAGAATGACAACAAAAGGGTTAGGGCTCAATGTGAGTGGGCCAAATGTCCTTGGTTTATCTTGTTGTCAAATAACAAGAGGATGAAGGATGGATAGTGAGTAGTTTCAAGGATGAGCACACATGCCCCCAAGAAGGGACAACAAACTTGTCACTTCCAGGAGAATAGCTGAAAAGTTTGAGAGTGCCATAATGGGAAACCCAACCTGGAAGCTTGAGCACTTGAAGCAAACAGTACAGGAACAAATGCATGCAGATGTGAGCATAGCTAAGTGCAAAAGAGCTAAGTCCATTGTAATGCAGAAGGTATTAGACTCCAAGAAGGGAGAGTATGGTAGGGTCTTTGACTACCAAATGGAGCTTCTTAGGAGCAATCCAGTAGCACAAGAGTGGTTAAGTCGCATCCGGATGCCCTGTCGCTTTTCACGAATGTATATTTGTTTGGATGCTTGCAAAAGAGGTTTCTTAGTGGGTGTAGGAAAGTGATAGGTTTAGATGGTTGTTTCTTCAAAGGTCCAACCAATGGGGAGCTAATTTGTGCAATGGGAAGAGATGCAAACAATCAGATGTACCCCATAGCATGGGCTGTGGTAGAGAAGGAAACTAATGAGTCATGGGACTGGTTCTGTGGGATTTTCTTCAAAGATATAGAAATTGGAGATGGCGAAGGATGGGTAATCATCTCAGATCAACAGAAAGTAAGTCACATTAGTGTTTATTCATCCAATTTGTCATATGCAGTACTTAACTTCGCTTGTTTGTTGCGGGGCCTACTAAATGTCGTTTCAAGATTGGGTACCCAAGGTGAGCATAGGATGTGTGCAAGACACATCTATGCCAACTTCGTGAAGACTTACAAGAACAAGGCTTGCGGAAGAAGTTACGTTGTGTGCCAAATCTTCATGTGTCAATCTTTTCAACTACCATTGGGCAAGGCTTGCAAAGGATACCCCTGAAGGTGCTAATGCAATCATGAGGACAGATCCACAACATTGGAGCAGGGCATGGTTCAAGTTGGGATCATGCTGTGAATCTGTGGACAACAACATGTGTGAATCATTCAATCATGCCATAGTTGAGTCAAGGTACCTCCCTATCATCAGCATGTTTGAGTGGATAAGGAGGAAAGTGATGGTTAGAATCCATACCAACAAAAGCAAGGCAGAGAAGTGGACAGGTGTGACATGCCCCAATATTCTGAAGAAAATGAAGGTCTACATCAATGAGTCAGTTTTCTGTCATGCTGTGTACAATGGTCAGAATGGTTTTGAGGTCACACATAGAGATCATAGGTTCTCAGTGAACTTGGATAGTAGAACTTGTTCATGCAGATATTGGCAACTTTTCTGGTTTGCCTTGCCCACATGCCATTGCATGCATCAATTGGAGGAGCGTTCCCTTGATGACTACATAGCACCATGTTACTCCATTGCAGTACAACAAGACTTATGAGCACCGCTTGCAACCTGTTGAGGGCATGACTTGTTGGCCCACATCGAGAGACCAAGACCAAGGCAACCAAATATGGAGAAAATGCAGGAGGCCAAAGAAAGATAGGAAGAGAGAGCAAGATGAGAAGCCTAAAGGAATAAGACTGCCCAAGATTGGCACAATCATTAGGTGCGAGCTTTGCAAAGGAATTGGCCATAACAGTCTAGCTGTGAGAGGAGACATGGCCAATCGAGCAAACATCGAGCCCACCAGATCAACAAGGTCATTGTGCAAGTGTTGGCAATTCTACACCAACTGTCCTGCTCTCGGTACAAAATTCATTCCTTCATTTCATGCATTTCCTAAGTTGGTACAAAATTACATAGTTTAAGCACCTTTCACATTGCAGTTGTGATTCCTCCACCACAACAGATTTGTTCTAGCATGACCAAGAGAAAGACCGGGTATAATTCGGTGAACACACCACCTCCATCCAAAAAGAGTTGCACTGGGTAGGAGTATTGTACTCAGACAGACGGGCACAATTTTTCGTAATGTAGGTGCATTCCAAAATTTTCATATCTTCATTTATATTCTTTGCACTTGCAAACTACAAACCTCTAACTCAACATGGTGGTTCTGCCACAGCCTGGTATGCCAGATCAGAGGATCATCAAAACCTCACATCGCTAAAGTCACTACACAACATGGTGGTTCGGCACTATGAACTTGGAGGCAAGTGTGGCGTCTGCGAGTGCAAAATCAAGTGTGAACATCCAGGTAACTTCGGGTTCTGCCTCTGGTAAAGCTGCAGCCCAAGAACCAGCCTTTCAAAATAGGAAGAAGCTGAGTCCAACCAAGAAGAAGCAAAGTTATAGTTCAAAGCTTGCAAAGCTTTTGGGTATCCCAACTAATGAGTGATGTTCTAATGGATTTGCCAGACAGTTATGCTGTTAGTGTTATGTAATCTTTTGAACTTGTGCCTTGTGGGCTGACAGTTATGCTGTTAGTGTTATGTAATCTTTTCAACTTGTGCCTTGTGGTCTGACAGTTCTGCTGACAGTCACTTAGTGTTATGTAATCTTTTCAACTTGTGCCTTGTGGGCTGATAACTGTGTTTATTTCTGAGAACCAATCGATATGCTGTTTATTTATGAGAACCAATCTCAGCTGTTTATTTATGAGCACCAATCTCAGCTTGCTTATAATTGAACACATGATCCTTGGTTCTGTTAGTGTTGATGTTTACATGGATTGAACATCTTACAATGCATTCCAGATTCTGTTGGGTTCACATTTCATCCAGGTTTACATTTCATCCAGTATTAGAGAGCATCCAGGTTTACATTTCATCCAGTATTAGAGAGCATCCAGTATTAGATTCTGTTGGGTTCACATTTCATCCAGGTTTACATTTCATCCAGGTTTACATTTCATCCAGTATTAGAGAGCATCCAGTATTAGAGAGCATCCAGGTTTACATTTCATCCAGTATTAGAGAGCATCCAGTATTAGATTCTGTTGGGTTCACATTTCATCCAGGTTTACATTTCATCCAGTATTAGAGAGCATCGATTCGAGCATAGCTTATGTTAGGTTCAATCATGGTACCTTGTTGACAAGCATCGATATTCTGAGCATCAATCGAATCGACAATTTCAGAGCAACACAGGTTCCATTACATAATAGATTGCGGCACAGGTTCAATTACATTCCCTAATCATAACTCTAACTACCATCATTGCAAAAACAACAAGCAAGACAAAAAAAGTCTCCTCTCTTTCTCCAAATTGTGCTACCCTACCAATGAGTCCAACAAGCTGCTACATCACGCTCTCCATGCCCGACTCGGCCACACTCAAATCTTGTTCATTGTTCGGTTCCTTAACGCCCTAAGCTCATGGTTCTCCTTCCTCAACGCCCTAACGATTGTCGCGCAAGTCCAAGATTACCGCCTCAAGAAGGGGTTGGTTCATCATCGCACCATGCCCAAAACTTGCGACCTCCAAACCTTCAATTAAGATTCACAAATAAGAAGAGCCTCCACAAACCAAAATAACAAAGAATTGGTGAAGATTACTTACCCGAGCTCGCATGCATGTCATGTACCTTCGTGTCGGGTTAGAGTCGCCCACGAGATCCACCGACCGACCTTCTCCCGCAATGGCAATGGACCGTTGGAGCGTACTCGCTGGTCGCTCTGTATGGAATCGGCGAGGTGGAAGCCCCATAAACCGTGGCCGACGGAGGGTGCGTACATGCCGCCGACCTTGAGCTTCCTCCGGTGGCCAACGAACTCGAGCTCCCTAAGCTGGCCATGGCGCAGCCTCCAGCGAGGGGGAAATCTGCACGCGGGGAGCTCGGGAGGGGGCTCTGCAGATTGCTCGTCGGGGAGGACAGTCGGCGTGAGCGCGAGACGGCCGGGAAGTTATCTTGGTCGCGGCCGCCACCAAACTACAAACCCTAGTCGCCGCCGGCCGCCAAACCCTAGTCGCCGCCGTGAGAGAGAGGGAGAGCGAGAGCGAGAGTGAGCGAGAGGGAGAGAGAGCGACCGAGTGCGAGGGCATATGACAGGACCCACTCGAGTCGTGCGAGGCCGACTCAGCGCCAGCGTGGATGCCACGTCCGCCCAAACCGCCGTCGCACGCACGGAGGGACACGATTTGCCCGGTATGGAAAGTTTGAGGTGCGTTATATCCGGTATTTAAGTTCAGAGACCAAAATTAATCATCGGGTATAGTTGGGGGACGAAGAATGGACTTATTCCTAAAAAAAAGTGCAAACAATAAACATTTGTGCCTAATAAGTCTTACAAAACTATTACAACTCTAAAATCTCCGATGTGCTGGTGATTTACTCTACGGCAGGTGTTGTGCTGAACACAAAATCGATCATTTCCCACATAAACTGGTCCCTGGATGCCATCGAAATCTCTCAAGTTAATCGGCAGCAAATAGACGCAGTAGAGTTACTGTCAATCGGAATCTGGAACAAAGCTCCTAAAACAACAACATTAGCATCAGTGTTTCATCAAAGCTACCTGATGTTTGTGAAAAATATGAAAGCGATATACCCAAGGATCTGAAAGGATATTGCTAGAGCTTACATTTTAAAAAATGCAGTGCCCCTGTTTGCATATCTATCATTCCTATCAACACCACCATACCTCATCCATGGGTCTCGATCTCTATTGGCAAGAAGCGGTAAAAGTACATCGCTTATCATCCTTGAACTCACGGTGCATGAGCTCAACGTCGTTCCTATCGGCGCCATATGTAGCGTCCCGTTTTTTGGAGTTTTTGAAAATTTTAAAAGAGAACCATTTGCTTCTATTTGCCAAAAGCTTGATTTGAAGTTTCAGAAAATTCAATTGCAGTTTAATATGAGTTAATCAAACTCCAATTAAATTAAAGTTGGTTTAATTGAGTTTTCTGGAATTTAAAATCAAAATTATTATTTTAAGAATTTTCTTGGGTTTATTGGATTTTAGAAATTTATTTTCCTTTTCCCCGAAATTGAAAATTATTTTATTTGTAAAATAAAAAGAAAATTTAAAGTTAAAAATATTTTTATTAAGTCTAGAATAAGTCAAGGAATTTCTGTGAATTTTTCTAGAATTTTTGGAGTCTATTTGCTATTTTCTAAATTGCTTTTTGATTTATTTGAATATCTAAAATGAAAAAGGTATTTTAATTCCTTTTCCTGTGCGTGGGCCGAAACCCTAGCCGGCCCACCACTGTTCCCCGCCTCCGGCCCACTCCTGACCCGCCTCCGCTCACGGGCCGCTCCACAAGGCCGCGCCCTCGGCCGTCCGATCGTCATCGTGTGACCCTCGCCGCCGCGTCGCCCGTCTTCGCCGACCGTTGGATCGAGATCCGCCGCTCCCGTCGCCGTGCCGTTCGTCTCCCGCCGCGTCCCTTTTCATCGCGACCGTCCGATCGCTATCGACGGCTCTTCGCCGCGCGCTTTTTTCTTCCCCACCGTCCGACGAATCGGACGGCGCCCTTTCGCATCCGTTCGCCCGCGCGTTTGACTTTTCCACCGTCCGACGAATCGGACGGCCTTCCGTCCGCCGCGCCTCCTCGCTCCCACCGTCCGACGAATCGGACGGCTCCGCTGTTGTCTCGCCGCCGCCGCTTCTCTCTCTCCCGTCGCCGCGCCAAATCCGCCGCCGCGAACAATCTCGCTCGCAAGCGCGCCTCCGCAAGGCTCCGGCGCCACGCGTCTCGTCGCCTCGCCAGGCCTCCGCCGCGCCCGCCACGACGCGCCAGACTGTATCGCTTCGCGCGTGGCTCGCTTTAAATAGCCGCGCTCTCTTCCTCTCTCCTCTCTTCTTTCTCTCTCTCTCTCTCGGCCGATTCTCGCCGCCGCTTCTCCGTTCTTCCCCGCCTCCGGTCGTCTCCGCGCCACCGCCTTCTCCCGCGCCGACGCCACCGTCTTCCCAGCCGGCCACGCCGCCGCCTCCCATCTCTCTCTCTCTCTCTCTCTCTCTCTCTGACTGCGGGCCCGAGCCCACGTGGCCACCCACGTGGCGCCACGTCGGCGCCGCGTCAGCGTTTTCGCCCACGTGGCTGCTGCGTCAGCGGTTGCGTGTGCGCTGACGTCAAAGTCGGAATTTTCAGTTGAAAATTAATTCCGAAAATCCGAAAACCCTAAATCTATCATTTTATGTGATTTTCAACTTCTTTTGGCTATAACTTTCACATCCGAACTCCGATTTGGGTGATCCAAATTTCTAAATTCATATAAATTCATCCTCTTTCATTTGGTACTGGTTTTGTAATTTTTGGAGTTCATTTGGTGCTGTTTTATTTATTTGTTGCTATTCTCGCACGTGTAGATTCCTGCTGCTTGGAAGATTTCTTCGACCGACGATCAAGACCCTCTCCTCACAACGAAGGCAAGTCGTAGGCCTTTGACCATGTTGAACCCATTTTACAAATGTATATTGTATTAAATTATCATGCATGGCTAGTTTTATTAAAAATGGTTTTGGGAGTAGATAATTACCAAATTGCCATTATGCCTCCTTGATGAATTGAAAATGAAATGTCTCCTTGAATGACATATATCCTTGGACACCTTAGGATGGTTAATACTAGTTGGGCATAATTGTATACCAACTTGGGTGCGTATTATTGCTTTGACATGCTCTAGTTACCCGCGAGACTTTCGATCACATGTTCAATGATTATTGAAATTTGACTAATGGAACTATGGAACAGTGGTGTGAGGCCACTTTTATTAAAAGATGTTGTGCCATGGCAGGGATTGCCACTTGGTTGGGAATGAACAAAAATGATTTATGCTCGGGCTTGAGGTAGGGAGCTAGAGTGGGTGCGTAATGCACATTGGGTTGTGGTAGACTTGTCTGAGCAGCCAACTAAGGACTTAACTTTGCAAGTCATTGATCTGGGTCACCTCGTGCAACCATAAGTCCGGTATGGGACGGACCTGGCCAATTAATTAGGAAAGTTTTGAGTCGGTTCTGTTGTGGCTGTTTATTGGCGCAAGAGGGGGCTGTGATGGCGAAACCTTAGCGGGCAGAACCGAGGCAAAATGGAACTTTGTAAAAGCCTTGTCACGTGCTCTAGACTACTCACCTAAGGAAGTGAGCGGTGGTATCGACGGATGCCAAACAAACTAGAGAATTCGTGTCTTGTGGGTAAAGCTGTACAACCTCTGCAGAGTGTCAAAAATCTATTCGAATAGCCGTGTCCCTGATTCACGGACATGCCCAGTGATTTCGCAAGGGGTAGTATTTTCAAAAATGTGGTTTGGTTCGATAGAAGCGTTTGGTTGGAATGGTTGGGAAGTGAACGGGATGTTCACTGTTTGATTCAAAAGAACTTGGTTATCTATGTATTATTCTTTTAAAATCCTACTTTGCAATCTAATTATTGTATTTACTGTTAAACTTGCTTTCTGCAAATTAACCATAAAGCCATCCTTGCTTAAGCCTGACATGAATACTAAGTGCATACATTTCTCTACGACTTGCTGAGTACTTTATGTACTCACGGCTTTATGCCCTTTGTTGATCAGTCCCAGCAGAAGAATCAGGAAATGTTGAGTTCTACGAAGAAGGCTACTTTGAAGACTTCGCGATCTAGGTCACGTCCTCCACTCGATTGCCTGTGGGATGTCGATTGGGCTCCACATATTTTGAGATTTCCGCTGCCAGATACTCTGTTGTTGTTAAGCCCTGTGAGGCGACTTTTGTAAGAACCTTGACCATAAGGTCTTTGCTGTTTTAATTAATATTACTTTGTCTGCTTCATTAGTTCGTTGTTGAATGGTTATGATTACATCATTGTTGTAACTGTGCAAGCTAGCTACTGATCATGGGACTAGCTTGGTATGCACAGAGGGTCTCGGGGTTGTGTGACACCCGGGGCGCCGACAAGAGATGGTATCAGAGCCATATCGACTGTAGGACGTAACCTTTAGCTAGATTGGTCGTCTTAGTCAAAGATTCAAAATATATTTTCTAAATCAAACCAAGCAATTAACTTGACTAGAAATTCTTCTCTCATCTTATTCTGTTCTTTCTCACCTTGTTCTATTCTTTTCTTACCATCTTACCCTCTTATATCATTCTTGAGTTCTTTTATCTTATCTTTTCTGAAACTTGGCTTTCCAAATTTAAATTGACTCCCTCATCTCTGGATTATCCCTAGGATCGAGCCATTCAAGATCAAGCAATGGAAGTTTTGGAAGTTCGAGATCCGCAGTCTGTTCCAAGTTACCCCTCCGTAAAGATTAGATTGGTAGCTGCCTCCCTAGTTTTAGAGTCGTTTAGTCTGCGTAATAGTGCTTTTGTGCTTAAGTGTCCCTTTTGGTTTGCTTCTTGATAGCTTTCCGGCTATCCGTTCGTTGGGTAAAACCAATTTTGTCCGCATTAGGTTGATCCATTTATCTCCCTTGTTCCTCGCTCATCTCCGTGCTTTCCCTCGCATCTAAATTGCTTTCTTCTTCTCGTCTATTAAACCTGTGAAGCTTTGTCGCAGATGGTTCGGACCGCAACTCGCATAAGCGTGATGAGACTCAAGCGCCGCGTGCCGCCTTCCCAAGCCGCCAGCAGATCCGGTTTGAGTCGATTCATGGCAGCCTGCACGCAATTGATGAGCTCTTTGATGCGTAATATGACTCGATGATGAATCGCCAGAACTGCATCGCGCCGCCTCGCCGCAATGATGAATCGAGCGATCAAGCACCGCCACGCCCACGCTGCTCCACCCCAGTGTTTCCTCACCAGCCGCGAGTTTCTAAGGACCCATCCGCCCACTTTCTAGCTCCTGAGCCATTGGACGCAGATGACCGGTTACGTTCCATGGAAAGAAGCTCGCTATCACCCGTTGTGATGATCGCGAGAAGGTTCTCAGATGCCACCCACCACTTGAAGGTACCGCGAGAATGGTGGGAGAACTATTGTGCCGCCATGGAAACCCCGAGAGTATCACTTGGGCCGAAGCCAGGAGCTTTCCGCCACTCCCATATCCCCGATGGAAAGGTGGAAATGAAGAAGAATGAGTTCCGTGAGTGCAAAGAAGGCAACACGTCGCTGAGTGAATATCTTAACAGATTCACTCGCTTGTCCCGTTATGCCCCTGAGGACGTTGCCACAGATGATGCCCACCGTAAGCGCTTCAAGAGAGGACTCAACCCCGGCTTGAAGGTGCAAGTCATTGGGAATGACTATTGATTTCCAAAGACTTGGTGAACAAGGCCATGCTCATCGAGGAATCCCGCCGTGAGCTTGAAGAATCCCGCAAGAGAAAGATGATGCAAGACAAAGTGCCCATCGGCCTCACTCCCAGAGTCGAATGAATATGCCGCCTCCCCGCCGTGTTGCTCCACTGTCACATTGAGCCCCCAGAGAAAGACTCGCCAGCTAGCCCAAAGAAACCGCAGCTTCAGCGGCCCAAAGAACCAAAGAACCAAGGAATGGCAACCCGGTAGGGATCACCGCTTAAGTGTCATCGGTGGGGCACTTCGCCAATAGCCGCCCGCAGAGGCAAGGCCCTTCTCCTGCTCGTTTCAACATGGGAGCTACTCCGACCGGGACCCCACTCAGAGTCGCACGAGGAGCCCTCGGACTCCATCCGCACTACCAAGTCTCCTCGGCCTTTTGGAAGAGGTTGTGTGAACCACACCACTGTGGAGGAAGCCTGCAGATGACCCGGACGTCGTGGCCGGGTAAGTTCCTTGTCAATTCAAAGACCGCCATCGCTTTGTTTGATTCGGAGCTTCGATTCGCTTGTTTCTGAGTTTTCTTTGAAAGGCACCAGTTGGAAGTTTTGCCTCTTAAAAGTGTTTTGTTGGTTCAATCTCCCGGTTCGGAATTGAGTACGAACCAAGGTTGCCCTAAGGTTAAAGTGACCATAGAAGGGGTAGAATTCCTTGCTAATCTCATCATCATAGACACCAAGTCTCTTGATGTGATTTTGGGAATGGATTGGCTTGCCAATCACCAAGCCCTCTTGGATTGTGGTGGTAGAAGCATCACTTTGGTCAGTCCGGATGGAACCAAGGTAAAGTTTGAAGCCTCCCCAGAGAAGCTAGCTGGATCTTTTGTCTGCAGTGCCAGTGTTGTGTCTATGGAAGAAGTGCCAGTAGTCAGAGAGTTTTCAGATGTCTTTCCTGATGACTTACCTGGAATGCCGCCCGACCGAGACTTGGAGTTTGTCATCAATCTTGTTCCAGGAACTGCACCTATTTTCAAGAGACCCTACAGATTGCCTGTCAATGATTTGGTTGAACTGAAGAAGCAAATTGAAGAAATGCAAGAGAAAGGTTTTGTCCGACCAAGTTCTTCACCTTGGGGAGCCCCAGTGATCTTTGTTGCAAAGAAGGATGGCACCCAACGGATGTGTGTGGATTACCGAGCCCTCAATGAGGTCACCATCAAGAACAAGTACCTCCGCCTGTGATCGATGATTTGTTTGATCGTTAAAAGGAGCCGAGTGTTCTCCAAAATAGACTTGAGGTCGAGGATACCACCGGTGAAGATTCGTCGTAAGATATTCCCAAGACGACTTTCTCAACCCGGTATGGATGTATGAGTTCACGGTCATGTCATTTGGATTGACCAATGCCCCTCGCTACTTTATGAACTTGATGAATAAAGTATTCATGGAATATTTGGATAAGTTCATCATTGTCTTCATTGACGATATTTTGGTGTATTCCAAGAGTGAAGAAGAGCATGAAGAGCACCTCCGCTTGGTCCTCGAACAAGCTTAGAGATCATCAACTCTATGCTAAATTCAGCAAGTGTGAGTTTTGGATGAAAGAAGTTACTTTCTTGGGACATGTCATGTCCGCAGAAGGAGTATCTGTTAACCCTAGCAAGGTTAAGGATGTGCTTAATTGGGAGTCACCCAAGTCGCTGCCTCAGTCGAAGTTTTCTGAATGGCAGGATACTATCGTCGATTCATAGAAGGATTCTCCAAGATAGCAAGACCCTCACTCACCGTTGAAGAAAGAAAAGAAATTTGCTTGGACAAACAGATTGTGAGCAAAGTTTTCAAGAGTTGAAGAAGCGGTTGACATCACTCGGTGTTGATTTTGCCCGATGTCCTAAGGATTTTGAGATTTTCGTGATGCATCCCCAAGGACTTGGTTGTGTCTCGATGCAAGAAAGGAAGGTAGTAGCCTATGCTTCCGTCAATTGAGGCCTCATGAAGTGAATTACCCCACTCATGACTTGGAGTTAGTGCAGAGTGCATGCTTTAAAGATATGGCGTCATTACCTTATTGGTAATCATTGTGAAGTCTATACTGACCATAAGAGCTTGAAGTACATTTTCACTCAGCCGACCTTAATATGAGGCAAAGAAGGTGGTTAGAGTTAATCAAGGATTATGATATTGGAATCCATTACCACCTGTGCAAAGCCAATGTTGTGGCAGATGCCTTGAGCGAGAAAAGTTCATTGCAATACCACGCGATCAAGGAAAATCACCACTTCTTCATGAAGAGTTCCAGAAGCTCAAGATAGAGTTGGTCGAAGAAGGTTACCTAGCTGCCCTAGAAGTTCAACCCACTTTGCGGAATCAGATCAAGGAAGCTCAAATTGAAGATGCCAATATTAAGGAAATTAAGAGCAACATGAAGAAGGGTAAAGCCCGAGATTTTCGTAAGATGAGCAAGGCACCATTTGGTTTGATGTTTAACTGTGTTCCAGATCGTAAAGAGCTTAAGCGGTGATACTCAAGGAAGCCCATGAAACTTTGTACTCCATTCATCCCGAAGCACAAAGATGTACCAAGATCTTAAGGAAATGTATTGGTGGCCTAGCATGAAGCGTGAGATTGCCGAGTATGTAGCTCAGTGTGATGTCTGTCAGCGAGTTAAAGCCGAGCATCAAAGACTCGCTGACTCCTCGCAACCCTTGAAAGTGCCCGAATGGAAGTGGGAAAAATTGGCATGGATTTTATCACCGGTTTGCCAAGGACAAGGTCGATATGATTCTATCTGGGTAATTGTGGATCGCCTAACCAAAGTTGCTCACTTTCTCCTACCAAGACTACTTACTCGAGATAGATCGCGAATTGTACATGGTAAAGATAGTGTGCCAAGATGGAGTGTCAAGAAGATCGTGTCGATCGAGGATCCCGATTCACCTCAAGATTTTGGCGCGAGTTGCACAGTTGTTTTGGGTACTAATCTAAATTTCAAGATGACTTATCATCCCTGCACGGATGGATGATGTAAAGAGTAAATCAAATTCTAGAAGATATGTTAAGGGCTTGTGCCTTAGCAAGTCGAACTCGCTTGGGATCAAATGCTACCTTATGCAGAGTTTTCCTATAACAACAATTACAGTCAAGCCTCCAGATGTCTCCATTTGAAGCTCTTTACTAAGAAAATGCGTAACACCCTTGTATTGGAATGAAGTAGGCGAAAGACAAGTGTTTGGGCAGATATTTTGGAAAAGCCAAGAGCAAGTTCGATCAATCGAGAAAGGTCAAAACAAGACAGATCGAGTAAGAGTTATGCCGATAACCGTCCGCGAGATCTAGCTTTTGCACTGTGATCATGTGTACTGAAGGTATCGCCTCAAAGGGATGCGTTTGAGTAAGTGGAAAGCTTGCACCAAGGTACATCGGACCTTTCCAGCTTCTAGCCCAAGAGGAGAAGTCGCTACGCTTGGAGCTCCCGCCACCGCCGATGTGCATAATGTCTTCCACGTGTCACGCTTGAAGAAGTGTTTGCGTGTGCCCGAAGAGCAGATGCCAATGGAAGCAATTGCCCTACAAGAAGACCTCACCTACAAGGAGCACCCCATCAAGATCTTGGAAGTAGCAGAACGAGTGACAAGAAGCAAGATCATCCGTTTCTGCAAGGTCCAGTGGAGCAACCACACCGAAGAAGAAGCCACTTGGGAACGAGAAGATGACTTGAAGGTGAGTTTCCCACCTATTCTCTAGTCACCAATCTGGGGTCTAGATTCCTTTAAGAGGGGTAGGTTTGTAGCGTCCCGTTTTTCGGAGTTTTTGAAAATTTTAAAAGAGAACCATTTGCTTCTATTTGCCAAAAGCTTGATTTGAAGTTTCAGAAAATTCAATTGCAGTTTAATATGAGTTAATCAAACTCCAATTAAATTAAAGTTGGTTTAATTGAGTTTTCTGAATTTAAAATCAAAATTATTATTTTAAGAATTTTCTTGGGTTTATTGGATTTTAGAAATTTATTTTCCTTTTCCCGAAATTGAAAATTATTTTATTTGTAAAATAAAAGAAAATTTAAAGTTAAAAATATTTTTATTAAGTCTAGAATAAGTCAAGGAATTTCTGTGAATTTTTCTAGAATTTTTGGAGTCTATTTGCTATTTTCTAAATTGCTTTTTGATTTATTTGAATATCTAAAATGAAAAAGGTATTTTAATTCCTTTTCCGTGCGTGGGCGAAACCCTAGCCGCCCACCATCGTCCGCCCCTCCGCCCTGCTCCGCTGCCCGCCCGCTCCGCGCCGCTCACGCCTCTCACCGTCCGATCGTCATCGGCGACCCTCGCGCCGCGTCGCCCGCTTGCCGACCGTTGATCGAGATCCGCCGCTTCCGTCGCCGCGCCGCTCGTCTCCGCCGCTGCCCCTTTTCATCGCGACCGTCCGACGCCATCGCGACGGCTCCTTCGCGCGCGCCCTTTCCTCTCCCACCGTCCGACGAATCGGACGGCGCCGCCGCATCCGTTCGCCGCGCCCGTTTGACTTCTCCACCGTCCGACGAATCGGACGCCTTCCGTCGCCGCGCCTCGCTCGCCCCACCGTCCGACGAACGGACGGCTCCCTCGTCGTCTGCCCCGCCGCCGCTCTCTCCTCACGCCGCCGCTGTGAATCCGCGCCGCGAATCTCGCTCGCCTCGCCGCGCCTCCCCGCCGCGTCGCCGCCACGCGATCCGTCGCCGCGCGCGCCTCCCGCGCACGCCACGCGCGCATGCTGCTCCCGCCGCCCGTGGCCTCGCTTTAAATAGCGCGCCTCTTCCTCTCTCTCTCTTCTTTCTCTCTCTCTCGCCGATTTCGCCGCCGCCTCCGTTTTTCCCGCCTCGGTCGCCTCGCGCCACGCGCTTTCTCCCGCTGACGCCACCGTTTTCCCCGCTCGGCCGCCGCCGCACCGCTTCTCCCGTCTCTCTCTCTCCTCTCTCGACTGCGGCCCGAGCCCACGTGGCCACCCACGTGGCGCCACGTCGGCGCCGCGTCGGCGTTCGCCACGTGGTGCTGCGTCGTGATTGCGTGTCTTGTTGACGTCAAAGTCGGAATTTTCAGTTGAAAATTAATTCAAAATCCGAAAACCCTAAATCTATCATTTTTGTGATTTTCAACTTCTTTTGGCTATAACTTTCACATCCGAACTCCGATTTGGGTGATCCAAATTTCTAAATTCATATAAATTCATCCTCTTTCATTTGGTACTGGTTTTGTAATTTTGGAGTTCATTTGGTGCTGTTTTATTTATTTGTTGCTATTCTCGCACGTAGATTCCGCTGCTTTAAGATTTCTTCGACCCGACGATCAAGACCCTCTCCTCGTCAACGAAGGCAAGTCGAGGCCTTTGACCATGTTGAACCCATTTTACAAATGTATATTGTATTAAATTATCATGCATGGCTAGTTTTATTAAAAATGGTTTTGGGAGTAGATAATTACCAAATTGCCATTATGCCTCCTTGATGAATTGAAAATGAAATGTCTCCTTGAATGACATATATCCTTGGACACCTTAGGATGGTTAATACTAGTTGGACATAATTGTATACCAACTTGGGTGCGATATTGCTTTGACATGCTCTAGTTACCCATGAGACTTTCGATCACATGTTCAATGATTATTGAAATTTGACTAATGGAACTATGGAACAGTGGTGTGAGGCCACTTTTATTAAAAGATGTTGTGCCATGGCAGAGATTGCCACTTGGTTGGGAATGAACAAAAATGATTTATGCTCGGGCTTGAGGTAGGAGCTAGAGTGGGTGCGTAATGCACATTGGGTTGTGGTAGACTTGTCCGAGCGACCAACTAAGGACTTAACTTTGCAAGTCATTGATCCGGTCACCTCGTGCAACCATAAGTCGGTATGGGACGGACCGCCAATTAATTAGGAAAGTTTTGAGTCGGTTCTGTTGTGGTCGCTTATTGGCGCAAGAGGGGTGTGATGGCTAAACCTTAGCGGCGTAACCGAGGCAAAATGGAACTTTGTAAAGCCTTGTCACGTGCTCTAGACTACTCACCTAAGGAAGTGAGCGGTGGTATCGACGGATGCCAAACAAACTAGAGAATTCGTGTCTTGTGGGTAAAGCCGCATAACCTCTCGCAGAGTGTCAAAATCTATTCAATAGCCGTGTCCCTGCTACGGACATGCCCGTGATTTCGCAAGGGTAGTATTTTCAAAAATGTGGTTTGGTTCGATAGAAGCGCTTGGTTGAATGGTTGGGAAGTGAACGGGATGTTCACCGCTTGATTCAAAAGAACTTGGTTATCTATGTATTATTCTTTTAAACTCGCTTTGCAATCTAATTATTGTATTTATCGTTAAACTTGCTTTCGCAAATTAACCATAAAGCCATCCTTGCTTAAGCCCGACATGAATACTAAGTGCATACATTTCTTACGACTTGTCGAGTACTTTATGTACTCACGGCTTTATGCCCTTTGTTGATCAGTCCCAGCAGAAGAATCAGGAAATGTTGAGTTCTACGAAGAAGGCTACTTTGAAGACTTCGCGATCTAGGTCACGTCCTCCACTCGATTGCCTGTGGGCATGTCGATTGGGCTCCACGATTTTGAGATTTCCACGCAGATACTGTTGTTGTTAAGCCCTCGTGAGGCGACTTTTGTAAGAACCTTGACCATAAGGTCTTTCTTTGCTTTAATTAATATTACTTTGTCTGCTTCATTAGTTCGTTGTTGAATGGTTATGATTACATCATTGTTGTAACTGTGCAAGCTAGCTACTGATCATGGGACTAGCTTGGTATGCACAGAGGGTCTCGGGGTTGTGTGACACCCGGGGCGCCGACACCATACCCCAGCGTGGAGGTGAGTGTGCGCAGACTTGGAATCAATCGTAGACCCCAAACAGGCAGCGTAGTCCTCCACAGCGGCATTACGTCTAACACCTTGAAGGCAAGGACGTGAAGACGTTTCTCACTAGCAGCAGCTGCTGGACATGGCTGTCGCCGCGACAGCGAGGAGGAAGGTGACGACCTTGGCGCACGGTTGCTTCATCTGGCCTCAGTACGTCAACCCTACTCTCCACCGCCGCCGACAGCGCCACTTCGGCCCTACCTCGCTCCTCCTCGGTGGTAGTGCGGGCAGGAGGGGCAGTGTGGGGAGGAACGGGAGGAAGAGAGGAGGGAGAGGAGAGGGAGGAGGCGGAGGTGCTAGAAGAGCGGACCGAGGGGGATGGATGCACTTGGGAGAGAGGAGGTGAGGCGTCACAAGGCGGCTCGAGGCGAGTGGGAGAGAAAAGGTATAACCTCACTCCCACATCCGGGGGCGGCGCAGGACAACTGCGTGAATCGTGGGGGTCGCTACCGCCACAGGAGGCGTAGGGGTGGCATTAGCCAGAGGTGGCAGTGGCAGGGAGGAGATGCCTGAGGAGGAGGGGATGAAGAGGTGGAGAGCAGGGCGGAGGCGAGGAGGCGCGAGGCATGGCGGTTGGAAGCGAGTGCAAGATCGAGGAGGCCGACTAGATGCGAATTGTAAATCAATTCGGTTTTGCACAATTAAAGCCTAAATCTACTAGTATTTACTAAGTGCACCAACAACATACACTATTGATAATGATAGCAATCATTCAAAGACATTAAAGTAATTTAATACAAAGAATGTAAATTGCACAAAGTAAAACACAATAGAACAAACCACAATGATACAATGTTGTTTTACCATGGTGTTCGGAGACTTGCTAGTCTTCCCTAATCTACGTTGAGGTAAGCCCAAACTGATTGGACTGGCTTCCGAATTAAGCCAAATACCTCAATTCCACTAGCGGTAGCTCTTTTCCGCTCCGGGTAGGTGAGCTCCAACCTTCACAACACGTTGGACCTTCTCACAAGTTTCTTGAGAAGATCACCCGTCCACGACGCCTCCACGCCGTCTAGGTGTCTGCAAACACCAAGAGTAACAAGCCAAGCCCCGTACTTGACTCTCACCACTTGCAACGAATGCATAAACTCAAGTGGATACGAAATCTACCTCTAGATGCAACATATGCAACTAGAGACATCTCTCCTTACTCACAAGGTGCAACATATGCACAATTGAGAGGAGAACCTCACACTAGCTCAAGTGAGTGAAATATGATGCCAAAAGAATGTCTCTCAACCGGTCAATGTGGGTATTTATAGCCCACACAAAAAAATTAGCCGTTGGGAGCAGAAACCCAAAAATCAGGATTTACGGTAGTACCGCCGTACAAACTCCGAACTACCGTTTTCTACTGTTCAACGGTCGTACGAGTGCATTACGGCTCAAAAACTAGCCGTTAAATTTTTTTGTGCGATAGTACCGTAGTACAAAGGGCGGTACTACCATTCTGCGGTAGTACCTCTCTTCTCGGACGGTATTACCGCATTCCAATTTCAGCATAGACGATACTCGGTAAAAGGGTCATAACTTTTGACTCGGATGCCGAAATTGAGTGATCTTAGGCTCTATAGAAAGCTTATTCAAAGGGCTACACAAACCACCTATTTGATTGATCTCAAACACATTTGATAAAATCAAAAGCCCAACTCCAAAGAGCCACTACCATGGTCTATGTCCAAAGAAATAGCAACAGCAATCTTAGACCATGCCAAGGAAAATGCATGAATCCCAATAATTTGCAAAACACATTTGCAAACTTAGATCATGCCATAAGGATTAGGTACATGGACTTCAACTATTTTCAAAACACATTTGCAAAGTATAGTCACATGCTACAAGGATTAAATGCATGAACCTCGACTATTTGCAAAACACATTTACAAATAATAACATCATGCCACGGTGAGATAGAGCAAGCGAGATTAAGCTATCAATATATGATGAGACTCAAATTACTATACAAAACCCCTCTTAATAGTACGACAAACCTATACTAGCAATCCGGTCTTCCAAACAAACACAAGACTGGTAAAAGACTATGAACAAATCCTTAGCCCTAGCTAGTCATACCTTTGTCTTGAGCATCTTCTTGAAGTTTGATGACACACATCTTCACTTCAAGTCCGAGTCATTGTCTTAATATGCATCAACCCATGATGCATTCTTTACTTGACCTCCATCAACACATGATGGGTCTTCTCTTGACTTGATGATCAACTCATGATCATCTCCTCTTCGAGATCTTGATACACATCAACACATGATGCATCATTTTCTTGAACCTTGACTTGATGACGATCAACTCATGATGCAATCCAAAGTCTTCATCACCCTGGAATATAACTTATTCATCCAAGTAATGGAAAATGTTAGTATCACAATGATTAACATTAATTACCAAGATATACCTGTAATAAATGCTTCTAAACAAGCCATTACTAACAGGTGCGGTACTACCGCCGTTGATCATACGGTAGTTCCGCTCTCCGGTAGTTCCGTTCACATAGAGCGGTACTACCACTTCCCTTAGAGGTCCAAAACTAGCCCTCTCTGGAGATAACGTACCGCTGTCTATATTTCGAAATATCTAGGCTACGGTATTTCTGCTCAAGATGCGATCATACCGCGATGCGGTAGTTCCGTCAAGAAAACTCTGGAACTACCGTTCACCAGGTGAGCAACCGAGATAAAAAGGTGTCGTTCTGTAAAAAAACGTACTGCCAACAAGATTTAGGTACGACCGGTTTATGATAGTACCACACCACTATCCCGGTCAACCGCAGTGCGGTAGTACTGCCACCAAAACGTCGGTACTACCGATTTTTCTGAGAAAAACATGGTTGGCTTTCAAAACAAACTCTAGATGCATGCATGATCCTAGATTGCACAAGAACATGTTATCGAGCTACTAGTCATGATCCATCTATTGTCTTTGTATTACCATTTTCATGTTGTCTTCCATAATCCGGGACTAAACCTTTAAAACAACTTGGCACACACATTAGTCCCATAAACACAATTGTAAATAATTGATTATAAAGCGATATGAGTATATATGAACTACACAAGTTTTATATACTCAAATAATATGTTTCAAAGTAGAGATCCCTAATATATGTGGATAAATAAGTATGGATCAATAGTAATGAAACCACAAAACATAGAGTGAACTCCCCCTAAATGTTTGCATACACGAACATGCAATAAAAACAAATACACATATTCAAGTTAGTCTTTTAGTTAAGTTCAACCTATATTTTGGATCTGAGAAATGTAACAAGATATAAGAATATGATGTCCAGTGCATACCTCCATGATTTTCCCTTTATCCAAATAAGACTACACAATAGGTATATTAATAGAAGTGTTAGCCTCATATATAGATTTATCATTAATCACCAAAATACTCCAATAACTCATAATAACGGGTCTAGATTCTTTAGCGAGGCGGCGCGAGGAGGGGCAACCGTAGGCGCGCAGGAGAGAGGATGCTGAGAGGGCTGCGGCGGCGAGGAGAAGGCGTGGAGAGGAGGACCTGGGTAGAGCGGCCGCAAGAGGGGGATTTGGGGAGGACAGCGCGCGTGAGGCGAGGTAGAGCTCGGGCAAGCGGAGTACGAGCATGGAGCACCAGGTCCAATCGGACGGTCAGAAAGCACAAAAACGCAATCCAACGGCATGATTTTTCCAATGACGTGGCCCACGTGATAGGCTGCGCTTTCCACTGAGATCTCGGCCGCCCAGCGAAGATCCGCCGGTCGTCCTTTTTTTTTTTTTTTGCTAATGTAGATGGTGCGGGAGGAGGCCCTTTCTCTTAGGTCTTAAGAGTAGTAATACTACTATGCACTATGCAGTCTTCTGTTAGCCTGTTTGGTAAGAAGTACCTTTCACGTATAGTATGCACTATGCAGTCTGTGCTGTTAGCCTGTTTGGTAAGAAGCACCTTTCACGTACTGTAGAACCATTTGAATGAGTGCAAGAAGCTAAGAACCACACGCTACGGTACTGGCACGAGAATCGCATGCTTATTTTTCCTTTTTTAAACAGAGAATCACAAGTTAGACGAGCAAATTTGGTCGTACGTGTCTGCGTGAAGTTGACAAGATAAAAAGTTTTTTTGGCCTTTTGCCCAGCTCTCTCTGAAAAGCGCAACATATGTTTTTAGACAGTTATTTTATTAGAGCTTATCGCAGAGTTACTAGACATAGGCGTCGCTGGCGACGCGCGCGGCGACGGCACCGGACGGAGGCAGGTGGGCGCAGACCGGGTGCTCGGGGCGGCGAGGACGCATGGCGTCACAGCAACAAGACGAGGCGAGAGGGAGGGCGCTGCGGTCGCGAGCTGCAGAAGAGGCGTGGGCGCCTGTGGTGGTGGCAGGGAGATGACGGCAGCGGCGCAGAGGCTCGAGCGTGACGATTGCATGGCCGGGAAGAGAGGCGTCGGGGTGGCAGGGGCGAGCGCTGACGGCGGTGGCATGGGCGGCGAGCAGGCGGAGGCGACGCTTGCTGACGACGGCGCGACGCATGGTCCTGAGGTGCACGGGGCGCTCGGGCTAGGCCATGGCAGACCGGGTGAGAGAGGAGAAGGCAGGGGGAGAGGAAGAGGGGAGGGGAGGTAGGTCGGGAGGCTGGGCCGGGGAGGGGTGGGGAAGTGGGATTTGGGCTGAGAGGAGAGCTGAAGGGGGATGGGTCGGGTGAGATGCTGGGCTGGGCCCGAGGAGAATGTGAGGAGAAATGGCTCATTCCGAAAAGACGAATTCAAATTCAAAATTTGAATTCTAGAATTGCAAGGAGGTTTGAAACACAAACTTGAGCTTAGCTAGAAGCTAGAAGGATTTGAAAATAAAATGATAATTTGAATTACGGTTTGAAAACCGAAAACCAAATGGTAATTACTATTTACCATTTGAAAATAAGAATGTTACACCTTCGTTGGTCCTTTCAAGTATAACTGACCAGGGTATATTGGAGGGTTATTTAGAATACAACTATCTCGTCACCCACCTTCCCTCTCCTCTCTCAACCAGATATTATATTTTAATAGCATATTTCAAAAATAGCATTATGTAGTGTGTTTCGGCAAAGACATTAAAAATCAATGTTCAAGCAAATACCACAAAATATTGGTGTCTTGTAGCCAATTTTGCCTACAATTAACAGTTAAAGTTTAACTTTTTAGACCGTAAAAAACCAAAAGTGATATGTATTATGAAAGGGATGGAGTACAAAGTACATACTTCGCTCTTATTTTTATTATTAAAAAGACACTATTGATGTGCAGATCAAAAAATAAGTTTGAGTAACGCTCCTCGACACGAACCGTTTAGACATGGCCCACATGACTTGTTAAACGGTTTGTGTCGTGCCGTCCCAGGCCGGTTTCACTTGGAAAAAAAAAAGAAGAAACCTCACCTCTCCCGCCACCCGCTCCTCTGCTCCAGCCTCTAGGTGCTCCCTGTCGGCGACACCTCCTCACCGCCGGCTCCCTCACTGGTAGCGACATCCTCTCCAGCTGCCACTAAACCCTGCTCCTGGTCCGCCCCACGCGTGATTGAATCTGAAGAGTTCAGGAGGATTCAATCCTTTCACGTGATCATCTGCCCCAGGCTTCAGCCCAGAGAGGCAGCAGTTGCGCGCACACACGACTTACTCGACCTGGCTAAAGTGGCGTCCCCACACGCTTAATTATACTCTAAGCTATGATTTAGCTCGCATGATACTCGACATGTATTCCCCGACCCGACCCGAGTACAGCAAAAATACTCGAGTCCACACCTCCACGGTCATGAACCATAGATCATATGGGGAGATGCTCCCCATCCGGCACGCACTTGTTTTAAACATGGGGACGTAAGACCCCTTGCAACCGAGTCGTGTGACCAACACGTCCGCTCCTTGGTCGCTTTACACAAGTCCATGCGACTTTCCAACGCCGTCGCGAGTATTCTGCTTGAAATCGCCCTGCTATTCCCTGCGAAACTTCCCTCCAAATCAGCAGCAACCGCGGCGCGCAAGTTCCTTTTGCCGCCGCCGATAAAACCCCACCACCCGCGCTGCTCCGTCCAACCATCACACCCGCGCGCGCATCACACCAAATCACAAGGAACGCACTTGCTCTACTCCGGCCGCGTGAGCTCAAGGAAGCTATGCCCAGCAGCCCAGCCAAAATTTTGGCGACCAAATCCTTCGCCCGCAAAAATGCCCGGTTTTAGCGACGTTTTGAGGGGCTGTTTGTTTAAACCAAATATGGTAATGCTAACAAAAATTAGTTGTTGTTTGATTTGCTTCAAAAATTTCATAACACCACTGAAATTCAATGTCATATATGGGCAATCCAAGCTCACCTAAATTTTGATAACGCTACTTGATCACGATCTAAACAACGCTCTATTTGCAAAAATCGGCTTTTCCATGTTTTAACTATGCCAAAATTTTGATTTAACTCATTTTAACTATCAGCAAAACAACCCATTGGCCTTACCAAATTTTCTTTGGCTGGTCAAATATTGGTAAATATCCAAGTGCTGCCCAAATTTTATGAGTATTATCAAATTTTGATAAGGCTTTTGAAGGTTACAAACCAAACCACCCTAGAATACTTGACATTTTTAACTTAGACATGTCAAACTTTGTAATTTTAATCCATAATACTTCTCTTAATATTTACATTGGTATGTTGTAATAAATACTTATTGGGTGCATCTAGTTGAATTGCCTCAAACTAAAAAAAGATTAAGGACCACCTTCGTCTCCTTCCCTTTCACCCCCACCCACTTCCTTCCCATCCAACACAAACAAACAAAAATTCTAATCGAAAAAAATCAAAATGGAGAAAATTTCAATTAGGGTGGTTTCAAAACGCGGAATTTCAACTCAAGACAAATTCAACTCGAGAAGTTCCAATCTTGAAAATTTTCAATTTGGGAAATTTCTACTCGGAAAATTTTCGAATATGTCAAATTCAACTTGGAAAATTTCAACATGAGAAATTTCAAATCAGGAATTTTCAACTTGAGGGAGGAGATGCGGCATGAGGCTCACGGCGGCGCGCGGCACGGTCCCCGATGATGGCACTCGGCGTGTGTGCGATCTCCCCGGCAGTGATGCGAGAGCTCGGCGAGCGAGCTCCCTACGACAGGTGATCTCGGCAGGCAAGCTAATGGCGGTAGGCGAGCTCCCTCGCACGGGGAGAGAGGGAGAGACGAGCGATAGAGCGAGCTAGGAGGAGAAGCGGAAAAGAGGCTGCCCTCGGAGCTGTGTCGGACAACCAACCACGTGTCGCTTGTGGACGACTCGAGAAAATATCCTGGGATGCCCCTCCCTTCTCCACATGTCGCACATGCGGCATGTACTCATGTTTATGTATGCATGAAACATGATTCAAGGGTAACCTCTTATCAGCTCTTCTTGTTGTATAATTGAGGTAGTGTTGTCGGAAAAATAAAACTATCAACTAACAAATAATAAATAATAGCTAAAAAAGTAAAGATGTAGTCACAACCTAATCTCTTTATCGATTTTCCTGTCAACAGGCTTGTGTGTACAATGAGAGACTCTCAACCCCTTTATATAGGAGGAGGATGTTTTCCTTCATTTATGAATAAACAATATGAGATTAAAATAACTAATAGATCTTGTGGGTTGAGAACCCTCTAATGGGCATTTATTTAGGTAAAGTATCAACACATAATCGGGCATCGGAAACGGACCGATATACAACACCCCCCTTAGACAATTTGCTAATGCCATGCTTATGCCTCATTAAAAACTTCTTTCAAACCAATTGGGAAAATGGTCAGAAAAAATAGTATGTAGCTCGCGTTCTTGCCATTGCACATACTGCCTCATCGAAAACCTTTGAATAAGAAAACACATTGGGACAAAACTCAAACATAGGAAAATAGTACAACATTTATTCATTCGATGATGAATATATATGATGATCATATATCTCCCCTTGAAGACAACAACAATCCGTGTCTTCTCATACCAATACTACAAACAAGTTTATCAAAACTTGGTCCTAGCAAGGCCTTTGTAAACAAATCCACAAGATTCTTACTTGATTGGATTTTCTGTATTTATATATTCTCATTTTCCTGTTGCTCATATGGGCAGAAATGTTTTATGATTTGTCATATGCGACTTGATATAGCTATTCTTCATTTGTACAATGCATGCTGCATTATCCTCATGGAGGACTGTAGGAGCTTTATTTACCTCTACACCACAAGACTCTTTGATATGGTGAATTAGTCTTCTAAGCCATGTGTACTCTCGAGTTATCTCATATAGTGCAATAATCTCAGCATGATTAGTTGACGTGTCAACAATACTTAGAAAAATGTATCCAGTCTGTGACTTGGCATTGTGGGGATCAGAAATATAGCCAATGTTTGAGTAACTCTTCAACCTTATATCATGACCCTTGGGATAAAAGATTCCAAGATCAGTTGTACCCCAAAGGTACCTGGGGATTCCCTTAATTTTGTTCCAATGCCTCTTTGTAGGCTCAGAATTATATCTAGCCAAACAATTTATTGTAAATGTAATATATGGAATGGCATAATTGGCAAGGTATAACTATTAGACCACCGGCGTGGAATACCCGAAGACCTTATGTGTATATTGTGCTAGTCCTAGGATTAATGGTTAGCACATACATTCACAATATTTAGCAATCACAACCATACAACACATACTAAAGTAAAGCAAGAGGGTGTTCTACATAAGCTATTACAATAATTTTTACAACAATGGCCGATCGGCCAAATAAAAGCAGTCATCAGAGTAAACAAAATAAATAGCAGCAGAAGACAGTAATAGTAGCAAAAGTCTAGAGGCATGCCCATCCGATCCCACAGGCAACCGATAAGGAACAAGACCTAGGTAGACCCGTCATCGAACCCTCCGGTGCCGAGGGCAAAGAACTCGTCATCTGGCATCGACTCTTCTGCAAATTTTAAACCAACAACAATAGCAAGGTTGAGTACAGTGCGTACTCAGTAAGATTTCTAGTTGTTGGACCGAAAAGGCGACTAGAGGGGGGGTGAATGGGAGCACGCTCACTTTTTCCCAAATAATGAATTCAATACAATTTCACTCCAATAGCTATTAGGAAGCTATGAAGATCAATATACCAGTACAGCGGAAGACTAGTATTGAATCCAATTAAATCCCCTAAGTAAAATAACAAAAACAACTAAGATTACAAAATCTCAAAGCAAGGGATGCTCGATCTCTCGACCCGGTAGGTTGGACCGATTGTCGGGCGGTTCGATCATTGTTGTCAAGGCGGTCGGACCGCCCAAAATCGGTCCGACCGTGATGACGGGCGGTCCGACGGCCGACTCCGTAACCGATCCGCATAAAGAAAATCACCGATGACGGTTGCAATTAGGTCAAACTTTTGATTCTCAACTCCAAACTTTACGAAACTTTGCACACACCTTCTCTATGCTATTGAGGACCTATTCCAATCGAATATTATGATAATTCTTGGATAGATCCTGAACAATTGCGAATTGATTAACAGAAGGTCTAAAACCGGACAAGAACGAAAACTTGATCCTAATACTTGTTCGTGGGAGATTAATGATCAAGATGATGCTAGATAGATTCACACATATCACAGCAAGCTAATTCACGTGAAAGAATCAATCACAAACTCGCGGATCAAAGAAAGCCCTAAAATCACGAAATTGAAAGCAAGAACGAAAAGAGACTTATCTCAAGCAAACCTTGCATAGATTAAGAACGTGATCGTTGCTGGATTACACCCACACCATCATGGATCAGTGGTCAATCCAAGATCACGAAATTCACCTCAAACCATGAAAAGCCCTAGCCTCCACCTCAACTCCCCCTAAGCCAATTAGGGTTTGAAAGCAACAAAAGAGGTGAAAAACAGCGAGAGAGGGGGTGCAGCCCCCATCTCCTCCTATTTATAGTGGAGGCCTAGAACTCTCTAGGGTTTAACTTAATTGGGCTCCCGTTAAGGCCCACTAACAAACGGGTCACACACGCACGCTTCGCAAAGCGTCGTCTTTAACCTTTTGACCTAAACCGCTTCACCATGCGCCATGGATTTGCCAATAGGTCACCTTTGTCCATCTTGTGTCACGCTTGAGTCGTTGACCTCACCCGCATCGCCGATCGCTCGACCTTAACTCTCCAAGTCTAGTCCCGATCCTCTCGCCGTTGACCGTTGTTGACCACCAAGCTACCGCACAAACATAGACAAGCAAACACGAATTCGGAACAAGTTCTTCACAACTTGACCCATGTTAGTCAAAACATGCATCATGCAAACCATATGCCATGAAACCAATGACTTTGACCTAACAAATCAACATCGCCACGGTTGGCCGACGTTCGTCAATACCGGCCTCGACCGCTCCATGTGAGCCGGCCGGACCGCCTTAGGACTTAGCCAAATTCATGCCCCAAATTCAAACCTTCGAAACTTAAAACGAATAGAACTTATCGAGACTCCAAAATCATGAGACCAAGTGCATTGGGATCCCTCACTTGCCTACAACACCTATTTTTGGCCCAAACTTTTTGACCACTTTAGGTCATACACCGTCCGACCGCCACACATGGCTCGGCCCGACGATTGGGACCTGGCGGACCGCCATGCTATGGCCGGCCGGACCGCCTCGCCCGTAATGCCTCGTAGCTATGTCGAAAACTCGTGAAACGACAAACCGTAAACACCATTGCCAATTGTCACATCATCCTAAGATCTGGAGCATATTCCCATGATATCCACACTAGTGTAACGCAAAAATTATATTAGATGTAAGGCTATCAAATGAATGTCTCTACTCTACAAGTTCTTTTTCTTAAAGTTATATTTATTTGCAATATTCATAAGTAGTAGTTTGCAACGGAATTTAAAAGAGCAATTTAAGAAAAGGTAAATATAGGATAGTAATTAAATAATTGAATGAAATAATACCAACACCTGCAACCCTACTCGGTTACAAGCAAAAAGATAATCAGGTTCAACCATAGAAATGACACTAACAAATTTATGTTCAACCATAGAAATGGCAGTCCTACTATAGACATAGCAAATTAGCCATAGAAATGACATCTCTGTTATAGACATAACAACCCAATCATAGACATGATAGTTAACAAATTAAAAACCACATGTCATTGCCCCTAATCTTTTATGACAAAACAGTTTGAAAAGGAAAACTACTGCCATACCAGCCGCACTAAGCATGCTCATGACCGCGAGCATGACTATTCGAATAGTTTATCACTCCGCAGAGGGGTACAACTTTACCCATAGTACAAGGTATTCCAATTACCTAGAATATCTCTATATCACTTCTCACTACCGAAGGTGAGCAAGTCAGAGTTCACGATGCAACCTTAATTTACATTATCTAGCCCTAACCTTGCACTAGCCTTGCAAACGATTATCCTCAATTACTCAGATAGAAACCCACAATAAGAGGAGTCCTCACTCAACAGATAGAAACCCGTTGAGCGAGTCCCTCACTTGTCCAGATAGAAATCCGTCAAGTGACTCTCTGTAACATCCCAACTTTCTCAGTCCTAAAAATCTTTTGAATATTTAGTAGGGAGAAAATTCACCCTTGCATTTATTTGAATTTAATTCAAAGCTTAACTTGGACTTTTAGTATCAAAACAATTTAATATGAATAATCCCAACATCAACAATTATAAAAACTATTTTATTTGGATTCTATGTGCTTGGATATATTTTTAGATTTTTTAGAATTTTTCCAAGTTCATTTGTTATTTTCTAATTGCCATTTGGATTTTCTTCTATTTACTAAAAAGAAAAACCAAAGAAAATCTTAGATAATGGATTGTGTCGAAACCCAACCCTATTCCACCTCGGCCTGACACTGTGCAACCTGGCCTCTCCCGCGTGCGCCCGCCTCCGACTGACATGCGGGTCCCGCTTGTCAGCCTCCCCTTTCCTCCGCGCGCGTAGCCGCACCCGACCCCACCAGTCAGCCTCACCGTGTCATTTGCCACGCGAACTCGCACGAGCTGTCGTCGCTGACGAGTGGGTCCCACACCGCTCATGTTCTTCGTCTCCGAATCTGTTACGATTCAATCTCCACTGCCGCATGGGCCTTCGCCGTAGCCGCCTCGGACTCACTTGGTCACCTATATATAAGGGGAACGAGAGCCCTCGTCCTCCGCATCCAAGCCCTAGCCGCCAAAGCTCGAGCGCTGAACCCTAGCCATCGCTGGAGCTTGAAGAACCAATCTCACAGCCGCAACTCCAACGAGCGTTTTCGCCGCAACCGGAGCCGCCTGAGCCTCGAATTCTACACCTTCGGCATCACACGGAGCTGTGCTACCTCGTGGTCACCTTGGTTTTGCCGGAGGAACTTCCCAGCGCTGTCACCGTCGAGCCCGTGTTTTCTCCACCACTCAAACCTCACCGCTGGTCGCCTCAGTGGTCCTCGAGCACCGTGGGCACCTCAACGAGTTCGCCTTCGCATCCTCTATAGGACGGTACCATCCATTGCCGACGATACACCACCGTTCACGGAACCATAGGATCCCAAGCCTCGCCGTAGCCAATCTAACGTGGACGCCCACGTGTGCAGCCACCTCACTCCCGGTGCTGATGTGTCACCTAGTCACCGCCTCGTCAACGCTGACGTGGCAGTCTAGATCCAAAACCCTAAGACCGGTTCGATAGATTCCGTTCACCGTGAGCTGAGCCACTGACTTATGGGTCCCACATGTTAGATTTCTTTTTATCTCATAATTCGCAGGGCTGATGTCATAACTCAGATTTTTCTTTAGAAAAATAATTCGGATATTCCAGAAATTCCAAACTAGGGTATTTTCTTTAGTTTTGATCTTCCAGAGGACATATCTTCTTCATCCGAAGTCTGATTGAGCCTATTCAAATTCCTAAATTCATCTAAATTCGAGTTCTATTTATATGAGATTTTTGTTTAATTTTTGGAGTTTGTTTTCTCTCTGTTATTATCTATTTATTTATTTGTTTCATTTATGAGTAGACGTTTATTTTTTCGGAGACTTTTGAAGAAGGAGTGCACCAAGATCAAGACCAGTACCTAGACCTATTCCAAAGCAAGTTATACCTTTGGTCATATAGCACCCAGTTTTCAATATACTTTGATTCAAATTATTGCATTCTATTTTAAGTATTTATTTAAATGCTTTTGAGTTTAGTTATTAATCCAATTTGTTACATTCATGTAACACCCTGGCTATTCGGAAACCAAAATGTTACCTAAAAACTAACATACAACCACATTACGGAAGAATTTAAACCGTAACTCATCTAAGAACATAAAGAGATTAACTTTAATAGTACCATGGCAGGAATAAAGGCTGAATCCAAATAATTATCTCAAGGGGTTATCAAGGACCACAAGCAGTACTTAAGCAACTATAACTTGGAGAGAGATATCAACCACATCTAATGTTATGTATTATAGTTCATCAATTAAGGAATGAAAGACAAGAACCAAATCATATTATTTAAACTTGATTATGGTGAAGTGAATGAATAGTGTATATCTACTCCCTCCCAATTGCCATCATCAAGGATCACCTAAAATAAACAACAAAAGCAAGAATGAGTATGAGACTCAGCAAGTACTGGTCATACAACACATATGAACAAGACAACATCATTAAAGATTATGAACATAACACCGAAGGAATATATGAATGAATGGAATGAATGGATGTAATGGAAGGAATGAACTGCATACATGCTTATACCGGTATAGATAGTGGCACACCCGTCGGTGTCCACTTAAGCCCGCATTTAACCAAATACGGGGATCCAAATCCCGTATGAAGAACGTTTCATACGGGTGTCCAAATATGCCCACATTGGAATGGTGGGTCTTACTTGCCTATACTAGAATTGATGGGTCTTTATTTTCCACTCCCGTGGAAGAAATATGAACAAATGAATGAATGGAATGAAACATGAATAATGAAAGACACAATCTCTTTCAACATGGATTAACGGATATGTAAGGAACATGAAGCATTGAAAGTAATCATGGATCATAGAAATAACCGTATGAACACAAGCACTCATCATCCATCAACATAAAAATTACAATGTACTTGCCCATATTGAAATTATGGGACTTCACTACCCACTCCCGTGGGCGAACAGGAACGAAGGAACGAACATATTCTTATTATTGAAGATTCGTGGTATATCAACTATGAAAGGAGACAAGGAATACCGAAGTTACCCATTTCATATTCATCAATCAAGTGGAATAAACAACAAACAAGACAAATTAATTGTATTTGCCTTTCGAACTGCGACGCGTTAGGAGGCAAGGACGAAGCTACTAATCTCGAATTCCCTTCTCCTACAGAAATTAATTACTTAAATAAGTAACAACGTGAACAGAACGCTACTCGAAACGCTTAGTCGCATCATCCTAAACCCAAGGTTCACATAGTCGATCTACCCAATTAAACCGGAAGTCTAGCAGGACGGTAATCTGGACATTGATACTAAAAACACCATATCTTTTGGTCTGAGACTCGAAAAGGGGTGATCTCAGATCCTATGGAAAGGTAACGAAAATCTTCACATTAACTTAGTTGGCTGAACCTTCTGATTCGGCCAACAACCTAGGCTAACATTTAGATGATAGTCTTAATACAAAATCTGTCTAGCAGAATTACACCGAAGTAAAGAAATAATCATAACTTTTGATAAAATTAACTAAAATCCATGATTCTTGTCATTCTGGAAAGCTAAGATCATGACCTTCAAAAGTCTAGTTGGCATGATACTCATAATTTGCCTTTAACAAAATCTAGCCCACGGCTCAAAACTACAGTCAGCAAACTGACAACCATTCAGGACAGCAGCGCGGCAAAATTCATATTTGTTAATCTGGGACTCGGAACAAGGTGAGGCCAGATCCTGTGGAAACGTAACGAACCTATATTCAAAATTCTAGATGACAAGATCACCTCATTCGGCCAAACTAAATTGCTAAACAGTAGATGAAAATACAAGATGGGTTCTGTCTAGATGAAAGGAACAACAGTAAAGAATATATCACAACTTTTAACCTACAGTTCTGATTGGGGTGTTCTTTATCAATCTCGAAAGATTATAAAATTTTATACAATAACCTAGTTGGGTGAAAACCGTGAATCTGCCATTAACTTATTCATATTTTAAAAGACAACTAGACAATTCATTCTCGACATGCAGTAAGGATAGCGTGGAAAGATTATACCATAACTTTTGAACCGTAGATCGGAATTTTGTGATCTTGGCTTCTATGGAAAGCTAAGAACAGTGGCTACAAATATCTAGAAGGTGGAAACCTCCAATTCTGCCTTTAAGGATCCAAAATCGGCGACGCAACCTAAAGGACAGAATCTGAATTTCTAACAGCACCTATTCAATCCAATCAAACTAATCGAATTAGCCACTAAACAACATCAAACAGCGGAGGAAACGCCTCGTTACCCTTGTGGAACCCAGGAGGACGATGAACGAGGCTTGGGGAAGATGATCCCCTTCTCCTCTCTTCTTCCTTTCCTTGGTCGGCCACCACACGCAACACCCGACACCCGGGGACAGCAGGAGGAGGGATCGGCAGGGGCACTCGTCTTCGGGGGAGGAGGAGCACCACCACCAGGGAGGGCCGACAGCAGAGCAGCAGGGGAGGCGCCAAGATGGGGAGGGGGTGGCGGCTTGGGGGGGGAGAGAGGAGTGGGGGAGGCGGCTAGGGTTTTGGGCACCTCCCCCCTTTGGTCGGCCCTTCCTAGGCCGTCTCCCTCTCTTGGGCCTCCTGGGTCGCGGCCCGTGGCCCAGGTTGGCGAGAAAACACATAAAACCCCTTTGAACATGAATTTCTAGTTCTTTATTTGACTTTTCTCCCCTCGGCTTCCATTCAAATTACCCGATTAGTTTCTTTACCCGATTCGCTTCCGGGGTATTACAATTCACCTTGTCTATTGTTATGCTATGATCTTTTGTCACCCTAGGTTGGTTCATTATTAGTTGGTATTATCGTAGCACCAACGTGGGTTGGTTACATACGAGTAGATTGCTTAGCCATGCTACGAGTCATCATCTCATGTGAGTTGCAAATATAAACTTGACTAAGTGATTATGGAATTGTGTGATAAAGCTGTGTGCGCTGTGTGCTATTACTCGTTGATGGTATGTGTTGCATTTAACCAACAGGATGGGAAAATATTTAGACTAAGGCAAGTGGTGGATATTGTGTGATATGATGGAAGCTGTGTGCATGAAAATATTGGTCTGTGTGACATTAGTTAAAAATTAGAAGTCTTGCCTTGGTTAATTAAGGACTTAACTTTGTGCGCCATTAAACTGGGCCTTCCGTACAACCACATACCTGATTGGAGTCTTGATATTGACAACTCAGGTTAGGCTGTGTGCTAGGGTGGAGGTATGAGTCTCACATCGCGGGACGGTTCGCCGCTTCCCTGTCCAACGGTGTGTGTCGTACCAAGAGCTGTGTGCATAAATTGGACGGCGGTAAAGCACATCACGAGTGTCAATGCTTGAGATGATGTTTTTGAAAGATTTTATTATGATTAGTGCTAGCTACACTGATTATATCGTGTGGGTAAAGTGTACAACCTCTGCATAGTGTTAATCAATCTATTCGAATAGCCGCGTCCGCGGACATAGACATGCTCGGGGATTTCATACGAGGTTAGATTTTCATAAAACATTGGGAAGGGAGCTGTGTGATCTAAATCATATGGATGTGTGAATAACTTGTTTAGACTGTGTGTCTTTTGTGTAAACAAATGTAAAATTATTATTGTTTATTTGTTTTAAATATTATTTTTAATTTATTATTCGTATTCAATTGCAAATGTTGCTTTATACAAAATAACAACAGAAACCATTACTTTGGAATAAGCCATCATCTATAAATTACATTCTGTGGTATAACTTGCTAGTACGGTTGTGTACTCATGCTTGCTTCAAACATTCGACAGAGTGGAGGAGTCTTCGCCTGCATTTGAGGAGGAGTTCTACGAAGGTGCTATTCGTTAGGGTCTTGATCCCAGTCGGTTGTCTGTGGTGAATTGATGGGATTCCACTGGAGTTTAATTTTGTTCCGCTGCTGCTATTTTATTTATTGCCAGCCCTGCAAGGCTTAATAAATGTAAACTCGACAATAATGTTAAAACCATTATTTGTTATTCAAATTAGTCATTTATTCTATTAATTGTATTGTGGGATCGATATCCATCTATGTTAATACTATATGCACTAGCTTGATCCTGGACTAGTGCATTATACACAGAGGGTCCAGAATTGTATTTTTAGGTCCCGACACTCTCTCACTTCATTCGGATAGAAACCTGTTGAAGTGAGCCATTCACAGTTGTGACGGCAATAGAAATTACTCGCACTACTTCTGCCTACTATCATGCAAGGCTATGATTCGATAAATTAGTTAGCTACGGCTACCCCATCCTAGCACATACGGTTGTACGATTAGGTCTTAGTCCCAGATTTGCTAGCTTTAGTCCTTAATCGACTACAGGAGAGAACTCCACCCTATCTACTAGTGAGTCGAAAACCTCACTTTTTCATAATACAATATAACTCGTCACGTCTAAAACTAAGGTTTTCATTTCATTTTCATATCAAATATCAGAGATATTTTCTCTTGACATTTTTTAAAATATTCCCAAATTATCAAAATATCATATTGTCCTTTTACCAGTTTTTTAGAAAATCTATCGCTCAAGTTGTGTTTGTGCTGTAATTGCACTGAAAACTTCCCAATTGACATTACATAATTCCTAACCCATATTCTAATGGTTACAATATTAGATGATCAACATTTCAAAAGGATAATGCAACAAGTAGGATTTCAACTACCATTTTTCTAATAATAGCATTTTTCATACACAACATACACACATGCATAATATGATTTACAAAACAAAGTACAATAATTAAAGTGTTGGGATCAACATGATCAAAGTGGGTGTTTTCCTTGCTCTTGCTTATTTTGTTCAGAGAGTGAGGTTGCTTGATCATCGATAATTTTGCTCACGAATTCCGGTGTCTATTCGAAAGAACCGAAAACAAAACATAAATGAATAAATCAATTAAGAAGTAATAAAATCTAAATATTTTTGTATGTTATTACAGAGAATGAATTTAGCAAAAATATCCATTTGATTCCGAATTTGTTTGTAAAAGTTATTAGCGTTTTGATTTGCTTCGGGTGTTAAATCCTGAAAATAACTAAAGGTGATGTTGAAAGTCTATTTTCTGAATTTTATACTTTTCCAACAGTGAGAGTGCATTTCTTTTTAATTAAAAAATGGATCTTCTCATTTTTATAATTTGTTCTTCTTATTATAAACTATTAAAGGTGTAGGTTAGATAAACTTGACTTACATTTGATTTGGTGTTTACTTGATATTGTTTTATTATGAGTAATTTACTACGATTTGCATGGGAGGTCTAGTTCATGTTAATAATTCCTTTTGTTATTATTTTATATTTATTGAGGAAATTCCATGATTTAAGTTTATCCTAATCAATATGTACGCGATGAAAGGATAACCTTTCGTCCAGTTGATTATCAGTAGCCCAGGGTCCGGTAGTCATATAGACCCCTCAGATACACATGGCTATACTTTAATAAAGGTAGGAGATTTTAGGGTTGACACAATTTCTAGTTGATCTTTATTTTTATCTTAGACATTAGAGATATTAGAAGCGTTACTTGATTTTTAACTTGGTATATGGTCTTATGAATCCCTTCAAAGAGCATACTGAGAGTTGATATCAAGTCATTTTATTCATGTAAGGGTCCACTGTTACTGAAATCAAGTATTCCCTAATTATGTTTGCTGTTATGTTCATTTGATTGTTAAATGGCTACTAAGCCTTGTCAAGCAACTTTAACTATTGAACTTAGCTATTATTATGTAGTTTACAAATTTGAATCTTCCATTAGTAGTTTACTTGTTGTTCTCAGATTTTTCTTATCCTATTAATTCTTTGCCTAATCAAAGCTCTCTTTGGTTAATTAGTCCACTAACCCATTGGTTGTTAACTGTTGGTTTGGGACATACATATCACTATTTGATTTCAGCTTGTTTTGGTTGCGGTTAGTTAAATCTCCAATAGCTAAGTGAATTAATGAAATGGCTAATTACTTGTATTAACCAAGGTTATTATCCTACTATTAATTTCAGATCAAACACCTTCTCTACACATACCACTCAAAACTATTTCTGAAATGAAGTGCTTCTGTCTAACTTCTTTTAAAACTCAAACTTCAAATTTGTTAATCCATTTGAGTGGCCTTAAATAACAGTCTCAAGAGTTATTAGCAGTAGTTGGCTTACCTCTGCTAGCTTAATGCCAAAGCTAATTGAATCAATGAAGTTGCTAACTACTTGTTTCAGTACAATCTTTGGCTTACGGTCATTCCTAGCTGGCTTAGATTATCTTCTCTGTTAATGCATTTCATCAAAAGGATTTGCTATACTGTGGTACTGTTAAATAAGTTTTCTCACTTGATTCAATTATCTTTTATCAATTGTACTTGTATAAGTTGTATTAGTTCACTGTCATTTCAGTTTCTCATATAAACACTTCTCTGTTCAATATCTTGTAATAGAATAGTTTTCTGAATTAATACTGCTAATGGCTAAACTTATTACTAATCCCAATATCCATTTGTTAAGCGATTTGGGTTCGACAATCATTACAAAGGCTTATTTGCATACTGTCTTTTCAGTTTTTCATCTAGAAATGAACTTTTTGTTAACAACTTTTGTCACTTAATTTAATTACTCATTTGTTAACTAAACTTGAGTGATTCCACAGCTATTATAAAGGCTTATTAGCAAATGCATTTGGTCTTTAATCCCTTTCACTGTTCATGTAACCTACAACAGGGAATCACTCTAAACTGAAGTTCTACAGACAACTTTCTTCAAAGCTTAGCTTCAAATTTTGTTAATGCATTCGAGTGGACTAAATGACAATCATAGGATTTGTTAGCACTAGTTATCTTGCCTTACAGGGGGCGGTCCCACTGATCAGTGTCTCACAGAGAGGAAGGCAACCAGAGGGCAGAAGGGAGCTGAACAGGGGTGGCTCAGGCTGAAATGGGGTGGCAACTATCGCCGTCGATGGGGTGGACAGCGGCAGCCGAAAATGGGCAAAATGGGTTGCTAAAGGGCCAAGGAAGCTAGGGGAGGTCTTGGCGCGATTGGAGATGCAACGGAGCAGGCGCGCGGCGGTGAGCGGCGGCCTACCATGAGGGTGGACATGGCGCGATGGTGGTCGGATGGTGTTGGGGGAAAATTGGAGGGAGCATGAGAACTAGTGTGGCTTAGGGAACTCACCGGTGCAGTTGGAGGGAGCCAAGGTGGCCGGAGACGGGCTGTCGGCGGAAGCCGATAGCTGCGCAGGGAGGTCACCGTGGCGGGGATCCTGGAGAGAATGAGGGCGCAAGTGTCAACGTGGTGGGGATCCTGGAGAGAAGGACGGCGTAAGTGAGTGCTAGGGGAAGGTAAAGGGGGACTAGAGGATGCTCACAGAGAGGGGAATCGGAGGGAGGTTGGCCGAAGAAGAAGTGGCAGCGGTGGAGGCGACATTGGCCGGAACCGAGGAAGAAGGCTCGTGGGCGTCTCCTCGGTGGACCAAAGCCGAAATTGGTTGAGGGCTTCAGCTCCTGTAGTGGTATGACGGGCCGTGACGCAGTCGGGGATGACTGGAGGTCGCCGGTGCAGCCGGGGAGCTCGGAGGTGGCGCGACGGTTCTGGCGGCCGCAGCAATGGCATTCGGAGCTTGACTCAAATTGAGCTCGGGAAGGGGTGGAAGTGGAGAGGGAGAAGCAGGGAAGTGAAGAGGAGGATGAGAGGCAGACATTGCTCGGCTTATATAGGGATGAGGGCGTTGCATTGTCGAGGAAGCCCGGGGGCAAGGGGGCGGCAAGCTCGAGTGTGGCGACAACACAGCATGGAGTGGCGACTAGGTGGCTAGGGCAAGGTGTGGACGGTGGCATAGGCATGGAGATACTGTGGGCGGCCGGGCAAAATTGGGGCGACGCATGGCAGCATGCACATCCACACAGCGCGTGGGCATGCATGGCCGGAGCTGGTTTGATGCGGTGGAGGAAGAAGGCTGTATTGTGGGGCCGGCTGGTCAGTGAAAGGAAAAAGAAAATGGATTTCCAGATTTTGCGGAAAAAAGGGCTGAAAGCATTAGGTAATTATTTGACATAGAAATATAGCTCAAAAAATTCTAAAATTTTTAGGAGGGCTTCTGACATAATGTAAACTTTTATGTAATTGTTTCAAAATTTTATGTTCTATGTACATTTCTCAAAAATTCTTTTAAGTTCTTGTTTGTATGTATTGTTATTATTCTATTTGAGAAAAGTTTGTAAAAACATGTTTTAAATATTTTCCACTTTGTCTACAGAATCATTATACCAAGTTTGGATTTTTTTTATCATATTTTGTTTTAATTATTTTTTATCCTTAATTAGTTTTGTATTTCCATTAATAGATTCTTAAATTTCTTTATTAGACAAAAAAAACTTTTCAATAAAATCCAAGAAAGTAAATGCCAACAAGATCTAGCAAAAAGTTTTAAAATTTTTCCATTTTCCTAAAGTTTAAAACATGCCCAAATTTTGGGATGTTACAATAACAATGCTCCAATAGCACTTAAATAAGATGTTTTAGGTCCTATTGTATCGTCATGTTATGTCGTCTAGGTCTATATGGATCTGTCTTCGCTTATAGGGACCAAATGATCATGGGTGTACCTAGTACATGAGATTTATCAAGATAAAATCTCTCCAACACTTTCTTGATGTAGGTGGTCTGATGCAAAAATATGCATATAGGAAAAAAATTTAATATGCAACCAAAGACAATATTTGGTTTCACCAAAATATTTCATCTTGAATTTCGTCTTTAAGTATGAGCTCGCTTCGATAATTTCTTCCATGTTTTCGATTATGTTCAAGTCATCAACATACACAGACAAGATGCAAAATCCATTTTTGGATTTCTTTATGAACACGCACGGACATACTTCGTTGTTTATGTATCCCTTTTGTAAAAGATATTGAGTCAGTCAGTTGTACCACAAACGACCTGACTATTTCAACCCATATAGTGATTTTTTCAACTTAACACTATACATGCTACGATGTTCATTCTCGCTCATACATCAGACTTTTAGTCCCTCTAGAATCTTCGTGAAGATTTTAGAATCTAGTGGCCCATATAAATATGTAGTCACGACATTCATAAGTTTTATTTTCAAATTCATTTATACTGCCATAGCTATACGATATCAGAACATTGTGCCATCTATTACAGGAGAGTAAGTTTCATCAAATTCGATGTTGGATCTCTGCGTCAAACCTTATGCTACTAATCTTGTTTTGTATCTCACCACTTCATTATGTTTATTCCTCTTTCTTATGAATACTCACTTGTGTCTAACAGGAATAACATCATGAGGTGTCTTGACCACATGTCCAAATACTTTCATCTTATTAAGCGAGTTTAGTTCATTCTTGATTGCTTTCTTCCATTTATCCCAATCTTGACGATTCTTGTATTCCGCAATCGTCTTTGGTTTCGGATTCGATTCAATATGGAAGAAAATATTTGAGTTGAAGCAACTGCTATTAGCACTCATTTGTCTATAAAAGACTTCTCCTGTTTCCACATATTTTGACGGAAAACTCTTTGTCCAATTCAATTGAAACTTTATTTAAATCTATCAACTCTCCACTATTTTCCAAAATGGCAGAGTCTAACTATTCTGTTGCTCTAGTGTCGATTGGCGCTGCGCTTTCCCTTCACTAGTCACATGTCCCTTTACTACAACATAGGGCACCTCCCCCTCTTCTCCTGTAAGGGGGACCACTCGTTGTGTCTTCACTCGGGGTGTAATGACCGTCTTACATTTCTTATTCATATTCAGTTCATGGAGTTTCCCCCCTTGTTCGATACATCTCTTTTGCGGTCGTGATCTGCGGTTTGAGATCCTTTGACCTGAGAAGGTCTCCCCCCACTTCTTATTAAGAGTGGTGGAGCCAGATACAGAACCCAACACCTAGAATGGTTCTACTCTTTTAGGTGCATTTACCACTGGTATATCTGATTTTGTAACTCCTTCATGATCCATTAATGAATCTAGCAGCTGATTTATAAGATTTTGCTAATCTATTATTCTCTAAACCTCTTGTTTAGAGTCCTTAGTGTGCAGCTCATTATTATGAAGACTACTATCATTCCATGTGTTGATGTTTTAATGTCAAACTTATGAAATGAATGTCGGGGGCTTCTTGATTAACACTATGCAAGAGGAGACACTCGTACCCTACCACATTGTTAGTGGCAAGAAAGTTTAACTAGATAGCTTATTTTAATGTCTCTCTAGTTGGTGAAACCAAGACCACAGCCCCAGAGCCACTAAGCGTTAGTGACTCATCAAAGTACATTGTTAACTGATCGTGGGATTCGTACTCGCATTCTTGAACTAGTTCATGATTTGTCCATTCGGCGATAAAGTATGTCTAGATCTGGGATTTAATGGCCGTTCGGGACACAAAATGGAGGTCAAACTTCTCAAGTTCGATCGACCATTTAGCCATGCGCACTATTCTTCCCCACGGACGGCGCCAACTGTCGATGAATTACTATCAATATTTGTGAGTTAAGTGTTGGGGACACAACTCTCAAGATGACGCAAGAAGAGACAGTGGTTTTTTAGTTAGGCTCAGGACTTCTCCGGTGAGAATAACAACTCCTATGTTTTTGTATTGAACGAGGTTACAAAGTACAACAAGCCACCTGAAACTAAGACTAAGGAACAATGGCTTCTGTTTGTGTGTTCGTCTCTCCTCTGTTTGTCGGCGCCGCCCCTCATAAAGCGTTTGAAAGGGTGGCAGTTGTTGTGTGTCAAGAGGCGCCTTGATGGTTGCTTGAATACGCAAACAGTTGTTATCAGCGAGACATTTCCTTGCACATTCGCCAAGTGGTTATTGCCAGAGACGAAGAGAGGTGTGTACTGTTATGTCAAAGACATATACGCATACGTCTTACATTAACTACCACACATTGTCGAGCATAGTATACAGGGTCCCCAGCCGACAAAACAAGATCCACATATTTGTGAGACTTATCGACCATGGGGTGGTCGTGATTCGACCTGGTCGTAACCGACCTTCCGACCATAGGATGGTCGGAACCTGCACTAGTCATAACCTTCCTTGGTCCTTGCAAGTATAACTGACCAAGGTATATTCGATGTCTATTTAGAATACTATTATACATAATGAATATTATAGATAAATATCTTTATTAATTAAGGATCATTCAATCCTTGTTGCCCACCTTCTCTCTCCTCCCTCAATTGTATATTATATTTTAATGATATATTTTGAAAAATAGCATTATGTAGTGTGTTTCAATAAAGACATAAAAAATCGATGCTCTGAAGCAAATGCCACAAAATATTGGTGTCTTGCAGTCAATTTTGCCTACAATTAACAGTCAAAGTTTAATTTTTGAGACCGTTAAAAGCCAAAAGTGCCATGTGTTTTGAAAAGGGTGGAGTACAAAGTGCATACTTCGCGTGCGTATGAAGTATGTACCATAGTTACTCTCTTATTTTTGTTATTAAAAAGATACTATTGATGTGCAGATCAAAAAAATAAGTTTGGATCACGCTCCTCTCCCTGGGATGCAAGTAGAGGTATCCAAACGGGGGTCACGGTATGGCACAACACGAGCGGTCCAAGCATGGCCTGAAATGTTAAACGAGTCGTGTCGTAACATCCCAGGCTCGTTTAGCCTGACAAGCCAAAAACTCCAAGAAAATCACTTGGAAAAAAAGAAGCCTCACCTCTCCCGCCACGGGCTCCTCTACTCCAGCCTCTAGGTACTCCCTGTCGGCAGCACCTCCTCACCGTCGGCTCCCTCACCGGTGGCGGAAGCTTCTCCAGCCGCCGGCTCCACCTTGTCGTCGCCGCTCATGCCTTGCCCCACCACCACCACGGCGGTAGCCGCTACCGCGTCCTGACCGCCTGCTCCTCCCCACCGCCACCGCCTCCGCGTCTCGGTGTCTTGCCCGTCGACCTCCGCCTCCTCCCTTGCTTTGTCGCCTCTCATGGGACGACTCACCCTCCTCTTCCTCGCCGTGGCTCTGCGCCGTCTGCCTCGAGGCCGTGCGCTCTAGTGAGCCGTGGCGGCACATGTTGCGAAATGGGCTCAACGCACTGTGCCTAAATGGACCAGGCCCTTCTGTGCCGTGCTAGGCATGGTACTTTGCACACCGGGCTGAGCTAGGGCCGAGGTTGTGACCCTAGCACCACACGGTTCATTTGGTCGGGCCGGCAAAACCCATTTGGATGACAGGTCGTGCTATGCCTGGATGTAACATCCCGTTTTTGAAAAAGGATTCAAAAATCAAAAACTTGATTTCAATTTCAAAATTTCAGAATTTTACAAAATCAAAATTTCAAAACTCTAAACCCTAACCCTAATCTAGCCTAACCCTAGCCCCTTACCTCGTTGGGCTCGGCCCGCCCGCCTTCTTCCGGCCGCTCGCTTGCCGCCCGCGCTCCGCCTCCTGCATGCCGTCGCTTCACGGAGCCTCCTCACACAGACGCTGACGACGCCGTCCGCTTCTCACGCAGCGGCTGCCCGGACCCCTTTCTCCCTCCTCCTCAAGGCCATGGCTTTCCTCCGCCTCCGTCCCCCGCCTCAGCTTTTTCTTCTCTCCGCTGCTCGCCCGGCTAAAAGCCGAGACGCGCCCTCCTCTTCTCCTTTCTCCTCCGCCTTCACCTCCCGCCCAGTAGGCGTTGCCTCCTCCGCTCGGCCTCCTTCTTGGCTCGGCCCCGCCGCTGCCGGGTTCTTCCCGCCCCGCCGGCCTCTCTCTCTCTGCCGCTGGCGCCCCGCCTCGCCTCTCTCTTCACCGCGCCGCCTCGCCTCGCCTCCGCCATGGAGAAGACGAGGCGACGCTGCTCGGAGAACGCGCCGCTTCGCTTTAACTGCACAGACAGACGCTGGGGCGGGCCTGGCTGGCAAATGTTGCACATGGGCCGTGCTGGGCCCACTTAGCAACATGGCTGCGCTCAAGGCCTGCTGGAGGACTCCGGCCCACGATCTGCTGTGGACCGAGGCCACGTGTCAAGACGGATTTTCCTCGCTTTTTGATTTTTCGCTTAATCAAAAATCATTTAAAAACTTCCAAAATTCATATCTTTTTCTGTATAACTCCAAAAATTGTGAAACCAATTTCTAAAATTTTCTAAAATCAAGATCTTGCTAATGGTACTGGTCTTGTTTATTTTGGAGTTCATTATTTATTGAGTTGGTATTTATTTGCTCTCTTTGCCGTTGTGTCTTTTCCGGTACCTTCGACCGATTAGGATTCGACGACGCCGGAGACCTCCACTTCGACCAAGCTCAAGATTACCAGGACCCCTCTGCCTTTACCCAAGGCGAGTCAATACTTTGATCATTCTGAGCCTACATTTTATGCAAACTATGTTTATTTAAAATATCAAAGTTGCATGCTTTACTTTTGTAATCAAATGTATGTTAAAGCTTAAGGTAGTTAAATACCCATTTGCTGTTTAATTACTTATTAAGCCATCCTTTGATAATTGAATCCAGTATTCTTTGTCACCCTAGTAAATATTTGGTAAATACTAGTATAGGTTGTACTTAAGCTTACATGCTAGTCTTGCTTAAGTACGGGCAATAATCGTCCCGATCATCATCCTTAAACATGAAAATGGTTTTGGGCGCTCATTGGATGTAGATGATCGTGTGTTGTGTTAATTGGTTTTCCTTCCCAAAACCCTATTAACTTGTCATATCGTCTCAGGCGGATGGTATGAGGAATGGGATGTTGATGGGTGCTAATGTAGCCAGTGAACGTGGTTAACTTTGGAATGAACGCCTGTATAACCTTAATGACTTAATCTTGTCATGACCTCCCGTAAAACAAGTACAACCGCAAGTCTGCAAATTGCAACTTGGCTTAGTAAATGTAACAAATCTTGGAAGTCATCTCATCGGTGGTCGAGCAAGATAGTGCAAGTAGTGGATTCGATCCAGCTTGAATGGGACACCAAAGGAAGGGTGAAGTCGCCACCACGCAAGTCGTGGTGGCGCATATCCCGCACAACTTATGGGACCCACCGCATGGGTTAGCCCATACTAGTGAGATGACTAAGAGGCAAGATACATTGAAACGTTATTGTGACGATCGCTCAACTACATGACTAAGGAATCATGTGGAGTAACGAGTATGATTATCTCTTGTGGGTACAGTGTACAACCTCTGCAGAGTCTAAACTGTTTAAACAACCGCGCCTTCTGGCCAAAGGCGCATATGGGAACTTAACTCGAGTTAGTTCTATTTCAAAAATCTTTGTGGCTGAATGGAAATGTGTTGGGCTCATCCACCCTTGTTTTGGATTTTTCCGGTAGCCATATCCAAGTGTTAATAATCGTGGACGAACCACTATCAAAAATTAAGCATAAGGTGGAGGTAGCCTTGTTGTTATTTAATATTGCACTTACTCTCTTTAATGAAAATGCAACTGCTTAAAATGCTATGTCATAGGACTTTGTAATTATGATAATTGAAACTGCTGCTTTAGCAAATAAAAGAACCCGAGCCATCCTTGTTAAGCCTTGCATGTATACTATTGCATATCGTGTGTTGGCTCATGAGCACTGTAGTTGTGCTCATTCTCGCTCTTTCCCCAACCCTCGTAAGGTGGAATTTTGAGAGTTCGACTACTACAAGGAACCGTATGTCCAAGACCGGAGTTCTTGAAGCGTAGTTTAGTTCTTAGTTGTTCTAGTCTCGCCCCAGTCTAGCTGACTCCACTGGTACCTAGGTGCATCCCATATTATCTGAGTTTTGGGTAATATCGGATGTACACAGGTTTCCCCAGTCACTTGCCTGTGGAGAGATGCCCCTTTGCTTCCGTTGTCGCCCGCTTTTGTGTAATGTAATCCATTTGGCATTCAGTGGCCCTTATGTAAAACTTGACCGACGCGTCTACGTCACTCGATGTTTGTTTAATTAAATATCTTAAATTCGCGCTTGTATGATATGATTCAAAGAATGAGTCCGTGAGTGCTACCCATCGATCCGGGAGAAGACAAGAATGCTCACAGAGGATCCGGGATTAGAAAATTCGGATCCGACACTGGACCGGACCAATAGTTCTATGCTTCGAACCGGCCCGATTGGTAGGACCCATTTGTCCACATCTGGACGCAGCTACTCATGAACCACGCACTCTACTGCCATATACAGTAGGTTAGCTGTCATGGTATATATGCTGATATGATGCTTGTACTGTAGCCCCACTAAACGCTGGTCCTGGTGCGCCCCATGCGTGATTGAATCTGAAGAGTTCAGGAGGATTCAAAGAGGCAGCAGTTGCGCACACACGACTTACTCGACCTGGCTAAAGTGGCGTCCCCACACTTTTAATTATATTCTAAGCTATGATTGAGCTTGAATGATGCTTGACATGTATTCCCCGACCCTATCCAACTATCTCAAGATTTCACACTCTTTCTTGTATTTGCTATCTCTATCGAAAGACAAATACACACACCGGAGGTAGAAGAAGAACACAAACACACTTCTGTTATTCAACTCGCCCACGGTCATCAAAAGAACTCCGGTACAAACTCCTGCCATACCTACACTTGCGTCTGCCACTAACGCGCAGGACTTGGTTGTCCAGTCTCCACACGGCACTATACCCATGTGTGCATGTTGGTCTCCGGACCGACTCTTCAGAAACACTATCTCCAGCTAGGTCTCCACCAGAAGAGCTCCCAACGTACGCTAACTGATCCTCAACTACATATATACATGCTATACCGACTCAATCAAACTAACATGCAACAAAAACACACACTCATGTATGTGTACAGAGCTCTGAAAAACTATGCAATACAAATTAATCACCAAACTAACATATGCCTAGCCACCTAACTAAGAAATAAAGATGATAACTAAATGGAGTACAGCAAAATATATATACTCGAGTCCACGCCTCCACGGTCATGAACCTTAGTTCATATGGGAAGATGTTTTAAACATGTAAGACCCCTTGCAACCGAGTCGTGTGACCAACAGGTCCTCTCCTTGGTCGCTTCACACAAGTCCATGCGACTTTCCAACACCGTCGCGAGTATTCTGCTTGAAATCGCCCTGCTATTCCCTGCGAAACTTCCCTCCAAATCAGCAGCAACCGCGACACAAGCACCACGCTACCCGTCCTTTTTGCCACCGCGCGCCTATAAAACCCCACCACCCGCGCTGGTCCGTCGAACCATCGCACCCGACACACACCAGCACGCGCATCACATCACATCACATACAAGGAACGCACTTGCTCTACTCCGGCCGTGTGAGCCACGCACGGTTGTAACTACAGCACCAACGATGGCCACTTCCACTACTGAGACGCAGCAGCAGCAGCAAGCGGCCGTCGTTGCGCCGAGCCGTAGGGTGGTGGACGAGGTGTCCGGGTGGCTGCGCGTGCTGGACGACGGCACCGTCGACCGCACGTGGACCGGCCCGCCGGAGGCTCTCCCGCTGATGCAGCCGGTGCCGCCCTACGCCGTCCCACGCGACGGGCATACGCTCCACGACCTCCCCGGGGAGCCCAACCTCCGGGTGTACCTCCCCGAGGTCGCCGAGGGCGGACGACGCCTCCCCGTCGTCGTGCAGCTCCACGGCGGCGGGTTCTGCATCTCCCACCCGTCCTGGCTCATGTACCACCACTTCTACGCGCGCCTCGCGTGCGCCCTCCCCGCCGTGGTGGTCGCCGTCGAGCTCCCCTTAGCTCCCGAGCGCCGCATGCCCGCGCAGATCGACACCGGCGTCGCCGCGCTCGGCCGGCTCCGCTCCATCGCTCTGTCCGAGGCCGGCGCTCTCGACGACCCGGCGGACGAGCTCCTCCGCTCGACCGCGGACTTCTCCCGGGTGTTTCTCATCGGGGACAGCTCGGGCGGTAACCTCGTCCACCTCGTGGCCGCGCGCGTCGGCGAGGACGGCGCGCGCAACTGGGCGCCTCTCCGCATCGCCGGCGGCATCCCGATCCACCCGGGGTTCGTGCGTGCCACCCGGAGCAAGTCGGAGCTGGAGTCGAGGCCGGACTCGGTGTTCTTCACGCTGGACATGCTGGACAAGTTTGTCGCCATGGGGCTGCCGGAGGGCGCCACCAAGGACCACCCGTACACGTGCCCGATGGGCCCGCACGCGCCGCCGCTGGAGTCCGTGCCGCTGCCGCCGATGCTGGTGGCCGTGGGCGAGAACGACCTCATCCGCGACACCAACCTCGAGTACTGCGACGCGCTGCGCGACGCCGGCAAGGTGGTGGAGGTGCTGATCAACCGCGGCATGAGCCACTCCTTCTACCTCAACAAATACGCCGTCGAGATGGACCCCGCCACTGGCGAGCAGGCCCAGGAGCTCGTCGACGCCATCAAGCGCTTCGTCGCCCGCCACTGAATAAGTGCAATAACATGATCTCGCACGCGCCACGCTGCTTAATTGTGTTGTGTTGTGTGTCTGCCATTGAGGTCGACCTACGTGTGAATGTTGTGCCCGCCGCCCGCGCGTATAGCTTTTGGACTGGGCTTGACCGTACTCGTGCCTGTTAGCTGCTGTGTAGCTATTTCGATAAGTACGCGATAGCGTATGCCATATTGCTTCCACAGCCGTTGGATATCAGCCAAGGTTGTAGCATCGCGATCCTAGGTTGGATCGTTTTCGGTGTGACGCGATCATATCATGATTCTATCAGATGTTAGAAGTATATATATTTAATATATAAATCAAATTATGTTTTCAGACATGCAAGACTATAGTAGACTTTTCGAATTTTCTGAATTAAGTTTCGTAAATTTGGGTACATTTATACAGTTTACATGCAATTAAGCTTGTTTTTTTTCATTATATTTAGTAAACCAATCATTTAAAATCCAATATATTAATGATAATATTTTTTTACCTTTAAAACATGTAAACAACAAAAACAAAGCAAATTAAATTGTTGTAACCTAATTAGCAATAGGTAAAAAGAAATTTTATATGTTGATATAGTTTATTGTGAGGATCACTATCTGACGATGATTAAAATCTCGATGTATTATTTTAATACATAGAAGAAGACCATACAACTTCGTGGTCGTAACCCCTAAGGCTAACGACCTTACTGGTCGTAAGGATTTGAGAGGTTACACAATAAATACCCTGGTCGAACAAGGTCCCGTACCTAGTCCCCGACTAGTTGACTGCTCGTAAGGCTATGAACTGGTATCATCTGGATCCAGATATATCCTTACCGTGTGATGAATGGAACACGTATTGTATATTCTATACCACGCGACGTTATATAATTCTAAGACACTGGACTACGGTTGAATGTCTCACAGATATATAGCCGCACAACAGTTGATACCCTGTCAACTGACACCTCTCTTCGAAAGGACGCGTCACTTTCTAACAGTCGTCTCTCTAGAGGATAACTGCCACCGCTTCATCAACTACTTAAGGAGGATCGCGGAGGAGAGGAAGGGATCGGAAAAAGAAGAAGATCGAAGAGGGCGAGATTGAAGGCAATTGAGAAGATTAGCAGTCAATTCCTATAGCAAGCACTGTACTCCAGTGTAACTAGGATTAACCTTCTGTCTGAAGATAGACATTCCTTGTAATAGCCAGTCCATAGCAATAAAGAGTGATCCCATTCCATTCTAGGAGATACGCTCCATTTTCCTCTATTTTTTATATTCATAAGATCGACGATTTGATCGTCAACAGCTGGTGCCGTCCGTGGGGAAGAAGGCGCAAATTTCCTAAAGAAATTCTTCGCTCGAGCAAATCCTCACCCATCCTTCATAATCGTATATACGACTATGGCATGAACTTGGGACGAGGAAAACTGGTTCGATTTGGATGACTATTCCCATCTCGACATGGACGAATGTATCCACGCCATGCAAGAGAATGGGATATCATCATCTTCCTCCTCTGCCGGTTCGCATGTTGCTGACAACAGCGAAATCGAACAGATGAGTGAAGATACACCGCTATGACAAGTGGTACTTCCAGAGGGACGTATTCTCTGACCAGTTCGGAATGTCCAAAAACCTCTCCAAGCCCGGTCCTTCCGACCGGTGAAAAAGGTGACAGAACTTCAGCCCCGCTATTTGAGAATCAATATACTCTCGATACAATCATGGCTGACAGGTACTCACCAACGGCTTCTGAAAATTCCAAGAGCCAACCGACATCTGGTAATGGTGTCGATGAAACTCCCACCGATTACAGATCGAGTGGGAATGATAAGGCTCAGCATAGGATTGGCATTCCGCCGGGTCAGATTGAGTCCGCCCCGAAGGCCTCAGGAGGTGCTTATCTCCGACCAGTCTCCATCGTGGAAGCATCTGGTAGAAGCAGTGAAAGATTCTTCACTGGTTACAGTGGAAGCCCTTCAGAAGATCGCTGCTAGAAGCACGAGGTTAATGCGATCAGAAATACGGATCGGAATACTATGTACGGTTTTGCATACACTCCCTCGTTACCACGTACTGATGGAGATGGTACGGGTCATCAAGCACCAGAAGCCAGAGGTAGTAGAGCGAATATACGTCTGCCAGTTAGTTCACCTGGTTCTGCCCCACCTAGGATGATGGGTCGGACGGGGACAGGCACGGGGTCTGGGGAAGTTCAGATCCACGAACTCTTACAACTACTATAAATCCTCCAAGACCTTCGATAACGGTACAGAACCTGCAGCGTGTTCAGAACATTTTAAATAACATTGATCCTGCTCTAGCATGTGTTCCAGGTTTTATCCAGTTGGTAGAACAGGTATAAAAGATCCTTCAGCGAACCATGCAATGTACAGAAGCATACCGAGAACAAAGTATATCACGAAGTCAAACTTTGACTTCATCCCAACGTTCCTCCCTTGGTAGAGTGCTGCATTGTCAAGTTGGGGATCAACCGATGTCAAAACCTTCTCGACGATTCCGACCAAGGAGTTATAAGGGAAGGAGGTTGTTTCAGACAACCACTCCTTCCCCTCGTCGAGAGGATTAATTGCTTGGTCCTAACGATCTTCAGCATTACTTGGGCCGAGCAGGTGGTCGGAGGCATTGCCCGAACGCCCACGACCAGGTTGGAACACCGGAGCCCCAGAATTCCAACCTCAGAAATCGGTCCCCGACTGATTACAATCTGGCGCCGTTCCAAAGGAGACGCCATGAATCAATCACAGGCTGTCGAGCTTTCTCTACAAGGCTCCAGACTGTGCGTTGGCCCAACAGGTTCCGACAGGCCAACATGGACAAATTCAACGGGACGCAGAACCCGTTAGAATTTCTCCAAATCTACACTACCGCTATCAGAGCTGCTAGTGGTGGTGAGAATGTGATGGCTAATTTTTTGCCCACGGTACTTGAGGGATCCGCCCGATCATGGTTGCTCAACCGACTAGTCGGATCAATCTATACTTGGGAGCAACTCTGCGACCTCCTAATTGTAAACTTCCAAGGCACGTACGATCGCCCTGGAAAGGATGATGACCTTCATCGGATCTGGCAAGAACCAAAAGAAAATCTCCGTCAATATATTAAAAGGTTTAGCCAGGTTTGTAATTTAATACCAGAGATTGCAGAGTCTTCTGTGATTCAAGCCTTCAAAGCAGGTTTAAGGAATCGGCGGTTTACGGAGGATATCGTTATAAATCCTCCATGATCGACCGCCGAACTTTTCGACATGGCTGACAAATATGCAGCCGCTAGTGAGGCGGTTGAGTGGAGCGAAGCCATTAATCGAAAAGATAAAATCCCTCGATCTGTCTTGGAGGAGTCAGAGAAGAAGCACAAGAAGACTCTAAAAAAGAAACACCACAAGCCCCAGGATAAGGAAGTCCTTGCGGTCCCCGAAAAGTTCACCAAGGGCAAGAAGGACTTCATCGGTCGAGGTAAGGCAAAGATTCCGACCGATGGATATGAAAAGAATAAGAAGTGGTGTCCACTTCACCAGTAGGCAGGGCATGATTTGCGCACCTGTCGAACCTGGCAAAAGAAATTAGAAGATTATTATGCAGGTAAAGGTCCACTTCCCTCCATACAGGAGTTTGGAGAAGCAAGTTCCAAAAAGGACAAAGATAGCGACGAAGAGATGGAGTACCAGGAGCCTCAACATACAATTAACATGATCTTTGGAGGATCTTCCTCGTACGACTCACGACGTCACCTGAAAGCTGTGGAGCGAGAGGTCAACCTTGCAGAGTCTTTGACTGCCATCAAACCATCGAGGTGGTCGGACACAGTGATCTCCTTAAGCAAAGAGGACTACACCGTCCCATCAACTCAACCAGGTAGGTTCCCTATTATCGTTGAACCTACCATTAACAATTGTAGAGTTAATCGAATCTTGATTGATGGTGGTAGTTCCTTAAATATTTTGTTTGCGGGAGCATTATAAGAAATGCAGGTACCCAGGTCTAATGTAAAACCTGTGAAGTATGCTTTCCACGGTATAGTTCCTAGTTCTACTGCAAAACTGATAGGACAAGTATCCTTACCGGTTACGTTCGGGAGTCCTGACAACTTCCGAACGGAAAAGATTTCGTTTGATGTGGTTGATTTTGAAACTGCGTATAACAGAATCCTTGGTCGTCCGGCTTTAGCAAGATTTTTGATAGCCACGCACTACGGTTATCAGAGTCTGAAGATGCCAGGACCAAAAGGAGTCATCATGGTTCGAGGGGATCAAAAAATAGCTTATGCATGTGATCGGAAGTCTTTAGAACTGGTCGATGAACTCCCGACCAGAGCAACTGACTCATCTGAAATGCAGGTCAAGCACTCCAGACCGAAGATGACACCAAAACCATCCAACCAGACAAATGAGGTCCCACTCGGCAGAGGCATTTCTCTGGGAACCGCCAAGTCGCCACATGGATCAGGAAACACTGATGGGTTTCTCTCAAAAGTGCTGGTAGGAGAAGGGCTCAAACTCAAATAGGAAGAGTCACTCGTCTCCTTCCTCTGAGCAAACCAGGACGTATTCGCCTAGCAGGCGTCCAACATGCCCGGAGTCCCCAAAGAGGTGATCAAGCACAGACTAGCCCTCCAACCTGACAAAAAACCGATCAAGCAGAAGCTACGGCGTTTTGCACCTGACTGGAAGGAGGCGATCCAGTCTGAAATTGACAAGCTCCTGAAGGCTAGATTTATTCGTAAGGTCAATCATTCTCTGTGGCTTGCCAACCCTGTAAATGGTTAGAAATAGTAATAGGAAGTGGCGAATGTGTATTGACTTCACAGATCTTAATAAAGCTTGTCCGAAGGATGACTTTCCCCTTCTCCGCATTGATCAACTCGTGGATTCTACCTCCGAGTGTGAGTTACTAAGTTTTTTAGATGCGTATTCAGGGTACCACCCGATTAATATGAGTAGAGACGATGAATAGAAGACTTCCTTCATCACTCCATATGGCACTTACTATTATGTTAAGATGTCTTTTGGTCTCAAAAACGCTGGTGCAACTTTTCAAAGATTTATGCAAAAAACCTTTAGTCCACAGATAGATCAAAATTTGGAAGCCTATGTTGATGATTTAGTGGTAAAGAGCATCAACGCTGGCGATCATATTCCCGACTTAAAAGAGACTTTCAATAACTTGAGAAGGCATAACCTCAAGTTGAATCCGGAGAAATATGTGTTCAGAGTTTCCGCTATAAAACTTCTCGATTTCCTAGTTTCGGCTAGGGGTATCGAAACAAATCCTGTAAAGATATCAGCCATCAACCAGATGCGTCCTCCGACCACGAAGAAAGAAGTCCAGAAACTAACCGGCTGTATGGCAGCACTAAGTCGTTTCATAGCAAGGTTGGGTGAAAAATGATTACTTTTCTTCAAACTTCTCCGGAAGCATGGAAGTTTTTAGTGGACAAAGGAAGAAAATGATGCTTTTGAAAAGCTTAAAGAGTAACTTATGAGTGCCCCAGTCTTAGTCTCTTCGAGACCAGAAGAGACATTGCTGATTTACTTGGCCGCAACGCCACAGGCTGTCAGCGGTGTACTGGTCGTAGAACGTGAAAACGTCCAACGATCTGTATATTACGTAAACGAAGTCTTACATAGACAAAATGAAAGATACTCATAGGTTCAAAAGCTGCTCTATGGTCTCCTTATGGCTTCAAGGAAACTAAGGTATTACTTTCAAGCCCACAAAGTAGTCGTACCTACCGGATATCCCCTTGGTCAAGTCCTTGGAAATAGGGAATCATCAGGACGAAAAGCAAATTGGGCGGTTGAACTAGGGACGTTTGACCTCTATTTTATCTCACGAACAACAGTAAAGTCCCAGGCAATAGCCGAATTCATTGCTGAATGGACAAACCCTGAACTCAAACAAGAACCAGAGTACGAACACCACGAGGAGTGGACAATGTACTTTGACGGTTCTTTAATGCTCAAAGGATCGGCAGCTAGAGTCGTCTTGATATCTCCTACCGGCGAACACCTCAGGTACACCATCCAGTTCAACTTTCCTGCTACAAACAATGTAGCAGAGTACGAAGGTTTACTGGCAGGATTTCAAGAAGCTCATTCTCTCGGGATTCGCAAATTACTAGTGAAAGACGATTCTCAACTAGTAGCGAATCAAGTGGGGAAAGAGTATCAGTGCTCAAGTACCAAGATGTCATCTTATCTGGCGGAAGTACGGAAACTCGAAAAGCACTTCTTCGGTTTTCAGATCCAACATATTCCTAGAAAGGAAAACTTTCTGGCAGTCCAGTTGGCACGGATAGCCTCAACCAGGTCCACTGTCCCGCCCGGAGTTTTTCTCGAGCAACTCGATTCACCCTCGGTGGTCGAGTATTCCGAGAACATCAATGATTCACATCAGGTCATACGAATTGATTCTGATGACATAGATGCTCCACAGATTGGTGACGATCAGGGTAGAGATTGGATGACATCGATTTACAATTATCTTTAGCATGACCTAATTCCAGAAGATGATGTAGAGGTTGATCGTATAGCATGGAAAACCAAATCATACACTCTAATTGAACGTACCTTGTATAAACGAGGATCTCATGGAGTGTTGATGAGATGCGTATCTCAATCGGATGGCATTAAGTTGCTAACCGAAATTCATGGAGGAGCCTGTGGAGCACATCATTCCTACAGAACATTGGTCGGTAAAGCCTTCAGGCAAGGATACTATTGGCCAACTGCCCTTCATGATGCAAAAGAGCACGTGACAAAGTGCGTACAATGTCAGTTTCATAGGCGACAAGTACATCCCCCGGCACAAGCTTTGCAAACAATTCCTCTTTCTTGGTCTTTCGCAACCTAGGAATTAGACATTCTGGGACATTTTCCAAGAGCACCCGGAGGCTTTGAATTCCTTTTCGTCATGATTGACACATTTACAAAATGGATCGAAGCCGAGCCAGTTGTCAAAACTACAACTAAGGCCGCTAAGGGGTTTATCTAAAAAAATGTGATCACACGATTTGGTGTACCCAGTTGTATAATCATAGATAATGGTACTCAGTTTTCAAGTGGTAGTTTTTAGGAATTCTGCGCCGAGCTTGGAATCAAAGTCCATTTCGCCTCTGTTACTCATCCACAGAGCAACGGAGCAGTTGAGCGTGCCAATGGTATCATAATGCAAGGGGTTAAACGCCGAGTGTTCGACCAGTTGATAAAACGGTTAGGAGTTTGGGTTCAAGAACTTCCCTATGTTTTATGGGCCGTTCGAACCACGATCAGTCGTGCGACCGGCGAAACACCATTCTTTTTAGTTTATGGTGCTGAAGCCATGCTTCCTCTAGAACTGAAAATTGGCTCTACTCGAACTGATTGTTTCAACGTAAACGATCAAGAGGAGCGAAGACTCGATGATATCAGTTTCCTTGAAGAACGACGAAACCAAGCCTTAATACGTTTGGCAATCTATCAACAAGCATGAGAAGGTACCACAGTCGTAATGTGCAACCTCGCAGCTTAGCTATAGGTGATCTGGTTCTTAGAAAAATTCAGAGCCAAGCAAATCGCAACAAGCTTTCTCCCAAGTGGGAAGGTCCATACACTGTGGTCGAAGTCACCCGACCAAGCTCGGTACGATTAGCTATGTCAGATGGGAAGGTTTGGTCTATGTTGGACCGTAAAGGCGACTAGAGGGGGGGGTGAATAGGAGCACGCTCACTTTTTCACAAATTATGAACTCAATACAATTTCACTCCAGTAGCTATTAGAAAGCTATGAAGATCAATATACCAGTACAGCAGAAGACTAGTATTGAATCCAATTAAACCCCTAAGCAATGCTACAAAAATCAACTAAGATTGCAAAGACTCACAGCATGGGCGGTCTGACCGCTGGACCCAATCGGTCGGACCGATTGTCGGGCGGATCGACCGGCGTTAGGTCTTGGCGGTCGGACCGCTCAAAATCGGTCGACCGGTGATGACGGGCGGTCCGACCGCCGACTCGTAACCGATCCGCAATAAGAAAATCGGCCCGATGACGAACTTACAATTAGGTGAAACTTTTGATTCTCAACTCTAATCTTTATGAAACTTTGCACACACCTTCTATATGCTATTGAGGACCTATTCCAATCGAATATTATGATAATTCTTGGAACGATCTTGAGCAATTGCCAATTGATTAACAGAAGGTCTAAAACCGGGCAAGAACGAAAACTTGATCCTAAAGCTTGTTCGTGAGAGATTGATGATCAAGATGATGCTAGATAGATTCACACATATCACAGCAAGCTAATTCACGTGAAAGAATCAATCACAAACTCGCGGATCAAAGAAAGCCCTAAAAACACGAAATTGAAAGCAAGAACCAAAGGAGACTTATCTCAAGCAAACCTTGCATAGATTGATTTCGTGATTGATGCTGGATTACATCCACACCATCATGGATCAGTAGACAATCAAAGATCACGAAATTCTCCACAAACCATCAAGAGCCCTAGCCTCCATCTCAACTCCCCTAAAGACAATTAGGGTTTGAAACACAAAGAGGCGAGAGGGAGAGAGAGAGGGGTGCAGCCACCACCTCCTCCTATTTATAGTGGAGGCCTAAAACTCTTAGGGTTTGACTCTCTTGGGCTCCCGTTAAGGCCCACTAACAAACGGGTCACACACGCACGCCATGGCGCCGTCTTTAACCTTTTGACCTAAACCGCTTCACCATGCGCCATGGATTCGCCAATAGGTCACCCTTGTCCATCTTGTGTCACGCTTGAGTCGTTGACTCACCCGCATCGCCGATCGCTCGACCTCAACTCTTCAAGTCTAGTCCCGATTCTCCTCGCCGTTGACCGTCGTTGACCACCAAGCTACCTGCACAACCACAAACAAGAAAACACGTATTCGGGAACAAGTTCTTCACAACTTGACACATGTTAGTCAAAACATGCATCAAGCAAATCATATGCCATGAAACCAATGACTTTGACCTAACAAAACAACATCGCCACGGTTGGTCGTCGCTCAAGTAGAAACGGTCCGACCGCTCCAGTGAGCGGTCGGACCGCCCTGGCGGTCGGACCGCTCCTCGTGAGCCGGTCGGACCGCCTGGGACTTAGCCGAAATTCATACTCCCAAAATCCGAAACCTTCTGAAAATTAAAAACGAATAGAACTTCTTACTGGAGACTCCAAAAATTATAAGACCAAGTGCATTGGGATCCCCTCACTTGCCTACAACACCTATTTTTGGCCCAGCTCGTTTTGAACACTTTTAGGTCACCGCCGGTCCGACCGCCCCACATGGCCGGTTCGACCGATTTGGGACCGGTCGGATCATTGCAAGGACCGGTCGGACCGCCCGCCCGTAATACTTGTAGCTTTGTCGAAAACACGTGAAACTACAAACCGTAAACGCTATTGCCAATTGTCACATCATCCTAAGATCTGTAACATATTCCCATGAATTCCACAGTCTAATTCTTAGAATATTGATCAACTGCGTAAGTTCTTTGTTTAATTTTTTTTTATTTATGTTAAATTTAAAAGGTCATTTAATCCATTAAATTCTCTTGGCGAGTGATGTTATTTATATGTTTTTACCCAACTTTGGTCGACTAGCGGTTCATATGCAAAAGATTATGGAGATTATATTTTTATTTTAAAATTCTGTTCTACTCTCGTTTGGCTAGTGGTCGGGACACGGAAAACCTACTAGTCGAAGTCTCTCCTTTTCCGCACGTGGTGCCGCCCACTGGAAGGATCTTCCTAGCGACAGACCTTTTCCTATGATCCTCGCTGCCAGTCGGACCAGAGCATGAGCACGTATTGCGAAATATATTTTATAGCTTCGTTTCTTAGCAATTCCTTCCGACCAGCATTGAGTATTACATAGAAATAAAACCACTTGTCGTTTATTTTTGTGCTTCCTTGCATTCAAATTTTCTTATCCTTGCAAGTCCTTTATTCCGACCATACATTGACTTAGTAAGTACTTCGATTATGAGGAACATATTTACAATTAGTTAAAACTTGGCACTGGTTCCGACCAAAAAGGCATACTAGTGTTATTACGATTAGTTCTTCACACAATCAGTACATTCTTTCAAACAATGATTGAGACTTAAGTTCATATTCCTAGCCTACTACTTATATAGTAAAGTTCTTCTACTATAAAACAGTCGGGGGGCTAGGTCATATATGAATATTCATAAGTCGACCGGATGAACAAGAGATTTCATTTGATAAGAAAAAAGGTAAGTTTTGCATTTTTATCTATCTTTACATTGCCTTTTCTACTTGAGATCGCCCAATTAATCACTACTTGACGGAGATCCGACCTCCATTTCTTCTGCAACATTGTCTCCAAGAGGTCTTACTTCCTTGAGAAACTTGGTCACCTCTTCAGGCAAGTAGTTGAAATCCTCCTCAATGGCTTGAAGATTGGTGGAGGGGTTGGAAGCCTTCAGTTTCGCTAGAGCGAAACTAACTCCGCTAGCAATGGATTCTTTCATAGGCTGGGCATAATTCTCTCTAGTGGTCTTGAGTAGGCACTTAAGATCCTCCAGAAGATGGCCCAAGTAAGTCACCTTCTCTGTTGGATCTCTTAGGGAGGGCAAGCTCGATCCTGATCCCATATCAAAAATCATTTTATTAAGTGAAGTGATTTTTTCATCGAGATTAAGCATAAGAGCTGCCTCCTTGTATTGCTCAAATTCCAGAGCTTTCTTTGCTCTGGTTAGCGCTTGGTTTTGTTCTGCATGAGCATAACGAGTGTTAGGCAAGGATGATTAGAAGAGATACTAAGTCAAGTATATGACTAGTTACCTTCGATCTTCTTTTCAGAAATCTCCTAAATTTCTTTATTTCTGGTCGTCAAGTATGCGATCGACCGGTCCTTAGCTTGGCATTCCTCCTCAAGGTTTGATATTTTGGCTTCTTTGGCCATAGTTTTTTCTTTTATTTTCTCAAAATCTATGAAATATGATAAGGGAGAATAATTAAAAGAGAATAACATAGTCATAAGGAAGAAAAGTTAAGAAGAAAATTCTTACTTTTTAATTTGGAGTGTTTTTGCTCTAAGATCTTTATCCGCTACGTCAGTCCTCCGACTACAGCGAGGTTCTCGACCATATGCCACATAGATAGCATTTTTTCTTTAAGTCTCCTATAAACTTCAAAAGGAGCTATAGAAATGGTTGTAGATATTTACCCGAATTGCCATGTCATTATAATCGGCAAAACAATTTTCAGAACTCGTCTCGACTTGACAATCTGATGTTCTCCCCCAAACTTCATCAAGCTCCTTATCCTCGATAAATCGAGGAGAAAAGGAAACTTGTCAGTTTTGGAAGGGTTGCTTGTAGAAGTCAAAACCTGTTGGGTATCTGCAGGGATTCCTACCTCCGCTGATGGGGTAATAATCACCACGGGATCCAAATCAGGTTCCAACACTGAAGCTTGCTCGGGGGCTCTCTTAATTACTTCCTCATCAGGGATTCTAACCTGAGGAAAGCTCTGGTCGGAGGTGCCCTCGACCACTCGATCTTCCGGAATGGACTGGTCGGAAACAACTAGAACTCCAGAAGATCTGCACAAAAGAAAGAAAAGAAGTTCAGGAGTTCAAGTTTATCAAAGAAATAATTCAGGTATGCATTTATATGACTAATTCATTTATACATACCTAGTTGCTTTCTTGGTCTTGACTTTGAAGCGCGCTGGCTTGAAGTCCGTAGCGCTCGCCTTCCTTTTCTTTTCAACTGATTTTACTAGTTCCAAACTGGTAGGGTTGGTTGTACCCTCTACACTCTCTAGCAAAGGTTTAGAAGTAATATTCTCGACCAACTGGTTGAGAATAATATCCCTAATCGCTAGATCGGAAGGTGTAGATTCGTTGGTCTCCAAAACATGTGCTTCAACCGCAACTGGCAAGTCTGGAGTGATTGCATGAGACTCAACGATTACCGCCTAGATTAACAATCAAAGTTAGTCAGGTGATGACCTTGCTTCATTTAATAATAATATTTCTGTTCAGTTACCTACCACTACGCGGTCACTATCTCTAGAGATTGCATAGCCGGTCGGATCATTAATTGGCTCACATTTTTTAGTGGTCTCATCAATCCTAAGTCCGACTGGCTGCATATCAAAGAGGATTCAGGGTAAAAACCGATCGAAAAACATTATAAAAATGAAAAGTGATTGATATACTTACCCGAAGTCTCTCAGCTCTTTCTTCTGTGGTAACAACCGCTAGGATCAGAGGGAAGCCAGCCTTCTTGCTGGGCTCTCCAGCGCAGATCATTTTGATCCTACTTCTGACCTCATCAGAAGATAAGGCTGCAACAAAAGAGAGGTCTTAGAGTTATAAAAGTAATCAATCAATTTATACAAACTGGTCGGATTCTCTTGGGATTTACCTTCCCTGGAGTCTTTGGTCGCATCGTCGCGACCAATGTACCAAAGCATCGCATGAGCTCTGGCCTTCATGGGACTAATTCTCTGCATGGAGAAATACCTCACCACATGCCAGGAGGTTAAACCCTTGACATTAAGGAGACGGATGGCCTCAACCCATCTCCCTACCTTTCCCTCCTTCTTTGAGGAGGAGCGCCATCGTGGATTCTCAACCGTCTTTTTACTGCTATAGTAAAGGTCGTCTTGTTGAGTAATCTTCATGTAAAACCAGCTCTTTTTCCATGATGATCATGAGGATTTTGAGTACATGGGAACGTACTCACCAGTCTTTCCATCGTGGAGGCGCAAGGTGCACTCTCCGGGTGTACCGGTCGTCTTCTTCGTATTCGCCATTCTGTAGTAGTACTTGAGGAGATCAATGGTTGCGGGAATCCCCAAGTATGCTTCGCAGAGGTAGACGAAGATACTAAGGTTGGCGATGGCATTGGGGGCCAGATTAACCAGTTCCACTCCATAATACTCCAAAACTTGGGAGAAGAACGAGTGAACTGGGAGACTAAAACTGCATTCGATGTATGCGAGGAAAACTGAAATTTCTCCGTCTTCACCACTTGGAGAATGTTCCCCGATAGCTGATCTCTAAGAAATAAAATTCCTATCGGGTAGCAACCAAATTCCCTCTAGACTTTTTAACTTTTTCTCACTTAGATCAGAAACCGACTAGTTGGTAATGAGATCCGACATGACGATTTCTTTTTTGGATGAGGAAGAAAAAAGTGGTCGGAGACGATTTCTCCTTTTGGAAGATGAAGAGGAAAACAGAAGACGTAAAAACCCTAACACCTAGTGCGAAGGAGTTTTTATAGCCACCATACTGTAACTGCATCCGGGAGAAGTCCAATGGACAAAAACTTTTTGACCAACAGACAGAAAAGCTTTTCAAGTCCCAAGACAGTTTCTCAACTTTAAAATGAATACATACCACTTCGAATGTCATGACATTTCATGGGGAGTCTGCCCGATATGATTTCATTGGAAGAAAGTGTTTTCACACGACACATTCATTTAAAGTTCGGGGGCTAGCTGACGAGGATTAAAACCTCGATGTATTATTTTAATACATAAAAGAAGACCATACGACTTCGTGATCATAACCCCTAAGGCTAACGACCTCACTGGTCGTAAGGATTCCAGATGTTACACAATAAATACCCTGGTCGGGTAAGGTCCTGTACCTAGTCCCCAACTAGTTGACTGCTCGTAAGACTATGAATTGGTATCATCTGGATCAGAATCCAGATATATCCTCACCGTGTGATGAATAGAACACGTGCTGTATATTCCATACCACGCGACGTTACATAATTCTAATACACTGGACTACGGTTGAATGTCTCACAGACATATAACCGCACAACAGTTGATACCCTGTCAACTGACACCTCTCTCCGACCAGACGCGTCATTTCCTAACAGGCGTCTCTCTAGAGGATAACTGCCACCGCTTCATCAACTACTTAAGGAGGATTGCGGAGGAGAGGAAGGGATTGGAAAAAGAAGACGATTGAAGAGGGCGAGATTGAAGGCAATTGAGAAGATTAACAGTCAATTCTCATAGCAAGCATTGTACTCCAGTGTAACTAGGATTAGCCTTCTGTCTGAAGATAGGCATTCCTTGTAATAGCCAGTCCATAGCAATAAAGAGTGATCCCATTCCATTCTAGGAGACACGCTCTATTTTTCTCTATTTTTTATATTTATAAGATCAGTGATTTGATCGTCGACACTATCCTACCCGATCTCGAGCAATCCTACCTGATTCTATGCGATCCTACTCTAAGAAGCACAATTCTGTAAAATTACGTTTCATACTCTGTGTCATTTTAGTTCCGTGGGATCGTAAGATTGTATGATCTCAGAATCCGTGTTGTAATCATGACAACCTTGATGTCACCTAGGCCACGTGAGCATTCGTGATCAAACAGCTCAACTGTTTTAAGTCACTGTAATAACACCGTTGTAGTTCTGGGAGATTCTATGCATTGAATAGTTGAAATTGGATTCCTAAACAAAATCGTTGAATTTGATATGTCATGTGATGTATGAATGTCCAAGCTTTTTGTGCACCTACTACTCATTGCAAGTACTTTGCTTTAAAAGTGAAAAAAAACACACTTTGCTTTAAATCGAGATGATTCCGTCGCCCTGTTCAGACTTCAGATATGACGGTGTTTTGGACACTCTTTAATACGTATATCAAGTTTTCTAATGATATGTTTGCAAAAACATAACACAAAAGTACTTTCCGTAACATATTTAATAATATCATATTGACATCACTACCGGAAAGTTGTAATATGCCGAGTGTCTGGAGTTTTGCCGAGTGCAATCTATCGGGCACTCGGTAAACAACCACTTTACCGAGTGCCTCCATGGTCACACTCGGCGAAAATTAAACACTCGGCAAAAAATATATTTGCCGAGTGCTGCCAATAAAACACTCGGCAAAAGACACTCTTTGCCGAATGTTGCCAATAAAACACTCGGCACCAACCGCCGTCCGTTAGATGTCAGCCGCCGTCGTTAAAACTTTGCCGAGTGTCTGGAGCTGACACTCGGCAAAGAGCTCTTTGCCGAGTGTTTTGTTTGCGCCACTCGGCAAAAAAATAAAAACCTTTTCCTTTCCTACCTTTCAAACTTTTTCTACTCTCCACATACAACATATGGTACTCCATGTTAAAATTTGGTATATTTTTCTATTTGTTTGCTATAATTAATTAATTAATTGCATTTCAAGCAATTTTTTGAATCAAGTCAAATTTGAACTGCAATTGATTCAAATAATATGAAAAAATGAGTAGAAAAATGATATTCATGTTATTCAGCCCGGTTTGAGGCCTTACCTGTGAAATGAAAAGGAATTTCGAACATCTTGTTTAGGAAACACGACCACGAACGTTTGGCCGAATGGTTTTTAAATTTTTAAAAAAGCAAACAAAGTCTGAAAATCATGAGATTTGTCAAGATGTCATGATATCATACGTGGAGGCTGTGGTTAAAAATTTATAAGATTTCGCATGGTGTTGTCACGTCTGATGCTTACAAACCAAGCATTTCAAGAAGAAGCGTAGAGTTGAGAAGGATTGGTAAGATTTGGAGTCAAAGTGACGGTCGAATTGTGGTTTGACTACAAAAGTTTTTGTATAGGCAATAGACAAAAGAGATTGTTTCATGTGAAATTTTGGTAATTTTTGGATCCGCTTGATAATTTTAATTTTTAAAGCGCAATTATAGAATTTTAAATGATATAAATTGAATTTGAGCTATAACTGCATGAAATAATGGTCTAATGTTCGTAGAAGCATCGAATATGCATTGTTGAGTGAATTTGACAAGGTATTTTCGAAGTACATTCGAACAAATTTGTAAAACACGTTATGGAAAAGAAAGAGAGGAAAGGAAGTTTTATTAAAAAAAAATTGTTTGCCGAGTGCCTTGCGGGCGACACTCGGCAAATGAGGTGTTTGCCGAGTGCTTTGTGGGCGACACTCGGCAAATGAGGGGGGCTTTGCCGAGTGCCAGATCGGGGCACTCGGCAAACAATCCACATAACAAAACGCGGCCCGCGGCCGCGCTCACACACGCAACATCACACACACACACACGCCCGCGCCGCCCTTCGCGCCTCCACCGCGCCGCCGCGCCGCGCCCGCCGCCTTGCCGCCCGCCGCCGCCGCCCGCGCGCCCGCGCCGCTTCGCGCCTTCGCTTCGCCGCTTTGCCCGCGCCATGCTGCCATGCCTCGCGCGCCGGCCGCCGCCCGACGCCCACGCCGCCCGCCCCACGCGCGCCCGCACACCGCACACGCCCACGCCCCCACGCGCGCTTCGCCGCAGCAGTACCGCCGTCGCAAAGATCCCAACGCTGTATTCGCTCACCTCCTTACCTCTTTACCCTTTTGCCAAATTGCTTTGATTTCCGTACATGTAACTTTCTTTGTGCTTTGTTAAGTTTCTGCGATAGCATTGGTAGTGTGATGACATTCCATCTAGAAAGGTGCCCTTGGTGATTGGATAATCGGGAATAGTTTTTTTGTTTGGTTAGCGATTTGCGTTATTGGACAAACCGATGATGATAAATTGATAATTATCTTTAAGAAGCGATTGATGATCTTGTAGGATCCATGATTAGGCGGCTGTATAGTAGTTAATCGATAAGAGTCCGCATGTCTGCATCTTGTAAGCAATGCGATCTCTTGGTCATTACTAAGCAAGGCCTTTATAAAATTGGTGATACCGTATTTGATCCTACGCTTGGTGCATCGATCGTGCTAATGGTAAATAGGATTAGTACCTTTCGTGCAAACTCATGTTTGTATGGATAACCTTGTGCAAAGGCATTATCAACCTTTGCGGGCATGTCATGTTGTCCAATGCATGCTCCACGCGCCACATATACTATGTTCTCGAGGGTACGGTCGCATTAATCGATGCAAGTGTACATCATGTCCTCGCTATCACCACAAGCGTGTAAGGGCTTCTTGCCCATGCTTACATAGTTACTGATGACTAGCAATTTGTTTCCTTTATTGTGATTTGAACTTCATGTGCTCCTTTGTGTTAGAATGTGTTAATTGATAAAGCTTTTATAGCATCCTTATCGTAACATAAAGTAGATGTTGTAATAGACAACCAAGAGCCTTAACTTTATTATTTGAATCGGCTTGTGATCCGATTTGTATCGTTACTTGGAAAGCTAAGCCTTTTGGTAAAAATATTGACATTTAAGTCATGTGAGACAAAATCCAAAATCGCCTATGTTTGCACATCAACTATGAATTATTTGTATTTAACAAAAGGAAATTAAATTGATACTTCCCACTAAATCATGTGTTCGAATTTTGGTAGATTATATATATATATATATATATATATATATATATATATATATATATATATATATATATATATATATATATATATATATATATATATATAAAGTAAATTCGCTTGTATGCATGCAATGGATTGGAAAACCACACTGGATAAATAGGTTTACTTGTGCATTAGCTTGTGAACCGCGTGAATCAAGCTCAAGTGACTTATGTCCTAAAAGATAAGTAAGATGATGTCTTTTCGCTCGTGATGTCCAGGAAGTGGTATGGGGATTAAAGGCTTCGTCTTTATTTTTATCGCTCGTGATGTTATTGTGTTTGAATACAATGCCATAAAGAGATTTGGGATTTACGGAGGTAGTATCGAATAAAGATCTATTATGCTTACACAAGCACTGCATATAGCGAGGTTAAGATATGAAAGTGTAGGGAGAGGGAGTGTGTTTGCGAAGTGTTACATGCTTGTATGTCTATCTTTTAAAGTTCATCATATGGGTTACCAACATGAGGATACATTACGAAGCTAGCACACATTTTAATTAATTATGTTCTCGTTGGAATTCATTTTCTGCTTCCTTGTGAGATGTAACGTTTCATTACTAAGCTGGTTAGCTTATGCAACAAAATCTTTATGGAAAGTTATTAGCTTTGATCTTTCAGTGCAACTAAACCAATACTACTTTCTAAATCTATGTTTAGGTCTGTCAGCTGTGAAATGTGTTAGTTGTCAGTGTTAGTTTCTGTGGATCTCCTTGTGTTTGTGTTGTGCGATTTAGCGAGTCGGCGATGTTACTTGGCTTAGTCTATGATGTTTTAGTGACATATATATCACTTGGTTATATTTTATGAAAGATGCTATTGCTATACTGATGTGTTAATGTTCTAAAGAATGAGGGGGAGTTGAATGCCATATCTGATTGGTATATCACTTTGTTATTGCTATATCACTTTGTTGAATGCCATTCTCTGATTGGTCGGCCCAGTTTATTCTCTGGTTAGGCGTAACCTAGTTAGGCGTCTCCCGTTCGAAAGAGATACGGTTGGAAATATGCAGATCTTTGCATATCTATAACCGTATCTGTTTCGAATTGTCCACGTTTTTTGGACAGCCCGAGGATGCGTAGATGGGGTTAGTTTCCGTGGTCTACTCCGATCCGTGACAGAGTTTCGGCAGCATCTCCCTGTTGTTCTCCGGATACACAATCTCCCTGCCAGGACGTGTATTTGGAGAACAGCGGGGAGGTGCTGCCGAAATTCTGTCTCGGATAGGAGTAGAGCATGGAAACTAACCTCATCTACGCATCCTCGGGTGGGATTAGGACCTATCTTCACCTATTAGATAGGAGAAAGATCGTGTAGATGCATTTGATTCTTATATTACTCCCTGATATGTTAGAGGATGGATGACCGTGAGTGGATGTACACGGGCCGCTCAAGTCAGGGTTCGTTGTCCGATGAATGGATTGAGAAGACCGATGCTTTCTTGGAACTAGCATTTGCCAAGGTTAAAGCGTAGCGTGCCACTTGGTGTCCTGCGGCAGATGTGCAAACACGCGTCGACAAACAAAGGAGGTCATGGGTAAACATCTTTGCAAGTTTGGATTTCTGGCAGACTATACCGGTGGATCTACCACGGTGAATCCGATCGTATGAGAGAGGAGGTCGTGAGACCACGCGTCGAGAATTATGATCTCGATGGCGGGTAGGAGACATGTTAAATGACTATCATGAAGCACACTTATTTGAAGGACGAGGGAGGAGGAGCAGAGGCAACCGCAAAGGCGATACGACATGTTGTCTCGCGTACGTAAACCCCTTCACGGCGCACGAAGGTTTCTCAACTGGATGGCATTGGACGCGAATGGCCTTGAAGTCCCGGCTTAGCTTGAGTCGAGACGCTGATGCTATGTTGATAGCTTTTGGCAAAGATGCTTCCGAGGGTCACGATCTCGCCAAAGAGCATGTACGAGTCAAAGAAACTCCTTCGTGCACTTAAGATGCCATATGAGCGAGATACATGCTTGTCAGAAGGGTGCATCCTATTTAGGAAAGAACACGGAAGCAAAGCATCGTGCAAAGTGTGGATCCTCTAGGTTCCCGGAGGTAGACTCGTGATGGTCGGAAGAGGCGACTTGCGATCCCCGTGAAAATCCTACGGTACCTTCCGCTCATACCGAGGATCCATGACTATACATGACCGAGGAAACCGCGAAGCAGATGACATGGCACAAAAATGGACGCCGATACAATCCGAGAAAGTGGTACATCCATCCGATGGTGAAGCATGGACCCACTTTGATGTGATTCATCGTGAGAAAGTCAGAGGCTCAGAATGTACGTGTTTACCGGCAATGATGGGTTCAATCCTTATGGAATGATGGCCGCCCATACACTTGTTGGCCCGTGTTCGTTATCCCCTCAATCTCCCCGGCGTCCTCTTCCAACGAGAACATATTCTTGTCGTTGATAATTCCTGAACACCCGGGGAATAATATGGGTGTGTTCATGGAGCCTGTGATTGATGAATTGGTCCGTGCTTGGGAGAAAGGGGTATGGACATACGACCGAGCTACAAAGAGAAACTTCAAAATGCATGTTTGGTACCACTACTCCCGCATGACTTCCCGTATGGGATATTCTCATGGTGTGTTCACGGAAGTTCCCATGCCCAAGATGCAAGGCACTCAAGTTCATTTGGTTGTGAAGGGTGGCAAGTATTCTTCGCTCGACAAACATCGACAATTCCTCCTCTTGACCATGCATTCGACGAGACATCAAGAACTTTCCGAAAGGTGTCGAGTTATAGACCTCGCACCGCAGATGATGACCGTGCCGCGGTTCGTGCTCAGATAGATGCTCTCGAGGTCAATCAAGAAGGTGGTTTTGTGGGATATGGTGAGCAACATGCATGGACTCATAAGTCGGGCTTGTTGAGGCTCCCCTATTTTGATGACCTTCTTCTTCCACATAACATTGATGTAATGCACACTGAAAAGAATGTCGCAGAGGCACTTTGGGCAACAATCATGGACATTCCTGATAAGACAAAGGACAACATTAAGGCTAGAGTGGATCTGGCAACGTTATGCGATAGACCAAAGCAAGAAATGAAGCCTCCTAGAGGCGGCAGGACATGGAGAAAGCCTAAGGCCGAATTCGCCTTGACCAGCCCCAAAGGAGGGAAGTACTAGAATGGTTCCAAACGTTAATGTTCCTCGATGGGTATGCGTGAACTGAGGAGGGAGTGAACTTATCTACTATGCGAATCAATGGGCTCAAGAGTCATGACTACCACATATGGCTTGAGCGGCTTCTTCCGGTGATGGTTCGAGGCTATGTCCCTGAGCATGTTTGGCTAGTGCTGGCAGAGTTGAGCAATTTCTTCCGCCAGCTTTGTGCCAAGGAGTTATCTCGGACCGTGATTGCAGACTTGGAAAGAATGTCACCTGTGTTGCTCTGTAAGTTGGAGAAGATCTTTCCACCCGGCTTCTTCAATCCGATGCAGCATTTGATTTTGCACCTCCCGTATGAGGCACGAATGGAGGGGCCGTGCAGGGCCGTTGGTGCTATCCAATTGAGAGATGTCTAAAGGTTCATCGAACTAAATGTAAAAATAAATGCAAAATTGAGGCTTCCGTTGCAGAGGCATACATTTTGGAGGAGGTGTCAAACTTCACAACAACGTACTATGGTGACAACCTTCCTAGTGTGCACAATCCACCCCCTCGTTACAATGCTGGCGAAAATGAATCGAACCTCAGCATTTTCCGAGGGCAACTCGGAAGTGCAAGTGATGCGACCCCCAAGACCTTGAAACATGAAGAGTGGCGCACTATCATGCTATATGTGTTGAACAACCTTTCCGAAGTGGAGCCGTACATGCGGTAAGTTGTCAACAAACTTGTTCTCGAGTAGTCACTATTCTGCATCCAACCCCCTTGTTTCTCGTTGGTGCAGGGAATTTCATCATCAATTCTGGCGTGAATCAAGGGAACCTACCCCGCAGGAAGCTGAGACCCTTCTTAGATAGGGTGCGGGAAATGGAATGTCCGATTTCATTTCTTGGTTCAAACAGAAGGTACTGTCCAATTTAGCTCGTACTTAGTTTGACATTACAAGTTGCTCGTACGGGCGAATAATATAACGAACTATCCTGCTTGAGCTTGCAGGGCCCGCTGATTCAACCCAATGGGGCTAGGTAAGTAACTTTAGATGTTATCACTACTTTTTCATTTGATATGTTGAAAATCACAATAGAAACTAATAATTTATCTTAATCACTTGGGCAGGGGTTGGACGCTTGTGGTCGCGGTGATCACAAACGCCATGTCAATGGCATCCAGGTCTTTGTGCAGCTACACTTCCACGGCTGGTTGCGTTTGGCGGAGGCGTGAGCCGCCTACACGTGGGACCACTACGTCGCCTTCCCGATTTACGGATCGGGATGGCGGTGGTATTCGCCAACAAGGCGGCGCGGTGACTACGAGTAGGTAAGTCTTCCTCGCACTACATTGCTCAATACATCGCATTCATTGGACATTCTTGAAATAATATTTGGATACATCGCGCCTATATGCGGGATTTCTTCGATGCCGGGAGGGATATGAGGCCAAGGCGGCTAGTGTGGCTCACAAAGCTCGTTATAAACTCGTGAAGGACATGCATTACGAGGCACACGCCCGTGCCATCGTAACATACAACGCTACCTACCTTGGTTCAAGATCAACAAAACTCAAGCAAGAAACATGAGGTCGACCGGAAGAATACATACGGTAAATATAGAACATTAATACTGATTTTTACGAGATTAAGTACGCTTAATTTGATCTTCTTATATGTCAAATACTTGATGACGTGTAGGTGCCTCCGTGGTGGTGCGCCAAAGATCTCGATCTTTGAGCACAGATGGTGGACAAGTGGTGCGCCGCCAGTGGGAGGAGACGACAACGCTTGTCGGAGCGGCGTTTGATGATACCAGTGCACCACACCATCAAGGCAATCAGAGCCTCGATTTAATTCGCGGCTACATGGGTACGCAATTCATTTCTTTATTATAACGCCAATTCGCATAATTTCTAATCATCTTGCTGTTTTTTTGCGATCGTCGTCACATGGTGGCCGCCTTGCTCCCGCTCAAGGCATGGACTTTGGCCCACAAGGGCAAGGCGACGTCCGACGCCGACTACAACCGGAGGACCCGCCCTCGGTGTATGAGAACGCGATCGTCCACACCGCCTCGGTGAGTACACATCGATGGCAAGGGCGGTCCATGGGCGAGTACGATCCGAGCACCTGTGATCTTGTTGGAGAAGTCGTCATGAGGGTGGGAGGAGGCAAGAAGCATGGGCGATCTTGGATTGGCGACAACACACTCGACACGGCCACTACTCCCTCTCTCCCAGATTCGATCAAGGAGCACGAGCTCAAGCCCGCCATACGCCCACGGCCGGACACCGCTGATCCGGATGGAGGCACTCCAGTTATTTCTGTTTTATTCGTCGTTCATTAATTTTTACATACCTTTGCTTTGCATTGTAACATTGGGGTGGAATATTGTAGACCCAGCTGGAAGAAGAGAAGAGACTACGGGAGGAGATGGCGGCGAGGATGGAGGCCGATCGGCAGAGGAATGAGGCCGAGCGGCAGAGGATGGAGCAGATGTTTTCAGTGGATGCAAAGTCTTGGCGAGAGGATGGGTCAACCTCTGCCACCGGAGCTATTCCCTCCTCCACCTCCTCCTGCAACTACTCCTGTGAGTTTGCCTTCTCTACCTTGAGCTATTTACTTACCATGTTTATTGCTTTCGCTTGTGCTTTGCTTTACCTTAAATCTTGTCTCACACATGCAATCTCTTCTCCTTTGTGCAAAATCAATCGACGGCTTCGAATGATGTGCCTCGTGACTCATCACATCAGTCGGGGTGGCCAACTTGGTGAATGATGGACTATATGTGATATATTGTGACTTGTGGTGATATATGTGATATATTGTGACTTGTGGTGATATATGTGATATATTGTGGACTATATGTGATTACTTGTGGTGATTACTTGTTGATATATCTGTGATATTGTGACTTGTTTGAGTGGGGTGCAATAAACAATTAAAATAGTCAGTTTTTGGCCACTTTGCCGTGTGTTACACTCGGCAAAGGGAGGCTAACGTTTCTGAGCATTCTGGGAACATAGTTTGCCGAGTGTTTAATCTTTGCCGAGTGTCATGGTAAAAACACTCGGCAAAGTACGTCATTTTGCCGAGTGTTTTTACCATGACACTCGTCAAAGATTAAGATTTTGCCGAGTGTCATTATCACGACACTCGGCAAAATGGAAGATTTTGCCGAGTGGCATTATCACGACACTCGGCAAAATGGAAGGCATTGCCGAGTGCCATTCCGTCCTGGCACTCGGCAACCGACGCCGTCACCGTGTTCTCACCGTCCACCACCTTTTTTTGCCGAGGGTCGGTTCGGCACTCGGCAAAGCCGTTGCCGAGTGCTCGATGAAAAGCACTCGGCAAAGCCGTTGCCGAGTGCTCGATGAAAAGCACTCGGCAAAGCCGTTGCCGAGTGCTCGATGAGCTTTTTGCCGTCAGAAACTATGCCGTGTGAGATATGCCGTGGGTGGCACTTGGCAAAGCCTTTGCCGAGTGTTTCTCGTGCTTTGCCGAGTGCCATCGGCACTCGGCAAAGCTGCTGAGCCCAGTAGTGCATGATCAATCTAAATAAAAAGTAAAACACAAATAGAAGGAACTACATGTCTTAATAATAAAGCATAAAATGACACTCAAATTTGAGTCAAAGAATGACTTGAACCGTGTGATCAATCTAAATAGTTTTGTAGTAGTACATATAAGTGACCAAACGTTAGGACAGTTTTACTACTTACATTCTATAACATCCAAAATTCTGGTTTGTTTTTGAAGCTTTTAAAAACAAAAAATGGCAATTTGAATTTTCTTGGTTGGGTTCCAGCTAAATTTGAATTTTTAGAAATTAAAATAATTTAATATGATTAATTTAAACTTTAATTAAATTAAAAGTTGTTTTATTTGGGTTCCTTGAGTTCTAGAGAATTTTGTAGGCATTTTTAGAATTTATTTGCTATTTAATTGAGCTCAATTTTATTTAATTAAATTTCTAAAATTTGAAAATAATCTAAATCTGGATTTTTCTATCGGCAGAAACTTTCTTTTTCCAGCCTTTGTCTTTTCTCTCCGACCTGGCACATTTTCTTCTCCCTTGTCCTTTTCTTTCCTTTCCCCTGGCCCGACCCGATCCTTTCCTTCTTTCCTCTGCATGCAACCCAAGCCGCCCACCTCCTTTTCCTTTTCTTTCTTCCTCTGCCGGTGCACCCTGCCGCTAGAGCCTTCTTCTTCTCCGAGTCGGAGTCTTACTCCTGTTGAAGAATCTAGACCCACCGTTATGAGTTAATGGAGTATGTTGGTGATTAATGACAAATCTATATGTAAGATTAATACTTTTATTGATATACCTATTGTTTAGTCTTAGCTGGATAGAAAGATGAAAATCTCCGGAGGTATGCATTCGATGTCATATTCTTATATCTTGTTGCATTACTTTGACCAAAATATAGGTTGAACTCCACAAATTGTCAAACTTAGATATGTACATATTGTTCAATTCCATATATTTGTATGCACACATTTAGGGGGAGTTCAATCTATGATTTTTGATTTCACTAGTATTGATCATATTCTTCCATCTACTTATATTAAGGATCTCTACTTTGAAATGTATCCTTGAGTATATAAAGCTTTTGCAGCTGATATATACTCATGTTAGTTCATTTTCAATTATTTGCAATTGGATTGTCATTAATTATCCGCTATTATGAGTTAATAGAGTATTTTGGTAATTAATGACAATCGTCATGTGGACTAACATTTTCCATGAGTTGATGAAACAAGTTGAGTCCCATGCTGATGAAGACTTTGGATGGCATCGTGAGTTGATTGTCATCAAGTCAAGAACTTGAAGTAAAGAAAATCATCATGGTTTAAGGACACAAGGTGACCCCTGATTTTTCAGGGTAAGAAGGGTAGAGAAAATGCCTCGAGCTGAGGTCCGAGTACCAAGCGTTGTAGCGCTGAAGTATGAGCCCCGTGGACTAGCCATTACTTGTCCACGAGCCTCGTACTAAGCGCTACGGCGCTGAAGTATGTAACCCATGCAATACTCCTATGAAAAGCTTGAACGACCTTCAACAAAAGGGTACCTGTACCCGAAATCGACACAGGTGGGTAGGTAGAGAATACCTAGGGGCGCGAGACAACTATCTCTAAGGAACTCGACAAAATAGCCCTGTAACTTCGGGAGAAGGGGTGCCCCTCGCAAAAGGGGGTTGCAGTGACCAGGCCTTGGTGACTGTTTACCAAAAGCACAGGTCTCCGCAAAGTCGTAAGACCATGTATGGGGGTTGACGCCTGCCCAGTGCCAGAAGGTTAAGGAAGTTGGTGAACTGATGGCAGGGAAGCCGACGATCGAAGCCCCGGTGACACTTACCTTCTTGTAAACACAAGGTTCTTATTCACTCTTCACTCTTGATGAAGTCAAACCCTTTGACCACTTCATCAAAATGAATGTTCCAACTCCAAGATGGTTGCTTTAATCCATAGATTGATTTCTTAAGCTTGCATACCTTTCTAGCTAACCGTGGATCGACAAAACCCTTAGGCTGTGTCATATACACATCCTCACTTAGGTTTTCATTTAGGAAAGCCGTTTTGACATCCATTTTTTATATCTTATAATCGAAATATACAACAATAGCTAGAATGATTCGGATAGACTTAAGCATAGTGACGAGTGAAAATATTTCATTATAATCAACACCTTGAATTTGTTTGAAACCCTTTGCGACCAGTCGTGCCTTATGAATGTGAATATTTCCATCTATATCTATAATTTTTTAAAAATCCATTTACACTCAATGGTCGTAACACCATCAGGTGCATCAACCTAGTTCATGATAATGTCGTGCTGCCAGTCGGAGCCATTGAAGAGAAAGTCCAAAGTTGAAGTAGCCAACAACCGTGATGACAAGTGATGAGCATCGGCGTTGTTGAAGAAGTTAGTGGGCAAAGAAGCTCGATGATGGGGAAGTCTTGATAGAGAGGAGATGAAACTTTGCATTCAAGATGAGCAATGGACAATATGAGACCATCGGGTAGCTAGGAGCGTGTCATCACTGGTAAGGGACATGTCGCCACCGGCGATGGTGAAAAGATTCTCCATATCGTTAGACAATGACTAAAGGAGACAAGCCAATATTAGTGAAGATGAGAGGTCACCATGGTTAGTGAGGAAGCCACAAAGTTGAGTTGGTCAACGTCGAAAAGGAGGAGCAACCAACACGAGGGAAGAGGACGTCAAGCATGTATAACATAATGCATGCATATGTACATGCATGCATCCGTACGAATAGAAGCTAGAGCAGGCGTACAGAGGCAGATGAGCAACAAGCTTGGAGTAGAGATGACACAATCGTAGAGAATATGCTTGGGGTGATCGAAGAGAGTGTGACATGTGTCCCCAGCTGGGATCGGCGACGGTTGCTTGTGTATGCATGTTGATGTCGCAATGGATAGTATTAAGCAATAATTGGGGAGAAATATAATATAGCTATGTGGTAAAGTATTGCATTGTAAAGGGTAGCAGCTGAGAGGGATCGATCAAGATTTGGGCTTACTGTTGAATGTTGTAGCAAAGAAGTTATGACAGCGAGAAGAGATAGCAGTCACAAGGTTTGGTAGGGCAACCGGTGTGCAAGGAAAGATAAGTTCAAAGTAGGTCGCCCATGGTGCATCGGTGTATGTCCATGGTGCATTGGTGTATGTGTATGTAAACTAATAACATAATTTACCTCACGCATAATCAATGTATTGCTTGAGATTAAATAGAGACACATGTGCATGCATATAATTTGGGAAAAAAAACTAACAGAGTAAGAATAGGGGTATGCAGCTGCATGATCTATGCATGACGGAGGGTGGTTATTACGCTCAATGACTTCTTCTATCAAAACACCTATTTCAATTACGTTTCTCAGGTTGTAATTTCGTTTAAACTTTTATTGTTATTTCCAATGTTTAGTTTGCAAGATACATAAATATATTCTCAAGCATTTATACAAACTTCAAAACAAATCTAACCGCGTAAATGCGTGAGCCACCTTGCTAGTTTGTTTAGAAATAGAGGTACGTTATCATGTACATTGAATATATAGTATTTGGAAAGATAGAAACAATGCAACGGATTTAAGTCGGTGAAAACTGTTGAGTAACCGTCGCTGGCGAGTCCAGTCCGAACGGGTACCTCGTATACAATGATCAGAATCGTAAGAACGATGAAGAACACAAGAACACAACAGTAGAATGAACACAGAGATATGCGGGACTTCGTGGTCCCTTTATTGCTTCGGATCAATTAGGGTTACAATGAGAGGGGGTGACCTCTATTTATAGACTACGGATGAGGAGTTCAATTGGGCCAGACTCTCCGAGTCCTGGGCTCAGATCGGGCCAGACTCTCTGCAGTCCCGACCCGCTTAACACTCCCCCTTGAACACTCATCCAACATGTTCATGTCTCGTCAAAACTCCATAAAAACCCAGTGGAAAAAATTTGGAGAAAGAGTACATGTCATGTGTTCTGCTGTGTTGCATGAATTGCCTCATCAAAAACCTTAGCCGAGAAACTTCAGGAAAACTCGTAAGGGAAAAAGAGTACAATCCACCCAATTTCATTTAATCTCCGGGATTTATTCTTTGGGTACTTGATCTTCGTGTTCAAGATTCAATAATGAGTTCGTGAAGATTCTCCCCCTGGATTCTGCACTTGTCTAAGTCTTATCATTCCAATTCCACGTATGCATCTTTCAAAACTAGATGCTGGAGTGACTTAGTGAATAAATCTGCAAGATTTTCACATGACTTAGTATGCAGTACCTTAATTTCGTCCATCTTTTGCATTTCATGAGCATAGAAGAACTTGGGATTGATATGCTTTGTAAGGGGACTCTTCACATAACCCATCGTACTTGGCGACACAAGTCGCATTATCTTCATAGATAATGGTAGGGGTTTCTGTGATATCCAATCCACATGATTCTTTGGATGTGGTGAATCATCCGTCGAAGCCAAGAACATTCTCGTGAGGCTTCAGATAGTGCTATGATTTCTGAGTGGTTCGTCGAAGTAGATACAAGACTTTGCTTAGACGATTTCCATGAAATTGCAGTTCCACCACACAGGAATACATAGCCTGTTTGCGATTTAGCTGCAAAGCGGGTCGGCATGTACCAAAGATCTGCGTAGCTAATCATGGTAAGGTCTTGGTTCTTTACGTAGAATAGACCAAGATCTTTGCTTCCTTGGAGGTATCTAAGACGTCTTTTATTCCCTGCCAATGCCTTTTGGTAGGTTCTGCACTGTACCTTGCTAATAGGTTTACTGCAAATGCAATATCCGGTCTAGTACAGTTTGCTAGATACATGAGTGCTCCTATTGCACTCAGGTATGGGAATTCCGGTCCCAGGACTTCCTCCCCCTCTTCTTTAGGTCTGCAACGGGTCCTTGTCTTGCTGCAAGGATCTCCCGACCATCGGCACTTTCAAGGATATGCCTTTTCAAAACCAAACCTCTCCAACACCTTCTGAGTGTATGTTGTCTGATGTACTAGAATACCTTCAGGGGTATGCTCAAGCTGCAGGCCTAGGCAGTACTTGGTTTTACCCAAGTCTTTCATCTCGAACTCTGATTCCAGGTAAGAGCTTGCTTTCTTAATATCTTCCATGGTTCCGATGATATTCAGATCATCTACATATACTGAGATTATCTGAGAATCCATCCAGGATCATTGTATAAAAACACAGGACAATCCTCATTGTTCGTGTAGCCTTTCTTCTTGAGAGAAAGTCACTTAGCGATTATACCACATTCTCGCTGATTGCTTCAATCCATACAAAGGACTTTCGAGTTGCACATCGCATGATTTCTATTTGCTCTGTCTTGGTTCGGGACAGGGATACCTTCCGGTACCTTCATGTAAATGTCTGAATCTAAGTTCCCATAAAGATATGCAGTTACCACATCCATCAATTTCATTTCCAAATTCAAGTTTACTGCCATTGAGATTAAATATCTAAAGGTAGTTCCGCCCATGACCGGGGAATAAGTTTCATCATAATCGACTCCTGGTCGTTGGGTGAAACCTTGTGCAACAAGCCTTGCTTTATGCCTTACAACTTCATTATTTTTATTTCTCTTTCGAACAAATACCCACTTATGCCCTACTGGGTGCACATAGGGAGGTGTGCGGCTTACAGGCCCAAACACCTCTCTTTTATTCAGAGATATTAATTCTGCTTCTATTGCCTTCTTCCAATCTTTCCAATCTGATCTTTTCTTACATTCAGCGAGCGATGCAGGCTCTGGATCAAGATCGATGATTGTGGCAATTTTCTTTGCAAAATAAATGTCGACATTGGCTGTTGTTCTATTCATAGATTCTCCTGTGGTCACATAATTTATAGCTATTTCTTCATGGGGCGATACTTCTAATGTTTCTACTTGCTTACATTGCTTTGAGCTATGGGGCAAGTCCTTTAGTTTTTCAGCTCCGATGTGTGTGCACACATCCATGCTGATATCTCCCTCCGTGGGAATATTCAAATCTGGTATGCCTTTTGCTGAAGGTTCCATACCGGTGTCAGGTCTCAATTGGCTCCCTTTCGGTTATGGGGAACTTGGTGATCGGTTGTTTCAAGTCCTTCTTATCCTTTTCGCCAGCGTCCCGGTTACATTTGGGATTCGAGGGCGAAGTTCTCGCCCTTTTATTACGAGGCCTCGGACGGGATTAGGGATACCTTCAATTTTCTTTGGTATTTCAACCTCTCCGGCGCATTGCGTGCGAGCACATGCGACTTGGTTACACTTTTCAAATCACTAAAGTGGTCGAGCGGTTGATTCGCTAATGCTTGCAAATCAATTATCTTACGACTTTCTATTTGTTTCACCAAAGTCGCTGGTCATGTGCATGGATTCCGTGGCTTGCCACGTCGATTCCGACATTTTTCATCAAGGGTTGATTTCTCCCCTAATGACGGAAACTATCCTCATCGAATATCTTTGTCGTGGGTTGGTCAGATGCAAATCTCCGAATATTGGGTCCAGATACTTGATTATGGATGTTGTCTCATAACCAATGTATATCCCAGACTTTCGGAGAGGGCCCATTGCAGTTCGCTGCGGTGGTGGTATAGGTACATAAACCTTGCAACCAAACCTTCGAAGATGGGATATTTTCGGTGTTGACCCTTGCGCTAGTTGCATAGGTGAATGGATGTTATATGCTGATGGTCGAAAATTGATGAGAGTTACTGCGTGTAGGACTGCGTGTCCCCAACATGTAGTTGGCAAATTACAATTCTGCAAGAGCGGTCGGGCAATGAATTTAATTCTTTTAATCAATGCTTCTGCTAGTCCATTCTGGGTGTGGACATGTGGTACAGAGTGCTCAACGGTAATTCCCATTGCCATACAATAATCATCAAAAGCCTTTGAAGTAAATTCTCCAGCGTTGTCCATCCTGATGGACTTCACATGATGATCAGGGAAATTATTCTTAATCTTAATTATCTGCGAGATCAGCTTTGCAAAAGCGTGGTTTCTCGTAGATAGTAAGCATACGTGCGACCATTTCGAGGAAGCATCGATGAGCACCATAAAGTACCTAAATGGCCCTGACAGGTGTGATAGGATCAAGAATGTCTCCTGGATACGATCCAGGAATGCAGGGATTTCATCCTTTACTTTCAGAGTAGAGGGTCTAGTAATCATTTTCCCGGTGGCACATGCAGGGCACACGAAATCTTCTGGATTCGGAAAATTCTTTACATTGATATTATGTCCCTGAGAATTAGTAATTATATTTCTCATCATTCTAAGACCGGGGTGGCCTAATCTATCATGCCAGAGACAGAAAAGTTCAGAGCTTCTAAAAATTGTTTTCATGACAGTATAGGCTGCAGATGCCTTAATATGAGTGTAGTATAGCCCAGATTCATATGAAGGAAGTCTTTCTAATACCCTTTTTCCATTTTCCTCGCGCTTTGTAATGAGTAGGTATTCCTTACCATACTCTTCTTCAGTCTCTACGTGGAGACCGTTAGCGCGGATATCTTTAAAGCTTAAGAGAGTCCTAGTCGATTCTGGGTACAACAAGGCTTCTTCAATGACCAATGTTGTGCCCATCGGAGTATAATTGTGGCTCTTCCCGAGCCTATTACACAAGTATTTTCTGCGATTGTTGTAAGACTACAAAGATTCTTGCCGATTGACCAAAAAATTTTGTCTCTCTTAATATGGTATTCACAGTGCCGTATGCGCTAAGCATACTTCCTCCATAGGCGCCACACGCTGCTCGATATATATGAAATATTTATTAATATAGGGTAGCAAGCAACCATATATATAAAGTACTCCAAGCAGTAACACAAATTGCCTTTATTAATACGAAAAAGTCATGCGGGACTCATAATAAGAATTTATTTCTTTGCTCTCCTAGAGCTTACAACCATTATGCAAGATAATTATTCTATTGCAACCAAAAGCGTAAATGACTATAAAACTAAGTGCAATGCGTGCACTAGATCGAATCGTGAAGAATGAAGATACTTACGCTGGATCTGCGCTTCATTCATCTCGCTCCTCGTTGGCAACTACATTCTTCCGCTGCTGTGATGTCCAAAGGAGGTGTGGTGGGAGCGCCATCGGGATGTCCACATCCATGGGTGCATTCCATGATTGTGGATCCCCTATGCCCGCAATGGCGAGGTGTGCCTCATCTTTGTCCTTTGCCCTTCTTCTTGGCCTTGAATGCATCGATCACGTGTTGCGATTCATGGCAAACACGGACCAATGACCCCAAGTGCCACATTTGAAGCAAATTTGGTCCTCACGACCATATGGCTTCCGTCGCGCTTCTTTTGTCCACCCTTCTTGGCTTGGGCGACCGCTTGGTTTTATGACCCATGACCTTACCCTTCCCGCCTCTTTCTATTGAGTGAGGCTTTCACCTTATAGCCGCTATGCTGACTTCAAGTCCAACTTTGCTACTAGGTGGTCGTGAGATGTAGTTCTTTCTGAGAACTTCATCTTGAGCTTCCGCAACTTGCATGATATCGATCGATTCGGCATACTCCTTGTAGCCATCCCGCCGATAGTTGCGTGCGGATTGAACCGCGCTGGGGTGGAAGGTAGAGAGAGTTTTTCTATCTTACGCTCGTCTGCGTGGTTACTTTACCACATAGTTGAAGACTTGTACAAATTACATGCAATGTAGAATTGTACTCTCCCACGGTCTTGTAGTCGGCAAAACGCGATCGGTTCCAATCTCGCTCGCACGAGGAAGGATGGTGTACTTTAGCTTCTCAAACCGCTTCTTGAGTGCGGTCCATAAGGCTAGTGCGCTCTTTTCTGCCATGTACTCATTTTTGAGTGTTAGGCAGAGATGATGTCTGAGGAAATGAAGTGCTTGATCATTTCCTCGGCAGCTTGGAGCGACGCCCTTCGTGGTGTCAAGTCCAATAGCGAAGACGGAGCTTCTTTGCTCCAAGTACAATCTCGACATCTGATGCCCAAGTCAGATAATTATGGCCATGCTGGGCGACTCTTGAACTCTTGTTCAGTAATACGATCATTTGCATATTCATACAAAGAGTGTATAAGATTATTGCTGGTAATTTGCATAAAATGGTTGCAAAAATTCTCATAATGTTTTCGTATTTATACATTTTCATGATTTACTGCTATTTTCAGTGATTAAAAGCAAAATTAATAATCACAAATAACCAAGACAGTAAATACAGTAAATAAATTGCATAGAAATAATAATAACAAGGTAAAATATGCTTCAAATCCAAAAACCGATTCAAAATTTGAATTTCCGAGGCCCTTTTCTGCTGGAATATGAATTTTCAGCGAATTCTGCAATTTCTAGGGGCTAAAACGTGAAAATTTCAATTCTGAGAAATTTTTCGCGCAATTTACGGAAAAACCGAGGGCCTTTTTGCAAAACGGCCCTTTTTTTCGTTTTCTTTCTTCTTTTTTTTTCTTTCTTTCCCGTCGGTTATCGGCGGCCCAAAAGGTCGTTCGTCACGCTTTAGCCGGCGGGAGAGGACTCGGGGTAGGGTTTCCCTACCCCGAAGTCTTCTCAGCGGCGGGCGGCTCCTTCGTGGGAGCCGCGGCTCTTCGGCGGCGGCCGCCCGGCGGAGCTCTTCTTCGGCGCGGCGCTCCTCTGAGCCGCCGCTCTCTTCCGGCGGCGGCGGCTCCCGGCGAGCCGCTTCTTCGGCCGCGCGGCGCTCCTCGAGCCGCCGCTTCTTCTTCCGGCGGCGGCTCCGAAGGAGCCGCCGCTCTTCTTCGGCGGCGGCGCCTCCGGGAGCCGCCGCTTCTTCCGACGGCTCCTTCTTGGGAGCCGCGGTGCCCTCGCGGGGCACGGATGGTCGGCCGAGTGCGTCGCGGCGCGGCGCGACGGCCTAGGTGCGGCCGGTGGTTTAGGAAGATCACCGGCGGTGCATGACTTCCGGATCGTGCCGTCGACCGCTTTTTTTTCATATTGCTTATGTGAGAGAAAAAATTAATCTGTAATTCTTGTGCAAAAAAAAAATTACTGCTCATACGATGCAATTTTCTTTCCGATCGGCGACTTGAGTCGGTTCGCGGTGAATTTGCAATTTCAATCTACTGCATAATCGACATCCGATCTTTCATGCAATCTACCGATCGACATTGTGTCGGCGACTTCAAGTCATTTCGCGGTAGATTAGAACAGATTTGCAATCAGAGAAAACAATCTAGAAAACAAATTTGCGTAATTGAAAGCAATCTAGAAAATACGATTCAATCTACGAGTGTCGTTCTTCGACGAGCTACCTTCGATGCGAGGAGAGTCGATCGTCCGATAACGTGTTGAGTAACCGTCATTTGGCGAGTCCAAATCGAACGGTACCTCGTGATACAATGATCGTAATCGTAAGAACGATGAAGAACACAAGAACACAACAGTAGAATGAACACAGAGATATGCGGGACTTCAGGGTCTGCTTTATTGCTTCGGATCAATTAGGGTTACAATGAGAGGGGTGTGACCCTCTATTTATAGACTACGGGATGAGGAGTTCAATTGGGCCAGGACTCTCCGGAGTCCTGGGTCCTGGACCCGGTTTCTTAACAAAAACTACAGCAATCAGATATCATAAATAAACTTCTCCATGAGTCCATGTTCTTAGCATATCCAAGCAATGCAATCCTTGGATTCTGTTTTTCTCTTCCCCGGCGGCCCTAATAATTCACTCCAACGCACGCAGTAACGTGTAAACATGCTACGGACGTGAACAAGAAATAGCATCACGGAGTCCTCGTCGACGCAAATTCAGATTCTTGTATCTCAAGGTGATCTGTCACCTAATTAATTCTGATCTGAAAACAAATAATATCAGTTGTGAAACAATACAAACCCCTTTTCAGAATCGAAAACATTCTCTGGCTCTTTCTTTCAGCCAGTTGCGATAGGATCAGCGTACTCCAATAATGAAATCGAACAACGACGATCCAGACATGGCCACATTATACATATATACTCTATTTATCATGGTTACTTTTTGCTTCTTGATCATGATCATGATCGTGTCACACTTGGATCTTGTGACGGGATGCTTGCAATACTAGCTCCAAGAAACTAATCCCCTTTAGAAGTAGTAGTAACCATCGGGCAAATGTGCACCTTAGTAATTAATTATTAACAACATCCACCAGAATTAATTACCCTTCTACTTAATTGATCTTACACCAATCCGCCAGCGCTGGCGCCATTTTTGTGGACGGAGGAGAGTTCGCACCCCTTCTCGTTATCATGGTCTTCCGCCACCTCCAATGGCTTCATGGTGTAGAAATGGAAGCAGAGGAGGTAGTAGCCAAGGTTGAGCACCATGAGGCAGGTGACGAGCCAGTAGTAGGAGTCCAGCCTGCCCCGGTTGATGTTGTCCTGGAGCCACTCGCCGCCGCCCCGCGTGGCGCGCTGCACCGCCGTGACGAGCACCGTGCCCATGTAGTTGCCGAGGGAGATGGAGAGCCAGAAGAGCGCGGCGGCGGTGCTGCGCATGCTCTCCGGCGCCTGGTCGTACAGGAACTCCATGTGCCCCACCGACGAGAAGCCCTCCGCCACGCCGTGGATGGCGTACTGTGGCACCAGCCAGAACACGCTGAGGGGGACGACGGCGGTCGGCCTGTCCAGGAGCCCGTGGTCGGCCGCTGCGCCGCGGCGCATGGCTTCGACGAGCGCGGCCGTGGCGACGCCGACGATGGAGATGGCAAGCCCGGCGGCAATGCGCTGGAAGTAGGTGATCCCGGACGGCAGGCCAGTCACGCGGCGCGCCAGGGGCACGAAGGCGTGGTCGTAGAGCGCGAGGGTCGCGAGCATCGCGGTGGTCGTGAAGATGGACATGGTCGCCGGAGGGATCTCGAAGCTCCGGGTGACGTGGCGGTCCATGGTGCGCGCCTGCTGGATGGTGAAGCTGTTGTTATGCGAGCCGGCGGTGGCGAGCAGGATGCCGGCCGACCAGATGGGCAGCATGCGGACGATGGACTTGAGCTCCTCCACGCGGTGCACCGTCGACAGCCGCCACAGGTACAGCTTGCCGGACCCGGCGATGTCCCCCGGCGTCACAATCGCGGCCCGGTCGAAGAACCTGAATCGATTCACATGCGCGCGCGTGCGCGCATTGCACACCAGTTAAAAAAAAAATATCAATCAACCCATCTCTCGAAGTTAGTGAAAGTGTGTGTGTGTGTGACGTGCTTCAAAAAATGACAGAAAGCAGTGAGCGTAGCGATCAATCTACGCAAAATTTGGTAAGAAAGAGACACTGCCAAAGTAACACGCACTCTCGCTTTAATTTGCTTTCTCTTTTGTGCACTGATAATGTAATCACCACCAAAAGTAACCGACATGCCTAGAAATCCCATTCATGCACGCAGACACCGAGGCACGTCACGTGCACGCTATAGTGTTTTACGGTGTGAAGACTAGTGCACGCTACAATGTTTTACGGTGTAATACTAGATCTGGGGTTTGGGCTCTACTTTTTTTCAGGTTGGTTCGACACGTCATTGTTTAATCACGGTACAACACGATAGATGGTGGATCGGATCAACACAGCACGAACGGCGGATTAGACTGGGCCTGAGAATACGACCCGTTGGATGGCACGACATGCACGGTCAGTTGGACCATGCTTAGACTGACACGACACGAAATAGGCAAAACCTCCCGTTATAGCCTAATTCCTCTCTCGGGCTGGCCCAATCACTCCTCCACATCGGTCTGGCCAAACTAATCACCCCCTTCTGCCACCCGGTCTGACCCAACATCCCTCCCAGCTTCCCCAAACCCCTATTCCCAACCCTTTCTCCCGAGCCTCGGCTCCCAAATTCTCAATCTTTGATCATATTCGCTGATTCCCCTCCCTTCAGCTCCAACCGCCTCCCTCCCCACGCGCCGTCAATCATCGCCATGCCTCCCCACGCACCGCTGGCTGCCCCTCCCTCCCCACGTGCAGCCGCCCTCCCTCTCCCTCCCCACGCGCCGCCGCCCCCTACCCTCCCTCCAGCCACCTCCTCGTCGTTGTCCTTCTCACCCCCTTCGCAAAGCGCACGGTGCGGTCAAGGTGGGCGGAGTTCTTCATCGGTGTCCAGGAGGAGGAGGAGGCTATGGCGAGGGGTAGCAGACGTAAATGGGGCACTGGTGTTTTTGTTTTCCTGGGCGACGACGACTGTTGTCTTCCTAAGCGTCTATAGTTACTTAGGGTTAGGCTTGGTCTGACACGGCACGATCCTAACACAGCAGGCTTTGAATCATGTTTGGGTTTGACCGAAAGCAAGATGGGCCGACACGGCATGGCGGGATAGCCAGCTCGCTGGCACGATACGGCCTGAAGTACGGCGGGTTTATGCCGGGTCCAATACGCACCACTAAGACTCGAGAGAAGGAAATGATACTGCAAAACATGCAGGAGCGAGGCGAAAAGATTAGCTTACGTGAGCTGGTTGGTGTGCAGGAGCCTGCCGTTGGTGGAGATGAGCTTGTCGAGCTCCTTGTCCTGGTACAGCATGCCGGGGTCCTCCGGCACGGCGGCGCTCCTCTTCTTGAACGCCGCGGCGGCGACCTGCGCCAGCCGCGTGAACGGGCTGCCCCCGGGCTTGAGCCGGACGTAGAGCGGGTACCCGACCACGAACACCACGATGGAGACGAACATGCCGATGGCCGGGATCCCGAACCCCCACCCCCACCCCACGTTCTCCTGGATGTACACCACCACCGTCAGCGCCAGCAGCACGGCGAACCCCATCGTGAAGAAGTAGAGGTTGAAGTACCTCCGCTTCCGCCCCGCCCCCGCCTCCGCGCCCCCGCCCCCGCCGTTCTTGCTCTGCTGCTCGAACTGGTCGGCGCCGAAGGCCACCACGCACGGCCGGATGCCGCCGGAGCCGATGGACGTGCACAGCAGGGAGAGGTACAGCACGGCGAGCTGCCACCCTGTGGCGCGGCTGCACGGGGCGGTTGGAGGGGAGCACGGCGGGGGCCGGAGGGAAGGGAGCAGCGCTGACACGACGAGGCTGAGCATGCCGAGCTGGTAGAAGAGGGAGCCTGCGATGATGGTCCAGAAGCGGCCGGCGAAGGAGTCGGCGGCGAGCGCGCCGAGGATGGGCGTGAGGCTGGACGTGCCGCTGAAGTTGGTGAGCGTGTTGGACGCCTCCACCAGCGGCAGGTGCAGCTGCTGCGTCAGGTACGTGATCAGGTTCGCGCTGAACCCGGCCGTGGCGAATCTGTCGCAGATCTCGTTCACTGCAACACGGACAAGTCGTCATGAGAGACTCGGCAAGAATCATACGATCGATCTGTTCGTTTTCTCTGCGGAGTGAGCGATTTGTAACTGGTGTAGAACTCTTTGCTTGCTTCGTCAAGTTTAGCCATTTCTGGTTTGTCAAGTCATCTTGTGATCAAATTAACCATCATTCACCTTTTGTTTACCGTGCGAGTGTGACAATAAGATTGGGTGAGAGAAATGATGCAACGATGCTCCTTTGCCAAAAGAAAGAAAAAGGAAATTAAAAGCTAGAAACAAACAAACTACTAGGCACTGGATTCAGATTTCCCACAACAGCAAAGCGTACGTCCTCGTGCAAACAAAACATATAAAATGCAAACCACGGGCAAAGCATAGCTCGTAATCTTCGCTGGATGTATACAGCTAGCTTTGGACTGTACTGAAGTTAATTACCGCCCAAAATGGAAGATTTATATCAGATTGCAACTATCTTTGTCCAAGAAATCAACTCTACAGTGTTAGCTTGTTTCCTCAATTTGTTCAGAATCTTCAGGTAGCAAATGCTCATGCAAATAAACTTCTCACCTAGTATGAATGGCATGGTCTTGAAGCCTCCCTGCTTCCTCTTCTTCTGGTCTCCATCTCCATCCCTACCCATGTCCACCGTTGTGGTTGCCATGGCAGAGAACTAATCCTGACCAAGGCACCCACCCAACTCCTTGCTACACCGAATGAAGTGAGGTGGTGCTCAGAGCTCTAGCAGAGCATGCAGGCAGGCCAGATGCTACCGTGGCCTTCACATGCCCCTCTACATCTACATGTGATGTGAGGCTGAAGCCGCGTATATATAGGCACACGGCCACCTGCAGCCCAAGGGAGGCCGACCACACGTCACTGTACAAAAATGGAGAGCTCTGCCTCTCTAGGAAATCAACGTACTAGTGGTCTGGTCAGCAATATCCAGGCCGGGTACCTTTTCTCTGAGATGGTACAAGGCTAGACGCATACCTCACTCATACCATCACACGCATACCCCCTTTATACACACAGGAATTTTTTGCGGAGGCTTGGGGATCTTACAGAGTATGGGCACACATTTTGCCACTGACCTAACTAGAAAAAGAGCGTCCAGAACCCTCTCGATTTGCCGTTATGAAAGGTCATCTTTTTGGAGTAGAGGTGACTAAAGAGGTTTTGCTGACATTGATTCGATTGTTTTTAGTCAAGTTTTTCGGTATGTCGAGCCAGCCAACTGTACAATGTAAAACACAGTTTGGTTGGAACTAATAATTGAGTTTTTGCCTTATTTAATACTGTTTGGCATCATAATAGCAAAACTAGCTCTTTCCTAAGCGAAATATCATAAATGACACTGTAGACATGCCGACATGCGACACGTGGTGCCTACCGCGCCCACCACCCCCGCTGACCGCCTACCACACACCGTAAGCTGGATTGGCCCTCGTCGCACGATCACGCCCCATCGCATTGTGGCGCCTGGACCCCTCATTTGCTCCATCCTCGTCACTCGGCCGCCTCGCCACACGTGTTGGATTCCCCAAGATTCTCACGTCGCTTCCGGGTCGACCGAGTGCTTTCCAACGTCTATAAAACACGTTCTGCGTCGCTCTCATCCTCCACACCAACCATTTCGCTCGGCGCAGAGAGACAGAGAGGATCGAACCAGCGAGAGGTAGCGCGATCGGCTGAAATTCCCGATTTCGCCGTCGATTTGATAGTGTTTAGCGATCGTAATAGTAGAGAAAGTTCTACATCAAGCGAAGATCTTCAAGAAGAGGTAATTTCTCCGCATGCATTATATTTATTAACTATGTAATTAGTTTTAAATTAATTAATCGTAATTAATTAGTACTAATAAATTTAGTTGTAATTGATTAATCGTAATTAAGTAGTCATAATTAATTTAATCGTAAGTAATCAATCATAATAAATTATTCCTAGTTAATTAGTCATAATTAACTAGTCATAATTAACTAGTCATAATTTCCTAGTCGTAATTGATTAGTCATACTTAATTCGTCATAAATAATTAGTCGTAGTTAATTATTCCTAGTTAATTATCCCTACTTAATTAGTTGTAAGTAATTAGTCACAATTAATTAGTCGTAGTTAATTAGCCGTAATTAATTAGCCATAATTAATTAACTGTAATTAATTAGTAGTAATTAAGTTAGTCATAATTGATTAGTCGTAATACAATAGTCGTAATTAATTAGTCATAATTAATTAGTTGTAGTTAATGAGTCATAATTAATCAGTCGTCAGTGGCAATGAATATTCATGAGTTGAGGACTGCATTCGGAGGGAGTTCGACACAGAGATGGCAACAAAAAAGCTTATCATTGAGACGATCACCTGTACGAATAGGGGAGGACATGGCGTATAAGAGTTACACAAGGAGAATAGTAGCATTGCATGGGTCCAGTACATGCAGATTGTTGCGAAACCTGAGGTGACGATATACGAGATGTCTCTAATCTGAACTTATTGTCTTTAGTCCATTTGATACCAAACATGGCCTCACACCCACACCTACTCAATTTAGACTCATATGTCCTCTTCTTTTTTACCTCCAACCACTCCTTACCTTTTTCTTCCTTCTAGCCATGTCTACCACAATAGCACCGCCTCCATTGCAAAACACCATTGGTAATCGTCTACTGTCCAATACGAACGGTGAAGCCGACAACATGTGCATATGCTTTGTAAGACTCGAGGGCTGCATCCTCATCTTCAAAAATCATCCCCATGGCAGGATTCAGATCCTCATTAACTACTGGTGTGGACGATTTAACTCTGCAAATGATAAGGATGATTGTAACATCCCAATTTTCCGAGTTTCAAAAATCTTTTGACTAGTTTAGTCCCTTGGAAAAATTCACCAACTTTTATTTGAATTTTAATAAAGCTTAAATAGACTTTTGAATAGCAAAATAATTTAATGTGACTAATCTGAACATCAACTAATTCCAAAACTATTTTATTTGAGTTCTTTGTGCTTGGAGGTATTTTCCAAATTTTTCTGGAATTTTTCCGAGTTCGTTTGCTATTTTAAATTTTCCATTTGTATTTACTATTATTTCTAAAATAGAAAACCTATTAAAATATCATAAAATCCCTTCGGGCTGAATCTCCCGGCCCAATCCCGTTTTCTCGCGCGCCCGGCCGAGGCCGCACTCTTCTTCTCCTCTCCCCACTAACATGCGGGTCCCGCATGTCAGTGCCCCCTCCCACTCCCTCTCTCACTCCTCTCTTTGACGACGAGGGCCCACTCCTCAGTCATCTTCCGCCTCTTCCTCGTGTCTGCTCCTTTGTCTGCAATTGTCGCTCCTTCGAGCTTCGTCCGACAATGGGTAAAACAACCCGAGAAACCCACATCGTCAACGCCATTTAAATATCTTATCTTCCCACAACCGAACTAGCCTTATCCTCTTCCCGTATCCCCGCCGGCTCTGATTTTGTCGCGCTACCGAAACGGACTCCAACGGCGCTACGCCAATTCGGCCACACCCCTGCCCTATAAAAGGCACCCCCATGACCCCCTCTACCCTGTCACTTTGTTTTTGCAACTCACACCGCTCGCCATCACCTCTAGTCATCAGAATTTGAGTTTAGATCTTACTGGCCGAAAATCTTCTCTCCACCATTTACCTCGCCATCGTCGACGCCCCACCATCACCATCCACACCATTGGCTTCACTATCATTTGTTCTACATCATGCCCACCTCACCGTAGCTGGAGGACCACTAGAGCCTTGCCATCGTCAACACCCGAACAACCCCACCGCCGTTTTCCTCATCGCCGACCAACCCTTCACACCATCTCACTACAATGGTGCGCACCGAGTTCGCCTTGACTCACTCTTCGCATTGGTACCCTCGTTGGATGGCTAATCACTGCCATTCGTCGGAACTCTAGGGTTCTGAGCGCCACTGTCGCTCTACGTTGACATGGCAGCAACGTAGTGATTAGGTCAACGCCACCTCACCATTCTTGTCCAGTCAACATCCACGTGGCACTTGCGTCAGCGCGCACATGGATCTACACACTCTTCTCTAAATCGAGTCCACGGTACACCCTTGATCTTCCGTCGACCATGTCTGTAGACCTCGGGCCCATATGTCAGTGAAAAGAAAAGATTTCCCCAAGGAAAATAATTCGGTGGGAAAAGATTCGGTGATGATGTCATGCTGACATCATAAAAGGATTTTTCTTCAGTACAATAATTCGTGAAGTCCAGAATTTCAGTTTTGTTATTTCTTTAGGGTTTAGATCTTCCAAAGGCACGTTCTTCCTCATACGAACCTCGTTTGAGCCAATTTAAATTTATAAATTCATCTAAATTCAAGCTCTACCTTCCTGATATTTTTATTTAATTTTTAGAGTTTGTTTATCTATCTGTTTGTATTTCTTTTATTTATTTACTTTCGCTTATGTAGTAGACGTTGATACTTGTGAGTTTTCAAGAAGGAGAAGTTGAATAAGCTTAAGACTAGTTCGAAGTCAAGTTGTACCTTTGACCATGTTGAACCCACTTTTATAAAATTACTTTGATTCAATTATTGTATTTTACTTTAAGTATTTATTTAAATGCTTTGGGATTAGTCATATACCAATTTGTTTATATTCACTTGCTTATTGTATTGTCATGATCTTTTATCACCCTATGTTGGTTAATATTTAGTTGGTAATATCAGAACACCAATGTGGATTGGTTAGATATGGATAGTCTGCTTAGCCATACAACGAGTCAGTAATATTATTTTGAGTTGCAAATGTAAACTTAACTAAGTAATTATGAAACATGTGTAAAACTTTGTAATGTGTGCTATTACTCGTTAATGACATGTGTTGCACTTAACCAACAGGGTGGGAAAAGATTTAGACTGAGGCGAGTGGATGGTACTGTGTATTATGGTGGTTGTGATTTGGAAGAAAATGAAACCTTTTCTGAAACTTCATCTCAATAATTGACACTCCCATTGTGCTTACTACCGGCACCAACCCCCACACAGGTGGTTAGTCCATCGCGTATCATTGGAGCTAGAAGCGTAAAAGTCCTCTCGCACTAGGGTGGATCACGATCAGCACTGTGAGGTCTACTCGACCTCCTTGAAGAAAATCACGTACATGCCATAAAAACCATGGCAAGATATGCCTCAGGCGTCGCAAGAAGATACAATTAGAAGGTCAAGGTCCCGCAACCATGGGCAAGCTAGGGTACAAATGGGAAGGGCCATACAGCATCACCTGCGCAACAAGGGTGGACTCCTACTACATTGCAACACCGGAGGGACGACAACTGGACCACACGTGGAATGCCAAAATCCTCTGCAAGTTTTATCCTTAGGATTGTTCAATTGCAAAAACTTAGCTGCGCCCGGGCAACCGATGCCCCGCCGCGTTCGAACGATGGAGGCATGTACAAAAGCATATTTACGGCTTTGGGCACGTCGCCCTCATCAATGAAATAGACAACAAGCGAAGACAGATGACAGGCCAACCGAACAAAGACATCGTGCATGGCTCAGGCCCAGTGCACGTTGATGCGCTCAAGCGTATGCACGTATAAAACGGGCATCGTGCCAGGTCCCGAGCACCGAGGTCCACTGGGGGGGTTGCCAAGTTTCGCCTCCCTCCTCGCAAAAAAAAGAACGGCTCCCCCGGAGTCCTATCTAGAAAAGTATGGGGGTGGAACCTGGCTTTGCCTCCCTCTCGCAAAAGAGAGAGTTAGGGTTCCCCTGGAGCAGTATCTAAAAAAGTATGGGGGACGACGCTACGCTTCACCTCCTCGTCGCTAGAAAAGTTAGGGCTCCCCCGGAGCCCTATCTAAAACATATGGGGGATGGCGCTAGGCTTCGCCGCCTCCTCAGAAGAAAAGTTATGGCTCTCCTGCACTGTATTAAAAAGTATGAGAGACGACGCCAGGCTTTGCCTGCCCCTCACCAAAAAGTAAAAAGCTACCCCGGAGCCCTATCTAGATGCAAAACAAAACGGAGGGTCAAACAACACGGAACACACATATATACTGACAAAGCAAGCTTTATTCATCACTACAAATTCTAAATAAACAAAGTACATACAATGGAGGTCTGCCTAAGGAAAAAGGAAATCAATCAACCACAACATACAAGCATACACAAATAAAAGGTACACGCAATCGACGACAACGGTGCATCAACGTACAACACATCTGGGTGCAACAACCACTCTCGTAGCTCCTTAGCAGAGGGCCCGATCTCCATGAACTTCAGGAGGTCCCTTTTCACGTACCTACTGCACACGGCCTCGAACGGTGCTTTGCGGGTTGGAGCTGGGGCTAGGGCCGTAGGTTCGGCGCACGAGGCCGAAGGGCCTTCTTTGGGTGTCGTGCAGCCTCGCTGCTCCCAGAAGCGGGCGACCTCGTCACGTGCCGCGGAGGCCTTGCGCTGTCGAAATAGCCCGAACTTCACCATGGTCCCACCCGGGTTTGCCAAGCGTCAGCACTGCCACTTCGTGCCATAGTACATGATGCCCTGGTAGCACAGCTGTAGCTGCCAAACAGAGCGAAGGCAGTGCCTCCCCTTTGGCTCGCGCTGGGGGCAGTTAGCTTCGTCATGCACCCCTCGGATGGCTGAAAACCCTGGTCAGCAGTATATAGAAGCGGTGGCAGATCAGCCTGCACAAACCACGAGTACAGAACGAATAACCGCAAAGCACATGAAGTGAACCGCACCGAACTTCACAAACAGCCAATTTCCCGAACATCTTTTTATTCAAAAGTGAAGGTCATTACAACCCCCTATCCTAGCCCCCTTCGGTGCATACACCCCGAAGGCGGCAGAGCAAAAAAAAGAGGACAGCTAAATCGGTAAGACCTAGTTACAAGAATCTAAAGGACTCAGGTCGCTCAGGGCAAGCAGAGGGTCACACCTTGCACCTTGTCTCCGGTGGTGCCCCCCCCCCCGCTCACCGGCCTCCTGATCATCCGCTGTGTCCATCGCTGCATCGCTGCCATGAGGTGCCCAGAAGTATGCTCGAATACGAATACAAATCGAATGTCATAACAAATACAAATTTGAATTGAATATGTACTCAATTCGGTCAGATCCGGATATCCTTGTAACTAATGTAATGTGAAGATGTTAGTAACGCTTATCATTGTATAGTCACACTTAATCATTCTAATCTATTTATCCCACTTAAAGGAACATGAATTCACATTGAATCTAAAAAAACTTGTCTAACAAATTAGGTATACTACAATAAAATATTTATATTGCTTTGTCGTATCTGAATACGAATAGTTCTAATAAAATAACAATTCAGATGGGAAAATTCTATACCATATTTGTTTTCATATTTTTTTTGTGCTATTTCAAATACGAATAGAAGGGAAATTATTAAATGAATGAAAAAGTTGGCATAATAGGTATAATTCATATCTGTTTCCACCCCTAAGCCAGGTGGCATTGGAGGGAGAGGTCAAGTGTCACCTACCTTTCTTGGATGATACACCTTTATTGGATGATGTAATTTGCGAGTAGGCCAGGCTCCCTAACCCAGAAAAATAGAGCAGCCGACCCATTTAAATATCGGCCGACGAAGCTCCAGAACCAGGCCGGGCCATGGAGCGTGTGTGCATGACCCTCTTAGCTTCAGTTGAGCCCCAGGTGCATGCCTTCACCGCATTGGTTCCCCCGAGTAAAAAGGGCCTAGCTAGTGGCCCGTATGGCCGTATCGCTATTTCGAGCCCAGTGGACGAGTTTGTCTAGCTTCAGTTGAGCTAGAATGGTATGGTCCGTCACTGAACTCTCTCTAGAAAAAAAAAAATCATTCAATCAACGATGACCAATTGTGTAGTAAAAAAAACAGATGACCAATTGTGCGATGCTCCATCTAAAAAAAAGCTCGCGATGCTCACTTATAATGGAGTTACCTGCCACTGCTAATTAAATATTCATTGATCCCTTCTATGCACTGGAAGAAGACGAACTGACTTGCTGACTGCGAGTCTTTCATAATCACTATATAAATCAACTACGATCTGTCGTCAGATCTGAAGGTCTGAGCTCGCTGATTGCACAGTTGCACTGCACCTCCGGGCTCTAGCGCACGGCCGTTTGGTTGTTTGCCTCCGGTGCATGCTTCGCTGTTCCCAATGCGAGCCACGTTGAGTTGGTTCACTGACAGACAGACTACCGAAGCTTGCGGCTTTGCAGTCTAGATGTATTGCCACTTGCCATTTGCCATTTGCCATTTGCCAAGATAGCACTGGCACTGTAGTGTTTATTTTAGCCCTTTGTGTCCCACTGCTACTTCAGTACTTGTATCTATAGTTCTAGAGCAGCCGTACGGAGGTAAGGACGGTTTACATCTACCATGGCGGCTGCAGCACCGGCTGATGAAGACGGATCGTCGAAGAAGACGAAGCAGGGCGGCTTCAAGACAATGCCATTCATACTAGGTGATTCCTGGTGCTTTTGTGGGATCTAATTTCTTTCAATGGAATCACCTTTCAAACGTATGATTTACATTCTGTGTGTCAATGCAACGCAGCGAACGAAATCTGTGACAGATTTGCCACGGCCGGCTTCAACGCGAACATGATCACGTACCTGACGCAGCAGCTGCACCTGCCGCTGGTGGAGGCCTCCAACCTCCTCACCAATTTCACCGGCACGGCGGCCTTCACCCCGGTCTTCGGCGCAATCATCGCCGACTCCTTCGCCGGCCGCTTCTGGACCATCGCCGCTGGCGGCCTGTTGTACCAGCTTGGCATGCTCGGCCTCGTCGTGTCCGCGCTTCTCCTTCCCTCCGGCCCGCGCCGTGCGGTACTAGTACTACTACCCCGTGCCAGCGCGCGGACGGCGGGCAGCTCACCATGCTGTACCTGTCGCTGCTCTGCACCGCGTTCGGTTCTGGCGGCATCCGGCCGTGCGTAGTGGCGTTCGGCGCCGACCAGTTCAGCCTAGGCGGGAGGCGCCCCGGCGGCGAGCAGAAGTGGAGCTACTTCAACCTATACTTCTTCAGCATGGGGCTCGCCGTGCTGCTCGCGCTGACGGTGGTGGTGTACATCCAGGAGAACGTCGGGTGGGGCTGGGGGTTCGGGATCCCCGCCATCGCCATGTTCGTCTCCGTGCTGTCGTTCGTCGTCGGGTACCCCCTCTACGTCAAGGTGAAGCCCGGAGGGAGCCCCTTCAAGAGACTGGTGCAGGTCGTCGTCGCGGCGTTCAAGAAGAGGAAGGAGGCCCTACCGGAGGACGCCGGCTTGCTGTACCAGAACAAGGAGCTCGATGCTCCCATCGTCGCCGACGAGAGGCTGCTCCACACCAACCAGCTTAGGCAAGTAATCGATCTTGAGTAATGAGTAGACTCCATGTGCATCACTGTGTGTCTGTGTCTTTTTGCTCATGTGGTTCTTTGTTTATTTTGACTTGTACTTGCCCCCACGTGAAGGTTCTTGGATCGAGCGGCTATACTGACGACGGCCGACCTCGCCGGCTCCGGCGAGCCGGACCTGTGGCAGCTGTCGACGGTGCACCGCGTTGAGGAGCTCAAGTCCATCGTCCGCATGCTGCCCCTGTGGGCGGCCAGCATCACGCTCATCGCCGCCGGGTCACACAACTTCACCTTCACCATCCAACAAGCGCGCACCATGGACCGCCACCTCACCCCGCGCTTCCAGATCCCGCCGGCCACCATGATCATCTTCACCACGCTCACCATGCTCGTCAGCCTCGCCCTCTACGACCGCGTCTTCGTCCCCATCGCGCGCCGCTACACGGGCCGGCAGTCGGGTATCACCTACTTCCAACGCATGGGCGCCGGGCTAGCGGTCTCCCTCCTCGGCGTCCTCGCGGGCGCGCTCGTCGAGGCCAAGCGGCGCGTGGCCGCTGCCGATCACGGGCTACTCGACAGCCCCAACACCGTCGTGCCGGTCAGCGTGTTCTGGCTGGTGCCGCAGTACGCGCTCCACGGCGTGGGCGACGCACTCTCGACGGTTGGGCACATGGAGTTCCTGTACGACCAATCGCCGGAGAGCATGCGTAGCTCGGCGGCTGCGCTGTTCTGGCTCGCCGGCTCCCTCGGGAACTACCTGGGCACGGTGCTCGTCACGGTGGTGCAGAGCGCCAGCAAAGGGGAGTGGCTCCAGGACAACATCAACAGGGGCAGGCTGGACTACTACTACTGGCTCGTGACCTTCCTCATGGTGCTCAACCTTGTGTACTATATCGTCTGCTTCCATTTCTACACCTTGAAGTCGTTCGAGGTAGACGCTGGAGACGAGACGCAACGGCAGCAAGATGGCGATGAGTGGCAAAGTAGAGAGCGGGAGGCTGAGCTCTGTGCCGGCCAGGTTGGGACTTCAAGAAATGGTGGAGGCACCGTGTAACGGTGTAAGCTTAGGGAGCAATTAATTAGCGTCAGTGTACTGTGATTTGGTGAGGACTTGTATTGATAACCGTGCTGGCATTGCATGGAGGCAAAATTGGCTCCTCGGCACTGTTTTCTGTGCCATATGTCAAAACACAATGTAAGTAGTAAATTTTCTGTGTCATATGTCAAAACACAATGTAAAAGTCATATTTGATCGAGTGACACCGTAAAATCGTGACTATTTGCTCTGTAAAAGTCATATTTGATAGAGTGACACTGCAAAATCATGATTATTTGCTTTGAACACCACAACCGCTATTATAATAAAACATATAACCCAACACGTTGTTGTTCCCTTGGCTCTGACGTGATACCTGACGGAGCTTCGCCCTGACCTTCATCTTATATTGTGCTGTCGTTCTTAGCTTACACCGTAGTTTTGGCTCCACCACTCCACTCATACAAGATCCTCTGCAGCCCAAGTAGCACCCCCACTGCCATGCTTAGCATGTACCACACCTCGGCTTCATCACCACGTCTGATCTGCATCATTGTCTTCGTGCCATGCCGCTCGACGAAGAGGATGGGTGTAATACCTCATTTATCCGGTTAGGTTGTATCGTTGTTTTTGTCTGGGAATTTTATTCGAAAACGAGATTTACAACTCGTCGGAAACGGTTCGGTAGAAAGAAAGAGGTCGGAGAGAGTAAAAGAAATTGTTTTCACTGGAAAATTCCAATCTTTGGGTAATCGTTATTGCCGGACAACACTGGGCGCAGTCTGCGACCTGTGGCCCATGAGGGGGCCGGCCGGCCCAATTAGAAGGCAGCCAAAGGGGGCACCACTTCCCCCAAACCCTAGAGCCTCCACTCCCTCCCCCTTGAGCCGCCCCTCCTCCCCCTTGAGCCGCCCCCATTCCCTTCTCCCCTCCTCCTAGGCGCCTCCCCCTCCATTGGTGGCTGCCATTGGTGATCCCCGAGCTGCACACCCGGTCTCCCACGCTGCTCACCTTCATTTCTTCCTCCACGGGCGCTGCATTCCAATCGGGTTTGTGGAGTTGGGGCTGGCCAAAGAAGGAGAGGAAGCCGGAAGTTGATCTTCATCGTTCTTCGGTCTACAAGGGTAACGAGACCCCATCGCTGTTTGATTGCGTTAGAGTTGTCGATTCAATGTTTTTGGTAGTATCGCGTAATCTCTGTCAGAGATCGGTTCTGTACAGAATGTTGCAACTCGGTTTTGGGTGTCTTAGAGGCCGAATTGGATGTCCTCGCCTTCTAGAGATTTGTTCCTTATTTAATTAGCTTTCTTTTGGCACCTGGATCATGAATTTTCACCCAGTAGATTAAAAGTTATGACTGTTTTACTACGTTCTGGTCTGTCTGTCAGAAATGTTGGGTATAGTCGGTTGCACCTAGGTTTTGATCTAGTTAGAGTCAGAATCAGGTCAGCCACCCAACTAGGTTTTTGAATATAATTTCACCAGCTTTCCAGGCTGATAAAAAGCACTTTATTTGGATCAGTGGTTTAAAAGTTAGAGCCTTTTCTTTAGGGCTGTTCTGAATTCTGGGCAGACTGCAGTTAATGTTTTTCATTGGATGGTTAGACCTCTGTATTGGCCGAATTAGAGTTTACCATCAACTAGAGTTTTGTAGCCAGTTAAGTTAAGAAAATTTGAGCACTGGTTTCAGGTCTTTTGGACTTACGGTATTTTATTGGTGAATTTTCTAGTAAAACTGCCAGATTAGGGATAATTGAAATGTTTGGGTAAATTGATCAAATTGAACTTTTATTTGGTTAGTTTGATTAGAGATTGAGGGAGGACTCGTGTAGCATTGCCATATTCGTTTGCCCTTATTTCGATTATGTTATATTGTAGGCGGTGAAGCGGTGAGTGGAGGGGTATCCCAATTACCTCCTAACCCGTTGCAGCGGCGCAGCAAGTAATTTGTATTCTATGATTGATGTCATGTATGATGTGTGAATGCATGATTACATTTGTTCGTATTTGTAGATGAATGCCATGTGTTCTTTTCATTTATGAGTACAATTCAATATTGACATGGGATCACATCATGACATGCATACATTATTTTTGTAAGACCCATCAATTCCAGTATGGGCACTTGAAATCCCATCAATTCCAAGATGGGTACGTGAGTCCACCATTCCAATGTGGGCCACGTTACGTGAGTCCACCATTCCAATGTGGGCCACGTTGGACGATCGTATGAAACGTTCTTCATACGATTACTTTAAGTGAACACCGACGGGTGATTCACTCGCTACACCGGTATATGCTGCAATATGTCTATTTCCTTCAATGCACCATTCCACTTCATCCATTCATAATTCAGTTTTCAGTAAATGTTCCAATTATGATTGTGATATATCGTTCATAGTATGTTTGGTTGTTACATACAGTTGCTTGCTGAGTCTTTGGCTCATTCTTGCTTTATTGTCTTATTTAGGTAAATGACAAGGAAGAATGATCTTGTGGAGGGTAGTTCATCACGATGCACTCACTATCATTTATCAAACAATTTGAGGACTTTTATTGTCATTAATTATGACTTGTGTTGCGTTGTAATAAGCCATCATGGCCTTGTTTACCTTATCTTTCTGAATTATTTTCTTCCATTTCGTTGATTAAAACTGGATGATAAATACTTGTTTCCTTATAATCTTAATACTTGCTTCATCTTATCATGCGTTTTGATGTTATTCAATTGAAAAGTAGTGGATATAGGTGACATCTTGACTTCCTTATAGTCAGGGTGTTACAATGGGTCTGGTGGCGATGAGGTATGCTACATACTCGTTTGGTGACGACCACTCCCGAAAACATAGAGGAAGAGAGGGGAAGATGGAGTGCCACCAAAATTAATTTGTGAAGGTAAGTTAATTTGTTTTTAAGGGATGTGGTTTTTTTCTTCATGTTTTTGTTAGAGATTTTTTCAGTGAGCTAGGTGAGGGGGTTAGTTTTGAGAGGATAAGTAGTAGTAAAGATATATGCGTCGGCTGTACGGTATTGATGGCGTCCACGAGATCCTCAGTCACCCAATAAACTACTTGCAGGCTGTGGATCACAAACAGGCAAACAACTTCCACTTCCATTGCCTTTCACTATGCATATCTTCCTCCCGGGGAATCAAGCAAACACAGAAACTTACACTCCTTGTCATGCTCTCACCAGTGGAAATTTCCATGAGGTTGTTCTTATTTCTTAATATGCCATTAGAAATCGATCACAAGAATCACCCAGAATTCAAATATAATTTACAGAGTTCTTTTTAAATGACATAACCTCAGTTATGAATCTGAACTAATCACACAAGAAAAACCAGGGTTGAAAGTAATTTGTCTAGTAATTTTAGAGAAAATAGAAAGAATGGGAAATAGCATGGAGCCCAATTGGAACCGTCACAATTTCCAACTAAGCAATGCAATATTGTATCTAGCTACTTATTGCAAAAGTAAAGTGCTAACCAGTAAGCATATGTTGTCATCTCAGCATTTTCTTTGACTCTACAAAGATGCATGGTTGAGCCATCAAACATAAACACCAACGATGGCTTTTGGCATGATGGTAAAGATTACCTGTAATGCAAACAATCCTATGTAGTTATTTTCCAGAAAAAACACTATTACTTAACTGAAAAGAACGACAGAGAAAAGCTTCTCTAGTAGAAGAATCCTCCTGTTAGCACGAACCATTTTATTTTGAACTTCTCTTTAGAAGAATCAATCAAACACCAACGACATGAGGCTCGAACTAATTAGCTTATAAGCCTAAAATAGCATAATATGATGTGTACAGGGTGCAGACCAGAGGAATTTTTAAAATATCTTGCAGATGAGAGAGGAAATGGCCATCGTTGTGGGCTTGCTACCATAGGTTAGCGTCTAGCCTCGTGAACAGCTCACCCAGCGGCTGACGCTTTCATGAGTTCTTGTTGGTCTCGCTGCTCCCTACCTCGTTGTTTCCGCATAAGCCATAGCACATGCAACCACTACTGTGCTTGCATCCGTCGATCTCGCGTGTGGCCGCCACTTGTGCATAAGATAAAAATCTCTATCTATTACTTTAATACATAATTTAAAGACCTCTTTAATACATAATTTAAAGACCACGTGTCTTTATGGTCGTAACCCCTAAGACTAACAAACCCTGTGGTCGTAAGGATTCCAGAGGTTACTTATGGGTACCCTGGTCGAATGAGGTCTTGTACCCAGTCCCTGACCAGATGACTGCTCATAGAAACCTTGAACTGGTATCTGAATCTAACTCCAAGTATATTCTTACCGTGTGACAAATAGAACACATGACATATTTGCTCCAAACCACGTGATGGTTCATGGTCCTAAGACACTGACAATAACTACTACAATTGAGTGTCTCACAGACGCTAACCGACGCACCGCCATCGTTTCACTAAAGAATTGTCCATCCGACTGCACGCTACACTCCTAACAAAGCGCCTTCTCCGTGAGTAATCGCCACCTATTCGATTGTTATTTAAAGACGGAGCACGGAGGGACAAAGGCATTGGATTGAAGCATCGCAATCAACACTAGATTCATGTTTCAACTCTGATTCAATAGCATAACAAGCATTACGCTCAGTGTAATTAGGGTTAGTCCACCGCCTTGTCGAAAGCACCCTCTGTAAAGGATTCAGTTCATTGCAATAAAGAGCAATCTCACTCTCTCCCGAGAACTCTTTTCCGTTTTCCTCTCTTTTATTTCATAAAATCGTCGACAGCTGGCGTCATCCGTATGGAAGAAGACATTGGGTTCTTGAAGATCACCTTGCTCAAGCATTCTTCATTCACTCCTTTCGCTCTGTCATCGCTCATGCGAACATGGTATGAGCTTGGGATGAGAAAAACTGGTTCGACTTGGCAGATTACTCCAACCTCGACATGGACACATGCATACGCACCATGGAAGAAAACGGGATGTCATCATCCTCCTCCTCCACTAGCTCACCACTCGCTGAAACCAGCGAGATCGACCGAATGGATGAGGATTCACCACCGCCATTCGAGGTGCTTCTGGAGGAACCGGTCGTTCTGATCAGTTCAGAACATTCAAACGCCTCTACAAACCCGGTCAATTCGACCGGCAAGGACAAACAAGAGCTCAAAGATCGAGAATCAACGTACTCTTGTTGTTATCATGGGCGAGCGGTATTCGCCAAAGGCTCCTACGTATTTCGGGGGCCAACCGACACTTGGTGAGAGTGTCAATGAAGTTACCATTACCACTGGTCGAAGCCCAAGTGGGAATGATAAAGCTCAGTATACGATTGGCAATCCATTGGATCAGGCTGAATCCACCACAAAGCTCGCCAGAGGTGGTAATCTTCGACCGCTCTCCATCGTGGAGGCTTCTTGCCGAAGCTCTAGAAGGCTCTCCCTTTGCTACGATGGGAGCTCGTCGGAAGATCACTGTTGGAGGCACGAAATTAATGCAATTGGAGATACCAATCAAGTTCCCATATGCAATCCTCCATAGCTTAACCCGCCATCACATACTGACGGAGAGAGTACAACCGCTCAAACACCACCTGTCAAAGGCAATTGAACTGATGGACGTCCATCAATTAATTTGCTTGTTCCTACCTCACAGCGTGTGATAAGTCGGACAAGATAAGACGGGAGGTTAGAAGGACATTCGACTCATCTAACACCCAAAGCTAGTTAGAATCCTCCAAGACCTTCGGTAACACTCCAAAACTTGCAACAAGTTCGTAACATTTTGAGTAACCCAGATCCTGCTTTAGCAGAGACTCTGGGTTACATTCAACTTGCAGGACAGGTGTCAAAGATCCTCCAGTAAACTATGCAGCGTACAAAAACGTACCGGGAGTGAAGGGGATCACAAAGTCACACGATGACTTCGTCCCAACGCTCCTCCTCGGCATAGGACAACATAGTCGGACGGAGGACCGGATGGTACCAAGACTCCCTTGTAGGTTTCGACCAGGAAATCACGAAGGAAGACGGATCTTCTCAGCAGCCACTCCTCCTCGTTAAGAGGAATGACCTCTTGGTTATGATGATCTTCACCACCATCTGAACCAAGCAGGTGGTCAGAGACGTTACGCTTACGTTCACGACCGGGTTGGAACACCAGATACTAGATATGCTAATCTAAGGAACTGGTTCCCAACCGATTACCATCTGGCTCCTTTTCAGAGAAGGCGCCATGACTCCATAACAGGTTTTCAAGCCTTCTTAGCAAGGCTCCAAGCTGTACGCTGGCCAGACAGATTCTGACCAGCCAACATTGATAAATTCAATGGGACTCAAAGCCCATTAGAATTTCTTCAGATCTATACTACCGCCATCAAAGTGGTTGTGGTAATGACAACGTAGTGGCAAATTACTTGGGAGCAACTCTGTGATATGTTGATCCCCAACTTCCAAGGGACGTATGATCGTCCCGAAAAAGAACACGATCTCCATCGAATCAGGCAAAAGACCAACGAAACACTTCGACAATATATCAAGAGGTTTAGCCAAGTTCGAAACTCTATCCCATAGGTCACATAATGTTCTGCTATCCAGTATTTTAAAGCAGGGCTAAGGAATCGACGGTTTAGAGACGATATCGCCATGAATTCTCCATGAATGGCCATCGAGTTTTTCGACATGGCTGACAAATATGCAGCCGCTAATGAGGCGGTTGAATGGTGCGAAGCTATTGATCGAAAAGATAAAATCACTCAACCTGGCTTGGAGAAACAAGAGAAGAAAAGCAAGAAGTCTCTCAAGGGTAAGAATAACCGCAAGCTCGACAGTAAAGAAGTCCTTGTGATCCCAAATTTTTTTCCAAGGGCAAGAAAAACATGTAACAGCCCAAAATTACATAATTGGATTAGTTAAGCATCTAATGTGCAATTGTGAAATTTTGGACTTTTTAAAACTTTTTGTGTAACCCATATGTTGAGAATCCTATGATAATAGAAGACTAGAATTTAAAACCTAGTAATACAATACATCATCTCCCATTTAAAAGCTCAAATTGAAGTCAGAGAAAAGCGAAAGGATTTCAAGTGTGAGAATATTTTAGTTGAACTCTATATTCTTTGATATGGTTGTTTGGATTTTTTTGGAATTTATTGGAGGTTATTTGGTTTCCATCTTTTTTGCATGCTTAAATTGAATTTGAATTTAAAATTCAAACAAATCAAAACATGAACAGTGATGTTAGAAAAAATTTATGTGTACTAGGTAGTCCCAGTAACATCTCTACCAAATTTTAGATTTTTATAGATTAATTTGCTATTTTTAGAATTTCGGTCAAAGTATAGGAATTTAAAACCAAATCAGTTTTTACTGTTTGACCGACCGAGCCGGTTTGACCGACCGAGCCGGTTTGACCGAGCCAGTTTTTCACTGTTCTGACCGGTCCAACCCACGCCGCTCCAGCTACCTATGCCGATGGGCCCCACCCTGACCCGGCCTCTTCTTCTCCACACCTCCGGCGCCAGCGCACATCGACCGAACGCGCATGTATACCATATAACTATAGATGACTGATGGATATAAAAAATCTTAGATAATTAAAAATTAGCAAATCCGTAAAAATAGACGTATAACCTGCTAGCTGGCGCTACTTATTATTTTAGCTTCTTGCTAACAGATGGATAGTTGGCAAGTTAAGGTAGCAGCTTAAGTCCGTACTAGCAATCGGTTCGTAACAGACGCGAGTATAGAAGGGTGTCACTTCTAGCTCCCTGGCGTAATCTAAATCATTTTACATCTTGTTCTCACGAAGAAAACACGAGAACCTAACCAGCTGGTCCTATGCATGCTAGAATTTGAATCAACACAACATCCATAATACAAAAGACGTCGTGTATAGCTTCGAACCTCAGCGCGCACCAACGACTCTCGTAGGCGTAAGTGTATAGATAAGGTACTGCACATGGCTCCGAGTTCCGACGCACACCGTCACCCCTCGTGGGCTCTAGTCGCTCCAAAGGCCGCACCTCGACGACTAAAGAGTCTCCCGCCTCGAAGGTCTCGCCTTGGCGGAGAGACCTCACACACGAAGTAGTTAGAATCACGATCCTACTCTTAGAGTCTTACGATTCTACAAACCTACGACAGCCTGTCGATCCAAATCGGATCGTGAATCAGAATCAGGTATAATCGTGGTAGAGTCGCGATCCAAAGAGTAGAATCGTGTAGAATCATGTAGAATCGCAGAATAGAACTGTGGTAGAGTCGTTTGGGCAAAAACAATTGCAATTTTTTTTTGCATTTTATTTACTTATTTATTTTTGAGGCCAGGGTTTGCTGATATTTTATTTTAAAGCAAAATTTATTGATATTAATTTCTGATAATGAAACTATAAATAAATAAGGAGCATGCGAAATATTATATCAGTGTCATAATACTAGTACAAATATCTATATTATAACATGAACAATCTTGAGCTTGGTAATGATAAGCTATTTTTATTCATAGAGTATGTCTAGCTGCTTTTAAGGAACATGCAAGTATTGCAATTAGATATTAATTTACAAAAGTTGTGAATATTTCTCATGTAATTGTAGTAAACTAGTCATGGTCATTGGTTGTTCTCCTGTAGTTCAGAACTATATCACCCATCATGTTAGTACCATTATGCTTTTCTTTTGTGCGATAAAAAGTTATTTGTCCTTTTTTCAGTTATAAATAAGTGGTAAACCATATAAGAATCATACAAATTTATAGTATAGATGTTAAATATGTGTATTTTTACAATTCTGTGGAATCGCCGATTCTATGATTCGATCCTACCGGAGGCAAATCGATCCAACTTAGGATCTCGACTATGATTACCTTGTTCACACATCGTGCTCCATTACGTAAAACCCTAGTTGTTCTGGGGGTCACATCTCGGCGGCTAGGGAGTCTCCCGCCACGAAGGCCTTTCCTCGGCAGAGAGACATTCCATATCGCACAAAATCCTAGTCGCTCTGAAGGCCGCGCCTCAACGACTAGGGAGTCACCCGCCTCGAATACCTCGTACGGCCCGTCGCGTACGAGACCATCACCATGGAACACGAACAAGTCTTCAATCGACATGTTCAGGCAAGACTTGCCTTATGTGGTTGGAGTCTTTTCTTGTTGGTACAGAAGATTTCCCACAGGGTTGGGTTCTACGCGCAAAACGAGAAACACAAATAAATACATAAATCTTCTTTCTGGACTACTTTCACATTTCCAAATATATATGCTGAATAGTCTGCGTACTGCAAGCTAATAATGTTTCGGATTCCCGGAATTCCTGACTAATGGGGAGACATGTAAAAGTTAATACCCTACACATTGCATAGTATTTTTTTGCCTAACGCACTAAGTATTTTAATTTCATAATGTATATGACGAACAGACGAGCGAAATAATGCACACCGTCCACAGTTCAAATAATTTGTCTATTTACATGGTTTCAAAATGAAGATTTCTACTGCACGAAGGATTACTATATTAATCCCTACGTGCTAATTAACTAACAATGTCATCCACATGAACTAAACATGTTTTTACTTCAACTAAGCACGGATGCATAACACATTCTATACAATGAAGAAACCACTACGGTAATAACAAATTAACTATGCTACTTGCATGTATACTTACATAATAATTACAGGACCACTAAGCTAATTACATGCTAATTAGCTAGCTAAAAATATAGTCGCATGTGGATGAAAACTACCTTTTATTAACACTCGCAAGCCGACCTACAACTTATGCAATTGCGCAACCTCCAAATTCAGATTGAAAACCACAAAAAATACAACTGAAAACCACATTCGCTTCCTCCCTCTTAGTCTATCATTCGTTCGTGGCTCAAAGAAATGCAAATGAGAGTGTGTGTGGCTAGCCGGGTGATGGGCGCTGCATTTTTATGCCCACCAGGGTGCTGCGGGAGTCCGGGCGAGCGGCCACACGCCAGGGCTGTGGAGACCAGGCACAGTACGCAGGAGGGCCGGGCGGCCGCGTGCCAGGTGGGCAGGTGCATGGCAGCGGCGGCGCTTACGCTGGGTGGCAGCGCGTAGCAACAAGACAAACGCCGTGGCGGTCGGTCGCGTGGGGGTCGGGCGGTTCCTACCCTCGGGAACCACAGGAATTCGCCGCCTCATCGCGCCCGTGACCGTAGGAAGGGCGGCCACCTCCTGCGCTCTGGCACCGTGGAATTTCACCAGGCCCACGACCTCCCGTGCTCGTCGACTCAATCCCGCGCTCCCCGCTCGCTTACCACGCTCCCCGACCACACGATGTGCTAGGTGTCGCCTTCTTGTGCTTCCGCGCTCAGGATGGGCTAGATTTGTAAATGTTGTGTTAGAGGACTATTTCTGCTATTGAAGTGGCAGGGGGGCAAATAAAAAAAACACCTGGGCTAGCCATCGCCGCACTCATTGAGGATTTGGGGCCATGAGCAAGAAGGCGACGAGATGGTGGAGGCATGATGGGGACCGCCATGCGTAGTAGGAATCAAAAGGTAAAAAAATCGTCACGGGACATGACGCTTTGTCGTACGATTACGTTGTATGCATCGAACGTGGCATCCTGTTTTTCTCTTTTCTTATTAAAGGTTGGAATTTTGTACTTTTAGGCCTTGTTTGGCAGTGCCGGGATCGTTCGGGATTAGCCGGGATCGACCGGGGAACATCCTGGCCGGGATATAACTCCCGACCCAGTCTGGAGTGTTGCTTGGATGGCGCCCATTCCAACCCAATCCACGGGGGTTTCTTCCCACTCGGCCGATGCGTGGTTTCTTCTCTTCGCGTGCGTTCGCGACTGGCGCCGCCTCAGCTACTCCGGTCCACGGGGGTCATCGAGCTTCGGCACCACCTCCCCCTCTCTCCCCCCTTTGACTCTGGTGACACCGCCGTTGCCGTCGCCGCCCTGAGGAGCATCCCACCCGCCGCCGCCTGAGGAACATCCTAGTCAGATCTATCCAGTTAGTCTCAGGATCTTCGTCTGCAAGGATTCGTTAGCTTTGGTCGGCCGTGATCTGATCTGATCTGACCTAGATGCAGACCGACTTGGGTTGTTGAATAGATTGACCATTTGGTGCGCGCCTAGATCTGCAGGTAACCTTTTTTTCTCTTTCACTTTTACCTTTTTTACGATTCGGCGTACCAAATCTGTCGCTAACACGCTAGTGGTAAAGTTCATGGCTTCTTCTAGTTCTTGTTTGGTGGCCATGGTTACTCTCCTATCTCAGTCGTCTCCTCCCAACTAGGATTTGGGGGCGATCGAATCTAAGGTGATTTCTGATGCCGAGTGCTGTTTCATACCAGCATTTGACGGTTTGCTAGTTTGCCCTCAGCATAAAGCCAGAATTGAACCTCCTCAATTGCTATGCTTTCTGTTAGTGCGGAGTGTGTGACCAGATGTTTGTGGGTATCATCCTGTCCAACTCCATACATCTTGTTAGCACAATCAGATGGGTCTTATTTGTGTCTGGAGTGCCTCGGATTATCACTTTCACTTGTTTATATTGTAGCATCAATATGCCTACCCCGGATACAAAAGTCTGTATAATGTTAGTGAGGAACTATCTAGGAGTTAGGAGCAACTCATCTCCAACTGTATATGTTGCATATTTGGGAAGTCTGCCATCCACATTGGTTATCTATTGCTATGCTTTCATCCACGTTGACATGAAATGGATTGTATAGTTGCATTCTGAATGGAGCTAGTGGTCTTTAGGACAATTGCGAATTATTTTAGAGAGCAGAAACATGGATTTTTCATGTTCGTGCTCTCCCACATTGCAAGCTTTCAAGATTTACAATTTCAATTCAAGCATAGCGGGGAAACTCATGTACAAATTAATATTTAGTTCACAAAAAATAAAAACTCATGGATATATTATTTGTCTTGTAAAATTGTATTGGTGCTATCGATGGTACCCATATTCCTATTACTACAAGTGGAAAGAAGGCTACTCCGTACAGGAATAGAAATGGTACATTGAGTCAAAACGCCATGGTAGTTTGTGATTTTTGTTGAGTAACCGTCGCTGGCGAGTCCAGTCCAAGCAATTACCTTGTAAACAATATTCAGAAACATAAGAACGAATCAAGAACATAAGAACACAGCAATAGATTGAACACAGAGATATGAGGGGACTTCAGGCTTCGCTTTATTGCTTTCTCAAAATCGTGTTACTAAGGTTGGGGGTCCCTCTCTATTTATAGCCTCTCGGCCTGCTAGGGTTTCCAATGGGCTGCCCATATATGGGCCGGGCCCAGAGTTTCTTAACACCCCCCTTGGGCACCCATTCTTACATGTACATACCCCGTAAAAACTCTATAAAAATCAAGTGGGAAAAATTTGGAGAAAGAGTACATGACATATATTCTGTTGCGTTGCACGAATTGCCTCATTAAAAACCTTAGCTGATAAACTTCAGAAAAACTCGTCAAGAAAAAAAGAGTACAATCCCCCCAATTTCATTTAATCTCCAGGATTTATTCTCTGAGTACTCGATCTTTGTGATCAAGTTTTAATAAAGAGTTCGTGAAGATTCTCCCCCTGAATTCTGCACTTCTTTAAGTCTCATCATTCCAATTCCACGTATGCATCTTTCAAAGCTAGATGCTGGAAGTGACTTAGTGAATAAATCTGCCATATTTTCACATGACTTAGTATGCAGTACTTTAATTTCATCCATCTTTTGCAATTCGTGAGCATAGAAGAACTTGGGGTTGATATGCTTAGTGAGAGGACTCTTCACATAACCCATTTGCACTTGTGCAACACAAGCTACATTATCTTCATAGATAATAGTGGGGGTTTACGCGGTATTCAATCCACATGACTGCTGGATGTGGTGAATCATCCATTGAAGCCAAGAACAATCCCGTGAGGCTTCATACAGTGCTATGATTTCTGAGTGGTTCGTCGAAGTATATACAAGACTTTGCTTAGACGATTTCTATGAAATTGCAGTTCCACCACATAGGAATACATAGCCTGTTTGTGACTTAGCTGTGTGCGGGTCTGACAGGTACCCAGCATCTGCGTAGCTAGTCATAGTTAGGTCTTGGTTCTTTCTTTAGAATAGACCAAGATCTTTCTGTCTTGGTTCGGGACAGGGATACCTTCAGGTACTTTCATGTAAATGTCTGAATCCAAGTTCCCATAAAGGTATGCAGTTACCACATCCATCAATTTCATCTCCAAATTCAAGTTTACTACCATTGAGATTATGTATTTAAAGGTAGTTCCGCCCATGACCGGGGAATAAGTTTCTTTGTAATCGACTCCTGGTCGTTGAGTGAAACCTTGTGCAATAAGCCTTGCTTTATGTCTTACAACTTCATTATTTTCATTTCTCTTTCGAACAAATACCCATTTATACCCTACTGGGTGCACATGAGGAGGCGTGCGGCTTATAGGCCCAAATACCTCTCTTTTATTCAGAGATAATAATTATGCTTCTATTGCCTCTTCCAATCTTTCCAATATGATCTTTTCTTACATTTAGCGAGTGATGCAGGCTCTGGATCAAGATCGATGATTGTGACAATTTTCTTTGCAAAATAAATATTGACATTGGCTGTTGTTCTATTCATAGATTCTCCCGTGGTCATGTAATTTATAGCTATTCCATCATGGGGCGATACTTCTAGTGCTTCTACTTGCTTACGGCCGCTTTCAATTACGGGGGCAAGTCCCTTTAGTTTTTCAGCTTCGATGTGTGCGCACACATCCATGCTGATGTCTCCCTCCATGGGAATATTCAAATCCAGTAAGCCTTTTACTGAAGGTTCCACATTGGTGTCGAGACTCAACTGGTTCCCCTTCTGGTTGTGGGGAGCTTCAATGATCGGCTGTGTCAAGTCCTTCTTATCCTTTTCGTCAAGGCCCCTGCATTTAGGATTCGAGGGGCCGGAGTTCTCGCCCTTTATTCTGAGGCCTTTGGACGGGATTAGGGATACCTTCAATTTTCTTTGGTATTTCAACCCTCTCCGGCGCATTGCGTGCAGGCACATGCGACTTGATCACGTTTTTCAAATCACTAAAGTGGTCAGGCAGTTAATTCGCTAATACTTGCAAATCAATTATCTTCTAGACTTCTCTATTTGTTTCACAAGCACACGGGTCATGTGCATGGATTCCCGTAGCTTGCCACGACAGTTCCTAATATTTTTCATCAAGGGGTTGATTTTCTCCTCTTAATGACGGGAAACTACCCTCATCAAATATGTTGTCAGCGAAGCGGGCTGTATGCAAATCCCCAGTCATGGGGTCCAGGTACCTGATTATGGATGTTGTCTCATAACCAACGTATATCCTAGACTTTGGGAGAGGACCCATTGCGGTTCACTGCAATGGTGGTATAGGTACATAAACCTTACAAACAAAACTTTGAAGATGGGAGATTTTCGGTGTTGACCCTTGCGCTAGTTGCATAGGTGAATGGATGTTATATGGTTGTATAGGACCGCAAATTTCTCTCTGGATACGGTCCAGGAATGCAGGGATCTCATCCTTTACTTTCATAGTAGAGGGTCTAGTAATCTTTTTCCCGGTAGCACATGCAGGGCACACGAAATCTTTCAGATTCGGAAAATTATTTACATTAACATTATATCCCTGAGAATTAGTAATTATATTTTTTATCATTCTAAGACCGGGTGGCCTAATCTATCATGTCAGAGACAGAAAAATTTAGAGCTTCTAAAAGTTATTTTTGGAACAGTATAGGCTGCAAGGTGCCTTAATATGAGTGTAGTATAGCACAGATTCATATGAAGGAAGTCTTTCTAATACCCCTTTTCTATTTTCCTCGCGCTTTGTAATGAGTAGGTATTCCTTACCATACCCTTCTTCAGTCTCTACGTGGAGACTGTTAGCGCGAATATCTTTAAAGCTTAAGAGAGTTCTAGTCGATTCTAGGTACAACATGGCTTCTTCAATGACCAATGTTGTGCCCATCGGGAGTATAATTGTGGTTCTTCCTGAGCCTATTACGCAAGTATCGCTGCCTGCGATTGTCGTAAGACTACCAGCATTCTTGCTGATCGATTGAAATTGTTTTGTCTCTCTTAATATGGTATTCGTTGTGCCACTGTCTGCTAAGCACACTTACTCCATTGGGCGCCACATGCGTTCGATATATATATATATATATATATATATATATATATATATATATATATATATATATATATAAAGTATTTATTAATATGGGTAGGAAGCAATCCACACACATAAGTAAAATACTTCAAAACAGAACACAATTTGCTACTAATACGGGAAAAATCATGCGGGACTCATAATAGGAATTTATTGCTATGCTCTCCTAGTGCTTACAACCATTATGCAAAAATAATGTTCTATTACAACCATAAACTGCAAATGACTTATAAAATCTAAGTGCACTAGATCGAACCTGCGAAGTATAAAGATGCTTCGCTCGATCTGGCTACATCCATCCGCTTCTTCGCAACTACAAATGATCGCATTGTGATATCCAAAGAAGGTGTGATCGGGGCTGCTATATGGCTATCCACATCCATGGGTGCATCCCATGATTGTGGATCCTATGTGCCTGCCATGGCGAGGTGTGCCTTATGCTGTCCTTTGCCCTTCTTCTTGGCCTGGAAGGCATCGATCACGTACTGCGGCTCATGGCAAACACATGACCAATGACCCCAAGTGCCACATTTGTAGCAACTTTGGTTCTGCTGACCATAGGGCTTCTCATCACGCTTCTTTTGTTCGCCCTTCTTGGCTTGGGCATTCTGCTTGGTTTTACGACCCATGACCTTACCCTTCCTGCCTCTCTCTATTGAGTGAGGCTTCCTTACCTTGTAGCTGCTTGCGTTGACTTTATGGCCAACTTTGCTACTAGGCGGCTGTGAGATGTAGTTCTTTCGGAGAACGTCATCTTGAGATTTCGCAACTTGCATGATGTCAATCAGTTCGGCATACTCCTTGTAGCCATCCTAACGATAGTTCCATGCGGATTGCACCGCGTTTGGGTGGAAGGTAAAGAGGGTTTTTTCTATCTTCTGCTCGTCTGTGGTTACCTTACTACAGAGTTGAAGACTTGTACAAATTCTGTGCAATGCAGAGTTGTACTCACCCACGGTCTTGTAGTCAGCAAAACGTAGTCGGTTTCAATCCTGCTCTGCCCGAGGAAGGATGATGTACTTTAGCTTCTCGAACCGCTTCTTCAGTGCAGTCCATAAAGCTAGTGCGTTCTTTTCTGTTCTTGAGCGTTAGGTAGAGATGATGTCTGAGGAAATGAAGTGCTTGGTCATTCTCCTCAGCGGTTGGAGTGGCGTTCTTTAGGGAGCCCAGTCCAATAGCGGCATGGAGCTTCTTGGCTCCAAGTACAATTTCGACATCTGATGCCCAAGTTAGGTAATTGTGGCCATGCTGGGCCAGTTTTTCGAACTCCATATTCGTAATGCCAGTCATCTGCATATTCATGCAAAAAGTGCATAAGATTACTGATGGTAATTTTCATAAAATGGTTGCTAAGATTCTCATAATGTTCCCATATCTTCTATGCAATTTTCAGACTTTACTGCTATTTTCAATGATTAAAAGCACTATAAATAGTCACAAATAATCAAAAACAGTAAATACAATACATAAATTGCATAGAAGTAACAATAACAAAATTAAACAAGCTTTAAATGCAAAAAAAATACATTTCAAAAATTGAATTCACGAGGACCTTTTCACCTAAATATGAATTTTCAATGAATTCTGCAATTTCCAGGGGCTAAAATGTGAAAATTTCAGTTTTGAGAAAATATTCGCGTAATTTTTGGATTTTTGAGGGTGTTTTTCACAAAAAATTTCATTATTCGCGAAAAATTTCTCATAATTTCCAGAATTCTGAGGGTCTTTTTTGCAAAACTAGGTTTTATTTTTCTTTTCTCTTTTTTTGGTTATTTCCGTCGGTTATACAGGCCGGCCCGCTACGCCGGAATAAAACCCAAGGGTAGGGTTTCCCTACCCATGAGTACCCTCTCCGATGGCGGCGGCTCCCTTTATGGGAGCCACCGCGGTTAGAGCCCCACTGATGAGGACATGACCCCTTGAAGGATCTAGACCCGCCAATATGAGTTAATGGAGTGTTTTGATGATTAATGACAAATCTAATTGTGAAACTAACTCTCTTGTTTAATATTATCATGTGTAGTCTCATTTGGATATAAAGGTGAAATTCAACGAGGTATGCGTTCGACTCATACTCTTATATAATGTTGTATTCCTCGGATCCAAAATATAGGAAGAACTCCACCATAAGTATATCTTGAGTATGTGCATATATTTTCTTTACACATATGTGTATGCACACATTTAGGGAGGCTCATTCTATATTTTGTAGTTTCATTTGTATTGATCCATATTTCGTGTTCCACGTATATTTGGGATCTTTACTTTGAAACATATCCGTTTGAGTATATAGAACTTGTGTAGTTCTTACATACTCATGTTGTGAGTATATATATGACTTGTGTAGTTTATATATATGCTCATGTTGTGTTACTTCATCAACATTCAATTTATGTGTAATTGAAGTGGTTATCATTAATTACCAATAAGGGAAAGATTGAAGTATCTTGTCCCGCCATTATGTGATAATGGTTTGTTGCGGTAACTAATGGTAATCACATTGTGGAACTAATATTTTTCATGAGTTGGATGAATAGGTTATGTTCCAGGGTGATGAAGACTTTGGATGTCATCATGTGTCAATGACATTAAAGTCAAGAGCTTGGTGTAAAGGATGCATCACGAGTTGATACTTATCAAGAAGAGATGATCATGAGTTGATCGTCAAGACAAGAGAAGACCCATCATGTGTTGATGGAGGTCAAGCAAATGATCATCATGTGTTGATGATTATCAAGTTAATGACCCGGACTTGAAGTGATGATGCGCGTCATCAAGTTTTAAGAAGATGCAAGGCAAAGGTATGACTAGCTAGGGTTAAGGATGTGTTCCTAGTCTTTTACCGGTCTTGGTGTTAGGTTGGAAGACCAGATTGCTAGTATAGGTTACCGTACTATTAAAAGGGGTCTTAACTAGTAGTTTGAGTTAGTCATGTGTTGATAGCTCATCATGGTTGCTCTAACTCATCTAGGCATGATGCTATTTATTTGTGAATGTGTTTTGCAAATAGTCGAGGCTTATGCATAACCCTTGTAGTATGTGACTTAAGTTTGCAAATATATTTTGCAAATGGTGTAAGCCCATGTACCTTATTCCTTGTGATGATTATTCTAAAGGTTGGCAAATGTGTTTTGCAACCTGTTGAGAATATCATTTTTGAAACCTTATTGGAATTGCACGCAAATAGACGAATGTGTTTTGCCATTTGATGTGAAGCCAATGTGTTTGGCTTTGTGGTCTGGCGGTCAGACCGCCAGTGGTCACCGGTCGGACCGGTTGCATATCGGTCCGATCGCTGTGCTGTTGGCGGTCCGACCGATTTCCTTTGACTTGGATTATCTGTGCGAAAGTTCCGTTAGAAAACGGAACTTCCGGCAGCGGAAGTTCGGGGTTCGTATGAACGTTTATTCCAAAGAGCTCCCTTTGTGGGACTAAGCTGATTTTGCCTCCGGCGGTCGGACCGGCCAGCCTTGGCGGTCTGATCGATTTGGCGGCGGTCAGACCGGCCATTAGTTGGCGGTCCGACCGGCCGAAGGCCCCAACGGCTAGTTTTATAGCCATTGGAGCACGGGCGGTCCGACCGGCCATTAGTTGGCGGTCAGACTGGCCCTGTGCAGATTCGAGGGAACCTTTCCCCAACGGCTAGTTTTTTATGTGTGGGCTATATATAGCCACCTTGGCCTGTTGGGGATGGTTGTTGTTGCCATTGTAAAGTGTTCTAGTGTTGTTAGACACTCTCTTGAGCTAAGAGCAAGCCTCTATTCTCTTTTGTGCATGTGTTGCACTTGGTAAGATTAGAGAGCAAACCCTAAGTGCATGTGTTGCATTAGGTAGTGGATTGTGTATCCATTTGAGCGTTGACACTTGATTAGTTCAAGTGAAGGTTGAGATTTGTTTCTCTTGGTGTTTGCCGACACCTAGACAGCGTGGCGTGGAGGAGTCGTGCCCGGTGATCTTCTCAAGAAGCTTGTGAGAAGACCCGGCTTGTTGTGAGTGATTTGGTGATCGCCATATCCGGAGTGGAGGAAGAGCAACCCTAGTGGAGCGAGGTGTTGGTTTGGTTTGGAACCGGTCCAAGTGGTTGGACTTACCTCGGAGGTGTTGGCTTAATTAGTGGAGCCGGTCCAACGTGGTTGGGCTTACCTCCACGTGGATTAGGGAAGACCGGCAAGTCTCCGAACACCACGGTAAAACATAATCGTGTCATCTTGTTTTTAGTTGTGCTTTACTTTGAGCAATTTACATTCTTCCTTTAATTGCTTGTATATCATTGTATGATTGTTCATATTGTGTAGGACCGGAAAGGCGACTAGGGGGGTGAATAGGCGCTTTCAAAACTTTCTCGCCTAAATCAAAACCAACACGAACTTTACTCCTTTAGCTATGAAAGCTAAGAAGTTCAGTGTGCACACAACGGAAGCCTTGTGTTGAATTTGATAAACCCCTCAAGCACACGACACAAAAGGAGAAAAGAACTCAATGTTCTTCACTGGACACGGGCGGTCTGACCGGCTACCACGGGCGGTCGGACCGACGGTCATCCAGCGGTCTGACCGGCAACTAACCAGCGGTCGGACCGGTGGACAGCGGTTCGACCCGCCAAACCAGCGGTTCGAATACGGGCGGTCGAACCGCCGCTGAAAGGCTTGATCGGACCGGTAGAGTCCAAGATCAAAAACTCCACCCAAATCCAAAACGAAATTTGATCCAACTTTTGATTCAACCAATAAAACTTGACCAAATTTCTAGCACACCTTCCTAATGATATTAGAGACCTATTTCTAGCGACGATCCGTCAGATCCACTTCGCAGAATCGATCTCTTGAGATTTTACCAAATAGGTGCACAAACCCTAGAAGTGAGAAAATCTTGATTCAAGACTTGCTTGTGGGGGTTTGATGATCTAGATGACTCTAGGAGTAATCCCACACATCAAAGCAAGATAAAGTAGGCCAAGAGACCAAGTATGAACCTTTGAATCAAGGAAGCACCAAAAACATCCAAAAGAGAGAAGAACACAAAGGAGCAATTGATCTTTCAATTAAGCATCACAAGATTGTTCACTCACAATAGATGCTTACAAAGCCTCTCCACAAAGGAGGGCAAGAGCTCAACAAGGAGCACACTCCAAACCCTAGTTCTCCTCTCCTCTCCTCCAAACCCTAGAAAAGGAAGAAGGGGCTAAATGAATGCTTGCTTGGGTTTTCCACCTCTCCCTTCCTATTTATACTAGAGAGCTAGGGTTTCCCTTTTGGGTCTCTTACACATGGGACCCACACACAAATAACTCTTGAAGCAATCGCCGCTTCACCACGTGTAGGTTGATCACGGTTCTCATCGACGCCAAGCCTCTCTTGTCCGAATCCCATCGGAACCTCCCGCAGACTCGCACCGATATCCGCACCACCGATCCAACCAACTGCTTCAACCACCCGCTCGATCCATCTTGTCCATTTCGCACCATGCTTGAGTCACACAACCTCACCCAGATCCCGATCGCTCGACCTCGGCTCTCCAAGCGTAGTCCCGATCCACTCACCGCTGACGCCGTTGACTCGCAAGCCACCGCACAAAGAATAGACAAACAAATCGCTTCCGAGAACAAGTTCTTCACAACTTGACCCACATCAGCCCGCAATGCAATATACATCAATAAAGCATTGAAGTTCATATAACAACACACTCGTAACAAACTCAATGCAACACTTGGCTCACCTCCAGTGATCGCGGTCTTATCGCTTCACGTGGCCGGTCCGACCGATTTCATGCCGGCCGGACCGCTTCCCACAACGGCGGTCGGACGGTCCAAATGACTTAGCCAAAATTCAAGTGAGAAATTCCGAAACCTTCTGAAAATTTCAAACGAATAGAACTTTTGACTGGGAGCTCCAAAAATTATGGGACCACATCCAGGAGACTCCCCTCACTTGCCTACACAACCTATTTTTGGCTCACTCCAAAACCCACTTTTGTTTTAGCGGCCTGACCGCCACCATGACCGGTCGGATCGCTCCACGCGGCCGTCGACCGCCAAGACAACCGGCCGACCGCCAAAGGGCTCGACAAAGATTGGAGCAAACCCGAAAACGCGAGATTTTGCAAACCAACAACGCCATTGCCAATTGACTCATCATCCTGAGACCGTGCACATATCCTCACGATATCCACATATTGTTTTGTAGTCATATTGTTGGTACACTTAGTTGAACCTAGTTGATTTAGGTTTTAATTGTGCAAAACCAATTCGCTATTAGCTTCCGCATTATATATTGGCTTTAGCCCGAAAGAATTTGTAAAACCGCCTATTCACCCCCCCCTCTAGTCGGTCACCTCGATCTTACACCCCTATGGATACAACCATATTTGCTATGCTTGATGTTCCAAGTACAAGAACTCGTACGCTTCACTTAAATTATCAGGTGAGCTTGTTTTTTAGGAGTGTCTTTATATTATATGAACTATATGATGTTATTTAATGATGAAATATATATGTGTAGCACCATGCCTCTTTTGACCGAAGATAAGCAAGCAGTTCGAGCTGGACCCATTTTGGAATCCAGTTCGGCATCCGGAATCAGCCTGACAGTACCAACTTAAAAAGGCATAACTTTCACATACGGAGTCCGTTAGAGGTCCACGAGTACTTGATGGAAAGCTTATTTCATCCTCTTTCCAACGGATCCGGCCTAACCTCCAAATTCCTTATGTACTAACCGCAATCATCAAAATAAGATGTCATATCTCCTTTTTGGGCCAAATTAGGCTTTGTAATCATACTCAACTTGGCCCATTTGATGGCGGCCCACCTGGGGCACGATTACTGTTCATGTGAACATTAACCCACGAGTTTAGTCACACCCCACTATTTATTTTAGATTTGTGGCTCCTCATCCCCTATTTAAGGAGGATGCACCCCCTCTAGTTTTCTTGGATTTTGTTTATGTTTAGTTTGCCTTCGTTGCAACTTGTATCTTTTGCGTGTGTCGACTAGACCACCCAATTAAGATCCTTATTCAAAATCTCAATTCAATTCAATATTTTAATTCCTATTTGCAATTTCAGATTACTTTATCTTGTTCTTGCGTGCTTCTTCGATGTATGCAGGAATTTGACATTCGTGGTCAGGTCATTCGAGTATTCGTGCACGGTTGATAACAACTTGTCAATCAGTTCAGCGATTGCGTGGTTTCGAGCCTTACGTGTTCATAGCAAGGATCGTGAGAGTTGAGCGACGACTACCGAACTTATCGTTCTCATCGAAAGATCGGGCCAACAAACAAGGACCTTCGGGTTCATCAAGTGGTATCAGAGCTACAGTTCATCAGTGAGAGTTTTCAGTTTTCTAGTAGTAGATTCATTTTTCATACCAGAGTCTAGAAAATTGCCCCAAAAAAATCGCATCTATCATCCATACCGAGCCCTTTGAGCCTTTGTAATTTTTTTTCAGTTTGATTGTTGAATATTTGATTGCATTGTCGTGTCTAGTTGCTGATCTTTAGTTATAGTTATTGTCTCGTTGGTCGTTGTCTAGATTGCGTCTCGTGTTTTTCCTTTGCGTCGCTTAATCATTCTTTTAGAGTTCTTAGTTTTTGCATTTAAAACAGAAAATTCGTGGGTTAGAACTCCTCTAATCTGCACCAAAAAAATAGAACACTTTGTTGTTATTCGTGACTTGTGGAAAACTCTAGGGCCGGCAAATAATAGAAGGAGAAAGAGACCGCCACACAGAACAAAAGCCGTGGTAGAAAAAAAAAGAAAAATAGTTTTAAGCCAAAAACCAGTGAAAATTGGTGGAGTCCTTCTACATATAGCCACAAGCTTGCACAAAAAAATCAACAAGTTTGGCTCACGGAATCAAAAGATATAACAGTTTCAAGATTGAACCAAAGTCGGTTTCGAGTTCGAGTACGATTCCATTTGAGACACATTCAGTAAAACGGGCATAACTTTTGCATACGGTGTCCGTTTTGGACGTTATGGTGCTTGTTGGAAATCTAATGACGAGCCGCATCCTTTCCTCTTAAGCCTTAACTCGCCCTCTGGGGGCCCCAAAATCAGCCATCTTCAGCCCCGAATTCGCGTCACAAGTTTTCGGTTTCGGTTTTTGCCGTTTCTTTCGGTCTTCCCTTTCGGAATTTGGGGTTCGCCTCAACTGCAAAGTTGTAGGATCTCATCGAAACCTTTCAAAAGAGTATATATAAGCTATATAAAACTTTATTCTTTCATCTTTTGAGACTAGCTTTTGTTTACTACTTCAACTAGAGGGATGTTTACATTGCACGTTATTCTGATTTTGTGCTCTACATCGTGTGAAAAATCTTGTGCCCCAACAAAGAAGTTAGAGCAGTTGGCTAGCGTCTCTCCTAGCACTTGGTGTGAAAATTTTCTTTGCTTACATCAAGTCACATTGATCTTTGCGTGTGCGTTCATACACTTCTCTTGGTATGCTTTAATTAGCTAGCTCTTTCTAGGCTAGGATCAGCCATTTTGACTAGTAATTTGAACAATTTTCAACATGCATTAACTAATTTGATCATTGCTGATCCTTGCTACCATATTGAAGCCTTCCGATCTCCACTTCCTACTAACTCAGCAGGTGCCATCCCTCGCAATCGTTGGGCTCATCGCAAGTGAGAGTATTACGAACCAGCCACCGGTTGTACCACTTCCTTGCTGCATTGGTAAGAACTTGTAAGAACTGAGTATAAGCTTGAGTGTGAGTGACTTGGTTGAGTCTCCAGAACCTAGTAGTTGATAGGGACATATACTTGTGATTTGTTTCTTTGTTTTCTACTAACTATGGCAGGTTCACGGGATGATTGCAAGATATATCCACATCTACTTCGAACCGTTAGACGGGAGTACAAGAAAGTGAACGAGGAAGATGCACGCTTGAGACAGTTTTCTCCACCACGGGAGGTATATGATTGTGATAGTACGTCTCGTAAAATTAAACTTACTGTGCCTTCTTTTGCTGGGAATTATGATCTTGATGCTTATCTCACATGGGAATTAGTTGTACAACAATTATTTGCATGCCAAGAATTTCCTTATCATCTAAAAGTTAGGGTTGTTACCTATGCATTTTATGATTTTGCATCTATTTGTGGGAGTGAATACTGTCGTACTAATCAGAACATACCTAGAACTTGAGATGCTATGAAGAGAGATATGAGAGCTAGATTTGTGCCTTCATATTATTCTCGTGATTTGCTGAATAAATTACAATATTTACGCCAAGGTAGTAACACTGTACAAGAGTACTATCAAGAATTACAAACTGTCTGGTCTCGTTGTGGCTTAAAAGAAACTCAAGATGCTAAAATGACTAGATTTTTAGGAGGATTAAACCGTCACATTCAGGATAAACTTGTTTATAAACCTCCAACTGTCACTCACTTGTTTCGTCTCGCTTGCACTGTTGAAAAGGAAGTACACGGACGACAATCTAAGACTAGTCATACACTTTCATCAACTTTCACTACACCTTCACGTGTACATGACACAAACAAGCGCATGATGCACACCTCGGCTTTAAGATCATCTTCGGTTGCTCCTTCTACTGCTGCTCCTACTATGATTGCCGCCCCTACTGCTGTCAGCGTCACTCTATCTCATAGCCTTACATCATTAGCTCGCTCATTGGCAATTGAAGCTCGCTCATTGGTAATTGAGCTAGAGCAAGAAGAAGAAGGGAAAGTTTGTGACAATTCACCGCCTCCAATACCAACATCATCTGAGTCGAGCCTACAAGGTAATACCAAAGGTACTGATTTGAACACTCAATTTGATATTAATATCCATTATTTTATTCATAGTATCATTGAACAAAGAGAAAATCATATTGTAGTAGAAACCATTGAATCACATGAGGTGAAGGAACCTAGTGTTGAGAAGGCATATATTAATTCCCTAGCTACAGAATCTGATATTATTAATAATCTACATGAATCATGTGATAATTTGATTGATTTGCCTGCTGACTTGAGTGAACCATGTGATAACATTGTTGATTTACCTGTTGACTTGAGTACACCATGTGATGAAATAATTGAATTGACTGCTGTTGTGAGTACTTCATGTGATGAGTTAATGCATACAATGATAATGTGAAATTGGTTAGACATAAAGAAGTTTTGACTAAAATTTCTCCTGGTGACTATTTATGTTATATTATGTTGGATCCACCTATGAAATTGTCACATGCTATGGAGAAAGTTTCTATAATTGCGTGTTCAAAATCCTTATTTAGTGCCTACACCCCAGGATATAAGTTTAATTTCATTAGAGATTATGGTGTAGACAATCAATTTCTGGTATATCGAATATGCATAACTTGTCATCACATGGATGAATTAAAGTTTTCTATTTTGAATAACAATTATTGTGTGCTGAATCTTGTTCAATATGAGAGGAAAATAAAATTTATTGCTCATCCAATGCATATGTGTTCATCCCTTATTGCACCATCTCATATTGACAATCCGAATATTGATGCTGAAGTATGGAAGAACTTACAATTCTTTTCACCATTGCTAGATGAATTTGCTATTGCTCGATTAAAATCTGATTATATGGATGAATTTTGTTTGATTCCAAAAGTTGTAGATTTGCCCATATGTGCTACCAATGCAAGTTTACAACTTTAGATATTTGAATTGTATAAACGCTTCACTTACATTTGCAAAACTAGTTGCAATAATTGTTGTGTGAGAAATTTTGTTTTGATCATTCCCATATATGATTACTCTTGGGTTAATAATACAATGATCTTTTATGATCGTTGTTGTCTTCTAACATTAATTGTGTAACAACGAAGAACCGTTAAAACAGATGACATATATATATATACCATGCATACACCTTGGCTTCTTTGTTACCTTATTTTCAGCTTATCAAAAGCCGAGGATGACTTTGTTTTCAAGAAAAGGGAGGATGATGTGGACATGACCCCTATGGATACAACCATATTTGATATGCTTGATGTTCCAAGTACAAGAGCTCGTACGCTTCACTTAAATTATCAGGTGAGCTTGTTTTTAGGAGTGTATTTATATTATATGAAATATATGAAGCTACCTAATGATGAAATATATATATGTGCAGCACCATGTCACTTTTGGTCCAAGACAAGCAAGCAGTTCGAGCTGGACCCGTTTTGGAATCTAGTTCGGCCTCCTGAATCAGCCTGACAGCATGAACTTAAAACATACATAACTTTCACATACAGAGTCCGTTGGAGGTCCGCGAGTACTTGATGGAAAGCCTATTTCGTCCTCTTTCCAACGAATCCAGCCTCACCTCCAAATTCCTTCTGTAATGATCGTAATCATTAAAAGAAGATGTCATATCTCCTTTTTGGGCCAAATTGTGCTTTGTAATCATACTCAACCTGGCCCATATGCCGGCGGGCCACCTGGGTGTGGTTACTGTTCACATGAACAGTAACCCATGAGTTTAGTCCCACCCCACTATTTCTTTTAGATTTGTGGCTCCTCATCCCCTATTTAAGGAGGACGCACCCCCTCTAGTTTCCTTGGATTTTGTTTATATTTAGTTTGCCTTCATTGCAACTTGTATCTTTTGCGTGAGTCGACTAGACCGCCCAATTAAGATCCTTATTCAAAATCCCAATTCAATTCAATATTTTAATTCCTATTTGTAATTTCATATTGCTTTATCTTGTTCTTGCGTGCTTCTTCGGTGTATGCAGGAATTCGACCTTCGTGGTCAGGTCATCCGGGTATTCGTGCACAGTTGATAACGACTTATCAATCAGTTCAGCGATTGCGTGGTTTCGAGCTTTACGTGTTCGTAGCCAGGATCGTAAGAGTTGAGCGACGACTACCGAACTTATCGTCCTCATCGAAAGATCGGGCCAACAAACAAGGACCTTCGGGTTCATCACCCACCGCGATCGGGCGAGGCGCCCGCCGCTGGGCTCCGGCCAGCGGCCTCGAGCGCCCGGCGGTGGTGCGAGCGCGGCGGTCTCGAGGAGGCCGTCGGCGGCCATCTCCTCTTCCCTTTCGGCGGCCGCTTTGCCGGTGCGGCTGCGGGCCAAAGCGCCGAGCGGCGTGTGGGCGGTCTCGGTGCGGCAGCACATGGCGGGGCGGCGGTGGGGCGGCTCGGCAGGCCGGCGGCGAGCGGCGGCCTCGTCGGTGCGTGCAAGCACATGGCGGGGCCGGTAGCTTTTGCGAGGCGGCCGACGCTTCCCATCCCCCCCCCTTTTCTTGTGATGCGCCTGTGCGCGGTTCTGGTCGTGCGGGTAGCCGAGGGCGAGGGGGTGGCAGCAGCTGCTGGCCGGCAGGTCGTGCGCTGTTTTTTCATGTGCACTATTTATGCGAGAAAAAAAATTGTTCATGCAAAAAAAAATTGTTTATGCATGTACTGTTCGTGTGTCCACCGATCGGCTTTTGCTGGTGACTTCAAGTCGGTTCGCGGTAGATTAGAACGATTTTGCAAATTCAATTTACGGTACAGTCGATATCCAATTTTTCATACAATCTACCGATCAACATTGTGTCGGCGACTTCAAGTCGGCTCGCGGTATATTATAACGGATTTGCACCGTAGAAAACCAATCTAGAAAGCAAATTTGCAGAATTGAAAGCGATCTAGAAAATACGATTCAATTTACGAGTGTCGTTCATCGATGGTTACCTTTCGATGCGAGTAGAGTCGATCGTGCTGATAATGTGCTGAGTAACCGTCGCTGGCGAGTCCAGTCCAAGCGATTACCTGGTAAACAATATTCAGAAACGTAAGAACGAATCAAGAACACAAGAACACAGCAATAGATTGAACACAGAGATATGATGGGACTTCAGGCTTTGCTTTATTGCTTCTCAAAATCGTATTATAAAGGTTGGGGGTCCCTCTCTATTTATAGCCTCTCGACCTGCTAGTGTTTCCAATGGTTTGTCCATATATGGGCCGGCTTAAGGGTGGGGGTCCCTCTCTATTTATAGCCTCTCGACCTGCTAGGGTTTCCAATGAGTTGTCCATATATGGGCCGGCTTCTGGGCTGGGCCCAGAGTTTCTTAGCAATTTTGACTTGAACTTCACTTTTATCTCTTATGGTTGAGAAGTGGTTAAGTGCATAACTTGTTTCTTCCATCCTATGTTTGTTGCTACTCGTCTCTTGTTAGCCCACTTGTCGGTGTCTACATACACGAACGCTTGAACGTTTGGACTCAAAACACACACACGCACTCTGGAACGCAAACAACGCGAGAGAGTGATTTTTGGTGCTGCAAAAACTGCACACATTTCTCTCTCTGTTTTTGCACACATTTCTCTCTCTTTCTATTACTTTTATTCTCACACAAGAGGAGTAACTGAAAACACTAATGTGCACTACTGTAATGACCCATGACGTGGGCACTAATGCAAACGTTGCCACTGTCAACATCAATTTGCATCAAAGCACTTTATGGCCATGCATCATCAAGAGCATTGCTACCAGTACACAACGTCATGAAAAAACAAAGAAAACGGAAGTACTAATTGTGAAATCAATTCACAATGAACGCACGTGATTATTCAATATCTCTTAACTATTTCAACATATACTTGTTGGTCTGGATCTCTCTTTAATCTGGATCCCACATATACACTGAATAAATGCGTGGCGTGAACACTCCAAGATTTGGTCATGGAACCCAGTAATCATTAAGGGAAGTAACATGACATGCAACATAAGTTATTAGTTACCAAGGCTATACACCCAGAATTGTCAGTAAGCACATTTTCAGTATGTGGATATAAATATATTCATCTAAGTACATCAAACTTTGGAAGCATCCTATTATTACGGTTCTTACCTGATTGGCTGCTACTGCTTTCAAAAATTCCTCTCATTTTGAATTCTGGCTATTTTTCCCAGAAAGATTGCATTGATCTAGCACTTGGCATCATCTGAAACAAAACACACATTGTAATTAGATCCCTGACATATGCCTTCACAAAGAGGAAAAAAAGGTGCTTGTAGTTAAAAAAAATGATGGGGTTTGCGTTACTGGATAATCATTGACATTACCTTCCTTGAACTCTGCAAATCCCTAAGCTGAGAACTGAGCTTTTATTTGTCAATATATGTTGTTGATTCAGCTAATGACGAGGATGTGCTAGGCAAAGACTGTCTCATTGAGACAGTAGATGATGTGCTAGCAGAATCATTACTATTTGACTTTGCTCTGGACAAAAGGTTTTCCACTCGGCTAGTGTTGGTCATGGTATGCATTGACACAAGACTCTTGACACTCATGCACCTAGTGTTGATCCACCTTTTGTCGAGTAGTTGCACCTCAGTGCTTATAAGCTTTGTGTAAATATTAGTTTAGGAAGTTTTTAGGTGCGCTTGCAAGAGTTATGTAATAGTATATTTGTTTCCCTTCCTCTTCCAGTCATGCATTTGGTGGCTACCTATTTTGTATCTAACTGCAATTAACCATTGGCAGTGCTTTTCTAATGTTAAGATTTATCTGTAGGTATGTTCCTTCAATGATTTATTGTTATTCTGCATGAGATGGGTGCTTTGAGTATATTTTTGTACTTCGTGTATTTTAATATTTTTATTGTTATTCTGCAGGAGCAGAATTGTGCTATCCAGTATCCCATGTTGATGCAGCTCAAACGTGCCTAAAGCATGTTGAGAAGGGATTCTGTTATGTCCAGCTAGTACTGCAGTTTGCAAGACGTCTAAGTAGTAGTATCCCATTTCGCTAACTTTTGAGGGCATCTAAGTTCATGATGCACGATGTAATCTATATTTCATTTGCCACATAAGCAGTAGTACTTCATTTATATTGCTACCAGGCTGTGGATGACCCTTGGAATAATGTACTGTATAATTTTCTAATTTTTCAAGTTCTCTGTGGACTTTTTTTTTTTGGATTGTTTTCGGAAATTTGTGGTTATATTAGAATTTTTTAGACTAATTTTCAAATGTTTCTATATTGTTTTTCGCAATTTTATTGATTTTATTTTGAATTTTTGGAATATTTTATGATGCTTTTGAATTTTATAGGGGTTTTTAATTCATTTATATTGATTTTATTTTGAATTTTCTGGCCACTTTAAAATTCAAAATTATAAATATGTGTTATCCCCTCCAAACCAACCATAATCTAAACAATCAATCTTTGCTCCAATCCCTCCTTGGTTAGGTGGAAGAGGATTGGGTGGAGGGAGGGGGATCAATCCAATCCCTCAGATTATTTCTCCTATGGATAGATTTCTCCGCTAGCCAAACAAGGCCTTATTGAGAATATAGGTTATGTTAGCCGGAAGAAATTTGAAACATGCTAAGAGTAGTTCTTTGTCTAAAGACAAGAGTTGTAATCATGGTTGAATTATAGTATGTAACCCAATTAATCTACTTTTTTTTTCTTCGCGCCGTGAGGTGTCACGTTCTATGGCTGGATTATTTCTTCCTTCAATTAAACGGATTTTCAAATCACGTAACTTTTTCGTGCCTTCTACAAACGACCAATCAATCCTAGTACTTGGTTTTTCCCTTGTTTCCATTGCTGAGAACATAGCACTGTATGCTTTATGACAACAAAGAAAGAAAAAGACCAACTAAAGCTAATCATGATTCATATGCATATAAGATGTAACGTTTTGTGCATGAACACGTTTTTCCTGATACATGTTAATGGACTCTTTTAGGATATATTGAGTAGTATTCGTTAATGAGTTCCAATATTTATATGATCAAGATCTCTATCGCTATAATCTAGACTCATACAAAATAGATGGTGTAGATCTTTTTTCTTCTCCGATTAACGTAGTAATTTCTAGCTTTTAAGAGCGGACACGATAACTTCTTTTTCGGTCGTTTTAATTATATAAAGATAGATTTGCTGTCACTCAATATCTCCTTTAAACTTGAAAGTGAGAAGGCACAAATTTAAAGCAAAATGAGCGGTTGATCTACTGTTACGTACTGATCTAGTGCTTGCTGTACTGCCTTAGGATTTGTTCAAGGAAAATGATACACCTCTTACGTCTAATGCCATATTAAAAAAATTGAACGCTTCGTTCTTCCTCTCACATCGTAACTCAACGACAACTCATTTACTCAACCACCAACCACCAAGCTTTGTCTCCCCAAACTCCATTCCTCTCTCCTCTTAGCTCAACAACGCAACTAAGGAATCCACGAGGAGCTGGAGAGCACGATCTTGATGCCATTGACGTCAATCGGCCGGCCTTCATGTGCCTGTGCCTCTTCACGCCCAGTCGCACGGCCTCCCCGTGCCTAGTCGCCATCGCGTCGGGCCCGGACCATCTCCTCCACGCCCAGCCACCTCCTCCGTCGCGGTAGCCATGTTGTCCAGAGCCTAAGGCCGAATGCGTCAGCGCCGTCGTTGAGGGCGAGGCCGGCTAAATCTGACGACAGCTAGATCCAAATTAAGCCCCGTAGGCGCGGATTGCAACTGGCCCAGCACTACTACAAAAGAGGCTATAGCAGACGGCCCATCACAGACGGTTCCAAAGGAACCGTCTGTGTTGGGTCTGTCTGGGTTATCTTTTGGCGCAGCGGGCCTATCACAGACGGTTCTGAAATAGAACCGTCTGTGATGGGCAATTATCACAGACGGTTCTCAAATAGAACCGTCAGGATGTTATACGACGGTTCTATTTGAGAACCGTCGCGATATCGCTGCAGTTGCTCGAAATAGAACCGTTTATGATATCGCTGCACGGTTCCAAATATAACCGTCTGTGTAACATCACAGACGGTTATATTTCATAACCGTCTGTGATAATTGCCCATCATGCACGATTCTCAAATAGAACCGCTCGTGATTTCTCGTGCTTCATATAAATTGAGCCGAGACATCCTCTCACAAGATCAAGCTTTGTGTCTACCACTTCCTTCCTCGCCCTAGCTCCTCATCTGCGCTGTATACCGCTCCAGCGCCACTTCTCGCCCTAGCTCCTCCAACTCGCGCCACTTCCTCGCCCTAGCTCCTCATCTGCTGTGTGTCTACCGCTCAGCGCCACTTCCCGCCTCTAGCTCCTCCAACTCGCACCACTTCGCCTAGCTCCTCATCACTTTGTGTCTACCGCTCCAGGCGCCACTTCCCTGCCCTAGCTCCTCCACCCTGCGGCTCCTCCTCTAATACTGGTATGAGCACATGATCTTGCACCGTCAATGTTGGAATAAATAATATTAGCCCTGCAAATCTTAGTTTTGAAACCTTATAACTAATGAACTAAAATTTGACTTAGGAGTGGTAACTTTATAAAATTGAATTAGGTCTAATAATCACTAAAATTTGAGTTAGGATAATTAATTGGCTTAAAAAAATAAAATTTACACACCGGTTCACAGTACGGTGGGGTTTGGGTCAAGCAATATTGCATTTACGGTTCCGTATTTTAGGTTAATAAGTGTTGTATGAGGTGATGCCTATATTTGGGTTGCATGATTGTTCAATTGAGATAGATATCGTGTCGAGAGGTAGGGATCATGGTTGTTGCCGTAGGCATGGCTACGCTATGCCACCGCGTGTGGTACATAACTAGTGAAGAGTTTTCTTTCAATAACCTTAGATACAAATGTTGGAGAATGAGTTTATATTGCACATTTTCGCTTGCTATAAATTAATCGCTAATCAATTTGACACTAATTTGTTACATGCGTATTGTAGATGGATCGAATCGATGTACGGTGTGAACCGTGTGAGTCAAGATTACATTAATGGCGTGGTTGCTTTTAGAAGAGCCATTGAGCGGTGATATGTTGAAGAAGGGATAAATTTTATGTATTGTCCGTGCATTGATTGCGTAATCAAGATGTTTAACAACGCGTGCGCATCGAGCGCACTTGATTCAAGGGGTTTCAAAAAGGGTATACATGTTGGACCACCACGGTGAAGAGCAGATTATACCGTGGTTAATAATGACGACATCGCCGAGGAAGTCAACGATTTGCTGGATGTGGATCGTGCTTTTGATGAGGATAGGGGCACGATGACAACTGGATCGATGCTACGCGATGCGTAAGAGAACTACGGAGAGAGAGTTTTGTAAATTCGAGGGCTTAAGGGAGGACTCGGTGAGACCTTTGTTCCCGGCCGCAAGCCGGAATACACAAGGTTGTCAACCGTGCTTAAACCGCTGAAATTGAAGGCAAGCAATAGTTGGTCCGATAAGAGTTTCACGGCGTTGTTAGGTCTCCTAGCGGACATCCTTCCGGAGGGAAACGTGTTGCCCAAAGACCACCTATCAAGCAAAGAAGGTTATTTGCCCATTGGGAATGGAAGTAGAAAGAATACATGCATGTCCGAACGATTGTATCCTCTACAGAAAGAGTATGCAGACATGCATTATTGTCCCTGTGCAAAGCATCCCGATACAAGCGCCAAAATATCGCTAAGGTGAAGCAAGGACCTCTCGCTAAGATGTTGTGGTATCTACCTATAATCCCACGCTTGAAGCGCTTATTTGTGAACCCAAAGGAGGCAAGATTGATGCGCTGGCACTCAGAGGAGCGTAAGAGAGATGGAAAGCTAAGACACCTCACGATTCTCGCCGGTGGAGAAACTTCGATCGGAGCTTCAAGAGTTCAAAAGGAACCGAGGAACATAAGGTTAGGGTTGAGTACGGATGGAATGAATCCTTTCGGTAACATGAGCACCGACATAGCACTGCCCGTGAATCTATGTATGTACAACCTTCCTCCTTGGCTCAGATGAAGCGGAAGTACATTTTGATGTCACTACTTATCCAAGGGCCAAGCAACTGGGAATGATATTGATGTGTACCTAGCACCATTTTGGAAGATCTTGTGACACTGTGGAACGAAGGGGCAGTGTATGGGATGCGTATAAACGAGAACTTCACTTTACGCGCCATGTTGTTCTCGCACCATCAATGATTTTCCCGCCTTGGTAACCTGTCAAGCCAGACAAAAGGAGCCAAAGCTCGTCAGACCGCTTAGATGCTACGGAGAGTGTATGGTCGAACAACTCGCAAGAAATCGTATATGCGCCACCGTAGGTTCCTTCCGAGGAGTCACCCATACCGCAAGATGAAGAAACAATTCGACGGAAATAAGGAAGACGGTTCACTTCAAGGGCTTTTAGTGGGAAAGAGGTCTATGATATGGTTAAGGATATCGATGTTGTGCTTGGGAAGGGACGTAAATTAAGAACCCGTGAGAAGAACATCCGAAGAAGCGGTCAATTTTTGGGACTTGCCTTATTGGGAGTACTTAGAAGTTCGCCATCGTGCATCGACGTTATGCACGAGAGAAGAATGTATGTGATAGCTTGATTGGTCTCTTTGTCAACATTAGTGGCAAAACAAAGGATGGTGTTAACGCACGGCGTGACTTGGTCGATATGAACATAAGGACCGAGTTAGCACCGAAAGAGACCGATACAGACGAACGCATTCTTCCCCGACTTGCTACACTGGCCCAAGGCGAGAGAAATGAATCGTGCGAGCTTGCACGGTGTGAAAGTCCCGTCCGTTACTCCGCTAACATTAAGAAACTTGTTTCTATGCAAGATTTGAAATTAATTGGTATGAAGTCACATGATTGTCGTGTGTCGATGACACAAATGCTTCTGTTGTAATTAGGAGTATCTTGCCGAACAAGGTCCGAGTGGCAATCTTGAGATCGTGTTATTTCTTCAACTCAATTGCTCGTAAGGTCATCGATCCCCAAGGACTAGATGCTCGCAGCCGAGGTAGTGACGACTCGTGTCATCTTGAGATGTATTTCCTCCGTCATTTTTCGATATCATGGTCCATCTCATTGTTCACCTTGTGAAAGAGATAAAGATATGCGCCTGTGTTTCTACGCCATATGTACCCGCTCGAGAGGTACATGGGAATTCTCAAGTCCTACGACGGAATCGATCTCGACCGAGGGCGATCATCAAGGTTATGCAACGGAAGAGGTCATTGAGTTCTGCGTCGACTACATGGCTCTGTGGATCCGATTGGTGTGCCTCTATCTCGCCATGAGGGGAGACCGGATGGTATCGGACCATCTAAGGAAATCAATCACTCCCGATCCGATACGCACGCCAAGCCCATTTCACGGTCTTGCAACACATGACCCAAGTGTCCCCATACATCGACGAGCACAAAGACATGGTACGCCAATGTAATCCGCACCGGTCGGAGGTTTGGATCACGAGAGCACAACCGCTCGGCTCAACGAATGGTTAAAGGTGCGAATCACTCGGAGGTCATCAAGTGATGATCTGCCGCTATGGTTGGCAAGAGGGCCACATTTTACAATTGTCACATGGCAAGGATACGACATAAATGGGTACACATTTTATACGGCACTCAGATAGGAAGAGCACAAAGGTATCAAGCGTGTCCGTGATAGATGCATTCAAGATCGATGGGTCGAGGAGCTCGACTATGGGCAAATAGAGGAGATATGGGAGATCGACCACGTGCTTTTCAAGATCCCCTATTTCGGTGCCGTTGGGTCCATCTCCCATGTGAAGGTCGACAAGCACGGCGTCACTACCGTGGACCTCGAACGTGTCGGATACAAAGACGAACCATTCGATCAAGCAACCAAGTTGTTCAAGTCTTCTATGTAACCGACCGGCAAATAAGAAGCGCCACGTAGTTCTTCATGGAAAAGGAGGATTGTCGGAGTTGAGAATGTAGTGGACGAGGAAGAATACAATCAATTTGACGAGTTGCCACCTTTCGGAGACGAGATCGTGCTCGAGGAAGAACCCAGTGAGGAAGCTAGCTATATGCGTCGATCATCATGAAGGGTCAGATTTTAATTAAGAATTTAATTACTCCATTGTAATTAATTTATTTATTCCATTGTCATGTGTTAATGTGTTATGGACTTGTGATCTTTAATATTGATGTCAATGTGGATATTCATGGTAATGTTGAGTTGAATTAGATATGAACTTTTGAACTCAAACTTGTCATCATAACGCTTATCCAACAGTTCATACATGCCTTGGTTGTCCCTTGCATTGCCTAGGAAGTTGGGATGTGACCTTCAAACTTGTTAGAATACAAAGATAGTCGTTGGAGATTAGGAGGGCATCGCCAAATTGCACCGCAAAGAAAGTTACCAGATAGGTCTATCTTCCTTAGGATCTGACCCTTCTACGACTTCACTTCATTGGGTAGGTTCTCTCTTGGAGTCATTTTGAACATACTATTGCACGATATGCCAATAACTTTTCGTTGAGATATTCGTAGCTTTTTGGAATTCTTGTTGTCTGTTCCTTTTCCTTTTTTTTGCCTAGCATGCTTTAAATCTTGCTAAACTTTTGGGCTTTACATTATAATTAACTAATGCTAAAAACACCATCTTGAAGTTCATCCAAAAGCTCGCCTTCAAATATTATACTGCTTTTATGTATAATATGCTCACTAAAGCATTAGTGAAGTGCCCAAGGTTTATTCATGTGACCCTTAACTAAAAATGATGACATATAACTTAGCACTATTTCATTTAAATTAGCTATTGTTTATATGTAAATCTATTTCATCACCTGAAGTGCTCTTTTTGTCTATGTAGTGCGTGAATTAGATGTTTTCAAGAATATAATGGAACAAATGTCAGATTGAGGTAAGAACGACATTTTACAATGCTTTGCGATTCATAACAAGAATAGCTTGCATGATGTGCAAGATCAACAAATAAATTAACACTATCTATGAAGACTGAAATGCATACTTATTATGTTTGCAGGTACATCCTGAAAGTGACGATTGGTAGAAATTATGTTGGCAATATTGTGGAATGTCGGGATTTCTGTGTAAGTCTAAACCTTCAGGATGTTTCGCATCACGACGGTTCTAGAGGGAACTGCGTCAGGATGCGTACACATCATGCACGGCTTCCCAAGAACCGTCTCGTGATGTTACCGTCTGTGATGCGCGCATCATCAGGCATTTTCTGGGAAACCGTCAGGATGTGTACGCATCACGCGGTTTCCTCTAGAACCGTCTGTGATGCGTGTTGACTATATAAGGTTCAGAGACGATAGGGTTTTGATCTAACCCTATCGTCTCTGATTCTCCTCTGCGCCGCCTCCCCGACCCCGGCGCCCCTCCTCCCCGACCCGGCGCCCTCCTCCCCGACCGGCGCCTCGAGCCCGACCGCCTGCCTCCGACGCCTCCCCGACCCGGCGCCTCCTCCCCGACCGCGCCTCCCGAGCCGGCCGCCTGCGTCTCCGAACGCCCCGACCCGCGCCTCCCGACCCGGCGCCCCTCCTCCCCCGACCGCGCCTCCCCGAGCCCGGCCACCTCCGCCACCGCCACCTGCTCGGGTAAGCTCGATTCCACCCTGCTCGGGTAATGTTGAATTGCATTAGAGACTTGTCTGGTGATCCCGCTGACATTTGGTCCTAGGAAGGGCCGATTTCCAGTAAAAAGAAAAGAAAAGGTATGAATTACTCGCACAAAGGAAATCGTGCAAGTGGAAAAGTTTCCATATACATGTCTATGTGATTTGGTTACTACTGGGACCATTGTGTGGAGCAAGCAGTTAAGAACCATTTAGTTGTGTTGCATCTATAATGTCTGCTCAATAGGAGTCATTAACCTAAATTGTATGACAATGATTATTATTGCCTGAAAGTAATATGATGCACACGGGGACTATGATTTATTATTACCTGAAGTAAGATGCACACGAGTTCAATGATTCCATAGTGTGCAACTTCAAGAAAACATTAGTTCACATTGTCTGCGAAAACCTCTACCAACAATTCTAAAAGCCTTTGTATTGCAGATGTTGAGATCCCTGATGCCCATCCTGGGTCAAAGGTGCTTGAAAATAGTGTAAGAGGAAAGCATGTAGCATCAAATGCCTTAGTGAAATCCTCCCTAGTAAGGTCATTATCAGTAAGATCCAGAAATGTCCTGAAAGCAGACAACTGAAGTTAGACCTCAATGAGCGTTCCATGCTTTCCTCTGCCCTTAGTATCCTGAACATGCGAGTGTAGTCCAATGAACTTCAGAGCCCATTATGTGAACTTGTGTATCTTTGCACTTGCTTTTGCCTTCAATACCTCATCACCATGGGATTTGTGAAGTCGTTCATGCAACCTAAGAATTATTCACAGTTGTCAGAATAGTACCATGTTCATATGAACTAATACGTAAAGTGTAAGTCAAATGAATTATTGAAGTCGATCGGACTTTTGCAATTACAAAGCATGCAATTCATGTGAATATGTAAAGGCAAAAACCGTTTTGGACAGACTTACTTTTGACCCATGAAGCTGATGAGACAATGATATCACCCCTAGATATCATGGTCTCTATAGTGCAATGAAAGAGGCCGGGGTAAAGTGAATAATGCAAATGGAAGAAAGATTGCTTAGTATATATGTAACACTATACACATGTTGTGAGTTGGCAAATTGTATCGATGTGTCACTAACACATGCATGCGTGTAGGAAGCCTTGTCATCGGTGTGCCACTAGGCATTAATTTCATTTGTCAACAACAATACATCTCTCATGAATAATGATCATGAGTTCCAAATAAGCATGCACATATACATCGATCGACCCACACAAACTAGTGTACATACATATATGTAATCCACGGTACATGAGATTTATTCGACAAACATGTGGCGCATGTATATGAGGAAGCAATTGATCGATCGATCGATCTTGAAGTAGCTCGCAGTGTATTCGTCGATCGTCAAACAATGTTGGATTTATGTTGATATGGACCAACAATGTCGTCTCTGCTCCCATCATATAAATTGTAGTGCTAACCAATGGACATGACATCACAAAGCAACAGTGCTAGGAGTAACTGCTTAGTTACTCCTAATTAATTTGCTTGATTAGGGAAACAATAAGATATAGTAGTAAAATTATAATGTTATGGAAGTATTTTTAACAACAAATCTACTGATCATATAGTTTTCGCATGGAAGATATAGCTTTTTGTGGTTGTCTGTGTTGACATTTTGTATTATTTATGATGATAGGAATGGAAAGCCACATCTTGTGATAAATTCCTATTTTGGGAGCTAGGTGTTCAGTTCTATTTGCAAGGGGTTCAAGATATCCTTAGTGCATAGTTTGCTAAGAAATTATATGTATTTTGTGTGCAAAACCATCTCGCATTGATTTTTGTGCAATTTCCCATATATTATATACTATGTAATAATTGCGTACGTAACTTATATAGATAGGAAGTAAGCGAGATGGCAGAGGCACCGTCTTCGCCGCCGTCACCGACGCCGGACATGGCAGAGGCGCTGTCTTCGCGCCGCCACCGACGCCGCAGATACATAAGAGAGATGGTAGAGGAATATCGAATTGCTGTTGCCGATCGACCATCACGGAGGTCGCTGACGTTGGGGTCCCTATGAGTCCCCGCATCGTGGCGAGATTCCGACCATCTCATGGATACTTGCAAGGAAAAGGTCCCTATCACCATACCAAAGTGGAAGTCTCGACAAAAGATCGAGACGCGTCTTTGTGGGAAGACCTTTCAAGGTGTTCACTATCCCGTAAATGACATGAAACGCGCCGAACGGCATGCCTTGCTCTCCATGTGTCACGCGTGGAGGACCTTCAAGAGCGCTCTTGTCACGCAAAGACGTGAACAAGAGTGAGACGCCTTCACGAAGTTTCCATTCTTGACGCTGGAAACATGGAACGCCTTTGTGGCTATGAAGACGATTTGATGAATTTAAGGAGCAAAGTGCGGCGCACAAAGCAATCCAGCACGAAACACTCACCCCACGCACTCGGCATCACTGGTACGCGGCTAAATCCGCGCAATGGGAGGCGGAGGAGGAGAATCTATTTTCGATATCACACACCCGCTCCGTGCACGGTTAAAAGCGAGGGCAAAAGTCTCGTCGATGGCGTCACTTTCCCAAACCCGCGGACTGTGAAGTGTCCCAACGTGTGGTAAATATGTCGAACTACCTACTTGTTTATAAGTCCATAACTTCATAGTGACTATAATAACATGATGACCTCTTGCGAAGCGTGAATTGATTGCCCAAACTTCCAAGGCTCCTTCCAAGAACACAGGAGAAGGATATACTATCTACGGCCCTAGGAAACAAGGAGCACCTGGTCGCACGCGAGGCAAGGGGTTAACGTACCTTGGGTACATGGATTCGCAGACGACTACTTCATGTATAGAAGTAGGAAGAGATCCAAGGCCGAGTACGACAATCAGTTGGAACTGCTTAAGGCAGAATTTCAAGGACAGATAGCAAGTTTGCAGGATCAATTGAATCAAGTACTCATGAGGCGCAAGCCGCCTCGTTATTTTGGGAACAAGTCCTCGACATCGAGTAGTGTCGCGCCCACGCATAATTTTGAACATGACGACGACCAATTACCGATAGACCGCATCAAGGTAATGTACATCTATGGAATGCACCAAAGATAGACCTATAGGACGCCTTAGCTAATTGCGTATCGTTTTGTAGGAGCCGACGGCCTGCAAGCTCCAACTGAGGTTAGTTGGGTCCATTCCTATTGAGGCTGGGCGGGGGATGGTGCATCCATACCAGGAAGGAGCAGTGCAGCACGGTGTCCAGGTGGCGCATGGTTACGCAAGGGTGGAGGTGGACATGGTACATCAACATTTCATGGCCGTCCTACCGACATTCGCCCGAACGAAGAGATCACAACACTAGGGGATGCCGTGCACTTTTATCCCAAGGCCCAAGACGGACATCGCCCCGACCAAAGAAGGCCGCAATCTCGACAGACCATTCCTCTCCAACGGAACCTCCATGACTCCACCTCATATTTCACCTCGAAGGCCACCTCATCGGTTCCCGTGGAGAAGACGCCAAGGAACAACAAAAGCGTGCATACCAGATCGGTTCCCGAGTCATCTCGCAGAAGACGCCGCCAATCGTTAAGGCCAAATCGAAATCGACGAACATTAAGCCGCCTCCCAAGTCCCGGCACGGAAGTACTCCATCGAAAACCGTTGTGCTCTAACGCACAATTAGCCTATTGGATTTGCTTGTGTCGCTTTGCATGAGTACTTGCGGAATACCGCAAAGAAGGGTGCGATCATCGAATCACCGCCGCATACAAGGATGAGCATTTCTTCAACGGGCCGCAACTTCGTGGTGGGGTTCAACGACTTATTCAACCTATTCAATCTCGAAGCCCTCGACGCCCGCTTCTACGATGTTGGACATCGTAAGTGTGTACAATCAAGTTCTACATTCATGTAATACCGATAAATATCGCAACTCATTGCTTATGTATAGATACATGATGAAAAATGCCCGAAGGGCGAACCGTGGGTTTCCTCGACCCACACGTGGTATCTATGCAAACCATCCAAGCCAACGCGACCTTCGCCGAGAACTATATAACGACGCCATTGCTTCTTCAGAATCGCAAGGACTACATACTGGTGCCCTACAACCAGGGGTAAGTGCTTCACTATTTGCTATTCAAATTTCATTTGTACTTAGGTTTAATAGTTATAGCGACATACATGAGTAGGTACCATCGATCCTTTTAGTCATTATACCCAAGAGGAACACCGTGATATATCTTGATTCCTAGTCGAAAACGATCACGACTTCAAAGATTCTCGCAAGGAATACTCGACAAGTATGATCATTTCCTCCATACATAACTCTATTGTAGTCTTCCTTCGTTTGAAATGCCCGAGGATAACTTTTTCAATTATGTAGTTCGTTCATCTCCTATGTTAGCCAACAAGGAAGATACAATGGATCCAGCGCCCAACTAACACACAGGGGACAAAATTTCCGGACGCGCTACAACACAATAATCCTATATATATCATACTTCATAAAAATTTGTCTTCAATCGACTATACGTATATATGTGATTCTATTTTTGCAAATCCGCCAAACAAAAAAATGATGAGCTATGTGCATTCTACGCTTGCCATCATATGCAAAGAAATCATTAGTGCTAAGATGAAGAATCCGAGGTTTGTCAATCTCAAATAATTTTTTGTAATTGTAAATTCAAATATATATCCTTACCATTTTTTCTTGACCTAGCGGCAGGGTTTGATAATAGATTTATATGGACTCGTTGCGCAAGAGCTCGTGGAAGTTCGAGGGCAGCTATGCACCTTTATCATGACAGAAATAGTTAACAAAGGAGAGTTTCACTCCATCGCCTAGTTGTAGATTCACGCAAACAATTGATTTAATTGTAATCCAATTGTACAACTATAGCAAAAATACTTCAACAAATTCGATCTTTATTAATTTATTTTGAGTAATGGTAAATTTGAGTTGTCAACAATTGATTCTCTGCGATGTATCTGTTTTTTGTACATGCTTGTTTTCAGAGGGCATGGCTAGCAATTCCTGAGGCTGGCCAAAAAACAGCAAACAATGTAGCTAGGGTCGCCAATATCACGACGCGTTTTTTTAAAAAATCGTCAGGAATGCTATTACCACGACGGTTTCAACATAAAACCGCTGCGTGGTAATAGCGGTTTTCACTGCACGGTTTTAAAGAAAACCGTCAACCGCCTCGTGATAATCACTTATCACGAGGCGGTTTACGTTAAAAACCGCTCGTGATTATTGGTTATCACAGACGGTTTTAACCAAAACCGTCCGTGATAAGTGGTTATCACGAGACGGTTTCTATTAAAAACCGCGACGTGATAAGTGTTATCAGAGACGGTTTTAACCGCTCTGTGGTAATCGCTTGTTATCACAGACGTATAAATATAGACGGTTCGAAACCTCCTCCTCGCGTGATGACGGTTTCAACCGAATGCTCGTGATGACGTGTTCTGTAGTAGTGCAGGAGTATGCATCGAGTAACAGTGGTGATTGTGCAAATGGGACTCAGCAGGGCTCGCCTTCCTCGTCAGCGGCAGACAGCATAGCCCTCTGCCTTGCCACCTCACCTCCTCCCTCAAACGGTAAAGCTGTTGCAGACATTCTCTCAATTTGTTGCAGCGCTTCTGCCCAATTGTTGGGGCAAGTATTTGTTTTTGTTGCACATTACTTTTTAAATGTAGAAATGGTATTTTTGTTGTAAGTATTCTCTAATTTTGTTGCAACCCATTTGCTCAATTGTGCCAAGGGAGGTGTTCGTACAATTTGCTCAATTTTGTTGTGCTTAGTACCGAATGCTTACAACAAAAATAACATTTCTACATTTTAAAAGTATTGTGCAACAAATTAATAGCAAACACTTACCCCAACAATTGGGTAGAAGCGCTGCAATAAGTTGAGAGAATGCCTGCAATAGTCCACCAGTTCGAGGGAGGAGGTGAGCTGGTAAGGCAGAGAGCTATGCTATCCATCGCCGACAAGAAAGGCGAGCCCTACTGAGTCCCATTTGCATAGACGCCGCTGCTATCAGATGCATACTCCTATGCCAGTTGCCGCCCCTCTCTCTCTCTCCAGCGGCGCCCCATGGCGGAACGACGTGGTTAGATCTGGACGCAACGATGGACATAGACAAGAGCATGCAGCGACAGAGAGCTCAGCGTGACGACCCGACAACTGTGTACGGAGGCTTTGGAGAGACTGGTGCATCGGCCTTGACGACGGCGCGCGCACGACAACGATAATCTCTCAGGTGCATCTGACTGTTGGGGCTTGTTCGATTTTTTTATTTCTTGGGTTCGATTCAAGAACAGGGTTCAGCTCTTTAAAAAAAAAATTGTTAGAATCAATAGCCCCCAATACATTGTATCGATTCGATGCTCTCTCTCCTCCGTTTGAACCGACTTAAACTCATATTGCAGATGGCCTTAATTCCCCTATGCGCTAAGTGATGTATAAATATTACATACCCAAATCAAGCATAGAATCCTTTTAGGACATGGACATATACATTTCTTGAACGATACGAGCCCAAAAACACTGTGCCAGAGATTTCTTAAAATATCGGCAATATTACGGCAAGAAAGATACATCATCTAATCATACCCTTATTCCATCCCATCTCAACTCTTCTAGCTGGGATAGAGATAGAAACACACATTCTAGCTACTTGAAGATTGCACCCTTCTTGGCGTCCTCGGTGCCATGGTAGAGCTCGACCTCCTCCTCGCCCCCGATCACCGTCTCCAATGGCTTGAAGGTGTAGTACTTGACGCAGACGAAGTAGTAGATCAGGTTGAGGCCCTGCAGCCCGACGACGAGCCAGTAGTAGTGATCCAGCTTCCCTCTGTTGAGGTTGTCCTGGAGCCACTGCCCGCTCCGCCGCGTCTTCTCGTGCACGATGGTCACCAGCAGCGTGCCGAGGTAGCTCCCCATCGAGAAGGTCAGCCAGTAGAGCGCCGCCGCGGTGCTCCGCAGGCTCTCCGGCGCCTGGTCGTAGAGGAACTCCATGCGGCCGACCTCCATGAAGGCGTCGGCGACGCCGTGGATGGCGTACTGCGGCACCAGCCAGAAGACGCTGATCGGCAGGGTGGCCTTGGGGGCGTCGAGCAGACCGCTCGCGGCGGCCACTGACTTGCGCCTCCGCTCGACGACCGCGGCCACGACGTTGGCCAGCATGGCGATGGTCATGCCGACGCCGGCGCGCTGGAGGTGGGTGATGCCGTTGGGGCGGCCGGTGAAGCGGCGGAGCACGCGGACGAGCACGCGGTCGTAGAAGGCGAGGGTGAGCAGCATGGCGAGGTTGGTGAAGATGAGCATGGAGGCTGGCGGGATCTTGAAATGCGGCGTGATGTCGCGGTCCATGGTGCGTGCCTGCTGGATCGCGAAGCTGCTGTTGTGCGACGCCGAGGTGACCAGGAGGATGCCGGCCGCCCAGATGGGCAGCATGCGCAGGATCGACTTGAGCTCCTCGACGCGGTGCACCGTCGACAGCCGCCACAGCTTCGGCTGGCCGGACGGCAGCACGTCGCCGTCAGTCACTATGGCCGCCTTGTCAAAGAACCTTATCAAGAACAAAGTAGTTAGCTCGTGCAGCTAAAACTATCGGACATTTCATCGCATTGCGGGTCGAGTTTAACTTACTTTAGCTGGCCAGTGTGGAGAAGCCGGCCAGTGGTGGAGATGCCGGCGTCGAGCTCCTTGTCCTCGTACAGGAGGCTCGGGTCCGGGACAACGGCTTTCCGCTTCTTGAACGCAGCGGTGGCGACCTGCGCCAGCCGGATCAGGGGGCTGCCGCCGGGCGGCATCTTGACGTACAGCGAGTACCCAGAGATGAAAGCGATCACCGCGACGAACATGGCGACGGTGGGCACACCGAGCCCCCACCCCCACCCGACGTTCTCCTGGATGTACACGACTGCGGTGACAGCCGTGAGCTTTGCGAGCTCGATGCCGAAGAAGTAGAGGTTGAAGAAGCTCCACTTGGGGGCCTTGAAGCCGCGGCCCCGGCGCCTGTGCGCGTCCAGCTCGAGCTGGTCAGCGCCGAACGCCATGACACAGGGGCGAGTGCCCCCGGCGCCGATGGACGTGCAGAGCAGCGAGGCGTAGAGCACCGCGATATGGGAGGAGGAGGCGCGTTGGCAGTCGGCGGCGTGCTTGGCGCAGGGCGGCGGGCGGAGCGAGGGGAGCACGGCGGAGAGGGTGAGGCAGACCATGCCGAGCTGGTAGATGAGGGAGCCGAAGGTGATGGTCCAGAAGCGGCCGGCGAAGGAATCGGCCATGAGGCCGCCGACGAGCGGGGTGAGATTGGCTGTGCCGTGGAAGTTGGTGAGCGTGTTGGAGGCTTCGACGAGTGGCAGGTGCAACTGCAGGGTGAGGTACGTGATCATGTTCGAGCTGAACCCCACCGTGGCAAGCCGGTCGCAGAAGTCGTTTGCTGTCATCGTGCGCAAACATGGCGGGAAAATGTTACTTTAAAAATTGCAGGTTACTGCCATCTAGGGATGGCAACGGGTCTATTTACCGACGAGGAGTAGTGGAATATCCATGTCTCCAAGACAAGGAAAAATCCATGTGCCATGTTCCTGTCTCCATCATCGGGTGCTATTCTCCCTCGTTCTCCGCCCCCATCGGCGCCCCACGAGGATCCAGACCCAAAATTCAGCTGATCCCCACTCTAGATATAAACACGTACTGATGTACATTACTACTAATAAGAAGACAAGGAGGCACTACCATTTTCTTTTAAATTCAGCCGCAACAAAGAGAAATTTCCTCTACTAATAAGTAGAATATAAGCTCACATACTAATATGTATCTAAGCTCATATACCAGAAGTAGAATCTAAGCTCATATACTGATATACAACCTCATATACCAGAAGTAGAATATAGATATGAATCTAACAGAACCACATATAGCACAAGCTCATATGCCCAAGTACCAACATAAGTAGAATCTAGATTTGAATCTAACATAACCTCATATACCACAACCTCATATACACAAGTACCAACAGAAGTAGAATCTGGATATGAATCTAATAGAACCTCAAATACCACAAGCTCATATATCAGAAGTAGAATCTAAACTCATATACTGATATACAACCTACTAACAAATGTACCAACAGAAGTATCTCGATATGCTCTAAAACCTACCAACAGAAGTACCTAATCGGAGAAGGAAGAGACCGCATCATGTCGTGGAGGAGGAGGCTGGTGCTAACTGTTGGGGAGGACTGGAGGAGGAAGAGACCGCATCGCGACATGGAGGAGGCTGGTGCTAACTGTTGGGGAGGACTGGAGGAGGTTGATGTTAGTGTCGACGTCGGCTCTCGGCTGTTGGGGAGGAGGACCGCGTCGGAGGTTGGGGAGGACCAGATGAAGTCAGCGCGGTCGCGCGGGCCGCGAGACTGGGGGACTACGGGAGCAAGGGAGGGCCGGAGCTGTGGATATCATGGGGATATGCTCATGATCTTAGGATGATGTTACAATTGGCAATGGCGTTGAAGGTTTATCGAATCACGCATTTTCAACAAAGTTCAAGTGCTGTCAGGTCTTTGAAGGTTAGACCAGCCAGGGCGGCGGTCTGGTCGGCTTGTGTGGCGGTCAGACTGGCCATGAGCGACGGTCTGACTGGCCATTAAGTGTCTTTGAATTTCAAGCTGGGCTAAAAATAAAGGGTGTATGCAAGAAAGGGGATTCTCCAACACTTGGTTTCATACTTTTTGGAGCTTCAAGTTAAAAGTTATATTCGTTTGAAATTTCCAGAGAGGTCTCGGTTTTCTAGGGAGGAAATTTGGCTAAGTCCCCTGCTGGGCGGTCAGACCGGCCAGGTGGCGGTCAGACCGACCATGGGTGGCGATCTGACCGGTTTTGACTTGTTCGCCGGCCATCTTAGCAGCGATGTTTGTTGGTTAGGTCAAGTTCATGGGTTTCAGTACATATGTGTTGCATGATGCATGTTTTGACTAACGTGGGTCAAGTTGCGGAGAACTTGTTCCCGAAATAGATTTCTTGGTCCATTGTTGTGCAGGTAGCTTGGAGGTCAATGGCGAAGATGATCGGGACTAGTCTTGGAGAGCTGAGGTTCAAAACGATCAATGATACCGGGTAGAGTCAATGGACTCAAGCATGGCACAAAATGGACAAGGATGATCGAACGGGATGTTCGGAGCGACGGGTTGCATCAAGCGGTGCGGAGGTCGGTGCAAGTGCATGGGTGGTTTCGGTGGGAGCCAGATGGGAGATACTTGCCGACATGAAGAGAGCCATTGATTAACTTACACGTGGCGAAGCATGGGATTGCTTCGTGAAGTTTGGACTCGGTCTTTGGAGAAGGATCGAGAAGGGGTATTTTGGTAACTTCACTAAAATACCGCCTTAGTGGCTTTTGGCTAAACCGCGGCGTAAGAAAAAGTGGTTTAGGTCAAGAGAAGATGAAGATAACATTTTGAAATGCTTGCGTGAGTTAAACCCGTTTGTGTGTAGGCTTAACGAGTGCCCATTAGGAATATCCTTCTAGAAGCTAACCTCCACTATAAATAGGGGAGGGTGCTGGTTGTGCGCCTCCCAACCCTTGTATTTTGAAGAAACCCTAGTTTGTGTTTAGGGTGAGGTGGTGGAGAGGTTAGGGTTCTAGAGAGTTGGATTGATTGTGTACTCAAGTGTTAAGTATTCGTCCTCCATGATGGAGTGATTGTAAACCAACATCTATCTCAAATCAATCCAAGCAAGATTCCTCAAGATGATCCTCTTCTTGTTCTTGCTCTCTATTTTGTGATTTTAGGGTTTTTTTATCCTTGGTTTTCCTTTAGTTTCTGGTCTGGATCTTACTTACTATAACATGTGGGAATACATCTAGGATCATCTTGAATATCTTTAACCCACAAGCAAATTTTTGGATAAAATTTTGGTTTTGACTCAATTTTAGAGCAACCTTCACTCAAACGGAAAAAGGTCAAAACTTTGGCAAAGATCTTCGCGATCCTTGATTGGAATAGGTTTCTGACATCCTAGAGAAGGTGTGTTCCAAATTTTGTGAAGTTTGAAGTTGTGGATCAAAAGTTAGACATATTTATGATTTCGTTTTTGGGCTGATTTTACTATTCATTGTGCTGGAGGTCAGACCGCCCCTGTGAGAGGTCAGACCGCCCATGGAGAGGTCTGACCGCCCAACTCTTTTAGAATTGAGTTTTTGATGATTTTGGTTGTTTTGCTTCAGAGTTTCGATTGGGTTCAATACAAGTCTTCTGCTATGCTTGTACATTGATCTTCATATCTCTCATAGCTATTGGAGTGAAATACGTGTTGAATCCGATCAAGTTGAAAAAGAGATCATGCTCCTATTCACCCCCCCCCCTCTAGTCGTCGTTTCGGTCCAACAGGAGGAGTACTGGGATTGCGGCAGCAAGGGAAGGCCAGAGGAGTAGTGGGACTGCGGGAGCAAGGGAGGGCCGGAGGAGTAGCAGGACTGTGAGAGCAAGGGAGGACCGGAGGAGTAGCGGGAGCTTCGGGACTGCAGGAGCAAGCAAGGGAGGAGGAGCAGCGACCAGCGGGTGCAACGAAGGGTAATTGGGGATTTGGTTGGGGCAGTGGCTGGAAATGGGATGCTACTGCTGCTAGGGTTATGCCTTACGCGGTTACGCACTTACGGGAGAGGGGAGATGGGAGTCACAGGACGGGAGACTGTGCGAACGTGCGGCAGGTCGGTAGCGGTAGTAGGCTAGTGCCTAGTGGCCCATATGTCATTGGGTTATCGGGGCCCATACAGGTAGCAGGGATGGGGAGTAGGGGATTGGCCCAAACCCGTTTCACCCAATGAGGAGTTGTATTTTTGTATTAGCATCCCTGTGGGGGAAGAAATAGCCTCAACCCCAGCCCCTAATTGGTGAATTCCCCATTAGGGAACAGGAATGGGCCCCATTGCCATCCCTGCTGCCATCGCTAGTAGACAGTAATACTCCATACGTTCTTTTCTATTCATTGTTTTAGACATCGACATAGTCTGCAATATACGTGTTTGATCCTTACTATTTATAATTATATGTTGGTAAAATTATTGAAAATATAATTTTACCAACATATAATTAGAAATATAATTAGCTCCCAGTTTGTAGAGTTCATCTAGATTTATTGTTTTTCTAATTTAGAAATTTTGTTTGGTTTTGTTTTTGTATTGGTAAGGTTCGCCTAGATTTATTTTTATCTAGTTTAGAATTTTTCAACATAAAAAAAACAGAAATCATTGGATGGTGATCCATCGTATCGAAGAAAGTGATCGAGTTTAAAAAAAATTCAAACAACTGTAGCTTAGTCGCCCCAATATCAAAGTACATTTAATGAAAAATCTACTGGTATCTCGTGCGATAAATCTAAATACTTTTCCGTATACCAGGGTTATGGGGGTGTGGACACAGGCCGAATAGATCTGGACCACCCGTTCCAAACATGCGATCCGACGGCTCTGTACTGGCTTGGTCCCGACCGCACAATTGTGATCCAACTGACCACAAGAGCCGAGACGGCCAGAGCTCCTAAGAACTCGCCAATTCTCGAATAAGTAAAAAAGAACGGATGGGGTAATAGAGTTAGGAACCGATAACTTTTGATACGACTGGTTTTAGAACCATGGTCATTAATTTATTTTGGTTACATGCAGATGGTCTGAAAAATTGAAAGGTGATTGTGATTCATATCAAGAAAAGCGATGTTAATGCAGATGGATAATATGATAACGGTTGACAGCCTTGAGATATCTATAGATCTTCCATATTCGGAGGCTCGCTTTAACCATTAAACGCCTTTGATCGTACGACAAAAAGTAAGAGGATTACAAGGACTCCTTTTTTATATTGCAAGACAAGAAGAATATTCAAAGCTTATATGTGTATCTGGATAGTTAGGGAGTCTTTGGCTCATTTAGCCACTTTTGAAATAAAATAGCAAATATAGCTTTCGCATCCGAAATGATAAAATTGGCAACGTGATAGACTAGTCAGACGATATGTGTCCCCTACTGCACTCTCAGTCCGTGACCACCATCTATCACGTATTTCGGATCGCAACAGCCCGTTCACATGGTCACGTACTGCGCTCCCCAAGCGCTGCAACCTGCAAGAACCTGCAGCAGACTCCGTCCGCGGAAGGTTGTAATGCAAGGCGCACACACTAATCACTAAAGGACAAACCCCCTAATCACTAAAGGTTGTAATGCAAGCCACACACACTAATCACGAAAGGACAAACCCCCTAATCACTAAAAGACAAAAAATGCAGAAAATGTGGGATGTGCCTACAGCGCTCCGAGAGCGCGGGAGGACCCGCAGCGATCCAAGAGCACTACAGGTGACCTGTCTAACCTACCGCGGTGTCATTTTTGTAATTTAGTATGAATGGAGTTACTTTTGCTATTACGAAAAAGTGGCTAAATCAGCCAAAAACTCGATAGTCATGGGGTGTTTGGTTCCAAGGATGGACTGGTCTATCATATGATCATCCCATAATTTTGGTGGGATAACACCATCTCTCATTTTGTACTAAACTTATCATTATGAGGGATGAGGTGGCGATGGACTAACCTTTTCATTTCTCAAACCAAACAAGTGGGTTAGATTCAGAGTTAGGATCGGATGATCCATTCACCGTTCGGTCATTCAAACCAAATACCCCATAATATAGTATATGTTGATCCACGTAAAGGGAGGTTTGAGAGTCCGAACTCTGAAAGGTCAGGCCGGGTTTGGTGGTAAGAGTGAGGGTGTTCATTCCCACTCACCTAGGTTCGATCCTTGGGATCGGTATGGTGTGTCTTATTTAATTAGAGTACACATGTGTGCTCATTAAGTGAAAAATATGTGTTCGCACTCCGTGAGACCCTGGAACCTTCGCAAAATTTCTAGTGTGTAGTGGATGTGCACGCGTGTGTGGCGTGGGTGTGGTGTTCTTCCTCAACGTATCTCTTTCTAATGAAAAGGAGAGTCCCAACTCTGGTGTCACCTCTATTTTCTCGTGTGTACCTGGTGAAAGGGCATTTCATTTGTACTGGTTTGTGTTTGTAGGGTGTTTGTGGGGGTAGTTTAGAGACTTGCAGCGCATGTCACCAACAGACCACATATTACCCGTTTATAATGAAAATTCCTGACAAGGTAAGAAGGAACGTTCAAGATTATAGATTCAGAGAAAAACTACGTTACAATTTAGCCCTTCACTGATAAAACAGGTTACTTGAATTTTATTTTCGACATCTAAACTCACCTAACTACCAGCCAGGGTCGTCATAAAAGTTTGCCGTAGATCGGATTCTGCATGTAGCAACGGTATTGTTATTGTTTGACAAGGTCGCAAATGGTTGGTACTGTTAAGAGTATTTGTGGTATTTTCTATTGTTCTAAGATTTAGTTTTGTATTCCTTTGTACTCTATATATCGCCCATTTGGCTATTGTAATACATACATAATATTCATAATATGTTATCAGAGTTAGGGTTAGAGTTTCCCCGTGATAGCCTAACATTCATCTTCTTTCACTGCCGTTGCTCCCGGGAGGAGCAATCTCCACTCCCAAGGGCGACCTCCTAGTTACCAACAAGTAGCAGCAGTCTTCACCGAAGCCGGCGTGCCATCGATATCGCCTCCTTGGTCACACCACCGCCACCACCATCAATTTTCCCAGCTAGATCCATCGATGTCGAACGTGGATCCGGGCTTCCTCTTCCTCATTGTCGAAGCCGACGCCACCCCCAAGCCGTGTCGCCTGGATCCGCGCCAGATTGACTAGGATCATAGTCGTCCGATGCAGCCACCGCCGTGCCCGTGGATCTAACCGCCACCATCTAGATCCACCCTGGATCGGGCCGCCGTCGTCCAAATCCACCCTGGATTGGGCCGCCGCCGCCTCGGCTCCCCTGCTCTCGGATTCGTGCCGCCGCATGGCGGGCCTCCTCCTCGTCGACATCGCCTTGTCATCTCCTTGGGCTCCTCTGCATCAGTGCCTCGGCCGCTTCTACTGCTGCGGCAGCATCGCGCGCCCGGCTCCCGAGTCCCGCATCCGCTACTCCTCGTTAGAGAGCGACACACCGCGCTGGAGAGGAGTTTGTTGGAAGACGATGGGGTGGGAAGAGGAGAGAAGGATCGAGAAGGACCGGAGAGGAGACGCTAATGGCGACGGGAAACGAGAGAAGAGATGGAGTTGTTGAGCGCGTCGATGAACAAGAGTAGTAGTTGATCTGGTTTATAACCAGATCTGGCCAAAGCTACTCTGGCTTCTTCTTCCGTTGTTAAAGCTTCGTGTTGCTAGTATTTGCTGCTAGCTATCATTTGAGTCTTTTATTTCTTCGTGTCATTTCTTCCGTTGTGTCCATCCAAGTCCTTAACACTCTATCTTTGAGTTCATCTAAGCCATGCGAGTCTATAAAGTGTTTGTCAGTCAGCCGATTGCTTATTGGTCCATTCCTCCCCTTTCGCATGGCAGCAACTGCCGCTCTTCTCTCCGAGCCGTTGCAGATCGTAGAAGTCGTTATGATGACGTTGTTCTTTCTGAGCCGTAGCCCCAAGCTTCTAAGGCTACTACGCTTCTTCCGCACTGCGCATCCGCTGCGCTTCTTGTGCACTACGCCGCCACCGTCTTGGGCTTCAATATGCACCGTCATGCTTCTATCTATTACTTTTCAGATTGATTTGACAGCTTTCTCTATTCATGTAGTTTCATCATTTTCTTCGTCATGTTGTCACTGTTGACTTTGCTCCTGCTTGTCTCTACTTTCCCAACCCTTGCACCTTTTGTTTTATGAACTGTCGCACGACCCCGGATGGGAGATCTTTTTATATTCGGCATATTTTCTAAGAGTTGCACGCTACGACGACATTATCAACATTCAGATTTTGGATTTTTCCTATTTTAGTGTTAACTCTTTTCGAATGCAATACTATTGCATACGCCTTGCATTCGAAGGATGTTAAAGGTATTTATGGCATTTTCTATTATTTTAAGATTTAATTTTGTATCTCTTTGTATTTTATATATTGTATATTGAACTATTACAATACATACACGATATTCATAACAGGCACCAGTGAGAGCTATAGTTTGGCAGTTTGGAATTTCACTATTCAGAAAGGCGACCCTTGATACGGTTCGCCAGGTCGAGCTCTTGGGCGTAGTTCCAAAAACGTCATTTTTCGTTGCGTATTAAGTGCATGGAACGTTGCAATTTGTCTTGGCATGTCGTTTTGAGCAAAATAGACTGGGTTGACTTCAAGAAAGCAGCATTATCGCGTGGCCTTGATAGAACTTAATCTCATGCCACAACTCACAAGCACGGCCTGTTTTTTTTTTTTTTTTTTTTTGAAAGAACAGCACTGCCTTATTTTTCAATAATTGTTTTAGTTCGAAGATGGGCAGATATGAACTTACATGTGCACCTAGAAGGTTAAATCGTGTACCCGTGTAAATGGAGGTAATCTGATTATTGCCTCTCTCAGTTTTTTTTTTTTTTGGTGTGCTAATTGGCAGGGCCTTGCATGTGTTGTCATATACTTGTAGACTGTATGCTGTGAACTGGGCATGCATTGCCAACAGAATAGATACTACTCGCTAGTAATGAGTTACCTCTGAAAAAGAATACAGATGAATTCATCCGTTTAGGCAGGTATAAAACTATAAATGGTAAATAAAAAAAAACTATCATTCTTTAATATCCTTATTATATTATTAAGGCAGCGTACCAAAATAAAATTGTTGATTTTTTCAGAAACAATAACTAAATCAAATTAACCTGGAGAGACGAGTATCTCATGTCCATAGACTGATGTGCTCTCGGGTATTTTTTAGCAATGTTCAGACATGCAGCGCTCTTTTTCGCTACAAATTCGAAAGGTGGTATATCGGGATTTGTATTGGAAATACACTATAAATGAGAAACTGCGGTAGTTTTTCTATTAAGTTCTAAACAAAATAAGAACTAGTATTCTTATTAGTTTCTAGATCATGGGAGTGTTGCAATTTTTACCGATCAGATGCTTATAAATACTCGCTGATAGGTGACGCAAAAGATCAGCAAGTATTATGGAATTTCACTCAAACTTGTTATATGGGCAACCTCCAGTGAATCATAAAGCTAGGAAAAGTGGAACTATCTTCAGGCACCCAGCCCAAGAAACAAAAAGGGAAACAAAAAAACTAGTGGAGTAACACCAGGAATCTAAGGCAAACCACTAGTTAATCTATCTGTGGGAGAAAAGAGGACCATTTATATGAAGCTTAATTAGCATGAGCTTCGTTTAACCTTACATGCAAATATAGCTTCATTAAGCTTTTCAAGAAAACATAACAGATTAGAAAAATGGAGTGCTAATAGTAGCAGGAACTAGCTAGGAAGGGATCAATCACCTAGGATGAACGGCATGGTCCTGAAACCACCCTGCTTTGCCTTCTTCTCGGCCACATCCTTCTTCTCCCCTCTTCCATCCTCAGCCATTGTTCTTGATCTCCTTCTTCAGAGAAGAAGACCCGCAGTCGTTGCAGGAGCTTCTCTCCACTGGAGCAGTGGAGAGCTATGAACTATGGTTAGGCACTGGCTGCCTTCGTTGTGTGTGTGAGAAATGGAGATGGAGATGTCTTGTACGCACGCTTTTAAAAAGGCATAAGGTTAAGATTGGATTTGGATGTCCGTCCCCAGAAAAGTCTCCGGAAATGGGAGGCATCCAGCAGGGCCAGGCTCCACCACAGGATGATTGGGATGTGGCGCCGTTGAGGATCTGCATCCACTGCAGTCAGATCAAAATGGCATGGGGCTACCATTTGGTAATCTTGATCGATTCTAATTAAGAGTAATAGACACCACTAGTCAGTAGTTACCAGTAACTCCCGATTTTCTCAACCATATATGTAGTGTTATTATTATGTCGTTTAATCCAGATTCTGGATCTTGTTGAGTAACCGTAGCTGGCGAGTCTCGTCTGAGTGATTACCTCATAAACAATATTTAGATTGTAAGAACAAAGTAAGAACACAAAGCACAACAGTAGATTGAACACAGAGATATGAGAGGACTTCAGGCTTCGCTTTATTGTTCTTCGATAATCGTGTTACAATGGTTGGGGGTCCATCTCTATTTATAGCCTCTCGACCCTGCTAGGGATTCCAATAGGCTGCCCATATATAGGCCGGCTTCTGGACCGGACCCAGAGTTTCTTAACACTCCCCCTTGGGCACCCATTCTTACATGTATATGCTTCGTAAAAACTCCATAAAAACCCAGTGGGGAAAATTTAGATAAAGAGTACATGACATATGTTCTACTGCGTTGCATGAATTGCCTCATTAAAAACCTTAGCCGAGAAACTTCAAGAAAACTCGTTAAGGAAAAAAGAGTACAATCCACCTAATTTAATTTAATCTCCAGGATTTATTATTTGGATACTCGATCTTCGTGATCAAGTTTTAATAAAAAGTTCGTGAAGATTCCCTCCTGAATTCTGCACTTTTCTACGTCTCATCATTCCAATTCCACGTATGCATCTTTCAAAGCTAGATGCTGGAAGTGACTTAGTGAATAAATCTGCCAGATTTTAATATGACTTAGTATGCAGTACTTTAATTTCGTCCATCTTCTGCAATTCGAAGCATAAAAGAACTTGGGGTTGATAGGCTTAGCGAGAGGACTCTTCACATAACCTATTTGCACTTGTGCAACACAAGCTGCATTATCTTCATAGATAATCGTAGGGGTTTGCGCGGTCTTCAATCCACATGACTGCTGGATGTGGTGAATCATCCACCGAAGCCAAGAACATTCCCGTGAGGCTTCGTACAGTGCTATGATTTTCGAGTGGTTCGTCAAAGTAGATACAAGACTTTGCTTAGACGATTTCAATAAAATTACAGTTCCACCACATAGGAATACATAGCCTATTTATGATGTAGCTGTGTGCGGGTCTGACAGGTACCTAGCATCTGTGTAGCCAGTTAAAGTTAGGTCTTGGTTCTTTCTGTAGAATAAACCAAGATCTTTGCTTCCTTGAAGGTATCGGAAGATGTTCTTTATTCCCTGCCAATGCATTTTGGTAGGTTCTGCATTGTACCTTGCTAGCAGGTTCACTACAAATACAATGTCCAGTCTAGTACAGTTTGCTAGATACATGAGTGCTCCTACTGCACTTAGGTACAGGAATTCCGGTCCCAGGACTTCCTCATCACTCTTCTTTAGGTCTGTACGGGTCCTTGTCTTGCTGCAAGGATCTCCCGACCATCGGCACTTTCAAAGCCGTTTCAAAGCCCAACCTTTCCAACACTTTCTGAGTATAAGTTGACTGATGTACTAGAATCCCTTTCGGGGTATGCTCAAGCTACAAGCTTATGCAATATTTGGTTTTACCCAAGTCTTTCATCTCAAACTCTGACTCCAGGTAAGAGCTTACTTTTTTAATATCTTCTATGGTCCCGATGATATTCAAATCATCTACATACACTGAGATTATACAGAATCCATCATGGGATCGCCGTATAAAAACACATAGACAATCCTCATTGTTTGTGTAGCCTTTCTTGCAGAGAAAGTCGCTCAAGCGATTATACCACATTCTGCCTGATTGCTTCAGTTCATAAAATGATTTTCCGAGTTGCACACTGTACAGATTTCTATTTGCTCTGTCTTGATTCTGGACAGGGATACCTTCAGGTACCTTCATGTAAATGTCCGAATCCAAGTTCCCATAAAGGTATGCAGTTACCACATCCATCAATTTTATTTCCAAATTCAAGTTTACTGCCATTGAGATTAAATATCTAAAGGTAGTTCCGCCCATGACCGGGGAATAAGTTTCTTCATAATCGACTCCTGGTCGTTGAGTGAAATCTTGTGCAACAAGCCTTGCTTTATGTCTTACAACTTCATTGTTTTTATTTCTCTTTCGAACAAATACTTATTTATGCCCTACTAGGTGCACATGGGGAGGCGTGCGGCTTACAAGCCAAATACCCCTCTTTTATTCGGAGATAATAATTCTGCTTCAATTGCCTTCTTCTTATCTTTCCAATCTGATCTTTTCTTACATTCAGCGAGCGATGCAAGCTCTGGATCAAGATCGATGATTGTGGTAATTTTCTTTGCAAAATAAATATCGACATTGGTTGTTGTTCTATTCATAGATTCTCCCGTGGTCACATAATTTATAGCTATTTCTTCATAGGACGATACTTCTAGTGCTTCTACTTGCTTATCGCTGCTTTCAATTGCGGTGGCAAGTCCCTTTAGTTTTTCAGCTCCGATGTGTGCACACACATCCATGCTGATATCTCCCTTTGTGAAAATATTCAAATCAAGTATGCCTTTTACTAAAGGTTCGATACTGGTGCCAGGTCTCAACTGGTTCTCATTTTGGTTGTGGAGGAGCTTCCGTGATCGGCTGTGTCAAGTTCTTCTTATCCTTTTTCGCCAGGCGTCCCCGGTTACTTGGGATTCGAGGGGGCCGGAGTTATTGTCCTTTTATTCTGAGGCCTTTGGACGAGATTGGGGATACCTTCAATTTCTTTGGCATTTCAACCCTCTCCGGCGCATTGTGTGCAGGCACATGCGACTTGGTCACGCTCTTCAAATCACTAAAGTGGTCAGGCAGTTGATTCGCTAATGCTTGCAAATCAATTATCTTCTGGACTTCTCTATTTGTTTCACTAGTGCGCGGGTCATGTGCATGGATTCTCGTGGATTACCACGTCAGTTCTCGACATTTTTCATCAAGGGGTTGATTTCCTCCCCTAATGACAGGAACCTGTCATCATCAAATATGCTGTCGACGAAGCGGGTTGTATGCAAATCTCTAGTCATGGGGTCCAGATACCTGATTATGGATGTTGTCTCATAACCAACGTATATCCCAGACTTTTGGAGAGGGTTCATTGCAGTTCGCTGCAGTGGTGGTATAGGTACATAAACCTTACAACCAAACATTCGAAGATGGGAGATTTTCGGTGCTGACTCTTGCACTAGTTGCATAGGTGAATGGGTGTTATATGCTGATAGTCGAAAATTGATGATAGTTACTGCGTGTAGGACTGCGTGTCCCCAACACGTAGTTGGTAAATTACAATTCTGCAAGAGTGGTCGAGCAATAAATTTAATTATTTTAATTAATACCTCTGCTAGTCCATTCTGGGTGTGGACATGTAGTACAGAATGCTCAATAGTAATTCTCATTGCCATACAATAATCATCAAATGTCTTTAAAGTAAATTCTTCGGCGTTGTCCACCCTGATGGACTTCACATGATGATCGGGGAAATTATTCTTAATCTTAATTATCTGCGAGATCAGCTTTGCAAAAGTGTGGTTTCTCGTAGACAATAAGTATACATACGACCATTTCGAGGAAGCATCAATGAGCACCATAAAGTACATAAATGGTCCTCACAGGGCTGTATAGGATCGCAAATATCTCGCTGGATACGGTCCAGGAATGTAGGGATTTCATCCTTTACTTTCAGAGCCGAGGGTCTGGTAATTATTTTCCCGGTGGCACATGCAGGGCACACGAAATCTTCTGGATTCGGGAAATTCTTTACATTGGCATTATGTCCCTGAGTATTAGTAATTATATTTCTCATCATTCTAAGACCGGGGTGGCCTAATCTATCATGGCAGAGACAGAAACACTACTACAAAACATGCTATACTAGAACCGTCTGTGATAAAATTATCACAGACGGTTCTTCGTTAACCGTCTGTGATATATAAGTATCACGAGCGGTTCTTCTGAACCGTCTATGATACTTCACGAGCGGTTCGTGTAATGAACCGTCTATGATACTCTTCTCATCACACGGTTGTTCTGAACCGCTCTGTGATATTACGAGCGGTTCGTATAACGAACCGCTCGTGATAATATTTAGATCTGAGCGGTTCGTTATACGAACCAAATGCGTGATCTTGGCTATCACTGACGGCTATTTAAAAGAACCGTCGTGATATATTAGCATTATAAGTAGGTGCGACGGTCCCCATTTCTATTAAATCCATTTGAACCGCCGCCACCCTCCTGCTGCTGTGTCCGCTGCCGACAGTCCCCATTTCTATTAATTCCATTTGAACCGCCGCCACCCTCCTGCTGCTGCGTCCTCTCCCATTTTGAGCTGTTACCCCTACCTCCTCCTCTCCCATTTTGAGCTGTTACCCCTGCCTCCTCCTCCCCCGGACCATTGCGGCACCTGATCTGCTGCCTCCTCCCACATTGCGCCACTTTGGAGAGAAAGGTAACGATCGATCTGTAACCCTTTATATTTGCTATAGAGTACTCACTAATGTGTTTGGTCATTATAAAGGGTACTTGCGGTTTATTAATATATAATTTAACACTAATTAATTTGTTACGTGCGTGTACGTGTAGATGGACCGAAACTGGATGTACATTGAGAACCGTGTGAGTGAAGAGTATATTAATGGTGTGTTTGCTTTTAGAAGAGCCGTCGAGCAGGATATGTTGAAGAAGGGGATAAAATATATGTACTGTCCATGCATTGATTGCGGTAATATGAAAATGTTTAACAACCCGGCGCAGATCGAAGCTCACTTAATCTGAAGAGGTTTCAAAAAGGATATACATGTTGGAGCGATCACGGTGAAGAGCGATTATCTGGAAGTCAAGAATGACGACATCGCCGAGGAAGTCAACGATATGCGTGGTATGGAATGTGCTTTTGATGAGGATAGATCACATGATGACAATCTGGATCGGATGCTACGCGATGCGAAGGAACTACGTGAGAGAGAGTTTTGTAAATTCGAGGGCTTAATGGAGGACTGGGAAACCTTTGTTCCTAGGCCGCAAGCCGAATACACAAGGTTGTCAACCGTGCTTGAAGCCGCTGAAATTGAAGGCAAGCAATGGTTGGTCCGACAAGAGTTTTACTGGCGTTGTTAGGTCTCTTAGTCGACATCCTTCCGAGGGAAGCGTGTTGCCCAAAGACGACCTACCAAGCTAAGAAGGTTCTTTGTCCATTGGGAATGGAAGTAGAAAGAATACATGCATGTCCGAACGATTGTATCCTTTATCAGTAAAGAGTATGCAGACATGCATGCATGTCCGTGTGCGAGCATCCCGATACAAGCGGAAGAATATCGCTAAGGCGAAGCAAGGACCTCTGCTAAGATGTTGTGGTATCGCTGTGATCCCACGTTTGAAGCGTTTATTTGCGAACCGAAAGGAGGCAAGATTGATGCGTTGGCACTCGGAGGAGCGTAAGAAAGATGGGAAGCTCGGACACCTGCGATTTCGCCTAATGGAGAAACTTCGATCGGAGCTTGAAGAGTTCGGTGCGGAACCGAGGAACATAAGGTTAGGGTTGAGTACGGATGGAATGAATCCTTTCGGTAACATGAGCGTGACATAGCACTGCCCGTGAATCTATGTATGTACAACCTTCCTCCTTGGTCGTGTATGATGCGGAAATACATTTTGATGACACTACTTATCCAAGGGCGAAGCAACACGGGAGCGATATTGATGTGTACCTAGCACCATTCTTTGGAAGATCTTGTGACACTTTGGAGCGAAGGGGTACAAGTATGGGACGCGCATACAAGCGAGAGAACTTCACTTTACGCGCCATGTTATTACGCACCATCAATGATTTTCCCGCCCTTGGTAACTGTCGGGTTCGATTACAAAAGGAGCCAAAGCCTGTCCGCCTTTGCATAGATGGTACCGAGAGTGTATGGTGAACAACTCACGCAAAAGCGTATATATCGTCACCGTAGGTTCCTTCCCGAGATTCACCCATACCGCAAGATGAAGAAACAATTCGACGGAAATAAGGAGGACGGTTCGGCTCAATGGATTCTAGAGGGAAAGAGGTCTATGATATGGTTAAGGATATCGATGTTGTGCTTGGAAAGGAGGTAAATTAAGGACCCTCGTAAAAATATCCGAAGAAGCGGTCAATTTTTGGGACTTGCCTTATTGGGAGCACTTAGAAGTTCGAAGATTGCATCGACGTCATGCGTGGAGAAGAATGTATGTGATAGCTTGATTGGCCTCTTCTTGAACATTCTTGGCAAAACAAAAGGCGGCGTTAACGCACGGCGTGACTTGGTTGATATGAACATAAGATTCGAGTTAGCACCGAAAGAGATCGATAAAGGATTTAACGTACCTTCCCCGACTTGCTACACTTTGTCCAAGGCCGAGAGAAATGAAGCGTGTCAAAGTTTGCATGGTGTGAAAGTTCCGTCGGTTACTCGCCAATATTAAGAAACTTGTTTCCATGAAAGATTTGAAATTAATTGGTATGAAGTCTCATGATTGTCATGTGCTGATGACACAGATGCTTCCTGTTGCAATTAGGAGTATCTTGCCAAACAAGGTCCGAGTGGCAATCTTTAGGTCGTGTTATTTCTTTAAATCAATTGCTCGAAGGTCATCGATCCCGAAGGACTCGACGCTCTGCAGGCCGAGGTGGTGACGACTCTATGTCATCTTGAGATGTATTTCCCTCCGTCTTTTTTTGATATCATGGTCCATCTCATTGTTCACCTTGTGAAAGAGATAAAGATATGCGACCCGTGTTCCTACGTCATATGTACCCTTCGAGAGATACATGGGAATTACAAGTCCTACGTATGGAATCGATCTCACGGAGGGCGATATCATCGAAGGTTATGCAACCGAAGAGGTCATTGAGTTCTGCGTGGACTACATGGCTCGAGTGGAACCGATAGGCGTGCCTCTATCTCGTCACGAGGGAGACCGGAGGGTATCGGGACCATCGGGAGAAAGCAATCACTCCCAATCTAGATACATACGCGCAGCCCATTTCACGGTCTTGCAACACATGACCCAAGTGTCCCCGTGCACGTCGACGAGCACGAGACATGTTACGCCAATGTAATCGAGGCCGGTTGGAGGTTTGGATAACGAGAGCACAACCGCTCGGTTCAACGAATGGTTAAAGATGCGATTCATCGGGAGGGCATCAAGTGATGAAACACTGCTATGGTTGGCCAAAGGACCAAAATTTACAATTGTGACATGGCAAGGATACGATATAAATGGGTACACGTTTTATACGGCAGCTCAGGATATGAAGAGCACAGTCCAGAACAGCGGTGTCCGCATAGATGCATTTCACGAGGGTTCAATATCGCGGGGCACGCGGTTGAACTCGTACTATGGGTTCGTAGAGGAGATTTGGGAGCTTGACTATGTACTTTTCAAGATCCCCTGCTTCGATGTCTTTGGGTTAAACTTCCGCAGGCGTGAAGGTCGACAAGTACGGTGTCACTACTGTGGACCTCAAACGTGTCGGATACAAGGACGAACCATTCGTACTCGCTAAGCAAGTTGTTCAAGTTTTTTATGTAACGGACCCAGCAAATAAGAACCGTCACGTAGTTCTTCATGGGAAAAGAAGGATTGTCGGAGTTGAGAATGTCGTGGATGAGGAAGAGTACAATCAATTTGACGAGTTGCCTCCTTTCGGAGACGGCATCAGACTGGTGGAAGAACCCAGTGAGGAAGCTAGCTATATGCGCGTCGATCATCATAAAGGACTGTATTTCAATTAAGCATGTATATATTCCACTGTTATTAATTTGATGTTAACATGGAAACGCGTCACGTGTTATGGGCCAGTGCTAAATCGGTCAATTTGCCTCGATCGGTCGTGTGAGACCCCGGTTTATCAGACTTGTAATGCAAAAGATATATATGAGAAAATTAAACACCTCATCTGGAGCTATGATACAGTGAATCAAGCACCTCATGAGATGAACAACCCAATTGGATTCATCTCATTTCGAGCTATGATGAACAACCCTTCAGTGACGCGATATCGAGAGGACCCTGCCTCTCCAATAGGACCCTCGATGAGTCCGCCTCAACCAAAGCTTCAAAAGGCCGCCACATCGCTTCCCGTCGAGAAGACGACAAAGGGACAAGAAAAGCGTGTCACCATATCGGTCCCTGAGGCGTCACACGGGAAGACGTCCCTCAGCCGCCTCGTTAAGGAGAAATCGAAATCGAAGAACATTAAGGTACCTCCCAACCCCGTCAAATACTCACTCGGAAGTCCGTTGGTCTCCGGCGCAGAACTAAAGAGCTCAGGAGTAGCTTGTCAAGCTTTGCATGATTGGTACTTGCGCAAGACCGGAGCGAAGGGGGGTCATACTGGAATCACCGTCACATACGGGAGGGAGCATTTTCTCCACGAGCCTGGCCACTTCGTCGTGAGCTTCGAAGACTTATTTGACTTATACAACCTAACTGCCCTCGACGCCTCACTTCTACGATGCTGGACACTGTAAGTGTGTGCAATCAATTTCTACACTCACGTGATACCGATAAATATCATAACTCATTGCTTATGTACAGATACATTATGAAACGTGCCCGTCGAATCAAAGAACCGGTGGGTTTCCTCGACCCACACGTGGTCTCTGAGCAAACAATCAACCAAGACGCATCCTACGTCGAGAATTACATAAAAATGGGATTGCTTGCTCAGAACGACAAGGAGTACATAATGGTGCCCTACAACTAGAAGTAAGTGTTTCAATATTTTCTATACAAATTACGTTTCAACATAGGTTTATGACTATAGCGACATACACGAGTAGGTTCCACTGGATTCTTCTGATTCTTGTGCTAAAGAGGAACATGGTATTGTACCTTGATTCTCTACTCAACAAAAATCACGACTTCACCATTCTTAAAGGAATACTCGACTGGTATGTTCATTTCCTCCGCACATAACTCTATTATAGTCTTCCTTCGCTTTAAATGGACAAGGATAACTTTTTGAATCATGTAGGCGTTCATCGGCTATGTTGCCGAGGAGGTTTATACAAGGAACAGCGCCACACCGACTCACGGGATGCGATTTCCAGACGCGCTACAACACAATAATCATATATCATACTCGTAATATTGCGTCTCGAATCGATTGTACATATATATGTAATTCTATTTTTACAGGTCGCCAAAGAAAAACGAGATCACCTATGCGCATTCTACGTATGCCATCATATGCGACTATTGATTGCTTCTAGGATGAACGATCCCCGTGTTTGTCAATCTCGTAATAATTATCTCCTAATTATAAATTTAAATATATATGCTTACTACTTTACTCCGCTAGCTTATGTGGCTTGAACATAGAGTTAAATGCACTCGAGATGGACCAGTCACGCACATTCGAGGGAGCTCGTGGCTTCATCAAGGCGGATATAGTTAACACTAACGGAGAGTTTCACGCCGTTGACACCGATGAACGACCTCGAAACAATTGATTCAATATTGTAATTCACTTTGGTAGTTGTAATTCAATTTGTAACTCTAGCGACAATATATACTTGAAACATTCTTTTGTAATTGATTTTGAGTTAAATGATCACTTTGAGTTGTCGGCAATTATCGTGACATGTTTCTACTTGCTAGTTTTCAGAGGGCATGGCTAGCAATTCCCGAGGCTAATGAAAATACGAAAAAATTTAATTAGGTTAATAGACTTATCACGCACGGTTCTAACTACGAACCGCTGCGCGATATCGAATAACCACAGACGGTTTGTAGTTGAAACCGCTCGTGATAATGAATTATCACGAGCGGTTCCAACTACGAACCATCTGTATCTCTGAGAATCACGACGGTTCCGACCACGAACCGTCGTGATTCTGAGTAATCGCGAGCGGTTCCAACAACGAACCGCTCGCGATTCGTAGTATCACTGCACGGTTCGTGGTGGAACCGCTCGTGATAAGAGATATCACGCACGGTTCAAAAACCGCTCGTGATGACTATACTGAACCGTCTGTGATGACCTTTTCTGTAGTAGTGAAAAGTTCAGAGCTTCTAAAAGTTATTTTTAGGACAGTATAGGCTACAGGTGTCTTAATGTGAGTGTAGTATAGCCCAAATTCATATAAAGGAAGTCTTTCTAATACCTTTTTTCCATTTTCCTCGCACTTTGTAATGAGTAGGTATTCCTTACCATACTCTTCTTCAGTCTCTACGTGGAGACCGTTAGCGCGAATATCTTTAAAGCTTGTGCCCATCAGGAGTATAATAGTAGCTCTTCCTGAGCCTATTACACAAGTATCGCTGCCTGCGATTGTCGTAAGACTACCAGCATTCTTGCTGATTGACTGAAAATTTTTGTCTCTCTTAATATGCTATTCGTTGTGCCACTGTCTGCTAAGCACACTTCCTCCATATAGCACTACATGCGTTCTTATATATATATAATACTTCAAAACAGAACACAATTTGCTATTAACACGGGAAAAAGTCGTGCAGAACTCATAATGAGAATATATTGCTTTGCTCTCCTAGAGATTACAACCATTATTTAAAATCAATGTTCTATCACAAACATAAACTGCAAATGACTATGAAATCTAAGTGAAATGTGTGCACTAGATCGAACCAGCAAAGAAGGAAGAAACTTCTTCCTGAATCTGCGCCATGTCTATCTTCTCTTCTTGGCAACTATAGCTACTGCTGCTGCAATGTCTAAAGAAGGTGTGATGAGGGCTGCTACTTGGCTGTCCACATCCATGGTGCATCCCATGACTGTGGATCCTCTATACCTGCAATGGCAAGGTGTGCCTTATGTTATCCTTTGCCCTTCTTCTTAGCCTTGAAGGCATCGATCACGTGCTGCGGCTCACGGCAAACACGTGACCAATGTCCCCAAGTGCCGCATTTGTATCAACTTTAGTTCTGCTGACCATAGGGCTTCTCATCGCGCTTCTTTTGTTCGTCCTTCTTGGCTTGGACATTCTGCTTGGTTTTGCGACCCCATGACCTTACCCTTCCTGCCTCTTTCAGTTGAATGAGGCTTCCTTACCTCATAGCAGCTTGCGTTGACTTCATGGCCAACTTTGCTACTAGGCGGCTGTCAGATGTAGTTCTTTCAGAGATGTCATCTTGAGCTTCTCCAACTTACATGATGCCAATCAGTTCGACATACTCCTTGTAGCCATCCTGACTATAGTTGCGTGCTGATTGCACCGCATTTTGGTGGAAGGTAGAGAGAGTTTCTTCTATCTTTTGCTCGCTTGTGGTTACCTTACTACAAATTTGAAGACTTGTACAAATTATGTGCAATACAGAGTTGTACTCCCCCGCGGTCTTGTAGTCAGCAAAATGTAATCGATTCCAATCCTGCTCTGCCCGAGGAAGAATGTTGTAATTTAGCTTCTCGATGCGCTTCTTCAGTGCGATCCATAAAGCTAGTGCATTCTTTTCTGCCATATAATCATTCTTGAGCGTTAGGCAAAGATGATATCTGAGGAAATGAAGTGCTTGATCATTCTCCTCAGCGGTTGAAGTGGCGTTCTTCAGGGTGCCAAGTCCAATAGCAAAACGGAGCTTCTTGCCTCCAAGTACGATTTCGACATCTGATGCCCAAGTCAGGTAATTGTGGCCATGTTGGGCCAGCTCTTCGAACTCCCGGTTCGTAATGCCAGTTATCTGCATATTCATGCAAAAAGTGCATAAGATTACTGCTGGTAATTTGTATAAAATAGTTGCAAATATTCTCATAATGTTCCCGTATTTTCTATGCATTTTTCAGGCTTTACTGCTATTTTTAGTGATTAAAAACACTATAAATAGTCACAAATAATCAAAAATAGTAAACAAAGTACATAAATTGCATAGAATTAACAATAACAAAGTTAAACATGCTTTGAATGCAAAAAAAAAAAAGATTCAAAAATTGAATTCCCGAGGCTCTTTTCTGTTAGAATATGATTTTTCAGTGAATTCTGCAATTTTCAGGGGCTAAAACGCGAAATTCTCAGTTCTGAGAAAAATTTTGCGTAATTTTTGAATTTGCGAGCGGGTTTTTCGCAAAATTTTCTTTTTCGCAAAAAAAATCTCATAATTTTCAGAATTCTGAGGGGTTTTTTTTTCAAAACTAGATTTTATTTTTCTTTTCCCTTTTTTGAGGCTACCGCTAGCCGAGGTGGGGATGCTTGTTTGGCGGCGAGGTTGGTGGGGCGGCGTGCGGCGTCTTCAAGTCGGCCGGGGTGGTGCGTCGTGGTGGCGGGCGCATGCGAGCCGTCTTCTTGGTCGAGGAGGTGTCGTATGGGCGGGCGTCGGCTGTGGCCGTCGGATGGTGCGGTGGTGGCGGGGCGTGATGAGTTGGCGGCGCACGACTTCCAGGTCGTGCGCCGGCCTCATTCATTATTATTTTTTTGAGATACTATTCATGCAAAAGAAAAAGAAAAAATATATACTATTCATATGATACGATGCTATGTGGTGCAGTCGACCTCCGTTCTTTCACACAACCACCTATCGGCTTGGCCGGCAACTTCTAGTCTGCTCGTAGTTGGTTAGAACGATAGTTGGTTAGAACGAATTCGCAATTTCAATCTACGGTACAATCGACATCCAATCTTTCACACAATCCACCGATCGGCATTGTATCGACGATTTCAAGTCGGCTCGCGGTGGATTAGAACGGATTTGCACCGTAGAAAAAACCAATCTAGAAAGCCAAATTTGCATAATTGAAAGCAATATAGAAAAACGATTCAATCTACGAGTGTCGTTCATCGACGGTTACCTTTCGATGCGAGGAGAGTCGATCGTGCTGATTACTTGTTGAATAACAGTCGCTGGCGAGTCTAGTCTGACCGATTACCTCGTAAACAATATTCAGATTGTAAGAACAAAGTAAGAACACAAAGCACAACAGTAGATTGAACACAGAGATATGAGGGGACTTCGGGCTTCGCTTTATTGCTCTTCGATAACCGTGTTACAAGGGTTGAGAGTCCCTTTCTATTTATAGCCTCTCAACCCTGTTATGATTTTCAATGGACTGCCTATATATGGACCGACTTCTGTACCAGACCCAGAGTTTCTTACAGATCTGACACGAAATGTGCAGTCAGCGTGGGTTAACCTTTTTTCGAACGAACTTTCATATCCAGCTCTAGTCAAGGCAATCTGATGGTTTTTTGTTTGCTTTAGATATCGTGATACATCGCGATCATATATAATGTCACTTATCACATTTCATGAAGTAGTTAGGAGCTATTAAAATGTCCCTGCAGATTAAAGAACGGAAAGATTAAATATGACCTTGTCGGCGTGTCCTGGGACTAAAGCGCTCTTGAGAACATGGGGAGGCCAGATCTTGAACCCTACTACAATTAGGATAACATTTATTTAGGAAATAGAGCTAACGTTAATTAGAATCAATATCGTCTTCCTCGTATGCTTCCCTATTTGTATGCGGTAGAAAGTCCTTACTAACCCATGGTATGATTATTAGCTAGTAATCTATCACCTCTCAAGGGATAATAGCTATATCAACCATTGGATCGTGAGAAATTAATGGCTCATAATAAAAGTGGTGTACCCTAAAATTCCCCGTTCAACTGAACTACTGTAAATGGCTCTCTTGTTTCTTAAAGCCAGGTACCATGCCAAACTCAAGAGGCTAATTAGCCCGGGCCACCGAAGTGCTGAACTCTAGCTCAGGCAGGATCACAATTCACAAATACCAAGCAGTATATATAAATGAACTTCAACCTCACACACACCTCGTGTAGCCGTATGAGTAGATCACCAACCTTTCTATCTTCAACAGCTTAACATGCACTACTTCGGTGAACTGGTTGGTGCCTGGTTTGTGCATAGGACTCGAATCACCTAATCGCCGCAAGGGTCACATCAACATTTTTTTTGCATCAGCGTCCGATCAAAACGCAACTTGCTTAAACGCAACGCATGCGTGCAGATCACAATATTCATTCAGGGAAGCAACGACATTGCCCTAGAAACGCCATGGCCCTAGCTATGCATTGACGCGCCGGTCGTTGCACACCACCGGCGACGTCGACGGCTCGGCAGGTCAGAGCGCATGCAGTGGCGGCACCACTGCAGCGACTGCATGCGTGATCTTTTATTTTTTTTTCTGCACTTTCAGCTGGTGCAGACAAAAAGAGACGGGCACTGTTGCTGCTTGCTGCTCCTATCGATTGCTACATGGTCCTCGGCATCGTGCGCTCCCTCCCTTTTGCACTTCCGGCGATTGAGAAGAATCGCTCGTACCATTTTCTTGCGGTTGAAACTGGGTTACCAATGATGGGAAGCAAAGATATTTCTGCAGCGTTTCTGGTGGTGGTGGCACAGATGGCCCACTTTAATTGCCCAGTACTAACCGAAGTACTTTGTACTCTTGTCCTTTTTTTCCCTTCATTATCAGCAAGTTACTACTCTAATTCACCATGCATATAGAAAACTTTGTATCATGCCATGAGGTCCTTTCTAGCCAGTTGTCTAGCTGTCTAGAACAACATGGTTAAAGCCTGAAACCTGGTTTTGTTGGGACCAATTTGTAAATTCCTCTCAAACAGCATGAACGATCGATCTCTAACGACATCCACTTGTTTCTTCAACCATAGTATAGCCTACACCTTGTCGATAAGTACAGAAAAAGGGTAGCAAGCCACAAGCGAAGAAATATATATCTAGCCACTTGAGCTAGGGAGAGATACAACCGGTACAGTCGACATCGATAAGAATAAGGACAGCACAGTTGTTGACACTTTCTCTCCACTGTAACATCCACCTCAGAATGGATGACCCAGATGCATTTGGTGTCAGCAGTCAGCTAGCACTAGCTGGTAGTCTCTCTCTCTCTCTCTCTCTCTCTCTCTCTCTCTCTCGCAACGTCTCATGAGCTATGTTGAGAGCTTCTGCTTGGTCGATTGCAGTACAGTACTGTCTATAAGTAGGGTAAATATGGCATGCCATGCTCAGCTAATTAGTCGTGTCATGCTTGCTTAATTCGGTTATACACGTGGCATTCATCTAAATGTACAGTACGCGTAATAATCTACAAATTAAGCTCCGGTGAAGATATAGTTGGGCGCCAAAGTGACAAGACCAAAACCGGAATGGACATGTTTCCGACCACCACCTGGCGCCTACAGGAGGACCATTACGAGCAGCAGGAGCAACCAACGACGAGGGGAAAAAAAAGTGCGCGTCCCACGAGTCGATCTGATGCGTTCGGATGCTGGAGACGTACGTGGAAAGATAACGATGGGTGGGCTACCGTATGATGTCTAAAATCGCTTGCCAGATCGAGACCGGTTACCAGCACGTTTCTTGATGCAGCAGGAAAAGCACATGGAGAGGAGTTGACATGGCGTGGCGTCGTATGCTGATGGTCGGAGGATCGAACGATTGTGGTGAAAATGTTTAGTGTTTAACAGTCTAATTTTTAGATGAATTAATTGGAGTTTCTAAGTAGATATATATATCTGGAATACTCATAAGGTAAATGACGGCAATTAAAAGCAATTAACCACGATTAACAGTAATTAACAACAATTAACAAGGAGGGAAGCTAGCATTGAGGTGGCGGCGGCTGCGGCACAGGAGGGAAGCCGAGGCAGCGGTGCGGGAGGAGGAGGGAAACTTGGTAAGAAAGGGGTAAATTTTTTCAACTTTAGGATAAATTTGGAACCTCGTCCTGCTGAAGCCATGTGAATTTACCCCAAGACTTCTAACTTTCGGCTTTTACAAAAGTGGCCGGACAAAGTTGCCCGTTTCGTCTATCCCGAAATCGCTCACGGATGTAGCGAGAGAACGTGAGCTTTTTGTATGAGTTGCTTCAAGGTGCATGAAACAACGAATTAATGGCGTCTCGATCTAGTGAAGGAGCGCACAGACCACTCGGCAAGGACATAATAAAATCAACTAAAAATGGGGGAAAATACAGGGAGACCACTTTTGATGTGTTTTGCTACATTTCAATAGAACTTTTTTTAAACTGGATTGAGGGAACTTTCCCATTTCAAACTTTCAACTGGATTGAAAACATATTTCACCTGGATTGTGAAAATCTTTCAACTTCGAACTTTCCACTAAAGAACTTCGAACTTCACCGAACTTTCCCGATGCGTCTCTCAATGGAGCAACAGTGGAGAGGTTTCCCATGCAGAGAGGAGGCACTAGGAATTTCTCGTAGACCGTTTCAGATTGACCAACAGTGGCACAATTTTGCGAGGCTAGGGTTTTCGGTGAAGCTTAGGAACAATTACGGGTTAAGTATGGAGTGAGGAGACACAGGCGGCAAGGTTCAATCGCCGGCGAGGTGGCATGGAACAACCGGATTGGGAGAAGACCCTAGCCGACAAAATTGGACTGGACGTCAGGTGCAAATCGAACGGCGTGAACGGGAGCTTCCTGCGGACAACAGCGCAATAGCATTCTCGATTAGAAATGATGGTACATGGGAAAAATAAGGTGAATACATTTTTTTGCGAGGTAAACAATAAAAGCTGCATATCCATGGCCAGCAATGATTAAAATACTAAACAAATAAAAGAATCATGAGTAAAAAGTAAACATATGAAATCATGTAAAGTAAATTGCCAATTTTATTTTCAGCATGTCCTATATTTACTATTATATAAGAAGAACTTAATGGTAGTTGTGGATAAATATATGCACACATGTATAAGATACTTAAAAATCTTCTGTAGATAATTAGATTACGGTGTTTGTGTTTATGATAAGATTCTACGTGGTTTGTTGATTAGATACAAATTATATATGAAATTTTTATTTGTAGAGATAATTACCTTATGTATATTGGTTTTCTAAATTTATAATTTATATTTTATTTTATTTAAAATCCATTGCAACGCACGGGGACTCGGTTGGTATACAACATACGGAACGAAACTCCAGTTTCTTGCACAAGCAGCACAGCACTCGTTGCTAAAGGCATTAGCTCCAGTTTCTTGTGCCTTTCTCACTTCTCAAGTCTTACTCTACGTCTAAGAGGTCAGATTATGATACTGATTTCTGCACTATTATTTGTGCCGGGAGATGTAGATAGGTGTACCACCTGCCGTTGAGCAAATCAAAGCATTTCAAAAAAACAAACGAACAGAAGAAAACAAGGACCAAGAGATGGAAATTGTGACCAGAACGAACGGAAGCAGGGGAGGCATTAACCCAGAGAGGTCAAAACTTGACCTTCTCCCCCTTTTCTCCCCCCATTACATGTCCGAGAGATATCTGGATCTTCTCCTTGGCTTCCAGCAATGTCGGAAGATGTGAGCAGACATGGCGAAGAAGGTGCAGGCGAGCAGACGAGGCAGGGCGGCCTCAACTCTCAAGACTGCCGTTCATTCTAGGTGAAGTGTTCTTCCCTACCCATTAGGCCATTATAGCCTATGTATGTTCTTGTCGATCAGATGATTCAGGTAGCTGCACGAGTGATAATGTGGTGTTGCCTGGAGTCGAGCTAAGATTTGCGTGCTGCAGCGAACGATTTCTGCGACCGGTTCGCGACGATCGGATTCAATGCCAACCTGATCACGTACCTGACGGAGGAGCTGCACCTGCCCTTGGTCCAGGCCTCCAACACGCTCACCAACTTCCACGGAACGTCCAACCTCACCCCGATCATCGGCGGCCTCATCGCTGACTCCTTCGCCGGCCGGTTCTGGACCATCACCCGCGGGTCCGTCATCTACCAGTTCGGCATGGTCAGCCTCACCGTGTCGGCGCTCCTGCCAGCGCTCCGCCCGCCGCCCTGCAGCGGCGAGGCCGGCCAGGCTTGCCAGCGCGCGTCCGCTTGGCAGCTGCTCGTCCTCTACCTGTCGCTGCTCTGCACGTCGATCGGCACCGGGGGCACGCGGCCGTGCATCATGGCATTCGGCGCCGACCAGCTTGAGCTGGACAAGCCACGGCAAGGCCGCCGCGCCAAGGTGGAGCTTCTTCAACCTCTACTTCTTCGGCGTTGAGCTGGCCAAGCTGACGGCCGTGACCGTAGTGGTGTACATCCAGGAGAACGTGGGGTGGGGCTGGGGCTCGGCGTCCCGACCATCGCCATGCTCGCCGCGGTCACCGCGTTCGTGTCGGGCTACCCGCTCTACGTCAAGATGACTACTGGGGGCAGCCCGCTGACACGGCTGGCCCAGGTAGCCATCTGAAACATCCTCAAAATTTCAAAGTTTTCAAATTTGATTTGGGTTTTGATTTTGAATTCAATTTCTTTCCTAATTCGGCAACCCAAACCCTTTTCCGCTTTCCTTTTCGGGTCTCCCCATCTCCCTCACCCGGAAGCGCATGTTTGCGCCATGCACTTCCCCTGCCTCCCTCCAACTCGCGTCATCTCCCTCACGCCACCATCCTTCCCGACGCTGCCGTCAGCTGCAATAGGCACCGCCACCTCGCCTCGCCACCTTCCCCTTTCGCCTTCCATGCGTCGCGTGCCCCAAGCCGCCAACGCCGCGCTGTCCCCATCCCGTCGCCGTGCTGCGCCGCAATCGGCAACCCCGCCGCGCCACCATCCGCCCTGCTCCAGTGAGGTAGCACCGTCACCGCGACACCACCAGAGCGCGCCCATACCTCCACCTCCCCACTCTCGCCACGCGTAGAACCCTCCCGGCCGCCACCTCGCCACACACGCGCCGCCTGCTCCTACTCCCATCGCCTCTTCGCCGGCTATAAAAGCCGCCCCATGCCCTTCCCTCATCACTCGCACCCCTTCCCCCCACCCTCCTTCGTCCCCAAGGCCGGCCAAGTCGGAGGAGCCGCCGCCGCCTCCGCTCTCTCCCCGTCAAGCCGTAAGGCGATTGCGCCCTCCCCGTTCCTTCTTCTCCCACCCAGCACACCAACACCACTTCCTTCCCTCCCCGACACCCTCCCCCATCACCTCCAGCCATGGCTCCGCTGGAACTTCACCGACGTTGCCCTTTCCCCTCACTGCCGCCACCAACCCGTCACTCAAAAGCCCCCAAACCGCTCAAAAATCCAAGGGGGAGAAGGCACTTACCTCGGTAAGAGCCTCCCCGAGCCATCTCGCACCTTCACCGCCGGCCACCACCGCCGTTGGCCTTCGCTCCCCCCCTTTCCTCCGCGCCGACACGCCGCTAAGGCGCTCTGGCCTCTCGGCCGAGCGCACTCAGGCCTTAAAAGGCCAGGCCGAGTGGGCCTTAGGACCGTGGAGCCAAATGGGCTCAGCCCAATTCGTTAGCCACTACTGCTCATAGCTAACACTATTCATTTCTTAATTCATCCTATACACTATTTGGCACTGTTCATTCAAAAATACTATTCATATTCATAAAACAGTAAATTAGATTACTATTCCTTAACCAAGATTAGTGTTTAATTACTATTCATAATCTTTTCATGTATGAACTGTAAAAATGATACTATTCATCAACACCCTAATTTGACTTATATCCTTTCCGACCATCTCGAACCCAAAAACCCCCATTCTTAACTCCATTCAGCCATATCAAACTCCCGATAAATCTTTTTACCTCTCTAATTGTTTCTTTATCTCTTTTTATATTTTTGTTGTACTTGAATCTATTTTCTTGGCTTATTTCTTGTCAAGCCAGGTATTTTATTTGGTTTTTGTGTCTTGCGCTATATTTCGACTCCGACGAGCCAGCTCAGGATAGTACCGGACAAGACACAAGAACAGCAGGACCTTTCGAAGACTTCGAGCAAGCAGGCAAGTTGCATACTTGAGCATATTGAACCTACATTTCATATAATTCATATTATTATTTTCATTAGTATATTTCAGCCAATTATTTCAATAAAGAAATGATAGCTTGGAATGTTATGTTGAATAGATAAAACCCTTCACCCCACATACCAAACCACTCATTCTTGTAGCCCATATTCACCTTGACAAGCTTAGTCCACATAAAATAATAGCAAATATTCCACAATGTCTTACAAAAACTCCTTTATAAATGCTCATTAGGAAGGTTGGTTTTTAGCCAATAGGTTTTGATGGAAAGTTGAGGGTTGAGACCAGAAAGATGAACAACCCAATATACTTAATAAAAGTGAGACATCGGTGAGATCTGAAGGTGGACAACCACGAGTTGGCAAATGGCCTATCACCTCACTGGATGTCAAGTAAGGACAAAACCCTTATGCCAAGTAAACAGACACAAATCTCGCTCAACCACATGCGTGGTTTATCCAACTTAGCTTAGTACACTGCTCTCCCAAATTGAATATCTACAGGCTGTCAACTGCTCTTGTGTGATAGAGCAGCCGAGGAGTGGGGTGAGTCAAGAGTGGCCCTGTTAGGGCACTCGCTGAACTACACAATGGTATGGACCCGTCAGCCTTGGAAGTGCGGATTCCACCATTGCCTGGTGGCCTCCCGAGGCAGTATGGACCTTGAACCTACCAGGTAAAGACTAAAAAGGGTTGAGCAGTGAAAATACTTTGTTATCTCAGCTCAGTCGCACGCTATTATATTGTGTGTTTATGATCTGACAGTATGAGTATGAGATATCTTGTAGGTAAAGTTGGGCAATTCTGCAGAGTATAAATCAATGGTATTCGAATACGTTGTGTTTCCAGTTAATGAAGCTGTGTTTATGGGTGATTCCAGTATACAAGGCATAAGTAGGCTTTTACTGATGTTAATTGGTAATTTCAGATGTTGTAAAGCCCTGTGCCTATACATATTACCGTCTTACTTTTTTAAAATATTGTACAGCTTTTAAATTCAACTATTACATTCCACATATACCTGTATTGGTAAAACTGTACCCTTCCGTTGATAATCCGAGCATGTAGTTAAGTAGAATTTTCTATGCAACTTGTTGGCTAATGTTGTTGTACTCATTCTTGCTAAACATCAACAGAAGAATATTGAGAGGAATTAGATGATCTTTGCTATCAGGAGGAACCGTTTGACGGTGACGACTACTGGTATTATGGTCTCTTTTGCGCCCAAACTTGCTTGTGGTTTCGGCACACTTTTGTGTTGTAATATATTATATTTGGGCTTGGATGCCCGCTTCTGCTTTCAAACTAATTGTTAAGCCTTAACTACTGTAATAAAAGTTTATCACTTGTTGTACACGTTTGTGTGCTTGTGAGATCATAATTTTATAACTGTACATCCTGACAATTGTAAAAATTCTAACGGTCCCATTTACGGGGCTCTTACACCGTCGCTGCTTTCCGGAAGAGAAATGTCACCGTGCCGGACGATGCCAGCCTGCTATACGACGACAAGGAGCTCGACGCTGGCATCTCCACCACCGGACGGCTGCTCCACACGAACCAACTCACGTAAGTCGTCTTCCCATTCACATCAGCTGTATGGCATGTCGTGCCAACGTATGCTAAAAGGTGCCATGTGTACGTCTTCCGTAAGCTTTTTTGACCGGGCTGCAGTTGTGACAAACGGTGACGTGCCGAGCACCGGCGTCCTGCCATGGCGGCTGTCGACGGTGCACCGCGTGGAGGAGCTCACGTCGATCATCCGCATGCTGCCCATCTGGGGAGCCGGGATCCTACTGGTGACGTGAGCGAGACCGAAGTCCGGTTCCGAAATAAAATGGCCAAATGGGGAATTGGATTTGGGGATCGCTCACCACTCACCAGTTCACCTCAGTCACTACCTCCGCGTTGCTCTCCGCCGCCAGGCACGCACCAGCCTCCGCGGCTCCGCCTCCGCTCCGTGCCTCCGCCTCCCCCTCCGCTTCGCGCCACCGAGACCGAGTGGTGAGAGGCGAGTGGCCGAGGCCGACCGCCTCCCCCTCCGCTTCGGGCTCCGGCCTCCTCCTCCGCGCCTCCGCCTCCGCTCGCCGAGTCGCCTCCGCTGGCTGGCTGGAGATGCGGCGATGCGCTGGTGCCGCGGCTACCGCCTCCCCCTCCGCTTCGCGCCACCGAGACCGAGTGGCGAGTGGCCGAGGCCGACCGCCTCCCCCTCCGCTCCAGCCTCCAGCCTCCTCCTCCGCGCCGAGTGGCCGACCGCCTCCTCCTCCGCGCCGAGCTGCCGACTGCCGAGTCGACACCTCGACGGTGAGTCTCTCTCCGACTCGGTCCCTCCTTTGCTCTGTCGATTGACGATTGTGGACTGTTCCGGCCGGTGGCGAATCGTCTGCTCAGCTACTCCTATTCGCCTGTGGGCTGTGACTGTTGCTCTTCCTCTGTTTCTTATTGTTTAGCTGACTAGCTCTGATTTGGAATAGGATTCGCTACTGATTTGGGCCGGCTGGGGTGCTGGGCCTTAATGGGAGTAGGGGTACGGTGGTGGAAGGAGGGGTGCTTGAGCACCCACAAGCACCTATGGTGCATTCGCCCCTGGTGACGTCGGCCTCCCACACCACAGCTTCGCCATCCAGCAGGCGCGCACCATGGACCGGCGCGTCGCGGCGCACCTCGAGATGCCACCGGCCTCCATGCTGATCTTCTCAAACATCGCCATGCTCACCACTCTCCCGCTCTACGACCGGGTGCTGGTGCCCAGGCTGCGGCTCCTCACGGGGCTGCCCACCGGAATCACGGGCATCGGCCTGACCATCAGCATGCTGAGCAACGGTTGCAGCGGCGATGGTGGAGGGGGAGAGGAAGCGGGCAGCGGCGAGGTACGGTCTCCTGGACAGCCCTGGCGCGACGGTGCCGATGAGCGTGTTCTGGATGGCACCGCAGTACGCCATCCACGGGGTGGCCGTTGCTTCCATGGAGTTCTTGTACGACCAGGCGCCCGAGAGCATGCGCAGCACGGCCGCGGCGCTCTACTGGCTGACGACGTCGGCCGGGAGCTACGTGGGCACGTTGCTCGTGACGGTGGTGCACGAGAAGAACAAGGGGAAGGGGAGTGGCTCCAGGACAACCTCAACAGAGGGAAGTTGGATTGCTACTACCGGCTTGTGGTGACACTGCAGGTGATTAACGTTGCGTACTTTGTTATCTGTGCGAAGCTGTACACCTACAAGAAGCTAGAGATAGTTGATCAAGAGAGCACAAGGGAGAGAGATGAGAAAGGGAGCAATGAAAAAGATGTAGAGCTTCAACCTCTTATCTTCTGATCTGAGTCTGACGGATAGAGATCTATAGACTTTAGATAGTAATTGTAGTTGTCAGCCTTCACTGAAGGGGTATTGACACAGAGGGAACCAGAAATTGAAACTTTGAAAAGAAAATTTCCTTGACGCAAAAATTGTGTATACATCAAGACCAAAATTAAAAGAGAAGAATTTTGGCTGGCTTGTTAGAAGAGTAGTTCACGGCCTTTTGGAACGCAGAAAGTTCCCATGAATTTCACACAAAAAAATAGTTCAATTTATGTAAGAATATTGGCAGATTACCACGTTCCAACTGGGTCGAGTCGTTTGGCTGGGCTGCTGCCCCTAGCTACCAGAGGTCCAGACTCCAGAGCTGAAGTTACCTGATCAAACAATCCAACGCTTGACTACAGCTCCCATGGAAGGAGCCGACCGAAGCGACGAAGCCAGAGTCGATTTTACATGGGCAGGTCAATGCGAGGTGTGTGTGTGACTTGTCTTTCGGGGGGATGGAAACGGGCAGGGAATTGCAGGGGGCTCCCCCGTATCCCGGGTCGGACTCTAGGTTCATAGATGTTCAGCTGAACATCTATTATTTTTTGCAAAAAATTTATAGTATAATATGTATATTACATATATAATAAAATATACTTTAAATTGGGTAAATTGGGTCAATCAGACTATAACTTCCTCTCAACCTATCAAACCACATCTCCTCCGCACCCAACAATCTCAAACTGGCACATGTGATAGTCAGCACATGGTCACACACCATTCGGCCTTTGCCCTATGGGCATTGGACCATTCGGTCCGCCACAACAAGGTCATTCCCCTTCATCTCTCTCTAACCCTATCAACCAACAGACAATAGTTCTCTCGTGTCTCTCCCTCTCTCTCTTGATGCGGTGGCACGACCACGACGAAGCCAAACGCGGTGGATGGGCGGAGGTCGGAGGAGCAAGGTCGGGCACTGGCCACCAGCTAGGCCCTTGCTATTGGGGCGCCAAGCGGGGAGAGCGACCAAGTAGCCAGGTCTGCGGCCGACGGTAGCGACCTGTCACCTCACGTAGCTCTTGACAAGAATGCAGTGTGTCAGCACGCGACCGCAGGTACCCAAATTCCCAACAACATAGAGGTGAGTTCAATCCGAACTATCATATCCTTGGTTCACAAACCAACAAAGAGCAAACTCAAATGCCCAAATCAGTAATTTTATTTGTGTTATTTTGAACTGTGATTTGTAACTCTTGTCATTTCTTTATTATTTTGTATCCCCACCCCGACCAACCTCTCCCTTGGCCGTCCCCGCGAGGAACCCGGCCCGTGGGGATCCACAATCATGGACCATGGGTCCTGGACGGGCAGGAGCAAAATTGTGAAGCGGAGAGATCTAGACTGAGCTAAAAATTATGACAAAACACCCCCAATTTTGAGCTGGAGCTTAGCTGCTGGGGTTGGAGGCTTGAGGGCTCTTAGCGAGAGCTCGGAGCTCGGCTATAACAGAAGCATTTTGGGGCAAACTTAACTGAATTAGGGGCAACTGCGAAAATGTAATAAGCAGTAATAATGCGTAACTAATTGATCAATGTAATAAGCAGATGGACTAACAATGTATTAGCAAACACCCAATGAATCGAAGCCTACCTCGAATAGGAACTGTCCAGGATATGCTCGAGACCAGGTTCAGGCCTACCTCGGATAAAAGCATGAACATCTCACTACCTTTTAGAATTTTTAGCAGATACAGCACGTTTTCAATTCGTATTTGCATAAATGACCACCGAATTCGCATATTTGCATAGATGACCACCGTTAACGCACGGTCATCACGCGCCGCCACATGGCGTTGGCGCACGATCACCAACGCCTATCCCGCTGCCATGTGGCCGCCACCTCAACTCGTTGGCGCATGCTTACCATGCGCCAACAGCCTTCGGCCGGCCACGTGTCTTAAGTTAGGTTAGGGTTAGGATTAGGGTTAATTAGGGTTTGGTTGAAAATATAGCAAATAAGTTTAAAAAATTATAGAGCCTCCCGACACCATGTATTTGTTTATATAAATTTGTTATTATTTTATTTGTTCAGAATTTGTATCGCTATTTTGTATAAGTATCATGTTTGTACGAATTTGTAAATATAGAAAATGAGCTCAAAAAATTATGAATTTTATTTTAAAAGCTCCTCACGCAGTGAACTTGATTGTGTAATACTTCGGCAATTTTATATGTGTTCTGATATTGTCTTGAAAATTTAGGATTTAGTCCACTGCATGAGGAACATTCAAAATAAAATTCATAATTTTTAAAGCTTATTTTCTATATTTACAAATTCGTACAAATAGGACACTGATATAAGATAACAATACAAATTCTGAACAAATAAAACAATAACAAATTTATACAAGCAAATAGGTTCCACAAAAATTTTATAATTTTTTAAACTCATTTGCTATATTTTCAGCTAAACCCTAACCCTAACACTAACTTAACCTAGAACACGTGGTGGGCCAAGGGCTGATGGCGCATGGTCACCCTGCACCAACCGTTGGCACATGGTGAGCATGCACCAACAAGCTGAGGTGGCAGTGGAGGTCGACCGGGAGGGTCACGTGGCGACGGGACATGCATTGACAACGGTGCCATTTCTATAAATAGGCGAATTTGATGATTATTTCTGCAAATACGAGTTGAAAATATACCGTATTCGCAAAAAAATCAAATACCTTATGACTCTATTATATTAGAAGTATGGATGATCCCCGGTTGTTTTATAGTATGCATCAGATTCTGCTAACTACTCACTCCGTTCTTTTCAATTCGATGTTATTCTTTTTACTATATCCGAGATGTGGTTTTGACGTTGTTTTTGTAACTTCGTATTAGTTTGCAGTAATAAAGTTCGGGGATGTTTATTTCTAAGTTGACTTATGCCTACTTAAGTATAACCATTGTATCAATCTAGAATATGACATACAAACACCACAAAGCTAACCTAGGAGGCCACAAAAACTTAACGAGTTAACAAATAAAATCAAGTAACTTACAAATAGCAAAGCCGACAAAGTTATTGTCGTAGGAACAGCCCACTGTCCCAAACGAGAGTCGGAAATTAGCCCGTTCACATCGTGCGAAGGGTTACAAAAGAGACGTCACCTCGATACCTCGGCCAATCGGTCCACCACCTTGGCCTTCGCGCGAAGGGTTCCCTGACCCGAAGGGGGTCTTCAGGTAGGACAAAGGGGGAGGTCGAGGCCCTATATAGAACAAGGAAGGTGACATGGTGGACACCGCCTACGAAAGTTCACGGTTTAAACTACAGCTCGGCTCGGCTCGGCTCGTTTGGAAAGCGAGCTCGTTCGAGCCGGCTCAAAAGCTCGCCGAGCTCGGTAGAATAAAATGATTATATGAGTCATTTATCATCAATTCAAAATCCAATCATCTTGATTATATGGGGTTGCACTCGGCTCGTTTGGCTCAAATGAGCTCAAACTTCAAAAGACCGTGAGGCCGGCCCATGTAGTCACAGGGCTTTTATAGGGGCATTATTATAATTTTCTACCTCCCAACTTATAATGATAGACCCTCATGTGTATCAAGTAGACAAGGTGCATTGTTTGGACACATAAATAAATTACCATTCATTCCTCTGTACCGTTTCTCATACTTCGAGGACCTTGGGACCCCCTACCCCCTTCACAGCGGATAGCGGTCCTAAGGCCCTTCTCTTTCAACTATTGGGTATGTAGTCACAACAGTTGGCGCCGTCCGTGGGAATTGGCAATGAAGCAACATTGTGATGGCACCCAGAAGGAAGAAATTGTCCAAGGTATCGGCCGCCGAAGCAGCTACCATGGGCGCCCAAGATACCTCGAGCGAAGTGAAGCCAGACGTCTGTAGCCGCCACAACGACTCTCAAAGCAAACTCTACCCACGGGGAGATCGTCAGAGAGGATGGATGGGAAGTGCGAACCGAGACATCGCTACCTAGGGGACACCGCGTGGGGTACCTTCTACCCGCAAACTCGATTGCAAACAGGGAGGACTATGAGACCATTCAAAAGGAGCTAGCAAACATTTGTCAAGAGTTGCAGGACCTGCGCCAGTGCAGCCCCTCAGTGGCACTCGTAGTCCCACCTCCAATAGCGGCATCCCTTGCCGCGCTAGCTCCGGCAGTGGCACCCCTAGTTGTGCCACATCTGGCGGTAGCACCCCTAGTCGTACCACTTCCAGCAGTGGCATCCCTCGTCACGCTAGGCGGCATCCCTCGTCATGTCACCTTCGGCGGCGGCAGCCCTAGTCGCGCCGCCGGTAGCAACCACGCCACTCACCGCAAGACGGGGGCAAATCTTCAGAGGAGATCTGAGCTCTCTGTTAAGCGTGGGCTTCGAAGCAGCACGATGCCCGAAGACTTCAAATGCCAACCACCCTCGCTCTCTGGGGTGGCATTGATATGGTTCTTCGCCCTACGGGACTAGCTTCGCAACAACTTTCAGAGCAACTATACGGAGCCGAAGGACGAGGGGCATATGTTCGCCGTAAGGCAGGGGCCAAACTAGTCTCTGCGAAGCATCTTTAAGAGGTTCATAGAGGTCAAGTGCCAGCTAAAGGGTATCACTGATGGCACCATCATTAACGCCACCAGGTGCCGGCTCAGAGCGGACCCTATGGTGGAGAGGATGGGCTTCCACAGCACCATCACTAACGCCACCAGGTGCGGGCTCAGAGCAGGCCCTATGGTGGAGAGGATGCCCTGAAGCCCATCCACAGGGTGGAGAAATTATTCGACAAAATGGAGTACGCACGGGTGGAGGAAGATAGTGTGCGTTCAGTAGACAAGACGACAACGGCCACTGCGGGCAAGGTCAACACCTCAACAAAGACGGACCGACAGTCGCCAGACGAAAATAGAGGGCGCGACAGCCCACGCCAATGATGATCGTCCGAATCGCTCAAGGCGGAGGGGACATACACATTTTTCACATTAAAGGGGGCGTCCGACGAGGTGGCTGCGGTAGCCAAGGTCGTAGACGTGGTCGTGCATGGGGCCGCGGGCATGACCCGCTACATGGCACCGATGCGCCAGCATAGTGGTGCGACTTGCATGGCGAAGGATCCCACCCCACCAAAGAATGTCGCACTATCACGGCCATGAGGGACTACATGAATAGGGGGCCGGTTCATGCTGATCTAGAAGAAGACCCAAGGTCGTGACAATCCATGGCCCTTAGCACAACAACATTTGTGCATCGAAGCCCCTGAAGGGGTTCGTGCTCGAAGGGTCATCCACACCATAACCGAGGGATCCTCCCTGGATCTAGGGTCCAAGAAGCAGCGGTGCGCCTACGCTCATCAAATTCATCATGTCGCGTCTTACCCCGCCAACATACCCCCAAAATACTCCAAAGCGTTCATCACATTTGGCCCCAAAGATGCGAAGGGACTATTCTTCCCACACCAAGGCCCCCTTGTCATTTCGATGGCCATTGTAGACTTTGAAGTGAAGCGTGTACCGGTGGACGGGGGAAGACAAGATGGTGATCCCTCAAAGCAGGTTGTTGCCCCTCGGGCATTCCCCTCAGGCTTCGAAGGCACGTTGATTGTCGCCCTCTACCAAATATACCTATCAATCAAGTTCGATGAAAGCCCTTCGGCTCGAACGGAAAACATCAAGTTCGACGTTGTCAACATATCTTACTAATACATCGCCATCCTAGGCCACGCAACCCTCAAACACCTTCGGCGCCACGGCGCATCACAACTATCTATGCATGAAGCTACTCAGCTTGAGAGGCGTCATCACGGTCTGTGGTGACCAAGACCTCACCCGCCACGTAGAGCTAGAAGCCATGGCAAAAGTGCGGCACATCCACGTGGTCAGGGGCGGGACCTGCGACTGCCCAAACCTTAGGTTGGCCTAGCTATTCTTAGGTCGAATTCGAATATTTGCTGATTTTTCAAGAGATTTTCATGGGCTTTAACGTTGTTAAGATTTTCAGACCTCGGGCTATAGCCCACCCAGCCCGAGGTCTGGATCCACCTGCAGACAGTGGAGCAAAACCCGGTGAAGCCAGCAAAACCCGTGACAACAAAATAGGTTCCTAAGGCAAAACAATAAGGAAATCTAAAGAGGGTGCCGTTGTCAAAATGGTCCCTGACCAAGACAGTCGCCATAAGCGCTGACCTCACAGCAGAAGGAGAGGACTTGATAATAGACTTGCTCTGCAAAAATGAAGATATCTTCGCTTGGGGACCGGAGGACATGCCAAGGGTAGCCTGATCGAGCACAAGTTCGCAGTCACGAGCAACGCAAAGATAAGGAAGCAGAAGCTACGACACAAGTCCACAGCAAACAAGAAGCGCTAAAGCCGAGGTGACAAAGTTGCTGAAAGGCGACATCATGCGCGAAATCAAGCACCCCAAATGGCTCGCCAATCTTGTGCTTGTGCGAAAGGCAAATGACAAATGGCGCATATGTGTGTGGACTTCACCAATCTAAACAAGGCATGCCCAAAGGACGACTTCTCACTGCCTCACACATACCAACTAGTGGACGCCACATCTGGGGTGCAAGCTAATGAGCTTCCTCGCGGGACATACTACTTCGTGTGCAGGCCGAAACCTTCACCAGGTTAATTGCGAAAGTATTGGCCTCGCGGCTGACAACATAGTAGTCAAAAGCTATAAAGTGTAATATCAGTACACGAATAACTTAGAAATGTAGACAGGCTTTACAAAAATAAAGAAGATCGAGTAAAAAAAACTTATATTTCAAAACAGACGTACTCAAGCTCCTTAAGATTAAGATGCCATCCTGACAGGAATAAATTTACATTAACTGCTATAAAGTACCTACTATCTAGCCCAAAACTTTCATTATTATTATTTTTCTCATGTCGTAAAGTCTAGCATCCCTGCTCTCCTCTTCTACATCAATTGGGCTCAAAGTTTTCTACGAATTAACTTATCACAGCTTTTCTCCATGACAAAATTTTCCTATACAATTTGCTAGCATGGTGGAAAAAATATGTGAAAATTTGGAACCTATGAAGTATGCATAGGCATCCGTACTCAATATTTTACAAAACCTGTTTGCTTTTGTGCTTTGCCAAGAAGTGACTCTATATCACCAGGGAATAGAGAAAGCTGTTTGGCTAAAGCAAAACCGCAATACATACCATCCACAGCAGCACTTAATATGCCCCCTGCATAGCCAGCACCTTCCCCAATAGGATACAACCCTTGCAGTGATGTACTCTCGTATGTCTCACTATGTCGTGAAATTTGCAAGGGGGAGCTTGTTCTAGTCTGGAACAGGCATTAAAATGCAATAAATAAAGGGAAAGGGCGGGTGCAAAGATAACATTATAAATAAGTTTACCAACAAGATATAAAGTCCAACCACTAAAGAAGAAGAAAAGACGAAAGATTGCATACTGATGGGTGTTTTCTCATAAATTAACTTATGCAGTGGACACAACAGTTCAATACTGAAAAGCGGGGAATAAGGACAGTAACACCGATGCAATAGAAGACACTGCATCTTTTCGTGCAGTAGAATAGCAGATAATGCGATGAGCAAGTTTAAAAAAAGGGACCCAATATGACCACAAGACTGATGATTTACACATAACAGCGAACATCGAGAGAAACTTAATGTATTTTGGTTATGTCGTAGTATAAAAAGACTAGACAATGGGTACAGAGTACCTTTTATCTTGAGAGACCGAGTGATAGAGGAGCCGAAAGCTATTTTATGCTACGACACAACCTTACATCGATGGAGAAAATGGGACTTTGGTACATTCTCCTAGATACACCACATGGCCTTAGGCTATACAAATATATGACTTTCCGTGGGGCATACTAAGTATTCCCAACGACCCTAGAGGGCAGGGCACTCCTACGACAGGTTGATGTTGAATTTTTTTTCAGTTAGACTAGATCTACTTACTTACATTTGTCTTGGTGTAGGGGGTTCTGTCAAATTCTAAAATCATCGTGGCAACAGGAGTTAGGAGTTGTAGGGATTTTCATAGCATTGGAGTCGAATATGGAGAAGGGATGAAGGACAATGACATAATGTTGAATAACGGTCAGGGGTAGATGCAAATATGATAACCGAAGTGACCAGAGAAGGTTGAGTGGGAAATTGAGCGGAAGGTGGATGCAGCTCAGTCAGAGGGAGAGGTGCATATTTTCAATAAGTACAGGACATAGAGAATCTAGGGACTGTGAATCAAGTGGATAGAAGCCTAGAACCTATGTATGATTGCAGTGTCTAGATGATGGCGATTATTTTAAAGCGGAATATGAATAAGCATCCTGGAAAAACAAACAAAAAATTAACCACTTCAAGTGATCTTTCAGGAAACTACACTCTGGGTTTTCAATTTCGTAAACTCAATTGCTAAGGTCCCGTTGGAGAGTTCGTATTAGAGTCTAATACAGAAGTTATAAATAAATGGTATGGGTCCCGTGGGACAACAGCCAACTATTTCCAAAATTGCTACATCGTATCAGAGCTAAGTTACCTCATATTCGATCCGCCACCGCCACCATCCAGATCCGCCGCCGCCGCCCACTGCTCAGGCCACGCCGCGCTTGCGGGTAGGCCGCCGCGCCCTGCGGACGAGTGTGTGGGCCGCCGCCGAGCCGCCTGGGCTACTGCTGCTCGCCGCTCGGGCCAGAGGTGGAGAAGGAGAATCGGAGGAGGAGAATCCCACTGCGGTTCGCTAGTGGAGAACTTCGGGTAGCTTCGGAGGAAGGGGAGAGGAGGTTGTGCTGGGGGAGGAGGTTGTCGTTGTGCTTGCTTTATCGTGCTTTGGAGGAAGTGGAGAGGAGGCTGTTCTGGGGGAGGAAGAGAATCGGGTCAGGGGAGAAAGAAGTGTGCTCGGGGAGGAAGAGAATCAGGTCGGGGAGGAAGAAGTGGATGCTTGGGAGTCAGGAGAAGAGAATCGGGGGAGGTAGAGATCCGGTCCAGATCCGGTGTGGAAATAGGACCTTGTGTGGTTTTTTTTAAGGAGGATTCGGTGTGGATTCTTTATGTGGCTGCTGGTCTAGGGGATAATTCAAGAGGTGTTGACGATTGTGTTGGTGATCGTGGAGTCGCAGTCTGTTGATGCGTGAAGAGGTTGCCATGATCGCCAATACGCGCGACGATAGACAGGAGGAGGACGAGTTGACGAGGGGGGTGCAATCGATGTTGAAAGTAGGAGATAAATCCTGAGGAGATCGAAGCTGCGAGAAAGGCTGAGGAAGAACTGTGCAAAAAGCTACGAAGAAGAGTATTATGACCATAGATAGGGGAAGTGAAGAATCCTCTCTGGTCACAAAAGGTGATATAAGAGGTATATTGTAGGACCTCATCACGATAGGTTTGATGAGGTCCAAGAAACGAGATCATCAGAGTTGAAGCCGGAATTGATGCCGAATGATGTGAAGCAAGAAGAGAGCAAGAATTACCTGAGTTGGTCTATGAGTGCTCAATTAATTCTAATGACGAAGGGCATAGAGCACTATCTGCATGAGACCTGCGTCGAGCCTGCGGACAGGGGGGTATTGATTGGAGGGTGTGAAACACCACCAACTCTGTTGTGGAGGCATGGTTGTTGACTTCGATGTCCCCGTCTATTGCTAGGATGGTGGAGGAGATCCCAAGTACAACGGTGATGTGAAAAACACTGTGGAACACGTACTCTGGGGCTGACAATGTGATGATGATGGTGAAGATTCAAGGTAAGGTAGAAACTATGAAACAGGGGAGAAGAATGTTCAAGAATATGCCAGTAAGTTGCATCTGTTGTGGGCATATTTGGATCAATATGATCTACTGCAGCTGACATATGCTGGTGATATTGAGTTTGGTAGGGCGTGGCTGCAACATAAGAGAGACACTCACTTCTTAAAAGGTTTAAACCCTAAATTTGAAAGTAGGAGGGCTTCAATATGTCATCAGGTGGCATTGCCAACTATGGAGGAAGCTATTTCAGCTATGGTTGTCGAGGAAACTCGACAGAGAGTGATAGTGGTAGCAATCCTATAAGATCAAGTTATGTTGTAGCTAATGATAGGTAGTGTCACAACTGTAAGCAAAATGGACACCTAAGTTGGGCGTGTCCTATCTCATGAACTGGAGGTCGCGATGGTGATTGGATTTGGCGTGGTGCTAGATGCGGCAACTCGAACTTTGTAAGGAGAATTGAGTGTTACAAGCGTGGGGCATCTCGCCCTAGTAGAGGTGGTGGTGGGAATAATAGATCTACTGAAGGAGGTCAAGGAAGAGGAAGAGGTGGCCCTAGGGCCAATGCATCTATGACAGAGGAGAAGATTGCATAGTCGGAGAAGTGGTAGAAAGGAGAAGGGGATTGGGATTGGAGTCAAGCGTAATGGTCTGTGACAGAGGTAAAGGTGGTGGAGGCTGAGGGTGGCTGTGGGCATGAGGGTAGAGGAAGATGATGTTAAGGTCAGGGCAGCTATTAGATGGTGGAGATAGAGGGCAGCTAGTAGATGGTGGAGATAGATTTGGTGACATCCTTAGTAATATTGGTGGTGAGCAACTTTTGACCTTTGTGAAGGTATTAGCTACAGAGTCGATGGTACGTTTGATAAGGTCTAGTAATGGTATTGCAATATATAACAACATAGGCATGATTGTTATCTCATGCCCATCTTGGGGAGTATTAGAGAGTTCGTATTAGAGTCTAATATAGATGTTGTATTAGAGTCGAATTGTATCTTAAGACTATAAATAAAAAGTGTGGAGTCCTGTCGGACAAAATACAACTATTCCCAAAATTGCTAGAGGTCCTATGGCTTTACCCTGGCTCAGTTTGCCCAAAGGAACTAAAATTAGACCTTTCCATTTCATAAACACTATTGTGGTGGATTTACCGCCCTAACTTAGCTTTGCCCGTATATAATTAACCAGAAGGAGGTATTTCAGAGAAATCATACCTCAACTATTTTGTCTTCGCACCAAGCTAGAATTAACGAGTTTTTGGCCATATTGGCACAAAAGGACCGCGTATTTGCAAGAATGACCGTCGTGGTCACCAGCAGAGTTTCTGGAGCTGACACAAGGCAAAACAGCACAGCGACCGTGCGGTGGAGAAGAAACCGCATGGTGGCCACCGTGTGGAAGGTCCCCTTTCTCTCTCCTCTACTACAGTTCTGCTGGTATGAATTTTTAAATATAGGACATGAGCTCAAAAAATTATAAAATTTTGTGGAGTCTTTCGACACAGTGTACTTGATTCTGTAAATTTTTATAATTTTATTCGTTCCAAATTTTTCTTGCAATTTCAATAAGTATGATGCCTGTAGAAATTTCTAAATATAGAAAATGAGCTCCAAAAATTATGAATTTTGTTTTGAAAACTCCTTACACAGTGGACTTGATTGTATAATATTCCTACAATTTTATATGTGCTCAAATTATCTTGAAAATTAGTCTCAAAATTTTGAATTATAGGTTTCTAAAATTAGGATTTCATGAATTCCCACACAAAGTACTCCTAACAGAATTAGGATTTGTAATAGAGTTGCAGTGTAACTTTTTATACATAAAATTGACGATATTTCAAACGTTACAAGCATCACATGACACACGTGCGGGTTTATTGCAATCCCGATTGCAATATAGCATGTGGTATAATACAATATTAAAGAATATCATCCACATTAAACTGACAAATTAACAAAAAAGTGCCATATTTGATCGGGGTACATTTAATCGGGATGAAGGAGATGGTATTATCCTTCATCCCAACAGGCTATTATCACATGTGATGCTAATTTGTCCCGATTAAATGTACCCGATTAATACCCCCTCCTCCTTCATCCACATTAGCCTATTGGGATGAAGTATAATACCCCCTCCTCCTTCATCCACATTAGCCTATTGGGATGAAGTATAATACCCCCTCCTCCTTCATCCACATTAGCCTATTGGGATGAAGGATAATACCCCCTCCTCCTTCATCCTGATTAACACATGTGATGCTAATTTGTCCGTTTAAATATTCCCTATTAATATCCTCTCCTCCTTCATCCACATTAGCCTGTTGGGATGAAGGATAATACCCCCTCCTCCTTCATCTCGATTAAATGTTGTTAGGATGAAGGATAATACAACCCCCCCTCCTTCATCCCGATTAAATGTATCCCGATCAAATAGGGCACTCTTTATTAATTTGTCAGTTTAATGTGGATGATAGTTTTTAATATTGTATTGTACCACAGACTAGATTGCAACAAACCCACGCGTGTATCATGTAATGCTTGTAACGCTTAAAATATCGTCAATTTTATGTATAAAAAGTTACATTGTAACTCAATTAGAAACCCTAATTCTGTTAGGAGTACTTTGTGTGGGAATTCATGAAACCGAAACCTAAAATTCAAATTTTTTAGACCTAAATTCTTAATTTTTAAGATAATTTCGAAACATATATAAAATTGTAGAAATATTACACAATCAAGTTCATTGTATAAGGAGCCCTTCAAAACAAAATTCATAATTTTTTAAGCTCATTTTCTTTATTTAAAAATTCTACAGACAGTATACTTATTGAAATTACGAGAAAAATTCAGAACAAATAAAATTATGAAAAATTTACACAAGTACACTTATATCAGAACGCTCCACAAAAAAATTTATAATTTTTTGAGCTTATGTCATATAGTTTAAAATTCATACCAACAGAACTGGAGTGGAGGAGAGAGAAAGGGCACCTTTCGCACGGCCACTGTGCGGAAGGTGGCCACCGTGCGGTGGCCCCTCGTGTCAGCTCCAGAGTCCAGAAACTCTGTCGTATGATCACCGTGCGGTGGGATGATATTTTTGCAAATACCGAACGACTGTCATTCTTGCAAATATGTAGCGCTTTTGCACCAACACGGCCAAAAACTCTACAATCTCACCAACTTTCATGGGCTACAGTGTAACAGCAGATACCAACTGCACTAACAGGCCACCTTGTTGACACTAGTAAACTACAATTTTACAAATTTAACCTGGTTCTCCAGGCTCTTTTTATCTCTACTACTTAAAAATTAGAGTTGGTGGTCGTCCGTCTTCCCCACCCTGTCTCTCCCTACTAACATGTGGACCATGCTATCAGCAAACTATCTCCTCACATTGTGCGCTTCCTCCTCCTTTGCGCCCTCGCCTCCACCCCCGCTCTTCTGCTCCGCGCGTGCCTCCGCCCCCTGCCCCGTCGTTGCTTCTATCGGCCGGATCTAAACGTGCCTCACTTCCTCCTCTCCACCCCTACTCTTCTGCTCTACTCCATACGCCTTGATGAATTGAGATATATTATATCTACTTTAATTGATAAACTATTACATTTATGAGATATTTCGTAGCATCGCACATGCACTTAACTAGTTAGGAACTAAAACTAGGATTCTCCATTTCCCAAACTCAACTGCAATGCATCAATGTCCCTAACCCCGGTTTTGCCCTATTATAATTAACCAGACAAGAACAAGGGCTTTCAGAGAAGGCATGTTCCATTATTTTGCTTTTGCACCTAGCGGGACACAAATTTGCAAACATAAAGGTTGCTATCAGACTAGCTCAGCTACCATCCAATAGTCATGGCATTGGTGGGATTAGACTAGCACTAGACTTTCTGATGTTTAACTACATTGTTTTTAGGAATTCATCAAGTGAAGCAATATAAAAAATGAAAATAAATTAATAAAAAAAACTTTCAGCTTATTGCATTGCATACCTCCACACCATGAAGTAAGGCCTCCCTAGAAACAAAGCCTGGAAGCTGAACATATTTCATTGCAAATGGGTCAGGACAGTTGAAATTTAAAAGGAAAAATGGATGTGTACCACCGAAAAATATTTACTTTTGCAAATAGAGGAATGGGGCAAAACTTCGGTGGTACTAAACTGAATGGAATGTTTTGGTCGTATTTTGCCAAATTCGTGATATTTCGGTGCTGCACAGCCAAAATTTCTAATTTAAAACCGTAAAAGGGAGGGAAAAAAGCATATTTCAAACCTCTTTGTCAATCATTATTATTGATTGTTGTAAAGCTTCGGTTATGTAAGGAGGGAATAACTCATGGAGTTTGGATGGACGAACTCCCAACCTGTAGCTTGATGGTGGGAGAGTTGTAACTGGAACAAATAACAAAGTAAATAAAAGATAAATATGTATCATTACTACCTGATAAAACCTTAGCATACCGTTAGTACCTGACAATTTGTTACTGATAAAATCTGTGACACACTGTGCAGGGAGAACAAAATTCCCTCCCCCCATCATAGCCGCTCTTCTTTCAAATTCTCTCTGTTTTCAAAGTGTACAAATATTTTGTAAGCTTTGAAACTGTCATCAAAGTGCAGTACAGACAAACAAAAAAGAGTTGTTGAGCTAAAGAAAGAGACGGCAGCTCACATTTATGAGTAACTAGAAAAAGACGGCAGCTCACATTTATGAGTAACTAGATGGACCAGCGCACAAGCATGGTAAGGTTTTATCATACGTCACACTGATGTAAGCTTTGATATTTTCATCGATTACATTGCAGATTCTTTTTCTCCCCATACATTTATTCACCTATTTAATATCGTACGTTGAAGCCTGTCCTTATCAACCATGACTCGTACTCATAGCCAATCTACTTGTCATATTTTAGAGAAAATCTGTTTTATTTAATCCACTTGTATATTTTGAATTAGATACATAAAAAAGATTAGCATCTCGTGACCATTTTTTTTTGGCAAAATTGGCTACAGGACACCGATATTTTGTGGTATTTGCTCCAGGACACCAGGGCAAAATTGGCAAAATACGAAGAAATAGGAGATTAAGGCGGATTCGAAATTTGAAAACAACCGGAACGAGTACGGGAGAGATAAGGCTTCCAGATGGCATTGTCTGCGCACAAAATCGGGGCCGTTTGCGCATTTGCCGGACGGAGCTCCGAGGTCCGAAAATAGCGGACGCGTGCGTTGGCTTCGCGGAGAACAAGGCAGCGCGGAGACGATGACCTCGGGCGGTCCCACCTGGCAGCGGCAGCGAGGCGCAGGCGAGCGAGATCAGCGGGCGAGGCCACGCGGCGAACATCCAACGGAGGAAGGCGGGGTTGAGCGCGTGTGTCCGATCGAAAACAAGGGGCACGCGTCAAGCATCCAACGGACGAGGGCGCGGCCGGGGCGAGATGGGCTGGCGCGGTTGGAATAGTGTTGGGCTTCGGCCCAGCACTGTTCCGAAGGATTTTCTTTTGATTTTCCTTTTAAATAAATCCAGAAAATACAAATAGCCAATAGAAAATAGCAAATGACTTTGGAAAAATTCCAGAAAATTCTATAAAATATATCCAAGCATATAGAATCTAAATAAAATAGTTTTGACAATTGTAGATGTTGGGATTAATCATATTAAATAAGTTTGTCCTTAAAATCCATATTAAGCTTTTTAATTTAATATTCAAATAAATCCAAATGGTGAATTTTCTCACTACAACCATTTAAAAGATTTTTAAAGCTCTGAAAATTGGGATGTTACAAGAACCAATCACTCTTCTGCTCTGACAATCCTGAATGAAACCAGAAAAGTCATCAAATCCAATAAAACATTTCATATTAGTAAGTTGACCAACAGAAAGAATATTCATAGATAACTGAGTTACAAAAGACATATCAGGAACAGAGAAACGAGATGTAGAGAGAATGCTCTGATGAATAATAGAGTAAGGTGTACCATCAACAGTGTGAACATATGCACCATCAGTCATGGGCCTACAAGCAACAAGTTGAGAGCTGTCCGATGTAACATGAAAGGAGGCATCCGAGCCCAAAACCTAAGGATGAGCAGCGCTAGAGGCAGAAGGTGCAACTAAGGCCATAGCAGACACTAATCCAAAAATCACAGTAGGTGTGTGGCAGCAGTAAGTGCTCTCGGATGCCCAGTAGGTGCTCCACAATGACGATCAGATGGATGTCTAGAACGATAATCAATAAGTTGATCTGGATGTAACTTGAAGCACTTGTCAACAAGATGACCAGTCCTCTTGCAATGACAACAAACCAGCACCTCCATGGATGTAGCTCTGGTAGATCCAGACCGCTGTGAAAGACCCAAGACAGCATGTGGTGAGGATCCTGAGGTAGGCATAAGTGAATGAAGACGAGTTTCCTCTATAATCAAACTAGAGCGCGCCTCAGTCAAAGTCGGCTCGGCCAAAGTATGATTTTAAAGACTGATCATCGTAGAAACATCAACACTCCGACAAGGTCAGTCATAACACAATCATCCTCTTTCTGCCAAACTTTTACTGCCTCGGTACCAACCTTCTTCTGATCAGGAGGATCGTCGGTCAAATGAGAGGTCAAACCATAACCCCTAAGAGTAGTCTTGACTGAGAAAGCACATGCTCGATAGTTCCACCCGTCAAGCTTGATGTCCATGAACATGAGAGATGAACTACCCTCAAACATCAAGTCAAACTTGGCCATCTTGATGGACCACAACCACACAGCAGTACTGAGCAACGCAGTCAACAGAGCAATAAGCATAGCATAGCATAGCAATTCACAAAAGTCGCGAGCAATTAGTAGAGCAATCCACAACAGAGTGATCAGCAAAGCAATCCACAAGAGCATAGCAGTTAACTGAGCAATCAGTAGAGCTAGAGGAGTACTGAGCAGCCGGCGTCGAGAAGGTCAGCGTGCCGATGATGGTGTCGCGCGACGTCGAGGTGGCGGCGCAGAGGTCACCAGAGTCGTCGTGGAGACGATCAGAGGCGGCGATGCGAGGCAGAGGTGCCAGATCCCAGTGGTGAGGTGACGATGTGAGGCAGACGAGTTAGATCCCGACGAGGTGGATGAGGCGGAGCGCGGATCGAAGCGGCGATGTCGCACGACGTCAAGCAGGAGATGGCGGTGTCGCACGGTGTCGCGATGGAGTGGAGTAGGAGGAGACGGCTCTGGCAGTAGAGAGCAGAGTCGTCGAATCCAGGCAGAGATCTGACGATGGTGTCGCGTGGCAATGTCGCGAAGCGTCGATCCAGTCGAGCCAATCTTTGAGGTTAGGCAACAGAGGCGATGCCAAATCCTCGACGCCAAATCCAGGCAGCGGTGTTGCGCGTCATTGAGGAGACGGAGTGGAGGCGGTTGACGCGGATGCAGCGGCGGCTCAAGGCCGCCAGCCCGCGGGAGGGTGAAAGAGGATTCAACGATGACGACGGTTGTGAGAAGTAGGATTAGGGTCTGCAATGGAGAAGCTCTAATACCATGTTAGAATAGTTGAGAGTAATTTTGTTTTTCACAATTGTGCATCTTATTCATTATTGAGGGTATATATAGACATATAGTTACATAGACCTCACAGGCTACATAGGCCAAGAGAGAGAATGTACAACTCTTAACATGTGCCATGGCCTCTGCTTCCTCTACTCTCTCTTTTAGTTGTCATGGTCCCATCGAGACCAACTACAACTCTCTGCTAGCTTCCATGGTCTGACCGAGCCAACCACAATCAGGTCCGACCGGATGAGCAAAATGGACTTTTTACTAGCCTTCTCTCTCCTCTTCAGCCCGAAAATAATATTATATTGACCTCAGTGTCCTGCAACAAATGGCCATAAAATTATAGTGTCTTTTGGCAAAGACACGAAATTTGAGTGTTCTACCGTCAATGACATGAAATTATGATATGATGTAACCAATTTTGCCTTGCTACAACTACAAGCACCGCCTATGCATAGTGTTGGCATGACGAGAAAGATAATCCCAATCCTATGCGCATATCTTTTTGGGCCTACCTCCATCTTCAGTCCGCACCTACAGACTACGCAGTCACAACTCACAACTCCTTGCTCACATCACGCTACACCAAAACCCTAGCTATTGTGCACATATAACCACTAGGACCTAGGCCCAATTCATCTAGCCTTTGTAGGCCGAAAAAATGTTTAGCAGAATCAGAAAAGGCTAGCATTGTTTGCTAGATTAGCCAATTTTACTATAATAAGCTCAAACATTATGCAGCGGCAGTTAGGCTCACCAACCTAGGCAAGGGTACTGGAATGGGCAATAACACCGAGTCAAAGGCAGAACGATTAGCTTATTTTTTCCCAAAAGTCAAACAGCAATCTACGTATTTTCATCATTCAAAGCAACAAAGGGGAACATCTTGTATAGTTACGAACCAGTGCAGCAGTGCACCTAACATTGGAAAATGTAAAAGAATCAAACCCTAAAGGAACCAATTATGTCCAGGTGGATATATTTATACTCTTGCCATGCAAGTGGTTGTCTTCTAGACATTATCTACAGCATCCTGCATACCTTTGTAAATCTATGATACCATTCGTAATTGCATACCTTTCAATTTTAAGGCACATAATCCAGAGGGTTAGTGTAGCCAACTGTGCATGGTGATGGCAATGCAATTATTGAAGTATTTTTGTTGTTATCTAAGAGAATTGTAACAAGTACCTGGAATTCAACACCCGCAAGAGAACCGTGGGATTGAAATTGTTTAAAATCATGAAATGACACAGTGGCCACAAGAGCCGAGTTTGCCCACTTGGATGCACGCCGTGAGAATGACATGCCATTGATGCACAATTCTGATGGGTTTGTGCTAGTTAGAACAACCTGCAGGCATGCCTCAGTATTTGAAGAAATAGGATTGCAATACTCAATAATATATTGAAAAAAAGAGGTGTGAGAAAAACAACAAAAACTGACTGACCTGTCCACCAGGACACATGCAAAACGAGTAACAACTGCGATTTTGCTCTAATAGCTCTATATCATTCTCTGCATCTCCTTCACCAACAGACTTCACTATCTTGTAATCTGCTACAGGTATCCGCCCACGTCCTCTTTGTACTTCAGCAGCCAATTCAGAGTACTGCAAGTGATGACAATAGCACACATCATACTGGTGGTTTTCAACACAATGTGAAAATACAGTACATGTGATTTTCAACACAACGTGAAAATACTGTATGATACTTCTACTCATAGATGTTTGTAGCTGTATCAAGCTGGCAAATAAGCGAGTGCTTACGACATGATTACTAAACCCTCAATAGGTTCATACATCAAATGAGCCTGGTAGGAGCAACTACACAAACCTCTACAAAAGATTTTACAAGTGCTACAAAATATCACTGTTATCGCATCATAAACAGTGATTTTGTGAGCATCCATGTCCTAAAACCACTGGTAGACGCAAGGCAAGTGCTGGGCCACCCTTGGCCACAGCCCAGCAAGCGAGGTCAGTGCGATGCTTTTATAAATGAATTCCTCATCAGGGTATAGTTCACTGGCTACTTCGATTTTGCTGCTATTTCTGTCATAAAACTTGAACAACAGGCAGTTTCTCCTCTCTTTTTTCCAGTTTACAAATGGATTTCTCCAATACATAATGTCACAGTAACATCCTAAACCTCGAGTGGTCGTTTTCATAATTTTCCCTTTAACAGGAGTTCACAGAATGGCGGAACACTAAATTACAGAAAATCAAATACCAAGAATGAAATAAAATTAATCATGTTAGGTGAGTGTCATTCAGAAAAACATTGATGTGGACAAAGGAAAAATGTCTTACTTGGATGTTGTTTATCAATTCTTGTGGGTGCTCAATTCTTAAGCCAACCTGTAAGAACAACCTATGTTTAAGTCAGTCACATGGACTGCAGAAAAAAGTAATTTACTATTTTTTCCTCATAAACAATTTAGTAATTGAAAAGATGAAGTGGTGAAATACATAATGCTACAAGAAGGGGAAATGTTCAACCACTCTACACTTCAGTAATCTACCGCCCAAATCCTACTTTCGGCCAAGTTTGATTAAAGAATAAAAATCAACCAATTAAAAATGTCTAACCGAGCAAGTTTATGCTTGTTAGAAATCTAGGAGGAATTTTGCTATTCGCAACTATACATCTTATTCATTATTGAGAGGGTATATATAAAAATTGTTACATAGCCTCATGGACTACATGGGTCACATAAGCCAAGAAAGATAGGGAGAGAATGTACAACACTCTTAACACCCCTATTCAAACTCAAGATAAATCAGGAGAATCTGATGCACTGGGTTTGAGTAGATGAAGCCGATGTTGTTCTCGAATCTGAGATTTAGTGAAAAAATCTGTAACTTGAGACTCTGAGGGTATATACTTGAGGGCGATGGTCGATTGCTGACAATGAGACAGTGTGAAGGATGATTAACACCAATGTGCTTTGTCAACTCATACTTGATTGGATCACTAGCAATCTAAATGACACTTATATTGTCACAAAATAGAGGTGTAGGATTATCACAATAGACACCGAGATCAGTCAAGAGCCATCGAAGCCAAATGATCTATGAGGTGGTAACAACAAGAGCTCGAAGCTCAGCCTCCGCACTAGAGCGTGACACCGCAGTCTGCTTCTTAGACTTTCAGGCAATGAGCGAAGTACCAAGAGAGATGGAGTAGCTAGTGATATATCGGCGATCAGCGGGATCACTCACCCAAATGGAGGATGGAGCTGACTCGAATTGGCATAGAACAGACGTTTGGACGCAGTACCCCTCAAGTATCTTAGCACACGAAGAACATGGCCATAGTGGACCAAGGTTGGAGCACTGACAAACTGGTTGAGCGCATGAACAACATGAGCAATCTCTGGCCTATTGACAATGATATAAACAATGCTCCCAATGAGCTGATGATAGCGGGAAGGATCTGTCAGTGGTACAACGTCTGTAGGTCGAAGTTGTAGGTGGAACTCCATAGATGTGACAGCATTACTTGTATCAGTCATACCAGAGCGAGCAAGTAGATCCTGAATGTAGCGATGCTGAGAGAGGTAGTAGACATCACCATCAGAATGAACCTCAATCCCCAGAAAATAGCTCCATCAATCCCCAGAAAATAGCTCCATGGTCTCAAATCGGACATAATAAACTCATAAACTGTTCACTCAATTTCCTCTTCACGAAAGTCACATAATCCATGTCGCCTACTGTGATCAGCATATCATCTACATATAGCAGAAGCAAAGTACAACCCCGTTGAGTAGTGTGAATAAACAAGGCAGGGTCATGCTCACTTGGAGTGAAACCAGCAGCTCGAATCACATAACTGAAATGCCCAAACCAAGCACGAGGAGCATGTTTGAGACCATATAGAACACGCCTAACGCGGCAAACATAGCCTATACGAGCCTCAACACCTGGGGGTGGCTGCACATAGACCTCCTCAACTATATCACCATGAAGAAATGTATTATTGACATCCATTTGAGATATAGTCCATGTGCGTACCGCTGCAATAGCAATGAGAGTACGAGTTGTGGTTATATGAGCAACTAGAGCAAAAGTCTCACTATAATCTCGACCATAAGCATGTTGAAAACCTCTTGCAGCAAGACAAGCCTTGTATCGCTCTACACTTGTTCTTTACTTTGTACACCCACTTGCAAGCTATAAGAACAGCTTCAGATGGTAACGGAACAAGATCCCAAGTGCATGTACACTCTAATGTTGTAAGCTCCTCTATCATAGCCAACTGTCATTCAGGTATACTGGCAGCCTCGTGATAGGTACTCAGCTCAGATATCGCACCTGCACAAGAAAAAAACCATCTCTCTGGTGCCTGAATAGAAGAACGATCACGTAGGTCATATCGTGATGTAGTAGAATGATAATCAGTGTCGGTAGTACTGGTCAGAGGGTCAAGTGAAGGAGAGGAGGACTGGGGATCATAATGAACTCTCTGTCTGTGACTATAGTGAAAGGGAAAAGTGGAAGTGTCAGAAACTAGTGGACCTAGTGGAGGAAACACACTAGAAGGTGAAACAAAAATTAGTGGAGAAAGTGTAGCCGGAGAAGATAAGTCTGGTGAAGGAATGGGAAGTAGACACAAGGAGGTTAAATATGTGGAAGGAGTGGTACAAGTAGAAGGATGATAAAAGAAGGGTCGATCCCTGTCAAAGGTCACATCACGAGAGATGTGAATACGATGTGCTAATGGATCGTAGCAATGATAGCCCGTATGCTCAGGACTATAACCCAGGAAGACTGTGAAGTGAAGAGCACCACTGGACTGAACATATCTCTTCTCAAAGTATGTTTGTATCTGCTTAGCTTAAGTATGATACTCAAGACTCATCCTCATAGAAACATCAACACTCGATAGAAGACCCGTCATGACACGATCGTCAGCATCAACCTTCTTCGGATCAGGAGGATCGTTTGTCAAATGAGAGACCAAACTATAAACCCTAAGAGTAGTCTTGACTGAGAAAGCCCAAACTCGCTAGTTCAAATTGTCGAGTTTGATGTTCATGAACACCAAAGATGAGTTGCCCCAAACATCGAGTCAGACTTAGCCATTTTGATGGACCACGATCACTAAGCAGTAACACAATAGCAGTACAGAGCAATAGTACTGAACAAAGAGAGCCACAGTAGAGTAACAGTACCAAAACAGAGAGACAGCACCGAGCAGAGAGAGCAACAGTACCAACACATAGAGAGCACCGAGCAGAGAGAGCAACAGTAGAGCCAGCGCCAGGCGGCAGAGGACGAGGTGCAACGACGTGCGGCGGCGCCAGGAGAGTGGATCCGGCGGTGCGGCGGCGCCAGGAGCGTGGATCCGGCGGTGCGGCGGCGCCAGGAGCGTGGATCCGGCGGTGCGGCGACACCAGGCGACAAGGGACAGCCCCCAGGCGTGGAAAGGACGGCCTCCTCACGAATTAGGATGGTGGCGAGAAGGCGGCGGTGGGCGGTGAAGATGAGGTAGTGATGCTCGACCTGCAGGCGACATCGTCGTTTCCGGAGCAGAGGACGACCTCCAGGCGACGGATCCGGATGGCGGCGACGGGAAGATGAGGCGTCGAGCGTCGGGAAGATGAGGCGTCGGGCGTGGATCCGAATGGAGGATGATACTGGCGTCGGGAAGATGAGGCGCCAGGTGTGGATCTGGACGGAGGAGGAGAAGCCGGCGGAGAGGTAGAGGAGGAGGAGCCGGCAGAGCAGACCAATGGCTCAGGGCCTGCAGGCCCGAGCCGAAAGGGTGGACTAGCCACAACGCCGGTGGCGGTTTAAGGGACTAGGACTAGTTTAGGGTTTTGGTGGAATAGCTTGATAGCATGTTAGAAATTTAGGAGAGGAATTTTGCTATTCACGAATATGCATCTTATTCATTATTAAAAGGATATATATAGACATTGTTAAATGGATCTCGTGGGCTACATGCCGCGCGAGAGAGGGAAAGAATGTACAACATACTTAACAATGCTAACTAAATTATTTTATCAACACCCCAACTTTCGAATGTTATGTTTGTGGTGTAAAGGAGAGTAAATAGGGTAGCAAGATAATGTTGGCATACCAGGCATCGATATGACATGCTAAAAGGTTAAATGGTTTATTAGTTTTTACTTCGAAACATGTACTGTTTTTCCTGTCTAAGTCATATGGTTTATCGATTTGATGTAATATCTCTGTTTTTGTTTGGTTCAAAGATTAATGTGCTCTGATGTAACTATAATATCCAACCCAAACATGGCCTTAAATTCCTCTCTATAACCTGTCTGCGATGTGACCATCAGATGATCAGCTTAAGTACTAGCAAAGTAGGAACTGCTTTAAGTAGCATAAGAAAACTTACAGCAAAATTCTTAGGGCTAATATCTACATTATGCCTCAGAAGCATACTGTATGCGTCACGAGCTGAGTGACCAACTGCCAATACAACTGCATCAAATGATAGTTTCTGGTTAACAGAACCTGGTTGCAGACTCGAATCAGAAACCACAACTCCTTTGACCTGCCCACCTTCCACTATAAGGTCATCTACTCTAGTATTAAATCTTATGGCAACCTGTAAAACAGATATAAAACAGAATACATCAATGTATGACAGCTTTCAGAACAAAAGAATGCCAAAGCGTAATGAAGACAGATATGTTCAACTCACACCCAACTCTCTTAAGTGGTGCCTGAAATTCCGCAGCAGGGGAACAAGTTTATCTGTACCCAAGTGAGGTTTCCCGTCAACTAAAATGTTTGGAGGGGCTCCAAAGTGAACAAATGTTTTCATAACCTGAAATCCAAGACCACACAGCAAATAGCTTAAACACACACAAAATAGTCAACTTTGAATAGGAAGTCTATGGTATTATTTTATGCAATGCAAGCTCTTCTATTTCTAGATGGCTATGAATTCAAAATATCGGCTGAAACAGGCAATACTATCCATGACCAGTAACTGACTGGCAATACTAATGCTTGCATGATTACATCAATAATTACAAAATAAACTTTCATAGGAGAGTTTGTGATTTTTTATTTTTAGTTTTTCCATTCAGAAAAAAAAAAAAAGTAATGCATTCTTGAGCAAACAGAATGGCTGGCAACGAACTTTTACGCTAAACATTTATTGAGGTAGAACAGGGAGATTCTCACAGCCTGAACACCATCAGTGTTTCTTCCTATCCTGGTTACAAGCTTCCCATCACTCCATGTACCTGCACCACCCTGCTATGATTAAGAACAGGAGATCAATAATGGATGGGCTTAAGCTTTGAAGGAACATGGATTAGTAGTTTGATCGATCCTTCCAGTTCCGTAGTGGGTAATTGATACTCCAAAAATATAGGTGTTACCGTATGCCATCAGTCCAACTTATAAAGATCATTTGATTAAATAACCTTTCAAAAGTCACAATAATGCATAAAAAAGCAGAGCTCAAATAATCAAGAAAGAAGTTCACAATTCGCACATATTATTCAGTAAAATTTAATTTTTAAATTATTAATTTATCTGCAGTAAATAAATATGAAGATTATTGCACAATATTTTCTGCATAATTCACTCAGTTCATTTGAAGCATCCTCAAATTATTTGAGATGCATATTAAGTCTAAAATATGTCTGTACATTTTTCACGTTATATAATTAGGGTAAACAATCCATTTTCTTGGGATGCAATAGTCCATCCAACAGCTAATATCAGCTGATTGGAACATGTATCCAAGAAAGAAAAAAAAATCCCAATGCTATTTCATGTACAAACATCAAATAGTAAAACACTTTCTCTCAAAGATACATGTACCCAAATGACATGATAGCCAATGTATGTTAACTAAAAAGATATATAGTCATCTCATAAATAATTCACTTATATTGTCAACAAACTACCGATATGAATACCACTCAAGACAATTCTATGATTATTCGGTGAAGTCTTGGTAGCAAAATAGGAATCAATAGTATACCTCGCCAAAGCAAAAGTTGCTTTCTGATTGGAGAACTCGTCTAACTGCCAGTGCACCAATGTCACGCCCTCTTTGTTCAACAGGTTGACCACGCTCTAATAAGGTAACTTCTGCGCCAAGTTCACCTAGCACAAGGGAAGCAAACAAACCGGATGGTCCACTTCCTACAACTGCCACCCTTGGTTTCTTTTGTGGAGGACAGATCAAGCCATTATTAACAGTATCCCTGATTCCCAGTTCATCATCGGAACCTTTCTTATGAACATTAAGCATACTGACCAGATCAGCTGCTACCTTCTCATCAGGCATGTATTCTACAGCTCCAACTTTGGGCTCCAATCTAGCAATAAAATCCCATGTCCTTGGCTCCATATCCAGAAGCTTCTTAACATCCACATCAATAGTATAAACAAATTGAGGTTCTTTCAGAACCTGTAGGTGCAAAACATGGTTTCTTTAGTCACAAAGAAATAATGCAGATGAAGTGATAAACCAATCAGCGTATCAATGGTATAAATAATTTTTACAACACCAGTAGAAGCAACATATGATTACAGGTGCAACACAGATGAAGCAAATCGGAGTAACACTAACACAGGCCTGTGTACCAATAATTATTATGATAAATTCCAGATATCATCAAACATAACTAGGATTGGATAACCACATTAATAAACCAGTTGCTGCAATAAGGAAAGTTCACAAAATCGCAAGTTCGTTCAATTTAGAAGAAAATCTACACAACAAAAATAACTTCAATATAAGGCCTGCAAAATAGATAAATAGTAAACTAAAGTTATCAGACAACATAAATAAATACAGCTAGTGTGGAGCACAAGCAGAAGCAAAACACCGTGACTGCTGACTGGATCTAGTCTGTGAGACATGACGCAGGACTACACTCTCTGGAACAAAAAAAAATAACTAAGCAAAGGAAACAAAAAAATGATAGCAAAGCAAGAACATCAAGAGAAAAGGATCTAGCATAGAAAACCACAATTCTGAACACAATATCAAGTATAAAAATTGTCACTATTCCAACTTCACAATTATTTTTTTCTGAAACCATATAAAACGATTCTGGCACTCCACGAATTGTCGGTATGGGTCTGTCTAGAACTGTTGGGAACTTAGGGTGCAATTACGCAAATAAAGGATGAAGCTTACTACATTGGCTTTCTTTTTAACTGCATGAGTATTTTTTACCAACGTTAACCCAATTTGTCTGCATCATTTTAGCAGTTCCAACAGCAAGCATGTGATTACAACTAAGTTGCCATTCCATCTCTAGGCAGGAGGATAAATATTAAGATACAGACGATATGATGGATTGAACCTTTCGTGCATCAAATGACTTGCGGATAACAGAGAAGGCCTCTTTAGGGAGCATAGAGGCGACCTGCAGCACAGGAGAATAAATTAGAGGCCCATAATTATAGGAAAAGTCTAACAGCAACATCAACAGCATAAAAGATGAGCACAACGATATGAAAAAATGTGAGATCAGCAACACTTACAAGGACAGGGGATATAACATCAGTAACAACAAATGAAAAAAAAAATGGGCAATCGAATTATAAAGCCAACGTATGCTCCAAGGCATGTCATTAAAGATAATAGCTTAACATTTGAAGTTGCACCAGGCAAGCGGTCATTTGGATAACAAGTTTGTGTGCATACAACACTAATCATTCCGGTTAATGCACTCATCCTATGCATGGTTCGACACACAAGTTGGAACATTGTTCAAAACATGTAGGAAAGGGGAGGCAGCCGCTGTTAATTCAATTGAAACCCATATCTTAATTCAGACCTATTCCTCGACACAAAAGTAACAAATTACACCTCAATCCCCACACCACCACGCAAACTGCACTCAAACTCCTTGAGGAAGGAGGTTACCAGCAACACAACTCTAACGGTTGCATCATTCGCCAAGAGGAATTAGGGTAATCTCGTCAACTAAATGGCACGCGCTAAGTCATTTTTCTTGGATAAACCAGCATTAACATCCAGAGCATTGACTCATGGGAGTGTATTAAGTCTACGCTACACACCCAAAACCTCTGTTTCAGCAACACGTTGACGATTCACCTAAAACCTCGCGAATTCACGGCATTTTGCCACCATATCAGCTGTTTTGAAAAGGCAGTAGATTAGCGTACGGGGAACTTGAGGGCTTTGGCGATGGCCTGGAGAAGCGGCGGGGAGACGCCGGAGAAGTCCTTGCCGGGGTCTTCGCGGGCGGGCACGGCGAGCTTGGAAAGCCGCCAGTAGCCCGCCTCCCGGCCCCCGCCGCCCTCCTCGGGGGCTGCCTGGCGGAGTAGTTCCTTGTGGCGCCGCTCTAGCCGCTTCTTCTCCGACGGGTACCGCCGCTTGCCCGTGCGCTTCGCGCAGCGCACGGCGGCAGCGAGCGCGCCGCATCGGCGTCGCGGGAAGGCGTTGGTCGCGACCAGGCTGCTGCGGCTAGGGTTCGAGCCCAGGGGGTGGGGAGGCGGGAGGGAGAAGAAAGGTGGGAATTTGAGGGTTGAGGCGGCGGCCAGCACCATGGCGGATGGGGGTGGAGGGGAGAACCGGACAAGGGTGAGCGCGTGTGCGCCCCTGCGGATAACGTGGGTTTTTCGCCTGTGCGCGACTGCTTCTTCGGGGTCATTTTTATATGAGATGACAATAATTTGTTCCACGAGTTTCTTATGTGTTACGGCTATTTTTTGTCTCATACATTTCGTGAATTGGATTGGAAATTCAAATTCTACATCAGATGCATTAATAGGTGGGGAATTTCAAATAAGTTTCGTTTAAAAATACAAACAGATATATGGATGACAAGACGAGCTCATGAGCTCAAAAAGTTCAGGTTCAGGGTAAATTTGTCGAGTTTTTTCATAAAGCCGTTATTCTTTAGCAAGCTTATCGCTAAGAACACAAGTATTTTGTATAAATCAGTACAATTTCTTTAATATTTCGGTAGAAATTTTCATCCAAGCTTACCTAAAAAGTTTATCCAGACCAAAGCTTAAACAGATGTTTTCAATTAGCCTGAGGTTGATTTGTCTAATATAACACAGGAACAAATTTGCAAGAACTTAGTATATTCATCCAACAGTAAAAAAAACTACACATATATTCATTAACTCTTACATTTTCCTGCTCCAGCAATCAAACAGTATTACATGATTACATCAACGTTACAGCTAGAGGTAGTACAGCATAAGAACCCGATTATCACAGCAGCACAAACTGCACGCATTAAGTAAACTTGCAGAACCACATTTCACTCGTCACACTTCAAACCTTCGACAAACTTGATTACCTCAGGCCGAGTGTATGGAAAGTTTAGTCCTTGGTTAGATCACAGCATCAGATCATTGTATAAATCTATCGACCGTCAGATTTGGTGAATGCCCAGCCGTTCAAGCACCAGAAACTCCACTGACCCCATGGTTATTGGTTAGTTCACAAGATGAGGACTGGCACTCTTGAAAGGAAGCGTGCAGGAGTAAGTGACATATCTGACACCGTCAAGAAGAAGAACAACAAATATCCTGGAGAGGGGCTTCTGGGATATTCTAGGATCACTGTCACCATCACCAGCCTCCCTTGGATCAGCTAGCACAGAGACAACTACTGATGATGCTGGCTTGCTATCAGGTAACTTGCTGCTTTCAGAAGGCCTGTTAAAAGGGTCCGTGTTGTTCACCGTTTTTCCGGTGAGTGGAATCGCCTCGTTATACATGATCCTCCTATTTTTTAGCTTGCCACGATAAGCAGGAGCAGGTGTTGGAATGTTTTGAGTAGCATTAACACTCGAAGAGTTCACAATTGGAGAAGCAGGTATAATGCCACCAGAATTGGTAGAAGCAATGGAAATGTCGAACTGAAATACCTCGCTGCACATTCCAGAATTTAATATAGGCCCTGAAAATTGTTACATAAGAATAACAGAGTAAGAGACTATGTATTAACACTCAAGGAGTATCAATCAGAGAGTTGAGTTTTCTATAAGAGAATAACAGAGTAAGAGACTATGTATTAACACTCAAGGAGTATCAATCAGAGAGTTGAGTTTTCTATAAGAGATGCCGGTCAACAAAAAACAAGGATATCTACCAAAGTATTTCACTGAACAGCACAAAATGAACACAAAGTTCATCCTCAAACGTTCACACTTGTTAATCTACAAGCTAGTGAGGATTTAGCACAGAGTTTTATTTTCCCAAGAAAAGCAACAGCTACAATGGAATCTTGGGCTAACACAGCAAAACTTCATGTATGAAGTCAAAAGTCCAACTCCGAAAGATGCGGTAACTTTGCTCACAAGTTTATAGTATGCTTAAAGCAACACATCATGATTCTAAGATTTTGCTAGAATAGGCTGTAAATGTAGTTTGTACAGGCAACAACCTTAAGCACTGATCTCAGCTTTGGGAAGGAGTGGAGTGAAGTCCCCAGTCACAAAGAGCAAAAACAGTGAACAATAGGTCACCCAATCCAACTATCCAAGCTGAAATTCCTCTTTTGTTTTTTGCATAGAAACCGGAGATCTACCAATTACTCTGTACTCTTATTTACATGACCACAGAAGTTTTAATAAAATTAAGGATTAACAACATAAAGGCTCTTCAAAGTCCATAAGACATGGTTATCACCATTATAAGACATTTTTCCAAATGGACGGCAACAAAATCACTGCTATTTACCGGGCTAATTCCTATGTGATTGCTAAAAAAAGGACCTTGAATATAGATATAGTTCCCATTCCTGGCTAGTTGCAGTGTCATGCTACTTGTTGAAAACCTTAAATATAGATAAGTTCTCGTTTCCTGAACAGTTATGATGTCATATTATTTGTTGGCATATGAAGTAGCCCATTCCCTATATAACATGCATGCTACTTTTCTATATTACCTATGGGCAATCACATCAGTCTTTTGACTTGTACTTTTAACTTGGTAATATTCTTTAATCTTAACATTTGATATATGGAGGAAATGAATGTATGTTAAAAAGAAACTACATCGACTGCATTACGATTTACAGACTATCTCTTAAATAACAAATGCAAGAACCTTCTTCACTAAAATATCATATCACAATTTGTGAATGCAGTGTTGGCTCAATCAGAGAAAGTAGCACTCGCATAATGCACACACACGAGTGAGGGAGACGAACTCAAGGGGAGGAAGAACACACATAAGTTTTTATATAGCACTGCAACTGTCTAGCGCTACTTTTCTTCTCTCTGTTATTCTGTCACAGCTGAAGACAACGATTACAGGAGGCTAAATAGCTAGTGCATGCAAGTAGCTACATGCAAAGATGCACTATGATTATTACCCACTAACACAGGACTAATGCAAAACACTAATGCACCATGCACAACACTAATGCACCATGCACTAACTCACGCACGCACTAACCATCTTGATTATTCCTAACAATTTCCCCCTAATCAAGATGGCTTCACATCAACATCGGTTCTTCATCGACATCCACCTCCACGAGATGTGTCTGTTCCTCCTTCTTGCGGCATTCGGAAGCAAAATGTCTATAGTTGTTGCAGTTGTAGCATCTTACTTTAGCTTTGTTGAATTTACGATTTCCGCGGCTTCGGCCACCATTGCCGTTAGAGCCACTAGACTCGTCATCTCTATTCTTCACCGATTGGGCCTCCCACTCGGCGCGCGCGTGCAGATAAGATGTTCGTCGTCGTTGTTGCCGCTCATACCGCGTAGATGCTCCTCATACGCCCTAAGACGGTCGATTGCTTCTTCCATTATCATTGTCTTCAAGTCCCCAAATTGCTCAATGGTTGAGACAATCTGCAAGTACTTGCTCAGGACAACGCGGAGAAACTTCTTCATGACGTAGCTCTCCTCCATCTTGTCACCAAGACCGCGAATCCGGTTAACGAGAGTCATCAATCTCACGGCGAAGTCATCCACCGACTCCATTTCCTTCATGCGCAACCCTCAAACTTGCTCTTGAGGGTCTTTGCACACGCGCCTCCTTGACACGATCGATGCCAACATACATCGTCTTGAGCGTGTCCCACACGGCTTTCGCCGTCTCTTTTTCGGCGAGTAGGAGGGTCTCCTCTGGGACTCCTTGGAAGATGGCCGCAAGGGCCATTTGATCTTGTCACTCATCAACGTCGTCGGCCACCACAGCTTCCCAAACACCTTGGGCCTTCATGAACACCTTCATCTTGATTTCCCACGCGTTGTAGCTGCTTTTGCTAGGGTATTGAAGAGAGACGCTACTTTCTCTTCCAGTACCCTCGACGAACCACCGCCGGTAACGATAGTGCGGCTCGACATCACCTCGTCACCTATGACACCACTTCCGGAAGAGCGCAGCATGACCTTGGGCATACATGGATCAAGAACTTAGGCTCTGATACCAATTGTTGACTCAATCAGAGAAGATAGCACTCGCAGAAAGCACACACACACGAGCGAGGGAGACGAACTCACGGGGAGGAAGAACACACAGAAGTTTTTGCATAGCACTGCAACTGCCTAGCGCTACTTTTCTTCTCTATTATTCTCTCACAAAGGCTAAATAGCTAGTGCATGCAAGTAGCTACATGCAAACATGCACCATAATTATTACCCACTAAAACACTAATGCACGCAATAACCATCTTGATTATTCCTAACATGCAGAAGAGGAAATGAAATTCATAATTGCAGTACCACAGTAAACAAGATTGGTAACAATTGCTCTGCTTACCTGCCATTCCTTCACGGAACCACTGTGGCAGTGGTCCATCTGCCGGGGATTTCTCCTGTTGATTCAAATCCTTTCCAGGCGGTGACAGATAACGAGCTATGGCTACACTAGTCTCTTTGTGATCTATACCTGCCTGATCATTATTACCTTTTGAAGCTCTATGTGCCACTGCTTTCTCGCTTGCAAGCACAGAATGAATAATCAGATTGCCGTTGATCTTAACATGCTTTCCATTCCTCGGCACATACAACAAAGCTGGCAGGATATCACTTGAGTTATGTGCAGGCTGATGTTTCTGCTCAACTCTGTCAGCATTGCCCATCATCTTTCCGAGATCAACACTGATCATGTCACTATTGCTTAAACCACCTTTAGGCCCTTTACCATGGTTAGTGACACTCAACACTCTAGCATGAGACTGACTAAAATTCCTAAACATTGCGTTGTCACTCCCCCCTGTCATTCCAAAACTGTGATTGAACCCTGGAACGAAAGCACCAAAGACAAGCAAAACAAACAGCAAACCAAGAAGGCTAACACTTGCCACCTTCTTGGTCTTGCTCTTGCTCTTGCTCTTGCTCTTGTTCTCCACAGCCTTCTTGCTCTCTGGTTTCTTTACCACCTTGGATGCAGGCACGGGCTGCTGTGACTTCAACCGGGGGATTGGCACAAGAGGGACATGGGAACCATGAGGCCGCAGCGCATACCCAGGCACCCACGGGAAATGCATACCAGGCAGTGGCGCCGGTGGATATACCCCAGGTGGCGGGCAATTCCCACCGCCGCTAACGAGTTGCTGCCGCAGTGTGGCATTCTCGGCCATGACGAAGGAGATCTTCGAATTGAGGTCATTTATCACCGAGTGCATCGACTTCACCTTCTCCTCCAGTTCCTCCACGTACCGCTTCTTCCTCTGCCGCGACAGCTGCGCGCTCTCGCGGTTCCGCATCAGCCGAACCGCGCGCCGCTTGTCCTCTTCCTCGCCGACCGCGCCTCCCTCGTCGGAGTCCACGGCAGCCCGCGACGCCGACGCTGACGGAGAAACCACGCCATCCCCGGATCGGCGGCACTTGGCCGCGTCCGAGCTCACGCCAGGGCTCGCCTGCTTCCGCTTCAGGCCCCAATTGGGGGCGCCGCGGCTCCTCCCCTCGTCCGAGTCCTCGTGCTTGACCTCGCAGCTGCCGTTGGCGACGGCGGAGGTGGTCGGGGAGGAAGAGGACGCGGTGGGGCCGGATCCGGCAGCGGAGCCGTCGCCGGAGTCGTCGCGGTCGGGGGACCGGAGGAGGAAGTCGTCGATGGAGAAATCGACGGGCAGGTCGAAGTCGAGGCCGTCGCAGTCGCCGCCGGCGCCAGCGAAGTCCCCCAGCGGGAAATCGACACTGGCAAGGGGGAGGTCCGGGTCGAAGAGGTGGGACGGGTAGCGGCGGAGGTCGAAGGGGGAGGGGTCCAGGAGGGCCGGCTCCGCCATGGCGCGTCTCGGGGGAGGGCTCACTTCGTCGCGCTAAGGTTTTGGCATCGAGGTGTAAGAACAGGAGGAGTGATAGGAATTTGGAATTCGCAACACGGGAGTGGAGGTGGACGGAGTCGGGGGTTGACGGAGCCCAGTGGACGGATCCGGATTTCCCTGCCCATAGTTTCCCAAACGCGATTATTTCTTGTCCATGATGAGTGGGACCCTCTGTTAACTCTGGCCCATAAGTCATTGGGTTATGTACTTGTCGTGGTAAGTGTAACTGTATGGGGAGTGGCTAGATCTAGTGTTGCCGTTGGTGGAGACGACGATGCAAGTAACGCAGAAGTTAAGACGTTTGGAACTGTGGGCTAGTATGTGGGTGTGGAGTCATGGGCCCGCTTCTGTTAGGCGTAGCGGACGTGGGTAAGCATAAGGAAGGTAAGAAAAGCGGTACAAGGGTTTATTCGGGAAGGTTCCGGTGGGTGAGTGGTGCAGTAAATGTGGCTGTTTTTGGATAAGCAATTTTAATTTATTTGTTTCCATAATCCATATTCATCCAGTCAGATTTGCCTATTATCACTTCTATCCTTTGTAAAGTGTATTTATGTTGTTGTTAGGGATGGTAATCAAGCGCGACGGTACGGGTAGTGATTGTCTGTACCCATACGCGAGGTCTCGATTTTCCCCTACGGGTATACCCGCGAAAGACGACGGACGAAAAACCTCACTCATACCCGTTGCTTACGAGCATACCCGTTTACCTGCGAACAATGCACCGCCGCCCGCGGGTACCCATCGCTCGCGGGCACGCCCTTTTACCCACGAACAATGCACACATCAAGTTTATCACAATTCACACATCATCAACGTGCATCACACATTCAACAACTAATCAAGTTCATCGTAATTCACACATCAATTGACATAGTTCCTCACACGTAAACAATTTAAGTTTGCAACAAGAGTGGAATATATGAAAATAGTTCAATTTCAACAGTTTAACAAATAAACAAGAGTTGAACATATAAAAATGGTTCAATTTCAACAGTTCAACAAATAGATGAAAAACATGTCCATAATTAGTTCATTCTTCTGAGGTGTCGTTTTATCTTCCTCGACACCGCTATTAATGAACACTTCGCTTTCCAAACGTCGAACAAGGTATGGCTTAATCTGTTCTCTTAATTCTTGTGCATAATAGTTGAGAACCAACAACACACATGACACAACAAGATTAGTACAACAGGCACAATGTTATGATTCAGAAGCACGAGGTAATTAAACTCTAAGATGCACCAAACTGAATGCTTCATATCACTAGTTTGCCCCCTCTCATGCCTCCATCGAGGTGTGGATCTTAATTGATCAAAATGAAGTCTATGCTAGTTGCTTGCAAAAGTTTAAATTCAAAGACTAACCAGAAAAGCCATTACTCCAAAAACATTTCACATGTTTTATGCTCTAATTCAAATATTAAGGCAATAATACCCAAAAAAGTAAACAAGATCCAAACCTTTGCTGCATTTGAACCCATCGTCTTCTCTTGATCAGTAGCATTCTAGTCATTTCCTCGAAGTATTGCATTTTCATACTTTACTTTGAACCAACGGTGAGCCGGTGACAGAGAGAAACTAATAACACTGAAATTTACAAAACCGTGCCACATAGGTAACGCAGAAAAACGAGGGGAATAAGTGAATTACTCATCCTTATCACCCCAAGACATTTGGGCAACAGAAATAGAACAAAGCCCACATCTCCTACCAGAATAGTCATGTTCAGTTGCGAACTTAAAAAAAGGACAAAGTTGTACATATAAACTACCATGTTTCAGTAACAGGGTTACCTTTAAGTTATTTTGAATAGGTGTTCCACTAATGACAATGTGATGAGCAGAAGGTATTTCAAACAAACTTTGTGCCCTTTGTGTCTTTGGATTCTTGATAATATGGATCTCATCAAGAAAAACGTAGTCCCACAATATCTCTTCCTCATCATCAGCAACATTACTGCCTCTTATTAACATGTAATCGTTCCGGACAAGGTCATATGTTGTTAGAAGAACACCACCCTCCTGAAGAAAGACTACCAGGTGATACATGGCCGCTAGGATTCAACTCGACACCCAGATTAGAAGGTACTAGGTATTCTTTTAAATAATTTAATGTACATACGATTCTCCTAAGCAAATTTTAACAAATTGAGACTTGCAGGTATTAAAAGATTCCAAACTGGTGACATGAGTGCATACCATGTCATGGTGAATTGGAAGACAAATCTTTGTGTTAGAAAGGAGGTTAAAGTGAACCTTGAAGGTGTACTGAAGTTGATAACTGCGATCGTTTAGGCTAGTACTGGAGTAGACGTTGGAACAAACAATTACAACCATTAATTAACAGGGCAAGCAGGAGTTGGGCCATATGAATTTGAGATAGAAAAAAGGGTAAGAGATTATGTAACAATGTAGTGTATCTATCTTGCTCTCTAATCTTGTCTTTGAGGCCGACAATTGTAAGCTCATTGATCCAATGAGCTAAAACCGTCTTTGGGGCAACAATCAGCGCTCTCTTGATTAAGGAAGAATGATATAATCAGGCCAATAAAGCAGAGACCTGGGACCTCAATGCAAGCAATCCAGTGAGTCATTAACTAGTGGATTGCAGAGTAGTAGTTAAGAATTAAGTTGACATGCATCAACATGGATGATGAATTGAATTCATTAAAATTTACCTGCATTGTCATGTCGAGGCCCATGTCATCCCCGAGGATCCATCCGGTGGCACTGTAGTGCAGCGCCCAAAGCCAGTTGAGACCCCCGCGCTGGTGCGGGTAAATCATCTTGGATACTCCCTCGAGGAGGGAGGCTCCTTGGTGACCATGGAGTTGGCACGGCGTTGCTCAAGTTGTCGTCTTCCCGCTCAGCGATGGGTGGTTCCTAAGGCCTCGGTGAGCATTGGAGTCAGGCAGCGGGGGCTGAATCGAATCGATGGAAGAAGACTTGTTCTTCTTGGTAAGGATTGATTGATTGATTGCATGGAGTTGGAGCTGACCGGGCGCCCGAGCGGGAGGAGGAGGCCGAGCCAGGAGGAGGACGAGCCGACCGGAGTGGATCTGGAGTTTTTGGGGGTTGGCGTGAGTGACTGCGGCCAGTCGGGAGGAGGAGGGCGGCGGCGGTTGGCCAGGGGGAGGATGGGTGTCAGGGGCAACGACCAGCTGAGAGGAGGACATGGGACTGGGGGAGGAAGATCTAGATCGGGGGACGGGGCGTGAGGAAGATAGAGACTCAAGCGAGTCTGGCGGCTGGGAGCCTGGGACTGGAGTGATAGAGTGAGGCAGCGGCGAGTTACTAGGGTTTTAGTGGGGGTGTCCCACCTATCAGTGTAGATTGTGGGTAAACAGGTGAAACGAGCACATGTAAAGTTTACCCATGCCCGCGCCTATTTGCCCAATAGGCGAGGAATTGTGCTCGTTTCTATGCCCGTGGGCAAAGAAAGACACTCATACCCACCTCTATTAGGGTATTCGTCCGCGGGCACGCGGATAATCAGGCACAATTGTCATCCCTAGTTGTTGTACACTTATCCCAGTAAGATGTTATAGTTCCATGCTTTCAACTAAATATGTGTCTTGCAAAATTAATATGGGCGAAGTTGGAAGTTGGTATTATCAATTGTCAGCTTTAGAATTGAATCTTTTTAACTTTGTCTCATGTGTAGTTTTTAACATTTTGCAACAAAAAAAAAAAATCAGCATCGTCCCTTATGCTTGCCGGCCGTTCTACTGATAGATTAGGAAGCTCTGCTTTACTTGCCGTTCAAAAAAATATTTGTTTAGCCTTTCTACTTAGTATATTGTTAGTATGTTTTGGATGTTACAGGATACAACCACTCCATGGCAGTATGTTAACTTTGCCTATCGAGAAAATACGGGTTACAAAATTCTAGTGCAGACCCATAAATAAAGGCTTCTTGCACATGAATACATGATAATCAAGTTGAAGGAAACACCCTGAAATCTTATGGTGGTTTCTTCAGGGGAAAAAAATCCCATGGTGCAATGTACCTGTAAAAACAATCAGTGACAAAGAAGGGTGTATCCGCAAAAAACTTCTTTCTTACTCCACTTTTCTTTATCGGGACGTGTGGATGGAAGGGGGTTGGAACCTGCATGGGAGCTTCATCATTTTCGGGTTGATCTTTCCCTTGCGTAGAAGCAAGACAAAGATCAAAGGGTAGTCTAAAAACGAACATCAAAGCCAAAGGTGTAAAGGTCAGGTGGGGGTGGTGACGCATTTACTAGTTTTTTTTCATTTTTGGCTAGACTGAAACATAATTATCATGTTCAATTTAGGAGCGGGCTACAAAATTATGTACATATTTGTGATATACTAAGCTCGAGCAAATTAACTTTTAGTGCGTATTGTACCTCTTTCTTTTGCACGGGCTACATATAAGAAAACTATTTTCTCAAATAGGAAAGAAATGATTATGTTGTTTTCGGTTGTAGACCTAGTTTCAGAAGACACTACTGGTGGCAAAAAAAAAAGAGAGGAATAGACATGGCTAAGATAAGCCCATGGCAACCATAGGCTATGCGTCATGGAGGAGCCACGAGCAGAAAACATGAGCATGGATACAGCAGTTGGAAGTGTATCTGACAAAGTGTAGATAGTTGTTGAAAGCTTCAAAAACTCTACACTCGGCCGATGGGCCATGTAATTGGGCTAATCCTTTGTAAAGTATTTGAACTTTGAACCCATTGTCCTGTATAACGTTCTTTATGCTGGCGAGCGGGTCTGCCTTGTACGACACACGGCATCCCTACATCCAAAATACCCGATTGTCTTCCCGGTCTCACTTCCTTTCGATCCTTCCCTAATTTCTTCCCATCGTCAGCGACTATCCTACTCTACTGTAAAAAAATTTATTATGGACGATTCAAAAACATCATCACAGATGATTTCGTTAGCCATCCGAGTTTACAAGTCAGTAATGACATGAGGTCTATGTGATTTCGTTAGCCATCCGAGTTATGAGCCAGTAATGACATGAGATCATCACATACGGTTTTCGAACAGTCTGTGTTGCAAATTGAGCCAGTAATGATATGAGATCATCACAGACGATTTTTGAACCGTCTGTGATGCAAACTGAGCCAGGGCGCGCTCCCGTGCGCTCGATCTGCGTTGTGCCCGCGCCGTCGTCAACAAGCTCTAGCGCTCCCCTCCTCACCTACCTTGACTCCAGCGCCTTCCCCTGTCTCGTCCCGTCTCGTCGACCCGATCGCCCACTGCTCGGCCTCGCCGCTCTACTGGCGTCGTGGACGCCAAGACGCCATGGCATTTGCACTGCTCCCGCCCGTCGCTGACCTATGACCAGTTCGAGAGACATTACTACGGAGTGTTATATAAGATTAATGTGTACTAGCGAATACCACAAAATTTAGATCGTGTCACAGGGCGCTGATCCCTCCATTGGATCTTCTTCCAGTAGCAACGTACGCGGCAAACGACCTACGCGCTTCTAAAAGGTTAGCCTTAGTTGTTGCAAAGGAAGGAAAGATTACAATAGAGTTGTTTTTGGAGGAAATGTGTTTATCTATCGATTAATTATCGGACAACTGTGAAGTTGTGTTTGGTCCTCTTTAAGGAATCAAGATATATTACCTTGTTCTATTTTGGTATAATTACAATTAGAATCCAGTGGAACATACACAGGTGTGTTGTCATGGCAATTAAACCTAAGTTTGTGTTGCTTATAAAGTCAATAGAGTTGTTTATGGAGGAAATGTGTTTATCTGTCGATTAATTGTCGAACAACTGTGAAGTCATGTTTGATCCTCTTTAAGGAATCAAGATATATTACCTTATTCTATTTTGGTATAATTACAATTAGAATCCAGTGGAACATACACAGGTGTGTTGTCATGGCAATTAAACCTAAGTTCGTGTTGCTTATAAAGTACAAATCAACAAGTATAGCCACTAGTGCAGCATTTAACCCTGGTTGTAGGGTAAAAGTATGAATTCCTTGTTGCGGTGATCAAGCAATGACGTCGTCGTGTAACCCTCAACGAAGTATGCATCCTCCTGGATGCTTTGCATGGAGACTTGGCATCAGAAATCATGTATCTATATATATGTACAAAAGCAATGAGTTATATATAATATTTATCGGTATTACATGAATATAGATCGTGATTGTACACATTACAGTGTCCAGCATTATATGATTGAGGCGTCGAGGGCGTCGAGTTTGAAGAGTAAGAACAAATCCTCGAAGGTACCTTCGAATCAAGTGTGTTTAATTTCGATCTATGCTCGATTCTTAAACATCTTCATATTCTCACAGTCAATGCATGCACAATACATATATTCCACCCCATTATTCAATATATCCTCCTCGGCAACTCTTGTAAAAGCAGACACACTATTATTGTATTCTTCACTCACACGGTTCTCAGCATACATCCAGGTTCGGACTAACTACGCTACGCATATAACAATTTAGTATTAAATATTGAATTAATTAATTAGTATACTATATATTATCTAAAGTAGCTATATGTAGCAAGAATTAATTAAATTGAATTAAGTAGAAATATACTATGAATTGGCTAAACCCTAAACCGTGCTAGATGTAAATAAACTTCTCTCTACATCAAGCTAGATCTAAACCATGTTCAATTCTCCTTTTATTGAGCTAGATCTAGAATATAATACAATTGAGAACAAAGTACTAACCATACATAGTCAAGAATAAATGGATCTACAATCGCCCTTTCCAAATTTGCGGTCTCCTTTCACCAAATAGCCTCAAAGCCCCACATCCTCAAAGCAGCAGCCTGTGAGAACAGATCTGGAATTTAAGATAGATCTGTGAGGGTCAGGTCTGCAATAAGTAAAAGTGTCACATACAATTTTTAATACAAACCATCTGTGATGAGTTAATTATCACATACAGTTTTAAGAAAAAACCCGTTTGTGATACTTCATAAATAGTTTTCAACATGAACCGTCTGTGATATTAACTCTTTACAGACGATTTTTAGCACAACCAGTAATACAGACGGTCGCTAAACCAAAATCGTCTGTGATTGTATTTAATACCGATGGTTTTGGTCAACTGTCTGTGATGAGGCATCAAATATTAACCTTTTTATAGTAGTACTATTATACACAGTGTAAAATGTTTTTCTTTCGACCACACGAAATTGGCGTGGACTTTAACCGAGAGGAACTCGAAAGAAGCTTATCTTTCGATGACACTTTGCACCAATTTTGCGATGTGTTTGTGATAATATGTTTATAGTTTTTTTTTTCCAGAAGTGGTAAAGTTGCAATCATTCGAGAACACAAAATCATCGGTAAATGCACTCTAACAAAGCAACAGTAACTACACGTGATAGCGACAACAATGACAGGAAGTATCACTGACGGTTTTAAGGAAAAAAAAATAGTTCAGAGCCGTCTGTGATACATTGCAGATGGTTTTTAACATGAACCGTCTGTGATATTATCTTTTCACATACGGTTTTCAGCGCAGCTAGTAACACATACAGTCGCTAAATCAAAACTATATGTGATTGTATTTAATACTAACGGTTTTTGGTCAACCGTCTACGATGAGACATCTAATATTAGCTTATTTTTTTAGTAGTGCTATCATACACCGTGTAAAATGTTTTTCTTTCGACCTTGCACCGATATTACGATGTGTTGTGATAATATGTTTATATTTTTTTTTTCCAAAAGTGGTAAAGTCGCAATCATCTGAGAACACAAAATCATCGATAAATGCACTCTAACAAAGCAGCAGTAACTACATGTGATAGCTACCACAATGACAGAAGGTATCACAGACGGTTTTAAGAAAAAACGGTTCAGAACCATCTGTGATACTTTACATACGATTTTCTACATGAACCGTCTTCACATACTGTTTTCAGCGCACCCGTAACACATATGGTCGCTAAACTAAAACCGTCTGCGATTGTATTTAATACTAATGGTTTTGATCAACCGTCTATAATGAGATGTCTAATATTAACTTTTCTGTAGTAGTGCTATCATATACAGTATAAAATGTTTTTCTTTCGACCCTGCACCGAATTTACGATGTGTTTGGGATAATATGTTTATAGTTTTTTTTTTCGGAAGTGGTAAAGTCGCAATCATCTGAGACTAACACAAAATCATCGGTCAATGCACTCTAACAAAGCAACAGTAACTACACGTGATAGCTACCACAACGACAGTGAGTCAATTCAATGCATGCTGTTTGAGAATATTTTTTGCTATTCCAAAAACCGGTTGGAATTTTGACCGAAAGAGGTTGTTGTGAGGATCGACGTGGGCTTCATTTCCAAACCCAATGGTTGATCTGAATAGCTCAACTGTTCAATGAGGTAAGCTGGTAAAGGAACAAAGAACTTTGACATCGTAGAAAATGGTAACCAGGCATACTGGTTCTCACGTAAGCAAAGTATATACTACAGTCCTGGTAAAAGACTCCAGGTTTTTGTTTGAATCACGTAAATACAAAATACTGGGTAACTATGACCGGGTTTAGCTTCCTCTTCGTCTGTTGCTAAATTTTTGGTAATAAGCTTCGTTTTTTCATTGGCTCTCTGATTCATTTTCTTGTCAAAACTTTGCCAATTCAAGAGTAATCAATTTGATGACCAAATGTTGATAATCCAATTTTCATCAAAATTTGGCATGACCATCAAAATTTGGCATGACAATCACCAACCAAACACACCTATATACTTGGGACAGAAAGGGGCCTACAGCAGACGGAAAACCTAAGGGAAATGGATCGGCAACTAATTGTGCGCAGTGATCATCCTTTAGATGCAACCGTGGTAACCTAACTGCGTGCCAGCGCAACCCGTTGGATCGAGCTGGGACGATCTAAGGTTGCTCCAACTCCAAGTAATTGATCCGCACCATCTTGAGTTTGAGACCGGACGCACCGAACGCCATACGCTAGCCGCGTTTGCGGCTTAACCCCACCCACCGTTTGTTGATGCAAATCTGCGGTCGTGAGATGTAATTATCACAAATGATTTTAAACCATCAGTATAAATAATTTTTGAACTGTTTGAATCTATGTATATATGATAATAGGTGGTTATCATAGACGATTTGTGAACCTTCTGTGAAAAGTCCTATCACAGATGTTTTTTGTGGAATCCGTCTGTGATAGTAGGCCTTTACAGACTGTTTCAACAAAAATCGTCTGTAATATCTCATATATCATAAATGATTTTTGGTAGTAGTTGTCTGTGATATACGACATATCATAGACGGTTGTTGGTAGTAGCCGTCTGTAATTGGATACATATCACAAACAGGTGTAAGTAGTAGCCGTCTGTGATTGTATACATATCACAGACAGTTGTTAGTAGTAGCCGTCTGTGAGTATCATTTAAAGACGATTTATTTCACAAAATCGTCTGTAATAGTTCGTTCTATACTTAAATATATTTTGATTTTTCGGCTAGCCTCAGGCAATGCTAGCCATGCTCTCTGAAAATAAACAAACATAAAACAGATATATCACAATTGATTTAATATAGAACAACTCAAAGTGATTTACAAACCCAAACCCAATATCAATTACAAAATCACTTTAATGATATAATTTCAAAGTGATTTGATTACAACTCAAAGCGAATTACAATAAATCAGAGTCGCTGGGGTAAAACTCTCCACTCTCTTTAATGATCTCCCCCGTTATGAAGGTGGCGAGCCGTCCTCGAACTTCCACGAGTAATCCAGATCGAAACTACTTTCTGGTATTTTCATGCCCTGTCGCTAGGAAGAGTAAAGTAGTAAACATATATATATGTAAATTCATAATTACAAAATAATTATTAAAAGATTGACCTCTGGATCCTTTGGCTTAGCACTCGTGATTTCCAGCATATAACGATAAACATAGAATGCACATATGTTGCTTTGACGTGGTTGCTGGTGGCACTGCAAAAATAGAAGTGTGATATAGGATATAGGTATAGTCAGTTCGAGAGGCAGGTTACGAAAGTGTGGGCATGTACCGAAAATCGCATCCTGTGTCGCAGTTTGGCGTCCGGTTCATTGTGTGTCTCTCCCTCAGCAACATAGACGCTAAACGACCTACGTGATTCCAAAAATTTATCCTCGGACATTTCAAACGAGCAAAGACTACAGTGAAGTAACGTATGGAGGAGATAAGCATACATGTCGAATACTTTTTGCACAAGGGTGAAGTCGTGCTTGTTATTGACTAGAGAATTAAGGTATATTACCTTGTTCCACTTTGGAATAATGACTAGAAGGAAACAATGTCACCTACTCATGTATGTCGCTTTCGTCATTAAACATAAGTTCGTGTTGCGTATAAAGAACAAATAAAATTTGTATAACAAGTAGTGAAGCACTTACCCCTGGTTGTAAGGCACCAGTATGTAGTCCTTGTTGTTATGTACTTCTCGACGTAGTTTGTGTCTTCACGTATGCATTGCACTGAGATCAAATGTGGGTCGAGAAAACCCACCGGTTGTCGCCATCGCCAGCATTGTTGTATCATGTATCTATACATAAGCAATGAGTTATGATATTTATCGGTATTGTGTGAATGTAGAATTTGATTGTACACACTTACAGTGTCCAGCATCGTAGAAGTGAGACGTCAAGGGCGTTGAGGTTTAATAGATCAAATAAGTCTTCGAAGCATATGACAAAGTAGCCTGGTTTGTGGTGGAAATGGTTCTCATTGTAGCTGACAGTGAATCCAATAGGCCAGTCTTCCCTCGCCTCGTCGGTTTGCCGCAATACCAGTCATGCAAAATCTGGCAAACAAAACCAATATTGAGTAATGTTGTGTCGGAGACCAACGACATTCCCAAGGAGAACGTCTCGGGCTTGTGAGGCACCTTAATCTTCTTCGATTTGGCCTTAGCGCCTCACGTGCTAGTTGTCTTCCTGGAAGACGACTCGACAACCTTTTCTTGTTTCTTCGATGCCATCTCCACGGGTGCTGTCTCCACGGTATGGGATATAGAGGGCTTCTAAAGCGGCACTGCAGGGTCTAAGGCGATGTTCTTCTTGGGCTACTGGACAAAAGTGTGCACGGTATCCTCTAGTGTTATGATGTCTTCGTTCGGGCGCTTCTCCAGTGGGATGGACATCAAATTATTATGTACCACGTCCACGTGGACCTTAGCGTAACCCTACGCCAGCTGAGCACCGTGCACCACTATCTCTTCGTGGCATGGAAACACCACCCACCGCCTAGCCTCAACATGAATGGACCCAACTAGCACTTGGAGCCTGCAGGGCGTGGGCACCAACAAAATGATACATAATTAGCTAAGGCATCCTACAGGTATATCTTTACAACATCTTAGAGATGTACGTTACTTGGATGAGGTCGATAGGTAATTGGGCCTCGCCAAGTTCAAGAAGTGTAGGCGTGGACGCGACGCTACTCTGATGTTGAGGGGTACTGGCAACCAAAATGAGGGGGCGTCTTGCGATCGGTTGATGATTTGATTCATTTGTTCCTACGATGATGTTATCTGTGCTTCAAATTGTGCAGTTATATGTTCTTTAAACTCTGTTTTATACTGCTCTTCGTGCTCGACCTTAGATCTCTTTCTACTCCTAAACGCCTCGGAGTTGTGTGAGAATCCATGCTTCTAATGTACGTAAACCCCAAGCCCCCAGTGCAACCCGGGTGCTTCTTGTTTTCCAGGGATGTGGATAGTATATCCTTCTCCCTGACTGATTCGAAGGAGCCTTGGGAAGATTCAGTGCTCAATGTTTGTTGCAAGAGGCCATCATGTTATATTAGACCATACGAAGTTATGGACTTATTAAAAACTAGGCAGTTCGATATATCTTACCATGCATTCGCACACTCCCTCGTCTGCCGGGTTTGTGAAAGAGATGGCACCCGACGATGTGGTTTTGGCCCTCGCTCTTAACCAGTTTTGGGTGCGCTCGTTTGTGATCTTGGCAAATGGCGGTGAGACCTCCGACTGGATTTTTAGATCGTCCTCATGCATCCATTCCAGAATTTTACCCGCGTACCCAGTGGTGTTGACTCTGCGGGGGGTGAATGTTTTGTGCCTAGATAGCCTTGTTCGTGGCACTTTGCTCCTGAAATTCATCCGTTGACTTTATCTGCACGAAGGCGTCCCATGTATCCGACAACACAAAACTATATTTTGCCTAGGGCGTTTGATCCTTGTTCACGTACTCCGTGAAAAGCTTGCTCTTGAAGATCTTCCAAGCATGTGCCATCGCGAAGAACGCATGCCGTCGCATCTCGAACGACGTTGTAATTTCAGTCCACGGCTGCGCTTTCTATTCGTCCGCCATATCCTTCCATTTCTGTGTGGTGATGGGGACTTATTCCCTTGCAAGTATACCGCAGGTGGTTCGGAATGCTGCCAACCCCAGAGGGACTGACGGTCGTGATGGTCATTCGGCCCACAGATATTCTCGATATTCCTCTGGCATATCGTTTCGGTACCATTTTCCTCGGAGATCCTGACGCATTCGGCGACGTCGATGACGGTGGGGAAGACGGTGCAGACGTCATTTTGTTTACTTGTGTGGATTTCATGGGGATATGTTCCAGATCTTAGGATGATGTGACAATTGGCAATGGCGTTTACGGTTTGTCGTTTCACGTGTTTTTGACAAAGTTACATGCTTACTGGACAGGGGCGGTTCGACCGGTCCTTGCACGGCGGTCCGACCGGTCCCAAATCGGTCGGACCGGCCATGTGGGGCGGTTGGACCGGCGATGACCAAAGTGGTCAAAACGCAGTGGGCCAAAAATAGGTGTTGTAGGCAAGTGAGGGATCCCAATGCACTTGGTCTCATGATTTTGGAGTCTCGATAAAAAGTTCTATTGGTTTAAAGTTTCGAAGGTTTGGAATTTGAGGGCTTGAATTTGGCTAAGTCCCAAGGCGGTCCGCCGGCTCACGTGGAGCGGTCCGACCGCCAAAGGCGGTCCGACCGCTCACTGGAGTGGTCGACCGGTTTCTACTTGAATGTCGGCCAACTTCGTGGCGATGGTGTTTTGTTAGGTCAAAGTCATTGGTTTCATGGCATATGATTTGCATGATGTATGTTTTGACTAACATGGGTCAAGTTGTGAAGAACTTGTTCCCGAATTCGTGTTTGCTTGTCTGTGGTTGTGCATGTTGCTTGGTGGTCAATGACGGTCAACGACGAGGAGGATCGGGACTAGACTTGAAGAGTTGAGGTCCAGAACGATCAACGATGCCGGGTGAGGTCAACGACTCAAGCGTGACACAAGATGGACAATGGTGACCTATTGGCAAATCCATGGTGCATGGTGAAGCGGTTTAGGTCAAAAGGTTAAAAACGGCGCTTTGCGAAGCGTGCGTGTGTGACCCGTTTGTTAGTGGGCCTTAACGGGAGCCCAACTGAGTCAAACCCTAGGAGTTTTAGGCCTCCACTATAAATAGGAGGAGATGGTGGCTGCACCTTTCTCTCTCGTGGTTTTTCACCTCTTTTGTTATCTTCAAACCCTAATTGGCTTAGGGGGAGTTGAGGTGGAGGCTAGGGCTTTTCATGGTTTGAGGAGAATTTCGTGATCTTGGATTGACCACTGATCCATGATGGCGTGGGTGTAATCCGAGAACGATCTCGTTATCAATCTATGCAAGGTTTGCTTGAGATAAGTCTCTTTTCGTTCTTGCTTTCAATTTGGTGATTTTAGGGCTTCCTTTGATCCGCGAGTTTGTGATTGATTCTTTCACGTGGATTAGCTTGCTGTGATATGTGTGAATCTATCTAGCATCATCTTGATCATCAATCTCTCACGAACAAGCATTAGGATCAAGTTTTCGTTCTTGCCCGGTTTTAGACCTTCTGTTAATCAATTGACAATTGCTCAAGATCGTTCCAAGAATTATCATAATATTCGATTGGAATAGGTCCTCAATAGCATAGAGAAGGTGTGCGCAAAGTTTCGTGAAGTTTGGAGTTGAGAATCAAAAGTTAGACCTAATTGCAACTTCATCGGTACGTTTTTTCTTTGTTACGTCACTGCCGGTCGAGCCCACACCGAGGTCGACCGATTTGGTGCGGTCCGACCGCCCCACACCATAGGTCGACCGATTTAGTGCCGGTCGGACCCAAGATAATAAATGGTCGGGCCAAGCCGATCTCTGTTAGTTTTGTTTCTTCTTGATTTTGTCGCATTGCTTAGGGGTTTAATTGGATTCAATACTAGTCTTCCATTTGTCTTGGTATATTGATCTTCATAGCTTCATCATAGCTATTGGAGTGAAATTGTGTTGAATTCATTATTTGGAAAAAGTGGCGTGCTCCTATTCACCCCCTCTAGTCGCCTTTTCGGTCCAACAAGTGGTATCGAGCACGGTTAGTTCAATCTTGATCTTAACAGGTCCTTTGAACTTTGGCGATGGATAAGTTTTCTACTAAACCGCATATCTTCGATGGGCACGACTATGCCTATTGGAAGAATCGTATGCGAGTCTTTCTTGAGAGCGAGGACAAGCTATTTGGGATGTTGTTAGAGCCCATTGGTTATTCTGAAATTGCTACACGCTTACGCAATTCTTTTGGCTAACAACAATAAGGCTAAGAATCTTTTATATGGTGCACTTGGTAGACAAGAATATGATAGAATTTGCAATCTTTCAAGCTGCGCATGAAATTTGGAACACTCTCGAAACATATCATGAGGTTCGTCCCAAATCAAAAGGTGCGCCAAGCAGTTTACAAGCGTGAATACAATAAATTCGAGATCGTCCTAGAGAGCATCGATGACATTTTCATCGCTTTAATAAAGTAATTAATCAAATGAAAGTTGTTGATATTGAATATTCTCAATCTGAAAATGCCACCCATCTCTTGGTGCAATCAACACCAAGGAGTGGGAGATGAAGGCTAGTGCTATAGAGGAAAATGTTGATCTTTCAAGTCTTACTTTAGAATTGCTTTATAGTAAACTCAAGACTCATGAAATTAAAAGAGTTGATCATCCCAAGAAAGATAATTTAGCTTTGGTAGCGATCCTCTCAAAAGGCTTTTGATGACTCTTTTGAATCTTCTTACGGATTTTCATTTGCTTGTTTATCCGCTATTCATGAAGAGGAGCTTGAAAGTATTCTCAAAGCGAGTTAGCTCTTCTAGCTAAAAATTCACACGGGCCTACAATAATGTGAGAAACAAAAGAGAGGTGGTCGGTGATATGCTATGAATGTGGTGAGCTCAATCATATCAAGCAAATTGTCCCAAGTGAAAGGTAAGAGCAATCATAAGGAAGGAAAGCCGACTTGGAAGAAGCCTCCTTTCAACAAATCAAGGTATGAGGCTAATAAGCTTGTGAAGGCGCTCACGGGTCCTTGCCGCTTTTGAGGATCAATCCTTGAGCGATGTGGATACCGGGAGTGAGGAGGACAAGGAGGAGGAGATCCTCAAGGCAAAAAGAAAGGAAGGCCAAAGACTTCACGGCATGTGCTTCATGGTCGACACGGACGACATTGATGATAATGAGGTATCTTTTTCTTATGATGAGCTTTACGCTAAATATGATTCTATAGTTGAGCAATTGCTTAGTCAAGATGAAGCACTAGAATTTGTCATGACAAAAATAAGAAATTAGAGTCAAAAATTAGCAAACTGAAAGTAGAGCTTAAAAATGCTAAGACTCTTGAACACGATGAATGTTTATCTTGTCATGCTATGCATTGAAATTACCAAGTTACAATCTGCTCATAATATTTACGTACAACAACTTGAGAATGCTAGATCTGAACTAAATGAAATTAAAAGTGCTCCTTGTGAAAAATGTTTAGAATCTAGTAAATTGATTGCTTTTGATGTATTTGATTCTAGCCCTTGCACTTCATGTTTAGAAAAGAGCGTGAAATCAAAGATATCTTAGAAGTCTGCTAGAGTCAAATATGCTAAGCTTAAGGACGATATTGAAAATACTACTTGTGCTTCATGTTCCACTCTTAAGCTTGAAATTGCTTTGTATAAGGAGAAATCTATGAATAATACTTGTGATGCTTGTGTTAACTTGAGAAAAGAAAATGCTTACCTTCATGATACATTAGAAATTTTCTAAAGGTAAGAAACAATTAAACATGATTCTTGACAAGTCTAAAACTCCTTATAAGAAGCAAGGTTTAGGATTCAATTCTTTTCAAGACAATTCAAACCCAAAAGTCATTCAAGTCTTGGAAAAAGGTTTAATTGAATTCAAAACCCAACCTGCAAAAATATCTTTTAAATCTGCAGGTTTTGCCCAACCTTGTATTAATTCAAATGGTGCTTCTTCTAGTGGTACCAAGTACCATTGCACTTATTGCAAGAAAGGTGGGCATTTGATTGAATTACATTGGCGTAGGTTGAAAAATGATAGGAAAATTTTGATAGAATTTCATTCATGCAACCTAGAGCTTCTATGAGACATGGTAACACTTGAAAAGAATAAACACGGATTAGGATTTTCTCTCATGCAAATCATTATGTTTCTAGATATCCTAATTCTAATGTTTATCGATGGCGGTCGGCCATTGGTGGTCACCGGTCGACCAGTTTTGGTCGCCGATCGACCTTGACAAGACAACGCGGTCGACCGCCCATGGACGATTTAAGTCTCATGTTAATTTAAACATTGCTCATAACCGAATGTTAGATGAAATCAAGGATAGTACTTCGGTTTGTATACTCCTTGCGGACGTGTGTCTCGATCTTTGGATTCCTAAATCTTGTTTATCTAACTTGATTGAGACACATCGTTCTTTTGTTCCTTGATTTTGGGACTACAGTGGAAAGGGAAGAACACGTGGTTCGTTGACTCGGGTGTTCACGCCACATGACCGGAAACTCAAAATGGTTCACCTCTTTCACGCGGCAGCGGTGATGACTTCATCACCTTTGGAGATGATACACAAGGGCGAATTGAAGGAACATGATCAATTAGGGTGAACAACAAATTCATTCTAAAGGATGTCGCTCTTGTGGACAAGCTTAGGTATAATCTCCTTACATTTCTCGACTTCTTGATGATGGTTATGAGACTTTTTAAGAAAAATGCTTGTCGTGTGCTTGATTCTCTTGGTGAGCTTGTGTTTGGAATCTCTAGAGTTGGTAGAATTTTTGGAGTGATTTTTGAGAATCTCTTCTTTGGATCTCTTAAATGTTTGCTTACATCTTCTTCTCGATTTACGGTTTGGCACCGACGTTTGGGGCACATTGGTTTTGATCATCGACACGAGTTAGCAACCTTGATCTCATGAGAGGTTTGCCCAAACTCAAAGCTATCAAGGATCTTTGTATGTGCGCCACTGTAGGCATGGCAAACAAGTTGCCGCCCACACCCTTCTATGACTATGGTTATGGTGACGGACCGGGACGGTTGCTTCATATGGATCTTGTTGGTCTGCTAGAGTCCGGTCAGTCGGTGGAAAATGGTATATTCTTGTCATAGTCGATGATCTTTCTAGATATACTTGGGTGTTCTTTCTTACTTCAAAAGATGAAGCTTTTGGTTATTTTCATGACCTTGTTCTTCGTTTGGCTTCGAGCTTCGGTGCTTTGAGAGCGATTCGCGATGATAATGGTACGGAGTTCAAAATGCTTCTTTTGCTTCTTTTTGTCTTTGAGCGTGGTATTGAGCATCAGTTCTCCTCTCCACACGTCCCTCAACAAAATGGCGTGGTGGAAAGGAAGAATAGAACCTTGGTCGAAATGGCTAGGACGATGCTAGATGAGTATAGCACACCGAGGAGATTTTGGGCCGAAGCTATTGCTACTGCTTGCCATATTGCAAATCGTGTCTTTTTGAGACCTTCTTTAGGGAAGACTCCTTATGAGCTTCGTTTTGGTAGAAAACCCTCTGTTTCGCATTTTCGAGTTTTTGGATCAAAATGTTTTATTCTTAAGACAGGCAACTTAGATAAATTTGAATCAAGAACTTTTGATGGGTTATTTCTGGGTTATCCTGCTCATTCGAGGGGTTTTCGGGTTTTTAATACTGAGACTAACATTATTCAGGAGACTTGTAATGTCACTTTTGTGAGACTAGCCACGAGCTAGATCTATTACTCTGAGATGATTCTGGTGTGAGAGCATTTTTGTGGAGGAAGATGAGGACGAAGCTAATATCATTTCTTCATCTGCTGCTCTTCAAGCGCCCATCGATACAAGAACACGCCACGTCTACTTCACCTTGATTGAGGCTCTCTTTGCATCTTCATCATCGGCGATACTGCGGAGGTCGAAGAAGCGGAATTTGAGATGAGTATGATGGGAGAGCTTAATTACTTTTGGGACTTCAAATCAAGCAATGCAAGGAAGGAACTTTCATCCATCGACGAAGTACACTAAAGATCTACTAAAGCGCTTCAACATGGGTGATCGCAAGCCAATTTCCACTTCCATGGCAACCTCATTGTTTTGGATCCGGATGAGGAAGGAGAAGTCGTGGATCAACGCGAGTACCGTGACATGATCGGCTCCCTTCGCATTTGTGGCCTCGAGACCGGACATTCACTTCACGGTATGCCTTTGTGCAAGATTTCAGCGTCTCCGAGAACTTCCCATCGCCAAGCCGTTAAGCGCATATTCGGTATTTACACTCTACCCTCTTATATGGCATTTGGTATTCTGCTCTTGACTTTGTCCATTAGAGGTTTTGATTCGATTTTGCGGGTGTCGGTTAGATAGGAAGAGTACCTCGACACTGTCACTTCCTAGGCACTTCTCTTGTATCTTGGTCTTCTAGGAAGCGGTCTTACATTGCACAATCCACTTCTTTGAAGCGGAGTATGTAGTCTGCCGCTAGTTGTTTGAGCTGATTTTGTGGATGGCGTCCACTTTGAAAGATTATGGGTTAAACTTTGCTAGTGTTCCTCTTTTACGTGATAACACTACGCTATTAATATTGCTAAAAACCCGATTGCAACATTCTAGGACTAAGCACATAGATATTCGCTTTCACTTCCTTAAAGATCATGTTGAAAAAGGTGATATTGTGATGCACTTCAGAGAGTCCAAGCTCAATTGCGGATATTCTTACCAAGCCTTTAGATCAAACCAGATTTTCCTCCTTAAGAAGCGAGTTAGGGTAATTTATCCTTATGGGTTGGTTTGAGGGGAGTTTGATCTTTTCTTATCTTTCCTTGTTCTTTTGATCTTTTATTGTTCTTTTACGAACTTAGTGATCTTTTGAACTTTTTAGGTTTTAGGCTTTTAATTGCATCTCATTGTGTCATATTGCATTCATATGAAAACTCCAACAAGTGGTTACAACAAATGGTATGAAAAATCCAAAAGATGCATTGTAATATAAGATTTTACCTTATTTTTAAAAATTGATGAAGCTTTGCCTATTACCCTTTAGAGCTTTTGTATTTCAATTCTTGCTCAATGTCATGTCTAGTTCTTTGACTTGCTAGAATTATCATGCTTTTACATGTGTAGCTAAGTCTTTGCTATATGAGCTAGAACCTTTTAAACAACTCAAACTAAGAAATTGCAATTTGTGGATGTTTTAGCGAGTTGCGCAATTAGTGCTCCTCTTGTGACATTGGCCTGTCGAATTGCTTTGTTAGCTCTTTGATCTAAAATTGACCATTACTTGAGCTTTTGTGTTCTTGAGATTCTAAAGCTGCTCATGTGAAAAATGAAAATCAAGATTGTCTTATGCTTAAATTGTGCCAAACTATTCTTACGAGGCGCTTGTCAAATGACATGAACTTGGAGATAGTTTGATGAACGAACGATCTCATGGGGATTGCTTGTCGAAATGACATGAACCTCAAGATTTGTCGCCCGGTAGAAGCTTAGAAAGAGTTTGTGGATGGCTCCTAGTCCGGGATCTTCTTTACTAAGATATACCTTTAATCAACTTTTGGTGAAGCTTAGGATGAGTTTGTGGATGGCTCCTAGTCCGGGATCTTGTCACTAAGTTAGATCATTAGTCAACTTCAATATTCAATGCAAATGAGAAAAATGTTGACAAATGGGCGTTTACAAAATATTGAGCAAAATGATTCAATACGGGACTTGATTGACTCTTAATGTGGTCTTTGTTAGATTTTTGATCTCACTTTGACATTTTGACATGGCCAATTTCACTTTAGGATCCCTGTTGATGAACTTCTTTGAATTTGAGCGTTGCTTAAATTGATCAAATCTCTTGCTTTACTTTTGAGCCTTTGTGCTTAGCTTTGATATATATGTCTTACCATGATCTTGCTAGCGCTGTCAGGCTTGATATGTTGTTTGTGCAATATTAGAGATACTAGCTTGTTCTTTTGGGTAATCTCCAAAGCTTCTTGTAATCAAAAATTGAAAAATACTAAAAATGAAGCCACTCCATTGCACTTCATGCATATTCCTCTTTATGCTTCTTTTGTTTCTGCTTCTTCCTTTATTCTATATTTGTTATCTCTGGATGGGAGGAAGGCGTGATTCCTTGATGAATCCATTGTCAAAGGGGGAGAAGATGTGTTAAATGAGAAGAGAAGATGTGTTAATAAGAAGATATTTCTTTATTGGGGGAGAAGATTTTACAAAGGGGAGAAACTGAAATTTTGAAAGTTTTTTTTTTGAAATTTGAGGATCATAGTGAGGGGGAGTTCTTGAGTTGCATTCTTATTGTCTTATTGAATATTCTGAACTTGAATTGCATTCTTTTATCCTCACAATGATCAATAGGTCAATTGAACAATTGTTCTTTCATATGTGAGAATTTTGACCCTTTTCTAGAAATCAAAGTTTTTATGCTTACTTTTGCCTTATCTCACATGCCTATACTATTCTGATGCCAGCTTGGTCATTTACATTGCTTTTTCTTGCTTATGGACCAAGTTGTGCCTTTGTGCGAAAACTGCGAGTAAACTCGTTTTCAAACCTCTTACTTACATTTTCTGGATAATTGCCAATGTGTTCATCAAGGGGGAGATTGTGGATTTCATGGGGATATGTTCGGATCTTAGGATGATGTGACAATTGGCAATGGCGTTTACGGTTTGTCGTTTCACGTGTTTTGACAAAGTTCTGAGCTTATTGGGCGGCGGTTCGACCGGTCCTTGCAATGATCCGGCCGGTCCCAAATCGGTCGGGCCCGGCCATGGGGCGATCGGACCGGCGGTGACCAAAGTGGTCAAAAGCAGTGGGCCAAAAATAGGTGTTGTAGGCAAGTGAGGATCCCAATGCACTTGGTCTCATGATTTTTGGAGTCTCGATAAAAAGTTCTATTGGTTTAAAGTTTCGAAGGTTTGAATTTGAGGGCTTGAATTTCGGCTAAGTCCCAAGGCGGTCCGACCGCTCACGAGGAGCGGTCCGACCGCCAAGGCGGTCCGACGGCTCACTCGAGCGGTCGGACCGGTTTCTACTTGAATGTCGGCCAACCGTGGCGATGGTGTTTTGTTAGGTCAAAGTCATTGGTTTCATGGCATATGATTTGCATGATGCATGTTTTGACTAACATGGGTCAAGTTGTGAAGAACTTGTTCCGAATTCGTGTTTGCTTATGCGTGGTTGTGCAGTTGCTTGGTGGTCAATGACGGTCAACGGCGAGGAGGATCGGGACTAGACTTGAAGAGTTGAGGTCCAGAACGATCAACGATGCCGGGTGAGGTCAACGACTCAAGCGTGACACAAGATGGACAATGGTGACCTATTGGCAAATCCATGGTGCATGGTGAAGCGGTTTAGGTCAAAAGGTTAAAGACGGCGCTTTGCGAAGCGTGCGTGTGTGACCCGTTTGTTAGTGGGCCTTAACGGGAGCCCAACTGAGTCAAACCCTAGGAGTTTTAGGCCTCCACTATAAATAGGAGGAGATGGTGGCTGCACCTTTCTCTCTCGCGGTTTTTCACCTCTTTTGTTATCTTCAAACCCTAATTGGCTTAGGGGGAGTTGAGGTGGAGGCTAGGGCTTTTCATGGTTTGAGGAGAATTTTGTGATCTTGGATTGACCACTGATCCATGATGGCGTGGGTGTAATCCAGCAACGATCTCGTTATCAATCTATGCAAGGTTTGCTTGAGATAAGTCTCTTTTCGTTCTTGCTTTCAATTTGGTGATTTTAGGGCTTTCTTTGATCCGCGAGTTTGTGATTGATTCTTTCACGTGGATTAGCTTGCTGTGATATGTGTGAATCTATCTAGCATCATCTTGATCATCAATCAGCATTAGGATCAAGTTTTCGTTCTTGCCGGTTTTAGACCTTACGTTAATCAATTGACAATTGCTCAAGATCGTTCCAAGAATTATCATAATATTCGATTGGAATAGGTCCTCAATAGCATAGAGAAGGTGTGTGCAAAGTTTCGTGAAGTTTGGAGTTGAGAATCAAAAGTTAGACCTAATTGCAACCGTCATCGGCCATTTTTATCTTTCAGTTAGTTGCCGGCCGATCGCCCCACACCGCAGGTCGGACCGATTTGGGGCGGTCCGACCGCCCCACACCGAGGTCGACCGATTTTGTTACGGTCGGACCGCCAAGATAACAATGGATCGAGGCCGGCCGATCTCTGTTAGTTTTGTTTCTTGCTGATTTTTGTCGCATTGCTTAGGGGTTTAATTGGATTCAATACTAGTCTTCCATTTGTCTTGGTATATTGATCTTCATAGCTTCATCATAGCTATTGGAGTGAAATTGTGTTGAATTCATTATTTGGGAAAAAGTGAGCGTGCTCCTATTCACCCCCCCTCTAGTCGCCTTTTCGGTCCAACAACTTGCTATCTCGCAAGATTAACAAAGTATTATCCCACAGTGCTAGCTAGAGTCAATCAAAACAGGACAATTTGAAACTTCTTCTAGCACAATACAAAGTGTTGATCGTACCTTGACGGGAGGCGTTGACGAAGAGGTTGTCGAGGTCGGGGGAGCGAGGCGTCGTCGAGGTCGCAAAGGGATGATGCCGACGAGGGGAGGAGGTCGGGGCCGCAGAGGGATGACGTTGGCGTAAGGAGGAGGCCAATCGGAGGTCACAGAGTAGTTTTGAGGAGTAATGACGCACACCCGGATAGTAGCTCTGAGGAGTAAGGATGGAAATCCTAGCGGAGCCTCCTATTTATAAATGTATATCACAGACGGCTGTCTAAAAGAACCGTCAGTGATATCATACATCATAGACAGTTATATTAAAGAATCATATGTGATAAGCGATCATATCACAGACGGTTTATAAATATAACTATACGTGATATGATCGTTATCGCAGACGGTTCTATAATAGAACCGTCTGTGATAAGCTAGGCAAGCTACGACAACTACCTCGTGCTAAGCATATCACAGACGGTTCTATTCCAGGAACATCTGCGATAAGTGAGCATATTCCAGACGGTTATGTTTAAGAACCGTGCGTGATAAGTACCATAGACAATTCTATTACTGAACCGACTATAATGCTCACTGTGAGAATTTTTAGACACGTGACGAGAGGCGAATTGTTTTGGCGCCTAAATTATGAATAGTTGTGCTAAAAATATCACAGACGATGTGTTACACTAAACCGTCTGCGATAGTTCCTTCTATATCTGAAAAATTACTATTTTATTTTTCGGCTAGCCTCGGGAAATGCTAGCCATGCCATCTAAAAACAACAACGCAGGTACAATCACAGATGGAATAATTTCTTAATTAGTGAATCAATTACAATGGAATAATTCCTTAATTACATGTGCTGAGTTTCTTAATTACAATGGAATAATTTTTCAAATAGGTATTCATTACACTTGGCTATTTCGTTTTAAAAAATAGCCCTTCACAATGATCGAAGCGCATATAGCTAGCTTCCCCACTCAGTTCTTCCTCGAGCCTAATGTCATCTCTGAAAGGAGGTAATTTGTCAAATTGATTGTACTCTTCCTCATCCACGACATTCTCAACTCCAACAATTCTTCTTTTTCCATGAAGAACTACGCGGCGGTTCTTATTTGCTGGGTCATTTATATATAAAAACTTGAACAACTTTGCTTAGCGAGTACCAATGCTTCGTCCTTGTATATGACACATTCGAGGTCCACAATAGTGACGCCGTACTTGTCGACCTTCACATCGTGTGGAAGTTTGACCCAACGGCACCGAAACGGAGGATCTAGAAAAATACATAGTCGAGCTCCCAAATCTTCTCAATGAAACCATAATAGAAGCTCAACCCAGCGGTATTGAACTGCTCGTGAAATGCATCTATGCAGACACCACAGATTTGGACTATCCTCTTCCTATCCTGAGCTATCGTATAAAATGTGTACCCATTTATGTCGTATCCTTGCCATGTCATAATTATAAATTTTGGACCTTTCGCCAACCGTGGCAGGATATCATCACTTGATGACAGCCTCTCAGTGAATCTCACCTTTAATCATTCGTTGAATCAGCAGTTGTGCTCTCTCAAGATCCGAAGCTCCGACCGACCTGGATTCTGTTTGTGTAGCATGTCTTTGTGATCGTCTATGTACAGGGACACTTGGACCGCGTGTTGCAAAACTGTGAAATTTATAATTGTGCCAAAGCTCACGAGGGGAGGCTTCTCTCAGCCTTGGACAGAGTATGGCAAGCTGGGGGAGGTACGTTCGTCCTTTTTTGGTCTCTTTCGGTGCTAACTCGGTCCTTATTTTCATATCAACCAAGTCACGTCGTCCGTTGAACCATCCTTTGTTTCATTATGAATGTTCAGTAAGAGACCAATCAAGCTATCACATACATTCTTCTCTACGTGTATGATGTCGATACAGTGGCGAATTTCTAAGTGCTCCAAATAAGTTAAGTCAAAAAAAATTGATCGCTTCTTCCATATGTTCTACTGACGGGTCCTCAATTTACATCCCTTTCCAAGCACAACATTGATACTAACCACATCATAGACCTCTTTCCCTTTAAAATATCTTGGAGGTGAATCGTCCTTCTTATTTCCGTTGAATTGTTTCTTCATCTCGCGGTATGGGTGATACCTGTGAAGGAACCTACGGTGACACATGTACACAGTTTTGCGCGAGTTGTTCAGCCACACCCTCTCGGTATCACGTAAGCAGTGCGGGCATACTTTGACTCCTTTGAATTGAACTCCGACAGGTTACCAATGACAGAAAAATCATTGATGGTGCATAACAACATAGCGCGTAAAGTGAAGTTCTCTCATTTGTACGCATCCCATACCTGTACACCTTCGTTCCAAAGTGTCACAAGACCTTCTAGCAATGCTGCTAGGTACGCATCAATATCGTTCCCAGGTTGCTCCGGCCCTTGGATAAGTATTGACATCAAAATGTACTTCCGCTTCATACACAACTAAGGAGGAAGGTTGTACATACATAGATTCACGAGCCAGGTGTTATGTCGGCTGCTTATGTTACCGAAAGGAATCATTCCATCTGTACTCAACCCAAATCTTATATTCTTTGGTTCTGCACCGAAGTCTTCAAAGATCCTATCAAAGTTTCTTCACTGGACATAATCAACATGGTGTCTTATCTTATCATTTGTCTTATGTTCATTCGAGTGCCAATGCAACAATCTTGTGTCCTTTTGGTTCGCAAATAAACACTTCAAACGGTGAATTATAGGCAGATACTACAACACCTTAGCAGGAGGTCCTTGTTTCACCTCGATGCCATCGCCGTCATTGGGGTGATTCTTACGCTTGTATCGAGATGCTTTGCATACCAGACATACATGCATGTCTGCATACTCTTTACAGTAGAGGATACAATCGTTCGGGTATGCATGTATTCTTTCTACTTCCATTCCCAATGGCAAAGAACCTTCTCGGCTTGGTAGGTGGCTCTAGGCAACACGTTTTCCTCTGGAAGGATGTCCGCTAGGAGACCTAGTAACACCGTGAAACTCTTATCAGATCAACCATTGTTTGCCTTCAATTTCAGCAGTTCAAGCACAGATGACAACCTTGTGTATTCTGGTTTGCAGCTTGGGAACAAAGGTTTCGCCGAGTCCTCCATTAAGCCCTCGAATTTACCAAACTCTCTCTCACTATAGTCCCCTTCTACATCACGTAGCATCTAATGTAGATTGTCATCGTGCAACCTACCCTCATTGAAAGCACAATCCATATCCGACGGCATATCGTTGTCTTTCTTAACAATGTTACTATCTTTCGATATAATCTGCTCTTTACCGTAACTAGTCCAACATGTATACTCCTTTTTGAAATCCCTTCAAATCAAGTTCAATTCGATCTGCGCCGGGTTGGTAAACATCTTCTGATTATCGCAATCAATGCATGGACAATACATAAATTTTATCCCCTTCTTCAACATATCCTGCTCGACAGCTGTTCTAAAAATAGACACGCCATCAATGTACTCTTCACTCATACGATTCTCAACGTACATCCAGCTTCGGTCAATCTGCGCTATGTACCCATGTAACAAATTATAGATTAATGCACACAACTACACAATACATGGCAAGTCAATATATATATACATGTTGCTCGATCATTGTTCTATATATTGTAAATCTTAACAACCAATTAATAACTTTTCCTTGGATGATAAACTTAGATTATATAATGCATATAATTAGAAGCAAATACTAACCTTAATCACTAAGAATAAATAGATCTACAAGCACACACTTGCAAATCTACCGTATTTAATTTTTTCACTGAATGCCCCCAGAGCCAGTCGCCTCCTTCAAAGCAGTCGTGTAGACGGTTCTGTCTGGAGTCACTATAGACAGATCTGTTTGGAGTCGATCGGGACGACCAGATATTTAATTACGCATATCACAGACCGTTCTTAAAAATATTTGTATGTGATACGTATCACAGATGATTTTAAATAACAACCGTCTGTGATAATCGTAGACCTCACAGACGGTTCTTGTTATGAACCGTCTGTGATAAATATCACATATGGTTCTTAACAATAACTGTCTGTGAAATTGTATACGTATCACAAACGGTTCTTGATAAGAACCGTCTATGATACGCACCTTTAAATACCTGATCGTCCAATTACATGTAGATCTATATGTAGTGAGAAATGTCTTCGATATATATGCGACTGCTTTGAAAGAGGCGACGGCCGGCACTGGGGCGCGTTTGGTGAAAGAAATATCGTAAATTTTTAAGTGTGCTTGTAGATCTATTTGTTCTTGATGATCTAAGGTTAGTATTCTTTTGTCTCTGATGCAGCTGCTTTGAAGAAGATGACGAGTACACATAAGAAAGCAATGAAGCCCACCACGAGGCATGATCTTTTTTCGGTTGTCGTCCACCCAGCATGAGGTGATGAGATGGTAGCCACGACCTACTTTATCGAACCTGACACACTCTCTTGGTAGCCATACTTCTTGAACTTGCAGGGGCTGATCATACCGTGATTGTATTCTGACTTGGCACACTCTTGCTTCATTAGCATTCTATGGCTAGTCGGTGTGACCAGCACCTACAAGTTCAAGAAGCATGGCCGCCAGGAGAGTGTGTCAGTTTGGATGAAATAGGCTGTGGCTACCATCTCATCACCTCATGTTGCGTGGATGACCACCCGAAAAAAATCACACTACGTGGTGGGCTTGATTGCTTTCATAGGTGTACTCGTCGTTTTCTTTAAAGCAGCCGCCCTTATCAGAGATGGTTCTTATTAAAAACAGTCTGTGATAAACATCATAGATGTTCCAATTACAATCCGTCTGTGATAAATACACATCACAGATGGTTCTTGTTAATAATCGTCTATGATAAATACACATCACAGACTATTGTAGTTTATAACCGCCTATGATACGTATCACAGACGGTTTATCCCACTACACCGTCTGTGATAGTTTCTTCTATATCTAAAAAATATTTTATTTTTCGGCTGTTAGCAACATGAGTATCACTAAAAAATTGCTAATTTTAAAAGTAGTTCAACACCTGTGCAAAGAACTTGCGTACTCATGCCTAATTTTGCAGTCGTCGCTGCAGAAGTCGACTTTAGTCGTCCCACCCTTTTGTCATGCCGCAGCAGGTGCTCATGCACCAGTGGCCGTCCTCCGACAGTGCCCACACTCGACCCGGTGGCCCGACCATCTTTCACATCGCCGCCTAGACCATATTCGCAGTGAGCCTTCGGCACCGCTTGCACTCCCTATTGGTTCTCTTGGCCGTCTCGCACTCGCCAGCAGGCTCGCCCTCGATCTGGCTATTGTACTTCCTCCAAACGTCGCGCGTCTCGCCGGCCATGTAGAGGAAGAGGTCGAGCACATAGGCCGCGGCTTTGTGGCCGGCAACGGCCCCCCGTTCGATGAACATGAGGCCGCGCTGCATGTCCTGTTATGCGAAGACGACTGTGAGGCTGATGGTAAAGCAGGCCTCCGAATTGCTAGCACCAGCCAGGCGGTTGACGATGGCGAGGTAGCGGTCATTCTCCAGCCACTTCATCACCTCCTCCTGCTCTAGTGACACACATCTCCCCACGGCACGCTTCTTGGACGCCTTGGACATGGCCTTACAACTCCAATATACATGCACAATTTAAGACGTTAGAATTATTCAATAAGAGAAAATTAAAAGGCTAACATGTATGGATGCAAGGATTGGTTGCCACAACAAACGGTAGTACGTGGCTCGTAGGCTGCAGAGGTCAGCCATGGGCTGAGAAAAGCTCGCGGCCACGAGACCGACGATGTTGACGACAACATCGTGAGGAAGAGCGACGACGATCGCCGACCTCCTCCCCTTGGTCCTCGCCGTCATGCTCCGTGTGCTCACCATGGCGCGTGACATACAGTCTGCGAGTTTTTAATACCGTAGTGATTGTGTTTTTTTAACTCCACTGGTTGTTGATGGAGGGTGTGAAATACATTATCATTATTTTAAAACGTATCACAAGCTGAGACGAATCGTAACGACAGTGCACGAGACGAAGAGGCGCATCGTAACGGCGGCGCACGAGACAAAGAGACGCATCACGCGAGGACCGGATGGCTTAAACATAACAGATTGTTCCAATTACAAACCGTCTTTGATAAATACACATCGTAGACGGTTCTTGTTAATAATCGTCTGTGATAATTATATATCACAGACTGTTGTAGTTTATAACAGACGGTTTATCCCACTAAACCGCCTGTGATAGTTCCTTTCATACCTGAAAAACATTATGTTTTTCTCCTGGTAGCAGCATATATCATAAGTATCACTTTTTAGTGAAACTATACGTATCACGGACGGTTCTAAACAAGAACCGTATGTGACATTCCAAGACCGTCGATCGGTTCAAAACTATTATCTGTAATACATATCGCAGACGGTTCTTAAGAACCATATGTGATATGAGCTATTAAATATCTGATCGTCCCCTCATAACTAGATCTATCTATAGTGATAAATATGATATATATGCGGCTGCTTTGAAGGAGGCAGCCGGCTTTGGGGCGCGTTGGTGAATGAAATATCTTATATTTTTAAGTATGTTAGATCTGCTATTTGTTCTTGGTGATCTGAAGTTGGTATTCCTTTGTCACTGATGCAGCTGCTTTTTTCGGCTATCGTCGGCGCAGCATGAGGAGGATGAGACAATATCCATGCCAACTTCATCGATCAAGCCTACAAAGTCAGGAAGCATGACTGCTAGGAAAGCACATGAAGAGGCTAGACTACTTCGTTAGCATTCCTCCAGACAGAACTGCAGGCCTCGAATGTGCCACACAGCATATAGAATTCTCCTTCTCATATTGCTTAGGCATCTCTGAGGTCTACAATTGTGTCTGGAGGAATTCTGGCGAAATAACCTCTTTATGCGATCTCCTGGCAGTTATACTTCTTGAACTTGCAGGCTTTATAAAATTGGCTTGGCTGCTGTCTCATACTCTTCATGCTGCGTAGACGACAGCTAAAAAAACGATCAACAGAGATGATTCTTGTTAATAACCGTCTATAATAAACATCACAGACAGTTTTATTTACAAACCGTCTGTGATAATTACATATCTGGAGTATATAAGAGTTGAAGATAGAACACATTCTGGACCATATCAAGTAGTTGAAGAAGATTGTGTGTGTGCGTGCGTGTATTATTGTTGTAATTTATAACATATTTATTAAGTAACCAGAAAAGTATATCACAGACAATATGTGACGTATACGATTTTCACAGATAGTTCTTTTTAGTATGTATTACAGACGATTTATAAATAAAACCGTTTGTAATGAGTACAACACAAACAGTTCTAAAGAAATCATCTATAATTATACATTTAGAATAACCTATTTTATACTAGTCCATGTCTTCGGCACACTCAGAAACTACTCAGAAACTACCGGACTTATCCCACGAGTGACGACGACGGTCCAGGGCGTCCGAAGCGCACGCACGCTGCGAACGGTAGTGTGGACGCGGTTCGTTCTCCGTGATGCCGCGGCCGCGTACGTGCAAACTCGGGTGGCACCGTCCGTCGGCCGCTTTGTCGTGCAGCTAAGGACCTGGGAAAAATACGGCATGAATTCGCAGGATCGCTTGCCTGGAGAGAAGTCCCTCGCCGCGCGCTCCCGTGTGTCCCCTTGCCCGCGGTTTGGTCTTTCCGAATTGTACTTCCGGCGTTCGTGTCATCCTCTACCTCTCCATTGCTTGCTTCGCGATGTTTGTTCAACAAGTAAAACGTCGCCAGCGCGAAGGATCTCTCGCTCTTCTCTCTGTATTGGCGTTGATTTGTGATGAGGAGAAAGGATCGATGCTCTCGTACGTGAATTGCTGGTTTAATTCTGAGATAAGTAAACTAAGAAGGCCAAGCTGGCTCTGGTTTCTCCTCACCACTTTCTATGCGTGTTATCGGATGTAGTAAAAGCATTTTCATTCCCTGAGACATCGCACTACATATCCATGCATGGTCGGTAACATTCCACGTTGGATCCTTTTTCAGTTTCTCTTTGCGTGGCTGGTACGAGGACTAGGCAAACTATATCAGCTCTTGATTATCACTCCCCAAACAAATTCTTAGTAAAATAAGTGTCTGGTCTATGTGTCGCTATTGCCACGTCTACCAACACCGGTAGTTACTTAGGCCCTATTTGGTATGGGGTTCAACTCCTAGCTTCATAGTTCGAGTGGGTGGAGCTGTACCAAACGAGGTTACTTCATAAATATTTTAGAGTTGAAGCATCCGGAAGCGAAGCAGCTCGTAGTGCAATTTTTGGGAGCAACCTTCCACCAGCTCCCCACAAGGAGCAACAACTCCCTCATCAAAATTCCCTTGGAGTTAGGAGGTAATTATCGACCTTTGCTGGCCACTCTACAAAACCCCCTCAGCCCTATCGATTCGCCCCTCAGTCACACCCACATTCTTCCCGACTCAAGCCCCATCCCCTCTGTCCTCTCTGTCGCCCCTACATCATCCCCTCCAAACCCTAGGTGCCGCTGGCCGAAGATGCTCATCGTCGTCCTAGAGATCCGCGCCGCTAATCCCGCACGCCGTCACTTGCGTTCCGAATGCCCTCAACCTGGGATCCCTCGCTGCAGAACTCCTCACCCCCGGATCCCTCATCGCCGGACTCCGTCGCCCCGGATCCCACGGCCGCGCGCTGGTCCGGTAGCGCAACAAGGCAGTTGCAGCCGCCAAGGAGAGAGGTCAGGCTCTCATCCTCTCTCGTCGTGCGTAGCTGTCGCCGCCGCCGCTCGAGTCCGTCAGCAACATTGACACCGTCCTCCAGCGTGCGGCCGAAGATGATCTCCTCCTCAGCGATGATGCCCACGACACTTCACTGTCCGTTGCGTCCGGTTCTGGTCTAATCGATATGCAAGCGCCCGGGAGAAAAAAGTTCCTTTCTCCCCCCAGTGTTCGATGAATTTCCTCTGAGGTGGCTGGTATTTGCGTTGCAGGGATGGGACAGGGGAGACAGAGGTGGAGAGGCGATGGTTGCGGCAGGAGCAGGAGGCTCTGCACGTGAACAACCTCAGGGTGCCCCGTCGGCGAGCGCTCAGCACCATTTTCGTTTGTTTTGATCTGTGGGTGGGGTGATGTAACGTCCCAAAATTTGGCTTTTCAAAAATCTTTCGAGTAGTTTTGGTCCCTGAAAAATTTCATTAATTTTATTTGAATTAATAAAGTTTAATTGAAATTTTTCTAAATTACAAATATTGAGTTTGACTAATTTAAACATCAATTAAATAAAAATCTATTTTATTTGGCTTCCTTTTATTCCCAGGAATTTTCTGGTATTTTCAGAGATTTTTCTGAATTTGTTTCCTATTTTATTTGCTCTCCTTGATTTATGTGCTGTTTATTTAAATCCGAAAATTCTTGATTTTCTCTCTCCTCCCCGACAGTACCATGCGATTACTTTCAAGCGAAATTCCAGCCGAGCGTCGGGATCCAGCCGAACTGCCGAAGTCGGTTTCGTTCTGTTTCAATTCAAACTTCAAATCTCAATATCTTTTCGCTCGGTGCATATAAATGCGAGCCGTCTGCGCCCATGCGTCCGTCTCGACGTCCTCTTCCAATCCCTGATTTGGTTTCCTCCGAATCGATCTGTGTTTATCTCGTCGCAGTTCGTGGAATACGGAGTTCGTCCCATAGGCCTTCTCCATCGAGTTTCTCCTCCGTCCGACGTCCACCGGCCGAACCGTCTGCGGCGTTGGATTCGCGTCGTCGTGCTCTACGACATGGTACCAGCCCCTTTGGCCAAAGCTCGCCGGGATTTCACCGTCTGCCGTATCCCAACCGTATTCTTCGCGTATTCCGCTTTCTCGGTGAGTATTTCCAAAATGCACCGCACCATCGCGTCCGGCTCGTCGTTTCCTTTCCGTTTTGCCCGTTCGCCGAAGCCGCGCCGCCGTCGGCCGTCGGCCATCGTGAACACTACAATTGGCATGTTACTGTTTATGTGTTATGAGCAGTATCATGGCTGCTCTGATCGGTTCCATCTTCCCTGTTATTTCGTGCTACTAATTTTTCTCCTATGCTTGTAGTATCAAGCCGCCGCCACCACCAGGCGCTACGACCGGCCGTTGCCCTTTGTTCGTGTATGATGCAATGCATGTGTGTGCGTTTGGTTATTGCTTCTGTATAACTTTTCCTCTGTTGATTGGTGGCTTAGTGCTGTTCGGTTGCTCTCTTCAATTTTCAAGTCTCCTCCTTTGATGTGTAGGTCCCAAGAGTCAATGCATCTTTCTCAGTTGCTAATTGTCGTATCCTTGCCACCACAACGCCAAATCTTTGCTATCCCCTGTAGCCTTGCGCCATGCGCACGAGCCGGTCGGCGAGCCTTACTCTCGGTTCTGTTGACATGTATGTATTTATACATGTGCGTATATATATATATATATATATATATATATATATATATATATATATATATGTATGTATTTATATGTATGCACGTACGTATGCATGTATGTATGTATATATGCATGTATATATATGCGTATACGTACGTATGCATGTATATACATGTATGTACGTACGTATGCATGTATGTGTATGTATGTATATATGTATACATAAATATATGTCTCCTCTCACTTCCATGTTGACCCCGCCTGTCATCCACCTAATTAAAAACCATAATTGTTTATCTCTCTTACATGCGAGTTCCGCATGTCAGTCAACTCTTGGTCAACCCTCCTAGTATGGGCTGGGCCTAACTTAGTAAGTTATGGAGTCTTGACATTGACAACTCAGGTTGTATTTAAGCTGTGTGATGGGCTGGAGATGTGATATATCACATCGCGGGACGGTTCGCTGCATCCCTGTCCAACGATGTGTGCCGTAACCAAACGTTGTGTGTATCGGTTGGCCGGCAGGAAAGCACATCGGGAGTGTCATTGCTTGAGATGAAGTCTTTGAAAGGTTTTGTTGTGATCAACTCTGATCCGGTTGATTACATCTTGTGGGTAAAGTGTACAACCTCTGCAGAGTGGTTAAACCAATCTATTCGAATAGCCGCGTCCTCGGTTATGGACATGCTCGGAAATTTCACATGAGGGGTAGATTTTCATAAAATTATTGGGAAGGGTCAGCTGTGTGAGATAATTTGTTCAGCTGTGTGAAAGAACTTGATTAGACTATGTGTCCTTTGTGAAACCAAACGATAACTTATTATTGGTTATTTGTTTTGAATTACATTTTCAATCTATTAATTGTATTCAATTGCAAATGTTGCATTTCTTCAAAATAACCACAGAAGCCATTCCTTTGGAATAAGCCATCATGTATAATTGCATTATGTGGTATGACTTGCGAGTACAGTGTGTGCTCATACTTGCTATAAACAATCAACATAAGTGGAAGAATCATCAGTCAACAAGGTCTACCTCAAGGATCGTGGAGAACTAGGTCGCGCTACCCCAGTCGATTGCCTGTGGGCATATGGATGGGCTTCACTGAAGTTATTCTGTTTCGTTCCGCTGCAGCTTTATTGAGCTATTTGTCTTCTGAGACATTAATTGTAAGCTTTGACCTTAAGGTCTTCACTTTGATAATTATTGATATTTGTCTATTTATTAGTCATCTTTGTATATAGAATTGATATTTCATCGATGTTGCCACTGTGTGTGCTAGCGTGATCCTGGACTAGTGCAGTATACACAAAGGGTCCAGATTTGCATATTTGGGTTCCGACAGAGGTGGCATCAGAGCTATATCAACTGTAGGTTGTGACCTTAGTTAGAATGGCCGTGTTTAAGGAAAAGTTCAAAACTTATTTTACAAATGGAAAATCTTAATGATGTGCTATTCTCATCTTGTCTAAATTCTATTCTCTTCCACTCTAATCATTTCTTATCATATTCTTCCTCACCATTTTGAGTCTTAAATTGGACTTTCTTTCCTCATAACTTCCATAGTAGTCTTTATCTGTGCCAAATATCTTGGTGGATGCCCAAGAGCTGTTTTGAGTAACTCTTCGAAGACCATGCAACCAACAACAACGCGACGACATCACTCCAAGTGTTCAAGACAAGTTCGTCGCAAGAATTTAAGACCAAGAAGAAGTTGTCGTCGCCCTGTCTTTCTCAAGATTACTTTGCAAGGATCTCAAGCAGTCAACGTTTGATGAAGACAGTGACCAGTTTGATTTTTCTTCAGACCAGCCATATAGGATAAATCAGTATGGTTCCTCCCATGTGTTGAGCCAAGTCACTCAGTTAAGTTAGAGTTTAATCGACTAGACGATTATATTTTCATTTTCTTTCTTCTGTGTGTAGTTTGGCTATGAGTTTTATGCTTCTTAATAGCTTTTGGGTATTTGTGTGTTCCTTGGTGTTTTCGGGTTAAACCTGCTCACTTAGTAGATTGTCTTCCCTTACCTTATGCTTTTCCCTCTCATCTATTAGCCCTGGTCAGTCAGCAAATGAAGAGCCCCCACTGAAGCTAACCTTGTTAGTAATCCTGAGACAGTCTGTGCCAGCTCAGATCTTGCGAATCCCAGTGGACAAGTGTCAGTACCGGAGCAGACGTTAATCAGCAACTATCTCAAGTGCTAGTAGTGACATATCGAGCCTGAACCAGTCTTCCGTCACCCTGAATCATCTCATGTCAACGACGATGCAACCGTCGGATAGTAGTAACTTTTGCAATGATACACAACTCGTTGCCATCTCAACAACACGCCCTCAATTCAAGTTTGTGAAGTTCATAATGACCAAACCGCCTATCTTTGAAGGATTTGTCAAGCTCAAGGATGCAGAATCTTGGATTCGCACCATAGAAGAGAAGTTAATTGTTGTGCAATGCAATGATAACGAGAAAGTTTTCTATGCTGCTCATCAATTAGAAGGAGTTGCATTAAATTGGTGGAAAAACTTTCGCGCCGCCCATCCGGACAAGTAGACCATCATTTGGTCAGAGTTTGCCCCAGCTTTTCGTCAGCAGTATCCAACATCAAGTAAGAGTGATCAAGAGAAACTTGTTATTCCGATGTCCTACATCCAAGCTAGCCGTTGCCAATTGAAGTGCTGCCAGCCAGATAAGTTAGAATATTGTGCATGTACCCGTTGTGGAGAAATATGCTATAGTGCCGATGAGCATAATATCAATTGTCCTAGTTGCGAAGGAAACCATTCCGTTGGAGAGTGCCCAATGAGCAAGATCAGATGTTTCTTGTGTGAAGGCGATGGTCATTGTCCTAGTCAGTGCCCCATGTATTCAGTGTTGACTTTCGCAATACAATGTCAGCGGGAAAATTTTCAAGTCGAAGCCAGGGCATTAGCAAAAGAAGGCAAACCATTGTCAGTGAAAAATATGTCAGTTGAAAATAACAAAAGCAGAATGTTGACTTTGGTAACCAGCCTCAAGATAGAAGCCAGCCAGTATCGTCACTGGAGTGTTTTGAGTGTGGTAAGCAAGACCACTATGCCAAGAGATGCCCTGCAAAGCGACAAACTTCAACCTTCAAGAAGGATAGTCGTTTTGCCGTAGCCCTGTCAGAAAAGTCACAAAGTTAGACATGTTTATGTTGCAGTTATCGCAAAGAAGACCACCACATCAGCTAGTATCCTCAGAATAACCAGCCACTCACTCCAGATGCCAGAATATCAAAAGTCACTTTAGTCAAAATTGTAACACCCAGAGAAGATGGTAACGCAGTAGGACCCGTTTGTCCAAAGAAGCAATCAAAGAAGAGAAGTTTGTGCGATGATGTCATCAAGAAAGCCTAGATTGATGATACCAAATTATGCAGTTGTCATTGGAAGTAATCTATGCAGCATGCAACTAGATCAGAAGTCAACTTTGTCTTTGACTTGGTACCCAGGATCAGCCAACTCCAGAAGGATGTACACCAGGGATGATATATGGCAAAAAGTCGTTCAATGAGTTTGCAAAAATGATACAGTTGAGCAGATGACTTTCTCAGATAAAGGTAGTGTTAAATCAAATTGTCAACTTGGCAAGCACCAATGTTGATTGTAAAGTAAATTGTAGCACAAGGATGTGCGAGAATTTTAGTTTATTCAAGAGCAAATCCCCAGAACCTTAGAATCAGCCTGTTTGAGATATGAGAAAGAACTGCAATTTTCTTTAAGATCGTCCATGAACAAGACAGTGTCAGTTCAAGATCAGTGAGACAATTCTTTCAAGATAGTCAAGACCCTCATCGCTGTAAAAGGACAAGTTCACCCTGATCGCCAGAAGTGAACTAAGTAAGTGAGAATTTCATAAGAGATCAACCACTACTCCAGTGTTCATACTACCAGCTACCTGAAAGAAACTTGATAACTTTTATCACGGAACATCTAAGAATTTATGTGTTACGGAGTTTCGCCAACATTTCCTAACAACTACAGTTTCAAGTAGTGAATTGTGCTAGTCATAATTTAGAGTTGCTATCATAGAGCATTAAAGATGGTTTTATTGGATCGAGAACCAGGAGGTTAGAGTCTGTTCCCTCAGTTCAGATCAGTATAGTGGTAGATTCCTCAAATCGGAAGAGCTACTGCAAGAAATTGTTGATCAAGTGAAGAGTCAGCTAAAGTTACCTGTGAAAGCCAGAAGTTGAATCTTGAGTTAGTGCAAGAGTATATTTGTTGAACCCCAGAGTTAAACCGATGCTATAAAAAATCAGTGTTGAGAAGACAGTAAGATGCCAGTTTTATCAAGGGAATCAGTCCTAAGATCAAGTAAGGTAAAGCATGAGAACCTGCCGAAGGTGAACCAGGTGATCCCCGAATCAATGACTATATATGTGTATATGATGAGAAGAAACTGAAGTAGTTGATGCTCAAACCAACATCCTAGTGCAAGCATTCCATTTCTCCTGAAAGTATCAAGGTGTACAAGGATCTCAAAGTTGAATTGTGATGATCCAATATAAGGCAAAAGGTCACACAATGTGTTACCATTCGTTTGGTATATCAGAAAGTGGCTAGTATGTCAAAGGCCAGACAGAGTACTCCTATCTTTGAGAATTCAAGTATGAGTTTTCCCAGGATCCAATCAAGATGTAATTTCTTGAAAAGTGGTTGTTGATCGTTTGACATAAATTTTTGTTTCATACCTGTCAATATCACCTAGTTTGGAGACCGCCTAGCAGAGCGATATACGACAGAAGTTGTATAGGACAGAGATGGTATTCGCCTGAATTGGTCTAGTATCAGATCGACAGAGATTGTCAGTTTGCACGATGTGCCAGAATAAGTCAGTGTCAGACCAACGATCCCAGTGTACCTCGTGTTAGTGACCGAGTGTGTATACAACCTTGGATGCCCGTTCAGTTCAGTATTGTGTATCACCATGAATCAGTTGATAGATCAAAGGAAATAGTGAGTTTGTGCCTTAACTCAAAGTATCAGGTCGAGCAAGTAAGTGATATGTCCAGAATTCCCCTACAACACCAGATGTAAATCAGTTCACGATTGCCACCATTTGAAGTTCGCAATGGTTGATAGTGTGAGTCATCACTCAGCTAGAAGCAAATCAGATCACAAAGTATGAGGATTTTTCATTAGTCATGAAGCAGAAGACCAAGTGTCTCTAAACTTAAAGGGATTTTAAGTAGTTTGGTTCAAGAAGAAAAGCTACGCAGATTATGCGGATTATCACCCTCACAGTTATGTTTATCTTCAAGATACCTGTTGAAGTTATGTGTTAAAAAGTTGCGACAGAGGTAAAAAGATGTGTGTCGATCAATTCAAGATTCTAAAGTTCATAAGAAGAGTTAGTTTGTCAACCTAAGCTATCAGTCAGCAGCAGAGTTCCTGAACTCCAGAAGTATCTTCGAGCACCAATCAAGCAGTTCTGTCAGAAGCAATTGAGTTGCTAGAAGTCCCTTCCTACCAAGAGCCAGCTTGTCAAGTTTTTGTTGAAGCAAGAAGCTCAGCAAGGAGCAAGACGTTTGTTCTGTAAGTGTTCAGAAAAGCAGTTCTGTCAGAGTCAAAGCAGTTGAAAGCAAGAAGAGAACCTGAAGGCCGAGTTCGGTAACCTTTTCTATAGCCAGCTTGAATCTCGGGGACGAGATTCCTTTAAGGGGGGAGGTTTGTAACGTCCCAAAATTTGGATTTTCAAAAATATTTCGAGTAGTTTTGGTCCCTGAAAAATTTCACTAATTTTATTTGAATTAATAAAGTTTAATTGGAATTTTTCTAAATTAAAAATATTGAGTTTGACTAATCTAAACATCAATTAAATAAAAATCTATTTTATTTGGCTTCCTTGTATTCCCAGGAATTTTCTGGTATTTTGGAGATTTTTCTGAATCTGTTTCCTATTTTATTTGTTGTCCTTGATTTGTGTGTTGTTTATTTAAATCTGAAAATTCTGAATTTTCTCTCTCCTCCCCATGTGAACAGTACCATGCGATTACTTTCACACGAAATTACAGCCGAGCGTCGGGATCCAGCCGAACTGCCGAAGTCGGTTTCGTTCGTTTCCAATTCAAACTTCAAATCTCAATATCTTTTCCTCGGTGCATATAAATGCGAGCCGTCTACGCTCATGCGTCCGTCTCGACGTCCTCTTCCAATCCCCTGATTTGGTTTCTTCTGAATCGATCTGTGTTCGTCGCAGTTCGCGGAATACGGAGTTCATCCCAAAGGCCTTCTCCAGCGAGTTTCTCCTCCGCCCGACGTCCGCCGGCCAAACCGTCTGCGGCGTTGGATTCGCGTCGTCGTGCTCTACGACATGGTACCAGCCCCTTTGGCCAAAGCTCGTCAGGATTTCACCGTCTGCCGTATCCCAACCGTATTCTTCGCGTATTCCGCTTCCTCGGTGAGTATTTCCAAAATCCGACCGCACCATCGCGTCCGGCTCGTCGTTTCCTTTCCGTTTTGCCCATTCACCGCGCGTGCTTGCCGTCCGCCACGGCCACCGTGAACGCTACAATTGGTATGTTACTGTTTATGTGTTATGAGTAGTATCATGGCTGCTCTGATCGGATCCATCTTCCCTGTTATTTCGTGCTACTAATTTTTCTCCTATGCTTGTAGTATCAAGCTGCCGCCACCACCAGGCGCTACGACCGGCCGTTGGCCTCTGTTCGTGTATGGTGCAATGCATGTGTGTGCGTTTGGTTATTGCTTCTGTATAACTTTTCCTCTGTTGATTGGTGGCTTAGTGCTGTTCGGTTGCTCTCTGTAATTTTCAAGTCTCTTCCTTTGATGTGTAGGTCCCAAGAATCAATGCATCTTTCTCAGTTGCTAATTGTCGTATCCTTGCCACCACAACGCCAAATCTTTGCTATCCCCTGTAGCCTTGCGCCATGCGCACGAGCCGGTCGGCGAGCCCTGCTCTCAGTTCTGTTGACATGTATGTATTTATACATGTGCGTCTATATATATATATATATATATATATATATATATTTATATGTATGCACGTACGTATGCATGTATATGTGTATGCATGTATGTATGTATATATGCATGTATATATATGCGTATACGTACGTATGTATGTATATACATGTATGTACGTACGTATGCATGTATGTGTATGTATGTATATATGTATATATAAATATATGTCTCCTCTCACTTCCATGTTGACCCCGCCTGTCATCCACCTAATTAAAAACCATAATTGTTTATCTCTCTTACATGCGGGTCCCGCATGTCAGTCAACTCTTAGTCAACCCTCCTCCATGAGCTTGGTCCACCATGGACTAGCCTATCTCCGTGGACCTGGTCCCTAGACCAGTGGCCCACATGTCAACCCCTAATCCTATTTTCGATAATTAATTTAATTCTTGAAAAATCCTTTATCTTATTGGTCCCACATGTCGTTCTCTCTACCTTATTTCTGGAATTATTTTTAATTCTAGAAATCCATAAATATCAGTCGGTCCCACATGTCATACACTCAATCATTCTTTAATATTTTTGGAATGGAATATTATGATAATATTCCACTTGTCAGCTTGTCTCTCTTTTTATTTTCATCATTCCAAAAGCCATATCTTATTCATCCGAATTCCGCTTGAACCCATTCAAATTTCTACATTCATCTAAATTCAATATCTATCTTTCAGTACCATTCAATTTTAATTTGGAGTTTATTTGATTTGTCTTTTGAATTTAGTTTGTTTTTGCATTTTCTTTATCGTTAGACGTTGAAGTACCAAAATCGTCTGAAGGAGTTGAAAATGAAGGAAGTAGAAGATTGAAGATAAATAAAGACCATCATTGCTATAGTAAGGCAAGTTATACCTTTGATCATCTTGCACCTAGTTTTCAAAATACTTTGTTTCAATATATTGCATTCTATTTCAAGTATTTATTTAAATGCTTTTGGGATAGTTATTAATCCAATTTGTTATATCCACCTTGTCTATTGTATGCCATGATCTTTTTTCACCCTAGGTTGGTTCATTATTAGTTGGTATTATCGTAGCACCAACGTGGGTTGGTTAGATACGAGTAGGTTGCTTAGCCATACCACGAGTCATCATTTCATGTGAGTTGTAATTATAAACTTGACTAAGTGATTATGGAACTGTGTGATGAAACTGTGTGTGTTGTGTGCTGTTACTCGTGATGGCATGTGTTGCACTTAATCAACAGGGTGGGAAAAGATTTAGACTGAGGCAAGTGGTGGATCTGTGTGAATGGTGGAGCTATGTGCTTTAAACTTTGTGATTTGGGTTAAAACTGGAAGTCTTGCCTTGGTCAATTAAGGACTCCACTTTGTGCGCCATTGAACTGGGCCTTACTGTACGACCACATGCCTAGTATGGGCTGGGCCTAACTTAGTAAGTTATGGAGTCTTGACATTGACAACTCAGGTTGTATTTAAGCTGTGTGATGGGCTGGAGGTGTGATATATCACATCGCGGGATGGTTCGCTGCATCCCTGTCCAACGATGTGTGCCGTAACCAAACGCTGTGTATATCGGTTGGCCGGCAGGAAAGCACATCGGGAGTGTCATTGCTTGAGATGAAGTCTTTGAAAGGTTTTGTTGTGATCAACTCTGATCCGGTTGATTACATCTTGTGGGTAAAGTGTACAACCTCTGCAGAGTGGTTAAACCAATCTATTTGAATAACCGCGTCCTCGGTTATGGACATGCTCGGGAATTTCACACGAGGGGTAGATTTTTATAAAATTATTGGGAAGGGTCAGTTGTGTGAGATAACTTGTTCAGCTGTGTGAAAGAACTTTATTAGACTATGTGTCCTTTGTGAAACCAAATGATAACTTATTGTTGGTTATTTGTTTTGAATTACATTTTCAATCTATTAATTGTATTCAATTGATATCAAGGAACCACCGCTAGTAATAGATCACGAGATTATGAGATTACCGCTAGACGCGCCGACTCGTTGCGGAAGTAGAGTCGTAGTCGTACTCACGACGCATCTCCTCCTTCGAGTGGTCGTACTCGCCGCGCGTCTGCTCCTCCGAGTGGTCGTACTCACCACGCGACTTATCCTCCGACTCCAATGATCATCACGAGTAGTGGATCGTCCTAGTGCTGATGCTTCGCAACCACACCTCCGAGGTATCCACGCGTACGGGACATGATCACCATGTGCTGGAGTGCTAGCACCGGTAGCGTGGTTGAGAATGCGTGGCTATTAGGGTTTCGGGAGTTCTTCCAAAGATCATCCTCATCCTCACCCCATGCCACCGCCCCTCCTTATATAGGCATCCATGATGGGTCTCGACCTTGAGCCCCATTAGGAACTCGCGGCCTATATGAATTCGGATCACCATTCAAATCAAATCCTAGCACTTTAAGTGTGTGACCCTACAGGTTCATGTGTAATCGGTTATGACTCGGAAACTCTTTTCCGACCACCAGTCGTTAGCGATACCTAGCAGCACATAACGATTCCCAAATACACATAGAATATATCAAACGAACCTTGATGTAATATGATCTATGACCAGGTCCTCATTACTTACGATCAGTTCATATCTCCATACGACCAGATCGTATTTGGTCCCGACCAGTTCGAAACTCCTTACGACCAGGTTCTTACCATTATGTGATTACGTTCGATCAATCTACAACCAACTCGTATCTCCATACAACTAGTCTGCAACTAATCGAACTAAGTGACCTACTCATGCATTCTCCCTTTGCCTCACAATGTCTAGTTGAACTCTAGGTGAGATTGTAATATTCTGAAAATAATAATAATAATATTAATAATAACGCCTTAAGGGTAGGTGCGTAATTAATCAAATAGTATACGTGAAAATAGGATAATTCAGAGTTTTTAAGAGCTATTTAAATAGATTGTGGAAATTCTAGAAACCCTAGCAGTTTTTCTTTTTTTCCACCGCGCCGCCGCCGCCATTTTTTTCGCTAAGCCAATTTCCTCTGGGTGCTTGCGCCGCATTGCTGTGCGACGCCGTCCGCGTGAGGTCCCCTGTGCGTGCCATCGCCCGGGACCCAGCTGCCGAGCGACTGCTGCCGCGTGGACGCCCGCCCGAAGCGAAGTCTGCCGCGCTGCGGACGCCCGCCCGAGCGAAGCCCGCCGCCACGCGCGCGTATATCGCTGCGTGGTTTCCTTGATTGTCGGCCGGTCTTCTTCTTCGCTGCCGCCGCCGCGTAATTTCCTTACCCATTTGCGCGTGGTTCCGCTGGCCGACCGTCGGCGCCAGCGTGAAAAGCCAACAAACTAGTGCCAGGTTATCTCTTGTGCTTTTCTGATTTCTCTTCTATTAGTGCTGATGCTAGCATTAGCAAATGGATTAAGAGGGTGCGGTTAGCAATAGATTAGTTAGTAGCTGGTTATATGTTAGTACGTTGCTAAGGTTATTCTATTGGAAACTCTTGAATTTTGGGCGTAGCCAGGTCGGCATGCATCATCTAGTAGTGGTAATTAATTTAGTAGTGCAATCAGTTGGAATTTAGTAGTTAGCTATTTTGGTTATGTGGACTGCTGCTACATGTGTGTGTGTGGCCGCTGTATGTACCACCGAAGCAAGGGAATGTATCAAGAAAAATTAGTACAAAAGCGACTAGGCAAATAGCCTGCTGTTCTGTTGAACGATTTATTCGGGTACCTTAATGGAGAATTTTGGTAATGTCATCTACTAGTTAGTTGTAGATAATTTCGATATCTTTCTATAGAATATTTAAGTATGTCGATCGGACAAGTAGAATTCGAGTTATGATTTTCGGAAGGCTGCTGTCATTGTGGTTGTCGTCTTTCGGCGCGGTTTTGGTAGACTGCGGATTAAAAATAGTACATAGACTAATTAGAGTTTTTGATCTACATGAAAGATGTAGATAATTGTCCAATGGTTCTGTAGAATCTAATAACACGCATTTTGGTTGGATAAAACAAAAGTTATGAATTTAGTAAGACCTGCTGTTCCGAAGCAGACAGATCGGTTTTCTGGGCTAAAAACGGAGGGTTAGATGATTTAATTAGAAGACTTTGTAATCTAAGAAAATGTGGATAATTTTATGAAGAATCCAGAATGGGGTGGTTTGTTGTGATCGGACTTTTGAGTCAAAAGTTACGTTCGTTTTAGTACCAAGGCAGCAATGGGTATCTATTCGGTACCGGAGAAGCGTGGTATATTTGGGAATGGGTAGGAGCGATGTCGATTGATTGTTGTTCTTATGATGCTGTAGCTTGTATTGAAATTTGAATATTTAATGTAGGAGAGGCATCGTACTTGTTGCCATCTTCTAGCCAAATCGCAAGGCCGCAACTAGTAAAGGCAAGTGCATGGTAGACAGCGATCAATGATCGATCACTGTTTTCTTTATCTTCTATTACCATTATTGTTGTGATTTTATTTTATTTAATTGCAAGCAATGGAATGGTATGGATTTAAATTGTTAATGGACATGATGAAAAATTGGATATGATGAGTATTATGAAATTATGCATGTTTGCATTCATAAGCATCTTTGCATATGAGCAGGTGATCATGAATGATCACAACTCCACGGGAGTGGAGGAGGTCCCCGATCCTTATAGAGGAACGGGCTTGAGAGTGAATGTTGTCGCGAGCGTTCACTCATGCTATACCGGTATACGCGAAAGAAGTGCATGTGGACATGTAGATTAGATTTGCATTGATACATGAGATTAATGGATGTCAAAGAGAAGATAACTGCATGAGAATATTAATAGAAGTACCTGTGATGATAATGAAGTTATTGAATGTTGTTGATTTATTATTGTTCGTTGTATATGGATGTGTTTGCTGAGTCGTGGACTCACCCTTGCTCTTTTGTTGTCTTTAGGTGATCTTCGAGGACGCCGTAGCTGAGAGCGAGTAGAGCACATGGACAACACATGATATTTGTCATAAGAATCTTTTCATTCAAAATTTGGATTACCCTTGGACATGTTAGAGGTTGAATAAAGTTAGGACAATGTTTTGGACTAGATTATTTGTTTTAAAGATTTGGATTCATTGGTTGGTGCTATTTTGGATTATTTACCTGGTTATATTTCCCCTTGCTTATTTATTATCGCTTGATCCATAATTATGCATGATCGTTTGTGATCCATGGATATGTTTATTGTTGTTTTCTTGCTGTAATTTTATAGTGTGTCGATAATTAGTAGGTTAGAGAGTAGTGTGGTGGCATTCTAGGCTCGGTGTTGAAATTTCAGGGTGTTCTGAGATGTGGTGTCATCCATGGGTATTCAATACTTTCTCGATCGAGTGTCGGATAACTTCATGTGGTCGACACTTTGACCACTAGTGGCATGGCTATGCACTTTCTTTATCCGATCACCACAAGGGGCCGAGACATCTCTCTGTTATGTTAGGAGGGCAAATCCCATCTCGACCAGTCACATCCTCCGCATGTTTCATAGCATACCCAAAGCTACCTTTATAAATACCCGATTCTGAGTAGCATTTGGCAACCCCTAGGAGTGCTATTACACATGTAAGAAACCATGCTGATCTCAGGTCTAAGGATTATACATCATCTTTACTAGGGACCAACTAATGATACACAGATTCATAACAATCTCAACAGTGTCTCAATGATGGGTCTATCCAAATTTCTATGTTCTCTAACATGTGCTCGCATTATTGATTCGATATCCCTATATCTATGACTGGTGAAACAAGATCATCAATCAATAGATGTGCTTGTCATAGAGTCACTGGTGTTCCGACCAGTGACCTGCGACCAGGGATACATTTAGAATGACATCATATAAGTTGAAGAGTTCCACCAATAAGTCACATACTTATTGATCTATAATAAATAATTCATTCAAGGAACACGATAACATATTATCAAAATCATGAACATAATGAAATATCATCATCTCAATGATTGCCTCTACGGTATATTTCCAACAGTCTCCCACTGGCACTAGAGTCAATCATTTAAGTATCTAAAGCTGATAGCTCTTATGTGCGCCTCATGCTTTGGTTGTGTGAGAGGCTTAGTCAACGGATCAGCAACATTTGAATCCGTATGAACTTTGCATATCTTAACATCTCCTCTATCGACCAGTTCGCGAATGAGATGATAACGCCTGAGTATAGGTTTGGACTTCTGATGGGATCTAGGCTCCTTAGCCTGTGCAATGGCTCCATTATTGTCACAATAGAGATCCATTGAGCTCAAGGCACTCGGAACTACACCTAACTCAGCAATAAAATTCCTTATTCAAACACCTTCTTTTGTAGCTTCAAAAGCCGCAATGTACTCGGCCTCGTCAGAGAATCAAGAACCGTTTCTTGCTTGGAACTTTTCCAACTCACTGCTCCTCCATTCAAAATGAATACAAAACCAGATTGCGAACGATAATCATCTTTGTCGGTTTGGAAGCTTGCATCAGTGTAACCCTTTACAACGAGCTCTTCATCACCGCCATAAACTAGTAACACATCCTTAGTTCTTCTCAAGTACGTAAGAATGTTTTTCACAGCTGTCCAGTGACCTTCACCAGGATCAGCCTGGTATCTGCTCGTAACACTTAGAGCATATGATACATCTGGTCGGGTACAAATCATAGCGTACATAATAGATCCAATGGCCGAAGCATATATAATACTATTTATACGGTCTCACTCATCATAGTTTTACGCTTCCGTTATGTTGTTCATTGATGCATGATTTTATTTTGATCTTTGAACTCATTGTGTATTGTTGATTGTGGTTGATAGCTATGCCGAGGGGTAGAGGACGTGGTCGTGGTGGCCGCGATCGTGGAGGTCGGGGCCGGCGAGGTTCCGTGGAGCCACCTCCCATGTGAGATGAGTCGATGTCGAGGGGTTCTTTGTTGACCCGCCTCGGTTGGGGTCGAGATGAGACCCCGCTTTCTTGAGAGAGTTGGTGGGAGAGATCCGTGCTCTTCGTCACAGGTAGCGGCGACCTCATTCTTCGCGGCATCTGTTGTTGCTCTGCCGCACATCCACCGGTTCTCGAGGCGCGGATGTCACCGAGAGTGGATGGGGTTGAGGTTGGATCCGTTTGACTGTCGGGCACACCGGTCGAGCAAATGGATCGTTACGCTACATGGAGAGGCGGCTTGGAGCTTTGGAGATGTCTTCACATCGAGGGTCCGTTTGTAGCCTTTCGGTGAAAGGGCAAGCAGATATTTGGTGGGAGGGCGTGTTGTCTCGAGGACCACCACTCAAGGGCCATCACTTGGGAGGACTTTGTTGATCGTTCAAGGGAAGTTCTACCCTACTCTTTTGTTGAGAAGATGGAGGTTGCCTTAACGACCTTTGCTCGGGGAAGAGGTCTATTCTTGAGTATGAGGCCGAGTTCAACAACTTGGTTCGCGCCGTCCCTTCTGTGAGCTAACGATGATCTTCGTAAAGCCAAGAGGTTCCGTCGGGGTCTCACCTCGAGTATGCAGGCATGTGTTGGGAGCTACTCCACTCCGGGACTACAACTCTGTTGTGGAGCAAGCTAGGGGCATGGAGTTGGAGATCAGACTCACAAAGGGGCAAGCCTCCGTGGATCGTAGCTTGGCGGTGACGTAAGAGGAGCTCTAGTGAGGGAAGTGGTCTGCTCAATGACCGCTTTCAAGAAATTCAAGGAGGACCGATCCTTCAAGTCTAGCGATCGAGGCCGTTCCTTCTTGGCGCCTCGTCCTTTTGCAGTACTCGGCTCTTCGTCTGCCCGAGGCGGGTATGCTTTGCTTTAAGTGCGGTGATGGACACCGTCTTCTTGAGTGCTCTTGGACGGAGATTGCCGTCGGTGTGGCCGACCGGTCACAAGGAGCGGGTGTGTCGCGTAACCCCGCTTAGCGTGATCAAGTGGGAGCTGTGCCATCTTCTTCTTGATGGGTCCCGCCGAGGATCTTTCCGGATGATGACTACTTCTCGGTCGCCACTTCCTTCACTTGGGCGCCCGGAGGGTACTCATCGCGTACCGCCACCTTCGCACCGCTTCAGTTGCACGACCGCCTTACCGCACCGCCACGCCAGATTGTTGGGGCTCTCGCCGCCCCGCCGTCGTCTTCTTTCGCCATGGCGCCACCTGGAGTGTACGCCATGCCCACAGCGGAGTCCGTGGGTCGTCCTGACGTGGTGACAGGTACTTTGCTTGTGGATTCGTTTGATGCTTTAGTCCTTTTTGATTCAGGGGCTACCTTTTCGTTTGTCTCGACGTCGTTTGCTAGAGAGCGAACTTGAGTATGCAATGGATTTCTCGATCGGTGTTGGTTAGTTCTCACGGGGTATTATTGCTAGCTCACTGTTTGTCCCGGTGTTCTATTGTCATTGATGGAGAGAAGTTCACGGCGAATCTGATAGTTATTCAAATGGAGCCGTTCGACGTTATTTTGGGTATGGATTGGTTGCACTCTTATCGAGCTGTGATATCCTATTTCTGTAGAACAGTCTCTGTGTAGACCCCGTCTGGGGAGACTTTGACCTTTCAGGGGAGTGCGCCTCCGCGCTCTCTTTCGATGTTGGTCGGATTGTTCGGTCGTCCACAAGATGAAGACCGGGCTTCTCTTAGCTCTTTGAGAAACCGAGTGTGGCTTCGCAGATTAAGGAGATTCGGTGGTTAGCGATTACCGGATGTGTTCCACCGTGAGCTTGGGTTTGCCACTGCGCGAGATGTGGAGTTTCGCATTGATCTTGTTCCGTACTCGCCCCATCTCGATGTCTCCATATCGATTAGCACGTCCGCTTCGTGACGAGTTGAAGAAGCGATTGGACGATTTGTTGGCTAAAGGTTTGATCAGCGAGTGTATCACCATGGGGAGCTCTGCTCATTCACGAGAAGAAGGATGGGAGTTGGCGCATGTGTATTGATTACCGGCGCTTAATGCGGTCACAATCAAGAACAAATATCCATTGCCCGCATTGAGGACCTGTTTGATCGGTTGAATGGAGCTCAAGTGTTCTCCAAGATCGATCTCGATCGGTATAATCAAATCCGTGTGCGTGAGCGAGATGTAGAGAAGACCGCTTTCTCCACGGTATGGGCATTATGAGTATAAAGTTATGTCTTTTGGATTGACTAATGCACCTGCCATTTTTATGGAGACCATGAACAACATGTTGCACGAGTATCTAGATGACTTCGTGGTGGTATTCATTGATGATATTCTTATCTATTCCAAGACTAATGAGGATCATGAGCGTCATTTGAGGCTGGTTTTAGATACTTTGAGAGAGCACAAGTTCTATGCTAAGTTGAAGAAGTGTGAGTTTGGATTTGAAGTGGGTTTTCGGGTCATGTGATTAACCCTCGTGGCATTGTTGATCCTGGTGAGGTCTCCACAGTGGTGGATTGGAAGAGACCGACTAATGTGAAGGAGGTGAGGAGTTTCTTGGGTTTGGCTGGTTATTATCGGCGTTTTGTGCAGGATTTCTCTATCATCGCAAAACCGATGTCTCAGCTTACTCAGAAAGGTGTGAGATTCCAGTGGACTGATGGGTGTGAGCGCAGTTTCTGCACTTTGAAAGAGAGGTTGGTGACCTCTCCTATTCTCACTCTTCCCGAGCCAGAAAGCGGTTCACGATCTTTTCAGATCGTCTCGAGTGGGTCTTGGTGTGTGCTTATGCAAGGCGGTAAGGTAATTGCTTATGCGCCGAGGCGATTAAAGAAGCACGAGCAGAATTATCTCACTCATGATTTGGAGTTGGCTACGGTTGTTTTTGCTCTCAAGATTTGGAGGCATTATCTATACGGCGAGCCTTGTGATATTTTCACAGATCACAAGAGTCTCAAGTATATCTTCACTCAGAAGGATCTGAATTTGAGGCAAAGGAGGTGGTTGGAATTGATCAAGGACTATGATCTTACTATTCAGTATCATCCAGGCAAGGCCAATGTAGTTGTCGATGCTCTTAGTCGCAAGGCGACTCGCTACTCTAGATTGCCTCATTGCTGATTTTGATCGCATGGGAATATCTTATTGTTATGCGGGCACATCACATGTTGAGACACGATTGATCCTTGAGTCGGCTATTCGGGCCAAAGCGGAAGCACAACAGAGTGACCGGTTACTACGGGAGGTTAGGAAGCGTGCGGATGAGGGTAAAGAGTGTGATTTTAGCATGGATGATTACGGTACTTTGAGGTTTAAAGGCCGCTTTTTGCGCGCAAAAGGCGGAGGTCAAAGATGATATCTTGAGGAGGCACATCGCACTCCGCATAATCGCTCATCCTGGTGAGACTAAGATGTATCGAGATCTAAAATGTAATTTTTGGTGGAAAAGAATGAAGGTGGATATTGCTAACTATGTGGCTTCTTGTGGTGTTTGTCGACAAGTGAAAGCGAGCACAAGCGCCCTGCAGGTTGTTGCGACCTTTGGAGGTTCCCAGTGGCCTTGGGATGATATCTCTATGGACTTTGTGGTGGCGTTACCTCGTCACGCGAGAGGAAGGATGCGATTTGGGTAGTGGTGGATCGATTTAGCAAGTCTGCAGACTTCATTCCCATTCGCACTACAAATTCAATGAGTGATCTAGCTCCTATTTATGTGCGTGAAATAGTAAGACGCATGGTGTGCCAAAGACCATCATTTACGCGAGGGACGCCAAGTTTGTCTCTAAGTTCGGGAGAGTCTGCAGAGTGCATTGGGCACACAGCTCGCCTCAATCAAAGATTTCACCCATGCATGATGGGCGATCAGAGCGCACTATTCGGACTTTGGAGGACATGTTGCGATCTTGCGCTTTGTCTTGAAGGGTAGTTGGGAGGACCGATTACCACTTGCGAGTTTGCTTATAATAATAGCTATCACTCTAGTATTAGAGCCGCGCCATTCGAGGTTCTCTATGGGCGGAAGTGCAGATCGCCGCTTTGTTGGGATGCAGTTGGAGAGAAGGCAATTTTGGGTCCGGACTGGATTCAGAAGACCGTTGAGCGTGTGGCCATGGTGAGACAGAATTTGTTGGCAGCTCAGAGTAGACAGAAAAGTTATGCTGATATGAGGAGGCGTGACTTGGAGTTTGCGGTGGGTGACCAGGTGCTCTTGAGAGTGTCTCCCACTAAAGGCATTGTCCGATTCGGTACCAAAGGGAAGCTTAGCCCGAGGTACGTTGGACCGTTCTCGATTATTGCAAGAATTGGGAAGTTAGCCTACCGCCTGGACCTTCCTGAGTCCATGCGTGGAGTTCACAATGTGTTTCACGTCTCGATGCTGAGAAAGTTTTTGAGAGACCCAGAGCATAAGATTTCATTAGAGCACGACTATTGAGCAAGACCTCACGGTTGAGTCGCGTCCGCGCGATTCTCGGAGAGGTCGAGCGAGGCCGAGGCACAAGACGTTGGTATACGTCAAGGTCGTGGACGCGCATCGATCGAGAGAGGCGACTTGGGAGTTGGAGTCTCGCATGCGCGAGCAATACCCGGAGTTGTTCACGTCGGGTACGTGATATTTTATTGTTTAATTTCAGCAGTGTAGTTTTTCTTTGAGTAGAACGGCGAGTAGAATTCGGGGTCGAATTCTGTTAAGGGGGCTAGAATGTAATATTCTGAAAATAATAATAATAATATTAATAATAACGCCTTAAGGGTAGGTGCGCAATTAATCAAATAGTATACGTGAAAATAGGATAATTCAGAGTTTTTAAGAGCTATTTAAATAGATTGTGGAAATTCTAGAAACCCTAGCAGTTTTTCTTTTTTTTCCACCGCGCCGCCGCCGCCATTTTTTTCGCTAAGCCAATTTCCTCTGGGTGCTTGCGCCGCGTTGCTTTGCGACGCCGTTCGCGTGAGGTCCCCTGTGCGTGCCATCGCGGGACCCACCGCCGAGCGATCGCCGCGTGGGACGCCGCCGCGTGGACGCCCGCCCGAAGCGAAGTCTCGCTGCTGCGCGGACGCCCGCCCGAGCGAAGCTCGCCGCCGAAGCGAAGCCCCACCGCCACGCGGCCGTTATCGCTGCGTGGTTTCCTGATTATTGCCGAAGCGGTCTTCTTCTTCTTCTTCGCTGCGTAATTTCCTTTGCCGCCGCGTGGTTCTTCTTCGCCGACCGTCGGTACGCCGCGTGAAAAGCCAACAAACTAGTGCCAGTTATCTCTTGTGCTTTTCGATTTCTCTTCTATTAGTGCTGATGCTAGCATTAGCAAATGGATTAAGAGGTGCGGTTAGCAATAGATTAGTTAGTAGTGGTTATATGTTAGTACGTTGCTAAGGTTATTCTATTGGAAACTCTTGAATTTTGGGCGAGCTGTCTGCATGCATCATCTAGTAGTGGTAATTAATTTAGTAGTGCAATCAGTTGGAATTTAGTAGTTAGCTATTTTGGTTATGTGGATTTCTGCTACATGTGTGTGTGTGGCATTGTATGTACCATCAAGCAAGGAATGTATCAAGAAAAATTAGTACAAAAGCGACTAGGCAAATAGCCTGCTGTTCTGTTGAACGATTTATTCGGGTACCTTAATGGAGAATTTTGGTAATGTCATCTACTAGTTAGTTGTAGATAATTTCGATATCTTTCTATAGAATATTTAAGTATGTCGATCGGACAAGTAGAATTCGAGTTATGATTTTCGGAAGGCTGCTGTCATTGTGGTTGTCGTCTTTCGTTGCGGTTTTGGTAGACTCATGGATTAAAAATAGTACATAGACTAATTAGAGTTTTGATCTACATGAAAGATGTAGATAATTATCCAATGGTTCTGTAGAATCTAATAACACGCATTTTGGTTGGATAAAACAAAAGTTATGAATTTAGTAAGACCTGCTGTTCCGAAGCAGACATATCGGTTTTCTGGGCTAAAAACGGAGGGTTAGATGATTTAATTAGAAGACTTTGTAATCTAAGAAAATATGGATAATTTTATGAAGAATCCAGAATAGGGTGGTTTGTTGTGATCGGACTTTTGAGTCAAAAGTTACGTTCGTTTTAGTACCAAGGCAGCAATGGGTATCTATTCGGTACCGGAGAAGCGTGGTATATTTGGGAACGTGTAGGAGCGATGTCGATTGATTGTTGTTCTTATGATGCTGTAGCTTGTATTAAAATTTGAATATTTAATGTAGGAGAGGCATCGTACTTGTTGCCATCTTCTAGCCAAATCGTGCGTCGCAACTAGTAAAGGCAAGTGCATGGTAGACAGCGATCAATGATCGATCACTGTTTTCTTTATCTTCTATTACCATTATTGTTGTGATTTTATTTTATTTAATTGCAAGCAATGGAATGGTATGGATTTAAATTGTTAATGGACATGATGAAAAATTGGATATGATGAGTATTATGAAATTATGCATGTTTGCATTCATAAGCATCTTTGCATATGAGCAGGTGATCATGAATGATCACAACTCCACTGAGTGGAGGAGGTCCCGATCCTTATAGAGGAACGGGCTTGAGAGTGAATGTTGTCGCGCGCTCACTCATGCTATACCGGTATACGCGAAAGAAGTGCATGTGGACATGTAGATTAGATTTGCATTGATACATGAGATTAATGGATGTCAAAGAGAAGATAACTGCATGAGAATATTAATAGAAGTACCTGTGATGATAATGAAGTTATTGAATGTTGTTGATTTATTATTGTTCGTTGTATATGGATGTGTTTGCTGAGTCGTGGACTCACCCTTGCTCTTTTGTTGTCTTTAGGTGATCTTCGAGGACGCCGTAGCTGAGAGCGAGTAGAGCACATGGACAACACATGATATTTGTCATAAGAATCTTTTCATTCAAAATTTGGATTACCCTTGGACATGTTAGAGGTTGAATAAAGTTAGGACAATGTTTTGGACTAGATTATTTGTTTTAAAGATTTGGATTCATTGGTTGGTGCTATTTTGGATTATTTACCTGGTTATATTTCCCCTTGCTTATTTATTATCGCTTGATCCATAATTATGCATGATCGTTTGTGATCCATGGATATGTTTATTGTTGTTTTCTTGCTGTAATTTTATAGTGTGTCGATAATTAGTAGGTTAGAGAGTAGTGTGGTGGCATTCTAGGCTCAGTGTTGGGCTGGGGTGTTACAGAGATGTGGTGTCATCCATGGACTGTTCAATACTTTCTCGATCGAGTGTCGGATAACTTCATGTGGTCGACACTTTGACCACTAGTGGCATGGCCATGCACTTTCTTTATCCGATCACCACAAGGGGCCCAGAGACATCTCTCCTGTTATGTTAGGAGGGGCAAATCCCATCTCGACCAGTCACATCCCTCCGCATGTTTCATAGCATACCCGAAAGCTACCTTTATAAATACCCAGTTACGAGTAGCATTTGGCAACCCCTAGGAGTGCTATTACACATGTAAGAAACCATGCTGATCTCAGGTCTAAGGATTATACATCATCTTTACTAGGGACCAACTAATGATACACAGATTCATAACAATCTCAACAGTGTCTCAATGATGGGTCTATCCATCCCTATGTTCTCTAACATGTACTCGCATTATTGATTCGATATCCCTATATCTATGACTGGTGAAACAAGATCATCAATCAATAGATGTGCTTGTCATAGAGTCACTGGTGTTCCGACCAGTGACCTGCGACCAGGGATACATTTAGAATGACATCATATAAGTTGAAGAGTTCCACCAATAAGTCACATACTTATTGATCTATAATAAATAATTCATTCAAGGAACACGATAACATATTATCAAAATCATGAACATAATGAAATATCATCATCTCAATGATTGCCTCTACGGTATATTTCCAACAGTCTCCCACTGGCACTAGAGTCAATCATTTAAGTATCTAAAGCTGATAGCTCTTGTGTGCGCCTCATGCTTTGGTTGTGTGAGAGGCTTAGTCAACGGATCAGCAACATTTGAATCCGTATGAACTTTGCATATCTTAACATCTCCTCTATCGACCAGTTCGCGAATGAGATGATAACGCCTGAGTATAGGTTTGGACTTCTGATGGGATCTAGGCTCCTTAGCCTGTGCAATGGCTCCATTATTGTCACAATAGAGATCCATTGACCTCAAGGCACTCGGAACTACACCTAACTCAGCAATAAAATTCCTTATTCAAACACCTTCTTTTGCAGCTTCAAAAGCCGCAATGTACTCGGCCTCCGTCGTAGAATCAGCAACCGTTTCTTGCTTGGAACTTTTCCAACTCACTGCTCCTCCATTCAAAATGAATACAAAACCAGATTGCGAACGATAATCATCTTTGTCGGTTTGGAAGCTTGCATCGGTGTAACCCTTTACAACGAGCTCTTCATCACCGCCATAAACTAGTAACACATCCTTAGTTCTTCTCAAGTACGTAAGAATGTTTTTCACAGTTGTCCAGTGACCTTCACCAGGATCAGCCTGGTATCTGCTCGTAACACTTAGAGCATATGATACATCTGGTCGGGTACAAATCATAGCGTACATAATAGATCCAATGGCCGAAGCATATATAATACTATTTATACGGTCTCACTCATCAGTGGTTGAGGGACATTGACTCTTGCTAAGACTTATGCCATGTGACATAGGCAAGAACCCTTTCTTGGCATCATGCATGTTGAACCGATTCAACACCTTGTCAATATAAGTACTTTGTCTTAATCCAATTAGTCTTCTTGATCTATCTCTATAGATCTTTATTCCCAAGATATATACTGCCTCTCCTAGATCTTTCATAGAAAAACTATTTTTCAATGATACCTTAACGGATTCCAACATAGGAATGGCATTCCCAATCAATAATATATCATTCACATATAAGATTAAGATTACAAGTGCGCTCCCACTAACCTTCATGTAAACACAAGGTTCTTCTTTGTTTTTGACGAAACCAAACCATTTGATTTCCTCATCAAAACACAAATTCTAACTCTGAGATGCTAGCTTCAGCCCATAAATAGATTTATGAAGTTTGCACACTTTACTAGCATTCTTTAGATCAACAAAACCATCAGGTTGTGTTATGTACACATCCTCACTTAGGTTTCCATTAAGGAAAGCCGTTTTGACATCTATCTACCATATCTCATAGTTGAAATATGCAGTAATAGTTAGAATGATCCGAATAGATTTAAGCATCGTTACTGGTGAGAAAGTTTCATCGTAGTCAACTCCTTGAACTTGTCGAAACCCTTTTGCGACAAGTCGAGCTTTATGAATGTGAATATTTCCATCCATATCAATATTTTTCTTATAGATCCATTTGCACCCAATAGTTTTAACACCATCAAGTGGATCGACCAGGTTCCAAACCTGATTGACACTCATGGAGTCTATCTCGAACTTCATGGCTCCAAGCCATTTCTCATAGTCTGGGTCTATCATCGCTTCCTTATAAGTTTTAGGCTCATCATTATTCAATAATAATACGGCATGCCCATACCTTATAGGCAATTGACGTGGTCTTTTAGATCTACGTGGGGCTGATGTCTCATCTACAAGTTCAACAACACTTTGTTCGTCCTGTAAAGGTTCGGTAGGAGTTGAAACACTTTCAGATGTTTCCCGAACTTCTTCGAGTTGCATCTTTCTCCTACTAATTCCTTTTGAAAGAAACTCTTTCTCCAAAAAGACACCATTTTGAGCAACAAAAACTTTGCCCTCCTCTTGATTGTAAAAATAATATCCTTTGGTTTCCCTAGGATATCATATGAAGAAGTATTTATCTGACTTGGGTGTGAGTTTGTCAGACGTCAAACGTTTAACATAGACATCACATCCCCAAATCTTTAGAAAAGACAAACTAGAACTCTTTCCAGTCCATATCTCATATGGTGTCTTATCTACTAATTTAGATGGTACCCTATTCAAAGTGAAAGCAGCAGTTTGTAGAGCGTAACCCAAAAAATACAATGGCAGATCTGATTGGTTCATCATTGACTGAACCATGTCCAATAAGGTCCGATTACACCGCTCGGACACCCCATTCCACTGTGGAGTACCCAGTGGTGTAAGCTGTGGAATAATTCCACATTGTTTCAAGTGATCACCAAATTCATGGCTCAAAAATTCTCCTGCACGATCAGATCGTAAAGACTCGATTGTCTTGCTAAGTTGATTCTGTACCTCATTCTGGAACTCCTTATGGCTGGAACGTAATAACAATTATTTAGTTCCATAATAAATCTGAAGGCAAAAGTAATGGCAAAGTCCCGACGGCTAATGCAGCAACTCTTGCTTTATTCCCGACGCGAAGATCCATCTCGCCCCTTGTTATTCTCCTACTTCTTGTTAGACTCTAAATCGAATAGCAAATATGAGCAACCGATCCGGTATCAAATACCCACGAGTTAACATAAGAATCAGAAAAAAACATATATAACATTAATACATTAAGTGGAAGGTTTAGTCCCACCATTCTTTTTCAGATCAGCCAGGTATTTCTTGCAGTTCCTCTTGCAGTGGTCTGTCTCCTTGTAGTAAAAGCATTCACTCTCTTGAGTCGGGCCGGACTTGGTCTTGGGTTTAGACTTGATAGTTTGGATCCCATCCGAAGCCTTGCCCTTACCTTTGACCCAAGTCTTAGCCTTCTTCTTGATACTTGTACTCTTTTGTACAATCATCACATGACTGTTGCTTTTCTTAATGTTATTCTCTGCAGTCTTAAGCATCATATGTAGTTCGGTGAGATTCTTGTCTAAGCCGTTCATATGGAAAGTCATAATGAACTACCCATAGCTTGAAGGAAGCGAAGCAAGAATCAAATCTATAGCCAACTCTTGACTAAGTGGAAAACCAAATTTTTAAAGCTCTGTGTGTAACCAACCATCTCGATCACATGAGGGCTCACCGGACTACACTCAGTTAGCTTACACCAAAATAATTTCTTTGAGATCTCATATCTCTCAGTCCTTGCTTGTGTCTCAAACATGCCTTTGAGCGCCACGATCATATCGTAGACCTCAATGTTCTCAAACTGCTTCTGAAGGTCTGAGTTCATCGCAGCAAGCATGAGATAGCTAACATCAAGGGACTCATCACATGCCTTTTTATAGGCTATTTTAATAGCAGCAGCAGCATTTTCAGCAGGCACATCAGGAATTGGTTCCTCTAGAACATGTTCCTTTTTATCTTGTCTAAGAACAATTCCCAGGTTGTGGGACCAATCAGGTCATGAACATTACACATATGCATGCATCTCATAGAACATGGTCATACTATTCACATCAATCCCTGCAACAACGAGTTAGGCATAGAATAATATTCTATCGGGCAACAAGAACACACACATTACAAAAAGCGCGGTCCGAATACCCAGCACGGCGGTCCCGCTAGCCGGTTAGTGGGTAGGGTTCGAAGGGGTAGCACCCCTCGCTGGTCGAGGGTAGCGTGCTCGAATTTTTTCGAACATGAATCTTATTCACGTAACCGAGCCTTAGAAATCATCAGATTAATTATATTAACCCTATTCCGAACCGATCTGATCATTGCCTTGATACGACCACATACTGCGGCATACTTCGATGGCGGAATTCCGACCGGTAGGAGTATCATGCGATGTGATCATGAACAAGCGCAATAATACATCCGGTACTTAACGATCGCAACTCCGATTCGATCAACCACATTGATCTTCGCGTGCTCCAATGTATTTACAATCACTGTCTACCCTGATGGCGAAAACCGACCGGTAAATGCAAGACGCGATACGACCATGCAAGCACGATCACGTAATAATGAATAAGAAACCCATCTTATCACCAATACACATGGGCGATCAAATCGACCAGCAGAAATAGAGATAGATCACATCTATAACTTCCACATATCACAATATGTGTCCAAACCGAATATAAAACTAGACGGCATAGCTCTGATATCACTGAAGGGATCGCGGCAATGCTGCGATAGCACAAACAAAAATTTACTACGCAACCAAGGAATCACCGCTCGTAATAGATCACGAGATTACCGCTAGACGCGCCGACTCATAGCGGAAGTAGAGTCGTTGTAGCAAGTTAATGCAGTTGTAGTCGTACTCACGACGTGTCTCCTCCTTCGAGTGGTCGTACTCACCGCGCGTCTGCTCCTCTGAGTAGTCGTACTCACCACGCGACTTCTCCTCCGATCCCGGTGATCGTCACGAGTTGCGGATCATCCTAGTGCTGATGCTCGCAACAACACCTCCGAGGTATCCACACATACGGGGCAGGATCACCACGCGCTGGAGTGCTAGCACCGGCAGCATGGTTGAGAAGGCGTGGCTATTAGGGTTTCGGGAGTTCTTCCAAAGATCATCCTCATCCTCACCCCATGCCACCACCCCTCCTTATCTAGGCATCCATGATGGGTTTCGACCTCGAGGCCCATTAGGAACTCGTGGCGTATATGAATTCAGATCACCATCCAAATCAAATCCTAGCCCTTTAAGTGTGTGACACTATAGGTTCATGTGTAATCGGTTATGACTCGAAAACTCTTTTAGACCACGGTAGTTAAGCGGTACCTAGCAAAGACATAACGATTCCCAAATACACATAGAATATATCGGACGAACCTTGATGTAATATGATCTATGACTAGGTCCTCATCACTTACAATCAATTCGTATCTCCATACGATCTCCATACGACCAGATCGTATTTGGTCCCGACCAGTTCTTAACTTCTTATGACCAGGTTCTTACCATTCTGTGATAACATTCGATCAATCTACGACCAGCTCGTATCTCCATACGACTAGTCCATAATTGATCGAACTAAGTGACCTACTCTTGTATTCCCCTTTGCCTCACGATGTCTGGTTGAAATCCAGGTGAGATGTGGTGTTATCCATGGGCTGTTCAATACTTTCTCGATCGAGTGTCGGATAACTTCATGTGGTCGACACTTTGACCACTAGTGGTATGGCCATGCACTTTCTTTATCCGATCACCACGAGGGTCCCAGAGACATCTCTCCTGTTATGTTAGGAGGGGCAAATCCCATCTCGACCAGTCGCATCCCTCCGCATGTTTCATAACATACCCGAAAGCTACTTTTGTAACTATACAGTTACGAGTAGCGTTTGGCAACCCCTAAGAGTGCTATTACACATGTAGGAAACCATGCTGATCTCAAGTCTAAGGATTATACATCATCATTACTAGAGACCAGCTAATGACACATAGATTCATTACAATCTCAATAGTGTCTCAATGATGGGTCTATCTAGCCCTATGTTCTCTAACATGTGCTCGCATTATTGATTCGATATCCCTATATCTATGACCGGTGAAACAAGATCATCAATTAATAGATGTGCTAGTCATAGAGTCACTGGTGTTCCGACCAGTGACCTGCGACCAGGGATACATTTAGAATAACATCATATAAGTTAAAGAGTTCCACCAACAAGTCACATACTTATTGATCTATAACAAATGATTCATTCAAGGAACACGATAACATATTATCAAAATCATGAACATAATGAAATATCATCATCTCAATGATTGCCTCTAGGGCATATTTCCAACACTTACGACCAGTTAGTGATTATGTTCGACCATTATACGACCAGTTTGTATCTCCATACGACCAGTTTGTATCTGATCGGACTGAACGACCTGCTTGCGTATTCTCCCATTGCCTCACGATATCTGGTTGAACTTCAGGTGAGATAATTCGTCATCCATGGACTGTTCAATAATTTCTCAACCAAGTGACGAATAAATTTATGTGGTCAACTCTTCGACCACCGTTGACGCGATCATGCACTTTCTTTATCCGACACCATCGAGGGTCCTAGAGATATCTTTCTTGTTATGTTAGAAGCGATAAATCACATATCCGACCAGTCACATCCATCCGTATGTTTTATAGCATACCCAAAATGTACCTTTATAACTACCCAGTTACGGAGTAGAGTTTGGCAACCCTTAAGTGTATTATTACACATGTAGAAAACCATGCTAATCTCAGGTCTAAGGATTATACATCATCATTGCTTGATACCAACCGATAACATATAAAATCATAACAATCTCAATAGTGTCTTAAGGTGGATCAATCCAACACCATGTTCTTTAATATGTGTTCATATTATTAATTTGATATCTCTATATCCATGATCGGTGAAACATGGTCATCAATTAATACATGTGTTGGTCGATAAGTCACTAGTGTTCCGACCAGTGACATCTGACCAATGAGACATTTAGAATGACACCATATAAGTTAAAGAGCTTCACCAACAAGTCACATACTTTTTAATCTTTATGAATGATAGTTCATCCAAGGAACATAATAACATTTATTCTATAACTCATAAACATAAATATGATACAATTATACGATTGCCTCTATGGTATATCACCAATAGCTGGATGAGGTTGTCTAGTGGTGGTGCTCCTCATAGTATTACTTCAAACCCATATCCATTGGGCACCCAAGATGTGTCGATCCCCGTTGGCTCTGCAGTGGAAGCAAGGATGCCGATAGGGGCGCCGCCTGGGAGGGCCATCGTTGCTGGCGCACCACTTGGGGGGACCATCACTGCTGTCGCGTCATCCTCCACAAGCGGCGTCGTCATCAAGCAGGAGCTGGTAGGGGGCTGCACCACCCTCAGCCATTGCCGCGCTGACAGAGGGAAATGCGCCGCTGAGGAGAAGGTGCCATCGAGGGGGAAAGCGCTACTGGCGGGAGGCTGCCGCCAGAGGGATCCAATCGAGTCTCCCGATTTGGGGATTTAGGGTTAGGGGATCTCTTGTCTCTATAGCTCTTCTTAGGGAGAGAGAAATGAGATGGGGTTGGGCCTACCAGCCAAGCGATGGAAATAGAGGGCTGTAATAGGGGTGTTTTGGGTAATTTTGAATAAAACCCTGATAGGCCCAACAGAAGGGCTATGATTGACATGTGACGGTGATCTATATAATAAAAAGTAATTTGAAACCACAATAGAAGATAGAGTTATTCAACAATAAATAGTATATTTCTCTTTATATGATCCTGTTCAGACCGTGATAGAAGAACATCCAAGTGACCGGAAGGTCCGGAACGAATAAAAATCGATCTCCATCTTAAAATAGTCCTATCCTTTCAAAGCGTCGGATCTCACACGAACGGTCCAAACATCCAACCGCACAACCGCAGATCCCACGCGGCGTTAAAAATCCGGAGCCGTGCTGGCGTTGGGAACCCCTCTTTTTTCTCTCGGGCTCCGCTTCGCCTTCTCCGCAAGGCCGCAGCCCGCAGCCCGCAGCCACTACGGGATCGGGAAGCGGAGGGGAAGGGAGAGGCAGGCGAGTCGCCGTCCCCGGCCGTAGCTTCCCTCTCTCCGTCCCCGCGTACCCCCGCGTACCCCCACCCCCGCCGCCGCACGATGAGCTCCTCCGCTGCCGCGCCGCCGCCCCCGTCATCGCCCCCGCCGCCACGGACGAGGGCTGGCCGAGGGAGGTGGAGGAGGTGGACGGGAGGGTCGCCTCCCACGTGGATTCCTTCCTCGTCGAGGCTCTCGACAACCCTCGCCATCGCCTGGTGGGTACGTACGGATTCACCTTATCTCTTCTCCAGCTCTCTATCCATCTCGTGCGGCTAGGGTTTCGGTGTCGCGGGGTGATTTCTGCGTGGATGTGTCGTTTGCGGTGGGTTCGTATCGATGGGCGGTGGGACGTGCGTACGGATTCGTGTTCCACTTCTAGGGTTTTGCTTCGTGGTGTATTCTAGATGTGGAATTGGGGATTGGAAATCCCTGTTGTTCGAGGTAGCTCCGAGAGGAATGAAATAATTGATGTTCTGGAATTCCTGCGAAATTTAATCGAATTTCGCCAATATGTCTATCTGTTAAGCTTGTAGCGTGGTGGCTTGCGTAGTTTCCTTGTTGCTACACGCTACAATGCTGATTATGCTGCTGTTGTGCACACCTATGAGCGACAGAACATTACTAATGCTCCCACTAGTTTTGCTCTAGTTAGTATTTGCTTAGTGTATCTGAGTGTTGCTGATAATGGTGAACATATGCTTGTTTATTGTCGACTAGAGCTTTAATTGATTGTTGGGGGCACGCTGATGTTTTAGTAATTTTTGTGGGATATTGGTATTTTACTAAAAAGGGGGAAGTGATGGACTCTTATGAATCAGGGATGTCTATATGACTGACATTGAGTTTAGGTTATAGTTTCAATCAAGCATAAGTTGAAATTTATCATTTCATAGTATTGGTAGTATGAATGACTTTTCTGTTGTCTGAATGGACTGCGCTTGAACCTGTTAAAACTCTTAGGCGGTTAAAGGCTAGTTGAAGAAGTTCATGGGCGTCATTCTGCTAGTGTCATGAAACTGAACTTGTAAGGTCATGTCAGGCTTTTTAGTGTCAATATCTCTGAGCAATATATGATTGATAACTTACATTTTATGTTTTGATGGTCAGTTATTGTTCATTTCTTGAGGAATGTCCTGTGTATATCTTCATTCTCAGACCTACTGTGTTCCACTACTCGAATGACAATTAGTGAATTAGTATTGAATGAAAATATTTTATGCTGAATTCCACAATTAACTGCTATTTTGGTGGTTTGGATCAGTTAGGAAGATATATTTCCTATCAGGCCTTTCTAGTTACTTGATACACCACCAGTATCCCCTTCAGTATACACAGATAATGTGATACCAATATACCATATTTTCTGATATCGCTGCTGCAACTAGAAAAGGCTGCAGGGAGGTAGAATGGTGATCGGTGTGCTTAATCTTAACATTTCCATGAGGCGATGAGGATGAGCGCCTTTCACTTGCAGCTGACCTTTCCTTGCAGCTGTTTTACACTTTTATCATCTCCCTTTTCCTTTCTTTTCAAATTTGTGTGGGTGATGGATTGAAACAAACCCTAGAATATGATATTTTTTATCACCCCCTTATGTTTTTCAGCGTTTTTAGGCCTAGCACCTTTCGCCCTTGTTTTTTATTTCCACTTTCCTGTCCTACTCCGTGTTTGGCTGTGAGGAGTGCGATTTGGTGCCTCCTGCCATGTGCAGAAGGTGCACACCTCACCTAAGGCGCACCTGGTGCCGCTTGAGGTGCTTTGTCTCGCTGCGTCTCACCCAAATGCCTAGGCATGCGCCTTTTGCATCTCTGACAGCACTGTGTATATCTACATCAAACAACAAGTTATGCAAAAATCTACCTGAAATTGTACCATAGAAGTCGAGTATTTAATTATTTTTTAAGGTCCTACACGCAAATTGTTGTTCAGTTCTTTTTTGTCGTTTTCTCAAATGGTACTTGCAAGAAGGAAATGGAATAACTGATTGGGCGAATCCTTGCCTGAAAAATATCTTGCTATGGGAGCTGTCTGGGTGGTGTAACTAATGGAAATAAATGGTTTTGGGTTGTAAAACAGTTATTGTAATAGAGTAGAACTACTGGTACAAGTATGTTATTGAATTTTGATTTATGGAGTCAATTTTCGGTTTCTAAGATGTTTGCTGGTTGATACAATTCAGATCCACATATAATGGTTTTATTTCTGCAAATTAATCTGCACTGTCTTCTTTTTTTGTGTGATTCAGCTATTCAGTAATTGTTTTTGTAGATTTGATTTTTTTTTTTGCTATTACACAGCTCTTTGTATTTCGTCTTTTATTGCTGTATAATCATTTTTCTTCTCTTGTGCTACAGTTCTGCGGATGGAATTGGATATACAGACATTTATGCAGAATCCTCAACTGCATGATTTTGAATTCCAGCACTTTCCAACTTCTTACCTCCGCTGTGCTGCTCATCGTGTTGCACAACATTATGGTTTAGAGACTACAGTAGCAGATAACTTAGTAGATGGTTCAGTTAGCAGGATAGTTGCAAGAAAAACACCTGAAAGCAAATATCCAGTTATTGCTTTGTCAGAAGTTCCCAGCAAACAAGCAAGAAATGACCATGAGGCAGCAGAGAAGCTTAAGTTTGTCATCTGTCAAAGGCCCAAAGCGTCCCAAAATGATGAAGCTGGTGCTGGAGCCAGGAATGGTGCTGTAAAAACTGTTGAAGAGAGGATAGATGAATATAATAAAGCACGAGCACGCATTTTCAATGGTTCCATTCCTGCAGATATTGAAGGTATAAGTGATTTGGGAGCTTTGTCTGTTGGCAGAGATGAACCAGTGAATGTTGAGCCTTCTGTTGATGAGAATAAGATCAGCACAATGAACAGCCGTTCCAGGGTTGCTGTTTTTAAGGATGCTGAAAAAGATCGTAGTGACCCTGACTATGATCGTAACTACAAAAGGTTAGCATATTTATCTGTTAAATTATGTTGCCACTAGTGAATCTTAATGGTGAGACGACAAAGCAGTAACATGTTTACTTTTGCAGGTATGTTAGAGGCCCGGTGCCTGACTTCAGTGTGAGCTCAGGTGCCTTCAATTTTGCTGTGCCTCAGTTTATGCAGTATAGTGTTGGTTATGTGCACTCTGCTAGCATGTCGAGAAACCAACCTTCTGTGTACTTTGGTCAACCTGATTTATCTATGGGATCCTCTTCTGGAACTGCTGTTTACCCACAGTGGCCTACCCCGGCAATGATGTATCCCAATTGTTATGACAATCTTGGTCATATGATTTCTCAGGTGAGCCTGTCACTGGATGAACTTGCGTATGATTTGTAAGTTTCAGTACTTAAAAAGGATAATATCCTAGTTAAGATGTTCCTTGCAAGGGTAGTACTCGGATGTATTTTGTATGAACGTATTTTCTAATTTTGCAAGAGTAGCACAATTTGGTATAGATTATCCACTTCAGTTTCATTCGTTTTGGATATCATCTCTCTGAAAGACCAGAATATGATGTTTCTGTTGCAGGTTCCGGTGTACCAGTCCTTCAACCATGGCTAGGGGATTCTCTACTTGCTGGAATGTTGGGAACGAAATTTGTTAAAACTTCTCTATGTTGTGTTGTCATATGTTTAAGTGAATTCTATTTTGGAGTCGAACCTTTTCTATTGTGGGGCTATTGTGTAGCGTCAATGGTAGCTGTATAAGAATTCCAATTTCGATCAGACTAATTTACTAACAGTGGTGCTTTTTTTTTTTTTTTTTGACAAAAACTACCAGTGGTGCTTGTCTGGTGCTCTTTTACTCTCAGTAACTCAGCATCGATCCAGGGTTTCTAAAACAGTATTGGACCGGGAACCTTTAGCTCGCTAGTTAACAGTACGAGTACATGGCTAGCTAACGTTTGCCAGCGGTAATTGGTTTTGTACTGGTCCAAAGTCCAAACGCTGTTGCAAGGAACCTAGGTCTTCTTTGGGAAGCCTAAATTCTTGGCCCTTTCTTGTTGGGTTTTTTCCCCATATTCCATTGAGAAAATGGTAACCTTCAAAAGAAAAAGAGAGCAAATGGCAGGCTTACGAGTTCAAATCTTCTTTGGCCTCGATGATTTGCTTATGTACAATTAGATTTAGCTTTAAAATGATACCTTTGTCAGGATCCGATCGAATTCGAGGGGAATTTGACTGAAATCATTTGAGAAATTTTGGGATAAATTGAAGAGAAGAGCAAAGCTAGGGTTTTATTCTACTTTACTCTTAACACATCGTTTGGGTCTCATGAATTGATTTTGATTCATTCGATTGGATTACATATCCTATTCCTGCAGAATTTGAATTTGATTCAAGCAAATTCAGCTTCCTTTGTGCAGGTCGCATGGCGGTCCACCGGTACCGCGATCCCTTGCATCCAAGGAAGCTGTGGTGGTGAAGCTGCCTTGTTCAGGCGATGAATATGCCATGTGCCCTAATCCGCCATAGCTCGCCGTAGAACGCGCCATTCATTCGAGAGTTCCTATTGCGGATTTTACGAACGATGGTGTGGCCAACTCACTCGAATCACTCGCCTGATTCAAGTGCCTCAGTTTGGGGATTTTACAAGTTAATCGAGTCACCAACCCTCACCAGAACACTCAAATCCACCACCACCAAGGAAAAGTCATGCAGATGATCCACGGGGCAATGGGACTGATGCAGACTGAAAATACAGCTGTCCCAACATTTCAGCTCTATCTGATTGGTAAGGAAAAAGGTATGTCTTACCATAGGCCTAATAGACTATTGAAATTGAAAAGGAGGGCGAGCTGACATTCGTTGGAAACCTGATTCATACCAATTTCCAACAATGGGCTATTGTCGGCCCCATAGTTTTAGACTTTAGAGCCCACGAAATCGGGCTGGACTTGGCTACTAGACTTGTACAGTCGTACCATCCTCAGCCTGTGAACTGACCTTTTTTGGTAATCATGCTCAACATTTTTATCATATCTTTCATCACTAAAAGATAATTCCAAATTAATAACTTTGTTAAACTAGGTCTAATTGGAATTTTGGCAAGACCTTATGGACTTTTTTTTTTCTAGAGATGACCTTATGGATTATTAATGGATAACAATAAAATGAAGACAGTTGAACCGTCGCTGTACTCGATCCAAGCACGTACTCATCAAGAGCTCCTCATGCCCCAGCTACTCAAAACCTACTCGCTACCCTCTACGCGACTACGCCACGCGAGTATACTCGACGTCTTGACGTCCAGCGGAAAGCCCATGCATCAGAAGCCCAGATCGCGTCGATCCGACCCACCCAAAACTCCAAACGCCAAGAACTCGCGCGATCCCAGTGCTCCGACCGACGAGCTACATGCCGCAGCGCAGCACAGCGCAGCACATGCATGCGCAACGAAAAAAAGCCCGATTCGATCGGCCGAGGCGGCGCTTTCCAACAGGGCGCGGGACGCCGACGCCTCCCATGCAAATCGAAGCAGCAGCAGCAGCAGCGTATGTGACCGATGGTCAGTACCGAACGCTCGCTTTCGCCTTCCGCCCTGGCCCAACAGTGCTCATGTCCTGCCCGCGAATTAATAGCTCTCAAAGGCTGACAGCGTACAGCGTACCGGGCGAACAGTGTCCGTCACTTGTTCTGCACGAGCTGTGCGTACGTAGTGGATAGCGACCAGGTCGATCGTGTTATACCAGCATCGATCCGGCGTACGTGGTCGCAGAGGGGATCGTCATGATCTGTGTACTTGATGCGTGTTTGTGTTTGTGTTTGTGTTTGTGTTTGTGAGGATATGCGTCCTTGAAATGGCAGAAGCCGTCGCTGAAACTTGGGGGCGGAAATGAGACATATCCAGTGGAGGTAGTGGTTTTTTTCCCTTCTTTCTCCATGGCCTATCTCCCAAGCCATCATGAGTAAATTTTGAGCCCCAGCCCCCCCACCCTCTCCTCCGGCCCCAGAGACCGAGAGATTCTGGGACACCTACGGACCTACCGCATCATCAACATCACCTCCTCCTCCTCCTCCTCCCACAGACGAAGAGTACACCGCACAGCACAGGACGACGCCTGCTGCTGCTGCTGCCGCTCGCTGTGGTCCAGGCGGGGGCGCGAGTAGCTAGCTAGCTGCGGCGCCAAGGCGAGTGATGGTGCGCGATCAGATCGCCCACAGGCACAGGCGCTCTCTCTCTCTCTCTCTCTCTCTCTCTCTTTCCCCCGTGGATGGATGGATGGATGCATCTTTCCTTGACAGCTAACGACTCGGGGCACCAATCCAAGCAGACACGCATGGGGGCGTGGGCATGACTGACGGACGGACGAGGCAAGAAAAGGACAAACTCAGATTCTGATCTCTCTGCCTCATCAGCCACCACACCACCCAGGGTGGGGCCCGCACGAGTGGTGGCCCCCCCACCGGCCTGTCTATCTATCGCACCCTGCTGCTGGTACCAATCCCATTGGCATCGGCCAATGTTTATCTGCAGATCTAGCTCGTGACGATGGATGTTTTTTTTTTTTTGACGGCCGGGCTTTTAGGGGGTTTTTTTCTCCATGATTCTAAAGGACTAAACCTAAATTTAGCATAGCTAAAATTTAGTCAAAATCAGATTTTGGCTAAATATATATTGTTTTTATTATAGTCAAGTTAAATTTTGGTGTTACTAGATTTTCAGTGAATGGTTTCTCCACCCTCAGATTGCCAGCGCGTGACATTAGATTTTGTTGGTGTTACTAATTTTTTTGCTGTCTGAACAAAATTTTGCTGTCTGAACGGTTTCTTGTGATGAGGTGAACAACACTTGTAATGTAGAAAAAGTTGTAACAATGAAATATATACAACAACGATGTTTACAGTAGCAATTGATACAGACTTCGCTTTTCGATTGGAAGATAAAAAAACGCTCGTAATACCACATCATTGTAGAACCTCTGCATCGAATATTTCAATTCCGAGGATCACAATCCATCCCTACCGATTGGTCAAAGCCTCACGGGAGGCAGTTTGGGTTTAAAAAAATTGGCCTATTTGTCTTAACTTTTGTCATGCTCCCAGCGAAAAGCTTAACCTTATTTAAGATGCCCATTCTAGCTTATGGGTTAATAAGTTGACGCTGAAACTAAACCAATAATGAAGTATGATTGACTTTGGAGTTGCTCAGTATTGTGTTTTAACTTTATTCATGCATATATATATATATATAGCTTACGCTCACAAGTAGAAGCAATCTATAAGAATCATTTGTCTATAGCTGAAGTTTCCCTGATAGAGAAGTCTCTCCAAAAAAAGTATGACATATATACACGTTAATTATGGAAGTTTAACGTAAACAATAGCGTGAATGGAGACAACTCCATAGAATAGTAGCAGCTCTTGTGGACCTTATTTGGCTGGTCATACTCATACACATGTGTTTCTTAGAACAAGAGAAAGAAATTAAGATTTTGCATTCATTTCCGGACAAAACAATACATCAGATCAAAGAAATAGCCACGAGCCCACGAGGATCACGGATCGCTCATTGCTACGGGAACATAAATTGGAAAGACACAGGAAGAAAATTGAACTGTACGTAGGTTCTGTTCTAAATATTAGAGAATTTTATGGTGCTGTAATTTGAGCCCAGAACTTTCAACATGTTCAATCCTTCATTGTAGATAAAACATTATACTTTCCCTTTCCAAATAATTAAGAAATATAACGGGTACACCATGAACAAGTAATTAATTGTCGTAGGTTAGCTTGGATTCAGAAGTTAAAAGTGCTTTTGACCGTGTTAAACTAAACTGCGCCTAGTCTAGTGGTCTCACCTAAACTAAATATTAACCCCGAATCAAACACAACCCAGGTATTATAATCATCTTATTTATAACAGGTCTCACCTATTTATAATTTGTTAATTGGCATCCTTTGCACAAAATAATATGGATGTACATACGCACATTATGTAAGCCCATTTGAGAAGGAATTAACAAGCAAAGAAAAAAGAGTAATATAGAACCACCCCCAATAACCACCTACATGCAGTCACAGTGAAGTTCCGTATCTGCAAGTTGATGGTTTTGTACCTGAATTTTGCACTTTTCAAATTGCCATGATAATTGGATCGTGTCATTACCAAAACTAGGTCCATCCGATGCAACTGGGTTGATATAATGTCACTTTGTTAGGCCCTCTAAACTCATTCTAATGGCCCCATTCTTCCTTGGGGTTTTTGACCCTTTTGGCCGCACATGGAGCCCTAGAAATAGAGATTCACATTCACCCATGAAAGACAGCCTCTCTTCCTTCAATGCCGACAAGCCAAGGTTCTGTTCAGCAATTTTGATACCCCTGGAAATGCTCCTGTTATGGTTAAAAAGGTAGCCTATCCGGTGCTAATTTCCAGCTTTTGCCCAAACAATCTTGGTTGGATCCATCTGCCGTCCATAAAGGCACCAAATTCCCTCTCCTACCAACCACAATACTCCCTACTCGCCAATGAAAAGTTTCGGTGCTGACACGAAATTGTTACAAACACCCTGCACTACCCCCCTGCTAGCCAGCCAGTACATACCAAGACTCAGCGTATTGGTTTGCGGTTACTGTAGGACTTGTGCGTAAAGGGAGTAGGGCTGGAAAAAAAAAGTTCGAGACTCGCGAGCCAACTGCTCGAGCTCGTTGCGAGCCGAGTCGGCTCGGTTCGAGCTCGTGAATTTTCGAGCCGAGCCGAGCTGAGCCGGACTTTCAGCTCGGTGAAGATTCGAGTCGAGCTCGAGCCGGCTTGCGAGCCAAACGAGCCAGACGTAACCTCATATAATCACATTATACTTTTGTTTCTGGGCTTGAGGAGTCCCTATAAATCTATGATGAATGCTTGAATGGATTATGGATTGTTATATTTCTCGTTTTGTTTATGATGATTGGATTTTGAATTGATGATAAATGGTTCATATAATTATATAATTATATATTTGTTTTTGGGTTTGGCGAGCTCTGGGTTGAACGAGCTTTTCGAGCCGGTTAAAGCTTTTTTTCAAGCCGAGTCAAGCTTGCTTTCGAGCTCGTTTTCCAAACGAGCCGAGCCGAAGCTCAGACCGAGCCTGGTTGAGCCAAGCTCGGCTCGGCTCGGCTCTTTTCCAGCCCTAAAAGGGGAGGACTACTATTTGTAAATTTATGGTATCGTATTGTTATTTATAGAAAAAAAATGATATATCTTATATGGACCGTTGATAAGTAAGTACAACTCATCTTAAACATCCTTACAAGTAAATACTTGCAATAATAATTCCATAAAACCAACTTATATGACTAAAAATAATTACATCTTTCAACCAAACGAACCCACTAGATCTGAAAAAATACCGAAAACCCATCGACATCGGAAGCATCGTATGCCGAGGTCCATCGCCCAAGATGCCGGTAGCTTTCGTCGTCAGCCGTCGGATAGAAAAATTCCCCTAGGGGCCGATAAAAAGGCGTTGCATCGCTAGCTTTTGGCAGCACATTCCCCTGCGCTGCGCCGGATCAGTCAGTTGGCGTTTGATGAGTAGGAGCTGCTGGGATACGAGTCATAGGCGCACGCGCACCTGTTCATTCAGCGCGATGGCATGGCATGGCAGCAATCTGCTGCTGCGCATTAGATCCTAGCTTTTGTCCTTGCTGCGCTGCTGCGTCTCCCTTTTCCTCCAGAACTAGCAAACTGGCCTTTCTGCAGAGCACATGAGAGGGGCAAAGGTTGCAGGAAAAGGAGCAAAAGTAGATTGAGTGGATAAAAATAAGCAAAGTACCAAGTGGCTTTTTGCTACCCCAGTCGTTACAGAAGCAATAATGCAGTTGCCACAGTCGTGCAGATGAGTTGGGAACTCTTTAGGTTTTCTTTTCTTTTCTTCCCTTTTTTGGTTTTTTTTTTCTTTTGGTTTTCTTTTACAGCTACTTTTTACTAGTACTAACTTGTTGCCTTGCGAAGCAGTGCAAGGTGAAAAGGAGAACGTCAGAACGATTGGAGAAATCGTGTGAGATTTTAGTAAGTACTACTACCATCTCAGTGCAAACCGCAAAGGATGCAATCAGACTCTCGTTTTCTTGGAGGTGTTTGTTGTGCTAACATTCCACCAACCTGACTGTTCAGGCTTTTGGCCGCGCGGTACTATTACTGAGCGCTCAATTCGTCATGCAAAGGAGTGAAGAAACGTCCCGGGGTAGCTTGAGATCTGCGAGCCAGCTCGGCTCGGTTACGTGATTTTTTTAGCCGATCTGAGTCCTTGCTTAACTCGTAAATTGTGGATATCATGAGGATATGCTTCAGATCTTAGGATGATGTGATAATTGGCAATGACATTTATGGTTTATCGCTTCACAGGGTTTTCGACAAAGTTCAGGCTTTCTGGACAGGGGCGGTCCGACCGGCCATAGCATGGCGGTCCGACCAGTCCCAAATCGGTCGGACCGGCCGTGATCAAAGAATGTCAGAATATGCTGGGCCAAAAATAGAGTATGTAGGTAAGTGAGGGGATCCCAATGCACTTGGTCTCATAATTTTTTGAGCCTCCAAGCAAAAGTTCTATTCGTTTTAAATTTCCAGAAGGTTTCAGAATTTCAGGGCTTGAAATTCGGCTAAGTCCCTGGTGGCGGTCCGACCGGCTCACAAGGAGCGGTCTGACCGGCCAGAGGGCAGTCCGATCGGCTCACAGGGAGCGGTCGGACCGATTTCCACTTGAACGTCAGCCAACTTCGTGGTGATGTTGTTTTGTTAGGTCAAGTTCATTGGTATCATGGCATATGTATTGCATGATGCATATTTTGACTAATATGGGTCAAGTTGTGAAGAACTTGTTCCCGAATTCGTGTTTGCTTGTCTATGGTTGTGTAGGTTACTTGGTGGTCAACGACGGTCAACGGCGAGGATGATCGGGACTAGACTTGGAGAGTTGAGGTCCAGAACGATCGATGATGCCGGGTGAGGTCAATGACTCAAGCGTGACGCAAGATGGACAAGGGTGACCTATTAGCAAATCTGAGGCGCAAGATGGCGCTAGATGAAGCTATTTAGGTCAAAAGGTTAAAGACGGCGCTTTGCGAAGCGTGCGTGTGTGACCCGTTTGTTAGTGGGCCTTAACGAGAGCCCAATAGAGTCAAACCCTAGAAGTTCTAGGCCTCCACTATAAATAGGAGGAGGTGGTGGCTGCACCACGTTGCTCTCGCCTCTTTTATGTTTCAAAACCCTAATTGGCTTAGGGGGAGTTGAGGTGGAGGCTAGGGCTCTTGATGGTTTGAGGTGATTTTCGTGATCTTGGATTGACCACTGATCCATGATGGTGTGGGTGTAATCCAACAACAATCACGTTCTTAATCTACGCAAGGTTTGCTTGAGATAAGTCTCTTTTCATTCTTACTTTCATTATCGTAATTTTAGGGTTTTCTTTGATCCACGAGTTTTTGATTGATTCTTTCACGTGAATTAGCTTGTTGTGATATGTGTGAACCTATCTAGGATCATCTTGATCATCAATCACTCACGAACAAGCATTAGGATCAAGTTTTCGTTCTTGCCCGATTTTAGACACTCTCTTACTCAATTGACAACTGTTTAGGATCTATCCAAGAATTATCATAATATTCGATTGGAATAGGTCCTCAATAGAATAGAGAAGGTGTGTGCAAAGTTTCGTGAAGTTTGGAGTTGAGAATCAAAAGTTAGACCTAATTGCAACTTCGTCATCGGGCTGTTTTTACCGTTTTAGATATGTTTCGAGTCGCGGCCGGACCGCCCTACACCACCGGTCCGACCGATTTAGCGTGTCCGACCGCCGTGATAACAAATGTCCGACGCCAGAAATCGGTCCGACCGCTCGAGCCGCAGGTCGACCGCCAAGACATTGTATTGCTTTGATCTTTGATGTTTTTATCATATTGCTTAGGGGATTAAATTGAATTCAATACTAGTCTTCCGCTGTACTGGTATATTGATCTTCATAGCTTCCTAATAGCTATTAGAGTGAAATTGTGTTGAATTCATAATTTGTAAAAAAGTGAGCGTGCTCCTATTCACCCCCCCTCTAGTTGCCTTTTCGGTCCAACAAGTGGTATCAGAGCCCGGTTAGTTCAATCTTGATCTTAACCGGTCACTGAACTTTGGCGATGCATAGGTTCTCCACAAAACCGCATATCTTCGATGGGCACGACTATACCTATTGGAAGAATCGTATGCGAGTCTTCCTTGAAAGCGAAGGACCAGCAATATGGGACGTTGCTCGATCCCCGCTCATTATTCCTGAGGTTGCAACTCCTGCTTCTGCAATTCTTTTGGCTAACAACAACAAGGCTAAGAATCTTTTATATGGTGCACTTGGTAGACAAGAATATGACCGCATCTGCAATCTTGCGACTGCGCACGAGATTCGGAACACCCTCGAAACATATTATGAGGGTTCGTCCCAAATTAAGAAAGTGCGCCAAACAATCTATAAGCGTAAGTATAACAAATTTGAGATGCGTCCTGGAGAGAGCATTGATGACATTTTCGATCGTTTTAATAAAGTAATTAATCAGATGAAAGCTGTTGATATTGAATACTCTCAATCTGAAAATGCCACCCATATCTTGGCTGCAATCAACACCAAGGAGTGGGAGATGAAGGCTACTGCTATAGAAGAGAATGTTGATCTTTCGAGCCTTACTTTGGAGTTGCTTTATAGCAAACTCAAGACTCATGAAATTAAAAGAGTTAATCATCCCAAGAAAGACAATTTAGCTTTGGTAGCAGATCCTCTCAAAAGAGCTTCTGATGGGTCTTTTGAATCTTCTTCTGGATTTTCATTTGCTTGTTTATCTGCTATTCATGAAGAGGAGCTTGAGAGTATCCCTGAGTTTGAGTTAGCCATTCTTGCTAAAAAATTCACACGGGCCTACAATAATGTGAGAAACAAAAAGAGAGGTGGTCCGGTGACATGCTACGAGTGTGGTGAGCTCAATCATATCCGGGCAAATTGCCCCAAGCTGAAAGGTAAGAGCAATCACAGGGAGGAGAAGACAGCTTGGAAGAGGCCTCCATTCAACAAATCAAGGTATGAGGCTAATAAGCTTGTGAAGGTCGCTCACCGGGTTCTTGCCGCTTTTGAGGATCAATTTTTGAGCGATGTGGACTCCGGGAGCGAGGAGGATAAGGAGGAGGAGATCCCTCAAGATAAGAAGAAAGGGAAGACCAAAGACTTCACCGGTATGTGCTTCATGGCTGACACTGATGACATTGATGATGATGAGGTACCTCCCTCTTATGATGAGATTTCTACTAAATATGATTCTATAGTTGAGCAATTGCTTAGTCAAGATGAAGCGCTAGAATTTGTCATGATAAAAAATAAGAAATTAGAGTCAAAGATTGGCAAACTAAAAGTAGAACTTAAAAATGCTAAGACTCTTAAACCTGATGAATGTTTATCTTGTCATGCTATGCATTCAGAAATTGCCAAATTGCAATCTGCTCATAATATTTCTGTGCAACAACTTGAGAATGCTAGATCTGAGCTAAATGAAATTAAAACTGCTCCTTGTGAAAAATGTTTAGAATCTAGCAAATTGATTACTTCTGATGTGATTGATTCTAGCCCTTGCACTTCATGCTTAGAAAAAGAACGTGAAATCAAAGATATCTTAGAAGCTGCTAGAGTCAAATATGCTAAACTTAAAGACAATATTGAAACTACTATTTGTGCTTCTTGTTCCGCTCTTAAGCTTGAAATTGCTTTATATAAGGAGAAATCTATGGATAAAACTTGTGATGCTTGTGTTAATTTGAGAAAAGAAAATGCTTACCTTCATGATACTTTAGAGAAATTTTCTAAAGGTAAGAAACAGTTAAACATGATTCTTGACAAGTCTAAAACTCCTTATAAGAAGCAAGGTTTAGGATTCAATTCTTTTCAAGACAATTCAAAGCCAAAAGTCATTCAAGTCTTGGAAAAAGGTTTAATTGAATTCAAAACCCAACATGCAAAAACTTCTTTTAAATCTGCAGGTTTTGCTCAACCATCTGTTCAAACAAAAGGTGCTTCTTCTAGCGGTATTAAGTATCATTGCAATTATTGCAAAAAAAAAGTGGGCATTTGATTGAGTTTTGTTGGCGTAGGTTGAAAAATGATAGAAAAAATCTTGATAGAATTTCATTCATTCAACCTAGAGCTTTTATGAGACATGGTAACACTGAAAAGAATAAACCTGGGTTAGGATTTTCATCACATGCTAATCATTATGTTTCTAAATATCATAATTCTCATGTTCTTCAGTCGGGCGGTCCGACATTTGGTGGTCACCGGCCCGACCGATCGGTCGCTTGGCCCGATCGCTGAACAACGCCGGTCTGACCGTCCCTAGACAGGTTAATTCCCATGTTAATTTAAACATTGCTCATAACAGAATTTTAGATAAAATCAAGGATAGTACTTCTGGTTTGTATACTACTCGCAGACGTGTGTCTCAGTACTGGGTTCCCAAGTCTTGTTTAACTAACCCCAGTATCGAGACACATCGTTCTTCTGTGCCTTGATTTTCAGGATTGCCGCGGAAAGAGGAAGGGCACGTGCTTTGTCGACTCCGGCTGTTCACGTCATATGACCGGAGACTCAAGATGGTTCACCTCCTTCACGCGGTCGATGGGTTTCAAGCATCTCCGAGAACTTCCCATCGTCAGGCCGTTAAGCTCATATTCAGGTATTTACATTGTACTCTCTCTGTATAGCATTTGGTATTCCTGTTCTTCATCTTTGTCCATTCGGGGGTTTTTCTTATCCTGGTTGTGCAGGCTGTCGGCTAGATAGGAAGAGTACCTCAGGCGCTTGTCACCCACTAGCACTTCTCTTGTCTTTTGATTTTATCCTCACCAAACCTTTAGATCCAACAAGGTTTGCCACCTTGAGAAGCGAGTTAGAGGTAATTTATCCATATAGGTTGGTTTGAGGGGGAGTTTGATCTTTTCTGATCTTTCATTGTTCTTTTGATCTTTTATTGTTCTTTTTCTAAACTTATTAATCTTTTTGAACTTTTTAGGTTTTTAGGCTTTTTATTGCATCTCATTGTATCATATTGCATTCATATGAAAAATACAACAAGTGGTATGAAAAATCCAAAAAGATGCATTGTAATATAAGTTTTTCTACTTATCTTTTAAGATTGATGAAGCTTTGCCTATTACCCTTTGGAGCTTTAGTATTTCAATTCTTGCTCAATGTCATGTCTAGTTCTTTGACTTGCTAGAATTATCATGCTTTTACATGTGTAGCTAAGTCTTTGCTATATGAGATAGAACCTTAAAATAACTCGAACTAAAAATTACAATGTGTGGATGTTTTAGCGAGTTGCGCAATTAGTGCTCCTTTTGTGACATTGGCCCTGTCAGAATTGCTTGGTTAGCTCTTGAATCTAAAATTGACCATTACTTGAGCTTTTGTGTTCTTGAGATTCTAAAACTGCTCATGTGAAAAATAAAAAATCAAGATAGTCTTATGCTTAAAAATGTGCCAAACTACTCTTACGAGACTGCTTGTCAAAGACATGAACTTGGAGATAGTTTGATGATCCAGACGATCTCATGGGGATTACTTGTCAGAAATGACATGAACCTCAAGATTTGTCATACGGTAGAAGCTTAGAAAGAGTTTGTGGATGGCTCCTAGTCCAGGATCTTCTTTACTAAGATATACCTTTAATCAACTTCTGGTCGAAGCTTAGGATGAGTTTGTGGATGGCTCCTAGTCCATGATCTTGTCACTAAGTTAGATCATTAGTCAACTTCAATATTCAATGCATATGAGTAAACTGTTGACAAATGGGCTTTTCAGAAATACTGAGCAAAATGATTCAATACAGGACCTGATTGACTCTTAATGTGTCTTTGTTAGATTTTTGATCTCGCTTTGACATTTTGACATAGCCAGTTTCACTTTAGGATTCCTGTTGATGAACTTGCTGAATTTGAAGCGTTGCTTAAATTGATCAAATCTATTGCTTTACTTTTTGAGCCTTTGTGCTTAGTTTTTATATATATGTCTTACCATGATCTTGCTAGCGCTGTCAGGCTTGATATGCTGTTGGTGCAATATTAGATATACTAGCTTGCTCTTTTGGGTAATCTCCAAAGCTTCTTGTAATCAAAAATAAAAAAAATACAAAAATGAAGCCACTTCATTGCATTTCATGCATACTCCTTCTTATGCTTCTTAAGTTTTTCTTATTTCCTTATTCTACATTTGTTATCTCTGGATGAGAGGAAGGCGTGATTCCTTGATGACTCCATTGTCAAAGGGGGAGAAGATGTGTTAATAAGAAGATGTGTTTAAATGTATTAATGCTATGGATAGGGGGAGAAATTTTTGGAGATATATAAAAATGATAAAAAGGGGGAGAAACTAAAAATTTGAAAGTTTCTGAAATTTGAGGATCATAGTGAGGGGGAGTTCTTGAGTTGCATTCTTATTGTCTTATTGAATATTCTGAACTTGAATTGCATTAATTTATCCTCAAAATGAACATAGGTCAATTGAACAATTGTTCTTTCATATGGACCTCATGTGAGAATTTTGACTCTTTTATGGAAATCAAAGTTGTTATGCTTTCTTTTGCCTTATCTGACATGCCTATACTATTCTGATGGCAGCTTGGTCATTTACATTGCTTTTTCTTGCTTATGGACCAAGTTGTGCCTTTGTGCGAAAACGAAAGTACTTTACTTTTCAAACCTCCAAATTACACTTTTTGGATTATTGCCAATGTGTTCATCAAGGGGGAGATTGTGGATATCATGGGGATATGCTCCAGATCTTAGGATGATGTGACAATTGGCAATGGAATTTATGGTTTGTCATTTCACAGGGTTTTCGATAAAGTTCAGGCTTTCTGGACAGGGGCGGTCCGACCGGCCATAGCATGGCGGTCCGACCGGTCCCAAATCGGTCGGACCGGCCATGTGCGGCAGTCGGACCGGCCGTGACCAAAGAGTGTCAGAATGTGCTGGGCCAAAAATAGAGTATGTATGCAAGTGAGGGGATCCCAATGCACTTGGTCTCATAATTTTTGGAGCCTCCAAGCAAAAATTCTATTCGTTATAAATTTCCAGAAGGTTTCGGAATTTCAGGGCTTGAAATTCGGCTAAGTCCCTGGTGGCAGTCCGACCGGCTCACAGGGAGCAGTCCGACCGGCTCACAGGGAGCGGTCCGACCGATTTCCACTTGAACGTCAGCCAACTTCGTGGTGATGTTGTTTTGTTAGGTCAAGTTCATTGGTATCATGGCATATGTATTGCATGATGCATGTTTTGATTAACATGGGTCAAGTTGTGAAGAACTTGTTCCCAAATTCTTGTTTGCTTGTCTATGGTTGTGCAGGTTGCTTGGTGGTCAACGGCGAGGATGATCGGGACTAGACTTGGAGAGTTGAGGTCCAGAACGATCGACGATGCCGGGTGAGGTCAATGACTCAAGCGTGACGCAAGATGGACAAGGGTGACCTATTAGCAAATCTGAGGCGCAAGATGGCGCTAGGTGAAGCTGTTTAGGTCAAAAGTTAAAGACGGCGCTTTGCGGCGTGCGTGTGTGACCCGTTTGTTAGTGGGCCTTAACGGGAGCCCAATAGAGTCAAACCCTAGAAGTTCTAGGCCTCCACTATAAATAGGAGGAGGTGGTGGCTGCACCACGTTGCTCTCGCCTCTTTTATGTTTCAAAATCCTAATTGGCTTAGGGGGAGTTGAGGTGGAGGTTAGGGCTCTTGATGGTTTGAGATAATTTTCATGATCTTGGATTGACCACTGATCCATGATGGTGTGGGTGTAATCCAACAAAAATCACGTTCTTAATCTACGCAAGGTTTGCTTGAGATAAGTCTCTTTTCGTTCTTGCTTTCATTATCGTGATTTTAGAGCTTTCTTTGATCCACGAGTTTTTGATTGATTATTTCACGTGAATTAGCTTGCTGTGATATGTGTGAACCTATCTAGGATCATCTTGATCATCAATCACTCACGAACAAACATTAGGATCAAGTTTTCGTTCTTACCCGGTTTTAAACCCTCTCTTACTCAATTGATAACTGTTCAGGATCTATCCAAGAATTATCATAATATTCGATTGGAATAGGTCCTCAATAGCATAGAGAAGGTGTGTGCAAAGTTCCGTGGAGTTTGGAGTTGAGAATCAAAAGTTAGACCTAATTGCAACTTCGTCATCGGGCTGTTTTTACCGTTTTAGATCTGTTCTGGAGTCTGCCGGTCAGACCGCCCTACACCACCGGTCCGACCGATTTGGCAGCGGTCCGACCGCCGGTATTACAACAGTCCGACCGCTAGGAAATCGGTCCGACCGCTCCAGGCCAGAGGTCAGACCGCCAGTACATTGTATTGCTTTGATCTTTGATGTTTTTGTCATATTGCTTAGGGGATTAAATTGAATTCAATACTAGTCTTTCGCTGTACTGGTATATTGATCTTCATAGCTTCATAATAGCTATTGGAGTGAAATTGTGTTGAATTCATAATTTATGAAAAAGTGAGTGTGCTCCTATTCACCCCCCTCTAGTCGCCTTTTCGGTCCAACACAAATAAACCAAGCCGCTCGTGCCGCCTTTGTCGGATCGGGTTTCGTAATATAGAATCTTCAGTGAAGAATACTGCGTTATTCACTGGATTAGTAGATAACGCTCACATAATATATCACTGAATCATTTCATGCATAATGTAGACCAAACTATACATTAATTAAATAATATCAGAGGGGTTCTGATATTATTTAAGTCTAGCTTGCATAGAAAGAAAATTCGTGTACACAAGCTCAATCTCACATTTATGTACGTCTGTGTTAGCCACTTCTGCTTGCTTACGGGTATCTGGTCCAAAGATATAACCTTCTTCTGACTTTGACCAATGCAGAGGGGTTCTGCATTTCCTTCCATAGAGTGCCTCAAATGGGGATATTTTCAAACTTGACTGAAAACTGTTGTTGTATGAGAATTATGCATACGGTAGATATTTTTCAGTCTACGGTAAATTCCAAAGCACAAGCTCGAAACATGTCTTCTAGAGTCGGATTTACTCTTTCAGTCTGACCATCGATTTGAAGATGATATGTTGCACTGAAGGCTAGGTGGGTTCCAAGTGCGTCATGTAGATTAGCCCAGAAATGTGAGGTAAACTGAGAACCTCAATCTGAGTCCATTCTCTTGGGTACTCCATGCAGACACCCGATACGAGCCATATATAACTCTGCTAACCTGTCTACCTTGTAGGTGGTCTTTACTGGGATAAAATGAGCGACTTTTTTAAATCTGTCCACTATGACCTAAATAGAATCATATCCAGACTTTGTTCGGGGTAGACCAGTAATGAAATGCATTCCAACTTCTTCCCACTTCCATTAAGGGATCTGTAGTGGTTGAAGCAATCCTGCAGGTCTCTGGTGCTCGGCTTTGATTCACTGGCACACATCACAACAGGCTACAAACTCGGCAATGTCTCTTTTCATTCGCGACCACCAATATAACATCTTCATGTCTTGATACATCTTGGTGCTACCTGGATACAGGGTGTACGCTGAGATGTGGGCTTCCATTAGTATCAAATCTTTAAGCTTCTTCTAGTGGGGAACAAAGATACGTTTCCCATACCATAGGATTCCTTATTGGTCTTCTATCATTTTAGTGCCTTTTTCTTTTGCCATGAGATGTCTAAATCTCTAGACTCGAGGGTGTCCTTAAACAGTCTTGATTTGATCTTCCAAGGTCGGATGAACTTCCATAACAGCTAGGGTACCTTGTTCTATTAGTGCAAGGTTAAGTGATCCCAATTCTTTGTATAGCTCAGGTTGAAGTTCTTGAACCATAACATTGTTGCAATAGAACTTACGGCTCAATGCATCAGCTACTACATTAGCCTTTCTAGGGTGGTAATGGACATTGAGGTTGTAGTCCTTTATCAGCTCTAACCATCTTCTTTGTCGGAGGTTGAGATCTGTCGGTGAAGATGTACTTGAGACTCTTGTGGCCCATGTAGATATCATAATGATTTACAATCAAGTAATGCTGCCAAATCTTTAGAGCATGCACTACTGATGCTAACTCTAGGTCATGAGTTGGATAATTGTCTTCATGAGAGCGGAGTTGTATGGATGCATATGTTACAACCTTTTCTTCTTGTATAAGTACGCAACCAAGACCTTAGCGCGAAGCGTCACAATAAACTTCAAAGTCCTTGTGTATGTCCGGCAGGACTAGCAAAGTGTGGTGGTTAACTTCCTCTTTAACTCTTGGAAACTCTTTTCGCAGCTTTTGTTCATTCATACTTCTTTTCCTTTTTAAGCAGGTGGGTCATTGGTCTGGACATTTTAGAGAATCCTTCTATGAAGCGTCTGTAGCATCCGGCCAAACCGAGAAAAATATACACTTCAGTCACTGAGGTTGGTTGCTTCCAATCCAACACAACTTCTACTTTGAACGGATCAACGACAACTCCTTCAGCGGATACAATATGTTCGAGAAAATTGATCTCTCGGAGCCAAAACTCGCACTAACTGTACTTGGCATAAAGCCGGTGCTCTGCAAGCATAGCTAGGGACCAAACACAGATGTTCAGCGTGTTCTTTATTGGTCTTGGAGTAGATTAGTATGTCGTCTATGAACACGACTACAAACTTGTCTATGTATTCCATTAATACTTTGTTCATAAGGTTCATGAAGTAGGCCGGCGCATTGGTTAGGCTAAACGACATGACTATGAACTCATACAGGCCATACCGGGTGGTAAAAGCCGTTTAGGGATATCGTTAGCCTTGATCTTAAGGTGATGCTACCTTGACCTTAGGTCTATTTTAGAGAACACTAAGGCTCCTGACAGCTGATCACATAGATCATTAATGTGGGGCAAGGGGTATTTTTTGATGGTCACATCATTGAGGGCTCTGTAGTCCTCACATAATCTGGCGGTGTTATCTTTCATCTTCACAAAAGCACTAACGAACCCCAGGGAGATGAGCTAGATCTAATAAATCCTTTATTTTGCAAATCCTTAATATGAGTCTTTAGCTCTTCGAGCACATCGATAACCATTCTATATGGTCTCTTGGCAATTAGGGCGGTCCCTGGTTTTAAGTTGATCATGAATTCTACATCTCTGTCTGGTGGCATACCAGGTAATTCTTCTGGAAAGACGAGTAATCTTGAACTACATGCGTTATCTCTAGGGACAACTCTTCAAGGTTATGGATCGTATGATCCAAAGGAGAGGAACGGTCCACACTAATTTTTATGGTGGCTCCAGAGTCTTTGGTGAGTACGACCCTTCGATTGGCATAATCTATCATTCTTTGGTATTTGGCCAACCAGTCTATCCTTAGGATGATGTCCAGAGTTTGGGATTGTAGTACCAAGAGGTTTGCTAGGAATCATGAATTATCCATTGCAATCTCTACCCTACGACTTACTACGGTAGCAGGTAAGGGTCCCCCGGATGAACTAAGTACCATGGGTTTCTTTAAGTCAAACATCAGCAGTTTAAGCTTTTCGACAAACTTTCTTGAAATAAAAGAATGTGAAGCTCCAAAATCAAACAAAACTTGTGCTAGTACTGATTTAACAAAGAACTACCCATTAGCACTCTTGTAGCTGCTTGTGCCTCCTCGGCAGTGACATGGTTCACAGGTCCGTGGTTTGGTGTCGAGGCAGACCTGGATGTATGCGAAGTCTGTGGACTCTAGCTTGGAGTTGAAGTCTGGCCTCGAGCTGGTGTGGCTCCCAAGTTGAATTTCACGGGAGTGACTTAGCGTTGAGGGCACTTGTTAGCAAAGTGTCTTTTCTCCCCCATAGTGGAAGCAGTGAAGGTGGGATATCGGATTGGTTGCTACAGGCTGTCCGGCGGGGCGAGGAGTGCGGAAAATACTCTCACTGGGACATGGGGCAAGAGATAGAGCTCTTGGAGGTGAGGTTACTGCTGGCCTGAAGGATGGGTTGCCACAGAATGCTGACCTCTGAGGGTAGTTGCTTTGTGGCCTCTGAAATGGCAACTTTCTTTTGCGTCTAGCTTTCACCGTTCGTTTCTAATTTTCCAAGATGAGGGCTTTATTGACCAAGTGGTGAAAGCTAGGGAAATCTTGGATGATTAGCTGCAATCTCATGTTTTCGTGCATTCCCTCTAGGAAGCGGTCAATATTTTCTTCTTCATCCGTGACATCATTTGGGGCGTAGTGGACGAGTTGGTTGAACTTGGTAAGGTACTCATTGACTGACATGTGGCCTTGCTTCAGAGCTCTGAACTCATTATTTTTCACTATCATGGCACCGGCTGGCACAAAGTTGGTTCTAAAAGCGATCTTGAATTTGCTCCAAGGGATTGCATGCCAGGCTGATTCAGTTTCTTCCTCCACGTGCTCTTCAGCAACTTCTTCTGCAGCTGGTTCTTGCGGTTCTACAGCTTCGGGTGCTTCTTCTTCTTCAGATTCTTCATCTGCAATAGTACTTTCTCCTTCTTGGGTAGCGAGATAGTTTTTCCACCGTGCGTTGTTGTGCCTTTGAGTGGATGTGTGGCAAAGTTCACTTTGTCTTCTTCTGAGCATCGAGCAAGGCAGGGGTGGGGAAGGAGGCGGGGGGATGGAGCTAGCGCGCGGCAGGCGCAGGTCGCGGGGCGCATGCGGCAACGCGGAATGCGTGCACAAGGGCAGCCAGTGAGCGGCCAGGGGGGAAGGTAGGTGATGAGGGCATCCCTACAATACCTTCTTCTCCTCCACCTAATGCTCATGATATACGCCTCGAATTGCCGACAGGACCAATAACAAGAGCACGTGCCAAGAAACTACAATCTCAGGTGAACTTGCTCCTTAATGAATATGTCATTGATTTAATGAGAATTTTATACGACCAAAAAATAATGTTTTACTTGTGCTCAGGTTTTAAGAGTCAGCGATGGATGGAGATCAAGGATATGCGGCCGTCATCCAAGGAAGCACAAGTCCACGGCATGAACAGCGATCGGTCGATGAATAGTGTCGCACGTGAACAGTACCCATGCTACTGAGCATCGCACCGGTAGTGCGGTGTTGGGCAGCGTGAGCGATGACTCGCTGCGATGCGCGCGCGTGAGCGATGTCTGCTACTGATAACACCATGAATAGTAGTGCGCGTGAATAGTCCCACGTGGAAAATTTAGTTCTGAATAGTTCTTAGGCCGATACTATATATAGAGGGGTAGACCCCCATTGTAAAAGCAGACCACGTTTATGCATAAGAATAGAACACAAGTTATTGTTTATTCTTTCATAACAGAGTTCATGCGAGGACTTCTGAGAGAGAATTAGGCGATCAATTGTTTGTTCTGCTTTTTAAGGTCAAGTTTGCTTTTTCGCTGGGAATTGAGGGCTTGGCGATCTCCGCTCGTGGTCTAGCGGCGATCAACCAGGTGTGTGTTGGCGAATATCCATAGAGCTGCTAGTTTGTGCACTAGCGCGTGGTGTACAGCTGAGCGTTATTCGTCATCAAGCGCTATTTATCCACGATTCTATTCGACAAGATCGGTTCACCCCGTATCAGCAAGAGGCAGGGGAAGCAGGGGTTGCACTAAGGAAGAGGTAGGCGGGCGGCGCGGGCGGAGGAGGCGGCGAGGCGGCGAGAGCGCCGCGACGATGCGACCGGCGTGCCTGCGCGTGTATCTACTGGTGGCGGCGCGGCTTGGGCGGGGCTAGAGGAGAAAGGCCTATCGGGCGGGCGAGAAAGGAAAAGAATGAGCCAAGGCCCAAGAAAGATCAAGGGGAAATCAAACTAAGATTTTATTTGAGAGATTTTTGAATTGCAAAATTTGAAATCAAACAAGTTTTGAATTTCTTTGATGGAACTGGAAAAAAAAGATGTTACAACCTTGCCGGCCCACGAAGGCCCAAGAGACAGACACTAATTACAGACTTCGTTCGAACTCCCAACCCTGATCCCAAATTCCCAATCCTCTCAGCCCCAAATCCCATTGACACACCACACCGTCCACACGCACTGCCCCCGTCCTCCTTCCACAACACTCTAGTCCTCCACACCGCCCGTCGTCACCATTTTTGTTCCAGTGAGCTTCTCTCCAACTCCCTCCTACCAAAGCTTGCTGACACCTCCTTCTTCCTCACCAAACCTTGGATTTGAAGCCCCCCTCTCTAGGCCCCCGTTGCTGCAAGCAGCTCGCCGCGCCGCCAGCCCACCTCAGTCTACCCCTGTCATCACCAACTACTCCGGTGAACTCTCCATCACTTTTAGATGCTTGTGTGCACCAACTTTTCTCCCCTCTCCCCCTCCAACACCGTCGTCCCTTTTCTCCCTCACCTCCGGCCGCCATGCGCCACCACAAACCCACGTCCGGACGATGTTACCCACAACACCGCCACCTCTCCCCCGCAAGGACGCAGGAACCCATTTTTGAGGTCGCTGACCCCTCTCCACGGCTCTGCCCCCTCCCCTCTTTCCTTTGCTCTCTCTCTCTCTGTAAATGACAGGTGGGCCCGAAAGCTTAAGCGAGCCAGGCTCCGCTCGTCTCGTTTCCGGCCCTAGATGTACTCTTGCCTCCTTAACTAATTTTGTAGACTCAAGAGTTAATGAATGTCCAAGTCTGGTGCAATGTTGCCATGTTGCCGATCCTGGACCAAACTGTGACTGCGATGATGACGATGGTTTGAACTGATCAAAGAAGACACACCAGGACTTGCGACTTGCGAGGGATCTAATCCGCTAGAACTTATTCATGACGCGGAGCACGCTCTCTCCTCGAGCTACCGTTAGTTGAAGATGCGCTCATTCTATTCCATGACGCACTTCCGCCCCAGTTTGGAGCACGGGAAATTTTTCGTGTGCACATTTGGTGATAGCTAATTGAAATTTCCTTCTAAAAATTCACCCCACCTGTGAAGGTCAATCATGGTGAAAGAAAACAAAACATAGTGAAGATCAATCGCAAATTTGGGCCGCCATGCTCATACATATGGTTATGCCCAACACATTATCCTGTGCCATCCTGCTCAATCCAGGGAACACTACGGAAGTGGAGCCACGGCGAACGTAGTTAGCCACACGGCTCTCCATTCGTTTGATCGTGTAATCAACGGTCTAGGTAAAAAAAAAAAAAAAGACAAATCAAATAGGGTTCTGGACACACGCAGTTGCTACAGGTACCACTACTAGCTCTGTGCTGATTCATTCACCAGCTCGTGCAAAGATCAGAATCATAAATGGGAGGGAAAAAGAGAAAGAAAAAAAAAGGGGAGGGGGTGAGGAAGACGATGCAACCAATGCTCTGCTCCGTGTCCAAAGGCTGGAACTGGAGGGGACAGGACAAGCCTCTCGCTCAGCTGAACAAAATCGGGCATACCTCGCTTAGATTTTTCCTCATTAACGCCTTGGTCGCTCTCTCTCGTGGTCACATCACTTAACGCCTAGTCATGCCAAACAGCAGCATGCCCCTGTCCTCGGAAATTAAATGCCCTTCTCTTCTCACAGAGTAGCATTGCAGCAGCATCTCTTAGACTCTTATCTATATAAAAAGGTATATCTTTGGGCTCGTCAACGCCAATAGTACTACTAGTTGGCTACGCAAGTGCCATGGAAGATTCAGACCAGATCAGCAATGGTGTGGTATTACTGATTTAATCGATTGGCAAGTGTGCCGGATGTTCAATTTGTTTAAAAAATATATTATTATTTATTTATTTATTACAAAAATACATAGTTGATTTTTTTACAAAACTATACCACTGTCGTTATTTGAAATGACAAAATGTTCCTGTTGCCATTCCAAACGGCGATATTAACCTAAGCACCGCGACAGGGTCCAGAACAGTACAGAGAGATCCCTGTCACTAGTTGAAATGGCGACATAGATCTCTACCTATTTTTTTACTATTTATTTCTGACCACATATTGTGAACAAATCATAATGATATTGCAAAACATTCAGTACAACGTCAACACATTTTTTGTCAACAAATCACAGCGATATTACAAAACATTCCGCGTAATGTCCTCACATGTTTTGTCAACAAATCACACTGATATTACAAAACATTCACCACAACGTCATCACCGAGATTTTCGACAAATCAAAATGAGATTAAAAAGGCGGCGAGCATGCACCACATATTTTAACAAGACGAACCTTTCCCGTGGCCACGACCTCAACGTTCGGCATGTCGACAGCCTCAAGGTGGGGCGTCGGATGAGGTCCCTACGGCGTCGTCCGGACTGCTAATGTCTCATTCATCATGTGGATTTCTTGTAAGGATTTTCTTGAAGGTGTGCTCAGACTCCCTGTAAATGGAACACTTTTTCGTATAGCATCCGGCTTTTACTTTGTCTATGTCGTTCATGGTACATCGTACCTATCGCTGGCCAACCTTTCCTTCAGTGCATCAATGTCTGCGGCCCAGATAAGTTGCTCACAGTCGGATGGCAAGTAAAATGGCCAACCATGCCATAACCATACAACTCTGAACTCAGTTTGCATCACCTCCTCCTTGTTGAAATAACAAGAGAGGTAATAACCGGGATGTTGCGTCACCGTCGAACATATGGTCATGACATGTGAGCAGGTCCTATGAAGAAAAAGAGGCTTGTTGCAAGTGCATACGCAACTAGTGCGGCGTAGCGTGCACTCGTGGGTGATCCTCTCACGGTTCATCCCACGGCGTGCTTTATTCCTGCATAGTATCTCGAAGCGAAGCTTCCTTGTACCTATCTTGAATGCTCGGTGCATCTCACCCTTCTTGCTCATCTCCTCTATGTACTTGGTGATCACAACGAAGTACAGTACTCTGTTATTTGCCATGACGAGCAACGTGTTGTTACTTCTATCAACAAAATAATTTACGGTACCGTGGAGAATTACCTCCATAATACCAACCAAAGGGAGACACCTAGCGCCGCGCATGACTCAATTGTACACCTCGGCTAGATTGGTTGTCATGACATCATATCGAGCACCACCCCTATCATATAGCAGCGACCACTTCTCTTTAGTCATGTGCTCAATCCGGTCGAGAAGCATTTCACCCGTGCCCCCGTCTTCCTCGCCACACTAGGACCATCTGTGGGTAGCTGTGGCAATGCTTTGGGGGCCTGGTCAACGCTTGTAGCGGCCTTTTTCACTGCCTCCCTTCTTTGCACCTGGGTCCACTCATCCAGAATCTTTCAGAGTACGTCAAACTTTCGCTGTTGGCTCTGGTTGCACAACCGCTTGAATAGGTTCATCAAGTCCTTGTTGTGGAATTGCTTGTAGAAGTTTGCACCCAAGTGTCTCATGCACAACATGCTCTGCAGATCCACCCATGGAAGTGGTTCGTTCTCCTTGTAACTGAGTTATTGCACTCAGCAGACCCGCATGTCGATCATGTATGACGTATACGTTAGAACGGTCCTGTACAGCAGGAATCCTCAAACTTCTCAAAAACCACAACCAGCTACCCGTGTTCTCACTTGCAACAAATGTGAATGCCATAGGGAGAACTTGATTCTTCTCGTTCGTCGCTGTTGCAGTCAGTATCTAGCCCTTGTACTTTCTAGCCAGTAATGTGTCATCCACACACAAGATTGGACGGCAGTGCCGGAATGCATTGATGCATGGACCAAATGTGAAGAATGCTCGCTTTAGTACCCTCTTATTACCCCACTTCGAATGCATGTAATCTTGAATGTCGGCATGAGTGCCGGGATTCCTATCTTGTATGACTCGGAGTTGGCTAGGGAGGTTGTGGTAAAAGTCCTCGAACGTATCGAACCTTAATTCTAATGCTTTCTGTTTTGCCATCCACACCGTGGCATAACTGATTGTATACTGGAACCTTGCCTCAATCGTCCGAATGATGGACCATGGCTCAAAAACTAGATTATTCATGATCTCACTGTACATGATGTTCGCGATGAAGCCTGTGATATGTTCTTGTGGGGCTGCATTGACTCAGCGACGACACATATGTGAGGAACCACTAAAGAGCATTTCCAGTAGGTGTTACACTTAGGCTGAAATGTGTGCACTCGCCAAGAGCATCCCTCTATGTTCCATTTCACGTCGTAGTATCTTGGATTAGACTTGACGATTGTGAATGTACACCGCACCAATATGACCCAGAATTTTACCACCTCCTGCACTGCCTCCTTGTATTTGTACATAGCTCCTTGTCTGACCTCGATCTGGTCATATTTTCAAGGCACATGGGAGCCTTCGTTAACGACAAGATTGTCGAACTAGTATTGGTTCGACTTAGATGGAACCGCTTGTTGTTCCACATCATCCTCATCGTCAGATCCTTCATCTTCTGACAATACCATGTAGTCTTGGTCTTGAAATTCATCCTTTGGACTAGGGCTTCCAGCTCCTCATCCTCGTCAGCAAGCCCCATTAGCTTGCCTGACTAAAGGAGCTCTTTCCACAGGGTCTTCATCGATAGCATCAGCAATTCTTGGACCTTCGCCCATTGTGTGCGTCGTCGCTGTGGCTGGAGTCGCCATCTTATTCTTCGACATCACCACCCCTTCTTGTTCAGTCGTCGATGCAGGAGTGAGCTTTGCATATGCCGGGGCCAGAAGGATCAAATCCCACTATTCCTCCCTCGCCCTGCGTATGACCTTGTTCCCTTGAGCTGCACTAACTCCCAATATGTGCCCTTTGTTGCTCAGTTGGCAAAGCAACTCAATCTCGGGTCATACACAGCATGGTCCAAATCGAATGTGAGGAACAACCACCGTATCACAACGCCCCATGTATGCTGCTCTGGTCTTATTAGGGGCACGGTTGCCGATTGGAAATAACGCAAATCAATCCATTCGGGACCCTCAATAATAGTCCCATGACTGTAGTAAATTTTGAAGTTGGTGGCATCCGACATATTTAACGTACTATACCGTAAACAAGATTTCCACGATTAACTACACATCTAAAACTAAACTACCAACTGAAAAGGATTATGTACAACATACTACACTACATAATCGTATATCTAAAACTATGTAATCCATTCTATTAAAAAAATTACCTGAAAAGTGGACGATCGGACGGGCAGCGCTTCACTAGCTTCTCTCTTCCCCTCTACTCCTCTTCCCTCCCCTCCCCTCAACTCTCTTTTTTCTGAATAAAAGTTAGTTATGCGAGAATTTTAAGGTCTTTTATAGGGTAGATTGTACCGTCATTTGTAATGACGACATGGCGGGATCTCTGTCGCCATTTCAAATTATAGTTTTTCTAAATTTTAATATTAAAAAATTTAGGATGAATTGGCGACAGGAACCTCCTCTGTGCCAAGGCTACTGTCGTCATTTGGAACGACGACACGAACATTTGCCATTTGGAATGGAGACATGAGCCTAGTTTTGTAAAAACAATACTATTTATTCTTGTAAATTTCTTTTAAAATAATATTATTTTAAAAAATAATTCGCAAGATGCTGCTACTACTACTGAAATTGCATTACCTACCAACCACTAAATCACTGCTAATTCAGATGGACAAAGAAGCATCAGTATTTCAGTATCCTATCAGCATAGGAATGGATGAGCTGCCTCTCTTGCTTGGTTGCTTAACACTTTAGCAGTGACACATCACACATACATCCAATGGGAGCAGACGAGGGCGTGACGCAGAGCATGGAAATTTTTGACCTGAACAGAGTTCAATGTACAAGAACACAATTAAGCACCACTGTACTAGCACAATTCAAGGTCTTTTTTTTCTTCTCACGGCTACAAGAAAATCAAGAAGCTTTTTCGCGCAGGCAGATTTACAAGTGATTACTACAAACAAACTCCAATTCGAATTGCTCTGATCATGTTCTCAGAAGCAGCAGCAGCATAGCAGAATGTAAGAGCTAGTGCAACCCTTGCTACTACACATACTCTTTCCCCTCCCTGAAAGGAGCAGCGAGGAGGAAGAAGATAGACAGATAGATAGGGAGCTAAATTAAGCTATGAATCTCTTTGGCCTCGCCGATGATTGAGCTCCACAGGAAGGCCGAATTATCATCATGCCAATGCGAACTTATTCAACTCCAGGGTGGGTCCTTGCCATTATTCAACCCTGCCTATATCATCACTACTCGCCTATCGGCCTATGCAATCTGCAATGGTAGTTGATTGCATCACTTCTTTGGAGGGGTCACAGGCTCACAAGCAATGGTTGCATCACTCAAAGAACCAAGTGATTGTCACCAAGATGAGCAGAGCAATTTTGACCCCTGTATCCTCGGCGCAATCCGCAAAGATTGAGTTTTTCTTCGACGACGAACACGTAAGTACCAAATTGTCACATTTTTTTTACCCTCCAAATAATCCTCTCTAAGGCTAAGTTTATGTCGTCAACAGCAAGAACTAGGGAAGGGGAGAAGTGGAAGAGCAATGACATACAGTAGCAGCGACACAGGACAGAAGCAGGAGCAGCAGCAACAGTGGGGGAAGAGATAGGTAGCAATATGGATGGGTGGATGGAGAGTTGGAGACACAGAGTGCTAATTCCCAAGAATTCTTGGACTCTATGATGCGAGGAACCTTGCTCGATTTCTATGCCGATCTTGGGAAGTAGCGGCGGCGGCAGCAATTGCAGCAGAGGGGGAATAGGGAGCAAACGAATTTTATATACCCGAGGACGGAGGTCGTCGGCCATCCGATGCCCGTCGCCGTCGATGGCCAGCCTCAGTGGTCGCCGGACGTCGGGAACAGCGTCAGCTCTCGGCGCCCGCCGCCGCCGCCGCCTCGGGATCCGAGCTCCAGCTCGTCGGCGAAGGACGACGGCGTCATCATCCCCATCCCGGCGCCACCGCCGACCATGCGGTGCATCCCGGGCGGGCCGACCGGCGGAGCGCCCCCGGCAACGGCGCGGCTCAAGAACCCGTGGTCGAAGCCGGCGCCGGGCCCGGCGCCGAAGTGGCTGAGCGGGCGCGCGGCGGGGTGGTGGAAGTGCCCGATCTGCGGCTGGTGGTGGTGGTGGTGGTGCGCCATGGAGGCGAAGGGCGGATACGGGTCGACGCCTGCGGCGGCGGGCGCTCGGCCGGGCGGGAGGAAGGGGACGGGCCCGGTGGCGAAGAGGTGCTCGGTGGCGGCGTCAGTGCCCGAGCCGGAGGAGTGGCTTCCTCCAGCGCCTCCCCCGCCGCCGGCGCCGGCGCCCCCGGCCCCGTTGCCGAGCCCCTGCATGCGCTTGAGGTAGAGGCGGTACTTCTGGAGGTGGGAGGCGACGTTCTCGCGCGTGAGGCCGTCGACGCTCATCAGCTGCATTATGGTCTTGGGCACGGCGTTCTTGATGCCGAGGTGCGCCACCGCGTCGACGAACCGCTTGTGCAGCTGCGGCGTCCACACCAGGCGCGGCCTCTTGAGCGTCCGCGCCGGCTCCTCTCCGGCGCCCACTCCCCCGCCGCCGCTCGACCCTGCGGCCGACGACGCCCCGCAGTTCATCTCGGGCGCGCCCGCCCCAGCGGCGCCGTCCAGACCCCCGGCTACCACCGCACCCCCGCTTACCACCCCGTCCGCCCCACCGCCGTGCGACGGGATGTCGAAAGCGACGGCGAGATCGGGCGTGATGAGCGACTGCGACAGCGGCATCAGCTCCTCCGGCGCCGGCAGTTGCTCCTCCCACCGCGCGAACCAGCTCGTCTCCTCCTCCTCCCTCATCCTCCTCTTCTCCTCAGCTCAGCCCAAAAGCAGAGCAATTCTTGCTGTCCCCTTCTTCCCGCGGTGGTAGTAAACTTGCAATACCACCGCTCCCCCACTAGCAGCAAGCAAGCTAGGCAGGAAGGAAGGAGGAGGAGGAGGAGGAAGGAGGGGTTACTTCGAGGTGGATCTCTCTTCTTCCAAGCTTTCTTCTTCCCTTCTCTCTCCTCTCTCTTGTTTGGGCCTTTCTTTTCCTCCTCTGCTCCCGCTGCTCTGCTGCTGTGCTATCTATGATACCCCCTCTTTCTCACACCTTTCTCTCTCTAGGCTGATGAGTGAAGGGAGTATCTGATGAGTTTGGGAGTGGTGCGGTGGTGTAGTTTAATTAGTGGGACGCCTGGCTGCCAGCCTTAAAGCTATTTTTGTGCTTTCCTTGGTTCCTTTGTTTGTTTGTTTGTTCGCTTGTTGGCTTCCGAATTGTGATTCTCGTCCTCCTCTCTTATCTTTCTCTCTCCCCTCTCCCTCCCCTCTAGAGGGAGAAACAAAGAGAGATCCAGCGATTTTGTTTTTGCGGGATTTCGGCCCCCAGAGAGAGAGAGAGGTGGTTGCCAAGCCAAGAGGAGAGCAGTAGGAAGAGAAAAGCTTAGAAAAGAGGAGATCTTGCAGGTGAGGAGTAGGATTGTACTGTCACTGAGATGGGACCTGGAGTTGTAGGGGAATTACAAAGCGTGGGATTCTTTCTTGGGAGTTCGGCTGGGGACTCTTCAGCTGGGATCAGACGAGAGACGACGATGATAATCTTAGCTGGAGTTCGGTTTGTCCTCATGTGGGCATGTCGCCGGATCACATCTCTCTCTAGAACGTGGGGGGGAATCTCGCGCCGCCCGGTTGGGCCTGGCTTGGCTCGTGTATCTTCGAGGTGGATATCGCTGCTCATCACATTGCTGGCTGGCTGGCTGGATGGATGGACGGATCATGGATCTAGGGAAGAACTGGATTTTGTTGTACTACGTACCTAGGTGTGAGTACAGGCATTGAGCATCTAGGAATGTAGGATTTGGTTAGATGAATCTGATGGTGTACTGACTATTAAGAAATGACAAGTCAAGGAGGAGGGCATTCCTTTTTTTTATATGTTCAATTTTTTATATGGCATTTACTTTGGGCACGGTTTCTGGTTTCTGTTTTGGCTGGAGGCCTTGATGTTTTTTTTTGTTGTTTCTACTTTCACCTCACGTCATGGCAGCTGGAGTCTCAAGGAAAGGGGGAGAAGTATCCGCTGGACTGGATTGATGGTGGTACTAGTTCAATGTTTTGTTACGGATTAAAAAAAATTATAATTCGTCAACTGTCGTCGTGCTCAGCCTACAATACAAGTGATCCGTCGGCAACCCGTTCTTGGAAAGATCGATGGAATCTTTGGACTTCTTGCGCACCAGTTTGGGCAGTTGGGGTGTGGGGAGAGTGGAGATGAGGTTATGGATGGTCAACCGTACGCACGGGAGGAACCGAGAAAGAACGAGATCCAACGGCTCACATCTTACGAAGAAAGATAGATCTAGCGGCTTACATCGCATGAGGGGGACGGACAACCGCCACTAATTTTTTATTTTAAGTAGTAGAGATTATTGCAAAATTAAGGTTCAGATGAATTTAGTTGGGGGAAATGTGGAGTTAGAATGCGAAGGAGAGTACGAGAGGAGGTCCTAGGATTTGGTTTACCATCTACTCTAGCATTCCATTTCCAAATGTAAATACATCAAAATGGGACTACAACAAAATATTTAAGGAATTGCAAAGGATTTTTTTTTCACGAGAAAAAATGTGTAGAATTTGTTATCGGTTGTTTAGATTAAAAAAAATAATATGCCTCATTTGTCGTGTAGTTCAAACCCCTAAGGAATTAATCGGATATTTACCAGATATAGATTTTTTTTTTCTGTAAGATACCTTCTCTGCCGTGTAATACAAATCCACCAGGAATTCATCGGATCTTCTATCTTGTGGCCCAAGCCCCTCGGGAACTCATCGGATCCTGGCTAGCTCTTGATCTCTTGGTGAGATACCTTCTATACCATGCTCTTCAAGCCCTCCGGAATTCATCGGATTGTACCACATCTAGATCTCTTTTGCGGGAGAGACTTGACGGTGGCGACACAGCAAGGCGATGAGGTTGCCCACCAGACACGAGGCAAGGGCCAGTTGGGGTGACAGCGAGGTACGAGGAACCATTGGTTAAACGGGGGTAAAACAAGGCTGATGACTATGGTAGTAGAAAATAGCGAGATGGGTGCTGGGAAGTAGTAGCAATATGAGGAGGCAGCAGTGGTGCCATGGCGACAGGGAAAAGCATGGGGGCGAGGATGATTGATGGTAAGGTTGATTTAGCGATGAGTTGGGTCACTTAGGTCCTTTATATATGGAACTGCACGATCTGATGCCTAAACTTGTTTAAGTGGGTCACTAGAGGTTCCAAAGAGAGTTTGCTGGGTTTGACCACTGACGTGGACACTTTGAAGGGATACGGATAGGCTACACTGGCACATAATTTCAAAAATATACCATGTAAACCAGGAACCAATGCAAGTAAGAGATTATAGATTGTTACCACCAGACGCGTAGTGCAGCGGGAGAAGAATTGGAGTAGCTTGATCCAACATCGAGCACGTCGATGTAGTGGTCGTAGCCGATCGTCCAACGTCCTTAGCACCGATCGTCTACTCCAGTAACCTATAACGTTCCTTGTGTAGATCACGAATCATCCTCGATCAGCATAGCAACGCCTCTACTATATCCACACGTCTAGGGATGGAACGCCGTACGCCGGTGTGCTAGCACCAACGCGCACAGTAGGGCCTTTAGGGAGATGGTGGCTAGGGTTTTGGTAGAGCAACTCTTATGTCCCGATAGCCCCATGCATCCCCTTATAAATAGCCCATGACGGATCCTATCTGAACTCGTTTTGTTCCAACCTGTTAAGTGTGTGACCTTGTAGGTTCATGCATAATCAGTTGTAACCCGGAAACTCCTTTCTGACCACAAGTCGTTAGTGGTTCTTAGTAGGACATAACAATTCCTGAATATACATAAATATTATATCGCAAAAACCTTATTCAATATGATATGCAATCAGGTCCTTATTACTTACAACCAGCTCGTATCTCTATACGACCAGTTCGTAACAACTCACGACCAGTTCGCCAACCAGTTAATGATCATGTACGACCAGCTCACAACCAATCTGTATCTCCATACGACCAGTTCATATATGATCGGACTGAACGACCTGCTTGTGTATTCTCCTTTTGCCTCATGATATCTAGTTGAACTCCATGTGAGATATATGTCATCCATGGACTGTTCAATCTTTTCTCGATCTCGTGATGGATAACTTTATTTTGTCGACTCTTCGACCACTAGTGACACGATCATGCACTTTCTTTATCCGACCACATCGTGGGGACTAGAGATATCTCTCCTGCTATGTTAGGAGTGGCGAACCCCATTTTCAACAGTCGCATCCCTCCTCATGTTTCATAACATATCTGAAAGCTACCTTTATAACTACTCAGTTACAGAGTAGCGTTTGACAACCCCTAAGCATACTATTGCAATATAGAAAACCATGCTGATCTCAGGTCTAAAGATTATAAATCATCATTGCTTGAGACCAACTATGACACATAAAATCATAACAATCTTAATAGTGTCTCAGGGTGGGTCAATCCAACACTATATTCTCTAACATATGTTCACATTATTGATTCGATATCCTCATATCCATGACTGGTAAAACATGATCATCAATCAATACATGTGCTGGTTGATAAGTCACTAGTGTCCCAACCAGTGACATCCGACTAGATATACATTTAAAATAACATCATATAACTCAAAGAGATTCACCAACAAGTCACATATTTGCTAATCTTTATAAATGATAATTCATCCAAGGAACATAATAACATTTATTATATCTCATAAAAATAGACATGATACAATCATCTCTATGATTGTCTCTAGGGCATATCACTAACACGCTTGACCCATGCTAGCGTGGTGGAGTCGTTGACGACGTAGAGGAGGAGGCGGAAGTCACGCCTGCTCAGTCGCTGGGTCGCGCCCCAGGCTGAGGAGGTGCTATCCTCCATGGAGCGGTCCCGATCTTCACCTTAGATATAGTTTGTACGAGACGAAAGACACCTTCTTGGCATAGTGCTTGGGACTGAGCTCGTGTAGGTTGCAGCGGTCGACGAGCACGATGAAGATGCACTTTGCAGATGGCGGCGACGATGGCCCTGGCCATCTTGGTGAAGGAGCTCTCGGAGGTGGGCTTGTGGCGGTAGAAGGGCGTGCTAGCGGTGAAGATGGCAATGGAGGCGATGAGGCCGAGCGTGGGGAGCGTGTAGCTGATGGTCCAGCCGACGTTCTCCTAGATGTATACGAGGACGGTGTTGGCGAAGAGCATACTGAAGAAGATGTTGAACATCCACCCAATGGCTGGGAAGGCGCGACTCCCACCTCTACCTCTGCACCGCCAACAACTCCGCCACGTTGGCATGGGTCAATCGTCCACGTCAGCAGTCAAACCCAGGTCAAAATTCACATAAACAATACATATAGAATCTTACATCACATAAAGCATACACACATTGGTGTGGAGTAGGCAACTGGCTAGCTAGCTTGGATCACTCACCACACAGACTTGTCGATGGCGATGCTGCAGAGCATTGGGAGGGCCTCGCCGGTGGCGCAGCAGCAGAAGAGGGTGCCGCTCTGGAGGTCCTCGAGGGTGACAAACCGCGCGACGTAGGAGGGGGAGGAGAGGTAGAGGAGGACTTGCTCCAAGAGCCCCTTATTGCAGGGGTGCGCGATGGGGTCCTAGGCGCCGGACGGGAAGACGTACTTCTCCTTCGCCTACCAGAGCAACTCCTGAAACTTGGGGTGGTTTGATGAGGACATCCCTACTATGGATACAGCCGCACCTACACATACAACTCATCCACTACAAGGACCTCTTACCCGAGCTCGTGCTCGCCAACTTAATTATCAGGTGAATTCGTTCCTATGTTTATATATTACTGAGAATAAACCGCTATCTAATGCAAGTGATTTAATTGTACTTAGGAACATGGGAACAGATCAAGGAGAGGCTTTTGGAGTCATGGACATGCATGGAAGACATAATGAAGGTCACCACGTCACTTTGTGTCCGTGTCAAGCAAGATTTCGAGTTGGGCTCGTTCTGGATTCGAATTCGGACTGCTGCGATAGTACTAACTTCAAACAGTCGTAACTTCTTCATACAGACTCCGTTTGGGGTGATTCTGGACTTCATGGAAAGCTTATCAAGTCTACTTTCCAATGGATCCAAGATCATCATCAAACTCCATCCGAGTCGGCCACAATCATCAAAAGAGTCCACGTCTATTTCTAAGTCCGAGTCAAGCGGGTCTTTGCGTCACCTCCACTTGGGCCCATGGGCCTTGTAACCCTAGGGCGTGCGCCCACTTCACGTCGCCACCCCCGGCCGTCTCCTATATAGGAGCCGCCATCTCCTTTTTCTAGAACGGGATTTCGTTTGATTAGTTTCTCCATTGTGAAAACTCTCGTTCTTCGCTTGTGTCGACTAGACCAACCGTAAAGGACCTCTGCGGAATCCCACCTTCGAACTCAATCATATATTTGCAATTGAGATTGCTTTTTACCTCGTTCTTGCTTGTTCTTCGATTGCTTGCGGAATTGATCCTCGTGATCGAGTCAGCGGGTCTTTAGCACGGTTGATAACGACAGTGGTTAGTTCGGCGATTGCTTGGTTCGTGCGTCTTTGCGTTCGTAGCTCGGATCGTGAGAGTTGACCATCATCCAATCGAATTTACCCTCTCACCGAAAGATCGGGACAACAGAGTATATCAAGTGGTATCGAGCTACGATTCATCGGTGAGTCTCCGCTTTTCATACCTAGAGTCCGAAAATTGCCAAAAAAATCGCATCTACCATCCATACCGAGCCCTTTGAGCCTCGTAATTTTTTCTTTTCGATTGCATTACATTGTTGAACTTTCGGTTGCATCGTTGTGTCTTTTGCTGGTCTTAGAGTCTAGTTCCTTTAGAGTTTGAGTTACATTCACGTTTGGTCTCACCGCTGCAGTTGAGTTCGACCAGACCATCTAGGAGGCTTTGCCCTGGCGATCTCGGAAGGAAACCTTGCCCAATTCGGAGCAAAGAAAGCAGCAGTGGTGATCGCAAAAAAAAGAGAAAAAATAGAGAGAAAAAAACAGAGAAAAAAAAAAAAACAGAGAGAAGACAAAAAAAACGCACATAACTTTTGCATCGACCTCCGATTGAGTGATTTTCGATCCGTTGGAAAGGAGCGACAAGATACATCCAAAACCGACCTCGTCGGGATCATCCAAGTATTTTATGAAACGCGTCGCCCCGGACGTCTTGCTAAAAACTTCGACTTTAAAGCGTCGTTTAGGGCCTCAAAGCGGGCATAAGCGGTACCGCAAACCGAGAAAAATTCAAGTTTCTGAATTTACTCAAAATTGATGAGCTCTTTTACAAGTAATTCTAAGGTTCCCGCGAAGACGACATCCTTTTTTGAGCTTCCAAACTCCGTGTGCGGCGTTCTCGATTCAGAGCGTAGTGTTTTCGTTTGTGTTCTAGGCTCGCGTCTCTAATGCGGTCTAGCCTAGGACCGAAGAACTAACGGCGTTGAACGATTTTTCACTTGCATTCACCGAGTCGATTATTGCTAATCCTTGCTACCATATTGAAGCCTTCCGAGCTCCACTTCCTACTAACTCGCAGGGTTACATTCCTTGCAATCGTTGTGCTAATCGCAAGTGAGATTACCACGAACCGACCACCGGTTGTGCCACCTCCTTCTGCGTTGGTAAGAGCTTGTAAGAACACAGTAAGGCATTGTGAGAGAGTGACTTGTGAAACTCAAAGAACCTAGTAGTTCATAGAGATATATACACTGTGATTTGTTCTTTTCTTTGATACTAACAATGGCGAGTTCATGGTCACAAGGGAGAATAGCATGCCCAATGTTGAGGATCGCCTCTCACGCCGCACGAAAGACATCATGCGACAATTTGCACACTTATTGAGTCAACATTCAGGCGTCTTGAGGCGGTTCTAGATCGCACCAATGACGGTCTTCTTTGCGATTGTTACACGTGTGGAGCGAGCTAGAGAGAGCTCCACCTCCTGCTGCTTCTTTGTCGGCGTTGCACCACCACGCCGTAACACATCCGTTGCTAGCTCATTGGCCGATGAGATAGAAGATGAAGTGAACCCATATGTTGCCGTCTGGTCCGATGGTGGTTTCAATCCCAACAATGGTCGTGATCATCGGCAGCGACACGTCAATCGACAAGGTATGCGAAGAGACCCATCACGTGAGGTACATGATCGTAATGATGCACTTGGTAAAATTAAATTCACTATGCCTCCTTTTCTTTGGAAAATATGATCCCGATGCTTACCTCACATGGGAGTTAGTCGTAGACCAAAAATTTGCTTGCCATGAATTTCACGAAAATAAAAAGGTTAGAGTGCTACTAGTGAGTTCAACGACTTTGCATCTATATGGTGGAATGAATTGTGCCGTAATGAACAAAACATACCTAGAACATGGAATGCTATGAAGAGAGCTATGAGAGCTAGATTTGTGCCTTCATATTATTCTCGTGATTTCTTTGAATAAATTACAACGTTTAAGACAAGGTAGTAATCTGATGAAGACTACTATCAAGAATTACAAGCTGGTATGTTACGTTGTGGTTTAGAAGAAATCGAAGATGCTAGAATGGCTAGATTTTTAGGAGGGCTTAAGGGACATTCGGGACATTCTAGATTATAAGGAGTATAATTCTATCACCCGTCTGTTCCATCTTGCTTGTAAAGTCGAGCGTGAAGTGCGGGAAGGCAGTCTCGCTCCCGAGGCTCTTTTGGAGTTTCTTTGCGGTAGGCAAAATCGGTGCGATCCGTGAGCGGGGCACCATCCTGCTGTCCCTACAGTGGCCGTCCTCCCCTCCCCTCGGTCATGGGCGACTAGCAAGCACCACTCCCGAGCCTCCGACGAAGGAAATCAACCGGTTCAACAAGCTCGTGGCTCTACCTCGGTTGCTTCCACCGCTAAGCGAGACATACAATGCCATCATTGCAAAGGCTTGGGCACATAATGAGAGATTGCCCAAATCAGCGGGCACTTCTTGTTAGAGATGATGGTGAGTATACTTCATCCGATGATATTGATGAAGAACATTCATTGCTTATGGCGACCCCGCGGTGAGCAATTTGAACCGAACATGACGAAGAACGTTTGGAGTGAAACAAGTGATAAATTTTGAGCATAATTGTGAAGCGTGTCCTCGGTGCTCAAATGGAGCGTCTTTGAAACGAATCAACGCCACAATCTGTTTCAAACAAAATTTGTGGTCAATGAGTGTTCTTGTCGTGTGATTATTGATGGAGAAAGTTGCAATAATTTGGCTAGCATTGATATGGTTGACAAGCTTGCCTTGATCACACAACAACACCCTCGTCCTTACCACATTCAATGGTTTAATTCATGTGGTAAGTGAAGGTAACTCGCATTGTCGAGTACACTTTTCTATTGGCTCATATCGTGATTTTGCTGATTGCGATGTCGTACCTATGCAAGCATGTTCATTACTGCTAGGTAGACCATGGCAATATGATAATGATACTGTGCATCATGGTAGGACTAATCAATATACTCTCATGTCTAAAGGAAAGCGAATCACATTGCTACCCATGTCTCCAGAAGCAATTTTAAAAGATGAATTAGAAAGAGTGGATAGAGATAAAGAGAGTAGCAAAGCGAAAATCAGATTGTAGCTAAGGAACTTGCCTTTGCATAAGAAGAAGCAACCTCGTGCTAAGGAAGGTGAAATTAGATTGAATGGTTCATTTTGTTAGCTACCAAGTCCGATATGAGTGAGGTAGAAGTCGGTAATTCAGTTGCTATGCTTTGGTGTGCAAAGCAACTTTGTTTTCATTTGAGGATATGCCCTCTTTGCCTCCTGCTGTTACTCACCTTTTGCGGGAGTATGGCGATGTATTTTCAAGGAGATACCACGGGGCTACCTCCAATTAGGGGCATTGAACATCAGATTGACTTGATCCCGGGAGCTTCACTACCCAACCGTGCGCCATCCGTACAAACCGGAGGAGACTAAGGAGATTGGCGTCAAGTGCAAGACTTGCTTGACAAAGGGTGCGTCGCGAGAGCCTTAGTCCATGTCTTGTTCTGTACTTTTGGTTCCAAAGAAAGATGGTTCATGGCGTATGTGTGTTGATTGTAGAGCTATCAATAACATTACAATTAGATATCGTCATCCTATTCCTAGGTTAGGCGACATGCTTGATGAATTAAGTGGCTCTATTTTATTTTCTAAAGTTGACTTGCGTAGTGGATATCACCAAATTCGCATGAAATTAGGAGATGAATGGAAAACAGCGTTCAAAACTAAGTTTGGTTTGTATGAGTGGTTAGTGATGCCTTTCGGTTTAACTAATGCACCTAGTACTTTCATGAGATTGATGAGCGAAGTATTGCGTACTTTCATTGGTAAATTTGTGGTGGTTTATTTTGATGATATATTGATATATAGCAAATCGTTAGAGCAACATCGTGACCATTTACGTGTTGTTTTTAATGCTTTACGTGATGCACGTTTATTCGGTAACCTTGAAAAGTGCACCTTTTGCACCGATAGAGTCGCGTTTCTTGGCTATGTTGTTACTCCACGGGAATTGAAGTTGATCAAGCTAAGGTTGAAGCAATCTGAGTTGGCCGACTCTAACACGGTCACACAAAGTCTGAAGCTTTTTAGGATGGTGGATTTTATCGCCGCCGTGAAGGATTTTAGCACAATCATTGCACCATTGAATGAGCTCACTAAGAAGGGCGTGCTATTTGTGTGGAGCGCCGCACGGAGAACGCATTCACCACCTTTGAAAGATAAGTTAACACATGCACCCCTACTCCAACTCCCGATTTTAATAAAACTTTTGAACTAGAATGTGATGCTAGCGGAATTGGTTTAGGTGGCGTGTTGTTACAAGAAGGTAAACCAGATAGCATACTTGGTGAGAAGTTGAGTGGGCCTAGTCTGAACTATTCTACTTATGATAAGGAATTATATGCACTATTTGAACTTTAGAAACTTGGCAACACTATTTATGGCCCAAAGAATTTGTTATACATTCGATCATGAATCTTTAAAGCATATTCAAGTCAAAGTAAACTAAATCGTAGACACGCAAGTGGGTTGAGTTTATTGAGTCTTTTCCTTATATCATAAAACATAAGAAGGAAAGGAGAATGTTATTCTTGATGCTTTGTCTAGGAGATATACCATGCTTTCACAACTTGACTTTAAAATTTTTGGATTAGAGACCATTAAAGAGCAATATGTGCATGATGCTGATTTTACAGATGTCTTGTTGAATTGTAAAGAAGGAAAGCGTGGAACAAATTTATCATTAATGATGGGTTTGTGTTTGAGCTAACAAGCTATGCATCGACTAGCTCATTCGTTTGTTGTTATTCAGAAGCGCATGGAGGCGGTGATGGGACACTTTGGCGTGAAGAAAGCAGAGGATATACTTGCGATCATTTCTTTTGGCCAAAGATGAGGCGGACGTCGGCGCTATGTTGCTCATTGCACTACATGTCAAAGAGCTAAGTCACGACTTAATCCTCATGGTTTATACATGCCTCTACATTCCTAGCGTTCCATGGGAAGATATTTGATGGACTTTGTTTTAGGATTGCCTAGAACACAAAAGGGAGAGATAGCATATTAAGTGGTTGTTGATCGATTTTCCAAGATGGCTCATTTTATACCATGTCATAAGAGCAATGATCTTGCCCATATTCTTTGATTTATTCTTTCGTGAAGTTGTTCGATTACATGGTGTACCTAATACTATAGTTTGGATCGTGATGCCAAATTTCTTAGCCATTTTGGCGAACTTTATGGGCTAAATTGGGGACTAAGTCGTTATTTTCTACTACTTGTCATCCCCAAATGATGGACAAGCGAAGTTGTGAATAGAACATTATCTACAATGCTTAGGGCTGTGTTGAAAAGAATTTAAAAATGTGGGAAGAATGCTTGCCTCATATTGAGTTTGCTTAAAATCGTTAGTGCATTCTACTACCAAGATGTGCCCTTTTGAGGTTGTTTATGGTTTGATTTAATGCTTCTTCCATCTTACGAGAAATTGAATTTTGATGCTAAACAACGTCTTTGAATTGATTTTAAAATGCATGAGACAACCAAGGAGAATATAGGCGCATGAATGCTAAATATAAACTTCTTTGGCGATCGGGGAGAAACATCTAACTTTTGAACCGGTGATCTTGTTTGGTTGCACTTGAGAAAAGATAGGTTCCCTGAATTGAGAAAGTCAAAATTGATGCCTAGAGTGATGGCCCTTTCAAAGTGTTAAAAAGATTAATGATAATGCATACAAGCTTGAGCTGCTGCAGATTTTGGGGTTAGTCCCACATTTAACATTCTGATTTGAAGCCATACTTGGGAGAAGAGGGCGTGCTTGAGTCAAGGGCGACTCAAATGCAAGAAGGAGAGGATGATGAGGACATCCCTACTATGGATCTGACCGCACCTACACATACAACTCATCCACTACAAGGACCTCTTACAGAGCTCGTTCTCGCCAACTTAATTATCAGTGAATTCGTTCCTATGTTTATATATTATTGAGAATAAACCGCTACCTAATGCAAGTGATTTAATTGTACTTAGGAACATGGGAGCAGATCAAGGAGAGGCTTTTGGAGTCATGGACATTCATGGAAGACATAATGAAGGTCACCACGTCACTTTGTGTCCGTGTCAAGCAAGAGTTCGAGTTGGGCTCGTTACGGATTCGAATTCGATTGCTGCGATAGTACTAAGTTCAAGCGATCGTAACTTCTTCATACGGACTTCGTTTGGGGTGATTCTAGACTTCATGGAAAGCTTATCAAGTCTACTTTCCAATGGATCCAAGATCATCATCAAACTCCATCCGAGTCGGCCACAATCATCAAAAGAGTCCACGTCTATTTCTAAGTCCGAGTCAAGCGGGTCTGCGTCACCTCCACTTGGGCCCATGGGCCTTGTAACCCTAGGGCGTGCGCCCACTTCGCTGGCCGCCACCCACGGCCGTCTCCTATATAGGAGCCGCCATCTCCTTTTTCTAGGCGGGATTTCGTTTGATTAGTTTCTCCATTGTGAAAACTCTCGTTCTTCGCTTGTGTCGACTAGACCAACCGTAAAGGACCTCTGCGGAATCCTACCTTACGAACTCAATCATATATTTGCAATTGATTGCTTTTACCTCGTTCTTGCTTGTTCTTGATTGCTTGCGAGGAATTGATCCTCGTGATCGAGTCAGCGGGTCTTTGCACGGTTGATAACGACTTGATGGTTAGTTCGGCGATTGCTTGGTTCGTGCGTCTTTGCGTTCGTAGCCTGGATCGTGAGAGTTGACCATCATCCAATCGGAATTTACCCCTCTCACCGAAAGATCGGGACAACAGAGTATATCATGGTTGATGTGCGCAAACTCTATTTGGGACCTCTAGTGACACACTTAAATATGTTTAGGTACATGATTGTGTAGTTCCATAGATGGAGGACCTACATGACCCAACCTGACAAGTTGAAAGACCCACAGTGCACTTTACTCTTATATAAATTACTAAAAGAGATAATTTGGAATGTTGTAGAAGCACAGACGTTATGAAAAATTTTATGGCCACACCCAATGCTGTCATCTTCAGTCCAACTCATATGATCCTACCGCGAATACTATGGTGGTTTGCGGCGCTTGAACAATAGTGTGGATATCGTGGGGATATGTACATGATCTTAGAGTGATGAGTCAATTGGCAATGGCGTTGTTGGTTTGTCAAATCTCGCATTTTTGGTAAACTTCTGTGCTGTCAGGTCTTTGGCGGTCCCACCGGCGAAGCCGCCGGTCAGACCGGCCGTGTGGAAGTCCAACTGGCAATGCTTGCCGGTCCGACCGGCCACAGTTCATGATGGAGTTTGGGGCTAGGCCAAAAATAGATTGTGTAGGCATGAGAGGGGAGTCTCCTGGATGTGGTCACATAATTTTTGGAGCTCCTAGTCAAAAGTTCTATCAGTTTGAAAATTCCAGAGAGCTTGCGAATTTCTGAGTTAAAATTTGGCTAAGTCTTTTTGGGTGGTCGGACATTTGCGAGAATCGGTCCGACCACTGGAAATCGGCGACCGGAAGCAGTGGGGCGGTCAGACCGGCTTCCACTTGGACTTCGGCCATTTTGGTATTGATGTGTTTTCGTTGTGGTTAATGCATGAGTTTCAATGCTTTATTGTTGCATATTGCATTGTTGAGCTAACGTGGGTCAAGTTGTGAAGAACTTGCTCCCGGAGTCTATTGCTGTGCAGGTGGCTTGCAGGTCAACGACGTCAACGGTGAGGTGGATCGGGACTACGCTTGGAGAGCTGAGGTCCAGAACGATCATGGATATCAGGTGAGGTCGTGTGACTCAAGCAGGGTGCAGAATGGACAAGATGGATCGAACGGGCAGTTCATTGCAGCTGGTTGGATCTAGCGGCGCGGGGGTTGGTGCAAGTGCCTTGGAGGTTCCGATGGGATTCGGATGGGAGAGACTTGCCGACATGATGAGGGCCACTGATCAACCTACACGTGGTGAAGCAGGCGATTGCTTCAACAGATTGATGTGTGTGTGTGGGTCCCATTTGTATTGGGCCTTAATGGGAGCCCATGTGAGAAACCCTAGCCTCTCCTATAAATAGAAAGGGGGGAGATGAAAAAACCCCTTTGGGGGAAGAAGCACTTAAGCCCTCATTTGCAAAAATCATTTCTAGGGTTAGGGTTAGGAGAGAAGAGGAGATTTGAGTGTGCTCTTGGATTGAGCTCTTGTCCTCCTTGAGGGAGTGGCTTTGTAAGCAACATATTGATTCAATCAATCTGTTGATGTTTGCTTAAGGGTGAAGTCTCTTTTGTGTTCTTCTCTCTTTTGATGATTTTGGTGCTTCCTTGATCTAAGTGTTTATGCTTGGTCTCTTGACCGATTTTATCTTGCTTTGATGTGTGGGAATACTCCTAGAATCTTCTAGATCATCAATCCCCCACAAGCAAGTCTTGGATCAAGATTTTCATATTTCTAGGTTTTGAAACACTTCTTTGGTAAAACCTTGAGAGATCGTTTCTTCGAAGTGGATCTGGACTATCATCGCTAGAAATAGGTCTTAGATATCCTTAGGGATGTGTGCTCCAAATTTGGTCAAGTTTCATTGGTTGAATCAAAAGTTGGACCAATTTTCGTTTTAGATTTGAGCATTGTGTGTTGCCTCTGGACTAAATCGGTCTGACTGATTTTGCACCGCCGGTCCGACCGCCCGACAATCAGACCACCAATTGAGGTCGGTCCGACCGCCAGACGATCGGGCCTTGAAGACACCGGTCCGACCTTGGTGAGATCAATTCTCCATATTTGTGTATTGTGATTAAGGGGGTAATTAAATTCAACACAGGGCTTCCTCTGTGCGTTTACTGATCTTCTTAGCTTTCATAGCTAAAGGAGAAAAGTGCGTGTTGAATTTAATTAAGACGAAAAATCGAGAAAGCGCCTATTCACCCCCCTCTAGTCGCCTTTACGGTCCTACAAATAGTCTGCATAAACCTAGGTAGAAGGGCCTCCTCTGCTCACACATTTTAGCTAGAGGTTAAAGGTGACAGCGACCATCACTCCGGTTGAAGGTGCATGGTGAGGTGAAGCTTGCTAGTGAGTGTTGTGGTTATGTCACATGCCTGTAAGAACAAAGAAAAGGTTTATATGCAGCTTCTATCGGTGTCAGTTGTGGTGGATATAAGCAAATTTGTTTATTGTTGAGAGGAAGGTGATCTAGAGTTCCATGTAGGATTCAACCCTTCTTAATAAGGAGGAAAGTCACAGCCAACCATCTAGGGACGGGTGAAGAAGAAGGCATGAAAGCTAACTGTCGGCATCGAGCAGACTAGCTAGAGGAGGGAGGAACATCCCAAACTAGGTACTACCACATGCGTTAGCATAAATAAGGACAATAATGTAAGTATGCACGTCGATGGTCTCCTGTGTGAGTTCCCCACCTCGCCACCGCCGCCGAAGTCATCAAAGTTAGTAAAGAGGGGGACCACATGGGATTATCTCGGATGAAAGATATCAGCTGAAAAGGGGAATGGGGGCGGATAGAGGGAAGAGCGGTAGTAGTACACTCAAATTAATACATCTAGACCTTGCTGTTTAGTGTCTCTGATGCACCTAACCACAAATTATAGTTGGCATAAATATTTGAGTTTAATGACACAAGAGTAGCTCCTTCTATTGTATACCAGGGGTGTTTTGGGAATTTCCTAATTATTCATGTGGGGCACATATGTTAGAGAGAGAGAGAGAGGGAGAGGACAAGTCATGTGGCCTTATCCTGCTGAGAGAGAGAGAGAGAGAAGAGGTCGTGGGGATTGATCCAATCCCCACGCCATGGCTTCCGCGAGAAGCTCGGATAGCTATTTTTGTGGTGCCTCATCGTCCTCCACCATATATAATCCTTCTCCTTCCTCCTTGGATAGTGTAGAAAAAAGCTCCTTCTCTTCTCTCTGAGATCAAAAATCACCTCAACCCGAATGATTTCTAGGACTTGCCTCAATGTGAGTCTTACAGTTGATCCAACGGCTATTGGGTGATTGGATGTTGGTTCGTGTGCTTGGCCAGTGCGTGATTCTTCTGTTTCTTTGTGTGGCAATTCTCCAACCTCGATCCTGTGATTTTGTACACTTGCATTCACAATGGGGGCATTGTATCTCCGACGACCCTGCCAGGAAATCGTGGTGTAATAGCGGTGAAAGGTTTTACGAGTCAGCATCCTATTGACGTGCCTTGCCTTCTCTACAGCTTTGATTGCCAATGGTTCTGTGAGTATCTCTAGTTTCCAATCCATCTATCTTGCATAGTGGTTGTACTAGTGTTGATACGCGATGCCCGATCTTCACGACTTAGAATCTGGGATACACTGTGAAACCCAACGAATCGACGAGACCAATCGATGACAATGCAATGACCTACGACACATGAACTCGGTGAACCATATGCCATGATAGCTCCACTTGACCACGACCAAAGTGGAGATGATCTCCATGCAATTCAATTAAGAACAAGCAAGAAAATCAATGGGGGATAGCACAATTCCAAGGGGTCAACAATCAGCTAGCACAAACCCTAGAACGATCAAAAGAGCAATATAAAATTTCATCAATTTTTGTGGTGCTACGGTGCATCACCCCTCCCAAGGGTACTAAGGACGTGTAGGACACTCCCCTCCATGCATGGGCTAAGCCCAAACTAACTCTATTTGGTCCAAGTGGCCAAATTGGCTTCTAAGCCTAATCTAAAACTAAATTATGTTAAAACCTAGGAAATATTTTTAAAATAGATGCATGACCCATTTAGGACCTCTCAAGTCACATGGCATGCAAGACCATCAATTAAATCCATGCGAACTCTTCAGTTGGGCTAGAATACTCAATTCAGCCTTTTAAGCTCTTCCAGCCCAATTAGAGGAGTTGGACTTGGATTGTTGGTTTTCCAGCCACATGGGTTTGCTATGGGTTTCCCTTGGACGTGGGAGAGGTGGAGGTGGAGGTGGGCTTAGGTGGCTACATGGACCTCCCTCCCCTCTTGGCTTGGCCGCATATGGCCCCCCTCTCCTTGGCTTAGCTGCCGCATGTGTCCCTTGAGCTTCCTTCCTCCTTGTTGGCTGCATGGAGGACCTTGGCATCCTCTTGTGGCCTAATGGGCTTGTATTCTTCTGTTGTGTTCTTCTTCTTCTCTCTTGGGCCTACCTCCCTCTCCTCCTTTTGGCCCACACTATTTCTAGGGCGTCCAACATACCTACATTCACACAAGCAAAGCTGTGGTTGCATTATTTCAAGCAAACTATAATAATGAACATTAAGTTTAGCTCTAACCTTGTGATAGTGCTTCGAATCTCGATGTTTAGGTATGTATATATTAAAGATGGGGCAATCCTCATCAAGTGTTCCTGCAATTGTTCCTTTCTGTGATTTGTTTATACTAGTATTGGGAGACTTACATGATAGATTGTGGGCTATTTGTGAATTCTCGGTGATGATTTTGGACTTGTAAATTATTGCGTTAATCTGCAATCATATATTAGGCTTTGAGCTAGAACTAGATTATTATTGAAGAACTGATTAGTTAATCTTGCAATAATATCGTTGATTGCTGCAGTACTGATTAGTTAATCGTGTAGTAATATCATTGAGTACTTGTAGTAATATCATCGAGTACTTACAGTAATTTCATTGATTGTTGTAGTACTGATTTGTTGATATTGCAGTAATATCATTGATTGTTGCAGTACTGAAATGTTAATCTTGCTATAATATCATTGATTACCGAAGTTACGATGATTTGTTAATCTTATAGTGATACCACTAAGTCAATCTCATCTCATTCAGTGATTCAGTTAATAGTTGATAGCATTCAAACTCAAATTCGGAAAGCATATTGTTAGCAGTGGTGCTACTAGCTTTGTTGACTTACTGAAAGTCACCTTTTGTTTTCTATCTGAGTTACTTAAATATATTTTTTATTTTTATATTGACAAAGAAGTAGAGCTCAAAACCTAGTCCATTGTCAAGTAATTATCACTCTAATTGTTTTTAAGAAACAATCCAACGATGTTGAGAAGACCTAGTTCATCACTAGAGCAATCAACATCTGAGAGCAAGAGCAAGGGGCTAAATATCAATATGTGCATTATGTTAATTGATATTGTCCATAATTTTAAATTATTGGGCATGTTTTCCTGTTTATATGTTATAATCAACAATTTTGGAATGTTAAAGAGATCTCCATGTTTATGTTATATAAAGCTTGCTAGAATCGTGATTTTCTGTTGTTATTTATTTATGGAATTATTCTAAAACATTTGCTAAATCCATAATTACTTCAATACCTTCCACACAGAACCAGGGCCATACTATTCCCACTAGTATAAATATATTTAGACATGTGAATATGGGGAATGATGTCAGTGTGGCATTCAAGATTTGCACCAAGTACTAACCAGAACAGTTGACATGTCAACTACAGAGTTCATCCTTTAGATATGTTCTGAACCAAACATCAGTTCCTTCTCGTTTGGTTATTTTTTTTTATTTTTAGGGTTCTCTTATATTTACATTTGTCTATTTTAGATTATTTTTTTCTATATTTGTAAGGTTCACCTATATTTACTTTTATCTATTTTAAAAAGAGACAATCTAGTCTATAGAATATTAATCCAATGATGAGAAAAGATGACTGATGGATAGAGAAATTCAGTAAACAGACGCGTAAACACTCCCTTTCACAAAACATTGGCCTTGGTGAAAAAGATGCAGGCTGGCATGCACTTGGGAACAGAAGAGGGCCAGCAACCAAATCAGCTCCTAATCATTATCTGCTGGGGAAAAAGAAAACAAGATGTAGACTTGAAGGTTAGAAATCCCATGATCCTTTGGGGGCAAGAATGCCATGGAAAAGGAAATGCGGATCATCAGCAGCATGCGTTGTGCAGGCCAGTTCATGCTCCACTCTTGCTCTCTTAGTCGCCGTTTGCCCTACCAATCCATCACCCAAAGCCGAGCACGCGCCAAGACCCCAAGTACATGCATGCTCATAATGTGGCAGCCAATAACAACCTCAAATTGGTGCCTTCTTGTCACAGAAAGACTACATGCTCAAGCGAATCTATCCGTGCGGCAGTTCGCATGAGTCACTGTCACGCTGGCCTCTCTGAATCTCCGCCTCCGCCGCGGCAGTGAGCAATGTACGGAATTGAAACCGTTGGTACGTGTAGCATCGCTCTTGTAAATGGTTGGTGCTAGCCCATTCCGGATAGTACCGGCACCAACGATAAGTTCCGAAACTGTGCCATCTTATCCCCGACAGTACTGATGGTTTTCATAGGCTTTTTCCAACGGGACTGCCCTCCCAACACATGGAATATGGGAATGGACGGACATGACCGCCGTTGTAATGTTCTTGCCTCCGTAAGTGGTGTAGTGCTTTGAGCTCTCAAGAGCCACTCGAACGCCTGATGGATGTGCCGAGGAGTGGATGTCGAGAGACACACACATGGACGCTTCACGTGCACAGAGAGGGGTGGTCCGGGTGGATCGAAAGCATCACCATTGGCAGTGACTCGGAGCTGCTTGTATCAAACCATTGGGCAAATTACCTTCTAAATTGCATCATGTGGGTCGGTCCCATCTGTCATATACTGTTCATAGATGTCTTAAACACAAACTCTTTCTGCAGATACACTGTATATTGGAGCTTATTGAGTGTATCAGACTATTCAACATGCATGTCGAGTATTTCTTTCACAAGGGTGGAGTCGTGGTTTTTCTAGAGTAGGGAATCAAGGTATATTACCTTGTTCCTCTTTGGTATAACGACTAATAAGATCCAGTAGAACCTACTCATGTATGCCGCTATAGTCATAAACCTAAGTTCGTGCTGCGTATAAAGTACAAATGAAATTTGTATAGCAAGTAGTGAAGCACTTACTTCTGGTTGTAGGACACCATTATGTAGTCTCTGTCGTCCTGAGCAAGCAATCCTGTCGTTATGTATTTCACGATGTAGGATGCATCTTCGTTGATGGTTTGCTCAGAGATGACGTGTGGGTCGAGAAAACCCACTGGTTCTTTCCATCGACGGACATTTTTTTCATCATGTATCTATACATAAGGAATGAGTTGTGATATTTTATTGGTATTACGTGAGTGTAGAACTTGATTTTACACACTTACAGTGTCCAACATCGTAGAAGTGAGGCGTCGATGGCAGCAAGGTTGAATAGGTCGAATAAGTCGTTCAAGCCCACGACGAAGTGGCCCGGCTCATGGAAGAAATGCCCCTTCGTGTATCTGACGGTTATTCCAGTATCGCACCCCTTCTGTTGTGTCTTCAACATGTACCAGACATGCAAAGATTGACAAGCTACTCTAGTGCGTGCTAGCACTGTGTCGGGGCCAACAGACTTCCGAGGGAGTATTTCCTAGGCTTGAGAGGCGCCTCAATGTTCTTTGATTTCGATTTGGCCTTAACGAGTTGCTCGCAGTACGTCTTCCCATGAGACGACACAGGAACCGATACGGTGACACGCTTTTCTTGTTCCTTCAGCGTCTTCTCCACAGAAACTGATAAGGCGGCCTTCTGAAGCGAAGGATGAGGTGAACTCATCGAGGGTCCTGTTGGAGAGGCATGATCGTGTCGAGATCGTGGAACTACAGGGTCCAGGGCGATATCCTTCTTGGTCCACTGGATAAAAGTGTACATGGCATCCACTAATGTTCTGATATCTTTGTTTGGCCAAATCTCCAGTAGGATGGCCATGAAATTGTTATGTACTATATCCACCTGGGCCCTGGCGTACCCTTGCGCCAGCTGGGCACCATACTGCACTGCCCCTTCTTAGTATGGATACACCATCCCCCGCCCAGCTTCAATAGAAATGGACCCAACCATCCTTATTTGGAGCTTGTAGGGCGTTGGCTCCTAGAAAATGATACACAATTAGCTAAGGCATCCTATAGATCTATCTTTGGAGCATTCCAGAGATGTACATTATCTTGATGTCGTCAATAGGTAATTGGACGTCGTCTTGTCTAGAATTATGTGTGGACACGACGCTACTCCGATGTTGAGGAGGACTGGCTCCCAAAATAACAGGGGCGGCTTGCGTCTGGTTGAAGAGTTGATTTATTTGATCCTGCAATATTGTTATCTGTCATTGAAATTTTTCCCGTCGTGCTCGTCCTTGGATCTCTTCCTACTCCTATACGTGTCAGAGTCGTGTCGAAATTCATCCATCCAAGGTACGTAAACTCCAACACCTCGCATACGACCCGGGTGCTCCTTGTTCCCTAGGGCCGTAGATAGTAGATCCTTCTCCCTGTCTGCTTCGAAGTAACCTTCGGAACATGCGGAAGGCAATGCTTCCTGCAAGAGGTCATCATGTTATTATAGACACTATGAAGTTATGGATTTATTAACAACTACGTAGTTCGACATATTTACCAGACGTTGGAATACTACCTCGTCTGCCGGGTTTGTGAAAGAGATGCCGCCCGAAGACGTGGCTGGTGCTCTCGCTCTTAACCAGGCTCAAGCGCGCTCATCTGAGATCTCAGCAAATGGTCTTGTAGCGCTCTCGTCCTCCGTCGCCCATTGCGTGGTTTTACCCACGTACCCAGCGGTGCCGAGTTTGTAGGGTTGAGTGTTTTGTGCCTGGAGAACTTTGTGCGCCGCACTTTGCTCTTGAAATTTGATCGTCGTTTTCATCCGCACAAAGACGTCTCATATATCCTGCGACAAGAAATGATACTTCGTGAAGGGCGTCCGACCTGTGTTCACGTACTTCGTGACAAGCGTGATCTTGAAGGTCCTCCATGCGTGTCCCATCGCGAGCAACGCCTACCGTTACACGCGTGCCTGGTCTGCTTCTGGGATAATGAACGAGCCTGAAATTTCAGTCCACAGGTGACCTCTCTCTACTTCCGTCAGAGGCTTCTAGCTTGGTGTGGTGATGGCGATCCGTTCCCTTCCAAGTACCCCACAGGTGGCCCGGAATCTCACCGCTGCTTTCTTGGGACTCAGATGGATCACAATGTCACTGACCTCCATGATAGTCATTCGGCCCACGGGCAATTTTGATATTCCTCTGCCATCTCTCTTACGTACCACTTTGATCGGAGATCGAGACGCATTCGGGGACATCGATGACGGCGGCGAAGACGGTGCCTCTGCCATCACGCTTACTTGTTATCTATATAAGTTACATACACAATGAACTAAAATTTCATGGATTGCAAGTTGATATCCATAATATTTACAGAAAGATACAAAACATAATACCAAAAAACAATTATAACTACTTAGAAAACTGCACATGCACAACTATAAATTGCACTTGACAAAGAAGGCTTACTCAGCAAACAACATCAGATATATGTAACATTAAAAAAACAGAATCCTAAAGAATGAGCATTCACAAAAACAAATCCATTTGCAATGAACTAGCATCAAGGTTCAATGCAAATAACACTGGTATCACAAACATTTTAGTACCTACTATAATAAAATGAATCAACTGTACCAACAAGCCGTCCACACTAACTCAATGTCTTTATTTGAACAAATTGTCGTCCTATTAGATCGACTTGATCAGGCAGAAAAAAAACAAAGAAATAGGTACATAAGAATGCTTATAACAAATAAAAGAGGAAGAATTCAGTAGGCTACCTGAACCATGCCAAGGAAATGACAAAATTGCCACATCACCAACAAAAAATGCAGTCAACAACTAGGGTGAGTACAATAATAGCTAGAGGTCAATTAAAAATTTAGAAAAAAAACAATACTTATGCATTTATTTGTTCAGTTAGGCACATGGCATATTCTCCGGGCAAATGTGACTTACAGGATCACCCTCACATATATTTCTCAGTGATATGCAAGGGTGCTTTTGTGTAGTAGTAGAATGTGTCATTGGTAGTTGCGATATATGTAATAAATTGTCTCCTTTTTTGGATTTTGGAGAATGATGTGTAAATTTGGATGTGGGGATAATACTCAGGGAAAACAAAAAAAATAGCATTAACCGCGTATACCAACCTGTGGCTGGCGCGAGGAGCAGAGATGTACCTTGGGAGGTGGCTTCGGAGGCGTCGGAGAGGAGACTTCGGGGAGGCGGGAAGTCGGGGGTGTCGGCGTCGGGGAGAAGGGGCGTCGGCGTCGGGGATAAGGGGCGTCAGGGAGGCGGGGAGTAGCAGGGGCCTCGGCGTCGAGGAGGCGGGGAGTAGCAGGTCAGCGTTAGGGAGGAGGCTTCGAGCGCTGGGGAGGTGAAGGGGCGAGAGTTGCAAAGTGACGAGTCTTGGAGCACAAACCCTATCGGTTCCTCTTAAATAAAGGGGTGTCACAGACGGGTCTATTATGGAATCGTCTGTGATAAGTCATTACAGACGGTTCCATAACAGAACCGTCTGTGATACAACGGTTAGGGTTTCTGTGATAAGTCGTCACAGACGGTTCCATAACAGAACCATCTGTGATATCACGGTTTAGGGTTTCTTTGTTAAGTCATCACAGACGGTTCCGTTATGGAACCGTATGTGATATGAATATATCACAGACGGTTCTGTTTCATATCACAGACAGTTCCGTAACAGAACCGTCTGTGACATGCCCACATGAACTTGGCGAACCTGGTGACATGCCCACATGAACTTGGCGAACCTGGTGATAAATCCATGTCCATAACACAACTCCAAATCATTTCACTGAAAATTCATTCGACTTAAAAAATTCATATCTAATTCAACTCAACTCCAAATCAAGTGAAACCAATTTTGATACTCCACATTACAATGAAGTCTACATTGACATCAATATTAGAGATGATAAGTCCATAACACATGACAATTCCACATTGACATCAAATTATAATAGAATAAATTCTTAATTAAAATATAGCCCTTCGTGATGATCGACACGCATATAGCTAGCTTCTTCACTGGGTTCTCCCTCGAGCCTAATGCCATCTCCGAAAGGAGGCAACTCGTCAAATTGATTATACTCTTCCTCATACACGTCATTCTCAACTCCGACAATCATTCTTTTCCATTGAAGAACTACGTGGCGGTTCTTATTTGCTGGGTCCGTTACATAAAAAACTTTAACAACTTGCTTAGCGAGTACGAATGGTTCGTCCTTATATCCGACACGTTTGAGGTCCAAAGTAGTGACGCCGTACTTGTCGACCTTCACGCCCTGCAGAAGTTTATCCCAATGACATCGAAACTGGGGGGTCTTGAAAAGTACGTAGTCGAGCTCCCAGATCTCTTCTACGAAATCATAGTAGGAGTTCAACCCACGTGCCCGACCATATTGAACTGCTCGTGAAACGCATCTATGCGGACAACGCTGTTCTGGACTGTGCTCTTCCTATCCTGAGCTGCCGTATAAAATGTGTACCCATTTATGTTGTATTCTCGCCATGTCATAATTGTAAATTTTAGCCCTTTTGCCAACCATAGCAGCGTATCATCACTTGATGGCCTTCCTGTGAATCACACCTTTAACCAACCGACGGTTGTGCTCTCTCGTGATCCAAACCTCCGACTGGTCTGGATTCTATTGGCATACCATGTCTTTGTGCTCGTCAATGTACGGGGACACTTGTGTCATGTGTTGCAAGACCGTCAAATGGGCTTGCACGTACGTATCTAGATCGAGAGTGATTGCTTTCCTTCCGATGGTCCCGATACCCTCCAGTCTCCCCTCATGACAAGATAGAGGCATACCTATCGGTTCCACCTGAGCCATATAGTCGACGCAAAATTCAATGACCTCTTCGATTGCATAACCTTTGATGATGATACCCTCGACCGAGATCGATTCCGTACGTGGGACTTGAGAATTCCCAAGTATCTCTCCAACGGGTACATATGACGTAGGAGCACATGTCCGCATATATTTATCTCTTTCGCAAGGTGAACAATGAGATAGACCATGATATCGAAAGATGACAGAGGGAAATACATCTCAAGATGACATAGAGTCACCTCGGCTTGTAGAGCATCTACCTTCAGGATCGATGACCTTCTGAGCAATTGAGTTAAAGAAATAACACAGCCTAAAGATTGCCACTCGGATCTTGTTCGGCAAGATACTCCTAATTGGAACAGGAAGTATTTGTGTCATCAGTACATGACAATCATGAGACTTCATACCAATTAATTTCAAATCTTCCATGGTAACAAGTTTCTTAATATTGCGGAGTAACCGGACGGAACTTTCACACCATGCAAGTTTTAGCACATTTCATTTCTCTCGGCCTTAGACAAAGTGTATCAAGTTGGGGCGAAGGTACGTTCGTCCTTTATCGGTCTCTTTTGGTTTTAACCCGGTCCTTATGTTCATATCAACCAAGTTACGCCGTGCGTTAACACCATCATTTGTTTAGCCACTAATATTCAATAAGAGACCAATCAAGATATCACATACATTCTTCTCAACGTGCATGACGTCGATGCAATAGCGAACTTCTAAGTGCTCACAATAAGGCAAGTCCCAAAAAAATGGCTGCTTCTTCCAGATGTTTTTCTGACGGATCCTTAATATACGCCCCTTCACAAGCACAACATCGATTTCCTTAACCACATCATAGACTTCTTTCTCTCTAAAAGCTGTAGGACCGTAAAGGCGACTAGGGGGGGTGAATAGGCGCTTTCTTGAATTTCTCACCTTAATCAAATTCAACACGAACTTTACTCCTTTAGCTATGAAAGCTAAGAAGATCAGCAAGCGCACAGAGGAAGCCTTGTGCTGAATTCGATACCCCGTTAACCACACGACACAAAAGTGGAGAAAAGATCCCAGAGGACCGGTCTGAGTATTGGCGGTCAGACCGGCTGGAGACTGGCGGTCGGACCGACGGTTGATCAGCGGTCGGACCGGCTACTAACTGGCGGTCGGACCGTTGGAAATCGGTTCGACCTGCCACTGCCGGGCGGTCTGAAAGGCGGGTGGTCGGACCGCCATTACTAAAGCGGTCAGACCGATTTAGTCCAGTACCAAAATACACACCCCAAATCCAAAACGAAATTTGGTCCAACTTTTGATTCGACCAATGAAACTTGACCAAATTTGGAGCACACCTCCCTAAGGATATTAGAAACCTATTTCTAGCAACGATCCTTCAGATCCACTTCGTAGAAACAATCTCTCAAGGTTTTACCAAAGAAGTGCACAAACCCTAGAAATACGAAAATCTTTGATTCAAGACTTGCTTGTGGGGTTGATGATCTAGATGATTCTAGGATATTCCCACACATCAAAGCAAGACAAAATAGGTCAAGAGACCAAGCATACACCCTTGAATCAAGGAAGCACCAAAATCATCCAAAAGAGAGAAGAACACAAAGGAGACAATTGATCTTTCAAGCAAGCATCATACGATTGATTGATCTCACAAGATGCATACAAAGCCACTCTAACAAGGAGGACAAGAGCTCACACAAGGAGCACACACAATTTCTCCAAACCCTAACCTCTCCTCTCCTCTCTCCAAACCCTAGAAAAAGGAAGAGGGCATCAAATGAGTGCTTGTGGGTTTTACATCTCCCCTCTTTCTATTTATAGGAGAGGCCTAGGGTTTTACTTTTGGGACCCACTCACACATGGGACCCACACACACATAACTATTGAAGCAATCTCCTGCTTCACCACGTGTAGGTTGATCAGCGGCTCTCATCCTGTCGGCAAGACTCTCCCGTCCGAATCCCATCGGAAACTCCTAGAGACTTGCACCGACTTCCGCCTTTGCTGATCCAACCACCGCACCGAACTACCCGTTCGATCCATCTTGCCCATTCGCACCATGCTTGAGTCACACGACCTCACGGCATCCATGATCGTTACGGACCTCGGCTCTCCAAGCGTAGTCGATCCACCTCACCGTTGGCGTCGTTGACACGCAAGCCACCCTGCGACAATAGACAAACAAATCGTTTCCGGGAATAAGTTCTTCACAACTTGACCCACGTTAGTTCCACAATGCAATATGCAACAATAAAGCATTGAACTCCATACAATAAACACAATTAAACACATCAATGCCAAGAAGGCTCACCTTCAAGTGATCGGCGGTCTGACCGCCCCACACGGCCGGTCCGACCGATTTCGAGCGGTCAGGCCAATTCCACACGCGGTCGGACCGCCTGAAAAGATTTAGCCAAATTTTCAGCTCGAAAATCCGAAACCTTCTGGAATTTTCAACTGAATAGAACTTTTAACTGGGAGCTCCAAAAATGATGTGACCACATCCAGGAGACTCCCCTCACTTACCTACATAACCTATTTTTGGCTTAGCCCCAAAATCCATCAACTCAATTTGGCAGTCGGACCGGCAAGCATGGGCCGGTCAGACCTTTCCACTGGCCGGTCGGACCGGCGACTGGCGATCGACCGCCGATGACTGACAAAGACTGGAGCAACCCCGAAAACGCGATAAATTGCAAACCAACAAAGCCATTGTCAATTGACTCATCATTCTAAGATCGTGCACATATCCTCACGATATCCACAAAAGCCCTTGGAGCTGAACTGTCCTCCTTATTTCCTTCGAATTGTTTATTCATCTTGCGGTATGGGTGAATCCTAGGAAGGAACCTACTGATGGACGATATATACGAGTTTACGCGAGTTGTTCGATCATACACTCTCGGTACCATCTAGCGGTGTGGGCGGGCTTTGGCTCCTTTTGTCTCGAACCCGACAGTTCTTGAGGTAGGAAAAATCATTGATGGTGCAGAACAACATGACACGTAAAGTGAAGTTCTCTCGTTTGTACGCATCCCATACTTGTACCCCTAACCTTATGTTCCTCAGTTCTGCACCGAACTCTTTAAAGCTCTGATCGAAGTTTCTCCACTGGGCAGAATCAGCGGGGTGTCTTAACTTTCCATCCTTCTTACGCTCCTCTGAGTGCCAATGCATCAATCTTTCCTCCTTTCGATTCACAAATAAACGCTTCAAACGTGGAATCACAGGCATATACTACAATATCTTAGCAGGAGGTCCTTGCTTCACCTTAGCAGTATTCTTACGCTTGTATCGAGATGCTTTGTACACGGGACAATAATGCATGTCTGCATACTCTTTACGGTAGATGATATAATCGTTCGAACATGTGTGTATTCTTTCTACTTCCATTCCCAATAGACAAAGAACATTCTTGGCTTGGTAGGTGGTGTTGGGCAACACGTTTCCCTCCGGAAGGATGTCCGCTAGGAGCGCTAACAACGCCGTGAAACTCTTGTCTGACCAAGCATTGCTTGCCTTCAATTTCAGCAGTTCAAGCACGGTTGACAACGTTGTATTTTTCGGCTTGCAGCCAGGGAAGAAAGGTTTCCCCGAGTCCTCCATTAAGCCCTCGAATTTACCAAACTCTCTCTCATTGTAATTCCCTTCTGCATCGCGTAGCATCAGATTCAGATTTTCATCATACGATCTATCCTCATTAAAAGTACAGTCCACATCCGGCATATCATTGACTTCCTCAGCGATGTCGTCATTATTAACTTCATGTATAATCAGCTCTTCACCGTGACTAGTCCAACATGTATACCCTTTTTTGAAATCCCTTCGAATCAAGTGAGCTTTGATTTGCGCTGGGTTGTTAAACATTTTCAAATTACCGCAATCAATGTATGGACAATACATAAATTTTATCCCCTTCTTCAACATATCTTGCTCGGCGGCTCTTCTAAAAGCAAACACGCCATTAATGTACTCTTCGCTCACACGGTTCTCAATGTACATCCAGTTTTGATCCATCTACACTACGCACGTAATAAATTAGTATTAAATTATATTAATAAACCGTAAGTATTCTTCCTAATAACCAAACATACTAAAATTTATTAGTAATTAACCTAGAGAAAATATAAAAGGTTACAGATCGTTACTCTCAGAGCTCACGACGAATATCCCAAATTAATATCCCGCGAGATCCTCCCCCCTTTCTTCCTTCTCTCCTCCATTCCTCCTCTTTTAGCTTCCTCCTTTGCTTTTCCTCCCTGCCTCCTTCCTTCCATTCCTTCTCCTCTCTAAGGTGGCGCAGTAGGGGGGAGGCAGCAGGGGTGGCAGCTCAATTGGGAATAGGCAGGGGTCTGTCGGGACCAAGTATTTATAATGGCATATCACAGACAGTACGTAATAAGAATCGTCGGTGATAGATCCATATCATAGACGGTTCCAAAAGAACCGTCTGTGATTATGTTATCATAGATGGTTCAACCGTCTGTGAAAGGTCCATATCACAGACGGTTCTAAGAGAACCATTTGTGATTATGTAGATGTTTTTATAGCCTATTTTGTAGTAGTGAATTGTAGTTTATTTTCAGAAGACAATATTTTTTTTTGTTTACTAGGTTATAACAACAATGTTAATTAAGGGCATAGAATAGTATGAGTTATATTTTCAAGAATAGAAGGAAACACAGAGCCAACAAAATTAGGGTCAACCCTTGAAAAAAAGGCAAACGCGATCGATCTAATAGGTTCCAATTACAAGATATAGTATTGGCCCTAGAAAAGAATCCAATCACAATTTTTTTTGATCAATCAAATATATTTCCCTCCAAATTTAAAGCACATCACGCCCTAAAACAAATTAGTCGACGTCGAATCTTATCCCCTTGATTAAACAAGCCAGCATACAAGTTCTTTCTCCCTTGTATCCTAAATAATATTTATTTGGACAAGTCATCGATCCTTTGTTCCTCCTTATCATCATCACCATAATTGATTATAATTTCTTAGAGATCAACCATGGTTTTTATTTCAAATCTCTAGGTACAGCGGCGTTCATGTTCGGAAAAGCCATGGACTGATTAACAATCATGCCATGGCCTTCTTTGGCAGTAATAAACAAGTGGAAGTTGGAGATTTTGAGCTATCAACTAGCATTGAGATTGCATAATGACAGTGATTTTGCTCGGTGATGGCGACCTTCAGATTCTTTCAATTTTATTCAGTGAGAGAAGGACATGATGGTTTGACACCACAAAGTTGTTCGTTTAGCTGCTTGTACAAGGTATTGTGATGTGGCACAATTGAATCCTCTACCCCCAAACCTTGATTTTTTTTTCTATCCGCTTCGCATGTTTCCAGTAACAGCAGAATTTTCAGATAGGACAAACTGATCCTAGTTACCTTCCTGTTCTCTCAAATCTACTGAGTTATATTTTTAAGGACACATGTTTTCGTTTACACTAAATTATCAAAATTAAAAGTAAACGTGCTAATGTGCATGTGACGCCCCGTGTCATTACCCCTAGGGTAATCACACTTAGACATCTGGATTCTTATTAAATGCCTGGTAGAACACCGCTCGAACGAATAGCAAGCCATTTTATCGAGTTCTTGTGAGAACAATAAAATAAGCGTACATCTTTATTACGATAGTAGCCACATAAGACTAGGGTTCTTAATAAAGCTATTACAGATACAAAGGGAGCTTCTCGCTCTGAGTGCCTTTCGAACTACCGCCTCCTATTAGTTCCACGAGTCAAAGATGGCTTCCATCTCGCTTAAGTCCTCGCCATTGGTGCCTTCTCCTCCTATTTCTTTGCATTGGTACTGCAAGTCCTTCGTCCCGCTCGGGATAGCTCCGTAGGACTAGGATCTAACAAAGGAGAATACTAACAAGGTTGAGTCTGAAGTACTCAACCAAGCATTAATAGCAAACAATGCCTTTGCATGGTGATCTCGGTCTTTATCACAAATTCTAAAATCATCTCATTACGAAAATAAATCATTAAAACATTAAGTGGCAATTTTAGTTACGAAAATACTACTAGTCACTCGGAAGAAGAAAGACCCTAGCGGTTCCGTAGACTCCAATCCAGAGACGGCATGAATTCATGATTTGTATAGCCTTTGCAGCAGCTTGCGCCACTTTACCCATAGCTATCACGAACTCTTTATGAGCTAGGTCCATCGCATTTCCTTTGATGCGACTTCAAGTTCGAGAATCTGAGCGTTTTCGGTTCGTGATTAAGTCTCCACCCATTGTTTTCCGTCGGTGTCTGGCGCCAGTCCTCCACCGAGTTCCAACAATGTTGGTTGGGGCGGCTATCCTCGAGCCCAACACTCCACCTTGGACCGGCTATCCTCCGTGTCCAACATTCCCGTTAATGGAGAACGTAATTACGTAAGCGGTAGCATTTTACGCTTGTAGAAGCGGAAATGGTTGGCTTGATTTTCTGACATCGGCCGAGTAAGAGTTTTGTTAGTCCTTATATTATAGCTGTAGGTAAAGGGTCCCACCTCTTACCATCATCATCATCATCATCATCATCATCATCATCTCTTTTCTCTACCAAGGCCCCCTTTACCCACATAGTAATTCTCATCTCATTCTCATTCTCATCTTTCTTATCTTTCTCATCATCTCAATTCAATTTGTTTTTGAGAAATAGTTTTGATGCAGTACATATATGATAGAGCAATATACGGTTTACATTTAAATTAGCTATATTGATGTTCAAGAGGATCGCTTGCCTTTAGAATGTTTGGAAAGGTCGACGATGACGAATCTCTTATCAGCTTCTCCTGTCGGCACTGGTTCGCCCTCTGTAGCAAAGCGGCAATACAAATAATATGTAGAGAAATACTTAGTGATTTTTGGCGATATTCAGATAATAAACTGCTAATGCGACTTTTACTGGTTAGCCAATTTTAATTTACAAATATTTTTCCAAAACCCGACTCGAGTTAGTAGTTCATTAAAATCCTATTTTAATCACCCTCTTAACCTAATCTACTCAAAACCTAATTTTAATCTACCAAAACCCTAATTACCTAACTAATTGCAAAACCCTAACCCTAATCTACCAAATTACCTAACTACCCTCTATCTAATCCCTATCTCCCCAATCCGGTGAGACCCTCCCCATTCTCTCGTGGCTCCTCCCGTCTCTTCTTCTCCCTCACTCAGGCTCCCTCGGCCGGCGCCTCTCATCCTCACCTCTCACTCTCTCACACCCGACGCCTCTCCCCACTCTCTCGCGCCTCTCCGCTCTCATGGCTCTCCCTTCTCTCGCCTCGGGAACCTCGCCGCCATCGCCACGGCCTCTCATTGCTCCTGCGCCTCCTCCGATCTGCGCCATCTCCTCCTCGCTCACGGCTCGCCTTCACGCTGTGTGGCCGAAAGATAGCCGCGCTGCTGCTCCCTCGCCTCGGCCGGTCGCTCAGTTCCACAGCCCGGCTCGGCGTCTCCTCCGCTCCGATCTACTCGGTGCGGCCCGGCCCTCTCTCTACCTCGCCTCCTCCATTGGGTGGCTCGGCGCTGGCGCCGCAGTCTCTGCCTTCTCTGGATTTGGCCAGCAGCTCGGCATTTCGGTCCACTAGGGTTTGGTGCTCTTCTCCTTATGGCTTTCGATTTATGAATACTAGTGGATCTATGAAATTCCATTACTAAAGCGGCTTGTGCTTATGCTTGCATGATTATGGTGATGTATCTGGATAATGGATCTTGGTGATTGGTAGTGGTTGGGGGTGATGGTGGTGGTTCGGTAGTGGGTTACTGAGGAATACCCACCTCCTTCTCTACCCTCTCGACCCCATGCTCTGTGATGAAAATGGATTGAGTTACCTATTGATGCTCTTGAGATTGGGTGGTACCGATGAATGATGTGCATGATGGGCGGTGCATACTAATGGGTGTTGGGTTTACCTCTTCTTTGAAATCAGGTTGGGAAAAGAGGGTGGCAGTCTTGGCTTCTTTGGTGCTCTCCTCTGCTCCTGGCCTCTGGCTACGGTGGTTCTTCCTCTTACGGCTTCTGGTCTGGCCTCTTTCCCCCTCTTGCTCCTTTGCTCTTGCTCCTTCTCTTGGAGGTCTTGCCTTCTTGAGAAGAAGCGGGAGGAGGGAAGGCACCTTGGGAGGCCTTGTGTGCTTTACATCTTGGCTTGGTGGCTTTGCTTCTTTGTGTGAATGAGGGTGGCTTGAGGGATGTCTTGGGGACCGCTGGTTTGGTGAGGGAATGCATTCTTCTTGGCTTACGGAAGGGAATGCATTTGTCTTGTTTGTCTTCTTGGTGTTATTGGGTAGTGCATTTCTTTGGGGAGTGTATTCTTCTTGCCGTGAGGAGATGCTTGGTTGGTCATTGCTTTCTTTGGGGATGCACTTGCCGGCTTGTCTTTATCTTGGGAGATGCATTCTTTGTTGGGAGGAATGTATTTGTCTTTGGGGATGTCTTTTCTTTCTTCTGGGTCGTGGCCGTGGGCATTTTCTGGGAGATGCACTTGCTGGGGAAATGCATTCTTTGGTGGCTATATTCTTGGCTTGCTCTATGAGAGAGGCTTGGGAAATGGTTCTTGCACCGGTGAAGCTTAGTGAGGTGTGGTTCTGGGGGTATGACTGTGAGGGTTTGCATTTGTGGTTTCGGCAAATGCAAATAGTGGGTGTTGGGTTCTAATAGTGGGATGATGAGACCCACAGAAGTGACAGATGTCGAAGGATCTTGGGTGGTCTGGATATCTTGGCGATCAAGGGCCGACTAACTCGGTTGGTGCAGGAATCTTGATTGCCAAGGGACCGACTACTCGAGTACTCGGATACTCTCATCGCACCGGAAATCGGCGGCCACTTTCTACTCTTTAACTTCTATACACTACTGCTCACAGAAATACTTTCAATTACGATTACTAACTAATTGCTGGTTTTCTTGCGAGCGAGGAAAAATGGATTGCGAGGTGGCTCTACGGGCAGGCGCTCAAAGAACCAGGCGACGAAGAAACTGCTACTACAGACGACAAGAAGAGAAGACGGCTAGGGTTTTAATTATTTATTGCCAAAAACATTGTAAATACTTGTAAAACAAATGTTGTAAAATCTTTTTGATGCAATGAAATGGAATTGTTTTATGTTAAGAAATATGCAAATGGTGCGGGTTGTCACAGTGCACTTCAAAAAAAAATCATGCTACTCTGATCTAACGAAATTTTATCCCAGATCGCATTTTGCAATGGCTAACCTTGGATTATTGGCGTTTGATGGAGGGCCTGGATCAGAGATAGTAGCTTTCTGTACTAATATTCTGTCTGCCCAAAGTTTCACGCACAAGTGAGGTCCGGTCAAACTGCGGCCGCCACCAGCTTTCACTTAGGTTTTGGGAGGGAATAAACTAGAACAAACATCCTGCTTTGTGATGTGAAAAAGTAACATTCCCTTACTGATAATCCATTGTAATTTAGTCCAAAGGCTGGTGCAGCTTTCATCTCTCCAGAGAAGAGGATAAAAAGTTGACTGGGAGCTAAGCATTTGCCTAGCCCTGGCCACTCTGCCTGCCAGTTTGGTTGGCATTTGTTAATTACTAGTCACTGTTATCACAAGCGGCTGAAAGCTCTTTCATGGACTGGACAGTCTCTGGTGTTGTTTGTTTCTCACACTTCCAAATGGTCCTGACGAGGGTGAAGCGAACAGTGACAGCACCTGGTGAAGGATTTGGATTAGCTCTCACTTCTGTTTTTTTTTTTTGGCAAATTGTTTCGTGTCATCACAAAAATCATTCGAGTTGGAAATGTCATCATGTGTCCCATGGCCCACTTGTCAGCCTCATATACTGTGCTATTTTCCAATATGTACGTCTTTGCGATGGAACCGAGCTAATTTTCTCTCTATATTTTTTTTTGTTGAGTTTAACTGAAGTAACAAAGATGGTTAAATCTGGGATGTACAATGATGGTGAATTACGCTCCAGATGTTCATTAGTCAGAGGACTAGTGGACAAGACTGGAGTTGTTATCCACAATTGTCTTCTTCTAGAAAAGAAAAGGAAAATGGGTGGTAAAGAGAGAGAAAATCTTCAGGTCAGTCTTCTTGTTTGACAACATCACCTTTGGATGTTTGCTGTTGACTCAAGTTCCCAACCAGATAACAACTCCATTTTCCAAACAACGAATCACTTTTACATGGAATTTCGGTATAGTAATGCCAAGAACATTTATTCACAAAAGTCCACAGAATCTAAGCTGCAAATACTTTTAGTATTTCGATAGGAGATGAATCGGGAAAAAAGAAAGGGAAAAAAACTATTAGACAACATACGGTTAATCACATCACGGCACAAGCTAAGATGCCAACAAATTTTCAGTACTCCACCTGCAGTGTTTAGCCTCAGAAATCAGAAGATCTGCTTCCTAGTTATGATGTATACTATATTTTTGCTACCCATTTCAGTCTGTGTTAGTGCAAGTAGTGTCAGGGAAACTTTCTAATGATGCATGTGCAGCGTCAGGCGCACATACAGTTGCTTAGTGCTGTACTGGTGTACTGTTTGTTGTAAGGTCATGCTCTTATTGTCGGCTCAAGATATAAATATTCTTCTAGATGTTAAGCAACTGGTGTTATAATACTCTAAGGACCATGCCATGCGTCCCTTGCTTCCTCCATTGGCAGTTTAGCGACCAACCAATCGGAAGGGGTGCGCGCATAAATAGTGAAGTGATGGACGGGCTAGGATCATTTGGACAGGTAGACAGAAGGAATAATTACAGAAAGAAATGTGCGATCTCTCTAATTAACTCAGTGGATAGCTACATTGCCAAAAGAAACTTGTAATCTTCTAGGATAAGAGTTTTCTTGTATCCTGCATAGTTAAGTAGGAAGCTTCACATGATCTGAGGACATCATCACACCCACCCACGCACCAAAATCCTGTAGATCAGTATGTATGCATGCATACAGAGACAATGGATGCTTCTTGCTGGGGATACAGCTACCAGAAGATGCTGCCATTAGATATCTTATTATCCCAGCATATGCCCAGCTCCTCCATGAACAGCTATTTAAGTGTTCAAGGATCAAGATCTCACACTGCATGATTACCAGTTTACATAAACAGGTTTACACCAATCAGGCTCGCTACTCCATTGGCTCAGGTGAGAGAATGTGGTTGCATTTTATATGTGGGCCACTTGGTAGTGAGTGAGCTCATGCCCTAATGGGAGAAGCGATTAATCATTAATCTATCCCGGAGATATGGGCTAAAACGTATCTATATCTGCTATGTACAATGTGGTGGGGAATGTGTTTGTCTCGAATGTGTTTAGAGTACTAGTTTAAGTTAGTTCGGTTTGGAAACCTTGCCCGTTGGGCTGCGAGAGGGGACTCGGCCGGCCTTCCGCGGTGCAAGATGGGCTGCACGCGCGTGGATTTCGGCCGCAAGAAGCTGTGCCAGTTCCACACGGGGAGATGGGTCGTGCCGCCGAGCGGGCTACGCGCTGGGCTTCGTTTCACACTTTTTAACGGGCCTCGTTTACACCTCTTGCCGTTTTGGGCCAGTGCCGCCCATTCATACTAGATGGTCTACCTTTAGAAAGGGCATGCTCAGCTCAAAACAGAAAATCTCTTTTTTTAAAAAAAAAAAAAAAAGAGAAAGGGCATGGGCGTTCAGCTACACGCATGGAATGGGTTGGATTCTCTTTCGCCGACCATCTCACGTACGATGCATACAAGACTATCCCATTTTTTTTGCCCCTCCCGTCCCTGAGTCTGAGAGGCCAGCCGTACTGGGAAATATTCTTGCCCCCTCGTGCAGGGCTGCCCCGCCCCGCCCCTACCAGAGGGCTATAGCGGCTCCATCATTTTGACACAACGGCGACGTCGCACGGGCACATGCACGGCACAGTGGCCGTGGCCCGTAAAAGGCGAGGCTGCCTACGCCGTAGCCGTGCAGGCGATTGCTAGCTAGCCTACGGCTACGGCGTGCACTCCATTGAGGAACTGAGGGGCTGTGCTGTGACGATGTCACCTCCAACATGGCCGCTTTTGAACTTTAGTTGTCAGCGCCCTACTATTCGCGCCTCAGTAACAACTCACCGACGTGACGTGTAAATAGTCGTGGGTCGATCGATGATCACAGGGTGGCATGCGTGCGCCTGGCTGGTTCATTAGCTGGCCTAATCGAGTAGTACTTGCTAGTTTGCGGTAATGTGCAAGATTCACTACGTTCAAAAGAGCTAGTACTGTACTAGCGATTTTTTTAAATAATATTAATTTAAAAGATAACTATAAAAATAAATAGTCAGATTTTTTTAATATAAAAATAGGTTCATATCGTCATTCCAATTGGCAACAGGATTAGAACAGTGCTGAGAGGGTCATGTTGCTAATTGACTTGGCGACAGGAGCATGTCGGTAGTTCAAATGACGCTATGAACCTAGTTTTGTAATTTTGTTAATTTATGTGTAGAGAATTAAGCCTAAAGATTTATTGTATTTCACGAAGTTTTTTTTGTAATAGCTTGAAGTGTTCGCGTAGTTCGGAATCCGAATTTGGAGAAGATAACGAAATGTGAAGTAAACAATGCGAGATCGGCGACGCAATTTGGAACACGAGTTCAGCGGCGCAATAACAGAAAAAAACCCCTTCGGAGCAAAATGAAAAAAAAATTGAGTTAACGTAATATTTAATAGTCGAAATATTTGAGAAAAGAGATATTTGAAAGACTTTATAATTTAATTATGAATTACACGATGCATTGGATTTGGTTACGTACATTAGAAATGCCAACATGCACGAATCAACAAACCAAAATACATATTAGCCTTTTTAGAATCGAAAAAAGGTTGGTTGGTGGTGGCCCATCGGTCCCTTCCCCTTGTCTCTGGAATGTCCACGGCTGCGGCAGTTTCCAAGTCAGCTATGTTCTGCGAGACGGTCTGGACGATTGAATGATGTTAGGATAGCACAACGTAGGGCCAAATTAATAATCAGGATGCAAATTGAACATAACTCACCTCTTCAATCCGGACTACGCCTGGGCGACAGGGAGTGCTAGGACGGCCGCCGGTCTCACTTGTAGGAGCCTTCTCCTTGTCCGCCACGTGCTCGGCCCGATCGTACTTAACTTCCTGTTCGGTGGTCCTCCACCACCACTTTACTTTCCTGGGCTCCTCCGGTGCCTCTTCAATAGGGTCGGGTACGTAAGGTTTATAGCATTTGAAGGTCTCAGAACGAATTGCATAGTTCAATATGTACTTCTGCTCGATGAACGCCCTATCGTACATGTCTGGGCCGTCGATCCATCGGAAGAAGTTGCATCGCATCTCCGTCTACCATTATGCGCAGATGTAGTTAGAGATATGTGGATTGTAACATAATATTTAAAAAATCTATGTGTGTGCAAGATTCGCATACAAGGATGTCCCCGCATGTGTAGTACGCCTGGGCGGCGATCCCCTGGTGTGTCGACTGGATGATCTTAACCAATTTTTCCTACACACATTGTGTGCGTGAAAACTCTGGTGGTCTCGGTGCATCCTTCGTATACACATTGAGAACAATCCGGATAGGGTTTAGCCCTCTCGGCAAGCCACTTGCGCTTCCGTAGCATCTTCACGTAGAAGTTCGCCGACGAGTCCGACATCTCCTTCCACTTAGTTATGTGAACCAAGCTTTGGTGAAGTGTTGGGTGTGGTGGTGTAGTGTTCTCCTCCAGCTCTCTTCTCCTCCAGTTCTCTTCCTCCTCCTTTTACAATGGATCATTTCGATTTGAAAAGGTGGTGTGGCAGAGTGTGGTCCTTTCAGTCTGCAAAGGTAGCGTGGTAGTGTGTTGTCATCTCAGTCTGCAAAAGTGGCAGTGTGTGGCATGTCGTGGTGTGTTCTTTTCGGTTTGAAAAGGTGATGTGGCAGAGTGTGGCCTTTTCAATTTGAAAAGGTAGCGTCGCAGTATGTTATCAACTCGGTCTGCAAAAGTGGCAGCGTGTGGCATGACAGGGTGTGTTCTTTTAAGTCTGAAAAGAGGGTGTGAGGAGTGTGGTCTTTTCGATGTGGAAAGGTAGCATCGAAGTGTGCTATCACCTAAGTATGCAAAAGTGGCATTGTGTGGCGTGACCGGGTGCGGTCTTTTCGGTCTAAAAAGGGGGCGTGACGGAGTGTGGTCTTTTTGGTGTAGAAAGGTAGCATCGAAGTGTGTTGTCATCTCGGTCTGTAAAAATGACAGTGTGTGGAGTGACTGGGTACGGTCTTTTCGGTTTGAAAAGGTAGGGTGTCACGATGCTGACTCCCTCACATGGTTACCTGTACACACAAGAACAAACATTACCGAAATATGAGACTAGCATAATCTAAGTTGTACAAAAATTTATATTTACATGACATGAATGATATTTACAAGAATAAATATCTACTCGCGGGCCCTCTTGGGGCGTACCCCCTGTGTGGTTCCTGGCCTTGTCCAGGGCGACTGCGGGTGCTAGTACGAGTAGGTCAAAGGCTCAGGCGGCCGAGGTACCCTACCGATACGAGTAGCCTAAGGGGGCATCACGAGTGGGTGTTGCGTCGGTTGGCTCGCTTCCGGCGCACTGTGCAGCTGTGAAGCCCCCACAGAGACCTGGTTGCTCTCGTCGTACGAAGGCCCACTGCCCGGTCGCCGTAGTGGCCACCCCTGCTCGGACTTGAAGTCCTCGGAGCGTGATTCCTCATGCGAAACCACCTCATCGTCCCAAAGGGGTGTACGAGCTTGAAACAGCACGTTATGCATATAAACATGGCGAAAATGATGAAATAGTATGTTATGCATGCAAACAAGATAGACATACCTCGTCGCACGAAGGTAGCGGACGACTCTGCGTACTCCTGCCCCATGTACGGATGGGATTCAGGACCTGTCAGAGAAATTATCGTTAGTAACTAGTAGAGTTTGAAATAAACAACTAGACGCGAGTGTTTCATTTTGAACTACGAACTTTGTTGGGGTACTCGGCCGCGGTGTCACGAGGATCCGCCTGCTACGTTCGGGTATGGTGCTGTGGAGCGTAACGCACCATGGCTCACCCCCCGTCCATGCATAGGTGAGTCCACCACCTCCCTCAGCCTACAACAAGATGCCAACTGGATGTCTTGCCTCGTTTTCTTGACGAACTGGTCCATGACCTCTCTAATCTCTGTCTTTGTCATCTTTGAAGTGCTCCACGGCGTCATACAACACACGGAGGTCACCAACTCGTGAACCTCCCATTGTAGATCGACATGTACACATAATTAATAAGTTAGAAACTGAAAACTTGCAAAGCAAATTAGATGTACGGACCATTTAAAACGTACCACGTGATGGAATGCGGAGTCCGACTGGGTCGGGTACGCATCGGATGTCGCATCCTCGTGTTATGGTGGGTCATCCACGACCCTGACATAGCAAACCCTCGTCCGACTGAAGTACCACTCGATGTACTCCTCGTACATCCTAGGGTCGTAGGAAGCATCCTCCTGGATGACGTCCTCCATGGTGTGGAGCCAACCCTGAACCCAAGGGAGCATCCTATCTGCCAAGGAAGTTGTAGCAGGTACTCCCTTCCTAGTGTACCTGTGGAAGGTAAAATAATTATTTCGTAGGTACTTATGGCAAATGATACTATAGAAATAAAATGTGAATGTACCCATGGGCGTTCGGCACCAACCGCTGCCCCTAGGGGACTAGGACCTCCTATCACAGACTGAACTAGCGCATCACCCGGTGCACGTGGTACTCCTTGATTAACAAGTATGTGACTTGTTTGTGAAACTCTTTACTTGTAAGGTTATTCTAAAGTTGTCCCTAGTCGGAGTTCATGTGAGGACACACGTGAATGGTGGATTAGCACATGTATCGGTTGATGACTATGTTTCATAGGTCATAGACATGGAGATGTCAAACCAATAATGTGGACACATGTTTAGAACATGGGGTTGGACCGACCCAACATGAGACATAACAATTATACTTATGGTTCTCTCTACACAACGTGTACGCCTTGTCCTTAGACCTAAGATTGTCGCATGTACTTGAGATGTGAATCGACCTACTTAGGGGCTATCAAATGCTACTCCGTAACTGGGTAGTTATAAAGGTAGTTTTCGGGTTTGTCATGAAGCATGATGCGAGGCATGGTCAGTCAAGATGGGATTTGCCCCTATCTACCTGAGAGAGATATCTCTGGGCCCCTCGAGTGATCGGATCCAGAAATGCATGGCCATGCTACTTAAGGTTAAGAGTTAACCTAGTAAGGGATTCCGGATCACAAGATCGAGATAGAGTGGTCAGCTTGGAGCTCGACCGAATATCGTGAGGCAAAGGGATTGGCATGTACATAACGTTGTGTTGGTTCGTCCGATATGATCTTTGTGTACGTTTAGGAGTTGGGACGTCTTGCTAGAGGCCGCTATCGACTATTGACCGAGTATGTGCACTCGTGTCATGTCTAAACGTACGCAAACCTAGAGGGTCACACACTTAAGGGGGTGAAGCCTAATTCGGATTAGATCCGAATTAGAGTGGGCATTGAGTCCTAATGGGCCTCTATTGGTAGAAGCCCATTGTGAGGACATCTATAAAAGGAGGGCTTGGGCGCTCGGGTTGCGTGCGATTTTGGGACCCTCAAACCACAGCCGCCACCTCTCCCACGCCCTAGTCGCTCGCGCGGATCTAGCAGTCCGGCGTGCGTCGCTTTTCTCCCGTACGTGTGGATACCTTTGGAGGCGCTGCATCTGTAGCGTTTGGACGAACCGCAAGAGGGGGCTATTCGCACGTGACGCCGCGACGAGGGCGAGGAAGTAGTAACGACTACTCTGCCCGACGCTTGTTGCATCAACTTAATACGACTACTACGCCTGACGTCTTGCATCGGTTTCGCACCTGGCGTCTAGTGGTAAGACCGTGATCTATAAGCTGCAAAGTGATCTTGGTTTACGGGTAGAATTTTTATTAATTTGCGCTAGTGTAGCCTACCCTTAACCCTTCAACAAGATAGACATACCTCGTCGCACGAAGGTAGCGGACGACTCTGCGTACTCCTGCCCCATGTACGGATGGGATTCAGGACCTGTCAGAGAAATTATCGTTAGTAACTAGTAGAGTTTGAAATAAACAACTAGACGCGAGTGTTTCATTTTGAACTACGAACTGTCTTGGGTACTCCCAGCACGGTGTCACGAGGATCCGCCTGCTACGTTCGGGTATGGTGCTGTGGAGCGTAACGCACCATGGCTCACCCCCCGTCCATGCATAGGTGAGTCCACCACCTCCCTCAGCCTACAACAAGATGCCAACTGGATGTCTTGCCTCGTTTTCTTGACGAACTGGTCCATGACCTCTCTAATCTCCTGTGCTGTCATGCTGAAGTGCTCCCTAGCGTCATACAACACACGGAGGTCACCAACTCGTGAACCTCCCATTGTAGATCGACATGTACACATAATTAATAAGTTAGAAACTGAAAACTTGCAAAGCAAATTAGATGTACGGACCATTCAAAACGTACCACGTGATGGAATGCGGAGTCCGGCTGGGTTGGGTACGCATCGGATGTCGCATCCTCGTGTTATGGTGGGTCATCCACGACCCTGACACAGCAAACCCTCGTTCGACTGAAGTACCACTCGATGTACTCCTCGTACATCCTAGGGTCGTAGGAAGCATCCTCCTGGATGACGTCCTCCATGGTGTGGAGCCAACCCTGAACCCAAGGGAGCATCCTATCTGCCAAGGAAGTTGTAGCAGGTACTCCCTTCCTAGTGTACCTGTGGAAGGTAAAATAATTATTTCGTAGGTACTTATGGCAAATGATACTATAGAAATAAAATGTGAATGTACCCATGGGCGTTCGGCACCAACCGCTGCCCCTAGGGGACTAGGACCTCCTATCACAGACTGAACTAGCGCATCACCCGGTGCACGTGGTACTCCTCCACGAAGACATCGTGCACCATGCTCCTTCGTGTGTACTAGTATGCGTGGTCTCGCGTACACAGACTCAAAAGGCCTCGGGGTGTGCGCGTGTAGACCTTGCCGAGAGTGTACAGTGTCCAGATGACATGGTCATCCATCAACTGATCGAACATCGCAATGTAGTCTGGGTTGGACGCGTGCATAGTGATCGGAGTGAAGGTGACTTGTGGAATAGAACAACATAAACTTAGCACAAGAAATAGAATTACATTAAAAAATAATAATAAATGTTTAGAAAACTTACCCGTGATGACACCACACTGTACCCATGGTCGGCCGGTCCACATTGTCGCCGTCAGTGTACATGTCGGTGGTGTAGGCTTAGGTCCAGCTGTGGTCGTCCGATCTGGAAACGCTCGAAGGACCATAGCTGAAGAAGCATTAAGCATTCGGAGAGGATGGAGTTGTCCCGAATACAGTGGGACGCGTCGCACAAGGCTTGGTACATTGCGCATAGCACCGCCGGGCCCCAGGCGTACAACTAGATCACCTCCACCTCCAAGTTCGCCAGCTCACGTGCGTACCATATCATGTGCTTGTTGACGCTGTCGCCATGGGACCCTAGGAACATCACCCACCGAAACAACCAAAATAAGTATGCATTGAAGTGCCTCCTCACTGTGTACTCAATTGCGTCCTTTGCCATACGCTCCAGCTACAAGAAGACAGAGACACATCACTAAGTTGCACAAAACAGTTGAAGCGAAAGGACAAGAGTTATAAAAACTTACATAGAACTGGCAGATCCACTTCAGCGACATCCCGTGGGTGCTGTTGAACTCACTGTAGCCGTTGTTGGGCGGCAGCACCACCTGGAACCTTGCGAGGAACTCCTTATGCCACGTGGCCGGGACGTCATGTGCCGCGAGGGGGAAGCCCGCGAAGGGCAACCTGATCAGGAAGGTCACGTATTGAAGCGTCGGTGCCATCTCCCAGCACGGGAGGTGGAACGTGTGCATCTCTGACCTCCACCGGTCAACCAGTTCTATCAGAAGGCATCGGTAGTACGAAAAGCACCTCGACGTACGACCACCGCCCGCGCGGTCCTGGTCATCCTTCCACGTCGCCTCCATCATCCTCGCTAGTGGAAGGAGGCCTGCCGCTCTCAACCTGCGTCGAAAAGGTTTAAGAACAAACGTGAGTCCATCCAAAGTAGTCAGTCTGCAATTGAGTACACAAAGGTCACAACTACACGTACCTTAGAACTCAACGTGGGTCCACCCTCCATGCCTTCATGGAAGTGCGCAACCGCAACGCGCCAACCTCAATCGCCGCCTCGCCCTCCTGGGGGAGAATGGTACCGAGGTGGCTACGGTAATGTGCGTCAATGGCCAAGTGAAGCAACTCGTACGACCACTACGCAACGTCTCCTGAGTCTGCTATACCTGAAAATTTAGTGCATATATTGTAAATACTACGAAAGATATGCAAAAGTAATAAGAAGTGACATTAACAAAATATATTGTAAATACTACAAAACATTATCAATGAGATTATTTTGATTAAGCTGTACATACCCTATTTAGCTACTCTACAATTTTTATAGATTCTTTTTATAGGTATCTTGCTACTTTCTTTGTTTGGAAAGTGCCTCCAGCATTAACAAAATATTTACCATGTGCAAATAGGAAAAAAAATAGGTTCACAATGTTTTAGTTCGGCTCTACATAACTTATGTAGCAAATCTGGATTTTTTTATAATTTTTAGAGGTGTCTTGCTATTTTCCTAGTTTAAAAAGTATTTTTGGCATTAACAAAATATTTACCGTGCACAAATGAAAATCAAAAATAAGTTAGGATTATTTTGATTAAGCTCTACATACCCTATTTAGCTACTCTGCCATTTTTATAGATTTTTAATAGTTATTTTGCTATTTTCCTTGTTTAAAAAGTGTCTCCAGCATTTATAAAATATTTACCGTGTGCAAATAGAAACAAAAAAAAGTTCATAATATTTTAATTCACCTCTACATACCCTATGTACATACTCGATATTTCTTATAGAATTATTAGAGGCGTCTTCCTATTTTCCTAGTTTGAAAAGTATTTTCGACATTAACAAAATATTTACCACGTAAAAAATGAAAACCTACAATGTTTTCTTAGTATTTTTTTTGAATTTATAGTAAATCGTTTGAGTACTGAAACATAAATAATATCTATACGATGAACTAAACTATACACAGCTAAAATGATGTACTATATCAAATAAAAATATAGCTAAAATTATATAATCCATTGAATTCTATATATGTCGCTATTTTCATTTGCTAACATATAAGGTTTTGAATTTATGTACAAAGTTGCAAGAATATTTACTTACAAAATGGGCGACGAGATATGCTGCTCCGTCACTCACTTCTTTGCTAGAAACTGACAGGGCTTCGCTACGTTTCTTCTCCCATCTCCTCTCTGTTCTCTTTTTCCAAAATTAAAATAACTTTTACTGAATTTTGGGGTATATATAGCCAGCTTCTGTCACCAGTTCAACTGGCGATTTGCACACTTTTCAATGCAAATTGCCAGTTAAAATGGCGACAGGCATTTAGAACGACGACTGACAATAAATAGGTTTCTGTCACCATTTGAAATGACGACAGGTGCCAAATGGTGACAGGAACCTATTTTTGTACAAAAAATTGATTTTTTTTTGTAATTATCTTTTAAATTAATATTAGTTTAAACTTCTCCCCTCTCCTTATCTCTCTTCTCTCTCTCTAATCTTTTTTCTAGAATTAAAATGACTTTTTCACCAAATTTTAGGTCATATATAGCTAGCCTCTGTCACCAGTTCAACTGGCGATTTGCACACTCTTCAAGGCAAATTGCCGGTTGAAATGACGATTGATAGGAGCCTGTCGCCAGGTTAAATGGTGACATGAACCTACTTTTGTAAATAAATAAAAATCTGATTTTTTAATTATCTTTTAAATTAATATTATTTTTAAAAATTTCCTATACTAGCTAGATGCTATGTACTGTAGTACGTACGCGTGTGGAGTTAGTAATGATTAGTGCAAGTTTGATGTGTGCACGGCAATGTCTATTGTCCTCCTTGAGCCCCGTGACATGAACCCACATGCATCCGCATTGTCAAAGTTTTGATCCGGTGTTTCCAGAAAAGTATTAGTAGTAATCGAAAGTACGGGCCTTTTGGTTCCTAGCTAAACTTTGCGACTTTGCCACTTTGCCATACTGCAAGTTATACTTTTAGTTTATAGTCACACTAGTGGCAAGATTACTTTTCTCTTAACAGGGTCTCACACATTAGTGATTTAAAAAGGTGTAGCAAGATTACCTTACGTGTTTGTACTTTTTTGTAGCTAGCTTAGCTTGTTTAGCAATAGTCCCCCTTGGTCTAGTGCTTGGTGCTACGATAGTTAGGACACACGGGCACATAAATGCCACATTTGTCAATACTAGTTAAATGCTGGTGCGTTATTACGGAATCCGCGATAAACACCATCTAGGACAATGAACGCTCTTCTAAGATAAAGAACCTATAAAATTGTAATATTACATATTTCCTCTGCATACAAATTATGAAATGATCACAAATCCAAAATGCTTGTACAGTACATTTGTCCCATCACAACATAGTCATGCACATACAACTTTTTAATTTTTGTAGAAGTTTTGTTCAAAAGAATCAATAAAATATGATGCAAATTAATACACGTTATCACACATATTCCTATAAGTTCACAGTGACACTCTTGCTGCCGTAGTCAGCCTAACCTCCCGATCCTAGCCATCCACCCTCCCTTCCGCACCTTTGCCCTAAACGCACTGCTGTTGTCGCCTTCCTATCCTATCTTCAATCGCTCTTGGCCATCTTTAGTAGCCATAAACCATTTATGTTATATTTTTACAGAGGTTAAATTATTATGAAAAGTGATTTAAAGCAACAGAAAGACATGGTATGATTTTCAATATGAAGACATTGCAATGCATCAAAATCTGGCTAAAGAGTCCCCCCAACAGAAAGACATGATATGATTTTCAACATGAAGACATTGCAATGCATCAAAATCTGGCTAAAGAGTCCCCCCAAAAAAAGTCTAGCTAAAGTAAGGAAACCTTCCCAAACAAACAAAGACAACTAACTTTGAGGAGGATCTAGTACAAGTGAAAACAAGATATCGTCATCGCCCAGCTTTGCCGAGTCTTCCACACGAGCAACAAGCGAGATCTGAGACAAGCTAAGAGCACTGTAACAATATAATTGTTTTCATAAGGGTGAAAGATATTAATATATGCAAAAAAAAATTAGCGAGAAAATACAAACATAGATATAACTGGCAACAACAACTAATAATAATTCAGCAAACTTATTTCCGTGGACATCATGAGGATATGCTCCAGATCTTAGGATGATGTGACAATTGGCAATGACGTTTACGGTTTGTCGTTTCACGTGTTTTCGACAAAGTTTCAGAACTGTTAGGCAGTAAACGGTCTGACCGGTCGTAGCATGGCGGTCAGACCGGTACCAAATCGGTCCGACCGGCCATAGGCGGCGGTCGGACCGATGAACTTAAAAAATGTTATTTTGAGCTGGGCCAAAAATAGAGGGTGTAGGCAAGAGAGGGGATTCTATTGCACTTGGTCTCATAATTTTTGGAGTCTCTAGTCAAAAGTTTTATTGGATTGAAAATTCCAATAGGTTTCGATTTTCAAAAGCTGAAAATCGGCTAAGTCATTGCTAGCGGTCTGACCGGCCCAAGTGTGGCGGTCGACCGCCATGATGTCGGCGATCGACCGCCCTAGAGGTGATCGACCGATTTACTTGTTTCGCCCGGTGTGGCGGCGATGTGCGGTTGTTAGGTCAAAGTCATGAGTTTCAGGGCATATATGGTGCATGATGCATGTTTTGACTAACATAGGTCAAGTTGTGAAGAGGTTGTTCCCAAATTCGGTTTACTTGTCTATTGTTGTGCAGGTTGCTTGGTGGTCAACGACGGTCAACGGCGAGGATGATCGGGACTAGGCTTGGAGAGCTGAGGTCCAGAACGATCGACGATGCCGGGTGATGTCAATGTACTCAAGCGTGGTGTAAGATGGACAAGGGTGACCTATTAGCTAATCCGAGGAGCAAGATGGTGCAAGGTGTAGCTAGTTAGGTCAAGAAGAGATAAAGACGACGCTTTAAAATACGTGCGTATGTGTCCCGTTTCTTTTGGACCTTAACGGGAGTTCAATAGAATCAAACTTCTAGAAGGTCTAAGCCTCCACTATAAATAGGAGAGGGTGGTGGCTGCACCACCTCTTCGCCTTTTTGCTATTTTGGAAACCCTAATTTTCTTAGGGAGAGCTTTGGTGGAGGCTAGGGTTTAGAGAGTTTGATGTAATTTTTGTACTCTTGGATTGAGCATTGTCCTCCATTGATGGAGAGGTCAGAAGCCATATCATATCAAATCAATCTAGAGAAAGTTTGATCACGTCTTGCCTCATTGCGTTCTCTCTCTCTCTCTATTTGATGATTTTAAGTCTTTCTTTGATCTGAGAGTTTTTGATTGAATTCTTCACGTGATCTAGCTTGCTGTGACATGTGGGAACCTATCTAGGATCATCTTGATCATCAATCACCCACGAGCAAGATTTTGGATCAAGTTTTTTGAACCCTTCTTTGATCAAACAAAAAAAGATTTTTATTCTTTCAAGAATTATCATAAATTTTGATCGAAATAGGTTCCTGATATCATAGAGAAGGAGTGTTCCAAGTTTCATCAAGTTTGGATTAGTAGATCAAAAGTTGGATCTATTTTCATCTTCGTCATCAGGGCTGTTCTTCTGTTCTGGAGGCTGGCGGTCAGACCGCCCGTAGCTACTGGTCAGACCGGCCTGAAATCGGTCGACCGCCCAAGGCCAGCGGTCCGACCGGCAGTGCACTGATAGTTGCTATCTTGTGTTTTGATCGTTTGTAGTCTTGCTTAGGGGTGTTTATTGGATTCAATATTAGTCTTCCGCTGTACTATATACTGATCTTCATAGCTTCCATAGCTACTGGAGTAAAATATTATTGGATCCATTATTTGTGAAAAAGTGAGCGGGCTCCTATTCACCCCCACTCTAGTTGCCTTTTCGGTCCAACAATTTCAATGGTTACAATAGATAAGAATTATTATGAAAAGTGATTTAAAGCAACAGAAAGACATGGTATGATTTTCAATATGAAGACATTGCAATGCATCAAAATCTGGCTAAAGAGTCCCCAACAGAAAGACATGATATGATTTTCAACATGAAGACATTGCAATGCATCAAAATCGCTAAAGAGTCCCCCAAAAAAGTCTAGCTAAAGTAAGGAAACCTTCCCAAACAAACAAAGACAACTAACTTTGAGGAGGATCTAGTACAAGTGAAAACAAGATATCGTCATCGCCTTGACTTTGCCGAGTCTTCCACCACGAGCAACAAGCGAGATCTGAGACAAGCTAAAAGCACTGTAACAATATAATTGTTTTCATAAGGGTGAAAGATATTAATATATGCAAAAAAATTAGCGAGAAAATACAAACATAGATATAGCGCAACAACAACTAATAATAATTTGACAAACTTATTTTAGTGGACATCATGAGGATATGCTCCGGATCTTAGGATGATGTGACAATTGGCAATGGCGTTTACGGTTTGTCGTTTCACGTGTTTTCGACAAAGTTTGAAGCTGTTAGGCGATGCGGTGCGGCCGGTCGTAGCATGGCGGTCGATCGGTACCAATCGGTCCATAGGCCATAGGCGTGGTCGGACCGATGAACTTAAAAATGTTATTTTGAGTGGGCCAAAAATAGAGGTGTAGGCAAGAGAGGATTCTATTGCACTTGGTCTCATAATTTTTGGAGTCTCTAGTCAAAAGTTTTATTGGATTGAAAATTCCAATAGGTTTGATTTTCAAAATGAAAATCGGCTAAGTCGTGCTAGCGGTCCGACCGGCCCAAGTGTGGCGGTCGGACCGCCATGAGTCGGCGATCGGCCGCCCTAAAGTGATCGACCGATTTACTTGGTTCGCGCCGGTGTGGCGGCGATGTCTGTTGTTAGGTCAAAGTCATGAGTTTGAGGCATATATGGTGCATGATGCATGTTTTGACTAACATAGGTCAAGTTGTGAAGAGGTTGTTCCCAAATTCGGTTTACTTGTCTATTGTTGTGCGGGTTGCTTGGTGGTCAACGACGGTCAGGCGAGGATGATCGGGACTAGGCTTGGAGAGGCGAGGTCGAGCGATCGGCGATCTTGGGTGATGTCAATGTACTCAAGCGTGGTGTAAGATGGACAAGGGTGACCTATTAGCTAATCCGAGGAGCAAGATGGTGCAAGGTGTAGCTAGTTAGGTCAAGAAGAGATAAAGACGACGCTTTAAAATACGTGCGTATGTGTCCCGTTTCTTTTGGACCTTAACGGGAGTTCAATAGAATCAAACTTCTAGAAGGTCTAAGCCTCCACTATAAATAGGAGAGGGTGGTGGCTGCACCACCTCTTCGCCTTTTTGCTATTTTGGAAACCCTAATTTTCTTAGGGAGAGCTTTGGTGGAGGCTAGGGTTTAGAGAGTTTGATGTAATTTTTGTACTCTTGGATTGAGCATTGTCCTCCATTGATGGAGAGGCTGTAAGCCCATATCATATCAAATCAATCTAGAGAAAGTTTGATCACGTCTTGCCTCATTGCGTTCTCTCTCTCTCTCTATTTGATGATTTTAAGTCTTTCTTTGATCTGAGAGTTTTTGATTGAATTCTTCACGTGATCTAGCTTGTTTGTGACATGTGGGAACCTATCTAGGATCATCTTGATCATCAATCACCCACGAGCAAGATTTTGGATCAAGTTTTTTGAACCCTTCTTTGATCAAACAAAAAAAGATTTTTATTCTTTCAAGAATTATCATAAATTTTGATCGAAATAGGTTCCTGATATCATAGAGAAGGAGTGTTCCAAGTTTCATCAAGTTTGGATTAGTAGATCAAAAGTTGGATCTATTTTCATCTTAATCATCGAAATCGTTTCTTACATTACGGAGGTGGCGGTCGACCGACGCCAGTAGCTTAGTCGGTCGATCGCTGAAATCGGTCGACCGCCCAAGGCGGTGGTCCGGCCGTGGTCTGTGATAGTTGCTATCTTGTGTTTTGATCGTTTGTAGTCTTGCTTAGGGGTGTTTATTGGATTCAATATTAGTCTTCCGCTGTACTATATACTGATCTTCATAGCTTCCATAGCTACTGGAGTAAAATATTATTGGATCCATTATTTGTGAAAAAGTGAGCGGGCTCCTATTCACCCCCACTCTAGTTGCCTTTTCGGTCCAACAATTTCAACTGGTTACAATAGATAAGTAACAAAACCCTTTTTATGGATAGTCGGCAATAGCATTCCATAACCACTTGGCAGTCCTACTACCCAATTAATTCAATCAAATACCACCTCCATCTTCTTAGAAAAGTTACTAATTCCTAAACCACAAACAGGATAGGAAGTTCTTAAACAACAAGTATGATATGAAATCAAACAATTTATCAAATTGCCAAAGGTTACTAAGCATCTACCCTCTTGCTTAGTGGTGAGTATGAGTGCCAAAGTCACATAGTATATCGGACTTACCTTGCAACATGGTGGTCCGTGGCAGAATGCTAACATAAAAACCTTTCATGCATATCTCTCAACAAATTTTGATAACTAAGATTACATTATTATTATGCATGCTATGATCATATACACATTTTGGTGATTGTAAGTACCTTTTAGCACCCTTTCAACGTCACGAAGGATGAAATCGGGTTGGACTCTCATATCCTATACAAGTCATTATACAACCCACGAACAAAAGCTACCTTAATTTTAATGGATTATTCACATGAGCTTAAAAAGGGGTGCCTTTATCGAACTGTTTCTTCTATAAGAAGGATTTATCTGTATGTTCCTTTTGGAGCACCTCTTTCATTTCCCCTTGTGCTCCCAATGTTATGGCCTAGGAGATAACACCTGAGCAAATGATCCACTTGGTGATCATATCGTCGCGTGTAGTGTAAATCATCTAATCTGGTACATCAAGATATGCTTTTTTGAAAAGGAAAAATGAAAAATGCTGAACTGCAGCTAGCAAACAAAGCATTATTTTGTTGCTATGATTTATTTTTCTGCTATAAGAAAACCCAGGGATGAACTGAGCTCAGTGATACAAAATGCAGGAACACTTTAGAAAGGGGACATAATTAATTTCAAATCATTTACCCCATATCTATATGGGAAGGATCTAGAAATAATCAAGGATACTAAAATTGCAGTAGGCAGAGATGAGACACCTCTTGCTGGCCCGCTCTTGCATAAAGAACAACCCCTTAAATATTTGTTCGTGGTTTTGATCTAGCTCGGTACTACTTAAAAAATCACTGAAAAAGATTTTTGTTTGATTCGCTTAACACAACATATCAAATTTCACATTGGTGCAAAAAAGAGCAACACTTCCAACCAATTTTTTTTTGTAGAATAAAGCAATTTCAGACCTGTCATACATTTGAAACCCATATTAGGCTCTGAATAAATCAAAGTTCCTGCAAACCACCAGCTATAGACAACGTACGAGGGCATACATTTGAAACCCATATTAGGCTCTGAATATATCAAAGTTCCTCCAAGTGACCAGCTACAGACAACGTACGAGGGCACACAAGAGTAGCTGGATAGAACAATGGTGTCTCACCGCTCTTCACTGCTTACATTGATTTATTACCGAATGACTGCGGACAACAATGGCATAGTCGGCGTGTGCGGCAGTGAAGAGCGGTGAGACACCATTCATGAGCTCCCACGCCTCCACTACCACCTTGCCAGCCGCTTCCTCATGCAGCGCCACCTCCAGTTACCGACCAGGAGAATCGACAGCGTGTGGCAGCTCGTGGCAGGCGCAACTGCACCCGCGGAGGCAAGACACCTATCCACAGCCACGGCGTCCCCAAGCAGGGCGACCTCCACACGACATTGCACCGGCTATGCCTGCTCCTAGTCACTTGCCACCTAGCGCAGCCACCAATGCTCCTGTGCTGCTGCGGTGCCTACCACCACCGGAGCCCCCAATCAGACATCACGGGGTTGTCAAGAGAGGGGAAGTGAGTTGGACGAGGCAGATTGAGATGGTACAGTGGGTCTAACCAGTGGCGTAGTTAGCCCAGCCGTAGGACTCGGGCCGACCCAGCCCGCCCCTGCTGAGGAGGGAGCAGTGGCGTAGCTACCACAAGAATTCGGTGATAAACATTGAACACCACATAACATTTGACATTGGGCCTGACACTGGGCCTCAAGTCGTTGCCGGGAGGCCCGAGGCCCAGCTCCGCCCCTCGGTCTAACACACCTTAGCGGCCGCCGAGAATCTAGGTCCGCCACCGCCGTCGCCCGCTGCTCGAATCTGGAGGCCCCGTCGCCATCCACTCCACGTTGTGAGTCAAGATTGACCTTCACCTCATCACCGTTCCTACTCTCGCTGACACGGTGGTTGCCTGTGGCGAAATCGATTGCCCACACGACGATTCGGACAACGATGGTGCGGACCGTGCAGCATATAGCAGGGAATCAAAATGGAGAGGGGAGGATGGGAATCAAGTGTGAAAGCAGGGGAGTTGAAGTCTCGAAGAAAATAGCAACCAGGAAGAGATGGAAAGACGCTAGAATGGGGAAGGTTGCGTGGCAGTTTTCAGGCGAAAGGGCTCACGGGGAGTGTAGCACTGAGAACGGACCATGATCGACTCTAATTTTTAAGTAACACTAGTTTAGTACTCGCGTTGCTATCAAATATTTTATGAATGTAATTATTTATCAATTAAGTAGATATATTATATCTCAATTCTTCAATGCGTGCGGAGCAAAACAGAAGAGCGGGGCGAGAGAAGGAAGTGAGGCCCGTTTAGATCCGGCCGATGGAAGCGCCGACGGGTGACGGGGCGGAGGAGTGCGGAGCAGAGGAGAAGAGCTGGGGTGGAGGCGAGGAGGGGGTTGGCAGCGCAGGCGACAGATGATGCTGGGAGAGGAGGAGCAGGGAGCGCACGATGCGATGAGATAGTTTGCTGATAATGCTGCCCACATATCAGTAGAGAGAGACAGGGGTGGGAGGTGGGGAGGGTGGACGACCACTAACTATAATTTTTAAGTAGTAGAGATATACTAGCTAAGTGCCCGTGCGTTGCTACAGAACAACAAATACTCGTACAGAGACGGTCAGTGTGAGAACAAAATCATAAATGACTGATTTAATTAATCTCAAACTACCACTTCCATCTCAATTAAATTGTACTATGCTTTGTTACACAAAGATGTATGGAACTAACAGAATAACAAAGTTCAGTTAATGCTCCTCAAATTGAAGTATCAAAAAACAAAATTCGGGTATCAATCTCTACTGATTCTAGAACATAGGCAACTAACATCAGGAATTACTACGATCAATATCTGATGAGCGGCATCTGCAAAGGCTAAAACAAAAAATATTACATTTCAAGCAAAGTAGTTTTGACTGCCCTTCAAATAGTGCACAGTTGTCATTTGCACGTGACCATTATCTAAAAAGGCTAATCGATGAGGACAAGGAAACTCACGTCATAGTTACAACTTGAAGGCCATCCTCCCATCCAAGATAAAGTACATTTTGAGTCTCAGCTATCCTACAAGAAATCCAGGTACCAAACATGAACATTATTCCAAATTTTGAGACTCTCAAATAAAAAACAATTCAAGTAAAATTTATGTGTTGTGCCGGTGGACAAAATGACTTTTCATTCAGATTTATTCAGTTGATAGAAACTCTAAAAAACAATTGAGGTAATATCTAGATTTCTTGTGACTAATAGACAAAGATTGTCAATTATTCTATGAACTGAAATTCCAGAAAGCAAAACAGTCCCAATCATGATTCATGAGTAATGCAGCAAAGGTACTGAATCATATCTTGTTGGAAATATGCCCTAGAGGCAATCGTAGAGATGATGATATTTCATTATGTTCATGATTTTGATAATATGTTATCGTGTTCCTTGAATGAATCATCAGTTATAGATCAATAAATATGTGACTTGTTGGTGGAACTCTTTAACTTATATGATGTTGTTCTAAATGTATCCCTGGTCGGATGTCACTTGTCAGAACACCAGTGACTCTACGACTAGCACATGTATTGATTGATGACCATGTTTCACGGGTCATGGATATGAGGATATCAAATCAATAATGTGTGCACATGATAGAGAACATGGGGTTGGATAGACCCATCATTGAGACACTACTGAGATTTTTATGAATCTATGTGTATTGAGACACTATTGAGATTTTTATGAATCTATGTGTCATTAGTTGGTCTCAAGTAATGATGATGCATAAATCCTTAGACCTGAGATCAACATAGTTCCCTACATATGTAATAGCACTCTTAGGGGTTGCAAAACGCTACTCGTAACTGGGTAGTTATAAAGGTAGCTTTTGGGTATGCTATGAAACATGCGGAGGGATGTGACTGGTCGAGATGGGATTTGCCCCTTCTAACATAACAAGAGGGATGTCTCTGGGCCCCTCGTGGTGATCGAATAAAGAAAGTGCATGGCCATGCCACTAGTGGTTGAAGTGTCGACCACATGAAGTTATCCGACACTCGATCGAGAAAGTATTAAACCGTCCATGGATGACACATCATCTCACCTGGAGTTCAACCAGACATTGTGAGGCAAAGGGAGAATGCATGAGTTGGTCGCTTAGTTCGATCAGTTACGGACTAGTCGTCTGGAGATACGAGCTGGTCGTAGATTGGTCGAACGTAATCACATAATGGTAAGAACCTAGTCGTAAGGAGTTACGAACTGGTCGTGACCAAATACAACCTGGTCGTATAGAGATACGAACTGGTCGTAAGTGATGAGGACCTAGTCTTAGATCATATTACATCAAGGTTCGTCCGATATATCTATGGGTATTTGGGAATCGTTATGTGTGCTGCTAGGTACCGCTAACGACTGGTGGTTGAAAAAGAGTTTTCGAGTCATAACCGATTACACATGAACCTGTAGGATCGCACACTTAAAGGGCTAGGATCTGTTTTGGATGGTGATCCGAATTCGTATAAACCACGAGTTCCTAATGGGCCTCAAGGTCGAGACCCATCATGGATGCCTATATAAAGAGGGGCGGTGGCATGGGGTGAGGATGAGGATGATCTTTGGAAGAACTCCTGAAACCCTAATAGCCACGCCTTCTCAACCACGCCGCCGGTTCTAGCACTCCAGCACGTGGTGATCTTGCCACGTACGTGTGGATACCTCAGAGGTGTTGTTGCGAAACATCAGCACTATGACGATCCGCAATTCGTGACAATCACCAGTATCAAAGGAGAAGTCGCGCGGTGAGTACGACCACTCGGAGGAGCAGACACGCGGCGAGTACGACCACTCGAAAGAGGAGACGCGTCGTGAGTACGACTACAACTGCATCAACTCGCTACAATGACTCTAGTTCCGCTACGAGTCGACGCGTCTAGCGGTAATCTCGTGTTCTATTACTAGCGGAGGTTCCTTTGTTGCGTGGTATTTTTTTGTTTGTGCTATCGTAGCATTGCCGCGATCCCTTCATATCTGTGGTGTTCTCACCTCTGGTGCTGAATAAGCAATTGTGCAAATGTTAGTCCGGTTATTGTCAAGTAGCTTATAAAGTATGTCGTTCCTCTGTTGCAACAGAAAATATTTCAGTTAAGATATCATTTGCAGTAACAAAAAAGAGAGAGCTGAGTTTGGTAACAAAAAAAGAGAAAGTTATGTTTTCCCATAACAGAATCCTTAACATAAATTCCCACCATTCCGAACCTATCTACCCTCTGTCCTCTCACTAATGATTTACATATTTACTTTTGAGTAGTTCTAACGAAGCAAAATATCTGGTATGAATTCGTGAGAACTGAGAAGGAAAAAAATATAGCAGTAAAGTGGAAGAACACATTGTTGATGTAACCAGCATAGTTGCTCCTATCTTTATTTTGCAACGTAAAGTGGCTTCTATGCAATGCATTGTAATATCAAAAGAATGAAGACATCATTATGTTCCAATGCATTGTCTACTATTGAGCATTCATTGGGAAAGAACCAACAAAAACTCAACATTACCAAAAGGGTAATCACACATGCACAGATATCCACTATGCACTATTGAGGAATAACCAAAAGCCACAACAACTTTTCTCTCTCAAACTCGTAATTCAATATACACTAGTGAAATGGAAAAAGTATAGAGTTGTAAGTTGCAATGGAGTATGATTATAAATTAAGTCTACACATGTCCTTCAATAATTAATGTAGACTTTACCAACTTCATATAAAAGCCCAAAACCATGCCAGTAATGGAACTCATTTAATGCATTCACAGATAATAAGTTATCTAATTGCAATAGTTGTTACTTGGTACACATACCTTTCCAGAAGCACATAATTGATAAAAGCAATGAAAATTCCTTTCAGTATCAGTAATTTGCACAAGACGAGACCTTTACAAAAGATTGGTCCTAATGCCAGCTCCAGATATTCTACCACTTGCATCAAATTGTATCTCAACAAATTTTCCAAATCGGCTGCAACCAAGTGTTGTAAGTTAAGACTATACAAAGAAAGATTGAAAATGTTGCTCGTGCGATCGGCGCCAGCTCACAAAATCCATCGCGTTGTGCCGCCGACTTTTCATGGACGTCTTGGCGCCGTCAGGTGCACGGAGATAAGAGCGCCTCGTGCTTGCCAGAAGACGGACCCAACTCGCGTGTACATGCTCGACTCCCAATCCGCGAAATGACCAAGGTGGTCGATCGTTTATAAGTGCTCGCTTCCCGTTTTTCATGGCTCGGCTTGTTTTGCAATGGCTTCTCGCATCCACTTTGGTTTCGAATGGCTTCTTGACTCCGACTTCTTGCGCTTCTTCCATTAAGAGTCAGCTTACCTAGTTATCTTTAGGAGTTTCCTCCTTTGTGTTGTTTTCTTCTGCTGCGTCCATCCAAGTCCGTAGTACTCAATTTTTGAGTTCGTCTTCGCCATGCAAGTCCACAAATTTATTGTCGATCATAGAAACATAGAATTGCCTTATGCATAGCAAGACCGCCTCAGCGTTCAAGGCGCCGCGCTTCTTCTACACTGCGCCTCTATTGCGCTTCTTGTGCATTGCGCTCTTCTTACTTGCTGACCTCATTGCGCTTCTGTGCATTGCGTTGCGCTTCTTTGCCGCATTGTTGCACTTCTTGTCATCGTGCCGCCGTCTTGGGTTACGATCTCGCCGCCATGCTTCCACTAATTCCTATTCGACTTGATTTGTTCTCTCTATATTTGTTGGTTTCATCATCTTCTTGTAGGTTGCGCGATGACTTCGCTCGCACCTTGTGCCTTATGAGTCGCATGACACCGGATGGGAGAAGATCTTTTGATACTCACATATTTTTTCAAAAGCTGCATGCTACAGTACATTATCAAGACTCGATTTTGGATTTTTCATATTTTAGTATCACTCTTTTCAAATGCAATGCTATTGCATACGCCTTGCATTTGAGAGGTGTTAGAGATAAGGTACTAGAGATATGTTAGATCTTGTATATATATATCGCCTTTGGGCCTCTCTTCAATACACACAATGTATTCGAACTCTCCCATACCTGTGACATCTCTGTTGAGCCCTCTCCCATCACTTGGCTACATACATTCCTTCGTGTGGATCTACAACACATTGTGTGTATTGAAGAGAGGTCCAAAGGACGATTATATAAGTACAAGATAGAATAGATATGTTAGAGATAGATTCTATCTCTAACATATCTCTAGCACCTTATCTCTAACAAAATTCTACAAATTAGTAAAGCTATTGTATATTCTGGGTGAAAAAATCACGGTTATCGCGTTTATTGCCAATCAACACCTCAATGGGTATTATCTACGTGAAGAACACATTCGAACCATTCATAACAATTGATCGAACACTAAGCATTGTAAGTAAAGAGTGAAACATCACCTTGAGTTGTCATTTCTAACTGTTTTTGCATTGCCAAATGCCTCAAAAAGAGGGTTAGACTGGTGAGGGAAACAAATGCAGATCTTATAAGATAACGCCTTCAACAGTACGACACATAAATCAAACATTTCACAAAACCAAAAGTGGAAAGACCCTTAGTTTCCATATGTAACAGTGTAAAAAACTTACTTCGAGAACCTGATGCTCTACTGTTCGATCATCAAGAGCAACTCCACCACCAACGTAAGTACGATACTGCATGATAATCTTTGTTGTTTCGGTGTTTCCAGCACCACTTTCACCACTAACTAATATTGTCTGGCTCCGGGATTCATTCACCATAGCACTGCATTAACTTGGTAAATGTTAAGAAAACAAATTATATAAATAAACAGGGGTATAGGGACCTTGAAATTGAATCAAAATGTAACCCCAACCTGTATGTTGCGCCAGCTACTGCAAAAACATATGGACTCAACTCCCCTAATCGGACACCCCTATATTGCCCCATCCTCGTGAAAGGACTAACAACGATCAAGATGCTTCCAGTGTATGTCTATCTCAATAAAGACAAGTGAAAAAACAGTCATAAAAGGTAGACTATAGCTGAAGCATCAAAACAAAAGTAAACGTATTTATTGTCGATGTAACCAAGATAGTTGCTCCTATCTTTATTTTGCAACGTAAAGTGGCTTCTATGCAATGCATTGTAATTTCAAAAGAATGAAGACATCATTATGTTCCAATACATTGTCTACTATTGAGCACTCATTGGGAAAGAACCAACAAAAACTCAACATTACCAAAAGGGTAATCACACATGCACAGATATCCACTATGCGCTATTGAGGAATAACCAAAAGCCACAACAACTTTTCTCTCTCAAACTCGTAATTCAATATACACTAGTGAAATGGAAAAAGTATAGAGTTGTAAGTTGCAATGGAGTATGATTATAAATTAAGTCTACACATGTCCTTCAATAATTAATGTAGACTTTACCAACTTCATATAAAAGCCCAAAACCATACCAGTAATGGAACTCATTTAATGCATTCACAGATAATAAGTTATCTAATTGCAATAGTTGTTACTTGGTACACATACCTTTCCAGAAGCACATAATTGATAAAAGCAATGAAAATTCCTTTCAGATCGAGAATTTGCACAAGACGAGACCTTTACAAAAGATAGGTCCTAATGCCAGCTCCAGATATTCTACCACTTGCATCAAATTCTATCTCAACAAATTTTCCCAATCGGCTGCAACCAAGTGTTGTAAGTTAAGACTATACAAAGAAAGATTGAAAATGTTAAATTTGTTGAAGTATAAGTGAATTGCTCGCTTTTCCCTATCAGCTTAAGCTTTTGGGTGAATTGGTTAGTGCATGCAACTTAACATGGTATCGAGCTAGGTTAGATTTCTTACTGCTACGCCTCCTAGCCTCAAGCCGCGCCTGCTGCCTTGCCGCCTCGGAGGAACTATCTTCACTCCGGCGCCTCTCACTCGGCGCCGTCTCGCCTAACGCCGCCGGCAAGGCCGACGACGATTACGCGAGATCTTCGTGAGGAGTACCGGATGCAAGGGCACTCTACTACGCGCGCCGCCGTCGCAAACGGTGGTGCCGCCGTAGCCGAACCCCTTACAAGATGAGAACAAGGAGGGCGCCAGAGGCTACGCAATACTCTCCGCCGATCACCTTGGTCCGCACCGGCCGCGCCGTCGGTGGCTACTCCACGCTCTTCCAAGTGTCGCTCATCGGCCCACCGTGACGACCAACACGCCTATCTCCACAAGTTCTCATTGGACGCTACCACCTCCTCGGCGCCGAAGCCGGAGCACGCCACCAAATGCTTCCGCCGATCCAAACGAAACAAGCGCAGAAACCTCTACTTGCAAAGCGCAAGACCGCCGTTGTCCGCGTGCACCGCACACCGCTCATTCCCGCGGGACTATCAAGCTTGCGCATCATTGTTGTAAGCGTGAGACGAGGCAGCCTCCCACCGAGCTCCCGTGCCATTTGACACGGGTTCGACCGCCATGCGCACTGTGCCTCGGCATGGACGGAAGGCTCATGATGCTTCGCCTTGAAGGTGGTTGTCGGCAGGAGATTTGGACCCAACAAGATGGCGGAGATGAGGGTGCTCGTGCGATCTGGCGCCGCGACTCACAAAATCCACCGCTACAGCCGCCGACTTTTCATGGACGCCTTGGCGCACGTCAGGTGCACAGAGATAAGAGCGGCGCCGTGCTTGCTGCTACAAGACGGACCCAACTCGCGTGTACATGCTCGACTCCCAATCCGCGAAATGACCAAGGTGGTCGATCCGTTTATAAGTCGCTCCGCTTCCCGGTTTTTCATGGCTCGGCCGCCATCGCAATGGCTTCTCCAGCTCCACTTTGGTTTCTGCAATGGCTTCTTCAGCTCCAGCTTCTTGCAGCTTCTTCCGCTGTTAAGAGCTGTCGTTTCTGCTAGTTATCTTTAGGAGTTTCCTCCTTTGTGTTGTTTTTCTTCTGCTGCGTCCATCCAAGTCCGTAGTACTCAATTTTTGAGTTCGTCTTCGCCATGCAAGTCCACAAATTTATTGTCAGTCATAGAAACATAGGAATTGCCTTATGCATAGCAGCAGCCGCCGCTCCAAGCGTTCAAGGCCGCCGCGCTTCTTCTACACTGCGCCTCTATTGCGCTTCTTGTGCATTGCGCCGCTCTTCTTCTGCACTGCGCCTCTGTTGCGCTTCTTGTGCATTGCGTTGCGCTTCTTTTGCACTGTGCATTCGTTGCACTTCTTGTGCACTGCGTCGCCGCCGTCTTGGGTTACGATCTGCGCCGCCATGCTTCCACTAATTCCTATTCGACTTGATTTGACAGTTCTCTCTATATTTGTTGGTTTCATCATCTTCTTCGTCGTGTTGCCGCGGTCGACTTCGCTCCTGCACCTTGTGCCTTATGAGCTGTCGCATGACACCGGATGGGAGAAGATCTTTTGATACTCGACATATTTTTTCAAAGAGCTGCATGCTACGACGACATTATCAAGACTCGGATTTTGGATTTTTCATATTTTAGTATCACCTCTTTTCAAATGCAATGCTATTGCATACGCCTTGCATTTGAGAGGGGGTGTTAGAGATAAGGTACTAGAGATATGTTAGATCTTGTACTATATATATATCGCCCTTTGGGCCTCTCTTCAATACACACAATGTATTCGAACTCTCCCATACCCTGTGACACTGCTGCTGGGAGCCCTCTCCCATCACTTGGCTACATACATTCCTTCGGTGTGGACTGTTACGAACACATTGTGTGTATTGAAGAGAGGTCCAAAGGACGATATATATAGAGTACAAGATAGAGATAAGGATATGTTAGAGATAGATTCTATCTCTAACATATCTCTAGCACCTTATCTCTAACAAAATTCTACAAATTAGTAAAGCTATTGTATATTCTTGGGGGGGGGGGGGGGGGGGGGTAATCACGGTTATCGCGTTTATTGCCAATCAACACCTCAATGGGTATTATCTACGTGAAGAACACATTCGAACCATTCATAACAATTGATCGAACACTAAGCATTGTAAGTAAAGAATGAAACATCACCTTGAGTTGTCATTTCTAACTGTTTTTGCATTGCCAAATGCCTCAAAAAGAGGGTTAGACTGGTGGGGGAAACAAATGAAGATCTTACAAGATAACGCCTTCAACAGTACGACACAGAAATCAAACATTTCACAAAACCAAAAGTGGAAAGACCCTTAGTTTCCATATGTAACAGTGTAAAAAACTTACTTCGAGAACCTGATGCTCTACTGTTCGATCATCAAGGGCAACTCCACCACCAACATAAGTACGATACTGCATGATAATCTTTGTTGTTTCGGTGTTTCCAGCACCACTTTCACCACTAACTAATATTGTCTGGCTCCGGGATTCATTCACCATAGCACTGCATTAACTTGGTAAATGTTAAGAAAACAAATTATATAAATAAACAGGGGTATAGGGACCTTGAAATTGAATCAAAATGTAACCCCAACCTGTATGTTGCGCCAGCTACTGAAAAAACATATGGACTCAACTCGCCTAATCGGACACCCTTATATTGCCCCATCATGTACTCATTGTACAGGTGAGGCATCCTCGTGAAAGGACTAACAACGATCAAGATGCTTCCAGTGTATGTCTACATCTCAATAAAGACAAGTGAAAAAGCAGTCATAAAAGGTAGACTATAGCTGAAGCATCAAAACAAAAGTAAACGTATTTATTGTCGTGTTGCCAAGAAATGGTGAAATTAGACGAACAACTGTCACGGATTTAAAAAATTGCAACCCACTGAAACCATAAGTTATTGCAAGAAGAAACAAGACTGAGCTAATTTGATATGGACGCTCACTTCCGGCAAAATCAACGAAGTTCTGTTGAGAAGAAGAAACTCATATGACATGGAACATGCTATACCAAAGAATTTTGAATGAGTAGGATATTTCACAGGACACAAGCCACAAGGATGCAGGAGTTGCCTCTTCCTAAAAGTAGCATAGCAGAATTTGCAATTGTCTGAAACTACTAGTAGTATGATCACTAATAGTCAAGTGGTATTAACTACTAGTAGTACTACCTCCATTTGCAGTTGCTGGCAGTTTCCATCCCAGGCAACGGTTGTAATGATCCGGAATTTCTGCTGTAATGCAAATGATCACTCCATGAGTAGTGAGTGATCTGTGAGGGGACAAATAGTATTTGATGTTACTACTGTAGTAAATACTGTAGAAACAACAAAATATTTATAACAATAAAAACACTATAATAAATATATCGTAGCGATTGAACTGGTCATTTGATTTTCAATCCACGGTGGACATCGGCTTTTAATATATGATACTGAAGCTTTTATTGCAGATGGCCCATGTCCCCTTTGCCATCTCTTGCATTCGTTGGGTTCCTCACCTTTAGCTTGACCAGAAGCTAGCGGCGATGATGAAGGGCAGAGTTTAGGAAACGACGTCCGTGATGTTTTTCGGCTGTTTACACTGTAAAAAATTATTATATTTTGAAAGTTATTTTATCACTTCATTATACATAAATTATTTATGTAATTTTAGTTCTTAATCACTATAATTATTATTGAAAATCTTAATAACTCATATTTCCATCACATGATTCAAAATCTCACATGTACTTTAGGGGTTGAGCAAAAATAAAGATAAAATAAAATAAAATATTATATACCAATAAAATACGATAATGTGATGAACCCGTTATGTTCTTCACATGTACTTTGAGGGGTTAAGCAAAAACAAATATAAAAAATAAAATTATATACCAACAAAATACAACAATATGGTGAACTCGATATGCTTCAAAGAAAAAAATCATAATAAATTCAGACCCAATTTATTTGATGGAAAAATGTACAAATCTCAAAGCATATCGGACGGATAAAAATTTGACTATTATACTTTTTTCTTACAACACATCAACAATATAAATCTTATAGCACATCTAACGAACAGAAAAATGACAGTTTAACTTTAAAAAACTATCAAAAGTGATATAGCAATTCCCTTGTTTATTTGGCTTTTAAGCTTACCCTGTCGCCTTTTTTACACTGAAAATTTTAAGTGACACACTACCCTCATTGTGATATGAAGTGATCGATACAGCGCAAGACATTTCGAGTGATTAGCTATCACCTCTCACCGTCACTGGAAGGCCGGTCCGACCGGTACGTACTTTGGTATTTCCTCCGGCACATGCACGGGCGTGGCCGCTGAGAAGACCAACCGCGCCCGGCACGCACCTGCAAGGCTGCAAGAGGCGCCAGCTGGTACGTACGTACGCGCGCGGCCGGAGGGGGTACAACACGACCGACGACCGTGCCGTGCCGTGTGATCAACTCCCCGCCCCTGCGCGCTACGCCCTTTTTGTTGCGTGCGGCACAGTGGGGTTCGGCGGCACAGTGGGGTTCGGCCGGCCGGTGGCTCACGCGGCCACAGACCTCACGCAGCGTGGCCACCACGCGAGCGGTAGCGGTTGAGTTGATGGCACGAAAACGGCAGCCGCACGAGCGCCGGCCCTTCCGCCCGAGAGTCCGATCGACCGCGCGCGCAGGCGACGCGACGGTCCCTATACGGAATCTGTGCTCCGGGAGCCGGACAGGCGGGCCAGAGGCGTATTTGCCCATGGGCCACGGAAATGCATGGAGCCGGACGCAGACGCGGATGCGACGTTCCGTCCATCCATCCGTCGCCTTTGTGTTACCATCCGCATGCATAGGTTACGAGACCAGAGTAATATCGCTTTCAATTGTATAGCGCTTTCAAGACGTACTCCAAAATGATACTATAAAATATTAAGAATGATATTGTTGTTATATTTTTCATCCATCTTTAACACTAAGGAGGTATGATGTGAGATAATACAATTTTAATACCTGTTTTTACCATTCATCAATTCTGAGTTAGACCACCACCAGCGCTGGTGCTCTCGACGGCCACCTGGGCTTCCGCTTCGCCACCATCCTAGGATGTGCCGTCCCTCTGCCGTTCTCCTGTCCAGCGGCACCACCCCCATCTCCACCACGGCCGCCTGCACCGCCCATGACGCGCGCAGTAGACCCGCCTCGCCGAGGAGCTCCCCTGCGTCGTCGCAGCTCGCCGGGCACGCCCTGACGCAACTGCTGAGGTAGCCTTCGTCGATGGGCGGGTCGAGGCTAGATCGCAGGTCGGTGAGGAACAGCACGCTGCGGCCAGCTCCTTTGGCCCGGACGAATGTCGTCCAGCCCATCGCCATGAACGTCGACACTGGCTTGCTAGGCTCGCCGCCACCCGCCGTGGCTAGCTCGGCAGACACGAGCTCGTCGATGCGCCGCTTCAATGCTTCCCCCACTTCAAGTGCCACGTGATGGAGTGGCAGGCATAGGCGGATGCCGTCGTCGTCAACACCTTCGACAAGCTCGAGCCGGAGGCGCTCGGCGCGATCTGCGCCATGCTCCCGCCTGCCACGCCCATCCACGCCATCGGCCCACCAGCCCGAGACTAAAATCGAGGTAAGGGGCTTGTGGACCCATATCCAGATATGGGCATCAGCGCCGCTGTGCGATCTGGGAGGGGGCCGCCGAGCTTGAGGAAGCCGCATGCCCATCCGCTGCCGCCGAGCAAGGTCAATGACGAGGAGGCTGTTGACTGGACGAATTTCCTCCAACCCCTCCATTCGCTTCGACACTACCACAACCGCCGCCTCCTTACCGCGGGATCTGATCAGGAGCCGCCGCCTTTGCAGGAGCGAGATCGACAAAGCCGTGGAAGAGGCTGCGCTGTCATCGAAGAAGCCAAACAGCAGTGCCGCCTCCATCTTCGCCATCACCCGTCGTGGGAGCAAACTCGAGGAGGCGGGAGGAGAAGGGGTGGTGGAGGGAGAGGCGGCGGGGTGGTGCCGCGGGTGGGAGGTGAGGAGGTCGGCCGTCAGCTAGGGAGGACAGAGGCGAGGAGGTGGCACGGAGTGAAAATGGGACGGTGGAGGAGGGATGGGAGGAAGAGCGGGGAGGAGAGGGGGAGGTGGTGCAGGTGGGAGGCGAGGAGGAGGCTCTCAGCAGGGAGGACAAGTAGAATCGAGATGCACTTTACGAAAAGGCCACCATTTTTTTTGGAGGGCATACTTGTCTTTTTATCCGTGTAACGTCAACTAGCGGGTGCCAAACTGACGGCAATATCATTGCTATTATTTTGCAGTGCATCTCCAAAGCGATATTGTTTATCTAAATATAACAGAAAGCGATGCTATTAAACCAATTTTTCCTTCCGTATATGTGTGCGATGGAGAAACGGAACTGCTAATATTTCTTTGCGTGCTGCTTATCGTCCAGCGTTGCTAATAGTAGCGCTCGTACTACTAGTAGTCTAGTAGTATTTCTTAGAGCAGTACTTTCAGCTTTCGAGCGGTGTTTGGGATACTGACGACTACTAAATCCTGGCAGTGGCGTACACGTCCCTATTGAAGGCAAAAACAGCGTACGTGCATGGAGGTTGGTACAGTGGTGGCCAGTTGGCCCTGCCGACCGGGTCAACACGATACTGTTGATTCGGTCTAGATATAACATGGTCTATACTGTTTATAGACCTTGTCGGCGCAGCACGAAGCTCTGTGCTGTGTTTGGACCGTAATCTTGGCTTGGTGGGCCGGCCCGACACAGCATGAACTGAGGAAGCTAGCCGGTGGGGGAGGGAGTGGAGGGGAGGGAGGAGGAGGTGGAGGGCGGGCCGCAGGGTGGCGCGGCGGCCGGCGAGGGAGGAGAAGCGGAGAAGGCGGCGTCGCTCGGGAGGACCGGAGGAGAATGCGAGGCAGCGCGACTGGGGTGGGCTTGAAGCGCACGCAGAGGAGGAGGGCGGGGCGGCGTCGGCGACAAGGAGGAGGAGGGCGAGGAGGCCACTAGCTTGGGTAGGAGGCAAGACGAGGGAGCGACGGTTGGCAGACGAAGGAAGACGGTCGGGCTCAAATGCGCAGTACGACAGGTCGTCAGCGGTAAGTGGCGCACGGGTACGATCGCACACGTAGCCGTAGGGGTAGGGGACGGCGCCGGCGTGCCCGCGGGCTAGAACGACACAATGGGTCGTGCCTGGCCCAGCAGGACCCGATGGCATAATAGTCATTACGGGCTAAATAGGCCCGATTGGTCGTGCGTGGCACAACACGATACGGCTCGTTTGGCCCATTTAGTCTATAACATTCATATTTTTTGAATTTTTGACCCTTTTTTTATCGTTGGGGGTTTTAAAAACAATAAACAAATTTCAAAAAATCCTATATTGTTTCCTATAAATAGGCACCATACCCCCCACACTCATTCAGCACCCATGTATTCCTCAATCTCTCTTTTAAATTCTGTTGTACAAATTTAAATTCATTGTGAGATAATTTGGCAAAATTCCAAAAATTTCTGCCAAATTTTGAGAAATTCAAATTTCAGCAACAAGTCATCAAAAGAGGTACAATACTGGTTTTTTGCATACTTTTTTGCTATTATTTATTTCTCTAAGATGAAAATAATAATAGTGTTAGTTTCATTTTGTAGTGGCTGTAATGGAAAATTACGATATCTTCACTCTCAGTGAGTTCGGAATTTCACGAGAGGATGTTGTGCATCCATGGAGGAGGCTGCAGTTGCCTCAAACCAATCGGAAGGGCAAGGTGGAGTTCCATCATCAGGCTCTACGACAGCATCTTCGTTAGCGACCACCAGAGCAAAGAGGTCGAGACCATCTACATCCGAAGTCTTGGAGCATTTCGACAGGATAACCAAGCCAGACGCACAAGGAAATGAGGTACCATATGCTGTTTGCAAAATTTATCATCAGGAATTATCTGCAAGTCTACTAGAGGGACGGGGTATTTGAAAAGACATGCTACAAGATGTAGGGCAAAGCAAGGATTGCTGATGATAAAGACATGCTACAAGATGTAGGGCAAAGCAAGGATTGCTGATGATTCAGACGCAGCTGCAATACAACCCTGACGGTAAGGTACGTAGCTAAGACTATGATCCTGAGGTTGCTCGTTAATCTCTCTATCATTTAATTGCTTCTGAGAATTTACCGTTAGGCTCTTGGGAGTCTAATACTTTCCAAACTTACATTAGAACTGCGTATAATCCAAGATTCTATTCCATTTTTAGACAGATAACAACTAGGAATCTAGTAAAATACTACAATGAATGACATGATAAATTAAAAGATAAATTTGCTATATGCACATTTTTGGTGGCCCTGACCTCGGATATATAGAGTGGTCGCGCTAAGGAGGATTATCTTAGTGTAGTTACTCATTATGCTAATGATGTTTGGGTAATGGACAAAAGAATTATATGTTTTAAATTAATTGATATAGCACACACGATTGAGAATATTGTCGATTGTATTATCAAAGTCGTGGAAGATTTTGGTCATACAAATAAAATATTCTCAATTACTGTAAACAATGCCATTGTGAACTCTAAGGCTATCGATATTCTTACTCCAGTCTTCAGTACATACGCCGATTCCTCTTTGCTACATCAGCGATGCGCTTATCATATTATTAACATTATAGTCAAATCCGGTTTGAAGAGGTTAGATGTGTATCTTAAATCTTTTTGCTACGTGATATCTTTTTTGAATAATTATGATGTAAGAATAGCAACATATAAGAACCTTTGCAGGGCAATGGGTGTACGCTCAAGAAAGTTTGGTTTGGGCATGCCGGTAAGATAGAACTCTACTTACCTGATGCTTAAGAGTCTTTTACCATATAAGAACACTTTTATGTTTTTATTCAAACACATTATCACAACACTGATGGTAGTATACTATTGACTGAGCAACATTGGTTCATTGCTGAGAAGATACTATATGTTTTAGAAATTTTTTGTGAGGCCACCGTTGCTTTGTCTGCTGTGTACTACCCAACATCTCATATTATTATGCATAGTATTTTACATATTACTACTCAATTAAAAATATATAAAAATAACTTAGTTTTAAGTGAGGCTATTGTTGCTATGAAAACTAAATACCTTAAATATTGGAGAGAAGTCTCTTCTCTATATGCATTTGCATTTATTTTAGATCCTAGTGGTAAAATTGAAGCATTTACTAATGTTCTTGATCTTTTTAGTGATGCTACTGGGCTAGACTATACAAACTATTTTGTAAAAGTTCGTTCTCGATTACACTATATTTACCAAAGGTATGAAAATAAGTTCCGGAGAGTCCGCTTACAACAACCTCTAGTAGCACCGTCTCATGTAGCAAGACAAATATATGGGGTCCAGGTGCAGATCTTCTTCTACAACATCGCCTGCTTAACCAAGAACAACCCCAAGGAGTGGGGAACTATCTACCTATTTGGATAGTGATACATTGGATTTCAACTCAAAAGGTTTCAAAATTTTGCCATGGTGGCATGCCCATAAGTTAACATATCCTGTGTTATCCATACTTGCAAGTGATGTGCTAACTGTTCCTGTCTCGATGGTTTTCTCTGAGTCTGCTTTCAATCTTCTTGAAGAATATTAGACGAGAGAAGAACACGTCTCACGAGTGAAATGGTGGAGATACTTCTAACCGTGAAGGATTAGGAACAAGCTGATTCGCGAACACAACACTCTGCGGAAAATATAGAGTTGTCGGACGTATTCGAAAATATGTACCCCGACAATGACACTTAGAACAAGAGATGTATGTAGAGATAGAGTTTGTACTCTTTTTCCTTTGTTAAGGTTTTCTCATGTTGAGTTTTTACTTGGCAAAGGTTTCAACTAGGCAACTGTTTTAATATTAATAAAGCTCTTTATTACTTTTTCAATATGCTTGTCTCATTTTTTACAACTTTCATATGTATTTATGAATTCTACATAATTTTCTAATTTGTCCTGAATTTTTCTAATTTTTTTAATTTTCAGGATAAGTGGGTCGTAGACGGCTCGACGGGCCAAACGGGCTCATGCCGGCATGACTGCCCTTTGGGACGTGCTTGGCCCACCACCTAGGCACGTGGGCTGGCCCGACATGGGACAAATAGTTCACGGGCCAGAAAGGGTCGTGCCGAATAGGTCGTGCCCGATCATGCTCGTGTCGTGCCGAGTCGCCCGTTTGGCCATGTCTGGATTGGTAGAGTGGTAGGTAGGTATGATTGTTTTGAGCTAGTATGGCCATGAACTTGAGTGATAGCCCCTTGGGTACTCCCTGCGGTGATACTACCTGGCACTTGGCAGAGGCCACTTCTAGGTCGATGTGTGATTGTGTATGCGTACACATGAATCTTGTTATCTTTGTAGACGGTAGTACGATATCAGAGTTTTTGGCCGTATTGGCACGTTTTGCGCTCAGATTATCAAAAATAGCACTCGACATGTGGTATTTGCAGAAATTGCGCCTCCATCGGACAGTCACCGTGCGAGACTTACCAACGAGTTACACGTACCCACTACCGCACGACCACCGTGCGGTGGCTCCCCTCCCACACGATCACTGTGCAGCCCGCCCTCCCCTCCTATCACATACCCTCCCCTCCCACACGGCCATCGTGGCCCCTCCCTTACGCCCACCGCGCGGTGGCCTCCACATGTCAGCCCGCCCTACCCAAATTACTGGTCTGGTTCTCCAGAGAAACAACAAACCACCGGTATCCAATCCATCTATCCTTCGGACAAGCCTCTGAAGCCAGACCCCTCCCCTTCAGCTATCCTTCCACCGCCTGGCCTCCCTTCCAGTCACTTCCATCGGTTGCTGTCGCTACTTTATTCCCCATCCTGTCATTCTCACATCGTTGTGTGATGCATGCATGTAGATTTCAGTTAGCTCACGTGGGGGAAGGATTCCCTCCCGCAGCATCTATAAAGTAGCGAGTGAGAGAGCATGATTTTGTTTCGCTATCACTCTCTCTCTCTATTGGTCGCTCTCTTGCTCTGTCGATTATATTTTCGGAGACGTTTTAGATTTGTTAACCGCCGTCATTAGAAGCCATTTTAGTAGGTAATTTTTATCTCTGTCGATTTTTCATCGTTTGTAAATGTTGGTGATATGCCCCAGAGGCAATCATAGAGATGATTGTATCACATCTATGTTTATGTGTTATTGAATAAGTGTTATTCTGTTCCTTGAATGAATCATCAGTTATAAAGATTAATGAGTATGTGGCTTATTGGTGAAACTATTTTAACTTATGATGATGTTGTTCTAAATGTATCTCTGGTCGGATGTTACTGGTCGGAATACTAGTAACTCTATCGACCAGCACATGTATTGATTGATGACCATGTTTCACCGGTCATGGATATAGGGACATCGAATCAATAATGTGAACATAGGTTGGAGATCATGGTGTTGGATTAACCCACCATGAGACACTGCTGAGATTGTTATATTTCCATGTGCCATCAGTTTGTCTCAAGCAATGATGATGTATAATCCTTAGACTTGAGATCAACATGATTTCCTACATGTGTAAGAGTACACTTTGGTGTTGTCAAACTCTACTCTGTAACTAAGTAGTTATAAAGGTAGCTTTCGAGTATGCTATAAAACATGTGGTAGAATGTGTCTGGTCGGTTATGAGATTTGCCCTCCTAACATAACAGGAGAGGTGTCTTTGGGCCCCTCTATGTGGCCAGACAAAGAAAGTGCATGGACATGCCACCAGTGGTCGAAGAGTTCGGCCATATGAAGTTATCTATCACTCTATTGAGAAAGTATTGAACAGTCCATGGGTGACATAACATCTCACTTGGAGTTCAACTAGATATCGTGAGGCCAAATGAGAATACATTAGCTGGTCGTTCAGTTCGATCAGATACGGACTGGTCGTATGGAGATACGAGCTAGTCGTAGGCTAGTCGAACATGATCACTAAGTGGTCGAAACATAGTCGTAATAAGTTATGAACTGGTCAAGACCAAATATGAGTTGGTCATAGGCAGGTCGAAACCTGGTCGAGACAAAATAGGACCTGGTCATAGATCATATTGCATTAAGGTTCGTCCGATATAATTCGTGTATATTCAGGAATCGTTATGTCCTGCTAGGTGCCGCTGCCGACTCGTGATCGGAAAGGAGTTTCCGAGTCACAACCGATTATGCATGAACCTACAGGGTCACACACTTAACCAGTTGGAACAAACTAGTATAGATACGATTTGTCAAACGAATTCGGATAGGATCTGTTACGGGTACTATTTAAGAAGATGCTTGAGGCTGTTGGGAAGAGACATAGGTAACAGAGGAGACACATGAGAAGAGTTGACGTGAGTTGCTCCAAACCCTAGCTACCATCTTCTTGAGAGAGCCTTCCCGTGCGACTTGGTGCTAGCACACCGTCGTACGGTGTTCTTTCCCTGGACGTGGGGATACTGTAGAGGCGCTACTGCGGTTGCTGTTGCGCTCGAGGATGACCTACGATAGTGCAAGGAAAACGATCGGTTGCTGGAGGAGACGATCGGCGACGACTACGCTGGATGATTGACAACGTTGAACGATCAACTACGTCAGACGATCGACTACGACCACTACATCGACACGCTCTTCGTGTTGGAAATATGCCCTAGATGCAACTATAAATATGATTATATTTCATTATGTTCATAATATTGGATAATATGTTATCTTGTTCCTAGAATAATATCAATAATATTTATTATCAAGTATGCGATTTGATTGTGAAATTTTATATTTCTGTGATGATTATTCTTAAACGTTCCCTGGTCGGAAACATATGAGAACACATATGAATAAACTAGAATATGTATTGGTTGATGACTATGTTTCACAAGTCATAGATATGGAGATATCAAACTAATAATATGGACACATGTCAGAAAACATAGTGTTGGAAAAGACCCACCTTGAGATACTATTGAGATTGTTATGATTGTATGTATCATTAGTTGGTATCAAGCAATGATGATGTATAATCCTTAGAACTGTGATCAACATGATTTCCTACATGTGTTGTAGCACTCTTAGGGTTTCCAAACGCTACTCGTAACTGGGTAGTTATAAAGGTAACTTTCGGGTATGCTATGAAATATGCGGAAGGATATGACTGGTCGGATATGGGATTTGTCCCTCCTAACATAACAAGATAGATGTCTCTGGGTCCCTCGTTGTGGTCGGATAAAGAAAGTGCATGGCCATGCCACTAGTGGTCGAAGTGTCGACTACATGAAGTTATTTGACACTTAATCGAGAAAGTATTGAACAGTTCATGGATGATACAACATCTCACCTGGAGTTTAACCAAACATCGTAAGGCAAAGGGAGAATACATGAGAAGGTATTTTAGTTCGATTAGATATGAACTAGTCGTATGGAGACACGAGCTGGTCGTAGGCTGGTCGAACATGGTCACTAAGTGGTCGAAACCTGGTCATGAGGAGTTACAAATTGGTCGAGACCAAATATAATATGGTCGTATTGAGATACGAGCTGGTCGTTAGTGACATGGACCTGGTCATAGATGGTATTGCATTAAGGTCCGCCCGATATATTCTATGTGTGTTTGGGAATCGTTATGTGCTGCTAGGTACCGCTAACGACTAGTGGTCGGAAAAGAGTTTCCGAGGCACAACCGGTTACACATGAACCTATAGGTCGCACATTTAAAGGGTTAGGATTTGATTTGGATGGTGATCCGAATTCATATAGGCCACGAGTTCCTAATGAGTCTCAAGTACAAGACCCATTTTGGATGCCTATAAATAGAGGGGAGGTGGCAAGGGGTGTGATGATCTTTTCGAAGAACTTCCCAAAACCCTAATAGTCGCGACTTTCTCAACCACGCCGCCGGTGCTAGCACTCCAGCGCGTGGTGCCCCTGTCCCGTACATGTGGATACCTTCGAGGTGTTGTTACAAAACATCAACACTAGGACGATCCGCAACTCGTGACGATCACAGGAGTCAGAGGAGAAGACGCGTGGCGAATACGACTACTCGAAGGAGAAGACGCGGCGATTACGACTACGACTGCATCAACTCGCTATATCGACTCTACTTCCGCTACGAGTCGGCGCGTCTAGTGGTAATCTCGTGATCTATTACTAGCGAAGGTTCCTGGGTTGCGCGATAAATTTTTACTTTGTGCTATCGTAACCTTCCCGCGATCCTTCACTTCGTTGGACCAGGCTATTACAACTCTTCTTCTATTGTATTGTGCGTCTGGTGGTAACGATGTGTGATATACTGCTTGCCTGGCATCTTAGTTTACGTGATAAAATTTTTAAATTGCTAGCTAGCGTAGCCTAGCCGTATCCCTTAAGTGGTATCAGAGCCATCTTGTATAGTTTTTGATATAGATCAGTCACAAATACTGGATATGTGACAGTAGTAGATTGGATATATTACTGGTCGGGTCTGGTAGGCTAGATCGATTCATGTGGATGGAACGGTCTAGACACTGGTTGATGAGATCGATCAGTGTTTGACGAAAGTACATGGGTTTACAAGGAGGTATGAGCTAAAAGAACGAGATGATTTACTCGACTTGTTTTTGACTGCCTTGCATGATACTCCTACTGGTCGAAATTCCGCCATCGGAGTATGCCGTAGTGCATGGTCATATCAAGGCAGTAATTATATTGGTTCAGAATAGGGTTAATATGATTAATCTGATGATTTCTGAGGATTGGTTACGTGAATAAGATTCATGTCACAGAAAAGGTTTCTGAGAGCACCGCCCTCAACCAGCGAGGGGTGCTGCCCCTTCGAACCCTGCCCGCTAACCGGTTTACGGGACCGCTATATTCATAGTTGCATTATATGGTATTATGTGTTCATGTCGCCTGATAGAATTGGATTCTATGCCTAACTCATTTTTATAGGGATTTATGAGAATAGTATGGTCCATTGTGTATGTGATACATGAATGGATTTCTCATGGCCAGCGTGTCGTGCTGTGAGATAGCCGTCGAGCTAAATATTATTGTATAACGGTCTGCGTACCAACATGTGATGCTTGATATTCTCGTCTGTAATTCATTACTAGCTTTTATGAGTAATTTCTTAGTAGATGAATGTGGTCGGAGACTTCAAGCATGATGGTTGAAAGACAGAAAGCATGGTGATAGAGATCGTCATGATAAGGGTCATGCTATTTCACAGCTTAATTTGATTATATGTGAATGTTTGTTCCTGTCATGCTATTTGATCATATTTTTCATTAGTTGTTTTAACATGGTAGAATAGCATCTCTCAAGAAAAACTAAGTTAATTTGATGCCTTTCCAGTTGCTGCGCTCGTCAAGATTTTGATCATTAATTGGTAGGTCTACCAAAGTAGAGTGCTATTGACTAAATAAGGCGGGGTGGGTGTGGAGCACCCACATACATAGTATTGGTTTAACTTGACAAGACTGTCAAAAGGGTTTTGGGCCTTAGGGCATAGTACTGTTGGTTGTCGGGGCATAGAGATGCCGCCCAATAGACAAGAGTCATATGTGATATGATTGGCAAGAGGTTGTCTACCTAAAATCACTAGATTTCTAGCAGTGATGCTAAAGCTCACTAGTACTTAATGATTTTTTGGATCTTGAACTCACGTGTTTGAGGGAAACATGGTTTAGAACATATAGTGGGAATATCTTTTATTGACTGTTGATGATTAAGTTTGACCAGGTATGGACTAATCGTAGTGATACAACCAGATCCAGACTAGTCGTATAGTGATACGACCGAGTCCAGACTAGTTCGTATGATAATACGACTGGATCCAGACTAGTCGTATGGAGATACGAGCTGGTCGTTGACTGGCTGAACACGACCACCAACATGAGTGTCTAATAGAAGATCTTACACAAATATATGTGTTGAATCTTTGTATATATTTCTGTTGTAGATTATGGCATCTACTATTTCTTCTACACCTGTCTTTAACTTGTGATCTATTCTTGAGAAAGAAAAACTGAATGGTACAAACTTCATTGACTGGTTTCGTAATATGAGAATTGTTCTCAAACAGAAAAGGAATGAATATATTCTAGGGGGTCCCAATCTCGAGGAACTGAGTGCCGATGCTCCTCGTGCAGACAAGAATGCTTACAAGAAGTATTGCAATGACGCAGTCAATGTGCACTGTCTAATGCTTGCGACCAAAACTCTGAGCTTCAGAAGCAATATGAGACCATAGAAGCTTACAATATGATTGTAGGTTTGAAGGGTATGTTTTAGAATCAAGTAAGGGTAGAGAGGTTTAACACCTCTAAGGCATTGTTTTCTTGTAGACTCTCAGAAGGTAACCCGGTCAGTTCTTATGTGATCAAAATGATTAGTCACATTGAGAGCTTGGAAAAATATAGTTTTCCCCTTAGCCAAGAGTTGGCTACTGATGTTATCCTCCAATCGCTCCCTACGAGCTTTGAGCCTGTCAGATTGAATTTTCATATGAATGACATGGAGAAAGCAATGACCGAGTCGCATGATATGTTTAAGGGTGCTAAGGAGAGTATCAAGAAAAGTTCTAATCATGTGATGATAGTTCAAAAGACTACCAGCTTCAAGAAGAAGGGTATGTCAAAGGGAAAGGGAAAAGGGAAAAGGGAAATGAAATACTCAAAATGAGATCGAGAGTCTCAAGGCTAAGCTTAAGAAGCACAAGCTGTGTCCTAAGCCTAAATCAGAATGTTATCATTGTCATGAGACTGGGCATTGGAAGAGAGACTGCAAGAAGTACTTAGCAAAGATGAAAAAGAATAAGGGAAGTAAGACTTCTAGTTCAGGTATAAATGTTATAGAAATTAATCCTGCATCTTCTCTGACCAGTTCTTGGGTATTTGATACCGGATCGGTTGCTCATATATGCAATTCGATGCAGGCACTGATAAGAAGTAGAAGCTTGGCAAGAGGAGATGTTGATCTTCGTGTGTTCAACGGAGCAAGAGTTGCTGCATTAGCTATTGACACTTTACTATTAGTTTTACCCACAAGATTAGTTATGGAACTAAGTAATTGTTATTATGTTCCTACCTTAAGCAAAAAATATTATTTCTGCTTCATGTTTAGGAGCAAAAGGTTATGAGTTCAGAATAAAGAACAATTGTTGTTCATTTTATTTTGAAGATATGCTTTGTGGCCATTGTCTATTAGTGAATGGATTGTATGTTTTGAATCTTGAGGATGAACCTATCTATAACATAAATGCTAAGAGACTTTGATCTAATAATTTGGATCCCACTTTGCATTATCGTCTAGGTCATGTAAATGAGAAGTGCATGATGAAGCTACATAAAGATGGTTTTATAAAGTCATTAGGGTTTGAATCATTTGAAACATGTGAGTCTTATTTACTTGGCAAGATGATGAAGGCGTCTTTCACGACTAGAGGTGAGAGGGCAAGTGCCCTATTGGCCCTTGTACATACAGAAGTATATGGCCCAATGAGCACTTCGGCCAAAGGTGGTTTTCAGTACTTTATAACATTTATTGATGATTTCAGTAGATATGACTATGTGTACTTGATGAGACATAAGTCGAAATTCTTTGAAAAGTTCAAAGAATTTCAGAATGAAGTGCAGAATCAACTTGGCAAGATAATCAAATGTCTACGATCTAATTGTAGAGGTGAATATTTAAGCCATGAGTTTGGTGATCATCTAAAGAAATTTGAAATTATTTCACAACTTACTCCGCAGGGGACGCCTTAATGAAATGGGGTGTCTAAACGATGGAACCGAACATTGTTGGACATGGTTCGATCAATGATGAGTCAATCTGATCTTCTATTGCAATTATGGGGATATACTCTAGAAACAACAACTTTCACTTTAAATAGGGTTCCATAAAAAATTATTGAGAAAACACCATATGAGATATGGACCGGGAAGAGTCCTGGATTGTTTTTTTCTCAGGGTATGGGGTTGTGAGGTATATGTCAAACGTTTGACGTTTGATAAAATCACACCCAAGTCCGATAAGTGCTTCTTTGTGGGGTATCATAAGAAAACTAATGGATATTATTTTTATAATCGAGTTGATAACAAACTGTTTGTTGCCCGAGATGGTGTCTTCTTGGAGAAAGAGTTTGTTTCCAAAGGAGTCGGTGGGAGCAAGGTGCAACTCGAAGAAATTTGAGAACCATCTGAAAATATTTCAAGTCCTACTGAACCTCTACAGGATGAACAAGTTGTTGTTGAACCTGTAGATGAGGCATCAGCCCCACGTAAATAAAAAAGGTCACGTCAATTGCCTATAAGTATGAGTATGATATTTTATTATTGAATAATGATGAGGCTAAGACTTATACGAAAGCGATGATGGGCCCAGACTCTGAGTTATGGCTTGAAGCTATGAAATCTGAGAAAAAAAAATCCATGTATGACAATCAAGTTTGGAACTTGGTTGATGCACCTGATAGTGCCACGACCATAGTGCATAAGTGAATTTTTAAGAAAAAGATAGATATAGATGGAAATATTCACATTCATAAGGCACGACTGGTCGCGAAGGGTTTCAAACAAATTCAAGGTGTTGATTATGATGAAATCTTCTCACTTGTCGCGATGCTTAAGTCTATCCGAATTATTCTAGCAATTGCTGGATATTTCGACTATGAGATACGACAAATGGATCTCAAAACGACTTTCCTAAATGGAAACCTAAGTAAGGATATGTACATGACACAGCCTAAGGATTTTGTCGATCCAAAGGAAGCTAGAAAGTTACGCAAGCTTAAGAAATCCATCTATAGATTGAATCAAGCATCTCGGAGTTGGAACATTTATTTTGATGAAGTAGTCAAAGGATTTGACTTCATCAAGAATGGAGAAGAACCTTGTGTTTACAAGAAGGTTAGTGGGAGCAATCTTGTGTTTCTGATCTTGTATGTGGATGACATACTACTGGCCGAAAATGATATTCCAGTGGTTGAATTGTTAAAACTTCATTAAGAAATAGTTTCTCAATGAAATATTTAGGAGATGCAACATATATTCTTGGTATAAGGATCTATAGAGACAGATCTAAAATGCTAATTGGATTAAGCTAGGATATGTAAATGGACAAGATGTTGAACGGTTCAGCATGCAAGATTCTAAGAGATGTTTCTTGCCCATGGCATATGATATTAATATTAGCAAGAATCAGTGTCCTACGACCACTGATGAGTGAGACAAAATGAGTAGAATTCCATGTGCTTCGACTATTGGATCTATCATGTATGCTATGCTATGTACACGACCAGATATGTCGTATGCTCTAAGTGTTACGAGCAGGTATCAGTGGGATCTAGGTGAAGGTCACTGGATAGCAGTCAAGAATATCCTTAAGTACTTGAGAAGGACTAAGGCTGCATTCTTTGTGTATGGTGGTGAAGAAGAGCTAGTCGTAAATGGTTACACCGATGCTAGCTTCCAAACCGACAAGGATGATTTCAAATCGCAATCAGGGTTTGTGTTTTGTTTGAATGAAGGAGCAGTAAGCCAGAAGAGTTCCAAGTAGGAACGGTTGCTGATTATACAATAGAGGCTGAGTACATTGCGGCTTTGGAAGCTACAAAAGAGGCCGTTTGGATTAGAAAGTCATTTGTGAGTTGGGGGTGGTTTCGAGTGCTTCTAGTCTAATGGATCTCTATTGTGATAATAGTTAAGCTATTGCACAAGTTAAGGAGCCTAGATCGTAACAAAAGTCCAAGCACATACTTTGGCGATATCACATTATTCGTGATATCGTTGAGAGAGGTGATGTGAATATATGCAAAGTGCACATAGATTTGAATATTGCTGACCCATTGACAAAGTGTCTCCCGCAATCGAAGCATCAGACGCACACAAGAGCAATGGGTATAAGACACCCATATGATTGACTCTGGTGCAAGTTCGACCAGGTTTGGACTGGTTGTATAGTGATATGACTAGATCCAGGACTAGTCGTATAGTGATACAATCAAATCCAAGACTAGTCGTATACTGATACGACAATATCTAGACAAGTCATATGAAGACACGAGCTGGTCGTAGACTGGTCGAACATGACCAAGTGCACACAAAAGCCATAGGTATTCAATACCTATTTGATTGACTCTAGTGCAAGTGGGAGACTGTTGGTGATATACCCTAGAGGCAATCATAGAGATAATTTTATCATGTCTATGTTTGTGTGTTATTGAATAAGTGTTATTATGTTCCTCGAATGAATCACCAGTTATAAAGATTAACGAGTATGTAACTTGTTGGTGAAGATCTTTTAGCTTATGATGATGTCGTTCTAAATGTATCCCTGGTCGGATGTCACTGGTCGGAACACTAGTGACTCTATCGACTAGCACATGTATTGATTGATTACCATGTTTCGCCAGTCATGGATATAGGGATATCGAATCAATAATGTGAACACATGTTGGAGAATATAGTGTTGGATTGACCCACCACCTTGAGATACTGCTGAGATTGTTATGCTTTCATGTGTTATCAGTTCGTCTCATACAATGATGATGTATAATCCTTAGACCTAAAATCAGTATGGTTTCTTACATGTGTAAGAGTACACTTGGGGCTGCCAAACACTACTCCATAACTGGGTAGTCATAAAGGTAGCTTTTGAGTATGCTATGAAACATGTGGAGGAATGCGACTAGTCGGATATGAGATTTGCCCCCTAACATAACAAGAGAGATGTCTCTGGGCACCTCGATGTGGTCGGATAATAAAAGTGCATGGTTATGCCACTTGTGGTCGAAGAGTTCGACAACATGAAGTTATCTTACACTCTATCGAGAAAGTATTGAACAGTCCATGGATGACATAATATCTCACCTGGAGTTCAACCAAATATCGTGAGACAAAAGAAGAATGCATGAGCTGGTCATTCAGTTTGATCAGATACGAACTGGTCGTATGGAGATATGAGCTAGTCGTAGGCTGGTCGAACATGATGACTAAGTGGTCGAAACGTAGTCGTAAGGATTAACGAACTGGTCAAGATCAAATATGAGCTGATGGTAGGCTAGTCGAAACTTGGTTGTAAGGGGTTGCGAACTGGTCGAGACCAAATAGGACCTAGTCATAGATCATATTACATTACGCTTCGTCCGATATAATTCATGTGTATTCGGGAATCGTTATATCCTACTAGGTGCCGTTGACGACTCATAATCGGATAGGAGTTTCTGAGTCACAATCGATTATGCATGAACCTACAGGGTCACCCACTTAACGAGTTGGAACAAACCAGTACGCATACGATTCATCAAACGTGTCCGGATAGGATCCGTCATGGGCACTATTTTAAGGAGATGCTTGAGATTGTTGGAAAGAGACATAGGCAACAGAGGAGACACACGACAAGAGTTGACGTGAGTTGCTCTAAACCCTAGCCGTCATCTTTTTGAGAGAGCCTTCCTGTGTGACTTGGAGCTAGTACACCGACGTACGGTGTTCCTGCCTTGAACGTGTGGATACCATAGATGCGCTACTGCGGTTGCTGTTGCACTCGAGGACGACCCGCGATATTGCAAGGAAAGCGATCGATTGCTGGAGGAGACGATCGGCAATGACTACGTTGAACGATCAACTACGTCGGACGATCGACTACGATCACTACATCGACGCGCTCTTCCTTGGACTAGGCTGCTCCAACTCTTCTTCCGATGCATTGTGCGTCTGGTGGTAACGATCTGTGATCTCCTTCTTGCCTAGCATCCTGGTTTACATGGTAGAATTTTTGAATTGCCAGCTAGCGTAGCCTACCCGTATCCCTTCAGTAAATTCTTTATTAACTGTGTACTTAAATAGTTGTAATTTTTCAAGCGCAGCTATTATAAGCGTTCTGAATTTTTTGTAGGAAAATTTGTTTGAATTTATTAGTCATGTTTAATTAGCCGTAGTTGAACTAATATTACGTAATTAATTAATTTTAATTCATGAGGTGTCGTTAATTAGTTGCCAAATAATTAGTCGTAATGAATACTATTGTAAACACAAAACTACATTTGAGTGCTGAATAAATGGCTAATGAGTTCTACCTTGGCTTTGTTCTCTAATAAAAGAAATCTTAGGATTTATGTGTGTATGTGTGTGTGTTGTGCCCTGTTTCTAATGCGGCTAAGTAGTAACTGATTTTTGTGGCATGGGTAAGGGAGAAAAAGATTCTTAAAGAAATGAAATTATTGGCAGCAAACTAAACTAATTTAGTAGTAGAAAGCATGGGCTCAACTAACAACAATTAATTAGTTGGTTACTACTAATAATTTAAACATATCTTACATCGGCGTGTGTTTAATTGAGGACCAATTATGTCAAGATTACTAAGAAATTGCATGGTACAATCAATTATATACTGATATATATTCTTTATTTCACAATCCATGGTGGTATTGCATGCTTTGTCTTCTAGCTAGATACTGACCTACTTCCCGACCATTTTCTGTGAACAATATGTAGTGTGTAGTGTGTGCATATCAAACACACTAAAGCTGATCATGAACGATTGATGATGGGTGCATATCACAATCACACAGTGTGTAGCGTGCAGTAAATTACTTTAGTAGTAAGACAGCCTAACACGGGCAGCAGAGCATGTAAATCTTAGCGATTTAGCATAACATTAAAATCCCTATGCATCAATTCATTCTAATGCAATTAATTTAGTCATGTTTAAATTGTCGTATTTAATTTTGTACTAGTAAATTATTGTACATTAATTTGTAGTATTCATTTGGTTATAATTTTTAATTTGTAGTATTTTATCATCATTATCAATCTTCTCACTAATATTATATCTATTCCATGTGTTGCAAGCCATGTCTCTATCAGCGCTTTTGGAACCCTTCTACGATGAGAACCACTGGTGCAAGCTGTGGATCGCCGGTGACGCTGGTGGCCCACCGCCCCTGCTGTTTCAGTCGTGGAGGGATTACTGGGAGCTGGACGCTCACTATGTCCCAATCCTCCCAGACACGGGCATGTTGCTCCTTGCGAGGCTGCTATTCTGTCGGACAATGGTTCACCCTAGACGCTAGTGTGCTGTCGCACTTGTTGACAAGTGGAGGCTCGAGACTCCCACCGTCCACTTTCGGTGGGTGAGATGATGGTCACTCTACAGTACGTCCCGTTCTTGACCGGTCTCCCGATCTACGGTGAGACACTTATTCCAGGCCGTCTGCTGGCGGACTAGAAGGCCAGGTTGGAGCATCGGTTCGGCCTACCTGTTCCAGAGTGTGCATGTGGCGTCCCTTGGACTTGGCTGAGGCATTTTAATCAATGTTCGCAGGATGCACCTGACGAGGTCATTAGGACGCACCTCGTTGCTTGCTTACCTTCTTCAGCTCTTTGTTTGGGTCTTGTTTCCAACCATATAGGGCGATTGGTGCTACCCTAACTTCGTCTGCGTCACCGAGCCTTTGGTTAACGTGGAGGCTGGGCCGATGCCTCAGTATAGCTGGGGATCAGCCGTCCCTTGCACCACATACCAGTGGCTGTGTAACGCTTCGCGGTGTGGCACCGCTGCTACCACGAACCTGACCGTCTGCTACGTGCTCCTGCAGCTGTGGAGTTTGGAACACTTTCGAGTTGGGCGTCCGACCTTCGAGAGAGAAGTGCACCCATACCCCGAGTCGGACAACCCGATAGATAGGCCCACTATGGGATTCTGGTGGACTGTTGCCCATCTATGCTGGGCCAAGGATAAACTAGCATCTGGGCTTCATGAACTCCAGATTTTGAGCAGACAGTAGCTCTACACAGACTGTCCGTGCAATGCACCCAGGACGCCGGGTTATGGGTGACGATCTGCCATCTGGTGTTTGCACATACGGTGGAGCCTTACAAGCCGTGACACATAAGGTGATAGTTTTGTTGATACCAGGTCATGCTCCCTCTGGACGGCATGGTCCTGCAGCAAACTGTACACCTGTGAGTCAAACTTCATCCGAGAATGTTTACACTTTTTATGTCTTCTTTTCTAACATCAATCCTTTCGGAAATGCAAACAATCGAGTATGGGTCGGCATGCTGAGCACTAGCAAGTAGTCCAGCATGAGTGGATTACGACATGGATGGAGACGGTGCACTTGGAGGTCTTGCAGGAGCAGCGTACGTACGACATTCGAATGTGCGGTGAGTACCTGCAGAGGTACGTACCACGATCGCGTGTCAAACTCACCCTTCCTCCACCGAATCACCCAGGGTAGGTGACACACCATGAGAGCCCCCACTACTCGTTCAATCATCACAGCACTTCGCGGCGTGACGACACCGTAAGATACTTACAGCCGCTGGTCGTTTCATTGAAGATATTTATACTCTTCGTCACTGAACCAGTTATGTATGCCACTTTAGTTCGAGCGGGCGCTGCTCATCGCAAGCGCATCGAAGACCACCATCCGCAACATAGACACAACACCAGAGATGTTGAAAACTTTGAAGTACATCTTCGCAGAGTCGAATAACATAATAAAGAACTTGGGTTGCAGTCATTCGACGGACAACGTCTTACGCATCAAGCAGCAAGTGGTGGGACCATGCTCACCCGCTAGGTCATCATGACCTAGCGAGTTCGGTCGGCGTTGTAGCGCTTCTCGTCGGTCATCCGCGGGCAGATCGGCAGAGAGGCCAGTTATGTACAAATTTACGTTATATTTTTTGTTTATGCCTTCCGTTCCGCTAACATCATCTTGTTCTCCCGCCGCAGGTCTGTCGGGATGAACCACTTCTACCGTCCGTACCCTGTACATAGACTAGTGCTCCCTCTTGGTCATCTGCAGTACACATCTGGGAGGTACGAGATTCTTAGTTTACATCTAGAGTGTTTATTTTGACTAACATCGTTGTCTTGCAACATTCAGTTGACCGTGGGGGTGACGGCCAGTTTACATCCACTGATTAAGATATGTGCATCCCAGCTCCTGCCAGTGAGCAGTACATAGCGTCAGAGTTTGGACCATGGCAGCCAGGGTTTGGAGTGTATGCAGGGCAGAGCTGCTCTGGGTTTGCTGTTATACTGTACATTCAAGGCCAGAGCCCCTTCAGGTTGGTAGGCACACCGTACGTCCAAGGCCAGAGCTCCTCCGCACGACTGGAGTTGCAGACATCGTACCTTGCGGGCGAACAATTCAGGAGTTGATTTATACAGTCCGTCGTTCATTGCAGGTGGCCCCCAGTTCGACATGTCTCAGTAGGACGACATCGACGCTTACCAGACTCAACTTCCTTCGACTCAGCTTACTGGTGCACCTCTGCCCACTCAATAGATTCAACGGTATTCGTACACCCTTCAATCCAAGATGCGCTCTCCGAATTGACTGACATATCCCACAGGACATGCTCAATGCAAAACCATGGCGCACACGCAGACACAGACGCAGCGAGCAGAGAATAGTGGCTCAAATGAGTGAGCCATATTGTATCCCATGTTATGCGATTATGTTTGGATATATTTGTATTCATATTTTATTTTGCTATATTTGTATGCATATTTTGCATATTATGTGTGTATTGTTGTACCATATTGTATATCAATATTTCCAATAGAGTTGCAATGTACCTTTTTTCCATAGATAAAATTGACAATATTTCAGAATGGTTACAAGTATTACATGCCGTGCGCGGTTCGGTCACAAGTATTACATGATACACACGTGGGTTTGTAGCACTCAGGATGAAGGAGGATGTAAACTAGTATGGTAGAGAATTTTGACCGAAAATTATGTGTTGCCCTAAAGAATTCAGAAGCCCCTCCCAAAACCTCCACCGCACGGCTATCCCCCACCCCCCGCACCACCACCATGGGGCTACCCCCGAACGCATGGCCACTGTGCGGTCTCCTCCCAACCGCATGGCCATTGTGCGGCCGCCCCAACCTCACGGTCACGATGCGGTACCCTCCTCTCCTACAAGGATGCGGTGTAGGCAAGGGACGTGTCACCCTTCGTTCATCACCCGCGGTGACCATGCGACATAGATGCCATTTTTTGCAAATACCACACGTCGAGTGCCATTTTCGCTAAAACATTGCGGAATCATGCCAATACGGCCAAAAACTCTACGATATTAGTGTCCGTGGCTGCGAGCGGATCCTGAACAGATTACAGATAGAAACAACAGTTGGCCGCATAGCACGACACAGCCCTGGCGCAACGATGCTCGTCTAAGGTGACCCCTTGCATGAAATTAGTAGTACTCAAATACACCGCAGACCGGAGTACGTACATAACTATAGGTTATTATCACAATGCGTTCTTTTCTATACTTTTTCTTTAGCTTTGGCTATAGTTGTAGTCATTGGCAATGGATTTTGTTTATTTTTCGAGGACACGCAAAAGATTTGCACACCAATGTATTAGGAAGAAACACATACAATACAGAGGATCCAAATACAAGAGCCCAAAAGGCGAAGCGAGAAAAATCACAAAAAAAGAAAGAGAAAGAAGGAGAAAATGGCCTGAAGGTGCTCCCTCTTAATGTAGCAAAGCGCGCTACAAGCTACACAAGACTTAAGCAATCTCCCGCAAACTGAAACACCCTATTTTTCAAACAAGGCCACCTCGGTTTTTGCAACTGCCTAGGATTTTAGTTGCAAACAAAAACGACAACATACATGCTCTCGAGCATTTAAATAGGTATTAACTTGATTAAATTATGGTATAACGGCTACTTTATAACAACTGAGTGGTAATTCAAGCCCAAAACTTTAACTTGCAATCAGAAGAGCCAAAGAGCTTCCATAGGAAAGCTTGAGTGTGGTCGTAACCCTAACACATTCTTCAATGTGTCCTTTATTCCTCTGAAACACCTTCTGATGAAAATTAAGCAAGTTTGAGTACACAATGTACTCAACAAGCCACGTAGAAAAGTTATTTAACTACTTGTCAGAATTTTAATTGATTATTGAGGTGTTACCATAGTATGGGTGCAAATGCATTCTTTTGAGGTAAATCATTTTGACTTAGAAACGGTAAAACCGTAATAATATTATCAGAGGAGGTTTTCAGCATCTATATTTATCATCTTAACCTCACAAAATCTCTATTTATGCCTCATTTACTGGAATCACCCATGAACATAGCTCTATTAACCGGAAGCATGGCATATTCGAATATCATTAATTATACACTGTAGAGTTTCCCAACTTTACCTACGAGTTACCTCAGACTCACAATGTAAACTTGCCAAGCCATGAACACGCAACATACTCGCGTGCGACTGAGTTGAGATAACAAAGCCTTTTCACCGCTCTTCCCTTTGTAGTCTCACCCGGTAGGTTCTTGGTCAAACAACCATTGTGAAACCACCGACCAATGGTGGAATTCACGCCCCAATGCTAAGTGGGCCTATTATTGTATAGACCACCGAGTGACCCTTCAGGCACACTCTTGTCCCCACCCCTTTTCACACACTGCTGCCCTTTACCACTAGGACAACTATGACCTATAGATATTTGATAGGAATGAGCAGTGTACTAAGCTAGGTTGGGTATATCAAACTTGTGGTTGAGTTAATTCTATGTATATTACTTGGCACAAGGTTCTAGTCCTTATTTGTCTCAAGTGAGGAGATGGACACTCAACCAATTTGTGGATGTCTACCTTTGTGGTCTACCTTTCAACTTACTTTTAGGGTTTATTGGGTGAGGAAATAGACTCTCAACCAACTCGTGGTTGTCCACCTTCTTGGTCTCAACCCTCAACCTACTTTTTCGAGTCTATTGGGTGAGGAGATGGACTCCCAACCAATTCATGGTTGTCTATCTTCTTGGTCTCGACCTCAACTCATTTTCCAAAATTTATTGACGTGCAGCCAAACATTCTTATTAGTATTTGTGAAAACATTATGTGACAATACCAAGACTTTATTTATATTAAATAATTCTTATGCTTCAAGATGAATATAGCCTACAAGAGCACAGGTGGGCTTTTATATGGTAGGAATTAACTATTTATCATGACATTCCAAACCATTATTTCATTAAAGAATAAATGACATAAATATTGTAATGAAAGTAACAATACTAGTAGTTATGACATAGGCTCATTAGGATCAAAGAATGCGACTTGCCTCCTTGTTCGAAGTCTTCGGCTGGATCTACCTCTCCTACATCTTGATTGCCGTCTTCCGGAGCTTGTTCTTCAAAGTCGGATCCCAACGTAAAAGAAAGTAAAATAATTAAGTCTAGGCTCAACAAGGGGCAAGCTGGGAACAAAATGAAATAAAGAAATCCATAAAAAGTTATAAAGAAAGGTGGTGTGGGTGGTTAGAGTCTAAATCATGCTTGGTTGGGTTGATCGGAGTTGAAAATGGGTTTAACGAGCTCGAAACGGTCAAAATAGACATATTATGTCTTAACGGATCTGGAATGAATAGTGTTGAGTTTGGGTGTGCAGTACCGGGTTGGTACTATTCACTATCAGGTTTGGGTGGAGCAGTAACGGTTTGGGTGAATAGTGTGGGTTGGGTTCGTGTGAACAGTACAGGTTTGGGCTAAGTGTTTACGGGTTGTATAGTGTTGGGCTGGTCAGGTTGGGCTTGTAAAAGTACCGGGCCGCACAGTGCTTAACAGTCCTAGGCCGACCTAATTGGTTGGCTAGGCTGGCCTCCTTGGCCCACCAAGGCAGCCCACGAGCATGCGGTCCGACTCCCATAGTCCCGAGCGTATGTAGTGGCAATCAACAGCGCCGAGTGTACAGTGAGCACCTAGGAGGCTCACGCAACCCATTTTGGGCTTTTGCACGGGCGGTGGAGATTCGGTGATGGGCTGGCAGCAGCGGTGGCGTATGACCGAGGCAGGGGAATGGTGTGGTGGTGCTACGAGCATGCTCCGGCCAAGATGAATGGTGCTTGAGCATCAGTGGCCGAAGGGCGTCTTGGTGGTAGTGGTGGTGGGGCTCGGGGAGGTCCGAGGGGGCCTGGCACTGTTGGCCGTGGGAGGTGTGGCGATGGAGCTCGGTGGCGGCAAGCTGGCAGCGGGGATGGTGGGCTTGGTGCTCGGGGGCCGCTTCGTGGTGTTGATGCGAAGCTATGACAGGGCTGGAGGGGTGAGAGTGTGGATGGGTCGGCATATCAGGAAAGGGGTTCACTGGGGAGCATCGGGCGCAGCAGCGATTAGGGGAGGTGGGTAGCTTTGGGGACAAAGGGGAGGCTTTGTGGACCTATGAGGAGGTTAAAGGTGGAGATGGAGTCGCTTGGGTGGCATTTATAGGTGGCGAAGGTGGTGGCAGCAATAGCAGAGCGTGGGCGGGCATGGCGTGTGGCCGGCGGTGTGGACGACCACGCGGCTTTCGGGTTGCAGTGATGGCGAGCTGGCAGTGAGATGGCAAGGTGCTGGTGCGGCTTGGCGCGGGCGAAAGCGACGAGGGTCTGAGGCGGTGCGGCGTAGGCAAACGGTGATGCTACGCGAAGAGGGGAGGAACCGAGACAAAGGCAGGTTTGTGCAGGGTGTTTTCCGGCTGGGAAGGCGGGGTTCCGAAAGAGGAAAGAGGGTTTTGAGAGAAACTTTTCGGATTTGGCAAGAAATCCAAATTCACCCAAAAAATCAATTAAACTCAAAATGTTGAATTTTTTTGGGGTATTTTCACAAACGTTGAGGCAACCTCGATGCGCACGCTTGACGCCAGTTGTTGATCTCATCGAAGACTCGGGTGGTGACCTCTCGCAGCTCAGACTGCTTGTTCTCAAACACTCTTCCGTTTCTTTCTTTGCAGATACACCATAGTAGTAAGATGACTAGTGAATGAAAGCATCTTTGATCTTCCTTTGGCAAGTTGTTTCCTGGCTGCTTGCCACCAGTTGAGAAGAGCATGGAAAACAATTTTGTATGTTTCTTTAAAAAAAAATCAAAAATATTTAAATTTGGACAAATTATATCCTACATTTGGCAACATTTGAATTTGAATACAATTCAGTTAAATTCCATCCAGTTTGAAAACCCGCTGAATTTTTCGGCTGAAATTCCAAAATTTCGCTCCTCCGAATTTTTTCCAAAACGAAATAGTGTTCCCAACAGAAGAGACGATGCGGTTTGCAAAATCACTCTCGCCAACCATGTGCTCGCAGAATGACTGTCCATAATTGCCTAGTCCAAGCGCTCTGCAACAATTGTAGGGACGACGAAATGCTGCCGCTCGGTGCGTGTGAAGGGTTTGATTCCCTTGTAAACTTCGAAAATTCTAGCATACTGTTGCTGACCCGATGCAACGGTGCATCACCATTACACCATAAATAAGTTCACGCTCCGCACGGCGCCTATCTCCTGCTGTTCGCAAAATGTCGTGTGTTTCTACTGACATGCATGTGGTCGAAAGGAGGTTTAACTGAGAGAGTCAAGCACGTAACGGAGGCCGGTTGATCAGGTTAACACGAGCGGCGGGTGCATTCATGCTCCCATAAGACTGACTTGACTGGTTCAGTAAGTTCCTTTTCAAAAGAAAAAAAAACTGGTTCGGTAAGTTGGTGTAAAGTTCTAAATTAACTGAGCGGAGTCTGAGCAGTAATAACACATTAGGCCGTCGTGAGATGAGCCGTTGTCCCCAAAGCACTCATCTGGTTTCTACTGCCTGATTTGCCTTTGCTCACGATCAATTGCACCAATGAAACACAAAATGTGATGTACCTATTAAGAAATGAGTATATGTGTAAGCTGCCGCGAACAACGTCATCAGTGTGGACGGTTGGAAAGAATCGCGCATCCCTCGAGGGAAAAGAGAGGAGCGTTTGCTCGTCCACAGGAAAGTGCCAAAGCGTGTGACCTCTGTAGTGATCACCAGTCGTGAAAAATGGCATCCTAGCTAGCTACAGGTCAAAAAGATCGCCTCGCTCTATCACGCGTGAGGCATCTAGCCGCGATATGCCGTCTATGAATCTACTAGCACAATTAAGTGCCACTTCGCACTTGGGTATTACTGATTTACAGTATGTTCTACTCGATTTTTTTGGTTGGTTTGGCTATTTCTACTCTGTCAAATTGTGCAATCCAACCATAATTTTGCATGAATGCTACGACGACTGGAGACCAAATGTTTACTTACCAACCGAGCGGGGCGCCCTTCAGGCGGTGAGATGCCGAGCTGTGACACTCCGGACATCTCTTTATGCCGATAATATGGCCATCTTCGTGGTGCCGGCAAAAGAGGATCTTGATGCCCTATCCATCATCCTCCAGAACTTCGGGGAGGTGACCAGTCTAGTCACAAACATACAAAAAAAAAGTTCGGTCATGGGAATCAGATGTGATAGTCTAGACCTCCAGCAAGCCATGCAAAATTTCCCACCCGCACAATCAAGAGCTTCCCTACGAGGTACCTTGGACTTCCACTATCCCTACGCAAACCGCACCGTGCTGACCTCTAGTATATAGAGGATAAGGTGATGTCCAAGCTTGCGACCTGGAAAGGAAAACTGCTCACCCCAATGGGAAGAGCAACCTTAGTGAAGTCTGTCTTAACTTCCTGGGCGATATACTCTCTCTCACCTCAATCAAGATTCCCAAAAACTTCCTAAAAAGACTTGACAACAAATGAAGGACATTTCTTTGGTCGGACATAGATTCGGCTTCGGGAGGAAATTACAAAGTGAATTGGGAACGAGTTTGTCAACCGACATGCCTAGGAGGCCTCAACATCCTCCACCTACAACAGTTTGCAATGGCACTTCAGCTCAGACGGCTTTGGGCCCAATGGCAATATCCAGAAAAACAGTGGCTAGGTTTGATAGCCCATGTGGCAATACAGATCTCACACTCTTTTATGCTTGCACCCACGTCATGACCGGAAATGGCCACAAGGAAATTTTTTGGAATGTGCCTTGGCTAAACCAAAAGAGCCCATGCGATATTGCACCTTTAATCTATGACATCTCAACACGCAAAAACAAAACGGTCAACCTCGTGCTCGAAAATAACTCTTGGATGCAACACATAGACCTCCATGCGCATGTTATGACCCAACAACTACAAGAGTTCATATGTCTATGGGAATAGGTCAATGAGGTTGTCTTACACCCATAAACAGAGGACCAAATCGCTTGGAAGTTCTCGACAGATGGCATTTACTCGGCGACCTCGGCCAACAAGGCACAATTCTTCGGCTCAATTACCACCAATTACTAAACGTTAATATGGAAAACTTGGGCACCACCAAAATATAATCATTTTTCCAGGCTCACCATCCAAAATAGACTATGGACATCTAACTGGCTACAACGGCGAGGGTGGCCGAACCATGGCCAGTGCGCACTTTGCTGCCAACACTCAAAAACGGCGATCCATCTTTTCGCCTTGTGTCGGTACTCAGTGCGTGTGTGGACTTCGATTTATACTTGGTTCAGCCTTGTGGATCCTCAGTCAGCCCATGGCAATCTTCTACCACGACCCTAGCGTGGTGGGAAACAGTGTGTAAGGCGCAACCAGAACATAAAAAGACCTTCCCAACTATGCTCATCTTAGTCACGTGGGAATATGGAAAGAGCGAAATGAGAGGGCGTCCAAAAGAAAAAACACATATACTCAAAAACTCCCGCTGAAGATAAAAGGGGAAGCAAGAGCATGAGGATATATATTTCACACAGTCTTATCTGTAATGCATCAAACAAAAGCACAGTATCACTGCTACCATTTTCTTTGGAAAACATGATATATATTCACATTCAATTGCTCCAGCTTCTCAATCTGAGCAACACATTCATTCATTCTCACAGTCTTGGATTTGAAGATCTTTAGAATTTCCAGCTTCGGCAAGAGATGTTCCAGTGTCAAACTACGGTTCAGTTGGAACTTCTGCAATATGAAATATTGGTGTCAGCCAATCATTTGTATTTTAGTACAGGGATCCTTAGTACTCGCTCTCCCCTTACCCCTCCCATTATTATTTGAGCATGCATGCATATATGCTACATCAACACAAGAATAGAGTGATGTATGTTCATGTTTGCACAACTAGATCATGAAAATAGCAAGCACCTGGTGGTGGCCTCTCGACAATGGACTCATTCACATGTGTACCATCTCCAGCATCAGCACCGGAAGCAGCTGGATCTACCATTGATCCTACCGTTGCCTACATTTTCATAAGAAATTGCATTATAAAAAGATGCATTCCTAATTTCTCTGATAGTATTTAGCTCAGTGGGCATTAAAAATGTTAATAGAAATCAGAATAGAAATCAATGGGAAGCATGCATGCATGCATGCATGTGTATCAACGGGCTAACATGCATGTGGAGTATATATGAGCAAGCTATGGAGAGAGCTGATCAGCGGGCTAACATGTGTATCATAGATTGTTGCATCTACATGCATGCATGTAGAGTATATATGAGCTAGCTACGGAGAAAGCTGATCATTGAATAGAGTATATAGCTGACCCTATATACTCAATTTATTCTCTTTCTTCCCCTCATTCTGTTCTTTCTAAGCTGGAACTTCTCAATTTTTCAAGTGTAATTTTTTTTTAATGTTGTATAGTTGTGAACTTGCTAGTTGAATTTTCAGATCCTCAATTGATATTTTCTAGTATGTATGAGCAGTTGCACTACTCATTCAGCACACGCATGAGCAAAGACATGCTTCTTCTACTGACAGAAAAGTGAGAAAGAAAGAGAACCGTTACATTGAATCCAAAGTTGTGTTTCTTAAAGGTGCAACAACTCCCACTTGCCAGTAGCTGGCTTGTGGATCATATTCACAGAGGGCCTGTTGCAAAGCTCCTCTTGATCAAGGCGAGCCTTGACATTGTCCTTCGTCTTGTCTGGAATGTCAAAGAATGTGCTAAATATGGCATCTACAATATTATTCTCATTGTGCATACATCTATTTTATGGGGGAAGAAGGAGCTTATGGAAGTATGGTAGCCGCCATAAGTTTGGAATGTGAGTCCAATTGTGCTCCTCGCATATTTCTCGAACCCATCTCCATCGTCAAGAGGCTTCAGAGCATCTAGCCGTGCACGAACCTCCTCACCTACCAGGCGATGTGGTGGTCCACTGCGGACAACAATATTGGCCATAAATCCATTTGTGTCACTTCTGAACTCATGGTCAATTGGAAGGAATTGACGATGACAATCAAAGAAGGAGTACTTGCGACCATGCTTTAGCCAACAGCCACACAACGCCCCCTGCAGATTGGGCATGGCATCTTCCCATGTACACACCACCCACAAAATATCCCGTACGCCGGGAAGTCATGCATGGATGTGTGGTACGCGACCCGTATGGTGAAGTTCTGTTTTGATGCTCGATCATATGTTACTATGCCTTGTTCCCAAGCATGTAACAATTCATCCACTACCGGCCCTATGAATACACTCATATTCTTCCCAGGGTATTCAGGACTAGGGATTATCAAGGAAAGGAACATGTTATGCTTATGCAGGCAAACACTGGGTGGGATGTTAAGGGGAATGACAAACACAGGCCAACAGCTGTATGGCGCAGCCCCCATACCAAATGGATTAAACCCATCTGTTGCAATTGCAATTCTAACGTTTCGAGGCTCTACGACAAACTCTACATAGTCTCGGTCAAATTGCTTCCATGCTTCACCATCAGATGGGCGGACCATCTGTTCATCATGGTACCGACGACCATACTTGTGCCATATCATTTGTTTGGCAGAAACCTCAGACATGTATAACCGTTGGATTTGTGGCACAAATGATAGATAGCGAAGTATTTTTCTGCCAATAGGAAGCTACCTCTTCTGACCATCTCTGGGGTCAACCTCAACAAACCTAGACTCACCACACTTATCATAGTGATCTTTGTCCACATTCTCATTCCTAAAATAACATGCAATAATTTGGACAAACATCTATCTTCTCATATGGAATATTTAGTGTGCTTATCAATTTCTTGGCCTCATACAAGTTAGCGGGCAGTTTGTGATCATTTGGGAGAAAGGTGCTAAACACGCTAAAGAATGCATCAAAGCAAGCTATGCTTGTGTTGAACTGGCACTTGACAGCAAGTAGTCGTGTGATGGCATCTAGTTGAGATACCTGTATTTGCCCATGAAGTGGTTGACTCGCTGCGGACAACATATCAAAGAAAGCCCTTATTGCGGGCTCCAGTTCTTGCTCTACAGGTGGCACATATGCATCCCGCGCATCATCTAGCATGTCTTCTATACTACTCTCATTGTGGTTGCCATCGTCCATTTTTTCCCTTAGCACATCTGATCTACTACGTTGTGACTCGCCGTGATAGACCCATACGGTATAGCCTGGCCTAAATCCGTACTTACACAAGTGTGCGATCATTGTTGCCCTCATTTGTGGTCGTGTGTTCAAACAACGAGAATAAGGGCACAACACACCCCGTCCATTACTCCTAGTAAATGCTCGATCCACAAAATTTGTTATCTTTTCCATACATTCTTGGCTACAATCACCCATCTCTCTATGCCCACTGTACATCCAACTACGATCCTCGGCCATCCTAGTGTGCAAAACATAATGAATATTTTAATCTGACTTTTATTTATGTCAAAAATTATAACAGAGCTAGCTACAAGCTACCATAGGATACATGCCCTATATATGTACACTAAAACAGATTGATATGAAGACAATATAAATGATCAACTGAGCATAAAAACACTTTCTTTCAATATAAATGAATACCATTATTTATTGACACGTTAATATAGCATTGTAATGATAGCATATCAATCCACCATAAATGGACAACATAGAAGAAAATAAGCAAACTTTATTTCTTTTTGCACTTATCCACTACCTTACAGTAGTTCTTGGAGCTGAGGGAGCCGAGGGAGCTACGGTAGGGAAGATGGCTGCAGATGTGTGTCGGTGGAGGCAGTCGGTGGGGGGAAGCACTAGGGGAATTGAGATCTACGGCGGCAGCGGTTGAGAAGGAGGCGGCGGCACTATAGGCAAGTACCAGAAAACAATCAAGCATCAGCGAACAATAGTATCTACTGACTAGGGACTGTATTGAAAACAAAGTAAGCAACAATATCCATAGAGGATAGCAACTTAAATGCCATGGAAACGTGCCAACAAATAACACCAACTATTTTCTTGCCAACAGAAGTTCAATCAATATGGATAGTTCATATGCAATTATGTGCAGGTATGGAACATAAAAAAGAACACTAGACAAGATTAGGTTTCATGTAGCAAAGAACCAAAGCCATATGTGGTAAGAGCTCAATATAAAGAAAGCAAAATTCTCAATTTCAGCTGTCATTCCCAATCAGTTTATTTGCACCATTCACAAAAAAGCAACAAAAAAAACGCTACTATGCATAGAATTGGGTGAGGAAATTATCTCACCATCTCTCAACCATCATGGCCAAATCTCCTTATATGCATATATACTAATTTAACTATCATCCATACACAATTAAAAAGGGTAATGATTATTTCTTTTGGATCTAAACGTGTCCTGCTATCATCCATACACAACTATTCAGGAACATCTGAAGATGTCCTACTATCATCCATACACAATCTAACTATCATCCATACACAATTAAAGAGGGTAATGATCAGTTCTTTTGGATTTGAAGATGTCCTGCTACCATCCATACACAATTAAAAAGGGTAATGTGGTCAATTGTTTTGGATCTTAGAAGAAACAAAATTGGAAATTCAAAATTACCTTGATCTGGATCTAGGGAGGATGGCGGCGGCGGGCGCGGGGTAGAAGGAAGATGACGACGTCGGGCAAGAGGTAGAGGGAGTACGGCGGGGGGGGGGTCGGGTGGAGGAGGGGGCGGCGGGGTCAGGTGGAGGAGGGAGGTGGCGGGGTCGGGTGGAAGAGGGACACGGCAGGGTTTGCAGCAGTGGAGGAGGGCGGCGGCGGTGTCGGGTGTGGTTGCAGGAGACGAGGGGGAGGCGTCGGGTGCGGCGGCTGCAGACGAGGAGGTGGCGCCGATTTCAGCGCATGAGACTGCTGCAGAGGCGGTGGAGGAGAGGGAGACGGCGACGGCGGAGGCAGTGGAGCGTCGAGGGAGAAGGAGGAAGAGGAGGACGGGGAGGAGGCACAGGTGGCAGGGGAAGGAGAGGGGAGGAGGGTGGAGGATTGGGGATTGATTTCGAGTGGGTACGTTAGGACAGGTTTTACCTGAGGTCGTCGGCGTTCTTAGCTGTGCAGCGTCGGCGAATGAGGAGGATGCGACGGCGGAGGAGGATGACAGCACTGTCGGGTACGGAGGCGTGCGGCAGATGACGACGCAAACGGTGGAAGAGGGGCGGGACGTTGATGTGGGGTGCGGCGGCGGCAGTCGAGGACGGCGGCGGCGTCAGTGCTGCAGTGGCCCCGATTTGAGTGGCTCTGCTACGGAGAGGGGTAGCGGGGTCAGGTGTGGTGGCGGGGTCGGGTGTGGCGACGAGGAGGTCGGGTGTGGTGACAACGACGAGGGGGGCGGGGCGGCGGGGTTGGGTATGGCGGTGAGGTCAGGTGTGGATCTGAGAGGGAGGTGGAGGAGAAGTCTGCGATGGAGCTGGGGAATGTTTGCTAGGGTTAGCACGCGGGGGTAATAAAAAAAATGCGCGCGGTTGGGAAAAAACTGGCGCCACTACTAATTGGTATACTCTAGAGTGCCATCTGTTTTCGAATGTACGCAACACATATGCACTTGGGAACATATTTTACCCCGTTCTGACTGCGTTGAAATCTCATTTTCGAGCCTATTTTCGAGCGGACGAGTGCTTCCCGTCTTCATCTCCCGGGTGTACTACAGAACACTTGGGAAACTAATGCCCACCGAGTGCTTTATGCCTTTCTCAAGTGCCCAGTAAGCACTCGGGATAAGTCCGAGTGTTCCATTAAGACACTTGGGATATATATAAATACTTGGGAAAAACGCTGTCTCTGGTAGAATTACTTACGGACGCATGGATTGCTTCTCAACGTAACAACTTGCTTCGTCTAAGCCTTTTCACTTAACAGCCGGGTTCATGTCCTTTGTGTCTGCCTGTAAGCAGTCTGCTCGGATTGATGTTCAGTAAGAAATAGATGAATAGATGCTCTCAACGTTCTGATCAGGCAGCTAGTTCTCGATGTTCTGCTCGACGGCACTGGTTTCTGAACAGCGGGGGAGGGAGCGAACTCGGGTGAAACACGAGCTGACACGTAGCTAGCCCCTTTAACGATCGATCATACCTCCATACATCCAATCCACGAACTAGAGAGAATTATACTAGTACTAGTTCCTCCTGACGGGGCTCATCATGAACCATTTAACTCGGCGTCTGAACGGGGATAAATGCGGACGTGCGCGGCATGATTTCGATTGGCCCGAATGCGGCAAGAATAATGAGGCCGTCCTTCCTGCACTCTGCCGCAGTGCGTGCACAGTGCAGACTGTGCGGTAGTAGCAATAACCGCGCTGTGCGTTCGGGCGGACGTATGCGTTCACGTGCGCGACGGACGCGCGCGCGCGCACGGCCATCCGCAGCGGCACAGCGCGCGCCTTCGCTTTCACTGACACCGTTTTACTATGCGTTTCCCACTCGATCTCTGCTGTGTTTTAAACAAAGTCAGAGGCTCAGAGGTGGTGTTGGTGCTACTTCGGATTCTCTTTCGCTGTCTCGGCTCTTATTTCCAGCTAGCCGCTACCATACCGAACGCTGCCCGCTCGGCAGCCTCCCAGCTCAGTGGTATGGATCTGCAGGCGCGCGGCAGCGGCAGCGGCAGCTCGTGTGGGCGCTGTGGAAATCGTTTGTCCCGGTGCCTGGTTTGGTTTAATCCGCTGTCCGTTGGGAAAGGAGGGTGTATGTGGAGTGTAGATATTTTGGAGCAATTGAATTGTTTCCTGAGAAAAATCTAATGAAATCCTTACATTTCAAGCAAGCCTTGGTTTGTGTTTCGTGATATGGATTAATTGAAACCAGGGGCAAAAAAATTGAGCGGTATGGATTAACTGAAACCAGGGGCAGAAGTTTGACGCGAAGCGGAATATTTTGCTGCAGGGTGGTTTGTGTTTTGAGGGGAATTGCTTCGGTTTGGTGTTCAATTCGCCCTCGGCCCTTCGCACGCTTTGCTTTACCATGCATCATACTGAGATGATCGATGATGCATTTGCGCAAGGCATGCAATTAATGACCATTCTGCGCGAGCAGGCATAGTGACAGACGCACGCACTGATCAATTCTCAGCAGAGGAAATCAGACAAGTTAAAAGCAGCAGGCATTGATACTTGATCAGCTTGCTCGATCTGTAGCCCTTAAATGCTTGTTGCTGAGGAGAAGCTGGATGTATTTAAGCCAGTACCCCAATCCTGACCCACGTTTTAACCTCCGCATTTTACATTAATCCACTTGTACTCAATACCTGCCATCAATAGTTCGACATTAGTTAAACTTAACACCAGAGTTACACACAGTAAAAGTAGAACACCATCTCGACCACGATGCCGTTGAATCCACCAGTGCCACCACATGCAAAGCTAGAGCAAACACATAGCCAGAGAAAAACACACAAGATTCCCAGCCAGAAGCACGACGCATAACAAACAGGGAGAGAAAAAAAACGACACGTAGCCAGACTGCGCCACTAACTACAGCGGTAGCAGCGCATTTTAGGCCGCCTCACCACATGGCACGGCACGACACGGCGAACTATACTACTAGCTAGTTACGACCGACACACACCACGCTACAACGTAGTACATCGTGCGATTATATATCCACGGCGATATCAGCTGTGCCGGCCGTGGGCGGCGCGGCGGTGGGGGCGTCGGCGGTGGGGGAGGTGGCGGTGCTGGCGCCGGCGGCGAGGGCGAGTAGCATCTGGCGGAGGCCGCGAGCGTACTCGAGCAGGCGGTCGACGGCGGGGATGGTCTCCCTGACCTCGTCCTGCGCCTCGAAGTCGCGCAGCCAGGCGTGGAAGAGCGGGAACGCGTCGGCGTCAACGAGGCGCACGCCGGTGACCTCCTCGAAGACGGCCAACCAGTAGGAGCCGCACCCGAGCACGACGTCGAGGAGGCCGACCTCGTCGCCGCCAAAGAACCGCCGCCCCTTGAACGCCCCCTCCCGCAGCTCCGACTCGATCAGCGCCAGGTTCTCGTGCACCTGCCGCACGGCCGCCTCCTGCCCTCCCCGTCGACGCGAACACCGCCCCCACAGCCGGCCCAAGCTACATTCCATAGAAACAGTTGGACCTATCAGCCATTTTTACAGGAAACCACGGATAGTCTACCAAGAACCGTGAGTACTACGTGCGTGCGTACGTACGTACCTTGTCGTCGGCGAAGTGGCACCAGAATCGGGCGAGGGCGCGGTCGATGGGGTCGGCGGGGAGGAGCGGGCGGGTGGCCGGCCAGGCGTCGTCGAGGTACTGGAGGATGATGATGGACTCGGCGAGGGCGCGGCCGTCGTGGACGAGCACGGGGACCTTCTTGTAGACGGGGTTGTGGCGCAGCAGCGCGTCGCTCTTGTTGCCGAGGTCCTCCTCGGCGTACTCGAACTCGAGCCCCTTGAGGCGCAGCCCCAGCTGCACCCGGTGCGTGTACGAGCTCGCCCACGACCCGAACAGCTTCAGCAATACCGCCGTGGTATTATCGCTCTCCTCCATGGCCAACCACCTGGAGCTTGGTTGGATGCTCGAATGGTGTTTGGTCTTCTCCTTGGTGTGTGTGGCTTTGAGGTTTGGGCTGGTTTATATAGAGGGGAAGGGTGTTTTATGTGGGGCCCACATGGAGGTGAGTTGACGGGTGGGACCGAGGTGTCATGTGGGGTTTCGGGGTGTTGGGCCAGGGGAACCCTAGGCGGGGAGGGATGGGCCGGTCAGGCTTTCGGGGCAAGGCAAACCCACCGCACAGCCGCGCACTGGCTCCTTGTGGACTTTCTATTCACTGGGGAAGCGTGAACCTGTTTAGTTTTATTTTAGTACAGCAGACGTTGCAACCCCATCTCCCTCCCTTCGTCGCTGCACCGCCCCCCTCTCCTCTAGGCTTACCTTCCCCTGGTGCCTCCGCGCATCGATGACGATGATGGTGATCGATCAGAGATGTGGAACAAAAACGAGATCAGAGAGGGGGTAAGGGTAGGAGGCGATGGCTGATGGGAAGGAGAAGTGGTGGGCGATTTGGGCTTGCGAGTAGTTCATGTTCGATGTTTTTTTTTTGTATGAGTAGTGGGACGATTGATGCTTATGCGTCGCAGCTCTGGTGGATTTGCGTACGTCCGCGTTACCGAAAAAACGAGACACAGCGATCGAGGGAGAACTCCGATCGAGACTTGCTCCTCAATGCATGGTTTGGCTTGTAGAACAATCCGGCTGGGCTAGCTGCGCTAAATTTCTGACACGGAGAGTAGATTTTTCCACCATGCGGCGACACTGTACGATACTCGGCGTCAAGAGGTGATAGTAGTAACTATAAATGTGGACAAAACCCAACAGCTCGTGTGAAAGTTTGGTCAAAGTGCATATAAAAAGCCCGAGCATGGGCTAATGCGCTTGACTAATGTGTTTGCGCCTTTGCGACCAAACCAGAAAGGATTCTTGAAGACCACCTGCACCCTAGAACAAGCCCGGCCAAGCCGGCACGCAAATCCGCATTTATAGTCCGGCCGGGATTCATCGTTCGTGCGTGTGCTAGTCTAAGCCTGAACAGATCGATCAGTAGCTAGTCACGGTCGTTCGTTTTTGCAACTTTTTGTTAAAAAAAATTAGTTTAATGTCTATGCTTGGCTACAGATTAAAAAAAAATTATACATTCATCATTTTGGGTTGTCAATCATCGTTGTGTTGAGCGACATGATCTGGACTGTCGGTACACCACTTGCCGATCCAACGGATACCGAAAAGGGTAAAAAAACGGACGGTCTACAACTATAATTTTTAAATAATAGAGATACTATAGGTGTCACATTGTGTCGTATAATGTTATTCTTGTGAGTGGACTGTGTGTGTACAATATCGAGCATACGTAAAGGGACCTGACAATGGCAATGGCACGGGGAAAGGCAAAGGAGGCAACCTTCGGATGGTGAAAAGCAACAGGACCCATCTAGATAGACGGCGTGATCGACCAAAAGCCCTCGTTCCTTCGAATTTTCCCATCAGCAGTGGCGGAGCCAGAAACGAAGCAAGGGATGCTAACTTATGATATACCAAAAGTCTCACTAAATTGCAATTAAACTATAACACAGCAAAACTATGAAATTTGGGAATTGCCATATTGAAATTTGGGAATTGCAATTAAACTATAACTATGCAATTAAAATAACAATATACCATTCTAATTTGTTATTGATATTTGGGAATTGTCATATTGAAATTTGGGAATTGCCTAAATCCTAGCAAGTATAGTTTTTTTCAAGCTAACTAACATTTCTCGTAATCTCATGAACAAAACTATGAACTATCTCATATTCACTCTGTCAACAACTTTCAATTTATATTTTAGAGTTCATGATACTATGAACTATCTCAAATTCTCATGAACAAAACTAATTCTAGTGTAATTGTGTAAACGTTGTCCTTGTCCACAACTCCACAAGCACAAGCTCATTAGCATTTCCACAACTCACCAGAGGCTCGAGTCAAAGCCACGGAGGGACTTGGGAGGAGGTGGCGGGCGAAGCTGCGTGGACCGGTGGAGCACTTTGGTTGGAGGGAGGAGGCCGGACCGCAAGAGGGAGGAGGCACCAGGCGCCGGGCGGTGGGCGCAGGCGGGCAGCCGGGCGGTCAAGGCGACGGGTGAAGTCGGGCAGAGCACCGGAGTGGCGGGGCAGGAGGGACGATACGCCAGGTGCAACCAGGCGGTCAGGGCGGCAGCGGCGAGAGGGGCACTCGAGGTCGGGGCGGCAATAGGACGCGAGATTTGGGAGCTAGTGTTGGCTAGCTCCTTGGTTATTTGGGGTGCTAATTGGGCCTACATACATGGGGTGGCTTGGGCCGGGCTGGTGCTTCAGCCCACCCAGCACTAGGCATCATCTGCTACTGCTGTGCTCACGCCCTGTTGCTTTCCTCGTGTGCATGAAACGACATGTCCCGTACTTTCCATGAACATTCCACAATGCCATTAGCTAGTATTACAGAGTTTATTTCCATACATGTGCATGGTGGATCGAAAGCAGGTAGCAGTACATCACATGCTGACACGCATTGCTCGATCGTTTGTTCTCACACTAGAATTAACTGAGACGGATGAAGTGGCGGACCGAACTGGGGCAACCGGGGCTAGCACCCAGCCTATTTCCAGCTGGACCGTGGGTACCCTGTAGCACCCCATTCATTTCCGGAGCTCCAGCCTCTATGACTTTCCTACAAAGTGCAAGGTTTCATTAGATACTCAGATTGGAGGTGGAACCGAGGAAGAAGAAGACTACAGAAGTTGAGAGTTGTTTCTCGCGTGGGCCGCACCAATTCCCCATTAGCCCTCCAAGCCCACCAAGGCACCAAAGGCCTAAAGCCCACCAACCAGTTACACTTACAGTGTACCACTCGATCAACTCCCAATTCCCAAATCAGTGAACCGGAGGCAACCCTAGCGCCAGGCGGCGCATGGGTGGAAGGTGCAATCGTGCAGGAGGCGCGCACGTGGGTCGGTAGGGCATCTCGCGCAGGAGGTGCATGGCGTGCGGGTGTCTCATGCTCTCAGCCTTGCGCAAGCGGAAGGCGCTTGGGCTGTGGGCACGTCGCGTGCTTGGCTGGCGGTGGGTGAACATTTCAGGCTCTCGGCCTCGTGCTATCGCGTAGGCAGAAGGCAGCGTGTGCCGTGTGGCAGCGTGGTGTCGTGACTGTAGCTCGGCAAGTATTCAGGCTGAAGAAAATCAGAGAGAAGAGAAGAAGGACAAGGAGGATCTAACGGTCCAGATGCTTGCTTACTGGTTCACTCATTTTGAATGCTCGAGATCGCTCAATTCATAAGCCGTTGGAATCACTGTGCTGACATTTCACTGTTTACTACTATCTTTGTGACTTCTTTACTGCATTATGAACTCCATAGAATTTTACTTTGGAACTCAAGTTGTATTAAACCTAGTTGATGTTGGAATGAAAAAGTCAACCAACATTATGCCAATTATCTTCTCTCATTAGGTTTAGTGTACAGTAGTTCGTTTTCCTCATTTGAATCCATCCCAGATCCGATTCTTCTTCGGATTCTAGAAATTGAGTTCTAGTTTGTGACAATTGGTATCAGAGCTACTCTTTCCTTGGAAATAAGTAGATCTATAAGGAAGAAAGGTTGGTGTTCATTATCCATAAATTTTTTGTTCTTCCACAAATCAAGACGGCGGCAAGGATTTGAGCATGTACAGGGAGGGTTCCAGATTTGATCTGTCGTAAAACCCCTTAACTAATTACTCAAATTTGACGAAGATGACCCGAGGAGGCAAGAAGGAAGGAATCGACGATGGCACAAAAGGCTCAAATTTAGATTAGAGATGGATGATATGAAGACTCTGATGGAGGCTCAAATGAGGGATATCCAAGGAGATGTGAATGGATTGTGGGGTGATCTGGGAGAAATCAAATAACTCCTATGTTCCCTGGTGAAGCCTTCGATAGGAGATACTAATTCCAGAGTTACTAATGCTGAGGCGCAGCAGGAAGTAGAAGTAGAGGACGAAATAAGAAGGAGAGTACGTGCGTTGGCGGACTTGGATCTGATCAGCGGTGAATTTCCAATGCAATCCCAGCAAGGAGACCTCCATGCGAGCAATTCACCGATGGGGTATTCGGTGGCACCAAAGTTTAGAGGAAATACTCAGGTTTATCCTCCTGACTCTCCTACTTTGAATTTGTTGAGTGGTTTGGGTGGAAAGAGAGAGACCAAAGTAACCCTATATAAGACTGTGAATCGAGAAGAGAAGAGTAATGAGTTTCTGAGGTCAATTGCTAAGGGTCCTAGATTAGAATTCCCTATGTTCGATGGTGACAATCCCTTAGGTTGGATTAGACAATGTGATAAATACTTTGAATTAGCCAAGGTTCCTGAAGAAAACCGAAGTGATTTAGCCACATCATACATGACTGGAAGGGCTAATATTTGACTAAGAGGTTCCGGGTTGCTAGTTAATCCTGTTCCTTGGTCCATGTTGAAGTTGAATATGTGACAGATTTGCTGCTCGTAGTATCTATGATATCATTGAAGAATTCCATGCAATACAACAATATCAATCATCTGTAGCTCAATACATTGATAAATTTGAAGAACTCATGGCCATCATGAGGAGTGAAAATCCCATGTTAAGAGAAGATTACTTTGTGAAGTGCTTTGTTAAGGGGTTGAAAGAAGACATCAGGCACTATGTTAAACCTCATAGACCCCAGAGTCTTTGTGAGGCTGACTGGATGTCAAAGAATTTGGAGAAAGGAGTCAATGCCAATGCAAAAAGAAATGGATCTGCATCAGTCTCAGGTTTTCAAAGAGGTGGATTTATCAAGGGAGGTTTTCACAAGCCCAATTTCAAGGCTGTGACAGTTAACAAGTCTGGGAATTTCAGGGACAATGCTGACTTTGTCAAGAAACCCAATCGATCAGTATATCCTGTGGTGATTACAAGGGAACCAGGGAAATATTTGTATTATGCCGAAAAGTGGGTTCCAGGACACACTTGCAAACAATCAAAATTGCTTAATATCATGGTTATGAATCTTGAAAATATGGATGAAGGTGAGTTGAATCTGACTCTAGAAGATGAGAAAGATGAGAAAGATGAGAAACACCAACAGAAGAGGAGCTATTGCAAATTTCTTTACTATCCCTAAAGGGAGTCCCTACTGTGGCTACCTTTTTAGTGATTAACACTTTAAAAGGGAGAAGAGGAGTGGCATTGGTGGATAGTGGCAGCTCACATACTTTTATTGACTATAAGTTTGCTGCTAGTGCTCAATGTGTGGCTCAAAACAATGAACTGCAGAAGGTAACAGTTGCTGGTGGTGGAATCTTGTACACTAGGGCACATTTAGCCAAGTGCGAATTAATATAGCATACAAGGAGAGAAGTTTATGGGAACTTTTAACATTCTAAAATTACAATCTTATGATGTTGTCCCGGGGTGTGATTGGATTTACACACATAGTCCAATTAAGTTGAATCTGAAGACCAGAGAGTTGTCTATTAGAAAAATTCATCAATGCAATTCAGCTAAACAAGCTATGCAACAAAGAGGTCATAGGTTTTCTGATAGAACATTGTGAAGAGAAGAAGGAAAGGCTCGACCATCCACTTCCTTCTGAAGTGCAACTATTGTTGGAGAAATATCAATCAATGTTCTCTGAACCTACTGAACTCCCTCCTTTTAGGACATGTGATCACTCTATTCCACTGAAGCTAGATTCCATTCCACAAATGTTAGGCCATATAGAGTGCCATACCGGCAGAAGGGTGAAATGGAGAAGCAGATCAAGCAGTTGCTGGAGTCAGCTGTAATCAGACCTAGTAAAAGCCCATATGGTTCTCCTGCCATCTTTGTAAGAAAAAAAGATGGGAGTTGGAGAATGTGCATCGATTGTAGAAAGCTCAATGCTCAAACCGTGAAGAATAAATTTCCAATCCTTGTGATAGAAGATTTTCTTGATGAATTGCATGGAGCATAATATTTCTCTAAGTTAGACTTAAGATCTGGCTATCACCAAGTGAGGATGAAGGAGGAGGATGTTTTCAAGACATCATTCAAAACATACTTTGGACATTTTGAATATCTAGTCACGCCTTTTGGTCTCACAAATACCCCTTCCACCTTTCAATCACTTATGAATACAATATTCACTGATTATCTTAGGAAGTTTGTTTTAGTCTTCTTTGACGACATTTTGATCGATGTCAAGGACTTAGGGGAGCATATCATTCACCTAGAGCATGTGCTAAACTTACTGCAATGGGAACAACTTTTTTTGCCAAATTGAGCAAGTGTGCTTCCGCTGTGAGGCAAGTTCAGTATCTGGGTCATATTATCAATGTGAAAGGAGTATCTATAGACCCCACCAAAATTGAGGCTATGAGGGATTGGCCAAGACCTGGTAATGTAACATAATTGAGAAATTTTTTTAAGGCTCATTGGTTACTACTGAATGTTTGTGAAGGGATATGGTTTGATCTACATACCACTTTCATGATGTGTTGAAAGCATCTAGGCCCATAAAAATGTGTTTAGGTAATTAATGATAGTATGTGAATATGGGACTAATATGTTTGTTGAGTGATTATAAGTTTTAGTCCTAAATGACAAAGTTAAAATAAGGAGTTGCATGCCAAAGGATATCAAGAAGATGGAGTTTGTTTCAAGGGCAAGGTATAAAATAGTCTATGACCCCTTTTGAATTTTACCGGTCTTAGGAGTATGTTGGAAGACCGAATTTTAGGATAGATGTCGTACTATTAAGGGGGATCTTAACTGTTAGGTTGAAAGCACATCATTATGTATTTGGATCAAGTTAGGATCATGCATGCATTCCTAGTCTGCTTTAAAAATGAAATCTGCATTCTAGACAAAAACGATAGTTCTGGCATTGTATCTGCGGAACTACCGCTGGGCGGAACTTCTGAAATTTCTGCGGAACGTTTGTTGGATCAAAACGGCGACTAGAGGAGGGTGAATAGGAGCACGATCTCTTTTTCACAAAGATCGGATTCAATAAGATTTTCTCTCCGATAGCTATGAGAGCTATGAAGATCAATATCTAAGCACAGCAGAAGTCTTGTATTGAATCCAATCCAAACCCCGAGCAAAACAACCAAAATCAACAAAGGCTAAAATTCTAAGTGTTGGGCAGTCCGACCTCTATTTCAATGGCGGTCTGACGGTCCATGGGCGGTCTGACCTCTATGTTAATGGCGATCTGACCTCTAGCCTGATGAACAGTGAAATCACCAAAAACGAAGTTACAAATAGATGTAACTTTTGATCTACAACTCCAAACTCGATAAAACTTGGAACATACCTTCTGTTGGATATCAGGAACCTATTCCAATCAAACATCGTGAAGATCCTTGGAAAAGTTCTGATCTTTTCCCGTTTGAGTGGAGGATGGTTCAAAACCGAGTCAAAACGAAAACTAGATCCAAAACCTTGCTCGTGGGTTAGAGATGATCCTAAATGAGTTTTCACATGTCACAGCAAGCAAGATCAGGGGCAAAAACCAACAGAAAACTTACGAATCAAAGAAAGCCCCAAAATCACGAAATAGAGTGTAAGAACGAAAAGAGATTCATCTCAAGAAAACTTGCATATATTGATTTGTGATTGTTGCTGGTTTACAGCCACTCCAACATGGAGGACAAAACTCAATACATGAGCACACAATCAATCTCCTCTTCAAAAATCCTAACCTCTCCACTCCCTAATCTCAAAAGACAAAACTAGGGTTTCAAATAAGCAAAAGGATTAGAAGGAGGTGCACAGCACCCTCCCATATTTATAGTGGAGGCTAACCTTCTAGAAGAGTTCCTATTGGGCACCCGGTAAGCCCACACACAAACGGGTTTAACTCACGCAGACATTTTAAAGCGCCGTCTTCATCTTCTCTTGACTTAAACTGCTTCTCCTTGCGTCGTCTTGCACCGCAGTTTAGCCAAAAGCAAACAAGGCGGTATTTTAGTGATATTACCAAAATACCCCTTCTCGATCCTTCTCCGAAGACCGAGTCCAATCTTCATGAAGCAGTTCCATGCTTCACTACGTGTAGGTTGATCAGCGGCTCTCATCATGTCGGCAAGTCTCTCCCATCCGGCTCCCACCGAAACCATCATGGCACTTGCACCGACCCCCGCGCCGCTTGATGCAACCCATCGCACCAAACTTCCCGTTCGATCATCCTTGTCCATTTTGCGCCACGCTCGAATCCAATGACTTCATCCGGCATCGTCAATCGTTCTAGACACCAGCTCTCCAAGCCTAGTCCCGATCATCCTCGTCGTTGACCGTCATTGACCTCCAAGCAACCTGCACAACAATAGACCAAGAAATCAATTCTGGGAACTAGTTCTTCGCAACTTGACCCATGTTAGTCAAAACATGCATCATGCAACACATATGCACTGAAATTCATAAACTTGACTCAAAAAATAAACATCGCCACTACAAGGGTCGATGATACAAGTGGAAAACGGCTAGACCGCCATTCAATGGCCGGTCTGAACGCCCCTTGGCCGGTCAGACAGTCTAGTTAGGGACTTAGCCGATTTTCAGCACCTGAAAGCCGAAAGCTCTCTGGAAACTTCAAACGAATAGAACTTTTGACTGGAGACTCCAAAAATTATGAGACCAAGTGTAATAGAATCCTCTCTCTTGCCTACGCCTCTATTTTTGGGCCAGCTCAAAACTCCACTTTTTGTATTGGCCGGTCCGATCGCCGCCCATGGCCAGTCGGACCGTCCTCTGGCCGGTCTGACCGCCTCCTTGGCCGGTCAGACCGATTATAGCCTGACAGAACTGAAACTTGCCAAAAACGCGTGAATCGACAAACCTTCAACGCCATTGTCAATTGTAACATCATCCTAACATCATGAGCATATCCCCATGATATTCACAACATTTTTTTCCAGAAAGCACCCTTTTCTTGACTTCTTCGATTTTCTGGAAGAGTGCTAATATCGCCATGATATGAGCGGAACTACCACACCGCGGAAGTACTGGTTTTTTGCGCGAATATTTTTCCAAAAGATGCATCTTTGAGCTTTCTGCCCATTTTCTGAGAACGGAACTATCGCCATGATATGAGCGGAACTACCGCTGTACGGTACTTCTGATATTTTCGCGGAATGTTTTTTCTAGAGAGATGCATATTTGAGCTTTCTGCCCATTTTCTGAGAACAGAACTACCGCCATGATATGAGTGGAACTACCGCTGTACGGTACTTCTGAAATTTAGTTCGGAACGTTTTTTCCAGACAAGGGACTTTTGTGCTTCAACGATGAGCGGTAGTATCGCAAGTAATGTGCGGTACTTCTGATCATCGGAACTACCGAATGTTAGTTGGCGGTAGTTCCGCACCATAAATCCAACGGCTATGTCAGAGCATTTAATACCTCAAAAATAGTCATTAGTGTGCACTCGATGGAGGTGCGGTAGTTCCGGCCGATCCACGGCGGAACTATTGTTTTCCCTGAAAACTTCTGACTTCTTCCTCCAACGGCTATATTTAGTTGTGGGGGGGTATAAATACACCCACACCAGCTCAAGGACAATAAGTTGAGAATTCTTTGAGCACACTTGAGCTAAGAGCACACTTTTCACTCCTCATTTACTCTCGTTACATTAATTGTGAGGTTGTGAGCAAAAACCAAGTGCATTGCATTCTAGTTTGATCCAATTGCTCTTGGTTGCCGTCAAGCGAAGGTCAAGGTTTATTCCCTTGGTGTTTGTCGACACCTAGGCGGCTTGGCGGAGGTTTACGCGGTGATCTCTTCAAGAAGATTGTGAAGAGGATGGCGCCGATTGTGATTGGTTCGGTGTTCATCAACTCCAAAGAGGAGGAAGAACAACCAAGTGGAAATCGAGAGAAGGCTTAATTAGTGGAGCCGGCTTGATTGGGTCAAGCTTCCTCAACGTGGACTAGTGAAGATCGACAAATCTTCGATACCACGGGAAAAACCTTATTGTCTTCATTGCGGTTATTTCTTGTCTTTACTTATTGAAATTAATTTAGTAGCATATATTTTGTGATAGATAGTATTGCTTAGTTCATCTTGCTTAATTGTATAATTTGGTCTAGAATTTTTAGAACCCTCCTATTCACCCTCCTCTAGTCGGTTATCCTTGATCCTACATGTGTTGAAGAAGGGAGCTTTTCAATGGAGAGACAAACAAGAAAATGCTCTTGAAGAACTCAAGGAATGCATGACTACCACCCCGGTGTTAGCTTTGCTAGATTTTGCCAAATCTTTTACTCTAGAAACTGACACTTGTGGTACCGGAACAGGGGTAGTGTTGATGAAGAAGGGAAGGCCCATTGCTTATTATAGCAAATCATTGGGGGTGAAATCGGCTGCTCTTTCTACCTATGAAAAAGAAGCTATGGTTATTTTAGAGGCATTAAAGAAATGGAGACATTATTTCCTTGGTAGTCATCTCCTCATTAAGATAGATCAGAAAAGCTTGAAGTTTATCACTAAGCAAAATATTTCGTAGGGAATTCAACACAAAATTATGCTAAAACTTTTGGAATTCAACTATGTGATTGAGTATGAGAAGGGGTAAGAGAACAAAGTGATAGATGCACTCTCCGGGAGGGAACAATGTAATGTTGTATCAGTGGTTACTCCTGTTTGGATGGAAGAGATAGGAAAGAGTTATGAAAACGACCCCCATTGTCAAGAACTATTGAGTCAGTTGGTGATTAATGTTGATCCTGAAGGTCAGCATTCACTACATTCGGGAGTAATAAGATGTCAAGGAAGAATCTATGTGGGGGACGAATCAGCTTTGAAGAAAAAGATTTTGGAGTTTCTACATGCTTCAGCCATTGGAGGCACTCTGGTATTGCCGCAACATATCAAAGGGTGAAGAAATTGTTCTTTTGGCCCAGAATGAAGGAGATTCAAAAATTTGTGACTGAATGTGTGGTTTGTCAGAGATCAAAAAGCGAGCATTGTCATTCTCCGGGACTGCTCGAACCCCTTTTAATTCATGACATGGAAATCCTGGTAGTCATTGATAGACTCACCAAATATGGGCATTTCATACCAGTTGCACATCCTTATACTGTCCAGACAGTAGCTCAGGCCTTTATTGAAAATGTGTTCAAGCTACATGGACTACCAAAGGCCATAGTGACTAACAGAGATCACATTTTCATTAGCTGATTTTGGCATGAAATATTTAAAGCATGGAAGGTCTCACTGAGATTTAGCACAACGCATCATCCCTAGACCGATGGTCAAACGAGAGATTAAATCAATGTCTACAGTCCTACCTCCGATGCATGGCGTTCTCAGAATTGAAAAGATGGTACTATTGGCTGGCATTAGTGGAGTGGTGGTATAATACCACATACAATTCATCACTCAAGACTACTCCTTACCAAGCGCTCTATGGGAATCCTCTCCGGTTATCACTGAAATCTCTGCTTCGGATCCTGAAAGTGCAAAGGCTAGAGACTTCCTGTCGGAAAAAGAAGGCATGCTCCGATAGATCAAGAGCAATTTGGCACAATCCCAAGCAAGGATGAAGAAATATGCAAATCAAAACAGGAGTGAAAGGACTTATGAAGTGTATCTCTCGCTAGCGATCTTGGCGCGCTGAAGCAATGATCAACTAAATGTCCATCTTTCGATGGAAGGTGCAATGATACTTAAGCATATACGAGGGGCGAAGCAGTAGGTGGAATCACCTTCTTGCCGAAATCCTTTGAACAAAACCATTGACTTAAAATTGACTTTCTCGATCACAGGCTTAGTTTTGATCACACCCGTGCTATGGTTTTGAGCACGACGGTGGATGCTTCCTCATATCCTCACGGATATCATATCCTAGACCCTTATTAAATCTGCAAATTTTAGATTTGTCTAGAATGAGATTGAGCTTCTTCTTGCCTCCTACAAACCTCTCGAGAGTGTTCATAAGATCACGACACTCCGAAGAGAGAGGTGCAAGAAGAGCAGAGGGGAAGAAGGACAAAGAAGGTAAGGGAGGAAGAAGAACCAACAACGAGAGGAAAGATTGGCTTGTGCACGCGGTAGACTTTGGGGGACAGATCCTCGCTAGCAGATTGGTTCACGTTGCTAGGCGTCTCTACCAAACCCTTAGACTTCTTCCCGGACACACAATACAAGCGGATGATTGTGTCTCTAGAAGGTCCTTAGTTAGCTTCACACATTTTTCATCCAAAGCAACCAAATCACATTTTAGTTTATTACAATGATTGCATGGTGAGCTAACAAGGTCCTTAGAAGCATCTTGAGCCAATTTATTCTGTGATCAATCATTTCTTGAAGCCTTAGATCTGATTCTAGTTCAGTTGATTAACTTAGGGACAGCTTTAAACAAGAAACAATAGGCTCTAGTAGCGCACTTGAATTCAACAATTTTGTGATCCGCCTGCTTTAGGTTCATCTTGAGATTATTACAATTTTCACAAGTTTCAGCGAGATCAAGCAACATGGTATAAAGACCTCTAAGCGAATTGTCCTTAACCTCACATGAGGTGCAAGCGGTAGCCTCAACAAAGAGTGGATGAAAGAGGTGCTACCCTACTCATCTCTAATTGACAAGAAGGCTAATGTTCTCTACCTTAATCATGTCAAGTTCGGAGGACACACTATCATGTAAGGTCCTTAGTTTTCCATATCATCAATCAAAGCACAAGATGTGTCACATTCATCACGGGAGGGAGCAGATGTAAGTAAAGTAAGCTCCGTGATAGTCTAGCTACTTCCTTCTCCAACCCAAAGACACTTAGCCCTAGACTTAGCATGGAATCTACCTAGCTTAAGAAAAGCATCATTAAGTTGGTCATAATGGACTAACCTCATCGAGTCAGAGTACTTTGTCGCTCGATTCGCCCCGAGGGCCATGAAGCACATCAGGAGAAGTTGCCGTCGTCCTGGGATCATGATCGTCCTTCCCATCATCGTCCTCCACCCTCCACCTCGCGGTGTCCGGTTGTCGAGGCGGTGAGGACGCGATGGAACGACTTCTTTGCCTTCCCAAAGTTGCGGAACTTCTTCTTGCCTTGGTCAGTCTTTGAGGGCTTCGTGTTGCGGTTCTTGTCGATGTAGTCGTTCTTGCTCGGACCGCCATAGTCACCTTTGCCCTTCCCAAGCTTGGGACGGTTGCTCGGATGTGGTTGGGGCCACCACACTCAAACAAATCACGGACCTCCTCTTTTCCATCCCTCCTCCTCTTGTAAGCATGGGAAAACTTCCGAGCTAGGAGGGCTAGTTTGTTCATCCTCAAGTCGCTCTAGCGATCATCGTTATGTCACGAGAGAGCGACTAGGGAGAACCCACGTGTCGACTCGTAAGAAGATCGAAGTGGGATCGGTGACTAAAGCCATCGATCGTGACTTCGACCTTCGAGAGACAATGTCAATCTCGTGAGTCTTGAGGCGAGTAAAGCGCATCAAGAGTCGTGGTCGAGAGGTCCGTGCTATCTTTGATGGTAGTCACTTTCATCTCCCAAACCACGAAGATCAAGTGCGAGAAAGCATCATCGAGCGTTATCCGAGTCGGGGTATGTAAGACCGACCGCTCGGAGGTTGCTCAAAATCTTGTGAAACGCCGAAAAGCACTCGTCAAGAGATTCACCGACAAGCATCTCAAATTTCATGTATTCATGAAGTGTTCCGCTGCAGTAGTTGCAATGGACAATCGGAAGTTCGATTGTCTGACCAAGAACGATGCGCTCGGGTTTCTTTTCAAAAATCCAAAACTAAATCTTGAATGCTCTTCTCTGGTCAAGTTTCACAGACATCATCCTAAACACCATCTTGACCTCATGGAGAAGAATTGCAAACAAAGATTCAATGATCAAGCCAAGCGGTTTTCTTGAAGAAGGGCAAGAAAGACCAAAACCAATGATAAGCGAGATTCTCGATTCTTAGCTCATGAAACTTTGAGGATGTAATAGCAATATCAAAACGACTCTAGATATCAAGTTTCATGCTATTTCTTAAGACGAATCAAAAGATATGTCAAAACCCTAGATATTCAACATGAAGCAGAGAGAGGAAGAGTTGCAAAGTCAAATAATCAAAACCTCGATTTCATTGGATTGAAACACTGACACAGAGGTAAAACAAAGAGGAATGATTACAAAGATTTCAGTTCATACTCTCCTCTCAACAAGCTCTCAAAAAGTAAAACAAATCCTTTTCTAGAGCTAACCCTAATTTTCTCTCAAAAGTCTAACCCTAACACGAGGTTCTCCCTATTTATAGCCTTTGCTAATGGGCCTCCAACCCATTAAGCCCGCTACACCCGAACGAACCGCCCACTTTTGCCGCTTGCGAAAAGACCCTTTCGCCCTTTGCGCATCCGAAGCCTCCCGTACACCTTGCTGTCCTTGACTCACAACCACCTCAAGATTCACGCCGTCTTGACACATCCCAACCATTTCGACCTCAACGCCTCCTGCGCTTAGTCCGGTCCACGTGTCTCGCCACGACTCCATCTTGATTTGGACAAAAACACATGACATAGCATTGCACAATATCATAGCATCAACATTTGTATAAGACTCAAACTCATACAAAATCAAAACCACAAATTAACCTATGAAGTGGGTGATATGGTGTACTTGAAGATGCAACCTTATAGGCTAGCAGCATTTGGTCTCTAGCAATCCCTTAAACTAGCCAGCAAATTCTATGGCCCCTTCAGAATTCCGAAGAAGGTATGAGCTGTGGCTTATCGATTGCAGTTACCTACGGGGTGGGAATCCATCTGGTGTTTCACATCAATCAACTTAAGAAACATTTGGGACCTCGAGCCATTTCGGATCCGCGACTGCCATTAGTACGGATAAAGAGGGAAGGATCAAAATAGAACCTACAGCAGTCCTGGACACTCGAACATTGCCCAAACCTCCCAAATTGGTCACACAATGGCTGGTTCAATGGATGAATTTGTCACCTAAAGAGTCGACATGGGAAGACGCTAATTTTATTAAAGGAACTTTTCCTAAGTTTTATGCTGAAACCATTCACAGTTGGTTTCCAGCAAATGAATCTTGAGACAAGATTCTTATTAGGGAGGAGTATTGCCATGACTGTAGCTCATCAAGTATTCAGGCTAAAGCAAACCAGAGAGAATAGAAGAGGGACAAGGAGGATCTGATAGTCCAGATGCTTGCTTACTGGTTTACTCATTCTGAACGCTTGACATCGCTCAATTCACAAGCTGTTGCAATCACTGTGCTAACATTTCAACGTTTACTATTATCTTTGTGACTTCTTTACTGCATTCTGAACTCCATAGAATTTTACTTTGAAACTCAAGTTGTATTAAACCTAGTTGATGTTGGAATGAAAAAGGCAACCAGCATTATGGCAATTATCTTCTCTTAGTAGGTTTAGTGTACGATAGTACATTTTTCTCCTTTGAATTAATCTCGATCTGATTCTTCCCTGTATTCTAGAAATTGAGTTCTAGTTTGTGACATGTGAGCCATGGACGGTTGGGCGCATGGCACGGGCTGCGAGCGGCTAGCGGTGCATGGCCGTCTTCTCTACATCCCTTGGTGGCTTGGCCTTCGCCCTTCGGCTTCGGTCACAAAGCAAGAGCAAGTTCACAGTCAAGACCAAGGTTTGGATTTAGTATTTGTAAATTTGTAAACATTAAATTTGTGAGTTGTATTTTAGCTTCGGTCACAGTTGCAAGTTCACAACAAGTTCATAGTCACAAGTACACAATCACTAGCGAGGTATTTAAAGCTACAACATGAATTTGTGATTTAGTATTTTAGTCTCATCCATTGACTATACAAGTAGTACCCCTCATACTAATGAGAGCATGAATCAACCAAAGAAGGCTCGAGTGGATTTTAATCCCGGTGAAATCATCGCTGATCCCGCAAAACACATATCAATTGATGAGTATGTCAATGAGATTAGAGATCAAGTGAGGATGGCATATTTGTTGAGAGGTCCAACTCAACCAAAAGGGCATAATTTTCCTCACAAAATATAGAATGACGAGGATTCTTGACTAGGTCAACCTTTTTGGTCAAGACCTGAGTTCCTGTCAAAGGATGCCTACTTAATATAAGATCAATTATATTATGGTTATGGACATGCAACCAGTTTATAAAGAAAGTTTATTTCTCTTTATTACGACCAAACTGGTCGACAACCAGTTTAGGTCAAGAACGACCAGCTATGGATATCGTCCAACCAGCTACATAGCTTCGGACAATCACCGACCAGCGAACTGGTCGAGGGACATCAACAGTTACCCACGTGACTAGCGGTAAGGCGGATTTTGGCGCATTTAGCAACTTACAATAGTTGGCTAACAGACGCGACGGTTCAAAACTCGTAGCGAACGTGCATGAAGATTAGCGACGTCTTTAGCGGCATTAACTGCCACCCCTTCAAATATTATAAAGGGGTAGCCCACGTTCTCTGTAATAGAGCCTGAAGAGGATAACTTTTTATAGCATTTACTTATTCAGTCACGATCACTACAATCATTCTGTAACATCTCTTATATTCTCATACAAACACTCAGTGTGTCCATAGAAATATATGGCCTTCATATGATAGTGTTCTCACATTACATTCTCGTGTAAGCTCGATAGGGAACCCTGTGTTCTGATCATTGACACGGAATGATTGTTCAGGGGATTTCAGCAATATTGGTTCGACAAGTTTGATTGATTGGAATATAGTGTAGAAAAGGATGCGGCATTTTGTTTCTATTGTTTTCTTATTAAGAAACTTGGAAGGCCCAAAAAATTTGGTAGTAATGTCTTTACAGTAAAAGTGTATTCCAATTGGAGGAAGGCTTTGGAAACATTTAATAAACATGTTGGTGGACATAGTAGTCGTACTCGTACTACAGAATGCTAGCGCTTGTAGTATGCGGTATTCTTGTTTCAATGTTCACAGCTATTCACAAATCACACAATTTATGCTTGCATCACTAACTTTGGTAATTTTGGTGTACAAATAGCTACCTACACATATTTCTAGGCTTTTGGGGGCGCACTACCCATTACCGAGGTAATATCTTCGTTGTATTTTACATTTTCACTATGTTTCTGTACTAATTATGTATGATTTTGGATCGCAAAAGATGATTCTATTATTGTTTCTTTCATTTGTCTCATGTTAGCATTGTCTCGTTAGCTTTCTCTAAATTTTAGTACCGGATCCGTCACTGCACGCGCGGATGCATGTCTCTGATCGATCTCGATCTCTCCAAGGGCTATGGCGACCGGCCTGTGGACACATCGTTGTCCGCTGCAATGCTTTTATCACTCGGGCAAGTAACGCATCCGATGAAGATTCAAGCCACTTTGACGACTGGATACCGAAGGGTAGGCGAAGGTTTTAGCTGTCTCGCTGCGGGTATCTAATAGAGCATGGACTCCGCAGGCTCACTGCTAAATGCAACATGCATGTATGCGCATGTGGTTGCGCTAAAGACGTTACAGGTTTCTGCGGTGCAAGATATGCATCCAGAGGCCACTTGATTGCGGCGTACTATGGGTCGATATACGTAAAAGCATATGTGATGTGTCGTGCGCGCGGTTGCATTGCACCGCCGCCGGTGCCGCGCGTGCTGGCCAGCTAATTTCTCTTGGGGAACACGAGAAAGTGGATCGTCAGGAATGCAGCAACGACTGAGGGGATCGATCAACTGGTCTCTGCACTCTGCAGTGTCAACGACGCATGCATGCATATGTAAGCGACCAGATTTTTATACGACACGTACGGCGCACAGTGAAGCAGCTGCATGCAGCTCTAGCTCTTCCAGTTACGTACTTGGACGCATGTATATGTATGACGACTGCCTCCTTGCCTCGTGATCCCGATGTGCTTGGTCGATCGACGCGCGGCGCGGACGGTGGTTGTCAAGAGCCTAGTGTACCGTAAAGAGAAATTAACGGTGGTTGTCATCATCACGAAGAAGCTCAGCGCCAAAAAAAAAAAACGAAGAAAGAAAGAAGGAAAGAGAAATATCACAGGGAGAGAAGCTAGACGTGCTAAACTTGGAGCCTTGGAGGCCTTGACAGTCTTGTTGCTCACTTGCTGGCTTGTTGCTGAGCCCATAACGCCCAGCTATGTATGCGTCGACGCTGCCATGCCACGCCCCGGCCGTCAGGCATAATGCATGCGGCCCAGCAATGTATCGCAGTGTTTTCTGAAGGCGCTCGTACGTGCGTGCTCGATCGGCTCGACTAGCGTATCCTAGTGCTTGGCGATTAGCGTTGCCTCAGCAGGATCGTCTACTCAGCTTTACAGTTTGGCCGCACTCTATGCGCGCACACACATACAGCTGCTAGTAGGGCAGTGCCCAGTGCTGCCAGCGGCCAGCCATAAAGCCATGTCCGTGCGGGCCGATCGATCGATTGCATGTTGAAATATTCAGTCTTGTACTCTAGTTTGTAATCTCAACTTGTGTGTACGTTGTGGCCTTGCGTGGCCTGTAGGCGCTAATGCGCGTAGGTGGTAACTATTCACAGTATGATAATACAAGGAAACATAGTCATATGTGCGCTGGTGCGTGGGATCTTTTCTTCAATTATTTCCTTCTACCTCAAGCTTCTTTTTGTATCAAAGTCATCCACAATGTCTACGGAAAGAGCTGCGACGAACATCAATATTTGGCGCGATGAGCTCTTCTGCACCTGGCCTTCTTCTCACACAACCATTTGGCCATCATCTCATGGAGAACTATTTGATGTGGAAAACACGGTTCCCTCCCTACCTCCAAGGACAATAACTCTTGGGCTATGTAGATGGATCTACACGATGCCCAGCGCTGACCGGCCATCAGCCAGACAGCGAAGAACAACGCGGCCCAAGTTCAGAACCCAACATACCTACAGGCGGCGCCCAGTGGGTGCGCGCAACACGATCAAATGGTGCTGAGCGCTCTTCTTTCTTCTCTATTTGAAGGTGTACTTGGTCGTGTGCTGTTCTGCACGACGTCTCGAGATGTCTGGGTTGCACTAGAACAAATATTTGCATCTGGTTCCAGGGTTCGGACTATGCAGACCCGAGACGAGAATGGAGCAACGAAGATGAGATTGCGAGTTTGATATAACACTTGACCATTAAGGTCTAAATTACATAGCGTGTAGGGTTCGATTAGGTGCATATGTTTGCTTTGCTATTCCTACAGTACACATGGCTACATACGCACAGGGTTGTGTAACAATCATCTACATCGATACTAGGTACGAAATAAAAGACAAATCACACACGGTACTATTGATCTACATGTCCATCTCCCCCTCTCCCTGTCCACACCTCTGTCCCTGTCACCTCTCCCGCTTGGGCCGACGGACCCCGGTTGGTCACTGTCTAGGTCCCGACAGGCTCCACTGCTCGGGTGCTCGGACAACCCTATCTCCAAGTGGCGCAACAAGAGTAGGTGTGGCTCCGCGTCTCGGGCGGCGGGTCGAATAGCTGTGAACTTGTAAGCATGTCGGGGTGTACGACCGAACCGTCGATGAGGTAGTCCACCATGTCACCTTGCTCGGGGATGCGCGTAATGGTAAGCTGACTGATGTGTACCTAGTTTGCAAAAGTAGTAAAGTGTTGAACACTTGATGCGTTGGTATGATTTTAATCATGGCAAAACCAAAAGCGACAGTGGCAAATACCTGGCGTGGGCATCATCGTGGGAGAGACCCATGATAAGAATCACAATGTCATGTGAGGTGCCTACTGACACGTCGGTGGACATGTGGTGTGAGATGCAAGTTTGGTTAGTTGCGATAATACGTACAATAATACTGCGGATATTCCAGTAGGTTTCGGTTTTCAGAGGTTGAAAATCGGCTAAGTCATTGCTGGCGGTCTGATCGGCCCATGTGTGGCGGTCAGACCGGACATGGTCGGCGGTCAGACCGGCCTAGAAGCGCGTCGACCGGTTTCCACTGGTTAAATCGCCGGCGTGGTGGCGTTGTGCGGTTGTTAGGTCAAAGTCATGAGTTTCAGGGCATATATGGTGCATGATGCATGTTTTGACTAACATGGGTCAAGTTGTGAAGAACTTGTTCCCAAATTCGGTTTACTTGTCTATTGTTGTGCAGGTTGCTTGGTGGTCAACGACGGTCAACGACGAGGATGATCGGGACTAGGCTTGGAGAGCTGAGATCTAGAACGATCGATGATGCCGGGTGAGGTCAATGTACTTAAGCATGGTGCAAGATGGACAAGGGAGATCTATTAGCTAATCCGAGGCGCAAGATAGCGCTAGGTGTAGCTAGTTAGGTCAAGAGAAGATAAAGATGACGCTTTAAAATACGTGCGTATGTGTCCCGTTTGTTTTGGGCCTTAACGGGAGCCTAATAGGATCAAACATCTAGAAGGTCTAAGCCTCCACTATAAATAGGACAGGGTGGTGGCTGCACCTCTGCTTCGCCTTTTTTGCTATTTTGGAAACCCTAATTTTCTTATGGAGAGCTTTGGTGGAGGCTAGGGTTTAGAGAGTTTGATGTGATTTTCGTGCTCTTGGATTGATCATTGTCCTCTATTGATGGAGAGGTTGTAAGCCCATATCATATCAAATCAATCTAGAGAAAGTTTGATCATGTCTTGCCTCATTGCGTTATTTCTCTCTATTTGATGATTTTGGGTCTTTCTTCGATCTGAGAGTTTTTGATTGAATTCTTCACGCGATCTAGATTGCTGTGATGTGTGGGAACCTATCTAGAATTATCTTGATCATCAATCACCCACGAGCAAGATCTTGGATCAAGTTTTCGTTTTGACCCGGTTTTGAACCCTTCTTTGATCAAACGATAAAGGATCCTTATTCTTTCAAGAATTATCATAAATTTCGATTGGAATAGGTTCCTGATATCATAGAGAAGGTGTATTCCAAGTTTCATCAAGTTTAGATTAGTGGATCAAAAGTTGCATCTATTTTTATCTTCGTCATCGAGTACATTATTACATTACGGAGGTGGCGGTCGGGCCACCCGTATCCGCGATCGGACCGACTGAAATTGATCCGTCCGCCAAGGCCGTCCGACCGTGAATAAGACCGATAGTTGCTATCTTGTATTTTGATCGTTTGTAGTCTTGCTTAGGAGTGTTTATTGGATTCAATATTAGTCTTCCGCTGTACTGATATACTGATCTTCATAGCTTCCATAGCTACTGGAGTAAAATATTATTGGATCTATTATTTATGAAAAAGTGAGCGTGCTCCTATTCACCCCCCCCCCCCTCTAGTCGCCTTTTCGGTCCAACAAGTGGTATCAGAGCTCGGTTAGTTCAATCTTGATCTTAACCGGTCACTGAACTTGGCGATGGATAGATACTCCACAAAGCTGCATATCTTCGATAGGCACGACTATGCCTATTAGAAGAATCGCATGCGAGTCTTCCTTAAGGGCGAAGGACACGCTATATGGGAGGTTGTTCGAGTCCCGCTCATTTTGCCCAAAGTTGCTACGCCGGCTTCAGAAGCCCTTTTGGCTAACAACAATAAGGCTAAGAATCTCTTGTATGGTGGGCTTGGGAGATAGGAGTATGATCGGATTTACAATCTTGAGACTGCGCATGAGATTTGGAACACTCTCGAAACATATCATGAGGGTTCGTCCCAAGTCAAGAAAGTACACCAGACAGTCTATAGGCGTGAATACAACAAATTCGAGATACGTCCTGGAGAGAGCATCGATGACATTTTCAGTCGCTTTAATAAAGTGATAAATCAGATGAAAGCTGTTGGTATCGAATATTCTCAATCTAAAAATGCCACCCATCTCTTGGCTGCAATCAACACCAAGGAGTGGGAGATAAAGGCTACTGCCATAGAGGAGAATATCAATCTTTCTGATCTAACTTTGGAGCTGCTCTATAGCAAGCTTAAGTCTCATGAGATCAAGAGGATTGATCATCCCAAAAAGGAAAACATGACTTTGGTAGCAGACCCGCTCAAGAGAGCTTCTGATGGGTCTTTTGAGTATTCTTCTGGATTTTCGCTTGCTGGTTTATCTGCTATTCATGAAGAAGAGTTTGAGAGTCTTCCTGAGGCTGAGTTGGCCCTCATAGTCAGAAAGGTCACATGGGCCTATAACAATATGAGAAACAGAAATTGTGGAGGTCCCGTGACTTGCTATGAGTGTGGTGATCTTAATCATATCCAGGCAAATTGCTCCAAGCTGAAAGGTAAGAGCAACCACAAGGAGGGAAAGCCAGCTTGGAAGAAGCCTCAATGGAACAAACCAATGTTTGATGTTGCCAAGCTGACGAAGGCCGCTCACCGGGTGCTTGCCGCTTTTGAGGATCAATCCTTAAGCGATGTGGACTCCGGGAGCGAGGAGGACAAGGAGGAGGAGATCCCTCTAGATAAAAAGAAAGGGAAGGCCAAGGACTTCACCGGCTTGTGTTTCATGGTCGACTCCGTTGAGGACGACAACAATAAGGTACCTCCTTCCTATGATGTCCTTTCTGATAGATGTGAATCTATGTTTGCGCAACTTATGAGTCAGGATAAGGCTTTAGAATATGTCATGGCTAGGAACAAGGATTTAGAGTCTCAAATAGGAAATTTGACTTTAGAACTTGAGAATGCTAAGACTCTTGAATCTGATGAATGTTCATCTTGCCATACTTTGCATTCTGTATTTGCTAAACTGCAATCTGCTCATGATATTGCTTTGCAACAACTTAAAAATGCTAGGACTGAGCTTGTTGAGGTTAAATACGCTCTATGTGAAAAATGCTTAGAGTCCAGCAAGTTAGTTGTTTCTAGAGCTGTTGATTCTAGCCTTTGCACTTTTTGCTTAGAACGCGAACATAAAGTCAAATATATCTTAGAAGCAGCTATAGCTAAATATGTCAAGCATAAGGACAGTATTGAGTTTTCTACATGTGCTTCATGTCCTGCCCTTAAACTTGAAACTGCTTTATATAAGGAGAAATATGCTAGAGTCATTAAAGGTCAAACCTGTGAATCATGTGTTAATCTTAAAGATGAAAATGCTTATCTTAAGGATACCTTAGAAAAATTCTCTAAAGGTAAGAAACGATTAAACATGATTCTGGACAAGTCCAAAACTCCTTATAAGAAGCAAGGATTAGGATACAATCATGTTCAAAATAATTTTAACCCAAAAGTTACTCAAGTCTTGGAAAATAGGTTAATTGAATTTAAAACACAACCTACAAAAATAATTTTTAAGTCTGCAGGTATTGCCCAGCCATCTGTTAAATCAAAGGGTGCTTCTCCTAGTGGTATTAAGTATCATTGCACCTATTGCAAAAAGGGTGGGCATTTGATTGAGTTCTGTTGGCGTAGGTTGAAAAATGATAACAAAAATTTTGCTAGAAATTCATCTAATCAACCTAGAGCTTCTATGAGACATGGTAACATAGAAAAGAAGAAACCTGGTTTAGAATTTGCATCACACGCTCATCATCATGTGCCTAGACAGGATAACTCTCATGTTCTTTTAACCATTGCTCAGAACAAAACTTTAATTAAATTCAAGGATAGCACTTCTGCTTTGCATACTACTCGCAGACGTGTGTCTCAGTACTGGGTTCCTAAGTCTTGTTTAACTAACCCCAGTATTGAGACACATCGTTCTTCTGTTACTTGATTTTCAGGATTACCGCGGAAAGAGGAAGGACACGTGGTTTGTCGACTCCGGATGTTCACGCCACATGACCGGAGACTCAAGACGGTTCACCTCTTTCACGCGGTCGACAGGTGATGATTTCATCACCTTTGGAGATGATAAACAAGGACGAATTGAAGGAACGAGATCGATCAGGGTGAACGACAGTTTAATTCTCAAGGACGTCGCCCTTGTGGACAAGCTAAGGTTTAATTTGCTTTCTGTGTCTCAACTTCTTGATGATGGCTATGAGACTATATTTAGGAAAAATACTTGTCAGGTGCTTGATTAAACTGGTGGGCTTGTTTTTGGAATTACTAGAGTTGCTAGGATTTTTGGAGTTGACTTTTCTGAATCTCTTGCTAGTTCTCTAAAATGCTTGATTTCATCTTCTTCTTCTGAGTTCTGGCTTTGGCACCGTCATTTGGGATACATTGGTTTTGATCATCTAACGCGAGTTAGCAACCTTGAACTTATAAGAGGTTTGCCTAAACTCAAAGCCGTCAAAGATGCTGTTTGTGCACCCTGTAGGCATGTCAAACAAGTTGCCGCCTCACACCCTTCAGTGACTATTGTCATGACTGACGGACCGGGACAGTTGCTTCTTATGGATATTGTTGGTCCTGCTAGAGTTCGGTCAGTTGGTGAAAAATTGTACATTATTGTCATAGTCGATGATTTTTCTAGATATACTTGGGTGTTCTTTCTTGTTTCGAAGGATGAAGCTTTTGACTATTATCATGATCTGGTTCTTCGTTTGGCTTCTGAACTTCCGGGTGCCTTGAGAGCGATCCGCAGTGACAATGGCACGGCGTTCAAGAATGCATCATTTGCTTCTTTTTGTGCTGAGCATGGTATTGAGTATCAGTTCTCTTCTCCACACGTCCCTCAACAAAATGGTGTTGTGGAAAGGAAGAACAAGACCCTGGTCGAGATGGCTAGGACGATGCTAGATGAGTATAGCACACCGAGGAGATTTTGGGCCAAAGCTGTTGCTACTGCTTGCCATATTGCTAATCGTATCTTTGTGAGACCTTCTTTGGGCAAGACTGCTTATGAGCTTCGATTTGGTAGAAAACCCTCTGTCTCGCACTTTCGAGTTTTTGGATCCAAGTATTTTATTCTCAAGACAGGTAACCTGGATAAATTTGAGTCTAGAACTTTTGATAGTTTATTTCTGAGTTATCCTACACATTCGAGGGGTTTTCGAGTTTTTAATGCTGAAACTAATCTTGTTCAGGAGACATGCAATGTCACTTTGATGAGACTAGCCCTGGAGCTAGATCAGATATTTCAGGTGATACACAGGTGACAGAGAGCATATTCATAGAGGAAGACGATGAATGATTTGATGTTCTTCCACCTGCTGCTGCTGACGCTCCGATTCCAGCACAAGAATCTGATGTGACTACTTCGCCTTCAGATGAGGTTCCTGCTGCATCTTCATCATCAGCAGTACCTGCGGAGGTTGAGGATATCCTTTCCTCTCCGGGTGCACCACTTCACATTCAAAGGCAGCACCTTCCGGATCAGATAATGGGTAATCTTCATGAGTGAGTCACTCGCTCCAGGTATCATGATCCAAATCTCTATTCTCACTCTGCATTTGTTGCTTCTTTTGAACCCTACGATATATCACATGCTTTATCGGATTCTAGCTGGGTTAATACCATGCATGAGGAATTAGAGAATTTTAAAAGAAAAAAGTTTGGAACCTAGTAGAACTTCCTAATGGACATAATGTTATAGGAACCCGCTGGGCTTTCAAAAATAAACAAAATGAGGATGGTTCTGTAATTAGAAACAAGGCTAGATTGGTAGCTCAGGGCTTTAGCCAAGTTGAGTGGTTGGATTTTGATGAGACTTTTGCTCCTGTTGCTAGACTAGAAGCCATTCGCATTCTGCTTGCATTTGCTGCATCTAAGGGCTTTAGATTATATCAGATGGATGTTAAAAGTGTTCTTTTAAATAGTTTCATTGAGGAGGAAGTTTATGTTAGGCAACCCCCTGACTTTGAGAATCCCAAGTACCCAAATCATATGTTCAAGCTATCCAAATCCTTGTATAGTCTTAAGCAAGCCCCTGGAGCCTGGTATGATAGACATAAGACCTTCCTGCTTAAGGATGATTTTGAGATGGGTAAGGTAGACAAGACTTTGTACATTCTTAGGTGTGGTAATGACTTCCTGCTTGCTCAAATTTACGTTGATGATATTATCTTTGGTGGTTCTTCTAATGCTCTTGTTTCCAGCTTTTCTGAGACTATGTCCAGGGAATTTGAGATGAGTATGATGGGGGAGCTCAATTACTTTTTGGGGCTTCAAATCAAGCAATGCAAGGAAGTGATCTTTATCCATCAGACGAAGTACACTAAGGACTTGCTCAAACGTTTTGACATGGGTGACTGCAAGCCAATCTCCACTCCTATGGCTACTTCGACTGTTTTGGATCCAGATGAGGAAGGAGAAGCCGTGGATCAATGCGAGTACCACAGCATGATCGGTTCCCTTCTTTACTTGACGGCCTCGAGACCGGACATCCACTTCACGGTCTGCCTTTGTGTGAGGTTTCAAGCGTCTCCGAGGACTTCCCATCGCCAAGCCGTTAAGCGCATATTCAGCTATTTACACTCTACTCTTCTGTATGGCATTTGGTATTCATATTCTTCATCTTTGTCCATTCAGGGGTTTTCTGATTCTGATTTTGCTGGCTGTCGGTTAGATAGGAAGAGTACCTCAGGCACTTGTCACTTTCTAGGCACTTCTCTTGTATCTTGGTCTTCTAGGAAGCAGTCTTTTGTTGCACAATCCACTGCTGAAGCTGAATATGCAGCTGCTGCTAGTTGTTGTAGTCAGATTTTGTGGATGGTAACCACTCCTAAGGATTATGGGTTAAATTTTGCTAGTGTTCCTCTTTTCTGTGATAACACATCTGCTATTAATATTGCTAAGAACCCTGTGCATCACTCTAGGACCAAGCACATAGATATTCGCTATCACTTCCTTAGAGACCATGTCGAGAAAGGTGATATTGTGCTACACTTTGTGGAGTTCAAGGCTCAACTGGCTGATATCCCCACCAAGCCTTTATACCCAACTAGGTTTGCCACCTTGAGAAGTGAGTTAGGGGTAATTTATCCCTATGGGTTGGTTTGAGGGGGAGTTCGATCTTTTCTGATCTTACCTTGTTCTTTTGATCTTTTCTTGCTCCTTTTCTGAACTTATTGATCTTTTTGAACTTTTTAGGTTTTTAGGCTTTTTATTGCATCTCATTGTATCATATTGCATTCATATGAAAAATACAACAAGTCGTATGAAAAATTCAAAAAGATGCATTGTAATATAAGTTTTTCTGCTTATCTTTTAAAATTGATGAAGCTTTGCCTATTACCCTTTGGAGCTTTACTATTTCAATTCTTGCTCAATGTCATGTCTAGTTCTTTGACTTGCTAGAATTATCATGTTTTCACATATCTGAGATAAGTCTTTCTTTGTATGAGCTAGAACTCTAAAACAACTCGAACTAAAAATTGTAATTTGTGGATGTTTTAGCTAGTTGCGCAATTAGTGCTCCTTTTGTGACATTGGCCCTGTCAGAATTGCTTTGCTCTTAAATCTAAAATTGACCATTACTTGAGCTTTTTGTGTTCTTGAGATTCTAAAACTGCTCTTGTGAAACATGAAAAATCAAGATTGTCTTATGCTTAAATTGTGCCCAACTACTCTTACGAGACTGCTTGTCAAATGACATAAACTTGGAGATAGTTTGATGATCCAGACGATCTTATAGGGACTGCTTAGGAAGAGTTTGTGGGTGGCTCCTAGTCCAGGATCTTCTTCACTAAGATATGCCTTTAATCAACTTCTGGTCGAAGCTTAGGATGAGTTTGTGGATGCCTCCTAATCCAGGATCTTGTCACTAAGTTAGATCATTAGTCAACTTCAATATTCAGTGTAAATGAGAAAAATGTTGAAAAATGGGCATTTGAGAAATTTGAGCAAAATGATTCAATACAGGACCTGATTGACTCTTAATGTGGTCTTTGTTAGATTTTTTATCTCACTTTGACATTTTGACATGGCTAGTTTCACTTTAGGATCCCTGTTGATGAACTTGCTGAATTTGAAGCTTTGCTTAAATTGATAAAATCTGTTGCTTTACTTTTGAGCCTTCGTGCTTAGCTTTTATATATATGTCTTATCATGATCTTGCTAGCACTGTTAGGCTTGATATGTCGTTTGTGTAATATTAGAAATACTGGCTTGTTCTTTTGGGTAATCTCCAAAGCTTCTTGTAATCAAAAATTGAAAAATACAAAAATGAAACCACTCCATTGCACTTCATGCATACTTCCTCTTATGCTTCTTTCCTCATTCTGCATTTGTTATCTCTGGATGAGAGGAAGGCGTGATTCCTTGATGACTCCATTGTCAAAGGGGGAGAAGATGTGTTAAAATGTGTTAATGCTGTACATAGGGGGAGAGAAGATTTTTGGAGAAGATGGATATTTCAATATTGGGAGAAGATATATAAAAATGATAAAAGGGGGAGAAATTAAAAATTTAAAAGTTTCTGAAATTTGAGGATCATAATGAGATGGAGTTTTTGAATTGCATTCATGGATATCATGGGGATATGTTTCACTTGATCTTAGGATGATGTGACAATTGGCAATATTTTACTTTTCAAACCTCCAAATTACATTGTCATTTTATGTGTTTTCGACAAAGATTCATGGGGATATCGATCTTAGGATGATGTGACAATTGGCGTGGCATTTCGACCGATCGTTTTAGCAAATGGCGGTCAAGCGATGCAAGAGTCCAAATCGGTCCGACCGGCAATAGGCGGCGGTCGGACCGGTGAACTTAAAATGTGCTACTTTGAGCTGGGCCAAAAATAGAGGGTGTAGACAAGAGAGGGGATTCTATTGCACTTGGTCCCATAATTTTTGGAGTCTCCAGTCAAAAGTTCTATTGGATTGAAAATTCTAGTAGGTTTCGGTTTTCAGAGGTTGAAAATCGGCTAAGTCATTGCTGGCGGTCTGACCGGCCCATGTGTGGTGGTCAGCCCGGACATGGTCGGCGGTCAGACCGGCCCTAGGGGCAGTCTGACCGGTTTCCACTTGGTTCGTCGCTTGGCGTGGCGGCGTTGTGCGGTTGTTAGGTCAAAGTCATGAGTTTCAGGGCATATACGGTGCATGATGCATGTTTTGACTAACATGGGTCAAGTTGTGAAGAACATGTTCCCAAATTCGGTTTACTTGTCTATTGTTGTGCAGGTTGCTTGGTGGTCAACGACGGTCAACGGCGAGGATGATCGGGACTAGGCTTGGAGAGTTGAGGTCCAGAACGATCGACGATGCCCGGTGAGGTCAATGTACTCAAGCGTGGTGCAAGATGGACAAGGGAGATCTATTAGCTAATCCGAGGCGCAAGATGGCGCTAGGTGTAGCTAGTTAGGTCAAGAGGAGATAAAGAAGGCGCTTTAAAATGCGTGCGTATGTGTCCCGATTGTTTTGTGCCTTAACGGGAGCCCAATAGGATAAACATCTAGAAGGTCTAAGCCTCCACTATAAATAGGACAGGGTGGTGGTTGCACCACTACTTCGCCTTTTCTGATATTTTGGAAACCCTAATTTTCTTAGGGATAGCTTTGGTGGAAGCTAGGGTTTAGAGAGTTTGATATGATTTTCGTGCTCTTGGATTGAGCATTGTCCTCCATTGATGGAGAGGCTGTAAACCCATATCATATCAAATCAATCTAGAGAAAGTTTGATCATATCTTGCCTCATTGTGTTCTTTCTCTCTATTTGATGATTTTGGGTCTTTCTTTGATATGAGAGTTTTTTTATTGAATTCTTCACGTGATCTAGCTTGCTGTGACGTGTGAGAATCTATCTAGGATCGTCTTGATCATCAATCACCCACGAGCAAGATCTTGGATCAAGTTTTCGTTTTGACCCGGTTTTGAACCCTTCTTTGATCAAACGAAAAAGGATCCTTATTCTTTCCAGAATTATCATAAATTTCGATTGGAATAGATTCCTGATATCATAGAGAAGGTATGTTCCAAGTTTCATCAAATTTGGATTAGTAGATCAAAAGTTGCATCTATTTTCATCTTCGTTATCTGGTCGGGTTGTTCTTTCGATTCGGAGGTGGCGATCGCCAGAGCTGAAATCGGTCTAACCGCAAGAAATTGGTCCGACCAAGCATAAGACCGATAGTTGTTATCTTGTGTTTTGATTGTTTGTAGTCTTGCTTAGGGGTGTTTATTGGATTCAATATATACTGATCTTCATAGCTTCCATAGCTACTAGAGTAAAATATTATTGGATCCATTATTTGTGAAAAAGTGAGCATGCTCCTATTCACCCCCTCTTGTCGCCTTTTCGATCCAACAAACACACACTGTGTTAACTGCATTACCTCTTGTAGGGAATAGATACAACGAGAACAACCCACTACCATGCCGAGCTACATGCCTGGTCTGATGGGAGAGCTACTGGGTGTTGCGGTGGATGCTGTGAGGATGGTCCCACAACATCCGGTAGCTGGCGGCAGGAGGTCAAGTTGACGATGCACCAAGACTGCTAGTAGATACAGCCTAGAACCGATTCGACCTCCTCCCATTTACTTCTAGGGTCCGGACAGATGCGGTCCCACATGGAGTGCACATGTCTACTAATATACATCCCGAGGTCGTTCTGCAAATGCAACATCAAGGTTAGTAACATGCAAAATGTAATTTACATGACGATGTACATAATAGGGCACGTACCACCAAATGCAGAGAAATGCCAGCTTATCTGGGGCATAAGTGGTCGTGTTGAGCCACCGTAGGTACTGCTAGTGTGTGTCGTGTACCACCACAGGTACTACGGGTACAACGCTGGGTCGTAGGGAGTATCCTCCTCAACCCAGTTTGTACGCCTGCTATATGCACCCTTCCAACAACATGTGGAGAGTTCAGGCATGTTAGTAAGTCACTATAAGACTGTAGAACACATATGAATAACACAGACAAAACACTTATAAGTTCGTCGTGGTTAGCACCAACTGTCCCAACGAAACTAGGAATTGTTGTTGTCGTCCAAATGACGTAGTGCTCGATGAAGACGTCGAACACGAGCTTCCTCCGCGTGAACCAATACGCCTGGTCCCACTTGCAAAGGCTAGACAGCCTACCTATTGTGTGGGCATTCATCTCCTCCTACGCGTATGACTCCCACCACACCTGGCCATCTGTCAGGGCCTAGATTTACCGTCCATAACTCTCTATGTATACCAACACTAGTCTCTGAATCAGTAGCTAGTGCACACAGTTACATCATTGAATATCAAGAACAGATCTCGTAAAAGTAAAGCTATTGTATAATATTAAACACTACGTAAATAGACTTTACGACTTTTGACTTACAGAACGACTGATCAGGCCCAATACCTTTAAAGAACAACGGTGGAAGTGAAACCAATGACATGATAGGTGGGAACCTCGGGATATGTCCACAAGCAATCAACTAGGGCTTGTGACCTAGTTATTGACCTCTTTGATTTACGGTCCTATTGACCCATTTAAGTGTCGGCGGAGTCTTCCTCTTTTCCCCAGGGAGCCAGACGGGCGTGGGGAGGAGGCGTGGTTGCCCTGGAGGCGGCAGTCGAGCGCCTGCGGCAGAGACCGGTGTCCGGGAAGAACGGTGGGATGGGCAGAGACCGGTGGCTCAAACGAAGCTGAAGGCGGTGACTCTGCTCGTGCACGCGGATGCGTGGGAAGAATGGGGACTGGCCTTATGCCTCTCCTGTGCACCGGGGCCGCTTATGGTCTGGGCGTTTAGGTGGGCTCGACCCACTGCTTCGGTGACGGGACAAACAGATTGCTTTTTGGAAAAGCCGAACGGATTGGATTTGAATCCCATATATCGTAATTCATTCCAACGAAAACTAAGAATGATCTGTCAAGTAATCCTTGATAGACTTCGGTAACAGGAGACATCGTACGAATGACAGTAGGACCAAACCACGGATTTTAAATAATATTCATTTTTTTAAAAAAAACTTTAATATTGGCTTTTTCAACTTTGAACTTCGACTATTAAATAAGATGCAAAACACCCTCTTGTCCGAAACCACTCTAGTTTTATCCGACGTGGTGGTGCTTTTGGCTTGTGTGGCATCCTAATAATACATGGAGTCTAAACATCAAATGAGCAATAATAAGGTGATTTGCTTACATAACAGTACTTTATTGCATAAAAGAACAATGATGTTGTCTAATTGCTCAATTGATGATTATAGGAAAACTAAAATAATTCATGGTGTTTAGCAGGAGGTGAGGGAGGAAGGCACCACAAGGGGAGAAGGCATGTATGCATTTTTCATACATTTGGCTAAGAGGAGCTTGGAGGCCGCCAATTCGGCCAAAGGGGGAAGAAGGGAGCACTCAAGCCACCAAGCCCATCTTCGGTCAAGCCAAGGCATGGGCTAAGAATGTAGGAACCCCAAATTATTTACATAGGCTCACAGTCCTCCAGATCATATGTAAATAACTCTACATCTTCAAGTTCTTAAATCCAACTTGACCCATGTAGATACGTCGAACTTGGCAGTTCGGGACCATACTCACATGAATCAAAAATCATTTCAAATATTCGAATATGTGTATCGTGTTAGCTTCCAAGGATCAAGGCTAACACACACATATATCAATCAACATTGATCACAGTCATACACAAGGCATACAGATATATTACACATGTCGTACAAGACAATGACTTATGCCCATAATTTACAACAGAGGCTGACAGACCAAATTTAACCATCAACATAAGTACACAGTGGAAAAATAAAGCATTAAGAACAAAAACTCCAGCAGAGTGTGCCCTTCCCAAAAGCAACTAAGTGGAGGTCAGAAATAGCGTTATTCGTTAACGAGGCCAAAGTCGGCGCTAACGAAATGATCTATGTTATAATCTTTCCTACCTGAACAAATGGACAATCCGTTAAAGTACAAAGTTGTACTTGCAAGACTTACACAAATAAAAATTTATACATGCTAATGGTTGATCAAAGAGAGGTTATAGTGGCTCTAGTTTTTGTATAAACGCAACATTACTCAATCTACACCGTCTAGTTTAATAAAGCAGTTTTAGCAATAGATTGTTTAACAAAAGAAAGTTAAATAACATAAAAGTAAAAATATGTCAAACAATATCAAAGTGGCAGCCCCACTTTGATAAACTAAACTCATGATGCACCCGTCATGTCGATATCAAGTTGTCCCATGTCAAGTTTTAATTTATAGTCTAACAATGATGTCGCGCCAAGGCTAGTTTTACAACCGTCATATTGTTTCAGTCATATCTTTTGACTCCGGAGGAATTTCGGAGTGATCTAGGATCCGTTGGATCGGGCTTGAAGTTAGCTTTCCAACAAGCCCAAAAACACCCCAATCGGACTTCGTATGAAAAAGTTATGACCTTTTTACTCCGGACTGTCCTGCTGATTCCGAATCCGAATTGAATTCTGAGTTGATTCCGAATTTGATTTCGGTTGGGGTTGTGGGAGATCTGAATTGGGCTTGAAAATCTTATCCAAAACTTGAGCTTTAAGTCCCCTTTTGCTCTCCCATCACACGGGCTTCTTTCCTCCTTGATCACCACATGGATCGCTTGACTTTCTCCTTTCCAACCGCTTTGACCTTCTTGTTCTTCATCGAGGCAACAACTATGGTTACCTTCCTCCTTGTGCTCCTCCATTACTTTGGCTCCGGCCTCCCTCTCGGTTCCAAAGACTTTAAGTTTATCAAACCTGAGAATGGACAAAGTATTGATTTTACGTAGTATCCAATTCTCATGGAAAACACAAGGAAACTCATTAAGAAACAAATGCACCTGTTGTTTTAGAAGTTTAGTTCTTCCTTCATGAACAACCTCATAATTAGTAGAGATATCCTCATCATCCTCCCTTTCTTCAAAAAAAGCCGTCCTCGGCTTTTGATAGCCTGAAAATATGCTACACAAAGAAAACAACGTATATGCATGGTATATGTATTTATCATCCAAACAACTTTCGTAGCGCATGATGATTTGGTGAACATGTACTAAAAATAGAGAACAACGATATATCGTGATATATGTATGAATCAATTGTTGTGCCATTTGCGTTGTTTTGTACGAAATAAGTAACACAACTGCAACCGTAGGATGTATTTGATATATACATTGCGGTACCTTCATTCACATCATTCTCCCTCTCATGAGAAAAAGTTATACTCGACTTTTCTAAGCACATGGACAAAATATAAAAGGGACGAGGTAGATCAAGTTGTTCAAATTTGGGGGAGAAAATTCTGAGTGACTTCCATGCTTGAACTACACTACTCTGTTTACTGGTACAGGCTAAACAAGTAGGCATCATGTTGCGTTCTAAACAATAGGCACTTGTATTCAAATCCATCTCAAAGTGACCATGACATTGCTCAATAGATGGTTTGCGCAAAATATGCAATTTAAAATCAGCAAAATTATCACAAGCAATGCACATTCGATAAACATAGAACTTGTCATCTACATCATAATCTCTATTCAAATTGAACGTATATGTGTAGGCAGAAGGACCAACTAGTGATTTTAAACATGAAACGTCAACAAGGTTTTCAATCACACTAGATAGCTCTCTAGGATCATCGAACATGATATAGTATAATGTTTCGTTAAGAGATATGCTAGTAGGAATATCCTTATGAGTAATCAATTGCACATTATGTAAATTGAGCGAAGAAATTTTAGAACATAGAATATTCAAAGGAACGCTAGAGTTCTCACTCTTACGTACCTCGGCATGATGAATATTCAATTCAACACCATTATTGTTACCTTTAACGTCCTCCTCTATTATTGCAGGTGTTGTAGGTATCAAATTGTTACCGTGAAACCACGGGGCAGCAAGCATTCCATCCACAACCGTGGTTATCTGCGCGTTTTTTACTTCCAACGGTGCTGGTTGTTGAACAGTCAACTCATCTTCTTTAATGTCAACCTGCACAATGTGAGAAACAACACTAGAAGTAGCGAGTAAATCGTTAATTTCAGCAGTAACGTCACTTTGGCTATCATCTACTTTCCTCTTTTCTATTGGTGTATCTCTCTCACACTCAATGGAGATGCTCTCAACCTCACATATGGTGGAATCACACAGCTCACTCTCTTTATCATTCTCACTCAATGTGGCTTTGGCTATGTGGCTCTCATTCTCACATGGGTTTGGATACATCGCATCCACCAAAGATTGTGGGTCAGCAACGGAGCAATCACGAGTAACCACAATCTCTTCATGAAGCAATGGAGCAATACTACATGAAGCCAGGACCGAAGGGAAAATCCCATGCTCGGTCTCCTTCTCCTGTGTCACACAAGTGGACTTCAAACCTTGTCGCACTCATCAACTTTTCCACTAGGAACGCTTGTAGTGGTAAGGTACAAACGCGTGCGTAAATCTTTGTTTCATCTGCTCCCAAGTGATAATCGGCAATTCATGGCGCCCATACGCTTTACGAACAAATTGTTCCCACCAATGTGTGGCATAATCAACCAAACCATTGGGCGCAAGTAAGAGCTTCTCTCATTGGAATAGTTGTGCATCCGAAATATTGTATCAATTTCAAGCTCCCAATTAAGGTATTCTTCCACATCTGCACGACCTGAAAATATAGGGATAGGAAATTTGGGCTTAGTGACAAAATCCTTACGATGCACGTTGGGGTGGTTGAACATGGCACGCAGCTCCAAGAAGTTGTTGTTGATGTCCGTACGTAGCTGCGTAACCTCCTCCCCGAGGTTGTTCAATTTATACCGAACGGCCCCAAGCTCATCGCGCACACCAGTATCACGATCAAGAAGTTGCTTTTGTAGCATCCTGCGCAAGCGAGTGTACTCCATCCATGTAACCGATAAATCCTCCTGATGACCTGACATGGCAACAACTCACAAATAGCAAACGCGATTATATCCAGGTTAGTAAAACAAAATAACTCTCTCTCATGCGCGCAACTCACCATCACGAAAACAAGACAAGCTTACTGCTCCAAAGTGAATCAAGGACTACAAAACGACACTTGTGGTGGCGAACGACCTCAACCGGTAATGTATGAGCGTAACCCAGAGCAAAGGTAGTACACGAACGGGTGTAGGTGGAGCTTGGTAAGGTATGTGTATAACCTATACAAACTGATATTCAAGTTGTTGTAAAGCTAAGTAATGATCCAAGCTAGATTTTTTTTTGCCTATGTGCTGATCCAATGGGTTTAAGTGAAAAGGATGAACGCACACGCAAAGACAAATGTGACTCAATGCAAACAAAGGAATGAGCTAGCGAGACGGGATCTGAAAAAGAGATTAAGCTAGCTCGTTTTGCACCAAGTACTAAGAGAGACGCTAGCCAATTGCAATTGAAAATAGTAGGGCACAAGATTGCTCAAAAAAATGACTACACAATCTGAAATAATGATGGGCTGGTACTGTAGCAACCAATAAAATGTATAATACTGTAGCAATCGGCCAAAGAATTTTTTTTTCTTCCTCTCTTTTCTTTCGCAAAAATTATGTTTTTGCTCTTAGTTATTTTTTCTATACTTTTTTTTAATGCCGTGGCTCTTGCTATTGTGCGGCTGCCTTTTTTTTTTGCTTTTCTCAATGGCCGAAAGTGTTTTGCTACCCTTGTGGGTGCATAAGCCCAAAAATTCAGCAATGTGTAAACAATGTTCAATAAGCAGCCCTAATACAATATCAAAAGCTAGTCTCACAAGATGAAAGGATATAAGTGAAGCGGAGCTCGGACGCAAAAGTTACGACCGAATTACAAACAGTGTACCAATTTAACTGAATTTGAATTTTGGAATTTTTTTGTTTTTTTTTGAAGGAAACAAGGAACAAGGTACGCAAAGGAAACACTTAGATCAGCACTAAACAAAAAATTCTAATGGACTAAAACCTAACAAAACTCACAAGAAATAACAGATTGAAACTAGGGTTTGGAATTTTTGTGTTGCAATTTTCGGTTTAGTGGACTATAGGATAGAAAAACGAAACTAAACTAAGGGTAAAAAAAACTCTCACCGAGTAAACCTAGAATCTGATACCATATGATACGGGGGAAGCCCGATCTTCTCGGTGAGTAACCGTGGATAAATGATGCGAAGTAGACGATGTCGCTAGCTGAACACTCGCGCCAATGCACGAACCCTCAACTCTTTGGAATACGCCCAAAACACACCGGTAGTTGATCGTCGCGAGACCACGAACGACGATCGCCAAGTCCCCAATTCCCAATGGAACGACGGCTTGACCTTGAATTGCAGAACGAACCAATGGATCGCCTAGTCCTCTCTCAAAGTCCTCGCATGATCTCTGGTTTTGAAAGAACAAGCAATAGCTATGTTCCTATTCTTATGCATAAACTGGTCTGAGGTTACAATAGGGGTCTAACCCTCAATATATAGTGCCCCTTCTCCTCCTCATGGCTGGCCAAGAGGCCCTACTCCTACTCTAATTCGGAATTAGAACTCCTACTCCAATTCCGACTCAATCTAAAACAAAAAGGGAACTCTAGTTTTACAACCGTCATATTGTTTCGGTCATATCTTTTGACTCCGGAGGAATTTCGGAGTGATCTAGGATCCGTTGGATCGGGCTTGAAGTTAGCTTTCCAACAAGCCCAAAAACACCCCAATCGGACTTCGTATGAAAAAGTTATGACCTTTTTACTCCGGACTGTCCTGCTGATTCCGAATCCGAATTGAATTCTGAGTTGATTCCGAATTTGATTTCGGTTGGGGTTGTGGGAGATCTGAATTGGGCTTGAAAATCTTATCCAAAACTTGAGCTTTAACCAAGTGATGTCCATAACTGTGGACAAGGCTATTCGAATAGGTTATAACCCTGCAGGGGAGTACATCTTTACCCACACGACTCGATCAGCCCGTAAGCCTCAGGATAATAACACACTTCCTTTAGTGTATTGGCCTGGGAGATCAAGACTCAGTATTTTTCAGCAAGAAAATCATATTGAAGTGACCACCCATGCATGATAAAATCCCGCTTAGCGCTAGCTATACCGCCTACTAACTAACCGGGCATGCAAGTTGTATCGGAGGGGCCAATGTAAGGAGTTAGCATGTGGGTCGACCGCCCAACATCAAAATAAAAATAGCACTCACTTGCACATTATATCCTTACATTGAGTTCCTAAGGAACATGAGATTTCACGGTCTCATATCCTCACACCACCTGTGTTTCAAATCAATACGACTTTCCCCTTGCTTGACCAAGCGGTGCCCATATACCGAGTATGGAAGTACGAGTGATACTTGGAATGATAGCCCAAAGTTCGGTTCTTGGTGATCCGGACAAATTTTTCCACAATACCCAATTGTCATGCACGAAGGAACCCTCACTACTAACTACTTGTCCAGATCTAAATCCATTTTTAAAGATCAAAATTTAGACTACACAATCAAATTCGAAGATTTGAACTAAAAACACAAATACAATGATTCAGTGTCTCCCAGGGTTGACGGGATAACCCCGTCAACCAAACTGCGCGACTACTGACTTGCATGGCAAAGCATAAACACCAACGATAAGTAATATCACACAAAACTAACTTAGGCATATTTGTAAAGGAGAATTTAGGGTTAACCTACATCAATTGGGATATAGCTAACTAGACTTCACAAAGTAGTCGTACCCGAAAATAGCATGCATGCAAATAATATTTGCATTTAAAACACTAAGGTAGAAAATACTGGGAGCAACATGTATGCAATAATAAAAGTAAAAAGTGATTCTTGCACTTTGCTAAAATGTCAATTGTTCACTCTCAGATGGGTACTCGTTTGCTTCAGTCGGCTCGGACTCTAAAGAAAAACACGTTATCGAATAAACAACGAGAAAGAAAGAAAATTCAAAATACTAAAAAATACATGAAAATATCACATTAAAGAGATGATGATGAAATATGAATCCAGGTGAAAGTTTTAATTCATTCGGAGTTCATTTCAATTTTGTTGGACCGAAAATGCGACTAGAGTGGGGGTGAATAGGAGCACGCTCACTTTTTCTCAAATAATGGATCAATAAAACTTTACTCCAGTAGCTATAGAAGCTATGAAGATCAGTATATCAGTACAGCGGAAGAATAATATTGAATCCAATAAAAACCCCAAAGCAATAGGACAAAATCAACAAAGATTGAAGTGAAACAATCATCAAGCGGTCGGACCACGCTTAATCAAGCGGTTGGACCGATTCCCGACCGATCGGCCGGTGGCTATATGGGCGATCGACCGCGGTGTATGTAATGTAAGAAACGACCCGATGACAAAGATGAAACTTTTAATCTACTAATCCAAACTTGATGAAACTTGAAACACACCTTCTCTATGATATCAGGGACTTATTCCAATCGAAGATTATGATAATTATTAGAAGAATAAAGATCATTTTTTGTTTGATCAAAGAAGGGTTCAAAACCGGGTCAAAACGAAAACTTGATCCAAGATCTTGCTCGTGGGTGATTGATAATCAAGATGATCCTAGATAGATTCCCACACGTCACAGCAAGCTAGATCACGTAAAGAACTCAATCAAAAGCTCTCAGATCAAAGAAATACCCAAAATCATCAAATAGAGAGAAAGAATGCAATGAGACAAAACATTGATCAAACTTTCTTTTGATTGATTGATATGATTTGGGCTTACAGCCACTCCATCAATGGAGGAAAATGCTCAATCCAAGAGCACGAAAATCACATCAAAACATCAAGAACCTTAGCCTCCACAAATGCTCTCCCTAAGAAAATTAGGGTTTGCAAGAATAGCAAAAGAGGCGAAGAGATGGTGCAACCACCACCTTCTCCTATTTATAGTGGAGGCTTAGACCTTCTAGAAGTTTGATCCTATTGGGCTCCCGTTAAGGCCCAAAACAGACGGGACACTTACACACGCATTTTAATGCGTCGTCTTTATCTCTCTTTGACCTAACTAACTACACATTGCGACATCTTACGCCTCGGATTAGCTAATAGATCATCCTTGTCCATCTTGCACCTCGCTTGAGTACATTGACCTCACCCGGCATCGTTGATCGTTCTGGACCTCAGCTCTCCAAACCTAGTCCTGATCATCCTCGCCGTTGACCATCGTTGACCACCAAGCAACCTGCACAACAATAGACAAGTAAACCAAATTTGGGCACAAGTTCTTCACAACTTGACTCATATTAGTCAAAACATGCATCATGCAAAATATATGCCCTGAAACTCATGACCTTGACCTAACAAACGAATATCGTCGCCTTGAAGACCGACGATCAAAGTAAAAATCGGTCAGACCGCCCATAGGGACGGTCTGAACGCCACCTATGGGCCGGTCAGACCGCCAGTTGGGACTTAGCCATTTTTCTGCTTTGGAAAACCGAAACCTCAATTTCATGAAACTAATACCATTCCAATCCAGTCAACACAATCAGACCATTAATTAACAAGTCTGACAAGGGGGGTTTATGAGGAGGCTACCGGCAGTGAATGGAGCTCGGTCTGGCACTCTGGCTTGTGCTTGAGTACAGAGAGGGGGGCGGCAGCGGCGGCGAGCCGACCCCGACCTGATCGGAATGTGGAGGGAGAGGAAGAGGGACAAGGAAGCCTTGCTGGTGGTTGGTTTAGACCGGGAGAAGAGAGAGAGAGGGAGAGGAAGAGGGACAAGGAAGCCTTGCTGGTGGTTGACGACAACGACGTTGGTGAGTATGACTAGTGGCCTGAGCCAGCTTTTTTAAATTTTTGAAATTTGGGCTTCGCTGAGTCAGCATCAGCTGTTCACATGGATGCCACGCCGATGAAACCTGTCCACGTAGACGCCTTGTGGATTCCATGTCAATGAAACTAGGACACGTTGATGGTATGTCGGCGGAAAACTATCCCGCTTTGGGTTTAGGAGGTAAAATTGACGGTTTCGTTAGTTAGCTAGTCAGAGGTTTTGTTTCAAACGGTTTCAAATTCTGCCAATAAACATGAAATCCTCATGGCAAGGCTCTTGAGCCGATCGATCACCTCTCCATAATTTGGGAGCTTGTTTGAGAGACATTACGGGCTCCAGTCGACGGATTGGCCTCTTCCAACACTGGGACAGGCTCATGCCCACCACAATAGGTACAAAATGTCAACTCGACGGCGACACGTGTGCTCCTCATTCACTATACTCGCTATCGTTGTGGGCGTGTGGCCCTCCTATCATCCTATATTGACCACCGGATATCAGTTGAGGTTCATGTGCTGATGGTTCGAGAACGTATAAGGGCTTAGCAAGTTACTGATGGATCGTAGCATCAAATCCTACAGAATCCACAGAGATATACTCACCTAATATGTAGTTTGTTTGATTTGATCTGAGACCTTAGTCTTAGATTAGCCATCTCTTAGCAACTAGACAGTTATTGAAGTATGTTACTTTTAAAAAACAACAAAATTGAACTCAGTTTTACTCGGATGGATTATGTATCTTAGACCATGCATTTCGTTTTGCTGATTCCCCCATTGCCATGCTAGATTAGAGTGCGTGCGCCCACACAAGCCATGATTGGGTTGGGCAAGCAGCCGAACATGAGATCCCGGGCCGTCCACTGGGCAGCGCCACATGGTGGTACGCTGCTGATAGGGGTCAAGACTTCGAGAAATCGGGAGGGATCCTATGCCTTGGCCAAGTCATGGATCTTGGCTGCTTCCTCCTGCATCTTCACTGTCTCACTGAGGAGAAGTACAAAGTACAATTTACACACAGAAAATGGAATGCACAGTACACAATCAGAAGTGTGGTGTGTCACTGATATAGTATATACCAATGAGCAACTATGCGCTGTGAACATGGATAACAAGGGCATCTTGATACAGTTAATATCTGGGAATCCAGCAACAGCCACACCCTTGTGCTACAATAGATGTGTCTTTTTTTTCTGAAGGAGTCATGGGGGAGGATCCCAAACGTCACATATATATAGACCAGAAGGAAGGTGTTGTAGCTGGACTCTGGGACTCTCGGGGGCGTGGTAGGGCGGGCATGGCCGCACGCGGGGAGGGGGGTGAATGAGATGCCAAGCGTGCACTAGAAGTTGCTGCAAGGTGGACCAGTGGTTCCCCAACCGTACAGGAGCATCCAGGCCATTGCCATTGCACTGCTCCCAAACCCAACTCGCCTAGGCCGATTGCACTGGGCTGTGAAGATTACGGAGGAGCTCGAGGAGAGGGCACCTTCAGTGACAATAGATGTGTCTGATGTGTCACTGACGAACTGACGAACTGACGAGGCGAGACCAATTATACTACCACTGAGCAATTATGCTCTCTCAGTCAACATGGATGGGAAGGGTATCTTGATACAATATCAGGGATTCCATCGTATGAATCAAAAATACTAACTGCTGGGCTCACTGTATGAAGCAAACGGAGCAATGCAGTGCAGAGATGTTAACTACAACAATTATAGTACATGTAAAGTGGCCTTTGTATGTTTGCGTAGCTTCCCTAAGTACTTAGCCACTTTGTCATAGCTCGTAGCACAAGCTAAACTAAAACTCATAATGCATGATTGCAAGTTTGCAACATGCAGAAGTATTGGAAATCAACATGTCTGGATCAGGGAGAGGTGGCAGATCAGATATTAGATACCAGAACGGATCGACGCCTGAACCACGCAACACCCAAAGGCAGATAAGACAATGATCCGGGAGCTAATTGGTCGCCTAACTAGTATATACTACTCGCCACCTTTCAGTGGTCGCTGGAAGAAATGTAGTATCACCTTGCGATGCGTTGTGCATGCTTCGCTGTTCTGGACAGGTGTGGGCTTCTGTTGCCGCTGCGATCGTAGACAGCGCCAGAACAAACTGCCTGTAATGCCCGGCATCTCAGAAGAACTGAAGAAACTAGATGACCAAGTTTGCAATGTCGTTGCTCAGAAGAAATAGCAAACGCAACAAAGGGTCGACGCAGTTGAGACTGGCGAACTGAAGAAACTGGATGTAAGCCACATTTAGATTTGCCTTGAAGAAGAGTGGTCTTCGTAACCCGATCCTTAACACGGAAATTGTTAGGATGAAATTCAAAGGAAGCATCATTGTCTAGGGCAAAATTCTGAACAGACAGGAGATGTTTGTGTATATTGGGAATGTACAGTATGTTCTTAAGATGCAATGGGCGACAATGACCATGAACAGTAGAATGACCAATGTGTGAGATCGACAAACCTTGTACATTGGCGACTTGTACTTGATCTCCTCCCTTGTAGCGATCACGAACAGACAATCTCTCAAGATCACTGTGAGGTGGTCAGTAGCCCCTATGTCGGCATACCAGTTTGTATCAATTTGGTAGTTGGCTGTTGAAGTTGATGCTCCAATGCGTTGCTCTTCTGAGGACTGATATGATTGATAAAACTGATACCAGCACCGAAGAGCTTCATGCCCATTCTTGCCGCAAACCCGGCAAGTCACACGGGGAGAGTTGTTATTGAATCTTCCTCCACGTCCTCCTGGTGCACGTCCACCTCCTCCATTGTTGTGGCCGCGACCTCTACCGCACCCACTATGGTGACCATTGTTGTTCTTGACAACATTGTTGGCCAATGAATTGATCTGAACCTCCGTGGCATGCTACTCCTTGCGCAGCTCGTAGCACATAAGATGTGCATACAGATCGGTAAGTGAAACCGAATCTATACATGTCATCATGAACATGATGAATGAATCATATTCTTCGCCAAGCCCTGCAATAATATAGGACACCATTTCTTCTTCTTGGAGAGGGTGGCCTATGGAAGCCATCGTGTCCGCCAGTGCTTTCATTTTCTGAAAATAGTATGACGCTTATAACTCCTTCTTCAGGTTAGCAAGCTTAAACTTAATTTTGTATTACACGTGTGCGCGAATGTGAAGCAAACATATGTTCTAATGCTGCCTAGATGGGGTGGGGAGCGGGGTCGGAGGAAGAAGAGTGGGCGGCTACGGCGTAGATGTGAGGAGCGACCATGTAAAACGGTGGTCCCAGTGCATGCGTGGGTTTCGTTGCTTTTTTTACGTACGTAGGGGTGGGATGATCCTCCTGCTGCGTGAGGGTAAACTCTACCCCATTGTGTTATGCAGGTGGTACAGGGCAGATGTACTCCACTTGGAGGAGGAGCTTGGCAAGGTGGACACGGAGCGTATGTCGGTCGTGGTAGAGAGCACAACCGGTACCAGCAGTTCCTCGAGTGCCGTCGATCAGTTCAGACACCGCCATGGCAGGTGGCCGCGGTACCAGCCCTGATTCCTGTCATCAGGACGTGCGCAACTTAATCCGATGGCCTCATGTTGTGGGAGAAAATGGCTGCAGGAAGGTGGTTGCACAATGGTCCACTCGGTAGCCAAGCATCAGACCAAAAGGGGCGAGTGGCAGCCGTTGCCAACGACTACGGTTGTCGTGGACTGGTAAGAGGGTACGATTTGCTGCAAGGTGGACCAGTGGTTCCCCAACCATATAGGAGCATCCAGGGCATTACCATTGCACTGCTCCCAAACCCAACTCGCCTAGGTTGATTGCATTGGGCTGTGAAGCTTACGGAGGAGCTCGAGGAGAAGGCACCTATTCATTGACAAGGTAAGACCAATTATATTAGGGAAAATTTTGTTGCTGCCATTGGAAAGGTCTGTCACATGGGTCCTGCCCTCGCAAATTAGTACATGCTATTTTTGCCACAAAACTTTACTTGCATTCTTCTTTTGCCACCACTATCTGTCAAAGCCACGTTGACCTGACGGTTCCGGTTGTTTGCTCCGCTAGAAGACAAGAAGATTGAAAGAAAGATGAAAATACCCCTGATGGCAGTGGGTCCAAAGTCTTCGAGACGAGCAGCCTTAGGCACTTTGATTCATGTGATTCATCTTCGCTTGATCTCTCTCTCTCTCTCTCTCTCTCTCTCCCTTCCTGAAACCTAATCCCCAAATCCCGCACACATCCACCAATTTAGGCCCCCAATCAGAGCCAATCGGACTCCATCGTGCTTGAAACCATGGATTGAGGAGGTGTTGGGCACAGCTAAGAGGCGGGTGACATGAGGTCGGCCTTCTCCCCCCAACAGTAAGTGAATGTTGTTCGTTCATTTGGTTTTTTTTTGTTGATCTTTGTTGAATGTTCGCTGGTTTTCATGTTTGGTTTTGGTTAGTTAGGATGCTACACCGACATATAGGTTGGAGGTGAGGTATTGTAACATCCAAAATTTCTGAGCTTTAAAAATCTTTTATTTAGTTGCTAGTTGAAAAATTCACCATTTGAATTTTTATTAAATTTTATTAAAAGCTTAATATGGACTTTTAATATCAAAATAATTTAATATGATTAATCCCAATATCAATAATTGTCAAAACTATTTTATTTAGATTCTCTGGGCTTGGATATATTTTTCATATTTTTCTAGAATTTTGCCAAGTTCATTTACTATTTTTCTAATTGCTATTTCGATTTTCTCGTATTTTCTAAAAGGAGAACTAAATTAAAATCCTCCGAAACAGTGTCGGGCTGAAACCCAACCCTATTCCAATCTCGGCCCAACACTGTGTGGCCCAGCACGTCGCGCTCGCCCGCATGCGCGCCGCCTCTCGCTAACAAGTGGTCCCCACCTGTCAGTCTCTCTCTCCCTCGCCCGAGCGCCACCGCCGTCAATCTGACGTGGCGAGCCGCGTCAGCGCCAATGTCACCCTCTATGCCAACGTGTTGCGTGCGCGTCTGCCACATCAGCACATGCGTGGCACGGTCCACTCCTCCCAGTTCCAATCGCTCGATAGACTCAGTCCACCGTGAGCCATCTCACTAACATGTGGGTCCCACCAGTCAGAATTCCTTTTATTTATTCTTTTTGGAAATTCCTTCGTTGATGTCAGCACTGCACAATAATCCAATTTTTCTTTAGAGAAATAATTCAAAAATTCTAATTAAATTCAAAAATAGGATTTTCTATATATTCAATCTTCCAAAGCTTATATCTTTTGCATCAGAACTCCGTTTGGGCCCATTCAAATTTCTAAATTTATATAAATTTGAGATATATTTATTTATGATTTTTATTTAATTTTTAGAGTTTATTTTATCTCTATTATTTATTTGTTTTGTTTGTTTATTTCATTTACGAGTAGATGTTAATTCTTCGTGAACTTTTGAAGAAGGAGAAGTGCATCAAGATCAAGATCAGTACCTAGACCTATTCCAAGACAAGTTATACCTTTGATCATATTGAACCCAGTTTTCAAAATACTTTGTTTCAATGTGTTGCATTCTATTTCAAGTATTTATTTAAATGCTTTTGGGTTTAGTTGTTAATCCAAATTGTATATCCACCTTGTCTATTGTTATGTCATATTATTTTGTCACCCTAGATTGGTTCATTATTAGTTGGTATTATTGTAGCAATAACGTGGGCTGGTTAGATACGAGTAGAGTGCTTAGCCATGCTACGAGTCATCATTTCATGTGAGTTGCAAATATAAACCTGACTAAGTGATTATGGAACCGTGTGATAAAACTATGGGTGTTGTGTGCTATTACTCGTTAATGGCATGTGTTGCACTTAACCAACAGGGTGGGAAAAGATTTAGACTGAGGCAAGTGGTGGATACTATGTAATATAGTGGAGCTGTGTGCTGGGAATGATAATCTGTGTGACTTAGTTAGAAATTGAAAGTCTTGCCTTGGTCAATTCAGGACTTAACTTTGTGCACCATTGAACCGAGCCTTACTGCACAACTACATGCCTGGTATGGGACGGGCCTAACTTAGTAGGTTATAAAATCTTGCCATTAACAACTCAGGTTGTAGGTTAGCTGTGTGATGGGTGGAGGTGTGGACTTCAAGATAGGTCACATCGCGGGACGGTTCACCGTATCCCTGTCCAACAGTGTGTGTCGTACCAAACGCTGTATATATCGATTGGACGACAGTAAAGCACATCGGGTGTGTCGATGTTTGAGATGAAGTTTTTGAAAGATTTTGTTATGGTCAGTGCTAGCTACACTGATTGTATCTTGTGGGTAAAGTGTACAACCTCTGCATAGTGTTTAATCAATCTATTCGAATAGCCGCGTCCGCGGTCATGGACATGCTCGGGAATTTCACACGAGGGCTAGATTTTCATAAAACATTTGGGAAGGGAACTGTGTGATCTAAGTCATATGGCTGTGTGATCTAAGTCATATGGCTGTGTGAATAACTTGTTTAGACTGTATGTCCTTTGTGAAATCGAATGATAAATTAATATTGTTTATTTGTTTTAATAATGTTTTCAATCTATTATTCGTATTCAATTGGAAATGTTGTATTTCTGCAAAAGAGCCACAGAAGCCATTCTTTTGGAATAAGCAATCATCTATAAATTGCATTCTGTGATATGATTTGCGAGTACGATTGTATACTCATACTTGCTTCAAACAATCAACAGAAGTGGAGGAGTCTTCGTCTGCATTCGATGAGGAGTTCTACGAAGGTGTCGATCGTTAGGGTCTTAATCCCAATCAGTTGCCTGTGGTGAATTGATGGGATTCCACTGGAGTTTATTTTCATTCCGCTGCTACTATTTTATCTATTGTCAGCCCTGCGTGGCTTAATAAATGTAAACTCAACCATAAGGTCAAAATTATTATTTGTTATTCAAATTAGTCGTTTATTCTATTAATCATCTTGTGTGGATCGATATTCATCTATGTTGACACTGTGTGCACTAGCATGATTCTGGACTAGTGCAGAATACACAGAGGGTCCAAAATTGTATTTTTGGGTCTCGACAGGTATGCGACGTATTGCATAACTTATGCAGGCGGTAGAACTCATGATGTGTCAGCGTGGACATTCATCTGGGAAGTAGGGAATAGGCATAGCTTACGCGCTTTTCTTTCTAATCTAAATGGAAAATATCCTTGGGGGCAAAGATGAATATATTGTTGTCACATATTACGGTAGTCGTACGAACTCTTTGCATGATTTGAATAGTGATGCCGATTTGGTTGCCATGTTTGCGGAGTATGATAGTGCGAGGCTAGTGCGTGTGCTAGTGCATGTCCATAAAACATTTGATGCCCATGTGCGCAAACCACCCAACCAGACATCTCATCTGCAACTAGTGTTCCAAGCACTACAAGGTAACTTGGTACATGGTCTTCCCTTTCGATAATCTTCTAGTGTTCAAAAGTAACAAAATTTTGCATTGGTACATTGTCTTTTCAATGATAGCTCAAAAAACGATGCTACAACCCAAATGGCACCTAGATCTTCCAAAACAATGATAACCTCTACAAGAAACAAAAGATTCTACTCTTTTCAATAGCATCATTGGATTTTGGATTATATTTGCAAGTGCATCATGCTATCAACATTATGCTGCCAGGTCAAGGTCCACTACGAGCTCTAACCAACTAGAGATACCAACAACACCTTCCTCTCTAGCACCACATGCTAGGGCTACTGCAGCCACACCTAAAAGCCCAGCCTTCGGGACAAGGAGAAAAAAAGGCTTGCCTGAAGCCTTTTGTTCCCTTCTGCATATGTGATGTATTACATTTTGCATCTTTAACTGTGGGATCCTTTAACTGTTGTTGGGATTGTGATGTGTCCGTACCTTTTATGTATTTCGACTAGCTATGTACTCAGACTTGCTATGTATCCAGACTTGCTATGTGTTCGAACTTGATATGTATTCGGACTTGCTATGTATTCTGACATTCTATATTATTGGACCTGTTATATAATACATGCGTAGACAATGTTATTGGTTTCTTCTCATTCAGGAAGGATTGCGATACATAAGAGTTGACATTACAATCTCATTACAACTGAACTGCTACTTGGCAAGAACAACATATAATAGCAGAAAGACCAGAAAACTAACTATCTTAACTAATTTCTGAAATATTTTCTCAACTCTTTCTATCCTTTCATCCAGTCTTTTATGTCTCTTCTCTTCATTTTGTATTGGTTGATCAGAGGGTTGAGCCGCTAGATGAAATGCAGCAACACTACGGGAGTCTTCTTGCAAGGCGGTAATTTGCATTCAATATCTCGAACCATTCAGACAGCTTCATCAGTTCACTGTCAAAATCGGCATGTTTTGTTCTGAAAAGTAATTGTAGCTTCAAGTGGAAATAAAACAACATGATATTTCGAATGGAAATCATTCGGGGTGATTTTCCACAAGTTACTGTAAGATTTGAACACTTCATGAACACTCGAGATGGATTTATTGGCGTATGCAAGGTGAACACATTAGCCGGATCCCTACAACAAGGGCAAACCAGTTGTTGCCGTAGTGATTCTAATTGTTTGCTAACTCAAAAATTAGATTTGGCCGAAGACATCCCGTTTAAGACTGGAAGAAAAGAGAAGACGAAGTGAGAGTGAGGTAAATGACAGCCAAACCATCCATATACAGCCAGTGACAACAGAAAATGGCGCCAAAGACATGAAGTTTGACCTCAACTACCATCCACCAGTGGCAAAAACAAAATCAATGATCAAGGGCAAATACGTCAAATGAGCACACCGGTTTGGTTCCTATCCAGTCAACGTGACTTTGACTGACGCTAGTGGCAAAAGAAGAATACAAATAAAGTTTATCTGGGAAAAATAGCATGGACTAATTTGCGGGGCCGAACCCATGCGGCGGACCTTTACAATGGCAGCCTACCAAATTTTCCCATTATACTACCAGTCAGCAATTATGCTCTCTCAGTGAACATGGATGGGAAGGACATCTTGATACAATATCAGGGATTCCATCATATGAATCAAATATATTAACTGCTGGGCTCACTGTATGAAGCAAACGGAGCAATGCAGTGCAGAGATGTTAACCACAACAATTATAGTACATGTAAACTAGCCTTTGTATGTTTGCGTAGCTTCCCAAAGTACTTAGCCACTTTGTCATAGCTCGTAGCACAAGCTAAACTAAAACTCATAATGCATGTCGCAAACTGCTCGTAGCACAAGCTAAACTAAAACTCTGAATGCATGATTGCAAGTTTGCAACATGCAGAAGTATTGGAAATCAACATGTCTGGATCAGGGAGAGGTGTCAGATCAGACATTAGATACCAGAACGGATCGACGCCTGAACCACGCAACACCCAAAGGCAGATAAGACAATGATCCGGGAGCTAATTGGTTGCCTAACTAGTATATACTACTCGCCACCTTTCAGTGGTCGCTGGAAGAAATGTATTATCACCTTGCGATGCGTTGTGCATGCTTCGCTGTTCTGGATAGGTGTGGGCTTCTGTTGCCGCTGCGATCGTAGACAGCGCCAGAACAAACTGCCTGTAATGCCCGGGATCTCACCGGTAGTATAATGGGTTTTTCTGAATCAGGTAGTCAGTGATGAACGAAATAGCTTCGTATATTCAGATTTGCATCTCTCAATATTTTCATGATACTTACTGTAGAATGTCAGTCTTTAGGTAGTACATCATTTTGTAAGGAGGTATACGAGTATATGATACAAGTCATTAATTAGACATACCATGCAAATGTATGCACATTAGCTTCTTTCAAAAATGCCCTAGTTTAGCACAGGATGGTCATGCTTGGTTTTGCATAATGATCTAATCTATCTATTATATTACTAAAACAAAAGCAAAAGAAGCCATCACGTTCACTTTGAAGCGCTAAAAATTTCCACGTCAATTGGAGGAAATAAAAATAAAAAAATTGTTCATTTTGGTGGACCTAGATTATAAATGGTGCAGATTATATAATTACATATATACGAGAGTTGTTACCGTTGTACAAGAAACACAACTATATTTCTATCGTAAGAAGTAGAGTTGTATAAGTACAACTTTATACCTTGAAATAAACAAACGCAAATATAGTATCTAGCCAAGCAATGGAGTGGGAAATTCGGCTAGCTCTGATAAAAGAAACAAGACAATAATGGCTATTTCGGTTTGAGGTGTTACGCCAATGTTGAGAGAAGCATTCAACGTGAAATGTCCTACTGCTTTTGCTTTGTCAAAAACATTTCTCAGCAATATTATTTCCCTAACTAAAATTAGGTCTTGATGAGATGTTGCAACTTGGAAGCGCTGCTATACCGAGCCAACATTTGCACGTAACATTAATGATACACTAACGTATTTAAGCTGATTTTTCGATGAGAAAACGCACATTCAGGCATTCCTCAATCGACGCATGTTTTTTCTACTAAGAACAGGTGATACTTATGTAAAATTTTGGATTTGGTTTGCCGTAACGAACTCAGATGAGTTCGATTGTATTTATACTCAGCAATATACACGTGTTACAATAAGTTTACAATTGGTTACAAAACACAGATCACAATCTTCGGAAATAGTAACGGTTCAGATATTACAATCGTTAGATAACTGTAGCGACAATGACAACAGATAAGCTACAGTTATCGCTAGCTAACTAACTTCAGATATTTAACCATAACAATAGACAAGGTGGATATAACAATTTGGATTAATAACTAAACCCAAAAGCATTTAAATAAATACTTAAAATATAATACAATAATTTGAATCAAAGTATTTTGAAAACTGGGTTCAACATAATCAAAGGTATAACTTGCCTTGGAATAGGTCTAGGTACTGATCTTAATCTTGAGGCACTTCTCATTCTTCAAAATTCCCCGAAGTATCAACGTCTACTCACAAACGAAGCAAATAAACAAAACAAATAAATAACAGAGGCCAAACAAACTCTAAAAATTAAATAAAAATTATAAATAAATAGATCTCGAATTTATATGAATTTAGGAATTTGAATGGGCTAAATCGGAGTTCGGATGCAAAAGATATGTGCTTTGAAAGATCAAAACTCAAGAAAATACCATAAATTGGAATTTATGGAATTTTTGAATTATTTTTAAAGAAAATTCAGATTATGACGACAGCTAATATCAGCCCTGGGATTTTCAGAATTAAAATAAATCCTAGGAAATTCTAACATGTGGGACCCACATTTCAGCGGCTCAGCTCACGGTAGACCAAGTCCACCAAGCGATTGGATCTAGGGTTAGGGTTAGGTGGCACACGGCTGCTGACGAGGCCGACAGGGATGCGACACGTAGGCGAAAAAGGATGATGTGGCGGCTGGCTGGCGATGATGAGGCCGACGATGTGGAAGGCCACGTAGGTTCTACGGCGGTGGCTCTAGACCCGACTACTTCCGCCGAACGGCGGCTTGCCGGCGGTGACTGAGATGCGCAACAGAACCAACGTGACTCAGGGATCTTGGTGACATAGTCCATTGACCTCGGCGATGACCACATCGGCGGCGGCGACATGATGAGCGGCGGAACGGCGCGGTTGCACAGCGGCGAAGCTCTACAGGGTCTCTCCGGCCAAGATCAAGTGCGCACCATATAGCACACACGCCGGCGAACTTGATGATGATGACAAGGGAGGCTGAGGCTCATCGACAGTAACGCAAGTTGGTGGAGAAAGCTTCGGCGGCGAAGAACTTCTCAGGTGCGATTCGACGAATAGGTGGCGCAGTCCCAAAGGGTGAGCTAGGGTTTCGAAGGAGCGAGGAGGTGCAAACGTCCTGACACAATCACGGTCCTTTAAATAGGGCCGCCAGAGGAAGAATCCACGTGGAGCATGGCGGCGCAACGAAGAACTCGGAGAGAATCGCGTCACACGCGGCACCGCTGAAACCGACAAGTGGGACCGGCGGAAGAGGAGAGAGGGGATGCGGGCTGTGCTGAAGAATGGGCTGAATGCGGAAAGAATGGGCCGCACAGCTATGGGCTGGGCTGGAATAGGACATGGGTTTCAGCCCATTACTGTTTCTGAGATTTTTAATTGGTTTTTCTCTTTAGAAAATACCATAAAATCCAAATAGTAATTATAAAATAGCAAATGAACTCAGAAAAATTCTAGAAAATATATCCAAGCACATAGAATCCAAATAAAATAGTTTTAACCATTGTTGATGTTGGGATTAATCATATTAAATATTTTGATGCTAAAGGTCCATATTAAGCTTTAATTAAAAAATTAAATAAATTCCAAATGGTGAATTTTCTCCCTACTAACTATTCAAAAGATTTTTGAGACTCGAAAAATTGGGATGTTACTGGGATGATTATTCTATTTGCATGGAGGTAAACTCTTTTTTTATTAGTTAAGATAAGATAGGATAATATGACAGGCAATAGAGAAGATAAGGGAGAGAGGAGAGGAAGAAGAGGAAGGGAAGGAGATGCTTAAGTGGATGGTTGGTGGGTCCCACCATTGTGCTGATTGGTTTGCCATGTTGATAAAAATTCGCCTATTTGTTATCACCTAGGACAAAACCACTCATAATATCTATCCAGGTACATTATTTGTATGGTTTTGATAGTTGGAGGATGCGTTTCATCTGGTATTCCAGTTCAGGGGCAAACATTAAACTCAATGAAGAGTTGAGAGACGCAATATATACTTAATCTTTTTTTCGATCAACTCTTATGCATTTTCTTAACGGATACAAATAAAATTTACAATTTCATCAATATAAGTCTTTTATGCACATGAACATAACAAGCAACAGGTGTGATTCAGACATACCTGGCCAAATGGGCGACTCGGCTCGGCGACGCAAGACGAACACGACCCATCTAAACACGGCTCGTTCTGCCTTGACTATTAGATGGGTGTCTTAGAACGACCACGTGTCGAGGAGGCGGCTTAGGCACGACCTGTTGGAGTTTCGTGTCGTGCTGGGTTGGCATGAGCCCGTTTGGCCCATCGGGTCAAGTCTGATCTGTTTGGCCCGCTAGAACAAAAAAATCCAATTTTTAAATAAAAATTAGAAAAATCATAAAAAATATGTAGAATTCAAAAATACATATACAAATTTTAATAAATGAGATAAGCATATAGAAAATGTAATATAATTTTATTAATATTTAAATAGCTAGCTCGTTAAAATATTTGTCATTTAGCTCATGAGACATGAAAAATTGAAAAACATGTTAAAAATCCTAGAATATATATATATTAAAAACAAAATAAATTTATATATACTTATAAAACGAACTATATAAAATTTTAAAACTACAAAATAAAACCATATAAGTATTAAAAATGGAAATAAAAATCATATAAATATTAATAAATGAAAATAAAATTATATATGTATATTAAAACAGTGTCGTGCCTGGGTCATGCCGGACCAGGCCCATCACTATTCGTGTCGGCCTGTCGTGTCGGGCACGACCTAAGCTATCGTGTCGTGCCAACCCGACCTGTGAATAATGCGGATCGTGCCAGCAGTGTTGTGCCTCAGACCGGTCTAGCATATACATCCCATTTAGCCCGCACTAGATTTAGACGAACTCTATGGAGTAGCAGAAACCACCCTTGCCTAATAAAAACAACTGGAAACCACCAATAATTTTCAATGATGAACACGTCATAGTTTGAACTTGCGATTTTGACCTCCGATAAATTTCCATTGCCACCCCTGCCCACTCGGAAAGCACCACTCCTCCGATTCCTTGCTTCACAGCCACGCCCAAGGGCAAAACCGTCATTCCACCCCATCCCCGCGCCCACTGGAAAAATTTCGAAATCCAAAAGCCACCAACGGGCCACCCCTAGCCGGCCCCCTTTCAACCGTCCGATCCTCGCATCGGACGGCTGTGATATCCCGGCCGGCGCCTTTGGAGGGAACCCCCATGGCCATGGGAGTCCGATCCGGTGCCCTAGCCCCACGCGCCGCTATAAAAAAAACCCGCCCCCATTTCGGCCTCCCCTCTCCCCAAGAACACACTCCCCAATCCAACCCCAAACTCTCCCACTTCCCAAAATTAGCCCGATCCGATCGGTCGCTCGCTTCCTCCCCTGAGGTAAATGCCGCAGCCGAATCTTCGCTCTGCTCCCCAATTTTTTAGCGCCCCTGGCTTTCTGGTCGATTTCGTCGTTTTCTTTGCGGTTCGTTTGGTCCGATTACCTCGTTTCTTTTGGGGATTCTTGCGGCGTTCTTGTTCTTGGTGATGATCACGAGTTCTTGTTCTTCCCTGTTCTATTCTCCGATTTGAGTCGGGATTTCGTACGGATTTTTTTTGCAGGTGAGAAGAGGAGTGTAGGAAGGAGAAGATGAGGGAGATCCTGCACATCCAGGGCGGGCAGTGCGGGAACCAGATCGGGTCCAAGTTTTGGGAGGTGGTGTGCGACGAGCACGGCATCGACACGACGGGGAGGTACGTCGGCACGTCGGACCTGCAGCTGGAGCGCTTGAACGTGTACTACAACGAGGCCTCGTGCGGCCGGTTCGTGCCACGCGCCGTCCTCATGGACCTCGAGCCCGGCACCATGGACTCCGTACGCACCGGGCCCTACGGCCAGATCTTCCGCCCCGACAACTTCGTCTTCGGCCAGTCTGGCGCCGGTAACAACTGGGCCAAGGGCCACTACACCGAGGGCGCAGAGCTCATCGACTCCGTCCTCGACGTCGTCCGCAAGGAGGCCGAGAATTGCGACTGCCTCCAAGGTCCCTTACCTTACCACACCATCCCTTCCAAGAAATGCCTATTTCCGTGGATTCTAATGAAAATTCCGTTCCTTTGTGTGTGTGTGTGTGTGTGTGTCCAGGTTTCCAGGTCTGCCACTCGCTGGGAGGTGGCACCGGGTCCGGCATGGGTACGCTGCTGATCTCCAAGATCAGGGAGGAGTACCCGGACCGGATGATGCTGACGTTCTCCGTGTTCCCGTCACCCAAGGTATCCGACACGGTGGTCGAGCCATACAACGCCACGCTCTCCGTCCACCAGCTGGTGGAGAACGCCGACGAATGCATGGTGCTTGACAACGAGGCACTCTACGACATTTGCTTCCGCACCCTGAAGCTGACCACCCCTAGCTGTAAGCAGATCCGTTCCACCAAGTTTGATTACCTGCTTGTACTTACATCAGTAATGTTAATAGTAAATTATCGTTATTTTGGCAATGCGGTGAACCATATTACTAGTTAGTCATCTTAAGCGGTGCTTTGTGCTTTCTAATAAAAAAAGGTTCTCAATTGTCATATACTTTTATTGCGTCACGTACATGAATCATTATTCATGCGTGTGAATAGTACCCACAGTACTGTAGTGCCCGCACTCTTCTCATGCTGGGCTTGCCGGTGCATAATAGTTGGGAAATAGAGATAAAAATAGTTAGTTTTCTTGTTAGTTGGGTTTACTTCTTTATAGATATGTTTTTTTTATAAATAGAGATTGTTTTTTATGGTTCAAGTCGAGTCATCCATATAAAAGAGGAAGTATATATGCATTATCAATCAAGTAAGAAAAATGAATTAATCTAGTCTCCCTTCTAAGATTTTATTATTCCAGTTTATAGTCTAATCTCATCCAACCAAACCGACACCGTCCGGCTTTCTTCCTGACGGTGTTTATCCTTTTATGAATTAAGGTTCGTGACATTTGGTATCACAACAGTCGATCCCTTCCTACGATTTCTACTATGATAGTGGTGGTGACAGATCAGATCATTAGACCTACCACCACCGGATCGTTAGCCATGATAAAGGCTAACGTCAACAAGATGGCCATGAGTATAAACAACAACAATAAGAAGATGACGGCCATCTTTCTCGACATGCATGCTATTTTAGAGAAGATGATCGCATATCAGAAGGAGAAGAAGGCTCAACAAGAGGAGGCGGTGTTTTCAGCAACCGTTGCGACGCTACTGGAACCTGTCATTGTGTTGCCGCATCCTGTTGTGGTAGTTGCGGAGCCTGCTGTGGTAGATACATCCCCGTCGAAGTTTATTGTGGCCGTCGTGGTGCTGCCAGGGTCTACTGCGTTAGGGATAAAACCTGTTGTAGTGTTGCCGTGGTTGTTGTAGCCTACTGAGGTGTGGTCAAAACCTACCAAGGTGCTACCGTGTCTGCTCCCATGCTTGCCGCAACGATCGGTGAGTTTGCCGCAACCGCACAAGAAGGCAACGGTTTCCAAGGAATCATGTTGGCATAGTAACTTCTCGTCAAAGTGAGAAATTTCAAGGGTTGCAACCATGGCTGCCATCACAACTCGATGATGAGTTGTCGTGAAGGGAGGGGGAAGTTGTCACGCGCATGAATACTGTTCACTTGCGTGAATAGTGCCTGTGGTACTGTACCAGCCACCACGTATTGTTCATGTCGGCCTAGTGGTTGGGAAATAGGGATAAGAATAGTTAGTTTCCTTTTAGAAATAGATATTGTTTCTCATGGTTCAAGTTGAGTCAATCCTATAAAAGCGAAAACATGTATGCATTATCAATCAAGTAAAAAAAATTAATCTAGTCTCCCTTCGAAGGTTCTATCATCTCAGTTTATAGTCTAATCTCTCGTCCCACTAAGCTGACGCCATCCGGCTTTCTTCCTGGTGGTGTTTATCCCGTTATGAATTAAGGTGATATATTGCTTGACCTCATTTTGTGATACAAACTTACTGTTTTTTTTAATGATTACAAACTTACTGTTTGAAATGTTCTAAATGTTGTTAGAATGTAATCTTAATTAGTTGCCTGCAGCTAAACTAGTTTGGTCCCTAGAAAGATAATTAGTGTTGAGTTGATATCGTATTTAGTTGAATTCAAGTTGTTTTATACTTTGGTCACCAAAGTTGGACATAATTGGGGTTATTTTCGTAGTGTGTGCGTAACTACCTGTTCTTCAATACTGAGGAGCAGATATTGAATTCTTAAACTGGTAAATGTGCTCAGTATGTCATATATAGGGTATGACTTGAGCGCTGTTGTATTGTGCATCTCTGTACATTTTCAACATCTAACTTTGGTACTTTTCCATCATGAGAAAAATGGTTTTTTTTTTCTCATTCACCGAACTTAAGTTCCAAATGTATGTTAAGAAAAGAATTTTGATTTGAACCAAGACATCGTTACAGGCAGTGACTGTAAACTGGGTGAAGGGGCCTCGGTTTAAATTGATAAGAGCAGATATGATAATTTGTTTAGTTAGGCTTTGTTGCTAATGTATTTTCTCGGAGTATTTTTCCCTGTTAGAACATAAAACGTGTTATGAATTTGTTGCTAACATGTTTAACTGCTTGTTGTACTCTTACAATGATATTCTGATGTGAATCTTGTTTTTTAACAGTTGGTGACCTGAACCACTTGATCAGTGTCACCATGAGCGGTGTCACTTGCTGCCTTCGCTTCCCGGGACAGCTGAACTCTGACCTCCGCAAGCTTGCTGTCAACCTGATCCCCTTCCCACGCCTCCACTTCTTCATGGTGGGCTTTGCGCCGCTCACCTCGCGTGGTTCGCAACAGTACCGTGCCCTCACCGTCCCTGAGCTCACCCAGCAGATGTGGGACTCCAAGAACATGATGTGTGCCGCTGACCCGCGCCACGGCCGCTACCTGACGGCGTCGGCCATGTTCCGTGGCAAGATGAGCACCAAGGAGGTGGACGAGCAGATGATCAACGTGCAGAACAAGAACTCGTCCTACTTCGTGGAGTGGATCCCGAACAACGTCAAGTCGAGTGTGTGCGACATCCCGCCGCGCGGCCTCTCCATGGCGTCCACCTTCATCGGCAACTCGACCTCCATCCAGGAGATGTTCCGCCGCGTGAGCGAGCAGTTCACGGCTATGTTCAGGAGGAAGGCCTTCCTGCATTGGTACACGGGCGAGGGCATGGACGAGATGGAGTTCACGGAGGCGGAGAGCAACATGAACGACCTCGTCTCCGAATACCAGCAGTACCAGGACGCTACCGCAGAAGAGGAGGGCGACTATGAGGACGAAGAGGAGGCCGTGCAGGAGTAAGATCGATCGGTGCCAGTTGCACCATGGTATATGTGGTTCCTTTTGCAGTTCATTTATGTGGTTTTCTCTGAACTGGAGCTTGGGTGTGTTTGAAACACTCCCCCTGTTACTACTACTGTCGCTACAACTTTGCTGCTTGTTTGTATGCTATCGCATATATGGGAGTGAGAACTGGGTTCTTATGCTGCCATATTGCCTAGTTGATGCTCCGTTTGTTTGCGTTATTTGTTCTGTATGATTTGCCACGCCAGTGGATTGGAAATAGAATGCTTGCTCAGGGCTAGACCTGCGCATTGGGCTGGGTTTGCATGGCACGGCATGGGCCTGATGGGCCACAGGGCCAGACTGTGCCATGCAGTTTAGGCCTGGTCAGCATGCCATGCTGTGTCGGCATGGTCTAACTTGTCTAGGTGAGCCCAAGCATGGCCTAGAGGCCCATCGTGCTACCGTCGTGCCGTGTCGACTCAAACACAGTCTCGTTGCATTGTGAAACGAGGGTTAGGGACCGAGCGGTGAGTGGGGACATGTGATTTGGGCGCTGTTAACCTCCACGCACTCGAGGGCGATGTGGAACATCGTCACAAGGCCCACGACCTCCTTGCGCCCATGTCCTGTAGAGCCGAAGCCGAGTAGTCGACAGCGGACAACCTGGCCACCCCATCTTCAATGCGCATGGAGGCTGGCGGAGCGAGGGGGTCTGTGCACCTCACGGAGGGTCGACGGAGGGGTGCCGAGGGGGGAGGGGTGTGCCCAAGGGAGGGAGCCGGAGCGCCGGGTCCACGCGACGTGAGGGAGTTGCAGTGTAACGTCCTCAAAATCCTTAAGTTGGATTAACATAGCATCTCTTGTGCATGTGTGTAATTTTTTGATGGATTTAAAACTTTTGTTGTTTGTAATAAAGTTCACTCCGATTTTAAAGTTTTATGTTGAAATCAAGCTTACTTTTAATCTAGAAACATGTGTGCATAAAAGTTTCTGGAAATAATTTATTAAAATACTAAATTATTCATCTTGAATCGATATGATTTTTTCTAAATTTTTGGAAGTAAAGCCGACATTACCAAAATTCAAACCAACTCACAATTGTAGATTTGAAAATGAATTAATTCTAACAACTGGAGCATGAACAGTACCTGAAACAAATTTCCCTAGGTCCTATTTGAAATGGAGAGTACTCACAAAATTTTTAGATTTTATTTACTATTTTTCAAGCACTGGTTAAACCTGTTGCTTCTAGGTCAAAACAAATTCAAACTCTAGCACTGTTCAGATCCGAGCCGACATGACTCAACCCAACCCGGTTCAACCCCGACCCAAACCAGACACTGTTTCGACCAGACCCTGGTTCGAGCCACACACCGATCGAGCCCGACGCAACTTGACTGCACCGCACTTGCTCGCGCCTTGTGTCGCTGACGCGCTAGGCCCACGCTGTCAGCCTCGTCTTCATCCTCGGGCTTGCACGCCGCAGAGTGCGAGCGCCACACACCATGCAAGCCCTGTCACGCCTCCGTTGACGTCGTCATCCACCGCCCTTGCCAACCTATCCCCGAGCTTCGCCACTTCACTCCGTGACCTTCTCCATCCTTTTGCCTGAACAAAACCCCTCACCCTCCTCCATTTCGCCTCTTTCTTCCTCTTGGAGCTGAGGAAGAAGAAGCTTGCGCTAGCTCTCGCCTCAGGTAAGCTTCAAGCTATTGTGTCCATTGTCTTCCACGTTCATCATCGTGTCCATCTTGCTATTGTTGGACCTTGCCTTGCCTTGTAGCTTCTCGAATGCCACTGTGTCCTCAACGTCACCAGAGCGCGCTCCGAAGACCACCACTGTGTCTTCTTCATCTCCGGTGAGTCCTAACCGCTCCCATGTGCGTCACCTTGCGCTTCTAGGTATTAGAGTGACTTTCCCTCAAGTCATTTCCTCAATTCTCCGTAGGGACCCGAGGATTTTGAAATTTCCTCAACTCCAGCCGCAAGGACCCCCCTTCGTCCCCAAGTCCGTTCGGGTGAGTCATTTCCCAATTTGCTTCCTTCGAGAGCAGTTTATCACCTCACTAGAGCTTTCCCACATCTTGTTGGCTCCTCATTTTGCTTAGGACACCTCCTCCACGTGAGCCGCACCGCCACCGTCGCCATCGTCATCTCCGACACTGCTCCGGCCATCTCCGACCACCCTCTTCGCTCGAGTAAGTTCCCTAGACCTCATAGAAGCTTTTGCACGCACTTATTTTCACAATGTGGAGCCGCAGTGTTAGTTGCATGTTTGTCGTAGCTACACCACCGCCTCTCTCCGGCGCGCCACTGCTATAGGCCGCCGTGAAGCACACTGCCGGCACCTATGCTGCGCAAGGGTACAAGGAATCCATTCATGCCTTTGAATCGCGCTGCCATGACGCGTAGCGCCGACGAGCCACCAACAAATCTCACGGCTCAACGTGAGAGCGCATGGCCTGTTCCGGCAGCACTGTAGCGGAGTCATTAGGGTTAATCCAGTTCATTTAAAGCTAACCATTGCTTAGGTTAATAAATGACAGTCTTAAAGGTTAATGTGTCTATTACATGTGGGTCCTGTGAACAGAAAGCGAGGTTTAAATAACGGTTTTGCTTAGAGAATGACATGTGGGCCTGAAGCTTTAAGTGCACAGTCATGAACCCTGTGAACCGACTCATGGACCCTCGGTCCATGCACTATTGTGTGGACCGAGAGTTTATGACAAATGGGGCCCACATGTCAGGACGAATTAATTCAAAAAGTAAAATGAAAAATGACACTGTGCAGTGGACCCCACACGTCAGCGACTGAGGCTAGGGTAGGCTCCGATGGAAAAAAGTATTAAATGCTTTAAGAAATTCGAAAAATAATTATTGTTGCACTAAAAAAAATCAAATAACTTCAAAAATACATAACTAATTCAATTTAACTCCAAATCAAGTGAAACCAATTTTAATAATTTTCATTTTAAATGTAATTTAATTTGAAATAGATTTGAAACTTGTTTCTGTCACGAAAAATATTAATTTTGGAGATTGATCCAGAACCGAATTATTTTTACACTAGAAATTGCTTTGAAATTTGAAAATTCATAACTAATTCATATGAACTCCAAATGAGATCAATCAAATTATTTTGGTCTTATAATTTTATTATATATTTAAATATGTAATACTTTTATCCACTGTTGTTCTAGAAAAATTCACAAAAAAATTGGATTTCAGATGAACAATGACCGAAGCTGTTTTTTCATCATTTGTCCAAAATCTGTTTTTTCAAACTGCTGTAACTCGCACATAGAAAATCCAAATGAATTAATTATTTTATCTAAATTCATCTAAAATCTTAATATACCTATTGTATCAATTTCACGCAATTAGGAAGATTTTGAATTGTTGGGATATTTTCGGCGTTATTGTTCTTATACGATGTTTTCGTGCGTTCGTTAGTTTACGAAGTTTCGAGTGTGATCGAGAGTGGTATTCAGAAGCACATGGACCATCCCTAGCAAAGGCAAGCAATCCCTTCCTTTGATGCACGTTGCTTTCCTACTAGTTTCAAAAGTATTTATGTTGATTTTCAAGTATTCTATGCATTACTTTAATTTCAAATACTTGTATGTCAATTGGGTAGAATTAGTTATATTCAAATAATTGTATATCAATTGGGTAGAATTAGTTATATCCTCTTTCTTCATTTGCCTTCCCTTGAACGTTGATTACCTTGTTACCTTTAATGATTAAGGATATATGTTATATGAGAATATTTGCTAATTTGTAGATCGATGCTTAGCCGAGCAAGTAGTTGTAATCGAAAGCGTTTGATAGAGCTAGTCCATCGGTCGATGGATTGAATCAAATATTGATGAAATTTGAGGAATGTATGGATTGAATTTTGTTGAATTCGAGGAATATATCCAGATCTTCGAATCTGGTTCTTGTGGACTTGTTGGGTAGTGTTGTTGTGTCTTAGACTTGGACGGGTGATAAGGGTCATGAAGGGAGGTTGTCCTGGATTCATGTAGCCCTGTCTGGGTGATTAAGGACCAGTCTGTGGTGTGTCGAACCAAGTCTCATGTGCAACCACACGTCGAGTTTATGGGCGGTGGCTTGGCTAAATAGTTTGTTATGTGTTAGTTATTAAAACACAATTAGATTGAAAACCGTTGCTTGAGCACCGGTAGTTGTCGAGGCTTTATTGGTGGATCATGTTTTTCTGTTATTGTCTTGTCAATCTAGTGAGGCATGCTAAGTGTCGTCTTACTTGCCCTTAAGGGTTTCTTGTGCGCAAGAGACTTACTTACACAACGCGATTCACCTGTAGTTCAGGTGACCGACTGTCTGCCATGGGATCTGTTCCTCGGGTGGTTTGATAGTTAGGACATAACATTGTAACGGCCTCGTTATGATATCCCAATCACACTCCTACGGAAGACTGCATGGTGACATTATGAGGTATTCTTATCGTGTGGGTAAAGTTGTACACCTCTGTAGAGTCAATAATCTATTCGAATAGTCGTGTCTCCGGTTATAGACATCGCTTGGTGAAACCGTGCATAGTTAGCTTATGGGAATTTGGGTATGAGGTATGACTGGAAATGTTATGTCATGTGTTGAATTGTTCAAATCTTGTATGTTGTCACGAACGGGAAGTTCGCGTGTTGTTTTGTTAAGAAATGATTTGTGCCACGAACTGGAAGTTCGCGTGTTGATTATAATTGGAGTACCTGTTGTTGTTGATCATGAATTGGAAATACCTACTGATATATATGATATTTCTAAATGTTTAACAAATGACAATTTGAATCTATATCGGTTATCTCAACGAAAAACTTGCTTAATGCTGAAAATTGCCTAGTGTAGTAGTCTTCCTTTGACACTTGAATGCATTTATTATATGTTGCTATTTGTAAGTCTTGCAAGTACGTTTTTGTACTCAATCGGATTGTCCATACTGTAGGTGACAAGTCGTTCGAATCGGGTTTACGTACGACAAATGCTCCGGCTTTAACTCCAATTGGTTGCTTATGGTTTTGGGCATGCCAACCGGTGATTTCCTTTTTCTAAGTTTGTCTTCCGCTGCGATTTATTCTTTTATGATTAAATTTGGCCGGTCGACCCTTTTATACAAAAATTGGACCATAAGGTTCTATTTGTTGATGTTGTAATAATTTTATTATTCTTGTATGTTTGAGTATGGACGTGATTGTAATGTTGTGTTTGGATATATGCATGTTAGCCACTGATCCCTAGGAGCTAACATAAGACACATATCTGGCACGCGAAGTCGCTTTCATTTCATGTTAAGTGTTGTGCTTTCAATGCAATTGCTTGACTTGAAACATATTCGATTTCGGGGCACTACAAGCAGGAGCGACGGAGGAGAGGCGGGGCCGAGCCCGAGGGGAGGTGGGGGCGTGGGCTGCGTGGCGGCGGCGGAGGAAGAGATAGGGAGGAGGAGGACCGGAGGAGAGAGGACCGAGGAGGAGGAGAGAGGTTGGACGGGGAAGAAGAACCGAAGGGGAGAAGAAACTTCTCGGGCTCTCTGCTGGGATTGTAATTGGTAAATAGTAAGGATAGAAAATCAGAGGGAGAATGAAACGAGGGGAAAAAGAAAAGAGGTGAGGAAAAATAGTAGGGAAAAAAAGAAAAGGGTTAGGAAATAAGTGGGGGAAATAAAAAATACGTTAGGAAATAAAAAACAAATAAAAATTGTTCATAACACAACAATACATAAATATTCAAGGGAATAACTAAAATTTATTCATTGTTCGATACAGTACAAATACAAAGTTTGCTGCCTTATTAAAAACCTTACCCCCAGTGTGGGGTACCCCTAGTAAGGAAAAGAGTGCAGCAACTACATACACATAAATATACTAGTTGACGTTGAGATTCTCTAGGTCGGCTATCACCTCCGCAAACTCCAGATCCTTGAGCTGATGTTGTGTCCATTCATCTGCGTTCTCCCAGTCTTTGATGCATGTGAGTGCCTCAACCATCTTAGGTGTGAGAGACGACATCCTTGGCTCGATTATCCTCCCCACCGTACTGAAAGTGGCTTCCGATGAGATAGTCAACACTGAAACCACAAGTACATCTCGTGCAAAATGTGATAGCACGGGATAAATATGCTAGTGGTTCCTCCACCACAAGAGGATGTTGACATCATTGCCATCTGCGAACTCAAGCTCGGCATCTGCAAAAGGTGTGTCGAGGTAGTGGTTGATCTCTACTCTTGGATTCCATTGAGACCTGGTCGGCACACGAGAAGACGAACTGGATGCCATACCTTTTAGCTTCTTCCAGATATGGGAAGCACTCACATTGCGTTGTCCTTGTTGCGTTGTTGAAGTAGTTGTTCTCGATTGACTTTTGCTGCCAAACTTTTCATAATACAAATCAAAAACTCAAAAAAACTCGTCATGAATGTGAGTGTAAGTCTAAGAAAAATCAAGATCAAATGTCTCCCCAATTCCCTCGTAAGCCCCGTTCAGATCTGCTAATTTTCTCTAAGGGTCCATAATAGTACCAAAACAAAAGAGATGTGGGATAGCTTGAAAATATTTTAAAATTTTGTCTACATTGGCTCAATAATAGGTCACAGAAGGGCATCATCTCTGTTTTCCTTGAAAGTGTTAGCAATAGTCCAAAGCCACTCAATGACTAAGCAAGAAGTAGGATAATAAACACCAGATAAAACTATGATTGCATTGTAAAATACTTTCAAAAAATCACGAAAATGACCAGCAACTAGCCAATCTATTTCAGTAACCAACTGCTTACCATAATTATTATTGATGAAGAGAGTGATGATGTACTCGTACTCCTTGCACCGCTCCAACATAGTATACGTGGAGTTCCACCGCACCTTCATGTCCAGGTTGAATTTCCTTGGGCATCTTATTGTTGGTCTTGCAATACTCCTTGAACTAAGCATATCTTGGGCCCAAAGCTGTAATGAACTGGATAACATTGCGTATGTGGTCTAGACTAGGTTTCATTACCTACAAGCCTGCATGCACAGTGAGGTTCAAGATGTGGCACATGCATCTCCCGTGAAGGACGAAACCACCAGTGTAGGACTCCAGATGCGGTGTGAGGAACTCCATGGCTGTTGTGTTAGCTGAGGCATTGTCAAGAGTGATGACAATAATTTTGTTCTCTATTTTAAAATTTTGAATGACTTCTAATACGTGTTGTGCGATGGCCTCTCCGGTGTGTGCCTAATCGATTGGCCTGAACCCTATGACTCGCTTGTTCAAGTTATAATCGTCATCTAAGTAATGTGCAACAATACTAAGATAGCCTGCCCTTTGGTAGGATAAAGTCCATATATCTGAGGTTAAAGCAAAAGAAAAGGTAACTTTTAGGAAATTTTCTTTCAAATTTAACAGTTTACGTTGGTAGAGTTCTACTATGTCACATGCAGTTGTTCTCTTACTTACGTGTTGGTATTGCAGACAAAAACCATGTTAGATCATTTTTTTTTCAAAACTAGAGCTTTCGCACATCCTAATCGAAAGATCCTCGATAACTATATATCTAGCAATTTCGTCTCTAGTTACCTGAGGGTTGTACATCCATGTACTTACAGAACCATTGCCTGCAAAGTTAAGCTTGGTCTGGACGTTCCCTCCTTGTTTTTGCCCAGCCGCTATCTTCTTCAAACACGTATGCGCGTGTTGCTTGAGATGACCTGTTCCTCCACCTGATCGTTCAGACAATTTAGTATGACAATATGTACATGTGCTATAAGGTACCGACGCACGTCCTCCACAAGGCCTTTACAATGCATTCCTCAGTGTTAGTTGCACCCGCTAATGTTTCATTTGAGAGTGGTTACACTCACATGCCTGCGTCAGCCATGCTCCCAAACCCCCTCTTGTACCACACGGCGGCTTAAGCCAGCAACCCGACCCGTGTCCACGATGGCTTAAGCCAGCGACACGACTCGCGGGTCTCTCCAGTGGTGCAACTCACATTAGTGAATACAAATTATTTAGCCAGGTCGACACCATTATAGACTTGTAGTTGTACCGTTTCACATTAGAAGGTCATCACAGGATTAAGTCCTTAAAATTATCTGGGCGGTTCATTCCACGTACCAACCACATACCAACATATCTTGGGCTACATTAGTACCCAACAACATACCCTCCAACATACCATCCGCCCAGATGCGGTATTAGCAAGTTTTTAGGGTTTTGAGAAGTATAAACTAAATTATCTCAACCATACCAGTCATCTCGCCCAATGACTACCCAAAACCAATTTTATATTTAAGGGATGATGACTGGAGTAGTTAATACCCAGTACTTAAGCAAGACTAGCATAACGCTTAAGTACAAACTATAACTAGTATGTTACCACATAATTACTAGGGTGACAAGGATTAGAGAATTCAATTATTAAGGAAATGGTATAATAATTATTTAATCATCAAGTTGGCATTTAACTACCTTAGGATTATTTGACATACATTTGCATAAGAAATTAAAGCATGTAGTTTGATATTTTAAAAGAATATAATTTACATAAAATGTAGGTTTAATATGATCAAAGTATTGACTCGCCTGGGTCAAAGGCTAGAGATCTTGGTAATCTTGAGCTTGATCGAAATGGAGGTCTCTGGCTTCTTCGAACTCTACTCGGACGAACGTACCAGGAAAAGAATAAATAAGCAAAAAAAACAAATAAATAATAAATGAATAATAAATGAACTCCAATATTAACCAAACCAGTACCAAAATGTAGTTCTTGAATTTACAAATTTTTAGAGACACATTTCATAATTTTTGGAGTTATAACGGCGGAGATATGAATTTTTAAAGTTAGCAAATGAAATAAAATCAGAAAAGACAAAAAAGGGGAGAGAGAAAATCTACTACTGACACATGGGTCCCAACACATAGTGCCACGGCGCACGGAACAGTGCGTGGATCTTCAATCCATAGAACAGACACGCGGGTCCACGAGAATAGTGCCACTACGGGGCCACTTGTCAATCGAATGAGGGATGGAACCGGGGTTATGCTGGCATTTACTGTTGCTCAGACCCTGTAACATCCCAATTTTCAGAGCTTTAAAAATCCTTTAAATATTGGTAGCAAGAAAATTCATCATTTGGATTTATTTGAATATTAAATTTAAAAGCTTAATATGGACTTTAAGGACAAACTGATTTAATGTGCTTAATCCCAACATCAACAATTGTCAAAACTATTTTATTTAGATTCTATATGCTTGGATATATTTTATAGAATTTTCTGGGATTTTTCCAAAGTCATTTGCTATTTTCTAATTGCTATTTGTATTTTCTGGATTTATTTAAAAGAAAAATCAAAAGAAATTCCTTGAACGATCTTTGGGCGAAGCCCAACACTATTCGGCCCGCACCCACTTTCCTCGCTCGCTTCGCGCCGCGCCGTTGATCGCCATCGCACGCCGCTCGCTCGCCTCTCGCTCTCTCGACCGATGGGCCCGCCGCCGAAGTCGTGCGTCTCATGAGCTTCTTCTTCCTCGCGCTGCTCTCGCCCGCCATTGCCAGAGCTCGGCCTCGCGTACCAAAACGGGACTCGTCCCGATCTTCTTGTGCCGACCCCACCAAATCGTGTCTCCGGTTATTTCTTATCCGTTCCAAACCAAATCAAACCCCGAATCGGTTTCAATCTCCGAGAATCATGGAATTCAAAACCCTACTGCGTTCGGACCCGATTTGGGGTTTCAAATCTCGGCGTCCGAGCCTATAAGTACCCCCTTAGCACCGCCTGGACCTCCGCAACCCAAAGCCGCCACTCTCGTCGCCCCGATCGCCCTAGCGCCGTCGCATTTCAAGCTTTAGGGTTTTCGGCCGAACTTCTTCTCCGGTGAATTGCGCCGTCTTCGCCGCCCTTGCCTCGCCGACTGCACCCTCGTGATCAGCAAGTCTCAGGCTACCTCGTGCGCACCTCCTCGTCGCCGGAGCATCGCCGGAGCGCCCGTCCGACAAAACCCGAGTCTTCGCCGCTTCTCCTCGCCACGGCCATCTCCGTCAACCTCGGTGCTCAAACCGGTGCCTATATGTGCGCAATAACCCCTCTTCACGTTGGCACCACTCATCTGCGGCGAAGTCGCCGCTGTCGCCGGTGACCATCGGTCCCGAGCGCCACCGCCCGCCGTTATCGCCACTGACTCGCCGCCGGTGTCGGCCGATCTTTGGTGTGGCGGCCAGCGTGGCGCCAGATCAGCGCAAGACACGCGCGTCGTGGTCTTGGTCCACCGCGCCAGATCTCCTGGTTGGATGACTTGGTCCACGTGAACCCCGAGATCGACGCAGGTGGGCCCACCTGTCAGGACGGGTTTTAATTATTTTCTTTTTCCTCGGCTGACGCAAGCATTGCGCAATAATTCAATTTTCCTTTATAAAAATAATTCGGGAAATTCGATAAAATCCAAATTAGGGTTTTATTTGATTTTTCAATCTTCCAAAGCCCATATCTTTTGCATCCGAACTCCGATTGAGCCCATTCAAATTTGTAAATTCATATAAAATTAAGATCTATTTAATGATGAATTTTATTTGATTTTTGGAGTTTGTTTTGCCTCTGTTATTTATTTGTTTTGTTTCTTTTGTCTCGTTTGCCAGTAGACGTCGATACTTCGGGGAATTTTACAGAAAAAGGAGCACCTCAAGACCAAGATCAATATCTAGACCTATTCCAAGGCAAGTTATACCTTTGATCATTTTGAACCCAGTTTTCAAAATATTTTGTTTCAATGTATTGCATTCTATTTCAAGTATTTATTTAAATGCTTTTGGGATAGTTATTAATCCAATTTGTTATATCCACATTGTCTATTGTATGCCATTATCTCTTGTCACCCTAGGTTGGTTCATTATTAGTTGGTATTATCGTAGCACCAACGTGGGTTGGTTAGATACGAGTAGTTTGCTTAGCCATGCCACGAGTCATCATTTCATGTGAGTTGCAAATTATAAATTTGACTAAGTGATTATGGAACTGTGTGATGAAACTGTGTGTGCTGTGTGCTGTTACTCGTTGATGGCATGTGTTGCACTTAATCAACAGGGTGGGAAAAGATTTAGACTGAGGCAAGTGGTGGATCTATGTGAATGGTGGAACTGTGTGAATTAAACTTTGTGATTTGGGTAAAACAGAAGTCTTGCCTTAGTCAACTAAGGACTTAACTTTGTGCGCCATTGAACTGGGCCTTACTGTACGACCACATGCCTAGTATGGGCTGGGCCTGACTTAGTAAGTTATGGAGTCTTGACATTGATAACTCAGGTTGTATTTAAGCTATGTGATGGGCTGGAGGTGTGTACCGCTGTGTTTGGGTCACATCGCGGGGCGGTTCGCTGCATCCCTATCCAACGGTGTGTGTCGTTCCAAGGGCTATGTGAACAAATTGGACGGCAGGAAAGCACATCGGGAGTGTCATTGTTTGAGATGAAGTCTCTGAAAGGTTTTGTTGTGATCAACTCTGATCCGGTTGGTTACATCGTGTGGGTAAAGTGTACAGCCTCTGCAGAGTGTTTAAATCAATCTATTCGAATAGCCGCGTCCTCGGTTATGGACATGCTCGAGAATTTCACACGAGGGTAGAATTTCACACGAGGGTAGATTTTCATAAAACAATTGGGAAGGGTCTTTGTGTGAGGTAACTTGTGCAACTTGTGTGAATAACTTGATTAGAACTCAATACAATTTCACTCCAGTAGCTATTGTGTTCTTTGTGAAATCAATTGTTATCAAGGATCACGAAATTCACCACAAACCATCAAGAGCCCTAGCCTCCACCTCAACTCCCTAAAGACAATTAGGGTTTTGAAACATAAAGGCGAGAGGAGAGAGGTGCAGACCACCATCTCCTCCTATTTATAGTGGAGGCCTAAAACTCTTAGGGTTTGACTCTCTTGGGCTCCGTTAAGGCCCACTAACAAGCGGGTCACACGCACGCACGCAGCGCGCCGTCTTTAACTTTTGACCTAAACCGCTTCACCATGTGCCATGGATTCGCCAATAGGTCACCCTTGTCCGTCTTGTGTCACGCTTGAGTCGTTGACCTCACCCGGCATCATCGATCGTTCTGGACCTCAACTCTTCAAGTCTAGTCCGATTCTCCTCGCCGCTGACCGTCGTTGACCACCAAGCTACCGCACAACCACAGACAAGAAAACACGTATTCGGGAACAAGTTCTTCACAACTTGACCCATGTTAGTCAAAACATGCATCATGCAAATCATATGCCATGAAACCAATGACTTTGACCTAACAAAACAACATCGCCACGAAGTTGGCCGACGTTCAAGTAGAAACCCGGTCGACCGCTCCAGTGAGCGGTCGGACCGCCCATGGCCGGTCGGACCGCTCCCTGTGAGCCGGTCGGACCGCCACCAAGAACTTAGCCGAATTTCATACCCTCAAAAACCGAAACCTACTGGAAACTTTAAACCAATAGAACTTTTTACTGGAGACTCCAAAAATCATAAGACCAAGTGCATTGGAATCCCCTCACTTGCCTACAACACCTATTTTTGGCCCAGCTCGATTTGACCACTTTGGTCATCGCCGGTCCGACCAGCCCCTCATGGCCGGTCCGACCGATTTGGGACCGATCGGACCGCCAGGTGCAAGGACCGGTCGGACGCCCCTATCGATAAGCACAGTAACTTTGTCGAAAAGCGTGAAACGATAAACCGTAAACGTCATTGCCAATTGTCACATCATCCTAAGATCTGGAACATATCCCCATGAAATCCACAACTTATTATTGTCTATTTGTTTTGAATTATACTTTCAATCTATTATTTGTATTCAATTGCAAATGTTGCATTTCTGCAAAATAACCACAGAAGCCATTTCTTTGGAATAAGCCATCATCTATAAATTGCATTCGTGGTATGACTTGCGAGTACGGTGTGTACTCACTCTTGCTAAACAAATCAATGAAGTGGAGGAGTCGTGCTTTGCTTTTGAAGAAGAGTTCTCGAAGGTTGATCGTTAGGGTCTTGATCGATCGATTGCACTGTGGTAAATTGATGGGAGCCACGGAGTTTATTTCGTTTCATTGCAGTTTATTTCTTTATTGTCAGCCTTGCATGGCTTAATAAATGTAAAACTCGACCGTAAGGTCCCAACAGTTATTTGTTATTTAAAGGTACTCGTTTATTCTTATATTCGTTGTATGGATGTGATATTTCATCGATGTTGACACTATGTGCACTAGCGTGATCCTGGACTAGTGCAGAATACACAGAGGGTCCAGATTTGCATATTTGGGTCCCGATAGACCCACACGGTAGAGATGCAAGCGGTAATTAACTCTAGTTAAAGCTGCACTTATCTGGCGCTAATTAATGCTTTAGCTAATTAAGCCAACAGTAATCTCCTGCTTAGACGCGCTACAGTGCTGCTTCTGTCCCGCCAAAACAGAGTCGGGGAAGAACCGGGGCGGCACGGCTCGTCACCGGCGGAGGGAAGAGCGGCGGCGCTGGGAAGGGCAAAAACGGGTTGCCCTCACCGTGGCGGAGTTAGTGGTAGTGGTGGCGGCGTCGGAGAGTCACCGGAGGCAGCGGCGGCGGTTCGGCCAAAACGACGACGGAGCTTCGGCGTTCCTCGACAAAAGATCATGGGAGCATGAGGTAGGCGGGGGCTCAGGGTCCTTACCAAGCCAAGAATGGCGGTCGGAGGTGGACGGAGCAACGAGATCGATGGGGGAAGGTCCCGGTCGGAGCTGGGGAAGATCGGGAAATTGGGCGGTTCCTGAAGATCAACGGCAAAATTAGGAAGGGGGGAAGCTTCAAGGGATGCTATGCTAGAACACACAGTGACGTAGAAAGATCGGGGAGATCCCCACTGGTGCGACGGTGGAGCACGGCGCGGCCGGAAACTGGAGCTCGGGCTTCGTCGGTTTTCTCTGGAGAGACTTACCGAGGGAGAAGGAGGTGAGAGGGGGGGGTCAAGGGGAGGCGGGCTGCTCTTATAGCCACGGAGGGAGAAGAAAGCCGTTGGCGAGGTGTGGAGGTGGCGCAAAGGCCGAGGCGTGATGCACGGGAAATGGGCGGCGGCACGCACGGTAGACAAGATGGGATGGGACGCGGTGCGTGCGAGCGTTGGCTCGGGCATGGCGCAAGACGCGGACGGCACACTGGCGCGTGACAACACGAGTTGACGCGGGCAGACGCGAGGCGTCGGGATGGGACAGAGAGCCGGGGGAAGGGGAGCCAAGGCGGCACGCTTTGGCGTGCTCCAGTGTGGCTGGGCGACAGAGGAGAGAAAGGAGAGAGAGAGGGGAGAAATGGGATTTGGAAAGTTGAAGATTTTGCAATTGAAACTGAGGCAAAACTTGAGTTTTGAAGTTTGAAGTTTGAAATTTGGAGAGCTTTTGAATCAGATTGCAAATTCTGAAAACACTATTCATTATTTGAAAAACGAGCTGTTACAACTTTGCCGTGCTGTACACAGATTTACCTAGCTTTTAACTTCTTGCTTTTAAGCATATAAATCAACAGTTCAACACACTAGACATGAGTCATCTACGCATCTGTTACAGTTTCTTATGCCTTTGCTTGCCAACTTCATTTCTACTCTATCTTATCAAATAAATATTTCTTAAGCTTGTTCATCATAGACAATTTTGTAATATTATATCCTTCAGAAATGCAACGCAGCGGAAGCTATTTGATGAACTGGGAATACAGGCTGGAGACTTACCAGTTGACCAATTCATTCCGCTCGGGAGGATGCTTTACAAGGCTCCATCTGATGGAAAATGGGGCGAACATGAGCGTAATACTAGAGCGTTCTTATGCAACGTTCAATGGCTTCCATACTGAACGATTTACTGAAGAAGCTGAAAGCATTCTCAACTGGGAAGCCTTGCTTTGGGCCGGGCGCACGGTTGATGGGCCGGGCGCTGCCCACCCAAACAGTGAATCAGTTGGTAGGTATCACTTTCGGCCATGGCCTGAATAAAGTAGAAAGCATGAACACCATATAATTGGAGGAGTTTTTTAAATAATATATTTTTTAAAATGAATTATATAAATAAATAATCGATTTTTTTTTTTTACAAAACTAGACCTCAATTGACGACATGAAGCTGTTACCCCTCTGTCGCCGATTGAATTGGAAAGGACTTCTCCATTGGCATATGGGGCATGTGCTCGGCGACAGGAGCTGAATTAGCGACATGTTTTTGTTCCATGGGCAACATGTCTTTATCGCCAATTGAATTGGCGACAACTCCGGGTCTAGTTTTGTAATATATATTTTTCGACTATTTATTCCTGTAACTCTTTTTTTAAATGGATTAATCATAATTGGAGAGCTATGGTTCACTATTTTTATTTTTTTCCTAGAAGATCAGAATGAGCAATGCATTCTCTGTAATTTTGTGGCAACTTCACCTATAGCAGGAGTTATTCGATCAACTCAATGATGAACTACGTTTTCTTTGGATCGGGACTACCAATTTTCCGTCGAGAGCCTGTGTATAATCATCGAGCGTATGACACGAGAAACTGAGAACTGGCTTTAAGATAATTATAACCTATGGTTTGCTGAACCGACAGTTAGGATAAGGAACATGGGTGAAAGCGCCATATCAGCTACTGAGCTCGGTGTCGCATGCTACACAAGCCACGGCACAGCTCGGTGCTAGCAAGCTGGAAGATGCATCGTGATTAACGACGGCAGGGACAGGAAATTAAATACCCGCCGTCGCCATCCGTCTCGGCACCGCGGTCGCAGTGCGAACGTGCGTTGCGATGGGTGGAGCACGCAAGAAACTCGCCACTCCCCTCCGACATGAACGACAAAAGAAGCTTTGCAAGAACCTCAAAAGAATAATCCCCGACTGGCACGTGGATACAGAGTGTAAGGGCCTCCTCGTCAGACTCTGAAAAATCGAAAGTAGCACCGCTTAAGGAACGAAATCATCCGTGTAAATCCCGTATAAGAAGCGGCGCGCTGCTGCTGTACGACGAGTATAATTTGAGGTCTGAGTTCAGAAGACGTGATTTTTAATAGAAATTTCATAGGAAAACCTCACATCCAGTGAGTGGTGTTCTCTACGATTTATTTCTTACGAAAGAATAGGAACGAAATGAGCGGGGAGGAGCTTAAAAAAAATGGGATTGATAAATGGATGCTGTCGCGGTCCGGTACCGAACACCTGCCACCAAACAGGATTACACGAGCGAAAGGGTAAGGAAAGAGGCCCCGGCCGACAACCCTCCTCCTCCTCCTCCTCCGTCCAAACAATTATCGCCACTAGTTGGGTTTGGGGGGGCCCCAGGAACCTGAATTATTGATGCCCGTCTTTTGTGCCCAAGCCCCTGAGGTATCACCAAAATTGTCTGGAATTTCTTTCCCAGTTATTTGTAACTGATTATGTCTTCTTCTTCTTCTTCTTTTTGAGGGAATAACAGTAATTGATTCTCACCACTCGGATGCAATGCAACTATGCAAGCATCGTGCTTTTGACTTTCTGATCGGCTAAGTAAAAGCTAGATGCTAGTCCTTCCTAAGCAACAGGTCATTTTCTGAGCCAAAAGCTACTTGTGACTTGTGAGTTTGACTATGGGCTCCTTTGTGTCGTGTGAGAAAAATTTTGCTCTCAAATGTCAATGCTCTGGTCGCCTGTACACTGTCCTTGTCGTGAATCACTAAATAGGATGGCAGGGTCACCTGTGCCATCCTAAAAAGAACAAAAACATTGGCTTGGGGCATCAGATATACATACGTACACAATAGACAGTGTCGCTAAATTAAACGGTTAACCGCAATGTAAAAAATGGGATAGGATAAAATAGGAAGAACTAATATTTTTTTTGGCCACATATACGCGAGAGAACCGTAGTATTCCAAACGGGGCCTTGTCGGATTAGGTTGATCCAACGGTGACAATTATACCATATAGGTAGGTACCCCGTCCTCGCACAGTGCAACTATCACCAACCAAGAGAAGGACGGGAACAAAAAAGAAAGATAAGGAAGGAGAGAAGCTTGACCACCGGCAGCGCACTAGCGAAAGATGGGAGCCCACGCCGCAAATCCCTTTGGCCTTCGCCGCGTGTTCCCATTTCGCCCCCATGACTCGCTCTGTCTGACCGGACCAGCCACGCACCGGCCTCCACTCCACCACACGGCTAGGGGGGCTCCTCGTCAGCGCTGAGGTAAGCGAGGACCTCGACCTAGTCTATGTCAGGTGGGACCCACTGCCCGAGCTCCTCAAGGCTGGCTCGTCAGCAACTGTACGAAGAAAGCTGGCGGGTCAAATTGTCCTCTCACCTCCGTCACCCAAGTGATTCTTTTGTAATAGTAAAAATTGTCAGGGATAAAGATCTCGAACGGCTACAGCCGGGCGCCGAAAATGCCGGTGAGAAGCTGGGAAGAAATTCAAGCACACAAAACTTTGAGCTCGAATTAGAGTGAATTCCACTTTGGATCGTGTAATCTTATAATAGTTTCATTTTGCACTATACTTAGCAGATATTTTTACTTTGCACAACCTCTTATTACCTTTTTGTTTCACTTTGCATCAGTGGCATGCACGATTTAAGCTAAGGAGGTTAGAGCTCGGCAGCGTGGGGCTCCATCGCGTGCCTCGCCGCCGCCTTTCACGCCACAGTTCACCGCTAGCGAGCATCAAAGAAAGCGGTGAAATCCTTACCCTGGTGTAAAGTGCAAGACATGGTAAGAACCGGTGGTGCAAATTGAAAAGATTTACTAAGAATGATACAAAGTGAAACCATGATAGAATTATATAATCCAAAGTAAAATTTACTCTTTAAATTAATAGTTTTGAATTTGAATTGAGGAATAGTGATTCCAGACATGAACAAGGTGGTAGTAACCAACCAAATTCCAATTTTACCTTCAAATTTAATAATTTGAAACCGCGGGAACCGCCGTGTTTTTTTTTTTTGTGAGTCGAGAATTTAAAACCTTGGACGTAACCCTATTTAATGGCCGAAGCATATCACCATCTCTCACGCGGGCCACATCACCCAAAAAAACTCGTCCGTCCAATCGCGTCTCTGCCCGCACGATCGGGAGCCGCTGGGCTTGGTGGGAGTGCTTGGTCCCGCGCGCTACACGTTGCCCACGAGACGTCCGCCCTCCGTTTGCCCTGCGCACGCTCATGCCCGCACGATCGCATGCCTCTCTGTGCTGCTCCATGCCTTCGTATCTGTGCACGATGTTCCATGCATCCGTGCCAGCGCCAACTGGCGCGAGTGATCTTCCTAGTTATCTATGATTACTTAATGTTTCGTCACGAGCAAGACAAAGTAAGGGAAAGAGAAAAAAAAAAGAAAACAAAGCTAGTTGTATACATAAGCAACATCGAGCGGGCCCCCTCCCAGTGCGACACCGGTGAGGTCGGCATAAAGGAGGAGGTTCTTTGCCTTATGGTACAAATGACGGAGGGATATAGTGCGCTGCCGTCGTCGGATAAAAAAACGAGTGGCTTAAATTAATCGTATGAACCAGGGTGCTATAATACTTTCTATGGCGCATTTTTTTTAATCTGGATCGTTGCTTCTTAATCGAACAGCTCAAAGTGGCAGATTATATAAATTCTAGTGGGACGGGTAAGACGGGAAAACGTGGTTTCGCTCTTCCTTTGAATTTGTTGTTTTAGTTGAAAATAAAAACCCAAGGTTGCTTCCAAGTGTTAAACCGCCATGAATGTTGACATTCTAGAAGCCGCTCTATTTAAGACCGTGGCTCCCAAGAACCAATCCCTAACAAACTCAACTTTCCTAGTCATATCTAAGATACTCCAACAAACATAACCTACTAGGCTTAACACTACTACTAGTCCTATCATTGATCATTGAATGCTTCTCTGAATCACAAATGAGACCACAACGACACATCACATTACTGTTCTGTTTTACTACCAACAACTATCCAGCCGATCTAAAGATGTAGTATTATTTCTAATAACTCGCAAAGCCTTTCAGATCACGCAATTAGGAGCATCTGATAGGTACCATTGTACAGTCGGACATGTAGTTGGGTACCATTGCATGAGGGCCGACCATCTTGTTCGCCCTTGCGGTACGACATGTCTTTTGAATGAACAATACTATACACACTGCTAATTTGTTTCCAAACAAAATATGACTTGAGAGTCCTCGCAAAATAAAACAAAAAAAATCTGAGTAGCGGGTGTGAATCAAATGTAAGTTCGATCATGACTCGTGAGATGCTGCCGATGATGTGGATCAATTTTACCCCCAATTCATAAATATACGCCGTTTTAGAGCCCGCGATGAAAGAAGGGAGTTATACATATGTGTAACATCTTGATCCAAACAGCCCACCGTAAGACGGACATACATACATATAGCACCCCACTTACAATTTCAACATTACTTCATGTAAAAGTGTTAACTATCCGGGGACTAACTTCACCACACAACTCCACATGTGTGACATATGCTGCACAACGAGCAGACCGGGGTATTACATTCAGCCCCTTAAGAGTTGACGCCATCGGCAGTATACCACATACGCGATAAATGTCCAGAACCACACCTCGGTACACGTCTGTGCGTCCAGTATTGGCACATATGCCATGTCGTGTGTTCACTCTAGGCCCATACATGTCATGTGCCATATGCCCGCCAAGATCACACACGCCTGCAACTGCGAAGGTTGATGCTCTGATACCATCTGTAACGCACTGGCTCAAAATTCACTCAATGTCCAGCCTACCGTGAGGTGAACCCACGCACATATAGTACATCACTTATACTTTTATCCTCGTTTCGTGTAAGCAGATTAACAGGAGGTGTTACATTTGAACCCAACATGCATTATATACTACCACTACTCACTTTAGTCAAACACTGTTAGACTAATCCCACCATGTAATTCTACACAGGCCGCGCTACGGTACGAACAGACCGGGGAGCGTCGGCATGTCCTTTTGAATTGTTTAACAATTAACACTAATAACAACGATGAGAGCATCATCATCATACAAAAGCAAATCTGAGGAGGTGGAAGGTAGGTGGGAAAGGACTTTCGTGCGACACATTTTGTTTCTCGGAGGAACGAGTCAGAGAAAGAGGCTCCCAACCAAAACGCACATGCGAGTGCCGTTTGATACGTCACAGATACCAGCAAATCTTGTGACATTGTAACATGCTGTAAGCGAGGACATAACTGCATGTTAGTTTCATCCACGCGGTGCGCATCCGCGACACTGGAGTAAAGGATTTGTTTGGTCTAGACAGCTTCTTCAACAAATCAACTTATGCTTCTAAACCGATAAGCAATGGCTTAACGCGGGAATTCTGTAGTATTCCTGCGAAAATTATACTGCTTTCTATCAATTCCAGCCTTACTTGTTTTAGTGGAACGAGGGTTTTACTGCTAGTCTGAACTTATAAACCAATAAAATAATCCTGATAAAGCTGAAGCTAGACCAAACTGGCTTAAGAGGATGACCTTCGTGGAACAATGGCTGGCTCAAGAGACATTGCTGGAAGCAATGGATGAAGAGGGAGGAATGAATGGGGGTGGGGCCATCTTGGGTGGCTGCTCATGCTAATGGCCATGCAACCACTCCGCTGGTGGAATCCACGCTCCCCCAATCCACTCCACCCATATATATCTTTGGATCACTTTTGCTCCATTCCATTCTCCTTTTCATTAGTTTGAGAGCCGGGCAAAATTTTCCATGGAACAGTCAGAAATTTCACATTGCCTTGCCGTCGTTAAAGACGGTTGATATTGACATGTTCTCCATGTTGAACATTCAACAGCAGCAAGTGAGAAGTACCTGCTCAAATCCGGAGTCTGGCCATGAGCCGTGACTACATACACTATTGCCATCGGAGGTGGACGGAGCAACGAGATCGATGGGGGAAGGTCCCGGTCGGAGCTGGGGAAGATCGGGAAATTGGGCGGTTCCTGAAGATCAACGGCAAAATTAGGAAGGGGGGAAGCTTCAAGGGATGCTATGCTAGAACACACAGTGATGTAGAAAGATCGGGGAGATCCCCACTGGTGCGACGGTGGAGCACGGCGCGGCCGGAAACTGGAGCTCGGGCTTCGTCGGTTTTCTCTGGAGAGACTTACCGAGGGAGAAGGAGGTGAGAGGGGGTCAAGGGGGAGGCCAGGGCTGCTCTTATAGCCACGGAGGGAGAAGAAAGCCGTTGGCGAGGTGTGGAGGTGGCGCAAAGGCTGAGGGCGGCGCGGTACCGGGGAAATGGGCGAGGGCGTACGCGGGCACGGTAGACAAGATGGGATGGGACGCGGTGCGTGCGACAGGCGTTGGCTCGGGCATGGCGCAAGACGCGGACGACACACTGGCGCGTGACAACACGAGTTGACGCGGGCAGACGCGAGGCGTCGGGATGGGACAGGAGAGCCGGGGGAGGGGGAGCCAGGGCGGCACGCTCTGGCGTGCTCCAGTGTGGCTGGGCGACAGAGGGGGAGAGAAAGGAGAGAGAGAGGGGAGAAATGGGATTTGGAAAGTTGAAGATTTTGCAATTGAAACTGAGGCAAAACTTGAGTTTTGAAGTTTGAAGTTTGAAATTTGGAGAGCTTTTGAATCAGATTGCAAATTCTGAAAACACTATTCATTATTTGAAAAACGAGCTGTTACAACTTTGCCGTGCTGTACACAGATTTACCTAGCTTTTAACTTCTTGCTTTTAAGCATATAAATCAACAGTTCAACACACTAGACATGAGTCATCTACGCATCTGTTACAGTTTCTTATGCCTTTGCTTGCCAACTTCATTTCTACTCTATCTTATCAAATAAATATTTCTTAAGCTTGTTCATCATAGACAATTTTGTAATATTATATCCTTCACAGCAAAGGTCTGCAACGAAAGTGACATTTCCATTTGTCTGGACAAACACATGCTGTAGCCACCCTCTATACCGTGAATCTGAGCTCATTGAGGAGAGGTGCCTTGGTACATCCATCTGCCCTGAAGGCTGAAGGATAAATCCGTACCATTATTTACACCATCCATCCTGTTGCTTCCACCTTGCTGAATACCAGTTGCAATCTTGTATTTCTGTTCAGGGGTCAGAAATGCAACGCAGCGGAAGCTATTTGATGAACTGGGAATACAGGCTGGAGACTTACCAGTTGACCAATTCATTCCGCTCGGGAGGATGCTTTACAAGGCTCCATCTGATGGAAAATGGGGCGAACATGAGCGTAATACTAGAGCCTTCTTATGCAACGTTCAATGGCTTCCATACTGAACGATTTACTGAAGAAGCTGAAAGCATTCTCAACTGGGAAGCCTTGCTTTGGGCCGGGCGCACGGTTGATGGGCCGGGCGCTGCCCACCCAAACAGTGAATCAGTTGGTAGGTATCACTTTCGGCCATGGCCTGAATAAAGTAGAAAGCATGAACACCATATAATTGGAGGAGTTTTTTAAATAATATATTTTTTAAAATGAATTATATAAATAAATAATCGATTTTTTTTTTACAAAACTAGACCTCAATTGACGACATGAAGCTGTTGCCCCTCTGTCGCCGATTGAATTGGAAAGGACTTCTCCATTGGCATATGGGGCATGTGCTCGGCGACAGGAGCTGAATTAGCGACATGTTTTTGTTCCATGGGCAACATGTCTTTATCGCCAATTGAATTGGCGACAACTCCGGGTCTAGTTTTGTAATATATATTTTTTGACTATTTATTCCTGTAACTCTTTTTTTAAATGGATTAATCATAATTGGAGAGCTATGGTTCACTATTTTTATTTTTTTCCTAGAAGATCAGAATGAGCAATGCATTCTCTGTAATTTTGTGGCAACTTCACCTATAGCAGGAGTTATTCGATCAACTCAATGATGAACTACGTTTTCTTTGGATCGGGACTACCAATTTTCCGTCGAGAGCCTGTGTATAATCATCGAGCGTATGACACGAGAAACTGAGAACTGGCTTTAAGATAATTATAACCTATGGTTTGCTGAACCGACAGTTAGGATAAGGAACATGGGTGAAAGCGCCATATCAGCTACTGAGCTCGGTGTCGCATGCTACACAAGCCACGGCACAGCTCGGTGCTAGCAAGCTGGAAGATGCATCGTGATTAACGACGGCAGGGACAGGAAATTAAATACCCGCCGTCGCCATCCGTCTCGGCACCGCGGTCGCAGTGCGAACGTGCGTTGCGATGGGTGGAGCACGCAAGAAACTCGCCATTCCCCTCCGACATGAACGACAAAAGAAGCTTTGCAAGAACCTCAAAAGAATAATCCCCGACTGGCACGTGGATACAGAGTGTAAGGGCCTCCTCGTCAGACTCTGAAAAATCGAAAGTAGCACCGCTCAAGGAACGAAATCATCCGTGTAAATCCCGTATAAGAAGCGGCGCGCTGCTGTACGACGAGTATAATTTGAGGTCTGAGTTTAGAAGACATGATTTTTAATAGAAATTTCATAGGAAAACCTCACATCCAGTGAGTGGTGTTCTCTACGATTTATTTCTTACGAAAGAATAGGAACGAAATGAGCGGGGAGGAGCTTAAAAAAAATGGGATTGATAAATGGATGCTGTCGCGGTCCGGTACCGAACACCTGCCACCAAACAGGATTACACGAGCGAAAGGGTAAGGAAAGAGGCCCCGGCCGACAACCCTCCTCCTCCTCCTCCTCCGTCCAAACAATTATCGCCACTAGTTGGGTTTGGGGGGCCCCCAGGAACCTGAATTATTGATGCCCGTCTTTTGTGCCCAAGCCCCTGAGGTATCACCAAAATTGAATGGAATTTCTTTCCCAGTTATTTGTAACTGATTATGTCTTCTTCTTCTTCTTCTTCTTCTTCTTTTTGAGGGAATAACAGTAATTGATTCTCACCACTCGGATGCAATGCAACTATGCAAGCATCGTGCTTTTGACTTTCTGATCGGCTAAGTAAAAGCTAGATGCTAGTCCTTCCTAAGCAACAGGTCATTTTCTGAGCCAAAAGCTACTTGTGACTTGTGAGTTTGACTATGGGCTCCTTTGTGTCGTGTGAGAAAATTTTGCTCTCAAATGTCAATGCTCTGATCGCCTGTACACTGTCCTTGTCGTGAATCACTAAATAGGATGGCAGGGTCACCTGTGCCATCCTAAAAAGAACAAAAACATTGGCTTGGGGCATCAGATATACATACGTACACAATAGACAGTGTCGCTAAATTAAACGGTTAACCGCAATGTAAAAATGGGATAGGATAAAATAGGAAGAACTAACATATTTTTTGGCCACATATACGCGAGAGAACCGTAGTATTCCAAACGGGGCCTTGTCGGATTAGGTTGATCCAACGGTGACAATTATACCATATAGGTAGGTACCCCGTCCTCGCACAGTGCAACTATCACCAACCAAGAGAAGGACGGGAACAAAAAAGAAAGATAAGGAAGGAGAGAAGCTTGACCACCGGCAGCGCACTAGCGAAAGATGGGAGCCCACGCCGCAAATCCCTTTGGCCTTCGCCGCGTGTTCCCATTTCGCCCCCATGACTCGCTCTGTCTGACCGGACCAGCCACGCACCGGCCTCCACTCCACCACACGGCTAGGGGGGCTCCTCGTCAGCGCTGAGGTAAGCGAGGACCTCGACCTAGTCTATGTCAGGTGGGACCCACTGCCCGAGCTCCTCAAGGCTGGCTCGTCAGCAACTGTACGAAGAAAGCTGGCGGGTCAAATTGTCCTCTCACCTCCGTCACCCAAGTGATTTTTTGTAATAGTAAAAATTGTCAGGGATAAAGATCTCGAACGGCTACAGCCGGGCGCCGAAAATGCCGGTGAGAAGCTGGGAAGAAATTCAAGCACACAGAACCTCGAGTTAAAGTTAAGGGTGAATTCCACTTTGGATCATGTAATCTTGTAATAGTTTTATTTTGCATTATATTTAGCAGATATTTTTACTTTGCACAATCTCTTATTACCTTTTGTTTCACTTTGCATCAGTGGCATGCACGATTTAAGCTAAGGAGGTTAGAGCTCGGCAGCGTGGGGCTCCATCGCGTGCCTCGCCGCCGCCTTTCACGCCACAGTTCACCGCTAGCGAGCATCAAAGAAAGCGGTGAAATCCTTACCCTGGTGTAAAGTGCAAGACATGGTAAGAACCGGTGGTGCAAATTGAAAAGATTTACTAAGAATGATACAAAGTGAAACCATGATAGAATTATATAATCCAAAGTAAAATTTACTCTTTAAATTAATAGTTTTGAATTTGAATTGAGGAATAGTGATTCCAGGCATGAACAAGGTGGTAGTAACCAACTAAATTCCAATTTTACCTTCAAATTTAATAATTCGAAACCGCGGGGAACCGCCATGTTTTTTTTTGTGAGTCGAGAATTTAAAACCTTGGACGTAACCCTATTTAACGGCCGAAGCATATCACCATCTCTCACGCGGGCCACATCACCCAAAAAACTCGACCGTCCAATCGCGTCTCCGCCCGCACGATCGGGAGCCGCTGCGCTTGGTGGGAGTGCTTGGTCCCGTGCGCTCCACGTCGCCCGCGAGACGTCCGCCCTCCGTTCGCCCTGCGTGCGCTCATGCCCGCACGATCGCATGCCTCTCTGTGCTGCTCCACGCCTTCGCATCCGTGCACGATGTTCCATGCATCCGTGCCAGCGCCAGCTGGCGCGAGTGATCTTCCTAGTTATCTATGATTACTTAATGTTTCGTCACGAGCAAGACAAAGTCAGGGAAAGAGAGAAAAAAAAAACAAAGCTAGTTGTATACATAAGCAACATCGAGCGGGCCCCCTCCCAGTGCGACACCGGTGAGGTCGGCATAAAGGAGGAGGTTCTTTGCCTTATGGTACAAATGACGGAGGGATATAGTACGCTGCCGTCGTCGGATAAAAAAACGAGTGGCTTAAATTAATCGTATGAACCAGGGTGCTATAATACTTTCTATGGCGCATTTTTTTTAATCTGGATCGTTGCTTCTTAATCGAACAGCTCAAAGTGGCAGATTATATAAATTCTAGTGGGAGGGGTAAGACGGGAAAACGTGGTTTCGCTCTTCCTTTGAATTTGTTGTTTTAGTTGAAAATAAAAACCCAAGGTTGCTTCCAAGTGTTAAACCGCCATGAATGTTGACATTCTAGAAGCCGCTCTATTTAAGACCGTGGCTCCCAAGAACCAATCCCTAACAAACTCAACTTTCCTAGTCATATCTAAGATACTCCAACAAACATAACCTACTAGGCTTAACACTACTACTAGTCCTATCATTGATCATAGAATGCTTCTCTGAATCACAAATGAGACCACAACGACACATCACATTTCTGTTCTGTTTTACTACCAACAACTATCCAGCCGATCTAAAGATGTAGTATTATTTCTAATAACTCGCAAAGCCTTTCAGATCACGCAATTAGGAGCATCTGATAGGTACCATTGTACAGTCGGACATGTAGTTGGGTACCATTGCATGAGGGCCGACCATCTTGTTCGCCCTTGCGGCACGACATGTCTTTTTTTGAATGAACAATACTATACACACTGCTAATTTGTTTCCAAACAAAATATGACTTGAGAGTCCTCGCAAAATAAAACAAAAAAATCTGAGTAGCGGGTGTGAATAAAATGTAAGTTCGATCATGACTCGTGAGATGCTGCCGATGATGTGGATCAATTTTACCCTCAATTCATAAATATACACCGTTTTTGAGCCTGCGATGAAAGAAGGGAGTTATACATATGTGTAACATGTTGATTTAAAATTCGATCAACGCCCAACCCATCGTAAGACGGACATACATACATATAGCACACCACTTACAATTTCAACATTACTTCATGTAAAAGTGTTAACTATCCGGGGACTAACTTCACCACACAACTCCACATGTGTGACATATGCTGCACAACGAGCAGACCGGGGTATTACATTCAGCCCCTTAAGAGTTGACGCCATCGGCAGTATACCACATACGCGATAAATGCCCGAACCACACCTCGGTACACGTCTGTGCGTCCAGTATTGGCACATATGCCATGTCGTGTGTTCACTCTAGGCCCATACATGTCATGTGCCATATGCCCGCGCCCCAGTACCGCACACGCCCGTGCAACGAAGGTTGATGCTCTGATACCATCTGTAACGCACTGGCTCAAAATTCACTCAATGTCCAGCCTACCGTGAGGTGAACCCACGCACATATAGTACATCACTTATACTTTTATCCTCGTTTCGTGTAAACAGATTAACCCAGAGGTGTTACATTTGAACCCAACATGCATTATATACTACCACTACTCACTTTAGTCAAACACTGTTAGACTAATCCCACCATGTAATTCTACACAGGCCGCGCTACGGTACGAACAGACCGGGGAGCGTCGGCATGTCCTTTTGAATTGTTTAACAATTAACACTAATAACAACGATGAGAGCATCATCATCATACAAAAGCAAATCTGAGGAGGTGGAAGGTAGGTGGGAAAGGACTTTCGTGCGACACATTTTGTTTCTCGGAGGAACGAGTCAGAGAAAGAGGCTCCCAACCAAAACGCACATGCGAGTGCCGTTTGATACGTCACAGATACCAGCAAATCTTGTGACATTGTAACATGCTGTAAGCGAGGACATAACTGCATGTTAGTTTCATCCACGCGGTGCGCATCCGCGACACTGGAGTAAAGGATTTGTTTGGTCTAGACAGCTTCTTCAACAAATCAACTTATGCTTCTAAACCGATAAGCAATGGCTTAACGCGGGAATTCTGTAGTATTCCTGCGAAAATTATACTGCTTTCTATCAATTCCAGCCTTACTTGCTTTAGTGGAACGAGGGTTTTACTGCTAGTCTGAACTTATAAACCAATAAAATAATGCTGATAAAGCTGGAGCTAGACCAAACTGGCTTAAGAGGATGACCTTCGTGGAACAATGGCTGGCTCAAGAGACATAGCTGGAAGCAATGGATGAAGAGGGAGGAATGAATGGGGGTGGGGCCATCTTGGGTGGCTGCTCATGCTAATGGCCATGCAACCACTCCGCTGGTGGAATCCACGCTCCCCCAATCCACTCCACCCATATATATCTTTGGATCACTTTTGCTCCATTCCATTCTCCTTTTCATTAGTTTGAGAGCCGGGCAAAATTTTCCATGGAACAGTCAGAAATTTCACATTGCCTTGCCGTCGTTAAAGACGGTTGATATTGACATGTTCTCCATGTTGAACATTCAACAGCAGCAAGTGAGAAGTACCTGCTCAAATCCGGAGTCTGGCCATGAGCCGTGACTACATACACTATTGCCATCGGAGGAATGTTGTTGCAAAGGCTGACCTTAAGCTTCCGTGTGAAGAGCAAGTAGGCCGGTCACCAGAAACATAGTCCACAGTTGCAAAGGAACAAGAAATATACCAAGAATGTTTCACTAAATAGATTCCTGTAAAAGTTGAGGATAGATGGAATGTACCAAATATTGATGATTATTCTATCTGGTATCTACAGCTTCCTTTGAAGAAAAGAAGAAGAAAATGACCAGCCGATACAGGATGAACTACATGTCCACTCTCCAATTATCCAGACATGACTAAACTCTCCGAATGCAAGAGCTTCACTCATTGCATCCGGTGCAACCCTTGCGACTTCAAGGAAAACTCCCCATGAGAGGTGTTTGTGTTCAAAAAGATTGTTTTAAGTCCTGGCAGCTAAGTTCAGCTGTTTTCAAGTCAGCATGCATATGCATTCCAACCAGCCAGGCACGTCAACAATTCATAAGATGAGAAAAAAAAATCACAGAAGAATTAGCGCCGGCCATTTGCCCAACTCCTAATGTGATTCCTTGACTTCATCATAGGTTGCCTGTTTTGATGCTTAGGCTTTGGTATGTCACCCAGCTCCATTACTTGTATCGTGCGCTGCTTTTTTGCTGCGTGGATGGAACAGTAAGCCAATTAGGTAAAACCTCAAGATTATAGCTCTACAAGTGATAAAATACTGGGCAATAAAAAAAATGGGAGAAGCACAAACCATTTTCATGTTCCTGGTATCGCTCCTGGAGTTTCCGCTTCGCTGCTTCCAGCCTCATGTTACTTTCCAAACCATCATAGATCTTCGGCTTTGCCGACTCGAGCTTGACTCCTGCTGAAGGTTGTGCAGGAAGCCTCGATTTCTAGAGCCAAAGTACAGATATGTGAGTCATTTGGTCTTAAACGTCATTATAGCTTAAGCCCTAGTAGCACGTAATACTTACATCCACATGGCCCATTGCAGGTTTTCTTTCAACAGCAATGTGCTCTTGAGTCTGTCTATGTTTTACCTCACTGGAGGGTTTCTGCTGAGGAGCTGCCCTTAATGGTCTCCCAGGTCCAGATTCAGAACTCAAAGGCTTAGATTGCTTGTTGAGCATGCCATGGGGTTTAACTTGCAAACTTGAACTTTGAGGTTTTTGTGGATTTGCTTGCCTCATTGATGGCTCTGGCCTTGTCAATTCTTGCCTCCTCAATTGAACTTTTTCAACAGCTCCAAGAGAAGGGCGAGGAGGTTCTTGCTTTCTCACCGCTGAATGGTTTGCAGGCCTCCCGCAATTTTTCTCTCTCTTGTTTCCAAGGCTCACATTATTGTTATGTCTCAAGTCTGTCATAACATGTACAATGTTAATTATCATAATATACAGAACACGAGAATAAGCATGGGAAAACTAAGCAGTCCGTGTTGTTGTACTCACTTCCATCTTCATCCATTTCGTCAAAGAACTTCAGGTTGGGAAGACGGGCAGGGAAAAAATAACAATGCAATGTTAGCTTTTTATTCAATACCAAAACCATTCAGATAGAAGGAGCAAACTATATTAGTACCTCAGAGAGTTGAATAGCAGTAGTCTCGGTTGCAAAGAATGCCCCTTCATCCAAAGGTGGAGAAGGAAGCCCTTCTTCTTCATCATCATCCACAACAGAAGGATTTGAACAGTCCGTAGAGTTGTCTACAGATAAAAAAATTCCATATTAAACTAAGAGGTGAATATTTACTTACAAACTTATGGATGAAATAAGATATGAAGCAAATTCACTTCTGTTACCTGCAAGGGCGGCATTAGTAGTACTGACCCACTCATCAACCAAAACTTTCCAACCTCTGAAGCACACAGTAATCGAAGATGTCAATAATGTTTGGCAAGATTGGTTCAGAATCACACTAACAACACTGTAAATGTTCACCCAGGCAGTTCAGGGCTCAAGAGTACGAAGCTCAAACATTTTATGACTATGTAGTTGGAGTAGTAGCATGTTTTGCTAATCAAAATCTTCTCGGTACATTTGAGTAGTAATTTGTTTCACCAAGCTCTTAAAATTCAAACATGAATTAGCCCTAGAGACCGAAATTCAGTACAAGTCCATGAAGCTTACTCAATGAGAGTGCACACGAGGTGACGAATCTGCAGCGAGTTGTGCTTCCGGAGCCCATTAACAGCCCTCCCAATCTCAGTAGCCTACAATGAACAGCCCTAAAGATTAGAAAACCAAACATCCTCAGACACATCACATAGCTCATATGCACTATCCAATCAATACCTTCAGCGTGGAGACGGACAATTGCATCAACTGCAGCCTCCTCAGCGATTCGAACAGAGTAGCATCTGACTGCAACAGCACAATTTTTAGTTCAGATCAATGTTACGTACTCCCTTTTGTTGACAAATGACAACTTTAGCAATAGAAGAACTGAAGACAGAGTCCATACGTGGTCTTCCTTGTGCAAGAGGAGGTCCTTGATGCGGAGGACCTCCCCGACGACCTGCGACTCCTCGTCGATCTCGTTAGTGAGCGCCTCGAGCTCCTCAGCCTCGTGGTCTTCTTCCTCTTCCGCCTCCTGCTGCTCCTCTTCCTCGTCGTCATCATCGTAGTTGTGGCCATAGTTGCTCGCCGCGGCGCGGCGGAGGCGCTCGTCGTCGGAGTCGGAGTCGGAGTCTTCGTCGTTGCCGTGCCCCCTACCGGGCACGCCGAGGCTGCTGCTGTCGACTTTGCTCTCCTTCTCGGGGACGCGGCGCACGCTGCCCTTGTCCTCCTCCACGGGTGTGGAGGGGGGTGGGGTGACGGCGCTGGCGCTACAGCCGTGGCAAGACGGCGGGGCGCGGAGAACGTTAAAGAGGCTCTCGGCGATGCGATCGCGGCGGCGCAGGAGCTCCTGCGGCGCGTCGGCGGCGGCGACGAGGATGGCGTTCTCGATCACGTCCCAGATGCCGGCGCCGGCGCCGGTGCCGGCGCCACGGAAGAACTCGCGCCACCGATCCAGCCCGTCGGCCATCGCCGCCGGTCTTCCTACCCGGACCGCCGAGACCTCCCCCAAGATCAGCCTCCCCCTGATCGCGATTCCGATGGCACAAAACACCAAGAACCGATGCTTTCTTGATTATTTCCTCCCTAGCTTATCTTTTTCCCTCCCTGTTCTTATCAAATTACGTAGCAACCAAGAATCTAATCCAACCCGATCGCGAATTAGATGCCCCCGGGATCCGCAGCCCGGAAAAGCGAAATTCGCCGGGTCAAAAATCAATCAAGAAACAGGAGGCACCACGCCGCAACAAGAACGAATCGGGCCGGAAGGAACCAAGAAAAACAACAGTACTACCAAAACCCAATCTTTCTCCTCCCTTCGCCCCCACGTCCCCGTTCCTTGACGACTTCAACAACCCAACACTCCCACTAACCTAATCAAATCTTATCTGGTCCTTGCGGAAAGGGGGAGGAAGACAACGGTGCTGGGAGGGAGAAGGCAAGGCAAGGCAAAGGAAGGGAAGCAAATGCCAGGCAGGGACGCGGATGGCAGAGTACGCAACGCAAAGCCCACGATAACTACACAGCTACCAAACAACAACAACAACAACCCCCCATGGTTCATGCTACCCTGACCAAGCAAGTATACGCTCCTTTCTAGTTTTTACTGGTAGCAGTAACACACTCGCATCACCATCTCCTTCCTTTCAAAGTTTTGACCGCGCCCTCACTCCTCACCTAGATTCGTTTTCTTCCCCTTTCGCCTTTCTGGGTGATTCTTTTTTACTAATAAGGAAGGACAGGTTTGCAATTGCAAAGCAACCAACACGAGGATACGTTGTTTCTGTTAAGAAACTCATGGGTCGGCTCATAAGCCTGTTCATGTACGGATATCTTATCGAAAATTCTAACATGGTTTAAATGTTATATATAGGGGAAATTTTCTACTATTATATACAATTGTTGAAGAACAATAAAGCAAGTATAAAGTCCCTTTGTATCTTTGTGTTCATTCTATTATTGTGCTTTGTGTTTTACTTTGTTCCTACGATTTTGAGTATTGTTTACGAGGTAATCGTTCGGACTGGACTCGCCAGCGACGGTTACTCAACATGTTATCAGTACGATCGACTCCTCGCATCGAAAGGTAACCGTCGAAAAACGATACTCGTAGATTGAATCGTTTTTCTAGATTGATTCCAATTCTGTAAATTTGGCTTTCTAGATTGGTTATTACTTCCAATTCTGTAAATTTGGCTTTCTAGATTGGTTTTTCTACGGTGCAAATATGTTCTAATCTACCGTGAGCCAACTTGAAGTCGCCGGCACAATACCGATCGGTGGATTGCGTGAAAGATTGGATGTCGATTGTACCATAGATTAAAATTATGAATTCGTTCTAACCTACCGCGAGCAGACTCGAAGTCGCCAGCCAAACCAATCGGTGGTTGTATGAAAGAAATATGAACAGTACGAATTTTTTTCCCCGGGCGGCTTGAAACCACCGCCCCACCCACGACCGCACCACCCCCGACCGGCTTGAAGCCGCCGCTTCGCCCTCAGACGCCCGCACGACCAGAGCCCCCGCACGGGCGCATTGCCGCCCGAAGAAAAAATAAAAGGGGGGGGTAGGGGAGGTAGCACGGATGCCAGATCCGCACGACACCACCACCCGAAACCACCACCTCCTGTAGAGGCGCCGCCAACCACCCGCGCCTAGAGCTCGCGACGCCGTGCCACGCTTGAAGCACTGGTGCCACCACATGGCCCGGGAGGGGGGGAGGCTCCGGCCACCGACGGGTTGCGTAAGAAGAGAAGTTGTTGCTGCAGCAGTTGTTGTTGCCGAAGAAGCCTCAATCACACCTTATTTGAACATCACAACGGTAGCAGCTGTTGTTGCCGAAGAATAGAAGTTGGACATAGAGCAGATTCAGGCATAAGTTTCTTCATACTTCGCTAATTCAATAGAGTGTACGCATTGCACTTAGATTTTATAGTCATTTGCAGTTTATGGTAGAACATTGAATTTTGAATAATGGCTACAAGCTCTAGGAGAGCAAAGCAATAAATTCTTATGATGAGTTTTGCAAGATTTTTCTCGTATTAATAATAGCAAGTTGTGTTCTGTTTTGAAGTATTTTACTTATGTGTGTGGATTGTTTCCTATTAATAAATACTTTATATATTAGAACATATGTGATACCCTATGGAGGAAGTGTGCTTAGTAGATAGTGGCACAACGAATACCATATTGAGAGAGATTTTTTTTTCCAATCGATCATCAAGAATGTTGGTAGTTTTACGACAATCGGAGGCAGTGATACTTGTATAATAGGCTCAGGAAGAGCCACAATTATACCCCTGATGGGCACAACATTGGTCATTGAAGAAGCCTTGTTGTACCTAGAATCAACTAGGACTCTCTTAAGCTTTAAAGATATTCGCGCTAACGGTCTCCACGTAGAGACTGAAGAAAAGTATGGTAAGAAATACCTACTCATTATAAAGCAAAAAAAAAGAAAAATGGTATTAGAACGATTTTCTTCATATGAATATGGGCTATACTACACTCACATTAAGGCATTTGTAGCCTATACTGTCCTGAAAACCACTTTTAGAAGCTATGAACTTTTCTGTCTCTAGCATGATAGATTAGGTCACCCGGTCTTAGAATAATGATAAATATAATTATTAATTCTCAGGGGCACAATGTCAATATAAAAATTTCTCGAATCATGAAGATTTTGTGTACCCCACATGTGTCACTAGGAAACTGATTATTAGACCCTCTACTCTAAAAGTAAAGAATGAAATTCCTACATTACTGGATCATATTCAGGGAGACATTTGCGGTCCTATACAATCCCTATCAGAGCTATTTCATCGATGTTTTCTCGAAATGGTAGCATGTATACTTATTATCCACGAGATACCATACTTTTGCAAAGCTGATCTCGTAGATAATTAAAATTAAGAATAATTTTTTTTGATCATCATGTGAAGTCCATCAGAATAAATACGTAAAAAATACATATCCCGTCGTTGCAAGGACCATCGGCACCAGATCCAGACAAGAAGTCATGGAACCGAGTGAAACGTACCCCAGAGAGTGGTGCACATGTGTTTCACCTGCTCGCACGTAGAAGGATAAACAAAACTACGAAAGAAAAGAATCGATCTATCACACACTGACTCATCCACGGACAGGCAGGAGAGCAAGACGACGACGGAGACCACGCGAGCAACCAAACCGAACTCCAAAAGCACGCGGAAAAGGGCAACATTTTGCTAGCGGCACGGCGGTTCGGGCGAGTCGCGCGTGCGTGCGTGCACGCGCCGGCCGGTGGCAGCTGGTTTTGATCCCGCGGACGGGGGACAAACCCCAAACCGGCGAAACCGCGGCGGCGGCGGCGGCGCGGCGTGAGCTTAGCAGTGACTTCAAAAGAGTAGACTGCTCTGAACGGCAGCGTCCTAGATTAGGGGTATACCGTATACGTCGGGGTAGAAGTATAACTTTGCATGTGCATTTGAATTTGGAAATTGCTGGCTAGTGGCTACTACATGGTAGACTGGATTTAGTCCTTTATTAATTTCGTCAATTTTTCTGCGTTTTCCTTCTCTTTCATCCAAAGCTCCGAGCAACCCAAACCAACGTTCTTTTTTTTAAAAAAAAAACACAACAGTGAATTTAAAACTTGTATTCTTCATTTTAAATGACAAACTATCATTGGTTTTAGACGGACTGTTTGGGTACTGTGTTTTAGAAATCATATTTTATTTTTATTTTCTGTTCCAAGGCTCCAAGCAACTTGCTTGCTTCTCCTGGAGAACTTCCTCGAGAGAACACATGCAACTGAACATCAAGTGCATGTAAAACCAAAAGATATCAGCTGCGATATTTTAAGATCAAATTTACTTCAATTTGGACGACGCATATAAAGATTAACCTAAGCACAAAATGTATTGACGACTAGACGTCATATGTTATCGACCATGTCTACATGCGCGTCATATGTTCATGCACCTGTCTCAGAACTGCTGTCCTCAAATTATTTTATCACGACTTCTCTAATCGCTTCTCACAAAAAGAGCTGATCATTATTCAACTAACCACAAGGTCTACAACTAAGCTCTTTTCCTTTGCTAACTAGAATACTCTAAGAAGTACAAGTGTTTTCCATTCATATTTTGGTCAACTTAAAGGTACAAGTTGGCAAGTATTTTTTTGTAAAATTAGTAGTTTTAGTAAATATTTAGAAATAATTTCAGCAGCAATTATGATTATTAAATCATATTTTTAGCAACATATAAATGACATAAATGATATATAAACATGTAATCTTTTCATGTCATTTAAACATGATAATATGCTTAAAAGATAGAACTTGAGAACAATCAAAATCAACATAATACTCAGATTTAGTTATTTAGATTTACTTTCAGATGTCGAGTTGCACAAGATGTAATCTTAGCCTTCATGACACTTAGGTCAAAAATTTAGTCACAAATTGAATATGACAATTACTCTGGAATAAATTAGGCCTCGAGCTCAAAATAAAATCTCGTTAGTCCAATCATTCATTTTATGCAAATCATCAATTCTGAATTTACTAAACAACAAGCAATTGACTCTAATACTCAAGATATCAATTGACAAGATTGAATAACAGTAACTAAAAAGAAGCACATTGAACAGAGATTGAAAACTAATCAGTGTGAACAGAAACTGAAAGCAGTAACCTAGTGAATCACAATGAACAGTCAAGCATGAAGTGCATGACACAATAGAAAAACAACAAGTAATCTTCTAGCTCAAGACCAATCTCATTTTGACATCAATTCATCATTGAGCATGTACCGATCCCACAACATCACTATGCAAAGTCTTCCGGTGCTAGACAACAGTACAGAAGTAACTCAACCAGCACGGTGCACTTAGCAAAGTAATGCAAAACAGAAACATCAAACTCACGATGCGGATGGCACTCAAAGCCACTGAGTCAAAACCGGACAAAGCACACCAAATGCGATGCCTCAGAAAACCAACCGCCCTGCTGTGTCGCGAAGAACGGATGAGGTTGTCGGAAAATAAATAAAAATAAATTCGGACACGTATTGGACACGTTTGGCCGCGTGTCGGACACGTATCGGACCATTCATCGGCCCATTCATTCGGCCCATCTCCCATCCTAACCCTACCTCTCCTCTCCGGCTCTCCCCCTGTCCCCCATCCCCATCTCACTCCGCCTCCGCAGTCGCAGCCACCCCAGGCGACGCCGCTTACGCTCGCCGCCGCCGCCGCGCCGACCCCGATGCTCGCCGCAGTTGTCGCTCCTGCGCCGACGCCGTTCACGCTTCCCGCGCGACGCCGCCGCTGCTTTCTCGCATTGCCGCCGCTGGTCTCGCGCCGACGCCGACGCCGCTCTCCTGCGCACTGACGCCGCCGGTCTCGCGCTGACGCCACTGCCTCGTGTTTGTTGTTGCATTGTATTTGTTATATTGTTACTTATATTTACTAATCAAGTTTTTTCTATTCACATGTTACATGAATTATGAATTTCTTGTATTAATATGAAGTTATGCTTTACTTAAAAGTGAAAAGAATGAAGCGATGATCATCTTTGAGGTATATATTCCTAACATTTTACACTTTTTGTTTGATAAATACGTAGAAAAATATTCAATATATATATATATATATATATATATATATATATATATATATATATATATATATATATATATATATAGTGCAAATGGGTAATTGAGTGCTAAGGTGCAAATATCATCTTGATCGTTGGATCTGGATTGAACAGCCAAGATTAATGCGGGCTCCCACCCCCCAAACCATTTAATCACCTTGCATGCTCCCACCTTCAATGCGCCTTCATTCATGTGCCTGCATGCTCCCACATTCAATGTCCTACATTAAACACCCTTCATGATACAACAGTCAAGATTGATATTTGCACCTTAGCACTCAATTACCCATTTGCACTAGATATGTTCCCTATATATATATATATACACACACAACCGTGTCCCCGTGTTGCTATTTTTTAGAAAATGACGAATCCCGTGTCCGACACGTGTGTCCGTGCATCCTAGTGTACCAACGTTGGGCAAGGAGGATGTGCTTTTCAAGAGGAGGAAGCTGCATTGTCGCTCCAACGGCCGACGCACAAAGCGCTGTGGCTACTCCAGTCGCCTGAGCCGCCGCCGCCACAAACGAAGGGGAAAATCCCCAAACCGTGAGCCTCAACCTTATCTTCCCTCCTAGGTCAATGACAGGTGGGCCCACCTCCTTTTGTTTTTGTTTTCATTTCTTCTTTTCTCTAATTAAAAGTTACCAAATGATCATCAGTTTACAACAATTTTTATGTGAACTTTGTCACAACAAGCAAGCAACTGTTAGAGAGGGAACGCCATTTTCCACAGGATAACTTCAGTATCCAAAGGACGATAATATTTATGCCTGTCTCCGTGTTTAGCACTGTTGTACCATATACTTACAATTACAGCTCACGTCTTACAAGTTCACACTAAACGAGAGAGGTAAAGTTGTTCCAAGTTCCAATTTCCAAACACGAGTTTGTTGACTGTTCTGAAGTCTCGGCTTGCTCCTTCAGAAATTGGACTTGATCCTATCCTTGAGAAAACATGGAGATAAATTTTTAGGGTGGCAAAGTTGACCTGACCCAAGAGCAAAGTTGACTTCATAATTTTAAAACAACTAACATTATAGGATAAACAATCAGAGTCAACATATTCATCCTGTTATTGTACACGCTAAAATGTACGCGTGACACACATAAGCTGCACAGATTTGTCCAGTAAGGTCTACAAAAATTGTCAGGTCAATTTAGGTTAGGTAAAATATCTTTGAGGTTTAAGGGGATGGTCTCGGAAGCCTCCTTTTGCCCATTATTCCAAAGTCAGTTAAGCAAACTGAAATTGACCGATGAAATGAGGCTAAAAATTTCAAGTACGACCCAAAATGGTAAAAGAAACAGAAGTGATGTTTCAGGTGCAGCATTTTGCCTTGCTAGCTGAAGGCGGCATTGGTATTTCCAAATGGAATGATGGCAATTTTTTATTACATAAAGTTATACCGATTCTTACACAAACTGAACATAAATTTCTGAAAGTAACAGAATAGACCTACAAAATGTACAGATTATTGGTTGAATCTGATTTTAGATGGGTAGCTTAGTCATGATAAGGATAAAGTGGTTTGGTGTTTGGAGAAATCTGGAACTTTTATGGTTAAGTCGCTGTATAGGCATTGGTCTTTTGGGGAGATTATTCTTAGTAGAAATCAGAAGTTATGGAAAAGTAGAATTCCCTTAAAAGTGAAGATCTTTTTGTGGTTGTCTAATCAAAATAAACTTCAAACAGCAGCCCAACTCAAATTAAGAAACTGGAAAAGGAGTGAAAACTGCATTTTGTGTGGGGCGGTGGAGAATACAAATCATGTTTTCTTTAATTGTGTTCTAGCTAAATTTGTCTGGGTTTGTGTCAAGGATTTCTTAATGTGGGAGCAAATTCCGAAGTGATTGATGACTTTCACCAATATTGGTTAGATAATAGGGGTACTAATAATTATCATATCGGTCTTTTTAGTTTTGCAACTATGGCATGGACACTCTGGAAAGTCCGTAATAAGATGGCGATTGAGAAGACTTTTCCTAAGCATCTGTCTGAAGTTGTATTCAAATCTGTCTCTTGTTTGCAGAGGTGGAGAATCTTGATAAAAAAGATGAGCGTGGAGAGTTAGATAAAGTGATTAACTTGGCAGAAACTTGGTTGAAGACCTTTTGTACGTTGCATGAAGTTTAATGATTTTGGATTAACTGTGTCGAACTCAGAAATGTCTGTTTGGCCTTTTGTTGTTAGATGCTAATGTGGTAGCTGGTAGGCTATTAGTAGGGGGATGAAAACGGATCGGATAGTTTCCGACCGATCCGGACGAAAACGGATTCGGATTGTCTCGGATCGGATTTTTCTCGGATAATTTTCGGATCGGATACGGATTTTTTTGTCGGAAACGGAAACGAATACGGTAGGCATGCTATCCGGCGGATACGGATACGGATACGGATTATCCGGATAAGACAAGTTCGGATATCCGGATTTCGGCCCAATAGAAGAGGATTTCAGCCCAAAAGGGAAAATAAGATTTTAATTGATTTTTGAATTTCAGAAAATGCAACAAATCAAATAGCCTTTTAGAAAATAGTAAATAGAGTTAAAAAATTCTATAAAAAATCATAAAAATTCCTTAAATTATTTTGAACTTAATAAAATTAATTCCAAGTTAAAGTTAGTTTTTATTTTTGCACATAAATTATTTTTAATTTCTGAAAAATATGAACAACCTTTTTAAAATCCAGAAAATTCAAGAAATTAATTATTATTTTTTTATTTTCACTTTAAATACAATAAAATCCCAGAAATCTCAATAATTTTTTTTGACATTGAAAACTAGAAAATTAAATAATTGACTTTATTTCATTTATTTTTTCTTTTTAACCAAGAAAACTCTTTTAAATCTCAAAAAATCCAATAAACTAATAACTTTATTAATTTTATTTTTGGTAACATACTTTGGGATGTTACAGTCATTTACGTATAGATTAACTATCTAGCCTCATCAATGTTAGTGTGAACTAAGTTTTATGTATGTGATAAGCTAAGTGTGAATGTGTGATGACTTGTGACTTTGTGAGTTCTGACTTATAAGCTAAATATGGTAAACTAAGTGTTATGTTTATGATGAACTAGTTAATGCAACTTGTTAGTGCCAATGTTATGCTTGGTGCCAATGTTATGCTTGGTTGCTGAAAATATAAATAATTCATGAATGTGTTGCATCAAATGAACTAGTTATATATTTTCGTTAATTTCTGGCATTCAATTTAAGGGGTTTTCATGTTCCGAAAATAATCCGCGATCGTATTCGTTTCAATTCGTATTCGCCCCGTATTCGTATTAGATATTATTCGTATCCGTATTCGTATCCGGAGTATCCGTATTCATATCCGGATCCGGAAAAAAAAATGAAAACAAATATGACAGAGCTATTATTCGTCCGTATCCGATCCGTTTTCACCCCTAGCTATTAGTATGGTACGTTCTTTGTGGATCATGGTTAGCTGGATCTCCCAGTCTGGATTGTCTTTTTTTTTTGTTTCGGTTTGTCTGTAAAACCTTGTTATTAGCTTTCTATAAAAGCTAGGCTTTCCCCTTAAAAAAATGTAGCCTTTTCGGAGTAGGGGGAGTGGGGACCAAGCCTCAAAGCACCCTTATTTTTGCATCCTTCGATGCTCTTCTCATCTTCAGGAGGTTCTTGAGGGCTTATTTGTCCAGTTTTATGTTCTCTTATTCGCGCTTTTCTTAGCATGGGTGCTTCTTCAAGTAAAAGTTTCAAGAAGCCTAGCTCTGCACAGGAGCCAGTAAAGTTGATCATACCAACTACATCAAGGTTCTGGATGAGACAGACCTGGCGATCTATTGATTCCCAGAAATGCACTGTGGGTACCATGTAATCCCTGGAAATGAGCTGCAAAGTACAAACTGTTAATTTAACAAAAGAAATGGATATTTACGAGACATAGCAAGGCGAAGATTACCATCAACTGTACCTGTAGCTCAATACGTCGCAAGTTGAGGGCATTCTGAAATAAGCAGAGAGAAACTTTAGCCTCATTCAGATTGCCAACATCGATTTCCAGGGTTATCGCTGTCAGCCGATTGAATAAGTTTGGCAGCTTGCGATGCAGGAATCCATATGCTAGACACTGTAAAATAGCAAGAGGTCACTAAACATACTACTAAATGGTGAAATAATAAACACCTAAGGAAAACTTGGTCTATCACAGCTTCTTACCTCGAAAACCCTCCCGAGCAATGTAATATTTTGAACATCCGAAAGAGAACCAACAAGTTGAGAAAGATTACAGTTGCATCCGGCCTTCGAAGCATAGGCAGTGTCAACTCACAGCTTGATGACTGCCGAAGTAAGATGTAGAGTATGCAGCTTGAGGTGGTTAAACAGGCCATCCATTGCTAGTACCTTGAGCTTTGTTGAATGGATATTGATATCGGCAAAGCTGAGCAACCTAGAAAGAATAAGTTTCTCTAAATTCGGGCAACTTACTACTAAATCCCCTATATTGTTTCCCGATGCACAGAAATCTTCTAGATGAAGGGTATGCTATGGCTTAAAGCCTTTAAATAGTGGAGGCAACCGGAAAACACAACCTCACATGTAAGCATATACCAATTCATCACAGGAGAAAAAACAAGAAGGGATCTTGTAAATTGTAATTGCACCATATACTTGGCCTAATTTGGATTTCCATAACTCCATTTCTTGACAGCATAGGCGTCCAACGATGAATGTATCCTCCAGTGAAAAGCATTCGAACCCATAGGGCATTCAGTCAACTTCAGAATTGGGCCGTTGTGGAGGGAGAGAAACATATGAGTGAACCTAAGAAATCTGTATACGTCATCGTTTACATTGCCATTTCCTGAAGCAAAATCATCTACCCTGAACATCAGTTCAGTACTTCACTCATTGAAGCCCATGTGTACCTCCACTTACTTGACAAGAGGCATGTTCCCTCAGCTTCTTTTATTGGCAACCAGCAAATTTTTTTTTTGTCTCTGATAACCTCCGGTAGATTGGTGATGATATCTTCATTTGCAACAGATTTATGTCTCTTCGTTTGGGAACCTCCGTGTTCCATTTGGCACACTACTATTGTGAGCACCTGCACGCAATGTGGTAAAGACACTTATAAAATCAACAGCCACACATTGTGAAAGACCATGTAATGGTCCCCATGTGTTCCACATGTTGTGGTGATGAGTAATTGCCAACTTGGTTTAATGAACTTGGAGTTTGCTTTGTGGAGATTGCATGTTAGCGAGTCAGAAGATCCAAGTCGAGTTGGGTCATTGAAACGGACTATACACAGGGAATGTTGCTTGTGATGAAATGCAAGTTGGAAGGCCTGAAAGCATCTAGGCCCCTAAAAATTGTATTTTGGTAATTAATGACATTATGTGAATATGGGACTAACATGTTTGTTGAAGTGATTACAAGGCATAGTCCCAAATGACAAAGTGAAACCAAGGAGCTGCATGTCAAAGAATGTTGAGATGATGGAATTGATCTCAAAGACAAGGTACAAATAGACTAGGACCCCTTTGAATTTTACCGGTCTTTGGAGTATGGAGGAAGACCGGATTATAGGATAAATGTCGTACTATTAAGGGGGAGCTTGTCTAGTAGCTTGAAAGCATCTCATTATGCCTTTGGATCAACTTAGGATCATGCATGTTCTTTTGGTTTGGTTTAAAAGAAAATTCTTTTCTCTCGACACAATCGGAAGTTCCAGCATGTGTATCATGGAACTTCATTGTGCGTTCCTCCGAAAAGGTCATGGTCGAATTTTTCCGAGAGCATCCGTTTTGGGACTTAGCCGATTTCTCGAAGCGGAAGTTCCGCAATGATACGAAAGCGAAGTTCCGATTAATCGGATGTTCAAATATGTGCGGTCGGTTTTTTCCAGAGAGCACCCTTTTGGGGACTTAGCCGCTGCGAGCGCGTAGTTCCATTGTGAAAAAGCGGATCTTCCGATTAATCTAAGAACCGAATCTAGTTGGCGGAAGTTCCGCACATAAATCCAACGGCTAGTTTAGAGCATTTAATGCTCATCGTAATGACCGCATGAAGCACTCGAGTGAGAGGCGGAAGTTCCGCACTTGCACCGCGGAAGTTCCGATTTCCGAGTTTTGCTCGATTTTCGATAACGGTCATATTTGGTTGTGGGGGTATAAATACACCCCACCACTCAAGGACGTGTTGTTGAGCATTCATTCAATTCATTTGAGCCTTGAGCACTCCTCTCACTCTCATTTACTCTCTTTGCACACTTTTGTGAGGTAGTGAGCAAGAACAAGAGCATTGCATTATTAGTTGATCCTTTGGCTCTTGATTGCCGTCAAGTGAAAGGTCAAGCTCTATTCTCTTGGTGCTTGTCGGCACCTAGACGACTTGGCGGAGGTTGCTCGGTGATCTCTTCAAGAAGCTTGTGAAGAGACCCGCTGCCGCTTGTGATTGGTCGGTGTTCACCAACTCCGAGAGGAGGAAGAACAACCAAGTGATCGAGGGTAGGCTTAATTTGTGGAGCCGGCTTGAGCGGATCAAGCTTCCTCAACGTGGACTAGTGAAGATCGACAAATCTTCGACACCACGGGAAAAAACCCCCTTGTCCTTGTGTGGTTAATTCTTGTCTTTACTTATTGCACTTATTTTTGTAGCTCATAGATTGTGATAAATATCTTTGATTAGAGTATCTTGCTAATTTGGGTAATTTGATTAAGAAAATTTAGAAACCTCCTATTCACCCCCCTCTAGTCGGTTATCCTTGATCCTACAAGTGGTATCAGAGCTTGGTCTCTCTAATTTTAGACTTAACCGTCTAGGAGAGAAAGGATGGCTAGCAAGGGAATGTCTATAGGCAAGGCTCCTCTATTTGACGGATCAAATTATTCTTATTGGAAAATTAGAATGTCAATTTATTTAAAGGCCATGAGCCCAAGCGTATGGAGAATTGTAAGTGAAGGTTTCGTTATGCCACTTGATCCCACACACCCCACGGATCAAGACGAACGAAACTCTCACCTCAATGCTCAAGCAATGAATGCTCTCTTTGGAGCTTTAAACGCGGATGAGTTCAATCGCGTGAGCAACCTTGAAACTGCTCACGAGATATGGACCACGCTCTCTGAAATTCATGAGGGCACATCCACGGTTAAAGAAGCCAAATTGCATAGGCTTAGGATCAAATATGAGACATTTACAATGTTGCCTCAAGAGAGTATCACCGAAATGTACTCTAGACTCAACAACATTGTAAATGAGCTCAAGGGTCTTGGTACTAATTTGCTTGACATTGATGTTGTGCGCAAGATGCTTAGGGCTCTTCCCGACAAACACGAAATGTTGGTAACATTGTTTCTCAACTCTCCCGAGTTGCCAAGAATGACACCAACCGGGCTTTTGGGAAATCTCATCACAAATGAGCTCTACAAGAAAGACAAAGAAGAGCTCATGGAGTCCACTTCTTCAAGAAAGAAAGTTACCGCTTTTAAGGCAAAAGCGGAATCAAGCGATGAAGAAGATGAGGATGAAGACTCCGAGGAAGAGTTTGCCCTCCTTGTGAGGAGGATGAAGAAGTTTATGAGGAGACGTCCTCATCGAAGCTTCAATTTCGATAAGATTGCAAAAGGGCAATCATCCAATGAGAAGAAGCGCTATAGCAACATTCGTTGCTATGAGTGTGATGAGAAGGGCCACATTGCCTCTCATTGCCCAACCAAGAAGGATGACAAGGGTAAGTCATCAAAGAAGAAGGAATTCAATGGTAAGAAGAAGCTTTTCAAGAAGCTTCACAAGGATGGCAAGAATGAAGCCCATATCGGAGAATAGGACTCCGACAAGGAGTTTTTGATTCGACTCGACTCGATATTGAGGGGTCCTCCAAGAAGAGAGGACTTGTTGGTATTGCTATCAAGGAGGCTCCATCGCTATTTTCAACTCCCACTTACCTCATGGCAAAAGGAGAAAAGGTAAAATCTCTTGATAGTGAAGAACCCTCCTATGATGAGCTTATGGATATGCTTGAAGAATTAAATGAATATCTTGGAAAGGAAAAAGCTAAATTTAGAGTCTTAAAGAAAGAGCATATATCTTTAAAGAACTCTTATGATGAATTAAAAGAAGCTCATGATTTGCTTGTCCAAGATAAGTCTTACACTAGCATTGGTATTGCTTGCGATATTCAAGAAAAATTGCCTAGTGTAAACATTGCTAGAACTAGCATATCCACTTCTTGCGATGATTTGCTTGCTATACCATGTAGCTCAAGTGTTGATTCTAAAATTGAAAATGCTAAATCTTGTGATAAGCTATTTGTAGAAAATAGTGAGCTAAAGGAGCAAATCACCAAGCTAAGTAAGAGCTTGGAAAGATGTTTCAAAGGTAAAGCTACTCTTGACAAGCTTTTGAGTGAGCAAAGGTGCTCATTCAATAAGGAAGGACTTGGGTACGTGCCCAAGAAAGGTAAGAAACCGGTAAACAAGCCCGTGAGGTTTGTTAATCAAAATGGCAAGTTTTGCCAAAAATGCCGGGAAATAGGACATGTTCAACAAAAGTGTCCTATTGGTAAGGTTTCATCAATTGGCTTGTTTGATTCTTGTTATATGCTCAAAAAGGCCAAAGATGGAAAAGTGATTGCTAGGTTTGTTGGCACCTCAATTTTAGGTGTTAAGAAGAATGCTATTTGGGTGCCCAAATCTTTGATAACTAACCTCCAAGGACCCAAACAAATATGGGTACCTAAAAGAACTTGATTTCTTTTGTAGGTGAACTACAAGACCGGTGGAAGGCATTGTGTGCTTGACAGTGGTTGCACTCAACATATGACCGGAGATCGGAAAATGTTCACCTCATTTGAAAATGGGAGCGATAATGAAAAGATCACATTTGGTGACAATAGCAAAGGAAAGGTAATTGGCTTAGGTAAAATTGCTATCTCAAATGACCTTTCCATTTCAAATGTATCTTTGGTGGAAACATTGAATTTCAATTTGCTATCCGTTGCTCAATTATGTGATCTTGGATTAACTTGCTCTTTCTCTAAAAAGGAGGTTACAATTTTTAAAGAAAAAGAAAAAGAAATGATTTTTAAAGGTTTTAGATTTGGCAATCTTTATTTGGTTGATTTCTCCTCAAATGAATCTTGTTTAAAAACTTGTTTGATTGCAAAAACTTCAATGGGTTGGTTATGGCATAGAAGATTAGGTCATGTGGGAATGATTCAACTTAAAAAGCTTTTTAAACATGACTTAGTGGTTAGCTTGAAGGATGTGAAGTTTGAGAAAAATAGACTTTGTAGTGCTTGCCAAGCCGGAAAGCAAGTTGCTAACTCTCATCCTTCCAAAAGTATCATGTCAACTTCTAGGCCATTAGAGCTCTTACATATGGATTTGTTCGGGCCAACAACCTATAAGAGCATTGGGGGCAATAGCTATTGTTTAGTCGTTGTAGATGATTACTCTAGATATACATGGGTATTCTTCTTATATGACAAAGGTGAAGCCTCCAAGATTTTTAAAGGTTTTGCAAAAAGGGCTCAAAATGAATTTGATTTCAAAATAAAGAAAATTCGTAGTGATAATGGTTCCGAGTTCAAAAACACTAATATTGAAGATTATTGTGATGAACTTGGAATAAAGCATGAGTTTTCCACTACCTACACTCGGAGCAAAATGGAGTTGTAGAGAGGAAAATCGTACATTAATAGAAATGGCTAGGACAATGCTTGATGAGTATAATACTTCCGATCGCTTTTGGGCGGAAGCCATTAATACCGCTTGTCATGCCATAAACCGTCTTTATTTGCATAGGCTTTTGAAAAAGACTTCCTATGAACTCCTTATTGGAAGAAAACCGAACATCTCTTACTTTAGAGTATTTGGTTGCAAATGCTATATCTTAAGAAAAGGTGTTCGACTTTCAAAATTTGCAAGTCGGTGTGATGTTGGTTTTCTACTAGGTTATTCTTCAAATAGCAAAGCATATCGTGTCTTTAACAAAACTAGTGGTATTGTTGAAGAAAGACACGATGTACAATTTGATGAAACTAACGGCTCTCAAGAAGAGCAAGAAGATTTTGATGATGTAGGTAATGGAGCTCTTATGGAAGCAATGAAGAATATGCAAATTGAGGATATTAAGCCTAAAGAAGATCAAAATGAACCATCATCATCCATGAGAGTTGAGCCACCTATCTCTTCCGTGACAAATGAAATTAATCAAAATCAAGAAGATGTTAAGGAAGGTGATCAATCATTTAATCTACCTCAAAGAATCCACAACGCAATAGCTAAAGACCATCCAATAGACCAAATATTGGGTGAAGTAAGCAAAGGTGTCCAAACTCGCTCTCGTATTGCTTCTTTTTGTGAACATTACTCTTTTGTTTCCTCTTTGGAATCAAAGCGTATAGATGAAGCACTAGAAGATCCGGATTGGGTGAATGCTATGCATGAGGAGCTAAATAACTTCACTCGAAATGATGTTTGGACAATGGTGGAAAGACTCAAGGAGCATAATGTCATTGGCACAAAATGGGTCTTTCGAAATAAACAAGATGAAAATGGAGTTGTGGTAAGAAACAAGGTAAGGTTAGTTGCTCAAGGATATACTCAAGTTGAGGGTTTAGATTATGATGAAACATTTGCACCCGTAGCAAGACTTGAGTCTATTCGTATTTTACTTGCTTTTGCATCATGCTTTGATATTAAATTATTTCAAATGGATGTTAAAAGTGCTTTCTTAAATGGCAAAATATCTGAACTTGTTTTTGTTGAACAACCTCCGGGTTTTGAAGATCCCAAAAATCCTAATCATGTGTATTAACTCTCAAAGGCGCTATATGGTTTAAAGCAAGCTCCTAGAGCATGGTATGAGCGCTTCGAGATTTTCTACTCTAAGGGATTCAAAATCTAAAGGTTGATACAACTTTATTTACTAAAATTATTGATGGTGATTTCTTTGTTTGTCAAATTTATGTTGATGATATAATTTTTGGTTCCACTAATCAAGATTTTTGCAAAGAATTTGGTGATATGATGTCTAGGAGTTTGAGATGTCAATGATAGGAGAACTCAGTTTCTTCCTTGGACTTCAAATCAAACAACTCAATGATGGGGTCTTCATAAGCCAATCCAAGTATGTGAAGGACTTACTCAAAAGATTCGGCATGGATGACGCAAAGCCCATCAAGACTCCCATGGCTACAAATGGACATCTTGATCTAAACGAAGGAGGTAAATTTGTTGATTTAAAGCTTTATAGGTCTATGATTGGTAGTTTGCTTTATCTTATCGCATCTAGGCCCGATATTATGTTTAGCGCTTGCATGTGTGCACGTTTTCAATCGGCTCCAAAAGAATGTCATTTAATGGCTGTCAAAAGAATATTAAGATATTTAAAGCATTCCTCAAGTATTGGCCTTTGGTATCCAAAAGGTGCTAAATTTGATTTGATTGGATATTCGGATTCGGATTATGCGGGTTGTAAAGTGGATAGAAAGAGCACCTCAGGGAGTTGTCAATTCTTAGGTAGATCCTTAGTGTCATGGTCTTCTAAGAAACAAAACTCTGTTGTTCTTTCCACCGCCGGCCGAATATGTTTCTCGCAGTAGTTGTTGTACACAATTGCTTTGGATGAGGCAAACATTGATGGACTATGGAATAACATTTGATAAAATGCCTCTTTTGTGTGATAATGATAGTGCAGTGAAAATAGCCAACAACCCTGTCCAACATTCAAGAACCAAGCATATAGATATCCGCCATCATTTCCTTAGAGATCATGTGTGCAAGGGAGATATTGAAATTAGCCACATTTGCAATCGAAAATCAATTAGCGATATCTTTACCAAACCTTTAGATGAAGGCCGCTTTTGCCTATTGAGGAATGAGTTAAATGTCATTGACTATTCAAATGTCGCTTGAACTCTTGTCACATGCACTTTGGGTCTTAGTTGCATTTTTGTCTATTTTAAGATGCTTTTACTCAAATTTTTGCTCCAAATGTGATATACTAGTAAAAATTACTTTCTTATATAGACATTAGTCTTTTCATTGCATAATAATCCTGAATGATACTTGGTTGAGTGCAAAAACTAAGGATTATTTGCAAAATCTTCAAATTCAACTCCTCTTTCCAGAAGTGTAAGGATAATCGGAACTTCCGCCTCCAGCGCGAACTTCCGCTTTCCGAACTTCCATTGTTGAGTTGCGAGCTTCCGATTTTCGGCTCCTTCCGGCATCAGGATAATCGAACGACCGCCCTCCAGGCGCGGAACTTCCGATGTCCGGAACTTCCGCTGTTGAAGTGCGGAACTTCCGCTTTCCGGTAGCTGAGAAGCATTTATTGCCTGCGGTCCCTCCGTTTTCTTCTCTCTCTACCAGCCGCCGGCTATTTTTTCTCCCGAAAGCTTCTCTTCTCCAAAAACCCCACCGAAAAAACCTTGCTTGTTCTTCGGTGATTTCTTCAATCTCGATCGATATCTTGCATCCCCAGGGTTCAATCACTCCTTTGCTCAAGGTATTTCCAATTCCTTTTTGGATTTTTACCTCTCATGAACCCTAGGTTAAGATTTTGGGGAAAACGAAATGTAGATGAAATCTGTGGTTGATTCTTGAGCAAATAGGTTTATTCAGTATTGTATGATGTTTATGCATCGATTCCATGGACTCAATCCATCAAAATACTGAAAAATCCAAAATCTTTATTGCCCTAGAGTCGGCTCAGGATAATCGGAACTTCCGCCGTTGAAAAGCGCGGAACTTCCGCTAGCGGTAGTTCCGGCGTTCAACTTGCGGAGCTTCCGATTATCCTGACAGAACCAGAGTTCTTCATTTCCTTTTGAATCATCCTTTGACACTCCATCCATTGTTGTTTTTGAAGATGCCTAGGATGAAGGTCTCTGTCCCAAAGAGCTATTCAGATGCCGGCGCATCTTCTTCGAGAAATGAGGAAGAAATTGAGGATCAAAGAGAGTCATCCAAAATTCGTAAATGTAAGAAAGTGCATCGGTGAAGGGTCCGAATCGAATCGATGAGGAGTTAGAGAGCGGAAGAGCTTGAAATTGATCTTAAGTCACTCACAGCAGACGATTACACACTTCTTCGGATTAAAGATCAATATTTACTTCCTGGAAATTGTGATGACCCTCGATTTCATACCAAGTTTCAAAGACAAGTCTATGATCTTTTCTATGGACCAAACAAACCCTTTGCTGATCACAAGTACATTAATTGGTCCTACCTCAATGGGCTTGATAAATATGAGGGTACCTACAGGCTCTTTCAGCGAGCTGGGATTCATAACTTTGTGGCAATAAAATGCAACTACAAATGATGAACTCATTCGACGCTTTATGCCACAGTGTGCATTCCCCCTGACTTTTCTCAGCTCACTTGGATGACATGGACAGTGAGATATTCTTGCTCAAAACGTGCCTTTGAACGTGCATTGGATATTGAGTCGAGCAGATATGAGCAAATCTATGATAGAACAGTTCTCCTCTTTCACTTGGATCAATTCTATGACACCACACAGAGATTTATCCCTGGTAAGATAACAGGACTTCTTCCTATTCCCAGCTTGGTAAATAGAATCATTAATCATACTATGTTACCAAAGAGCGGGAATTATGATGCAATTAGAGGACATGTTTGGAATATTTTAGAATGCATCATGCATGGAAGAAAGTTTGATGTAGTGGATGTCATCATAAGGGAGATAGCAGCACAAAGAATGATCGAATCAAGCGGATAAACTTTGCACCTTATATTATGGCTTTGATCATTCGCCGATCGGTTATAATGGAGCTACACCTTCAGCAAGATAAAGCCTATAAACTAAGAGAAGGTCCTCCAATTCGCCAATCTTCGGCGTGCTCAACAGAAGAACCCAAGCCGCACTGCCGCCGCCGCCGCCGCTGCTCCTCCACAAGGTCATGCCACTATGGATCAAATCTATGCTACCTTGTTGGAAATGAAGGCGCCTCAGAGACCTTTCAGGCGGCGACCACTTCCAGATTGGATGCTTTTGAGGCAGCCACCACTTCCAGGCTCGACGCCCACACTGCTAGTCTTGACGCGCTTTCAGCCAGATTCGCAGAGCAGTTTCCTCCACCTGTTCGTTTTGGACGGCGTCGTTTTCGCTCTCCTCCTGGTGGTCCTCCCGCCGATCCTCCCGTCGCTCCTCCGCTTGATCTTCCGTTGTTCCTCGGCTGATCCTCCACAAGATCCTCCTGCGGAGTGACCCTTTGGCCCTTGATGACAAAGGGGAGAGGAGTGTGTTAGTGAGAGAGAGCTTTGTGGTGTTTAAAGGAAAACCTATCTATTATAATATTGTATTATATAGTGTCATTTTGACTATGGCTTGTAATGACTTTGTTTGACAACTTGATGCTTATGATGATATATTGTGTTATCTTATATTTTTGTTGTTCTTGGATCTTTGATTAATGATGAATGACCATGTGATGTGAATGCTCTATCTTTATTGTCATTTGTTCTCTTCCAAGTAACAACGCTCTACGTAAACTCACTGAAATTTCCTGAAAATCCAAACATGTGCTTTTCATTATCTTCTACTCAATATGCACATGTTAAGGGGGAGCTTTCTGTTTCAAACCAACTATCTCTCACAACTTTATTGTGTTGTCATCAATTACCAAAAGGGGAGATTGAAAGCATCTAGGCCCCTAAAATTGTATTTTGGTAATTAATGACATTATGTGAATATGGGACTAACATGTTTGTTGAAGTGATTACAAGGCATAGTCCCAAATGACAAAGTGAAACCAAGGAGCTGCATGTCAAAGAATGTTGAGATGATGGAATTGATCTCAAAGACAAGGTACAAATAGACTAGGACCCTTTGAATTTTACGGTCTTTGGAGTATGGAGGAAGACCGGATTATAGGATAAATGTCGTACTATTAAGGGGGAGCTTGTCTAGTAGCTTGAAAGCATCTCATTATGCCTTTGGATCAACTTAGGATCATGCATGTTCTTTTGGTTTGGTTTAAAAAGAAAATTCTTTTTCTCTGGACACAATCGGAAGTTCCGGCATGTGTATCATGGAACTTCATTGTCGCGGTTCCTCCGAAAAAGGTGCATCGAATTTTCCAGAGAGCATTCGTTTTTGGGACTTAGCCGATTTCTCAAAGTGCGGAAGTTCCGCAATGATACGAGCGGAAGTTCCGATTAATCGGATGCTCCGAAATATGTGCGGTCGGTTTTTTCCAGAGAGCACCCTTTTGGGGACTTAGCCGCTGCGAGCGCGGTAGTTCCGCTGTGAAAAGCGGATCTTCCGATTAATCGGAAGAACCGAAATCTAGTTGGCGGAAGTTCCGCACATAAATCCAACGGCTAGTTTAGAGCATTTAATGCTCACTGTAATGACCGTTACAGTGCACTCGAGTGAAGGGCGGAAGTTCCGCACCTTGCACTGCGGAAGTTCCGATTTCCCTGAGTTTTGCCTGATTTTCTGCATAACGGTCATATTTGGTTGTGGGGGGTATAAATACACCCCCACCAGCTCAAGGACGTGTTGTTGAGCATTCATTCAATTCATTTGAGCCTTGAGCACTCCTCTCACTCCTCATTTACTCTCTTTGCACACTTTTGTGAGGTAGTGAGCAAGAACAAGAGCATTGCATTATTAGTTGATCCTTTGGCTCTTGATTGCCGTCAAGTGAAAGGTCAAGCTCTATTCTCTTGGTGCTTGTCGGCACCTAGACGACTTGGCGGAGGTTGCTCGGTGATCTCTTCAAGAAGCTTGTGAAGAGACCCGTTGCCGTTTGTGATTGGTCGGTGTTCACCAACTCCGGAGAGGAGGAAGAACAACCAAGTGATCGAGGGTAGGCTTAATTTGTGGAGCCGGCTTGAGCGGATCAAGCTTCCTCAACGTGGACTAGTGAAGATCGACAAATCTTCGACACCACGGGAAAAACCCCCTTGTCCTTGTGTGGTTAATTCTTGTCTTTACTTATTGCACTTATTTTTGTAGCTCATAGATTGTGATAAATATCTTTGATTAGAGTATCTTGCTAATTTGGGTAATTTGATTAAGAAAATTTAGAAACCTCCTATTCACCCCCCTCTAGTCGGTTATCCTTGATCCTACAAGGCCCATGTTGAATCGGACCATAGTTAGGGAGTTGAAATCTTGTTGCATGTGCAGTCGGAAGGTCGCAATTGAAACGGACTATCAAATCGGGATATGGTCAGTGAGTTGAAATCTTGTTGTATGTGCAGTCTTAAGGTCCGAATCGAAACGGGCCATTAAATCGGACTTTAGCCGAGAGTGGAGGGAAGCTCTGAAAAGTGCAGACATGTCTGGGGGCACCCTAGACATGGTTGGGGTTTTGGAGATATTCTGGAGAGAGCAGACATGTCTGGGGTTGCTGATAAATGTAGAGATTGGCAATTCGGAATGTCTAGATTGAAATCAGAAGGTCCAACTATGCTATGAGAGATGTATTTGAGACAACTATAGTAGAGTTTGTTAGAATCAAGTTCGTGGTTGGTTCTAGAATTTGTTAGAATCAAGTTTGATGCATGTGGGCTGCATATTGCATTTATGGACTAATGTGGATCAAGTTGAGAAGAACTTATGCCTAGACATGCTTTCTTGGTCTATGTGTGTGTAGGTGGCTCGAGTTCGAGGATTGAGATGCCTTGAGGGATTTAAAGTTTGTGCCTACATGTTGTGAGGTGCAGGTGGAGGCTTTGCATGATATGGTTGGGCGAACCATGATGGTCTTGAGTGGACGAGCATGGCGATGATTGGGATGAGATGAATGTGGTGCACGTGGTGCATCGTGAGCCATGAGATGGTTTTGTGGTTTGTTGATGCTTCCGGAAGCCAAACGTGAAGGTATGCATAATTTGCTCATCAATTGTGACAATTGATAATTATGTGTGTTGTGCAGTGCTACGTAATGGGTTTGCTTGTTGATGATGGTTGCAGGACTTTGGAGCTACATCATGGTGAGGTGAACGTGACCGGGACTAAGCTAGGAGATCTTGGGCCTAGAACGGTCAAGGGATCGGGACTAAGCTATAGGAGCTTAGGTCCAGATTGATCAAGGTGCCGCTGGAAGATAACCGAGGCTAGCGGAGTGGTTACAAGCCGTGAAGACAAAGAGCCGGAGTAGGAGCTATCGTCGATGGAGATGGAGGGCAACAACGAGGTGGATCGGGACTAAGTTCAGGAAGGAGTTGAGGTCCAGAACGGTCAAGGAAGCTAGGTGCCGTCATGGTGCAAGGTGGTGCACCGAGTGTCTTGAATCGGTGCAAGTGAGGTGGCGGTCCACGAGCCCGGAGCCGGAGCCGGAAAGAATTGCCGGTTGGGTCAACGCCTTAGCGGGCATGAGCATTGGAGGAGAAATATTTACCGGATAAAGGTCAAGTGGAGGCTTCCGGAAGATGGGCGATATCTTCTTTTGGGAATCCAGCTGCTATGAAGGTAGATTCCATCTATGAGAAGGTGTGGATGGCGTGGGCTCGGCGATAGCTTTCCAACGCATCCAAGAACACGAGATTTAGAGGTCGTATGAGGGGCATATGACCGGTTTTGTAAGTGAGTACTTGGTCTACCCGAAATTAGGTTAATGGGTTGTAAGTATTGAGTGGGTGAGTGGGTTTGTAGCCCACCACCAAGAGATATTTGTGAGAGGGGGTAGTTGGCTTGGCCACTACTACAAGAGGAGAGGAAGAGATGGATTAGAGGTTAAGCCTTTAGAGGATTGAGGAGTGAGATGCAGGTGTGCTCTTGGGAGAGAGCTTTAGGGAGAGATGAGAGGTTTTGTGTGTGAGCGTTTTTGTCATCCTTAGATTTGGAGTTTGTCGAGGGAGTGGCTGTACAATCATTCATCCTCAAGTAATACAAGAATCATTCCCACGAGCTTTATGTTCTCATCTCTCCTTTGTGATGGATTGTTTTGGTTTTGCTTGAGTTCTTGTTTTTGTTCTTTCCCTCTTGTTTCTACCTTTGGTTTTGGGTGTGCAAGGACGGATAAGTGAAACAACCTTGGAATATATGTGAGAAGAGTTTTTAGAGGTCGTTGTTTGTGTGGCGCCTATTCAACACATTGTAGTGGGGAAGTTACATACATAAGCAAAAGTAGAGCATCCAAAATTAGAGCTAATCCTTTTCTTTCTATTATACCCTATTGTAATAAAATAAAATAATTTTATACTAGAATCCTGAAAAGTGAAAACCTGTATGGCTTGGCAGTTCTCCTGTGTTTTCTAAGAAAAATAAAATGTATGGCTTCATTGCATTGGATTCTTTAATCAATTTTGAGTCATGTTTTTTGAATTTTGAAGACCATTCCTTCAAGGCAAAAAAAAAAGAAGAAAGATTGCTGCTAGGATATGTATCTTCTCCTACCGACAAAGCAAAGGATTCCAGACCTAGTACTATTTCAGACATGCCATGTTTAAATAAGTATGTCACATGAGAAGTTTGAAATCTACCAGGAGAGTTCAGAGTAATCAGATGAACTTTTCTGTTGAACATCCAGCAAAGGTTGATAGGCATCACTTCAATCGATTGGTCATCTCAATCTCAATCTAAACTACATCACATTGTTAGTAAATTCTTTTTTCCCTATTAAGATTACCAATCTTCAGGTAGAATGAGCCATTGGAGATGCCATTGTTCTAACTTGTATCTACCAGCAGGAAGACCGAAGACACACCGAAGCCTAGGCTTGTTGCAAATGCAGAGAGTTCCTGGTTAATTATGCCTGGGGTTCCTGGCATTACCATCTACACTAACCATTCATACACTAGACCGGATGTCCGCTTGCATTCTAAACTTCAAGCAGCAAAACGGGGGAAGGTCTACAGAGTACTACTAACCTACAACAAACAAAGAAGCCTAAGAAACACATATGAATTGGAGCCGATGGTGTAGCAGGCAGAGTATACGAGACACAACGAGACCGAAGTGAATGCGCGGTAAAATAAGAGTGGAAGGCGACCAGACCTCTCACCCAGGGCTTGGGCAGCTGCCTGCCTCAGATTCTTCTTTCTCTTCCCTTCCTGCGTCGTCCGTTGCATCGCGCGCCGAGCACCACCGAGAAGAGCGGAGTACGAACGCCTGGATGGATGATGAATAGGCAGCCAAGCACGGCAAAAACTATGGTGATCTATGGACTATGGTCTATGGGTGGGGCGGGGCGGGGCGGACTAACCGATGACCTGTGCCGCCGCCGGTCGCGCCGAGGCAGCATGGCACCACGGCGGCCCGGCCGGCCCTGATAAGCAGGTCGTTCCGGTTACGAGGCGCCGAAAAGGCGGTAATTTCGGTCCAGTTGCACCATGTCAAGAAAGCATGTCTTTTGTTTCGAGGAAAGAAAGAATGGTTGGACCAGTCTGGGGTTGGGTTGTTGAAGCCAGTGGGCCTTAAGTGGCAAAACTAAGCCCAGTCATCTTTCTCAGGGCATCTAGTCTGCCGTCAGCTTGCAGGGTTGAGTGTACTGTATATAGCTGCATTCCTCAGATGAGTGTGCTGGCAATTCAGATATATAGCTGCATTCCTCCTCAGTTGAGTGTACTGCAATGTCGTATTTTTCCAAACATGCTGCGTCTGAACTCGCACCACTTCAACCTTTTCCGACGAGTTCTTGTCAGGTTCCTTCCTCCAAACTGTTCGTGTTCAGGGAGGGTCTGGGTGAGTCTTTAGCTAACCTGGCGTTGTTTCGTGATGGAATAGTAAAAATAATGCCTCCGAGAATGCAATAGCACAAATATCACCGGTGTCGTACTAAAAATGCACGGGAGGGGACCTAAGTATACTGCACCCTGGAGGCGCGTAGGCCATGTGGCGAGCTCCCATTCGACGTCAGCCGGCTTGCCGCACCCCTACAAAGCGGTAGATGCCCATGCCACCTGCTACTCCGTGGGGGCGCGACAGGCCGTCTGCCGCTCCGTGGTTGCGTGGCAGACTCCCTGCCGCAACGTTTTGATGTGTCATTTTTGCTACTTCATTTTGAGAGGGGCTATTTTTGCTATTTCGCTTCAAAAACGTGCTAAATGAGCCACAAGTGTCAGACAGGACCGCACTGTTTGTCAAAGTAAGAGGTTAGTCGGCCACTCCGCCGACCGCTGCTCGTCGACGGGGGTCCGCCTGCCAACGATACCTGCATATTCGGATCCCTCTCCGCCACAATGCGAGCAACAGGAACCACATAAAGTTTTATCCGTAACTAGCCAATGACCACGATAGCGCGAGGCGACGTAACCAGAGAATCCCGTGGTTAATGAATATGTTTTTGAAATAATTTGGTAAATGTAACAGGAAATAAATATGTGTCGGGACCGAACATGCAAATTCAGACCTTTTGTGTATTCTGAACTAGTCCCATGATCAGTAGCTAGTTCATACAGCGACAACATCGATGACAATCATATTCATACAATGAAATAGCTAAGAAATAAGCAAATTATTATTAAATAAAAGGAGTGGACCTTATGGTCAGAGTTTACATACTTTGCCACGCAGGGCTTAAAAGACTAATAAATAAATCTTGCAGCGAAAATAAGATAACTCGTGGTGGCTATCTGACATGCCCACAGGCAATCGAGTGTGGAGCACATCCTAGGTCGCATGATCTTCAAAATACTCCTCCTTATAGAACTCTGGATTTTTGAATTCTTCCTCAACAACTGATCAACAATGGTATAAAGTCGTGAGTATATAAAGTACTTAGTAAGTCGTAGGGAATAGTATGCAAATAGTATTCATACAATGCTTGAACAAGGAATGGCTATATGGTTATTTTGGAGAAAGCAGTATTGACATTAAATACAGTAAATGGATTGAAATGTGTAATTAAAAAGAATAATAAATAAATAGACAATTGCTTTAAAACAACCAGTAAACTTCCGCTCACAACCAACCAAACACTATCCAAAGTTTTATGAAAAGCTCTATATCTCATGTGAAATCCCGAGGCATTATCCATAATCGGGGATACAACTGTTCGAGCAGTTTAACACTCTGCAGAGGTTGTACAACTTGACCCACAAGAGATAACCAACTTAATATGTCGGCCAAGACACGCTTCCATAGGCGTGCGATTAAGTGAATATCACAAGGCCTTTACAATCGCTATGGTTTCACCACCGAATGGATCTTACACCCATTCGGGCCCCCTCTTGTGCCATTGTGAATATCCCTCGTGGAATTCACGCTTCCAAAATAGAACTAAAATCAAGATATTGCTAATTAATTAGTCAGATCCATCCCAGATTGGACATGTGGTTGTACGATAAGACCTAGATCAATGACGCAGAAGATTAAGTCCTTGGTGATTACCCAGGTGAGACTACCTCATCCAAAACAATACACCTCACGCGCTAATGTGCCTCACGCCCCTCCTTTACTGCACGATCACTCGCCCGAACATAAATCCCTTTTATAATAACTCTACTATGTATGTCTTTTGATTTGTTAAGTGTTGCTTTGGTTCTATGTCTTAAATGGAATTGATGCATAAATTTTGTAAAAGGGTGTGTATGCTGCATTTCTGGGAAGTATACATATCTCGAAGACACGAGTTATTTTGTTTGTGATGCTAGGGTCAATTGGCGACTAAGCATTGCAAGCTTAATAAACCGGGGTCCTCACAGTCTCCAAGACTCAAATCATGCAGAGAGAATGACACATGGACTTTTATACAGGTTCGGGCCTTCTCTGCAAATAATAACAACCCTACTCCTGTGTGACTATATTGAGTATACTGGTGACAGATCAAGAGAAAGACTGAATACAATGTCTTGTGCTCCTGATCGTATCTTTCTTTCTCCTCCCTCCCTCTCTTGTCTGGTGATTCCTCCTTTTATAGTGTGCTTGAAGTGGGCAACTATTTATCCAACCCAAAGAGAGTATCAATGCTTCGGATGATTGCACAGTTACCGGAGATTATTGTTGGAGAAGTAATGGTCCCACGTCGTCAGACAGTTGTCACTAGGACAGAGAGATTAATTGTGCAGTTTATTCAGAAAATAATAACGTATACTGACTGTTTAGATACCCTAATCAATTGTGCCTACTTGTCTATAAGCTCGATCAATTATAGGGTGGTCGTAACTGATCTTGTCGTAGAAGGACTTACGACCATGAGGTGGTTGTAGAAGAACTTACGATCATGTGCTAGTTGTAGAAGAACTTACGACTGTGAGGTAGTCGTAACTGACCTGGTTGTAGAAGGACTTACGACCATGAGGTGATCGTTGAAGAACTTATGATCATGAGGTAGTTGTAGAAGATCTTACGACTCCAGCTTCTCCGTTATGAACATTAAGGGGTATACCCAAGAACCATATAATGATATCATTATACATAATAAGGATTATAAATAAATAATTAAATAAGGATTTCTAGATCCTCGTCAAATGTGATTTGACTCAATCCTTTCGGATTGACTCGGAATTTGAACTAAAATCTATTTCAATCCGAAAGGATTGGTTCTAATCCATCCCTATCCAAGCAAACCATTAAGGTGATGAGTCGAGTCCAAGCCAACTCACGAGCTAGCGAGCCAGGTACATAGACCACATGCCTACCGTGGAAGATTCAACAATAACCCTAGAGAGTGATGGTTCTCCATCTCACTAGGCACATGCGCAGTCGTCACCATAGTGCTTGGATGCTCGCTTCAGGACGTTGTCCTCCTCACGCTACCCTCCTAGTCCTCGGCATGCAGCTCACGTCCCTGTTCGCCTTCGCGCTCCGCCATAGACTTACAATGCTCGCGTTCTGTGTGGCTAGTAGGGATGGAAATCGTCGGTTGTTAACGTCCTCGTGCTGCCCCTGGGCCCTTCGCGTTTGCATCCACCTCATCCCCTTCTGGCCGTTGGGTATGATGACTAACGAGCTTAATGAGCTAGCTTGAGTTTTTAAACAAGTCAAGATGAAATCAGCCATTTTAGCTCGTTTGATTAACAAACCGAGCCGAGTTGCACTGTCTATCGAGTTTTGGCGAGATGAGCAAGTTTTTGGCACTATTTGGTGACGAAATAACAAAAATACCCCACTCCCTGCGAGCGAATTGGCAAAAATAGCATCGTAGACGTGTCGATAGGAGACATGAGGGCACGTGGCAGTTGCAAAACAACGATTTTGCATTGTAGTGGCTCGATTCAATCACTATAATAATACTATTCAATCACTATTTATTACTACGCAAATACCATTCTTACCCTTTTTTTGTAGCTGCCACGCGGTAGGAGAGCGGCAAGAGGGATTCGGACGGTGGGAACACGGACATATCGCCTATTAGTACATCCATGATGATCCTTTTAACCATTCACTCGTAAAGAGTTATTTTACTGTGCTATTTTAGCAATATCTCGAGCCGAACCGAGTAAAGCCAGCTCCTTATCCACCCCTGATGCAGCGTTCCAAACCTCTCCGCGTCGCCGGCGCCCGAGTCAGTCAATGCGATGGAAGGCGCCCGGAAATACCCCCCAAAATACCCCAAATACAGACGAAATTTCCTCGGCCTAACCACCCAAAACCCCACGAACCAGTGAACGCGGCACGGCCTAGCCGTTTGACTCCAACACTCCTCGCTATCCCGTCAACTCCTCCTAATGCCCTAAACGCCCGCAGCCTTGGTGTCCGACCGGCCGGCGAGATGGTGGAGGCGGTTGGCTGGCTGGTGTGCCCGGTCATCAAGATCGTCGTCGACAAGGCCAAGTCCTGCGCCTCCGACAGGATCAGGTGGCTGAACGGCGGCGTCCCCGATGCGCTTGAACGGCTGGCGAACGCGCTGGTCCAGCTCCGCGCCGTGGCGGGCGCCGTCGAGCGGCGCAGCTCCAAGGACAACAAGGACCTTCTCCTGTGGCTCCATCAGCTCAAGGACGCCATCTACGAGGCCGACGACGTCCTCGACGACTTCGGCGACCAGACCCCCCAGCCCGACGCCGACGGCAAGGTCAGGCACCCTCGCTCCTCCCTCGTCAAGATCGGCAAGCAGCTCCTCGGCGTCGACGAGTCCCTCAACAGGCTCAAGGACGTCGTCAAGAAGCTGGACGCCCTCTACGCTAGCTGCGACTGCGAGAGGCTGATGCTAGCGGCGGGGTTGGAGGCGTCGGGGACATCGGGCGAACTGAGCCCGGACGGCCGCGCCACGGGCTCGGTGCGCCACCATGAGCAGGTGATGTTTGGGCGCGACAAGGAGCTGCAAGAAATGGTGTCCTGGCTCGTCAACCCGTCCGATGGCCAGGCTCGTCAGTCCGTCCCCATCGCCGCAATCATGGGCCACGGCGGGATGGGGAAGACCACGCTGGCGCAGCTCCTGTTACAGGATAAGGCGGTGGCCTCGACCTTCGATCTCATGATGTGGGTCCAGCCTACCGCCACGGACGACGAGCTTGAGCTCGCCAGGCAAATCTTACAGTCCGCCGACATCGAAGTGCCGGAAGGTACGAGGAGCTTCGACTGGCTCCAGAAGAGGCTCCGGAAGGCTGTCTCGTCGCGTACGTTCCTACTGGTGGTTGACGACGTCTGGAACAGGGAGAACATGGGGGAGCATCTCTACAGGGAGATGTGGTCGAAGGTGTTGGCCCCCCTCCGAAATGGGAAACCGGGGAGTAGGATTGTGGTGACCACCCGGGGTAAGATTGTGGCGAAATTGCTGGATGCAAGCAAGCAGGTCTGGCTGGACGGCCTGCCTGTCGACGACATCTGGTCGCTATTCAAGAGATGTGCATTTGGCGAGGAGGACATCGATAAGAAGTATCCCGTCGTATTGCGGGAGATTGGGAAGAAAATTGCGGAGAAGCTGAAGGGTTCGCCATTGGCGGCGAAGGCCGTCGGGCAAATGCTGGAAGGTAGCCACAGCGTCACCCACTGGAGGAAGGTGCTTGAGATGGACATCTTTGACAACGTTTCCTCAACGCTAGAGCTGTGTTATCAGAACTTACCGGAGCACCTGCAGCCGTGCTTTGCAATCTGTAGCATATTCCCGAAGAATTGGAGGTTCGAGCGCGATAAATTGGTGAAGATTTGGATGGCTCTTGATTTTGTCCGGCCAGCTGGTGGGGATGTCCAGTTGGAGGATGTAGGAAGAGACTACTTCGATCAGCTTGTCGTCAGGTCCTTTTTCCATAAGCAAAAGGCGGGGCGTCGGAGGTACTATTACATTCACGACCTGATGCATGATTTGGCTGAGAAGGTATCTCGGTTTGACTGCGCACGTGTTGAAGGTGTACAGAATAAAGAGATCCCAAAGACAGTCCGGCACTTATCTGTTTCCAGTGATGCTGTGGCGCGGCTCAAGAGCCGATGTGATCTCAAAAGGTTGCGCACATTCCTAATTCTCAGGCATCCTTCATCATCCTTGAATCAACTGCCAGGTGATCTTCTCGCAGAACTGAAAGGTCTTCGTGTGCTTGGTTTGGAAGGCTGCGATATGGTTGATTTGTCGGAGAGAATTGATCATCTGAAACATCTTAGGTACCTGGCTCTTTGCAAAGCAATCACCACGCTTCCACAAACAGTGGCAAAGCTCTCTCATCTTCAGACCTTGAGCAGTCCTAAGAGGTCCTGCCTCGAGGAGCTCCCAAAAGATATCGTAAACTTGAAATGTCTGCGGCATTTGGATATCGATACATCGAAAATTATTGGTATTGGCAAATTGGTTCACCTTCAGGGATCAATTGTGTTCCATGTTAAAAAGGAAAAGGGGCATACTTTAGAGGACTTGAATGATATGAGTGCTCTTCGCAAAAAACTCCATCTCAAGAACCTTGATCTTGTAACAAGTAGACAAGAAGCCTGCCAGGCCGGACTAAGCAAGAAGCAGAATGTTAAGGTGCTGGAACTGGAATGGAACTCTACTGGTAAGAGCATCCCCTCTGCTGACGCCGAAGTCTTGGATGGCCTTGAACCGCATCAAAATGTTGAAGTGCTTCATATTAGAAGATATCATGGTAACAGATCCCCAAACTGGTTGAACATAAGCTTGAACGAGAGAACCTACCTTAAATCCTTGTATCTGACCAATTGCAGAAAGTGGGAGGTCCTGCCTCCTCTGGGACAACTTCCTTGCCTTGAGGTTTTGCATATGAAAGAGATGTGCTCGTTGAAACAAATCAGCGGTGAATTTTATGGGACTGCTTTGGTTGCATTTCCTTGTCTAGTGGACCTTGAATTCGATGATATGCCACAATGGGTCAAGTGGACCAAAGAAGAGAATAGCATTAACATATTCCCTAAGCTCCGTAAGCTGAAAGTCTTAAACTGCCCTAAGTTGATCAAGGTGCCTTCTTTCCCCCCTTCTGTGACGAAGGTCACAGTAAAAAATGCAGGGTTTGTTGCTCACATGAAGCTATCCTCCTCCTCCTCCTCGTCATCATCATCGAGAGCTTACAATTTTGTATTAGAGAAGTGCTCTGCCGGCATCCTTACAGATGGCTTACTGCAGCAGCAACAGCTGAAAGCAATTGTCGTTTTGACTCTGAGGCACTGCCTAGATGTGAAGTACGAAGAGCTTCAGGCACTTACTTCACTCAAGAGGCTGGAAATCTCTCATTTAGACATAACTGATGAGCATCTGGGTACTTGTTTGCGAGGTTTACAATCGCTTACCTCGCTGGAGATAGTCAATTGCAGCAACATAACTTCTCTTCCACAGATTGAGAGTCCAAGCTGCTCAACAAAGTTCCATGAGCTACACATTCGGCAATGCTCCCAATTGTCTTCTCTTCATTCCTTGCCGAGTTTTGTGACACTGGAAACTATGTTTATCGAAAATTGCTCCAATCTCACTGTAAAATCTTTCCCTACCAGCTTCAACAGCCTCAACTCTCTGAGAAAACTGAGCATAATGTACTGCGCCGAGTTGGACTCATTGCCAAGTGGCTTCCCATCTTCACTGCAAGTTCTTCATCTGATTGGGTGCAAGCCGGTGCTGTCGAGCCAACTGCAACTCAAGGATGGACCAGAGTGGGATAAAGTAGCCTATATCCCGATGAAACAGATCCACTGATCAGAGGCTCATTGTGCAGGTGTGTTTGAATCATTAGTATGTCCATTTCATCGTCCTTTGAGAATGGCACCTTTCCTATAAAATAGTACTTGTAAGTTATAATATATAGAATGTGTCTCTTTCCATTGCAATGATGCTGACAATGTGTCTGATATTCCAATACGCAGAGGATGAGAGAGACCGGACGAAGCATATGCTCCCCACCAGCTTGCTCTCGGCTGGAACCACGACACTGTTTCTGCACTTTGACTATAATATATGGATTTTTTTAAATAATTATTTTTTATTTCAAAATACAGTAATATACCTTCGTTCTTTTATTTTACAAAAATAATCATTTGTCGCTCATCTGTTGACCGACTTAGATCAATCGCCCAACGGTTGAGCGACAAGTATACTAGTCAACGGTTGGGCGATATCTAGTCGCCAACGGTTGTAAAGCGACAAGTATATACTAGAAATAAAAATAATTATTTAAAAAATCCATACATTATGAGCGACAAGTATACTAGTCGCTCAACGGTTGAGTAACTTGTACTAATCGCACAACGGTTGAGCAATTAGTACACTTGTCGCTCAACTGTTGAGCGATTAGAGGCTTATGAGTGCTGTCGGTATTTCCTACCTCTCTCGTGCATCGTTCGTTGGGCTTATGAGCGACAGGGGCTAAGTCGTTCAACCATTGAGCCATCGTTCCTACCGTTGAGCTTATGAGCGACAAGGGGTTAAGTTGCTCAACCGCTGGGCGACTTGTACACTTGTCGCTCAACCGTTGGGCGATTGATCCAAGTCGCCCAACGGTAGAGCGACAGAGGATTATTTCTGTAAAATAAAAAAATAGATGTATATTACTGTATTTCAGAATAAAAAAGATTATTACAAAAAAATTATAATGTATGTGTTGTGTCTGTAATGCCAACATTGGCTGAAGTATGTCTTCATTTTCCTTTCTATTGTAGCCAGTGCGCTTTGTTATGAATAGTGCTGGTATTCATCATGAGGCCAATAGACCAATATAAATACAAATACATGAATGATATATATGCATGTAATCCCTTATACAACAGACAAAATACACAGGTAATAATACATATATAAACCTCAAACTTATGGTGGATCAACAACATGAAGTTTAGAGAGATAGAAGTTGTGCTGGGTTTTGGTCCGTGCCTTTGTAAAGAAGTCGCCCAACCGAAGCTCTGAAGACACATACTGAAGAGCAATAACCTGATTCTGCACCTTTGTTTGTATGTAGGAAGCATCAACACCAATATACTTTGTAAGCTCATGCTTCACGGATCTTTAGTAATGCTAATAGCACATGTACTGTCAGACAAAAGATGAGTGAGTGCTGAAACAGAAACACCAAAATCCTCAAGTAACCACCGTAGCTAAATAACCTCTACAATCAACAAAGCTATTGCTCGCAACTCAGCCTTGACACTCAAACGAGAAACTGCTATCTGCTTCTTAGTCTTCCGAGCAATTAGAGAACCATTAAGAAAAACACAATAGCAGAGAAAGACCGACGATCAGAGTGATCACTAGCCCAAGTGGCATCAGAATATGCCTAGAGCTATAAAGAGTTGGAGCGAGAAAAGAAAAGACGACGAGTGATGGTTCCATGAAGACATTGTAGAACACGAAGAAGATGACATAGTGGAGCTGAGTGGGAGCAGAAGCAAACTGACTCAAGATATGTACAGGGTACGAAATGTCAGGACGAGTGACACCTAGATAAACAAGACTCCCAACAAGGTGACGATAACGAGTATGATTAGTAAGAGACTCACTATCAGTGGACCAAAGATGAACATTAAGCTCTATGAGAGTCTCAGTGGTGTGCTGATCAGTAAGAGAAGCACAATTAAGAAGTTCATAGATATTTTTTTTGAGAGATAGAAACCCTTAGGCGTAGAAATACCCTTAACTCCAAGAAACTAGCGAAGAGACCCAGATCAGACATGAGACACTGCTCACTAATACACTCCTTGACAAAAGTGATGTACTGAGAATCATCTCAGTAATAATCATATCATCAACATATAAAACAAAGAAGCATCCGACTGGGAGGTGAAGTGTGAATAAAAAGAGCAAGATCATGAGCACCGGTAGAAAAACCAGCCGCGGTGATAACAGAAGAGAAACGATCAAACCAGGCACGAGGAGCTTGCTTGAGGCCATAAAGAGATCGGCAAAAGCGGCAAACCATACCCTCAGGAAACAGAATACCCGGTGGTGGCTGCATATAAACCTCCTCATGCAGCTCACCATCGAGAAAAACATTTTTAACATCAAGATAAGAGATGGATCATGCCCGAACAGACGCCACAACAAGAAGAGTGTGAACGGTTGTCATGTGAGCCACAGAGCAAAAGTCTCATCATAATCACGACCATGCTCCTGCTGAAACCCACGTACCACGAGACAAGCCTTGTAGCACTCAAGAGAACCATCAGAGCGGGTCTTAACCTTGTAGGCCCACTTGCACGTGATAGGAGTAACACGCGCGGGAAGAGGGACAAGATCCCAAGTGCCAGTACGCTCAAGGGCAGCAATATCCTCCGCCATCATATGTTGCCAATCCTGATGAACAGCAGCATCACGATAAGAGGTCGGTTCGGCAAGAGCAGCTAAACAAAAGCGCAAAGAGCGCAAGAGGCGAATAGACTAGCGATCACGAAGAGCATATCGAGGAGGAGAGGTCAAAGAAGATGACTCATCCAAAGAAGATGACGCATCAGAAGAATTCTCAACTCACGGACGATGAGTGTAGTAGAAAGGATAAGAAGAAACAAGGCCAGGAGGATCCTCTGGAGAGGGTGTCGGTGGCGAAGGAGGCGCCCGTGGTGAAGGAGATACCGACGGTGAAGGAGGCACCGGAGATGCCAAAAGTTGTAGTGTTGTGACTATAGGGGTGGCAGGAAAAGTCAAGAAAGAAAGTGGCTCAACAAGAGATGCTGGAGTGGTGGAAGGAGAAGGACGATGGTAGAAAGGATGAGACTCATCAAAAGTGATGTCATGAGAAACCCGCATCCGTCGGCCAACAGGATCCCAACAATGATATCCCTTATGCTCAGCGCTATAGCCCAGAAAAACGCACTCCATAGACTAAGCGGTGAGCTTGTTTCGCTCACGATGTGCAAGAAGAACATAGCACACACACCCAAAAAGATAAAGACTAAAATAATCAGAAGTCTTGCCACAGAGACACTCAACTGGGATCCCATCATAAAAAGCAGAAGAAGTGTAATATCCTGAATCGCTTTAATAGAGAACAATTGGCGTAGTGAAGGAATTAGAGGTTTCAGAAGGGTTTTTTTTTCTAAAGTGGGAGAACCCGGGCCGTGGGTGTAAGATCGAGGAGGCCGACTAGAGGGGAGGTGAGTAGGCGGTTTTAAAAATCTTAAAACCTTTTGGCTAAAACCATTTTCTAATTTGGAAGCTAACAACAAATCGGTTTTGCATAATTAAAACATAAATTAACTAGTCTTTACTAAGTGCACCAATAATTCTAAGACTATTGATAGTGATAGTGATCATACAAAAACATGTAAGCAATTTAAAACAAGGAATGTAAATTGCGCAAAGTAAAACAAAAGAGAACAAACCAAATAACACAATGATGTTTTACCGTGGTGTTCGGAGACTTGTTGGTCTCCCCTAATCCACATTGAGGTAAGCCCAATCACGTTGGACCGGCTCCACAAATTGAGCCAACAGCTCCGAGGTAAGTCCAACCACTTGGACCGGCTCAAACAAGAACCAACACTTCGATCCACTCGGGGTTGCTCTTCCTCCACTCCGGAGATGGCGAGCACTGAACAACTCACAACCGTCCGGGTCTTCTCACAATCTTCTTTGAGAAGATCACCGGTGCAACTCCTTCAAGCGGTCTAGGAGTCGGCAAACACCAAAAGTAACAAGTCGAAGACGCTCACTTGAATGAATCAAGTGTCTAAGCTCAAGTGGATACACAATCCAACACATGCACTTAGGGTTTGCTCTCTAAGCTCACTAAGTACAACATGTGCAGAAAAGAGTGTAGAGGGCTTGCTCTTTGCTCAAGGAAATGAATATGACACCAGTAACTCCACAACTGGCCACAAGGGGGTATTTATACCTACACCAAGAAAACTAGCCATTGGAGAAGAATCTTCAGAAAACCAGGGACAACTGGTCGGACTGCCAACCAATGGCCGATCAGACCGCCCTAGCTCCAACGACTATAAAACTAGCCGTTGAAATGCGGAGCGGTACTACCGCCGTTGAATATGCGGTAGTTCCGCTCTCTAGTAGTTTCGTTAACATAGGGCGGTACTACCGCTTCCCTTAGAGGTCCCAAACTACCTCTCTCTGGAAGTATCGTACCACCAACTAAGTTTTGGTACTTCCGGTGCGCGATAGTTCCGCTCAGGATATGCGGTTGTACCGTGATGCGGTATTTCTGCCAAATGAACCTCAGTACTACCACCTTATAGGGGACCAAACATGCTCCTAAAGGTATATCTGAAAAAAACATTTCGCACGAAGCAAGCGGTCTTACTGCTGACCGATGACCGGTTAGACCTGCCAACATATGGAAGTTAGACCGATATCCCACCTGTCAGACCGACTGACATGGACGGTCAAACCGTCCACTGTCACCAAGGCCGAAAATAGATTGCACACCTTGTTTCAACTCAATTTGCAAAACACATTTGCCAATTGACACAAGATGCACACAAGTGATGAAGGCAAGATTCTCAACAAGTTGCGAAACACATTTGCCAACTTTTAGAATTAATGCCACAAGGAAAAGGTACATGTACTTAAACCATTTGCAAACTAAAGTCACATGCTACAAGGATTATTCATGAGCCTCAATTATTTGTAAAATACATTCACAAATATTGGTAACATGCTAACGAGATCTAGAGCAAGCATTAAGAGCTATCAACACATGACTAACTCAAGCTACTAGTCAAGACCCCTCTTAATAGTACGACAACCTATACTAGCAATCCGGTCTACAACCAAACACCAAGATCGGTAAAAAAATAGGAACACATCCTTAGCCCTATCTAGTCATACCTTTGCCTTGCATATTCACATGATAGCTTGATGACGCACATCTTCACTTTAAGTCCAGGTCCTTGACTTGATATGCATCAACCCATGATGCATCCTTCACTTGACTTCCATTAACACATGATGAATTTCTCTTAACTTGATGACCAACTTATGATCATCTCTTCTTCAAGATCTTTATGTGCATCAACACATGATGCATCATCTTCTTGAACTTTGACTTGATGTCGATCAACTCATGGTATCTTCTCAAGTCATCATCATCATGGAACTCAATCTATTTCGCTAACTCATGGAAAATATTAGTCCCATAACGTGATTGTCATTAATTACCATAACATACCATTAACTCACAATGATGGGTCAAGATATTACAATCTTTCCATCTTTGGTAATTGATGACAACAATCATAATTGCAAATAATTGAATATAAAGTCATATGAGTATATATGAACTACACAAGTTTTATATACTCATTTGATATGTTTCAAAGTAAAGATCCTTAATATATGTTGATAAAAAAATATGGATCAACACTAATGAAACTACAAAACATATAGTGAACTCTCCCTCAATGTGTGCATACACGAATGTATAATAAAAGCATATGCACATATTCAAGTTAGTCTTTTAGTGGAGTTCAACCTATATTTTGGATTCGAGGAATGAAACAAGGTATAGGAATATGATGTCAAATGCATACCTCTTTCATTTTCACCTTTTCATCTAATGTAGACAAAACAATAGGTATAACAATTAAGGTGTTAGTCTCATAAATAGATTTGTAATTAATCACTAAAATACTCTATTAATTCAGAATGGTGGGTCTAGATTCTTCAATCTCCGCTTTTTTGATGACTGATGACAAATTCTTTATCAATGACAACATTTGGATATAAATCAACATAATTGAATAATTTAAGCTATTGAACTAAATTCATGCATGTCAATAAACAATTTAATTCAAGCATTATGCATATAATGTATTCTAAAGTATGTGAATGAGACATGCACACGAAAAGGTAAAATTATAAGAGAGAATATATTACTCATCCAAATATGAAAATATTGATCATATGAATACTTTCCCTTTTGGCATTAAACACCAAAAAAATACAAAATAAATCTTAGCAAAAAAGGAGTCTTTTCAAAACAATGAGATTGGCAATGAATTCATTTTAATATGGTCACAAAGAGTATGAAATAGATACATATGATCAATTTGGTGGTTTGGTTACAAGAGATTGAAAGAAACCATATTAAATCACAAACTCCCCTTTTTATGGCCGAAAAGAGAAAACAATTTGAAATGAAACCATATTGAGTTGTCTAAAGGAAATGATATTTGGAACATATTCAAATAAATTCACTCGTGAACCAATGAGAGATACAAAAAACACAAATAAGCTCAAATAATGCAAAAGTATGAGTTTTCACTATGTTGACCAAATAGAGAAAAAGTCAAAACCTTTTATTTTGGACTAGTTTAACTGTTTCCCAAAGAGAATTTCTGAAAAATAATTTTATTTCGAGAGATATTTGAATTGAATGCATAGCAAGAACCATACAGACAAAACTCCCTCTAAATATATGCATATAGAGATACGAATCGAAGTTCATGCACATATGAAGATTTTAAGAAAATTTGACAGAGTTTCCTCTATATGTTGGATCCAAAGAAGCATGACACAAGATAATCAAGAGTTAAATGTGCATGCAACAACAATAAAGATTCAAACATAAACATATCTTGGACAAGGATACAATAAGATGCATAAATCATTCAAGTGTCCAAAATATTACATGAGAGAAAATAAGCTTATTCTTACAAAACAAGGTTTATAGATCTAAATATGAAAGATACTATAACTAGGAAGGAGTAGCCTTTGACGTGGATGGATGATCACCATGCTGGGTGAAGGAAGGAGGACGACCACACACAAACCTCTAATACACAAGAGGCACTTGCTGTTGCTGGAACTCTGGGAATCTATCATCCAAGAGCATGACCTTTGAGTCTATTTCATCAAATCTCACGTTCAATCCTTCTACCATGGCTCTAGTCTCAACCTGAACTTGATGCATCTGATCAAACCTGGTATCCATGCGATCAAAGCTCAACTGAAGGCGAAGGAGGACTGTCATGACTGGATCTTGCTCTTGAGGAGCCTGCTGCCCTAGATGTCCATAAGGAGACAATCCTTGCCTCTGAGGCTGAAGAGGAGGTGGAGGAGGCACCTGAGGTGGAGCATCTCTAGGTCTGTACTTTTTGTGCTCCATATCACAAGGATTATCAAAGTTGATCTTGCTTTGAATAAGTTTCATAATGTAAGGAGTAAAGTATATACTCTTTGCCTTATCTCTCTTATATGTGGCAATCTGTCTTATGATCAAATTCATCACATCAATTCTAGTGTCATCCATGATATATTTCACTACATTCCAGGCACGCCCATATATTTCATCATTATTTTCACTCCTAGGAAAGAATGATGCTCTCATGATCCTGTTAATGATGATAGGAAGAAGGAGAAGACCACTTACTCTTCCACGCACAAAATGATTACCTTGATCATAGAACTCATCCACCTAAGTAAGAGAGAGAGGTTCTTGCAGATGTACTTTGATTCCTCTTGAATCTACCAAACTCAAAGAACTTAGAAACTCATTCCTAGAAGCTTCGAGCCGCTGTTGTCCTGTCATCCAGATGAGATGGTCATGGTCAGGGGACACATACACAGTTGCATAAAATTGGCGAATCGCATTGGCATGAAAGTTACACCTCAAGGAAACCAAGGAATCCAAGCTCACATCTCGAAATAGACGATAATGACCATTGTACACTGGATTCTATCCCAAGTAACTCCACTACATAAATATGTGATTAGCAAACTTCTTCTTGGTATAGATGATATGAAAAACATCTTGCTGAAAGAGTGTGGAATATACTCAAAGTAGCATTTCTTGAAAATCTGAATTGATTTATGTGCTTCAGAATGGTATACATTTCACTATTCAATCTTGCCACATCAAGTCCAACAAAATGACTCTGATCTGGGGTATCATCCTCATCCTCATCATGGTCTGATTCTTCATAGTTGTCATCGCTGTCACTGTTGTTACTTGTCTCTTCTTCTTCTACTACCTCTTCTTCATATTCATCATCGACATGAGCTTTTCCTTTTGATGAAGAGGGAGGAGCAGCCGAATGGCTTACTGTTTTCTTGCGCGGCATGGTCGCTGTGAAAGGAGCGTAAAGATTATCAAAGGAATCAAGGAATAAACTAACAAATGATTCATAATGCCATTTCTGCCAATTTCTCTATCGCAGGTGGTCAGACCGCTATCACGGCAGGTCGAACCGCCAGCATGGCAAGTCAGACCGCTGGGTACGACTAGTCAAACTACCAGTGACAAAATGGGGCAATCTGATTTTGGGATCAACCCAAAATTTGCAAAATTGATGCAATAGCTTAATAGATACTTATTAATCTACTCTCAAACTACTTGCAGGTCAAGGATTTGCCACCAAATTGAATTGAAATTAGGATTTTATGAAAACCGTAGAAATTTTGGCAAATGAACAATGTGAGTAACTTTGCAAGTCGGGAAATAGGGATTACCAGCTTAGATGAAGAGGGGAATCAAGGGAAATGAATCCTTGAAGATATTGAGGATCTAAAATCCGAATTTGGAGAGAGAACCTTCACTTAGGATTCCATGTCTTGGTAAGATGAGACAACCAAACCTCAAGCCAAAACATGGATTTGACAAAGGAGGTGAAGGGGAATTGATAGATTACCTCGTGATGCACAAGAGATGGCTGGAGAGGGAGATCAGGGCCAGAGAGGATGAAGGCGGTCGGAGGGAGAGAGAGCAAGAGTGTGGAATACCTGTTCGGGGGGAGAGTGAAGATGGAGGGTTAAAGCCCCGTGTGAAGGCAGTTACTGCAGTTCACCAACCAAAGCGGTAGTACTACATTTTCAATGCTGGTAGTACCGGTGACCCATTGGTCTTCGACCATGTTGATTTTCGACCACGATGGTTTCGACCACGTTTCTGGTGATTGCTTTACCAACCAACGCAGAAGAATGGTAGTTCCTCAACTTACATGCCGGTAGTACCACAAAGCGGTAGTACCGCTGTAATACCACTGGTAATTTTGATTTTTCTGAAACTTCAGGGATAAAACTTGGAATGGAGAAATATGCAAATGATCCCTAGTTTTGCACTCAAATAAATGTCATTCAGGATCATTATGCATTGAAGGGACTAAAGAATATCTAAGAACATAATTATTATGAAATATGCTTTTATTTTTCGCAAAAGAAACTTATTTTCATGAAACTTATTCAAATATGCCAAATTGAGCATATGATGATATTTAAAATATTCAATTGTATGTATGAGTCATTAATACTATTATGGACCTATTCATGTTAATAAATTTGGCGCAAGTGGTAAAACTCACTTAAGTGTTAGAAAGTAACCACTTAGGTCAAACTAGTATTTTGGATGAGTTTCAAAATCAAATAACTTTTGCTAGGTTGGCCTTTTGGAAATCTTGTGAATACCAAAAAGCTTTAGAATAGCTAACTCTAGGATATTCCTTTTGGGATGGTTTTCAAATTCCTTTTAGACTAGATTTTACACAAAAATCTAGTTTATGTCAAAAATAAGATACTATAGTTTTGGATTTTGGCTAGAAATTCTTTTTCACTTAAAATAGGTTTTTCTTGAGTCAAAACCTTTGGTAAACCGTTGAAAAGCATTTTTATATATTTACAACTATTTTATCAAAATATTAATAATATTTATGAAATTTTTAACTTTTGATTAAAAGGCTCAATTTTGAAAAGTATTACTAGCACTTAATTTATTTGTGCATCCTTAGAGATGTGATATACATATATATGACTTAGCACTCCCCTTAACGTGCCACTCACCATCTTGCTCAAGATTGTACTAGAGAATATTATGAACAAGAGCAAGAACACCCTTTTGAAAAGATTTTCATGGAATATGACCTGCACAAGATAAAAGGGCTAGATACTTCAATGTAAATACTTGTTACCGAGATGACATTCGTTCTTGATATGAAATGATTATTCTTAAGCTTGACTCCAATTTTGCACATGGTGGAATCTACCTCTTCATGTGAGTCAAACCCCAATACCTCTCCAAGTACCTATTAATCATTTAAGCACTTTTTTGTACCCAAACTCGGTTGGGTCCTTGAATGTTAGTCACAAGAGATTTGGGCACCCAAATGGCCCTAGCAATAAGCTTTGGTGAACTAACAATTATAGCAAACACATTACCATTTTTATCCTTTCTAAGCAAATAATGATCATTATAGATAATAGCCTTATGAGAGATACCTTTGGGACAATCCTTACTAAAATATCCCTTTTCCCTTCAATTGTAGCAAGTTGAGCTTTTACTTCCCCTTTTTGTCTTCTTCACTTGCTCCTTGATGGCTTGCCTCTTCTTTGATGATAATTGCTTATCTTTTACCTTGTTTGGGCACACCGAGGCAAAATGTCCCTTCTCATTGCAACCAAGGCACTTGATATTCTTCGTGTGTCTTTCATTGCCTTGTCTCTCTATTCTCCTTCTTCTTTGGGGTGAACCCGATTCTACTCTTATCTTGCAAGCATCTTTGCTTGCTCAATATCTCATCGAGAGTGATCTTCCCTTTGAAGCTTCTTTCCATGATATTTTTTAATTTTATGATTTGGGCCTTGAGCTATTTATTTTCCTCTATAAGGTTAGTATCACAAGATATAGAGGAAATAGAAGCATCCATTTTTGAGCAACAAGGCATATCAAGCAAATCATCACAAGTGGTGGATATGCTAACCTTAGATGAAATGCAAGGGCTAGGAGCTATACATGATATATCATCTAATAAATTACATGTAATGCATATATCCACCTTAGAGCTAGTGACTTCCTTGAGAAGGAAAGATTCATGTTCTTTTAGCATATCATAATTATTTTGAAGAAAGATATTCTCTTTCTTTAAAACCTTGAATCTCATCTTCTCTTTCCCAAGGTATTCATTAAGCTCTTATAATATATCTATCAACTCATCACAAGAGGGCTCATCATCATTTACCTCTTTATTACATTTAGCCATAAAGCAACGAGGTGATGTAGATGGAGTTGAGGTTTCATCTTTGTCGGAGCTAGAGATTGAGCATTCTTTTCCCGACATCCATTCTTCTATGAAAACATCATTGATTGAGGTGGACATTTCATAATTATCATAAAGATAGATCCACATCTCGTGAACGTTCTTGAGATTGCATATGGCATCAAATATCTCTATACTCAAAGCACTAAATAAAGCGTTAGTAGCTTGAGCATTGAGATGTGAGCATTTCTCTTCCTCAATAGTTGGAGCAAGAGAATCCTTTGGAGGAGAAAAGCCCACATCAACGATCCGCCAAATTTTAAGGCTCATGGCCTTAAAATAACAATACATGTGGATTTTTCAAATATCACAATTTGTGCCATCAAATAGAGGTGTCTTACCAAGATGCATTATATCTCTAGTCGCTATATTTTACTCTCTAGGCGATTAAGTCTAATAAATGAGAGGCTAAGTTATGATGCCACTTGTAAGATCGAGGAGCCCGACTAGGAGGGGGTGAATAGGCGGTTTTAAAAATCTTTTAGCTAAAACCGTTTTCTAATGTGAAAGCTAACAACAAATCGATTTTACACAAATAAAACCTAAATCAACTGGTCTTTACTAAGTGCACCAACAATTCTAAGACTATTGATAATGATAATGATCACACAAAGGCATGTAAGCAAATTAATACAAGGAATGTAAATTGCATAAAGTAAAACAAAAGAGAACAAACCACAATGACACAATGGTGTTTTACCGCGGTATACGGACACTTGCCAGTGTAATATTCCGGAATCGAATCGGGTGAATCGGGAGAAGTCGGGAAAGACAAGGCAGTTAAAGAAGTGAAAATACCTGTTGAGAGAGGGGGTTCTCTGAAAATTCTCAGCAACCTGGGCCACGGGCTGCGGCCCAGGTGGCCCAAGTGGGTGGCCGGCCAAGGGAGGGGGGGGGTGCCCCTAACCCTAGCCGCCCACCACATCTCCCACCCCCCACTTCCTCCTCTTGGCCGCCTCTCTCCCCTCCCATTGCCGGTGCCCTGCTGCTCCCTGGTGCACCCTCGCTGCTGTGATGCTGTCTCCGGTGATCCCCGGCGTTATCACCTTCTCCTGCCGTCGTCACCGGCCGTTCGTCGCCCTCCTCGTGGCCGGCCATTGGAGAGGTGTGGATATCGTGAGGATATATGCACGATCTTAGAATGATGAGTCAATTGGCAATGGCTTTGTTGGTTTGCAAAATCACGCGTTTTCGGATTTGCTCCAAGGCTGTCAGGACACGGCCGGTCCGACCGGCCAGGTCGCCGGTCCGACCGGCCAGTAGGAAGGTCTGACCGGCCGTGCTTGCCGGTTCGACCGCCAAAAAGAAAAGTGGTTTTTAGAGCTGGGCCAAAAATAGGTTGTGTAGGCAAGTGAGGGGAGTCTCCTGGATGTGGTCACATCATTTTTGGAGCTCCCAGTCAAAAGTTCTATTCAGTTGAAATTTCCAGAAGGTTTCGGAATTTCGAGCTGAAAATTTGGCTAAGTCTTTTCGGGCGGTCCAACCGCCGTTATGGAATCGGTCTGACCGGCCTGTAATCGGTCGGACCGGCCTTGTGGGGCGGTCAGACCGCCGATGACTTGGAGGATAGCCAAGTCGGCATTGAGTTGATTTGAATGTGTTTATTGTATGAACTTCAATGCTTTATTGTTGCATATTGCATTGTGGAACTAACGTGGGTCAAGTTGTGAAGAACTTGTTTCCGGAGACGATTTGTTTGTCTATTGCTGTGCAGGTGGCTTGCAGGTCAACGACGTCAACGGTGAGGTGGATCGGGACTACGCTTGGAGAGCTGAGGTCCAGAACGATCATGGATGCCGGGTGAGGTCGTATGACTCAAGCATGGTGCAGAATGGGCAAGATGGATCGAACGAGTAGTTCGGTACAACTGGTTGGATCAGGCGGTGCGGAAGTCGGTGCAAGTCCCTAGGAGGTTCCGATGGGATTCGGACGCGAGGGACTTGGTGACGTGTTGTGAGCCGCTGATCAACCTACACGTGGTGAAGCAGGAGATTGCTTCAATAGTTATGTGTGTGTGGGTCCCATGTGTGAATGGGTCCCAAATGTGAAACCCTAGGCCTCTCATATAAATAGAAAGGGGGGAGATGTAAAACCCCCCAAGCATTCATTTTGGCCCCCTTCTTCATTTTCTAGGGTTTGGAGGAGAGGAGAGGAGAAGCTAGGGTTTGGAGAGATTGTGAGTGTGCTCTTGTGTGAGCTCTTGTCCTCCTTGTTGTAGTGGCTTTGTAAGCATCTAGTGTGATTAATCAATCTTGTGATGCTTACTTGAAAGATCATTTGTCCCCTTTGTGTTCTTCTCTCTTTTGGATGATTTTGGTGCTTCCTTGATTCAAGGGTTTATGCTTGGTCTCTTGACCTATTTTATCTTGCTTTGATGTGTGGGAATACTCCTAGAGTCATCTAGACCATCAACCCCCACAAGCAAGTCTTGAATCAAGATTTTCATATTTCTAGGGTTTGTGCACTTCTTCGGTAAAACCTTGAGAGATCGATTCTTCGAAGTGGATCTGAAGGATCGTCGCTAGAAATAGGTCTCTAATATCATTAGAGAGGTGTGCTCGAAATTTGGTCAAGTTTCATTGGTTGAATCAAAAGTTGGATCAAATTGGATTTGGGCTTGAGTTTTCAGTACTGGACTGAATCGGTCTGACCGGTTTTGTAACGGCGGTCCGACCGCCCGCTCGCATCGCCAAGATCGCCGGTCGAACCGATATTCAACGATCCGACCGCCAGTTAGTAGCCGGTCCGACCGCTCGTTGAACGTCGGTCCGACCGCCTGTCTCCAGCCGGTCTGACCGCCAGTGCCCAGAACTGACTAGTGAGTTCTTTTCTCCATTTTTGTATCGTGTGGTTGAGGGGGTTATCGAATTCAGCACAAGGCTTCCACTGTGCGCTTACTGATATTCTTAGCTTTTATAGCTAAAGGAGTTAAGTTCGTGTTGAATTTGATTTAGACGAGAAAGTTGAGAAAGCGCCTATTCACCCCCCTAGTCGCCTTTACGGTCCTACAAGAGGGAAGAGAGGGGGAAGGAGGGAGATCTTCGGGAAGCGGATCAACGTCGTTCTACAGGTCTACAAGGGTAACCATGGCCTCTCCTTGCTGTTTGATTCCATAGGATACGAGAATTCGATTTGATTAGTGGATTCGTTCTGCCTCTGTTTTAGATCCAGTCTGTCCTGTGGGTTGTGCGCCCAGTTTTGGCATCTTAGAAGCAGAATCTGGTATTTTCATCTCCTAGAGTTTTGTAGCCCTGGTTTTTATCTTTCCATAGGCACCAAGATCATGAGATTCTGCCTTATGGTTTAGGAGATATGATATTTTCCTTGCGCGCTGTTCTGTCTGTCTGACGAGAAGGAACAGTCAGCTTGTTCCTTAAGTTTGACCCTGTTAGAGTAATATTTAGAACTTCCACCCAACTAAGTTATTGTAGCCCTTTAAATAATATTTCCAAATTGATAAAGATCGCCTCCATTGGATCTGTATAATGAAAGTTATGTCATTTTCTTTACTGCTGTTTTGTAGTCTGGACAATTGTCTATCGGGTAGTTTCAACTGATGTTTAGCCAATATTTTTGGCCGATTCAATGAACCCCGTCAGCTAGAGTTTCATAGTTTAGGGACTCGAATTGTCATTTTCTTTACTGCTGTTTTGTAGTCTGGACAATTGTCTATCGGGTAGTTTCAACTGATGTTTAACCTATTTTTTTGGCCGATTCAATGAACCCTGTCAACTAGAGTTTCGTAGTTTGGGGAGTTGAATTGCATTGGGCACTGGTTTCATATCGTTTCGAGTCCCAGAGAATTAATTATGATTTTTCTTGTACTGCTGCCCAGTAGAGCTGTAAGCTGGTTGAATAGTTTGTTTTCGATTCGGGTCTGTGCGTTATATTGGGTAGTCAGGGGATATTGTAGAACACCGATAGCAATGTCATATCACATTATTCTTATTTCGGGAACATACTTGTGTAGGCGGCGATGCATCGCGTGTGGGCACACCTTCGTTGCTTGCTAACACGTCGCAACGCGAAAGGCAAGTACATTGAAATCCTTTACATTGATGAATGATGTGTGTTTGTATGCATGCTAATATTCCCATGATCCATGTTTTCAATCAAATATGTTAATCAATATTCATATTCCGTTACATGCAAGTGCAATGTGTTAAGATATATTAATTTTCTGTTGAATGCTCATTGATGGTTGATGTGTCGGAAATGTTATGATCCATGTTCATATTCCATGGTATACATTCCGTTCCTATTTGATAATCCATGAGGAAGAAAGTGATAATATTCATTGCATATGTTCATTCCATTCATGTGTTGTTCATGTTTCTTCCACGGGAGTGGATTTGTAAAGACCCATCAACTCCAGTATGGGTATGTAAGATCCACCATTTCAATGTAGGCAGTTTCGGACACCCGTATGAAACGTTCTTCATACGGTAATTGGGTCCCCGGGATTTGTTAAGTACGGGCTTAAGTGAACACCGACGGGTGTCTCACTCGCTATACCGGTATGAGCATGTGTTAGTCCATTCCTTTCAATGCATCCATTCATTCCATTCACACACATAAGTTTTCAGAGATTAATTCATAATTTGTATTGAGATTGGCTTGTTCATAACTTGGTATGTTCAAATTGTTTACTGTACTTGCTGAGTTTCGACTCATTCTTGTTTTCTATCTTTATTTAGGTGAACGTTGATGATGGTTTTGTTGGGAGGGATTAGACAAGCACATTTCACTCAGATCACTATTATTCCTCTTCATTGATTAATTTTGATTATGTCTTTCATTTGTTAACTGAGAAACTGTAATAAATAAGTCTAAGACTGAAGGTTACTTCGTTTGTTAAATGCTGCAAGTAGTTCTTTAAATTACTCCCTGATCATATTCTGATGTATTCAATCTTAATTCCTGTCATGCTTATAATAAAGTTGGTCTCTTTATGTAATTAGAGGAGTTACAGTTTAAGTTCTTCCGCAATTTGGTTGTATGTTAGTTCTTTTAGGTAACATCTTGGCTTCCGGATAGCCAGGGTGTTATAGCCAGTCTCCCCTAATCCACGTTGAGGTAATCCTAACTACGTTGGACCGACTCCACAAATTGAGCCAACACCTCCGAGGTAAGTCCAACCACTTGGACCGGCTCGAAAAAAACCAACACCTCGATCCACTTGGGGTTGCTCTTCCTCTACTTCGGAGATGGCGAGTACCAAACCACTCACAACCGCCCGGGTCTTCTCGCAATCTTCTTTGAGAAGATCACCGGCGTAACTCCTTCAAGCCGTCTAGGTGTCGGCAAACATCAAGAGTAACAAGTTGAAGTTTCTCACTTGAACGAATCAAGTGTCTAAAATCAAGTGGATACACAATCCACTACCTAATGCAACACATGCACTTAGAGTTTGCTCTCTAAGCTCACTAAGTACAACACATGCACAAAAGAGTGTAGAGAGTTTGCTTTTTGCTCAAGGGAATGAAAGTGGCACCAGCAACTCCTCCACAACCGCCACAGAGGGGTATTTATACCCACACCAAGAAAACTAGTTGTTGGAGGAGAATCTTCAGAAAACTAGGGAAAACCGGTCTAGACTGCCAACCAACGGCTGGTCAGACCGCCCTAGCTCCAACGGCTATAAACTAGTCGTTGAAATGCAGAATATGTGGTAGTTCCACTCTTTGGTAGTTCCGTTCAAACCGGACAGTACTACTGCTTCCCTTAGATGTCCAAAACTGCCCCTCTCTGGAAGTATCGTACCGCCAACTAACTTTCGGTACTTTCGGTGTGTGGTAGTTTCGCTCAGGATATACAGTCGTAACGCGATGCGGTATTTCCAACAAATGAACCCAGAACTACCACCTTCCAAGGGAGAAAACATGCTCCTAAAGTTTTATCTGGAAAAAACATACCGCACGAAACAAGCGGTCTTACCAGTGACCGGTCAGATCGGCCAACACATGGTGGCCGGACCGATATCCCACTAGTCAGACCGACTGACATGGGTGGTCAGACCACCCACTGTCACCAAGGTTGAAAACAGATTGCACACCTTATTTCAACTCAATTTGAAAACACATTTGCCAATTAACACAAGATACACGCAAGGGATGAAGGCAAGATTCTCAACAAGTTGCAAAACACATTTGTCAACTTTTAGAATCAATGCCACAATGAATAAGGTACATATACTTAAACCATTTGTAAAACACATTTGCAAACTAAAGTCACATGCTACAAGGATTATTCATGAGCCTCAACTATTTGCAAAACACATTCGCAAATATTGGTAACATGCTAACGAGAGCTAGAGCAAGCATTAAGAGCTATCAACACGTGACTAACTCAACCTACTAGTCGAGACCCCTCTTAATAGTACGACAACCTATACTAGCAATCGGTCTCCAACCAAACACCAAGACTGGTAAAACACCAGGAACACATCCTTAGCTCTAGCTAGTCATACCTTTGCCTTGCATATTCACATGATAGCTTGATGACACATATCTTCACTTTAAGTCCGGGTCCTTGACTTGATATGCTTCAACCCATGATGCATCCTTCACTTGACTTACATCAACACATAATATTTTTCTCTTGACTTGATGATCAACTCATGATCATCTCTTTTTCGGGATCTTGATGTGCATCAACACATGATGCATCCTCTTCTTGAACTTTGAATTGATGCCGATCAACTTATAATGTCATCTCAAGTCATCATCATCATGGAACTCAACCTATTTCACCAACTCATGGAAAATGTTAGTCTCATAACGTGATTGTCATTAATTACCACAACATACCATTAACTCATAATAGTGGGTCGAGATACTCCAATCTTTTCTTCTTTGGTAATTGATGACAACCATCATAATTGTAAATAATTGAAAATAAAGTCCTATGAGTATATATGAACTACACAAATTTTATGTACTCATTTGATATGTTTCAAACTAAAGATCCATAATATATGTGGATAAAAGAATATGGATCAATATTAATGAATCCGCAAAGCATAGAGTGAACCCCTCAATCTGTGCATACGCGAATGTATAATTAAAACATATGCACATATTAAAGTTAGATTTTTAGTAGAGTTCAACCTATATTTTGGATTCGATGAATGCAACAAGATATGGGAACATGATTTCGAATGTATATCTCTTTGATTTTCACCTTTTCATCCAATGTAGACTAAACAATAGGTGTAACAATCAAGGTGTTAGTCTCACAAATAGATTTATCATTAATCACCAAAATACTCCATTAACTCGTAATGACGAGTCTATATTCTTCAGCGGGCTTTCGGCCCACGGCATCTGGCCCATTAGGGAGCCGGTTCTAGAGAGGGGGGCAGCCAGCCCTAGCCCCCTCTCCCCCCTTGTGCCCCCTCACATTCTCCCCCAAACCAGCCGCTGCCCCTAGCTCTCCCCTTGTGCGCCCTGCTGCCTCTTCCTGCCCTTTGTGTTGCTGGCCAGATTCAAGGGAAGGAGGAAGAGAAGAGGGGAAGGGAAGAAAGGAGGAGGAAGAAAGAAGAAGGAAATAAGGAAGAAAGAAAGGGAGTATTGCGGGAATTTCAGTGATCTCGTGTTCACCATCTTGCTCTCCAAGCGTGACAATTCTTTTACTTCTTTTCTATTTAGCAATCGGTAGAATTTGTTTGATAGATTAGTAATCTGTTGGTTCTGTTGCACTATAGTTTCGGGCACAATTGATGCAAAATTTGAGAATGTTGTCTTCAAGAGAATTGTATATCTCTATTTGTTCTTTTTGTAGAGTGTTCGATCACGAAATTTGGATAAATGGTTAGAAAGTTATGGCTGTTTGATCTCTGCTGTGCGAATCTAGATTGTCTCTTGCGACAGTTTTGAATTTGGAACTTAGGGTTCCTTATTGCGCGGTTGATTTGGGATGGTTAAACTCTGATTTAGAATTGAAGGACCGAAATGGCAACAGAGGGGGGGGGGGTGAATGGTGTCTTAAAAATTAAGAACTCCCCTTTACTGTATTTAAACAAACCTACAAAGCCCTCTGGAAATCTCAAGAAGAGTGAAGCAAAATCAGAGAACGAAAACAAGCTTCAGTCTGTTCTGTCAGAAATCGGAAGCTCCGATTCTACCTAGCGGTAGTTCAAGATGCGGTAGTTCCGGTTCGATCGGAAGTTCCGCCAACAGTAGTTCACTTGGACAATCGGAAGTTCCGATTGTCCTGACCGAAGAACAGTGCGCTCGGGTTTTCCCAAAAATCCGAAATACTAAATCTTGAATGCTCTTCTCAGGTCAAGTTTCACAGGACATCATCCTAAACAACATCTTGACCTCATGGAGAAGAATCGCAAACAAAGATTCATTAATCAAAGCAAAATCGGATTTCTTGAAGAATGGGCAAGAAAGACCAAAACCACAATAGACAACATTCTCGATTCTTAGCTCATGAAACTTTGAGGATATATTAGCAATAGCAATACGACTCTAGATATCAAGTTTCATGCCATCTCATAAGACGAATCAAAAGTTTCATCAAAACCCTAGCTATTCAAGAGAAGAACAGAGAGAAGAGAGGAGGCATAAACAAGTAATCAAAACCTCAGAGTTTCATCGATAGAAATCAAACGATTACAGAGGGAAACACAGAGGAATGATTACACAAGTTTTCAGTTCATCCTCTCCAACTCAACAAACTCTCAAAAAGCATAACAACCTCTCCAAAGGCTCTTTAGCTAAAGCTAACCCTAATTTTCTCTCACAAAAATTCTAACCCTAACACCAGGGGTTCACCTCTATTTATAGCCCTTGGCTAACGGGTCTCCAACCCATTAAGCCCGCTACACCCAAACGGAACCGCCTCCACTTGTGCCGCTTTGCGAAAAGACCGTTTCGCCCCTTGCGCACCTTCTGGAAGCCTCCCGTACACCTTGCTGTCCTTGACTCGCAACCACCTCAAGATTCACGCCGTCTTCGACACATCCCGACCGTTCTGACCTCAACGCCGCCTGCGCCTAGTCCGATCACCTCGTGTCTCGCCACAACTTCGTCTCGATGTCCTGCAGTCAACACAGACAAAAACACATCACATAGCATTGCACAATATCATAGCATCAATATTTGTACAAGACTCAAACTCATACAAACTCAAAATCACAAACTATCCTTCTCTGCACAGTTCTGTGCACAATCGGAAGTTCCGCACTTTACCTTGCGGAAGTTCCGATTTCCGGAACGTCCGCACTTGTCAGGATTATCGAAAGTTCCGCGCTTACCATTGTGGAAGTTTCGATTATCGGAACGTCCGCACTCCCAGATTTTCAATTCTGATTTTCGTCACAGAGGAATACTCACGTCAGTATTATCAGACAAACCGCGTTCCCAGGTGCGGAAGTTCCGATTACTTCAACCGAAACACAAACGTCAGGATAATCGGAAGTTCCGTTTTACCACAGCGGAAGTTCCGATTACCAGAACCGGAAGTTCCGCACTTCCAGAAACCAAAACACCAGCAGCGCAAATGCAATGATTTCAATCACAAACTTCTCACCACAGCGTCAAATACTCATCACTCAAACGGGGACCCTACTCACATGGTCTCTCAAGAATTCAGTCTAGTAAGATAAAAGATAGGATTTTTTGTTAGCTTTCTTTAGAGTACTGGATCGCAAATTTTGGTTAGGTAGACTAGGAGATATGATTTTCTTTGTAGTTGTATGTCTGTTCTGTTGTCGTGTTTGGGCAGCATCCATAAACTTGATGATTAAAAATAAAAGATGAACTATTTTGGAGTTTCGATCTCCATAAAAAATTATAAACACCTTAAGAATTCCAGAAAATATAAGGTCATCATTTTTGGAGCTATAAATCATAAGTTATGATTTTTGTAAGGTGATTGTACTATTTTGGAAAGAACAGATTTCAAGGAGGAAATCGAGGTTGTTTTGGGTTGCGATTAGGAGCAGTGCTAATTAGTTTTTTTGTATTGTTGTACTGCTTTTGGATTGTTTTCTTAGCATGTTTTATGAATGCTTAGGTGGTGTGAATCAGGGGGCAATGCCTTTTTCTCGTCGTCATATATCACACGGTTGAGGTAAGTTCAAGTAGTGGGTAGCACATGCGGAGAATAATAATGAATTGTTAATGTTTTATGTATATGAATTTGTATTCATGATCTTGCAGTTGGTTTCTATATGCTTATGTTGATTAAGTATATATGCTCATTTGCATCATTACATTTATCCTTGAGACTTGAACAACGAGGTAGCCAAGTAACAATATATTTGAGGTATATGTCATGTATTAGACGAGCATAAGGTCCCCACACTCGTGGAGTGTGGGCTTAGGGTCCCTATGCTAGAAGGCACAGGCTTGAGTATGCATCGACAGATGCATACTCCACATTACCGGTATTTGCAAAGAAGAAAGAGAAATGCATTCTTGGCATTTGCATAGCATGAAAGTAGAAGATGAATATTTATGAAAACATTTTAAATGGTTGTATGTGAGCAATTTTTATGTTCAGTATCTGCTTATGATGCTTTGTTTATCACCTTAGTTGTACTTTGCTGAGTCGAGGACTCATGCTTGTTATTTATGTTTTTTTAGGTACTTCCTAAGAAAGTGGCATGCATGGGAATGGGATAAAAACTTTGATGCACTACACTTGACATTCACCATGACAAATAAATTGGTACTATTTGTTTAATTGGAGAAACCTTATTATTGACTTATATTTTACAGTTGTGTTCATCCTTCGTGGTGAATTTGTCCCTTTGTAATAAAGATAGTCGGTTCCTTCATGTGGACGTTTAGGGTTATGCTTTAAATTTTCATTACATGATTATCATGCTCATATATGTTAAATTGCTTTGAAATTCTTCAATGGTCATTGATTCAAGTTAAACTCTATCGAAATTTAGAGAAACATTTATAGCTAGTGAGAAACCTTTTCTTCATTATGATAATATAACTTTTAGGACTTGATGGATTTTGTTTAATCCTAGATGATTGATTAAGTCTTGTTTATTCATTCCATAATGTTTATTCGTTTGGTAATGCGCAAATCGTGGACTGTTATCTTGCTATGCTTCTAGTTTAATTAATTAGAGTTGTCCAATCATTAATCATATTTTATTGTAACTCGTGAACGGTTTTGTTAATGAGTTGCTTGCTGAAATTTTATTGTAAGTAATGTAATTTTTTAAATTGTTAGGGTAGTTTAGTGGTATTCCAAGCTCAATGTTGGACTGGGTGTTACAAGAAGGCTGAATATTAATCATTAAAGTGGTAGTTGAAACGAGCTCAGCCCAGTAGTGTAGTGGGATAGCAGAAGTAAGCATAAGAGCACGAGCTGTCTCAAGAAGATGACGATACTTTCGTTCAGCTATATCATTATGAGCATGAGCACTAGAACAAGAAAATTGAGAGAGAGTGTCCTGCTCGGCAAGAAAACCACAAAGGACTCTTGACAAGTACTCTCCAAGAGAATCAGTCCAAAAAACACGAATAGGAGAATCAAACCGAGTACGGATCATAGTGGCAAAATTATGCTATATGGATAGAACCTCACTACGAGATGACATAAAGTATATCCATATATATCGAGAAAAATCATTAATAAAAATTATATAATATCGATGATCTCCTTTCAAAACGAAAGGAGCCAGACCCCATACATCAAAATGAATAAGATCAAAATGATACTGTGACACTGACTCATTGGAAGGATAGAGAAAAAACACTATACAGTTTGTCAGGATACCAAATGTAGGAAAAACTGGCAGCTAGCCCTCTAATAGAAGGGCTTTAACGACTGCCAACCAGCTGAACATTAGTGAACAAACTAACAGGAACAGTTCAAAGTTCCGACGAATGCGAACGACCAGATTCTTGCTCCACCAAATTAGAATGACGGTCTTCTCGCAAATTATTTTGGTATAAAATCACTGAAACACATGGATACAGATTTGAGTCCAATGATCGGATTCCATGTTCTGCTCCTGGGCCCCTTAGCAAAGTTCAATTATGAAAGCACATGAGGAAGTTGATAATGCTATTAACCAATCAGATTCACAGGTTTATTCCTTGCTGACAGGACTGTCTCCTTTGAAGAATGAAATTCAACTCTTATCAAACACCAACCACGCCCTTCATCTACCTTGTGTCTATAACAAGTTTCAAGATATTGATATGTAACCAATTTGCCAACACTTCCAGGATGACTACCATGAAATAACAATACAGGCATATCCAGCACTTCAAGATGTCTAAGTCTGTATATGCACCTGGGAAGTTTCTTAGTTATGCAGCACAAAGCTAGATAATGGAGATGAACCAACTGAGTAATGGTTTCTGGTAATTCTACAATATCAGATTCACTAAGATCCAGAACACGCAAGTTTTTAAGTTCAGCCAGAAATTTAATAGGGACATGACTCAAGGATAATGAAGAGCTTCTTAAAACAAACAATGTCCGCGGACTTTCCAACCTACACTTGCTTTTGAGCTTTAATAAATAATCGGTTGAGACAGACAAGTGACGGACTGTTGGTGGAATCACAATAGGAGCACACTCATCGATGTTGATGCAATCATGAACAGCAAAATGCTGCGCCAAATCATGCATTAGGTCATCTAGGAAATAATATGTTTGGTGGAAGAAGGACCGTGATAGGAGATCATCAAAGTATTCTTGCCCTAAATCCTCCGCCCATTTTCCTTCTTTCCTTGATGGTTCGATGAAACCCAAAGTAACCCAAATCTTGACCAATTTATCTCGATCAAACCTCCAATTCCTTGGAAATATGCTGCAGTACGCAAAACAGCGCTGGAGGTGCCCAGGCAAGTGTTGATAACTGAGTTGGAGCGAGGAAATAATAATGTTATCACTAATTTGTGTGTCCAGCAGTGTTCTCCATTTTCGTGTGCTGCTGGTATTTCTTACCATTTGTCCAAGCGCTTTAGCAGCTAAAGGTGAACCCTTCACCTTTGCAGCAATGGCTTTCCCAATCTCTTGCAATTCAGGAGGAACATGCATGCTTTCTCCACCCAAAGCAGCCTCCTTTAACAACAACCAACAATCACTGCTCCTTAATCCATCAAGGGAAACCACATGGGTTGCATTCAGAATTTCAGCTACTAGCTTCATACGAGTGTTCACCAAGATCTTGCTCCCGCTTGCAGCAGAGCAAAGAGGCGCCAGCACCTTCTTCCACACGCCTCTATTCTCCAGCTCAGTCTTCCCCTCGTCATTCCAAACATCATCAAGGACTAGGAGGACCCTCTTTGACACGACCGATCTTTCAAGCTTCTCCTGTAGGCTTTCCAAACAGGCAAAATTATCACCATATAATGTATCATCCGCTCCACCAATGGACTGTAATATCTCCCTGGTGAGCTCGACCTTATCCGATCTATCCCAGACGCAGACCCACGCTTTCAGATCGAAGTGTCGTTCGATCCTCTCATCGTTATACACGCACTGCGCAACCGTCGTCTTCCCCATTCCACCATGTCCAACGATCGCAACAACCGGAGCAGCAGAATAGCGTCCTTCATCAGAAACCCCCACGAGCCAGCGGACTATCTCGCCGCACTCTCTCTCACGCCCAAACACCTTCCGCTCCGCGAGCACGGAGCCGGTCACGCGGTTCGGCGACCTCACACCACAGCCTGTCTCGTCCGATTCTACCACGCTAACAAGGCGCTCGGAGCCGTCGTGGATGCGGTCGATCCTACCCACCAATCGCCTCAGCTCCCGGGAGGGCCTGCCGAGGGTTACGCAAGAAGAGAGCGTGGGGCTGGCCTGGCAGCGGCGGAGCTCGTCCAGGAGGTCCTCGGCGTCGGCGACGGCGTCCTTGAGCTGGAGGACCCAGGACAAGAGGGTGGGCCCGGGCCGCCGCTCGATCGCGCCGGCGACGGGATGGATCCGGAGGAGCGCGGCCGCGAGGTCCCGCAGCCCTGCGCGGGCCGCGCGGGGGCAGGCGTCGGCGTGGGAGAGGAGGCGGTCGGCGAGCGCGGAGACGTCCTGCGACACGGGCCACAGCGCTGCCGCGGGCGCGGCCGTGGGCATTGGCGCGAAGGCTCGGCTCCTTGAGCGGCTGGGTCGCGGGGGTTTGCGGATCAGCTGTGGCGGGGCGACCTCTGGCACGGCGGAGACCAGTGGTTGTGTGTGCCGACGAGCAAGCGGTGTATGAACTTGGGGAAAATCGGGGCCTTTAGCCTTTCTTTCAGGTCGTCGCTTCCATACGGTAGGGCCTCCATGTCCAACGTCGGTTCAAACAAACCGAGGCGCGGTCGTCCGGCACGGTGACGAGCCGGTCTTGGACGCGGGGCTCGGGTCCTACAGTCCTCCTAGTAGGCTCCGGTCAACCTGGTTCGGACCCTGCGTTGGGCGCTTGTGATGGGCTTCATCGCACAGACCAATTTCACCGTGTTTGACGTGGCATAGAACTAGTGACACGACCGGGATGCAGCTCCCTGCCGGCCTGCCTCTGCCCCTCGGCAGACGAGCGCGTGTTCCGGACGGTGCGACAGCGGCAGGCTCCGGGCCCCCGCGCCACACGCCCACACGACGCAAGACTTCGTACAATTCCAAAATTTTGGTACTTAATGCTTTTTGTCTTTGACTCTTTGTTCTTTACTCGGATCCATGTTGTATTGCATAGACAATTAGACGGTAATCTAGTATATATATTTATATTTTGTGTAGTGATGAATTTCATAATTTATTCGTAGATTTGCAATAATAGAAAAATAAATTTTACGTAACTATTTCACAAAATTCAATTAATACTCCTCCAATAGATGAGACCACAACTCAACCAAAGAGGCTTCAACTACAATTTAATTCTAATAAAATTATTGTTGATCCGGTGCATCGTATAAAATCTCACAAAATGAATTTACCTTGTGATTCAAACTAGCGTCTAGTATGTTTCGTTTATTTTGAATGTTCATGATCATTTACAATTTATTATTCTATCACTAGTTTCCCTAATTTTGATATAGATGACATATTGCTACTCACTGGAAGTATATTTACATGATTTGGGGGTTCGTTTTCCATTAGCGTGGTATCTTCATTGTATTTCTCTCTCTCTCTCTCTTAGTTTTATTTTTTGCTCAGCTTTTTTTTTCTATACATGTATAATTTTGATTGCATAAGAGGATGAGACCCACTTGCTCCTCTTGGCTGATAATTGGTTAGTCCTCAAAATTTCCAGGACTATTCTCAAATGTTTCTCATGATCTTCCAAAGATCGACTGTAAATTAAAATGTCATCAAAGAAGACCAGTATGAACTTCCTCAAGTATTCACTAAAAATGGTATTCATTAATGCTTGAAAAGTAGCAGGTGCATTTATCAATCCAAATGGTATGACCACATATTCATAATGTCCCAAATAAGTCTATAATGCAGTTTTGGAAATGTCTGACTCATTCATTCGGATTTGATGGTAGCCTGACCTCAGATCCAGCTTTGAAAATATACAAGCACCATTCAACTCATCCAATAAGTCCTCAATAAACAGCATTGGAAATTTGTTCTTTATAGTTATCACATTCAATTTTCTATAATATATACCCAATTGTAATAACTGAGAAGAATTCTGGAATTGTACCCCTTGCACCTTATATTTGAGGTTTTCCACCAATGCATCAGTTTTCAACTCTCCTCCAGCTACAAAAATCCTTTTTGCTGGTACATAACTGATTTGGACTCCCTCCTTGTGCCCCAGTTCATAGTTCATAAATGAATTAGTGTTTCCAGTATCTACCAATGCTACCACCCAATTTCCTCCAATGGCAGACACCAGGGAAAAGGTAGCTGGTCCTGTGGTACCCTTCATTGCATGTTGTGATATTTGCATCAGTTCTTCTTTTAATTATTGGTCCTTTTCTTGTTCCTATACCCTTCTTCTTGGGGGTTGTCTTCATCCTCTTTTCTTAGTTCATCACACCATCTTCACCCAATAGTAGTGCATGAAGACCCCTCTTAACTTTGCATTTATGACCTATGAACCATGGTTCTTGACAATACCAGTAGGGTTTCTTTTCCTTCTCCCCATTAGTGGTTCCAGTTTTGTTCAAAGGTCCCTTACAGCCACTACTTGTGTTGTTCTTTGGTTATTCCTGTTCTGCATATTGTCTCTAGTTGTATATTTTCCATTGTTGTAACCCCCTGACTAGCTCATCTTCTTTGCTGCCACCGACTTTTCATACACCCTTGCATACCAATATGATTCCAGCAAGCAATCCTCGAGGTTTTGCCCCACTAACATCATGTTTAATCTCCCCTCTTAACCCTCCAATAAAACAACTCATCAAGAAAGCTTATTGTAGGTATGGATGATCTCTTTTTACCAATGTCACGCACACCTCAAATCTGTCCACATACTGAGATAAACTTGAACTCCCTTGTCTCATATTCTGAAGTTGTTCAACCGCATCATTTGCATTGAATTTTGAGAAACGATCCACCACCATTGAGCATAGTTGATTCCAATTGATTATCTGCCAGGGTACTCCAATCCCCTTAAATCACCTTGCAGCCCTGCCTTGGAAATGAGCTGTAGCTAAATTCACCCATTGTTCATGTGGTGTACCCAATAAAGCATAAAATTGCTCACACTGCTTCAACCAATCTATGGGTTCTTCACCATTAAAATATGGAATTTCTAATCTTGGTCCCTTGATAATAGCTTCAACATAAGAAGGGTGATTTCCGCCATTTCCCATTGGATGACTCCCTTAAGATCCCAATACCTGTACCCCTGAACACTAAGGCATACAGTCCTTATTAAGGAACTGTCCTGTGATTGGGTTGTATTGATGATTACTCATAAATAGGTGGTCCCAGTTAATTCCATAGTGGTTGTTAATGTGGTTCAGATTTCCAATACTCTGTTGGTTACCACTGTTGTTTGCTTGAATCCCTTGGCTATAGCTTGGCAAACCTGATTGAGTTGATGTCATGACAGCAGTAGTGTAGAGGGGTCTAGTAGTAGGTGCGATAACATTGGGTTCAATATAGAAATGTACAGGCATGGGTTCACTGCCAACTCTAACAGTCTCAGCATTCTCCAAGTTTCCAGCAGCAATATTACTCACATGCATATCATTTTTGACATTCAGAAGAGTGGCAGGGCTCACCTTCTCTGTAGTTCTCCAGACGTCAACTTCCTCTGGGTCCATCACACAGATCTTCTTCAAAAATGATTTGATCTTTGCCATCTCGGCTCTCAGCCCCTTCAACTCAGTGAGTTCTTCTTTGATTGCCGCTACCTCAGATCTTGTGCCAAAAGCTCCTCCTTCTCCAGCCATCTTACTTTGGGACCACGTCTTTACCACCATACACCAGGATTCTTCAGGATCGGTTTGAGGGATTTTACCAGCCCAAAGCCAACCTCTCCCCTTTCCTCCTGTTAATCCTCACCGTCGCCAAAAACCAGATCTATTCTGCTTCAGGAATTTTTTCCACGGCACGCAACTCCTGCTGCAAAACCTTCATCACCCCAGATCCACACTCCAAGGATCGTGCTGATGCCCTGATACCTTTGTCAGGATCCGAGAGGATCTGACAAGTGGATTTTGGAAATTTTCGTGTTCTTCATTTAGAGGAGGAAGAGCAAGCAAACCCTAGGCTACTTTACTCTATGGGAAACTAAGAATATGCTCCAACAACCTGCTTTCCATTCCTTGCCTTGGGTCTTAATATACCCTCAAGTTACAAAGTTACAAGAGCTTCAAAGTTCAGAATAACTTCGGTTGGAAAGTAATAACAAGAGTTTTCAGGTCAAAGACAAAAGTATGATGTCTACAGCCACCAACAGTAAATACTTGGTTGTTTCCTATCCGCTCAATTCGCATTAGACAGAACCAACGGTTGGTGTTTCCCCTCCGCTTCCAAGTTGAAGTCGGCTAGACGTTACTCCTTCAGACGACTTCACTCATCTCTTAAGTTGCATTCTCGGAATCCCCTTTCTACAGTACTTCCTTTTCTTAGCTCTTGCTAAAGCCTAACAGAGGGTAGGCCAAGGAGGCGGCGATGAGATTAGGAGGGGTCGAGGGGATCTGATCTGCCGACCTGAAGTACAAATTCCAAAAAATGGCATTTTTTTCTAATTGTCTTTTATTCTTTGTTGTTTACTCTGGTTGATGTTGTATTGCATAGACAATTAGACACTAATATAGTCCATCTGTTTATATTTTGTGTAGTGGTGAATTGTACGATTTGTTCGTAGATTTGCAATAATGGCTCGACTAGCGGGAGTCGCCGGTAGCTGTAGTCTGAAGCTTCACGACGGGAAGTCGAAGGAGTATATTCAGATGTACATCCATTCATCATGGACGGGATGGAAGAAGAGGTGGTTCTATTGGGAGACGACCAGTGAAGACAGTCTCTCTTTTGTCAGGAACGCCGCCAAGAAGATTTCTTCCTGGGATTCGACTCCCAAGGATCTTGGCCGGATCGCCCTCTACATTCAAGCCATCAAGGACTTGAAGGAGGAGGGGTTCACCGGTTGGCATGTGGTGAAGGATTTCATCACGTGTAGCATTAGCCCTTTGAAGAAACGAGCACATCCCATGTGGAAGTACTCGGGGTCGCAAGACCCGACCAAAGATTACAAGCAGGGTAAGTAAACCTTTGGTTTATCTATTTTTCTATTGATTTTGAACTTGGTTATTGAAAGTTTATTCACTCCTGTAGATCTCTCATAAGCTGAAATTGACGCTCGAGTCAAGCTCATTTGTGAGAAATCCCCACCACCGAACATTGCAGCTCCTCAAATCCTTGTGGTCTTGACCGTAGAGGATAGGAGGGAACACTTAAAGGTAATTAAGGACTGATTTCTTCTTTAGGATCTCGTAGTCGTAGAAAAACTTACGACTAAGTACTGGTCATAGAAGAACTTACGACCGGAGAATGGTCGTGAAAAACTCACGACTAGAGGGTTGTCATAGAAAAACAGGTACTAGTCGTAGAAGCACTTATGACCATCATTTCCAAGGCCCGTTGCATGTTGTCTAATGCAGGTTTGCATAAGCATTTTTTTGGCTGAAGTCGCTTCCACTGCTTGCTATCTTATTAATCGATCACCCTCTATTGCAATTGAAAAAAAGACTCCAATTGAGGTATGGTTTGGTTCTCCAGTAAATTATTCAGAATTAATTTTTTTGTACTGCTTATGCTTATGTTGATAATGAAAAATTAGAGCCTAGAGCTATTAAGTGCATCTTTCTTGGCTATAAATCTGGTGTTAAATGATATAAGTTGTGGAATCTTGAAACACGTAAGGTTATGATTAGCAGAAATATTATCTTTAATGAATCTTCTATGCTTCATGATAAACTGCCTACTAATGTTCTTGTTGAGAGTGAGCAGAATTCAAGTATTCAGGTGGATCATCTTATTGGTTCAAATAACACATCAGATAAGGAAAATATTTTTGCTCATGATGCACCTATTGTTGAGAATCCTCCTATTTGTGATTAGTCACCACAACAGTCCATTGCAGTTGACAGACCTAGAAGGGAGATTAATCCACCCAAGAGGTTGATTGAAGAAGCTAATATTGTTGCTTATGCTTTGAGTGTGGCAGAAGATTTTGAAGGTAATGCAGAACCTTCATCGTACTCTAAGGCTATTGATTCCACTGAGTGTAATAAGTGGATAACTGCTATGATGATGAGATTGAGTCACTTGAAAAAAATGACACTTGTGAACTAGTGAAATTGCCAAAGAAGAAGAAGCATGTTCATTGCAAGTGGGTTTTCAAAAGAAAGGTAGCTATTTCTTACTGAACCAACAAGGTGTAAAGCAAGGTTGGTTGCTAAAGGTTATAGTCAGATTCCAGGTATTGACTTTAATGATGTCTTTTCTCCAGTTGTGAAGCATAGTTCTATTCGCACTTTACTCAGTATTGTTACTATGCATGATTATGAACTTGAGCAATTAGATGTTAAAACTGCATTCTTACATGGGGAGTTAAAAGAAGATATTTATATGGACCAACCTGAGGGTTTTGTTATTTCTGGAAAAGAACACCTTGTTTGTAGATTAAAGAAATCTCTTTATGGTTTGAAGCAATCTCCTAGGCAATGGTACAAAAGATTTGACTCTTTTATGCTCTCTCATAATTTTAAGCGATCCGATTATGATAGTTGTATTTATTTAAAGACTGTCAATGGTTCAGCTATTTATTTGCTTCTCTATGTTGATAATATGTTGATTGCTGCAAAAGATAAGTCGGAAATAGAAAAACTGAAAGCACAATTGAGTAATGAATTTGAGATGAAAGACTTACATGCAGTAAAAAAAATTATTAGCATGGAGATTATTAGAGAGAGAAAATCTAGCAAATTATATATTAGTCAACAAGGTTATATTGAGAAGGTTATTCGTCGTTTTAATATGCATGATGTAAAACCAGTGAGTATTCTATTAGCTTCGCATTTCAGATTATCTTCAGCTTTATGTCCCGAGTCAGATTATGATATTGAGTACATGTCTAGAGTTCCATATTCCAATGCAGTTGGTTCTCTTATGTATGCTATGGTTTGTTCTCGTCCTGATTTATCTCATGCACTAAGTGTTGTTAGTAGATACATGGCTAATCCTGAAAAAGAGCATTGGAAAGCAGTTTAGTGGATTTTCAGATATTTGCGTAGCACTTCTAATGCTCGTTTGCAGTTTGGGAATTCTAGGGATGAACTTGCTGGTTATGTTGACTCTGATTATGCTGATGATTTGGACAAGAGGATGTCTCTCACAGGTTATGTTTTCACCATTGGTGGTTGTGCTGTTAGCTGGAAGGCAAGTTTGCAAACTACTGTAGCCTTATCTACCACAAAAGTAAAATTTATGGATGTTTCTGAAGCTTGTAAAGAAGTTATTTTGTTGAGAGGTTTGTATACTAAGCTTTGTGAAGATAATTCTTGCACTACCATATTTTGTGATAGTCAAAGTGCTATATGCTTTACAAAGGATCAGATATTTCATGAAAGAACAAAGCACGTTGATGTGATATATCACTTTATTCGTTGTGTTATTGCTCAAGGTGATGTCAAAGTGTGCAAGATAAGTGCTCATGATAATCTAGCTGATATGATGACAAAGCCAGTTCCTATTACTAACTTTGAGCTTTGCTCAAGTTTAGTTGGTATTACAGTTTAATCCTAGAGACTAATTGGCGCACGGTGATTTTTATCTTATTGTGGGGTTATCCTGGTGATTGATGGTTCTTCATTATGCTACAAGAGGAAATTCGTCTTAAGGTGGAGATTATTGATATTATGATCTGAATTGGTTTAATATGGATAAGTCCGAATCAGTTTCTATATTAGCGGATAAGTATCCAACTTTGACTCTACGTCCTTTACCCCTATATATACCTTTTATAAGCCGCACGCAGAGAGAGAGCCGCTTCATGGTAATCCCGTGTGATTTGTAAACACTCCACATATAGTGATCATCGCCGATTGACGTTCGTGTTTTTTCCGTAATAGTTTTTCATATAAAAATTCGTGTCTCGTTCCGGTTGCTCTCACAGCAAGAAGATGATGCAGGTAGGCACAGAACCTCGAGGGCTAAACTCTGTAACTTAGGTCTTAGGTGCTGACATTCCATGGATCACCCACCATGTCATTGGGTTATCGGCGATGGAATCAAAGCTAAAATATCTTGTTTCCAGAAAAGTAAACTCTGCATACTCCACGTTAATTGTCCTTAAGTCATCTGCAACAGGAAATAATTTCCTCTAGTAGCTATTTCTCATTTAATAAATATCAGCATCGCTATGTGGGGGTAGACAATTAGCAGCTTCATCAATCCAATTGTCACTGTAATATCAACAAAAGAGAACAAAAGACAAGTACTAAGCCATGGCTTGAAAAACAGAAAATCACTTAGTAACTAGTAACTTGGATTCACCTCAGATTTAGTGCGTGAGCTAAACAGTGGAGTGGAGTTTTGCTCTTGCCCCACTAATCTACTAAAATGCCATGCACAACAGAGGAAAATGTCGACTCCTTAGGCCCCTTTCCATCATGCATATAAATGACAACCTTTACTTTCTCAATCATATTATTCCACATTTTATATATCAAATGAAGCCATGACTTTTCAGTGTCAGTTAACTTGATCCCACCACTAGTCACCAGTAAGTTTTTTTTTTCTTCACAAGCTATGCTTGCCCCCACGTTGTCATTCCTGTAATCAGACAACTTGTCACTCATGACCATCCTTACAAGAGACTGCTTGATAAACCGAAACCTCTTTAACATGAGAATATCCGATGCAAATCTTGTGTCACAAATAGCAAGCATCTTCAGCTTACTAAACTCATCAAGCATGGACGATAACATGTTATGGTTCATTATGAAATTCTTGATCATACTTATGTCCTCTACAACTTCTGAAATCTATTGGCAATCATTGAAGGCAGCATTTTCGGTATCCTTACCAGCACAAATATTCTTCAAGGCAAGACTTAGAAGTATGAGGAACACTAGGCGTCCACAGGCCAAATGCTAGCCAGTGGGGTCATTCTGCCGAACATGTTGAAAGCAGCAGTAGAGGCATGGTTGAGGATGTAGTACGTGTCATGGTCAAAGCTGAGGTCATCTCCGAGCAGCCAGCACGGATGGTCATGCTGGCCGGTGTTGGACCGAAATGACGACTAAAGGAGAGGGATGAATAAAAACTCTGTTTATTGTTCATCTTGATTGGATTCAATTCAATTTTTTCTCCACTAACTATGAAAACTATAGAGATCAATGAACAAGCACAACAGATGCCTTGTATTGAATTCAATCAAAACCCCTAAGCGCAACAACTAAAAACACCAAATTTCGACCGACAAACAGTACTGGTGAACGGTAGCATTCATACGGGTGAACAATAGCGATCATACTGGTGGGCAGTAGCTGTACTATCCGTGTAATGTAAAATCGGCATGAAATCAAAAACCAAAATTGGCTCAACTTTTGATCCGGTGATCCAAATAACCTCAAATTTCAATCATAGCTCGTCAAGAAGGTCAGGAACCTATTCCAATGACAATTGAGAAGATCAAAGCCAATGTTCTATGAATTTCATAGATGAGGGAAGGAGGGCATAAGAACCTTGAAAAATCAAACTTTGATCCTATAACTTGCTCGTGGGTAAGAGATGGTCAAGATGATCACAAGTGTATTCCCACATGTCACAGCAAACAAGATCTCAGGAAGAAACCAAAGGAAAACCAAAGTATCACCAAAAACCAAAAAATCACCAGAGAGATAACAAAAACAAGAAGAGACTCGTCTTGAATAATTTTCCTTGGATTGATTTGATATTAAAGTTGACTTACAATCATTCTACCATAGAGGACAAAAGCTCAACACTTGAGTACATAATCAATTCATCTTTCACAAACCCTGGTCTCAACTACTCCAAAATCTCCAAAAAACACAAATTATGTTTCTCACTTGGAAGAACTTGAGAACTCCACATCTGGATATTCCCTTATATAGTTGAGGCTGGGCTATGAGAGAAAACTCTAATGGGCACCCGTTAAACCCACACATAAACCGGTCTACACTTACGCACTGTGGTTTAGCCAAAAGCCATCAAAACAGTATTTTGGTGAAGTTACCAAATACCCCTTCTCAATCCTTCTCCAAAGATCGAGTCTAATCTTCATGAAGTAATCTCATACTTTGTCACGTGTAGGTTGATCAACGGCTCTCTTCGTACCGGCAAGTCTCTCCCAACCGGCTGCCACCGAAACCACCATAACACTTGCACCGACCCCCATACCGCTTAATGCAACCCGTTGCACCGAACTTTCCGTTCGACCATCGTTGCCTATTTTGCGTCAAGCTTGAGTCCACTGACTTAAGCCGGCATCCTCGATCATTTTGGACCCCAGCTCTCCAAACCTAATCCCGATCATCGTCGCTGTTGATCGTTGTCGACCTTCAAGCCTCTGCACAACAATAGACCAAGAAATGGATATGCAACAACCCAATATGCATCATGCAACACATATACACTGAAATCTAGGAAATTGACCTAACCTAAGAACATCGCCGCCAAGTTAGCCAGCAAACCGAGCAAAACCGATCAGCCCGCTATCTATGGCCGGTCTGACTGTCTATGACCTGATAGCTTCTAAAATTTGTCAAAAACACGTGTTTGAATAAACAACAATACAATTACTAATTATATCATTATTCTAAGATTATAAATATATCCTTACGATAAGTTGAAAACCAGGGTGATGTAGCCTCTCGTCGCGACGCCGTCGTGCGCATGTGCGTTGACGAGGGTTATGTGCGTTGACGAGGGTTGCAGCAGGAGGTGAGGCCACGACAATCTGGGTGTTGGCAACATCCTGTGTAATGCATGGCGTCGAGGGGCGTGTAGACGGCCATGGAAGTGCAGGTGGATTACATCTCCAACTGTTCAATTTTTTGTTACCATAAATATTCCAAATGAAAACGTCCAATTTGCCCTTTTGAACATTCACAAAAGGTCATGAAATCATAGTATTTATGAAAATACTTTTGTCGATGAATATACATATACCATCAAAAAGTCTGTTCAGACTAGAAAAAACGTTTCGACCAACAACAAAGCGGGTATTTTTACAAAACAATGACCTCTGTCTGGGAACGTACAGTAAACACAAACACTGGTCACAACACATACATCACAGGAAGTGGAAATTTTCAAGCTTGCTTGCATACGCTTTATGTAGATTGATCACCAGGGCATTTTGGCTGAAGAATCTATCTACCATAAGCTGCCATTTCACACATTCGCAAGTGCAGACTGCAGACTTGCTCATTCTCTGGTACAAAGAAGGATAATGTGAAATGGCCTACCAAAGGGAACTACTGCATCTGCATAGTGCCATTATCCCATAACTGAAGGGGTAACAACCTACCCCATCACCAAATTGGTTGGATGAAAAGTATCCTATCTGCTACTAGCACCTCCCAAGGATGCAAAGCAACTAAACTACAAGAACTATACAGTGCATGCAGTATACCGCTACTAATTAGTACATCATATAAGCCACTTTACTCACTTGAGCACGGTAATGCCCATGGAAAAATAAAAGGCTACAGAAGAGAGTAGCCATGCAATCATGTTTGCCTTCTGCAATAAATGGATTTGCAATTATTGGGCAACAATGAGCTCATCCAGGGTTTCTCCATCTGTGCTTAGAGGTGGCAGGATCAAGTCATCCTCCGCACTGAAATGATACTTTTCCCCACAGGCTCTAAGGAGCTGGTAAACCTCAAACATGGTTGGTCTCTCCTTTGGAGCGGGGATTGTGCAGGAGCATGCGACTTTCAGGAATTGCATTAGCTCGCTGCCATTGTCCTTCCCTATCAACGACTTGTCAATTGCATCATGGAGAAGCGCATTGATCGACAGGTAACTGATCCACTCTACTAGACTCCCTCTGAAATTCGCTGGAGCAGTGGAAACATGAGTAGGCCTCTCACCAGTAATAAGCTCAAGCAGAACCACGCCAAAGCTGTAGACATCACCCTTTGGCGTGGCCACCAGAGTGCGTGCATACTCCGGCGCCACATAACCAAGGTCTCCAAATTCTCCGTTAACAAAGGTACTGAGATGAGTGTCTATTGGATTCATAAGCCTAGCAAGTCCAAAATCTGATATCTTTGGTTCGTAGTTCTCATCCAAGAGAATGCATTTGGAGCTTATATTACGGTGAAGGATTCGAGGATTGCAGGTGTGGTGAAGATACGCAAGGCCTTTTGCTGCACCAATACCAATTCTTAACCTCAGAGGCCAATCCATCTTACTATCTTTGCCTTCTTCTTGGTTTAACTGATCATAGAGTGAACCTTTGGGCATGTCCTTGTAGACTAACAACCTCTCCCTCTTAGCAATGCAAAATCCCAGGAGAGGAACCAAGTTGCGATGCCTTACTTGGCCAAGTGTGTTCATCTCTGATGTGAATTGTGATTCAGAATGCTGTGAATCTTGTAGCCTTTTGACAGCAAGAAAAGAACCATCAGGTAGCACTGCCCTGTATATAGTCCCCGTCCTCCCAGTACCTATGATATTTCCTTTGCTGAACTGTTTGGTAGCCTTCATAAGATCACTTAGTTTCATCTTTGAAACTGGATTCTCAAACATAGAAACCTGGATAATTAAGAAAGCCATGTCAATAAGAAGTTTTTGTTAAACCTTTCGTGAACAATGTTACTCGAAATTGCCTTTCGTGCTAAAAGAAAGAAAAGAAAAAAATAGTAACAGCAAAGTAGCTTACCTTGATGGTTTTTGTTCCTTTGATGCTCTTTGCCCACTTATTTTCATCCTCATCCTTTGCCTTCTTGGCTGGTAATTTCCGCAGACAAAAGAACACAACTATTACACCAATTATGATCACAACTACCACGCCAACCACAGCTCCAACGATTGCCGCTGTGCTCTTGCTCTTTGATGAAGCTTCGCAGCCATCCAATGGAGCTCCACAAAGGTCTTGATTACCAGCAAAATATGATGCCGCAAATTTCTGAAGAAAAGGTGGAATAGGCCCATATAACCGGTTGTCTGCGACGTTGAACGAGCTTAACCGACTAAGAAGATTGAACTGCAGTGGGATTGGACCACTCAATTGGTTATGTTGGAGATTGAGGGTGTTTAGGTATGTCATATTCGAGATATTTACTGGGATTTCGCCTGAAAAACCATTGTAGGAGAGGTCCAGTGATGTCAAATAAGGTATTTGCCGGGAGATGTCAGGAGGGATCTGTCCTGTAAAGCTGTTACTTGACAGATCCAGCCCAGTCATACTGGTACAATTCTGAAGACCTTTAGGAAATGTACCCTGAAGACCCAGGTTGCCGAGACGCAAAGAAAGAACTCGGTTCTCATCCGGGTGCCAACATTCCACACCGGTAAATCGGCATATGTAACCACCAGAGTTGTTGTTGAAATTCCATGAGGATTTGAGTATACCGTTGGGATCTATCATGGATTGCAGTACGGTTTTCAAGCATTGAACATCAAGTTCAGAACCGAAACAAGTGGCACTTAATATCAAGAGAAGAATAACCCTCAAAGCAGCATAATGATCTGTCATGGAGCACTTGTGCGAACCAATGCAACCTATCGTCGATGAGAAACACCACTCCACAATTCAATCTTCACCTACATGGAATTATAATACAAGTTAGAAACTTAGAGAGGTGCATACTACTTGGTGACAGCAGCCATATCTGAACTGGAAGTTGCTGTGTTAGTTTTATCTTCCACTATCTAAATTGAAAATTTTGATTTGATTGCAATATTGACAAAACCAAAGTGTCAATAACATGCGGACAACATCGGTAGAGACTAGAGAACCGATCCCACTACAGCCAAAGCAAGTAACACAAGTTGCAAACCTTCTGCTAAGATTGGCAACAAAGAATAAGTGCAACTGGATGCATGGTAATCCCTAACAATAACCGTGCAATCATCTAATGGAGGCAGGTACTAACTCCTGAACCATCCATTGAGGCCTCAATTCTATTATAGGAAAAACAATCAAAAGGCTTCCTTATTTAATATCTTGATGATTTCTCGTATCCAAGACAAACGGCTCTAACCGCAAAAAGGCGCCCTACTTTTCAGAAGAAAAAAAATCCAAGGAAAAAAAATCTCCCAAAAGAAGCCACCATCCAAACAAACACACGTACAGAGACAAACATGGTATCTTTCTTTCTGATCTCACACCCAGGGGCCTTCAACAAAAAAAACACTTCACAAACAACCCTTAGTCCCTTACACCTCCTCAAGGCTTGTACCACACCAACAGCATGCACAGAATTCCTGTCCCCAAATTCCACCACCAAACTCTGAACACCCAAAATTCGATCTTCTCTTGCCACAGCTGACAACTCCAGGAACTGCTACTGTACCCGAGAACCCTCAACTACCAACCAAACCAGAGCCCGCAATGATCATATCACACCACAACAAGCATACAAGAACTTCATTAAGAAAACTACAGAAGCAAACTAAAAACAAAGAAAGCTCATGGATGACTCACCTGAAGCCGCTAGCCCTCCTCGCCTTGGTGGGAAGAAACCAGACGGGTCCAAGGCAAGCAGCGGAAGGGAGGACTGAGGAGGAGAACAAGAGAGGAGGAAGAGAGGCTCGGCCGCCCGTCAAAAGAAAGCGAGGCGAGAGTTTTCCAAGCGCGTGGGGGCCTAGCGCGGGTGGATGGGGCCCGCGACAGACGGGGCGCAGTGTGTTGAATCCTTTACGGAGGAGAGTACGCGCAAATCCACGGAGAGAGAGAGAGAGAGAGAGAGACTTCGTGGTCAACTGTCCCAGTCAATCCGCCAGCTTTCTCTGGACTGGATGGCCAACCGGACGGGGACGGGGACGGGGACGGAGACGAAGGCGTGGCTACGGCATCAGCATGTCACCGAGAATGGAATTCGGGGTCTCTCCCTCCCTCAGTCCCTCCTGTGCGTTTTACCGCTTCTGAACAAGACCGCGAAAATCAGTAGAAGTGGGAACCCGACTATGACCTGACGGAGGGCTGAACGGAGCTACGCGTACGCACATCCACACGTGTTGGTCCATGTTGGACTCCTAGATCGACCATAGTAGACTTATGAACCCCTCGACCGTATATCGTATGAATATTCTATAGGATACGTGTACATTACTGCTAGCCTAAGTACACGTACACGAAGCTGGTTGTAGATACCGGGTGCCAATGGGTTAAGGTATAGACCCTATGCAATAAATAAATAAATATTAAATAGCTAACTAGATATAATATCCTCGATCGTCAATTTTTGTATATACTTGATTTTATATTCATAATTTTTGAAGAATTGAATATACGAAACTAAATATTACAATGGGCATTCCACTAACATGTTTTCAGTAACTGAAAGCCACTCCTACGATTTCCATGTTTGCTTTGACCGCCCGTTTTAAGTAGGGTGTGCCATAGCGCAGTAAGCTAAAGTTTTTTTGAGCTAAAAGTAAAATATCGCACAATCCCATCCATTTGTTCAGAATTGACATCCATGACCTACAGTGCAGTTGTATAATTAATTTTGTGTCAAAACCCTCAAATTTGTAGCAGCCGTTGCTCTCTCTCTCTCTCTCTCTCTCTCTCCATGAAGTCGAGACGAGCTCACTGTGTAACTGACACCACGCATGTCTCACAACTATGTGAAGCCGGGGGATGCGAAACTTGCTACTTTGCTAGGGGCTGGTTGAGTGACTTGAGTCAAAAGCTGGCGGGTCTTTGATGATGTCCCTGTCCAGTGTCCAGCGTTGAACGGCAGAACTCAACTCGCCCCTTGGAATGGTTCGATTGGTTTCACATGTGATGTGTGTACATGAGTAACATGCCATGCATCGATCGATGGAACCGCCGCGCGCTAGTTCGTGGTTAGGGATGGAAACGGATTGGATAGTTTCCGATCGATCCGGACGAAAACGGATTCGGATTGTCTCGGATCGGATTTTTCTCGGATAATTTTCGGATCGGATACGGATTCGGATTTTTTTTGTCGGAAACGGAAACGAATACGGTAGGCATGCTATCCGGCGGATACGGATACGGATACGGATTATCCAGATAAGACAAGTCTGGATATCCGGATTTCGGCCCAATAGAAGAGGATTTTAGCCCAAAAGGGAAAATAAAATTTTAATTGATTTTCGAATTTCAGAAAATGCAACAAATCAAATAGCCTTTTAGAAAATAGCAAATAGAGTTAAAAAATTCTAGAAAAAATCATAAAAATTTCTTAAATTATTTTGAACTTAATAAAATTAATTCCAAGTTAAAATTAGTTTTTATTTTTGCACATAAATTATTTTTAATTTCTGAAAAATATGAACAACCTTTTTAAAATCCAGAACATTCAAGAAATTAATTATTATTTTTTCATTTTCACTTTAAATACAATAAAATCCCAGAAATCTCAATAATTTTTTTTGACATTGAAAACTAGGAAATTAAATAATTGACTTTATTTTATTTATTTTTTTCTTTTTAACCAAGAAAACTCTTTTAAATCTCAAAAAATCCAATAAACTAATAACTTTATTAATTTTATTTTTGGTAACATACTTTGGGATGTTACAGTCATTTACGTATAGATTAACTATATAGCCTCATCAATGTTAGTGTGAACTAAGTTTTATGTATGTGATAAGCTAAGTGTGAATGTGTGATGACTTGTGACTTTGTGAGTTCTGACTTATAAGCTAAATATGGTAAACTAAGTGTTATGTTTATGATGAACTAGTTAATGCAACTTATTAGTGCCAATGTTATGCGTGGTTGCTGAAAATATGAATAATTCATGAATGTGTTGCATCAAATGAACTAGTTATATATTTTCGTTAATTTACGGCATACAATTTAAGGGGTTTTCATGTTCAAAATAATCCGCGATCGTATTCGTTTCAATTTGTATTCGCCCGTATTTGTATTCAATATTATTCAGATCCGTATTCGTATCCGAGTATCCGTATTCATATCCGGATCCGGAAAAATATGAAAACAAATATGTGAGCCATTATCCGTCCGTATTCGATCCGTTTTCACCCCTATTCGTGGCCATGCGGCTTACCGTGAGCTAGCTAGGCGTGCAACTCCTTACTACTTATTTTAAGTATAATATAGGTGTTTTTTTAATCAATTTGTTTGCTGGGAGGGTTATTTTTCTATTTCACTTCATAACATTGTTATTTAAACCAAAAAAAAACGCAGTTTTGAGTTATAGCTTCTATTGTGCATGGGAGTGCAAACATCTAATTAATTATGGACCGTTCGATAGAAATCTTGATAGTTTTGGTTGAACATGCACGGCAAGGAGGATGATCTATTTGCCGGCTCTTTTTTGTTGTTGTTGTTGTTGAGAGGGAGTATTTGATATTTGGAGGCATGCACTTTCTCATTCATGTTGTTTTTGGAAGCTCCAATGAAATCTCGGTAATTCCTTAAAAATTGAAAGCTGGATATCGAGATCTTCAGACCCTATCAGTAATGCTGGAATTTTTTGTTCTCGCAGAAATCGAGTTGTTTTATATGAAATTTCTATGCTCCAAACCTACACCCTAAACATATATAAATGGGTCAAGTAGGCCAAAAGATGGTTCGAGCCAACCCCAAGTGTTGCCTGTGTTATATTCGACAGTATGTACTTGTCTACACTAGATAGCCTTTAAGGTTCATTTGGTCTTGTAGTGCTTTTCAAACAAGTAAACATAACAGATTAATTGACTGTTTGATAGGAAACAATAAACTATCTTATATTTATACACACACTAGATAATGCAGAGGAGGGTGTCCAACGTAGAATGTATGCATGCACCATCGCCATTTTCTAGTGTGGATCTTGATTCTTCAAGCACTAACCCGTGTCTGGGGTTCCTTTTGCTGCTTGGTCAAGTCTGAGCCACCTTACCACTTCGAGTATAAAGATTGGGCTGTCCACCAAAAAAGAAGAAGAAAACGACCAAACTGCAGATTTAGTGTTTCACACTTGCACTAAGAGAAGTCTTCCGGGTCAGTATCACGGGTGGTGTGAGCTAGCCAACTCGAGTTCGAATCATCTCTTCTTAAATACGTTGTGTGTGGAAAATAAATTTTATCTTTCTACACTGGTGTTTTTTAACTAAGTGACGGATATCTCTTCTGGTAGTCTGATAGGACATATGACTCGTAGTTTACATTTCCAGGCTCATTTTTTTTTTTTGACTAAGTATCGGCTCAAGTCAGCTGCAACAAAATTACCCACGCATCTCCATGTTTTCCCCTGTTTTGACCAAGTATCGGCTTAAGGCCGAGAGAAATTTGGGTCCAAAAAACCCTGTACACACCGAGCAAACTTCCAAGACTCCAAAGGTGATTTAGGGGGAGCACAAGAGCTCTTTGCCCATCGGTGGGCGGCTAGAAATTGGAGAGTAAACAGGCCTAGCAACTTTTCTTTTTCCGCCAATTGAGACTAGACGACCTTACTCCGATAGTCTGGGTTGAAAATCGAGCAAGCAAGAGGACATTCGTTGCAAATTATGCAATTTGCTCCAAAAATTTACTCTCAACGCTACGTGAGAATATGATATCAAACTTGGTTTTATTTAAAAAAAATATTTTATATGCCACTGCAGAGTTTTTGAGTACATGGTCGGAGTGGCACTCTACCTCTTGTTAGACTGAGTAAGTACTCGAAGAATCCTTGAACTGATACTTGGACTCAATTTCAAATATAATCCTTCCGAACGATGAACGAGACATGATGATTTTCCTTACTCAAATAGCAATAAATACCTCCCACACATTACTCTATCTGGCACCCTGTCACTATTTCACAATCTGGACCGTTGGATTGTCTACCAACAGCCTATATCTCCCCCATCACCGAAGGTTTGCCTCTCCCCCCACCGGCACCTCCTCCATCCACCTTGTGGCCCCCAAGCCCTCGCCGTTGCCTCCTCCCCTCATCTTCTTGTCGTTGCCCATCCCTGCCTTGCTGCCTCCCCTGTTGCTGGTGGGTTAGAGCGTGCCGGCGAGGAGGGAGCCCTTCTAGAATAGGATGGGCACGAACTTGGGGGGTAGATACAAGAGGATCCGAGGAAGCAGAGCTTGCGGATGGCGTGTCATTTGAGGGTGGTGTCGATAACGTTGGTCTAGATTTGGAGGTTGGCGGCAACGAAGTCAGCAGGGAAGGTGGAGTTGGCGTGGATGCCACGGACCTTGGTGGTGGCAAGTGATGATGATATCCCTACTATGGATACAGCCGGTCTACACACACAACTCATCCACAACTAGTACAAGGACCTCTTACCCGAGCTCGTGCTCGCCAACTTAATTACCAAGTGAATTCGTTCCTATGTTTATATATTACTGAAGATAAACCGCTACCTAATGCAAGTGATTTAATTGTGCTTAGGAACATGGGAACGGATCAAGGAGAGGCTTGTGGAGTCATGGACATGATGGAAGATATAATGGAGGTCACCACGTCACTTTTGATCCATGTAAGAAAGAGTTCGAGTTGGGCTCGTTCTGGATTCGAATTCGGATGGTTGTGATAGTACTAAGTTCAAACGGTCATAATTTCTTCATACGGACTCCGTTTGGAGTGATTCTAAACTTCATGGAAAGCTTATCAAGTCTACTTCCCAACGGATCTAAGTTCATCATCAAACTCCACTCGAGCCGGCTACAATCGTCAAAAGAGTTCATGTCTATTTCTGAGTCCGAGTCAAACGGGTGCTGCGCCACCTCCACTTGGGCCCATGGGCCTTGTAACCCTAGGGCGTGCGCCCACTTCGCTGGCCGCTACCCCTAGCCATCTTCCTATATAGGAGTCGCCGTCTCCTTTTGCTAGAACTCGGATTTCGTTTGATTAGTTTCTCCATTGCGAAAACTCTCATTTTTCGCTTGTGTCGACTAGACCAACCGTAAAAGACCTCTGTGGAATCACACCTCTTGAACTTAATCATATATTTGCAATTCATATTGCTTTTTACCTCGTTCTTGCTTGTCCTTCGATTGCTTGCATGAATTGATCCTCATGATCAGGCCAATCGGGTATTTGGCATGGTTGATAATGACTTGGTGGTTAGTTCAGCGATTGTTTGGTTCGTGCGTGCTGCGTTCGTAGCCTGAATCGTAAGAATTGACCGTCATCCAATCAGAATTTACCCCTCTCACCGAAAGATCTGGGCAACAGAGATCATCAGCAAGGATGACGTAGTGGGGAGCTCGGCGATGAAGAAGGCCTCGGCGGAGGGAGGTGAACTCGGCGCCTACTGCCTTGCCCTGCCACACCTTACCAATTTTGGAGAAGGAGCTCGCCGGTTTTGGAGAAGACGGGGCAAAACTAAAGGGGTGCTAAATGGAGCATGCGTGGGTAAGAACTGGGTGCTATTTTATCGAGGCAAAGAAATTGAGTGGTATATTTACAAACCGGTTCAAAAAGAGTACTTTGAGAGTTAGCCTTTTAAGAAAAAGGAATACTAATAGGTGGCCAGAATTTAGTTCACTTCTGCACCCCATAGCCAGCATGAATCACCTCCCACTTTCTCCAGAAAACTAGGCCGGGCCAGCCATGTCACTGCAACAATTTAATCCACGTCATGACCTATGAAGTGGCCATATCAGCACAAAACTAAATCTGTGTGGCAAAACCACCATCAAAAGAAGGGTCAGGGGCATTATTTGATCTAGTTTCAAAAGTTTACGGTGTAAGAGATACCGACTTGCAAAATTCAGTGTGAAAACTGAACTTCCATGATCGATAGTTGAGAGGGGGTAATATAGACATTTTCAATTTGAAATTAGACATGTCTAGAAAAAAAAAGATGACAGGAGAACGTCATTTTCTAGCTGAAAAGGGTCTGGCACTGACAACATTGATCATTAGTTAATTACCATGCACTGCCCGTAAAGTGAACACCATCATTTCCTGCATAAACATCATTTTAAAGAAATTTTTCGTAACCATTTGCACAATATTCCAAGGAGGGGTCGATGCACAAGAGCATCCGAAGAGTAGGATGCACTGGATACACCTTCTTTCTTAGAAATGGAGTTACTGAAGGCTTATATCCCTTCTTTTTTTTTTTAATACGTCTAGTCTAGTGCATTACTACTCATGTTGATCTCAAGCCGGTGCCTACTTGGCAAGGCGCCAAGGAGGTTGGGGAGAAGATGTTTGATGAGGTCCACAAACAGTTTCGTGAACTCAGTAATGGCATCCACATCATCAGCGTGTTAATCCCGTATGCTCCAATTCCATCAAACCACCGGCGTGACAACGCATGTATCAAGCTCGCAGAGATTTCTCCGAAATCGTGAGATCGCGTGGGAGCTCCAGCCGAGTCGAGGAGGATGTGCTACAGAACCTGATAGATTCCAAGTATAAAGACGGCCGCCCACAACCGAAGCAGAGGTCACCAGGTTGATCATTGCCATGCTTTTTGCCGGAAAACACACAAGCTCTCTCGCCGGTGCTTGGACCGGTAGACTCTGTTTGACACAGTTTCTGCTTTAGCTTTTTAAGTGAGAAAAACCTAACGTTTTGAAAGTACCTCAAATTTACAAAAATTATCTACCTTATACCTTAAGTATTTAAGCCAAGACCGCTTATTTTCCTCCCTATCCCGCCGCTCTGCTCCTCTGGCGCCGTTCCCCCTTCGCAACAGGCGTTCGTCCCGGGCGAGCTCTCCACGGCGGCGCCATCTCTGCTGAACAAGGCAAGCTTCGGTCATCATCACCGGCACCTTTCTTTATCGGTGCCTCTCCTCTCTCTTTAGGCTACAACTAGAGTAGCAGCTCCACTACACGCACGCACGCACCCCTTCGTCCTCCCGGTCGGCCGCTGCCAGCGAGATCTCCATGTTTTGGCTTCGGGCGCTGTGGCAAGCTTCCGTTAACGCCACCAAGCGAGGTAGCTCCCTACCACAAACCCCGGTCTTGTTTCTATCTGTTTGGTTCATTTACTCGACGAAACCCGCTTGGTGCTGCTCCGTATTAATTCGGTTGAGGCTTCGATACAGATAGAGTAAATTTCCAGCATTTCAGTTTCATTCCAAATGTGCACTGCTGGATAGTAACCTTTATGACATCTTAAGTTGCTTTTAAATTCAGAAGATCTGATTCCGCCTACTTAAAGACACATCTTCAATTTCAATTCAAAAGATGAGCTGAAAAGATGGCACTTGTACTCAGATTCAGAGTATGGAGGTAATGCCTCACATCGAAATTTTGTTTGTATAAATATAACTTGTTGCAGTTTCTCTGAATAACTGAAACGATAGAATATATCATTCATTGTGTTTTTGTGATTGTGAGATAGTAATGCAAGATTCATACTTTTGCCTGGCATTGAAATTACTCCTTTGTTTTTGTTCTCAGAATATATAGAGAATATGCCCTGTTAGTTTCTGATAGCTTTATTTAATTGATGATCATGTTATTGATTTAAGTTTTCATGATGCTTCTATGTTTCGAACAAAAATGGATAAAATCAAGGAAAGTTCTCCCCTTTCGGAGAACAGCAGAAAAATGAATTGCAGTTTAATTCTGGCAGGTTCCTAATATAGTTCTATCCAGGAGTCTTCCTAATGTATATTCCTTTCAAAGGATACATACCACAGTTGAAATATTACAGTTTATCCATTCATGAGGAGTTCTCCCTTTGTTGCCTACTTTTGCCCCTTACTTTTGCTTCGCCATGAATGTTCTCCAAAAAGTGATGTCTGATACCTATTATAAGCTTGCTGTCTGTTATTAGCAAGGAATGGAAGATGTTATCGCTCCACATTATCACTGCCTCTGGGCACATTATACACATAGTGAGCCAAATGGGAGTCTACCTGCCTCTTGTGTTTGTTTGTTTGTTAAACTTCTATACTATTTCTATTTTCTTGACATCTTTTGCAACTAATATAAAGCTTTGTATTTTCATCTATGAAATAATATGATTGTATTTGCATCTATGAAATAATATGATTGTATTTGCATCTATTTTCATCACTCTTCCCTTCGAAATGTCATCGAGCGTACGTTTGGTATTTGGAAAATGAAGTGGCGTATTCTACTGAAAATTCCAAGTTACAATGAGCACAAGCAAAAGAAAATTATCATTGCAACAATTGGGGGGGGGGGCAAGGAGGGGGGAGGCGCACTAGGCCCAAGGCCCATGCGCCCCCACTTCCCCCCAACCCTAACCGGCTCCCCCCTACTCCCCTCTCCCTCCCCACTCCCTCTTGGAGCCGCCACCTTCTCCTCCCCCAAACCGACACCCCTGCCCCTTGGTGCTGCCTCCTCCCCTTGGTGCCGACCCCCGGTGATCCCCGGCGCTGCCCCCAAGGTCCTCCCCGAAGCCGCCTCCTCCTGCCATCTCCTCCGGTCAATTGTCTTCCCCGTTGTGGCCGGCCATTGAAGGGAGGAAGAAGAAGAAGAGGGGGAGTTCTTCGGGAGGCTAATCAACATCTCCCTGCGGGTCTTCAAGGGTAACGAAGAGTCTAATTCGTTGTTTCATACTGTTTGGAGGAAGAATTGATGATTTGGATTGAACCGACATGCTGTAATTGAGATTCCAGAAAGTGTCCAGATTGTTACGCGTCCGGTTTCGACCTCTTAGAGGCTGATCTGGAGGTTCTCATCTCCTAGAGAATTGTAGCCACGGTTGTTAGCTTTCCATAGCCACCAAGATCACCAAATTCCGATCTGTGGTTGAAAAGTTATGATAGATTCATTATTGCTGTCCTGAGAAACCTGACGAGAATTGTCAGATTAGTTGTTTGATGAAATATGAATTGTTTAGGATCAGATTCAGACTTTTCACCCCAAACGTTTTCTGTAGATAATTTTATTAACTTTCCAGATTGATAAAGAACACTCAAATTGGACTTATATAGTAAAAGTTATCTTATATTCTTCGTTGCTGTTCTGAACGTCGGTACAGAGGTCTGTCAAGCATTTTCACATGTTGTTTAGTCAAATGTTTTGACAGAATTAGAAAATCTTGTCAACTAGAGTTTTGTAGGTTTGCTCGTTAAGTTTCATTGGGCACTGGACTCATATCATTCCGAGTTCCAGATCTTTAATTATGAATTTTTCCGTGTCGCTGTCCAGAATTATTTTAGATAGGTGAATTGTATGTTTTCAGTTCGGGTCTATTCGTTGTATTGGGTAGTTAAGGGGGTATTGTAGACCACCGGTAGCATCGTCATACCATGTGTTCTTATTTTTGAAAACACATTCGTGTAGGCGGCGAGGCGGCGAGTGTAGGAGCACCTTCGTTGCCTCCTAACACGTCACATCGCTGAAGGCAAGTACACTGTGTTATGACATATTGAGTTCTATTGAATGTTGTTGATGTGATGTGTTGTTATGATTCATGTTCATACTCCATGATAAACATCTTGTTCTTAAATTGATAATCCATGTGGATAAAAGTGCTGACATTCATTGCATGTGTTCATTCTATTTTTGCATTGTTCGTGTTCCGTCCACGGGAGTGGAATTGTTAAGACCCATCAATTCCAGTATGGACACGTAAGACCCACCACTCTAATGTGGGCAATTTCGGACACCCGTATGAAACGTTCTTCATACGGTGATTGGATCCCCGGACTTTGTTAAGTACGGGCTTAAGTGAGCACCGACGGGTGTGTCACTCGCTATACCTGTATGAGCATATGTGCAGTCCTTTCCTTTCAATGCATCCATTCATTCCATTCATACTCATAAGTGTTCAGAGATAAGTTTATATTTCGTATTGAGATAGACTTGTTCATAACCTTGTATGTTCAATTGTTTACTGTACTTGTTGAGTTTCGACTCATTCTTGCTTTCTTTATTTATTTAGGTGATCGTTGATGATGGCTTTGTTGGGAGGGAGTAGACCAGCACATTTTATACAGTTCACCATAATTTACTTTCATTAATAATGTCGATTATGTCTTTCATTTGTTAACCGAAGAACTTTAATAAATAAGTTTACTACTGCATCATATTTCTCTCCATGTTATGCTTTCTTGTCAAATGATGCTAGTGGTTCGTTTTAATTATTCCTTGATTATGTTCCGATGAATTCAGTCTTTATTCCTACCATGCTTCTATTAAAGTTGGTCTCTATATGTACTTAGAGGAGTTACAGTTTAAATTCTTCCGTAGTTTGGTTGTATGTTAGTTCTTTAGGTAGTATTTTGGCTTTCGAATAGTCAGGGTGTTACAATATGCCCTAGAGGCAATAATAGAGATGATGATATTTTATTATGTTCATGATTTTAATAATATGTATCGTGTTCCTTGAATGAATCATTTCTTATAGATCAATAAGTATGTGACTTGTTGGTGAAACTCTTTAACTTATATGATGTCATTCTAAATGTATCTCTGGTCGGAGGTCACTGGTCGGAACACCAGTGACTCTATGACTAGCACATGTATTGATTGATGAACTGGTTTCACCGGTCATGGACATGGGGATATCAAATCAATAATGTGAGCACATGTTAGAGAACATGGGGTTGGATAGACCCATCATTGAGACACTATTGAGATTGTTATGAATCTTTGTGTCATTAGTTGGTCTCAAGTAATGATGATGTATAATCCTTAGACCTGAGATCAGCATGGTTCCCTACATGTGTAATAAGTACAGGTTTACCAACGGTATGAAAATAAGTTTCGGGGAGTCCGCTCGCAATGACCTCTAGTAGCCCCCGCCTCAAGTAGCAAGATAAGTATGTGGGGGCCAAGATCTTCAGTGCCTCTTCCTCTAGGTCCACGTCTTCTTCTTCTACACCGCAGCTTCCTCAGCCAAGACTCATAAGGAGCGGAGAACTATCCACCTTTATGGACAGCGATATGGTGGATTTCAACTCAGAAAGCTTTGAAATCTTGCAATGGTGGTAAGCCCATAAGTAAACATATCCCATGCTATCCATACTTGCACGTGATGTATTAACTATTCTTGTCTCGGCGGTTTCCTCCAAGTCTGTTTTCAGTTTTTCTGCAAGAATATTTGAGGAAAGAAGAACAAGTCTCACAAGTGAGATGGTGGAGATGCTTCTAATTGTGAAGGACTAGGAACAACCTGATTCACGAACACAACACTTTGTAGAAAATCCAGAGTTGTCGGAGGTGTTCGAAAATCTGTACTTAAACAATGACATCGACACGTAGAACAAGAATGTATCATGTGTGTAGAACTATAGGTTGTACTTTTTTTTTTCTAAGGTTTTCTCATTTTGAGTTTTTACTTGGTGAAGGTTTTAACAAATGCAGCTAGTTGGACATTAATAGATCTCTTTATTACATTTTTAATATAATTGTCTTATTTTTTTTTAAAAAAAATTCATATCTACTTCTGAATTCTACATATTTTTCTAATTTTTTTAAATTTTTTATTCTATCAAGCCAAATGGGTTAAATGGGCTAGACTTAGCCCGCGGGACCAAACAGGCTCATGCTGGCCTGGCACAAATGGCCGACGAACTGTGTTTGAACTACCTCCCCGGCACATGAATTAATACAACACGATCCATCTAATAGTTGAGCCAACCCATTTGAGCAGGTTCAGGGACGTGGGTATTATTCTTTCGGATTGATCTCACCTTATCTTATCCTCGTCGCGCGATGCAGCAGCAAGAAATGGAAATGAATGAATTTGGACTCTCGACCTATGCTAATTTATTGGTTTAATTCATAACAAGCGGATAGCACAAAGAATAACTTACCAGTTTAGCTCAATGCAGGTTGCATCATGCCCTTAATTTATGAATATATTTGCTTCCTGGTGTGCAGATTGTACCTGGCATTGCTGTGGCATTGGAAATCATAAATGCAATAAAGAAATAAGTCCCAGCCAGGGAAATTGATTTCACTGATTTCGGCCCCTCTGATTTTTTTTCAAAAAAATCAGAAATATTTGAATTTGGACAAATTACATCCTAAATTTGATTTTAGATAAATTTTGGTCAAATTTCCTCCAAATTTTGATCGAATTTCGTCCGGTTTGAAAACCCATCGAAATTTTGAACCAAAATTTCGGTAATTTTGCATCTGATTTTTTTTTTTCAAAACGAAATTGTTTCCCCTAGTCCCAGCTCACCTCATCGCAAGAAAGGAAAAGCCGAAAGAATAAAAAGGTCTATCTATATAAGATTTGACTGTTTTCTTAGCCCAAAACAATCAAATTTTAGTTCATTTATAACTTCATTATACATAAATTATAAAAATATATTTATGTGATTTTTGTTCTTGGTCACTGTAATTATCGAAAGTATTAATAACTCATATTTTCATCACATGATTTAAAATTTAACATATACTTTGAGATATTGAGCAAAAACAAAGACAAAATGAAATTCTATACCAACAAAATATGACAATGTGTTGAACCCGTTATGTTTAAAAAAAATTATAATAAATTTGGACGCAATTCATCGTATGAGAAAAAGTGCAAATATCAAAGCATATCGAACGGATAAAAATTTGACTATTTTAATAAAAGAAAACAGTCAAATGTTGTTTAGTAAATATCATAAAAAAATATATGTGGATAAGTTGCAAGGAATAAAAAGCCCTTAATTTTTATTTTTGGGGTTTTTTTTTTGCGAGTTAGGCGAACCAAAATAACATAATCCGAGGCAGGCCAACGAGTCACGAGCCCAAGGGACATCACGGGTCGGTAGACACTGGACAAGGGAGAAAAGGACAACTACATGTGAGCTACCAAACCAATTACTCCAATCCAATCCAATCCAATCCCTTGTGGTACTAGTCCTATTTACTACCAGGTCCCGCAAAAAAGGAAGAAAAAGTAGCCTGCACAAATCTATAGCAACAAAATCCTCCTCTCCCTAGATACCATCTCTCCTCTTCAAACATTGCTTCTTATAGCTCCTATGGTATCTCAGACTTTTAGTAGATCGTTATCCAATTGATCATTCCATTTAACGTTGTATCATATATATATATATATATATATATATATATATATATATATTTCTACTCCCGGGTGTAGTTACTCCCACCTCTGATATACCACTTAAAAGAACTTGACATACTCCGTTATCACTTTGGGTATACTCATATACTAATTATAAGATACTCCAATGCGAACCACACGAAAAAATTGCAAGAGAGTCCGTAGTTTTTAGCATATTTTGTAAATACCTTCATATTCACATATAAGAAGGAGTATGTCTAAAAAATTATACATACCATCTCTAAAAAGGTATAAATACCACATAAGTGGTTTTATATACTCGTATACTACACATACATACTAATGCACCTTCATTAATGCGTCTTCATTAAACACCATGTATGCTCTCACTCCCAACGATCAAGATATATATAGGAAAATAGCATAGTGTTCTTGGGAGTACGTACACCCACTTTTCATATATGACTTAAATCGTATGATGATACATCTTTATCAATTTGAGCATACTCCAATAATGATTGTAAGCTACTCTAAAGTGAGTTTCATGATTTTTTTTTATATTAAAATCCACTTTTTGTATTTTTATAGAAAAATTTGTGTATATACTTATTTTATATATGAAAAATGATACATAGGAAAAATAAAAGGCTCCAATGAATTATTTTTATCCATCGAATCATATTGAAGTATCTTATAATTAGTAGTTAAATATACCTACAGTGATAAAAAATATAATATATTTGTTTAAGTGGTATATCAAAAATAGAAGTACATACTACGAAATAGAAATAGACGTCACACACACACACACACACACACACACACACACACACAAATATATATATCCATGACAATTTCAAGTGATATCATAATCTAGATTAGCATTTGGCAGTAAGCTACTTTACCGACCTGACCTAGGCACCCGGACCTTTTCTCTTACTTACACTCGTCTTCTCCCTCATTCTTTAAGCAAAGGTCATCCTAGATTCCTCGGTGAGCCATCCTAGCATCCTGTCCTGCTCGAGTCACCAAAAACACCCCCACGGCCACCACTCACATGCAATTTCTCCCCTACCCGTACCCTCCACGGCTCCACATACCAGCTCAGATCTCTCCATTTACCACCACATGCTCATGACTGACGAGAGCATTTGTGTTTGTGTGGCAGTGGGCCTTGTCAACTGTCATATATACGCCCGTGCACTCTCGTTTGTCACAGTTCGTAAAGGCAGGAGCAAGATAATATCATCTTCTTGTTGTTTTTGTTCCAAAAGTTGGCGAGGCAGAAGTAAAGGGTCGCTAAAGTAGAGACTTTTCTTACCTTGTTGGTTGGCGCATTATGAATAGCTCTCCACTGCCCATCCAGAGTCCAGACAACGCAAAAGGACGCCTTCCCTCCAACGTGGTCGGCGACACGGATTTAGCAGGAATAGTTTCTGCAGCGTGCACTGCATTCAGTAGGTGTGGGATGCTTGTCATTCTCAATCATCAATCTCAATAGATTCATCGCCTACTCTATATAGTTGTGAGCACTGAGTACTGCAGAGTAGGTGACACCATACCGGCCGGTTCTGCCGCTTGCAGGGATGACGATGGCGCCGGCGGCTCTGAGGCTGCTGCTGGTGCTCGTGGTGATCGGGTGCTGCGCCGCCGCGGACGAGCGCGTCGACCTGTGGCCAATGCCGAAGACGGTGAGCCAAGGGGCGAAGACGCTGTACGTCGCCAGGGATCTCAAGATGACGACGGCCGGGAGCAATTACTCCGATGGGAAGGCCATCCTGAAGGACGCCTTCCAGAGGATGGTGGCAGTCATAGAGCTTGATCATGTCATCAATGGTAGTTACCAGGGTTTACCGGTTCTTACCGGTGTCAATGTAGTTGTCCATTCGCCGGACGATGAGGTACGTCTGATGAGCTGCGGGATTGCTTGTGATGCTTCTTTCTTTTTATGCTCTGCATTTTGCCGATTGGTCTTCTGCAGCTCAACTTCGGGGTGGATGAATCATACAAGCTGTCTGTGCCTGAAACTGGAAATCCGTTGTATGCCCAAATTGAGGTTAGTTCTAAAAAAAGCTGTGCTCAATGCCCTATGCGGTCTACATTATAGAGCGGAAAGGTGACATCAGAAGCTAAACTCTTGATTTCAGTTTTTTTTAATTATTTATGAATGCATGAAAAAGAATGAATTCCTACTTTACAGATAACTAAACAACATGTTCATGTCACATGCCGAGTTTAAGACAGCATTCAGATGATGAGTTGATGACACAGAAATTGCCTCACAAATATACAATTCTGAGGTCATGCCTTACTAGTTACAATAGTGGTCACTTGCTTTTCTTCCTTTTTCCTAGAAGAATGTACAATTATATTCAATGTAGATAATCGGATATAACAAAATATTTATTTGAGATTGATATAATAAAATACTTTTTGTGCTTGACACACGTGCAGTTGCTCTACCACCTGCACCACACTCCCTTGACTGCCCATGGAGTGCTGGTTAACATAGAAATATGCCAGATGGACCCCTGATATATGAATTAGGCATTAACTTTTGCAAAGAAGAATAATCGTGTAAATATCCATGAAACAATGTCATATACTTGGATTACAAAATAACAATCTGCAGTAATCTGTTCGATTTTGTAATCCACGTCTGAAGAGGAAAGTTTGGCAGCAAGTACAGTAATCATTCTTGGTGCAGGTCACTGCAATACCATATCCACTGTACAAATTGTGACACATAATTGATAATACCTCAATATATTTTGCAGGCTCAAACAGTTTTTGGAGCACTTCATGCTTTGGAGGTAACTTCGCACGATTAATCCACTTAAAGGGATACCTATGCATGACCATACACAAAATTCAAACAGCATTATTACTTACAGATGGTCTGACAATAAGTTTTGTATCACTGCAGACATTTAGCCAACTGTGTAACTTTGATTTCAGTTTGAGGCTAATTGAACTTCATTCAGTTCCTTGGACCATCATGGACATGCCGAGATTTCCTTATCGAGGGCTTCTAATTGGTAAGATATCGTGTGAAGTTTGCCTTCATTCTATTAGCAGTAATTGTACTAAGCGGCTAATTCCGGGTCGCCAAAGTAGCAAATTCCGTTGGTTCAAAGTTGAAGCATGAACTGTTTCTTTCTGTTCTTATATAAACCACCTATGTATTGACCATTTCATAAGTCTCTGAAAACTAACAGCGCTTTTTCACCTCCTGAGGGCTTGTTTGGGAGGCCCAAAATCCCGGGCCGGGATTTTGGGCCTCTCAAACAAGGCCTGAATCTATAGTATACATACAACCATATATATCATTTCGTCATCATCTATTTTCCATTTCTTCACATCAATCAGTCTATATATCATATTGTCTTGTCAACCACCATTACAATTAATTCCAAGATTGGTTAGCGCATGCTTTACACTTTATATATTCGATATGCTTATTTGCATAATGTGTCTAAGAAACTTGTGTATTTTTCATGTAAAAATTATGATCTGATAGCTCATTTGTGTTTCTCACACTACTTGAAGAGAAGTATGGATATTAACCTGTGCATTGTATGCTACAGATACTTCAAGGCATTATCTTCCTGTCCCAGTAATAAAAAGTGTAATTGATTCAATGACATACAGTAAGCTGGTACATTTGACCTTTCCACGTGCAAACCAAGTTCCTCTATCCTAACTGCTACTTCTTTCCTTTGATGTATGTTCCTTAAATTAGTTTTAATTACACCATATGATCGGTTTACTCTATCATCACACAGAATGTTCTTCATTGGCATATCGTGGATGAGGAGTCATTTCCTATTGAAATACCTTCATACCCAAAATTATGGAATGGTGCATACTCTTATTCAGAGAGATATACAATGGATGATGCTGTGGACATTGTACAGTGAGTTTTGCTGTTGTCATCATACTGAACTATTTCCCTTCAGTTATTGCTTGACATCTACCATTACCTAGACTACTAAGTACCAAAAGCTAAGAGTATTCAGCGAAAAAAAAACTAAGAGTACGCTGTCAAAACCATTCAAAATAACGTCTAATGAAAAATGCAAAGGAAACTCAACATAAAATAAGCATCAGATCTCTAAATGTCAACCATCCTTTGCTTAGACTGACGTGCTCAACGGTAGAGAACACTTAGCTATGCTGCCGGATTTACCCAAGTTAAGATGACTTATCAAGAATTTGCAGGTATGCTGAAAAACGAGGTGTGAATGTCTTGGCTGAGATTGATGTCCCTGGCCATGCTCTCTCATGGTAAGACATTTTATTTTGTGCAATGCTGTTCTTCTCTAGAATATGCTCCATGAACTTCAAATTTTACTGATAAAAAATGAAATCCTTTGTTTTTGCTGTACGGTGTACTCACAGTATATTGTTTAAATCCAGAAAGTACAATTTAACTTAAATATAAAATATATAAAAATAGGCATAAGCCGCGTACCTAAAAGGAGTAAAAATTTAGTGCATTTGTCGTGTTTCAGGGGTGTTGGATATCCATCATTGTGGCCATCAGCTAGCTGTAAAGAACCGCTTGATGTCAGCAGCGACATTACATTCCAAGTAATCAACGGCATTCTTTCAGGTGATACACTGTTTATCAACAGAAATCATATTAGATTTAGACCTATTCTTCATTTTTTTAATTTGGAATATTAGCTAGAATACACCTTAAATCGCAAAAAAGGGAGAAAGAATATTTTAACAGTTTATATAAAACTTAGCCAAAAATGGTAGATTAGCCTGAATAATAATGAAAACATTGGGAGAGGAAAATAAACATAATTATCTCATATAATAGTGACATCATTTTTTTGTTGTCCTTTCAGATTTTAGCAAGTTTTTTAAGTTCAAGTTTGTCCATTTGGGAGGTGATGAAGTCAATACAAGTAAGTTTGCAGAAGTCTAGATTCTGCAGAGCAGCAAATCTACATATGTTAGAATCTATTCAACATTTATTCTGTACTATGAATTTCAGGTTGCTGGATTACCACACCACGCATTAAAGCATGGTATGTACTCATCTAGAATAAGAGAAAATAAGAACCTGTGATAACTTGATATGTGCTTTTGATAATACTTTTTGTTTATTGTCATCAGTACAGAGTGCCACTTATATCAGTTATCTAATCCAACCAGAAGTCTTTCTCCTGGTGTGCAGGTTGATTCAACATGGTATAAATGAATCTGACGCATACAGATATTTTGTACTGAAAGCTCAAAAGATAGCAATATCGCATGGCTACGACATTATTAACTGGTACGCTGACTTGTATGACTAGTTTTTGCATGTCCAAATCTTTCAAATAGCTGTTGACAAACACTTTCTCATGCTTGTAGGGAAGAAACATTTAACAACTTTGGAGACAAGTTGGACCGCAAAACTGTGGTGCATAACTGGTATTTCCTATCCAAATTGCCTGTCGGCGCCATTATATAAGACATTTATCAGCATCCTTGTTAGAAAAATAATAACACAAAGTCGTGTACTCGAGTCCAAGTTCTACCACGAAGTCTGTTACAACAGACAATTTTGATCTTATCAGGCAAATATAATATAGTATTCTCACTTGAACTCACAGTATGTGCAGTTGATTAAACACACGAGTGTACACCCGTTCATAAAGAAAAACAACTAACAGTAATATCTGTATTGAGTAATGTCCAGCATGTAATATAAATAGAGGAAATGTTTCATACTCTAAACAGAAAAATATATTACATTAATTGGATTACAGACGTTCATTAAAAAAAGGTAACGGGGTTAGAGGAAGAGATTCAGTAATGTCACATATTGCGGTTTCTCCTCCTAATTAAGAGGTACAACCAGATCATCTGCCTGTGCAGCTATCGGAAATTAACAACTGGTAGTTTTTTTTAACCATAAATTAACAGGCTTGGAGGCGGAGTTGCAGAGAAAGTGGTTTCTGCTGGTCTGAGATGTATTGTAAGCAACCAGGACAAGTGGTACCTAGATCACTTGGAAGCTACATGGGAGGGATTTTATTTGAATGAACCACTGACAAATATCTACAACCCAGAACAGCAGAAGTTGGTTCTTGGTGGTGAGGTATGCATGTGGGGTGAACACATAGATGCATCCGACATTCAGCAAACCATTTGGCCACGTGCTGCAGCAGCTGCAGGTATAATCAGCTAAATAGTTTTTTGACCTTCTAATTATATCTAAAGATTACGCATTTAGCAGATCCATTCTTATATCATATTAAGGTACTAGTTACATGGAATGTCATCTATATGTTCTTTCCCGAAGTTATCTGGCAACACAATACTATATAACTTGATTTAGTATTCTGGTTGATCATCTTAAGTTCATAATGGCAGTGACATCTACACCTAGGTGACAAATCGTAGATGTGTGCATTGAAAACTTTGAAGGTGTAATTGATCCTTCTGTCAGAACAAGGATCTTTCAGTCAAACCATGTCTGAAAGAATAGGGATCCTTCTGTCACAACAGAACTGAAGAAGCCTAGTTTATCGATCTTGCTGTGTATCAGCTTATAGTTAATCACAAGAATGGAACTGATATGTGGTCTTCTAACTTCTGAAATTATTTGTTGAGCATGCTACTTAATATTTTCAAGGAATATAGCAAGAAATGCTCGAAAGATACCTCTCTATCAAGTTGCTTTGACTCACCAATTCACTTAATAATTTGTAGAGCGGCTGTGGACTCCCATTGAGAAGCTTGCAGTTGCAGCGGACATAACAATGGTCACTGCAAGATTGGCACGCTTCAGGTGTTTGCTCAATCAAAGAGGGGTTGCTGCTGCACCACTAGCTGGCTATGGCCGCTCAGCGCCATCAGAACCAGGTTCCTGTATAAGGCAGTAGGATATTCGCAATAGGTAAATATTATTTATACAGGAATAAACATCAATCAATTCAGGCATCCTTTTTTACCGCTTTGGGCGATTCAAGAAAAGCTCAGATCAATGTAAGTCGGGGAGTTCTGTGATCCAAGAGAGTGTTTCGATAATATCGTGTTATCTTTTTGACGCGGTAATTGTTTCCGGTTTGAGATACCTCCTCCGCCCCGCAATATTGTTCCGTATTATTGGAAACGTCGTCTCACAATACAAGTTCATTGTAGAGATTAAAGATGTACTTATTTCAATATTTCCACCGTATACATCTCTTTTATTGCTGATAAAGTGGATGAGTAGTTACAATATGTCATTTAAAGAGAGTGTGCATGGTCCGATTGTTAGAATATAAGTCATTTTGTATTCCTTATCTGTACATGGTATTCTTATCTTTATATAGCATATTTCCTTGTACTCGCTATATATATTACTCATTGGGTCATCTTGAATATACACATAATATATTCATAACATGGTATCAGAGCTAGGGTACTAACCTAGCTCTACTTTCGCTGCCATCCGGACGTGCACGCCATTCGATGCCGCTCGACCGTGTTCCTGGGGTCTGACGCAGAGCAATGCCCGAGCCCGGTTACTGACTTGCTACACATCTGCCGCTCTTCGCCTGGTCGCCTGAGCCCAAGCCTCGTCGTTGCGCTTTCATCGCCGATCGCTCGAGCTCGAGCTAGGCCATCGTTGGAGTTCCCGGCCGTCCGACGCCGAGCGTCACCCGCCGCCACACCACAAGCCCGGGTCACTGCTGTCCAGTGGACATCGAGCCCGAGCCATCACCGGTCCAAACGCCGAGTCACCACCGACGCCTCCATGTCTCCACCCTGGTCTCATCCGCTGTACCAAACGGGCCGAGCCGCCGCCACCGCCAGCAAGGGGGAACTTGGGTTCCCCCTCGCGTGTGCCCTTCGTGTTTGCCCCTAGTGGGCAAAGGTCTTAATAGGGCGTTTATTTACGTGAGGCAGCTTGACCCGCGAGAAGGGAAAACATATATAAAAAATCCAAAAAAAACTAGTACATCGGTTGAACCGCCGTACCGTCTAGTGCCGCCTGTTAGACTTCGTTGTCTTGGTCGTCACGCCATCCAACGTCGCCTACGAATGGCTTATGTACCATCAGCTACAATCTCATTCCCAGGAACAAAGCTTAATGCGACGAACTACAGGTTGTAGTTTTCACTCATAGAGATCACGCTCAATGGTCTTCGCCTCTGGACATATGTCACTGGTGCCCAACCTTGTCTACCGTCGCCGATTCAGCCTTCTCTTAGACAACCTACTTCTACATCTCCTGCAGAAGATGAGGCCGTCAAGAAAGAGGCATGGGCCGCTATTGCTGTTGCTGGTGCTGCTGATGAGGTCTTTTAGTATGCCATAGATACTTTTAAGCGCTGGTGTACTTATAAGGTCCGTTTCGAGCCATCCTAGTGATCAGTGTCGACGACTCCATCCATCCAGACATTGTTAGTTGCGTGCCACTCGTCAGATCTGTGAGTACTTGCGCGAGCGATACCAACAGAGCAGCGATGCTCAGTTCTTTTCACTTCAACGTGAGTTGGAGACGCTTCGCCAAGAGGAGAACTCCGTCGACGACTTCTTCCGAGCCCTAGCCAGTCTCTGGAACCAGCTAGACGAGATGGCTTCTCCGCTCTGCCAGGAGTGTCATAAAGTGCAGAAAGCGGACCGTGATCGCCCTCGCCTTTATGACTTCGTTCGCCGTCCTCGCCCAGAGTTTGAGTCTGTCAGGGCTCAACTGCTGAGCCGCTCACCACCACCGACAACCACCGAGGCTCTTTCGACACTTCATGCTTAGGAGCTTCACCGCTGGTTAGCAGCACAGTTTGTTCTGGCTGTGCTTGCTACCCGCTTCTTCGACTACACCGACGGTTCCTGTTTCGACTACAGTCCCTCCTCAGGTGCCTGTTTCTCTTATGTTTTTGCACTAACTAGGGGTTCAGTGCAATTATTGCAAGAAGTTCGGGTACAACTAGTGTTGTGCGGTGCGAAAAAAAACAGAATAATACGCGTGGAGGTGGACGATCCAAAAGGGGGCAGGGAGGCCCTAACTCCTCGACAGGAGGATCAGCATGCTAGGACTTTCTCAGCGAGATGACTCTATTCAACAGTTCCGTCAGACTCTATTCAACAATTCTGTCAGACTCTACTTCAACAACTCTCTCAAAGCTTAAAGAAGGATCATGATATTACAAGTGAGATTTGGATACATTTTTTGATACATTTTTTGCGAGCAGCAGGCAGGCAACGACATGATCCATACATGCAGCAAGCATGCACATATGCATCCTGCTGTGACGACGAGACCACTGTAATTCTAAAAAGGTGGTCGTTAGATTGCCGTGTTAATATTCTGTGTCTTGTATATGCATATGCACTCAACCTTCAGCTGTAAAACTCTAGTGTACGTAGAAATGCAATTCAAGTCAAATTCGGAGAGCAATATAGCAAGTAGATATGTGTGGACTCGAGTGAAAGTTGAAGCTATAAGCAAGAAGATGTCCTATCTTCTCACATTGTAAGGTCCAACAACAATCAAAATATTAATTACATGTGAGATTTGGATCCATGTTTTTGCGAGCAGCAAGAGCAGGCAACAACACGTAGGATCGCTAATGATAATCAGAGGGGGTGAATGAACTTTTTACCCTTCTTCAATAATTGCGTAAGAGGTTTAGCAATCGTTTAGAATCTTTCGATGAAATAGCGATAGTATCCTGCCATTCCCAAGAAACTATGAATCTGGATTACGATCTTGGGCTGCTCCCAATGTAACACCACCTTAACTTTTCTGGGGTCAACTGCTACTCCTTCAGCTATCATTACATGACCAAGGAAATCAACTTCCTTCTTCCAGAATTTACATTTACTGAACTTAGCATACAACTGATGCTCTCTAAGTTTCTTCAAGATTATTCTCAAATGCTCAGCATGTTCTTGCTTTGTCTTGGAATAAACCAAAATATCATCAATGAACACAACTACAAACTTGTCCAAATATTATATGAATACTTTATTCATCAAGTTCATGAAATAGTCAGGGGCATTAGTCAGACCAAAGGACATGACTAGGAACTCATAACGTCCGTATCGCGTTGAGAAAGAAGTCTTCGGTATATCCTTTGGACAAATCTTCAAGTGATGGTAACCTGATCGCAGGTCGATCATTGAGAACACTCTGGCTCCTTTCATCTGGTCAAACAAATCATCAATGCGGGGTAGTGGATACTTGTTCTTGATAGTGACTTCATTCAAAGAATGATAATCAATGCACATTCTCATGCTTCCATCCTTTTTCCTAACAAACAGGACTGACCCTTCCCATGGCGAAGAACTAGGACTTATGAAACCTTTCTCAAGAAGTTCTTCAATTTGCTTCTTCATTTCTACTAACTCATCAGCTGACATCTGATAAGGTCTATTTGAAATTGGTGCTGTTTCTGGTACTAGATCGATGACGAACTCATGTCACGGTCCGGTGACCTCCCCGGTAACTCTTCTAAAAACACATCTAGGTATTCTCTAACAATAGACACATCTTTCAAAGATGCGGTCTTCATATTGTTAACTAGCAGATGTCCATCACGGACGGAGGTGCTTTGATAACCAATTCATGCCAAGAATGACATCCAAGATTTGGGTGTCTAGAACAATTAGGTTGGCTAGAAACTCAACTTCAGCTACGAGCAACTTAGCTCCTAAACATCCTACTTTAGAGCTTAGTTCTGCTCTACGTGACTGGACTAACAGAGTATGCTTAAGAGGCTTAACTTTCAAATTATTCTTGGTTGTAAAAACTCAGAAACAAACGAATATGAAGCTACAGAATCAAATAAAACTGATGCAGGTACTGAGTTTACAAGAAACTTACCCAGTACAATGCTAGGTGCTTCTTGGGCTCCTTCCAGAGTGACGTGGTTGACACGGCCTCTAACCACTGATTGCGACGTTCCTCCCGATTGAACAGTAGCTTGAGAAGTTCCTTGCTGGTTGCTCTGCGCTGGTGTCTTGGCTGCTGTAGCTCCAAGGTTGAAGCATACTAAGTTATTATTCCATTCTAAGGACATCGGTTAGTGATGTGCCCTAGCTGACGACAGGAAAAACAAACTCTGGGTCCATTCTGTAGGTTATTATCTAGATTAGGGTTGGTTGGTACAGGATTGCGAAAGTTCTGAGCAACTGGACGAGGTACTGAAGTTGGTGCAGGCGTTCTGAAAGAGTTCTGCGGTGGAAACCAGTTGAACTACGGTGGAACAGTTCTTTCCTTCAGCTATGGCTGGTGACTTCCTTGCTGAGCCATTCTGCGCTTGCGGCTATCTTCCAACTCCTTGCGCTTATCTTCAAGAATCAAAACTTTGTTGATTAACTCTTGAAAATCTGGAAAAGTGTGGGCAATCAGGTTGACTTGCAGTCCAGTGTTCAATCCTTTCAAAAAACGACTCTGACGAGACTTGTCGGTGGCGACATATTCTGCAGCATAGCGGGCAAGTTGAGAGAATTTATTGATGTAGTCAGTCAATGACATTCCTCCTTACTTGGGGGCGCGAAACTCATCTTTCTTTAAATCCATGATCCCCTCCGGTACATGGTACTGGCGAAAAGCAGCTGAAAACTCTTCCCAGGTAATGTTTTGCGGCGTCTCATGCGCTGCGCAAAATTTTTCCCACTATTTGGCAGCTATGCCTTCCATCTGGTGAGTGACGTTGTGGATATCGTGGGGATATGTGCATGATCTTAGAGTGATGAGTCAATTGGCAATGGCGTTGTTGGTTTGTCAAATCTCGCGTTTTCGGCGAACTTCTGTGCTGTCAGGTCATTGGCGGTCCGACCGGCTATGTCGCCGGTCAGACCGGCCGTGTGACAGTCCGACCGGCGATGCTTGCCGGTCCGACCGGCCATAGTTTATGATGGAGTTTTGGGCTAGGCCAAAAATAAGTTGTGTAGGCATGAGAGGGGAGACTTCTGGATGTGGTCACATGATTTTTGGAGCTCACAGTCAAAAGTTCTATCAGTTTGAAAATTCTAGAGAGCTTGCGGATTTCCGAGTTGAAATTTGGCTAAGTCTTTTTGGGTGGTCAGACCGCCGTTTTGGAATCGGTCCGACCGCTGGGAAATCGGTCCGACCGGCTTGGTGGGGCGGTCAAGTCGGCTTCCACTTGGACTTCGGCTATTTTGGCATTGATGTGTTTTCGTTGTGTTTAATGCATGAGTTTCAATGCTTTATTGTTGCATATTGCATTGTTGAGCTAACGTGGGTCAAGTTGTGAAGAACTTGTTCCCGGAGACGATTTGTTTGTCTATTGCTGTGCAGGTGGCTTGCAGGTCAACGACGTCAACGGTGAGGTGGATCTGGACTACGCTTGGAGAGCTGAGATCTAGAACGATCATGGATGCCGGGTGAGATCTTGTGACTCAAGCAGGGTGCAGAATGGACAAGATTGATCGAACGGGCAGTTCGTTGCAGCTGGTTGGACCTAACGGCGCGGGGGTCGGTGCAAGTGCCTTGGAGGTTCCAATGGGATTCGAACGGGAGAGACTTGCTGACATAATGAGGGCCGCTGATCAACCTACACGTGGTGAAGCAGGCGATTGCTTCAACAGATTGATGTGTGTGTGTGGGTCCCATTTGTGTTGGGTCTTAATGGGAGCCCATGTGAGAAACCCTAGCCTCTCCTATAAATAGAAAGGGGGGAGATGAAAACCCCCCCAAGCACTTAAGCCCTCATTTGCAAAAACCATTTCTAGGGTTAGGGTTAGGAGAGAAGAGGAGAGGAGAGGATATTTGAGTGTGCTCTTGGATTGAGCTCTTGTCCTCTTTGAGGGAGTGGCTTTGTAAGCAACTTATTGAATCAATCAATCTATCAATGTTTGCTTAAGGGTGAAGTCTCTTTTGTGTTCCCCTCTCTTTTGATGATTTTGGTGCTTCCTTGATCCAAGTGTTTATGCTTGGTCTCTTGACCGATTTTATCTTGCTTTGATGTGTGTGAATACTCCTAGAATCATCTAGATCATCAATCCCCCACAAGCAAGTCTTGGATCAAGATTTTCATATTTCTAGGTTTTGGAACACTTCTTTGGTAAAACTTTGAGAGATCATTTCTTCGAAGTGGATCTGGACGATCGTCGCTAGAAATAGGTCTTAGATATCCTTAGGGAGGTGTGCTCCAAATTTGGTCAAGTTTCATTGGTTGAATCAAAAGTTGGACCAATTTTTATTTTGGATTTGGGCATTGTGTGTTGCCTCTGGACTAAATCGGTCTCACCGATTTTACACCGCTGGTCCGACCGCCCTAAATTTAGACCACCAATTGAGGCCGGTTTGACCGCCAGGCATTCAGACCGCCAGCAGGACACTGATCCGACCGCTCAGTGAGATCATTTCTCCATATTTGTGTATTGTGGTTAAGGGGGTAATTGAATTCAGCACAAGGCTTCCTGTGTGTGTTTACTGATCTTCTTAGCTTTCATAGCTAAAGGAGAAAAGCGCGTGTTGAATTTGATTAAGGCGAAAAATCGAGAAAGCGCCTATTCACCCCCCCCTCTAGTCGCCTTTACGGTCCTACAAACGTATAAATTTTTTTCATGATCACTGCATTGGGTGATCAGCAGCTTCCTCTCATTGACACGAAGCCAATCATTAGCTTCCACTGGTGAAACGTGCCCTGAAAATATTAGTGGGCGAGTCCTCATGAACTCAACTAGTTTGGATGGTCTATGGTGACCATGAGCTACTTGGGCTCCATTGTGGTGATTATTGTTGTTATTCTAATTGTTCATATTCTGAATCTGATTCATCATGGTGTACATCATCTGGGTTTGAGCTGCCGTGAAAGCTCTAAAGTTCTGCAGGTCGATTGGGGGTGCTTGAGGTGGAATTGCTCATGCGGGGGTCTGCTCATTTTCTTCTGACACAGGGATGCAAGAACTACTTGCAGCAGCTTGACGAGTCTGAACCATCTAATGAAACTCCATGGGTTAGATAAGGTAGCAAGCACAAGATGAGTTAGGAGCTAGGTAGGGGTAGGTTAAACCCAACAAACATAGTTCAAGAAAACTCAACTGAAATACTTATATTAATTAAGATCTTGGTATGGCTGCAACAAATGCCTAAGGGCCTTTGCAGCTCATACTCACACACAAGAAAATAAGAATGAACCTAAACACACAATCTATCGTCTAGAGGATGACTCTTCTAACATTAAAAACTAGCTAAGCCTAAAGGTCAAACAGACTATTCGATGGGATAGTCTCCATAGCCCTGACGGTGCTCCCATCTGCTATAGACCTGAAACTACGCTGGCATCCTTGCGAACTGGTCTTGGTTCCCCGGGACAGTTGCAATAGGAACAGGCGTCCACTACTACAGAAAAGTACATCACAGACGATTCGGAACCATCATCACAGACGGTTTTTGAACCGTCTGAATTTTTATATCTGTGATAACAGTTGGTTATCACAGACGGTTTGAACCGTCTGTGATAAGGATCAACACAGACGGTTTTTAGTTGAAACCGTTTGTGAAGGGGCACTATCACAGATGGTTTCAACCAAGAACTGTCTGTGATACGTAGTATATCACAGACAGTTCTATTTACAAACCGTCTGTGATATGTCGGATAACACATACGGTTTGTAAATAGAACCGTATGTGATATAAGTGCATCATAGGCATTTCTTGGTTGAGACCATCTGTGATAGTGCCCCTTCACGGACGGTTTCAACTAAAAACCATCTGTGTTGATCCTTATCACAGACGGTTCAAACCGTCTATGATAACAGTTGGTTATCACAGACGGTTTGAACCGTCTGTGATAAGGATCAACACAGACGGTTTTTAGTTGAAACCGTCTGTTATCACAGACGGTTTAAACCGTCCGTGATAAGGATCAACACAGACGGTTTTTGGTTGGAACCGTCTGTGAAGGGGCACTATCACAGACGGTTTGTAAATAGAATCGTCGTGATATATCACGCAGCGCTTCTATTTACAAACCGCTATGATAGTGCCCTTCACGCATTTCGTTTCAACCAAAAACCGTCTATGATAATTTATTTATACCTAATTATTTTTTATTATTCTCAGCTAGCCTTAGGAATTGCTAGCTATGCCCTCTGAAAACTAGCAAGCTAGCAGAAATCAGATACATCACACAGATGAGTCAATTGTTAATACAACTCAAAGTGATCATTTACATTTGACACAACTCAATTACAAAAGATTATGTTCAAGTATATATTGTCGCTAGATTTACATTTGAATTACAACTACTCAAAATGATCAATAACAATTGAATCAATATTTTTAAGGTCATTTAGCGGTGTCGACGGAGTGAAACTCTCCGTTGGCGTTAACGATCTCCATCTTGATGAAGGCGCAGAGCGTCCCTCGAACCTCCGAGATCTCTTTCATAGCGAGTGCATCTAAATCTATGGTTATGTCCTGTCGCTAGCATGAGTAAAGTAGTAAGTATATATATTTTAAAATTTATATTTAAGAAATAATTATTGCGAGATTGACAAACCTCGGGATCCTTCATCTTAGCACTAACCAATTGCCGCATATGATGGCAAACGTAGAATGCACATAGGTGATCTTGTTTTTGCTGGCGGCACTACAAAAATAGAATTACATATGTAGGTACAGTTAGTTCGAGATGCATTATTACAAAGTATGATATAGCATTATTGTGTTGTAACGCGTACTAAAAATCACATCCTGTGTTGTAGTGTGGCGCTAGATCCTTTGTATAGCCCTCCTTGTGCAACATAGTTGATGAATGACCTGCATGATTCCAAAAAGTTATCCTTGGCCATTTTAAAAGAAGGAAGACTACAATAGAGTTATGTATGGATGAAATGAGCATACCTGTCGAGTATTTCTTTCAGAAGGGTGAAGTCGTGGTTTTTGTTTAGTAGGGAATCAAGGTATATTACCTTGTTTCTCTTTGGTATAAGGACTAATAAGATCCAGTGGAACCTACTCATGTATGTCGATATAGTCATAAACCAAAGTTCGTGCTGCGTATAAAGTACAAATGAAATTTGTATAGCAAGTAGTGAAGCACTTACTTCTGGTTGTACGACACCATTATGTAGTCTTTGTCATCTTGAGCAAGCAATCCCGTCATTATGTATTTGACGACGTAGGATGCGTCTTCATTGATGGTTTGCTCACAGATGACGTGTGAGTCGAGGAAACCCACTGGTTCATTCCGTTGATGGACCTGTTTCATCATGTATCTATACATAAGCAATGAGTTGTGATATTTATCGGTATTAAATGAGTGTAGAACTTGATTGTACACACTTACAGTGTCCAGCATCGTAGAAGTGAGGCGTCGAGGGCAGCGAGATTGAATAGGTCGAATAAGTCATCGAAGCCCACGACGAAGTGGCCCGACTCATGAAAGAAATGCTCCTTCGTGTATTTGACGATTATTCCAGTATCGCACCCCTCATGTTGGGTCTTTTGCATGTACCAGCAATGCAAAGACTGACAAGTTACTCTAGCGCTTGCTAGCACTGTGTCGGGGGCCAATGGACTTCCGAGGGAGTATTTCCCAAGCTTGGGAGGCGTCTTAATGTTCTTTGATTTTGATTTGGCCTTAAGTTTTCTGCGGCACGTCTTCCCATGAGACGACACAAGAACCGATATGGTGATACGCTTTTCTCGTTCCTTCAGCGTGTTCTCCACGAGAACTGATGAGGCGGCCTTTTGAAGCGAAGGATGAGGTGAAGTCATCGAGGGTCCTGATGGAGAGGCATGATCGTGTCGAAATTGCAGCACTGCAGGGTCCAGGGCGATGTCCTTCTTGGGCCACTAGATAAAAGTGTGCATGGCATCCCCTGGTGTTATGATGTCCTCGTTCGGGCGAATCTCTAGCGGGATGGCCATGAAATTGTCATGTACCATGTCCACCTGGACCCTAGCGTAACCCTGCACCAGCTGGGCACCGTGCTGCACTACCCCTTCCTGGTATGGATAGACCATCCCCCACCCAGCCTCAATAGGAATGGACCCCACCATCCTCACTTGGAGTTTGCAGGGCGTCGGCTCCTACAAAACAATACGCAATTAGCTAAGGCGTCCTATAGGTCTATCTTTGGAGCATTCCAGAGATGTACATTACCTTGATGTCGTCGATGGGTAATTGGACGTCGTCATGTCCAGAATTATGTGTGGACGCGACGCTACTCCGATGTTGAGGAGGACTGGCTCCAAAAAAACAGGGGTGGCTTGCGACTGGTTTAGGAGTTGATTTATTTGATCCTGCAGTCTTGTTATCTGTCCCTGAAATTTTTTAGTAAGCACTTGTTCCAACCAGGCGTCGTGCTCGTCCTTGGATCTCTTCCTACTCATGTACGTGTCGGAGTCGTGTCGGAATCCATCCCTCCAAGGTACGTAAAGCCCAACACCTCGTGTGCGACCCAGGTGCTCCTTGTTTCTCAGGGCCGTAGATAGTATATCCTTATCCCTGTTCGCTTCGAAGGAACCTTCAAAACACGCGGAAGTCAATGCTTCCCGCAAGAGGTCGTCATGTTATTATACACTATGCAAGAGGTCATCATGTTATTATAGACATACGTAGTTTGACATATTTACCAGACGTTGGGACACTGCCTCGTCTGCCGGTTTTGTGAAAGAGATGCTGCCCGAAGACGTGGCTGATACCCTCGCTCTTAACTAGGCTCGAGCGCGCTCATCTGAGATCTCTGCAAATGGTCTTGTAGCGCTCTCGTCCTCCGCTGCCCATTGCGTGGTTTTACCAGTGTACCCAGCGGTGCCGAGTTTGTGGGGGTGAGTGTTTTGTGCCTGGAGAGCTTTGTACGCCGCACTTTGCTCCTGAAATTCGGTCGTCGTCTTCATCCACACAAAGGCATCTCATATATCCCGCGACAAGAAATGATACTTCGTGAAGGGCATCCGACCCGTGGTCACGTACTTTGTGACAAGCGTACTCTTGAAGGTCCTCCACGCATGTCCCATCGTGAGCAACGCCTGCCGTTGCACATGTGCCTGGTCTGCTTCTGGGATAGCGAACGAGCCTGAAATTTCAATCCACAGCTGGCCTCTCTCTTCATCCGTCAGAGACTTTCAGCTTGGTGTGGTGATGGGGATCCGTTCCCTTCCAAGTATCCTGCAGATGGTTCGGAATCTCCACTAATACAAAACATGCTATACTAGACACCCCTGGAACCGTCTGTGATAAAATTATCACAGACGGTTCTTCGTTAACCGTCTGGATAATAGTATCACGCACGGTTCTTTATACGAACCGCTCAGGATACTTCACGACGGTTCGTATGAAGAACCGTCTGTGATCACACATAGAATCACTGACGGTTCTTTTATACGAACTGCTCAGAATACTTCACAGACGGTTCGTATAAAGAATAAATCGTATACAAGCACTATAAATAGATGCTCCCGACAGCCCCTTTCCATTCCATTTGAGGTGCCGCCACCGTGGTGGTGCCGCCTCCTCCCCATTGGCCACCCCGCCGCTGTCGCCGCCTCCCCGCTGCGCCACCGCTGCCGCCTCCTTCCATGCACATTGCTGTCCATTCCGCTTTGAGTGTTACCCTGCCTCATCCTCCCCATTGCGGCTCATCTGCGCCTCCTCCCACATTGCGCCACCTTGAGAGAAGGGTAACGATCAGAACCTTTATTTTTACTCTAGACTAATCACTAATGTGTAACGATCAGAACCCTTTATATTTGCTCTAGACTAATCACTAATGTGTTTGGTCATTATGATGGGTACTTATGTTTATTAATATAATTTAACACTAATTAATTTGTTACGTGCGTGATACGTATAGATGGACCGAACTGGATGTACATTGAGAACCGTGTGAGTGAAGAGTATATTAATGACGTGTTTGCTTTTAGAAGAGCCGCAAAGGAGATATGTTAAAGAAGGGGATAAAATTTATGTACTGTCCATGCATTGATTGCGGTAATATACAAATATTTTACAACTCAGCGCAGATCGAAGCTCACTTAATATGAAGGGGTTTCAAAAAAGGATATACATGTTGGAGCAGTCACGGTGAAGAGCAGATTATACCAGAAGTCAGTAATGATGACATCGCCGAGGAAGTCAACGATATGCAGGGTATGGAATGCGCTTTTGATGAGGATAGGTCGCATGATGACAATCTGGATCAGATGCTATGCGATGCAGAAGGGAACTACGATGAGAGAGAGTTTTGTAGATTCAAGGGCTTAATGGAGGACTCGGGCAAACCTTTGTTCCCTGGTTGCAAGCCGGAATACACAAGGTTGTCAACCGTGCTTGAACTGCTGAAATTGAAGGCAAGCAATGGTTGGTCCAACAAGAGTTTTACGGCGTTGTTAGGTCTCTTAGCTGACATCCTTCCGGAGGGACACATGTTGCCTAGCACGACCTACCAAGCTAAGAAGGTTCTTTGTCCATTGGGAATGGAAGTAGAAAGAATACATGCATGTCCGAACGATTGTATCTTCTACCGTAAAGAGTATGCAGACATGCATGTATGTCCCGTGTGCAAAGCATCCCGATACAAGCGTAAGAATACTGCTAAGGCGAAGCAAGGACCTCCTATTAAGATGTTGTGGTATCTACCTGTGATCCCACGTTTGAAGCATTTATTTACGAACCGAAAGGAGGCAAGATTGATGCGTTGGCACTCGGAGGAGCGTAAGAAAGGTGGGAAGCTCAGACACCATGCTGATTCTACCCAGTGGAGAAACTTCGATCGGAGCTTCGAAGAGTTCGGTGCGGAACCGAGGAACATAAGGTTAGGGTTGAGTACGGACGGAATGAATCCTTTCGGTAACATGAGCAGCTGACATAGCACCTGGCCCGTGAATCTAGGTATGTACAACCTTCCTCCTTGGCTGTGTATGAAGCAGAAATACATTTTGATGTCACTAGTTATCCAAGGGTCGAAGCAACCTCGGAACGATATTGATGTATACCTAGCACCATTGCTGGAAGATCTTGTGACACTTTGGAACGAAGGGGTACAAGTATGGGATGCGTACAAACGAGAGAACTTCACTTTACGCGCCATGTTATTCTGCACCATCAATGATTTTCCTGCCCTTGGTAACCTATCGGGGTTTAGTACAAAAGGAGGCAAAGCCTGTCCGCACTGCTTAGATGGTACTGAGAGTGTATGGCTGAACAACTCGCGTAAAACTGTGTATATATGTCACCGTAGGTTCCTTCCCAGGATTCACCCATACCGCAAGATGAAGAAACAATTCGACGGAAATAAAGAGGACGGTTCAGCTCCAAGGGCTTTTAGAGGGAAAGAGGTCTATGATATGGTTAAGGATATCGATGTCGTGCTTGGAAAGGGACTTAAATTAAGGACCCCTCAGAAAAACATCTGGAAGAAGCGGTCAATTTTTTGGGACTTGCCTTATTGGGAGCACTTAGAAGTTCGCCACCGCATCGACGTCATGCACGTGGAGAAGAATGTATGTGATAGCTTGATTGGTCTCTTACTGAACATTAGTAGCAAAACAAAAGACAGATAGCTTGATTGGTCTCTTACTGAACATTAGTAGCAAAACAAAAGACGGTGTTAACGCACGGCGTGACTGTCGTGTATGTCGCTATAGTGGAGAAGAATCAAGGTACAATACCATGTTCCTCTTTGGCATAAGAATCAAAAGAATCCAGTGGAACCTACACGTGTATGTTGATATAGTCATAAACCTATGTTGAAACGTAATTTGTATAACAAATATTGAAGCACTTACTTCTGGTTGTAGGGCACCATTATGTAGTACTTGTCGTCCAGAGCGTCTTTTGTTTTGCCACTAATGTTCAGTAAGAGACCAATCAAGCTATCACATACATTCTTCTCCACGTGCACGACGTCGATGCAGTAGCGAACTTCTAAGTCCCTTCCCAAGCACAACATCGACCACTTCTTCCAGATGTTTTTCTGACGGGTCCTTAATTTACGTCCCTTCCCAAGCACAACATCGATATCCTTAACCGTATCATAGACCTCTTTCCCTCTAAAAGCCCTTGGAGCTGAACCATCCTCCTTATTTCTGTTGGATTATTTCTTCATCTTGCGGTATGGGTAAATCTTGTGAAGGAACCTACGGTGACGCATATACATAGTTTTGCGCGAGTTGTTCAGCCATACACTCTCGGTACCATCTAAGTAGTGCGGACAGGTTTTGGCTCCTTTTGTACTGAACCCCGACAGGTTACCAAGGGCAGGAAAATCATTCATGGTGCAGAACAACATGGCGCATAAAGTGAAGTTCTCTCATTTGTACGCATATCATACTTGTACCCCTTCGTTCCACAGTGTCACAAGATCTTCCAGCAATAGTGCTAGGTACATATCAATATCGTTCTCAGGTTGCTTCGGCCCTTGGATAAGTAGTGACATCAAAATGTATTTCCTCTTCATACACAGCCAAGGAGGAAGGTTGTAAATACATAGATTCACGGGCCAGGTGCTATGCCGGCTGCTCATATTACCAAAAGGATTCATTCCATATGTACTCAACCCTAACCTTATGTTCCTCGGTTCTGCACCGAACTCTTCAAAGCACCGATGGAAGTTTCTCCACTAGGCAGAATCAGAAGGGTGTCTTAGCTTTCCATCCTTCTTACGCTCCTCTGAGTGCCAACACATCAATCTTGCCTCCTTTCGGTTCGCAAATAAACGCTTCAAACGTGGGATTATAGGCAGATACCACAACATCTTAGCAGGAGGTCCTTCCTTCACCTTAGCAGTATTCTTACGCTTGTATCGGGATGCTTTGCACACGGGACAATAATGCATGTATGCGTACTCTTTACAGTAGAGGATACAATCATTCAGACATGCATGTATTCTTTCTACTTCCATTCCTAATGGACAAAAACCTTCTTGGCATGGTAGGTGGTGCTGGGCAACACGTTTCCCTCCGGAAGGATGTTCGCTAGGAGACCTAACAACGCCGTGAAACTCTTTTCGGGCCAACTATTGATTGCCTTCAATTTCAGCAGTTCAAGCACGGTTGACAACCTTGTGTATTCCGACTTGCAGCCAGAGAACAAATGTTTCCCCGAGTCCTCCATTAAACCCTCGAATCTACAAAACTCTCTCTCACTGTAGTTCCCTTCTACATCGCGTAGCATCTGATCCAGATTGTCATCATGCGACCTATCTTCATCAACAGCGCAGTCCACATCCGGCATATCGTTGACTTCCTTGGTGACTGGTCCAACATGTATACCCTTTTTTGAAACCCCTTCGAATCAAGTGAGTTTCGATCTGCGCCGGATTGTCAAACATTTTCAGATTACCGCAATCAATGCATGAAAAATACATAAATTATATCCCCTTCTTCAACATATCCTGCTCGGTGGATCTTCTAAAAGAAAACACACCATTAATGTACTCTTCACTCACACAGTTCTCAACATACATTCAATTTCGGTCCATCTACAACGCACATAACAAATTAGTATTAAATTATATTAATAAACTGCAAGAACTCTAACTATTAACCAAATATACTAAAATTTATTAGTGATTAACCTAGAGCAAATATAAAGGGTTATGTACAGATCGTTACCCTTAGAGCTCACGACGAATATCCTGCGAGATCTCGTCCCTTCCTTTTCCTCTCTGCCTCCTTTCTTCCCTTCCTTCTCCTCTCCAAGTTGGCACAGTAGAGGAGGCAGCAGTGGAGCAATGGGGGAGGAGGCAGCAGGGTGGCGGCTCAAATGATTCAGGCAGGGTTCTGTCGGGACCAGGTATATATATAATATCAGCATATCACAGACAGTTCTTATTACAAACCATCGGTGATATGTAGCTATCACAGACAGTTTGTAATAAGAACCGTCCGTGAAGTATCACATATAGTTATGAGCTTCACAGACGGTTCTTGCTCAGAACTGTCTGTGATACTCTAAGTCATCACAGACAGTTCGTGGTCAGAACCGTTTGTGAAAACCGTCTGCGATACTCTCAGTCATCACAGACGGTTCGTGGTTAGAACCGCCTGTGATATTTCACAGACGGTTGTTTTTACAAACTGTCTGTGATTGTTTTATCACAGACAGTTTCAAAGAACCGTCTATGATGAGGTATCTTCTATGGCCTATTTTGTAGTAGTGGTCTTTGGTGCAGGCACAGCTGGCTCCTCCGGCTCTGCGGCCTCTGCTGGCTCCTCAGCTTCTTCTGGGTTTTCTGCTTCGTGATCCTTCTCGTCTTGATACTCCCCGTGTTCGTGCTGACCGTAGAGAGTCTCTTCCAGAATGACGATCCTTTCTTCTGGTCTTTGCAAGGTCTCGTATGCGCACTCTAGCTCTGTGGCGACCAACTCCAGTGACTCCTCCTGAGCAGCGGCGAATTGGATAAGATGCACCACGGTGGCGTTGCTATCTCCATCTGTGGATGGGTAATGTGCAGGAAGATCCACTGCAGATGCACGAGGGTGATAGCGGAAGACAGTATCTCGAAGCTCATGAGCATAGATGTTGCAGATCCTTAGGATAAAGAGGTGCGAAGACTCCTGAATTGCGTCGATCCAAATCATCCTTCTCGATGAGATGTTCAGGGGTCGACTTGCCTTAGTGTCCTTCTGGGCGTAGATAATCAAGCGACAGATCACTCCACGGTCTTGGCCGTTCACTATCCAGTTGCTGCCATGGTACATCGGGCGGTCAAATCCTCCAAGCACATGAAACAGCTTCCAAAGCTCAGTGGCAAGTCCTCCTTTGCGCTCACCATAGTTCTGAAGACGAGGCATCTGATAAGACAGACGAGAGGGTAAGAACAACTTAAAAACAAGGGGAAGAGAAAAAATCAAGCAATAGTTGAGTCGAGAAAGACATGAGAGTTAAACAGTTCAATTAATCTTGTAAGTTAATTTTGCTTTAGAAAATAATTTGGACACTCTAGGGTGGCCGATCTAACTAAGGTCCAGACCTAATGTCAGTATGGCTCTGGTAACACCTCTGTTGGGACCAAAAAAATATAATTCTGGACCCTCTGTGTATTCTGCATTAGTTCAGGATCACGTTAGTGCATACACTATCAACATAGATGAATATCGATCCACACAAGATAATTAATAGAACAAACGACTAATTTGAATAACAAATAATGGTTTTGACCTTATGGTCGAGTTTACATTTATTAAGCCTCACAGGGCTGACAATAAATAAAATAGTAGCAGAATAAAGTTTAACTCCAGCGGAATCCCATCAATTCACCAATGAAACTGACTGGGATCAAGACCTTAACGATCAACACCTTCTTAGAACTCCTCAAATGCAGGTGAAGACTCCTCCACTTCTGTTGATTGTTTGAAGAAAGCATGAGTACACAACCGTACTCGCAAGTCATACCACATAATGCAATTTATAGATGATGTCTTATTCCAAAGGAATGGCTTTTGTGGTTTATTTTGCATAAATGCAACATTTGCTATTGAATACAAATAGTAGATTGAAAACATAATTCAAAAAAAAAAACAATAACAATTTATCATTTGATTTCACAAAGGACATACAATGTAAACAAGTTATTCACACAACCATATGACTTAGATCACACAGCTCCCTTCCCAAATATTTTATGAAAATCCACCCCTTGTGTGAAATCCCTGAGCATGTCCATGATCGTGGACGCGGCTATTCGAAGATTGATTAACACTCTGCAGAGATTGTAAACTTTACCCACAAGATATAATCAGTTTAGCTAGCACTGACCATAACAAAACCTTTTAGAAATTTTATTTCAAGCATTGACACTCCCGATGTGCTTTACCGTTGTCCAATTTGTACACACAGCCCTTGGTACGATACACACCATTGGATTTGAAGATGGCGAAACGCTCATAGATGCGACCCAAACACAGCGGTATACACCTTCCACCATGGCACACAGCCTAACCTATCTGCTTGAGTAGTCAATGTCAAGACCCCATAACTTACTAAGTTAGGCTCGTTCTATACCAGACATGTGGTTGTACAATAAGACTTAGTTCAATGGTGCACAAAGTTAAGTCCTTAATTGACCAAGGCAAGACTTCCAATTTCTAACTAAATGTCACACATACCAATATTCTCATTCACACAGTTTCCACCATATCACATAGTATCCACCACTTGCCTTAGTCTAAATCTTTTCCCACCCTGTTGGTTAAGTGCAACATATGCCATCAACGAGTAATAACACACAACACACACAGTTTTATCACACAGTTCTATAATCACTTAGTCAAGTTTATATTTGCAACTCACATGAAATGATGACTCGTAGCATGGCTAAGCAATCTACTTGTATCTAACCAACCCACGTTGGTGCTACAATAATACCAACAATAATGAACCAACCTAAGGTGACAAAAGATGATGGCATAACAATAGACAAGGTGGATGTAACAAATGTACTTTAAGCTTTTATGGTTCGTGTAAACTTCACAACAATTACCGGTAAGGTAATGACACCATATCTTCAAAGCATGCACTACAGCAGCCAACTCTAGGTCATGAGTTGGGTAGTTTGCTTCATGAGGCCTTAACTGTCACAAAGCGTACGCTACTACCTTCCTTTCTTGGATCAAAACACAGCCGAGTCCTTACCGGGATGCATCATAGAAAATCTCAAAATGCTTCCGGACATCCGGTAGAATCAACACTTGAGCGATTGTTAAACGGTTCTTCAACTCTTGAAAACTTTGCTCACATTCTGGAGTTTAAGCATATTTCTTCTCCTTCTTCAACAGTTGAGTGATGGGTCTTACTATTTTGGAGAGTCCTTGTATGAACCGGCGATAGTATCCTGCCATACCGAGAAAACTTCGGATCTGAAGTACAGACTTGGGTGACTCCCAGTTAAGCACATCCTTAACTTTTCTAGGGTTAACGGAGACTCCTTCTATAGACATAACGTGTCCGAAGAAGGTAACTTCCTTCATCCAAAACTCACACTTGATGAATTTGGCTTAGAGTTGATGATTTCTAAGCTTATTCAGGACCAAGCGGATGTGCTCTTCATGCTCTTCTTCACTCTTGGAATATACCAGAATGTCGTCAATAAAGACAATGACGAACTTATCCAAATACTCCATGAATACTTTATTCATCAAGTTCCTAAAGTAAGCTGGAGCATTGGTCAATCCAAATGATATGACCATGAACTCATCTGATCCATATCGAGTTGAGAAAGTGTCTTGGGGATATACTCCGCACGAATCTTCAACTGGTGGTATCCTGACCTTAGATCTATCTTGGAGAACACTCCGGCTCCCTTCACCTGGTCAAACAAATCATCAATCCTGGGCAAAGGGTACCTGTTCTTGATGGTAACTTCATTGAGGGCACGGTAATCCACACACATCTGTTGGGTGCCATCCTTCTTTGCAACAAAGATTACTGGGGCTCTGCAAGGTGGGAAACTAGGTCAGACAAAACCTTTTTCTTGCATTTCCTTGATTTGCTTCTTCAGCTCAACTAAATCGTTGACAAGCAATCTGTAGGGTCTCTTGAAAATGGGTGCAGTTTCCAGAACTAGATTGATGACAAACCCCAAGTCTCTGTCTGGTGGCATTCTGGGTAGGTCATCAGGAAAGATATCTGGAAATTCTCTGACCACTGGCACCTCTTCCAAAGACACCACACTGACACTGCAGGCTAATGCTCCATCATGCTTCTCTGTGGAGGCTTCAAACTTTACTTTGGTTCCAACTGGACTGACCAGAGTGATGCTTCTACCACCACAATCCAAGAGTGCTTGGTGATTGGCAAGCCAATCCATTTCCAAAATTACATCAAGGCACTTGGTGTCGATGATGATAAGGTTGGCAAGGAATTCTACCCCTTTTATGGTCACTCTAACTTTTGGGTAACCTTGGTTCGTACTCATTTTCGAACCAGGTGATTGAACCAATAAGACATTTTTAAGAGGCAAAACCTCCAACTGATACCTTTCAGCAAAACTCCGAGAAACAAATGAACGCGAAGCCCCAGAATCAAACAAAACAGTAGCATGTGCTGAATTTACTAGGAACATACCCAACACGACGTCCGGGGCTGTCTGGGCTCACATGGCCTCTCCCAAAAGGCTGAGGGGTCTTGGTTGGTGTAGCTGGAGTCTGAGGTGCCCCACGTCCGGCTCTTGGCATGGGGGGTTCTAGCCGGAGTAGCTCCTAGGTTGAATTGGACAGGTGATGGACCTTGCTTCTGCGAATAGCTGCTAGCGTAGTGCCCCAACTTCTGACAATTAAACCAGGTGACCCCCGCGGCATTACTGCTGTTTCTTGGCTGCTGGTTGTTGGCGTTGTTGAAGTTGTGGAACACTGGGACAGCTGGGTGAGGTGCTGTTGCAAGGGCTCTGAATGTGATAGATGGAGCGACACGGACAGGGTGCTGCACATTCATTCTGGCTCTCTGTGGGTGACTGAGAGACCATGTGAGAGGTCCTCCATTGTGAGTGATGAGTATTTGACAGCTTGTTGAATAGGTTGAGAGTTGAGTCTCTCGCTTGTACTTGCTTCGCTGTCAAACAGATAATCGGAACTACCATTGTATGTAGCGGAAGTTCCGATAATCGGAACTACCGGCTTTGGAAAAAGGAACTTCCGATTAATCTGGAAATTTTGTTCGGTTGAAGTAATCGGAACTTCCGCACCTGGGGTCGCGGTTTGTCCGATAATACTGACGTGAGTATTCCTGTGAGACGAAAATCGGAATTGAAAATCTGGGAGTGCGGACGTTCTGATAATCGGAAGTTCCGCAATGGTAAGCGCGAACTTCCGATAATCTCGACAGCGCGACATTCGAAATCGGAACTTCCGCAATGGTAAGTGCGGAACTTCCGATTGTGTCCAGAATTGTGCAGAGAAGGATAGTTTGTGATTTTGAGTTTGTATGAGTTTGAGTCTTGTACAAATATTGATGCTATGATATTGGGCAATGCTATGTGATGTGTTTTGTCTCGTATTGACCGCGGGACATCGAGATGAAGTCGTGGCGAGACGCGAAGTGATCGGACTAGGCGCAGGCGGCGTTGAGGTCAGAACGGTCGGGATGTGTCGAAGACGGCTTGAATCTTGAGGTGGTTGCGAGTCAAGGACAGCAAGGTGAACGGAGGCTTCGGAAGGTGCGCAGGGGCGAAACGGTCTTTTCGCAGCGGCACAAGTGGAGGCGGTCTACGTCGGGTGTAGCGGGCTTTATGGGTTGGAGGCCCATTAGCCAAGGGCTATAAATAGAGGTGAACCCCTGGTGTTAGGGTTAGACTTTTTGAGAGAGAAAATTAGGGTTAGCTTTTGCTAAAGAGCCTTTGGAGAGGTTGTTATACTTTTGAGAGTTTGTTGAGTTGGAGAGGATGAACTGAAATCTTGTGTAATCATTCCTCCGTGTTTCCCTCTGTAATCGTTCGATTTCTATCAATAAAACTCTGAGGTTTTGATTACTTGTTTATGCCTCCTTCCTTCTCTCTGTTCTTCTCTTGAATAGCTAGGGTTTTGATGGAACTTTTGATTCGTCTTATGAGATGGCATGAAACTTGATATCTAGAGTCGCATTGCTATTGCTAATATATCCTCAAAGTTTCATGAGCTAAGAATCTGAGAATCTTGTCTATTGTGGTTTTTGTTTTTTTCTTGCCCCTTCATCAAGAAATCCGATTTTGCTTTGATTAATGAATCTTTGTTTGCGATTCTTCTCCATGAGGTCAAGATGTTGTTTAGGATGATGTCCTGTGAAACTTGACCTGAGAAGAGCATTCAAGATTTAGTATTTGGGATTTTGGGAAAAACCGAGCGATCGTTCTTGGTCAGACAATCGAACTTCCGATTGTCCACGGCGAACTACCGCAGCGAACTTCCATGATGAACCCGGAACTACCGGAGTGCGGAACTACCGCCGGGTAGAATCGGAGCTTCCAATTTCTGACAGAACAACCCGAAGCTTGTTTTTGTTCTCTTATTTTGCTTCACTCTTCTTGAGGATTCCAGAGGGCTTTGTAGGTTTGTTTAAATACAGTAAAGGGGAGTTCTAATTTTTAAGGCACCATTCACCCCCCCTCTGTTGCCATTTCGGTCCTTCAATTGGTATCAGAGCCGGTTAGCTCTTCCTTATAGATCTTAACCGGTCTGTTGAGCCATGGCAACGGACAAGTATTCCACCAAGCCTCCAGTCTTTGATGGCCTAGATTACCCTTTCTGGAAGTGCCGAATGGAAACATACATCAAGGCTCAGGGGTATGCCATCTGGAGAAAGGTGAAGGTTAGATTTGCTGTTCCTGCCGATGAAAACATCAATGTGGGAAACATGCCCGATGTTGAGGCAAATGCTAAGACAAGGAACATTATCATTCAGGGTTTGAGCGAATGAGTTTGATCGATTTCTCATTTGTCTTCACGCTTTACATCCGGGTGACCTCGATGCATACCATGAGGGCACCACCCAGATTAAGACGGTTCGACAAGACCAGTTCAAGCGAGAATATAGCAAATTTGAGATGCTTGCTGGTGAATCTCTTGACGAGTGCTTTTCGCGTTTCCATAAGATTTTGAGCAACCTCCGAGCGGTCGGTCTTACATACCCCGACTCGGATAACGCTCGACACATGCTTTCTGCACTTGATCTTCGTGTTTGGGAGATGAAAGTGACTACCATCAAGGATAGCACGGATCTCTCGACCCTGACTCTTGATGCGCTTTACTCGCGCCTCAAGACTCACGAGATTGACATTGTCTCTCGAAGGTCGAAGTCACAGTCGATGGCTTTAGTCACTGATCCCACCTCTGGATCTTCTTCTGAGTCGATACACGGGTTCTCCCTTGCTGCTCTCTGTGACATAACTGATGATCAGTTAGAGCAGCTTGAGGATGAACAGTTAGCCCTCCTAGCTCGGAAGTTTTTCCATGCTTACAAGAGGAGGAGGGATGGAAAAAGAGGAGGTCCTGTGATTTGCTTCGAGTGTGGTGGCCCCAACCACATCCGAGCAAACTGCCCCAAGCTGGGGAAGGGCAAAGGTGACTATGGCGGTTCGGGCAAGAACGACTACATCGACAAGAACCGCAACACGAAGCCCTCAGCACCTGACCAAGGCAAGAAGAAGTTCCGCAACTTTGGGAAGGCAAAGAAGGCATTCCATCGCGTCCTCACCGCCCTCGACGAACCGGACACCGGCGAGGTGGAGGGGTGGAGTGACGATGATGGAAGGACGATCAAGATCCCAAGGACGACGGCAACTTCTCCAAGATGTGCTTCATGGCCTCGGGGCGAACTAAGCGACAATGAGTGTATCCGACTCGATGAGGTTAGTCCCACTTACGACCCGACTTAATGATGCTTTTCTTAAGCTAGGTAGATTTTATGCTAAGTCTAGGGCTAAGTGTTCTGAGTTGGAGAAGGAAGTAGCTAGACTATCACGGGAGCTTACCTTACTTACATCTGCTCCCTCCCGTGATGATTGTGATACATGCTGTGCTCTGCTTGATGACATGGAAAAACTAAGGACCTTGCATGATAGTGTGTCCTCTGAATTAGACATGATTAAAGTGGAGAACATTAGCCTTCTTCTTTGAACTAGAGATAAGTAGGGTAGCACCTCCTTCATCTACTACTGTTGAGGCTACTGCTTGCACCTCCTGTGAGGTTAAGGACAACTCGTTTAGAGGTCTATATACCATGCTGCTCGATCTGCCCGAGACTTGTGAAAATTGTAATAATCTCAAGATGAACCTAAAACGGGCAGATCACAAAATTGTTGAATTCCAAGCTGCTTTACTAGAGCCCATTGTTTCTTGTTTAAACTGTCCTAAGTTAATCATTTGAACTAGAATCAGATTCAAACAGTTTCAAGAAATGATTGATCACAATAACAAACTGGCTCAGTATGCTTATAAGGACCTTGTTAGCTCACCATGCAATCAGTGTAATAAACTAAAATGTGATTTGGTTGCTTTGGATGAAAAATGTGTGAAGCTAACTAAGGACCTTCTAGAGACACAATCATCCCCTTGTATTGTGTGTGCTGGGAAGAAGTCTAAGGGTTTGGTAGAGACGCCTAGCAACGTGAACCAATCGCTAGTGAGGGATTGTCCCCCCAAAGTAATTTGTGCATGCACAAGCCAATCTTTCCTCTACTGTTGGTTCTTCTTCTGCTCCCTTACCTTCTGCTGTTCCTTCTTCCCCCTGCTCTTTCATGAGTGTCAGTATCTTATGAACACACTCGAGAGGTTTGTAGGAGGCAAGAAGAAGCTCAATCTCATTCTAGACCAATCCAAGATTTGCAGATTTAATCAGGGTCTAGCATATGATTTTCATGAGGATGTGAGGAAGCATCCACCTGTCGTGCTCAGAACCATAGCACCAGGTGTGATCAAAACTAAGCCCAGGACTGAGAAAGTCAATTTTAAGTCAGCGGGTTTTGTTCAAAGGATCTCTCGACGTGCAAGGTGATTCCACTGCGCAGCTTCGCCTCTCGTAGGCGGTATCATTGCACCTCATCGGAAGGATGGACATTTGGTGGATCATTGCTTCAGCGTGCCAAGATCGCTACAGAGATCATGTTGAGTCTTTTAGGCGCATTCGTGGTCGACCCTGCACCATGAGTGCACCTAAGACTAACATGAGGTCTAGGTTTGATCAACTGATGATTTAGGGCAACATTGAGGACTTGGTTTTTCTGAGTTTTCTGATTTTCGTCCTCATGCTCCCTTTGGTCGTGACTTCCGTCGCTTTGAGGGTAGATCTCGTTTCCTTTCGAGATGGCTACTGCGGCGTGATCAAGATGTTGCGAACTTCACTCGCTCTTCCATAGCGATCGGATTCAAAGAACGCGACCAGTGTCCGCATACGCACCTTCTGACTTGTTGAGTGACAGAGAGCGTAGGGTAGATAGAGGTCAGTCTTGCTTGACTACTTCATCTGCTCGACGTGTTACTCAAGATTGGGTGCCAAAATCATCGTTGATTCACCCGATCGAGACTTTACTCTGCTTGACTCAGTTCACGGCCGAAGGGAAAGGTCTGAATTGTAGACTCCGGGTGTTCTCATCATATGACCGGTGATGAGTCACGGCCGCCCGATCTTCCGATAGGTTCGATTTGGTTCATCGTGAGGACGTTGACGCTTTGAGGCTTCCGACCAGCGGATCGTCACCTCGCAATTCGCTACACCTTGCGACGCTGTCGTTATCGACCACGCTTGCGCGATCGACCTTACCACGAAGGTTATGGTTCCCGCAAGCAATCGAAGCAACTCACAAGAACAAGGTAGATGCAATCAATTGTATTGCGGATATGGATGAAGTTTACAAGTGGGGTTCCTCAAACCGATAATCGCAAACCGCAATTGGCGTAATAATCTAAGAAAAACCCCTCTAAACTATGGCGGCTCTTGATATATATAGGGGGACGGAGGAGGTCGACCTAGGTTGTGCGGCCGTGGGATGAGGCGTACACAACCCGGACTCGACCTCGCCACGCTTACAAAGTCTTATTAGTTTCCAAACGGTGACGCGCACCTTGTGTTGCGAGGGAAGATCTGGTCGAGGATGGTCCTAGGGTGGTCTTGAGGAGTCCATGCTATGTTTGGTCGTAAATTGTGTCCAACGAGTCCAAGCGGTCGTAGGTCTTCTTGAGCGGTCGGTCAGAATTGTGTCCAACGAGTCCAACCGGTCGTAGGCCTTCTTGAAGGGGTCGAAACCGCAATGAGCTGTTCGTGAGACCTTCTTGAATTGGTCGTAGTCCTAGATTCCTAAGTACAAGTAAATCATCTCCATTAGGCAGCATCATAGAGTTCTCAAATTATACACTCAGCCCTAGAAACGAATTTACCTGATAAGTAAGTTGACGAACACGTTCCCGAGTAATTGGACAGACTCTTGTAATTAGAATAGCAAGCATAGCAATTGTGGTTGTATCCATAGGGGTCATGCCCTTATCATCCTCCCCTTCTTGAAAACAAAGCCGTCCTCGGCTTTTGATAAGCTGAAAATAGGATAACAAAGAAAACAAGGTGTATGCATGGTATATGTATACGTCATCCGTTTTAACGGTTCTTCGTTGTTGCACAATTAATGTTTTAAAATAGTAGTATTCATAAGAGCTCATTGTATTATTAGGCCAAGAATAATTATATATATTAATGAGCAAAACAAAATTTCTCACACAGCAATTATTGCAACTAGTTTTGCAAACGTAAGTGAAGCATTTATACAATTCAAATATCTGAAGTTGTAAACTTGCAGTGGTAGTATATATGAGCAAATCTACAACCTTCGGGTTTACACAAGGTTCATCCATATAAACATATTTCAATTGAGCGTTAGCAAATTCATCTAGTAAGGGTGAAAAGATTTGAAAGTTTTTCCATACTTCAACATTATTATGCAGATTGTCAATACTAGATGGCGCAATAAGAGATGAACACATAGCCATTGGATGATCACTAAAGTTTGTTTTCCTCTCATAATAAACAAGATCTGGCACACAAGAATTGTGGTTCAAAACAGTAAGCTTCAATTCATCTATGTGATCACCAGTTATGCATATTCGATATACAAGAAGTTGATTGTTTACACCATAATCTCCAATCAAATTAATCTTATATCCCGGGGTATACGCACTAGACAAGGAGATTGTACTTGCAATTTTAGAAACTTTCTCTATAGCATGCGACAATTTCATAGGTGGCTCCAACATAATGTAACATAAAGAATCAGCAGGATAAATTCTAGTCAAAACTTCTTTATGTCTAACCAATTCTACAGTATCACGATATGTGATTGACTCATCACATGAATCACTCAACACAGTAGGCAATTCAATTATGTTATCACATGGTGCACTCAAGTCAACAGGTAAATCAACAAGTTTACCACATGGTGCACAAAAATCAATACCGGTTTGAATTCTCTACGTGGAATATGGGCATATCAGAATTGTTTTCCACTAATTTTTGCTCTAAAATAGCATGAACAGCGGGCAATTGTAGTTCTTTACAAACATACTCACCTTGTGTGATGATAGTACCATGATCCTTACCTTTTTGGCTCTCCTCAAATGATATAGGTGCATCCATCTCCTCATCTTCCTTCTCAACCAATGGAGTCGATGGTTCAATCAGCTCATTCTCCTCTTCGGCATGGTTCCCAACTTCCTACAAGTTGTTAGTCACAGAAAAAGACACAAACACAGGCTTGTTCTCATGTTTTCTATCATCAAGTATTCTTAATTTCTCCTCAATCTGACATTCAACCTTACAAGCAAGTATAAATAACTGAGAGAGAGAATTATATTCTTTATGAACAAGAATGTCCTGAATTTCATGATTAAGTCCACTTAAGAATCTATTTTCGGTAGCTTCAGCATGTTCCTCTAATCCACAACGCAACAAATGAACTTTCAAATCTTTTCACCCTTACAACGGAACCGACCGAACTTCAACCGTCAAGGTATGAGAGGTAACAACTTTCAGCAACATAATGCACGTGTTAATGACAGACTCTTGTAATTAGAATAGCAAGCATAGCAATTGTGGTTGTATCCATAGGGGTCATGCCCTTATCAACCGGAGACTCTCGTTGGTTTTCTTCCCTAGCCCGTGCTCGAGGTGATGAGACGATCACCTTCGGAGATGCTTCTTTTGGGCGCGTCATCGCTAAAGGTACTGTGAGCATTAACGATTCCTTTATTTTGAAAGATGTTGCCTTAGTAAGTAAGCTGCAGTATAATCTGCTTTCAGTCTCTCAGCTTACCGATGACGGTTACGAGGTGAGCTTTAAGAAAAACAATTGCAAAATTCTTGATTCTTCGGGTAGCCTAGTTTGCAGGATTTCTCGATATGGGAGAATCTTTCGTGCTGATTTTCTGAGTCTTCTGGTGATCCTCTCCGGTGTTTAATTGCTTCTGAATCCCGTGATTTGACCTTCTGGCATAGGAGACTAGGTCATATAGGCTTTGATCATTTGACACGAGTTAGCGGCCACGATCTCATTCGTGCTTTGCCAAAACTCAAGATGGTCAAGGATCTAGTTTGCTCTCCATGCCGGCACGGCAAGATGGTTGCCGCTTCTCACTCTCCAAATCCACAAGGACAATGATCGATGCACTGTGACAATCGCTCCATATGGATACTGATTGGTCGGCTCAATCTGATCGGCGGGAGGGAAGTGGTATATTCTTGTTGTGGTTGATGACTTCTCGAGGTACTCTTGGGTGTTTTTCTTAGCCTCGAAGGGTGAGACGTTTACTCTTTTTCGTGGTCTTTTTAGTAGGCTTTCTGTTGAGCTCCCAGGTGCATTACGAGCAATTCGCAGTGATAATGGCACCGAGTTCAAGAATTCCTACTTTGAGAGTTTCTGTGGTGAGACAGGTGTAGAGCACCAGTTCTTGTCTCCATACGTCCCTCAACAGAATGGCGTTGTGGAGAGGAAGAACCGTACCTTGGTCGAGATGGCCAGGACGATGCTTGATGAGTACACTACACCTAGGAAGTTTTGGGCTGAGGCCATTGCTACTGCTTGTCATGTTTCTAACAGAGTCTTTCTTCGGGCACTCTTGCATCGCACTTCTTATGAGTTGAGATATGGGCGAAAACCCAGTGTCTCCCATTTTCGTGTGTTTGGTTGCAAGTGTTTTATTTTGAAGTCTGGGAACTTAGATAAGTTCGAGTCACGATCTTGTGATGGGATCTTTCTGGGTTACTCGACTTCTTCTCGTGCCTATAGAGTCTGGAACTGCGAATCTAGCAAAATGGTAGAAACATGTGAGGTGACCTTCGATGAGCCCAGTCCGGGGACTAGGCCTGATATCTCAGGTTCTTTAGAGCAGTCTGAGTCCATCTTTGTGGACGATGAGGAAGACGGAGATGAGGGTTGTCTACCGATCCAGTTCTTCCTCCTCCTGTTGAGGTGCCTTCTTCCACGGCACCTCGAGGAGATCAGCCCTTACCTTCTGCTTCTTCTGACTGAAGCTAGTGGCTCTGTTCCTATCTCATCTGCTCATGAGGTAGAGGCCACTTCTTCATCTCACCTGGACCTCCTAGACACATTCAAAAGGACCATCCTTCAGAGCAGATCATTGGAGATCTTTTTGAACGAGTCACTCGTTCAAAAACTGGCATGTCTCTCTTCTGTCTCCATTCTGCCTTTGTTGCCTCATTTGAGCCCAAAGACGTTTGTCATGCTCTATCTGACGAGTCTTGGATAAACGCCATGCATGAGGAGTTGGAAAACTTTGAAAGAAACAAGGTCTGGTCGCTTGTTGAGCCCTCTCAAGGTCACAATATCATTGGGACCAAATGGGTGTTCAAGAACAAGCAAAGTGAAGATGGGTTAGTCATTCGAAACAAGGCTAGGCTGGTAGCTCAGGGGTACTCCCAAGTTGAGGGTCTAGATTTCGAAGAGACCTTTGCTCCTGTAGCTAGACTTGAAGCCATTAGAATCCTGCTTGCCTTTGCAGCTTCTAAGAGTTTCAAGCTTTACCAGATGGATGTCAAGAGTGCTTTCCTCAATGGCCTTATTGAGGAAGAAGTATATGTTAGACAGCCTCCAGGTTTCGAGAACCCCAAATACCCTAACCATGTCTATAGGCTTTCCAAAGCTTTGTATGGACTCAAGCAGGCTCCCAGAGCTTGGTATGAAAGGCTTAAGTCCTATCTGCTGAGTCATGGTTTTGAAATGGGTAAAATAGACAAGACCTTGTTTATCCGTCGTCTTGGCACTGATCTTTTGCTCGTTCAGATCTATGTGGACGACATCATCTTTGGCGGCTCCTCACATACTCTCGTTTCCCAGTTCTCCGATGTCATGAGCTCGGAATTTGAGATGAACATGATGGGCGAGTTGAGCTTCTTCCTTGGCTTCCAAATCAAACAGACTCGGGAAGATACTTTTCTTCACCAAGGCAAGTACACTCGAGACCTCCTGAAGCGCTTCGACATGAATGATGGGAAGCCAGTATCAACTCCGATGACATCTACAGCTGCTCTTGATCCAGATGAAGACGGCGAACCTGTTGACCAAAAGGAGTTCAGGAGCATGATTGGCTCTCTCTTGTACCTCACAGCCTCGAGACCAGACATACATTTCTCCGTATGTCTTTGTGCTAGGTTTCAGGCTTCTCCTCGCGTATCTCACCGTCGGCGGTGAAGCGCATCTTTCGGTACCTTCGAGCTACCATTGACTATGGTATCTGGTACTCTTCCTCTTCTTGTCTATCTCTTAGAGCCTTCTCCGATGCAGATTTTGCTGGCTGTAGGATAGATAGGAAGAGCACTTCTGGCACTTGCCAATTCATTGGCACTTCTCTTGTCTCCTGGTCTTCAAGGAAGCAGTCCGGTGTTGCCAACCCACTGCGCAGAGGCCGAGCACGTTGTCGCAGCCGATTCTGTCAGAGCCAAGTGCTTTGGATGGTCTCGACCCTGCAGGACTTTGGGTTAGCAATCGACTGTGTTCCACTCTTTTGTGATAACACGTCTGCGATTTGCATTGCCAAGAACCCAGTGCAACATTCTCGGACCAAGCATATTGACATCAGATATCACTTTCTTCGAGACCATGTAGAGAAGGGTGACATTGTGCTCCAGTTTGTGGAGAGTGAGCATCAGTTGGCTGATATCTTCACCAAGCCTCTGGACAGCTCTCGGTTTTCAGCTCTGCGGGGAGAGCTTGGGGTGGTTTGTCCTTATGGACTGCTGTGAGGGGGAGCTTATGTGCTACTACTGTATTATATTTTACCTATGCTATTTCTCCTTTCTAGTTACATTTCATTTAAATGTTTTGGGTCTAAGTCCTTCCAGCATAGGTTAGAGTGGTTCTCTTGCCAAGTTGCTTTGACTGCTAATTCTTATCTTGTGCTTCTAGGATGCTGATTATTAGCTGTCTCTTCTCTCTCTAAGTAGAGCTTACTCACTTCTTATAGGTTCTAGCAAGGGTCGGGCCACCCTTGGGTAGACAGGGACAATGTTTGCTCCTTAGTGTGTGAGTTGATCAGCTGATAGTCCTAGAATCATATGGGGTAGATAAGAACCTGTCTGAGCGATAGTATTCTCTATATCTTTTCTATGCTCTAAGGACTGCCTTTTCTGTTTCTCTTATCAGATTCTCGTTTTTGTTCCTTTGGTTCAGGGGGAGTTTATCTTGATTATTCTAGTTCTTAAATTTGTCATAACTCAACCTGAGTTAAAAGAGTGCATTCCATTCTGAAGGGAATCTGGTTTTTCCTGCATTTCATCTTGCATTGTAATATAATCATATGGAGCCCTGTCTATTATCCCTTATGATCTGTTTTCAATGTCTTACATCTTGCCATGATTTATGCTAAACTGCTAGATTTATCATGACTTTTATGTGTAGTTTAGTCTTTGCCATGCTAAAGTGATTAAAAAAATGCTAAACCTGAATTAAAATCTTGTCATGATAGCTCTTGAGACTAGTCTGGTTGAAGTTATCCTTTTATGATTCTTGCCATGTCAAGTAGGCTGAGTTGAGTCCTGAATCCCTATTGAGTTTCAGAGTAAGCTATGTCAGTTTGTTAAGGAACTTGACTTATCTTTAATCTTTGGTCTAAAAACTTCAAAAGCAAAAATGATCTCTTTTATGCGAAAAAACTGATCTCACCAAATCTTTCTCATGAGACTGCTTGCCATTGCACTAGACATGAACTCAGGGGGAGCCTTGGATGACCTAAGATCACCTCCTTAAGTCTGTTGCTTGGAGTGGTCGCATAAGGCTTGGGATCTAGCACATGGTTAAGATTTGAAAAATTGGTTGAAGCTTAGGAGGCAGTTGTGGATGGCACCTAGTCCAGGACTTGCTTCACTAAGATAAAGCCATATTAATGTTTTCAGAAAAAGAAACTTGTGCTAAAATTACTTATCATTAAAAAGATCAAGTAATGGATAAAATGAGTCTTTCTTCAACTGGTAGCACTCTAAACTGTTCAATATGAGTCTTCTTGGTTCAACTTAGATTATTTGACATGGCTTGTATCATCCTTGGATACCTTTAGCTATACTGCTATCTTGGTTTATTTGACTTGCTAAAGATTTGGATCATTAATGAGATTATGGATTTTCTGTCTTAGCTATTCTCTACATCAATTGTCATGATCTTGATAGCATTCTTCGTTGTTATGGCTTGGTGTAATACTCTAATAGTCATTTTGGATAATCTACATGGCTCCTAATGCTTAAAATGAATATCATATAGTCATTTCCTCTCTTTAATACATCTTGATGATTTTATTGCCAAAGGGGGAGAATTTTGGAGAGAAAAAGCCTTCTGGAGAAAAAGCCTTGAGTTTTGCGAAATTTGCTCTTTCATCTCATCTCAAGTCTTTCTTCTCTTCTGTCAACATGGTCTTGAGCTTCTGTACTACTTCTTTAGACCTTGATTGATTTTAAACTCAAACTCATCTTATGCTTTTTGGAGATTGTCAATATACTCATCAAGGGGGAGATTGAGAGACCATGTGAGAGGTCCTCCATTGTGAGTGATGAGTATTTGACAGCTTGTTGAATAGGTTGAGAGTTGAGTCTCTCTGTTTGTACTGTTTCTGTGCTGAAACAGATAATCAGAACTACCGCTGTGTATGTAGCGGCAGTTCCGATAATCGGAACTACCGGCTTTGGAAAAAGGAACTTCCGATTAATCTGGGAATTTTGTTCGGTTGAAGTAATTGGAACTTCCGCACCTGGGGTCGTGGTTTGTCCGATAATACTGACGTGAGTATTCCTGTGAGACGAAAATCGGAATTGAAAATCTGGGAGTGCGGACGTTCTGATAATCGGAAGTTCTGCAATGGTAAGCGCGGAACTTCCGATAATCCTGACAAGTGCGGACGTTCCGGAAATCGGAACTTCCGCAATGGTAAGTGCGGAACTTCCGATTGTGTCTAGAATGTTGCAGAGAAGGATAGTTTGTGATTTTGAGTTTGTATGAGTTTGAGTCTTGTACAAATATTGATGCTATGATATTGGGCAATGCTATGTGATGTGTTTTTGTCTGTATTGACTGCAGGACATCGAGATGAAGTCGTGGCGAGACGCGAAGTGATCGGACTAGGCGCAGGCGGCGTTGAGGTCAGAACGGTCGGGATATGTCGAAGACGGCTTGAATCTTGAGGTGGTTGCGAGTCAAGGACAGCAAGGTGAACGGGAGGCTTCCAGAAGGTGCGCAAGGGGCGAAACGGTCTTTTCGCAAAGCGGCACAAGTGGAGGCGGTTCTGTTCGGGTGTAGCGGGCTTTATGGGTTGGAGGCCCATTAGCCAAGGGCTATAAATAGAGGTGAACCCCTGGTGTTAGGGTTAGACTTTTTGAGAGAGAAAATTAGGGTTAGCTTTTGCTAAAGAGCCTTTGGAGAGGTTGTTATGCTTTTGAGAGTTTGTTGAGTTGGAGAGGATGAACTGAAATCTTGTGTAATCATTACTCTGTGTTTCCCTCTGTAATCGTTCGATTTCTATCAATAAAACTCTGAGGTTTTTATTACTTGTTTATGCCTTCTTCCTTCTCTCTGTTCTTCTCTTGAATAGCTAGGGTTTTGATGGAACTTTTGATTCGTCTTATGAGATGGCATGAAACTTGATATCTAGAGTCGCATTGCTATTGCTAATATATCCTCAAAGTTTCATGAGCTAAGAATCTGAGAATCTTGTCTATTGTGGTTTTTGTTTTTTTCTTGCCCCTTCTTCAAGAAATCCGATTTTGCTTTGATTAATGAATCTTTGTTTGCGATTCTTCTCCATGAGGTCAAGATGTTGTTTAGGATGATGTCCTGTGAAACTTGATCTGAGAAGAGCATTCAAGATTTAGTATTTGGGATTTTTGGGAAAAACCCGAGCGCACTGTTCTTCGGTCAGGACAATCGGAACTTCCGATTGTCCACGGCGGAACTATGCAGCGGAACTTCCAGATGAACCGGAACTACGGAGTGCGGAACTATCACTGGGTAGAATCGAGCTTCCGATTTCGATGAAACGACCAAGCTTGTTTTCGTTCTCTGATTTTGCTTCACTCTTCTTGAGGATTTCAGAGGGCTTTGTAGGTTTGTTTAAATACAGTAAAGGGGAGTTCTAATTTTTAAGGCACCATTCACCCCCCTCTGTTGCCATTTCGGTCCTTCAGTGACCCTGATTGGTACCATACTGCATCATCCTTCTCTTACGGGATTCTTCAAGCTCACGGTGAGATTCCTCTATGAGCATAGCCTTGTTCACCAAGTGCTGAAAATTTGTATAGTCATTTCTAATGACTTGAACCTTCAAGCTAGGGTTGAGTCCTCACTTGAAATGCTTCTGACGTGCATCATCTGTGGCCATGTCTTCTTGAGTATAACGAGACAGCTGAGTGAACTTATTGAGGTATTCACCCACTGACATGTTTCCTTGCTGCAACCCACAGAACTCGTTCTTCTTCATTTCCACCTTCCCATCGGGAATATGAGAGTGGCGGAAGGCTCCGGAAAATTCAGCCCAAGTGATGTTCTCGGGGTTCTCATGAGCGGTGCAGTAGTTCTCCCACTATTCGGCAGTGGTACCTTCAAGCTGATGTGAGGCATACAAAACCTTCTCCCGATCGTCACAACGGGTGATGGCGAGCTTCTTTTCAGTAGAGCGCAGCCAGTCATCATCATCCAAAGGCTCAGAGGAGCTAGAGAAAGTAGGTGGATGGGTCCTCATGAACTCTGCCAGCCTTGACTGAGGAAAAGCTGGTGGCGGTGGCATGGCAGTGCTTGATTGTTTCAGTTCAGCACTATGAGCAAAGCAGCAGCAGTCTAGTTTTGTTGGTTCATCATCTGGTTCATGTTGTGCATCATCGAGTTCATTAACTGCGTCTGGAGTGCCATGAACTGACCCAAACTCTGGTTTGCACTGGCGGCCGGGGAAGGTGGTGCATTGGCGTTTAGGGGCTCATCCTGACTGGCAGAGTTGCGGGTCTGAACCATCTGCAACAGATCTTCCCGGGTTTAATAGACGAGGAGAAGAAAGCATAATAGATGAGAGGAAAAAACACGAAGATGAGCGAGAAATAAGGGAGAAAGAAGCATCCTAATTGGGGGAAAGGTCGGTTAAACCCAAAGAACCAATAGCCGGAAAGCTATCAAGAAGCAAGAAAATGCGACACTCAAGTAAAAGATCCTGTCATGTGGGCTAAACGATACTAAAACTAAGAAGGGCTACTGCTAATCTAACTTATACGGATGGTTAACTTGGAACACTTGTCAACTCTTAAAACTTCCAGGCCATCCATCGCTTGGTCACGAAGGGCTTGACCCTACAGATATTCCAGAGGTAAGGAGGCCAAATTTAAATTTGAAAACTAAGTTTCAGAAAAGATAAGCTGAAAGAACTCAAGAATGATATAAGAGGATAAGATAATAGGATGAGAAAATAATAGAATAATATAAGATAGACTAGAATAAGACGAGAGAAGAATATCTATTCATGTTAATTGGTTGGTTTGATTTAGAAAATAACTTTTGAAACTTTTGACTAAAACGACCAAACTAACTATGGTTACATCCTACAGTCGATATGACTCTGATACATCTCTTTGTCGGGACCCCGAGGTATGCAACCCCGAGACTCTCTGTGCATTCCAAACTAGTCCCATGATCAGTAGCTAGCTCGCACAGTTGCAACAATGATGTTATCATATCCATACAACAACGAAGCTAATGAAGCAGACAAAGTAATATTAATTAGCAGCAAAATGACCTTATGGTCAAGTTTTACAAAGTTCTCCACGTAGGGCTTAACAGCAAAAAGAGTAACTTGCAGCGAAAATCCAAAACACCTCGTGGAGACCAATCGACATGCCCACATGCAATCGAGTGGAGGACACATCCTAGTTCGCGTAGTCTTCAAAAATTCCTACTCGTAGAACTCGGTGTTCCCTGGTTCTTCTGCGGGAACTAATCAATAAGTGGCGTATAGCTGTGAGTACATAAATTACTCAGCAAGTCGTAGGAAAATGTATGCAAATTGTATTTATACAAGGCTTGACAAGGATAGCTTTATGGTTATTTTGCAGAAAGCAATATTGACAGCAAATACAGTAATTAGATTGCAAATCATTATATTTTTATGAAAATTCTACCCTTTGCATGAAATCTCCGGGCATATCCATAACCGGGGACACAGCTATTCGAATAGTTTTTGACAATCTGCAGAGGTTGTACAACTTTCCCCACAAGACACAACTTCTCTAGTTTATTTGGCATCCGTCGATACCACCACTCACTACCTTAGGTAAGCAGTCTATAGCATGTGACAAGGCCATTACAAAATTCCATTTTGACTCGGTTCTGCTCGCTAAGGATTCGCCTTCCCCCCCCTCTTGTGCCGCTCATCAACCAAAACAGAAAGACTCAAATTTTGCTAGTTAGTTGGCCAGGTCCACCCCATAATGGACTTGTGGTTGCACGGTATGGCCCAGATCAATAGCGTACAAAGTTAAGTCCTTAGTTGGCTACTCCGGCGAGGCTACCACATCCCAATGTGCTTTCCGCACCCCCTTTACTGCACGATCACTCGCCCGAGTATAATTCTTTTTTGGTTTAACCCGACCAAATGTCAACTCTTGCCATGGTACAATATCTTTTAACAATAGTGGCCACGTCACAATTCCATCTTTCCTTTAGTCAAGTTCAATCATTTCTTCGGGTATGTGATCGGGAATCCCATCGGGTAACTAAAGCATGACTAAGCATAATACGCACCTATGTTGGTAATACAACTATGTCCAACTAATAATTAATCATCCTAAGGTGTCCAAGAATTTATGTCATTCAAAGGGACATGCCATTCTCAATTTATCAAGGAGGCATAATGGCAATTAGGTGATTAACTATTCCCGAAACCATTTATTATAAAACTAGCTATGCATGTGGATATAAAACAAAATAATTTTGTAAAATAGGTACAACATGGTCAAAGGTTTACGACTTACCTTCGTTGAAGAGTTGCGATGCGTCGGTTGCTGGTTCAAAGAATTCTTCTGAAACGCCAGAATCTATACGTGCGAAAGGAACAAAATAAATAAAACAATACCAAATAAAATTACAAAAATTACAAAACTAGAACAAAATGAAAGATACTAATTTTATATGAATATAGAAATTTGGATCACTTAAAACGGAGTTCGGATGAAGAAGTTATGACTTCTGGAAGTTTGGAATCACATAAAATGATACAAATCAGATTTTCTGGATTTTTTAAAATTATTTTTCAAAAGGAAAACCAAAATAAACTACGTCAGCAGTCACGTGGCTTCCACGCGGACTGAAGGGCTGGCGTGGTGCTGACTAGGCGCCATGTGGCGCTGCCACGCAGGCGGAAGCGGCGGCACACATGAGCCGAGGGCTCGCCGGAGAACGGTGGTGAGGGCACCAACGCGAAGAGGGGAACGCAGCGAGTCTAGGGCTTACGGTCCCGATGACGGGAGGTGAGGGATGGCCGGCGGCGAGGACGAGAAGAGGCGGTGGCGGTAGTTGACGGAGGCGACGACGCTCCGGTGGGCTCCAGAGGGTGGGGAGGCCCGCACGAGGACAACGGCGACCTGGCGATGCCGGAGGCGGGGTCAACGGCGCCGGAGGAGGCGAGACAGCGGTGGCGTCGTTCGGCGGCGAGGAGCTCAATTTGCGGCCAGAGGAGAGCGAGTGGGAGGAGGGGAGGTGGGGGAAACGGGAGAGGGGGAGGAGGGGTGGCCGGTGTGCGCGTTTAAAGGGCGCGGGGAGGACCAGAGGAGAGAAACCGAGGAGAACTCCGCGCTAGGCGGCGACGGGACGGGACGGCACCAGCGGGAAATGGGGAAAACGCAGCGGGAAAGGGGCAGAGAGACGGGCGGCAACGTGACGGGCGTTGATGCGGGCGCGACATTGGGCTCGAGGCGGAGAAATGGGACGGCGCCAACGGGAAACACGGCGGCGACGCGGACGCGCGCGCGCGGAGAAGCCAGGGGAGACGAAGAACAGTGCGCGGGCGAGGCGAATCGTCATATGCCGATCGGACGGTTGCGCGTAGGCGGGAGTGAAACTGAAGGATCTTGATCGGATGGTCGCTTGGCGAGGAAGCGAGCAACCGCAAGCGGGCCAACGGAAGCGAGAGAGAAGCGGCGCGCGGAAGCGGGAGCGGCAAATTTGGCGGGTGGGCCAAAAGAGGCGCCACGAAGAACGAGCCAGATTAATTCGGCCTGTGAATAGTGTTGAGAATTTTAAAACATTTTTGATTTTTAGATAAGACAACAAAACAAAAAGGCTTTTTAGAAAATAGCAAATAATGCCCAAAAATTCTAGAAAAATACACATAAGTTTCTTGAATTATTTGGAACTTAATAAAAATATTTTCAACTTTAATTTATCTTTAAATTTTGCAAATAAAATATTTTTTTGGGAAATAGGAAAAACTCTTTTTAAATTTCAAAAAATTCAAGAAAATACTTAAAATAATAACTTTGACTTTAATTTCTAGAAAACTCAACTAAACAAAATTTTAATTAATTGAAGTTTAATTAACTCATATTAAACAATTTTTGATTTTTCGAAATTTCAAATTAAGCTGTGGTAATAAAAGCAAATGGTTATTTTTCTTTTTATTTTTTTTAAACTCTAAAAATTAGGATTCTACAGAGAGGAGACTGACAGGTGGGGATCACCTGCCAGTGGAGGCGGCGCGAGAAAGAGAGAGAGGGTGACATGCGGGGCCCGCATGTCAGTCGGAGGCGGAGCGCGCGCGGGGGCAAGCTACACAGTGCTGGGCCGCACAATGTCGTGTCAAAATTTGCATAGGTATGGGTTTTAGCCCGATACTGTTCATGATATTTTTAATTTGTTTTTATTTTTTAGAAAATACCAAAAATCCAAATACCAATTAGATAATAGCAAATGAACTCGAAAAATTTAAGAAAATTCTAGAAAACATATCCAAGCACATAGAATCCAAATAAAATAGTTTTGATAATTGTTGATGTTGGTATTAATCATATTGAATTATTTTGATATTGAAAATCCATATTAAGCTTTAAATAAAAATTCAAATTGTGAATTTTTTCAACTAGTAACTATTTCAAAGATTTTTAAAATTTAGGAAATTGAAATGTTACACGTATGCATGATATGCACGAAACATTCAGTTGTAACTCTCAAGTGTATGCAATGCAAATCCAGTCCGGAGAGCAATATATCGAAGAGACGTGTGTGTACTTGAGTGGAAGTTGAAGCTATAAACAAGACGACGTCATGTCTTATCACATTGTAGGGTCCAACAAGGATCAAGATATTACAATTGACATGATGTAATTAAGATGCTACATGCATCTAAAAGTTAGTTACTTTTATACTTTGCAAATCTTCTGATTGTCTTGCCGAAGAGACAATTCATTCGAGGACAGGACTAGCGTAAAGAAGTCCGATGGGAAACGTTTTTGCGCAATATTGGTAGAAAATACGTGCAACAATGTTAATCTATATGTGCAATAAAATACCAAAAAAACAATATAATGTCAAGAAAAAATTAAGAGAAATATCATATTCTCACCAAAATTGCATGAAACCATGGGTAAAGAACCTAGCTGTGCTTTAAAACTAGTTCAAATATTTCAATCAAATAAATTTTGATGTTACAACATTTGAAAATAATAGTTTCAACATCCAAAAATAATTATTACAATATTTTTAAAACAATGATGCAACAATTAAGATAAATCTACAACAAATGATGAATGGGCTGTAACAAACCAGGGTAGATCATGCTACAACAGAGAAAATGAGCCACAACAAAAATCAAGAAATGCATGCAACAAACTGGAGGGAGGATGCATGCGGAGGGCGGCCAGTTGATGAGCTTGGGGGATGAGGAGACGGTTGGGCCCATGTCTATTCTCTCAAAAATAAAGGTAGAATAAAATGATTATATGAGATCTATCATCTTGATTATATGGGGTGTGGCGAGCGCCGATCACCGAGTTCGGCTTCCGCGAGCGAGCTGCAAGCTGTCGCGAGCCTAGAGTGGGCGTCTATTCTCTGGAGGCTTCGGCGAGTTTTCGCAGCTCGAGTGGCCAATGGCAGAGCTCATGATGGCATGGTAACTCGCGGTGGTCGTGGTTGGCTGTAGAGGCAGAACTCAGATAACCACAGGGAGGATGGGGAGGAGAACGTTGGGAGGAGAAGCACGAAGAGGAGGGGCGTTGGGAATGGATTGTCGGCGACCTCCTTATCCATGGAAGTGAGCTCAGTTTGTTGTGTGTAGGCAGAATGAAATATTCGGATCCGATTGTTGGGGGTGAACGCTTGGTGTGTGTTATGAGTCATTGAATCCAAATCGATTGGTGGATTACAACATCGGATCCCAGGAACATTGGCATCCGTATCACAATTTATACAAATCACAGTTTGTATTAAAAGTACTATCTGAGGAATCACATCAGCATTTGTCTGCGTGAAAGGGGAAAAAAGACAAGGAAAAATAATTGGGTAAAAAGAGGAGGATGTCTGAGCCCAGGTTCGAACTGGGGACCTCTAGTGTGTGAGACTAGCGTGATAACCAACTACACCACCCAGACGAGTTGTGGAAATAGGCAGTTTGGATTACTTTAGTGATGTTTGCCAATGGAATCGCCACAGGTATATTACTATGTAAGAACCAAACGGACAATAATATTTTATAGTTTAGAAGTACATGTCGAACGCACATCGTCAAGTAAGTAAAGTATTTGCAGAGACTTACATGCCGGGGCAACTACTGTTGACTATATGAATCTTAAGCAAATCAGAACAAACCGAACGAGCGAGAATAATATGTAGTCCATGCTCATTCTTGTCTGCAATAATAACACTCCTACCATCTTTCGGAACATATATATCGTTCTACTAAAGTAAGCAAATAATTTCATAAGACAACATTGGTATATTTTTACAGTACATTAGTACATCACAATCTGCTCCTGATTTAAACTGAAATATATTTTTTGTGATGTTCTTTCTAACTATACAATTGGAACTCCTATTGAAATAGCTTTCTATGGTTAAATAGCAATTCAAGTAGAATCAATCAAAATTATATACAAATAGTGCAATTCCTTTTTTATTCTTCTTGAACCTTTTAGCGCAAGTCAAGTAGCCTTTTTGCTACTCCCGGAGTGTAGTTACTCCCTATTCCGTATCTCACAACGTAGTGATTATCTTGCGCAACTGAAAGTATGTATGTGTAGTATACAAGTATATAACACCACTTATGTGGTATTTATACCTTTTTAGGGGTAGTATGTATAATCTTTTTAGACATACTCGAAGGTATTTACAAAATATGCTAAAAATTATGAATCCTCTTATAATTTTTTCGTGTAGTTCGCATTGTAGTATCTTATAATTAGTATATAAGTATACCCAAAATGATAAAGGAGTATGTCAAATTCTTTTAAATGGTACATCAGAGATAAGAGTAATTACACACGGAGTAGAAACTATTAATCCCCCTCTCTCTCTTTTTGACACCCGATTTGTCAAAAGAATTGGATTGGTGATTCCCATTCAGTGACTTTAAAATGGGTACAGTGTGGCGTCTCCTGCATCGGCCGTCCTGCGAGCACTTCAAGGTACCTTGGCACCGGCGGCATCTCGACACCGTGAGCCCTTCTAGCACCTGCACCACCTCCGTCATCATCGGCCTCTCGTCGACGCCGTGCTGGATGCACCAGCAGGCGACCTTGCACACGCTCCTCAGCCCGTCGACATTCACGTCCCCTTCCAGCTCGGGGTCCAGCAGTGTCATCACGTTCCTCCTCCCAGACTCCCCGTGCTCGACGTTCCTCCTCCCGGGCACGATCTCAAAGAGCATCATCCCGTAGCTGAACACGTCGGCCTTTGGAGGTGATCGCCTCCCCTCTGATCCACTCCGGCGCGAGGTACCCGATGGTGCTCGCGCATGGTGGTCAGCACCTGGCTGAAATCCCGGCCGACGAGCTTCGCGAGCCCGAAGTCCGCCACCTTGGGGGCGAAAGAGGCGTCCAGGAGGATGATGCAGTCCCGACACTTGTCGTGGAGGTAGGCGAGCCCCTTGGCGACGCCGAGCGCGACCTGGTACCGCGCCCTCCAGCTCAGGGCGTAGAACGCCCCGCGGGCAAAGCCGGTCTAGGGAGCCGTTGGGCATGTACTCGTACACGAGCAGCTTCCGGTCGCCGTCGTCGGAGCACAAGACGAGCAGGCGGATCAGGTTCGCGTGCTGGACGGTGCCGAGCGTGGTCACCTCCGCGCGGAACTGCTTCTCACCTTACCGGAGCCCCTCCAGCTTCTTGATGGCCACGGCGGTGCGGTCCCAGCACCGGATGGCGCCGGTGAGCTTGTGAGCTTCATGCTAGGCCACCGATAAGTTTTTTTGAGATCTTCATACATCTTAATGCTTCCGGAACGAATGAAGTACAGGGTTTTATGCGCCTCCTTAAGTATTAACTGCTTAAGCTCCTTCTGATCTGGTACACACATGCACTTATCAAACCAAATGGTTCCTTACTCATCTTATGAAAACCTTAGGGATTTACCATTCTTTATGTTGTTTTTGATCTCTTTGATATCTGCATCTTCTACCTGAGCTTTTTTGATCTGATTTTGCAGTGTGGGTTGAACTTCCAAAGCGGCTAGATAACCTTTCTCAACCAACTCTTGCTTGAGCTCCTGAAATTCTTCATGCAGAGTTAGTTGACTTTCCTTGATCATCAGAGTATTACAGTAAACCTTTCTACTTAAGGCACTGGCTACGACATTAGCTTTGCTTGGATGATAACAGATTCTAATATTGTAATCTTTGATCAACTCTAACCATCTTCTTTGCCTCATATTGAGATCAGTTTGAGTGAAAATATACTTCAAACTCTTATGGTCAGTGTAAATTTCATAGTGATTACCGATGAGGTAATAACGTCATATCCTCAAAACATGCACTACGACAGCCAATTCTAAGTCATGAGTGGAGTAATTTGCTTCACGAGGCTTCAACTGACGTGAAGCATATGCTATTACCTTCCTTTCTTGCATCAAGACACAACCGAGACCTTGTCATAACGCATAACAGAAAATCTCAAAATCTTTCCGAACATCAGGCAGAATCAACACTGGAGCGGTGGTTAAACACTTCTTTAATTCTTGAAAGCCCTGCTCACATTTTGGCGTCCAAGCAAATTTCTTTTCCTTCTTCAACAACTGAGTGAGTGGTCTTGTTATTCTGGAGAATCCTTCTATAAACTGGCGGTAGTATCATGCCATACCAAAGAAACTTCTGATTTGAGGCACTGACTTGGGTGACTCTCACATCCTTGACTTTGCTAAGGTTGACGACGACTCCTTCTGCAGACATGACGTATCCCAAGAAGGTAACTTCCTTCATCCAAAACTCACATTTGTTGAATTTAGCATAGAGTTGATGATCTCTAAACTTATTCAAGACCAAGCGAAGGTGCTCTTCTTCACTCTTAGAGTACACTAGAATATCGTCAATAAAGACAATGACGAACTTATACAAATACTCCATGAAAACTTTATTCATTAAGTTAATAAAGTAAGCAGGGGCATTGGTCAATCTAAAAGACATGACAGTGAACTCATACAATCCATAACGTGTTGAGAAAGATGTCTTGGGTATATCCTCCTAGCGAATCTTCAACTGATGGTATCCTAACCTTAAATCTATCTTGGAGAACACTCCAGCTCCCTTTAATTGGTCAAACAAATCATCGATCCTGGGCAGATGGTACTTGTTCTTGATGGTGACTTCATTGAGTGAGCGATAATTCACACACGTCCGTTGAGTACCATCCTTCTTGGCGACAAAGATCACTGGGGCTCCCCAAGGTGAAGAGCTGGGTCAAACAAATCATTTATCTTGCATCTCCTCAATCTGCTTCTTCAGCTCGACTAAGTCATCAACCGACAAATGGTAGGGTCTCTTGGAAATAGGTGCAGTTTCATGAACTAGATTGATGACAAATTCTAAGTCCTTGTCTGGTGGCATTCCAGGTAAGTCATCAGGAAAGACATATGAAAATTCTCTGGCCATTGGCACATCTTCCAAAGATATAGCACTGACACTGCAGACTAATACTCCATCATGCTTTTCCGTGGGGACTTCAAATTTTACCTTGGTTCCAACTGGGTTGACCAAAGTGATGCTTATACCACCATATCCAAAATTGTTTGGTGATTAGTAAGCCAATCCATACCCAAAATCACATCTAGGGACTTGGTGTCTATGATTATGAGATCGGCTAGAAATTCTACCCCTTCTATGACCACTTTAACTTTTGAGCAACCATGGTTCGTACTCAACTCCGAACCGGGAGATTGAACCAATAAAGCAGTTTTAAGAGTTGAAACCTCTAACTGATGCTTTATGGTAAAAATCTAAGAAACAAACAAATGTGTAGGTCCAGAATCAAACAAAAACAGCATCAGGTACTGAATTTACTAGGAACTTACCCAACACGACGTCTACGGCTGTCTGGGCTTCTTCCACCGTGACATGGTTCACATGGCCTCTCCCAAAAGGATGAGAGGTCTTGGCTGGTGCAGCTGGGGTCTGAGGTGCTCCACGTCCAGCTCCTGGCATGGGGGTTCTAGTCGGGGTAGCTCCCAAGTTGAATTTGACTGGAGTGGGACCTTGCTTCTGGGGACAATTGCTGGCGTAATGTCCCAATTACTGACAGTTGAAACAAGTGATTTCTGCGGCATGATTATTGTTTCTGGGCTGCTAGTTGTTGGTGTTTCCAGGGCTGCGAAAACCTAGAGTAGCTGGGCGAGGTGCTGCCGCATTGGTCCAGAATGCAACAGGAGGAACACGGGCAGGGTGCTGCGCATTCATTCTGGTTCTCTATGGTTGATTCTGATGGGCACTGTGCTACATCATCTTTCTCTTGCGAGATTCTTCAAGCTCACGACGAGACTTCTCTATGAGCATAGCCTTGTTTACAAGGTGCTAAAAATCTGCATAGTCATTGCCAATAACTTGCACCTTTAAACTGGGATTGAGTCCACGCTTGAAACGCTTCAGACGGGCATCATCCGTGGTAGCGTCCTCTTGTGCATAACGCGAGAGTTGAGTGAATTTGTTTCGGTATTCACTCACTGATATGTTTCCTTGCGCAGCTCACGGAACTCGTTCTTCTTCATTTCCACTTTTCCATCAGGAATATGAGAGTGGCGGAAAGCTTCTGAAAATTCAGCCCAAGTGATGTTCTCGTGGTTTTCATGGGCAGCGCAGTAGTTCTCCCACCATTCTGCGGTGGTGCCTTCCAGCTGGTATGCTGCATAAAGAACTTTCTCGCGGTTGTCACACCTGGCGAGCTTCTTTTCCATAGAGCACAGCCAGTCGTCTGCGTCCAAAGGCTCGGATGAGCTGGAGAACGTAGGTGGATGAGTCCTCATAAATTCCGCCAGCCTTGACTGAGGAAAAACCTTTGGTGGTGGCTCTGGCATGGCAGCTACTTGAGTGTTTTGATTCAGCATTGCGACTAGGGCAGCAGCTGTCTGGTTCTGTTGATTCACCATTTGGTTCATATTCTGCATCATAGCGTTCATCAGTTGTGTTTGGGCTGCCATGAACTGACCCAAACCCTGATTAGCTATGGCTGCCGGAGGAGGTGGTGGTGTATTGAGATCCACATGGTCAACTTGACTTGCGGTGTTGCGGGTCTGAACCATCTGCACAAATCTTCTTAGGTTCAATAGAAGAGGAGAAGAAAGCGTAATATGTGAGAGGGAAAAGCATGAAGACGAGCAAGAACAAAGGATAAAGATAGATAAACTTAACGGGGAAAGTTGATTTAACCCAAATAGCCGAAAAGCTATCAAGAAGCAATAGAAAATACGACACTTGCTCAAAAAGATCTTATTACGGACTATACAACACTAAAACTAGGGAGGACAACTACCAATTTAATTTATATGGACGGTTGACTTGAAACAAATGACAGATTGTGAACTTCCAGGCCATCCGTCACTTGATTACGAAAGGCTCAATCCTATAGAGATTACAGAGGTAAGGAGGTCAATTCATACTTGAAAACTCAGTTTCAGAAAAGGTAAGATGTAAGTACTCAAGAATGATATGAGAAGGTAAGAGAATAAGATGAGAAACAAACAGAATAAGATGAGATAAAATGGAATAAGATGGGAGAAGAATAACTACTCATGTTAATCAGTTGATTTGATTTATAAAATAAATTTAGGAACTTCCGACTAAAACGACCATGCTAACTATGGTTGCGTCCTACAGTCGATATGGCTATGATACCACCTCTTGTCGGAACCCCAGGTATGCATCCCCGAGACCCTCTGTGCATTCCAAGCTAGTCCTAAATGAGTAGCTTGCTCACACAGTTACAACAACGATGTTATGATATCCATACAACAAAGAGACTAAAGAAGCTACAAAGTAATATTAATTAGCAGCAAAATGACCATATGGTCAAGTCTTACAGAGGTTGCCACATAGGGCTTAGCAGCAAAATATAAACTGGCAGCAGAAACCAAAATATCTCGTGAAGGCCATTCGACATGCCAACAGGCAATCGAGTGGAGGACACATCCTATTTCGCGTAGTCTTCAAAGTATTCCTCCTCATAGAACTCGGTGTTCCCTGGTTCTTCTGCGGGGACTGATCAACAAGTGGCGTGTAGCCGTGAGTACATAAAGTACTCAGCAAGTCATAGAGAAATGTATGCAGATAGTATTCTTGCTAGGCTTGAACAAGGATAGCTTTATGTTTAATTTGCAGAAAGCAGTATCGACATTAAACACAATAAGTAGATTGCAATGCATTGTTTAAAAAGATTAATACATAAGTAATGAAGTTCTTTGAAACAACTAGTGAACACCCCGTTCACTTTCCAACCATTCCAACCAAACCATTCTAATATTTTATGAAAATCTACCCCTCGTGTGAAATCACCAAATATTGTCCATAACAGAGGACACGGCTATTCGAATAGTTTTTAACACTTTGCAGAGGTTGCACAGCTTGACCCATAAGACACGACTTCTCTAGTTTGTTTGGCATCCGTTGGTACCACCGCTCACTACCTTAGGCAAGCAGTCTAGAGCACGTGACAAAGCCATTACAAAGCTCCATTTTGACTCGGTTCAACTTGCTAAGGATTCGCCTTCCTGGCCCCCTCTTGCGCCGCTCATCAACCAAAACAGAACCGACTCAAAAACATTACTAATTATTCAGCTAGGTCCACCCCATAATGGACTTGTGGTTGCACGGTACGGCTCAGATCAATGGCTTACAAGGTTAAGTCCTTAAAGACTACTCAGGCGAGGCAACCATATCCCAAAGTGCTTGCCGCACCCCCTTTACTGCATGATCACTCGCCTAAGTATAAATCATTTTTGGTTCAACCCGACCTAGTGGCAACCCTTGCTAAGGTACAACATCTTTTAACAATAGTGGCCGCGCCACAATTCCATCTTTCATTAAGTCAAGATTAAACACTTAAGCATGTGATCATGGATTCCATCGCGACTAAGCAAGGCTAAGCATAATACACACCTATTTTGGTATTACAATAATGTCCAATTAAGATTACCCCATCCTATGGTGTTCAAAGATTTATGTCATTTAAGGAAACATACCAATAACAATTATCCAAGGTGGCATAATGATAAATGGGTATTTAGCTATTTTTGAAAGCATTTTTATACAACTAGACATGCATGTTGATATAAAATAATATAGTTTTATAAAATAGGTACAACATGATCAAAGGTCTACGACTTGCCTTCGTTGAAGAGTTGAGTTGCGTTGGTCGTCGGGTCGAAGAATTCTTCCGAAACGCCAGAATCTATACATGCGAAAAGAACAAAATAAATAAAATAATACCAAATAAAATCCAAAAAAATTACAAAACTAGAACCACATGAAAGGTACTTATTTTAGATGAATATAAAAATTTGAATAACTCGAATCGGAGCTCGGATGAAGAAGATATGGCCTTTAAAAGTTTGAAAATACATAAAATAAAGAAAAGATGAATTTTCAGATTTTTGGAATTATTTTTCTAAAGGAAAATCGGTTTAATGCGTCATGCTGATGTCATCGAGGGATTTTAATTTTTAGCTGAATTATTTTTCAAAAGAAAAAGGGATGAGTTGCTGGCAGGTGGGCCCCACGTCCTGTATGGACTGGGTCCATAAGAGGGCGTCAGTCCACAGTGGACCGGGTGCCCGGAACATCACTCTGGCACGCGCAAGGAGTCACGCTGGCACAGACGCGGCTGCCACGCGTGCGCTAGGGTGGAGCTGGCGCTGCGGTGGCACGCCACGTCGGCGACGAAGTGGTGGCGCACGAGGCCTGATGGTCGCCGGCGAACGGCGGGGAGATGGTCGGCGGCGAGAGCACCAGCGGCTAGAGGAGTGAGGTGAACTTGGCGCTCACGGTCTAGTCGACAGGGAGAGGCGGAGCGGGCGGCGGTGAGAAGGAGAAGCGGCAGCCGCGACGGCCAAAGACGGTGGCGGCGCTCCGGCTGGCTTCCAGGGTGGGGAGGTGCGCACGGGGACGACGGCAAGCTTGCGATGCCAGAGGTGGAGACCAAGAGGCCGGAGGAGGCTCATCGGCGGCGCTAGATGCGGCGGCGAGGAGCTTGGCCAGCCGCGGGATTTCTTGAAATCCGACGAAGAGAGGGAGAAAAAGGGAGAGGAGCTCATGGGGCTCTTGGTGCTCCTTCTTATAGGGCGCGGGAAGGGCTAAGGGAGGAGATGGGCAGCGGCGGTTTTTGCGGTGCTTTGGACTGGCGCGGTATGGGGCGGCAATGGGCGCAGTAGGGCTTGGGAGAGGGAGTGGGTGGCGGCAGTGGGCGCGGCGGAGATGAGGCGATGGGACGACACGGGTGCGAGAGGACGGTGGGAGATGAGGTCGGCGCAAAACACGGCGGGCGTTGACGCTGCGTGCGCTCAGCATGGGCGCTGTACCGGCATGGGAAAGAAGATGACCAGGAGGGTGGCGGTGGCTGACAGGAGGGCCCCACCTGTCGGTGAGACGCGGAGCGGGAGCGGTCGGCCGAGCAGAGCGATAGAGGTCGCCAATTTCGATCGGACGGTTCATAAGAGAGGAAGGCGCGGGCGCGCGGGTTGGCGCGACGATGGAGCTGGGTCGGGCGAGAAGAATAGGAATGGGCCAGGAGAATTCGGCCCATGAATAGTGCCAATTATTTTAAATAATTTTCAAATTTTAGAAAATACAACAAATCAAAAGGCTTTTTAGAAAATAGTAAATAAAGTTCAAAAATTTTAGAAAAATACTTACAAATTCCTTGAATTATTTCAAACTTAATAAAAATATTTTCAACTTTAATTTTCCTTTTATTTTTTGCAAATAAATTATTTTAAAAATTCAAGATAAAGGGAAAATCCTTTTTAAATTCGAAAAAAATCAAGAAAATACTTAAAATAATATTTTTGCCTTTAAATACCAGGAAAAATTAATTTTTTTTAATTAATTGAAATTTGATTAATTCATATTAAATTATTTTTTATTTTTCCAAAATCGCTAGTTAAGCTTTAGTAATAAAATCCAATGGTTATTTTATTTTCAAAATTTTTCAAAAAGCCTAGGAAATTAGGATGTTACAATTATCCTCCCTCCCCTCACCCTCTTACCTCAAACCCTAATACCTAGCGTTGCCTCCTCGTCTCTCATCGCCTCCTCCTGCACCTCCCCCACACCGCTCTGTCGTACCCCAAATTTCTAGTTCAGGATCCACTGTGTCAGGCTGTGCTATTCCCTGAATTAGTAGATAGCACACACATATACATTCTTAGAACATTCACATACATCGCATTCAAAGCCAATATATTACATAACTAGTCGTACAACCACTGTTGCACAAAAGGGCGCAAGGGCCACCATCAGTACGAGTATAGAGTAGAGGTAAGTGCGAAAGTAAGGAAGGTAGTGGTGGATCCATTCACTTTGCCCATAGGCAAGCGACTGGGGTCTCGGCCTAGGCTTCATCTTCGTCTTCACCAGCTGGTTCATCTGCCTAGTAGTGGTTGTAGGGATCCTGGTCGATCGGCTCTGAAAGATTATATTATACGAGCTTGAGTACACAACCGTACTCGTGAGCCAACACATAATGCAAGTTATCATAGATCCAAGACTGGACAAGGAAGGCTCAGGGTTCTTTTATTTGCATCAAGCCAAGTTTGAATTTGATCAGTTATAGAACACTCTACGACTTAGCAATTGTTAAGAACATGTTTCATAAACATATTTTCTTTTGTAAGGTACTATTAGAGATCCCATCTCCTATACCATCGAGTGGCTCCATCCACTCGATGCCCGGTTAACCGGTACTATCACTGGTCCACGACCAGGCCTTCACAAACCCTTGGGGTCCCACCCGCCTTTTCATCCCACGACCACCCACAAATGGTTTTATACAAAATGAAAGTTAGTTCAAGTAAGTTCCCGACACCGCTCTTGATCGTGAGCATAGCTATCCAGATAGTTTTCTTACTCTGCAGAGTTTGTACACTTTACCCACAAGAGATAATCATCCTGATATATACACATGTTTCTTTAGACATGTGAATCAAGGGAGATCATCACAAGGCCTTTATAATGGCCAACCTTGACGCAACCCTACCCGCTAAGGTTTCCACCGCCCAAAGATGCACTCCTAGCAGGCCCCCTCTTACGCCGTGTGGTTTTCCTGTGGCTTCTACCAATACCCACGCCACACACCATCCAATGATGAAGCCACGCCGAAGAGAACAAATTAGTTATCCAGGTCATACCCATTATAGACTTGTGATTGTACTATTTTTACATGAAAGGTCGTCACAAGAACTCGGTCCTTTATTGACTTGGACGGTGCGACCACATACCCCACCGACATGCATCACGAGCACCAGCCACTCTTTCCATCCGCCCAGTGGAGTAGAGAGTTTCAGGTTTCGTTGGTTTTAAAAATAACCTTTAGACCAACATACCAGCCGGGCGCCCAGCCACGACTGCCCAAATCCAGCTTTTCAAGTTTGGAAAGAATGTAGTCGGACACTTTAATGCCCGCATGACCACGTATCTAAGCAAGGCCAAGCATGACACTTAGATACAGACTTAATAACTAGCATGTATTCATTAAGTCTAGGATGACAAATGATAGTGTCCAAGTTCAAGGAGTGGAAGGTTATACCCAGTTATCATTTAGGCATTAACTACGACTAGACCAAGATATTTGTTTAAATCATAGCAAAGCAATTTCATAATTTAAAGCAACATAGTTTGCAAAAATTGGGTGCAAAATGATCAAAGTATTGACTCACCTTGGTCGTGGTACTGTTGCTCCTGCTCGTGGTCGGGTGGTCCTCTGAAGCCTTAGGTTCTATACGCGAAAACCAACCAAAATCCAATAAGTCTAAAGGAATTCGACTTACTTTCAAAATCCAAATGAATATCAAATGGGGGTGTTCTCGGTTGGGTTGGGCGGCTTTAATTGGTCTTAGGTTCCTATTGTCGTGTTCATCGTTGGATACAGTATTCGAACATGTATCGTAGGCTGTTTTTTAGATAGTGTTTAGCCTACGGGCGAGCTGTCGGCTTCGAGTACTATTTAGTGTTTCGACCACTAGGTCCGAGGGTTTGCGCCTTCCTGGAAGAAAGGGTTTCGAGTATTGTTCACAGTTTCGACCACTTGGTCGGGATGGGTCTCGAATACTTGGTCGAGAGTAGTTGTACAGCTTCGACCACTTGGTCGGGATAGGTTTCGAATACTTCCAACAGGTGTCTTCTCCAGGAGTAACTACCACCCCTTCAAGGGTTATTTAAGGATGGAGCACGGAGGAACAAAAAAGGGAGATTGGAGCACAACAATCAGCATTAGATCCATATTCTAAGTCTGATTCAATAGCATAGCAAGCATTGCGCTTAGGGTAATTAGGGTTAGTCATCTGCCTTACCATCGACTGGTGTTGGTGTCGATGACAAATAGCAGCCACCGCCTTTGGTGTGGTACTATTGCGAATGAGTTGAATCAGTAAGAGAAACTTGTGATTTTAATTCATTGGGTTTGCTATTTGTAAGTTGCCTGATTTTGTTAACACTAAGCCAATTATCTAAGCCTTTGAGTTAGCTTTGTGATATGTCTTATTCTAGATTGATCAAATGGTTCATAATTCCCTATAAATAGATATATCAAGAGCCGTGTTTTTTTTCCCTTATGCACATATGGAATATCATCATCATCAAATGTGCCTCGAGATCAATGTAAAATTTTAAAATTCAAACCATCATCCTATGTTCTAACCATTGAACACCCCTTTCACCAAACTTGAGATTTTCATGGTGATAATAGTACATGTTCCCACACCTGTACAAAAACCACTCCTATGTTAGAAATAAGCTAGCCCACTTGAATCTCACTGGAAGGCTCGTATAAGCAGCCCTCCCCAGAGCACAACAAGCCCAACGCCCACGTTTGTATCTCTCCTCTCCTCCTTCCTTTTTGCTGACCGGCCCAGCCCAACTAGTCCTACCACCGACGCAACTTCCGAGCCTCCCCTGAATCGTCTCGCCCTCGAAGCACGGCGCGACCGGTTCCTCGCCGCCACCGGATCGAGAACTCGGTGAGGATATATGTAGGTTGCCAATCCGGGGGTTGCTTCGCCGGGGAACTCCGTCGCCACCGGCGGCCGCACCATGCATTAATTCTCGAGCCTTGGCAAGTGAGTACTTCTCCTGCTCGGTGTGGTTCTCTGTTAATTTGCTGCATGGCCTGCGGTGGTGCGTTACACTCTCTTGTGTTGCGCGTAAATAATGTGTAGAAGAACTGATGCCGATGGCCACTCTAGAGTTTAGGTAGGACGAAACTGCCAGAGAACGTATATGATACAATCCCCCGTATTGACCATGTATCCTTTCCTTCCTGTGCAAAGGAGACAATCATGTCTGCATGCATCGAAAAGTAGGTACGTTCGACATGATTGTCAGTCGTGGACTCAGAAGATGTAGGGGACGGCCGGGTGATGCGTCCATCCATTGCGTGCATTGATATGCACTGTGACGTACGCTGGCTCGATCATCTCGTGGCCTGGGTGGAGAATGTTCGACAGCTCGCGTTTGGTCTACAGGAGTGTCGTCCGTATTGTTGTGGTACAGGGCAGAGGTTGTTGCCGCTGAATTCGCCCCCATTTATTTAGGCTTTTTACGTGGTTAAGAAGTTAAAAAGTTCAAATTTAAATAAGGAGGTGATTTTTTTATACAGCTTATAAAAACTTAAACAAATTTAAACTAAAAAGCCATAAGCCAGTAAGGGTTTTTTTTTTTTTGCTTTTACGGAATGAAATATCCCTTTACCACTGAACTTCGTTAAAATTACCCTCAAATTGCCATTCGTATATAAACATGAACGTCTCATTTTTTTTCTCCTCAAAATCGCGTTCGCTCCCACCCTTCTCATCATTTCCCCTCCCCTCCTGATCGCTCCCCCCTTCCCATTCCCATTCGCTCCGCCGCCACCCGTCCTTCCTCCTCTACTGTTGGCTCCCCCCGGCGACTACCCTTCCTCCCCTAACCGCTGGCGCCTCCCCTCTCCTCCCCCCACCGCCGCCGTCTGCCCTTCCTCCCCCAATAGTCGGCGCTAGCCCTTCCTCCCCAACCGCCGGCGCCTTCCCTCTCCTCCCCCGACGCCGCAGTCTCCCCTCTACTCCCCTACCCGCTGCACCGCCTTCCTCCCCAACGCACTTGCCTCCTCCTCTCCTCCCCCCCACACACACGCCCGCCCCCTTTGGTTTCCCCTCTTCAAGCTCCGCCTCCTCCTGCCGCCTCTCCCCGCTCGCGCGGTTCCTCCTCGACGCCCTCCACCGCCACCAGCGCTGGGGCCCGCCCATCGTCGCCGACCTCTCCAAGCTCCGCCACTGCTTCCCGGCGTTCGACGCCCTCGTCTCGCTCCTCTCCGCGCGCGACTTCCCGCCGCCACCGACCAGCTCACCGACCTCATGCGCGCCCACGGGAAGCCCGTCTCCCACCCCCAGCTCACCCTCCTCGTCCGACTCCACGGTTACCATTTTTGAAAGTGGCTTTCTTCCTGAATCAGGTATGTTACAAATGTGATGGACACTGAACTTGATACAACTCAGCAGGATTTTGTAGTTACAGCTCAAGAAAGTACAGTCTTGTTTTATCAAATCTAGGGTTTGTGGGTAAACCAGGAGTTGGCAGTACATTTTCTTTTACTGCCATTTTTAGGGAAAACCGAAAAACTCCAGGGGATATTAAAAGGTATTATTCTGAACCTACTCCATCAGACTTTCATGGAATGAGAGCACTTATTGTTGATGGATGATGTGCTCGTTCTGGGATTACCATCTACCATTTGCGGAGACTCGGGATACATTGTGATCTTGATGCTACCTCTGAATCTGCACTTTCTACTTTACTGGAAGCCTGCAACTCAAGGTTTATTTTCTTTCATGTATCCTACTTTACTATGGTTGATTTATTTCTACATCTTGTGATTCATCCTAATGAATGTAACCTGGATTATATTTAATAAGCATAAATTATTTCACCTCATGGCATTAGTCTGGCTTTGTGAGTTGGTTGGGTGCTATTTGTTTGGATGTTTACTGTACTGACTTCCATATAAAGAAATAAATTTTCATTAGTTAGAAGCTAAGGCAATTTGACACTCAATGAGACTGTTAAGTCCTTCAGTGCTGGCTATCAGTGATGCCACATTGGTCACTGGTTCAGGGACAAATGTAGATGACTTTAATGTTAGTTCTCGAGAGAAGTAGTCAAAAATATTACTTCATGAGTCAATATTTATGTTGTTATGTTTTTTATATTCTTGTTGTTTCTGGCTTATTTGCTGATGTTGTCTTGTTTTACATGTTGAACAGCAAAAGCAATATGAACATGGTGCTTGTTGACAAAGATGCTTGTGGTGAGGGTTCAGGTTTGGCACTAGGGGTTGGTGTTACAAGGCCGCAATTAGAGATCAATCTTTGGTTCTTCGAAGTGTACTAACAGACAAACACATTCTAGTTGTGGATGATAATGCTGCAATCATAAAGTTGCAGCTGGTGCTTTGAGGAAATATGGAGCTATAGTTACCTATGTGGACAGTGGAAAGATTACATTAATATGATATGTTCGAATATTATTTTGTTTGGTTGGCTAATATAGGTCTTTCTATATTAATGTCTTTCATTACGCAATGTCTAAAATTAATACATGCACGGACGAACAAAATCTTTTTTGTTTCGTATTTACAACTTGCACGCATCATCATATTTACAAATATCATGCAAAAATAAGTTTAAATTCACCCCAAAAAAACTTCCTTCAAACCCTCAAGGGCAATTCAAACTTTTTATTCTTCACACAAAACTCAATAAGCCAACATCCTATAAAAAGCCATATTATCAAACACCAAAGTTTGGCTTAAAAGCTGAGGGGCTTATAAGTTGATTAAGCCAAAAAGCTGGCTTTAAGTTATAAGCCAAAAAGCATAAGCCTAAACAAATAGGGCGAAATGGAGGACGCACGGGAAGAGAGCTTGTTCTGTTCCTTGGCGAGGGAAATGAGGGCGAAATCTGTCCACGGCGGACATAGCATTGCTATGTAAATCCCCTCTACCCGGTGAGGCGCACTGGTCAGGCGGGTTGCACGCACGCCGACGCTGTTAGCCAACCGAGCAACGCACGGTCCTCATGTACATGAAACCCAAATTAGATCCTGTTCCTGGACTTCTTGAATTTGTCACATAATTCTAGCTAGATCATCGACCGCGCCTCGTCTTGGTTCATATTTTTCCTTCAGGTTTGTGGTCCAGTGGATGTGCTTTCATTTGAGTTTCGGTTACATGCATGTTGAAGGCATTTCTTTGAGATTACCATATATCTGTAGAGTTCTTTGCAATATTGTCGACAATCGAGTCGTCGATCTTACGAAATAAAATAGAGAAAAATAGTGAGGAGTTCTTGGGAGATGATGGGACTGCTCTTTATTGCTATGAACTGATTCCTTTACAAGAGGCGCCCTTGATAAGGTAGAGAACTAAACCTAATTACACTAAGCGCAATACTTGCTATGCTATTGAATCAGACTTGGAATATGAATCTAATGCTGATTGTTGTGCTCCAATCTCCCTTTTTTTGTTCTTCCGTGCTCCATCCTTAAATAACCTTTGAAGGGGTGGTAGTTACTCCTGGAGAAGACACCTATTGGAAGTGTCGTGACTGGTCAGAGCGAGGTAATGATTAATGAAGCACCAACAATTCGGTGGTTGACGTCTGTGAGACACTAAACCGCATGGTAGTTTGTTGCTAGTGTCTTAGGATTATGAAGCGCCGCATGGCATGGAACCTCTGGAACCCTTACGACCACAAGGGTCATTAGCTTCAGGCGTTAGGACTCTTACGACCACGGGGGTCCTTAGCCTTAGGGTTTATAATACTTACGACCACAGGGGTCGTCAGTCTTAGGGTTTATGACCATGAAGACATATGATCTTTTAATTTGTTATTTAAAGTAATACAAAGTGGTTTTAATCCTCGCCAGCTAGCCCCTGAACTTTAAATGAATTGGGCCTGTGAATGCTTCTCCCTGATGAAGTCGTATCGGGCAGACCCTCATTTAATGCTATGATATTTGAGGTGGTATGTATTCATTTTAAAGTTGAGAAATTGTCTTGAGAACTAAATAGACTTTTCTGTCTATTGGACTTTTGGATAATTCCCTAGTGCAGTTAAGGAATTGCGGCTATAAAATCCCCTTGGCGCAATGCTTTAGGGTTTTTACGCCTCCTGCTTTCCGTTTTATTCTTCTAAGAGAAAGAACTCCTCCGACCTCTTTTGCCTTCAACCTTCTACCTCCTTTCTTTCTTTGATCCAATACCTAACTATGTCGGACTTAATTACTAACTGGTCGGTTTCTGTTTTGAGCGAAAAGAAGCTTGAAGCCTTAGAGAAGATTGGGATGCTTCCAGACAAGAATCTAATTTCTTGGAGATCGGTGGTTGGAGAGCACTCTCCAAGCAGCGAAGTTGGGAAAATCCCAGTTTTCCTCTTATATATCGAATATGGATTCAGGCTCCCGGTTCATTCATTCCTCCCCACGATCCTGGAGGATTATGGAATTAAATTGGTGAACCTTTCTCCCAATGTGATTGCTAACCTCAGCGTCTTTGTCTACCTTTGTGAAGCGTACTTGGGAATTCCTACTAACCTGAAGCTCTTCAAGTACTTCTACGGGATGGCGAAGTCAGGGAAGACGATGGGGACGCCCGGGGAATGCACCTTGCGTCTCCACGAAGGAAAAGCTGATGAGTACATCAGTATGTACTCAAAGTCTTCATGGTTGTCATGGAATAATAGCTAGTTCTACATGACGGTTACCCAAAAGGACATCCTCTACTATTCTAGTAAGAAGGCGGTTGAGAACCCGGAATGGAGCTCCTCCGTGAAGAAGAAAGGAAAGGTGAGGAGATGGGTTGAAGCCATCCAACACCTTAATATCAGAGGTTTAACTTCTTGGCACGTAGTAAGAGATTTCTCTATACTCTAGATTAGCCCCCTGAAATCCCGAGCACATTCAATGCTATGGTATATTGGTCATGACGACGCGACCAAAAATTCCAAGGAGGGTAAGTCCTAAAAGATTCTGATCGGTTTGTTTATCTTAGCTGATTACTTTTGTAACCATAAAGTCTCTCATTCATTCTTGTAGCCCTTTCTCCTAACGAGGTTAGAACCTGGATCAGAATGATCTACGCTGGGGAGCCCGATGAGAAGGCTGATTTCCTTCATATTTTGGCGATTGTTTCTACGACAGAGAGAGCCGAGAGGCTTAAGGTAAAGATATCAACTATCTTTCACCATTTGTGTGTTTTTCGATCGGTTTACCATAAATCATCTTTGATGTGTAGTCGGTCGGATTGAAGATCAATGATGCCATCGAGAGTCGTGAGCCGATTGATACTCCGACTGCTCCTACAACCACCCGAAAAGGTGATCTTACAGAGGTAGATAACCGAATAGAAATGTATATTCTAGGTGAAGAATTTTCTTCTCTTAACTAACTTTGATTGTTAATTAGGCGGTTGTTGTGGACATCCAAGAGGTCACTTACGACCTGTCGGTTGCTACTGAAGCAACCGCTCCGGAGGTAGATGAGACCACACAATCTGACCCTATAGTCAGGGATCTTATTCCCGACTAGCTGTTCGAGGATATTGGTTCCGACCTCTTGTCGGTGGATATGAGGGGTCTAACCAACCCTACCGATTCGGAATCGGTGAAGTCGGTTGTAAAGAAAAGAAAAGCGAGCGTGTCGGATTTTGCTTCAGTGTGCTTCAAGTTCAATACTATGAAAACAAGGTATGCACACATGAAAAAAAACCTATGTAAATACTTACCTTTAGTGTTTCTAGAGTCTTGAGCTTCTTTCCTTTTTTGCTTATAGATACTCTAGTGTTTCGGTCGCTTTCGACCAGATCATCCCTCAGGAGAAAGCTCATGAGGAGAAAGGGGCTGAGTCAGCCCCTAAGCAGGTGACAGAGCCAATGCATGTTCTGAAACCTATGGCAGCTCCAACCCCACCTATGGAGGTGGTTGTATTTGAGGGATTCCAGCAGGTTCCGACCTCTGCTGGAAAGTCTCCTCTTCCTGCTACTTTCCGATGTCCCTTTAGAGTCTTTGACAATAAAGAACTCGATGAGTTTTGGGGAAGAATATCAGATCGTCACTCAAAGATGAGTCCGAACTCCATTTTTGCGTAATACAATAACATGGCAATATAGGTAAGATTCCACGACTACTTTTAATAGTATTTCTCTTTAAACTTTGTCAAAAAACTTAATAAGTTTGCTATTTTTGTAGTATTTGGTGGAGAATTTTGCTGTGGTCGGAGGACTGTCCCAGCGAATAGAAGTTTTGGAGCAAAAAACTCCGAATTAGAAAGTAAGCACCTTTTCATGTCTTCTCCTTTCCTTCTTTACCATTTGGCTCTTTCTTTGTTGATTAACTTCTCTCTTTATCATACTTGATAGATTCAGAGAAACTTAAAAAAGAGATTATGGCAAAAAAGACCATAATAGCCAAGCTTAAAGAGAATGCCAAAACAAGGACTGGCCGATCGAATATTTGACGACCAGACACAAGGAAGTCATTGAGGCTATCGGGAAGAAAGCTGAAGGTAACATGTCGTAGACTTGACTAGTGTACTATCTTTAATTGTATGTATTTATTCTTTGATCTACTCGTACAGAGCAAACTCAAGTATTAAAGAGAGCAGAAAAAGCTCTTGAGTTTGAACGTGGCAAGGAGGCAGAGTTTGAACTAGGTTTGCTTTAATACCTCTAGCCGAAACTAGGAATCCAAGAAGATTTTCTGAAAAAACTCCAAACACACACTTATCTAGATTTAACTTAAGGTTATGATTTCTTAAGTTATTGAAAGTCTCGTGCAGGTCAGAAATATAACATCTTAACATAGCAGTAAATGCCATATGGAGTGATTAAGGAAGTTTTGTCTTCATCATGTTTACTAATATTAATCTGGTGGTACCCTGAGTACGCATCTAAAAAACTTAACAACCCATCATCTACAAGTTGACCAATGTGTGGAAGGGGAAAGTCATCATTCGGACAAGCTTTATTAAGATCTGTGAAGTCAATACACATTCGCTATTTCCTATTGCTTTTTCTAACCATTACAGGGTTGGCGAGCCACTCCGGGTGGTCGACTTCACGAATGAATCCAGTCTTGAGGAGCTTGTCGATCTCCGACTGGATTGCCTCCTTCCGATCGGATGTGAAATATCTTAGCTTCTGCTTGACCGATTTTTTGTCAGCGAAAGCTAGTCTATGCTCGATCACCTCCCTAGGGACTCCGGGCATGTTGGACGCCTACTAGGTGAATACGTCCTAGTTTGCTAGGAGGAAGGAGACGAGCGACTATTCCTATTTAGGGTCGAGTTCTGCCCCGACTAGTAACTTTTGGGCAAACACATTAGTGCTTCTTGAGCCAGACAGTGCGTTGATGCTTTCCAGAGGAGCACCTTTGCCGAGTGGTACCTCCTTGATCTGGTCGGAAGGCTTTGGGCCTATCTTTGGCCTCGAGTGCTTTTCCTGCATGGTAGGTGGATTAGTTTCTCTGGTCGGAAGCTCATCAACTAGTTCTAAGGATTTTTGATCACATGCATAAGCCATTTTTTAATCTCCTCGAACTGTGATAACTTCCTTCGGTCCTGGCATTTTCAAACTTTCATATCCGTAGTGCGTGGCTATCAGAAACTTTGCTAAAGCCAGATGACCGAGGATTCCATTGTATGCGGTTTCGAAATCTACCACAGAAAATGGAACCTTTTCTGTTCAAAAGTTGTCGGGTCTTCCAAATGTAATCGGTAGGGACAGCTGTCCTATCGGTTTGGCAGTAGAATCAGGAACTATGCCATGGAAGGCATACTTCACGGGTTTTACCTTAGACTTGGAAATCTGCATCTCTTCCAATGTTCCCGTAAATAAAATATTTAAAGAACTAACTCTATCTATTAAGACTCGATTAACTTTACAATTGTTAATAGTATGTTCAACTACGATAGGAAACCTACCTGGTCGAGTCGACGAGATGGAGCATTCTTCTTTGCTGAAGGAGATTACAATTTTCGACCACCTGGACGGCTGGACGGTGATCGGAGACTCGGGAAGGTTTACCTCCCATTCCACGGCCTTCAAATGATGTCTTGACTCGTACAAGGAAGATCCACCAAAAATCATATCGACTGTGTACTGCAGCTCCTGGTACTCCATCTCTTCATTGCCATCTTTGTCCTTCTTGGAGCTTGGTTCCCCAAGTTCTGTTATGGAGGGGAAGGGACCTTTACCTGATTAGTAATCCTCCAGTTTCTTTTGTCAGGCTTGGTAGGTGCGCAAATCAAGCCCTGCTGCCTGGTGAAGTGGACACCACTTCTTACTTTTCTTGTAATCGCTGGTTAGAGCCTTAGCCTTGTTTCGACCAGTGAAGTCTCTTTTACCCCTGGTAAAATTTTTGAGGACCGTAAGGACTTCCTTGTTATTGAGCTTGCAATTTTTCTTATTCTTGAGAGACTTCTTGCTTTTTTTCTCTTGCTTCTCCAGACCTGACTAGGGATTTTTGTCCTTTCAATCAATAGCATCGCACCATTCGACCGCTTCACTAGCGGCCGCATACCTCACTAGTAGCTACCTTCAATCTATCCTATGTATCAGGTGTTAAGCCAGAATTAAATTCACTAGTAGCTTGTCTGACTCTATGCACTTCAGGAACTAGATGGTCATTAAATTTTTGTTCAACTGTCATCTCCCAATCTAGATAAATTTCAGTATCATAAACACCCGCAAAAGATGGTATGGTAAATTTAACTTTAGCAAATGGGTCATCATTAGCACGAGCATTGTGGTGCTGAAAATTATTACCTCCCATACCTTGACGGTTGTGATGTAGGCGGTGTCGTTGATGTGCATCTTGGTCAGCAAACACAGCACCAGTATCCACGATTTCTCCTCTCATTATCATCTCCCTCCTCAAGATCTTGGGCCGCATCGTGATCATACTCACGTCCAATGTTTGGTGTCCGGTTCACCATTCTTTCAAGGCGTGTAGTGAGCGTTGCAATACTATCGTTGATTGAGTGCTGCAATGTGATCGTGGTAGTTTGAAGCCTTCTGTCGATGGCCTCATTAATGGTAGTGTGCTGTTCATCCAAGAGTGTCATGAGCTCTCCCTTTACAACACACTCTTTTTCATCAGACATCTCACCTGTCATGGTTAGCAGAAAACAAAAGATAACACAAAGGTATTATCCCTATCAACTACTAGGCGATGGAAGGTGGACACACACACTCTCAAGCGTCTTACCACACTCTTACAAGTGTTTTTACCAACGCAGCAGGTGGTACGACCGGTGGCTGGTTCGTGACACCGTGTCGAGAGTGGTTATGATTGCAAGAGGGGACCTATTCTGATCAAGAGTAGGTGGAGCTCGGAAGGCACAATATATAGCAAGGAGTAGCAAAAATCGTAACCTGATTAGCAAAGTTGAATAAGTTTCCAAAGTACCTGTCATGGTTACTGGTCAAAAAAGTGTCCCTAGCCCTAGCACAACACTGATCGAAAACAAGGACTAGATACAAAGGATTCAAATGATGCAAGGCTGGGAGTGGTCATAGACCAACTAGGGGTGGTCGATTTGATTCTTCTTCATTGGGGGGTGGTCGATTTGATTCTTCTTCTTCTCTCTTTTTTTGACTGCTGAAACCCAACCTAGGGTTCCCATTTTTTTTGTTTGCCGAAACCCAACCTAGGGTTCCTCTCTTTTTTTTGCGAATGTGACCTTGACTCAAACTCTTCAAAAACCCTCTTCTGGGTCTATGGATATATATGGGTCACAAAATTTTTGTAGAAGGTAGGGGTATATAGGTAATTAAAAGATACTCTCTCTCTAAACTTTGGCTAGCTCTGTTCGGCTATGGAAATTCTTCTCAAACTTTGTGTAGCAGGCACGATATGATGAGTGCGTGGGGTGTCCGCGAGCAACAAGAAACATATAGGGTGGTCGGGGCAGAAACGAGCAGATGGTCGAACCCGAGTAGGTGGTCGAATTCGAGTAGGTGGTCGAATCCGACTAGGTGGTCGAACACGAGGAGGTGGTCGAACTCGAGGAGATGGTTGAAAGGGGGGGGTTGTTCGAATAGGTGGTGGCGCGGCCAGAATGGATGGTGGCACGGCGGGCGACGGTGTTGACTAGAAACCAAGAACACGACTCTAAACCAGCAACACTACTTAGACAATGGACACCAATTCAACAACTCGAAACAAAGAACGGAAATTGCAAAGGCACAATGAGTGATGGGACAGCGGAAGAACACGACGAATAAAATTATTTTGTGGGGTAATTTTCTGGAGCTTTAGGACGATAGAAAACAACTAATCTAATAGGTAACAAAAATTGTGATTACCTAGCAGGCAACTTTTGCTCTGATACCAACTGATGTGATGGTGGCCCGATCTTCCGAAAGGTACTGATAAGTCGATTGTGGAGAACTCGACGTTGATGATCTGAAGGCTCCGACCAGAACAGATCAAACCCCTCGCAATCACTACACCACTGCTCCGATGGTTATCAACCGTGCCGAACGCGGTTGACCTCGCTAAGAAGGCTATCTCCTGCATGCAAATCGAGAACACAAGCAAGAAAGTAGAAGATGTAATCTGATATTGTATTGCGAATATAGATGAAGCTCACAATGTGGGGTTCCTCAACCGAACGTGCGGCGAGACTGCTAAGCAGAATAATCTCAAAGAAAAACCCACCCTAAACTATGACGGCTATATATATATAGGGGGACGTGAGGAGGTCGACCTAGAGTTGTGCAGCCGTGGAAAGAGGCGTACACAATCTAGACTCCGACCTTGACACTCTTACAAGGCCCTATTAGGCCTAAAACGGTGACGCAGCACCTTATTCACTATTCATATCACGTATCTATGTCGAAGACCTGGTCGTAGGACTGGTCCTGGGGTAGTCTTGAGGAGTCCATGCTATCTCTGGTCATAGATTGAGTTCAACGAGTACTGTGCTCGCTTCTCTGGTCGTGGATTGCTCCCAACGAGTCCAGGTTCACCGAGTACTGGTGAAACTGGTCGTAGGACTTCTTAAAGTGGTCGTAGACCCTGTGGAACTGATTGTAGACCTTCTTGAACTGGTCGTAGTCCTAGATTCCTACGTACAAGTAAATCATCTCCATTAGGCAGCATCATAGAGTTCTCAAATAATATACTCTGCCCTCGAAACGAATTTACCTGATAGATAAGTTGACGCGTACGAGCTCTTGTAATTGGAATAGCAAGCATAGCAAATATGGTTGTATCCATAGGGGTCATGTCCTCATCAGCTAGCCAGAACTTGTCCGACCAACCAACAGCTTGGAGTCCTACCGAAAATGCTCGACAGCCCGTTATGGGATCATTGCACCTTCTCTGAAAAGGACCCGCATTGTAATCAGTTGGGGATTGGTTCCTCAGAGTTGCATACCTAGGATCCGGTGTCCTAAATTGGTCGTGGACGTTATGATAACGTCTTTGACCACCAGTTTGGTTCAGATGATGCTTGAGATCGCCTGAATCAAGTGGTCGTTCTTCTTGATGAGGAGGAGGAGTGGCTGCGGTGAAGAGCCGTCTTCCCTCGTGATTTCCTGGTCGAAACCTACAAAGGGGTCTTGGTGTTGATCAGTTCTTCGCTCGTCCATGTTGTCCCCTACTGAGAGAGGAGCACCGGGATGAAGTTATTGTGTGACTTTGTGAATTCGTTTGCTCTTGGTACATTTCTATACGCCACATGGTTTGTTGGAGGATCTCGACACCAGACCTGCAAGCTGAGCATAACCTGGAATTCCTGCTAAAGTAGGATCTAGATTATTCAAAATATGCTGGACTCGTTACAGGTTTTGTATTGTTACCCGAAAGTCGTGGAGGATTCCCGCTTGTAGTGGGCGTTCGATGAGGTGAATTTTCCCTTGACCTTCTAGTGGGCCCTGTCCGACCCCTTACTCGTGGTGGGGTAGGAACAGGTGAATTAACTGATGCACATCCATCAGCTCAGTTGCCTCCGGTAGTTGGTGCTTAAGCACTCTTACCATTTCCACCAGCAAGTGGTGACGAGTTAACCTGTGGAGGATCGTGCATGGCATACGGATTGGTATCTCCAATTGTGTTAACTTCGTGGCGCCAACAGTGATCTTCTGATGAACTCCTATCGTAGCTAAGGGAGAGCCTTCCAATGCTTCTGCAAGGAGTCTCCATGATGGGGGTGCAGTCGGAGATCACCATCTTTGGTGGGCTTTGTGGCGAACTCAGCCCAACTCGACAGATTGTTGATCGTATGCTGAGTTTCACCATGCTCACTTGGACTACGATCGGTGATAACTTCATCGACACCATTACTAGATGTCGGTTGGCCCCCGAAATACGTAAGAGCCGTTGGCGAATACTGGTCGTCCATGAAAATATCAAGAGTACATGGACTCTCTGATTGCAGCGCTGGACTTTCGTTGCCGTTTTTGCCAGTCAAGTCGACCGGGCTTGTAGAGGCGTTCGGATGTTCCGAACTGGTCAGAACAAGCACTTCCACTGAGAGCACCATTGATGGCGGTGGTGTATCTTCATTCATCCGGTCAATTTCGCTAATCTTTGCGACTGGCGTGCCGGTGGAGGAGGAGGATGATGACATACCATTTTCTTCTATGACGCGGATGCATGCGTCCATGTTGAGGTCGGAGTAGTCCGCCAGGTTGAACCAATTTTTCTCATCCCAAGTCCCTGCCATATTCGCATGAGCGATGGTGAGGAAAAAGGAGGGGATGAGGAATGTTTGAGCAAAGTAAACTTCAAGAACTTAACCCCTTCTTCCCTACGGACGACGCCAGCTGTCGACGATCGAGTCGCCGATCTTATGAAATAAAACAGAGGAAAATGGCGAGGAGTTCTTGGGAGATGATAGGACTGCTCTTTATTACTATGAACTGGATCCTTTACACGAGGTGCCCTTGACAAGGTAGAGGACTAACTCTAATTACACTAAGCACAATGCTTGCTATGCTATTGAATTAGACTTGGAATATGAATCTAATGCTGGTTGTTGTGCTCCAATCTCCTTTTTTTGTTCCTCCGTGCTCCATCTTTAAATAATCTTTGAAGGGGTGGTAGTTACTCCTGGAGAAAACACCTGTTAGAAGTGTCACGATTGGTCAGAGCGAGGCAATGGTTAATGAAGCATCAACCATTCGGCGGTTGACGTATGTGAGACACTAAACCGCACGGTAGTTTGTTGCTAGTGTCTTAGGATTGTGAAGTATCGCGTGGCATGGAGCCAATATGATATGTGATCTATTCATCACACGGTAAGGGATATGCTTAGAGCTGAATTCAGATGCAAGTTCTTTGCTTGTACGAGCAGTTATCTGGTCGGGGACTAGGTACATGACCTCGTCCGAACAGGGTATCTATAAGTAACCTTTGGAACCCTTACGACTACAAAGTTCGTTAGCTTCAAGGGTTACGACTCTTACGACCACGGGGTCGCTGGCCTTAGGGTTTATGACACTTACGACCACAGGGGCCTCCAGTCTTAGTGTTTACGACCATGAAGATATATGATACTTTAGTTATGTATTTAAAATAATACATAGAGATTTTAATTTTGGTCCAATATACTGTACTCTGAAATTGTGATTGGGTTCAACTTTTTGTCGTCGGTAGCTTCTATGGTTGCAATTCTGGGAAAAACAGGTTGACTTACCGTTTGAGAAACACCATATATAGGACCATTGGAAGGATAATGTTTTTTCCTTCTTCTTTCGTCCGGCTGGTACATCTGTGGATCCAAGTTCTGAACAATATGCATCTATAAGGCCGTCAGCAGTTGTGTGTTTCCCACAAGATAGGGAGTAGAGACGGCTATGTGCTGAATCGTGATCACAATTAGCATGAGGTAATGCACCCCCACACACACACACACAAAAAGCATGAGGTAATTAATGATGTTATAATTAATACTTAAATAACACATAACTCCATTTTTTTTCAAACCTGAAACTCGGGGAAAGATATGTATGTCCAATGTTGGGATTCAAATGAATCAACAAGCAAGAAATTGCAAGTGTCAATCCATGTGCTAGCTTCTGTGTGACAACAGTTGAAATACATTAGACTGTTGCAATCGGCAGCACAGTGGACTGCTGTGTTGAGACAGCTAGCTGCGTTATTAAAAGCTCTGCTGGTTACTATATATCCATATTTGCCTGTAGATGTGCGTGTGTTGTTGCTCTTTATGACCGAAGCATCCTAACATAAAAGAGGGGTGAAGTCGATCGAGTTGTAACATACTCAACTTTCTGATTCCATACATTGTGTGCTACAGTGCCATGGTCTACTTGATTGTAGGCACCATCGGATCTGATCCGTCGCGATCAACGCCATGAGAAGTGAAACCAACAAATGGTCAATGACATGCATGCATGCCCAAGATCTCAACGGTTTTGCTCCACGTTTAAGCCATGGGAGTAGAAGCAGATGGGATGGCTGGTACGATGATGAGCAAGACTTCCTGCTGTTACTGTAAGCACGCTGAACTCTTCTTTTTTAAGGATGATCTCCTCATTTGATTATAGCTATTTATATAGTGGCGTGGGTAGCCTATCCTTCAATTTATTACCACAACCAATTAATAAAAGGGGTTGTCTGATTGCACAGTTGCCTGAAATTCTCATTACTTTCAGTCAATTTCTCAGCTATTGGATCAAAATCCAACCATCCACATCACTTCCTCTCTCCCTTCATATATAACCCCACCCCAACCCTAACCTCCACTCCCATCCCACCCCCAGCAGCCGCTGCCCCCACCCCTCCCCTTGCGTTGCCTCCCATTGCCTCATTGGTGTTGCCACTAGCACCGGCAAGTCCCGTCGACCAACTCTACCCCAGACGCTTCCACCATCTGACGCGGCTGCTGGCGCCGGCACTGTCTACCATCTCCTCCTCCACCTTCCCCGCCGACCTCCTTCTTCCTCTCCGGCGGCGTGGCCTCCGGATCTACCGCCACTTCCCCACTACCTATTCTTCCTCCTTGGAGCTCGTCCTCGACCCGTCCACCGCCGATGCCGCCCACCGTTCCGCAGACGAGGTGGCACCACCGCCACCTCTCCGCACCGCCGCCCACTGTCTGCTTCCACCGCCCTTCCCTCCCTCTGAGCTTGTGGATCCGATAAACCTAAACCCTAACTTGGCGGTGCACAAAGGAAGATGGCGGCACTAGAGAGGAGGCAGATGAGTTCGTCGAAGCATGAATCTCAACGCAAGATCCGAAGGTTAGAAAGTTGACTGAAACTGAAATGATTTTTAGGTGACTATGCATTAGCAATTCTGTTAATAATATTCTATTTGCGTGCCCTTCAAAGAAGGAAAACCTAGTCTTTTGACCGTCTTGTTGGAGTATGAGTGGATTGTCCACCTTTCCTTAATAGCTTTAAGCTTCTTTTGGGTCAACAAGTTAGTTAGTGTATATTTATGTCGTTGACCTAATCATGTCACCGGGAACTATATATATATATATATATATATGTTCTCATGTCAGAGTAGTAGTCCCCGTAAAAAAAAAAATCGATTCTCTTTTGCAGAAAGCTAATGGGAATAGAAGACAAAAGAAGTGAACAACACATGTGCTCAGCTGCCGCCCTTGCCGCTTGTCGCCCCGCATTGCCGCCGTGCTAGAGCTCCATGCTGGTGCCTGGTGGATTGGGGAATTTTGTGAGGAGAGAGAGTTGAGCGAGAGAGAGCCATAGCCCATAGGGGGTAATGGGCACCTTCGGCAGGCTTGGCTGGTTGGCCCATCAAGGAAAAAGACACCAGGCGCAGCGCACCGAAGGAATTTGGCCCAAACTCTGAGCAACGAACATAATAGTCATCTGCTACCTCAGTTCACATCGAAGCTCTGATCCATGGCGCTCTACAGGTGGAACCATGGAAGGAGGGGCTAGAGGGGGTACGCACTGTCCGACCATCCATGCATTGTTGACCAAATTTTGTGAGTCAACATGTGACCGGGCTAAAAAACATGATTTTGCCCTTGCACTCAAATAGATCCAATGCTTCTACATGGACCACACGTCAGATCTTTATCTCTTCATTCTACTGTATGTGGCCCAAATGCCAGCTTCTTCACATTTCTCATTTCCTCTTTTCCACAATACAATAGCTGGCAAAGGAGCAGCAAATTCGAGGAAGATGGTGATGGAGCTACAGCGGTGCAGCCAAATGAGTCGAGGGACAGGAGCCATGACGACAACGACAACGCGGCGACGGGGGCACATGGGCACCGGATGGACGTGGCATGGTGAGCACGGAGTGGGGACATGACGGCTGCGGTGGACCTCCTCATCGAACTGGATCTAAATCTAGGGCGAGGAGGAGGGGGTTGTGTCGATTGTGGAGAAGGGATGGGGAAGGGCACTAACGCTGGTGAAGAACAGGAGGGGCCAGCGACGGGATGAGGTCGATGGCAACGAGGATGGCCAAATCTGCCCATGAGGAGGTCAGATCCGACAAGGAAGATGACGACACCACCTCCTACTCCTCCGGTGATCTCACCTCTGGCGACCCCTCAGCGATGTCGCCTCCTTCTATCCCTCCGTCGCGGGCACCGCACCCGAACCGCCATGTCTCCCCGATCCCCTACTACCCTCGCCATCAGCCAGGACAATGCCACTGGGCGCACATCAAGGGTTACGGCGGACGGCATGGATAAACGCGCGAGAGGCATTAGGCCACAGGAGGTCGCCGACATATAGGCATACGGCGGCGGTGGGGGCAGCATAGGATTGGTGGAAAGGAGGATGGTGGTGTTGTTGTTGGGGGAGAGGGGAGGAGGGAGACGAAGATGGGTTTAGGCCTTTAGGGTATGACATGTGGGGCCATAGTTGTCAGTGAGGGAAGGGTAATATGGCCATTATGGGAAAATATGACAAGTCAACCACGCCTTGATCTAACGGAATTAACGTCGATGGCAAAAAAGGTCAGATTTGTGAATACAATGACATATAAGGGAGAGAGTGTTTTATTAGTGATTTAGAAAACTTTGCGTTGGATATTAAAAAAAATCAAAGAGGAAATGTCAGTAGTTCATGAAGCTCTTCTTCCATACCATAGGCTTCCATTGCTGCTCTGGGTTTTCTCACAGCCTTTCCTATATCGGGCTAATCAAGACAGCAACACGTGGAGTAAGGCGCGTACATGTATCGATCAGTACGTACTCACTGGCACCATCACACGCTCGTGCTGATGAGAGAGGGGTGGGGAGGGAGTACTAGCTAGTGATCAAGCCGTCGATGTATGTAGCTAGCACAGCAGCAAGAATTAGATGATGAGCACGCCATGATACGCGGGGTAGTGCACTGCATTCGTGCCTCCCCTGCAGATATAATCCCTTCTTGTTCCTCTTCGATCTCTCCTTGTAACCTTCTGCTCACCTTCTTCCAGTGATGCTTGCCCCTCTGTCTCTCTCTCTCTCCCCAACGAAAAGGCTGCAAAGGATTTCGTTAGTGGCCTCCCAGCTTCTCCCAGTTCAACTCCTTCACAAAAAAAAGGGCGAAGCAAAAGAATTAGCATGGATTCGGATCTTTTGCATCGAAGAAATCAATTCAGCATTTAGTAGTCAATGTAAGAGCTATCTTCACCATTCGATCGAAAAAACGAAGATTCCGATCATTATAGTAAAATCACCCTAATGCATACTCGCTGATGCTACAATATTTTGCTATAGAGCATTATTGGCCTCCTCATAGGAAACACTATTGTCCAACAAGGAGTGGTCAAATGGAAAAGGCGCGATTGAGCATATATCCGGCCTTGGCACTGTATACTTCAATGCCCTCGATCTCCCTTCGCTACCTTCATTCATTGTGCCACATAGTGATAGTGCGCTCTCTCTCTCTCTCTCTCTCTCTCTCTCTCTCTGGGTGTGTGGGTCGGTGGGTGGGTGTTGAAAATCGTACTCCTATTTGAAAATAATCTCGATAGTTTCTTATTATATTTTGCTGTAGTGCAAAATTAATGTGCAGGTAGCTAGCTGAGAAATCATCGACAACGTAAGAACTAGAGATAATTAATTTGCTCAAGAACATTACAAAGATCCTGTTAATTGAAAAATAATATCACTGTGTTATTGACATGTGATTCTATAGCCCATCTGTTATTATGACATTTGATGTTATTTTTTAATTTGTACATCTTTACAATGGTACTGAGCAAATTTTCCCTAAGAACTAGGCATAGCAATCATGCATCGACCATAGCAAGAAAACAACGTTGTATCAATGTATCAGCACAAAAGTCCATAAACACCTCTATAAGTTAGTTGTTTTCTTAATGCCCCCCACACCCCAATATGTCATTTTAGTTTACTTTGCCCCCTCATAAGTTAAGTTGCTATACTAATACCACTCAAGAGGCATGCTAGCACTATTTCTCATGATTTTCACACTACTACACAAAGACTCATCACAGACGGTTCTAAACCGTCATCACAGACGGTTTTCTGAGCCGTCTGAATTTATGTGTCGTGACAACAGACGGTCATCACAGACGGTTTTCAAATCATCTGTGAAAAAAGGTATCACAGACGGTTCTTATCAAGAACCGCCTGTGATAGTCTGTTTTCACAGCAGACCCGTCTGTGATTATTGTTTAGAACCGTCTATGATATCTTTTTCTATTCCAAAAAAAAATTAAAAATAGGTGCTGAAACTTCACAACGAATGAATTTGATATGAGCTTATGGATTTTTGCATTGAACTTTTCGTTAGCTTTCCAACGAGCCAAAGAACGTCGCAATCCAAGTTCGTATGCAAAAGTTATGGCTGTTTTATCGGACAATGCACGATGTGAGGTGGAGGCCGGGGGCGACGATGTCGAGGGAGGCTGTGGGAGATGAGGTCGGGGGAGGCCGGCGATGATGAGGACGGGGCGAGGTGGAGGAGGCCGGGGGCAACGAGGTCGTGGGAGGCCGGGGCGACGAAGTGGAGGAGGCCGGGGGCGACGATGTCGAGAGGCTGTGGGCGATGAGGTCGGGGGAGGCCAGCGATGATGAGGACGGGGCGAGGTGGAGGAGGTCGGGGGCAACGAGGTCGTGGGAGGCCAGGGCGACGAAGTGGGGGAGGCCGGGGGCGACAGTGTGAGGAGGAGGCCGGGGGTGACGATGTGAGGTGGAGGTTGGGGGCAACGATGTCGAGGAAGGCTGTGGGCGATGAGGTTGGGGTAGGCCGGCGACGATGAGGCCAGGGCGAGGCGGAGGAGACCGGGGGCGACGATGTCGGGGGAGCCCATGGGCTATCAGGTCGGGGGAGCCGACGACGATGAGGCTGGGGTGAGGTGGAGGAGGTCGCGGGTGATGAGCTCGGGAGGCCGGGGCGCAAGGTGTGAGGAGACTCGATTAATATAAAGCGAGTTTCGGCAGCCCGCCCATTAAGTCCAAATTTTCGTTTCCCGTCTAACAAAACAAAAGTATCAGAGACAGTTTTATTTGGAACCGTCTGTGATAATTCACAGCAGAAGAACCATCTGTGATGTCCAAGATTATCACAGACGGACGGTTCTTATTTGGAATCGTCTGTGATAATTCACAGGTAGAAGAACCATTTGTGATGTCCAAGATTATCACAGACGGTTCTTTTTAAGAATCGTCTGTGAATTATCACAGACGGTTCTATTTACATACCGTCTGTGATAGTTAGGTATCACAGACGGTTCCAAAGGAATCGTCTGTGATAAGTACAACACAGACGGTTCCAACCATCTATGATGATGCGTCTAGTATGGTCTATTTTATAATAGTGTCATTATCTTTGTCACTTATTGCAGTGATGTCACTGCTTGTTTCAATGATTTCAATACATGATTTCATTAGTAATATTTCTACACTGAAATTGTGTACTACAAATACCGAAATCACTCAAAATCATTGAAACAAGTTTTAAAATAACTTATATAAGTACTCAAGTCATCGAAACAAGTACAAAAGATAATAAAAACTATAAGAAATAGTGTTAACGCGTATCATGGGGGTATTTATACGGTAGCATAACTTACAGGGACAAAGTAAACTAAAATGAGATACAGGGGATATGAGTATTTATGGATTTTCCCTAGTATCAGCCATCACCGAGAATCTCATGTGCACACATGATGCCCTAGCTAGCTACAAAACCAACGGAGGCCAGCAAGAATCTACTCCCAAAACGAACTTCACTGCATGCTACAGATCGATCGAGCATAAGGATGCCTGCGCAGAATTGCTTGCAGACTAACCAAACAAGAAATCTATCTGTCCGTAAATTGCATATACATTCCGTTATATGACTGGACTACGTACGTACTGGCAGTACATAATCCTGAACATGCATATTGATACAGTTATATGCTATTACTATTAGCATAAGCTACAGAGAGCAACTAGCGCCATACATACGATGAGAAGCTTCCTATCGTATGTTTCGCTCCACCATTAGATCTAACTTGGATAAATTATGGCCGTTCGATTTGACACAACAGAGAAGCTCGTCTCTGCTCGATCTCCAGCCGCCGATGCCTCGCCGTAGCTCCAGCTTGCCAGAGGAGGAGGTTGTGGTGGAAGGCCTCCCTCGAGCACGAGCAGCGGCGACTTTGGACCAACGGCTAGCGTTGGAACTCGGGATGCCAGTGGCGGGGCTTATGACGCCGGTGATCGCAGTCTAGTTCCACGTAGTAGGCGCAGGGAAGGAGAGGACGATCTCCGACTACCGCTGGCTCATCGGAGCAAGAGGGAGGGGGAGGAGGGACCCGGACGGTTGCAACAAATTTAAAAAGAGATGCAACATCGATCCGATGAAATTGGAACAAAATTCCCCACGATTGCAACAACCAATCACAAAACAAAAAATGGCACAACAAACTACAACAAAAAAATCTTTTGCAACAAATTCATAAACTAACCGCAACAAAAATTATTATGCAAAAATCCATAATCCAACTATAACAAAAAAATCTTCATTCAACAAATCGAAATGGCAACCGCAACAAAACCTCCTGTGGAAAATTTTGAGAAGACATGTAGCAAAAAAAATCATACACTTTACGCAACAATTGATAAAAAGTGACACAACAATCTAAAGAAATATCTGCAACAAGCCTTGCTGGGATAGGGATGGCATGCGGGCGACGACGAGAGTGCCAAGGAGGGAGCAACGGTGGCTAGTCCGGTGTTGTGTCTTCGCCCACAACACTGCCTCGTCACCAGCCCTACTCATCATCCGCCTCCCCACCTCCTTTGGCCTTGGCCCCGCTAGATCTGGCGAGCTCTTCGCAAGAGGAGACCTCCACACGAGATCCGATTGCATTGGACGGCCTCGTCAAGCACGTGTGGCGTCGAGCTCCCGCCGACGGCGGAGCTTGGAATGCCGTGGCTGAAGCAGGAGCGAAGCAGCTCGTTGTTGATGGAAGCGGCTCGGTTGAATCCGATCCGATGCGTTGGAGAGGGGGGAGAGAGAGCAATAGGGAGGGAGAGAAATGGATGCCAGGGTTGAAGCAGGGCTCGTCGTTGGTGTAAGCAGCTCGGTCGAAACCGATCCGATAAGGTTTGGGGTGTGTGCTAGTTGGCAGTTGGGGAGTGAGTGGCTACAGTGAGCTCGTCCGGTGAGACGCACGGGCGCTAGCTATACGTAAGCTATATGTTGGACGCATGACAATTAAGTTCGTTCTTCGCTTAATCATCTGATCAGTGCTAGCAGTACGTAGTTACGTACTATGTGTTGGACTGAATGCTGAAAATTTCTGCACAAATGTTGCTGCAGGCTCGATCAGTATGATCGATGGCTCTCAAAATGGAACAGATGTGATGTGAGGCACACTATGTGAGGTTTTCAGTGTGTAGTTAGTGTTCATCGTACCACTGCTACTATACTATACTACACTACACCCCCATTCTGTTCCTAGCTAGGGTTTCGACAGATCCGTACGTGCACGATTTTCCAGGCGCTCATCGGCAGGCAAGGCAATCAATGTGCGGGGTAGATCACACCCCTGTCCAATCGCAGCCGTACATGGTGCGTCTGATTTGACGCAACGTGGGTAGGGCCTTCCCACTATCGGAGTCCTTGAGCTGGGCGCTGGATCCGTAGAACGTTGTCCTCCAATTCCTCGTCACGCCTTCAAGTCAAATCTAAAAAAAAGAAAGAGAAAAGAGCAAACCAAATCATCATAACACTCTCCTGCACTGTGCTCTCACTTCTGCTAGCCAGACAGCTAGCTACACTGCTGCGTGGCTTGGCATGTGAAGCACAACACACCTAGTGTTCAAATACGATTCAGCTCCTAGGTTAACCCTTTTTATACAGAGCAAGAACCAAAGAGGAAGCAATATTGTTACGAGTGTACGCATCATTTGTCTAGTATATATGAGATGAGATACAGCCTATTTGAACCTTACGGAACCAAACGTGGATTGGCTTCTTTCAAATTGGTCCAAGTGTGCGTGCGATGGACCTATGGCCGTAGAAACATATTCAGAAAATGGTCTAAGTAGCAAAGGGCAAACCCTCCCTGTTGCCTCGGGTTCGATCTAGCTCGTCTCTAGTCGCGGCGGATCGAGTCGCATGCAGAGATGATTGGGGGCATTAATTCGGTGGTGCATTCATATGGGCCCCGCGACGCTGATCGGGTATAGTCAATAGGCCAGTTCACTGGGTAGATCGGGTATAGTCAATAGGCCAGTTCACTGGGTACTTTCCGCAAATACGGTTTGATACATGCAGTAAATATGATATTGTTAATTCAATAAATACAATATTTTTGAAAATCCATTTCGGTATTGGTAAATCCTAATGTATATCAGCATGGTAATGGTAAATACTATATTTACTAAAGTTAACGTGAATTACGAACCGTATAGCGAATTACTTAAAAGTCACAAATTTCTACACTTAACAACTGCTACTCAGTCCAAATAGCTACCGCTATACGGCTGACGGCTGCACCTGCAATGTGCAAATATCATTGCACGCTTGCACGGCTTGGAGTGGAAAGGTTAGCTACCCAGTCCAAATAGCACTGCACGGCTGCCACCACAACACCAGCCCTAGTCACCAGCCAGCCACCAGCAGGCCAGTGCAGGATGGGCTGTGTGGGCCATGGCCTGTGGGGATGGGCTTCCGTGTATTCGGTATTTTCGGTTTCAGTCGGTTTTTACAGGAAAAACTGAAGAAAAAAACCTAATTTATGGATACCCTACCGAATACTGGCCACACCGAGTTGTCCGGTATGGTTCAGTTTTTTCAGTTTGGTGGTAATATGCACCGCCATAGTTGTCAAGACAAGAGAGAGATAATCTAGACCGAGATAGGACGGACCTCAGGCCATGGCGGGTCGCGGTGGCATGGGGCATGGCACAACGAGCTTGCCGGGCCATGCCATGCCGGCACGGACAGTCACCAGCGAGGCCCAGTACGACGCGATGGCACGCTGAGCCGACGTCAAGCCATAGTGCCGGCACGGACACGAGCACGGCACACGATGCCTGTAGCTTGCCTGCCTCGGCCACCACCGCCGTCGTCCGCATTGGCTGTGCACACTCCCACCTCGCTGCCCTCGCCGTGCCGCTGCGCCGCTTTGCTCCTGGTGGGGTGGGAGGCAAGAAGAGAGGGGAGGGATTCGGCGCGTGGGGAGGGAGGGCAGCGGCCTGTGGGGAGGGAGGGTGAAAACACATGGGGAAGGAGGGCGGTGGCTAGAGGGAGGTAGGCGGCATGTTGGAGGAGGGACCGAGGGAGGGAAGAAGAGAGGTAGAGGCAGGCTCGGCTGCTCAGGGAAGAAGAAAGGAAAGGAAAAAGAAGAAAAGGAAACAAAGGAAAGGGAAAAGAAGAAAAGGAAAGAAAAGAAAAAAAAGGAAAGAAAAAAAAAGAAGAAGATGAAAGAAAGAGAAGAAAAGGGGAAATAAAGATGTTGTGTTGGTGTTCACCTTCTACAGGTCAGGTCATCAGGTGTACTCCCTAAATAGATGAGGGGTGCAGAATTGACAAATGACACTAAAGAATTGTACACAAATTGATGATAGAAAATAATGCAGTAGACCGTAGGCATACAAATATTCGAGGGGGAGGAATTATACCCCTGGTATGGAAAAGATTGTAGTAACTGCATGTATACGTATTAACTACATCCCAATGTCGAGATCTTTCATGCGTTCTAGGTCAATCTACGCCTGCACGATCTCGGGATCTTCCAGTTGATGCTGATGTTACTCTTTTACCAATTCCCAGTCCTTGAAGCATGTGATTGTCTTTACCATCTTGGGGGCTCTTTACCATCTTGGGCGTGAAGGGTGACGTCCTTTCTTCAATTATTCTTTCTACCATATTGAACGTCGCTTTTGAAGAGATGGAGGACAAACCAGTAGAACATCCCATGCGATATGGCACAGCACAGGAAATATCCGCTTGTTGTTCTTCCACCATTCGAGCGAGTCTACCTTGCTCCGCCAGAAAGATCATGATCAATGTTTGCAAAATCATGCTGCAGGTAGTGGTTCACAACCAGTTGTGAGGTAGAATTCCACTTAGGGGACGTCTGAGACTGAGAGGATGAAGAACTAGACTTGTCATTAAGTTGTCCCCATGTGGGTTTTCATGCTTGTCTTGCCTTGATGCACCTACTGTGAGGTCTCCAATTTTGTGCTACTATCAAGCTTATTGTGATACAAGTAGAAATCATGAACAAACTCCTTTTTGACATGTTCGAATGCTTTGGAGATATCAAGGCCGAGACACTCATTTATTCCCTCTATAGTAATATGCAAACCTACTAACTTTTTTGTAGGATAAAAAATGATAGCAAAGCAATATAGGAGTGAAATAAATCCAAAATATTTAACAAAATTTTCCTCCATTGCTGCAACATGGCATAAAAGGGGATGCCCCTAGATTGAGCAAACTTGTCCGCAATTAGCCAAATATAATATATAACTAAGTAAGAAGTGGGATAATAAATACCGGATAAATCTGTAGTTGCTTTGTAGAAAGGTCACAAAACTCTCGAAAATGGCTAACAATTTCTCAATTTGTGTTAGTAACTATCAACTTATTATACATGATGCAACAATGCCAGCGATGGCGACAACTAGTGGGTTTCCTCGGCCCACATTTGATCTCAGAGCAATGCATCTGCGAAGACGCAAACTACGTTGAGAAGTACATAACGAAGAGATTGAATACTCACCGCGACAAGGACTACATACTAGTGCCCTACAACTAGAGGTAAGTGCTTCACTACTTGCTTTACAAATTTTATTTGTTCTTTATACGTAACATGAACTTAGGTTTAATGACTAAAACGACATACATGAGTAGGTAGCACTGGATCCCTTTAGTCATTATACCAAAGGTAATATACCTTGATTCCCTATGTCAATAACAACCACGATTTCACCCTTGTGCAAAAAGTACTCGACATGTATGCTCATTTACTCCATACGTAACTCTATTGTAGTCTTCCTTTGCTTGAAATGTCTGAGGATAACTTTTTAGAATCACGTAGTGTCGGCGCCCCGGGTATCACACAACCCCGAGACCCTCTGTGCATGCCAAGCTAGTCCCATGATCAGTAGCTAGCTCGCACAGTTGCAACAATGATGTTATCATAACCATTCAACAACGAACAAATGAAGCAGGCAAAGTAATATTAGTTAACGGCAAAAGACCTTATCGTCAAGTTCTTACAAAAGTCGCCTCATAGGGCTTAGCAATAACAGAGTTCTTGCAGCGGAAATCCAAAATACGTGGAGCCCAATCGACATGCCCACAGGCAATCGAGTGGAGGATGTGACCTAGTTCGCGAAGTCTTCAAAGTAGCCTTCCTCGTAGAACTCAACATTTCCTGATTCTTCTGCTGGGACTGATCAACAAAGGGCATAAAGCCGTGAGTACATAAAGTACTCAGCAAGTCGTAGATAAATGTATGCACATAGTATTCATGCAAGGCTTAAACAAGGATGGCTTTATGGTTAATTTACAGAAAGCAAGTTTAACAGTAAATACAATAATTAGATTGCAGAGCAGGAGTTTAAAAGAATAATACATAAATAACCAAGTTCTTTGAAACAAATAGTGAACCTCCCGTTCACTTTCCAACCAATCCAACCAAACCTTTCCATCGAACCAATACCACATTTTTTAAAATGCTACCCCTTGCGTGAAAGAATCCGGGCATGTCCATAACCGGGGACACGGCTATTCGAATAGATTTTGACACTCCGCAGAGGTTGTATAATAAAAGAGCTATTTTGCAAAATTGATCTTTGCCTTGTGTTTGTTTGATTCTTGGGCTATTTTAGATTTATCTGCCTTAGAGCTCTCTCTCTTCTAAGTCTTTGAGGATTCAGCAGATGGTGACTACTCACAACGGAAGTGGCAGCGACAGGGGACAAGGAAACGAGAACACTAATTACCAAGAGAATCCAATTCAGCAGCCACCACCTTCTCCAACGGAAGCACCTGATTAGCGCCAGATGATGGCCAATCAGACTCATCTGATTGATTTGCTGGCTCAGTCTCTCAACAACAATCAGAATGGTCAAGTAGCAGCAACAACATCTCATGCTCCTCCACCTCCACCAAGGGCAACCATGTCAGAATTCATGAGGATGCGTCCGCCATCCTTCTATAGTAGCACAAAACCTATGGATGCAGATGATTGGCTCTGGGCCATTGGAAAGAAGCTGGACAACGCTCAATGCACAGATCGCGAGAGAGTCCTGTTTGCCTCTCATCAGCTAAATGGTCCCGCATCTTAATGATGGGACAACTTCAGTGTGTCTCATGCCAATGCTCAAGCAATCACTTGGGATGAGTTCGTGCAAGCATTTCGCCGAACTCACATTCCTTCAGGCATGATAACCCTGAAGAAGGAGTTTCACTTGCTTCACCAGGGAAACCGCTCGGTGAGCGAGTATCTGCACAAATTCAATCAGCTTGCTCGCTACACTCCAGAAGATGTGGCTAGGGATGAAGACAGGTAGGAACGATTCTGGGAGGGATTGAATGATGAACTCTCCATCCGTCTGATTTCTCAAGACTTCACAGACTTTCATCAGTTGGTGAACAAACCTACCCGCCAAGAAGGCAAGTATCAAGAGATGGAGAATCGTAGCGAAGGATGGCAACTCAGAAGTTCAACTTTGGAGATCTTCCCAAGCCCGCCTTGCTCAGCCTCAGCCACCTCAACATGGGAGATTTTAGTCTTGTTCATCCAAAGCCCCAGCACCAGCACAACGCCCCAACACTTCCGGCTTTCGTAGCAGTTCATCAGGAGGCCAATTCCAGCTGAAGACAACTTCTTCAGCAGCAGGAGTGACATGTTTCAACTACAATGAGACAGGGCATTATGCCAGTAGGTGCCCAAAGAAGCAACAACCCGCAGCTCCGACCAAGCCAGCTTCAAGAGTTCCAACCTTCGGTGGCAACCCAAAGCCGACAGTTCAGTTCAAGAAGGGACGTTCTTGGTACATTCCTCGTTAATTCAATTTCAGCATCAGTCTTATTTGATTCAGGAGCTTCACAATCTTTCGTTTCAAATAAGTTTGTGGAAAAATATGGGTTACCTATCTCTCCTTTAGTTAACCCTATGATAATCCATTCCCCGAGCTCGGAAATGAGGACTAGTTCCTTCTGCCCAAACCTTACCTTGGAAATATCTGAAGTATCCTTCTTGGCATACTGTAATATCCCAAATTTCGCTTTCTCTAAAATTTAATTTTAAAATAATTATTTAAAATTTATCTGGAATTTTGCTTTTTGCAAATGAACCCTATATGCCCAATCGTTAAAGCTATGCATATGCATCATTTACTAAGACTCGCGGGGTACTTTATGTACTCACATGCTACACTCAACAAATCTCAGAAGTATATGAAGATGCCGAGAATGACTACGACTTGTTTGCTTGTGGCTTCGACAAAAGCTTCCCGGAGTACTAGGCTGCGCTTCCCTAGTCGAATGCCTGTGGGCATTTTGATGGGTCACCACTTGGAGTTTACTCTTTTGCCTTTTCCGCTGCTGTAAGACTTAAGGTCTTTTGACCTCTTTTGTAATAAGTGGCCATAAGGCCAGTACTTAGTTATTTATTAATATAATTTAGTGATTCGAACTGGTTATCAACAATGTTTCCACTGCGTGCACTAGCTACTGATCTGGGACTGGTGCAGAAATACATAGAGGGTTTGGATTCAGAAATTCGGTCCCGGTACATACTTAATCGTCTTGCGCTCTTAAGGATTAGATATAATTCTTGGAATGAACTGGCTCGTCAAGAATCAAGGACAGATAGACTGTGCCAATAGTCTATCACCCTCACCAATAAGCAAGGGATTACAGTGGAATTCAGACCCAAGACTCCCATCAGAGAAAAGTCCATCCTGACCGGTCTAAAGGAAGTAAAGCTTGAAGATATACCCGTGGTACAAGAATATCCAGATGTATTTCCTGAGAAATTACCCAGCATACCACCGGATAGGGACATAACGTTCTTAATTGACTTAGTCCCAGGGACTGCTCCAATTTGAAGCGACCTTACAGGATATCTGCAAATGAGTTAGTAGAACTGAAGAGGCAAATTGAAGAGTTACAGAGCAACTGATATATTCAGCCTGGCTCATCATCTCGAGGAGCTCTAGTACTATTTGTCAAGAAGAAAGACAATAGTAAAAGAATGTGTGTGGATTACAGATCTCTCAATGAAGTGACAATCAAAAACAAGTACACGTTACCCAGGATTGCTGATCTGTTTGATCAGCTGAAAAGAGCAAGCATCTTCTCGAAGATTGACTTAAGATCATGCTATCATCAGTTGGAGATCAGACCAGAAGTCATTCCCAAGACTGTCTTCACAACAAGATATGGACTGTATGAGTTTACAGTAATGTCATCTTGTTTGACAAACGCGCCTGCTTATTTCATGAATATGATGAACAAAATGTTCACGGAATTCTTGGATAAGTTCGTGGTTGTTTTCATCGATTACATTCTCATCTATTCAAAAGATGAAGTAGAGCATGATAAGTATGTTAGGATAATTTTAGAAAAGCCCAGGGAGCATCAGCTTTATGCCAGATTCAGCAAGAGCGAATTTTGGCTGGATCAAGTGGCCTTCCTCGGACATATCGTGTCAGCAGGAGGAGTCGTAGTAGACTCAGCTAAGGTCGAAGCAGTAATGGATTGGAAGCAACCCAAGTCCATCATGGAAGTAAGAAGTTTTCCCAGTTTAGCTGGTTATTACCGCAGATTCATTAAAGATTTCTCCAAGACTGCTAGACCCATGACTCAGCTTCTGAAGAAGGAAAAGTAGTTTGAATGGACAGATGCGTGTGAGCATAATTTCCAAGAGTTGAAGAAAGGGCTAGTTTCCACACCTGTGCTAGTCGTACCAGATATCCATAAGGACTTTGAGATTTTCTATGGCGCATCTCGTCGTGGACTTGGATGTGTGCTGATGTAGCAAAGAAAAGTCATGGCTTATGCATCTCGTCAGTTGACACCGTAAGAAGGAAATTATCCGACTCATGATCTAGAGTTAGAAGCAATTGTGCATGTCTAAAAATCTGGCGACATTATTTCATTGGTAACCGCTGTGACATTTTCACAGATCAGAAGAGTTAGAAATATATCTTCACCCAATCAGAGCTTAATCTCCGACAGAGAAGATGGTTGGAACTGATAAAGGATTACGACCTTGGAATCCATTACCATCCGGGCAAAGCAAATGTAGTAGCGGATGCCCTAAGCAGAAAAGCATATTGCAACACCATGTTGGTTCAGGAGAATCAGCTAGAGTTGTATGAATAATTGAGACATTTGAACTTGAAAATTGTCAGCTAGGGCTGTGTAAATGCTTTGGAAGTTAAACCAACCATTCAGAGTCAAATCACATAAAAACAAATAGACGATGAAGACATTAAAGAAATCAAGAAGAACATAAGGAGATGTAATACCCCAGGATTTTCTGAGGATGAGCAAGGTACAGTATGGTTTGGAAACCACATCTGTGTACCTAATCATCAGGAAACAAAATAGCAGATTCTAAAGGAAGCACATGAATCACCTTACTCTATCCATCCTGGGATTACCAAGATGTATCAGGATCTGAAAGAAAAATATTGGTGGTTCAGCATGAAGTGGGAAATCGCTGAGTTCATTGCATGTTGTGATGTATGCCAGCGAGTTAAGGTAGAACATCAAAGACCCGCTGGATTACTGCAACCATTACCAATTCCCAAGTGGAAATGGGAGGAAATTGGTATGCATTTCATTACTGGACTTCCTAGAACCCAATCAGGATGTGGTTCCATTTGGATGATAATTGACCGGTTGACTAAAATGGCTCACTTTGTTTCAGTCAAGACCACCTACAGAAGCAACAAGTTAGCGAGTTGTACATGGCTAGGACAGTCTGTTTACATGGAGTACCCAAGAAGATCATGTCCGACAGAGGTTCACAGTTCACATCAAGATTTTAGCAGAGCCTACATGAAGCTTTGGGAACCTGACTTAACTTCAATATAGCTTATCATCCCCAAGCAGATGGCCAGACAGAATGTGTCAACCAGATTCTAGAAGACATGCTTCGAGCCTGCGCTATAGATTATAGAAAAAGTTGGGACAAGAATCTACCCTATGCATAATTTTCATACAACTACAGCTACGACAGCTTGTAGATGTCTCAATTGGAAGCATTGTACGACAGGAAGTATAGAACCCCTCTCCTTTGGGATCAAGTGAGAGAACATCAGTTCTTTGGACCGGAGTTGATTAAAGAAGCTGAAAGTAAGGTAAAATCAATAAAAGAACGCACGAAAGTTGCTCAGTCGCGACAAAAGACTTATGTTGATAACCGTCGGAGAGAATTATCCTTTGACATATGAGATTTTATCTATCTCAGAGTAACTCCACTCAGAGGAGTAAGAAGATTCGGACTAAAGGAAAACTCGCACCCAGATTCGTTGGACCATATAAGATTTTGGCAAGAAGAGGTTGTTTACTAGTTAGAGCTAACGACATCTCTGTCTGCAGTGCATGACGTCTTCCATGTCTACCAACTGAAGAAATGTCTTAAGAGTTCCAACAGAAGAACCACTTGAGAGTATTGATCTTCAGGAAGATCTCACCTATGTGGAGCAACCAATCAAAACCCTCGGTGTTGCAGAGTGTATCACTAGAAGCAAAAACATCCATTTGTGCAAAGTCCAATAGAGTAAACATTCAGAAGAAGAAGCCACTTGGGAGCGAGAAGAAGATTTGAAAGCCGAGTAACCCCACCTTTTTGGTGACCAAGTCTGAATCTCGGGGTCGATATTCCCTTTAAGGGCGGTAGGTTTGTAACTGCCCAAATTCCAATTTCCAGTTGAAAATAAAATTTAATTATTTTTATGGAATTTTCTAAAAATTTAAATGTTTTTCCCTATTTATGTCAAAGCCAAATTAATTTATTTGCAAAATTTATTACCAAATATAAGTTGGAAATATTTTATTTAAATCTAATATGTCTCAGGGAATTTCTTTGAAATTTTCCATAATTTTTGGACTTTATTTGCTATTTTCTAAAGCTTAAATGAATTAATTGGATTATTTAAATTGGTAAATCAATTAAAATTCCGGGAACAATTCTCGAGCCAAATTCCTTCAGCCCACTCCTATTCATCGCACGCGGCCCGGTGCTGTGGCCCACTCACGCTAGCTGTTCAGCCCACACCAGCCCACCTCCCCTTTCTCCCTCTCTCATTGTCATCGGGTCCCACCCGCCAGCCGCACACCCTTCTTCCTCCGCCTTCCTCCAGCGCTGCCGCACCCGACCGCCATTACGAGCCACATGAAGATCCTCAATGCCATGTTTCTCTCCCAGATTCTTCATAATTTTGTGTGCATTGAAGCCCGTGATTGTCGCGTCGCTTGTTTTCAGCCGTTTCCCCTTCTTTACTCTTTATTTCATCACTGCCATTAATGCCGGCAAGAAATAGCCATAGCGACCTCCTCGCATGATCTCCTCCTCCCGGCCTCCCCTTGGCCTATGAAAGGGAGCACCGGGTGTCCATCTTTCCCCTCATCCAATCCCCTCAACTCACCCCTCCTCCCTCGCTCCCACCTCACCGGAATCGGCATTTCTTCATCATGGGCCGAGCTCCTGTCCGCCGCCTCTAGCGCTATCTCCAGTGGATATCCGCCGCCCTCATCACCACCTCTGGCTTCGCACAGCCATGGTCTATCCAGTGCACACCTCGTCATCACCGGAGCTCCACCAGAATCGCTGCGCCACCGTTGACCGATTTGCATTGCCGCCATTTCCTTCACAGCTGGCGAGCCGTGCGAGCCCTAGCGCAGTCGTGGTAAGCACCATGATCCCCGCGGTCCTCTCTTCCTTTTGAGCTCCTCGTCGGAGCTCACTGATCCGGGAAGGTAACTACGAATCAAATGTTGACAAACGAAATGGACAAATGATAATTGATCGCAACTTCTACGACACAACAACTTAATTGACGGGAATTCCAAGATGACATAACCCACACATTTCAAAATGATGAACACCTCTTACTACACAAATATTCAATTTCGGATCACACAGATTAAGCAAAATGCTACTTGTAACATACTACATTCGCTGCCAAATTGATGCTCAGTAATCACATACAACAATCACAACAATTTATCTTAATCACTGACAACAACTATTGTTCGATAATCAATCGAAGAACAAACACATATGATTCAATATATACAAGATCTCTGCAAATGTCAGATTACTTCAATCCCTACTAATCACAATCTGAGCTGGAAACACAATGACAACGACAATACACAAGTGTAGATCAATACCACAATCAACATTCGAATACAAGCTCAACAAGGATGGGAATACTGGTAGCCAACACTCAACATTACTATCGCTGACTAAATTTGGGTCATCAGGGGAGCAGTCGGCCGAGAGGGCAGGGCTGTGCAAAACAGCAGTAGAGAGGGAAGGCAGGGGAGCTGGGAGCTAGGGCTTCGGGGTTGAGTGGGCCGGTTCGACCGGTGGGCGGCCGGTCCGGCCTGGGCATCGGGGGCTCGGGTGCAGGCGGCAAGGGCAGGCGTGGCGGGAGGAAAGAGAGGGAGAAAGCTAGGGCACGGGGAGAAGGGGGAGGCTCACCGAGCGGGTGGAGGGGGTGCCGAGGGAGGCCGGCGATGGAGCCACGGGCGGCGCGGGGAGGAGCTTGGCGGCGGCGCACTGAGAGGCGGGAGCCGCGGCCGCAAATGGGGCAGCACGGGGCGAAGGGCGAAGCCCGCGCGGGCGGCGCTTGGACTTACGGAGGAGGAGAAGAAGGTGGCCGGATCCGGGCTGAAGGAGGGAGGAGCCGGGGCGAGCTGGAGCGGCGGAGGGAGGAGCCGAGTGGAGGTGGTGGCGGGAGTGGGGCGCCACGGGAGGAAGGAGGAGGCCGGGGCGCGACGAAGCTGGAGCCGACGATTTAAGCGCTTGAGGAGACGGCGAGGGAGGCGGAAGGGGTGGAAGAAGGAAGAAGCCTTTGTTGCTTAAATCGAGGGGCCTTTAGTCGGCGGTATTACCAACCGGGACTAAAGACCTTTAGTCCCGGGTGGTAATACGGACCGGGACTAAAGGCTGGACCTTTAGTCCCGGGTGGTGTTACGGCCCGGGACTAAAGGTCTTGCGCGGGGACATATTTTCCAGAGAACCTTTAGTCCCGGGCTGTGTGACCTTTAGTCCCGGGCGGTAATACGGACCGGGACTAAAGGTCCCCAGTTCCCGCCACAGTTTTCACAGTTTGGGTTTTGTATTAAGTTTATTTGTATAAATATGCTAATTCTTGTTAAATGCATAGTAAATTAAATACTAGGCATAAATTTTTTAAAAATAATAGTTGCATTTCCTTTTATCTTATTGACATTTCAAACGACTTTTATAGTGACCACAAGCTGGGAAGTGAAGAGCCAACTATAAACAAAATGAAGGGCTCAAACCACAAGCTGGGAATTTCATTTGAAGGCATAAATACTTGCTAAATGTGTCCTTTTATCGAATAGGAATTTCATTTGAAACGATAAAAAACAAGAAAAATATGATAGAAACATCTGAAGTTACAATTATTACATAAAATCTCTAATACACACTATTTATTAAACATCACTATATATCAAGCGGGCACAGTGGTGAACTTCTTCTTGACGATGACCCTTGGTTATGATCATGCCGTAACCATGGAGTGTCCTCGGCATTTAGCGAGATGCTTGGGTCTTTGGTCACACTTGAAGGCGGATTCGGTCATCCCTTTCATAATCTTCCGACTTGTCGACTTGTCCTCAATTCCCACGATGTTTCTTTTCCTGAAAGAACTATGTGGCGTTTTGGCTCATTGGTTGATTTGTCGTCGTTTTCCCTCTCTTGGGTTTTGTAGACATGTCTTTCACATAGAACACCGATTCACATCAGTGACAAGGACGAATGGTTCGTCTTTGTACCCAATATTGTTGAGGTCCCTTTGTTGTCATTCCATACTCCTTGTCGATTGTTACCCGCCTCCGGTCATCTTCACCCATTGGCACTTTGGAACAAAGGGACTTTAAAATTAGGTGCGTAGTCTAGTTCCCAAATCTCCTCTATGCGGCCATAATATGTTTGCCTCTTTCCATTTGGGTGCTGTGGCATCTACGCGACACCACTGTTTTGGTTCGTGCTCCTTTTATCTTGGGCTCTGATTGTAAAATGTATTTCCATTTATCTCGTACCCTTTGTGCGTGAGGATGTGCCACGATGGTTGCCTAGCCAACAAATCTGATTGCTCATCAATATTGTCATCACCACGACATTCTTTTCGCAACCAACCACTGAAAGTTTCCATGTGATGGCGCCTAATCCAAGCTTCATTCTTCCCTGGAAACTGGGATCGTAGGAACTCCTTGTGTACCTCGACATACGGCTCCACCACGGAGGAGTTTTGAAGAACTATGTAGTGCGCTTTATTGAAATAATCGTCCCCCGTACCGATATATGTTTTCTTCCCTAGTGTTCCCTTTCCACTAAGTCTCCCCTCGTGTCGCGATTCGGGAACACCAATCGGGTCATGGTCGGGAATGAAGTCAACACGTAACTCAATGACCTCCTCTCGTCCCCGTAGCCCTTGGCGATGCTTCCTTCTCGCCGAGCACACCTTTGGTGAACATATTTCTTTAGGACTCCATGAACCTCTCAAAGGGAACATGTTGTGTAGGAACACAGACCGAGAATATTAATCTCCTTGACGGAGTAAACTAGGAGGTGTGTCATGATATTAAAGAAGGATGGAGGGAACACCAACTCAAAGCTGACAAGACATTGAACCACATCATTATGTAGAGTAGCTAGTTCCATTGGATTGATTGCCTTCTGAGAAATTGCATTGAGGAATGCACATAGCTTCACGGTGGCCAGACGTACATGTGGAGGTAGAATTCCTCTTAAAGCAACCGGAAGCAATTGCGTCATAAGCACGTGGCGATCATGGGACTTTAAGTGTAGGAATTTCTTCTCGGCACATTTATTATACGCTTTATATTGGAGGAGAATCCGGATGGGACCTTGATCTTTGTTTAGGCATTCAAACATGCTTTCCTTCTCTTCTTTGCTAAGAGTGAAGCTAGCGTGTCTTAAGTAATGGCGTCCATCGTCATCTTCTCTGGATGCGAGTTGTCTCGTTCTTTCATGCGCTGCAAGTCCCGCCGTGCTTTGAGTGAATCCTTAGACTTTCCATACACATCCATGAATCCTAGCGAGTTCACACAAAGATTCTTTGTCGGTGCATCACGTCGATCGCGTTGCGGACCTCTAGGACTTGCCAATAGGGTAGCTCCCAAAATATGGACTTCTTCTTCCACATGGGTGCGTGTCCCTTAGCATCTTTCGAACAGTTATTTGCCTTGTCCCTTTCCAAAGACTACTTGCACATCCTTGACCATATCAAGTACATCCTCCCCGATTCGGTTATGCGAGGCTTGGTTCGGTGTTCTCGCCTTACTGTTAAAATGCTTGCCTTTCTTTCTTAGTTGGTGATTCATAGGAAGAAAAGCGGCGATGGCCAAGGTACACGACCTTCGACATTTTTCAAATATATATCATCAATGTCATCAAAACATTGTGTGCATGCATTGTATCCCTTGTTTATCGTCCGAAAGATTACTTAGAGCAGGCCAATCATTGATTATTACGAACAACAATGCTCGCAGTCGAAGTGTTCCTATTTGTACTCATCCCACACACGTACACTGGTTTGCTCCATAAAAGCAGGAGTTCCTCAACTAATGGCCTCGGTAGACATCGATGTCGTTGCGGGTTGCCTCGGCCTTGGATGAGCACCGCATCATAATGAACTTCGCTTCATGCATAACCATGGAGGAAGGTTGTAGATACATAGAGTAAACAGGCCAAGTGCTATGACTAGTGCTCACGGTCCCCAAAAGGATTCATACCATCCGTATTTAAAGCGAACCTTAGGTTTCTTGCGTCATCCGCAAACTCAGGAATTCTCTGTCTATTGCTCTCCACTTGGGACCCATCGGCAGGTGTCTCAACATGTTATCTACCTTACGGTCTTCTTTGTGCCATCGCGACAACTTTGCATGGTCCTTGTTTATGAGCAGACGTTTGAGCGTGGTATTATAGGAGCATACCACATAACCTTGGCGAGGATTTTGTTCTGGGGCGTTCTTCGCCTCAACATCGCGAGGTCATCTCGCTGATCTTATACCGCGACGCTTTGCATACGGGGCATTCATCCAAATTCTCGTAGTCCTTGCCACGATACAGATGCGATCATTAGGACATGCATGTATCTTCGGATTTCTAATCCCAAAGGGCGACGACTGCTTTGCTTCGTGCGTAGTGGCGTGCAATTCGTTAAGCCGGAAGCATCTTTTTGGATCTTGATAATTGCCCAAATGCCTTGTCGGATACACCATTCATGCCTTCCATTGTAGCAACTCGGTGTTGTACCCAACTTTTTGCCCATCTTGGCGGACGGGTATAGTAATTTCTTGTGATCCTCTAGCATGCGGTCAAACTTAGCCTTCTCCTTTTCACTTTCGCAATCTCTTTGTGCATCACGAATGACATCACCAAGAGCATCATCTTGTGAGTGTGTCTTACGCCCTACCTCTTCTTGACTTAGCCCATTGCGGTATCATCGAAGTCACCGTATTGAGCAATAATGTCGTTAGGGTCCAATTGTTCTTCTTCACCTTCTTCCATTATAACCTGGTTTCTCCGTGCTTGGTCCAACAAATATAGTTTGGCATGAAACCCGACTTCAACAAGTGTGAGTGAAGACTCCTTGAGCTAGAATATTCCTTCAAATTCTTACGGGGCACATGGACAAAGACATGAAACCATCCCGCTTGTTTGCCTCGGCCACTCTTAAGAAATAATGCACGCCATCAATGAACTCTTTGGAGCGGCGATCGGCATTGTACATCCAATGGCGTGTCATCGTCGCATTATATGACATATCACATAATTAAATTTCAAGTTTCAAAATTTTCCCGGATAGTACACATGATAGAGAGGCTACCCAAATTTTTTAGAATTTTGAAATTAAGATGAATTTATTTTGAATTTTCAAAGAATCAAGACTATTTGACAACGTTTGCACTAGGAGCTTCGCCTTGCCCTTAATGACTTCCGGCTCCGTGATTTAACGCAAAAAGAGCAAGCTTAAGGAGAAGGGACATCAAGTTAAATGATAATTAATAATTAACTAAATTGCCCAAAGTCATTAAGGGTGAATGACCCTAGGTCAATAATCAATCCAAAAGGCAAACAATAACTAAGTGATTAAGCTAATTAAGAGATTAACTAATTACTTAATAATTAAATATTAAACTTATTTATTAAAACAAAATTAATATTTATTATTTTTACCCAAGAGGTTGGATCTGATAAGATAAGACTTATCTCATCAAACACCCTCAAAGCTTAACCTAACTAACACATGTAAAGTCATTTTTCATTTATTTAAATAATTATTAAATAAGGTGAAAAATAAAAGTCTTCAGATTGATCCCAACATTTTTGTACAGATAGTTCATAGCCTAATTAGATGGCAAAACAATTTTCAGAATTTTGGATCATTAATTTAGCCTACAAAATTCATGGAATAATAATTAAATAAATAAGCATAAAATAGGTATAAATTCAACTTTGTCCAAATAGTCTTAAAATTTTTATATGGACTGTTCACAGTGTAACTTAGTGGAATAACAAATTTCATGATTTTGGAAATTTATTGTGGCCTACAAAAATCATGAAAGTTCCATTTATGAATTAATTGGCAATTTTATAACATATAAAAATTATTCAAATTTCACATTTCATATTTTTCATAATGGACGGCGGGGTTAGCATCGAGAGCTTACCGCGAACACGCCGGTGAATACGGTTGAGTGAATGAATGGCTCGGCGGTGGTGGAGCGGGTGGCGTGTCCCGGCGGCGGCGACGGCGTTCCGGCTCTGTGTGAACGCCAAACAGGATTTAAATAGAAGGACATTTAGTCGGTTGGTGTTACCAACCGGGACTAAATGCCAACTAGTCGAGTTGGTACTACAATCGGGACTAAAGATTTAGTCCCGGATTGTAGTACCAACCGGGACTAAAGGTTGGCATTTAGCCCCGGTTGGTAACACCAACCGACTAAAAGTCCTCTCGCAAAAGCTCGCCACCGAGGCGGTTAAGGGACTTTTAGTCCCGGTTGGTGTTACCAACCGGTACTAAAGATCTTTTTGGTCCCGGACGCAATTTTCTCCGAGACTATTGCCCATTTGGCAGTTCGACCAAAGGTCTGTTCTGTAGTAGTGCATTGATCATGTTGTTCCTACTATTTTAAATTCTTTAATTCTATTTTAAATTACTATTGCATGCATAATTTTATTCAGTTGTTTTAATTCCTATTTTAATTTTTCTTGTTATTCAAATGCCTTTGTATATGCAATGTTGTTAATTGGATTATCATTCCCTTGTCACCGTAGTCAAAATAAAAATTTGAAAATAATTATCTGCTTAGACAATGTTTAGATCGAAATCTTGAATTTGGGGAGTTTAGCCAAATTATACAAACTGGATTTAAATTGAGTCTATGGTATTTTTTTTACCATAGAGAGTTTAGAAAATTGTTTTACTTGATAAATAAATGAAAATGGTTTAGACTTGGGCATAATGGTTGTTGGATGGTGCAAGTCGATGCACATGATCGATTTATTGTTTTGATCGAGTCTAGGGTTATGGAAGTTTGCCCAAGTCAGTTAAGTGCTGGTAATCATTGCGAGCTCTACACCGATCATAAGAGCCTCAAATATATCTTCACCCAAGCCGACCTGAACCTGAGGCAAAGAAGGTGGCTTGAGTTGATCAAGGACTATTATATGAGACTTCATTATCACCAAGGGAAAGCCAACGTAGTGGCTGATGCATTGAGAAGAAAATCTCAATGCAATTGTTTATCGGTAACTTCCACTTCGGTAGGCTTGTGCGCTGCAATGCAATGTCTGCACCTGGAGATAATTGAAGAAAGGTCTCTTGCTGCCCTAAATGTGGAATCCACATTAGAGGACCAGATTAGAGAAGCCCAGAAGACCAATTTGGAAGTGGCCCAAATCCGGGAAGAAATGAAGTAAGGTAAGGCCAAATGCTTCACCGAAGATGTACAAGGCATCTTATGGTTCGGGAACCATTTGGTGGTTCCATTTGATCACAAATTTAGGGATTTGATCCTCAAGTAAGCTCACAACTCTCAATTCTCCATCCATCTCGAAAGTACCAAGATTTACCAAGATCTGAAGAAGCGGCTATGGTGGAGCCGAATGAAACAACAGATCGCGTACTACGTTGCCGAGTGCAATGTATGCCAAAGAGTCAAGGCTAAGCATTTGAAGCCAGCAGGTACTCTCCAGCCTTTGCCCATTCCAAAGTGGAAGTGGGAGGAAGTTGGGATAGACTTTATCACCGGCCTTCCAAGAACTCAAACCGGGTCCGATTCCATATGGGTGATTGTCGATCATTTGACAAAGGTCACCCATTTCATTTCTGTCAAGACCACCTACACCGGGGTCAAGCTAGCAGAGCTTTACCTCTCAAGGATCGTCTGTCTCCACGGTGTACCAAAGGTGATCGTTTCAGATCGAGGCCCTCACTTTACATCCCACTTCTGGAAGTGCTTACATGAAGCAATGGGGACCACCCTATCTTTCAGCTCTGCTTACCACCCGCAAACGGATGGACAAATCGAGAGGGTGAATCTAATTTTGGAAGACCTTCTCCGAACATGTGTACTGTATGGAAGATCTTGTAGGACACCCTTGAACTGGTCTGAGACCGGGGGGAGACCATATTATGGTCCGACCTTGGCGGAGGATGCCGAAGAGCAAGTTCGTGTCATCCGTGAGTGACTTCTAATGGCTCAGTCTCGTTAGAAGTCGTATGCTGACTGTCGTTGTCGTGAGTTGAGTTTTGAGGTGGACGATCATGTTTACGTTACGGTCTCTCCGATGAAATGAACACATCGTTTCCAAGTCAAAGGTAAATTAGCACCTCGCTACATCGGACCATTCCAAATTCTAGCAAAACTAGGTGGCTTATCAATTGGAGTTGCCACCATCACTTTCAGATGTTTATGATGTGTTTCAAATCTCACAACTGAGAAAGTGCCTTCGAGTCCCAACCGAAGCAACCGAGTTGGAAGAACTCAACTTGCAACTCAATCTTTCTTATCGAGAACACCCGATTCGTATTCCTGAAGAAGCAGAGCGCAAGACGAGAAATCATAGCATCAAGTTCTTAAAAATACATTGAAGTAACTATACTAAAGATGAAGCAACTTGGGAACGTGAAGACCGAATACAAACCGAATATCTTGAACTTTTTCCTTCCGTTTGAAGTGCCTTCAAATCAAGAAAGGAAATGTTAAACAAATCAATGGAAAGGAAATGTAATAGAAATGCTTTTTAACCTTGACTTTATTGTTTTAGCACTGTCTTTGAAGGAAATCAAGACAACAGAAGTTGCATCTTTCTCTAGTTGCCTTCCGATCCAATCTTTTCGAACTACCGAGATCTCGGGGTCGAGATCTTTTGTAAGGAGGGTAGGTTTGTCACAACCCCAATTTAATAAATGGAATTATTATGCATCTCATGATGCATACATGGCATTCTTGAAATATTTTCACCAATTATTGCATTTGGAAAATCTCAATCAAAGATTAAACCTACACTTCAAATTCAAGCTCAAAATAAAATCGTGTGAAAAACATTTTATCATCACCTTGAAATAATTTATTAAAATACTTTAATAGTTATCATGAATAAATATAAATTTTTCCAAATTTATAGAACTTAATTCACACTGGTAAAAATTCAAATCCCTTCCTTAATAGCATTTCGGTTTTGAAATTAAATTATACAAATTAAGACATGAACAGTGGGGTTTAAAATTTTATGTGGGTACTAGGACATCCCAGGAACCCCTCTAATTAATTTCATATTTTTAGGATTTTGTTTGCTTTATTTTGTAGCCCAGTCAAACTAAAATCAAATAAATTCAAATTACTCAAGCTGGTACTGTTCATCGGGCTCAAACTAGACTCCGACTTAGACCACACAGTAGCCACTTGATTTGGCCAAACTGACTCACTGCATTGCACCGCTTCGAGCCGCTGACCAGCGGGGCACGCTGGTCAGGCCCGTCTTCAACCTCGCTAGCGCGCGCAGGAGCTGAGCTCCACGCTACCGCAATTCCTGCACTGTGTCAGTAACACCGTGGATGCACCGCATGAGTTGACCACTCCTGGACCTTCTCCTCTTCATGCCGCCTCCGCTCCATCACTTTCCCCGGATAATACCCCCTCCAAACCCTAGCTTCTACCTCACTTCTCCTCACGCCCGAGAGGAGGATGCCATTGCTAGCTCCCTACTCGGGTAAGCCCCAGTCCGATGGTTCCTCTCTCTACTACATTTAATGCCGTGTCCATTTTAGTTAAACTCAGATCGTATCTTTGCTTGTAGTGCTCGGACCATCTTGGTGTCATTCTCGGTTTCCAGAGTGCGCACCACCGACACTCCAAACCGTCCCCATGTCTCCAGTGAGACCCTCTCTTTTTATTGCACGTCATATCATGTCTCAGGGTATGAGATTCTAAACCCCTTAATCAATTTTGCCTTTGCACGATAGGATTTGTGGATTTGATCAGATTCCAATTTTTGGCCGAAGAACAACTTTTCATCTCCCACCTTAATCTAGTAATGCATTCTTCGATTCATTGCTACTAGAGTATTCTATTGTGGTTCGTAGGCTATTGCTACCTCTCATTTCTCTCTCGTCCACCAGGACGACCTCTCCTTGTTGAAGCGTGCCGCCGCCGTCACCTTCTTCGACGCCAGTCCAACTCCGAGCATCCCCGACCCTCTCCTAGCTTCAGGTAGCATCACTTGACCTTGTGGAAGTCTTGGCACCCGCTTGAATGGATGCTACGAAGCTACGTTTTCTTGTGCATGTTTGCCGTGGTGGTGGCGCCACTCCTCTTCGGCTAGCCGTCGGTATAGGCCGGCTCAGCCGTTGCCACCACTCCCAAAAGTTGCACATGACTTTTAGGAACCCGTACCTGCTAGCTTGGTTCACGCTGGCTTGGACCACATCGCCGGTGGTAGCTTGGGAGTTTTGTCATACACCGATAACTATTGTAGCTGCGCGGTTACGGCAAAACCCCTGCCATTAAGCGCTAATGATTTCTTACGGTAATTAAGTATTGTCTTAAAGAACTTAAGAGTCAATGACATGTGGGACCCATGAACAGAAAACGAAACCAATTAATGGATTAAAACGAGTGTATTACATGTGCGTCTCGTGGACTTAAGTGCACAGTCATGGACCGGTGGACTGGCCAGTGGACTCATGGTCCATGCACTGTGTTGTGGATCGTATCACTAATATGCGGGTCCCACCTATCAGTGCGAATAAAAATATGAAATAAAAATGAAAAGTGTACTATTCATTAAGCCACCAGTCAGCGACTGCGGCTAGTTAAGCCCCAGTAAGAAAAGTATTAATGCATTTATAAAAACCAGAAATGAATTATTGCTGCATTGAAAATTCTATTAACTTCAAAAATGCATAACTAATTCATTTCACTCAAAAAGCAATGAAACCAATTTTGATAATTTTCATTTTAAGTGAAATTTATTTTAAAATAGGTTTCAAATATGTCTGTGTAGCAGAGAATATAGTTTTGTAAAATTATCCATAACTCCATTATTTTTACAATATAAAAAGCGGGCAACTTTGAAAATTCATTACTAATTCATAAAAACTCCAAATGAGATGAACCAAGTTATTTTGGTCTGATATTATTATCCTCTATCCATCCATATAATAATTATACTCACAAATACTATGCATAATGTTGCAAAAAATCATTTTTTGGATGAACAGTGGCTGAATAGGAATTTTATGGAATTTCCAGAAAACTGAATTTCAAACTTGTCGGTGTATTAGAACCGATCTTACGTAAAGATTATTTGATTCGGGGGGTCTCCTAGAGATGAAATCACGCAGAGCGATTGACACGGGATTTTTATACAGGTTCAGGCCTTCTCCGGGGAGAATAACCCTACTCCTGTGTGTGTATGGTATTGACCGTATTCTCAATAATCAAGCAAGAAACTAAGACTATTACAAAGAACAGTACTTGTGTTTATCCTTTACTCGCTCCCTCTCGCCCTCTGATTGATGTCTCTATATAGTCGTGAAGGAGTAGTCGTTTTGTCCTGCGGAAGAGGCGCCTAATTAATCCAGTAATGGGCGCATGATGGCAGTAATTACCGGCACATTGGCTCCTTCACGCCATCTGGCAGTTATCTTTCAGAGGTAATGGGGTATTTAAGCACTATTACTACACGGAATAATAGTGCATGTGGACCGTCCGGATTCTTAATCAATTGGATCCACTCGCTTGTAGGTTTGATTATAAGGTGGTCGTGGTTAACTTGGTCGTAGCAGAACTTACGACTGGGTACAAGTCGTAGCAGATCTTACAACTGGATAATAGTCGTAGAAGGACTTACGACTAGGTAATGGTCGTAGAAGGACTTACGACTGGGTAATGGTCGTAGAAGGGCTTACGACCAGGTAGTGGTCGTAGAAGGACTTACGACCATGATATAGTCGTAGTAAGACTTACGACTATGGGGTGATTGTAGGAGAACTTACAATCACTTGGTAGGCCTCCCCCTTATGAATATAAGGCGTACTTCTGGGGACTACGTGACATCATATTTACCCATAATAAGAATTATAGATAAAAGATAAAATGAGGATTATCAGATCCTCGTCAAAACTGGTATAACTCTCTCATCTCAAATTCAAGTTGAATAATTATTTTACCTAAATTCATCTAAAATCATTATATAGCTACTGTATAGATATCATACATTTTTAAGCAATTTGCATTTCTCGCTTTTTTCGATGATTATTCGGTGTTGTCTTTATATAGAATCCGAAGCTATTGACATTGACTTGTACGCCACCGAGAGCGAGCAATTACACTTTCAGCAAGTAAAGAATCATTTGAACTTTCTTTTTGCATCATATTGATCCCAGATTTTGATTAGTTAAGTATAATGATAATTGCTTGCATGCTAATTTTGTTATGTCGATATTTTTGTGATGTTTAGTTAGTTATGTCATATTCATGAGGTTATCCTTGAATTATTCCAGTACCTTCATACTTGAGTTAGGTTGTGTGAAATATATTATATGGGGTTGGTTAGCCATGCAAGTCTAGTTGCAGTAGATTGATTGTCGGGAATAACCCGCAATTATGGGAGACACAAACTTTTTTTATCTTCTTTTTATTCTAGTTCTTCATATCTGTTTCTCAAGTTAAACTTTGTTATTTCAAAAGAGTTTTGGGTCTGTACAAGTGATTACTACTGTGGGTGTTGTTATGCACGAGACTCGGGTTTTGTGGTTGTCTTGTCCGGACCAACAAGGACCGAACTTTGGTAACGTCGTTAATTCAAGTAAAACTTGTGCTATCACACGCGGGATATGGGTACTGTTTGGTCAAGTAAAGGGAAGTTTTTATTTGTTTAGACCGCAGGTGGTGTGAGGACATGATACTATGAAATCCTATGTTCCTTAGGAATCCAATGTAATATTTACTATGCATATGAGCACGATTACTTATGTTGAGGGACAACCAACATACTAACTACCTTACACTGGCCACTCTGACACAACGTGCGTGCCCACTTAGCATTTGCTATATGCATATCTACTAAGTTGGGGTTTCATCTCGTATGGATGGTCTAACTCAATAAGGCTTTCTTGCTAAAAGGTATTGAATCTCAATTTTTTCGACCAACACACCATAGGAAGTGTGTTTATTCCAGTGGATTACGGGCTAGTCGAGTCGTGTGGGTAAAATAGTACACCACTATAGAGATAAATCTATTTGAATTGCCATATCCACAGTCACAGATGATTGCTTGAATTCAGGAGTCATTATTGTTAGACTTTGAATAAAAATTGGCATGGTTACAACTTAGTATTCGGTATGAACGAGTGTTCATGTGTTTTAATTTATCAAAGTGGGTTGTAACTATGGTATCTGTTTGTTCAATTTGTTTATAAATGTATCACTTTATTACATGCTTTATTTCTACTTCAAACATGATTTTGAAATAATAATTGAAAAACTAGTATGCGTAGGTTAAAAATTATTGCGTCTTTCGCAAAACTAAAGCCACTAATGCTATTCTTTGATTGTCCATTACGCATAACTAATTTTACCTTTGTGTAAGACTTACGAGTATGTTTTGTACTCAACCCGTTTGCTGCAATTACAGGTGAGGATGAACTTCCGTTCGATGAGTTTGTTAGCGCCGACTACAACGACGCTAACGAATAGTGCTATTATTTAACTCCCAGACGGCTGCCTTGGTTATGGGCACACTGTTGCTAGTTCTACTCCAAGACCGTATACGATAAGTAAGCATATCACATACGATTATATTTAAAAACAATATGTGATATGATAAGAAAGCTACGACCACTGCCTAGTCGTAAGCATATCACAGGTGGTTCTATTCCAGGACCATCTGCGATAAGCGAACATACAACAGACAGTTATATTTAATAATTGTGTGTGATAAGAAAGCTACGACCACTAACTGGTCGTAAGCATATCACAGATGGTTCTATTCCAGAACCGTTTGCGATAAGCGAGCATATCCCAGATGGTTATATTTAAGAATCATGTGTGATAAATATCACAGACAGTTCTATTATGGAACCGTTTGTGATGCTCAACATGGGAATTTTTGGACGGGTGCGCGGGAGGCGAAATTTTTTGGCGCCTTATGAATCGTTGTGCTACATATATCATAAACAATTTGTTCCACTAAACCGCCTGTGATAGTTCCTTCTATAAGTCAAAAATTACTATTCTATTTTTTCACTAGCCTCAGGAAATACTAGCCATGCCCTCTAAAAACAAGAAAGCAGATACAATCACAGATGACATAATTTATTAATTACTAAATCAATTACAATGGAATAATTATTTAATTACATGCGCCAAGTTTCTTAATTACAATAGAATAATTTTTCAAATAGGTGTTCGTTACACTTGGCAATTTTATTTTAAAAAATAGCCCTTCACGATGATTAAAGCGTATATAGCTAGCTTTCTCACCCAGTTCTTCCTCGAGCTAGGCGCCGTCTCCGAAAGGAGGTAACTCGTCAAATTGATTGTACTCTTCCTCATCCACGACATTCTCAACTCCAACCGCCTGTGATACGTATCACAGACTGTTGTAGTTTATAACCGCCTATGATACGTATTACAGATAGTTTATCTCACTAAACCACACGTGATAGTTCCTTCCATATCTGAAAAATATTCTGTTTTTCTCCTGCTAGCATCAGAAGTACCACTAAAAAAGTACTGCTAATTTTACAAGTGTTTAGAGCATGCTCGAGTTGAAGATGGAGCACATGCTGGACCATATCAAGTGGTTGGAGAATATTATATGTGTGTGCATGCATCATTGTTGTAATTTATGACATATTTGTTAAGTATCCGGGTAACTATATTACATACGGTTCTCACTAACAACCGTCTATGAATTATCACAGACGGTTCTATTTACAGATCGTCTGTGATAATTATATATCACATACGGTTCCAAAGGAACCGCCTATGATGAAACATCCAGAATAGCATGTTTTGTACTAGTGACCCCCGAGCTCCATCACGGCAACCCCGTCCCTCCACCTCGCGGCGTCGGCGACCCCGCTCCCCTCGGCCAAACCCGAGCTCCACCTCGCGTCATTGGCAATCCTGCCCCTCTCGGGCCCGCTCAGCACCCCCGAGCTTTGCCTCAGCCACCCCCATCCCTCCACCTCGCAGCGTCGGCAACCCCGCCGCTCTCAGGCCCCCTCGGGCACCCTTGAGCTCCGCCTCAGCAACCCCTGTCGTGGTTGCGGCGACACAGAGGTAGTGGAGGTGGGCGTGCCGCACATGGGCGGGGGCGGCGTCGCGGCAAGGGCTCGACGTGCCGCCGCCTTGCCGGCGTGCCACTGTGCTGTTTTCGTGCTGGGCCAACCCGAGCATGACTCAACTGGTCGTGCTATGCCACCCGGCATACCCTTGTCTTTAGGCCCGATCAGGTTTAATATTTTGTGCCGTGACAATCCAGTCCACCACATAGCGTGCTGTGCCAAACGGACCTCCTGCCAAGCCAGAATGGCGCGGCCCAACTCCCGGGTCTACGCTGGAGGCTAGAGAGACAGAGAGCTTGTGTTGAGTATGGAACCATGAATACAGGGATATATGCGCATTGAATATATCCCGAAGAACGGCATTTTTGGGAGGCCTGCTCACCTGCTTTCATTGATCACTCTTTCTCTGTCTCTTGTCTTCTGTCACCTCCCTGCAAAATGCCTTCTGCCTCCTCAAACCATCCTTCTTCAAAGCGAGAGAGAGAGAGAGAGAGAGAGAGAGAAACACAACATTCACACAGGAAAGCAAATGGCACTTGGAGTGGCACGGTCAACCAGTAAGGTAGCCTTCGGCACAGACCACTGGTTCAATGCACACAGTAGTTCTCACCAGCTTTTCTTTGGGGTTGACAATTGGCATCGCTGCTAGCTTGCCTGCTGCACTGTATCAGTATGCATGCATTGCAGCTAGCATGCATGCTACACCAACACAGTGGGACGATATGCGTGCTTCAGTCGTGCAGCTAGCCAAGCTGGCTACCTCTAGCTATTTTCTGTATGGAACATATACACATGCATTTAGTGCAAGGGCCATTTCCTGTGGTGTATTCCATGCATGAGCATCTCATGTTCTTTCTAGAGAACGCTTGTTAATTTATAGTGTAAACCACTAAATAGCCAGAAAAAAGAAGTCCACAGGTAAGCTTTAAAATATAGACGCGTCCTTGCCTACCATGTGCTTGCTGCATCTATCCTATTCATTTATATTGTCACTGTGCAACATATATTAGCCCATTATGATCATGATCCTTTTGGGGCTCACTATGGTAGGAATATGCTAATTTTGTGATTATTATAATTCCTAAAATAATAATTGAATCACCAACATCATATATACTAGGTATATTTGGAACTGAATGGTAGCATAATCATCAACTCAAATACATCTATCTCATATATATGCGCTAACATGGCAAGGCCTAGAACAAAAATACTACTAACAGAAATAGAAATCATTATCATCATAGGACTATTTTCTAGGAAGCAAGATCTAACCATGTCAAGTGATATCATCGCGATTTACAGAGAATCGCTCCAGCGAAGGTCACGGTAGATTCTTATGCAAAGAAGACAACACAAAGCGGATGATGAACGAAGGAGGAAGTCGTGAGCAGTCGCGCGAACACTTCCCAAAAACCTGATTCACTCTAACCCGTGTAGGATCACGGGGGATTCCGTGGACACCGAGGAAGGGATGGAGTACCCGAGGTTGCGCAGCACAGAGGACTAGGCCAAAAACCAGGTACTGATCTCTCTCTGTTCCAAGTATGAGCGAACGTTTTGGAAAAGCAGTTAATCACAATTTATGAGTGACATAAAAGCCCTGCATAATGAGTGTAATTCAAACTTTCAGTTTCCAATACGTCTAGATGCCATGCATGGTTTTGAAGAGCAAAAAGAAGCAGTTGCCCCACACCCAACTGGACACAAAATCGTTGGACCATTCACGTGCACGTCGCGCGCGGGCGAGCGATGGCATGACGAGCGAGCGAACACGTGCATGTGTTCTTCTTTTGCCTATTTGAACTAGGTAAGACCAACTCCATCTTATATGTTGTTCTCCTCCCATCTAGACTAGCAATATTATGCAAAACTTTACACCTTCTACCAGGCATGAGTGAGCCTTTGGGATTTTCCTAGAATTTATGAAGAATATATTTGGGCTAAACCCATAAACTCCAACACACTGTGATGGCGTGGCGTGGCGAAGCGAGCGAGTGTGTTCTTCTTTTACTTGCTTCAACTAGGTAAGACCGGGGAAATTAATTTCACCGAAATTTTGGTGATTTTTGCCCCCTTCGAAATTTTTTCAATTCATTCAAAAAAATTCAAAAATATTTGAATTTGGACAAATTACATCCTAAATTTTATTTTGGACAAAATTCAGTCAAAAATCGTCCAAATTTCAATCAAATTTCAAGTCCAAATTTCGTTCAGTTTGAAAAGCCATCGAAATTTTGAACCAAAATTCTGAAATTTTGGTAATTTCGTTTGTTTCGTTCCCTCTCCATTTTTTTCAAAACGAAACTGTTTTCCATATGTAAGACCAACTCCACCTTATAAGTCGATCTCCACCCACCTAAACTAATATATGTTACTAAATTTTTCACTTTTCACCATGCATATGTGGGCATTTGAGATTTTCCTAGGATTTATGAAGAATATATTTGAATCAAGCCCGTAAACTCCACCGCACTAGTCACACACAACTGTTCTGTAATCTACAATGACCAGTATCTGGTCAGGATATGACTTTCTGATGACTCTGATAGTGCTGCATGCTAGCTACTCATTGCCTCCTTTGCTCTAGCATGCAGCCTAAAAGAGGTCCTGGTTCTAGCTAGCTGCTGCAGTCTACACTTCTCTGGAGCAAGCTGTAGTGGCAGTGAAGAGGTGTACTGCATGCTTGTTTAGGACTACTTCTAGATTCAACTTTCGACAGAAGTCATCTACTACTACTTATCAAAGTCAGAAGTCAAAGGCGAATGTATAACTATTTACATATACTGGTCTTCTCCAAACATATGATCCCAACAAAATTGCATTTATCAAGGTCAAGTCGATCCAGCAGCAGTTATCAGGTCTATGTTTTATCCACTACATTTTAACACTCCATATAAATGAGTCATTGTAATGGAAAAGTCAGGGACAAGAAAGCAGCACTAGATCACAATGTAGCAAAACCACACCAGCTAGGGATACATAGATGGTTCGATTTTGTGGATGGAACAAAAGGGATAAAACATCAAGAAATTAAACAAGCAGTACCAATTCAAGAACTCCTTAATTTTCTTCTGCACGTAAAATGGAGTAAATAGCGTAAGCCCTCCTAAGGGTCTTTAGATATTTCACCAGTTTAGCCTTCAGCTCTTGGTGGGGTCCTCAAGTCATTTACCTGGATTATATTGACGCAAGTGCCACAAACTTGCGTTAGAGGGTCATAAAAGAGAGCAAACAATTTAGCATAAATTTTATTCCTGCACCCCCATAATTTGCATAATGATTCTAGCTTGGCCACCAAATTAAGATAAACAAATCTAGTGGCACTGTTTGTAACTGTAGCCATGCACAAGCGAATAGAAAATAAAAAGCAGCGAATAGAAAACAAATCTTGTGGTACTGTGTGTATATCGAGAAGAGCAGTTTGTTAATTGCTTTCTACAGTATAGATGACGACAGCAGGCAATAATTTTGAGACCAACCGGCCGACCATGATCAGCTAGCTGTAGGTTGGTACACAGTGTTGACCAAGATACCAAAATCTCAATATATACTCATTTTTTAAAACTTTCAACCTTTCTTGTTGTCTTCACTTTAATTGAGGGAAGTTTGCATGCATCTGTATGACATGAAATATCAACCAGTGCACGCATCCAAATTCCGAAGGCATCTAGCACGTACTGGAATGCACTCTTCCAGGCATGCATGGTTCCAAAATCACATTTTAGCACGAAGATTCTAATCCTCCTGCGCGCATAAGTATGCAAGCTCTAAACTTCTAATATCAAAAGACAGACTGAAAAAAATACATATCACAATTCGCAAGTGAAGTACGTTTTACACCCAAACTTGCATGTCATTGATGCTCCGGCATCTGCGCACACATGATTAATTTATCATGGCTTGTGGTTAATCATGGCACATACGTACCGTTGTTATACCCCCAAGCTAGATGATCTGTAGTTTCAGACTTCCAGTACGACCATGATCAGAAGTGATGGGTATCTATAGAATAAAATTAAAAACTATGTAGTTTTGATAATTTAAATAACAAAATTCTAGATAAGAGTTTGGATCTCTTCGTAGATATCCCTGCACAGGGCATGCATCCTCACATTGCTAAAAATTATGCTCACTGTATGGAATGTATGGAATGCATGCACATATATAGCTAGCTTAACAGTGAGTGCTCAACACTCAACAGTAGGCAATCAGAAGACAGAATTTTTTTGGGAAGACTGAAGCCAGATGTTCTTGATGCACATACTCCAAGTTGAACGGAAAGGACATGCTTAACTATGTATCAGTTGAATGGAAAGTACATGCATAAGTATGTATTATAAGTAAACCAAAAGGGCACATTGCCAACTTAATTGGGCATCACAAACAGTAGTTACACAGTGCCTATGTATGAATCCAAATTAATTAGCAACCCAAACTAATTAGCAGATCATGAACAGTCATACATTTGAGAGCAAAAGAATACTACCAAAAAAACCATAAAGAAAACCTAACAATTGTGCATGGGAGCAAAGGAATGTCGAACCTGCCAAAGATCGATGGATCGAGCACTCCACTACTGCGCGGCGGTGGGCCGTTCTTCCCCGCCGGCCGTGCCGGGCTTCAAGAACGGCCCGCCGCCGAGAGGCCCGAGGCCGGACACTGGCCCGCCGCCCATGGCCGACGAGTACCCGAAGTCGTACCCGCCGCCTCCGTTCACGCCGAGCCTCGCCATGGTACTCTCCCCCTCGTAGCTCCTGGCAAGCATCTGCACGGCGGCGAACTGGTCGTGCCCGAACCCGGTCCCGCCGCTGACCGCGCCGATTGCCGCCGCCGTGGAGTGGCTAATGTTGATGAAATTCGGCGTACAGTTCGGCACCGTGTTGCCGATGAAATCCGCCATCGACGGCGGCCCGTTGGACCCCACGGACGCAGGAGCCGCCGCCGCGGCAGCCGCCTACACGGAAACAAAAGCACCCAAAAACTCACAATATGCAACACATATGCGAATACAGATATACGTACATAACTGCAAATATACTATATTCTACCTAGGTCTCATGTATATATGCGAAACAAGCAGGGGTATGTATGTATGTATGTATGTATGTATGAGTATGACCTGGTATTTTGAGAGTTCGTATCTGGTGCGGGTGAGGTCTTGCTGGAGTTGGCGGAGCTGGTGCTGGAGGACGGAGATGACTCCGACGCAGCCGTAGACGGGGTCGCGGAGGCGCATGTCTGCCTCGTAGGCGAGCGAGTTGACGGCGTCCTCCCGCTGGTAGGGGTGGAGCTCGTTGAGCAGCTTGGTGACGTTGCTGGCGCCGAAGACGCGGTGCACGTGCACGAACTTCTGCGGGTTGTCCGGCGGGAAGTAGGGCGCGAACATGCAGTCCGGCTGGCACTTGCGCCGCAGGAACTTGCACGCCGCGCACGGCGAGCCCGTGCCGCCCGTGCTCCCGGAGTTCGCGCCGACCGCCGAAGACGAGGCCACGGTGATCACGGAGCTCGATGATAGCGGCACCGACGACGCCGACGAGGAGGCCATCGATCGATCTTTCTGGAAGATCTAGACAAGAGAGAGAGAGAGAGAGAAGCCGTCGGTGAGGGTTTCTCGGTTTCTCTTATGGAAAGATTGGCATGGGAAAATGGGAATTTGAAGAAACAAAAGGAAATGTGGGGAAGGAATCATGAATTTTATCCTTGCTAAATCTGAACAGCTAGAACTGCCGAAATGACATGAAAGTATTCTAAGAAAGTACAGATTATTCTTCGTCCCCTCTACAAAATAAGGAAACGATAAAAAAGCTAATTGTACAGTTTCCTCGAAAAGAAACAAGAAAAATAGTTTATTTCTTCGTCGATTTGTTCCAGCTATCCGTGATCTTTATTTTCTTTTCATTTTTATGTTTTGCAAACGTGAAAGTTTGCAAGGTTCTTGTGCACATGTGCTGTCTGAACTCTGAACTCTAGAACAACAAGATCAAGAATAGTGTAAATAACATTTCTGTTTATTGGAATCAATAGACAAAGGCTTAGACTTAGTTAATACCTAGGAACCAAGAAGGAGCTTGAGAAAATTCATGAAACTAAGAGAGGAAGAGGGCGGGAAAGATGATAAAAGAAAGAAACAAAAGTAAAACACTATTGGATCGGACGCCGACGTACGACGGTGAATGCCAAAGTACAAAACCTTTTCGTGGGACGAAGCTTTCTGCTCGCTTCGCGCCGCTGCCGCTGCCGCGCGCTTCGCCCCGGCCACCTCCTAGTCTCCTACTCACGCACGCTTGGTCGGCTACCTCCTATCTCTTCTCCTCCCCTTCCTCTCCTGCTCCTACTTTTCTTCCTCCTATTTAGCTGCTGCCTTGCTGAATCTTTTCCTCCCTGACTTCCTTTTTCCCTTTCCTCTCCTCTCTTCCTCGCCAGCTATTTGCTGTTGGCTGTTTGTTTTAGAGAGAGAATGGAGTATGAAAGTGACGACCAAAAGATGGTGAGGTGTGTGGTATATGTTGAGAGGGAAGGGGGAGAATATGAGGGGTGGAGGGTTCCAAAAAAATGATTTATGTCTTCATTATTGGATGGTGGGTTATAATTAAGGAGGGAATGAAGGGCTTCAGATTTAGGGTGTTTTCCAAGATCATGTTGATTCTCTGCTATTTTTGAGGTAGTGTTTTGGCTATGTAAAATCGAAGGAATTCGAACTAGCTACGATGCTTAGAAACTACTAAAATTCAATTCAATTAATTATGAACCCGTGCATCCGCATGAATATGACACTTTTTTAATATTACTTTCAGGGATCACAAATTTTTTTGTAACTTTTAGCTCCTAACTAGTATGAAATTATCGCTCAAAATCCTAAAATTTTAAATTTATACAATTTAAAATTTTGTTTATAAATTTAAGTGACAAATCTATATATTTTCGCCTTCGATTTTTTGGTGAGTCCGTACTATAACGCTATAGATTTAACATTAACCTTAAGATCTCATGTAGAAATCCGGCCATATTTATTTCTCTCGTGTTCGGATGTCATTATTTAGTAAGTATCCGCATCCTACACGGTTATTTGGTGAAGCTATATGCGTTCAAAACGAAAACGCCATGTACGTTTGGATATTGGAAAGTCAGAGTCCAACTCTAAATAGTAAATGCAATGTAGGTCAATCAGCATGCCTGCACGTGGGCTAAAAAAATAAATCCAAGCCACAGGTTGTACCACATGATAAATTGGATGGTTACGATTTTCCCTTTTTATCTGATTAATATGGGAATTTCTAACATTTTTCTTTTTCTCTGATTAATGTAGGAATTTCTACTTTTTACCTCTTAGAATTAATATGGAGGTTTCTAGGAGAGCCTCCAATTAGTATAGATAGATAGTAATTAGTACATTTTTAATACAAATTCTCTCTACATTACTCTTAGTATTTACTATATAGGGTAACAGTCAAATTTCTAACCATGGGTTTCCCTGCGATATTTGTGAGCTAGTGATGTTTTTATGTGGCTTCAGCGTCTTCTACGATTCCAACGACAAATTTCTCCCATTCTCTTCCTCTATCGGAAATGATTTCTAAGTTGGGTTGAAGTTGGAGGGGGGGGGGATATGAGGCTCTTTGTCATTGGGCTACGAGGTGGTGGCACAGTGACAACAACACTGGAGATGGCATGCAACAATATGGAGAGGGCGATGTAGCGGCGGTGCAGGAGGAGATGCAGTAGTGAAGGTTAGGGTTGGGAAGAAGAGAGAAGGTGTTTTTATTGAGGAGCATGTGGCGCCTGGTATTGGGTGAGCTGAAGCAACTGCCCATCCCATTAGCACCATGGAGTATCCAAGGGGTAGGTTCATGTAGTACCAGTGGCAGTCGGCTCCCCTGTTCCCCAACCCTAACTCCCTTAACTCAGTGTGTCGACTCCTACTCGCAGCCCGCAGCCCGCGCCCCACAACTCTGCCTCCACCAGCCGCCCACCACCGGACACCCTTGCTCCGGCAGTCCGCCTGCGTCTCTTCCTCCCGGCACGCCGCCTCCTCCTGCGACCCCTGCCCCGCCCCTCTGCCCGCCGCCTCCGCCCTTGCCTTTTCCCACCGCCTCTACCCGCTGCCCTCCGCCCCTGCTCTGCTCTAGTGCCCTCAGCCCGCCTCCGCCCGCCGCTCTGCCCTCCGTCCTACACCCTCTTAGAGTTGGATGTGTATCACGACGATCCTTTCAATTAGAAAAATGTGAGTGTGATCAAGTTGCGAATTGCAATTTCGTACCATGCATTCTATTTTGTCTGCTATAAATATAACATTGTTGTGTTTTGTAGGGAAACGAGAAGCAGAAAAGCACAGTGAATAGGGGTGCGAAGGCTTCTAAAGTTGAGAAAGAAGAAACCGATTCTGATGATGACTGCAAGGTTGGTGTGAACTTTTCAACCAAAATTGAAGAAAAGTGCAGCTGTGACTGTGAGTACTGTCAAGACCTCCAAGGTTAAGAAAAATAAATGGTGAAGATTTGGATGATGATACCATGGTATGACATTTCCTTGATTTATGTTGTGTTGTTTAGTTGCTAATTAGTTTGCTGATCGGTGAAGGAGCAAAAGAAAAGAAAGAAGAAAGTAGGTATATATCAAAAAAGATGAAAAGAAGGCTGCTGGAAAGGAAGATAAGGAGAAGGGGAATAAGGAGAGAAAGGTGTATGAATTGCCAGGGCAGAAGCATGATCCTCCTGCAGAAGTATGACCAGTCTAATCCCTTTCATATGGGAAATATTTTATGAATCGCTCCAGGAGCAGGTGCCCACTAGTGAAATTGGTAATACCACATATATGCAAGCATTACCACGGTCAACACAGACGTTTTCTGAACCGTCTAATTTATTACGTCTGTGATAACAGACGATTATCACAAACGGTTTTTGAGCCATCTGTGATAAGTCATAATACAGACGATTTGTATAAATAACCGTATGTGAACATCAACTATTACAGACAGCTTCGACCACGAAACCGTCTATGATATGTCGGCCATTATAGATAGTTGTGTTTACCAACTGTCTGTGGTAGGCTACATATCACAGATTGTTGGTGCACAGAACTGTCTGTGATAGTTGACGTTCACAGAAGGTTTATACTACAAAATCGTATGTGATAGTTTATTTTATAGCTAAAAATATTCTATTTTTTGGTTAGCGTCAAGAAATTCTAGTCATGCCCTCTGAAAATAAGAAATAAGATATAATCACATATGGAATAATTTATTAATTACTGAATCAATTACAATGGAATAATTTCTTAATTACAATGGAACAATTTAAACATATACAGATAACAGATACAAGCAAATACACAAATACATAGATATATCATAGATACGCATATATCGATCACAGATACACACATATATATATATATATCACAGATAAACAAATTTACTGATTTATTATAGATGAATTGTCATAATGCTTTTACAACATGTTTACACAGATATAGAAAAACATTGTTTGTTACTAAAAATTTATTCAGTCTTGGCCGAAAACTCTCCTTTTCAGTCAGTGACCTCCATCTTTAGGAATATGGCGATCCGTCCTTGAATTTCGGAGAGTTCCTTCAGCTAGACTGTACTTAAACGAATGTTGATGCCCTGTCACTAGGAAGAGTAAAGTCGATATATATATATATATATATATATATATATATATATATATATATATATATATATATATTGATAAGTAGAAAATAATTATTGTGAGATTGACAAACCTCTAGATCTTGGGCCTACCACCCATGATTTCTTGCATATTGTGGCAAACATAGAATCCACATACGTTGCCCTATAGCTGCTGGTGGCACTGCAAAAATAGAATTACATACATATGTTTGTTCAGCTTGAGAGGCATCATTACAAAATATGATATATGATTATTGTGTACTAGTAGGTACCGGAAATTGCGTCACATGTCACAGTGTGGTGTTACCTTCTACGTGTCTCCTTCCTGCGGCAATGTACGCAGCAAACAACCTACGTGTTTCGAAAAAGTTAGCTTCAGCCATTGCTAACGAAGGGTACCTAGAGTTATTTATGGATGAAATGAGTTTACCTGTCGATTAATTGTTGCACAAGTGTGAAGTTATACTGACTCTAGATTAGGGAATCAAGGTATATTACCTTGTTCCACTTTGGTGCAATGACAATTAGAATCCCAAGCCACCTACATATGTATGCTGCTATAGTCCTTAAAACTAAGTTCGTGTTGCATATGAAGTACAAATAAATGAGTATAGCAATGAGTAAAGCACTTACCCCTAGTTGTAGGGTACAAGTATGTACTCCTTGTCATTGTGAGCATGTAGTCCCGTTGTTACGTAATCTTCGATGTAGGATGCATCGTCGTTGATGCATTGCTCAGACATCAAGTATGGATCGAGAAAACCGACCGGTTCTTTTCTTCGTTTGGCTTCTAGGATTATGTGTCTATACATAAGCAAGGAGTTATGGTATTTATCAGTATTACATGAATGTAGATCATAATTGTACACACTTACAGTGTCTACCATCTTAAAAGTGAGGTAACGAGGGCATGAAGGTTGAAGAGATTGAACAAGTCATTAAATCCCACCACAAAGAAGCCGGGTTCGTGGGCAAAATGCCACACCATGTCCTTGACGGTGAAACTCGTAGGGCGTTGTGTCCTCATCTTGTTGGTCTTTCCCACGTACCACGCATGCAAACAAGCGACACCCATTCCAGGGCAGACTAAGAGCGTATCCGGAACCAACGGCTTGCCTAGAGAGAATGTCTAGGGCTTTTGGGCGCCTTGATTTTCTTCGATTTGGTCTTGCTGACACACTAGTATGTATTCCTCTTGGGAGACAAATGGTGATGAGGACATGACCCCTATGGATACAATCATATTTTCTATGCTTACTATTCCAATTACAAGAGCTCGTATGCTTCACTTAAATTATTAGGTGAGCTCGTTTTGCATTTATATCATATGAACTATATGACGCTACCTAATGATGAAAATGTATATATTTGCAGCACCATGTCACTTTTTGTACAAGCAAATCAAGAGATCAAGTTGGACATCTTCTGGAATCCAATTCGGTCTCTGGAGATAGCCTTGACTTCAAATGAGCATAAGTTTCACATACGGACACCGTTTGAGGTCCACTAGTACTTGATTGAAAGCTTATCTTGTCCTTTTTCCAATGGATCTAACTTCACCTCCAAATTCCTTCTGTGCACACCGTAATCATCGAAAGAAGGTGCTGTGTCACCTATTTGGGCCAATTTGGGCTTTGTAATCGTACCGGAATCAACCCATACGCTGGCTGGCCACCCGAGGGAGCCCATACTATTCACGTGAATAGAACCACCTCTATGAATAGTGCCATGAATAGTACCATCCTATTATCTGTTAGCTATGTGCGGCTCCTCCTCCCCTATTTAAGGAGTCCGCACTCCTCTAGTTTTCTTGTATTTTGTTTAGTTAAAAGTTAGCTTCATTGCAACTTCGTGTATTGGCTTGTATCTATTAGACCAATCATAATACCAAGTCAAAATCCTAACTTTATCAAATATTTCATTCTTACTTGCAATTTTAGATTGCTTATTATTTTGTTCTTGCTTGTTCTTCGATCACATGCAGGAATAGACCTTCGTGGTCACGTCGTTCGTGCTTCTAGCAAGGTCGATAACGATCTCGGAGTTGGTTCAGCGATTGCCGGGTATATTGGTCATGTGCAATTGGTAGCTGAATCGTGAGAGTTGTGTCCACCAAAATTAAGTTATCCTTCTCGCTGAAAGATCGGGACACCCATTGTCGCATCCAATGGGCAAGCTATTCGTACATGCTCGATGTGGTCTTCATGGGAGCCGATATGGTGGCGGCCCGCTGATGCAGGTCAGGTGCATGTGGGGACATTGAACGGAGGGTCGAAGAGGCCGCAGGCTGTAGATGGTCATGTGGAGAGGCCAGCATTTCATGCTGGGTAGATGCCTGCACGGAAGCGTCCAAGGCGATGTCCTTCTTGGGCCATTGGACGAATGTGTAGACGACATCCCCTAGTGTCATGATCTCATCGTTTGGGGGCTTCTCCAGTGGGATAGCCCTGAAAACATCATGTACCATGTCCACCTTGACCTTCACGAAACCGGTCCCTAGCTGGGCACCGTGCACCAGCGTCCCTAGAGGGCATGGATACGCCACCCCGCCCAGCCTTAACGAAATGGGGCCAACAAGCCTGACTCTAAGGTTGCACGGTGTGGGTTCTTACATAACGATACACGATTAGCTAAGTCATCCAACGGGTCTATCTATGTTGCATTCCAGAGATGTACATTACCTGGATGTCGTAGATAGGTGATTGGACGTCGCTATGTTTAGAAAGTGACGTGGACGAGCAACAACTTCGACGTTGAGGGGGACTGTCTCCCAAACTAACAAGGGCGGCTTGCGATTGGTTGAAGACTTGATCTAGTCTTTCCTGTAAAGATGCTCTCTGTTCTCAAAGTTTTGCATGAATTTTCTATTTCAACCGTTCTCGCGCTTGACCTTGGATATCTTCCTATTCCTATATGCCTTAGAGTCGTGTGGGAATCCCTACCTCTAAGGTACGTAAACCCCAAGGCCTCGCGTGCGACCCATGTGCTCCTAGTTTTCTAGGGCTGTGGATAGTATATCCCTCTCTCTAACTTATTCGAATGAGCCTTGGGAAGATTCGATACTCAATGTTTACTGCAAAGAGGCCATCATGTTATTTTAGACCCTATGAAGTTATAGACTTATTAACAACTAGGTAGTTCGACATATCTTACTAGACGTTATGACACTACCTCTTCTACCGGGTTTATGAAAGAGATGGTGCCTGCCGACGTGGTTGATGACCTCGCTCTTAATTAGTTTTGAGCACGCTTGTCAGTGATCTCGGCAAATGGCAGGGAGGCCTCCGGTCGGATTGCTTCCTCATCCTCCCTCCTCCATTGCGGGATTTTACCCACGTACCAGCGGTGCCTCCATTATGGAATTGTACCCACGTACCCAGTAGTGCCGAGTGTGTGGGGGTGAGTGTTTTGTGTCTGGGTAGCCTTGTACACCACATTTTGCTCCTGAAATTCGGTCGTCATCTTTATCCGCACAAAGGCGTCCCATGTTTCCGGCGACACGAAAGGATACTTTATGAAAAGCATCCGACCCTTGTTCACGTACTCCGTGATAAGCGTGGTCTTGAAGGACTTTCAAACTTTTTCTCCTGCTAACGTCATATATCAAAAGTATCACTTTTTTTAGTGAAACTATATACGTAACATAGACGGTTCTTAACAAGATTATCATCCATGCTTGAATTACTGAAATTGAAGGTAACAAATGGTTGGTCCGACAAGAGTTTCACGACGTTACTAGATCTCCTAGCTAACATCCAAAGAATCAGAAGAGCTACCCTTAGATTGGTCGACCACTAAAGCCATCGACTCTGTCTTGGGGAGACGCGAGATAAAATCAATCTCATGCGTCTTCAACCTCGAGTATAGCTTATCCATGGTAAGCTCCCTCATGACAGTGTTGTCATTGATGGAAGTGATCTTCATTCCCCAGACCTCCACATCAAGAGCACCCAAAAGTTGGCGTGCATTTTCTGACTCAGTAAAAACAAGGTCAACAGCTCGGAGATCATGAAGAATTTTAGAAAATCTTCCCCACAACTCATCTAAAGACTCACCAGGTCTTTGCTCGATCTTGGAGTATATTTTCTTGAGTTGGTTCTGTCTCACTTCCTTGATCGCAGTGGAGCCCTCGTGATAATCACAAAGAGTTCGCCAGATCTCATGAGCAGACCGCAAATGAGCGACACGCTCAAACTCCGATCGACTAAGACCTTGGATCAAAAAATTCCGAGCCTTGTTGTTGGCCTCCACATCTGGAGTGATCACATCGTTATCGGCTGGCACGACATAAGGATTTTTTACCTTAAGCTAAATTGCATGCCCTTGAGCCTCGATGTAGGCCTGCATTCGGGCCTTCCAACAAGCGAAATCAACTCCATCAAAAATCTGTGGGTTGGTTGAATACTTGTCAGTCGCCATGGCTCCAAAGACCTCCTGCTAAGGTGTTATGGTGTCTGTGATGAGGACCGTAAAGGTGACTAGAGGGGGTGAATATGCGCTTTCTCAATTTTTCGCATTAATCAAATTCAACACACACTTTTCTCCATTAGCTATGAAAGCCAAGAAGATCAGTAAATGCACAGAGGAAGCCTTGTGCTAAATTCGATTACCCCTTAACCACAAGACTCAATAATGGAGAATTGATCTCACTGGGCCGGTCGGACCGGAGTAGTGCTGGCGGTCTGACTGCCTGGCGGTCGGACCGGCGCTCAATTGGCGGTCTGATTGTCGGGCGGTCGGACCGGCGCTGAGAAATTGTTCAGACCGATTTAGTCCAGAGGCAGCGCACAAAGCCCAAATCCATTACGAAAATTAGTCCAACTATTGATTCAACCAATGAAACTTGACCAAATTTGGAGCACACCTCCCTAAGGATATCTGAGACCTATTTCTAGCGACGATCGTCCAGATCCACTTCAAATCATCGATCTCTCTAGGTTTTACAAAAGAAGTGTTCAAAACCTAGAAATATGAAAATCTTGATCCAAAACTTGCTTGTGGGGGATTGATGATCTAGATGATTCTAGGAGTATTCCCACACATCATAGCAAGGTAAAATCGATCAAGAGACCAACCATAAACACCCGAATCAAGGAAGCACCAAAATCATCAAAAGAGAGAAGAAAACAAAAGAGACTTCACCCTTGAGCAAACATCCATAGATTGATTGATTCAAAATGTTGCTTACAAAGCCACTCCCTCAAGGAGGACAAGAGCTCAATCCAAGAGCACACGCAAATTTCCTCTCCTCTCCTCTCCAAACCCTAACCCTAGAAAAGTTGGAGTGTTTCTAAATGAGTGCTTGGGTGCTTGGGGGGTTTTTTCCATCTCCCCCCTTCTATTTATAGGAGAGGCTAGGGTTTCTCACATAGGCTCCCATTAAGGCCCAACATAAATGGGACCCACACACACACATCTGTTGAAGTAATCACCTGCTTCACCACGTGTAGGTTGATCAGCGGCTCTCATCATGTCGGCAAGTCTCTCCCGTCCGAATCCCATCGGAACCTCCAAGGCACTTACCCCGACCCCTGCGCCGCTTGATCCAACCAGCTGCAACGAACTGCCCGTTCGATCCATCTTGTCCATTCTGCACCATGCTTGAGTCACATGACCTCACCCGACATCCATGATCGTTCTGGACCTCAGCTCTCCAAGCGTAGTCCCGATCCTCCTCGCCGTTGACGTCGTTGACCTGCAAGCCACCTGCACGACAATACACAAAGAAATCGTCTCCAGGAACAAGTTCTTCACAACTTGACCCACATTAGCTAAACAATGCAATATGCAACAATAAACCATAGAAACTCGTGCATTAAACAACATCAAAACACAACAATGCCAAAATGGCCGAAGTCCAAGTGGAAGCCGGTCTGACCGCCCTACCAAGCCGGTCGAACCGATTTCCCGGCGGTCGAACCGATTCCATAATGGCGGTCTGACCGCCCCAAAAGACTTAGCCAAATTTCAACTTGAAAATCCGCAAGCTCTCTGGAATTTTCAAATGGATAGAACTTTTGACTGGGAGCTCCAAAAATTATGTGACCACATCCAGGAGACTCCCCTCTCAAGTCTACACAACCTATTTTTGGCCTAGCCCCAAACTCCATCATAAACTATGGCCGGTCGGACCGGCAAGCATTGCCGGTCGGACGGCCACACGGCCGGTCTGACGGTGGCTTGGCGGTCGGACCGCCAATGATCGACAAAGACAAGTTTTCAAAACGCGAGATTCGTCAAACCAACAACGCCATTGCCAATTGACTCATCACTCCAAGATCATGCACATATCCCCACGATATCCACAACATCACTCCTCCCCAAGGATATCTGAGAAAATTGGTCCAACTTTTGATTCAACCAATGAAACTTGACCAAATTTGGAGCACACCTCCCCAAGGATATCTGAGACATATTTCTAGCGACGATTGTCCAGATCCACTTCAAATAATCGATCTCTTTAGGTTTTACCAAAGAAGTGTTTTAAAACCTAAAAATATGAAAATCTTGAACCAAAACTTGCTTGTGGGGGATTGATGATCTAGATGATTCTAGGAGTATTCCCACACATCATAGCAAGGTAAAATCGGTCAAGAGACCAAGCATAAACACCCGGATCAAGGAAGCACCAAAATCATCAAAAGAGAGAAGAAAACAAAAGAGACTTCACCCTTGAGCAAACATCCATAGATTGATGGATTCAAGATATTGCTTACAAAGCCACTCTCTCAAGGAGGACAAGAGCTCAATCCAAGAGCACACACAAATTTCCTCTCCTCTCCTCTCTGCTCCAAACCCTAACCCTAGAAAAGTTGGAGTATTTCTAAATGAGTGCTTGGGTGCTTGGGGTGTTTTTTTCCATCTCCCCCCTTCTATTTATAGGAGAGGCTACGGTTTCTCACATAGGCTCCCATTAAGGCCCAACACAAATGGGACCCACACACACACATCTGTTGAAGTAATCGCTTGCTTCACGACGTGTAGGTTGATCAGTGGCTCTCATCATATCGGCAAGTCTCTCCCGTCCGAATCCAATCAGAACCTCCAAGGCACTTGCCCCGACCCCCGCGCCGCTTGATCCAACCACCGCACCAGCCGCCTGCTCGATCCATCTTGTCCATTCTGCACCATGCTTGAGTCACACAACCTCACCCGACATCCATGATCGTTCTGGACATCAGCTCTCCAAGCGTAGTCCCGATCCTTCTTGCCGTTGACGTCGTTGACCTGCAAGCCACCTGCACAGCAATAGATAAAGAAATCGTCTCCAGGAACAAGTTCTTCACAACTTGACCCACATTAACTCAACAATGCAATATGCAACAATAAAGCATTGAAACTCATGCATTAAACAACATCAAAACACAACAATGCCAAACTGGCCGAAGTCCAAGTGGAAGCAGGTCTGACCGCCCTACCAAGCCGGTCGGACCGATTTCCGGCTGATCGGATCGATTCCATTACGGCGGTCTGACCTCCCAAAAGACTTAGCCAAATTTCAACTTGAAAATCCGCAACCTCTCTGGAATTTTCAACTGTATAGAACTTTTAACTGGGAGCTCCAAAAATTATGTAACCACATCCAGGAGACTCCCCTCTCAAGCCTACACAACCTATTTTCGCCTTTCCATCATAAAGCGTGGTCGGCGGACCGCAAGCTTCGGCCGGATCGCCACACACGGACCTGGCAATGTCGGACCGCCAATGACTCGACAAAGAAGTTTTCCGAAAACGCGAGATTCGTCAAACCAACAACGCCATTGCCAATTGACTCATCACTCTAAGATCATGCATATATCCCCACGATATCCACAACATCACTCCTTCGGATACACGCACTACACAAAATCCTCTAGATCCGGTTGCTAAACTACAAGGTCCTATGACAAGAGCTCGTGCACGTCACTTAAATTATGAGGTGAGCTCGTTTCTATGTGCTAATAATTTATCTATGCGGAATGGTATGCTACCTAAAAATTATGATCTTCTGTTACTTAGAAATGATGAAGAGTATCCAAACCGTCTACGACCAGATCTGCCAGATCTACGACCAGGTCTCAAGTGCTACGACCAGGCCCCTAGCAGTGACGATCACGTTGGGAGTTAGTCAGAGACATTGAAATAAGGTGCTGCATCACCGTTTTGGGCCTAATAAGGCCTTGTAAGCGTGGCGAGGTCAAAGGCCAGGATGTGTACGCCTCTCCACAAGGTAGCACAACCCTTGGTTGACCTCCTCATGTTCTTCCCCCCTATATATTGCATACAGTCACCACAGTTTAGGGTTGGTTTTTTTTTTCTTAGATTATTCTGCCTTTGCAGTTTCGCCGTTTACGGTTTGAGAAACCCCACGTTGTGAACTTCATCCAAATCCGTAATATATTTCAGATTGCATCTATCTTGTTCTTGTGAGTTGCTTCGATTGCTTGCAGGAACCATAACCCTCGTGGTAAGGTCGATCGCGTGCGAGCATGGTTGATAACGACAGTTGTGCGGGTGTAGCGAATTACGAGGTGAAGATCTGTGGGTCGGTAGCCTCAAAGCGTCAACGTCCTCACGACGAAACAAATCGAACCTATCGGAAGATCGGGCCACCGTTTACTTATCAATTGGTATCAGAGCATCGGGTTGCCCGTTAGGTAATCTTGTTTATCCCCTTTTGATAGTTGTGTTCCATCACCTAGAGTCCAGAAAATTGCCCTATAAAAAGTTTTAGATCTTAGTTTTTCCGCTGTCTAAACCTCTTTGTGCCTTTCGCAATTGTGTTTTCAGTTTTTGCGTTGTTGAATTCGTGTCCATTGTCGGTGTCTTTGTTGCTGGTCTAGTCGTCGTAATCTAGCTTCTAGCATCGAGTCTTCGCTGTTTTGGTCTTTGTGTATCTCGGCCTGCCCTTAGTTACATCCTTTGATTTGTCTGGTATAGCTGAGATCGTGAGACCCCCTCCCCATATGACCACCTCCTCCGGTTCGACCACCCAGTCGGATTCGACCACCTACTCGAGTTCAACCACCTCCTCGTGTGCGACCACCAGTCGGATTCGACCACCTCCTCAGATACGAGCACCTACCCTTTCGACCACCTAGCCAAAGTTCAGAGAGAGAGAGAGAGAGATAGAGTTTCGACCACCTCCTCGTGTTCGACCACCAGTCGGATTTAACCACCTCTTTTTATTACCTTTATACCCCTGCTCTCCGAAAAAAGTTTGTGACCTATATATATCCCCACACCTAGAAGAGGGTTTCGAAGAGTTGTGAGTCAAGATCTCGCAAAAAAAAGAGGAACTCTAGGTTGGGTTTCTACTGAAAAAAAAGAAGAAGAGAGAGAAAAAAGACAGAGAGACCACTCATAGTTGGCTCACGACCACCCTCAGTTGGTCTATGACCACTCTCAAGTGGCCCCCGACAACCCACAGTTGGTCCACGACTACCCACAGGAGAAATCAGTTACTTTGTGAATTTTATTCCATTGTGCTTGTATCTACCCTATTTTTCAGTTTGCTTGAGCTAGTTCTAGGAACGCTTTTGGGCCAACAATTGTGACGAGTACCGTGGACTTTGATTCAGCTTTGCTAATCTGATTTTATTATTGCTATTCCTTGCTACTAAACATTGCCTATCCGAGCTCCAACTACTTTCGGCCCTCAGATTTGGATCCTCACAATTCGACTCCGCCGCGGTCATACATACCACCTTCTCCGAACATACCACCTACTGCAATTGGTAGGAAATCCATAAGAGTTTGGTAAGACACTTGAGAGTGTTTGTGTTTCCACCTTCCACCACCTAGTAGTTGATAGGGATAATATCTTTGTGTTGTCTTTTGTCTCCTACTAACCATGGCAGGTGAGGAATTGGAGGCGCAAGAGTGTGTTTTGAGGGAAGAGCTCACGAGGGTGTTGGATGAGCACCGCCATGCTATTAATGACGACATTGATAGGAAGTTTGCGGAAACAAATGCTACACTACAACAACTCAATGAAAGCATTGCAATGCTCAATACACGCATTGATGGTTTGGCCAATCCACCACAGAACATTGGGCGTGTGGATCCTCAAGGTGCAGTCCATAACCATGAGACTGACAATGATAATGAGATGCAAAACCACGACACCTTTGATGCACAATAACGGAACCGGTTGAACTTCAACCGTCAAGGTATGAGAGGTAATAAGTTTCAGCAACATAATGCACATGTTAATGATGATCCATATGCTAAAGTCAAGTTCACTGTACCATCTTTTGCGGGTGCTTATGATGCCGAAATATACCTAGATTGGGAGATGACGGTAGAACAGAAATTTATTGCTCACTTAGTTCCTGAAGTGCATAGAGTTAGGCAAGCCACAAGTGAATTTAAAAACTTTGCCATCATTTGATGGAATAGGGTATGCAATGATGGATTAGCGCCTACTACTTGGGATGCTTTAAAGGTTGCTATGCGTAACAGATTTGTTCCACCTTCTTTTAAACGTAACTTGCGTAAGAAACTGCAGCGCTTAAACCAAGGCATAGATCCGTAGAAGAATATTATCAAGAGCTACAAATTAGTATGTTGCGTTGTGATATCATTGAGGATGAAGAGGCTGCAATGGCACATTTTCATGGAGGATTAAGACGTGAAATTCAGGACATAGTTGATTACAAAGAATATGATAGTGTTCCTAGATTGTTCCACCTTGCATGTTTGGTAGAAAAGGAATTGCAGGGACGACAACAGAGGCCAACGAACAACTTTGGAAGCACGTCTACACCAAGATCAACGCCGGGGCAAGTTAAAATATTCCCAACTTCCGCTACACGGTCTGCTGCCCCCTCCACGAGTAGGGCACGTTCAGCTCCACCTCAGACACCATTACATGCACCCGAGGTAAGCAAATCTACTAGTGTGCAGGCCCCAGCCAAGAGTTCTTCTTTGGTTGCTTCCATGGGCCGTACGACTGGGATTGTTTGCCACTGTTGCAAGGGAATGGACCACGTCATGAGGGACTGCCCAAGTGAGCGAGCATATCTTGCCACCGAAGATGGTGGTTATGTAAGTGCTAGTGATATTGAGGATGAATATGTACTTACAGCTAACATTGCAGGTGGAGGAGACGAGATAGACAGTGATGCTGATGGTGTAGAGGAACAAGTAGCTGATGTTAACACCGGGAATCATATGAGGCTTGTTGCACAACGAGTGCTGAGCGCACAAGTGGAGAGAGCAGAGCAAAATCAATGGCACAACTTGTTTCAAACCAGATTTCTCGTGAATGAGAGAGCTTACAGAGTAATCATTGATGGAGGGAGCTGTAATAATCTTGCAAGTTCCGAGATGGTCGAGAAGCTTGGCTTGGTCACACAGCCATACCCATGTCCCTACTACATTCAATGGTTCAATTCGTGTGGTAAGTTAAAAGTAAACAAAGTTGTGAGAGTACAATTTCCAGCTGGTAATTACAAGGATAGTACCGACTTTGATGTAGTGCCTATGCAAGCATACTCTTTGTTGCTCGGTAGGCCTTGGATGTATGATAATGACGTTTTGCGCCTTGGTAGAGCTAATAACTACTCATTCTCACATAAGGGTAAGAAGATTAAGTTGTTGCCTTTGACACCCGTTGAAATTATGAAAGATGAAGTAGAGCGTGCTAAAAATGAAAGAAACACCAATGAACATCAATCTGAAAATCAGCAAGTAGCAAAACGTGTTTTCCCACCTAAACGGGAGAAAGTGGCCCCTAGTTCTAAGTCCGAGAGAATTAAATTGAAGGGATGTGTTATGCTTGCCACTAAATCTGAACTTGCTGAAATTTATGACAATGAGCTGCCATGCTATGCTTTGATAAGTAAAGATGCTTTATTTTCATTTAATGATATGTCTAGCTCTTTGCCTCCCGCCGTTGCTAACCTTTTGCAGGAGTATGTAGATGTATTTCCAGCTGAGATACCCCCGGGATTGCCACCTATTCGAGGGATAGAGCATCAGATTGATTTGAACCCAAGAGTGACTTTGCCAAATCGTGCTGCATATAGGACCAATCCGGAGGAGATTAAGAAAATTCAGCGACAAGTCCAAGATCTTTAGGACCGTGGGTACGTACGAGAAAGCCTTAGCCCTTGTGCTATTCCTGTTCTTTTGGTTCCTAAGAAAGACAGTAATTGACGTATGTGTGTTGATTGTAGAGCCATTAATAATATTCCCACAAGGTATCGTCATCCTATTACTAGGCTAGACTTCATGCTTGATGAGTTGAGTGGTTCTATTATTTTCACAAAGATTGACTTGCGGAGTGGCTACCACCAGATTAGAATGAAATTGGGAGATGAATGGAAGACTACTTTTAAAACTAAGTTCGGACTATATGAGTGGTTAGTGATGCCTTTTGGTCTAACTAATGCACCTAGTACTTTTATGCGATTGATGAACGAGGTTTTACGTTTTTTCATTGGAAAATTTGTGGTGGTTTATTTTGATGAAATCTTGATTTATAGCAAGTCTCATGAGCTACACTTGAATCATATATGTGTTGTTTTTAATGCTTTGAGAGATGCATGTTTGTTTGGTAACCTCGACAAGTGCACCTTTTGCACCGATCGAGTTCCGTTTCTTGGTTATGTTTTGGCACCACAGGGAATTGAGGTGGATGAGGCAAAGATTGTGGCCATCCAAAGCTGGCCGACGCCTACCACTGTGACACAAGTGCGGAGCTTCCACGGCCTTGCTGGATTCTATCGACGTTTTGTGCGGGATTTCAGCGCCATTGCCGCACCATTGAATGAATTGACCAAGAAAGGAGTGCCCTTCTAATGGGGACCTGCGCAAGAGAAGGCATTCAACTTATTGAAAGAGAAGCTCACCCAAGCACCACTACTCCAACTACCTTATTTTGGTAAGACTTTTGAGATTGAATGTGATGTTAGCGGGATTGGGATAGATGGTGTATTGATTCAAGAAGGTAAGCCGGTTGCATACTTCAATGAGAAATTAAATGAGCCTAGTCTGAATTATTCTACCTATGATAAAGAATTGTATGCTTTAGTTTGTGTGCTTCAAACTTGGCAACATTATCTATGACCCAAATAATTTGTTATATATTCCGATCATGAATCGCTAAAACATATTAGAAGTCAAGCTAAATTGAATAAACGACATGCTAATTGGGTAGAATTTATTGAATCGTTTCCATATGTCATAAAGCATAAGAAAGGCAAGGACAATGTGATTGCCGATGTGCTTTCTAGACGTTATACCATGTTATCTCAACTTGATCATAAGATTTTTGGTTTGGAGGCCATTAAAGATTTATATGCTACTGATTTGGACTTTAAAGAAGTGCTTGAACATTGTAAAGGAGGGAAAACATGGAATAAATATATGTTGATTGATGGTTTGGACTATTGTGCTAACAAGCTCTGCATTCCAGTTAGCTCCGTTCGTCTTTTGTTGTTGCAGGAGGCGCATGGAGGAGGTTTGATGGCACCTTTTGGAGCAAAGAAGACTGAAGATATGCTGGCCGCCCACTTCTTTTGGCCAAAGTTGAGGCGCGATGTCGAGCGCTACGTGGCTCGCTGGACCACATGCAACAAAGCTAAGTCCTATCTAAATCCACATGGACTTTATATGCCTCTTCCTATTCCTAGCATCCCTTGGGAGGATATTTCTATAGATTTTGTTTTAGGATTGCCAAGGACAAAGAGGGGGAGGGACAGTATATTTGTAGTAGTGCATCGATTTTCTAAAATAACATATTTTATACCTTGTCAGAAGAGCGATGATGCTACAAACATAGCTGATTTGTTTTTCAGGAAAATCGTTCGCTTACATGGAGTGCCCAATACTATTGTCTCGGATTGCGATGCGAAGTTTTTGAGCCACTTTTGGAGATCACTTTGGATCAAATTGGGGACAAAGCTGCTATTTTCTACTACGTGCCATCCCCAAACTGATGGACAAACGGAGGTTGTCAACCGCACGTAATCCACCATGTTGCGGGCTGTTTTAAAGAAGAATTTGAAGATGTGGAAAGAGTGTTTACCACATATTGAGTTTGCTTACAACAGGTCGGTACACTCTACCACCAAGGTAAGTCCGTTTCAGGTAGTGTATGATTTTAACCCCCATGCTCCTATTGATTTACTACCTTTGCCTACCTCTGAAAAAATTAATTTAGATGCTAAGAAACGTGCTGAATTTGTTCTTAAGTTGCATGAAACAACTAAAGAGAATATAGAGCGTATGACTGAAAAGTATAGGATTGCTGGAAGTAAAGGTAGAAAAGAAATAAAATTAGAACTAGGTGATTTAGTTTGGGTGCATTTGAGAAAGGATAGATTTCCAGAATTAAGAAAATCAAAGTTGATGCCTAGAGCTGATGGACCATTTAAAATAATTAAGAAGATCAATGACAATGCTTATCAATTGGAACTACCTACAGATTATGGGGTTAGCCCCACATTTAACATGTCAGATTTGAAGCCATACGAGGTAGAAGAAGATGACCTTGAGTCGAGGACGACTCCAATTCAAGAGGGGGAGGATGATGAGGATATCACTCCTTCGGATACACGCACTACACAAAATCCTCCGGATCTGGTTGCTAAACTACAAGGTCCTATGACAAGAGCTCGTGCACGTCACTTAAATTATGAGGTGAGCTCGTTTCTAGGTGCTAATAATTTATCTATGTAGAATGGTATGCTACCTAAAAATTGTGATCTTCTGTTACTTAGGAATGGTGGAGAGGATCCAAACCGTCTACGACCAGATCTGCCAGATCTACGACCAGGTCTCAAGTGCTACGACTAGGTCTCAAGTACTACGACCAGGCCCCGACCAGTGACGACCACGTTGGGAGTTAGTTAGAGACATTGAAATAAGGTGATGCGTCACCATTTTGGGCCTAATAAGGTCTTGTAAGCGTGGCAAGGTCAAAGGCCAGTATGTGTACGCCTCTCCACAAGGCAGCACAACCCTCGGTCGACCTCCTCATGTTCTCCCCCACTATATATTGCATGCAGCCGCCACAGTTTAGGGTTGGGTTTTTTTCTTAGATTATTACGCTTTGCGGTTTAGCGTTCTGATTTGAGAAACTCCACTTTGTGAACTTCATCCAAATCCGCACTATATTTCAGATTGCATCTATCTTATTCTTGTGAGTTGCTTCGATTGCTTGCAGGAACCACAACCCCCGTGGTAAGGTCGATCGCGTGCGAGCGTGGTAAATAACGACAGTTGTGCGGGTGTATTGAATTGCGAGGTGAAGATCTGCGGGTCGAAAACCTCAAAGCGTCAACGTCCTCACGACGAAAAAAATCGAACCAATCGGAAGATCGGGCCGCCATTTACTTATCAGTCTACCTATAATTTTCCATTTGAAACGTTTATTTATGAACCGAAAGGACGCAAGATTATTGCGTTGGCACTCAGATTAGCGTAAAAGATGGAAAGATGAGACACCCTATTGATTCTGCATAGTGGAGAAACTTTGATAGGAGCTTCGAAGACTTCGGTGCAGAACTGAGGAATATAAGGTTTGGGTTGAGTACAAATGGAATTAATCTTTTCGGTAACAGGGGCAGCCGACATAGCACCCGACCTGCGAATCTATGTATGTACAACCTTCCTCCTTAGCTGTGTATGAAGCGGAAGTACAGTTTGATGTCACTACTTATCCAAGGTCCTAAGCAACCTGAGAACGATATTGATATGTACATAGCACCATTGCTGGAAGGTCTTGTGACACTGTGGAGCAAAGGGGTACAGGTATGGCATGCATGCAAATGAGATAACTTCATTTTACGCTATGTTGTTATGCACCATCAATGATTTTCCTACCCTTGGTAACCTGTCGGGGTTCAGTACAAAAGAAACCAAAGCATGCCCACACTACTTACATGATACCGAGAGTGTGTGGTCGAACAACTCGCGCAAAACTATGTACATGCATCACCGTAGGTTCCTTCCCACGTATCACCCATACCGCAAGATGAAGAAATAATTCAACGGAAATAAAGAGGATGGTTCACCTCCAAGGGCTTTTAAGGGGAAAGAGGTCTATGATATGGTTAAGGATATCACCCATACCACAACTTGAATGGAATTGGCGACGGGGCTCGCTTTTGTGGGTAGCTGTGAACATAATGACCGCTCTTGTGGCATCTAAAACAGGTGACTCCAGGAGCTAGATTGTTGATTCCCTAAGGTTGGTTGTTGCTGACTCCTAAAACAAATTTGTGAGGTGTTGGTGTGGAGGTTCTGAATGAAATGGATAGGAGGTTATGCACTCATCCTGGCTCTCTACGAATGACTCTGATGAAACCCATGTTGCACCATCTTCCTTTTCCGGGATACTTCTAGTTCTCGACGAGAATCTTCTATCAGCACTGCCTTGTCTAGCATGTGTTGGAAATCTGTCGGACCCGGGAGTAACACCGCCTAATCCTCTGTGTATTTCTGAACTAGTCTCATGATCAGTAGTTAGTTCACACAGTAAATAAATATGGTAACATCCATAATTCGCATAACTTTATAAATAATCAACAGAGTTTATTACAAAAGAGGCTTACAAGCCAACAATAAACAAACACAGCGGAAGACAAAGAAGTAGTGGAGTCCAGCTAATCCGCCACAGGCAATCGACTGGGGTAGCGGCCTAGTCATCGAGATCCACACTGGTGGTGAAGTCCTCCTCTGAAATTTATTTGCATGAAGCAAGGGTGAGTACAACTACCGTGCTCGCAAGTTACACCCAATAACAGAGTTAATGCATGCATGGATATATCAAAGGAAGGCTTATTGGTTGAATTTGCATAAAGCAATATTTTCTTTAAATATTTGTACTAAGGTCCAAAGCAGTTATTTTATAACTAAAATTTATTTTATAAATTTTCAAGTTTTATAGTCAGATAACATTCACACAACTGTGGTGAAGGATACCATCCTATCACATGGCTTCCTGCCCAACTTCCCATTTGGATAGAAATTCAAAATCATTTGATAAAGTCTTTTGAAAACAAAATCAAAGTCAAACTTTGAGTGGCTTTGCTCAACATGTCCATAACTGTGGACGTGACTATTCGAATAGTTTTACACTCTGTAGAGATTGTACAACTTTACCCACAAGACATGAATTCTCTAGTTTATCTTGGCATCCGTCCATACCATTGCTCACTACCTTAGGTAAGCAATCTAGAGCACGTGTCAAGGCTTTTACAATGCGCCATTCCACCGTAGTCCTGCCTCGCTAAGGATTCACCCCCTTTGGATAGAAACCCGCCGGGTTTAGGCCCCCTCTTGTGCTAGGTGGGAATACAAAAAAAGTAGGTCATTCTGACACCCACACATCAACATGGCACAACCACGGTGAAACGTTGCAAATTAGTTAGCCAGGTCCCTCCCATTCGAGACATGTGGAAGTACGATGTGGCTTAGCAAGATGCAGCTCGAAGACCGGTCCTTAACTGACTTGGGCGATTTCCAAAATATCCCCTGGGTCTCAATCCTACCCAGATTGAACCCGTGCATAAACCTGCACCCACCAGCCATCCATTTCGCCTAAGTACGAACCAATTTTTTTCCTTTAAAAAAAATCATTTGTAAAATCTTCCATGAAAAACCAATGCCATAGACTTTTAAACAATAGTTAATCATCTGGCTAAAATTTCCCAAACTAAATATTTTTGGTCTAAGCATATCTTTGTATAATATTTTCAAATGATCCCAGTTCATACTATCGTATCAACTAGATTTTTATCTAGGGTGACAATATATTTTATTCAAATATCAACATTGGCCATACAAAGGATTTAGACATAACTATAAATTTAAAATAGGTGTTTAAATTACATTAAATAAAAATAAGCATGCAATAATGATTAAAAATAGAATTTAAATAATTTGAAACAATGGGATCAAATATGATCAAAGGTATAACTTGCTTTGCTTAAATAATCGATGCTCTCAAACGGCGTTGAAATTTGGTTGTCCAAAGTCGTTGAAATCTATATGCGTAAACGATCCAAATTCAAAAAACATTCAAATGAAATCCAAATAAAATCCAAAAATTATAAAATAAATACTACAGGGAAGATATCGACTTTATATGAATTTAGGAATTTGAATCGACGGAAACGGAGTTTGAACAAAGGAGAACAGGCTCTCGGAAGTTTTAAAGTCACAAGGTCAGAAGGAGGTTCGACTACAGGTGGTCGGAAGGACTACCTGGTTGGAAGGTGGGTTCAACTACAGGTGGTCGGATGGACTACCTGGTCGGAAGGAGGATTCGACTACAGGTGGTTGGATGGACTACCTGGTCGGAAGGAGGATTCGACTACAGGTGGTCGGATGGACTACCTGGTCGAAGGAAACTACTACTATCTGGTCGAAGAAAGCTACGACCATCTACTCGATGAGAGTTATTTCTATCTAGTGTAGCAACAACAGCCCTTGACTACAGGTCGTCGGCATTGCGCACAACGGTGAGCTACGCGAAGGTGCGCGAAATGAAGAGGAGGAGATGCTGAAACTTATGGGGTACCTTACGATAGTAGAGCTCAACGGAGTGGTCGGGGACGAGGTGGACATGACATGGCAGTGACGACATCGCCGGGGAATCAAAGGCGGCGGAAACAATGGCGGAACGTGGTTCGGCCGTCAGTGGAAAATTTTTGGTTGCGGTTAAAAGAGAGCGGCGAATTCCAGGGATAGCAAGGGGAAACCGAAGGGCATGCGGCGACGCAATCGGCTTGGGAAAGAATGACCGAGGAGGGAGAACGGAGGTAGCGAAGTTTGTTGTTTCCGTTTGGAGTTCACGTTGCATGATGCATGCTATTGTGCATTTCTCATGCACATACGTGAATAGTAAACAACATGGAAGAATTGGCTGGGCAGGCGAGAGAAAGGGAGAGGTGATGAGGACATCACTTCTACTGATATGAACACTCCTCAGGTGCAAGGTCCAATTACTCGGGCACGTGCTCGTCACTTAATTTATCAGGTAAATTCATTTCTAGGGCTGAGTCACCGTTTTATATCTAATAGGACTTTGTTAGCGTGACGAGGTCGGAGTCCAGGTTGTGTACGCCTCGCTCTACAGCCGCACAACCCTAGGTCGACCTCCTCACGTTCCCCCTATATATTGCTTGCAGCCGCCACAGTTTAGGGCTGGGTTTTTCTTTGAGATTATTCTGCTTAGCAGTCTCGCCGCACGTTCAGTTGAGGAACCCCACATTGTGAGCTTCATCTATATTAGCAATACAATATCAGATTACATCTTCTACTTTCTTGCTTGTGTTCTCGATTTGCATGCAGGAGATAGCCTTCTTGGCGAGGTAAACCGCGTTCGGCACGGTTGATAACCAACGGAGCAGTGGTGTAGTGATTGCGGGAGGTTTGATCTATTCTGGTCAGAGCCTCCGGATCATCAACGTCGAGTTCTCCACAATCGACTTATCAGTACCTTTCGGAAGATCGGGCCATAGACTCATTAGTTGGTATCAGAGCTAAAGTTGCCTGTTAGGTAATCACAATTTTTCCCCCCTGTTAGATTAGTTGTTTTCCATCGTCCTAAAGCTCCAGAAAATTGCCCCACAAAATATTTTGTTCGTCGTGTTCTTCCGTTGTCCCATCACCCATTGTGCCTATGCAATTTTCGTTCCCCTATTTCGCATTGTTGAATTAGTGTCCTTTGTCTAAGTCGTGTTGCTGGTTTAGAATCGTATTCTTGGTCTCTAGTCAACACCGTCGCCGGTCGTGCCACCACCCATCCTGGTCATGCCACCGCCTACTCGAGTTCGACCATCACCTCGTGTTCGACCACCTACTCGCGCTCGACCACCTAGTCGGATTCGACCACCTACTCGGGTTCGACCACCTACTCGTTCCCGCCCCGACCATCCTATTGTTTCTTGTTGCTCTCGGACACCCCACACACTCATCACATCGTGGCTGCCACACAAAGTCCGATAAGAATTTTCATAGCCAAAGTTGAGAGAGAGAGATAGTATCTTTTAATTACCTATATACCCCTACCTTCTACAAAAAGTTTGTGACCCATATATATCCATAGACTCAGAAGAGGGTTTTGAAGAGTTTTGAGTCAAGGTCACATTCGCAAAAAAAGGAACCCTAGGTTGGGTTTCGGCAAAAAAAAAACAGAGAGAAAGATAGATAAAAAAAGAAGAAGAAAGGAGCCCTAGATTGGGTTTCGGCTGTCAAAAAAAAAGAAAAGAGAGTAGAAGAAGACGCAAATCGACCACCCCCAGTTGGTCTACGACCACTCCGCGCCTTGCATCCTTTGAATCCTTGTATCCAGTCCTTGTTATCGATCAGTGTGTGCTAGGGCTAGGGACACTTCGTAGGGCAGCAACCGTGATAGGTACTTTGGACCCTTATTCAACTTTGCTAATCAGGTTACGGTTTTTTCTAATCCTTGCTACATATTGTGCCTTCTGAGCTCCACCTACTCTTGATCAGAACAGGTCCCCTCTTGCAATCATACCCACTCTCGACAAGGTATCACGAACCAGCCACCGGTCGTACCACCTGCTGCGTTGGCAAGAACACTGGTAAGAGTGTGGTAAGACGCTTGAGAGTGTGTTTCCACTTCCATCACCTAGTAGTTGATAGGGATAATACCTTTGTGTTGCTTTTGTTTTCTGCTAACCATGACAGGTGAGACGTCTGATGAGAAAGAGTGTGTTGTAAAGGGAGAGCTCATGACGATCTTGGAGGAACAACGCACTACCACTAATGAGAACATCGACAGGAAGCTTCAAGCTACCACGATCACTTTGCAGCGCTCAATCAATGATAGTATTGCAACGCTCACTACACGCCTTGAAAGAGTGGTGAACCGATCACCAAACATTGGTCGTGAATACAATCACGATGCAGCCCAAGATCTTGAGGAGGGAGATGATAATGAGAGGATAAACCGTGATATCGGCGCTATGTTTGCTGACCAAGATGCACGTCATCAACACCGATCACATCACAACTGGTACGGTATGGAAGGTAATAATTTTCAGCACCACAATGCTCGTGCTAATGATGACCCATTTGCTAAGGTTAAATTTACCATACCATCTTTTGCGGGTGTTTATGATGCAGAAATTTATCTAGATTGAGAGATGACAACAAACAAAAATTTGATGCCCATCTAGTTCCTGAAGTGCATAGAGTCAGATAAGCTACTAGTGAATTTAAAGATTTTGCTATCATTTGGTGGACTCAAGTGGTTAATTCTGGCTTAACACCTAATACATGGGATAGATTGAAGATAGCTATACGTGCTAGATTTGTTCCTCCTGCTTTTAAACGTGATATGCGTAAGAAATTACAGCGCTTAGACCAAGGTAATAAATCTGTTGATGAATATTATCAAGAACTAAAAATAGGCATGCTACGTTGTAATGTTGTTGAGGATGGGGAGGATAAGATGGCTCGTTTTTATGGTGGTTTAAGACGTGAGATTCAGGATATAGTTGATTACAAAGACTATAATGATATTAATAGGTTGTTCCAACTTGCTTGTTTGGCAGAAAAAGAATTGCAGGGTAGTCAACAAAGGACCAGGAGCAACTTTGGTAGTACATCTACATCGAGATCAACGCCAGGACAAGCCAAGACAACCCCACATGCTTTTCGGTCTGCTGCCCCCTCTGTGAGTAGGGAGTGCGTTCAACAGCACCATCTCCACCGTTACGCGCACCCGAGACTAGCAAATCTACTAGTGTGCAGGCACCAGCGCAGAGCTCTTCTTCGGTTGCTTCCACAGGTCGTACAACAGGAATTGTATGCCACCATTGTAAAGGAATGGGCCACTTCATGAGAGATTGCCCAAGTCAACGAGCGTACATTGCGACAGAAGATGGTGGTTATGTAAGTGCTAATGATGTTGAGGATGAATATACTCTTGCAGCTAACCTTGCAGGCAATGATAATGATCATGAGGCAGATAGCGATGGTGAGAAAATTTTAGGAGCCGCTGCTACGGCAAATTATAGGACCATAATTGTGCAACGAGTATTGAGCTCTCAAAGAGAGCAAGAGGAGACGCTACAACGTCATAATTTGTTTCAGATGTTCCTCATCGTTAAGGATTACCGAGTTCGTGTCATAATTGATGGCGGAAGCTGCAATAACTTGGTGAATTCAGGATTGGTCAAGAAGCTTGGCTTGACCACACGCGCGCATCCTCAACCATACCACATTCAGTGGTTCAACAACAGCGGTAAGGTGAAGGTAACACAGTTTGCGAGAGTGCATTTTTCCATTGGTTCCTATTATGATGTTGCTGATTTCGACGTAGTACGTATGCAAGCATGTTCTCTCTTGTTAGGTCGTCTATGGGAATTTGATACCGATGCAACTCATCATGGTAGAAGTAATAAATACTCTTTTATGCACAAAGGAAAGAAAATAACTTTGCTACCTTTGACACCTACTGAAATTGTGAATTGTGATAAAGAGCTAGCTGAAAATGAGAAGAAAGAACTTGAACATGAATCTGAAAATCAACAATTAGTGAAGAATGTTTTCCCACCTAAGAAAGAGCGGTTAGCACCTAGTTCTAAGTCCGAGGGAATTAAATTAAAGGGTTGTGTCATGCTTACAACCAAATCTGATATTGCTGAAATTTTTGATAATGAGCTGCCATGCTATGCTTTGATATGCAAAAATGCTTTATATTCACTTGAGGATATATCTAGCTCTTTGCCTCCTGCTATTGCTAACCTTTTGCAGGAGTATGTGGATATATTTCCAGCTGAGGTACCCCTGGGATTGCCACCTATTCGAGGGATTGAGCATCAAATTGATTTGATCCCAGGAGCGACTTTGCCAAACCGTGCTGCATATAGGACCAATCCGGAGGAGACTAAAGAAATTCAGTGATAAGTCCAAGATCTTTTGGACCGTGGGTACGTAAGAGAAAGCCTTAGTCCTTGTGTTGTTCCTGTTCTTTTGGTTCCTAAGAAAGACGGTAGTTGGCGTATGTGTGTGGACTGTAGAGCTATTAATAATATCACAATACAGTATCGTCATCCCATTCCTAGGTTAGACGATATGCTTGATGAGTTGAGTGGTTCTATTCTTTTCACAAAGATTGACTTGCGTAGCGGGTACCACCAGATTAGGATGAAATTAGGAGATGAATGGAAAACTGCTTTTAAAACTAAGTTCGGACTATATGAGTGGTTAGTGATGCCTTTTGGTTTAACTAATGCACCTAGCACTTTCATGCGTTTGATGAACGAAGTTTTGCGTGCTTTTATTGGAAAATTTGTGGTGATTTATTTTGATGATATTCTAATCTATAGCAAGTCATATGAAGAACACATGGATCATTTACGTGCTGTTTTTAATGTTTTCAGAGATGCACGTTTGTTTGGTAACCTTGAGAAGTGCACCTTTTGCATGGATCAAGTCTCTTTTCTTGGCTATGTTGTTACTCCACAGGGCATCGAAGTTGATCAAGCCAAGATCGTCGCTATCCAGAGTTGGCCGCCTCCTAAAACGGTCACACAAGTGTGAAGTTTTCTAGGGCTCGCTGGTTTCTATCGGCGTTTTGTTCAGGATTTCAGCACCCTCGCTGTACCGCTGAATGAGCTTACAAAGAAGGGAGTTCCTTTTACTTGGGCCACCATACAACAATAAGCTTTCGACGCTCTCAAAGATAAGCTAACACACGCCCCTTTGCTTCAACTTTCCGATTTCAGCAAGACTTTTGAATTAGAATGTGATGCTAGTGGCATAGGTCTTGGTGGTGTGTTAATTCAAGAAGGAAAATCTGTTGCTTACTTTAGTGAAAAATTAAGTGGTTCTAGTTTGAACTATTCTACCTATGATAAAGAATTATATGCTCTAGTTCGAACTTTGAAAATATGGCAACATTATTTATGGCCCAAAGAGTTTGTAATACATTCTGATCATGAATCTTTGAAGCATATTTGAAGTCAAACCAACCTGAACCGCAGACATACTAAGTGGGTTGAGTTCATTGAGTCTTTTCCCTACGTCATTAAATATAAAAAGGGCAAAGAAAATATGATAGCTGATGCTTTGTCTAGGAGATATACCATACTTTCACAACTTGACTTCAAAATCTTTGGATTAGAGACAATAAAGGAGCAATATGTACATGATGTTGATTTTAAAGATGTGTTGCTAAATTATCAAGAGGGAAAGAGTTGGAATAAATTTATGGTGCATGATGGGTTCGTGTACCGTGCTAACAAGCTATGCATTCCAGCTAGCTTCATTCGTCTTTTGTTGTTACAGGAGGCGCATGGAGGAGGATTGATGGGTCACTTCAGTGTGAAGAAGACGGAGGACATTCTGACCCACCACTTTTATTGGCCAAAGATGAGGCCTGACGTCGAGCGCTTCATTGCCCGCTGCACCACGTGTCAAAAGGCTAAGTCACGACTTAATCCTCATAGTTTATACATGCCTCTTCCTGTTCCAAGCATGCCTTGGGAAGATATTTCTATGGACTTTGTTTTCGGGCTTCCTAGAACAAATAAAGGAAGAGATAGTATTTTTGTTATCGTGGATAGATTCTCTAAGATGGCTCATTTTATACTATGTCATAAAAGTGATGATGCTACAAATGTTGCTGGTTTGTTCTTTAGGGAAATTGTTCGCTTGCATGGTCTTCCGAATACGATAGTTTCGATCGTGATGCTAAATTTCTTAGTCATTTTTGGAGAACCTTGTGGGGTAAGTTGGGGACTAAGCTGTTATTTTCTACTACTTGCCATCCCCAAACCGATGGACAAACTGAGGTTGTCAATAGAACTTTGTCCACTATGCTTAGGGTTGTGCTTAAAAAGAACTTAAAAATGTGGGAGGACTGCTTGCCTCATGTAGAGTTTGCTTGTAATCGTTCGCTGCATTCTACCACAAAGAAGTGTCCTTTTGAGATTGTTTATGGTTTTATACCTCGTGCATCTATCGACTTGTTGCCTCTTCCAGCTTCGGATAATGTAAATTTTGATGCGCAACAACGTGCTGATTTGATACTTAAGATGCATGAGATAACTAAAGAGAACATTGAGATTATGAATGCTAAATATAAAGTTGTTGGTAGTCAAAGACGCAAGCATATTACTTTTGAACCTGGTGATCTTGTGTGGTTACACTTGCGCAAAGAACGATTCCCTGAATTGAGAAAGTCTAAACTCATGCCTCGTGCAGATGGTCCTTTTAAAGTTCTTGAACGTATTAATGAAAATGCATATAAGTTAGACTTGCCTGCAGATTTTGGGGTTAGCTCCACCTTTAACATTGCAGATTTACGACCTTTCTTGGGGCCAGAAGATGATCTTAAGTCGAGGATGACTCCAATTTAAAAAGGGGAGGATGATGAGGACATCACTTCTACTGATATGAACACTCCTTAGGTGCAAGGTCCAATTACTCGGGCACGTGCTCGTCACTTAATTTATCAGGTAAATTCGTTTCTAGGGTTGAGTATATTATTTGAGAACTCTATGATGCTGCCTAATTGAGATGATTTACTTGTACTTAGGAATCTAGGACTACGACCAGTTCAAGAAGGTCTACGACCAGCTCCGCAGAGTCTACGACCACTTCAAGAAGGCCTACGACCAGTTGGACTCGTTGGACATAATCTACGACCAGAGATAGCATGGACTCCTCAAGACCACCCCAGGACCAGTCCTACGACCAGGTCTTCGACCAGAGATACGCGTCATAAGGTGCTGCGTCACCATTTTAGATCTAATAGGACTTTGTAAGCGTGACGAGGTCGGAGTCCAGGTTGTGTACGCCTCGTTCTACAGCCGCACAACCCTAGGTCGACCTCCTCATGTCCCCCCTATATATTGCATGCAGCCGCCATAGTTTAGGGCTGGGTTTTTCTTTGAGATTATTCTGCTTAGCAGTCTCGCCGCACGTTCGGTTGAGGAACCCTATATTGTGAGCTTCATCTATATTTGCAATACAATATCAGATTGCATCTTCTACTTTCTTGCTTGTGTTCTCGATTCGCATGCAGGAGATAGCCTTCTTGGCGAGGTCAACCGCGTTCGGCACGGTTGATAACCAACGGAGCAGTGGTGTAGTGATTGCGGGAGGTTTGATCTGTTCTGGTCGGAGCCTCCGGATCATCAACGTCGAGTTCTCCACAATCGACTTATCAGTACCTTTCGGAAGATCAGGCCATAGACTCATCAAGAGGTGGCTGACAAACAACACAAATGGAATCCCGGCAAGGTAATCTACCCGATGGTAGTGGCGGTTCGGCCGGCGACGACTGGTGGCGGCGACAACGCGCAATTGGAATAAATAAATAAAATAAAATAAAATCTAAAAATTATAAAATAAATACTAAAAAATAAAAGAAGAATTGACATGATTTTAGGAGAAAGAATCAACTGATTCGGAGTTTGTATTTGGAAGAAATAATTTTTGGAAGGAATTACACCAACTCTTCAAATTGCTATAGTGAATTGCTAGCTAGTCTTTCACTGTTCATCTTCCTCCATGCGCATGTGTACAGAAGCAACATAAATGCCATTGTACCAATGAGAGGAAGGGAAAGATGGTCGGCGAAATACCAAAATGGATTGTTGACGTCAAGACGCAGCCGTAGGAGGTGGCGGCGTGGTCTGGGACGACTGGCGGTGGCAGCGCATGGTGGTGGCGGCCATGGAGGGTGGCGGCACTCCGGCGAGGTTTTGATGGCGCGATGGTGTGCATGCGTAGAGCACAACGTCGTGATGCCGCCGATGGTGACGAAGGTGGTGGAGCTCCACCGGAGGTGGTAATAGGGAGGAAAAACGACGATCGACCAACGAACTTCAAATCAAAAACTTGGCCAAACCACTGGGAGATGGGAGGAGAGATTTTGGGGTGAGTTGAGAATGGAGAGGGGCTCTTGGATCTCACTTTATATAGGGGAGGAGGTGCTTGAATCCATAGGAATTCGTTAGAGAAGATGCAACAATTTTGGGTGCAATAAAGAATAGAAGAAAACTAAAAACTGGATTGAATGCAATAGAAGAAATGCCCAATTGATGGTATGGTAATGTAGGTGAGGTTAGTGTGGATATTTTGCTTCAGACGGAATTGAATTTGATGCTTTGAGTGCAAAGAAAAGAGGAGAGAGGTGGTGGCAGCCATTAATGGAGGTCAAGATCGGTTCTTCGGTTGCATGGCAGCAGGGAGCAAGGGAAGAGGTGGCTGGATCTGGGGAAGAGGGAGGCGAGGTGAGGGGCAGCCGGTGATGAGGTTGGCGGTGGCTGGCGGCAAAGGGTGGTGGTAATAGGCGCTGCCATTGAAGTCCACAGGAGGAAGACAAAGAGGCACAATATTTGCTGGAGGAAGAAGAAAGGAGGGACGAAGGAATAAAATGAAGAATGGAGGCATTAGTCACAAGATAGAAAAGGGAGAGTTGGTAGTGCGGGGAGGTTAAGTGAGCTGGTTGTGGAGCATTGGTCGAATGGGTGACCGATTGGGAAATTCGATTTTTGATTTATTTTAGAAAGAAGAAAGGCATGAAAGGAAGAAGGGAGGCATCAGTTAATGAAAATAAGAAGGGAAGGATGGTAGTAGTTGTGGGAGTTAAGTGTGCTGGTCGTGGAGCACTGGTCGGATGGGTGACTGATAGGGAAATCTGATTTTTGATATATATTTTTTTCGAAATTAGATATTAAACCAAAAATCGAATACATTTTTAGAATATAGCAAGAGTCCAAAAATTCTAGAAAAATTCCTATAATTATTTTGAACTTAATAAAAATAATTCCAACTTAAAGTTAGCTTTTATTTTTGTACAGTAATTAGTTTTGTTTTATGGAATATAGGAAAAACCTTTTTAAATATCAGAAAATTCCATAAATTAATTAAAATTTTATTTTTCACTTTAAATCCAATAATAACCAATAAATTCTATTTTTGACTTTAAAACCAAAAAAATATTTTTTTCTTTTAACATTGAAAACTCTTTTTAGGTTACGGAAAATCGAGAAAAATCTTTAACAACCAGAAAATTCAAAATAATAACTTTATTAAATTTTTTTTATAACAGAACTTTGGGATGTTACAAAATCTACATAGTCATTGCCGATGACTTGAACCTTCAAACTAGGGTTGAGTCCACGCTTGAAACCCTTTTGACGTGCATCATCTGAGGCAACGTCCTCTGGAGCATAACGAGATAGTTGAGTGAACTTGTTGAGGTACCCACCCACTGTAAGGGTTCCTTGTTGTAGCTCACGGAACTTGTTCTTCTTCATTTCTACTATGCCATCTGGGACGTGAGAATGGCAGAAAGCTGTTGCAAACTCAGCCCAGGTAATATCTTGTTGATTCTCATGGGCAGCACAGTAATTCTCCCACCATTCTGCAGTAGGGCCTTCAAGTTGTTGCACAGCGTACAGAACCTTTTCACGGTCATCGCACAGGTCGATGGAAAGCTTCTTCTCTATGGAGTGCAACCAGTCATATGCATCCAAAGATTTGAATGAGTTGGAGAAGATAGGTGGATGTGTCCTCATGAACTCTGCAAACTTCGATTGATGAAAAGCTGGTGGTGGTGGTGGTATGGCAGTTGCTTGATTGTTCTGTTCAACATTGCTACTAAATAAGCAGTAGTCTAATTATGTGGATTCATCATCTGGTTTATGTTCTGCATTATGGCATTCATCAACTGCGTTTGGGCTGCCATGAACTGACCCAACCCTTGATCTGCACCGGCGGCTGGGGATTGTGGTGCATTGGCATTCAGGGGCTCATCCTGGCTATCGGAGTTGTGGGTCTGAACCATCTGAAATAAATCTTCCCAAGTTTAATAGACGAGGAGAAGAAAGCACGATAGGTGAGAGGGAGAAGCACAGAAGACGAGAAAGATAAGAGGGAAAGACATATGCATCCTAACTAGGGAAACAATTGGTTTAACCCAATGAACAAATAGCCGGAAGGCTATCAAGAAGCAATCAAAAAGGCGACACTCAAAAAGATCCTATTACGGACTAAACGATACTAAAACTAAGGAGGAAAACTACCAATTTAGCTTATATGGACGATTGACTTGAAACAAACAGTGGATCTTGAACTTCCAGGCCATCCATCGCTTGGTCACGAATGGATCGGTCCTATAGAGATTCCAGAGGTAAGGCGGTCAATTTTAATTTGAAAACCAAGTTTTAGAAAAGGAACGGGTAAGAATTCAAGAATGAGATGTGAAGGTAAGGGAAAAATATGAGATAAGAATATAATAAGATGAGAAAGAATAGAATAAGATGAGATAAGAATATCTATTCATGTTAATCCGTTGATTTAATTTATAAAATAAATTTTGAAACTTTCGACTAAAACGACCATGCTAACTATGGCTACCATCTCTTGTCGGGACCCTGGGTATACAACCCCGAGACCCTCTGTGCATTCCGAACTAGTCCGGATTTTAGATTAATACAATAATAAATAAAATCTAAAAATTATAAAACTAGAACCAAATGAAAGGTACGGATTTTAGATTAATATAGAAATATGAATCACTCGAATCGGAGTTCGGATGAAGAAGAATTTTTGGATTTTTGGAATTATTTTCTAAAGAAAAATAGGTTTATTGCGTCATGCTGACGTCAACAACCGGAATTTAATTTTTAACTGAATTATTTTTCAAAAGAAAAATGGATGAGTCGCTGAAAGGTGGGCCCCACGTCCTACATGGACTGGGTTGATCCACGGGAGGGCGCCAGTCCACAGTGGACCGGATGCACAGAACAGTGCGCTTGTGTACGCTGGCTCAAGGCGCCACGCCGGCGCTGACAGGGCCAGGCAAGCGCTACGGTAGAGCTGGCGCTGCGGTGGCGTTGAGCTGGCGTGCCACATCGGCCGTGAAACGGTGGCACGTGGGACCCAAGGGTCTCCGAGGAACGACGGGGAGATGGCCGTAGACGAGGGCACTAGAGCCTAGAGGGGAGCGAGGCAAACTTGGCGCTCACGGCCTCGTCGACGGGGAGAGGCGGAGTAGTCGACGGCGAGAGGACGAAGCGGCGGTGGCTGCGGTCGAAGGCGGTGGTAGTGCTCGGGTGCACTTTTGGTGACAGAGAGGCGCATACGGGGTGGCCCGTGCTCTTGCGATGCTGGAGGTGGGGTCAACGACGCCAGAGGAGGCTCGGCGACGGCACTAGAGAGGGCGTTGTTGTTTGGCGGTCGGCGGCGAAAAGCTCCAAATTCGACGAGCTAGGGACGAGAGAGAGAGGGCGGCAGGGGGAAAGAGAGAGGGGACAGAGGGGCACTCGGTGCTTCCTTTTATAGCGGCGGTGGATGAGTGGGCCAGGAAAACAATGGTGGAGCTCCGCACGGCTCAGCACGTGAGCTCCGGCGACGCCGGTGGAAAACAAGGGAAGGGCGAAAGGTCGAGGCAAAGAACCGGGCCGCGACGGGACGGAACAGGGTAGGCGCGGCGACGGGCTCGAGGTGGAGAAAAGGGCGACATCAGTGGAAAAGACGCAGCGACTGACAGTCGCAAGCGCGTGCACAGACAAACGGGGTGGGGCAGAAGAACCGGAGCGAGCCTAGGGAAATAGTGACTGACCAGTGGGACCCAGCGACAGAGAGAGAGAGGGAGCGGATGGCGAGCGGCTGACCAGTGTGGCCCAGTTGCCAGTGAGAGAGCGGGGGTTGCACGGAGTAGGCCTTGCGGTGGGGAAAGGTACCATCACTGCTTTGGATTGTGCTAGAAAAATATTCAAATTGTGTTGTTTCGATTGACCCTACGAAGGTATTGCTTTGTTAATCTTGCGAGATAGCAAGTAAACAAGATGGCGTCAGCACTGTCTTCCCCGCCGTCATCGACGTCGCCGAATGCGTCAGGATCTCCAAGGAAAGTAGTACCAAAGGAACATGTCAGAGGAATATCAAAAATGCCTGTGTGCCGAATGACCATCCCGGCTGTTAGTCCCTCTGGGGTCCCTCTGCTTCCCCAGAAAGAAATAGCAACATTCCGGACTACCTGCAGCATACTTATAAGGGAACGGGTCCCCATCACCACAGAGAAATGGAAGGATGTGACAGACGAAGAGAAAGTGTAGCTGTGGACTGAAGTTACAACTTCGTTTGAGATCCCACCAGAATTCTCCGAACTCGTGCGACGACATGTGTTCCTCGCGATGGCACACGCTTGGAAGACCTTCAAGAGCAAGCTTGTCATGGAGTATGTGAACAAGGATCAGACGCCCTGCGCGAAGTATAGTTTCATATTGTCGGATATATGGGACGCCTTTGTGCAGATAAAGACAACAGACGAATTTCAGAGTAAAGTGCTGCGCACAAGGCTATCTAGGCACAAAACATTCACCCCCACAGACTTAGCACTGCTGGGTACACGAGTAAAATCTTGGAATGGATGCGTGAAGATGATCTAGCAATCTAGTCGGAGGTCTCCCTGCCATTTGTCGAGATCACAAACAAGAGCGCATGAAACTGGTTAAGAGAGAGGGCCAAAACCATGTTGTCAGGCGCCATCTCTTTCACAAACCCGGCAGACGAGGGAGTGTGACAACGCATGGTAAGATATGTCGAACTGCCTAGTTTTTAATAAGTCTATAACTTTGTATGGTCTAATATAACATGATGGCCTCTTGCAGCAAGCATTGAGTACCGAATCATCACAAGGCTCCTTTTTACCAGTCAGGGACAAGGATATACTATCCACGGCCCTAGAAAACAACGAGCACCCTGGTCGCACATGGGGCCTTGGGGTTTATGTATCATGGAAGCATGGATTCCCACACGACTCTGAGGCGTATAGGAGTCGGAAGAGAACCAAGGCCGAGCACGAAGAACAGTGGAAAGCGGAGTTTAAAGAATAGATTACTGCACGATTTTAAGCACAGATAACAGCATTACAGGAACAAATTAATCAAATCCTCAACCGGTCGCAACACGCCCCCCATGATTTTGGTAGCCAGCCCCTCTCAACATCAGAGTAGCGTCGCTTCCATACCTGCACTTCCTGAAGTTGGTGACTCCCAATTACCTATCGACCTCATCCAGGTCATGCACATCTCTAGGATGCTCCAAAGATAGACCTGTAGGATGCCTTAGCTAATTGTGTATCGTTTTGTAGGTGCCCACGCCCTGCCGGCTCCATGTGCTGGTTGGGTCCATTCATGTTGAGGCTGGTAGTGGTGCACGGTGCCCAGCTGTTGTAGGGTTACGCCAACATCCAGGTGGGCATGGTACATGATAATTTGTTGTCCATCCTACTGGAGAAGCACTCGAACAAAGACATCATAACACTACGGGATGTCATGCATACTTTTGTCAAGTGGCCCAAGAGGGACATCACCCTGGACCCTGCAGTGCTGCTTCAGAAGGCCTCCGTATCCTGTACTATGGAGACGGCGTCCGTGGAGATGGCGCACATGGAAACAAGAAAAGGTTGTCGAGTTGTCTTCCAAGAAGACAACTAGCAAGCGAGGCGCTAAGGCCAAATCGAAGAAGATTAAGGCGCCTTATAAGCCTGGAAAGTTCCCCCTCGGAATGTCGTTGGTCTCCCATACAACATTGGTTTGGCTTGTCAGACTTTGCAAGATTGGTATATGCGGCAGACCGATGAGGCGAGGGAAGACCAGCCTACCGGATTAACTGTCAGCTACAATGAGAACTATTTTCACCACAAGCTGGGCTACTTCGTCGTGTGCTTCGAGACTTATTTCATCTATTTGACCTCGACATCTCACTTCTACGATGATGGACATTGTAAGTGTGTACAATCAAGTTCTACATTCACAAAATACAGATAAATGTTCTAACTCACTACTTATGTATATGAAGGACCGAAATGGCAACAGAGGGGGGGGTGAATGGTGCCTTAAAAATTAAGATCCACCCTCTCAAGTGTCCACACAGCAATCCAAAACCCTCTGATAAATCAAAAGATGTGAAGTGAATCAAATCCAAAAGGTTAAGCAAAAACTGGGCGGTTCAGTCAGATATCGGAAGTTCCGATTGTACCCAGCGAAGAACAGTACGTACTGAAAATTTCCAAAAATCCGAAATACTCAAAGATTGCTGCTCTTCTCGGGTCAAGTCTTACAGGACATCATCCTAAACAACATCTTGACCTCATTGAGAAGGAATCGCAGAAAAAGATCCATTAATCAAAGAAAAATTGGATTTCTTGAATATTTGGCAAGAGAGACCAAAATCTACAATTTGCAAGATACTTAGATTCTTGGATCATGAAACTTTGAGGATATGTTAGCAATAATAGTAAGATTCTAGATATCAAGTTTCATGCCATCTCACAAGAGAAATCAAGAGTTTCACCAAAACCCTAGGTATTCAAGCCAAGAACAGAGAGAATAAAAGAGGCATAAACAAAGAACCAAAACCTCGAATTTCATTGATAGGAATCAAAAGATTACAAAGGCAAACACAGAGGAAAGATTACACGAATTTCAATTCATCCTCTCCAACTCAACAACCTCTCCAAAAAGCAAAACAACCTCTCCAAAGGCTCTTTAGCTAAAGCTAACCCTAATTTTCTCTCACCAAAAAGTCACCAAAACAACCAGGGGTTCACCTCTATTTATAGCCCTTGGATAACGGGTTCCAACCCGTTATGCCGGCTAAACCCTAACGAAGCCCGCTTCCACTTGTGCCGCCTTGCGAAATTACCCTTTCGCCCCTCGTGCACCTTCTGGAAGCTCCCGCATTCTTTGTTGTTCACGACTCGCAACCGCCTCGAGTGCACGCCGTCTTCGACACATCTTTACCGTTTTGACCTCAACGCCGCCTGCGTCTAGTCCGGTCTCCACGTGTCTCGCCACGACTCCACCTCGATGCCCTGCTACCAGCACAGACAAGAAACACATCACATAGCATTGCTCAAGATAATAGAATCATCATTTGCATTTAACTCAAATCCATTCGCAACTCAAAATCAAAACTCTGCCTCTCTGCACAGTTCTGCCTACAATCGGAAGTTCCGCACTTACCATGGAGGAAGTTTTGATTATCGAACGTCCGCTTTTGATTATCGGAACGTCCGCACCCCCAGGTTGGAAGTTCCGATTATCGTCAAAGCGGAACACACTTGTTAGGATTATCGGAAGTTCCGCGTTCCCAGGGGCGGAAGTTTCGATTATTACAATAGAACACAAACGTCAGGATAATCGGAAGTTCCGTTTTACCAGGGCGAAAGTTCCGATTATCGGAACTTCCGCATTCCAGATCCGGAAGTTCCGCACAGTACAGAACCACAACGGCAGCAGCGCAAATGCAATGAATCCAATCACAAACTTTTCAACATAGCGTCAAATACTCATCACTCGAATGGGGATCCTACTCACATGGTCTCTCAATCTCCCCCTTGATGAGTATATTGACAAACACGAAAAAGCAAACAGATGAGTTTGTGATAAAGACCAAACACGGTCTAATCTAGAAAACAAGAAGGCTCAAGACCATGTTTGTCAAAGGAGAACGACTGAAGCTTGAAATGAAAGAGCAAATATTTCTGCAAAGCTCCAGGTGACTTTTTCTCTCTAAACTAACTTCTCCCCCTTTTGACAATAAACACATCAAGAAGTATGAAAGAGAGGAAATGACTATAAGATATTCATTTTAAGCATTAGGAGCCATGAAGATTATCCAAAATGACTATTAGAGTATTACACCAAGCCATAACACATAAGAATGCTATCAAGATCATGACAATTGATGTATAGAAAAGCTAAGACAGGAAATCCATAATCTGAGAATTGGTCCAATACTTTAGCATGTCAAATAAACCAAGATTATAGTCTTGCTAAAGGTATCAAATACTCTAAGTGGAACCAAGAAGCATAATATTGAACATTTTAGAGTGCTACCAGTTGTAAGAAGGACTCATTTGATCAAGTACTTGGTCTGATCGAAGATAAGCAATTTTAGCACAAGTTTCTTTTTCTGGAAACATAATTATGGCTTTATCTTAGTAAAGCAAGTCCTGGACTAGGTGCCATCCACAACTACCTCCTAAGCTTCAACCATTTCAAATCTTAACCATGTGCTAGATCCCAAGCCTTATGTGACCACTCCAAGCAACAAACTTAAGGAAGTGATCTTAGGTCATCCAAAACTCCCCCTGAGTTCATGCCTTGTGCAATGGCAAGCAGTCTCATGAGAAAGAGTTGGTGAGATCAGTTTTTTCGCACAAAAGAGATCATTTTTGCTTTTGAAGTTTTTAGACCACCGATTAAAGATAAGTCATGTTTCTTAACGAACTGACATAGCTTAATCTAAAGTCCAATAGAGATTCAGGACTTGTGAGACCCCGGTTTATCCGACTTGTAATGCTTAACCACCCATTCGGTCCTAGCATCACAAAGCGTATAATCCGAGACTCGAGACATGTATACGTCCCTAAATGCAAGATATACACACCTTTACAAAGTTCATGCATCAATTCCATTCATTCACATAGAACCAAACAAGAACAACAAACTTAAGATAACATAAATAAAGGATAGTCATTACAAAAGAGAGGCCGAGGCGAATGACAAATACATAAAGAAATTTAACAATGAAGCAAAAGTGCCATAAGATGGCCATAAACAAAAGAGCCAATCGGTGTGCCTTTAACCCACAAGGCAACCGACAGGACCGCCAAGCTAGTCGTCGAATCCACAAGACAACTCACAAAAGTGAGGCCCTTGGGGCTCACCTTCGTCCTCTCAGAACAAAAGCAGCCCAAAGAAAAGCGGGTGAGTACTTTGAATGTACTCGCAAGATATATAAGAATGATAACAGATCTATACAATAACTACATGCAAGCTTATTTAAGTGGAGCAGGTTAGGACTCAAATTTTTAAGCATAAAGCAAGTTTTATTTGCAATAATGTAATAGCTCAAAGGCAATTTTGCAATCTGATTTTATTTGATAAAAGCAGTGGTAATCAAGTAACAACAACAAGAAAAGCAGTCCCGAAGTGACTAAACCATTAGTCACCACAACAATAGCATGAATTACCCATTCATGCCAACCATGTCAAGTTTTAATTTTTAAAACAAAAACAGTTGTTGAAGTCTAGATCTTGCGTGAAATCACCAAGCGTGTCCATAACCTAGGACGAGGCTATTCGAATAGTTTTGTCCTCGCAGGTGTACCAACTTACCCACATGCCGATCGCCTTTTGCCACGGGTTAAGCACACTTCCTTAGGTATGCGCAAGACGCTAAGTCCTACGAGACGCTTCCAATATTGTGAATTATTCACGAGCCGCCTGTATGGATAGAAACCCATACGTTGTGTCGAGTCATCGTAAAGCCTCGGTCAACTACCCTTCCCTGTAAAGCCTTGGACAACTACGACGCCCTCGAGGTGGAGAGCCTACCCGAATCTCCACCACCGCACACCCAACACAAGAACACCGAGAGCACATATCATGTTTCACACAACGCACACAACCCCCTCCTGCGACTCGGAGATAACCCACGCCAAAGTACTAGGTCAAGAGGGGTCCCATATAACCCTCATGTGGTTAGTACGCAAAAGTACTTGGATCGATGGCGCAAGCAACATTTTCGGTCCTTAGGGACAGGCACCTTTCCTTGTCACACCCAACAATTACACCAACATGCCATTGTGCCCAAGTCAAATCATTTTGTTTCATTTTCGGTTTTTACAAAACAAAAGCATAAGGTGCCGAACCAAAAATAAACAAAATGATATGTGTGATCAAGGTCATCGACTAAGTCGATAACCGCCCAATTCTACCGGTAGCTAAGCATTTCTAAGCATGACATCGCAAAGACAAGTAAAGAGCATAATTAAATCACCGGCTCTAATTCACCAAATGATGATAATAACTCATGGTTGTGGTAGGGGATAACATTTTAATGGCAACAATGCATTAGGAATAGCTACCACTAAACAGGGCAAAAATAATTGGACACAAAAGTAATGCATACATATAGTTTGTAAACAAGATATTAGACTTTGAAAGTAATGGGACATTTATGATCAACTATCTTGCTCGCTTCTTGAGGGTTCGGTGTTGCTGGGATCAACAATATTATCAACGTGTTTCTGGATCCTATCGAAAGAACCAAAAGAACCGATAAGAACGAAGAAAAACACCAAGACCCAATCAGAAAAAGTTCTCCAAAAGTTCTGAAAATCTTACAGTAGCAAGATCATGATTTATAAAGAATTTAGCAACAAGAACCAATTGATTTGGATTCTTAATGCCAAAGATATGATCAAAACAATTTTGCTCAGCTTTTATAAATCAAAAAATGCTACTATTCATTAGCAAAAATTTCTGGAGCTATACTGGGGTTGGAAACATTTTTAGATTAAAGATGAGTTGAAAACATAACCAACAAAATTTGAATCAACCGAAAAGGATTTGAAATGAATTAGTTATGCATTTTTCAAGTTATCACAATTTTCAGTTGATAACTAAATTCTTTCGGGAAAATCAGAAATTAAAAACGACGTGGCCGAACCTGGGACGTTGATCTCGGATCCAACGCCCAAGCTCGGCGCTGACGCTGCTGCGAATTTACAAACCCTAAACGCTCACCGTTGGATCCGGATCCAACGGTTCACGTGATCGTGACGCCGACGGCCGAACGTTCATTCAATCCGACCGCTGATCTAAGGATGGACGGTCCGCGACGACTCACGTTCAAAACTTCGTCCCAGATTTTCGTCCGACAAAATGACTGGGAAGAACGGCTCGCCGCCGGCGACTCTGGTCGCGGTGGCGGTGCGAGCTAATGCCCAAAATGGGTTCTAACACTCTTGCGCACACAATGTCATCACGGTTTTGGTCGCGTGGCTTAGAACGCCGGCAAGCGGAGATAACCGAGGTGACTCAAAATGACCGAAACGAAAACGCAAATGAGCTCACCGCGTTCAAGGGAGCGAAAAGTGCCAAGCAACTAGGGACTAATAAGAGGGTACCGAGCCCAAAGAAGGCACCGAGGAGAAACGAGTGGCTCAGGCGAAGAAGAATAGCGCTTTAGTAGAATGGGGAAATCCAAATTGATCCGCTCTCTTCTCGCAAAAGCAAATCGATGAGGGTTAATACTCGGTGAGATGCTAAGAAGTTGGGAAGCAAGGGTTTAGAAGGAGAGAGCAGGAACACCACTTTCACCGGAAGGATCCAAGCTCCAACAATGGCGAGAGCAATTTGAAATGGAGCTCGAGCGATGCACTAACAGTGGTGCCGAGCTCAAGAGTGTTCAAAGGATGCTAAGGAAGCCTTTGGAGGAGTTTTATAGCCAGAGGGGCAAGGAAGAAGCAACGGAAGAAAAATGGCGAACTCGTGTTGAGGTCGATCGAGGCGATGGGAGCACGTGAACTCGAGGAGGACGACGACTTGGAGGCGGTGGGACGGAGCAATAAATGCCGAGAATCGCTGGTAAAGCGAGAGACCCGACGCCGACACGCTCGCCTTTTCACCAACCATCATTGACCAAGGCCGAGCGCGAAGCAGCGGAGGAAGACGATAGCCGCCACCGCTGGATTTAATCGGACGGTGAAAAGAACGGTCGAGAATAACGATTCAATCACGCGCTTGATCTCGGCCGTTGATTTGGATCCTACGGTTCACGTTGCGCGAGGCGCTCGGACGGTCCGAACGCTCACGCGATTGTGGACCCTTGATTTAGAATCCAACGGTTCAAATGGATCGCGCTGTTCGGACGGTCCGAACGCTCACGCGATCGTGGACCGCTCGATGTCGATCCAACGGCGCACAACACTCGCTACCGAACCGACCGGCAAAGGCGCTTAGTTGATAGGCCGAGTCAAGTGGCTCGAGCCCAGTCCGATCCGAACTCGAGGAACAGTGAAAACCGCTAGAGTTTGAATTTGAATAAGCGATTTTTGGAGGAATTATATGGGGTAGCAAACAAACTCCAAAATTTATGAAATTTTAATCGAGCTTGTCGATGCAGGAGGAACCTCATATAAAATTTTCAGAGAGTTTTATGCAATGCATTTTCTCTAAAAATTCCAGAAGGCCATTTTAGGATTTTGACTAATGTTTGACTTGTCTCAAAAATTATCAAATAATTCCTGAAAATTATGAAATAATTCTGAGGTGTTAAACATCACTCCTAGGTTCAAAGAAAATTATTTTCAGGGGTTGGGCACAAGATTTTCATGAAGGAGATTTGTGTTGGTGCCCAAATGGCAATTTGATTTTTGATTTCCCATAATTCCTTTACAAAAATTATGGAACTGATTACAAAAATCAAGATCAGCGAAAAAGTTTTAATTTCTCCTCATTTTTATTACATTTGAAATACAAAACAATTTTGGGATGTTACAGGACTCAACTCAGCCTACTTGACATGGCGAGAATCATAAAAGGATAACTTCAACAGACTAGTCTCAAGAGCTATCATGACAAGATTTTAGTTCAAGTTGAGCAATTTTAGTCACCTTAACATGGCAAAGACTAAACTACACATAAAAAGTCATGATAAATCTAGCAGTTGGGCATAAGTCATGGCAAGATGTAAAACAGTGAAAACAGATCATAAGGGATAATAGACAAGGCTCCATATGATTATATTCCAATGCAGGATGAAATGCACGAAAATCCAGATCCCCTTCAGAATGAGATGCATCTTTTAATTCAGATTGAGTTATGACAAATTTAAGAACTAGAAGAACCAAGATGAAATCCCCCTGAACCAAAGGAACAAAAACGAGAAACTGGAAAGAGAAAGAGAACAGGCAGACCTTAGAGCATAGATAAGATATAGAGAATGCCATAACTCAGACTAATTATTATCTACCCCATATGATTCCAGGACTATTAGCTGATCAACTAACATACTAAGAAGCAAACACTGTCCCTGTCTACCCAAGGGTGGCCCGACCCTCGCTAGAACCTATAAGAAGTGAGTAAGCTCAACCTAGAGAGAGGAGAAACAACTAATAAGCAGCATCCTAGAAGCACAAGATAAGAACAAGCAGTCAAAGCAGCTTAATTGACCAGAGAACCACTCTAACCTATGCTGGAAGGACTTAGACCCAAAGTACTTAAAAGAAAAGCAACCAGAAAGGAGTAATAGCAAAATTAAAATATAATACAGTAGTAAAACACAAACTCCCCCTCACAACAGTCCATAACGACAAACCACCCCAAGCTCTCCCCGCAGAGCTGAAAACCGAGAGATGTCCAAAGGCTTGGTGAAGATATCAGCCAACTGGTGTTCACTCTCCACAAACTGAAGCACAATGTCACCCTTCTCTACATGGTCTCGAAGAAAGTGATATCTGATATCAATATGCTTGGTCCGAGAATGTTGCACTGGGTTCTTGGCAATGCAAATCGCAGACGTGTTATCACAAAAGAGTGGAACACGATCGATTACTAACCCAAAGTCCTGCAAGGTTGAGACCATCCAAGGCACTTGGCTACAAAGAATCGGCTGCAAAGAACGCATTTCGCCTCTGCAGATGGATCATGCAACACCGGATCGCTTCCTTGAAGACCAGAGACAAGAGAAGTGCCAATGAATTGGCAAGTGCGAGGTGCTCTTCTTATCTATCCTCTGACCAATAAATCTGCGTCGAGAAGGCTCTAAGAGATAGACAAGAAGAGGAAGAGTACTAGATACCATAGTCAATGGTAGCTCAAGGTACCGAAGATGCGCTTCATCACTTTGGCGGTGAGATACGTGAGGAAAGCTCAAATCGAGCACAAAGACATACAGAGAAATGTATGTCTGGTCTCGAGGCTATGAGGTACAAGAGAGAGCCTATCATGCTTCTGAACTCCTTTTGATCAACTGGCTCGCCGTCTTCATCTGGGTCAAGAGAGGATGTAGAAGCCATTGGAGTTGACACTGGCTTGCCATCACTCATGTCAAAGCGTCTCAGGAGATCACGAGTGTACTTGCCTTGGTGCAGAAAAGTACCCTCCCGAGTCTGTTTGATTTGGAAGCCAAGGAAGAAACTCAACTCGCCCATCATGCTCATCTCAAATTCTGAGCTCATGACATCCGAAAACTGGGAGACAAGAGCATGCGAGGAGCCGCCAAAGATAATGTCCTCCACATAAATCTGGACGAGCAGAAGATCAGTGCCAAGACGGCGGATGAACAAAGTCTTGTCAATTTTACCCATTTCAAAATCATGACTCAACAGATAGGACTTAAGCCTTTCATACCAGGCTCTAGGAGCTTGCTTAAGTCCATACAGAGCTTTTGAAAGCTTGAAGACATGATTAGGGTACTTGGGGTTTTCGAAACATGGGGGATGTCTGACATAGACTTCTTCCTCAATAAGTCCATTGAGAAAGGCACACTTGACGTCCATCTGGTAAAGCTTGAAGCCTTTAGAAGCTGCAAAGGCAAGCAAGATTCTAATAGCTTCAAGTCAGCTACACAGGGGCAAAAGTCTCCTCAAAATCGAGACCTCAACACAGGAGTAACCCCGAGTTACCAGCCTAGCCTTGTTTCAATGACTACCCCATCTTCGCTTGCTTGTTCTTGAAAACCCACTTGGTCCCAATTATATTGTGACTCGAGGGGCTCAACAAGTGTCCGCACCTTGTTTCTTTTGAAGTTTTCCAATTCCTCATGCATGGCATTAATCCATGACTCATCGTAAAGAGCATGACAAACGCCTTTAGGCTCAAAAGAGGCAACAAAGGCGTAATGGAGATAGAAGAGAGACATGCCGCTTTTGAACGAGTGACTCGCTCAAAAGATCTCCAATGATCCGCCTCAAGGATGGTCCTTTTGAATGTGTCTAGGAGGTCCAGGTGAGATGAAGAAGTGGCCTCTATCTCATGAGCAGATGAGATAGGACAGAGCCACTAGCTTCAAGAAGCTGTAAGGTAAGGTCGATCTCCTCGAGGTGCGTGTGGAAGAAGGCACCTCAGAGTAGGAGAAAGAACTGGATCGTACACAACCTCATCTCTGCCCTCCTCATCATCCACAAAATGGACTCAGATCGCTCTAGAGAACTCGATATATCGTGCCTAGTCCCTGACCGCCTCATCGAAGGTCACCTCACAAGTTTCTACCATTTTGCTAGACTCAGCCTGCACTCTATAGGCACGAGAAGAAGTCGAGTAACCCGTAAAGATCCCATCACAAGATCGTGACTCGAACTTATCTAGGTTCCTGCACTTTAATAAAACACTTGCAACCAAACACACTAAAAATACGAGACACCGGGCTTTGCCCATATCTCAACTCATAGGAAGTACGATGCAGAGTGCCCTAAGAAAACTCGCTTGAAACATGGCATGCAAAGGGCAATAGCCTCACCAAAACTTCCTAAGTGTAGAATATTCATTTAGCATCGTTCGCCATCTCGACTAAGGTGCGATTCTTCCTCTCCACAACGCCATTCTCACGAGGGACGTGCATGGAGATGATAATCGGTGCTCTACACTGCCTCACCACGTAAACTCTCAAAGTAGAATTCTTGAACTCGTGCCATTATCATCGCGAATTGCTCGTAATGCACCGGGAGCCCAAGTAAAGCCTACTAAAAGACCACGAAAATGAGTAAACGCCTCATCCTTCGAGGCTAAGAAAACACCCAAGAGTACCTCGAGAAGTCATCGACCACAACAAGAACATACCACTTCCTCCCATCGATTGCACTGAGCCGGGCCAATCAGATCCATATAGAGCGCTTGTCCGGTGCATCACCATTGTTATCAGAATCGAGAGTGAGAAGCGGTAACCATCTTGCCCTCGGCATGGAGAGCAAACTAGATCCTTGACCATCTTGAGTTTCGCAAACCACGAATGAGATCGTGGCGCTAACTCTGGTCAAATGATCAAGTTCTATATGACCAAGTCTCCTATTCCGTAAGGTCAAATCACGGATTCGTAAGCAATTAAACACCGGAGAGGATCACCAAAAGACTCGTAAAAATCAAGACGAAAGATCCTCCCATAACGAGAAATCCGCAAACCGCACTACCCAAGAATCAAAAATTTTGCAATTGTTTTTCTTAAAACTCACCTCAAATCATCATCGGTGAGTCGAGAGATCTGAAAGCGATTATATCGTAGCTTACTTACTAAGGCAACATCTTTCGTAATAAATGAATCACTAATGCGCACAAGTACTTTAGCAATGACGCGCCAAACGAAGCATCTCCAAAGGTGATCGCCTCATCACCGAGCACGGGCTAGGAAGAAAACCAACGAGAATCTCGGTCATATGGCGAGAACAACCGTAGTCTACAAGCCAAACCTTTCCTTCCCCGCCTGGCGAACTGAGTCAAACAGAGTAAAGTCTCAAGATCGGGTGAATCAACAAAGGATTTTGGCACCCAATACCGAGTAACACGTCGAATGTATGAAGTAGTCAAGCAAGATCGACCTCTATCTACCCTACGCCTCGCCACTAACGAGCCGAAGGTCTGCGTGTGCACCTAAAGTATTATTGAATCCGACCGCTATGGAAGAGCAAGTCAATTCGTAACATAATGATCTCGCCGCGGTAGCCATCTCGAAGGAAAACCGAGATCTACCCTCAAAACGACTAAGTCACGACCAAAGGAAGCATGAGAACGAAAATCGAAACTCGAAAAACCAAGTCCTCGATGTCGCCCTAAATCATCGCTGTAGCAAACCTAGACCTCATGTTAGTCTTAAGTGCACTCATGGTCCGGGCGACCACGAATGCGCCTAAAGGACTCAACACGATCTCTACGCACGATCTTGGCGCCGCTCAAGCAATGATCAAACAAGTGTCCATCTTTCGACGAAGGTGCAATGATACCGCCTTCGAGAGGTCAAGCCGCAGTGGAATCACCTTACCTGCCCACGATCTCCATCTCCGGCCTCGCCCTCGCCCTATAAAGGAGCACAGTCGCCTCTACTCCTCAAGCTTTGCCCCAACTCTCCACACCTCCCTCGCTCCCGTCGCCGCATGTTGGCTCTTCTCTCGCGGCGTGGTGCTCCGCCTCTAGCGCCGCACGGTGAACCTCCGGCCGCCTCGACCGCCATCGGCCGCCTAGCACGCAACACGTGCGCACCTCCGCATCCCTCGGGCGTCGCGGAGCTCCTTACGCCAGCGACGAACCACACCGCCGCCCTCGCGTCGGACCATCTTCAGCCATGCCCTCGCGTCGCCAGGTGCGCATCGCGCTCAGCATCACCTTCGAATATTTTGTGCACTCACCCCAAGCTCTCCTGAGTGGCAAAGAAGATGTCCAAAGGCTTGGTGAAGATATCGACCAACGTGTTCACTCTCCAAGCTGAAGCACAATGTCACCCTTCTCTACATGGTCTCGAAGAAAGTGATATCGATATCAATATGCTTGGTCGAGAATGTTGCCTTTGGGTTCTTGGCAATGCAAATCGCAGCGTGTTATCACAAAAGAGTGGAACACGATCGATTACTAACCCAAAGTCTCGCAAGGTTGAGACCATCAAGGCACTTCTACAAGATGTCGACAACGTCTCGGCCTCTGCGGATGGGCATACACAGGTCGCTTCCTTGAAGACCGGGAGACAAGAGAAGTGCCAATGAATTGGCAAGTGCGAGGTGCTCTTCTTATCTATCCTCGACCCGTAAATCTGCGTCGGAGAAGGCTCTAAGAGATAGACAAGAAGAGGAAGAGTACTAGATACCATAGTCAATGGTAGCTCAAGGTACCGAAGATGCGCTTCACCTTTGGCGGTGAGATACGGAGGAAAGCTAAACGAGCACAAAGACATACAGAGAAATGTATGTCGGTCTCGAGGCTATGAGGTACAAGAGAGAGCCTATCATGCTTCAACTCCTTTTGATCAACGCTCGCCGCTCTTCATCCGGTCAAGAGAGGATGTAGAAGCCATTGAGTTGACATCGCTTGCCATCACTCATGTCAAAGCTGCTCAGAGATCACGAGTGTACTTGCCTTGGTGCGAAAAGTACCTCCCGAGTCTGCTTGATTTGGAAGCCAAGGAAGAAACTCAACTCGCCCATCATGCTCATCTCAAATTCGAGCTCATGACATCCAAACCGGAGACAAGAGCATGCGAGGAGCCGCTAAAGATAATGTCCTCCACATAAACGACGAGGTAAGATCGGCCAAGACGGCGGATGAACAAAGTCTTGTCAATTTTACCCATTTCAAAATCATGACTCAACAGATAGGACTTAAGCCTTTCATACCAGGCTCTAGGAGCTTGCTTAAGTCCATACAGAGCTTTTGAAAGCTTGAAGACATGATTAGGGTACTTGGGGTTTTCGAAACATGGGGGATGTCTGACATAGACTTCTTCCTCAATAAGTCCATTGAGAAAGGCACACTTGACGTCCATCTGGTAAAGCTTGAAGCCTTTAGAAGCTGCAAAGGCAAGCAAGATTCTAATAGCTTCAAGTCTGGCTACAGGGGCAAAAGTCTCCTCAAAATCGAGACCCTCAACCTGGGAGTAACCCTGAGTTACCAGTCTAGCCTTGTTTCGAATGACTACCCCATCTTCGCTTTGCTTGTTCTTGAAAACCCACTTGGTCCCAATTATATTGTGACCTCGAGGGGGCTCAACAAGTGTCCAGACCTTGTTTCTTTTGAAGTTTTCCAATTCCTCATGCATGGCATTAATCCATGACTCATCAGAAAGAGCATGACAAACGTCTTTAGGCTCAAAAGAGGCAACAAAGGCAGAATGGAGATAGAAGAGAGACATGCCAGTTTTTGAACGAGTGACTCGCCAAAAGATCTCCAATGATCCGCTCAAGGATGGTCCTTTTGAATGTGTCTAGGAGGTCCAGGTGAGATGAAGAAGTGGCCTCTATCTCATGAGCAGATGAGATAGGACAGAGCCACTAGCTTCCAAGAAGCTGTAAGGTAGTGATCTCCTCGAGTGGGTGGAAGAAGGCACCTCGGGAGTAGGAGAAAGAACTGGATCAGTACACAACCTCATCTCTCCTCCTCATCATCCACAAAATGGACTCGAGTCGCTCTAGAGAACTCGATATATCGTGCCTAGTCCCTGACCGCCTCATCGAAGGTCACCTCACAAGTTTCTACCATTTTGCTAGACTCAGCCTGCACTCTATAGGCACGAGAAGAAGTCGAGTAACCTGAAAGATCCCATCACAAGATCGTGACTCGAACTTATCTAGGTTCCTGCACTTTAATAAAACACTTGCAACCAAACACACGAAAATCTGAGACACCTGGGCTTTGCCATATCTCAACTCATAGGAAGTACGATGCAGAGTGCCCTAAGAAAAACTCTGCTTGAAACATGGCATGCAAAGTGGCAATAGCCTCACCAAAACTTCCTAAGTGTAGAATATTCATTTAGCATCGTTCGCCATCTCGACTAAGGTATTTCGATTCTTCCTCTCCACAACGCCATTCTGCGAGGGACGTGCGGAGATGATAATCGGTGCTCTACACTGCCTCACCACGAAACTCTCAAAGTAGGAATTCTTGAACTCGGTGCCATTATCACGCGAATTGCTCGTAATGCACCGGGAGCCCAAAAAGCCTACTAAAAGACCACGAAATGAGTAAACGCCTCATCCTTCGAGGCTAAGAAAACACCCAAGAGTACCTCGAGAAGTCATCGACCACAACAAGAACATACCACTTCCTCCCATCGATCGACTCGAGCCGGGCCAACAGATCCATATAGAGCAGCTTGTCCCGGTGCATCACCATTGTTATCAGAATCGAGAGTGAGAAGCGGTAACCATCTTGCCTGCGCATGGAGAGCAAACTAGATCCTTGACCATCTTGAGTTTCGCAAACCACGAATGAGATCGTGGCGCTAACTCGGTCAAATGATCAAGTTCTATATGACCAAGTCTCCTATTCCAGAAGGTCAAATCACGGGATTCAGAAGCAATTAAACACCGGAGAGGATCACCAAAAGACTCAGAAAAATCAGCACGAAAGATCCTCCCATAACGAGAAATCCGCAAACCGGACTACCCAAGAATCAAAAATTTTGCAATTGTTTTTCTTAAACTCACCTCAAATCATCATCAGGAGTCGAGAGATCGAGGATTATCTTAGCGAATAATTGGAATTTCTTTAGAAATTTAATTCGGAAAATCGAAATTCTGATTTTAGGATTTAATTTAGGTTTTAAACTTCCGGAGCTCGTATTTCTTCATACAAACTCCGATTTAGGTGATTCAAATTTCTAAATTTGTATAAAATCAAGATCTAGCTAACTAAACCAAAATTATTTAATTTGGAATTAATTTGAATTTTCATTTGAATTTATTTGTGTTCATTTGTATTCGCTTGAATTTGGAATATTTTCACAGATAGATTTTGACGACTCTGAGAGCTTGACCCTATTGAAGAAGTAGAATACCAGGAATTTGAGCAAGGCAAGTTACACCATTGACCATTTTGCCCCAATATTTAAAATTATTTAATTTGTGTTTTAAATTATTATTGCATGCATAATTGTATTTAATTATTTTAAATTCTGCTTTTAAATATTTAATTATTCCAATTCCTTTGTATAGCCAAATTTGATTGTTGTATTATCAATTCCTTGTAACCTTAGTCAAATGAATTTAAAATAAATATATGCATAGAAATGCTTAGACCATGAAATATTTGACTTTGGGAGAATTTAGCCAAAATTTCATAAATCGATAAAAAGCCTATGACATTGCTTTGTCATGGTGGACTTTTCAAATGTCTTTGAAAATTATAAAATAAAAGAAAATGGTTTGTACTTGGGAAAACATGGACTTGGTGGGTGCAGTTTATGCACGCCGTCGGTTAGGAGTCGAGACCGTGGTTTTTATTGAAAGATGCCCATGTAGATTAAGGACCGCCTTTGAGCCGCATCTTGTAAAAGCTCCACGATACCACATGTTCTGTATGGGCGTAACCGGCTTAATAATTGGTATTACCTCATTATTGTTTATGCCATTTTGTTGTGTGGGTGTCGCTAGACTTTATTCCCACTTGGCGCAAGAGGGGCTTCGTAGGTGGTTAGCCTAATGGAAGTGAAACCTAGCGGCATATTGGTATTGAGGTAATGCATTGAAACGCTTGTGATAATTGCCTAGTCGCACGCCTAAGGAAGCGCTATTGGCCGACATAACGCAAATTATCTCGTGGGTAAAGTTGTACCACCTCTGCAGAGTGTAAATCTATTCGAATAGCCGTGTCCACGTTATGGACATCTGAGCAAAGCCACTCTAAGTTAGATTTGTTTTTGGTTTTAAAATAAATTTGGACATGATTTGAGGATGGTTAATCCTTGTGGTAAAATTAGGCGGTAGCCTTGTGATAGGAGGGTATCCTTCACCATGTTTCATATGGAGGTTATCCACTATAAAATGATGAACTTCAAATTTGAATTTAACTATGGAATAAAAATATGCCTTGAAACTTAGTATAAATATTTAAACCAAAAAGGCCGATTTATAAATAAACCCTATAACCCTCCTTTGATAAACTTATGCATACATTCTAAATTCAATTGGGTGTAATTTGAGACACATTGTAGTGCTCACTCTTGCTGAATATTATTATTCGGAGAAGACTGCTATCCGAAGGTGAGGAGCAGGACGATTAGGCAAACCTCGACGATTACTGTGGCGGTCGTGTGGCTTACCATTATATTTTGCTTTAGCTTAATGTTTTATTTGCTCTCGGCCCGGTTGTAATAAACTCTATGCTTATTAAATATACACTGGATATGTTTGTGATAACATTTTGTATGTGTACACGAAATCTGGACTAGTGTATGAACACGAGAATTCGGATCCTTCGTTCCGGGTTCGACATTCGTCGAGATCCTTTGAACAAAATCACGATTTAAAATTGACTTTCTCACCGGCTTAGTTTTGATCACACCGTGCTATGGTAAAACCCACTTGGTCCCAATTATATTGTGACCTCGAGGGGCTCAACAAGTGTCCGGACCTTGTTTCTTTTGAAGTTTTCCAATTCCTCATGCATGGCATTAATCCATGACTCATCGTAAAGAGCATGACAAACGCCTTTAGGCTCAAAAGAGGCAACAAAGGCGGAATGGAGATAGAAGAGAGACATGCCGTTTTGAACGAGTGACTCGCTCAAAAGATCTCCAATGATCCGCTCAAGGATGGTCCTTTTGAATGTGTCTAGGAGGTCCAGGTGAGATGAAGAAGTGGCCTCTATCTCATGAGCAGATGAGATAGGACAGAGCCACTAGCTTCCAAGAAGCGTAGGTAGGGGTCGATCTCCTCGAGGTGCGGTGGAAGAAGGCACCTCGGGAGTAGGAGAAAGAAGCTGGATCAGTACACAACCTCATCTCTGCCCTCCTCATCATCCACAAAATGGACTCGGATCGCTCTAGAGAACTCGATATATCGTGCCTAGTCCTGGTGGCCTCATCGAAGGTCACCTCACAAAGTTTCTACCATTTTGCTAGACTTCAGCCTGCACTCTATAGGCACGAGAAGAAGTCGAGTAACCTGTAAAGATCCCATCACAAGATCGTGACTCGAACTTATCTAGGTTCCCTGCTTTTTAATAAAACACTTGCAACCAAACACACGAAAATACGAGACACTGGGCTTTGCCCATATCTCAACTCATAGGAAGTGCGATGCAGAGTGCCCTAAGAAAAACTCGCTTGAAACATGGCATGCAGTGGCAATAGCCTCACCAAAACTTCCTAAGTGTAGAATATTCATTTAGCATCGTTCGCCATCTCGACTAAGGTACGATTCTTCCTCTCCACAACGCCATTCTCGCGAGGGACGTATGGAGATGATAATCGTGCTCTACACTGCCTCACCACGAAACTCTCAAAGTAGAATTCTTGAACTGGTGCCATTATCACTGCGAATTGCTCGTAATGCACCGGGAGCCCAAATGTAAAGCCTACTAAAAGACCACGAAAATGAGTAAACGCCTCATCCTTCGAGGCTAAGAAAAACACCCAAGAGTACCTCGAGAAGTCATCGACCACAACAAGAACATACCACTTCCTCCTCTTGATGCGACTCGAGTGGGCCAATCAGATCCATATAGAGCAGCTTGTCCCGTGCATCGACCATTGTTATCAGAATCGAGAGTGAGAAGCGGCAACCATCTTGCCCTGCCGGCATGGAGAGCAAACTAGATCCTTGACCATCTTGAGTTTCGGCAAACCACGAATGAGATCGTGGCCGCTAACTCGGGTCAAATGATCAAGTTCTATATGACCAAGTCTCCTATTCCGAAGGTCAAATCACGGATTGAAGCAATTAAACACCGGAGAGGATCACCAAAAGACTCAGAAAAATCAGCACGAAAGATCCTCCCATAACGAGAAATCCCGCAAACCAGACTACCCGAAGAATCAAAAATTTTGCAATTGTTTTTCTTAAAACTCACCTCGAAATCATCATCAGGGAGCTGAGAGACTGAAAGCAGATTATACTGTAGCTTACTTACTAAGGCAACATCTTTCGTAATAAATGAATCACTAATGCGCACAAGCCTTTAGCAATGACGCGCCCAAACGAAGCATCTCCAAAGGTGATCGTCTCATCACCTGGAGCACGGGCTAGGGAAGAAAACCAACGAGAATCTCCGGTCATATGGCGAGAACAACCAGAGTCTACAAGCCAAACCTTTCCCTTCCCTGCCCGGCGAACCTGAGTCAAACAGAGAGTAAAGTCTCGATCGGGTGAATCAACGGTGATTTTGGCACCCAATCGAGTAACACGTCGAACAGATGAAGTAGTCAAGCAAGACTGACCTCTATCTACCCTACGCTCTCTGTCACTCAACGAGCCAGAAGGTCTGTGTGCAGACCTAAAGCTGTTGCTGAATCCGACTGCTATGGAAGAGCAAGTCGGAATTCTGGTAACATAATGATCTCGCCGCGGGTAGCCATCTCGAAAGGAAAACCGAGATCTACCCTCAAAACGACGGAAGTCACGACCAAAGGAAGCATGAGAACGAAAATCAGAAAACTCAGAAAAACCAAGTCCTCGATGCTGCCCTAAATCATCAGTTGTAGCAAACCTAGACCTCATGTTAGTCTTAAGTGCACTCATGGTCTGGGGCTGACCCTGAATGCGCCTAAAGGACTCAACACGATCTCTACGCACGATCTTGGCGCGCCTGAAGCAATGATCAAACAAGTGTCCATCTTTCTGACAGAAGGTGCAATGATACTTCGCCTTCTGAGAGGCCGAAGCTGCAGGTGGAATCACCTTGCTGTCAGAGATCCTTTGAACAAAATCCACGATTTAAAATTGACTTTCTCATCCCCGGCTTAGTTTTGATCACACCTGGTGCTATGGTTCTGAGCACGACAGGTGGATGCTTCCTCATATCCTCACGGAAATCATATCCTAGACCCTGATTAAATCTGCAAATCTTAGATTGGTCTAGAATGAGGTTGAGCTTCTTCTTGCCTCCTACAAACCTCTCGAGAGTGTTCATAAGATACCGACACTCCCGAAAGAGAGAGGTGCAAGAAGAGCAGGGGGGAGAAAGAACAACAGAGGATAAGGGAGCGTAAGAAGAACCAACAAATAGAGGAAACATTGGCTTGTGCATGCACAACCACTCTGGGGGAACAATTCTACTACTAGCCAGTTGGTTTACGTCGCTAGGCGCCTCTACCAAACCCTCATGTTTCTTCCCAAAGACACACATTACAAGCGGATGGTTGCTTCTCTAGAAGGTCCTTTGTTAGCTTCACACATTTTTCATCGAACAATCAATTCATATTTGAGTTTTTCACAAGCATCTTGCATGGTGAGCTAACAGGTCCTTAGAAGCAAATTTGGCCAATTTGTTATTGTCATCAACTAATTCTTGAAACTGCTTGGAGACAGATTCAAGTTCAAGAAGAAGTTTGGGACAGTTCACACATGAAGCAATAGGCTCAAGAAGGAAAGCTTGTAGTTCAGTTGATTTTATGGTCTCGCCTGCTTTAGATTCATCTTTAGATTATTACAGCTTTCACAAATCTCGGGCAGATCAAGCAACATAGTATAAAGACCTTTAAAAGCATTGTCCTTATCCTCACATGAGGTGGAAGAAGTAGTTTCTACACTAGTCGATGAACTAGGTGCTAGCCTACTCATTTCTAGTTCAGTAAGCATACTAGCATTCTCCACCTTAAGCTTATCAAGCTCAGAAGTCAGACTATCATGTGAGGTCCTTAATTTCTCCATGTCACCAATCAAAACACAGCATGTATCATAATCATCACGGGAGGAAGCAGATCTAAGTGAAGTAAGCTCCCGTGATTGTCTATCTACTTCCTTCTCAAGATCACCAACCTTAGCTCTAGATCTAGCATAAAACTTTCCTAGCTTAAGAAATGCATCATTGAGCTGGTCATAAGAGGGACCTACCTCATCGGAGTCGCTGTAGAGCTCGCTGTCGCTGACGTTGGTCCCGTTGGCCATGAAGCACATACCGATGAAGTCGTCACCGTCCTTGGGATCTTGATCATCCTTGCCCTCGTCGTCGCTCCATCCCTCCACGTCGCTGAAGTTGAGGTCGTCGAAGGCGGTGAGGACGCGATGGAAAAGCTTCTTGGCCTTCCCAAAGTTGCGGAACTTCTTCTTGTCTTGAGCAGGTGCTGAGGGCTTCATGTTGCGGTTCTTGTCGATGTAGTCGTTCTTGCTCGGACCGCCGTAGTCACCTTTGCCCTTCCCCAGCTTGGGGCAATTTGCTCGGATGTCGTTGGGGCCACCACACTCGAAACAAATCACGGGTCCTCCTCTTCTTCCATCCCTCCTTCTCTTGAAAGCATGGGAAAACTTCCGAGCTAGGAGGGCTAGTTGTTCATCGCAAAGTCGCTCTAACCGATCATCGGCTATGTCACGAGAGCGACCAGGAGAAACCGCAAAGAGAATCAGAAGAAGATCCAGAAGTGGGATCGGTGACTAAGGCCATCGACTGTAACTTCGACCTTCGAGAGACTATGTCAATCTCGTGAGTCTTGAGGCGCGAGTAAAGTGCGTCAAGAGTCAAAGTCGAGAGGTCCGTGGTATCCTTGATGGTAGTCACCTTCATCTCCCAAACGCGCAAATCAAGAGCTGCGAGCATCTGACGAGCATTGTCCGAAGTCGGGTATGTAAGACCGACCGCCGGAGGTTACTCAAGATCTTGTGAAAACGCGCAAAACACTCATCAAGGGACTCGCCAACGAGCATTTCAAACTTGTTGTACTCGCTGAATCGTCCGTCGAATCGTCTTGATCCGGTGGTGCCCTCATGGTAAGCGCCGAGGGTCACCCGGATGTCGAAAGCCGACGCCGATGAGAGATGCGATCAAACTCGCTTCGGCTCAAACCTTGGATTATAATGTTCCTTGCCTTTGCATTGGCCTCAACATCGGGCATGTTTCCCATATTGATGTTTTCATCGGCAGGAACAGCGAATCTGACCTTCACCTTCCGCCAGATGGCATACCCCTGAGCCTGGATGTATGTTTCCATTCGGCTCTTCCAGAAAGGGTAATCCAGGCCATCAAAGATGGGAGGCTTGGTGGAATACTTGTCCGTTGCCATGGCTCACAGACCGGTTAAAGATCTATCGAAAAAGAGCTAACCGGCTCTGATACTAATTGAAGGACCGAAATGGCACCAGAGGGGGGGTGTGAATGGTGCCTTAAAAATTAAGATCCTCCCCTCTCAAGTGTCCACACAGCAATCCAAAACCCTCTGATAAATCAAAAGATGTGAAGTGAACCAAATCCAAAAGGTTAAGCAAAAACTGGGTGGTTCAGTCAGATATCGGAAGTTCCGATTGTACCCAGCGAAGAACAGTACGTACTGAAAATTTCCAAAAATCCAAATACTCAAAGATTGCTGCTCTTCTCGGGTCAAGTCTTACAGGACATCATCCTAAACAACATCTTGACCTCATTGAGAAGGAATCGCAGAAAAAGATCCATTAATCAAAGAAAAATTGGATTTCTTGAATATTTGGCAAGAGAGACCAAAATCTACAATTTGCAAGATACTTAGATTCTTGGCTCATGAAACTTTGAGGATATGTTAGCAATAACAGTAAGATTCTAGATATCAAGTTTCATGCCATCTCACAAAAGAAATCAAGAGTTTCACCAAAACCCTAGGTATTCAAGCCAAGAAAAGAGAGAATAAAAGAGGCATAAACAAAGAACCAAAACCTCAGAATTTCATTGATAGGAATCAAAAGATTACAGAGGCAAACACAGAGGAAAGATTACACGAATTTTAGTTCATCCTCTCCAACTCAACAACCTCTCCAAAAAGCAAAATAACCTCTCCAAAGGCTCTTTAGCTAAAGCTAACCCAAATTTTCTCCCACCAAAAAGTCACCAAAACAACCAGGGGTTCACCTCTATTTAGCCCTTGGCTAACGGGTCTCCAACCCGTTATGCCGGCTAAACCCTAACGAAGCCCGCTTCCACTTGTGCCGCCTTGCGAAATTACCCTTTCGCCCCTCGTGCACCTTCTGGAAGCTCCCGCATTCCTTGTTGTTCACGACTCGCAACCACCTCGAGTGCACGCCGTCTTCGACACATCTTTACCGTTCTGACCTCAACGCCGCCTGCGTCTAGTCCGGTCTCCACGTGTCTCGCCACGACTCCCCCTCGATGCCTTGCAACCAGCACAGACAAGAAACACATCACATAGCATTGCTCAAGATAATAGAATCATCATTTGCATTTAACTCAAATCCATTCACAACTCAAAATCAAAACTCTGCCTCTCTGCGCTCGCCTACAATCGGAAGTTCCGCACTTACCATGGCGGAAGTTTCGATTATCGGAACGTCCGCACTCCTAGGTTGGAAGTTCCGATTATCGTCAAAGCAGAACACACTTGTCAGGATTATCGGAAGTTCCGCGTTCCCAGGGGCGGAAGTTCCGATTATCACAACAGAACACAAACGTCAGGATAATCGGAAGTTCCGTTTTACCAGGGCGGAAGTTTCGATTATCGAAACTTCCGCATTCCAGATCCAGAAGTTCCGCACAGTACAGAACCACACCGGCAACAGCGCAAATGCAATGAATCCAATAACAAACTTTTCAACATAGCGTCAAATACTCATCACTCGAAAGGGGACCCTACTCACATGGTCTCTCAGTATAGATACATGATGCAACAATACTGACGATGGTGTCAACTGGTGGGTTTCCTCGACCCACATTTGATCTCAGAGCAATACATCTGCGAAGACGCAAACTACGTCGAGAAGTACATAACGAAGGGATTGCATACTTATAACGACAAGGACTACATACTGGTGCCCTACAACCAGGGGTAAGTGCTTCACTACTTGCTATAGAAATTTTATTTGTTCTTTGTACGCAACACGAACTTAGCTTTATTGACTAAAGCAACATACATGACTAGGTGGCACTGGGTCCTTCTAATCATTGTACCAAAGTTGAACAAGGTAATATACCTTGATTCTCTAGTCAATAACAAGCACAACTTCACCATTATGCAAAAGGTACTTGACATGTATGCTCATTTCCTCTATACATAACTCCATTGTAGTCTTCGTTCGTTTGAAATATCTGAGGATAACATTTTGGAATCACATAGGTCATTTAGCGTCTATGTTGCCGAGGGAGGGAAACACAATGAACCGGGAGCCAAACTGTGACATAGGATGCCATTTCTAGTACCAACTCACACTTCGTAACTTGGCATCTTGAAGTGACTATACCTATATCCTATATCATACTTCTATTTTTATAGTGCCACCAGCAACTACGTCAAGGCAACATATGTGCATTCTATGTTTGTCATCATATGCTAGAAATCACGAGTGCTAAGCCGAAGGATCCAGAGGTCAATCTCTCGATAATTGTTTCGTAATTATGAATTTACACACACACACACATATACATATGTGTGTGTGTGTGTATATATATGTGTGTGTGTGTGTGTGTGTTTGTGTGTGTGAGCTTACTACTTTACTCTTGCTGGCGACAGGGCATGAAAATACCAGAAATTAGCTTCGATCTGGACTTACTCGTGGAAGTTAGAGGATGGCTAGCCACCTACATAACAGGGGAGATCATTAAAGAGAGTGGAGAGTTTTACCCCAGTGACTCTGATTTATTGTAATTTGCTTTGAGTAGTTGTAATCAAATCACTTTGTAATTAGATCATTAAAATGAATTGTGATATATTTGTTTTCTGCTTGCTTGTATTTAGAGGGCGTGGCTAGCATTACCTGAGGCTAGCAAAAAAATTAAAATATATTTAGGTATAGAACGAACTATCACAGACAGTTTTGTGAAATAAATAGTCTGTAAATGATATTCACAGACGGCTACTACTAACAACCGTCTATGATATGTATCCAATCACAGACGGCTACTACTAATGATCGCGAGTTGAGCGACGCCAACCGGACTTATCGTTCTCATCGAAAGATCGGGCCAACAAATCAAACCTTAGGGTTCATCAGGTGGTATCAGAGCTACAGTTCTTCGGTGAGAGTTTCCTGTTTTCTAGTAGTAGATTCGTTTTTCATACCTATAGTCCAGAAAATTGCCAAAAAATTACATCTATCATCCATACTGAGCCCCTTGAGCCTTTGCAATTTTTTCTTTTTAGTTTGCTTGTTGAATCTTTCGTTGCATTGTCATGTCTAGTTGTTGATCTTTAGCTCTAGTTATTGTCTAGTTGGTCGTTGTCTAGATTGCTTATCGTGTTTTTCCTTCGCGTTGCTTGATCGTTGTTTTAGGGTTCATAGTTTTTACATCTAAACATAAAATTCGTGGGTTAGAACTCCTCTAACCTGCCCCAAAAAAGAGAGAACACTTTGCTATTTTTTTGCGACTCGCGGAAAACCCTAGGGCCGGAATAATAATAGAAGGAGAAAGAGGCCGCCACACAAAACAAAAGCCGTGGTAGAAAAAAAATAATCTTACACCAAAAACCAGTGAAAATTGGTGGAGCCCTTCTACATATAGCCATAAGCTTGCATAAAGAATTTCAGCAAGATTAGCCCACGGAATCAAAAGATATAGCAATTTAAAGATTGAAACCGAGTTGGATTCCAGTCCGAGTATGATTCCGTTTTCGAGAGACCTTTAGTAAAACATGCATAACTTTTGCATACGGTGTCCGATTTGGACGATGGTGTCTGATTTGGACGTTCTTGGACTCGTTGGAAAGCCAACAACGAGGCGCATACTTTCCACTTAATGCACTAGTCTCCCTCCAGGGAACCAAAAATCGGTCATTTTCGGCTCTGAATTCGCATCACATGTTTTCGGTTTCGGTTTTTGCCATTTCTTTCAGTCTTCCCTTCAGAATTTGGGGTTTGCTCAACTGCAAAGTTGTAGATCTCATCGAAACCTTTCAAACGAGTATATATAAGACATATAAAAGTTTGCTTTTTCATCTCTCGAGACTAACTATTGTTTTCTGCTTAAACTAAAGGGTTGTTTACGCTGCACGTTATTCTGTTTTTGTGCTCTACATCGTGTGAACCATCTTGTTCTCTACAAAGAAGTTTGAGTAGTTGGTTAGCGTCTCTCCTAGCACTTGTTGTGAGGTTTTCCATTGCTTACATCAAGTCACATCTATCTTTGCGTGTGCGTACATACACATCTCTTAGTGGGGCTTTGATTAGCTAAACTTTGATTAGACTAGGATCAACACTTGTGACTAGTACTTTGAACTGCTTTTCAACTTTGCATGCTGAATTGAATAATTGCTATTCCTTTGCTACATACTAGCCTTCCGAGCTCCACTTCGTACTAACTCAGCAGGTGCCGTTTCTCACAATCGTTGGACTGATCACAAGTGAGAGTATCACGAACCAGCCACCGGTTGTACCACTTCCTTGTCGCATTGGTAAGAACTGTAAGGCGGGTATAAGCTTGAGTGTGAGTGACTTGTGAAACTCCAGAACCTAGTAGTTCATAGGGACATATACACTGTGATTGGTTCTTTATTTTCTACTAACAATGATAGGGTCACATGGATCTACACATGGTGTAGACAATAACGACCACTCTTTGGGGCATACTGGTGAGGGATCTTTCACACCTCGCACGAGAGAACTCGTGCGGCACATTGAGCACTCGCTCGGTGAGAGTGTTCGCGATGCCTTGGATAAGATCAATGACAATCTCGTGGCGCTCCACACACGCGTTGCGCTCCTTGAGCGTCAGCCACTTGCTGACAACATGACCCATGATCATGAGCCAAGAGTGGAGGACCCTCCCCGCCGCAAGCACCACCTCCTCGCCACCGACACCACCTCCCGCAGACACCACCGCGGTCCACTCTTGGGCAGATGAGGTGGAAGAAGAAGATGTGAACAATTACACTGCTGATACGGAAACAGATGGAGCCAATATGCACAATGATCGTAACCATCGTCGGCTTCGTCATAATCGTCAAGGTATGGGTCAAAATCAACGTGAGGTATGTGACCATAATAATGCATTTGGTAAAATTAAATCCACTATGCCTTCTTTTGCTGGAAAATATGATCTTGATGCTTATCTCACATGGGGGCTTACCGTAGAACAAAAATTTGCTTGTCATGAATTCCCTGAAGATAAGAAACTTAGAGCTGCTACTAGTTAGTTTTCTGATTTTGCATTTATTTGGTGGAATGAATATGGTCGTACTCATCAGGACATACCTAGAACATGGAATGCTTTGAAAAGAGCAATGAGACATAGATTTGTACCTCATACTATTCTCGTGAGTTGCTGAATAAATTACAACGTTTAAGACAAGGTAGTAGTTCTGTAGAGGATTATTATCAAGAATTGCAAACTGGTTTATTGTGTTGTGGTTTAGATGAAACTGAAGATGCTAAGATGGCTAGATTTTTAGGAGGTTTAAACCGAAAAATTCAGGACATACTTGATTATAAAGAATACAATTCTATCACTCATTTGTTCCATCTTGCTTGCAAAGCTGAAAGAGAAGTGCAGGGTCGACAGTCTCGCCCTAGGAGCAATTTTGGAGGATCTTTTGCAGGTCGGCCAAGTCAGCAACAACACGTGGCACCCTCCTCAAGCCGTGTGCCTCCTTCTGCCCCTTCCACTCATGTGCATGTCCCTAATGCAAGCAAATCAACAGAGGTACAAGTCCCTACAAAAAGTGCTTCGTCCGTTGCTTTGACATGGCGATCTAGAGATGTACAATGTCACCGTTGCAAAGGATTTGAGCACTTGATGCGTGATTGCCCAAGTCAGCGAGCTTTACTTATTAAGGACAATGGTGAGTACACTTTAGCTAGCGATATTGAGGAAGAACAAGTTTTGGTTGCAACTAACAATGCAGGTGATGAAAATGAGGAAGAACATATAAGCCATGAGGCCACTGACATGTACCAAAGCTTAGTTGTCCAGCGTGTGCTAAGTGCCCAAATGGAGCTTGCCAAATAAAATCAACGTCATATTTTTGTTTCAATCCAAGTTCGTCATCAAGGAACGTTCATGTAGAGTCATCATTGATGGCGGAAGTTGCAACAACCTTGCTAGCATAGACATGGTCGAGAAGCTTGGCTTGACCACAACACCACACCCTCATCCTTACTACATTCAATGGCTGAATTCTTGTGGTAAGTTGAAGGTGACTAAACTTGTGGGCATTCATTTTTTTATTGGATCATATCATGACTATGCTGATTGTGATGTCGTACCTATGCAAGCATGCTCATTATTATTAGGTAGACCTTGGCAATATGATAGATATACTGAACATCATGGTAGATCTAATCATTATACTTTCACATATAAAGAAAAAAAATCATTTTACTTCCAATGTCTCCTGCTGCCATATTACAGGATGAATTAGAAAGATATGAGAGAACAAGTACGGAGAACACAAAAGATGATCATAAGATTATAGCTCCAAGTGAAATTAAATTGAAAGCTCATGTTATGTTAGCTACAAAATCTAATTGCATTGCTAAGGAAAAAATATGAATCTGAATGTCATACTATGATTTGCAAATAATCTCAGTGTCCATTAGAACAAGTGCATGTTTCTTTGCCTCCTGTTGCTACTAATCTTTTGCAGGAGAGTGATGACTTGGGGAAAACAAATGAGTCGATGACAACTCAAATTCAAGAAAGGGAGGATGATGAGGACATCGACCCTAAGGATACAACCACTGCTTCAACCTGCTGCACTGCATCTTCTACTTCCTTTACTTCACCAACATCTTCTCCAATTAGACTTTCGGCTAATGCAATGCCATATTACCCAATTGGATCGAGCTACGTCTACATACCATGGTGCTACGTCTACATGCCATGGTACTATGTGTACATGCCATGGTGCTACTACATGTGCCAAGCAGGAGTTCAAGCTGGATACATTTTGGTCAGATCAGTTCGGAATCAGCCTGACAGCACCAACATAAAACATACGTAACTTTTGCAAACGAAATCCGATTCGGTTGATCTTGGGCTTGTTGAAAAGATTATTCCGAGACCTTTCCAACGGATCCATCCTCACCTCCAAATTCCATCTGTACTGATCGCAATCATCGAAAGAATACGTTATATCACTTGTTTGGGCCAACCTGGGCTTTGTAATCATACTGAACTTGGCCCATCTGCCTGCGGCCCACCCGGGGGTGTGGTTACTGTTCACATGAACAGTAACCCATGGCCTTTAGTACCACCCCGCTGGTTCATTTAGTTTTGTGGCTCCTTGTTCCCTATTTAAGGAATTCGCACCCCCTCTAGTTTTCTTGGATTTCGTTTAGTTAAAAGTTAGCCTTGTTGCAACTTCGTGTATTGGCTTGTGTCGACTAGACCAACCATAATACTGCTTTCGAAATCCAAATTTTAATATTTCAATCTTTGTTTGCAATTTTAGATTACTTTATCTTGTTCTTACGTGCTTCTTCGGTGTATGCAGAAATCGACCTTCGTGGTCAGGTCAACCGGGTATTCGTGCACGGTTGATAACGACTTGTCAATCAGTTCAGCGATTACGTGGTTTTGAGCCTTGCGTGTTCGTAGTCGAGATCGTCAGAGTTGAGCGACGCCTACCGGACTTATGTTCTCATCGAAAGATCGGGCCAACAAATCAAACCTTAGGGTTCATCAACTAACACCCGTCTGTGATATGTATACGATCACAAACAGCTACCACCAACAACCGTTTGTGATATGTCGCATATCATATATGGAAAATATCAAAATCATTTGTGATATCCGACATATCACAAACGGTTTTTTGTGGAAACCGTCTGTGATAGTTGGACTTCACAAATGGTTTAAAATCGCCTGTGATATCCCACATACTACGGACAATTTTTAGTGGAAATCGTCTATGATAGTAGGCCTTCACAGACGATTTCTACCAAAAACTATCTTTCCTATTTGGGATATCACAGATGGTTTTTCGTCGAAACCGTTTGTCAAGTCCAACTATCACCGACGGTTTCCATCAAAAAAATCGTCTGTGATATGACTTTTCACAAACGGCTCACAAACCGTCTGTGATAACCGCATGTTATCACAGACACATAGATTTAGATCGTTCAAAAACCATCTATGATAACGGTTTGGAGCCATCTGTGATGACCCTCGCTGTAGTAGTGAACTGATCGGATGCCATTCGATAGGGTCGCTTGGACATAAGTGTTGCCCTTGGCATTAAATCGATGACGAATTCCATGTCGTGATTCAGCGGCATTACTAGTAATTCATCCGAAAATATGTCAGGATACTCACATACTACAGGCACCTGACTAAGCTCTGAGATTGAAATGGAATTGAGCATGGGCTACTGCGATGGAGCGACATAAGTGGATGAAAAACGACATGTTCCCTGTCAGAATTGACAAGAGAGACAGTTTGTTATGCGCAATCCATTACTCCTTTGTGTTTGGCAAGCCAATCCATCCCTAGTATAATATCTATCCTAGGTGTATCTATCATACTGAAATTTGCTTTGAATTTTATCCCTTCGATTTCCATCCGGACTGTGAAACAACCAAGTTTTGTTCGCATAACTGCTTTGGGTGAATAGATTAACTTATTGGTGCTGAGGTGCATAGCCTTTAGGTCTTGTTGTAGCATAAATTTCTTCGATATGAACGAGTGGTAAGCTTCATAATCAAATAATGCCAATGTAGGCACAGAGTGGACGAGAATTGTACCTATCACCACGTTAGGTGACGCGTCAGGCTCTTCTGTGGTCGTACGATTAAGTCGGATGTGTCCCAAGGTTTGCGTCGGCCTGGGGGCTTGCTTCCCTCCTTGACCTTGTGCGAGGCCTTACGGTCATTGCTGGACTCGGAGGGGTTGCGGTTGAGGTGCTGGAAACTTCCTCTGCAGGCACGTACTCGCATAGTGTCCGCTTTCTCCGCAGCTGAAGCAGGTGACATCAACTTCCCAATTTTGAGTACCGGATGGCTGCACACCATGATTGTATTGCTGAACCGCGGCTTGCTAAGGGCGAGGACGTTGAGCTTGAAATCCTGGAGGTGGTGGTGCAGAAGGATGCGCGTTCCCTGGTTGCCAAACGCATGGTCAGGGCGCACTACTGCTCGCTGATTTTTATGCAAGCCACTTACGCTTGCGGCTCTCAACCACCGATCGGGTGCTATCTTCAACCCGAATGGCTTTTTGATCAAATCCTGGAAGTTGGGGACATCATGGGAAGCAAGTGACCACTTCATCTCGTAATTGAGACGTTCCCGGAAGAGTGCAATCTTTCTCCCTTCATTTGGTATCTCGAACGCTGCATAGCGGGTAAGATAATTGAATCGGTGGAGAAACTCCATCACTGACTGGTTTTCCTAGTGGACTTCATAGAATTCCCGCCTCTTGATGTCCATGATTCTTGAGGGGATGTGGGTGTTACAAAAGCTCTCCTTAAAAGCAGCCCAGGTGAGAGTTTGGCCCTCTGGGAGAATAGCATGATAATTCTCTCACCAAGCAGCTGGTGCGCCTTGCAACTGGTAAGATGCGTATCATACCTTCTCCTCATCAGTGCATTAGGCAATGACCAATTTTCTTTCGACACTGCGGAGCCAGTTATCCGCGTCAAGAGGATCAGCTACTGAGGTGAAGGCCGGTGGCTGAGTTCACATGAACTCGCCCATCCTGGACGACAGTCAGTTAGCAACAGCAATGCCAAGGGCTGTAGTGTTTTGCACCAATTGCTGGAGAAAAAGGGTGTTGGTTTGCCTTCCTTGCTCAATCATGGCCAAGACTGGCGCCATGGTGGGCGGCGGCAACAGAACTTCATCTTCGAGGACATGAGCCAGCTGAGGTTGCTCAGCTTGCTCCGTTGATGCAGAAGGATGCGGTGGTGTAGGGATCTCACTCCCTGGCCGTTGCGGTCTGGAAGCAACTCCTATCGCCATGAGCTGACGATTTGAGCGAGTTACAGACACCCTCATGCAAAATGTAGCTTAATAAATGTACGCAAGACAATGGGGAATAAGCACAAGCTAAGAAGGTCGGCAGTTATTTTCACCCCCAACAAATTTAACTTGACCCAACTGAGAACGCATTAAACCATAAGGACAGCACACATGAAATTTAACATAGGGTCAAATTTTACATTGCGCACGTGCCCATTGCTTTTACATCACAAAAGAAGCAACTAGACTAGCATAAGTAGCATATTAAAATAATTATACAACTACCTATCACTGAACTCTAGGCCTACAAAATGCCAAAAGTGCTCACGCTAAGTCCTATATATGAGCTCTAGGCTATCCGTCTCAGTCTAGTCGTCCGGTGGCGGCCAAACACAGACACGCGGGGGCGTCGGATGTTGGGTCCTGGTAGCTCCTCGGCAAGCGCAAGCATGGCGTACTCTCTGGACATCAGCTCTGGTGAGAAGTGATCCTGAGCCACCAGTTGTGTGATGCTGTCCTCGAGCAGGGAGATCCTCTGGCGGGCCTCCATCAGCTCACGGGATAACCGGCAGAGGTATCCGTCAAGAGACATCACTAGGTCGGCGAGGTACCCGCGGGGAGTGAGCAGTGGTCTACCCTCCACTCGGTAGATGTTCTCCTCCCGGTTCGTAGTTCGTGCTGGGAAATGGTAGAAAGGAGCCTCCAGCTCTGGCAACTCATGACGCAGATGTGTGATGGCAACGTAGGCTATGTCGTAGAGTGACATCAAGACAGTAGAGCCTCTCCCGTAGTAACAGAAAGCGGGATCTCCAGGATGACGTCCCTGGATGAGTACCCGGGTGAGATACTCGGTGGACACCACACTAGAGGGCGTGCTGAAGACCGTATATAGAGTTCTGTGCGGCCACTCTATGTGCTGAAGCATCACCCAAAGGGTATGCTACAGGGTACCTTTCGCAAAGGCACAGGTGCGGTACTGTGGTTCCCAGTAGGTAGTCATTTACAATTTAAGATCAAAGAGGAGTTAGTGAACACGTGATAGGAGACATGGATAAGAAATGATATTAGATAGGAAAGTAATTTCAGCACAAGTTTCTTAATCACTCTCTATGTTATTCATCCATCTACTATGGCTCAAAACTCAGGCCATACTACACCTAGGTCTTTACCTACTATTAGACCTTTGTATTAGAAATCAATTCAACGCCAAATGAGGGTAGGAAGGGTTTAAGGAATAATACATCACATATTTTCAGCAAGTAATATGCTCTGAAATTTTGAGAAAAGATCCATCCGAAGCAGCATCTTGCGGGGTCATCAACGGTTTCTTCCAAGAGACCTTTGTTTAGGATGTTTTAAGAATTGTTGTAAACATTAAGGCTTAGTTTTAATATCCTAAAAGTGTTTATGAACTTTTATTTTCAGAGAGCATCCCATCTCTCATAACTAGAGCCTTTTTTAATGTGATGAGAATAGATGACCAAAGGAAGACTTTGGATAAGAGGAGAATGCTAAGAGGGATAAGATCAGCAGTATTTTTTATTTTTAGAACCATTGCTATGATTAGATTAGGTTGCACCTTTATTTCTATGGTTTAATCTAACGACCATTCTATCTAGTGCTTATCCTACAGTCAGTATGGCTCTGATACCAAGCGTTGTCAGACCCCGGACGTGGAATACCCGAAGACCTTATATGTGTACCGTACTAGTCCCATGATCAATGGCTAGTACACACATTCACAACTTTTGGCATTCACATCCTACATTCATATATAAAATAATGCAAAGGATACTTCACTCAAGCGGTACAGTAATTACATCAGCTGTCAACCGACCAAATATAAACACGTATTAACAGAGTAAAGTAGCATCGGAAGAAATAGTAAAAGTAGTAAAAGCTCCAGCGGCTTGCCCATCCAACCCTCAGGCAACCGACAAGAAACAAGGAACTAGATAGACCCGTCACCGAACCCTCCGGTTCCGGGTGCGAAGAAAGTGTCGTCTAGAATTGGCTCCTCTTGATACTATAAACAACAACATAAGCAAGATTAAACATAATGCGTACTCAGCAAGACTTGTAGTGTATCGCAAAGGTTATATACATGTAAGGCTATCAAAGTATGAGGCTCTACTGTACAAGTTATTTTGCATTAAGCAGATTTTAATTGCAATATCCATAAGTAGTATTCTGCAACGGAATTTGAAAGAGAAGTTAAATAGATACTGGACAGTAATAAGTATTTGAATGAACAAATAATAATAACATCTACAACTCGCAACCCTCGTCGGCTCCGAGCAACATTTTATGTCCAGCCATAACTCGGCAGTTAACCCAAACAAACCACCAACCATTTCCCATGTTTTCCCGATAAAATAGTTTTTGTGAAAATGAACACAAAACCCATACCATCCACACTAAACACACTCATGACCGCGAGCATGGCTATTGTAATAGATTTGCACTCTGCAGATGTGTACAACTTTACCCACATAACACGATCTCTAGTTTGTTCGGCATCCGTCGATCCCACCGCTTACTACTGTAGGTAAGCAGTCTAGAGTATGAGTTGAAGCCTTTGCATCATCTAATGCAAACCCTACACTAGCCCAGCGAATGGATACCCATCACTTGCCGAGATAGCTCCCATTGAGTGAGGTATTTGTAGTTGTGTCGGAAGGCTTTATCCCAGCTCCTCGGAGAAGAGAGCCCCTTCGGACATGCTGGTCCTTTGGTCCTATCCACACTCTATAGCCTACCTACCTGCAAGGATAGTTTTTCTATAACTTAATTAGCTAAGGCCTGTAATACTCTGAATATTTATAAGAAAGGAAAACAAGCAAAAGAGGGAATAAAAATTTTATAAGGATTTTTCTGTGAAAATCCTCCAACCTGGGCCTCGGGCTACGGCCCAGGGGGGCCAAGTGGGGGCCGGCCAAAAGGGGGCCCTCCCTCCCCCAAAACCCCTCGCTGCTCCCTATCCCCCCTCCCTCCTCCCTCTTGTGGCCGCCACACCCCTCCTCCCCTTTCACCCCTTCTCACTGCTGGTGGCCGGCTCCCCTGTGTTGGAAATATGCCCTAGAGGCAATCATAGATATGATGATATTTCATTATGTTCATGATTTCGATAATATGTTATCAGGTTCCTTGAATGAATAATTAGTTATAGATCAATAAGTATGTGACTTGGTGAAACTCTCTAACTCTTATGATGTCATTCTAAATATATCCCTGGTCGGATGTCCCTGGTCGGAACACCAGTGACTCTATGACCACCACATGTATTGATTGATGACCATGTTTCACTAGTCATGGATATAGAGATATCGAATCAATAACGTGAGCACATGTTAGAGAACATGGGGCTGGATAGACCCATCCTTGAGACACTATTGAGATTGTTATAATTCTTTGTGTCATTAGTTGGTCTCATGTAATGATGATGCATAAATCCTTAGACCTGATATTAGCATGGTTTCCTACATGTATAATAGCACTCTTAGGGGTTGCCAAACGCTACTCATAACTGGGTAGTCATAAAGGTAGCTTTCGGGTATGCTATGAAACAAGCGGAGGGATGTCACTGGTCAAGATGGGATTTGCCCCTCCTAACATAACAGGAGAGATATCTCTGGGCCCCTCGTTGTGGTCGGATAAAGAAAGTGCATGGCCATGCCACTAGTGGTCGAAGTGTCAACCACATGAAGTTATCGATAACTCGATCGAGAAAGTATTGAACAGTCCATGGATGACACAACATTTCACCTGGAGTTCAACCAGACATCGTGAGGCAAAGGGAGAATGCATAAGTAGGTCGCTTAGTTCGATCAGTTACGGACTAGTCGTATGGAGATACGAGCTAGTCGTAGATTGGTCGAGCGTAATCACAAAATGGTAAGAACATGGTCGTAAGGAGTTACGAACTGGTCGTGACCAAATACAACCTGGTCGTATAGAGACACGAACTGGTCGTAGTGATGAGGGCCTGGTCATAGATCATATCACATTAAGGTTCGTCTGATTTATTCTCTGTATATTCATGTCGCCCGATAGAATGTGATTCTATGCCTAACTTGTTTTTGCAGGTTTTTATGAATAGTACAACCCATGATGTATGAGATGCATGTATGTGTGTAATGTTCATGACCTACGTGTCATGTTTATTGCAGTCCAAGGCTGTCAAATTTGTATAACGGCCTACGTGTCGACTTGTAGTGCTTCTTCACTCCTTGTAATTTATTACTAGTGCTATTAGATTAATGGCTTAGTGGGAGTACTTGGAGGATTTGGCCACTTAGAGACATGGTGAATAGGAAGCTCGACGATAGAGATCACCATGTGGAAGGGGCATACTATATCACAATACAATTTGATTGCATGTGAATGTCTTTATATTCATGTTCATTTATTTCTATGCATGTTATTTAATTGCTTTAAATGCTTTTAACATGGTAGAAGTAAAATTCCCTCACATAATATTAAGTTAAATTGATGCCCTCCCAATTAGCTGCACAATCCAAAGTCATGTATTTTAATGGTAGGACTTGCTAAAGCAGAGTGCCATTAATATTTCTTGACTAGATGGGTTTGTGTCGGACACTTACACACACAACATTGGTTTAACTTGACAAGGTCATCATAACGGTTATGGACTTTGGGGCATAGGTTAGGTGCCAGTCTTCAACTATGTGGAAAGGTAATCACGGATGAATAGAACATTAAGAAGACTCGCTCTACCTTTCACCCGAATGCGGAGCAATCCGCACACAACTATCGTCAAGATAGCTACAAGGAGTACGCTAAATTGATTGACATCATGCAAGTTGCGGAAACTCAAGATGATGTTCTAAGAACTACATCTCATAGCCGTCTAGTAGTAATATTGGCCATGAAGCCAATGCTAATAGCTACAAGGTGAGGAAGTCTCGCAAAAAGGAAAGAGGCAAGAAGGGTAAGGTCATGGGTCGCAAGGCCAAGCCAAATGCTCAAACCAAGAAGGGCGGACAAAGGAAGCGCGATGATAAGCCCTGTGGTCAGTAGAACGAAGGATGCTGCAAATGTGGCATATGGGGGCATCGGTCATGGATTTGTTGTGAGCCACAGCATGTTATTGATACTTTCCAGTCTAAGAAGAAGAGCAAAGGACAGCATGAGGCCCACCTCGCCATTGCAGGCACGGAGGATCAATAGCTATTAGTTGCACTCAAGGATGTGGACAACCCAGTAGCAGCCCCCATCACCCCTCCTTTGGACATCGCAACGGCCACAAGCTGTAGTTGCCCAAGAGGAGAAGATAACTATTGAGCAGATTCAGGCAGAAGTTGTTAGAAATATGCCCTAGAGGCAATCATATGCCCTAGAGGCAATCATAAAGATGACTATATTTCATTAGTGAATCGACTTGGTCGTAGATCATATCGCATGAAGGTTCGTCTGATATATTCTATGTGTGTTCGGGAATCATTATGTGCTGCTTGGTACCGCTGATGATTCGTGGTCGGAAAAGAGTTTTCGAGTCATGACCGATTACACACGAACCTATAGGGTCACACACTTAAAGGGTTAGAATTTATTTTGGATGGTGATCCGAATTCATATAGGCCATGAGTTCCTAATGGGCCCCAAGTTCGAGACTGTGGATTTCATGGGGATATGCTCCAGATCTTAGGATGATGTGACAATTGGCAATGGCGTTTACGGTTTGTCGTTTCACGCGTTTTCGACAAAGTTTCTGAGCTTATTGCTCAGGCGGTCCGACCGGTCCTTACGGCGGTCCGACCGGTCCCATATCGGTCGGGACAGGCCATCTGGGGCGATCGGACCGCGATGACCAAAAGTGTTCAAATCAGTGGGCCAAAAATAGGTGTTGTAGACAAGTAAGGGGATCCCAATGCACTTGGTCTCATGATTTTGGAGCCTCGGTGAAAAGTTCTATTGGTTTAAAGTTTCGAAGGTTTGGATTTTGGGAGCTTGAATTTGGCTAAGTCTAAGGCGGTCCGGCCGGCTCACGTGGAGCGGTCCGACCGCCATGAAGCGATCCGACCGCTCACTGGAGCGGTCGGGCCGAATTACTTGAACGTCGACCAACCGTGGCGATGTTGTTTTGTTAGGTCAAAGTCATTGGTTTCATGGCATATGATTTGCATGATGCATGTTTTGACTAACATGGGTCAAGTTGTGAAGAACTTGTTCCCGAATTCGTGTTTTCTTATCGTGGTTGTGCGGGTAGCTTGGTGGTCAGCGACGGTCAGCGGCGAGGAGAATCGGGACTAGACTTGAAGAGTTGAGGTCGAGCGATCGGCGATGCGGGTGAGTCAACAACTCAAGCGTGACACAAGATGGACAAGGGTGACCTATTGGCGAATCCATGATGCATGGTGAAGCGGTTTAGGTCAAAAGGTTAAAGACGGCGCTTTGCGAAGCGTGCGTGTGTGACCCGCTTGTTAGTGGGCCTTAACGGGAGCCCAATTAAGTCAAACCCTAAGAGTTTTAGGCCTCCACTATAAATAGGAGGAGATGGTGGTGCACCTCTCCCTCTCTCGCTTTTTATGTTTCAAAACCCTAATTGTCTTTAGGGAGTTGAGGTGGAGGCTAGGGCTTTTCATGGTTTGAGGAGAATTTCGTGATCCTTGATTGTCTACTGATCCATGATGGTGTGGATGTAATCCAGCATCAACCACGAAATCAATCTATGCAAGGTTTGCTTGAGATAAGTCTCTTTTCGTTCTTGCTTTCAATTTCGTGTTTTTAGGGCTTTCTTTGATCCGCGAGTTTGTGATTGATTCTTTCACGTGAATTAGCTTGCTGTGATATGTGTGAATCTATCTAGCATCATCTTGATCATCAATCACTCACGAACAAGCAATAGGATCAAGTTTTCGTTCTTGCGGTTTTAGACCTTCGTTAATCAATTGACAATTGCTCAAGATCGTTCCAAGAATTATCATAATATTCGATTGGAATAGGTCCTCAATAGCATAGAGAAGGTGTGTGCAAAGTTTCGTGAAGTTTGGAGTTGAGAATCAAAAGTTAGACCTAATTGCAACCGTCATCGGTGATTTTATTGTTTGGATCGGTTACGTAGTCTGCCGGTCCGACCGCCCATCACCACCGGTCCGACCGATTTGAGCGGTCCGACCGCCTTGAGATAACAATGGTCCGACCGCCCGCAATCGGTCCAACCGGTTCACTCTGAGGTCGACCGCGCGATGCTTGTGTTGCTTTGATTCTTGCGATTATTGTCGCATTGCTTAGGGGTTTTATTGGATTCAATACTAGTCTTCATTTGTCTTGGTATATTGATCTTCATAGCTTTCTAATAGCTCTTTGGAGTGAAATTGTATTGAGTTCATAATTTGTTAAAAAGTGGCGTGCTCCTATTCACCCCCTCTAGTCGCCTTTACGGTCCAACAAGTGGTATCGAGCCGGTTAGTTCAATCTTGATCTTAACGGTCTTTGAACTTTGGCGATGGATAAGTTTTCTACTAAACCGCATATCTTCGATGGGCACGACTATGCCTATTGGAAGAATCGTATGCGCGTCTTTCTTGAGAGCGAGGACAAGCTATTTGGGATGTTGTTAGAGCTCATTGGTTATTCTGAAATTGCTACACGCTTACGCAATTCTTTTGGCTAACAACAATAAGGCTAAGAATCTTTTATATGGTGCACTTGGTAGACAAGAATATGATAGAATTTGCAATCTTTCAATGCGCATGAAATTTGGAACACTCTCGAAACATATCATGAGGTTCGTCCCAAATCAAAAAGGTGCGCCAAGCTGTTTACAAGCGTGAGTACAATAAATTCGAGATGCGTCCCGAGAGAGCATCGATGACATTTCGATCGCTTTAATAAAGTAATTAATCAAATGAAAGTCGTTGATATTGAATATTCTCAATCTGAAAATGCCACCCATCTCTTGGCCGCAATCAACACCAAGGAGTGGGAGATGAAAGCTCTTGCTATAGAAGAAAATGTTGATCTTTCAAGTCTTACTTTAGAATTGCTTTATAGTAAACTCAAGACTCATGAAATTAAAAGAGTTGATCATCCTAAGAAAGATAATTTAGCTTTGGTAGCAGATCCTCTCAAAAAGGTTTTTGATGACTCTTGTGAATCTTCTTATGGATTTTCATTTGCTTGTTTATCTGCTATTCATGAAGAGGAGCTTGAAAGTATTCTGAAGCGAGTTAGCTCTTCTAGCTAAGAAATTCACACGGGCCTACAATAATGTGAGAAACAAAAAGAGAGGTGGTCCGGTAACATGCTATGAATGTGGTGAGCTCAATCATATCCGGGCAAATTGCCCCAAGCTGAAAGGTAAGAGCAATCATAAGGAAGGAAAGCCAGCTTGGAAGAAGCCTCCTTTCAACAAATCAAGGTATGAGGCAAATAAGCTTGTGAAGGCTGCTCACCGGGTCCTTGCCGCTTTTGAGGATCAATCCTTGAGCGATGTCGATACCGGGAGTGAGGAGGACAAGGAGGAGGAGATCCTCAAGGTAAAAAGAAAGGGAAGGCCAAAGACTTCACTGGCATGTGCTTCATGGCTGACACGGAGGACATTGATGATAATGAGGTATCTTTTACTTATGATGAGCTTTCTGCCAAATATGATTCTATAGTTGAGCAATTACTTAGTCAAGATGAAGCGCTTGAATTTGTTATGACAAAAAATAAGAAATTAGAGTCAAAGATTAGCAAACTGAAAGTAGAGCTTAAAACTGCTAAGACTCTTGAACCTGATGAATGTTTATCTTGTCATGCTATGCATTCGAAATTACCAAGTTACAATCTGCTCATAATATTTGTGTACAACAACTTGAGAATGCTAAATCTGAACTAAATGAAATTAAAAGTGCTCCTTGTGAAAAATGTTTAGAATCTAGTAAATTGATTGCTTTTGATGTTTTTGATTCTAGCCCTTGCACTTCATGCTTAGAAAAGAACGTGAAATCAAAGATATCTTAGAAGTCGCTAGAGTCAAATATGCTAAGCTTAAGGACAATATTGAAAATACTACTTGTGCTTCATGTTCCACTCTTAAGCTTGAAATTGCTTTGTATAAGGAAAAATCTATGGATAAAACTTGTGATTCTTGTGTCAACTTGAGAAAAGAAAATGCTTACCTTCATGATACATTAGAGAAATTTTCTAAAGGTAAGAAACAATTAAACATGATTCTTGACAAGTCTAAAACTCCTTATAAGAAGCAAGGTTTAGGATTCAATTCTTTTCAAGACAATTCGAACCCAAAAGTCATTCAAGTCTTGGAAAAGGTTTAATTGAATTCAAAACCCAACTGCAAAAACATCTTTTAAATCTGCAGGTTTTGCCCAACCTTGTATTAATTCAAATGGTGCTTCTTCTAGTGGTACCAAGTACCATTGCACTTATTGCAAAAAGGTGGACATTTGATTGAATCTTTGTTGGCGTAGGTTGAAAAATGATAGGAAAAATTTTGATAGAATTTCATTCATGCAACCTAGAGCTTCTATGAGACATGGTAACACCGAAAAGAATAAACACGGATTAGGATTTTTATCTCATGCAAATCATTATGTTTCTAGACATCCTAATTCTAATGTGTATCGATTGGCGGTCGACCATTTGGTGCTCACCGGTCGACCGTTTTGGTCACCGATCGACCACCTTGAGACAAAGCCGGTCGAGACCGCCCATGGACGATTCAAGTCTCATTTTAATTTGAACATTGCTCATAACCAAATGTTAAATGAAATCAAGGATAGTACTTCGGTTTGTATACTCCTTGTAGGCGTGTGTCTCGATCTTTGGATTCCTAAATCTTGTTTATCTAATCCCGATATTGAGACACATCGTTCTTGCTCCTTGATTTTTAGGATTACCGCGGAAAGGGAAGAACACGTGGTTCGTTGACTCGGATGTTCACGCCACATGACCGGGAACTCAAAATGGTTCACCTCTTTCACGCGAGCAACGGTGATGACTTCATCACCTTTGGAGATGATACACAAGGGCGAATTGAAGGAACAGGATCAATTAGGGTAAACAACAAATTCATTCTAAAGGATGTCGCTCTTGTGGACAAGCTTAGGTATAATCTCCTTTCTGTTTCTCGACTTCTTGATGATGGGTATGAGGCTATTTTTAAGAAAAATGCTTGTCGTGTGCTTGATTCTCTTGGTGAGCTTGTGTTTGGAATCTCTAGAGTTGGTAGAATTTTTGGGTGACTTTTGAATCTCTTCTGGATCTCTTAAATGTTTGCTTACATCTTCTTCGATTTTGGCTTTGGCATCGACGTTTGGGGCACATTGGTTTTGATCATTTGACGCGAGTTAGCAACCTTGATCTCATGAGAGGTTTGCCTAAGCTCAAAGTATCAAAGATCTTTGTATGTGCGCCTTGTAGGCATGGCAAACAAGTTCTTGCCTCACACCCATACTGTGACTATGGTTATGGTAGACGGACGGGACAGTTGCTTCATATGGATCTTGTTGGTCTGCTAGAGTCCGTCGATTGGTGGAAAATGGTATATTCTAGTCATAGTCGATGATCTTTCAAGATATACTTGGGTGTTCTTTCTTACTTCAAAGGATGAAGCTTTTGGTTATTTTCATGATCTTGTTCTTCGTTTGGCTTCGAGCTTCACGGTGCTTTGAGAGCGATTCGCGATGATAATGGCACGGAGTTCAAAAATGCTTCTTTGCTTCTTTTTGCCGAGCATGGTATTGAGCATCAGTTCTCCTCTCCACACGTCCCTCAACAAAATGGCGTGGTGGAAAGGAAGAATAGGACCTTAGTCGAAATGGCTAGGACGATGCTAGATGAGTATAGCACACCTAGGAGATTTTGGGCCGAAGCTATTGCTACTGCTTGCCATATTGCCAATCGTGTCTTTTTGAGACCTTCTTTAGGCAAGACTCCTTATGAGCTTCGTTTTGGTAGAAAACCCTCTGTTTCGCATTTTCGAGTTTTTGGATCAAAATGTTTTATTCTTAAGACAGGCAATTTAGATAAATTTGAATCAAGAACTTTTGATGGGGTATTTTTGGGTTATCCTGCTCATTCGAGGGGTTTTCGAGTTTTAATACTGAGACTAACATTATTAGGAGACTTGTAATGTCACTTTTGATGAGACTAGCCCAGAGCTAGATCAATTGCTACAGATGATTCAGGTGACAGAGAGTATTTTTGTGGAGGAAGATGAGGACGAAGCTAATGTCATTCCCTCATCTGCTGCTGCCGAAGCGCCCATATTGATACAAGAACCTGCTACGTCTACTTCACCTTCAGTTGAGGCTCCTGCTGCATCATCATCATCAGCAGTACCTGCGGAGGTCGAAGAAACGACATCTCACCCGGGCGCTCCACTTCGCATTCAGAGACAGCATCCTCCGGAACAGATAATAGGTAATCTACATGAGCGAGTCACTCGCTCCAGGTATAATGATCCAAATCTCTACTCTCATTCGGCTTTTGTTGCTTCTTTTGAACCCCGCGATATATCACATGCTTTATCGATTCTAGTGGGTAAATGCCATGCATGAGGAGTTAGAGAATTTTGAAAGAAACAAAGTTTGGAACCTAGTAGAACCTCCTAGTGGTCATAATGTTATAGGAACCCGTTGGGTGTTTAAGAATAAACAAGGTGAGGATGGTTCTGTGGTTAGAAATAAGGCCAGATTGGTAGCTCAGGGTTTTACCAAGTTGAGGGTTAGATTTTGATGAGACATTTGCTCTGTTGCTAGACTAGAAGCCATTCGCATTCTCGCTTGCATTTTTGCATCAAAAGGTTTTAAATTATATCGGATGGATGTTAAAAGTGCCTTTTAAATGGTTTCATAGATGAGGAAGTGTATGTTAAGCAACCCACGGTTTTGAGGATCCTAAATATCCAAATCGTGTTTTCAAGCTATCTAAAGCATTGTATGGTCTTAAACAAGCCCCTAGAGCCAGTATGATAGACTTAAGACCTTCTTGCTTAAAAATAATTTTGAGATGGGTAAAGTGGATAAAACCCTATTCATTCTTAGGCGTGACAATGACTTCACGCTTGCTCAAATTTATGTGGATGATATTATCTTTGGTGGTTCCTCTAATGCTCTTGTTTCCACTTTTCCGACACTATGTCTAGGAATTTGAGATGAGTATGATGGGAGAGCTTAATTACTTTTGGGACTTCAAATCAAGCAATGCAAGGAAGGAACTTTCATCCATCGACGAAGTACACTAAAGATCTTCTCAAACGCTTCAACATGGGTGATCGCAAGCCAATTTCCACTCCCATGGCAACTTCAACTGTTTTGGATCCGGATGAGGAAGGAGAAGTCGTGGATCAACGCGAGTACCGCATGACATGATCGGCTCCCTTCGTATTTGACCTCGAGACCGGACATTCACTTCACGGTATGCCTTTGTGCAAGATTTGAGCGTCTCGAGAACTTCCCATCGCCAAGCCGTTAAGCGCATATTCGTATTTACACTCTACCCTCTTATATGGCATTTGGTATTCTGCTCTTGACTTTGTCCATTAGAGGTTTTGATTCGATTTTGCGGGTGTCGGTTAGATAGGAAGAGTACCTCGTGCACTGTCACTTTCTAGGCACGTCTCTTGTATCTTGGTCTTCTAAGCGGTCTTCTGTTGCACAATCCTTCTTGAGGCGGAGTATGTTGTTTCTTGCTAGTTCTTTGAGCTGATTTTGTGGATGGCGTCCACTTTGAAAGATTATGGGTTAAACTTTGCTAGTGTTCCTCTTTTACGTGATAACTTACGCTATTAATATTGCTAAAAACCCGATTGCAACATTCTAGGACTAAGCACATAGACATTCGCTTTCACTTCCTTAAAGATCATGTTGAAAAAGGTGATATTGTGATGCACTTTGTAGAGTCCAAGCTCAATTGGCGGATATTCTTACCAAGCCTTTAGATCAAACCAGTTTTCCTCCTTAAGAAGTGAGTTAGGGTAATTTATCCTTATGGGTTGGTTTGAGGGGAGTTTGATCTTTTCTTATCTTTCCTTGTTCTTTTGATCTTTTATTGTTCTTTTACGAACTTAGTGATCTTTTGAACTTTTTAGATTTTTAGGCCTTTTAATTGCATCTCATTGTGTCATATTGCATTCATATGAAAAATACAACAAGTGGTATGAAAAATTTAAAAAAATGCATTGTAATATAAGATTTTACCTTATCTTTTAAAATTGATGAAGCTTTGCCTATTACCCTTTAGAGCTTTTGTATTTCAATTCTTGCTCAATGTCATGTCTAGTTCTTTGACTTGCTAGAATTATCATGCTTTTACATGTGTAGCTAAGTCTTTGCTATATGAGCTAGAGCCTTTTAAACAACTCAAACTAAGAAATTGCAATTTGTGGATGTTTTAGCGAGTTGCGTAATTAGTGCTCCTCTTGTGACATTGGCCCTGTCAGAATTGCTTTGTTAGCTCTTTGATCTAAAATTGACCATTACTTGAGCTTTTGTGTTCTTGAGATTCTAAAAACTGCTCTTGTGAAAAATGAAAATCAAGATTGTCTTATGCTTAAATTGTGCCAAACTATTCTTACGAGGCGCTTGTCAAATGACATGAACTTGGAGATAGTTTGATGAACGAGACGATCTCATGGGGAATTTGCTTGTCGAAATGACATGAACCTCAAGATTTGTCGCCCGGTAGAAGCTTAGAAAGAGTTTGTGGATGGCTCCTAGTCGGGATCTTCTTTACTAAGATATACTTTTAATCAACTTTTGGTGAAGCTTAGGATGAGTTTGTGGATGGCTCCTAGTCCAGGATCTTGTCACTAAGTTAGATCATTAGTCAACTTCAATATTCAATGCAAATGAGAAAAATGTTGACAAATGGCGTTTACAAAATATTGAGCAAAATGATTCAATACGGGACTTGATTGACTCTTCTTGTGGTCTTTGTTAGATTTTTGATCTCACTTTGTGATTTGATATGGCCAATTTCATTTTAGGATCCTGTTGATGAACTTCTTTGAATTTGAGCGTTGCTTAAATTGATAAAATCTAATGCTTTACTTTTGAGCCTTTGTGCTTAGCTTTGCTATATATGTCTTACCATGATCTTGCTAGCGTTTCGGGCTTGATATCTTTGTTTGTGCAATATTAGAGAAACTACATTGTTCTTTTGGGTAATCTCCAAAGCTTCTTATCAAAAAATTGAAAAATACAAAAATTGAAGCCACTCGATTGCACTTCATGCATATTCCTCTTTATGCTTCTTTTGTTTCTGCTTCCTTCTTTATTCTCTATTTGTTATTCCTGGATGAGAGGAAGGCGTGATTCCTTGATGAATCCATTGTCAAAGGGGGAGAAGATGTGTTAAATGAAAAGATATTTCTTTGGGAGAAGATGTGTAATATTTCTTTGATACTCTTATTTGGAGAAGATTGGGGGAGAAGTTTATACAAAGGGGAGAAACTGAAAATTTGAAATTTGATGATCATAGTGAGGGGGAGTTCTTGAGTTGCATTCTTATTATCTTATTGAATATTCTGAACTTGAATTGCATTCTTTTATACTCAAAATGATCATAGGTCAATTGAACAATTGTTCTTTCATATGGACCTCATGTGAGAATTTTGACCCTTTTCCGAAATCAAAGTTTTATGCTTTCTTTTACCTTGTCTCACATGCCTATACTATTACGATGCGGCTTGGTCATGTTCATTGCTTTTTCTTGCTTATGGACCAAGTTGTGCCTTTGTCGAAAGCCGCGAGTAAACTCGTTTTCAAACCTCTTACTTACATTTACGGATAATTGCCAATGTGTTCATCAAGGGGAGATTGTGGATTTCATGGGGATATGCTCGGATCTTAGGATGATGTGACAATTGGCAATGGCGTTTACGGTTTGTCGTTTCACGCGTTTTCGACAAAGTTACTGAGCTTCTTGCTCGGGCGGTCCGGCCGGTCCTTACGCGGCGGTCCGACCGGTCCCATATCGGTCGGGACCGGCCATCTGGGCGGTCGGACCGGCGATGACCAAAAGTGTTCAAATCGAGTGGGCCAAAAATAGGTGTTGTAGACAAGTAAGGGGATCCCAATGCACTTGGTCTCATGATTTTTGGAGCCTCGGTGAAAAGTTCTATTGGTTTAAAGTTTCGAAGGTTTGGATTTTGGGAGCTTGAATTTGGCTAAGTCTAAGGCGGTCCGGCCGCTCACGTGGAGCGGTCCGACCGCCATGGAAGCGTCCGACCGCTCACTGAGCGGTCGGGCCGATAACTACTTGAACGTCGACCAACCGTGGCGATGTTGTTTTGTTAGGTCAAAGTCATTGGTTTCATGGCATATGATTTGCATGATGCATGTTTTGACTAACATGGGTCAAGTTGTGAAGAACTTGTTCCCGAATCGTGTTTTCTTATGCGTGGTTGTGCGGGTAGCTTGGTGGTCAACGACGGTCAACGGCGAGGAGAATCGGGACTAGACTTGAAGAGTTGAGGTCGAGCGATCGGCGATGCGGGTGAGTCAACAACTCAAGCGTGACACAAGATGGACAAGGGTGACCTATTGGCGAATCCATGATGCATGGTGAAGCGGTTTAGGTCAAAAGGTTAAAGACGGCGCTTTATGGCGTGCGTGTGTGACCCGTTTGTTAGTGGGCCTTAACGGAGCCCAATTAAGTCAAACCCTAAGAGTTTTAGGCCTCCACTATAAATAGGAGGAGATGGTGGTGCACCTCTCCCTCTCTCGCTGTTTATGTTTCAAAACCCTAATTGTCTTTAGGGAGTTGAGGTGGAGGCTAGGGCTTTTCATGGTTTGAGGAGAATTTCGTGATCCTTGATTGTCTACTGATCCATGATGGTGTGGATGTAATCCAGCATCAACCACGAAATCAATCTATGCAAGGTTTGCTTGAGATAAGTCTCTTTTCGTTCTCGCTTTCAATTTCGTGTTTTAGGGCTTTCTTTGATCCGCGAGTTTGTGATTGATTCTTTCACGTGAATTAGCTTGTTGTGATATGTGTGAATCTATCTAGCATCATCTTGATCATCAATCACTCACGAACAAGCAATAGGATCAAGTTTTCGTTCTTGCCCGGTTTTAGACCTTCGTTAATCAATTGACAATTGCTCAAGATCGTTCCAAGAATTATCATAATATTCGATTGGAATAGGTCCTCAATAGCATAGAGAAGGTGTGTGCAAAGTTTCGTGAAGTTTGGAGTTGAGAATCAAAAGTTAGACCTAATTGCAACTTCGTCATCGGGCTGATTTTATTGTTTGGATCGGTTCGTGAGGCGGTCCGACCGCCCATCACCACCGGTCCGACCGATTTGGAGCGGTCCGACCGCCAAGATATAACGGTCCGTCCGACCGCCGGCAATCGGTCCAACCGGTTCACTCTGAGGTCGACCGCCCGACTTGTGTTGCTTTGATTCTTAGCGATTATTGTCGCATTGCTTAGGGGTTTTTATTGGATTCAATACTAGTCTTCCGCTGTACTGGTATATTGATCTTCATAGCTTTCTAATAGCTACTGGAGTGAAATTGTATTGAGTTCATAATTTGTTAAAAAGTGAGCGTGCTCCTATTCACCCCCCCTCTAGTCGCCTTTACGGTCCAACAGAGACCCATCATGGATACCTATATATAGAGGGGCGATAGCATGGGGTTGATGATGATCTTTCGAAGAACTCCCAAAACCCTAACAGCCACACCTTCCTCAACCACGCCACGGTCCAAGCACTCTAGCGCGTAGTCCCTTCCCCATACGTGTAGATACCTTAGAGGTGTTGTTGTGAAGCATCAGCACTAGGACGATCCGCAACTTGTGACGATCACAGGAGCAGGAGAAGAAGACGTGCGGCGAGTAAGACCACTCGAAGGAGAAGACACACGGCGAGTACGACCACTCGAAGGAGAAGATGCGTAGTGAGTACGACCACTCTAAGGAGAAGACACGTGGCGAGTACGACTACGACTGCATCAACTCGCTACATCGACTCTACTACCGCTACGAGTCGGCGCGTCTAGTGGTAATCTTGTGATCTATTACTAGCGAAGGTTCCTTGGTTGTGTGGTAAAATCTTATTTTGTGCTATCGTAGCCTTCCCGCGATCCTTCAGAAGTTTCTACACACTTCGCTGATTCGATCTAGTACACACATTGCGCTTAGATCTTTTTATAGTTACTTGCAGTTTGTGGTTGTGATAGAACATTGAATTATTTTAATAATGGTTGTAAGCTCAAGAAGAGCAAAATATTAAATTCTTATATGAGTCATGTAAGGCTTATTTCCTATATTTATAATAGCATGTTCTATTCTAATTTTGAAGTATTGTATTTGTGTGTTGATTTCTAACTGCCGTATATTAAAAAAATACCTTATATCAGAACGCGTGTGGCACCCAGTGGAGGAAGTGTGCTTAGCTGATAGCGGCACAATAAATACCATCTTAAGGGAGATGAAATAATTTCAATCGATCAGCAAGAATGCTGGTAGTCTTACGACAATCGCGGATAGCGATGCTTGTATAATAGGGTCAGGAATAACTTTGGTTATTGAAGAAGCCTTGTTGCACCCAGAATAAACAATAACTCTCCTAAGTTTTAAGGATATTCGCGCTACTACTTTCCACGTAGAGACTGAAGAAGAGTATAGTTAGGAATACATGCTCATTTCAAAGCGTGAAGAAAGTAGAAAGAGGGTATTAAAAAGACTTCCTTCATTTGAAACTGTGCTATACTACACTAATATTAAGGCACTTGCAGCCTATATTGCCCAGAAAACTATGTTTAGAAGCTCTGAAATTTTATGTCTCTGACACGATAGAAATATAATTAACAATTCACAGGGGCATAATGTTGATGTAAATAATTTCCCGAATCAGGAAGATTTTGCCTGCCCCACATATGCCACCGGGAAATTAATTACTAGACCTTCTACTCTAAAAGCGAAGGATGAAGTCCCAGCATTGCTAGAATGCATCCAGTGAGACATTTACGGTGCTATACAGCCCCTGTCAGGGTCATTTAGGTATTTTATGGTGCTCATCGATGACTTCGTGAATTGGTCGCACATATGCTTATAGTCTACGAGAAACCATACTTTTGCAAAGCTAATCTCACATATAATTAGAATTTAAAATAATTTTCCTAATCATCATGTGAAGTCCATCAGAATGGATAACGATGAAGAATTTACTTCAAAGGCATTTTATGATTATTGCATGGCAATGAGAATTAATGTTGAACATTCCACACACCGCATGCCCACACCCAGAATGGACAAGCAGAGACATTAATTAAAATAATTAAATTTATTGCTCGACCACTTTTGCATAATTGTAATTTACCAACTACATGTTGGAGACACGCGGTCCTGCACGCAGCCATTCTTATCAATTTTAGACCATCGGCATATAACATCCATTCACCTATGCAACTAGCGCAAGGGTCAGCACTGAAAATTTCTCATCTTCACTGATTTGGTTGTAATGTTTAGGTACCTGTACTACCACCACAGAGAACTGCAATGGGCCCTCTCTGAAAGTCTAGGATATATGTTGGTTATGAGATATCATCCGTAATCAGGTATTTGGAGCCCATGACTGAAGATTTGCATACAGCTCGCTTCGCTGATAGCATATTTGGTAATGATGTTGGAAATATTCCCTAGAGGCAATCATAATGATGATTATATTTAAATATGTTCATAACATTGGATAATATGTTATCATGTTCATGGAATAATATCAATAATATTTATTATCAAGTATGTGACTCGATTGTGAAACTCTATATTTCAGTGATGATTATTCTTAAACGTTCCCTGGTGGGAAACATATGAGAACACATATGAATAGACTAGTATATGTATTGGTTGATGACTATGTTTCACAAGTCATGGATATGGAGATATCAAACCAATAATATGGGTAGATGTTGGAGAACATGGTGTTGAAAAAGACCCACCTTGAGACACTGTTGAAATTGTTATGATTCTATGTATCATTAGTTGGTCTTAAGCAATGATGATGTATAATCCTTAGACCTGATGACTATGTTTCGCTTCCTGCAAGCTTTGGGCAGTTCATTCTGAACTTCCATATGAATGGCTTAGACAAGAATCTCACCGAACTGCATATGATGCTCAAGACTACAGAAGACAGCATTAAGAAAAGCAACAGTCATGTGATGATAGTGCAAAAGAGTACAAGCTTCAAGAAGAAGGCTAAGACTTGGGGTCAAAGGTAAGGGCAAGGCTAAAGTTTCGGATGGAATCCAAGGTAACAAGCCTAAACACAATACTAAGTCCGGCCCAACTCAAGAAAATGAATGCATTTACTGCAATGAGCGAGGCCATTGGAAGGGGAAGTGCAAGAAATACCTGGCTGGTCTGAAAAAGAATGGTGGGACTATACCTTCCACTTCAGGTATTAATGTTATAGATGTTTTTCTTGCTGATTCTTCTGTTAGCTCTTGGGTATTTGATACCGGATTTTTTTTTCTCATATTTGCAATTTGATGCAGAGTCTAACAAAGAGTAGGACAATTGCAAGTGGTGAGATGGATCTTCGTGTCGGGAATAAAGCAAGGGTTGCTTCATTAGCCGTCGGGACTTTGCCATTACTTTTGCCCTCAGTATTTATTATGAAATTAAATAATTGTTATTAAGTTCCAGCCATAAGTAGAAACATCATCTCTGCCTCATGTTTGATGGCAAAGGGTTATAAATTCATCATTGAGAACAATGGTTGTTCTATATTTTTGAATGAAATGTTTTATGGCTATGCTCCTGTTTTGAATAGGTTGTTTATTTTAAATCTTGATGATGCACCCATCTATAATATTAATGCGAAGAGGCTTCGGCCCAGTGATATGAATTTCACTTTTATTTGGCATTGTCGTTTGGGTCACATAAGTGAGAAACGTATGAAGAAGCTCCATGATGATGGAGTTCTAAACTCATTTTATTTGGAATCATTTGAAACGTGTGAATCTTGTCTACTTGGAAAGATGACAAAGACACCTTTCACTGGTCGGAATGAGAGAGCATCCAACTTGTTGGCACTCATACATACTGATGTATGTGGACCAATGAGCACAATAGCTAGAGGTGGTTTTCAGTACTTCATTACTTTCACCGATGACTATAGTAGATTTGGATATATCTATTTAATGAGGCACAAGTTGGAATCCTTTGAAAAGTTCAAGGAGTTCCAAAGTGAGGTACATAGTCAACTTGGTAGGACAATAAAATCCTTACGATCTGATTGCGGAGGTGAATTTTTGAGCCAAGAATTTGGTTATCATTTGAAGCAATGTGGAATTGTTCCACAGCTTACACCACCGGGCACTCCACAACGAAATAGGGTGTCCGACCGGCGTAATAGAACCTTTTTGGACATGGTTCGATTGATGATGAGCCAATCAGATCTGCCATTATATTTTTTGAGTTACGCTCTGGAAACTGTAGCTTTCACTTTAAACAGGGTAACATCTAAATTAGTAGATAAGACACCATATGATATATGGACTAGAAAGAGTCCTAGCTTGTCTTTTCTAAAGATTTGGGGATGTGATGTCTATGTTAAACGTTTGACGTCTGATAAACTCACACCCAAGTCAGATAAATGCTTCTTTATAGCATATCCTAAAGAAACCAAAGGATATTATTTCTACAACCGGGAAGAAGGCAAAGTTGTTGTTGCCCTAAATGGTGTCTTTTTGGAGAAAGAGTTTCTTTCAAAAGGAGTCAGTGGGAGAAACGTGCAAATCGAAGAAATTCGGGAAACTTCTGGAAGTGTTTCAACTCTTACTGAACCTCTATATGATGAACAAAATATTATTGAACCTGTTGATGAGGCATTAGCTCTACGTAGATCTAAAAGCCCGCATCAATTGCCTATAAGGTATGGGCATGACATATTATTATTGAATAATGATGAGCCTGAGACTTATGAGGAAGCAATGATGGACCCAGACTCTGAGAAATAGCTTGGAGCCATGAAATCCGAGATAGACTCCATGAGATACAATCAAGTTTGGAACCTAGTCGATCCACTTAATGGTGTTAAAACCATTGAGTGCAAATGGATCTATAGGAAAAAGATTGACATGGATGGAAATGTTCACATTCATAAAGCTCGACTAGTCGCAAAAGGGTTTCGACAAGTTCAAGGAGTTGATTACGATGAGACTTTCTCACCAGTAGCGATGCTTATGATCTCTGTTGTCCTGATCTTTCGGTGAGAGGGATAAATTCCGATTGGATGACAGTCAACTCTCACGATCCAGGTTACGGACGCAGCACGCACGAACCAAGCAATCGCTGACTAACCACCAAGTCGTTATCGACCGTGCCAAAGACCCGGTTGACCTAATCATGAGGATCAATTCCTTCAAGCAATCGAAGAACAATCAAAAATGAGGTATAAAGTAATCTGAATTGCAAATATATGATTAAGTTCAAGAGGTGGGATTCCACAGAGGTCCTTTACGGTTGGTCTAGTCGACACAAGCGAAGAACGAGAGTTTTCACAATGGAGAAAATAATCAAACGAAATCCGATTTCTAACAAAAGGAGACAGTGACTCCTATTTATTGAGATGGCCAAGGGTGGTGGCCAGCGAAGTGGGCACACGCCCCTAGGGTTACAAGGCCCGTGGGCCCAAGTGGAGGTGGCGCAACACCCGTTTGACTCGGACTCAGAAATAGATATGGACTCTTTTGCCGATTGTGGCCTGCTCCATAGAGTTTGATGATGATCTTAGATCCATTAGAAAGTAGACTTGATAAGATTTCCATGAAGTCCAGAATCACACCAAACGGAGTCCGTATGAGGAAGTTACGACCATTTGAACTTAGTACTATCGTAGCAGTCCGAATTCGAATCCAGAACGAGCCCAACTCGAACTCTTGCTTGACATGGACCCAAAGTGACGTGGTGACCTCCATTATGTATTCCATGCATGTCCATGACTCCACAACCCTCTCCTTGATCCGTTCCCATGTTCCTAAGCACAATTAAATCACTTGCATTAGGTAGCGGTTTATCTTCAGTAATATATAAACATAGGAACGAACTCACCTGGTAATTAAGTTGGCGAGCACGAGCTCGGGTAAGAGGTCCTTGTACTGGTTGTGGATGAGTTGTGTGTGTAGGCACGGCTGTATCATAGTAGGGATGTCCTCATCAGATGCGTAAATCTATACAGATCATTCTAGCTATTACTGCATATTTCGACTATGAGATATGGCAGATAGATGTTAAAATGGTTTTCCTTAATTGAAACTTAAGTGATGATGTGTACATGACACAACCTGAAGGTTTTGGCGATCCAAAGAATGCTAGTAAAGTCTGCAAACTTCAAAAATCCATTTATGGGTTGAAGCAAGCATCTCAGAGTTGGAATTTACGTTTTGATGAGGAAATCAAAAGGTTTGGTTTCGTCAAAAAATAAAGAAAAATATTGTGTTTACATGAAGGTTAGTGGGAGCGCAGTTGTAATTCTAATCTTATATGTGGATGACATATTATTGATTGGGAATGACATTCCTATGCTGGAATTCGTTAAGGCATCATTGAAAAAGAGTTTTTCTATGAAGGACCTACAAGAGGCAGCATATATCTTAGGGATAAATATCTATAGAGATAGATCAAGAAGGATAATTGGATTAAGCCAAAGTACTTTTATTGACAAGGTGTTGATTCGGTTCAACATGCAGAAAGCCAAGAAAAGGTTCTTGCCTATGTCACATGGCATAAGTCTTAGCAAGAGTCAGTATCCTTCGACAACTGATGAGCGAGACCGCATGAATGGTATTCCATATGCTTCGGCTATTGGATCTATCATATATGCCATGATATGTACTCGACCAGATGTATCATATGCTCTAAGTGTTACGAGCATATACCAACCTAATCCCGGTGAAGGTCACTGGACAGCTGTGAAAAATATTCTTAAGTACTTGAGAAGGACTAAGGATGTGTTCCTAGTTTATGGCGGTGATGAAGAACTCGTTGTAAATGGTTACACCGATGCAAGCTTCCAAACTGACAAAGATGACTATCGTTCGCAATCTGGTTTTGTATTCATTTTGAATGGAGGAGCAGTGAGCTGAAAAAAGTTCCAAGCAAGAGGCGGTTGCTGATTCTATGACAGAGGCCGAGTACATTGCAGCTTCTAAAGCTGCGAAAGAAGGTATTTGGATAAGGAATTTCCTTACTAAGCTGGGTATGGTTCTGAGTTCTTCGAGCCCAATGGATCTCTATTATGACAATAATGGAGCCACTGCGCAGGCTAAGGAGCCTAGATCCCATCAGAAGTCCAAGCATATACTCAGGCATTATCATCTTATTCGCGAGCTGGTGGTTAGAGGAGATGTTAAGATATGCAAAGTTCATACGTATTTAAATGTTGCTGATCCGTTGACAAAGCCTCTCACACAGCCAAAGCATGAGGCACACACAAAGGCAACCGGTATTAGATAATTAAATGATTGACTCTAGTGCAATTGGGAGACTGTTGGAAATATACCCTAGAGGCAATCATAAAGATGATTATATTTGAATATGTTCGTAACATTGGATAATATGTTATCTTGTTCATTGAATAATATCAATAATATTTATTATCAAGTATGTGACTTGATTGTGAAACTCTATATTTCAGTGATGATTATTCTTAAACGTTCCCTGGTCGGAAACATATGAGAACATATATGAATAGACTAGCATATGTATTGGTTGATGACTATGTTTCACAAGTCATGGATATGGAGATATCAAACCAATAATATGGGCAGATGTTGGAGAACATGGTGTTGGAAAAGACCCACCTTGAAACACTGTTGAGATTGTTATGATTCTATGTAGCATTAGATGGTCTCAAGCAATGATGATGTATAACACTTAGACCTGAGATCAGCATGGTTTCCTACATATTTAGTAGCACTCTTAGGGGTTGCCAAACGCTACTCGTAACTGGGTAGTTATAAAGGTAACTTTCGGGTATGCTATGAAATATGCAGAGGGATGTGACTGGTCGGATTTGGGATTTGCCCCTCCTAACATAACAGGAGAGATGTCTCTGGGCCCCTCATTGTGGTCGGATAAAGAAAGTGCATGGCCATGCCACTAGTGGATGAAGTGTCGACCACATGAAGTTATTCGACACTTGATCGAGAAAGTATTGAACAGTCCATGGATGATACAAAATCTCACATGGAGTTCAACCAGACATTGTGAGGTAAAGGGAGTATACACGAGAAGGTCCTTCAGTTCGATCATATACAAACTAGTCGTTTGGAGATACGGGCTGGTCGAATATGGTCACTAAGTGGTTGGAACCTGGTCGTAAGGGGTTACAAATTGGTCGAGACAAAATATGAACTGGTCGTATAGAGATACGAGCTGGTCGTTAGTGATATGGACCTGGTCGTAGATCTTATTGCATTAAGGTTCGTTCGATATATTCTATGTGTGTTTCGGAATCGTTATGTGCTGCTAGGTAGCGCTGACGACTAGTGGTCAGAAAAGAGTTTCCGAGTCACAACCGATTAAACATGAACCTATAGGGTCGCACGCTTAAAGGGCTGGGATTGGATTTGGATGGTGATCTGAATTCTTGTAGGCCACGAGTTTGTAATGGGCCTCAAGTTCGAGACCCATCATGGATGCCTATAAATAGCGGGGTTGTGGCAAGGGATGTGATGACGATCTTTTGAAGAACTTCCCGAAACCCTAATAGCCACGCCTTCCTCAACCACTCTGCCGGTGCTAGTACTCCAGCGCGTGGTGTTCCTGCCCCGTACATGTGGATACCTTGGAGGTGTTGTTGCGAAGCATCAGCACTAGGACGATCTGCAACTCAGTACGACCACTCAGAGGAGCGGGCCCGCGGCGAGTACATCTACTCGGAGGAGCAGATTATGGTAATCTTGTAATCTATTACTAGCGGAGGTTCCTTGGTTGCGCGGTAAAATTTTTATTTCGTGCTATCGTAGCCTTCCCACGATCCGTTACATGATAGTTTCCTATCATTAGGGGGAGGAAATAAACCTCTTGATGTAAAATATCGGAACATAACATGGCATACCACGGGAATCCATGCACATGACCCGTGCACTAGTGAAGAAAATAGAGAAGTCTAGAAGATAATTGATTAACAAGCATTAGCGAATCAACTGCCTGACCACTTTAGTAATTTAAAGAGCATGACCAAGTCGCATGTGCTTGCACCCAATGCACCGGAGAGGGTTGAAATACCAAAGAGAATTGAAGGTACCCATAATCCCATCCAGATGCCTCGGAATAAAAGGATGAGAACATCGGCCCCTTGAATCCCAAGTAGCCGAGGACGTCTGGTGAAAAAGGATAAGAAGGACTTGACACAGCCAATCACTGAAGTTCTCCAGAACCAGAAGGGGAGCTAGTTGAGACCTGGCACTAGTATGGAACCTTCAGGAAAAGGCACACATGATTTGAACATTCCCACGGAGCGAGATACCCATATGGATGTGTGCGCACACATCGGAACTGAAAAACTAAATGGACTTGCCCCCGTAATTAGAAGCAATGGTGAGCAAGTAGAAGTATGAGAAGAATCACCCCATGAAGAAATATCTATAAACTATATGACCACGGGAGAATCTATGAATAGGACAACAGCCAATGTCGATATTTATTTTGCAAGGAAAATTGTCACAATCATCGATCTTGATTCAGAACCTACATCGCTCGCTGAATGTTAGAATAGATAAGATTAGGAAGATTGGAAGAAGGCAATAGAAACTGGATTATTATCTCTGAATAAATGAGAGGTGTTTGGGCCGATAAGCCGTACGCCTCCCCCAAGTCCACCCCGTAGGACATAAGTGGGTATTTGTTAGAAAGATAAATGAAAATAATGAAGTTGTAAGATATAAAGCAAGGCTCCTTGCTGAAGGTTTCACTCAATGCCCAGGAGTTGATTATGAAGTGGTGAGCAAGGTTACCTTTATATATTTAATCTCAATGGCAGTAAACTTGCATTTAGAAATGAAATTGATGGATGTAGTAACTGCATACCTTTATGGAAACTTTGATTCAGACATTTATATGAAGGTATCCCTGTCCCAAACCAAGACAGAGCAAATAGAAATATGTACAATGTGAAACTCAGAAAGTCACTGTATAGACTTAAGCAATCAGGCGGGATATGGTATAATCGCTTGAGCAACTTTATATGCAAAAAGGCCACACAAACAATGAGGATTGTCCCTGTGTATTTATACGGCGACCTCGGGATGGATTTTGTATAATCTCAGTGTATGTAGATGATCTGAACATCATCAAAACCCTGGAAGATATTAAGAAAGCAAGCTCTTACCTAGAGTAGGAGTTTGGAATGAAAGATTTAGGTAAAACCAAATAATGCCTATGCTTTCAGCTTGAGCATGTCCCTGAAGGGATATTAGTGCATCAGACAACCTACACTCAAAAGGTGTTGAACAAGTTCGACTTTGAAAAGGCATAACCTTCGAAAGTGCCAATGGTAGGGAGATCTTTGCAGCAAGACAAGCATCAGTACAGACCTAGAGAAGAGGAGGAGGAAGTCATGGGACTGGAATTCCCGTACTTAAGTGCAATCAGAGCACTCATGTATTTAGCAAACTATACTAGATCGGACATTGCATTTGTCGTGAACTTGCTAGTAAGATATAGTGCAGAATCTACCAAAAGGCATTGGCAAGGAATTAAAGGACATCTTCCGATACCTCCAAGGAAACAAAGACTTTGGTCTGTTCAATAGAAATAACCAGGACCTGAGCATGACTAGCTATGCAGATGCCGAGTACCTGTCAGACTCGCAAACATGCTATGTTTTCCTGTGTGGTGGAACTATATTTTCATGTAAATCGTCTAAGCAAAGCTTTGTAATGACTTCGATGAACCACTCAGAAATCATAGCACTGTATGAGATATCATGAGAATGTGCTTAGCTTCGACGGATGATTCACCACATCCAGTAGTCATGTGAATTGAATACCGCGCAAACTCCCACTATTATCTATGAAGATAGTGCAGCTTGTGTTGCACAAGTGCAGATGGGTTATGTGAAGAGTCAACTCACAAAGCAAATCAATCTCAAGTTCTTCTATACTCATGAATTCCAAAAGATGGACAAAATTAAAGTACTGCATACTAAGTCATGTGAAAATCTTACATGTTTATTCACTAAGTCACTTCCAGCGTCTAGCTTTGAAAGATGAATACTTAGAATTGGAATGATGAGACTTATAAAGTACATAATTCGGGGGGGAGAATATTCACGAACTCATTATTGAAACTTGATCATGAAGATCGAGTACCCAAAGAATAAATCATAGGAAATTCTTCATGAGGCTTTGAGCACCTATTTGGCATTTAGCATGGCATACCACCCACAAACCGATGGTCAGACTAAAAGGGGGAATCAAGTGCTAGAAGACATGCTTTGGGCTTGTGCGATAGAATTCACTGCCGATTGGGAGAAGTGTCTACCCCATGCCGAATTCTTGTATAATAATAGCTACCAGGCTAGCATAAAGATGACGCCCTTTGAAGCCCTCTACGAACAGCAGTGCCGAACACTGTTACTATGGTCAGAAACCGGAGAGGGGTATCTCTTTGGGCCAGACATCTTAAAGGAGGACAAAGACTAGGTTTGTCTCATCAGAGACCAACTACAGGCAGCACAATCAATGCAAAAGAGCTATGCTAACAATTGTCGCAGGGAGCTAGAGTTCAAAATAGGAGACTTCGTCTACTTAAAAGTTTCTCCCCTCAGAGGAACCAGAAGATTCAAGGTCAAAGGGAAGCTTGCGCCAAAATATGTAGGACCCTATCCAATCATCGCCAAGATGGGAAGAGTAGCTTACCAGCTAGAACTGCCCGAACAATTGTCTGGCATACAAAATGGGTTTCACATGTCACAACTCAAGAAATGCCTCCGAGTGCCTGCCGAACAAGCTCAACCAGAAGACATCGAACTCGGCAAAGATTTGACCTACATCGAGCACCGGTAGAAATCCTAGATGTAATAGAGAAGCAAACCAGAAACAATGTGTACCGCCTATGTAAGGTTAGATGGAGCAACCACACAGTAGAAGAAGCTGCATGGGAGTGGGAAGAATTATTGAAATCCGAATATCCCTAGTTGTTCGGTAACACTGGCTGAATCTCGGGGTCGAGATTCGTTCTAAAGGGGGTAGGATTCGTAACACCCCAAAATACCTGAATACAAAAATGCGAGATTTTAAAACTTTTTCATGTGTCATCGGTTGTCATGCTTTTGACTAGCTTTCTGAGATTTATTTGATCTGCGTTTCTTTTCTTGCCAACACAAGAGAACCTTAAACCACAGACCCTAGAATCAAAATAATACTATAAAAACTAGTTAGAGCTGTTTAGCAAAATACAAAATTGAGATCTAACATCTATAGGGTCCGCATGACGCTCGCACGTCCGATGCATTGTTCCTTCGACCGATGGTCTAGTCGTGATAGAGTCGAACCGCGCGATCGAGGCGCACCCTTGTCGTGGACGACTGAACGAACCCAGGTTGGGTGTCAGTCAAGCCAGTGTGACCAGAGACTACCCCTAGTTGTGGTATTCTATACTGGCCTGGGTCAGTGCGTCCTCTCCACTGCTGGCATCAACACCTGCTGAGTCCACACGCCCCGATGTGACTTGGTGCGTGCGCTGGCAGCAGCCGTTGCCCAACCATTAAGCACCATCGCTCAGCACGTCACATCGTTGTATTGTGTTGTCGACTCCGTCGCTATCGCCAACCACCCTGTGGTACTGCGCAGTGCTAAATGCAGCGTATGTCCGGTCTACCTCCACCACCCTACACCTATAAATAGCAAGCCAGGCCATCTCGCTGCCATTCCGCACCACAGGAGCTAGTTCTCCCCTTCCTTCCTTCCTCCATTCTGTAAGAGAGCTCGAGCTCTGGGTAAGGCTTGAGCGCTCGCTTCGACCAGTGCCTCCACAAAGTCACCAGCACCATCAGTGAAGCCCTCTTCTTCTGGAATGCCTCAGCTCTTATTCCCAGACTTAGAGGCAGCTCCCCTCATTGATCCCACTCTATATTCTTAGGAGCTACCTACTTCGTTCTTCATCCCCTCTGCCGAGAGTAGCCCCGGTAGTCGGATCGACCTTGACAGCCGTCACCACCCCTCGAAGCCTCTCCCGTCATCGCAGACCTTCGTCGCCAGACCGTCTCTGGCTAACTCGTTTCTTCGGCTTCCTACCAGTACGTTCCTAGTGGCCATTAGAGGCTCCTTTGCACTCTTGATGTATGAAAGCTTTGCCAGAGCGAAGAATGCACTGTAGACCCAAGTTTTAGTCGAACCAGACCAGGTGGTCGCACCCCCCAACTTGAAGTATAGCTAAAACCCAAGATAGTCGAACTCTGCCCCACCTAATGCTATAGTCGAACATATCCTTTTCGACCAGATGGTTGAAGCTCCCTCCGACCGGATGGCCAAAGCTCCTCCCATCCAGACGAATAAAACTCCTTTAGAGTGAATAAATGAAACCCTTTTTTACCGAATCGTAGGAACTCCCTTCAGCCAGATGGTTGAAACCCCCTTCGACCCAATGGTCGAAACTCCCCTCGACCGGGTGGTCGAAACTCCTCTTAACCGGGTGATCGAAATTCTCTTCAACCGGATGGTCGAAACTCTTCTCGACCGGAGCGTCGAGACCCCTTTCAACTAGTTGGTCGAAACCTCTTCGACCAGATAGTCGAAACGCTCCTTCAACCAGCCTGTCGAAGACTTCTACGACTAGTTAGTCAAAACTCTTCTTCGACCAGCTTGTCGAGACTTCTTCAACCAGTTAGTCGAAACTCACCTTCGACCAGCCAGTCAGAGACTTCTTCAACCAGTTAATCAAAATTGTTCTTCGACCAGCTTGTCAAAACTTCTTCGATCAGTTGGTCAAAACTCTCCTCCGACCAGCCCGTCGAATACTTCCTCGACCAGTTAGTCAAAATCCTTCTTCGACCAGCTTGTCGAAACTTCTTTGACCAGTTAGTCAAAACTCTCCTTCGACCAGCCTGTCGAAGACTTCTGCGACCAATTAGTCAAAACCCTTCTTCGACCAGTTAGTCGAAAACTTCTTTGGCCAGCTTGTCGAAACTCCTTCGACCAGATAGTCGAGAACTCCTTTGACCAGATTGTCGAAACTCCTTTGATTAGGTAGTCGAAAAACCACTTTGACTTATAGTCGAAACTTCTTCAACTAATAGTCAAAATTCCTCCGACCAGTAGTTGAAACCCCCTTCCGAAATTTTGTTCGACCAGTTGGTCTAAACTCCTTCGACCAACTAGTAGAAACTACTTTGACTAGTAGTCGAAACAATGAGCAGTACTTGAAACCATGAATAGTACTCGAAACCCTCTCTTCCCAGTATTCGAAACCCATCCCGACTAAGTGGTCGAAACTATGAGCAAAACTCGAAAACCTCCTGACCAATTACTCGAGACCCATCTCGACCAGGTGGTCGAAGCTAGACATAGAACTTGAAAACTTCCTTGACCAAGTATTCGAGACCCATCCTGACCAAATGGTCGAAACTGTTCACTCGAAAACCCCTTCTCCCAGGAAGACAAAACCCCTCCGACCTGGTGGTCGAAACACTAAATAGTACTCGAAGCCAAGAACTCGTACGCAGACTAGATACTATCTCGGAAACAGCCTTCGATACCTACTCGAATCCTATGTCCAACACCGAACGCGGTAATAGGAATCTAAGACTAGCTAAAACCGCCCAACTAAACTGAGGACACCCTCCCCATTTGGATTTCATTTGGATTTTTTATTGCAAGTTGAATTCATCTGGTCATATTCGTATTTTGGTTTGATTTTGCGTATAGAACCTGAAGCTCCAAAAGACCCGCTACTGGACCACGAGCAGGAGCAGCAGTACCACAACCAAGGTGAGTCAACGCTTTGATCATATTGCACCCAATCTTTACAAATTATGTTGCTTTAAATTATGAAATTGTATTGCTATGACTTAAACAACTATGTTGGTCTAGTTCATAGTTAATGTCTTAATTATAACTAAGTATAACCTTCCACTCCTTGAACTTGGACATTATCGTTTGTCACCCTAGACTTAATGGTTTACATGCTAGTTAATAATTATGTATCTAAGTGTCGTACTTAGTCTTGCTTAGATACGTGGTCATGTGGACATTAAAGTGCCTGACATCAATCTTTCCAAATATGAAAAGCTGGATTTAGGCAGTCGAGGCTGGGAGCCTAGCTGGTATGTTGAACTAAAGGTTATTCTCAAAACCAACTAAGACCTAAAAATCTCTACTCGACTTGGGTGAATGGAATGAGTGGCTGGTGCTGGTGATGCATGTCGAAGGGGTATGTGGATGCACTTCCAAAGTCAGTAAAGGACCTAGTTCTTGTGATGACCTCTCATGTAAAAACAGTACGACTATAAGTCTATAATGGGTACGACCTACCTAACTAATTTGTTCGCATTGGTGTGGCTTCGCCACTGGTGGGTGTGTGGCATGGGTATGCGTAGAAGCCACAGGAAAACCACACAGTGCAAGAGGGGGCTTCCTGCAAACATGGCTCTAGATGGTGGAAACCTTAGTGGGTGGGGTTACGTCGAGATTGAGCATTGTAAAGGTCTTATGGTAATCTCTCCTCGATTCACATATCTAAGGAAACGTGTGTATATATCAGGATTATTATATCTTGTGGGTAAAATATACGAACTCTGCAGAGTAAGAAAACTATCTAGATAGCCGTGTTCACGGTTAAGAGCGGTGCCGAGAACTCACCTGAACTAGCTTTCATTTTTATAAAACCATTTAAGGGTGGTCGTAGAATGAAAAGCTGCGGTGGGACACCAGGGGTTTGTGAAGGCATGGTCGTGGACCAGTGGTAATTACGGGTTAGCCCAGGCATCGAGTGGATGGAGCCACTCGATGGTATAGGAGATGGGATCTCCACTAGTACCTTACAACTGAAAATCAGTTTATAAAATTTGTTCTTGAAAATTGCTAGATCGTAGGATGTTCTACTACTTGATCTAATTCAAACTTAAAAGAACACTGATCTTTCCCTTGACTAGCCTTGCATCTATGGTAATTTGCATTGTGTGTTTGCTCGGGAGTACGGTTGTGTACTCAGGCTCGTCTAATATAATCTTTCAGAGCCTCTCGACCAGGACCCCTACGACTACTACTTGGCGTGATCATCATTGAATCGATCGGTGGTGATGATGATGAAACTTAGTAAGGACACCCGATCGTTTGCACAGTCTTACTAAATTCATAACTTTGTCAACCAAAAGGCGAGTGAATGGATCAACCACTACTTCTTTTGCTTCTGTGCTTATCCCTACTCTGTACTCGGATCTGGTGGTGGCATTTGTGCCCCTTTTATAAAACAATGACTGTACGACCGGTTATGTAATATATTTGGCTATGAATGTGATGTATGTGATTGATCCAAGAATGTATCTATGTGTGTTATCTACTGATCCAAGGAATGGCACGGTTTGACACAGTGGATATTTCAAATTACAAATTTGGGGTCCGATATAAGTCCCCTATATCTTTGTGTTCAATCTAGTATTTATTATTACATTGTTCTGTACGATTCTATGTTTGTCTATGAGGTGATCGAGACTCGTCGTGACAGTCCACCTTCATTCTTTTCCACCAAAACGGTTCTTTAACAGTTACTATGTGATCCTTGGGTGCATATGGTTCGATTTAATTTGAATATAAGGAAAATGACTAAATCAAATTGTCGTTGTGTGCTTGTACGTAACAGAAGATCCAAATCATATCCTACAACACCACTTCCATACCAAGTCATAGATAATCTCTCGTATCTACTACTCATCGCGGCCCTTCACGCCAACTACTCCAGAACCCTCGCTATCCCCTATCTCACTTCAACTCTGCACGCTAATGAAAAAAAAAACACCAGCCTAAAATACAATATATCATTTAATGCATGTAGCAAGAATATACATGATTGAGGCCCATCTGTCCTTTTCTCACCACTGCTCAGCCCTCACACATTCAATACCATGATGGTCACAACTCATATTGCGTGGGCACTATCATCATGACAAGGTTAATTTGAAATTTGTAATAACGTTTTAACACAAACATGACCAATTAACATTTAACCATGCCGTAAACTATATAGAGATGCCGACTGCTTGTAGTTGTCAGTACTAAGTACTACCTCCGTTGATTTTTATAAGGTGTGGTTTGACTTAATGCGATCTCCAAAGTTGAACATTGGTCGTTAATTTCTTTTAAATACGTTGTTCATATATGGCTACAAAATTATAATCATATGAAAGAACTTTCAAATACGAATCCAACGGTATCATTTTTGTATCAAATAACTCATTTATATATTGTTGGACTAATTGTTAGTAAAAAATTGCAAAGTTTGAATCTTCAAATATGTGGACACCTTATAAAAATCACAAGAGGGAGTAACAATGTTTGTTACGTAAAATTGAAATTGACCCTCTTTAGATTGGATTGGGATCTAATGCATACTCTATCATCAACATATATAACTACACGTGTAAACAAGTCATTGATGGGGAACCATCTCTTTGAAAGGTGGTGGAGTTGTTCTCGTGACAACAACAGATTATCAAGCCGCTTTGCAAATGTCACCATTTGAAGCTTTGTATGGTCGTGCTCGCAGAACTCCGTTGAATTGGTCGAGACAATTTGAACGTGTAGTGTTCGGGCCGATATTATTCGAAGTCAAGAACAAGTTGCGATGATCGTGAGAAAGACTAAAGATAGCCCACCCGAGCAAAGAGTTATGCCGATAATCGTCGCCGTGACCTCGCCTTTGAACCGAGGATTTTGTGTATCTCGCGAAGTTACTCCGCCAGAGGTGTTAAGAGATTCCACACCAAAGGGAAGCTTGCTCCAAGGTATGTGGGTCCATTCAAGGTTTTGGAACGCCGTGGAGAAGTTGCGTACGATTGAGTTACCGTAGTCGTTAGCGTGGAGTGCATGATGTCTTTCATGTCTCTCACCAAGAAGTGTCTTCGTGTGCTGTAAGAGCGCACTCGTTGGAGTCAATTGAATCAAGGAAGATCTCACGCACAAAGAACGACTGTCAGATTTTGATGTCGCAGAGCGCCGCACTGTAAGCAAGACCGTTCGCTTACGCAAAGTCCATTGGAGTAACCACTGGAAGGAGAAGCAACGTGGGAACGTGAAGAAGAGTTAAAACCGAGTTCCCTAGCCTTTATCTAGCTAGCCTAATCTCGGGACGAGATTCGCTTAAGGGGGAGGTTTGTAACATCCCAAATTTGAGCTTTAAAAAAATCTTTTAAATATTGGTAGCAAGAGAATTTACCTCTTGGATTATTTGAATGTTAATTTAAAAAGCTTAAATTGGACTTTAAGGACAAACTGATTTAATGTGCTTAATCCCAACATCAACAATTGTCAAAACTATTTTATTTAGATTCTATATGCTTGGATATATTTTATAGAATTTTTCGAATTTTTCCAAAGTCATTTGCTATTTTCTAATTGCTATTTGCATTTTTGGATTTATTTAAAAGAAAAAGCTATTTTAAATCCTTCGAATAAGATCGGGTCAAGCTCAAAGACTATTCCAGCCCGCTCAATCCCACCGTTGGATCAACATCGCCCGGCCGCCGCCGCGTTTTGCCGCCTTGCCCTGGATTGTCGCCGCTGGCTTCGCTCGCTGATCTCGCTCGCTCGCCGCTCGCGCTCGCTCTGCGCTGATCGCCATCGCACGCCGCTCGCTCGCACTCGCCGCCTCAGTGGGACCGCGATCGAAGTCGCTGCCTCGTCGTCGCCGCTTTCTTCTTCCTCGCGCCGCGCCGCCGCCATTGCCGGAGCTCGGCGCGTCCGACAAATGCGATTCGTTGGTCGATTCTTCGTGCCGACCCACCAAATCATGTCTCCTGCTATTCCTTATCCGCTCCAAACCAAATCAAACCTCGAATCGGTTTCAATCTCCAAAATCTTTGAATTCAAAAACCGGCCGCTTTGGACCCGATTTGGGGTTTCCAAATCTCGGCGTCTCCGAGCCTATAAATACCCCTAGCACCGCTCGACCTCCGCAACCCTAATCCGCCACTCCCATCGCCCCGATCGCCTAGCGCCGCCAAGATTCCAAGTTTTAGGTTTTCGGCCGAACTTCTTCTCCGGTGGATTGCGCCCGCCGTCGCCGCCCTTGCTCCACCGATCGCACCATTGTGATCGCAAGTCACAGCTACCTTGCGCGCACCTTCTCGTCGCCGAGCATCACGAGCGCCGTCCGACAAAACCCGAGCTCTCTCCGCCGCTTCTTCCTCGCCACGGCCATCTCCACAACCCTGTGTGCTCAAACCAAGGCCCATGTGTGCGCATTAACCTCCTCTACACGTTGGTACCACTCACCGGCGAAGAGCCGCTGTCACGGTGACCATCGGTCCCGAAGCGCCACCTGGCCGTTGTCGCCGCTCGCCGCCTGGCTCACCGGTCTTTGGTGTGGCGGCCGCGTGGCGCCAGATCGGCCAAAGACACGCGGCGCGTGGTCTTGGCCCATCGCGCAGATCTCCTCTGTTCGGTGCACTCTGGTCCATCGTGAACCCGAGACCGGCGATGGGTCCCACATGTCGAATTCTTTTAATTATAATTTTTTCCGGAATTTCTACTGACGCAAGCATTGCGCAATAATCCAATTTTCCTTTATAAAAATAATTCGGGAAATTCGAGAAAATCCAAATTAGGGTTTAATTGATTTTCCAATCTTCCAAAGCCCATATCTTTTGCATCCGAAGTCCAATTGAGCCCATTCAAATTTGTAAATTTATATAAAATTCAGATCTATTTAATGGTGAATTTTATTTGATTTTGGAGTTTGTTTTGCCTCTGTTATTTATTTGTTTTATTTCTTTTGTCTCGCTTATGTAGTAGACGCCGATACTTTGGGAATTTTGCGTATGAGCACCTCAAGACCAAGACCAATATCTAGATCTATTCCAAGGCAAGTTATACCTTTGATCATTTTGAACCCGTTTTCAAAATACTTTGTTTCAATGTATTGCATTCTATTTCAAGTATTTATTTAAATGCTTTTGGGTGTAGTTATTAATCCAAATTGTTATGCCACCTTGTCTATTGTATACCATGATCTTTTGTCACCCTAGGTTGGTTAATAATTAGTTGGTATTATCGTAGCACCAACGTGGGTTGGTTAGATACGATTAGACTGCTTAGCCATGCCACGAGTCATCATTCCATGTGAGAGTTGCAATTATAAACTTGACTAAGTGATTATGGAACTGTGATGAATCGTGTGTCAGTGTGTGCTATTACTCGTTGATGGCATGTGTTGCACTTAATCAAGGTGGGAAAAGATTTAGACCGAGGCAAGTGGTGGATTCTGTGTGAATGGTGGAGCTGTGTGCTTATTAAACTTTGTGATTTGGGTTAAATCGAAGTCTTGCCTTGGTCAATTAAGGACTTAACTTTGTGCGCCATTGAACTGGGCTCACTGCGACCACATGCCTAGTATGGGCCGGGCCCGACTTAGTAAGTTATGGAGTCTTGACATTGACAACTCAGTTGTATTTAAGCTATGTGATGAAATGGAGGTGTGATATGTCACATCGCGGACGGATTCACGCATCCCCGTCCAATGGTGTGTGTCGTTCCAAGGGTCGTGTGTACAAATTGACTACAGAAAGCACACCAGAGTGTCATTGTTTGAGATGAAGTCTCTGAAAGGTTTTGTTGTGATCAACTCGATCCGGTTGGTTTCATCGTGTGGGTAAAGTGTACAACCTCTGCAGAGTGTTTAAACCAATCTATTCGAATAGCGCGCCCCTGCTATGGACATGCTCGGAATTTCACACGAGGGTAGATTTTCATAAAACAATTGGGAAGGGTCACCGTGTGTGAGATAACTTGTTCAAATTGTGTGAAAGAACTTGATTAGACTGTGTGTCCTTTGTGAAATCAATTGTTAACTTATTATTGACTATTTGTTTTGAATTACGCTTTCAATCTATTAATTGTATTCAATTGCAAATGTTGCATTTCGCAAAGTAACCACGAAGCCATTTCTTTGGAATAAGCCATCATATATAAATGCATTCGTGGTATGACTTGCGAGTACGGTGTGTACTCACTCTTGCTAAACAAATCAATGTATGGAGGAGTCGTCACCGCTTTTGAAGAGGAATTCTCGAAGGTTGAGCGTTAGGGTCTTGATCCCGCCGGTTGTTCGTGGTAAATTGATGGGAGCCACCGAGTTTATTTCGCTTCCGCAGCTTTATTTCTTTATTGTCACCTTGCATGGCTTAATAAATGTAAAACTCGACCGTAAGGTCCCAACAGCTAATTGTTATTCAAAGGTACTCGCTTATTCTTATATTCGTTGTATGGATGTGATATTTCATCAATGTTGATATGTGTGCACTAGCGTGATCCTCGGACTAGTGCGTAATACACAGAGGGTCCAGATTTGCATATTTGGGGTCCCGACAGGTTCGAGACCACAAACGGATCCAACCTCAACCCCATCCACTCGGTGACATCCGCTACCAGAACCGGTGGATGTGCGACAGAGCAACAACAGATGCCGAAGAACAGGGTCGCGCGCTACCGCTGACGGCGCACGGATCTCTCCCACCAACTCTCTCAAGAAAGCGGGGTCTCATCTTGGGCCCCAACCGAGGTGGGTCAACAAAGAACCCCTCACCATCGACTCAACAACTACAGGAGGTGGCTCTACTGAATCTCGCCAGCGCCCGACCTCCACGATCACGCCACCACGACCACGCCCTCTACCCCTCAAGATAGCTATCAACCACAATCAACAATACACAATGAGCTCAAAGGTCAAAATAAAATCATCCATCAATGAACAACATAACGGAAGCGTAAAAACTATATTCGTACCTCTCTCTAACCTACTGTGCACTAGTGTGTCAAATTTTAGATTGTTTAACCATTAGCAAATTTTAGTTGATTTACTAAACTAAAACAAATTTTAACAATTTTAGTTTGCCTATGTTGTTAATTTATTCACCACGGACCTAAAGCCCGCTCTGATACCAACTGTAACACCCCAGCCCAACACTGAGCCTAGAATGCCACCACACTACACTTTAAACTAATAATTATCGACACACTATAAAAATTTCAGCAAGGAAACAATGATAATCATATCAATGGACCACAAGAAAGACATGCATAATTATGGTTCAAACGATAATAAATAAGCAATGGGAATTATAACCAGGTAAATAATCCAAAATAGCATCAACCAATGAATCTAAATTAATAAAGCAAATAGTCTAGTCCAAACGATGTCCTAAACTTTATTCAACCTCTAACATGTCCAAGAGTAATCCAATTGTGAATGAAAAGATTCTTATGGCAAATGATCATGTGTTGTCCATGTGCTCTACTCGCTCTCAGTTACGGCATCCTCGAAGTTCACCTAAAGACAACAATAGAGCAAGGGTGAGTCCACGACTCAGCAAACACATCCATAAACAACGGACAATAATAAATCAACAGCATTCAATAACTTCATTATCATCACAGGTACTTCTATTTGATTCACATCCATTAATCTCATGTATCAATGCAAATCTAATCTACATGTCCACATGCACTTCTTTCACAGATACTCAGATAGCATGAGTGAATGCTCGCGACAACATTCACTCTCAAGCCCGTTCCTCCATAAGGATCGGGGACCTCCTCCACTCCCGTGGAGTTGTGATCATTCATGATCACCTGCTCATATGCAAAGATGCTTATGTATGAAAAATGCAAACTCCATCATAAACATCATATCCAACTTTTCATCATGATTGTCAATAAAGATATAAACATACCAATCCCTTGTTTGCAATTAAACAAAATAAAAGCACAATAATAATGGTAATAGAAGATAAAGAATCACAGTGATCATCATTGATCGCTGTCTACCATGCACTTGCCTTTACTAGTTGCGACGCACGATTTGGCTAGAAGATGGCAACAAGTACGACGCCTCTCCTATATTAAATACACAAACTTCAATACAAGCTACAGCAACAAGAATAGCAATCAATATACTTCGCTCCTACCCGTCCCCAAATATACCACGTTACGCCGGTACCGAATAGTTACCCATAGCTATCTTAGTACTAAACGAACGTAACTTTTGACTCAAAAGTTCGATCACGACAAACCACCCCATTCTGGATTCTTTATAAAATTATCCACATTTTCTTAGATTACACAGTCTTCTAATTAAATCATCTAACCCTCCGTATTTAGCCCAGAAAGCCGATCTGTCCGCTTCGGAACAGCAGTCTTACTAAATTCATAACTTTTGTTTTACTCAACCAAAATTCGCGTTCTCAGATTCTACAGAACCATTGGACAATTATCTACAACTTTCATGTAGATCAAAAACTCTAATTAAGCTATTTACTATTTTTAATCTACAGTCTACCAAAACAGCGCCGAAAGACGACAACCGTAAAAACAGCGGTCTTCCGAAAATCATAACTCGAATTCTACTTGTCCGGACGACATGATAAAATATGCTATAGAAAGATATCGAAATTATCTACAGTTAACTAGTAGATGACATTTCCAAAATTCGCCATTAAGGTATCCGAATAAATCGTTCAACAGGATAGCAGGCTAAACGGATCTAATAATCGATATCTCCGACTACAAACATCATATTAATCTCCCTTACTGTTCCGACACATCATTCTAATCTGCATGCATAAAAATACTACGACCAAGTTAATTAACTACTAATTAGTTTTATGCTACGGCCAAGCTAACTGATATCTCAAAGCAAGCAAACTGGAAAGGTAACCAAGGCAGTACACCTTCCATTGAGTATCTAACCACGACAGTACACAACTACACAGTTCGGCTAACCAAGTCAGTACGCATCTCATAAAATAAGACTGGAACTCATAAGCACCTAATCAATCGGCCGGCCGAAGCTTGTGCAGTCCAGTCTCCACGCGATGACGGGACTTCGCCGGCGACAAAGTACAGCAGAAGACTCCACGCGATGACGCCGACGACACGCGGCAGAAGAAGAAATTTCTGGTCTTGTAGAGTAGCATCAAGAATACAGAACGCGCAGCAGCAAAGAAGAAGACACGGGCTTCGCGCGCGAGTTCCAATGGCGGCGGCGGCTTCGGCTCGGGCGATCCAATAGCAGAGCGATTTAGCTAAGAAGAATAAGAAGAAGAACAAGACTTGGTCGGGCGCAAGCAACAAATCAAGAAGAAAGCGCAGCGATCGCCAGATCGGCTTAAGTTAGCGGCGCAAGCAACGGCAGTTAGGTGTGTGGCGGTGGGTGGAAAAGAAATAAAACTACTAGGGTTTTCAAGAATTCCCACAATTTATTTATATAGCTCATAAAAACTCTGAATTATCCTATTTCCACGTATACTAAATTCTTTAATTACGCACAAGCCCTAAATTCTTTAACTAATTAAATTATTATTATTATTGCTATTATTACTATTTTCAGAATATTACAGTACGGTTGTGTACTCAGGCTCGTCTAATATAATCTTTCAGAGCCTCTCGACCAGGACCCCTACGACTACTACTTGGCAAATTAATCGATCGGTGATTTATGATGATGAAACTTAGGTCGACACCCAATGCTTATTCACGGGCGAGTGAATGGATCAACCACTACTTCTTTTGCTTCTGTGCTTATCCCTACTCTGTACTCGGATCTGGTGGTGGCATTTGCGCCCCTTTTATAAAACAATGACTGTACGACCGGTTATGTAATATATTTGGCTATGAATGTGATGTATGTGATTGATCCAAGAATGTATCTATGTGTGTTATCTACTGATCCAGGGAATGGCACGGTTTGACACAGTGGATATTTCAAATTACAAATTTGGGGTCCGATATAAGTCCCCTATATCTTTGTGTTCAATCTAGTATTTATTATTACATTGTTCTGTACGATTCTATATTTGTCTACGAGGTGATCGAGACTCGTCAGCGACGGTTCTTTAACAGTTACTATGTGATCCTTGGGTGCATATGGTTCGATTTAATTTGAATATAAGGAAAATGACTAAATCAAATTGTCGTTGTGTGCTTGTACGTAACAGAAGATCCAAATCATATCCTACAACACCACTTCCATACCAAGTCATAGATAATCTCTCGTATCTACTACTCATCGCGGCCCTTCACGCCAACTACTCCAGAACCCTCGCTATCCCCTATCTCACTTCAACTCTGCACGCTAATGAAAAAAAAAAAAAACACCAGCCTAAAATACAATATATCATTTAATGCATGTAGCAAGAATATACATGATTGAGGCCCATCTGTCCTTTTCTCACCACTGCTCAGCCCTCACACATTCAATACCATGATGGTCACAACTCATATTGCGTGGGCACTATCATCATGACAAGGTTAATTTGAAATTTGTAATAACGTTTTAACACAAACATGACCAATTAACATTTAACCATGCCGTAAACTATATAGAGATGCCGATTGCTTGTAGTTGTCAGTACTAAGTACTACCTCCGTTGATTTTTATAAGGTGTGGTTTGACTTAATGCGATCTCCAAAGTTGAACATTGGTCGTTAATTTCTTTTAAATACGTTGTTCATATATGGCTACAAAATTATAATCATATGAAAGAGCTTTCAAATACGAATCCAACGGTATCATTTTTGTATCAAATAACTCATTTATATATTGTTGGACTAATTGTTAGTAAAAAATTGCAAAGTTTGAATCTTCAAATATGTGGACACCTTATAAAAATCACAAGAGGGAGTAACAATGTTTGTTACGTAAAATTGAAATTGACCCTCTTTAGATTGGATTGGGATCTAATGCATACTCTATCATCAACATAACTACACGTGTAAACAAGTCATTGATGGGGAACCATCTCTTTGAAAGGTGGTGGAGTTGTGGGTATACGTACGACTCCACCCACCTGGGTTCAAATTATGATGCTCACATTTATGCATACGCGAGTGCACTTTCAGTAGAAATTTTATGAGGTTGCAGATTTATCCACAGCGTCCATCACCTTGCAACCACAAAAAAAATGGCATTGATGAAAAATATATATATAAGATTATATTGTTAGACATGGAAAGAACATACATAATCTGAAGAAAAAAAAAAACTCCCTTTGGGACTAAATATGAGTCAGTGTTGTGCGCGTTGTAATTTTTTTGATACTTTGACCATTCGTATATGTAAAAATATATAGATTAACCACATGAAAAACATCTTCACTAGATTTTCTTATTAGTTTTATAACATATAGCTTTTACTGTTTTACTAGTATATTATTATAAAAATCATAATCTAATGCATTGAAGTGTAAAAAGTCATGTCTTTTAATGGACATTTCAAAATACATGCAGTCCATACTGTAGATAATTAAGCAGTGTTTGCATGTTCTTTAACTTGTATTTTTATACCTATAGATATGTTAATTAACGTAATTAATTAGCTTATTTCAAACAATAACAATTTTTTAAAATATATTTAGTCGATGTTTTGCTACAACTAACTCGATTCCAAAGCAGAGCTCAGCAACCGCATATCTACATGTCATTTTTTCAAATTAAAAAAAAAACATACAGGTCATTTTTATACCCTACCCTTTTTGTGGAGTTAATACACATGCTCGTGCATTATTTGGTGATTAATACTCAAGGTATAGTAAGTTCCACCCAATCATTAGATCTCAAATAAATGGCCAGGATCCAACCCCAAATGAATTTGCTCTTTAATTCACCCACCCTGGCTAATTCCAACTGCCCCACGGATCGATCCGACGCATGAGGAGCTATCGCAGGCAGGCAGGACAGGACAGGGCTGCCAAATCCTTACCTCGGCAATGAATCCCCTCCAATTTAATTTCCACATGATGAGATGAGCATTTCAGAATTCATCAGGAAGCTGCAGGGCGCGGTGGTACCGAACGTACGTGCTAACTTTGACGCTCGTCTCTTGCAATTTACTAGCCCGGCCGCGCCCTGCATCATATCGATCGCCTGCCCGCTGGCTGCAGCCAATTCAATTCTGATCCCTCCCTTACATCGATCGATCCCAGACATGGTGTACGCTGTGCAACATTGATTTTGTCGGTCGGGCCGGCCGAGAGACCTCCTATAGGCTAGCTATAGCTAGCCTCCTCCTCCTCCCCCTCCTCGCATCATCGATCGTGCATGCATGATTGTTTGTCAAGTGCCCCATCCATGATCCATCCATGGCCTGGCCGGTTTAGCTTTGCCTTTCCATGCCAGTTACTGTGGTCCAAGCACGCTACTCTACCTGCGCGCTATATATAGCTCCCTAGCTATCCCGCAAGCAATCTTAACCGCTCTACCTAGCTAGCAACTAGCAAGCTGCTCGACGATACCATTTGGTTTTACCACGCGCTCATGCACACCGTCAGAAGGGGAAATTAAGGAGCTAATTAAAGAGCTTAAAGTTGTACGTAGTACCAGTGGTACAATTTAGCGGATGTGTAGGGCGGACCAGGGGCATGCACAGGGAGCCGGCCGGTGGTGGCCCCAGCCCGAGCGGCCGGTGGATCGGCACGCGTACGTGGTCCTCCCGGCCGTCCGGCAGGTCGGTCGTGACCGGCCGATCCATCGGCGCGAGAGATATATGTGCAGTGCAGCAGTTGCTGGGCGGTTGCATGCACGATCTATCGACCGGCCCCGGCCGGCGTACCAGAAATGTGAGCCCGAGCATTAAATAGCCGCGCGCGCGCGCGCCGTCCCCCGCTATTAAGCCGGCCGGCCGGCCGGCCGGCCGGGGCCCGGCTTCGACGCACCCCGCGGTGTGGCGCGCGCGCGCGCGGGCGCGGGCTCATCATTCCTCGTAGTACTCCTCGGCTGGTGCGTGTCCGCCCATGCATGTGAGGATCCATCGTCGTGTGTAGGCACGGACGGGCGGTCCAATTAGACGCCTAATTAATCATTAAGATTCGTGTACAAGTAACGTTGAGGTAAAACGTACATCCTATATATGTTAAAAATAATAACTTCACAGACCATGAATAACCATGTTGCTTGTAACACTAAGACGGGGTATGCCTATGTTCTTTCTCTGGGATGCATTAGTGTAAGGGCTTTCTAAGAAAGTGCAGTTTCTTCAGTCCAGTTCAAGTTCTGTACATGTCATGACGCAAATTTAGAAGCACCGATACTTATCAGAGCAGACAATGAGTAGTCAGTCAGTTTTTGACCCGATATTTTCCATCCAACTAGAGTCCAGAGGCCGGCCAGCGCCATTTTCATCGGCACGATTGACGGTGCATGCTCTCTTTCTGAGATGCACAAAATTCGTGCCCTCCGGAGGGTGCATGCACGCACACGCACGCACGCGTCAGTGCGTCACCAATTCTTGGATGAAGCTTTGTAGGCTTCTGCGCAGCTCGTCCATGTCTCACTGGGTATCATTTCTAGTCATTTCAAGATTCAATACCGCAATGATAGCAGATGGACTTCACTGCGCACGTACGACAAGAAATTTGCTCATTAGCACTGTTTCAAACACGGGAGGGCAATTAGAAACTTCTCTTCTTCTTCTTCTCCTTAATGTGGCAATTAAAAACTTCGCCGGAACCATCTGTCTAGCTAGATAAATTGGAGGAAATTTGTAATAGCTCAGCCTGTTCTTGTGGTGGCCTATGGTAAGATTAGTCACATGTTATTTGTCTAAAACGAGTTATAGTAGTATATAATATTTGTTGAGTCCAAACGCAGCAACTTTATATTAACATTTTACATGAAGCGATGACGAAATTGTAAGTGGAGTGATATGCACGTTTGGTCTGGACTTTGAGCGGATTTTAGGCCAAGATGTTACAAAATCACGTAAGAACGGCCTATTGTTGCGCCCAAAATTTGTTGTAACAAAGTAACTTTGCTTACATAAATGTGTTGTTATATAGAGGAGTGAGTAATTATCAAGCCTATATGTATAATGTATCATAAACAAACCTATAATTCACAGACGGTTCCTAACAAGCACCATCTGCGATAATTACAAACGTCACAGACGGTTTTTAATCCGAACCGTCTGTGATAATTCACAGACGGTTCTTAACAAGATAACCCCTTTATTAGTAGGGCCCACTAGGGTTTGCACCCTTACTCCTCACTCGCCCGTCCCCCTCCCCAATGCCCTTACTCCTCACTCGCCCGTTCCCCTCCCTACCCGAGGGCCCCCGACCTCGACACCGCCGACCACCGTCCTCCAAGCCGCAGCCCCCGACCTCCCGGGCTTCACTTTGGGTGAGTCTTCGTCCCCCCAAACCTTTAGATAGTGTTAGTCTCTAACAGTCTATGACTCTATAGTTCAAGAAGCAACTGTTCGTTTTATAGATCTCTCGGTATACTTGTATTGCAGTTGTCCTCCAGGAAGAGCAAATTGCAGAGGCTCTCTCCCATATTATAAACTATATTTTCCTTAGCCATCAGAACTCATTCAACAATCAGATGAAAAAGATTGATAATATTTTAATTCAAGTTGGATTTTTAGTTTCAACTATCATCTCCTAGTACACCTAAAGAAAACATGTCTTGGCGTCACAAACATGCAGTAGCTCAAACCTAATGCTCATTTCATTTTATGGATGTCATCTGTTGCATATGAATATAGATAATTGGGAGGTCTTCCTGCTGCTAAATTTGTTACCAATAAATATTAGTTGTTAATCATTACATTAGTTTCATAGTATCGTTGGTGTTTGTCAACTTTTGTGTTGTTTTCACACGAGTAATAGTGTGAGTGGTCCCAGAATGCCTAATTGGAGTTTTCCTTTTTTGGAGACGGGTAATGAGCAGATTTAGTCAAGTAAGATTTTTTTTATGAGAGACAAGCGTGATTCTAAATACAATTTTGAGATGGGTGGTAGGAGGCTAAGAAAAAGGTCACATTTGAACCTTGTTCTTCTTCATAACATAGCTCACACTTGTGGTGTAAAAGTAAAACCCTAGATCCACACAAACCCTTTATAGCACTTACAAAATTGATATGTCACAATCCTTAAAAGTTGGGTCCAAGGGCTAGTATTAATCATTTAATTGTAGGGGTGGCGAGGATTAAAACCTCGATGTATTATTTTAATACATAAGATAAGACCATACGTCTTCGTGGTCGTAACCCCTAAGGCTAACGACCTCACTGGTCGTAAGGATTTCAGAGGTTGCATAATAAATACCCTGGTCGGACAAGGTCCCGTACCTAGTCCCCGACCAGTTGACTGCTCGTAAGGCTATGAACTGGTATCATCTGGATCAGAATCCAGGTATATCCTTACCGTGTGATGAATGGAACACGTGTTGTATATTCCATACCACACGACGTTACATAATTCTAAGACACTGGACTACAGTTGAATGTCTCACAAATATATAACCACACAACAGTTGATACCCTGTCAACTGACACCTCTCTCCGACCAGACGCGTCATTTCCTAACAGACGTCTCTATAAAGGACAATTGTCGCCGCTTCATCAACTACTTAAGGAGGATCGCGGAGGAGATCAAAAAGGGGTGAGATTGAAGGCAATTGAGAAGATTAGCAGTCAATTCCCATAGCAAGCATTGTATTCCAGTATAACTAGGATTAGCCTTTTGTTGGAATACATGCATTCTTTGTAATAGTCAGTTCATAGCAATAAAGAGTTATCCAATTCCATTCCAGGAAATACGCTCCATTTTCCTCTATTTTTATATATTCATAAGATCGGCGATTTGATCGTCGACAAGGGGCATGGGGCCAAGGTCTTGTGTTAATTAATTAAACTTGCCAAATCATGACTATCAAATGTTCATCTTTCCTTCATTCATGTTTCTTTTATGTTACAAAGTTTATTGTGGGGAGGGCATCCGTTGATTTCTTCCTACATTGAGTTGCATTACATTCCTAGTTTTAGAAAAGAAAATTTTCAATCAAGAATATTTTCTTTTGTCTTTTGCTAAAAAGTTTCCATAGATAGCAAGTAAGCGAGATGGTGTCCGCACAGTCTTCGCCGCCATTATCGATGTCACTGAATACGTCTGGCACTCCGATGAAAAGTGTACCTAAGCGATATGGCAGAGGAATATCGAAAAGGGCTGAGGGCCAAATGACCATCATGGAGGTCACTCTCGTTGGGGTCCCTTAGCATCCCAAGAAACCAGCGACAGTATTCCGGACCACCTGCGATATAGATGTAAGGGAATGGGTGCCCATTACTATACCAAGCTGTAAGTCTCTGACAAGAGAAAGAGAAAGAGCAGCTGTGGGATAAAACTTCAAGGTCATTCGAGATCCTAGCAGAAGTCCATGGATTCGTGTGATGGCAGGCGTTCCTCACGATAGGAAAAGCGTGGAAGACCTTCAAAAGCACGCTTGTCACGGAGTACGTGAACAAGGATCGAACGCCCTTCACGAAGTATCCTTTCGTGTCGCCGGATACATGGGACGTCTTTGTGCGGATGAAGACGATGGCCGAATTTCAAGAGCAAACTGCGGCGCACAAGGCTATCCAGACACAAAACACTCACCCCCACAGACTCGGCACCGCTGGGTACGCGGGTAAAATCCTGCAATGGAGGGGGAGGACGAGGAGGCAATCCGGTCGGAGGCCTACCCGCTATTTGTCGGGATCACAGACGAGCGCACTCGAAACTGGTTGAGAGAGAGGTCATCAACCACGTCTTTGGGCGACATCTCTTTCATAAACCTTGCAGACGAGGAAGTGTCCCAACGTCTAGTAAGATATGTTAAACTACCTAGTTATTAATAAGTTCATAACTTCATAGGGTCTAAAATAACATCATGGCCTTTTGCACCAAACATTGAGTGCCAAATCTTTCCAAGGCTTATTCAAAGCAGTTAGGGAGAGGGATATACTATCCACGGCCCTAGGAAATAAAGAGCACCCGTGTCGCACGCGAGGCCTTAGGGTTTACGTACCTTGGAGGCAGGGATTCCTACACGACTCCGAGGGGTATAGGATTAGGAAGAGATCCAAGGTCGAGCACGAGGAACAATTGAAAGAGGAGATTCGTGGAGAATTTCGAGGACAAATAGCATCATTGAAGGAAAAACTGAATCAAGTCCTCAACTAGTTGTAAGATGCCCCTATTATTTTGGGAGCCAGACCCCCTCAACATCGGAATAGTTGCGCGTCTACACCACTTTCTGAACATAGCGACATTCAATTACCTATCGACGACATCCAGTAATGTACATCTCTGGAATGCGACATAGATAGACCTATTGGACGCCTTAGCTAATCGTGTATCGTTAAGTAGGAGCCCACATCGTGCAACCTCAGAGTTAGACTTATTGGCTCCATTCCCATTGAGGCTGGGCGGGGATGGCGTATCCATGCCCGCCAGGGGCACTAGTACACGGTGTCCTGTTAGGGACCAATTTTGTGAAGTCCAGGTGGACATGGTACATGACGTTTTTAGGGCCGTCCCACAGGAGAAGCCCCCAAACGATGAGATCATGAGACTAAGGGATGACGTCCACACATTCGTCCAGTGACCCAAGAGGGACATCGCCCTGGACCCTTCTGTGGTGGCATCTACCCAATATGAACAGCTGGCCTCTCCACACAACCATCTATAGCCTGCGACTTCTCTAATCCTCCCTTTGATGTCCCCCACGTGCCCTTAATCCGCGTCAGCAAGCCGCCATATCGGCTCCCATGAAGACCACACCAAGCATATACAAACAGTGTGCCCATTCGTCTCCCATGTAGAACACATACCAGCGTGTCAGCAAGACCAAATCGAAGAAAATCAAGGCGCCTCAAAAGTGTTGGACATTCTCGCTAGGAAAGTTGTTGGTCCCGGATACGCTCTTAGTTTGCCTTGAAATAGGTGCCACTTGTTTTCATGCGCGGTATATGGGAAAGACCAACGAGATGAGGACACAACGCCCTATGGGTTTCATCGCCAAGTACACGGCGGGCCATTTTCTCTACAGGTCCGACTTCTTCGTGATGGGCTTCGACAACTTGTTCAATCTCTTCAACCTCGACGCCTTCGACGCCTCACTTTTAAGATGCTAGGACATTGTAAGTGTGTACAATTACGGTTTACATTCATGTAATACCAATAAATTCCATAACCCTTTGCTTATGTGTAGACACATGATCCTAGAAACCAAACAAAGAAAAGAATCGGTCGATTTTCCCGACCTACACTTGATCTTTGAGCAATGCATCAACCACAATGCATCCTATGTCGAGGATTACATAACAACGGGACAACATGCTCACAATGACAAGGAGTACATACTTCTACCCTACAACCAAGGGTAAGTGTTTCACTCATTGATATACTTATTGATTTGTATTTCATATGCAACACGAACTTAGTTTTAAGGACTATGGCGACATACATGTGTAGGTGGCACTAGATTCTAATTGTCATTGTACCAAAGTAGAACATGGTAATATACCTTGATTCCCTAATCAAGAGCCAGCACGACTTCATACTTGTGCAACAATTAATCGATAGATAAACTCATTTCATCCATAAATAACTATGTACCCTTCATTTGCAATGACTGAGGCTAACTTTTTTGAATCACCTCGAGTCGTTTGCTGCGTACATTGCCGAAAGAGAGACACATGGAAGGGAACACCACACTGCGACATGTGATGCAATTTTCTGTACCCGCAAGTATACAATAATTATATATCACATTTCGTAATGATACTTCTCAAGCTGAACAAACCTATGTATGTAATTATATTTTTGCAGTGCCTCTAGCAGCTACAGGGCAACGTATGTGGAGTCTATGTTTGCCGCCATATGCAAAAAATTATGGTTGGTAGGTCCAAGGATCCAGAGGTTTGTCAATCTCACTATAATTATTTTTTGATTTTCAATTAATATATATAAGTGCTTATGACTTTACTCTTTCTAGCGACAGGGTATCAACACCTGTTTAAGTACAGTCCAAATGAATGAACTCGCCAAAATTCGAGGATGGCTCACCACCTTCTTAATGACGGAGGTCATTGACCCAAAAGGAGAGTTTCACGCGGCCGAGACTGAATAAAATTTTTAGTGACAAACAATGTTTTCTTACTATATTTGTAAACATGTTGTAAAAATATTATGACAATTCATCTATAATAAATCTATAAATTTGTTTATCTATGATATATATGTGTATATGTGGTCGATATATGTGTATCTATGATATATCTATATATTTGTGTATTTGCTTGTATCTGTTATCTGCATATTATTTTCAGATGGTATGGCTACCATTTCCTGAGGCTAGTCAAAAAATATAAAAAAATATATATATATATATATATATATATATATATATAGAGAGAGAGAGAGAGAGAGAGAGAGCGAACTATCACAGACATTTTTGTGGTATAAACCATTTGTGAACATCTACTATCACAGACGGTTTTGTGCATCAACCATGGTGATATATAGCCCATCACAGATCGCCAACATATCGCAGACGGTTTCGTGGTTCAGGCCGTCTGTGATAGTTGGCATTCACATACAGTTATTTATACGAACCGTCTGTGTTGTGACTTACAGATGGCTCAAAAACTATATATGATAATCACATGTTATCACAGACGTAATAAATCAGACGATTCAGAAATCGTTTGTGATGATAGTTTAAAATCATCTACGGTGACCCTCCATGTGTTAGTATTAGAATCATATATATACCCTACATTGACTGTTGCTAATACCGCATATAATGCCTAAGCTATAGAGAAGTCGCCGCGCGCGAGTCAAGTTCACCAGCCGCGCGATCAGTCGACAAGAAACGGCTCCATGCACACGCAAAAGAGCGCGACGGTCGGGCTTGCACGCGGCGGGGAACGCGTGGGAGTGGAATCAAGCGCGGGTACATACGGCGAGGCGGCACAGGGAATTAAGCTAGAACGTGAACAGGCGAGCGAGTGGCAAGGGGAACGAGCCCACGAGGAGCGTGTTGCGTGCGCATCCCCGTCCCCGTCCCCCCGGCCGGAAAGGGCGATCCATCCATCCTGGTGACCCAAGCCTCGCTTGGAGGGCAGTACGTAGTACTGGCTACCAATTAACCTGGTGCAAATTTGCATTGCTGTAGTGTGCGATTTAAACATTGTTCTTGATACAAACAATTGGCTGGTTGACAATGATTCACGTGTTAATACCACGCACTGTGTTCGTATTTACAGTAGAACTGGTGTAAAATTCGTACCGTGAAACCAGCGTGGCCAACGGCAGTACGTACAATTCACAGCACCCTCCCCTGCGATCGCGACGGGCCCACCCTCTGGCGATGGCTTACAGTTTTGACTTCAAAGGCAGGTGATCAGTCACACGCGCGCGCGGTCCTTGGATGGACGGAAGCATGCGTCTGTCTGGCTGGCTCGATCGGCTGAGCTGAGCGCGCGGCAGCGTACTCGTTGATACAGGGGAGGAAGACGATGGCTCGACTTGTCAACGTCCAAGCGCAGGTCAGCAGTGCCTGGGCTGGTGGCTAGTACGCATCCACGATGCGTGCATCTCTCAGCTCCTTGGCCCTCGGGAGGAAATGCGAGTGTCTTTATACTAGTACGCCTTTCTCTGATCGTTCTTGGGATATCCGTATGCATCTTGCACCGTTCCTCCGCTTGCTATTGCCACCCATTCTCTTCTCCCACATATGCTTGTATTTCTTGTCCTATAATGTAGCTGGATTACGATGGTTTGCCGGTTTCTGCTTCCCTGTGATATACTCTGTATGTAGTTTACATGCGTTCAGTACAAAAGAACTGTTTCATAACTCACAAGTTCGTTACTAAGGACAATATTTCCATCGTCAAGATACATACATACACTACTACATAAAATATCATCACGGACGGTTCTAAACCGTCATCACATACGGTTTCTGAACCGTCTGAATTTATATGTCCGTGATAACAGACGGTCATCACAGATGGTTTTTAAACTGTCTATGAAAAAAAACTATCACAGACGGTTCTAAATGAGAACTGCTCGATCGCTTATAACCACGCATGCATTTTGTTCGTAACCATCCGTGATAGTCTATTTTCACGCAGCGATCTCGAACAAGAACCGTCTATAATAGTCTATTTTCATAGACGGTTCTTGTTCAGAACCGTCTGTGATAGTTTTTTCTCTTGCAAAAGAAAAAAAAATAGATTTTGAGCCAAACCAATCAATTGCTGGACAATAGTTTCTATACGCAACATCTAGCAAGACAACTAAAATCCAATTAAAATTCTGATGGCAAACACATTATAAGAAAGTGAAACCAAAGGGTTTCACAACGTCCAATCCGAATAGGAAAAAAGAATAAAGTTACAAAGTTAAACTAACTAGAAACCATTTGTGCCTCCAAGCTCCTGAAGAACTCATCGGCTTCTTGATTAGTCTTGTGAGCTCCTCTCTGTAACTCACCAGCATATCACAAGTTGTTCTCGCATGTTGTTCGAGTTCGACTCAAGCTCGTCGATAAGGAAGGAGAGATGACAAAACCTCCAGCAGCGCTCCGACCATAGGTAACACAAACTTAAGATCATTTTTTTTACAACAAACAACCAACAAATTATGCATATTTTGGGGATGTACACGTACCTTCCGGCAGTCTACCTCCTGTGGCGGATAAGGAGCTCCTCCGTATCCCTCCTCGTCGATTGTGTCTCCTCATCGAACCGCGACAGGGAATCGAGGGTGGTCGCTGGAGCTCGGCGTGGGGAGGGGAGAAGGAGAGACTGATGGAAGACAAGGCTGGGGTGGTGGCTATAATATATAAGGACAGAGCCAAAATTTTCAACCTCCCGCGCACGCATTCAAAAATTTTCACCTTCCCATGCTGCGAATCACAAACGATTTCATACAAAATCGTTTGTGATAGCTAATATCACAAACGGTTCGTATTAAGAGCCGTCTGTGATTTTACCATGGCTTTGAATTTTTCTTACTTTCTGATTTTACCGTGGCTTGGAATTTTTCACATATGGTTCGTATCACGAACCGTCTGTGATACTTCACAGATGATTCTTAATACGAACCGTCTGTGATGAGCTAATATCACAGACGGTTCTTAGCGCATCCAGTAATAGAGACGACTGCGCTGGTAAAACTATCTATGATTACTATTAACACTGACGATTTTGGAAAACTGTCTGTGATGAGGCGTTCAGTATTAGCCTTTTTGTGGTAGTAACCCTTCCAGCTGCCAGCATGGAGATCCATGAGTTCCCTTTCTGTATCCTTCAACGACCTCACAACCGTTGCCACAAGAGAGGGAAGAGCCCTGACCACCGCAGGCGAGCTCCTGAAGACCTCCGCTACCAACTACATCTCGATCTCCTTCATCCTCTCTGGTGACCATCTAGCAAGCAGTCACTCCGCCATAACTCCTAGTGTCCAGATCTAGGCATTCCATGGTTCTCTCCATCTCCTTCTCCAACCACCACTCCGACAACCACCCAGCAAGCACTCCGACCACTATCCCAATGTCTAGATTTGGTCACCATGTCGAGGTTTGAAGGTCTTGTTCACTTCTTCCCCATGTGCCAATTCGATTTAGTCAAGTTGCACAATGCCCAAATCCAAAATGAAAATTGGTCCAACTTTGGATTTATGGGGAAACTTGACCAAACGTGATCTCAAGGATATTTGGGAAGATACACGATCGGATCCACATAATGCATTGACATTTTTAGGTTTTACCAAGGAGAGTTCAAAACTAGAGGGGTAAAAACTTGATCCAAATCTTGCTTTTTGAGATTCGATCTAGATGATTCTAGGAGTATTCCCACACATCATAGCAAGGTAAAAGAGGTCAAGAGATCAACCAAAAATAACCGGATCAAGGAAGCACCACAATCATCAAAGGAGAGAGGCAAAAGCAATAGACCTCATCTTTGAACACACATCCATAGATTAATTCAAGATGTTGCTTGTCGAATCCACTCCCTCAAGGAGGAAAAGAGCTCAATCAAAGAGCACACAAACAATTTTCTCTCTAAACCCAAGCCTCTCCTCTCCAAACCCTAGAAAAATTAGGGTTTTTCTAAATGAATGCTTGGGGGCTTTTCCATCTCCCCCCTTCTATTTATAGGGTGGCCTAGGGTTTCCAATGGGCTCCCATTAAGGCCCAATACAAATAGGACACACACACACATATCTGTTGAAGCAATCGCCTACTTCACCACGTGTAGGTTGATCAGCGGCTCTCATCATGTCGGCAAGTCTCTCCCGTCCGAATCCCATCGGAACCTCCAAGGTACTTGCACCGACCCCGCGCCGCTTGATCCAACCAGCTGCAACGAACTGCCCGTTCGAACCATCTTCTCCATTCTACACCATGCTTGAGTCACACGACCTCACCCGGCATCCATGATCGTTTTGGACCTCAGCTCTCCAAGCTTAGTCCCGAACCTCCACACCGTTGACCGTCGTTGACCTGCAAGCCACCTGCACAACAATAGACAAAGAAATCGTCTCCGGGAACAAGTTCTACACAACTTGACCCACATTAGCTCAACAATGCAATATACAACAATAAAGCATTGAAACTCATGCAATAGACACAATCAAAACACAACGTCGCCAAGAAGGCCGATGAACAAGTGGAAGCCGGTCTGACGGCCCTACCCTGCCGGTCTGACCAATTCACAACCGGTCTGACCGATTCTATAACGCCGGTCAGACCGCTCAAAAAGACTTAGCCGAATTTTTAACTTGAAAATCTGAAACTCTCTGGAATTTTCATTTGAATAGAACTTTTGACTGGGAGCTCCAAATATTATGTGACCACATCCAGGAGACTCCCCTCTCATGCCTACACAACCTATTTTTTGGCCTAGCTCCAAATTCCATCAAGAACCGTGGCCGGTCGGACTTCCACATCACGGTCGGACCGGGCGTTTGGTTTGGCCGACGGTCAGAATCTCGACAAAGACGAAGCTTTTCCGAAAATGCGAGATTCAGCAAACCAACAACGCCATTGCCAATTGACTCATCATCCTAAGATCATGCACATATCCCCACGATATCCACAATATCCCCCTTGATGAACACATTGGTAATTTCCCAGAAAATGTAAGTTTGTGATTTGAAAAGTAAAAACGTTCGATGATAAATACAATGAAATGCACAACATCCATAAGCAAGAGAAAGCCTATGAAATTCAACGGGCTTCGTAATAGCATAAGCAAGTAAGATAAGGCAAGAAAGAGCATAATGTACATATGATTGATTATGGAGTCTTCTAGTGCTCTCAAAAAGAGAGAGTTGCAAAGGAATGTTCCCACTATGATCACCAATTCTAGAAAATTCATTTGCCATCTCAAGCTCTAAAACCATTGTCAATAATCTTCATAAATTGAACTAAACAACACAAATTCACAACTTGAGCTCTAAATAATGCTTAACTACTGCCATCTAAAGATAGCAAAGCCAATAGACCACTCAATAAAATTATGATTAACCATGATAAGTTGAGATCAAGTTTGATCACGAACAATACTCCAATTCTCCAACGCATTGATCACGAACAATACTCCAATTCTCCAATTCTTATAATAACAGAAAGAATTATACTTTTATTTAAAGCAGATAATGTATGTGTTACACACAACCGTGGAACATGCAACCCACACGAATAACATGTTAGAACAAATGAACTATCTCCAGCAGATTCTATATCCAATGCATCGTATTGAAAACTCGAAGTTACCAAAGAAATGTATACATAATGAACCCCCAAGACATGCTATGGATGAGACTATGTAACACTTGAAAATGAACCACTACAACCACAAAGATGCAATCAAGAAAATACTACTACCAATGACTTTTTAAGTTTCACCAATGTCATCAGATTTCTAGAAATAGGTGTTACAACACAATCGGTTGGGGGCACATCAAATATTTTAAATGCTACAATCAACACCCATGATCAAGCCGACCAAACTACCAGCAACTTATTGGCACACCTCGCATCCCGCACTAGAGCTCAAGTATGAAATGATTATCAGTTCAATCTCGAGATTTGACCATTATCATCATTGAGCAAACCAAAGAAAGCCCACCGTACAAAATGCAATTTCTTGAGACACGAAATAAAACAGATATTGAGAATCAACTAGCACTGCAAATATGTATATGAAAGTACCAGCCGAAGGCAAAGCAAAGGCACAATACTCACTGAAGCGGTGGTAATCAAAACCGAGAAGCACTGGCCGGGGTCGGGGGAGGCGTTCGGAGAATGAAGCCGAGGGACGGGTTAATGCCGCACAAGACAACCGAGAAGCACTGGCCGGGGTCGGGGGAGGCGTTCGGAGAGGAGGCCGGGCTCGGGGAGGCGCCGGGTCGGGAGGCGTTCGAGAGAGGCGGCCGGGCTCGGGAGGCGCCGGTCGGGAGGAGGCGCGGGTCGGGAGGTGTTCGGAGAGGAGGCGGCCGGGCTCGGGAGGCGCGGGGTCGGGAGGAGGGCGCCGGGGTCGGGGGAGGTGTTCGGAGAGGAGGCGCGAGAGGGCGACACCGATAGGGTTAGATCAAAACCCTATCGGTGTCGTAACCTTATATAATCAACACGCATCACGCAGCGGTTCTCGAGGGAACCGTCGTGATGTGGAAGCATCACGAGCGGTTCCTCGAGAACCGCTCGCGATGTTCGTATCCTGCACGGTTCTTGAGAAATCGCTGCGTGATGCGTAAACTAAACGCACTCGGGCTCAAGCCACTTGATTTGGTTCGATCAACTAAACGCACCGGCTCGATGCGTCGGGCGCGAGTGTGGTGAATCGTTGGATCGGCATCGAGCGCCCACGTTCGCAGAACGTTCGGACCATCCGGCGTGCGATCCATTTGAACCGTTGATTCTAAATCGAGGTCCACAATCGCGTGAGCGTTCGGACTATCCGAACGCCTCGCGCAACGTGAACCGTAGGATCCAAATCAACGGCCGAGATCAAGCGCCAAGTTTGAATTGCCGCGCGCGTTTGATGCGTGGACCGTTGGATATATCGCGAGCGGTTCTTTAAAAGAACCGCTCGTGATATGGGGCTATCACGCAGCGGTTCTTTTAAAGAACCGTCGTGATATGCTTGTATCATAGGCGGTTCGTTAAACGAACCGCCTGCGTGATACAAATATTATCACGCACGGTTCGCTTAACGAACCGCTCGTGATCTATATATCACGCACGGTTAACGAAGAACCGCTGCGTGATATTTATCACGAGCGGTTCCTTTTGAACCGTCTGTGATGGGGTGTCTAGTATAGCATGTTCTGTAGTAGTGGTACCTGAAGATGCGACGTACTGCTTGACGATGAGAAGCACGAGGGGAAGCCTGAAAGCAAGCGCACAGACATACATCAAATTGTATGTCCGGCCTCGACGCTGTGAGGTAGAGGATGGAGCCAATCATACTACGGTACTCCTTCTGGTCCACGGGCTCTCCATCCTCATCAGGGTTCAGCACGGTGGTTGTGGCAATGGGAGTAGACACTGGCCTACTGCTTCCCATGTTGAAGCGCCGAAGAAGGTACTTTGTATACTTACTCTGGTATGAAGGTGCCTTCTTTCAGTTGCTTGACTTGAAGACCAAGGAAGAATGTCAATTCTCCCATCATGCTCATCTCGAACTCACTGCTCAGAGAGAACAGGGTTTTATCAACCATTCTTATTTTGAAATCATTTTCAAGCAAGAAACTCTTAAGCCTGTCATACCAAGCTCTAGGAGCTTGCTTTAATCCATACAAGGCTTTAGAGAGTTTAAAAATATGGTTTGAGAACTTATGATTTTCAAAACCAGGTGGTTGCTTGACAAAGACCTCTTCTTCTATGAAACCATTTAAGAAAGCACTTTTAACATCCATTTGAAAAAGCTTGAAGCCCTTAGATGTTGTAAATGCTAGTAAAATACGAATGGCTTCCAATCTAGCTACAGGAGTAAAGGTCTCTTCAAAGTCTAAGTCTACTACCTGGGAATAACCTTGAGTTACAAGTCTAGCCTTATTGCGAACAACCAACCCATCCTCACTTTGCTTATTTTTAAAAATCTATTTGTCCCAATAACATGAGAATCAGAAGGAGGCTCAACTAAGGTTCAGACTTTGTTTCATTCAAAATTTTCAAGCTCTTCATGCATGGTATTGACCCAAGCGGCATCAGATAAAGCATGGGTGATATCTCGGGGTTCAAAAGAAGTGAAGAAAGCAGAATGTGCATGAGAATCAGGAGAAATAAACCTGGAGCGAGTGACTCGCTCTTGAAGATTCCCATATCATCTGCTCATGTGGATGCAGTCGCTGAATGTGAATAGGAGCTCCTGGTGCAGAAGTGGCCTCTACCTCATAAGTTGTGGAGGTAGGAACAGAGCCTCTCAGGTCGTCGGTGAAGATAGGAGGAGGATGCTCAGCTGAACCTGGAGTAGTAGAAGCAGGCTCTCCAACCCTCTCAGGAGTGACTGGAGGATGTATCGGGTCCTCATCCTCAGAGTCATCATCGACAAGATGCTTTCTTGAATTTCAGAAACATGTGTACCTGTAGCATCGGGTCTAGTACCAGGACTAGCCTCATCAAAAGTGACTTCGCAAGTCTCAACAATTTTGTTAGTGTCAAAATTAAACACACGATAGCCACGAGAATGAGCAGGATATCCAAGAAATATGCCATCAGAACATCTAGATTCAAATTTATCAAGGTTGCCATATTTAATAATGAAGCACTTGCAATCAAAATTTTTGAAATGAGAGACTTTGGGCGAATGACCAAATCTAAGCTCAAAGGAAGTCTTCCCGATCATAGATCTCAAGAAAACCCTATTAGAGATATAACAAGCAGTAGATATCGCCTCAGCCCAAAATCTCCTAGGAGTAGAATGCTCATCTAACATGGTCCGAGCCATCTCTACAAGGGTCATGTTCTTCCTCTCTACAACACCATTCTGCTAGGGAACTCTAGGAAAAGAAAACGGGTGCTCAATTCCCCTATCAGAGCAGAAGATAGCAAAGGAAGAATTCTTGAATTTTATCCCATTGTCACTCCTAATGGCTCTCAAGGCTACAGGAATATCAACAGCAAGGATGATCAGTATTAGGCTTGGAGAGCTGAAGTACAGAACAATCAAGGATGTCGGGTGAAGTCATTGGACTCAATCATGACGCAAAATGGACAAGGATGACCGAACAAGAAGTTCGGTGCGACGGGTTGCATCAAGCGGCGTGGGGTCGGTGCAAGTGTCATGGTGGTTTCGGTGGGAACCAGATGGGAGAGACTTGCCGATATAAAGAGAGTCGTTGATCAACCTACACGCGGCGAAGCATAGGATTGCTTCATAAAGATTGGACCCGGTCTTTAAAGAAGGATCAAGAAGAGGTATGTTAGTAACTTCACTAAAATACCGCCTTGGTAACCTTTGGCTAAACCGCAGCGCAAGGAGATGAGGTTTAAGTCAAGTGGATATAAAGATCATGAAGATAGAGGAGGTTTAAGTCAAGTGGATATAAAGAGGTTTAAGCCAAGTGGATATAAAGATCATGAAGATACAGATTCAGAAAGTATTCGTCATCTGCTTTGAGAAGCACGCGTGAGTGTTAACCTGTTTGTGTGTGGGCTTAACGGGTGTCCGTTAGGGTCTTCTCTCTAAACCTAGCCTCCACTATAAAAGAGAATGTCCAGATGTGGAGTTCCCAAGTCCTTCCAAGAGAGAAAACCCTAATTTGTGATTTCGAGATTTTGGAGTAGTTGAGGCTATGGTTTGTGAGAGATGGATTGATTGAGTGCTCAAGTGTTCAAAATTTATCCTCTATGGTGGAGTAGTTGTAAACCAACATCATCATCAAATCAATCCAAACAAAATTTCCTCAAAATTTATCCTTGGATTTTGATGTTCCTTTTGTTTTCTTGTGGTTTTTTGTTGTGATCTTGCTTTGTAGGACATGTGGGGACACATTTAGGATTATCTTCATCTTCATCTACCCACGAGCAAGTTTTTGGATCAAAGTTTAAATCTCTTCGGTTCTTGTGCCTCTTTTCCCCTCATCTAAGAAATTGGTGAAATCTTGGACTTGATCTTCTCGATCGTCGATTGGAATAAATTCATGACCTTCTAGATGAGCTATAGTTGAAATTTGAGAGGATTTGGACCATTTGATCAAAAGTTAAGTCGATTTATGGTTTTAAAATCATGCTGATTTTACTGTTCATCACGCAAGAGGTCATTCTATCCATGTGAGAGGCTGGCCATCGGTCAGACCGCTCATCATCAGAGGTATGACAACCAACTCTCTTCTCCTTGAGTTTTTGGTGATTTTGATTGTTGTGTACTGGGTTTTTGATTGAATTTAATACAAGAATTTTGATTGTGCTTGTACTTTCAATCTACATAGGTTTCGTAGCTATTGAAATGAGATCGAAGTTAAATCCGATTGAAATGAAAAAGAAGTAGTGCTCCTATTCACCATCCTCTAGTTGCCATTTCGGTCCAATAAATTGCCTTAGGAGTTCATTTCATGCTGTGATTTCTTTGGCAACCCAAAGCCAACACAGTATATTTGAATTAGAGACCAAGTCCAATTTCGATACAAATTGAATCGGGGCTCCAATGCCATGAGGCCAATTTAATTCCACGAACCAAACGGAGCCTAAGGGCAGATGTACAATTCACACTAGTACATTGTCTCTTTAGGGAGGTAGGGAAGCTAATTTGTGGGTGAGCATACCCCCATTACCAGGAGACTTCTGGGAGGAAGCGCGTCAAGGGGTGGCACGCAGGGGCCCAGCGTGGGCTAACGTACGGGCAGGGGGGACAAAACGGAGGAGGCAGCCGGGGCAAGAGAGAGAGAGAGAGCGAATGGCGAGCTATGATTGCCCGCTCTGCCCCAATCTCTCTGCTTGCTCTCCTCTCCCTCCACTCCGACTACAGTGCATGCTCTCATCTCTGCAGACTGCAGTGCATGCTCTCACCTCTGCCCCTCTCGCTGTAAACATGTATGCTCCCTCCCTTGTTGGGAGCAGAGATCATAATGAAATGAATGAGACTGAATGCATCGGACGTCATATGTACTGCATGCGTGAGCCGATCGATGTGCTGTCCCATCTCTCTCTCTCTCTCTCTCCCTCCTCGACCCCCGTACTTTTAGTTCTTGTTCCCCGTGTTAAAAATGGCTTTACTTCCTTCTTCCTACGACAGGTACTCGCTGTCTTCATTTCCTCTCTCGGCCACAGATTATTTGTTTGTCTCTCTGCTTAACGTCGTAAACTCATCCACTGCTATGTATACAGCGGCCGGGGACTGGCCATTTAAACTTAGCTTGAAATGCGAGATTTTTTGTTTTGTCGATTTCCAGGGAAATCGACCTATTTTCTGCGAAATTGGTGCGGACTTATTCCTACGCTCCAAATAGAGTCTTGATTGGACTTTTGTAGCAAGCGTGTGTGACGGGAATGAGTGAACCGGTGTACTGCTACTGTGTGCGTAGAGGTGGAGTACTACGAAAATGTAAGAACAGGAGTGGGCCGCGGGAGAAATGACAGGTCAATTAAATTCGTGAATGGGAATGTGTTTGCACGGTGTGGGGAATGAGATTTAATGCGCTTCGAAATGCGTGCTGACGCAGTGAATAAGATCAGTTCATTCCTGTTGGGATGTCGGGGTTGGCTTATTAGTGGGTTACTCGCAATTTTTGAAGAAAAAGAAGAAGAAGAATGGCAAATAAGCCACGAGGTTAAGAAGGTGTGACGATCGGAAGTTATAAATTTGGAACTGCTTCTTAGTTATGAGGTAACATTCTACATAATAAGTTAGCAGCTTATTTCGAGATAGATTCTGAAGACGGTGCAAGACAGCAAACACGATTTAACACCAACAGTATGCACAATGGTGTGCCATTAGTTGTTTGTAAATCTTACCAGGTAGGATATGAAATGATATGGAGGAGAGAGGGGGAGCACAGAGAATTGAGTCGTCTCTCAGTCGACTGTAACACAAAAAAAAACAAAACACATGTTATATGAATAAGCTGTCTTGTCTATATAGACTTGTAAAAGGACAACTCATTATAGAAGTTATCTTTAGTATTATATCTCTACTATTTAAAAGAAGGAATTGGTGGCGGTCCATCCTCCCATCATCAATCACATCCGTCAGATGAACCATCAACCAACGGTTCGGATTAACTCATAGCAAACACTAAATTCTTAAAATTTTAACTTATAAATAACACTAGAGAGATGAATGAAATGTAACAATCGTAACTCGATCATTCGATCACAAAACCCCTTCCATCGTGGGATCGCAATGATGCCCTTCCAGAAAGCAGCCGGAAGGATGCCGTGTGCGCGTACTGCCCGAACAAGCGTACTTCCGTGCCATCGCCATCGCCATCGGAGAGGGCCACGGCCCACGGCCTGCCTGCCTGCCTGCCTGCCTGCCGCCGCGGCCCACACATGTTCGAGGCGCGACTAAACCTCGAGCAAACATGTGCGAAGCGGTACTCGGCTTCGCTTTTGTGAGGAGTGGCCGTGATGTTTTTATTCCCTCAGTGTTCCAAGGACGCTAGCCGAGTAAAAAGCTGGAGCCGATGTGTACTCGTATTTGGAGTACTGATGCAAGTATTGGTCATCGACTCATTTGGAGTGCTAGATTGTGTGTTCGAGCATGCTGGGTGTTTGGTTCCTGGTGTATGGAAATTTTCTATGTGTGAAGGGTCAGGAAAAAAAAACTGGGAATAGTAGTACTAGTACAAATATGTTCTGAGCTTCTGGTTAATTGCTGAGGAAATGTCCTATTTTTTATTTATTTATGAGGAAGTGATGAAAGACAAATGGAGCGAGAAAGGGCAAGAAACAGGGCTGGTTTGGGGCTTTGGGCTGGAAAGACATGGGCCCACTCCTCCCTTCACAGAATAGATTGGGCCCATTGTGAAGGAGATGCAGAGGACGTGGGCTCTTTTTTGTTCTAGGTTCTTCTTCTTCTTTTTCTTTTTATTTCTTTGATTGAGAAGCACTTCGCACAGCGTTATTAATTTGACAAAAAAAATCTTCCAGTTGAGTGAAATGACTTTTAGTAAACCCTACCGAAGGCTGTATCTAGATCACAATGCACAGTGGCAAAACACAACAAATGAAATTCCAACGGATCAATTGGGCCAAGATTGAGACTAAATATTTGGGAGGCACTGATATTCCAAGGTTAGTTGCCCTCTTCCTCTGGGATACTTAGTTTGGAATAAAATAAAGGCGCAATTAGAGTTCGAATGTACGGTCATTGTAACATCTCGATAAATCATGCAATAAAAAATATTACTGCAATAAAAAAACTACAATTCGAGTGCTACATGAAAACACATTCACCCCTGAGGGTCCTCAACGTCTAAAATCATCTGATGCAACGGAAAAAAATCATATAACAACAACATGCAACATTTTTTAGGGTACATGTAAAAACACCTGCAATATTTTTTTCAACGGGTCGAAATATCCCCGTGAACAGTATGCAATATTTTTTTCAACGGGCCGTAATATATTTTTTTCAACAGGGTGCAACATTTTTTTCAACGGGTCGCAACATCTCAAAGACATTATGCAATATTTTTTTCAACTGGCCGCAACATCAGAACAATTGACTAGTTTGCAACGGCGGGGAGCTCAACTTGTTGATCTAAGCGATGGTGACGTCCAAGAAGATGACCGGTGGAGGATTGTGAGGACCCCGGATTATTGGGCTTGTAATGCTTAGTCACCAATTGACCCTAGCATCACAAAAGAAATAACCCGTGTCTTCGAGACATGTATACTTCCCAGAAATGCAGTATACACACCTCTTTACAAAATTCATGCATCAATTCCATTCATTCACATAGAACCGAAGCAAAATACCAAACAGAAGATAACATAAGTAAATGATAGTTATTACAAAAGAGAGGCCGACCGGCCAAATGACATATACATATAGAATTTGAGCAATGAAGCAAAAGTGCCATAAGATGGCTATAAAACAAAAGAGCCAATCGGTGTGCCTTTAACCCACAAGGCAACCGACAGGACCGCCAAGCTAGTCGTCGAATCCACAGCACATCTCACAAAAGTGAGGCCCTTGGGGCTCACCTTCCTCCCCTGCAAACAAAAGCAGCCGGCAAAAGCCGGTGAGTACTTTGAATGTACTCGTAAGACTTACATGTGGAATAACAAACCTGTACAAATACTACATGCAAGCTCATTGAAGTGGAGGCTGTATGTTTCATTTTAGCATAAAGCAAGTTTCCATTTGCAATAATGTAATAGATTGAAAGCAATTTAACAAATATGTTTTTAATGTTCAATTAACCGAAAGAACAATATTAATAACAGTAAATAGACAACAACAATCCTGGAAGTGACTAACTCATTAGTCACCACAACAATAGCATGAATTACCCATTCATACCAACCATGTCAAAATTTTAATTTTAAAAGGTTGTAGTCTAGTTCTTGCACGACCTTACCAAGCATGTCCATAACCTAGGACGAGGCTATTCGAATAGTTTTATACCCTGCAGGGGTGTACCAATGTACCCACACGCCAGACCGCCTTTTCGCCACATGATTAGCATACTTCCTTTGGTATGCCGGCACAGCTAAGTCCTACGAGACATTTTCAATATTGTGAATTAACTACGAGCCGCCCGTATGGATAGAAACCCATACGTTGTGTCGGAGTCATTGTAAAGCCTCGGTCAACTACCCGTCGCAGGTAAAGCCTTGGACAACTACAATGCTCCTCGAGGTGGAGAGCCTACCCGGAATCTCCACCACCGCACACCCAACACAAGAACACATATCCTTTTTCACACAACACACACAACCCCCTCCTGCGACTCGGAGATAACACACGCCAAAGTACTAAGTCAAGAGAGGTCCCATATCCCTCTCGCGTGGTTAGCACGCATAAGAGCTTGGCTTAGTGACACAAGTAACTCGGTCCTTGATGACCTAGGCACCATTCCATTCACACCAACCGATCACACCAACATACCATTGTGCTCAAGTCTAAAATAATTTTATTTTCAGTTTTTGACTTTACAAAGTAACAAAGCACAAGTGCTGGACATAATAGAATAATAAATAAATGTGTGATCAAGATCATCGACTAAAATCGATGATCGCCCATTACTACCGAAACTAAGCATTTCTAAGCAATTTCAATTCGTATTCTACTAAATGACAAGAGCTCATCCATCGAACTCAAATCATAGCAAATAACCTAGGCTCATGGTAGTAGAGAGTACACAAGTCCTACAGATTATGTAACTATAGGATACTAACTATAATTTAACAACAAAATAGCAATGCATACATACAAGTTAAAATCAATATATTAGACTAGAAAAATAATGGGATTGACATGATCAAACTGTTTGCCTACTTGCTGTGGGTCAAGATGTTACTGAGGATCAATAATGTTGTCAACGTGCTCTTCGGATCCTAACGAGAAAACGAAAAAAACAACCGATAAGAACGAAGAAAACGCAAAGACCCAAAAGTAAACCTTCTCCAAAAATTTTGAAAATTTTACAGTAGCAAGATCATGATTTATAAAGAATTTATCAACAAGAACCAATTGATTTGGATTCTTAATGCCAAAGATATGACCAAAACAATTTTGCTCAGCTTTTATAAATAAAAAATGCTACTATTCATTAGCAAAAAATTTCTGGAGCTATACTGGGGTTGGAAACATTTTTAGATTAAAGTTCATTTGAAAACATAACCCATAAAATTTGAATCAACCGAAAAGGATTTAAAATGAATTAGTTATGCATTTTACAAGTTATCATATTTTTCAGTTGATAAATAAATCCTTTCGGGAAATTCAGAAATGAGAATCGACGTGGACGAACGAGGCGTCGATCTTGGATCCGACGGTCGGGTCCCGGTACGGCACGTGCGCGGCCGCGAAACCCTAAACGTCAACCGTTGGATCTGGATCCAACGGTTCACGTGGATCCGAGGCGGCCGATCCGAACGCGCCACACGACGCGGCCGTTGATCGGGATCAACGCCCCGCGGTTCGAATCGGGACCGTTGATCTTGGATCCAACGGTCCACGGATCAAGCGGCGTTAAGTTCAAACTTGGCGCAAACTTGGGCCGTAGATCTTAGGATCGACGGTCCACAACGATTCACGTTCAAACGTTCGTTCCAGTTTTCGTCCAACAAAAATGACGGGGAAGATCGGCTCGCCGCCGGCGGCTCTGGCCGCGGCGGTGCGAGCAAATGCCTAAAATGGGTTCTTAACACTCTTGCGCACACAATGGTACCAGCGTTTTTGGCTGTGGCGGCCTAGAACGCCGGCAAGCCGGAGATAACCGCGGTGACCAAAATGACCGAAAACGAAAAACGCAAACGAGCTCAGCTGCGGTCCAAGGGAGCGAGTGCCAAGCAACTAGGGACTAATAAGAAGTTACCTGAGCCCAAAGAAGGCACAGAGGAGGGTCGAATCGGCTCGGTGAAGAAGAATAGCGGTTTCGGCCGAAAGGGGACAATCAGAAATTGATCGCTCTCTTTGTCAAAAGCAAAATTGACAGAGGGTTAATACTCTTCGAGATGCTAAATGGCTGAGGAAGCAACAGATTCGAGTGAGAGGTCCGGGAACACCACTTTCACCGACGAGCTTGGAGCTTCAACAATGGCGGCCGAGAGAAAATTTCACGAAGGAGCTCGCTCGATTGCACTAGAAGTGATCTTTGAAGCTCAAGGGTGTTCAAAGAATGCTAAGGAAGCCTCTGGTAGAGTTTTATAGCCGAAGGAGCAAGAGAACAACGGCATGAAAAATGGCGATGCCTTTGTGTTGAGGTCGGCCGAGAGCGCGCGAGGCGTAATGTAGCAGGGAGAGGCGGCGACTATGGAGGCGGCGGACGGGAGCAATAAATGCGGAAGAGCCGTTGGCGAAAGGAGAAGTGACCGTGCTCGCCGAAGTGTCTTGCACGCCACCACTGTTGACTTCGGCCGACGCGCGAGCGAGGAAGACGAAGAGGACGGTAGTTGGATTTAATCGGACGGTGAAATAAACAGGTTGATTATAACGATTCGATCGCGCTTGATCTCGGGCGTTCGATCTTGATCCAACGGCTCACAACTCCGCGCCCGACCGAGTCGCGCGGTGCGTTTAGTTGGTTGGACCGAGTCAAGTGGCTCGAACCGAGCCTGGTTCGAACCCAGGAACAGTGCAAACCGTTAAATTTGAATTTTAAACATCTGATTTTTGAGGAATTATTTGAGGTAGCAAACAAACTCCAAAATTTATGAAATTTTAAATAGAGCTTGCTGACTGCAGGAGGAACCTTCCATAAAATTTTCAGAGATTTTTATTCACTGAATTATTCTGCAGAAATTCCAGAAGAGAGGAAAATAGGGTTTGACCAGTTTGACTTGCCTCCAAAAATTATCAAATAATTTCTAAAAATCATGAGATAATTCAGAGGTGTTGCCAAGCCTCCCAAGAACTCAGAGAAAAGATTTCCAAGGGTTTGGCAAAAGACCTTTGCCAAGGAGGGTTTTTGATTAGAGTCAAAAGAGAATTTAAATTGGATTTTCCATAATTCTTTTGAAAAGAATTACCAAAAATGACCAAGGCTTCAAGATGCAAGAAAAGTTTTAATTTCTCCTGATTTTCTTACATTTGAAACACAAATCTATTTTTTGGGATGTTACAAGGATATCTCACACCATGCATGCTTCATCACCCCATCTCCTGGCAGTCCACTCATGGATGTCTCACACGTCGTGGAGCCGAGGTTGCAGGCAACGGCCGACGCGGCAATGCATGCGCAAGCTGTGTGGTGTGCGGTGACGGCCACGAAAGGCGGCAACGGCATCCAGGCACTGCCGGCGGCCCGAGGGCGCAACGGCATGCCAGCTCTGTGAGGGCATATGCAAAACATACATTTTTTTCAACAGTCGCAATATCCCGTGAATAGTATGCATCATTTGTTTCAATGGACCGCAACATCTCAAAGAGCAGTACGCAACATTTTCATAAAAAAAGTTTCAACACACTAAAACAAAGGCCTGCAACAATCGGTACAGATCGGCTTCGGTTTACACACACCGCACAAATCAACCAGGCATATATCAATGGATGCACCACACAACTCAACTAGGAAGATATCAATGGATGCTCTCCCTCTCTCTCTCCAAGCACACGCGGGAGACGCCAATGTGGAGTCCGTCGGAGTCGGAGCGTGGCGATGGTGGCCTCCGGCTTGAGCTGTCTCCCCCCGTAGAGGAGGCGTAGGTTGCGACCGTAGTCACAGGCGGCGAGGTGGTCGAGCATCAGTCGTTACTTGGAGGACAAGGCGGCGTCGGAGTGAGTCATCAGTGGCTGCTTGGAGGATGAGAGTGCATGATTTAAGAGAGAAATTGAGAATGAGAGAGAGGGGAAGGAAGGTGTGGGAATGTGAATGAATGGTGGTGACGATATGAGAATAGCTAGAAAGAATAAGTGCGGGTAGGTGGGCCATTAAGACAAGGTGAGTGAGATGAGTGTACGATTTAATGAATTATATCGAACATAAGGTCTACAGCGTTATAAATTAGAATGGAAAACGACTGACTAAGAGTTGTGATACCAACACAAGTAATCTTGAAGCCTCTCATATTTAGTTGGACAATTACGCACCGTCCAGTCTAGTGTAGGTTAAGGTAAGTTTTCCACGTAACTCTGTTCTTGGTATTTAGCGCCGATTCTATTTTCAAAGCGGGACCTATAACTAAATAAAACATCACTTCTTTTTCTTACAATCCCCTCCCCTATTTCACTTTGAAATGGGTCATATTCTTTCCTTGAGGTAGCGTACTAGCGTCGATGCAAGAAGGTGCATCTATTGGAATCGGTCCGTGTAGTGGCTGCCATCGATGCTTGAAGCCACGTTTTGTTTTTTAGCTTCGGCTGGGGAAGGGAGATGGCCTTACACATTGCTTCTCATGACATGTAGAGCTTTAGATGCATGATTAAGCTATTGCTACTTATGGCCTGTTTGTTTGGGGCAGCTTCAGCTTCGACTTTTTGTTTAGAAAAGTCGGAAGCCGTGTCAAACGGACGGCTTTCTCCAGCTGTTTTTGCCGAAATTGGAAGGGTGGCTTTCTGCTGCTTCGGCGGGACGGTGTTTCGAGTTTCCCCTAAAGTTTGGGGTTATTTATTCTCCTCCTACCACATTTATAATCCGGAACCTCATTTCGCTCTCGCTCCCGAAGTCCTACCGGCGCTAGGGTTTCCAACCCCACACCCGCCCGATCCCACCCCCTCCTCCCGCGCCGCCGCCGCCGCCGCCTCTTAATCCTTGTCAACTAATAACAAATGGTTGTGCTACCAAGATAGGGGAATTTTGATATTATGGTTCAATTCAATAATTGTTATGTGCTTGTTAGAATGTTATGTTCAGTGCATGAAGTGCTCACACTGGACATGAATAGCAATAGTTGGTGTTTTGTGTGCTTTTGGATGGTGCAGTTATTTTTGGGCCTCAGATGTGCCTCTGCCTTAATGCTAAATATCATTTGATATATTTCCTGTCTAGGCCCAAAGTAAATTGTGATAGATGATTTCCATTATTTATATTTCATGCAGATAGATCTTAAGTTGAAAATAGATTGTTCTTCTGATGCAGCAAATTGTTAACCTACATATTCTTGAATAGATCACTTAGTTTCTGACATATATGATCTCACGGCACTGGTTTGTAGGGAAAACATTAAATGGGAGATGATACCAAATATTGTTACTGATGTCTTGAAATATTTGAGATGATACATACAGGGTGGATTCAGAACGAAAATGATTGGGTGTCCCATATATATCACGCATGTCTAATTATAAAGCAATGTTGTTTAAAATTTTTAGAATAGCAATGTGTTAAACAATTCAACGTGACAGATAAAGAAATAGTCATCAAAGTACTTACCAAAACAAAGGGCCCTGCACTCCTACTAATAGTTTTGGTTAACCATAGCAAAGTGAATAAATGATGGATAAATTTCCAAACCATGGACAAAAGATGGTAAAAAAACAATATCCAACCTTGATAGCCTACAAAAAGTAGAAGAAATCACTTAGTAAAAATATAAGTAAAAGAATAATGAATTTATTGAAACAAAGATAAGTACATTACATTTTATAATTTCTTTCTACGCTCCCTTAAGTTCTGGAAGCGATGAATTACAACATCATTGGTAACTTTCCCAATTTCGCATTTCTCCACATAGAAAATAAGGCTATCTCTCAAGATGTCATCGCTAATGCGATTGCGCAAATATATTTTCACAATTTTTATGGCTGAAAAGTATCTCTCAACTGTAGCAGTGGCAACATGTAAAACTAGTGTTAGCTTCAAAAGTCGATAAACCAAATGATAGCAAATATGTTTCCTTGTCTCCACCATTTTTGAGAAAGATCGCTAATAGTCTCTTTGTTAGAAAATCTATCATCCGCACACACATCGGTAATGTAGAGGTGAAGGTGTGTTTAAGGTCCCTCAATTCCCCATCATCAAAATCATTGGAATAAGTTTTAGCTAGATCCATCAAATGCTCCAAATTGAAATCACAAAATGATTCTCTTGGACTCAAAGCGCTGAGCAAACAAGCAATCTAGAGTTTTCTCGTTGAAGCGACCACCGAGTTCTTGAAGTAACCAATCAAGAACATCATTAAAACAATCCACATCATAATGATGCTTATTGGTAATTCTATATTTTTGGTGTGGCTTCTTTGGATTCATGTATGCTTCTCCCATTTTTAATTTGGAAATATCATGCTTCTCATAGAATGTACACACTTCATCTTGGACAGAATCCCATCCATGCCTCCTAAGCTCGTCCAAATAGCTTTTGGTTGATTTCACACAATCAATGGCATTCACATTGTCTTAATCCTTCCTTTGTAGACTAAATGACAATGTATTTGTCATTATTAAGATGGTCAATATAAGCTGCAAATAAAATACAAAATCAAATGACTGGAAATAACCTAGAAGTCCACATACCTGCCTTCTATTTTTGTCATCTTTGTCTTCTTGTTCCACATATTCTAGCACTTTAACAACCGTTGGGAACAAATCAACCAAACTCTTAAGAGTTTTATAGCGAGAACTCCAATGAGTTAACCATGTCCCAGTTTTAAGTAACCCACAACCTAAGGCCTCATGCACATGTTCTTGATTGATATATTGAATCATATCCCTTCTTTTGGAAGATCCACCACTCACATTTAGCAACACAGAAATCATATCAAAAAAATTACCAATGCCTTTATGCTTTCTTACAACAGCCACGACAACTAATTGAAGCTGGTGGGCAAAACAATGGATATAATATGCTAAGACATTTTCTCTCATAATCAATGATTGCAAGCCATTAAACTTACCTCGCATATTGCTAGCACCATCGTATCCTCGGCCTTTAACTTACTTCAAGCTTAGCTTATATCCCACAAATAAAGAATCAATAAAGGACTTGAGGTATGAAGAAGTTGCCTCTTTTACATGAACAAGGCCAACAAACCTCTCTTTAACAAATTCCACATTCATCAACATATCTCAAGACCACTACCATTTGTTCTCTACATGCCACATCCCTGGACTCATCAACTAGCAAGCAAAACACATCATGTCAAATTTCTTCAAGAATAGATTGCAATATTTCCTTTGCAAAATAATGTACTATGTCCTTTTGAATATTTGGAGACACCATCAAACTATTACCTAGAGCATTGTTGCCCACAACCTTGTCTACAACTGTATTCTGCTCAGCCGTATAAGTATAAAATTCCTTGAAGTTTCCTTTATTGGAGGACTCATCGGACTCATCATGGCCTCGAAAGGGCAATCCTTGCTTTAATAACACTATACAAACATCAACTAAGGCATTTAGTCGAGTATAATAAGCAATCTTATCAACATTACTTTGGTTATTCAAAGCAACATAAATGTGTTGGTCTTGTTTCAACAAAGAATCGCAATCTCTCTTTGCTTGGTTGTGAACACTATGGACATCTCCTACATACTCCTTTAGTCTAATTTTTTTGTTCCAACTAGACCATCCAGTTGTAACAATCATACACAACTTCCTTCTTGTTGTGGCTTCTAAACAAGAAACAATAAAAACAATATGCTCTATCTTTGGATTCGCTATACTCAAGCCAACTCCCAAACTCAGCAAAGCATTCAGAATTAAACCTTCTATTTTTACCGTCAATTGTTGAATATGGAAAATCAAAAGTGCGAGGTTGGCAAGACCCATTAACCAAGTACTTTCGTCTTACTACATCCTTTTGATTAGGAAGGTACTCCTCTATTCTTCTCCTTTTGTCGGGATCAAATATAATCTCCTCTTCCCAATTGATTGCTTCTGTAGGTGAAATCCCTATATTAGTGGCATTATTTTCTTCATGCGAGAGGCCATCGTTCTATTCATGTGATGATGGGACATCATTCTCCTCCCGTGGTGGTGCTTTCCTTTTAAGAAACCTTTCCATAAATTTATATGTCATTTGCCAATTAGTTTAACACTACATTAGATATTTGTACTATAGAATAATAGAAGCATACATTTGTAGTCAATTATTTAAAATTGTGAGGCTTGCTTACTTGACATTGTGTCTCAACTCTCAAGTAGTAAAAAATAGAAACTCAAACGTAGATTGTGCCTCCGATTGGTCACATATTTTTGAAACAAACGTAGATAGTCAGTTGGTCACATGGGTCACTCAAAAGTTGCAATTATGCCTCCGATTTGTCACTAGGTATTCTAATTCCCAAGTACTATCACAATTGTAAACCTCAATCCTAAGGTTTGATAAAATCAACCAACGATTAGCAAATTGAATCCCTAAACCACACACAAAATTAGTGATTGTGCTTGAGATAAATAGGTATTACTGATAGAAATCAAAATTACCGAGTTGAAAGTGATGGCTTCACCGCTAGAAATTGAAAGGTAGCTCATGTGGCTTCGCCACCAGGCTGTTTGCCGCTAGAGCCTAGAAACTGGAATTATTGTCATCGGCCGTCACCCAATAACCACCGCGATGCAAATTGCGTTGAGGGAAGCGGGGAGGCCGTGTGGGAGGCGATCGCATCAGACATCGGGCGGCAATCGGCGCGGGATAGCTAGGAAGCTGGAGCCTGGAGCAGTGTTGTGTCTCGGCCGCTCGGCATCTGGATCTCGATGCATTGCGATTTGTGAAGAGAACTTGCGACGCCACGAGTTTTGTTGCCGCTTGGCCAGCATCGCGCACGTCACCTGCACGCCCGCTCGCTCGTCTGGGCGGGCCACGTGCCTGTGCCCTCGGCTGGGTCGCGCGCTCGCTCTCGCTCGGTTGGCTGGGCCATGCGCTTGCGCGTCCGAGCGAAAGTGGTGCACGCGCCAACACGCTCAGTGGGACAGTTGGCTTGGGCTATGGCTAGGGTCCGGTGTCCTTCATTTGGGCTAAGGGGTGTCCAGTACTTTTCATACATGGGATGGCTATATATATATATATATATATATATATATATATATATATATATATATATATAACGATTTTGGACCTGATGTCCTGCGCGCCCTTGTGGGCCTTCCTGGATCCGCCCCTAGTGTAAGATCGAGGAGGCCAACTAGAGGGGTGAATATGCGGTTTTAAAATCTTTTGACTAAAATCAAGTTTTATGTGGAATTGTAAATCAATTCAGTTTTGCTCTATTAAAACCTAAATCAACTAGTCTTGACTAAGTACACCAACAATATAAGACTATTGATAATAACAGTAAACATACAAAGACATGTAAGTAATTTAATACAAGGAATGTAAATTGCACAAAGTAAAACACAAGAGAACAAACCACAATAACACAATGATGTTTTACCGTGGTGTTTGTAGACTTACAGTCTCCCATAATCCACATTGAGGTAAGCCCAACCAAATTGGACCAGCTCCACAATTGAGCCAACACCTTCGAGGTAAGTCCAACCACTTGGACCGGCTCCAACACGAACAACCACCTCGATCCACTCAGGGTTGCTCTTCCTCCACTCCGGAGATGGCGAGTACCAAACCACTCACAATCACCAGGTCTTCTCACAGCCTTCTTTGAGAAGATCACCAGTGCAACTCCTCCAAGCCGTCTACGTGTCGGCAAACACCAAGAGTAACAAGTCGGAGACGCTCACTTGAACGAATCAAGTGTCTAAGCTCAATGGATACACAATCCACTACCTAAATGCAACACATGTACTTAGGGTTTACTCTCTAAGCTCACAAAGTGCAACACAAGCATATAAGAGATGAGAGGGCTTACTATTTGCTCAAGAGAATGGGAATAGCACCAGCAACCTCTCCCGCAACCAGCCAAGGTGGGTATTTATAGTTCAAACACAAAAACTAGCCGTTTGGAAGAGAATCTGCTGAAAATCAGTGAAACCCAGTCTGACCGCCTCCAATGGCCGGACAGACCGCCCAAGCTCCAACGATGATAAAACTAACTGTTGGACACACAGCCGGGTCGACCACCCTCACAAGGGCCGATCAGACCGAACTAGCCCGGTCAGACCACCAGAGGGGTGGTCAGACCGCTCAACAAAGAAAAGAGCTATTCAGAAAAAACACTTTCTTTGGAAAAGCTGACCGGGTCACTTGACCCGGAGGCCCGGTCAGACTGGCCAACACATGGCGGTCTGACCGCTCCACACAGGAGCCACTCACGACTAGAAAATACATCTTTAGGAAATAACTGACCTAGTCACTTGATCCGGAGGTCCGGCCAGACCGGCCAACACATGACAATCGGACTGGGGTCCCACCGGTTAGACCGGCCAAACATAGCAGTCAGACCGCCAGAACAAGCAACCAGCACACAACCTGGTCAACCTCTCAAGGGCCAGTCAGACTGCCCAAAGGCGTGCGGTCAGACCGCCAGAGGCTAGAAAACACATATTTTTGCATTCCGCTTCAACTCAATTTGCCAAACACATTTGCCAATTGATGCGCGATGCAAACAAGGGATAAAGACGAGATTCTCAACAAGTTACAAAACACATTGCCAACTTTTAGAATCAGCACCACAAGGAATAAGGTACATGGACTTAAACCTTTGGCAAAACACATTCGCAAACTAAAGTCACAAACTACAAAGATTAAGCATAAGTCTCAACTATTTACAAAATACATTCGCAAATATTAGCAACATGCTAACGAGAGCTAGAGCAAGCAAGATGAGCTATCAACATATTACACACTCAAGCTACTAGTCAAGACCTCTCTTAATTATACGACAATCTATACTAGCAATCCGGTCTCCCAACCAAACACCAAGACTAGTAAAAGACTAGGAATATATCCTTAGCCCTAACTAGTCTTACCTTTGCCTTGAGCAAACTCTTGAAGCTTGATGACACACATCTTCACTTCAAGTCCGAGTTCTTAACTTGAATATTATCAGCACATGATGATCTTCTTCACTTCGGAATCTTGTCTTGATGTCCATCAACACATGATGACATCTTTCATCCCGAATCTTGACTTGAATATCATCAATACATGATGATCTTCTTCACGTGTCCCCCATCAACACATGATGGGTCTTCTCCTGACTTGATGATCAACTCATGGTCATCTCCTCTTCGAGATCTTGATAAGCATCAACACATGATGCATTCTCTTCTTAAACCTTGACTTGATGATAACCAACTCATGATGCCATCCAAATTTTTCATCATTATGGGACTCAACATATTTCACCAATTCATGAAAAATGTTAGTCCACATGACGATTAACATTAACTTCCAAAATACTCTATTAACTCATAATGGTGAGTCTAGATTCTTTACTTGGATACATAGCTGGCATGTAATCTGATTATCTGAACCAAATCAACATGTTATTTTATTCGTTGAACAACAAGGAACTTTTACTTAATCATTAACTTAGAACTGTTATAATTGGGCCCATTTGTATAAAGACTCATTCATTCCTAAAATTCCAAAGTATGCGTGGTTTAGTCCCATACCGCCTAACTAAGTGGTGGGAGAGTAATTTATAAGGTGGAGTCTTTGCCACCCCTTGATACATGTGATACATGTCATGGGGTGACATGAGGAGGAGTATAGCTAAAGTCACACACACGCACGTACACACGCGCGCACATTTATTCGCGTGGCAATTACGTGACTTGTGACTTGCGACGCACGACCACGAACGTGTCATGGACCTAGTCCACCTTTCTTTTGCTGATCGTGCATTTCTCTCTCTGGTCGTAATACACTAGTCGAAGGCATAGACTAGTATGATTGAAACAATGAAGTCGAAGCCATATGACCAGTGAGAGTTATTCCTTAGACCACCCTTGGACCTCCCTTGGTGATTGCTTCGGATCACTCCAAGAGAGTGTGGAGATCCTCTTAGACCTACCTTGGAGATTTCTTCGGATCACTCCAAGAGAGTGTTGTCGGAACACTCTGGTCCCCTTGGACCTCTTCGGGAGATCCTCTTGGAACTCCTTTGGAGGGTTCTTCATATCACTCCAAGATATCGAAGCTACAAACCAGCGTGGTTGGAATACTGTGGTCAAAATAAAGTGATCAAAACACAGTAGTAAAAATAAAGTGGTCTAAATAATATGGTCGAAGCTGTAGATCAGTGGTCGAAGCTGTAGACCAGTGTGTAATCAGGATCAACGAACACTGCTTAAATGACCATTAATTGGTTTTGAATTAGCAGTTACCAGTGTTTTAATGTGTGCTTTATTGAGAAGTTACTGGAGAGTAATTGACTTGACCCTTCAAAACATCTGGAGACGTCCAGACATGCGATTTGATCAATCACTTCGATTTCTTCCTTCTTCTTCGTCTCTGTTCTACTGGCTGGTGAGTTGTGCTATTTGAACTAAGCTATCCTTTCTCCTCGGCGTGTACTGGGAAGGAGGGTGAGCGAGTATCTCCGAACTATTGTCGCATAGTTCACCTGCATGGGGCGGCAATAAGGTTTCTGGGTAGCGCATCTGTGTGACCGCTCGCTGCGCTGCATCATCTACGATATGCACTACTTTGACCACTGCTTCGAGTCTATTGTCGGGACCCAAATATGCAAATCTGGAACCTCTGTGTATTCTGCACTAGTCCAGGATCACGCTAGTGCACACAGTGTCAACATCGATGAAATATCACATCCATACAACGAATATAAGAATAAACGAGTACCTTTAAATAACAAATAACTGTTGGGACCTTATGGTCAAGTTTTACATTTATTAAGCCATGCAAGGTGACAATAAAGAAATAAGCTGCAATGAAATGAAATAAACTCGGTGGCTCCCATCAATTTACCACGAACAGATCGGGATCAAGACCCTAACGATCAACCTTCGTAGAACTCTTCTTCAAAAGCAAAGTGACGAGTCCTCCATACATTGATTTGTTTAGCAAGAGTGAGTACACACCGTACTATAAGTCATACCACGAATGCATTTATACATGATGGCTTATTCCAAAGGAATGGCTTACGTAGTTATTTTGCAGAAATGCAACATTTGCAATTGAATACAAATAATAGATTGAAAGTATAATTCAAAATAATTAGACATTAATAAGTTAACAATTGATTTCACAAAGAACACACAGTCTAATCAAGTTATTCACACAGCCGAACAAGTTACCTCACACGGTGACCCTTCCCAATTGTTTTATGAAAATCTACCTCGTGTGAAATTCGAGCATGTCCATACCAGGGGCGGCTATTCGAATAGATTGGTTTAAACACTCTGCAGAGGCTGTACACTTTACCCACACGATACAATCAGTGTAGCTAGCACTGACCATAACAAAACCTTTCAGAGACTTCATCTCAAACAATGACACTCCCGATGTGCTTTCCTGCCGTCCAATTTGTTCGCATAGCCCTTGGAACGACACACACCGTTGGACAGGGATGCAGTGAACCGTCCCGCGATGTGACCCAAACATAGCGGTACACACCTCCGACCCATCACACGGCTTAAATACAACCTGAGTTGTCAATGTCAAGACTCCATAACTTACTAAGTCAGGCCCAGCCCATACTAGGCATGTGGTCGTACAGTAAGGCCCAGTTCAATGGCGCACAAAGTTAAGTCCTTAATTGACCAAGGCAAGACTTCCAGTCTTAACCCAAATCACAAAGTTTATAGCACACAGTTCCACCATTCACACAGATCCACCACTTGCCTCAGTCTAAATCTTTTCCCACCCTGTTGATTGAGTGCAACACATGCCATCAACGAGTAACAATGACACCAGACACACAGTTTCATCACACAGTTCCATAATCACTTAGTCAAGTTTATAATTGCAACTCTCACATGAAATGATGACTCGTGGCATGGCTAAGCAGTCTAATCGTATCTAACCAACCCACGTTGGTGCTACGATAATACCAACTAATATTTAACCAACCTAGGGTGACAAAAGATCATGGCATACAATAGACAAGGTGGCATAACAATTTGGATTAATAACTACACCCAAAAGCACTTAAATAAATACTTGAAATAGAATTCAATATATTGAAACAAAGTATTTTGAAAACTGGGTTCAATATGATCAAAGGTATAACTTGCCTTGGAATAGGTCTAGATATTGGTCTTGGTCTTGAGGTGCTCCTTCTGGAAAATTCCCCGAAGTATCGACGTCTACTCGCAAACGAGACAAAAGAAACAAAACAAATAAATAACAGAGGCAAAACAAACTCCAAAAATCAAATAAAATTCATAATTAAATAGATCTTAATTTTATATGAATTTACAAATTTGAATGGGCTCAATCGGAGTTCGGATGCAAAAGATATGGGCTTTGGAAGATTGGAAAATCAAATAAAACCCTAATTTGGATTTTATCGAATTTCCCGAATTATTTTTATAAAATAAATTCGGATTAATGACGTCGGTGGCCTTGATGAATTTCGGAAAAGAAAAATAAAATAAAAGCCGTCTTGACAGTGGGCCCCACTGTGGAGTCTCGGCTCACGGTGAATCGGGTTCACCGAGCCACGAAGGTTTAGTGCGGTGGAGCCCGAGCCACGCTTGGCCGATGTGGCGGCCACGCGGTGACACGCAAGTGCTAGAGGTGACGGCGTGGCGTGGGCGCTAACGATGCTGCAGCCAGAGGCGGCGCCACGAGGACCAAGGGCTCGCCGCGATCGTGGCGAGTCGTCGGTGACCAAAGGTACGAAGGTTCCACAGGTTGTGCGCACCGATGGTACCCTTACCGATGGTCGGAGGCGGCGGTGGCGGCCGTGGCGAGGAAGAAGCGGCGGAGAAACCTTGGTTTTGTCGGACGAGCTCGCGGCGATGCTCGAGCGCGAAGAAGGGGCACACAAGGTGGCACGGGACTTGTCGATCACGATGGTGCGGTCGGTGGAGCAAGAGGCGACAGCGGCGGCGGCGCAATTCACCGGAGAAGAAGTTCTACCGAAAACCCTAAAGCTTGAAATGCGACGGCGCTAGAGCGATCAGGCGGCGAGTGGCGGCTTTGGGTTGCGGAGGTCGAGCGGTGCTAAGGGGTACTTATAGGCTCGAGACGCCGAGATTTGAAACCCCAAATCGGGTCCAAAGCAGTAGGGTTTTGAATTCCATGATTCTCGGAGATTGAAACCGATTCGGGTTTGATTTGGTTTGGAGCGGATAAGAAATAGCAGGAACACGATTTGGTGGGGTCGGCACAAGAAGATCGGACGAGTCCCATTTTCGTCTGTGAGGCCGAGCTCGGCAATGGCGGGACGAGGCGCAGCGCGAGGAAGAAGCTCGCGGAGGCGACGACTTCGTGGCGGGCCCATTAGTCGAGAGAGCTAGAAGCGGCGAAACAGCGCGCGATGGCGATCAACGGCAGCGAGCGAGCGAGCGAGAAAGGCGGGCTGCGGGTGGAATAGTCTTTGGGCTTCGCCCGAAGATTATTCAAAAAATTTCTTTGATTTTTCTTTTAAATAAATCCAGAAAATACAAATAGCAATTAGAAAATAGCAAATGACTTTGGAAAAATCCCAGAAAATTCTATAAAATATATCCAAGCATATAGAATCTACATAAAATAGTTTTGACAATTGTTGATGTTGGGATTAAGCACATTAAATCAGTTTGTCCTTTAAGTCCATATTAAGCTTTTTAATTTAATATTCAAATAAATCCAAATGATGAATTTTCTTGCTACCAATATTTAAAGGATTTTTAAAGCTCTGAAAATTGGGATGTTACATCTATGCTACTACCTGTTCTTCATCAAGCACGACTATAAGTTGGTTGTACGTCCATTATATTCTGTTATAAACATGTTATTGAGTATGTTTAGAAATGCAATGAGTTACCTGCTGTTAGTATCATTTTATGCATTTGTAGTTCTAACTGATCTTTGCCTCATAATAAAATCTAGAATTAAAATGTTATCCATATTTCCAATAATCCAAAAACCTTATTGCAGACATTTTTGTAATTCAGCAATGGCTGGTGCTTCTGATGCTATGAAACCTAAGAGGTTTTCTGGTCAGAACTTTCATAGATAGCATACAAGGGTCAAGTTTTGGCTCATGTATTTGGGGATGTGGTGGGTGATCCGACCACAGTATCCATTGATGATTAAACAGACCATAAAGTTTAACACGGATAACAGTGTCCATTGATGATTAAACAGACCATAAAGTTTAACACAGATAACAACACAACCCTTGGATGCATACTGACCATACTGCTCGACCAGCTCTATGATGTGTATATGGACTTCAAGTCTGCCACATAGTGGTGGGATGCACTCGAGCACAAATATGCCTTAGCTAAGGCTGGTCGTTGGCTCTATATGTGCGAACAATTCTTCGACTACAGCATGGATGATGCGAAGTTGATAGTTGCACAGGCTCATGAGCTTCAGCTCCTCGACAAAGATATTGCACATTTGGGTTGCATTTTACCTCCTAAGTTTGTGGTTGCGGGCATTATTGCCAAACTACCTACTTCATGGCGGGATTTCGTGAAACATCCCAATTTTCATGACTTTTTGAAAAAAAAAATTGAAAATAAAAATAACCATCTCATTTTATTGCTAAAGTTTAACTTGGAATTTTAAAAAACAAAAATAATTTAATATAAATTAATAAAACTTCAATTAATTCAAATTTTTTTTAATTGGGTTTTCTGGCATTTAAAGTCAAAAATATTATTTTAAGTCTTTTCTTGAATTTTCTGGAATTTAAAAAGGGGTTTTCCTTTTTTCCCAAAAAATAAAAGTAATTTATTTGCAAAATTAAAAGACAAATTAACGTTGTAAATAATTTTATTAAGTTCCAAATAATTCAAGGAATTTCTATGTATTTTCTAGAATTTTTGGACTTCATTTACTATTTTCTAAAACGCCTTTTGATTTGTTGCATTTTCTGTAATTTAAAAATCATTTTAAAAAATCCCTTTTACTGTTTCGGGCCAAATCTTTCCTGGCCCGTTCCTATTGCGCCTCTTGACCACCTCTCGACCGTTCGTCGCGCTTGACCCCCTGACGATCGTCTCCTTCCCTCTCTCGAGACTGGGTCCCTTTGTCGATCTTACCGGTGTTTTCACCCTCTTCCCCGATTCTCCGCACATGCCTGCGCCCATCCCGTTGCCTCCCGGTCTTCGCCCCAAATCTCGTCGCCCGGTTTCCAGCGCCGACCCGTCCCGTCGCCGCCTCGGAATCCCGCCCCCTTTCCCATGTTTCCCGCTGACACCGCCTAGCGCGCGAAGAGCCACCGCGGATCCCTCCGTCGAACTCCTTGCCAGGTTGCCCGCCTCTTCTATAAATTGGAGCCTCGGGCGCCGCTCTCTCCCCTCTTTCGTTTCCCCCGCTCCACTCCCTCGATCTCACCCTCTCCTTGCCGTGCTTCAAGGTTTTGTGCCGCCCGCCGAAGTTTGCTCTGTCGCCGATTTCGCTGCCAGCAAAGGACCTCCATCAACGTTGTCTTCACCACCGGCTTCGCAAGGCCATGTTCTACACTGTTCTCTCCCTCGTTTTCTCATAAGCCCGCCGGAGCCTGTGCGCCGCCTTCGACCGCCGCCGCTCTTCCTCCTCGCCGTCAACCATCCCTTCGCGCGTTGCCGCCAAAACCCGAAGCCATAGGTTCACCTCATCTTCCTCTCGCCATCGGTGTCCTCGCCGCCAGCCAGAACCCTGCTGTTCGTCGGTGACCATCGGGCCCCGTGCGCCGTCGGCTCGGTGCCCATGTGGTCGCCACCACCGCGCCACCACAACGCCAGCTTGGCGCCACCTCCTCATTCTCGCGCGTGTGGCACCGCATCAACGCTTGTGTGGCGCCCTGTGCCAGCATGTGCAAGCACATGTTCCGTGCGCCCGATCCACCGTGGACTGGCGCCTACCTGTGGACCCAGTCCATACAGGACGTGGGGCCCACCTATCAGTTACTCAGCCTTTTTCCTTTTAAAAAATAATTTGGCAAAAAAAATCAAAATTCCCTCTCTAACGTCAGCCGATGCAATAAAATAATTTTCCTTTAGAAAAATAATTCCAAAAATTCTGATTTTCACCATTTTATGTGTTTTCAAACTTCCGAGAGCTCGTTCTCCTTCGTTCGAAATCTAATTTGAGTGATTCAAATTTCTATATTCATCTAAATTTAGTACCTTTTATTTGGTTATAGTTACATAATTTTTGAATTTTATTTGGAATTATTTTATTCATTTGGCTCTTTTCACACGTATAGATTCCAGCGTTTCGGAAGAATTCTTGGACACGCCGACCGAAGCGTCTCAACTCTTCAACGAAGGAAAGTGGTAGACCTTTGATTATATCGTACCCATTATATAAAATTATATTATTTTATATCAACATGCATATCTGGTTTTATAATAACTGCTTTCGGAAATAGCTAAATACCCAATTGTCATTATGCCACCTTGGATAATTGCTATTAACATGTCCCCTTGAATGTCATAAATCCTTGGACACCATAGGATTGGGTAATATTAGTTGAACATTATTGTAATACCAACATGTGTGCGTATTATCCTTAGCCATGCTTTATCTACTCGATTGGATTCACATGCTTAAATGTTTAAACTTGACTTAATGAAAGATGGAATTGTGATGTGGCCAGTGTTGTTAAAAGATGTTGTATCATAGCAAGGGTTGTCATTTGGTCAGGTTGAACCAAAAATGATTTATACTCGGGAGAGTGATCGTGTAGTAAAGGGGTGCAGAAAGTACTTTAGGATGTGGCTGTCTCGCCTGAGTAGTCACTAAGGACTTAACTTTGTGCGCCATTAATGTAGGCCATATCGTACAATCACAAGTTCATTTATGGGGTGGACCTGGTCAACTAATTAGTAATATTTTGTTTTGGATCTGTTTTTGGTTGATGAGCGACGTAAGAGGGGGCCAGGAAGGCGAATCCTTAGCGAGCAGAACCGAGTCAAAATAGAGTTTTGTAAAGGCCTTGTGATAATCTCTTAGTCACACACCTCGGAAGTGTGTGAGAGGATAGTATAAGATGATTAACTCTTGTGGGTCAAGATGTACAACCTCTACAGAGTGATAAAAACTATTCGAATAGATGTGTCCCGGTTATGGACAATGCCTGGTAAAAACTAGTTGCAAAAATGTATACAAATGCTATTTAAAGGTTTACCAAAGGTCTTGGCTCAAGAAAAACCTATTTTAAGTGAAAAAGAGTTTCTAGCCAAAATCTAAAATTATGGTATGTTGTTTTTGACATAAACAAGATTTTTATGTAAAATCTATTCGAAAAGAAATTTAAAAACCGTCCCAAAAGAAATAACCTAGAGTTGACTATTATAAACATGTTTTGTATTCATAAGATTACTAAAAGGCCAACCTAGCAAAAGTTATTTGATTTTGAAACTCGTCCAAAATCCTATTTTGACCTAAGTGGTCATATTATAGCACTTAAGTGGGTTTTGCCATTTAAGCGAAATTTATTCACATAAATAGGTCCACAATGGTATTCATGACTCATATATGAAATTGGATGTTTTAAATTCCTTCTTGTGCTTAGTTTTGCTCATTTGAAAAATTTCATGAATACTATTTGCATACATTTTCCTACGACTTGCTGAGTACTCTATGTACTCATGGCTATACGTCATTTGCTGATCAGTTCCCACAGAAAAACCAGGTAATACATAGTTATACAAGGAAGATTACTTTGAAGACTATGCGAACTACGATGCATCCTCCACTCGATTGCCTGTGGGCATGTCGAATGGTCTCCACGAGATATTTTGGTTTCCGCTGTAAGTTTATCTTTTGTTGCTAAGCCCTGCGTTGCAACCTCTGTAAGACTTGACCACAAGGTCCTTTTGCTACTAAATAATATTACTTTGTCTACTTCATTAGCTTCTTTATTGTATGGATATGATAACATCGATGTTGCAACTATGTGAGCTAACTACTGATCTGGGACTAGTTCAGAATACAAAGAGTGTCTCGGGATTGCATAACCAGGGTCCCGACATTGCGCCACTGGCTTAGAGCACAAGAGGGAAAAGATCTCTATTGAGGATCTCATTGTTGCCCTTGATATGGAAGAAAAGGTAAAAGTAAAAGATGCATCAAGCACTTCGGTCAAAATAATCAGATCAATGCAAATATCACAGAAAAGAGAGATTTCAAGAATAAAAAGAATTTAAACCAAACAAGACAACTAGCTTTAAGAAGAAAACTGGGAAGAAGGATATGAGGACCATCACTTGCTTGTGTGTGGGAAAACGGTCATATGGCGAAAGACTGTCATTTCCGCAAGAGCAAGGATGGTGCACAGCCAAAGAAAAAGGCTGTCAACGTGCGAGGCCTCAATACGAGGGTATGGTAATTCACCTGTTGTATTTTCAGCATGTCAAGCCACTAAAGAATCTAGACCCGCCATTATGAGTTAATGAAGTATTTTAGTGATTAATGATAAATCTATATGTGAGACTAAAACTTTTATTGATATACCTATTGTGTAGTCTTAGTTGAATAAAAAGGTGAAAATCATGGAGGTACGCATTCGACATCATATTCTTATATCTTGGTGCATTCCATGGATCCAAAATTTAGGTTGAACTCCACTAAAAGGTTAACTTGAATATGTGCATATGTTCTTATTACACATTTGTGTATACACACATTTAGGGGGAGTTTACTCTATATTTTGTGGTTTCATTAGTATTGATCTATATTCCTTTTTCCACATATATTAAGGATCTTTACTTTGAAACATATCCTTGAGTATATAAAACTTGTGTTGTTCATATATACTCATATTTATCTACATTCAATTATTTGCAATTGAAGCGTTTATCATCAATTACCAAAGAGGGAAAGATTGAAGTATCTTGTCCCACCATTATGAGTTAATGGTATATTGTGGTAATTAATGATAATCATATTGTTGAACTAACATTTTCTATAAGTTGGATGAATAGGTTATGTTTCATGATGATGGAGACTTTGGATGACGTCATGAATTGATCGTTATCAAGTCAAGACTCGGGATGAAGGAAATAATCATGTGTTGATGATGTTCAAGTCAAGATTTTGGAGTGTAGAAGATCATCATGTGTTGATGATATTGAAGTCAAGAGCTTGGAGTAAATGATGCATCATGTGTTGATGCTTGTCAAGATCTCAAAGAGGAGATGATCATGAGTTGATCATGAAGATCCATCATGTGTTGATGGAGGTCAAGTGAAATAATGCATCATGGGTTGATGATTAATATCAAGTCAATGACCCAGTCTTGAAGAGAAGATGGGTGTCATCAAGCTTCAAGTGTATGTGCAAGGCAAAGATATGACTAGCCAGAGCTAAGGATGTGTTCCTAGTCTTTTACCGGTCTTGGTGTTTGGTTGGAGGCCGGATTGCTAGGATAGGTTACCGTACTATTAAGAGGGGTCTTGACTAGTAGCTTGAGTTAGACATGTGTTGATAGCTCATTGTGTTTGCTCTAGCTCATCTATGCATGGTGCAATTTTTTGCAAATATGGTTTACAAATGGTTGAAGCTCATGCATCATAATTTTTGTAGTATTAGACTATAATTTGTAAATATATTTTACAAATAGTTGAAGTCCATGCAACTACTCCTAGTGGTATGTTGCCGATATTCGCAAATGTGTTTTGCAAATAGTCGAGGCTCATGTATAAACCTTGTAGCATGTGACTTTAGTTTGCGAATGTATTTTGCAAATGGTTTAAGTCCATATACCTTATTCCTTGTGGCGCTGATTCTAAAAGTTGGCAAATGTATTTTGCAACTTGTAGAGAAACTTGCCTTTAACCCTTGTTTGCCTCGCTTATTAATTGGTAAATGTGTTTTCCAATTGAGTTTGTTTTGAAAGCCAACTAAGCTTTTCTCAAGATAATCAGTAGTACCAATGTTGTGTGGGCGGTACTACCGCACCGCGGTATGACCGAAAAAGTGGTGCGGTACTACCGCAACCCGGTCGGAACAAAGTTTAGTTAGCGGTACGTGTTTTCCATAGAGACACCTTCTGAGCTTGTTTTGCTCTCTTGGAAAGCGGTAGTACCGGAGTTCATTTGGCAGAACTACCGCATTGCGGTACGATCGCAGTGCTTATCGCGGAACTACGACAACCCAGTATAACCGATTTATGAAGCGGTGCGTTATTTCCAATAAGGACCATTTTCAGACCTCAAAGGAAGCGGTAGTACCACCCTTGTGTTTCGGAACTACCGGTGAGCAGAACTACCGCATGTTCAATGGCGGTAGTACCGCGCCGTATTTCCAACGACTATTTCAAAGGCTTTGTTATAGCCATTACTGTGTGTCAGTAGAAGTGTGGTAGTACCGGCCGATGAACGGTGGTACTACCGCTCGTGTTGATTTTTAAAGAATCTTTTCTCCAACGGCTAGTTTTTGTGTGTGGGCTATAAATACCCACCTTGGCCGATTGTGGGGAAGGATGCTGGTGCTATATACATTTCATTGAGCAAAGAGAAAGCCCTCTCCTCTCTTATGTGCATGTGTTGCACCTAGTGAGCTTAGAGAGTAAACCCTAAGTGCATGTGTTGCATTAGGTAGTGGATTGTGTATCCACTTGAGCTTATACACTTGATTTGTTCAAGTGAGCATCTTTGACTTGTTACTCTTGGTGTTTGCCGACACCTAGACGGTTTGGAGAAGTTGTGTCGGTGATCTTCTCAAAGAAGATTGCGAGAAGGCCCGAGCGGTTGTGAGTGGTTTGGTGCTCGCCATCTCCGGAGTCGATAAAAGCAACCCCGAGTGGATCGAGGTGTTGGTTCGTGTTGGAGCCGGCCAAGTGGTTAGACTTACCTCGGAGGTGTTGACTTAATTTGTGGAGCTGGTCCAATTAGTTTGGGCTTATGTCAACGTGGATTAGGGGAGACCTGCAAGTCTCTGAACACCACGGTAAAACATCATCGTGTCATCATTTTTTGCCTTCTTGTGCTTTACTATATTTCAATTTACATTCCTAGTATCAAATTGCTTATATGTCCTTGTATGATTGCTATCATTATCAATAGTTTTATATTGTTGTGCACTTAGTCGAAACTAGTTGATTTAGGTTTTAATTGTGCAAAACCGAATTATTGTTAGCTTCCGCATTAGAAATCGGTTTTAGCCAAAGAAGTTTTTTAAAACAGTCTATTCACCCCCTCTAGTCGGCCTCCTCGATCTTATATCCACTGATTGGTGGGTTGATACTGGAGCTAATGTTCACATATGTTCTAATATTTTCTTGTTTTCTTCTTATCAAGCAGCTGTGGCTTCCTTCGTCGTAATGCGTAACGGGTCGCATGCTTCTGTTCTTGGTGTTGGTACGGTGGATCTGAGGCTTACTTTAGGAAAGATTGTCCACTTGAAGAACGTGCAGCATGCGCCAACAATAAACAAGAACCTCATTAGTGGTTCTATCCTATGCAGGGATGGTTATAAGCTAGTATTTGAGTCAAATAAAATTGTAATGTCTAAGTTTGGTAACTTTGTTGGTAAAGGCTATAAGAGCAGAGGCTGAATCTGTATGAGTACTTTAGAGTATAATCGGAATGTTGCAACTAGTTTGAATAAATGTGAGGCCAATATATGGCATTCTCAAATTTGTCATATTGGTTTTGATAGTATTGCTAGATGTTCATATTAGATTTAATTCCAAAATGTGAAATTGTCAAAGGATCAAAGTGTCAAACTTATGTGCAAGCAAAATAACCTCAAAAACTCTTTAATTAGTTACAGGAGGAAAAGAACTTGACATCTTTAGATCGTGTCCATCCTGACTTGTGTGAGATGAATGGATTATTGACCAAAAGAGGCAAAAGATATTTTCTAACTCTTATTGACGATGGATCGCGATATTGTTATGTGTATATACTAAAAACAAAAGATGAAGCTTTAAATTATTTTAAAATTTATAAGGCCGAGGTTGAGAACAAACTAGAAAGGAAAATTAAAAAACTAAGGTCTGGTCGTGGAGGAGAGTACATCTCTCATGAATTCACTCAACTCTGTTCTGAACATGGAATAATCCATGAAGCTATACCACCATACTCACTCCAATCAAACGAAGTGGCTGAGAGGAAAAACCAGACAATAACAAATTTTCATGGACAATGAAGTCGAAGTAGCAATGCTTGAGGATACCGCCGAAAGTCAGGGATGGAGGAGGCGAAGTAGGAGATGCGACGTGGAGGAGGACGGTGTGGTGCGAATGGGAGGGAGGGACAAGCGCGGAGGCGAGGGACGAGTGAGGCTGATGAGGGGCAAGGGGGTCACGGCGGCAGGCGAGGGGTAGGCAGTGGTGGGCGTGGGCGGCGTGGAGGCAGGTGAGTGGCGATGGGCGATGGAGGTGGAGGATGCGGGCGAGGAGCGCAGCGCAGAGTTTCGAGGGCGGCTCGGTGAGATGGGCGAGGGATGCGGGCGAGGACGAGGGTGGGTCGGCGGCGGGCCAAGATGAGGGCGGGTCAGCGGCGGGCGAGGGTATTGTGGCGATGGTCGAGGGCGGCGCGGTGGCGACGAGTGGGGAGCGACACGGCTTTGGGGGAAGGGATAGGGCGGCAGATTTTTTGGAAGGAAGGAAGATGATTTTTTTAGGAAGACGAAGCAGAAGAGACTAACCGACTAATTAGGGAGGAAGGAAGTCAGCATAAGATGGGTTTAGAGGGAAGCAGCCGAGCAGTTTTATTTGGATGTGGGAGGTGGTGGGATGAGCAGGATTCATGCGTAGTGAATAAGTTGGCTCTGCAACGCATGTGCTTTCCATTATGAGTTATGTGTTGTTGTATGCATGTTTTTCTTGTAGTGTGTGGGGGGAAGCTATACTAACAACAACTTTCATCCTAAATAGAGTAATCACTAAAAGATGTGAGATTACTCCGTATGAAGGATGGAAGGGGAGAAAATCCAATATTAATTTTCTGCGAACTTGGGGTATTTAGCAAAAGTCAATATACCATTGCAGAAGAAAAAAAAAGCTTGGACCAAAAACAATCAATTGTGTCTTGTTGGGATATGCTCATAACAGCACGGCCTATAAAATTTTAGTAGTAAAATCAGAAATTCCTGAGATAATTGTTAACACAATAATGGAGTCTAGAGATGCTTCATTTTTTTGAGGATATTTATCCTATGAGAACTGCAAGTAGTACTTCTCGATCTGAGGATAATCAAACTATGAATAATAGTAGTTTTGAAGCTACCACCATCTCTGAACCAATGAGTGATATACCACCAGTTTGTGATATTCATGAGGAATATAACAATTTAGTCGAAGAGACTCCTTCTGGAGCAAACGACAAAGGGTTGAGAAAACCTTTGGAAAAGATTTTATTGTATATCTCATGGATGATGTGTCAAACACTCTTTTGGAGGCTTATGCATTACCTGGTGCTGAGTACTTGAAAGAGGCAGTCCATAGCGAGATGGATTCCATCATGGCTAACGGGACTTGAGAGATCTCCAATCATCCTATCGGATGCAAACTGTTGTATGCAAGTGGAACTTTAAAAAGAAAATAGGGTCTAACGGTACTATTTATAAGTACAAGGCAAGACTTGTGGCCAAGGGTTATACCTATAAAAAAAGGTAAGGATTATTTACTCTCCTGTTACGAGATTGGCCACCATTCGAGTGCTCATTGCATTACCTTTTTCCTATAGTCTATACATTCATCAAATGGATGTGAGGACAACTTTCCTTAATGGAGATTTAGAGGAAGAAATGTATATGGAGCAACCAGATGATTTTGTAATTTCAGGACAGGAAAAATAAGGTATGCAAATTAATCAAATACTTGTATAGCCTAAAGCAAACACCTAAAAAATAGCACGAGAAGTTTGATAAAATTTTAACTTCTGTTGGTTTTCTGCGAATGAGGCAGATAAGTGTGTGTATTATCGGTATGGTGCGGGTCAAGGAGTGATTTTGTGTTTGTATGTCGATGACATACTTCTATTTTGGACAAACACTGTTGTTAGTGATGATGTCAAATCTTTCTTATCTAGATGCTTTCATATGAAAGACCTAGGAGATGCGGATGTTATTCTGAATATGAAATTGATCAAAAATGAGGATGGGATCACTTTGAACCAATCCCATTATGCTGAGAAAATCTTGAGCCGGTTCGGTTTTAAGAACTGCAAGATTTCCCTAACTCCTTATGATGCTAGTATTAAGCTTCGAAAGAATAAGGGATTAGGTAAAGATCAATTGAGATATTCACAAATTATTGGGTTTCTTATCTATATATCTAGTGCCACAAGACCTGACATATCATTTGCTGTGAGCAAATTAAGTCAGTTTACTTCTAACCCAGGAGATGATCACTGGGAGGCACTTGAGAGAGTGTTGCACTACTTGAGAGGCACATCGTCATATGGAATTTACTATACTAGGTATCCATCTGTATTAGAAGAATATAATGACTCAAATTGGATCTCAGATGCAGATGAGATCAAAGCTACAAGTGGTTATGTCTTTCCCTAAAAGGGGACGCAGTTTCATGGAGGTCATGTAAATAGACCATATTGACAAGGTCAACTATGGAAGCAGAACTTGTTGCACCAGACACAGCGACTGTTGAGGCTAAATGGCTTAGAGAACTTCTGTTGGACTCGCTGTTGGTTGAGAAACCAATACCGACAATCCTAATGTACTGTGATAATCAAATAGTATTGATTAAGGTTACAGGTACTAAGGATAATATGAAGTCCTCTAGACATGTGAAGCGCTAAGGAACTCCGAAGTGATTAGTGTGAATTATATACAAACTGGGAAAAATTTGGCAGACTCTTTCACAAAGGGGCTAGCATGGAAGGCGATTTCCGTTGCGTCTATGCACATGGGATGAGGCCCATTGGAGATCTAATAATTATAACTCAATTCTAGGAGACCCCGAATCAAACAATCTTTACGTAAGATCGGTTCTAATACAACCGAGTTGGCGCCGTCCGTGGGGATCTTCCGTAATCTCTTGTCAACATACTCTCTTGTTCCAATCTCATGCAATCATGGTAGGAGAATGGAGCGAGGAGAACTGGTTTGACTTGGCGGTACTGTGACGTCGACATGGATGCGGTTTCGATTATGAACCGAGTGATGCATCCGCCGATGGTGATGTTGCCTTGGAGATTATTCTCCAGAAACCATCCCATTAATAGAGTTGAGGAGGATCCTTATCCCCACAACAATACGCCCAACAGAGGATCCATTTCCCTCAAAGGACAAGGGTCAATCCGACCGGGACCGCCCCGGGAGGACTCACAACGCGACGAGAGTTTTTCTCCAAGTGTTCAAGTCCCCTTAAGACGGTCCGACTTGGTAAGTCAAGTTCTAGGAGCCACCATTCCAGGACTCCACCAGCATCTAGTGATTCTCTCTCTCAGGGTAACTCCAGAGAGGGTGGGATCAAGCATGCTTTTCTGCAAATTCGGCCGTCTCCCCGCAGATCTCATTTGCGAACGGAGGCGATTATAACCGGAGTTCCCCTACCGGAGGGGATTACTCCAAGTCGCCAGATGGTGTCCCTCGAGCACTCCTCAAGCGGGGAGGCCTCGAGCGCAAGTGAGAATCATCAACGAGAGGTCTTCGTCCTTCCCCCAAATCAGGGTCAGCCTCATGGAGGCCGAGATAAGGACACTCCCCGAAGATCACACACTGCGCCCCCTCGTGGTAATGGCAAGGGCACCACCGTTGGCAGAAAGGACCAACACTCTGATGAACACAAGGAATACTCATGCGATGCATTCCGCAAAACGAAGGAATAACACTCCTTCACGATATACATAGTGGCATCTGTGGGACGCATGCCTCCTACAGAACATTGGTTGGTAAAGCCTTTCGACAAGGTTTTTACTGGCCTACAGCCTTGTACGATGCTATGGAGGTGGTTAAAAAGTGTGTCCAGTGCCAATTCCATGGTAGACAGATACACCAACCAGCTCAAGCATTACAAACAATACCTCTTTCTTGGCCTTTTGCGACCTGGGGGCTTGATATCCTAGGACCGTTTCTCAAAGCTCCAGGAGGTTTCGAATTCTTTTTTGTGGCTATTGACACGTTCACAAAATGGATCGGTGAACACAGGCTTGGGATAACAACTAAGCAAACAAAAGGTTCATGATGAGAAGCGTAATTAGTCGATTTGGAGTTCCGAGTCGGATAATTACAGACAATGGTAAACAATTCGCAAGTGCAAAATTTCAGGAATTTTGCGACGAGTTGGGTACCAAGCTATGCTATGCTTCTGTTGCACATCCCCAAAGCAATGGGGCGGTCGAACGTGCAAACGGCCAAATAATGCGAGGAATTAAAACTCGAGTCTTCGACCAGCTTGTTAAGCGCTCGGGGCTTGGGTACAAGAATTACCTTCCATATTATGGGCGGTTAAATGCGACCACTAGTCAAGCAACGGGAGAAACACCATTTTTCTAGTTTTGGGCCGAAGCCATGCTTCCTCGGAGCTAAAATTGCGGTCGACACGAGTTGAAACCTTCAACAACTCGGACCAGAACAACTTCGGCAGATGACATTAACCTACTCAAGAGAGGAGAAACCTAGCCTTAATCCGTTGGCGGTCTACCAACAAGCCTGCGCAGATATTATAATCGTAAGGTCAACCTCGCGACCTTCTTTGTAGGTGACTTAGTATTGAGGCTCGCCAATCCAAGTCTAATCGGAATAAACTTTCCCCTAAATGGGAAGGTCCTTACACAGTGGTCGAGGTAACTCGGCCAGGGTCGGTACGACTAGCAATGGAAGATGGACAGGTTCTCTCAAACTCTTGGAACATCGACCGATTCACATAAATTCTATGTGTGACCGGTTCCTCAAGCAATAAAAGTCCAGGTTCTTTCTACCTCTTTTTGCCTTAGTAGTGCTTTTTTTTTAATCTTTCGACTATGATATGAAAACACCCAGTTTTCTTTACACTGGCCGAAAAATGAGAAACGTCATCTGGTCGAAACTTCTCCTCTCTGCATGTGGTTCCCACTAGAAGGAATTTCCTAGCATCGACTCGTTACTCATTTTTTCCGCCAATACAAAGAGCTGGGTTTTATCTAGTCGTAATGTTATCAAAGCCAACTCTCTCAATCTTAGTCTATTTTTTCCAGTAAATTCAAAAAATATTCTAAGTAGAGTGCACTTTCTTACATTTGTTCGACCACATTTGGTGTACTCGATTTGTTTTAACTGGTCGAAGGAAGAGACACACCTAGTCGAAGTCTTTCCTCTCTGCATGTGGTCCTGCCCACTAGAAGGAAACTTCCTAGTGTCGCTCAGTCTCCTACTTTTGCTCTTTGGAAAAGACTTATCAAGTCCACCAAAAAGGACGAACGAATGACTAAAGTACTCTAAGGCGTTTGCTTAACTCAAGTTCTTGTTCTTGGTTTGATTAAACTAGTGGAGATGGGAACATCACCTAGTCGAAGCCTTCCCTCTCTGCACGTGGTCCTGCCCACTAGAAGGAACTTCCTAGTGTCGAGTCGTTTCTACTCTTTTCGACCAGTGCTTGACAACCGTAACAAAAGCTATAAGTTAAATAAACCTCTCTTTGTTTTCAGAAACCCCATTTTTAAACACTATTTATTTAGATTGTCTAAACAATCTAAGCAAATAGTCGGGGGCTAGGATAAAGTTATTAATTTGACTTCAATTCTTAGTCTTTCGTTCGTTTATTATCTTTTGAGTTACTAACTACTCGACAAGATGATTTCGAGAAATGAAGCGGATCATATATTACTCATTAACAAAATTATGCGCCTTACAAGGTAGTTACAAGATTACTCGAAGGGGAGAGCCTAGTTGCATTTCCTCGCCACCTTTTACCAACTCGATCGCATTTCCTCAATCAGACGACTTGCCTCGATTCGAGACGGTCGAGTCGGCTTCAATTGGTTTAACATTAAGGCGGGGTCTTGAGCTTTAAGTTTCGCTAAAGCGTAACTACTCGCAGCTTCGATCGCTTCCCTTATTGATTGACTTGATTAGTCTTGAGTGGTCACCATTTCTTGCAATTTTCCGACTTGTTCCCAATGGTACTTGTGTGAGCAGCTATGGTATCTTCTCGAGGAGTTTTCCCTCGAATGTAGCTCATTAAGCACATTGTTCAGAGAGTGATGTTGCCTTGAAGACTAGTCTTCATCGACTCCATCTCTGTTGGGTACAAGTCGAAGCCTCATGAAGCTTCTTGTTTTCGACCACTTGTTACGAAAAGAATAATATCGGTCAAACAAAGATATACTTCTAGAGGAAGATAACACAAAGATAATTATAGGTAAAAGCTTTTCTTACCTACTAATTGAGAATCCAATTTCTTGACCTCTTCTCGATGGGAAGCAATAGTTTGACATGCTTTTGCTCCCATGCTCGATGTCCTCTGCATTCATCTTAGCAATGCGGACGGACTCATTGCGATTAAGGTCTTTGCTTGGATTTGACCTCGAGGCTTCTCAATTGGGCGACAATTTCGAACAAGAAATTGGCATTAGAAAAGGAAAATACTCAAAAAGAATAACAGTAAAGATTTACTTACACATTAATCGAGTTCTAAAACCCTCGAGTTCTTGATCCTTATTCGCGGTAATGCGGAAAACTCTGAATAACCAAAGATTTTCTTGAACTTGATGCGAGCTTCGCATCTCTTTTTCTTTATCCGGAGAAGAAAGGAGGGTCGAGTAAAGGTTAAAGATCAAAAGCGATCTTAAGTTGAGAACTTATTGTTTATTTTTTCTGCAATCTTTTAGATGCAGAGGCAGTCTCGAAGTCTATCGAGAGAACTAATACTTCATTCCTTAGCCTCCTCGACTCCTCTTTTCCGCGATCGAGTGAGTCATTAAGGTCTTCGTATCACCGTTTAACCTACAAAAAGCGAGGCGAAGATAAACATCGGTGAATGGTTGTGAGTACTTCTACAACCACCGACCTAGTCGTAAGTTTTTCTGCGACTAAGATATGGTTGTAAGTCTTTCTCGACCACTACAGTCGTAAATAGTCGTAAGTTCTTTTCGAGTGATACTTTGTCATGAGTTTCTTCCATGACTATCCTCGTAAAACATTTCACGAATATTTAAGTCAAAAACAACTATGAATGATAAGTGACTTACCACCTCTCGCCTCTGCTGTGAATAGTTCCTTCTCTTGTCTTAGCTCTAAAAGTTGTCGATGATACTCACCGACAACAAACAATTTGCTCGAGCTTTACGCAAAAGAAAGCAAGTGAGAAGGGAAGGAAAGCCACGTATGTAAGTATTCTGAAGATACTTACATTCATAGTCGTTCTAGCAAAAATTGAATATACAAGGTCCGGGTGCTGCAGCTTATCTATTCTCGCGACTTTGTCCCACCACACCTTCTCGAGGCTCGTTGTCAAAAGTATTATCCGTATTGGGAATATCTTTGGGATGGGGACTCGGTCACGAGATTTGTAAGGCGAAGACCCTACGACGGAGGCGAGGCCCAAAGAAGTCACCACGAAGTTGAAATTTTCTCTTTACGGTTCGTGATTTCTCTTTGGGTAGGGAAGGAACGCCTCCTACGATTTCCTTCCCAGGCGGTCGCAGGTGGTCACCACCTTGACCAGAGGCTTCCACTTTGCCTCTGTTGTTTCTACGACTTGAGAGTCGTGGCGGCCACCTCAACAAGAATACCGCTACCTCAAGAGTCGTGAGTTACGACTTGGAGATGTGGGAGACACTGCAGGAGTCTCGACTTCATCGCCACAGGCCAAGGGTGATGTTGACCACCTCCATTGCTACCTCTCCGATGGTGAAGGGATAGCAATGGACTTCTCGTGAAGCATTCCGGGTGAAGGAGTCGGATGAAATAAAGAAAAGCAAATCGAGGTTGTGAAAAGAAAAAGGTAAATGTCCTTCTTACACTTGGTACATTTCACATACCTCGCACTGGTCTTAACCGGGAATTTTGGAGCAATCCTCCCAGCGGAGGACCTCTTCTTCTCCACAACCACGTCAGGTCGAGGTTCAACAATTGGCTCATTCACGACCACGTCTCGGTGGTAGAGTTTGAACAGAACGAGCTCGGTTTCGATCTTTTGGATGGGCGAGATCGGTCTCGACCATTCCGAGCGAGAACGCCCTCGATTGCGGGTTGTCCGATGCGAGATCGTCCTTCATAAAGACACAAAATCCTTCCAGTTCTCCCTTTCAAGTTTCTTAATAAAACTAGGAGTGGCACCAATGCGAAAGATTAGTGTCATAATAGAAGGGTACCTTAGCCTTGCGAGGTTTGCGCTTGAGAGGTTCAACTGCTTCAACCTCTTCGGCCGGCCGGCTTGCGGCCTCGGCTTGAGATACAACTACGGTGCCGCAGCCTTGTGAGGTTTGGTCGAAAGACCGAACTCGAACTTGCTCCCCCTTGTCGCAGATTTTACAAGTCGGCGTCTCTTGAGGAGGAGCCGAGTCTTTGTCTTCGACAACCCGGCGCCAATAGTTATCGAGCGACTTCTTCGTCGTCACGGCGATTTTACATGCCTACTTTACGTAAAGCAAAGCAGAAAAAGAAGAATCACTAATTAGTCGTAAGTTTTTCTACGACTAGTACCAAGTCGTAAGTTTTTCTACGACTAGTACCAAGTCGTAAGTTTTTCTCGACTTTTTCTTGATTGTAAGATATTCTACGATCACCATTAGTCGTAAGTATCTTCTACGACTATAAAGTCCTAAAGAGAGAATCGATTTACGATTACCTTTAGGCGCTCTATCCTTTCATCTGCGGACAAAACCGCAATGACTTGAGGAACCGCCCCTCGGGTGGCGGGGACTTCTCACGATGAGTCGACTGAGTCAACCTCGGCTGTGAAAGATCCGTAAAGCAGATAAAAATATTAGACAAAGTTGAGAAAGATCAAGCGGAGAGTTAAGTCGACAATTGCTTACCCTCCTCGTAGTCTCTGGTGGGGTCTCCTCTTCCAGTACCTCCACATAGGAGATGCTCTTTTCTTCAGAGGACTAATTGGCGTGTGATGAAATCTTTCACCACATGCCATCCGTCGACCCTTCTTCCTTCAAGTCCTTAATGGCTTGAATATAAGGGCTAATCCTATTGATATCTTGAGGGTTGAATCCATGAAGATTTCTTTTCAAAGACCTTCCCACGAAAGAAAGGCGTCTTGAGGTGACCTTCCGGTAGAACCACCTCTTCCTCCAGTTCGCCACGAAGACCGGGTGAAACTCGAATGTACTCCTTCGACTTGAGTCATGGAGCTTGAGACCACGACTTCGGCGATTCGGTTTGTCGTGCCATCCCATAATAATATTGGAACACTCGAGATCCATGGAATCCCAGTGCGCCTCGCCGCATATACGAACACACTCAACATGGTAATGGAATTGGGACCTAAGTTCACCGGTTCCACCCCAAAGTGTTCGAGTACTCTCGTAAGAAAGGGTGGGCGAGCAATCGAAGGCCGCACTCACAATACGCTTGGAAGGCGGGATTTGCCCATTTTCCCCGATGGCGATCTTGCCCGATAGCGGAATCCACTTCACCGAGCCTTCTCTGGGATCTTCCGGCATCGACCAAGATCTTGATCTTAGCGCATCCATCTCCGATTCCTCCCATTCGAAACTCTCCGCCATTTCGCTCGAAAAGAAGTTTTTTTGATTGGGTTGGCGGAGAAGATGAAACCTAGTCGAAGACGGAGAAAGCAAGAGCTCAAGAACAGTGAGTGATTTGGGAAAAGTAAAAATCCAAGTCTACCTCTGGTAAGTTTTTATACCCAGACGATCTCCGCCGCCGAAACCGTCCCGCTATAGGTCTATGATAGATGGTTGTACCGCCGGAACCGCTTCATCGGACAAGTCTATGAGAGGCGGTTGCAATTCTCGGATGGTCCGTTCGAGAAAAAGTAGGTACGTATTGTCACCTCCAAGCAAAATTACAGTAACCCATACCTTTTTTTATCGGAGATCCCGTGACTTAGGCAATGGAAAAAATAAGTTGATGTTTGAATAAGAGAGTACATTTTAATAATTTTTGAACCCGTGTCCTAATAGACAAAATACTCTCAACTGTTTGGAATGATGGATTAAAGCCTTAATGTGTTCTAGTGTCTAATGAGGGGGAAAGCTATTAGCCTACATGATACCTAAAATGAATACACCTGCTAGAGCTTAACAGTGAGGTCGCAGTTCGAGAGAATAGGACATTCTCTAGAAAGCTCATTAGTAGATAAGGGAGCATGACCAAATAAAGCTCCGTTTAGGTTTGGTTCTTTGATAGCTTAGTATCAGTTAAGATCTCAAGTGAAACCTAATCACGAAAATTTATGAATTCAAGACATAGTCCATTCATCGTATGTGAAAAGATGAATCTTGTTATTCTAGGTGCAAGTTCAACCCGTACGGGACTTACACTAAAAGACTGGTATATTAACAGCTCTTTAGTATAATAGTCCTTATCATCATTTTTGTTGTTTGCTTTGGAATTGGTACGGATTGTTAGAATTAGGCCCATTTGTGTAAAGGCCCATTCATCCCTAAAACTCTAAAGCATACATGGTTTAGTCCCATACTACCTAGCCAAGTGGTGGGTGAGTAATTTATAAGGTGGAATCCTTGTCACCCCTTGATACATGTGATACATGTCAAGGAGTGACATAAGGAGGACTATAGCTAAAGTCACATACACGTACGTATGCATGTGCGCGCATTTTATTCGTGTGACTTGTGACTTGCGACGCACGACCATGAACGTGTCGTGAACGCAATACGACACGAACGAACCCCAGTCACCAGGCACTGTCTTGCTGACCCAGTGCCCAAAATAATAATAAAAAATGGGTTAGGGATCGCGTCGTGCAAACTTGCGAATTAAATTTATCTACGCCCCTAATTTCTTTCCCTCCCCCCTTTCTTTCCCTTTCCTCTCTTTTTTTTTCTTCCCTCTTTTCTTCTCCTGGCCGAAGCCATTCCCTCTATCTTCCCCCTTACCTCTTCATCTCCCCTGTTCTTACTCTCTCTCTCTTGTTCTCTTGTTCCTGACGCCTCATCCCTCCGGCTCCTCTGCCTCCTCTCCGGCCGAGCTGCTTCACCGAAGCCGCCGCCTCCTACCGGTGCCGCTTTAGCACCACCTCGCCACCGGCCGTGCCCCAGTCTCTACTCCTATGCGCGTGCGTCAAGGCGCTCGGTGCCACTCATAGGTGGCGCCACCGTGCCCCTCTCCGGCTCACCTACGCCCGGCTCGGCCTCCGGCCGCTGTGCGCCTCCCTACACGTCGTCGCCTCCTACGAGCTCTACCCTGGGACGGTCTTCTCTATCCCCTATCCTTTACCTTACACATGAAAGTATTGTGACATGCTTGCTCGACCGGGATGGATGGGGCTATAAGGTGGGTTACCTCGAATACTGGCTTGGCGTGGTTCCTGGTGGTGGCTGTCGGCTCTAGTCGACGCTATTGCCGTCCACGCTCCGTCGGTCCTCCCCAACTCCTTTGCTCTTCTTCTCCTTTACTACTCTTTGTGGGTTGTTTTATGGTGGTGATACTGGTGGGTTGTGGCTTGCTTGCTTGCTAGCTGGTTAGCAGTGGGGGAGAAGGGCTTGTGTTGACTTGCTTCTCTGGTGGGGTGCTTTTCTGGAGGTTTGCTTCTCTGGTACTTTGCTTGCTTCGGCCGAATGGTGGCTCTAGTCTTATCCCCATGCCCCTTCTCTGTGGTGGACTGGTCTTATCCCTTGCCCCATTTTCTCTCTCCCTCCAGTTGGCTTGGTCAAAGGGCACTATTTATTGGCTTTTCTACTGTGGACGATAAGTCGGTAAAAATCATGGGCGTTGGATTTTATTGTAGAATGATGATGCCCACATATGTGAGAGGCGCCGTCCGACCGTGGACGGTCTGGTAACCTTAGTGAGCGATAATTTATTCAGTATTTTTAAAGCCGAAGGGTTCTGTCGACAAAACCCCTTTTTATCCCCTATTACTCTCCCTTGGATTGTTCTGCATTTTCGCTTTCCTTTCTACTGGCATTACAGAGAGTTCTTCGGATCACTCCAAGATCTCAAAGCCACAAAACAGTGTGGTCGAAACACTATGGTTAAAATAAAGTGATCAAAACACAGTGGTCAAAATAAAGTGGTCAAAACACAATGATCCAAATAATGTAGTTGAAGCTGTAGACCAGTTGTCGAAGCTATAGACCAGTGTGTAATCATGGTCAATGAACACTGCTTAAATGACCATTAATTGGTTTTGAATTAGTAGTTACTAGTGTTTTAATGTGTGCTTTATTGAGCAGTTACTAGAGAGTAATTGACTCGGCCCTTCAAAACATCTATAGACGTCCAGACATGCAATTTGATCAATCACTTTGATTTCTTCCTTCTTCTTCCTATCTATTCTACTGGCTGGAGAGTTGTGCTGTTTGAACCAAGCCGTCCATTCTCCTCGGCGTGCACTGGGAAGGAGGGTGAGCAGGTATCTCCGAGCCATTGTCGCATAGCTCACCTGCATGGGGCGACAATAAGGTTTATGGAGTCTATGCTACTACCTGTTCTTTGTTAGAGATATATTAGAGATATGTTAGAGATATGTTAGAATAGGAGTTAGAATATGGACTCTTATATGCCTTATCATCATATATCTCGATCTATATATCGCACTACTTTGTATCGAGCGAAGATTAGGGTTGATTATTGAGTCTATGCTACTACAGATCTCGCGCGCCTCGCGAGGTCGCAAAAGCGGCACTGCGCTGGCTCGGGCCCGACGGCAAGACCAGTCCCCGTCGAGTACCTCGACGAGGCGGCGCCATGGTCCCCGTCGTGTGCTTCTCCGCTCTCGGCCGTTTTTTTTTTTTGCGGTAGCTTCTCGGCTCCACTTTGGTGCTTCTTGACTCCGGCTTCTTGCGACTTCGGCTCCACTTTGGTGCTTCTTCAGCTCCAGCTTCTTGCAGCTTCTTCCGCTGTTAGTTATCTTTAGGAGTTTTCTCTTTTGTGTCGTTGCTTCAGTTGCGTCCATCAAGTCCGTAGTACTCAATTTTTTGAGTTCGTCTTAGTCATGCGAGTCCACAAATTTATTGTCAGTCATAGAAGCATAGGAATTGCCTTATGCATAGCACCAGCCGCCGCTCCCGCCGCTATTTCTTGAGCAGCTGCAGATCCGCCGCTCCAAGCGTTCAAGGCGGCGCTTCTTCCTGCATCACGCCTCATTGCGCTTCTTGTGCATTGCGTGCCGCGGTCGATTCTTCATCAACTCGACATATTTTTTTCCAAGAGCTGCATACTACGACGACATTATCAAAGTTGGTTGTACGTCCATTATATTATGTTATAAACCTGTTATTGAGTATGTTTAAAAGTGCAATGAGTTGCCTGCTGTTAGTATCGTTTTATGCATATGTAGTTTTAAATGATCTTTGTCTCATAAAAAATCTAGAATTAAAATATTATCCACATTTTCAATAAGAACAACATCACTAAAACAAATCTAAAATAGGAAATTGGCACTGGCATCAAGGATAATCAATGTATAAGAGTCGCTTTCAAACAAGGAAATTTAGTTGATGAAGAATAATCCACTACTTATCTTTTTCTTCTCAATGAAGGCTGCAGTGTTCATGTTTTCTTTTGGTTGATAAATTGATTACTTAAGTTTTTGGGTTCAGGACTAGTGAAACTGCAACCTTTATTTCCATGGTGTACTGACTAGTGAGCATGCTTTCTTGTATCTACAGGATTACCTCTTTTCAATAAGTGATGCGACCTGCCTGAAATATCTGACCATTTGAAGCAGGAGATGCAGAGTGTCGAGGAGAATGCAAAGTGGAGTCAGAGCCTTTACATGGTGATGACTTATGAATTCTTAAGATGATGTTTATTGTCGCATGTCAGGTTGGCGGTTGGCTCAACTGGTACATTGATGTTAGCTTCAGGTATATGTTTAGGTATAAACACTTACTATGAGATTCATATTTAATTTTGGCTCTAGCTTTTGTTGAACCATGTAAATTGCATGCAAAATCCAGATCTTGTATAGACATGTTGAGTTCATTTTTGTAAAGATAAAGTTATAGAGCTGCTGATTGTCTAAATGAATGTAATTTTCTGAATGACACATGTTTCAATGCCTAGTTCTAAATTGGGTCGTATACACGTAGGGTGAAATTGACCATCCGTTTGGCAAAAGTAAAAGATTTTGTGAAAAATTATGTCCAATTTTTTGAATAGTTGGTAAAAGTTCTTTTAAGAAAACATTGCATCGAGAAAGGAAAAAAGTGGCTGGTCAAGCTACACTCATTTCATTTTTTTATTAGTAGATAATCGGCTCAATTGTTCAAAACTCAATACCATTACGTGTTTGAACATTTTTCTTCTCCAAAATAATAAAAAAAAACATTTATATTAACGCTAAACCAACACCCAAACGTATAAATAAAAACATTAAGTCAAATACGCTCATAATCTCTGTTTAACGACATCAAACAAATTATCATTTGCCTCTGGGGTATTTCAGATATTTTCTAACTAAGCAGTAGTCAATCTACTTAAAAGACATATTATCAAACATCAAATGTATTCGGCTCAGTCATTTAAACCTACAACTCTTCAGCCCAACCGAAAGTTTTTTTTTTCTTCAGAAAAGCTACAGAAATGCTAGACAGACCTTTAATACGCGAGGATGGACATGTTCCACAAGAGCTTTTTGTTGGAGAGTGAAGGATTCAATTGGAGAGTCTCGCTTGATTAAATGTATGATATACATTGCAAATGCCGTAAGTGACTAGAAGCTACAAAAGACAGCTAATGAAAAAGCAAAGGCTAAAAACCTGATTCCCATCAATATCGTCTACGCATCTCGAAAAAGGTATTTCAGCACAAATTTACACTAACCAATCTGAGTAATTGACAGAGATGTCTCGAAGTCTCGACACTAACAATTTAGAGTTAGGATAATAGACAGAAAAGGAACTGGTTTGCCGACCCGGAAAACCCTGCTGAACCCAACTCGAACCCAAACTCAGACGGTCAGACCCAACCAAAACCCCACGAGCGAAAATCCCCAAACCCTTACGCTTCCTGCCGCCCACTCCCGTCGAGGCCGCCATGCTCGCCTCCGCCCGCTCCCTCCGCCGCCTCTCATCCTCCTCCTCCTCCTCCTCAAGCTCACTCCGCCGCATCCTCCTCCACCCACCACCACCCTCACCATCTCCACTTCTTCTCCCGCCCTTCCGAACCCTAACCCGGGCCTTCCTGCCCCGTCTCGCGGGGCCCTGCTTCTCCACCGACTCCTGCTCCTCCACTCCCTCCCGCCTAGTAGAATGCGGCGCGCCGGGAATCCCGGCGATACCCGAGGCGGAGGAATCCGAGGGGGAGGCAGAGGCTGCGGTGGCGCGGCATGACACGGACGCATACGCGGCGGTGGAGCTGGCGCTGGACTCGGTGGTGAAGGTGTTCACGGTGTCCAGCAGCCCCAACTACTTCCTGCCGTGGCAGAACAAGGCGCAGCGCGAGAGCATGGGCTCCGGTAAGCAACCGATCTCGGCAGTCCGGTGTCGGAGTAGTGTGTTTGGATCTCTGCTACCGTGGTAGGTGGCTAGGTGCGGTGAGCGTGTGAAAGGAAGTGGCAATTTCGATTTTGTGGATCGGTTGAGTGTTAATGTTCTGTTGAATCACAAGAACTTCATGGTGGGGTACTGGGGTTAGCCGCACCTGAAATTTATTTAGAAGACTGCTAACTTGCAGTGTCAATCAATGTTACAACAGGCAACATGGTACTTGCAGTGTCAATCAATGTTACAACAGGCAACATGGTATTTTACCGGTTCCAACTGAGAAAGGAAGCATCTGGCGTGTAAATTTTGTGCCCTTGTTCTCAGTGGTGTATTTCGGTTAGTATGAACTGAGTAGATGTGATAGAGTGGGAAAATGTGGAATTTTTAGCTTTATTTACAAGTTACTATAAGTGGATTTTCTACTATATTACTGGATTGGATTCGTGAACTGTTTAACTGTACAAGCAGTACTACAAAACATATAGGTGTGACTTCAGATAATGTGAAACATCAGTCATTTTTGGGCTGCCTTGACAGCTAAACAGGGTCAAATCTGTTGAAGTGGAGTTCATTCTTTGTTCATCTGCCAATTTCACGTCCCTGTTGTAGGATTTGTAATTCCTGGAAGGAGGATCGTCACAAATGCTCATGTGGTCGCTGATCATACATTTGTTCTTGTGAGGAAGCATGGATCACCTACAAAGTACAAGGCGGAAGTTCAGGCTGTTGGCCATGAGTGCGACTTGGCTCTTTTAACTGTCGAGAGTGAGGAGTTTTGGGAGGGGATGAACAGTTTGGAGCTTGGAGACATTCCCTTTTTGCAGGAAGCAGTCGCTGTGGTTGGCTACCCTCAAGGTATAGTTTGAAGTTGACAGTCCGATATTCTTTGCAGTATTTATAGTTAGATATCAAACTTGTTAGTTATATGATTTCATCCACTGAGTGTGTTCAATTTAGGTTGTGCGTACAGCAGATCTTGACCATCTTGTTTGCGAGGGCACGACACTATTTTGTTGTAAATGAATGAACATGATCTAATTGATCTCAAATAGTTCTAGTGGACAACTCAATAAATCTTAGCTTACAAAATGATGCTGTTAGAAAGTGAAAACTCAAAGATGTTTGTGATTGCTCACACTTTTAAAATTAATATAAATAGTTTTTGCACTATTAGCGTGATAATCAATCATGAAGACATTAGTAATAAGTAGCCCCAGCAATCTTACATGATTCTACCGTTCCTAATAATTAATTATAAAAGTTACTTGCATATGTCCTTTCAATTGTAAAGTTTAACCTTTATCCATTATCTACTATTTTTTGTATAAACAATAATATATATTTCATTTGGACTATATTTTTCAAATAAGGGCTTTTAAAGTACAATTCGGAAAATGTATCGTTGTTGACATATATGGTAGATTTTAGAAACTGTATCTTTGGTAGAATCAGGTAGGATCTTAGATTATACTATCCAATCCTAGGATGCAATCCCGTCCAAGCTTCTTCGTTTCAATTCAAGATTCCTATCCTGACAAATTATAATTCGAATTTGTGTTGTGTCATAAAGATTGCCTACCACTACTATTTGTGCGGCTCAGCTTGCTCCAATGCTATTGCTAGCATAAATTGTTGTGTAGGACCTTCTCACTAGAGTTCTTGTTAAAAACAGATAACCGTGTCAAAATGTCGACAGCTATATGATTTTGTATTTTATATGGCTCAGGTGGAGACAATATTTCTGTCACCAAGGGGGTTGTCTCTAGAGTTGAACCAACACAATATGCCCATGGTGCTACTCAGCTCATGGCTATACAAATAGATGCTGCTATCAATCCAGGTAATAGTGGAGGTCCTGCAATTATGGGTGACAAAGTAGCTGGAGTTGCTTTCCAAAATCTGTCAGGAGCGGAAAACATTGGGTGAGTACCTGACTATTTTTGTCTTGCACCTATTTTACCTGGAACTCTTTGCTTAACCCTCTCTTTTGCAGGTATATTATACCTGTGCCCATAATTAAGCGTTTTATTTCTGGAGTGGAAGAGAGCGGTAAATATTCTGGGTTTTGCACTCTTGGATTATCTTGCCAGGTCACTGAAAATATTCAATTAAGAGAGTGCTTTGGGATGCGGCCTGAAACGACTGGAGTGTTAGTGAGTAGAATAAATCCACTATCTGATGCTTACAGAATTTTGAGGAAAGACGACATCCTTCTTGAGTTTGATGGTGTGCCTATAGCAAATGATGGGACAGGTGAGCTTAAAAGTTTCCCAGTTCCCACACACGCGGTACTTCAATATGCATTAGCAACCACTTTATGATTTCTTATATGTTTATATCTTTGAATTCATTACTTATCTTAGTTATCTACTTATTATGTTATCTGTAAGACACTAAGACTGGCATTGGTATGCCTTGCTACATGTTTTTGCATAACTGCTTTTGTGCAAATTGATGAATCTATCTATGCACTATTCTGAAACATGTAGCATATCTGCTTCAACAACTGAAGATCATGAGTTTTTTTTAATACCTGCAGTCCCATTTCGGAATAGAGAGAGAATCACCTTTGATCATCTGGTGTCCATGAAGAAGCCTGAAGAAACAGCCGTTATAAAAGTACTAAGAGATGGCAAAGAGCATGAATTGAATGTCACACTTAGACCTGTGAGTCCTTGCCATGTTACTTGTACAATTTATCTGAGCTTTTGATTAACTAGGGTGCATTTTTTTGGGGGGGATTGCTGGTTACTAAGTGTAATAACAATGTTCTGTCGTTCTTCATGTTTAGTGTTTATTACAACTAGTTTCACTAGTGTTAGATACTTAGACATGGTGATGGACTCAACCTTGACCAAACTCAATCCCAATACTGACCTACAAAAGTGACATCCCAGTCCAACACCTATTACCTGTTCTAGAACCCACCCCACAATACACTGTTAAGTATGTAACTCACTGAATTCACTATGTTAGCCTAATGGGTTGGCCTATTTTAGACCTTTTATAGAGCCGTTTGGATAGGGCTGGATCTGACCAGATTTGTTGGGCAGCCCTACCCATCTCTTATGTTGGTCAATAATAATCTACAAAAGTGGATCCATTGGTTTTGCACACACTCCCAGGCCTAGGCTTTGCATCCATCATTGCTCTCTGCACCTTTTCCCCCCTTGTTCTAGTGCTTTTCACATGTAGACAGTGCAAGTGATCTTTTACATGTGATTCTTCTTATGCAGTTGCAACCTTTAGTCCCTGTACATCAATTTGATAAACTACCCAGCTACTACATCTTTGCTGGTTTTGTTTTTATTCCGCTGACCCAGCCTTATCTCCATGAATTTGGAGAAGACTGGTACAACACTTCACCACGCCGACTATGTGAACGGGCACTGCGAGAGCTTCCAAAGAAGAATGGTGAACAATTGGTTATCCTATCTCAGGTACTATTCCATTAATCCATTATCTCGTCATGTTTCAGTTTGCCGTTTCAGGATCTTATTTGGAAATGCTTTGCATCACACCATTCCCATAAATCTATTTACAAACAATTTGTGTTTCAGGTCCTCATGGATGATATTAATGTCGGTTACGAAAGGCTTGCTGAACTGCTGGTATTTTGCTATAAGAAAATCCCTTACTACACAAGCACAAATGTAAATTCTGTAGTATTGCACTCCAATCATTTATAGTTCTTTTAACTGATCAGGCTACATAATATGATCAGGTAAAGAAGGTGAATGGTGTCGAAGTGGAAAACTTGAAGCATTTGTGCAGCCTCGTGGAAGGCTGCACTGAAGAAAACTTGAGATTTGATTTGGACGATGAGCGGGTGATTGTCCTGAAATACCAGAACGCAAGGCTTGCCACGTCCCGGATCCTAAAGAGGCACAGGATACCGTCAGCGATGTCAACTGACCTTGTCGATGAACAGGCGTCATGACACACATTCTTGCTGACATAGCTTGGCGGTTTCCTGCGGAATAACATATGTCAGCAAAGTTCATTTTCCTGAGACAGATGCGACCGAGGACTGCCCGGAGTTGTCCACTGGTTGCGGCGGCTCTTGTTTGGCTCTCAGTTTTGACGCAAGGAGGGGGTGGTCTCCAGAAAATATTCATTTGTGTCACCGTAAGGGTCGTGGCACCCCATGTTGAATTGAGATTATGTGCCATCACCATCACAAAAACATAACATAGGAAACATGAGTTGCAACACACTGTTTCTTTCAGGCTGTACATGTTCTCTTGATAAATTAATAATCCTTTGGATTTTGTCCATGCATGTGGGGAAATTTTAGGCTGAAACCTGAGCACTTGTGGGCATGGGCGTGGTTTGGTCTAGGTTGGACCGTCTGGGCCGCAACTCAATGTTCTATACTCAATTTGGTAGGCCCATGTGGGCTTCTTTCGGCTGCCCGTGTGGGCCATGTTGATCCTCCCATTACTTTTGGCTGCTTCTTCGTCTCTCTCTCTCTCTCTCTCTCTGTCCCTTCTTCAGTTCACTTCACCCAGTGCTACCTGCCGCAGCCTAGGCAACAACAAATATCTCTCCGAGCTCAGGAGCAGGAGTAGATTACGAATCCAATCTAGTTCTTGGGACAGCAACAAGCACCTCTGAAGATTGAAGCCTAGAGGCTATTGGAGAGAGGAGAGGTGCCGCGCACACGTACCGCCCGGGGGAGTTGCAGGATGGCGCCGTGCTGCTCCCTGCCCGCGACCTGTTCGACGTTTTGCCTCAGAGAAGCGGAGCTCCCCAATTCCCACCCCATCTGCTTCCGCGCGGTCCCTGCGCGCGCCGGGAGCCTCGCCCGCTTCCGTCCTTGCCCGCGCGCCCCGAGGCTCGTGCTCGCCGGGCGCGCCCCGGTGCCGTGGGCGAGCGACTCCAAGGCCGTGCAGCTGGTGCTCGGTGGCCGGGCGCGCGACGGCGACGGCGACTCCGAGTCCAGCGACAACGAAGGTGGCGACGGCGAGAACGGCCCGGTGCGCATGACGGACGAGGAGCGGAGGACGCTGCGTAGGAAGATACGGGAGATGATGGACCGTGTGCCCGAGACGCGGGAGCTGACGGACCCGGAGGAGAGGAAGGCGAAAATGAGGGAAGTGCTGACCAAGTACGAGCTGGTGATTGAGGAGGAGGACCCGGACTGGCCCGAGGATGCCGAGGACGGCATGGGCTTCAGCCTCGACCAGTTCTTCGACAAGATCACCATCAAGGCCGAGAAGAAGGACGAGGAGGAGGAGGATGCGGGGTATCGCAGCGACAAGGAGATCGTTTGGGAGGATGACAACTACATCAAGCCGATCAGGGATGTCAAGACCAAGGATTGGGACGACACCGTGTTCACGGACTTTGGCCCGCTGATTGTGCTTGTTCATAACCGGTACAAGAGGTATGATTCCTTTGCTCCCACTCAAATGCTTGAGCATTTCAGTGGAAAATATTTGATATTTCTAGTTCTAAGCATCATCTTGTCTGAATGGAAAAGTTTATGTAGCATCCATTTTTTGTTTTTTTAGTAAGATGTATCATCCAATGTTAGTTTGGCAAAGCATGAATGTTGGTCTTGTAGGCCGCAGGAGAATGAGATGGCCAGGGCTGAGCTTGTTAAGGCGATCGAGATGTTTTGGGAATACAATCTGCCTTCACCAAGAGTACAGAGTTCCTTACAACTTTTCGTTCAGTAGTTTCCCTGCTGCCGGCGCTTGAGAGAGCATTCCGCTTTCTGACTCTTCTTGATCATCTGCAGTGTGTCGCAGTAGATGCATGCGCCGAGCCCGACCTCGTTGTTGCCCTGAAGGTGTCTGGTTTCCCGGAGGTCCTCTTCACCAGTGCTGGGAGGATACTACACCGTGACAAAGGTATTTGTACGAGTCATGGAGAAATATTCCTCCGGTTTAACTAGCATTTGATCGATCGCGTCGTAGTGTTTCCTGACCTTGAATCTCTACTGTTAGCTGTCCGGCCGGCCGAGGAATGGTCGAGGATGATGGCGTTCTTCTACTACAAAGCAGCAAGGCCGCCGTGCTTGAGTGAAACAGATGGTCAGGGTCAAGAAAAGGTCCCTTTGTTGTCATGAGAAGTTACAGAACGAACGTAGAGGGGTAGCTTCTTTGTATTCGACTATCAGTACTTCACATCAGTCTACGGGCCATTTTGTTGTTGCGGCGCTGTCTGCTAGTTAGCTAGGGAACATTTATTTAATTCTAGTAAGATTTTGCTGTTATAGCTGCAAAGAAAATCGTGTTCAACTAACTATTACATCCAAAAATAGAAATGAGAGCTTTTGAAAAGCCACCGCAAGGCCAAATGGAGCTGTATTGTCAAAACTTTAGAGTTTACATAACAGAGCGATGTCACTGGAACTTTAGAGTTTACAGGAGAAAAAAAACTCTCAAATTCGCTCCTTCTTTATAACGGGTTTTTTTAGATGTCTTTATAACAGTTTACGGTAGTGTTCTTTGCAGTGTTGCCATGCCGTCGTTACCCCATCTCAGAGGCAGTGCGTTAATACCATAGTTAGAAAAATCCAAGAAATTATATTATTATGTAATACTCTGAATATTTCTAAGGAGGCGGGAGACTCCCTAGTCTTTGAGGCGCAGCCTTCGGAGCGACTAGGGTTTTGCGCAATGAAGCGCAATATGCAATCTCTCTCCATCAAGGCTAGGACTTCGAGGCGGGAGACCCCCTAGTGCCGAGGTGCGGCCTTGAAACGACTATGGTAGGTGAGGCCATCGAGGCGAGGACTTCCTAGTCGCTAAGGCGCGGCCTTCGGAGCGACTAGTGTTTTGTGCGATGGGGCATAATATGAAATGTCTCTCTCAGGCGAGGCCTTCGAGGCTGGGGACTTCCTAGTCGTCGAGGCACGACCTTCGGTACTACTAGGGTTTTAGGCGATGGAGTGCGAGATGCAATGTCTCTCCAGTGAGGCGAGGCCTTCGAGGCGGGGGACTCCCTGATCGCCGAGGCGTGGCCTTCGGAGCGACTAGGGTTTTGCGTAATAGAGCGCGATATGCAATGTATCTCCGACAAGGGGATGCCTTCGAGGCGGTTGACTCTCTAGTCGTCGTGGCACAACCTTCGGAGCGACTTGGGTCTTGCGCAATGGAACGCAATATGCAATGTCTCTCCGCCACGGCGAGGCCTTCGAAGCAGGAGACTCCCTAGTAGTCGCCGTGCAGCCTTCGGAGCGACTAGGGTTTTGCGCGATGGAGTGCGATATGCAATGTCTCTCCGTTGAGGCGGAGCCTTCGAGTCGGGCCTTCAGAGCGACTAGGTTTTGCGCACTGGAGCGCGATATGCAATGTCTCTTCGCCGAGGCGAGACCTTCGAGATGGGAAGCTCCATAGTCTCCGAGGCGCGGCCTTCGGAGCGACTAGGGTTTTGCGCAATGGAGTGCGATATGTAATGTCTCTCTGCCAAGGTGAGTCCTTCGAGGCGGGAGACTCCCTAGTTGCTGAGGCGCAGCCTTCGGAGCGACTAGGGTTTTGCGCAATGGGGCGCGATATGCAATATCTCCCTGTTGAGGCGAGACCTTCAAGGTGGGTGACTCCCTAGTCGCTGAGGTATGGCCTTCGGTGCGACTAGGGTTTTGCATAATGGAGTGCGATATGCAATATCTCTCTGCCGAGGCGAGGCCTTTGAGGCGGGAGACTCCATAGTCGCTGAGGCACAACCTTCAAAGCAACTAAGGTTTTGCGCTATGGGGTGCAAGATGCAATGTCTCTCCGTCGAGGTGAGGTTTTGCACTATGAGGCGCAAGATGCAATGTCTCTCCACCGAGACGAGGCCTTCGAGCCATCTCCCTAGTCGCCAAGACGCGGCCTTCAGAGTGACTAGGGTTTTGCGCAATGGAGCGTGGGATGCAAAGTCTCTCTGCCGAGGTGAGGCCTTCGAGTCGAGAGACTCCCTAGTCGCCGAGGCGTCTTGCTTATACACCCGTGCCTGCAGAGGGCATCGGTGTGCATCGGGGCTTGGAGCCACACGCGACGTCTTGTTTATACACCCATGTCTGCGGAGGGTGTCGGTGTGCGTCGGTGCTCGGAGCCATGCGTGACGTCTTGTTTATATACCCATGCCTGCAGAGGGCATCAGTGTGCGATGGGGCTTGGAGCCAGGCGCAGCGTCTTGTTTATACAACGGTGCCTGAGGAGAGCATCGGTGTACGCCAAGGCTCGGAGCCACGTGCGGCGTCTGTTTATACACCCATGTGCGTAGAGGGCATCGGTGTGTCGGGGCTCGGATTCATGTGCGACGTCTTGTTTATACACTCGTGCCTGCGGAGGGTATCAGTGTTCGCCAGGACTCAGATCCATGTGCGGCGTCTTGTTTATACACTCGTGCCTGTGGAGGGCATTGATGTGCGCCAGGGCTCGAAGCCACTCTCAGTGTCTTGTTTATATACTTCACACTTCTGCAAGTGAGTTAGTGTGCATCGGAGCATTTGAGCCGTGCGAGGCTTATAAATCGAGACTGTAGTCCGTGAGTCTATTATTTATGCAGGAATTGAGTTCAAGCAGTAATGTAAAAGGTTTGCTCAATAGCAGAAATAACTGCGGAATGAAACGAGTGTACGACCGCATGCTTGACTCAAAAGGCCACTAGTTGCTAATTAATGTTGATTCGTGCAAGACACACTGAAGCCCTCCCCCAGCCAATTCCCTTTCAGGCTGGAACTAAATGCGATGGGGGAGGGCCCCCAGCCAATTCCCTTTCCTGAAGGCTAGTCATACACTTAACAGCTACCAGCATTACTTAGCCAAACAAATTTGTTCGCAGATGTGCCACTAGTGCGGTTGCTGGGCAGCTGACACAGGAAACATATACGGGATTTCCAAGTTTCTTTTGATCCCCAAGTAAAAACCATCACGATTGAAAATAACTGCTATGCCTCGTTATGTACTTTGGTTTATCAAGATCAGGTTCAAATCAAGTTGTGGCCAACCTGAGTTTTAAGCTTACAGCTTGAATACTGAACATTGCATGTTCTGTGCGCAGCACGATTCTTGTGAGTGTAAAATACCAGAAATACTCCATTACGCAAAAACAGTATATTGCTAGCAAAGCTGGAAGTCGTGAAATTAGTGAATTAATATGGCAAAAATCATGCGGTGTCTCACTCACTAGCTCGTGGAATGCATTTCTGTAGCGTCATTCACTCCTGCGAGCCCCTTACCATTCTTGCGCGGGGGCTTGCATGGCGGGGCCGGCGGCGTCAGGAGCTCGGGCGCGAGAGCCCCGCGACGCTCGACGGCCGGGCGAGGGGTGGGCGCGAGAGCGCCGGAGGCGGCCCAGGGCCGAGGCGTGTCCTGCCGAAGGGTGAGTCGCCGAAGAAATGTTTCGAATCTTTAAGGAAGATTATTTCTTACGACAGGGAACAAATCTGTACTAATTGATATTAATTAGTTTTATTATTTCACAATCTAGGTCAATACAAAGTTATGTCCAAAACCCAGTAGAACTAGCGATGAATTTATTAGAAAAAATAGGGACATGAATTTTTACATTAGAAACTCTTACGGAAAAAACCACGTACGCTAACCGGCGATAATCACTATATGAGGAGTGTTTACAAATCGTCGGAGATTACAACGAAGCGCCAACTATCCCCGTGCGGCTTACAAAGGGTATATAAAGGGGTAACATGACTTAGAGTTCAAGTAGAAAACTTATACGCTAATATGACATAATTGAATACAGCCACATTAGGAATTCAGATCACATATCTCAACAATCTTCACCATGAGACGAATTTTCTCTTATAGCAAAATGAAGAATCATCAATCACCAAATAACCCCACAATAAGATAAAAATCACCGTACGCCAATTAGTCTCTAGGACTAAACTGTAATACCAACTAAGCTTGAGCAAAACTCAAACTTAGTAACATGAACTGACTTTGTTATCATATTAGCTGGATTATCGTGAGTACTTATATTGCACACCTTGATATCACCTTTAGCAATAACACCTCGAATAAAGTGATATCTCACATCAATATGCTTTGTTCTCTCATGAAACATCTGATCCTTTGTAAGATATATAGCACTCTGATTATCACAAAATATAGTAGTGCAAGAATTATCTCCACAAAGCTCAGTGTACAAACACTTCAACCAAATAGCTTCTTTACAGGCTTCAGAAATAGCCATATATTCTGCTTCAGTGGTAGATAATGCTACAATAGCTTGCAAACTTGTCTTCCAACTAACATCATAACCACCAATGATAAAAACATAACCTGTGAGAGACCTCCTCTTGTTCAAATCACCAGCACAATCAGAGTCAACATAACCAACAAGTTCATCCATATAATTCTCAAACTGCAAACGAGCATTAGAAGTGTCACACAAATATCTGAAAATCCACTGAACTGCTTTTCAATGTTCTTTTCTATGATTAGTCATGTATCTACTAACAACACTCGGTGCGTTAGATAAATCAAGACGAGAACAAACCATGACATACATAAAAGAACCAACTGCACTGGAATATGGAACTCTAGACATGTACTCAATATCATAATCTGACTTAGAACATAAAGCTAAAGATAATCTAAAATACAAAGCTAATGGAGTACTCACTGGTTTTGCATCATGCATATTAAAATGATGAAAAACCTTGTCAATATGACCTTGTTTACTAAGGTATAACTTGACAAATTTCATCTCTCTAATAATCTCCATGCCAAGAATTTTTCTTGCTGAAACTATGTCTTTTATCTCAAATTCATTACTTAATTGTGCTTTCAGTTTTGCTATTTCTGGCTTATCTTTTGCAGCATTCAAGATATCATCAACATATAGAAGCAAATAAATAGTTGAACCATCAACATTCTTTAAATAAACACAGGTATCATAATCAGATCGCTTAAAATCATAGAGAGCATAAAAGAGTTAAATCTCTTGTTCTATTGCCTAGTAGATTGCTTCAAACCATAAAGATATTTTTTAATTTACAAACAAGGTGTTCTTTTTCAGGAATAACAAAACCATCAGGTTGGTCCATATAAATATCTTCTTCTAACTCTCGATATAAGAATGTGGTTTTAACATCTAATTGCTCAAGTTCATAATTATGCATATCAACAATACTGAGTAAAGTGCGAATATGACTATACTTCACAAATGGGGAAAAACATCATTAAAATCAATACCTGGAATATGACTATAACCTTTAGCAACCAACCTTACTTTATACCTTGCTGGTTCAGTAGGAGAAATATATTCTTTTCTTTTGAAAATACACTTGCAATGAACAGACTTCTTCTCCTTTGGCAATTTCACTAGTTCTCAAGTGTTATTCTTTTCAAGTGACTCCATCTCATCATGTATAGTAGTTATCCACTTATTACAATCAGTGGATTCAATAGCCTCAGAGTATGATGAAGGTTCTGCATTACTTTCAATTTCTTCTGCTACATTCAAAGCATAAACAACAATATTAGCTTCTTCAATCAACCTCTTGGGTAGATTAATCTCCCTCCTAGGTCTGTCAACAATAATGGACCGTTGAGGTGGCTGCTCAACAATAGGATGATTCGCAATAATAGGTGCATCACGAACAATAATATTTTTCATATCTGATATATTATCTGAACCAACAAAATGGTCCACCTGAACACTTGAATTCTGTTTACTCTCAACATGAACATTAGTAGACAGTTTATCAAGAAGCATAGCAGATTCATTAAAGACAACATTTATGCTAATCACAACCTTATTTGTTTCAGCATTCCACAACTTGTATCCTTTAACACCAGATTTATAACCAAGAAAGATGCACTTAACAGCTCTACACTCTAATTTTTCATTACCAACATGAGCATAAGTAGTACAACCAAAAATTTTCAACTCTGAATAATTTACTGGGGAACCAGACCATACCTCAATTGGAGTCTTCTTTTCAATTGCAATAGAGGGTGACCGATTAATAAGATAGTAAGCAGTGGAAGCGGCTTCAGCCCAAAAACGCCTACGCAAATCTGTATTAGACAACATGCAAAGGGCCTTGAAAATAATGGTCATGTTCATACGCTCAGCTACATCATTTTGTTGAGGGGTATGGGGAACGGTGTAGTGCCTGACAATGCCTTCAGTCTTACAATATGATTCAAATTCATTATAACACAATATGACAATGCCTTTTTTAGTTTACCTTTTAATCATATGCTTCCACTCTTTAAATGATGAAAACACTTCTGATTTCAAAAAATAAGGTCACACTCTTCTAGAATAATCATCAATAATTGTTAACATATAGCTAGCACCTCCTAGCGATGTCTTGCGAGATGATCCCTATAAATCAGAATGCACATAATCCAAAATACATTCTGTACTATGAACTGAAGTATTGAATCTCACCCTCTTGTGTTTGCCAAGCACACAATGCTTACAAAATTTCAGCTTGACGATGCTATGTCTATCAAGAAGTCCTCTCTTGCTCAATTATGTCAAACTGTCGTAGGGATGGCCCCACCGGCCACAACGCCCAGCCGAAGCACCCCCGGAGAACCCCTGGAGCCCCGCGAGGCCTGGAGCAGCAGGACCTCGGGCCACCCCGGGGGTAGAGCCGAACCATCCCGGAGGACCCCCGAAGCCCCGTGAGGCCCAGAGCAGCAGGACCTCGGGCCACCCCCGGGGCAGAGCCGAAGTACCCCGCGAGGCCCGGAGCAGCACGACCTTCGGGCCACCCCCGGAGCAGAGCCGAAGCACACCCGGAGGACCCCCGAAGCCCCACGAGGCCCGGAGCAGCAAGACCTTCGGGCCACCCCCGGGGCGGAGCCGAAGCATCCCGGAGGACCCCCGAAGCCCCACGAGGCCCGAAGCGGAGAGGCCCTCAGCATAAACCCGATGCCTCTACTACCGCTCCTGGACCGGAGGCTCTGTTAGGGTGAACCGAGTCCAGGAACGTGTACCACAGACCAAAGCCTAGACGTAGGGGTGAGGAATGTCTCTGCAACCCCTATGGGTACTATACCCTGGTAGAGTCAAAAGGGTAATATACAAAACCCCCACAGGGTCTATAAATAGGGGATCACCCCCCTTTTTGTGGGGTGAGAAAAAAAGCAAGCGTGAATTCCCTAGCAATAACCATCTCGTTCTTGTCACTGGCTAGTCCCCTCTCGAGGATCCCGGAGCCCTCTTGGCCTTGTCCGGGGTCCCCCCTCTTTTACTGTATAGCTCGTTTTTTGCTACTACACAAGCCAATTTCACTCATATGCCCAAGGGGCATATGCCAAATATTAGTAGCATTAGAATCAAATAATGAACTTGAAATTATAGGAATATTACCTAATATTATAGTACCTCGCAGATGGTACAGATTGACAGATTTAATATCAGCTTTCATCACAATAAGAGAGTCTTTTGATACCTTTAAAACTCCACCTTCATCGGAATACTTGTACCCTTTAGCATCAAGAGTACTCAAAGTGATGAGCTTCATTTTTAAATCTGGAATGTGCCTCACATCTGTCAAAATTCTGACAATACCATTAAACATCTTAATCTGAATTGAATCAATCCATGCAACCTTACAAGATGAGTTATCATCCATTAACACGGTACCACCTTCAACAGATTCATATATGGCAAACCAGTCCCTATTAGGACACATATAAAAGGTACAGGTAGAATCAAAAATCCATTCATCATTGGTCTTAGTACATCCGGCAAAGGCAACAAGAATTTCTTCATCAGAACTTTCATCAGCAACAAGGAGGCTTTACCTTCATCATTTGGTGTACCTTTTGGCTTATAATAGCCAGCTCTCTTTTCTTTATTCTGCAGCTTCCAGCATTCAGAGATATCGTGCCCACTTTTCTTGCAATATTTGCACGTGTACTTACCTCTTGATTTCGACCGGTTCTTGTAGCTATTTGGACTTTTGTCTCGAGATCCATTGGTTGAGTTCTTCTCCTTTTGTCTGCCACGAACAAACAAACCTTCTCCTTGCGAGCTAGAATTTTCAGAAGGTACCATCTGTTTCATCTTCTCCTTAGCATGCAAAGCTTCATAAACTTCAATAAGAGTGAAAGTATCTTTACTATATAATATGGTATCTCTCAAATTTGAAAAAGAACTAGGCAGTGAACACAAAAGAATAAGACCCAAATCTTCATCATCATATTTTACCTCCATCGACTCTAGGTTGGCAACGATCTCCTTAAACACGAAAGATGATCAAGCACGGATCCTCCTTCTTGCAATTTATGAGAGTACAACTTCTGCTTGAGATGCATCTTGCTGGTGAGATCCTTTGTCATACAAATTTATTCCAGCTTCAGTCATAATGCAGCAGATGTCTTTTGCTTCAAAACCTCCAGCAAAATATCATTTAATAAATGAAGGTGAATCTGAGATAAAATCTCACGGTCTTTGCGCTTCTCATCTGCGGTCCATACGGTAGGTTGTTTATCAAAACCTTCCAATGCAATATCTAAATCTATCTGTGCCAGCACAGCCCACATCTTTACTTGCCACAACGAAAATCTTGTGTCTCGACCCAAGAGTGGAAGATCATACTTCAAAGTCGCTATGAGGAATAAAACCTAAAATTTGCTGGTACTGATCTGTGTAAACCTAATAAAAATCACGACCTTTTTAGTACACTTTCTGTGTACGCGAAACAAAAAATCTTTAGATACTTGGTACACTTATCAGGTGAATATAGCAAAATTCTCTAAAATTTTAGATGCTCACATCTCCACATGATTCACCAGGGCAGTAATGCTCACAAAACATGCTCTCTGGTTTAATAAAATAAAGTAAAAAAGGTCTTAGGACCTGTGCCGGTGCAGAGCTTTGTTGAATCGGCTGGAGCACTTCACGTGAAGCTTGGAAACAGGAGGATTTGCTCGGTGAATTAACGATGACTATGGCGACTTTCGCGAAGAGTAGACACTGTAGGACCAAACCCGTGAAGCGACGTCGCCGAGGGACTTGGCTTCGAACGGATGACGGCAGATGATGGGCGAGTGAAAAAAACCACGTTGTTTCCCGTCGCGCAGCGAGAGCGGACGCGCCTTCTTCGCCTCAATCGGAGCGCGAGGAGGCCAAGAGAGATCAACGACGGAACGAATAGCGCAGGAGTCAGGACGGTAGCACACGGTATAGATCTGATTTTTTTTCTTCATATCTCTCTTAAAATACTAATGTTCTGTACTCTAATACCAATTGTTAGAAAAAATATGAATAAAAAGAGACAAAAATTTTTACGTTGAAAACCCTTACAGAAAAAGACCTAGGATCGGCAAGCGTCCCTAAGAAAGGTGCAAAGGTAAGCACGGTGGACCAAGGTGTGCTAGGGGATTTGACCGAAATCGCCCAGAAGATGCGAAACGATGATGATCGCCTATTGCAAGATAACGAGAGTCAATGCGAACCAATATCGAACAGAACAACTCTCAGAAGTAGAACATGAACCGAGGAAGATCAATACATCGATACAAAGCAATATTTATCAATAATGAACTACAAAAAGATAACGAATTACAAAAGGATAGATATGATCTACCGACTAAAGACTAATGCTAAGGTACATGAAAAGTTTACACGAAAGATAAATGTTGTGTGGTCGTCGACAAATTGGAGGGAGTCCTGAGGTCTTCTTTTATAGCTATGCTGACGCACGAAGAGATAAGTCGGTTTCTTGTGTTTCTCTTTCTTAGTAACAAAGGAAAAAAATTCGACATCGGATGTTTTATTTTACGCATGCAACACTTCACAAACCAATATTTCCTTTGTGTTGCACTTAGTCCCACATGGTAGCATGAACTGACTTGGAAATTTCTTGGATAAAGCTTGGACCCATACGTCTGACGGGAAACCAAAATCAGACGCCACTCTTGACTTGTCCATGCTTCTTTGACTTTCTCCATTCCCAGCTCCACCTTGCTTTCTCCCCGAATGCAACGGCTGGTCACATGACAATTGATTCCCACGTGTTTCAACTTCCACCATATAATAACATTATCTTATTAGCTCCCACACACTTGCATCACAATTCATCCTCCTCTTCTCTCTCCTTGCAGCTCCCTCTCCCACCATGTGTGCTACCTTCTCTCTCTCCCTTGCAGTGCTCTCTATGCTAGCTCCCCTCTCAACCCCCATTGTCTCGCTGCATGTGGTCACGACTGGAGCTCGTGGCAGTTGCGAAGCCACTGTCACTTTGTGACCGCGAGGAAAGGAAGCTGCGACGGAGCGTTGGACGATGGCCAGAAGAGTGGGGGTGACGCATGAAGAGCCTACGACAACATCCGGGAGCTGAGGGCCAGCCTGCCGCTGCTAAGGCCGAGGCAAGTGAATCAATTGTTTGTTGTAGTAGAGAGTTTTTTTGTTGCATCATGTGTTTTAAGGTGTTAGGACTATATGTTTTTAATGGTGCAGTACAGATTATTGAGATGTTACATTTCGCTATCCAAAATGATGTGTCATTCTCATTTGAGGCTCAGCGATAGGGGTCATAGAGGAGGCACACCTTAGTGTGGTGGTGGAGGTGGGGCGAGTAGGTGCCATGGAGGGGAGCCTGAGGCTGAACTTGCCGTCGAGTTTCAGAGCTAGTGAGTTGGGTGTTTGTTGCCGCTATATGTTCTTTTTTGTTGCAAGAGGTGATTTGAGATATTAGGACTGTAGTTTTTGAATGTTGCAATAATAAACTCTTGTAATGCTATTTAAAAAAAAGATTTTCTCAATGTTGCATCTGGTGCTGTTCATTATTGCACATGTGAAATCAGACTGTTTCATAAGTTAGACTTAAATGTTGTAGCACCTGATCGTACATTTTTTCAAATTGTTTTTTTTTGCGCTCCATTGAATTTTACTCTTGGGAGTTGGCTTGGTGTGTGTACGATGAGGAGGAAAAACAATAGCTAGGCATTATTGCTTTTGTGGCAAAGGGTTTCAATTTTTCTCAGCATTTTTCCATTGTTATTTAACATTTTTGTTGCATGCGTTGATTACAATTGCTGCACATATTATTTACTAATGTTGCTTGAGACGTCTGATGTGTTGCATATGTGTTTTAAAATGTTGCAAGTGCCCCTCAAATAGTTGCATATGTGTTTTCAAAATGTTACAAAGGTTATAGCATCATCAATTAATGTTTTTTCCAAACTTATGTGCTAAGTTTTTAAATATATGTTTGTATTATAATGAGATCTTTTAATTTTTAAGTGAATTTTGACAAGATTATGGATCCCCTCTCTATTTTTCGAGACTCAAGTATTTTGTTGCATATGTTGAGATTTTTTGTTATATATGTGTTGGACATATTACAGGGAGAAGTCGGGAGCATGCGATGGAAAGCTTTTCATCGTACAACTGAGTGCTAGTTTCTCCCTTCCTTCGTGCGTGAGGACAGCAAACATCCATTCCATCTTCTCGTGCATGCATGTCTCAATCTTGGGCCCGTAAATATATTAACCATCATATAGCGGAAGGAATCCGCACAACCAGCAGTTAGCCATGTTAGCTGTTTTGCGGAAATCCCCCTGGATTTACGTAATTGCGTTAGGCTCTGCACACCCGTGGGCGGTCGGATCGTGATTGGGTGGTCAAAGTCAGGCTGGTGCTCACCTGCGGGATCGCAGCGGACGGTCGAGATCACGCCGGCTTCGTCCGCACCACCCCCTCTCTCTCTCCCACCAGCTTGCTTAGCCTAGGCGATGCCGCCACAGCCGACGTTCCGCCCCTGGCCCTTCTCCCCCCCTCTCTCGCGCCTCCTCCGCATCTCCTCCCCCGCCACTCCCACCTGTCTCCTTCCTTGCAGCCATCGCTGTCCCTGGGTTGCCACCTGATCAAACCCTAGCTCGGCCTAGGTCGCGCCACCATCACCGCCTCTTGGACCGGCGATGCGTGGTTTGTGGAGGTGAGGGGAGACGACAAAGAGAGACAGGCGTGCAGCATGTGGGAAGGCGATGGGAGGGCGTGAGGCGGTGCCCGTCGATGCAGTTTCGCTACACCCAAGCCCTAAGGGAGAGGAGGCAGTCACTGGCAGTTTAACAGGGGTGGCAGAAAAAATGGAATCCAATGGAGAATAAAAGGAAAGAAGGTTTGATTCATTGTCTAACACGAGCTTGTGGATCATGTTAGCTTGGATGGGGATTTCTTGCAAGAATATTTGTCTAAGTGAGTTTCTCTGCCATATTAATCTCTTCACATTTTCATTCAGAGTTCTTTTGCAACTTGAACCAAAATAAATGAGAATCTTAGTTCATCAAATATTACTAAATCTTCTTGTACAAATGCCTTTATTTTTTATTCAGAGGTTGTATACTCTATGATTATTGAAAATCTGATGTAGCCTATCTAATATGAGTACAAATTAACCGCCCATGTCAAAAACTCTAAATTTCTAGGAATTGTTGGAATGGTACTAATTGATCATGTTGTAATTTCAGAACGAGGCAGGTTGATAATCTCACTTATAGGCTCTTAGAGATTCATAGGAAGATGATGGCTACAAATAACGAGGAGGTAAGTCACCTGAGCTGTACTATTGAGTCAACTTCTGAACCTAAATATTAATATATTCATCCTATCTCTAGGTCCCTTTTTTGGGTAATATCCTGATATTATGGTACTAACAAGTACTAAAAAAATTATCAAAATATTCGATGGGGGTTGCACTGATAAGATTATATGCTGGATTCAGAAACCAATTCTCTTCTTTAAATAGAGCTTAACACTATTCTAGCATCTTTTCCTGAGCTTGGTTCCTTAGTGAATGTGCTTCATAGGTAAAGTCGAACAGTCAGTATCTTTAGTGGAATTATCTTTCTATGCTTTTGAATGCATTTACATTGTACTTTTTTTTTGATAAATATGGTTAGAAAAAAGAAAGATGTTGTACACATGGTTTATATGTTTTAAAAATATGTTACATTGTACTAAACATATGTTTTCTATGTTTAATTATAGATAAGTAGGATTTACTAAATTGCACATTGTAGATCAGACCTTTTTGTGCCCACTAATATATTTAATTATGCTTTGGTATTCAAAATGAATGTCCTGATTCAGTCAAGTAGTACACTTAGTAGAACTACAGATTTGCAGCCATATTAATGGTATTTAGTCCGCAAAGTGCATATGTCTAAAAGTAATGAAACAATGTATTGCATCTATACCATGTATCTTCTACATTCCTTCATAGTATGGCTATGGCTTTTGCAAGAGTGATGGTATAATACTAAAGAGTTTATGTTAACTGCTTCAAGTGTTTCGGGTCCTTTATATTGAATGCATATCATGCCAGCTGCTTCATAACATACCCAGCGGCCTAATTTAGGCATAAGTTAAATAGACATAGTTTGTTGTATATTATTTTGTAACAAGCTATAGTGTATGGTATATTTTAAATTAGTGCCGAAAATAAAGTCATTTAGATCAGAGGATTGCATACATATATCCAAGTTAATTGTAACAGTACATATCCTCCACATGATTAATTCATAATATCTGAGTAATGGACATTACATTATTTGCATGCATATCAAAGTTACTACATAGTGAACGTCAATCCAATTTCAATTACCTGTCATCTTTCATGATAGAATGCAGGTCTGAAAGAAATATAATTTCATTACGTTAATCCAAACCCCAGAGTATAGCGTGCTGACATAGTGGAGTTACATTAAACAAACATACCATTCTTTTTCCTCTTTGCATCATCTGCTGATCGGATCGCTGTCGTGCGAGGATAAGTTTATCACTTGTTCAATTGATTCTATTGTCATCAAGTACACGGTACAATTATTGAAAAAAAATCTCTGTTTCTTAAACTATTCCTAGGCTTGCAAAAAAAAAATTTAATACGGAATTCTTATGATCCTAGTGTGTTATTGAGGAAAAACCGAAGAATAACAAGGGATCAATTGAGATACTCCCAGATTATTGGCTCATTGATGTATTTAGCTAGTGCTACGAGGCCTGACATCTCGTTTGCTGTGAGCAAGCTAAGCCGGTTTGTTTCGAATCCGGGAGATGATCATTGGCGTGCTCTTGAGAGAGTGATGCGCTATATAAAGGCAACCATGAGCTATGGTATTCACTATGCTGGGTACCCAAAGGTACTAGAGGGCTATAGTGATTCAAACTGGATCTCTGATGCTGATGAGATAAAAGCCACGAGTGGATATGTGTTCACACTTGGAGGTGGTGCTGTTTCCTGGAAGTCTTGCAAGCAGACCATCTTAACGAGGTCAACAATGGAAGCGAACTCACGACATTAGATACCGCCATTTATTGAAGTGAGTGGCCGTGAACTCCTTATGGATTTGCCTGTGGTTGAAAAACCGATACCGGCTATCCTAATGAACTGTGATAATCAGACTGTAATTATCAAGGTGAACAGTTCTAAGGACAACATGAAGTCATCTAGGCATGTTAAGAGGCGGTTGAAGTCTGTCAGAAAGCTGAAAAACTCCGGAGTGATAGCACTGGACTATGTCGAGCATGACTAAGAATCAGTCGACCAATTTACAAAGGGTTTATCACGTAATGTGATAGATAGTGCATCGAGTGAGATGGGCTGAGACCCACATGAGTCATACCATAGTGGTAACTTTGTTCTACGTGATCGGAGATCCGTGAAGTAGGATGATGAAACAAGTTGTTGGTTGGTCGGGAGGAGAGACCTTTACAGGCTCATTTCTTCAATGATGCGCTTCTTTCCTATTCGTATGGCAGTTGGTTTTACCTTAATGTGATTCGAGTGGCTTATTTAAAGCGAGATGTCGGCCTCTGAGGACATCTTAGAAGGAACACACCTATATGAGTTCGATTGCTGGTCACGATCTATGAGATTTGGGTGATCTCTAGATACTCATGAATAGGCTCGAGTATGACTTATATGCTCCAAACGGAGGGATGCTTTAGGCGACCTAGTACTAGTAAAGGAATTAGGTAAAACTTGTTCACACAAAGCTGTCAATTCAAGGCATAGTCCATTGTTCAGTTGTGAATGAGTGTAACTTCTTTCCTAGGTGGATGTTCAACTTAACAGTCTCCATCGAAACACTGGTATATCAAAACAACAGCAGGACTGAGAGCATTTCTTGTGTGCCTTGAAATTTGGTGGGGATTGTTGAATTAATTGGGCTTGGACCATTTTAATTTAACAATTAATCAAATGAAATTCCTAGGCCCACATGAAAAATTTGATTAGTCCCATATGGAGAATTGAATGGGAGTTACACCACTTTAAAAGGTGGAATGTGGTAACCCCTTGTGCAAGCTGGAGAGAGAGAGCTCAGACACTGCAGCTGGCGAGGCGAGCGCCTTCGCTTCTCGCCACGCCACGCCACGCCACGCCGCGCGCCAGCGCTGCAAGCCGTCTTGATGCTTGGTCTGATGCGTGTCTTGGGCGCGTTTTATCTATTCGAAAATCAAACGCCTCGACTCGGTGGCGTGTAATGGTTGCGATTACTAGTCTCTTCATTTTTGTTATTCGAGGAGGAGTAATGGAGCGATTGCTAGTGACTAATGGCTGCAGTTACTAGTCTCTTCATTTTTTGCTGTTATTGAGGAGGAGTAATGGAGGCAGTTGCTAGTGACTAATGGCTGCAGTTACTAGTCTCTTCGTTTTCTTTATTCTTGAGGAGGAAAGGCTCTCTACTCCATAAAAGGGATCTGAGAATACTCTACGTATACATTCTTTTTGTTGTTCTTGCTCTCTGCAATCTCGGTTCGAACCTTGCGCGCAAGGAGCTGGCGAGTAGGCCTCGAAACTCCATCCGTCCGAGTACACCTTTCGGGTAGACGTTCGATCAAGTTTTTGGGGAGCGCATTAGCGCGACTGCTCATTCTGTGACTTCGTCTTCATCCTGGTGGTGAACTGCTCGCGATACTGCACGGCGAACATCTTCCTGCATCGAACATCTTCCTGCATCACACCTCGATCGACTACATCGAATAGGCCATCATGTCGACTGATGGTAACGGCGCATCCGGTGTCACCGACATCGCCCTTGAGGTATATCCCGAGAACTTATCTTAAGTTATTGTTTCTGTGCGCTATGAATATGTTAATAGGATCTGCTGTTATCCTGTTCATTAGCGAATATGAATACTCCATTGTTGAAACACCCATGCTCTTGTTTGTCATGTTTTATATGCTTAATTTCTGGATTAAAATATGCTGAATATTGACTAGATTTCCAACAATCCAAAAACTTGATAGGTCTTTTTCGGTAGTTGGCTTTGCTGCGTCGCTTAAGCCGCACCCTCAGTTTGATGGTTCCAATTTTAAGAGATGGCGTGCACGTGCTATCCTGTGGTTTCTTGCCATGGAATGTTTTCATGTTGCACAAGGCAAGCCATTGAGCCTCTATCTCTGCGAGGACGAACGCAAGTTCAATTTAGCGATAACTTGTTTCGAGGTGCACTTGTCAACATCCGCGAGATAACATTGTGGATGTGTACATGCATTTGCCTACGGGCAAAGAGATGTGGGATGCACTTGAGGCCAAGTTCGAGTTCGTGCTGGCAAATGGTGTATGTCATGGAGCAGTTCTATGACTACAAGATGGTCGATGACCGTTCTGTAGTAGAACAAGCTCATGAGATTCAGGCGCTCGCAAAGGAGCTTGAGCATAATAAGTGTGAGTTCTGGGACAAGTTTGTGGTGGCGGTATTATCGCCAAGTTACCACCTTCTTGGTCGGATTTTGCTACCTCTCTAAAACACAAGAGGCGGGAGTTCGATGTTCGATCTCATTGGCACTCTTGGTGTTGAAGAGAAGGCGAGGCAAAAGATACTCGTGGCAAGAAAGTTCTTCTTGAGGAGGTTCTAGTGCCAATTTGGTGCGTAAGAAGAACCCTCGGGCTATCCACAATAAGAAGAAAAATAAGCCTTTTGTCAAGCCTAAGGCTATCTTGAGTTTAAGAAGAAAGGCAAAGGAAAGGGCATTTGCTTTGTGTGCGGTGATTACGCCATTGGGCTAAGGATTGTCCGACCGCAAGGATAAGCAAAGAAGTCACCAACATGATTATTAGTAATCTTTGGAGGAACATCGAGTACGGTAATTATTTACCTCTGATTCTCTCGTTTGTCAATCACACGAGTGGTGGGTTGACACTGGTGCTAATATTCATGTGTGTGCTGATATTTCCTTGTTTTCATCTTATCAGTCATCGGGGTTGCTCCTTGTTGATGGGGAGCGGATCGCATGCATTGTTCATGGTGTTGGTATGGTCGATCTGAAGTTTACTTGGGAAAGACCGTGCACCAAGAACGTGCGACATGTCCTCCATAAAGAAGAATCTCGTCCGGATCTCTCTTGTGTAGAGATGGTTTTAGGCTTACATTTGAGTCCAATAAATGTGTCGTGTCCAAGTATGGAACATTTGTTGGTAAAGGTTATGAGCGGAGGCTTGTTTCGTTTCTCTTTGATGGATTCCTATAATAAAGTTGTGAACCATGTGTGTAACGATGATGATGAATCTAATGTTTGGCATTCACGACTTTGTCATGTTAACTTTGGGTGTATGACGCGCTTAGCCAATATGAGTTTAATCCCGAAATTCACTTTGGTCAAAGGTTCTAAGTGCCATACATGTGTTCAATCGAAACAACCTCGCAAGCCTCACAAGGCAGCAAAAGAGGCGAGGAATTTAGCACCGTTAGAACTCATTCATTCCGATTTGTGCGAGATGAATGGCGTATTGACTAAAGGTGGAAAGAAATATTTCATGACGCTTATAGATGATTGCACTAGATTTTGCTATGTGTATTTATTCAAAACAAAAGATGAAGCATTTGATTTCTTTAAGATCTATAAAGCTGAGGTAGAAAACCAACTTGAGAGGAAAATCAAGCGGGTAAGGTCTGATCGTGGGGGAGAGTATTTTTCAAATGAGTTTACTTTATTTTGCGAGGAACATGGAATTATTCATGAGAGGACGCCTCCTATTCTCCCGAATCAAACGGGGTTGCCGAAAGAAAGAATCGCACTCTAAACGATTTGGTTAACGCCATGTTAGACCACTGCGGGACTTTCTAAGGAATGGTGGGGTGAGGCTATATTGACCGCGTGTCATGTCCTGAATAGAATTCCTACAAAGAATAAAGAAGTAACACCATTCGAGGAATGGGAAAAGAAGAAGTTGACTCTCTCATACTTGCGCACCTGGGGATGTTTGGCCAAAGTTAACGTGCCAATTGTAAAGAAGCGCAAACTTGGACCAAAAACCGTAGATTGTGTATTTCTTGGTTATGCTATGCAGCGTGGGTTATAGGTTCTTAATTATAAAAGCTGAGTACGACGTGCGTGTTGGTACAATCATAGAGTCCAGAGATGCTACATTTTTTGAGAATGAATTTCCTATGAAATGTGATGTACCTAGCTCATCTAGTCAAGAACCTATAATTTCCCTTGATTCTTTTGTGCCGATAGAACATGTTGAACAAACGCCTATGGAAAATCCTGAGGAGGATAACAATGAAGTTACTCGAAAGAGTAAGAGACAGAGGATTACAAAATCTTTTGGTGATGATTTCATTGTATACCTCATGGATGATACTCAAGAACCATTGAAGAGGCATATTCTTCTCCGTGACGACTCTTTGGAAGGAAGCAGTACGGAGTGAGATGGATTCTATTATGTCTAATGGAACTTGGGAGATCGTTGACCGTCCTTATGGGTGTAAACCTGTAGGATGTAAATGGGTTTTCAAGAAAAAGCTTAGGCCTGATGGTACAATTGAAAAGTACAAGGCAAGACTTGTGGCCAAGGGTTATACTCAGAAAGAAGGCGAGGATTTCTTTGATACTTATTCACCTGTTGCCTGATTGACCACAATTCGAGTACTACTTGCCCTGGCTGCTTCTCATGGTCTTCTCGTTCATCAAATGGACGTTAAGACAGCTTTCCTAAATGGAGAGTTGAGGAGGAGATTTATATGGATCAGCCAGACGGGTTTGTGGTAGAAGGTCAAGAAGGAAAGGTGTGCAAGTTGTTAAAATCTTTGTATGGCCTAAAGCAAGCACCTAAGCAATGGCATGAGAAGTTCGACATAACTTTGACATCTGCTGGCTTTGTTGTGAATGAAGCCGACAGATGTGTGTACTATCGCTATGGTGGGGGAGAAGGAGTGATCTTGTGCTTGTATGTTGATGACATCTCGATTTTGGAACCAACCTCAATGTGATTGAGGAGGTCAAGGACTTTCTGTCCAAGAGTTTTGAAATGAAAGATTTGGGAGTGGCTGATGTAATTCTTAACATTAAGCTACTGAGAGGAGGTTATGGTGGGGTTACACTTGTGCAATCCCATTATGTGGAGAAGGTCTTGAGTCGCTTTGGTTATAGTGACTGCAAGCCTGTTTCTACTACTTATGATCCTAGTGTGTTATTGAGGAAAAACCGAAGAATAATAAGGGATCAATTGAGATACTCCAGCATTATTGGCTCATTGATGTATTTAGCTAGTGCTACGAGGCTCGACATCTCGTTTCTTTGTGAGCAAGCTAAGCCGGTTTGTTTGAATCAGGAGATGATCATTGGCGTGCTCTTGAGAGAGTGATGCGCTATATAAAGGCAACCATGAGCTATGGCATTCACTATGCTGGGTACCCAAAGGTACTAGAGGGCTATAGTGATTCAAACTGGATCTCGACATCGATGAGATAAAAGCCACGAGTGGATATGTGTTCACACTTGGAGGTAGTCTTTGTTTCTGGAAGTCTTGCAAGCAGACCATCTTAACGAGGTCAACAATGGAAGCAGAACTCACAGCATTAGATACCGCCACTGTTGAAGCTGAGTGGCTTCGTGAACTCCTTATGGATTTGCCTGTGGTTGAAAAACCGATACTGGCTATCCTAATGAACTGTGATAATCAGACTGTAATTATCAAGGTGAGCAGTTCTAAGGACAACATGAAGTCATCTAGGCATGTTAAGAGGCGGTTGAAGTCATCGAAAGTGAAAAACTCCGGAGTGATAGCACTGGACTATGTCCAGACAGCTAAGAATCTGGCCGACCAATTTACAAAGGGTTTATCACGTAATGTGATAGATAGTGCATCGAGTGAGATGGGCCTGAGACCCACATGAGTCATACCATAGTGGTAACTTTGTTCTCGTGATCGGAGATCCCGTGAAGTAGGATGATGAAACAAGCTGTTGGTTGACTGGGAGGAGAGACCTTTACAGGGCTCATTTCTTCAATGATGCGCTTCTTTCCTATTCTGTATGGCAGGTTGGTTTTACCTTAATGTGATCCGAGTGGCTTATTTAAAGCAGAGATGTCGGCCTACAGGACATCTTAGAAGGAACACACCTATATGAGTTCATTCTTGGTCACATCTATGAGATTTTGGTGATCTCTAGATACTCATGAATAGGCCTGGAGTATGACTTATACGCTCCAACCAGAGGGGATGCTTTAGGCAGCCTAGTACTAGTAAAGGAATTAGGTAAAACTTGTTCACACAAAACTGTCAATTCAAGGCATAGTCCATTGTTCAGTTGTGAATGAGTGTAACTTCTTTCCTAGGTGGATGTTCAACTTAACAGTCTCCATCGAAACACTGGTATATCAAAACAACAGCAGGACTGAGAGCATTTCTTGTGTGCCTTGAAATTTGGTGGGGATTGTTGGATTAATTGGGCTTGGACCATTTTAATTTAACAATTAATCAAATGAAATTCCTAGGCCCACATGGAAAATTTGATTAGTCCCATATGGAGAATTGAATGGGAGTTACACCACTTTAAAAGGTGAAATGTGGTAACCCCCTTGTGCAATTGAGAGAGCTCAGACCTGCAGCATTTCTCGCTGCCTCGCTTCGCCGCCACGCGCTGGCCGTGTGTAAGATCGAGGTGGCCGACTAGAGGGGGGTGAATAGGCGGTTTTAAAAACTTTATCGGGCTAAACCAATAAATAAATGCGGAAGCTAATAGCGAATTGGTTTTGCACAATTAAAACCTAAATCAACTAGGCTCAACTAAGTGCACCGACAATATGAACACAATACAATATGAGCAATCATACAAGATATATAAGCAATTAAAGCAAGAATGTAAATTGCTCAAAGTAAAGTACAAGTAAACACAAGATGACACGATTATGTTTTACCGTGGTGTTCGGAGACTTGCCGGTCTCCCCTAATCCACGTTGAGGTAAGCCCAACCCGCGTTGGACCGGCTCCTCAAATGAGCACACACCTCAGAGTAAGTCCAACACTTGGACCGGTTCCAAACCGAACCAACACCTCGCTCCACTATGGTTGCTCTTCCTCCACTCCGGAGATGGCGAGCACCAAACCACTCACAACCTTCGGGCCTTCTCACAAGCTTCTTGAGAAGGTCACCGAGCACGACGCCTCCACGCCGTCTAGGTGTCGGCAAACACCAAGAGTAACAAATCCAAACTTTCACTTGAACTAATCAAGTGTCAACGCTCACGTGGATACACAATCCACTACCTAAGGCAACACATGCACTTAGGGTTTGCTCTCTAATCTCACCAAGTGCAACACATGCACAAAAGAGAATAGAGACTTGCTCTTAGCTCAAAGAATGAGTGTATCACTTAACAATAGCACCAGCAACTTCTCCCAACCGGCCAAGGTGTCTATATATAGCCCACACACAAAAACTAGCCGTTGGGGAGAAGATTCCATCAAAACGACCAGGGCGGTCGGCCGCCAACCAATGGCGGTCGGATCGCCCCATCGCCAACGGCTAGAAAAGTAGCCGTTGGGCCTTGGCCGATCGACCGCCATGCATCGCCGGTCGGACCGCCGGTATATCGGTCCGACCGCCCGTGCTGGCCGGTCCGACCGCCCGTCGCGAAATTGGCTAAGTCCCAAAAAGGGAGCTCTCTGGAAAAACCGTTCCGCTCGAACTCCGGAACTTCCTCACCGCGGAAGTTCCGATTTTTACAACAGCGGAACTTCCGCACAAGGAAATCGGTTCAAGTATAATCGGTCGACCGCCAGTAGCACACCGGTCGGACCGATTTACACCGATCCGACCGGTGACCCTTCGGTCCGACCGTGATTCATGAGCCAACTCAATTGCTCTACTTCAAATGGCTAAACACATTAGCTCATTTGAATGCAATCTTCGACAAGGTTTCAAAGATGATATTCTCAATAAGGTTACAAAACACATTTGCTAACCCTTAGAATACTCATCACAAGGAATAAGGTACATGGACTTACACCATTTGTAAAACGCATTTGCAAACTTAAGTCATATGCTACAAGGGTTATGCATGAGCCTCGATTATTTGCAAAACACATTCGCAAATAAATAGCATCATGCCTAGATGAGCTAGAGCAAATATAATGAGCTATCAACACATGACTAACTCAAACTACTAGTTAAGACCCCTCTTAATAGTACGGTAACCTATACTAGCAATCCGGTCTTCCAACCAAACACCAAGACCGGTAAAAGACTAGGAACACATCCTTAGCCCTAGCTAGTCATACATTTGCCTTGCATCTTCTTGAAGCTTGATGACGCATATCAACACTTCAAGTCCGGGTCTTTAACTTTGACACTCATCAACTCATGATGATTTCTTCACTTCGGGATCTTGTCTTGAACATCATCAACACATGATGATTTCTCCATCCCGAGTCTTCACATGCATCAACACATGATGCAATCCTTCACTTGACCTCCATCAACACATGATGGGTCTTCTCTTGTCTTGATGATCAACTCATGATCATCTCTTCTTGATAAGCATCAACTCATGATGCATCATTTACACCAAGCTCTTGACTTGATGATCAACTCATGATCATCCCAAGTCTTCATCATCCTGGAACATAACATATATATCCAACTCATGGAAAATGTTAGTTCCACAATGTGATCATCACTAATTACCACACCATACCATTAACTCATAATGGTGGGACAAGATACCTCAATCTTTCCCTCTTTGGTAATTGATGATAACCACTTAAATTCTCATAAATTTAATGAAGATAAATGAGAGAACAATTGAGTATATATAAACTACACAAGTTATATATACTCTAACATGAGTATACAAGAACTACACAAGTTCTATATACTCATGACATGAGTATATACGAACTACACAAGTGTTGTATACTCAAAGGTTTTGTTTCAACGTAAAGATCCCAATATATGTGGAAAATGGAATATGGATCAATACTAATGAAACCACAAAGTATAGGATAAAACTCCCCCTAAATGTGTGCATACACAAATGTGTAATAAGGTCATATGCACATATTCAAGTTTAACTTAAGGTTGAGTTCAATCCTATATTTTGGATCCGAGACATGCAACAATATATAAGATTGAGATGACGATTGCATACCTCGTTGTGTTTCACCTTTATATCCAAATGAGACTACACAAAGATAATACTTGATAAAAGAGTTAGTCTCATATTTGGATTTGTCATTAATCACCAAAACAATCCATTAACTCATAATGGCGGGTCTAGATCTTTCAATCTCCCCCTTTTTGGTGATTGATGACAAATCCATTATCAATAACAACATTTGGATATTCATAGACATAAGATAAGAATTTAAACTAATGAACTATGTCTATGCATCATATGAGGTGAAACATAAAGCATTAAAACATTCTCCCCCTTACATAGTTAATGCATGTATTCTCCTTCTTTTGGCATGTCTAAACAAATCAATCATCCAAATGAATATTGATAAACATTCTCCCCCTTTTGGCATAAATCACCCAAAAACACAATATAAATCTAAGCCAAAAGGAGCCTTTGCAAATGGATACCACTTGCAAGAAAAAGAGGTTGGTCACAAAAAGTATGAATTGAACTTATATGACCAAGGTGGAATTTTGTTCTCAAGATATGAGAGGAGAAACAAGGATAGGTTACAAACCTATTGATCATAACATTCTCCACAATGTAAATCAAAACATTGAGAACCATTTGAAATGATAGTTGAAACATATTCAACTAACCTCCCCATTATTGAAAAGAAATATAGATAATCTCTCATTTTAACAATTTTCACAAACTATGTTGAGAACATAAAGAACAATGCTTGAGAGAGATTTTTTTTAAAAAAAATTGACAGCATTTCTCTTGTAAAGAGGGACATCCACGACAGGAGACAAGAGGATATAATCAACCACAAATATATTCATTCATAATCACATCTCATCCACATCTCATGCAAACATAAGTCATGACATACAAATCACACTCTCACACAGAGTAGCAAAAGATAGCATAGCCACAATGAGAGTCATACAACCAAGTAGTCATAAAAGATATTACAATTTTTGCATACAAGGTCTAATGACCTAAATAAAACAAATGGCTACTACTCGGCAGGAGGATCACGAGAGGATGAAGGTGGTCCTCGCCAAAAGAAAGAGGAAGGTGAGGTCCACGTCCGGATCGTTGATAATAAAGAGGCGCTGCTTCTTCTTTGAAAGCGATGAAATCGCCGCAGATCATCATCTGAGCGAGACAATGCATCAAACACGGATGTGGTAGCAGACCTCAAACTCATCAATCGAGAAAAAGTAGGCTGCTGAAAAGCCTCCCGAGATGCGTGAATCGATCCACACTCGGTGAAGATTAAGCATCATTGCTAGGATGTGGTCTTGAGCACAGGGATCCGAGAGAAGGAGCCTGCCCACGATCTTGAGGAGGTGGTGGAGGAGCCCTTTGGGCGGAGGAGCGGGAGGAGCAGTGGAGCAGGAGGAGGAGGAGGGCGTCTGGGCTGTATTCTTTATGCTCTATGTCACAGGAGTATTGAATTCAATTATGCTCTTGATAAGCCTCATTATGTAGGGAGCATAATAAATACTCTTAGTCTTGTCTCCCTTGGAGGTGTCAATCTCTCTGAAAATAAGATCTATGACATCGAAGCGAGTGCCCTCCATAATGTACTGAATCGCATTCCATGCCCTCCCATGGATTTCATCATTGTTCCCACTCCTAGGGAAGAATGATGATCTCATGATCTGTTAATAATACTAGGGAGGGAAGGAGTCCTGTCACCTTACCGCAAGAATGAGGATTATTCTGATCATAGAACTCATCTATTTGAGCAAGGTTTAGGGGTTCCTGCAAATGAATCCTTACACCCCTTGACTCCTTCAAACCTAAGGCTTCCATGAACTGCTTTCTTGTAGCCTTTAATTTTCTATGCCTGATCATCCAAACTAGCTTGTCGTAATCCGAGAACGAAAAGCTGTTGCATAAAACTGTCGATGACTTTTGAATGAAAGTCTGCGATTCAGAGAAACCAAGGTATCCAAACCTACATATTTGAAAAGTCATAAAGTCCATTGTAGGTTGGATTACATGCTAAGGTAGTTCCATTTGACATATCTCGTGATTTGCAAATTTTTCTTCGCATAGATAATCTTGAATACATCTTGCTGAAACTTGGTGTGGAACATACCCATCGTTGCAGATTCTGAGAACTGATACTGATCAACATGTCTCAATATTGTATATTCTTCACTTCTTAACCTTGAGACATCAAGACCAAAGAATTGAGACTCATCTGGAGCGTCCTCATTATCATCTTCATCCTCCTCAACATCATTTCCAGCGTTTTCATCAAAGTCATTGTCGCTGCCGTTGTTATCCGAACTTGATTCATCTACTTCTTCCATAGAAGCGTCCTCAATGTCGTCCTCAACTGGAGCTTTCCCTCTGGATGAAGAAGGAGAAGGAGAAGGAGGGGGTCCACCCGAACGACTGGCCACGCGCTTGTTCGGCATAGCTCCTGGGAAGATAATCAAAGGATCAAACAAGGAATAGATAATAAACTTATGAATATACAATGGTGTCATTGACATGCTCTCTGGACACAGGCGGTCTGACTGCTATCCACGGCCGGTCGGACTGCCACAGAGGCCGGTCCGACCGCCATTGTGGCGCCGGTCGGACTGCCACTAAGGCCGGTCCGACTGCTGTGTGAAGCCGGTCGACCACGGCTACGAGAACCGATGAACTGAAATTTGTGATTTTCACAAGTTTTCATCATTCAAGCAATGGCATCAAGTGCATTCATTTGTCTATTCACAAACTACTTGCAGGATAAAGTTTTGCCACAAAAACTAGTGAACAAGATAGGATTTTTGACAAACCCTAGAATTTGGGGCAAATCACAAAATGAGAGTAATGCAAGTAGATCGAGGATGCTTACTGGCTCTAATGAAGAGGAGTAACACAGGGGATGCCTCCTTGAAGAGAAGGGAGAGCCAAAAATCCGAAAGTTTGCAAGTTCTTCCCTCACCTAGGGTTCCAAAATGTGGGAGAGATAGCCCATCAATCCACAAAGTAATTGGAGGGAATGGAAGAGGAGATGAGGGAGAGCAAGTGGATACCTTGAATCCCCAAATGGACGGCCGGAGGAGGAGATCCGAAGGGGAGGAGGTGCTGCCGGCCTGAGAGAGGAGAGAAAAAAAGTGGTTCGATTTGGGGAGAAGGGTGGAGAGAGAGAGGAGCTCTCGGGTGAAGGGTTTTTATGCCCTTCACGCAAAACCGGTCGGACCGCCGGGACAAAGCCGGTCGGACCGGTGGGATTTCCGGTCGGACTGCCTATAGAGGCCGGTCGGACCGGTGTCATCTGAAGCTGACACACAGTTTCAGTGAGAGGAGAGGAAAAGAGAGAATTGTTGTATTTTACTCCAAATTTTTGCACAATCAATCAAATAAACATCTTTGGAGTATTTCCAACTTATATATCCCATAAGAATAGAATTTAAAATAGTTTTTATAATTTAAGCTCTTGGTTTTCGGAAATGAAACATATTTCTAAGAGGTTTCAATCAAAACACGCAAAAAGAGCAAATGAAGAATTTTAAAGCATCCAATTGCATGTATGAGTCATAAATACCATTGTGAACATATTCATATGAAGAATTTTGGTTCATATGGAAAAACTCACTTAAGTGCTAGATAGTGACCACTTAGGTCATAGTAGTATTTTGGACGAGTTTGAAAATCAAATATCTTTTTCTAGGTTGGTCTTTTGAAAATCCTTTGAATACCAAAAATATTTAGAATAACCAACTCTAGGATTTTTCTTTTGTCAAGATTTTCAAATTCCTTTTAGAATAGATTTTACACAAAAATCTAGTTTTGGTCAAAAACAAGATACTATAATGTAAGATTTTGGACATAAACTCATTTTCACTTAAAATAGGTTTTTCTAAAGCCAAAACCTTTGGTAAATCTTTGAAAAGCATTTGTATACCTTTTGCAACTAATTTTTCAAAGAATTACTAATAATTATGAAATTTTTGACTTTCGGCTAAAAGGCTTATTTTTGAAAAACAATACTAGCACTTAATTTATTTTGGGCACACTTAGGGATGTGATATACATGACTATGATTTAGCACTCCCCCTTAATGTGCCACTTCCATCTTGCTCAAGACATTAACAATGAACATTATGAACATAGAGCAAGAACACCCCTTTTAAAAGGATTTTCATGAAATGCAACCTACACAAGGCATAAGGGGCTAGATATTTCAATGTAAGTACTTGTTACCGAAATGGCATTGGCTTATGATACGACATGATTATCTTTAGGCTTGGCTCCAATTTCGCATATGGTGATCCGTCCACCTCTTCATATGAGCCAAACATCCAATGCCTTTCCAAGTACATATTCATCATTTAAGCACTTTGGTACCCAAAACTTGGTTGGGTCCGCGAATGTTAGTCACAATAGATTTGGGCACCCAAATGGCCCTAGCATTAGTTTTATGTGTACTAACTATTCTAGCAAACATATTGCCATTAATATCCTTCCTAAGCAAATATTGATCAATATAAATAATGGGCTTAGGAGTGATACCTTTGGGACAATCCTTACTCATATGTCCCTTTTCCCGGCAATTATAGCAAGTTCGAAGTTTGTATTCATCTTTTACCTTCTTTACTTGCTCCTTGCCGGTTTGCCACTTCTTTGATGACAATTTCTTGTCATTCACTTTGTTTGGGCACACGGAGGCGAAGTGGCCCTTTCCATTGCATCCATGGCACTTGATATTCTTCGTGTGCCTTGCGTTGTGCCTTGTCTTGCTTGTCTCCTTTTTCTTAGGAGTGAAGCCAATTCCACTCTTATCTTGCAAGCGTCTTTGCTTGCTCAATATATCGTCAAGAGTGGCCTTCCCTTTTAGGCCTCTTTCCAAGTCATTCTTCAATTTGTTGACTTGGGCCTTGAGCTCATTGTTTTCCTCTACAATGTTAGTATTGCAAGATATAGAGGAAATAGGAGCATCTATTTTGGAGCAACAAGGCATATCAATTAAATCATCACAAGAGGTGGATATGCTAACTTTAGATGAAATGCAAGATGTAGGAACTATGCATGGCATATCATCTAATAACTTGCATGTAATGCCTATATCCACCTTGGACTTATTAAGATCCTTGAGAAGGAGAGTCTCATGAGCTTCTTTTAGCTCTTCATAAGAATCCTTGAGAGAAAGAAATTCTTTCTTCAAGACTTTGAATTTTGACTTCTCCTTGCCAAGATATTCATTTAAGTCTTCTAACATTTCCATCAACTCATCATAGGTAGGTTCTTCATTTTCGTTTACCTCATCATTACCTTTAGCCATGAAGCATTGAGTTGATGTGGAGGAGTTGTGGACTCATCATTATCGGAGCTAGAAGTTGAACATTCTTCTTCCGATGTCCACTCCTGTGCAATCATCACTAGTAGGTGTGGACATTTCATATTTATCTTGAAATGTGTCCACATAGCATGAGCGCTCTCAAGATTGCACACTTCATCAAACATCTCTACACTCAAAGCACTAAATAAACCGTTAATTGCTTGGCGTCGAGATGTAAGCTTTTCTCTTCCTCAATTGTTGGAGCAAGATGATCCAATGGAGGAGAAAAGCCAACATCTACAATCCGCCATATTTTTGGACTCATGGCCCTAAAATAACAAGACATGCGGATTTTCCAATGGGCATAATTTGTGCCATCAAATAGAGGTGCTTCACCTAGGTGCACTAAATCTCTAGTTGCCATCCTTTACTCTCTAGACGGTTAAGTCTAATAAATGAGAGACCAAGCTCTGATACCACTTGTAAGATCGAGGTGGCCGACTAGAGGGGGGTGAATAGGCGGTTTTAAAAACTTTATCGGGCTAAACCAATAAATAAATGCGGAAGCTAATAGCGAATTGGTTTTGCACAATTAAAACCTAAATCAACTAGGCTCAACTAAGTGCACCGACAATATGAACACAATACAATATGAGCAATCATACAAGATATATAAGCAATTAAAGCAAGAATGTAAATTGCTCAAAGTAAAGCACAAGTAAACACAAGATGACACGATTATGTTTTACCGTGGTGTTCGGAGACTTGCTTGGTCTCCCTAATCCACGTTGAGGTAAGCCCAACCCGCGTTGGACCGGCTCCTCAAATGAGCACACACCTCGAGGTAAGTCCAACACTTGGACCGGTTCCAAACCAACCAACACCTCGCTCCACTATGGTTGCTCTTCCTCCACTCCGGAGATGGCGAGCACCAAACCACTCACAACCTTGGGCCTTCTCACAAGCTTCTTGAGAAGGTCACCGAGCACGACGCCTCCACGCCGTCTAGGTGTCGGCAAACACCAAGAGTAACAAATCCAAACTTTCACTTGAACTAATCAAGTGTCAACGCTCACGTGGATACACAATCCACTACCTAAGGCAACACATGCACTTAGGGTTTGCTCTCTAATCTCACCAAGTGCAACACATGCACAAAAGAGAATAGAGACTTGCTCTTAGCTCAAAGAATGAGTGTATCACTTAACAATAGCACCAGCAACTTCTCCCAACCGGCCAAGGTGTCTATATATAGCCCACACACAAAAACTAGCCGTTGGGAGAAGATTCCATCAAAAACGACCAGTGGCGGTCGGCCGTCAACCAATGGCGGTCGGACGCTTCATCGCCAACGGCTAGAAAAGTAGCCGTTGGGCCTTGGCGATCGACCGCCATGCTGCGGCGGTCGGACCGCCAGATATCGGTCCGACCGCCCGTCTTGGCCGGTCCGGCCGCCCGTCGCGAAATTGGCTAAGTCCCAAAGGGAGCTCTGGAAAAACCGTTCGCTCGAACTCGGAACTTCCTCACCGGAAGTTCCGATTTTATAACAATGAACTTCCGCACAAGGAAATCGGTTCAAGTATAATCGGTCGATCGCGCAGAGCACTTTGCGGTCGGACCGATTTGCCACCGGTCCGACCGGTGACCACTTGTCGGTCCGACCGTAGATTCTGAGCCAACTCAATTGCTCTACTTCAAATGGCTAAACACATTAGCTCATTTGAATGCAATCTTCGACAAGGTTTCAAAGATGATATTCTCAGTAGGTTACAAAACACATTTGCTAACCCTTAGAATACTCATCACAAGGAATAAGGTACATGGACTTACACCATTTGCAAAACGCATTTGCAAACTTAAGTCACATGCTACAAGGGTTATGCATGAGCCTCGATTATTTGCAAAACACATTCGCAAATAAATAGCATCATGCCTAGATGAGCTAGAGCAAATATAATGAGCTATCAACACATGACTAACTCAAACTACTAGTTAAGACCCCTCTTAATAGTACGGCAACCTATACTAGCAATCCGGTCTTCCAACCAAACACCAAGACCGGTAAAGACTAGGAACACATCCTTAGCCCTAGCTAGTCATACCTTTGCCTTGCATCTTCTTGAAGCTTGATGGCGCATATCAACACTTCAAGTCCGGGTCTTTAACTTTGACACTCATCAACTCATGATGATTTCTTCACTTGGGATCTTGTCTTGAACATCATCAACACATGATGATTTCTCCATCCCGAGTCTTCACATGCATCAACACATGATGCAATCCTTCACTTGACCTCCATCAACACATGATGGGTCTTCTCTTGTCTTGATGATCAACTCATGATCATCTCTTCTTGATAAGCATCAACTCATGATGCGTCATTTACACTAAGCTCTTGACTTGATGATCAACTCATGATCATCCCAAGTCTTCATCATCTGGAACATAACCTATATATCCAACTCATGGAAAATGTTAGTTCCACAATGTGATCATCACTAATTACCACACCATACCATTAACTCATAATGGTGGGACAAGATACCTCAATCTTTCCCTCTTTGGTAATTGATGATAACCACTTAAATTCTCATAAATTTAATGAAGATAAATGAGAGAACAATTGAGTATATATAAACTACACAAGTTATATATACTCTAACATGAGTATACAAGAACTACACAAGTTCTATATACTCATGACATGAGTATATACGAACTACACAAGTGTTGTATACTCAAAGGTTTTGTTTCAACGTAAAGATCCCAATATATGTGGAAAATGGAATATGGATCAATACTAATGAAACCATAAAGTATAGGATAAAACTCCCCCTAAATGTGTGCATACACAAATGTGTAATAAGGTCATATGCACATATTCAAGTTTAACTTAAGGTTGAGTTCAATCCTATATTTTGGATCCGAGACATGCAACAATATATAAGATTGAGATGACGATTGCATACCTCGTTGTGTTTCACCTTTATATCCAAATGAGACTACACAAAGATAATACTTGATAAAAGAGTTAGTCTCATATTTGGATTTGTCATTAATCACCAAAACAATCCATTAACTCATAATGGCGGGTCTAGATCTTTCACCGTGTGTCGTGCGTGTCGTGTGCGTGCAGTGCGGTGTGCGTGTGTAGCGTCTGTGAGCGTGTCGAATGCTTGCGCGTTTTCTTTATCTATTCGAAAATCAAACGACCGACTCGAAGTGGCGATAATGGCTGCAGTTACTAGTCTCTTCATTTTTTGCTGTTACTGAGGAGGAGTAATGGAGGCAGTTGCTAGTGACTAATGGCTGCAGTTACTAGTCTCTTCATTTTTCTTTATTCGAGGAGGAGTAATGGAGGCGATTGCTAGTGACTAATGGGCTGCGATTACTAGTCTCTTCGTTTTCTTTATTCATTGAGGAGGAAAGGCTCTCTACTCCATAAAAAGGGATCTGAGAATACTCTCGTATACGTTCTTTTTTTTTGTTCTTTGCTCTCTGCAATCTCCGGTTCGAACCTTGCGCGCAAGCGTGCTCAGGCGAGTAGGCCTCGAAACTCCATCCGTCGAGTACCTTTCGGTAGAGCGTTCGATCAAGTTTTGGGAGCGCGTTAGCGCGATTGCTCATTCTGTGACTTCGTCTTCATCCTGGTGGTGAACTGCTCGCGATACTGCACGGCGAACATCTTCCTGCATCGAACATCTTCCTGCATCACGCCTCGATCGACTACATCGAATAGGCCATCATGTCGACTGATGGTAACGGCGCATCCGGTGTCACCGACACTGGCCCCGCCCGAGGGTATATCCTGAGAACTTATCTTAAGTTATTGTTTCTGTGCGCTATGAATATGTTAATAGGATCTGCTGTTATCCTGTTCATTAGCGAATATGAATACTCCATTGTTGAAACACCCATGCTCTTGTTTGTCATGTTTTATATGCTTAATTTCTGGATTAAAATATGCCGAATATTGACTAGATTTCCAACAAGGTCAAGTTAGAAAGAGTTGAGTTAGTATCTCTTTATGAGATTCGATTGGATGTTGAGTTAGAGTTCGTGTTAGAGTATGAAGTCCTTTCCGAATACGTTTAGTTGTCCTGATTTTCGAAAAAATGAAATCTTACACCTAGGCTATAAAGACCGCATAATGTACTTGAGAGAAATCAATCAAGAAAATAGAAAAGTTTTCCTGATAAGCTCACGACAAGATCAGAGCCTCAGATTTAGTCGGAACAAGTCCAGCCAACCCGAGGGCTATCCTCGCCTTCGCCAATTTACATTCTCCTTCGTATCTTCATCCTCCACAAAAATCCACGCCATATCAATTTGGTATCAGAGGCGTCACCACCACCCTTCGCCATGGAAACCAAAACTCTAGACGACGTGTTCCAGCAGCTTTAATCATGATGATAGAGATCAGCAGCATCAAGGCGCAACAAGCCTCACATGATCAAGTGATTACCGGGTGGAAGACTAGCGGTGCGGTAGCGCTGCCCATGGCGTTCAGCGGAGCTGGTAGTGGCCTCCACGGCTGAGGCAAACCACCCAAGCCCGGGTTCCGCAACGACGAAGATTAGTGCATGGTTCTTCATTTCCACAAGCTCTCCTTCTCGACTTATGATAGCGAGGAAGATCCTCTTCCTTGGCTTAACCGATGCGAACAATTTTTTCGGGGACAACGAACCATAGATGAAGAACGGGTTTGGTTGGCGTCATACCACTTGACCAGCGCCACCCAACAGCGGTACTACCAACTCGAACGCGATGAAAGCATTATTTCACGGGTTCGTTTCTCGAAGTTTGTCGACATGCGGTTTGGGTTTCCCATCCCAAACAACCCTCCTAGCGAATTGGTTCAACTTCGCCAAATGACGACAGTTGACACGTACCAAAAGAATGACAACAAGTGCAACTTTTCATCGCCGGGTTGGGTAAGCTGTTACAAACCGATGTCAAGCTTCAACATCCAACGCATCTTCAGACGGCCATGAGCTTGGCTAGGGTGTATAAGCATCATCTCGAGAAGACGTCAGGGGAGCCAAAGCCAACATTAAACCCCTCCCCCCTCCCGGTGTTGCACTTCTTCTCAGCAACCATGGTGGCCAAGTCCAACACGTTGATGCCCAGCATCGCTGCGAACGCCACGTCGACGACCACAGTGGGCTCGGGCACGCCAACTACCCCGACCTCACAATTTCGGCGCATGTCCGTTGAAGAGATGCCCGATCGCCATGCTAAAGGATTATACTACAATTGTCCTGGGAAGTTCTCTCAGAAAGGGCAGCTTTCTTCTAGAGCTTGATGATGCAGTTACAGGAGACGACGACGAGATTGTGGAGATTTCATTGCATGCTCTTAACAGCATCCGTACTGGTCGTACCATGTGCGTTCTGGTGGAGATCAATGGCCATGAATTGCTTGCATTGGTGGATTCGGGCTCCACCCATACCTTCCTTGCCGAAGCTGTAGCGCTTCGTCTGGATTTGTCGCCTACCCCACGGCCAGGCATGGGAGTCACGGTTGCAAACGACGACCGCATGACAAGCTCCGGTATTTGCGCCAATACACGCTTCGCTATTAATCATAAAGAATTCTTTTCAGATTGCTACGTCATTCCCCTCAATAGATTTGATGCGTTCTTGGAATCTATTGGCTCAGGAATCTTGGACCAATTATGTGGGACTTCATGAAGCTGACCATGTCATTTTGGGCGCGACAACCATCGCGTCACATGGACCGGCCTAGATGCACCATCGGCCAGCAATCACGCCTGTGCCATCACCGGTCGGGAATTGATGATCAACCTCCTCAACGAGTTTCCTGATATCTTTGAGGAACCCTAGGGACTTCCACTACACTGACGACATGACCATCATATTCATCTTCTTCCGGATGCGATTCTCATTGCCATGCGGCCCTACACTTACCTTCAACTTTTGAAGGACGAGATCGAGAAACAGTGTGATGATATGCTTGCACAAGGTATTGTTCGGGAAAGCTCGTCTACGTTTTCTTCTCTTGTTCTACTTGTCAAAAAACAGGACAACACATGACATTTTTGTGTGGACTATTGCGCTCTGAACGATAAGACCATCAAGGATAAATTTTCAATTCTAGTCGTCGATGAGCTTTTGCATGAACTCAATGGTACTCGTTTCTTCACCAAGCTAGATTTATGTTGTCGTTATCACCAAGTTTTGATGCATGGTCCTGATGTTGAAAAGACAGCTTTTCGACCCATCACGGTCACTTTGAGTTCTTGATCATGCCGTTCGGTCTTACCAATTCCCCGGCCACATTCCAAGCCCTTATGAACGACATTCTCAAGCCTTTCATTTATCGTTTTGTGTTTGTCTTCTTTAATGATATTTTGGTCTACAGTGCATGTTGGGCAGAACATTTTCAATAAGTCTGTACAATCCTCCAACTCATGTGTCATCATCAGCTAGCTCTCAAGAGGTCTAAGTGTCTCTTTGGTGAAGAATATGTGGCCTATCTCGACCACATTATCTCCGGCCATGGTGTGGCCATGGATTCTTTAAGGTGGAGGCAGTTCAAGCTTGGCCGCAACCTCGCTCACTTAGCACCCTTCAAGGCTTTCTCGGCCTCATCGGATACTACTACAAGTTTATTAAAGAATATGGCTCAGTCGCAGCACCTCGCACCAAATTGTTCAAGAAAGAGGAGTTCTCTTGGACATCTGAAGCTGATTTTGCGTTCACAACTTTAAAAGCCGCCCTTGCTTCAGCCCTAGTGCTACATCTTCTGGATTTCACCAAGCCTTTTACTATGGATTGTGATGCCTCTGGCACCAGCTTTAGTGCAATTCTTCACCAAGGTGGTGGACCCATTGTCTTCTTTAGTCATGCAGTTGCGCCTCATCATGTCAAGTTGGCCGCTTACGAACGTGAGTTGATTGGTCTAGTCAAGGCCGTTCGCCATTAGCGTCCATACCTTTGGGGTCGTGCTTCACTACAGTCTCAATTTTTTATTTGATCAATGACTCTCCACGATTCCTTGGCATACGTGGGTGAGTAAACTACTCGGCTATGATTTTTCTCTTGAGTGTAGGCCCGGACGTCAGAATGCCGCTGTCGATGCATTGCCGCATCGTGATGAGGAGACATTGGCAGTACGCGCCATCTCCGGTCCTGACTTCACTCTATTGGTAGCACTGCAACGATAGGTTTCTTCACTTCCAAAATTGGTTGTTTTGCGGGGTAAAATTGCAGCTGGTACTACTAAATCTGGCTGGACTTTGGTTGATGGTTTGATCCTATAGAACGAATGTATTTTTCTCACCGAGACTTCACTTCTTTGGGCTGACATGTTGGCTGATGCTAACTGTATGGGTCACGAAGGCATTCAAATGACTTTATATCATTTTTAGGCCTCCTTCTTTAATATTGGTGCTCATAGGAAGGTTCGAAATTATGTCAAAGGGTGTGTGGTTTGCGAGAAAAAAGGGAACACTTGCATCCTGCGGGTCTCCTTCAACCATTGGTTGTGCCATCGATAGTTTATGAAGATATTTCTATGGATTTTATCGAAAGTTTTCCAAAAGTGGGCGGCAAAAAAGTGGTCTTAACGGCCGTTGATCGTTTTTTCAAATACAGTTACTTTATTCCTCTAGGGCATCCCTACACCACCAATTCAGTTGCCCATGCTTTATTTGACGAGATTGTTCGCCTCCATGGGGTTCCCTGTTCCATTGTTAGAGATCACGAACCGGTTTTCACGAGCAGTTTTTGGACTGAACTTTTCTATCTTTCAGGTGTCAAGCTTCACATGAGTTTGACTTTTTATCCTCAGACTGATAGACAATCTGAAGTAGTCAATCATACCATTGCCTTGTACTTACGATGTTCATCATGCGATCATCCTAAACAGTGGCTATAGTGGCTTCCTTGGGCCGAATTTTGCTACAATACGTCCTACCATACTTCGTTACAAACCATAACTTTTTGGGTGGTCTATGGTCGAGATCCTTCAACTTTGTTGACTTATCAGCCTACTACTGTTGTGTGGTGGTAGACGATCATCAGCTGCATGATCGTGATGTTCTTGTTGAAATTAGAGAACAACTTCTTCAAGCTCAAGATTACATGAAGAAACGCCATGATAAGCATCACTGAGTGGTCACCTTTGAGGTCGGCGATTGGGTGTGGCTTCAACTTCAACACTGTTCGGTGGCTGGAATTATAGATCAACGGTCCAAGTTGGCTCCTCATTTTTACGGACCTGTGGCTTATCGTCTTCAGCTTCCACCTAAGGCGCGTATCCATAATATTTTCCATGTAGCTCTTCTGAAACCATACCAAGGTCCACCTCCTATGGGCATTGGTCAGTTGCCTGACATTGTGCAAGGTCGGGCTATTTCCTCTCTGACATCTATTGTTCATGCTCACCTAAATCGGGCACATGGGAGTTGTTGGTTCAATTAGATGGCTCCTCTGTAGCCGATGCAACATGAGAGTCCTTGGAGTCTTTTCAGCGGCGATATCCTTTATTCTAGCTCGATGACGAGCTGTTTCATGGAGAGGGAGGAAATATTGTGGACACGTTTATTGGCAAGACATATCGGTGACGCAAGCGTAAGCAATCCAAGGAGAATTCAACACAAGCTATTTCGGCAAGAGCTGCTAAAACCGTGTGCATATCATGGGGATATGCTCATGATCTTAGGATGATGTTACAATTGGCAATGGCGTTAAAGGTTTGTTGAATCACGCGTTTTTGACAAAAATATATGTTGTCAGGTCACTGGCGGTCAGACCGGTAATGCGGCGGTCCGACCAGCCACCCCTGGCGGTCCGACCGGCCAGTGGCGGCCTAACCGGCCATGGACGGCGGTCGGACCAGCCAATACAAAAAGTTGAGTTTTGAGCTAGATCAAAAATAGAGGGTGTAGGCAAGAAAGGGGATTCTAATGCACTTGGTCTCATAATTTTAGAGTCTCCAGTCAAAAGTTCTATTCGTCCATTGTTTCGATTAGCGGCCGCCATCGAAAATCTCACAGTTTACTCGTGCCATTCACACGTATTCTGGTCTCTGGATGAACATATGAACTTTTGGAAACATTCCGTTGAAGACAGATCTCAGCCGATAATGCGTCGCCCCCGCTAGAACAGAAACCGGCGAGTTCTACAACCCAACAGCCAAAAATGTCTTTTGCATGTGTGAAAACGGATCGAATACGAATCGAATAGCGGTGAAATCATATTTGTATTCGTATGTTTTAAAACGAATATGAATGCAAATACGAATTCAAATATGCTCAAATACGAATCGAATGTCATAATGAATACAAGTTCAAATCGAATGTATACTCAACTCGATCAGTTTTGGATATCCTCGTGACTTATGTAATGTGAAGATATTAGTGACGCTTTATTGTTGTATAGTCACACTTAATCATTATAGTATATTTATTCCACCTAAAGGAACATAAATTCACATTGAATCTAAAAACTTGTCCAACTTATTAGGCATACCGCAACAAAATACTTATTGCTTCATCAAATCTGAATCCCAATACAAATAGTTCGGATAAAATTACACTTCGATGAGGAAAATTTCAAACTTCTTTTACTAATTAACCCCTTTTTAAATTTTATTTTAAAGTTAATCTCTGTGAATTTTATTTTCAATTCTGATCCTTTTGGTCATGTCATTACCCATGGCGTGGCAAAACAACATTATCATGTCATACGATAAGTCAGCTAAAATATCACTTTTTTATCAGGCGTGACCAAACAACACTATCACGCTACGGGTGGTGACGTGACAAGAGTTTATCCAGATATGAACTAACATGATAATATTATTTTATCACACCACAGGTGATGACATGACTAAAACGGTCAAAATAATACCCGTAACATGACCAAAACGATCAAAATACTTCATATCCGTTTTCATCCCTAACTTTTGCAACAGCCTAACCCAAACGGACGAACCACTCCAATTTGGCCGAGTTCCGGCCCGGCTTGGCTCAGGTCCAGAACGAACACCGTAGGAGCTCGACGGAAACCGCCCACAGCCCCAAACTCTCATAATCCTCACCGTCTTTTTTCTCGGCCGTGTAACGTAAGGTAAGCGGCTGCCTGCAACTGCAATCTTCCTTGGACTCGGAGCCTGTCCTGCGACTCTGCGAGCGACTCGAGCGACCGCGGCCGCAACGAGAAGCGCGTGCGTCGGCTGTCCTGGCCTTCGCTCTCCACTTCGGCGAGGCAGAGCAAAAAAGGGAGAGCCTTTCGCTTCTTCAAGATCGAGTGGATTTGGTGAGCATCTCGTCTCGCGGGGATAACGATGGATTCAGCTCGGCCCAGAAGGGTTCCCATCAAATCCCGCCGCCCCGACTGGAGAGAGGAGGTTCGTTCCGTCCCCCAGCCTGTCTTGGCGGCTGTGTAGGTTGTTGTTCCTGGTTGTTGATTCTTGATTGCTAAGCTAAGCGCCGGATAATGTTACTGTTGGATTGTTGGGGGTTAATTGTTGGGTGCCGGCCCCCTGCGCGCGAGGTGTTCGAACAATTGCCTACACAGTCTCGTGCCCTAGAACGGCCTGCATATTTCGAGTGTTTGTGCTATATTCTTAGGAATCATGATAGGTTAGGTAAGAATCTAAGCTGTATGGGCGTATGGCAGTTCTGATGAAATGCGCTTGTGATACGTGTGTTGATGCGTAATGTGGTCCAATCTTTCACGGTACTTGTATTTCAATCTTAATTGAAGCAAAACCCTAGCTTTCTTCCTTCTTGATTCGGTAAAAAGGAAGAACAAGTGTATCTCCAAAGCAAGTATGATACTTGGTTGATTTTGAATCAATCCGAAGACAGAAACAAAATTAAATCCGAAGAACAATACCAAACCGTAAGCAATTGAGGATGCTACGAATTGGTGAGATGGTCTATAAGGAATCACGGATCTTGGAAGATAAATCACCATCTAATATTCACGCAATCACAAAACCCTAGATGGGAATTTCCAAAACGCATTTATTCATTATGCGCCACATAAACATGTGATTTTTCTGTATTTTCTTCAACTTTGACTTGCTTATAATGGGGGGTCTACCCCTAAATATATAGTCTTGATGAACAGTACACGCGGGTGAACAGTAATCCGAGTTGGCTACAGTAACCCGAGTCGGAATAGTGCCTGTGAACTCTGAACTCACTCCTATTGCAAACTCCTATTTTAATTCGAAATTTAAACTACTCTAATTGCTGAAAATAGATTAAACTATCCTATTACAAGTAATTTCAAAATTAATCTCTTTTAAAGAAAGATCCGAATTGGAATTGCTCCAATCCAAATTCATTTCGGATTCTTAGGCTGAAAATGCATTAATTTCGGAATTGAGTTTGAATTAGGATTCTTTGTTTTTCTTGGTCGGATTCTCTTGCAAACTTTCCAACTTGCAAAGCCCTCAGTCATTGTGTCTTCCCATGTGCGCTCAAGCTCCCCCTCAGCCTACCTTCCTCTTCTTACTCTTGACCGAACTTTGTTCTTGTTTCTTTCTCCATTGATGCATAATAGGCTCAACTTGAGGTTTAGCACATAATTGCAACTTAGGGATATTGACCACCGTAGTAGATGCGCTTAGGGCCTCATCATCCTCCCCTTTTTGAAGCAAAACCGTCCAAAACCGTCCTCGGTTTTAGTGTAATCTTTACGACATTCTTCTTGCTAACCACAACCAAATCACTCTTGATTTCTTCATCGGTCTTTGACATCAAAGTATGGAATTCTCACTTGTGCATGAAAGTATATCGATTGGACCGTCCTTGATGTGTAGCATTCAGATCAAATTGTCATGGACGTCCCAATAGAATGTAACTAGCATGCATAGGTACCACATCACACTCCACCTTATCAACATAGCCATCAATAATAAGTGGCACTCTCACCTTGTGTGTGGTCTTGACTTTGCCGACGTTGTTGAGCCATTGGATGTAATATGGATATGGTTTAGGATGCCTCCATGTGGACCATGAGAGTGATTCCACCACATCCTTGCCAATCATGTTACTAGAACTCCCGTTATCAATAATTAGCTTATATACCTTCTCTTTGATCTTGCAATCGGTTTGAAAGATGTGATGTCGCTGTCCCTTCCACACAATAACGGTGTTATCACGCTGCACCGTTTGAGCCATCAAGCTGACACATTGTTCTGGATAACAAATGATTGGCTCTAGCCTCTCAGATTCATCGGAAGGTTCAGATTCATCATTGTCGCTCTCCATTACATAGCCATCATGTGTAACCAACACCATCTTCATGTTTGAACAATCATTCTTCATATGACCTCGGCCTTTGCACTTGAAGCATTCAATGTTGCTAGTTCTAGCCGTAGAGAATGCACTAGAATCAGCATGTGATGCTTCTTTGCCCGCAACACTTATAGGCTTCGAAGCTTCCTTGAATGTACTCCGAACCGGTGTAGTGGATGCAACCGGTTTGGGAATTGATCCCGCATCTTCGTCATGCGAAGTTGCACGCCTCCAAGTGCTATGAGTTGTTCGATCACCCCTTGCTTGAGTGTCCTTCACCCATTGTTCAACATGCTCCGCTTGATGAAGTAATTCTTGCACGGTGTTGTATTGCATTAAATCAACACGGTTCTGCACATCTTCATTCAGCCCCTCGAAGAAACGTGTCATGGTCGCTTCCGCCGACTCACGCACTTGAGGTATGGGTTCATTGAGCATTTAGTTCAGCATTTTGCTTTGAAAAGTTTTTTATATAATATCTATTTTTTAATATATATTCCTCTCACATAATTGCTTTCCTTGCTTGACTTTGTCTTTGCTCATGCCATTACTTGGACTTTGAAGGGCGTCTTAGAGTTAAATCATTGCCGCCATGATTCAGTACTTCTGTGTGTAATTGTTGAAGCTTTTGACTTTCTGTAATTTGACAAATCTGGGAGGGCGGAACTACTAGAGAATTGCCAAATTTGCACAATTACATTTATGGCAAATTTCTAGGGAAGAATTCCTGGTGACTGCTTCAGGTTTGGAGAACCAAAACTAGGGCTCAGACCTGCATCAGACAGAAGAACACAATGCAGTTGGAGTTTATGGGAATTATGGTATACTACTGAATCGTTGGCATGTCAGAGTGACATTACCAAAATCTTGCAGTTGCATGTATTCATTGTATCTATACCAATAAAGATGGCTATGATGAAATTTACAGTGTAAAGTTCTGAATATATCTAAGCATTTTAATGGCTTGATAATAAGTAGGTCCAATGAGTAATTGCAGCTAGCCAAATTGCTGTTTCTTTTCTGTATAATGGTGTATCTGTGTTATATACGGGAGCAGTTTGTCAATGCACTGCTATTCTTATTGTCAATACACTTTTTGCAGGCATAATTCACGTCTTATATTACATCTTACATAAACATTGTGGTAGATTGCCCACCAAAACATGAACCTATGAAATTTGTATTTTTACTGAACTTAGTATTCTGGAATTTTTGTTGTTTGGATTACAATTGCGGAACAACTAGTTATGTCAACTATGTGCAGTCAATTTCCTAGAACTCAATTATTCCTTTCTGTTGTCTTCTTCACCTTTTATTTTGGAAAAAATACTTAATGGATTCTATAACCGATGTCAGGGTGCCGAAAATGCTAAGCTCTGGTGTCCAGTATGCCAACAAGGAGAGCTACGTGAAACACACAATCTCATATACTGTACTTTCTGTAAGCTATGCCTTGACCTTGGAGAAGATAAGGTAGTTGTCATTTTCAAATTTGTAGGCTTTCCCATACATTGAGGTTTTTTTTATAACACCATCGTATAGAACTTGATAACTTCAATCTGTTCAATCGGATAAACCTGGATTTCTTGCGGGAACGGTTGGCTAATGTGCATATGGAGCATCTGGACAGAGGATGCAAATCATCACCCAACTTCTGCTTACAGAACATGTTTGGGTTGACTGCACTTTACATACAGTGCGAAGAATGCAACACTTTTGATATCGTGGTATAAATATTGCTACAAAGCTGGTGATGACCATATTACAGAGCATAGGGAGGTTGTCGATACTTGCCTAACATTATCTTTCCATTTCCTTTTAGATTAACTGTTAACTTATTTTCAGAAGATTGTTGTACATTAAAAACACACACCTGTGTCCATTTTTATGTTGAGGTGATCAAACAGTAAAAGCGCCATACAAATGTAATCACATGTATGCCTGCGTTTTTTTAATTTTGTCACGTAAACAGTGAAGTGTAATTAGCCAATTGAGCTTGGCCAATATTTTGTTGCCAGCTTACATGACAGTCAGTACATTGAACCAGTATGGACTGAAATGTTCTTTATCTCATGATGCTGTGAACTCTCAGGGTTTAAGCTGTTATCTTTGTTCTTTCTTTCACTTCAGCCTGCAAGTGATGACATTTTTCCTATGCTCATTGTCTTATTCCTGGTAAAATTTGTTGTCTTGGAGTACTGGAGTGCTGTGTCAACTACGCAATTTCTTGCCAGTTACTGGAGCAGTGATATATTTTCCCATTTGTTAAATTTTGTAATTCTTTCTTCCCTGTCACTTCTTGTCAATGACAAAACGGTTAGGTTTATCCTAATATCTATCATTAGCTTGGAAATAACGCATAACATGTTGAATTGATCTTGCAAGACGACATGCTAATATATTATTGGCAGAGCTTGCTCAGCATTCCTTTGCAGGTATGTCTCCCCTGGATATGTCCTTCCTTTGAGTAGCTTAGACCACAGGAAAGCGAAGTGCGGGCACGACAGCAGCTGCAGGTAGTCCAGAAGTTTATGCTACATGTCATAATGTTAACATTGGCCATATTTCATTATACAACACCAAATCCTCTTCCATACTATAACACAAAGAATGGTGAATGACAGGGTCAAAAAGTACTAGTTATTTATAGTTCAAACTTGGCATGATGCCTCTCAAGCATTTAGACATGTAAGAACATGTTGCAAATGTCTCAGTTTTCATGTACCAACCAGCTGCGATTTTTTCTTCTTTCTAATAGAGATTTTGCTAGCACATTGGGAAGAGAATATCCAAAAAATTGATACATCATACTCCTTTTGTGAGAAAAAAATGATGATGCATCATGCAAAATAGGAAAACAATTTATCTTGCTTGATAGCCACTTCTAACTACCACCACTTAGACTCATCTCCTCTCTCTAGCATGGTTCATTTTTGTTCGGTTTCGGCGTCGTTAGTATACATTGGCGGATGCAGGATAAAGCTGCTGAGCTGGGCCGGCGACGTATTTAGTAGACAAGCTGCAAATTGTTTATGATTTGCAAAACATCAATGAGCATCTTGTGCAAAGCATGAACTAGTCTTGATCCATGAAAAACTCTTTCAAATGCAGACCATAAGGTTTTGGATGAAAATGTACTAGTTGGTTCTAGAATTCATAATACTCACCATGTGCAGTTTCGCTGCAAATTCTGGGTTTGGTAGGCAATGCAGTAAAGCTCTCTCCAAAAGAAACACGGAAAGAAAGCGACACAACCAAGTCACCCACGACGCCATGACATGTCTTAGATAAACATATCCATTTGGTTTTGTTTTTGCTTGAAAGAGTTGCCTACCCTTTTCATTGGTAGAAGAAGCATTCGTTGGTAGAAGTAGTAAGATGGTATCCCAACCACTCCATGTTTAACAATCTTTTTTTTCTAAGAACAACTACTCCATGTCTAATTAACTATCATGGGGTAGAAAGAAATAGAAGTGAACTGTGCAACTGTACAAGTAACAACCGAAAAGTGAAGTCTCGGTTCGTACATATATAGCACCACTTGATCAGATGTCTGGAAAAGTACATGCCATGCTACAGAGGACAGAGTTGCTGTCTTGTCCCACAAAATAGGAACTACTAACAACTATTGGCTGATATCACTGTCGATGGCAACATTCACTAAGCAAAGGAACTAGGTAGATGAACCGGTCAAGGTTTTCAGAATTTGATTCTAGTTAAACGATCCAGATTGACTGGATCCAAGGAACTAGGTAGATGAACCAGTCAAGGTTTTCATAATTTGATTCTAGTCCTATGATCCTACATTTCAACGATCCAGATTGACTGGACCGATCTAATCCCACGGTAGAGTTTTAATTCGATCGGTAGAATCTCAATATTATCACCATTCTAACAATTATTTTTTAAGAATCGTGATCAAAATTTTCATACGCTCCTACTTGATTCTAGTGATTTATTATAAATAATTATTTGCATATGTCCTTTTTCATTGTAAATTTTTACTTTTTTATTTCTTCATGTCCATTATAATTCACATAAATAACAAACGATTTTTTCCACGGCGCATTTAGTGCCTGGAAAAGAACAAGCTTTCCCAGCGACGCCACATACTCGACTACACCAGCAACACGACGACACACGTCCCCCGGCCGACTCCTCTCTCGATTCTCTCTCCCATCCATCATTCTTTTCTTCCAAGAGGCCGCTGGAACATGCGGACACAAGTAGAATATTCGTAGCATTTGTACAAGTAGAATATTGGTAGCATTTAGCTTGACAAAATTTTATAGCAACGTGTGCTCCAGTTAGGCTGCTAGGTTGGTAGCTGAGGCAAGAAGCTACAAGGGGGAGAAAGGAAAACTGAAAGCAATTCAAGCGCGCTACAAGCTGCTACGGCAAGCAACGGATATGCTTGTTCTATTAGCAACAATTTGTTTTTTTTATATAGTACCTCAAAATATCTTTTAGAAGAGGTCGTCCAACCAATCACGACTCAGCGCGGACCAAATCTCAGGACCTAAAAAACCACGACCGTCAAATCATACACCTCCGAGTCAGTCTCCCCGGGTCACTTGGTTATAGCAAATGCTGGTGATAGTCTAGCCAACCGAATTTGATTCATACTGTTTTTTAAATACGTTGTGCAGGGGGGAAATAAGTCTTATCCCTTTACGCTAACGTTTTCGGGTCAGCTAGTTTGCCATCCGATCGAGTAAGCGCAGGATAGAAATCCAAATGGCAATATCAGCAAACTAGGGTGCAAACAGAGTGGATACGAATAAATATCGCTCATTTTGTATCATATTTCGTATTTTTCTTCTTCTCAGAGTCAGAGTCGGATACGGATAGTGTCTGATACATATGTCTCCTTCCTGTATTCGCTCCACAAGCCTTTTGTCGGATGGATAAAAATTATCTGCTTCTTTTGCACCCCTATACAGGACATTGAATAATAAGAGTGCAATAAGAGCGAACGAAAAGAGATTAATCGCTGAGATGTCGAAGGAAAAACACTCAGTATCGTCTGCCTAAACAGATGCAGCTACCCACCTATCTGTTATCTTGTTTCTAACTTCTAAGTGAAGTCGCAACAGGTTTTCCTCGCACCACTTGACATATAGACGATGTTTCATATTTCATATATTTTTTCCATCTGAGTCAGAGTTGAACACGAATAGTATTAGATGGCTATTTTTCATCTCTTATTCGCTTTGTGGGCCTTCAATCGTTCAGAAATTATCCAATAAGTAAAGCAAGGCGACAGACAGAAGCCCGAGTCAAACGGGTTTATATGCTAGGGGGAAAAACAACCCCCAAAGCATTATAGATTTTGTAACTCAGCTGCTACGATATTGAAACGAACCATATGCCCGTGGTCGGCTGGCGGTCTGGATCACACAAGAAAATGACATAGCTGATCTGGGCCGTCTAGCCAGCTAATTGATCATATCATGTCCGCGTGTTTCTCTCGAACTCAACGCGTTTACCATTTCAATAAGCATGCGCATGCCTCTCGAAAAAAATTTGGTATAAAAGGGCCCACCCAACCATTCTCCCAAGACAGAACGCGACCATTTCTTTCCCCACCAACCCCTCACCTCACGAGTCGCAATTCACGAGAAACGAGATGGAAGGCCTCATCCCGCTCCTCTACAAGGCCATCAAGGATCGGCGGAGCGGCCGGCCGGCCTACCCCGGCGGCACGGAGCACGACCGGTTCGTCTCCGCCGCCGGCGCCGCCGTGGACCTCGACGACCCGGAGCAGAGGCGGCGGTGGCTGCAGCAGGAGGTGCGGTCCCCGCTCCACACGGCGTCGGCGGCGGAGGGGCGGCAGCACCGGCGGAACCGGTCGCTCGAGGAGCTGGCGGGCGAGGTGGGTCTCTCTCCGGACCGGCGGCTGCGGGTGGCGCTTCCCAAGGCCAGGAGCGTCCGCGTCTTCTCCTGCATCGGCGCCGGCGCCGCGTGAGCGCCGTACGTACGCGCGCGCGCGCGCGCGCACGTTAGGGTTATCCATGCGTACCTCACTCAAGTGCAGTGTAAGTCCATTGAGTTGTGTATATGTATATATCCGATAATTCAGTATATGATTGGAGATCGCGCGACAAAACAAACGGGTGCTTCTCTTTTTCATTTATTTAGAAAATTCCGGTGCTTTTCTTGTAAAATACCCGGTTGCTATAGATGAGAGTTTTTCTAGTATCATTTTCCTTTGATTCCAAGTAAGGAACAGTAAGATTCTGTAGTTTGCAGTGTGATTTTGTATTTATTTTTCTTCTACTACTTTATCACTCCATCGTGCTTGCATACAGGAGCATCCTATACAGTGGCTCAAGCTGCGGGATCAATTGATCCCACAACTTTTTTTTTTCGCAAAACCATCGAATACAAGTGAAAATTCATGCAAAATTCTACAAAAACAATATCAAAATTTGTATGATCCGTACGTGCCTGTTTCTTCCCGTGTTTCTTCTGGGCAAGTTTTGCGTGCAAGGCAGGCCACAAACATGCGCATCGATCTTCGTCTCGTTTATTAGGACAGAGTGTCAACATAACACCTCTGCCTGCGTTTACCAGTCGAACACTTCTCTCTGTATCGATTTGCGCTGCTTAAACATAGCGACTGACGCGGTCTTGGACTCGGTGTTCATGGAGAGGAGTTAAATTTGGACCTTTCTGACACTGGAAAAGTGTACTTTTCGGCCCATTCGTTCTCCCAGGACCGGCCTAAGTAGCCCATTGGGCCTTATCATCGCTAGTGGGCCCAAGAATCAGAAGCAACCGATCCAGGCCAACCAGTCACAGAGGGCGTGTGAGAGAGAATGCATGGAAGAAAATGTGATGGGACTGGGAGGTCCTTCCATCCCCAGCAAATTTCCTTCTCCTTCTCTGCATGCATGATCCAGCAAGCAGGCAGCAACGCTGGACTCGAGCAGCGTTCCAGCAAAACCAGGGACGCGAGAGAGCATCTGGCTGGCAACTGGGCAAGGCGCACAGGTTTTCTATGGGAGGATAGACGTTGCTGGAACAAGGCTGTCTAGAAAAAGAAACGGTAAGAGTCTTATAACAGGTAACAACGCAGCAGTATTTGTCTCTTGTACCGAAATCTCGCGAGGTCTTGTTTCTAAAAGTTTATAAACTTTACGCAGTACAGGGGCAAACTGCGGTGTCTCCAGTAAAAACGCATTATATTGATGGTGGTTGGTGGGTGGTGCGAAACGCACGCAATCCCTCTATTATGGCAAATTTCTCACAAACATGTCACCAATTCAAAGCTTCTTCCTCGTTCCGATTTTGCCCCCATATGCTTCTTTTTAAGCCTAGGCAGGGAGACAACTCGTACAAGATTGCGCCGAGCGATCCTTAGGTAGAGGGTAGAGAGCGTAGAGATGTCGCTCTTGCCGCCGCCACCAGCACTGTCGATGTTATCAGATGCGCCGAGCAGCGGCTTCGTTGGGTCGTCGGCGGGGAGTGGTTCGTATGTGCCCGTGACCGTGGTTCTGGTCGTCATTGCAACCCTCACGGCCGCCTCAGTGGCTATGGGGCAGCTGTGTGTCAAGCGTCGCGCGTCCCTCGGGAGTGGATATGACATGGAGGCCTTCGTGGAGCGCAAATGGGGCATGTGCGTCGGTGGTGGCGCCACCGCCGACGTTGTCTTCCCTGTAAAGAAGGGATGCGGGGCTGAGTCCGAGCCACCGCATGTAGAGGCGGAGGGTGCGTGAGGAGAGTGGTGCCTGTCACGGGGTTTCCTAACAGGTTCATCAATAATCTATGTTGTATTTTCGGGGATTCTGGGAGCCATTGCTGTATTCTAGAATGCTGATATATGATATGATATCTTGGAAGGCATTCAGAATAATTTCCAAATATAATGATATGGTCTTGGTGGATCAAAGAGTAATAAACAATAGATTTGTCAGATCTTGATGTAAATCCTTTAGGTTTTGGTATTTTATCTTGATTTGTTTGGTTTTATAGTTTTTATCATCTATCGTGTGTGATTCAAATTTTAGTGCTAGGTAATTCGCGCCATTTCGATGCATCCGGTGCCTTCCGGATTGAGATTGAATGGTTGAATGAACGCCGGGAAGGACGTTCGAACCATCCATCTACATACCTTCAAACCTCGATGCATCTTGTGTCGTTCGATTAAAACTTTTCATCGCCTAGCTCGAACTGAACGCGATGTAATCAAACTTACGGCTGATATCGTAGGTAATATATAGCAAATATGCGAAGTGGATGGTTAAGTGAACGCGGGAAGGACATTTGAACCATCTATGTACATATCCTCTACATTTTTAATTACCCCCTTCTGAATCATCAATGTTGATTTTGATGGGACAGCTTCAAAACTCATGGCACTTGAATGGCAAGGGAGATGGAACTACCCTATATTTTGCTATGTGTGCATTAATTTCTTTTTTTTTAACACATCTATATATGCTGGTCGAAATCTTCATTTTGTGGAATTAAAATGACCCTATAGTCTGACACGGAAGATAACGAGTGTTCCTTTTTCCATCAAAGTTTGTTTTCTTGAAAGAATACAAGCTGCGCTCAATTTGGTTACATATATAGAAGAACATCGACAGACTAGAATAACAAATTAAAACCTATTCAGAAATTTGGCCAACAATGTTATTGCTTGCTCTTGTGCTAAGTGCTAACCGACGATCGATGCATTAAAAACTTGTGTTGACCAAATGGCACTGCTGCACATAATTAATTTAGCACCATGATTAGAGTAAACAGATGTAATTTTATCTCAAAATCTCTATCTATATGAGTAAAGGATATAATTAAGAAGAGCCATTATAAAAATTCATGTTTTTTTGGTAGACGTTAATTATGAATGTACATTTTTACTAGTGTTCGATCGATCACTACCAGAATCCGCTTAGTTCCTGAGTGCCTAATTTTCCCCCGTAACATACTCGGTAAGCTGCCGAGTGTTACAGGGAACACTTAAGAATACCTAAATGCACTTGGGGTAATAAAAAATCCAGAGAGTTATGTAGTACACTCAGGAAGCATTGATGGGAACTAACACTCCAGCGATACAAACGGGGTTAGAACAGCCTGCAAAACGGGGTTGTGGTGTCTCCCGAGTGTACTGATCATTTTCCCCATCGGCACAACGTTGCCACTGCCGCACTCGTACGTCCCATTCCCGGGTGCGGGTGCGCCACAACTTTTCGCTGGCACGCCTACTTTTTGCGCCCGCTCGCACCACACCCAAAAGTGAAAAATCCTCAGTTCACTCCCACTCTCAGTCTCACCCTCACCCTCACTTAGTCTCTCACTCACTCCCACAAATCCAGATCTCCACCAATCCACCAGCCGTCGGTGTCGTCATCTCCTCTGACTCCCACCCCACCTCCTCCTCCGGCTTCTACTCCGCCTCCTCCTCCTCCTTAGCTGCCACCACCACCGTAGATCGATTGAGTTCCCCTGGCGCTTCCCCACCATCGATTGCCTCCACCGACGCCACAACTGTAGCCAGTTTCCCCACCGCCAAATCCCAATCCACCAGCTGCCGGTGCCAGCCGTCTCCTCCTCCTCCTCAGCCGCCGCCGCCATCGTAGATCCACTAAGTTCCCCTGGGGCTTCCCCCACCGCCAACTGCCTCCACCGATGCCACTCAATGGTATAGGAGATGAGATCTCTACTAGTACATTACAAAGAAAACTCAGTTTACAAAACCTATTGTTGAAAATGTTAAGTCTCAGGATGTTCTACTACTTAGTCTAATTCAAACCCAGCTTTGTGCAAATAAAAGAACTCTGAACCTCCCTTTGACTAGCATTGCATCTATAATAATCTGCATTGTGTGTTGACTCGCGAGTACGGTTGTGTACTCAGGCTCGTCCAATATAATCTTTCAGAGTCACTCAACCAAGACCCCTACGACTACTTCGCGGCCGTTGGACCAGACGGTGGTGAAGATGGTGAAGCTTAGGCCGGAACCCCCAGTCTTTTGCTGTGGGCAAAGTAAATGGATCCACTACTACTTCTTTTGCTTCCACGCGTATCCCTTACTCTGTAAAACAATGGGCCACACGGTCGGTTATGTAATATATTTTGTTGTGCATGCGATGCATGCGATTGATCCAAGAATGTATATGTGTGTGCTATCTACTGATCTAGGGAATAGCACAGATTGACACAGTAGATTCCAAATTACAAATTTAGGGTTTGACATCATCCTATCGCTGTTGGTGCTGATCGTGGAGAATGTGGTGCTCCTGGCAATGATGGTGCACGCGACACAGTCGAACGCGAAGCGTGATCGGCTACTTCTATTGCGCAGGCCGAGCACGACAGTGGAGGAAGGGCACCGATTGTAGCGAAGCTTGACCAGGCATAGTGGAGGAGCAAGAGCGTGGTGTAGCCCTAGCATCGTGGCGGGGGTGCGGCGCACGCGGAGCTCGGTTGGGCACTGTGGCGAAGCCGAGGGGCGTGGTTTATGCCAAATCTTGTGACACAACTCAACTTGTTATCTTAAATATATGAGTTGGTGGTGGTGAGTCCGTCCATCTCCCCATTCCATGTGGGCCCCTACTGATAGCACCCTATGCCCGACATCTGTCGAGTCCCCAGTTCCCTCCGCTCCGCGCATATATATATATATATATATATATATATATATATATATATATATATATATATATATATATATATAGGACGCTTGTTTTCTCCAGGAGTACATACTCGCTTCGAATATACCACTTAAATAAATATATTATACTTCTTTATCATTTTCAAGATACTTAAATATTAATTATAAGATACTCCAATGCGACTTGATTGAAAAATTTTCATTGGGGTCCTTTATATATATATATATATATATATATATATATATATAGAACTAACTTTGGGGTATCTTATAATCATTATATATATATATAAAGAGGTATTATCATACGATTTAAGTGGTATATGAGGATACATACTCCATAGAGTACTAAACCATTTTCCTATATATATATATATATATATATATATAGAGAGAGAGAGAGAGAGAGAGAGAGAGAGTGAGTGAGTGAGTGGGGGAGTGACTATACCGGTAGGAATAAAAAGTTTCATATATATATATATGACAATTCCCTACAAGTCATTTTATAACTTCGTTTGATCCTTGTATGTTACTAATGTCTTAACTGATATATAAGTTCAGAATTTACACGTAAGTCTCAAAATGAGTGACGTATAAGGACTCACGTATCCGCTCACATGCCAGCCAAACTATACCCAGTTAGACAGACCTATAAATAAAAAGGCCCAACTGCGAAAGAATTGCCAGATTGCCGAACAACCAGCCTGCCCAGAACCAAGAAACAATAAAACATGGCCCGGCTTAGATAGGCATGTGCTCGATCACCCCACGCACGCCGACCGGCGTGCCCAAAAGCGGAAAGAACTCGGAAGAAAAGGAACGCCAAACGCGCAAATAGCGTACATTCCCAGGGACCTACACGCAAAAGCGCCGTGCCGTGTTCCCGGCGATCGGTTCGGCACCGCACCGCTCCACCTCCTCCGGACTCCCAAATCCCACCGCTCTTTTAATACCCTGCCCTCGCTGCGTCAACTGGCTCAGCTCCACTTCTTCCCATCTCCGCCGCCTCGCCTCACTCCGCTCCCATCTGTTTCTCTGCTCGCTTCGCTTGCTCGCACTAACTCGCGCGATCGCCGCGGCTGCCACAGCCTGCCGAGCTAATCCGCCATGGATGAGGAGTACGACGTGATCGTGCTCGGCACGGGGCTCAAGGAGTGCATCCTCAGCGGCCTCCTCTCCGTCGACGGCCTCAAGGTAGAGTCACTCACTGACCCGATCGGTAGAAGCCTCATGCTAGAGTCACTCACTGACCCGATCGGTAGAAGCCTCATGGTAGAGTCACTAACTGACCCGATCGGTAGAAGCCTCATGGTAGAGTCACACACCCACTCGATCGGTAGATCGCTTTCCCCGTACTTGGCCGCTACGGAGCCTGCGCGCTCGATGTTGGGGTGGGGTGGTGGCTGCTGCTTCGTAGTGGTAGTAGTAGATCGGGCGGTGGTACACTGGAACTGGCGCCTGCTTGATCCGGACCTGATGCCGGTTGATGGGAGATTGATTTAGCTGTCTCGTCGTGGGTGGTCTGTTGGTTCGTACTCTGTTGGGTGGCATGTACCGGGAGTCCTAGCAAAATCGCAACACTTAAGGCAGTTCTCGAACTTTGGATAGCGATGGCTAGTTGGCGCAGGGGCAAGGCTGGTCGAGGAAGCGAATTGCAGTGGCGGTGGCTGCAGTGCGGTCTCTCTGGTTCAATTCATGTTAGTAGGGATGCGCTTATGTTTGTAAGGCGATGAAATGAGGTCGGAGAGTAGGACCAGACCAGGCAGCGAGGACTAAGAGAGGGTTCGGTTGAGTTTTTTTTCCAAACTGCAGATCCAAACATGGTGGATACTGAATGCATGTCTGAATTCCGAAGGGATACTACTAACATGGCGAACTTGCTAAATGGCTTCTGAAGTATCCTCTTGCGATGCTTTTGCAGGTTTTGCACATGGATAGAAATGACTACTACGGAGGAGATTCCACCTCCCTCAACCTGAACCAGGCAAGCAATTATATATCTATAATGAATTTGGTTTATACATACTATCTTAAAATATTCGTCTCTATGCAAGTCATTCAGTTGGTTTTGGTAGTTAATATGGTTGATGAAGTCTTATATGTTTTTTTTCATTGTGATTCTTTTTTTTTGTTGCCGTGTGACAGCTTTGGAAGAGGTTTAGGGGAGAAGACAAACCACCGGCACATCTAGGCGCAAGCAGGGATTACAACGTAGACATGGTTCCAAAGGTGTGACATGCCCCTGTAGATGAAATCCATCTGTGTGCTGCTTGTTTATTAGCACAGTTAATGAGTATAGACTCATCATATTTGTGCAGCAAATACTAACTGAATATGCCCCCGTTGCATTACTTTTTCCTGGCAAATTATAAACTTTATTCTGATTGATTTGAGTGATTTAGAAATAAGGAAAACATTGATGTATGACCAGCAAACATTGTTAAAATAGCAGATCGGATGAGTGTGCGGCGCATAGTTACTAGAAACGTGGTTCGTCCGAGTCGCGGTACGAGATTCGGGTTTGTAGTTCACCACTTTTTCTTCCAATTTCCACTACGAACACGAACCCGTACCTTAAACCGGTTCGGATTCGACGAATCCGGTTCACGATTCGCGGGGTTTTATAACGAATCCGGTTACTATGGTGTGGCGGAGTGTTTCATAATTGATAGCAGATGCAACACACGAGTTAAATTTGGAGAAATATAATGATTACCTAACTTGTATCTATATAGGAAAAACTTATAAAACTTACCTTGAATGTAGGATCTGTAGTTCATGATTTCTGATCATGTCATGGGGCAGTTCTTGGACAATTAATATGACATAATGAGAAAGTTACAAAAGTTGGGTCTTCTAAATTTAGTATCATACTAGTACATATTAATTGCTTGCAGAAAATCAACGAGGTGGTGCAAGAAAGAGCTTCTGGAAGATTGGATATGCCAATGAAAATCAATGGACGGGTGCCAATGAAAGCTGAAACATCTCTATATATAAGTGCTTACTACATGCTGTGTGGTATAGCAGTTGCTGTGGGCCGCTTCATAGTGGCCAACTGGCCATGACCCATAACACTACTATAGTACTGCTATTTAAAACACTGCAACTAAAATGTAAAAAATGCACACATCAGGGTTCTGTTTCGTTGTTTCCCCTTGTCCCCGAAATTATGGAGCCACCTGGTACACTAGGATTCTTCTGGTTTTCCAGAGACTTCCGGTCAAGTAGACAAGTAGTATTTCCTTTTTCCTTTTGCTTTGTTTTTATTAGGATAATTACTAATGTACCCCTGTACCTGTACATGGCTATATATATGAAAGGCACCCCCCCACTTGGGTGTGTGGTGATTCCCAATCTCATTCTCGCATGGTATCGAGCAATTCTTTGGGCTTCTAAACCCTAGCCCTTCACACCTCCACAGTAAGCACCTTCTCCCACAGACCTTCTCCCGGCGCCTCTTCCGGCCACCACCACCACCCCGCCATCTCCCCAGCCTCTGCACCGAGCGCCACCCATCTCTCCTACCGACTCCTCCTTGCCAACAACCCAACCAAACCCCTACATTCCGGCCACACTCTATCCACCCACCTGGCCAACACAAATCCTCCACCCACAAGAACAACAACCCTTTATCCCTCACCCGCCAACACAAACCCCTAACAACCTCTACCGCCACCCCCCGCAAACACCTCCTGCCCGGCCACCTCCTCCCGATCTAAGGTGCCGCTGGCGCCGCCTAAACCCATCCTTCTCGCCACGCCATGGCGGCGTCCCTCGTCATCGAGCGGTACCACGGCCTCCACCGGATCGGACGTCGCGCGCCATCTTCATCATCCCCTACGCGGACGATTGCCGTCAAGTCGCATGTCCGGTGGCCCTCGAGTTGAAGCGCCCAACTTCAACCGGCGGTCCCGTTCTTCCTCTCATTGTGTGCGGCAAGTTCGAGCTTCGCTCGCGATGTCGATAGCTCGCCGCAGACGCCAGCGAGATGCTCGATGGCGATCGCCGACTCCTGCGTCGCGATTGGCTCCTCGGCTCCGTCGCGGACGACGTCCTCGGCCTCGCCCTCGCGCCTGACCAGACTGCCCGCCAACTTTGGGTCGCCATCGAAGCTCTCTTTCAGGCGAACAAAGCTTCACGCGCCGTTTTCCTCGGCCACGAGTTCCACTCCATGGCACAGGGTACTCTCTCCATTGACGAGTACTGCCAGAAGATGAAGGCCACCGCAGATGCGTTGCGTGACGTTGGCCACGCCGTCCTCGACTCGCAGCTCGTCCTCAATCTGCTGCGCGGCCTCAACCCTCGCTTCTCCAGCACCGCCGACAACATTGCCGACTCCGATCCGCTACTGACCTTCGCCATCGCGACGCGGAAGTCGGTCTCGGCGAACTCCGTCTCGCCAACGAAGGCAAGGTCGCCACCGAGATCGCGCTCCACGCCGCTCCTCGCCTTATGGCGGCGTGCCACGCCGCCAGCCGACGGCGGCGCGGCGCCACGGAAGCGGCGGCGGCTCCAGCCCAAGCAGTGGGCGAGGCGGTCGCTAAGGCGGCGGCGCGGCCAGGCGAGAGGCCACCGCCATCGGAAGAAAAGCGGCACGCGGCGCTACTACTGCAGGCGGCGGCGACCAGCGCGCGCTCTTCGCCGGCCTGGATGTGCCGCTCCGTGCGGCGCGATCGGCAACGATGGCGACCCGCGCGGCGCGCGCCGCGCGGCGGCGTGGCGTGCTCCGCGGCCCGGCATACGGGCGCGCACCGCTTGCGCGCACCGCGTTGCGCCCGCCAGATTCGATGCCTGCACGGCCGCCTCCGCTGCTCCACTACGGCAAGGTGCGGCGGGTGGGATCGGCCGCCTTGTCACCGCCGAACGAGATGGCGCTTGGCGCCAACAAGCTGGGTCCTTGACACCGCGCCATCGCTCATATGTCGTCGACGGATGGTATATCGCTCTCCCGCCTACCCCACTCCAATTCCTTCATTATCAGAGGCAATGGCAAAGACCATACCAATTCCGATCGTGGCACATCCACCTACGATGGTCGACACCACATTTCACCTAAGCGATGTCCTCATTGCTCCCGCTCTAGTCGCGCAATTTGCTTTACATTCGTCGATTCACTCGCGACAATAAGCGTTCCATTGAGTTTGACGCCGGTTTTTATGTAAGGATCGGCGGACGGGCGCGTGGCGTTGGCATTGCAATAGCCGCGAGGACCTCTACAACCTTCCTTCGCCACGCCTCACGATTGCTGACCTCGCCACCGTCCACCTTGTGGCATCATCGCCTCGGTCACCCGCCCCCTCGCCTCGCCACCCTTCAACACATGTCGGTCATAGCATGTAATAAGAGTCCGCGGTCTTTGTGTCATGCCATCGACTTAGCAAGCACACGCGACTCCTTTAGTAGTTCCACATCATTATTACTACTTCTTTTGCTTTACTTCACTGTGATGTTTGGACATCTCGATTCCTAGCGCTTGAGCTATAAATACTATCTTGTGTTACTTGATGATTATTCTCACTTTTCTTTGGTCGTTCCCGTTACGCCATAAATCTGACGTGCAACGTCATATTGTTGATTTTGTCGCACTTGCTCACACACAGTTCGGCCTTATGCCCAAATGCTTCCAAGCCGATAACGGCACCGAATTCGTAAACAATGCCACCACTTCCTTCCTTACCAGTCGCGGCATTGCCTTACGTCTTTCGTGTCCATACACCTCGCCACAAAACGGCAAAGCTGAGCGCATGCTTCGTACCATCAACAAACAATCACGCACCATCACGATCCACGCATACATGCCTCCACCTTATTGGGCTGAAGCCCTCGCTGCTGCCACATATGTGCTTAACCGGCGCCCCTCCTCATCTGTGCATCACAGTATACCCTACCAGCTCCTGCATCAGAAGCTCCCGGATTATTCCTCCCTCCGTGTGTTCGGCTGCCTCTGTTATCCGAACCTTAGTGCCACGACACCTCACAAGCTCTCCCCTCGTTCGACTCCATGCGTGTTCCTTGGGTACCCTCCTCCCACAGGGGTATCGTTGCTGGACATGTCCAAACCGCCGTATCATTATCTCACGGCATGTTGTCTTGATGAGCTTGTGTTCCGTTCGCCTCGGCACCCTCGGCGGCCTGCATGCCGTCTTCACTTGACTTTTGATGCGAGGATGTCTTCACCGACGGCAGCCTCCGCCACTTGGCGTTGGCGACCGCGTACTACCTCGATTGCTCCTCCTCCCGCGAGTTGAGCAGATGGACCTCCGGACCGGCGGTCATATCTGCCGCCCCTGACCGGCCGATCGTGGCGCGGCGATCGCCGCCGCTCACGCGCGGCGGCGCCTGTCGATCCTCTGCTCCGGCCGGCGCCCGGCACTCGCTCGCTGCATGGCGGCCCCATCGTCTACCGCCGGCGCCGCCGCCGCCCGGTGCCTCCGGTGCCCGACACCGTGGCCGCTCGGCGCCACCGCCACCTTTCGCGCCACGACGTGGTCTCGCACCGGCGATCTACGTCCGCCCACCGCCTCAACCTCTCCACCACGACGGCCTCGCCGATCTCGGCGAACTCACCGCGCGCTATTGGCGACCGACCCGATTGGCGTAGCTGCGATGGCGGAGGAGTCAAGGCTCTCATGGACAACGGCACTGGCGCCTCGTCCCCGACCGTCCGGTGCTAACATTGTCACCGGCAAGTGGTCGTACAAGCACAAGTTCCACCGACGGCTCCTCGCACGCCACAAGGCTCGTTGGTCGTCCGAGGCTTCTCCAGTGGCGGCGTCGACTACGACGAGACGTTCGGCCGGTTGTCAAACCGCGACGATCACGCACCGCTCGGCAAGATCGCCGCCTCGCGTGCACGGCTTGTTCACCACTCGATGTGAAGAACGCCTTCTCCACGGCCACTGGAGGAAACCGTTCTCGCCAGCGGCCGTCGGGCTTCATCGACTCGCCAACCCGACTATGTCATCTTCTGCGAAGTCATCAGACGGGCTCAAGCGAGCTCCCGGGCGTGGAACCGGCGCCGCCTCGTACATCGCCGCGATCGGCCATGCTGCGACCAAGTCCGATGCATCTCTCTTTGTTTACAAAGATGGAGATAGCGTCGCCTACCACCTTCAGACGTCGGCGACATCATCCTCGCGCATCGCCACGGCACTACTTCAAAGACATCATCGCGCGCCTCCACTCGAGTTCGCCATGCGGACCTCGGCGACCTGCACCACTTTCTGGGATCTCGTGACGCGCGATGCTGATGGCCGTTTTGTCACAGCCGCCAAGATCGCCGTCGACCTCCTCCAGCGTGCGGGCATGTCAAAGTGCCACCGGCCGCGACGCGATGCGGATGCCCGACGCATGCCGAGCCTTGGCCACCGACGGCGCTCCGTGGTCGACTCGCTGATCACGGAGCCTCATTGGTGCACTCGATGACTCGACCGACACGGCCCGTCGGCCTATGCCGCCGGCAAAGTCGCTTGTTCATGCATGATCTCGCGAGCCGCACCGCGCGATCAAGCGCATCTGCGATACGTCAAGGGTTCTCTTCTGCTGGTCTTCACCTCGGCGTCGGCAGATCAACGGATCATCGCCTACTCCGATGCCGATCAGGGGCTGCCCCGACTTATTTGCTCCACCTCCAACCTGCGTCTTCCTCGGCGACAACCTGGTTTCTGGTCATCAAGCGCCAAACCACGGTCTCCGCTCCGGTGGCGAAGCGAGTATCGTGTTGTGGCTCATGTCGTGGCCGAATGCTGTTGGTTGCGACAGCTTCTTCAGGAACTGCACATCTCGGTCTCCGTCGCGACGGTCGTTTACTGCGACAACGTCAGTGCCGTCTACATGACGGCCAATCCAGTCCATCATCGTCACACGAAGCATATCGAGATCGACATCCACTTCGTCCGCGAGAAGGTTGCATTGGGACAGGTTCGAGTGCTCCATGTTCCCTCGACACACCAGTTCGCGGATATCATGACCAAGGGTCTCCCTGTACAGTTGTTTAGTGATTTCCGGACCAGTCTGTGCGTCCGTGATCCTACCGCTACGACTGCGGGCGGGTATTAGGATAATTACTAATGTACCCCTGTACCTGTACATGGCTATATATATGAAAGGCACCCCCCCACTTGGGTGTGTGGTGATTCCCCCAATCTCATTCTGCAGTTTTTTCTCCTATTATTTTGTATTTCCTTAGTCTTGCACACCAACTAGTATCTATATTATTCAACACAACTCCTAGTACCCTGATACTGGTTATAGCAGTTTTGATTGGTAACCATCCAGTTATCACCTGGTATTGGAACCCTGGTCCAGATAGTGTTTCTTGTTAATTGTACCATAGTTGTTATTAATACACAAAAGATTGGTTCAGATTTTGAAATGCTACTAGCCTACAAGTAATGTATTGAGATGTTAATTGCTTAATGAACATAAAGTCTCTCTCTCTTGCTGACCAGTTTATGATGGCAAATGGAACTTTGGTTCGTACCCTCATTCACACTGATGTGACAAAGTATTTGTCATTCAAGGCTGTTGATGGAAGCTATGTCTTCAGCAAAGGGAAGGTAAGACCTTCAGCTTACACTCACCCCTCCTGTACTCCTATCTTGTATGGATGGCACCTTTGCTGGATTGGTCATAAGCAGATCTTTGATCTCCTGTATTTTAGCACTATTATTCAAACTGATCACCTCCATTCTGTTGATGTGTTGCATTTGCATCAGATTCACAAGGTTCCTGCCACTGACATGGAGGCTCTAAAATCTCCTTTGATGGGCTTATTTGAGAAACGTAGAGCAAGGAACTTCTTCATTTATGTCCAAGATTACAATGAAGCTGATCCAAAAACACATCAAGGATTGGACCTTACAAGGATGACAACTAGAGAATTGATTGCGTGAGTGCCTAGTCTATTCTGTCAGCATTGTTGTATCAGTAATATACGTTTTTTGGTTAAAAAATTTAAAGAAAATTGCTTATTCTGTTCAGCCGCTGAAATGTACAAAACCTGGTTTTTAGCCTTCTCCATGTCAGGCAAGAATATTCTACATGCTTGTTCTAATTGCATATGCATCTCAAGCACTTCCTTTTGTTCTCCTTTTATTTGTTTTTTTTTCCAGAAATAGGGATTGGTCGGATGATTTACTTTCTTTTGAGAAAATTGCTAGAGTTGCAGGATATATAATGTACTAGCAAGCCTTCTCATGTTGTGAAAGGATATCTCTTGTTACCTCATTCTGCATCGTAAGTAACCTTATTTGTTGTTTGTTTATCAGGAAACACGGATTGAGTGATGATACTGTGGATTTCATTGGCCATGCGCTTGCTCTTCACAGGGATGATCGTTACCTAAATGAAGCAGCACTTGATACTGTAAAAAGAATGAAAGTATGTCCTGACTGAAGATTCAATAGATGTTTTTTCCCCAAGAAGATAGATGGTTACTAACTTATTAAAATTATTATAAGTGATATAATCTGCTTCCCTTGTATATATGTTTGGTGATATTTCTATCGTTTATCCTTGATTGATGGAGCATAATCAAACTTCACTGGTTGCTGTTAGCTTTATGCTGAGTCTCTTGCACGCTTCCAAGGAGGCTCACCTTATATATACCCATTATATGGGTTGGGTGAGCTGCCACAGGTCAGTCATTTTTCAAATCTTTGAGCTAATACCTTGTATACCGCATGTTGATGCTTTTAAGATGCTTACATGGCTGTCTTATGTTTCAGGCTTTTGCACGTCTAAGCGCTGTTTATGGTGGTACTTATATGTTAAATAAGCCAGAGTGCAAGGTAGGTCTTATCCCTTTCGTGCTTATGATTCACGTCACTTGAATGAGAACAAATTTCCAAATACACTCTTTTGAAGGTTGAATTTGATATAGAGGGCAAAGTGTGTGGCGTTACATCAGAAGGAGAAACTGCTAAATGCAAAAAAGTCGTCTGTGATCCTTCTTACTTGCCCAACAAGGTAAATATCACTGTGTCTATTTAAAATTGTACGTTGTTTACATATGCTCTAACCAAATACTGAATTTCTTATGTTTCAACCAAATTTACTGAAATTTTGAACCTTCCTGGTCTGTTCTCTTCTAATTCTTGGTTGGCTGCTGACTGTTTTGCTACATATCGCTCTCCTACTTTGAGGTTCACTTTGTGTTTATGAACAGGTAAGGAAGATTGGAAAAGTTGCACGCGCAATTGCCATTATGAGCCACCCAATGCCAAACACAAATGATTCCCACTCGGTTCAGATTATTTTGCCACAAAAGCAACTTCGGCGCAAGTCAGACATGTGGGGCTTCTCCTTCTCTCTCAATTCTCAAATAATTTTCATTGGATCCATGTCTAACTTCAGTTTCCATTGCTTGATTATGTGACATGTATGCTGGTTTATGTTTCTTAGGTATGTCTTCTGTTGTTCATACACTCACAATGTCGTGCCAAATGGGAAGTTTATTGCATTTGTGTCTGCAGAAGCAGAGACTGATAATGCACAGTCCGAACTGAAGCCTGGAATTGATCTACTTGGTCCAGTAGATGAGCTGTTTTTTGATATGTATGACAGATATGAACCAGTGAATGAACCATCTCTTGATAACTGCTTTGTCTCAACGGTAAGTTTTGCTGTATATGATAATGAAATGAATGTTAAGTCTCAATATTTTAGTAGATGTTTATGGCAGTTTTTCTCTTTGCAGAGTTATGATGCTACTACGCACTTTGAGACAACTGTGACAGATGTTCTTAATATGTACACAATGATTACTGGAAAGGTAAGCTTCAGCTTCACTTCTTTTTACTTTGAAAGGCCTTTTGTTGTTACCGAAATAATGCGGCTGTAGCCGATATTTATTTCTGTTAATGTAGCTTAAACTCTGAGAGCTCACAACTTGTTCCCGAGTTCTGCTGTTTAGTTTTTATTCAATAGGCAGTCTTTGTTTGACTCCTTTTGGCCATAGAGAATGTGCCCTCGAGCAAAACTATTTCCTACTATATAGCTCTTGGATATTGCAGTTTGGTACTACGATCAATGTCACATTTTGTGTTCGAAAGATGGATTACACTTGGCTCTCTGCTCTTCTTGCAGACTGTTGATCTTAGCGTTGATCTCAGCGCTGCCAGTGCTGCTGAAGAATACTAGATTTTCAAATCAAACCCTACATTTCTTCAAGACACCATACTTCCGAGAGGAACACCACAGGACAGATCCTACTTTGTGATTGGCCCGAGTTACTTCAGCTGCATATTGCATAGGTGTTCAGGTCCATGCTTGCTAGCAGCACTATGCGAAATCTTTCAAAATGATGGAATGATGTGGTTTCCTTTGTTACTTTCATGATGATCGAATGGTGTAAACGATATACTGTGGTAACCTTTCAACATGTTCATGTTCATGTTCCTTAATTGGTGATGCATCATATCCACTTTACTGTTATGCCTATCAGTTTCTTATGAACGATGTGAAATTCCTGTGTTCCAAGCAGGGCATAAGCATGTCACCGCCTACTTCCAGAGTTGAATCGGTGGCTCTGCGATATACGTTTTTAGATAGCGTGTCTCAAAAGTATACGGCTGGCCATATTTGACGTAATAAAGCAGGTTTAGTTTGGAACCAAACGGGAAATAAAATTTAATAAAAACCGAGCCAAGCCAGCTGGAAAAGAAGAAAGCATATTGCTAGATTTCATGCAGCCCAAGAAAAACAAGAACAAGAAGAAGAAAAAAAACAAGAAATGTAAGGTACACGATTATCCTACGGACACGGGCTCAGAGAAACAACAATCTTCCTGTTAGCTGACCAATTTCCCCCCTAAAGATGAGTCATTTTTCAACTGCTTGGATTGCCTTTAGATTCGTGAAAATTATACAGTTGACCACATTTTATGTAACAAGGCAGGTTTGGAAGCAAGGGCAATAAAATTTAATAAAAACCGCAGCCCAAGAAAAACAAGAAATGTAAGGTATATGAGGACCCTACCCACGTAAGGCAAGGGAAACAACAAAAGTGGTTATTTCCATGTAAGCTGACCGATTTTCTACTAAGTCATTTTTTAACTGTTTGGGTTGCATTTGGATTTACGAAACCCTAATAACATCATCTTCCCTACCCACATGCTTTCCTTCGTTTACATCGCCCGCCCTAATGTAGCCATATCCTATAATGGCACATGATACCGTAGCATCTCTCTTGGTCTTTGCCCTTAGGCGGCGCTACCTACCAAATTTATTTTGATAAACAATTTGGTACCCTCGCAAAATCTATTTAAACAATTTGGCACTTGATACCGTAGTATTGTTAACCAAGGAAAATAACTCATGACTTGTCATTTTGAATTCTTGGGTTCATGAATTCTTCTATAGCTTAAATGACTCAATTATGACTTACGAGCTATAGTTTGGAAAACTACACTAGAACCGCAAAGTGTACAATATTTTTATCAGCAAACATGTCAAAAGCGACTAAGTATATTTATTGCCTATACTTTGAACAAAAAACAGAAGCCCATGTGCGCAAATATTCGGCCATCGGAGGACCCGCGCGCGAAAGCGACGGGCCGTGTTTTTTGGCATCGCATCCAAATTCCGGATTCCCAAACGCCACATCCCACTCCCACCGCTGCCTTTTGTCAACACCACTTCTCGTCTCCGCCGCATCACCCCCTCTCGGCCTCCGGAACCACTGCGACCAGCTCGCCGAGCCGCCACCTCCGCGATGGATGAGGAGTACGACGTGATCGTGCTGGGCACGGGACTCAAGGAGTGCATCCTCAGCGGTCTCCTCTCCGTCGACGGCCTCAAGGTAGAGTTATCCTTCCGATCGATCGCTTCCCTCCATCTCGTGCGCTGCGCCTCCGATCCGTCGCTTCGGTGCCCGGATTTCGCGTCCCCGTGGCAAATCAGTGTTCCAATCTCGCTTCCGTTGCCTGGGGCGGCGAACTGGATCACCGGAGCGCGGTAGCTCGTAGATCGGGCGGTGCCGCTCGTTTGATCTGGACTTGATGCTCTGCGCTCAGATGAATCCTTTGCTGTAGTGTTTTGTTGGTCTGATTATGTAGTGTAGTGATGGGCGTCCCTGATTCACCAATTTAGCGCGCTTTCTGAGCGTAGCGAGGTGTAATTCTCTAGAGATCGTGGCTGCGGTGCCCTATCCGGATCGGTAGGTGCAGCGTGGTTGTAGTGGTTGCTTGCGTTTTGTTGGAAGGAAGGACGTGTATTGGGGTAGGGACTAGGGAGGGAGAAGGGTGGGCATGTTTTGTCCCAGCTAGTTGTATTTAACTTGTGTCGCTTGCTCAATTTTACAACTTTTACTAGCCTGATTTTCCATGTTGGCTTAAAACAAAATAACTAGTGGGCTGGGCTACATTGAATCCAGACTGGGAAGACACATCATGTAGAATTTTCTCATGCGTGTGGTAGAGCTGTGGAAGTAGGGGTGCCAACAAGCCTACCTTAAACCGGCCCAGCTAGGCTTGCTCGACTTGGAACTGAGTTTGAGCTTGGTTGGAATTAAGTTTTGGGCTATATAATGAAAAGCTAATACTAGATCTATACTAATACTAGCTGAGTGCCCGCATATTACAAAGGAATATGATTAACATGGTATGATATAGATTTTCTTTTATCTTAGCACAACAATTGATCATAAAATTTACTTTCAGAACCTTTCAAAAGAAAATCTTTATATTATTTAAATGAAATGATGTACATGTACTTGTTTGCAAGATTCAAAAACGCCTTAAGTTCGAGGGATTTATTGCAAGGGATTCTTATGGTGGGGATTAGAATTGATAAGGAGGTGTGTTTGTTAGGAGGATTTTGATTGAAGAGATAATAAGGTTAGTTAGTTGGGGGAAATTTTTTAGGGAAGTTTTTTTTCAGCCTTTTCTTACCGTTTTTTGTTGGGAGTACAATTTTGAGATAAGAGTTTGTTGGAATTTGGATGTGGGAACCGTTTTTCTCTAGCCTTTACTTGTTTTTTACTTGGAGGTTTTTTAGAGGTGGGTCAGGGAGGCAGACTAAGGTATGAGTGAGTTGGTGATACATTCGTCTGCCTTCCCGACACATCTCTTAAAAGAACCCTAAGAAAAAGCCAAATAAAAAGAAAAAAAATCAGGAAAAACCCTTACTCAAAACAAGCTCACCTCCGTATCTATCCTAATCCCTATCAACATGATCTCTTCCAATAACTACCCCTTGATGTCAAGTGTCTATGACTCAAATGTATACATGCACATCCCCTTATGAATGTTGTTGTGATGATATTGCAGGTGTTGCACATGGATAGAAATGACTACTATGGAGGAGATTCCACCTCGCTCAACCTTAACCAGGTAAGCAACTCCAATGAATTTAGTTAAATGCTGCAGGTTTTAGATTTGTTGACCCATTTCTTGTCAAGGAATGTTCATGTTATTACACAGTACATAATGCCCTTTAATTGATGTTGGTGGAGCATGAATACTAACCATGGTTTTGAATTCTCTTTTTGGGACAGCTCTGGAAGAGGTTTAGAGGGGAAGACAAGCCCCCGGCACATCTAGGTGCGAGCAGAGATTACAACGTAGACATGGTTCCAAAGGTGCGACAGAGTCGCCTCAATCCAAATATATCTTTAGTATCGTGGTGAATGTATGCGGCAGTGCGGCACCATCTATGTTTGCGAGGATGACATAAACAGAAAACCCCATGATGGTGCATTGTTTTATTTTGATGAGAAACATTTGGAGCTTTATATGTGATAGATGTGGTGATTTACTGATTCAACAAATAATGAAATCTCATGTGTAACTACTGGAAAAAAGTTATTTTGATACTCAATAATTAAATGTATTATTAAACTAGGGTACTATTATGGCTCTTATGAGTAACATACTGATGTTATCAAAAAAATGTTTCTGTGATCAGTTTATGATGGCAAATGGGACATTGGTTCGGACCCTCATTCACACTGATGTGACGAAGTATTTGTCATTCAAAGCTGTTGATGGGAGCTACGTCTTCAGCAAAGGGAAGGTAATCTCATCAGCTTATGTCCTCCCTTTCTCTTTCATTAATGGCATGTTTCCTGTATTTTCCATAGGTGGTTGTTAGATATCCTATATTCTGATCCTACGCTAGCGGTGTAACTTACCTTTATCTTTTATCATTTTCAATCAGATTTACAAGGTTCCTGCCACTGATATGGAGGCTCTGAAGTCCCCTTTGATGGGCCTTTTTGAGAAACGCAGAGCAAGGAACTTCTTCATTTATGTCCAAGATTACAATGAAGCTGATCCAAAAACACATCAAGGATTGGACCTTAATACGGTGACAACTAGAGAATTGATAGCGTGAGTACATCAATGCTTATTGCATTGCATTGTAATCATTGCTTTGTTAGTAATGTACTTATTGACCAATTGTAATGCTCCAAGTCTCCAACCCAGTTTGCCTAGTGAATCCTGGTAGTATTGGGAAATTGGGATTAGACCCACATGTCCTATTATAGTAGTGTCAGAGTAGCAGTTAATGCTTTGGGAACCATGCATATAAACCTCGATTACCCTTTCAGGCAAAGCAAGTACTAAAACATATGAGTTGGCCGTATCTTGAGTGTCACATACTCATATCAATATGTTCCCTTACTGCATTGTTCAGTTTCCTTTCCTTATAGAAAATTGCTTGCCACATTGTTACATATTGCCTAATGTGGACCTACTTACATATAGATTGCCTTCTTTTTTTGCTTGTAACAATATCCTCCCTGATCTTGCCGTCTTCTAGTGGTTGTCTTCTGACAAAAATCCATTATTTTTTTGTAAAAAAAGATTAAAGAAAATTGATGCCTTGCAAAATATATCATTGATTGGCCTTCAATTTTCCACATGTTGCGAAAGGATATTTCTTGTGCTTGCTGGTTACCCCTTTCAGCACATAAATAACTCCCTGTTTCCATTTGTGGTGTTTCAGAAAATATGGCTTAAGTGATGATACAGTTGATTTCATTGGCCATGCACTTGCTCTTCATAGGGATGATCGTCACCTCGATGAACCGGCACTTGATACTGTAAAAAGGATGAAAGTAAGTCTTGACCAAAAGCTCTGGTTGATGGTTCCTAGTTTGTTATTATAACTACGGCTGTCAATTTGTCATAATCCCCAATTCCCTGTCATTGCTGATTTGCTGTACCTTTTAGCCATGTCATTGCTGTTGTTTGAATATGCTTGCTTCATGGAGTTCAATTACATTTTGCCGGTTTTCTGCTTTTAGCTATATTCAGAGTCTCTCGCACGCTTTCAAGGAGGCTCACCGTATATTTATCCGCTATATGGGTTGGGTGAGCTGCCACAGGTTAGTCAATTTTTAATCTTTTAATCAAATACTTGCATGTTTTTAGGATGCTTGTATGTTACAATGTTTGTTATACTACAGGGTTTTGCACGTCTAAGTGCTGTGTATGGTGGTACTTACATGTTAAATAAGCCAGAGTGCAAGGTATGCTTTATCATTTGTCATGACACAAAATCTAGGTAACAAACAAATAACACTCGTTTTCACTTGTGCCACCTAACTCATATAGGTTGAATTTGATATGGAAGGGAAAGTGTGTGGTGTTACATCAGAAGGTGAAACCGCAAAATGCAATAAAGTTGTCTGTGATCCCTCGTACTTACCCAACAAGGTGAATATTCCTCCCTGTATTCAATTTAGATCCATTTCGATGTTATACTTATATCTTAATACATTGCAAGCAATTTACTGTATATTTGGACCCTTCCCCCCTCTTATCTTCCCTTCTTGAGAACTTATTGTCTGCGACCTCATATGTTGCTTTTGCTATATGATGCTTCCCTATATATATATATATATATATATGTTTGTCAACAGGTTAGGAAGATAGGCAAAGTTGCACGTGCAATTGCTATTATGAGCCACCCTATCCCAAATACAAATGAGTCACACTCAGTCCAGATTATTTTGCCACAGAAACAACTTGGACGCAAGTCAGACATGTGAGGATTTTCTCATGCTCAAATAATTTTTATTCGATGAATGACTAGATTTACTTGCTAATTGCCTTATTTAATGGATTATGCTAGCTTGATTTATGACATTTCTATTTGTATTCTCTTGTTAGGTATGTCTTCTGTTGCTCATACACACACAATGTCGCACCAAAAGGGAAGTTCATTGCTTTTGTGTCTGCAGAAGCGGAGACTGATAATCCACAGTCTGAGCTAAAGCCTGGAATTGATCTACTTGGTCCAGTAGATGAGCTATTTTTTGATATGTATGACAGATATGAACCAGTGAATGAGCCATCTCTTGATAATTGCTTTGTCTCAATGGTAAGTTTTGCAGTATAAGTAACAAAATGAACATTCAGTTTTTCATTGTTTGACTCTTAGATGTTAATTGTGTTTTTCTCTCTGCAGAGCTATGATGCTACCACGCATTTTGAGACAACTGTGACAGACGTTCTTAACATGTATACAATGATTACCGGAAAGGTAACATGTTCTTCATCTTAATTTTTTCTTTAAACAATATGTAATGCTTCTATGTAGTAGCTGAAGCTAACTGCACATTATTAGCGTTTCCTGCATTCTGACATAAACATTTTTTTAGAAGGATGTTAGATTTGCTAAACAATAACTCTTTGCCCTTCCTTTTCGCTATCTTTTCATAGACTTCATGCATATCTAATCCACTCGATCCACTATTTTATGTTGCAAATATGGATATCCTTCCTATCCTAACTCTGCTCTTATTGTAGACTGCTGATCTTAGTGTGGATTTAAGTGCCGCTAGTGCTGCTGAAGAATATTAAATTTCATAATCAAAATCCCATTGTTCGTCGAGATATACCCTTCCTTGAGGGGACACCACATGACAAACCATAATGGATGACTAGTTCTAGCTATTTCAGCTCCAGATTATATTGGGTGTTCTTGCCAAATGTCTACTGCATGTTTGTTGCTAGCAGCAATATGGAAAAATGTTGATTCGAGATGTTTGAACATGGTGGTTTTATTTAATACAGTAAATGGTTGAATGGTGTAAACAGTGAACACGGTGACTTATGACCTTTGTGGTTTTATGTAGTGTTGTATGCTATGAATATTGTGTATGTGTTGCAATAGCCCAATGAGCAATATATAGAGTACAAGGGATACAAGATTAAATCTTAATAATAGGAAATACCATTAATACTTTTAATACATCCTTTCAAATGCAAGGTGTATGCAATAGTATTGTATTTGGAAAGGGTTGACACTACAATATGGAAAATGAAAAGTCCGAGTTCTGATAATGTCGTTGTAGCGTGTAGCTCTTGGAAAATATATCAAGCATTAAAAGATCTCTTTCCATCCAGGGTTGTGTGATTGTACATAAAGTACAAGATGCAGGGGCTGATAAAGTAGAGACAAGTGGGAGCAAAGTTGACCGTGGTAACATGACGAAGAAGATGAAATCGACAGCAATAGAGAACTGTTAAATCAAGCCAAAAAGGAATAGATAGAATTATGGTGGTGTGGATCAAAGCCCAAGTCGGCGGCGGCATAGTGCACAAAAAAACACTGAAGAGGCGCAGTGCGGAAGAAGCGCGGTGGCTTAGAAAGAGCAGCGACATCATAACGACTTCTGCGATTTGCAATGGTTCGAAGAGAAGAGCGACAGCTGTTGCAATGCGAAAGGAAAGAGTGGGATAGGAAGCAATCGGCTGACTGACAAGGATTTTGTGGACTTGCAGTGAATCCGAGTCGGCGGCGGAACGAGGTCGAGGTGGTCGAGCAGAGCTTGAGCCCGAGGCAGTGGGAGGTTCAAGGGGTGTGTCGGGGAGCCAAGGCGGCGCGATATCTGAGCGGGGACGGCGGCGGCTTGATCCAGATCGGATCTGGACGGCGGCGGCGGCGGTCCAAGAAGACGACGGGCGACGATTCGGGAGGCCCAGTGGGAGAGCACGGGCGACGTGAGAAGCAGAGCTCGGGCGCGCAATCGAGGTGGTGCGCGACGAGGTCGGCGAAGGTGGCACGGCCAGAGAGGATATGGTCGCGCAGTTTGAGGAGGCCCGTGTTAGCGTCGGCGCAGGTGGTGACGGAGATGATGCGGCCCTCGGGGTCCTTCCAGGAGGTCTTGCGGCGGGGAGCCCTACTTGATCAGGATGCGCGACTCCTGCACCTTTTCCACCTCTCCGGCCGCAGCCATCTGCACTCTTCCTTTTTCTTCCTCCTCCCTCTCGGGCTATCGGCTCTCTCGCTCTCTCGACGACGACAGAAACAAAGCGAAGATGATGTTGCTGCTTCTGCGCCGAGTAACTACAACCAGAAGGAGGCCACCCTCGGGAGTGAAGATAGCTCCTCCCGAGGGTGGCGACAGCGAAGGACGAGCGGGGGCTAGGAGGCGGCAGCGGTAGCAAACTCTAACACTAACCTTTGCTCTGATATCATATTATGAATATTTTGTATGTATTGCAATAGCCCAATAGGTAATATACATAGTACAAGGGACACAAGACTAAACCCTAACAATAGGAAATACCACTAATACCCTTAACAGTGTCAATGGATTGAATATGAATCGAACAGTGGTCTTCTCGTATTCATGTTCGTATTTGTATTTTCTAAACGAATGCAAATTCAAATATTGTCGAATATGAATACAAATTGAATGTTGTAACGAATACAAATACAAATATGGATCTAATACCTACTCAATTTGATCGGATTCGGATGTCCTCGTAACTTAGGTAAAGGTAAGATATTTATGATACTTTATCCTCGTACATAGCATACTTAATCATTCTACGTTATCTATTTCATCTAAAAACATGCATTCATATTAAATTAAAAATATTCATCCAACTAATTAGCTATACTGTAATAAAATATGTATATTATTTTGTCAAATTCAAATACGAGTACGAATAGTGCGGATAAAATAACATTTCAAATGACAAAAGTCCATATCATATTCATATCCATAGTTTTTATGCGAATACGAATATGGAAGAAATTGTTAAACGGATGGAAAAATCTAAACTATATTCGTATCCTATCGAATACGGTAGTCGAATAAAACAGATAATTTGTATTTGATTGACGCCCCTAGTTTTATGTGATATATCATAATTGGGAAATGGGTCCTTTGCATTGAAGGTTTCAATGCAGAGGATCTACATTACATGACATTAGAAAGCGATTTTCACCGTCCGATCAAAATCAAAGGTCTAGATCAATAGATACAGTGTTGCTACAGTATATATTTTAATGTTGGTGTGGAGCCCATGCTAAGTACCGTTGATACGCTCCGCAGAAATACTGTTCATTAAGTGCAGCGGTTCAGTAACTTTGCATGTATTATTCTTCAATGTTGTGTTCTTTCCCGTTATGTTACTTTGGGTTGCCCGAGGCAGGGTTTTGATTCTTGTTTTGCCAAAAATCCTAGCTGTTTACCGCCGGTAACTAGTATTTTCCCAGGTGGCTTTGATTCTTCGAATGTAAATGCAAACTTTAAATTTGGCATGTTCCCACCAGGAGCTACCGTTCTGGACCTTCTGGTACCAATAGGGGAGACCCTGTCGCTGACGTTGGCCAACCACCGGAATTTGAAACCCTGGCCCGAGTTAGCAATACCAACACATGAGCCGTTCTTGTCATGCCAGCTGAAATCTGCTCCTATATGGTTAGCATCATTCGGATACTGGCCTGAACAAGACAAGAAGTTTATTCCATTCAGATACAAAAATACTCAATACAGAAATCTAGAATCAAATAATTAAATGGGACAGAGCAATGGATTGATAAGAAAGCCATCATCTTATTACCTCCCTCAATATGACTTGTCTCCATTATCTTAACACTAATACTTTCATTAGCTTGACACAAGCAAATAGTAATAATCATTTGGCTAGGATTTTAAATTCAAATCCAAAGATTAAAATATAAAAAAATTCGGACTAGTATTTTTTCCACCGGTCCAGGCCGGTAACCACCAATTTATTTATTTATTTATTATCACTGGTGACTACCATATGAAGCACCAAATATCGATGCACTATTTAACGACTACAGGGAGTAAATCTTTCTAGAAAAATTATAGCACATGAACACGCGGCATCATTACAGCACCAAAAAACACACACATCATACAAGCCATTGCTTTAGAACACACTGCTGCTCACTACTGATGCTTTATCACTCTATACTAATGCTACCACCGGCATCATTGCCTTCCCGTGCTGCCTGTTTCATCATTTCGATCTTAACAGAAGGCCCTGCTGAATCGACAGGATTCGTCGATTCGGCCTTGCCGTTGCCCTCCTTCAATCCTTTTCTCCTCTTAACCTTCTCTGCCCAACCCAGGACGCCCTGCTGCACATGCTCGTTGAAGATTTCCTTCTTGTAGAAGCTCCCCATCTTTGCGTACAAGACAGGAAAACATCCATTAACCTGTCTTGACGATTAGAAACATCGTATGATAGCGGAATATTGGCTCACCTGCGTTACAATTGCATACAGAGGCAGGGTGCTGTAACTGCAGAGAAGTTGAATAATGACCCTGCAATAGAAGGATGGATGCAAAGAGTTAAAGAGCAAATTCATGTTTGCATTTTTCCTATGGGATAAGAAAATGGAGGCATGTGTGAAGTACCCAATAACAAGCCTTGGAACGATGAAACCAACTTTCCCCATGATGCAGGAGTTGAATCCATAAGTGGTCTACAAAAGGAAATAGGGTAAGCAATGCCGTGATCAGTCATTACATTTAACTGAGCTTACCAGTGTCCAGAAGAATGATTACCAGTATCCAGAAGAAGAATGCAATCTCAAACGCATTCTGAAAGAGAATGAAGTGGATTAGGTACAGGACAATCCTTGGCCGTCCTAACCAGAAGTGGTCATCTGATGGTTTTACAACCAAATCGCCCTCAATCGCCGAGTGCTTCTCAGCTACCTCATGGGCTAACTGAGCTATGACGTGCTCCAGCTTAGTGCCAACGGCTAATAGAAGCTGCAAGGAGTATCAGAATAGGGAAGCGCCCAGTAAGACCATAGTCCTTGATCCTTACACACAGTTCAAAATTTATTTGGGGCACAATTGTTTGCCTTCAGATTATGTGCAAGGTGTAGTTTATATTTCTACAGGTTGCTACATAGTGACTTGGAGAACATTAGTATTAGAAATGTTTCCATAGTTTCAATAGTAAAATCAAAGCTCAAAGGGCTCACAAGCATGTCATGATGTGATTAGTAACATCTTCAGTGCAAATATGTATTGGTTCCTCTAAGTGATCTTTAAAATTTAGAGAAAACTGGATTGACACTTTAAAACAAAACATTATTACATATGCACTTACAAGAAGGGGAAGGAAAGCAATCCAAAAGTACATGTGCCAGCCTGCAGGTAAACAAAATGAGGCGTAATACAGCTTTAAGAAGCTTCAATCCTGAAATATTACTACAGTGCCTAGCTGCCGTGTGGAAAGGGACAAAACTGTTTTGGCAAGAAGATTCTACGGGAAAGTAGAAACCACAAAAGTGCTTTTCAGAAAGGATGAACTAAGCTTTACCATTAACATTCAACAACAGGAAGATCACCACGAAGATCCACAAGTACCAGCTAAAAGGAAATTTATACAGCATGGTTAAGTTGTGCATAGAAAATTATCTTGGAATTTGAAAGGAATATATAAACGACTGTACAACTCTTTGTATTACCTTATACCAACCACTTTCTTAAAATCAGCCTCTAAAACCCTCATCATGTATTTATGGAAATCAAATTTTAGGTTTCCACGGCAGTGAGTCTGCAATACAAAAGGACCTCATGTTTACATAAAAGGAAAGGACATAAGATTAGCTTAGTATGAGCTAATGCTTACCATGATAAAACCAAGACGCATTGTGGTGTAGTCAACTTTAGCTACTGAATAATAAAACTGCTTAACAAAAGAATGCTGAAAAGAAAAAAAAGGATAATTAGTTTGTTGTATACCAACTAGACTATACATGAAATTTCGCAGCATACAACAATATATCTGATAGAAGAGCACATCACATGCATTGCTTACCAGCCAACTCAACATAATAGAATCTTTGCCAATGCCCTTGAAATGTTCCTGGATAAATTCAGATTGGTGCAAACGGGTCACCTTCTTAGGCCCTGCAATTTCATACGATTTTATCATCCTATCGCAAATAAACTGGTCCTCAACAAAGCAGCTTATTTTTTTCACACATATTAATCAATTTCACACAATAAAAACTGCTGTAAACCCGCAAGTGTATCATTGCACTCAAATATGAACAGAAAGCAAGGTTCTAATACCATTTCCTGTAGCATTTTTCTGAATATCAACCTCCCACTGTTTCCATTGGTGTATCTGAGTAAGAGAATACAGTAAACATCAGCTGACAATACAAAAAAAATTCTGCGGCTTAACTGCAAGGCGTATCATAACTCATGAGTGGCTTACCTTTGCGCCTCCTAGAAGCATAGTTGTAACACTGAAAATAACATGCGTGATAGCGAGAACAAATATGAAAATATGCAACTGATGTATAGCTTCAAGGGACAGCAATGGAACTTTTCCCTGTTAAAACAAACAGTAGAATTCATGTATAGCATTAAACCATAAGAAAATCTGACAATTGTTGAATCTTTGAAGGGGCAGGGGATATCACATAGGGACAACTCATGTATAGAACTTTTTTTCCAATGTAAAAAGGAGCAACAGGTTATAGTGACACTCAAAGCTGAGCCACTTGAATATTTTTATCAGTTCAATCATAAACCCATCTAGTCTTCTTAAGAACAATATTCAATATTTATTCAACATTTTGACTTAAGTAGGAATATTTCCCATCTAATAGGGTTAACCGACCTTATCTTAAAGAAAGGCATTAAACTAACTATCCTTGTTTGTCAATCGTACTACCTAATTGTCAAATGTACAGTTAAGGGTAGTAGTGTAATAGTCATGTCAGTGTTAGGGGCAGTTATGTAATTGTAGTCTAGTCTAGGGTTTCTCTTGTACACTATATACTGCCCCTTGGGCTCTTGCAATAGAACCAACAATTCATTCCCTATTCCTCTCCTCTACTAAATTCTAACATGGTAATAGAGTCTAGATCCATACTCTAGCCTCGATCTTCTTCCACAGCTACCGCCCCCGGGAGGATCAATCTCCACTCCCGGGGTAGCACATAATCTCGTTTTTATCTTTAGCATTTGTAGTTTCTTAATGTCAAGTAGTACTAGCAACACGTAGTCTTCATCTTGTATGCCTCGTCTCAGCAGAACAACAACAACACTTCCCTTCCCAAATCCTTCGCTCCAATCCTCAGCTCCTGCCCGTGGTTCACTTCCTTCACCATCGTCTGCCTCAGCTAGTGCTCGGACACAGCGTTGCCATCGACGCCTCGACATCTGTTGACTCCCTCCGACGTCGCCATCACCTGGAGCCGTGACTCCCTCCTCACCTCCGCCTGGATCCAGCGCCACCTCCTCGCCTCGGCTCCTCTACTTTCGGCGTCGACGTCGCAACCGCCTGGAGCCACGACTCACTCCCCACCTACGCCTGGATCCGACGTCTCCAAACGTCGCCGTCGTGTCACCCGGCTAGATTCCGGCTGGATCGGCTTCATCGTCACTGGGCCTTATCACCACCGGATCCGGTGCTGCCACTCCTGGATCGGAGCCAGTGGAGCCTACCTCGCCGCCGCCTCTCAGCTGTCGAGCCGAGGTGCTCTGCTTCATCACCTTGGGGTCTCTCTGCTCCCAGCAAGGGAGTCTTCGCGGAACACCCCATGAAAGGTGGGAGCCGGCCGACGCAGCACCGACCCCTGCTCTGCTTCAGGCCAACCGAGCCGAAGAGCTCTGCTTGCTCTGCTTCTTTGACTGTCAACTGGCCTCTGCTTCGAGCCCTTCATCTTCACTGACAGCTTCGTGCACTAACTCCGGTTGGGGAAGATCTCGCCGGCTTGTTGTTCGCTTTGTTCATCAACTGGTCAATGCACCCGAGCCCTTCATCTTCACGAGAAAAGCATTCATCGTCTTATACTAACTCCGGCAGGGGTTGGTCATCAAGACGTGGAATAAGTGGCAATTATTATTTTGTTGTCACCTTCTTGAACTCCGAGCTCTCGATCGTTGTCGAGACTTCATCTTCATCGTCTGATCGTCGGACTTCATCTTCATCGTTGGTCGCTGCCTCTTGGCTGCTACGGCCATCGTCGTCGACAGTCACCTCATCCTCCAACTCGGATCCGGTGGGGTATGGTCTTCCTATCACCGGCGACGCTAGTCATCTTTGTCCGCAGATCAGGGCGGATCCATGTGGTCCCAACGTCACCAGTCATCATCGTCGTCGGGCTTCATCACCATCGGATCCGGTGCTGCTCGTCTTCTCTGGCTCGTCTCTGTCTCCACCGTCGGCCTCCTCTTGATGTCGTCAGTAGCAGCGCATCTGCATCTATGATGTAGTTGGGCCCGACATCTTTTGCTTCGACGGCACCACCTCCAGCTCACTCCGCTCGAAGCTTGTGGAGATCCTTTACCGCCGCTAGCCCACTACGGAAATCATCTTCTTCCTGCAGATCTGGTTTGCTGTTGCACTATGATTTGGGCTGTTGACTGCTACAATATGGATTGAGCTATGAGCTACTTCATTTCGGTGGGAGTGTGGTGCTGGTTCTTTGGTCTTTGGTGTTGAGCAGGTTGCTGCTTATGGTTTTGGAGAGGTGTGATCGTTTGTTGTTGCTGGTATCCTAAGTCTATTTTCCTTTGATTTCTATCGAGTCCATCCAAGTCCGCTACATGTCTCTTGGAGTTCGTCGAAGTCGTGCCAGTTCATCATATCCTTGGCCGATCAGTCGATTGCTTCTTCCTTTTTGAGTTTCCATGGTCCGTCCATTGGATCGAATGCGGTCACCCCCATCATCGTTGTTGATGCGACTTTGCCCTCTTGGTCCTCTCTTGTAGCCATCTTGCTACACATCGCATCATTGCAATTCTTGATCAATAGCCTTCTTTGTCGTCGCCATCAACTGTGTGGATTTCATGGGGATATGCTCCAGATCTTAGGATGATGTGACAATTGGCAATGGCGTTTACGGTTTTGTCGTTTCACGCGTTTTTCGACAAAGTTACTGAGCTTATGCTTTCGGCGGTCCGACCGGTCCAGACCTGCTGGTCCGACCGGTCCCATGTCGGTCGGACCGCCATCTGAAGCGGTCGGACCGGCGATGACCAAAGTGTTCAAATCGAGTGGGCCAAAAATAGGTGTTGTAGACAAGTAAGGGGATCCCAATGCACTTGGTCTCATAATTTTGGAGTCTCCAAGAAGAAGTTCTATTGATTTAAGTTTCCGAAGGTTTGGTTTTGGGAGCTTGAATTTCACTAAGTCTAAGGCGGTCCGATCCGCTCATTGTGGAGCGGTCCGACCAAGCCATGAAATGGCTCCCGACCGGCTTCACCGAGCGGTCGGGCCATGAATTACTTGAACGTCGGCCATCTTCGTGGCGATGTTGTTTTGTTAGGTCAAAGTCATTGGTTTCATGGCATATGATTTGCATGATGCATGTTTTGACTAACATGGGTCAAGTTGTGAAGAACTTGTTCCGAATACGTGTTTTCTTGTGCGTGGTTGTGCGGTGGCTTGGTGGTCAACGACGGTCAACGGCGAGGAGAATCGGGACTAGACTTGAAGAGTTGAGGTCCGAACGATCGACGATGCCGGGGTGGGTCAACGACTCAAGCGTGACACAAGATGGACAATGGTGACCTATTGGCAAATCCATGACGCATGGTGAAGCGGTTTAGGTCAAAAGGTTAAAGACAGCGCCGCGAAGCGTGCATATGTGACCCGCTTGTTAGTGGGCCTTAACGGAGCCCAATTAAGTCAAACCCTAAGAGTTTTAAGCCCCACTATAAATAGGAGGAGATGGTGGCTGCACTCTCTCTCTCGCCTTTTATGTTTCAAAACTCTAATTGCCTTTAGGGAGTTGAGGTGGAGGCTAGGGCTCTTGATGGTTTGTGGTGAATTTCGTGATCCTTGATTGTCTCTTGATCCATGATGGTGTGGATGTAATCCACTTCAATCACGAAATCAATCTATGCAAGGTTTGCTTGAGATAAGTCTCTTTTCGTTCTTGCTTTCAATTTGGTGATTTTAGGGCTTTCCTTGATCCGCGAGTTTGTGATTGATTCTTTCACGTGAATTAGCTTGTCGTGATATGTGTGAATCTATCTAGCATCATCTTGTTCATCAATTTCTCACGAACAAGCTTTAGGATCAAGTTTTCGTTCTTGCTCGGTTTTAGACCTCCTGTTGATCAATTGTCAATTGCTTAAGATCGCTCCAAGAATTATCATAATATTCGATTGGAATAGGTCCTCGATAGCATATAGAAGGTGTGTGCAAAGTTTCATAAAGATTGGAGTTGAGAATCAAAAGTTTCATCTAATTGCAACTTCGCCATCGGTGATTTCTTGTTGCAGATCGGTTCGAGTCACGGTCGGATCGCCATCATCACCGGTCGACCGATTTTGAGCGGTCCGACCGCCAAGACAAAGCCGGTCAGATCGCCAGGCAATCGGTCCGACCGGTTGAGTATAACGGTCAGACCGCCCGTGCTGTGAGTCTTGGTAATCTTAGTTGATTTTGTTATATTGCTTAGGGGTTTAATTGGATTCAATACTAGTCTTCCGCTGTACTGGTATATTGATCTTCATAGCTTTCTAATAGCTACTGGAGTTAAATTGTATTGAGTTCATAACTTGTGAAAAAGTGAGCGTGCTCCTATTCACCCCCCCCCCCCTCTAGTCGCCTTTACGGTCCAACAAACTGCCACTTCATCTTTGTTTTCGTTGGGCTCCAGATTTGACACCGTCACCTCACTTCTTGGGTGGATGGATCTGATTCGTCATCTTTGCCTTCTTCGGGCGCCAGATTCGACACCGTCACCTCACATCTTGGGTGAGCAGATCTGGTCCGTTGTTTTTGCCTTTGTCGAGTGCTAGATTCGACACCGTCACCTCACTTCTTGGGTGGGCCGATCTAGTTCGCGTCTTCGTCTCTATCTCTCTCTTTATCGGCTTGATTTGACATATCTCTCTATTCCTGTCGGTTTTAACATCTCCAAATCAAGACATTCGTATGTGAAGAGCCGAAGGACAATTTTTATTCAAGAGTTGCATGCTTCGACGATATCTTCAAGCTCGAACTTCGGATTTATCTTTTATTTTAATGTTGTTCTCTTCAAACTCAATGCTATTGCATACATATTGAGTTTGAATGGAGGTGTTAAGGGTAATAGTGTAATAGTAATGTAAGTGTTAGGGGTAGTTATGTAATTGTAGTCTAGTCTAGGGTTTCTAGTCTAGAGTTTTCTCTTGTACACTATATATTACCCTCTGGGCTCATGCAATAGAACCAACAATTCAGCCCCTATCCCTCTCTTCTCTCCCAAATTCTAACATGTACTATGCTCACTCTTTCCACATGGTAGACTCCAACATTTCTAATATTCCCATTTTGCAGTCAGCGCAAGAGTACAAGAAAGACAGAAGAACATGGCTTCATCGCATCCTAAGATTGAAAAAAGCATAGCTGAAGAATTAAAGAAAGGGCGTGGTCTAACTAACCGTCCAACTTGTGATACACTAACTATGGAAGTCCTACCAAGTATTAAGTGTCTGCATGTTCACAAATCACAATGGTACCTAACAAACTTTCATCTAAAACACAAAACACCACAGCTTGCACAAAATGAAAAGAAGTTAATATGAACAATGAGCAATATTCGAATTTCATGGTCCAATCACCTTCTTGTGGCAATTCTCGACCCCCGCCGCGCCCTTACTGAGCAGCCGCCTCCCGATTCGGCCAATGATCTGGGCGGCAACAAAATGCTCCTTTGAGGACCCCACCTCGCCAGCCCGATCCTCCCCCTTCTGGCATGGCAGCATGTGGCCTGTCCAGCGAGGAGGAATGCAGGTCCTCTGAATCAGCCCCTGGAACACCGTCAGCAGCAGGGAGATAAACCCCAGAAGCATCAACTCTGCATTACACACACCAAGGAACAGTTCAGATGTACTTTCCCTTACTATTTATTAGGGATTGTACCATAGTATATCCCAAACTTAGAAGGACAGTATGATCAAGAGGAAGGAAAACAGTATGTTTTCATGAAGTTGCCCATATACCCTTGTCTCACCCAGAAGAAAGATGCATATTTCGCAGACCGAGCCATACAAGGACAGAAAGAGAAGACGCACACTTTTAACTTTTGCACAAAACATTTTTATTTTCACCGGAAAATGCGAGGAAGAAGAAGGTGCATTTTTGGCGTCAAGTCCACCGAGTCATTACGGAATTGCAGAACCGTTCTTCCTTCCTTTTGGCAGTGAATCAGACGAGAATTGAAAGAAGCTGCTGTTACCCCGGCTTAAGGAAAGCTGGGATAGCGATAGAATCAGAGATAGCATTATTCTGCACCCCACTGATATATTTTTTGAAGAAATGCACGAGAATTGCCATCTTTGCATTAAAGGCAGGAGGTTGTTCACAGGTTACATACCAGTCCCAAAAAAGCAAAACGGAACAAACTAAACTAAAAACTAAAAGGCCAGAGAAAATTCCTCCATTTCTTGGCAATGGGCAATCACACACACACACACACACACACACACACACAGAGAGAGAGTGGAAAAGTTGGTACCTTCTTTGACCTTGAGGAGCGCCTCGTAGAGTGGCTTCTGATTCTTCTTCTTGAGCGTCTGCCCTTGCAATCAAAGAACAACACCACAGCGCGAGCAGCCGATCAACACAGATCCCAGGAGGGTGGGGGGAGCAGATAACAGGAAACGGCTCAAAGTAATGAAACAGGGATATTCCATCTGCTTACCTTGCCGAGGTAATGGAGGCGCCGCTCGGCGGCGAGCGAGATGAACACGATGAGCGAGCAGACCGCCGCCACGATCCACGTCGGTGTGAACTCCAGCGTCGCCGCCCCGCCTTTCTCCGCCATCTATCCCCGCCCCCACGCGCGCGGCAGAGACTACTACTGGAAACCACCAGAAACTGTGCTGGTTTGGAAGCGCCGCGTCTCTTTAGTCCTTTGCGAAAATCTTACCGCTGCTAGGTAAGTACTACCAGCCTCGCATTTTTCGGTTTAGTCTGATCTGATTTGATTTAACCGCGTGCTCAGGGCATATACAACTGTGACTCTCTTTTTAAGTCTTGACACGAGATATGAGATAATATAGACGACAGAATAAAAATATAAAGAACTGGACTATATCTAGCTATATTTAGTATTATCTATAAATAATACGAAAAGGTATTATAAGCATCGGTTACTATACTATTATATGGGCCTGTTTGTTTAGGCTTTTTCTTTGGCTTATAAGCAAAAAAAGCTGCTCTAAAAAAAGTGGCTTTTTATTCAACTTATAAAAAGCTCAGTTTATTTAAGCCTAAAGTTCTATGTAGTGGGAGATGTGCTTTTTTTGGCTTTTGCGGAATGGAATAACAGTCTGCCACTGAAGTTCGTTGAAATTACCCACGAAATGTCATCCGTATATAAACGTGGGTCTCTTTTTTTTTACGCCTGCTCCCCTCCCGATCGCTTCCCCTCTCCTCCCATACGCTCCCTCCCCTCGCCCCTTTCCCCTCCCCTCCCCTCCCCTCCCGTCCCGTCCGTCCCACCCGCCGCTGCCTCTCCTCCTCCCTCTCTTGCCCCCACACGGCGCTCCCCATTCCTCCAGTGGACGCTTGCCGCTGGCAAGACGCAGCTCCTCCCACCGACGCCCCCATTTCTTGTTCCCCGCCTCGCGCCTCGCCTCCTCAAGAGAGAGAGAGGAGGGAGGGCGGATTACGGGATATGGCATGGCAACTGACGCTGAGCAAGACTGCCGGCCTTGCGCGCCCTACGAGGAGGAGCGCAGAAGCGGGTCTCGAGAACCTCAAGCACCTCGAGGTAATCAAACTCGCTTCATCCTTTCCAACACCGAACACGGACACGGATGAATCCCCTTCTTTCTTCACCTTTTTTCCTTGTTTGATGAGTAGATTTGAGATGCTTTTGTCTGCAAAATCGATTTCTTTAGATGGCGAGTCTTGCGGAAAAATGGAAACATTTCGCGTGTTCCTCTTTGCCGATTTGAGCGAATTCTTTCTGCGGTGTCGCTCGTTGGTTTTGATAAGGTTTGGGGCTTTTACTCTGCGCAGATTTGGGTATATCGAAGATGTCCAAGAGCTTGCTCCAGCCGCAAGATTGCAGGACAAAGTACTTGCAACGATCGTATCACGAGCAGGAGTTGGGTTGTTGTATGGCGGATTGATTTCTTCGCCGCTTTTGCAGAGCACTCGTCGAGCCCAAAGTCGAGGAAGAAGTTTGAGGCCACTACTGAAGTGAGGCGCTCATCGAGGGCGAGGACTTGATTTCGTACAAGGATGATGTGAGTTGTTGACCTCTGGCCTCTGCGCTATTGTTCGACTTGGTGAAATATGCCGCCATGTTCATGAAAGTCGAGGAAGATATTGTCGTTATGTTTCTAAACAAGCAGTTAATAAACTACCAATACCTGAAAATGGTTTGCTGATCCTGTTTTGTTTTTCTTTTTTAAATTCCCGATAATCCCAAATGGATCCTTAGTGACATGATCTTAGCCCCTTTGTTGAAGTTGTACCTTTCCTGTGAGGCTGTGCTATAGCATGACTACAACAATATGTCCTATGGTAACGTTTGTGTGATATGTCATGCGATTTGATACTTGCTTAGAGTTGAAGTGCAAGGAAGATTTATGTTGTTCATGAAGTGATGAAATATTTTGTGCTTTGCAATGCGAATGTTGATACTAAATTGTGCTTTATTTGTTGCGGCAGTTTGATCAACTAGATAGTTTTCTGCGCCGCAGAAGGTAATTTGTTCATTTGGTTTGTTGATTTATATTAGATGTGGTTGTGCTAAGGCTTAATGTAATTGGCTATTTTCTTGTGCTTGATTTATATTACATGTAATTTGTTCGAGAGATGTGATCTTGATGAAGATTATGACTACGCAAACTGGATCATTTGGAGGGCACGGTGTCAATGGATCAGCAATCGATGATAGAGATATGGGTGTATTTCGTGATAACATTGCTACTTCTTAAATGGCCTCACGAGAATAAAAAGATTACATTATTATGATATGATTGGATATTATTTTGTTTGGTTGGCTAATATATGTCTTTCTATATTAATTTCTTTCATTACGCAATGTCCATAATTAATATATGCGCGAACAAGCAAAACCTTTTTTGTTTCATATGTACACTTGCACGTATCGTCATAGTTACAAATCCCATGAAAAAATAAGTTTAAATTCATCCTTAAAAACATCCTTCAAACCCTCAAGTGCAATTCAGACTCCTTCACACACAACTCAATAAGCCAACATCCTATAAAAAGCCAGATTACCAAACACTAAAACTTGGCTTAAAGTTCTGAGAACTTATAAGTCAATTAATAAAAATTTCGCTTTAAATTTATAAACCAAAAAGCTCTGCTCTAAACAAACAAGTCTATATGTCTTTAAACAGTGTTGGAGTTAGGGGTTAATTTTTATAAATTTTTAATTAGAATAAAATTTTTGCATGAATTTTCTTTTTATATTGAATGATTTTGCACAAGAACTGTGGGTCGCCCGAAGCTTTAACGTGGCGAAACACAGCTTACCCTTAGACGCGTCTTGGAGGGGAACAAACGGGGATTGGGTCCCGTTCTTTGGACCTGGGCGCTCCGTGCGAGACTGAGACGGCTGTGGCTGTGGCTGTGCCGTGCGGATGCGGTCGGCGGGCGTGAAAGTAACCGCGCACAACCCGAACGGATGCGCGGGACACGAGGCTGACGCTGGTCCCGCTGGAGTCCACTTGACGATGTGGGGACAGGCTGCTAGTGTGACTGGGATTTCAATTTTTTCGTCGCCACGTAAGCAGACGTGAGGGCCGAGCGCTAACGCTAACGCTGTGTGCCAACGCAGTTGTGTGTTAGATGTAATAAAAATACTGAATGTGTGTAATATATTGGAAATTCATATGCATCATTAAAAAAAGAGATATCTCAAAAATCTCATAATCAAAATAAACTTTTGGAAAAAAGGACACGTTAAAATTTTTTTTGTAACATCACTGTGAATAGTTTGCAACATCCTCGTGAGCGGTTTGTAACATTTTTTTTTCAACAGTCGCAATATTTTTTTTCAACAGAGCACAATATTTTTTTCAACAGGACACAACATTTCAAAGAACAATATGTAATTTTTTTTTCAATGGGTCGTAATATTTTTTTTCAACCGATCGCATCATCTCAAAGAACAGTATGTAACGTTTTTTGAACGGCTCGTAACATCATAACAATTCACCAATTTTGCAACAAAAATTAGAATAAAAGGAAGGGAAAACGGGATCAATCGGACATCGTCCCCATCACCAGCTTCTGGAGTGACAACTGCGCTAGGCTCGCCACGCCGGAGTCGGACAGGATGTGCGGCACCTTGAGGCACCGCACTTGCAGAGCCCTCACCAAAGCAGGTTGCGCGTCACCACCGAACCCGAACTCGTCCACCTCCTCGGCCGCGCATGTCACCCCGAGCTCCAAGCTCAGCGGCACCACCACTGCGCTGATGTCAGCTCCTGCTGCCGCACCGCGTGCCAGCACAAGGAGGAGGACGAGGAGGGCGAAGGTGACGATCACAAGGGAGGCCGTGGTTCTTGCCCATGGCGAAAACCCAAAGAGGGAAAAGGAGTCTGTGTGTTTTGGTGTCTGGGGAAGGAAACAGGGAGGAGAGAAAGAGAGGGAGACGATTTGGAGATGGCGTGAGAAAAAAAAAAAAGAGCTAGAGGGAAAGCGAAATGAAATAATAAGTGACCAGAAGAGCGTATGGGAAAAAATAGCAGGGGGAGAGTGAAGTGAAAGAATGAAGACGAGTATACAGGGCTGTTACCCTAATTATAAACGCTGTACTGTCGAGGCCTCACCTGCTTGTGGGGACCGCCTGGCCATGTGAATGTGGGGCCCAAGAATGTGAAATGGACGAACGGCATGGACGGTAGTTTCCCTTTCCTTGTTTTTTTGTTTTGAGGATTGCAGATCTGTATTTCAAAATTTGGAAACATCCATGCATCTTCAGACTATTAGAAAAGGCAATATTCAATTAAAAATTGTATCGATTTAGAAAGTATGTACAGATTACTAAAATCAAAACTTCAACAGTAAATCCTGTAAATAAACACGGTAGCGGTTTTGTAGTTCTTCAATAAAAAATACTAGTGCAATATGCCATTTTTAACCGAAAAATTGTTGAGAACAAGCACGCAAAAAAAAAACAAGAAAATTTTGTTCATTCATTTCAATTGGTATCCCACAAAACAAGAGAAAATCGGTATACACCAAAATAAAAGATTCTAAAAAAAACTAAATTCCCAAAACCTATCACCCTTCACCTCCCGCCAACTGCACATATACCCTTTCTTGGCAAAAACACACGACGGCTCTTGAGATTGTCGCACAATGCCGGCAGCGGCAGACTACGGACCTGTTTGGACCGCGTCCTAGCACTTGCTGGCGTAACCGGGAAGCGGACGGGGGATAAGCCGGATGTGTGTTGGAAACCTGAGCCACGCTGTGCAAACTTGGTCTACAGTGGATTCCTAGTTCATCTCTAATTTACTTGTAGGAGAAGATTTCTAATTATTGTACGTGTTTTTGAATGAGAAGATGAATAAAGAAAGAGCTCTCCTATATCTCTGTGCAAACTTGGTCTATAGTGGACTCCTCATTCATCTCTAATTTACTTATAGGAGAAGATTTTCAACTATTGTACGTGCTTTTTACTGAGAAGATGAATAAAGAAAAAACTCTCCTATATCTCTATGTCAATTTACTTTTATGTATATGTGCAATTCTACTTCAATCTACAAGGTGATTGGTTGAACTGTACTCGCCAGCGATGGTTTCTCAACATGTTATCAAAATGATCTTCTCGGATCGAAAGATAATCGTCGAGATTGAAGCATGTCTAACACTAGCCGACTTGGAGTCGCCAGCCAAACTGATCAGTAGATTGCATGACAGAGTAGATGTTGATTGCACTGTATATTGGATGAACAAAAAAACAAAAAGAACTGGCACACGGCGCGGCAACGCCGGCCCACGGGCGCGCTGCTCGCCCTCGCACGGGTGCGCCGCTCAACACCGCGCGCGCGCTGCTCGATGGCCGCCGCGCGCATGCGCCTCCGCCGAGCTATCGCGCCTCCGCGCGCCGAGCGCACTCTGCGTTGTGGTCCCACCGAAGTTGCCGCCATCACGACCGCTGCTCGCTGTCGCAGCTCGCCCGCGGCGCACCACCGCCCGGCCGCCTGCTGCCTGTGACGCGCCGCCATCGCGGCGCGACGCCCATTGCGCCGCCATAGCCGCCGGCGCACCGCCGGCGTCGTTGTTTGCGCGCGCCGCACCATCGTGTCGCAACTCGCCGCCCGCTCGTTGGCCCTCGTGCTTGCGGTCCGCCGTGCTAATAACGCCGAGCCACGCCGCGCTTACACTCACCACGCCGCACTACCTCGGCCGCGCGCGCGCCGCACACAACCGCCTCATGCCACATAGCTCGCCTGTCGCGCCCGCCACACGCCACGCCCGCACTGCACGAACGCGAATGCCGCCGCCATAGGAACAGGGCAGGGGAACCCTAAAAGAAATTCCAGTGCTTGCGGTGGCTTATGGGCCAGCCAACCACCAAAAAAACCGAGAGAAAAAAATTAGAAGAAAGAAAAGGAAAATCTCAAAATATATGCGAATAAGCTCTTGGAATTTTAAAGAAATTACGCAGAAATATTCCCAGAACTGAAAATTAGTGGATAAGCTCTTGGAAATTGGAGAATTCACCAAAAAATCATATTCAAGTATAAAAGGGCTCGAGAATTCAAATTTTGAGTCATTTTTAGCATTTGAAGCATATTTAGCACTATTTTTATTATTTTTATGTCTTTCTGTATTTATTTACTGTTTTGATTAATGGTAATGGTTTAAATTGCCTTTGATAACTAAAATTAGCAGTAAAATTATAGAATGATGGTAGTCTTACAACAATAACGGGCAGCGATGCTTGTATAATAAACTCAGGAAGTGACACAATTATACTCCCAATGGACACAATTTTGGTTATTAAAGAAGTCTTGTTGTACCCAGAATCTACTAGAACTCTCCTAAGTTTTAAAGATATTCGCGATAACGGTTTCTACGTAGAGACTGAAGAAAAGTATGGTAAGGAATACATGCTCATTACAAAGCATGAAGAAAGTGAAAAAATGGTATTAGAACGACTTCATTCATTTGACACTGGGCTATACTATACTAATATTAAGGCACCCGCAGCCTATACTGCTCTGAAAACAATATTTAGAAGCTTTGAGCTTTTGTGTCTTTGTACGATAGATTATGCTACCCAGGTCTTATGATGATGAGAAATATAATTAACAATTCACAGGGACATAATATCGATGTAAAAAATTTGAATCAGAAAGATTTTGTGTGCCCCGTATGTGCCACCAGAAAATTAATTACTAGACCTTCTGCTCTGAAAGTGAAGGATGAAGTCCTGTATTCATAGAACGTATCCAGGGAGACATTTGCGGTCCTATACAACCCCTGTTAGTGCCATTTATATATTTTATGGTGCTCATCGATGCTTCCTCGAAATGGTCGTACATATATTTATTGTCTACGAGAAACTATACTTTTGCAAAGCTAATCTCGCAGATAATTAAAATTAAAAATAATTTCCATGATCATCATGTAAAGTCCATCAGAATGGATAATGCCGAAGAATTTACTTCGAAGGTATTTGATGATTATTACATGGCAATGAGAATTAAAGATGAGCATCCCGTACTGCATGTCCATACCCAGAATGGACTAGCAGAGACATTAATTAAAAGGTTTAAACATATTGCCCATCGCTTTTGCAAAATTGTAATTTACCAACTACATGTTGGGGACACACAGTCTTGCACGTAGTAACTCTCATCAATTTTACACCGTTGACATATTACATCCATTCACCTATGCAACTAGCGCAAGGGTCAGCACCTAAAATTTCTCATCTTCGCAAATTTGGTTGTATGGTTTATGTACCTATACCCCCACCACAACGTACTGCAATGGGCCTTCTCCAAAAGTCTGGGATATACGTTGGTTATGAGACAACATCAATAATAATGTATTTGGACCCTATGATGGGTGATTTGAGTACCGCACTGATAGAATATTTGATGAGAATAGATTCCCGTCATTAGAGGGAGGAAATAAACCCCTTGATGAAAAATATCAAAAAATAACATGGCAAGCCATGGGAATCCATGCACACGACCCGCGCACTAGTGAAGCAAATAGACAAGTCCATAAAATTATTGATTTGCAAGCAATAGCAAATCAACTGCTTGACAACTTTAATGATTTGAAGAGTTTGACCAAGTAGCATGTGCTTGCACGCAATGCACCGGAGAGGATTGAAATACCGAAGAAAGTTGAAAGTATCCCTAATCCCGTTTAGAGGCCTCAGAAAAGGACGAGAACTTCAACCCCTCGAATTCCAAGTAACCGGGGATGCTTAGTGAAAAAGGACAAGAATGTCTTGACACAATCGATTTTCTAGAACCAGAAGGGGAGCTAGTTGAGACTTAGCACCAGTATGACACCTTTAGAAAAAGGCATACCGGATTTGAACATTCCCACGGAGGGAGAAACCAGCAGGGATGTGTGCGCACACATCGGAGCTGAAAAACCAAAGGGACTCACCCCCGTAATTGGAAGCAGCGGTGAGCAAGTAGAAGCATTCGAAGAATCGCCCTAAAAAGAAATAGTTATAAACTATGTGACAACGGGAGAGTCTATGAATAGGATAATAGCCAATGTCGATATTTATTTTGCAAATAAAATTACCACAATCATCGATCTTGATCCAGAGCCTACATCGCTCGCTGAATGTAAGAAAAGATCAGTTTGAAAGATTGGAAGAAGGCAATAGAAACTAAATTATTATCTCTAAATAAAAGAGATGCGTTTGGGCCTGTAAGTCGCAAGTCTCCCCATGTGCACCCTGTAGGGCATAAGTGAGTATTTATTCGCAAGAGAGATAAAAATAATGAAGTTGTAAGATATAAAGCAAGACTCGTTGCACAAGGTTTCACTCAACGTCTAAGAGTTCTTTGTGAAGACACCTATTCCCCGATTATGGGCGGAGTTACCTTTATATATTTAATCTCAATGAGAGTGAACTTGAATTTAGAAATGAAACTAATGGATATGGTAATTGCATAACTTTATAGAAACTTGGATTCATATATTTATATGAAGGTACCTTAAGGTATCTCTGTCCCAAACCAAGATAGAGTAAATAGAAATCTGTACAATGTGAAACTAATAAAATCACTGTACGAACTTAAGTAATCAAACAGAATGTGGTATAATCGCTTGAGCGACTTTCTATGCATGAAAGGCGACAAGAACAATGAGGATTGTCCATGTGTATTTATACGACTATCCAAAAATGGATTTTGTATAATCTCAATGTATTTAGACGATCTGAATATCATCGGAACCTTAAAAAATATTAAGGAAGCAAACTCTTACCTGGAGTCAGAGTTCAAAATAAAATATTTTGGTAAAACCAAATATTACCTAGGCTTGCAGCTTGAGCATATTCCTGAAGGGATATTAGTGTATCAGCCAGTCTACACTCAAAAGGTGTTAGAAAGATTCGGCTTTGAAGGGATATTTTGGTAAAATTCATGCTCACTCTTTCCACATGGGTGGCTCCATGATTTCTAATACATCTATACAAGGAAAAGACAGAATAACATGGTTCCGCTGTTTTCTAAGACCAAAACATCATTGAAGTCATGAAGAAAAGAATGGTCATTCATTTGGTATAAGTAACCAACTTGTGGTACACTAGCTGTGGAAGTCCTTATAGACATGACAAAGAAGTACACTCCAAAAGCAAGGCAAGAGTTTATACCATACCTAGAGGTCTAGAAGCACAATTGAACATCAGCAGATCAGCTACCAGAATTCACTACAAGAGCACTTCCCACCCTCAAAATGGTGAAAACGACTAGCATCTCTCACGATAATCTTCCTCCGGACAATTTCACTAATAAACTTCAGTACTGTATGGCAGTCCCCACAGACCCGGAGGTTTTTCACCACTCGGATCACCGACCCCGGAGGAGACTTGATGATTCCAAAAGCAACAGCCAGCCTCTCACTGTGCAAAAACAGATGATGCTCCTTTTCATGCTCCTCCAAGTCATGCATCACAGAACTAGTATCAGGGACATAGCCCCTCTTGCGGATCTCCGAGACCACTTCCTCCAGAAAACCTATTATTTTTTCTTGCACATCAAGTGGCACTTCCCCAGCATGAAACAGACGGAATTCCCTTCCAGCTTCAATCCAGCTATACCCTGGCTCTTTTCTTATCTCCATCCCAGCCATGAGCTTTCTCACCTTGGCCACAGAATCCCACTTGCCATTCACTGCATAGACATTAGATAACAAGATATATGTTGAGGGATCTTTTGGTCTCAACTCTAGTAGATTATCAGCAACCCTGATACACATTTCAGCATCATTGTGCTTCTTACATGCACTCAATAGGGCCCCCCAAGTAGCTTCATCAGGCTCATATGGCATTGTAGTGATGATTTCTTCAGCTTCTAATAAATGGCCTGAGCGACTAAGAAGATCCAGATAGCACGTATAGTGTTGCAATCCAGGATTGATGCCATAGTCCCGCTTCATTGAGTCAAACAGTTGCCGCCCTTTTTCAACAAGACCAGCGTGGCTACAAGCATAGATCAACCCAACAAAGGTCACCTCATTGGGCTTCACTCCTGCAAGAATCATCAGGTTATAAAGAGCCAATACCTCCTTGGCTCGACCATGCTGTGCCTCTCCAACAACCATTGTCGTCCACGAGATGATGTCACGGACCATTATCCCCTCAAATACTTCTCTAGCGGAGTGTATGTCACTGCATTTGGAGTACATGTCAACCAACGCATTCCCAACAATCATACTGGACAAGAACCCGAACCTCGTGGTGAAACCATGCAATTGCCTGCCCAGCTCGAGCGCAGCCATGTCTGCGGTGCTGCCAATGACAGTGGACAACACAAATGCATCATCAATCGTGACATCATCCCGCCTCATCTCGACAAACAGCTCCACCGCGCTAGCACTCTCGCCAGCCTTTACGAACCCTGAGATGAGCGCAGTCCACGCAAACAGGTTGCGTTCAGGCATGCTCCTGAAGAGCTCCAACGCCTCGTCGCTACAGCTGTTCGACGCGTACCCAGAAACCAGCGCAGTCCACACGACGCTGTTCTTGGCACCGATACTATCGAACACCTTCCTGGCATCATCCGGGAAGCCGCATTTGCAGTACATATCGGTCAGCGACGACTTGACGACGTCGTCGCCGCTGTACGGCGAGGCCACGAAGTGTCCGTGGAGTTGCTTACCAAGACGGAGGCTGCGCAGCCTGGCGGAGGCGCTGGCGATGGAGGCGATGACGAAGTGGTCGGGTCGGAGGGCGTCGGCCGAGAGCATCCGTCGGAGGATCGGGAGCGCGAGGGCGGGGGATTCGGAGTGGGAGATGGCGGAGAGGAGGGAGGAGTAGAGGTGGAGGTCCCGGCGCGGGGTTTCGTCGAACAATTGGTGGGCATCCGGGAGGAGGCGGGACTTGGCGTAGGCAGAGACGAGGAGGGCCGGGGCGGGAGGGTGGTAGGCCAGGCCCTCCTTGAGGAGGCGCGCGTGGGCGCGGCGTATGGCCGGCGGCGAGCCCGCCGCGGTGCGGAGTGCGGCGGCGGCGGGAGAGAGCATGCATAGGACTTGCAGAGTCTCCTCTTCCGTTCTGCTTAAACGCCTCCGTGCCTTCCTCCCCCTTATCTGAGCCGTTCGTCTCATATGGACGGCCAAGATTTCGTTTTCCCACAACGGCCGCGCCGCAAAACCCAGCAGAAGCCGTGCCGCTTCCAGTCCCAATTCGTAGCAAATCTCTTCCTCGCTATCGCCGGCGCCGGCGGGCCCGTGGTCGACGTGGAAACTCCGGCGGATTTCCGGCGTCACCTTCTCAATTCTAAACGCGCATGAGCCGGTACTTTGTATCGCTGCCTCTTGGCAGCTCCTAGATTCTCTCCGCCTTCTTCCATTGTTCTGTTTTTTTTTCTCGAAAAAGCGTAAAAGAATTACATGTTATTCCATTAAAAAAACAAACAACTACAAATATAAGAAACTCTAAAGCGAAACCGCTCACACTAGAAGCAAAAAAGAAGAAGAAAAAACTGCATGAGACACAAAGAAAGGTGACCAAGGGGCAAGGGGGAGGCTTAGCCCACCAACCAAAAAACCAGTTTAACTACTTTGAATGTGGTGGCGTCTTCAAGCAATGAGCCCTCGTCATGCATCAAAGGCTGAACTCATTCACAATCTTTTGAAGCAATAGGTCCGAAGTTAAGGGCTCATTATTGAGCACTCTTGAATTCCGCTCTTTCCATATCACCTTGGACACGAGGGTGATGCAAGAATCTAGCACCCTCCTGCGTTGGGGGGGGGACGAAGGTGCAGATTGAGATCACACCGGAAAGCATCGCCAGAAATTGACTCGTGGGAGAAACCGTAACTAAATTAGGATGTGACTGCACACCTAATAAGAATGTGATCAATAGATTTCTAGGGGAAATGCAGAAGGCGCAACGTCCTTGATTTGAAGACCATGGCGTTCTAGACGATCAGCTGTCCAGCAACGCTGACGGATTGCTAGCCACATAAAAAACTTACATTTCAAAGGAGCCCAAGTTTTCTAGATTACCTCGGCATAGGCAAAGCCGTGGGATCCAAGAAAGAACACCTTGTCGGCTGGTCTCGCAGAGTAATGACACAAGGCTTTCCAACGCCACTAAACCATATCTTCCCGCCCTTGTGTTGCATGGACTATCTGCAACAAGTCCCACAAACGAAGGTACTCTGTAATAATGTTGTCATCCAACCGTCTCGTAATATCTGTAATCCAGGTCCTATTAAGTAATGCTTGAGCGGTCATTCTCTTTTTTCGGATTGAGACTAGCACTGAATTAAGATCCAAGGAAAACGCCTTGTAGGTTGATCTCGCAGAGTAATGACCCAAGGCTTTCCAACGCCACTAAACCATATCTTCACGCCCTTGCGTTGTGTGGACTATTTGCAACAAGTCCCACAAACGAAGGTACTCTGTAACGACGCTGTCATCCAACTGTCCCGTAATATTTGTAATACAGGTCCTATTAAGTAATGCTTGAGCGACCGTTCTCCTTTTTCTGATTGAGACTTGCATTGAATTAACCAGAGATAGCGCAAGGGATGAAATGCTGGCTTCAGACAGCCACCGATCAGACCACAACCATTGCCAAGTTAGACGGAGGTTGAAGCGTGGAACATGGCAAGCTCCGTGCTGTTGGCCGGTGAAGGAAGGCCCCACCACGGTCTTGCAAGCCATGTGTGCTGCAGCCAGAGCCAACGGATCCGTAGGGCATTGCAAAGAACACGCAGATTGACAACAACAAAGCAACCTCCTTGTGGAAGCATACCAACTTGCTAACCCTGAAGTCTATCGGCGACCTTACCCAGAAGGGGTTGAAAATCCCCCCTTGGTCAGTTTCCTCAAGGATAGGGGTAGACCAGGATACTTGCAAGGAAAACCAGTAACGGAGCATTGGAGTTCGACGCCGTGAGATGGATCTTTTGGTCGGTGCAACGGGTTGGAGAGGTTAGTATGCAACCCAGAAGCCACTCCGAAGACCTGCCATGATGACTTTAGTGGCCTGCAAGTCCGTGACGACCGGGCGAGGAAAAGCGCCGCATCGTCCCTCGTAGAGCGATAGGCCTCTTACCCTGTTGTAGTAACGAGTTCTTGATTTTTGGAGATGCTTAGTAATTTTATTTAATTTTTAATCTTTGATTGATTGCTGAATCGAAATGCCTCAACTTTTTCGCAGTTATGATGCGCTTACCGTTACTCATTCTCCGCGACTGGTCAGCGCAGCATCAAAATACGGTGAAATACGTAGATGAAATGGCCTTTAATTTTGTTCATCCGAGTTGATGCAAGTGCCTAGTGTAGCTTTGTAGCTTTCCAATTCCAACTAAGATATGCACAGGTTGATATTTTAATTTATTTAGTTTCGTCGCAAAAATAAAAAACTTCAGTTATAGAGTCACTCGTGCTGCTGATCAGTTGGTAAATTCAACTTGTTTATTAATGCAACTGAAACTACATTTGCCCCTTCACAACTACAGTTATTTTTTTTTCTTTGAGTAGTGTTAGACCATGTTACTAGGTCTAGAATAATTTTGTTGATAAATAATTAACAATGTTATTTACTGATGTTATTCGAGGTATGTGGTGTGTGTGTGGACTTATATCGGTCAAGTTGGGAAAAAATGGTGTTTTGGTGTTTGCATGTGCAGGGTAACTCGGAGGCGATCGTGGTCTACGACGAGGACCGGGAGATGGCTTAGTGCGAAGTCATAGTCCAGAGGGTCGAGGATGCTGGAGGAGACGGTCGAGCTCGAGTTGGGGCGCGTGGAGATCAAAGATAGATGATGCGTGTTGAAGCTACGAAGGTGCGGTTCAGAGGGTTAGAAATGTAATAATTTTGGAGTGTCCAAAATTGAAAAACGGAGAGAAATTGAACAATCCCTTGATTGTTGGGACTGGATATGATTTTGTAACCCACATATTAGGTCCAACACTATAAGGACGGTACGTGGGTGATTGGGTATTTTAGCCGTAGGGAATTAGGGTTCTCACGTAAGGAGGATTTAGGCTGGCGGTGGTTTGACTTTTTATGAGGGTTTTGGAGTGTGCTCGTAGGGCACTTTGGTAGCCACAAATGTCATGAAGTGCGATCTTGTAACATCTTAAGTTTCTAAGCTTTAAAAAACTTTTGAATAGGAAAATTCATTTAAGAAATTTTATTTGAATTTTAATAAATCTTAATATGTACTTTCAATACAAAAATAATTTAATACGATTAATTCCGACATCAGTAATTGTTAAAACTATTTTATTTTGGTTCTATGCACTTGGATATATTTTCTAGATTTTTTTAGAATTTTTTCGAGCTTATTTGTTACTTTCTAATTGATATTTTCTTTTTTGTATTTTTAAAAGAAAAACTAATTTAAATCTCAGGAAATTTCAATGGGACGAAACCCATTGCTTTCGCCCATTTCCTATTCTTTTCGGCCCATTCCAGCGCAAGCCTGCCCGCTGTGCGCTTCGTTGTCGTCACCGACAGGTAGGGCCCACCTGTCGGATCGTCGTCCACCTCGTCATCTTCTCCGCGTGAGCCTCTCTCGCGTTCGCCATTACTGACCTTGAAGCTTCGTCCGACAATGAAGTTTCCAAACCGAAAATCTCGCTCAATCCGTGTTGTTGGGATTCCCTTATCTCCCCGCGTCTTTATCTGTCAAAATCTTATCCTGTAACCCTTTCAAACTCCGACTTTATCCTGTGACCGAAACGAACTCGATTTGGGGATTTCCAAATCCGACACGCCCTCGCCCTATAAAAGGCCCCTCATGGATCGCCCTTCCCCCTTCCCCCTTCCCCCGCATCCCAAACCCCCAACCCTTTCCACCTCTCGAACCCTAGCGCCGCTGTGATTTGAGTTTTAGGGTTTTCAATCGAAAATCTTCATTCTTCGATTGTGTCGTCGTAGTGGACGCTCCGTCGACGTGGTCTACACCGCTGAGTCCGTCGTCACACAGGCTACCTCCAGCACACTTCCACATCACCAGTACACCACTGGAGCTCAAGTCCGAGAATACCCGAGCTTCTTCACTGCCTAAACCTCGCTGCCGGCCATCTCTATCGACCTCGACCACCAGTAAGTGCACCAATAGGTTCGCAATAGCGCCCTCTACCTGCCGGTACCACCCACCGCCGACGAAGTCCCGACGAACACCGACGACCAGGGGGGTCCAAGCCCTCGCCGTCGGTTGTCAACGTGGTCATCCACGTGTGCAGCCACCTCAACTCCCGAGCCTGCGTATCGTCCTACGTGGCGACGTGTCAGCGCGTGCGTGGCAGAGTCAGCCAAACCCTAGATCCAATCTCGTGTGAATCTGTTCCACTATGAGCCGAGCCACTATCTTGTGGGACCCATTACGAAATCCACTGCTTTGTAGACCCATGAACTCATAGACCAGTGAGCCATTGCGTGGACCCAGTCCATGGACCTAGGGCCCACATGTCAGAGTCTAATCCTTTTTTGGATTTGTTTTAATTCAGAAATTCCAAGGCTGACGTCAGAAGACGTCATAATCTGGATTTTTCAATAGAAAAATAATTCAGAAATTCCAGAAATTCCAATTTTGAGTATATTCTTTAGATTCAGGACTTCCACAAGCCATATCTTCTTCATCCGAAATTCGATTGAGCCCATTCAAATTTCTAAATTCATCTAAATTCGAGCTCTATCTTTTTGAGATTTTTATTTAATTTTTGGAGTCAGTTCAAAAATCTTGTGAGCATTTGACTGGTCAGAGACTAGGTTTGGAACCATGTCCGACCAGGTTGGGTATTACGTAACCTCTGGAATTCTTACGACCAATGAGGTCGTTAGCCTTAGGGGTTACGACCATGAAGACGTATGATCTCTATATAATAAATAATAAATAGAGGTTTTAATCCTCGTCAGCTAGCCCCCGAACTTTAAATGAATTGGTCGTATGGACGCTTACTCCCGATGAAGTCGTATCGGGCAGACCCCTCATTAAATGTTGTGGTACCCGAGGTGGTCTGTATTTATTTTTAAAGTTGAGGAATTGCCTTGGAAGTTGAAAAGCTTCTTTGTCCGCTGGTTAAAAAGGATTTTTATCTGTTGGACTTTTTCCTAAAGCGGTTACAGCGTTGTGGCAATAAAAACCCCATAGCACATGTTGTTAGGGTTTCTACGCCTTCTGCTTTCCTCTTTAGCTTCCAAGAAACCATCTCCGATCACCTCAGAATTCTTCACCCGAAAGAAATCGCCATGTCGGATCTTATTACCAACTGGTCAATTTCTGATCTGAGTGATAAGAAGTTGGAAAATTTGGAGAAGGTTGGGCTGCTACCTGATAGAAATCTGATCTCATGGAGATCAGCATTTGGGGAACATTCTCCAAGCGGTGAGGATGGATAAATTCTGATATTTCTCGCATATATTGAATGTGGCTTCAGACTCCCAGTTCACTCCTTTCTCTCCCAAGTTCTGGAGTACTATGTAGTGGAACTGATCAATCTAGCCCCCAACGCCATAGCCAATCTTAGCATCTTCGTTTATCTCTGTGAAGTGTACTTGAGAATTACAGCAACTCTGGATCTCTTCAAGTACTACTGCAGACTAGCAAACGCGAAGAAGACGACCAGTACACCTGGAGAGTGTACCTTGCGTCTCTATGACGGGAAGACCGATGAGTACATTTCTATGTACTCCAAATCTTCGTGGTCGTCATGGAAAAAGAGTTGGTTTTATATGAAGATTACGCAGGGCGATGGCCTCTATTACAGCGGTAAGAAAGTTATCGAGAACCTGCGATGGCATTCCTCCTCGAAGAAGGAAGGGAAAATTGAGAGATGGGTTGATGCTATTTATCTCCTGAGTGTCAGGGGTTTAACCCCCTAGCACGTGGTAAGGGACTTTTTCATGTGGAGGATTAGTCCTTTAAATGCCAGAGCACATTCGATGCTCTGGTACATTGGTCGTGATGATGCGATCAGGGATTCTAGGGAAGGTAGATCCCAGTTAGAATTCGACCAGTATATTTTTCTAGTCAATTGCTTTCATAACCCTAAGGCCTCTCTTTTTATTACAGCCTTGTCTTCTGATGAGATCAGAAGTCGGATCAAAATGATCTGTGCTGGAGAGCCTAACGAAAAGGCTAGTTTCCCTCTAATCTTAGCAGTTACTACTGCTGAAGAGAGGGTTGAGAGACTCCGGGTAAGCATGTTAATTATTTTCTATCTTTACAAACTCTTCCGATCGGTGTTTACCTGAAAAACCTCTTTGATATGTAGTCGGTTGGTCTGAGGATCAATGAGGCCACGGAAACATGTGAGCCATTTGATGACCCGACCAGTCTTACGATCACTAGTGATCGTGCAGAGGTAGGTAACCGAAGGAAGTATTTTTTGTTTAGTTAAATCATGCGGTAGTCATCGAGTCTCATACAGTTGCTCAAGAATTGCCAATGGCTGTTGAGTCAACTATTTTGGTGACCAATGAACCTGCACCATCGAATCCAACGATCAGGGATTCTACTCTTGACCAATTGGTCGAAAGTATTTCATCTAATCTTCCATTGGAGGACGTAGAGGGTGTAACCAACCCTACCAGTTTAGAACTGGTAAAATCGGTTGAAAGGAAAAGAAAAGCAAGCGCTACGGACTTTAAGATGGCGCGCTACATAATCAAGATAAAGAAGACGACTAGGTATGTTTTAAATGGAAATAATCATATAAATTCATACCTTTTATATCCTCGGTGAACTTTAAACTCTGAACTTCCTTTCCTTGGTGCAGATCTGTTGTAGCTCCAGTCATTTTCGACCAGGTCATTCCAGCAGGTCAGGTGATTGAGGGCACTTCCGACCAAGGCTTTCCTCAGGCAAGAAACTCTGAGGAAGAAGTGGTTAGGGGAGCCCCTGAGACTGTTTCAGTATCTGAATCTGACTTGGATCCTGTAGTGATTATTACTCCATCAGTGGAGGTAGGTACTTTTGCAGATCCACAACAGACTCCGATCGCTGCAAGCAATCCATCCCAAACTAACAAGTTTCCTTTCTCTCCTCGATTTATCGAGGATAAGGAGCTTGATGAAGCTTGGAGGAGAATATCAGATCGTCTTGCAAAGGCGAATCCTGATAAATTTTTTGCTGATTATAATAACGTGGCTATTCAAGTAAGTGTCTTTGTGGATATCGTGAGGATATGTGCACGATCCCAGGATGATGAGTCAATTGGCAATGGCTTTGTTGGTTTGCAAAATCTCGCGTTTTCGGGGTTTGCTTCATCTTTGTCGAGACCACGAGTAATCGGCCGGTGGTGTGTGGGTCGGACCGCCCGTGGACTGATCGGACCGGATGGTGGCTTGTCGGACGGTCGACCTAAAATTGGATTTTAGAGCTAATCCAAAAATAGGTTGTGTAGGCAGGTGAGGGGAGTCTCCTAGATGTGGTTTCATCATTTTTGGAGCTCCCAGTCAAAAGTTCTATTGAGTTGAAAATTCCAGAAGGTTTCGGATTTTCAAGCTAGATTTTTAGCTAAGTCTTTTGACCGGTCGACCGCCGTTGTGGGAGCGGTCCGAGCCGGCTCGATATCGGTCGGACCGCCCCTGGGGCTGATCAGACCGGCAATGGCTTGGAGGTAAGCCATGTTCGCATTGATGCATGTTGATTGTGTTTAATGTTTAGTTATCAATGCTTTATTGTTGCATATTGCATTGTGGAACTAACGTGGGTCAAGTTGTGAAGAACTTGTTCCCGGAAATGGTTTGTTTATCTATTCTTCGTGCGGTGGCTTGCAGTCAACGACGTCAACGGTGAGTGGATCGGGACTACGCTTGGAGAGCCGAGGTCGTAACGATCATGGATACCGGAGGTCGTGTGACTCAAGCATGGTGCGAGATGGGCAAGATGGATCGAGCGGGTGGTTGATGCATATTTGGTTGGATCGGCGGTGCGGATATCGGTGCGAGTCTCAGGAGGTTCCGATGGGATTCGGACAAGAGAGGCTTGGCGTCGATGAGAACCGCACGATCAACCTACACGTGGTGAAGCGGTGATTGCTTCAACAGATTTGTGTGGGTCCCATGTGTGAGTGGGCCCCAAATGTGACTCTAGTCTCTCTAGTATAAATAGGAAAGGGAGAAGGAAAACTTTTGAGGCATTCATTTGGTTTCTTCCCTTGCTTTTCTAGGGTTAGGGTTTGGAGAGGAAGAGAGGAGAGATTGTATGCTCCTTGGGTGAGCTCTTGTCCTCCTAGTTGGAGTGGCTTTGTAAGCATCTTGTGAGATCAATCAATCTTGTGATGCTTGCTTGAGAGATCTTTGTCTCCTCTTGTGTTCTTCTCTCAATTGAATGAATTTGGTGCTTCCTTGATTCAAGGGTTTATGCTTGGTCTCTTGACCCATTTTGTCTTGCTTTGGTGTGTGGAATACTCCTAGAATCATCTAGACCATCAATCCCACAAGCAAGTCTTGAATCAAAGTTTTCACATTTCTAGGGTTTGTGCACTTCTTGATTAAATCCTTGAGAGATCGATTCGTGAAGCGGATCGAAGGATCGTCGCTAGAAATAGGTCTCTAATATCATTAGGGAGGTGTGCTCGAAATTTGGTCAAGTTTCATTGGTTGAATCAAAAGTTGGATCAATTTCGTTTTGGATTTGGGGTGGATTTTTGAAGATGGATGAACGGTCGACCGGTCTTAGTCCGATCGCTCGTATATTCAGATCATTGATCGCCGGGTCGAATCGTTGTCCACCGGTCCGACCGCCACTAGTTGGTCGGTCGATCATTGTTGAACGCGTCGGTCCGACCGCCTTGGTAACCGGTCCGACCGCTTTGTGCCAGATCAACCCTTTGAGTTTAAGTCTCCACATTTGTGTCGTGTGGTTGTCGGGGGTTATCGAATTTAGCACAAGGCTTCCGCTGTGTGCTTACTGATCTTCTTAGCCTTCATAGCTAAAGGAGTGAAGTTCGTGTTGAATTTGATTTAGGCGAGAAAGTTTTGAAAGCGCCTATTCACCCCCCCTCAGTCGCCTTTCCGGTCCTACAGTCTTTAACCATTCTTATATCTCTCTCTGAGTTTCAAATAGAAACTTGAAGAGGAAATGCTATCTATGCAGCATATGGTTGAGAACTTTGCTGCGATCGGAGGCTTGACCGAGCGAATAAAGATCCTGGAGCAAAAACACTACGAATTAGAGAGTAAAGAACTCTCCTATTTAACTTTTCCTTCTTTATGTCTCCGTTTTTCTCTTCTAATTATCCTCCCTTATCATACTCGATAGGTTTGGAGAAAATAAAAGAAGCTATAGCTGAAAAGGCCAGAAGACTAAGGCTTGAAGAAGAGAACCAAGCTACGAACCGGTCGATCGAAGACTTGACGACCAGAAATAAAGAAATCTTGGAAAAATCCCAGAAGAAGGCCGAAGGTAATTAGTCGTAAACTTGACTTAATATCTCTTCTAGTCCTTCTTGCTTAATACTTGTTTTGCTTACTCAGAACAAAATCAGCATTAGCCAAAGCGAAGAAAGCTTTGGAATTTGAGCAAGACAAGTGGGCAACAATCATGCTTAATCTCGACTTAAAGATCACTGCACTCAATAAAATGATCTTTGATATGGGATCAGGATCATAGCGTATTCCATGAAGCTTTATTCCTGAGAATGGGATCATAGCGTATGGAACGGAAGCCATTGGTAGGCGGCGCGGCGACCAAGGTAACGAAGTCTAACAGGTGGCGCTGGACGACGCGTCAGTTAGATCGACATTTTTCTTTTGTTTTCTTCTTCTTTTCTTATGGGCTGGGCTGGCTCACGTAGCTCACGGCTCACAGCTCACGGGCTTGCTCACGCGCGGGGGAACTGGGGTCCCTCTTGCTAGTGGTGGCGGGCTTGGTTCTTGGGCATGGCCCGCAGACTAGTGCGGAGACGAGCGCAGGTGGCCCTATGCGCTGCGGCGACGGCGAGCGAAGACAACGCAGGTGGCGGCCGGGCGCGTGAGGAGGACGAAGCCTGGGTGGCGACCGGGCGCGTGAGGAGGACGATCCAACAGGCGATGGCCACGTTGGTGTGGGTGGCCGAGCGAAGCGCGAAGACGACCGGGCGGCGACGACGACGTCGGCGGCTGCGGCGACCGGGCGGGTGGTGGCTAAGCGAGCGGTGGCGTCGAGCGGCCCACATGCAACATCGTCGGGCGGCCCGCAGACGATGGCGTTGGTTGCAGACGATGGCGTTGGGATGGCAGCGGAACGGAAAGGCTAGGTTAGTGGTTTAGCTCTGATACCATATTATGAATATTGTTTGTATATATTTAAGAGGTTTAATGAGCAATATATATAGGAGTATAAGGGGGTATGCAATATACAGATAAGGAAATTCAAAGAGTCCTACTCTAACACAAGCAATGATGGCGATGGTATCTGGTATTTCCAGTGAAATTCTAATCTACAGATTGAGAAAAGACTTTCTATATCTATGCAGTTAATTCTGATCTTGACGTACTGATTAAGGTATTGCATGATCATGTCTAGACTTTTGCTCTGTCATTCGATGCTTTGCCCCTTGATACCATGTGTTGATACATGCGAGATGTAAACTTCTTATGTACTCTGGTTTATTTTCGTTTTGTTCCAACAAAATGGAAACTGCGTCTCCCCTTGTTCAGAAGAAATAAAACGCAGTTAATTCTGATCATGTGAAGCATATGATGGCATGTACTGCACTCTTCTGTAAATTCCTCCAACAAAAACTTTGGGACTCCAACAGAAAATTTGGGACAGAACACTGAAGAAAGGTAAGTAAAGCTTCCAGCTAGGTAAATTCAGCCATTCAGGCATGTCCTGCTCCTGCACTGATGCTTGCCGTATGGATAGAAACGATACATGCAGTGAGTGAATTAACACAACAGGCAGGAACAGGGCATCCTAAAGTTCAGTCTGACATCACACAATCGACAGATGCTGGTTATCCTACAAATAAGTTCTTACACATGATCTATGGAGTTAGAATGTTAGAGCAACAAGGTACCGCTATTCTGCTGCATTTTTCTTTAGGACTAGTTACCTATCATTTGGATTTTTAGCTGTGTTTCTGAACGCCTGAAACTAGAGAGTATTCAGTAAAACATAGTAATAGCTAACTGAATGGGGGGGGATGGTTCCATTAACCGGCTGGTACCACAGCCAGTTGCGTCTTTCTCTGAAAATGTTTTACTTATGAGAAATTCATATTTTACTTTAGATCAGTAATTAAAGGAAATCTCCCCTCAAGAAAATTAAAGGGAATCACTGAAGCAAACGCTACCTGCAGGTCTGCACTGCAGAGACAGAGTAGACGCTTGTGCATTGTTTTGGACTGGAGCTAGCTATGTTACCACTAGCCACGGGACACCTGATGCATGTCAGGCTCATCGAGCCGAGCTAGATAAACGTAAGGAAGAATCAGCATTGTCGCAGTTGAAGTGTCAACAATGCTCTACAAGCTATGGTTCTTTTTTCTGAATGTGAGGTTTCTCAGGCAGAAGCTAGGCAAGTTGTGGCTGGTGGTACTGGTATTTCCCTGTCGTCGATCGTCGCCCATCATGAACTGCACAACACAAGCGAAAATCATTCCAGCAGACGACAAAAGTTCATAAAGCTGTGGCACTATCTAAGTATGCAGTTAATTTCTGCCTGTATATATTTGCCTGGAATTCCATCATCTTCGGCTCTTCACATCCAAAGTGGCAGTTTCCTGATCTTACGCATCTGATAGCGGTTATCATGCATCTTTGCCATGGTATGCATGTGTATGTGTGTGATCATGGCCAGTGGGCCTAATAAAGGAAACGAGGAATGTGGAACGGAGGTTGTGGTGCTCATCATCATCGTAACATTTGCGAAATGCAGGCCATACATTGGCTCTCGAAGCTGGACCAGCTTAATTGCGAGCTCATGATAGATCGAGGCAATGCTTTCTGCACCTTGATCAAGGCGCGTGATATATGCTTGCCCAGAAAAGAAAGGATGGGTTTTTTTTTTTCATCGAGAGTTGCTTCGCGTACAGGACGCATAGACACGTGTGCAGTGGCGAAATATCTAGTGAAAACCGGCCAAGTATTAAAATTTTCATGAAAACCAGGCGGCGGAAGATTCCAAAAATTATCAAAACATTACAAGATGTAGGGGTAGGTATGTTCTATTTCTCTATAAATTGTTGAGATCAAACTAATTGCATTTGTAATATATAAAAAGGACAAATTATGTATGAAAAGTGACTATTATCATGCAATATAATTAGATAGTTTTTGCACGGCTATATAATATGCACTCCCTATCAGACAATATTTTAAGATTTTTTTAAAACATTCTGAAACATACTAAAATTTCAAAAATATTATATATTTATGTTCAAAATCTCATTTCTGATTTTTTAAGCCTTTTCCAAGTTTTTTTCCTTCAGTTACAATTTTTCCTAATTTCTAGCTGCTGAAAATGTATTTTCGAAATTAATTAAAACATGATAAATATTTGGAAATATTTTTTTATTGTTCTAAATAATCTAAATAGGTTCTCCAAAAAAATAATTGTTTAGCCAAGTTTGGTAAATTTCTGAGCTCAAATATGATTTATGGTATTTAAATTAATGTGAAAACTATTAAAAAATATAAACGGACTGCATGCCACTTTCCTAGGCTTGGCCCATCCCATTACTGTTTTAGCCCAGCAACGGTCTGTGCACCGTCCCCCGCTGAAGCTGTCTCCCTTCTCTCCAAATCTCTGCTGCCTTCCTTCGCTGTCGTTGACTGGTGGGCCCAGGACCCAGCTGTTGGAGTCCGTCTTCAACCTCGTGCTGCTCCCTTCACCCAGGAGGTTGCGTGCACTAGTGTGGAGACACACTTCGTCCGTCGCCCTTGACTCACCGCGCTGCTGACTGGTGGACCCTTGGGCCCGACCGCAGGAGTCATCTTCCACCACCAGCCTGACCGCGTACACACCGTAGTGAGCTCACGCATGTGCTCATGGGTTTCAACCACTCTGCCTACCGTTTCACCTTGCCTGGAAACCGTTGCATCCGCCTCGCCCTGTGCCATCGTTGCAGGCGCATCAAGCAGCCTTATCATCTACGTTTGTCATGTACAGGCAGAGAGGGAGAGCATGCCGCTTCGTCCATTCTATCGCGCCACTCCCGCGAGAAATCGTGCTCTTCTCCTTGCCATTTAAGCTGAACCAACCGCATCATCTGTCCTAGCTCGCCATTTTCATCATCCCAAAGAACTGGAGCTCCAAGTCTTTTGTTCACTGGGAACACCACCACGACATTGCCGCTTTGATGAGCTTCCATCTCTTCCCGTGCTTGTTCTTGTAGTTGGAACCGAGAGGAACCGCATCGCCGTTGTCCTCTTTCTCTCCAGCACGCATGCCTGCTCCAAGTCATCATGTTCTCTCAATTTCGGTGAGTTTGGCTTCAATCCATCCACGTCACACCGTGTTTCATCTCCTACATATGCAAGCCCCTCACTCAATGTCCTTGTTCCCACAATGAGTCGTCGAGACCACATGTCTCCTCTGTTTTTGGCCGCCGTCGCCATTTCCATCGATTTCCACCATCTCGGTGAGTATCGGGTCGATTCCTTCCGTTTTGATCATCTTTTGCATACATGCAACTAACACGTATATTCTCGTAGCTTCTTCCTAGCTGTAGCCCGTTGCCACCATGAAGCCTTTGCCGCCGTCCCTATTCACCGTTGCTGCATCTTCCCCGACCATCTTCATCACCGTCGACCGTAGTAGTGAGCCTCTAGTAGTCTCCTAGTGCTTAGTGCGCTAGTTAGATTTAGTTCCTAGTGTTGTTTGCTTAGATTTCACTACAGTTGTCCATGGCTTCGCTACGGCTACATGTCGTCGGCACGACTCTAGTGACCATTGGTTCCCGTGCCAAGCTGGTTAGTATCGCGTTCCCTATTGAACCTAACACACTCGGCCCTAGTCGAGAGACCGCTCCTTTCGCAGAAGCGGTCGCAGCCCGAGCTGCTCCGCCACTTGTCGACGCTGTCGCCAGCTCTCCAATGATTGCCAAACGTTGTCGTCACCACCCTTAGCATTGTCATAGTGCTGTCATTTCATTTTCCTGCTTCCCAGGCCTGTGCGTCGCAACTCCGCTCGCGGTGAGCTCGGCTATGGCCGTCGTCACCTCCTCTGTCTCCCTTTCTCTCGTAGGTGGAGTGATGGAACTCCTCTACGGATTAAGTTAACATTAATAACGATAGTTAAATTAGTGGGTCACTCACGTGTTGGACCGGTAGAATAATTAATTTGATTTTAATTTTATCTGGTTGTAAAATCTAAGTCACTAACATGTGGGAAACCCTCGACTCTATACAAGCCTGTGAACTCAGTTTACCATAGACCCGACCCCACTTGTTAGCCTAACGACGCAATAAACCCAGATTTTCCTTTAGAAGCAAAAATGGAAAGTACAAGAAAATATGTGCACAATGTTCTCTTTTTTCTAACCAAACCAAATTCAAATGCTAATAACTTCTGCATTTGAACTCCAAATTAAATTAAACTCATTTCTTTTTTAAATCATAATCTTTATAATCTACAAAAAAATATTTAAATTTTCTCTCTGTTTGAATTTATTTGGATACCGACGTGCCGGAATCATACGAAGTTAATCCAGAGCAAGAACTTGAGTTCAATGAGCAAGGCAAGAACACACCCCCCCCGACCATGTTGATCATATATTTCAAATTTATGTATATTGTTTGCTCAAACTATTATGCATGTTTATTTTCGTTAAATGAATATGTTTGTGTTAGTATATAGTTATCACCTACTTGTTGCATTGATCAATATCCCCACTATTGTCACCTTAGGAATATTATCCTCTGTTGATGGAAATATTAGTGAAAATTCTAGGTGGTAAAGATGTCACATGCTTAGCCATGCTTAGGTCAATATTAGTTAATTGGTAGAAAATTGGTATAAATGAATATTGGGCACCTTGGGAGATGTTTTAGCAAATTATGGACAACGGGGTTACCTCTGATATTTTGGTTAAAAATGTGAAAATAAAAATGGTTGTTGAGACCAGTGCAGTTTGCCCATGATTGTGGTTTGTAGTGGTCTCACTCAGGTCATTAAGGACCGAACTTCAATGTCCTTGATCCAAGTAATCGACACAATAACATGTTCCTTTATGGGAAGGACTAGACTAGATAATTTGTCATGATGTAGCTCTAAACCGCAGGTGGTAGACAATAGGTTTACTTGTTGGCAGTGTGGACATGGTAACAGATGTCCATTATTCGAAGGGGCCCTCGCATTGTTTCGTTAGGCTTACCTACACAACTATGAGCTCTCTTGATCATGGTAAAGGATCTTTATATCTTAAGGGGTTAATTTATAGGGCGGTTTAATGTTAGAGCAAGGCATTGTAAAGATCTCGTTATAACATCTTAGTCGCACTCTATCTTGTTGAGTGAAATTTGCGCTAACACAATGAGATGGTTATATTGTATGGGTAAAGTTGTATAACCTCTGCAGTGTGTAAATCTATTTGAATATCTATGTCCCCAGTCATGGATATCACTTGGCAATACCACACTTGGTTAGATTTTCTAGTTTTAAAATGGTTTTTGGGAATGGTATATGGACTGTGGGAATCCATACTGGAACTTCTTTTGACAAAGGACTGTTAATGAGAATTTTGGTTATGGCAAAGGACAGCCATATGGTTACTTTATCATATGATTACTTATTTGTTTATTACTTTGTATCAATATCAGTTGTTTCCACAAATTGCTCTTTACAAATTATTATGTCTATTGCAAATAATAAGATCGCTTTGTGCAAACTAAACTAGTTAGGACAACAACCCTTTGTCTCAGCTTGCATGTATTATAAATGTTGCTTAAATTCTTGCGAAGTACAATTTTGTACTCACAATTTCTTGTTGAACACTATCAGAGCAAGTGGAAGAAGATCCCTCGGTTGGTTACTTTTATGCCGTAGGTTTTGGTGACGATGATGCTGAATTCTAGGATTTTTAACCACACTCGGTTGCCTGTGGGCTGAGGCATATCACATGGCAAGTACTTTGTGTGATCTATTTGGTCGGTCGACCCTTTGTGTAAAACTTGGTCATATAGACCGAAGTACGTACGACTGCTTAATATTACATGCTACTCTGTTTTATTTATTCGTGTATGGATATGATGCAACGATGTATTATATGTGTGCTAGCTACTGATCTGGAACTAACATGATAAATACATAGAAATTGGAATTAACTTTCTGGGTCCAACACTTTCATGTCTTTGTTTTTATAGTTCTCGGTATTTAGCCAGTTTTCACTAGATATGCCACCGTGAAAAACTTACTGGTGAAATTTTGCCGGTTACCGCTGGTAACCGGTAGAAATTCAAACCGATGGCGAAATTTAGGGTTTGATAAAATTTATCCAAAAAAATTTGAATTTGCATGAATTATGTTCGAATTTGATTTTTTTTTAAATTTAAAATACTAAAATTTCAAAAAAAGAAAGAAAATTTCTGTAAATCGACCGAAATTTCCAGTTTTCGCCGGTAACCGGCCTTACCGGCCCCCTCCGGTAAATTTTTGAAACCAATAACGTGAACACTATAATGCCACAACCAGCAAATGCATTAACATATGTGCAAACCGACAATTAGTAGCAACCATGCAAAGTATTATCAATATAAAATATTCTGAAAATTGGACGATGCAGTTTATGGAGTTTTTTAATATCCTTTAAAAAGTCAACTTGAAATAAAAAATGTGTTAGACAAAATACATCAATAGTTCTTTTGGATTTTGTTTTTCAATTGGTTTGATGTTTAAACTAAAGTGATTTGTATGCATGGTTACATATATCTAATTGTTTGTTTCTAGGGACTATTATCCAGGGCAAGCAATTATTGAATTAAATTTGTGCTAGGGTGGAGTGTAGTAGCATTAATTGGGCAGTACAATAGGTTGTATATTAAGGTTGTCGACAACATAAGAGATAGCATCTCTAGAAGATTATCTTTTGATACTAACTACAACATACTCCACATCACCTTTCCTCTGGAATGTGTGCAATCAAACTTTATAAATGGTATTAGTATATTTATCATTGAATCTACATTTGTATCATTATATTTTTATTAATTGTTATTAACATATAATTAGAAAAAGTAGTAGTCAAATGTGTATATTGGAACCATATCGATATAAAAAATGACAAGTAAAAGAGAGCGGATAGAGTACTTGCTACAGGGGTACATATGACGTAAAAAAGCCAAAGAATCTCTAGTTCCCTACCCGAAGCTACATATATAGCACACCTTATTCATTTCCTTTGCTGCAATAACCTCAAATTATCTGGAAATTACAATTCTGTATGTAATTATAATATCCAATATTGAGTTTTAATATATTTAGCTGACTTGGCCATATATCTCGATCACATCAGCGGTACAACCTAATGTAACAAGAATCCTAGACTGCAGAGAGACACCAAAATCTAGAGCATCCAGCATGCACGACCCGTTCTATCTGCTCAATAAAACAAACTAGCTAACTAGTCTTTAGATCATTTGCCAATAGATTGTCTTTTCCATCAATCAAATAGCAGATATATACACAGAGACAGGCATCTCATGCTAGCTTACCCATGCACGTCAGCATTGTCAAACTCTTCTGAAGACTTCATCTTGTCTTCTTTGTTTTTTTTCCTTTCCCCAGCTAGCAACCATTAGCAGACAAATAAAGCACACAATCCATCCTCACCTTTTGCAGCCAGTGGCTCACACAGCAATAAGCAAACACTATGCCAAGGGTAAGAACAAAAGCTGCTGCAATATCACATGAATTATTCCATGTACAAGCCAATCCTCACCTCTCTGCTGACACAACACAATTCCTGTGCACACATGCATGCTTTTATCTGGGAAAAAAACACCCCCTGCAAGTCTTCCTTCAAATCATGCAGAAACAAACAACCCCTGCTGCAAACGGTCTCCCTCCAATCATGCATACATTATTTCATGTTCCATGCAGATTACTGTCAAAAGCTTAGCTTTTGGGCAAGCAAAGTGAATCAGTCACATTAGTTGTTAAACACATCAGGAGGGAGTTAAGATATGATGCTGATAATTTAAACTGAACATTTAAGCTTACATATCACCTATATATCTCATCAATTCTTGATCGTATATACTACTTGACATGATATTTATGGAGTGATTAATGGGTGTGTGTGTGTGTGTGTGTGTGTGTGTGTGTGTGTAGAGAGAGAGAGAGACTGATGGTTTTCATAATTAACTGTGCATGGATTAATTGACAGAGGCAGCTAGGAAAATTGATGAACTACATGGTACAACTGCGATTTGTGTATGCAACCTCCTCCTCACGCCTGCATTAACTTGGGCTCACTTATAGAAAGAACTATTGTAATCCCTGGCCGTCGTGTCAGGGACAGGGTTCCAATCCCAGAGCTTGTCGGAGACCGTGGCCGGCAACATCGGCAGCGTGCCGAGCGGCGTCATCTGTGGCATCGGCTGCGGCGACGGCAAGGGGAGGAAGTGGCTCCCGGCGGCCGGGTGTTTAGAGTAGGCCTGGCTGTGGCCCACCAGCGTGCTCAGCTCGTCGACGGGGGTGGAGCTGCTGCCCATGAGCGCACCGGCCATGTTCAGCAGCGAGTACGTGGAGGCGAGGACGGCCGCGCTCTCGGTCGGCACGACCGCCGCTGTCCAGCTCATCGTTGCTGATGCGTAGGCGCACGGCCTGGGGGAAGGAGGCGGCGGCGGCTGCAGCTGCGGCGCATTGCGCGCAGTGGCCTGGTCCATGATGGCTGGCGGCGACGCCGACGAGCACTCGCCTTGGCCGAGTAGGTGGAAGCTGGGCTGCTGCGTCGGTGGCAGTGGCGTCGACGACGGTGATGACCCGTGCCGGCCAGTCCGCGCGCCGGTGCGGGAGGGTGCCGACCTCACCGAGCACGTTTGGACGTTGCTGGAGGAGGGCTGGCCGTGGCCGTCGTCGATGCCAGAGCGCTTGTAGACGCGGCAGAGCGAGATCTCGAACTGCATTAGTAGACATTATGAAACCTCAGATTTATGGTGGATTGGTGGTTAGCCCTTTCTTGTAAAGAAAGAGACAGAAGGTTAATTAAATGAATGCGCTATAAGTAAGAATGATCGAAAGAATTCAATAATTACTGCATCATTTCAAAGCTAAAAAAATTACCAAACATCAGACGGAGATGATTACATAGACAGTATAGGAAGAAAGTAGTTGAATGAAGATGCATGCTCTATGAATAACTAGGCGCTGTAAGATGAATTGGGAGAAGGAATTAAATGCTTCAATTAAGGTCAGAGATTAAATAATTTAGCAAAGAGAAACTAAATTGTTTACCATGGACATGCAAATCACTTTGCAGAATCTGCAGGGCATGTAAGTGGTATCTAGATAAGGGGAATTCAATAGGGTAGGTTTTTTACATGTCCATATGTATGCCAACAAGAACAAGGAACAAAAAGCAAACCCTAAACTCGTAGATCTGAAAAGAAAAAGAAAAGCATCTCACATATTCATATGAATCACGCGATCAAAGTAAAAGCACCGATCGAAAGTAGACGAAATGATTAACCACACCAAATAATAACCAAGAACAAACAACTAGCTGGACGCCTGGACCTCAATTTGCAAAATAAAAATAAATCAAAAGCAACAATTCATTCATGCTGTCATGCATACCCCTATAAATTAAAGTAGGAACTCTGCAAAATTGAGTTCATGTTTGGCTCCCAAAAACCCTAATCTTGGCAAATTTCTTTACCTTGTAGAACAGATCGGTGTCCGTGGCGGGCGGCGGGAGGCGATACTCGTTCATGATCCAGCTGCTGCGGACGCCCTTGGGGGCCTTGCCAGAGTAGAAGACGAGCGTCTTCTTGAGCCCAATCGGTCGGTTGTTCTGGCCGTGGATCATCCGGTCGGCCCCCGTCGCCTTCCAGTACCCGGACGCCGTCACCCGGTTCGGCCGGTCGCCGTTCCGGTACTTGCGGTCCCTCGGTACGTAGAAAAACCACTCCTTCTCCCCAATCACCGCCATTGCTACCAACACCACAATTAAGCCACAAATTGACACCACGATTAGCCAAGATTGAGACCATTTCAGCTGTTCAGGAGAAGTGTGTGTATGTATATACCGGGAAGCTCCCATGGATCGAAGCGGTAGAGGTCGAGGAAGGTGATGAGCTCGACGTTGAAGCGCTTGCCCTCCACCTTGCGCCGGAGGTAGAACTCGATCAGCTCCTCCTCCGTCGGGTGGAACCGGAACCCCGGCATCACCAGGTCGTTCTCGTGTGAGTCGGCAGCCTCGCCGCTGCCGGCCACCGCCTTGCCCGCTCCCGCTCCTCCTGCTGCCGAAACACTGCCGGCGCCGTGGCCGTCGTCGACGTCTCTACTCATGACTGCCTCTCCTCGCCGTGCAAATTGCCGGCATAGCGTGCACGACGGCGGTGAGCAAGCTGAGGAAAGGCAAAGATTTTGGGAGTGCAAGTGCGAGTGGGTGGGGAAGAGAGGATAAGAGGGTGGTGTTTGCACGATCGATATAGACTGGAGTGGAGGCTTTGGTTAATGATCCTGGTTATTAGTATTAACTTGGTGATGGCTACTGTTGGAATTTTTCTGATCAGTCAAGGAGCAATAAAGAAGAGTTAGAAGGAAGAGAGTTGAGACAAGTAGTAGACCAGGCCAGCCTTCTACCGCTATAGTAGCTAGACTACTAGAGACAATGGAGGGTACTACTATCTGTACACAGTTTGTTATATATATGTGCCTTGCAAAGTTTTGAGTTGAGGCATACACATACAAATGAATGTACTTTGTTTAATTTATGTTGGTTTGTATAGAAGATTAGATGTATGGTCTGTATTGATGTTTTTTTAGGAAGAAGGTAGAGAGCTATGTACCTTATAAAATATAATTAACTATTGATAACTGAATTACAAAACATTATTGGAGAAACAAGAGAGAAAGAAGGACAAGGTAGTAGGTACATGGGTTTGTATTGATGTGATGTGTGTATTTATTGCTTTAGGAAAAGCTCGTTGGTTTCAGGTGGAATTCCTTGCAACATCCATGGTTATAACATAAAGAGTCCAGCCATACACATGACGATAATAATCGTCGTACGCACTATGACACATGTGGTGGCCAGGCGGGTGCCGCGCACAGGGCCACTGTCAGGCGGAGAGGCGCAGGCGGCCGACCAGGCCGACACGTGGGCCGGTGGGAGCTGGTGGGCGCCCGAAGGAGGTGCGAGAGGTGCCGGGCGTGGAGGAGGAGGAGGCGCGAGGGTGCTAGGCATGGAGGAGGGTGCGGCCGGGCACGGCACCAGCGCAGAGGAGGAGGGTGGTTGGCACGGGCGGAGGCACGAGAGGATGGGGCGGTCGGTGCGGGCGCCGTATGCGAAGCATTTCTGTTACATAAACTAAAGCCACCATCCATCACAATATTGGACTGCAAAAATCAACATGGTTTCTACCACTCTTCATGTTGTTCTTTCCACACAAAAAATGTGTTTATTGTTGGAAATTAATCTAGACTTGCCAAGTAATATAGGTGTTAGGATCCTGATGCAGCATCAGATCAAATTAGTTTGCTTCCTTTGTTAGGCTTTCTATGTTTAATTTTTGGTTTGATTAGCAAGTTGATTAGGCAATCTTTAAAAGGACGTGTAATCATATGTGTTTAGAAAAGAAAGAGAGAACAGAGAAGAAAGAAAAGCTGTAGGCAATTGTGTAGCACAAAAAACCCGATCTCTGTTCATCTTGGTGTGTGTGTTCCAGAGAGAAAACCATGAGTGAGTTATCTCTGGGAGTTGGACCAATATTTATAACCTTGTGGTGATGTGGAGTTGAAGTGGGGAAAGCGACTAGCCAAGCTGAGTTCAGCTTTGGGCGGCTGCCCCTTCCAGGCCTGTGAGATGGATACTTGTATTTGCATTTGTGGGTTGGAGCATTCCAGTCATCCGGGTTTCTCTCTGGTCTTTTCCGCAACATCTTTCTCATTTCCGTTAAGAAAAAGAGAAGTTTTCTTTTCACATTGCAAATGCAGGTATCTAGCTTCTACATTGGATGTATGGTTCCGGTTTAGGCCTAGCTCCTTTGGAACGCAGAAGTGTTTCTGCGGGAATTGAAGTATTAGCTGTGAAATTCCTGCCTGTCAAATTAATGGTGTTTTTATTTTTATAAGAGCCTCGATTACAATCTATTTTTGTCTCGGTGCTATATGCATGTAACAATTTATTTTTGATCTTTCCTCTTTGGATTCGCTTGGCGCATGCCGTGCATGGATCCAATTTCATGCGCTCATGCACAGTCGGAGAGGTACCAGCATGTTTCTGAGAAAGGCAGGACTGTTATTCTAGCTGTGAAATAATGCAGCACTGTTATTCTAGCTGTGACATTCCAATGCACTGTCACACACTGCATGCCAGGAGAGTGACAGAAGATATCACAGGGATAAACGGACAGAAGAATAAGATCAGGTTTTGCCCAGGATTGGAGGAGACTGGCATCTCTAATTAACTGCATGATGGTATATAGCACACACTCATGGAGGCAGCTCATCTTATGCATGTGTGCTGTGTGTGCAGGGTGGTCCATGAAGGGGTGGGGCTTGAATGGTTGATGACTTAGCGGTGGGATTGGTGATCAAATTCTTTGTATCAGAGCTAGCTAACTGTTTTTTTCATTAATTGCTCATTTCTATATGCCTTTTGTGCGTAGCTAAATCGCATTAGTTATAGATCCCAACCATCTGTTTCAGATCTAACTCTTGATACTACGTGGTCATTACAAACGATTTTTGAATTGTCTGTGAAAAAAAACTATCACAGACGGTAGCGGTGTGATTGGTGATCAAATTCTTTGTATCAGAGCTAGCTAACTTTTTTTTTTCATTAATTGCTCATTTCTATATGCCTTTTGTGTGTAGCTAAATCACATTAGTTATAGATCTCAACCATCTGTTTCAGATCTAACTCTTGATACTATGTGGTCATTACAAACGGTTTTTGAATTGTCTGTGAAAAAAAACTATCACAGACGGTTCTGAACAATAACCGTTTGTGATAGTCAATTATCACAGATGGTTCTTGTTCAGAACCGTCTGTGAAAATAGACTATCACAGACGATTTTTTTTAGTAAAAAACTTATGTGATAGTTTTTTGTATTGCAAAAAAATTAATTTTGAGCCAAACCAATCAATTACTGGATAGTAGTTTCCATATGCTATTTCGATAGTTTGTAAGAAGGTAATTAAAAGATACTCTCTCTGTCTCTCTCTCAATCAATAGCTCACTCTCTAACGAGGACAAGGTTAAGTAGAGGTGTCCATCTCGAACCGAATTGACCTTCCTTGTCGACCACAGATGGGAGTCCTCACTGAGAACGAAATCTGATAGGATGCAAGGGACGAAATCAGAGTGTGAAGGAAATCAGGATGGGAATTTAGGGGCAAAACTTCATGCTCACCTGAGGCCAAGATGGGGGGCGGCAAGATCTGGCGTACTGGTTGAGCTGCAACGCCCGCTCACCGGACGTGCCGTGAAACAATAGGCTGCGGACACGTGTCGGTCTCCTATGGCAGATATGGAGCTCCTGCGTGTCCCTCCTCGTCGTCGTTGTCGAATGTGTCTCCTAGCAGATCCGCGTCGGGGAATCGAGGGTGGTCGCTGGAGCTCGGTGTGGGGAGGGGAGAGGGAGAGACTCATTGAAGACAAGGTGGGGGTGGCTATAATATATAAGAACAATACCAAAATATTTTGCATCCCACGCACGCATTCAAAAAATTTCACCATCCCGCACTTCAAATCACAGACGATTTCAAACAAAAACCATCTGTGATGTAAGATATTTCAAGTCATGGTAAAATCAGAGAGTAAGATATTTCAAGTCATGGTAAAATCACAGACGGTTAGGCATCCAAGTCATGATAAAATTAGGGAGATATTTATCACAGATGGTTTTTAATACAAACCGTCTGTGATGAGGACGGGAAGTCACAGACGGTTCGTGTTGAAAATTTTCTATGAAGTATCAGAGACGGTTCTGAACAAGAACTATTTATGATATTTAATGCTCAACCTGCACATGCAAAAATCAAAGAACGTTTTTCCAGCACAGGTACTCCAACTTGACTAATATCAGTTCGCACACGCAAATCACACTCACATCCATCAATAAACACAAATCAGATCATCCACGGCCATAGATTTCAACTTTCAGAAAACCAATTGAGACGACTCTATAAAACTGATTGTACCGCTGTGTACATGTCGATCATGATACCGCTGGCCAACCAAACACGAGTACTCAAGGTACTTGAAGAAAACAAGTATTGAAATACTCAAAACCTACGACCACTTACCAGAGGCGTACGACCGCTTACCAGAGGAGCCCACGACTATCAATCATGAAGCCTACGACTACCGTCCACGAATCCCACGACTATAGATCAGTCACTGCAGCTTCGACCATCGACTAGTCACTGTACCTTCGACCATCGACCATGCAACTCGATAGCCCTTCGTACTCGATACACACCTCAACTTATGACTGAGTACATTACTCGGAACACTGCCACTCGGTACTCGAAACTACCGTACTCTGAACTGTATTACTCGATACTCGAAGCTACATTACTCATAATTACAGTATTATGAGTCCAGTCGAGAAGATCATCGAGTATACCAATTGGACCACCCGATACAAGGCACGATCCGACCATTCACACTGAAAGCCAGCAACCGAAACTTTCACAACCGCAAATGTTAGTACAACCCAACCACCAATTATTCATCATCACAAAGTCTACGACCAGTCCACCCTGGTCTAACAATCTCCTCCTTGATGAATACATTGGCAATACTTCAAAAACTTGAATTGAATTTTGAAAGAATCGAAACAAAGAAAGTTTCAAAGCTGCAAAGCAAGGAATTTTGTTAAATCACAGCAGCAGTCAAAATAGTAGCAGCCGAAACAACATTAGTAAAGCGTCACGGTAGAAAAAAAAACTCCCCCTCAACACAAGCAGATTGATTTCTCCAATTTCCTCCCCCTTTGGCAATATAATCAACAAGAACTTTAGAGAAGGAAAAACATCTCAAGAAAAGGAGCAAGTAGAGTAAAAATCAAGAAGTATTGTAGATTATCCAAGTCACTGCACATTGATGCAATAGATTGACAAAGCCATCTTTTTTAGTAGAGATATCTAGATCATATAAAGTCGTATCCAGATAACAATGTCAGAATAAGCCTTTTAGAATGATTAAGCAATTTAAATTACTAACAGGCATCTTGTCGGGACCCAAAAATGCATCTCAGGAACCCTTTGTATATTATGAACTAGTCCCAGATCAGTAGCTAGCTCACACAGGAAACAGTGATAAAATACCATCTATTGATTCGATTTAAGTAAAAAAAAATCTCAGAGATAACAAATAGTAAGAATAACTGGACCTTATGGTCAACGTTTACTTAACTTGCCACGCCATGCTAAAGAAACAAATAAATTCTTGCAGCGGAACGAAAAACTTGTAAAGCCAATCAACATGCCCATAGACAATCGAGTGGAGAACGCATCATAATCCGCAAAACCTTCATAGTCCTCCTTCTGAAAGAACTCTTGTGCAGCTTGGTATTCTTCGACTGATCAACAAAGGCATAAGCCGTGAGTACATAAAGTACTCAGCAGAGCCATAGGGAAATGTATACAAATAGTATTCATGCAAAGTTTGCCAAAAGTTAGCTGTATGGTTCTTTTGCAGAAAGCATCATTTACAATAAATACAATAAATAGATTAAAATGCGTAATTGAAAAGAATATTAAATAAGTAAACAATTTTTTTGAAACAACCAGTGAACTACCCATTCACTTCCCAACCAAACCAATGATAAGTAAATTCCCCATTCACTAATCAACACAAACCACCAAGTGAATTACCCATTCACCAAACAAATATTATATTCATCAAGTGAACTTCCCATTCACACTCTGATACATTTTATAAGAAACTATATCTCTCGTGTGAAATCCCCGAGCACGTCCATAACCATGGACACGGCTATTGAATAGTTTTATACTCTACAGAGGTTGTACAGCTTGACCCACAAGACATGACTTCTCTAGTTTGTTTGGCATCTGTCGATACCACTGCTCACTACCTTAGGTAAGCACTCTAGAGCACGTGACAAAGTATTTACAAAGCTCCTTCTTAATCCAGTTCTGCCGCTAAGGTTTCAACACTAAATGTCTAACCGACCAGATAGGGTCCCCCTCTTGCGCCATTGTGAGTACGTCCCCCGTAACTCACACTTCCAAGACATACTGAAATTAAGACATTGCTAATTAATTAACCAGGTCCCGTCCATACAGAACATGTGGTAGTACGGTTAAGGCCCAGTTCAATGGTGCACAAGATTAAGTTCTTGACAAGTTACTCAGGCGATCTTTCCACAAACCCACAACGTGCTAAATCCACACCCTCAATCCACCATCCACTCACCCGAGTGAAGACCATTTTGTTTAACTGTAACCAATGACATCCCCTATCATGGTACTCAAATTTTAACAACAGTGGCTAATCACCATGATTCCATATCTCATTAAGTCAAGATTAATCATTATGACACATGTGATAATGAACCCATCGTAACTAAGCTAACCTAAGCATCAATACGATACCCATGTTGGTGATACAAATATGTCCAACTAAAGTTATCCATGCTAGGGTGACAAAGGATTCATGGCATCCAAATAATCAATGGAGGCATAATGATAACAGGTAATAACTAATCCCAAAACAATTGATATAAAGATAGCATGCAATTGTATAAATTAATATACTTTTGAAATAATAGGTTCAATATGATCAAAGGACTACGGTTTGCCTTGGAATAGATCCTGGTATTTGGTCTTGATCTTGGTGTACTCCTCCTTGCTCAAAATTGCCCGAATAATCAACGTCTACTCGCAAACAAAGCAAATAAACTAAATAAATAAAAAATAGAGGTAAAACCAACTCCAAAAATTAAATACAAATCTTAGATAAATAGATCTAGAATTTAGATGAATTTAAAATTTTGGATGGGCACAATCGGAGTTCGGATGCACAAGATACGGGCTTTGGAAGTTTGGAATCACATAAAATGATAAAATCAGATTTTATGTATTTATTGGAATTATTTTCTCTTGAAAAATCAATTAACGATGTCGAGAATGAATTTTAGCTGAAAAATAAATAAGAGAAAAAGAAATTGATGTGGGTCCCACTTGTTAGCGAGATGGTGCACCATGGACTAGGTCCACCGAGGGATAAATCGAGATAGGAGGTGGGAATGCCACGCATTTGCTGACCCAGTGCTGATTGGACCAACACGCGGGCGACACGCAAGCGCAAGGGCTGATATGGCGCTAAGCTAGAGATGACGTGGCTTGCCACATCAGCCAAGGGAGAAAAACAGAGAGGGAAATGGAAACTCCAACCGACGGCTTGAGGCGGCGAGGATGAGCAGCGCAAGAGAGGCTCGATGAATTACCAAAATGAAACCCTAGAAACATGGCAAAGCTCCGGTGGTGATGGCTCGGCTCCAACGGCAAATGAGGTGGCGGCGAGCTGATGAGTTAGGCGGCGAGAGGTACACGGCCAAGGCGACAAGTAGTTTGGAAGGTGCCGACGAATACCAAGGAGAGCACCTGGATGGAGAAGGCACGAGGTTCACTGGAAGCACCTCGAGGAGGCTGGAGGTGGACTGTCAGCGAAGAAATCTAGTGATGAAGACATGGCGGCTACTCTGCTTCCTTGACAAAATTCGGCGCAAAGAAGGGAAGAATGAGATTGGGACTTTAGGGTATCGATGGAGAAGCACAAGTCGTAGAGATTGACACGACCGACTCTTTAAATAGGGCCGAAGGGAAGGAGTTTGACAGAAGGCCGGCGTGGCCGCTCGTACGCCACATGGACACAAGCGAGGAGCTTTCCAGGTTGAAGACGACGACCACTTGACATTGTGGAGCCACCTGTCGGCGAGGCAATTAAAAAAAGGAGGTGGCTCTACCGGGCTTCACGCACACACAAATAGAAACGAGCCAACGCTTGGCCGACCTAGCGTTGGTGGCTTGGGCTGGCTGGCTCGCTCGCGCACAGAGGAAGGAGGTCCAGGCCAAACCGGGGGTTGGCCAAGCAAAAGGGAAAGCAAAGGCCAAGGTCGGTTGGGTGGGAAGCGAGGAAATGGGCCAAGGCTTAGGGTTTCGGCCCAAAAACAACTCTGAAATTTTATTTAGATTTTCCTTTTAGAAAATAGCGAGAAAATCCAAATGCAATTAGAAAATAGCAAATGCAATCGGAAAAATTCTAGAAAATTCTAGAAAATATATCCAAGAGCATATAATCCAAATAAAATAATTTTGATAGTATTTGATGTTGGAATTCTGTTCCGTGAGCGATGTAGGCTTCGGATTCTTATTCACGTGAGCGATAATCGCTCTGGATCTTGTAGCTTTAGAGTCTTGTTCATCCGAATTGTAGTGCTTGCGTGGAGGCTATATAAACCCCCATGGCCGCACCATATGGGAGGACAAGTTATGATTTAGATAATAAAAATCAGAAAAGCCGTTTTGGCGCATATCGTGTGTTCTTGAGTCGTGATATGAGTTGGAGAGATTGGGGGAGAAAGATTGAAAGCAAGATCAAGATATCTATCTCTTGCTTCGGAGTACTATTCACCTAACGCTACGACTTGCAATTCAATCTATTAGATTGGGTTGTGAGTATATTGATTTTCTTACAATTCAATTCACCGAATTGGTTTGTGAGATTACTCACGATCTTCGAGTGTACCGTGAAAGATTGGGCCAACAATCAGGATTCATCTAATCAACTAGGTGGATCCGTATCAGGTGGTATCAGAGCCTCAGTTGTTCACGGTACTTCGTTGCTACGAAGATCAAGTATCGACATGGCCGATACGAAGGACATGAAGTTGGTCATGCAATTCAGCTACACTATAGATCAATGTGAGGAGGATCCACTCCACGATCCGAGCTACATATTCTTCAATCGGTGTCGAGTGGGAACACAGTTGTGCTATGATGATCGATCACGGAAGCTTGACAAACGCTGCAAGACAAACACTTGTGGACAGATTGGGGTTGATCACAAAGCCACATCCGGAGCCATATCTATTGCTTTGGAGGTTCAAGCACATTCCGATCACAAAACAAGTGGAGGTAAAATTTTCTTTGGATGGGTATCTTCTTTGTTGTTACTTGTGACGTGATTCCTATGCATATGAGAGCATGTTCGTTGGTGATTGGTGCATATTGGTTGAAAGAACAGCACATACATCGAGTTGCATCACGCCCCGTAATGCGGTACTCCTTTCCATGGAGAGGAACACGAAAGGACATTACATCTTGGTCCTCGTCAAGGTACTTTGAAGATAGACGGCTGACGAGACAAGGCCCAAGGAGACATTAAAAGCGTGACAAAGGCTAAAGGCCAAGAAGCGTGAAGAAGAACGGTTGGCAGGAAGAACAGAAGAAATTAGAATTGGCGACCCTTCTTTCTACCCAAACACAGCGAAGAGGTGTCGTTCCATGATGACAAAACTACTAGTGAGGCACCACAAGATGGTCTTTGTATCTTGACCAAGGCGGTTCGAGTTGACAACACTTCCATTCTCACAGCAGGCGTGAACCAACGTTTTCAAATCGAGTGCAAAATCAATGGCAAAGTTTACAAGCTTATCGTTGATGGTGGAAGCTACAACAATATCATTAGTAACGATTTAGTGCAAGCTTTGGGGTTGATGACTGGCGACATCGAACCGTATTATGCACAATGGTTGCATAATGTGGTAATCGAAAATTACTCATCGTGTCAAAGTTTGTTTTTGGTAGGAGACTATCACGACAAAGTGGAATGTGGCGTCGTGCCTATGCATGCATGTCACTTGTTGTTGGGCGTCCGTGGCGATATGATCGCAATGCTACCCACCACGGGAGGTCCAACAAGTACTCTTTGGTGCATCGGGAAGATCATATACCTGTGTCCTATGCGGAGAATTCTATTAATCTTGAGAGATCATAGCTAAAAAGGCGATCGTGAAGACTACCCCGACGGAGATTCACGAGGTTACACAAAAGCGAGGACGTCTTTTCTTGAAGAAAGGGAGGATGATACGCCATATCTACAACCAAAGCATTGCAAAAGGTAAAACAAAATATTGTGAAGGCCGATAGGGTGGATGGGGATCTTTGCCAAGAAGGGACGTTCTCTCGGGATAAAACCCTAAGCAGCGTGCGTGCAGTCAAGAAAGACATGTGGTGATATGGCGGCAAGGGTTGCATTAGCGTCGGAAGAAGCATCAACCGCTAAGGTTTCAACACTAAATGTCTAACCGACCAGATAGGGTCCCCCTCTTGCGCCATTGTGAGTACGTCCCCCGTAACTCACACTTCCAAGACATACTGAAATTAAGACATTGCTAATTAATTAACCAGGTCCCGTCCATACAGAACATGTGGTAGTACAGTTAAGGCCCAGTTCAATGGTGCACAAGATCAAGTTCTTGACAAGTTACTCAGGCGATCTTTCCACAAACCCACAACGTGCTAAATCCACACCCTCAATCCACCATCCACTCACCCGAGTGAAGACCATTTTGTTTAACTGTAACCAATGACATCCCCTATCATGGTACTCAAATTTTAACAACAGTGGCTAATCACCATGATTCCATATCTCATTAAGTCAAGATTAATCATTATGACACATGTGATAATGAACCCATCGTAACTAAGCTAACCTAAGCATCAATACGATACCCATGTTGGTGATACAAATATGTCCAACTAAAGTTATCCATGCTAGGGTGACAAAGGATTCATGGCATCCAAATAATCAATGGAGGCATAATGATAACATGTAATAACTAATCCCAAAACAATTGATATAAAGATAGCATGCAATTGTATAAATTAATATACTTTTGAAATAATAGGTTCAATATGATCAAAGGACTACGGTTTGCCTTGGAATAGATCCTGGTATTGGTCTTGATCTTGGTGTACTCCTCCTTGCTCAAAATTGCCCGAATAATCAACGTCTACTCGCAAACAAAGCAAATAAACTAAATAAATACAAAATAGAGGTAAAACCAACTCCAAAAATTAAATACAAATCTTAGATAAATAGATCTAGAATTTAGATGAATTTAAAATTTTGGATGGGCACAATCGGAGTTCGGATGCACAAGATACGGGCTTTGGAAGTTTGGAATCACATAAAATGATAAAATCAGATTTTATGTATTTACTGGAATTATTTTTCTACTGAAAAATCAATTAACGATGTCAGCAATGAATTTTAGCTGAAAAATAAATAAGAGAAAAAGAAATTGATGTGGGTCCCACTTGTTAGCGAGATGGTGCACCATGGACTAGGTCCACCGAGGGATAAATCGAGATAGGAGGTGGGAATGCCACACATTTGCTGACCCAGTGCTGATTGGACCAACACGCGGGCGACACGCAAGCGCAAGGGCTGATATGGCGCTAAGCTAGAGATGACGTGGCTTGCCACATCAGCCAAGGGAGAAAAACAGAGAGGGAAATGGAAACTCCAGCCGACGGCTTGGAGGCGAAGGCGGGGATGAACGGCGGCAAGAGAGGCTCGATGAATTACCAAAATGAAACCCTAGAAACATGGCAAAGCTCCAGGCGGTGATGGCTCGGCTCCAACGGCAGCGAGGTGACGACGACAGTGAGTTAGGCGGCGGAGAGGTACACAGCCAAGGCGACGAAGTAGTTTGGAAGGTGCCCGACGAATACCAAGGAGAGCACCTGGATGGAGAAGGCACGAGGTTCACTGGAAGCACCTCGAGGAGGCTGGAGGTGGACTGTCAGCGAAGAAATCTAGTGATGAAGACATGGCGGCTACTCTGCTTCCTTGACAAAATTCGGCGCAAAGAAGGGAAGAATGAGATTGGGACTTTAGGGTATCGATGGAGAAGCACAAGTCGCAGAGATTGACACGACCGACTCTTTAAATAGGGCCGAAGGGAAGGAGTTTGTGTAGGTAGTGGCGTGGCGCCAGACGCCACATGGACACAAGCGAGGAGCTTTCCAGGTTGAAGACGACGACCACTTGACATTGTGGAGCCACCTGTCGGCGAGGCAATTAAAAAAAGGAGGTGGCTCTACCGGGCTTCACGCACACACAAATAGAAACGAGCCAACGCTTGGCCGACCTAGCGTTGGTGGCTTGGGCTGGCTGGCTCGCTCGCGCACAGAGGAAGGAGGTCCAGGCCAAACCGGGGGTTGGCCAAGCAAAAGGGAAAGCAAAGGCCAAGGCTGGCTGGGCCGGGGAACTGAGGAAATGGGCCAAGGCTTAGGGTTTCGGCCCAAAAACAACTCTGAAATTTTATTTAGATTTTCCTTTTTAGAAAATAGCAGAAAATCCAAATGCAATTAGAAAATAGCAAATGCAATCGAAAAATTCTAGAAAATTCTAGAAAATATATCCAAGAGCATATAATCCAAATAAAATAATTTTGATAGTATTTGATGTTGGAATTAATCATATTAAATTATTTTTAATGTCTAAAATTTTTAATTAAGCTTTAACTTTAGGAGAAAAATTCAAATGGTTATTTTTCTTTTTTAAACTTCAAAACAAACCAAATTTTTAGGATGTTACACATCTCAACAGTGACTAAACCGAATATAAAGAGCACAATGAGTATCACAAAGAGAAGTTAAAGTCTAAAATGTGAGGCACACTTTAAATCTAGAAGAGCTAGCAGTCTCATGTAACAACCCATTATTCCAACTCAAGTCTTTAAGCATGTGGCATGCTTGGAGCATACTTCTTTTCAATGGTGACATATTTGTAGCATACTTCTTGTCAATTTGGGCATACTTTAAGCATACTTCTTGTCATTAGGGAACATTTGATGCATTTTTTTGTATACATATGTATGCATGGCATGCTTGAAGCATACATCTTTTTAATTTTCTGTTTCTATTTTTTTATAACATGCCAAAATGAGTGAACATAACAGGATTGCAATAAGAGACATATGAGCCTCAAAATCAAGATTTAAAATAAGATACACAATCAAGCTAATCCTTGTCGATGAACATCGAAAGTAATAATTATAATAAATCTAGTCACAGTATTTCGCCATGTCAGTTTTAGTTCAAGTGTGGCAAAGTAATTACAACCAGTCATAATCAAACCTACACAGCTTCTGACCCCAATTATAACGAGTAAATATGATAAAGAGAGCTCTACCTCAATTGATTTCAATTGCTTGGACTTGATGGATTGTTTTACAAGTATAATAAACAAAGCTTCTAACAATTTAGACGACAAGCCCCCCTCAAAATAATTCCATAGGATGCAACACACCCAACTCACTTCGCAAAAGAGCAAATCATGCAAAATCAAGCGGTTTTGTGAGAATATCAACAACTTAAGAATCTGTATAAATAAAATGCAAAACATCTCTCTTTTCCACATGGTCTCTAAGAAAATGATACCGGATATCAATGTGCTTGGTTCGAGAATGTTGCACATGATTTTTAGCAATACAAATAGCACTAGTGTTATCACAGAAAAGTAGGACACTATCAAATTCTAAGCCAAAATCCTTAAGAGTAGCTATCATCCAAAGAAATTATGAGCAACAAGAAGCGGCAGCTACATATTTAGCCTCAGTAGTAGAAAGAGCAACATACAATTGTTTCCTAGAAGCCCATGAAACAAGAGGTATGCCTAAAAAGTTACATGTGCCAGAAATACTCTTCCTATCAATTATGTAACCCCCAAAATCTGCATCTAAATAAACTCTAAGGGTAAGGCATGATAAATAAAAATACCATATGCCAAATTCTAAAGTTAACTGAAGATATTTGAAAATTTGCTTAACTGCTTGGTGATGTGGAGCACGTTGAGAAGCTTGAAAGTGAGCACACAGACATACAGCAAAGTGAATGTCTGGCCTTGAATCAGTGAGATACATAAGTGAACCAACCATGCTTCTGTATTATTTTTTATCAACAGGCTCTCCATCTTCGTCAGGGTCTAACACTGCAGTGGATCCCATTGGTGTAGAGACTGGTTTACTTGTCCCCATGTCGAAGCGAAGGAGATCCTTAGTGTACTTGGCTTGATGAACAAAAATACTCATCTTTGATTGCTTGATTTGAAAGCCTATTGTGAAGAACTCTCTCATCAAACTCACCAATCATTTGTTCAGAGGATGATGTCGTTGAATATGTAGATGAGCTTGTAGTGTCGTTGGTGACATAGGTGTAGCAGGAGTGGCCTCTACCTCATTAGAGGTAGGAGCAGAGCCACTGTATACCTCTTGTAAGAACTCGTCCTTGAGTATTGTATCAAAAAGTGATTATCTCATCACTGGTGGCACAAGTGAGGGAGAAGAACCATCGTGAGTCTTCGGTCTTGTGATGAGAGCAACCGGAGTTAATGAACCATATATTCTCCTTTTGCTTACGATGAGCTTACAAAGCACGAACAATCGTTGGTATCTTAGTACTGGGGTCAGACAATAAAGGTTTAGGTAATCAGTACTGAGATACACGACGAACATAAACAATAACCGACAAAGACAACAAATTTTTAGATTCTGGGCACTGCCGGTCCGTCCACAACTGACGTGTCGGTCTGACCTCCGGCCGCTATGACCAAGTGACAGACGCTGGTCGTACCGGTCTAGTTGAAAGAAACTTGCAGAGAAAAAGAATTTTAACATTTTGGGTATTGCCGGTCAGACCGCAGATTACGTTCTGGTCTGACCGTCAACCGGTATGACCGCGTGACAAATGCCAATCTTACTGGTCCAATCGCATAAACTCCCAAACCTACAAAAAAGTATTTAGGGGGAGCAAAGCGATGATAAGGAGCTTGAGAAAACTCCACTTCAGTATGAGAAATCTTCCTTAATCTGTCTTACGATGACATGGCCGCATGCGTGCGTAATCTACAGTGCAATCGATATCTACTCCTTCATGCAATCTACCGATCGTCTTGGCTAGCAACTTCAAGTCGGCTCGCGGTAGATTAGAGCTAATTTGCACCGTAGAAAAATTATCTAGAAAGCCAAATTTGCGGAATTGAAAGCAATCTAAAAATGTGATTCAATCTACGAGTATCACTCCAACAATTACCTTTTCAATCCGTGCAGGCCGGAGAGCGTAGTCGTACTGATAACGTGTTGAGAAACCGTCGCTGGTGAGTCCAGTCCGATCGAGAACTCGTAGGAGAATCACACACAATAATACAATAATAGTAGATTGAACATAGAGATATATGGACTTCTTTCTTTCTATTTTTCCTTTTCTCAAAAGGTACGTACAATGACTGGGGGACTCCTCCTATATATAGTCTATTGGTGGATGAGAAATCAACCATGGATCAGGCCTGCAAAGCCAGGCCCAGGTTTCCTAACAGTCTTTACCCATTTTGTTGGGTGGTAATTTAAACATTATCATAAAACAGGAAGAGAAAAATAGTCCTAATTTTGATGTTAAATGGTCTTTCCTCTTTAATGCCGTCATAGAGAGCCTTAATCTCAGAAATAGCTTTGACAGGGAGGAAGTTCACTTGGGCTAATTCTCTAGGGAATCCAACTTTTAAAAAACTCGATAGAGTGCTTGTTAGTACAGATTGGGAATTGCATTTTTCCCTTAGTACAAGTGCAAGCGCTAGAAAGAGCCCTCTCAGATCATACTCCTCTACTAGATACTGGAGTTTATAATAAGGTTTATTCCTCAACTCCTCTGTTCAGGTTTGAGTTGTGTTGGTTAACTAGGAAAGGGTTTCCTGAACTAGTAGCCAGGATTTGGAATAAACCAAGGGAAAGAATGTCATAGAAGTGTGGAAGAATAAGATCAGGACCCTTAGACAATTCTTAAGAGGGTGGCACAAAAACTTAAATGGTCATTATAGGAAGGAGAAACAAGAGCTTCATAAGCTCATTGATGACATTGACAAAAAAAAAGTGAATTGCGTGGTATTTCTGTGGTTGACAGAGATACCAAGAGAGCTGCTGAAAGTAGGCTTGCTCAGTTGTTAAGGGAGGAAGAAATTAAGTGGTTTCAAAGAGCCAAAGAGAAAGATATCCTGGAGGGTGATAGTAATACCAAATACTATCACCTCAAAGCCAATGGTAGACATAGAAAAACTAAGATTATCCAACTTGATCAGGATGAGGGGATTGTCACAGGGAGGCTAACATGCATAAGTACATTACCAACTTCTACAAGGATTTGTTTGGTCCCCCTGACAACAACAATTTTAGTTTGAAATGAGTCTTTTAGTCAGGATATACTTAAAATATCTCCTGATGATAATGAGTTCCTTACTCAACCTTTCACTTGGAAGTCAAAAAATACATCTTTTCTATGGAGCTTTGTCCCCGATGGATTCCCAGCTGAATTTTATTAGTGTTTCTGGGATCTAATCAAGGTGGATTTGATGGCAATGTTTTCTAACTTTTATAAAGGGGTTTTGCCTACTGAAAGATTAAACTCTGGCATCATTACTTTACTGCCAAAAAAGCTGATGCTTGCAAAATTCAGCGATACAGACCCATCTGCTTGATCACTGTGAGCTTCCACAAAAAATTTAAAGTAGCTACAAATAGATTGGTCATTGTGGCAGATGTAATTATTGGCCCAACTCAATTTGCCTTTCTCCCTGGGAGATTTATTTTGGATGGAGTAGTAGTCCATGAATGTATTCATGAAATGCATAGGAAAAAACTGAATGGAGTGGCTTTTAAAATTGACTTTGAGAAGGCATACGACAAAGTCCATTGGAACTTTTTGAAACAAGTTCGTAGGTTAAAAGGTTTTTCTTCCATGTGGTGTAATTGGATTGCTTCTTTAGTCCAGGAAGGGAGTGTGAGTATTAAGGTCAATGATAATATAGGCCATTCCTTTAAAACTTTATAGGCCTAAGACAAGGAGATCCACTAGCCTAAGACACGGAGATCCACTATCACCTATTCTTTCTAACATTGCTGCTGATATCCTTGTTAGATATTGTACATTGTATAGGATATTCTTTGCATATTTTACCTCTCTTGTAACCTGTATATTTTGGCATTTGGCCCATGAGAATAGATCAACGGTTCATTCCAACATGGTATCAGAGCCATGACTCTCCCTCCCTAAAAACCCTAGTTACTATCCACCGCCGTCCTTCGGCCGCTGCCACCGCCTCCTCCCTCTTAGCCTCCTCTGCTTTTCCCAAAAATAGAGGAAGCTCTGTTTTGTCCCGAGCCGCCGCCGTCCTCCACCGACCGCCGCCCCTCCCCACTTGGATCCGCTCCCCCCCCCCATACCCCCAGACGTTGCTGTCACATCACGTCGCCGAATCGATGCTCCAAGCTCCCACCAACTTCGGATCTAGCCATCGCGCCCTCGAGATCTTCCCCAACCTCCCGAGCGCCACTCTTCTTTAGTCTTCCTTGCCTCCGCTTCCTCCCTCACTAGGTATCTTGTCTCCATGGATTTTAGACTATGATGCTTCCTTTCACATGACACCAAATTCTACCGACCTCACTTCTATGAGTCACATAGCTCTTCCTTCCATTGTTCAGACTGCATATGGTATATCTCTTCCTGTTGTAGGCCAAGGCACCCTTTCCACCTCTGTTTCACTTTCACCACCACCTTCTTCGCTTCCCTCTCCTCTAGCTCCACCTATTTCCTCCCTGTCGAAGTTTCCTTCTATCTCTTTTGTTGAGATTCCACCCTTTCCCCTGCACTACTCTCGCCATCCTCAGTCTACTCCTCCTTCTCTAGTTGAGCCTCCCTCTTTGCTGTGCCATGTTCCTAGCTCTCCTTCTCTGTTCTTGCTGAGTCCTACTCTGCATTCTCCTTCCAGATACGATCTTCATGATCGTCACACTGCCAGGCCTCCTGAACGATACATCTTCACAGTCGCTGCTCTTTCAGAGTGTAACATCCCAAATCTGGAATTGAGTTTCAAGTGTAAGAAAATCAGGAGGAATTAAAACTTTTCTTGCATCTTGAAACCCCTGGTCATTTTTGTAATTCTTTTAAAAAGAATTGTGGAAGATCAAATTCAAATCCTCATTCGACGCTAATCAAAAACCTCCTTGTCATAGACCTTGTGCCAAACCCTTGGAGATATTTCTCCCGAGTTCTAGGGAGGCTTGGCAACACCTCTGAATTATCTCATGACTTTTAGAAATTATTTGATGATTCTTGGAGGCGAGTCAAAGCTTGGTCAAACCCTAGCTTCCCTCTTCCGCATTTCGGGGAAAATTCAAGACATTAGAATCTCTCGAAATTTCATATGAGGTTCCTCCGGCCGTCAAGAAACTCCAGATTAAAATTTCATAATTTTTGGAGCTTGCTTGCTACCTTAAATAATTCCTCAAAATCGCTTATTCAAATCCAAACCCTAATCGGTTTGCACTTTGTTCAGAGGTTCGAATCGGACTCGGGCTCGAGCCACCGACTCGGTCCGATCCACTAGCCGTGCCAACTCTCGGTCGTTCGGCGCCAGGTCGTGAGCCGTTGGATCGGCATCGAACGGTCTTCGACCGACCGAACGCAAGTCGTTGTAAACCACCCGATCTAACTCGGCCGTTGGATCGGTATCGAGCGGTCTTCGACCAGTCGAACGATGGGATCGGTTCAATCCGCCGATCTAGCTCACTAGCTCGATTTCAATCCGACGACCAACGAGTCGTCTCCTTCCTCTCGTCGTCTGCGTGAGCTCGCCATGACGCGGCGCGGAGGAGAAAAGCGTGGCGATCCACTCTATGTCCACCTTTAAACGGCTAGCTCGAGCGCATTAAATGCTGTCGCTCATCTCTCAGAGGGCCATGACTCAACCGCCCCATCGCTCTCAAGTGCCCTCATGGCAGTGTTGACCCGACTGGAAAACCGGCCGTTGCTCTCTGCCATCGCGCTATTTAAACTCCTTTGTGCCTCACCCTTAGCTTCCTTTAGCACTTTCGCAACTCCAGCTAGCATTCGCCATCTTACTTGAGCTGCAGTTCCTCGCAAACTCCTCGACCGCCATTGTTGATTGTGGAGCTTGCGGTGGAGGCGATGCGATGGGGTTTTCTTCTTCAAGTCTTGACCCCTCTCGCTCCCTTTTTACTCGGAGCTTGACCTCACTCGGTTTGGTTCTCTCTTTGCCTGTGTCATTGTGGCCTAGTGAGGACCTCACCGCAGCCGTTCGGTCGCTCGTCGCTGGGGCCACTCCGGGGGTCTCTGGCCGTTCTCTAGTTCAGGTACTTTCACCTTAACCTGTAGGAGTTTAGGCGTGTTTTCGTTGTCCTTTCGGGTATCGTCCGTTCGGGAGTTTTCCCGGGCCATACCTTCTCACCACACTCCATGGTCGTACCACCGTAGCGACCATGCTTCGATTAATCTTGGCGCCGGTAAGGCCATTGAACCTTTAGACACTCAACCCCGCTTTGGCCGGTGCCGCCAGCGGGTCGGAGAAGCCCGAGCCAGCGGCAAGGCGCAAGTGAGGCGTTACCTAGTGGTCGGATTTCCGACCGGTTACCTAGCTTAGTCGTAAGCTCTACTACGATGTATAAATGGTCGTAGGTCTTATTACGACTATGCCAGGGGCATGAGTCCTTCTACGACTAGTACCTAGTCGTAAGTTCCATTACGACTTGTACCTAGTCGTAAGTTCTTCTACGACCCTTAACTGGTCGTAAGTTCTTCCACAACTGGAACTTAGTCGTAAGACTTGCTACGACTACGTCATAGTCGTAGGTTTCTTTTACGACTACTACCTGGTCGTAAGACCTTCTTTCGGTCGTAGTTTTGGCATTAAGAATCCAAATCAATTGGTTCTTGTTACTAAATTCTTTATAAATCAGTACCTTGCTTCGGTAAGATTTTCAGAAATTTTTGGGGAAAGTTTGATGTTGAGTATTTGCATTTTATTCGTTCTTATTGGTTGCTTTTCGCTTTCTCGTTAGGATCCGAAGAGCACATTGACATATCTGATCCTCAGCAACATCTGGACCCACAGCAAGCAGGCAAGCAGTTTGATCATGTTCATCCCATTATTTTTCAAGTCTACTATATTGCTTTCAACTCGTATGTATGCATTGCTATTTTGTTGTTAAAATACGGTTTTAGTCCTATAGTTGCACAATCTGTAGGACTTGTTTATCCTCTACTACCTTGAGCTTAGGTTATTGGCTGTGGTCGGAGTTCGATGGATGGACTCGGTCACTTAGTAGTTTTCGATTGGAAATTGCTTAGAAATGCTTAGTTTGGTATCTTTGGGCGATCATCGATTTTAGTCGATGATCTTGATCACACATTTAAGTATTATGTCTTTACGACCAAAGACTTGTCTTTGTGTTATTTTGTAAAATCAAAAATCGAAAATGGAAAACGATTTGGACTTGGGCAAGTGGTCGGATGGTGGGTTATTGGGTTTGTGGTTGCCTTGCCTAAGTCAACAAGGACCGAACATCTTGTGTCACACTCTCCAAGCATTTTTGCGTGCTAACCACGCGAGAGGATATGGGACCTCTCTTGACTTAGTACTTTGGCGTGGGTTATCTCCGAGTCGCAGCGGGGTTGTGTGTGTTGTGTGAAACATGATATGTGGTCGTGTTCTTGTGTGGGTGTGCGGTGGTGGAGATTAGGGTAGGCTCTCCACCTCGAGGAGCGTCGTAGTTGTCCAAGGCTTTACCCGGAAGGGTAGTTGACCGAGGCTTTACGATGACTCGACACAACGTATGGGTTTCTATCCATACAGGCTGCTCGTGAATAATTCACAATATTGGAAACGTCTCGTAAGACTTAGCCGTCTTGCCAGCATACCTTGAAGTGTGCTTAATAGCTTGGCAAAAAGGCGATCAGCGTGTGGAGAAATTGGTACACCTGCAGGATAAAACTATTCGAATAGCCTCGTCCTAGGTTATGGACACGCTTGGTTAGGTTTTGCAAGAGTTAGACTTCAACCTTTTAAACTAAAATTTGACATGGGTGGTATGAATGGGTAATTCATGCTATTGTTGTGGTGGCTCTCGGTCGTAGTCACCTCCGTGATTGTTCTTTGTTCCTATCTCTTGTTATATTGTTGTCTCTTGCGATTATTTGAACATTAAAAGCAGATTTGTTAAAATTGCTTTCAATCTATTATATTATTGCAAATGAAAACTTGCTTTATGCTAAAATGAAACATCTGACCTACTTTGATTAAGCTTGCATGTAGTATATGTACAGGTTGGTTATCCCACCCGTAAGTCTTGCGAGTACATTCAAAGTACTCACCGGCTTTTGCCGGCTGCTTTCGTTTGCAGGGGATGAAGGTGAGCCCCAAGGGCCTCACTTTTGTGAAATGTGCTGTGGATTCGACGACTAGCTTGGCGGTCCGGTCGGTTGCCTTGTGGGTTAAAGGCACACTGATTGGCTCTTTTGTTGTAGCCATCTTATGGCACTTTTGCTTCCGCTGTTTAATTATTGTTGTCTCTTTTATTGTTGGCCGGTTGGCCTCTTTTTTGTAATGACTCGGTTTAATATCATTAATGCTTCTGTTCTGTCCTGTGCTTCGGTTCTATGTGAATGAATGGAATTGATGCATGGACTTTGTAAAGAGGTGTGTATACTGCATTTCTGGGTAGTATACATGTCTCGAGTCTCGGATTATCTGCTTTGTGATGCTAGGACCGAATGGATGGTTAAGCATTACAAGCCGGATAAACCGGGGTCTCACACAGGGCATACGACCTAACGTGAGGCTGCTGCACACCCTGATTTGAAGCTCACGATGTCTGAGGAGATTGCTACTTTGGAGCGTACTGGCACTTGGGATCTTGTGCCCTTACCTGCGCATATACTCCTATCACGTCCAAGTGGGTGTACAAGATCAAGACCACCTCAGATGGTTCTCTTGATAACTATAAGGCTTTGCTCTTGTCGTCTACATGACCACTGTTCGCACTCTCCTTGTTGTGGCCTCTGTTCAATAGTAGTTCATCTCTCAACTGGAGGTCAAGAATGTCTTTTTCAATGGTGAAATGCGTGAGAAGGTCTATATGCAGCCACCCCCTGGGTATTCTGTCCTTGATGGTGAGGTTGGTCGCCTTCGTCGCTCTCTCTATGGGCTCAAGCAAGCCCATCATGCTTGGTTTGACTACTTCTCCTCTATTGTCGCTGTTGTCAGCTTCTCCGCCAGTGATCACGACTCTGCTTTCTTTGTACATATCTCTCCTTGGGGTTAGACGTTCCTCCTTCTCTATGTGGATGCTATGATCATTATTGGAGATGAATCTCACTACATTGATTTTGTGAAGGAGCTTCTCACTTAGTAGTTCTTGATGTCTGGCTTTGGGTCCTCTTCGTTACTTCCCTGGAATTGAGATCACTTATATGTCTAAGGGTTACTACCTCTCCTAGGAGAAGTACATTCAATATATCCTTGACCGCGCTTGTATCACTGAACCGCGCATGATGGACACTCCTATGGAGCTTAGTGTTCATCTTCGTCCCACTGATGGGGAGACTCTTAAGGATCCCACTCACTACCGTCATCTTATAGGGAGCCTTGCCTACCTTGAGATCACTTGAACTTACATTTCTCACAAAGTTCACATTCTGTGTCAGTTCATTTCTACTCCCACTCAACTCCACTACATTCACCTTCTTCATGTTCTGCGATACCTTCGCGGGGCCATCAGTCATCGCCTTTTCTTTCCTTGCTCTAGCTCTCTGCAGCTTCAGCGCACTCTAATGCAACCTGGGCTAGTAATCATTCTAATCGTCGGTCTTTTTCTGCCTATTGTGTTTTTCTTAGTTCATCTTTGATTGTCTGGAAGACCAAGAAGCAGACTGTCATTTCTCGTTCGAGTGATTAGGCTGAGTTGCAAGCCATGGCAGTGTTGACAACTGAGATCACTTGTCTTTGGTACATACTTGTGGATTTCAGTGTTTCAGCTTTTGCACCGACTCTTCTCTTATTAGACAGTGCTAGCACACCCATCATTCCTCGAGATCCAGTGAAACAAGAGCTCATCAAACACATTGGAGTAGATGCTTTGTACATGATATCACAGGTGCAGGAACAAGTTGCTACTCTTCAATATATACCTTCAGAGCATCAGTTAGCAGATTTCTTCACCAAGGGACAGGCTCGAGCTCAGCACTGCTTCTACCTCTCCAAACTCAGTGTTGTTCATCCACTATGAATTTGAGGGAGGTGTTAGATATGTACATTGTATAGGGTGTTTGGCCAATGGAATAGATCAAGGGCTCATTCCAACAATCCTTAGCACTTTGATTCAAAGATCTAAAAATCAAGGCAAAATAGAAGGGGTTGTGGCTCATTTAGTGAATGGTGGCCTTTGTATCTTACATTATACTGATGACATCGTCCTTTTTATGGATCACACCTTAGAAAAAGGCATAAACCCAAAAATTTGCTAACTAGTTTTTACTTGCCAGATTGGGAATATGCCTTTCAAATATCTAAGCATCCCATCCATTATAGAAAGTTGAGGGAAGAAGAGTGGCAACTTGTTGAGGATAGAATTGAAAGCAAAATGGGATGTTGGTAGGGCAAGCAAATCTCTATGGGGGGGCAAAATTGTGTTGATTAATGCTAGTTTAAGTAATATGCCATTCTATATGTTTTTCTATCTTCCTTGCTCCTAAAAGAACCATTAAGAAGATATTTTTTTTCATATCTAGGTTCCTTTGGGAGGATGAACAAGGGAGAGAAAAAGTATCACCTGGCCAATTGGAAGGAAGTGTGCATGCCTAAAGACCAGAGGGGTTTAGGAATCCATGATCTTAACAAAATGAATATTAGCCTCCTATGCTAGCTGTTCAGACTTAGTAATGAGGATGGGCTTTGGAAACAAGTGTTGAGAAACAAATACTTGGGTTCTCAAAGTTTGTGTGCAACCACCTATAAAAGCCCCATGTCATCCTCATTCCGCACACCCCTCACGCCGCTACCTCGGGTGCCCTAGCCACCGCCCGGAAAGCAGCCTAGCACCGCCATCCCTATCATCTTCTTCGCAACCGGCCGCCACCCTTACCACGCCCATTCCTCCATCGTCACCGCTCCTCGGGCCGAGTTCCTTCCACCGATAGCATCACCTCGTCCTCCTCTCTGCGTTGTCGCCACCCATTGGAGCTTCCAAGCCCCAGTTCGCCGGTGCCACCTCCTTCTTCATTGTCTCCGGCAACATCCCGTGGCGCCAAAAACACCTTCTTCACGTTCCCCGCTTTTCCGATGAATTCCTCCTAAATCCGTCCATGTCACCATGTGCCCCTCGCCCCGATCTACAATTATACACTTTTGATTTCGTGTTTCACCCACCATGCGCCGAGTTCTCTCCCTTCTCTCTCCTCTTCAGCCACCACCCTTCGCCGACCGATTGTGCTGCCACCGATGACTTTGACGTTTATCTTCACCACCATCTTACTCCTCGCATCGTGTTCTACGCTGTGCTCCCTCCTTTCCCGCAGCATCAACTCCATGGTCACCAGGGACGAGCTTGCGCCGCCGCTTGGAGCTCGCCGTCGGCCATCTCCGACATGCCCTTGACCCCATAGCCACATCATCTTCTTCACCTTGTCGCCCTCTTTTAGTTTTGCCCCTCCACTCGTGTCGTCGTGGCCACTAGCTTCGGCGAGTCGATGAGCCCCATGCGCCACCATGCCGCCAATGCCACCTCACCTCTCTGTCCTCCGTGGTCGCCACGTGCACAACATGCAAGCAACTCGCAACCTAGGCCGTCACCCATGCATCACCCTAAATCCAAACCTCTGTGAACTTAGTCCACCGTTAGCCACTCCATTACATGTTGGCCCCACATGTTAGGTCAAACCTGGTCAACCCTAGCCTCATGAACCCAGTTCACCATGAACTTCTTTCTTGCCGTGGACCAAGTCTATGGACCGGTGGCCCACATGCCACTCTCTTTATCCTTTTCTGAAATTAATTTAATTCTTGAAAATCCTTTTATTCCAATGGGTCCCACATGTCATACACTTAGTCTATTTCCAAAATTCAGAAAATAAAGATTATCGGGAATATTCCCTCAGCCCCACATGTCAGTTTCTCTCTCCCTTTTCCTTTTTCAATATTTTCCTTCCTGATCAAACTTCCGAGAGCTCATTCTCCCTCATACGAGCTCCGATTGAACCCATTCAAATTTCTAAATTCATCTAAAATCAATCCCTACATTCCTCACTTGTAAACGTTGTCATTTCGAAATCGTCCGATTGAACCAATTCAAGTTTCTAAATTCATCTAAAATCAATCCCTACATTCCTACATTCAGCTCCGATTGAGTTTATTTTATTTGTTTTTTGAGTTTTTTGTTTTTATACTTTCTCTCATAAACATTGTCGTTCCGAAATCGTCCGGATGAGCTGAAGGTCAAGGAAGTAGAAGATCGAAGATAAAATAAGAACAACATTGCTATATCAAGGCAAGTTGTACCTTTGACCATGTTGAACCCGGTTTTTCCAAAAATTACTTTGATTTAAACTACTACATGTTATTTCAAGTATTTAATTCTTAAATATTTTGGGATTAGCTATACGCCTATTTAATATATCCACTTTGATCATTGTATTACCATGATCTTTGCCACCCTAGCTTGGTTAATTATTAGTTGGTATTATCATAGCACCAATGTGGGTTGGTTAGATACAAATAGTCTTCTTAGCCATGCAACATGTTATTAATATCATTTTGAGTTGCAAATCTAAATTTGAATAAGTGATTATGGAACTTTATGTAAAGACTATGTATTATATGTTGTTACTCGTTGATGGTGTGTGATGCACTTAACTAATAGGGTGTGAAAAGGTTTAGACTGAGGCGAGTGGAAAGAATGGTGTTATTGTGGAACTTTGTGCTTAGAAAAATATGAATCTTGGTAATTTGGTTAGAAATTGGGCAGTCTCGCCTTGGTCAATTAAGGACTGGTATGGAACAGGCCTAACTTAGTAAGATATGAAATCTTGGCATTGACTACTCAGGCATATGTTGGTGATATGCTCTAGAGACAATCATAGAGATGATGGTATCACGTCTATGTTTATGAGTTATTAAATAAATGTTATTATGTTCCTTGAATGAATTATCATTGATAAAGATTAATAAGTATGTGACTTGTTGGTGAAGTTCTTTAACTTAGATGATGTCATTCTAAATATATCCCTGGTCGGAACACTAGTGACTCTGTCGACCAGCACTTTTATTGATTGATGACCATATTTCACCGATCATGGATATAGGGATATCGAATCAATAATGTGAACACATGTTAGAGAACATGGTGTTGGATTGACCCACCTTGAGACACTGCTGAGATTGTTATGATTTCATGTGTGATCAGTTGATCTCAAGCAATGATGATGTATAATCCTTAGACCTGCAATCAGCATGGTTTCTTACATGTGTAAGAGTACACTTTGGGGTTACGAAACACTACTCCATAACTAGGTAGTTATAAAGGTAACTTTCAGGTATGCTATGAAATATGCGAAGGAATATAACTGATCGGATATGGGATTTGCCCCTCCTGCCATAATAGGAGAAATATCTCTGGGCCCCCTCGATGTGGCTGGATAAAGAAAGTGCATGGTCATGCCACTAATGGTCGAAGAGTTCAACCACGTGAAGTTATCCGACATTTGATCGAGAAAGTATTGAACAGTCCATAGATGACATAGTATCTTACCTAGAGTTCAACCAGATATCGTGAGGCAAAGGGATAACACATGAGCGGGTCATTTAGTTTGATCAAATACAGCCTAGTCGTAGACTGGTCGAACATAATCACTAAGTGATCGAAACCTGGTCGTAAGGAGTTACGAAACCGGTCGAGACTAAATATGACCTGGTCGTATAGAGAAATGAGCTGGTCGTTTGTGACAAGGACCTGGTCGTAGATCATATTGCATTAAGGTTCATCCGATATTATTTGTGTGTATTCGGGAATCGTTATGTCCTACTAGGAACCGCTAACGACTAGTGATCGAAAAAGGTTTTGAGTCACAACCGACTACGCATGAACCTAACGGGTCACACACTTAATGGGTTGGAACAAACGTGTTTGGATAGGATCCGTCATAAGCTCTATATAAGGAGATACATGAGGCTGTTAGGAGAGAGATGAGGTAGGCGTGACGTGAGTTGCTCTACCGAAACCCTAGCCACCATCTTTCTGAGAGCCCTATCGTGCGAGTTGGTGCCAACACACCAGCGTACGGTGTTCCTTCCCTAGTTGTGTGGATACCGTAGAGACGCTACTGCGGTTGCTATTGCGTTTGAGGATGATCCACGACCTTGGGGAGGAACTCGATTGGTTGCTTGAGGAGACGATCGCCACCGAGGACGATCGACTACACTGGACGGTCGACTTCGACTATTTCATCGACGCGCTCTACGTTGAATTAGGCTGCTTCAATTCTTCTTCCGCTGCACTGTGCGTCTGGTGGTAACGATCTATGATCTCTTGCTTGCATGGTATCCTAGTTTACGTGGTAGAATTTTTGAATTACCCTCTAGTGTAGCCTACCTGTATCCCTTCAGCATGTAGGTTAGACTGTGTGCCAGGATGGAGGTGTGTACTACTGTGGTTGGGTCACACTTATAAGTTTTCTCCGTCTCCAAGTCCAACAATGTGCGTCGGATCAAAGCACCCCGTTAGGGTTGGTACAACGGTAAAACACATCGAGATGGTCAATTGTCAATATGAAGTTTCAAAAATATTTTGTTGTAATTAGCTCCGTACAAGTTGATTGCATATTGTAGATAAAGTGTACAAACCTCTGCAGAGTGTTAATCAAACTATTCAAATAGCCGCGCCCGCAATCATGGACATGCTCTGGGATTTCATTCTAGGGGTAGATTTTCATAAAACAATTAGAAGGGGCAGCAGTATAAGTAAACTTATGTAGCAGTGTGAAAGAAACTGATTAGGTTTTGTGAGCATTGTGAAAATACTTGTTAAAGTTATTATTGTTATTTGTTTTAAATTACGCTTTCAATCTATTATTCATATTCAACAACAACTGTTGCTTTTATGCAAAAGAACCATAGATGTCATATCCTTTAGAATAACCCATCATCTATAGTTGCATTATGTGGTGCGACTTGCTGAGTACTCTATATATTTATTCTTGCTATAAACAATGTTGTTCAATTGAGAAGGCTACGATAGCTCATCGTCGGTCAACAAGATCTACTTCAAGGATCGTGAAGAACTAGATCACGCTACCCTAGTCGATTGCATGTGGGCATATGGATAGGCTTTACTGAAGTTATTATGTTTCCTTTCGCTACAGGTTATTTGAGTTATTCGAGTTATTCGCTTCCGAGGTATTAATTCTAAGCTTTGACCTTAAGGTTGTTATTATGATAATTACTGTTAATTGTCTATTTCTTAGTTATCTTTGCATATAGAATGATATTTCATCGATGTTGCTACTGTGTGCATTAACGTGATCCTGGACTAATGCAGTATACACAGAGAGTCTAGATTTACATATTTAGGTCCCGACACCTTCTTTTCTTGCAGCAAAATGGTGTTGGGAAATGGGGAACAAACCAGCTTCTGGGAAGATGTTTAGATAGATGATAAACCTTTGTGTTTGAAATATCCAAGGCTTTACAATATCACTTTTTCCAGAAACATTACTGTTGAAGGGGTTTTTTCTTCTAATCTGCAAAGTATAAAATTCAGAAGGACTCTTGTTAATGCTAACCTGGAACACTGAAATAATATTAAAACCTTGTGTGCAAATGTAGTCCTGCAAGACAGGAAGGATGTTGTCAAATGGAAGCTTAACAAGAATGGACAATTTTCTGTTCATTCTTTGTATGCGCACTTAGTGAATTCTGGCCTTACATTTCCTCACAAGTACATTTGGAGGGTAAGATTGCCTCTAAAAATTAAGGTGTTCCTTCAAGTGCCCAATCGCTCGTTATGCTCTGTTGCCTTCGGTTTTAATCCACCCCTGAATATGTGTCACATGTTTGGTGCTTGGCTAGATGGGTTTTGCAGACAAATGCATCATGATGTGTGTGTGTGGGGGGGCATTGTGTTGGGCAATTTAGCGCACAGGAAATACGACATGTTGAAATTTCATTTTGAAATTCAAAAATCAAAACTTGCATTTCATTTTGAAATTTCAAAATTTGAAACCCTAACCTGGGTTGGGCCCGACCCGGCCCGGTTTCTCTCCCCGGCTCGCCGGGCGCTGTACGCCACCGCCCTCTCCCCGCCAACCGCTGGTCTCCCCCTTCTGCCACCGACAGCCGCACCGTCCCTCCTCTCCAATCCATCTCCTCTATGCCTCCCGCTCCTGTCACCTCCTTCGCTCGACTGCAGCGCCCGCTCCCTCCATCTTGTCTCCATCACCGCCTCCCGCGCCAATCGCCCGAGCCCCTCCTTTCTCTTCTCACCCTCGCCTCCGCCAGCTATAAAAGCCGAGCCCTCGTCCCCTCCTTCCTCCCCCTCCACCCCTTCTCCTCCTCCAGCATCGTCGCTTCGTCTCCTTGGAGCTGTCGCCGTCGCTTCATCTCTCGAGCCGTCGCCGCCTCGGTGCCATCGGCTCCTCCGCCCCACCTCCTTCTCCAGCTCCAGCCCCGCTCCGGCGCCACCTCCCTCCCTCCTGCCTTCCCGCGTCGCCGCCGCCGTGTGCCCCCTCGCCTCCCCCTCTCTCTCCCTCGCCCGCTCCCTCCCCCCCCCTCGTTTGTTCCGCGCGACGGGAAGAAAATGAGGCGACGCGCTGGTCGACAGGTGGGCCCCACCCGCAACAGCTGCTGACGGGCGAGCCCGGCAACAGCGCCCGTGGACCAGTGCGCGTGGACTCGGTCCACACTACAATACCCGTGAATCGAGCACAGTGTATGCCACGTGTCAGCACGGGAAAAATTGGCTTTTCTGATTTTGTGTTCAATTAAAAATTTCATTGAAAAGCTTCCAAAATTCATATCTTTTTCTTTATAACTCCAAAGATTATGAAACCTGTTTCTAAAATTTTCTAAAATCAAGATCTTGCTAATGGCACTGGTCTTATTCATTTTGGAGTTCCTTTATTATGAGTTTGATATTTATTTGCTCTCTCTGCTGTTGTGCCTTTTTTTGTACTTTCGTCCGATTAGGGTTCGAAGACGCAGGAGACCTCAACTTCGATCAAGCTCAAGAATACTAAGACCCCGCTGCCTTTAACCAAGGCGAGTCAATACTTTGATCATTTTGAGCCTACATTTTATGCAAAATATGTTTATTTAAAATATCAAAGTTGCATGCTTTACTTCTGTAATCAAATGTATGTTAAAGCTTAAGCTAGTTAAACATCCATTTGATAATTATTTAATTATTACCCATCCTTTGATAAATTTAAATCCCTCATTCCATGTCACCCTAGTAAATATATGGTAAATACTAGTTATAGGTTGTACTTAAGAGACATGCTAGTCTTGCTTGTTTACTAGGATAATAAATGTCTCAATCATCATCTTTTAATCATAAAAGTGGTTTTGGGCAGTCATTGGATGTAAATGACTAGCGTGTTGTGTTAATTGGTTTTTCCTCCTCAAAACCCTAAACAACTTGCTAGTACCACATCTGGGCAGATGAAAAGAGTGGTGGGTGCGGATGTAGCACGTGAATGGTTGGTATGTGGTATGAACCGTCCAGATGAATTAAGGACTTAATCTTGTCATGACCTCCTGTGTAAAACAAGTACAACCGCAAGTCTGCAAAGTGCAACTTGGCTTAGTAAAATTATTGAACCCTGAATGTCATCTCATAACTGGTGTTTAGAAGTGTGCAAGCGGCATGACGTATGCTAGCTTGAAAGGGACACCGGGGGGTGAAGTTGCCAGTTGTGCTAGTCGTTGTGGCCGGGGCCAGCTGCGCTAGTCGTTGTGGTAAACATCCCGCACAACTTATGGAATTGGCCATAGGGGTGAGATGACGGAAGGGGCAAGGTAGTTTGAAACGTTATTGTGACGATCGCTCAACTACATGACTAAGGAATCATGTGGGGTAACGAGTATGATTATCTCTTGTGAGTACAGTGTACAACCTCTGCAGAGTCTAAACTGTTTAAACAGCCGCGCCTACGGTCAAAGGCGGACATGGGAACTTAACCTGAGTTAGTTCTATTTCAAAAACCTTTGTGGGTGGATTGAAAATGTGGCAGGCTCATCTAGCCCCTGGTTTGGATTTTTCCTGGGTAGCCTTACCCAGTGCTGATAATTGGTGGATGTAACCGTTATCAAAATTAAGCATGAGGTAGAGGTAGTCTCTACTGTTATTTAATATTGCATTTATTCTCTTTAATAAAAATGCAATTTGTTTAAAATGTTAAGTCACAGAGATCTGTATTTATGATAATTGAAAATGTTGCTTTAGCAAATAAAAGAACATGAGACATCCTTGTTAAGCCTTGCATGTATACTATTGCATACTGTGTGTTGGCTCGCGAGCACGGTGGTTGTGCTTATTCTCGCTCTTTCTCCAAACCCTCAGAAGCAGGAAATATTGGAGATTACGACTACTACGATGAACCAGATGTCTGAAGACCCAGGAGTTCTTGAAGCATAGTTTAGTCCTTAGTTGTTCTAGTCTCGCCCCAGTTTAGCTGACTCCGCTGGTACTTATGTGCATCCTATATTATCTGAGTTTTCGGGTAATATCGGATGTACACATGTTTCCCCAGTTGCTTGCATGTGGAGAGATGTGCTATCACCCTTTTTACTTCTGTTGTCGCTTCCGCTACTTTTGTAATATAATCAATTTGGTCTGGTGGCCTTTATGTAAAACTTGACCTGATACAGTATATGTAATCTTTGATGTGTTAATAAATTAATAAATGGTATGGTTTTACACCATGTATGAAATGATTTAGTGATGTATCTTGAGTGCTATCTACTGATCCAGAGAATAGTATAGTGCTTTCACAGAGAATTCGGGATTAGAAAAATCCGGATCCAACAGTGCTCCTGGGCCATCTTGCAGAATCAGGATAGGCCATCTTGCAGAATCAGGATAGGCGTAGGGATCTTGTCCAAGGAGCGAGGTGAATGGAACTGATGGCGATGGAAGTCTTCAAGCGCTCGAATGGATTGGGCAGCGCAGCTAGAGATCTCGAGCTTTTTACAGTATTTGGTCCTGAAAAAAGTCTTAAGCTAGCAGCTGTCTCTGTTCTGAAATGTCTGTAGTCTGTAGATTAGTCTGTTTCGTCTCTGTGTTTGTCTTTAGAACTTGTGATGGTAAACTGTGTGCTTTCTGCATCCATGCGGAGGCCGGGATACTCTGTAATCTCCTTCGTCTAAAAAATTTTGGAACGCAAGAAAAAAAAAAACTGTTTCCTGTGACATTTCTGCGAAATTTCTGCGTTCCAATTTGTAAAGGGCCCTTGGCTGTTTCGAGTTCGATCGACCCCACACGCCGCGCGCGAGACGCTAGAGATCGAGACGAGATCTGATCTGACCTGCTAAGGTTATGATCGGAATCGGGCTGTCATGTCATGTCAGGTGGTGAGCGTGTCCCGTGCTGACAGTCTGACACACGTGCACGCAAGACTCAACACGTACGTACTTAATGGAGAGGAGATTGGCATATTACCATGTGTAGTACGTACTTACGTACATGATCGATCGGAACATGCAATGCTAACAGTTCTCGAATTTTCCTTACACGTTCTTCATCTGACAGGTCAGTGCATCATGCAGCTGCTGTGCTCCCCTCCAAAAATGTCCGTGCATCCGTTCGTGTGTGTGTGTATGTATAGGGCTGCATGCGTTGTTGTTCTTTAGCCTAGAGTAGAGGTGGGTATTGAGCCGTGTCGTCCGTTCGTGTGTGCATGTATAGGGCTGCATGCGTTGTTGTTCTTTAGCCTAGGCCCTAGAGGTGTCCATGCATGCGTGTGAAGAGGGCGGATCCAGACCTCGAGTTAGGTATAATTTAAGATCTTAAAGTCTTACCAATGACATTTAAGAAAAAAAAATTGAAAACAAATATATATAATATTTGAGTACGGTCCAACAACAATTGATTCAGTCCGAGACTTACTGTGATCGGTTCTTAGAACCCTTGTGTGTTAATGCGTCGCACGGGGGCACGAGACTTACTGTGATCGGTTCTTAGAACCCTTGTGTGTTAATGCGTTGCACGGGGGCACGCAGGCACATACATGCCTAGGAAATAAATGTATTAATTCTATGCGAACTTATATCATGTGAGTGGTATGTTGAAAAGAACTGATCCAGGAGCTAGCTAGTGTTAAACTAACGTGGTAGCTTGCAATACGGAGATCAACTCTAGAATTAGCTGTTCAAGAGGTTGCTTTTGTCTCATTGCGTGATCGATCTTGCTTATCCCATCCCGTGAGCTGCGAGTTCTGAGTGATTTGTTGGCATGGACATATATAGCTCTAGCTCCATGCAATGCAACTACTTTAGCACTTATATATTTAATTTGGCAATATATGATGTTATTTTTTTTTACATGGGCACTGGTGACTACTAGTACGTGTATTAAGTTTAAGCGTATATAAATTAACCAGCTGCAGAGAGATGACATATATAAATGATATTGCAAAACATGTAATTGTAATGAGATGTCATGAAATTAAGCAGGATTAATTCTCTCTGCATTTCTCCTTACAATTTTGGAAATAATAGTCGCTGTCATCAATTTTAATTTGCAAATGAAGTTATTGGCGTGCATGCAACTAGAGCTACTTCATCATGTATCTATATATGAAGTTTATTTTTGAACACATCAGATTATTTTTCAGTTGTTGGTCCTACATATTAGTTCATTTCCTTCACCTCTAAAAAAATTTAGTTCATTTCCTTCAATAATTATATGTACTCCTTCTGTGTCAACTCTGCAGATGTAAGCAAATCTCCGTATCTGTAGATGAACTAATGAATCATCTAGAAATTTTCTTAACGGATCATTGTCATCATTAAATTCAGTTTTTGTCATAACAATATATAGAAGGTTCTCCACACGGAACAATTTACTTAATTAGTGTTCCAAAATATACACGCATGATCATCATTTGTGGCCGGTCCACATATATGCAATCAAAGAATTGTGACAAATAACTCTCCTTCGTGGGATATACGAGTATATATTGACTGATCATGGGGAAATGTTGAGGATGATGTTGAGGATGTAAGATGTCCTAGACAAAGGAATTGAATTCACATAAATCAGGTAAACCAGAAGAAAATAGGAGGACAAATCAACCATTAATTTTGACATATCTTTTTTTTGCGAGGAAATTTCGACATCACATATCTATATGAAGCATAGTCATTTATTTTTCTTGCATTGTACTAGTAAGTAACGACTCAATGAATACCTAATGACTTAATTACATATTTTGTTACTAGAAATTTTAATAAAAATAGAAAGGCGGAATAAAGAATATTTCTGGTGGTTTCAGAATGTTTTTTCAAGTTAACTGAACCCTAAACTAGCTAGTTTTTTAAAATTCACTTATGTCCAATCAGTTTCTAAACTCACATATGTCCAACATCAAAAAACACAAGTTGGAAACATCATGTTATGTTTCCAAAAGAAGTTATGTTGTGAGATAAATGATATCTATATTTTTTATCAATTTAAACCTAATTGAAACAATATGACTTATCCAACTATATATGAAGTTATTTTAAACTATTCCCTCTATTCATAAATAAGTGTCATTTGGGACATTGGCATGGTCTCCAAAGCACAACTTTGATCACCAGTTTCTCTTGTAATATATTTATACAACCTAGTTAATAAATCATAATATTATGGTAGTATTTTTTCAACACAAATCTATTTGTATCATTTTCATAAGACCGGTGTCAATATTCACAAAGATATTTTTGGTTTAAGTTAAATAGTTTGACGCATGTACTCTAGTAACACTTATTTTCTACTGGAGGGGTAGTTCAAAAATCTTTTAGTTTCTTAGATAATTAAATCAAGCTTGTACTAAGTTTCGTTGTACTAAATTTCATGCCATGAAGACATCGAGGATACTATTAAATCCAATATGATTAAATACTTCTTCCTCTGATTCCAAATGTAAGTGGCTTTAGAATCTGTGCAAGTCAAATATTGTTAGGTTTGACTATTAATATATAAATAATTACTAAGATTGGCAGCATGAAATTGGTATTACTAGATCCATCATGAAATATACTTTCGTAATGTATAATTTTTTAGATTTTAAATAATATACTTTCATATAAATTAACTGTCATATAAATAGTTGGCACACACGTACTTCTCTTGATTATCCAAATAGTTAACATAAATTTCGATCAGTCCGAGCTTATTTAAGATATATATTTTATAACCCGCGATGGTCAAAATGTTATCTAAAAAATTATATAATATATAAAATGATTTATATTTTAAATTAGAAGGAGTACATAGTACAAATGCCAGCCATTTTTGGCTGTGGACCTATGGTGAGCTGACCGCGTATGAACCACTAGACTATACTTTAACATGATATTAATACATAAGTATGCGGCTTTAACTGAAGATATTAGGAGAACAACCTATTTTGATCGAGTTTCTTGAGTGACGAATGTGTGGGACTTCTTTAAGGGAGAGGCATAGTTGAAGGGAGGGGTCCAGTTTCTTTTGTTTGTATTTTTGAAAACTGAGAGAATGAGATGTCCAGTTTTAATCCAAACGTAGTTTTTTCTTTTAGAGGAGGATAATCAAGTGGTAGTTAGTTTGGGAGGAAATGTACGAGATCCGAAACCTGCACGGAAGTCATCATATTCGCATTTGGCAATGGAAAGGGGGCGGGCCGGCTCGCCTCGCTTCGGTCCAAGCCGGCGGAACGGATCAAGAAGGTGGTGATGGGCCACCAGTGGAGGCGGGGCCTCCGCGCGGAAGCAGAGGACGCGGTGTGCTTCTCGCATCGCATCGCGGCGGCCCTGGATGGCTGGATCCTTCCTTGGAGGCGATGACATGAAGTTAGGCTTTGTGCTTGGCGATGATAACGCGGTTAGAGGAAGTTATGCGAGGCTTCGGACTGTCAACAGGTTGTGCATAACCTAACAGAGAAGCTACGATGTGCATGCATGACATCCTTGCACGAGATCAAGAAGAAGGACAAGATCCTTGGTGTTGTCGTGTTTTGGCATGAGGGTGGGTAGGGATTCGAATAGAGATCGAAGCTTCTAATCTGGCTAAGATGTCGTGTACCATGGGAGTCGGTCGACATGTTTGGCTGGTTACACCCGCGCACTACTATAAAAAGACTAATATTGACGTCTCATCGCAGACGGTTGATCAGAACCGTCTGTATTAAATACAATCACAGACGGTTTTGGTTTAGCGACCATCTGTGTTACTGGTTGCACTAAAAACCATTTGTGAAGAAGTAATATCACAGACGGTTCATGTTGAAAACCGTATGTGAAATAGCAGAGACAGTTCTGAACAAGAACGGTCTGTGATATTACATCACAGACGGTTTTTGTTTGAAATCGTATGTGATTCGCAGCGCGGGAGGGCGAAAAAATTTAACGCGTGCGCGGGAGGCAACATATTTTGGCGTTGTTCTTATATATTATAGCCACCTCCACCTTGTCTTCAATCAGTATCTCCCTCTCCCCTCCCCACGCTAAGCTCCAGCGACAGCCCTTGATTCCCTGACACAGTTGGGTAAGGAGATGCGTCCGACGACGACGAGGAGGAGGGACACGCAGGAGCTCCATGTCTGCCATAGGAGACCGACACGTGTCCGCAACCTACTGTTTTACGGCGCCTCCGGTGAGCGGGCGTTGCGGCTCAACCAGTACCGCCAGATCTGACCAACACCCCCCCCATCTTGGCCTCAGATGAGCACAAAGTTTTACTTCCAAATCTTCATCCTTGTTTCCTTCTCACTCTTATTTCGTACTCTGCATCCTGTCAGATTTTGTTCTCCGTGAGGACCCCCATCTGTGGTCGACAAGGGAGGCCGATTCGATTCGAGATGGATGCCTCTACTCAACCTCGTCCTTGTTAGAGAGTGAGCTATTGTTTGAGAGAGAGTGTGTGTCTTTTAATTACATTCTTATGAACTATCGAAAGAGCATATGGAAACTACTGCCAGCAATTGATTAGTTTAGCTTAAAATTCGATTATTGTTTGCAATACAAAAAAACTATCACATACAGTTTTTACTGAAAATCATATGTGATAGTCTATTTTCACATATGGTTCTGAACAATAACCGCATGTGATACTATCACAGTTCAGAACCGTCTGTGATAATTTTTTAAACAGATGGTTCAAAAACCGTCTGTGATGACCACATGGTATCACTGACCCATAAAGTTATATGGTTAAAAAACCGTCTGTGATGACGATTTTGAGTCGTCTGTGATTACCTTTTCTGTAGCAGTGGCAGTCATATTAGGTGTAAATATTAATGCTTCAAATCAAATGTAAAGTTCCCTACCTTCCTCTAAAAAAAACCCTCATCACCCACATCCGAATCCAAATTCTCATCGATTCGATTCTCATGCCTCTAATTGTCTGTGACAAATACAAATTTTACTATATATACATGCACCGATGCACGTAGCACTTCCACATTGAGAGAAAAACTTAATTCACTATGTTTAACTTAGGGCCTGTTTGGTATGGCTCCAACCTTAGTTGGAGAGGTGCACTCCAACAAAAATTGAATTTGGAGTTTGAGCACTTCCACATTGAGAAATACCCCTAAAATTAAGATAAAATTACCCACCAAATTCATCCAATATGTTAACCAAGACTGATGAGTTAACTTTCTAACCAAACACTCTCAGACTACTCAATCATGAGTGGATGTGGAAGCACAAAAAGCGCCTTAATTCATTATGTGGAAGTAAAAGACAGATCTTGTGTATATCCACATCTCTTCGACCGTCTGCTCCGCGACTGACTAAGCAACCACCACCTCGGTCGCGGCGGCCGGGAGGCTCTCCAGCCAAGGGAGCAGCTTCTCGTGGACGAGGTACGGCCGGTCGTCGTGCGGGCAGTGGCCGACGCCCTCCAGCATGTTGAGCCGCACGTTCGGGAGCTCGGAGGGCAGGCGGGAGAAGTACTTCCCCACGGGCCCGTCGATCGGAGTGAACGGGTCCTGGTCTCCCCACAGGACCAACACGGGGACCCTGATCTTAGGCGGCATCAGGGATACCGGGCTAGGGCCCGGCGGGCCCGTCACCGTCGACACGAACGCGTCGAGGGCTCCTTCGGCGTCAGCCGGTCCTCTTATGATCTGCATATATGCTTTTGACAAACAGCATCAGCCATCGATTGTCAGTAGCATTCATCTGTATCTCTGCTGAATGGCACGAGATAATTTTACTAGTGGTTGAAGAGATGGAGAGCATATTACCTCGACTAGTTCATCATCCACGGCGTCTTTGTTTCCGTAAACGCAGAGTAAGATATCCTTCAGATTGTTCCTGTTTCAGTTTGGCAGTGAGTAGAGGTTCACCGTGTCAAAAGATAAGATAAAACTGTGCAGTGAGACATGCCTGTCTTTTACACGCTCGAAGAGTGCTGATGCTATCCGCTTTTGTTTCAGCAGGAAGTCGATTAGCCAAAGTAAAGGCAAGAGCAACTTGATCCTCCAGTCATCGACAATCGCCTTGTTATTCATGCCGCCTGCACAACTTGATCGGAGAGTCATCGACAATCGCCTTGTTATTCATGCCGCCTGCACAGTTCAGTAGAACAAGCCCCCGGACAAAATCTCTGGTAGACTCTGACTGTCCGACATTAACAAACAATTTCATCGTTTCTGAGTAACAGACGTTAATGGCGTGCGATCGAACCTGTTACTAAAGCAAAGAGTGGATTGAAGTGATTTAAGGCAGATTGAACTTTTTTTTCTCTCACTTCAGTATTGCAGATTTGCAGATGTATTAAAGAACTTTCGTACAGTACTAGTTAACATCTACTTGGTTAAAAAGGTCACATCTGAAGAATTTAAAGGTAGGTTATCATGCAACTACTCTCATATGAACACATAATTGCCAACTGCAAAATCTTTCTTCTAGAACGAAAATGACCGGGGTTCACTATTTCACCATACATATAACAACATATATAATTTTCAACCAACATGCTACTAAATAATAATGTATCCGGCAACTTTTAGCATCACTAATTCAACATAACCAATGATATGTACAATAATAAAGGAGTAGCGATCAAAATACTTACCAAGATAAAGAAACTCACTTGTAATATTTGTTAATTGTATAAAAGTGAAGCAACTAAGGGTGAAATCATGAACAAAAGATAGTCGGCATTGGCAAAATACATCATCCGACCTAAATGACATAAAAAAAAGAACAAAATGAATTAAAATTATAAAGTAAAAAATGTGGAATGATCTAATCAGAGTAAATGCATTACCTTTTAGTATTTACGTTCTTTCAAGTTCATGAAACGATGAACCACGACGTCATTGGTAACTTTCTTCATTTCTTCTTTCTCCACGTAGCAAATCAGACTATCACTCATGAAATCATCACTGATGCGATTGCGCAAATAATTTTTCACAATTCTCATGGCTGAAAAACACCTCTCAACTGTGGCAGTGGCGACAGGCAATACTAGTACTAGCTTCAAAAGTTGATAAACCAAAGGATAGCAAAGATGTTTCCTTGTCTCCACCATTTTTTGAGAAAGTTGGCCAATAGTCTGTATGTTGGAGAATCTATCATCTGCTCGTACATCGGCAATGTAGAGGCAAAGGTGATGGTTAAGGTCCCTCAATTCCCCAAAATCAAAATCAATGGGATAAAGTTTAGCAATGCTCATCAAATTATCCAAATTGAAATCATGAAATGAGTCTCTTGGACTCAAAGCGGCCGACCAAACAAGCAAGTTAGAGGTTGTCTCATTGAAGCGACTATCAAGCTCTTGAAGTAGCCAATCAAGAACATCATTAAAACAATCCACTTCATAATGATGCTTGTTGGTAATTCCGGTTTTTTGTCGTTGCTTCTTTGGATTAATGTAAGTTTCTCCCATTTCCAACTTAGGAATACCATGTTTCTCACAAAAGGCATATACTTCACCTAGGACAGATTCCCACCTATCTCTTCTAAGCTCATCCAAATGCAACCTAGTTGATTTTACACATTTAATGGCATTCACAATGTCTTGATCCTTTCGTTGAAGTGCTAGTAACAAGGTGTTTGTGATTATCAAGATGGTCAACATGAGATGCAAATAAAATACAAAATCAAATGACTGAAAGTACACTAGTAGACCCAATGCTTGATCTCTATTTGTTCTGTCCTTGTCTTCTTCTTCCACAAATTCTAACACTGTGACAACTGTTGGGAACAAGTCAACCAAACTCTTAAGAGTTTTATAATGGGAACTCCAACGAGTATCTCCGGGTCTTTGAAGACATTGCTCTTGATTTAATCCCGTCCCAGTTTGAAGTAGCCCACAACCTAAAGCCTTGTGCACTTGTTCGTGGTTGATATCTCGAACCATGTCCCTCCTCTTCGAAGATCCACCCACCACATTCAACAAGAGAGAAATCATACTAAAGAAATTACTAATGCCTTTATGCTTTCTTACAACGGCCACAACTACTAATTGAAGTTGGTGAGCAAAACAATGGACATAATAAGTTGTGCTACTTTCTCTTATGATCAATGATTGCAAGCCATTGAACTCACCTCGCATATTGCTAGCACCATCATATCCTTGGCCTCTAACTTGTTTCAAACTTAGCTTATATTCTGCAAATAGAGAATCAATAGAAGACTTGAGATAGGCAGAAGTTGTCTCTTTCACATGAACAAGTCCAACAAAACTCTCCTTTATAATTCCACAACTATCAACATACCGCAAGACCACGGCCATTTGTTCTTTGCAAGAGACATCTCTGGACTCATCAACAAGCAAGCAAAATACATCATGCCCAATTTCTTTGAGAATAGAATTCAATATGTCCTTTGCAAAACAATGAGCAATCTCCTTCTGTATGGGAGGAGACACCATAAGACAATTACTGCAGATTTTTACCCACCACCTTGCCTAAAGCTGAATCATGCTCTGCTAAGAACTCATAAAATTCTAAGAAGTTCCCTTTGTTGTAGGAATCCTTCGACTCATCATGGCCCCGGAAAGACAATCCTTACTTCAATAACACTCTAGCAACGTCAATTGATGCATTTAGTCTAGTAAAATAAGCCATCTTCGAAGCTTCATTTTGTGTATAGATAGCAACATCAATGTGTTGTTCTCTTTTTAACAAATCATCGCAATTTTTTAATGCTTGGTTGTGAACGCTATTCACACCACCTACATGATCTTTTAGTCTAGCTTTCTTGTTCTAACCATTCCAACCATTTATAACAAATGCCTCATACCCAGCTTCTTTCTTGTTGCGGTCCTTAAACAAGAAACAACAAAAGCAATATGCACTATCTTTGGACTCGCTGTACTCAAGCCAACTCCCAAACTCATCAAACCATTCAGGGTTAAACCTTCTGTTTTTATCTCCAAAGTGTGTATATGGAAAATCATAAGTACGGGGTTGACAAGGCCCATTATCTAAGTACTTTCTTCTTACCACATCTTTTTTATTAGGATGGTAGTCATCTATCATTTTCCTTTTGCCTGGATCAAATTGAATTTCCTCTTCCCAATTGATAACTTCTGTAGGTGAATCCCTAGCATTAGTAGCGCTATCGAGTGCTTTTCTCTTCAGAAACTTTTCCATAAATTTACCTGACATTTCCCGATTATTTGAAACCTCAATTAGATGTTGTCAATTACTCAATTGCCATGTTTAAAAACAAGAATAATAAATTACAAACATCAAACATACATGTGGATAGGTGCTCTTACTTACTTGACATTGGTTGAGCACAATAGACACTGCACACGAGTCACGATCACGTGCAATTTTTGCTTATGATTACGGGTCACGATCCAATTTGAAACCCTACATTTCAAGTTTATAAGTTATAACCCTAAAATTTGATGAAGAAAACAACAATCATCATTCATCGAGTTGAAAATCCCCATTTCTCGAAAGAAATAGGAAGAATCAGGGGAAATTAGGACAAGAATTAATACCTAACTCATCTTTCCAAATTTCAATTCCTTGGCTGGTGATCGGTGTTTCATTGCCTCTCCACAACTAATCTTGCTTGTGTATATTAGTATATATATGCACAACTAATGGTAGTGGCTTAGTTCCTCTATAGTACCATGTAATGATTGTAATTTACTAATCTTTGCGTACTAAATACTAATGGTAGTGCCTAGTGCGTATGCAACACCATATATACATCAATACATTATACATGAATCATGATGAGTTGATGACTCATGACTGGATGGAGGCATGGAGCTATAGCCTACAGGCTACAACCTAGTGAACCTACAAGGCTACAACTACAAGTCGACAAGGCTTACTGGCTGCCTTAGCCCTTAGGCCCTTAGCCAGTTAGCCTGCAGATGGCATCATGGCATCTTGATTTTTGGTAGGATAATTGGATAAACCGGGATTAACTTAACTAGTTGAGTACTTGAGTGCAAAAATGACAACAACAATGAGTCAATGACTGAATGACAGCAGATGGCATCTAAGCATCTTGTTGTTTTTACTTTTTGGTAGGATAAACCGGGAGTAAGTTTTCTTGGTCCTTTGTTAGCTGACAAATTGTACATTCACTACAAGGCTACAAGTCTACAAAGACTACAATAGAATTACTGGAAGAAGTAGAACCGATCAAGTGATCAACCGAAGAAGCCAAGAGAATAAATGAATAATTACCAGAACTACTGAGGTCTGAGGCGGTCGCTCACTCGCTCAGGACTCAGGACTGGAAGAAGTAGAACCTGGGTCTGTTGGACTTCTGGTAGCGCGGCTAGCGCCGTGGATATGGATAGCGCTGCTGCTGGACTGAGGAGGTCGAGGCGTCGAGCGACTTCTGGACTTCTAGCGCCGTTGCCCGTTGCAGTGTAGCACTGGGCCTGCTGGGCCTGGGCCGGTTAGCTTGTCTGCAGGATGTGCAAGTGCAATCAACGAGTTAGCCAGTAGCCACGAGTGGCCGCATGGGCCGCGGGTGTTCGCGCGTGGAGGCCGCTGGCGTGTACGCGCGTGGGCCGGAAGTCCCGGATGCACAGTTATTTTGCTTGGGGGTGCACATATAATACTAAAGAGTTAATCTTCACTATTTTTTAACCCGGTGTCCTGTGACACCGGATGGGCTTATTGGGCTCCGCCCAGCCTAGCTAATGTGGTTAAAGCAAAGTTCTTGAATTGAGAAAACGCTCCATCTTCAACATGAGCGCCACATGCAAGGCTTGTTCCGAACAAAATGCGGTAAGAAGCGTAAGCTACGAGAAAACACGGTAATAAGCGTAATTCTTAACCGGAAGCTGTTGGAATTTGGTCTATTTGTGTAAATGTCTATTCATTTTTAAAATTTTAAAGTATACAAATTCTTAAATCGGAAGTCTTAAACCAGAGTGGTACCTCAGTTAGGGATCTCTCTCTGTTTGTTTTTTTGGACAACAGGCTGTAGTCGTTGTTGAGAAGTTACAAGAACCGTAAGCTACGAAAAAAAATACTGTAAGAAGCGCAATTCTTGCCAGTAAGTGGCCTCAGTTGGGTACATCTAGCCTGAGGCAGCAATGACACATGCAAAGCTTCCAACCGAGTTGCCAACAATCACCGTGGGCCTCTTGACGACCTCGTCCAAGAAGTCTAGGATCAACTGCTTGACACAAACACGACACGCGATTCCTTGAGCAAGTTTTGCTGAGATCAACTCCCTTGACACGCCATGATCGATCTGTTCGCTAGTACTGGCAATTGGCAAACCGAGGACTCACCTAAGAGAATCAACGAGGCTTGTCCGACGCCCCGAAACCGAGCAAATCGATCGCATAAACGGTGTGGGATTCAGACAACACACCAATGTTCCTAGAAACGGAATTGTCGGGAAATTCTTGTGAAGCAATTCTCGGCAGAAGCTCCGCTAGTTCATCGATCGAGCACATTGCGTGCGCAAGAACACGGCATGCCACGTGCACGGTGCACCACGGATCACAAGCTGGGCTATTTGTTTTCTAAGAAAGAGAGATAATGCCTTCTATAGCTAATTCATTGTAGTAATTAAGAGTGGCAAGAGAACCAAGCAAACGGGCGAAGATCCCCGCTGTAGGATCCAGATTTCACAATCTAGAATCCTCTTTGAAAGATATTGTGTTATTTACTGAATCAGTAGATAGCGCTCAAAGATACATCACTGAATCATTTCATAAATAATGTAAACCAAACCATTCATTATATTACAAACATCATAGTTAAATAAACCACACCGGGTCGAGTTTTACAGTAGGACCGAACAATGCCAAATTATTGCATTACATAAAAGTGGAAGCGACAGCGGAAGCAAAAGGGGTGGAACACATCTCGCCACGGGCAAACGACTGGAGAAACCGGTGTACGACCGATATTATCCAAAGACTTGTATAATATTAACGTACACAAGCATCGACTAAGTCAGACAGACCGGGGTAAGACTAAAGCAACTACAGACTAAACTACGCTTCATTATCTCCTTAACCTTCAACGTCTGGATCCTCGTAGTGTGCATAATATCCTCGATCCACGGACTCTTGAAGGTTTGGGAGAAAGAGCGAGGATGAACACAGTAATCGTGCTCGCGAGCCAATACACAATGCAATATTTATACATGCAAGGTTTTATTAAGGATGGCTCGGGTTTTTTATTTGCTAAATCAATATTTTCAATTATCATAGGTAGAATTTCTTATCACTTAACATTTTGATCAAATCACATTTTATTAAAGAGATTAATTGTGTAATATTTATAACAGCAGATGTTACCTCCACCTTATGCTTATTTTTTATTGGGGTACATCCACCTATTAGCAACACTTGGGTACTTCCACCCAGGGAAATCCAAATTCAGTGTCACATCGGCCCAACGAGTTTTTCATACCACCCATAAAGTTTTATAAATAGAACTAACTCATGTAAGTTCTCATACCTGTTTATGACCGTAGGCGCGGCTGTTCGAACAGTTTATACTCTGCAGAGGTTGTACACTTTACTCACAAGAGATAATCATTTTTATATGTACATATGTTTTCTTAGACATGTAAATCAAAGAGAGATTACCACAAGACCATTACAATGCATCCCTCAGTATTGGTTACACCTGCTAAGGTTTCACCTGAGAAGGGTTACACTCACACAGACCCGTCAACCCTTACTCAGACCCCCTCTTGGGCCATACTACTTACACTCACACATACCCGTAAGTGGTACACCCCAACCCATAACCACGATGGCTTACGACGTAGCGGGCCCTCCAATGGTGCAACTCGTACTGATGGATATAAATTATTTAACCAGGTCGACGCTATTATAGACTTGTGGTTGCACTTTTTCACATTGGGAGGTTATCACATGATTAAGTCCTTAATGTCATCTGGGCGGTTCGTTCCATATACCAACCACATACCAACATTTCGTGGGCTGCATTAGCACCCAACATCATACCATCCGTCCAGATGTGGTAACAACCGTTATTAGGGTTTTTGATAAGCATAAAATAGATTATCTCAAACATTCCAGTCATTTACCCACAATGACTGCCCAAAACAAGTTCATGAGTTTAAAGATGATAGTTGGGGTAAATAAATACCCTAGTACTTAAGCAAGACTAGCATGTTGCTCATGTACGACCTATAGCTAGTATAGTTACCATATAATTACTAGGGTGACAAGGATTAAGTATTTCAATTATCAACAGGATGGCATAACAATACTTAAAGCATCAAGTTGGCATTTAACTACCTTAAAGATTTAACATACATTTGCATAAAGAACTTAACATGCAATTTGCTATTTTAAAATAATATAATATGCATAAAATGTAGGTTCAATATGATCAAAGTATTAACTCGTCTAGGTCAAAAGGAAGGGATTCTTGGAAGTCTTGGTATTGATCCAACCAGGGCTCTTCTGCGTTCTCGAACTCTCCTCAGACGACTGTGCTGAAAAAATAACAAACAAGCAAGCACAACAAAAAAATACACAAGAAATAATAAATGAACTCCAAATTAAACAAGACCACTGCCAATAGAAAGCTACTATTTTTAGAAACAAATTTCACTTAAATCGGACCTAGAATGAAGGAGAACGAGTCCTCCGAAGTTTTAGTTTTGAATTAAGTCGGGAAAAAGACAGAGGAGAGAGAGAGTTTATCCCTCTGACATGTGGGGTCCCCATGCACAGTAAACATTTTATTTTTCCCTTTATTTTTCTTAAGGAAATCATTTTTCTAACGGTAGGGCCCACTGGTCAGTGGCTTGGCCCACCGCACAGTGCATGGACCTTTGGCCTATGGCACGGTGCCTTGGGTCCACCGGGTCGAAGCACTATGCACATAGTGCACCGGGGCCCACGTGTTAGCGACTTTAAAACAAAAATCAGTTTTAAAACTTTATTAATTAAAGGTTCGGGCCCACTTGTCAATGACTTACCAAGAGGACATCGGGTTATAGGACCTCATTAACTTACCGAGAGGACATCGGGTTATAGGACCTCATTAACTTACCTCGGGTCCCACATGTCACTGAGTCTGGCAGTAAATAAAGCAGTAATTAAATAATGCTTAAACCCTTAAGATAGAGATTTGATCTCTTAATGGCGCAGCTACAGGAGCTGCCTGGGCTTTGGACCAAACAGGAGAGGCTAGGGCGCTCCCGGCTGGAGCTCACCATCGGCGGAGGAGAGCACACGACCGGAGGGGATGCCAAAAATGAAAACCTTGGAGCGTCCCGGTTCTATAGGTAGCGATGATGCAGCTGACAACACACCAGAGCGGTGGCAAGGAGCGACGGCAGTGCATTAGGCTTTTGCGACCAAGGCGGTTCGGTGAGGCTGTGAGCTGGGAAAAGGAAGCACAAGCAAGAACGCAACGTAGGGAATTCACCGAGATAAGTGGGAAGGCCGGGGGTAGATGGAGGACGGCGAACGGTGGGGAAGAAGGCAGTGGCTGGAGGTGAAGAAGAAGCGCCATTCCGGCGATGTTGGTGGACCAAAGTCAAATTGAGCTGGGGGATGGCTTCCTCATCTCAGGGAACACACGGTGACAAGGTCGGTGTGGCAAGGAGCTCACCGGAGGAGGCCTAGGGCCACAGGGGGGTGCGGCCGAAGGCGACAGCGGGCGCACGGGTGCATGCGACACCGACGATGGGGTGGCGTGGGTAGGGATATGTGGGGAGCACAGGCTATGCTCGAGGGTGGGGAAGCCAGATGGGAGGTTGGGTTAGCTTGGGGCGGCCAAGGTAGCGGGGTGACGACGGCCGGTGGCAGGAGAAGAAAGGGTGGCAGTAAGGGAGCTCCACAATGGCGAAGAAGAAGAATGGAGGCGGGGGAAGAGTGGAGGAGGGTTGGGAACGCGTCGTGACACTACTGGGTTCTTATTTGATTTAAAGTTAAAAAGGAAAATGTAATTAATTTCTTGAATTTTATTGAGTTTTAAAATGTTTTTCCTATTTCCTAGAAATTAAATTTATTTATGTGCAAAAATAAAAGCCAACTTTAAGTTGCAAATTTTTTTATTAAGTTCAAAATTATTCAAGGAATTTTTGTTTATTTTTCTAGAATTTTTGAACTATATTTGCTAGTTTCTAAAAGTTCATTCAATTTCTTTCAATTTCTGTAATTGTTAAAGCCTCAAAAATTCGAAAAATAAATTGGGCTGCACCCAACTTCCCCAACCTTTCTTTTTCCCTCTGGACCAACTCGTTCGACTCAGCTCACCTCACCTGGCCTCTCTTCCCTCTCCTCTCACCGCAGGCAGGCCTCACCCGCTGCATCACCCCCTGCCTTCCTTCCCCGTTTTCTTCTTCCCGTTGAACGCACATACCGCTGATTTTACACAGACCTTACCTGCCGCCTGTACCACCTTGTCACTTCCGCTCCACCCATTCCCTGTCACCACCGCGCCTGCGCCATGCCCTGCCACACCCGAATCGTGCCACGTGCCCATGTCGCCACCCATCCCCTGCCAAGCTCGAGCACCGTATGCCCATACTGCGCGATCACCCTACTCGCTCCCCTCGACTGCTATAAATGGAAGCACGGTGTGCCCCTCTCCCTTATCTTTCCATCCCCGCAAACAACCCCTCCTCTCTCGCCTTCTTTCGCTGGATTTTTTGAGCTTCAAGCCCACCGACCGAAGATACTCCCATCAGCGATTGCACCGCCAGCAAAGGTCCTCCGCCGACGTGGTCTTCACCGACAGCATCGCAAGGCCACATTCTACGTGTTGCTCGCTCTTTCCTCGTCAGAGCTCCGCCAGAACTCTGCCGCCACATCTAACCGAATCGAGTCGCCGCCCTTGCTCTCGCCATCGACGAACCCTTTCCTCCTAGCCCCTGCCACAGTGAGCCCTAGACTCACCATGTTCCCCTCTCCCCGTTGAGCCCCTCGCTGCCAGCCATCTTGCCGCCAATCACTGGCGAGCTCTGCCACCGAGTCGACGTCGGCCTCTCGCTGACGTGGCCGCCACGTATTGGCCACCTGGAGCCAGCTCACGACCACCTCAGCCCTTTTGTCTCTATGGCAGCCTGCGTGTCAAGCCCGCGTAGCAGCCGCACTATTCCCGTGCGCCCGGTTGTAAGATCGAGGTAGCCTACTAGAGGGGGGTGAATAGGCGGTTTTAAAAATCTTTTGGTTCTAAACCAATATACAATGCGGAAGCTAATAACAAATTGGTTTTGCACAATTAAAACATAAATCAACTAGGCTCCCTAAGTGCACTAACAATATGAATACAGTTCAATATGACCCATCATACAATGATATATAAGCAATTAAAACATGTAATGTAAATTGCTCAAAGTAAAGGACAAGATAAAAAAGATGACACGATTATGTTTTACCGTGGTGTTCGGAGACTTGCTGGTATAAAACTAGCCGTTGGGGCCTTCGGCCGGTCGACCGCCAACTAATGGCCGGTCTGACCGCCACCAAATTGGTCAGACCGCCAAGGTTGGCTGGTTCGACCACCGAGGTAAAATCGGCTAAGTCCCAAAAAGGGAGCTCTCTGGAATAAATTTTCTGCACGAACCCCGGAATTTTCGCACACCGGTAGTTCTGTTTTCACAACGGCGGAACTACCGCACATAGAATCCAATTCAAAGGAAATCGGTCGGACCGCCAACAGCACAGCGGTCGGACCGATATGCCACCGGTCCGATCGGTGACCACTGGCGGTCTGACCGCCAGACCACAGAGCCAAACACATTGGCTTCACATCAAATGGCAAAACACATTCGCCCATTTGCGTGCATTTCCAACAAGGTTTCAAAGATGATATTCTCAGTAGGTTACAAAACACATTTGCCAACCTTTAGAATACTCATCACAAGAAATAAGGTACATGGACTTACACCATTTGTAAAACACATTTGCAAACTTAAATCACATGCTACAAGGGTTATGCATGAGCCTCGACTATTTGCAAAACACATTCGCAAATAAATAGCATCATGCCTAGATGAGCTAGAGAAACCACAATGAGCTATCAACACATGACTAACTCAAACTACTAGTTAAGACCCCTCTTAATAGTACGACAACCTATACTAGCAATCCGGTCTTCCAACCAAACACCAAGACCGGTAAAAGACTAGGAACACATCCTTAGCCCTAGCTAGTCATACCTTTGCCTTGCATCTTCTTGAAGATTGATGACTCACATCATCACTTCAAGTCCGGGTCATTAACTTGATGATTATCAACACATGATGATCTTTTGCTTGACCTCCATCAACACATGATGGGTCTTCTCTTGTCTTGACGATCAACTCAAGATCATCTTCTCTTCTTGATAAGCATCAACTTATGACGCATTTTTACACCAGGCTCTTGACTTTAATGTCATTAACACATGATGACATCCAAAGTCTTCATCACCCTAGAACATAACCTATTCATCCAACTCATGGAAAATGTTAGTTCCACAATGTGATTACCATTAGTTACCACAACAAAATATTATCACATAATGGTGGGACAAGATACTTCAATCTTCCCCTTATTGGTAAGTAATGATAACCACTTCAATTACACATAAATTGAATGCACATAAATGTAACACAACGTGAGTATATATGAACTACACAAGTTACATATACTCATGACATGAGTATGTAAGAACTACACAAGTTCTTCATACTCAAAACATGAGTATATAAAAACTACACAAGTTCTATATACTCAAACGGATATATTTCAAAGTAAAGATCCCAAATATATGTGGAAAACGGAATATGGATCAATACTAATGAAACCACAAAATATAGAATGAGCTCCCCCTAAATGTGTGCATACACATATGTATAAAGAAAACATATGCACATATTCAAGATATACTTATGGTGGAGTTCAACCTATATTTTGGATCCGAGGAATGCAACATTATATAAGAGTGTAAGATGAATGCATACCTCGTTGAATTTCACCTTTATATCCAAATGAGACTACACACTAGATATAGCAATAGAATTGTTAGTCTCACAATTAGATTTATCATTAATCACCAAAACACTCTATTAACTCATAATGGCGGGTCTAGATTCTTTACCAGTCCACCGTGGACCCGGGTGTCCCCGTGGACCTAGTCCATAAGACATGGGTCCACATGTTAATGGATCAACCCATTTCCTTTTCAAAAATAATTTGACCAAAATTCATTAATCCTAGCCGCTGACGCCAGCAATAATTGATTTTCCTTTAGAAAATTAATTTCGAAAATCCCCAATTTCATCATTTCATGTATTTTTAAACTTTTGAGAACTCGTTCTCCTTCGTTCGAGCTCCGATTCGAGTGATTCAAATTTATAAATTCATCTAAATTCAATATATACCTATAAGAACCAAAATTATTTAATTCGAGTATATTTGAATTTAGCTTATTTTTGTGTGTTCATTTCGACGACTTTGGAGAACCGGATTTCGATGTCGTTTGTAAACAACAACCATTTGAGTAAGGCAAGTTACATCCTTTGACCATATTTGAATCCTAATATTTTAAATTATTTAAATTAGACTTTAAATTATTATTTCATTCGTATTTATATTCAAGTAATTTAAATTCCTATCTTAAGCTTTATAGTTATTCCCAATTCCAATGTATAGTCATTTATTGTCAAGATAGACAGTATAGAGAACCTTTCCGAATGTGTTGTATTTAGAGGTTAGAGATTGGAAGGATTGGATTATAAGAATACATTACTGTTGGATGTTTGATTATAAGAATCACTTATTATTGGATTATAGCAATATACGATGAATGGAAGTTGGATGGTAGAAATACATGATTCTTGGATATTGATTACAGAATTATACAGTTGTTGATTGTTGGATTATAGGATTGAATAATTGTTGGAGATTGAATCATAGAAATGCAATATTGACAGGCGTGGATTATAGAAATAAATGATTGATGGAGGTTGGATTATAGGAATAAATCTTGTTATGATTTTAGAAATAAATCTTGATTAGATTATAGAGATATATCTTGGATGGATTATAGAAATATATCTTTGTTGGATTATACAGGTATATTTTTTTAGATTATTAGAGTATATCATTGTTGATATCGAATTATAGAAATAGATTATGGTCAGATGTTGGATTTTTATAGATATATGATTGTTGGATATTGGATTATAGAAATACATTAGTGTTGGATTGTTAGAATATGTCTCCTTGGATTATTGGAGTGTATCTTGTTGGATTATAGAGATGAATCTTGGTTGGGTTATAAAAGAATATCTTTGATGAATTTTAGAAATAGATTATTGATGAATATCAGATTGATGGATGATGGGTTATAGAAATAGATTGTATTGGATATGGGGTTATAGAACTAGAATATTGTTGGTGGTTGGATTATAGGATTACCAATTCATGATGTTAATTTTGGAGGATTAGGTTGAATCAAGGAATATGTGTAAACTTTGTGGTATTAGCAGGATAATTTGGTTATAGTGGATGTATGAGTTATGATGCACTAATTGGATTTAGAAGTAATCTTAGTGGAAATGAATGTAATAGTAGTGATTGTTGAAAGTTTAGTTTTGATAAGATAATCAGGTTTAGGTGATGAATAAATAATAAAGTTGAATTATTATAGTAAGTCATGAATGGAATTCAGGTGCACTGGTTGAATTGTAGAGAATTAATGAGATTGGTGGAGTTAATTGAATAGTAGTATTTGGTTGATCCGCAGATATTAGTGGAATAATGTAAACAATAGCGTGGTGGATCAATAGACTTAATAGATTGATTTAGAAATTATGATTCTAATCTTAGAGGTTGTCTTACTGATCTATAGTTGAAAATTCTTATACATCAATCTCTCACACCTTGTCACCCTAGATAAAACTCTAGTTAATACAATAGTATTAACAAGATACTATTATTGAAAAACTTTACGTTTAGACAAAGCTTAGACCAAAAATATTTAATTAGGAGAATTTAGCCAAATGATCAACTATGATTTAGCATGATGCTATGGTATTACTTTTACCATGGAAATTTTGAAAAATGATTTAACTTGGAAAAATAAAATAAAATTTGATTTGGACTTAAGCAAAATGGATGTTTGGATGGTGCATGTTAATGCATGGAATCGAGTCATTTCTATGATCGAGGCCCAGGGGTTATTTTGGAAAGTCGTCCAAGTCAGTTAATGACCGGTCTTCAAGCCGCATCTTGCCATGCCCCATCATACTATCACATGTCCTGAATAGGAAGGACTAGGCTAAATAATTTGCGATATTCCACTATGGTTGGGCCATCCGGTTGTGTGAGTGTCTGAGTGACCTACTTTTTATATATTCTCACATGGCGCAAGAGGGGGCTTAAATCCGACTTGTTTCTATCTAAAGGAAGTAAAACCTTAGGGAGGTGGGACTACGGTGGGATGGTGCATTGTAAAAGTCTGATGATAATATCTTAGTCGCACACCTTCAGAAGTGTGTGAGTGGACAGTATAAGATGATTATCTCTTGTGGGTAAAGTTGTACAACCCCTGCAGAGTGTAAAACTATTCGAATAACCATATCCACGGTCATGGGCATGCTCAGCAAAGCTACTCAAAGTTTGACTTTGATTTTGTTTTCAAAAGACTTTATCAAATGGTTTTGGGTTGCGTATCCAATGGGAAAATTGGGCAGGTTGCTATGTGATAGAAAGATATCCTTCACCACTCTTTGAGGAATGTTATCATACTATTAAAGTGTCTTTTAAAATGGATTTTTGATATAGAATATCTGCTTCGGAACTTAGTACAGATATTTTAAAAGAAAACATTGCTTTATGCAAATTCAACCTTATAAATCTTCCATTGATATATCTCTGCATACATTATAATTTTTTTTATTAGGTGTAACTTGAGGGGTACGATTATTTGTGCTCACTCTTGCTTAATAAAATATTCTTCAGAGGAGAAAAACTTTGCAAGCTGCTAAAGATCTCAATGATTAGGCCGCTACCCCAGTCGATTGCCTATGGCAGATTAGCTGGGCTCTACTACATCTTCTTTATCTTCCGCTGTGTTTGTTTATTATTGACTTATAAGCCTTTCTAGTAATAAACTCTGCTATTTATTAATAAAGTCTTACGAATTATGGATGTTACCATATTTGTTTACTGTGTGAGCTAGCCACTGATGGTGGGACTAGTTCAGAAATGCACAGAGGATTTGGGGTGTTAATCCCGGGTCCTGATACGTGACACGGCAGGTTCAGCGAATAACTCACCGGAGTGGTAGAAAATGGGAAGCTTGGGTGCTGCGGTGACTTCAGAGAGAGAGAGAGAGAGAGAGAGAGAGAGAGAGAAAGCAAGGTGGAGAGGGGGAGAAGGGAGGTGCGGGGGGCTTCTTATAGCCACACGGGGGAAGGGGAGGTCCGTCCGGGGAGGATCTACTGGGCACGGAGGAAGCGGCACCATGCGGGGGCGCGACGAGAGCACGCAACGTGCGGGCACTGGGTGGGAGGGTGCAGAGGCAACTTGGACCGGGCTGATCTAGAGAAATGGGCCGGGGAGAGGGTAGGGGAATGGGTCGGGTCCACTAGGAGGATTGGAAGAAAACTCAAACTGGGAAATTGGAAACTTGAGAGTTTTTTTTGGAAAGCAACTTTTTAAATCAAATTTGAAATTGATTAACTTGGAAAGAACTTGGACTTCCAACAAACACCGAAAATGGGATGTTACAGCCGCTCACCAGCGCCAATGCACAGCGGAGGCGCCAAGCCATGAACGAGCAGCAAGCACGGTGGGCCCTCCCCCCTGACCAAGTAGTTCACACGCATCCCTCTCCATGTCCAGGTGGTGCAGCTTCGGTACAGCTCCTCTAGTGACGCAGCTGGCAGGCCCGTGCTGCTGGTGCTGCCACCGCCGAAGGCGCTCTTGAGAGCACGGGTGCCTCTGAGGTGGCCATGGCGAGGAAGCGAGGAGGAGCGGAAGAGGAGAGAGGAGGAGCGGAAGAGGAGAGAGGAGGAGCAGCGGTGAGTTGTTGGAGTTGAAGAGGAGGAGAGGAGGTGGTGGTGGGCGGCAAGTGCTGCCATATCCACCTCCCACTCCAAGTGGTTGTCGTGTGTGTTCCGTTTTTACGACGTTTCTGCTTTGGCACCATCGATCGAATATGTGTTGAGATTTGTGTTTTTCTCGATTTGATCTTTTCTTGTGGTGGAGACTGGAGACTAGACAATGTTTAGTTGTTGGGATCTCGACGAGTGTAGGGGAAAAACACTACATCCAAAAAATTGCAAAATCTTGACAAAAAGATGAAAAAATCAAGTTTTTACTTCAACCTGATCTCGGTCTGTTTTTCAAACCTTAACTCTAAAACTTGATCTGTTTTTCAACCCTTAACTCTTAAACTGTCTGAATCTAAACATCAAACTAACAAAAATGTTTGTTTTACCTCTATAGACCTAAACCATGGTGGTTTTGTCATTGAAACCTCAAACTAATCGTATGCTTTATCCCTAAATGCAAACCATAGTTGTTTTGTGCCTACGTATCAATGGTTTTAACGTGTAATTCATTTTCAGGACATGCAACAACTCAGCAAATGAAAAAAAAAATTATGGGACCAACATGTCAGTCCCTCCCATCTTCTTCTTCCACTCTCCCTCCCTATCTTCTTCCTCTCTCTTCTCCTCTGATGCCGCCGGACACAACCATATAGGAGTTGCTACTCCTCCCCGCCTACTGTCACCTCCCCCCACACATTGCCCCTCTCCCTCCACGCCATTCCCCTGCCCCTGCCCCTCTATTCCTCCTTCCTCGTCACGCTCGGGACCAGCAGCTACCTCCGCGCGCTCGCTGCTGCTCGTGCTCTAGCTTGAGAAATGGGTGGAACACAATATGACGCGAAAGGATTTGTGAAAACATCACCGGTGTGACAAGAACATGAGGGCGGGTCTCGGCCCGAGTTCGGGCGTCGACGGGCACAACGCCTAGAGCAACGTCGCGTACACCGAGTTCAAGCGTGTGTGCACACAAAGCAGAACCATCGCATGGGCGGATTAGAGGAAGTCGGTGGTGACTGAAGTGAAGCGACGCAGTGGCCAACTGAGTTTATGGCCTCAACAACGACCAGGAAGCATGTGGCCGCAATTCGTAGTTCTTCTTGGCATGGTCTTTGTTGCACATCTCAGGAGTCATGGATGCTAGCTTCGGTATGCATGTGTTTCAATGGATATGTCTGTGAATAGGAGATATGTGTAACACCCCAAAAAAAATCAATTTTTGGTTTTGATTTAAATTTTAGTTGATTTAGAGCTTTTTCCCAAATTTGAAAAGTTCCGCCCGTTTCTCGCTTTCCTTTTCTGGAAATTTGCCTTCTCGGCCTGAAAATATCTCTATGCCAACCCACCTTTGCTCTGTTCTTCCTCGCGTCACGTCATGCTCCCGTTCACCGCGCCACGCACCACCTACTCTCTTTGTTACATTCATCTGTTGGGTAACGCGGCAAGGCTACGATAGCACAAACAAAATTTTACCGCGCAACCAAGGAACTACCGCAAGTAATAGATCACGAGATTACCGCTAGACGCGCCTACTCGTAGCGGAAGTAGAGTCGTTGTTGCGAGTTGATGCAGTCGTAGTCATACTCACGACGCGTCTCCTCCTTCGAGTAGTCGTACTATCGCGTCTGCTCCTCCGAGTGGTCGTACTCATCATGTTACTTCTCCTCCAACTCCGGTAAGCGTCACGAGTCGCGGATCATCCTAGTGCTGATGCTTCGCAACAACACCTCCGAGGTATCCACACGTACGGGGCAGGATCACCACGCGCTGGAGTGCTAGCACCGGCAGTGTGGTTAAGAAGGCGTGGCTATTAGGGTTTCGGAAGTTCTTCTAAAGATCATCCTCTTCACCCTTCCACCCCATGCCACCGCCCCTCTTTATATAGACATCCATGATAGGTCTCGAACCTGAGGCCCATTAGGAACTCGTGGCCTATACAAATTCGGATCACCATCCAAAACAGATCCTTGCCCTTTAAGTGTGCTACCCCACAGGTTCATGTGTAATCGGTTATGACTCGGAAACTCTTTTCCGATCACTAGTCGTTAGCGGTACCTAGCAGCACATAACGATTACAAAAGACACATAGAATAAATCGAACGAACCTGGATGTAATATGATCTATGATCAGGTCCTCATCACTTACGACTAGTTCGTATCTCTATACGACCAGGTTGTAATTGGTCACGACCAGTTCGTAACTCCTTACGACTGTGTTCTTACCATTCTGTGATTACGTTTGACCAGTCTACGACCAGTACGTATCTCCATACGACTAGTCTGTAACTGATCAAACTAAGTGACCTACTCATGCATTCTCCTTTTGCCTCACGATGTCTGGTTGAACTCCAGGTAAGATGATGTGTCATCCATAGACTGTTCAATACTTTCTCGATCGAGTGTCGGATAACATCATGCAGTCGACACTTCGACCACTAGTGGCATGGCCATGCACTTTCTTTATTCGATCACCACGAGGGGCCCAGAGATATCTCTCCTGTTATGTTAGGAGGGGCAAATCCCATCTCGACCAGTCATATTCCTCCGCATGTTTCATAGCACACCCGAAAGCTACCTTCATAACTACCCAGTTACGGAGTAGCGTTTGGCAACCCCTGAGAGTGCTATTACACATGTAGGAAACCATGCTGATCTCAGGTCTAAGGATTATACATCATCATTACTTAAGACCAACTAATGACACAAAGATTCATAACAATCTCAATAGTGTCTCAATAATGGGTCTATCCAACACCATGTTCTCTAACATGTGTTCACATTGTTGATTCGATATCTCCATATCTATGACCGGTGAAACCAGGTCATCAATCAATACATGTGCTAGTCACAGAGTCACTGGTGTTCCGACCAGTGACCTCCGACCAGGGATACATTTAGAATGACATCATATAAGTTAAAGAGTTCCACTAATAAGTCACATACTTATTGTGTAACACCCTGACCCAAAATCGGCTCAATGCCCAGCCCACCGTGGGGTGAACCCGCACACACATAGCACCTCACTTACACTTTCGTCCTCGCTTCGTGTAAAAGGGTTAACCCGGAGGTGCTACGTTTGGATCCAACAGGCATTATATACTACTACAACTCACTTGAGACAAGCAATGTGGGACTAATCCCACCACACAACTCCTCATGGGCCACATGGGCCACACTACGAGCAGGCCGGGGTATTACATTCACCCCTTAAGGGTCGACGCCAAAGAAAGATACCACATACACGGTAAATGCCGAAACACCCCTCAGACACGTCAGGCCCAAAGGTTTGCGGTACATATGCCATGCCATGTGTCCACTCCGGGCCTACATGTGCCATGCGCCATATGCCCGCGCCCCTATCCCGCACGCGTCCGTGCAGCGAAGGTTGATGCTCTGATACCATCTGTAACACCCTGACCCAAAATCGGCTCAATGCCCAGCCCACCGTGGGGCGGACCCGCACACACATAGCACCTCACTTACACTTTCGTCCTCGCTTCGTGTAAAAGGGTTAACCCGGAGGTGCTACGTTTGGATCCAACAGACATTATATACTACTACAACTCACTTAAGACAAGCAATGTGGGACTAATCCCACCACACAACTCCTCATGGGCCAAATGGGTCACACTATGAGCAAGCCGGGGTATTACATTTTGATCTATAACAAATGATTCATTCAAGGAACACGATAACATATTATCAAAATCATAAACATATTGAAATATCATCATCTCTATGGTTGCCTCTAGGGCATATTTCCAACATCATCCGCGTCAAAACCCCACCAGTACCCCGCCACCTTAAGCTTGGCATTATTGTCGCCCGCACCCACGTTAGCGTCGCGCCATCTCTATCGTCCGCCCCACCACACCCGCACCGTCGCTGCCAACCACTCGACGTGTTTCCCTCTCCTTTGCCACCCGCGCCAACACACGCTGCATGCTCCAGTGGGACGCACCCATTCCCACGCCACCACCTCGCACTCCCACGGCGCCGAAGCTGCTCCGCCATCCACATAGCCCTGCTCTGCTATTGCCACAACCGCCTTCACCGCACATAAAAGCTGCACCGCCATCGTGACCCCCTTCTCCCCTTTGGCCTCACTGCAACCCCATCAACACCACCCCTTTGTCTCCAACCCCGGCCATCGCCTTCAATCACCGCCACACCCAAATCCTCCCCGATGAGCCTCCTCCCTGATTTGCCACCCTGACCATGCCCTCACTTCCCCAACCCTGTCACGGGCACCGCCTCATCACCCCAAAGTCACCCCAGCCTCCAAGCTTCCCGTCCCCGCCGCTAGCTCACTGCTGCCAAGCATCGTCACCACGCCGCCCACAGCCAGCGGTGCTAGACCACCACAAGCCACCTCGCCACCACGGAATCCTCTTGGTCCACTGGTGCTCAAGAACTGGCCACCTTGGACGGAACACACCCGGAGCGCCGCCACATCACTCCCCTGCCTCGGTCGTGCGCCATCACCGCTGTCGACACTCCACCGAACCACCTACGCCCATGCAAAAGCCCAAAATGGGTTGCGCTATCTTCGTCGGTGGTCGCCGCACCACCTGCCGCCACCGTCCGCCTCCACAGTCACTGTCGCCGCCATCTACACCGACTCAGGGGGCCATGGGAGCAAGCTCCTGGGTCGCTTGCGCAAGCCAGGCTGCATACCCATGGGCTGCCATGGTGGGCTAGCTTTGATGGTCCAGCTAGCCTACTAAGGCGGCCCAATGCTATTGAACATTGTGTGGCCCGGTGCTGTTCAAAGCCCAATTCGACCGAAGCCCGACACTGTTCATCTCGGCCCAACATTGTGCGGATTGTTAACACCAGGCCCTGAACCTATTACTATTCACCTAGACCCAACCCGTCAAAATTCACCAGACCCGTTACTATTCCACCGAACCCGATACCAAATAGTGCCAACACAGTAATATGCACCTGAACCCATTACTATTCATCCAGGCCCATTAAGACATAATATATCTATTTCGATTGTTTTGAGCCCGTGAAACCTATTTTTGATTTCGTTTGACCTAATCATGCACCAAATAAACACCAATCACCCCACCACCTTCTTTATAATTATTTTCGAATTTCTTTATTTCATTTTGTTCCCAGCTCACCCCTTGTTGAGCCCGGTCTTATTTATTTTGACTTTCTTTTGCTTTAGAACTCGAATGTTGTGGATATCGTAAGGATATGTGCACGATCTCAGGATGATGAGTCAATTGGCAATGGCCTTGTTGGTTTGCAAAATCTCGCGTTTTTGGGGTTTGCTTATCGCCGCGGACCACAAAGCGGTCCGCCGGTGGTGGGGCGGTCGGATCGCTGGGACTGGGCCTGATCGGACCGGCGATGGTGGCCGGTCGGACCGGTCTGACCTAAAATTGGATTTTGGAGCTAATCCAAAAATAGGTTGTGTAGGCAGGTGAGGGGAGTCTCCTGGATGTGGTCTCATCATTTTTGGAGCTCCCAGTCAAAAGTTCTATTGAGTTGAAAATTCCAGAAGGTTTCGGATTTTCAAGGTGAATTTTGGTTGTCTTTTGACCGTCCGACCACTGCTGTGGGAGCGGTCCGATCAAGCTGAATCGGTCTGACCGCCTTGTGGGGCGGTCGACCTACCGTGACTTGGAGGTTAGCCAAGTTTGCATTGAGTTGATTTCATTGTGGTTTATGTTTGGTTATCAATGCTTTATTGATGTATATTGCATTCATGGAGCTAACGTGGGTCAAGTTGTGAAGAACTTGTTCCTAAACGGTTTGCTTGTCTATTCTTTGTGCGGTGGCTTGCGTGTCAACGACGTCAAGCGGTGAGTGGATCGGGACTACGCCGAGAGCCGAGGTCCGTAACGATCATGGATACCGGGTGAGGTCGTGTGACTCAAGCATGGTGCAGGATGGGCAAGATGGATCGAACGGGTGGTTCGGTACAGCTGGTTGGATCAGGCGGTGCGGATATCGGTGCAAGTCTCTGGGAGGTTCCGATGGGATTCGGACAAGAGAGGCTTGGCGACGCGATGAGAACCGCTGATCAACCTACACGTGGTGAAGCAGGCGATTGCTTCAACAGATGTTGTGTGTGGGTCCCATGTGTGAGTGGGTCCCAAAAGAGAAACCCTAGTCCTCTCCTATAAATAGAAGGGGGGAGATGTAAAACCTCCTTGAAGCTTCCATTTGGTTTGCCCCTTCCTTTTTCTAGGGTTAGGGTTTGGAGAGAAAGAGAGGCAGAGATTGTGATTGCTCCTTGGTGAGCTCTTGTCCTCCTGGTTGGAGTGGCTTTGTAAGCATCTTGTGAGATCAATCAATCTTGTGATGCTTGCTTGAGAGATCATTTGTCTCCTCTTTGTGTTCTTCTCTCATTTGGATGAATTTGGTGCTTCCTTGATTCAAGTGTTTAAACTTGGTCTTTTGACCCTTTGTGTCTTGCTTTAATGTGTGGGAGTACTCCTAGAATCATCTAGACCATCAACCCCCACAAGCAAGTCTTGAATCAAAGTTTTTCATATTTCTAGGGTTTGTGCACTTCTTTGTTAAATCCTTGAGAGATCGATTCTGCAAGTGGATCCAAGGATCGTCGCTAAAAATAGGTCTCCAATATCATTAGGAGGTGTGTTCGAAATTTGGTCAAGTTTCATTGGTTGAATCAAAAGTTGGATCAAATTTCGCTTTGGATTTGGGGTGGATTTTTCAAGATCGCATCAACCGGTCGATCGGTGTTTCAACGGGCGTCCGACCGCTCAGATATTCGAACCGCTGCTCGCCGGGTCGAACCGCTGTCCACCGGTCCGACCGCCGATTAGTTGTCGGCCGATCATTGGTTGACCGTCGGTCCGACCGCCTGTGGTAGCTTGGCGTCGACCGCTGTGCCCAGATCAACCCTTTGAGTTTAAGTCTCCACTTTTGTGTCGTGTGGTTGTCGGGGTTATCGAATTCAAGCACAAGGCTTCCATTTGTGTGCTTATCGATCTTCTTAGCTTTCATAGCTAAAGGAGTAAAGTTCGTGTTGAATTTGATTTAGGCGAGAAAGTTGGGAAAGCGCCTATTCACCCCCTCTCATCGCCTTCAGGTCCTACAAGTGGTATCGAGCCAGTTAGCTCTTTTCTATAGATCTTAACCGGTCTTTGGATCCATGGCGATCAAAGATATTCAATCGAGCCACATGTTTTGATGGAGTTGATTTTGCTTATTGGAAGGCGAATGGAGGCCTACATCGAGGCTCAAGGGCACGCGATTTGGCTTAAGGTGAAAAACCCTTATGTCGTGCGGTAGATGACAATTTGATCACTCGGATGTGGAGAACAACAATGCAGGCTCGGAATTTTTTGATTCAAGACCTTAGTCGATCGGAGTTTGAGCGTGTCGCTCATTTCTTTGTCTCGCTCATGAGATCCGACGGACTCTTTGTGATTATCACGAGGGTCCATCGCGATCAAGGAAGTGAGATGTAAACCACTTAAGAAAGCATACCCAAGATCGAGCAAAGACACGGTGAATCTTTAGATGAGTGTGGGGAGATTTTCAAAATTCTTCATGATCTCCTCATTTGTTGATCTTGTATTTTACGAGTCGAAAATGCACGCCGACTTTGGGTGCTTTGGATGTGAAGGTGCGGGGATGAAGATCATCGCCATCAATGACAACTTGTCATGAGTGAGCTTACCATGGATAAGCTTTACTCGAGGTTGAAGACGCATGAGATTGATTTTATCTCGCTTCTCCCCACGACTGAGCCGATGGCTTTCTTGGTGACAAATCTAAGGGTAGATATCTTCGATTCTTTTAATGTTAGCTCATCCGATTTTCTTTGTGCCTTTGCATTCTTTGAGCGATGAGCAACTTGAGAGACTACGAAGATGATTTAGCCCTCCTATCCACCAAATTCACGAGAGCGTACAATAATGTGAGGAGTAGGAGGAGAGGTGGACTGTCACTTGTTTGAGTGTGGTGAGCCCAATCACATTCGCTCTAGATGCCCCAAGTGAAGGGCAAGGAGGAGAAGGAGTCACAAAGGCATTCTCAGCGAGGATGCTAAGTCCAAGAAGACAAACTATCGCAAGTTTGTCGGTAGAGTCCTTGAAGCTCTAGAGGATGTGAGCATGGATGATGTGGACTCGGAGGCGGAGGACGACAAGAGTGACTCCGTGGCAAGAAGAAGGCACGTGATTTCAGCGGCATGTGCTTTATGGCTAAGAACGACCACGGCGACTCCTCCAACGGCGAGGATCCTTTTAGTGATCCCGATGAGGTATGCCCTTCACTTCCTGACATGAAAAGGGCTTTGGTGCTTGCCGAACAAAAATTGCATAAGCAAGCTAAATTGATTAAGAAGCAGGATACTATGATTGATAATTTGAACCTAGAAGTGGTTAGGCTCAAATCCATTAATCTGATGAATTTCGTGATTCATGCTCTAGCTTGCTTAATGAATTGTCAAGCTTGAATAATGCTCATTCCTCTGTTGAAAACAATTAGAAAATGCTCTTTACGAACTAGAATCTCTCAAGTCTAGTTCATTTGCATGAATGCCATTCCGCTTGATGTGATTTGCTTTAGATGCTATTCCGTTAACTTGCTCAAAGCGTGCTTTGCTAGAATTAAAACTGGATAGCTCTTTAAAAGAATTGGAAAAATTTGATGCTAGTCACACTTGTTCTCATTGTAAGAATAATCGAATTAAAATGCAAGAGATGACTGAAATGGTTGCTTATTCTAGAATTGCCTCTTGTGAAAATTGCCTAAGCTTACTATTGAGATTGAAGCTTTAAACAAGACTCTTGAAGAAAGCTAAAATTGAAAGATCCATGTCTCTTACTGCTTCAAAGAAAGTTATTGATTCTTCCTCTTGTATGTTGCATGCTGAAATTGAAACTGCTATTGGTAAGATACAAGAGTCTTTTAGAGTCAAATTTAAGGAGCAGTTGAATAGGATTGGAGAGTCCTATTGTGTGTCTTGTGAGGCTCTGAAAGTGGAAGTGGATCTTCTTAAGAGCAAACATGTTGAGGCAATCGATTCTAAAAAGTGCTCCAATTGTGGAGTTTTAGCAAAAGAGAACGATTACCTCAAAATGACTCTTGAGAAGTTTTCTAGTGGGAAAAAGAAGCTCAACTTGATTCTAGATCAATCTAAGGTGAGTGTGAAAAACAGTGGCCTAGGTTTTAAGTCCCTAGAGCTTTCCAAGAATCTTCCACCAAAGATTGCTAGAGTTGTAAAAAGTGGTTTGGTTGAGCAAGAATTTTCTTTGACTTCAAAGGTTGTTCCTAAAGCTGTAGGTTCTACTCAATCTCTTTCTAGCAAGAAAGGTGCTTCTGTCTCACCAGTACGGACCCCTCAAAAGGTCAAGTACTATTGCACCTTCTGCAAGAAAGAGGGCCACACGGTTGAGTTTTGCTTCCGGAGAGCAAAGATTGAGAGGAAAGAGAGAATGCGCACTTTGAGATCCATTAGAGGAGTCTCTTCTTGGTTTTGTAGTCTCTAGAGCCGGGCAGCCTATTCAGCGTACCATTTATAGGCCTAGGTTTGTAGAGAACTCTGTTGACTCTTTTGGTGGGTCCAGGCAGCAGTTTGGTCTTGGATATTGTGAGGATAGACCACGGGTAGCACCTAGACAGGGGGAGTATCGGTCTTTTGGTAGATCGTTTTGGAGAGGTCTAGGTGGTGCTCATGGGCATTCTTATGATTTTGTGCCTAATCATTTTTCTCGCTTTTTTGCTATTCTGGGCATCGTCCATCTCGATCTTGGACACCTAGATCTTTTATCTCAAATCCCAGTACTGAGGCTTGGATGTTTTGAGGAAATTTGCTCTTTTTGTTTTCATTGTACCATAATGCATTTTTATTTTAAATGTCTTGCATTGCATAATAAAATCTTGTGGAGTTTTGATTATTATCCTTGTATGGCTTGATTTCATACTCTCTACCTTGTCATATCAAGTGTTAGTCTGCTAGACTTCTTTTATGGCTCTTCGTGTTTTAGCTTAGCTTTCTCCTTGCTAGCTTTATATCTGTGAGCAATTTGAATCAAATCATGTCTTGTTGGATCTTGTGACTAGTTTTGCTCTAGTGATCCTTTTATGATTCTTGCCATGTCAAATAGGCTGATTTGAGTCTTGAACTTATTTTGAGATGAAAAATGAGCTTTTTATCTTCTTAAGTTAAGCAAATGAAAAATGAGATTTTCTGTGCGAAAAAAAAACTGATCTCACCAATCCTTTCTCATGAGACGGCTTGCCATTGCACTAGGCATGAACTCAGGGGGAGTTTTGGATGACCTAGACCACTCTTTCAAGCTTATCGCTTGAGATGGTCGCGGCAAGGCTTGAGATCTAGCACAGTGAAAAAAAAATCCTTTTAGGAAAATGCTCAAAATGCTAAGTGCTTGAGTTTTGCTTCAAAAGAATTCTCTTGATGTTCAAAATGCCTCAGTTCTTGTTTTGAGTCTCTTTCTACCTAGAGACATGGCTTGACTCATTTTTGGTTGCTTTTAGTGAAACTTTAACATTGAGCAACCTTTCATGATTTTAATTCTTTTAATCTCAGATTGCTGCTATTTTGGTTTTAGCTTTGCAGTATATGTTTTGCCATGTTTGAATATAGCGTCTACTCTGTATATGGCTTGGTATAATACTTGTACTGTCTTCATGTATAATGGTCATGGCTCCTTTTTACTAAAGTTCAAAAATAAAGTCATTCCTTCATGCTCTTTCTTTTTCATGCATCTTGATGAATTCATTGTCAAAGGGGGAGAAAGATTGTGAAGAAAATGCAGTTTTGGAGCTTTTGGTTTACACAAGGTTTCATATAAAAGAACACACATACAAAAAATTTGTGAACCTTTTGAAAATTTGTGATCATAGTGAGTTGAGTCTCTGGGTTTTATTGCCTTTTTCTGATTTGAATTGCAATTCAAGAAGACTCACAATGATCAAAGGTCAAATAGAACATATTGTCTTTCATATGGACCTTAGTGAGATTTTTGGCCATCTTCTGGAATTTGAATCCTTTGGTGCTTTCATTGCCTTATCTCACTTGCTTATACTATTCTGAAGCCAGTTTGGTCGGTTCCTAAGCTTTTTCTTGCTTATGGACCAAGTTGTGCCTTTATGCGAAAACGGCGATTTTTACGTTTCAATTTGAAAAACCACATTTTCTTGGGAATTGCCAATGTGTTCATCAAGGGTGTCGGGACCCAAAATTACGGTTCAGGACCCTCCGTGTTTAATGCACTAGCCCAGGATCACGCTAGTGCACACAGTGTTAACAAAGATGGAAATCGATCCATACAAGTGAATAGTAACATAAACGAATAACTTTGATTAATAAATAAGGGTTTTGACCTTAAGGTCGAGTTACAATTCTCGAGCCACGCAGGCTAACAGAGAAAATAAACGGCAAATGAAACTAAAAGGTAGTGGCACCCCATCGATTCACCACAGCAACCGGGATCAAGACCTCACGATTAAGCACCTTCGATGTACTCGTCCTCGAATGCTGGTGAAGACTCCTCCTCTGCTTGATTCATCAAAACAAGCGTGAGTACACACCGTACTCGCAAGCCACACCACATAGATGCAAAATGTATATATCTTTGGCTTTTTACAAGGGAAGGCATTTTGTGGCTCTTTTGCATAAATGCAACCTTTGCAATTTAATACAATTTAATAGATTGAAAGCAGTAAAACCAATAGACAATAATAATCTTAACGAGTTATTTCACGAAGACACACTGACTGACAGGTTTATTCACATAGCTAGATGATTTAATCACATAGCTCCCTTCCCATGATTTATGAAAACATCTACCCCGAGTGTGAAATCCCGAAAGCATTGTCCATGATCATGACGCGCTATTGAATAGATTAAGTTACACTCTGCAGAGGTTTGTACACTTTACCCACAAGATACACTTAGTGTAGCTAACACTAAGCATAACAAAGCAATTCAGATACCTTATCTTACTATGCTAGGCCCGTCTTAAGCAGGCATGTGGTCGCACAGAAGCTCGGTTCAATGGCGCACATGGTGAGGTCCTTAATTGACCAAGGCAAGACTTCCACCTAACCAAACCACATAGACACCTGATTAAAATGATTCACACGATCACACGATCCACCCTTTCACACAGTATCCACCCTTGCCTCACCCAAATCCTTTTACCACCTGGTTGATTTAAGTGCAACATATGCCACAAAGACACATAGTACACACAGTTTGTTCACAGTCTCATATTCACTTAGTCAATTTATAACAAAGGTATACATGACAAGTGATTCGTGGCATGGCTAAGCAATCTAATACGCATCTAACCAACCCACGTTGGTGCTACCATATTACCAACTAAATACCAACTAAGGTGACAAGGAATCAGGACATAGCAATTTACAAGGATGGCATAACAATGTAGGATTAACTCTCGCACCCAAAAGCTTTTAAATAAATACTTAAAATTAAGATGCAATTAATTTGAATTAAAATACTTTTATAAAGCTGGGAAGCAAAATGGTCAAGGGTATAGCTTGCCTTGGAATAGGTTCAAGTCTTTGGTCTTGGTCTTGGAAAACTCCTTCTTCCTCAAACCTTCCGAAGTATCGTCAAGTCTACCCAGTGTGAAGCAAACAACAAGAAAAATAAATAACATAAGTAAATAACTCTGATAAAAATAATTAAAATCTCCAATAAATAGATCTTGATTTTATACAAATTTAGAAATTTGAATGGATGGATTTGGAGTTAGGATGCAAAAGTTATAAGGTTTCAAAGTTTGAATCAAAAGAAAAACCTAAAATAGGATTCTTGGAATTCGAATTATTTTTCAATAGAAAAATCGGATTATTGCGCAAGCATGGCGTCGTGAAGGATTTTCCCGAATTTAAATAATTAAAGAAATAAGCGACATGTGGGACCCACATGTCGGTGACCCGGCCACGGTGGACCAAGTCCACCGAGCCCTCTGAGTTGAGCCGGTCTTTGGCGTGGCGCACCCGCGTGCGCGTGGCGACACGCGCCACGTGGTCGCCACGCATGCGCCTGAGGCCAGCAGTGAGGTGGAGGTGGCGTGGACGGCGGCGGCGGCGCCGACGGAACCAAGGGTTCCGCGAGCGGCGGCGAGTTAACGGCGATGAGTGGTACAGGAGGTAGAGGGAACACGGGGTCTCGGTGTGCTCACTGGTGCTCAGGGCGGCGGCGGCGGCGGCGAGACTTTGGCGGAGGAGGTGGTGCAGGCTCGGCGGCGGCGCTAGAGGGCTCCTCCGGCTGGCGAGGTGAGCACCGGCCAGCGGCGTCACGGGAATCAACGGTGGCGGTGGCGGCGACGAGGACGACGGAGGCGGCGCAATCGAAGCTCAAGCCCTCGGTGTCGGCGGCGAATTCGCGATTCCGTGAGCAGCGAGGCGAGAGAGAGGAGTGGGTGGCGGCCGGGATGGGTGGCGAGGGGCGCCGGGCTCTCCTTTATAGGGCCGGGAGGTCCGGCGGCGTGGTGGCGTGGAGGTCGTGGCGGCGGTTGCGGCCGCGGCGCATAACCACGGAAAAGAAGGAGAAGGGGTGGGGTTCGTGGCGGCGGTGGCGCGAGTCGTGGCGCGCATCACGCGGAGGGAACGGGAGGTTGAGGCGCCGCAGCTGGCTGGCGTTGACCGCCAATGGCGATTCTGTAGCGTCCGCTCGCGTGAGAAGAAAGCGGCGAGGCGAAGCGGTGGGTCCACCGGCGATGAGATCGGGAGGCGAGGCGCGCGTGGCGAGATCGTCGTCCAAATCCCGATCGGACGGCCACGGAGAGATGGGCGGATAAGCGATGTTAGTAGAGAGATTCGGCCCAACGACTGTTTGGAGATTTAAATTAGTTTTTCGTTTTTAGAAAATAGCAGAAATTCAAATAAGCAATGGAAAATAGCAAATGATCTTAGAAAAATTCTAGAAAAATCTGTAAAATATAACCAAGCATATGGAATCTAAATAAAATAATTTTGGCAATTGTTAATGTTGGGATTAAGCTCATTAAATCGGTTTATCCTTAAAGTCCATATTAAACTTTTTAAATTAAAATTCAATTAAATCCAAATGGTGAGTTTTCTTAATACCATTGTTTAAAAGATTTTTAAAGCTCTGAAAATTGGGATGTTACAAACCTTCCCCCCTTAATGGAATCTCGACCCCGAGATTCAGGCAAGCTAGAGAAAAGGCTAGGGAACTCGGCTTTCAACTCTTCTTCACGTTCCCACGTTGCTTCTCCTTCTGAGTGGTTACTCCACTGGACTTTGCAGAAACGAACGATCTTGCTTCTGGTGCGGCGTTCTGCGACATCCATAATCTTGACCGGCTGCTCTTTGTAGGTGAGGTCTTCTTTTAGTTCAATCGAATCCAGCGGTGCTTGTTCTTACGGCACGAAGACACTTCTTGGTGTGAGGCGTGAAAGACATCGTGTACTCGCTAGCGATTGTGGCGGCTCTAAGCGATAAGCCACTTCTCCACGGCGTTCCAAAATCTTGAGCGGACCAACATACCGAGGGGCAAGCTTCCCTTTGGCGTGGAACCTTTTCACACCTCACGGGCGTAACTCGAAGATACACAAAATCTTCGATTCAAAAGCGAGATCACGGCGGCGGTTGTCGGCATAACTCTTACGCCTCGATCGAGCTATCTTTAATCTCTCTCGATCATTGACACTTGCTCTTACGCTTCTTGAATAATATCCGGACCAAAGGCATGCGTCGGCGGTTTCGACCGATTCAACGGGGTTCTCGAGCACGACCATACAATGCTTCAAATGGTGACATTTGTAGGTAGCTTGATAAGCTGTTGTTGTCGAGAATTACGCATATGGTAAACTCTTATCCCAACGAGTAGCATTTGCTAACGCACGTGCTCTCGGCATATCCTCAATATCGATTAACCCTTTGATCTGTCCATCCATGCAGGGATGATACGCGATCTTGAAATTGGTGAGTCCCTAAGGCTTCATGTAAACTCGCCAAAATCGGGAGGTGAACTGAGATCCTCGATCGACACAATCTTCTTAGGCACACCATGCAAAATAGCGATCTTCGACATATACGGCTCGCGAGACGATCTCTGAGTAAGTGGTTTTGGTGGTAAGAAATGGGCAACTTTAGTCGACGATCCACTATTACCCAAATCGAATCGTAACTCGATTGAGTCTTGGGTAACCCGATAATGAAATCCATTCCGATTTCTTCCACTTCCATTCTGGAATCTTCAAAGGTTACAATGAGACCTGCTGGCCTCGATGCTCTGCTTTAACTTTTGACACACGTCGCACAAGGCAACGAACTCTGCGACTTCTCGCCAGTTGGCCACAAAACTTGTTCTTAACATCTGGTACATCTTAGTACTACCGGGGTGAATCGAATATTTTGAGTCATGGGCCTCCTTCAAAATTAGTGTCTCAATCCATCAATATCGGGGACGCAGATAAGTCCATTGATCCAGTATGTCTTGATCATCCACCGTGAAGTCCTTGAACTTCCTTACATCATCTTCTCCTTGATGTCGGAGAACTCGAGTCCTTGGTGAGCCGCGAATCTGCTTCTCCAACGTAGATTGCACTTCGGTTGCCACGAATCCTTTAGATACTACTTCTAGCCGACACGGAATTCCTCTTGAAGTTACGAACAAAGCTCTTTCACTTCAAGGAATTACGGTGGCTCTTACGGCTCAAAGCGTGCGCAGCGACATTGGCTTTACGGGATGGTAATGGATTCCAAGGTTATAATCCTTTATCAATTCTAACCATCTTCTCGCCTCATATTCGAGATCCGATCGAGTGAAAATATATTTCAAGCTCTTATGATCTGTATATACCTCGCGTGATTCTGGAGTGAGGTAATGGCGCCAAATCTTCAAGGCATGCACTCTGCAGCTAACTCCATATCATGGGTGGGATAGTTCTCTTCATGCGGCCTTAAGCGCCTTGGCGCATAAGCGATGACTCTTCCTTCTTGCATCGGGACACATCCTAATCCTTGGCGAAGCATCGCAATAGATATCAAAATCCTTGCGAATATCCGCAAAATCGATCTTGGGTGAAGTCAAACATTTCTTCAGTTCTTGAAAACTTTCTTCACAAGCTGGGGTCCAGGTAAACTTTTCTCTTTCTTCAACAATTGCGTAAGAGGTTTAGCAATTGATGAGAATCCTTCAATGAAACGACGATAGTATCCCGCCAATCCCAAGCGAGAATCGAGTGGCAGTCTTGGGTTGTTCCCATTGTATCTTGCTTTAACTTTTTGGGGTCCACGGCTACTCTGCATTTGTCATCACATGACCAAGAAAATCCACTTCCTTTTCCGTAAATCACACTTGCTAAACTTAGCATACAACCGATGTTCTCTCGAGCTTCTCTAGAATTAATCTCAAATGTTCGGCATGTTGTTCCTCGACTTTGAGTAGACCAAAATATCATCGATGAATACAACTACAAACTTGTCCGGATACTCCATGAATACCTTATTCATCATGTTCATGAAATAGGCAGGGCATTGGTCGGACCAAAGGACATGACTAGGAACTCATAATGTCCGTGCAGCGTTGAGAAAGTCGTCTTAGGTATATCCTTGGGACAGATCTTCAAGCTGATGGTAACTGATCGCGGTCGATCTTCGAGAACACTCAGACTCCTTTCATTTGATCAAGCAGATCGTCTATTCGGGTAATGGATACTTATTCTTAATAGTGACTTCATTGAGAGGCCGGTAGTCGATGCACATTCTCATGCTTCCATCCTTCTTTTTGACAAACAAAGCTGGCGCCCCCATGGCGGCGAACTAGGCCTCACAAAACCTTTCTCCAAAAGTTCTTCTACTTGCTTCTTCATTTCTACTAGCTCATCTGGTGGCATCCGATAAGGTCTCTTGAGAGTGGGTGCCGCCCCTAGCACTAGATCAATGACAAACTCGATGTCACGATCGGTGGCATTCTGGTAACTCTTACGGAAACACATCTGGATACTCTTTGACGGTGGTACATCTTCCAACGCGACGGTCTTGGGCTATTGACTAGCGATGTCCATTACGAATCGAGGTAGATAGGAACTCCACTTTGTTTCCTTTGGTATCCTCGATTATAGCGGCTCTTGGCCACAATCTAGCACGGCTTTGTGCTTGGTTAACCAATCCATGCCAAGGATGACATCTATGGTTTGGGTGTCTAGAATAACCGGGTTAGCTAGAAACTCAACTCCGACTATGAGTAACTTAGCCCTAAACAACCCATATTACAACTTAGCTCTGCTCGGTGGTGGACCGACAGAGTGCGCTTAAGGTGCATAACTTCCAATTTACTCTTGGTTGCAAAAACTCGAGAAACAAGCGAATCGCGAAGCTCGTAATCAAAGCGAGCAGGGTGTATCGAATTTATTAGGAACTTACCCGTACAACCACGGTGCTTCTGGCTCCTTCAAAGTGGCGTGATTAACACGACCTCGACCACCGACCGAGGCGTTCCTCTGGTTGGTGGTCCCCGAGAAACTCCTTGGTTGTTACGCTGGGGTCTTGGCGGTGTTGCTCCAAGGTTGAAGCGGCTGGAGTGATAGTTCCTTTGAGGACACGATTAGCGAAATGCCCTGCCGACGGCAATGGTAACACACTCTTGGTTCATTCTCGACGATTGTTGTTTCTGGGGTGGGGTTGGTGGTGTAGGGTTACGAGAATCTTTGAACAAAGGGCGAGTCTTTGAAGGCGGTGTGTGTGTTCAGAAAGAACTCGTGGCGGGAAGCGATTAAGCCGCTGTGGCACTATCCTTGCCCTCTGCTTTGTTGTGGTGGTGGCTTCCTCTTTGAATCATCCTACGCTTGCGGTAATCCTCCGACTCCTTGCGTTTGTCCTCCATAACCAACGCCTTGTTAATCGACTCCGGAAATGCGGGAAGGTGTGGGCAAGCGGATTGACTTGTAGTCCCGAGTTCGGACCCTTCAAGAATCGACTCTGGCGAGACACAGCCGATGGCGGCGTCTTACGGAGCATAGCGAGCTAGCCGAGAAAACTTGTTGAGTAGTCGATCACCGACATACCCCCTGCTTGAGAGCGGAACTCGTCCTTCTTGGATCCATAATGCCTTGGTACATGATCTTGGCGAAAAGTCTGCGGAGAACTCTTCGGTGATATTGCGGTGCTCCATGCGCTGCTGTGAAGTTTTCCCACCACTCGGCAGACTATGCCCTCCATCGATGGGTGGCATACAAAACCTTCTCATGATCATTGCATTGGGTGATCAACGGCTTCCTCTCAATCACGCGAAGCCAATCGCCGCCTTCTCTTGGCGAGACATGTCAGGAGAAAGTTGGCGGACGGGTCCTCATGAATTGACCAATTTGGATGGTCCCACGATGACTATGAGCAAGCTGGGGCTCCTCCCGATGATGGTTGTGGTTGTTGTTGTTGTTGTTCATGGCACGCATCCGGTTCATCATGGTGTACATCATCTGCGTCTGTCCGCCATGAAGGCTCCAAAGTTACGTAAGTCAATAGGAGGTGCTTGGGGTGGTCTTGCTCCGTAGTGGTTTGCTCATTGCCTTGATCCTTGGGCTCTGGCTCCACTTGCGGTGGTATGGCGAGTCCGAACCATCTGGTGAGGTTCCATGGGTTAGATAAGGTAGAGAGCACAAGGTGAGTTAAGAACTAGATAGGGATAGATTAAACCCAACAAACTGACTCAAGCAACCGAATGAAATAATCTTCATTAATAACTTAATAGCATGGTTGCAACAAATGCCTAAGGGCCTTTGCACTCATACTTACACAGGAAAATGAAGCGAACCTAAGCACACAAGCTACCGCCTAAAGGCGACTCGAAAAGAAGCGGCTAAGCGACTAAACTGGACTTAGGCGAACTACTGAGAAAGCCTTCAAATCCACGGCGACGCTCCCGCACTGGTGTAGACTACGAGTTAGCCGCATCGTCGCGAATCGATTATGATGCCGGGATGGTGCGGCGGGAGCATGCGTCTTTGAGTGCAGTCTGGTGGCTCCTCATTGTGCAACCTCTCTGGATCCTCTAGAATCTCCTCCGGTCTTCCTCGGCTCTACGGCTCTTAGGATCTTCCTTTTGATCATCTTGAGCTCATCTTGACCGTAGAGAGCTTGCTCTGGGGCGGCGATCCTTTCTCGGCTTCCTCCCGGGCACGATAGGCGCACCTCGGCTCGGTGGCGGCCATCTCCGGCGACTCCTCTGGCGGTGTGAGCCGTGCAAGATGCACCATGTGGCATGGCCTTCTCCGTTTGTAGGCGGAAGCGCGCGAACATCTCCCGGCGGCTACGGGATGATAGCGGAAGGCGGTGTGTGGCGATTCTTGGCGTAAATGTGGCGGACTCGAGCATGGCGGTCGTGGCGACTCTGGATTCCTTGTGTGAAGGTGATCCTCTGACCGAGATGTACAAAGGTCGTTGCCTCTAGTGTTCCTCTGGCGCGATTGTCGGCGGCAGACTATACCACGATCCCGTCAGTTGACCATGTACTCACCGCCCGCGGTACATCAGGCGATCGAAGCCTCAAGTGTGTGCAATACTTCCACACTCTGCGGCAAGTCCTCCGTTGCTATCTCGAAGGTCTCGAAGGTAAGGCATCTGTCAAGACAGACGGGGAGGTAAGAACCACGTTAAAGCAATGGGAGAGTAAAGAAGTTATAGCAATAGATGAGTCAAGAGAGATATAAGAGGAGTTAAGCAATTCATTTAGTCTTGCAAGATAAATTTTCTTTTAGAAAATAATTTGAACACTCGAGCAGCCAATCTAACTAAGGTCTAGACCTCTGATCAACTTGGCTCGATACCACTTTTGTCGGGACCCAAAATTACGGTTCGGGACCCTCGTGTTTAATGCACTAGCCCAGATCACGCTAGTGCACACAAGTGTTAACAAAGATGGAAATCGATCCATACAAGCGAATAGTAACATAAGCGAATAACTTTGATTAATAAATAAGGGTTTTGACCTTAAGGTCGAGTTACAATTCTTGAGCCACGCAGGCTACAGAGAAAATAAACGACGGTGAAACTAAAAGGTAGTGGCACCCCATCGATTCACCACGAGCAACCGATGGGATCAAGACCTCACGATTAAGCACCTTCGATGTACTCGTCCTCGAATGCTGGTGAAGACTCCTCCTCTGCTTGATTCATCAAAACAAGCGTGAGTACACACTGTAACGTCCCGTTTTTCAGGAGTTTTTGAAAAATTTTAAAATGAGAACCCTTTGTTTCTATTCGTCAAAAGCTTAATTTGGAAATTCCAAAATCCATTTGCATTTGAATATGAGTTAATCAAACTTCAATTAAATTAAAGTTGGTTTGATTGAGATTTCTGGAATTTAAAATCAAAATTATTATTTTAAGAATTTTCTTGGATTTATTGGATTTTAGAAATTGATTTTCCTTTTTCCCGAAATTAAAAGTTAATTTATTTGCAAAAGAAAAAGAAAAATTAAAGTTAAAAGTATTTTTATTAAGTCTAGAATAAGTCAAGGAAATTTCTATGAATTTTTCTAGAATTTTTGGAGTCTATTTGCTATTTTCTAAATTGCCTTTTGATTTATTTGAATTTACGAATTGAAAAGGTATTTAAAATTTATTTTTTCGCGTGGGCGAATCCTCCGGCCCATCCCTATTCCCGCCCCGGCGCCTCCTGCGACCGCCTCGCTTCAGCTGACCGCTCCATGCGCCCGCTTCCCGCCGTTGGATCTCCATCCGCCGCTCTCGTTTGCAGCGCGGCTCTTTCTTCTCGACCGTTGGATCAAGATCCGGCCGTTCCCGTTCGCCCGCGGCCGTTCGTTTCCCTCGCCGCGCTCTCCTCTCTTCTCCGCCGTTGGATCGCAATCCGACGCCCTCCAAGGCCGCGCTTTTTCCGCTTCCACCGTCCGTCGAAATCGGACGGCGCGCTCGTCTCCCGCCGCGCCTCTTCACCTCCTCACCGTCCGTCGAATCGGACGGCTCGCTTCACCGCGCCCCTCGCTCCCACCGTCCGTCGGGATCGGACGGCCTCGTTCATCGTCCCCCGACGCGCGCCGCCTCTCTCTCCCACGCGCGCGATTCGCGCCGCCGCGAATCTCGCTGCCGTCGCGCCTCCGTCGCATCGCCAGCGCCTCCGTCGCGTCCGCGCCGTGCCGTCTCGCCCCGCCTCCGCGCGCGCCCGCCGCTCGCTGCTTTCCTCCATGCGAGCCCTATAAAGCCGTCGGTTTTTCCTCGTCTCTCTCTCTTTCTCTCTCTCTCTCTCCGCGTTCGCTGTCGCTTCTCCGTTCTTTCGCCGTTAAACCTGCGTCGTCGTTCTCCGCCGCCATCGCCTTCTCCCGCGCCGGCCGCTGCATGCCCTCGGCTCGGCCGGCCGCCCCGCCCGTCTCTCTCTCTCTCTCTCTCTCTCTCTCTCGACCGTGGGCCGAGCCCGCGTGGCCACCCACGTGGCGCCACGTCGGCGCGCCGGCGCTCTGCCGCGTGGTCGCCACGTAACGCGCAGACGTATGCGCTATGCGCTGGCGCCGACGTCAAAATCCGATTTTCAGTAGAAAAATAAACGGAAAATCGGAAAACCCTAAATCCATCATTTTATGTGATTTGAAACTTCTTTTGGCTATAACTTTCACATCCGAACTCCGATTTGGGTGATCCAAATTTCTAAATTCATATAAATTCATCCTCTTTCATTTGGTACTGGTTTTGTAATTTTGGAGTTCATTTGGTGCTGTTTTATTTATTTGTTGCTTTTCTATGCGTGTAGATTAGGCGTTTGGAAGATTTCTTCGACCCGACGACCGAAGACCCTCTCCTCGTCAACGAAGGCAAGTCGTAGGCCTTTGACCATGTTGAACCCATTTTACAAATGTATATTGTATTAAATTATCATGCATGGCTAGTTTTATTAAAAATGGTTTTGGGAATAGATAATTACCAAATTGCCATTATGCCTCCTTGATAAATTGGAAATGAAATGTCCCCTTGAATGACATATATCCTTGGACACCTTAGGATGGTTAATACTAGTTGGACATAATTGTATTACCAACTTGGGAGCGTATTATTGCTTAGACATGCTTTAGTTACGCGGTACTTTCGATCACATGTTCAATGATTATTGAAATTTGACTAATGGAACTATGGAGCAGTGGTGTGAGGCCACTTTTATTAAAGATGTTGTGCCATGGCGAGGATTGCCATTTGGTAGGGTATGAACAAAAATGTTTTATGCTCGGGCTTGAGGTAGGAGCTAGAGTGGGTGCGTAATGCACATTGGGTTGTGGTAGACTTGTGCGAAGCAAATCAACTAAGGACTTAACTTTGCAAGTCATTGATCTGGGTCACCTCGTGCAACCATAAGTCCGGTATGGGACGGACCGCCAACTAATTAGGGAAGTTTTGAGTCGGTTACATTGTGGGCATTTAATGGCGCAAGAGGGGTGTGATGGCGAAACCTTAGCGCGAGCAAGGCAAAATGGAACTTTGTAAAGGCCTTGTGATAGTCACTTAGTCGCACACCCTCGGAAGTGTGTCGGACGGACATTACAAGTGATTTATCTCTTGTGGGTAAAGCCGTACAACCTCTGCGAGTGTCAAAAATCTATTGAATAGCCGTGTCCCGATTACGGACATGCACAGTGATTTCGCGCAAGGGGTAGTATTTTCAAAAATGTGGTTTGGTTCGATGGAAACGTTTGGTTGGAATGGTTGGGGAGTGAACGGGATGTTCACTGTTTGATTCAAAGGAACTTGGTTATCTATGTATTATTCTTTTAAAATCCTGCTTTGCAATCTAATTATTGTATTTCTCGTTAAACTTGCTTTCTCGCAAATTAACCATAAAGCCGATCCTTGCTTAAGCCTGACATGAATACTATGTGCATACATTTCTCTACGACTTGCTGAGTACTTTATGTACTCACGGCTTTATGCCCTTTGTTGATCAGTCCCAGCAGAAGAACCAGGAAATGTTGAGTTCTACGAAGAAGGCTACTTTGAAGACTTTGCGATCTAGGTCACGTCCTCCACTCGATTGCCTGTGGGCATGTCGATTGGGCTCCACGTATTTTTGAGATTTCCGCTGCCAGATACTCTGTTGTTGCTAAGCCCTGTGAGGCTACTTTTGTAAGAACCTTGACCATAAGGTCTTTGTTGTTTTAAATAATATTACTTTGTCTGCTTCATTAGTTCGTTGTTGAATGGTTATGATTACATCATTGTTGCAACTGTGCAAGCTAGCTACTGATCATGGGACTAGCTTGGTATGCACAGAGGGTCTCGGGGTTGTGTGACACCCGGGGGTCCGACACACACCGTACTCGCAAGCCACACCACATAGATGCAAAATGTATATATGCTGGCTTTTTACAAGGGAAGGCATTTTGTGGCTCTTTTGCATAAATGCAACCTTTGCAATTTAATACAATTTAATAGATTGAAAGCAGGTAAAACCAATAGACAATAATAATCTTAACGAGTTATTTCACGAAGACACACGACTGACGGTTTATTCACATAGCTAGATGATTTAATCACATAGCTCCCTTCCCACACGCTTTATGAAAACATCTACCCCGAGTGTGAAATCCCGAGCACCTTTGTCCATGACCATGACGCTGCTATTGAATAGATTAAGTTACACTCTGCAGAGGTTTGTACACTTTACCCACAAGATACACTTAGTGTAGCTAACACTAAGCATACCAAAGCAATTCGAGATACCTTATCTTACTATGCTAGGCCCGTCTTAAGCAGGCATGTGGTCGCACAGAAGCTCAGTTCAATGACGCACATGGTGAGGTCCTTAATTGACCAAGGCAAGACTTCCAGCCTAACCAAACCACATAGACACCTGATTAAAATGATTCACACAGATCCACACAGTCCACCCTTTCACACAAGTATCCACCCCTTGCCTCACCCAAATCCTTTTACCACCTCGTTGATTTAAGTGCAACATATGCCACAAAGACACATAGTACACACAGTTTGTTCACAGTCTCATATTCACTTAGTCAATTTATAACAAAGAAGTATACATGACAAGTGATTCGTGGCATGGCTAAGCAATCTAATCGCATCTAACCAACCCGTTGGTGCTACCATATTACCAACTAAATACCAACTAAGGTGACAAGGAATCGGGACATAGCAATTTACAAGGATGGCATAACAATGTAGGATTAACTCATCGCACCCAAAAGCTTTTAAATAAATACTTAAAATTAAGATCACGATAATTTGAATTAAAATACTTTTATAAAAGCTGGGAAGCAAAATGGTCAAGGGTATAGCTTGCCTTGGAATAGGTTCAAGTGCTGGTCTTGGTCTTGGAAAACTCCTTCTTCCTCAAACCTTCCAGAAGTATCGTCGAAGTCTACCCGTAACGAAGCAAACAACAAGAAAAAATAAATAACATAAGTAAATAACTCTGATAAAAATAATTAAAAATCTCCAATAAATAGATCTTGATTTTATACAAATTTAGAAATTTGAATGGATGGATTTGGAGTTAGGATGCAAAAGTTATAAGGTTTCAAAGTTTGAATCAAAAGAAAAACCCTAAAATAGGATTTATCGAATTCGAATTATTTTTCAATAGAAAAATCGGATTATTGCGCAAGCATGACGTCAGCGAAGGATTTTCCCAGAATTTAAATAATTAAAGAAATAACTGACATGTGGGACCCACATGTCAGTGACCCGGCTCACGGTGGACCAAGTCCACCGAGCCCTCTGGAGTTGAACCGGTGCTGGCGTGGCGCACCCGTGCGCGTGGCGCTGACACCGGCGCCTACGTGGTCGCCACGCATGCGCCACGCAGGCGAAAGCGGTGAGGTGGAGGTGGCGTGGGCGGCGGCGAGGCGGCGCAAGACGGAACCAAGGGTTCCGTGACGCGGCGAGTTAATCAGCGATGAGTGGTACAGGAGGTAGAGGAACACGGGGTCTCGAGGTGTGCTCACCTGGTGCTCAAGGGGCGAAGCGGCCGGCGCGAGACTTTAGCGGAGGAGGTGGTGCGGGCTCGGCGGCGGCGGCGTTAGAGGCTCCTCCGGCGAAGGCGAGGTGAGCACCGGCCAGCGGCCACACGGGAATCAACGGTGGCGGTGGCGGCAGACGCGAGGACGACTGGAGGCGGCGCAATCGAAGCTCAAGCCCTCGGTGTCGGCGGCGGAATTCGCGATCCGGCGAGCACAGGCGAGAGAGAGTGGGTGGCGGCCGGGATGGGTGACGCGAGGGGCGCCGGGCTCTCCTTTATAGGGCCGGGAGGTCCAAGCGGCGTGGCGATGTGGAGGTCGTGGGCGGCGGTTGCGGCCGTGCGCATAACCGCAGAGAAGAAGGAGAGAAGGGTGGGGTTCGTGGCGGCGGTGGCGCGAGTCGCGCGCACACGCGAGGGAACGGGAGGTTGAGGCGCCGTAGCGGCTTCAGCGTTGACCGCCAATGGCGATTCTTGTAGCAGCGTCCGCATGAGAAGAAAAGGCGGCGAGCGACGGCGGTGGGTCCACCGGCAATGAGCGGGAGGCGAGGCGGCGTGGCGAGATCGTCGTCGATCCGTCGGACGGCTACGGAGAGATGGGCGGATGGCGATGTTGGGCGGAGAGATTTCGCCCAACGATTGTTGGAGATTTAAATTAGTTTTTCGTTTTAGAAAATAGCGAGAAATTCAAATAAGCAATGGAAAATAGCAAATGATCTTGGAAAAATTCTAGAAAATTCTGTAAAATATAACCAAGCATATGGAATCTAAATAAAATAATTTTGGCAATTGTTAATGTTGGGATTAAGCTCATTAAATCCGTTTATCCTTAAAGTCCATATTAAACTTTTTAAATTAAAATTCAATTAAATCCAAATGGTGAGTTTTCTTAATACCATTGTTTAAAAGATTTTTAAAGCTCTGAAAATTGGGATGTTACAAAGGGGGAGATTGTGGATATCGTGAGGATATGTGCACGATCTCAAGATGATGAGTCAATTGGCAATGGCCTTGTTGGTTTGCAAAATCTCACGTTTTCGGGGTTTGCTTCATCTTTGTCGGACCACGGCGGTCGGCCGGTGGTGTGTAGGCGGTCAGACCGCCCGTGGGACTGATCGGGCCGGCGGTGGTGGCCTGGTCGGACCTGGTCGACCTAAAATTGGATTTTGGAGCTAATCCAAAAATAGGTTGTGTAGGCGGTGAGGAGTCTCACGGATGTGGTTTCATCATTTTGGAGCTCCATCAAAGTTCTATTGAGTTGAAAATTCCATAAGGTTTGGATTTTCAAGTGGAATTTTGGCTAAGTCTTTTTGACCGGTCCGGCCGTCGTTGTGGGAGCGGTCCGAGCCGGCTGAATCGATCGGACCGGCCTTGTGGAAGCGATCGGGCCTGTGACTTGGAGGTTAGCCAAGTTTGCATTAAGTTGATTTCATTGTGGTTTATGTTTGGTTATCAATGCTTTATTGATGTATATTGCATTCTTGAGCTAACGTGGGTCAAGTTGTGAAGAACTTGTTCGGAAGCGGTTTGTTTGTCTATTCTTTGTGCAAGTGGCTTGCAGTCAACGGCGTCAACGGTGAGTGGATCGGGACTACGCTTGGAGAGCCGAGGTCCGTAAGCGATCATGGATACGGGTGAGTCGTGTGACTCAAGCATGGTGTAGGATGGGCAAGATGGATCGAGCGGGTGGTTGATGCAATTTGGTTGGATCGGCGGTGCGGATATCGGTGCAAGTCTCGGGAGGTTCGATGGGATTCGGACAAGAGAGGCTTGGCGGACGCGATGAGAACCGCTGATCAACCTACACGTGGTGAAGCAGGCGATTGCTTCAACAGATGTTGTGTGTGGGTCCCATGTGTGAGTGGGTCCCAAAAGAGAAACCCTAGTCCTCTCCTATAAATAGAAGGGGGGAGATGTAAAACCTCCTTGAAGCTTCTATTTGGTTTGCCCCTTCCTTTTTCTAGGGTTAGGGTTTGGAGAGGAAGAGAGGGAGAGATTGTGATTGCTCCTTGGTGAGCTCTTGTCCTCCTGGTTGGAGTGGCTTTGTAAGCATCTTGTGAGATCAATCAATCTTGTGATGCTTGCTTGAGAGATCATTTGTCTCCTCTTTGTGTTCTTCTCTCATTTGGATGAATTTGGTGCTTCCTTGATTCAAGTGTTTAAACTTGGTCTTTTGACCATTTGTGTCTTGCTTTGATGTGTGGGAGTACTCCTAGAATCATCTAGACCATCAACCCCCACAAGCAAGTCTTGAATCAAAGTTTTTCATATTTCTAGGGTTTGTGCACTTCTTTGTTAAATCCTTGAGAGATCGATTCTGAAGTGGATCGAAGGATCGTCGCTAGAAATAGGTCTCAATATCATTAGGGAGGTGTGTTCGAAATTTGGTCAAGTTTCATTGGTTGAATCAAAGTTGGATCAAATTTCGTTTTGGATTAAATTGGATTTTTCAAGATCTTGGGTGAACCGGTCGACCGGTGTTTCAACGGGCGATCCGACCGCCGTATATTCGAGCCATTATTCTGCGGGTCGAACACGTCCACCGGTCCGACCGCCCGATTAGTTTGCCGGTCGAGCCATTGGTTGACCGTCGGTCGAACCGCCTGGTAGTAGCCGTCGACCGCTGTGCCGAATCAACCCTTTAAGTTTAAGTCTCCACTTTTATATCGTGTGGTTGTCGGGGGTTATCGAATTCAGCACAAGGCTTCCGCTGTGTGCTTACTGATCTTCTTAGCTTTCATAGCTAAAGGAGTAAAGTTCGTGTTGAATTTGATTTAGGCGAGAAAGTTAGGATAGCGCCTATTCACCCCCCCTCTCAGTCGCCTTTCCGGTCCTACAAATGTGTTGATCAAGCTACGGAAGGAATTGATTAAGATGCATGGGAAATAAATCCAGTCAAGGACAACGAATGAGGAGGCAAGTTGCATTCTTTGATTATATTGAGCCCACGTCACAATTATTATTATTATTATCTTCATTACAATATTTGTGCATTTATTTCCTTAATAAAATAATAAGTTGGAATGTCATGATGAATAGTTAACACCTACCACCCACACAAGCATCTGTTCTTTTGTAGGCTATATTCGCCTTGAAAATTTTAGGAAATATAAGATATTAAATAATGTTTGGTATTGTCACACGATGTTCTACAAATACTGATAAGTATGATTGGTTGCTCACCAATAAATTTGGATTGGGAGTTGAGGGTTGAGACCAAGAAGGTGGACAACCACGAGTTGGTTGAGAGTCCATCTCCTCGCCCAATAGACTCAGAAAAGTAAGTTGAGGGTTGAGAACAAGAGGGTGGACAACCACGAGTTGGTTGAGAGTCCATATCCTCACCCAATAAACTTGGAAAAATAAGTTGAGAGTGGGGCCAAGATAGTGGACAACCACTAGATGGTTGAGGGTCCATCTCACCACTTGAGAAAAATAAGGACTAGAAGCTTGTGCCAAGTAACAGACATAAAAATCGCTCAACCACAAGCTTGGTATATCCAACCTAGCTCAGTACACTGCTCTTCCAATCAAATATCTACATGTGGCACCTACTCTTGTGGTAGAGAGTAGCCGCGGGTTTGGGGTGGGATAGGAGTGAGTCCGGAGAGTCACTCACTGGTCTACACAATGGTAGACCCAGTCAGCATCGGACCGCAAACTCCACTGTTGTCTGGTGGTTTCCCGATGGATGTATTGGCCAAAACCTAGAGGTTAGAAAAGATTAGAGGTGAAAATGTTTGTCATCTCAACTCAGTCGCACGCTATCATATTGTGTGTATATTGCATGACATTATGAGTCTGGGGTATCTTGTGGGTAATGATGGGTAACTCTGCATAGTATAATCAATGGTATTCGAATACGCTGTGTTTCGATTAATGGAGCTATGTTCATGAGTGATTCTAGTAAATGAGGCATAAGTAGAGATTTTGAGATATTAAGATGGTAATTGCAGATGTTGAAAAAACCCTATTATTATTATTATTATTATTTTTTAAAGGCAAAGGGCTTTACTCAAATGATGCATCCACATACACCTAATATTGTAAACCCTCATCAATCAATTGAAATCCTGGCAAGTAGTTAAATAGCTTTCCCATGTGGCTTGCGGAGTACATTGTGTACTCAATCTTGCTTAATTTTCACCAGAAGGTGTATCAAAGGAATGAATGACACATTGGAGAACGTGCTAGGGTTACAACCACACTCAAGCTTTCCTATGGAAGCTCTTTGGTTCTTTTGAATGTAATTTAAATTTTTGGGCTTGAGATGCCCACTCAACTGCTGCAAAATAGCCGTTATGCTATAATTTAATCAAATTAATGCTTTTTAAATGTTCCGTGAGCAGGTTTGATACTATTTTAATTCGCAACTAAAATCCTAGGTGGTTGCGAAAATAGGGGTGGCCCTGTTTGAAAAATGGGGTCGTTACAATACGGAGGAAGTGTGCAGCGACAAGAATAAGACACTGGTGATGACACAGTCGTATGATAGACCAACTATTGCGGCGGTGAGATTGGAAGAGAGACGAGGAAGAGAAGAGATGAAGAAGATGGAGCTAACAGGTGCTCCATATTTGGGATTTTTTTCTTTATGTAGTCATTGACATGTGGGGCCCACTGCCTAGTGGAGGACATTGCACCGTATGGATCCCACTTGTTGCCATGTCACAAAACCCACTAACCTGTAGGCGCAGTGACCTGGTTTCATTAGTTGAAGGTTGTGTTTTAGACGATTTTGGAGTTGAGGGTTGAAAATCGAACCGAGACCATAGTTGAAGGTTAAAAATGATTAGAACACGTTTGAAGCGTAGAAATTCACAGATTTTGTAAGAAAGTAACAAAGATCCTTTAGAATTTTTTTATAGGACTCTATGTGTTTCGATTGAACTTTGCAAAATTTAGAGAAACAAAATACATATAATCTCCTTTTAAGGTGAAAATACATGTTTTTTTTCTTACCTCTGTTCTTGATCTCGGCTATTATATTCTAACTCTTGATACACACTTTGTCGACGATCAAATCACCGATCTTATGAATATATAAAAACAGAGGAAAATGGTGCGTATCTCCTGGAATAGAATTGAATCACTCTTTATTGCTATGAACTGGCTATTACAAGGAATGCATGTGATCAAACAAAAGGCTAATCCTAATTACACTGGAGCGCAATGCTTGCTATGGTGTTGTAATCAAATCGACTGCTAATCTTCTCAATTGCCTTCAACCCCCCCTCTCTCCATCTTCTGCAGTCCTCCTTAAGTAGTTAATGAAGCGATGACAGTTATCCTTTAGAGAGACGCCTGTTGGGAAGTAACGCCTCTGGTCGGAGAGAGGTGTCAGTTGACAAGGTATCAACTGTTGTGCGGTTATATGTCGGTGAGACATTAACCGTAGTTCAGTGTCTTAGAATTATGTAACGTAGCGTGGTATGGAATATACAACACGTGTTCCATTCATCACACGGTAAGGAAATACTTGGATCCAGGTCCAGATGATACCAGTTCATAGCTTTACGAGCAGTTAACTGGTCGGACACTAGGTACAGGACCTTGTTCGACCAGGGTATTCATTATGTATTAAAGTAATATATAGATATTTTAATCATCGTCACACTTGTTTGCACCAAAAGAGGCATCCTTTGTTCTTTCTAAATATGAAGAATCTTTTGCCTTTGTTTCCTCTAGTTGACTATGAAAATATAGTTCTCAACTGTGATTTGTCCTCGAAATCTCAAAAATCGGGGATATGAAAATATTGTTTTGTCAGAGAGTGTAACTGGTAAGACTGTAAAATAAATGATTGGTATAAATAAAAACAAATCCATTGACCCCTAAAACTGTTGCAAAAATATCCAAATCTATTCAAATTTAGTAATGCAGTTGGCAAAATTACAACATTGAAAACAATAAAGTAACAGAATTCTAAAACCGAAAGGCCAAGATCAACTAATTCTTTTGTTCAAGAAAAGATAAGACAAAGAAAAATAGAATTTGTGGTGAACCATACCGTTGTTGCAAAAGAGGAAAGAATACTGATATTAAAATAGCAAACACAAAGTAAAACATGACAATTGAACATTATAAATCGGCTCCATCCCTGAAATCAACAATAAATGGGAACAGAACAGCCTTAAGACTTTTAAGAGGCAAGTGAGCTTTCATAAAAAAAAAAGAAACACAACATGTGATAACATACATAAATAAATAGAGCAAACAAACTAGCTCAAATCCAAAACACACAAGAAAAGAAAAACATGGAAAGATATAAATTTCGGGGAAATACAAACACATGGACACGCACGTAATCTCAAGTCTCAATCACTTCAAAAATTACACCAGTCTCAAATAAATAACCATGGATTTTAACACAAAAAATCGTTTGAACAAAATACGAAACACAGATAGATATGATGAAGATTTCAAAAAAGAAAAGGACATGATGACGTCGCAAAAAAAAGGATAGAAAAAGATATGATGGCATACCCAGCCACACGGAACGAAGCAACCGGGGGTCAAATACTCAAATCCTCCCGGAAACGCTCGCAAGTCACAACGTTCTTCCCAAATAAAACCTCACCCCCCTCCTGCGAGTCTGCGACCCTGTCCTCCTCTTCCTCGCCTCCACTCTCCCCCTCTCGTTTCCACAACCGCCGCAGCCGCCGCCTCCACCACCTCCTCCTCCTCACCGGAACCCTAAATGGACGGAGGCGCCGGCGCGCCCTACGCCTCCCGCACGGCGGAGGAGGTATTCCGCGACTTCCGCGGCCGCCGCGCCGGCATGATCAAGGCCCTCACCCACGGTATCCCGTTGGCTCCCCTCTCTATCCGCTTCTTCTTGCTCCGGATTTGCCTATCCGGCGGCTCTGATGTCATTGACGCGCCTTGTGTGGTTGCTTGGTTGGTGGTTTGTGCAGATGTGGAGAAGTTGCACCAGCTCTGCGACCCCGGTGAGTCCGCTCGATCTCTTCGGGTGTAAGGTTTGGGGGCGCGGAAGCTCCCGGTGTTGCTAGGTCTGGGGCGTTTGGTTGCTCTGCTGGGAGTTGCGGAGCTCAATTTGGTGAATTTTGCGGGTCTGGAGCTCTGGGATGGTGGTAGCTTTGTAGCTTTCATCAATGCAGTGACGAATTGGGGCGTGGTGAGGGATTGGAAGTATAGATAAGTGGAAAATACGGATTCTTATGTTGGTCGGAGTCCTCGAATTAGGGATGGCTCTGTGTTTTTTGTTCGGTTGTTAGCTCTTTCAGAATTCGACAGTTGCCATCAGTGGGAGGTGGAGGAATTTGCTGAAAGTTTCATTTTTTGGGTGCTGAGAGTTTCAGAATTAGTGATGACCGTGTTGTCACTTTATTGGTTTGATCGATTTATTATAGCCTTTTCCTCCATAAATGCAGCCCAGGGTCATGACTCATGACCTATATGTTATAATTAGTTAATTTGTTTTGGTGGAATTAGCAAATTCTTTTTGTTTCATTGCACCATAGAATTGGTTTAGAAGTGTGAGGTTGATTCATTTGTGTTGTCTATTAGTGTAACTGATGTAACCCTTTTTTGGCTTACCTAGCATTGTCTGCTTGGTCCTTGCACTGCACTGAGCAAATTTGGCAAGTAGTACTCGGACAATTCTTATGTATCTACTGATTCTGTTTATTTGAACAGAAAAGGAGAACTTGTGCCTTTATGGGTACCCTAATGAAACATGGGAAGTGACTTTGCCAGCTGAGGAAGTTCCCCCGGAGATTCCTGAACCAGCATTGGGAATCAACTTTGCTAGGGATGGCATGAACGAGAAGGATTGGTTGGCACTAGTTGCTGTTCACAGTGATTCCTGGTTGCTGGCTGTCGCATTCTACTTCGCAGCACGGTTTGGGTTTGACAAAGAGGCCAGGTAATGATTCCATGATCATCAAACTTTTCAGTTTTCTTAAACAGCAATATATGTAACTATGGCTTCTTGTCCTTTATTTGCCATATCTGTATGGATTTCATCTACAATTAAGTACATCTCTCTCTATAGTCGCTTCCATGCTCTAGTTTTGTCGTTCTGAAAAAAGAATTTAATACATGATCTTAATGGTTTCAAATAAAGCATGTCCTACAGAATGTATAAACATTAAACAACATCAGGGAACACTGGAACAGTTTATATTCTTGCATATAGGCTGAGTTATGCATGTACAGTTTTGTCCTTTAGTTTTCTTGCGCAGGACTACAGTTGAATACCGTTGTTTTGAGGTTATTTTGTCTTTCACACACACAGCCACCAGAGCTGAGTTCAAAATTTTTACTATGATCTTGACAACTATTACTCCTTTTGTTTACAAATGTATGTCAGTATGGTATGCGTACGGTCAACTTTGTCAAATTTTGACCACTAATATGCATGAAATTATATAAATTAGCCATATGAAAATGGTGCCAATAGATTGTTGTGAAAATAGTTGCAAAGTTTTATAATTTTATCAAGGTTCTAAAAATCGGATCTAGACAGCGCCTAGGCGACGACCGGCTGCCGCGATTTCGACAAAGTCGGCGAGCTAGGCGGCTTCCTCGCCTAGGCGGGTCTGGGCGGAGCTCGGCACGGTGGCCTAGTCGGGTGCCTGGGCGAGCGACTAGAGTGCCTCAACTCGACTTGCGGCACTACGACGATGAGAGGGAGGAGGGATAGGAATGGGGGAGGAGAGGGGGAGGAGGGAGAGAGCAGGGAAGAGAGGAGAGAGATACCCACGACGGTGAGGGAAGGGTGGCGGTGACGGACAAAGGCAACCCTAACTGTTGAGACGGATAGGCTTGCACAATTGACCGCTTGCTTCCTTGATTGGGCTGGTCCCAGATGGTCCATATTTGCTCTCTGAGTTACTAAAGGGCAAAACCTAGCAGCACCTCCTCATTCCCCACTAAGCTGTTGCCAGCATGAACCACACAGAGGCGCAAGCCGACGATGGATCTGTGATGCAATGAGATGCAACAACGAGCTGCAACGAGGCTGTTGCCGGTGAGGACTAGCTGTGACGAGGCTGCCGCCGCCGCCACCGAGCTGTGATGGGGTTTCTTCATTTCCTGGTTAGTCTCCTCTCCTTCTCCATTTCTCTCCTTCCTTCTCTCTGTTTTGCTCTGCAATGTAGCCTAGTCGGCCGCCTAGGCGCCGGACCACCGCCCGACTAACGCCTAGCGCTTTCTTGAACCTTGAAATTTATAAGCTTTATAATTATTAAAAATATCAGTCAAAGTTACACCTTGGATACTGAGCAATTTCTAAAACCTCATACATTTATAAATGGAGGGAGTAGTTCATTATCTCTCTGTGAGTTCCTTTGACCTTCTTTACCATTACCATTAGTAGTCATGGTTGAGTAGTGCAAGGCAGTTTTTCTGTCCTTGGAACACTGAATATATGTGTCACAAGTGCAGCAAAACACTAGAAGTTACAGTTTATATTTCGTCCCTGGAAATTATTGTATTGCACATTGGAAAACCACCACATTCACTACTGAGATTTGGCAATACTGAAGAGTGGGGAGACTCAAGATGCTGCTTCTGTGGTAATTTTGATTCTAGAGGAATCAAGTTTCTGCCGAAAATCCGTTTCGTATTATATACAATGCTAGTTTTTTAGTCATGGCCTAGCATTAGGATTTAGGAGTAACACTTCTAGATGACTTGAGAATTAGTTGATACATGCTAGTGAAGTTCAAAACAAAATAAAGTTAACAGTCATTGAACTCAAGCACCACTTATAGACAGGGCAGACTGACCTGGGTTGGACTGGATTCATACAAAGCTAGTTCCTTGTCACAACTATTTTACCTAGTTAGTTCAAATGTTCAATTTTTCACCCAAAACATCTTTTACTGGGATTGCAGCTTGTTGCTTTTTTTATTTTTAAAAAAAAAACATCTTGGTGGTTTCTCACTCAAAGTGGCTGCTCCAGAGCACCTTGAGTAAGATAAATTTGTTCCTTTGCTTGCAGTTTATTGTGGAGTCTTGCAAGATTATTTAATAATCAGATTAACATGCTAATTGTCAACTATTGTGAAATGTATGAAACTTGAACACCCTGATGAATCTTGGGCTGGCTTCTCTTTGATAGTGAAAATATCATGACAGACTTTGAGCTTTTCGCAACATCTTGATCAAGAACCATGGTCCTCAAACGGCAAGTGATTGAACATTTGAAATTACTTTCGGGGTTTCATGTGATTCGAAGTGCATAACAATGAGGAACGACTTGGTATCTATTTGAAAATGATAACTATTATAAATAGCGCTTGTATTCATCATGAGGCCAATGAGCCAATATATATACAAGTACAGGTATAGCATATATGTCAATTTAGAGAAGCATCACCAGACACATACTCTAAAAGACCACGACGAACTAAAGAACATAGACGCGATCCGCAAAGATGTCCCAAACGATGATACCACTGAGCAAAAGATGCAGTTGAGGATGCAACAGAAGCGGAGGTTGTGGTGGAGGCGACAAGACTGACAGGGGCAGTGGAAGGAAGATGAAGCCAGTCAAGCTCTCAGAGATACCGTGAGTCACAGCGGTGAGGGCCAGTACCAACCAGAGTCCCCGTGCGTCGATTCTGAACAGAACAAGAATCGAATCGAGAATAACACGACAACCATGATCGGTGAGCTGACCAGCAGATGTGAGCTGCATGGTTAGTTTGGGAACATAAGAAACAACAGTAACATGAAAAGATGAATTCGAAAGAGTGTCTCGTCCTACGACAGAGAGGTATCATCTGATGTCTGAACAATGGTAAGAGCAACTAAAGGACCAATGGAAGTTCGACTGGTGGAATCAAATTTCATATGAAAGGAAGCACCATAGTCAAGAATCCAAGGTGATATACCTGAGGAAGAAGAAAGTGGTCTCTCAGTAGAAGACTGTGCAACAGAACCAGCAGAATCGGACAGTACAAAAGCAGCCATGCGACTCAACAGTGTAAGAAGCTCCTGAGTCTCAAAAGCACTAAAGCTCTTTGGAGGACGACCACCACGACGTAAATCCTTCCTGTAACAGAACTGCTCCACATGTTCATCCTTGTTGCAATAGGTGTAGTGGAGTTCCCTACCAACAGCAGCTGTCACTGGTGAAGGCACCACTGGTGAAGGAGTGGCTGGAGACGTAGCGGCTGTAGAAGCTGGAAGAGCTGCCAGAATCGAAGGAAACGACGGTGACAGCAGCAGACCCGTAGCACGAATGCAAATCTCCTCAGCACGAATAGATGCAAGGGTTTCCAACAAAGTCACACGAGAGCGGTGTGCCAGCAACTGAGCACGAGTCTGCTCATGTCAAGAAGTCGTAGATGCGACGAAGCTCCAGGTGAGACTGCTGACGCTGACAGCACTGACAAGTGTGGCAAACATCTGGTCCTAAAAAGTCAATCTGACGCCATACCGCGGACAACTGGGCATAAAACTCGTCCATAGTGGCATCTCCCTGCTGCAACAACTGCTCCTGACGCACAACAAGATACAAGGAATCACCAGATGGCTCGTTGCGGTTGCGCAAATGCGCCTACATTAACTGTGCTGAAGCCAAACCAACCACATCCCCAGTGAGATGCACTTACATGCTAGCAACCAGAATAGCAGAAGCACGGCATCCTCATCAATCCATGTCTTGTAGGCAGCATACCGAGTCTGAAAAGTCTCTATGGCATCCTCAAAAGCAACAGATGCCTCTTGGCGAGTGTCTTTGGACGCATCCTTTCGGGAGCACGGGCTCAACAGGTGGAACAGGTCGAGGCGGACAAGGCAGCTCGCCGGTGAGAAAATCCCAAAGACATTGACCACGCATGTGGAGGCGCATGTGCTGAAACCAGTCCCGATAATTGAGACCATCGAAGATCGCTGAGCAACGAGGAACAAAAACAGTTCCGAAGAGGACGACATTTTTTTTACTTTACTTGAACCAAACGCTCTGCTTATCCACTCGGAATTGACATCGTATCCGAGAGAGAGAGGCTCGATATCGACTCCAGATCGGGAAGAAGACCGGCGGAAGACGAGGCGACGCCGCCGATGAAGACGTGGCGGCTTGCTGGTGAAGATGGCGGCGACTCCTCCCCGGCAGCGACGGGGCAGATCTAGGGGCCCCCCAAGCAACTCCGGATCGGAAGGCGTGTCGAGGCGGCGCCGGAGAGGGGCGGCCGAAGCAGAGGAGGGAGGCGGCGGCGCTGGGGCGGTCGAAGCAGAGGACCGGCAGCCAAGCCGAAGGCGAAGGCGCTGCTCCTCCCCGAGACGAATCCGGGCGGCCAGAGGCAGCAGCGGCTTAGGCAACCGACGACCGGCGGCGGGCGGCAGAGACGCAGCAAGCTCGGGCGGTGCGATGAACGCCAGCGGAAGACGACAAGCGGCGGTTGGAGATGGCAAAGCCAGGCGGCAGCTGGAAGAAGAACTAGCAGCGGCTTGACAAAAAACAAAACTTTAGGTTTGCTCTGATACTATGTTATGAATTGTGTTTGTATTCATCATGAGGCCAATGGGCCAATATATATACAAGTACAGGTATGGTATATATGCAGGTAACCCCTTATACAACAGGAAAAATACACATGTAAGAATACACATTTAACCATAACAACGTCGAAGGTCTTAGGAACAATCTAGTGATCTTATGTAGGTATAGTGATTATAATTTAGAAGATAGATGAATGTACAAACAGGGAGTAATGCATTGGATCTAAATTGTAATGGAAGATAGAAAAGGCACTATGCAAGCTGGTACTCAGATTAGTGTGGATTATTCGATCTGCAAGGTTAGATATTGTGAAATTCAGATTGAAACTTATTTTTTCTAATCAAGTTTTGAAGGTGATGATATAATTCCAAATTGAATCATATAGTTAAGATTAGGTGGTGCAATTAGTTTGTCAGTGTGGCATGATTTTAAATGCTCAGATTGGTTTGGAAATGACACCATGATCTAGTTTCTGCAAATAATTTAGATGTAGATATCTGCAAATAATTTAGATGTAGACAGTATCAGTTTGACCATTTTGATATGATATTTATTAGTTATTAATTCCTCTGGAGAATCATGATCTGTTATTTGCACAAAATTTGGCATACTAAGGTGAAGATCTCATTCCCCGAAGTTTCCTATCTTCCTTTGGGAATTGGGATACATTCCTGACAACGTGGTGTTGGAACATTACAATTGAATAGAGAAAACCAGAGAATAAAGATGTGAAACAAACACAGAGAATTATAATCTTAGGTTCAGAAGAGAGTGACTATGGTACATGTGTATGTAATTTGTGCACTTTACATACACTTTTCGCACCAACTAATCCTACAAGCGGGACTGGTGGGGAGTGGGAAAAATGTTAGGGAAGGAATAAGTTTTTTTTGTAACTAAAAGTTGAATGTACCATAGCCATTCTCTTGAAAATATCATCAGAAAATTTATCTTCTGAAGGACTCAGCTTAATCATGCATAACGGAGGAGCGTTTAGCCCAACTGGACCTTTAACAACTGTTAAGAGTATTGTGTAGCTGTACATATGAAGCCTTTGGCATAATGGAAAGACAACAAGGTTCTTTCTCCAACATGGTATCAGCTATGTTGCACTGATTCGTGATACCAGTACGACGATATGGATAAAGTGATACTCAATTTCCTAAAAACAAGGATACGTTGATATGGCGAGTATATATGTATTTAAAAATCAGAAAAATATATAGAGGTTACGAGAGATTGAGACAATGATATTACCTTGGTGAAAACAATGTATTCTTTGTCAATAGCCATTTTTCGGGCCGATCGAGCTCCTCAATTCCTCCTTAGTCCATGCAAATAAATCATGTAGACAATATTGTTACTAATCATTAAATTGCAGATTTGCAATTGCAGGCTGTATGAGAAATTCTGAATAAAGAAAAGATGACTTTCCTAACAAAATGTCAAAATGTGACTTGACCTGGGATCCTTGAATGAATCCTTGATGAGTACACAATAACCTTCAACGCAACATTACCACTAAGAATTAAAATAACAGATGATCGAGAGGGAGGACCGGAGGAGGAATGCTCGATGAAGGCAGCGTCGGGCGAGAGCGGCGGCAGCGGCAGAGGAGCTCCAGGCGGGCGGCGGGCGAGAGCGGCGCCTGGTGCAGGGAGGAGGAGTGACGGTGGGAGGAGGGGCGGTTGCGCCTGTGGGTATGGAGGAGGTCAGGAGGGGCTAGGGTTAGTCTTCAGTTGTGACTTGTGTTTTGGATGTTGGGCTGTGCTTTTTTGGACTAGGCTTTTCTTGGGCTTTCTAATGAATGGTGTTGGGCTTCGCGTATCAGAAACGTATTGCGGCGTATTGACGACGTATCGTGAGTATTTTATTTATTTTCGAACCTAAATTCCACCGATACTCCGCGATACCTTATCGTGTCGTATCCCGCCGTATCGATGTTGTATCGTGTACGGGAACGACAGATTTGTGGAGTATCGGGGTATACAAGGGTATCAGAGCTTGGAGACGCTCCCACATCAGTTGAGTTGTCGGCAACTCCGTCACATCCATGGAGATGGCCACGGCCATGCCGCCCACCAGGATGGCAGTAGCGCAAGCCTCGACTTCCTGCCATCTCTCTTAGGCGTGCAACTCAGACTGGTAGAGCTTGAGAGCCTCTTCTAAAGCGGCAATGGCGGCATCCTAAGCAGTCCAATCCACATCAGTAGGAAGAGCAGGCGGAACCGGGGGCGTAGGGCGAGGTAGACAGTGTCTCTCGCCGGTGAGGTGACCTCAAAGATGTTGGCTTTTGAGGTGATTCCTCAAGTGAATAGCTCATTCACGGAAGTTTGGCCCGTCGAACCGAACATAGGGGGGTGGGACGGCGAACGAGCCGCCGGTGGTAGCCATATGTGTGGGAGATGACTGGAGCGTAGCGTCGGGTTGAGAAGTTGCGGCAGCAGTGGTGTCTCCCTTGGCGGCGGCAACCAGGTCGAGGATGAGGTCCGGGCGGCGAGATTTGACAGGAGGAGCAGCGGTGAAAGCCGAGGGAGTAGATGTCGGAGCTGGGGTGGCAGCATGGGGAGTGGCAGCATCCAGATCGAGGGCGGGGACTAGGCCGGGGCGGCAAGAACTCACGGCGGCGGCCAAATCAACTTGAGGTCGACCTGTGGGAGGTCAGGGCGGCGACGACGGCTGCGAAATCCTAGGTAGCAGCAGGGGGATTGGCGGCGGCGGTGTCCTGATTGACGGCAGCGGCAGGAGGATTGGGAAGAAAAAGGTGGCGGACGGCGGCCGGCGGCCTGGCGGTGGCGGCAACAATAACCCTAGACGGTTGATACCATGTTGGAGAAAGAACCTTGTTGTCTTTCCATTATGCCAAAGGCTTCATATGACACAACTATACAACACTCTTAACACTGCCTACTCTAGAAAAGCTTGTTGCTCATTCGATACTAGGAAAGTTATGAATCCACACCAGAAATGACTGTAGTACGTGCATAACACATGCACTTAATGACTGGCCGGCTTCAGGCATCTTTGTGTACAAACTCATAGGGAAGCTTCCTATGCCAATCATGGTAGCAAATTTAAGAGAATATGAAAGAGTGCATCCAAGGCCTAGATAAGCTTCCAACTTCCAAGCCAGCTGCAAGGCATCATGTACTGTAGTGAATATGGCCTGATAGACTATTCAAAGAAGTGCAAGTTTTTCTTCTATGTTCGATAAGGGCACTCCGTGGTAAGCTTGATCAGATAGGGTTTCTGGTTTGCAATGGCTTGGCAGATAATGAAATTAGCCCAGTGCCAATTTCAGAATCTTCATCGATAGATCAAGTTCAAGGATCCTGTGACAAGAGGCAAGAGTGGTGAAATCCAAGGCTGATTGAACTACATTTCAGCAGCCAAAATTGGAGCAACCATGAATGCTATTATGGGTAAATTGCCTAACTGTTATTTTGGACTATTTCTGTTTGATATTGGTGCATTCCACCTGATATCTAGTTCACTGTTTTGCATGGGATAACAAACATTTTTCAGAGAGCGTGTATGGAGTTTACAAGAGCTAGTGTATCCTTAGGTGCATGGTGTTTTTTGTTTTATGTGTAAGGTCGTAGGTAGTTATTACTTCTGATATTCCCTGTATTTTCTCGTGTGTTGGAAGATGAGCTAAAGGCTTTTCTGGAAAGGCTGGCATCATTTACATGAATGCTGGGCAAAATAAAGTGAATGGACCATATTAATTTTGGAGAATATTCTGATGGCTTGTTTGTATTGATCATGTAATGCATTTTTTTTGTTGCATTTTTCTTGTATTTCTACTCAACTACGAGTGTCTATAGTTTGGAACAGTCTTTTTCCCTTGTGTTGTTCTACACCCATGTTGTGAATTACGTTGCTTTAGTAGTTTAGTTATATACACTATGATCTCTCTTGCACCAAATCAGATTGGTGGATGCATTCACAACCTCAAACAGAAAATTGGCATTCAACCATTTAACCAAACCCACCTGCATCTGGAGTTGATTACGACCAGATTTGAGGTTCCCAGTTCCCACTGTAAAACGGCTGGTTTCCTGGAGTCAAGAGGGGGACTGGTATTGGTAGATATGACTGGAATTGAGGTGTTGTTTGCACATTTCAATGAAATATATGTAGGTGATGATCCAATGCCAGGATAATATGTGCACAAAAAAAAAGAGAAGCAAAACAAAATGGCAGCCGAGATAAAACCGATAACTGTTCTGTTTTCACTAAGAGCGTGTGCATCACCTGGTGCTAAGCCGGAACCACAGGGGAAATATTCTTTTTAGCACCTATGCCAACGGGTGGGGGAGTGGGTGCTATGATTGGATTGCATGGCACCGAAGCAAAGCTTGGAAGCTGGTGCTAGGTCATACAGTAACAATAAATTTAGAATAGTTGAACGTTTCTCTAGCTAAATTATCTTAATTTAGCGCCTACAGGTGGTGCTAAGGGTTAAAGTAAAAGTAGCTAACAATGGTATTATGGAGAGAGATGATGTGTTGACCTTAGCACCTACTTTAGATGCTAAGGGCTAAACATGCTCTAAATGTTAGGGTAGTGGGATTCAGTCCTGTACCAGAAACTAAAATCTGATTACAACTAGGCTAGCCTGCTATCTCCTAAGTTTTTGGTGATTTCGATAAGTTACACACAGCAGTACATTATTTTAACTTTTCTCCATTGGCATTAGACGCAACGAATTTTAAGGTAAATCGTGAAATTAAATGTGCAAGAAAAGATATTTGGTGCGTGCACATCATTCAAGAAGATGCCATCAAGCAGTGGGAATTATTCTGCTCTTACTGGGAGTTTGGGATCCTGGAGAACTATCTATCTTTTATCCGAAGGGCCTTCGAGTAAACAATAGATGGTTTTTCTGTTTCTGCTGACTAACACTACCTGAAGTGTAAATGGTTTTTTTTTGTGAGGTATCTTTTTTATAAGCATCAGCAAATATGTTCTCAACATTTAATTGTGCAATTTTCAGTGAGGTTAAATTAAATTCCTAATCAGAGAAACATGAAGCTTCAGTTTGCAATTTACCTTCACCTTAATTTTTCATGGTCATACTGTATCCAATTAGTGATATATTGATATCTAAATTCGGAGCATTCAGGTTATATTATCTGTTCAATAAAAAACTATTTCCTGCTGCCATGGATATTTGAAAACCTCTGTAACGTTTTTTATCTCGGTACACAGGAGGCGACTCTTCAACATGATAAATAACTTGCCTACAATATTTGAAGTCGTGACTGGGGCTGCAAAGAAACTAACCAAGGAGAAGGACCCCAACCATGCCAGCAAGAGCAACAAGCCAAGCTCGAAAATGGTAAAGTTTAGACACTTTTTATGCCACCTTGCAGTATAAGACATCACTGATAACATCCTTCGTTTGCTGTAGCAATCAAGACCCGAGTCTCATTCGAAGGTCCCAAAGGTGGCGGCGGCCCCCAAGGATGAAGATGAGAGCGGCAAGGACTATGGAGACGAAGAGGAGGAAGAGCGGGACAACACCTTGTGCGGATCATGCGGAACAAATGATGGCAAGGACGAGTTTTGGATCTGCTGCGATAGTTGCGAGCGGTGGTACCATGGAAAATGCGTCAAGATCACGCCTGCTCGAGCCGAGCATATCAAGCACTACAAGTGCCCAGATTGCGGCAACAAGAGGGCGAGGGCATAGCGACAAGCATCAGCAGTGCCAGGAACCAAATCGTCAATGTCTGCAGATATGGCCTAGCTTTCTAGCTTGTAGACTCGCTTTTCATTTCAAACCGAACAATGTTAATTCACTCGTGCCCCGGCAGTTCATGTTGCTCTGACTTAAATTGTGTTTAAACCGTTGGTTGGTGTAGTAGTGCCAGCTTCAATCCCCTGTGCGGCTTCCTTGCAGACATGTCAAATACGTTCTTAAACCCAAGGACTCGAAAGCTGACCATTAAATTTCATTGATGCAGTGCATCTTGCCTGGGTGTTGTTTCAATGGAGTTCTCCGATTTGGTCGTAACAACCAAGGGCAGTTTCAATCTCAGAAGCTTGTTCACAAGTGGAAGTAGGGGTAGCACGAAAACCAGAGCCATTAAGAGTAGACATAGGCCCTATTTATTTAGACTTATTGTCTGGTTTATAAGCAAAAAAAGCTTAAATCTAAATAAAGGAGTGCAAAAAAAAGCCTAAATCTAAATAAAGGAGTGGCTTTTTTATCTGGTTTATAAAAAACTTAAGCCATTTTAAGTCTAAAAGCTATAAGCCAAGGAAGAAATATTTTTTGGCTTTTGTGGAATAAAATAACCGATTGCACTAGAGCTCGTTGAAATTACTCACAAAATATCACTCATATATAAACGTGAAGCTCTCAATTTTTTACGCCCTTCTCACCCTCTCGTCGCTCCCCCTCCCCTCCCCGATCGCTCTCCCTCCCGTAGTCTCCCCCCCCCCCTCCCCTCCCCTCCCCTCCCGTCCCGTCCCGCTCGCTCCCACCGGCCAATGCCGCCTCCTCCCCCACCGCCGTCGTCTCTCCTCTCTTGCCCTAGCGTCGCCACCTCCCATCTTTTCCCCCACTGACGCCGCCTCCCTTTTCCTCCCCCACCGGCACCGCCTCCCCTCTCTTGCCCCCTCCGCCGCCGAGTCCCATCTCCTCCACCCGACGCCGCCCTTCTCCTCCCCCACCGGCACCGCCTCCCCTCTCTTGCCCCCTCAGCCGTCGAGTCTCATCTCCTCCACCCGACACCGCCAGCTTCCATCACATCCCATCTCCTCCCCCACCGACGCCGCCTCCCAGCTCCTCCCCCACCGCCGCCACCTCCCCTCTCCTCCACCCGCCGGCGCCGCCTCCCATCTCCTCCCCCCACCGACGCCGCCTCCCCCACCGCCGCCGGCTCCCCTCTGTGAATCTTGTATGTGAATCTGTATATGGTTCATCTGTATGTTGATTGTGTGAATCTGTATATGGTTCATCCGGCTCCCCAATGTGCTCCCCACCGCCGCCGGCTCCCCTCTGTGAATCTGCCGGTTTGGTGTGATACTCTGATGCTCATTGGTGCTCATTGGTGCTCATTGGTGTGATGCTCTGATGCTCATTGGTGCTCATTGATGTGAATCTGAATATCTGATGTTATTGAAACAGATAGACTCTTCTGGAGATGTTCACTTGTATTGCGAAGTTTGTTCCATTTTGTATAGATGTTCACTTGAGCAAAAGTATGCGAATCTGAATATGAATACTTAGCAACATTGATACCATGGCATTCCATTTTGTATGTTATGTTAGAATAATGAGAAACCAATTTGCATGGCATTCCATTTTGCATGTTTAAATCATATTGATAATCCTACTTTTGAGTTACCTTCACAAATACTGGTGCGGTATGTCACTGAATACTGATGCTCATTTTGCTAAATATACTCTTAAAGATGGCAGGGGCGTTATGCCACTGAATACTGGTGCTCTTTCATAATATGGCAGGGACTTTGATGTCGTCTTCAATTGTTAATATTTGTAAATTGACAATTGCAGAATGCTTGTCCATTTATGCTTTATCTAATCATCCCAGTGTTCAGCCCTCTCGTTTATGTTTAAATCCCATTTATGCCCTACCTGGATTAGGTACTTTTATGATCATGTCCAGACAGACGCATCTCTAATACAAAGAATTATTATTTCTTCATTTTGTCCTCTCGTTTGGTCATCATCTAGCACAGTAAGTATTTGCAGGGCTTCAAAGAACACAGTAAGTATTCAATCTATTATCTACTTTTCCCTACTAGAGGCTGTGTTACATTAATTAGGCAACAATTCTCATCGCCAATAAATCTTTTACCTTGCCGTTACTCTAGGACCGAAAATTTCAGAAACTGTCAAAGGGAAATTGAGATTAGGTGCAAAGGTTCTCCAAGCTGGCGGCATTGACAAAGTCTTCAGACAATACTTTCCAGTCAAGAAAGATGAGAAGCTATTGAATGCTTTCCAGTGTTATCTTTCAACCACAGCTGGCCCAATAGCTGGAATGCTTTTCATCTCAACTGAAAAGATTGCCTTCCATAGTGATAGGCCTTTGGATTTAACATCGCCCAAAGGAGGCATCACAAGGGTGCCATACAAGGTAATTGAATTAAAATCTCCTGGTCAATACTAAACAGCTTAAGTTAACTGGATAGAAAAATCTGATGAAATTATGTACCTTGCACAGGTCTTCATCCCTGCAAAGAGGATAAAAAGTGCCACAGTGAGAGAAAAATTGTACAATCCTGATGAGAAGTACATTGATGTAGTCACTGTTGACGGCTTTGATTTTTGGTTTATGGGTTTCATCAGCTACACAAAATCATTCAAATATCTTCAGCATGTAATTTCTGAGTTGAGATGATACACCTAGTTCTGTAATCCGAAACATACTGCATACCATGTTGATATGGTACATGTACATTGGACAAACAGAATTAAAAGATCATGTTGCAATGAGAAGCATTTTTTTCTCAACAATGTTCTCAAATGTTATGATACCTCAAAGGACAAAGCATCGGGTCAATACCCTTTTTTTACCAAGAGGTTATAACCATAAAGACTCAGCTGTTAAAACAGAATTTCATCTAAACCAAATATGTTATTAAAGGAGAATGTATGTTCAGCTGTTTTTATACTTCAAGGAAACAACAGTTCTAGATGAGGTTGGCTATGTAGATTTGCCTATGTGAACAATCTGCCATAAAATTAGTATACAAATCATGTGCATACGAAAGTGGATTGTCGTATTTTATGGGCACCTTACCTTTATTTGTCTATTTCTTTTTCTGTGTATCTTTTATTTTCTGCTGCCATTTTAGATACCTCTGAATTCTGATGTACGACGGATGGTAATGTTTTGGGTTTCAGTAGAGTAATTGGTATTAGGCATTAAAACTGATGATAGTTGCAATCGACAGATTAATTTTGGGTTTCTATATTAATTTCTTTCATTACGCAATGTCCAAAATTAATACATGCGCGAACGAGCAAAATCTTTTTTATTTCATATTTACAACTTGCACGTATCGTTATATTTACAAATCTTATGCAAAAATAAGTTTAAATTCATCATTAAAAACATCCTTCAAACCCTCAAGAGCAGTTCAGACTTTTTATCCTTCACAGATAACTCAATAAGCCAACATCCTATAAAAAGGCAGATTACCAAACATCAAAGGTTGGCTTAAAAGCTGAGAGGCTTATAAGCCAAAAAAACTGACTTTAAACTATAAACCAAAAAATCTAAACCTAAACAAACATGGCCATAGCCAGCAAGAATGGTCATATACTTCATTTTTACATGCCCTGCAATGATATATACTTGTCACCGGAAAAGTATGTGGTCAAGCCTTCTTTTTTAACGAATTACGTCTTTTGAAACGTTTAGTTTGGTTATGTTTCTTTCTAACATTATTATACAATATACCTTTATAAAATCTTATAAATATTAGATCCCATCCGGCTCACCAGATGTTTCCTAGCCTACGAAATCCCTACATATAATAGCTAAATTACAAAAGTTGCATTTGCATCGTAGGCCTAGTTTGAAACGCAGGAACCAAAACCGGGGGGAACCTGCGTTCGAAGTGGACCTTAGATAGTTAAAAAAAAGTCAATAGATACGAATTCATGACCAAATAGGGTAGGTGAATGTTGAATGGGATTTCACAATTCCATATCAATGTGGCGAGTCAGATCAACAACTATATCCACCACTCAAAAATAGGGCAAAGATGCAACACTTGACAACAGCATAACACAGAAGCACCTGCTGTTCCAGGACCAAGCACAAGGGATGAACTGTAAACAACATAGTCAAGATTCAAGAACTCAAGATGTGGAGATCACTCTTCTTTCGGGGAAAACTGGCATTTACAGCACCCCAAGTTAGGGAAACCACAGCAACGCAAAGTTAGCGGGGGAAAATGCAGTCAGAGTCGATACATGAACTCGGCCGACGACATTTAGACCGGCTACAATAGGGCGGATAGCCGTCTCCATTATACAGTACCAAACACAGATAGATATACAAGAGTTTGTTAGTTTTCTCAGTTAGTTGCACATCCCTTCATCGGTCCTTCCATGAGCCAGCAAGCCCCTCACGAGGGTTGAGATGTTATCACACTGTAGTCCAATTGCTCCTGCAGATCAGAAATAAAGAAAACTGGTAAGAAAAATAGTGCCTCCTGGTTCGGTATAAAGGTTTTGGGCTCCACAGAGGGAGAACCGACCAGGTTCAGATACTATTCCTTTTAGTCTCACGGCAATTCGGTGCATGCCAAGTACTTGAGCTGAACAAGGTTGATTTATGTTACGTTCGCTGACTCACATAGGGCCGGAATCCAATGTATGAAAAGAATTAGCTCATCCCGTTGATCGACGCAAATGAAAAAACTTAGATCGTTTGAGGTATTATTCCACACAATCGAGCTCGCCCAGGGTTAAGCAGTGATTCAGACATTATCCATCCCTGTGAAACATAAAAATGAGATTTGTTAATTACAACATACGCATTACACTCATGTTGTGGCTTTTGTTAGGCTATTTGTTCGATAGTAGTTTAACCAGGGTAAAGGGGCGGAATGTTAATGATAAAGACAGTAAGGTTTCACCTGTTCTCTTGCTTTCCTCTTGAAAACTCCATAAGAAGATGTAACAATCTTGCAAGATTCTTCAATGTGCGGTATAAAGTCCATGTTCAGTGGGTTTGGGTTTCCATACTGGTACGACCATTTGGAGTTCATGCGCTTCCGCGCATTCAGATTAGCATGTGACGCATTAATAAAATGCAGTAACACATGTGCCTGTAAACCAAAACACATATGAAGGGGATAAATAAATGCAAACCTTAACCAGTGCTATGTTACCAAAGCAGTTAGCAATCAATGCTTACATGGAAAGCAGCTTTGAGAATGTCATCTGGCTTTGCTTGGTCCTTGAGCAAAGCATATACCTTATCCTTTGTCGGGTTATATGTAACAATGTACCTCTCATCCTGCAATCAAATGCATCAAAACTTCAGATACCGATCTTGGGTTACACTAAAAGAAGGAAAGGAACCACCATCATAAGGACAACACTAAATGGAGTGAACGAATACCTCGAACAAAGGCCTTATAGCAACAAATGAAGCAGGCTCCTGAAACGCCTCTCCGAATCTTGATCCTATGAAATTGAAACAGGTTATCAAAAAGGTTCTGCAATCCACATTCATCAACAAATAAATACGATCATAGTTACCTATTGCAACTGGCTGATGCTGCCAAGGCGGATTAAATATTGTCTCCTGTGAGTTTCCTTCCTTCAACGTGGGAACATGCCCTGCATCAGTAAGATTGGAGATCCATATATTAGACTAAATACTGCAAGCTTTCATGGATTTCTTTATATAAAAAACTCCAACTTTGAATGTTATTCTTTAGACTATGTTACTTTAGAAGTTCCACATTTGATAATTCTACACTGAAACTCAACAATGTGATCAGAACTTCAGAAGGGTTCTAAATTTCTAACAGACACTGTTGACATACCAGTCTTAATGAAGGAATCCACTGACACTGTGAATCTTGCGCTATTTAGAGTATTCAGCACAACAGATCTCACCTGATAATAGAAATAATTTTTGCCTGATTAACTGGTAATTTATATCAGAAAGATTTGATCCTAATAGCAGCAAACTTAAAGTTGAAAGCAAACCTCATGATATGAACTAATGAGATATCCACAAGACAAGAAGGCGAATGAAGTCACCAATGATGGATTCCTCTTAGAAATTAGAATGCTCAAACCAGTTCCCAACTTCACAAAAAAAGGAAATAAAACAAAATATTAGCAAACTAATAAATGACATTTACATATGAAATCAATAACATCCATAAGAATGCACAAAACACACAAAAATTTAGTAGTTCAGTCAGCATAATATGAATATATCAACAGCAGTAGCAGATGTAAGCTGCACGACCAATTAATAAACCAAATAAAAACGGTGAAACATTAAAATGAAAACATAAATGATTACCAGATCGGCAATGTTCCCAACACTTTCTCCTTTAGCAGTGACATCTCCAATATTTTCTCCTTTTGCATATGCCTTGTAGATTGGTGTGCGGGTTGACGTTGATGTGACAGCAGCAACATTCTGAATTTTCATCAAACAAATAGAATATAATCCATCAGTTCTTTTGAAAGTAAAGACAGGATAAATAGTATTAATGCCAGAATTTATTGCAGCAAGTCATGAGGTCAAACCTTAACAACATTTGCTATGCAAGCCACAGGTAGGAAAAGTTGAGGGAAAGCTGCAGTAGCTAACTCTATCCCAGCTCCTAGTTCCATCAAGAGATCACCGGAAAAGCGGAGCTGTAGTAAATTTTGATTTCAATTAGTCTTTTGCACGGAACAAAACAAATTTCAAAAGCACTGCAAAACATTGGTTCCAAATATTACACCTGCTTTAAGTCATAGTCGAATTTCTTCCCTTGACGTGCAAAAAGCATTTTTCCAACACGCCCGGCCCCGTCCTGTAGTAATAGAACAATTATAACTATCGGACAATAATCAAGATTACTAAAAATGAAGGATGAGCACATCAGCACCAAATAAAATTAAATCATTATTGCTCTTTTTATGAGAGGGGCACCGACAATACTAGATGGATATGGTTGAAGACGAAGATATCTTATTATTACACCTAGTATACTAGTTTTTTTTTACCGAAGCCATTCTCATCAAACACAAGTTGGATAAGTAACTTAAACAAGAAAAACAATAACAACAATAACTCTCCCGATTAAAATTTTCAAGCCAAAACCATTTTTACCTTGAGTATCCAGTTAATAGCCACGGCACCGGATGTAGCCCTGCTTTGAGAGACTCCTACAGAGTTTAGCAAGGTTCTTGTTGTAAACACACCCATTGCTCCACCAAAGAAATGCTGAAAAGTGGAAAGCAGGATTTAGCCAGATATATTCCAATCCGTTAGATGATGAAAACTAAATATAAATTCTGCAAAGCATACCTTCAATGCTCTCCATGTCATGTATGGGACATATGAAGGAGTGACACTGTCTGGAAAGCCTTCGGGCACAACATATGACCTTATGAAGGACATAATTTCCTGCAACAGCATAGTTAAATAGCATCATTATTGTAGTTCATCATTCTTAGACATGGTCATACCACAAGATCTCAACACTCACAGTAATATGGTATAGTTTGCAGGCATCTTGTTTTTCTGTAGTTGAAAACTAGCAGCAGTGATTGGCACCAAACGAACAAAATCTCAAGGAATTTAGCACCATTCAACAAGCAACTAGCTTTTAAGAGACACAGGCATCACTTTTATCTCAATTTGCAACTTTGCTCCCCAGCAAAGGCCCTAAACTAGGTAGCCACAAATAGAATGTGGAGTAACAAAAAAACTACAACACTTGCAGTCCCATGAGACCCAAAGTTAACCAAATGGAGACAGAACTGAGCACTAAATCAACTTATACTGCGTATTTCTCCCGAATTAAACCAACAAACCCACAAATAAAAAAATCTAATCGATGAAATGAAAAATAATCGAAGTGAATTAGCTACTCAACTTCCCAACGAATCCACCATTATAACCTTCCAATTTAACTAAACGCCAGCCGGAAAGAGGCAGAAGCAACCAACAAAACGACTAAAAACTCTTATTTTTTCAACGAATCAACACCGCAGCCTACAATTCCGGATCCAATCTAGCACTCAAAACCAATAAAATTGGAAATTTCACCACAACAACCACACAAAAGTACAATTAACGAGCACAAAATACGCTTGAGCCATGCCTTCCCGCATCCTGAACAGGATCCCATCTCATCAAACCCAACTGCAAATCCACAGATGTTACGACCGCCGAATCTTCAAATCCGCCACGGGGACACGAACCTATCGCCCAAACACCAACACAAAGCCACCAAATACACCTAGAAACCCGCACCTTTTCTTCCTCCACATCGGATCTCGCGACGGTCACACGCATGGCAATCGCCACGGAAAACAAATCCAAGGCAAAGCGCCACAAATGTTACAAATCTCTTAAGAACCTAGGCCTCACCTCCATGGGCTGCAGCGGCGACTGGAGCGGCACGGCCCTGACAGTGGCGATCACCGGCGCGGCGGCCCCGCCCCTCCCCCTCCCGCTGATCCTCCCCGCCTTCACCGCGGCGGCCCCGCCGCTCTCCACCACGTAGCTCCACCGCCTCCCGTCCACCTCCTCGAGGCAGAGGACACCGTCCACCGCGGCCGCCGGCGCCGGCGCCGCTGCCACCCTCGCCGGCGCCTCGGCCTCCCGCATGGCGACACGCACCGCCTCCCGCACGGCCACCCGAACGTCCGGCGGGGACAGCGTGACGGTCTGCGTGGCCGTCGACGCCGCCGCTGCCGGCCGCTTCAGCCCCATCGCCGGCGCCATGCGGTGGGGTGGGTGGCGAGGGGGTGAGATTTAGATGGGTTTGTCGAGTGGTGAGCGATGCCGATACAGCGAGGCAGTTTCGCCACGGAGAGAGAGAAGGGATTTTATTTACGTGCTTCGACTACTTGTTGGCCTAAAAGCCGACAAAAATGCTCGGGATTTTGAATTTTTGGCCGTCTTTTAAACACTTTTATATATATATATATATATATATATATATATATATATATATATATATATATATATATATAACGTCCGTTTCAGATCTTCCAAAGATATACTTCCGCTTCAAATATACCACTTAAATAAATATATTATACTTTTTTATCATTTTCAGTATACTTAAATACCAATTATAAGATACTCCAATGCGATTTGATTGAAAAAATTTCATTGGAGTCCTTTATTTTTTTTTGCTATATACCCTTTTTCATATTTAAAAAAACACAAATTTAGCTATAAAAGGTGGACTTTAATGATTATTTTTTTTTCATATAACTCACTTTGGGGTATCTTATAATCATTATTGGAGTATACTCAAATAGATAAAGAGGTATCATCATACGATTTAAGTAGTATATGAGAAGCAGGAGTACTATATTATTTTCCTATATATATATATATATATATATATATATATAAAGCCTTTTTTCTCCTCTCGGTAGTAGTTACCTCCTATTCCGTATCTCACAACGTAGGGAGTATTTTGCGCAACCGATGGTACGTATGTGTAGTATACGAGTATATAAGACCACCTAAGTGGTATTAACACCTTTTCAGGGGTGGTATGTATAATTTTTTAGATATACTCCTTTTTAATTCGAATATGAAGGTATTTACAAAATATGCTAAAAACTATTAACTTTCTTACAAATTTTTTGTGTGGTTCACATTGGAGTATCTTATAATTAGTATAGAGTATACTCAAAGTGATAAAGGAGCATGTCAAGTTCTTTTAGGTGGTATATTAAAGGTGGGAGTAACTACACCCGGGAGTAGAAAGTATTATATATATATATATATATATATATATATATATATATATATATGTGTGTGTGTGTGTGTGTGTGTGTGTGTGTGTGTGTGTGTAGAAATGACTATAAAGTATTACACATATAGCACTGATATATGATCATGCAGAACACCTCCCGCATGCCACGTCAGCCTGTTGCCGCACATACACGCCTCCGTCACCGCCATGTAGCATGCCCAGCAAGCCCCGCCGCCACATCACTCGCTAGTGGCCATGCGGCAACGGGCAACCATGGTAGCAGTTTCTTTTTAAAAAAATTATTTATACATAATTTTTGTATGAATTTTTAAATATAGCAAATGGGTTTCAAAAATTATAAATTTTCTTGTAGAGCCTCCCGATACAGTGTGCTTGCTTCTGTAATTTTTTTAAAAAATTATTTGTTATGAATTTTTCTCAAAAATTCATTTAACTATATTATTTGTACGAATTCAAATTATGCCACTATTGCTATAGCGATTACTGCACCTAGAGTGGTTCACGTGCTACTAAACTTCACACATTCCAAGTCACATGAAATTATGAAACTCTAATTTCTGAAACCTGAAACTTTAATTTTTGAGACGTTTTCAGAACATATAAAATTCTAAAAACATATATATTACACAATCAAATCCACTATGTAAGGAGTCTTTAAAAAATTCATAATGTTTTGACCTTATTTTCTATATTAAAAAATTCATACAAATAGTATAATTAAATAAATTTTTGAGAAAAATTCAGAACATATTAATTTTTGAGAAAATTACAAAAGCAAGTACACTTTGTCAGCAGGCTCCACAAAACATTTTCATAATTTTTGGAGCTCATTTTCTGTATTTAAAAATTCTTACACAAAATATACATAAATAATTTTCTAAAAAAAAGAAAAAATGCTACAATGGTTGCTGCACCGTGGCCATGCGGCAACTACACTGTAGCGCATGGTTGTCGCAACAGCCATCGTGCGACAACCACTGCAGCAAAAAAAATTCCTTTTGTTCTTTCTTTTTCGAGAAAAATTCAGAACAGATTAAAATTTTCTTAATTAAATTTTAAAAAAATTAGACAAGTAAGTACACTGGGTCAAGAGGCTCCACAAAACAAATCATAATTCAAAAGGTGTTATATCTGCCAAAAATTCAAGGATTTTGCAATCAGTTATGTGTACATGTTGCATTACAGACAATGTTTTCTGTTCCTCCCTGAAACAGGGTCTGGATCTGGTGGGACCCACATGTTGGCGAGATGATGGGAATTCTGGTGGGATCAAGTGGGGCGATGGTGGTCGGGTGCTGGTGCCGCTGTACAAGTGGCTACGCGTACTACTGTGAGCTTCTGCTTTAACTGGCTTTGTAGGCCCAAGTGGGTTTCTGGACCCACCTGTCATTGGGTAAGGACTCGGGGGAGGTGGGGTGGTGGGCAGAGAGTTTTTGGGCTAAATGGCACTATCGGGCTATCAGCGATGTTTTTTTACGGAAGTAGTCGTTCACGCGCCATATTGCCAAAATGACACTACAGACGTACCAACGGTCGACACATGTCAAAAATCGTGCATCTAGTGCCCAGATTCTACCTCCACCACTCATTTGGCGCTCGGACCTCCCTCCTCCGTCATGTGGCCGGCGTCGCTCTCCTAGCGCACAGACAAGCCTTGTCCGTGAGCCCAGACCCCGGTGTGCCCTTGTCCGCTCGCCCTTGCCCCAGACGCGCCACCTGTCCCACTACCGCTCGCTCGAAGCCCGGGCGTGCCCTTGTCCGATCGCCCTAGCCCGGACGCACCACCTAGCTACTTGTCCGATCGCTCTTGGCCCGGACTCGCCACCTGACCTCTTGTTCGGCTGCCCCCAGCCTGGACAAGGCTTTATCGCATGCGTGGCACGCAAACATGCGACATGTGTCCTCTACAGTGCTCTAGGAGCACTCCAGGTTCCTGCCACTCACCGGGAGCACTTCAGGATACGTATCGCTCACCAAGAGCACCTCAGCCCCTGCACTTCACCGCCCTTACTGCTCGCCTGGTCACGTCTTCGCATCGCGTCGTTGTCCCCTACGATTTTTTGTGATTTCACTATCGATTTAAGATATTCTAGAGCGATATTTAGCAGTGTATTAGTAGATAAAGTCGTAGATCAAACGAAGATCTTTGAAAAGAGTTAATTTTTCCTCGTGCATGTTGTATATTAATTGTGTAATTAGTGTTCGATTAGCATTTTGGCAATGTTAGGAATATAGTTGTGGCGCCCCGTGTTATTACCCCCAGGGTAATCACACTTAAGCAACAGATTATTATTCGTTTGTTGGTAGAACATACCTCCAACGAATAATAAGCATTACCAAAGTTAACACAACAGAACAATAAGATAGAAATTGTACTTTATTACAGCTGACAGCCACACAAGACTATAGTTTTTAATACAAATATTTAATTACAACTGCAAAACAGAATAGATCTCCTCGCTTGCCTACCCTACTCCACCGAATGTCTACTTGTCTCACTCGCCGAATAGGGTGTCCACCTCACCCTGGTCCTCGTAGTAAGCACTCTCTCTTCCTATGGCCTCCTCGGCACCTGTGTATCTTTCATCCCACTCGGGATAATCCACGGTTGGACTAGGATCTAACAAAGTAAGTAATAGCAAGAATAAGTACCAGTGTACTCAGCAAGTATTTGTTAGTAAGGATGCATTGTATGACGCTTTTTTGTTGTTTATCATATTTTCTAGCTCATCTCTTTCTCTAGTAAATAATTTACTAAATCAATTGACAAGTTTTAATTTTTGAAAATACTACTTATCACTCGGTGAGAAGATAGACCTCTAGCGGTCACCGTAGCCTCCAATCCTAGAGACAGACATGAATTCATGATTTTATTTCGCACTGCGCAAACTTGCGCCACTGTACCCATAGCTACTTTGAGCCCTCTTGAAGCTAGGTCTCCACATTTCCTTTGATGTAGTGTCAAGTTCAGAGTACGGAACGTTTTCCATGTTACGTGATTAATTCTCCACCCATCTATTTCATGTCGGTGTCCTAGGACGTTCACCCAGTCCTTCACCGATTTCCAATAGTGTTGGTTAGGCCGGTTATCCCTCCACCCAACACTCCACCTGCGCTAATATATGCGCCTTGGATCCCTCACTTTCAAACTTGTGCTACCGGTCCTGAGTTCCTCCACCACTCTCACATTATATTACTTACCCGATGTAGAGAGTATAGTAACGTAACAAGGTAGCATTTTCTGTCCACCGAAGACGGAAAAGTGGTTGGCACTTAAATACAACCATTTTTCCGAGTGAGAGTTTTGTTGGGCCTTATGTATTAACCATATGTAAAGGGTCACACCTTCACTCTCTTTCCGAATTCTGGACAAATTTAGCCCCATTGCGCAACAAAAATTCCAAAAATAGCCCCGATAATTTCAAAATTCCAAAAATAGCCCCCCCATTGTACTAGCTGCCGTCGGGACTAAGAAGAACCTAGTTGTCGCCATCCCTGTGGGAAAGACTTATATTTTTTCAAAAAATTAATTAATAATATTTGTTGGACGATTTTTTAAATATGACAAATTAGCTCAAAAAATTATGAAATTTTTTGTGGAGCCTCCTGGCATAGTTTTTATGCTTGTGTAATTTTTCTGAAATTTTATGCATTCTTTTTTTTTCTGTAAAATTCTTTAAAGTCTAATGTTTGTAGGAATTTTCTAATATAGCAAATGAGGTCCAAACATTATGAATTTTTTTTCCATACTCCCTACACAGTGGACTTGATTGTGTAAATTTTACAAAGTTTTATATGCTCTGAAATTATCTCGACAAATTCAGGGTTTATGTCTCAAAAATTAGGACGAGACGTTTCGGAAATTAGGGTTTCATGATTTCATGTGACTTGAAATGTGCGAAGTTTGGTACGACATGACTACTCTTGGCCGCTATGGTTCTTGATCACATTTCTTCTGTGAAAGTAGAGTACGGAAAAGCAGAGTACGGAAATTAACTTAACTAAAAGGGCTGAGAACGTTGCGATTACGGAGAAACCCTAAAACATAGCAGAATCGATACCGATGTGAAAAGGCATACTTTGATGGCTCAGCGGAGGCACAAAACCAGAACTACATTGCAGCCCGCGTGCGGACAAAAGCACGTTACATGTGATCACATGGCATGATGGTCGTGGGAGCACTTTACATGTGGTCAAAAGCACGTTACATGTGGTCACATGGCACGCTGGTGCGGAAGTACGGTCAGCCGACTGGAAAGTGCTCCCACGAGTACGCCCTGCTACAGTTATGGTCGTGGGAGCACTTTCCAGTCGGCCGACCGTACTTCCGCACCAGCGTGCACCCTTACCAGGTGACCACCGAGCCTTACGGGAACGCTGCAGGGGACGACCCCATCGACGGGCCTACGATAGGAACACATTGGACACGTGCTACCCTAGGGTGGGCTAGGGAGAGATCGAGGCGCGTATACCCAGAGTTCCATAACCTTTTCGAGACTCTCCACGAGGGGACAACACTCTGCTGCAACCATCGTCATCACGGAGGGAGGCGCAGGATCGACTTCTCGCGCGGCGTTCAATCACACCTACTGAGGCGCGACCGGTGGTTCGGCGACACGCACGGAGGGTACCGTGCAAAGACTACGGCTCAAACTGGCCAGGAGGATCCTCGTCAACACAACAGCCTACTCAGGTACACGTGAAGGTACTTACACCGATTTTTCCGTCGCTCAAAATCAATGACTAATTTCCCGCAGGAAGAGCACCAGTGGGTTGACGACATGCTCAGGCCTCAGCCGGACCGCCACGATGAGATCACCCCAGATTCGCCTCCCAAACAGGGCCCCTACTACGGCCTTCGAGGCGACGCCACTCCCGGTCGAGTTCACATTTGAAAGATCTAGACCCGCCATTACGAGTTAATGGATTGTTTTGGTGATTAATGACAAATCCAAATATGAGACTAACTCTCTTATCAAGTATTATCTTTGTGTAATCTCATTTGGATATAAAGGTGAAATACAACGAGGTATGCAATCGACATCTCAATCTTATATATTGTTGCATTCCTCGGATCCAAAATATAGTATTGAACTCAACCATAAGTCAAACTTGAATATGTGCATATGATCTTATTACACATTTGTGTATGCACACATTTAGGGGGGGTTTATTCTATACTTTGTGGTTTCATTAGTATTGATCCATATTCCATTCTTCACATATATTTGGGATCTTTACTTTGAAACAAATCCGTTTGAGTATACAAAACTTGTGTAGTTCTTGTATACTCATGTGCGTCATCAAGCTTCAAGAAGATGCAAGGCAAAGGTATGACTAGCTAGGGCTAAGGATGTGTTCCTAGTCTTTTACCGGTCTCGGTGTTTAGACAGGTTCAGGCCTTCTCCGGGGAGAATAACAACCCTACTCCTGTGTGTGTATGGTATTGATTGTATTCTCGATGATCAAGCAAGAAGCTAAGACTATTACAGAGAACAGTACTTGTGTTTCTCCTTGACCTGCTCTGTTTCGCCCCCCTTTCACCCTCTGATTGATGTCTTTATATAGTCGTGAAGAAGTAGCCGTTTTGTCCTGCGGAAGAGGCGCCTTAATTGAGCCAGTAATGGGCGCATGATGGCAGTAATTACCGGCGCATTGGCTTCTTCACGCCGTCTGGCAGTTATCATTCAGAGGTAATGGGGTATTTAAGCACTATTACTACACAGAATAGTAGTGCGTATGGACCGTTCGGATTCCTTAATCAATTGGACCCACTCGCTTGTAGGTTTGATTATAAGGTGGTCGTGGTTTACTTGGTCGTAGTATGACTTACGACTGGGTATAAGTCGTAGTAGAGCTTACGACTGTGCTGACTTCTTTGGGCCTGCTTCCATCATAGGGTCTGCTGCTTACAGATCTCGTGATCGAGTCCCCCATCCTAAAGATATTCCAAATAGAGGAGATACTTTCGACAATGAGCGTCTTGAGAAGGTGTGGTGGGATAAAGTCGCGAGGATAGATAAGCTGCAGAACCCGGAGTTGGTGTACTCGATCTTCGCTAGGTCGACCATGAATGTAAGTATTTTTAGGATACTTATATATGTGGTTTTCCTTTTCTTCTTACTGTTTTCTTTTTGCAGAAAGCTCTGGAGCAAATTGCCGTTGTCGGTGAGTATCATCGACAACTTTTAGAGCTACGATAAGAGAAAGAAGAACTCTGCATGCATGCAGAGAGATGGTAAGTCACTGTTACTCATAGTCGTTTTTTGACTTGACTACTCGTATAGTGTTTCCGAGAGTTGTCATGGAAAAAACTCATAACAAAGTACTGGTCGTAAAGAGTTTACGACTACTTACGACCAGGTGGTGGTCGTAGAAAAACTTACGACCATGACATAGTCGTAGAAAAACTTACGACTAGGTCGATGGTTGTAGAAGGACTTGAACCAATCGGCTGATGTTTATCTCCATTTTTATCCTCTGTAGGCTAAAAAGCGACACAAAGACCTTAGCTGACTCACTCGATTATGAAAAGAGGAGTCGAAAGCTAAGGAGGAAGTAATAGTCCTCTCGGATAGACTTCGAGAAGCCATCTCGCATCTAAAAGATTGCATGAAAAATAAACGATGAAGTCTTGAACTTAAGACTGCTTTTGAATTTGACCTTTACCCATCTCTCATTTCTTTTTCAGAAAAAGAAGATGAGATGAGGAAGCTTCGGACCGAAGTTGGAGACAAAGCTTTGGTCATTCAGGAGTTTTCCCGCATTACCAAGAATAAGGATCAGGAACTCGAGGGCCTGAAAACTCGATTAACAGGTAAGCAAATCTTTACCTGTTGTCCTTTTCGAGTACTTTCCCTTTTCTTATGCTAATTTCTTGTTCAGAAATTGCTGCTGAGTTGAGAAGTCTCGAGGCTGAAATCCAAGAGAAAACCTTGATCTACAATGAGTCCGTCCGCATTGTTAAGATGAATGCAGAGAACATCAGAGCATGGGAGAAAAAGCATGCTGAAACCATTGCTTCCCATGAAGAAGAGGTCAAGAAATTGGATTCTCAACTAGTAGGTAAGAAATGCTTTTACCTACAATTATCTTTGTGTTAGCTTCCTCTAGAAGTTTATTTTTGTTTGACCGGTTTTATTCTTTTCAGAACAAGTGGTCGAAAACAAGAATCTTCGCGAGGCTTCGACTCGTACCCAACAGGAGATGGAGTCGATGAAGACTAGTCTTCAAGGCAACATCACACTCCTAAACAATGTACTTGGTGAGCTACATTCTGAGGGAAAACTCCTCGAGAAGATATCGTAGTCGCCACATAAGTACCATTGGGAACAAGTCGAAACTTGCAAGAAATGGTGACCACTCAAGGCTAATCTGCCGAATCAATAAGGGAGGCGATCGAAGGCTGCGATAAGTTACGCTTTACGAAACTTAAAGCTCAAGACCCCGCTTTAATGTGCAACCAATTGAAGCCGACTTCGACTGCCCTGAATCGAGGCAAGTCGATTGATTGAGGAAATGCAATCGGTTGGCAAAAAGGTAGCGGAGGAAATGCAGCTAGGCACTCCCCCTTCAGAGTAATCTTGTAACTACTTTGTAAGGCAGACAATTTCTGTTGACGAGTAATATATGATCCATCTTGTTTCCTGCAAATCATCTTGTCGAGTAGTTAGTAACTCAAAAGATGATAAACGAATGAAAGACTAAGAATTGAAGTTAAATTAATAACTTTATCCTAGGCCATCTTGTTTCCTGCAAATCATCTTGTCGAGTAATTAGTAACTCAAAAGATAATAAACGAATTAAAGACTAAGAATTGAAGTCAAATTAATAACTTTATCCTAGCCCCCGACTATTTGCTTAGTTTGTTTGGACAATCTAAGTAAATAGTGTGTGAAATGGGGTTTCTGAAAACAAAGAGAGGTTTATTTAACTTATAGTTTTTTTACGGTTGTCAAGCACTGGTCGAAAGAGTAGAAACGACTCGACACTAGGAAGTTCCTTCTAGTGGGCAGGACCACGTGCAGAGAGGAAAGGCTTCGACTAGGTGATGTTACCATCTCCGACTGGTTTAATCGAACCAAAAACAGCAACTTGAGTTAAACAAACATCTTAGAGGACTTTAATAATTCGTTCGCCCTTTTTTGGTGGACTCGATAAGTCTTTTCCAGTAGCAAAAGTAGGAGACTGAGCGACGCTAGGAAGTTTCTTCTAGTGGGCAGGACCACATGCAGAGAGGAAAGACTTCGACTAGGTGTGTCTCTTTCTTCGACCAGTTAAAACAAATCGAGTACACCAAAGGTGATCGAATAAATATAAGAAAGTGTACTCTACTTAGAATATTTTTCGAAATTACTGAAAAAATAAACTAAGATGGGAAGAGTTGGCTTTAAGAATATTTCGACTAGATATAACCCGAGCTCTCTGTATTGGCAACAAAAGTGAGTAACAAGTCGATGCTAGGAATTTCCTTCTAGTGGGCAGGACCACATGCAGAAAGGAGAGACTTCGACTAGATGATGTTACTTGCCTTTCGACCAGTGTAGGGAAAACTGGGTGTTTTTGGATCATAGTCGAAAGATTATAAAAGCACTACTCAAAAATAAGACAAAAAAGGTAGAAGGAACCTGGACCTTTATTGCCTGAGGGGTTGGTCACACATAGAACTTGCGTAACTGGTCAATGTTCCAAGAATTTGAGAGAACCTGCCCATCTTCCATTGCTAGTCGTACCGACCCTGGCCGAGTGACTTCGACCACTGTGTAAGGACCTTCCCACTTGGGAGAAAGTTTATTCCGATTAGACTTGGATTGGCAGAGCCTCAATACCAAGTCACCTACAGCAAGGCTGCGAGGCTGGACCTTACGATCGTAGTATCTGCGTAGGGCTTGTTGGTAGACTGCAGAACGGATTAGGGCCATGTTTCTCCTTTCTTCGAGTAGGTTAATATCATCTGCTTTTGTCCGCACGCGGGCTGCAATGTAGTTCTGATGCTGTGCCTCCGCTGAGCCATCAAAGTATGCCTTTTCACATCGGTATCGATTCTGCTATGTTTTAGGGTTTCTCCGTAATCGCAACGTTCTCAGCCCTTTTAGTTAAGTTAATTTCCGTACTCTGCTTTTCCGTACTCTACTTTCACAGAAGAAATGTGATCAAGAACCATAGCGGCCAAGAGTAGTCATGTCGTACCAAACTTCGCACATTTCAAGTCACATGAAATCATGAAACCCTAATTTCCGAAACGTCTCGTCCTAATTTTTGAGACATAAACCCTGAATTTGTCGAGATAATTTCAGAGCATATAAAACTTTGTAAAATTTACACAATCAAGTCCACTGTGTAAGGAGTATGGAAAAAAAATTCATAATGTTTGGACCTCATTTGCTATATTAGAAAATTCCTACAAACATTAGACTTTAAAGAATTTTACAGAAAAAAAAGAATGCATAAAATTTCAAAAAAATTACACAAGCATAAAAACTATGCCAGGAGGCTCCACAAAAAATTTCATAATTTTTTTGAGCTCATTTGTCATATTTAAAAAATCATCCAACAAATATTATTAATTAATTTTGTGGAAAAAAAATAAATAAAAAATTTTTTTGCCCACGTGGGTAAAGACCAAGGTCTTGCCCACAGGGACAACGACACCAAGGTCTTTGCCGTCCCGATGGCAAGAATTAGGTTCTTCTTAGCCCCGACGGCAAGACTAGTACAACGTGGCTATTTTGGAATTTTGAAATTATCGGGGCTATTTTTGGAATTTTTGTTGCGCAATGGGGCTAAATTTGTCCAGAATTCTCTCTTTCCTACCCAGGGTCCTCTTTACCATCATAGTATTTACTCTTACAACCCAACTACTCTTCTCAGATGTACTACTATTTCTCATGTTTCATCTATGTTCTCTTATCTTTTTTTTATCCGATTTGATTTGAGAGATAGTTTTAATGCACAGATATAAGGATGATACAGAAATGCAACTTTTACATTTAATATAACTAGGTTGATGGTCAAGAGAATAGGCTTGCCTTCATATTTGTAGTAAAGCTCGGCGCCAACAAATCCTGGATCAGCTAATCCTACTTGAGTCTGTTCGTCTTCTGCAATTATACGGCAGACGCGTATAACAGAAATACTTAGTTGTTTGGGTGCTACTATGCTTACATTAACTCGTTGCTCCCTTTTTTTAGCAGATTTTAATTTAAATAAATTTTTTGGATCCCCGTTAAATTAGTGCTTCCCAATTGCTATTGTCCTACGACCTGTTAGCTCTAGAACCTAAGGTCACTGAACTCACACATACTCGCCCCTAGCTTGGGTTGACTCGGAACAGAAGGCTGGGCTGCTTTTATTCAGGTCCCTGGATTCTTTCGAATTTAAACTAATCCAAACTAACGTTCCACGCTTGCAACACACAACATAAAACGCTATACGCACTCACAACACACACTACACTACACTACACTACACTACACACACACAACATAAAACACTACATGACACAAACACAACACAACACACACAACACTGCACTACACACACACACACACTCAACACTCATGCTCCACACCGCATGCACACAACACTCTCGCTCGCACTCGCTCCTACGCCTCTTCCTCTCCGCGGTGGATCTCCTCCTCTTTCTCAGATCCGGCGCCGCCCAGGTGCGGCTAGCTTCCTGTTGCTCTTCTCCGTCGGCCCTCCTCCGGATCCTCTCCTCCCGCTACTGGCGCCTCTTGGGGTGGTTTCTTGCAGTCGCCCTCCTCACTAGTTTCTCTCTGGGTCGATGCCGCTGCCTCGGTTGCTCCTTGGGACTCCTAGTCACCTCCCTCGCCGACCTCTTCTATTTCTACTCGGCTACTCCGGTGGTTTCCCCTTTACCTTCTACTTTTACTACTTTATCCTATTGCCGATTTGCCCCCCAAGTTGATTTGTGGTCGGTTAGTACATGTTGGTGGATTTTGGGGGATTTCGGTGATGGCATGGTGAGCTTGGTTCCTTGGCTTCAATGATGGATGGGTGGTGGCTTGTGGCTTCAGCAGTGTGATGGCTTGGTGGGTTTCGGCGGTGTCTTGGTGATGGTGATGCATGGTGGCTTGTGGTGACTTGGTGCTGGTGATGCCTAGTGGCTGTGGTCTGGTTCCTTGGGCATGTTGGGATTCAGTGGGGGTTCTGGTGATGGCTTGTTGGGCATGGTGGGCTTCGGCCTCGGCTTCAAACCCTAAACCAGATAACTCCTTTTCATACTTTGTCAAGATTTAGTTTAGCTTCTTGTTCTATTTTTACCATGCATGCTTGGGGTAGCTAACTAGGGTTGTCGTGACGGTACTCGGGGTGGGCGTTTGCGCCAGTAAGCTCATCCCCGCACCGAGGGCTCACAGTGGTTCTAGCGGCTTGCCACTAGCAGTGTGGTAGGCATTCCGATTGAGGCAGGGTGTGCTTTTCTCCTTGGTCACCTTGCTCGATAGATTGTGGCTGTGTGCAGTGCAAGTGCTATTTGTGATGATGCTAAGAGGGTTAAAATGGGAATGGCTATAATGGTGGGCTTACCTGAAGGTAGGTTGGTCAGGGATTAGCGAGTTTGCTGGAAGCTTAGTCAGTCGAATGGTTGCTGCGGTCGTCCACTGGTGGCCTCGGACGTCCCGTGCCTACTTCTACCTTCTTAGCTCCGTGCCTACTGCTCTCCTTCTTTGACTTCCTCTTGTGGGTTGTGGGTACTGATAGAGTTGCTTCGGCTTGCTCTTGCTCTGCCAAGGGATGGCAGTGGCACTGGCTCTTTTTCTCTTGGTTGTGGCTGGTTGTAGAGGGGAGCAAGGTGGCTTGGCTGGGCTTTTATCTGGCTTTGGCTGCGCTGGGACCTCTCTCTCCCTCCTGTGACTTTCCTAGTTTGCCCTCACCTTATCCCCTCTTCTCTCTTTGTGTTCTGTTCGGTTGGGTAAAAGGCTTGGACCAATGGTCTATAGAGCATTGTTTTTGGATTTTCTGTGGTTCAGGTAAGTCTGAAAAGTGGGTGTTGGATTTTTCCTACTACCGGATGATGAAGCCACCTTAGTGAGAGGATGCCGACTGGCACCGGACAGTCTGGGAACCTCGATGAGCTTCACGCTTTTTGACGGCATCAATTCTTTCATCTACTCCATTTTATTGGTCTTGGCTTGCTTTTGGTCTTTTGGCTTTTGCTTACAACGGAATGGAATGGTGGCAGGGTTTTGGGTCGGCTCAGGAAGGCTCTACTTGCTAGCAATACACGAAAAAGGAGATGCAGCTGTCTGAGGCTACCAAGCATGCAAGTTTATTTTGTAATTGAATCCATGTATTTTTTTTGCTTTCATGTAAATAATTATTGTAATTGAGTCAAAGTTTGTATTAATGTTTTACTTTTGCTTTAGAAACCCCATTGTAAACCGTGATAATGTAATCTTGTATTTTATGGATTTGTCACGCGTTCTTAATTAGTCTGTAATTTGTTGCTTATTACTGTTTATTATTACTTATATGAATTTAAGTGTTATGGTTCTTTAAATAGTCATCATTATTTTAGTAGTTTGTTAATTAACCAATGATTAGGTAACACAATTAGATAAGGATTACTAAAATGTGGTTGCTTTGGTGATGTAGGAAATGTAGATGAAATGGTGCAAACTGTTTATGAACACACAAATAATGGTGTAGTGCGTCGGAAAAAATCAGGTACATGTGACTGGGCGAGCGGGGACAACGACACGACGCGGAGACGTGGCCAGACAAGCGGCACACGCGCGGCAGGGACGGTGTAGTGCACTGGGCGCGTGGCTGGCTCAGTGCAGTGCAGGGGGCTGAGGTGCTTCTGGTGAGCGGCACGTGTTCTGAAGTGCTCTCGGTGAGCGACAGGAATGTGAAGTGATCTGAGAGCACTACACATATCATCTATCTATCCAACTACGATGCTATTTTTACTAATTCTATATGAAATGACTAGATTTTCTATTCCATCAAAAAAAAAAACTCTTAACACATTCTGACAATGAAACGCGAAAACCACACTACCACCCCCACCAAATTCGCAAGCCACGGCTCTCCCTTTCCTGCAGATCCCACGAGATCATGGGCGCGCGCTGCAGATCGACCCCGATAATAGTCGGTGGGCGCCACCACCACGACCACGGCGCCACCGGCGCATGTGAGGATGTCCAGACGCGCCTGTGCGGCCGACGCCGACCGGCCCCGCGTGGACCCAGGCGGCACTCGGAAACGTCGCGAATGCGTCTCCCCACCCCCCGCTTTCCCCCCGGGGGAGTCCAACAAATCACGTCTTTTCTTACGTGTGGACGGCAGATTTTTTTCCCCCCTTTCGGCTCACCGTCCATCACCGATCCGGTCGAGCAGTACCGTGCCCACCACAGCCGTGCGTCGCTGTCAGGCTCCGTAATTTCTTGGGCGTAGGTTGGCTCGTCGGCATTCGCGCATTTATAAGGGTGTATGTACCTCATCGCATCTTACCTGCCGGCCTCGCGCTCCCCCAAGTGATACGGGTTGACCGACCCTCTTGCTTGGTGGTAGTAAAAACGTGGAGTGAAAACTGAGCCCAAGTTAGGCCTGGGGATTCGGCGATGTTTCTAAAGAAATCGCGCTGTTTCGTGAGCAAAATTTCGCTGAATTCCTCGTAAAATTTCCGTGCCCAGATCGTTGAGAGGGAGAGAGAAATTGGGGTGTAATTCGGTCTTTTCACGAGAGATCTCTGAATCTCTGATCAATGCTGATCCCTACTCAAACCGGCCAAACAAACAGAGAGAGGAGAGGGAGAGAGAGAGAGAGCTTCTGAGCCGGAAAGGACGGCACGTAGGGATGGATCCTCACATTCAACACCGGCAACCCCCACTGGATCATACGCTCGATTTGATGCAAACTGCCAAGGTACCCAGCTATACATTGCCATGCTTGTTTGATCTCTGGCTCTGTCTGATGCGGCACACATTTGGTGTGACTTGAAGAAGCCTTGTTTCTTTCCGATCTGGCTTACTGTTCACATGATCGCGATGATCGGATGATAAGAGTGCTATGGGGATAACGATGCTTTGTTTAGCTCTGTACATTGCGTTTCCCGAGGAAATAGATCCTCCGTATTGGCCCAGCTATTGAGCCAATGCAGAGAAATATAGTGTTGTGCATTATAGATGCATTTTGACTGTTCAATCGAGCACCAACTATTTGTATCGAGAGCTACAACACTGTTGCTATAGTAAAAATTCGGTGTACTATTTTTTGGCTCGGTAAAATCCAACGGTAGCTACAACACTTTGCACTATTCCGTATACTAAAATATTATAGCAGACTCAGTTTTCTAAAATTCTAGACTAATTTAACCCTGTTACGTAATAAAAATTAAAAATAGTCTTTATAATTTCAAAAATAGCCCCTTTGTTGTACGAGCTGCCGTCCCCGACGGCAGCGCGGGCAGCACCAAGGTGCTGCCTCACGTGGGCAAATTTTTTTATTTTTTTTTAAAAAAACTAATTAATAATATTTGTTGGATGACTTTTTAAATATACAAAATGAGCTCAAACAATTATGATATTTTTTGTGGAGCCTCCTGGCATAGTTTGTCTACTTGTGTAATTTTTTTGAAATTTTATGTATTCTTTTTTTTCTCCAAAATTCTTTAAAGTCTAATGTTTGTAGGAATTTTCTAATATAGTAAATGAGGTCCAAACATTATGAATTTTTTTTGCCAGACTCTCTACACAGTGGACTTGATTGTGTAAATTTTATATAATTTTACATGCTCTGAAATTATCTCGACAAATTCAGGATTTAGGTCTCAAAAATTATGACGATACGTCTCGAAAATTAGGGTTTCATGATTTCATGTGACTTGAAATGTGTGAAGTTTGGTACGACATGACTACTCTTGGTCGCTATGGTTCTCGATCAAATTTCTTCTGTACGGTGGAGTTAAAGCAGAGTACATAAATTAAATTAACTGAAGGAGCTGATAACGTTACGATTACGGAGAAACCCTGAAACATAGAAGAATCGATGCCGATGTGAATGGTTATCTCTGGAATTCCACTAGAAGAGGCATACTTTGATGGCTTAGCGGGGACACAGAACCAGAACTACATTGCAGTCTGCGCGTGGACAGAAGTACGTTACATGTGGTCACATGGTATGATAGTTCGGCTAATTACTTTACCATGGACGCTACTACTACGGTAACTTGCGACACGAGCTTCTGGACCATGTAAGTACGCATGTCTTTAGGGGATAGTTAAAACATGGCGAATAGGAGGGAGACTACTACGGACTGGGCCGACCTACTGCGTGGACCGGGGCCATTTGCCATTTCTTACGAGCTCGGCGTTGTACTCCTCGCCTGCCGCCTTAGCCTCGACCGCCATTTCCCGCTTTTTCTCGCGCTCCCTCTCGCGTGCCTCGCGCTCCCTGCGCCTGCACGCCTCGAGATGAGCCTAAGTCTCCCGGCGGATACGTTCGTTGTGCTCTTCAGTCCGACAATCCTCCTTCCGGATCTCGTGTCCCCTTTCGGCATTCCACTCCTCGAAGTCGAGTTGCCACTGGTCGTGTGGGTGGATCTCTAGGTCGATCCACTTGCGGAAGCCACATAGCGGCTCTAGGGACTACGGGTAGACGGGAGAGATTGTTAGTGCGTACTCTGAAAGAAAATTGGTACGATAACTTACTGTAAGTACTCCTTACCGGCTGCCGATAACTGCTCGTATCCCAACGGCGGTCGGGATAGTCAGAGGAGTAGCCTATGTGATGACTGATGAACTATCTCTAGTTATGTATCATTACGAATCAAGGGGATTGGGTGATTTGTGTAGATTGATGGCTGAAATTATGAAGAATTCATGAAAATTGGGATAAAATAAAGTACCTATTTGTTTCCGTCGTTCTTAGGCAAACAATTTGAATGGGGTTTCCTGCTACGAGAAATATTTGTAATTGTATTTGTTTCGATTCTTATGCGCCCTATATTTGTATTCGCGATTATTCTTATTTGTATTCGTATCCGGAGGTATCTGTATTCGTTCTGTATCCGACAAAAAAGTATTAAAACAAATATGATGCATGCATTATCCGTTCGCATCCGAGCTGTTTTCACCGCTACCTAGTGTTGTATCATATAGAACACTGGTATATATATTGGCATCTTTATACAAACCATTTTCCCCTTTTTCATGGCAGCAGTGGAAACTATATAGTTCCTGCCAATCACTATATAAATATAGTCAGCATTTTGTCCTCCAATTAGTAAATAATTATTGAAGAAGTTGCAACTTTCTTCTAGTACACTTCCTGTAATGGTTGGTCTAGCGTGCACCGGTGGAAAGATATGGAGGTCAAGCCAGACAAGTATGACCGGCAATCGTATAACACTATACAGCTTCAGTTCGTCCAAAACGATAAGTGCAAATGTGCAATGCATGAGAGGACTGCTGTACTTGTGAAAACATTTTTCATGAAACATGTGCAAAGAAAATCACTTGACATGTGGTGGAGTGTTGCTCCAGGTTGAGCTCCGAAGGCTCATCTATCAGTGGCTACGCGGGCCCTTTCTATGTGCTGAACTCATCACAATTACGACCTTCCGCTCGTGCGTACAGAAGTTCTCTCTAAATTTAAGCAAACTTTCCCCCCAACACAAGCGAACTTGGATCCATCATTTAACATTTTTTTTAAGAGATTTTTATGCCTACTTGGCTTGTGCTTTAAACCCATAGCTAGTATCGGGCATTGATTTGATTAATTGAAGAGGAAAGCATCCATCAACAGGAGGTTATATACTGGTCAGATTCTTTGGTTGGCTGGGCAAACCGTTTTTTTAAGTACACGATGGACGCACTCACACATACACACTACACTGCACGCACATATGTCCACACATACGTAAATGTGTTCTTAACACACGTTTAATTTAGAGCAGAAGTTAGACTATATAGAGTACGGGTATGTGTTTTGATCACTGAATGTACCCATTTATATGCGTGTACTATTCTTAAACCCACACGAAAAGAAGGCAAAGAGCTCAATCCTAGGATCAAACCCAGACAGGCTGCCTGATCGATGGCAAAGCGAGTCACCCGAGCTACGCTTACGCTTTCAATGCCAGCAGTGTGTCAACATAGCTAGGGGCCTCCCCCTTCTTGTGCGTTGAGCACATTGCTACCTCCAATATTGGTTTATGGTCAGACCTAAGTCAGTTAGTCCATTTCTGATTGCTAATATTTATTTTTTATAGTATTTTGCCTTTGCATATTGCAATTAGTTGGTCCCGCCTGGAATATTAAAATCTACGTTTTTGGGTGTATTGCGCTATTGATGCTACATATTAGTGGTGCAATCTGAGAGGATACGGACTGATATCGCTCATCCAGTATTCTATTTCGTATTTTTCTCCGTTGTTGGAGTCGGACATAGATAGTGTCGGGTACCAATTTCTCCATCATGTATTCACTCCGCAAGCATTCGGTCGATCGGTCGGACGAAAATTATTCGCTTCTTTTGCACCCATACACAAGACATTAGATAATATGAGTACAATAAGAGCGAACACAGAGAGATTAATCGCTGAAATGTCGAAGGAAAGACACCCGATATCCCTTGTTTGCTCAAATACAACAACCCACCTATTTGTTCTCCTGTTCCTATGTGAAGTTGTAGCATCCCGCTTTTTCGGAGTTTTTGAATTTTTAAAATTTTAAAAGAGAACCATCTGCTTTTAATTGTCAAAAGCTTAATTGAGAATTTCAGAGTCAAAAGTAGTTTAATACGAATTAATTAAACTTGAATTAAATTGAAGTTGGTTTAATTGATTTTTTTGGTATTTAAAATCAAAATTATTATTTTAAGTGTTTTCTTGGATTTATTGGGTTTTAGAAATTGATTTTCCTTTTGCCCAAAATTAAAAATTAATTTGTTTGTAAAAGAAAAAATTAAAGTTAAGAGTATTTTTTATTAAGTCCATAATAATTCAAGGAATTTCTGTGAATTTTTCTAGAATTTTTGGACTCTATTTGCTATTTTCTAAAATAGCTTTTCATTTGTTTGAATTTTTTAAAATCAAAATCCCGAAAATCCCTTCATCTTTGTGGGCGAATTCCTTCGCCCAATCTCTATTCCCATGCTTACTGCTTCACATGCCCGCCGCTCCTGACGCGCCCTCACCATCGGCCGTCCGATCGGCATCCTTCGACCCTCCCTCGCCCGCGCCTCCCTTTCCCCTCCACCGTTCGATTAAAATCGGACGGCGCATCTTCCCCGTGCCCTGCTCTTCTTCTTACTCCCCCGGTTGCTCCTTCTTGCCTCTCTCCCACCTCCGCTCGTGAGCGCACTGCCGAGATTCCCGCCGCCACCTCGATCCCCGCTGGCCGCACTTTGGCCGCCGCCCTGGCCCCCGCTCCACTTTCTCCTTCCCCAGCGCTCTGCGCTGAAGGCCGCCGCAGCTCCGCCTCGCCGCCGCCGCGCCCTCCTCCCGGCATCGCCCGCCCATGACCCTCCTCCGCCTCCTTAAGCGTGCCTCGGCCCGCCTCCTTCTCCTCTCCTTCCCGCGCCCCCTTCCTTCCTCCTCTCGCCCCGGCCCCGCTATCCCCTTTCCTCCTCCTCGGCCGAGCTCCGCGCCGCTCTTCCTCCTCGCCACCGCCGCCGCTGCCGGCCAGCCCCAAAGGTTGCGCACAAGCTTCCCATGATCCCTCTTCCGGTGCCTCCGCCCGACCGCCGTGCGCCGAGCCGGTGACCTCTGTTCCCACGCCCGCTCCTCGCTGGCGTGGCGCCCGGTCCACGGCGCGTCGGCGTTGCTTAACATGGCTACAGCAGATGTGCTTGCGGCGCTAATGCTTTTTTCCGGGTTTTATGTAGAAAAATAAATCCAAAAAATCAGAAAAACCCTAATTCTATCATTTCATGTGATTTGAAACTTCATTCGGCCATAACTTTCACATCCGAACTCCGATTTGGGTGATCCAAATTTCTATATTCATCTAAAATCAGCCCCTTTCATTTGGTTCTGGTTTTGTAATTTTTTGGAGACCATTTGGTGCTGTTTTATTTATTATTGCTCTTCTCGCACGTGTAGATTTTGGCATTCCGGAAGGTTTCTTCGACCCGACAACCGAAGACCGTTCCTTGTCAACGAAGGCAAGTCGTAGGCCTTTGATCATGTTGAACCCATTTTACAAATGTATATTATTTTAAATTATCATGCATGGCTAGTTTTGTTAAAAATGGTTTTGGGAATGGATAATCACCAAATTACCATTATTTCTCCTTGATAAATTGAAAATGAAATGTCCTCTTGAACGACATAAATCTATGGACACCTTAGGATGGTTAATTACTAGTTGTACATTTGTATTACCAACATGGGCGCGTACTATTGCTTAGACATGCTTTAGTTACCCGTGGGTTTTACGATCACATGCTCGAAGAGTGAATGAACTTGACTAATGATACGATGGAACTGTGGTGTGAGGCCACTATTATTAAAAGATGTGGAACCATGGCAGGGATTGCCATTTGGTCGGGATGAACACAAAAATGATTTATGCTCGGGCTTGTGGGTGGTGGTGAAGGTGGAGTGAGGCACATTGGGATGCGGAAAGTCTCGTCTGAGCAGCCAACTAAGGACTTAACCTTGTACGCCATTGATCTGGGTCACACTGTGCAACCACAAGTCCGGTATGGGACGGACCTGGCCAACTAATTAGGGAAGTTTTGAGTCGGTTCTGTTTTGGATGGGAAAGACGCAAGAGAGGGCCGTGAGGGCGAAACCTTAGCGAGCAGAACCGATGCAAAATGGACCTTTGTAAAGGCCTTGTGATGATCACTTAGTCGCACACCTCGGAATTGTGTGAGCGTACAGTACGAGTGATTTATCTTTTGTGGGTAAAGCTGTACAACCTCTGCAGAGTGTCAAAAATATATTCGAATAGTCGTAACCCCGGTTATGGACATGCCCGGATTCTTTCACGCAAGGGGTAGCATTTTCAAAATTGTTGTAATTGATTCGATGGAAATGTTTGGTTGGAATGGTTGGGAAGTGAACGGGAGGTTCACTGTTTGTTTCAAAGAACTTGGTTATTTATGTATTATTCTTTTAAAATCCTGCTTTACAATCTAATTATTGTATTTACTGTTAAACTTATTTTCTGCAAATTAACCATAAAGCCACATTTGTTCAAGCCTAGCATGAATACTATGTGCATACATTTCTCTACGACTTGCTGAGTACTTTATGTACTTACGGCTTTATGCCCTTTGTTGATCAGTCCCAGCAGAAGAATCAGGGAATGTTGAGTTCTACGAGGAATGCTACTTTGAAGACTTCACGAACTAGGTCACGTCCTCCACTCGATTGCCTGTGGGCATGTCGATTGGCCTTCACGTATTTTGGATTTCCGCTGTAAGAAACTCTGCTGATGTTAAGCCCTGTGTAACGACTTTTGTAAGAGCTTGACCATAAGGTACTTTGCTGTTAATTAATATTACTTTATCTGCTTCATTAGCTCGTTGTTGAATGGTTATGATAACATCATTGTTGCAACTGTGCGAGCTAGCTACTGATCATGGGACTAGCTTGGTATGCACAGAGGGTCTCGGGGTTGTGTGATACCCGGGGCGCCGGCAGAAGTCGCAACAAGTTTTTCTCATACCACATGACATGCAGACGGATATCGTTCATCTCGTATTGTATTTCGTATTTTTTCAGAAAAGTCGAAGTCAGACACATATAGTGACGGATACTCATTTATCCCTTCCGTCTACATATGGATAGTGTCTGTCGGACAGACGAGAATTATCCGTACCATTTGCACCTCTATTACATATAGAGGTCATTGATACGGGAATTATCCGTTCCATTTGCACCTATAGTAAGTAATAAGTACTGATTTGATCACAAGGGCAATTTTTTAGTTGCGTATATGTCGAGCAAAATTATTTTATTTGTAATCAAGTCGCTGGACGAGTCTAGCTACACTATTTTCAGTTGGAATTCCCAATTATTGCTTTATACTAGTGTTAATAATATCTGAAAGCAGTTGGCCATGAGTTGATTTATGTATTATTATTTTACAGCAATTTGGGAAGCTATGAAGTTAATCGCCACCTGCGTAAAGACTAAAAGATACCTTTTTAGAAGAAAAAATCGAGTAAGTGTCTATTAACAACCGTAGTGAACTTCAAAGCTTTTAACAATTTTATTTTGAAAACAAAAAAGGTATATAAACATGTCTTCGTTACTAGTTATCGGTAATGGCACTAATCTCATAGAACTTTGTTTGTGTTTTCCCATGCTCTATGCATTGCATTGTACACTACAAAAAAAAGGGTGAAGTACAAAACAAAACCACAGAGGAATTATTAGTGGTCATATCACTGTCAAATAAAATCGGTAAAATCTAAAAGGGGAGCCTCTTTTTCTTTGTTTTCGTTTCAAAAAGTTCAGCGTAATTCACGTAAAGATACATATTTTTTAAAAGAGATACGGTAAAACAACAATGTCGCTACACAACACTACAATTTTCAAGAAAAATTGTAGTGTAATTTATCGATAAAGACATGTGATATTCCACGCCTTGCCACACCTGTCAGTGAAGCCATAGGTAGACATTTCAATACGTGTTTTTGGCAATACCTCATATCATATTATACTTCAAAAAATGATCGATCAAGCGAGAACAAAATTGAATGGCCGATATTTCGGGCACCATCCAATCTTCGCATATGTCATTGTCATAGAAATTCGGTGAAAACTGTTACGAAAGCTAGTCACGAGCAAACGACTAAATCACTCTTAGAGAGCTTTCACTCCAATAAGCTATATATATATATGAGGATTTCATCTATAACCGATATACATATGAATAAAGATCCCAGACCCTCCTCCGTGCACTTGTGTTCATCTTGTTCCTACTGTATTTATGTGATTGCTCTTAACACGTTATTAGCACATATTACACATAAAACTGCTTTTTTTGGGTTGTTTTTCCTGCTCGATTATTTGGAGGCCATTTAAAAGCCGGACGGTAATTGAATGGCCGAGTTTTCGGGCACCACCCAACCTTCATATGTGTCATTGTCATAGAAATCCGGTGAAAACGAAAAGAAAACTGCATTTTTCAGGCTTTTTTTCCTGCTCGATTATTTGGAGGCCATTTAAAAACCGGACGGTTGTTGGTTGAACCGCCCCCGTTCGCCAGCATGGTTGGCAAGGGGGTGATGCTGACCTGGCAGATGATGAGATGGGGCCCACCCCGCTGACCAATGCTGTGCCATGTTGCAATTCCCTGCTCTGAAGTTCCGGATATCTCAAGATAAAGTTGACGCGTCAAAAAGAAAATTTTGCAGAAATTTTGGATAATTTTTTTTGTTGTTGTGAATATAGTTGATGTGTAGATGGAGGTTAGTACAAATTGAATAATGTGATTGTGTAAGCTGGTGGAGAAAGAGAGTTGAGAGTTACAGAACAGAACTAATCTGCATTCTTTTACAACCTCTGGTCTGAGTTTCTAGAAATGTTTGGTCCATAGTTTTGCAAAGTTTTTCTTGTGAACATGATTGAAGTGTAGATGGAAGTTACTGCAAATTAACTAAAGCCATTTTGTTCATGCTGGTGGAGAAGAGAGGAGCATACATAATACAGACAGTTTTAATTGTGTTTGTGAGAGAGAGAGAGAGAGAGGGAGAGAGGGAATGCAGATTAATTCTGTTATGTTACAACCTGTGATTCGAGTTAGAACAATGTTTGCTACAACTATTTCCGATTTTATACTTTAGAAATAAAATAAAACCTGAAAATTCAGTTTAAATTTGAGTTCAATTTAGTATAAGATATTTTTGAGAAAAAAAATAACACAATAATAAAAACGAAAAACAAGATCCCTGCTAGGTTTAGCCCGGTTACAGAGACAGAACCGAGAGCCCGCCCATAACTTCACAATTCGTTCTAGAAAACTTAAGCCTAGTAAGGCCCGGAATACTGGGCCCATCTGGTCGGGTTGCAATCGTGCTAAGAAAAGGTTGGGCCGGGCCTGCTCAGCTCCGAGTACGCGCGAATCTGGAAGGAAGATCGGGCGGCGAAGGTGCTGCCACGCGGGCTCCACCTTGTAACCGCGAAGCGCCGTATGGAAATCAGGTTTTTTAAATAATATTATTATTAGTTCAAAAGATAATTACAAAATTAAATAGCCAAAAAATATACAAAACTAGATCATATTGACATTTCAAATGACGATAGGCTCCTGTCGCAGGGACCCTGTTGACTATCTGTCGTTGTCCAACTCCCAGTCGTCATTTGGACTGACGACAGTAAATGAACAGTATTCTTGTAGCTGCGGGTTCCTGCCACCGGTTCAAGTGGTGACAGGAACTGTGTACGTAAGCCCAAAAATGGGTAAAAATCTTATTTTCATTCCAGAAAAAAGAGAAGAGATGGAGGGGAGAGAGAGAGAGGGGAGAAGAGATACTATGAAGGCTTGACAGTACATAGAGGAGGAGATAGTTGGAGCATCGGTCATTTTGCAGGTACATGTTTTTGCAACTTCGTACATTACTTTGAAGCCTTGTCGGTTAGCAAAGAAAAATAGCGACATAGGATTCAATAGATTAGATTATTTTAGTTGTTTTATGTAGTACATCATTTGAGCCGTGTATATTTTGGTTCATCGTGCAAATCTTATTTTTGTTGCAGTACTCGAACGATTTAAATAAATATGAAAAAATAGAAAGACACCTCAGAGAAAAGCTAAGCGTCTCTTTAAAATATGAGAGCTTAATCAAAATAATCCAAGTTAATTTTGGTTTTCCATTTGCGTGTGGTAATTATTTTGTTAATGCCCAAAAGTTTTTTTAAACTAGGAAACTAGCATGACACATCATAAATTGTTAAAAAAAATATAGAGTTGCTACATAGGTTACATAAAGCTTATTTTTATTTCCATTTTCACATGACAAATATTTTAAAACAATCCAGAGACACTTTTTAAACAAGGAAAGTAGCAAGATACCCATTAAAAATCTGTAAAAATTGTAGAGTGACTTAGTACAATTTGTAGAGCCTAATTGAAATAATCCCGATGTAATTTTGATTTTTGTTTGCACGTGGTAATTATTTTATTAGTGTCGAGAATACTTTTTAAACATAGAAAATAGCATGACACATCTAAAAATTGTAAAAAAAATATCGAGAGTTGCTACATAGGTTATGTAGAACTGAATTAAAATATTATGAACTTTATTTTTTGTTTTTATTTGCAGATGGTAATATTTAAAAAATATTGGAGATACTTTTTAAACAAGGAAAGCAGAGAGATACTTATTACAAATTCTTAAAAATTGCAGAGTAGTTTAGTAGGGTTTGTAAAGCCTAATCAAAATAATCCCAATATTATTTTGAATGTTGTTTGCATGCAGTAGTCATTTTGTTAGTATTGAAAATACTTTTTAAACTAGGAAAATAGCAACATTCCTATGAAATATATGTTAAAATTACAAAGTAGGTTAGTAGGGTTTGTATAGCTTAATCAAAATAATCCCAACTTAAATTTGGTTTCTATTTGTGCACGGTAATTATTTTGTTAATGACACTTTTTATTATTACTTTTTGTATATGTTTGTAGTTTTTACAATGTATGCATTGAATTTTCAGGTATAGCAGACCTAGGACACGCTGTGCAGTGGCCGCACGAGTTGCTTGACCCAGTCATTGATGTGCATTATTGTAGCCGCCTCAGTACCATCCTCCCCTAGGAGGGCGAGGTGGTGATTGAGCTCGGTGCGCTGCGGCTGCGCATGCCCATGAGGGTGTGGAGGGTGGACCCACGTTGAGTTTCGAGGTACATGCAGTTGCGACCCTCACGTAGTCATTTGCAACCTGACTATTTTGGGTGGACTAACGTTTGTTCTTAATTATTTTTTACGTAGTTTCAGGGCGGCATGCCTCCTTCCACTAGCGAGGATGGTTGAGGCGACGTGGGAAGATGGCTAGGACCGCGTGGGGTGGTCATACGTCCAGGAGATTTCCGTACGACCAGTGCCTCCTGATGGCGTTGGTTGACTGGTGGAGGCCGAAGGCACATACGTTTCACCTCCCGTGAGCAGAGATGGTGCCGACGCTTCAGGCGTGGCTTTCCTGACTGGGTTGCCCTGCGTCGGCTTCCCCCTAGCGACGTACGACATCTCGGCCACATGGCGCATGGATTTCCTGGCAAGGTTCCAGGGGGTGCTGCCACCGGACAACGGCTACATGGAGTTCAGCAGCATCCACGGGCCAACGCTGATGTGGATCTGCCAATTCTACGTAAGTCTTCACAAATCTTGTCTTCTCACATCTATTGATTTGTGTACCTTGATGACGTGTATCTGTCTTGTTTCAGCTCGAGCGTATGGCAGAGGACGCACCGACCACACGGTGAAGAGGTACTTCGAGGCCTACTTGTTGTGGTTGTTCGGGTGGGTGATGTTTGTGGGGCCTCACAACGACAGCGTCGACAAGCACTACATCCGGTACGCATAATAGCTGGTGGACTAGGAGGTGGTGGACATCCAGCTGTACGCCTGGGCCGGTGGTGTTGTGCGCGACGTACTGCAGACTGTGCGATGCGTGCCACCGGGTTCAGGACAACTCCGTCCTCTCTGGATGCCTGCTGCTCCTTCAGCTGTGGTCCTTCGAGCGTTTTCAGATCGGACGACCACAGCTGGACCTGCCAGCGTACACTATCAACATGTATGTCGAGTGAAGGGATACGGGTAGGCTACACTAGCTGGCAATATAAAATTCTACCACGTAAACTAGAACGCCATGCAAGCAAGAGATCACAAATCGTTACCACCAGATACACAGTGTAGCGGAAGAAGAGTTGGAGCAACCTGGTCCAACGAATAGCGCGTCGATGTAGTGGTCGTAGTCGATCGTCTCCTCCAGCAACCAATCGCTTTCCTTGAGAAGTAGTGGATCGTCCTTAAGCGCAACAACAACCGTAGTAGCACCTCCACAGTATCCACACGTCCAGGGAAGGAACACTGTACACTGGTGTCCTAGCATCAAGTCGCATGGGAAGACTCTCTCAAGAAGATGGTGGCTAGGGTTTGGAGCAACTCACATCAACTCGTATGTCCCAATAACCTGAAGTATCTCCTTATATAGTACTCATGACGGATCCTATCCGAACACGTTTGTTCCAACCTGTTAAGTGTGTGACCCGTTAGGTTCATGTGTTATCGATTGCGACTTGGAAACTTCTTTTCGATCGCGAGTCGTTAGCGGCTCCTAGCAGGACATAGCGATTCCCGAATACACATGAATTATATCGAACAAACCTTAATGCAATATGTTCTACAACCAGGTCCTTATCACTAACGACTAGCTCATATCTCTATACAATCAGCTCATATTTGGTCTCGACCAGTTCGTAACTCCTTACAATCAGGTTTCGACCACTTAGTGATCATGTTCGACCAGCCTACGACTAGCTCGTATCTCCATACAACTAGTCAGTATCTAATCGAACTAAAACACATACTCATGTATTCTCCCTTTGCCTCACAATATTCGGTTGAGCTCCAGGTGAGATATTATGTCATCCATGGATTGTTCAATACTTTCTCGATCAAATGTCGGATAACTTCACGTGGTTAAACACTTCGACCACTAGTGACATGGACATGCACTTTGTTTATCCGACCACATCGAGGGGCCCAGAGATATCTCTCTTGTTATGTTAGGAGGGGCAAATCCCATATGAGACTAGTTACATTCCTTTGCATGTTTCATAGCATGCTCGAAAGCTACCTTTATAACTACCCAATTATGGAGTAGTGTTTGGCAGCCCCTAAGTGTACTAATATACATGTAGGAAATCATGTTGATCTCAGATCTAAGAATTATACATCATCATTGCTTAAGACCAACTGACGACATATAAAATCATAATAATCTCAACAGTGTCTCAAGCTGGGCCAATCCAACACCATATTCTCCAACATGTGTTCACATTATTGATTCGATGTCCCTATATCTATGACCGATGAAACATGGTCATCAATCAATACATGTGCTGGTCCATAAGTAACTAGTGTTCCGACCAGGGATTCATTTAGAACGACATCATATAAGTTAAAAGAGTTTCACCAACAAGTCACATACTTGTTAATCTTCATAACCAATGATTCATTCGAGGAACGGAATAGCATTTATTCAATAACTCATAAACATAGACGTGATACAATCATCTCTATGCTTGCCTCTAGAGCATATCACCAACACCGAGGATGACAATGTGGACCGACCGACCATGGGTACGGTGTGGTGCCACTGACGGGTAAGTTTCCCGAACAAATTTTTTTTTGTAATGTAATTCAATTTTGTGTGCTAAGTTTCCATTGTTCTTTTCCACAGGTCACCTATACGCCGATCAACACGCACGCATTCTACCCAGACTACGTTGCGATGTTCGATCAGCTGATAGATGACCGTATCATCTGGACACTGTACACTCCCGAAAAGGTGTACGCGTGCGCCCCGAGGCCTGTCGAGCATGTGCACGCGAGATCACGAGTTGTAGTACACGCGGAGGAGCTTGGTCTTCATGGAAGAGCACCAGGTGCAGCAGTTCATGCGCCAATTCAGTTTTTGATAGGAGGTCCCAGCCCCCTGGGGTAGCGGGTGCCGCCGAACGTTCATGCATAAGTTCATGTTTTACTTCTTTCGTACAATTTACGTTACATACTTATGAAATAATCGTTTTTTCCTTTCATAGGTACACTAGGAAGGGAGTACCTGGTACGACTTTCTGGGTAGACAAGATGTTCTCTTGGGTTCAGGGTTGGATCAATGCCTTCACTGATGTCATCCAGGAGGATGCTCCGTACGACCCCAGGACGCACGCAGAGTACATCGATTGGTACTCCAGTAGGACGAGGGTTTGCTGTGTCAAGGTCGTGAACGACCCACCATGGCACGAGGCTTCGACGTTCGACACGTACCCGACCCAACCGGACTCTGCATTCCATCGCGTGGTACGTATTGAACGGTCCATACTTTTACTTGCAAGTTTTCGGTTTCTAACTTGTTAGTTATGTGTACAGGTCGATCTGCATCGGGAGATGACACTCGGGGAGCGCTTCTGCATGACGACGTAGGACATCAGAGAGGTCATGGAATAGATCGTCGAGAAGACGAGCCAAGGGATCCATATCGCGTCTTGTCGTACGCCGAGGGACCCAATCGACCCACCTGTGTGTGGACGGGGGGGTGAGCAACAGTATGTCACGCCCCAGGCCTCCTCGCTCGAACGTGGCTAGCGGGTCCTTGTGGCACCGTGATGTGAAACCCCCCGCACAGTTTGTAGGTTAGCATGAAACACTCACGTCTAGTTCTTTATATCGGACTCCACTAGTTACTAATGACAATTTTCTCTAACAGGTCCCGAGTACCACCCGTACACGGGGTAGGTTTACACGGAGCTGTCAGGACCCGGGATTAATACCCCAAATCCTATGTGTATTTATGAACTAGTCTCATGATCAGTGGCTAGCTTACACAGTAAATAAATATTGTAACATCTATAACCACAAAACTTTATTAATAAATATCAGAATTGATTACTAGAAAGGCTTACGATCCAACAAATAAGAACACAACGGAAGACAAATGAACAGTAGTAGAGCCCAGCTAATCTGCCACATGCATTCGACTAGGGTAGCGGCCTAGTCGTCGAGATCTTCGACAGCGCGAAGTCCTTCTTCTCTGAAATTTATTTTCATTAAGCAAGGGTGAGCATAAACAACCGTGCTCTGTAAGTTACACCCAATAATAGAATTATAATGCATGCAGGAGTAAATCAAAGGAAGGTATATAGTGTTGAATTTGCATAAAGCGATGTTTTGTTTAAATACATGTACTAAGTTCCAAAGCAGATATTCTATAACTAAAATTCATTTTCTAAATTCTCAAGTTTTATAGTTGGATAACATTATTCTATAACTAAAATTTATTTTCTAAATTATCAAATTTTATAGTTGGATAACATTCACACAAGAATAGTGAAGGATACCCTCCTATCACATGGCTAACTGCCCAATTTCCTATTTGGATAAACCATTTGATAAAGTATTTTGAAAATAAAATCAAAATATAACTTTGAGTGGCTTTGCTGAGCATATCCATGACCGTGGATACGGCTATTCGAATAGTTCTTAACACTCTTCAGAGGCTGTACAACTGTACCCACACAATACGACTTCTTTAGTTTGTTTGGCATCCGTCGATACCACTGCTCACTAACTTAGGTAAGCAGCCTAGAGTACATGTTAAGGCATTTACAATGCACTATCCCACTGTAGTTCCACCTCGCTAAGGTTTCGCTTTCTTTAGATAGAAACCCGCCAAACTTATGCCCCCTCTTGCACCATGTGAAAATACATAAAAGTAGGTCATAAAGACACCCACGCAACCGGATGGCACAACCACGATGAAATGATATAAATTATTTAGCCAGGTCCTACCCACACAGGACATGTGGTAGTATGGTTGAGCTTAGCAAGATGCGGCTCAAAAACCGGTTCTTAACTGACTTGGGCGACTTTCCATAAAACCCATATGCCTCGATCGTAGAAATGACTTGATCCCGTGCATAGAGATGCACCATACAAACATCCATTTTGCCCAAATCTAAACTAATTTTTATTTTATTTTTTAAGGTTAAATTATTTTTCCAAAATTTATATGGTAAAAGCAATACCATAACATCAAGTTAAATCATTGTTGAACATTTGGCTAAAATTCCCTAACTTAAACAATTTTGGTATAAGCTTGTCTAAGCATCAAGTTTTTAAGAAAAGCATTTTGTCAATACTTGCTTTTCGTCAATACCATTGTATTAACCAGAGTTTTTTCTAAGGTGATAAGGTGTGAGGGTTTGGCGTCCAAGAATGATCAATTCCAAGGTCAGTAAGTCAACCATCAATGTGAGAATTATAAATCAATATCCAACAATACAATGTCTAACAATCGTCTAGTTCTATAATCCAACATCCATCAATCCGATACTAATCTATGTCTAAACTCCAACGTCCATCAATAATCTATTTCTAGAATCCAATATCAACAATAATCTACTTCCATAATCCATTCTCCAATAATCCAATATCAACAATAATCTAATCATGTACTCCATTCTCCAATAATCCATTATCAATAACAATCTAATCCTATAATCCAATCTCCAATAATTATGTAATCCTATAATCTGATATCCGTCAAATCCAACAATCCAACAAATGTACTCCTATAATACAATATCCAACATTTATTTATATATCTAATTAATAATGCAATAATCATGTATTTATATTAATCCAACATCCATCAATCATTTATTTCTATCAACCACATCCGTCAATATCATATTCCTATGATTCAATCTCCAATAATTATTAAATCATATAATCTGACAATCAACATTTGTATGATTCTATAATCAACATCCACGAATCATGTATTCATACAATCTAACTTCCATCCATCGTGTATTGCTACGGTCCAATAATAAGGTATTTCTTATAATCAAACATCCAATAGTAATGTATTCTTATAATCCAATCCTTTCAATTTCTAACCCTTAAATACATCACTTTCCAGCGTGAGCCGCGACGAGGATGTGGCGGTGGTCGTCGTCGATGTCGGCGACTCTGACTACTGCGGCTGTTGCTGCGACAGCGGTGAACTCCTCCTCGCCGCCGCCGCCGGAGATGCCTTCCGTTGCCGCAAAGCCGACACGGTCGTCCTCTTCGGTTCTGCGGAGGGCGGGGGCGTATGCAAGGGGCGAGGGCAGCTCGGTGGCTTGCGGGAGCGAGGCTTGATGCCGGCTCGGTGGCGGGCTAGGGCGAGGGAGGTTCGGCGGCGCGTTGGGGCGAGGGGCGAGGGCGGCTTTAGGGGGCGATGCCAACTCGGCGGCGGGAGGGAGCAAGGTGCTGGGCGAGACCTGATCAAGCGGGGGTGAGGGTAGAGGCGGGGCGAGGCGGGCAAGGCGGACGAGAGTGACGAAGGGGCGAGAGGCGGTGTGCCAGGCAGACGAGGGCGATAGTGGGGCGAGAGGCGGTGGAGCAAGCGGAGGGGCGGTTGGGGCGAGAGGCGGTGGGCGAGGCGGAGTGGCCGAGGCGACGAGGGCGAAGAAGGGGCGGAGGGCCGAGAGGCGGTGGGCGAGGCGGAGGGCCGGAGGGGCGGAGATTCGGTGGAGAAGAAAGGAGGGGTGGAGATTCGATGAGGCCGAGGTGGGCAGGCGGTTGGGGCGTGTTGTCGGGCGGATGACGTTTGTTAGATCGAGGTGGCCGACTAGAGGGGGGGTGAATAGGCGGTTTTAAAAATTCTTTCGCACTAAAACCAATATATAATGCGGAAGCTAATAACGAATTGGTTTTGCACAATTAAAACCTAAATCAACTAGGCTCAACTAAGTGCACCAACAATACAAGGGAGCAATCACACAATGATATATAAACAATTAAAGCATGTAATATAAATTGCTCAAAGTAAAGCACAAGATAAAACAAGATGACACGATTATGTTTTACCGTGGTGTTCGGAGACTTGCCGGTCTCCCCTAATCCACGTTGAGGTAAGCCCAACCACGTTGGACCGGCTCTATTAATTAAGCCAACACCTCCGAGGTAAGTCCAACCACTTGGACCGGTTCCAAACCGAACCAACACCTCGCTCCACTAGGATTGCTCTTCCTCCACTCCGGAGATAGCGAGCACCAAACCACTCATAAACACACCGGTCCTTCTCACAAGCTTCTTTGAGAAGATCAACGGGCACGACACCTCCACGCCGTCTAGGTGTCGGCAAACACCAAGAGAAACAAATCTCAACTTTCACTTGAACTAATCAAGTGTCAACGCTCAAGTGGATACACAATCCACTACCTAAGACAACACATGCACTTAGGGTTTACTCTCCAAGCTCACCAAGTGCAACATATGCACATAAGAGAGGAGAGGCTTGCTCTTAGCTCAAGAGAGTGTCTAACAACACTAGAACACTTTACAATGGCAGCAACCTTTCCCAACCGGTCAAGGTGGGTATTTATAGCCCACACTAAAAACTAGCCGTTGGAGAAAAGATTCTCTCAAAATAGTGTAGGGCCGGTCCGACCGGGGTCTGATCGCCAACTAATGGCCGGTCGGACCGCTCCATGCGCCAACGGCTAGAAAACAAGCCGTTGGGCCTTTGGCCGGTCTGACCGCCACCAAATCGGTCAGACCGCCACAGCTGGCCGGTCCGACCGCCCGATGAAAATTTGGCTAAGTCCCAAAACGGGCGCTCTCTGGAATAAACGTTCCGCACGAACCCCGGAATTTTCTCACATCGAAAGTTCCATTTTATCAACTGCGGAACTTCCGGTCAGATAATCAACTCAAAGGAAATCGGTCCGACCTCCCAACACATGGCGGTTCGACCGATTGGCCACCGGTCAGACCGATGACCCCTGACGGTCAGACCGCCAGGCTACAGAGCCAAACTCATTGGCTTCACTTCAAATGGTGAAACACATTCGCCCATTTGCATGCAATTCCAACAAGGTTTCAAATATGATATTCTCAACAGGTTGCAAAACACATTTGCCAACCTTTAGAATACTCATCACAAGGAATAAGGTACATGAACTTGCACCGTTTGCAAAACACATTTGCAAACTTAAGTCACATGCTACAAGAAATCAAACATGAGCTTCGACTATTTGCAAAACACATTCGCAAATAACAGCATCATGCCACAAGGCCAAGGTGCATGGACTTCAACCATTTGCAAAACACATTTGCAAACTATAGTCCCATGCTACAAAGATTAAATGCATGAGAATTATTCATTTGCAAAACACATTTGTAAATAATAGCTCCATGCATAGATGAGCTAGAGCAAACAATAATGGGCTATCAACACATGACTAACTCATGCTACTAGTCAAGACCCCTCTTAATAGTACGGCAATGCTATACTAGCAATCCGGTCTTCAACCAAACACCAAGACCAGTAAAAGACTAGAAACACATCCTTAGCCCTAGCTAGTCATACCTTTGCCTTGCATCTTCTTGAAGCTTGATGACGCACGTCAACACTTCAAATCCGGATCCTTGACTTGACAATCATCAACACATGATGATCTTCTTCACTTCGAGATCTTGTCTTGAACATCAACAACACATGATGATTTCTTCATCCCGAGTCTTGACATGCATCAACACATGATGCATTCTTCTTCTTGACCCCCATCAACGCATGATGGGTCTTCTCTTGACTTGATGTGCATCAACACAAGATACAACTTTTTACTCCAAGTCTTCATATGCATCAACACATGATGCATCATTCACTTGAATCTTGACTTGATGATCAACTCATAATCACCCCAAGTCTTCATCATCCTGGAACATAACCTATACATCCAACTCATTGAAAATGTTAGTTCTACAATATGATTATCATTAATTACCACCTCATACCATTAACACATAATGGTGGGACAAGATACCTCTATCTTTCCCTCTTTGGTAATTGATAATAATCATTTCAAACACTCAAATTTGATTTAGATAAAAGTAACATGTTTGAGTATATATATAAACTACACAAGTCATATATATACTTACAACATGAGTATGCGAGAACTACACAAGTTCTACATACTCAAAACTTGAGTATACGAGAACTACATAAGTTATTTATACTCAAATCATGAATATACAAAACTATACAAGTTTTATATATTCGAAACATGAGTATACAAGAACTACACAAGTTTTGTATACTCAAAGCATAAGTATACAAAGATTACACAAGTTTTGTATACTCATACGAATATGTTTCAAAGTAAAGATCTCAAATATATGTGGAAAACGGAATATGGATCAATACTAGTGAAACCACAAAATATAGAATGAGCCCCCCCTAAATGTGTGCATACACATATGTGTAAGAAAACATATGCACATATTCAAGATATACTTATGGTGGAGTTTAACCTATATTTTGGATCCGAGGAATGCAACAATATATATAAGATTAAGTCGAATGCATATCTCGTTGAATTTCACATTTATATCCAAATAAGACTACACACTAGATATAGAAATAGAAATGTTAGTCTTACAATTAGATTTATTATTAATCATCAAAACACTCCATTAACTCATAATGGCGGGTCTAAATCTTTCAACGTGGGGTGGGGTAAACTGAGTGGGCGGACGGGCGTGGGGGGCGTGGTAAACTGAAAAATATAGTAGTTAAGATTATCTACTTCGCATTACATTGTCTTCTCTGGTTTTGCATTTTGAATTACGCGAACACTTCAACGTATTACTAAATTTTAAAAACAAAATTACAAAAATCAAAAAATTCCGCTATACATGTTTTTTAATAAAAAAACAGAATCCTCCCGTCGCCAATTCAATTTGCAACAAGTCATATCACCAATTGAATGGACGATAGGAACCTCCCCCACTGTTCTCTTTGGCGACAGGGTCCCTGTCGACAATTGAAATGACGACAGAGACCTATTTTGTAAAAAAATCGACTATTTAACTATGTAATTATTTTTTAAAATATTTTTAAAAACTCTGACTATGTAACTATGCATAATAATATATTTTTAAAAAACTCTGACTATAAATTTTGCTAAAATTTAACTATGTAACTATGCATAAAAGTCTTGAGTTGGGAGACACGGTCGACGGTGACGGCGGCGGGTGGAGGGGCCCGCGGTGGGGCCTGTGGGCGGCGAGGTGGACGGTGCTGGGAAGCTGGGGCCTTCCTTAGGCATCGGCGCCTGCTGCGGGGTCGTCCTCATCGGCAGTAGATACTCTCCCCTGAAACCCTGAACCCGCTCTTGCTGCTGCTTCCGTGCAACTCCCCAGAATTTCTCTCTGCGTGTAAACTGGTTAATATAGTATCGTATGGAAATCTTGGTGGCTGGTAGTTTGGCCAGTTGATTGGTACGTCGTGTTGTCAGGAGTCAACATTGATGGGGAGGCTGGGATTGGGGAGGAGACATCATTTTCTGAAGCCCATGTGGCTGCATTAACCTTGAGAGATTTAGAGATTTGAGGCACATAATATTTGTAGCATAAATGGCACAGACTATAGCTACAGAGCGAATGGTACTTCGAATGACATGGAATGCGCCTCATCGCAATGAATTCTCTGAAATGTTTCTTGATATAGCTGCTAGATTTGCTACACTCAATCAGTAATGTAAACCGGCTTTATTGTTCAACTTATGTTCAGATTCCCGAATGTTACGTACTTTTGTTTGTGTGTGATTTCAGTGAATTTGTTGAGTGATATATAAGATATGCTGTACATATTTTGTGCTTGTAGCAAATGCCTGATTTGCTCAACCATGTGCTAGGATACGATGTAGCGTGATCACAAGTTGACTGCTTCATATTAAAATATTCTGCAGGATCGTGGTTTCAAATCTTCTATATTTGTTTAGCATGCCTATGTCCATTTAATAGTTGTGTAACTGTCGACCTGAATTGCGTGTCTGACTACTGTTTTTAGTTTACTCTTGAGGATGTCACTTACTCCAATGCTGGCTAGCTAACTTGCAAAATGTAACCTTGATCTTTATGCATCCTTGTTCAACAAGATTCAATGATTCTCTGCCATGATAGATCAAAGGATTTCTTCTTCAATTGAAGACAAAATTTATTAAATTCTGTTGTCAATCCCTCCCACTTTCGTGGCAAAAGATGTGTCATCACGCAATAAAAGGGCTTAGGCACGCAGTGTTCCCAACACATGAAATTTTACAGTGAATAGCGCAATTCCCATGTGAATCCTACAAAAAGTCCCGCGTTCCAAACGGGACAGTAAGATGTGCTGAGAGGCTCTCAAGAACTTCCATGCATATCTTCTCTAGCAAAGCAGAATCATCACAGGACTGCACAACTGAAATGATTGGAAGCTTTTGTTCGAATTCGAGCTCGACGGTCGTTTCAGAAGCAACAACGCCCATGATCACTGTCACTGAGCACAATCTGTTCCTGAGCAGATGCCAATAAAGGCATGTAAGTGATGTAATCATGTCATGAGTTGGGCCACTGTTCGTGTGTGAACAGTAGTTATAATACTGTAGTACCACACACTATTTTTACCGGGTTCACGAGTGCATTAGTAGTTAGAAAATAGAGATAGAATACTTAATTTGCTTATTAGTTGGTTTTACTTTCTTAGTTATGTATTCCATCTAATAGAGATAAGTTTTCTTAGAAATATATATTATTTCTTAGAGGTCAAGTCAGATCGTCCCTATAAAAGAGATAACATGTATCCATTATCAATCAAGTAAGAAAAATAAATTAATCTAGTCTCTCTCCTAAACAATGGCAGAAGCCTTCGCATCATGGATATCCATCTATCACGTACCATGATGACCGCACAGAGAAACAGCTTTGTCAACGTGAAATATAGTTCACGAGACATTCGAATAAAGGCATGTACTATGAAATTATGGGCTTGCTTTGTTGCATAACTGAACAATGATCATGATTACAAAGCAAAGAGACAGGTTAATTACAAGGCACGTAAGTAATCTGATTGGTATTACGGTTAAAATTCGGTAGCTAGTGGCGTGCACTTTGTTTTGGTTTGGTCATTTGGTCTTGCTGCTATCATAATACAACAAGTTTTGAACAGCTTAAAGTCGATGTGAAGTCATCATAATCATTGCCAAGAGCCTAAATACAAAGACTGCGTTTCAAATTTTACACTTTGCCTCAGTTTTTTTTAACGCAAAAACTGCAAGAATATCGAGTGTCAAGTATACCAAATTGTTCCGTTCGTTCCAGCGAGTAGGTTTTGCAAGTCTTTTCCCCATCCAACAAATTTAATGGACTGAAATCACTGATAAACACAGAAAAGACAAGCGTATAAAAGAATATACCGGTGCAAATAATCTTATTGAGAATCGTACCAATCACAATTGTCCACTAGAACATCAACCCTTTGACACATCACAACTATTTCTTGTACAGACAAAAACTGATTATTGCCCAGCACTTGAATTCCAATATCTAGAACCACCGATGAACTGCGTTAACTAATCCAAACCAGTAATGTTAATCTTTAGAGTCATACACAAAGAATAATTACCAAACAGCAAGCTCTCGAGCAGACAGATTTCTTTCACAGAGATCGTTCATCCAAGGACATATCTGCGGTAAAGAGGATATCATAACAGGACTGAAACCAGCCGTGTTATTCCCTCATATGCATTAGCAATCATCTCCAGCAGCTGAGCAGGTTTGCAATCTGTTTCAAATCATGATCACCTCAGGCAATGAATTTTCAGAAATATAATCACCGTCCTGTTTTCGCACGTTTCATCCCAGTGGAGTTGAAAGGGGATACACTTGGACTAAGGTGGGAGCTTGGACTTCCCTCCCTTAGAGTGCCATTCAGAATTGCCAATTCTCTCAGCTGTTGCTTCTTGTAGTAGTCCATGGACTCATCCTGACAATAACACCAGTTAGCGGGATAGGTAATGCCAAGTTAGAAGTAAGTGGGAACAGACAGGACGTAAGGGTACGTACTACTGGTTTGAGAAGATCCTCCAGTATGGCCACAGCTTGGTTTAGTCTAGCATCAACGATATCCACCGGGAACTCAGCTTCCACAAGCACATGCAGTGGATCATTTAAATGCTCATAGCCAGGCTTGTCTCTAAGCTTGTCTTCCTATATAAGAACAAACTTTATTTTTCAGAACCTCTCCAACATTGTTTATAGTCAGGAGATGAGAAAACTTGTTAAACTCAAGAGGTAAATACTGTGAACATGATTACGAAAAAAGTGATTAGATTTAGAAACTAAACAGTTATCTTATTTAGTCACGGACCAATTAGAAAAAGATACACTGATGTATGATCCATAACAAAAGAGTTCCAGCTCACATATATTATTAGGCAAAAGATTTGAGTGCAAGATTGCAAGTCAGAAGCAAAGGTTACATTTAACAGAATGAAATCAGGATTGCAGTTAAGTTTGGAAGATTATTTACAGTAAACATGGATTTGTATAGCAGCCACAACTAAATAGAGCATTTTAAAGATGTAAGAGAATATCCCTATAGTTGAAATCTTCACCTACAGGAATAGTTTCTTATAAAAACGACAGCAAAGTTATGACCATTATCCACTATTCAGGGGATAACATGAGAATATAGATGAAATGAATCTAATAAACAACACAACTCCGTTTTATTGGCAATGTTTTACATATAAAAAAAACTCCGTTTTTATTGACAGTTCCATATGCCTACTAACAGCAGTCAAAACCAAACCAGAGAATTAAGAGTTATGGGGTGAGATACCACTAGTGCATCAAACTTAGATAGACAGATTCCAGAAGGTTTGAGGCTTTGGGCACTGTTTCCTGGCAGACGTACTAAAACAGTTCTAGATTATACATCTTGACAAGCCTAGATCGCATCTTATGACACTTGAATATCACAAATAATTGAGATTGAAATTGGAAGTGTTTCTTTAACTTTAATTAATATTAATCCCATTATTTCTTCAACAGCTATCAACAATTCACTGGGAAAAGCAAAATAGATGCCTTTCTTTAAAATATAGGTAGTTTCATATCAATCAGAGCCAACCCTAGGTATTATATTACGATACTACTTATAATTGATTAGCCAATTCAGTTACCAGCCATATATACTATATTTATATTTCAGTGCGCATAATAAGTATTGTAACATAACAGCAGTGGTCCTAAAAGGTTCTGCTCCTTTTAATTAGTAGACAACTATAGCATGACAGTTCTAATCTGCGTTTCATTACCTTAACAGAATCTTTCACTGAACCCCATCCACGAATATAGACTCTACATTGGGTTGTAGCTTCAACTCTTTTCAGGGAGTTTCCTCGTGGTCCCAACAAACGACCAACAAAGTTGCACTAATCATAACAAAAGATTGTAAATGATTTGAATTTGGCATAGCACGTCAAAATGAAAGTTAAAACAGTTCACCCAAATAGCTGTAGCTAAAAGTAAGTTGTACATACATTAGGATACTTGTCCACAGGAACATCAATCCTGACAACTTTCTTCACAACAGGGCTGCCAGCAACTCCAGGAGCACCATTCCAGCCCATGGATGATGATTGGTATACCCCCATATGCTGAAAAAAATATATCAATATAAGCAAAGAAGCAAGATAATATAAAGAATGTTGGCAGTTGGTACTTGGCAAATGGAGACAGCCACTATTGTGCATTGATTATATGACAAAAACAAATTATACAAGAGTCATAATGATAAAATTAGGAAAGGAATATGAACAAAGAAGTTCATATCTCCATGTCAATTCCTTAACAAAGCCCAAGTTGTTTTTCATCATGTATTGTTCAATTACCATTTTCATGGGCAGGTGAAATTGCTAAAAGATTGAAAACATTGGTTACAAGAATGAGGTTTTACCTGGAGCTAGTATTTAAATATAATAATTTCATGGGCATATCCAGTTGTTTCAAATATTTAAATCTGATAGTAAAACCCTTACGTGGACCATTGGCGCTAGTTGGCAGCATGGGTAGAAATATGCTAATTTGAAACGCAATATCCCCCCAAAAAATATTTGAAAGTACCAGAAGATATATATTGGCATGCTAAGAATTCTCTAAGCACTGCGTCTTAACTATGGGTGTACATGCTATATAAAAGGGATGACAAGGCAGTTAGGACATGTAAAACCAATAATCACAAGATCATATGAATTTGCACGACCTCTGTTTGCATTACCGACCATCCCTCCAGATCCATTGGTTGACCGTTCATAGGGTGGCCAGCTAATCTTAATGAGTTACCATGATCGATTCTCTCGGATTCAGCAAAATTTGGGTTAGGTGGCAAAGAAGATGCCCGCAAAATTTCTGCATTGAAGAAAACAAACCATATGAGATTCGAGTACGTATTATCTGAAATACTGTTGAATATAAATGAGATAGGTTATATTTATTCCACTTCAAATCAGGGAGAAAACAACCAGGCGAGATTTTTCAACATGTCTAAAACAGTCAAACGGGAAACCACACCAAGAAGCTAGAATTTAGAAATTACCACACTCAATTGTATAATAGCTTACATAGTTACATTAATATACAAATGTAAAAAATGAAGCATGCCAACTGAATGATATGATTGGAGTTCTATACAATGTTCATATTCTCATTTCTCAATGGATTAACTTCTATGGTTTTTAAATACCATAGCTGGTGGCACATTTATATTTTACGTAAATGGCATCCATTAGGGGTTTGGAAGTAATTTACGGTGGCAAAAATAATAAATGTGTAGGACCTTGGTGTGAATTAAATCGGTAATAGGGTTTGTGACAACTGACAAACGAGTAGACAACACAATCTAGCAAATATCCTTTTGAACATCTTTTCTTATTGAAAAGGAAGGACAAGATTGTCCAAGAAGAAAAAAGTTTCTTCTGATGAATAGCAGGGATAGCTAAAATTAGCAATTGGGTGAATGTGCCGCTCAAATAGGCAACTTGTATTGAAAACTATTAAGAACTGCATAAATAAATAACATTAGAGTAATATGCAAAAACCGAACAAGGCAAAGGTAGGAAACCTTGGTTTAAAAGCCTGTTACAAAATGGAAGAACTTGCACGAAGGGGGCTAATTTCTGCCTCTCCGCGAGTAACTCAGCAAGATATCTGAAAAGCAAACAATCTTTTTAGACAGATCAATTATAAGCATCACTGGCATAGATTTACTGAAGAATTAAAAATCAATAATCACTCCAATAATTTGAAACATAAAAAAAGCAGGACTACAAAATGATCTGTACAACAAGCTGAACAACAGAGAGAATTTACGATCGAGTTAAAATGATGATCACTTCGCACATGAATTTTACATCAGTGTCCAATCAAAGAGATAATGCTCACTTATTCCTAACAGTCGCCAACAGTCAACAAAACAGACTCTAATATATCATTAGCAGGCAATCCCCAAAATCCCCCAACTCCGGAGATCACTATAGCAGCGGGACAGCATTGATCAACGCCAAAATCTCGCCAAGATGGTCAAAATTAAGCACAAATCTCGCACGAGCAGAATCAAATCTCGCACTCCTCCGAATGATTTCCAACCAATAGGATCAGCGAGACGATAAAAAAATCAAAACTTTGCAGAAATATCACACGGAATACAGAACTTAATAGCAGGGGGCCGGGTGGAGCATGCACATACCTCTCCCTCTCAGAGGCAGACGACCTCATGGGATTGTGGTGGTGAGGGGAAGAATGGACACCAGATGGTGAGTACTGGAAGAAGGGGTGTGGTGGGATCCTCTCATCCATGGCTCCCAACAAAAACAAGAATTCAAAGAGAAACTCTACAAGATTGCAGCATTCTTTGGGCAAACTAGGGAGGGGCAAGAAAGAGCCCAGGGAGCCAAGAAATCAAGAAACCAAGAAGAGCAAACAGCTAGGTTGCTATAAGAGCAAATGAATGGGGGAGGAGGTCTATATGGAATCCAAGGAAATCGAAAAAGACAGAAAGGTGCCAAGAACCAAGAAATAAGTATAGGGATGGGTGGGATTATATATGTATGTGTGTGTATAAAATAAAAAGGGAGGGTAATAGCTGGGTTCGTATCAATCAATGATCAGAGCACAGGCTGTGCAGGGGTTGGCACTTGGCAGCAGCTCTTTGTGCCTGCCTGCCTGCCTGCCTGCCGATGCTGTTCTTGCTTGCCCTTCCTCGTCTCCTCTGTATGTACAACAACACACCCTGTGGGAGAAGGGGTGGGTGGGAGGTGAGAGAAGGGAAGAGACAAAACCCAAACGAGAGCTTTGGATGCTCTCTCACTGCTGTATGTATCTCACCAGTTCAGATGATTGGAGCAGATCTGTTCACGGATGGGCCGACCCGGACCGGAGCTCAGATGATTGGAGCTCCTACCAAGACCCAGCCCGGCCCAGCCCGGCCCGAGTTCGGTTTGGATTGGGCTTAGAACTTGAATTCTTGTCCGAAAGCCCGATGAAATGCAATTAAAATAACAAAAACTATTTTTTATTCTCAAAATGATTTGAATATTATTTTTATTTCCAAAAATAATTTAAATAATATATTTTAAAAGGAAATGCATTTTTCGAGCTCGGCTCGGGATCGGGCCTGCCGGCTCAAGACCGGCTTTTAGGCCCGACTCGACGTTTGAACAGATCAACCCCTGCCTGCCTACTTCTCGAGCTTATTTCTTTTTACCCCTGTTATTATTGTTTTAATAAGTCAATTTCACCCTTCTCTTCTTAACTATTTGCGAATCAAGATTTTAACCTCTCCTCAACTATCAACGCCTAGTATTTTACCCTCTGAGGACATTCCAGCATAGTTTTGCTCTGAAGCAACGCTGATGTGAAAGTGGTTTTGACATGAATACTTGGTTTAGGGTGATGTACCAGCCCAGTCAACGTGATCATCAAACACACACAAATATATAGCAAGACCCATCAATCAACCTCTTGTCCTCTTCTTCCTCTCCTCTCTTTGCCGACAGCCATGGCTGCCTCCTCTCTCCCTGGCTGCAAATGGTGCGGGTTTATGCCTCTGTACCGTGTCTCTGCAAGCCCTCTCATTCCCCATGTTCGCCATGCCTTTGTCCTTACTTGGACTCATCTCAGTAGGTGGACAGAGAGAGAAGAGAAGAGCAGAGTAGAAGACAACACAACCCAAGAGGAGGAGATAAGAGAGCAAGATCGCCTCGGCTTCCCCTACAACAACCCTCAATCAATTTGAAGAAATTTTCCACCTACTCACCAAATTGTTTCTTCTTCTCTATGTCCGGCAACGAGCCACAGACCCCGATCTCACAATGTCGGTGAGATCTCCAAAAAATATTCATGTCACATCGTGTCTCACATGTAAACTTTATTTCCCCTCAAATCAATTTTAGGTTAACGTCGCGAGGTCGCCAGGAACAATGTCATCTTCCTCAGCTCAGACCACACCTCGCTACAGGAGTCCCATGCCATGGTGAGTTCCCATCTCTATCCGTTCGCGTCACCAGAACTGCCTCCTTCTCCTATCTTGGTTCCTCCACTCATTGGTCTTCGTTCGTCGGTGTTGAACCGCTGCCGCCGTGTCCATCCTTTCTCGTCGCCACTTAACACTGCTGCTCCACCTCCATGCACACAATGGGCCAACCGACACCACCACCCCGTTACCTACGACCTGCGTAATCCATTTTCGTAGTTTCCTTGCTCCCAACATGTCAAACCCGAGAGTGAAGGATACTAGATCCTCTGTGTTTCATACATTAGTCTAGGAACAGCTAGTGCAGTAAAAAAAAGCGGGTAGCATAACCATAATACACCATCCATTTCTAATAATTAAAGTTTGTTACAGAAGAGGCATAAAGCCAACCAGCAAAATACAGCGGAAGCAAAAATAGTAAGGAAGGCCACACGATTTGCCAAAGCCAATCATCTGGGGGTGCAGCCTAGTCGTTCATGTTCCTATCATCCACGTAGTACTCTTCTCCTACTCAATAATTTATTAAGCAAGAGTGAGCACAACTAATCGTGCTCCGCAAGTTACACCCAATAACAGAGTTTAATGAATGCAAGGATTTATCAGAGAAGGCTTATATGGCTCAATTTGCATAAAGCAATATTTTTCATTTAAATATTCATACTAAGTTCTGAAGTAGTTTATTCTATAACTAAATTTATTTTCTCAATCTCAAGTTTTATAGTGAGATAACATTCATCGACGAGTGGTGAAGGATACTCTCCTATCACATGGCATACTACCCAATTTCTCAGTTGGATAAAATATCCAAAAACATTTCATAAAGTCCTTTGAAAACAAAACCAAAATCTAACTTTGCATTGTGTGGATATCGTGAGGATATGTGCACGATCTCAGGATGATGAGTCAATTGGCAATGGCGTCATTGGTTTGCAAATTCTCGCGTTTTCGGGTTTGCTCCAAGGTTGTCAGAGCATCGCGGATCGACGGTTGTAGTGGCCGGACCGCCCGTGGAGCAAACCGACCGGCCATGGTGACCGGTCCGACCGCTCCCTTGAAAGTTGTGTTTTTGGAGCTGGGCCAAAAATAGGTTGTGTAGGCAAGTTAGGGGAGTCTCCTGGATGTGGTCCCATCATTTTTGGAGCTCCCGGTCAAAAGTTCTATTCGATTGAAATTTCGGAAGGTTTGAATTTCTCGCTGAATTTTGGCTAAGTCTTGGACCGGTCCGACCGCCGTGATGGGAGCGGTCCGATCAAGATGAATCGGTCGACCGCCCTATGGGGCGATCGGCATACGATCACTGAATGAAAGCCAAGTGTTGCATTGAGTTGATTTTGAGTGTGTGATCAACTTCAATGCTTTATTGATGTATATCGCATATGGAATCGACGTGGGTCAAGTTGTGAAGAACTTGTTCCTAAACGGTTTGTTTGTGTATTGTCATGCGGTGGCTTGCGTGTCAACGACGTCAACGGTGGGTTGATCGACTACGCTTGGAGAGCCGAGGTCCGAACGATCGGATATCAGGGTGAGGTTGTGTGACTCAAGCATGGTGCGAATGGACAAGATGGATCGAAGCGGGTGGTTTAAGATATTTGGTTGGATCAGATCTTGATTTGGTGCGAGTCTGGGAGGTTCCGATGGGATTCGGACAAGAGAGGCTTGGCGACGCGATGAGAACCACCGATCAACCTACGTGGTGAAGCGGCGATTGCTTCAAGAGTTATTTGTGTGTGGGTCCCATGTGTAAGAGACCCAAAAGGGAAACCCTAGCTCTCTAGTATAAATAGGAAGGGAGAGGTGAAAACCAAGCAAGCATTCATTTAGCCCCTTCTTCCTTTTTCTAGGGTTTGGAGGAGAGGAGAGGAAAACTAGGGTTTGGAGTGTGCTCCTTGTTGAGCTCTTGCCCTCCTTGGTGGAGAGGCTTTGTAAGCATCTATTGTGGATGAACAATCTTGTGATGCTTAATTGAAAGATCAATTGCTCCTTTGTGTTCTTCTCTCTTTGGATGTTTTTGGTGCTTCCTTGATTCAAAGGTTCATGCTTGGTCTCTTGGCCTACTTTACCTTGCTTTGATGTGTGGGATTACTACTAGAGTCATCTAGATCATCAAACCCCACAAGCAAGTCTTGAATCAAGATTTCCTCATTTCTAGGGTTTGTGCACCTCTTTGGTAAAATCTCAAGAGATCGTTTTATGAAGTGGATCGACCGATCGTCGCTAGAAATAGGTCTCCAATATCTTTAGGAAGGTGTGCTAGAAATTTGGTCAAGTTTTATTGGTTGAATCAAAAGTTGGATCAAATTTCGTTTTGGATTTGGGTGGAGTTTTTCAAGATCGACTCTACCGGTCCGACCCTTCTTCAACGGCGGTTCGACCTCACCGTGTTTTCATCATTGGTTTGCCGGGTCGAATCATTGCCCACCGGTCCGATCCATTTGGATAGTTCGGTCGACCGCTTCTTGACCGTCGGTCCGATCGCGTGGTAGCCGGCCGACCGCCGTGTCGATGAAGAACATTGAGTTCTTTTCTCCTTTTGTGTCGTGGTGCTTGAGGGCTTATCAAATTCAACACAAGGCTTCCGTTGTGTGCTCACTAAACTTCTTAGCTTTCATAGCTAAAGGAGTAAAGTACGTGTTGGTTTTGATTTAGGTGAGAAAGTTTTGAAAGCGCCTATTCACCCCCCCTAGTCGCCTTTCCGGTCCTACACATTGGCTTTGCTAAGCATGTCCATAACCGTGAACACGGCTATTCCAGATAGTTTTACACTATGCAGAGGTGTACAGTTTTACCCACACGACACGACTTCTCTATTTTGTCTGGCATCCGTCGATATCACCACTCACTACCTTAGGTGAGCAGTCTAGAGCATGTGACAAGGCCTTTACAAAGCGCTATTCCACCGCAGTCTCGCCTCGCTAAGGTTTCGCTTCCATTGGGCTAACCACCTGCTAGATTTAAGCCCTCTCTTACGCGAGGTGGGAATACATAAAAGAAGATCGTAAAAGATATCCACGCAACCGGATGGCACAACTACAGTGAAATATTACAAATTAGTTAGCCAGTTTCTGCCCATTCAGGACATGTGGTAGTACGATGTGGCTTAGCAAGTGATGGTTTGAAGACCGGTTCTTAACTGACTTGGACGACTTCCAATAAACCCTGGGCCTGGATCATAGAAATGAATAGATCCCGTGCATAAACATGCACCCATCCAAACATCTATTTTGCCCAAGTCCAAACCAATTTTCATTTATTTTTCAAGTTAAATAATTTTTCAAAATTTATATGGTAAAAGCAATACCACAAGATCAAGTTAAATCATAGTTGAACATTTGCTAAAGTTCCTCAATTTAAACCATTTTTGTCTAAGCTTGTCTGAGCATAAACTTTTACAACGTGTCTAGTTCATACTAATGTACCAACTAGATTTTAACTACAATATCAAGGTATGACTATTTCAATAGCAACATTTGGCTATACAAAAGAATTGAGAATAAGTATAATTTTAAAAACAGGGATTTAATTAACTGGAATATAAATACACATGCAATAATAATTTAAAACAAAACTTACATAATTTGAAATACTGAGATTCAAATATGATCAAAGATGTAACTTACTTTGCTCAAAAGCTTGAGGATCTAGCTCTTCAAAATATTCGGATTCCCTCGAGTCGTCGAAATTTATATGAGAAAACGAAGCAAAATCAAATAAAATCCTAATGAACTTCAAATTAAATTATTTTAGTGTAGATAGCTAGATCTTGATTTAAGATGAATTTAGAAATTTGAAACACTCGAATCGGAGCTCGAACGAAGGAGAATGGGCTCTCGAAAGTTTTGAAATCACATGGTCGGAAGAAGATTGACTGGTCAGAAGGGGGTTCGACTACAGGTGGTCAGAAGGAGGTTTCGACTACCTGGTCGAAGGACATTTCGACTACAGGTGGTCGGAAGGAAGTTTCGATTAGCTGGTCGGAAGGAGGGTTTGACTACACGTGGTCGGAAGGAGATTTGACTGCACGTGGTCGGAATGAAGTTTGACTACCTGGTCCGAAGGAGGTTTCCACTACACATGGTCGGAAGGATGTTAGACTACAGGTGGTCGGAAGGAGTTCGACCACCTGGGCGAAAGCAGCGGCGCACACAATGGCGGCGGGAAAGGGAAGGGAGGCACTACATAGAACGCAGAGTTGCGAGATGAAGCCGGGGATGTGGTTGATGGGGGCGGGGCTTCACTGCAGGCGGCGTAATCACCGGTGGGGAATGCTTCGGCTGAAGCGTTTGGAGCTCGTAAATCCGGCGAACGAAGGCGAAAGCGAGAGGGGGAAAAGAGAGAGGAGTGTGGAGGGTTCTCGGTGCTCCTATTTATAGAGGCCGAGGAGGAGAGGGGATTTCAAAGGCAGGGGTGCACGAGCGAAAGGCAGGGGCCGGCATAGGGCATGGTGCGACCAGCGAGATTCGCGGAGAGGAAGGGCAGGTGTGGGATTGACAGTGGCGGGACAAGGCATTCAATGCGCATGGAAGAACATGGAGGAAAATACACCGCCGGTGATGTCTTTTTCGGTGGTCGTGACCCAGCGCGGACGCGGCTCGGGACGGGGTGGAGTAGAGGACAGGTGAGGGAGGAGACAGGGCGGCGAGGCGCGGCGGGGTCAACATGAGTAGGTGAGGGAGGGGATGGGGTAGATACCGAGAGGACGGGGCGGTCGAGGCGTTGACACGGTGGCATGGGCACTAGCTTCGGGAGGAAGACAATAGGGAGGTAAAGGCGTAAGTGGGGGCACTGCTCGGCGAGGCGAAGCGAGAAGCACGCAGGCAAGCGGTAGGAAGTCGAGCCACGGGAAGGAATAGGAACGAGCCACGGGGGAATTCGGCGTGAAGCATTTTTCAGAATTTTGAAGATTTTTGAATTACAAAAATTAAAATAATTCATTTAGTTTTTTAGAAAATAGTAAATAAAGTCCAAAAATTCTAGAAAAATGCACAGAAAATCCTTGAATCATTTTGAACTTAATAAATATATCTTGAACTCAATATTGGTAATTAATTTTGCAAATAAAATTATTTTGGCTTTAAAATAATTAGGGAAAACTTTTTAAAACCCTAAAATTCTAGGAAAAAATAAAATTTATTTTTAACTGGAAATAATAATATGGGCCATTACAAACCTACCCCCTTAAGGGAATCTTGACCCTGAGATTCAGACTTGGTTAGCAAAAAGGTGGGGATACTCGGCTTTCAGATCTTCTTCTCGTTCCTAGGTGGCTTCTTCTTCTGTGTGATTACTCCATTGGACTTTGCATGAACTTATGATCTTTCTTCTAGTGATGCACTCTGTGACATAAAAAATCTTGATTGGCTGCTCCACATAGGTGAGGTCCTCCAGAAGATCGATGCTTTCAAGCGGTGTTTGCTCTGTTGGAACTCGAAGACACTTCTTCAGTTGTGACACGTGGAAGACATCATGAACTGTAGATAAAGACACCGGTAGCTCTAACTGATACGCGACTTCGCCTTTCCTTTCCAAAATCTTGTATGGTCCAACAAATCTTGGTGCGAGTTTTCCTTTTATCTGGAATCTTCTTACTCCCCTGAGTGGAGTTACTTTGAGATAGACAAAATCGCTTGTTGCAAAGGACAGTTCTCTGCGACGATTGTCAGCATAGCTTTTCTGTTGGGATTGAGCCACTCTCAATCGTTCTCTTATCATTCTTACTTTACTTTCAGCATCCTTAATCAAATCAGGCCCGAAGAACTGATGTTCTCCGACTTGATCCCAAAGGATAGGGATCCTACACTTTCTTCCGTACAATACTTCAAATGGTGATATTTGCAAGCTGGCTCGACAGATGTTGTTGTACGAGAATTTTGTATAAGGAAGATTCTGGTCCCAACTCTTTCCATAGTCTATAGCACATGCTTGAAGCATGTCTTCCAAAATCTAGTTTACACATTCCGTTTGTCCATCTGTTTGGGGATGATATGTTGTACTGAAGTTGAGTCTGGTCCCCAAGGCTTCATTCAGGCTCTTCCAAAATCTAGATGTGAACTGCGATTCTCTGTCAGACACTATCCTTTTGGGTATCCATGTAGACAAACAATCATTGTCGTGTACAACTCGACCAATTTACTACTTTGTAAGTGGTCCTAACAGGAATGAAGTGTGCCACTTTAGTCAAATGGTCAATCACGACCCAGATGGAATCATACCCGATTGGGTCCTAGGCAACCCGGTGATAAAGTCCATGTCGATTTGTTCCCACTTCCACTCGGGAATTGGTAATGGCAGCAACAATCCAGCGGGTCTTTGATGTTCTGCTTTAACTCTTTGGCATACATCACATTGTGCAACCAATTCAACAATCTCTCGATTGATACCAACCCACCAATATTTTTCTTTCAGGTCTTGGTACATCTTGGTACTTCCAGGGTGAATGGAGTAAGGTGATTCATGGGCTTCCTTCAGAATCAACTACTTTGTTTCTTGGTGATCAGGTACACAGATACGGTTACCAAACCAAATTGTACTATGCTCATCCTCTGAGAATCATGGGGCTTTACCTCTTCTCATGTTCTTCTGATATCTTTAATATCTTCATATTCGTTTTGATTTTCTATGATTTGACTCTGAATGGTTGGTTGACTCTCCAGAGTGTTCACGCAACCCTGGTTGATAAATTCTAAGTTCAGACGCCTTAATTCCTCATACAAACTTGGCTGACTTTCTTGAACCGATATAGTATTACAATACCCTTTTCAACTCAGGGTATCTGCCACTACGTTTGCTTTGCCCGGATAATAATGGATCCCAATGGCATAATCATTTATCAGTTCCAACCATCTTCTATGCCTGAGATTGAGCTCTGACTGGGTGAAGATGTATTTCAAGCTTTGTGATTCGTGAAAATCTCACAGCTATTACCAACAAAGTAATGCCGCCAAATTTTCAAGGCATGCACAATTGCGTCCATCTCCAGGTCATGCGTCAGGTAATTTCATTTATGAGGCTTCAATTGGCGAGACGCATAAGCCACAACTTTTCCTACCTGCATCCATCCAAGGCCCTAGCGAGTGGCGTCACAGAAAACCTCAAAGTCTTTATGGATGTCACGCAAGGTCAAAACAGGTGCAGATACTAGCCTTTTCTTCAACTCCTGTAAACTTTGCTCACAAGTATCGGTCCATTCAAATTTCTTCTTTCTTCAAAATATGAATCATAGGTTTAGCGGTTTTAGAGAAACCTTCGATGAATCTTTGGTAATAACCAGCTAAACCAATGAAACTCCTTACTTTGGTGACAGACTTGGGTTGCCTCCAATCCATTACGGCTTCAACAACTCCTCCTGCTGATATGATATGTCCGAAAAAAGCTACTTGGCTTAGCCAAAATTGACTTTTACTGAATTTGGCATAGAGTTGTTGCTCCCTGAGCCTCTCGAAAACTATCCTGAGATGCTTCTTATGCTCTTCTTCATCCTTCGAGTAGATGAGAATGTCATCAATGAATATGACCATAAACTTATCCAAGAATTCTATGAATACTTTATTTATCATATTCATGAAATAAGCTGGTGCATTCGTCAATCCAGATGACAATACTGTAAACTCGTACAGTCCATATCTTGTGATGAAAGCAGTCTTTGGTATGTCTTTTGGTTTGATCTTTAGCTGATGATAGCCAGATCTGAAATCAATTTTGGAGAAAACATTTGCTCCTTTCAATTGATCAAAGAGATCGTCGATCTTGGGCAATGGATACTTGTTCTTGATTGTGACATCATTGAGTGATCTGTAATCCACACAAATCCTCATATTGTTATCCTTCTTTTTGACAAACAGTAATGGTGCTCCCCAAGGTGATGAACTTGGCTGTATATAACCCTTATCTTGTAATTTTTCGATTTGTTTCTTCAATTCTGCTAACTCATTTGCGGTCATTCTGTAGGGTCCTTTTGAAATTGGGGTTATCCCTGGGACTAGGTCAATTAGGAACATGGTGTCCTTGTCTGGTGGCATAACGGGTAATTCCCCAGGGAATACATCCAGGTATTCTTGTACCACTGGTATATCTTCTAACTTTACTTCTTTCAAACTGGTCAAGATATAACCTTCTCTAACTGAAGTCTCGGGTCTGAATTCTACTCTAATTGCCTATTCATTTGTGAGGGTGATAGACTTATTGGCGCAGTCTATCTGACATTGATTCTTGGCTAACTAATCCATTCTGATAATCACATCCAATCCTTGGGAGTGCAAGACTATTAAGTCTGCTATAAAGGGTACTCCTGATATTTCCAAGGTAAGCTTTGAGCGTTGGGAACTAGACCTCATTTTGAAGCTCAAAGAATGGATTAACATATGGTTAACTAGGGGAGAGATAGATAACCCATATCTGCCCACAAACTTATTTGAAACAAAAGAATGTGAAGCTCTTGGATCGAATAAAACTGATGCTGGTACTGAATTGACAAGGAATGTACCAAGGACCACATCTGGTGCAGTTTGAGCTTCTTTTACTATGATGTGATTCACACGTCCCTTCATGAACTGAACAGATAGCTTAACAACTGGAGTGCTGCCAGGGGTGAGAACTCCTTGATTTGGTTTGGCCGGGGTTGTTGGCTGCTGCTTCTTCGGGTACTTATTGGCATAATACCCCAACTCATTGCAATGGAAGTAAGTAATTTCTGCAGTTGAGGTAGGTGCCTTCTTCTTAAACTGGCTCCCAGGAGATGTGTTGTGGAAGCCGAAGTTGATTGGACGATGAGTTGGCATGGGTGCTTTGGATGAAAGAGACTGGAATTTCCCGTGCTGAGGTGGCTGAGGTTGAGTAGTGCAGAGCTTGAAAAACCCCCAGAGTTGAACTTCTGGGATGCCATCCTTCTCTTACGGTTATCCATCTCTAGGTGCTTGCTTTCCTGGCGGACAGCCTTGTTCACCAACTGCTGAAAGTCGGTATAGTCTTTATCAATGAGGCGGACGGAGAGATCATCATTGAGCCCTTCCAAGAAACGTTCTTGCTTGGCCTCATCAGTAGCAACATCTTTCGGTGCATAGCGAGCTAACTAATTGAACTTGTGTAAGTGCTCGTTGAATGAGCGATTGCCTTGGCGCAAGGTGCGAAACTCTTTCTTCTTCAGGGTCACCACGCCCGATGGGATGTGAGCATGAAGCTTTCACGAACTCGTCCCAAGTGATAGTCTGCGCATCAGCATGAGACTGAGTGAAATTGTCCCACCACTCTGATGTTGATCAGTTTAGCTGGTGAGAGGTGAACAAAACCCTCTCGCGATCAGTGCATTACGCGATATCCAGCTTCTTGCTGATTACCCCAAGCCAATCATCAGCATCCATTGGTTCGGCGCTGTTGGAAAAGGTCGGAGGACGCATCCTTATGAACTCAGATATGTTGGCCCTTGGGGGAGGTGTAGCGTGAGGTTGAGGTTGAGATGCTGCTGTTGTTTGCAAGTTCTGTGTGTTGTTGACTGATTGCGCGAGCAGGTTGATTAGTTGTGACTGGCTGGTCATCATTTGGTGTCAATCGGGTCTTTCAGCCGAATGGGGAGGTGGCAATGGAATCGGGTTATCTTGATGACCCACATTGTCGTTGTCCTGACTGTTGGTGCTGCCACTACCATTGTGAGTAGTGACCATCTATTGGATCTCCAAGGACTTAGAAAAGAGGAGGAGAAACTAAGAGGGATAGAGCGAAACAACACAACCCAAACAGAATAACCAAATCAAAAGCTTTTTCAATTAACTTTAATAGCTTTATACAACGTTCTACTTGATCGATACTCTTAATTCTGATGGAATGACTCCATGCACATAATGAGCCATGGTAAACTTAAATTATATGGCTTGTCGACATCGTGATCTTCGGTTCGCGGTCTTCAATGAGACTTATTTGACAGTGCTCTCTTGACAGCTTGTTGTCTTGAGGTCTTGAACACAATGGTGAAAAACGCATCGACCATCTATAGAAATTTTCAGGGGAAAAAGGATCTGATTAACATGGAAAGATGATGAAGAGGGAATTAGGTAAGAGAGAATTGCTATGAATAGGCTAAGGTTAGATAGACGACCAAGACGAAGAGAGAACAATTTATTTTTCTTGTTATAAAAGAAGTTTTTGAAGTTTGCTAATTATCAGCCATTCTAACTAGGTCACGACCTACAGTCGAGATGGATATAATACGACTTCTTGTCGAACCCGAGAGCGAAGGATCTCATATCCTCTATGTTTTATACACTAGTCCAAGAACAGCTAGTGTACACAGTCAAACAAAAGCGGGTAGCATAACCATAATATGCCATTCATTTCTAATAATTAAAGTTTGTTACAGAATGGGCATAAAGCCAACCAGCAAAATACAGTGGAAGCAAAAGCAGTAAGGAAGGCTACACGATTCGCCACAGACAATCATCTGGAGGCGCAACCTAGTCGTCCATGTTCTCATTATCCACATAGCACTCTTCTCCAGCTCAACAATTTATTAAGTAAGGGTGAGCACAACCAACCGTGCTCACAACCAACTGTGCTCCACAAGTTACACCCAATAACAGAGTTTAATGATTGCAAGGATTTATGAGAGGAAGGCTTATATGGCTCAATTTGCATAAAGCGATATTTTCATTTAAATATTCATACTAAGTTCTGAAGCACTTTATTCTATAGCTAAAATTCATTTTCTAAATCTCAAGTTTAATAGTGAGATAACATTCATCGACGAGTGGTGAAGGATACCCTCCTATCACATAGCATACCGCCCAATTTCCTAGTTGGATAAAATATCCAAAAAATATTTCGTAAAGTCTTTTCAAAACAAAATCAAAATATAACTTTGCATTGGCTTTGCTAAGCATGTCCTTGACTGTGGACATGGCTATTCCGGATAGTTTTACATTATGCAGAAGTGTACATCTTTACCCACACGACACGACTTCTCTATTTTGTTTGGCATCCGTCGATACCATTGCTCACTACCTTAGGTGAGCAGTCTAGAGCACGTGACAAGGCCTTTACAAAATGCCATTCCACCACAGTCCCACCTCACTAAGGTTTCACTTCCATTGGGCTAACCACCCGCTGGATTTAAGCTCCCTCTTGCGCTACGTAGTGAAACATCCACGCAACCTGATGACACGACCATAGTGAAACATCGCAAATTAGTTAACCAAGTCCGCCCATTCAAAACATGTGGTAGTAGGATGTGGCTTAGCAAATGGTGGCTTGAAAACCTGCCCTTAACAAACTTGGGCGACTTCCAAAAAAATTTGGGCCTTGATCATAAAAATAAATCGATTTTGTGCATAAACATGCACCCATCCAAACATCCATTTCGCCTAAGTCCAAACTAATTTTTATTCATTTTCTAAGTTAAATAATTTTTCAAAATTTCTATGGTAAAATCAATACCACAAGATCAAGTTAAATCATAGTTGAATATTTGGCCAAAGTTCCCAAATTTAAACCATTTTGGTCTAACCTTCTCTAAGCATAAACTTTTCCAACGTGTCTAGTTCATACTAATGTACCAACTAGATTTTAACTATAGCATCAAGGTATGACTACTTCAATAGCAACATTTGGCTATACAAAAGAATTGGGAATAACTATTGTAGGACCGGAAAGACGACTAGAGGGGGGTGAATAGGAGCTCAAACAATTTTTAAAGAAACTATTTGATTCAACAAGAATTTGTCTCCTATAGCTATGGTAGCTATGAAGATCAAATAAAACACACCAAGGAAGACTTAGGTTGAATCAATTCCAAACCCCCATGCGAGACGACAGAAAACACAGATTTGAGTTGAAGAATCAGGATAATCGGAACTACCGCAGGCAAATGAGTGGAACTACCTATAATCGGAACTTCCTCAGTTGAAAGGGTGGAACTTCCTATAATAAGAACTTCCTCAGTTATAAGGGCGGAACTTCCGATTATCCTGGAACAGTGTGCAGACAGCACTGTTTCAAAACGAAAAACGATCCAACTTTTGATTTATCCAATGAAACTTGACCAAACTTGGTACACACCTTCCTAAGGATATCTGGAATCTAATCCAAACTTGACCAAACTTTTGATTTATCCAAGTTTTGATCTTTCTCTGTTTTTCCAAAGGAAGGTTCAAAACCGAGCAAAACGAAAAACTTGATCCATCACTTGCTCGTGGGAGATTGATGATCTAGAGGATCTTAGATGTATTCCCACACGTCATAGCAAGGTAAAAGAGATGAAGAAATCAATCAAAAACAACAGGATCAAGGAAGCACCAAAATCATCAAACAAGAAGGAAGAACACAAGATGACTCATATTTGAGCAATCATCCATAGATTGATTCGATGTGTTTGCTGATTACAGTCTCTTCCTTAAGGAGGACAAGATCTCAATCAATGAGCACGCACTTAACACATCTCCCTTAAAGCCTAAGCCTCACCTCTCATCTCTAAACCCTAAACCCAACTAGGGTTTTGTCTCATGAAGTACTTAGGGGCTGCTAGGCAGCACCCTCTCTATTTATAGGGAGGCTTAGACCTTCTAGAAGATTTCACTTAATGGGCTCCCATTAAGGCCCAAAACAAATGGGACACGAACACACACATTTTGATTGACCTAAACCGCTAATCATCGCTCCGTCTTGCGCCGCGGTTTAGCCAACCGACTCTCAAGGCGGTATTTGGTGAAATGACCAAAATACCCCTTCTCGATCCTTCTCCATGGACCGAGTCTAATCCGATGGCAATCGCTTCGCGCCGCGTGTAGATAGACCGCTCTTATCATGTCGGCAAGTCTCTCCCGTCCAAATCCCATCGGAACCTCCAAGTCACTTGCACCGACCCCCGCGCCGCTTGATCCAACCAGCTGCATCGAACTGCATGTTCGATCCATCTTGTCCATTCTGCGCCATGCTTGAGTCTTTCGACCTCACCCGGCATCCATGATCGTCTTGGACCTAAGCCCTCCAAGCTTAGTCCCGATCCTCCTCGTTGACCGTCGTTGACCTGGAAGCCACCTGCACAGCAATAAACAAAGAAATCGTCTCCGGGAATAAGTTCTTCACAACTTGACACACGTTAGCTAAAACATGCAATATGCAACACATATGCACTGACCCCAAGAACTTGGCCTAACCCAATTTCAAATTTCCAATTTGACCGAAATTGAACTACAATCGGAACTTCCGCTAAGTAATAATCGGAACTACCGGACGTGCGGTAGTTCCGCTCCTAACACTGCGGTCGTTCCGATTCTCGGAGAAAAACAGAAATTCACAAAAAATCCTTCTCTGGAAAAACGCGTTTCCGCCAACAACCGAAAGTACCGCCAAGTAAAAACTGGAACTACCGATTTTCCTGATAATTGCAGAAGTACCGCGCCTTGCACGCCGGAACTTCCGATTATCCTGACACTTGCTGAAAACAGAAATTCAACAAACCAACAAGGCAAAATCCAAATATTTCATCATCCTAAGATCATGAGTATATCCCCATGATATCCACAACTATAATTTTAAAAACAGGGATTTAAACAACTTGAATACAAATACACATGCAAAAATAATTTAAAACCAAACTTATATAATTTGAAATATTGGGATTCAAATATAGTCAAAGATGTAACTTGCCTTACTTGAAAGCTTGAGGATCTACCCTTTCGAAATATTCGAGTTCCCCGGAGTCGTCGAAATCTATACGAGAAAACAAAGCAAAATCAAATAAAATCCAAATAAATTCAAATGTACTCCAAATTAAATGATTACAGTGTAGATAGCTTGATCTTGATTTAAGATGAATTTAAAATTTTGAAACACTCGAGTCGGAGCTCGAACGAATGAGAACGGGTTCTCGGAAGTTTTGAAATCACATGGTTGGAAGAGGTTTGACTGGTCGGAAGGAGGTTCAACTACAGGTGGTCGGAAGGAGGTTTCGACTACAGGTTGTCGGAAAGAAGTTTCGACTACCTTGTTGGAAAGAGGGTTCGACTACACGTGGTCGAAAGGAGATTCGACTGTAGGTGGTCGGAATGAAGTTTCGACTGCCTAGTCATAAGGAGGTTCGACTACACGTGGTCGGAAGGAGGTTCGACTACAAGTGGTCGAAATGAAGTTTTGACTACCTGGTCGGAAGAAGGTTCGACTACACATGGTCGGAAGGAGTTCGACTACATTGGCGAAAGCGGCGGCGCACACAGTGGCGGCGGGCGAGGGAAGGGAAGCACTACGTAGAACGCGGAGTAGCGAGACGGCGGGGATGTGGTTGATGGTGGCGAGGCTTCATTGCAGGCAACGCAATCACCGGTGGCGAAAGCTTCGACCGAAGCGTTTGGAGCTTGCAAATCCGACGAACGAAGGCGAGAGCGAGAGGGGAAATGGGGGAAAAGGGAGAAGAGTATGGAGGGTTCCCGATGCTCATATTTATAGAGGCCGAGAAGGAGAGAGGGAGGAGTTAGACGGCAGGGGCGCATGAGCGAGCTCTGGTCGGCACAGGCATGGCGCGACCGGTGGGATTTGTGGAGAGAGAAGGGTAGGTGCGGGATTGACAGCGACGGGATGAGGCATTCAATGTGTGTGAAAGAACATGGAGGAAAATGTGCCGCTGACGATGACCTTTTCAACGATCGTGACGTAGCGCTGACGTGCCTCGGGACGGAGTGGAGCATAGGGCAGGTCAAGGAGGAGATGGGGTGGCGAGGTGCGGTGGGGTCAATAGGAGTAGGTTAGGGAGGGGACGGGGCAGTCGAGGCGTTGACGCGGCAGCATGGGCACTGGCTTCGAGAGGAAGATGACGGGAAGGTGAGGCTGGCAGGTGGGGCCCGTCTGTCGGCGAGGGCGAGGGAGGGGTGGAGAAGCGCGGGCGAAGCGGGCCGGGAAGTCAGGCCGCGGGGAAGGAATAAGAATGGGCCACCGGGGAATTCGACCTGAAGAATTTTCTGGAATTTTGAAGATTTTCAAATTACAAATGAAATAATTCATTTAGATTTTTAGGAAATAGTAAATAAAGCCTAACAATTCTAGAAAAATGCACAGAAACTCCTTGAATCATTTTGGACTTAATAAAATTATTTTCAACTCAACATTAGTAATTAATTTTGCAAATAAAATTATTTTGGACTTAAAATAATTGGGGGAATTAAAAAAAACCCTAAAAATTCTAGAAAAAATAAATTTTATTTTTTTTAGTGGAAATTAAAATTTGGATTGTTACACAACACCCCTCTTCGTGGGGTGTCGCTGAGAAGCAGGTGACAGGAAATGATGGGGAAGAAGAAGCCCATTAGAGAATAACACTTGGGTTCTATAGTATATTTTCATTTTATTTATCTGATTTGTAAAGAATGGAAAATAAGTGGTATCCACGTGTCATCCAAATCAACAAAAATTGAACACGTAGACGCCACGTCAGTCAAAACCATGGTGGTTTATGGAGAGGGGTGTGTTTTGCACAGTTTTGAGAGTTTGAGGATGTCAAATGTATGGCGTTGTAGTTTAGGGTTGGTTTCCATAATTCGGCAAGAGTTCAGAGGTGTCCAATAGACTTGTCCCTTATTCTTTCCCTTCTAGCATGTATTATCATTTCCAACAGGTTATATTTACAAAAACAAAATTGGTTGTAGGGTAGAACTACAGAGTGGAAAAATATCAGGAATGTAAAAAAACTAGTACCACATTTTTAGCTAAAAATCTATCAACAAATTTGTTTAGAGGTCGTAAGTAAAGTAACTTCATATGCACAGGGAATTGGATCCTACAATACTACACTACTATATTAAAAAAATATAGTTATTATTATTATTAGAGAGTAATATATTTATTTATAAAAAAATTTAGTTCCATACTAGATTTAGACGACAGTGTAGTTGAGAAAAAAAAATACAAACTATAAACCAGATATTTACCATAGGAATATATACTACAGTGACTACTCCACCGTGGCGATATTATTTAGCTATTTGTTGAGGATTAAAATATTCATATATTATCTTAATATATGATAAAGACCATACGTCTTCGTGGTCGTAACTTCTAAGACCACCGACCTAACTGGTCGTAGGTATTACAGAAGTTATATAATAAATACCCTGGTCGGACAAAGTTCCAAACCTAGTCCACGACGAGGTAAGTGCTCGTAAAGCTATGAACAGGCGTCTAGGTCGAGTCTCCGACCACGCCACTCACTATGTGATGAATGGACCACGTGTTTCATATTCCGCATAATACAACACTATCACGACTGATGATTTAACATCTCCTAAATCATTAACCGCAAAACAGTTGACGTTTTCACCAACCGCCTTTACAGTTAGTGGAACCGTCAAACTGCCGTCTCTTCCCGACCAGGCGCGTCGCTCCCCAATGGATATCTCTTCATGGGATAACTGCCACAACTTCATCAACTATTTAAGGAGAATCATGGAAGGCCGGAGAGACAGAGGACACGGGGTACAGAATAGACAGCACAAGTAGAAGACATCAAGCAAGATATAACAAAGTGTTGTGTTTTTAGATACTCCCAGTGTTTGTAATTGTGAGTTCATAGCAATAAAGAGCAAGTTAGATCCATTCCCAGGAGTCACGCACATTTTTCCTCTTTTCATTTATATATTCATAAGATCGGCGATTTGATCGTCGACAGCTGGCGCCGTCCGTGGGGAAGATAGTGCAAAATTTCTGAAGAGGTTCTTTGCTCAACTCATCCGTTTTCTTCATATTCGTAATCGCAAGTATGGCAGGAACATGGGATGAGGAGAACTGGTTCGACTTGGATGACTACTCCAACCTTGACATGGAAGCCTGCATCCAAGCTATGCAACATGGGGAATCTTCGTCCTCCTCCGATGGTTCGCAGGTCGCTGACGACAGCGAACTTGAGCGGATGGATGAAGATACACCGTTGCGCCAAGAGGCGCTTTCTGAGGGACAGGTCGTTCCGACCAGTTCGGGACGTCCGAATGTTTTTCCAAGCCCGGTTTCCCCGACGGCGAAAAAGGGACCAACCGGCATCTGGTAACGGTGTCAATGAGACCCTCACCGGTAATAGGCCGAGTGAGGACGATAAGACTCAGTATCCGATCGGCAATCCGCCGAATCAGGCTGAGCCCGCCACGAAGACCTCAGGAGGTTCTCATCTCCGACCGGTCTCCATCGTGGAAGTCTCTGGTAGAAGCACTGAGAAGTTCTCCACTAGTCACAGTGGAAGCTCCTTAGAAGATCGTTGCTGGAAACATGAGGTCAACACGATCGGAAATGCTGATCGTGATGCCACTCATAGTCCTGCACACCCTGCCTCGCCACCACCTTCTAATGGAGATGGCGCGGGCAATCAAGCACCACCTACCAGAGGCAACGGAGCTGATGGACGTCCATCAGCTAATACGCGTGGCAAATTTCAAGGATGACGGGCATGGCGGAGTTAGGCCAAAGGTCGAGAGGAACTTCGGTCTCCGAACACCAACATCTTCGATGAATCCTCCGAGACCTTGGTATGATTCGAGAACTTGTGTCGTATTCAAGATATTCTTAATATCATCGACCACTGTCTGGTGAAGCTCGGGCTTTACCCAATTGGTGGAGCGGTATCGGAAATTCTTCAACGGTATGCGGCGCGCGGAGCGTCAGTGAGGGCAAAGGATGTCACAAAGTCTAACGGTGACTTCGTCTCGGCGCTCCTCCCTCGATGAGAGGCGGCATTGTCACCACCGGTACCTAGACCTCCTCGGCGATTCCGACCAAGAGGTCATGAAGGAAGAAGGTTGTTTGAACAACGACCTCTTCCCTAGCCAAGGAGAGCACCGCTTGGCGGATGATCTCGTCATCATCGAACCATACTAATGGTCAAAGGCGTCATGATAACATCTGCGGCCGGATCGGGACGACGGAGCCTCTGTTCAAATAGAAGAAACCGATCTCCTCGATCATAATCAGGCACCTTTTCCAGAAGGCGCTATGAATCGATTCTGAGTTGTCGAGCCTTTTCTGCGGGGCTCCAAGGCATGCGTTGGCCTAATGGGTTCCGACCGCCAACATGGATAAATTCGATGGATCTCAAAATCCATTAGAGTTTCTCCAGATATATACCACTACCATCAGAGCTGCTGGTGGTGATCAAAATGTGATGGCTAATTATTTGCCCACGGTTCTGGAAGGATCTGCGGTCTTGGTTGCTTAACCAACCGGTCGGATCTATTATGCAGGAACAACTCTGCGATCTGTTGATTGTGAATTTCCAGGGTACGTACGATCGCCCAGGAAAGGAGGATGATCTCCATCGAACTCGGCAAGAGCCAAAGGAAACTCTCCGTCAGTACATCAAGAGGTTCACCAGTTGAAATTCTATTCGAGATTGCGAGAATCTTACGTGATTCGAGCATTCAAAGGCGAGTTTAAGGAATCGACGGTTTACAGAGGACATCGCTATGAACCCTCCACGAACAACCGCCGAACTATTTGACATGGCTGATAAGTATGCGGCCGCTAGAGAGGCGGTTGAATGGAATGAAGCCATTGATCGAAAAGATAAAATCCCTCAACCTGGCCTTGAGAAGTCAGAAAAGCATCCCAAGAAGGTTTCCAAGAAGAATAAGCACCGCAAAATGGGCACCAAGGAAGTCCTAGCAGTTCCAGATAAACCGTTCAAGGGAAAGAAGGACTATACCGGTCGGGGCAAAGCCAAAGTTCCGACCGATAGCCATAATAAAGGTAAGAAGTGGTGTCCACTTCACCAACAGGCAGGGCATAACTTGCGCACCTGTCGTGTTTGGCAAAAGAAGCTGGAGGATTTCTATGCAAGTAAAGGCCCACTTCCCGCAATCCAGGAGTTGGGGGAAACATGTTCCAAAAAGGACAAGGATGGCGACGAAGAGATGAAGTACCAGGAGCCTCAGCGCACGGTCAATATGATCTTTGGAGGTTCTTCTTCATACGACTCACGCCGTCATCTGAAAGCCATGGAGCGAGAGGTCAACCTATCGGAACCTTCGATCATCGCCAAACCATCAAGGTGGTTGGATACCGTGATCTCCTTCAGCAAAGAAGATTGCCTCGTCTCATCAACTCGAGGGTAGGTTCCTATTATCGTAGAGCCTACTATTAATAATTGCAAAGTCAATCGAGTTTTGATAGAGCGGTGGTAGCTCTTTAAATATCTTATTTTGGGAGCTTTAGAAGATATGCGAGTTCCTAGATCAAAGGTAAAACCGTGAAATCGCCTTTCATGGCATAGTTCACGGTTCTACCGCCAAACCGATAGGACAAGTATCCTTCTGAGGTTCGTTCGGAAGCCACGATAACTTCCGAGCGGAAAAGATTTCATTTGGCGTGGTTGATTTGAAACGCATATAATGGAATTCTTGGTCGTCGGCATTAGCAAAATTCTTGATAGCCACGCACTACGGTATCAAAGTTTGAAAATGCCGGGACCAAAAGTGTGATCATGGTTCGTGGAGATCGCAAAATGGCATACGCATGTGATCGAAGGTCTTTAGAACTGGTCGATGAGTTACCGACCAGAAATTCTGACTCATCATCTGTGCAGATCAAGCACTCCAGACCCAAGATAACGCCCAAACCGTCCGACCAGACCAAAGAAGTTCCACTCGACAAAGGCGCTCCTTCAGGAAACGCCATGTCAAGCAATGATGATGGATCCTCACCAAAGGTGCTGATCGGAGCAGGACTCAACCCTAAATAGGAAGAGTCGCTCATCTCCTTCCTCCGAGCAAACAAGGATGTATTCGCATGGCAAGCGTCCGACATGCCCGGAGTCCCCAGGGAGGTGATCGAGCACAAGCTAGTGCTCCAGCCTGACAAAAATCCGATCAAGCAGAAGCTCAGATGTTTCGCACCCGACCGAAAGGACGCCATCCAGTCTGAGATTGACAAGCTCTTAAAGGCTGGATTCATTCGTGAAGTACATCACCCTCAATGGCTCGCTAATCCTGTAATGGTTAGGAAGAGTAATGGGAAATGGAGGATGTGTATAGACTTCACAGATCTTAATAAAACTTGTCCGAAGGATGATTTTCCCCTTCCTCGCATTGATCAACTTGTAGACTCTACCTCCGGGTGCGAGTTATTAAGTTTTTTAGATGCTTACTCAGGGTACCACCAGATTAGTATGAGTAAAGAAGATGAAGAGAAAACTTCCTTCATCACTCCATTTGGCACTTACTGTTATGTAAAAATGCCCTTTGGTCTCAAAAACGCTGGTGCAACTTTTCAAAGATTAATCTGAAAACCTTGACCCACAAATAGGTCAAAATTTGAAAGCCTCGTTGATGACTTGGTAGTGAAAAGTGTCAACTCCGGCGACCATATGCTTGACCTTAAAGAGACTTTCAATAACTTGAGAAGACATAACCTCAAGTTGAATCAGGAGAAGTATGTGTTGGGGTTTCATTTGGAAAGTGCTCGGTTCCTAGTTTCGCTAGAGGTATCGAAGCAAACCCGTGAAGATATCGGCCATCCATCGATGTGCCCCGACCACGAAGAAGGAAGTCGAAGCTAACAGGTTGTATGGCGTCGCTAAGTCGTTTCATAGCTAGGTTAGGGGAAAAGGGACTACCTTTCTTCAAACTTCTTCGGAAACATGGAAGTTTCGAGTGGACGACGGAAGCGAATGATGCCTTTGAAAAGCTCAAAGAGTACCTTACAGTACCCGGTCTTAGTTTCTCCAAGACCGGAAACATCATGATTTACGTGGTCGCAACGCCACAAGTCGTCGGCGATGTCTTGGTCGTAGAACGTGGCGCCCAACGACCGATGTATTACGTGTGAAGTCTTACATGGGCCAAAGGAAAGATACCCACAGGTACAGAAGTTGCTTTATAGTCTCCTTATGGCTTCAAGGAAACTAAGGCATTACTTTCAGGCCCACAAAGTGGTCGTGCCTACTGGATATCCCTTAGGTCAAGTCCTTGGAAATAGGGAATCGTCAGGACGAATAGCAAAATGGGCGGTGGAACTAGGGACGTTCGACCTCCATTTCATCTCACGAACAGCCATAAAGTCTCAGGCAATAGCAGAATTCATTGCCGAGTGGACAAACCCGGAATCTAAGCAAGGACCTGAGTACGAGCACCACGACGAGTGGACAATGTACTTTGATGGTTCCTTAATGCTTAAAGGATCGGGGGCTGGAGTCGTCTTGATATCCCTACCGGCGAACACATCAAGTATGCCGTCGGTTTAACTTTCCGCTACAAACAATGTGGCGAGTACGAAGGTTCTTTGGTAGGACTTGAGCAAATTCGTTCGCTCGGGATTCGCAAATTGCTAGTGAAAGGCGATTCTCAACTAGTAGCGAATCAAGTAGGGAAAGAGTACCAATGCTCGAGTACCAAGATGTCTTCCTATCTGGCGGAAGTACGGAAATTCGAAAAGCACTTCTTCGGTTTCTAGATCCAACATATTCCTAGAAAGAAGAACTTTCTAGCAGATCAGTTGGCACGGATGGCCTCTACTAGGTCAACCGTCCCACGGAGTTTTCTCGAGCAACTCGATTCACCCTCGGTGAGTCGAGCATTCCGAGAACATCGATAGTTTACATCGAGTCAATCCTATTTACTCGATAACTTACATGCTCCACAGATCGGTGACGATCAAGGTAGAGACTGGATGACATCGATCTACAATTATCTTCAGCATGACCTAATTCCTGAAGATGATGTAGAGGCTGATCGTATAGCACGAAAGGTCAAATCATACACTCTAATCGAGCGTACCTTGTATAAGCGAGGATCTCATGGGGTGTTGATGAGATGCATATCTCAATCGGTGGCATTAGGTTGCTAACAGAAATTCATGAAGGAGTCATGGAGCACATCATTCCTCTGTAACCTTGGTCGGTAAAGCCTTGAGCAAGGATACTCTTGCCAACCGCCCTTCATGATGCAAAAGAGCTCGTGACTAAGTGCGTACAATGTCGGTTTCATAGTCGACAAGTACATCGGTAGGCACAAGCTTTGCAAACAATCCCTCTTTCTTGGCCTTTTGCAACCTAGGGACTAGACATTCGGGACCATTCCCAAGAGCACCGGGGCTTCAATTCTGTTCGTCATGATTGACACGTTCACAAAATGGATTGAAGCGAACCGGTTGTAAAAGTTACAAGCCGAAGCCGCTAAGAGGTTCATAACAAAAGCGTGATTACGATTTGGTGTACCCGATCGTATCATCACGGACAATGGTACCAGTTCTCAAGCGGCAATTTTGAAGTGCGAAGAACTAGGATCAAAATCCATTTCGCCGTGGCTCATCCACGAGCAATGGAAGCGATCGGCGTGCCAATGGTATCCTAATCTGAGGATAAAACGCCGAGTATTGACCGATTAATAAAGCGGTGCAGGGCTTGGGTTCAAGAACTTCCTTACATTTTATGGGTCGTCGGACCACGACGATCGTGCGGCCGGTGAAACACCTTTCTTTTTAGTTTATGGGGCGAAGCTATGCTTCCTCGAATTAAAAATTGGCTCTGCCAGACCGATTGTTTTAACTTAAGCAATCAGGAAGAACATCGACTCGACGACATCAATTTCCTTGAAGAACGACGAAACCAAGCTTTGATATGTTCGGCAATCTACCAGCAAGCCATGCGAAGGTACTACAATCGTAAGGTGCAACCTCGCAACCTAGCTGTAGGTGATCTGGTTCTCAGAAAAATTCAGAGCCAAGCAGGGCGCAATAAACTCTCCCCTAAATGGGAAGGTCCTTACACTGTGGTCGAAGTTACCCGACCAGGCTCAGTACGATTAGCCATGTCAGACGGCAGGGTTTTGTCAAATTCATGGAACATTGACCAATTGCGTAAGTTCTTTGTTTAATTTCTCTCATTTCATTTTGTTTCATTTCGTTTAAATTCTTTTAAACAAGATAATTGAATTTGGAGTAGCGAGTGATGTTATTTATATGACGTTGCCTAATCCTGGTCGACTGCGGTTCGTATGCTCTGGATTATAAAGTGTATAGTTTATGTTTTAAAATTCTGTTATACTCTTGTTTGGCTACTGGTCGGGACACGAAAAACCTCCTAGTCGAAGTCTCTCCTTTTTATGCGTGGTTCCGCCAATGGAAGGAGCTTCCTAACGACGGTCTTTTCCTACGATCCTCGCTGCCAGTCGGACTAAGAGCATGAGCACGTCTTGCGAAATGTATTTTATATCTTTATTTCCTAGCTAGGTTCATTCCGATCAGTATTGAGCATCGCATAGAAGTAAAACCACTTGTCTGCTTTTAACATATGTTTTTCATGTTTCTTCCTCTTATCACGGAGAATTCTTTATTTTTCCGACCATATGTTGTCTTAGTAAAGTACTTGATCATTAAAACAGTTTACAACTAGCGAAACCTACAGTTCCGACCATAAAGGTTTCCTAGTATTACCACGATCAGTTTTTTACCGATCAGTACATGCTTACAAGTAATGGTTGAGATTTGGATTTATATTCTTGGCCTCAGGTAGTACTATTATATAGTAGAGATCTTCTACTATATAATGGGGCTAGGTAAGACTAGGTAAGACATAAATTCACAAGTCGACCGGATGAATAAATGAATCTTTTCCATTTTTGATAAGAGAAAGTTAAGTCTTTACATTGTATGCATTATTTTTTCCTGCAGCTAAACTACTAGAGAATGCCTAAGCTAACTACTGCTAGATGGAGATCCGACTTCCATCTCTTCTGCGACCTTTTCGCCTAGAGGTTTCATCTCTGCGAGGATCGATTTGCCTCTGCGGTAAGCGGTTGAAATCCTCTTCGATGGCTTGAAGGTTAGTTGATGAGTCGGAAGCTTTCAGCTTTGCCAAAGCAAGACTGACTCCACAGGCAATAGACTCCTTAACGGAGTGGGCATAGTTCTCCCTAGTTGTCTTGAGCAAAACCTTGAGCTCTTCCAACAAAGAGCCTAGGAAGTTGACCTTTTCTATTGGGTCACTCAAGGAGGGCAATCTTGATCCCACGCCCATATCAAAGAGCATTTTGTTTAGCGAGGTGATTTTCTCATCCAAACTAAGCACGAGAGCTGCCCCCTTGTCTTGCTCAAATTCCAGAGCTTTCTTCACTCTGGTCAATGCTTGTTTTTTCTGCATAGACAAAGCAAGTATTAAGTAAAAAGATTGGAAGACATACTAAGTCATGACTACGACCAGTTACCTTCCTCTCTCTTCTTGGAGTCATCCAGAAGCTTTTTATTGCTGGTCGTCAAGACTTCGATCGACCGGTTCTTAGCCTGAAGTTCTTCTTCAAGCTTTATTCTTCTGGCCTTTTCAGCCAAAGCATCTTCTTTTATTTTCTCTAAATCTATCAAAAGAATTTTTGATAAGGGAGAATAAATAAAAGGAAAGTCTTAAAGAGAAAAGAAGAGGAACTCTTACTCTCTATCTCAGAGTGTTTTTCTTCTAATATCCTAACTCGCTCGGTTAGTCCTCCGACCGTAGCGAGGTTTTCAATCATATGCTGCATAAGTAGCATTTCTTCCATAAACCTTCTTGTGAACTTTGAGAAAGGTTATGAAGAGGATTGAAGACACTTACCCGAATTACGACATCATTGTAATCGGTACAAATTTTATCGGGCTTTGCCTGCGTCAGGCGATCCGATATTCTCCCCCAATAATCATCAAGTTCCTTACTCGCGGCAAATCGAGTTGAGAAAGGAAACTTGTTAGTTTTGGAGGATGACCTTGTGTCTTGGAACCCGTGGAAGATCGTGATGGTCTCTACCTCCGTTCTTGGCATAGTGACTACTACGGATTTAGCTCGGTTTCGAGCGAAGTTGGCTCTTGGGCTCCTCGGCCACGTCATCCTCAAGATGTCCTACCGAGGAAGACAATGGCGGGACCACCTCCGATCGCTGACTGTTGAATCGATTGGTCGGAGCGACGAGGATTAGCAGATCTGCACGAGAGAAAGCAGAAAGTTCAATTCTACTTGGAATATACGAGGTATGTTTTCATATAAAAATTGTACATACCGGTTGTTTTCTTAGTCTTGATCTTATAGCTATTTGGTTTAAAATCCGTTGCGCCTATTTTCTCTTCTTTTCAATTGTTCCACCGATTCAATCGGTAGGTTCAATTGTATTCTCTACACACCCGATCAGGAGATCAGAAGCAATGTTCTCGACCATCTGGTCAAGAGCAAGGTCCCTAACTCCTGGATCAGAAAGTGTAGTTTCACTGGTCTCAGGAACAGCTGTCTCATAGACAACTAGACAAGACTCAGTGATTGCCGCCTGTATTAACAAACAAAGTTAATCAGGAGAAGAATATACTTCATCCTACAGAAGTTATCGCTTTCAGTTGCTTACCTCAGCGTGACCGCTGCCCTCAGCGATCCTCAGCGTGACCGCTGCCCTCAGCGATCACAAGACTGGTCGGATAATCAATAGGCTCACATGTCTCCGTAGCCTCGTTGATCTTAAGTCCGACCAACTACACATAAAGAGGATTAAAGCGATCGAAAATAGCGGAAAGGTGAAAAGAAGTTAATACGCTTACCCTAAGTCTTTCAGTCCTCTCCTCGGCACCAGCAAGTGCTAGGATTAAGGGAAAGCTAGCCTTGTCATCAGGTTCGCCAGCATAGATCATTTTGATCCTATTTCTGACGTCCTCAGAAGACAAGACTACGATTGCAAATGAAAGATCTTAGTTTTGCGAAAATAATCAACTCGCAAAATAAACTGGTCGGGATTTTCTGAAAAATTACCTGGATCAGAATCCTTTGTAGCATCATCGCCACCAATGAACCAGAGCATCGAACGTGCCCTGGTCTTTAAAGGACTAATCCTCCTAATGGAAAAGTCCCTTACAACGTGCCAGGAGGTTAAACCCCTGACATTCAAGAGATGGATAGCCTCAATCCATCTCCCAACATTTCCCTCCTTCGAGGAGGAACGCCAACGCGAGTTCTCGACCGCCTTCTTACCGCTGTAATACAGGTCGTCTTCTCGCGTAACCTTCATGTAGAACCAGCTTTTCTTCCATGACGACCAAGAAGACTTCGAGTACATACGAATGTACTCGTCGACCTTCCGTCATGAAGCCTTAGGGTACATTCCCAGAGTCTTTGGTCGTTTTCTTCGTGTTCGCCATCCGATAGTAGTACTTGAAGAGTTCCATCGACGGTGGAATCCCCAAGTATGCTTCGCAGAGGTAGACGAAGATGCTTAGGTTTGCAATGGCGTTGGGAGCAAGGTTGATTAACTCAACCTCATAAAACTCCAGCATTTGAGAAAGAAAAGGATGTGCTGGAAGCTTGAGCCCGCACTCAACGTACGCGAGGAACACCGGGATTTCTCCCTCCTCGCCGCTTGGGCAGTGCTCTCCAAAAGCCGATCTCCAAGAGATCAAACTCCTATCGGGTAGCAATCCAACCCTCTCCAAACTCTCCAATCTTCTCTCGCTCAGATCGGAGATCGACTAGTTTGCGATGAGGTCCGACATGATGCTTTTCTTTTTTGGGTGAAGAACTCAAGGAAGATTTTCTTGGAGATAGAGGCGTAAAGGTTTAAAGCACTCAGTCGGGGTCGTTTTATAGGCATTTCATCAGAATCGACTCTGCGAGAAGTCCAACGGGCAAATACCTTTTCGCTTGGCAGACAGAAAGGCTTTTTCCCTTTTTCCAAAGCAGTTTCTCAACTTTAAAATGAATACAGACCGCCTCGAGTCCCACGGCATTTAATGAGAGTGCATTCGATATGATTGCATCGGAGAACGTGTCATACGACCAACATTCATTTAAAAGTTCGGGGCTGGTGTTGAGGATTAAAATATTCATATATTATCTTAATATATGATAAAGACCATACGTCTTCGTGGTCGTAACTTCTAAGACCACCGACCTAGCGGTCGTAGGTATTACGGAAGTTATATAATAAATACAGTCGGACAAAGTTCCAAACCTAGTCCACGACCGGTAAGTGCTAAATAAAGCTATGAGCAGCGTCAGGTCGAGTCTCCGACCACGCCACTCACTATGTGATGAATGGACCACGTGTTTCATATTCCGCATAATACAACACTATCACGGTGATGATTTAACGTCTCCTAAATCATTAACAGAAAAGCGATTGGCGTTTTCACCAACCGCCTTTACGATTAGTGGAACCGCCAAGCTGCCGTCTCTTCCGACTAGTAGCGTCGCTCCCCAGCGGATGTCTCTTCATGGGATAAGCGCCCTTTGCTTTATCAACTATTTAAGGAGGATCATGGAAGGCGGGAGACAGAGGACACGAGTGCAGAATAGGCAAAGCACAAGCAGAAGACATCAAGCAAGATATAACAAAGTGTTGTGTTTTTAGATACTCCCAGTGTTTGTAATTGTGAGATCATAGCAATAAAGAGCAAGTTAGATCCATTCCCAGGAGTCACGCACATTTTTCCTCTTTTCATTTATATATTCATAAGATCGGCGATTTGATCGTCGACACTATTATACAGCTAAATTAATGAAATGAATGTCTCCCAAGAAAGAAAAATATAGAGAAAATTGCATTGTAGGTCTCTAAACTTGCGATGTTGTGCCACTTAGCTCTCTGAATTTGAATTTTACTTTCTCGGCCCACTGAACTTGCGAGACTATCCTACTTAACTCCATGAACTTGTATTTTACTGCCTTAGCCCCCTAAACTTGCGAGGTTGTGTCACTTAACCCTCTGAACTTGCATTTTACTTTCTCAGCCCCTTGAACTTGCGAGTTAGTGTCACTTAGCTCACTGAACATGTGTTGAAGCGAAGTTCGTCGGATGCAATGTCGGCGACTTCGTCCCCTTCGAGTCTGGTGGACTTGTCGCCACCCCGTTCCAGCTGTGTTCATCGTCCCCGTCACCTCACGCCGACAAAAATGGATTATTCAGGTCCGGGAACGCATTGCGCTCGCGTCTTTGTTGGAGCACCACCGTCGCAGCTTGCCGCCACTCTCACCCTTGCCTCCCCTGAGTCTGACGTAGTTGATCATCCTCGCAGTCGAACGTCCAGCGTAGTAGTCGCCGATCGACTACGACCAACAATCGATCGCTTTCCTTGAAATATCGCAGATCGTCCTCTAGCGCAACAACAACTGCAGTAGCGCCTCTACGGTATCTACACGTTTAGGACAGGAACACCGTACGCCGGTATGCTGGCAATAAGTCCCACGGGAAGGCTCTCTCAAAAGAACGTCAGCTGGGGTTTGGAGCAATTACGACCAGATATCGACCACTCTGTAATTACGTTTGACCATTCTACGACCAGCTCGTATCTCTATACGACTAGTCCTGGATCTAGTCGTATCACTATACGATTAGTCCTGGATCTGGTCATATCACTAGAAGACCAGTCCATAACTGGTCGAACTTGTACTAGAGTCAATCATATAAGTATCTTATACCTATTGCTCTTGTGTGCACCTCATTCTTAGGTTGCGGGAGAGGATTTGTCAATGGATCAGTAATATTTAAATCTGTGTGCACCTTGCATATCTTCACATCACCTCTCTCAATGATCTCACGAATGATGTGATATCGCCGAAGCCGTTCCTTGCTTGGAACTCTTCCAGCTCACTGCTCCTCCATTAAGACAAAACACAAACCCTGATTGCGATTTGAAATCATCCTGGTCGATTTGGAAGCTAGCATCAGTGTAACCATTTACGACCAGCTCTTCCTCACCACCATACACAAGAAATGCATCCTTAGTCCTTCTCAAGTACTTAAGGATATTATTGACTGCTATTCAGTGACCTTCACCTGGATCCGACTGATATCTGCTCGTAACACTTAGAATATATGATACATCTGGTCGTGTACATAGTATAGCATACATGATAGATCCAATAGCGAAGCATATGAAGTTCTACTCATTTTATTTCGCTCATCAGTGGTCGTAGGACACTAATTCTTGCTGAGATTAATGCCATGTGCCATGGGCAAGAAACATCTCTTAAAATCTTGCATGTTGAACCGTTTTAACATCTTGTTTATGTACATATCCTGTCTTAATCCAATTAGCCACCGATGTCGTGATGGCACCGGTAGCAGCGTCGTGGCCACCTTCAGATGCGACGTTGGAAGGGGCGATGGCAAGACCAACAGTGGTGCTGGTTTCAGAGCCAGAGGTGATGATGCTAGTGGTGATGCCAACACCGGTGGTAGCACTGGTGGCTCGACCAGCACACCCTTGATGTTGGTTGTTGTCGTACGAACAACCTCCACTCTGGTTGGCCCACCGAACATCGCATTCTCCAAGCGTGCAAGCAGCACATCATGGTTGTCAAGGCGGTTGTTCATAGTGACCAATTGTGCAAGGATGTAATCCAACTTGGCTCTGATCGTCACGGAATCGAAACCCCTACTGCTGGTCATGGATGACGGAGCAGCAATTGGCTCTGATACCAAATATAATGATCTTTGATCATTACGGGGTAAACACCGCCGGGAGGACTGCCGGGCGGCAACGGCTTGAATGGGGAGGGACTTTAGAGGTGAAGATAGACATAGACGGAGATAACTATTGTTTCTTTGTTCTTCTTGCTTAATGCTAACGATTACAATATGTCTTCTTATATAAAGGGCTCTTCTAACAATTATAGATAAAATCAATCTAAATGATGACCTTCCTAACTAATAGATGATCTTCCTAACTAATAGACAACTTTTTCAATTACCTAATCCTTGTACAAAGAAATTAATCAACTATTTAAGAAAATAGATATTCTTATTGGGGAAGGTAATTCTTTTCTTAGTCTTGATGCTACAGTACCCATGACACTGTTCACTCACATGAACAGTAACCCCATCTCATAACAGCCAGACACAACCTTATGCATTTACACCTAGCCCCTTGCTGCAGTATCGTGCACATAACCTGGTCATCCTTCAATCCTGACCTTGTTGCAGCCGCAAAGAGTAGTGAAACGATATGTGAAAATTGCATGGCTATATTAAAGGCAAGTTGTGTTTCTACTTGTATCTGTTTAATCAACATATTAGGACAACTATTGACTATGCAGCAATTTGCAGCTTTTAAGTGAAGAATTTTTTTATTTTTCGAGAGGTGAAATGACACAACAAAAGATTAAAGAACTGAAGTCTTCACTTAACAGGTTAGATTTTTTTTTCCATCTTCTATCTTTTATGGATGCCTAACAGCTTCTATTTAATAGAGTAGATTCAATTACTTTGCATACTGCTTCTACTTTTAACTGATGTACCCTAATTTTATTTGTTGTTGAACATCAAGTTCCGTCTCATTCATGAACTATGTATGTCCTATCTGCAACACAAAGACCTAAGCTCGTCCGTGCTACGTTGGCAACACTTCATGCTTTCTTATCGTGGATCCCTGTAGGATTCATAATTGAGTTACCATTGGTATGCAGCTTATTTTTAAGCTCTTCCAGAAAGATCTTATATCAACTGTATATATTTGAAAATCCGTGTCTTTTTTTTTTTTTCCCTCGATGACTACTACAGAACAGACCTTTGGTCCCGGGCCTAAAGGGCCTCTAGTCCCGGGTATAGAGCCGGGACTAGAAAATCGGGACTAAATGTCTCACATTTAGTCCCGGGTCCCAGGCCCGGGACTAAAGGCCGACCTTTAGTCGGTTAGTAATACCAGCAGGGACTAAAATCATTGAAAGGTGTGCCACGAGGATGGCCCTTTTAATCCGGTTGGTATTACCAGCAGGGACTAAAGTTTTTTTTTCTTTTTGTTTCCATTTCAATTCATTATTGATTTTGGTTTTAAAATTACATTAGGTTTTCCAATGCGTATTCTTATTTGCTAATATATGTATCGCCCACATATAATTTAGTTTGGAACATTATTACACACAAATAAAGTATGAAACTATATATATTATGGAGCTATATATATGTATAATATATATATATATATATATATATATATATGCACATAAAATTTACAACATTATTCATGCATCCTTGGTATTTACAACACAAATGTTGTCCTCCACTTAAATGTCATACAAATGTTAATCTGGTTTGGCTTCAATTGTTCATACAGGTTAAAGTAGAACTCGGTCTTAGGGCTTGAGGACATGCTCATTAAGAAATCTGCGATTGTCTCTTGAATTCCTTTGAGGCGGTCCATATCCAACACTGTTCCTTCAACCATATCTCCTTCAATTTGCATTAAGCGAAAGAAGTATTAATATACATAAGATTTATTTAATAGCAACAAATAAATAAAATAGATTTATTATATATACTTATTACGTACTTTACGCATCTGTAGATGGGTTCTTTTGCATACACCATGAGGAACTTCATAAGCGTAGTATCCACACAAATTGTTGCTGGTGGGTGTAGTAGAACCCATCATGCGATATAAAAGATAACTCTCGTCATCCCGCGTGGTGAAGCATGATAAGGCAAAGATGCGGGAGCTAGTACAACTTACATCCGATCGGTGTGGATCGGGAAGTGGCGCTTTCGGATCCGGACGGTGTAGTTGAACGAACCAAGCCCAAACCACCCAATAATTGGATCGTTAATTAACTATTGCAAAGTTAAAGAGCGAGGAATAAATATTTAAAGATCGAAGTTACCTGGATAATGTCTATCATATCTTGGTAATCTTCTGCGGTTTTCTCAACGAGTCATAGATTAGCAAATGACCGTCGGAGAGATCGAGGACAATCGTTATCGATGAAAATTGCATTTGTTTATAGAGTCAACATATATATCTTTATGTTGGATTGAGTAAGTAAAGTAAAATGTGCACACGATAACAACACTCACCCAAAGTTGTAGGGAAGAGTATAAATCTTTTGTTCTTTTGGTTGATCAAGAACCTCAGGAAATTCCTCTCCGTTTGAGGTCTCCATTGATCGTAGGGAGTGTTTGGGTCCTTGAATACGATATATGGATCAACGAAACCAATGTTCTTGTCGTTTCTCGTGTGAGGTCTCTCATCATGTCTCTGCATATGTATAGACATGCAAGCTAGTGTGAGGATAATTACTTATACATATACATATGCTAGAGTGAGATTATTAAAAGAAAGAATCACGTCTGAGACAAAAGCGGTGATGAGAGATTTGTCTAGGCGTTCATGTGGCATAGTGGTGTAACTCATTAAAGCTGAACCATTATAATGTCATCATACGGAAGTAATGATGGTTTCTAATTTTAGCGCAAATATAGTCATCCGCTTTTACTGCGACACGCCGCCATGTACCACTTGTTTAACAAGTACATTTGTGTCTGAAGTTCGATGAGCTTCTCGAGGTTGTATAGACTCTTGCCATATACATATTCCTTCTTCCAATAATCAACTTAGGAGCACTTTTGATGTGTGCTCCGCCGAGCATTGGGAAATGCTTAGACCGTTTCATGAAAAATTCATCAAGTTGATCCAAATGCACATTCAGTATATCTGTTCTAGCGTTAGTGTTTGAACCATATTCATTCCCAATAACTAGCGGGGGCCTTGATTGTTGTGATTGTTCCCAGGTGTGCAACACCCTTCCAGTGCTATCTTCTCTTTCTTCTTCGCCTCCTCAATTGACTTGGTGAGAGTGCGGTCATAGTCCGATAGTGGCGAATCCTTACGAGCATGGCGTAACTTTTTACGGTGGCGTCCACCCTTTGCCTTAGAACTTACGGGCGTGCGAAGAAATGCGGCTTCTCGAGGTTCGCCGCTTCACTTTTAGCCTTGACTTTCGTGAAAAGCGTCACATCTGTTTTCTTTGAAGCATCTATTTCCTCGGCGGTCTTCTCATAGGAAAGTTTGTCGTCTTAGAAATAGTGGTGTTCTCCTGAGGCTTTCTTCTTGGCGGTGGGTGGGCGCGCCTTCGTTTGTGTGGTGCGCATCTTCTTTGGCGGAGGGCGGTGGTGTCGGCGTTGGAGCCGCCGTGGAAGCGATGGGGCGATGGCGGCGTTGGAGCCCGCCGTGGAAGCGATGGGGCGGCCGGTGTCGGCGTTGGAGCCCGCCGTGGAAGCGATGGAGCGGCCGGTGGCGGCGTTGGAGCCAGCCGTGGAGGAGATGGGGCGATGGCGGCGTTGGAGCCGCCGTGCGGCGATGGGGCGGTGGGGATGCGGTAGTGTCTTCCACTTCATTGTCATCGTCCGCAACACTTTGTGACCGGTGGTGAATGTATAATTGGACTTAGGTTGGGGAGGTTACTTTGTGAAAACAACGTGGTATGAGTAAACCGTTATTTAAGCCAATACATAATTAGTGAAAAAATGGTTCGTTCACTTTCATCCGCACCTAGGGTTAAGTTGTTGAGGAGGAGGAGGTGGCGCCCTAGGAATAATGATATAGCGCTTGCGCCAACATATGAATGTCTTCTCCGCTTCTCCTAAAGTCTTCTCCCCATCACCTCCTTCAATGTCAAGAGGCACATTGCTTTTACCTTTCACAACTCTATCCCAGGCGCTAGCATATCCGGGAGGTATTAATGCCCCATGGCATCTTGGTGTCTTCGTAGGGTCGTCGAGATACAACACCGATAGCCACCATGGTGTGGCATTCCCCTGCGGAATGTGCGGCTCACATGTCGTGAGAGGATCGGTGATGTCATCCACGGGAAGCGACCTGCGTCATCTTGAATCTTGGCACCTCAGTGGAAGCGCATGGCCTTTTCAAGCGATTAGGGGTGATGTTGACTCCGGCTCGATGCGGTTTGCCTTTGGATGGAACTTCTTGCTATCTGCACTTGCCTTTTGATTTCGCATTCATTTTGGCTTCAAGTGTTTTTCTCGCTCTCTTGCTTCACGAGCCACTTCCGTGACTCATGAACCATTTCCTCCATCCTGCGCATCCGCTCTGCCTCCTCGTACTTCTTTCTCTGGCGGCTTCTATAGGTGGCTTTGTCTTTAGGAAAGCATGCTCCCGACACCTCCCCATAGCCTCTTGTTCGCCCAGCAGTGTTCGATACTCTCCAGGCGTATGTCGGCTCATCCTTATCTCTATTCGGTGCCACGCCACTCTCGGTAAGCCTCGAGCATAAGCAAATCTTTCTGCTTGCTCTTTGGAGTTTTCGCCATACACTATCTTTCCGGTCTCTAGGTCGAGGCTTCCCCATGACCAGAAAAACCAATACTTAGCGCTTTCGGGCCGAGTTGATTGATTCAGTTCGATCCTTGGCAAGAATCTCCGTTCCATTCTTTCCCACTTAGGAATGGCACTCCTGTAGCCACGATCCCAAGTGATGGTGGTATTGCTTTTGTCGGGCATTCATTGGTTCCTTCTCACCGTGCCTCACCCTCTTAGATGTCTTGAAGCGTACAAACTCATCCCAAAGCGGCCTCAACTTGCGTAGGCCTTAGTGTTGAAATCTGGCGTCGAGTTCTTCACGATAAATGTGTTGTACAATTTCTTCTTCCAACACTTTGGAATTGTGTGGCCATCTTCTTCATAGCCAGTTCCTAACTCTCTCCTTCAAAGCTTCATCTTACATATCGGAGCGAAATGTTGAAGGACATCTTGCCAAACTAGTGCCTTGTCACGATCGGAGACAAAACTAATATGAGAAGCAACTTTCTTTTGCTTCCATTCACGAGCATTGTCGGGATCTGTCCCTTACAAGGTACCCACGATGGTGACAAATTTACGTGCATGTGGTCCAAGTACTTTGCTGTATCCTCCTCGAATTCGAGAGAATGAACCGACCCTCCAGCGGCTTCTTGGGCCTCGTACATTTCTACTCTTCCCGTTGTTGTCGTCGATCCGGAGGGCTACGAATGTAGAAACACAAAGATTTAAATAAATATATTTACACGACAAATGAAATTATTCGAATTTCATGTATACATAAGAGATTGTAGATAGACCTACATGACATTGTCTTGCTCATCTTCATAATCGGCAAAATCTTGACTCCGTCATCGCTTCTTGATTGTTGTCATCACCTTGAATTGGGCACCTTGTAAGGCGTCATTGTTGATAATTTCCATCATGGCATCGTCCATGTTGTCATTCGGTCGACCATTTACGCAAATATATGTGTAGGGCGTTAGAGCGGTTCGTGATCGGGTTATGATTTCGCATCAAGTGGCGTGCGGTTCGTGACATGCATCGACAAAAGAAAAACAAAAAGAGGGCTCTTGGTAGAGTTAGTGCAAATATGGACTTTAATCGTTGTCAACACATCCACGATGCGAGCAAATATGAAGTACTCATTCTTCTTTGCAATTATTAATTTGAAGTGGAGGAGCCTTAAATGCGCTTTTGAGGAGGAGTTTAACGAGGAGGGTGATCGCTTGGTCTTGACCGCGATCGGTTACTGTGGTAAGTTGATGGGCTCCGTGAAGTTGTTTTGTTCCTTGCCATCTCTTTATGTAGTGCTACCCTTGCGTGGTTTAATAAGTGTAAACACGATTATATGGTCACAACCGTTATTTATCAATTAAATTAGTTGTTTATTTTTATATTTGCCTTGTGTGCACTAGCATGATCCTATACTAGTGTATTATACACGGAAGATACATATTTACAAATTTTGGTCCCAATAATGAAGAATTGCATTGAAAGTGGATTATGATATAATATGTGAGTTATGGTAGGGTGTCATGTGGATCATGAAAAAAAGAAAAAAATATTTAGTCTCTGTACTTTTAAGTTGGTCCATTTTCAGTTGTACTATAAAATTGAGTAAATAACCCCTTGTACTTACAATATCGGATCAAATCAAGTATAAATCGGAAGCTTGAGGTGGTTTGCGCTTAGTTGTCTTCCTAGGTGGCAAGTCTTGATGTGGCAACAACAACAACAGTACATGCACAAGTCGTGACGGAAGATCCAACCAACATAACCCAAAACTCCCCCTTCTCCTTCTTGACTTAGTGGAGGGACCAAATATGTTTTTTGTCCTTTAAAAATGTGGGCTGCTTGCTAGTATGTAAGTAATTATACAAAGCTAGTATATTTGGATCATTAAAGCTTGATTGAGTTTTAAAACATATCAAACACTTTGTTTTCAAGTACTTCTTTTTGCGTTTTCAATGATGTTTTGTAGAACTTTGTATTGTTAACATGCAAACTTCACGCGGCGACATACCTCCCTACACAATCTTGCCTAACAAAAGATTGTTGGAATATGTTACCATAGAGTCTCTAGTGGCACCTTAGCCAAACTTTAACTTATTGGGTTATTATAGGTTGAAGCGGGTGCAAATGGATGGTTTCTTTTCTAGGCGTTGGAAAACCGCATTAAATCAAATATAAGTCTGCGAATATAAGTTGGGCGATATCGTCGACTTTACATCTTATAAGCTGGAGCTATATACACAAACTAATGCACAAATCTACCGAGATGTACTACATTTGTTGGGCTTAAAGCGTAAATCTGTTAAATTACCAAATGCGTACTAACGGACATGCACATATGTTACTTCCACAAACACAAGAGCACTCAACTTAATTTATACAATAATATCGAATAGTGCATACAAGATCTATTACATTGCAAGAACATAAAACTACATTCAAGAGCGAATTGATCAATACATCCGAATGTATAATGTAGCTAGACAAAGCGATAGATTGCTCAATCATGAATTCAACGAAAGATCCATACATCCATTTACGAACTACTACATTTCGAATCAATAATCCGAATCCGGACATTTATGAATCAAATCATGCATTGCTCAATCACAAAATTCATACAACACTAAACCGATCCACGGGGCATCGGGGAGGAGGCTCGGGTGCAGGCGGTTGGCGGCGTGGCGGGAGGAAAGAGAGGGAGAAAGCTAGGGCACGGGGGGAGAAGGCGGAGGCTCACCGGCGGTGGAGGAGTCCGAGGAGGCGGCGATGGAGCCACAGGCGCGCTGGGAGGAGCTTGGCGGCGACTGCGAGGAGAGGCAGCGAGAAGCAGCGAGGAAGGCAGGGGCTCGGGTGCAGGGGTTGCTTGGAGGCAGCGAGGAAGGCGGGGTCTCGGGTGCAGGGGTTGCTTGGAGGCAGCGAGGAAGGCGGGGGGCTCGGGTGCAGGGGTTGCTTAAATCTTGAGGGTTCTTTAGTCGGCGGTAAAACCACCGGGACTAAAGACCTTTAGTCGGGCAGTAAAACCACCGGGACTAAAGGTCGATCTTTAGTCGGCGGTATGACTAACAGGGACTAAAGGTCTTTAGTCCGGTTGTTATTCTGGACCGGGACTAAAAGCTGGACCTTTAGTCGGGTGGTTTCTGACCCGGAGTAAATCTTCTTGTGAGGATATATTTTCCATACAGTTTTCACCTTTAGTCGGCGTGTCTGGATGGGACTAAAGGTCCCACTATTCGATTCATACAGTTTTCACAGTTTGGGTTTTGTATTAAGTTTATTTGTATAAATATGCTAATTTTTGTTAAATGCATAGTAAATTAAATACTAGGCATAAATTTTTAAAAATAATAGTTGCATTTCTTTTTATCTTATTGACATTTCAAGCGACTTTTATTGTGACCACAATTTGGGAAGTGAAGAGCCAACTATAAACAAAATGAAGGGCTCAAACCACAAGTCGGGAATTTCATTTGAAGCGATAAAAACAAGAAAAATATGATAGAAACATCTGAAGTTACAATTATTACATAAAATCTCTAATACACACTATTTATTAAACATCACTATATATCAAGCGGGCACGATGGTGAACTTCTTCTTGACGTATGACCCTTGGTTATGATCATGCAGTAACCATGGAGTATCCTCGGCATTTAGCGGGATGCTTGGGTCTTTGGTCACCTTGAAGGCGGGATTCGGTCATCCCTTTCATAATCTTCGACTTGTCGACTTGTCCTCAATTCCACGATGTTTCTTTTCCTGAAAGAACTATGTGGCGTTTTGGCTCATTGGTTGATTTGTCGTAGTTTTCCCTCTCTTGGGTTTTGTAGACATGTCTTTCACATAGAACACGATTCACATCGTGACAAGGACGAATGGTTCGTCTTTGTACCCAATATTGTTGAGGTCCTTTGTTGTCATTCCATACTCCTTGTCATTGTTACCCGCCTCGGTCATCTTCACCCATTAGCCTTTGGAACAAAGGGACTTTAAAATTAGGTCGTAGTCTAGTTCCCAAATCTCCTCTATCGGCCATAATATGTTTGCCTCTTTCCATTTGGAGTGCATGGCATCTATCACGGACACCACTTGTTTTGGTTCGTGCTCCTTTTATCTTGGGCTACGATTGTAAAATGTATTTCCATTTATCTCGTACCCTTTATGCGTGAGGATGTGCCACGATGGTTGCCTAGCCAACAAATCTGATTGCTCATCAATATTGTCATCACCTTGACATTCTTTTACGCAACCAACCATTGAAAGTTTCCATGTGATGGCGCCTAATCCAAGCTTCATTCTTCCACAGGCTGGGATCGTAGGAACTCCTTGTGTACCTCGACATACGGCTCCACCACGGAGGAGTTTTGAAGAACTGTGTAGTGCGCTTTATTGAAATAATCGTCCCCCGTACCGATATATGTTTTCTTCCCTAGTGTTCCCTTTCCACTAAGTCTCCCCTCGTGTCGCGATTCGGGAACACCAATCGGGTCAAGGTCGGGAATGAAGTCAACCACAGAACTCAATGACCTCCTCTGTCCCGTAGCCCTTGGCAATGCTTCCTTACGGCGAGAACACTTTTGGTGAACATATTTCTTGAGGACTCCATGAACCTCTCAAAGGGAACATGTTGTGTAGGAACACGGGACCGAGAATATTAATCTCCTTGACCGGGTGAACTAGGAGGTGTGTCATGATATTAAAGAAGGATGGAGGAACACCAACTCAAAGCGACAAGACATTGAACCACATCATTACAGTAGAGTAGCTAGTTCCATTGGATTGATTGCCTTCTGAGAAATTGCATTGAGGAATGCACATAGCTTCACGGTGGCCAGACGTACATGTGGAGGTAGAATTCCTCTTAAAGCAACCGGAAGCAATTGCGTCATAAGCACGTGGCGATCATGGGACTTTAAGTGTAGGAATTTCTTCTCGGCACATTTATTATCGCTTTATATTGGAGGAGAATCCGGATGGGACCTTGATCTTTGTTTAGGCATTCAAACATGCTTTCCTTCTCTTCTTTGCTAAGAGTGAAGCTAGCGGGTCTTAAGTAATGGCGTCCATCGTCATCTTCTCTGGATGCGAGTTGTCTCGTTCTTTCATCTTGTTGCAAGTCTGTCGTGCTTGAGTGAATCCTTAGACTTTCCATACACATCCATGAATCCTAGCGAGTTCACACAAAGATTCTTTGTCGGTGCATCACGTCGATCGCGTTGCGGACCTCTAGGACTTGCCAATAGGGTAGCTCCCAAAATATGGACTTCTTCTTCCACATGGGTGCGTGTCCCTTAGCATCTTCGAACAGTTATTTGCCTTGTCCCTTTCAAAGACTACTTGCACATCCTTGACCATATCAAGTACATCCTCCCGATTCGGTTGCGAGGCTTTGTTCGGTGTTACGCCTTACCGTTAAAATGCTTGCCTTTCTTTCTTAGTTGGTGATTCATAGGAAGAAAGCAGCGATGGCCAAGGTACCACGACCTTTCGACATTTTTCAAATATATCTTGTCAATGTCATCAAAACATTGTGTGCATGCATTGTATCCCTTGTTTATGCATCTGAAAGATTACTTAGAGCGGGCCAATCATTGATTATTCGAACAACAATGCTCGCATGGTCGAAGTGTTCTGTTTGTACTCATCCCACACGTACACTGGTTTGCTCCATAAAGAAGGAGTTCCTCAACTAATGGCCTCGGTGAACATCGATGTCGTTGCGGGTTGCCTCGGGCCTTGGATGAGCACCGGCATCATAATGAACTTCGCTTCATGCATAACCATGGAGGAAGGTTGTAGATACATAGAGTAATGTGAGCCAAGTGCTATGACTAGTGCTCTGGTCCCCAAAAGGATTCATACCATCCGTACTTAAAGCGAACCTTAGGTTTCTTGCGTCATCTGCAAACTCAGGAATTCTCTGTCTATTGCTCTCCACTTTGGGACCCATCGCGAGGTGTCTCAACATGTTGTCTACCTTACGGTCTTCTTTGTGCCATCGCGACAACTTTGCATGGTCCTTGTTTATGAGCAGACGTTTGAGCGTGGTATTATAGGAGCATACCACATAACCTTGGCGAGGATTTTCTTCTGGGGCGTTCTTCGCCCTCAACATCGCGAGGTCATCTCGCTTTGATCTTATACCGCGGACGCTTTGCATACGGGCATTCATCCAAATTCTCGTAGTCCTTGCCACGATACGAGGATGCGATCATTAGGACATGCATGTATCTTACGGATTTCTAATCCCAAAGGCGACGACTGTTTTGCTTCGTGCGTAGTGGCGGGCAATTCGTTAGGCTTGGAAGCATCTTTTTGGATCTTGATAATTGCCCAAATGCCTTGTCGGATACACCATTACATGCCTTCCATTGTAGCAACTCGATGTTGTACCCAACTTTTTGCCCATCTTCTACGGACGGGTATAGTAATTTCTTGTGATCCTCTAGCATGCGGTCAAACTTAGCCTTCTCCTTTTCACTTTCGCAATCTCTTTGTGCATCACGAATGACATCACCAAGAGCATCATCTTGATGAGTGTGTCTTACGCTTTGCCTCTTCTTGACTTAGCCCATTGCGGTATCATCGAAGTCACCGTATTGAGCAATAATGTCGTTAGGGTCCAATTGTTCTTCTTCACCTTCTTCCATTATAACCTGGTTTCTCAGTGCTTGGTCCAACAAATATAGTTTGGCATGAAACCCGACTTCAACAAGTGTGAGTGAAGACTCCTTGAGCTAGAATATTCCTTCAAATTCTTACGGGGCACATGGATGACACATGAAACCATCCCGCTTGTTTGCCTCGGCCACTCTTAAGAAATAATGCACGCCATCAATGAACTCTTTGGGCGGCGATCGGCATTGTACATCCAATGGCGTATCATAAATGCATTATATGACATATCACATAATTAAATTTTAAGTTTCAAATTTTTCCCGGATATTACACATGATAGAGGCTACCCAAAAATTACTTAATAATTAAATATTAAACTTATTTATTAAAACAAAATTAATATTTATTATTTTTACCCAAGAGGTTGGATCTGATAAGATAAGACTTATCTCATCAAACACCTCTCAAAGCTTAACCTAACTAACACATGTAAAAGTCATTTTCATTTATTTAAATAATTATTAAATAAGGTGAAAAATAAAAGTCTTCAGATTGATCCCAACATTTTTGTACAGATAGTTCATAGCCTAATTAGATGGCAAAACAATTTTCAGAATTTTTGGATCATTAATTTAGCCTACAAAATTCATGGAATAATAATTAAATAAATAAGCATAAAATAGGTATAAATTCAACTTTGTCCAAATAATCTTAAAATTTTTATATGGACTGTTCACAGTGTAACTTAGTGGAATAACAAATTTCATGACTTTTAAAAATTTATTGTGGCCTACAAAAATCATGAAAGTTCCATTTATGAATTAATTGGCAATTTTTATAACATATAAAAATTATTCAAATTTTACATTTCATATTTTTCATAATGGGGCGGGGTTAGCATCGAGAGCTTACTGCGAACACGCCGGTGAATACGGTTGAGTGAATGAGCAGCTCGGCGGTGGTGGCAATGGCAATGGCGTGTCGAGGCGGCGACTACGGCGTTCCGGCTCTGTGTGAAACGCAAAGCAGGGTTTAAATAGAAGAGACATTTAGTCGGTTGGTGTTACCAGCGGGACTAAATCAACCTTTAGTCGGTTGGTACTACAATCGGGACTAAATCTTTAGTCGGATTGTAGTACCAGCGGGACTAAAGGTTGAGATTTAGTCGGTTAGTAACACCAACCGAACTAAACGCCCTCTGCAAAGCACGCCACGAGCCGTTGGGCGGGGACTTTTAGTCGGTTGGTGACACCAACCGGGACGAAAGATCTTTTTTGTCTCGGACGCAATTTTCTCCGAGACTATTGCCCATTTGGCAGTTCGACCAAAGGTCTGTTCTGTAGTATACACTGCTGAAGTTCTTTCCAATGGCTGCTTATCGAACCTCTTAACACTTCAGTGCCTAACAGAGGTAAAAAAACATACTGTTTCATGTGTTTAATTTCACAGCGTTTCCTACAATTTTAGTGGAGCAATGTGAAGATGCACGTCATGATTTTTTTTCCATTAGTTTGATTACCAGTGTGCTCTGTCTATCAATTTACATGAATGGGGCAGTAAACCGGCCCTATTACATTCAAGAATCATGTTTCTTTGCTGGCTCAATAGCGCTTTGATTTCCTTTCCTGATATGTGGAGCTATCTTGCATGAATTTCAGAAAGAAAAAAATATTTTCTTCTTCTTTTTCTAAAGTTTTTTCTCCCAGAGAAATAAAAATTAAGGGTTCTTTTATGTTCTCTAATGTGTAGGCTATTCTTCCTCGTGGAACAATTCCCGATGCCTATGCCAATGGTTCCAGTGAAGAATAGGTATGACTTCTATTAGTTGGAGTAACAGTCTATTCTAGGAGTTGATGGTTGGTTTTTCTCTCTTTTTTAATATCGTTGAGTTAATTTACACTGTGTATGTTACTCAGTGCAGGCATTCATACAAAATCTAGCTCTCTTTTTCACTGCATTTTTTAAGGTAAGATTCATCGCAACCCAGCTCTAACTAGCCCTCGGTGCAGGAATTCATAAAACATTATGAAAGTTTGTAACTAACGGACCTACTCTTTTGATGGCATGTTCCCAGCTGTGCCAAAAACAAATTGTTATATTAATATCCTTCATTTGCTTGTCATTTTAAACACCAGAATAAACAAATAGTTTCTGCTGATGAGTAATAAAACGATATACAAAAGAATGATTAAATCTCCATATGGTCTAATCCTTTTGTGATACTTGCAGAATCACATGTGTTATGTGTATACTGGAGATATCTCCAGAAAATAAGAGTTGCATTACTTCTGGGTCTTGAGTTCCTAATTGGAATTTCATACGTCGTTCATGACACTGAGGTTTCTAAGGTAGGAATGTTAGAACTAGATTCAGGATATGTTACAGAATTTGATTGGAATTCCATATCTTATGATGTTGGTCAATTACAGGTGTGTTTGGATTACTGGAATGGTGTGTGTTTATGTGCTAAAAGAGATATTTCCAATTAGTATATTCCAATGAGATCTTTTCAATTTCAAGTAATGTTGATAGTACTTTGGAATGATGTGTGTTTCTGTGCTAAAAGAGATCTTTCTCCAATGATGTTGTTTGAAAAGCTAGAATGCATGACATTCTCGTATACAAAAAAAAATGAGAATTCGGAAAAAGCGCTATTTCGGGAACAAAGATCTCATTCGATTTCCTTGTGAGTTCTGATTGTTCTATATGTTGCCTATTTTAGGTATTTGATTATTGCAGTCATTACGGACCACGATGCTTAACCTCTCATATTTCCTTCGGTAGCCTACAGCCTCAGTCCTTTGCACGTATATTCTTGACCCCTACCCTCTCTCTATTTGTTTAATCTGGCATGCCCTCAATGTTTTTGCTGAAATAATTTGGTGGTATCTGTCAACATATTGAGATTGTTTAGTCTTCATTCCGTTAAAATATGCAGTATGTAACAAGCTAAAAATAGAGGAAAAGAAATAGGCAGTTGTCTTATGTTTTTTTTTTCATAAGTTGTTTTGTCTATGCTACTATATTTTGTTGACAAACTAAGTTTCAGCATCCTGCTATTCTTGTTATCATATTTAGAAACTTCTTTTTGTTATTGAATATACTAAGAACATTCTCTATTACCATATATTTCTTTCAATGTAACTGAGAATCTGCTCTTTTAGTCATATTTGGGTCAAACAATTGAAACAAGCAAGCAGTTGCTTTAATGTAGTATAAATGAACATAGCTCTGTTACTTTTTCTTTTGTTATTTCATATAAGGGTGTCAACGGATCGAATACGAATCGAATAGTGGTCTTCCCGTATTCGTATTTTATAAATGAATTCGAATATTGTCCAATACGAATCGATTTTTGTAACGAATACAAATATGAATCGAATACCTGCTCAATTCGGTCGGATTCGGATATCCTCATAACTTACATAATTGCAAGATATTTATAAATATTTTATCCTCGTAAATAGCACACCTAATCGTTCTAGTTTATCTATTTCACCTAAAAATATGAATTCATATTAAACTAAAAATACTCATCCAACTAACTAGCCATACTACGATAAAATTAGGGGTGTCGATCGAATCCGAATTATCCATTTTATCTGGCATTCGAATCCGGTTGGTAGTGAATATGGTTTAGATTTTTCCATCTGATAAACAATTTCTGCCCTATTCATATTCGCATTCGCATTCGCATAAAAAAATGGATAGTAATATGGTATGGGCTTTTGTCATCCGAAATGTTATTTTATCCGCACTATTCGTATTCGAACTCGATAAAATAATATACGTATTTTATTACAGTATGGCTAATATGAATTCATGTTTTTAGGTGGAATAGATAAACTAGAATGATTAAGTGTGCTATGTACGAGGATAAAATATCATAAATATCTTACAATTATATAAGTTATGAGGATATCCGAATCCGATCGAATTGATTAAGTATTCGGTTCGTATTTGTATTCGTTGCAACATTCGTATTTGTATCCGACAATATTCAAATTCATATTCATATTTATTTAGAAAATACGAATACGGGAAGACCACTATTCAATTCGTATTCGGTCCGTTGACACCCCTAAATAAAATATGTATTTTTTATCGAATTTCGAATATGAATACGAATAGTGCAGATAAAATAACATTTCGGATGGTAAAAGTCCATACCATATTTATATCCATATTTTTTTTATGCGAATACGAATACGAATAGGGGAGAAATTGTTAATCGGGTGGAAAAATCTAAACCATATTAGCTACCAACCGAATTCGGATGCCGGATAAAACGGATAATTCGGATTAGATTGACATCCCTAGTTCCATAGCTCTCTTGGTCAGTGTTAACCTAATCTGTCGCCAAGCAAATGTCAAATGCACATGTACATATGTACATAGGAAATAAAATCCCTGATGGAGCTTTCAGGATTTTTCTATCTTTTTTGTTGAGGTGTCGTTAAAGATGAATCCTGGACAACAGGACAATCAAATAGTTTGTCTATTCTTTTACTACTTATTCGAGTACGTGCCTAGGTGGCTAGATGAAATAGAAATCGCTCATGGAGTTATAGCAGAATGTTGCTACTTATATTTCTAATGCTTAGGGTGGAGTTATATGCCACGTAAAATCCTATATATCTTGGTCACGAAGAAATAAACTTCCGCAGCTATTCCTCGTCTACCATTTAGTATGTGAATACTTATTTTTCAAGCATGCACGAGATTACGGAGTTTGTGATAGATATGGAATTTTTGTATCGAACATTACATACCACATCAACGTACAACGATACAATAATGTTTTCCCCCCTCTCATCGAATGAGTACAACACTCCATCAAAAAAAATTATCGCCACGCGCAGCGTAGCGAGAGATCCTACCTGGTATATGCATATATGGCTGATGGCTGCTAGCTCTTGTCTGGCTACCGGCCATGCATGCACATGGAAACAGTGAAGGCACCAACCACCAAGCGAAAAGCTAGTAGTAACTTGTGTTGCTCTCACAAGCTTATGTTTCCCTAGCAAGGACCACTTGTGACCTTAGATTCACATCTTCCGTCTTGGCACAAGGTTACAAGTAGGATGTCAAGTATTGAATACGAAATCGAATAGTAGTGTTGTATTTGTATTTGTATTTTTTTTAAAACGAATACGAAATCGAATTCAAATATGCTCGAATATAAATACTAATCGAATACATGCTCAATTCAGTTGGATCTGAATATTCTACACATAGTGAAGTTTAATGAGTTGGCATTGGTTTTATAATAATATTTGTACCCATTTTCCTATGGTTTATCATGTAATTATTGATCATTGGTGCCATTTTACCCGTAACCCTAACCAATTTTAGAGATATTGTAAATAAATCGGTTATAAACATGTCAGATTTGGTTAAAAAGATCATGCAAAAAAAACTTTATTGGGGGATGTGCCAAAATTAAAAGAATCAAATGCCAAATTAGAATCCATGACAACGGACTCGTTGAGACTATCAAAATGCATATATAATATGCCTAATTTGGAGGTCAAATACAAAAGATACGTAATAGCTAGCTAATGTATTGCGTCGAATCCGGGTATTATCCGCATTCATGTTTGATTCAACACCTATTTTGCATACTATATTCGTATTCGGGGGGGGGGTCCAGGTACTATTTGGATTCATATTCGTTTTGCAATACGAACATATTTTTGTTTACCACATTCGTTACCATCCGAATACAAATGTCAAATAAAACAGATAATCCGGATTGGGTTGACAGTTCATGGGTTACAAGTGCATGAATTGTTACCTCCCTCAACAAGGAGCTTTGCTTGTGTTGTAAGGCCACTCAATTTTTGCAGCCCATATATAAGTTTAGAACCATTGGTACCAACAATTTATACTCTCCTCAAGAGTGTGACAACGACTTGCAGCAGACTGACTCTGCCTGGGTGGTCATTCAAGCTTTACCACGACGTAAAGATGGGAAACAAAAGGCGAAACGAGTAAATGAACATACTTTAACTATCACTAACTACTGATAAATTATATTTGGAATCATGTTGGTTTTCTAAACTATTGTGAATTATATGTGAGATCGAGCAAACTTCATGGCCATGGGAGTAGGGGTGGATATCGAGTTTTTTCGAAATTAAAGTAGTTTGATTTAATATTATTTTATTTATATTTTGAAAGTATTTTTAGAACCGAGCTAATGAGTTGAGTCAGATTAAAATTCAATTTCATTCGAAATTAACTTATTTTAATATTTAACCAAATAACGAGTCTAATTAAAATAATTTTAAACCGAGTTAATAAGCACCACTACCGAGTTTTTTTCCCATCTGCAATACCCCAGTCTGCTCGTAGTGTGGCCCATGTGGCCCATGAAGAGTTGTGTGGTGGGATTAGTGCTATATTGCTTGTCTCAAGTGAGTTGTAGTAGTATATAATGCATGTTGGATCCAAACGTAGCACCTCCGGGTTAACTCTTTTACATGAAGCGAGGACGAAAGTGTAAGTGAGGTGCTATGTGTGCGCGGGTTAGCCCTACGGTGGGCTGGGCATTGAGTCGATTTTGGGTCGGTGTTACGAGATGGTATCGAGCATCAACCTTGTTGCTGCAGGCGCGTGAGAGCGGCGGCGGGCATATGGCGCATGGCGCATGGCTCATGTGGGCCCCGAGTGGACACATGGCATGGTATATGTGCCGGCACTGGACGCACGGACGTGTACCGAGGGGTGATTATGGGAATTTACCGCATATGCGGTATGCTGCCAAGGGCGTCAGCCCTTAAGGGGGTGAATGCAATACCCCAGCCTGCTCGTAGTGTGGCCTATGTGGCCCATGAGGAATTATGTGGTGGGATTAGTCCCACATTGCTTGTCTCAAGTGAGTTGTAGTAGTATATAATGCCTGTTGGATCCAAATGTAGCACCTCCCGGTTAACTCTTTTACATGAAGCGAGGATGAAAGTGTAAGTGGGGTGCTATGTGTGCGCGGATCCACCCCACGGTGGGCTGGGCATTGAGTCAATTTTGAGTCAATGTGTTACACCATCTGCTGCTAGCAAGAAACGGACCACACACATTACGGAGGCACCTTTGCATTTGCCCACCCTTGCCACTCTGCGACAGGCTTCCCAATTGGCTCAGAAATAAGAGGCTATTACTCAGAATGGCCATTTGATTTCAGAAAGAAATATCTTTGATTTCACTTAATCATTACTTGTAGCTGATGAATTCCGTATATGAGCAGTGGCCAAGTCAGAATAAAAATAGAGGGTAGGCTCAAAATCTCGACTGACTAAACTAATTTGAAATAAACATAGTCTTGTATTTTTATGCAATCAAATTCATACATGAATAAAAGCAAAGCAAAAAGAAAAGAAATACAGTGAAGGTACCTTGTTAATGGAAAGTGCATCCGCAAAACATAGGCCATGTTTGTTTAGACTTTAGGCTTTTTGGCTTATAGTTTAAAGCCATTTTTTGGCCTAATCGGCTTATAAGCCCCTCAGCTTTTAAGCCAAGTGTTGGTGTTTGATAATCTGGCTTTTTATAGGATGTTGGCTTATTGAGTTGTGTGTGAAGAATAAAAAGTCTGAATTACCCTTGAAGGTTTGAATGATGTTTTTAAGGATGAATTTAAACTTATTTTTGCATGAGATTAGTAAATATGATGATACGTGCAAGTGTACATATGAAACAAATAAGATTTTGCTCGTTCGTGCATGTATTAATTTTGGACATTGCGTAATGAAAGAAATTAATATAGAAAGACATATATTAGCCAACCAAACAAAATAATATTCAATCATATCATATTAATGTAATCTTTTTATCCTCTTGCGGCCATTAAAGAAGTAGTAATGCTATCACGAAATACACTCATATCTCTGTCATCGATTGCTGATCCATCGACACTGTGCCCTCCAAATGATCCAGTTTGTGTATCGTTTGGATCATAATCTTCATCAAGATCACATCTCTCAAAAAGTTCATCACGTAAAGCACTATCTCGGATGAATGATACAAACTGACACTGGACACAACATCACGAATTGCCACCCACGATGAAAACACCTTAGACATTTCTGGATCAAACTCACAAGCATCATCCATATCTCACTAATGGTGCAATTCACTCTTGAAACCCCCAATTAGCTTGCCAGCCACAGCCCCAATAAATCAGTCACATTTCTGGATCAAACTAGACATGTAATCCTAGGCATCCAAATTCGGTAAGGTGTGCTACATGTCCAAATCACACACCATGCAATGATTTCCACGTTTACACAAACCTTATATTTCCCACAGAATCTGCACATCTACACCAACATATATACATCATGATTTTCCATTTCACAGGCATGTTTCGACCTACAGCAGCACATCTCATGGGAAGCCGCGGCGCGTGGGGAGAAGATGTCGTACCATTGGTGATGATGGCGCTGGTTTGGGGTGGAACCTTTAACTCCTCGACGGCGAACTTGAGCACCGCGGTGAAGGGTGCCGCCTCGGGCACGCTGAACCTGCGAGGAGGCAAAGCAACCGTCCCGGATCAAAACAAGCACACGCGACCGCAACCCTCCAAAGATATGATCTGAGTGAGTTACTAGTACTCACACTTTGAAGGGGAGGCGAGGGGAGGCGGCGGCGGTAGTGGGGTCGTTGGGGAGGGGAGGAGGAGGAGGAGGAGGCGGCGTTGGGATGGGGAGGGAGGCGAAGGAGGCGGCGCGGTGGCGATGGGAGCAGGAGGAGGCGCAGGAGCAGGAAGGGAGGGAGGCGGCGTTGGGATGGGGAGGGAGGCGAAGGAGGCGGCGCGGTGGCGATGGGAGCGGAAGGAGGCGGCGGAGGAGCAGGAAGGAGGAGGTGGCGTCGGTGGGGAGGGAGACATAGGGAGGCGGCGGTGGCGATGGGAGCAGGAGGAGGCGGCGGAAGAAGGAGCAGGAGGTGAGGAAGGGAATGGGGCGATCGATCGGGGTGGGGATTGGAGCAGTAGGGAGGAATAGGTGCAAAAAAATTGAAGGCGTCCGTGTTTATATACGAATGGTATTTTGAGGGTAATTTTAGCGAAGTACAGGGGTAATGTAGTATTCCATTCCGCAAAAGCAAAAAAAGAAAAAAGCACCTCTCCCACGGCTTATGGCTTTTAGGCTTAAATTAGTTTAAGCTTTTTATAAGCAACAAAAAAGTCACCCTTTTGTTTAGGCTTAGGCTTTTTGGCTTTTAAGCCACACAATAAGCCTAAACAAACAGGCCCATAGAAATATGGTTCCGGTGGGTAAGAACATGTTCATCAAAATTATAAACATTAGTGATGCAAGAGTAAATTGTACGTAAATGATCATGAATATTCAAAATAAAAGAACAATACCACTAAGACGCTAGCTTGAATCACGACTTTCACAGGGCGAATTCATTCTCCAAGATTTTATACCTCAAAAGGATCTTATGATTCTGTCATCGATCAATGGATCTAAATATATCTCGCTCAGTGTAGCACACCATCAAATCATTCAGCCACTCATCCGATATCTTGTTGCGCAAATCTATTTTTATAATATCTATTGCCGAAAATATTCTCTCATGTTGCCACAGGAAAGATCAATGTGGCAGAGAGGCCAGAGGCCCAGCCGCTCCCAGAGACCAGAGTCAAGAGAGACCGAGAGGCAGAGAGGCCAGAGGCCCAGCCGCCCAGATCGGCAAATCCAGTCCTCCTCCAGCTTCCAGGCTACTCCTGCCTGGCTGCCTCCTGCTTCCGGCGACCGAACAGGGAACTAGGGATGTTGGTGGTTCTAAGTTGGGCCTGAGCAGTTGTGCTTTGTTGCTTCAGCAAGGGCGCAAGGCCCAGACGCTTCTTGACGGCAGCATGCAGCCACGTCAAGCTGGCAAGGCCCAGATGCTTCTTGACGGAGGCACGCAGCCACGGCAAGCTGTCCAGAGGTTAGGGTGGGGAGTGGAGGGCGGGTCAAGCTGGCCAGAGGTTAGGATTGGGTGGGGGTTTTGGGCCGATGGAGGGTAAACTTCAAACCTGATGAAACCCCACTAGATTCGCCGCTGTAGGGGGCGTTTCATTTAATCCGTATGAACATCTTTTATTTGGGGGTAAATGACAACAGCGTCATGCTCTACTTAGGATTCTACCTGAAACAGATAAGCTGGTCAGTGGAAGGCTGGTAAATTCATCGTGCATTTCCAGTTTCACATCCCTCAAATCATCACATGTTTTCGCAATTTCTAGGTTTTCAACTAGCATGCACATAATATATAGCAACAAAAGTTTAAAAAAAACAAAAACGTGCAAATTGAAAGCAGTCACGGTTCAGATCGAACCAAAATGAAACGCTATGCAATTTATATAATCAGCTCCCCTGACAGACCGACCAAGTGTTTGACACACCACGGATTTCCACTCACTAAGTAGGCTGTAGGGGGAGGTGGTGCTGCTACTCAAAATGGTTATGAGATACGGAGCCTAACACTACACATGATAATCAGTATTCCTTTTGCAAGTACAAAATATCTTATGCATATGTAGCTAGAGAGCAGCTTAAAACCTCGATGGCCACTGACATGTTAATAAAAATAAAATTTGTAGTTAAAGGGACGTGACAGCAGAAAGCATTCAACAGAAAAGAGAATGCTGCATCAGGAGCATGGGGGCAGAGAACATACGGAACCCTCAGATAATAACATGTTGACTGGAACCAAGAGCAGAGTTCACAAACAGAAACTAAATCTGAATTCAAGCCTCCCAAATGCTACATATTGCATTGATGCAATACAGCCAGGTGTGCATTGCATAGTAGAATAATCATTGGGTGGAGTTTTCTGGTAGTGGTGTATATATTCATAATTTTTGTTATGAAAGAATGTTTTCCAGACCTTGGCACTTCCTCAAAGTTATTCTCATGCATCGTGCGTGCCAAGACGTTCACCATATAAAACTAAAGTACAGTAGACCTTTCCTCGGGAGGTCTGTCGAGTTTAAATACAACAAATTCTTTACATTAACATGAAAATGCTGTGAGGATCAGCCAGCAAAACCTGTGAACAAAGAGAACTTTTGTATTAAAAAGGGTACAGAAAGTGCTTCTATACTAACAATTTTGGTATTACTGAATTCAAGACATATTAGTTGTCTAAGTAAGTTTTGCGTGTAATGTAAACAAGTTTACACAATTTAACTAAATATTGTGATGTACTGATGTCATGTATGAATGTACAATAATTTAAGATGATCAAACCCATGATGCATTTATCAGATGACAGAAATGTAGGTGTGCATTATTTCAGGTACCTAGGTAAGGTATCCCCATATATTTTTATGGGTTTGCATGTATTTGGGCACAAGGAATATTGATTGAAATCAATGGAACATAAGATTATATAGTTTAATCACATGGAATATTGCATCCACCAAAACTTTTGGCATTAAATCAACTGCTTGACTAAACACAATGTCGAGAAATAATATGAATTATGATATACAAGGTACAGGCAGTGTCTGATCTTTCAGTATTTAACATACAGTCATCATATTAAAGAGTCAATGTAGCAAAACCACTTAAAAATCGTGTAGATTGCCACCGTACACACCAGGTTCTATTATATCATGCAACCTGGGAGCATGATATGCAAAAAGGGAAAAAATAGAAATTCTAGCTAGACAACAGCAAGAATATAAGAACTGCGCCTGTTGTAATAATAAATAACAGCAATATGATCCTACACTTAAATCTTCTGCTAAGTTTTTATTAACCTTTAAAAATGTGAAAATAATTATTAAGTAATGAAAGAAAAAACAATTTTGTCAAACCAGAGTTGCAGAAACAAAAAATCAAACTCTGTTAAATTAAACTATGAACAGAGTTTTATAAGAAACTACAGTGAAGCTTAATGTAAGCAGATTAGGCAACGAAATGTACAAGACAAAGTACATTAACGACAAGTTTTATTTGGCTACTTCCAAAATACAATTTGAGAACAAAATTGTCAAACATCACATTTTTCATTAAATATATGTGTGATATAAATGCAAAACCAAGGTGCCATAGGAAATACTATAATGTGCATAGACTTACATCATTCCTACATTCTGCAATAGAAATTACCTTGTCAGCCAAGATACTCTTGCTGTACAATGAAGATTATCAATCTCTAAGACCAAGCTCAACCTCAATGTCATCATCCTCTTCAAATAGCTTTAGCAGACGTGCATGTTGTTCCTCTCTTTTCTTCTTCTGCCAATACTTGAAAAGGAAAAATGACAACAGAATGGCAGCCCCAACTCCTAGGAGGACAAACAAAACTGTTTGGCCAGTATGACCTTTCGACTGAGCTTCAGCTTTCTTATCATCCTTGGATGTAGGATCACCAGCTAGTCCTGCAAACATTGTAGGCAAGTTTCAATGATCTAAAATCAAAACTCCAAGGTGGAGCACATGGATAACTGAAGAGGTTTCATTAGTTCGTGTTTGTGCCAAGCTTTTATCAGACGTTAGTGCCTTCAAAAGTTAAAAAATATTATGTAACATATCAAAACTCAAAAGCATAACATTCATCAGCAATTGAAGGTAACCATATCATTTTCTCCCTTAAATTTTAGAACTATTACTTCCAGATTGACGAACCACACATTATAGCTTCCAATTGCATGCCATGTATGGTTATGCGAAACCGGTTGTGTGTGACTGGTTCCTGATGGGCAGCAAGTACCACTTCTAGCTGGTTGCTAGTGGCAAGCAATACAGACAAGAATACAAGATGCTAGCTGGCTAGCAAGAAATCCTAAGATAGGCTGGCATTGGCGAACTTCCATAAAAACTAGAAAAACTGACCGAGGTACACCGATTCATCTGCTTTAAATGGAAACCTACGAAACATTCTGTTTACACGAAATAACAATTCGAAAATTGTTCAAACATGGTGGCTGGTGCTAATCGGACAAAACTTATGCTATCTCGCTGATTCAGCTGTTTATAGACCATCTGGGATAAATAAATCTAGGCCTAGCAAGAATTTCCAGTAACTGACTAATTACCACCAGTTAATTTCCTTGTTTTTCTTTTGGAAGTTTAAAGCCCCTAATAATATAAGGCGAACAATTGGCAGGTGTATGAAACATAACTAAGTGCTACCCATGATAGTGTGTTCCTACAAAACTATCAGACATGGACTGCATTTGTTAACGGTTAATTCATTCTCTACTTGAAAGAGATCACGCCAGATTTTCTACTTCAAAGAGATCACGCCAGAGTAACTGACTAATGAATCTTGTATCCCCGTATTATGCACTTTGCTAGCTATTTGCTAGTTTTTGAAAATCAGCTAAGCTCGTGAGTTCAGACTTCAGACACCTAAAAAAGGTGAATGAAAATAAAGTAAAAAAACAGAGAAATGCTAATGTTTTGTTACAGAGTCTGGAAATGAGATGCAGTAAATTGGATCTAACAGCCCTTTCTTCATATTTTTTTCTGGCAAACATTTTTCTCCTACCTGGAAAATCCCCAACTAAGAAGAGCACGAGCTCACTCCAGCAACATTCGTATATTCGTCGCGTGTAGTAGTGTTCTTATTTCAATTTCCACAAGAAAACTCCAAACGCTCCAATAATCTGAACCGCTAGTTGAGAAGGCCCATAGTAACTGCTACGAATTCTGAAAACGGGATCCTAAGTTTAAGCTGGTCAATTGTTCATGGTAACTAGCACGGGATTTCACGAATTCCTCACCCCCAAGTCCCAACCCACCCAATTAATTAGACTAGCAGACCATAATAATAACGAGACGGGAGAATAATAAACCGAACCACCCAATTCGCAACCACCGACGGGCGGCGACGCTTCGCCAATCCCACGCCACGCCCCCGACCAGATCTCCGTGCGATCCCCTCGCGTCGTCCCCAAATCTGGCCGGCTTCGAATAGATCGAGCAGGGATAAAGGAGCACGAACCTGTCGCGAACTGGGAGCAGATCGCGGCAGCGGTGAGGAGGAGGGCGGCGGACGGGGCCGGGCTGGATCTGCCGCATGCGCCGTGCGGCTGTCTCATCTCGTCGCGGCGTCCGCCCTTGCCTACGCCTCCCTCGGTTGCGTTGCGACGACGCTGCCGCCTTCTCGTGCTCGTGTCGCGGTGGTGCTGGTGGTGCGGCAGGTGGTGGATCGGGATTCGGAAGCTTCCGTGGCGTTCGCGTTGGGTGCGTGGTGCCTTTTATGCGTCCGTCCGATGGGTATCTGTCGGACGCGGGGTTCTTCGTCTTGTCTTCGCTCGAAAACTTTTTTTATTATTAATTAACATGTTTTAATTTATTTTATTACTAATCCATTGTCAACTGTAATATCTAATTTTTTTCATGTAGCATGGCAACACAAAAATACCATGTTATATGATAAAACTAACTAAATCACACTTTCATCATGTCACTAATGGTGATATGATCGAACAACACTGTCACGTTACGGTTGTGGAGTGATAGAATTTGATCACAGCTATAGTATTAGAGTGACAATATTGTTTTTAGCACGCGGTTAAAAATGTTAGCATTGAGATAAAGTAAGTGAGGAATTAATAATAATAATGAATTACAAAAATAGGTTAATTAATTTAAAAAAAATCTCCCCTCGATCTCGGTCTCGAAGGCTCCGCTCTATTCCGACAGGTAGGTCAGTGGTCGTTCTCGGCGACGGCGTGTAGCTGGCAGTGGGCCCCTTCGCTGTTGGGTACACGTTGTGTTTTTCTCTGGCTACTCCATTTAGTAAAAAGGAGTTTGGCCTCGGTTAGTTAAAATCCATGTTTCGTAAATTACCTTTTAAAAAAGTTTAGTAAATGTGAACATACCAACTCCACTTAGCGTACTAACATAAAAAAACTAACAAATACTATATGACCTATGTAACGCTATAGGCAACAGCAGATCAAGGATTTTACTACATTCCGAATTAAATTCTAATAGGCTAACTTCGTAGCATTAACGTCAATTTATACTCACACTATGACATAAAAAAATAAGTCACAAATACATCATTGATATGAAACTTTAGCTCAACACTTCAACATAAAACAGAATAAGAAAAATACGATAAAACATAAATAATATATCATCATAGGGATACAGTTTGAGTACCTAAATAACGAAGATTTAATCTTTATCATAGCCCACTATTTCTTCATCAATAGTCAGACAAGAACTAAAACCTCCAAAGACAACATTAAAAAAAAAGTAAATGAAACAGAGGTATGATTAAATACGAAGAACTTCACTGAAGTCCAGCCGTATAGGTAGGGATGCAATCGACGCGGATACAGGCAGATATCATTCATCCTGTATTTTATTCCATATTTTTTTTTCGAAATCAGAGTCAGACACGAATAGTACTGGATACGAATACGACTACAACTTGTCTTAGTCACGAATACGGAGCGAATACATGTCGAACCGAATACGGATTGTCATGTCACAAATATTTAGTCGGATATTGCGCGAAAACAAAAACCATATATGTCGCACATATAAAAGATCAATTAACCATACTACATGTCCAAAATAAATAAAAAAAACTACATTAGAAATTCAACAAAGCAAATTTAACTACATCACACTATCACGACACTAGTTAAAGAAGTACCAGCAAGTAGCATGTCATAGTAATAGTAGTACAAAAGATGTCCAAAATGTAACTAGGCAACTATATGACAGGACAGATACAACATATACAAAGCCTATAGACCAGTATCAATAACTAGTTAGGGGTACACATAATGTTGACTGGTAGCAAATCTTTAGCGTTCCAATTTTTGAGTTTTTTAAAATATTTTATTTAAAATAAGGTTTTATAATTTTTATGATTTTTAGAATTTAACAAAGCTTAAATAGAATTTCTAGAAATTAAAATAATTTAATATGAATAAATCAAACATCCATTAAATTCAAAATTATTTTATTTAAGTTCCTTAAGTTCCAAAGTATTTTTTATAAATGTTTTATAATTTTTGAATTCATTTGCTATTTTTCTTGGTTTATTTGGATTTCTTATTATTATTTTTTAAAAATAATTAAATACTGGAAAGCCTCGCGGGCCGATTTCTCTCTCCGGCTCACTGGGTCTAGAGTTTACTAGATATCCAAAAATAGTGTTTATCGGATATTATCCAATAAATTATTTGGATAGCTCGTATTTGACGGATACCTCCTTCCCTGATCTATTTTCGTATCGGCAAAAACTATTCGCCTCCGAATCCGAAATCCAAGAAAAATCATGGATATCCGATTTCCAGCTCCAAGTAAGATCTGAATTTATTCGGACGGATGGATGGTTAGAAACTATCTGCTTTATTTGCACCCCTACGTATAGGTAGTTCCCAAGAGAGAAAACCAGAAGGGTAACAGGGGACTCAAGTGAAGGAGAGTCGCAACCTTAAAATCCATTTCAGTTTTTCATTTATTGCTTTATCAATTGCCAGAAACTTCTTATTTCCTTCAACCAATTTAAGAATATGCTCTCTGGCAAAGTATATAGCAATAAGAAAGGACACCGTTGCAGCTAGCTACACAATCAACAAAGTTCCATGAGAAAATTCAGAAAAAGGCAGAATTAACAACAACAAAAATGTTCGTCTTGTTGGATTTACTTACTGTCCTACTGATCGAAACAATAATTGCACCAGTAACACTACCAAATAATAGGCCTGTAGACATGGTTAAAGGTATTGTTGGAATTGCAAGAACCTGAGTCAGCAAACATCATATCATTAATATCAAATTATCAATCCAAAGTTCCAACCCTGATGTTAGATATTTATATGGCAAAAGTCTATAGCATACATAGTAGTAGATCAAAGGTGGACCAGTTCATGTTAAGAGTTCATAAATAGGCAAATAGACAGGAACTTGCCAGAAAGAAGATATAAATATCTAGCACATAGGCACTCAAGTGACAGCTACATATGCAAAGTGGATTTCTGATACACTTCCCGATGGGAACTAACTATTTTGTTCAAGATACTAGATTGTTTACAACACCCTGATATCAGTGACGAATTCAGGATAAAGATAGAGAGGGAACTCTATTGTTAAGGCTATAGCACAATATAAGTATACTAAAACTACATATACTGATCTTTTACCATTGAAATATCAAATTCATACATAAATAGGAAGAGAAGAAATTGAAAATGTACAATACAATAAATTTAGTACCTCGCTAATGGATATATGCCCCCAAATGTTCATAAAATGTGAGTGCTAATCTGTAGATAAGAAATATCAAGTTTAGTGATATAATATTAAATTATGAATATTCGTAAATATTAAAAATAAAATAAAAACATACCACTAAGTTACCAAATCTGATTACGATGTAATTTCACTCTACGAGCTTTCATGTCTTAAAAGCGTTGAACAGTTGTGCGGCGTTCACCTCAGTCGTAAAAATCCGCAGGGCGAAGCCACCGAGACCGAAGTCCGAAATAAAATGGGGACGGCGTTCACCTCAGAGTCACAGGCTCACCTCGTTGGCTCGTTCGGCGACGGCGTTCTACGTTCCTCTCCGTCGGCGATACCGTCTTTGGCGCCCTTGAGCACGACCTCGCCTCCATGACCTCATGCCGTCGACGGCCTTGTTGAGTCGCCGACCGCCTTTCGGTGGAGATGCGGCTATCTTGATCTTGATCTGTGGCCTTTGCCTTGACGGCGACCTCACCATGACCCAGCGGCCTCGTAGAAACCACCGAGTGGCCGGTGGCCGCCTCCCCTCCAGCAGGCCGAAGTCGCCGACCGCCTCTGGGCTCCGAGCTCCAGCCTCCGGCCTCCTCCTCCGCGCCGAGTGTCCGACCGCCTCCTCCTTTGTGTCGGGCTGCCGAGTCGACGGTGAGTCTCTCTCCGACTCGGTCCCTCCTTTGCTCCGTCGATTGTGGACTGTTCCGGCCAGTGGCGAATCGCCTTGTGAGAACCCGGAAAATGAGACTAATCTAATTAACATTAATAGCTGGTTAGCAGTAAATAAAAAATTTCTGAACTCAAGTAATACAAGAATTAATTACATCAGAACAGATCATGTTTTACAACTTTGAGTACATTACAAAAAGATTAAATTAAAATCTTGCATTGCATGCCGCCGAAGCCTTCCTTGAAATCTCATCCGTCCATCGCCGTCCAGTCAAACCGTCTTCCTCGACCCAATCCGAAACACCATTCCCAGCTCCATTGTCCGCCAATCAACCATAAGACCATTAGCAGTTCAAAAACTATAGAATAGAGTTAGAATAAAGTGGATTGTCGTCAGAGTACTGTAGGAATCATTGTGGTTCCCAGATCGACCTAGACTAGCCAGGCACCACAGTCTGAGACTACCACACCAACACTGGGCTAAGCAGGCATCTTGGTTCTCAAGTCACCTAGGCTAACCCAAATCAGTCGGCACCTAGATACTCACGATACCTAGACCAACCTAAGATAATCAGCGCCGTCTTATTTCTGTAGGTTTCATCACTCGGCGTTATAGAATCCAACACCTACGCATACCAATTTTGCCTCGACTGCAGAGAATTGCCAGCCAATTGACCAAAATGCCATCAGCCCAAAAATATCTGGTGAGAGCCATGCGGATAGGCAAGGGCATAGGGGTCAAATGGATCACAACCAGACAAGGCAGCCAGATTCATCCCTCAGCCGAGTGCATTCCCCCTGAAAAGCCATCCTCCCCACAAAGCAACACTCAAATCTCATTCACATAAGCAAGCCACCACAGAGGAGCACAACACATCCATTCCCCCTCCCTCTTCTTCTCAGCTGAAAGCCCAAGACCACAGCCGTAGGAAGGAAGCAATTGGGGAAGGGAGCCGGAGAGCAAGAGCGATGCCGACGGCAGCCTTTGAACCACATCGACCAACTGAAGGCCACGCCAAGACCAATAGAAGGGCGTCTACTAGGAGGACGACCAGCCTCACCGCCGACATCGCCATCTCGACCTCTGGCCACCACATCGGCCACAACCCCAAAACCGACGCAACCCAACCCTCAGGTAAACCACCATTTCTCCCACAACCATTTTGCCATTCATTCATACACAGGCACATTGTTCATCCCACAGTAGCAAGATATATCTCTGAGTTCATCATCATCACAGAGCACCGGGGGATAGAGAGGGAGATTAGGATGATGGGCGTACCTCAGTAGCAACCGAAGCCTGTCATCACTCCACCCTCGTTAGCCAATCGAATCCAGCACCCACTTCCACCTCCAGTCACTCATGCATGAGCTTAATAAAAAGAAAGGCAACAAACCGTAAGATACTTAAGCATCTGTCAAACCGAAGCTAGCGAAAGGTATTAGAAGATCTGGAAGGGGGGAGCTGAGCCAGGAGACGACGTGCCGAGCCAGCCAAGGCCGGAGCCGACGGAGAAGGGCGCAGCTAGGTGGTGGCGTCGGTCAGCAAGGGAGGAGGTGCAGCGGATCTGAGCCGAGGCGGCTGGTGGCCGGGAGGCCGAACCGAGGCCCAGAGGAGGCGGCACGGGTAGAGAGGGAGCTCCGGAGGGAGAGCCGATGCGGCGCTGGTCGCCAGGCCGCGCCGAGGGAGGAGAGCTAGAGGGAGCGAGACGGCCGGCCGGGGCCAAAGCACGCCAGACCGGGGAGAGCTGAGAAGAGGACGAGCCAGGGGAGGCGGTGCCTAGCGGCGCCGGGAGAGTAGGAGAGGCGGCACAGAGAACCGGGAAGGAGCCGGAGGTGACCAGAGGCAGCGGAGTCGGTGTCAGGTTGAGTGGGGAGCCGAGGAGGGAACCAACGGCGGTAGCAGCGGGGAGCGCCTGGGAGAGAGCCGGAGAAGAGAGATTGGGGAGGAGAAAACGAGAGAGAGGCAGTGTAAGGGTCGGCCGAGAGAGTTGGGAAAGGGGGAAGAAGTTGGGTTTCGTCTGAGAGGTAGGAGAGAGAGAGGGGGGTAGAAAAGAATATTTTGTATAGAAAAATATTTTTTGTAAAATTAAAGTGGGTAGAGAGTGCGAGTAGTATTGTATTTTAGTACGTTAAGATGCGAGTTTTCGTATCATAGAGCCTAGAGTATTTAGACCGTAGAACGATTTTAGTGGGAAAGTGCTAACTGGGTCGGGATCCGAAAATTGTTATTAAATTAAAATTGGCTAACATAGAAAGTTGCATTAACAGTTTATACACCTACTATCACACAAAATCCACTAAGTATTTATTTATGTATTATTCGTACTGTCGCGTTGCTACAGAGGACAGACCCCAGCAACCGGTGTAGCTGATCAGTGACTCACCGACGCTGACCTTTACTACATCTACGAAGGCAAGCTTTTCTCTTGATCATGAATGTAGTTATTTTAAGTGTAAACCGTATATTGTTGTATCTTATATGTATTGCATGAAAATTATACTTCAAAACTCAAATCGAATAGTGAGATCATGAGAAAGATAAGAGGACTGAGAAGAGAACAGATGTACTATTATAGCTGGTAAAGGGGGCCCAGGGCAGGGGAAAAGATAAGGAAAATATGATGATGACGAGGCAAGAGGTGGGAACCCTTTACATATGGTTATAATATAAGGACCAACCAAACTCTTACTCGGTCAGTGGTCGTAAATTCAGTGCCAACCATTTTCCCGTTTCGACGGGCAGAAAATGCTACCTTGTTACGTAGTTATGCTCTCCACAACAGGACACGAGGGGGAGTGTTGGGTGAAGGGAAATCCAGCCCAACCAACATTACCAGAACTCGGTGTGAAGACAAGTTCGGCACCGACGGAACGTAATGGGTGGAGAAATTAACCACGTAACCTGTAAAACGTCTGTATTCTGAACTCGAACCCGCATCAAAGGAAATGCTGGGGACCTGGTTCATTTAGAGTTCAGGATAGCTATGGGTAAAGTGGTACAAGTCTGCGCAGTGCTATACAAATCATGAAATCATGCCAGTCTCCTGGATTGGAGTCTACGGGAACCACCAGGGGTCTTTCCTCGATTCGAGTGACAAGTAGTATTTTCTGTATTAAAATTTGCCACTTAATGTTTTCAAGAGTTGTTATTTTCAGAAAAGAGATGGTATAGAAAATGTGTAATAAATAGAGATAAGGCATACAATGCATATTTTGCTATTAATACTTGCTGAGTATTTTTGTACTCAATCTTATTAGTATTCTCTTTTGTAGATCCTAGTCCGGTCGAGAATTATTCCGAGTGGGACGAAGGACATACATGTATCAAAGAGGCCGCAGGAGGCGAGGGCGCTGACTGTGAGGACCAGGGCGAGTTGGGCAGCTTGTTCGACGCGTGGGACAAGTAGACGACCAGAAGAGCTTGGCCCGTAAGCGTGGGGACTTAGTCCCATTTACCAGTTGTTATTTTTTCCCTATCTGTAAAGATCATAGTCTTGCGTGGCTACAGTTGTAATAATAGATGTACAGTTTTTATCTTATTGTTCTGCTGCGCAACTCTGATAAAAAGCTTGCTATTCGTCGAAGCGGTGTTCTACCGGGCAGACAAATAGTAATCCGTGTGCCTAAGTGTGATTACCCCTGGGGTAATGACACGGGCGTCACACGCCTGCTCCTGTTCGCCTGTGGTTGTTCGTCTTCCTCATGTTTTAGCTGATTAGCTCTGATTTAGGCCAGGATTCGCCACTGATTTAAGCCGGCTGGGGCGCTGGGCCTTAAGCCAGCGACTAGGCCTTACTCCGTAGGCTCCGTCCTCCGTCAGATACTATAGGAGTAGGGGTACGGTAGTGGGAGGAGGGGTGCTTGAGCACCCACAAGCACCTATGGTGCATTCACCCCTGCCTGATATGATCATATTATAACATTTCAAACCTTTTGGAACAACCATTGCACAACTGTCCATATGAGAAGGTAGAAAATATGATACTTATATTTTTTCTGCTGCAGTTGACTAGCTAGTTTGGGTCAAAATGACCATATGCCATAACATTAAAATCGAGATCAAAGGTTGATAATACGATAATATACCTCCAATCCTGCATAGACAAGTACGAACGAAGCATATCCAGCAGGCCCATAGCCTGTCCATGTGAAGTGAGATCACAGTTTAGCCAAAAATCCTAAGAAAGGGCTTTCACTTGAAAAATTATATAATAATCAAACAAGATGATCAGTTATGCAGATATGCAAATCGTCAGACTGCCCCCCTCCCCGTTCCGCATGCTGCTTTTGGATCTCGCTGCCCTCTAGCGCTTCGCCGCCTCAGTGCATTCCGCCATGGAGCGCCACGGAGGACCACGCTGTGCCTTCGTATCGAAGGTGAGCTCGTCAATTTTTTTTTTAATTTTTTTTTTTTAAAATTGATTGAAATTTGTTTAAATATGTTGAAACTTGATGAAATCTCTGAAATTTTTGGTTGAAACTTGATAAACACTAATTGAAACATCATCAAACTTGCTGCTATAGCGTTCGCTTCCTAAAAAAATGTGCAAGAAACGGAGATGTGAATTGCAATTGTGTCTTGCTTAATCTTGACTTCGATGTATTCTACCTCCATTCTTTTTTACGTTATTAGTTTTTTTTTCACGATATCCGAGTCATAACTTCATTTTCTCCGTATATATAATCTGCCAGATATGCTGCGGCACGAAAGGTCGCCTTCTGTGTTTCTCGACTCATCCAAAGTGAAAGTCAGCGTGCCAGTCAACCGAAACCGAGTAAGAGACGACGCGCGGGCTAGGCAAAATTAGCCATACGGCCGATCGCCAGGTAGCGGCCTGAATTGCCGAACCCAACCCAAGGAGAAGAATCAACTAACGCCGCGTGGGCCTACCTGGCTGATCATAAATATCCGGAGCTCCTATGACAGTAGGACGCCATGCTTCTCTTCTTCGTGGTCTTCACCTGAACGCGCAGCTTCCCCCAGAGCGGCGATATTGCTTCATGTCTCGTCGCGTGCACGGCGTCCCAGGGGAGCTCGCATTTACTCGACCATGCCAGCACTGACAGCGGAGACCTGCAGGCCGAGCCGCATTACGAGGGGATGCTCGGTTGGTGACCAGGCTCCCTATCGGGTAAAAATGGTGACTAAAAAGCTATAGTTGTCTATTCAATTTTAGAGGTTATTTCGGTTTGTTTTGGTACGTTCGGTCTATAATATTTTTACTTTTCAGAATAGTTACCACCTATTTTGTATTTTATATTTTAGTGTGTATTTTATGCAACTATATATATATATATATATATATATATATATATATATATATATATATATAACTAGTTATGTGGTATTTATATCTTTTTAAAGGTGATATGTATACTTTTTAGATATACTCTTTTTATACGAGAATATGAATGTTTTTATAAACTATGCTAAAATTTATGAACTTTTTTGTAAATTTTTGTGTGGTTTGCGTTAGAGTATCTTATAATTAATATATGAGTATACCCAAATTGATAAAGGAGTATGTCAAATTCTTTTATACATACATAATTTTACTTGAAATCTCACTTCAAATACATAACCATATAATAAAAATGACATATAGTTCAATGACTCCATAAATACAAATATCGTACGTAGTTAAATAATACAACATGGGTTCATAACTTCATATATTTTACCATAATGTAGCATAGTTTTACTTACCAAAGGAGTGGTATTGGACTAAGCCTTCCGAGTTGATTTAAAGGAGTAATCACTTTAATTTTACATGGTACCAGAATGATTGGTATTGAGGCCGGTACGTGATTAAGGCTACGGTGTGCCGGTTTGGGTACTGATATAGTATTTTTCCGACCATTCCGGCCGATACCAGAATATAATGGATAATTAAGTACACTAAAAATAGCATTAAAATTAGATGATTTTGTCAGACTGAACAAAATTAGAGATATATTGTTTGATTGAAAACACGTGACTAATCAAGAGTACTCGCCTGTGCCCTGAGCGCTCGCCAGGTCAGGTTAGCAACCAAACAGGTTCGAGCAAACTCCCGACATAGTCTCGCGTTCCAGAGCAGCAAACAAACACAGCATAGTGGCTAGCTCTCCCCCCTCTCCTCCACTATATACCCTAGTCTCCCCTTCTGCCACTGCAAGCTCGCTCTGCCTAGCTAGCTCTGCTCCTAGTTACCACCTAGCTAGCGAGCTCTCCAATGGCCTCCGCCACAGCAACGCTCACCACCATGAGGCAGCGCGCTGTAGCCCCCAGCGCCGCCAGCCGCTGCTTGCTCCTGCCCCTCCTGCTGCTGCTCATGGCCTGCGGCGGCACCACGGCGCAGGTGTTCCCGCCCTGGAACGGAACGTTCCCGATGGGGCCCGGAGACAGCGGGAGCGGGGGCGCGGCGGCGAGCGTGCCGGCAATGTTCGTGTTCGGGGACTCGCTGACGGACAACGGCAACAACAACGACCTCACGTCGCTCGCCAAGGCCAACTACCTGCCCTACGGCATCGACTTCGCCGGCGGGCCCACCGGACGCTTCTCCAACGGCTACACCATGGTCGACGAGATAGGTACGAGCTACATGCATCCATGCTGCTTCTTAGTTCTTAACTTCTTACCGAGTGTTGCTCTCGTCTAGTTTCTACTCTCTAGCTGGCTATATATACGAGAGTATTTATTCACTCTGTTCCGTGTGGAAGAATATTTTACAATCATGAAATTTTTTTGTTACCACTGGAATGGCTTTGGCCATGCATGCTCTGATCTCATAATTCGTTTTAATTACTAAAAATAACTCACTATGCAAGCTGTTTACTATTGAGCAAGTTCCTTAAAAGCAAAGACTCCATGTTAGATGAATTGCACATACACACACATTTCTCAGGGAACCTCTCTCTCTCTCTCTCTCTCTCTCTCTCTAAATCTCTCATATATATATATATATATATATATATATATATATATATATATATATATATATATATGTGCGTCCTGTATTCCTATGAGAGTCAATAATTATTGACAAGTAGACAATTTCATTGTTTTCCAACAATGTTAGGCTAGCTCCTCCTTGTTTTCCTTGAAGAAGCAATGCAGTTGATATACATATCTGAATTCCACACTGAAGCCTACATGCATGTGCATATTTGGTCCTTTTTCGCACATCTTCCAATCGAAATCCAAGCATGGATAGTGGATGGTCCAAATAAATCTGAATTGATTAGCAACTAGTCACTCTACAATCTACATGAGCACTGTGACACTAGCTACTGGTGCTGTTGCACTGTAATAACTAATAACTACTGACCGGCCTCTACCATGTGCACATTCAAGTGAGAGTGAGAGAGAGAGAGAGAGGCGCTCTTCAGTAGTACTCAATTTTTCCCGGGGATCATAATGATGATGCTGCCTTGCCGTTGATCCACCTCATGCAGTACACACGATGTGATGAATTCATCCAGCCAATTTGTATGTACCGCTACCGTGGCACATCAATGTTTCCATGTGACTAGCTAGGCTATGCATCGTATGGTGGTAGATGCATACACTGTACTGCATCGGTCCCCGAAGAGAAATTTATCAGCAACAGGGGGGTTAAAGCTAACCTTACCGCAGGATCACTGCAAATCAATGCCCAAATCTCCCCTTGATCGTAACCGATCTGTACGTACGTAGCTAATTAATCAGAATTCCGAACAGCTTCACTGATTCGTCACTCTCGTTGTGTTCTGCATGCAGCTGAGCTTCTTGGGCTGCCCCTCCTGCCTTCGCACAACGAGGCCTCCAGCGGCGACGCCGCCCTCTACGGCGTGAACTACGCCTCCGCCGCCGCCGGGATCCTGGACAACACCGGCCAGAACTTTGTATGCATGCTAATGAAACCTGATCGGTCGTTGTACCAGCCGTAACAATAAGTCTTTATGGAGCATTCATTCGTACGAGCTAATTAATAAATTTCATGGCACAATGCATGGATGGATACTGCAGGTCGGGCGCATCCCGTTCAACGCGCAGATCAAGAACTTCGAGACGACGCTGGACCAGATCACCAGGAAGCTGGGCGCCGGCAAGCTGGCCGGCTCGCTGGCGCGCAGCATCTTCTACGTGGGCATGGGCAGCAACGACTACCTGAACAACTACCTCATGCCCAACTACAACACCAGGAACGAGTACAACGGGGAGCAGTACTCCACGCTCCTGGTGCAGCAGTACACCAAGCAGCTCAAGGTAATTAAGCTCACCACCAAGCTGCACACTGACACACGCGCACGCATGCAAAATTAAGATCAGTACGTACTGCAGCAAAGTAGTTTAATTTGCTTCTTCCCATGCATCTCTGAATGTGCATGCAGAGCCTGTACAACCTGGGAGCCCGCAAGTTCGTGATCGCGGGCGTGGGGTCGATGGCGTGCATCCCGAACATGCGCGCGCGGAACCCGGCGAACCAGTGCTCGCCGGACGTGGACGACCTCATCGTCCCCTTCAACAGCAAGGTGAAGGCCATGGTGAACACCCTCAACGTCAACCTCCCGCGCGCCAGGTTCATCTACGTCGACACCTACGAGATGATCTCCGAGGTCCTCAGGAACCCATGGTCCTACGGTAATTACCACTAACCAACCACTCTCGATCACGATCATCACAACCACCACCGTATATACACATACATTGATATTTGTACATCGCGGTCCAGCCAGCCAGGGATATGCTTCGACAAATTTACATTATAACCTTATATATTTTGAAAAATATTACTATCATTTATACTACTTAACCCTATCATCAAATGAAATTACACTGTATAGCTTATTTGGTCACCTATGTCTTTAAATCTGGGCTCCGCCCCCCTTATCCAGCGCTGCTATACGTGTACAAGCTAGGATAATGTCGAACGTGGTTGCGAACGGTCGCTGACACGCGGGTCCGGGGAAATATGCTGCAGGGTTCAGCGTGGTGGACCGCGGGTGCTGTGGGATCGGGAGGAACCGGGGGGTGATCACGTGCCTGCCGTTCCAGCGGCCGTGCCCGAACCGGAACACGTACATCTTCTGGGACGCCTTCCACCCGACGGAGCGGGTGAACGTGCTCCTCGGCAAGGCGGCCTTCTCCGCCGGCACCGACCTCGTCTACCCCACGAACATCCAGCAGCTCGCCGCCTGGCAGCCGTAGGCCATGCATGCATGCTTGATCGATCGATCTCAACGAGCTGACGATGTGTATGACGATGTTTATGGCTGAGTTGGTTTTGTGTGTGGTGTGGTGTGTCTGTCCAGTTTTGTCCTTTCTTTTTTTTGGTTTTTGATCGGTGATCGTTCAGTATGTATCAGTACCTTTGTGATTGTGCAGGCATGCAGGGCAGGGAGATCCAAGGAGCTAAGTGCTCGTACGTACGCAAGTAGCTAGATATGTTGGTGTGCTTGTCTTCGTCTTTTGTCATTCTAATGATAAATTAAGCGTGCCTCTGATCGTGCTGCTTTGATGATTCATGTGTTTGCTTGTGCTGAAATTCGTACACAAAATGAACTGCCGCTGGAAGTTTACTAATTAGACTGTTAGGGGGAAACGGGCCATCTTAATCTACACCAGGATGCAGATGAATAGACTCTCAAGAGTCAAGAGTGATCAAGACCGATGACGTGGGCTATCGTGCGAATGGAGTAGGCTTGGCAGGATTAGTGGTACTGCAAAGGACCACAGTGCTCAAGCATTCATCAGTTTTGGGCCGTTGGATCGGGACTCGCACGGCTTGGATTTCTCTGCTACAGTAAACGATATAGTGCTTCTGGTGCATCGGTTTGCTACAGCATTTCCAGAGTAAAATATGGCTCGGTGTTTTGCGATTTTGCGGGAGGATACGTTTCCTTGGAACTTTGGGAACCTGTGTGTCAGTGTCACGCTCTTAGCCACGCCATAGGCCAGGGCCGGAGCCAGATAGGGCTAAATGGGGGTTATTTAATTTTAGCTCGTAATAGTATTGAATTATTTTTCGCTGTTGATGTCTTCATTGGTTTTAACTGTTTGTACGTTATGCTTCACTCAGTTTTTTTTTTCATGGATCTACCTCTGCCATAGGCAGATAGACAACTCGCTGTGAAAGTGGAAAGCTAAAATTTTTTTCTAGAAAGTGTTCGCGCTTCGTACAGGGCCATCCGAATCTCCGATGCATTCTGCGTGTTAAAACAACATCAAATATTTCTTCAATAAATGGTTTACATGTTGCCAGCAAACTGAGGCCCCGTAGCTCGGTTGGTTAAGAGCGTTGGTCTTGTGAGCCGAAGGTCGCGGGTTCACCAACAGGCACTTAAAATACATAGTATATTTTTATAATTTCCTTCTCCGAAGGGAGAGAGAAAAAACCACTGCGATCCAACTTCCCCAGGTCTATCTCTCACTGTTCTTCTCCCCCAAGTATGGCCTCATCACCACTTTTCAAAATCAGCTAGAGCATACGCTGCTGTGCAGCTTTCACTTGTTGTACCGATTTGGTGCTAATCTGATGTAAAGTTCTTTCTCATACTTTTACTTCGGATTTTATTTCACTTGTTGTACCGATTTGGTGTTGATCTGGTGTGTGTAGTTTAGATCTGAGTTGATGTGTGTCGATTTAGGGTTGTACTCTGATGTTGCTATCTTCGTTCCATTGTAATGTACGTCGATTTAGGGTTGTACTCTGATGTTGCTATCTTCGTTCCATTGTAATGTGCGTCGATTTAGGGTTGTGCTCTGATGTTGCTATCTTCATTCCATTCTAATGTGCATAGGATGGATTCGGGATTGGCATGCAGAGTAGTTGTTCGTGTTGGTTCTTATGTCGAGGTTATTGACGACGGTAGGCAAGAGTATCATGTTAGCCGGGACATTAATTGAGTTTTAGACATGGATACTAGTTGTTTTCTGTAAGATCGAGGAGGCCGACTAGAGGGGTGAATAGGCCGTTTTAAAAATCTCTTTGGCTAAAATCGATTTTTAATGCGGAAGCTAACAACAAATTAGTTTTGCACAATTAAAGCTTAGATCAACTAGTTTCCACTAAGTGCACCAACAATAAGACTATTGATAATGATTGCAATTACACAAATATATAAGCAATTAAATACAAGGAAAGCAAATTGCAATAGTAAAGTACAAGAAGAACAAACTAATATGACACGGTGATGTTTTACCGTGGTGTTTGGAGACTTGCCGGTCTCCCCTAATCCACGTTGAGGTAAGCCCAACCATGTTGGACCGGCTCTTCAACTGAGCCAACACCTCTGAGGTAAGTCCAACCACTTGGACCGGTTCTCACAATACGAATCAACATCTCGATCCACTCGGGTTGCTCTTCCTCCACTCCGAAGATGGCAAGCGCCAAACCACTCACAACCACGCCGGGCCCTCTCACAAGCTTCTTTAGAAGATCACCGGTCCACAACGCCTCCACGCCGTCTAGGTGTCGGCAAACACCAAGAGTAACAAGTCTCGACTTTCACTTGAACTAATCAAGTGTCTAAAGCTCAATGGATGCACAATCCACTACCTAAGGCAACACATGCACTTAGGGTTTGCTCTCCAAGCTCACTAAGTGCAACATATGCACATAAGAGATGAGAGGGCTTGCTCTTTGCTCAAGAGAATGAATTAACGTGCCAAAGATCATTTTCCAACCGACCAAGGTGGGTATATATAGCCCATACATAAAAACTAGCCGTTGCAAATAAAATACTAAAAAAATCAGCACAAGCAGTACTACCGCCGTTCAATGGCCTGTACTACCGCACCTACACGATAAGCACAGTAATGGCTATATCAGACGAGGAACTAACCATTGAAAAGTGCAGTGCGGTACTACCACCAACCAATACGCGGTAGTTCCTATCTTTGGTCATTCCGTTTACGAAGGGCGGTACTAACGCTTCCACTTAGGTTCAACACATGGCACCTACTGGGAAAAAACATACCGTCGTTCGTTTCTCGGAGTTACCGATCTGCGGTAGTTCCGCTCAAAGCACAGCGGTACTACCGACTTTTAAAGAGCAAACCAAAACTCCAAAATGCGTCGTTCTGTAAAAAACGTACCGCAAGGATTTCGGTACAACCGACTTGCGGTAGTTCTGCCCAAACAACTCCGGTACTACCGCACTTCCAAGAGAGCAAAACAAACTCGAAAAGCATATCTCTGGAAAATACATACCGCAGGATTTTTGGTCCATCCAGGTTGCGGTAGTTCCGCTCCCAACACGCCAGTACTACCGCACAACGGTAGTTCTGTCTACTTAACGTCGGAACTACCGATATTCCTGAGAAAAGCTCAATTTGCAAAACACATTTGCCAATTGACTTGCGATTCAAACAAGAGTTAAAAGTAAGATTCTCAACAAGTTACAAAACACATTTACCAACTTTTAGAATCACACCACAAGGAATAAGATACATGTACTTAAACCATTTGCAAAACATAATTGCAAACTCAAGTCACATGCTACAAGAATAATGCATGAGCATAAACTATTTGTAAAACACATTCGTAAATAATAGCATCATGCCACAAGGCTAAGGTGCATGGACTTCAACCATTTGCAAAACACATTTGCAAATTATAGTCTCATGCTACAAAGATTAAATGCATGAGCCTCGGCTATTTGCAAAACATATTCGCAAATAATAGCATCATGCATAGATGAGTTAGAGCAAACACGAGTGTGTAATAAGAACATATGCACATATTCAAGTTATACTTATAGTGGAGTTCAACCTATATTTTAGATCCGAGGAATACAACAATATATGAGAATATGATGTCAAATGCATACCTCCATGATTTTCACCTTTATATCCAAATGAGATTAAACAAAAGATATAACAGTAGAGAGGTTAGTCTCACAAATAGATTTGTCATTAATCACTAAAACACTCCATTAGCTCATAATGGCGGGTCTAGATCCTTCATTTCCTTGACTTACTGAAAGATCTTGACGATGAGGTGCGACATGGAACCAACCAAACACTTGTTGTCACCATTTGGAATAAAAACTGCAGTAGATATACCGAGGTTGCTTCGACTCAAGCCTTTGCATGATGCGTTTGACATGTACTGGGACTTGAGGAGGCTCCCTCTCCAATGCATGTAGGTAGGCAAGTACTAGCAACATGTCTTGTGTCCAGCAGGCCACCTCCTCACAGAAGATATTGCCATCTGCCCCTGATTTGCCAACACAAGAAAGCACAGCTTGCCCAGACAATGAGCCAGGACCTTGCAAACCTGCTGCTGCTGATGTGGACAAATGGGCCGAGGCTGAGGATGACCAAGGAGATTATGTGGGTGTGGATGATGAGCGGCTTCAGTACAAAGATTTGATGTCAGGTGGCGATACCTTAAACAAGGAGTATGTGCCAGGTGATGATGATCAAAGCGAGTCTTCAGTTGATGATGAGGCTGGTTGTTAGTCTAATGTTCATGTAACTGACATAGAGAATCCTAACATAGATGTTGGAGTTACTTTTGAGGATGGTCAATACTTTAAGAGGTGTATAAGGCAATATGCAATGCTTAATGATGTCAAACTTGCAGCTACCTACAGTGAGGCATTGAGGTACAGAACACATTGCAAGGCCAAGAAGTGCAAGTGGAGGATACACACGTCAAGGTTTCAGAATGGAAGGACTTGGATGGTAAGCTTTCTGTATTTTCATAAGCTACCATGTTTTCATAGTATACATCTTTTGTCATGTACTCATGTCTAATGCTTTCATTTGCAGATTAGGAAGATGTCGTACAAGCATACATGTCCAAGCTCTAGCCAAGTAGAGAGGAACTGTATGGCTACTAATGAAGATCACCGCAAATCAATGCCCAAATCTCCCTTGATCGTGAACGATCGCAGCGTACGTAGCTAATTAATCGAATTCGAACAGCTTCACCGATTCGTCACTCGTTGTGTTCGCATGCAATTTGAGCTTCTTGGGCCGCCTCCGCCTTCGCTGACAACGAGGCCTCCGGTAGCGACGCCGCCTTCTACTGGCGTGAACTCGCCTCCGCCGGGATCTGGACAACACCGCCGAACTTTGTATGCATGCTAATGAAACACGATCGGTCGTTGTACCACCAGTAATAATAAGTCTTTATGGAGCATTCATTCGTGCGAGCTAATCAATTTCATGGCACAATGCATGCACTATCGAGAGCGGCTTTTTGCCGAGTGTCCCGACCTTTGCCGAGTTCTTTTATCTAGCACTTTCAAAAGAGGCTATTGCCGAGTGCGGATAGAAAGAACTCGGCAAACATCCGCACTCGGCAAATACATGGTTTGCCGAGTGCCGAGCACTCGCAAACAATTACACTCGGCAAAGATCGGGTTTGCCGAGTGCCGAACTCGGCAAACCGAACACTCGGCAAAGGGCACCGTTAGCGGCCGCGGTAAGCCGTTAACCCTTTGCCGAGTGTCTTCTCCGACACTCGGCAAAGAGGCTCCTTTGCGAGTGTCATTTGTTGACACTCGGCAAAGAGGCTTATTTGCCGAGTGTTATTTTTTGACACTCGGCAAACCATATTTTTTTTTCCACTTTTGACCTTCAAACTTTTTCTGCAGTACTCATACAATACCTGGTACTCCATGTTCCAATGTGGCACATTTCTCAAACTTGTTCTATATTTCTTTAATTTATTTCAATTAATTGAATTTTCTTGGATAATTCAAATTATAACTGCTAGTCATTCGAATAATGAAAAAAATGAATGGAAAAATGATATTCATGTTATTTAGTATAGTGTGAGGCCGTAACCAGGAACAGACCACCAATTTCGAACATCTTGTTCGCGAAACATGACCACGAACTTACGGTCGAGTTGTTTTTAAATTGTATAAAAAGCAAACAAAGTCCGAAAATCATGAAACTTGTCAAGATGTCATGATATCATATGTGGAGGCTGTGATAAAAATTTGAGAAGGTTTCGCGCAAGTTGTCACGTACGATGCTTGCAAACCTTAGAAAAACAGAAGAATATGTGACAACTTCTTCGGAGATTAATTGACTTGCGATTCAAACAAGAGTTAAAAGTAAGATTCTCAACAAGTTACAAAACACATTTACCAACTTTTAGAATCACACCACAAGGAATAAGATACATGTACTTAAACCATTTGCAAAACATAATTGCAAACTCAAGTCACATGCTACAAGAATAATGCATGAGCATAAACTATTTGTAAAACACATTTGTAAATAATAGCATCATGCCACAAGGCTAAGGTGCATGGACTTCAACCATTTGCAAAACACATTTGCAAATTATAGTCTCATGCTACAAAGATTAAATGCATGAGCCTCGGCTATTTGCAAAACATATTCGCAAATAATAGCATCATGCATAGATGAGTTAGAGCAAACACGAGTGTGTAATAAGAATATATGCACATATTCAAGTTATACTTATAGTGGAGTTCAACCTATATTTTAGATCCGAGGAATACAACAATATATGAGAATATGATGTCAAATGCATACCTCCATGATTTTCACCTTTATATCCAAATGAGATTAAACAAAAGATATAACAGTAGAGAGGTTAGTCTCACAAATAGATTTGTCATTAATCACTAAAACACTCCATTAGCTCATAATGGCGGGTCTAGATCCTTCATTTCCTTGACTTACTGAAAGATCTTGACGATGAGGTGCGACATGGAAGCAACCAAACACTTGTTGTCATCATTTGGAATAAAAACTGCAGTAGATATACCGAGGTTGCTTCTGACTCAGCACTGCATGATGCGTTTGACATGTACTGGGACTTGAGGAGGCTCCCTCTCCAATGCATGTAGGTAGGCAAGTACTAGCAACATGTCTTGTGTCCAGCAGGCCACCTCCTCACAGAAGATATTGCCATTTGCCCCTGATTTGCCAACACAAGAAAGCACAGCTTGCCCAGACAATGAGCCAGGACCTTGCAAACCTACTGCTGCTGATGTGGACAAATGGGCCGAGGCTGAGGATGACCAAGGAGATTATGTGGGTGTGGATGATGAGCGGCTTCAGTACAAAGATTCGATGTCAGGTGGCGATACCTTAAACAAGGAGTATGTGCCAGGTGATGATGATCAAAGCGAGTCTTCAGTTGATGATGAGGCTGGTTGTTAGTCTAATGTTCATGTAACTGACATAGAGAATCCTAACATAGATGTTGGAGTTACTTTTGAGGATGGTCAATACTTTAAGAGGTGTATAAGGCAATATGCAATGCTTAATGATGTCAAACTTGCAGCTACCTACAGTGAGGCATTGAGGTACAGAACACATTGCAAGGCCAAGAAGTGCAAGTGGAGGATACACACGTCAAGGTTTCAGAATGGAAGGACTTGGATGGTAAGCTTTCTGTATTTTCATAAGCTACCATGTTTTCATAGTATACATCTTTTGTCATGTACTCATGTCTAATGCTTTCATTTGCAGATTAGGAAGATGTCGTACAAGCATACATGTCCAAGCTCTAGCCAAGTAGAGAGGAACTGTATGGCTACTAATGAATGGGTCAGGGATAGGGTTATTTCAAAGTTGAGACATGATCCTGCAATTGGTGCTACAACTCTGAAGAAGTTTCTAGAGGAGAAATTCAAAATCAACATATCATATTATGTTGTTTAGGATGGGAGGCAAATGGTACTGGATGAGATATTAGGCAGATGGAAGGACAATTTTGAACATGTTTTCAGCTTCATGGCAGAATTAGAGAGGAGATGTCCTGGCAGCATAGTAGAGATAGAGCATGAGCAGGTTGGCAACAAGATGGGGTTCAGCAAGATATTTGTTGCCCCTCAAGGCTTGTGTTGATAGATTCCTTAATGGTTGTAAACCTTAATTAGGCATTGACTCAACTGTGCTCATTGGTGGGTGGAGGGGTCAGTTGGCATCTACCATAGGGATTGATGGCCATAATTGGATGTTTTCAGTGGCTTATGGAGTCTTTGAATCAGAAAGTACTGAAAATTGGCAGTGGTTCATGCAGAATTTGCACAGAGCCATTGGTTCACCCCTGGCTTACTGATATCTACAGATGCAGGTGAAGGCATTGATATTGGAGTTACTAGGATCTTCTCCAATGGAGTTGAACATAGGGAGTGTATGAGGCACCTTGTCAAAAAATTTGAGAAGAGGTTTCATAGGGAGGTTTTCCAAAGATATATGTGGTCTGCCTCCAGGGCTTACAAAAGGGCCAACTTTGACATGCACTATAAGGTAATGGAGGAAGTAGCACCTAGAGCCATGGAGTGGATTAAGGAGAACCACAAGCATCTATGGGCTAGGAGCATGTTCTCTACTGCAAGTAAATGTGACTATTTCACAAATAACATTGCAGAGACATTCAACAACTGGATGAAGCATGAGAAATCACTCCCTGTTATGGAGTTGATGGATAGAATCAGGCAAATGATCATGAAGAAGATGTGCACCAGGAGAAACCTTGCCGACAAGCTACAAGGATTGATAATACCCCATGTCATCAAAGTCCTCAATGCAAAGAGCAGAAACATGCCATTCAAAATTTTCCATAGTCATAATTTCACAGGAGAGGTTGGTGGCACCTGTAAAGACTTGACTACTTGGAGGCATACAATTGATCTGAATGCTAAGGAATGCAGCTGCATGGAGTGGTAGCTCACTGGACTACCTTGCACTCATGCTATTTGCCTCATCTTGTTCAAGAGAAATGAAGAACTTGAGAGATATGTGCATGAATACTATAGTGTGGACAAATTCAAGGCTGCATATGCAGGTTTAGTGATGCCAATGACAGACAAGCATCAGTGTCCTAGGGTTGACTTAGGATTCAGACTGTGGCCACCTATACTCAAGAGGGTGAAAGATCTAGACTCGCCATTATGAGTTAATGGAGTGTTTTGGTGATTAATGAAAAATCTAATTGTGAGACTAACTCTCTTGTCAAGTATTATCATGTGTAGTCTCATTTGGATATAATATACTCTTACATAATGTTGCATTCCTCGGATCCAAAATATAGGAAGAACTCCACCATTAGTATATCTTGAATATGTGCATATATTTTCTTTACACATATGTGTATGCACACGTTTAGGGGGAGCTCATTCTATATTTTGTGGTTTCATTAGTATTGATCCATATTCCGTTTTCCACATATATTTGGGATCTTTACTTTAAAACATATCCGGTTGAGTATATAGAACTTGTGTAGTTTTTATATACTCATGTTTTGAGTATGTAGAACTTGTGTAGTTCTCGCATACTCATGTTGTGAGTATATATATGTCTTGTGTAGTATATATATACTCATAACGTGTTACTTTTATCTGAATCAATTTATGTATGATTGAAATGGTTATCATCAATTACCAAAGAGGGAAAGATAGATGTATCTTGTCCTACCATTATATGTTAATGGTATGAGGTGGTAATTAATGATAATCATATTGTGGAACTAACATTTTCCATGAGTTGGATGTATAGGTTATGTTCCAGGATGATGAAGACTTGGGATGATCATGAGTTGATCATCAAGTCAAGATTCAAGTGAAGGATGCATCATGTGTTGATGCATATGAAGACTTGGAGTAAAAAGCTGCATCATGTGTTGATGCACATCAAGTCAAGAGAAGATCCATTATGCGTTGATGGAGGTCAAGAAGAAGAATACATCATGTGTTGATGCATGTCAAGACTCGGGATGAAGAAATCATCATGTGTTGTTGATGTTCAAGACAAGATCTCGAAGTGAAGAAGATCATCATGTGTTGTTGATTGTCAAAGTCAAGGATCCGGATTTGAAGTGTTGAAGTGCGTCATCAAGCTTCAAGAAGATGCAAGGCAAAGATATGACTAGCTAGGGCTAAGGATGTATTCCTATTCTTTTACCGGTCTTGGTGTTTGGTTGGAAGACCGGATTGCTACTATAGGATTACCGTACTATTAAGAGGGGTCTTGACTAGTAGCATGAGTTAATCATGTGTTGATAGCTCATTGTGTTTGCTCTAGCTCATCTATGCATGGAACTATTATTTACGAATGTGTTTTGCAAATGAATGATGTTCATGCATTTAATCTTTGTTGCATGAGACTATAGTTTGCAAATGTGTTTTGCAAATGGTTGAAGTTCATTCACTGTAGCCTTGTGGCATGATGCTGTTATTTGCGAATGTGTTTTGCAAATAGTTGAAGCTCATGTTGGATTTCTTGTAGCATGTGACTTAAGTTTGCAAATGTATTTTGCAAATGGTGTAAGTCCATGTACCTTATTCTTTGTGGTATGATTCTAAAAGTTGGCAAATGTGTTTTGCAACTTGTTAGGAATCTTGCCTTTGACCCTTGTTAGGCATGGCTCATCAATTGGCAAATGTGTTTTACAATTGAAATTATTTTGAAAGCCATTGCTGCTTTGTCAGGATAATCAAAAGTTTCAGGGTTATAACTGCGGAACTACCGCAGGCCGGAAGGTCCGAAATCCGGTGGAACATTTTTTTCCAGAGAAGCACCCTTTTCGGGACAGTCGATTTTCATAAGCGCGGAAGTACCGCCATGTTGGGAGCGGAACTACCGCATTGCGGAAGTTCGGAATTTGGCGCGGTACGTTTTTCCGGAGGGTGCCATGTGTTGGACCTAAGTGGAAGCGGAAGTACCGCCCTTAGAAACGGAACTTCCGAAAGTGCGGAAGTGCCGCGTGTTGAACGGCGGAAGTTCCGGATTTCATTTCCAACAGCTAGTTTCTCGTCTGATATAGTTGTTGCTATGCTTGTCGCTGAGGTGCGGAAGTTCCGAACTTTGTACGGCGGAAAGTCCGCATTTGCTGATTTTTCAGCAGATTCTCTCCCAACGGCTAGTTTTTGTGTGTGGGCTATAAATAGCCACCTTGGCCGGTTGAGAATGGTTGCTGAAGTTATTGTTGAGTTCCATACTCATTCTTTGAGCTAAGAGCAAACCTCTATTCTCTTTTGTGCATGTGTTGCACTTGGTGAGATTAGAGAGCAAACCCTAAGTGCATGTGTTGCCTTAGGTAGTGGATTGTGTATCCACTTGAGCGTTGACACTTGATTAGTTCAAGTGAACGTTGAGTCTTGTTACTCTTAGTGTTTGCCGACACCTAGACGGCGTGGAGGCATCGTGCGCGGTGATCTTCTCAAGAAGCTTGTGAGAAGACCCGGCGTGGTTGTGAGTGGTTTGGTGCTCGCCATCTCCGGAGTGGAGGAAGAGCAACCCTAGTGGAGTGAGGTGTTGGTTCGGTTTGGAACCGGTCCAAGTAGTTGGACTTACCTCGGAGGTGTTGGCTTAATTAGTGGAGCCGGTCCCACGTGGTTGGGCTTACCTCAATGTGGATTAGGGGAGACCGACAAGTCTTCGAACACCACGGTAAAACATAATTGTGTCCATCTTGTTTTTATCTTGTGCTTTACTTTGAGTAATTTACATTACATGCTTTAATTGCTTACATATCTTTGTATGATTGCTCTCTCATATTGTTGGTGCACTTAGTTGAGCTTAGTTGATTTAGGTTTTAATTGTGCAAAACTAATTCGTTATTAGCTTCCGCATTATATATTGGTTTTAACGCGAAAGAATTTTTAAATCCGCCTATTCACCCCCCTCTAGTCGGCCACCTCGATCTTACAGAGGGCAGTAGGAAGGCCAAGGAAAAGAAGGTACAAAGGATGTGAGGAAGGAGGTTCTGGCAAAAGGAGAACCAGGTGCAAGAGGTGTGGACAGTTTGGGCACGTGATGGAGACATGAAATGAGCATGTTGATGACCCATATGCTCCTCAACCTACACCCCCAAAGCCAAAGAGAAAGAGTCGCAAAGTAGTTAAGAAAATAGTCACTAGCAATGAATTAGATGCTCCCCCAATCTTCTGTCTGGAATACTTTGTTTAAGAAAGCGAGGTATGGGAATGTTATGCATGGATGGGAGAAGAAGGAAGACTTTTGTTTAGTAGAATGTTATGGACATGTAATCCACTGAGTTCCAGTGGCTTTTGTAATAACAGCCAGTGCACGTACTTTTAGAGTTGAACCTGTAATCCAGTACTTCTGGAGTTGAACATGAATTCTTTACATCTCATGTAATCCAGTACTTTTGGTATGGAATATCTCAATGTTTAGTTCTAGTATGGTTCTAGCATGGTTCTGGCATGTCAATTTTGAAGTTTTGCCATTACAAGTCAGAATATTGTTAACAAAATACATACTGAGTTCCTCATTGCATAGACCATTTCAGCATTACAAGCTAGAATATTGTCAACAAAATACATACTGGGTTCCTCATTGCATATACCATTTCAGCACACTATATTATCAACAAGATAGAGTGACATGCCTAACATCTACAATATGATATTCCTAACATTGACATCTAAATCTACTTCTTAAGAGACATTACCCGGATAACCACAAGGAGGAAGACAATCGACCAGCCAAGCATCATCATCCTCACGCAGGCGACGGTTCTTGTTCACCATAGACACATTGCCAGCCATCCCAAACCTCGGTCCCTTCATCTCACCATACATTCCATTCATGGTATTCCTCATTAAAGTCAAAACGAGAGGAATTGCAACAATGGCACCCATAATTTCTTCCATGGTCTCCTGGACCTCACTAACGGCCACCTTCAACTCATCCAAGAGGGCTTCCATGGAGGCGCCGCCAAAGATCGGGTCATAGCATCATTAGGACCCTCAATGTCAAAAGGGAACAAACCATTATCAACCAAATAAGCTTTGTACTTTATCTTCCCACATGAAAAACTTGCAATGGTTCGGGAGCTGAAAATCAACAAATGTACAAAACCAAGCGATTGAATCCATCAAATTCCAACACAAATGCATAACCAAGTATAAACAAAACACCAAATACTACATACATTTTCATTCTTCAGGTACTTGAAGAACTTCTTGCCTGGATTGGAGCTCGTCCGGGAGGTGCGCTCCACCACCGACATCTGGCAAAGGGGGCACTACACCAGGGGGAGTCTACCACCATGAGCGCTTGTAGGAAGAAGACCCAGAGAAGGAACCACCCGCCATGCCCGTCGTCGAGCAACACCCAGTCGCCGCCGTCGCCACCAGCAAGAGAGAGAGAGAGAGAGAGAGAGTCAAAGTGCGATTGGCGAGAGAGAGAGCGAGTCCGATCGGGTAAGGAGCGGCCTAAATGGTCCGTCTCAACTAAGTCCGACCGAAGTGCAAAAAGGACAATTCGTTTGCTTTCTTTCTCCCCTCCGACCAGGAAACGATAAACTATGGGGCTCGGTGTCTTTAAAGAAAATTACGTTTTGTCGATGCGTTGGCTAAACTACATATTTTGGGTGTCCGTTGTCAAAGGTGGACAATGGATGGTGTCATGTAGCCAATTTCGCCTAATTATTATGTACAAGTTTTGTTGACAATTTGAGCATTACAGTTATGGGAAAGAATACTTTTCCATTTTGGGACCCATTTTGTACTGCGGAAGGTCGCATTCTTGATTTTTCACATGATTCTCTCCCAACGGCTAGTTTTTGTGTGTGGGCTATAAATAGCCACCTTGGCGGTTGAGAATGATTCTTGAAGTTATTGTTGAGTTCCATACTCATTCTTTGAGCTAAGAGCAAACCTCTATTCTCTTTTGTGCATGTGTTGCACTTGGTGATATTAGAGAGCAAACCCTAAGTGCATGTGTTGCCTTAGGTAGTGGATTGTGTATCCACTTGAGCGTTGACACTTGATTAGTTCAAGTGAACGTTGAGTCTTGTTACTCTTAGTGTTTGCCGACACCTAGACGGCGTGGAGGCATCGTCTTGCGGTGATCTTCTCAAGAAGCTTGTGAGAAGACCGGCGTGGTTGTGAGTGGTTTGGTGCTCGCCATCTCCGGAGTGGAGGAAGAGCAACCCTAGTGGAGTGAGGTGTTGGTTCGGTTTGGAACCGGTCCAAGTAGTTGGACTTACCTCAGAGGTGTTGTCTTAATTAGTGGAGCCGGTCCCACGTGGTTGGGCTGACCTCAATGTGGATTAGGGGAGACCGACAAGTCTCCGAACACCACGGTAAAACATAATTGTGTCCATCTTGTTTTTATCTTGTGCTTTACTTTGAGTAATTTACATTACATGCTTTAATTGCTTACATATCTTTGTATGATTGCTCTCTCATATTGTTGGTGCACTTAGTTGAGCTTAGTTGATTTAGGTTTTAATTGTGCAAAACTAATTCGTTATTAGCTTCCGCATTATATATTGGTTTTAGCGCGAAAGAATTTTTAAAACCGCCTATTCACCCCCCTCTAGTCGGCCACCTCGATCTTACAGAGGGCAGTAGGAAGGCCAAGGAAAAGAAGGTACAAAGGATGTGAGGAAGGAGGTTCTGGCAAAAGGAGAACCAGGTGCAAGAGGTGTGGACAGTTTGGGCACGTGATGGAGACATGAAATGAGCATGTTGATGACCCATATGCTCCTCAACCTACACCCCCAAAGCCAAAGAGAAAGAGTCGCAAAGTAGTTAAGAAAATAGTCACTAGCAATGAATTAGATGCTCCCCCAATCTTCTGTCTGGAATACTTTGTTTAAGAAAGCGAGGTATGGGAATGCTATGCATGGATGGGAGAAGAAGGAAGACTTTTGTTTAGTAGAATGTTATGGACATGTAATCCACTGAGTTCCAGTGGCTTTTGTAATAACAGCCAGTGCACGTACTTTTAGAGTTGAACACGTAATCCAAGATTACGGAGTTGAACATGAATTCTTTACATCTCATGTAATCCAGTACTTTTGGTATGGAATATCTCAATGTTTAGTTCTAGTATGGTTCTAGCATGGTTCTGGCATGTCAATTTTGAAGTTTTGCCATTACAAGTCAGAATATTGTTAACAAAATACATACTGAGTTCCTCATTGCATAGACCATTTCAGCATTACAAGCTAGAATATTGTCAACAAAATACATACTGGGTTCCTCATTGCATATACCATTTCAGCACACTATATTATCAACAAGATAGAGTGACATGCCTAACATCTACAATATGATATTCCTAACATTGACATCTAAATCTACTTCTTAAGAGACATTACCCGGATAACCACAAGGAGGAAGACAATCGACCAGCCAAGCATCATCATCCTCACGCAGGCGACGGTTCTTGTTCACCATAGACACATTGCCAGCCATCCCAAACCTCGGTCCCTTCATCTCACCATACATTCCATTCATGGTATTCCTCATTAAAGTCAAAACGGGAGGAATTGCAACAATGGCACCCATCATTTCTTCCATGGTCTCCTGGACCTCACTAACGGCCACCTTCAACTCATCCAAGAGGGCTTCCATGGAGGCCGCCGCCGCCAGCACTGGGGTCATAGCATCATTAGGACCCTCAATGTCAAAAGGGAACAAACCATTATCAACCAAATAAGCTTTGTACTTTATCTTCCCACATGAAAAAAATGGTTCGGGAGCTGAAAATCAACCAATGTACAAACCAAGCGATTGAATCCGTCAAATTCCAACACAAATGCATAACCAAGTATAAACAAAACACCAAATACTACATACATTTTCATTCTTCAGGTACTTGAAGAACTTCTTGCCTGGATTGGAGCTCGTCCGGGAGGTGCGCTCCACCACCGACATCTGGCAAAAGGGGCACTACACCAGGGGGAGTCTACCACTCCGCGAGTGCGCGCCGAGGAAGAAGACCCAGAGAAGGAACCACCCGCCATGCCCGTCGTCGAGCAACACCCAGTCGCCGCCGTCGCCACCAGCAAGAAGAGAGAGAGAGAGAGAGTCAAAGTGCGATTGGCGAGAGAGAGAGCGAGTCCGATCGGGTAAGGAGCGGCCTAAATGGTCCGTCTCAACTAAGTCCGACCGAAGTGCAAAAAGGACAATTCGCTTGCTTTCTTTCTCCCCTCCGACCAGGAAACGATAAACTATGGGGCTCGGTGTCTTACAGCAAAATTACAGTTTTTGTCAGTGCGTTCCGGCTAAACTACATATTTTGGGTGTCCGTTGTCAAAGGTGGACAATGGATGGTGTCATGTAGCCAATTTCGCCTAATTATTATGTACAAGTTTTTGTTGACAATTTGAGCATTACACAGTTATGGGAAAGAATACTTTTCCATTTTGGGACCCATCAAGACAAAAAAAAATGTCTTGGATAAAGCAACCTTTAAATTTGTCACTTCACCAGTTTATTTATTATATATAAAAAGGCTTATGTAATTATTTTGTACAAGTTTTTGTTGACAATTTGAGCATTACACAATTATGGGAAAGAACACTTTTTCCATTTTGGGACCCATCAAGACAAATAACATGTCTTGGATAAAGCAACCATTACACAATTAGATCCTCTCATACATCTTGGGTTCGATACAACTCGTCATATTAAAGAGGTTTACATGTCAAAACATATCTAGTTTGTGTTAGAGCTACAGAGATGTTATTAAGCTAATTCGTCTTGATCGTATTGGCGTTTTAGGCTTAGATGCAGCAAATAACCCAATTTGGTTAAACAGTTACTCTAAGCATGCATAGATAAAAATAAAATTGATGCGCTAAACCTATTAAGCCAATTGCATATACAACTCAACCTATAAGATTACATCCTAGGCTAGCTGGATTGATCCAAAACTAATTACGTTGAAATGCTCATGTTTACCTGCAGGCTGCGGCCTTGCACGGCCCATCACGTCATTGTCCGGTGAAGCTGTCCGGCTGTCTGTCCCCATCCGCAGAAGATCTTTCTGGGGAGATGAAAGGCGCTTTCTACGCTGAGCAAATCCGCCTTCGGAACCAAGCAAGCATCCATCACTCCGCCGCTCGTTATCCTCGTGCGGTTCTCCATTTCCACTCCGACTAGCACGAGGCCGAGGTACCAGCCGCCCCCCGCTTCCACGGACATGTGGGCCCTCAACCTGAAGGCCGGCGGGCCTTGCCTCACGCCGAGGCGCCCCGAGACCGGCCCGTTGGCCGCGGGGCGGAGGCTCTGGAGGCGTGGCCCGGCGCGGAGACCGCTGGTGGCGGTCGGCTCGTCGGGGATGAGAGGCAAGGATGGTCCCGCCGGTGACGGCGACGGCGATAACGAAGCCAAGAACAAAGCCTCGTCTTCTGGTGAGATGTTTATCTCGAGTTTTTAGTGCTTTTGGTATGAATTGGCGCGATTAGAGTGGGAAAGGTCGAAAGTTTTTTTTTGGTAGATTCGATGCCACTTGACGCCATTGGGGGTTGGAAGGCGAGTCCTCGGTGCCAATTTTGCAGGCTGGTGTTGGTTTTGGTGAGATTAATTGACGACAGAAAAGTGGGAATTTGGTTTTGGTTAGCAAAATTCCTAGAGTAGTTACTAGCTATACCTCTCCCTGATTGCTGTGCAATCTAATTGGTCCTGATATTATCGGCTTCATGTGGAAATTAGGATAGATACTGTTTCGCTCAGGCTTCTAGGTGGGAGATCGGGGTTAATTTTGGTGTAACTGATAGCTGAACGTTGGAATTCTTGTGCCCCTTTGGGCGTGGATTCGTCTTTTGAGTTGTAGTGGTGAGCTACTTGTTGAATTGTGGGGTGCTATTGTTTGGATGAATTCCCCCCTGTTGCAACTGTTTATTTGATATCTGTGCTAATTTGAGTAGATATAAAGGAAAAACACCATCAGGTGTTACGTTTTTGGACTGATTGCAGTGGGATAGGGAAACTTCAGATTCTTTAGTATTGCCTATATTACTAGAGTTCATTCCCGTTGTGGTATTTTCGTATGTTCTGGTGAAAAGGATGAACCGGAATGATTTCCTGGCCTTGGTTTTGTCTTAATGATGGCTTGTTCATGCAGGAAATGGTGATGCATCTGTTCCAAAGGGAGATAGCTCTGATGGATTGAACCAACCACATGATGAATCAAAATCCAGCGAGCCGATTAATATTTCTAACAGCAATTACTGGAGAGATGTCAGAGCAAACCTTGTGCGTCGGGAACAGGTGAGGCCGGTTTTATTCTTGTTTACAATCTGTAGTGTTCATAGCTTTTCTTTAGGTTCTAATTGATATCTTCATACGCACATGCATTTAGGCTATCTAGACATTTATGATTTCAGTCCTTGGTATTGCTCCTCATTATCTGCCAAGGAAAATCGGGAATAACGTATTGAACTTAGCTTGTTGCACTGATTGCATAACAAGTCCAGTTTGTGTCGATACCAATATCAGCATGTATTGTTATTGCTACTAATGCTATACTCCATTTAAGATATAATCGCACAAATGCTCCAGTTAGTACATTGCATTAGAATATGACTTCAATTAGGGCGCATTTTAGAAATATAGGATTTCCATTGTTACTTAATATATTGGTGATCAAACGTAAGGGTCCAAACAATATCGATGCAAAGGTTTAAAAAGCACTCTACAAGTGTATCCTGTCCTGTACCTCATTGGTCTCATGCAATTTTCTACTATATCAAGGTTTTCATCACTTAAGCTGCTGTTTCTCAAACCTTGTTACATTTACTTTATATATTAGTTCAAGAGAGTTTTTCATGTTGTTCTTTGGAGAGAGCCAATTTTTTTGAAAAGGAAAAGAAAGTATTTTCAAACCAGCCCAACCGCGTACCTTTTGGGTTAAATCACATCTTGTATTTCTTTTCTGTTTTACTATTTAAATCATTTCTTTGAATCAGGAGCTATTGGTAGATCCAAGTACTCCCACAGAGTCGAAGGTATCCTCAGGAGAACCAGTACACCAGCTTCCTCAAAAGTGGGCTCACCCTATTACAATGCCGGAGGCAGGGTGTGTCTTGGTTGCTACCGAGGTGCTTGATGATGACAGCATCTTCGAAAGAACCGTCATTCTCCTCCTCAGACTAGGGTCGAGAGGCACCTTTGATGGCCCATTTGGAGTCATCCTGAACCGTCCACTTTACACAAAGATCAAGCATGTCAATCCATCGTTCCGGGACCAGGCAACCCCTTTTGGTGACTGTCCCCTATTCTTCGGAGGGCCTGTTGACATGAGCATGTTCTTGGTGAGGACTAGTGACAGCTCACGTCTCAAGGGTTTCGAGGAGGTGATACCAGGCATCTGCTATGGCTTCCGGACTGACCTGGAAAAGGCTGGTGTTCTGATGAAGAGTGGTGCAATCAGGACCCAGGACCTGAGGTTCTTTGTCGGGCATGCAGCCTGGGATTACGAGCAGCTATTAAGCGAGATTAGGGCGGGATATTGGGCTGTTGCTTCCTGCAGCACAGAGCTGATCAGTGACGCGTTGACAACCGATCCTTCTTGCCTCTGGACCGAGATATTGCAGCTGATGGGAGGGCATTACTCAGAGCTCAGCCAGAAACCGAAGCAAGACAGCTCGTAGATGTTACTCGTTTACGGCGTAATTCGCAACAGCTAATGTTGTGGCCAGTCTGTACATAATTGGAATTGAGTAAATCTCACATGGAACTCTAAGCTAGCTTCATGTAGCACTGTTATGCTTTGTTCTTACTCAAATAAGCTCTATATAGTGGTTCCGCATGGATGATGGCAAATGCCCAAATGTGAAAATATTCTACCCATGTTATTCTGATGAATTCCATATCAAAAGGGGAACCATATTACAATGTGAAAGTGCATCCTTATGTACACTCAAATCCTACTTGGTGCCGTGGTGCTAAGGTAAGATTAAGATATATTGTCGGCTTATATGTTACAATTTGCAGGTGAGAATCTGCAGAAATCAGAGCTGTGTAGGCGGCTCCAAAGCAATCTTGGATACTGTTGAAGCTGGGGTAGTTTCTAAATTCTACTCCTTAAACCTTGACTGGCAAGACCACATTCAACAGAGATAAATAAATAAATAAAAAGATTGCAAGTTCTAGTCAACTTAGGTCTAAGTCTAACTGAGAAAAGAAATCATTGCACGTGTATTAACTACGGGCCAACCGGCGAACAAGATTGGACTACGGGATAGAGAAAGGAAAGATCATCTATAGTGCTGACGTAGGGAATCTCACAAAAACAATTATGGAAAGCAATGCAATTTCTGTAGGATTCATGCCAAATTCCCACGTTATACCATCTGTCCGAGTGAAAAAACGATCATTTTTAAATAATATTAATGTAAAAGATAATTACAAAAATAAATATATATTTTTTACTAAAATAAGAGCATGTTGCCTGTTGAAATAGCATTTAAATGGCGATAGGGTGTCTTTTACTGCGAGTCGCTCTTCCACCTACCTATTGTCATTTGGATTGGCGATTTGCTTTGAAAAATGTTCAAATCGTCCGTTCAAATGGCGATAGGAACCCACGGGTTCCTGTCGTCAGTTCAACGGGTGACAGAGACGGACTATATAAACTCTAAAAATCGGATGAAAAGTCATTTTAATTCCAGAAAAAAGGGAAGAGAGAGAGAGAGAAGCGAGAGGAGGAGAGGGGAGAAGTGACGTGGTGAAGCCCTGCCGGTTCGTAGCGGAGGAGAGAGAGGGAAGTAGATCCGATCGTCCATTTTGCAGGTAAATGTTCTTACAACTTTGTACATAAATTGGAAACCAGGTAAGCTAGCAAATAAAAATAGCGACATAGAATTCAATGGATTGGACAATTTTAGTTGTATTGCAGTTTGATGTAGTACATCATTTTAGTTGTGTACAGTTTAGTTCAATGTATAGATATTATTTATGGTGCTATACTCGAATGATTTAGAATTAATCGCAAAAATACTAAGACCACTTTGTAGGTTTTCGTTTTTACACGGTAAATACTTTTTAATGCCAAAAATACTTTTTAAACTAGAAAAATAGCAAGGCACCTCTAAAAATCGTAAAAAAACATCCAGAATTGGTACATAGGGTATGTAGAGCTGAACAAAAATATTGTGAACTTAATTTTTGTTTTCATTTGTACACGGTAAGTAGTTGTAGATGTTGTAGACACTTTTCAAATAAGGAAAGTAGTATGATACCTATAAAAAAAATCTATAAAAGCTGCAGAGTAGCTAAATAGGGTGTTTAGAGCTTAATCAAAATAATCTGAACTTAATCTTGGTTTTCATTTGTGCACGATAAATATTTTGTTAATGTCGAAAATACTTTTCAAACTAGAAAAATAGTCAGACACCTCTAAAAATTATATAAAAATAATAATCCAGGGTTGCTACATAGGGTTTGTAGAGCTGAACTAACATATTATCAAATTATTTTTTGTTTCCATTTGTACACCGTAAAGATTTTGTAAATCCTGAAGACACTTTTCAAACAAGAAAAGTAGCACGATACCTAAAAAAACTACAAAAATTACATAGTAGCTAAATAAGGTGTGTAGAGCTTAATCAAAATAATCTCAACTTAATTTTGTTTCTATTTGTGCACGGTAAATATTATGTTGATGCTGAAAATACTTTTCAAACTAGGAAAATAGCTATACACCTCTAAAAAATTGTAAAACAAAATCCAGAGTTGCAACATAGGGTATGTAGAGCTAAACTAAAATATTGTCAACTTAATTTTTTGTTTTCATTTGTACACGATAAATATTTTGTAAATGCTGGAGATACTTTTCAAACAAGGAAAGTAGTACGATACCTAAAAAAATATGTAGAAATTACATAGTAGCTAAATAGGGTATGTAGAGCTTAATCAAGATAATCCTAACTTAATTTTAGTTTCCATTTGTTCACAGTAAATAATTTGTAAACAATAAAAAATCAATGAAAATGCCAAAGTAGCGATATAGGGTATGTAGACCATAATTAAAATGTTGTCAACTTAATTTTGGTTTCCATTTGTACATGGTAAATATTTTGTTAATGCTGAAAATACATTTCAAACTAGGAAAATAGGAAGACACGTCTAAAAATTCTATTTAAAAAAATCCAGAGTAGCTAAATAAGGTATAACGACGTTAATTAAAATAGGAAAGTAGCCTGAATGGCCTTCAGGCCTAGCAAGCCAAATGGACTAAGCCCATTACTGTGTGGTCCATTACTACTCATAGCCCAACCAGACATTGGCCAACACTATGCAACACACACCGCTATAAAACAGGCCATACTGGACGCCTCATCACAGACGGTCTGTGTTGTACTGATCACAAACGGTTTTTAATGAACCGTCTGTGATATGTAGTGATGGCTAGAACCGTCTGTGATATATAATTATCACAGACGATTCTTGCTAATACAAACGGTTTGTGGTGTCTTCGAATATCACAGACGGTTTTAAATACAACCCGTCTATGATATTCGAAGACATCACAGACGGTTCGTGATAAAAACCATTTGTGATGATTCACATATGGTTTTAAATATAAACCGTCTGTGATATTCGAAGACATCACAGACGGATGAAGCCTGGAGGCCACCTGAGGGTCACCGAAGCACCGCAACACCAGGAGCAGCGGTTCGTCTGGGCCACCTCGAGAGAAGCAGAGGACGTCCGGTGCTCCCTCGTCCCGAGGGTGTGTTATACCCCGGGAGGCGCCTCTGGCACCAGTGGATCAGATGCACCAACCGGTGGACCGAGCCTAGGGGAGTCCACTGTGGGCCGGATGCTACGTACATGAGGAGGAAAAGTTCCTACAACCCCTATGCGTGTAGGGCATTTTTAGGAGTAGGATAGTAATGTCAAGTACCCTATTAAGGAGGCTATAAATAGCGACTTTCCTCCATGTAACAAAGGGAGAGACATCTCTTTGGAGCAAATAATACACATATTTTTTTAGAAACTGATCCCTTCTCCTGAGGACATCATTGTTACTCCGAAGACACTAGGGGTCTCCCTGTTACTATCTAGCCCTTTTTGCTACGACAATTCCTCATTCGTGCGTCCGTAATTTTTCTGTAAGAGTTTTTTCACATAAAACTGATTTTTTCGCTCTTTTATCTTCTATTTTCCAGTGTGTTTTACAACTTGAGGTACCTGGAGGGTCTCCGGGGCACCTCGAGGCCAGGAGCAGCGAGTCCTTCAGGGCCACTTCGGCAGTCCTAGGCGCCTTTCGAGGTGCCCCGGATGAAGCCTGGAGGCCACCGGAGGGTCACCGGAGCACCACAACATCAGGAGTGGCGGTTTGTCCGGGCCACCTCAGGAGAAGCAGAGGACGCCCGAGGCTCCCTCGCCCCGAGGGTGTCTTATACCCCGGGAGGCACCTCAGGCACCAATGGACCAGATGCACCAACACGGTGGACTGAGCTTAGGGGAGTCCACTGTGGGCCGAAGGCTACATACAGGAGGAGGAAAAGTCCCTACAGCCTCTACGCGTGTAGGGCATTTTTAGGAGTATGATAGTAATGTCAAGTACCCTGTTAAGGAGGCTATAAATAGCAACTTTCCCTCATGTAACAAAGAGAGAGACATCTCTTTGGAGCAAATAATACACATATTTTTCTAGCAACTGGTCCCTTCTCCTGAGGGCATTATTGTTACTCCGAAGACAATAGGGGTCTTCCTCTTACTGTCTAGTCTTTTTTTGCACCGACAATTTCTCATTCGTGCGTCCGTAATCTTTCTGTAAGAGTTTTCACATAAAACCGAGTTTTCTGCTATTTTTTCTTCTATTTTTAGTGTGTTTTACAACTTGAGGTATCACAGCTCTGGGTTTAAACTCTAGCCACCGCCACAGGAGCAAGCGAGTCCTGGGGCCAGCACCTGTGGCATCCAGTGGTGTGGCATCAAGGACGGCCACCGCGGCAGATCTGATCTGCTTCTTCTCGCTCCTCGGGTCGTCTCGACGTCGGCAAGACCCGTCCAGCAACGCGTCGAAGAAACTTGAAGGCCCACATCACAAGACCGAGGAGGAGCGATTAAATCGTCTCGCATTCGGCGGCTTTTTTTCCTCGCGACTTCGGTTTGTCTCGAGTTGTGTCGAAGCTGAGTCGACAGGGAAATCAATTTTGTAGGATCGTAATGAAAATCAGGTGGGTGAATGATTGTAATTTGCAGTGAAAGTGTTTTTTTTCAAATCTACTATTTTATGACTTTTCAACCTATCGACACAATAAGAACACAAAAAACAGCAAGCCTCAACAACTTGTAGCTACAGCAGTCTTTTTAAACATTGAAAACTGAAGGTACAGCAGACTAGTAAAAATAAATTGTGAACGACACTCTTTTCACTGGAATATTGTAGTACACAGGATAGTATACTATTACTGTAGATCGTGTGTTACTGTAGCAAAGTTAAACAAAAAAACATGAAACGAGAACGTCACTTTCGACTAATAGCACTGAAACTTCTTCGGCACAAATTATTAACTAACCAAGCAATGCACTAATCAAGTCATTAACTTAATCACCCCCAGCTAATGTAAGCAAGTCTGCATATGTCGACAGCAACACTCATCCCATGAATCCAGAATTGAGTTCAATGCTAAGTAGCAAAAGCATACATCAAATCAATCAATTCTCATTAACTCAACCAAACAGTTTACCTATATTCATGCACCTCACCTTTTTCCTGCACCTAAGAAAAACAGCTAACAATCTGAAGCTGCACGACGTGCGGAACGAGGACGGCAGCAGGGACGTAAGCTCGTTGTCAACACAAGCGATGACAGCGACGTCCGCTCACTTCTCTTTCTCGGCCGCCGCTGCTTAAAACTTTGTGTCATGCACAGCCGCACCACCAAATTCGATCGCCGTCGCCGCCTACAACCCCTTTATTTTTCCTCGTCCTCCCGGTTTTTCCGTGCGTCCCCATCTTTTATACTCGTAAAGACTCATAACCCTAATCACCTAAAAACAGCCCAATTACACAGGCCTAATGCATGGGCCTAAAATTTGATTAAAAATATCCTATTTTAGACACCCTAAAATATATCCCGTGTCGTAGCCTCCAGACCACACCTCCGTAGCTCTAACACGCTTCATCCATCTTTAATCTCCACGCGCTCCAACTCGAGCTCGACCGCCTCCTCCAGCATCCTCGACCCTCTGGACCATGACTTCGCACCAAACTATCTCCCGGTCACCGCCGTAGACCACGATCGCCTCCGAGTTACCATGCGCATGCAAAGACCAAAGCAGCATATTTTTCCGGCACAAGTTCTTCCCAACTTGACCGACATAAGTCCACACAACACGACACGTCTCAAATAATATCAGTAAATAACATTGCCAATTATTCATCAACTAAATTATATTAGACCTAGCCACATGGTCTAACAATCTCCCCCTTGATGAATACATTGACAATACTTCAAAATCGAGAGTTGAATTTTTGAAAGAGGATTATTTATTTATTTATTTTGCAAAAATAAAGTTTCAAAGCTGCAGAGCAAACACTTCAAAACCACAGCAGAAAAACTCCCCTTCAACACAAGGAAAGCAAATTTCTCCTATTTTTCTCCCACTTTGACAATGTAATCATCAAGAATTTTAGAGAAATAATAATTCTAAAACAAAGGAGCAAAGAGAGTAAAAATCGAGAAGCTTTGTAGATTATCCACATCACTTTGCATCAATTTATTAAATTAACCAAGCCATCCTTTTAAGTAGAGCTATATGGATCATATAAAGTCATATACCATATAACAATGTCAAAACAAGTCTTTAAAATGATTAAGCAAGTTAAATTAATGACAGACATCTCAACAATGACAAAAACTTCCAATTCGGGAAGTTATGCAGTTCATGTATGTTTGGATTCAGTAGAGAGGACAATTGATTTGATGTTTCGTTCACCGTTTGACAATACCCAGATGGTAGCTAGCACAATACTCTCTGGAGTTTTGTTGTTTGAAAGTAAAGGCTTTGTTCCAATTTCAGTTAGAGATGAAGGATTTAAGTGCAAGGAGTTCATTTTGCGTGGATACTACACCGTTTGTCCAGTTGTCATAGTTCGATACGAGGGGTCTATTGTAGTTTCTACTCCATTGAGGGCACATTGTTTCTTTCATCCGGACAGTTTTTGACAATACCACGGATTTCAGTTACCTTTGAAGTCGGCAGTTTGATGCGCGTGATGACCACGTTTGCAAGTTGCTCTTTTAGCGAGCATTGTTTGCTGAGTTTTGTGTTCAAGGTGGAGCATGTTAGATTCCATTAGATGAGTTCTTTGCTATCTATCCAATGCCACAGGTGATGTTTTGGCTTATGTTGTTTGATGATTGGGCATTTGTTTTAGGAAATCAATTGTGCGGACTTTCCTGGGGTTATGAATTATTGAAGACCTAGATTTGTTTGTATGTTGTGTTGATAGTTGTGTGTTTAGGCATTGTCGACGATCGAGTCGCCGATCTTACAAAATAACATAGAGGAAAACGACAAGGAGTTCTTGGAAGAGAATGAGATTGCTCTTTATTGCTATGAACATGATCCTTTACAAGGAGTGCTTTCGACAAGGCGGTGGGCTAATCCTAATTACATTGAGCATAGTACTTGCTATGCTATTGAATGAGACTTGAAACGTGAATCTAATGTCGATTGTGATGCTTCAATCCGATGCATGTGTTTCTCCGTGCTCCATCTTTAAATAATCATCGAAGAGGTGGCAGTTATTCCTAGAGAAGACGTCCGTTGAAAGTGACTCGTCCGGTCGAAGGGTCAATTATAGTTAATGAAATAGTAACTGATCGTCGGTTAGTGTCTGTGAGACACCTATTTGTATATTAGTTATTGTCAGTGTCTTACGACCATGAAACGTCGCGTAATATGGAACAAATATGCCATGAGTTTCATTCATCACACGGTAAGGAATATACTTGGATTCGGATCTAAGTGTCAGTTCATAGCTTTCACAAGCAATCATCTCATCGGGGATTGGGTGTAGGACCTCATCTGACTAGGGTACCAATTATGTAACCACTATAATCCTTACGACCACATGAGTCGTTAGCCTTAGGGGTTACGACCATGAAGACATGTGATCTTTTATTATGTACTTAAAGTAATACATAGAGATTTTAATCCTTGTCAGCTAGCCCCTGAACTTTCAAATGAATTAGTCGTGTGAACCCCCATTGAAAAGTCATATCGAGCAGACCCTAATTTAATGTTGTGACAAACGAGATGGTCTTTATTCACTTTAAAATTGAGAAACTCTCTTGGGAATCGAATAGTTTTTCTGTCTGTTGGACTTTTTGGTAACTCCTTTTTGCAGTTAAGAAACTATAGCTATAAAATCCCTTTGGCATGCCGCCTAGAGGACTTTATGCTCTCATATTTTCTTAAATTTTCTCTTCATCTTCATACGAAGGATTTCTTCCAACCTCCTTTGTTCTTTTTGCCCAAAAACCTTCTCCGACCACTGCTCATCCAATCATGTCAGACTTGATCACCAAGAGGTTTGTTTCAGATCTGAGCGGGAAGAAGCTCAAGACTTTGGAGGAGATCAGGATGCTTCCAGACAAGAATCTGATTAAGTGGAGGTCAGCAGTTGGTCAACCTATTTTTCTTCCCTACGTCGAGTGCGGACTCATATTTCTGATACACAAGTTCCTTTCGCAAGTTCTTGAGTACTAAGATGTCGAGCTGGTCAGCCTAACCCCCAACTCAATCTCTAACCTCAGCATCTTCGTCTACCTCTGCGAGGCGTACCTAGGGATCCAACCAGATCTGAGGGTCTTCATGCATTTTTACAAGATGGCGAGGTCGGGAAAGATGACAGGAACACCTGGGGAATGCTCATTGTGCCTGCACAACGGTAAGGCCGATGAGTACATCAGAATGTACTTGAAGTCCACGTGGTCGTCATGGAAAAAAAAACTGGTTCTATATGTCAGTCACGAAGGAGGACGTCCTTTACTTCGTCGGCAAATTGGCGAGGGAGAACCTCAACTGGCGGTCGACCGTGAAGAAGGAGGGAAGGGTCAGAAGGTGTGCTGAAGCAATCCAAGAACTCAGCACCAAAGGCCTAACTGCTTAGCATGTGGTTAGGGATTTCTCCATGCGTCGGATTAGTCCCTTGAGGCTCCAATCACTTTCCCTGCTCTCGTACATTGGTCATAACGAGACGACCAAGGATACCAAGAAAGGTAAGTTACGAGAATCCCGATCAGTATAGTTTATTAGATATATGTTTTTAACCTTGAAATCCCTTTATTTCTTGAAGCACTTTCCCCTGATGAGATTAGGGAGCGGATCAACATGATCTGCGCCAGGGAGCCAGATGTCAAGGCTGCGTTTCCCAACATCTTGGCGGTTATCTCCTTAGAAGAGAAAGTGAAGAGACTCAAGGTAGATAACAATTTGTTCTTCATCGTTTATATATTCTCTGATCAGTATACAATTCTGCTCTAATTATGTAGGCGGCCAGGCTAAGGCTGAAAAAATTCGATGTGGGCTCTCCATCATCAGTTGTTCCGACCGACTCCGCCTCGGCGATTAGCGAAGATGATGATCTCCCGAAAGTAAAAGAGTATTCGACAAGGAGTATATACTTTAGATCAAAAAAATTCATCACCTAATTAAAATTGGCTTTTTAATTAGGTGAGAGAAAAGAAGGATCTGTAGATCAAAGATGCAGAGGTCGTAGGCCCTAAAGTGGTCGTTCACGACCTGACAGTTGCTACCAAAGCAACTGCCGCAGAAGCCAACGAGGACATCGTCTCTGATCAGCTTGTCAAGGACCTAGACCATCTGGTTGAGGCTATCACTTCCGGGCGGAGGTCAGAGGATGCGAAGGGAATAACCAACCCAACTGGTTCAGAACCAGTAAAATCGGTGGAGAAGATGAGGAAGACAAGCGCCACAGATTATGCTCCCGGGCATTTCAAGATCAAGACCAAAAAGACGACCAAGTCTGTATACATGAAAGTGACTTATGAAGTTACATACATGTTCGTGGCTTCTGGTATTCTAAAATCTTGACTTTTCTTTCTTTTATTTTGATAGGTCTTCTGGTCTTCCTGTCGTTTTCGACCAGAACACTTCTCAGGAGAAAATTCTAGAGAAGAAAGAGGTCGAGCCAACCTCCGAGCAGGTGGCAGCTCTAGATGCTCAAGTTGAAGAAGAGCCTCAGCAGGTTCCACCCCCTCTTGAGATTGCTCAAGGGAAGAGGAGTTCTTCACTAGTTGTAAGGTCTCCTTGTCCCAGTTTCTTCTCTGGCCACTATCGAATTCCGGATAACAAGTTGTTCGATGAAGCTTGAAAGAGAATGTCAGATCGTCAGTTGGAGACAGATCCTAATATTATCTACCCCATTATGTTTACACGGCGGCTAAGATAAGCGTCTACGACCAATCTCTTTGTCTCTTCTTTGAAGTTCATAATTTTTTAAAGAAGTCTACTATTTTTGGTAGCGAATGATTGAGAACATTGTTGTGGTTGAAGGATTGACCCAGCAAATAATCAACTTAGAAAAAGAAAATAAAAATTTCGAGTTAAAAAGTAGGCACTTCTTCCTGACTCTCTTCTGTTTTTTATGTTATAACTTTATTATTTCTTAATTCTTCTTTTATCATGATTGACATAATTGAAGACACATAAAAAAGAGATTATGGCTAAAGAAGCCAAAATAACAAAGCTTGAAGAAGAAGACCAAGCTAAGGACTGGTCTATCGAACACTTGACGACCTGGCAGAAAGAAATTCTTGAAGTTTTCGAAAAGAAAATTCAAGGTAACTGGTCTTAAAACCCAACTAGTTTATTATACATTTAAGTTTTATTTCTTTAACTTTGATATGTTCGTGTAGAGAAAAATCAAAAGTTAAAAAGAGTGGAAAAAACTCTTGAGTTTGAGATGGGTTGGTTGATCTTGTTTGCACATACTCACTGATTTCGTTGGAGGCGGCGTGTGCAACAGTGCCAGGACGACGATGTGGCTGTCTTGAGCAGACACGATGAAGACTTGGATCCGAATGGCTTCTATGATGCGTGCATGTTCCTTGTGTGTTCCTTGTACGCACGATCCCATTATTTCCATCACTGCATGCACATAGATCAAACGATTATAGTCTGAAAAGGAATTGATCTAATTGCCAACAATATATAATGACATACCAGATTGAACCAATGAAGAGCAATCGTACTGATAACGTGTTGAGATTTCGATAGTTGTCACGTTGCTGATTCGCAGATCAATCCACACAAGAGCAATCACATGAACACAATAAGAGATGTGAACACAATAAGAGCAAAATGGACACAAGTGTACAGAGGAGGATTCAATATCTTTATTCATATATATATATATATATATATATATATATATATATATATATATATATATATATATATATATGGTGAAAATTCTCCCGAAACAGTTTAGTCATTTGGCTATAACTAGATTTAGTAACACTTTCGCCTTAATTTGCCCGCCTAGTTGGATGGCTTTGCAAATCGATTGTGCCGCTGCTCTCCCTAATCTGACAATTAACGACGAAAAGTTGAAAGGGAAAGAAACCTAAAGTTGGGTAGAGGATAGGCGAGGAGAGCATTGTTTGGATCCCTCGATGATAGGGCACTCGTGCAAACCTAACCATCTGTCGCAAAGATGAGCTTTTGCACTCTAAGTTTGCGACATATTTTGCATCGACTTTTCAGTAGTTGAGCAGAGCTGTCCAATAATAAATGTACTATCGTTCGGTTATTCAGACTGTTTTATTAGTACAGACATCGAATGTTTTGATAAATGGAGAAAAAAAAATTAGACAGAATTGGGCCACATTGGAAAGTGGAATTTTCATGAGGATTTTACGAGGTTAAAATTTGATGGCTAATTTTACATTAATACATTTATAAAATATCACGGAAGTAAAATTGTATGAAAGTATTTTTTATGACAAGTCTAACAATACAAATTTAATTTAATATGATCAATCTAAATATTTAAAAAATAATTATTGGTCAATGTCAACCGTACCAAGTAAACAAAAACGGGAGTGCCGTACATCCGCTCCAAAACTGTGACTTAAAAAATGGAAAATGTCGGAGCTCTAATATTTTCTCTTCGAACTGAGAACAAATGAAGGAATCTGTTTGTGAGCCCCACCTATTTTGATCATTTGGTCCCTTTCTATCATAATATATTTTAGGTTAGTTATGATGGACAGTTGTAGCGTACAACTATGCCGTGCATGTAGCGTGGATCAGGACGTATATCAACTTCATCAATGTTGTCATGCATATATGTCGCGCCTACATCGCCGTCGATGTTGCCTCACCTAAAACCGGCCGACGTCACCTTCGCCTTGCCCGGACCTGGCCTCCGCGGAACTCGCCTCCATCGATCGTCGTCTACCCGGGGCGCCGCCTCCGTCGTCTCTCCCGGATCCGGCCACCGCACACCTCGCTTCGCCTGGATCCGTCCGTCATCGACTTCATCGTCGCCTTCCCTTGCCCTGTGTCGCCATCTCCCCCGCCCGCGTCGATCGGATCTAAGGCCACAAGATCTGGCACATGTGCCGGTGGTGGGAGCTAGTGGAACCCGGTGTTTTTAAGCTTGCTCTTAATCAGTTGGTGGTCAAGTCAAAGCGATGTTTTTTTTTTCCGGTTTGGCCATGCCATGATGAGCTTATCCGTCCTTGTTCCTCCACGATAGATTCCAACGTTAAGTTCCACGTACGGCCAGCTCTAATTAATCATCATGCTGTGCATCTATAATTGCCAAACCATGTGGCTTTCATGTGCGCCGAGTAGTGTCTGCCTTGTACGTACACCACATGTACTCACCTACATGTGGGCCCAGGCTAAATTGGATCTATCGGATGCCTTTATCTTAATTACTTTTGCAACGGCTGTTCTTTGCATCCATCGTCATTTCCTAAACATGCACGATGGTTTGGTGTCCACTCTCATCTATTCTGATCTAAAAACGGTGCTAAGAAATTTGCTGCTAGCTCTATCAGCAGCTTTGGACCAGCTATCCGTTGCACATATATCGAGCCTCGTTAGGAATCACGCTATTTTATGTAAATTTCTTACGAAAATCCTAGAAGGTTTCTACGTTTTTTCAGGCAAGACGCGTCATGATATATCATCGTTCTTGTTATATTTGCTGAAGCCAATCACCAACATGTCACGTAAAGGTTGATGAGACGGGTATTCTAAGACGAAGGCCATGTGAGCTAGTAGCTAGCTAGCTCCCATATGCACTCGACTCGCCAATCAAGCAGAGCACGCTCGTTATATTCGGCCTGTGGAGGCAGGCAGCGGGCATGGAGGAGAGAATGAATGTGCAATACAAACAAACGCATGACAGAGGCGAGGAGGCGTACGTCTTCTTCCTCCCCTTGTCGGAGATCTGATCTGCACGCGGATGCAGATCCGTGCATGCATGTGGACATACGACATGCCAACGTGCTGGGTTTTTGGCTGAATGACACTGTGGGTGGTGGGTTTTATTTACAAAAGTGGCCGTTGCAGCGTTGTATTGCCAAAAATAACATTACGGACGTGCCGATAACCGACACGTGTTCAACACCGTGCCTTCCGTGTCCGGATTTCATCTCCACCGTACATCTGGTGTCCGGACTTGACTCCTCCCAACACATGGACGCCTAACCACATCCCTAGCCTAGTTGCCCCACGCCCGCACCTCCCTAGCTCGAACCTCACACATGGAACCTCTGCCGCTCGCCCCTAGCCCGGACAAGGCTAGTCTAGTCGCCTCTAGCCCGGACACGTCTCAACTGCACGCGCGTGGTGCGGAGACACGAGTCTGCCGGCCCATCCTCGCACGGACGCACCACGTGGCCCGGCTCCTCTCCTCCCACGCCCAAACCGCTCCCTTGCCGCACGGACGCACCACCACATCGCAAGTTCCGCTCCTCCTGCGCCCGGACTCACTCCATCCCCCTGTCACCTCTTGTCATGCCCATCTGTCACCGCCCATGCATTTTTCTGCATGCAAGCCACGCGCGGGAGGGAATCTGATTCCTCCCGTCGCTTCACGGTCGGTCGTGATGTGCATTGGGCTACTATAAATTTCGAGTCGACTGCGACACGCTTCACTCACTCTCATCCTCGCTCGCACTCTCATTCTCACTCGCTCTGTCATTCGCAACATCAGTGATTTCGTTTTCGTAGACGATTAAGTACGACTAAATTAGTTGTGACTAAATTAATATGAGTAATTAAATACCACTAAATTAATTAGTACTAATTAATTACCATAAACGAATTAAAAATAGAGAGTTGCGACTTAATAATGACAACTAGGTTATTTAAGATTAAATTATTTATGATGAATTAAATGATATTAAATTAATTATGACTAATTAATTACCACATATTAATTACGAATTAATAATTACGACTTAATAAGGCCACTAAATTAATTATGATCGACTAACTACAACTAAATTAATTATGACTAATTAAATAAGACTTAATTAACCATGACTAATTAATTATAACTAATTAATTAACTAGCACTAACTAATTATGACTAATTAATTCGTAACTAATTAACTATGCCATGAATAAATACATAGAATTAATTTAACTATGACTACTTAATTATGACCTAATTAATTGCATCCAATTAACTAACAAAAATTTAATTTTGTTTAAATGATAACGACTAAATTAATTACGCCTAAATAGCTACAACTAGTTTACTACAACTGATTAACTAACTACAAAGTTAGTAAAGAAAATACACACGAGAGAGAAAATTACATGCTAATATGGAAAAAATAATTACCTGCTAATATGACGGCTCTAAACAATCTGTAATTAGTCATAATTATTTTGTCATATTTTATTAAGTATTAATTAATTAGTTGTACTTCATTAGTCGTAATTAATTTAGTCGTAGTTAATTAGTGTATATTAATTTATTTTCTGTATCTAGTCGTAATTTTTAATTTACAGTAATTCATTGTCATTAGTAATTTATTCACTAATAATCTGTGTCTTTCATCTCTTGCAAGTCATGCCTCTACCAGAGCCACTGGAACCCTTCTACGACAAGCATCATTGGTGTAAGTTGTGGATCATCGGGGACGCGGATAGCCCTCCATCCCTCGTGTTTCGGTCCGAGAAGCATTACTGTTAGCTCCATACTTGATATGTCCCAATCCTTCGGGACACGGGCTTGTTGCCTTTTGCGAAGCTGGTCTCGGTCGAACACTACTTCACCCTAAACGGTAGTCCGATGTCGGCACTTGTCGACAGGTAGAGACCCGAGACGCACACCTTCTACTTTCGGTGGGAGAGATGACGATCACTCTCCAGGATGTCTCATCCTTGACCGGTCTCCCAATTAGGGGTGAGCCTCTTGTTCCAGGCCATCCGCCGGCAGACTGAAAGGCCCGGTTAGGGTATCGGTTTGGCATAACTGTCCCGGACAGCGCCCGTGGTGTCCCTCAGGCATGGCTGAGGAATTTCAATCAATGCCTTGCAAATGCACCTGACAAGGTTATTAGGACGCACCTTGTCGCTTACTTTCTTCATCTCTTCGGTTGAGCCCTGTTTCCCACCACATAGGGCCATTGGGTGCACCCCCAGCTTCTTCGCATCACCAAGTCTTTGGCTGACACTGACGCTGGGGCGATGCCTTAGTACAGTTGGGGATCAACCGTCCTTTGCGCCACATATGGGGGTTGTGTGACGCCTCGCGGCACGACACCGGTTTGAAGCCGGTCCTTGTCGTCTGCTACGTGCTCCTACAGCTGTGGAGTTGGGAGCACTTTCCTGTTGGTCGGAAAACCAGTGCACCCGTACCCTGAGTTGCACGACCCAATAGACGGACCCATTATGGGCTACTGGTGGACTGCTGCCCAGTTACACTAGGCCAAGGACAGACCGGCGAGGTGTTACTCGTTGCTCCACAATGAGTTCAAGTTGTTGCATAACAACGACATCATATGGGTTATATGGAGCACAGATTACATGAACATGGTAGCCCCACATGGACTATCCGTGCAATGCACGCAAGACGCCGGATTATGGGTGACGACCTACCACCTAGTATTTACCCATATAGTGGAGCCTTACACGTCGCAACACGTAATGCGACAGTTCGATTTGTACCAACTTGTGCCCCCTCCCGGCGGAAGGATCCTGCAGTGAGCCGTCCACTTGTGAGTCCAACTCTATTCGAGCAATGTTTACACTTCATACCTACATCCGCTGTTCTAACATAAATAATTATGCAGGCAATCGAGGGCGCTGACATACTGAGGACTGGCAAGCAGTCCAGCATGAGTAGGTTACGGCTTGAACAGAGACGGCTCACATTGAAATACTACAGGAGCAACGGTCGTACGACGCATGGACATACCATCAGTACATCGAGTGGTACATACCATGGTCGTGCACTAGACTCACCCATCCTCCACCAGAGCGTCCGGAGCAGGTCATGCACCAGGAGAGGCCCGTCACTCGTTCAATCGACACAGTGCTTCACAGCATGACGACACCGTAAAACACTAACAACCTTTGCTCATTTCATTGATGATATTTGTACTATTTGTTACTGAATAAGTGTTGTCTGTCACTTCAGTTCGAGCGGCTGTAGCGGATCGCAAGCGCATCCGAGACTGCCATCCGCAGCCTAGAGCACACCGTACTAGGGCTTTTGAGCACTACGAAGTACATCTTCGTGAAGTTGAATAATATAATAAAGAACATGAGCTGCAGTCGGTCGAGAGACGATATGATACGGGGTGCCCGATCTTCTCGACGTAGAACCTCTCGATAACTTGTGTATCCTGACGAACCACCAGCTGATCACCCACGTCAATGCACGGACTTGCAACTCTATGAAAAATTCGCCCAAACACACACTTGATTGGATCATCGCTGACCACAAGCGAAGATCGTCGAACCCTCAATTCCCAGTGGAAAATCAAGAACAACCCCTTGTTCTCAACGCCCAATTCCCTTTTTTTTGGCTATAAGCACAACAGGAGAATCAAGTAAAAGCTTTGAAAATATATTAAACGTTGTCTGAGGTTACAATGGGGGGTCTAACCCTCAATATATAGTGCCCCTTCTCCTCCTCATGGCTGGCCAAGAGGCCCTACTCTTACTCTAATTCGGAATTAGAACTCCTACTCCAATTCCGACTCAATCTAAAACAAAAAGGAAACTCTAATTTTACAACTGTTATATTATTTCGGTAATATCTTTTGATACAGGACGAATTTTGGAGTGAGCGAGGATCTATTGGATCGGGCTTGAAGTTATCTTTCCAACAAGCCCAAGAACACCCTAATCGGACTCCGTTTGTGAAAGTTATGACCGTTTTACTTCGGAATGTCCTGCTGATTCCGAACCCGAATTGAATCTAAACCTTCCTATCTTCAATTTAATTAATTGAAATGATTTGAATTCGTGTGAAACTTGAGAAAAAGACTCTTGTGAACCCTTGATAAGTCATGGCATAGGGTTGAAAATTGGCTAAGTCCCTACGTGATGGTCCGACCGCTTGTGGTGGCGGGCCGACCGGCCGAGGAAGCGATCGACCTGCTCGACTTGTTCATCGGCCAACCGTGGCGATGATATTTTGTTAGGTCAAAGTCATGGGTTGATGCATATGTGTTGCATGATGCATGTTTTGACTAACGTGGGTCAAGTTGTGAAGAACTTGTTCCGGATTCGATTTGCTTGTTTATTGTTGTGCAGTTGCTTGGTGGTCAATGACGGTCAACGGCGAGGATGATCGGGACTAGGTTTGGAGAGCGAGGTCCGAACGATCGACGATGCGGGTGAGTCAATGAACTCAAGTGTGGTGCGAGAATAGACAAGGATGACCGACAGGCGATTGGTGCGATCGTTGGATCAAGCGGCGCGGCCTGGCTGCAGTGCCATGGTGGTTCGGTGGGGCCGGATGGGAGAGACTTGCCGACATGTTGAGAGCCGTTGATCAACCTACACGTGGCGAAGCATGGGAGGTGCTTCACAAAGATGGGACTCGGTCTTTGCGAAAAGATCGAGAAGGGTATTTTGGTAATTATACCGATACCGTCTTGGTGACTTTGACGACTCGCGGCGCAAGATGGCGTGGAGAAGCGGAGTAGGTCAAGAGGAGATGAAGACGGCGCTTCAAGATGCGTGCGTGTGTGACCCGCTTGTTTTGGGCCTTAACGGGAGCCCATTAGGTTACTCTTCTAGAAGGTTTAAGTCTCCACTATAAATAGAGGAGGAGGTGGTGCACCCCTCAACCCTTTCATGCTTGAAACCCTAGTTTTGGCTTAAGTGCTTAGGGAAGGTTTAGTGGAGATTAGGGTTCTAGAGAGAGAGAGATGTTTTGATCTTGTGTCCATGCGTATCCGTATGAGTGGTCAGAATCGATACATTATCAAATCAATCCAAAGAAGAGTTCTCTTCAAGATGAGTTCATTTGCCCTTCTTCTCTCTATTTGGTGATTTTGAGTCTTTCTTTGATTCGCATATTTTGATTGATTTCTTTGCATGATCTAGCTTGTCGTGACATGTGGAAACACATCTAAGATCATCTTGATCATCAATCACCCACGAGCAAGTTTTTCGATATAGTTTTCGTTTTGACTGGTTTCAAACCTTCCACCTCTCAAACTGAAAAGGTCTGAACTTTTCCAAAGATCTTCACGATCTTCGATTGGAATAGGTTCTGACATCCTAGAGAAGGTGTGTACCAAGTTTCATCAAGTTTGGAGTTGTAGATCAAAAGTTACATCTATTTGCAACTTCGTTTTTGGTGATTTCATTGTTCATCGGCCGAGGTCGGACCGCCCTCTACTGAGGTCGGACCGCCCATAGGACGGTCGGACCGCCCTTGAATAGAGGTCGACCGCCTCACTTAGGAAATCAAGTTTGGTTGATTTTGGTTGTTTTGCTTGGGGTTTTGATTGGATTCAATCCTAGTCTTCCATTTGATCGGTATATCAATCTTCATAGCTTCTATAGCTATTGGAGTGAAATTTGTATTGAATCGATCTTGGTTGAAAAGTGAGCGTGCTCTATTCACCCCCTCTAGTCGCCTTTTCGGTCCAACAAGTGGTATCGAGCCGGTTAGTTCAATCTTGATCTTAACAGGTCCTTTGAACTTGGCGATGGATAAGTACTCGACAAAGCCGCATGTCTTCAATGGGCTCGACTATGCCTATTGGAAGAATCGCATACGAGTCTTCCTTGAGAGCGAAGGACAAGCTATATGGGAGGTTGTTCGAGCTCCACTCGTTTACTCGAGATTGCCACGCAAGCTTGGCAATACTTTTGGCTAACAACAACAAGGCAAAGAATCTCCTATATGCCGGGCTTGGTAGACAAGAGTATGACAGATTTGCAATCTTACGATCAAGCACATGAAATTTGGCACACCCTCGAAACTTACCATGAGGATCGTCCCAGATTAAACAAGTGCGCAGACGGTCTATGTTTAGAGTACAACAAATTGAGATGCTCGAGAGAGCATCGATGACGTTTTACTCGCTTCAACAAGGTTATCAATCGATGAAAGTCGTTGACATTGAGTACTCTCAATCGAGAATGCCACTCACCTCTTGGCCGCAATCAACACCAAGGAGTGGGAGATGAAGGCTCTCGCCATAGAGGAGAACGTCGATCTCTACTCTCACCTTGGAGCCGCTTTATAGTAAGCTCAAGACTCATGAGATCAAGAGGTAGTCTTCCTAAGAAGGACAAAGATGGCTTTGGTAGCCGATCCTCTTTCAAGAGCTTCGATGGTTTTTCCGAGTCCTCTTCGGTTTTTCTCTTGCCTATTTATCCACAATTAGTGAAGAGGATTTTGAGAGTCTTCCTGAGCCCGAGCTAGCCCTCATAGTCAAGAAAGTCACACGGGCTTACAACAATGTGAGAAACAAAAAGAGAGGTGGCCCTGTGACTTGCTACGAGTGTGGTGAGCTTTACCATATTCGGGCTAACTGCCCCAAGCTGAAGGGTAAGGGTAACCATAAGGAGGAAAGCCACTTGGAAGAAGCCTCAAGGAACAAATCAAGGTTTGATCTTCGCCAAGTGATGAAGGTCGCTCACCGGGTCCTTGCCGCTTTGGAGATCAATCCTTGAGTGATGTGGACTCGGGAGCGAGGAGGAAAGGAGGAGGAGGAGCCACCTCAAGACAAGAAAGGGAAGGCCAAGGACTTCACCGGCATGTGCTTCATGGCTGACTCCGTCGACGTCGATGATGATGATGAGGTATCCCTATCTTATGATGTCCTTTCTGCTAGATGCGAGAACATGTATGAGCAATTGCTTAGTCAGGATAAGGCTTTAAAGTTCATCATGGTTAAGAACAAGGATCTAGAGTCACAAGTTGAAAATTTGACATTGGAACTTGTGAATGCTAAGAGTTTAGGCGTTGATGAATGTTCATCTTGCCATGCTTTGCACTCAACTGCCTAAGCGCAATCTGCTCTAATCTTGCTTTGCATCAACTTGAAAATGCTAGAACCGAGCTAGTTGAGGTCAAATCTGCTCCATGTCTTAAATGCTTAGAGTCTAGCAAGTTGGATGTTTACGAACCAAGAGAGTCTCGCTCTTGCTCGTTGCTTAGAACATGAGCGTGAAATTAAAGACATTTTAAAAGCGACTAGAGAGAAATATGACAAGCTTAAGGGCAGTATTAATTCGCTAATTGTACTTTATGTCCTCGCTCTTAAGCTTGAAATTGCTAATTATAAGGAGAAGCTTGCAAAGGTTAATAAACCTAAAATTTGTCAATCATGTGTTGATCTTAGGAAAGATAATGTTTATCTAGAGAACACACTGCAAAAATTCTCTAGTGGAGAAAAACAATTAAACATGATTCTTGACAAGTCTAGAACTCCTTCTAAGAAGCAAGGCTTAGGATACAACTCGCTTGAGAACAAATCCAAGACTAAGGTCATTGAGGTCTTGGAAAATGGCTTAGTTGAATTCAAAACACAACTGCGAAAATTGCTTTCAAACTGCAGGTTTGTCCAACCTTCTTTTGAGTCAAAGGTGCTTCTCCCGTGGTACAAAATACCATTGCACCTATTGCGAGAAGAGTGGACATTTAGTTGAGTTACATTGGCGTAGATTGAAAAATGCTAATCATGCTAGAACTTTATTTCATCAACCTAGAGCTTGTGTGAAACATGGTCATGAAAAGAAGAAGAAACCGGTCTAGGATATACTACACATGCTTATCATCATCATGTTCCTAGACGAGAATACATCTCATGTGTTTGTAACCATTGCTCATGATAGGACTTCAACTAGGATCAAGGACACTCATTACGCTTTGCATACTACTGCAGACATGTGTCTCGATCTTTGGATTCCCAAGTCTATTTTAACTAACTTGATGTTGAGACACATCGATCTTTTGTGCCTTGATTTTCAGGATCGTCGCGGAAGGAGGAAGAACACGTGGCTCGTCGACTCTGGCTGTTCACGCCACATGACCGGAGACTCAAGATGGTTCACTTCCTTCACGTGGCGATCGGTGATGACTTCATCACCGGAGATGATTCACAAGGGCGGATCGAAGGAACTGGATCGATCAGGGTGAACGACAGGTTCATTCTCAAGGATGTCGCTCTTGTGTCCAAGCTAAGGTACAATCTCCTTTCTGCCACACAGGCGTCTCACAGCTTCTTGATGATGGCTATGAGACTAGATTTAAGAAGAACGCTTGTCGGGTGCTTGATTCTTTTGGTGAGCTCATTTTGGAATTTCTAGAGTTGGTAGAATATTTGGAGTGATTTTTAGAATCTCTTGCGGATCTCTCAAATGTTTAGTTGCATCTTCTTCGATATCGGCTTTGCACCGACGCTTGGGGCACATTGGTTTTGATCATCGACACGAGTTAGCGGCCTTGATCTCATGAGAGGCTTGCCTAAACTCAAAACCGTCAAAGATCTTGTAGATGTGCTCCCTGTAGGCATGGCAAGCAAGTTGCCGCCTCACACCCTTCATTGACTATGGTCATGACTGACGGACCAGGACAGTTGCTTCATATGGATACTGTTGGTCCTGCTAGGGTTCGGTCAGTCGGTGGCAATTGGTACATTCTTGTCATAGTCGATGATTTTTTGAGATATTCTTGGGTGTTCTTTCTTGCTTGAAGGATGAGGTCTTTGATCATTATCATGATCTTGTTCTTCGTTTGGCTTCGAACTTTTCGGTGCCTTGAGAGCAATCGCGGTGACAATGGCACGGAGTTCAAGAATGCATCGCTTGCCTCTTTTTGTGCTGAGCGCGGTATTGAGCATCAGTTCTCTTCTCCACACGTCCCTCAACAAAATGGCGTTGTGGAAAGGAAGAATAGGACCTTAGTCTCGATGGCTAGGACGATGCTAGATGAGTATAGCACACCGAGGAGGTTTTGGGCGAAGCTATTGCTACTGACTTGCCATATTTCAAATCGTGTCTTTACGAGACCGTCTTTGGGCAAGACTTCTTATGAGCTTCGTTTTGGCGAGAAAACCCTCGCCGCACTTTCAGTCTTTGGATCGAAGTGTTTTATTCTCAAGACAGGAACCTAGATAAATTTGAATCAAGAACTTGTGATGGTTTATTTCTAGGTTATCCCGCTCATTCGAGGGTTTCGGGTTTTAATGTTGAAACTAACATTGTCCGAAGACATGCAATGTCACTTTTGATGAGACTAGCCTGCAGCCTAGATCCGATGTTTCTGTGACTTACGGTGTGAGAGAGCATATTTGTTGAGGAAGATGAGGATGAAATTGATGATGCTCCTCCACTTGTCGCTAATGCTCGATTCGACTCCGAACTCGCACGATCGCTTCACCTCCAATTGAGGCTCCTGCATCTTCTTCATCGTGCAGACTGCGGAGGTTGAGGAGATACTATCTCCCAGCGCTCCTTTGCACATCCGAGCGGCACCCTTGGATCGGATGATTGGTAGTCTCCATGAGCGAGTCACTCGCTCCGGTATCATGATCTCGAGTCTTTTCTCTCTCTGCATTTGTAGCGTCTTTTGAACCCAAAGATATATCACATGATTTATCTGATGCTAGTTGGGTCAATGCCATGCATGAGGAGTTAGAAAACTTTGAAAGAAATAAAGTCTGGAATCTTGTAGAACCTCCTAGTGGTCATAATGTAATTGGTACCCGTTGGGTGTTTAAAAATAAACAAAATGAGGATGGTTCTGTGGTTAGAAACAAGGCTAGGTTGGTAGCTCAGGGTTTTAGTCAGGTTGAGGGGTTAGGTTTTGATGAGACCTTCGCTCCTGTTGCTAGATTAGAAGCCATTCGCATCATGCTTGCATTCGCTGCATCTAAAGGTTTTAGGTTGCATCAAATGGATGTTAAGAGTGCTTTTCTGAATGGTTTTATAGAGGAGGAAGTGTATGTTAGGCAACCCCCTGGCTTTGAGGATCCCAAGCACCCTGATCGTGTCTTTAAGCTATCCAAAGCCTTGTATGGTCTTAAGCAAGCCCCTAGAGCATGGTATGATAGACTTAAGACCTTTCTGCTTAAGAATGATTTTAAAATGGGAAAAGTTGATAAGACTCTATTCATTCTTAGGCATGGCAATGACTTCCGCTTGTTGATTACGTTGATGATATTATCTTTGGTGGTTCCTCTCATGCTCTTGTTTCAGCTTTTTACGAGACCATGTCCAGGAATTTGAGATGAGTATGATGGGCGAGCTCAACTACTTTACGGGTCGCAAATCAAGCAATGCAAGGAAGGATCTTCATCCATCAAGCGAAGTACACCAAGGATCTTCTCAAGCGTTTTGATATGGGTGATCGCAAGGCGATCGCCACTCCCATGGCGACTTCGACGCTTTGGATCGAGATGAGGAAGGGAAGCCGTGGATCAAGCGAGTCTGCGACATGATCGGCTCCCTCCTGCACTGACGGCCTCAAGACCGGACATCCACTTCGCGATGCGCCTCTGCGCGAGGTTTCAGCGTCACCGAGGACTTCACATCGCCAAGCCGTTAAGCACATCTTGGTATTTACATTCTACTCTCGATTATGGCATTTGGTATTCTTGCTCTTCTTATTTGTCCATTCGGGGTTTTCGATTACGATTTGCGGTGTAGGCTAGATAGGAAGAGCACTTCGGTACATGTCATTTCTTAGGCACGTCTCTTGTCTCTTGGTCTTCTAGGAGCGGTCTTACATTGCACAATCCATCTTTGAAGTGAATATGTAGTCTAGCTGCTATTTCTTTGTAGTCGATTTTGTGGATGGTGTCCACTCTTAAGGACTTTGGGTTAAATTTTGCTAGTGTTCCTCTTTTATGTGATAACACTTCTGCTATTAACATTGCTAAGAACCCTGTGCAACACTCTAGGAACAAACACATAGACATTCGCTATCACTTCCTTAGAGACCATATCGAGAAGGGTGATATTGTGCTGCATTTTGTGGAGTCCGAGGGTCAATTGGCTGATATCCTCACCAAACCTTTAGACCCAACTATGTTTGCCACCTTGAGAAGCGAGTTAGGGGTAATTTATCCCTATGGGTTGGTTTGAGGGGGAGTTCGATCTTTTCTGATCTTACCTTGTTCTTTTGATCTCTTATTGTTCTTTTTCTGATCTTTTTGATCTTTCTGAACTTTTTAGGTTTTTAGGCTTTTTATTGCATCTCATTGTATCATATTGCATTCATATGAAAAATACAACAAGTGGTATGAAAAAAAATTCAAAAAGATGCATTGTAATATAAGTTTTTCTGCTTATCTTTTAAAATTGATGAAGCTTTGCCTATTACCCCTTGGAGCTTTAGTATTTCAATTCTTGCTCAATGCCATGTCTAGTTCTTTGACTTGCTAGAATTATCATGCTTTTACATGTGTAGTTAAGTCTTTGCTATGTGAGCTAGAACTTTAAAACAATTCGAACTAAGAAATTACAATTTGTGGATGTTTTAGCGAGTTGCGCAATTAGTGCTCCTCTTGTGACATTGGCCTTGTCAGAATTGTCTTGTTAGCTCTTTGATCTAAAATTGACCATTACTTGAGCTTTTGTGTTCTTGAGATTCTAAAACTGCTCTTGTGAAAAATGAAAAATCAAGATTGTCTTATGATTAAAATGTGCCAAACTACTCTTACGAGACTGCTTGTCAAATGACATGAACTTGGAGATAGTTTGATGATCCAGACGATCTCATGGGGATTGCTTGTCAGAAATGACATGAACCTCAAGATTTGTCGCCCCGGTAAAAGCTTAGAAAGAGTTTGTGGATGGCTCCTAGTCCAGGATCTTCTTTACTAAGATATACCTTTAATCAACTTCAGTGAAGCTTAGGATGAGTTTGTGGATGGCTCCTAGTCGGGATCTTGTCACTAAGTTAGATCATTAGTCAACTTCAATATTCATTGCATATGAGAAAACCGCTGACAAATGGGCTTTTAAGAAATCTTGAGCAAAATGATTCAATACATGACTGATTGACTCTTAATGTGGTCTTTGTTAGATTTTGATCTTACTTTGACATTTTGACATGGCCAATTTCATTTTAGGATCCCTGTTGATGAACTTGCTGAATTTCAAGCTTTGCTTAAATTGATCAAATCCATTGCTTTACTTTTGAGCCTTTATGCTTAGCTTTGTTATATATGTCTTACCATGATCTTGCTAGCACTATCAGGCTTGATATGTTGTTTGTGCAATATTAGAAATGCTGACTTGCTCTTTTGGGTAATCTTCAAAGCTTCTTGTAATCAAAAATTGAAAAATACAAAAATGAAGCCACTCCATTGCATTCCATGCATACTTCTTCTTTTTGCTTCTTTCTTCATTCTGCAAATTGCTATATCTAGATGAAAGGAAGGCGTGATTCCTTGATGACTACATTGTCAAAGGGGGAGAAGATATTTTCAATGTTGGGGAAGTTTTTACAAAGGGGAGAAAGTTGGAGAATTTGAAATTTTTGAAATCAGGATCATAGTGAGGGGAGTTTTGAATTGCATTCTTATTGCCTTATTGACTCTTCCGAACTTGAATTGCATTTATTACACCTCACAATGATCAAAGGTCAATTGAACAATTGTTCTTTCATATGGACCTTAAGTGAGATTTTGATTTTTTTCCGAAATCAAAGTTTTATGCTTTCTTTTGCCTTATCTCACTTGTCTATGCTATTACGATGCCGACTTGGTCATTTCCATTGCTTTCTCTTGCTTATGGACCAAGTTGTGCCTTTGTGCAGCGAAGTATTTTACTTTTCAAACCTTCAAATTACATTTTACGGATTATTGTCAATGTGTTCATCAAGGGAGATTGTGGATATCATGGGGATATGCTCCAGATCTTAGGATGATGTGACAATTGGCAATGGCGTTAACGGTTTGTCGTTTCACGGGTTTTCGACAAAGTTTCGGATCTGTTCGAGCATTACGGGCGGGCGGTCCGACCGGCCATAGCATGGCGGTCCGACCGGTCCAAATCGTCGGGCCGGCCATGTGCGCGATCGACCTACCGTGACAAAATGGTCGAATGGGTGGGCCAAAAATAGGTGTTGTAGACAAGTGAAGGATCCTAATACACTTGGTCTCATAATTTTGGAGTTCCCAAGCAAAAGTTCTATTGGTTTAAAGTTTCCAGAGGGTTTGGATTTTGGGGTTGAAAATTGGCTAAGTCCCTACGGTGATCCGACCGACCTTGTGGTGGTGATCGGGCCGGCCCCGAAGGCGATCTGACCGATTCGACTTGTTCATCGGCCAACCGTGGCGATGATATTTTGTTAGGTCAAAGTCATGGGTTTGATGCATATGTGTTGCATGATGCATGTTTTGACTAACGTGGGTCAAGTTGTGAAGAACTTGTTCGGATTCGATTTGCTTGTTTATTGTTGTGCGAGTTGCTTGGTGGTCAATGACGGTCAACGGCGAGGATGATCGGGACTAGGTTTGGAGAGCGAGGTCGAGCGATCGGCGATGCGGGTGAGGTCAATGAACTCAAGTGTGGTGCGAGAATAGACAAGGATGACCGAACAGGCGATTCGGTGCGATCGGTTGGATCAAGCGGCGCGGGGTCGGTGCAGTGCCATGGTGGTTACGGTGGGAGCGGATGGGAGAGACTTGCCGACATGTTGAGAGCCGTTGATCAACCTACACGTGGCGAAGCATGGGAGGTGCTTCACAAAGATGGGACTCGGTCTTTGCGAAAAGATCGAGAAGGGTATTTGGTAATTATACCGAATACCGTCTTGGTGACTTTTTGACGACTCGCGCGCAAGATGGCGTGGAGAAGCGGAGTAGGTCAAGAGGAGATGAAGGCGGCGCTTCAAGATGCGTGCGTGTGTGACCCGTTTGTTTTGGGCCTTAACGGAGCCCATTAGGGTTACTCTTCTAGAAGGTTTAAGTCTCCACTATAAATAGAGGAGGAGGTGGTGCACCCCTCAACCCTTTCATGCTTGAAACCCTAGTTTTGGCTTAAGTGCTTAGGGAAGGTTTAGTGGAGATTAGGGTTCTAGAGAGAGAGAGATGTTTTGATCTTGTGTCCATGCGTATCCGTATGAGTGGTCAGAATCGATACATTATCAAATCAATCCAAAGAAGAGTTCTCTTCAAGATGAGTTCATTTGCCCTTCTTCTCTCTATTTGGTGATTTTGAGTCTTTCTTTGATTCGCATGTTTTTGATTGATTTCTTTGCATGATCTAGCTTGTCGTGACATGTGGAAACACATCTAAGATCATCTTGATCATCAATCACCCACGAGCAAGTTTTTCGATATAGTTTTCGTTTTGACTCGGTTTCAAACCTTCCACCTCTAAAACTGAAAAAGGTCTGAACTTTTCCAAAGATCTTCACGATCTTCGATTGGAATAGGTTCACGACATCCTAGAGAAGGTGTGTACCAAGTTTCATCAAGTTTGGAGTTGTAGATCAAAAGTTACATCTATTTGCAACCGTTTTTGGCCGATTTCATTGTTCATCGGTTTGGAGGTCGGACCGCCCTCTACTGAGGTCGGACCGCCCATAGGACCGGTCGGACCACCCTTGAATAGAGGTCAGACCGCCCCTCACTTAGGAAATCAAGTTTTGGTTGATTTTGGTTGTTTTGCTTCGGGGTTTTGATTGGATTCAATCCTAGTCTTCCACAGATCTTGGTATATCAATCTTCATAGCTTCTATAGCTATTGGAGTGAAATTTGTATTGAATCGATCTTGGTTGAAAAGTGAGCCTTGATATCCTCCCAAAATGTTGTACAAGCCACGAAATCATCAACTTTGTCAACTCTCGCGCGTTGGTCGATCTAAATGTGCAGCATGTACTCGAATAGCCATAACTTGTGGTAGAAAGCTCCAAATCATATGCCGTTTGATCCATTGGAAAGTAGACTTGATAAGCTTTCCAAATATATATATATATTATGTATGCTAGATCCTTCCGAGTTTCTGCGAAGATCATCTTGAACTTGAGAAGTATCGTGTTCTTTGTCTTCCAATAAACCTTCTTTTTCAAACCTGAAAACAAGCGATGACCCGCTATTACGTAGTATAATATTCTCAACTAATTTAAAATAAAATTTCGGGAACAGATTCACATGTTGGATAAGCTTCTCTTATTTTTCAACTCTCTTAGTAAGCTCATATTGTTCTGAGGTATTTAATGAATTGAAAATACTATATGAAACAACATAGCTAAGGATGTTCGCATCACGATATCCTGCACATTGCACACCGAGTGGGCCGACCGTGCTCACCTGCTAGGTCGGTATGGTCTAGTCAGACCGGCGGGCATCGTAGCGCTCCACATCGGTCATCTGGGCTACAGATCGGCAGGGACATAAGTTATGTATCTAACTCACATCTTCGATGCAAATTGTACATAATCAGTATACAAATTGTACATAACTCACCTCTTCGATTTGGAGTGCACTTGGGGTGACAAGAAATGCTACGACGGTCGTCGATCTCAGTGGCAGGATCCTTTCCCTTGTCTTGGGACTGCCCACGTCTGCGGCGAGTGTCGAAGTCATCCATGTTCTGTGAGATAGACTGAACGGTTGCATGGTGTTAGTAGAACAAAAGATCAAATACATAATCATGATGCAAATTATATATAACTCACCTCTTCGATATGGAGTGTGCCTGGGAGACGTGAAATAGTACGACACCGCCGATCTCAGTAGCAGGAGCCCTCCTCTTGCCTGTCACGTGTTGTGACCGATCATACTCATCTTCCTATTCGGGGGTCCACCACCACCACCCTGCTGTCGTGGGCTCCTCCGGTGCTTGTTCAATAGGGTTGATAAGTAAGGTTCCATCGCTGGAAGGTCTCGGCTTGCATCACGTAGTTCAACATGTACTTTTGCTAGATGAATGCCCTATCGTACATATCCGGGTCGTCGGTCCATTCGAATAAGTTGCAACGCATCTTGGTCTGTCATTACGCGCTAATGAAGTTAGAGATTTGTGGAATGCAACATAAGGTGTGAAAAATTGATATGTGCGTAAGATTCTCTTATGAGGACGTTCCAGCATGTGTAGTACGTCCGGACGGCGGTAGTCGGGTGGGTAGACTGAATGATCTTTGTCGATTCTTCGCACACACATTGCGGACGTGGAAACTCTAGTGGTACCGGCGCATCATTCATAAAAAATATGGGTAGGGTTTAGCCCTCTTAGTAAGCCACTTCCGCTTCTGTAATATTTTAACATAAAAGTTCGATGACGAGTCCGAGCATATTCAAGGCCGACCTAATATTTTGTTGTTACGCACAGAACAAGGGTGGGTCTGTTTTGAACAAATAGATTGTCGAGATGGGGCCACATGGTGTGGCTGGGTGAGGGGGGCCGACAGAGTTGCTTGTCCGTGCGCCAGGCGTGCGTTCAAGCCAAGTCCGGGCTAGGGGTGAGCTACGGTGGGCGTTGTGGGGCATACATGGTAGGAAGGGCCAGCAAGGTCGCGTCCGGGTTAGGGACGCACAGACAATGTCTGTTTGGGCTAGGGGCGACCGGTGGAGGCCACGTGTCGGGCGAAAATGAAATCCGGCCAGGCGCACACAATTTCACACTTCCTGGCGCTCGGTGCACGGACCGGACTAGGGGCGGGCGGTGGAGGCCACGTGGTGTGAGGAGGATGGCCCGGCGCTAGATATGCGGTGGAGGTTGAATCCGGAGCAGATGCACGGTTTTGGACACGTGTCGGCCGTCGGCACATCCGTGATGCTATTTTTGGCAATACGCCACACGAACAACTACTTTTGTATTTAAAAATGGCCGCAGCAGTGCTATTTATGCTAAAAACATGCCAATGTGCACCCTGCCTTTTCTTCTCAGCGGCGGAGCTTGGCCAAAGATCAAGAGGGGGCATCTATAGAGATGCAACATCAACATTGAAAAACTAAGTTATAAACTTATAAATTGATAGATTAGAGAGTGCAAAACTAATAATTTTTATCCTAATTTGTAGTATAAGTTACAGAATTCTTAATGATGTATATAAAGATACCAACACGAAAGGAGCCGTGGCCCAAATTGGCCTACACAAAGCTCCGCCCCCGTTCCTTCTGCCCCAGGTTTTTCGTGAAGGGTCTCTGATCCGATCCCAGTCGATCGATGCATCCGTTTCACAGTGGTCGCCATACATGCATGCATAGCATATGGGCGTATTTACTACGCACCGCGTTGGTTTTACCTGATCCGTGAGGTTTCACGGTGCCATCGACAGACACACGGGATATAGATATATTTTAATACTGTTAATTAGTGTAGAAAACTTTGTATAATGCGTGTGTTGTGTACACATACATAGTAGTAAACAGGGACCGGTTGGCTGTTTTTGGGTTCAAATCGAATTTTGCTGATTTTGTAGGAAGTTTATATGGACTTTTTTAATCATAGATCTCGAGTCATTAGCACAGCGGTCCGATGTCCAACTCTACCACTGTTAGTAACGGGAATAGGAAAAGCATGAAAACAAAGATTTTATAGGATTTACATGCTAACTGCTATGTTACACACATTTAATTCGGACAAAGCTCTCTCTATATGATATTGTGGTGCACTCCACCCTGTCTACAACTAAGAATCAAAATTTGAATTAAAAAATTACCATCTCTAAAACAACAAAAAGCCTTTTCTTTAACAAATTATAAACCCATAAACCTTTCTTAACTTTCTTCATCCCTCTCGTTTTTCTAAACTCCACTGTCCCAAAAAAATATGAGAAAAGGACTTCACTGGCCTAGTAGGTAGCCAGCCGCTCCCTTGTCCGGTTGTCCCCAGTCCTCTTCGGCCGCATCACCCAACCAAAGCGCAGTGACTCAAGTATTAACTTGACACACCGCCTCTCGCTAATCCGCACCTCATCCGGCGTGCAGTACGCAAGGAAGGAATCCCCGTAGCAATTAACACCACCATCCATTCATGCATACATGCTATACCATCCATCACCAGCAGCGGTAGAAGCAAATCAAATCAAATCAAGGACATTTCAGTAGACAGCACTTGGTACACCCAACCGTAGGCAAAGCCAGAGCAGGCGCTGCGAGAAGCCACAGTGCTTCTTCTCCGAGCAGTTGTGCTTTGGATCTGAGGGACGCGCCGGGCTAGGCTTCGCCGGCGGCCGGCCGACTGGTGGCCTGCCGTTCCAGGTAGGGATGGTTTGACTGGCCCGTTCGCCGTGGGTTTTCTTGGCCGGTTTTGGGGTGGAGGAATGGGAGTTTTTGAGGGTTTCTTGGTGGGGTTTTTTTGGGATGAAGGCGCGAGTTGGATTCGGGGAGCAATGCGGAATTCGGCAATGCTGGTGGATTCACCTGGGTTTCTTTGCTTGTTCTTGCTGCCGCGTTTCTTGGCTCTTGGGGGTTAGATGCGATTCTTTTCCTTTTTTTCGCTTTGAAGGTTGTTGGTGTTTTTGAAAAGATCCATCTTGTTCTGAATTTGGTAGTTTTTCTCACGCTTTCCCTTTTCTTCTCCTGGTTATTTTTTCACTATTCTTGGCAAGAAGGTTTATCTAGGGCATGATTTCTGCAAATTTGCCTTTAAAAGGTTATTGTTTTGATCGTATCAAAGGCTTAAATTTCGCAAGTCGTAGCTATTCTCCTGGTGTTGTTTTCTTATCCCAGCCTCGCCGAATCCTGCAAATGCTTGGGAATTCAGTAGTTCAACGAGCTTTCGTCATTGCAGCTCTCTTGTACTAGTAGTTTAGTGTGATTTCTTTGCAGCTGTAGTAGTTCTTCTCACCTTTCTTTTTAAATCTATATCTCAGATGTTTCATGGGGTCGTATACTCTTCCCTTTCGTCTTGTTTTTCATTTGCGATGTCGCTATTTCTTGGCGGCCTAGTTAGTATGGATGTTTACTTGTTTGACTAGTTGGCGTATGGAGTACTGACATTTCGTGTTGGTGAACTGTTGGCTTCTCAGGGAGTGAGGGTAGGTCAACGAGCTTTCATCATTGCAGCTGTAGTTCTTTTTACCTTTCTTTTTAAATCTATGGGCCTGTTTGGTTTGGAAGATAAAACCAAACCAAACTTTGGTATTGCCCGTATATTTTGGCTCTGATTTGGTTTAATGCTAAATATTGGTACTACCCAAAAAAATTCGGTACCGTCCGCGCCGCGGCAGCCCTTTCATGGCGAAATCCGGGCGAATTTTGGCGAGGCGCAGCCCAGGATTGTGATCACGGGGCAGAAGCCGGTTGGTTTTATTAGTGGCATTAATTGTATGTGTAGTTTGATTCAAGTCCTTAAAATGGCTCTATTTCTTAAACCGAGTATTCGATTTGTGATCCACTTGAACTGATGTGTTCATTATCATTTAATCAACCAAACAAGACCCATGTTGGCATATTTTGATGTAAAAAATATATGTCATGCAGGACCTATGTATCATACTTACATTTTTGCAATTTTGACATGTTACAATCTAAATACATTAATTTCGGTATTACCCGTGAATTGGTATGACTACGATCCAAATGCCATTTTTCCTTCCGGTTTTCGCATTGCCAAAAGTTTGGTATGGCTGCCTAGGGTCACAAACCAAACATACCCTATATCTCAGATGTTTCATGGGGTCGTATACTCTTCCCTTTCATCTTGTTTTTCATTTGCGATGTCGCTATTAGGAATTCTTCATCCTTCCGGTTTTCGCATTGCTAAAAGTTTGGTATGGCTGCCTAGGGTCACAAACCAAACATACCCTATATCTCAGATGTTTCATGGGGTCGTATACTCTTCCCTTTCATCTTGTTTTGTGGAGGCTATTCGGTCTACCCTCTATTTCTCAGCCTTTTCCGTGGTGCCGCTCACAAACATAATAAGATTAGAGGGTAGTGATCTATTTATAGACTTCACTTCCAAGTGTTATAAATTGACCTACCTGTTTTCGGTACACCGTAAAACTCCTGTACTATGTCACCAACCACGATCAGACATACCAGTTTATTGAGTCTAAAATATATTAGTCCCTAGCACACATGTATGAGTTATGCACCATGATCAGATTGTTTACGAGACCAATCTCAATCTGATCATGTGGGTCAACAGCCTTCAGAGTCGACCGAGCAAAACAAACTCAGCTATTCCGCTCTGTGCTGTATCCGGATTAATCATACGTATGCATATTAAATTCTAGTAGATTCGATCTCAATAAATATGTCTACCATATTCCAGCACAGTTGTCCTCAACACCTCGAGTGTTAATTCTTAGAGTTAAATTCCGCATCAGATTATTCCCTATCACATACATTAATAATATGAACAATTCCATGTTGAGTTAAAACAGATAATAACCACAGTAAATGTTGAAAGCCAAAAAAAATAAATCCAACAGCTATTTCTTGGCGGCCTAGTTAGTATCGATATTTACTTGTTTGACTAGTTGGCGTATGGAGTACTGAGGCCTCTAAGGGTAGGTGTATTGAGACCGATGTTAAGGGCCCGATGGTGATGTTAAGGGCCCGTTGGTGCGATTGGCAGTGATCATGATCCATGAATGTACCATGATTTAATTTGTGGCGACAGAATTGTTAATTACGGAAGAGTGGACTTTGGGGGGAATTTTTATCATTTTCAGTGCATGGTGACATGGTGTTTGAGCTTTTACTTCTCAATATTAGTCCTGTTAAAAATGCTACGCAAGGATCTCATTCTTCTTTGTGGGACAGCGCTTGTTGTTATGCGAGAATTCATAAGTTGGACTCAAACCAGGGTGGTGGGTTGGTTTGGGAGATTTTCTGGTGGAACTAGCTCCAGTTATTTGACTTATAATTTTCTGATAAAACTGTGAACAATTTTGTCAAAAACTTTTCTGCTTGATTGTCAAAAAACCTAAATTATGGTTTTCTACTTACGATTATGACTTGTTTGATTTTGCAGGGTTTGCTAGTGTAATTTTTTCAAGTATAATGAATTAGACAATTAGTCATGCAATATAACATGGCAACAGAGGTCAATCAAAATTATTTTGCATGGCCACAGGAGGAATCGTCTGTGCAGGATAGTTCTCAGGTAATCGCTCTCACCATACATCTTTTTATTGGTATGTACAATGTTCAGTCAAAAAATTTGCCAGATGTAATAAAATGGCTAGAACTTCCATGGTAACTCCTAATTATTAGGTATATCTCTGTGTGAAGAACCATATGTTTGTTATTGGCATATATGATGTTAAGTTGAAGCAAAGATTGATAAATCTATGAATTGGTGGGTACCTATCTACTTGATGCAATAGAAATTGCTAGAACTTCCATGCTAACTGTTAGTAGGCATGTCTGTATTAGTTAGTGCTGTTAACTTAAAGGCTTCCTTAGGAGCTAATTGCTTTCGCCTTTCTGCAAGTGTAGAATCATCACTTTTGTTAATATTCTCACTCTTTTTTATCTGTGTTTTTTTTCATTTAGGGAACTCCACAAGTGTTTGATCATGGTTCCATATCTTTTGGAAGATTTGAGTTGGAATCACTAGCATGGGAGAAGTGGTCTGTATTTACCAACGACAGGCGTCACGAAGAGTTTGTTAAGTTCAATGGATTAGTTGCTAAGAAGAAGGCGTACTTTGAAGAATACTTTAAGAGGATTAGGGAGCTCAAGGCTTTACAACAACAAAACCAACAGACTGAACTTAATCTAGAGTACAATGGCGATGGTAGTGATTCCAGTCAGACAGGAGAATGTGAACCAGCTGCAGAGCATGGATCTCCTGCTGGATCTGGAACACTTATTGATGATTCCATGGAACGCGCAGCAGCTGAGACCACATCTGAGCATGAACTGGAATGCTACAAGGATCATGAGTATGAGAGCTTAAATAATGAAATTTCTGCATCAACTCGTTCTTCACCAGTTGGAGGCTTCCAAGAAATTAGTGAAAATGCAAGTGGTGATAATTGTTCTGACAGAATGGATATGTTGCACCAAAATGCTAATTGTAGTCATGATGATCTGTTGATGCCCCATGAGACTATGATGACCCCTAAGAGAATTATCGAGAAAAACTCTCGGATTAGTCAAGCTTCAAAAATTATTCCAAAGACAGTCAAGATGACTTCTAGTAATATTCCTGATCACACAATTGTTAATAAGGTAATGGCACACTAAATTTGGACGTGTTTTTCATCATGCTTTGGTGTTTATCTTGGCAGAACTATTGTTGCTATCTGCATAGACTTTTTTCTCTGATAAGTAGCATACTGGCCTGGACCCCATAATGATCTCCAGCTGCTCAGTCATGCAATGCACAAAAGAAATACCCACTATTTGTGGAAGTAGGGAACTAGATTACTTAAGTTAGGGTTTCTCTCATTTGAAGTAGCTAGTTGCCTGCCTAGATTGATTTATACAATTTCCTGCTACCTAAGTTGCAGTTAGCCAGACAAATATATTCTGTTCTGCATTTCTTATATGCCACAGAACTTGAGCATTTATTCCATAAACTATAATCTATTTTTCATGAATAATTTCAGGGACCTGATTCAGGCAAGCCTAGTGGGATAAACCAGAAAGCCAAGCCAGAAAATATTCAGTCATTGCGAAGGGCAAAAGCAGCTATTAATGTGGTTGACACCACAGGAAGAAGCAAACTTATGGCAAAAGAAGCTCCTTGTGTTATAGCTGTTAGAAGACCTTCCTCAGCAGCATCACAACGACCCCCCACTAGGGAACGACCTGTCGCCAGAGATGGTTCACGGAAGCCTGCTAAAAATGCCACCCCATGTCGGCCTTCTACTGCTGAAAGACGCCCTGCCACCAGAGGGTTGGCACCAAAGCAAGCCAACATTGCTACCCCACATTGGCCATCTACCGCTGACAGGTGCCCTATCACCAAAGAGTCGGCACCAAAGCATGCCAACATTGCTACCCCACATCGACCTTCTACTGCCGAAAGGCGCCCTATAACCAGAGATGTGGCACCAAAGCATGTTGGTATCGTGACCCCATGTCGGCCATCTACTGCCGAAAGGCGCCCTGTCACCAGAGGGACTGCACAGAAGCATGCTGATGTTGTCACCCTGCGTCGGCCTTCTACTGCTGAGAGACGCCCTATCACCAGAGAGACTGCACAGAAGCATGCTGATGTTGTCACACTGTGTTGGCCTTATTCTGCTGAGAGGCGGCCCGTCACTAGAGAGATTGCACCAAAGCATGCCAATGTTGCTCCCCCACACAGGCCTTCTACTGCTGAGAGACGCACTGTCACCACAGAGACTGCGCTGAAGCATTCTAATGTTGCCAGCCCATACTGGCTTTCTACTCCTGAAAGACGCCTCAGCAGGGAAAGTGCACCAAAGCATGCTGACATTGCCACCACCCCACATCGCCCTTCTACCAGAGAAAGACGCCTTATCTCCATAGAGAGTCCCCTAAAATCAGATCCAATAACACCTTTCAGGTTGAGAGCAATGCCAGCTCACCCAAAGGGTGCTATGGCCACAGCAGTACGTTCCAATCCCTTCTCTTACCATAACATGTCAGTAATTGTATTCTAAAACATGCTGAAAGGGATTAACTCTATGTTTCAGTCAACCATGGAGAATACAAAAGACAGCAACGTTTGCCATAGTGAATTTCTTATTTCCTCTCTGTTCCTCATGCAGGTTACTCCCAAAAAGGCGATTACTCCTAATCTTGTTAAAAGTAGCAAGCCAGAAATCAAAAGGTTACTGTTGCAAACTTATTGAGAGATTCTTAATTAATTACTTTTGCATTTATATTTTGATTTGTTCTTTTTGCATCATTTGGCAGCCATGTCAAAGAAAGGATGGAACACCAAGTGGATGGGATACAAAAGTCAAGGTGCTAATTCTATTATGCTGGAATGCTTTGGATTGTCAAAATTGATTTAATCCTATTGCTCTAACCGCAGTTTATCTTATTTTTTAGTTCTGTTAACCTTCCTCCAAGGAAAATGTTGACTTCCCATGTAAGAGCCAGCCGAGTCCTAGAAAGCATCAGAAAGCCAACCAAAGAGGTAACAATCTCTGAGCTTATTTTGTTCCGTGCTATTTGTTCAGTATTCATGCATGTAGTACTGCAGTGACAGATGCCACTTGCTAGTAGATCCTAGATTGTTGGATGTTGGTGTCCTTGTCATTATTATTACAGCCTGGCGCTTTTTTATTAAGTTAATTATATGACATTGTTTTCTCCGTTTCCTGAATGTTTCTCTATTGACTCCCTCTGACTCCCTCTACACTGATAAATCTTTTTTGAGTGGAAATTAGCTGCCAGGTGCCGCACGGAAGCCTGTGAGCAAATTTAAAACTGATGATGCCGTTACATTATGGAAAGAGTAGACTTTGCATAGCCTTTTCCAGGCAGCTAACGTTAGAACCTCGCATCATAATAGTATAAGCTGACCTATACCACTGAATTATGGCAATTAAGCTTATCAGGGACAAAGTACAGCTGTAATGAGAGAATGAAGCTACAAGAATAAATACTATTGATGTGCTGATTATTATGATTTTTTGTAGGGCATTCAGGAGACAGTGCGATCTCGAGTATCCGCATCAAAAAATGTAACTTCTTTGCAGACTGGAAGGAGGGCACCCAATGTATGGACTTTTATTTTGCTACTGCACAATAATCATTGGCATTTACAAAATATTCATGATTGGATGCATATTTTTTTAAGTCTATCTAGAAATTGGATCGGACCTTTTGCTCACTTGATTATGCAGCCACCACCGCCTCCTCCCCCGCCGCGCCAGCCATCTCAGATAGCGAGCAAGCCAAACCCCAATAATTTGTCTGTTGGTGGAAGAAAGCCAAAGTAAGCAATTGATCATGAGCACCGATAACATTTGTCTTATCAAAATGTCAAATATTGTCTTCTCACAGCAATCTTCCTGTATACAACATTTGCGCATTGTATACAACTTAAAACCATCTATTTGATCCAATGCAGGGCTTCTGCTCCACACTGGCACTAACCCAATCCCAAGTCTCCAATCTAGGATCCTGCTGAACAAGATTAAAATGTGAAGGAAAACGAAGCATTCCGCACAGATAACATCATCCGTGTTATTCCCGTGTCAACGGTTGATGTTATCTTGTGTCGTTACCGCCACTTTTGTCACTCGTTAGAGTAACCGTAGTACTGTATGTAGCTACGTGTATCATATCCACTAATGCCGTAGTTCTTCTATTGTCCAAGAATTACTTAGAACATTGTATATACCTGAAATACCAAAAAAAAGCTTCGAAGGTAAGTCGCGGTTTTCATCTGTTGGAAATGTTCGTCTGGAACTACTGATTGCTTTATAGTTAATTATCTGCTTATCCTTTTTGTCTGTATTGGAACTGATTGAAAGCCCTGCCGTCGGTTCGATCAAGAATCGACAGTCTGAGATCATCATCGTGCGTCAAGGGATGCTCATTTGGGAAAACACGGTTTGTACGGAATCTCTTGTTTCAATTGTTTGCGGTCGGTTCTCATGATCGGACTGTCCTCAGATAAAAATAGTGTACATCAGGATGTGCAGATTTTCTGGTTTCGAATGGGAAAATTAGCTCAGTAAAAGGTGTACTAGATTGAACATCTTTCTGAGTACAAACAAGTGGAGTCTATAGCTGAATTGGAATGCTTTTTATTTTATTTGTAATAGCAAAAGTAGACTTCACTCGTATAAAATTGTAAAAATAATATGTGCTCTCAGTCCTTGGAACACATGTACCGCAGAAGGATTGGAACTGTAGACTTCATTCAATAGTGTTAAACAATATTTTCTCTACTAGGGTATCATTGCTAGGGAGCTAAACAGTAAAATCATCACTTAGATGATTGTTGCTACAGCTCTAGCTGAACATGATGTGAACTAGGACCGCATCATGCCTCCCTACAGCGCTCCCACCTGCCTTTCATGGTACCAAACCACAACAGCCGCACATGCCGCGGTCTGAGAGCACGATAGGTAACTACCGCGGTTCGAGAGCGTTGTAGATGACTTATCTAACCTGTTGCAGTGCTATTTTTGTAATTGCATGCGAGCGGGGGTTACTTTTGCTATTACGAATAAAAACATACTAAATTGGTCAAAAACTCCAAACAAGTGGACTTTGGGGGCATCTGCTGGTGATATTTTCCATCTTGAATGATTTTTGAGGTGGTACCGGCTAATTTACATCATTTCCAATTTAGGACTTGTTTGAAACTCAGGAATTTTGCATTAATTTCACTAGAAATAGTTAAATTCCAGCCAAAAATTTAAAAAAAAACCTCGTGTTCCAAACATGACCATAGGGAATAGTTAAAATTGACAAATTTCACAAATTTCCATCCTTCCAAGCGAGGCCTCATCACGATAATCATGTGACTTGTATAGGTAAGAAAATTGCTACTGCTCTTACGTCCAATGCAAACTGATAGTAGCGGACACTTCCACCCCCACTCATCAACCCAAGTGATCTAAGACCTCCTATTTGATACATTATCCAACTACAACTCATTCCGTCCACTCATGATAGACCACGGAGGTTCTGATTTGGTCCGATCTTTCGATGAGAAGATAAATTCAGTATAAGTCGCTCAACTCTCACGATCCTAGCTACGAACTTGCCAGGCTCAAAACCACGCAATCGCTAAACTGATCGACAAGTCGTTATCAACCGTGCACGAATACCCAGATGACCTGATCACGAATATCAACTCCTCCATACACCGAAGAAGCACGCAAGAGCAAGGTAAAAACACAATCTGATGTATTGCAAATATGAATGAAATTGGTATTGATAAGTGGGGTTTCGAAGACGATGTCGTTGTTGTTCTCGTCGAACAAGAGGATAAAATATAAAGTAGCAAAGCTAAACTTCAATAGACAAACCCCGAATTTTGCTCAGGGGCGGCGACTCCTATATGAGGGGTGCAACCAGGAGGTGGGAACCCTAGGGCCGGTGGTACTATTTATAGGGTACTATTCACATAAACAATACAGCCTCCCTAGGGTGGCCAGTAGTATACGTGTCTCATGGGCCAAGTCGACTCATATATTACATAGCCTGTGGTCCAACAATTGGTGATGCAATACCGTGCTATGTAGACGCAGCACCATAACATGTAGACGTAGTTGAGCTCATAGGAGCAGAAGTAGCTCGGTCCAATTGGGGAATATGACATTGTTGTGGCCGAAAGTCTAATTAGAGAAGATATGGTTGAAGTAGAGGATGTCGTGCAGTGGGTTGAAGTAGTGGTTACATCCTTATAGTTGATGTCCTCATCATCCTTCCCTTCTTGATTTTGAGTCGTCCTTGACTCAATAGTTTTCTCCAAGTCATCACTTTCCTGCAAAAAGTTAGTAGCAATAGGAGGCAAAGAAACATGCATATCTTCTAATGGACACAAAGATTCTTTGCAAACCATGGTATAACATCCAGATTCATATTTTTCCATATCAATGGAATCAAATGTTGTAGCTAACATGACATGAGCTTTCAATTTAATTTCACTTAGAGCTATAATCTGATGATCATCTTTTCGTTTCTATTGACATGTTCTCTCAGTTCTTTCTAATTCATCCTTTAATATGGCAGCAGGAGACATTCAAAGTAAAGTGATTTTCTTTTCTTTATATGTGAAAGTATAATTATTATATCTACCATGATGTTCAGTATATCTATCATATTACTATGGTCTACCTAATAATAACAAGCATACTTGCGTAGGTACGACATCGCAATTAACATAGTCATGATATGTTCTAATAGAAAAATGTATATGCACAAGTTTAGTCACCTTCAACTTACCAAAAGAATTCAGCTATTGAATGTAGTAAGGATGAGGGTATTGAGTTGTGGTCAAGCCAAGCTTCTCGATCATGTCGGTGCTAGCAACATTGTTGTAACTTTCCGCCATCGATGATGACTTTGCATGAACATTCCTTGATGACGAACTTTGATTAAAACAAGGTGTGGCGTTGACTTTGTTCAGCAAGCTCCATTTGAGGACTTAGCATGCGTTGTACAACTAGGCTTTGGTACCTGTCAGATGCCTCATGTCCTAATTGCCCTTCCTCAATTTCACCACCTGCATTGTTAGTTGCAACAAAAACATGTTCTTCCTCAATATCGCTAGCTGAATTGTATTCACCATTGTCCTTGATAAGTAAAGCTCGCTAACTTGGACAATCGCGTATTAAGTGTCCAAATTCTTTGCAATAGTGACATTGTACATCTCTAGATCTCCTTGTAGAAGCAATGGAGGAAACACTTTTTGTAGGTACTTGTACTTTTGCTGATTTGCTTGCATCAAGGACATGTTCAGGATTGGAAGGAGCGTTAGGGGGTGCACGGCTCGAGGAGGGTGCATCTTGGCCAGAAGTGGAGGAAGGCGCCATGTGTTGTTGCTGAATTGGCTGACCTGCAAAAGATCCTCCAATATTGCCACTAGAACGAGATTGTCGACCATGTACTTCTCTTTTAGCTTTGCAAGCAAGATGGACACAAACGTGTGATAGAATTATATTCTTTATAATATAAAATTTCATGAATTTCACAGTTTAAACCTCCCAAAAATCTAGCCATCTTAGCATCTTCAGTCTCATCTAAACCACAATGTAACAAACTAGTTTGTAATTCTTGATAATAATCCTCTATAGAACTACTAGCTTGTCTTAAATGTTATAATTTATTAAGCAAATCACGAGAATAATATGAATATACAAATCTATATCTCATTGCTCTCTTCAAAGCATTTCATGTTATATGTATGTTCTGATGAGTACGACCATATTCACTCCACCAAATAGAGGCAAAATCAGTAAACTCACTAGTAGCGGCTCTAACTTTCTTATCTTCAGGGAATTCATAACAAGCAATTTTTTTTGTTCTACGGTAAGTTTCTAAGTGAGGTAAGAATCAAGATCATATTTTTCAGCAAAACGAGGCATAGTGAATACCTCACGTTGATTTCTTCCCATACCTTGGCGATTGTGGCGGATTGCGATCATTGTGAACATTGAATTCACCGGTTTCGTGTCAGCAGTGTAGTTATTCATGTCTTCTTCCACCTCATCTGCCTAAGAGCAGGCAGCAGGTGGTGTGCGGTGAGTAGAAAGATCCTCCACTCTTGGCTCACCCTGGGCCGTGGTTTCAGCAAGTGGTGATGTTCAAGGAGCGCAACGCGTGTGTGGAGCACCACGAAGTTGTCGTTGATTTTATCCAAAGCATTGCGAACGCTCTCGTCGAGCAAGTGCTCAATGTGCTGCACGAGCTCTTTCGTGCGAGGTGTGAGAGACCCCTCACCCGCATGCTCCAAAGAGTGGTCGTTGTTGTTTTCGCTGTGTATAGATCCACGTGACCCTGTCATTGTTAGTAGAAAACAAAGAACAAATCACAGTGTATATGTCCCTATGGACTACTAGGTTTTGGAGTTACACAAGACACTTTTTCACAACACCTTACCAAGTTCTTACAAGCTCTTATCAATGCAGCAAGGAGATGGTACAACCGATGGCTGGTTCATGATACTCTCACTTGTGAATAGCCCAACGATTGCGAGGAAACAGTACCTGTTGAGTTAGCAGAAAGTGAAGCTCGAAAGGCTAGTATGTAGCAAATGAGTAACAATTGTTCAAATCAATATACAAAGTTAAAAAGTAGTTCAAAGTACTAGTCACAAGTGCTAGTCCTAGTCTAAACAAGCCTAGCTATAGCAACTCGCAAGAACGACTAAGAGCAACAATGGAAAGGCTAGCACAGGAACTATCAAAATAAGCGAGCAATAGATGAACTATGCCAATCTAAACAAGAAAAAAGGCAAAAAAGGAGACAACTCTGGATTTCTTTTTATTTTTATTTTTCAATTTTTTTGTTCTTTATTTTTTTACGAATCTACATCTGACTCAAATCTCTTCAAATTCCTTTTTTGGGTCTAGAGAGGTATATGAGTCATAATTTTTTTGTAGAAGGTGGTGGTATAAAGGTAATTACAAGATACTCTCTCTCTAAACTCTATTTTTTTATCATGTTGCTGAAATCAAATAAATCTCAGGTTTCCTTCTAGCAACATGAAAACACAAAATCTGAAATCAACTAGGGCTTGTCTTTTTGCTCAAGATGCGACGGCAGACATTTTGGTACCAAATAGTTGTCGTAGCAGCACCAAGGAGCGGCGGTAGGGTGGCTGATGGTCGCAACAACAAAATGGACGAACGGTGGTAGAGCGAGTTGGTGTCGTGACAGTGATTAGCAATGGCGGCAGGCGCTCTGGTGGCCGATCGATTGCCGCGGCAGGCGTTTTGGTGGCTGTGGCAAAGATTGGTAGGCAGCAGCGCGGCAGGGGGTGATGGGTGCCGCAGTAGCAAAGGTAGCGGCGTGGCAGGGGGTGATGAGTACTGCGGCAACGAAGATAACAGCGGTAGGGGACGATGGCAGGAGTGCGGTAGCCAGGAGTTATCGCGGCAGCACTGAGGTGGCCGAAAAAAATTACTATAGCAGAACTAGATGACTTGCAAGAAACTCTAAACTAGACCAATCTAGAGAGAAAATATCACAATAACTTGACGATGCAACGGAAATTCAACAACACAAACTAAAAGAAACAAAATGCAATGGCTCAAAGGGCTCGGTATGGATGATAGATGCAATGTTTTTTGGGCAATTTTCTGGACTATAGGTATGAGAAATGAATCTACTACTAGAAATTTGGAAAATCCCACTGATTAACTATAGCTCTGATACCACTTGATGGACCACGGAGGTCCTGATTTGACCCGATCTTTCGATGAGAAGATAAATTCAGTAGAAGTCGTTCAACTCTCACGATCCTGGCTACGAACTCCCAAGGCTCGAAACTACTCAATCGCTGAACTACTTGACAAGTCATTATCAACCGTACACGAATACCCGGATGACCTGATCACGAAGATCAACTCCTGAATACACCGAAGAAGCACGCAAGAGCAAGGTAAAAACACAATATGATATATTACAGATATGAATGAAAGTGGTATTGATAAGTGGGGTTTCGAAGACGATGCCGCTGTTGTTCTCGTCGAACAAAAGGACAAAGTATAAAGTAGCAAAGCTAAACTTCGATCAACAAAACTCGAATTTTACTCAAGGGGCAGCGACTCCTATATGAGGAGTGCAGCTAGGATGTAGGAACCCTAGGGGCGGCGGTACTGTTCATGAGGGTACTGTTTACATGAATAGTACAATCCCCCTAGGGTGGCCGGCAACATACGGGCCTCATGGGCCAAGTCGATCCATACATTACATAGCCTGTGGACCAACAATTGGTGACACAACACTATGGTATGTAAACGCAACACCATGGTATGTAGAGGTAGTTGGGCTCATAGGAGTAGAAGTAACTCGATCCAATTGGGGAATATGACATTGTTGTGGCCGAAAGTTCAATTAGAGAAGATGTGGTTGAAGTAGAGGATGTCGTGCAGCGGGTCGAAGTAGTAGTTGCATCCTTAGGGTTGATGTCCTCGTCAACTCATCTCTATCATTGGTCTCCCCTCATCACATATGATTGGGGTTTCCGATGAGCACCTCAAGAGTGCCACGTCTCTGCCGCGCCGCCGTGGCTTGAGCTAATACTCGGTGAGGGCGAGTGCATCGAGGCTTCCCGAGCTTGGTGGCAGGTGTTGGTGGAGCTCCTAGTAGGAAGGTGAGGCCTCCTGAGCTCCATGGCGAAGTGGCGAGGCATCCTTATCCATCTACACCCACACAACAACACGATAAGACAGCATCGCTTCGTCTACGCCTTCGACCGCCACCACCTTGCATCCCCGACGAGCCACCACCCTCCGTGTGCGTTGCTTCACCTACTTACCCCCGTACCCCTATGGCTCCATCCTACTCCAACATTAACAACCCACTGTAGATATGAGTAATCATCCTTGCGTTGTCGTAGCTTGTGTTCCCTCCCAATGGCAGTTGGCTGGCAGAGGCATCCCCGTTGGAGCTAGAGATGAAGTGGGTGCAACTGCCACCATGGTCGTAGCTCATCGGATCTGGCGATGCCAAGGTTGGAGGAGCACTGGTGTTGATGACGAGAGGAGGAGGAGGCAGTCAAGGGGTGATGAGGCCGTGGTGCCAGCCCAGCCTCGCCCCTGCCAAATCCAGACTGGCCGACGACGAGGTGGTGGTGTAAGCGTTCATCTCCTTTCCCCCCTCCCGAGATTAGCTCCGGTAAGGTTGTTGTATGCAAATTTTTTTTGGCTTTGTTGCAATAACTTTCTCCATTTGTTGAAAGATCTATCCCAGGTGTTGTGGTTGTTGCATATTTGTTTTCCAGTTATTGTATCTTTGGTTGCACAATGTTGCAACACAAAGATATAAGATGTTTCAATTGTTTTTTTTGTTGCAAAAAGATTTATTTTTTATTGCAATATGTTATTGTATTTGTTGCCCTAATAGTTCAAATTTGTTACATATCTTTTTTTGTTGATTTCATGTTTGTTGCATCCGAGCAAAGATTTATTGATTTCATGTTTGTTAATTTTTTGTTACAATAGGTTTTCCTGTTTGTTGCTCTAATAGTTCAAATTTGTTGCACAATTGTTGCACTACTTCTGATATTTATTTGTTGTACCGGACTGTATTAGTTTTCTTTCATCCATTCACTCACCAAGCAGACGCCTCTGAATCCTTATTCTCACATCCCGGCTCCTCCCCCTCCGGTGGCTCACCAGTCTTTGGCCGCTGGAGCCAACCGCCATCGCAGCCATGCTCCTCCTGCTCCTCTCTCTCTCTATAGACTAGCAATGGTAGGATGTCGCATCGGCGTGTTGGCCAGCGACCGAAGGAGGAATGCGGTGCGGCCACTTCCACAGTCTCCTTCTGTGTTGCCTTGTTGAACGACGGGTTGGATGGGAGGTCAGGAGCGCCCGATGGGAAGTGTTGTGTGCATTTATTGATATTTATTTTTACACTATTATGGGTGACATCAGATGGTTCATACTTGATAGTGCTTTGGTTTACGGAGATCCGCCGTGCAGGAGCGACTTGGTTCATACTTGACAGTGCTTTGGTTTACGGAGATCCGGTGTGCAGGGGCTAGTCGCTCACTATAGGTAGCGGAGGTGTTGCACGCTTGCACGTAAGCAGGATACGCGGAATCCAACCAGGACCGTCCATCCACCCATTTCCTACCCACCGACGGACACGATTCCCCTTCCCCACCAAACGGCCGACTCCTCATGAGTCAAAGAACAAGACTCTAGCGCTAGCCTCCAAAACCCAAACCGTCCAAAGACCCGGTTCACGAAACACCGTACTAGTGCCCTACACCGACTATCCACGCCACGCCCACTCCTTTTTTCCCTTATTCTCCAAGACACGGAAACCTTCTGGAACCGCCCCCAATTCCCGGAAACACCCCTACCCCACGTGCCCGAAATACAAGGGTATTATCGTACTTTCGCGCCCCCGCCCTCCCCTGTACTGGTCTATAGAACACGCCCCCCTCTCGAAATCGGCGGTAGCCAGAAAGGCAAAACAAAAGCTTCACTTCGCCTCCTCCGATTCTCGTAGGTTCAGATCTCTCCTGCGTGCGGCGGCGGCGGCGGCGGCTGCAGCGATGGCGTCGTTCTCGGAGGCGCCCCCCGGCAACCCCACGGCCGGCGACAAGATCTTCAGGACCAAGTGCGCGCAGTGCCACACCGTCGAAAAGGGGGCCGGCCACAAGCAAGGTGAGCGCCCCCAGCTAGCCTCGTGGTACGGGTGGGGGATGTGGATCTGGATGGTTCGTTCGATCTTCCTCCTCTGCGCGGAGGTGGGCTGTAGAGCGGTGGTTCAGATCGGAACTTGTACCGATATATCTGCGCGTCCGCTTCGTGTTGCGTGGAATGATGCTTAGATCTGTGCGATTGGTGATGGGGTAGTTGATCTTGCGGTAGATTTATTGCTTTGCTCGCGTGTTTTTAGCATTACATGTAATGGTTTATGAGGTCTGCTGCTCGCTGTTATTATTACCCAGTTGTATTAGAATTAGAACTTGTGTGGTAGTCTAGTTGTTGATCAACTCATGGTCTAATAGAGTAGGGCACGCTTCTGTGCTATTGTTTGTTGCTCTTAAATGGTTAGTGATTCTGTGTTTCTGTGGTGAGCCTGATGAGATTGCTGCTCGTTAGCTATAAGCGTTAGCTATCTCTCTCTACTTGAGATTTATCTCCTATCCAGATTTATTTATTTGTTGATGTTGCCCGTTGTGCTGTGATATGCAAGTTTCCGCATTTGATTATTTGATATGGACTGTTAGGCATCTGCTTATTTTGGGATTAATGATTATTCTACAAGACATTTGCACACTTGCTGATTTCTTACTAATGTGGAATATTAGTGTAGTTGATAATAAGAATCATGTTCGTCCTTCGTAGGTCCAAACTTGAATGGTCTGCTTGGAAGGCAGTCGGGTACTACCCCTGGTTACTCCTACTCTGCGGCAAACAAGACCAGGGCTGTGATCTGGGAGGAGAACACTCTGTATGATTACCTGCTTAATCCTAAGAAGGTATGGTTAATGATCACTTGAGTCACCTCAAAGAATTTTATTTGCTGTGATAGTAATATAGCGAGTTGCTATTGTTTTTCCCCTTCGGTGTGCAACTTGCGTTAGAGCTATCCAATCTGAGATTTCATTCGCTAAGATGTATTGTGTGTGTTGCGGATGATAATATGAAGTATCATCGTACTATGGCAATTGGCATGTGCTTATCTGACCAAAACTGTATAGAAATTTAGAGAACTTTTTTAGTCAAACTAACCCAAGTCATGGACTGTTTACACATATTATTGTGTTGATGTTTGCTAGCTGGAGGAGGCTAAGCGTAGTTATAAACAGATGTTATGATGGTGCACTGAAACTTTGTTAATATGTGTTGGTTACTGCTATATTAGAGTTACAGTGGTTGTGTTCATATCATGTTGTAGCACGTTGTAACAGTTTTGTGACTTTTGTCTGTGTTGAGGAAAACCTCATTTGAGCTAATGTTATGCTGGTGTGGGATAATTTAAAATTGCAAGTTTAGAACAACTTGATTCTTGGAAATCTGTTTGGATAAATCCCCAATCCGGTATAAAGCTTATGCAAATATCAACTAGAGGCCATGTAAAATCAGGATTGCTGTGCATTGTTATTTGTTAGCATGATCACATCTGGAGTTCTCTTAGAATTCTAGTCGCATGTTGTTTTTAGTTATGCTGAGACATTCTTAAATAGTTTCTTCAAGCTCTAACCATTTGTCTAGAGCAAATTTGAAGTTAGTCCTGCTATAGTACTGTCCTGATTCCCTTGAGCACATCTGGAATTTTTTTGAAAGAAACTTTACAATAGTTTTACTTTGTACTGGTCAAGTTATCTTCGTAGACAGCAATGTCGGCCTTTTGAGTCTTGTTTACTTTGAGATGTAAGCTTGTTTACAAAGAATCCATGGTCCATATTCTGGTAGGTGCCTTTTCCCTGCATGTAATTATCATAAAGCCTGCCTTCACTATGTGGTATCTTGATAACACAAACTTTGTTGTTCTCATGTGCAGTACATTCCTGGAACCAAGATGGTCTTCCCTGGTCTGAAGAAGCCGCAGGACCGCGCCGATCTCATTGCGTACCTGAAGGAAGCCACCTCATCTTAAGAGGACATGCTGCTGTCGTCTTACCGTGAGGAGACAATTCGTTTTACAGTTTAATAAAAGAGATTTAGATATTTTAAGTCACTCTGGTTTAACAGGGTGCAATCCACGAGACAGTTATCTTGAGTATTTCCTTATTATGGTATGGGTTCCATATCTCTAGGTTTAGCAAGGAAAAACAGTCTTGACAGCTTTTGATTCAACCGCTGGAAAATCCCAGCGCTCATATTTTGGCCACCAGGTGGTGGGAACTGGAATTTTGAAAGACTTGAGGTCCGTAAAAGTTGTGATGTAGATCTTTCATCCTAGTGAAGAGTCTTATGATCTGCCTGCGATATGCCCATATGTTATATTCTGTTACTTGCCATGTGTTGCATGTGTTGTTTGGCCGTATGTCTGTTTGTTCTGGCATCATGCATCGTGGATGAAAGACCAAGTAAATCTTGCAGTGATGTCGGGTAAGTACATGCTTTGCTTGCCATTGTATCGGGTGGGATGAGATTTCGTGATTGGCTGCATAAAACGGAAACGGTGGTTGATGATTATTGTGGAAGCACTGAGCAAGGTTAGCTCTGGACTGTGGATTGTATTCTGATTTCGGGGCCGCCTGTGTACCTATGTGGTAGTCTGGATGGTACTATATTTGGTTAAGACTTATTAGAATCATGATTCTGAATCGGATGAGAAAATTCAGAATTGGAAATACTCTGGTAGGTTCTAGAATTTAAGATTTGATCTGATTCTATCAAAAATATTTTTTTTAATGTGTTGTGTATTTCAAGAGTGATACAATAGTTTATTTCGTCATTAGACAGATAATTTGATTTGATTGAAATGTTTAAATCGTAGTTTAGAATATATGTCATTTAGAGTTACAATTAAAGTATTGATTTTTATTATTACCGGAATATTTTACATAAAAAGTAAAATAATTAAAATAATTTTTATTATTCCAAACCTCTAAATTTTAATGTTTAATTTATTATTTATTCAGTACTTATTATACGACTTGAATTGAGGAATAGCATACAATCAAACATCTATATCTTTTATAATTTGAGATGATACGTAATTCTATATGATTCTAAGACTAGGAGTGTGATTCTACTGTGATTTTGTAAGATATGATTTGGACCATATCAATGGTGTAGGGATCATAGAATTGTACTATAGTCGCAATTTTAATAACTTTGGTTAAGACGACGTGATTTGGTGTGACCTGTCTGCGTGGTGTTTGGTTGTTTTTTCCCTTTTTCTTTTGATAAGACTCGATTGATGAATGTATGTTGGCGTCCTGACAAATTAGTTTCTGGTTGGGCTAACACTGGGTGCTTGAGATGGTTTTCACTTCTTCATGCCATCAAAGGGTCTCAGAATCTCAGTCTAGGTATACGATTCTATGATTCTGATTGACTGGATTGATCCGAACATATGATAGAACTTGGTAGAGCTTTAATTTAGTAGAATCTTAATATTATTATGATTCTAATAAAAAAATTATAGGATCGCGATCAAAATTTTCATACGACCAATCCGATCCTATTAATTCTAGTGATTTATTATAAATATTTATTTGCATATGTATCTTTCATTGTATTTTTTTTACAATTTATTTCTTCATATCCATTATAATTTGTATAAATAATAAATGATATTTCCTTTGTACTACATTTTGGTAATTTTTTAAAATATAGTTTTTAAAATATAGAAGTGTTAAAATACAAGATATTTTTTTTTAAAAAAAATACTTCTTTAGTAGAATCAAATAGAATCTTAGATTCTACATCAATGATGATCCTGCTAAAGAACCTCTGATTCGATTTAGGATCGTGATTCTAGCAACTTACTACCATCCAAATACTTTGACTTCTTCAGGCCCATGTTGATTGGGACATAAGAGTTAGGAGTTTATTTAGTTTCCGCTCATTCAGCTGTTGACATTGGTGATTGGTTAAAGGCAAACACAGATCTGTTAAGAAACCGAGTCCAGGACTCTCGGAGAGTCCTGGCCCAATTGGACTCCTCATCCCCTGATGCCTATAAATAGAGGAGGACCCTCTCATCATAACAGATGTCTTTTGAGAAGCAATAAAACATACCCTAAAGTCCTCCCATATCTCTGTGTTTAATCTATTGTTCTATTCTTATGTTTTTGCATTGTTCTTACGATTATGAGTTTGTCTACAAGGTAATCGCTCGGACTGGACTCACCAGCGATGGTTCATCAACAAGTTATCAGCACGATCGACTCTTCTCGCATCGAAAGGTAACCGTCGATGAACGACACTCGTAGATTGAATCGTTTTTCTATATTGCTTTCAATTCTGCAAATTTAGCTTTCTAGATTGATTTTCTATGATGCAAATCAGTTCTAATCCACTGCGAGCAGACTTGAAGTCGCCGGCACAATGCCGATCAGTGGATTACATGAAAGATTGGATATTGATTGCATCGTAGATTATTGCATGAACGAAAATTGCATTGAGTAATCATTTTGTCCTCTCGGATGAACAATAATCGTATGTGCATAGTAATTATGCATAAACAGTAAAAAAAATAAAAAGGAGAAGGTCGACGACGGATCAGAGCCGTCTGGCGACGACGACCTCCACCGTCGGCAACGCCTACGGCCGCCGCAGACGGCCGCGCCGGCCCAACCCCATACGGCCGCCTTGGCCGCCTCGAGGCCGGCCGCCAGAGGGCGCCGCGACCTTGCAATGCCGGTCGGCCCTCGAAACCGCCGCCGTGATCCGGTCGCATCGAAGAAAGAAGGGAGGAGGAGGGAAGCACCGCCGACGGTGAAAGCATCTAGGCCCCTAAAAATTGTATTTTGGTAATTAATGAATTTATGTGAATATGGGACTAACATGTTTGTTGAAGTGATTACAAGGCATAGTCCCAAATGACAAAGTGAAACCAAGGAGCTGCATGTCAAAGAATGATGAGAAGATGGAGTTGATCTCAAAGACAAGGTACAAATAGACTAGGACCCTTTTAATTTTACGGTCTTTGGAGTATGGAGGAAGACCGGATTATAGGATAAATGTCGTACTATTAAGGGGGAGCTTGTCTAGTAGCTTGAAAGCATCTCATTATGCCTTTGGATCAACTTAGGATCATGCATGTTCTTTTGGTTTGGTTTAAAAAGAAAATCTTTTCTCGAACATAATCGGAAGTTAGGCATGTATATTGCGGAACTTCATTTGTCTGTTGCTCAGAAAAAGCTGCGGCTTGATTTTTCGAGAGCATCCATTTTGGGACTTAGCCGATTTTTCAAGTGCGGAAGTTCCGCAATGATATGAGCGGAAGTTCCGATTAATCGGTTGCTCCGAAATTTGCGTGATCGAATTTTTCCGAGAGCATCCTTTTTGGGACTTAGCCAAATTCTCAAGCGCGGAAGTTCCGCAATGAAATGGCGGAAGTTCGATTAATCGATTGTTCGAATTATGCGCGATCGCTTTTTCGAGAGCACCCTTTTGGGACTTAGCCGTTTTCACGAGTGCGGTAGTTCCATTTGTAAAGCGGATCTTCCGGTGTCGGAAGAACCGAAATCTATTTGGCGGAAGTTCGCACATAAATCAACGGCTAGTTTGGAGCATTTAATGCTCTTTGTAATGACCGTTCTGATGCACTCGAGTGAAGGCGGAAGTTCGCACTTTGTCTTCTGAAGTTCCGATTTCCACGAGTTTTGCACGATTTTACGCATAACGGTCATATTTGGTTGTTGGGGTATAAATACACCCCACCAGCTCAGGGCGTGTGGTTGAGCATTCATTCAATTCATTTGAGCCTTGAGCACTCCTCTCACTCCTCATTTACTCTCTTTGCACACTTTTGTGAGGTAGTGAGCAAGAACAAGAGCATTGCATTCTTAGTTGATCCATTGGCTCTTGATTGTCGTCAAGTGAAGTTCAAGTTCTATTCTCTTGGTGCTTGTCGGCACCTAGGCGACTTAGCGAAGGTCGCTCGGTGATCTCTTCAAGGAAGCTTGTGAAGAGACCGTTGCGTTTGTGATTGGTCGGTGTTCACCAACTCGGAGAGGAGGAAGAACAACCAAGTGATCGAGGGTAGGCTTAATTTGTGGAGCCGGCTTGAGTGGTCAAGCTTCCTCAACGTGGACTAGTGAAGATCGACAAATCTTGATACCACGGAAAAACCCCTTGTCCTTGTGCGGTTAATTCTTTTCTTTACTTATTGCACTTATTTTGTAGCTCATAGATTGTGTTAAATATCTTTGATTAGAATATCTTGCTAATTTGGTAATTTGATTAAGAAAATTTAGAAACCTCCTATTCACCCCCCTCTAGTCGGTTATCCTTGATCCTACAAGTGGTATCAGAGCTTGGACTCTCTATTTTTAGACTTAACCGTCTAGGAGAGAAAGGATGGCTAGCGAGGGAATGTCTATAGGCAAGGCTCCTCTATTTGTGGATCAAATTATTCTTATTGGAAAATTAGAATGTCAATCTATTTAAAGGCCATGAGCCCAAGCGTATGGAGAATTGTAAGTGAAGGTTTCGTTATGCCACTTGATCCCACACACCCCACGGATCAAGGCGAGCGAAATTCTCACCTCAATGCTCAAGCAATGAATGCTCTCTTTGGAGCTTTAACCGCGGATGAGTTCAATCGCGTGAGCAACCTTGAAACTGCTCACGAGATATGGACCACGCTCTCTGAAATTCATGAGGGCACATCCACGGTTAAAGAAGCCAAATTGCATAGGCTTAGGATCAAATATGAGACATTTACAATGTTGCCTCAAGAGAGTATCACCGAAATGTACTCTAGACTCAACAACATTGTAAATGAGCTCAAGGGTCTTAGTACTAATTTGCTTGATATTGATGTAGTGCGCAAGATGCTTAGGGCTCTTCCCGACAAGTATGAAATGTTGGTGACATTGTTTCTCAACTCTCCAGAGTTGCCAAGAATGACACCAACCAGGGCTTTGGGAAACCTCATCACAAATGAGCTCTACAAGAAAGACAAAGAAGAGCTCATGGAGTCCACTTCTTCAAGAAAGAAAGTTACCGCTTTTAAGGCAAAAGCGGAATCAAGCGATGAAGAAGATGAGGATGAAGACTCCGAGGAAGAGTTTGCCCTCCTTGTGAGAAGGATGAAGAAGTTCATGAGGAGACGGCCTCATAGAAGCTTCAATTTCGATAAGATTGCAAAAGGGCAATCATCCAATGAGAAGAAGCGCTATAGCAACATTCGTTGCTATGAGTGTGATGAGAAGGGGCACATTGCCTCTCATTGCCCAACCAAGAAGGATGACAAGGGTAAGTCATCAAAGAAGAAGGAATTCAATGGTAAGAAGAAGCTTTTCAAGAAGCTTCACAAGGATGGCAAGAATGAAGCTCATATCGGAGAATGGGACTCCGACAAGGAGTTTTCGGATTCCGACTCCGACTCCGATATTGAGGGGTCCTCCAAGAAGAGAGGACTTGTTGGTATTGCTATCAAGGAGGCTCCATCGCTATTTTCTACTCCCACTTGCCTCATGGCAAAAGGAGAAAAGGTAAAATCTCTTGATAGTGAAGAACCCTCCTATGATGAGCTTATGGATATGCTTGAAGAATTAAATGAATATCTTGGAAAGGAAAAAGCTAAATTTAGAGTCTTAAAGAAAGAGCATATATCTTTAAAAAACTCTTATGATGAATTGAAAGATGCTCATGATTTGCTTGTCAAAGATAAGTCTTACACTAGCATTGGTATTGCTTGTGATATTCAAGAAAAAAATGCCTAGTGTAAACATTGCTAGAACTAGCATATCCACTTCTTGCGATGATTTGCTTGCTATACCATGTAGCTCAAGTATTGATTCTAAAATTGAAAATGCTAAATCTTGTGATAAGCTATTTGTAGAAAATAATGAGCTAAAGGAGCAAGTCACCAAGCTAAGTAAGAGCTTGGAAAGATGTTTCAAGGGTAAAGCTACTCTTGACAAGCTTTTGAGTGAGCAAAGGTGCTCATTCAATAAGGAAGGACTTAGTGCGTGCCCAAGAAAGGTAAGAAACCGTAAACAAGCCCGTGAGGTTTGTTAATCAAAATGGCAAGTTTTGCCAAAAATACCGGGAAATAGGACATGTTCAACAAAAGTGTCCTATTGGTAAGGTTTCATCAATTGGCTTGTTCGATTCTTGTTATATGCTCAAAAAGGCCAAAGATGGAAAAGTGTTTGCTAGGTTTGTTGGCACCTCAATTTTAGGTGTTAAAAAGAATGCTATTTGGGTGCTCAAATCTTTGATAACTAACCTCCAAGGACCCAAACAAATATGGGTACCTAAAAGAACTTGATCTCTTTTGTAGGTGAACTACAAGACCGGTGGAAGGCATTGTGTGCTTGATAGTGGATGCACTCAACACATGACCGGAGACCGGAAAATGTTCACCTCATTTGAGAATGGGAGCGAAATGAAAAGATCACTTTTGGTGACAATAGCAAAGGAAAGGTAATTGGCCTAGGTAAAATTGCTATCTCAAATGACCTTTCCATTTCAAATGTATCTTTGGTAGAAACATTGAATTTTAGTTTGCTATCCGTTGCTCAATTATGTGATCTTGGATTAGCTTGCTCTTTCTCTAAAAAGGAGGTCACTATTTTTAAAGAAAAAGAAAAAGAAATGATTTTTAAAGGTTTTAGATTCGGCAATCTTTATTTGGTTGATTTCTCCTCAAACGAATCGTGTTTGAAAACTTGTTTGATTGCAAAAACTTCAATGAGTTGGTTATGGCATAGAAGACTAGGTCATGTGGGAATGATTCAACTTAAAAGCTTTTAAACATGACTTAGTAGTTGGCTTGAAGGATGTGAAGTTTGAGAAAAATAGACTATGTAGTGCTTGCAAGCAGGAAAGCAAGTTGCTAACTCTCATCCTTCCAAAAGTATCATGTCAACTTCTAGGCCATTGGAGCTCTTACATATGGATTTGTTTGGGCCAACAACCTATAAGAGCATTGGGGCAATAGCTATTGTTTAGTCGTTGTAGATGATTACTCTAGATATACATGGGTATTCTTCTTATATGACAAAGGTGAAGCCTCCAAGATTTTTAAAAGTTTTACAAAAGGGCTCAAAATGAATTTGATTTTATAATAAAGAAAATCCGTAGTGATAATGGTTAGAGTTCAAAAACACTAATATTGAAGATTATTGTGATGAACTTGGAATAAAGCATGAGTTTTCCACTACCTACACTCCGAGCAAAATGGAGTAGTAGAAAGGAAAAATCGTACATTAATAGAAATGGCTAGGACAATGCTTGATGAGTATAATACTTAGATCGCTTTTGGTGGAAGCCATTAATCCGCTTGTCATGCCATAAACCGTCTTTATTTGCATAGACTTTTGAAAAGACTTCCTATGAACTCCTTGTTGGAAGAAAACCGAACATCTCTTACTTTAGAGTATTTGGGTGCAAATGCTATATCTTAAGAAAGGGTGTTCGACTTTCTAAATTGCTAGTCGGTGTGATGTTGGTTTTACGCTAGGTTATTCTTCAAATAGCAAAGCATATCGTGTCTTTAACAAAACAAGTGGTATTGTTGAAGAAAGGCACGATGTACAATTTGATGAAACTAACGGCTCTCAAGAAGAGCAAGAAGATCTTGATGATGTAGGTAATGGAGCTCTTATGGAAGCAATGAAGAATATGCAAATTGGGGACATTAAGCCTAAAGAAGATCAAAGTGAACCATCATCATCCATGAGAGTTGAGCCACCTACCTCTTCCGTGACAAATGAAATTAATCAAAATCAAGAAGATGTCAAGGAAGGTGATCAATCATTTAATCTACCTCAAAGGATCCACAACGCAATAGCCAAAGACCACCCAATAGACCAAATATTGGGTGAAGTAAGCAAAGGTGTCCAAACTCGCTCTCGTATTGCTTCTTTTTGTGAACATTACTCTTTTGTTTCCTCTTTGGAACCAAAGCGTATAGATGAAGCACTAGAAGATCCGGATTGGGTGAATGCTATGCATGAGGAGCTAAATAACCATGAAATGATGTTTGGACAATGGTGGAAAGACGAGGAGCATAATGTTATTGGCACAAAATGGGTCTTCGGAATAAACAAGATGAAAATGGAGTTGTGGTAAGAAACAAGGCAAGGTTAGTTGCTCAAGGATATACTCAAGTTGAGGGTTTAGATTATGATGAAACATTTGCACCCGTAGCAAGACTTGAGTCTATTCGCATTTTACTTGCTTTTGCATCATGCTTTGATATTAAATTATTTCAAATGGATGTTAAAAGTGCTTTCCTAAATGGCAAAATATCCGAACTTGTTTTTGTTGAACAACCTCCGGTTTTGAAGATCCCAAAATCCTAATCATGTGTATAAACTCTCAAAGGCGCTTTATGGTTTAAAACAAGCTCCTAGAGCATGGTATGGCGCCTTGAGATTTTCTACTCTCTAAGGGATTCAAAATCGGAAAGGTTGATACAACTTTGTTTACCAAAATTATTGATGGTGATTTCTTTGTTTGTCAAATTTATGTTGATGATATAATTTTTGGTTCTACTAATCAAGATTTTTGCAAAGAATTTGGTGATATGATGTCTAGGAGTTTGAGATGTCAATGATAGGAGAACTTAGTTTCTTCCTTGGACTTCAAATCAAACAACTCAATGATGGGGTTTTCATAAGTCAATCCAAGTATGTGAAGGATTTACTCAAAAGATTTGGCATGGATGACGCAAAGCCCATCAAGACTCCTATGGCTACAAATGGACATCTTGATCTAAGCGAAGGAGGTAAATCTGTTGATTTAAAGCTTTATAGGTCTATGATTGGTAGTTTGCTTTATCTTACCGCATCTAGGCCCGATATTATGTTTAGCGTTTGCATGTGTGCACGTTTTCAATCGGCTCCAAAAGAATGTCATTTAATGGTCATCAAAAGAATATTAAGATATTTAAAGCATTCCTCAAGTATTGGCCTTTGGTATCCAAAAGGTGCTAAATTTGATTTGATTGGATATTCGGATTCGGATTATGCGGGTTGTAAAGTGGATAGAAAAAGCACCTCGGGAGTTGTCAATTTTAGGTAGATCCTTAGTGTCTTGGTCTTCCAAGAAAAAAAACTGTTGCCCTTTCCACCGCAGAAGCCGAATATGTTTTCGCGGTAGTTGTTGTGCACAATTGCTTTGGATGAGGCAAACATTGATGGACTATGGAATATCATTTGATAAAATGCCTCTTTTGTGTGATAATGATAGTGCGGTGAAAATAGCCAACAACCCCGTCCAACATTCAAGAACCAAGCATATAGATATCCGCCATCATTTTCTTAGAGATCATGTGTGCAAGGAGATATTGAAATTAGCCACATTTGCTTTGAAAATCAATTAGCGATATCTTTACCAAACCTTTAGATGAAGGCCGCTTTTGCCTATTGAGGAATGAGTTAAATGTCATTGACTATTCAAATGTCGCTTGAACTCTTGTCACATGCACTTTGGGTCTTAGTTGCATTTTATCTATTTTAAGATGTTTTTACTCAAATTTTCGCTCCAAATGTGATATTTTAGTAAAATTACTTTATTATATAGACATTAGTCTTTTCATTGCATAATAATCTGAATGATACTTGGTTGAGTGCAAAACTAAGGATTATTTGCAAAATCTTCAAATTCAACTTCTTCTTCCCGAAGTGTCGGGATAATCGGAACTTAGGCCTCCAGCGCGGAACTTCGGTGTCCGGAACTTCATTGTTATCTTCTTGGAACTTCCGCTTCCGTAGTCGAGAAGCATTTATTACTGCGGTTGGTCCGTTCTCTTAACTCTCTCCAGCCGCCTCGTTGCTTGACCCGAGTTCCCTCTTGCTTCTCCTCTCTTCATCTCCTCCAAAACTCTTTGATTCGTTCCTCGGTTTTTCCTTCAATCCGAACCAATCAACTGCTTCCCAAGGGTTCAATCACCCATTCTCTCAAGGTATTTCCAATTCCTTTCTTGGATTTGCACCCTTATGAACCCTAGGTCAAAATTTTGGGAAAAATCAAATGTTGTTGAAATCTGTGGTTGATTCTTGGGAAAATAGGTTTATTCAGTATTGTATGATGTATATGCATCGAATCCATGGACTCAATCCATCCAAATCTGAAAAATCCAAAATTCCTATTAACCTAGAATCGGCTCAGGATAATCGGAACTTCCGCCGTTGAAATCGCGGAACTTCCGCCAGCGGTAGTTCCGGAGTGCAACTTGCGGAGCTTCCGATTGTCCTGACAGAAACAGAAAATCACATTTTCATTTGATTCAATCTTTGACACTTCATCCATTGTTGTTCTTGAAGATGCCGAGGATGAAGGTGTCGATCCCGGCACTATTGGATCTTTGGCGCATCTTCTTCAAGAAATGAGGAAGAATCGAAAATTCGGGATCGAAGAAAGTGAATCGGAGAAGAATCGAATATGAATCGATGAGGAACTAGGAGAGCAGGAAGAGATTGAAATTGATCTTAAGGGACTCACACGAGACGACTACACTATTCTTGGGATAAAGATCAATATTCACTTCGAGAAATTGTGATGACCCTCGATTTCATACCAAGTTTCAAAGACAAGTCTATGATCTTTTCTATGGACCAAACAAACCTTTTCTTGATCACAAGTATGTTAATTGGTCCTACCTCAACGGGCTTGATAAATATGAGGGTACCTCTGAGCTCTTCCGGAAATGAGATTCATAACCTTGTGGCAATAAAGTGCAACTATAGTGATGAGATCATCAAGCGGTTCTATGCCACGAGTGTGCATTCCTCGACTTTTCTCACCTCACTTGGATGGCGGGGCGGTGAGACATTCTTGCTCAAGGCGTGCTTTTGAAGCGTGCATTGGATGTCGAGTCGAGCGGATATGAGAAAATTTATGATGGAGCAGTTCTCCTCTTTCGGCTTGGATGAATTTTATGACACCACACAAAGATTTATCCTGGTAAGATCACAGGACTTCTTCCTATTCCCGACTTGGTAAATAGGATCATTAACCATACCATGTTACCAAAGAGCGGGAATTATGATGCAATTAGAGGACATGTTTGGAATATATTGGAATGCATCATGCATGGAAGAAAGTTTGATGTTGTGGATGTTATCATAAGGAGATAGCAGAACAAAGAATGATCGAGTCAAGCGGATAAACTTTGCACCTTACATTATGGCTTTGATCATTAAACAAGCTGGATATAATGGAGCTTTACCTTGACACATAAAGCCTATAAACCAAGAGAAGGTCCTCCAATTCGCCAATCTTAGGCGTGCTCAGTGAGAAGTACTGAGGCCGCACCTCCTGCTTCTTCTTCTTTGCTCCTCCACAAGGTAAGCCACTATGGATCGATTTATGCCACCTTGTTGGAGATAAGGGCATCCAGGATACCTTCGAGGCGACCTCTTCTAGGCTGGATGCATTTGAGGCGACCACTTTTTCCGGTGGATGCTTTCGAGGCGACCACTTCGTGCTCGGCGCCACTGCTGCTAGTCTTGACGCGCTTTCAGCCAGATTCTCAGAGCAGTTTCCTCCACCTGTTCGTTTTGGACGGCGTCGCCTTCGTTCTCCTCATGGTGGTCCTTCGGCTGATCCTCCTGTCGCTTCACCGGTTGATCTTCCTGTTCCTCCAGTTGATCCTCCACAAGATCCTCCTGCGGAGTGACCCTTTTGGCCCTTGATGACAAAGGGGAGAGAAGAGTGTGTTAGTGAGAGGGCTTGTGGTATTTGGTATTTAGAGAGCTAGACTTATCTATTATGATATTGTAATATATTGTGTCATTTTGACTATGGCTTGTAATGACTTTGTTTGAAAACTTGATGCTTATGATAATATCTTGTGTTATCTTATATTTTTGTTGTACTTGGATCTTTGATTAATGATGAATGACTATGTGATGTGAATGCTCTATCTTTATTGTCATTTGTTCTCTTCCAAGTAACAATGTTCTACAGAAACTCCGCCGAAATTTCCTGAAAATCCAAACATGTGCTTTACATTATCTTCTACTCAATATGCACATGTTAAGGGGAGATTTGTTTTCAAACCAATTTTCTCTCACAACTTTATTGTGTTGTCATCAATTACCAAAAGGGGAGATTGAAAGCATCTAGGCCCCTAAAATTGTATTTTGGTAATTAATGACTTTATGTGAATATGGGACTAACATGTTTGTTGAAGTGATTACAAGGCATAGTCCCAAATGACAAAGTGAAACCAAGGAGCTGCATGTCAAAGAATGATGAGAAGATGGAGTTGATCTCAAAGACAAGGTACAAATAGACTAGGACCCTTTTAATTTTACGGTCTTTGGAGTATGGAGGAAGACCGGATTATAGGATAAATGTCGTACTATTAAGGGGGAGCTTGTCTAGTAGCTTGAAAGCATCTCATTATGCCTTTGGATCAACTTAGGATCATGCATGTTCTTTTGGTTTGGTTTAAAAAGAAAAATCTTTTCTCGAACATAATCGGAAGTTAGGCATGTATCTGCGGAACTTCATCATCTGTTGTCTCAAAAAAGCTGCGGCTTGATTTTTCCGAGAGCATCCATTTAAGGGACTTAGCCGATTTTTCAAGTGCGGAAGTTCCGCAATGATATGAGCGGAAGTTCGATTAATCGGTTGTTCGAAATTTGCGCGATCGAATTTTTCGAGAGCATCCTTTTGGGACTTAGCCAAATTCTCAAGCGGAAGTTCCGCAATGAAATGAGCGGAAGTTCGATTAATCGGTTGCTCGAATTATGCGCGATCGTTTTTTCGAGAGCACCCTTTTGGGACTTAGCCGTTTTCACGAGTGCGGTAGTTCCATTGTGTAAGCGGATCTTCCGATTAATCGGAAGAACCGAAATCTATTTGGCGGAAGTTCCGCACATAAATCAACGGCTAGTTTGGAGCATTTAATGCTCCTTGTAATGACCCGTTCTGATGCACTCGAGTGAAGGCGGAAGTTCCGCACTTTGTCTCGCTGAAGTTCCGATTTCCCGAGTTTTGCACGATTTTACGCATAACGGTCATATTTGGTTGTTGGGGTATAAATACACCCCACCGGCTCAGGGCGTGTTGTTGAGCATTCATTCAATTCATTTGAGCCTTGAGCACTCCTCTCACTCCTCATTTACTCTCTTTGCACACTTTTGTGAGGTAGTGAGCAAGAACAAGAGCATTGCATTCTTAGTTGATCCATTGGCTCTTGATTGTCGTCAAGTGAAGTTCAAGTTCTATTCTCTTGGTGCTTGTCGGCACCTAGACGACTTAGCGAAGGTCGCTCGGTGATCTCTTCAAAGAAGCTTGTGAAGAGACCGTTGTTGGTTTGTGATTGGTCGGTGTTCACCAACTCCGAGAGGAGGAAGAACAACCAAGTGATCGAGGGTAGGCTTAATTTGTGGAGCCGGCTTGAGTGGTCAAGCTTCCTCAACGTGGACTAGTGAAGATCGACAAATCTTGATACCACGGAAAAACCCCTTGTCCTTGTGCGGTTAATTCTTGTCTTTACTTATTGCACTTATTTTGTAGCTCATAGATTGTGTTAAATATCTTTGATTAGAATATCTTGCTAATTTGGTAATTTGATTAAGAAAATTTAGAAACCTCCTATTCACCCCCTCTAGTCGGTTATCCTTGATCCTACAAGTGGTATCGAGCTTGGACTCTCTATTTTAGACTTAACCGCCTAGGAGAGAAAGGATGGCTAGCGAGGAATGTCTATAGGCAAGGCTCCTCTATTTGTGGATCAAATTATTCTTATTGGAAAATTAGAATGTCAATCTATTTAAAGGCCATGAGCCCAAGCGTATGGAGAATTGTAAGTGAAGGTTTCGTTATGCCACTTGATCCCACACACCCACGGATCAAGACGAACGAAATTCTCACCTCAATGCTCAAGCAATGAATGCTCTCTTTGGAGCTTTAAACGCGATGAGTTCAATCGCGTGAGCAACCTTGAAATCGCTCACGAGATATGGACCACGCTCTCTGAAATTCATGAGGGCACATCCACGGTTAAAGAAGCCAAATTGCATAGGCTTAGGATCAAATATGAGACATTTACAATGTTGCCTCAAGAGAGTATCACCGAAATGTACTCTAGACTCAACAACATTGTAAATGAGCTCAAGGGTCTTGGTACTAATTTGCTTGATATTGATGTAGTGCTTAAGATGCTTAGGGCTCTTCCCGACAAGTACGAAATGTTGGTGACATTGTTTCTCAACTCTCCCGAGTTGCCAAGAATGACACCAAGGGCTTTGGGAAACCTCATCACAAATGAGCTCTACAAGAAAGACAAAGAAGAGCTCATGGAGTCCACTTCTTCAAGAAAGAAAGTTACCGCTTTTAAGGCAAAAGCGGAATCAAGCGATGAAGAAGATGAGGATGAAGACTCAGGAAGAGTTTGCCCTCCTTGTGAGAAGGATGAAGAAGTTCATGAGGAGACGGCCTCATAGAAGCTTCAATTTCGATAAGATTGCAAAGGGCAATCATCCAATGAGAAGAAGCGCTATAGCAACATTCGTTGCTATGAGTGTGATGAGAAGGGCACATTGCCTCTCATTGCCCAACCAAGAAGGATGACAAGGGTAAGTCATCAAAGAAGAAGGAATTCAATGGTAAGAAGAAGCTTTTCAAGAAGCTTCACAAGGATGGCAAGAATGAAGCTCATATCGGAGAATGGGACTCGACAAGGAGTTTTGATTCGACTCGACTCGATATTGAGGGTCCTCCAAGAAGAGAGGACTTGTTGGTATTGCTATCAAGGAGGCTCCATCGCTATTTTCTACTCCCACTTGCCTCATGGCAAAAGGAGAAAAGGTAAAATCTCTTGATAGTGAAGAACCCTCCTATGATGAGCTTATGGATATGCTTGAAGAATTAAATGAATATCTTGGAAAGGAAAAGCTAAATTTAGAGTCTTAAAGAAAGAGCATATATCTTTAAAAACTCTTATGATGAATTGAAAGATGCTCATGATTTGCTTGTCAAAGATAAGTCTTACACTAGCATTGGTATTGCTTGCGATATTCAAGAAAAAAATGCCTAGTGTAAACATTGCTAGAACTAGCATATCCACTTCTTGCGATGATTTGCTTGCTATACCATGTAGCTCAAGTATTGATTCTAAAATTGAAAATGCTAAATCTTGTGATAAGCTATTTGTAGAAAATAATGAGCTAAAGGAGCAAGTCACCAAGCTAAGTAAGAGCTTGGAAAGATGTTTCAAGGGTAAAGCTACTCTTGACAAGCTTTTGAGTGAGCAAAGGTGCTCATTCAATAAGGAAGGACTTGGGTACGTGCCCAAGAAAGGTAAGAAACCGGTAAACAAGCCCGTGAGGTTTGTTAATCAAAATGGCAAGTTTTGCCAAAATGCCGGAAATAGGACATGTTCAACAAAAGTGTCCTATTGGTAAGGTTTCATCAATTGGCTTGTTCGATTCTTGTTATATGCTCAAAAAGGCCAAAGATGGAAAAGTGTTTGCTAGGTTTGTTGGCACCTCAATTTTAGGTGTTAAAAAGAATGCTATTTGGGTGCTCAAATCTTTGATAACTAACCTCCAAGGACCCAAACAAATATGGGTACCTAAAAGAACTTGATCTCTTTTGTAGGTGAACTACAAGACCGGTGGAAGGCATTGTGTGCTTGATAGTGGATGCACTCAACACATGACCGGAGACCGGAAAATGTTCACCTCATTTGAGAACGGGAGCGGAAATGAAAAGATCACTTTTGGTGACAATAGCAAAGGAAAGGTAATTGGCCTAGGTAAAATTGCTATCTCAAATGACCTTTCCATTTCAAATGTATCTTTGGTAGAAACATTGAATTTTAGTTTGCTATCCGTTGCTCAATTATGTGATCTTGGATTAGCTTGCTCTTTCTCTAAAAAGGAGGTCACTATTTTTAAAGAAAAGAAAAGAAATGATTTTTAAAGGTTTTAGATTCGGCAATCTTTATTTGGTTGATTTCTCCTCAAACGAATCGTGTTTGAAAACTTGTTTGATTGCAAAAACTTCAATGAGTTGGTTATGGCATAGAAGACTAGGTCATGTGGGAATGATTCAACTTAAAAAGCTTTTTAAACATGACTTAGTAGTTGGCTTGAAGGATGTGAAGTTTGAGAAAAATAGACTATGTAGTGCTTGCAAGCTTAGGAAAGCAAGTTGCTAACTCTCATCCTTCCAAAAGTATCATGTCAACTTCTAGGCCATTGGAGCTCTTACATATGGATTTGTTTGGGCCAACAACCTATAAGAGCATTGGGGGCAATAGCTATTGTTTAGTCGTTGTAGATGATTACTCTAGATATACATGGGTATTCTTCTTATATGACAAAGGTGAAGCCTCCAAGATTTTTAAAAGTTTTACAAAAAGGGCTCAAAATGAATTTGATTTTATAATAAAGAAAATCCGTAGTGATAATGGTTCCGAGTTCAAAAACACTAATATTGAAGATTATTGTGATGAACTTGGAATAAAGCATGAGTTTTCCACTACCTACACTCCGGAGCAAAATGGAGTAGTAGAAAGGAAAAATCGTACATTAATAGAAATGGCTAGGACAATGCTTGATGAGTATAATACTTCCGATCGCTTTTGGGCGGAAGCCATTAATACCGCTTGTCATGCCATAAACCGTCTTTATTTGCATAGACTTTTGAAAAAGACTTCCTATGAACTCCTTGTTGGAAGAAAACCGAACATCTCTTACTTTAGAGTATTTGGGTGCAAATGCTATATCTTAAGAAAGGGTGTTCGACTTTCTAAATTTGCTAGTCGGTGTGATGTTGGTTTTCTGCTAGGTTATTCTTCAAATAGCAAAGCATATCGTGTCTTTAACAAAACAAGTGGTATTGTTGAAGAAAGGCACGATGTACAATTTGATGAAACTAACGGCTCTCAAGAAGAGCAAGAAGATCTTGATGATGTAGGTAATGGAGCTCTTATGGAAGCAATGAAGAATATGCAAATTGGGGACATTAAGCCTAAAGAAGATCAAAGTGAACCATCATCATCCATGAGAGTTGAGCCACCTACCTCTTCCGTGACAAATGAAATTAATCAAAATCAAGAAGATGTCAAGGAAGGTGATCAATCATTTAATCTACCTCAAAGGATCCACAACGCAATAGCCAAAGACCACCCAATAGACCAAATATTGGGTGAAGTAAGCAAAGGTGTCCAAACTCGCTCTCGTATTGCTTCTTTTTGTGAACATTACTCTTTTGTTTCCTCTTTGGAACCAAAGCGTATAGATGAAGCACTAGAAGATCCGGATTGGGTGAATGCTATGCATGAGGAGCTAAATAACTTCACCGAAATGATGTTTGGACAATGGTGGAAAGACCCGAGGAGCATAATGTTATTGGCACAAAATGGGTCTTTCGGAATAAACAAGATGAAAATGGAGTTGTGGTAAGAAACAAGGCAAGGTTAGTTGCTCAAGGATATACTCAAGTTGAGGGTTTAGATTATGATGAAATATTTGCACCCGTAGCAAGACTTGAGTCTATTCGCATTTTACTTGCTTTTGCATCATGCTTTGATATTAAATTATTTCAAATGGATGTTAAAAGTGCTTTCCTAAATGGCAAAATATCCGAACTTGTTTTTGTTGAACAACCTCCGGTTTTGAAGATCCCAAAATCCTAATCATGTGTATAAACTCTCAAAGGCGCTTTATGGTTTAAAACAAGCTCCTAGAGCATGGTATGAGCGCCCGAGATTTTCTACTCTCTAAGGGATTCAAAATCGGAAAGGTTGATACAACTTTGTTTACCAAAATTATTGATGGTGATTTCTTTGTTTGTCAAATTTATGTTGATGATATAATTTTTGGTTCTACTAATCAAGATTTTTGCAAAGAATTTGGTGATATGATGTCTAGGAGTTTGAGATGTCAATGATAGGAGAACTTAGTTTCTTCCTTGGACTTCAAATCAAACAACTCAATGATGGGGTTTTCATAAGTCAATCCAAGTATGTGAAGGATTTACTCAAAAGATTTGGCATGGATGACGCAAAGCCTATCAAGACTCCTATGGCTACAAATGGACATCTTGATCTAAACGAAGGAGGTAAATCTGATTTAAAGCTTTATAGGTGTATGATTGGTAGTTTGCTTTATCTTACCGCATCTAGGCCCGATATTATGTTTAGCGTTTGCATGTGTGCACGTTTTCAATCGGCTCCAAAAGAATGTCATTTAATGGTCACAAAAGAATATTAAGATATTTAAAGCATTCCTCAAGTATTGGCCTTTGGTATCCAAAAGGTGCTAAATTTGATTTGATTGGATATTCGGATTCGGATTATGCGGGTTGTAAAGTGGATAGAAAAAGCACCTCGTGGAGTTGTCAATTTTTAGGTAGATCCTTAGTGTCTTGGTCTTCCAAGAAAAAAAACTCTGTTGCCCTTTCCACCGCCGAAGCCGAATATGTTTCTGCAGGTAGTTGTTGTGCACAATTGCTTTGGATGAGGCAAACATTGATGGACTATGGAATATCATTTGATAAAATGCCTCTTTTGTGTGATAATGATAGTGCAGTGAAAATAGCCAACAACCCTATCCAACATTCAAGAACCAAGCATATAGATATCCGCCATCATTTTCTTAGAGATCATGTGTGCAAGGGAGATATTGAAATTAGCCACATTTGCAATCGAAAATCAATTAGCAGATATCTTTACCAAACCTTTAGATGAAGGCCGCTTTTGCCTATTGAGGAATGAGTTAAATGTCATTGACTATTCAAATGTCGCTTGAACTCTTGTCACATGCACTTTGGGTCTTAGTTGCATTTTTATCTATTTTAAGATGTTTTTACTCAAATTTTCGCTCCAAATGTGATATTTTAGTAAAAATTACTTTATTATATAGACATTAGTCTTTTCATTGCATAATAATCCTGAATGATACTTGGTTGAGTGCAAAAACTAAGGATTATTTGCAAAATCTTCAAATTCAACTTCTTCTTCCCCGAAGCGTCAGGATAATCGGAACTTAGGCCCTCAGCGCGGAACTTCATTGTCGGAACTTCATTGTTATCGCTGGAACTTCCGCTTCCGTGGTGAGAAGCATTTATTGCCTGCGGTTGGTCCGCTCTCTTAACTCTCTCCAGCCGCCTCGTTGCTTGACCCGAGTTCCCTCTTGCTTCTCCTCTCTTCATCTCCTCCAAAACTCTTTGATTCGTTCCTCGGTTTTTCCTTCAATCCGAACCAATCAACTGCTTCCCAAGGGTTCAATCACCCATTCTCTCAAGGTATTTCCAATTCCTTTCTTGGATTTGCACCCTTATGAACCCTAGGTCAAAATTTTGGGAAAAATCAAATGTTGTTGAAATCTGTGGTTGATTCTTGGGAAAATAGGTTTATTCAGTATTGTATGATGTATATGCATCGAATCCATGGACTCAATCCATCCAAATACTGAAAAATCCAAAATTCCTATTAACCTAGAATCGGCTCAGGATAATCGGAACTTCCGCCGTTGAAATCGCGGAACTTCCGCCAGCGGTAGTTCCGGAGTGCAACTTGCGGAGCTTCCGATTGTCCCTGACATAAACGGAAAATCACATTTTCATTTGATTCAATCTTTGACACTTCATCCATTGTTGTTCTTGAAGATGCCGAGGATGAAGGTGTCACCCCGGCACTATTCAGATGTCGCATCTTCTTCAAGAAATGAGGAAGAATCGAAAATTCGGGATCGAAGAAAGTGAATCAGAGAAGAATCAATATGAATCGATGAGGAACTAGGAGAACAGGAAGAGATTGAAATTGATCTTAAGGGACTCACAAAGCAGACGACTACACTATTCTTGGGATAAAGATCAATATTCACTTCGTGAAATTGTGATGACCCTCGATTTCATACCAAGTTTCAAAGACAAGTCTATGATCTTTTCTATGGACCAAACAAACCTTTTCTCGATCACAAGTATGTTAATTGGTCCTACCTCAACGGGCTTGATAAATATGAGGGTACCTACAGCTCTTCCAATGAAGTGAGATTCATAACCTTGTGGCAATAAAGTGCAACTATAGTGATGAGATCATCAAGCAGTTCTATGCCACAGTGTGCATTCCTCGACTTTTCTCACCTCACTTGGATGGCGAGGACGGTGAGACATTCCGCTCAAGGCGTGCTTTTGAACGTGCATTGGATGTCGAGTCGAGCGATATGAGAAAATTTATGATGGAGCAGTTCTCCTCTTTCGGCTTGGGTGAATTTTATGACACCACACGTAGATTTATCCTGGTAAGATCACAGACTTCTTCCTATTCCCGGCTTGGTAAATAGGATCATTAACCATACCATGTTACCAAAGAGCGGAATTATGATGCAATTAGAGGACATGTTTGGAATATATTGGAATGCATCATGCATGGAAGAAAGTTTGATGTTGTGGATGTTATCATAAGGAGATAGCAGAACAAAGAATGATCGAGTCAAGCGGATAAACTTTGCACCTTACATTATGGCTTTGATCATTAAACAAACTGGATATAATGGAGCTTTACCTTGAGACATAAAGCCTATAAACCAAGAGAAGGTCCTCCAATTCTCGCCAATCTTAGGCGTGCTCCACAGAAGCACTGAAGCCGCACCTCGCCGCTTCTTCTTTGTTCCTCCACAAGGTCAAGCCACTATGGATCGATTTATGCCACCTTGTTGGAGATAAGGGCATCCGGGATACCTTCCAGCGACCTCTTCTAGACCGGATGCATTTGAGGCGACCACTTTTTCAGATGGATGCTTTCGAGGCGACCACTTCGTGCTCGGCGCCTCACTGCTAGTCTTGGCGCTTTCACCGATTCTCGAGCGATTTCCTCCACCTGTTCGTTTTGGACGGCGTCGCCTTCGTTCTCCTCATGGTGGTCCTTCGGCTGATCCTCCTGTCGCTTCACCGGTTGATCTTCCTGTTCCTCCAGTTGATCCTCCGCAAGATCCTCCTGCGGAGTGACCCTTTTGGCCCTTGATGACAAAGGGGGAGAGAAGAGTGTGTTAGTGAGAGAGAGAGCTAGACTTATCTATTATGATATTGTAATATATTGTGTCATTTTGACTATGGCTTGTAATGACTTTGTTTGAAAACTTGATGCTTATGATAATATCTTGTGTTATCTTATATTTTTGTTGTACTTGGATCTTTGATTAATGATGAATGACTATGTGATGTGAATGCTCTATCTTTATTGTCATTTGTTCTCTTCCAAGTAACAATGTTCTCTGAAACTCACTAAATTTCTGAAAATCCAAACATGTGCTTTACATTATCTTCTACTCAATATGCACATGTTAAGGGAGATTTACATTTTCAAACCAATTTTCTCTCACAACTTTATTGTGTTGTCATCAATTACCAAAAGGGGAGATTGAAAGCATCTAGGCCCCTAAAATTGTATTTTGGTAATTAATGACTTTATGTGAATATGGGACTAACATGTTTGTTGAAGTGATTACAAGGCATAGTCCCAAATGACAAAGTGAAACCAAGGAGCTGCATGTCAAAGAATGATGAGAAGATGGAGTTGATCTCAAAGACAAGGTACAAATAGACTAGGACCCTTTTAATTTTACCTGGTCTTTGGAGTATGGAGGAAGACCGGATTATAGGATAAATGTCGTACTATTAAGGGGGAGCTTGTCTAGTAGCTTGAAAGCATCTCATTATGCCTTTGGATCAACTTAGGATCATGCATGTTCTTTTGGTTTGGTTTAAAAAGAAAAATCTTTTTCTCAGAACATAATCGGAAGTTCAGGCATGTATACTGCGGAACTTCCGCTGTGCGGTTGCTCCGAAAAAGCTGCGGCTTGATTTTTCCAGAGAGCATCCATTTTCGGGACTTAGCCGATTTTTCAAGTGCGGAAGTTCCGCAATGATATGAGCGGAAGTTCCGATTAATCGGTTGTTCAAATTTGCGCTGATCGAATTTTTCCGAGAGCATCCTTTTGGGACTTAGCCAAATTCTCAAGCGCGGAAGTTCCGCAATGAAATGAGCGGAAGTTCAGATTAATCGGTTGCTCGAATTATGCGCGATCGTTTTTTCGAGAGCACCCTTTTGGGACTTAGCGTTTTCACGAGTGCGGTAGTTCCATTGTAAAGCGGATCTTCCGATTAATCGGAAGAACCGAAATCTATTTGGCGGAAGTTCGCACATAAATCAACGGCTAGTTTGGAGCATTTAATGCTCTTTGTAATGACCGTTCTGAGCACTCGAGTGAAGGCGGAAGTTCCGCACTTTGTCGCTGAAGTTCCGATTTCCGAGTTTTGCTCGATTTTACGCATAACGGTCATATTTGGTTGTTGGGGTATAAATACACCCCACCACTCAGGGCGTGTGGTTGAGCATTCATTCAATTCATTTGAGCCTTGAGCACTCCTCTCACTCCTCATTTACTCTCTTTGCACACTTTTGTGAGGTAGTGAGCAAGAACAAGAGCATTGCATTCTTAGTTGATCCATTGGCTCTTGATTGTCGTCAAGTGAAGTTCAAGTTCTATTCTCTTGGTGCTTGTCGGCACCTAGACGACTTGGCGAAGGTCGCTCGGTGATCTCTTCAAGGAAGCTTGTGAAGAGACCCGTTGCCGTTTGTGATTGGTCGGTGTTCACCAACTCCGGAGAGGAGGAAGAACAACCAAGTGATCGAGGGTAGGCTTAATTTGTGGAGCCGGCTTGAGTGGTCAAGCTTCCTCAACGTGGACTAGTGAAGATCGACAAATCTTCGATACCACGGGAAAAACCCCCTTGTCCTTGTGCGGTTAATTCTTTTCTTTACTTATTGCACTTACTTTGTAGCTCATAGATTGTGTTAAATATCTTTGATTAGAATATCTTGCTAATTTCGGTAATTTGATTAAGAAAATTTAGAAACCTCCTATTCACCCCCCTCTAGTCGGTTATCCTTGATCCTACAAGTGGTATCGAGCTTGGACTCTCTATTTTAGACTTAACCGTCTAGGAGAGAAAGGATGGCTAGCGAGGGAATGTCTATAGGCAAGGCTCCTCTATTTGATGGATCAAATTATTCTTATTGGAAAATTAGAATGTCAATCTATTTAAAGGCCAGGAGCCCAAGCGTATGGAGAATTGTAAGTGAAGGTTTCGTTATGCCACTTGATCCCACACACCCCACGGATCAAGACGAACGAAATTCTCACCTCAATGCTCAAGCAATGAATGCTCTCTTTGGAGCTTTAAGCGCGGATGAGTTCAATCGCGTGAGCAACCTTGAAACCGCTCACGAGATATGGACCACGCTCTCAAATTCATGAGGGCACATCCACGGTTAAAGAAGCCAAATTGCATAGGCTTAGGATCAAATATGAGACATTTACAATGTTGCCTCAAGAGAGTATCACCGAAATGTACTCTAGACTCAACAACATTGTAAATGAGCTCAAGGGTCTTGGTACTAATTTGCTTGATATTGATGTAGTCGTAAGATGCTTAGGGCTCTTCCCGACAAGTACGAAATGTTGGTGACATTGTTTCTCAACTCTCCCGAGTTGCCAAGAATGACACCAACCAGGGCTTTGGGAAACCTCATCACAAATGAGCTCTACAAGAAAGACAAAGAAGAGCTCATGGAGTCCACTTCTTCAAGAAGAAAGTTACCGCTTTTAAGGCAAAAGCGGAATCAAGCGATGAAGAAGATGAGGATGAAGACTCAGGAAGAGTTTGCCCTCCTTGTGAGAAGGATGAAGAAGTTCATGAGGAGACGGCCTCATAGAAGCTTCAATTTCGATAAGATTGCAAAGGGCAATCATCCAATGAGAAGAAGCGCTATAGCAACATTCGTTGCTATGAGTGTGATGAGAAGGGGCACATTGCCTCTCATTGCCCAACCAAGAAGGATGACAAGGGTAAGTCATCAAAGAAGAAGGAATTCAATGGTAAGAAGAAGCTTTTCAAGAAGCTTCACAAGGATGGCAAGAATGAAGCTCATATCGGAGAATGGGACTCGACAAGGAGTTTTCGGATTCGACTCGACTCGATATTGAGGGTCCTCCAAGAAGAGAGGACTTGTTGGTATTGCTATCAAGGAGGCTCCATCGCTATTTTCTACTCCCACTTGCCTCATGGCAAAAGGAGAAAAGGTAAAATCTCTTGATAGTGAAGAACCCTCCTATGATGAGCTTATGGATATGCTTGAAGAATTAAATGAATATCTTGGAAAGGAAAAAGCTAAATTTAGAGTCTTAAAGAAAGAGCATATATCTTTAAAAAACTCTTATGATGAATTGAAAGATGCTCATGATTTGCTTGTCAAAGATAAGTCTTACACTAGCATTGGTATTGCTTGCGATATTCAAGAAAAAAATGCCTAGTGTAAACATTGCTAGAACTAGCATATCCACTTCTTGCGATGATTTGCTTGCTATACCATGTAGCTCAAGTATTGATTCTAAAATTGAAAATGCTAAATCTTGTGATAAGCTATTTGTAGAAAATAATGAGCTAAAGGAGCAAGTCACCAAGCTAAGTAAGAGCTTGGAAAGATGTTTCAAGGGTAAAGCTACTCTTGACAAGCTTTTGAGTGAGCAAAGGTGCTCATTCAATAAGGAAGGACTTGGGTACGTGCCCAAGAAAGGTAAGAAACCGGTAAACAAGCCCGTGAGGTTTGTTAATCAAAATGGCAAGTTTTGCCAAAAATACCGGGAAATAGGACATGTTCAACAAAAATGTCCTATTGGTAAGGTTTCATCAATTGGCTTGTTCGATTCTTGTTATATGCTCAAAAAGGCCAAAGATGGAAAAGTGTTTGCTAGGTTTGTTGGCACCTCAATTTTAGGTGTTAAAAAGAATGCTATTTGGGTGCTCAAATCTTTGATAACTAACCTCCAAGGACCCAAACAAATATGGGTACCTAAAAGAACTTGATCTCTTTTGTAGGTGAACTACAAGACCGGTGGAAGGCATTGGGTGCTTGATAGTGGATGCACTCAACACATGACCGGAGACCGGAAAATGTTCACCTCATTTGAGAACGGGAGCGGAAATGAAAAGATCACTTTTGGTGACAATAGCAAAGGAAAGGTAATTGGCCTAGGTAAAATTGCTATCTCAAATGACCTTTCCATTTCAAATGTATCTTTGGTAGAAACATTGAATTTTAATTTGCTATCCGTTGCTCAATTATGTGATCTTGGATTAGCTTGCTCTTTCTCTAAAAAGGAGGTCACTATTTTTAAAGAAAAAGAAAAAGAAATGATTTTTAAAGGTTTTAGATTCGGCAATCTTTATTTGGTTGATTTCTCCTCAAACGAATCGTGTTTGAAAACTTGTTTGATTGCAAAAACTTCAATGAGTTGGTTATGGCATAGAAGACTAGGTCATGTGGGAATGATTCAACTTAAAAAGCTTTTTAAACATGACTTAGTAGTTGGCTTGAAGGATGTGAAGTTTGAGAAAAATAGACTATGTAGTGCTTGCAAGTAGGAAAGCAAGTTGCTAACTCTCATCCTTCCAAAAGTATCATGTCAACTTCTAGGCCATTGGAGCTCTTACATATGGATTTGTTTGGGCCAACAACCTATAAGAGCATTGGGGGCAATAGCTATTGTTTAGTCGTTGTAGATGATTACTCTAGATATACATGGGTATTCTTCTTATATGACAAAGGTGAAGCCTCCAAGATTTTTAAAAGTTTTGCAAAAAGGGCTCAAAATGAATTTGATTTTATAATAAAGAAAATCCGTAGTGATAATGGTTAGAGTTCAAAACACTAATATTGAAGATTATTGTGATGAACTTGGAATAAAGCATGAGTTTTCCACTACCTACACTCCGGAGCAAAATGGAGTAGTAGAAAGGAAAAATCGTACATTAATAGAAATGGCTAGGACAATGCTTGATGAGTATAATACTTCAGATCGCTTTTGGGCGGAAGCCATTAATACCGCTTGTCATGCCATAAACCGTCTTTATTTGCATAGACTTTTGAAAAAGACTTCCTATGAACTCCTTGTTGGAAGAAAACCGAACATCTCTTACTTTAGAGTATTTGGGTGCAAATGCTATATCTTAAGAAAGGGTGTTCGACTTTCTAAATTGCTAGTCGGTGTGATGTTGGTTTTCGCTAGGTTATTCTTCAAATAGCAAAGCATATCGTGTCTTTAACAAAACAAGTGGTATTGTTGAAGAAAGGCACGATGTACAATTTGATGAAACTAACGGCTCTCAAGAAGAGCAAGAATATCTTGATGATGTAGGTAATGGAGCTCTTATGGAAGCAATGAAGAATATGCAAATTGGGGACATTAAGCCTAAAGAAGATCAAAGTGAACCATCATCATCCATGAGAGTTGAGCCACCTACCTCTTAGTGACAAATGAAATTAATCAAAATCAAGAAGATGTCAAGGAAGGTGATCAATCATTTAATCTACCTCAAAGGATCCACAACGCAATAGCCAAAGACCACCCAATAGACCAAATATTGGGTGAAGTAAGCAAAGGTGTCCAAACTCGCTCTCGTATTGCTTCTTTTTGTGAACATTACTCTTTTGTTTCCTCTTTGGAACCAAAGCGTATAGATGAAGCACTAGAAGATCCGGATTGGGTGAATGCTATGCATGAGGAGCTAAATAACCGCTAGAAATGATGTTTGGACAATGGTGGAAAGACCCGAGGAGCATAATGTTATTGGCACAAAATGGGTCTTTCGGAATAAACAAGATGAAAATGGAGTTGTGGTAAGAAACAAGGCAAGGTTAGTTGCTCAAGGATATACTCAAGTTGAGGTTTAGATTATGATGAAATATTTGCACCGTAGCAAGACTTGAGTCTATTCGCATTTTACTTGCTTTTGCATCATGCTTTGATATTAAATTATTTCAAATGGATGTTAAAAGTGCTTTCCTAAATGGCAAAATATCCGAACTTGTTTTTGTTGAACAACCTCCGGGTTTTGAAGATCCCAAAAATCCTAATCATGTGTATAAACTCTCAAAGGCGCTTTATGGTTTAAAACAAGCTCCTAGAGCATGGTATGAGCGCCTTCGAGATTTTCTACTCTCTAAGGGATTCAAAATCGGAAAGGTTGATACAACTTTGTTTACCAAAATTATTGATGGTGATTTCTTTGTTTGTCAAATTTATGTTGATGATATAATTTTTGGTTCTACTAATCAAGATTTTTGCAAAGAATTTGGTGATATGATGTCTAGGGAGTTTGAGATGTCAATGATAGGAGAACTTAGTTTCTTCCTTGGACTTCAAATCAAACAACTCAATGATGGGGTTTTCATAAGTCAATCCAAGTATGTGAAGGATTTACTCAAAAGATTTGGCATGGATGACGCAAAGCCTATCAAGACTCCTATGGCTACAAATGGACATCTTGATCTAAACGAAGGAGGTAAATCTGTTGATTTAAAGCTTTATAGGTGTATGATTGGTAGTTTGCTTTATCTTACCGCATCTAGGCCCGATATTATGTTTAGCGTTTGCATGTGTGCACGTTTTCAATCGGCTCCAAAAGAATGTCATTTAATGGCTGTCAAAAGAATATTAAGATATTTAAAGTATTCCTAAAGTATTGGCCTTTGGTATCCAAAAGGTGCTAAATTTGATTTGATTGGATATTCGGATTCGGATTATGCGGGTTGTAAAGTGGATAGAAAAAGCACATCAGGGAGTTGTCAATTTTTAGGTAGATCCTTAGTGTCTTGGTCTTCCAAGAAACAAAACTCTGTTGCCCTTTCCACCGCCGAAGTCGAATATGTTTCTGCAGGTAGTTGTTGTGCACAATTACTTTGGATGAGGCAAACATTGATGGACTATGGAATATCATTTGATAAAATGCCTCTTTTGTGTGATAATGATAGTGCAGTGAAAATAGCCAACAACCCTGTCCAACATTCAAGAACCAAGCATATAGATATCCGCCATCATTTTCTTAGAGATCATGTGTGCAAGGGAGATATTGAAATTAGCCACATTTGCACTGAAAATCAATTAGCAGATATCTTTACCAAACCTTTAGATGAAGGCCGCTTTTGCCTATTGAGGAATGAGTTAAATGTCATTGACTATTCAAATGTCGCTTAAACTCTTGTCACATGCACTTTGGGTCTTAGTTGCATTTTATGTAAATTACCAGCAGTAATCCTATGAACTTTTTGTATGAATATGAAAAATGACTGGCATCACGAACCAGGAGTTCGAAGAACTGACTCAGCATGGCCAGAATTTGTACGGTCTTCAACTCTATGATAAGGTAATCACGGATGAGCAGAAGATTGAGAAGACTCACTCTACCTTTCACCCGAATGCGGTGCAATCCGCACACAACTATTGTCAAAATGGCTATAAGAAGTATGCCGCGGTGATTGACATGATGAAAGTTGCGAAAGCTCAAGATGATGTTCTAAGAAAGAACTACATCCCACAGCCGCTTAGTAGCAATCTTGGCCATGAAGACAATGCTAGCAGCTACAAGGTGAGGAAGCCTCTCACGAAGGAGAGGGGCAAGAAGGATAAGGTCATGGGTCGCATCACGTTATTGATGTTTTCCAGTCTAAGAAAATGGCAAATGATAGCATGAGGCACACCTCGCTATTGCAGGCACGAAGGATCCACACCCATTAGTTGCACTTATGGATGTGGACAGCCTAGTAGCAGCCCCCATCATTTCTCCTTTGGACATAGCAGCGGCCACAGTTATAGTTGCCCAAAAGGAGAAGATCGTCATGTAGCGGATTGAGACAGAAGTTTCTGAATACTTCGCTGATTCGATATAGTGCATGCATTGCACTTGGATCTTTTATAATAACTTGCAGTTTGTAATTGAAGCAGAACATTGAATTATTTTATTCTTTGAATAATGGTTGTGAGCTCTAGGAGAGCTAAGCATTAAAAATCTTATAATGAGTCCTGCAAGACTTATATTCCCGTATTTATGATAACAAATTATGTTTTGATATATGAAGTATTTTATTTATGTGTTGCTTGTTTTCTGCTACATATTAATAAAGTACATTATATTAGAACGCATGTAGCCTTACGACAATTGCGGGCAGCGATACTGTGGATATCGTGAGGATATGTGCACGATCTTAGAATGATGAGTCAATTGGCAATGGCTTTGTTGGTTTGCAAAATCTCGCGTTTTCGGTTTTGCTTCAGGTCTGTCAGACCACAGGCGGTCTCTGAGGGTGGCGGTGTCGACCGCCGTGGAAGAGGTCCGACCGGCCATGTGCTCCGGTCCGACCGGTATTGCCTAAAAGTGGTTTTTGGAGCTGAGCCAAAAATAGGATGTGTAGGCAGGTGAGGGGAGTCTCCTGGATGTGGTCACATAATTTTTGGAGCTCCCAGCCAAAAGTTCTATTCATTTGAAAATTCCAGAAGGTTTCGGATTTTCGAGTTGAATATTTGGCTAAGTCATTTCGTGCGGTCCGACCGCCGTTATGGAATCGGTCGGACCGGCCTGAAATCGGTCGGACCGGCTGTGCGGGGCGGTCAGACCGCCGATCACTTGAAGGTGAGCCTTCTTGGCATTGTTGTGATTTGAATGTGGTTATTGCATGGATGTCAATGCTTTATTGTTGAATATTGCATTGTGGAACTAACGTGGGTCAAGTTGTAAAGACCTTGTTCCCGGAGACGATTTGTTTGTCTATTGCTGTGCAGGTGGCTTGCAGGTCAACGACGTCAACGGTGAGGTGGATCGGGACTACGCTTGGAGAGCTGAGGTCCAGAACGATCATGGATGCCGGGTGAGGTCGTGTGACTCAAGCATGGTGCAGAATGAGCAACATGGATCGAACGGGTAGTTCGGTGCAGCTGGTTGGATCAGGCGGTGCGGAAGTTGGTGCAAGTCTCTAGGAAGTTCCGATGGGATTCGGACAGGAGAGACTTGGCGACGTGATGAGAGCCGCTGATCAACCTACACGTGGTGAAGCAGGCGATTGCTTCAACAGTGGTGTGTGAGTGGGTCCCATGTGTGTGTGGGTCCCAAATGTGAAAACCTAGCCTCTGCTATAAATAGAAAGGGTGGAGATGTAAAACCCCTTGAAGCACTTGGAGCCCTCATTTGGAAAGCCCCTTGTTAGGGTTAGGGTTTGAGAGGAGAGGAGAGGTTTGGAGAGATTGTATGTGTGCTCTTTGTTGAGCTCTTGTCCTCCTTGTTGGAGTGGCTTTGTAAGCATCTTGTGAGATCAATCAATCTTGTGATGCTTGCTTGAGAGATCAATTGTCTCCCTTGTGTTCTTCTCTCTTTTGATGAATTTGGTGCTTCCTTGATTCAAGTGTTTAAGCTTGGTCTCTTGACCTATTTTGTCTTGCTTTGATGTGTGGGAATACTCCTAGAATCATCTAGATCATCAACCCCCACAAGCAAGTCTTGAATCAAAGATTTTCGTATTTCTAGGGTTTGTGCACTTCTTTGGTAAAACCTTGAGAGATCGATTCTACGAAGTGGATCCGAAGGATCGTCGCTAGAAATAGGTCTCTAATATCCTTAGGGAGGTGTGCTCCAAATTTGGTCAAGTTTCATTGGTTGAATCAAAAGTTGGACCAAATTTCGTTTTGGATTTGGGCTTGGCATTTCGGTTCTAGACTAAATCGGTCGGACCGATTTTTATCTGGTGATCGGGCGCTTGACATTGATCACTTGGATTGTGGACGGCCGGACCGCCCGTGTCCGAAACATTTCGGTGAGTTTAATTCTCCACATTTGTGTCTTGTGGTTAAGGGGGTTATCGAATTCAGCACAAGGCTTCCTCTGTGCGCTTACTGATCTTCTTAGCTTTCATAGCTAAAGGAGTAAAGTTCGTGTTGAATTTGATTAAGGCGAGAAATTTGAGAAAGCGCCTATTCACCCCCCCTAGTCGCCTATACGGTCCTACAGATACGTATATAATAGGCCCAGGAATGGCCATAATTATACTCTCAACGGACATAACTTTGGTCATGAAAGAAGTCTTGTTGTGCTCATAATCGACTAGAACTCTCAAGGATATTCGCGCTAACGGTTTCCACATAGAGACCGAATAAGAGCATGGTAAAAAATACCTGCTCATTATAAAGCGTGAAGAAAGTAGAAAATGGTATTGGAACGACTTCCTTCATTTGAAAATGGGCTATACTACACTAATATTAAGGCATCTGCAGCCTATACTGCTATGAAAACTGTATTTAGAAACTCTGAAACTCTTCTATATCTGGCATGATAGATCATGTCGCCTAGGTCTTAGGATGATGAGAAATATAATTAACAATTCACAGGGACATAATGGAATCAGAAAGATTTTGTGTGCCCTGAATGTGCCACCGGGAAAATGATTATTAGACCCTCTACTCTGATAATGGCACCGAGTTCAAGAATTCCTACTTTGAGAGTTTCTGTGGTGAGACAGGTGTAGAGCACCACTTCTCCTCTCCGCACGTCCCTCAGCAGAATGGCGTTGTGGAGAGGAAGAATCGTACCTTGGTCGAGATGGCCAGGACAATGCTGAATGAATATTCTACACCTAGGAAGTTTTGGGCTGAGGCAATTGCCATGCATGCCATGTTTCAAACAGAGTTTTTCTTAGGGCACTCTTGCATCGCACTTCTTATGAGTTGAGATATGGGCGAAAGCCCAGTGTCTCGCATTTTTGTGTGTTTGGTTGCAAGTGTTTTATTCTCAAGTGCGGGAACCTAGATAAGTTGAGTCACGATCGTGTGATGGGATCTTTCCGGGTTACTCGACTTCTTCTCGTGCCTATAGAGTCTAGAACTGCGAGTCTAGCAAAATGGTAGAAACCTGTGAGGTGACCTTCGATGAGGCGGTCAGGGACTAGGCACGATATCTCGAGTTCTCTAGGCGACCGAGTCCATCTTCATGGACGATGAGGAAGACGGAGATGAGGGTTGTCTACCCGATCCAGTTCTTTCTCCTCCTCTTGAGGTGCCTTCTTCCACCGCACCTCGAGGAGATCAGCCTTTGTCGTCTGCTGCTTCCGAAGCTAGTGGCTCTGTCCCTATCTCATCTTCTCATGAGATAGAGGCCACTTCTTCATCTCACCCTGGACCTCCTAGACACATTCAAAAGGACCATCCTTCAGAGCAGATCATTGGAGATCTATTTGAGCGAGTCACTCGTTCAAAAACTGACATGTCTCTCTTCTGTCTCCATTCTGCCTTTATTGCCTCTTTTGAGCCTAAAGACGTTTGTCATGCTCTTTCTGATGAGTCATGGATTAATGCCATGCATGAGGAATTGGAAAACTTTGAAAGAAACAAGGTCTGGACGCTTGTTGAGCCCCCTCGAGGTCACAATATCATTGGGACCAAGTGGGTTTTCAAGAACAAGCAAAGCGAAGATGGGGTAGTCATTCGAAACAAGGCAAGACTGGTAGCTCAGGGTTACTCCCAGGTTGAGGGTCTCGATTTTGAGGAGACTTTTGCCCCTGTAGCCAGACTTGAAGCTATTAGAATCTTGCTTACCTTTGCAGCTTCTAAGAGCTTCAAGCTTTACCAGATGGACGTCAAGAGTGCCTTTCTCAATGGACTAATTGAGGAAGAAGTCTATGTCAGACAGCCCCCAGGTTTCGAAAACCCCAAGTACCCTAATCATGTCTTCAAGCTTTCAAAAGCTCTTTATGGACTTAAGCAAGCTCCTCGAGCCTGTTATGAAAGGCTTAAGTCTTATCTTTTGAGTCATGATTTTGAGATGGGTAAAATTGACAAGACCCTGTTCATCCGCCGTCTTGGCACCGATCTTCTGCTCGACCAGATTTATGTGGATGACATTATCTTTGGCGGCTCCTCGCATGCTCTCGTCTCTCAGTTTTCGGATGTCATGAGCTCAGAGTTTGAGATGAGCATGATGGGTGAGTTGAGTTTCTTCCTGTAACATCCCAAATCTGAAATTGAGTTTCAAGTGTAAGAAAATCAGGAGGAATTAAAACTTTTCTTGCATTTTGAAGCCATTGATCATTTTTGTAATTCTTGATTTAAGGAATTATGGAAGTCACCATCAGAATCCTAAATTGACTGCAATAAAAAAACCTCCTTGTAATAGATCTTGTGCCAAACCCTGGGAAATCTTTTCCCTGAGTTCTAGGGAGGCTTGGCAACCCCTCTGAATTATCTCATGATTTTTGGAAATTATTTGATAATTTCTGGAGGCGAGTCAAAGCTTGGTCAAACCATAGCTTTCACCTTCTGGAATTTTTGAAGGAAAATTCAGTACATTAAAATCTCTGGAAATTTCATATGAGATTCCTCCGGTCGTCAGCAAACTCCAGTTAAAATTTCATAAATTTTGGAGTGTGTTTGCTACCTTAAATAATTCCTCAAAAATCAGTTATTCAAATTCAAACCCTAACTGGTTTTCACTGTTCCTTAGGTTCGAGTTGGACTCGGGCCCGAGCCACTGAACTCGGTCCAACCTACTAACTGTACCCACTCAGTCGTTCGGGCGCTGGGGTCGTGAGCCGTTGGATCGGCATCGAACGGTCTTCGACCAGCCGAACGATGGAGTCGTTTTGATTCACCCGATCTAACTCAGTCGTTAGATCGGCATCGAACGGTCTTCGACCGGTAGAACCGGATCGTTTCAATCGCGCGATCCGGCCGGTAGTTCGATTTCAATCCGACGACCACCGAGTCGTCTCCTGCCTCTGTCCGCGCGCGCGTGAGCTCTGCCGTGGCGTGCGCAGAGGAGAAAAGCAGTGGCATGCAGTCCACACTATGTCCACCTTTAAACGGCTAGCTCTGAGTGCATTAAATGCCTGTTGCGCTCATCTCTCAGAGGGCCATGACTCAACTGCTCCCGTCGCTCTCAAGTGCTCTCATGGCGGTGTTGACCCGACCGAAAACCCGGCCGTTGCTCACCGCCATTGCTCTATTTAAACTCCTTTGCTTCACCTTGGCTTCCTTTAGCACTTTCGCAACTCAGGCTAGCACTCACCGGCTTGCTTGAGCTGCAGATCCCTCGCACTCTCTTCGACCGAGCATTGTTGAGTGTGGAGCTTGGTGGAGGCGGTGCGGTGGGGTTTTCTTCTTCAAGTCTTCGCCCCCTCTGCTCCCCTTTACTCTTTGGAGCTTAACTCTCACGCGGTTTGGTTCTCTCTGTACCAGTCATTTGTGGCCTAGCGAGAACCTTACCACCGCCGTTCGGATACTCGTCGCCGGAGCCACTCAGTGGGTCTCGGTGGTTCTTCGGCTCAAGTAAGTCCGTATTGCCTGTAGGAGCTCAGCGTGTTTCGTTTTCTTTTGGTATTGTTCGTTCGGAGTCCTCCCGAGCCGTACCTACTCGGCCGCGCTCAGGTGGTCGTCCGCCGTCATGACCCTACTCGACCCGTCTTGGCGCGGTAGGACCATTGAACTTTTAGACGCTCATCCACGCCCTTGGTCGGCCCGCCGTGGTCGGGCCGCCGAGCCACCGCAAAGCGTCGCGGAAGGCGTTACCTAGTGGTCGGATTCAGACCGGTTACCTAGCTTAGTCGTAAGCTCTACTACGATGTATAAATGGTCGTAGGTCTTATTACGACTATGCCGAGGGCATGAGTCCTTCTACGACTAGTACCTAGTCGTAAGTTAAGATACGACTTGTACCTAGTCGTAAGTTCTTCTCGACCCTCAATCGGTCGTAAGTTCTTCTACGATCGGAACTTAGTCGTAAGACTTGCTACGACTTCGTCATAGTCGTAGAGTTCCGCTACGACCACTACGGTCGTAAGACCTTCTTTCGGTCGTAGTTTTGGCATTAAGAATCCAAATCAATTGGTTCTTGTTGCTAAATTCTTTATAAATCGATGTCTTGCTTGGTAAGATTTTGAATTTTGGAAAAAGTTTTTTGTTGAGTCCTTGCATTTTATTCGTTCTTATCGATTGCTTTTCGCTTCTCGTTAGGATCCAAGAGCACATTGACAACATAAGTGATCTGACTACATCTTGGCCGTGACAAGCGAGCAGCAAGCGGTTTGATCATGTTCATCCCATTATTTTCAAGTCTACTATATTGCTTTCAACTCGTATGTATGCATTGCTATTTTGTTGTTAAAATACGGTTAGTGTCCTATAGTTGCACAATCTGTAGGACTTGTTTATCCTCTACTAACTTGAGCTTAGGTTATTGGTCGTGGTCGGAGTTCGATGGATGGACTCTGGTCACTTAGTAGTTTTCGATTGGAAATTGCTTAGAAATGCTTAGTTTGGTAATCTTTGGCGATCATCGATTTTTAGTCGATGATCTTGATCACACATTTAAGTATTATGTCTTTACGACCAAAGACTTGTCTTTGTGTTATTTTGTAAAATCAAAATCAAAATGAAAAAGCGATTTGGACTTGGGCAAGTGGTGGGATGGTGGGTTATTGGGTTTGTGGTTGCCTTGCCTAAGTCAACAAGGACCGAACATCTTGTGTCACACTCTCCAAGCATTTTTGCGTGCTAACCACGCTTGAGAGGATATGGGACCTCTCTTGACTTAGTACTTTGGCGTGGGTTATCTTGAGTCGCGGGAGGGGTTGTGTGTGTTGTGTGAAACATGATATGTGGCCGTGTTCTTGTGTGGGTGTGCGGTGGTGGAGATTCGGGTAGGCTCTCCACCTCGAGGAGCGTCGTAGTTGTCAAGGCTTTACCCAGGAAGGGTAGTTGACCGAGGCTTTACGATGACTCAGACACAACGTATGGGTTTCTATCCATACTGGCGGCTCGTGAATAATTCACAATATTGGAAGCGTCTCGTAAGACTTAGCCGTCTTGAGCATACCTTGAAGTGTGCTTAATAGCTTGGCAAAAGGCGGTGCAGCGTGTGGGAAATTGGTACACCTGCGCAGGATAAAACTATTCGAATAGCCTCGCCCTAGGTTATGGACACGCTTGGTTAGGTTTTGCAAGAGTTAGACTTCAACCTTTTAAAACTAAAATTTGACATGGGTGGTATGAATGGGTAATTCATGCTATTGTTGTGGTGACCACCGGTCGTGGTCACTTCGAGGATTATTCTTCGTTCCTATCTCTTGTTATATTGTTGTCTTTTGCGATTATTTGATCGTTAAAAACCGATTTGAATAACATTGCCTTCAATCTATTACATTATTGCAATGGAAAATTGCTTTATGCTAAAACTAAAACATCTGACCTCCACTTCTATGAGCTTGCATGTAGCATATGTACAGGTTTGTTACACCATCTGTAAGTCTTGCGAGTACATTCAAAGTACTCACGGCTTTTTGCATTTGCTTTTGTTTGCGGGGAAGAAGGTGAGCCCCAAGGGCCTCACTTACGTGAAATGTCTTTGTGGTTTGACGACTAGCTTGGCGGTCGGTCGGTTGCCTTGTGGGTTAAAGGCACACCGATTGGCTCTTTGTTGTAGCCATCTTATGGCACTTTTGCTTCATTGTTAAATTATTGTTGTCTCTTTTATTGTTGGCCAGTTGGCCTCTCTTTTGTAATGACTCCGTTTAATATTATTAATACTTCTATTACATTACGTGTTTTGGTTCTATGTGGATGAATGGAATTGATACATAAATTTTGTGATGAGGTGTGTATCTTGCATTTAAGGAAGTATACATGTCTCGAGTCTCGGATTATCTGCTTTGTGATGCTAGGACCGAATGGATGGTTAAGCATTACAAGCCGGATAAACCGGGGTCTCACACTTCCTTGGCTTCCAAATCAAACAGACTCGGGAAGGTACTTTCCTGCACCAAGGCAAGTACACTCGTGATCTCCTGAGACGCTTTGACATGAGTGATGGCAAGCCAGTGTCAACTCCAATGGCTTCCACAGCCTCACTTGACCCAGATGAAGACGGCGAGCGCTTGATCAAAAGGAGTTCAGAAGCATGGTAGGCTCTCTCTTGTACCTCACAGCCTCGAGACCAGACATACATTTCTCCGTGTCTTTGTGCTCGATTTCAGGCTTCTCCTCACGTATCTCACCGCCGGCGGTGAAGCGCATCTTCGGTACCTTGAGCTACCATTGACTATGGTATCGGTACTCTTCCTCTTCTTGTCTATCTCTTAGAGCCTTCTCCGATGCGATTTATTGGTTGTAGGATAGATAGGAAGAGCACCTCCGCACTTGCTAATTCATTGGCACTTCTCTTGTCTCTGGTCTTCAAGGAAGCGATCCGGTGTTGCCTGATCCGCTGCAGAGGCGAATCGTTGTTGCGACCGATTCTTTGTAGCCAAGTGCTTTGGATGGTCTCGACCTTGTAGGACTTTGGGTTAATGTCGGCCGTGTTCCACTCTTTTGTGATAACACGTCTGCGATTTGCATTGCCAAGAACCCATTGCAACATTCTCGGACCAAGCATATTGATATCGATATCACTTTCTTGAGACCATGTAGAGAAGGGTGACATTGTGCTCGGTTTGTGGAGAGTGAACACGATTGGTGATATCTTCACCAAGCCTTTGGGCTGACTCTCGGTTTGACTCTGGGGAGAGCTTGGGGTGGTTTGTCCTTGTGGACTTTGTGAGGGGAGCTTGTGTTTTACTACTGTATTATATTTTAATTATGCTATTTCTCCTTTCTGGTTGCATTTCATTTAAGTGCTTTGGGTCTAAGTCCTTCCAGCATATGTTAGAGTGGTTCTCTTGCCAAGTTGCTTTGTTTGCTAATTCTTATCTTGTGCTTCTAGGATGCTGCTTATTAGCTGTTTCTCCTCTCTCTAAGTAGAGCTTACTCACTTCTTATAGGTTCTAGCGAGGATCGGGCCACCCTTGGGTAGACAGGGACAGTGTTTGCTCCTTAGTGTGTTAGTTGATCAGCTGATAGTCCTGGAATCATATGGGGTAGATAAGAATCAGTCTGAGCTATAGTACTCTCTATATCCTATCTATGCTCTAAGGACTGCCTTTTTCTGTTTCTCTTATCAGGTTCTCGATTTTGTTCTTTTGGTTCAGGGGGAGTTCATCTTGTTTCTTCAAGTTCTTAAATTTGTCATAACTCAACCTGAATTAACAAGTGCATCTCATTCTGAAGGAAATCTGATTTTTTCTGCATTTCATCTTGCATTGTAATATAATTGCATGGAGCCTCTTTATTATCCCTTATGAACTGTTTTCACTGTTTTACATCTTGCTATGATTTATGCTAAACTGCTAGATTTATCATGACTTTCTATGTGTAGTTTAGTCTTTGCCATGATAAGGTGACTAAAATTGCTCAACTTGAACTAAAATCTTGTCATGATAGCTCTTGAGACTAGTCTGTTGAAGTTATCCTTTTATGATTCTCGCCATGTCAAGTAGGCTGAGTTGAGTCTTGAATCTCTATTGGACTTTAGAGTGAGCTATGTCAGTTCGTTAAGAAACATGACTTATCTTTAATCGTTGGTCTAAAAACTTCAAAAGCAAAAATGATCTCTTTTGTGCGAAAAAAAACTGATCTCACTAAATCTTTCTCATGAGACTGCTTGCCATTGCACTAGGCATGAACTCAGGGGGAGCCTTGGATGACCTAAGATCACTTCCTTAAGTTTGTTGCTTGGAGTGGTCGCATAAGGCTTGGGATCTAGCACATGGTTAAGATTTGAAAAATGGTTGAAGCTTAGGAGGCAGTTGTGGATGGCACCTAGTCCAGGACTTGCTTCACTAAGATAAAGCCATAATTATGTTTCCAGAAAAAGAAACTTGTGCTAAAATTGCTTTTCTTCGAACAGACCAAGTACTTGATCAAATGAGTCTTTCTTACATCTGGTAGCACTCTAAACTGTTCAATATTATGCTTCTTGGTTCCACTTAGAGTATTTGACATGGCTTGTATCATCCTTGGATACCTTTAGCTAGACTACAATCTTGGTTTATTTGACTTGCTAAAGAATTGGACCATTTCTCAGATTATGGATTTTCTGTCTTAGCTATTCTATACATCAATTGTCATGATCTTGATAACATTCTTATGTGTTATGGCTTGGTGTAATACTCTAATAGTCATTTTGGATAATCTTCATGGCTCCTAATGCTTAAAATGAATATCATATAGTCATTTCCTCTCTTTAAAACTTCTTGATGTGTTTATTGCCAAAAGGGGGAGAAGTTAGTTTGGAGAGAAAAAGTCTTGTGGAGCTTTGCAGAAAAATTTGCTCTTTCATTTAAAGCTCAAATCGTTCTTCTTTGACAAACATGGTCTTGAGCCTTCTTGATTTCTAGATTAGACCATGTTTGGTCTTTATCACAAACTCTCTATATGCTTTTTCGTGTTTGTCAATATACTCATCAAGGGGAGATTGAGAGACCATGTGAGTAGGGTCCCCTTTCGAGTGATGAGTATTTGACGCTATGTTGAATAGTTTGTGATTGGATTCATCGCGTTTTGCTTCTTTATAAGTTGGTTACGGATTATGCGGAACTTAGGTTTTGGAATGCGGAAGTTAGATAATCGAACTTCATACAGTAAAACGGAACTTCCTATTATCCTGACGTTTGTGTTCTAGTGTGTCGATAATCGGAACTTCCGCTCCTGGGAATGCGGAACTTCCGATAAACCTGACAAGTGTCTTCTGCTGTGACGAAAATCGGAATTTCAAATCTGGGAGTGCGGACGTTCCGATAATCGGAACTTCCGCAATGGTAAGTGCGGAACTTCCGTTTGTGGGCAGAACTGTGCAGAAAGGCATAGTTTTGTTTTTGAGTTGTGAATTGATTTGAGTTAAATACAAATGATGATTCTATTATCTTGAGCAATGCTATGTGATGTGTTTCTTGTCTGTGCTGGTTGCAGGGCATCGAGGTGGAGTCGTGGCGAGACACGTGGAGACCGGACTAGACGCAGGCGGCGTTGAGGTCAAAACGGTAAAGATGTGTCGAAGACGGCGTGCACTCGAGGCGGTTGCGAGTCGTGAACAACAAGGAATGCATGAGCTTCCAGAAGGTGTGCGAGGGGCGAAAGGGTAATTTCGCAAAGCGGCACAAGTGGAAGCGGGCTCCGTTAGGGTTTAGCCGGCATAACGGGTTGGAGACCCGTTAGCCAAAGGCTATAAATAGAGGTGAACCCCTGGTTGTTTGGTTGGACTTTTGGTGAGAGAAAATTAGGGTTAGCTTTAGCTAAAGAGCCTTTGGAGAGGTTGTTTTGCTTTTTGGAGAGGTTGTTGTGTTGGAGAGGATGAACTGAAATTTGTGTAATCATTCCTCTGTGTTTTCCTCTATAATCTTTTGATTCCTATCAATGAAATTCTGAGGTTTTGGTTATTTGTTTATGCCTCTTTTATTCTCTCTGTTCATGTTGAATATCTAGGGTTTTGGTGAAACTTTTGATTCCTCTTATGGGATGGCATGAAACTTGATATCTAGAATCTTACTGATATTGCTAACATATCCTCAAAGTTTCATGAGCCAAGAATCTAACTATCTTGCGAATCGTAGTTTTTGGTCTCTCTTGTCAAATATTCAAGAAATCCGTTTTTGCTTTGATTAGTGGATCTTTGTTTGCGATTCCTTCTCAATGAGGTCAAGATGTTGTTTAGGATGATGTCGTGTAAGACTTGACCCGAGAAGAGCAACAATCTTTGAGTATTTCGGATTTTTGGAAATTTCCAGTACGTACTGTTCTTCGATCAGGACAATCGGAACTTCCGCTATATACAAGGCGGAACTACCGCAAGGTAGAATCGGAGCTTTCGATATCTGACAGAATAGCCCAGTTTTGTTTAAACCTTTTGGATTTGATTTACTTCACGTCTCTTGTTTATCAGAAGTTTTTGGATTGCTGTGTGGACATCTGAGAGGGGAGAATCTTAATTTTTAAGGCACCATTCACCCCCCTCTGTTGCCATTTCGGTCCTTCAGATGCGTGCACACACATCGGAGCTGAAAAACTAAGGGACTTACCCCGCAATTGAAAGCAGCGGTGAGCAAGTAGAAGTATCGCCCTACGAAGAAATAGCTATAAATTATGTGACAACGGGAGAATCTATGAATAAGCCAACTGCCAATGTCGACATTTACTTTGCAAAGAAAATTAACACAATCATCGATCTTGATCTAGAGCATGCATCGCTCGCTGAATGTAAGAAAATATCAGATCGAGAAGATTGGAAGAAGGCAATAGAAACTAAATTGTTCTCTCTGAATAAAAGAGAGGTGTTTGGGCCTGTAAGCCGCACACCTCCCCATGTGCACCTCGTAGGGCATAAATGAGTATTTGTTCGAAAGAGAAATGAAAAAGCAAGGTTCGTTGCACAAGGTTTCACTCAACGTCCAGGAGATTGTTATGAAGAAACATATTCCTCGATCATGGGCGGAATTACCTTTAGATATTTATCTCAATGGCAGTGAACATGAGTTAGAAGTGAAATTGATGGATGTGGTAACTGCATACCTTTATGGAAATTTAGATTCAGACATTTATACGAAGATACCTGAATGTATCCCTGTCCCGAATCAAGATAGAGCAAATAGAAATCTATACAGTGTGCAACTCAGAAAGTCACTGTATGTACTGAAGCAATCAGACAGAATGTGGTATAATCGCTCGAAGCGACTTTCTATACAAGAAAGGCTACACGAACAATGAGAATTATCCCTGTGTATTTATATGATGATCCCATGATGAATTTTGTATAATCTCAGTGTATGAAGATGATCTAAATATCATTGGAACCCTAGAAGGTATTAAGAAAGCAAGCTCTTACCTGGAGTCGGAGTTCGAAATAAAAGATTTGGATCAAACCAAATACTGCCTAGGCTTGCAGCTTGAGCATACTCCGGAAGGGATTCTAGTACATCAGCCAACCTACACTTAGAAAGTGTTAGAAATGTTCGGCTTTAAAAAGGCATATCTTTCGAAAGTGCCGATGGTCGGGAGATCCTTGCAGCAAGACAAGGATCCGTACAGACCTAAAGAAGAGGGGGAGGAAGTCCTGGGACCAGAATTCCCGTACCTGAGTGCAGTAGGAGCACTCATGTATTTAGCAAACTGTAGTAGATCAGGCATTGCATTTGCTGTAAACCTATTAGCAAGGTATAATACAGAACCTACCAAAGGCATTGGCAGGAAATAATGGTCATCTTCCGTTACCTTCAAGGAAGTAAAGAACTTGGTCTGTTCTACAGAAAGAAACCAAGACCTGTCTATGAATGGCTATGCAGATGTCGGGTTCCTGTCGAACCCGCATACAACCAAGTCGCAAACAGACTATGTATTCCTATGTGGTGGAACTACAATTTCATAAAAATTGTCTAAGGAAAGTCTTGTATCGACTTAGACGAATCACTCACAAATCATAGCACTGTACGAGGCCTCACAAGAATGTGTTTGGCTTCGGTGGAAGATTCACTATATCCAGCAGTCATGTGGATTGAATACCGCGTAAACCCCCACAATTATCTATGAAGATAATGCAGCTTGTGTTGCACAAGTGCAAATAGGTTATGTGAAGAGTCCCCTCACAAAGTATATCAACCCCATGTTCTTCTATGCTCATGAATTATAAAAGATGGACAGAATTAAGGTACTCATACTAAGTCATGTGAGAATCTTGCAGATTCATTCAGTGAGTCACTTCCAGCATCTAGTTTTGAAAGGTGCATAGGTGGAATTGGAATGATAAGACTTAAAGAAGTGCAGAATTCAGGGGGATAATCTTCACGAACTCATTGTTGAATCTTGATCACGAAGATCGAGTACCAAAGAAGAAATCTTGGAGATTAAATGAAATTGGGTGGATTGTACTCTTTTTCACTTGACGAGTTTTCCTGAAGTTTCTCGGCTAAGGTTTTTAATGAAGCAATTCGTGCAACGCAGCGGAACGCATGTCATGTACTTTTTCTCCAAATTTTTCCCACTGGGTTTTTTATGGAGTTTTGACGAGACATGAACATGTTGGATGAGTGTCCAAGGGGGAGTGTTAAGAAACCGGGCCTAGAACTCCTGGCCTAATTGGACTCCTCGTCCTCTGATGCCTATAAATAGAGGAGGACGCCCTCATTGTAACAGATGTCTTTTGAGAAGCAATAAAACAGACCTTAAAGTCCCCTTATATTTCTGTATTCGATCTATTATTATGTTCTTATGTTCTTGCATTGTTCTTACGATTTTGAGTTTATCTACAAGGTAATCGCTCGAACTGGACTCGCTAACGACGGTTTCTCAACAAGATCAACATGAGAGACATCCTCACTTGCAGTCGCAGTAGGCCTAAGACAGACTAATAGACCTATTACTTTTGGACTCACCTCTTCACTACCAATGTGGGTCTGTAACAGGCTTTAAAAAAAGTGGGTTGATAACAAATAGTAACACCTGAATTTGTTGTTCGAACTGCAAAATTTGCCAGACTTCTAACTAGTGTCGATCTGTTAGTTGACTATGTGTACTTGGACCAACGCTCACCCAAATGTCTAGTAGTAGCACACAATCTACATGCATTATTTATTCTCCTTGCATACTCAAACTACTTGTCAAAAGGTTATTCTCAAACACAAGCATTTCACAGTCAAAACATGCACCCAATTTACAGTAGTACAAAGTACCAGTACCATCTAACCAACATAAATCACACTGTATTCGTCGAGAAAAAAGAAAAAGGAACGGCGGGATCGTCCAGTCCAATCGGACGGGCAGGAAGAAGCAACGTCACCCGCCATGCATTGGGAATTTTGAAAGCGGCATATACCAGCGGAAGAAAATTTGTCAGAATAAGACTTCACGCGAAATCCTTTTTATCAACTGTTGAATTAACCCTCTCAAAAACGATTCAACAGCAAAAGTTACGGCCTTCCCCTCATATTTTTTTTTTCCTGTACTATCCATGACAATTCGATCAGGGTTTTAGTAAAAGAAACAAACTCCGCTGCATACGGTGCTTCACACTCACAGGCGGACAGTACGCACCACTTCACTCCTCGAAAACCTCGCCGCTTAAAACACTCTCCAGCCTGCACTGATCACCGGTTCACCGCCCTAATAAATCCCTCTGCTGAGCTCCACTCACATTTCGATTCCCCAATCCCATTCCCCTATCGCTGCCCTAGTTCTAGCTTAGCATCTCGCTGCGGTCGCCGGCGGCCGGCTCCCGATTGGCCGGCCGGTCGGGATGGGGAAGCGCAGGGCTAGGAGGTGGACCGGGAGGCACCGCAGCGGTGGGGGCGGGGTCGGGGCCGGGGGCGGGAGCAAGCGGCCGCGGGGCAAGGAGGGGGAGAGCGAGGAGGACTACTGCTTCGCCTGCAAGGACGGCGGCCTCCTCCGCGTCTGCGACTACAGGTTCGCCCCCGGCGCGGCCGGATTCGTCGTCCCGTCCCGTCTCGTCTCATCTCATTCTCGCCCATGCAACTCGCAGAGAAAACGAAATGCTGGTTGATGCTAATGCTCGTAGAGTTTACTAGGATCATCAGAACTGCGTGCTTAATTTGTTAAGCTAAGACTAGGAGGAAACTGCATGCTCTAGCACTCATAGAGCAGGACCTGCGTGATGGTCTTTGGTCTAAAAAGCAGGGCTTGCGTTGTGGCATTGTCGTCTCCACTGATCCCCTGTCAGTTAGTTCTGTGGTGCTGGTAGGTGCTGATCAACGCTGGATGTAGGTACCGCGGTGGGGCGCTTGTTAGCTTGCGATTGATTTCCCTTGTTTGTGGTGCAAAACCGAAGCTCTCGGTTGGAAGAGCAAACTGAGGCACATTGTTGGTTGCTTACTTGCTTGGTTCATCCAGTTTCTTATAGCCAAGTGCATGATACAATGCTATGCCCGCTACATAATGAGCTCTTGGAGATCGTTGTGTACTGGAAGTTTATTTGCTTAGTTATTTTTTGAGCGCTATGCCGTGTTACTTGTTCATGAATTTTTGGCCGATTTGCCCGCTTTTTGATTCGTTTTAGCAAAACTAGCCATCGGTCGACCAAAATTGCAAAAATAACACCGCGACAGGCTAGGTACGCGTTGCGTGGCACATGCAGCGCACCGATACCGCGACAAGCTGATGCCGCGCTCCTAAACCACTGCAAGTACCTATCGTGTTCTAGGACCGCTGCAGGTACCTGTCGCACTCTCAACCGGCTACATGTATGTGCCGCTACGAACCTACCGCACTTTTAGTTTGCGGCAGGTTTGCTGCCGCGCTTCCAGACCACAATAGGTTTGTCCTACCGCGCTTGGTGGCTCCTGCCGTGGTGCAAATTTTTTCCCGCGCTTCCAGAGCGCTGCATGTGCCCACCTAACCTGCCGCGGTGCTATTTTTGCAATTTTGGTTGACTGGAGGCTAGTTTTGCTAAAATGAATAAAAAAGTGACCAAATCAGCCAATGCCTCACTTGTTCATCTGATAGGTAGATGAATTACTGTGGATTATTTTTCTGGTCCTTTTTTTTTAGTTTTCGCTCTATTTTCATCAAATGTACATTTATACCTAGTAGTATCTTCCAGGAACTGCCACAAAGCTTACCATCCTGAGTGCGTGGGAAAGGATAACAACTTCCTCGATTCGGAAGAACAATTCATTTGTGGTGAGCATCTAGCCATTCGTTCTTTTGTATTGCTACGACTGCCCTTGCTGTGGAAACGCTTGTGGCTATGCACAAGAACAGACTAGCTTCCTTGAATTTGAATTTTGAAATTTTATTACCTTTTTATATAAAAACCATTATAGGCCGTTTGTTCTGTTTAGCTACTTTCTCCATAGTCCATACACCTATGACACTGCACCGCAATATCCTGAGTTAAAAGTTGAAAAGTAACAAAAATATGATATGCCTGGCAGCTAACTAGTTGGGCGCAAACATCAATAATATGTTCTTAAATGGGCACATGTGTGTAACAGAAGCTTGAAGTCTTCTCTATAAGTGCAAATTGTCCAATCTCAGGATTGAACCTAATGTATGGGATCAAGAGAGATGGCCTCAATTAGAATTTTACGTCGCTCATTTTTGTGAACTTTAGTTTCTGTTGTTCAAATTTTCTTCAATTCCACTATAGATTATCAATTTTCTTGACTATTGACCTTAGTGCTAAACATGACAGATTGGCATACATGCTTTATCTGCAAAGGCCGTTCATACTATCGGTGCTTCTGTTGTCCGGGTAACTCTGTTTGTCGTGGTTGCGTGAGACAGGCAGAATTTGTCCAAGTCACGTTGCAAACAAAGGGATTCTGCAACAACTGTCTAAGGATGACAATCATGATTGAGAAGGATGTTGACGTTAACTCCGATGGGGTAACTAAATGCATAGACTTATGAAAATTTTAAGTTACCTTACTGCCATACCATCCATCACTAGGGTTTAACCTTTTTTTTGGCTTGCATCATCTGGAGATCTTTGATAACCTTTTGTACTGCAAATAATTGTTGGCTTGCAGCTGTAGTTAGCTCCTGCAATGTAGTTTAAAAGGCTTGTTTCTTACAGTATAGTTGTTTGCGTGATATTTAGTTATGGATTGTTTGCTTTCATAATTTAATTTGTCTTTCTTTCTTTTCTCCTAGACGTATTTTCTGGTAGTAGTTACTCTCTGCTTTCGATGCCTTTTGGCCTCTATCAAATTTGTCTTTCTTTTTCATCTTTCCTATTTTCTGATAGTAGATTATCTCTGTTTTCTAGGAGAGGGTTGATTTCAGTGACAGGGAGACTTATGAATTTCTGTTTAAGGAGTACTGGGAGATAATTAAAGCAAAAGAGGGCTTGACATTGGATAACCTTCAAGAAGCTCATGCTCTTCTGAAAAGAGGCCTAAACTGCAATCAGTTGTCAGATTCAGAGAAACTTCCTGATGAAGAGCACAGTTCAGATGATGATTTCTTGGGCAATAGTGATGATGGTGATGATGAGCCAACTTGCCGATCTGATTTAAATGGAACACCAAAAAGAGTAAAATCCTTTCTGAAGGAAGGAAAATCGAAGAAGAATGTCTATGTGGGCTGGGGTTCGAGAGAGCTGATTGAGTTCCTTTCATCAATAGGCAAAGATACATCAAAATCTCTAGATCAATTTAGTGCTGCGGAAGTTGTGAAGGACTACATTCGACAAAAAGATATTTTGCAGAAAGATAAGAAAAAACATGTCATATGTGATGACAAACTCCGGTCTTTGTTTAGGAAATCAAAACTGAAGTACAACAAGATATACAGCTTGCTGGAAAGACATATTGCTGCAAACACCACATCAGAGGATGAAGCACCTGCTAGTTCTGAGGATAACAATGATTCAACTGTGAAAAAGAAATCTCGGACCATGAACTCCGAATCTAGTACTCCAAAAGGGGTTTCTGAAAGATACAAAAGATGCTTTGTTTCTCTTGTTCGTGATAACATTAAGTTAATCTATTTGAGGAGATCTTTAGTTATGGATCTGCTAAAGCAGCCAGAGACATTTGAAAGTAAAGTTACTGGCTGTTTTGTTAGAGTAAAGAATGATCCCAGAGACTTTAATTACCACAAGCCTCAAACATTGTACCAGCTTGGACAAGTGACCGGTAATGTTCAACTTTTGGCATTACCTATATGATCTTGGATTACTCTTGTTAGAATAGGAGTTAGAATAGTGACTCTTTTATATTTCCTTATCTACCTTTTGTATTGCCTTATCTGTATATGACATACATCTCTTGTACTCCTATATATATTGCCCATTAGGGCTCTTCAATATACACATAATATTCATAACATGGTATCAGAGCAGAGCTTCTAAACACTAGCCTAAACCCAACCTTCATCTGCTTCTGCTGCCCGCTGCCCCAGGAGGAGCAATCTCCGTTCCCGGGGGCGGCCACATTAGTCGTAGGCTTTCCTTGTAGAAGCAGTAGCAACATCTTCGTCTTCAAGCAACCCGATCTGGATCTCTTCGTGCCATCGTGCTCATCGACCACGAACTCGTCACAGTGGCGTCTCCACGAGGACCCCGGGGAAAAAGGCCTGCCTCGCTACTGAAGGAGGCTTCATGGTTCGCAGCTGATGCGGCCACCATGTTAGACCGCAAGGGCTCCTATACCGTGGCGCTCTGGATGCACGACTGCCACCCCGCCTCGCTCACTCTCAATGAGCACCCCCTCGCCGAGTTCAACTCGGATCCGCGAGGCCCCGAGTTCCGTGCGCCGTCCGTACTCCGCCGGAGTGGAGGAAGAAGGCCGAGCGCCCTAGATCTATCCGTCGTAGCCTCGATTTCGTGCCCGAGCTCCTTTGCTTGCGCCGCTCGAGCCCCGCCCGTGCGTGCGCCTGAGCTCTGCTTCACGCGCCGCCGCCCATGATCTCTCGCTGGACCTCCCGAGCCGTTGCCGCTTCGGATCTGAGCCGCCTGAACGAGCACTTCTCCTCCGACGTCTCCCATGAAATGCCGCTAATGAAGAGCTTGCCAACCCGACTCCATCTCCATCTCCGCCTTCGCTCGGTTTCTCTCGCGCTCGCGTGCGGGAGGGAGAGATAGAGGGGAGAGGGGAATTGCGATAACAACTTCAAAAGCAGTTCTTTCTCGTCGCTTCATCGAGTTCAAAAGCTACAAGAGCATATTCAAGACCCGAAACAACAGCTTTTGTCTCACGTCGAAGAAGCTTTCTAATAGCTAGTCAGGTATCTTCACTGGAAGGGTCTTGATTCGCATGAAGGATAGGTTCTCGACACTATTCAGCCGTGATGCTGACCCGATGCCAAGGGTGTGGACATGAAAGCTTGTTGCTACTAGTATTTGTTGCTGGTTTTATTTGAGTCATTTTTTTCCCCTTTCTTTGTGTCTTTTTTCTACTGTTGCATCTATTCAAGTCTGTACTACTCTATCTTTGAGTTCGTTTAAGTCATGCGAGTCCACAAATTTATTGTCAGTCATAGAAGCATAGGAATTGTCTTATGCATGGTAGCAGCCGCCGCTCCCGCCTTCTTTTTGAGCCGCGTGCAGATCGTAAAAGTCGTTATGATGCCGCTGCTTCTCTTTTAGCCGCCGCCCCAAGCTTCTAAGGCCACCGCGCTTCTTCTGCGCCGTCGCCGTCTTGGGCTTCGATTTGCGCTGTCATGCTTCCACCTATTCCTATTTGGTTTGATTTGACATCTCTCTCTATTCATGTTGGTTTCATTATCTTCTTCGTCGTGTTGCCTCGGTCGACTTTCTCAGCGCCTGCACCTTGTGCTTTATGGGATGTTGCACGACCCTGGATGAGAGAAGATTTTTTGATACTCGATATATTTTCTAAGAACTGTGTGCTACGACGACATTATCAAGACTCAGACGTTGGAATTTTCATATTTTAGTGTCAACCCTTTCCAACTGCAAGGCTATTGCATACGCCTTGCATTTGAGGGGGGTGTTAGAATAGGAGTTAGAATAGGGACTTTTTTATATTTCCTTATCTACCTTTTATATTGCCTTATCTGTATATGGATACACCTCTTGTACTCTTATATATATTGCCTATCGGGGCTTTTCAATATACACACAATATTCATAACAACTCTATGCTTCATTTGCTCATGAAGAGGACTGAATCAGTTTGTCATGCATGTTGTTGGTTATTTCGTTTGGAAATCAATACTGCCTTTCAGCGAGTTGAATAAGAAATTCTAATGGACCCCATACATGAACATGAGGCCTAAATACTCTGTTCCGTAGCTTTTAGCAACAAAACATTTAATTATTATATGCTCATGAAAGACATGCATAACAGGCATTAGGAAATCCTCAGAAGAATACAAGATAAGGGACATATCTACAGATATTCTTTTATGTATTTCCAACATGTGGTCTGAAGTCAAAATTTCTATGTTATCAGATGAAGACTTTGAGGAGGTATGATTTATTGTGCCCTTTTATGTTCCAACAACATTCAGTCATTCATAGAAAGGAAAAGATTGGTACCAATAATTATTAAATATTTCTCGAACCACATTTACTATGTAGTATAAGTTTTTTGCAATATAGTTTCAATTGCTCTCTGTACAGCTTCATAATTTGTCCTGGATGCATGATGCTGTGCAAATTTGTTGATAGTTGACTTGATAACAGGAAGAATGTGAATATCTTCGTCTGTTAGCCCAGAAAGAACCCCGTAAAAGGCATACTGTTGTAAGTTAATCTTCTTTGCAGTTGTATTTTCCCAAAATGCAGGTATAATGCCAGCTGCTAAAGTTTCTGTTTCAACAGGCATACTTTAGTGAAAGAAGGAAAAAAGATCTATAGGAAAAAGATAATTCCTGATGATTGGCCTTATTCTTTGTCAAACAGAATCTGCAACTTATGTAGCATATTGCAATGTAGAAATATAATGATATTTGAATTTGAAATAAGAGCATCACGAGTAATCAGTGTTTGGATTCAAATGCAGTTTGGGATTCTCGTCATTTGTCCATAGCTATATTGGTGTAGGTGATCTTATTGTTTGGTGCATTGAAGAATGCGGTAAAAAGGCTTAGGAGTTTTTACCAATCTTATTATGGGCAATAGTTGCTCTATAGTCTCTACTAGCAATGATGCAAAGATCACAGCAATATGATGTGTTGGTTATATTGCTGAAGGAATTTGCACTTCACATAAGTGGAAGACTTCGCTATAATTTAAGTGTTGCATCACAATGTTTCTCTACACCATATCTTCTCATGGATTACCCTTTGGGTCTGGTGGATGTGCTATATTTCACTAGCAGAGAACAATATGAGGGAAATAAATTTTCTCCTGTTGCATAGGCCAGCATTGTTTATTTGACTTGTAGTTAAATCACATTATAGATGTCTGTATTTTCCTTGTAGCTTCAAACTTACTTCGTAAAATTGTGCGTATAAGTCCCTATACTAAGACCCTGTTTGGTACAGCTTTAGATTCTCATTTTCCAAATTCTGCTCTAGATTCTCTGAGAATCTGGAGCTATCTGTTGAAACCGTTTGACTGGTAGGTTGGCTCCAAAAACCATATGAGGAAGGATTACATGCAAATAGACCATGTCATCCCTGGGTGTAATACTTCAATTGTATTTGTGTCTTTCTCCTATGTATTTGTACACAAATTACAGAATTTTCTCCCAAATTTGTTTAGACCATATGAATGTATATACGTTGTATTTGTACACAATTTCATGTTACATTGCATTTACACTCCATGATGGAGTACAACCGTTGGCAAATAACGAATTGACGCACAACCATTGATTGTGTATAAGCAAAATTTGTATTGTTCACGCTGCGATAGATGAAGCTGGACAAATATTGCATTTATATCGTATAAGTGTTCAGATGATAATTAAATGCTATTACGCACAAGTATTTCAATGCTAAATGAGTGATAACAAAAGACCACAAAATATCACAAGTAGTGTGCCTATCATCCTGATTGCTAGGCCTCTACAAAAATTCCAAATCAGTCAAACCTAGGGCAACCAGCGAAGAGGAGGGAGGCAAAGGGTGGTGTAGGGAGGGGAAGGTGGACAGTCGGATGATGAACTAACCTTCAAAGGAATGGCGGTGGAGAAGACGGGGAACTGCGGTCTCTAGGATTTCCGGTTTCGGAGGCTCTCGTGGGCAGGCGGCGGCGCACTCCAATGCTTGAGGCGGCGCACTCTGGGGCTTGCGGCGGCGCACTCGCGGGCTTGCGGCGACGCACTCCTAGGCTTGCGGCGGCACAATCGAAAGCCAACGCGAGATCGCCAAAGCGGGAGCAAGATGAATCGAGGAGGTGATGGGAAGCCGAAGGGGTGTGTACGGTCATGGGCCGGGGGCACGCGGTGGGATGTGCAGGGGTAACTCAGTGGCATTTGCGGGTAAAAACCTTCAACTTCAAGGGGTATTTTCGTTTCTGAAGGTTGGATTATCACGAGAATAATCTGGGTGGCCGACAAGATGCAAAATTTGAGCTGTTTCAGACTAGTTTAACTAACCTGGGGACTGTTTTGACTAAAAAAATAATAAAGTGCTAGGCCAGTAGGAGTAATGAGCAAATCCAGAGTGTAAGAATTTAAATGAACAATATCTATTAAGTATAGCAACATAGCAACCAATTTGAAATATCAGATGCCCAAAAGTTCATAGAGTACAAGGATTTGCACTTCATGTGAGTAGGAGATCTAGCTGTGACCCTAGTAATAGTTTACGAATCTTAAAGCAGGTAAAGGGTGGAGAATAAAACTAACCATTACAATTAAAGGGGTATTTTGGTCTAAGGACATAAACACCCAGCCCTAGCAACCCTTACACGCACTTAAATTTTTCTCAGGCGCCACTGACCCCCGTTGCATGGCTTGGAATAAATCTGGAGATTGCCATCTAACATACTTTCTACAATTATCACACATAATGTGCTGTAATTGAACTGGCCTGGTCATAAGTGCATTTGTTCTATGCAAATGAGATGAGACCGCACATGAGGTTGCAGGACCTGGCAGCTATGCATGCCAGTGTTCTTTAAGTGGGCTTTGAGCCTGTGACATCTGTGGATTGGCTAGATGCCCTGCCAGGCTTTCCATATGTGGTTTGATTGGGAATTTCAATTTTGATTTTTTTCGGGGGGAAATCGGGGTAATAACTTTATTAAATAACAAGAGAGTTACAATCATTTTGAAAATAACTCAGAAGAAAATCTTTTGTGACAGTTAGCCACTTGCACAGTGCTAGGTTCAGTGAAGCTTGCTGTGCACAGAGATGGGCTGCGGTATTTGCCTCCCAGCATGAATAGATAAGCTTGAAAGTTCCTCACTTCCTCAGAGAAAAGCTAAGATGCTTAATTTTGCACATCTATTACTTGCTCTTGACTCCCAGAGATTGGCAACCACCTGACAATCTGTTTCCAGCTCCACTTCTTTTAAACCCAAACTAGTACAAGTTAGCCCTTAAGGCCTTAACTAATATCTTTAAGATTCGGAAACATTTTCCTAAAAGTGGAGAACTCAAGCAAAACCATATAGGATAATGTGTGTTGAATCAGAGTGTTTCTTTCACCAATCACACATGCAATATCCATATGGCATGGTAAATTGTTGATATATTTGTTTGATGTTTCTATCAGAGACCAACATTAGGAAAACAAATATTTTCCTGCTACTTAGGCAATAGGCATTCATTTACTTGGCTCGCAGTTAATTTGCATAGCTATGTCCTGCTATTCGTGATTTTTTTTCTATTTGTGATTTTTTTTCTGACCTTTGGGAAGTTCTTACAGATGTTTGTTTGGTCTCTTGTTTTACTTGAGTCTATGTAACTACTCCCTCCAGTTCACAAAAACAAGTTGTTTTGGAATGTGTGCAGTCAAACTTTAGAAACTTTGGTTATCGATACCTTTTTTAATATTTAGATTAGATACATAAAAATCATACGTGTAGATTCGTCTCGAAAAGTACTTTCATAATATTATAAATTTATTGGGTTTTACAAATATATTATAATAGTAATTAGTGGTCAAAGTTGCATTTTGGGGACTGTGTTGATGTTCAAAATGACTTGTTTTTGTGATGCGGAGGGAGTCTATCCTAAGCTTCTGTGAGTGCCCTGATCTTGCTGGTTTTACAGGCTGAACTTGAGGAGAAAGCGAGAAGTGTACATTTGGACATAGTGAGTCATGTAAGTCTGTTAGGAAGTTAGATCAACTCTACGCATTATCTGGTACATTCTGCAAATGTTTGCATATAGATCTGATATCTCGAGTTTCATGTTTTGGTTCTTCTATTATAGTTTAAATTCAATACTTCTGTGACATGTTGTAAATTATATATTCTCCCCTTTTAAGTTTACTTGTTGATTCTGATTGAAATGTTAACCAAGTTGACCCTTTTTCTCCCTTTCAGTGGATCAATAAAGAACTTCAGAGACTGGAAAAACTAATTGAAATGGCAAATGAGAAAGGTTGGCGCAATGAATATCCTTGCCAGATTGAGCTCTTTTGATCATTTAATGATGTTTGCTACCAAGAAATTCTGTCTTGTTTTCCTGTTTTATAACTGCAAGCTTATCTTAGGACTTTCGACTTACGAGTTGACTTTATACAGTCGTATCCTTGACTGAATTTTACGATGCATGAATACATTGATAAGAGACAGCTATTACGCACACCATCCGAAAGACAACGTCTTCTTGAAGAGGTCCCTCAAGTTATTCCAGAAACAGAAGATAGTAAAGACACTGAATTTGTAGTTGCAGCAGCAGACAAGTCTTTTCAGAATAATACAGCTGCTTTTCAAGGTCATGCTCACACTCCTACAATTGTGCTGCATTTGCCTAAAGTCCATATAGTGTCTTAATTTGTATAGGGTGCTTGTTGCATATTTACCTACACTGTAATTTGTATATTTGGCCTTTTTGACCTATCGGAATAGACAAGGTCCCATTTCAACATGGTATCGGAGTAAGGGTTAGGGTTTCCCCTGTGACTGCCTCGCCCTCCCAGTTCGTGTGCGCACGCGCCCGAAACAGTGCACTATGTTTCTTCTCACGCCACACAGCCTCCGTGACCAACGCTCCCATCGCCGGATCCGTCAGCCTTGCCATTGGAGCCTCCGCGCCTCTGCTTCTCCATAGCCGCGCTGAGCCCGATAGGCTGCGCTCGCTTCAACGCGCACGGCTGCCTCCTCTGAGTTCCCTGCGGCTGGTCTTTGCGCTGAGCCATCGCCCGGCCGCCGCCTTGAGCCTCCTCGCCGTCGGATCGCTCGCTTTGGATCCGTGTCGCTTCTCTCTCTGCTCTACTCGATCAGACTACGCTTCCTCGGTCGCCACGCCCGTCTGCTCAGATCCTCCCCGAGCCAACCCTGAGCTCCCGGGCCACCCGAGCATCTCCGGCCACCACCTGGGTTCCTCTTTGGCGGCTGCCCCTTGGGCCACCCATCTGCTCCAAATGGCTTCCGCCGGCGGCTCCTTCGCCATCCCGCTCCCCTCGGTTCGTTTCGACGGGACGAATTTCCGGAATAGGGCATTCATCGAGGATTTACCTCAGCGACCGGCGACTGGGTCATCTCGCGCGAGCACCCCGTCGCGTCGCCCTACACTTGATTCTACTAGCTCTTCCCTCGTGCGAGTGCGGTTCAAGAGGAGGCCCTAGAGCTCTACCAGTCTGAGCTGCACTCATATGAGAGATAGTAGGATGCCAAGGCTCGTGCTACTGCCATCCTGATGGGTAGCATGCCTGTGGCCATCTCCGTGGATGTGGCAGAGCTACTGACGAGTGATGCTATGTATCTCTCTGTCGTGCACCAGGCGCATTCTCTTCAGCAGCTCGATGTCACCGTGGATGACTTCTGCCAGCAGATGTCTGAGGTGTGGCGCTAGCTTGACTCTCTGTGGCCAGACTGCCGGACCTGTCCCTGCTGCTGCAGCTCCATGCTCACTAGGAGACTCACTGTCTCTATGACTTCCTGACGTGTCTCTGGCCTGAGTTCGAGACCGTGCGTGCTCAGCTCTTGACTCGCCACCGCGCCCGAGCTTGGTGGAGGCCCTCACGGGTGTGCGTGCTGAGGAGACTCGTCATCGTGGTGCGGCTCAGATGCAGGCTGCCTTGTCTGCTTCAGCACCCGCTCCTTTAGCACCGACCATGGTGCCTCCCGCTCCTGGGGCACCAGTGGTTGCTGCCTCTACTGCACCTACTGCTAGCGTGACATCCACATGTACCAGGACTGCTACAAGCGAAGGGATCAGGGTCGCCGAGGTGGACGTCCTCCGAAGGGCTCTAGGGGTCCCTCCCACTCAGGAGCTGGTGCCTCTCGCCAAGGGCCCTCCAGCGACACCACGCAACAGCTCCTCTCCCTACTCCAGCGCCTTGGTGTTAGCTCGGCCTTGGACTCCTCGGGTTATACTTGTCTAGCTCTGTCTTCTTAGTAGTCTTCCACGCCTCCGCCTCCTCCCTCATTAGGTATCTTGTTTTCGTGGATCTTAGACTCTGACGCTTCCTTTCACATGACACCAGATTCTACCCATCTCACTTCTGTGAGTCCCACAGCTCTTCCTTCTACAGTTCAGATTGCAGATGTTACATCTCTTCCTGTTGCACGGCGAGGTACCCTTTTCACTTCTTTTCATGTTCCTGTAGACTGTAGTCTCATGTTCCTCAGCTTACTATGCAGCTTATGTCGGTTGGTCAGATCACTGATCACGACTGTCGTGTTGTTCTTGAGTCTCGACTCTTGTTGTGTCAGGACCGCTGCACGGGGACTGCTTGGTACCGGCCCTCGGCGCCGTGATTCACAACGTCTTTGGGAGCTCGACTGGCTACATCTTTCTTCGCTGTCTCCACCAGCCAGTCAGCCACTACCACCACCTTTGTTTTTGCTGCGTCCTCTACTACCTTCGCTTAGTGGCACCATCGCTTGAGTCATCTTTGCGGATCATGTCTATCGTCATTAGTAGGTCGTGGTGTTCTTGGGTCTGTTTATGTGGGCACATCTTTACATTGTATGGGTTGCAAGCTTGGCAAGCAGCTGCAACTCCCCTATCTCTCTAGTGATTCTATTTTTACTCGTCCTTTTGATCTTGTTCACTATGATGTTTGTGGTCCGTCTCCCTTTGTTTCGAAAGGGGGTCATCGATACTATGTGAACTTTATTGATGATTACTCTCGTCATACTTTTTTTTAGAGTATTCTCGTCATACTTGGATCTACTTCATGTCCTCTCGCAATCAGGTTCTCTCTATTTACCAGGTGTTCGCCACCATGGTTCCCACTCAGTTTGATTCGGCCATTCGTGTGTTCCGTGCTGACTTTGTTGGCGAGTACCTATCTGCTGCTTTGCGTCACTTTCTCGTTGAGCAGGGTACTCTTCCCTAGTACTCTTATCCTGGTGCTCACGCTCAGAACGGTGTCTCTGAGCGTAAGCATCGTTACTTACTTGAGACAGCTCGCGCTCTCATACTTGCCTCTTATGTTCCACCTCACTTCTGGGCTAAGGCTGTCTCCACTGCTGTTTTCCTCATCAACTATAGTCTTCGACTGCTTTTCAGGGTTATACTCCTGTCGAGCGTCTCTACGGTTGAGCTCCAGGATACAGTCACCTTCGCAGTTTCGCCTGTCTGCTTTGTCCTTCTTCCACCTCGTGAGCGCATCAAGCTGACTGCTCAGTCAGTTGAGTGTTTTTCTTGGCTACAGTCTTGAGCATAAAGGTTATCGTTGCTACGACCCTGTTGCTCGCAGTATGGGGATCTCTCGGGGTGTCACTTTCGACGAGTCCCGATCTTACTACCCTCGTTCCCCTACTGTCAGCTGAGACTCTTGTTCAGTCGACCTCCTTTCCGACTTTTCCTGACTCTCAGCTTTCCACTCTTGTTTCGCTTCATCCTCCACCTTCTTTGCTTTCCTCTCCTTCGGCTCCACCTGTTCCTCCACCGGAGGTTCCTTCCTGCTCCTTTATTGAGATTCCATCCTTTCCCCTGCACTAGTCTCGCCATCCTTAGCCTACTCCAGTTGAACCTCCGTCTTTGTTGGGTCCTATTTCCAGCTCTTCTCCGTCCTTGCTGGGTCCTGCTCCGCCTTTTCCTCCCAGATAGATCTTTGTGATCGTCACACTGTCAGGCCTCCTAAGCATTACGGCTTTGTAGCCGCTGCTCTTTCTGAGGCTACGACCTATCGTGAGGTTGCTGCCCACCCTGAGTGGTAGCTCACGATGTCCGAGGAGATTGCTGGTTTGGAGTGTGTTGGCACATGGGATCTTGTGCCCTTACCTGCGCTGTCACTCCCATCACGTGCAAGTGGGTGTACAAGATCAAGATCCGCTCGGATGGTTCCCTTGAGCGCTACAAGGCTCGTCTTGTGGCGCGTGGTTTTTAGTAGGAGCAAGGTCATGACTACGATGAGACCTTCGCTCCTGTTGCTCACATGACCACTGTTCGCACTCTCCTTGCTACGATCTCTGTTCGACAGTGGCCCATCTTTTAGCTGGACGTCAAGAATGCCTTTCTCAATGGCGAGCTGCGTGAGGTCTACACGCAGCCGCCCCTGGGTATTCTGTCCCTGATGATATGGTTTATCGCATTCATCGCTCTCTCTATGGACGCAAACAAGCCCCTCTTGCTTGGTTTGAATGCTTTTCCTCTGTTGTCACTGCTGCCGGCTTTTCGCCAGTGATCAGGACCCTGCCCTCTTTGTACACACCTCTCCTCGGGGTTGGATGCTCCTATATGTGGATGATATGATCATTACTGGAGATGACTCTCAGTACATTGACTTTGTGAAGGAGCGTCTTAGTGAGCAGTTCTTGATGTCTGATTTGGATCCTCTTCGTTACTTTCTTGGGATTGATATCACTTCTATGCCCGAGGGCTAACCTCTTCTAGAAGAAGTACATTCAGGATATCCTTGGTCGCGCTTGTCTCACTGATCAGCGCATGGTGGATGCTCTCGTGTTGCTTGGTGCTCACCTTCAGCCTACTGATGGTGAGCCTCTTGAGGACCCCACTCGTTACCACCATTTTGTTGGGAGCTTCGTCTATCTTGGGATCACTCGACCTAACATTTCTAACCCAGTTCACAATCTGAGTCAGTTCGTCTGCGCCTCACTCAGCTCCACTGCGATCACCTCCGTGTTCTGCAATATCTTCGTGGGACCATTACTCGTCGCCTTTTCTTTCATCGCTCCAGTTCTCTGCAGCTTCGGTCTTTCTGCCTATTGTGTTTTCCTTTGTTCCTCTTTGATTGTCTGGAAGACCAAGAAGCAGACTACCATTTCCCGTTCAGTGTTGAGGTTGAGTTGAGAGCCATGGCGTCATTGACAGCTGAGATCACCTGACTTCAGTGGCTATTTGCGGATTTTGGTGTTTCAGTTTTTGCACCGACTCCTCTTTTATCAGACAGTACTGGTGCGATTAGCATTGCTAGAGATCCCGTGAAGCATGAGCTCACCAAGCACATTGGAGTAGATGTTTCGTACATGAGATCGCAGGTGCAAGACCAAGTTACTGCTCTTCCGTATGTGCTTTTGGAGCTTCAGTTAGCAGATTTCTTCACCAAGGTATATACTAGAGTTCAACATAGTTTTTACCTCTCCAAACTCAGTGTTGTTGATCCACCTTGAGTTTGAGGGGGGTGTTAGATGTTAGTTTGTATAACGTGCTTGTTACATATTTACATACACTGTAACTTGTATATTTGGCCTTTTAACCTAGTGGAATAGACAAGGTCCCATTCCAAACAATATCAAGCCTGTGCTGAGAAATCTCTGAACAAATGGGTGGATAGACTCAATACTCTTTCATGATTAGTTTTCCTTTGTGGGATCTTTTTTCTCATGTTAACATTTATTATACTCAACATAATTTATTTACAGTAGGGCTCTCCTATACTGTTTTTCATCAATAGAAAGACACTAAGTCTAGAATATTATATTACTGCAGTTCTGTTGTTTTGCAGCTGCTCTATGTCCTGAACGGGTAGTGAAGACCCTTAGGTCCAGTTCCACTTGTTAAAGATATATTAGAGATATGTTAGAATAGGAGTTAGAATAGGGACTCTTATATGCCTTATCTATATATGGCATATATCTCTTGTACTCCTATATATATCGCCCTTTGGGCCTCTCGATAATACACACAATCGTTTTATAACATGGTATCAGAGCATTAGGGTTTACTGTCTCATCAGAGCCGCGCCGCTTAGCTTCACGCTTGCCGCCCGGAGGAGCAATCTCCACTCCGGGGTGCCTCCTTGGTCGCTCCCCACCGCGGCAGAGAAGCCCGACGAGGGCGTGGAGATCCGCGACGCCCGGGCGGGAACCTCGGCGGAGTTCGGCGGCTCCGCACCAACGCGAGTACAACTACGCCACCAACGGCGGGCGGGCAGCCTCTGCTGCGCGAGTCCAGATCGGTGTCGGTCTCGGCGTCGGGTTCGGGTCGGCCGCCTAACGTCAATCTTGCACCCGCCTCGTGGCTCGGGCGGTCTCCTCCCGCAGACTTCCACTGACGCTGTCTCTCGATTGGGAGGAGGACGAAGAAGAAGAAGAAGTGGATTCCCCGGGATCCGGTGCCGGGCCGCTCGATCCGGTTCTCGGCCCGCCTCTGCTCGGCTTCCCTTCTTGGCGTTCGCCCGCCTTCGGCAGCAGCCGACGCGACGCGGCCGGCTCCCTGAGCTCGTCGCTGCTCTCCTCGTCGGAGACCGCCTCGGCCGAACTGCGCGCCTCAAGCTCGCCTCCTCGTATTATCATCGACGCAGCGGCGTCATTGCGCTCGCCGCCACTAACCTCCGCAAGATCTCCGTCGGGCCATGCGCCTTGGCGCCGCGGGATCGAGGCCCGTCAGATCCGTTTCCATCGCCGAAGCGCGCTCTCCGTCGCCCGATCGGATCTTGCTCCTCCCGAGTCGCCAGTGGGATCCGTGCGCCGCTTAGGTTACTCGGCTTGACTCGGAGAGAGTCTTCTGGTCATCGAGCCTTGCTTGATTTTCTCGAGTTCCTCCGCCGAAGCTGACTCCGTCGCCGATGCTTGGTTTTTCGGAGGAGAGAGGGAGAGAGGTGGAAGGAAGAGAGAATGGATGGAGCTAAATTGTGCCTTATGATCGTGCCGAGGCTCTTCATTTTCATATTTCTCGAGCGGTGGAATTTGGTTTTAGGTCTACATTCTTGAGAGGACCTCGCGATAGCTTCTCCTTTCTAGTGGCGAATCGTGTCATCTCCATTTCTCGCACAAAGTCGCCGATCGGGAAGGAGTTGGTGCATTATTGCTTAAACCGCTCGTCACGACATTTATCGAACGCTTGTTAGACTCCGCCGATCCATCGCCCGGCTTCCTCGCTCTACGGCTTCCCGCGCTCGCTTGCTGGCTTTCTCGGCTCGGCTCCGGTTTCTGCAATAGCTTCTTCACTCCAGACTTCTTGCGACTTTTTCATTGTTAAGAGTCGTTGCTCGCTAGTTATCTTTAGGAGTTTCCTCTTTTGTGTCGTTTTTCTTCGTTGCGTCCATCCAAGTCCGTAGTACTCAATTTTGAGTTCGTCTTCGCCATCGAGTCCACAAATTCTTGTCGATCATAGAAGCATAGGAATTGCCTTATGCATGGCAACAGCTTACGCGCCTCATTGCTATTTTCTTCGAGGCTGCAGATCCGCCGCTCCAGCGTTCAAGGCCGCGCTTCTTCCATCTGCGCGCTCTGTTGCGCTTCTTGTGCATTGCGCCGCTCTTCTTCTCGTGATCGCGCTTATTGCGCTTCTTGTGCATTGCGCCGCTTTCTTCTTACGACTGCGCCTGCATTGCGCTTCTTTTGCATGCATTCATTGCACTTCTTGTGCTTTATACGTCGCCGCCGTCTTGGGTTACGATCTGCGCCGCCATGCTTCCACCAATTCCTATTCGACGTGATTTGTGCTTCTCTATATTTGTTGGTTTCATCATCTTCTTCGCCCTGTTGCGCGGTTGACTTGCGCCTCGCACCTTGTGCCTTATGAGTGTCGCATGACACTGGATGGGAGAAGATCTTTTGATACTCGACATATTTTTCAAGAGCAGCATGCTACGACGACATTATGAAGACTCGGATTTTGGATTTTTCATATTTTAGTGTCAACCCTTTCCAAATGCAATGCTATTGCATACGCCTTGCATTTGAGGGGGGGTGTTAGAGATATATTAGAGATATGTTAGAATAGGAGTTAGAATAGGGACTCTTATATGCCTTATCTATATATGGCATATATCTCTTGTACTCCTATATATATCGCCCTTTGGGCCTCTCGATAATACACACAATCGTTTTATAACACCACTAACATCCTATATCTCGGAACCCCCTTTTTTGGTTGAAAAATGGAGATATTTTTCCCAAGTGTTAATTTTCTTATGTGTTTTCACACCAACTATTTGGTTCTGTTGGTTCGAACTTTTTTCTGTTTGCAGGTGCATTCTTGGGCTTACGGGTCGGGACCGCCCCCCTATCCCCTCAGTGACCCCCATGGTTTTTTTGAAAAGTTAATATGACTATTTGTAAATTTATAAGTATTTAGGTATAGTCCTATACTCTATTCAAAATAGAGCCTCTTATTTTTTATGTATATAAGTTTTAGTCTAAACATATAAAAAGATTGTGTTTCATATTAAAAAATATAATATATAAGGAAATATTTTCTTATAAAATATTTACTGGGTTCACACAGACACACACCAGCCAAGGGTAACGGGTGATTGTCCATTTGATTCAGGGGGAGTATGGCAAATGGAGGTTGGCCTGAGCGAAGTGCATGGAGGCGCTTCGGCAGGGTTAGTGGCATAGGTAGCCTAGGTCACAAATTTAGTTCTGTAATAGGAGCTTAGATTTCTTGGTGGGTCGTTCCCGTGGCTATGTGTGCAGGTTTAATCCATCACACATGCCCGTTGGTTTGTATTAAACTTTTTCCTAATCTTAATGCAATGACACATTTCTCCTGTGTGTTCTAAAAAAAACAGGTGCTTTGCTCTTTGACAATTACCCACTAGCAAATAATATCCATCTGAATTGATTCTATGGTTTCTACTGATCATGCAGTTCAAGATATTTACCATTGTATTTGTTAGAGATATGTTAGAGATAGAGTACTAGAGATATCTCTAACATATCCTTATCTATACCTCTTGTACTCTATATATATCGCCCTTTGGACCTCTCTTCAATACACACAATGAATTCATAACATGGTATCAGAGCAAAGGTTCTAAACCCTAGCCTACAACCTAGCTTCCGCTATCCGCTGCCCCCGGGAGGTGCAATCTCCGCTCCGGGGGCGGCCAGGTCCAAATCCTTCTCGGCGTCCTTCAACCAGCTGTTGTGGCTTCCGCCTCGCATTCCCCTTGCTTAGCGCAGGCGCCGCTTGCTAGCGCAGGTTGACAAGCTAGCGAAAGCAAGCGACATGTCGGTCGAAGCGCGCGGCATCTCTACTGCTGCTTTGGATGACTCGGAGGATGGATACAACATCCGCAAGATTGGCGTTGGCGGCCGACCCGAACCCCGCGCGACCGACACCGACACCGATCTGGACTCGCGCGCAGAGGCCGCCCGACCTCGTTGGTCCGCGCGTCCACGCGGACCGCCACCTCGCCATGTGCCGTGGCTCGGCACCAAGATCTTCGACATACACCCCTAATTCCTACGCCGCCATGGATGCGATGGCGAGCCGCCACGGAGCAGAAACCAAACCCCACCACCATCCACTCCTCGGCGAGGACATCCTCCGAGAGGTGTTCCTCCGTCTCCCTTGCTAGCGACGCTCGTCCGGTCGCTTGCACTGCCGCAGCGTGGCTCGGCGGTCTCCTCCTCGCCGGCACTTCCGCTGCGGCTTCGCGCCGTCCACCCAAAGACCCTCCTCGGCCTCTTCTTCGACCTGGCAGCCCACCATCCGTCCTTCGCCCGGCCAGCGGCCTCGACGGGACCGGCTCGCCGCCATTCGTGATGGCGACTTCTTGCTCACCTCTGCCGCCCGGCCTGCCAGCGGCGTCTCCGCTAGGACATCCAGGCTGCCGCGGCGGTTACCTCCTCATCGCCTAATCGGGACGAAGCGCGCCGCCCTCTTCAACCCCCTGTCGAGGATCATGGTCTCCCTCGACCCGCCGCCGGATGACCGGGAGGAGGACCAACGCGGCTACCTCTGCTACCTTGACCCCCATTTGGTCATCTCCGACGAGGACCCTGCGCAGTTCAGCGTGATCTCCGTTTGCCACGACAAGTCGAGGGTGGGGGCGGAGGTCTTCTCCTCGGACACGTGGTCGTGGGAAACCCACCCGTGGGTGGAGATCACGGCGCAGCCGCACGATGATGGCACGGAGTGGCTTCAACCCGATATGCGAGCGGATGGGCTCGTTTGCTGGGCATCTGCGAGCCATGACTTCATGCTTACGCTGGACTTGAGTAAGATGGAATTCACTGTTGGTAACATCTCGCTGCAGGAGCTGGCCGACAAATTCCTCATCGGCGAGACCAAGTACGGTCTGCCCTGTGTTGCTTGCCCAGTTGGATTCACCCTTCTGGTACAAGCGGTCGACAGTGAGGGTGCTGCGATAGGGCCTGGCAGGATACTCAATTTGGAGGTAGCACTGGATAAACACATCCTTGCTATAGTGGTTCGGGATTGTTTGTGATATGGGATGCTGTTGTCGGCGGGGGTGGAGATTGAGATTGGATTTTATTGCTGCTAGCTCCGGTTACACGCTGCTACCGCTGGTTATTCGCTTGAGTCCTTTGAGTCATTTTTTTTTCTCTTCCGCTGCGTCCATCTAAGTCTGTAGTACTCAATTTTTGAGTTCGTCTTCGCCATGCGAGTCCACAAACTTATTGTCAGTCGTAGAAGTATAGGAATTGCCTTATGCATGGCAGCAGCCGCCGCTCCCGCTGCTATTTTCTTTGAGCCGTTGCAGATCCGCCGCTCCAAGCGTTCAAGGCCGCCACGCTTCTTCCACACTGCGCCTCTGTTGCGCTTCTTGTGTATTGCGCCGCTCTTCTTCTGTACTGCGCCTCTGTTGCGCTTCTTGTGCATTGCGTTGCGTTTCTTTTGCACTGTGCATTCGTTGCGCTTCTTGTGCACTGCGTCGCCGTCTTGGGCTACGATTTGCGCCGCCATGCTTCCACCAATTCCTATTCGACTTGATTTGACAGCTCTCTCTATATTTGTTGGTTTCATCATCTTCTTCGTCGTGTTGCCGCGGTCGACTTTGCTCCTGCACCTTGTGCCTTATGAGCTGTCGCATGACACCGGATGGGAGAAGATCTTTTGATACTCGACATATTTTTCCAAGAGCTGCATACTACAACGACATTATCAAGACTCGGACTTTGGATTCTCCATATTTTAGTATCAACCATTTCCAAATGCAATGCTATTGCATACGCCTTGCATTTGAGGGGGGTGTTAGAGATATGTTAGAGATAGAGTACTAGAGATATCCTTATCTATACCTCTTGTACTCTATATATATCGCCCTTTGGGCCTCTCTTCAATACACACAATGAATTCATAACAGTATTTACTCATGTCCTGACTTATGATCATATAACCATTGTTAGTAAATGTCACTTAAAGGGATGTCCTGACCCGTAGTCCTTGTCATGTTTAAAATTTATCTTACAACAGGGCAAGTAACTCGTGTGCTTAGAGGCTGCTGAGGATGCATTAACTTTTCGATCGCTAATCCTTTTCATAAGAAAGGAGCCGCTCTTTTTGCATTCTCTTGTTGCTTATTTCAATGGCTTCTTATTAGGAAGCTCACAATTTGTTCTAAACAGCATGTAAAGTTGTAATTTGTAAACACTGGTTTTTGTGTAGGTGCCAATGTGGAGAGAGCTGTTTGTTTGGGAAGTTGTTCAGAAGAAAAATCTAAAGGTTTGCTTATATTATGTACATTCAGTTGTCTTGAACAAGGGATAAAAACTATGATTTTCATGTAGGTGCCAATGGGGAGAGAGCTGTTTGCTTGAAAAGTTGCTCAGAAGAAAAATCTAAAGGTTTGCTTATATAATGTTCATTCAACTGGATTATGTAAATCTGTATTTCCTTTTACGTACATAATGTTGGATGGCCTATTTTTTTAGTTGGTACTTGTGTTATGTTAGAGTAGGACTCTAGATCTTATTTGGTTTCCTTATCTGTAACCTCCTTTTGTACTCCCTATATATTGCCCATTGGACCCCCTTGAATATATGCACATTATTCCTAACATGGTATCAGAGCTTAGGGTTACCTAGCTCTCCTTCTGCTGCCATCCGGCCGCTGCCACCCCCGGCAGTCGCCGCCACATCCAACCGTTCTTTGCCGAGAGCCCACCGAGCCACCAGCCGCCGCGGGCTCTCCTCTGGTCTTGTCGCTCGTTCCGCTTTGCCGTCGTCGCCGCATGCCGAGCCCACGAGAGCCGCCAGCCGCTCTCCTCTGTTCTTGTCGCTCGTTGCCGCCTTTGCCGTCGTCGCTGCCGCTCGAGCTCGTCGCCGCTTGCCGTCGTTCTTTGCCGCGCCGAGCCGATCTCCTTCTCCGCGCCGCCTCCTCGCCAGAGCCGCTTCGAGCCCGTCGTTTGCCGCGCGCCTCGCCGCCAGCGCCTCGCCCGGGTTGCCTCCCCGAGCCGCCGCCGGCGGCTTTCCTCCGGTCGCTTACGCGCTGCCGCTGCCGCCGCCGCCCGCACGCCGCCATGCGCGCCGCCGCGGCGGCGGCAGGGGAAACCCTAGTTCCGCTGCGTCGATTATGTGGGCGCCGCCGGTGACCTTTACTAAAGAGAGCCCAGTAAAAAAAAGAAAAAAAAGGAGTACGTCGCTCTAACCGTCGCGCCGTCCAGCGCCGCCTGTTAGACTTAGTTGCCTTGGTCGCCGCGCCCAAATCGGCGTCGCCTCTGGGTAACCATTCCATCCGTTGCGATTCCATTCTCGGGAACAAAGCTTAATGGAACGAACTACAGGTTGTGGTCTTCACTCATGGAGATCACGCTAGATGGTCTCCGCCTCTGGGGACATGTTACTGGTACTCGACCTTGTCCGCCGTCGCCGGTGCAGCCTCCTCCCAGACAGTCTACTTTCACATCTCCTACAGATGATGAGGCCGCCAAGGAGGCAGACATCGCCGATGCTTCTGATGCTGCTGATGAGGCTTATCAGTATGCTATAGATGCTTTTAAGCGCTGGTGTGCTGATGAGGCCCCTGTTCGAGCCATCCTGGTGGTTAGCGTCGACGACTCCATCCAGCCAGACATTGTTGGTCTGCGTGCCACTCGTCAGATCTGGGAGTACTTGTGTGAGCGATACCAGTAGAGCAGCGATGCTCAATTCTTTTCGCTTCAGCGTGAGTTGGAGACGCTTCGCCAGGAGGACTCCTCTGTCGACGATTTCTTCCGAGCCCTGGCCAGTCTCTGGCGCCAGCTAGATGGGTTGGATTCTCCGCTCTGCCGGGCGTGTCATAAAGTGCAGAAGGCAGATCGTGATCGCCTTCGTCTTTATGATTTCGTCTGCCATCTTCGCCTAGAGTTTGAGCCTGTCAGGGCTCAACTGTTGAGCCGTTCACCACGACCGATAGTCACTGAGGCTCTTTCGACGCCGTCTTTGAGGAGCTTCGCCCGTGAGTTAGCGGCCACGGCTTGTTCGATTGTGTTGGATACCTCTTCGCCGACTACGATTCCTCCTCGGTGTCATTTACGCTCTGTTTTTGCACCAACTGGGGTTCAGTGCAATTACTGTTAGAACTTCGGGCACGACTATCAGCGTTGTGCGGTGCGGAAAAAGCAGAACAAGGCAAGTGGAGGTCCACGCTTCAAGAGAGGGCATGGAGGCCCTTCCTCAACTGGAGGATAGACCAGCATGTCAGGATCTTCTCAGCGAGGTGACTCTGTTCAGCAGCTCTGTCAGGCTCTACTTCAGTAGCTCTCTTACAACTCAGCAGGTTCTGTCAGTCTAGCTCAGACGCCTCCTCCAGGTACCTCTTGGGTTCTAGATTCTTATACCTCTTTCCACATGACACCAGATTCCACATCTCTCACTTCAGTAGGACCTCCTGTTTTTCCCATCTCTGTTTAGACAGCTAACGACACACCTCTGTCTGTCAGCTGTCAGGGCACTCTTTTGTCCACTGATTTTTCTGTTCCAGCTGTTTCCCATGTTCCCTAGCTTACCATGCAACTTCTCTCGTGGGTCAGCTCACCGATCTCGGCTGTAGGGTTGGTTTTGACTCGCACACCTGTTTCATTCAGGATCGATGACGGGGGCGGTGCCAGGCGGCCGCGTCGTAGGGATCGTCAGGGTTTCTACATCCTTGATCGCCTACATCTTCCGTCCACTTCAGTTGCTCCTGTCACCCCTACGTCTACTTCCCCCGCCACTGCTGCCACCACCTCTGGCGAATTTGCGCAATGGCATCACCGTTTATGTCACTTATGTGGTTCCCGCCTTTTTTCATTAGTTTGTCAGGGTGTTCTAGGACGTGTTACTGTTGACATGGCCATGTTTTGTCAGGGTTGTAAGCTGGGCAAGCAGCTACAACTACCTTATCATTCTAGAGAGTCTTTGTCTTCTCGTCCTTTTGACTTAGTTCATTCCGATGTATGGGGACCTGCACCTATTGTCTCTAAAGGCGGGCATAAATCTGATGTAATCTTCATTGATGATTATTCCTGTTTTACATGGATTTTTCCTATCTCTAATCGTGGTCAGTTCCTTGCGATCTGTCGTAGCTTTGCAACGATAGTTCGTACTCAGTTTGATTCTGCCATTCGTATTTTTCGCTGTGATTCTGCTGGCGAGTACTGTTCTGGTGCTTTTCGACAGTTTCTTTATGAGAAGGACTCTCTTTATGCAGAACTATAGATTGCTGACTTCTTTACGAAGCCACATACTAGGGTACAACATTTGTATTTTCTCTCCAAACTCAGTGTGTGTGATCCACCATGAGTTTGAGGGGGTGTTAAAGTAGGACTCTAGATCTTATTTGGTTTCTTTATCTGTAACCTCTCTTTGTACTCCCTATATTATACATCTCACTATGCTCTGCCTATTGGGCCCCCTTGAATATATGCACATTATTCCTAACATGTTATACATCTCACTATGCTCTGCTTGTCTTGAAAATCAAGAGTAGTGGAGCTTACTATTACTGCTAATTTTTTTGCAGGTAACCGGGGTGTTTACGCTTGTAAATTTCCCACTGAAAGAACACTTGAAAGTTTGTTTCTGTTCATATCTAGATTAAACCACTTAGCAAGTTCTTGTAAAATTCTTTCCTCAATTGTGGGCTAGTAAGTAACCATTTACTGTTCTATGATATATCCTGCAATATGTATACTACATCTACAGTTGAAGAAGTTGGCTCTTTGGTTATTGAAAAACACCTCAGTCATGGTTTATGGTTTACTATCGGTGGGATTTAAAGGTAGAGTAATTACATTTACCCCTAGATATTTTGACCTGAGTTGCAGAAAACCCCAGGTCTGAGCAAGTGTCACTTAACCCCAGTTTTGAAAAAAACATTGTAAGAAAAATCACCGAGTAAAAGATCTTTTTTACTCGGCGGGCCCATGTCACCTCTTTTCCCTTCGCCCTCCCTCGCTTCTTTGAGTTGCTTTCCTGGTTTTCATTGTTCATATTGCACGATGCAGCTACTAAAGCCGACGCTGGTGGTGACACACCTGGAACGTGTGTTGAAAAGCAGGGCACTGCAGGTTTGCTCTTACTGCCTGTCCTTTCACTAATTATGCCATACTTTTCTGAGGATTAGTCTTCTACCAGCCTTTCCTCCAGTCGACCTTGCATTTTTATTCTGTCGACATACCCACCATTATGAGCTACCTGACTGTTTTCCACTCATATTTAACGGCACAGCTACTAAAGCCAAAGCTGCTGGTGATACACACGGAACACATGTTCAAAACCAGGTTACTGAAGGTTTGCTCGTACTACCCGTCCTTTCACAAGTTATGCTATACTTTTCTGAGGATTGTTCTTCCACCTGCCTTTCCTCCAGCTGCTATTGCATTTTCATTCCGTTGACACACCAACCTTTCTGAGCTACCTGACTTTTTCACTCTTCATATATAACGATGCAACTGTTAGATGTGTATTGTACAAGGGTTCTTTGCATATATGCCATACATGTACTTGTATATATATTAGCCCATTGGCCTCATATTGAATACAAGCGCTATTCATAATATGGTATCAGAGCGAGGTTAGGGTTAGGGTCTTACAGTTGCCGCCGTCGGTTTTTCTGCCATCAGCCGCCGCCGCTCTTCCGTGTCGCTTGTTGTTGTTGGTTGCCGCTGCTGATCCTCTGAAGCGCCGCCTGAAGCTGCGCCGACGTTGTGCCTCGGACGCGGCCGCCTCGCCCGTGGTCGCTCGGGGACGCCGGGAGGCTGCGAGCCGTCGCCGAAGCACGGTAGTCGTTCTTGAAATTTGTCTTAAATCCACCGTCGTCGGGGCGGCTGCCGCTAAGGCAGCGCCGCCGCTCATTGAAATTTCTTCTTTGGCCTTCGACCTTGACCGAATCTGCCTCGACCCCGCCGCTCCGGCGGGATTCTTCTTGGGCGCTCGGGCCTTTGACCGAATCTGATTCGGTCAAAGGCACCTCGGCCTGCCCGAGAAAAGAAAAGAAAGAAAGAAAAGGGGGAAAAACGTCATTCTAATCGCTGTGCCGCCGTCAGCCGCTGTTAGATTTCGTTGTAATGTCGCCACGCCGTCGGCCGCGCTAACAATGGACCGTTTACATTCCTCATTGCCGGTGATATTCGATGGTCTCAATTATCGGGACTGGTCTCAGCATATGCGTCTTCACATGCGTGGCCAACGCCTTTGGGAGTTTCGTACCGGCGAGTTGCCTTGTCCGTCTCGCCCGCCTTCACCTGCTGAGTCTGTGCTTTGAAGACTACTTCTGAAGATGCTTGTAAGGAGGCAGTTGATGCATTTGAGGATGCTATGGAGACTTTTCAGACTCAGTATGTTGCGTATAAGACATGGATTGATGAGGATGCTTGTACCTCTGCTACTCTAGCTAGCATGGAGGTGACATTAACCGGGGATGTGGTTGGTTTGGTTTCAGCACAGTTGATATGGACACATCTGCGCAACCGCTACGAGCCGTCTGGTGATTCCTTATATCTTTCTGTTGTGTGTCAGGAGCAGTCACTACAGCAGGGAGATGCCACTGTGGACGAATTCTATGCCCAATTATCTGCGATATGGCGTCAGATTGATTCTTTGGGACCAGATGTTTGCCACACTTGTCAGTGCCGTCAGTGTCAGCAGTCTCACCTAGAGCTTCGTCGCATCTATGACTTCTTGACACGTCTTCGGGCTGAGTATGAGCAGACTCATGCTCAGTTGTTGGCACGACACCCTCGTGTGACTTTGTTAGAGGCTCATGCAGCTGTTCGTGCTGAGGAGATTCGCCTGAATGTTGCGGGTCTACTGCCGTTCCAGTCGTCTCTTTCGGTTCTGGCAGCTCTTCCAGCTTCTACACCTGCTACAGCTACCCCATCACCGGTTGTGTCTTCACCAGTGACGGCTGCTGTTGGTAGGGGATTACATTGCACTTACTGCAACAAGGATGAACATGTACAATAGACCTGCTATAAGAAGGATTTACGTTGTGGTGGCCGTCCTCTACAAGGAACTGATGGTTCCTCTTCTCAGAGGAGCTCTGGTGCTTCTGATTATTAGGAGTTTCTCACACTGCTACGTCGCATGGTTGCGTTTGCACCGTCCGGGTTTGTTGGTTCTGTTACACAATTTTATAATGAGAGGCCACATTCTACTTCTTCCTAAGGTATATCACCTTGGATTGTTGACTCTGGAGCTTCTTTTCATATGACATCTGATTCCAGCAGTATCACTTCCATTCATCCTTTAGCTGTTCCTATCATTGTTCAGACAGCAGATGGTACCTCTCTTTCTGTCGCAGGATGAGGCACACTTTCGAATTCCTCTTTTCATGTTCCTGCTGTTTCTCATGTTCCCAAACTAACCATGCAACTCATATCTGCGGTCAGCTCACTGATCATGGTTGTTGTGTTATTCTCGATTCTGATTCTTGTTGTTTTCAGGATCGACGCACGGGGACTCTAGTTGGTACTGGCCCTCGCCGCCGTGACTCACGTCTTTGGGAGCTTGACTGATCGCCTCCACTGCTGCCACGGCTTCTGCTGCATCCTCCACTGTGTCTTTTGCTCAGTGACATCATCGTTTGGAACATCTTTGCGGGTCGCGTTTATCCTCCTTACTTCGTCACGGTCTTTTAGGGTTTGTGTCTGATGATTTTTCTCTAAATTATCAGGGTTGTAAGCTTGGTAAACAGCTTCAACTTCTATATCCTTCCAGTGAGTCAGTGTTACATCGTCCTTTTGATCTTGTTCATTCTGATGTATGTGGTCTGACTCTTTTCATTTCGGAAGGAGATCATCGATATTATATAATTTTTATTAATGATTTTTCTCGTCATACATGGATGTACTTTATGTTATCTCGTAGTGAAGTTTTATCAATCTACAAGACTTTTGCCACCATGATCCGTACTCAGTTTGATTATCCTATTTGTGTCTTTCGTGCTGACTCTGCTGGGGAATACTTGTTAGGAGTCATTCGTGGTTTTCTTGGGTACTCTCAGTTTTCTTGCCCTGATGCTCATGCCCAGAATGGTGTGGCTGAACGGAAACATCATCTTTTTGAGATCGCCCGTGCTCTTATGCTTGCCTCTGCTGTTCCACCACATTTGGAAATTTGAGTGCATTTCTCTGCCATTTTCTGATTAATATCTGATCATCTTCGCTCTTGAGTGGGATCGATTGAACGCATTTGTGGCAAAACTCCTGACTATTCTAGTCCTCGCCTTTTTGGGTGTGTGTGCTATGTTCTTCTTGCCCCTCGTGAGCGCACTAAGCTGACCGCTCAGTTTGTGCAATGCGTTTTTTGGGCTATAACGCTGAACATAAGGGATATTGTTGTTGGGATTCTATTGGTCGACTGATGTGGGTTTCTCGAGACGGCACTTTTGATGAGTCTCGCCCTTTCTACCCTCGTCCTTCTTCCACTACTCCAGCATCTCTTGTCGAGCCTCTTTCTTTCATGACCTTTCCTGCCACTCCCCCAGTCACCACACCTCCATCACAGCCTTTGACCTCTTCGGTGCCTCCTTCACCATTTCGTTTGCTTCTGCCATCCTCTCCAGAGGCCCCTCCTGGCCTTGTTCCTTCTTATCCTCTCTACTACACTCGTCCGCGAGTTGGGGATTCTCCTGATGTACCGTCTTTTTCTGAAGGGTCATCTTCTTCAGCCTCTCCTTGATATGCTCTTCGTGATCGTCAGTCTATTCGGCCTCTTGCGCTTTTGTTTAGCAGCTCTTGCCGAACCAACTTCTTATCGTGATGCTGCTGTTCATCAGGAGTAGCAGCATGCGATGGCAGAGGAAATTGCTGCCCTTGAACGTACTGACACGTGGGATCTTGTCCCTCGTCCCGCACGTGTTACTCCTATCACGTGCAAGCAGGTCTACAAGGTTAAGACCCGCTCTGATGGTTCTCTTGAGCGCTACAAGGCTCGTCTCGTGGCACGTGGTTTTCAGCAGGAGCATGATCGTGATTATGATGAGATTTTTGCTCCTGTGGCTCACATGACCACTATTTGCACTCTTCTTGCCGTGACGTCTGTTCGGGCATGGTCCATATCTCAGTTTGATGTCAAGAATGTCTTTCTCAATGGTGAGCTGCGTGAGGAGGTTTACATGCAGCCACCACCAGGGTATTCTGTTCCAGAGAGTATGGTTTGTCGCCTTCACCGATCTCTTTATGGCCTCAAGCAAACTCCTCGTGCTTGGTTTGATCATTTCTCTTCTGTTGTCACTGCAGCTGGTTTCTCTGCTAGTGCTCATTATCCTGCTCTTTTTATTCACACTTCACCTCGTGGTCGAACGTTTCTCTTATATGTTGATGATATGATCATTACTGGCGATGATCCTCGGTTTATCACTTTTGTCAAGGAGCGTCTTAATGAGCAGTTTCTCATGTCTGATCTTGAGTCAGTTTGTATCTGCCCCCACTCAACTCTATTATAATCATCTTTTTTGTGTTCTACGATATCTTCGTGGAACCATCACTCGTCTGATGCTACCTGGGCTAGCGATCACTCTGATCGCCCGTCTCTTTCTGCCTATTGTGTTTTTCTTGGTGGATCTCTTATTGCTTGGAAGGTTAAGAAGCAGACAACAGTTTCTCGTTCGAGTGCTGAGTCAGAGTTGCGAGCTATGACTTTGTTGACTGCGGAGGTTACTTGGCTACGTTTGTTACTTGAGGATTTTAGTGTTTCTGTTTCTGCACCCATTCCTCTTTCATCTGACAGTACAGGGGCTCTTAGCATTGCTACAAATCCGGTGAAGCATGAGCTTACAGAGCATATTGGTGTTGATGCTTCCTACATGCGGTCCCAGGTGCAGAATTAGATTGTTGCTTCTTCAGTATGTGCCTTCTGAATTTCAGTTGGCAGACTTCTTCACAAAGGCGCAGACCAGAGCCTAGCACAACTTCTATCTTTCCAAGCTTAATGTTGTTCATCCACCATAAGTTTGATTGGGGTGTTAGATGTGTATTGTATAAGGGGTTCTTTGCATATATGCTATACATGTACTTGTATATATATTGGCCCATTGGCCTCATATTGAATACAAGCGCTATTCATGACAGCAGCTACTAAAGCAGATGCTGCTGGTGATACACCTGGAATGCATGTTCAAAAGCAGGGCACTGAAGGTTTGCTCTTACTACCTGTCATTTTACTTGTTATGAACTTATGATAAAGAAACTGGTAATTTTATAGTCACCTTTTTTTGCATTTCGAGCTACTATTGTTGAGTACGTAAAGTCGTATTTGTGAAGGTCTAAAGTAGAACTTTATATGACTCCCTCTTCTGTAAATGAATAATTTTGCATTTTGCTCACATTTTCCTTTCGCTCACATGTATAAGCATCATAATGAACCCTGAGGTTGATCACAAGGTGCTAATACATGAAAACGGCTTCGTCGTTCCTAATGCTTTATGATGCTGATTGAATGAGATCTTATTTTGACATGCTATTCCTGGTCCTGTATGAAATTTTAATCCCTTTATCGGTTCCTTCCCATTGTTCTACCTGACCAAACATGATATTGATGTAGTTAATGCAGCTGGCACCTCAACTCAAGTTATTGACATCGATGCCGATGAAGATGATTCTGTGCATGATAAAGGTAAAGACATAATTGTTGTTGATGTGGATGATAATGAATCTGTGGATCTTCCTATGGTGCTACATGAGACAAAGTACATATTATGCAGTGGTCAGAAAGCTGTGAAGGTGAAGGGTATAATCTCAGAGAGCTCAAGCATGTGGTATTACATGGATCCTCAAGGCGATGAACAAGGTCCATTTACAATCGAGCTGCTGCGTCATTGGAACAAAGTTGGCTGGTTCGATGATGATTTTAGAGTCTGGAGAGCAGGCCAATCTAGCGATTCCGCCATTTTGCTCAGAGACGCTCTGCTGCTGACAACGTAGCGCTACTTACGGACTAAGGGTCCTCCTGTTGTAGCAAGTTTGATGTGTGTATATAGCCCAGAATGGGGGAGGGCCTCATTCTTGTAATATACTCCTCTGGGGATTTCCTTTTTGTAATGTAATGCGGGAGGGCCAGTCAGCCCCACAGCGTCATCGGTGTATGTATTACCTGATCCTAGAAAGGCTTAGCCTGTTTTTGGATCATAACTCATAAGGTGCCTCGCCTCGCCTCGCCTCGCCTTTTGGCCTTCTGATGTATTTTGTGCCTATAATTTGTCAGCTTGGCACAATTCGATTTCAATCAGATGATCATCTCTTAGCGCGCACTTGCTGGAGGATGTGTGCATGTGTATTTATGCGCTCTACTTTTGCCTTTTTTTCTGTCAGAATGAGGAAAACTGCTTTGAAATGATCGAGTACTGTGATGATGTTACTGAAAGTGATCTATGTTATCACGTTGGTGAACGTCAGAATTCATTTTCTTGTGGCCGCGGACAAGGGTTTTGGTCGCCAACATGCCGTGGATTCAAGTGTAGTATTGTTTTGTCAGGTCGTTAATTGGCAGTTGATATATAGGCTTTCCTTTGCACTGCATGACTACAGAATACGTATGCCTATGTTTTTGCGAAGTAGATGTCAAAGTCGTAGGGGTCGGTAATTTGAATCCGGAAAGGCACCGGTTTAGCTCTTTTACAGTATAGTCAATTCAATTAAGTTCATCCATTCTTTTTGATCTAACAATTTAGATTAGTTGGGATTTAGTTGTGCTACCTTTAGTCATATGAGTTGTATAATTTGGAGGGGTAAAATTGTAAGGGAACGCATATCGCAAGAGTAATTTCGACAGCAGTGGTGTGGGAGGTTAGGTTTAGGAAAAAGGCTGTTAATATCCTCAGAAAAATAATAGATTAACAGCGAAAACTCTAAGATGCTCTGAAGAAATCAATGGATAGATCTGATTTGCACTACCATCTCGAACTACTTTTTGGACATACATTCCCTAGTTTTTGGACACACGTCGAACACTTGGCATTAGCAGCCGCAAGCAATCACTTAGGGTATTTACAGTAGGGTGACATTAACCATACCATGTAAGATGATATAGATAAGAGAGAAAGAGAGGTAGAAGCTGTCGGACACGCAACAGACGGTCTATAAAGCCTTTATAGGCATTATTTTTGTTGTTGTATTTATGCTGTCTATAACCCACATGTTTTGTGGCCTCATTTCGTGGAAGTTATATATAGACAACTTAAAGACAACGCATTGTATGGGTTGTATTTCGTTTTGTCCATAAATGATATGAAAGGTACTATATGTAACCACTATCTATACCACTGTACATACCCTTAATACATCATGTACATTGGGCATTCCCACTGGGGGACATAAGCCATATCTAATTTTGCCACATAGGATAGAGGGTGTCACGGAGGGAGAATTAAAGGAAGGAGAGAGAGAGAGTTGTATTTTGAGGGCTATTTGGTAATTTGTCAATTAGAGAAAAGAAAAGAAAAAAGGTGGGATCCACCTATCATTGAGCTATGAGGGAGAATAAGGTTGGAGACTAAGGCCCTGTTTGGTACAACTCCAGATTCTCATTTTTCAGATTCTGCTTCTGATTATATGAGAATCCGTTTCTCTGAGAATCTGGAGCTGTCTGTTGAAACCGTTTGGCTCCAAAAACCATATGAGGGAAGATTAGAGGCAAATAGACTATGTCACCCCTGGGTGTAATACTTCGATTGTATTTGTGTAACTCAATGACATTTGCGGGTAAAAACCTTCAACTTCAAAGGGTATTTTCGTTTCTGAAGGTTGGATTCTCACGAGAATCTGCTGAGAGGTTGCTTCTCGTTGCTAGTTCATTTTCGAGACAGCTCATGGCGAGAAACAGAATCTAGTGGTTTTGAGAATCAGAGTGTTTGGTACGGCTCCACGAGAATTGATTGAGAAGATGGAAGTGGAAGCTGTACCAAACCAGGAGGCGCACAACTTGGGTGCTTTTCCCCTTTGCTTGTGGCTGCGGCGCAGTTGACTGGAGCGACCATGTCGCTTTGTGCGCCGGCCGTTGGTAGCGGCAACACGTCCTCCTCTTCTTAAGGTAGCCTCCTCCTTCTTCTTGCTCCACGCCGGTATACATAGCTTTTCAATTTTGTCCTTCCTCTCCCGATTTGGTTTTTGGTTCTTGGGCCGCGTGGGCTATTGCGCCGCCGTGGTTGATCACGACACCATCGGAGGTGAGGTTCTGGTTTTCCCTCCTTGCGCCATATCCTTTGAGGTTGATGTGAGTTGATTTGGGGAGTTTGTCATCTTGGTTGGGTCCGACCAGTTCGGTTCTTGATTTGGAAGAGAAGGTTTCGGATCAGTGCTGATTATTTGCTCCTTGGGTGCATTCGGCCGGTGCATCTTGCAGTGGTTCTTGTGCGATATTCTCATGTACCTCGACTTCACAATTTGGTGTGTCCTAAATTGTGGATTGGTATTGTATCTCCGATTACTTCATTTGTTCTTCGCGGCACAACATGACGATTGGTTTTACGAGTCAGCGCCTTCGGCGTGCCTTGTCCGGTTTTGACTCGGTGGCTTTGAGTGCCATCCGTACCGTGAGTTTGCATTTTTCAGTTTTTCGCATTACTTTGCGTAGTGTTCCATGTTAGCAAAAGTTTCAAATTGGTTGTTTTGAATTAATCTAGCATTGGGAGACTCTGCTTAGTAATGTTGTGGGCTCGGTATATGCTCAATGAGGATTATTGTCAATTGTGAAATTAGATTGACAACGTTGATTAGAAACCAGACTGAGCTTGTTGTTTGCATACTGTTGTTGGTTCATCTCTATTGTCATAGCGCTGTTACTTTCTTGTGGTTCGGTTGTTTCTTTGCTGACCGAATTTGTCTATTATTAATCTCGATTTGTGCACTGTGATTTACCTATTTCTTTTGTTGGCCGAAAGGATTACGTGTTGTTTTGTAATATCAGTTTTGCACTGTGAGATAATTGCTTCCTCATTTGGCCGAAAGTATTAAGTGATGTTTGTGACTTATGAGATAATTCGATACTTGTTCTTGACACAGTAGTAATGAATCCATTTCAGCTCAAAGTTTGATTTATTGTGCCATATTTAATTAGTGAAGAGTATTGACAAAAGTAGTGAGGAGGCCACGATTTTATCTTGAGCAGCCCGACATCTGAGAGTAAATAAATAAACAATTAAATCTGAGCATTATGTTGTTTTTGTATGTTTCAAGTTCTATCTTTTTAAGTATATTATCATGTTTAATTGACATGAGAAGATTACATGTTTATATGCTACTTATATCCTTTATATGCTGTTGAAAATATGCTTTAATTATTATAATTAATGCTAAAATAGTATTTAAATATTTACTAAAATAGCTAATTTTATAACACAAAGTTGTAATTCTTGCCACGACGGAAGGAAAGATACAACATAACTCGCAGGATACAACATAACTCACACTTTTGTGGGAGAAGGGTGGAGAGATAATGTATTTATTGGGTGGACCGACCGCTAGATGCAATGCCAGGAGAGGTTGTACGCACATGATGTCGAATGTTATAGGTACAAGTTTTTGATACGGACCACTGGGAATGCCCTGATCACGAAGCAATCACTCAACACAGCTCAAAAGTCTAGGGAGGCATGGGGAAGATTTGTTGCCGGAGCCGGAGTCGCCATGTGCGCGAATCTCATGGCAGATCCGATGGTCCAACGAACGATTGACTTCACAAAAATTTAGTCGAGTGGTGTATAGAAAAAATAATAATCTGAAATAGAGTCTCTCTGTCTTACGTGCCCTTCCCTTGTCCATGCACGCATGCCACATGTGTCGTTGTGAAGGGTAGTGGTGGGTATTGAGCCGTGCTAATGCCGTACCGTGCTGGCACCGTTCGGATCTATCGTGCTTCGGGCCGTATCGTGCCGTGTCGGCTCGGTCCGGCCACTCCGTCGTGCCGTGCCATGTCGGTCCACCTTGCCTCTGGCCAGGCTCAAGCACGGCCCAAAGCCTGCCGTGTCGGAATCGTGTCGTGCCGGCCCAAGCCCAGTCCTAAGTAACTATAGACGCTTGGGAAGATGACAGCCGTCGTTGTCGCCCAGGAAAACAAAGACACCAGTGCGCCATCTATGCCTGCTCCCTGTCGCCATAGTCTCCTCCTCCTAGACGCCGATGAAGAACACCCACCTTGGTCGTGTCGTGCGCTTGCGAAGGGGGTGAGAAGGACGATGACGAGGAGGTGGCTAGAGGAAGGGTGGACGGTGGCGGCGTGTGGGGAGAGAGAGGGAGGGCGGCGACACGTGGGGAGGGAGGTGGAGAGGAGGAGGGGTGGCGGTGGCGTGAGGGAGAGGAGAGGAGGCGGCGCGTGGGGAGGGAGGGGGCGGCCAGCGGTGCATGGGGAGAAAGAGCGACGATAGGTGGCACGTGGGGAGGGAGGCGGCTGGAGCTGGAGGGAGGCGAATCAGTGAATATGATTAGGGATTAGGAATTTGGGAGCGGAGAGTCGGGGGAAAGGGTTGGGAATGGGGGGCTGGGGGAGACCGGGAGGAATGTTGGGTCAGACCGGGTGGTAGAAGGGAGTGATTGTTTGGGCCAGGCCGATGTGGGAAACTGATTGGGCTAGGCCGAGGGAGGGAATAGGTTATAATGGGAAGATCGGGCCTATTTCGTGCGGTGCCGGCCCAAGCACGGCCCAACTGACCGTGCCGTGCCGTGCTGCCCAACAAACCGCATTCTTAGGCCCAGCCTGGCCCGCTATTCATGCCGTGCTGGCCCAGCCCATTACGTATCGCGTCGTGCCGTGCTTAGACCATGCCGTGCCGACCGGGCTTTGGACCGACCCAAAAAAGCACGGCCCAAGTCCCAGCTCCAGTGAAGGGCAAGTATGAGTGTGTAAAGAGGAAAAAAATATAGCTACATCATCGTCAAATTCATTTTCTCTAATGTAAGCATCTTTTTATAGATGTTTAAATGTTGTGTATCTATTAATTAGATATAGTTATATATATAAGTACTTGTTAAGCACCGGTGCCTATTTAACCATCGATGCTACAAAATAAATACCATAGCTATCATACGTGACAAGAAAATCAATTTTTATTTACTAAGCACCTATCTAAACACTTGTGTGTAGGTACCCTTGCAACAAGTCAGGCTCACTACCCTCACGCCAACTCGATATCATCATCGTATCTCCCAACAATATCAAAGCTTTAATCCAAGATCCATCTCCCACGGTTCCGATCCCAATCCTTCCTCACCAACAAAAATCCCATATAAACCCAATCTTATGTATTATTAAGCCCGGTGGGTTTGGCGGGCTGAAGGCGCCGCCGTACATTTAGCCCTCGAGTGATAGCACACCACGCGTCTCCTGTGCAACGTGTGGGCTAGTCATTCCTGCGTTTTCTAGCCGATGGGCCGGTCATGTCGGCCTGCTTCGAAGTCGCTTGCCTAGCTGTCGGCTTCAGGATGGATGGCTACGATCGAGTTGCCTCCCCGTGTTTGGCCCACCACAGATCCAAAACACTACCCGATCGCGAGCCCACACGCCGCACTCTCATCCTCCCGGTCTCCTTGCTTTTCTCTCACACACTTGCCTCATCCCCGTCTCCTCCCTCGCCGCTGCTGCTTCTCACTTGCGCTTGTCTCATCCCTGTCTCCTCCCTCGCCGCTGCCGCCAAAGCGCCCCCTTCTTCCTCCTCCTACTTCTTAGCCCTATCGCCGCAGCAACCCTAGCAGGTCGTGAGGCCCCACGCCGCACTCTCCTCCTCCTCGCCTTCTTAGGACCATCGCCGCACCGACGCTGCCGATCCGTCGTTCGTTTGGCATCTCGAGCCCCCACGCTTGTAACATCATGTTTTTTGGGTTATGAATAGTATTTACTTTTGTGAGTTGGTTTCAAAAATTTATTTCAAATTATGTTGTATTTTCAAAATATGTATCTTCTACCTCCATTTCAAAACCTCTCTTTCTTTGGACCCGCCCACCTCCTCCCCTCTTGGGCCGGCCGACCACCTCCTCTTCCTTTCTCCCCGGCCCATCCTCCCTCTTTCCCCCTCCGACCCAGCCAGACCAGTCCTCCTGTGGATATCATGGGGATATACTCCAGATCTTAGGATGATGTGATAATTGACAATGGAGTTTACGGTTTGTCGTTTCACGTGTTTTTGGCAAAGTTCGTCTTTGTCGTGCCATAGCCGGTCGGACCGGCGAGCGTGGCGGCCGACCGGCCAATTACAGTGGCGATCGACCGATAATTTTAGAAAGTGAGGGTTGGAGCTAGGCCAAAAATAGAGGGTGTAGGCAAGAGAGGGGATTCTATTGCACTTGGTCCCATTATTTTTGGAGTCTCCAGTCAAAAGTTCTATTGGTTTGAAATTTCCAGTAGGTTTCGGTTTTCAGAAGTTGAAAATCGGCTAAGTCATCACTGGCGGTCTGACCGGCCAAAAGTTGACGGTCAGACCGGCCAGGGTTGGCGGTCAGACCGGCCCTAGGGGTGGTCTGACCGGTTTTCACTTGGTTCGTCGCCCGTCGTGGCGGCGATTCACGGTTGTTAGGTCAAAGTCATGAGTTTCAGGGCATATATGTTGCATGATGCATATTTTGACTAACATGGGTCAAGTTGTGAAGAACTTATTCCCAAATTTGGTTTACTTGTCTATTGTTGTGCAGGCTGCTTGGTAGTCAACGACGGTCAACGGCGAGGATGATCGGGACTAGGCTTGGAGAGCTGAGGTCCAGAACGATAGACGATGGCGGGTGAGATCAATGTACTCAAGCGTGGTGCAAGATGGACAAGAGTGACCTATTAGCTAATCCAAGGCGCAAGATGGCGCTAGGTGTAGCTAGTTAGGTCAAGGGGTGTTAAAGACAACGTATTAAAATATGTGCGTAAGTGTCCCGTTTGTTTTGGGCCTTAACGGGAGCCCAATAGAGTCAAACTTCTAGAAGGTCTAAGCCTCCACTATAAATAGGAGAGGGAGGTGGCTGCACCTTTACTTTGTCTCTTTTGCTATTTTTGTGAACCCTAATTTTTAGGGAGAGCTTTTGTGGAGGCTAGGATCCTTGATAGTTTGATGTGATTTTTGTGCTCTTGGATTGAGCATTGTCCTCCATTGATGGAGTGACTGTAAGCCCAGATCATATCAATCAATCAAAGGAAAGTTTGATCAATGTTTTGTCTCATTGCGTTATTTCTCTCTATTTGATAATTTTGGGTCTTTCTTTGATCCACGAGTTTTTGATTGAATTCTTCACGTGATCTAGCTTACTGTGACGTGTGTGAACATATCTATGATCAACTTGATCATCCATCACCCACGAGCAAGATCTTGGATCAAGTTTTCGTTTTGACCCAGTTTTGAACCCTTCTTCAATCAAATCGAAAATGATCGTTATTCTTCCAAGAATTATCATAATCTTCGATTGGAATAGGTCCCTGTTATTATAGAGAAGGTGTGTTCCAAGTTTCATCAAGTTTGGATTATTTGACCAAAAGTTTCATTTATTTTCATCTTCGTCATCGGATGATGCATTACATTCTTGAGCCGGTGGTCGGACCGCTTTATGTACCGATCGAGCCGTGAGCAATCGGTCCTACCGCCCTTGAGCCAGCGGTCTGACCGGCAGTGCATTTGTTTGCTTTAATCTTTGTTGATTTTATCTTATTGCTTAGGGGTTTAAATTAGATTCAATATTAGTCTTCCGCTGTACTGATATACTGATCTTCATAGCTTCTATAACTACCGGAGTAAAGTTTTATTGAATCAATTATTTGTGATAAAGTGAGCGTGCTCCTATTCACCCCCCTCTAGTCGCCTTTTCGGTCCAACACCTCCCCCTAGTCCTCTACGACCATGTCCCATCGACCAGTCCTACGGCTCTGTCCCCTACGCCACCTGCTCCCCTACCCGTGGACTCGGACACCCCCTTCTCATCGCCCAACGCCTACAACACCCACCTGCCCCCGTCGCCTCCGCCACCAGCTTGACCCCTGAAGTCGTCGCCTCCGTCCCGTCGCCTGTCTCTCCATCGCGTTAGCGCCATGGCCGCGCGCCTACGCCTTCTGCCCCTCTGTCGCCACATGCTCCCCTCCACCCGCCCTTGACTCCGGCTCCTCCGTCGACCAGTCCTATCACCAGCGCCTGCTCGTGTTGACCCTGCCACCTGCTTTGACAGCCCAAGTTGTCTCTCCTGTCATTTTCCCGCTGCGCGCGCCTGCCCCGTCCTCTCCGACTAGGGCGCTTTTGCCACGACCGCCTCGGGAACCCTCGTGCCTCTCTCCAGCTATAAAAGGAGCACCAAGCCTTCCCTTGCCTCTTCTCGTCTCCCCTTCGTTCTAGTAAGTGCCACTAGAAAAGAGCCCGATCAGCCTCTTTCTTCTTCGAGCTTCCCCACTCTCGCTTGTGTCACTGTGGTTGCCTGAAGCCCCGAAGCTCTGAGTTCAAGCCACCGCGCACCTCCTTTCGGTTCTTGCCGCACCAGTGCAGCCCCTCTCCTACCCGAGTCAGTTCGTGTCCAAAGCTTCTTGAAGCAATGCCCTCACTCGATCTCAATTTTGTGTCGCAGGAACCACCATCTTTCTTCATCGTGTCGTCGACCGCGAGCTTCTCCACCGCCGTTCGTCCTCCTCCAACCTCCCTCTTGGTCTTGGTAAGCCCCCTTTCTCCGTGCTCAGTTCTTCCTTTTGTCTTACTGGCCACGCTGAGTGGTCGAAACTTCTTTTCGACCAAGGTTTTTAATTAGGTCTACAACTGCATCTACGACTATGTCTACGACTACATCCACGACCGCGCCACGACCAGGTAGCCGCGTTGTCAAACCTCCTTTAGACCACACTGCGTTGTCAAACTCCTTCCGACCACGCCGCATTGTCGAACCTCCTTCAGACCACCTATGTAGTCGATATCCTTTACGACCATGTGTAGTCGCTACCCTTAACGACCACATGTAGTTGCTACCCTTTACAGCCACATGTAGTCGAAACTCCTTTCGACTACGTCGTGTAGTCGAACCCCTTCCGACTACGTCCTGTAGTCGATCCCCTTCCGACTACGCCGTGTAGTCGAAGCTCCTTTCGACTATGTCCTGTGTCCAACCTCTTTCTGGCAATGTCAGCTCGAAGTGAGTAGTACTCGAAGCCACAGTACTCGAAACAAATGGTACTCGACACGAACGGTACCCAAAACCAGCGATACTCGAAACGATGAGTACTCGAAACAAACAGTACTCGGAACCGGTAGTACACGATGCCAGAACTTCAGAAGCTCCGTTCTTCTCCGTTATAATTCCGATTCTAGTGATTTTTGTTTTTAAATTTATCTAAATTCAAGACCTTGCTAATGGCACTGGTCTTATTAAATTTGGAGTTCATTTGTTATTTTCTTAGTATTTATTTGTTATTCTTGCTTGTTTATTCTTTTTCGGTACGCTCGTCCGAATAGAGTTCGAAGAAGCAGGAGATCTCTAGTTCGATCAAGCGCATGACTTTCAAGACTATCTCACCTTCACTCGAGGTGAGTTAACACTTTGATCATTTTAAACATATATTTTACACAAATTATATTCCTTTAAGTTACCAAAATTATATGCTTTAATTCTTTAAGCAAATGTATGTTAAACCTTAAGCTAATTAAACACCCATTTGATGATTAATTAATTATTATACCATCCTTTGGTAATTGAATCCATTATTCCATGTCACCCTAGTAACTATGTGGTAATTACTGGTTGCAGGTTGTACTTAAGCGACATGCTAGTCTTACTTAAGTATGAGAACATTAAATGCCTCAATCAGCATCTTTTAATCATAAAAGTGTTGGACCGAAAAGGCGACTAGAGGGGGGTGGTGAATAGGAGCACGCTCACTTTTTCACAAATAATTGATTCAATAGAATTTTACGCCAGTAGCTATGGAAGCTATGAAGATCAATATAACAGTACAACGAAGACTAGTATTGAATCCAATTTATCCCTAAGCAATACGACGAAAATTAACACAAGCTAAAGCAAAGCGATTGCCCGCGGATCGACCACTGGTGTCTTTGTGCCAGTGACCTGGCGGTCGGCCGGTGGTTACGGCGATCGACCACGCCTCAAGAATGAGCGAAAGCCCCGATAACGAAGTTCCAAATAGATGATACTTTTGATCTACAACTCCAAACTTGATGAAACTTGGAACACACCTTCTCTATGATGTCAGAAACCTATTCCAATTGAAGACTGTGATAATTCTAGGAAGAATAACGATCCTTTTTCGTTTGATTGAAGAAGGGTTCAAAACCGAGTCAAAATAAAAACTAGATCCAAAATCTTGCTCGTGGGTGATTGATGATCAAGATGATCCTAGATATGTTCCCACATATCACAGCAAGCTAAATCACGTGGAGAATTCAAGCAAAAACTCGCGGATCAAAGAAAGACTCAAAATCATCAAATAAAGAAAAAGAAAGCAAAGAGACAAGACATTGATCAAACTTTCCTTTGATTGATTTGATATGATTTGGGCGTGCATCCACTCTATCAATGGAGGACAATGCTCAATCCAAGAGCACGAAAATCACATTAAACTCTTAAGAACACTAGCCTCCACAAAAGCTCTCCCTAAGCAAATTAGGGTTTCTAATAAAAAAGAGACGAAGAGGAGGTGCAGCTACCTTCCTCTCCTATTTATAGTGGAGGCTTAAACCTTCTAGAAGTTTGACTCAATTGGGCTCCCGTTAAGGCCCAAAACAAACGGGTCACACACGCACGCATTTTAATGCGCTGTCTTTATCTCCTCTTGACCTAATTAGCTACACCTTGTTCCATCTTGCACCGCGGATTAGCCAATAGGTCACCCTTGTCCATCTTGCACCACGCTTGAGTTCATTGACCTCACCCGGTGATGAGGACATCGACCCTAAGGATACAACCACTGCTTCAACTTGCTGCACTGCATCCTCTACTTCCTTTACTTCACCAACATCTTCTCCAATTGGACTTTCAGTTAATGCAATGCCATATTACCCAATTGGATCGAGCTACGTCTACATGCCATGGTGCTACTATATGTGCCAAGCAGGAGTTCAAGCTGGATACATTTTGGTCAGATAAGTTCGTAATCAGCCTGACAGCACCAACTTAAAACAAGCGTAACTTTTGCAAACGGAATCCGATTCGGGTGATCTTGGGCTTGTTGGAAAGCTTATTCCGAGACCTTTCCAACGGATCCAGCCTCACCTCCAAATTCCTTATGGACTGATTGCAATAATCAAAAGAAGATATTATATCACTTTCAAAATCCCAATTTCAATATTTCAATCTTTATTTGTAATTTTAGATTGGTTTAACTTGTTCTTGCGTGCTTCTTCGGTGTATGCAGGAATCGACCTTCGTGGTCAGGTCAACCGGGTATTCATGCACGGTGGATAACGACTTGTCAACCAGTTCAGTGATTGCGTGGTTTCGAGCCTTGCGTGTTCGTAGCCGAGATCGTCAGAGTTGAGCGACGCCTACCGGACTTATCGTTCTCATCGAAAGATCGGGCCAACAAATCAAACCTTAGGGTTCATCACCCGGCATCGTCGATCGTTCTGGACATCAGCTCTCCAAGCCTAGTCCCGATCATCCTCGGCGTTGACCGTCGTTGACCACCAAGCAACCTTCACAACAATAGACAAGTAAACCTGACGAGGATCTAATAATCCTCATTTTATCTTTTATCTATAATTCTTATTGTGGGTAAATATGATGTCACATAGTCCCCAGAAGTACCCCTTATATTTATAAGGGGGAGGCCTACCAAGTGATTGTAAGATCTTCTACAATCACCCCCATAGTCGTAAGTCTTACTACGACTATGTCATGGTCGTAAGTCTTTCTACGACCACTACCTGGTCGTAAGTCCTTCTACGACCATTACCCAGTCGTAAGTCCTTCTACGACTATTGCCCAGTCGTATGCTCTACTACGACTTATACCCAGTCGTAAGTCCTACTACGACCAAGTAAACCACGACCACCTTATAATCAAACCTACAAGCGAGTGGGTCCAATTGATTAAGGAATACGAACGGTCCACACGCACTATTATTCCACGTAATAATAGTGCTTAAATACCCCATTACCTCTGAAAGATAACTACCAGACGGCGTGAAGAAGCCAATGCGCCGGTAATTACTGCCATCATGCGCCCATTACTGGCTTAATTAGGCGCCTCTTCTGCAGGACAAAACGGCTACTCCTTCACGACTATATAAAGACATCAATCAGAGGGTAAAAGGAGGGCGAAACAAAGCGAGTCAAGGAGAAACACAAGTACTGTTCTCTGTAATAGTCCTAGTTTCTTGCTTGATCATCAAGAATACAGTCAATACCATACACACACAGGAGTAGGGTTGTTATTCTCCCCGGAGAAGGCCCGAACCTGTCTAAACATCCCGTGTCAACCACTCTGCGTGATTTCATCTCTAGGAGACCCCCCGAATCAAATAATCTTTACGTAAGATCGGTTCTAATACACACCGGTTGGCGCCGACCGTAGGGATCTTAGGTAATCTCTTGTCAACATACTCTCTTTTTCCAATCTCATGCAATCATGGTAGGAGAATGGAACGAGGAGAACTGGTTTGACTTGCCAGATTACGCAGATGTCGACATGGATGCCGGTTTCGACTACGAGCCGAGTGATGCATCCGCCGATGGTGATGTTGCCTCCGAGATCATTCTCCAGAAACCATCCCATCAATGGAGTTGAGGAGGATCCTTATCCCCACAACGATACGCCCAACAGAGGAGCCAATTCCTCAAAGGACAAGGGTTAATCCGACTGAACCGCACCTGTGAGGACTCACGACACGACGAGAGTTTTTCCTCCAAGTGTCCAAGTCCCCTAAGGCGGTCCGACCGTGAGACAAGTTTCGAGAGCCACCATTCCAGACTCCACCAACATCCGGTGATCCTCTCTCGTGGTAACTCCGAGAGGGTGGATCAAGCATGTTTTTCCTCAGAATTCGACCGCCTCCGCAGATCTCATTTGCGGACGGAGCGATTATAACCTGAGTTCCCCTACCGGAGGGGATTGCTCCAAGTCACAGATGGTGTCTCTCGAGTACTCCTCAAGCGGGGAGGCCTCGAGCGCAAGTGAGAATCATCAACGGAGGTCTTCGCCCTTCCTCAAATCGGTCACCTCATGGAGGCCGAGATAAGAACACGCCCAAGATCACACACCGCGCACCCTCGTGGTAATGGCAAGGGCACCACCGGTGAGACGTAACCAATACTCGATGAACGCGAGGGAAATCTCGACATTCTCGACTCCTCGAGAAGGCCTCAAAGATCCGATGAGGAGGATTTTGAGGCCATCCGATGGAAAAGATTGCAGCCCGTAAGAGCCCGCTGGCGCATCAATATCATCGAAGGAGGTGCAAGAACTCCGAACATCAAGACTTGCTCGAAAATCCCACCCAAGAGCTTGCTCGAACGCCGGTACGATCTCTTTCTGTCAAGAGATTGTGCAAAGGCTTCAACCGTGATGACAAGACCGAAGTACCTCGTCGACATCATTCGTAGTCGAGCAATGCGACTTCTCGGCTACCATCAATCAAATATTTCACCACGAGAAATCGACACGCCATAAGTCGATCGATCCCCTAGGAGAAAGACATTTCGATTGGCTGATGATCAAGAAGCCCCTCGGAGAGGTAATCACTCACCACTTCGACAAGAAAATCCGCAACGGATGGAGTACGAGGAGTATTCCCCTCGTAGAGCTGAGACCTACTACAGGAAAGGTCAGCCTGTTGCTGGGTATCGTCGATACGATCACCGTGACATTAACCATTCTTTCCGCAAAGAAGGCATCAAGAAGTTATTACGGATGCGGGCATTTTCACCGACTTTCGAAAGCGCTCATCGCCACCTCATTTTCGACAAAGGAACATGGAGAAGTTTGATGGATCTCAAAATCCCATCGAATTTCTTCAGATCTATACAACAGCTGTCCGAGCAGCAGGTGGAGGAGAGCATGCAATGGCAAATTATCTTCCGACTGTGCTTGAAGGATTCGCCGATCGTGGTTATTAAACCAACCACTGAGTCGATCTACTCTTGGCAACACCTCCGCGATCTTCTGAAGCGAATTTCCAAGGCACATACAACCGCCTCGAAAGGAAGACGACTTGCACGGATAAAATGTAACAACAACGAGACTTTGCGTCAATTCATCAAACGCTTTAGTCAGTTCAGAACTCAATTCGGAAAATTTCGACTCATTTGTGATCGGGGCTTTAAGCAAGGAGTCCGTAGTAGAAGGATAACAGAGGATATTGCTTGAATCCTCCCAACATCAAGTTGCCGAAGCTCTTCGAGATGGCCGATCGATATGCGATCGCTTCGAGGCGGTCGAGTGGAACAACACTATTGATCGAGAAACGTACACTCCTCGAGAGCCGTGAAGTTGGTAAGGACAAGAAAGCAAAGAAGTCCAAGAAGAAAATAAAGAGTCAAAACCACAAACCGGTGGTTTCAAGGAGGTCTTGGCCGTGAAAGATAAAGAGCCCGAACCACCAAGTCGCACTCGATCAAGGCAAAGGTAAGCGCCCGATCGTAGGAACGAAAAACCAAGGTGGTGTCCTTTTCATAAAAAGGAAGGACATGACCTCCAGAATCGCCGAAGTTTTCCAAAGAAAGCTCGAGGACTACTACAACAAGAAAGAGCCACTCCCACTCTCGAGCAAGTAGGGAATACGAGTGGCCAAAAGTCGTTGATGATGAAGAGATGCCGCCCAAGATCCGCAACATACCGTTAGCACATCTACGGAGGATCATCGACATACGAGTCAAACGACAACTCAAAGTCACGGACGAGAGGTAAACTCTATAGATGCTCCTCTTATCAATAACCTACCAAGTGGCCTGGTTACCATTTCTTTCGAGAAGGGTGATTGCCCGATCACTTCGAATCGATCAGTCGATATCCGATTGTGGTCGAACCCACCATCAACAACCGCTCGGGTCAATCGAGTGTTGGTTGATGGTGGCGCCTTGAACATACTATTTACTAATGCCCCGGACGAGATGCAAGTACCAGACAAAGGTAAGACCAAGACGATACTCTTTTCATGGAATCGCATCGGGTCTTCGCCAAACCCATTGGCCAAGTTTCTTCCTTTAACATTTGGCTCACCAAGTAATTTCGTGACAGAGAAAGTCTCCTTTGATGTGGTCGATTTCGATACGGATATAACGCCATACTCGGACGACCAACTTTGGCAAAATTCTTAATGGCTACTCATTATGGGTATCAATGTCTTAAGATGCCAGTCCCAAAGGAGTGATCACAATTCATTGTGACAAGAAGATGGCGATAATCTGCGATCGCCGATCCTCGAGATGGTTGGTCAAATACCAACTCGAGGCGAAAGTCACCTTCGACTAGCAAGTCGGGCCTCAAAGTCAGACTCAAAGCCAAACGACCAAGTCAAAGAGGTTCCTCCGACGCAGAAACCTCAAGATCGCTCAGACGGGAGACTTCCGACCCCAAATAGGAAGACACCTCATTACCTTCCTCCGAGCTAACGCAGATGTCTTCGCGTGGCAAGCATCCGACATGCCCGAGTCCCTGTGGAGGTGATCGAGCACATGCTAGCTTTACGCCCCGATAAAGTACCAGAAACAAAAATTACGGAGATTTGCCCCGATCGACGAGATGCTATTAGATCGAATTGATAAGCTACTTAAAGCGTGCTTTATAAGAGAAGTCAACCACCCGAGTGGTTGGCTAACCTCAGAATGGTCAAAAAGTCAAACGGCAAATGGCGATGTGCGAGACTTTATCGATCTTAATAAAGCTTGTCCAAAAGATGATTTTCCTTTACCTCAGATCGATCGGTTGGTTGATTCTCTGCAGTTGTGAAATATTAAGTTTTTAGATGCATATTCGATATCACCGGATCAATATGTGTCCAACGATGAAGAAAAGACCGCATTCATTACACCATTTGGTACCTTTTGCTATGTCAAATGCCATTTGGTCTAAAGAATGCCGGTGCTTCTTTTCAACGCTTAATGCAATCGACTTTTTCATCTCAATTAGGCCGAACTGAAGCCTATGTTGATGATCTAGTCGTAAAAAGCGTTAAGAAATTTAATCATATCACCGACCTACAAGAAACATTCGACAATCTCAGAAAGCACCGCTTAAAACTTAATCCCGAGAAGTGTGTGTTTGGAATTTCTTCAGGAAAATTGCTTGGATTCCTAGTATCTGAATGAGGAATCGAAGCAAATCCTGAAAAAATAAAGGCCATCCTCCAGATGCGTCCTTCGACCACAAAAAAGGAAGTCCAGAAACTCACTGGGTGCATGGCGGCTTTAAGTCGTTTCATCGCACAATTAGGAGAAAAAGGACTACCTTTCTTTAAACTTCTCAGGAGACATGAAGGTTTTGAGTGGTCGAACGAGGCAAACGCTGCCTTCGAGGATGTCAAGAGGTACCTTTCGAGTGCTCCTGTTCTGGTTTCTTCAAAGCCAGAAGAGACGCTCTTAATTTACCTAGCTGCCACGCCACAGCAAAGAAAGCGCAAAGATCTTGGTCGAGAACGTGAAAACGCATAACGACCGGTTTACTACGCCGGAAAGTTTTACACGCCTAAGGAGCGTTACCCTCAGTCCAAAACTTCTATATGCCCTCCTCATGTCTTCGAGGAAATTGCGGTATTATTTTCAGCGCACAAAATAGTGCGTCTGCCTCGAGTTTCCTTTGGGAGCGATCCTCCATAATAAGGAAACAATGGACGATGGCAAAATAGTCGGTCGAACTTGGGGAGTTCGACCTCCATTTCGTGTCCCGAACGCCATAAAATCCCGGATCTTGGCGGACTTTGTCGCCGAATGGACAAATCTCGAACTCATGCTCAGATCCCCAAGACGATTCCCACGACCACTGGATGATGTACTTTGACGGGTCACTTACTTTAAGTGGCTCGGGTCGGGTGGTCTCCGTATCTCCTACGGAGAAACCTTAAAGTATGCCATACATTTAAACTTTCGTGCCACTAACAATGTGGCGAGTAAGGTTTGCTAGTCGGCATACGAGCCGCGAAGCACTCGATTCCTCGACTACTCGTGAGAGGAGACTCTCAACTAGTCGTGAATCAAGCTCCGGAAAGAGTACAGTTGCTCTAGCTCGACAATGTCTCTGCACTTATCGAAGCACGTAAGCTAGAAAAGCATTTTTTAGGTTTCGAGGTACAATTCATCTCTCGAAGGATAATTTCCTCATGCACCAACTTGCTCGGATGGCTTCTTCCCGATCTCAGAGTACCAAAAGGAGTTTTCTTGGAGCAACTCTAAAAGCCGCCTCTGGTCGAAGAACCGTGAGACACCTCTTATTGAGATGGCCTCACTAGATTACGAGGATACTGGATGACTCCCATCTACGAGTATCTTCACAAGGGTTCCAGACCAAGATGATCTTGAGGCGGATCGTTTATCCCAAAAGCCAAAATGTATACTTTGGTCGAAGGAGTCCTCTACAAACGAGGAACCTAAGGGATACTCATGCGATGCATTCCGCAAAACGAAGGAATAATCATAATGTTTCAAAATTTCAATTTCATTTAAAAATAAGACTTTATTAATTTTGTGGATTTTCCGAATTTTTAAAAGCTTTTCAATAAAGTATATTAAGGCTAAAAGAATTTATGTGCAAAATATATTACCAACTAAAAGTTGGAATTATTTTAGTTAAATCCAAATTGCCTTAGAGAATTTACGTGAATTTTCTCATGATTTCTAAAGTTTAATTATTATTTTCTAAGGATTATTTGAATTTCGAGTTAAAACAATAGGAAATCTTTTAAAAAGCGGCAAGCAAAGAGTTGGGCCGAAATCCCCATGACCAAAGATCGCTTTCCACACCGAGCCGCCTCCTCGCCGCCCCGCCACGCTCGCCGCTCATCGCCGCCTCATCCTTTGCATCCAACCGTAGCCGCCCGCTCATCACCTCAACCTCTCGATCTACATCCAAGCGGCCGATCTCGCCGCCTCGCGCCCTCTCTCACTCGCCTGTTTCACCGACTGTGGGACCATCCGGCCATGTCGGATCTTCAACCTTCCATTCCGTCGTCGCGTGAAACACGCCGGCTCCGCCATTGTGACGAAGCTTCCACTCTACCGTATCTCTTCCCCGTATCCCGTGCCATTATGCGCATTTAAATCCTTGATCACCGCCGCCCCCAATCCCGGCCATCCCGGCAATTTCGAGCGCCAATCACGCCGGAAGCACGTCCCCGCCGCAACGGTCTCCGCACCCGATCTCCTTCTCCCGACCCCCTCCGTACCTATAAATACGAGCACGGTGAGGCCCTCTCTTCCCGCATCTCAACCCCCAAGTCTTAGCCCCGCTCTTCGTCTCCATTAACCGCAAATCCAAGTTTGAAGCCGGCGGTCGGCACCTCTTCTCCGACGAATTGCGCCACCGCCTTGGGTCTCGGCCGTCGTCCACACAGGAGCATCGCCGTGCTACGCGCTCTTCGCGGTGCCTCCACCGCCGCCAAGCAGCTGCCGGAACCATGCGCGCCTCATTCAACCGAACGCCGCCGCCATTCTACACGCCGCCGGTGATCCTCGTGACGCCCGGCTTGATGAGGTGAGCATCGTGCTCGGCCCCGCTCCCTCTACTCGTGCCATCTCGGGGCTCGCCAGTGCGCTGCGGCGGCCGCGCAGCGCCCGTCACCGAAGGTCGCCGTAGATTGAGTTGACGTGGCACCGCCACATGGCCGCCACCCGCCGCCACATAGCGCCACCTCGGTTTTTGCTCGCGTGGCATCCGCGTGTCACACACGGTGGCAAAGCCACCTGTTTCATGCACCCGGCTCATGATGGACCACTAGCGATTTCAGAGACTCTGGTCCATGAACCCGCCCCCCTGTCATAGAGACAAAAGGTTTTTCTGCTTTAAATTAATTCAATCGAAAATTAAATTCGTCACGACGTCGGTGACGATTAAATAGATTTTCCTTTAGAAATTTAATTCGGGAATTTAGGAAAATCTCGATTTTGGAATTAAAATTAGATTTAAACTTCCAGGAGCTCGTATTTCTTCATACAAACTCCGATTTGGGTGATTCAAATTCCTAAATTTGTATAAAATTAAGATCTAGCTAACTAAACCAAAATTATTTAATTTGGAGTTAATTTGAATTTTCATTTGAATTTATTTGTGTTCATTTGAATTACATTTGAATTTGGAATATTTTCACAGATAGATTTTGACGACTCAGGAGAGCTTGACCCTATTGAAGAAGTAGATTACCAGAATTTGAACAAGGCAAGTTACACCATTGACCATTTTGCCCCAATATTTAAAATTATTTAATTCCTGTTTTAAATTATTATTGCATGCATAATTGTATTTAATTATTTTAAATTCCTGTTTTAAATATTTAATTATTCCAATTCCTTTGTATAGCCAAATTTGATTGTTGTATTACCAATTCCTTGTAACCTTAGTCAAATGAATTTAAAAATAAATATATGCATAGCAAATGCTTAGACCATGAAATATTTGACTTTGGGAGAATTTAGCCAAAATTTCATAGATTGATAAAAAGACTATGACATTGCCTTGTCATGGTGGACTTTTGCAAATGTCTTTGAAAATTTAAAATAAAAGAAAATGGTTTGTACTTGGGCAAACATGGACCGTTGGTGGGTGCAGGTTTATGCACGGGCCTGTCTGGTTAGGACTGAGACCCAGGGTTTTTATTGAAAGTTGCCCAAGTAGATTAAGGACCGGCCTTTGAGCCGCATCTTGCAAAAGCTCCACCGTACTACCACATGTTCTGTATGGGCGTAACTGTGCTTAATAATTTGTATTACCTCGGTATTGTTTATGCCATTTTTGTTGTGTGGGTGTCGGTTAGACTTTATTCCCACTTGGCGCAAGAGGGGTTTCCACAGTGGTTAGCCTAATGGAAGTGAAACCTTAGCGGGCATATTGGTATTGAGGTAGTACATTGGAAACGCCTTGTGATAATTGCCTAGTCACACACCTAAGGAAGTGTGTATTGGCCGACATAACTGCAAATTATCTCGTGTGGGTAAAGTTGTACAACCTCTGCAGAGTGTAAATCTATTCGAATAGCCGTGTCCACGGCCATGGACATGCTTGAGCAAAGCCACTCTAAGTTAGATTTGTTTTGGTTTTAAAATAACTTTGGACATGATTTGAGGATGGTTAATCCTTGTGGTAAATTTAAGTGTAGCCTTGTGATAGGAGGGTATCCATCACCATGTTTCATATGGAGGTTATCCACTATAAAATGATCAATCTTTAAATCTGATTTTAGTTATGTAATAAAATGTGCCTTGAAACTTAGTATAACTATTTAAACCAAAAGGCTGATTTATGCAAATAAACCCTACAACCTTCCTTTGAATAACTTATGCATGCATTCTAAATTTCGTATTGGGTGTAATTTGCGAGCACGCTTGTAGTGCTCACTCTTGTGAATATTATTATTCAGAGAAGACTGCTATCCGAAGGTGAGGAGCGGGACGATTAGGCGCGATCTCCGCACGATTACTGTGGCGATCGTGTGGCTACCATTATTATTTTGCTTCCGCAATGTTTTATTTGGCCTCCTACCCAGCTTGTAATAAACTCTATGATTATTAAATATATATACTGGATATGTTTGTGATAACATTTTGTGATTGTGTACTTTGGAAATCTGGACTAGTGTATGAACACAGAGAATTCGGGATCCTTCGTTCCGGGTTCGACAAAAGTGGTATCGAGCCATATCGATCGTAGGTCGTGACCTAGAAGGAAATCAAACCCTTAAGGACTTATTTTGAAAATTAAAAAAAATACCTTGGTCTTCTAGAGTCATTCCTCAACTTTTCTCTTGAAAATTATTTACTAACTCATCTCCTGCTCAAAAATTGTAGATGGTCAAGTTAAAACGCCATTTCCCATGGAGTCTTCTTTGGTCATTGGGCGCCATTCTCGGAAGATGATGCAAGACTTGGACTTTGAAGAAAGACCGACGATCAAGGATACAAGTATAAAGTGGGAAATCAGAACGATGGAGAGTAGAGGTGATCCTTTACTCCAATCTATCGCGAACACGGACTTCCACGTCTTCGATGCCCCAATGCGACGAGACACCTTCGCCAAGGCATCCGAGATCTGAGTGGAAGCAACCCGAGACTTCGCTACATCTCGATCACGCCTCAACGGCTTTGGGTTCCACTATTACCCAATGCACATTCCAACCCGGCATGACAAAGTGCTTTCCGCTCAACTAGAGATGAAGACCTGTCCGATCTCACTCATCGTGGATCGGCCGAGCTATGGATTATGCCTACGGAATACACTAGATGAGTTGTCTCTACGCAAGTGAAGTTACAAGATGAGAAGAAAAGTTGAAGAGTGCGTAAAAGAAGCGGCCTCTTACAAGGAAGGCGAGGCTAGTTCTAGTGAGCCGATTATACCCCATAACACCATAGATTTGACCTTAAATTTTTACCTTAGTTGCGAATTATGAGCTACCAAACCTTTGTAGTAGCCATAATGAATTAATAAAATAAAATAAATTATTTTTCGAAATGTTCTTGTCTTGTGTTTGTTGAATTTGGGCTATTTTAGATCTATACTCTTATAATTCCTATCTCTTATCTAACTGTGAAAAGTTCATCGATGGTGACCACCCGCAGGAAATGTCGGTGCTAGAGGCAAGGAAATGAGAATGCCGAATATCAAGAAAAACCAGTTCAACGACCACCACCTCCTCCAATCAAGCTCTGATTGGCGCCAAATGATGGCCAATCAGACTCATCGATTGAGTTGCTAGCCCATCCCTTCACAAGAATCGAATACCCAAGCGTCAAGAACCTATCATGCTCCTCCACCTCCCGCAAGAGTAACTTTGTCGAGTTCATGAGGATCGTCCGCCAACATTTTCTAGTAGCACGCAGAACCCATGGACGCAGATGATTGGCTCAGGCCATTGGAAAGAAGCTGGATATTGCTCGATTGCGGATCGTGAGAGAGTTTTGTTTGCCTCTCATCGCTTGATGGGTCCCGTGATCGAATGGTGGGATAATTTCAGCATGTCCCATACTAATGCCCAAGAAATCACTTGGGATGAGTTCATGCAAGCTTTCGCCGATCTCACATTCCATCCGCATGATTACCTTGAAAAGAAGGAGTTTCGCTCGCCGCCAAGGAAACCGCTCGGTTGGCGAGTATCCGCATAAGTTTAACCAACTTGCTCGCTATGCCCCGAGGATGTAGCCGAGACGAAGACAGCAAGAACGATTTACGGAAGGGTTAAACGACGAACTCTCTGCTCGTTTGATTTCTCGTGATTTTACCGACTTTCGTAGCTTGGTAAATAAGGCCATACGCCAGAAGGCAAACATCCGAAATGGAGAATCGCAAGCGGAGGATGGCGGCTCGGAAGTTTAACTCGGGAGGATCGCCCAAGCCTCGCTTTCACTCAATCTCAACCACCTCGGCGTGGGAGATTCCGACTACTACACCGAGAGTTCCGGCTCGAGCCCGCGCCCAAATACTTCCGGATTAGTAGTAATACGTCCGGAGGTCGGGCCAGCAGGCTGATTATTTCCACAAAGAATCACATGCTTTCATCGCAACGAGTTGGGTCACTATGCCAATAAGTGTCCCAAGAAGCAGCAGATCGCCACCCCGTCAAGCCAACTCCCGAGTTTGGTCTCCCATGGTCCCTCAAGACCGGTGGTCATTCATGAAGGGACGTGTGAATCACGCCACCGCAGAGGAAGCCCATGCGAGACACGGATGTTGTTCTTGGTACGTTCCTTGTCAACTCGATCAAAGATCGCTTTATTTGATTCCGAGCTTCGATTCTTTTGTGTCAAATAAGTTTGTGGAAAAATATGGGTTATCTACCTCCCCTTAGTTAAGCCCATGTTGATCCATTCCCTGCTCGTAAATGAGGGCTAGTTTATTCTGTCCAAATCTTACCTTTGAAATCTCTGGAGTAACTTTCGGCCAACTTAATAGTCTTATGTCGCAAGGATTGGACGTAATTCTTGGAATGGATGGCTTGCCAAAAATCGTAAGGTGATAGATTGTGCTAGTAGATCTATCAACCTCACCAATGAACAAGGGATTTCAAGAGAGTTCCAACCCAAGACTTCTACTAAAGAAGTCCTATCTTGACCAGTTTAAAGGAAGTGAAACTGGAAGATATACCCGTGGTACAAGAATATCCAGATGTTTTTCCAGAGGACTTACCTGGTATGCCACCGGACCGGGACATAATGTTTTTAATTGACTTAGTCCCAGGGACTGCTCCAATTTCGAAGCGACCCTACAGAATGCCGGCAAACGATCTAGCAGAGTTGAAGAAGCAGATCGAAGAACTACAGAGTAAAGGTTACATTCAACCGAGTTCATCGCCTTGGGGAGCTCCAGTACTATTTGTCAAAAAGAAAGACAATAGTATGAGAATGTGTGTGGACTATAGGTCACTCAACGAGGTAACAATCAAAAACAAGTACCCGTTACCTAGGATAGATGATCTGTTTGATCAACTTAAAGGAGCCAGTGTTTTCTCCAAGATTGATTTGAGATCAGGCTACCATCAGTTAAAAATCGACGAGAAGATATTAGAAGACGACCTTCACCACCGATATGGATCAGACGAGTTCACAGTGATGTCATTTGGACTAACAAATGCCCCTGCTTATTTCATGAATATGATGAACAAAGTGTTCATGGAATTCTTGGATAAGTTTGTGGTGGTATTCATAGATGATATTCTCATCTATTCAAGAGATATGGAAGAGCATGAAAAACATCTCAGAATTATTTTGGGCAAACTTCGAGAACACCAACTTTATGCCAAACTCAGCAAAAGTGAATTTTGGCTCAGTCAAGTGGCATTTCTTGGACACATTGTGTCAGCAGGAGGAGTTGCGAGAGACCCTCAAAGGTTGAAGTCAGAATGGATTGAAGCAACCCAAGTCATCACGTATGAGAAGTTTTCTGATTAGTGGGTACTACCGCAGATTCATTGAAAGTTTCTCCAAGATCGCCAAACCCATGACTCAACTTCTGAAGAAGGAAAAGAAATTTGAATGGACAAGTGCTTGTGAACATAGTTTTCAAGAGCTGAAGAAAAGACTAGTCTCTGCACAAGTGCTAGTTTTACCAGATATACGTAAGGATTTTGAAGTTTTCAGGACGATCCACTTGAGGGCTAGGATGTGTCTCGATGCAGAAGGAAAAGTTGTGGCTTATGCATCTCGTCAGTTAAGACCACATGAAGGAAATTATCCAACTCATGATTTAGAATTAGCATCAATTGTGCATGCTTTGAAAATCTGGCGACATTACCTCATTGGTAACCGCTGTGAGATTTTCACAGATCATAAGAGTTTGAAATATATCTTCACCCAGTCAGATCTTAATCTCGTGCAAAGAAGATGGTTAGAGCCGATAAAGGATTATGACCTTGGAATTCATTATCACCGGGTAAAGCTAACGTGGTAGCAGACGCTCTGAGTAGGAAAGCATACTGCAACACGATGTTAGTTCAAGAAAATCAACCAGAGTTGTATGAGGAACTAAAGCATCTGAATCTGGAAATTGTCAGTCAAGGCTGTATAAACACAGTGGAAGTCCAACCAACCATACAAGGTCGATCGTAGAGAAAAACAAATAGAAGACGAAGACATCAAAGAAATCATGAAGAACATGAGAAGAGGCAAAGCCCGTGATTTTCTCGAAGGCGAGCGAGGGCACGCTTTGGTTTGGCAACCGCATCGTGTACCTAAACATCATGAAACCAGACAGCTGATTTTGAAAGAAGCTCATGAATCACCTTACTCTATTCATCCCGGGAGTACCAAGATGTACCAAGATCTGAAGGAAAAGTATTGGTGGGTTAGTATGAAGCGAGAGATCGCTGAGTTTGTTGCACGTTGTGATGTATGTCGTGTTAAGGCGAACATCGAGACTCACGGATTGTTACAACCATTACCAATTCCCGAGTGGAAATGGGAGGAGATTGGTATGGATTTTATCACCGGACTTCCTAGGACTCAATCAGGTTGTGATTCCATTTGGGTAATAATTGACCGATTAACAAAAGTGGCCCATTTTATTCCAGTTAAGACCACCTACAGAAGCAATAAGTTAGCAGAATTGTACATGGCCAGGATCGTATGTCTACATGGTATACCCAAGAAAATTGTGTCTGATAGAGGTTCGCAGTTCACTTCAAAATTTTGGCAGAGTCTACATGAAGCTTTGGGAACTGTGACTCAACTTCAAAGACAAAGATATCATCCCCAAACAGATGGCCAGACTGAACGTGTAAATCAGGTCCTAGAAGACATGCTTCGAGCTTGTGCTATAGATTATGGAAGAAGCTGGGATAAGAATTTGCCCTATGCAGAATTTTCCTACAACAACAGCTTTCAAGCCAGCCTACAGATGTCGCCATTTGAAGCATTGTATGGTAGAAAGTGTAGAACCCCTCTTCTTTGGGATCAAGTAGGAGAACACCAATTCTTTGGACCAGAATTGATAAAAGAAGCTGAAAGTAAGGTAAAAGCAATAAGAGAACGTCTGAAAGTAGCTCAATCCCGACAAAAGAGTTATGCTGATAATCGCTTGAGAGAACTATCTTTCGAGATGGGAGATTTTGTCTATCTCAGGTAACTCCACTCCGAGGAGTGAAGAGATTTCAGACTAAAGGAAAACTCGCACCTGATTTGTCGGACCCTATAAGATTTTGGCAAAAGAGGTGAAGTTGCTTATCGATTTGAACTACCAAGATCTCTCATTTGTTCACAATGTCTTCCATGTATCCGCTTAAAGAAATGTCTCGAGTACCAACAGAAGAAACACAGCTGAGAGCATCGATCTTGAAGATCTCACCTCGTGGAACAACCAATCAAGATTCTCGATGTGGCGTAACGCGTCACCGAAGCAAAGTCATCCGCTCTTGTAAGGTTCAATGGAGCAATCATTCGGAAGAAGAAGCTACGGGAGCGAGAAGAAGTTTTGAGAGCCGAGTATCCCTACCTCTTTGTTAACCAATCAATCTCTGGTCGAGATTCCCTTTAAGGGGGTAGGTTTGTAATGACCCAAAATTTCAATTTCATTTAAAAATAAGACTTTATTAATTTTTGTGGATTTTCCGAATTTTTAAAAGCTTTTCAATAAAGTATATTAAGGCTAAAAGAATTTATGTGCAAAATATATTACCAACTAAAAGTTGGAATTATTTTATTTAAATCCAAATTGCCTTAGAGAATTTCTGTGAATTTTCTCATGATTTCTAAAGTTTAATTATTATTTTCTAAGGATTATTTGAATTTACGAGTTAAAACAATAGGAAATCTTTTAAAAGCGGCAAGCGATAGTTGGGCGAAATCCCATGACCAAAGATCGTTTCCACACCAGCCGCCTCCTCGCACTCCGCCTCGCCACGCTGCCGCTCATCGCCGCCTCATCCTTTGCATCCAACCGTAGCCGCCCGCTCATCACCTCAACCTCTCGATCTACATCCAACGGTCGATCTCCGCCGCCCCCGCGCCCTCTCTCACTCGCTCTGTTTCACCGACAGGTGGGACCATCCGCCATGTCAGCATCTTCAACCTTCCATTCCGTCGTCGCGTGAAACACGCCCGCTCCGCCATTGACAAATGACGAAGCTTCCACTCGCGCAGATCTCTTCCCGTATCCCGTGCCATTATGCGCATTTAAATCCTTGATCACCGCGCCCTAATCCCGCCATCCCGGCAATTTCGGCGCCAATCACGCGGAAGCACGTCCGCCGCAACGGTCTCCGCACCCGATCTCCTTCTCCGACCCTCCGCACCTATAAATACGAGCACGGTGAGGCCCTCTCTCCCGCATCTCAACCCCAAGTCTTAGCCCGCTCTTCGTCTCCATTAACCGCAAATCCAAGTTTGAAGCCGCCGGTCGTGCACCTCTTCTCCGACGAATTGCGCCACCGCCCTTGGGTCTCCGGCCGCTCGCCCACACAGGAGCATCGCTGCAGTACGCGCTCTCGCGCGTGCCTCCACCACCGCCGCCCAAGCTGCCGGAACCACCGCTACTCATTCAACCAACGCCACCGCCGCCATTCTACACGCCGCGGTGATCCTCGCACGCCCGGCTTGAGAAGGTGAGCATCGTGCTCGGCGTTCCCGCTCGCCTCTACTCGTGCCATCTCCTGGGGCTCGCCGTGGCGCGCAGTAGCCGCGCGCTCGCCATCACCGGGTCGCCGCGTTGAGTTGACGTGGCACCGCCACATGGCCGCCACCGCGCCGCCACATAGCGCCACCTCGGCCGTTTTTGCCGCGTGGCGCATGCGTGTCACACACAGTGGCAAAGCCATTTGTTTCATGCACCCGGCTCATGATGGACCACTAGCGATTTCAGAGACTCGGTCCATGAACGGGCCCACTCATAGAGACAAAAGGTTTTTACATTTTAAATTAATTCAATCGGAAAATTAAATTCGTCATTGACGTCACCGACGATTAAATAGATTTTCCTTTAGAAATTTAATTCGAATTTAGGAAAATCCGATTTTGGAATTAAAATTAGATTTAAACTTCCAGAGCTCGTATTTCTTCATACAAACTCCGATTTGGGTGATTCAAATTCCTAAATTTGTATAAAATTAAGATCTAGCTAACTAAACCAAAATTATTTAATTTGGAGTTAATTTGAATTTTCATTTGAATTTATTTGTGTTCATTTGAATTCTGTTTGAATTTGGAATATTTTCGCGTATAGATTTTGGCGACTCGGAGAGCTTGACCCTATTGAAGAAGTAGATTACTGTGAATTTGAACAAGGCAAGTTACACCATTGACCATTTTGCCCCAATATTTAAAATTATTTAATTCCTGTTTTAAATTATTATTGCATGCATAATTGTATTTAATTATTTTAAATTCCTGTTTTAAATATTTAATTATTCCAATTCCTTTGTATAGCCAAATTTGATTGTTGTATTACCAATTCCTTGTAACCTTAGTCAAATGAATTTAAAAATAAATATATGCATAGCAAATGCTTAGACCATGAAATATTTGACTTTGGGAGAATTTAGCCAAAATTTCATAGATTGATAAAAAGACTATGACATTGCCTTGTCATGGTGGACTTTTGCAAATGTCTTTGAAAATTTAAAATAAAAGAAAATGGTTTGTACTTGGGCAAACATGGACCGTTGGTGGGTGCAAGTTTATGCACGGGCCTGTCTGGTTAGGACTGAGACCCAAGGTTTTTATTGAAAGTTGCCCAAGTAGATTAAGGACCGGCCTTTGAGCCGCATCTTGCAAAAGCTCCACCGTACTACCACATGTTCTGTATGGGCAGAACCAGGCTTAATAATTTGTATTACCTCAGTATTGTTTATGCCATTTTTGTTGTGTGGGTGTCGGTTAGACTTTATTCCCACTTGGCGCAAGAGGGGGTTTCCAGCAGGTGGTTAGCCTAATGGAAGTGAAACCTTAGCGGGCATATTGGTATTGAGGTAGTACATTGGAAACGCCTTGTGATAATTGCCTAGTCACACACCTAAGGAAGTGTGTATTGGCCGACATAACGTGCAAATTATCTCGTGTGGGTAAAGTTGTACAACCTCTGCAGAGTGTAAATCTATTCGAATAGCCGTGTCCACGGTCATGGACATGCTGAGCAAAGCCACTCTAAGTTAGATTTGTTTTTGGTTTTAAAATAACTTTGGACATGATTTGAGGATGGTTAATCCTTGTGGTAAATTTGGGCGGGTAGCCTTGTGATAGGAGGGTATCCATCACCATGTTTCATATGGAGGTTATCCACTATAAAATGATCAATCTTTAAATCTGATTTTAGTTATGTAATAAAAATGTGCCTTGAAACTTAGTATAACTATTTAAACCAAAAAGGCTGATTTATGCAAATAAACCCTACAACCTTCCTTTGAATAACTTATGCATGCATTCTAAATTCTGTATTGGGTGTAATTTGCGAGCACAGTTGTAGTGCTCACTCTTCTTGAATATTATTATTCGGGAGAAGGCGCTATCCGTAAGGTGAGCGGGACGATTAGGTCGCGATCTCCGCAGACGATTACTGTGGCGATCGTGTGGCTACCATTATTATTTTGCTTCCGCTAATGTTTTATTTGGCCTCCGGCCCAGCTTGTAATAAACTCTATGATTATTAAATATATCTGATTTGGATATGTTTGTGATAACATTTTGTGACTGTGTACACTGGAAATCCTGGACTAGTGTATGAACACAGAGAATTCGGGATCCTTCGTTCCCGGGTTCGACAATAACACTCCTTCATGATATACACAGTGGCATCTGTGGGACACATGCTTCCTACAGAACATTGGTCGGTAAAGCCTTTCGACAAGGTTTCTACTGGCCTCTGACTCTATCACGATGCCAAAGAGGTGGTTAAAAGTGTGTTCAATGCCGTTTCATGGTAGATGATACACCAACCACTCAAACATTCTGACAATACCTCTTTCTTGGCCTTTTGCAACCTGGGGTCTCGATATCCTAGGACCGTTTCCCAAAGCTCCAGGAGGTTTCGAATTCCTTTTTGTGGCCATTGACACTTTCACAAAGTGGATCGAAGCCGAACTCAGAATCGATAACAACAAGCGAAAAAAGGTTCATGATGAGATACGTAATTAGCCGATTTGGAGTTAAGTCGGATAATTACGCACAATGGTAAACAATTCGCAAGTGCAAAATTTCAGAATTTTGCGACGAGTTGGGTACCAAGTTATGCTATGCTTCTATTGCACATCCCCAAAGCAACGGGCGGTCGAGCGATGCAAACGGCCAAATAATGCGAGGAATTAAAACCCGAGTCTTCGACTAGCTGGTTAAGCGCTCGGGGCTTGGGTACAATAATTACCTTCCGTATATGGGCGGTTAAATGCGACCACTAGTCGGCGACAGGAGAAACACCATTCTTTCTAGTGTTGGTCGAAGCCATGCTTCCTCCGGAGCTAAAATTGCGGTCGACACGAGTTGAAACCTTCAACAACTCCGACCATGAACAACTTCAAGCAGATGACATTAACCTACTCGAAGAAAGGAGAAACATGGCCTTAATCCGTTCAGCAGTCTACCAACAAGCCCTACGCAGATACTACGATCGTAAGGTCCGGCCTCGCAGCCTTGCTGTAGGTGACTTGGTGTTGAAGCTCTACCAAACCAAGTCTAATCGGAATAAACTTTCTCCCAAGTGAGAAGGTCCTTACACAGTGGTCGAAGTCACTCGGCCAGGGTCGGTACGACTAGCAATGGAAGACGGACAGGTTCTCTCAAATTCTTGAAACATCGACCAGTTACACAAATTCTATGTGTGACCAACCTCTCAGGCAATAAAAGTCCAGGTTCCTTCTACCTCTTTTGTCTTATTTTTGAGTAGTGCTTTTATAATCTTTCGACTAAGATCCAAAAATGCCCAGTTTTCTTTACACTGGTCGAAAGGCAAGTAACATCATCTAGTCGAAGTCTCTCCTCTCTGCATGTGGTCCCGCCCACTAGAAGGAACTTCCTAGCATCGACTCGTTACTCACTTTTGTTGCCAATACAGAGAGCTCAGGTTCTATCTAGTCGAAATGTTCTCAAAGCCAACTCTTCCCATCTTAGTTTATTTTTTCAGTAATTTCGAAAAATATTCTAAGTAGAGTGCACTTTCTTATATTTATTCGATCACCTTTGGTGTACTCGTTTCGCTTTAAGCGGTGAAGGAAGAGATACACCTAGTCGAAGCCTTTCCTCTCTGCACGTGGTCCTGCCCACTAGAAGGAACTTCCTAGCGTTGCTCAGTCTCCCACTTTTGCTACTGGAAAAAACTTATCGAGTCCACTAAAAAAGGGCGAACGAATTATTAAAGTCCTCTAAGACGTTTGCTTAACTCAAGTTCTTTGTTCTGGTTCGATTAAACTAGTCGGAGGTGGTAACATCACCTAGTCGAAGCCTTTCCTCTCTGCACGTGGTCCTGCCCACTAGAAGGAACTTCCTAGTGTCGAGCCGTTTCTACTCTTTCGACCAGTGCTTGACAACCATAACAAAAACTATAAGTTAAACAAACCTCTCTCTGTTTTCAGAAACCCCATTTCAAACACTATTTACTTAGATTGTCTAAACAAGCTAAGCAAATAGTCGGGGGCTAGGATAAAGTTACTAATTTGACATCAATTCTTAGTATTTCATTCGTTTATTATCTTTTGAGTTACTAACTACTCGACAAGATGATTTTAGAAACAAGATGGCCTAGGATAAAGTTATTAATTTAACTTCATCCTTGGTTTTTCATTAAATCTATTATCTTTTGAGTTACTAACTACTTGACAAGATGATTTTCAGGAAACAAGTTGGATCATATATTTCTCATCAACAGAAACTGTCTGCCTTACAAATTAGTTACAAGATTACTCTGAAGGGGGAGTGCCTAGCTGCATTTCCTCCGCCACCTTTTTGCCAACTGACTGCATTTCCTCAATCAGACGACTTGCCTCTGATTCAGGACAGTCGAAGTCGGCTTCGATCGGTTGCACATTAAGGCGGGGGTCTTGAGCTTTAAGTTTCGCCAAAGCGTAACTTACTGCAGCTTCGACTGCCTCCCTTATTGATTCGGCTTGATTAGCCTTGAGTGGTCACCATTTCTTGCAAGTTTCGACTTGTTCCCAATGGTACTTATATGAGCGACATGTATCTTCTCGAGGAGTTTTCCCTCGTAATGTAGCTCACCAAGTACATTGTTCAGGAGTGTAATGTTGCCTTGAAGACTAGTCTTCATCGACTCCATCTCCTGTTGGGTACGAGTCGAAGCCTCGCGAAGTTTCTTGTTTTCGACCACTTGTTCTGAAAAGAATAAAACCGGTCAAACGAAAATAAACTTCTAGAGGAAGATAACACAAATATAATTGTAGGTAAAAGCATTTCTTACCTACTAGTTGAGAATCCAATTTCTTGACCTCTTCTTCATGGGAAGCAATGGTTTCAGCGTGCTTCTTCTCCCATGATCTGATATCCTCTGCATTCATCTTAGCAATGCGGACGGACTCATTGTAGATCAGAGTCTTCTCTTGGATTTCAGACTCGAGGCTTCTCAATTCGGCAGCAATTTTTGAACAAGAAATTAGCATTAGAAAAGGGAAAAAATACTCGAAAAGGTCAACATGTAAAGAATTGCTTACCTGTTACTCGAGTTCTCAGACCCTCGAGTTCCTGATCCTTGTTCTTGGTAATGCGAGAAAACTCCTGAATGACCAAAGCCTTTTCTTCAACTTCGGTCCGGAACTTCCGCATCTCATCTTCTTTTTCTGGAAAAGAAATGAGAGTTGGGTAAAGGTTAAAGATAAAAGCAGTCTTAAGTTCAGCACTTACTGTTTATTTTTTCCTGCAATCTTCTAGATGCAGAGATGGCTTCTCGAAGTCTATCCGAGAGAACTATTACTTCCTCCCTTAGCTTTCTGACTCCTCTTTTTCATAATCGAGTGAGTCAGCTAAGGTATTCGTGTCGCTTTTTAGCCTACAGAGGACAAAAATGGAGATAAACATCAGCCGATTGGTTGCAAGTCCTTCTACAACCACCGACCTAGTCGTAAGTTTTTCTACGACTATTTCATGGTCGTAAGTCTTTCTACGACCACCACCTGGTCGTAAGCTCCTTACGACCAGTACTTTGTCATGACTATTCTCGTAAAATACTATACGAGAAGTCAAGTCGAAAACGACTATGAATAACAGTAACTTACCATCTCTCCGCTCAGAAGCGAGTTCTTCTTTCTCTTGTCGCAGACTCTAAAAGTTGTCGATGATACTCACCGACAAACAATTTGCTCGAGCTTTACGCAAAAAGAAGACAAGTGAGAAGAAAAGGAAAGCCACATATATAAGTATTCTAAAAATACTTACATTCATAGTCGACCTAGCAAAGGTCGAATACACAAACTCCGGGTTCTGCAGCTTGTCTATCCTCGCGACTTTATCCCACCACACCTCCTGAAGGCGCTCATTGTTGAAGGTATTTCCTCTATTTGGAATATCCTTGGGGACGGGGACTCGATCGCGAGATGCATGGCAGCAGACCCTATGATGAAGCAGTCCAAAGAAATCAAAGAAGTTGAAAGGTTCTTCATCCTCCGATTACGTGGTCGCACTTTCTATTTGGACACCGGAAGAATATGCGCCACGACTTCCTTTCCGGTACGGTGTGCAAAGTCATCATCAGCTTGACCGGGGGCTCTTGCAGCTGCCTCTGTGGTCTCTACGACTTCAGTAGTCGCAGGTGCCCTCTCGAGAGTCGTAGCTATGACTTGATGGTTGTAGCTACGACCACGCAGATTGGAGAAACCACCGGGAGCCACAGGTCAAGGGCTCCTTCAACCACTTTCATTGTTACCTCTTGACAGAATGAAGAAGTAATAATGGGCTTCTCAACGGAAGCATCCCGAGAAATTTGAAGGAGTCGGACTAAAATAAAGAGAAGCAAATCAAAGTTGTGAAAAGGAAAAAGGTAAATGTTGTTCTTACACTTTAGTACATTTCACATACCTCGCACTCTGGTCTTAACCAGAATTTAGGAGCAATCCTCCCAACGGAGGACTTCTTCTTCTCCATGACCACGTCGGTCGAAGTTCAACAATTGGCCCGGCTCGACCACGTGCGGTCGTAGAGTTTGAACAGAAACGGGGCTCGCTCTCTCTGGTTCTCGGATGGCGAGATCGGTCTCGACCATTCAGAGAGCAAGACTACCCTCGATTGTAGGTTGTCTTTGGAGCGACATCGTCCTTCATAAAAGACATAAAATCTTTCCGGATCTCCTTTTCGGTTGCTTAACAAAACTAGGAGTGGCGGCAAGCTGCGAAAGATTCCTTGTCATAATAGAAGGGTACCTTGGCCTGCGAGGTTTGCGCTTAAGAGATTGGCGGCTTCAACCTCCTCGGCCTCGATAGTTGCGACCTCGGCCGATTTGGCTATGGTGCGCAGGTGTGTAGAGGGTGCGGTGAAAGACCGAGCTCGAACTTGCTCCTCTCTTGTCGGCGGATCTTACAAGTCGGCGTCTCTTAGATGGAGGAGTCGAGCCTCGTCTTCGACAACCTGGCCAATAGTCATCGATGCGACTTCCTCGTCGTCTCCGACGATTTTCCATGCCTACTTTACGTAACGCAAAGCGAGAAAAGAAGAGTCACTAACGATCGTAAGTTTTTCTCGACCGATTGCCAAGTCATAAGTTTTTCTCGACACTTTCTTGATCGCAAGACTTTCTCGATCACCATTAGTCGTAAGTATCTTCTACGACTATAAAGTCCTAAAGAAAGAATCAACTTTTTGATTACCTTTAGGCGCTCTATCTTTTCATCTGCGGACAAAGCCGCAATGATTTGAGGAACCGCCACTCGGAGTGGCGGAGATTTCTCACAGATGAGTCTGACTCTAGAGTCAACCTCGGCTGTGAAAGATGCGTAAGCAGATAAGAATTTTAGACAATGTTGAGGAAGACCAAACCGAAAGCTAAGTCGACAGTTACTTACCCTTGTCGTAATCTCTGGTTGGGTCTCCTCTCCCCGAGTATCTCCACATAGGAGATGCTCGTTTCTTCAAGGGACTAATACGGCGTGTGATAAAATCTTTTACCACATGCCATCCGGTCAGACCCTCTTCTTTCAAGTCCTTGATGGCTTGAATATAGGGGGCAATCCGGCTGATATCTTCAGGAGTCGAATCCTATGAAGATTTCTTCTCGCGACCTTCCCGCGAAAGAGAGGTGTCTTGAGGTGACTTTCGATAAAACCACCTCTTCCTCCACCCCGCCATGAAGACCGGGTAAAACTCTGAATATACTCCTTCGACTTGAGTCGTGGAGCTTGAGCCATGACTTCGGCGATTCCGGTTTGTCGAGCCATCCCATAATAATATTGGAATAGCTCGAGGTCCGCCGGAATCCCCAGGTACGCCTTGCATAGGTACACGAAGACACTCAACATGGTAATGGAATTAGGACCTAAGTTCACCAATTCCACCCGAAAGTGCTCGAGTACCATCAGAAGAAAGGTGGCGAGCGATCGGAGGCCGCACTCACTGTACGCTTGGAAGACGGATTTGCCCATTTTCCCCGACGGCGGTCTTGCCCAATAGCCGGAATCCACTTCACCAGAGCCTTCTCTGGAATCTTCCCGGCGTCGACCAAGATTTTGATCTTGGCCGCATCCATCTCCGATTCTTTTGGCCATTTCGCTCAGAAACAAGAAGTTTTTTGATTGGGTTGGCGGCGGAGAAGATGAAACCTAGTCGAAGACGGAGAAAGCAAGAGCTCGAAGAACAGCAGAGCGATTTGAGGAAAAGGTAAAAATCCAAGTTTAACTCCTGGTGAGTTTTTATAACCGCACGATTGCCACCGCGCCGAAGCCGTCTCGCCTATAGGTGCGTGGGAGTTGGTTGCACCGCTTCGGGAACCACCTCATAGGACAAGTCTGTGAGAGTCGGTTGCAATTCCCCAGATGGTCCGTTCGAGAAAATTAGGTACGCTTCGTCACCTCCAAGCGAAATTACTTTCTTGACCAAGTCTTTCTGGTCGAAGGAAGTATCAATCGGAAGGGTTTTTTCTCCGATCGCCCTACTACGACCACATCACAGTCGTAGGGGTTTTTATGACTTTTTGATAGTCGTAAGCAATCTTCACGATTGCAACCGCTTCGGGAACCGTCTCATCAACAGATCTGTGGGAGTCGTTTGCAATTCCCCAGACGATGCATTCGGGAAAATTAGGTTCATTTTGTCACCTCCAAGCGAAATTACTTTCTTGACCAAGTCTTTCTGGTCGGAGGAAGTATCAATCGGAAGGGTTTTTTTCTTCGATCGCCCTACTACGACCACTTCACAGTCGTAGGGGTTTTTATAACTTTTTGATAGTCGTAAGCAACCTTCCTGACCAAGTAAATTCCTGGTCAAAGTAGCACTCAAATGTCGAAGAGTTTTTCCTTCGACCATTATTCTACAACATTTTCATAGTCGTAAGTCCATTTGCAAATCCTTCACCAAGTAAGTTACTTTCACTTGAAGCTGGGGGGCTAGATGACGAGGATCTAATAATCCTCATTTTATCTTTTATCTATAATTCTTATTATGGGTAAATATGATATCACATAGTCCCCAGAAGTACCCCTTATATTTATAAGGGGGAGGCCTACCAAGTGATTGTAAGATCTTCTACAATCACCCCCATAGTCGTAAGTCTTACTACGACTATGTCATGGTCGTAAGTCCTTCTACGACCACTACCTGGTCGTAAGTCCTTCTACGACCATTACCCAGTCGTAAGTCCTTCTACGACTATTGCCCAGTCGTAAGCTCTACTACGACTTATACCCAGTCGTAAGTCCTACTACGACCAAGTAAACCACGACCACCTTATAATCAAACCTACAAGCGAGTGGGTCCAATTGATTAAGGAATACGAATGGTCCACACGCACTATTATTCCACGTAATAATAGTGCTTAAATACCCCATTACCTCTGAAAGATAACTGCCAGACGGCGTGAAGAAGCCAATGCGCCGGTAATTACTGTCATCATGCGCCTATTACTGGCTTAATTAGGCGCCTCTTCTGCAGGACAAAACGGCTACTCCTTCACGACTATATAAAGACATCAATCAGAGGGTAAAAGGAGGGCGAAACAGAGCGAGTCAAGAAGAAACACAAGTACTGTTCTCTGTAATAGTCCTAGTTTCTTGCTTGATCATCGAGAATACAGTCAATACCATACACACACAGGAGTAGGGTTGTTATTCTCCCCGGAGAAGGCCTGAACCTGTCTAAACATGTCGTGTCAACCACTCTGCGTGATTTCATCTCTAGGAGACCCCCCGAATCAAATAATCTTTACGTAAGATCGGTTCTAATACACCGACAAAACCGAATTTGGGAACAAGTTCTTCACAACTTGACCAATGTTAGTCAAAACATGCATCATGCAACATATATGCCCTGAAACTCATGACTTTGACCTAACAACCGAACATCGCCGCTACGAAGGCCGACGATCCAAGTGAAAACCGGTCAGACCGCCCCCAGGGCCGGTCTGACCACCCACCTTGGCTGGTCTAACTGCCACCTATTGGCCGGTGAGACCGCCAGTTGGGACTTAGCCGATTTCAGCCTCTGAAATTCCGAAACCTACTGGAAATTTAAAACGAATAGAACTTATGACTGGAGACTCCAAAAATTATGAGGCCAAGTGCAATAGAATTCCCTCTGTTGCCTGCTATCTCTATTTTGGCCCAGCTCAAAATCCCACTTTCTGAAGTTGGCTGGTCTGACCGCCGCTATGGCCGGTCGGACCGCCCTTAGGCCGGTCTGATCGCCGGTTCGGCCGGTCAGACCGCCAATGGCCTGACAACCCTGATTCTTTGCTGAAAACACGTGAAACGACAAACCTTTAACGCCATTGCCAATTGTCACATCATCATAAGATCTGGAGTATATCCCCATGATATCCACAGTTAGTATGAGTGCATGACAATAGTTCAATACTTCAATTATTTTTATTTCTAGATTCATACCAAGAAGAGAAACTGGTTAGAGCACAAGAGGTTAAATGATTTGGTCTGCATTCAATACAACCGAAAGATTACAAATCATTTTTAAAGGATGAAAGAGGAAGGGCGCAGTTTCAACCCCTTGATCCTAGATGATTTTCAATGGGAGAATGAGTGGGTTGATATTGGCGCCGAAGAAGTTCATCATGAGAACGATGATCTTACATGGGCTTATGTTGATGATGCCATTGGTGCATCAAGTGCAATTCGAGGTCGCAATTTTCTTAGGAGGGCTCATGGTGAGGTGATAGGTTACTCTCGTCGTGCTGCTCGTACAACAAGGGTGGTTGATGATGAGTCGAAGCCCGACAATGAAGATGATGGTGATGACGATAACTTTGTGCTTGATGATAAGGACGTTGATGATTTTGACGAATCTCCACCTAGTCCTACTCATGAGAGTGGTGAACTGAGTGGAAACGCGAGCCATTTCGATGATATTGAGTTGGATGGCATTTGATTTGAGGCTTGTGTTAAGCCATATTGATGGATTGTGATGATTATACTTTACTTTTGCTATTTATGACTTGGGATCTTGTTGTCGTGTAACTTAACCATCGTGTAGAATGCTATTGTCGTTGAGAACTTGATGTTTTAGATGCTTAATTTCCCAATTGCTCATTTATTTGTTGTTATGTTGTATGCTTTGTTCTCTTTAATTCATGGTACTATATTGCTCTCCCTTGAAGGTATTGTCGTATTGTATGAGTTCATCACAGTTTATCTTCATCATATGCTCATGCTCATTCTTGTTTTTTAATTTTGTACTTTGTCGCATGAAGATCTCAAATCATACTTCAACAAGTCAAACGAAGGGGGTTTGGACTCAAAACATGTAAGTCATCGATCCTCTCTTTAATTCAAGCTATATATGTACTTTTCAATCACTGCAATACAAGATAAATGATATATACATGTGTATATACATATCATTGTCATATGAACAGTACCTGTCGACTAGTCGGCAAGTCGGTCACTACGAGAGTAGTGTCAACTTGCCGATTTAATAACCTTGGTTCTCACTTCATTACTATGAGAACTTCAGCCTCGCTGGTGTTTTAGAGAATGAATAGTGCACTCCTTATTATTCCTTTTGTTTGCCTTCTTTCAACCAGCTTTACAATATGCATGTAGTATATATACTGCTCTTGTGAGATTTGAGGTTTTCTCGTGTTATTACTTATGTTTTTCCCTGTTGCTTATGAGATTGGACTATCGTAGCTGATCACATGCTATACTCTGGTTCTTTTAGTCTTTAGTATTTAGATTAATTGTTCTGCCATGTCTAAATCTATCGTATGGATATATGTATATATGATGAAACTTTCTAGTAGCTAGCAGACAATAATTACTCTGTGCATTTTTCCCTATGCCAAGTTAGGTGTGCCAACTAATTTCCTTTTTTCCCATTCAAACAAATGCTTGATTACCTTGATGGCAAATCAATGTGTTCCTTTGGTTTTCAGCGACCAGCAGAACCAACCCTTAGTTTTTTAACACCTTTATCTACGTACCACATTGGTGGTCTTGGTTGTGCGGTTATGATTAAGTGATTACATATATTTTATGATTTTCTACAAAAGCTTTCCTTTGCTGCCTACCATCTAGGATCTTAATTTGCTGCCTAACACCTAGAAATCTCAGCATGTATGAGCCAACAAAGGCTTTAACATACCGGTAATACCTCTGTATTGTCTCATGCTTTTCCTTGATCGTTCGTTAATTCCATTACTCGAGTCGGTGCATTTTGATTTTCGAATAGATAAAGAAAAACGCGCTCGCATGCACTCGCAAGGCACGGCTTGGCTCGGCGAGGTGAGCGAGCGCGCGCGTGTGTTGGTTTTCTTCAATTCCACAAGGGGGGCTACCACGTTCCACCTTATAAAGTGGTGTAACTCCCCTTCAACTCTCTATGTGGGACTAAGCAATTTTAGCACGTGCACATGGGTCTTTGAGATTCTCCAGGAATTAATTAGAATAAAAAACAGGGCCCAGCCCGTATTAATTCCTACAATCCCCCATGAGATCTCAAAGACACATGTCAAATGCCTTAATCCACAGTATTGTTTTAATATACCAGTGTTTCGATGGAGACCGATTAAGATTGAACATCCATCTAGAACAGAAGCTACACTTATCCACAACTGCACAATGGACTATGCCTTGAATTGGTAGTTTTGTGTGAATAAGTTTCACTTAAGTCCTTAACTGATACTAGGTTGTCAGGCATACCTGTGGGTTGGAGCATATAAGTCATACTCTGGCCTATTCATGAGCTTCCTAGAGATTACCCTATCTCATAGACTGTGACTAGCAGTCGGGCTCATATATGTGTGTTCTTTCAAGACTGCTCTGTAGGACATCATCTTTGCTTAAACAAGCCACAAAACACATTAAGATAAAAATCAACCTGCCATACATATTTAGGAGAGAATTGCATCTCCAATGGAATGGGTCTGTAAAAGTACTCTCCTCCCAGTTAACCAATAGCTTGTTTCGCAAATCCTACTTCACGGGATCTCTAATCACATAGGATGGGTTGCCACTATGGTATAACTCACGTGGGTCTCAAACCCATCTCCCTCGATGCATTGTCTATCACATTCCGTGATAAACCCTTTGTGAAGGGATCTGCTAGATTCTTAGCTGTTTGGATATAATCCAAAGCTATTACTCGGAGTTTCTCATTTTTCCTGACAGACTTTAGTCTCCTCTTCACATGTCGTGATGCTTTCATATTATCCTTAGAACTGTTCACCTTGACAATCACAGTTTGATTGTCACAGTTCATCAGAATAGCCAGTACCAGTTATTCAACCACCGGCAAATCCATCAAGAGCTCATGAAGCCATTCGGCTTCAACACTGGCAGTATCTAATGCTGTGAGTTCTGCTTCCATTGTTGACCTCGTTAAGATAGTCTGCTTGCAATACTTCCATGAAACAGCGTCACCTCCAAATGTGAAGACATATCCACTTGTGGCCTTAATCTCATCAGCATCAGATATCCAGTTTGAATTGCTATAACCCTCCAGTACCCTGGGATACCCGGTATAGTGAATGCCATAGCTCATAGTACCCTTTAGATAGCGCATTACCGTCTCAAGAGCATGCCAATGATCATCTCTCGGATTGAAAACAAAATGACTTAGTTTGCTCACAGTAAACGAGATGTCGGCCTGGTACCGCTAGCTAAATACATGAGTGAACCAATTATCTAAGAATATCTCAATTGGTCTTTGGTTATTCTCCGATTCTTCCTAAGCAATACGCTAGGATCATAAGGTGTTGGAGAGGATTTACAGTCGTTATAACCAAAATGACTCAGAGCCTTTTCACATAATGGATTTGCAACAATGTAATCCCACCATCATCACCTCTCAACAGCTTGATGTTCAAGATAACATCAGCTACTCCCAGATCTTTCATCTCAAAATTCGAGACAAGAAAACCTTGACCTCCTTATTCACATTAAGGCTGGTCCCAAATATCAGTATGTCATCAACATACAGATATAGAATGACTCCCTCTCCCCCACCATGGCGATAATACACACATCTGTCAGCTTCATTCACAATAAAGCCTGCAGGTGTTAAAATTATGTTAAACTTTTTATGCCATTGCTTAGGTGCTTGTTTAAGACCATACAAAGATTTCAACAACTTACACACGTTTCCTTCTTGACCATTTACCCGACGTGCCTGCACGCACACGCACTCGCACTCGAGGCACGACATGGCTCGGCGAGGCGAGGCGAGCGAGCGAGCGCGCGCGTGTGTTTGCTTTCTCCAATTCCACAATGGGGGCTACCACGTTCCACCTTATAAAGTGGTGTAACTCTCCTTCAACTCTCCATCTAGGACTAAGCAAATTTAGCACGTGCACATGGGCCTTTGAGATTCTCCAGGAATTAATTAGAATAAAAAACAGGGCTCAACCCGTATTAATTCCTACAGCCGAGCGCCTACGAGATGCCGGATAGGTTCGGGTTCCCGAGGGGCATCCTGTCGGAGGGCATGGACTGCGAGTTCGAGATCGACTGCGGGTACCGGTTCACCTACCAGCGGACGATCTCTGGCAAAGGTAGCCTGCGGCAGCACCGGGGACCTCCGGGGCGTCACGGTGAGGATCTTCATGGTGAACTGGGGCATCGACTGGCTCGTTGATGTGTCAGTGGCCCGATCTTCCGAAAGATACTAATAAGTCGATTGTGGAGAACTCGACGTTGATGATCCGAAGGCTCCGACCAGAACAGATCAAACCCCTTGCAATCACTACACCACTGCTCCGATGGTTATCAACTATGCCGAACGCGATTGACCTCGCCAAGAAGGCTATCTCCTACATGCGAATCGAGAACACAAGCAAGAAAGTAGAAGATGCAATCTGATATTGTATTGCGAATATAGATGAAGCTCACAATATGGGGTTCCTCAACCGAACGTGCGGTGAGACTGCTAAGCAGAATAATCTCAAAGAAAAACCAACTCTAAACTATGACGGCTACTGTATATATATAGGGGGACGTGAGGAGGTTGACCTACGGTTATGCGGCCGTGGAAAGAGGCGTACACAACCTGAACTCCGACCTCGACATGCTTACAAGGCCCTATTAGTCCTAAAACGGTGATGCAACACCTTATTCTCTATTCATGTCACATAACTATGTCGAAGACCTGGTCGTAGGACTGGTCCTAGGGTGGTCTTGAGGAGTCCATGCTATCTCTGATCATATATTGTGTTCAACGAGTACTGTGCTCGCTTCATTGGCCGTGGATTGCTCCAAACGAGTCCTGGCTCGCCGAGTACTGGTGAAACTGGTTGTAGGACTTCTTGAAGTGGTCGTAGACCCTACGGAACTGGTTGTAGGCCTTCTTGAACTGGTCGGAACTGGTTGTAGACCTTCTTGAACTGGTCGTAGTCCTAGATTCCTAAGTACAAGTAAATCATCTCCATTAGACAGCATCATAGAGTTCTAAAATATTAGGATGATGTGACAATTGGCAATGGCATTTATGGTTTGTCGTTTAACAAGGTTTTCGACAAAGTTCAGGCATTCTGGACAGGGGCGGTCCGACCGGCCATAGCATGTCGGTCCGACCGGTCCCAAATCGGTCGGACCGGCCATGTGCGGCGGTCGGACTGGCGGTGACCACAAATGGTCAGAGCAGGTTGGGCCAAAAATAGGTGTTGTAGGCAAGTGAGGGGATCCCAATGCACTTGGTCTCATAATTTTTGGAGTTCCCAAGCAAACGTTCTATTTGTTTTAAGTTTCCAGAAGGTTTCGGAATTTCAGGGCTTGAAATTCCGCTAAGTCCCTTGTGGCGGTCCGACCGGCTCACAGGGAGCGGTCCAACCGGCTAGAGGGCAGTCCGACCGGCTCAATGTGAGCGGTCGGACCGGTTTTGACTTGTGCATCAGCCAACTTCGTGGTGATGTTGATTTGTTAGGTCAAAGTCATGGGTTTCATGGCATATGGTTTGTATGATGCATGTTTTGACTAACATGGGTCAAGTTGTGAAGATCTTGTTCCCGAATTCGTGTTTGCTTGTCTATAGTTGTGCAGGTGGCTTGGTGGTCAACGACGGTCAACGGCTACTATTGTAGCCATTAGGCTATTGTTTAGTGTTAGACCATGTGGCTAGGTCTAGAATAATCTTGTTGATGAATAATTGACAATGTTGCTTACTCATGTTAATTGAGGCGTGTGGTTTATGTGGAGTAATTATGTCGGTTAAGTTGGGAAGAACTTGTGTTGGAAAAATATGGTGTTTTGGTCTTTGCATGTGCAGAAAAACACAGAGGCGATCGTGGTATACGGCGAGGACTAGGAGATGCTCGGTGCGAAGTTATGGTCCAGAGGGTCGAGGATGCTGGAGGAAACGGTCGAGTTCGAGTTGGGGTGCATAGAGATCAAAGATGAGTGATACGTGTTGGAGCTACGGAGATACAGTTTAGAGGTAGACATCCGTCTGACCGCTACGTGCATCGTACGCGTACGACGATAAATATCGTAAGTAGCGTGTATAGCATTACTCTTAAATAAAAAGCATGGAGCTATATACATATGGACAAAACAACACTTTGCCAAAGAACGACTAACTAGGACTATGAACTGTATATCTATCTATTAACACTGAAATGCATGCAATTCTGCCCGTAGTATGTACTAGGAGTATATATCTGAATGGTCAACCATATCAACCGTGATTTAATGGTGACAAGCGAAGCTGGACATGTGAAAAGACGGTGGCGTTGCCAGAATATCCATGGTGATGGTTGTTGTGGGTTTTAACCGTGTTACCAGAAGACCCAGCAAGGTGATGAACTGATGATGGTTCTTGTGGGTGCCAACCGTACGTGTTACCGGCAGATCCATGGTGATGATTCATGTGAGCGTAGGGATAGCAATTGTGCTCGATTATATGTGTGTCTGTGGACGAATACCCTAATAGAGGCGGGTATGGACGCCTTTCTTTGCCTACGGATATGAAAACGGGCACAATTCCTTGCCAATCGGGTAAACGGGTATAGGCATGGGTGAGCTCCACCCGTACCTACTTCGCCCAATTACCCGTAATCTACCCACATGTATAAGAAACTATGTTAATTTGTATTTTTATTTTATTTGTTGAACTTGATTAGTTATCTTGTCGAACATGATATGTGAATTGTGATGAACTTTATTAGTTGTTGAATGTGCGATGCACTATTGATGTGTGAATTATGATGAACTTGATGTATGCATTGCTCGCGTGTAACAAATATGTCCGCGGGCGATGGGTACCCACAGGCGGCGATGTATTATTCGCGGGTAAATGGGTATGCCCCCGGGCGACAGGTATGGGCGAGGTTTTTCGCCCGTCGTCCTTCGCGGGTATACCTGTGGGGGGGGGAATTCGGAGTCGCGGGTATGGGTATGGGCGAGCACTACGGATTTTAAAAAGGTTGTATGTGCCGCGCCCGATTGCCATCCCTATGTGGGCGTGATGGCATCTGTCTTTCGACGACTGCTGGGCCCGTCATTACATGTCTTGGCTCCACGCCGCCAGCGACGTGGAGGTCAAATTAAAGACATAAAGATCTTACTTGGCCGCAGCCGGTTTCGCCTTTGCGGTACCTGGAGCAGCAGTAGCCGGCCGCGCTAGCGTCGGCATCGGCGTAGGCTTCTTGACCTCAGCTGTGCTTGCCCTTCTTCTTACCCCCAAGCACAGGGAAAACTCTACCGGTCTATAAATTTTATCGGATTCTACTAATAGATCGAACCGGTAACAGACGGTTACCGTGTTTTTCGGACGAAAATTTTGATTCAAAATTTGAATTTTTCTGATGTAAAGATTAAATTTACCTATTTTTTGAATAGACATTTGAATATCCTTTATATATTGATGAAAAATAGATCAATCCAGTTGTTTGGACCAGTTTGAAATTTTACCGAATCCCACCGATAACACCGATAATCGGCAGTTACCAGCAAAATTTCAACGATAAGTTTTTCACTAGCCCAACGACACCAATATGCTAAAGTATTGTCTCATGGCTGCCACAGCTGGGCGCGACCGTGGTACAAGTTGCGATATAGAAGGACCGAGTAGCTGTTTCGAGTTCACTTCGGATTCGATCGGGTCGTACGTACGAGCCATGACTGAGTAGTAGTCAGGACTTAGAACCCTAAGCCCGAGCCAGACGTACGATCACGCACGTACATACAACGGGCGCATGGTGAGTTATCCTAGATTGAGGCCGTCTCGCACTCGAAGCTCATCTCTACTTGACTGCTCCATTTGTTTCGCTATATTTGTTCACAACCACCGTACACATGCACAAAAAAACACTAAATCTAAAAAAAATACTTGATAATAAATAATTATGTATACTCCTATTAAATGACATATCACAACCACTTACTCTCTGGCCACAAAATACATGTTATTTTGGAATACATGTAATCAAACTATTGAAACTTTGGCTATCAATATCTTTAAATATTTAGATTGGATAGATAAAAATCACATGTGTAGATTTATTTTGAAAAGTACTTTTATAATATATAGTTTTATTAAGTTTTATAAAAACATTATAATAGAAATTAGTGGCAAAAGTTATATTTTAGGTACCATATAGATGTCAAAACAACATGTATTTGACTGGATAGAGTTACATCTTCCAAAACCATTTAAGTAGGGGCATAGAGAATTTTTTTTTTACAATATCTGCATTCTAGATTCTCTTAAATATATTAAAATAGATACTCAAAACAATAAACAAATATAACGAAAGGAAGGATATACTTCCGTAACTCTTTCGTCTCAGCTTCCATCGATGCCAGATTAGTAACCGGTCAGGTTTCCCCGCCCAATGGAAACTAATCCGGCCCAACATGTGCAATCATCGTCACCAAACTAATTGAAGATGGTACTGGATTCTGAATCTTGACAGACAAGAGTACCAGTATATCGAATCTGCCCACGTAGCAGGACACTTGTGAGGTTCCTCTAATCGCCTCCTTTTTAATAACCAGTTCTCTATAAAACTCACATATAATTCTCTAATGATTGACATACTTTATGATTTATATATGGCTATACCAACTGCATGCATGATGAGCATGGATGGGTTTGTTCAGACACGAAGCATGCATAGACGGCAGTACATGGAATCGTCGAGAAGTCAGGGAACAGGAGCAGCCTCTTGCGGTAGTGGTGAAGTAACGGATGTACAGCTACACTCATGGGAGCTCAAATTCTGATATTATCTATCTTTACGTATGCACGAATGCGTTTCAGTAAAAAAATTGTAACATTCGCAGATTTACCTTGGATTTCGTTTGTAGACTCACTCGTGTATACGAGTGGTGTGCGTGTGATGGTCTGTACATGTTTCTTGTAATCGCAAAAAAAAAAACAGTCAGATAATAATCACTTTTAATTGTAATAATAGACCACTACGATCGAGCATTATATAAAGTTGTGAACATTTTTGTTTTTTTGTCCAGTTTAGGTCGACATGCACTACAGCTTGTTTTCTCCTCACGAAAAGAAAAGGTCAGTTTACATGCACGCAGCTAGATGATCCACACCCGTGTATGCGTCCATCTTAACAATTAATTAATCAATTTAATTTGATAATCACTACCTAATTAAATGATCGATTCTGCAAGGTGTGGCTAGCTAGCTTGCTAACGTACATACGTGGCAGGCAGGCAGGCATCGCTCATGCTAGAAGCCATATAATTGTGATCTGTATTTTTTTTTGGCGAGCATAATTGTCTGCATTTTAATTGTGCGGAAGAACAGATCGACGATGCAGTATATACGAGTCATCGATACGGACGATCCGTTCAGAAATATACGAAGTCCGAAAGGACTCACGGAATGGCCTCGGGGAAGTGGCTGAGAAAACCTCGAATCCGGACGTGGGCTTGGTTAGGCGTCTACTCGCGCTACCTACTATTGTAGTTCCCGCCCTATCTGACCATCCCGTGAAAATGATATAAATAGATTAGTTACTTTTTAAAAAAATGATAATTTTATATTGTTTTATAAACATATTCATGTAAAAAGTAATTGACAAAGTTACATACTGAAGAACTTAATTGTTGATGTCTAAAATATCATATATTCTTAAATAGATGGAGTATATACTCTATCTGGTTCACAAAAATAAGTTGTTTGAGACATGGTCACGGTTCTCAAAATACAACTTTGACCACTAGTTACTATTATAATACATTTGTAAACTCCAATAAAATTATAATATTATGGGAGTACTTTTGAAGATAAATATATCCATTGATTTTTATGTATCTGAACTAAATATTTAAAAAGATATCGATGATAAAAGTTTATAAAATTTTACCGTGTGTACTCTCTTGTGCTGTTTTCTCTCCTTTTGCCTGACGCTGAGACGCGAGCCATCCACGTTCACTCGTCGAGCGGAGAAGGAGAGACACTTGGTACGCTTTACCTCGCAACAGCGACAATGCTGTCCCTCCTTGCATGGTGATATGGAGCAATCAATGCAACAGTATTATTAATTTATGTATTTAGTCGCATTAATATATTGAGCGACGAGAGATTACGGTAGAGACACACATCAGCATCTAATGTCAGTACCCTGCGTCCAGATCTTTATTTTGAGAATTGCAATGCGTACGTGTCACCTCCTTAATCTGGATGCCCAATTAAACTAAGCTTTTGATTCTTTTGGGATTACTACGTGCGTAGCAGATGCTCGAATAATTGCATATATTCCGGTATAGTACTAATAGGTAATTCAGTGTTAAGGTGCTAATATCAATCTTAACTGTTAGATTCGGATCTTAATCGTTAGAGGTGGGAGCATGCATGGTGTTTAATGAAGACGCATTAATGAATGTGCATTGAAGGTGAAAGCATGCAAAGTGATTAAATGGTTTAGAGGTAGAAGCTCGCATTAATCTTAGTTGTCCAATTCATATCTAACGATCAAAATTGGTATTAGCACCTTAACGCTGAATTACCCATTAGCACTATATATATATATATATATATATATATATATATATATATATATATATATATATATGAACATATCTAATGCAAATGGGTAATTGAGTGATAAGGTGCAAATATCAATCTTGACCGTTGGATCATGAAGGGTGTTTAATGTAGAACATTAGATGTGGGAGCATACAGACGTATTAATGAAGGCGCATTGAAGGTGGGAGCATGCAAAGTGATTAAATGGTTTGGGGGTGGAAACCCGTATTAATCTTGGCTGTTCAATCCAGATCCAACGATCAAGATACCATTTGCACCTTAACACTTAATTACTCATTTATACTAGATATATTCCACATATATATATATATACACGCTTAATTAGCTGGGCCAAATACAGGACTACGTACTCGATGCATATATTGGTAGTTTCCTTCAAGGAATTTTTTTTTAGAAAAGGGAGACGAGAAGATACGCCTACTGTGTATGATGTGTACGTGACACTCGTCTCTACGTGGCAGACGGATCTTGTACTTTCGGGCACGATCAGTTATACGTACGTTTCGGACAGCTAACCATCCCTACGTTGCTATCCGATTAGAGTTTTTGACACGTTTGTGCGACTAAATAGATGAACTATTTCCTTCCACAAATAAATTAATAAAAATAACACTATAAATACAGCAGCAAACAACATATGTTCCTATCACGCCTACACCGCCTAAATCCCCCTGTAGCGCTCCCACTACACGGGCATATGACAATGGACACATATCGTTTGTCGTCAAATTCGTGATGTTATTTTTACAAATTCACTAGTAATACATTATTTTTATTATTTTATCATGCAACACTGTCATTTTAGCGAATAACTGTGTCCGAGTATATATACGTCCCACTTGAATGAAGCAGCCAGTACTGCAGACGCCTCACGCAGTGCTAGCTATCCTTAATTACTCTACTCCAGTACGCATGGGCGTCGATCTGTACAAATAATCCTCAATGTTCACTCATCAACTGGAAAGAAGCATATCAATCAACCACCACCGTATTACACGCACAATATACATGCATATAGCTTTCTTTGGTGAGAAATAAGCAAAAGCGTTTCCCAAAACCCAGATGAACAATTGTCGACTAAACCATCCTCACCATTTTGAGTGGGCCAAAGCGAAATCAACAACTAAAGAATTAAAACAATACCAGCTCCACCCAACCTTCAAATAAAGAATGCAATCCGACACAAACTTCCCAACCGACGGCTATGTTATTTACATTGAGCAAGAATTGCTTCTTCATACAGTGTTTTACTTTGTTCTCATTAGAGTCTTCGCATCCGGGGCACTTGTCCAGGAGTATGAGCAAACCGACATTGTTACTTGATAAGCCAAATGTATACCTATCAACCAAGTAGAAAAAGCAGTCAGTATCACCATGCTTTATAGATAAAATGAATATGTATCATGAGCTAAATTCCCATGGAAGCCTTAGATACCTGCTTTGTGATGGCTTGTTTTTCCGAGAGCAAAATAAAGTGATGATCCACTGCAAAAGATGATGGTAACAAACAGTTAAGCTGGGGGAAGAAGATACTTCATTGTCCTCAAGAACAGTAGAAATAGAGCAAGCATACAGTAAATTCACAAGGATCACATCAAAAGCATATAGAGGTGCAAAATAGTAATGTAATTAAAATAGAACCACAGAAGGGGAACTACACAGGGAGCAACCACATGCTGCTACCATGAGCTCCACTAGTACATATATAAAACATGTGGCAACATTCGACAACAATCATTTTGATCTAATTAATGGATCTGCACAGATGGTCTAAATTAACTAGAGAAAACCATCATTGCTTCAATTTTGTAAGTTTTCTACTACTAAAATCTATCGACGTAAAGCAAAGTCCAGCAAACAATGTTGATGATTAGATAATGCTGCAACATTTTGTTAAGAGGCTTGAAATTTAACACCAATGTACCAAAGATCCTAAATCTGCACCACAAAATCTCAAAGCTACGCTCACGGGCTAACCACGCGTACTGTAGCATTCCGAAGAGAACATATATTTTGTGGTTAATTGAAAGGAAGAAGTGCGTATAACACTCTAAAATTTGCTCGAAAGTCTATCTAACATCTCAAAATATGAAATAAGACATTTGCCCTCCCCTCGAATTTTCCATGGCCACCCCCTATAGCTCCTCTCTTTGTTTCGATTTGGAGGAGAAACCCATGTAGATCTCATCTGTCATTCACCTGAACTTGGTCATCGTATCATCGTACGTGGCAAAACCGTCACCCATTCATCGTGCCACGCGGACGATACCAACATGTGAAACCGAGTTATGGTATTATTCGAACTGGATCATAAAGCTCAGGTGGTCAAATGAACGGACTCTTTGAAAGTCCAAGTGGTATATAGACTTTTTCCTAATTGAAACAAAGTGACATAGGGTTAAAAGAAAAGGTTGTGGCTGCGGTAAATCAAATCAATTAGATCACAGGATCGAAAAAGGTTGAAGTTAATTCTCTCTGGAAGCTACAGGCTCCGAACAGCGCTCGATAAACTTTGGCAGACTTTGTGTATCGATCGGAAAGCGATTTTTGGAGGCTGCAAAAATGGTGCTTTTGACTAGTTAATTGGACCGTAATGCGATCCTAATCTTGTTGATTAGTTCCCGTTCGCTGGAGCTTAGCTGGTCCAAGCTTATCACCAGTCTGCGCGCGCGCACGTACGTACGCATCTCCATCTCTTTGTGGTTCCCCCACGATCGGTTTTATTGGCCGTCCGCGGCGCTACTGTGGCTCTACACTTTTACATTTAGCGAGTTACGTGTCGGTTACATTTGGTTAGTTTTCAAATTTCACTGCCGTATTATTTTGCAGAAAATTATGAACCCTATTTGACATGGAAGTTTTGGCAACAAATTGAGGTTGGTTTTGAGTTGTTCGTTCAAGATGGTGCTTATTTCATTGTTATCTTTACTATTTATGTGGGGCTGACATGTTTTGAGTTGAGTTGAGTTGATTTATAAAATTTTGTCTTATAATAAAAAAATTACGGAAAACATAAAGAAGACTATCATTTATTATATTTTTCTAAGGGGTGTCTATTCTGAAACATAATGGGACTGTACCAAGATACTAGTAACAAACAAGGTCAAACTATTATGTATATTAGCCACTCAATTCAAGTTACCGTAACGCCTCATTTAAGTGCGACTTGCATGCAAGTTGGATTTACTATAATAGCTAGTTCACTTGTTTAATTATGGGGTCCATTTGGTTAGAATGCTCAACATAAATGTGAGTTGATCCAAAGTAGAATTTTTAAATTTATTGTTGGCTCACCATTATATCAGGGACTGATATGACTTTGAGTGACTTGAGTTGAAACAGAGATGTAAGTTAAAATTTTACGTTTGTATTATAACAATTAATGTGGGGTACGTAGTTTTAGGTGCTTCAAGATATAACTGTATATTCCCTAAAAATATATATAATCATATTTTATTGCCGCCTTTATATTATGTGAGTTTAGTATGTATATATTGAATTGAGTTCAGTTGAGCTAGAATTTTTTTTTCTTTATGATAAATAATTTAGGCATGGTAAGTTAAATACTATTTTATAATACATTATTTTATAATTGAGAACTCTATTTTCAAGCGTAATGGCATGTCACTGAGATAGTAACAAATTTATTCAAACAAGTATACTAGCCACTCGTCCACATTTGTGCTACCATATCAATAATGTGTGTTCTACATTTAGTTTTGACATTTATTATAATAGCTAGTTTGCATGAAATTGTTGAGTCTATTTAGTTTAAAAAATTTCAACACATATGAGATCTAGGTTTTAGTATATTTAAGGGTGCTCATTTATTTATTTCCCTTGTTATTTTGTTTAACCGGTTTTTTTTAGTTGAATTGAGTTGAAAGAGATAATTTAAGCAATAGCTAAAACTTAAAAGGCGTAATTTCTACCATAAGAATTTGCTTGAATTGTGGAATCTATTGGACTTTGAATATTAGACACATATGTGAGGTTGCTTAGATTCAATTGAAGATATGTTTTTATTTTGTCCATGTTATTTTATAGGAGTGACATATTTCGACTTGACTTGAATTGAACTAGACGAATTACGAGAAGATAAAACATTTTACCTATATCATACTATGTTTCATGACATCATGGAGCGTATTTGATTTTGGATTTTTTTGGGTGGGGTTGAGATGGTTTAAGGTATGGACTTTTTTTTCTATTCACACTATATATTAGGCAGGGTTGTCATGTCTTGAGTTGAGTTGAGTTGAGTTGATCTAGATAATTTCCTTTTATTGATAAAAATAATGTAGAATAGAGTAAAAATACTATTGTGCGTGTCTATATATATATTTCACTCCAGTAGCTATGGAAGCTATGAAGATCAGTATATCAGTACAGCGGAAGACTAATATTGAATCCAATTTAAAACCCCTAAGCAATACGACAAAAACAACAAAGATTGAAACAATTCAATGCACTGGCGGTCTGACCTCTGGCCTTGGGCGGTCTAACCGATTCCCTGGCGGTCTGACCTCTGGCCTTGGGCGGTCTGACCGATTTCCTCCAGAACAGAAGAACAGCCCCGATGACGAAGATAAAAATAGATGAAACTTTTGATCTACTAATCCAAACTTGATGAAACTTGGAACACACCTTCTCTATGATATCAGGAAGCTATTCCAATCGAAGATTATAATAATTCTTGAAAGAATAGCGATCCTTTTCGATTTGATTGAAGAGAGGTTCATAACCGGGTCAAAACGAAAACTAGGTCAAAACTCTTGCTCGTAGGTGATTGATGATCAATATGATCCTAGATAGATTCTCACACGTCACAGCAAGCTAGATCACGTGAAGAAACCAAGCAAAAACTCACGAATCAAAGAAAGACCCAAAATCATCAAATAGAGAGAAAGAACGTAATGAGACAAAACATGATCAAACTTTCCTTTGATTGATTGATATGATCAGGGCTTACAGCCACTCCATCAATAGAGGACAATGCTCAATCCAAGAGTACAAAAATCACATCAAATATCAAACTCTCTAAACCGTAGCCTCCACCAAAGCTCTCCCTAAGAAAAATATGATTTCCAAAATAGCAAAAAGGCCAAGACGTGGTGCAGCCACCACCCTCTCCTATTTATAGTGGAGGCTTAGACCTTCTAGATGTTTGATACTATTGGGCTCCCGTTAAGGCCCAAAACAAACGGGACACATACGTACGCATTTTAATACACCGTCTTTATCTCCCTTTGACCTAACTAGCTACCCTTGCGCCATCTTGCGCCTCGGATTAGCTAAAAGATCACCCTTGTCCATCTTGCGTCACGCTTGAGTTCATTGACCTCACCCGGCATCGTCGATCGTTCTGGACCTCACCTCTCCAAGCCTAGTCCCGATCATCCTCGCCGTTGACCGTCGTTGACCACCAAGTAACCTGCACAACAATAGACAAGTAAACAAAATTTGGGAACAAGTTCTTCACAACTTAACCCATGTTAGTCAAAACATGCATCATGCACCATATATGCCCTGAAACTCATGACTTTGACCTAACACACGAATATCACCGCCACACCGGGCGACGAACAAAGTGAAAACCGGTCAGACCGCCCTCAGGGCCGGTCTGACCGCCCACCCTGGCCGGTCTGACCGCCACCTATAGGCCGGTCAGACCGCCAGCTGGGACTTAGCCGTTTTTCCTCTCTAAAAAACCGAAACCTACTGGAATTTTCAAACCAATATAACTTTTTACTGGAGACTCCAAAAATTATGAGACCAAGTGCAATAGAATCCCCTCTCTTGCCTACACCCTCTATTTTTGGCTCAGCTCAAAATAACACTTTTTAAATTCACCGGTTCGACCGCCGCCTATGGCCTGTTGGACCGATTTGGTACCGGTCTGACCGCCACGCTATGACCGGTCAGACCGGTTACTGCCTGACAGTTCTGAAATTTTATCGAAAACACGTGAAACGACAAACCATTAACGTCATTGCCAATTGTCACATCATCATAAGATTTTGAGCATATCCCCATGATATCCACAAATATGAATTAAACTGGAATATTATGTGGGAATAAAAACTTTAATCCATATTTTAATAATATTTTTTGAAATATATATAGAGTATATTTGATCTAAAATATACATGAATGTGATGTGAGTTTTAGGTTATTTAAGATATGGCCCTTATTTTTGTCAATGTCCCCACTATTATGTGGGATTCTCATGTTTTGATTCATGATTAAAATTACACAAGATAGATTAAATAATATAGTATATTGTATTATTATATTAACATATGATCCGTACATTATTGATGTCCATGTTATTTTTTGTGGGAGTTAGAAATGCCTTGATTTGAGTTTAGTTGAATTAGATGAATTATGCATATTGTAATAGTTTTCTTGAAATTATGGAGATGATTTGATCTACAATTTTTTAACGTGAACATGGTGTGTTCATGTGAGTTGGAGGTGATTTAAGATATTGTGTTTTTTCTTTATGATGTTAAATTACACAAGATATATTAAATACTATTGTGTATTAGATCATTCTATTAAGAGGTGATACTTATGATGTTGTAACCCACGCTATTTTGTGGGAGTGATATGTCTTGTGTGTTGAACTAGACAAATTATGTGGAAAAAAAATATATCTTTTAATAGTTTTATTGATACTACGGAGTCTATTTGATCTACAATTCTTTTTACACGGATGGGATGCTAGTTTTGGGGTTCTTCAACCTACTTCTGTTGACGCCCCACTATTGTGTGGGGTTGTTCAATATTGAGTTGAGTTTATATTATAATAGCTAGTTTGCATGAAATTGTTGAGTCTATTTAGTTTAAAAAATTTCAACACATATGAGATCTAGGTTTTAGTATATTTAAGGGTGCTCATTTATTTATTTCCCTTGTTATTTTGTTTAACCGGTTTTTTTTAGTTGAATTGAGTTGAAAGAGATAATTTAAGCAATAGCTAAAACTTAAAAGGCGTAATTTCTACCATAAGAATTTGCTTGAATTGTGGAATCTATTGGACTTTGAATATTAGACACATATGTGAGGTTGCTTAGATTCAATTGAAGATATGTTTTTATTTTGTCCATGTTATTTTATAGGAGTGACATATTTCGACTTGACTTGAATTGAACTAGACGAATTACGTGAAGATAAAACATTTTAGCTATATCATACTATGTTTCATGACATCATGGAGCGTATTTGATTTTGGATTTTTTTGGGTGGGGTTGAGATGATTTAAGGTATGGTCTTTTTTTTCTATTCACACTATATATTAGGCACGGTTGTCATGTCTTGAGTTGAGTTGAGTTGATCTAGATAATTTCCTTTTTATGATAAAAATAATGTAGAATGGAGTAAAAATACTATTGTGCGTGTCTATATATATATTTCACTCCAGTAGCTATGGAAGCTATGAAGATCATTATATTAGTACAGTGGAAGACTAATATTGAATCCAATTTAAAACCCCTAAGCAATACGACAAAAACAACAAAGATTGAAACAATTCAATACACTGGCGGTCTGACCGATTTCCTCCAGAACAGAAGAACAGCCCCGATGACGAAGATGAAAATAGATGAAACTTTTGATCTACTAATCCAAACTTGATGAAACTTGGAACACACCTTTTCTATGATATCAGGAAGCTATTCCAATCAAAGATTATGATAATTCTTGGAAGAATAGCGATCATTTTCGATCTGATTGAAGAGAGGTTCATAACCGGGTCAAAACGAAAACTAGGTCAAAACTCTTGCTCGTGGGTGATTGATGATCAATATGATCCTAGATAGATTCCCACACGTCATAGCAAGCTAGATCACGTGAAGAAACCAAGCAAAAACTCACGGATCAAAGAAAGACCCAAAATCATCAAATAGAGAGAAAGAACGTAATGAGCCAAAACATGATCAAACTTTCCTTTGATTGATTGATATGATCAGGGCTTACAGCCACTCCATCAATGGAGGATAATGCTAAATCCAAGAGCACAAAAACCACATCAAACATCAAACTCTCTAAACCCTAGCCTCCACCAAATCTCTCCCTAAGAAAATTATGGTTTCCAAAATAGCAAAAAGGCCAAGACGTGGTGCAGCCACCACCCTCTTCTATTTATAGTGGAGGCTTAGACCTTCTAGATGTTTGATCCTATTGGGCTCCCGTTAAGGCGCAAAACAAATGGGACACATACGTACGTATTTTAATGCGCCGTCTTTATCTCCCTTTGACCTAACTAGCTACCCTTGCGCCATCTTGCGCCTCGGATTAGCTAAAAGATCACCCTTGTTCATCTTGCGTCACGCTTGAGTTCATTGACCTCACCGGATCGCCGATCGTTCGACCTTAGCTCTCCAAGCCTAGTCCCGATCATTCTCGCCGTTGACCGTCGTTGACCACCAAGCAACTGCACAACAATAGACAAGTAAACAGAATTTGGAAACAAGTTCTTCGAACTTGACCCATGTTAGTCAAAACATGCATCATGCACCATATATGTCCTGAAACTCATGACTTTGACCTAACACACGAATATCGCCGCCACACGGGCGACAAACAAAGTGAAAACTGGCCGATCGCCCTGTGGTCGGTCGACGCCACTCGCTCGGCTCGACCCCTATAGGCTGCGGACCGCACGGGACTTAGCCATTTTTCTTCTCTGAAAAACCGAAACCTATTGGAATTTTCAAACTAATAGAACTTTTGACTGGAGACTCCAAAAATTATGAGACCAAGTGCAATAGAATCCCCTCTCTTGCCTACACCCTTTATTTTTGGCTCAGCTAAAAATAACACTTTTTAAGTTCACCGGGACCGCCACACTATGACCGGTGAAGTTACTGCGCCGATTCAAACTTTGTCGAAAACACGTGAAACGACAAACCATTAACGTCATTGCCAATTGTCACATCATCCTAAGATCTGGAGCATATCCTCATGATATCCACAAATATGAATTAAACTGGAATACTATGTGGGAATAAAAACTTTAATACATATTTTAATAATATTTTTTGAAATATATATAGAGTATATTTGATCTAAAATATACATGATATATTAAATACTATTGTGTATTAGATCATTCTATTAAGAGGTGATACTTATGATGTTGTAACCCACGCTATTTTGTGGGAGTGATATGTCTTGTGTGTTGAACTAGACAAATTATGTGGAAAAAAAATATATCTTTTAATAGTTTTATTGATACTACGGAGTCTATTTGATCTACAATTCTTTTTACACGGATGGGATGCTAGTTTTGGGGTTCTTCAACCTACTTCTGTTGACGTCCCCACTATTGTGTGGGGTTGTTCAATATTGAGTTGAGTTTACCTACAAAATTATGTTTCATGGCTTAAAAATGACACAAAATAGATTAACAATATTATGGGCCTGTTTGTTTAGGCTTTTTCTTTGGCTTATAAGCAAAAAAGCCTAAGCCTAAACAAAGGGGTGGCTTTTTTATTCAGCTTATAAAAAGCTTAAGCCTATTTAAGCCTAAAAGCCATAAGTCAGTGGGAGAGGTCTTTTTGGCTTTGTGGAATGGAATATACTCCCTGAAGTTCGTTGAAATTACCCACCAAATGCCATTGTATATAAATCAAAATCGTTTGATTTTTGTTGTTCCGTCGCTCGGCGCCCGCCCTTGCCTGCTCCTCCTTGTTCCCCCTGACGCCTCCTCCTCTCCCCATGCCGATATCCTCCCATCCTCGAGGCCGCCTCCTCCCAACATCTAAATCGAATGTACTTACGAAATTTTGTGATTGAAATATTGCACTTTATTTTATGCTATGATTTAGACTATTTTATGCTATTTTAGAAATCCTATGCAAAAATAAGTTTAAATACATGCTTAAACAGATCATTTAACCCTTAAAGGGCAATTCAGACTTTTAATCCTTCACACACAACTCAATAAGCCAACATCCCATAAAAGCCGATTACAAACACCAAACCTTGGCTTAAAAGCTGAGGGGCTTATAAGCTGATTAAGCCAAAAAGCCGGCTTTAAGCTATAAGCCAAAAAGCCTAAGCCTAAACAAACAAGGCCTATGTATTGGATCTTTCTATAAAGATATTATCCTTTCTTGTTTCCCACATTATTTTTTGGGAGTTAGATGTTTCCAACTGAATTTAACTGATTCGACAAATTATGCAAAAAAAAAAAAATCCATATTGCAATAGTTTTTCTTTAAATTATGAGGTGTATTTGATCTAGAATGTTTTGCATTAGGTTATTTGTGGGGGCTATTGTGTCTTGAGTTGAGTTGACCTACAAAATTTATGCATGAGATATTAAAATACTATTGTGTATTTGATCAAAGAAAGACCCAAAATCATCAAATAGAGAGAAAGAACGAATGAGCCAAAACATGATCAAACTTTCCTTTGATTGATTGATATGATCGGGCTTACACCACTCCATCAATGGAGGATAATGCTAAATCCAAGAGCACAAAAACCACATCAAACATCAAACTCTCTAAACCCTAGCCTCCACCAAATCTCTCCCTAAGAAAATTATGGTTTCCAAAATAGCAAAAAGGCCAAGACGTGGTGCAGCCACCACCCTCTTCTATTTATAGTGGAGGCTTAGACCTTCTAGATGTTTGATCCTATTGGGCTCCCGTTAAGGCGCAAAACAAATGGGACACATACGTACGTATTTTAATGCGCCGTCTTTATCTCCCTTTGACCTAACTAGCTACCCTTGCGCCATCTTGCGCCTCGGATTAGCTAAAAGATCACCCTTGTTCATCTTGCGTCACGCTTGAGTTCATTGACCTCACCCGGCATCGTCGATCGTTCTGGACCTTAGCTCTCCAAGCCTAGTCCCGATCATTCTCGCCGTTGACCGTCGTTGACCACCAAGCAACCTGCACAACAATAGACAAGTAAACAGAATTTGGAAACAAGTTCTTCGCAACTTGACCCATGTTAGTCAAAACATGCATCATGCACCATATATGTCCTGAAACTCATGACTTTGACCTAACACACGAATATCGCCGCCACACTGGGCGACAAACAAAGTGAAAACCGGTCGATCGCCTCTGTGGTCGGTCGATCGCCACTCGCCGGTCGACCGCCACCTATAGGCAGTCGGACCGCCGGTGGGACTTAGCCATTTTCTTCTCTGAAAAACCGAAACCTATTGGAATTTTCAAACTAATAGAACTTTTGACTGGAGACTCCAAAAATTATGAGACCAAGTGCAATAGAATCCCCTCTCTTGCCTACACCCTTTATTTTTGGCTCAGCTAAAAATAACACTTTTTAAGTTCACCGGGACCGCCACACTATGACCGGTCGACTCTAGGTTCTTGCTCGACGATTACAAACTTTGTCGAAAACACGTGAAACGACAAACCATTAACGTCATTGCCAATTGTCACATCATCCTAAGATCTGGAGCATATCCTCATGATATCCACAAATATGAATTAAACTGGAATACTATGTGGGAATAAAAACTTTAATACATATTTTAATAATATTTTTTGAAATATATATAGAGTATATTTGATCTAAAATATACATGAATGTGATGTGAGTTTTAGGTTATTTAAGATATGGCACTTATTTTTGTCAATGTCCCCACTATTATGTGGGATTCTCATGTTTTGATTCTTGATTAAAATTACACAAGATAGATTAAATACTATAGTATATTGTATTATTCTATTAACATATGATCCGTACATTATTGATGTCCATGTTATTTTTTGTGGGAGTTAGAAATGCCTTGATTTGAGTTTAGTTGAATTAGATGAATTATGCATATTGTAATAGTTTTCTTGAAATTATGGAGATGATTTGATCTACAATTTTTTAACGTGAACATGGTGTGTTCATGTGAGTTTGAGGTGATTTAAGATATTGTGTTTTTCTTCTTTATGATGTTAAATTACGCAAGATATATTAAATACTATTGTGTATTAGATCATTCTATTAAGAGGTGATACTTATGATGTTGTAACCCACGCTATTTTGTGGGAGTGATATGTCTTGTGTGTTGAACTAGACAAATTATGTGGAAAAAAAATAACTTTTAATAGTTTTATTGATACTACCACTACTACAAAACAGGCTATAGAAGACGCCTCATCACAGACGGTTCTTGGAAACCGTCTGTGATAAAGTAATCACAGACGGTTCCAAGACGAACCGTGCGTGGTATAAACATTATCACGAGGCGGTTCTAGAGAACCGTGCGTGATATCTACATATCGCGCAGCGGTTCGTGGTTAGAACCGTCAGGAACCATCCAGACGGTTCTAACCACGAACCAATCGTGATATTCTCGTATCACGAGGCGGTTCATGGTTAGAACCGTGCGTGAGCTTCGCGCACGGTTCTAACCATGAACCGCTCTGCGTGATATCGAGAATATCACGCAGCGGTTCGTGGTTAGAACCGCTCGTCTGTGATGAGGTTTTACCATGGTTTGAATTTTTCCTTACTCTCGATTTTACCATGGCTTGGATTACTCTGCCGCGGTAGGGTTTGGCAACCGATACTCTGCCGCGGTAGGGTTTGGGAAGCCGATTCTCTGCCGCGGTAGGGTTTGGGAAGCCGATTCTCTGCCGCGGTAGGGTTTGGGTAGCCGATTCTGTCGCGGTAGGGTTTAGCGACCAATCCATCGCCGCGGTAGGGTTTGGCACCAATACTGCCGTGGTAGGGTTTGGCACCAATCCAAACCCTACCGCGGCAGAGAATCGGCTACCCAAACCCTACCGCGGCAGAGGATTGGCTACCTAAACCCTCTGCCACAACAGAGAATCGGCTACCCAAACCCTACCGCGGCAGAGGATTGGCTACCTAAACCCTACCGCGGCAGAGGATTATGTGCCGCGGCAGTAGATTGGCTGCCCAAACCCTACCCAAACCCTACCGGCGCAGAGGATTATGTGTCGCGGCGAAGGATTGGCTACCCAAACCCTACGCGGCGAGTGGATTGGTCGCCAAACCCTACCACGGTAGAGTATCGGTTGCCAAACCCTACCGCGGCAGAGTATCTACCGCCAAAGAGTATTGGTTGCCATGGTAAAATCGAGAGTAAGGAAAATCCAAACCATGGTAAAATCGAGAGTAAGGAAAAAATTCAAACCATGGTAAAACCTCATCACTGCGGTTCGGGGTTAGAACCGTCGTGATGAGACTATTTATCACGCAGCGGTTCGTGATACGAACCGCTCGTGATGAGACATTTTATCACGCAGCGGTTCGTGGTTAGAACCGCTGCGTGATATGTCATCCTGACGGTTTTGTATAAAACCGCTCGTGATACTTTTGATTAAGAAGGAAAACGAAAATTTGCACATAATGGCGGGCTCCCGAAAATATCTCTATATTAACAGAGTCATTCATCTCCCCCTTTGCCATCTCCATTTCTTCCTTTGCCATTTCTCCCCCTCTGTCATTTCTCCTATGGCCTCCCCTACCGCGGCCTCCTCCACCTCCTCTACCTCACCCCAGCCTCGTCGCCGCCGGCCTCCCACGACCTCATCGCCCCCGGCCTCCTCTACTTCATCGCCCCCGGCCTCCTCTACTTCGTCGGCCCGTCCTCCCCTGAGTTCGTCGCCTGCGGCCTCCTCCACCTTGCCCCGGCCTCATCGTCGCCGGCCTCCCATGACCTCGTCACCCCGGCCTCCCACGACCTCACTCTCTCTACTCCCCCCTTTTGCTCTGTGATGTAGATTACTACTGTGATGTGTTACTACTCTGTGAATTGTTTGAGTTGATGCTACTGTGATGTGGGTGATGTGGGTGATGCATGTCGTGTTGTTTTTAGTGCTCTGTGAATGGATTGAGTTCATGCTATTGTGATGCTCTGGCTATTGTGGGAAAGCTAGCGAAATCCGAAAATCAATATCAGATTCATTCGTGAGGCTCCATACGAAGTGAAAATCCGTTTCGTTTTTTTGCCCTAGAAAAACTATCACGCACGGTTCTAAACAAGAACCGCTCGTGATAGTTACTATCTGAGCGGTTCTTTTTAGAACCGTCGCGAAAATAGAATATCACGAGCGGTTCTATTCACGAACCGCTCGTGAAAATAGATTATCACGCACGGTTCGATAATAGAACCGCTCGCGATATCTGCTTTCGCAGGCGGTTCGTGAATAGAACCGCTCGCGAAAACAGATTATCACGCAGCGGTTCTATTCACGAACCGCTCAGGATACCGCTATCGCTGCACGGTTCGTAAATAGAACCGTGCGTGATAGCATTTTCACTGACGGTTAAAAACCGCTCGTGATGACCTCGTGTCATCACAGACATAAATATTTAGACGGTTCAAAAACCGTCTGTGATGATGGTTTAGAACCGTCTGTGATGAGCTTTTCTGTAGTAGTGTACGGAGTCTATTTGATCTACAATTCTTTTTACACGGATGGGATGCTAGTTTTGGGGTTCTTCAACCTACTTTTGTTGACGTCCCCACTATTGTGTGGGGTTGTTCAATATTGAGTTGAGTTTACCTACAAAATTATGTTTCATGGCTTAAAAATGACACAAAATAGATTAACAATATTATGTATTAGATCATTCTATAAAGATATTGTCCTTTCTTGTTTCCCACATTATTTTTTGGGAGTTAGATGTTTCCAACTGAATTTATCTGATTGGACAAATTATGCAAAAAAATTCCAAATTGCAATAGTTTTTCTTTAAATTATGAGGTGTATTTGATCTAGAATGTTTTGCATTAGGTTATTTGTGGGGGCTATTGTGTCTTGAGTTGAGTTGACCTACAAAATTTATGCATGAGATATTAAAATAATATTGTGTATTTGATTATATTCGATGAACAGAAAAATATTTGGTGCAACAATTATTATACGTAACTACAGAATGAATGAAGGTGAACCCACATGGAAAATTAGGGCCCCCCTCTCAAAATGGTCACGTGTCATTGTTGTTATGACTAGTTCTCATTTGCATGTGCATGGACCATCAAATCCTATGGAGATATTTCGAAAGCATGCATTCTATGAATGAGGTATTTGGCCACAAAATATTAGGCATGTTTTCTAACATTTAGAAGTTTAACTTTATAGGCTCTTCTATAGTGTGCATCAATCCATAATTTGTTGCATCATGCATACATGTCCCCACACCAGTTAGATTAAAACCGAAAGGCTGATTTTTCTGTAGAACAAATGAATATTATTTTGTTAAAAATGTATTTCTCTCTTTAACATTGGAAAATATAATTACATCCTGAACTATTCATGTCGTTCGATGTCAACCCTAACCAATAGATCCGTTTACTTTACATCCATATATAAACTCTCAAAACCAATACAACTAATATTTCCTCCCGTACAAAATGTTGCGCCCAAAACTACCATGGTTTCGAATGATGTGGCATCCTTATCTACAGATACGCGCGGCTGCTCAGCGGTAGAGAGAGGGGGGAAAGAGTGCCAGAGAGGAGAGAGAAGAAGAATAAAGGTTTAGAGATGTTGACACGTGGGTTCTACTTTTATATAGTTTTCACTAATTTAGCAAATAAACTATTAACCGCTGCCACGTCAGCAAATATTTGCCTATTACACGCGACGTTAGAAAAAAAAATAGATTTGACTGTTTTTTTTTTCAAAATAGTCGAATTTTTATCCATTCGATATGCTTTTAAATTTGCATTCTTCTCGTATGATGAATTGAGTTCGAATTTATTATAATTTTTTTTGAAACATAACGGGTTCACCACATTGCTGTATTTTATTGGTATATAATTTTATTTTATTTTATTTTATCTTTATTTTCGCTCAATATCTCAAAATATATATTAGATTTTAAATCATGTGATGGGAATATGAGTTATTAAGACTTTTGATAATAATTACAGTTACAAAAAACAAAAAATACGTAAATAAATTACTGTAATTTTTGTATAATGAAGTTGTAAAACGATATAAAATCTGACTGTTTTGGACTGAGAAAATAGTCGAATCTTGTATAGATGAACAAAAAAGAAAAGAAATATGATGTTCAGGACAACAGCCGCTCGTGCAATAGACAATTTTGTAGTTAACTGTTAAAATTAGACAACTTAGACAAAAATGGTACTTATATTTCCATTTTACATCCACCGGAAGTAAGTTCGGTTCTACGCTCGAACGGAGCCCACCGATCCATACGTTTGTCCGCCCGGACCAGGGCTCGCACCTTTCCGCATTCGCATCCCCCACCACGTGTCAGCCAACCAACGGGCGCACGTTCCCTCGTGGGCCCCGCTCCCCAGCCCAAAACGGAACACCTGTCCACGTGAGCCGCCATTCCGCAGGGCCACCGCTCGCGGGCGGCCGCCTCACCGCTCCCGGCCGCACCCGCGAGCGCCCGTCCAAGCGCCGTGGCGTAAGCAGTGACAGAAGCCGTCCCCCGCCCACACGTGTCGGACCCCCCGCGCGCTATATATGGCGCGCGTGTCGCACGGCGTGTGGTTTTCTTCATTCCCTCCTCGCCTCTTCCAGGACAAGGAGAAGAAGAGAGAGAGACACACACACACAGCGCGGCCAAATACAGAGCTCGTCAAGAAGATAGAGAAAGAAGTTTAATTAGCGGCTGAATTGCTGCGTGTATTTAGAGCTGCGGAACTGCGAAGCTTGGACCGGTTGGGCGGATCGAGGAGGAGGAATTAAGAAGATGAGCGGCGGCGGAGGGTCGGCGTCACAGGGGCAGGACCTGCAGCTGCCGCCGGGGTTCCGGTTCCACCCGACGGACGAGGAGCTGGTGATGCACTACCTCTGCCGGCGGTGCGCCGGCCTGCCCATCGCCGTGCCCATCATCGCGGAGGTCGACCTCTACAAGTACGACCCGTGGCAGCTCCCAAGTACGTCCATGTCCTCCACCTCGATCCTCTGTATCCCGTTTAATTTGCTTCCCATGCATGCTTGCATGTTTTATGTCCGTTTCTGATTTGCACGTCGTATATCTCTGCGCACGACGCATGCAGGAATGGCGCTGTACGGCGAGAAGGAGTGGTACTTCTTCTCCCCGCGCGACCGCAAGTACCCGAACGGTTCGCGGCCGAACCGCACGGCCGGCACGGGCTATTGGAAGGCCACCGGCGCCGACAAGCCAGTCGGCACGCCCAAGCCGGCGGCCATCAAGAAGGCCCTCGTCTTCTACGCCGGCAAGGCGCCCAAGGGCGATAAGACCAACTGGATCATGCACGAGTACCGCCTCGCCGACGTCGACCGCTCCGCCCGCAAGAAGAACAGCCTCAGGGTACGCACCTTCCACTAGCTCAAGCTGCGCAAGAATTATCTTGATTTTCTTTTAGCCTTCTTTAGTGTCATTAGCATATCACAAAGTTGAGATAAAGACGTAGTTGTCGTCACGTATATATGTTAAATGTTATTATTTATTAACAATCGAATTGTACTAAGCCAGAAGAGATAAGTGGACCTTGCGAATGATTCCTCTCACATGCAAGTGTGAACGCGGGAGATGCCAGCGTGCGTCATCTCTTCCACGCGCCAATTATTTCTCACGCTTTGCTCGCCATAGCGACGGATACGAAAATAAATAACCCGCCAATAATGCCTTCGGATTACACCTAAAAAATCGTTCATAATGTATTTATATTTAAATGTTACGATTATGACATGATGGTTTAAATTAATCGAATTTTATCTGTTGTTTCAGTTGGATGACTGGGTGCTGTGCCGAATCTACAACAAGAAAGGCGGCCCTGAGAAGCAGATCGGCGGCGACCGCACCAAGCCGGTGGTGGCCAAGGCGAGCCACGGGCAGGCGGCCGTCGGCTCGCCGACGGAGCAGAAGCCTTCCGTACTGCCGCCGCCCTACGCGCCGCCGCCGTTCTCGGAGCTGGCGGCGTACTACGACGTGCGGCCGTCGGACTCGATGCCGCGGGCGCACGCGGACTCGAGCTGCTCGGAGCACGTTCTCACGGCGTCGTGCGGCAGCGAGCGGCCGGAGGTGCAGAGCCAGCCCAAGATCGCCGAGTGGGAGCGCACGTTCGCCACCGCCGACCCGGGCTTCAACCAGGCCGACTCGATGCTGGGGCAGATCAACCCGGCGGCCGGGCTCACCGCAGGCGACCCGCTCCTCCAGGACATCCTCATGTACTGGGGCAAGCCGTTCTGAGGGCTCGACTCGGCTCGGCGCGGCGTGGTGGTTGGGTTGGGATCGGGGTGACTCGGGCGAGCCGCCGAGTTAATCAATCGGCCGGAGATATTCGTAGCCCGTACAAGTAGTAGTATATATGGATGGCGGCGATGAGACGCGGGAGCCCTGAGGTGTACGAACGTTGGAGGAGATGCATGTTACTGTACCTGTTGGTATAAGATTTGAATTAAACTGTGTACGTGATTGATTTGGCGCTTGCGTTTTCTGTTTATTAATCGTCTTTAATTTGCTTCATCAATTGCTTCCTTAGTCCTTACGAAGGAATGGATGCATGGTTTATTTAAAGGCCAATGCTACTGTGTATACATATGGACGTATCGGACACCTTACTACCCAATACACTTTTCACTCATTAGATCCTTCTCAAACCCACCACCGCTACTACTTCTCGTCACTTCCTCTTGCACCCATCCATTTCGTCCCTTTCTCATCCATTCATCTCCCCCCATCTTTATGCATGTACTCCCATCTCTCTCTCTCTCTCTCTCTCTCTCTCTGTGCGCGCGCGCGACTATGGACAAAGCCAACTCTAGCGACATCTGCGAGCTCCACCTCCCGGACTGCGGCCTCAGCGAGCGCTGCTCGAGCTCCTCCACGGCGCTTGGCTACCAAGAATGACCTTCATGGATGGTGCTATGGCCAGATGGACACGCTCTGGAGGGAGCTAGGTCGCTCAATGGTGAGTTCTTAGTTTCATACTCAACGTTCTTCAACGTTCTTCAGATGTTTTTCTTTTTGTTTTGATATGTTGCATCCTCCAGTTCTTTTTTGTTGCCACTGTTGAAAAAAAATATTGCAACCTATTTTTTGATATATTGTCGACCCGTTGAAAATAATATTGCGACCTGTTGAAAAAATATATTACATACTATTTTTTGATATGTTGCGACCCGTTGAAAAAAATATTACCCGTTGAAAAAAATATTGTATCTTGTTTTTTGATATATTGCGACCTGTTGAAAAAAATATTGCGACTCAAATTCTTTCTTGATGATTTTATTTTTTGATGCTGTCTGTGTTGTGCGAGATGTTCGAGAGGAGGTTCGCTCGCGTGAGATGGACAACTGAAGAACATCTTCCAAAATCCGACGTTGGAGCCTGGCATATGGTGCTAGCGCTCGGACCGTACGTCCGAGCGCTAGTCGCGCCCTTTATTTAATGGGTTTAGTAACAGCGTGAACTCTGATTTGTTGTGGGTATTCAATCCCGCTGAAATTGCTCTTAGACCTTAAACAATTATTAGAAAAGCCCAAAAATACTAGGAAAATTCTGGAAAATCTATAAAACTGTCTACTGAATAGATAAAATTAATCTATAATATTTTGCACTCATTTCATGCATTTAAAATATTTTACTGGTTGTAAACATAGATAAAATTACATAAATTATGTAGGACATATTTGACATCACTAAGTGGATATTTGTTTGCCCTGGATGACAGCAATGATAAGCCCATATTATGTTCTATGGAGACCTGTAGCAATCTCCTAGTCATCCCTTAACTTTGTAAAAATATTGTTTTCTTGCACGAGTTGTATTAGTAGTATAGATTCAACTCCTCTCGAGTTTGGTTCTGCTCCTGCTGAGCAACTCTTATCTTTTGCTTTAGAATGAAACCTTATGCATTATATCATTTTTTTCAGATGCCATATATAAATTAATGGTATGAGTTGTTCTATTAAATTCTTATCTCCGGCATGAATAGTTGATTAGATATGCTCAATAGAACATATTGCCAATAACATACCTTACTTGTAGTAAATTGATCTTGCATGGAATAGATTTGTAAACTGTATGCCTGGGAATTAAAAATATGTTGTCATGACTTGCTAACAAAATGTTGTATATGTACTTTTGATATCTAATAACACTACTACACAAAAGTACATCAAAAACGGTTCAAACCGTCATCACAGACGGTTTTTAAATCATTTGAATTTTTATGTCTGTGGTAACAGTTAGTTATCACAGACGATTTAAAAACCATTTGTGATAAGGCTCAACACAGACGGTTTTAGTTGAAACCGTCTGTAAAGGGCCACTATCACAGATGGTTTCAACCAAGAACCGTCTGTGAGACGTAGTATATCACAGATGGTTCTAATTACAAACCGTCTGTGGTATCCGACATATCACAAACGGTTATTAAATAGAACCGTCTATGATATCCGCATATCACAGACGGTTAGTAAGTAGAATCGCCTGTGATAGTGGCCCTTCACAGACGGTTTCAACTAAAAACCGTCTGTGATAGTACCATGCCCAAACGATTCCAACGAAAAATCATATGTGATAGTTCTTTGTATCTAATTACTTTTTTATTTTTGGCTAGCCTCAGAAATTGATAGCCATGCCCTCTGAAAACTAGGAAGCAGAAACAGATACATCACAGATGAATCAATTGTTGACAACTCAAAGTAATTACAAAAGATTATGTTCAAGTACTCAAAGTGATCAATTATAATTGAATCAATAGTTTCAAGGTCGTTCAGCGGTGTCGACAGAGTGAAACTCTCCATTGGCGTTAACGATCTCCATCTTGATGAAAGCGCAGAGCGCCCCTCGAACCTCCGAGACCTCTTTCATAACGAGTGCATCTAAATCTATGTTCAAGTCATGTCACTAGCATGAGTAAAGTATATATATATATATATATATATATATATATATATATATATATATATAAATATATATATATATATATTGACAAACCTCGAATCCTTCATCTTAGCACTCATAATTTACCGCATATGATGGCAAATGTAGAATGCACATAGGTGATCTTGTTTTTGCTGGCGGCACTGCAAAAATAGAATTACATATATAGGTATAGTCAGTTTGGGACGTATTATTACGAAGTATGATATAGGATTATTGTGTTGTAGCTTGTACCAAAAATTACGTCCTGTGTTGTAGTGTGGCGCTCGATCCGTTGTATAGCCCTCCCTCGGCAACGTAGGTGATGAACAACCTGCATGATTCCAAAAATTTATTCTCGGCCATTTGAAAAGAAAGAAGACTACAATAGAGTTATGTATGGAGGAAATGAGCATACTTGTCGAGTATTCCTTTCATAAGGGTGAAGTCGTGGTTTTTGTTGAGTAGGGAATCAATGTATATTATCTTGTTCCTCTTTGGTATAATGACTAAAAGGTTCCAGTAGAACCTACTCATGTATGTCGCTATAGTCATAAATCTAAGTTCGTGCTGCGTATAAAGTACAAATGAAATTTGTATAGCAAGTAGTGAAACACTTACTTCTGGTTGTAGGGCACCATTATGTAGTCCTTGTCGTCCTGAGCAAGCAATCCCGTCGTTATGTTTTTCACGACGTAGGATGCGTCTTGGTTGATGGTTTGCTCAGAGATCACGTATGGATCGAGGAAACCCACCGGTTCTTTCCATCGATGGATATTTTTTATCATGTATCTATACATAAGTAATAAGTTGTGATATTTATCAGTTTTACGTGAGTGTAGAACTTTATTGTACACACTTACAGTGTCCAGCTAGTAGAGTGAGGCGTCGAGGGCAGTGAGTTTGAATAGGTCGAATAAGTCATCGAAGCCCACGACGAAGTGGAGCGGCTCGTGGAAGAAATGATCCTTCGTCTATCTGACGGTGATTCCAGTATCTCACCCCTTCTCTTGGGTCTTCCACAAGTACCAGACATGCAAAGATTGACAAGCTACTCCAGCGCGGGCTAGTACTGTGTCGGGGGTCAACGGACTTCCGAGGAAGTATTTCCCGGGCATGGGAGGCGTCTCAATGTTCTTCAATTTTGATTTGGCCTTAACGAGTTGCCAGCATCATCTCCCATGAGACGACTCAGGAACCGATACGGTGACACGCTTTTCTTTTTCCTTCGGTGTCTTATCCATAGGAACCGATGAGGCGGCCTTCTAAAGCGAAGGATGAGGTGGAGTCATCAAGGGTCCTGTTGGAGAGGCATGGTCATGTCGAGATTGTGGCACTGCAGGGTCTAGGGTGATGTTCTTCTTGGGCAACTGGATAAAAGTGTACATGGCATCCCCTAGTGTTCTGATGTCTTTGTTCGGTCAAATCTCCAACGGGATGATCATGAAATTGTCATGTACCATGTCCACCTGACCCTGGCGTAACTTTGCGCCAGCTGGGCACCGTGCTGCACTGTCTCTTCCTGGTATGGATGCACCATCCTCGCCCAGCCTCAATAGTAATGGACCCAACCATCATCACTTGGAGCTTGCAAGGCGTCAGCTTCTGCAAAATGATACGCAATTAGCTAATGGCAATTACGCTATTATTGATACCCATGCTGTTGGCAACCGCAATAATTGCTGCCCACGAAAGGCGATTAATTTGTGTCTTTAGCAATATGTTAACTGCCAGTAAGTGAAAATGCACACGACAAATCGACGGCCGCTTGACGCCGTCGCACATATGCCATTTTGGCTATGCACCGAAGCATGTCATACTCATCGGAAATGACACAAGCATAAATTTGTAAGTGCGGTCTGCAACTGCACCACCACCAGAAGCCATATCTCTTCTTTGAAGCAAATATAGCTCCCGAAATAAAATATAATGACATATTGGAGTGTTGATCCTGAATGATCTAAATTTGGCCATGTTAATTCTGTCATTACAAATTAAAATAAGGCATACAGTTTATCATCCTTAATTAAATTTGATGTTTCTATTGAACAATAAATATTTGGGTGATTCAACTAGATTTGAAGTCCATAAGAAAATCTAGTATTTCTGTGCAAAAACTATGGTCAAATATTTATGTTCCAACATTATATTTATGTTCCAAGAGAGCATCTGTAGTTTTATGTTGTTAGAACACATTGCTTATGACCATAAGAAAATATATTGCATACTTATGAACTTGAAGTTTAATTATCCAAATTATTTGAAATAAGGTATGAGTAATTGGATCCAAACCTGGGCAAATAATAAAGAAGTTAGTCTATAGAATAAGTTCACCAACTCTCGGACCCCGTATGGGGACCTTCGTCGTAGATTAATAACCAACCCGAAGTTGGAATATCCTATAAAATATTAGGATCATGCAGTTTTCTTGCCACTACATCGATAAAAGTCTAGCTCGCTATATATAATCATCAAGCCCCTTATTGAAATAAGTGTGTGTTGCAGGAATCAAATAATTCCCGTATATTATCACCACTGTAGCATACACCTTTCGGCCATCACCAGTTATTGGAGATCATGTTGGACATGAAATTCAATTAATCATGTGCCCATGATAGGGGAATTTTATGGTAAGATATTAATAAAGATCGAATCTCAGCGTTAAGGGGGAGAGAAATGCCCAAAAATTCGAATGTTGTCGTATTTTCCAGAAGGAAAATATCTTTAGTACTAAGATACACACACCAGTTAAGCTAAACTTAAAGTTTAGTTTATACCCCTATACGCCAGAAGCGAGAAGACTGCCAGATACTTTTCAATTATGGAGGAGTTACCACAAAGTTTACTTGCAGTAAATACATCGCTAGGAGTGGAATACCCTGGGTTGAATAGTATATTCACCTATGCAAAATTAACTTCTTGGTTCTTGATCTAAAATCTATGGGGACACCTGCCGGTCTAAGATCTAATGACACTAGTCAAAATAATTATTAATCACTTCTTTAACTCTCTTAAAGAGAACTCACCTTGAAGGTAAAATATCTCATGAAGAGGTTCATCATGAAGATGAAAGCCCCAGCAACTTGATGTGCACATATTACAATGCTGAGAACGTGGAACGACCAATAGTTTTTTGTTTGAGAAATGACAAAGATTTGGTTAACACTGAAATACCCTCAATTTGGAGGGTATGGGAGAAAAGTTGTCAACAATCATTTTACCTCTATAATTGCTAAAGTTTCTCTTACGAGAACACGGATCCGAAACTAAAAGCCATGGTCGAGCGCTTGAAGCGTTCATATCGGGTCACATACAAAAGCATATGAGGTTGAACCAAAATTGCTAAATAAAAGTCTTGGAACTAGGTAGTTCAGACTTGATGGGTTATTATGAAGATAATGAAGTGGTGAAATATATTGTTCAAAGGTCCCCGTAGAGACCGTTACACTGCTATTATGAATGATATAATGCTCCGTTGCATAATAATTCTGGCAAATGACATGAACAAAATATGCAGTCAATGGGTTTTGAAAATCCTTGATGAGATGATTGAAGGACTCAAAATTTCTAGTAAGAAAGAAAATAAAATCACATATATATAAAACTCATACACAATAGTCTCTTACCTATAGTAAGAGCATCTCCCGGAAGAAAAATTATCTTACCAGTCGATCTCTTAATAACACCAATGATCATATGATCACTAGAAGTGGATAAGGACCCATCAAGACCCGAAAGAATGACAAGAGGAACCTAAAAACCAAAAGTGTGCCACACAAGCTCTTAAAAAGTGCATCTTCTACCAGAAGTTAGTGGAATGGTGGTTTCCTCTAGTACCATGAATGTACGGTATACATTGGTGATATTGGCAATTAATCCCCTAAACGCTAAAACTAAGACTGGTTATATTTTACTCTAGGATGATACAACTATACTTTATAGTTCTGTAGAACAGACTATTCGTTGTAACTTTAACCACCCAGAGATTGTTACAAAATATTAAAACCTTAAAAGGTTTTGATAAATCGTACCCATAAGGCATACAATTTTATAACTAGTACTACCCCATATCCTCTGCAAGGATAATCTACCTATGTTGTATAATTAAATAGTGGTATTCGATAAGTTAAACATATTACTCCCGAATAGTATTTATCCTAAACCTCCAGATGAGTAATAGGATATTTGTATGCAAGACTCTGCGTTGTGGTAATCCAATTGATTTGATCACAATATTCTTGCCTATGTTCATTTTCAAAAAATGTATGAAAGCCATTGGAGCAACAAGACTTCGGCAGAAGTTGTTTTCAGGGGAGCATATACTAAACACTGATCATCATACTTGATATTTTGATAATGTTAATCAAACCTAGAAGGTTTTAATATGATTATTACTTATTAAATCCACCTTGAAGGTTTCACCACTTAACAATTTAGATCCAGTTGGTCGACAATGCAAAGATCATGCATATATCCTGATGATCATTACTAAATCCTGAAGATACGTTGATTATCTGTCAAATCTCTATAGAGCAAAATCCCATAATGGATTTATATTACTTTGTGCTGGTTCAGTCACCTTTTGGTGGTTATCTAAGTAGACCTTGGTAGCTAATTCTACCAACCACTCAGAGATTATAGCACTATATGAAGCCTCACTTGAATGTGTTTGGCTCGAACGTGTGATTAACCACATCCAGAAGTATTATGACATTAATACCGTCAATACCCCCTCAATTATCTATGAAGGTAATGTTGCTTGTATTGCACAAATGCAAACGAGTTATGTCAAGAGCTACATCTCAAAGTACATTGCTTCTAAATTTTCTATCCTCATGAAATCCAAAAGAATAGTGAGGTAAAAGATCTTGCAAACAAAATCTTGTAAAAATTCAGTTGATTTATTCACTAAGTCTCTGTCTGCATCTATTTTCCAAAGATGCATTCATGGCATTTGAATGAGACGGTTTAAAGTGTTGCAAAATTTACGGAGGGTAAATCCCTATATCATGACCATTATCAAATCCTGGGGATTTATCCAAAATCTTGAAGATTGGATCTCGAAGATTAAACGTTGTACTCTTTTCCTTGGTGAAATTTTTTGAAGTTTTCTCAAATGAAGGTTTTTAGTGAGCCAGTAAGTGTAATGCAACTTACGAATGTAATGTACTCTTTTCTCGATTTTTTTTCCAATAAGTTTTTGGAAGAAGTTTTTGTTGAGGCATTTGCAGATCGTTGTCTATTGCCCAAATGGTAGTGTTACAAAACTTGATGGTTTTATGGGCAAAAGACTAAACCACCCCTAGAAGGCCTTCACTCTTATGGACTATAAATATGAGGACTCTATGTACAACAGATACACAGATGAATAAAGATACCGGTTCTACTCTATACACTTGTGTTCCTTATCTCTCTTAGTGTTCATGTGATTGCTCATATATGGATTAATCTACGAGTTAGCAACGTGACGACTACCTTTATTTCTCAACAGTATGGGAGTGATCACTGTATCGATATTGTAGCTGCTGGTACTTGGCGGCAAAATTGGCCAGGAACAAAAGGTTTTACCTCCTTCTAAATCATTTCTGGTGGATTCTCCAGGGTGAAAGCGTCTTCCTTTTTCAAATCTATGCGAATCTAGAGTAGTAGTAATTGAATAGTAAATGAACAATGGTAAAAGGAGTGAACACACTCGCTCCGAGAGAGATATTTCGCATCATGATTTACAGAAAGCAGCACGAATGGAGCGGCGCACGATACACCGATTTGATAAAGATCAGTAGTGTGATAGGTAGCTTTCGCGGACGGTTAGTATGTTACGTATCTACTGGTGTTATTTCTATAATTTCGTACGAACCAAGGCTACTTTTACTTTTACAGATACAAAATATGTCAATTACCGAAGCAGCAGGTACTTACGACGTGGACAGAACATAACCGTGACGCTTTGGGCTTGTTCGGCAGAATTCCACCGGATCAAGACGAGCGCGTGCGTGCGTGCGTGGAGGCACTACCGATCATATAATTCAGGGGCTGGTCAATCGGCACGTGCGCATACGTAGGAAACAATGACATGCATGTTTAATATCGCGCCAGCGTTACGCAGGTCCTGTTCGGAGAGCCGCGCAGCTTTTGCATGCCCAAAGATGTTTTTGTAACTTTTCTGATAGTATGTTTGACAATCTGTTTTTTCATTGGCTGACTGGTTGTTCGGAACCGTGAAGTGTGAAGTACTCAAGGAAATAATGACATGTTTATGTTTTGATTTAACATTAATATGATTGTTTTTATTTTCTTTCCAAAAAATGTTGAAAATTGCACCGGTTTCATACTTAACCAGGTAAAAATAATAATCTAGGGATATAAAAGTATACAACAATCATTTTACGAATCCAGATAAAAATTATGTGCACAACAAAAAAAAATTGTACACAACAATCCGTATCAACCATCCATTAATACATATGAACAACAATCAGATCCGCACAGAAGTAATTGATTTTTAACAACATTCATCGGATCTGGAACTAGCGGCGGCGTTAGGAAGCCTGCTCAGCGCTGACGGGCGACGTAGCCAACAACCACGGGGACATTCGGGATGGAAGGGTAGGCCAGATCTAGAGCCGACGGCGGTGTCGGGAGGCTTGCTCTGCACTGACGGCCGTGAGGACGTTCGGGATGGAAGGGTGTTGAACAAGTAGGCAGCGACGACGATGAGAGGGAGATGACGGCGGTAACCCAGAGGGTTGGTGACGGCGGCGGTTGGAAGGGCTGGGGGCAACGGCTGTGAGAACGCTGGAGGTGGAGTGGGCCAGATCTGGCCTTGTTGGGAGGCTTGGTCTGCATCGATAGGATGAGGTGGCTTCATTATGCCTCCCCCACCCCCACCGTACAAACAAAACCAGGGCCGTACAGCAGGTCGCACTCTAAGTAGTGGCTCAGGCTCTGACCACGGCCTGAGTACGGCAAGCTGGAGTTGGGCTTACAAAGTTTCAGCCCACAACATGTTTGGTGTGTGTATTGGGGCATCCTTTTCTGTTAGGAATGTCAGAAGTATATACGTATTACACTTAATAGCCCAACCCTTGTATTATTGTATTTACAGCAATCTTCATACGGTGGGTATACATCCATGTAGCACTGCTAGGCACTAACTATGTGAGCCCTCGTACATACATACATACACACATACCTTACTATACGCATCGAGAACATTCTACGTACAATATAGATCAATTAATAACCTCATATATGGGCCCTAAAAAGAAAAACAAAAGACCACGACAACTGAGCAACGTATGATTCTGGCCACTACATAGCTAGACGTACGGTCTCTTGGGCCTTGGGTGGGCTCTGGGCCGACGGCGGCGGTGGCGCGGCGGAGAGCCAGCGCGTGAAGGCGTCGAGCGTGCGGGTGTCGGCGCGGTAGTGGCGCTGCGTGAACCGCATCAGCTCGGCCCACGTGAAGTCCCGGTACAGCCGCGGCGCGTCCTGCGCCGGCGGCGGGCGCACCACGCGGTCCTTGCGCGGGCAGAGGAAGAAGGCCAGCGACCGCCGCTCCCGCTCCCGGTGCACCACCGCGCGGTGCAGGCAGCTCTTGTACCGCCCGTTCGACAGCGCCTGTACGCACGCGCATACGCATCACAGCCAGCACAAAACAAAAATGTTACAGCTCTTTTACGGTACACTCAATTTAATATGGATCGTTTATTCTTTTTATCTAGTGGTTCATATTAGTTAGGAATTAGTTATACTACACCTGATAGTATGAATAGTAGAATCTCAAAGAAGATAGAATTGTAATTGCACATACGAGAATCAAATGACACAAGAATAATATCTTCAATCTTAGTTGAAAAAAAAGTCAATAATACCTCTATAAAAAAATTATAAATACAAAGAAAATTCTATTACACCATTAACAAATCAATAGTCGAATTTGATATATACTATCATCGTATACTACCGGTAACATATACCGTAAAATTTTATTCAATATAGCCAAGATTGCGAGGACGAGGTAGCGGTACCTACGTACAGCTAATGATTGACTCATTTCTTCTTGTTATTTCGAAAGGTGTGCAGTTGATTTGATTATCGTAATCAGCCCAGCAATTGAGAGGCCACGGGATCATACTACTGAAATTCAGCAATAAACCTAATTACTAGTATGCAGTTAGTGGACTCGAACCTTGGCTGTAAGCAACAAGGCTAGGGCACAATATCCGGTTGAACTAGCTACCGGTTGATCATTAATTTTTCGCCCATTTCAACTGAACTTTACCTGAACATTTATATTTGGGTTTCGATACTAATATTGATTTTGCAAGATGTACATGGATGATGGATATAGTAGTACATGGTACAATGTGACCTTTGGTGTGCAAGCATGGATTGGGCCTGTGGAAGTGTGCGAACGGGACAAGAGGGGAGAGGACTGCACGTACGTACCTACGTCCTGGACTGAGCTAGCATGCAGACGTGCGAAGTCGGAGTCGAGTTTCTCTCCTCTGCCTGCCGCGCAGGGCAGAGCTCAGAAACTAGGAAAACGACGGCGTCACTGACGTATACCGGGGGATGGGGCCGACGAGGCGAGCCATTGCTGCCTGCGTCCCTGTCCGGCCGGCTCCTCATGCCGTCCAAGATAGACAAGCGTCCAAAGCGGCTAAAAGAGAAAGAACCCTGTAGCTAGCTTTGGCTCCATCTCTCGGTCGATCGACCGAAAGAGACGGGTAACCGCACCAAGCTGAATGTTTTACGAGAAGCTAGGTAGCCTTTCAGGTGATAGGCAAAGCCACGATCCTAAAAACAGTATATATAGTTTATGTGTCATATATATGGTGATATAGATTCATATCTGTACATTTGCTCAATTAGGCTTGTTTATGTTGAATTGAGCTATTTATCTTGTATAAAGTTGCCATCGTTGTGGCCTTGAACGTCAAAGATATATGTGTGTGTGCGTGCGTATGTATTTGTACACTGGTGCAGGTAGGCCTAAAATAAAGGAGGTGCTAAACAACTTTCAACGATGTCAATGGCGATGGCGATGGCGATGACGATAGCATACACCGTACCGGTGCTCACCCTAGCCTCTCCCAACTTTGACATATCGGTCGTCCTAGGAGGGTACGTTCCTGGGGTGCGGCGGCCGAAGCCAGTGATCGTGCACCCCAAAGCACCCCCGGTGGCTACGCCACTTGCGAGATTTGATATGCAGTAAGTCAACAGATACATATATACACATGCAATGTCAGTAATAAGGCCCACTGTGGTTCCATATTTTCTTCCTAAGAATATATCAGCACGAATACACGTTAATTACCTCCCCCAAGTTGATGGTGTATGTAACGTGGAGTAGGAATATCACTAAGAATTTGCATGACTTGGCGTGGCATCGATACTATATGTTTTCTTGAGATAGTTATAGGTTACAATAAAGGAATGACTACGGTAAAAAGCTGGAGTTGGGGGCAAAAACATTTCTATAGCTAAAAGTTGTTAAATATTTCGTTTCTCATGCATAGTCACACTTAATGGCTAGGGAGTATACGTACATAAGGTAAAAAGCCGCCCTTAATATATATATATGAACAAACACATATTGCCAGTGACACTGGATTAATAGTGTGTACGTAGGTGTTGGATCGGACCCTAGCCGTATGTCTAGGTCCAACCGGATTTACTCCCTAAGCCACCCGGTCAAACGGGCTGAACACAACTAAGCCTATAGACTGCCATATGCAAGCTCTATATCAACAATCTTATAAGTGGTATTGAACATTCCCTCCCAAAAGATTAGTCCAATGGATGAGATACCATTCACACTTATAAGTTGTGTCTTTTTGTTTTTCACAACCGATGTGTTGAAGTCCATCTCACACATCGGCTGTGTACTTCCGTAACCATGAAGTCCAAGGAGATGTTAGACGCCTGACCTCTGATACCAATTGTAGGATCGGATCCTGACCGCATGCCTAGGTCCAATCCAACCGGGTTTACTCCTCGGGCCACAGGTCCAAACGGGCTGAACACAACTAACCACAAGGTCTGCCGTATGTAATTAAATTCTATAGTAACAACCTTATATGATGTATTGGGGCTTCTCCTCCTAAAAGATTAGTCCAATATGTGAGATCTCCTTCACACTTATAAGTTTTTTTTTCCCAACACTATTCCCAACAGCAGGAGCGTGACGGTGCTCCGAATTGAACCTCCAGTGTTTACTAAAGATAGCACTAGAAAGTGATCTAGAAGAACAGCAAAGAAAGCGCTGTTACGTACGTACGTACGTGCGTGCGTGGACAGAACACTACGCCATACCATGGCCCATGCATGACACGAGCGGGACGGACGAGACGCGACGCAACACCATGTACCGAGATATCGAGGGCGAGTGCTTACACACGTTCGTACACGTACCATGAAGGTGTCCCCGATGTTGACGACGAGCGCGCCGGGCTTGGGGCGGACGGGCCGCCACGCGCCGTCGACGAGCACCTGGAGCCCGTCCACCTCGCCGTCCTGCAGCAGGATGGTGAGCGCCGAGGGGTCGCAGTGCGGCCCCGTCCCCAGCGTCCTCTCCGGCTCCGGGCACGGCGGGTAGTAGTTGCACCTCATGATGGAGCTGCTGTCGGCGAAGAACTCCCTGTAGTACCCTGTCCCCACCCCCAGGCTAACCCCCAGCACCTCCATTATCGCCAGCGACGCCTCCTTCATCGCCTCGCAGTACTCCTGGTACACCTCCCTGCATCCATCCATTCATGCATGTACGTTTATATGCGTACGTGCCCGATGCAGCACTAATGAAGTGTTGTGTATGTATGGCTGCTTACCCTAAGGGTTTGAAGTCGTTGCCTAGGGTGGAGGTGAAGTAGTCCACGACGGCGCGGTTGCCACGGCCGTCGGCGTGGTGGTGGCCGAAGGAGAGCGTCTCCTTCCAGGGCAGCTTGGCGGCGAAGCGGTCGGCGTGGGCGGTGGTGTAGCCGGTCACGGTCCCGGGGTCTCGGCGGGCGCGCTGCTTCGTGGCGAGCGGCAGACGGAAGAAGCCCGCGGCGCCATCCAGCGCGGCGCGGGCCAGTGTCGGAGCCACGCCATGCCCTGTCACCTGGAAGAACCCGTGGTTCGCGCACGCCGCGGTGACCTGCGCGGCTGCGAGTCGCATCCCGGCGGCGTCGCGCCGCGCCGCGCCGACGTCGACCACCGGCACGTCCAGCTCCCTCTGCGACGACGGCTGCGCGTCTGCACTGGGCCAGACGAAAGGCGCCGGGATGTTGGGCTGGCGCCAGAGGTCAAGGACGTCGCTCTTCCCGTCCGTCTGGTCGGCAGGAGCGGAAGGGAGGAGATGACTGCGACCAACTTCCATGGCCGCAAGCGAGGTGGTTGCATTGGCTTCTTCAGCGTTTGTTGAGAGGTAGACCATGTCACGCAGGCAGTAGTAAATTGACGGACACACGGGATTGACAGGGACACACGTATGGGCAAGTCGTATGCGAGCTAGTGTGCGGGAAAGCCGTCTAAGGTCGTGGTTATTTGTAATGGGTAGGGTTGAGACTTGAGCGACGAATTAAGTGGGAGACAAAAGGACAACGGAACGGAGGGAGAAGTATTTGGATGTTTGTGGCCGTGTGGGTGCGTGCATGTGTCGTCGTCCTACATAGTCATCCGCCCTAGGCATGGCGTGTTGGCCATGCTCGGTGCTCCGATGGACGCCGTGCCTGGTTTCAAGAGTGAAGGACAACAAGGACAGGATTTAACTCTTTCTGCAATTAAAAATGTAGGGGCTGTCTATTTAAGCGTCCAAATTTTGTTGCTATTTACTATGACGTTTTTTTAATATAAAGCGTGCATTTAAACTTTCTTAGCTTTGATCACAATAATATATTTTAAAAAAACTATTGGTATTGGTCACATAAAAATAGTATCATAAAAATATATATTATTTTATGAATATATTCGTATAAAAAGTAATGATCAAAGTTGCTTATTGGAGACCGTGTCGGATGTCCAAAGCGTTATATATTTTTTAACATAGGGAATGTAAGTTTTTTTTAAGCTCTAAGATTCAGGTCTAACCACCCTCCTCGTCGCTCCCTCACTTCATATATAAAACTAGCTCCTTACCCGTGGCAGTGGTGGCACCGCCTGTCGTGGCTCGAGGAGGGCAGTGGGCGGCGGCGGCGGCGGTCTGGTGGTGGAACGGTGACGGAACAGGACAAGCGAGTTAGGTGTGTCCGTGTGTGGGGGTTGTGGTTGGGGGAAGGGTTTGACAATGGCGGCTTCGATCGGCGGCAACAATTAATGCACCATCAGAGCCGGTAGAGGCAGAGTTGTCTGAGGAGGCGCATGGTGTACACGAAGGATAGGGCGGCGGTAGGGTAGGGTTTTGGGGGAAGCTATAACAGGGGAAAGGAAAGCAGAAATTTATATACTTCGACACTCTTGAAATTAAGAGGACACCGGCTAGGTCTAGGCACGGTTTGAAACCCTAGCTTGCTCGCGTGGACCAACCCACCAGTGGGAATCTTGCTCTACAACAACCAGACTAACATCCTCCAATGTAATTTAAGTTGCATCTTTGCAAGTGAAACAACTAGTATGTCGAATGCAACATACATTGAAATGGAAAACACAATTGTTTCCATGGCCTTACCTATTCACACTGAGGAGAGAAAAGAACAAATCGAAGAGGCTCTATCGCAAATTAAGGAGGCGAGGCGAGGCGAGGCGAGGAGGACAAGGACATGCATCATGCATGCATGCAGAAGCAGCAGCTCTATCACAAGTTAAAGGAGGCGATCGAGGATAGGAGAGGAGGACGACATGCATCATGCATGCATGCCCCAGCAGGGCAGCAGCCATGTTTCAGGTCTATAAATCTGTCAACCTGTCAACATTCAATAATTGATTTTTTTGCATTGCAGTGTAGTATATTCCAGATCAATCGAATCTTAATGAATTACGTACCAAGGATCGATCGAAGTCGGCCAGGAGCTTAGCTGCAGCAGGCTGCTAAGCTTTCGATGGATGGAATATGGATGGACCCCGACCGAGGAAGACGACGAGCCGGCCGGGCACGTAAGTAGAGCTAGCTCTGACATATCACACATGGCTATATGAGGTCTCCATGTGCCTGCCTCTTTCGTCATACGATGATGTTGTTTAATTCCTGTACTAACTAAGATATATATAAAAAAAAGCACAGTGTCATGCATCTATACGAACCTGATCGATGAGAGAAAAGTTCAAAACTGAACGCTGCGCTCGCGCGAGATGGAACGCATTCTGAAAACCTCCGGCCGGCCGGGTAGACATATACAGCGGGCGCCCACTGAAAAGGGTTTGTCTGTTCATGCATGCACAGTGCTAATATTGCACAATGTTATTATTTATATATATATATATATATAGGACGCCGTTGTCTTTCTCAGAGATACATACTCCCATTTCAATATACCACTTAAATAAATATATTATACTTCTTTATCATTTTCGATATACTTAAATATCAATTATAAGATACTCCAATGCGATTTGATTGAAAATTTTCATTGAGTCCTTTATTTTGCTATATACCTTTTTCATACATAAAGGAAGTATATACACAAATTTAGCTATAAAGGTGGACTTTAATGATTTTTTTCATAGAACTCACTTTGGAGTATCTTATAATCATCATTGGAAAATGGTTTGGTACTCCTGGGAGTATGTACTCCCGCCTCTCATATACCACTTAAATCGTATGATAATACCTCTTTATCTATTTGAGTATACTCCAATGATGATTATAAGATACTCCAAAGTGAGTTCTATGAAAAAAATCATTAAAGTCCACCTTTTATAGCTAAATTTGTGCATATACTTCCTTTATGTATGAAAAAAGGTATATAGCAAAAATAAAGGTATATACCATTTTCCTATATATATATATATATATATACCTAGGAGTAGTACTTGTGCAAATAACAGCAATTCTTGCCTATTTCATAGGGATGGTCAGGCTCTAGGCCAATGGACCAGTCCGTGTCGGATCCGGGAAATTTAGGTTACTAGGTTAGTCTTCTTGTTCTTCCCACCATACGTGAATTGCATGGTAAAAAGGCTATTTGTCCCGATTGCATAGGTGACGAGTTAGTTTTCCTTTTATTCAAAAATATTTATATTTTCCTTCATATATTAATGCAAGAATATATCACATTAATTATATTCCTTTGGCTGGAAATGTACATAAAACTTATTTTCTTGAGTTGTCAGGTCGAGCCCGATCGAGAGCTTGGATTGGGCTGCACATGATCTCGATCGGCACACGTCATTTTTTTTTTGTGCGTCGGTCTAGCTAGTCTGCAGTTCGGCCGGTGGACACATGCATCAACTGGGATCTATGCATTTCTCCGTACCTTTGAGGATTCTGACAGTCCTTGTCTCGATCGAGTTGGTGCTAACGAAGGTTTGTCCCACGATGACATCTCCCTGCATGTCGTCCTAATTAATTTAGCGCGTCATGCTAGTGCTCAATTTAATTATCTGCTGAAACCCTAAAACTATTCCATGCATGCGCGCAGGTCAAGACTCGTCGTCAGCTAGAATATAATTCGACCCTTTAAAACAGTAAAGATCATCTTTTCGAATTAATTCAGAATTTAAATTTAAATTATTTTTAATTCAAAAGAATTGATTCTAATCCCTCTCTATCCAAATAAGCCCTAAAGGGGTATACGCTCACTAAGACATGTTGTGCAACCGTTGAGTATTATATCAGTCACTAAACATAGGCCATTTTTGACATTTACGATTACGACACGGTTTCTAAACTAGTTCTACTTGGACCATTAGTTTCTTTTATGATATTTTGCAACGCAATCAAGAAATGTGTGTTATGATTTATGAAGACATATTTCGTAATGAATCTAGCAATTAATATTAAAATCATTTGCTCGGTCTAAATACTTTTGCACAGATTGATGATCACAACTAAGAATGTTTGGCCACAGTACTACACCATTTTGCGTTTTATAAATCTTGTTGAGCAATGAATCCATTTAGGACCTGTTTGAACTCAAAATATAACTGAAAACATTCGATGTCCTTGCATGTCGTACTCCTAGTTTCCATTTGCATGTTAAGTAACTGCTCTGAGTGGCTGATCTCTTAGATTGCGATACATATATAGTGCTTTGCTCGAACGGTTAGCATGCAAATATTTGCTACCACAGCTTGCACACGGTGTAGGTTCAAACAGTACTGTGTGTAACCTACTAAGACTCCTGCTAGTTAGCAGCTAGCGTCGTCCTGGATGCAGACGAAGCCAACGCACAAATGGTCCCCGGCTCCTCTTCTTCTTTTTCTTTTTCTTCCTTTTTTGCACAAATGGCTCATTCCAAATTTAGACCTCTTTTGGTCCAGTACCGTGGTAGAAAGGTGGGAGCGCGACTGGACTCGCTAGCGACAGGTTTTCATGGTGAGGTGCTTGAGTGCAACACGTTTGGCTTTCGCGGACTAAAGCATTTTAAGTGCGGTATGTGGCCTCCTCTGTCCGACCGTGCTGCTTCATTTCTGTTATAATATAAAAATACTGCTGCAGATAACACACCGCGTCTATTTTTATAATTTTATGTTATCCAATAATTTCGCGATTACGAGCAAAAGAACATTCGAGTTGAGCTTAAACTCGGATGAAGGCATGTCAGTGGATAAATTTGTGGGGCCCTCTTATATCGTGCAAACGATCGTGGCGGGCCCAAGCATCGATCCGCTTTCCCATACCTGCATGGCTGATATGATGCTGCTATAGTGCTACTAACATTATCTCTTCGCTCTCTAGCTAATCTCCTCTTGTCCGGTTTGGAGACATGGGCTATCCACAGGTGTGTACTACATTACAAGTTTGCCCTCGCCCCTTGTATACATAGACCAAAAAATAGTTCGTACTGCGTTCTATTCTTGTTTAGATAATAGATATGGTACGCACAACGCTACAAGATGCAGGCCCTCCTTAATTTGAAGGTTTTTTTTTGTTTAGGAGGAAATCAATTCCCACAGGTTGACACTGTAGCAGCCTTTGAAATGAAGGAATCGCTCCATGGAATTCCATATGATCGTTGTAGCAATCCCATAAAAACGCAGGAATTCCCAGCGAAATGAAACATCCACTCGCACCTCTTTTTTTTTCATTGGCTCGTCGTGTACGATCGAGGTAAATTGCATCGCAGTCGCGTGGTTGATGTGCTTGAGATGAAGCCGCCATGGACGGCGATGGCGAGCTCAGCAGTGGTGGGGAAGGCGACGGCGGTAACTAGCAAGGGCAAAAATGGATTGCAACGACCAAGACGAGTACAAGGGTGGTATCGGCTCGGTCGAAGAAGGACGGTGGCGCACTCGCAACGGCCGAAGCTCGGGGAGGAAAGGGACGACGACGCGCGGAAAGAGGAGGGGGGCAGAGGGAAGGCGAGCACAGGATAATACCAAGCAAAAAGGGAACTCACCGGAGTGGATGAGGAAGATGGTAGAGGTCCGAGGCGGCCTAGGGACATGAGCCAAGGGCAGTGAGGACGCCTCGTCGATGGCATCGACCTGGGGCGAATACGAACTCAATTGAGTGATTGGGGAAGAAAGCAAGGGGGTGGAGTGATGCTCTGGACAAGAAGAATCGGATTTAGTCTAACCGGAGAGGGGATGGCAGCGATGGCGGTGGTTTTCGGCTGAACCCGGGGAAAAGGCGGCAATGCAACCTCCTGATGAGGAAACGTGCAATTAAGTGGGGGGTTTTGCCAATGGGGATGTGGAACAACGAGGAAAATGTGGCGGCTAGAGCGGTGGCGCTATCAGAGAGGAGGAAGATGACGTTGTTCCCGGCGGTCCCATGGGGGAGAAGGGAAATGGTGGTGAGCACGAGACAGAGGGGGTCGAGGCAAATGCAATGGACAAGGCGGATACGGTCAAAGCTCACCCGAGCGGCTGGCGCGGCTCAGTGGATGCGACATCCAGAAACAGAGGAGCTCAAGCTCCTATAGCCCTTCTCTTCCCTCTGGCGCACGAGACGAGATGGAGTGGTGGGGAAATTGAAGCGGGCGAGGAGCACAAGAAGTCGGTCATGTCGAGGCGAAACCCAGTGTCGGCGACTGAGTTGGGAAAATTAGTGCTTAGTCAGACTAAAAGCAAATGAGGTTACCATTCACGCTTGACTAGGATTCTTGGTAAGTCAACGTTTTCGATCAAAACCAGAGTCTCTATCAAAATAGATCCACATATCAGAGACCGAGTTTGTAGCGATTATGAACCTACGATCAGTATTTAAAGGAAGTCCAATCCCTTTTACTACGACCAAATTGGTCGTAAACCAGTTTAAGTCACGAGACAACCAGTCATTGACATTAAATGACCAGCTATACGATTTTGGGCCATCTCTACCAATAAATTGGTCGGGAGACATGGTGGTTTCCCACATCACTAACGTGAAAGCGGTTTGCATCTGGCAATTTACGGCAGTTGACTAGGAGACGTGACGGTTCAAGACTCAACATAGGAACATACGTGATGATAAGAGATGTCTTCAACGGTATTAACTGCCACCCCTACAATAGCTATAAAGTGGGTATCCCACGTATTCTATAAAAACTTCATTCAACGGTATTGATGAGGATCTACAAATCCCCATTTAATTATTTATTCATAATTCTTATTATGGATAATGACGCTATTTATATGGTTCTTGAGTATACCCATTAATGTTTATAAGGAAGAAACTGGAGTCGTAAGATCTTCTACGACTATCTCATGATCGTAAATTCTCTACGGTCACCTCATGGTCGTAAGTCCTTCTACGACCAGGTCAGTTACGATCACTCTATAGTCGTAAGTTCTTCTACGACTTGCACATGATCATAAGTTCTTCTACGATCACTTCATGGTCGTAAGTCCTTCTACGACTAGGTCAGTTACGACCACCCTATAATCAATCGAGCTTACAGACAAGTAGACCCAATTGATTAGGGCATCTAAACAGTCAGTATATGCTATTATTCTCTGAAATAACTGCACAATTAATATCTTTGCCCTGGTGATAACTGCCTAGCGACGTGGGAACATTACTTCTCCAACAGTAATCTCTAGTAACTACGCCATCATCTGAAGCATTGATACACCCTTTGGGCTGGAGAAATTATCGTCCACTTCAAGCACACTATAAAAGGAGGAATCATCAGACGGGAGAGAGAGAGGAAGAAACACACAATCAGGAGCACAAGACATTGTATTTCAGTCTTTCTCTTGATCTGTAACCAGCATACTCAAATATAACCACACCGGAGTAGGGTTGTTATTCTCTTCAGAGAAGGCTCGAATCTGTTTAAAAATACATGTGTCATTCTCTCTGCGTGATTTGAGTCTTGGAGACCCTCCAAATCAAACAATCATCACGTAAGTTCGGTTCTAAAACACCGACATTTGACGCCGACCGCAGCGATCTTCTGGTCATCAGGTTTCCTTCATTTTCTCCCAACTCTAATGCTTACATGGCAGGAGAGTGGAACGAGGAGAACTGGTTCGACTTGGCTGATTACATAGATATAGACATAGATGCCGGCTTCGACTACGAGCCGAGTATTGTATCATCCGATAGTGATGTCGCCTCCGGGGATCATTCTCCAGGAGACCATACCACCGATGGAGTTGAGGAGGGATCCTTATCCCACACAATGTTACGTCCAAATGAGGAACCAACTTCCTCAAAGGGAAATGGTCAATTCAACCACAATCAGGACTGCTCCGAGGCAGACCCAGGACATGGCGATGCCTCCCCTTCCAAATGTTCAAGTCCACCTAAGGCAGTCCGACCTGGCACGACAAGTCCTAAAAGATATCATTCCGGAGCTTCATCAGCACCTAATGGTACTGTCTCTCCGGTTAGCCCCACAGAGGATCGAGTCGAGCATGCTTTTCCTGCGAGTTCGACCATCCCATTGCAGGGCTCATTTGCAGACAGAGACGAGTATAACTCAAAATTCTCCTTCCTGGAGGGGTTTGCTCCAAGTCGTTATACGGTGTCTTTCGACTACTCCTCAAGCGAGGAGGCCTCGAGCGCAAGTGGAGGTCATCAACGGAAGGTCTTCGTCCTTCCCTCAGGTGATGATCACTCTCCTAGACACAGGACTGGGGACACCCCCTACGCTCACACATTGCGACCTCTCGTGGCAATGGTAAGGACACCTTCGGTGATGAACAGGATCAACACTCTGATGAGTATGCGAGAAATCCTCAAGATAATCGCACTTCATTGAGACAAACTCAAGGATCAAACATGGACGATCCTAAGACAACTCGACATAGAAGAATAGCAGCTCAGAGAAATCTACCTAAGCGCTTTCAATATCAGTCAGAGGAAGCTCAGGAACTCCAACATATTAGCGATCTACTCGAGAACCTAACTCGAGAGCTTGCCCGAGTGCCTAGCTACGACCTCTTCGCGTAAGAGATCGCACAAAAACTTCAAAGTGCGATGACCAGACTCGAGCACCCTCGCCATCATCATTCCAGAAGTCGTAGCGGTACGACTCCATCAGCTTCCAGTCGTTCGAATAACTCACCGCACAGAGATTGGCACGACAACAGGGTATGTCGTTCTCCTAACCGGAGAAAGGTTCTTCGAACGCCTAAAGATAAACAAGCTCTCAGGAGTGGTGATCGTTCACCACTCCAACACAGAGGTCTGCGGCACCATACGAGATACGAGGAGTATTACCCTCGTAGAATCAAGACTAATCATAAGTTGGGTTCACCCACTGCCGGGTATCATCGTGTATGATCACCTGATGATGACAACCCTTCTTTTCTGCAAAAGAGGCGCTACGAAGTAATTACCGGATGTAGGGCATTCTCGTCTGACCTCCGAGCAGTTCGTTGGCCGTCGCGGTTTTGACCAGTGAACATGGAGAAATTTGATGGGTCTCAGAATCCCATCGAGTTCCTCTAAATCTACACGACCACTGTCAGAGCAGCAGGAGGAGAGCGCGTCATGGCGAATTACCTTCCGACTGTGCTCGAAGGGTCCACTCGATTGTGGTTACTAAACCAACCACTCGAGTCGATCTACTCGTGGTAATACCTTTGTGTCCTTCTGCTGGTTAATTTTCAGTGTACCTACAATCGCCTTGGAAAGGAAGACGACCTACACAGGATAAGACAAAACGACCATGACCTTACGTCAATTCATCTAGCGCTTCAGTCAGTTTCAGAATTCAATTCCTGATGTTTCTGAGCAGCAGAGCTTGAGCTTGCGCCTCTCTTGTCGGCGACTTTCACAAGCCAGCGCTTTTTGGCCGGAGGAGCCTCGACTTGCTCCATCGTCGCGCCAACGACCATCAATTCGACCTCTTCATCGTCTCGACGATCTTCCATGCCTACTTTCTGCATAAGTCAGAAAAAGAAGTATTACTAAGCGGTCGTAAGTTCTTCTACGACCAGAACCTAGTCGTAATTTTTTCTACGACAACCCTCTAGTCGTGAGTTTTTCCACGACCATTCTTCGGTCATAAATCCCTCTACGACCAGTACCTAGTTGTAAGTTTTTCTACGAGTACGAGATCCTAAAGAAGAAATCAGTCCTTGATTACCTTTAGCCTTTCCCTCCTATCATCTGTGGTCAAAACCGTAAGGATTTAAGGAGCCACCACGTTTGGAGGCAGGGATTTATCACAAACAAGCTTGACCCAAGCGTCAATTTTCACTTGTGTGAGATCTGTAGGAGCAAATAAATTTTCAATAACTAAGTTCGAAATCAATAGAAAGAGAGCTAAATTGAAGGTTTACTTACTCTACTTGTAATCTCTGGTTGGGTCTTGCGACCCCGAGTACTTCTACATGGGATGTACTCGTTTCTTAAAAGGGCTAATGTGACGCGTGATGAATCCTTCACCACGTGTCAACCAGTGAGCCCCTCCTCCTTCAAGTCCCTGATGGCTTGAATGTAGGGAGCGATCCGACCAAGATCCTTGGGAGTCGAATCCCAGAAAGAAATCTTCTCAGTGGCGTTCCCAGTGAAAAAGAGGTTGTCTTCACTGGTCGTCTCCCAGTAGAACCACCTCTTGTTCCATCTGGGCCATGACGACCGGGTGAACATCTGAATGTACTCCTTTGACTTCCCGTCGTGGAGCTTCAGACTACAGCCACCGGCGACTCCCATCAACCGGGTCATCCCGTAGAAATACTGGAACAACTCCAAGTCGATCGGAATCCCTAGATAGGCCTCACACAAGTATACGAACACACCTAACATTATGATGGTATTGGGAACGAGGTTCACCAATTCCACTCCAAAGTGTTTGAGTACGAGCATGAGGAAAGGGTGAGCAGACAATCAAAGGCCACACTCACAGTACGTCTGGAAGACGGGGATCTGCCCATTCTCCCCCGACGGCCAATGTTGCCTAGAAGCCTCAATCCACTTTACGAACTCCTTCTTTGGGATCTTCTCGGTGGCAGCCAGAGCTTTTATCTTGGTCGCGTCCATCTCCGATTCGACCCACTAGGAAGCGGTTCCGGCCATCTTTCTCAAGGGGAGGAGGCTTGGAGGCGTATGATTTGGTTGGCGGCGAAGAATGCGAAAGCTTGATGAACAGTTGGAGTGATTGGGGAAAAGTAAGAGCCCTACAATCGCACCCACGGTAAGTTTTTATAACCGCGCACTTGGGTTAAAGACGTGGCAACCTAACAGTTGCCACCTCTTTGGGAACCACTCCAACAGATAGGTCTATGAGAGTCGATTCAGATTCATAAATTTGTCTATTCGAAAAAACTGAGTCTGTCTTTATACCTCAAGCGAAATTACCTTTTTGACCAAGTCCTTTTCTGGTCAAATGAAATACCAGTCGGAAATGATTTACTTTCAATTACCATACTACAACCACTTTGTAGTCGTAAGATTTTCTACGACCACCTTGTAGTCGTAAGGTTTCCTGCAAACTTCTTGACCAAGTCTGTTTCTGGTCAAATGAAATACCAGTCGAAGAGTCTTTCATTCGACCACCGTTCTATGACCATATTCTAGTCATAAGATCATCTACCGCTCCTTTCCCAAGTAGGTACTTTCACTTGAAGCTGAGGGGCTAGATGGCGAGGATCTAGAAATCCTTATTTAATTATTTATTCATAATCCTTATTATGGATAATGACACCATTATATGGTTCTTGAGTATACCCCTTAATGTTCATAAGAGAGAAGCTGGAGTCGTAAGATTTTCTACGACTACCTCATGATCGTAAGTTCTTCTACGATCACCTCATGGTCGTAAGTCCTTCTACGACCAGATCAGTTACGACCACCCTATAGTTGTAAGTTCTTCTACAACTAGCACATAATCATAAGTTCTTCTACAATTACTTCATGATCGTAAGTCCTTCTACGATCAGGTCAGTTATGACCACCCTATAATCAATCGAGCTTACAGACAAGTATGCCCAATTGATTAGGGCATCTAAATAGTCAGTATGCACAATTATCTCTGGAATAACTGCACGATTAATCTCTCTGTCCTGGTGATAACTGTATGGCAATGTGGGAACGTTACTTCTCCAACAGTAATATCTGGTAACTGCGCCATCATCTGAAGTATTGATACGCTCTTTGGTCTGGAGAAACTATCGCCTACTTCGAGCATGCTATAAAAGGAGGAATCACCAGAGAGAGAGAGAGAGAGAGAGAGAGAGAGAGAGAGAGAGAGAGAGAATTAGGAGCACAAGATATTGCATTTCAGTCTTTGTCTTGATTTTTAGCCAACATACTCAATATAGCCACACAGGAGTGGAGTTGTTATTCTCTCCGGAGAAGGGCCGAACTTGTATAAAAATCCATGTGTCATTATCTCTACGTGATTTGAGTCTTGGAGACCCCCCGAATCAAGCAATCATTACGTAAGTTCTGTTCTAAAACACCGATAGGTATCATAACACTACGATCAATCTATTCTCTAAACATCCTTATTATATTCTCATACATTTATTGTGTCCACGTTAATAAAATATCTTCGCTTAGATTGTGCTCTCATATCATTTTCCCGGATAAGCTTGATAGGGGACCCCATGTCCCGATAATCGACAGTTGGTGCTAGGAGGGCGTCATCAACTCATTGTTGTGATGTTCTCACGTCCTTACTAATGGATGAGAACACATTCGATCTTGCCGACTACACCGATATTGGATGAGGAATACATCCCGAAGAGGCATGCAAATATGATTTCTTCCTCGAGTACGTCCCCAAGGAAGAATATTCGCCGTCCTCGACCCAACCCGTTGGGACTGAGATAGAAAATACATAGCTGCCACTCCTAAGTAATTCCAATTCCGAGGACGAGTATATTCCCACTTCTGTCTCAACTGGAGAGACAAGTCACCGCGATGCCAATACTGTGGCGGCCAACGATGATCTTTATGACAGTGCTCCACCACTCCTCGCTGCCCACCGTGCTCCACCTCTCCTCGTCGCCGCCGCTGCGACAAACTTTAAGGTTAGGGGGCTTGTTAAGAACATGGGAAGGCATGGGGAATGGATCAAGTGGCTCGATTCTGTGCTGCTAGTGCTACCAAACCAGGTATGCACCAATCCAGTTTGGAGACAGGGGCAAAATGATACTTGCACTCGAGTTTTCGGGCCAAAAATAATTAAGAAATACAATAATGCAAGATGAATAGCAAAGTGCAGCTATTTCAATCTGAATTCTATTTATTATTTAATCCTTTTTTAAAAGTTATTTTAAAAGATAATTTGTTCCTAACTTTATTTTCAATTCTGACCATTTTAGTCACGTTATAACCTGTGGCGTGACCAAACTGTGTTGTCACGCCACCAAACGACCAAACTGTGATGTCACGTCACTCCTCTTAACGTGACCGGACTTAGACTAAAAAACGAACACGTTCAAAAGGGTTAGCGGCTTGATAGCACAATTTGATCACGCCACGGTTGGTGACGTGATAACACAATTTGGTCATACCACAGGTCATGACGTGACTAAAGGGATCAGAATTAGAAATAAAATTAGAAAGATGCTATCTTTAAAGTAATTTTTAAAAAAGATTAAAAATTAAAAAAAAAGGCTATTTCAATCTGTAGAGCGAAAAATCACCAGGACCACTATTTTGGGTGCCAAATGATCGGACTCGTTCTTTAAAGCGGCGAATGCTCGATTTTCCCTTCATGATCCATAGATAGATACACAGTAAGTAATAAGCAGTGTCATGTGACATGTCAAATGTCTGTCGGAGAGATCGACGTGCACGAACCTGCCCGGGACAGGGCGATACTGCCACAGTGCTTTCGGGCAGTGTACGCACACGTGTCGGCCGCTCAATCATTGAGAGGCTCCGGCGCTCGCACATATGCCGCCACTGCCTGCGACGGGGTTTGGCGCCATCGAAGAGGTGTCGGGATCGGGCTAGCTGCCAAGGGCACTGTGCTGCCATCCTACCATGCTGCAGAGGAGGAGAAGCCCATCGTCGTCGTACCCTGGGTCCTCCTTTGAACAGCGTTTAGGAATTCTTGTGTACTGGAACCCGGCAACGGGGTCAACGAGAGGCAATAATGGTCGGGTGACTTCTGGAATTTTGTTTGAACAGGCAGGGCTTAGATCCAAACTTTTTTTTTTGATTGAAAGTGATTTTAATTTTAATTTTAAATTAGTCCAAAGAGATTGAGTTTGATCATAATATATTCAAACAAACTCTGATTGGGATTCATATCCCGGCCATATAACACAGCTAATATGCTTTTGCCGCCGTCTCATTAGAAATCAATGCACAGACACTCTGTATGTATGTAACAGCGCTGAATACTGTAGCATGAATGTTATAGAGATTGGTCGGAAGTATCATCCTAGAATGAATTGAAAAAATACGGGTAGACCACAAGATTATTTAGAAATAAGTCCATTTGACTCTCTTAATTATTAGCTCAACCCCAATTACAAAAACAGAGTATTTAGGTATTTTGGCCACGTTAGCGGCCGCGTCACTAGTTTTCGCTGTTTAGATAGGCATCATAGCCACATCAGCGCTAAATCATCTCCTAGTCAACCATACATACATCTTAATGGTTCATGATAGTTTGGGTAAAAAAAAGGTGAGATACTTTGCTGACTTGATTACATTGGGCTGATTTGTATGTCGCGTCAGCGTATCCAAGATTACTGGGACGCTGCGTCACCGAAAACCAACAACAAAAAAAAAAAAAAAAAACTACGGTTGTTTAGGTTATGCTTCTATCGCTCTCTTACTGGGCAGCTGCAAACGTATATAGATTCACTTGTCCAATTGAAACTACTCTTAAGGCAGTTCAGAAAGTAGGTATTAAAGCTCTGTGCAAAAGGGAGGGAGGGGGCTCGGCTCGTGGCCCATAAATTCCCTGATTTGTCGAAGCACAGAAATCTTGTAAAGCTATCTATTTCAGATCTTCAGAGACTAGAGAGAGCTTACAGAAACGATGAATCGGTACTACTTCCTTTCGAGTAATGATGTGATCGGGTCCGTAATCCTCTACCACCGCACTGCAATGGCACCATGGCATTCTCTCTTTCACCCACCCGACAGAAAAACAGTTGCTAAGATGAATCAGCTACTGTAGCGAAATCGCCATAGAGATTTTGGTTACGTAGCAGCTAATCTGTAGTGTTAAGCAGCAGAATGGCCAGAGCCTAAGGAATGTCACGGTGTTGTTCACCTCTGCCGTTGCAATGCAACGGTAGAGGGTCTCAATCCACCTTTTCTGTGTTGTTTTCTGTGCGTTACTATTTTACAAAACTGAAATGTCAGAACAACCATTACATTGGATAATAATAACAGAGCTACAACTACGATACTGCAGAGATCACTAATTCACTATTCACTAATGCCTTCCACTGCATTCTTCCAGCTAGTAGCTTCTGTTCAATGGGAGTAATATGGGATTGAAGAACAGAATACCATGCATATTGTGGTAGTCCAGAGGACAAAAGATTTTGGATCCAAGGTACGAGTTTGTTGATATTTTCAAGGATACCTGGCTCAAGTAACAACCCTAACTTGCAGTTTCTTTCAAACTTTTACTACGTATCATACGAGCTCATCACAAGGACGGTATGTTCTGTTTCCATCAGTTTTCTTTATCACATTGACTGTACAGTGAGCTATTCACAGTACATACAGGGCGATGAGGTAATAAATGATTAATGAATCCTGATTTAGAGCTAAGACTCCTTGTGGTAAACCTGGCGAAATATAAAAGCATAACCTTTTATTGGTTTGAAGTGTAGCAGAATGTTCATTTCATTCTTGTATCATACTATCATGAAGTTAGAAACAGATAATAATACAACATCAAACAGACACAAGATTACCGCCAAATAGAAGGATCACTTTTGAGGGAAAATGTGTTTAGATCATCACTGAGCATTCATTTCCAGAAACAAAACTATGGGGTTCTGGATGAGAGCAATACAAAAGTTATTGTTTCCCCAGAGGACAAGTTACCAGCTAGCATGGTGCAAGTAATAATTGTGGTGAATTAGTGATTCCATAGAAAGTAATGCAATAAAATAAAGTGAGGCAACCAAAGATAAGTTAAGGTAGAACAACAAGCTAAAGCCTAGAACAGCATGGAATGGAAATTCTGGATGAATATATAAGAGAAGATGAATGATATATACCTTAATCTCCTCGTTAGAAAGTCCAACTATCAGCTTTTCATCCCAGTACAATATTGAAGTCGTAATTGAATCACAGGCAATGGAAGCAACATCTCTGATTTCCACCTCTGACTCATCTTCCAATAACCCATATAGAAGAGTTAACTGAAGGAAAATGCAAGGGACCAACTATGTGTTAGCGATAGAGTAGCTTTAGGGGCATTTCAGAAAAGCTTAGACCCTTTTTTTCTGGAAGAGTTCATATCAACAAAGCAAGTAAACAGACCTGAATATTTATGACTTTATCCCATCCACCAGTATAGAGCCATTTGCCATTCAATTTAACTGCATAAATAGCACCATTTCGAAGTTTCTCTGATTTAACAAGGACATCGTCCTTCCAGATCTGATTTAGAAACAAAAGTGACATGATTTAGACCACATTGAAAACCACTGCAACGAAGCATTATAACACAGCCTATGGATAGAATATACACAAGTATCGTGATTCATGATTGAGATATAGGGAATCCTTCAAACAGCCATTTTCATATGATGAAACAAACAAAATTAACTTATGTTGAAATTGACAGCACTGGGGCTATGCTTCCTAGTATATCATCCAGTACAGACAATGGGCTGTGATCAGTGAGCCACCATGATCGAATAGTATCATCCCAACTTCCATTGTAAAGAATACCACTGGCAACTGCAAGGCAAGACACAGTTGATCTGTGACGTGTCATAGTGCAGCGAAGTGAATAATCCTGCCAAAGGGGGGATAGTGAATTAACTTCGTATAACATGCTTAAATTAGACTAAATGGATTGATGGATCCAATAACAACTATATGGATGCCAAAATACACGGACTTGTTATTCAGATAAAAGACTTGATGATCCAATAAAAGAAGTGGAAAACATTCTAGATTAAAATCCATTACAAGCCTTAGTTCCAACGTCTACATTTTTTAATACAGCCCACCCACCCACTCTGTTTCAATCCCCGTATGATACCTATTAAAACAAGTCAGCTTAGCATCTTTACCTCCAGAGACCAAGCCTTAATAGATTTGTCTCTACTGCCAGTGTAAAGATAACCGGTTCCAGAAACAGCCAAACAGTGAACACCTCGATAGAGCCAATCATTATGTTCATACCATTTATTCAAAGGTTCTTGCTTGAGAGAAGCATCAAGACGCCAGACAAAAAAATCTGCTACCACTGTCTCCACTTATACAAAGAGACTGACATAAAGAAACCATCTGGAGTGGAAGTAACCTCAATCCCAAGGAAGTAACGAAGAGGACCAAGATCCGACATAAGGGCTGCTCACTAAGGCGAGCCTTGACAAAGGCAATGTACTCGAGTCATCTCCGTAATGATCATATCATCAACATCTGAGAAGAAGAAGAGTCCAGACCACGAGGCGAAGTGTGGACAAAGAGCGCGAGGATCATGATCACTTGTCAAAAAAAAACCAGCGAAGTGACCACAGAGGAGAAGCGCTCAAACCAGGCACGAGGGGCTTGCTTAAGGCCATAGAGAGAGCGACGAAGGCGACAGACCATGCCCTCAGGAACAGAATACCCAGGTGGCGGATGCATGTAGACCTCCTCACGCAACTCGCCATTAAGAAAGGCATTCTTGACATCAAGTTGAGAAACAGACCAGTGGCGAACAGACGCCACCGAAAGAAGAGTGCGGACAGTGGTCATGTGGGCCACAGGAGCAAAAGTCTCGTCGTAGTCACGACCATGCTCCTATTTGGAAGCCACGAGCAACAAGACGCGCTTTATAAGCGCTCAAGAGAGCCATCGAGCGAGTCTTAATCTTATAGACCCACTTACATGTGATGGGGCGAGAATGAGATGGAAAAGGAACAAGATCCCAAGTACCCGATGCGCTCGAGGCGACAATCTCCTCGGCCATGGCATCTGCCACTCGGGATGAGTAACTGACATCCGGTGAGGAGGCGAGCTCACAAGTAGCTGCGCCAACAAAGGCAAAGCAGGCGAGGGCGAATCGATCGGGCGATCGCGAGAGGCGTAGCGAGAGAAGACGGCCCATCGGGGAAGATGAAGCATCGAAGAAGATAAAACATCGGGAGAAGTGGGCTCATCTGGAAGATCCTCAATCAGGTCGACGAGTGTAGACGAGTGTAGTTGGGGAGCTGAGGAGCCGCAGGAGGCAAGCAGCGGCAACAATGGCGAGAGGCCACATGAGAAATATGTGGAGCGAGATAGGTGTATCTGGAAAGGTCAAAAAGACAGAGACTCCACAGAGGAAGTCGAAGAAGAGCGGGGCGTGGGTAGAAGGGCGAGACTCGTCGAAAGTCACATCCCGAGAAATCCGCATCCGTCGACCAAGCGAGGATCCCAGCACCGATAGCCCTTGTGCTCGTGACCGTACCCCGAAGGCACACTCAATGGGTGAGCGGTCGGTTTGAGTGCGTTCTCGAGGCGAGGAGAACGTAGCAAAGCGACCAAACGAGCGAAGGCGAGTAGTCGGAAGGAAACTACGAGGCGCTCAATAGGGATTGCGCTCGAAGAGCAAAAGAAGGTGGATGTTGACGAGATAGGTGGCGATGGAAACGACCTCCGCCCAAAAGTGAGGTGGAATAGGCGGCAATCATCGATTGCACGAGCCGACTCAAGGAGGTGACGATGCTTGCGCTCGGCAACACCATTCGAGCATGAGCACCAGGATAAGAGAGGCGGCGAGAGTGCCTGCTCGAGAAGGAAACTGCGCAGTGATGAGAGAGGTACTCGCCGGCAGTCGTCGACGAAGACACGAATAGGAGTGGAGAAGCGTATGCGAACCATAGTGGCAAACTGTTTATAGATAGACAAGACCTCACTACGAGAAGACATGAAATATATCCAAGTGTGGCGAGAAATCATCTATAAATATGATATAGTATCGATGACCCCTTTCGAAGCGAAGGAGCCGGACCCCAAACATCCGAATGAACAAGATCAAATGGACGTTGAGACAACGACTCACTATGAGGATAAGGAAGTCAAGTCGCTTTGCCTAACTTACAAACACCGTGTAGAATCGTCTCCGAGACAGACCCGAAGACCACGACGAACTAAAGGCGATGAGGCGAGAACCACAGATGGCCAAGACGGTGATGCCATTGTTGGAAGGAGCCGTGAGCCGGAGTGGCGAGGCGGAGAGACCGGCGGCGGGTGGCGCGGAAGGAAGGTGAAGCGATCAAGCTCCCGAGACGCTGCGAGTCAAGGCGCCGAGGCGAGAACCAACGAGCTCCGTGTGGCGGTCTGAACACAACAAGAGTCGAGTCGAGAATGATTCGATAACCAAGGTCGAGAATCATCCGTGAAAAGAAGTTGCATGGTTAGGTGAGGAACATGAGCAATGAAGGAACATGAAAAGATGAGTTGCTAAGAGGTCCTCGACCGAGATGAAAGAGAGGTACCATCGGCAGTAAGAACACCGGCGGGGAATCAAGAGGTGTAACAAAGATAGAGTGGAAGAATCGGAAGTCATGTGGAAGGATGCTCGGAATCAAGGATCCACGGGAGGTACACATGCGTGTAGGAGGTGGTTTCTCGGTGCAGAAGAGTCGATCGAGAACTGCAGAACTCGTCGAGGAAGAACTCAAGCGGCAAGCGATCGTCGAAGTCGGCTATCTCACCGCTCGGTGAGAAAACGCGAAGTAGTCGATCACGGCGTCGATGTAGAAAGCACCGGTGCAGTGCTAGGAGAAGAACGGCGTGAAATATGCAATTGTTTCTTGTAGCCCGAGACTCAATGTGGCCGATCTTGTCGCGATAGGAGCGCGAGGACGACCACCGCCAGATGGGGCGGCCACCACCACTGTGGGCTCGTGGCGGCTACTGGGAGGAGGCGTCAGATCAAGCGTGAAGCGATCGGTAGCAGTGTACGGCGGCGAGCACGGAGGAGTGGCATCGGCCGGCACCACTCGGGCGAGTCTCCTCGCACGTATCTCGGTAAGGGCCTCGGAAGAGTGACACGAGGTGGCGTGCAAGTAGCCGGGCACGCCTGCTCGAACTTCGGGGCGAAGACGAGTAAGGAACTCGTAGACACGCTGAAACTCTGTGTCACCACGGACACCAAGCAAGCGGCATGAGCGAGAACAGCGGCCGGCGATGCGAGAGAGTCGATTGGCGCCGATCGCAGAACTACGAGCGTAGAAGGCGTCAACGGTAGCATCACCTGCTTTGAAGAGAGTGCTCTGACGAACCACCGGTAGAGGCATCTCGAGAGGGTTCAGGCTGTCGAAGATGAGTTCACATCCTGAGCACCAAGAAAATCCACAATCTCGGAAGAGAGGCGAGGTGGACAGCGATGAGGACAAGACGGCCCGAAAGCGTCGTCGTCGCACCACCGAGTGTAGGTAGTCAAGCGATCCATGTAGAAATCGAGCCTCTTGGTAGCGAGCGATCTTCTCATCGATAAGGCGGCGGCCTCAATAGCGACCTTGTCACCGTATCGGAGGAAGCGCAACGACGTAAACTCCGTCGGAGGAGTAGGGCATGGCGGGCGGTGACATCGCCGAGAGAGGGCGCCCGAGACGAAGACCACGCATGTGGATGCGCATGTGAGACACAAAGTCGGTGTAATTAACACCGCCGAAGATCACCGGCAATGAGGAGAAAGCGGTACCCATTGGTGGCGGCGCCGGGGCGCGTGGCGCTGGGTAACGTAGTCTAATAAGCGGGCCGGGCGCCAGCGATTAGACCGATGTTATTATCATTGTCAACAACAACTATTGCTGTGACTTTGTGTTCATGACCCTTCAAACTCTGTACATTAGAGAAGTCCTATAGAAAGAAGTCAAGAACCAACACAAGTCAGAATAAATGAGCCGTAGAAAAAAACTAAATACAGGAGATTAGAAAGGATATTCTATAATATCAGATGTGTTTGTCGTATGCTACTGTTATTTCTCATTTAGAGAAAAGCATGTCGTTTACTTCAAGAATGATACTCACACAGTTAACAGATTATCAAGAGAAGAGGGTACAGTAACAGTTTAATACCTGCAGTGACCATACATTGATTGTTTTATCGTAATAAGAGCTAAACAAAAAGCCCCCTGCAATACACTAAAGATTTTACCGAGCCATTTTTATTGTTAAGGGCATAAGAAAGAATCCACTAGAATGGTAAGGTGTGCCATGGCCACATCCCACATGGACAGAAATCAAATAACATATATAACACAACAGATGAAAAAAACTCAAGAAAGCAAAGAAGCCAAACAATGAAGTGAGATATATAGTGGAAAGTGCGAACAAATAGTTAGGTGCAATCGTGTAAACCATTTGGTTGAACCCGCCCCAAAAAAAAGTATCTGTAGATGCAATCCTCAATTTAATCTACCTTGGTACGAAATTTCAAGCTCAAATTCATTCTATGTCAAAAATGATGAAAATGAGAAAATTCCGACAAATGATAAATTAACAGGAAAAGGAACAAGACAAAAACAAAAGTTACTATTCAGCAAACTCTTCTCTGTTTTTTTCTTCCTTATAAAATATTTTGCTTTTGAAGTGAAATTTGAAGGGTGCTAAAACACTACATAGACATCATCATCATTTCTTTTCAGAATTTTTCATATTGCTTTGATGCCCAAATCAAAATGTTTTGCATGATTGTACCTAATTACTGGTTTGCATTAGATACGCCTCCAACAATGAAAGTGCATGATGTAATATAGTACATTGGCAGTGTCGATTTTATCCCTCCAATGGCTAATCCTGTGACACAGTCACGGTGAGCAAGCAAAGTTGAAGATTTGAACACTCCCATCACATTGTGGCTCATCAATTCCCGCTGTACCAACTTCCTCATTGTTTATGCAACCACCATTGCTTCCATCATCCAGAGTTGAACTTTTTCCATCAGAATGTTGAGAGGGCTGCATTTTATCATTTGACTCAACAACACCAGAGTCAGAGCACACTGAGGACAACTCCCCAAGGAGCAAACACCTAAAACTCTTCTGAGCTGCAAGATCATCATCAGGAGCCAAAGCATCTCCACCAGATCTCATCAATAAGCCTCTAATACATTTCCAAACATCAACAATCTCTGGGCGGCCTTCCGGATCATAGTTCAAGCATGACGCTGTAATTGCAGCCAATGGTTCCAGCTGCGTACCAAACAATGAAGCGTCAAGCCTTGTAAGCACTTCCTTCTTCCAATCATCATGTGATCCATGAGTATTCGATCCTGCCAGAAGCTGCTCATCTCCAGTAATAAGCGCCACCAGTACGCAACCCAGCAGCCAAGCAACCAAGCATCCGAACTACGCCCTACCAAGCCATTGAAATCATGATCCTCCAACCGCAATTTGTCACGCATCACTGCTGCTACCTCGGGAGGAATGAATGCTCCAGGCTTGGACGAGCAAATCCCTGTCCGGACTCCACGGCACAAGGCCAGAACCTGATTCAAGTCGAGCAGGCAGTGCCCAAAGCGATCGAGGCAGAAGCAGTCCAACCCGAGGCACCCCACACCAGTCCCTCGCCGTGCAATCCCACGAGTGCTTCACACACCTCCATTCCAGAAGCTCCGATCCGAGCCACCATTTCCTCTCCGTCGCTCCTCTCCTCCAGCAAGTGGGAAACTCTGCGCCAGTGCCGTTCGGAGACCAGCCACAGCGGCGCCGTCGTCTCGGGACCCAACAAGACCCCGTAAATCCTGCACACCCGCCGCGCCAGTCGGGCCGAGGCAGCCACCAAATCGATCTCCTCCTCCCTCGCCGCTGTTAGATAATCTTCTTTTTTCGTTTCCGTTTCCTAGTCTGTTTTTTTTTAACGTAGAATTAAGTGCCCAGTCTTTATAAGAACACGTATAGTATTGTAATCATGATACAGCAGATAGAAGCAATAAAAAAATCCTTTATCGCTTCTTCGTTGCTACTTGATTTCCAGCCGAATCGTTTCCATCACGTGAGTGCTTAGTGTGTGTCTTCGCGTGAGGACTATGTCTGCAGGCGGCATCCAGGTTCTGCGTCCATCGTGTGGTGTTGCCGAGCGCCCGCTTCTATCTTCGTTCTAGTGTGATCTAAGGATTGTTATCCATGCATGTACTTTATCTTCGTATCAGCTGATTCGTCTTCGGTTTAGACTAACAATTGGTATCAGAGCTATGACAAAGGACGGGAATCAAGCGGTTTGAAGGAGAGTTCTGTTTCGCTGCAATATCTGATACTCACCAAGAGCAATTATGTAGTTTGGGCTATCAAAATGAAGATGTACATGCGTGCTTAGGGAGTGTGGGACGCGGTCGAGGACAACAACGTCGATGTGTGTAAGGATCAGATGTCCTTGGCAGCGATCTATGGAGGCATCTCAGAGGAAATGCTCTTCCTACTGGCCGAAAAAGAGACAGTCAAAGCTGCGTGGAAGATGTTGAAGACGATGCATCTTGCTGCCGATCGTGTCAAGGAAGCGCGAGTACAGACTTTCAATAGCGAGTTCGAGGGAATGCGCATGAAAGAGACGGAGTCAATCGACGACTTCGCCATGAGGTTGACGACGATTGTCAACTAGATCCGAGTCTTGAAGGATAAGATGGAAGAAAGCTATATTGTGATAAAGTTCCTTCGGACAGTTTCTGAAAGATTTTGCAAATCGTCTCCGCCATTGAGCAGTTTGGCGACCTCAAGGTGGTGACGGTTGAGGAGGTGATTGGACACTTGAAGGCGCACGAGGAACGAATCCAAGGATTTGGTAGCAGCGAAGATGAGCACTTGCTGTTAACTCGCACCAAGTGGGAGGCCCGATCATCGAAAGGTAAAGGTGAGGGTTTTTTCGGCGGCTCTAACGGAGGTGGTAGCCGAGGTCGCAAGAATTGAAAATTTGACAATACAAAGGTGAGATGTTATAATTGTCAGAATTTTGAGCACTTTGCTTTAGAATGCCGCAAGCCGAAGAAGGAAAAAACGCTTCTTGCTGAAGCTCTCAGCGATGATGAATCAACACTGCTATGGTACTGAGTCAAGTAAGTAGTGTTAAGTCCGGGATGTCGAGGAGATGTGTTCGTCGTCCTGAGTCGAGTCTGTGTGTTACTCAAGTTGAAGTCATGACTAACTTAAAGTTCAAGTACGAGTTGAGCAAGTCGTAGATGAGACTGACTGCCTCAATGAGTAAGAGTCCAAGATGTGTTCGAGTTTTGCCACCGTCTCCGGACAAGTAAGTGTGAGCAAGTTGAAGTCGAGTCCAACTGGCAGCGTCCAAGAAGTGTTCGAGTTATGCCACTGTCTTCGGCCGAGTGTGTGGGAGCCATGTTGAAGTTGAGTTCAACTGGCAACACACGAAATATAATAAGTACAACAAATATTAGGGAGTGATTGTTAGATAATCTTTATTTTTTTCTGTTTCCGTTTCCTACTGTGTGTCCGAGTCTGTTTCCTACGTGAATCCGAGTTGAATTAAAGAATCCAAGTGCTAATGAGTTTTTCTGTAGTAGTGGGAGGACAAATTGGGCTTCACTCTAGCGTGTCGCCCCCTTGCTCGCCCAAGTCGGTGCCGCTGCACCTTGCTCGCACCCGTTGCTGCCCTCGCTCAAGCTCGGAACCGTCGAGACTGGGAAGAAGATGAATAGTTGATGGATCTTGTGAGGCGTGGAGAGAGGGGAAGATACAGGACGGTTTGCAAATGACATGTTGTTTTCCCAGCGTTGCATCGAACCGTTCGGCGAGAACACAACATGCATCATCGAACGACGGAGGGAAGAAAGCTACCTAGGAAAACAACGCCAAAAAATCGAACGACGGAAGCAACGGGAGGCAGCATCGAACGGCAGAAAAAAGGTGGAGGCCGCGTTATACCGGCCCAGCCACGCGGCACGGGTCGTCGACGCGTTGAGCGGCGCAACTGTTGGCCTAAACCAAAGACGAATCAGCCGATTCGGAGACAAAGTACATGCACGAATGACAGTCTTTGGATCATACTGGAACCAAAATAGAAGTAGGCGCTTGGCAACACCACACGATGGACCCAGAACCTGGATGCCGCCTGCAGGCGTAGTCCTCACGCGAACACACGCACTAAGCACTCACATGATGGAAACGATCTGGCCGGAAATCAAGTACACAACGAAGAAGCGATAATGATTATTATTTTTTCTTCTATTTGTTTCTATCTGTTATATCATGATTACAAGACTATACATGCCTACCAAGCATGAGTATTTACTACAACTATGTCATTCATTTGAAATAGTTTCCAAGGATGTTGAATTGATTAACATCACATACTTATATTTAAGGTATTCTATTTCAAGTATGTTCATGCGTGCTAGAACTTCTATTTCTTGTGAAGATGTCATCCGCTCATTCTCTGTCATCATCGTCTCATGCGTCTGATGCGTCGTCCTCTGAAAAATCCAAGAGCGGTAGAAGAGGAAAATCAAAAAGGCCCGAGGGCCGATTTACCGTCATGGATGTTGATGTGTCTGGGACCCCTCTCAATCCTCATCGAGCAGCGTCCGTATTCTAGATAATGGTCAGAATAGTTGCACAAGAACAGGTCAAGATCACCTACGATTCGTGGAAGGAGTTGACCGAAGCTCATAAAGATGCGCTGGTGACGGAAATTTTCCAATCGTTCGAGATCCTGGAAGAACACCAGGCCTCTGTGTGGCGACACGCATTCCTAGCAGCGTGCAAAGCATGAAAGAACTTCAAGAGCATGCTTATCAAGCAATATGTGGAGAAGGACCCGACGCCCTTCTAGAAGAATCCATTCGTGGAACCGTAATGGCAAGACTTTGTGGCGAAGAAGATGACAGATGATTTTAGGAGTGAAAGTGCGGCGCACAGGGCCCTCCAGGCAAAAAACATGCACCCTCACAGACTCAGCACCGCTGGGTACGAGGGTAAAATCCTGTAATGAAGGAAGGGGGATGAGCATGCAATCCTGTGGGAGGCCTCCCCGCCATTTGCCGGGTTCCCTGATGAGCGCCCCCGAAATTGGATAAGAGCGAGGTCATCTACCAGATATTCAGAGGCCATCTCCTTTCCAAACACCGTAGACAAGGAAGTGTCCCAGCGACTAGTAAAATATCGAACCACCTAGTTTGTAATTACGGCATAACTTCATAGGAAGTGAAATAACATGTCGAGCTCTTGCAGGAAGCGCTGAGTGTAGAATCTTTCCAAAGCTGATTCCAGACAGTTAGGGAGAGAGATATATTCTCCGCGGCCCTCGGAAACAAGGAGCACCTAGGTCGTATGAGAGGCATTGGTCTTTATATTCCATGGAAATAGGGATTCTTAGAGGACTCTGAAGTGAGCCGGAGCAGGAAGAGAGCCAAAGCCGAGCGCGATGCACGGCTACGAGAGGATATTCGTGAATCCCTTAGAGAGGAGATCACTGAGATGCGATGGTAGATAGAGAGCATTGAGGAAAGGCTTAGGGGAAATCAGTTGCAAGCCCCCGTGGCTACTGTGCTAACCAGCTCCCAACTATCGGAGTAGCTGTGCATCCAACCCTACCTCAGAAAGTGATGATAAATTTTCTGTCGATGACATCCTGGTAATAATTATTATATCTAGAATGCTCTATCCATTGATAGCCATGTTGGAGTAGCTAGTTTTGTATCATTATGTAGGTGGCTATGAAGTGCAAGCTACAAGTGAGATATGCCTCCATTGCCTTGGACGCTGCTTGGGGCTAGGCGTATCCATCTGGTGCCGGGACCTTGGTCCACGGTGTAAATTTAGCGTCGGGTTTTGCAAAAGTGAATGTGAACGGTGTTCATGCCAATTTCGAGGTCCTCCCGCTACAAATACCCCCAAACGACGAGGTCGTGACTCTAGAACAAGCTATTGGAACATTCATCTTGTGGCACAAGAGGAACATCTGCCTGGAGCTACCAACACTGGTGTCAACTTCCTGGGAAAGTCCTACAACGGTGCCAAGTCCACAGGAGCTATTTGCACCGGAGCTACCTGCACCAAAGTTACCTGCACCAGTGCCAACTTCATGGGAAAGTCCAGCAACAGTACCAAGTCCACGGGAGCTATCTGTACCAGAGCTACTTGCACCAGAGTTACCTGCAATGATGCACTAACGGCCCGGTGCATCAGATGCATCTACACCTCGTGCCTGGTCGACTCATGTGAAGTTGACCTCTAAAAAGTGAGGTGTAAAGCCAAATCTAAAAAGCCTGATAATAGCTCCTTCTTGCCGTTGGTCCGAAAATTTGTGCTACGCGAGCCGTTGGTCATCCCGGTAGAGTGCCTCAAAACCCTAGGATTGGCTTGCTAGAGATTACATGCATGGTACATGGAATAGGTCAACAAGACGGATGGACAACGACACTAGGGTGCCAACGCCAAGTTCAGGCCGCATCATGTTCACCACGAGGTTCAAGACTGTGTCTTCACAGTGACCTTCGAGGACTTGTTCTCACTCTTCAACATCGACGCCCTCGACGCCTCACTCATGCATGCTGGACACTGTAATTATGTACAATCACGGTCTATGTTCGTGTAATACTAATAAATGTTATATATAACTCCTTGCTTTTGTACATATATATAGATACATGATTTCTGATGCCAAATTAAGAAAATCACCTGTAGGTTTTCTCGACCCACACTTGGCCTCCATGCAAAGCATCCAGGAGGATGCATCCTTCGTGAACCGTCTGTGATTCTGTTGTATCACAGACGGTTCGTGGTTAGAACCGTCTGTGATAAGTCTTTAGACCTAATTAATTTTTATCGTATTTTCAGCTAGCCTCAGGAATTGCTAGCCATGCCCTCTGAAAACTAGCAAGCAGAAACATATCACTGATAATTGTTGACAACTCAAAGTGATCATTTAACTCAAAATCAATTACAAAAGAATGTTTCAAGTATATATTGTCGCTAGAGTTACAAATTGAATTACAACCAGTCAAAGTGAATTACAATATTGAATCAATTATTTCGAGGTCGTTCATCGGTGTCGACGGCATGAAACTCTCTGGTGGTGTTAATTATGTCTGCCTTGATGAAGCCACAGAGCTCCCCTCGAATGTTCATGACCTGGTCCATCTCGAGTGCATTTAACTCTATGTTCAAGCCCTGTCGCTAGCAGGAGTAAGTAGTAAGCATATATATTTAAATTTATAATTAGGAGATAATTATTACGATATTGACAAACCTAGGGACCGTGCGTCCTAGAAGCAATCAATAGCTGCATATGATGGCATATGTAGAATGCGCATAGGTGATCTCGTTTTTGCTGGCGGCACTGCAAAAATAGAATTACATATATATGTACAGTCAGTTCGAGACATAATATTACGGAGTATGATATATGATTATTGTGTTGTAGCGCGTATCGAAAATCGCATCCTGTGAGTCAGTGTGGCGCTCGTTCCCTTGTATAAACCTCCCTCGGCAACATAGCCGATGAACGCCCTACATGATTCAAAAAAGTTATCCTTGTTCATTTCAAACGAAGGAAGACTACAATAGACTTATGTACGGAAGAAATGAACATACCTGTCGAGTATTCCTTTAAGAAGAGTGAAGTCATGATTTTTGTTGAGTAGAGAATCAAGGTACAATACCATGTTCCTCTTTGGCACAAGAATCAGAAGAATCCAGTGGAACCTACTCATGTATGTCGCTATAGTCATAAACCTGTGTTGAAACATAATTTGTATAGCAAATATTAAAGCACTTACTTCTGGTTGTAGGGCACCATTATATAGTCCTTGTCGTCCAGAGCAAGCAATCCCATTTTTATGTAATTCTCGACGTAGGATGTGTCTTGGTTGATTGTTTGCTCAGAGACCACGTGTGGGTCGAGGAAACCCACCGGTTCTTTGATTCAACGGGCACATTTCATAATGTATCTGTACATAAGCAATGAGTTATGATATTTATCGGTATCACGTGAGTGTATAAATTGATTGTACACACTTACAGTGTCCATCATCGTAGAAGTGAGGTGTCAAGGGCAGTTAGGTTGTATAGGTCAAATAAGTCTTCGAAGCCCACGACGAAGTGGCCAGGCTCGTGGAGAAAATGCTCCCTCCCGTATCTGACGGTGATTCCAGTATGGCCCCCCTCCTCTCGGGTCTTGCGCAAGTACCAATCATGCAAAGCTTGACAAGCTAGTCCTGAGCTCTTTATTTCTGCGCCGGAGACCAACGGACTTCCGAGGGAGTATTTCACGGGTTTGGGAGGTGCCTTAATGTTCTTCGATTTGATTTCTCTTAACGAGGCGGTGAGGGCGTCTTCCGTGAGACGCCTCGAGGACCAATATGGTGACACGATTTTCTTGTCCTTCGCCGTCTTCTCGGCGGAAGCGATGTGGCGGTCTTCAAGCTTTGGTTGAGGCGGACTCATCGAGGGTCCTATTGGACGAGCAAGGTCTGTCGATATCAGCACCTTGAAGGGTCGGGCGATGTCCTTCTTGGGCCATTGGATAAAAGTGTGCATGACATCCCTAGTGTTTCGATTTCTTCGTTCGGGGAATCTCGGTAGGATGGCTATGAAATTGTCATGTACCATGTCCACCGCACTGGCGTAACCCTACGCCACCGGGCACCGCGGTTGCACTACCCCTTCCGGTATGGATACACCATACCCGACCTCAATAGGAATCGACCCAACCATCCTCACTTGGAGCTTGCAGGGCGTCGGCCCCTACAAAACGGTACACAATTAGCTAAGGCGTCCTATAGGTCTATCTTTGGAGCATTTCAGAGATGTACATTACCTCGATGTCGTTGATCGGTAATTGCGTCGTCATGTCCGAATTATGTGTGGGCGCGACGCCTCCGATGTCGGCGGGACTTGCTCCCAAATTAACGAGGCGGCTTGCGCCTGCATGAGTTGATTAACTTGGTTCTGCAAGTTTGTTATTTGTTCTTAAAAATTTTCAATAATCACATGTTCCAACCGAGCGTCGTGCTGGTCCTTGGATCTCTTTCTACTCCTATATGTGTCGGAGTTGTGTGGGAATCTATCCCTCCAAGGTACGTAAACCCCAACGCCTCGCGTGCGACCCGGGTGCTCCTTGTTTCCCAGGGCCGTAGATAGTACATCCTTCTCCCTGTCTACTTCGAAGGAACCTTGGGAAGATACGGAAGTCAATGCTTCCTGCAAGATGACATCATGTTATTGTAGACACCATGAAGTTATGGACTTATTAACAATTAAGTGGTTCGAGAAATTTACCAAGCGTTGAGACACTGCCTCGTCTGCCGGGTTTGTGAAAGAGATGCTGCCCGAAGACGTGGCTGATGCCCTCGCTCTTAACGAGCTCGAGCGCTTCGTCGAGATCTCGAGCAAGCGGTCGTGCGAAGCCGGTCTGTCCTCCGCCGCCATCGCGTGGCTTTACCGCGTGCCGGTGGTGCCGAGTGCGTGGGGTGAGTGTTTTGTGTCTGGATAGCTCTGTGCACCGCACTTTGCTCCTGAAATTCGGTCGTCGTCTTCATCTGCACGAAGGCGTCCCATGTATCCCGCGACAAAAATTGATACGTCGTGAAGGGCGTCTGACCCGTGTTCACGTACTGCGTGACAAGCAGGCACTTGAAGGCCCTCCACGTGTGGGACATCGCCAGCAGCGCGTGCCATCGCACACGTGCCTGGTCTGCTTCTGGGAAAGTGAACGAGGCAGAAAGTTCAGTCCACAACTGGTCTCTCTGTACATCCGTCAGAGACTTCCAGGTTGGGGTGGTGATGGGGACCCGTTCCCTTGCAAGTACCACGCAGACGGTCCGAAATCTCGCAGCTGCTTTCTTGGGACTCAGCAGGATCCCGACGTCACTGACCTCTGTGATCGTCATGCGGCCCGAGGGCAATTAGGAGATTCCTCTGCCTTCTCGCCTGCGTACCACCTTGATCGGAGATCCAGATGCATTTGGCGACGTCGCTGACGGCGGCGAAGATGGTGCCTCTGCCATCTCGCTTACTTGCTATCTATATAAGTTACGTATGCAATGATTACATAAACAAATAGAAGTTACCCATTGAACCTAAATATATGATACGTAGTAAATAAAATATATGAAATTGCACAAAAAACTGCAAAGGAGAAGGAAATATTGCAAACAGTGCAGTTTTAACATATAGCTGAAATATTACATGATTTTGAATGCTCTCAGCAGGCGAGTTGCAAAAGAACCAACGATTGCCATCTCAGCCCTGTTTTGTAGTAGTGTCATACCATAAAGAAACAAAGAGAAGCAATAATCACCTCACCCTAACAATTTCTGGAATAAATCATTACACCAAAATCGATCAAAACAGAATGAGGTAAATGGTATGTTAACCATCAAGGGATGGCAATGAATAGATTATGTCTTATTACCAATCTAGTGGGTTGTGTGGGCGTGTTTGCTTCGTAGGTTATATGGATGAGGTACAGGAGGGCATGGCCTCTTCCTGTGTGCGGGAGCCGTCTTGTGGAAAGATAACGAGGGTAGGATGGAGAGAAATTAGAGGGTCAAGAGAAACTAGAAGAGGGAATTTATTTCTTGCTTGATAGAAAGCTGTAGCTTTCCTAATTCTCCTCTCCAAACCCTCCCGACTCTGTTGCTACCGACACTTCTCTGGCGTAAACACTGCTCTTTATTGCGTGAAAACCTACTCCCTAACAAAACCGGACTCGCTAACTTCCTCTAGATGCTAACGTACTCTCTTTGCTATGCCACAACATGGGAACACTTCCATCCCTCATCCATAACTGGTGTGGAACGCAGATGCCAGAGAAGGGCGGCTAACCGTATTTGGATACTTGCTTGTTTTCAAGGAACTGTTTGGCACCAAACTAGAATTAGAATTGGTCATACCAGATTTGCTAAGTGGAGAATGGAATGGAACGTCAATAAAAAATATTGTTTCATTAGCACTGCCATGTACAACATTATTTTTACCATGTAGAGTCTATACAAAACTGAAAAAAGTAGAACCTACTACTGCTACCTAAACAGTCAATTCCAATTCCAAAGCTAAAACAGTCAATGAGATGTCTTTCTAGTATTTTTCAAGTAGGAAAAAGATAGATTTGCCAACACAAAGAACGCCATTAGAATACATTAATGCAAGTATACATGCATGTCTAATTGTGCAAATACACAGACATCTTATTGTGTAAACAAACTAAATATAGATCTTTGTACAAATCTATTTGTGCAAATATAACTTACATGTACATCTAGTAGTGAAATTTAACCCTACCTCCCATTTCAAACAAAAGCACGGCAGAGTAAAACATCTAAAGGGGTAAAAATACCACATAAACCCTCGGCTCTCACGGCAGATAAGGGGGGAAACTCACCGGGTGGTCAGCAGGGGTGGGGGCGGCACCGAGGGAAACCCTCGGCTCTCACGGCAGAGAAGGGGGGCGGCGCGGGAAAACTCACCGGGTGGTCGGCAGGGGCGGGGGCGGCACTAGACGGAGGCAGGGACGAAGGGAGGAGGCGCTGGTCGGAGGCAGGGACGAAGGGAGGCGGCGCTGGTCGGAGGTGGTGTCAGTGGAGGAGACCGAGGGCAGCGCCGGGCTGGTGGAAAAAGACTAAGGCAGAAGTGTTCACAACCGTTCGAGTCGGACACTTATATAGCTGGATATCACAGACGATTCCATAAACAAACCGTCTGTGATGTTAACTATCACAAACGGTTCTTTTATGAAACCGTCTGTGATGACTTAACAGAGAAACCCTAATTTTAATATCATAGACGGTTATGTAACTGAACCGTCTGTGATATGTTGATATAACAGACGGTTCATTACTAGAACCGTCTGTGAGGTTAGTCATCACAGACGGTGTATTAACAGAACCGTCTGTGATGTGAACAGACACACACATATGTAGAGCCGCCAGATCTCAACGAAGGGGCCAGATGCATTGGGCCGTTCGGACCATTTCGATCCACCATGAAATCTTAACCGTTGGATCTTCCACGGGCGGAACAGATCTTATGAGCCGTTCTTTGATTGGGTCGATCGGACCGTCGATTTTTAGATCAACGACCCAGGTTCGCGTGAACGTTCGGACCGTTCGAAAGTTCTTTCGCTGTGAGCCGTCTATCTTTAGATCAACGGCCCACCTTCATTCAAACGTTCGGACCGTCCGTTTCAGATGCGTATAACTTGGATCATTTCTGACCGTTGGATGTATAATCGACGGCTCTGATTTAGTGGGCCGTTCGGACCGTCCGAAACGCACCGCGAATATTAGCCGTGCGATGCCAAATGAACGGTCGAGATTCGATAGGCCGTTCGGACCGTTCGAAAGTTCTTTCGCTGTGAGCCGTCTATATTTAGATCAACGGCCCACCTTCATTCAAACGTTCGGACCGCCCGTTTCAGACGCGTATAACTTGGATCATTTCTGACCGTTGGATGTATAATCGACGGCTTTGATTTAGTGGGTCGTTCGGACCGTCCGAAACGCGCGCGAATCTTAGCCGTGCGATGCCAAATGAACGGTCGAGATTCGATAGGCCGTTCGGACCGTCCGAAACGCACCCGTGGCTGTGAACCATTGGATCTTGATCCAACGGCTCACAATCGCCGCCTTTGAATCACGCGCGCGCGCTCACGCGATGGGCCGCTGTGCATCGGGCCCATCTGTCAGTGCGTGGGTGCGCTATTGCCGCGTAGCCCACTGGCAGTGTCAGTAGCTAGCTCGAAGCTCGGTGAGAAAAGTATTAATCGCTTTATAAAATCCGAGAAAGTATTAATTTGCACACTGTTAAATATGTTAACTTCGAAAAATCATAACTAACTCATTTCAACTCCGAAATGGATGAAACCACTTCTGATACTTTTCATTTTTGATAAAATTAATATTAAAATTAGTTTCAAGCATGTCTCTATACCATAGAGTATTATTTTGGAAAATGCACTTTTAAAAAATTTTATTGTTATAAAGGAAATTGCTGATAACTTTGTAAATGCATAACTAAATCTTGGGACTCAAAATGAGTCAAACTCAACTGTTTTGGACTTATATTAATATTACCTTTTTAAGGTGCATAACCTTCTAATTGACTTGGATGGAGTTAAGGTGGAATTCATTTACTTGAGGCCCATAGTTATTTCCTTAAGACCAAGTAAACCTCGGTCTTATGGAAATAATCCGGGGGTCCTCACAAATTGACCCACACCAAAAATATGCTTCTCTGGAATAAACGTTCCGCAAGAACTTCAGAACTTCTGCACATCGGTAGTTCCGTTTATCAACGGCGGAACTACCGCATAGAGAATCATTTCAAAGGGAAATCGGTCGGACCGCCCAACACATGGCAGTCTGACCGATTTAGCACTGGTCCATAACATGTGACACGTTTCCATGTTAACATCAAATTACAATGGAATACATGCTTAATTGAAATATAGTCCTTCATGATGATCGACGCGCATATAGCTAGCTTCCTCACTGGGTTCTTCCTCCAGTCTGATGCCGTCTCCGAAAGGAGGCAACTCGTCAAATTAATTGTACTCTTCCTCATCCACGACATTCTCAACTCCGACAATCCTTCTTTTCCCATAAGGAACTACGTGGCGGTTCTTATTTGTTGGGTCCGTTACATAAAAAACTTGAACAACTTGCTTAGCGAGTACGAATTGTTCTCAAACAATAAAAGAAAGAATATATTATAGAGGGTTACTGTCCCGAGGAACCAAGTGTCGATGCTCCTCGTGCTGATAAGAATGCTTACGAGAAGCATTGCAATGATGCAGTCGATGTGTGCTACCTAATGCTTGCGACCATGAACTCTGAGCTTCAGAAGCAATATGAGACCACAGACGCTTACAATATGATTGTAGGTCTGAAGGGTATGTTTTAGAATCAAGCAATGGTAGAGAGGTTTAACACCTCTAAGGCATTATTTTCTTGTAGACTCTTAGAAGGTAACTCGGTCAGTCTTCATGTGATCAAAATGATTAGTCGCATTAAGAGCTTAGAAAAGTTTGGTTTTTCCTTAGTCAAGAGTTGGCTACTGGTGCGATTCTCCAATCGTTCCCTACGAGCTTTGAGCATATGTTATTCAATTTTCATATGAATGGCATGGAGAAATCAATGACTGAGATGTATGGCATGCTTAAGGGTGCTGAGGAGAGCATCAAGAAAAGATTACTAGCTTTAAGAAGAAGGGTATATCAAAGGGAAATAGAAAAGGGAAAAGAAAGACTCAAAATAAGATCGAGAGTATGAAGGCTAAGCTTAAGAAGCTCAAGCTGGGTCCTAAACTTGAATCAGAATGTTACCATTGTCATGAGACTGGGTATTGGAAGAGAAACTGTAAGAAGTACCTAGCAGAGATGAAAAAGAATAAGGGAAGTAAGACTTCTAGTTTAGGTATAAATGTTATAGAAATTAATCTTGCCTCTTCTCCGACTAGTTCTTGGGTATTTGATACCGGATACGTTTCTCATATATGCAATTCGATGCAAGGACTGATAAGGAGTAGAAACTTGGCAAGAGGGGATGTTGATATTCGCGTGGACAATGGAGCAAGAGTTGCTGCATTAGCTATTGACACTTTACCATTAGCTTTACCCTCGGGATTAGTTATGGAACTAAATAATTGTTATTATGTTTCTACCTTAAGAAAAAATATTATTTCTGCTTCATGTTTAGGAGCAGAAGGTTATAAGTTCAAAATAAAGAATAATTATTGTTTAATTTATTTTGAAGATATGTTTTATGGCCATGCTCCATTAATGAATGGATTGTATATTTTGAATCTTGGGGATGAGCCCATCTATAACATAAATGCTAAGCGACTTCAACCTAATAATTTGAATCCCACTTTTATTTGGCATTGTCATCTAGGTCATATAAATGAGAAGTGCATGTTAAAGCTCTATAAAGATGGTCTTCTAAACTCATTTGGTTTTGAATTATTTGAAACATGTGAATCTTATTTACTTAGCAAGATGACGAAGGCGCCTTTCACGACTAGAGGTGAGAGGGCAAGTGACCTATTGGCCCTTGTACATACAGATGTATGTGGCCCAATGAGCACTTTGGCCAGAGGTGGTTTTCAGTATTCATAACATTTACTGATGATTTCAGTGGATATGACTCTGTCTACTTGATGAGATATAAGTTAGAATCATTCGAAAAGTTCAAAGAATTTCATAATGAAGTGCAGAATCAACTTGGCAAGACAATCAAATGTCTACGATTTGATCGTGGAGGTGAGTATTTGAGCCATGAGTTTGGTGGTCATCTAAAGAAATATGGAATTGTTCCACAACTTACTCTGTCGGGGACGCCTCAATGGAATGAGGTGTCTAAATGACATAACTGAACATTGTTGGACATGGTTCGGTCAATGATGAGTCAATCTGATCTTTCATTGTAATTCTGGGGATACGCTCTAGAAACAACGACTTTCACTTTAAATAGAGTTCCATCAAAAACTGTAGAGAAGACACCAGATGAGATATAGACCGGGAAGAATCCTGGATTGTCTTTTCTCAGGGTATGGGTTGTGAGGTATATGTCAAACGTTTGACGTCTGATAAAATCACAGGCAAGTCCGATAAGTGATTCTTTGTGGGGTATCCTAAGGAAACTAAAGGATGTTATTTTTATAATCGGGTTAATAACAAAATATTTGTTGCCCGAGATGGTGTCTTCTTGGAAAAAGAGTTTCTTTCCAAAGGAGTCAATGGGAGCAAGGTGCAACTCGAAGAAATTTGGGAACCATCTGAAAATGTTACAAGTCTTACTGAACCTCTACAAGATGAACAAGATGTTGTTAAACCTGTAGATGAGGTATCAGCCCCACGTCGATCAAAAAAGCCACGTCAATTGCCTATAAGGTATGGGCATGATGTTTTATTATTGAATAATGATAAGCCTAATACTTATACGGAAGCGATGATGAGCCCAGACTCTGAATTATGGCTTGAAGCTATGAGATCCGAGATAAAATCCATGTATGACAATCAACTTTGGAACTTGGTTGATGCACCTGATGGTGTCACGACCATAGAAAGCAAGTGGATTTTTAAGAAAAAAAAATATGGGTGGAAATGTTCATATTCATAAGGCACGACTGGTCGCGAAGAGTTTCAAACAAATTCAAGGTGTTGATTATGATGAAACCTTCTCGCCTATTGTGATGCTTAAGTCTATCCGGGTTATTCTAGCAATTGTTGCATACTTCGACTATGAAATATGACAAATGGATGTCAAAACAGCTTTCCTAAATGAAAACATAAGTGAGGATGTGTACATGGCGAAGACTGAGGGTTTTGTTGATCCAAAGGAATCTAGAAAGGTATGCAAGCTTAAGAAATCCATCTAAGGATTGAAGCAAGCATCTTGGAGTTGGAATATTTATTTTGATGAAGTAGTTAAAGGGTTTGACTTCATCAAGAACAAAGAAGAACCTTGTGTTTACAAGAAAGTTAGTGGGAGCAAGCTTGTGTTTTTGATCTTGTATATGGATGACATACTACTGGTCAAAAATGATATTGCAATGCTTGAATCTGTTAAAACTTCATTTAGAAATAGTTTATCAATGAAAGATTTATGAGATGAAACATATATTCTTGGTACAAATATCTATAGAGATAGATCTAAAAGGCTAATTGGATTAAGCCAGGATATATACATAGACAAAGTGTTGAAACGGTTCAGCATGCAAGATTCTAAGAGAGGTTTCTTGGACATGGAACATGGTATTAATCTTAGCAAGAATCAATGTCCTACGACTACTGATGAATGAGATAAAATGAGTAAAATTCCATATGCTTCGTCTATTGGATCTATCATGTATGCTATGCTATGTATACGACCAGACGTATCGTATGCTCTAAGTGTTACAAACAGGTATTAGTCGGATCTAGGTGAAGGTCACTGGATAGCAGACAAGAATATCCTTAAGTACTTGAAAAGGACTAAGAATGCATTCCTTGTGTATGGTGGTGAAGAAGAACTAGTCGTAAATGGTTACACCGATACTAGCTTCCAAACCGATAAGAATGATTTCAGATCGTAATTAGGGTTTGTGTTTTGTTTGAATGGTGGAGCAGTAAGCTGGAAGAGTTCCAAGCAAGGAACAGTTGCTGATTCTACAACAGAGGTCGAGTATATTACGGCTTCAGAAGGTGCAAAAGAGATCGTATGGATTAGAAAGTTTATTTGTGAACTGGGTGTAGTTTCGAGTGCTTCTAGTCCAATAGATCTCTATTATGATAATAGTGGAGCCATTTCACAATCTAAGGATCCTAGATCGCATCAAAATTTCAAGCACATACTTCGGTAATATTACATTATTAGTGAGATCGTTGGGAGAGGTGATGTGAAGATATGCAAAGTGCACATGAATTTGAATATTATTAATCCGTTGACAAAGTCTCTCCCACAACCTAAGCATGAGGTGCACACAAGAGCAATTGGTATAAGATACCTATATGATTGACTCTGATGCAAGTTCAACCAGGTATAGTCGTATAGTGATACGACCAGATCCAGGAATAGTTGTATACTGATATGACCAGATCTAGACTAGTCGTATGGAAATACGAGCTGGTCATAGACCGGTCGAACATGACCAAGTGCACACAAAAGTCATGGGTATCCGATACCTATTTTATTGACTCTAGTGCAAGTGAGAGACTATTGGTGATATGCCCTAGAGGCAATAATAGAGATGATTGTATCACATCTATGTTTATGTGTTATTAAATAAATGTTATTCTGTTCCTTGAATGAATCATTAGTTATAAAGATTAACGAGTATGTGACTTGTTGGTGGAGCTCTTTTAACTTATGATGATATTGTTCTAAATGTATCCCTGGTAGGATGTCACTGGTCGGAACACTAATGACTCTATCGTCCAGCACATGTATTGATTGATGACCATGTTTCACCGATCATGGATATAGGGATATCGAATCAATAATGTGAACACATATGGGAGAACATGGTGTTGGATTGACCCACCCTGAGACACTTCTGAGATTGTTATGCTTTCATGTGTCATCAGTTGGTCTCAAGCAATGATGATGTATAATTCTTAGACCTGATATCAACATGGTTTCCTACATGTGTAAGAGTACACTTTGGAGTTGTCAAACACTACTCCGTAACTGGATAGTCATAAATGTAGCTTTCGAGTATGCTATGAAACATGCGAAGAAATGTGACTGATCGGATATAGGATTTTCCCTCCTAGCATAACAGGAGAGATGTCTCTAGGCCCCTCGATGTGGTCGGATAAAGAAAGTGTATGGCCATGCCACTGGTGGTCGAAGAGTTCGACCACATGAAGTTATCTATCACTCTATCGAGAAAGTATTGAACAGTCCATGGATGACATAACACCTCAGTTGGAGTTCAACCAAATATCGTGAGGCAAAAAGAGAATACATGAGCTGGCCGTTCACTTCGATCAGATACGAACTAGTCGTATGGAGATATGAGCTAGTCGTAGGCTGGTCGAACATGATCACTAAGTGGTCGAAACCTGGTCGTAAGGAGTTACGAACTGGTCGAGACCAAATATGAGCTGGTCGTAGGCTGGTTGAAACTTGGTCGTAAGGAGTTGCGAACTGGTTGAGACCAAATAGGACCTAGTCGTAGATCATAGTGTATTAAAGTTTGTCAGATATAATTTGTGTGTATTCGGGAATCTTTATATCCTGCTAGGTGTCGCTGATGACTCATGATCGGAAAGGAGTTTCCGAGTTACAACCGATTATGCATGAACCTATAGGGTCAAACAATTAACGAGTTGGAACAAATCAGTACGGATACGATTCGTCAAACGTATTCGGATAGGATCCGTCATGCGCACTATTCAAAGAGAACCTTAAGGCTATTGGGAAGAGACATAGGTAACAAAGAAGACACACGATAAGAGTCAACGTGAGTTGCTCCAAACCCTAGCCACCATCTTCTTGAGAGATCCTTCCCATGCAACTTGGCGCTAGCACACTGGCGTACGGTGTTCCTGCCCTGGACGTGTGGATACCATAGAGGCACTACTATGGTTGTTGTTGCGCTCGAGGACGATCCGCGACATTGCAAGGAAAGAGATCGGTTGCCGGAGGAGACGATCGACGAAGACTACGCTGGACGATCGACTACGTTGAACGGTCAACTACGTCGGACGATCGACTACGACCACTACATCAACACGCTCTTCGTTGGACCAGGCTGCTCCAACCCTTCTTCCGCTGCATTGCGCGTCTGGTGGTAACGATCTGTGATCTCTTGCTTGCCTAGCATCCTGGTTTATGTGGTAAAATTTTTGAATTACCTGCTAGCGTAGTCTACCTGTATCCCTTCAGTCCAGAGTGGAGGAAGAGCAACCTCGAGTGGATCAAGGTATTGGTTCGTGTTGGAGCCGGTCCAAGTTGTTGAACTTACCTCGGAGGTGTTTGACTTAATTCGTGGAGCCGGTCCAATTAGTTTGGGCTTACCTCAACGTGGATTAGGAGAGACCGATAAGTCTTCGAACACCACAGTAAAATATCATTGTGTCAATGTGGTTTGTTCTCTAGTGATTTCTTTTTGCAATTTACATTTCTAGAATTAAATTGCTTATATGTCTTTGTATTTTTGCTATCATTGACATAGTCTTATATTGTTGGTGCACTTAGTAAGACTAGTTATTTTAGGCCTTAATTATGCATAACCGATTTGACTTACTCTTCCGCATTAGAAATCGGTTCTAACCAAAAGTTTTTTTAAAACCGCCTATTTATCCCCATCTAGTCAGCCTCCTCGATCTTATACACACTACGTTGTTGAACTCCTTCCGACCACGCCGCGTTGTCGAAACTCCTTTAGACCACATTGCGTTGTCGATCTCCTTCCGACCACAACACGTTGTCGAAACTCCTTCAAGCCACACTGTGTTGTCGAACTCCTTCCGACCACGCCGTGTTGTCGAACCTCCTTTAGACCACACCGCGTTGTCGAACTCTATCTGACCGCGCTGTGTAGTCAAACTCCTTCCGACCACATGTAGTCAATACTCTTTGCGACCACATGTAGTTGATACCCTTTACGACCATATGTAGTCGATATCCCTTTCGACCACGTGTAGCCGAAACCCTTTCCGACCACATATAGTCAAAACTCCTTCCAATTACATCGTGTAACCGACTACGTCGTGTAGTCGAAGCTCCTTCTGACTACATCTTGTAGTCGAACCTCCCTCAAACCGCGTCAACTCAAAGTGAGCAGTACTCAAAGACTACAGTACTCGAAACGAACAATACTTGAAGCCAGCGGTACTCGAAACGAACAGTACTAGAAGCCCACAATACTCGAAATGATCAGCACTTGGAACTAGCAGTACTAGAAGCTAGAACTTCAGAAGCTCTGTTCTCCACAGTTTTAACTTCGATTATAGTGATTTTTGTTTCTAAATTTGTCTAAATTTAAATCCACAGTTAAAAACTTCGTAGCGGTGTTCACTCAAATCTGGCAAGGATCTGTCGCTATCTTCATATGGCTATAGCTATGCAAAAGCACCTTTGCATCCTACTGCATATTCCTGTTTTCTCTTCAGTGCTATTGCATAGCTACCACCATATCGCTCAAGAGGCCCTGGTTTAGCTGATGCTAAGCTAATTCGGTTCCGACCAGCTAAAAAAACTGAATTAGTTTTATTCTTGATCACCTACGTTTTTGTGCTACACCATCATTATTCGACTGTCTACTTCGAAATGGCTGAAGCCTTTGCTTACATATTACGCTTCCTTGACAGCTCAACATGCACAATACACTGGACTGATCATGGCGCGTTTATTCAGCTGCTACATAGATCTAATGCCATGCTTCTTTATTTGTATTCCAGTTAGATTGGCATGCCTACTTTGACCTCATAAATGTTGAATTTTTGACAGATGTGGCACGTTTTTAACACGTATTTGTAAAAATAACCCATGTATTTGCAAATATGGCGGCACCGGTTGCCGCAAGATCATCGTGAGGCAACGGGTGACGCGTTGCCATGTGGCAAAGCGTAGCAATTTTTTTCTTTTCTTTTTTTAAAAAATTGTTTATGCATAATTTTTGTATAAATTTTTAAATATAACAAATGAATTCCAAAAATTATGAATTTTTTGTGTGGAACCTCCTGACACAATGTACTTGCTTGTGTAATGTTTTTAAAATTTTATTCATTCTGATTTTTTTTCTCAAAAACTCATTTAAGTATATTGTTAGTAGGAATTTTGTAATATAAAAAATGAGGTCCAAACGTTATGAATTTTTTTAAAGACTTTTACACAGTGGACTTGATTGTGTGATATTTTTTTTAGAATTTCTTATATTCTGAAAAAGTCTCTAAAATTAAAGGGTTTAGACCTCGAAAATTAAGGTTTTAGGTTTCAAAAATTAGGGTTTTATGATTTCATGTGACTTGGAATATGTGAAGTTTAGAGGTAATCGATCGTAATTAGTTAGTTTAGAGGTAATTAATTAGTCGTAATTAGTTGGTTCACTAGTAATGAATTAGTTTAGTGGTCATCGTTACAACATATTAAATAAGTGAAAATAAAGTACTGATAATTTTTTAGTGGTAATTAATTCATCGTAATTAGTTAGTTTAGAGGTAATTAATCAACTGTAATGAGTAAGTTTAGTGGTAATTACTTACTTTGCTGGTTTATATTAGTTTTGTGCTAATAGAAGTTCAAATTCTAATCATACCATACTAATCATACTATTATTACACTACCAATAATAGTTGTATGATTAGTACTACTCGAAACGAAAGAAAATAATATGGTAACGAAAATATAAATAATAGTAGTATGATTGTACTACTATGAGAGTTCAAATTCTGTCATTATTGCTATAGCAATCCTGCTACACCTAAAGTGGTCCATGTGGTACTAAACTTCACATATTCCAAGTCACATGAAATCATAAAACCCTAATTTTCTAAACCTAAAACCTTAATTTTCGAGACCTAAACCCTTAATTTTCAAAACCTTTTCAGAACATATGAAATTCTGCAAAATATTACACAATCAAATTCACTGTGTAATGATCCTTAAAAAATTTCATAATATTTGGATCTTATTTTGTATATTACAAAATTTCTACCAACAGTATACTTAAATAATTTTATAAGAAAAATTCAGAATGGATAAAAAAAATTTATAAGAGGCTCCACAAAAAATTCAAAATTTTTGAAACCCATTTGCTATATTTAAACATTTCTATACAAAATTATGTATAAATATTTTTTTAAAAAAAAGAAAAAATACTACGCTTTGCCACATGGCAACACCTCCGATAACCGTGCAGCAACGGGCGAGGTACTACCAGCGGCACAACAGCCGTTGCCGCATGGTGATTGTACAACAACATGCTATATTTGTAAATACACGCTCGCGGTGATCATTTTTACAAATACAAGTTAAAAACATGTTGTATCTGCCAAACCGTCCTAAATGTCTTTGTAGTACACTATTGCTTATATATAGTATGTAAATGCAATACCATACGCATGTGTACTATATGCCAGTGCACTTTGCTATAGACTGTTGCGTTTCTCCCGCGCGCCTAGTCATTAACACCACAATGGTTGTACATGCCACCCTAGATTCTAGCAGGGTGAACCAAACAGGGCAGCAGCTGTGACAAATGAAACTTGCTAAACGAAGGGAAAAAAAATACAAATGGCCTATAAATACCCTTCCCGATCAAGATCATACGTCAAGACTCAAGAGTCAATGGTTGCTCAGAGGTCAATTGGCAGCGAGCACATGAATCATCGAAGATCTACCTATCTACCTTTGTTACAAACGACCTTTGGCGAGGATTTATTTGTCTTTCCAACGCAACACCACACTGGTTAATCAACTGGGTCGATGGTCCAAGCTCGGAATGGCAAGCACCGTCTGGGGAAGGCTACCGACCTGTGCCTCATCTGGATGCTTTGCAGTCTTCTGCTTTTCACTACCATGCAGCAGGGGAGGCACCTTCGGAGGGTTAGCTTGCGGATCCAGAGCGTCAGATTCTGGTTTTCGCTTCTTCATGTCGGTAGAAGAACTCCGGTTGCTGTCTGATACTGCACCGACGACACTCGTTTCACCAACCTTGTCAGCATTTCTGGAGGCCTGGTTCTGTTCATAGTTAACGACAGGGTATGCGGTATGCGTGCTTGTCATGGATGGCTGCGTGTCATTCATGGGCGGCTGTATAACTTGCTGTGCCCTTGCATATTGTGCTGCCACAGGGTTGCCATCTCGCAACTTGGCTGCAGCTGCCAGCCTTCTCCTCTTCATCCTCTCCTCATTGCGGGCCTGATTTTGATTTGACACGGAACATCTAGTGAGTGCTACCATTTGTTCCAATCAGGTACTGTACATAAGTTTCAAATTATGCAGGATAATTTATAAATGTATGTGGGGGTTTGTATACTTGCTTCTTCTTTCCTTCCTTTTTTTTTTTTTTGCACAGTTAGGAAGGGTGAAAACTAGACATATTAAGCTAAAATGATATTCACCTTACGCTGCCTGTATAATAAATTTCTTCGCTCCTTTGATCTAGAAATGGCATCTCGTATTCCAACTTTATCCATGCAACCTTGTGGCCATAACTCAGCAAGCTGATGCACAAAGATACTGTAAGCACATCATGGACAAGTATAAGTGCATTTGAGGTGGTGTACCTCAAATGCATATGTTGCTCATAAATTTATGGAGTACCTAAATTTAAAGTTGGTGCAAAGATCACGATCCATGGAACAACAATTAACAGAGTACACATCTATATCGATAATCTCTAGATAAAAAAAATGTAAGAAACTTAAAGGCTTTATTTGACAACATTGGATTATCAGTGCTTCATCAACATAAGACTGCACTAAGAATTTCCTCATCTACATACAAACTAAGGGAACATACAGAAGGGAATTGTGTATTTAGTTTGCTTAGAGACAATGTCAGTTCATGGTGCTGTTCTTGACACAACAGGCCAATGCAATTTGTTTGCTGGATAAAGAATAATTTCTAACCCCAACACTACAGATAAACAAGTTGGAATTTCAATTACCAAAAAGGAGTACTGATAAGGAAACACATAAAAGTTAGTGACCAAGTTTCTAAGTGTGAAACTGTAAGTACTGTATCAGGACTGGAAAGAGTTTCCGATGAAAGTTTACTGCTCTCTTGAATCAAGTGAAATAGAAAAAGGTTTACATAGAATAATGTAGTAGATTTTTTCAAACATATTTTTAAAGAAGGGATTATGATTAGACTTATTAAAAAATGAAATCCAAAAGTAACTGCAAAACTAAAAATAGGGGGTGAAAAATAAACATGTCAAGTGTCAGGCCAGTACCTCTACATATAACTTTCGACTCTGAGGGCCCTTATCTTCATCCATGCCCTGAAAACGATGCAATACTCATGCCAATTAAGCAGAATCATAATTTATTTGGAAATTGGGTTATTTGGAAATTGGGGCTTTGAAGTGATATTAAATATATAATGAATAAAATAAGGCCAAAGGTAAGGAAGGCCTTGTCGAAGCGACTATTGCTCTAAAGCTACTCTGATAGGCTCCTGATTGGGAGGGCAAAAAATAAATATCTCTTCACCACATACACACATAAGACCAGACAAAAACTAAAATAAAATAGAAAAGGTATTCATGTTTCTAAAGCCTTTCTTTCAGCGTCTCCACATAACGAGCACAAGTGGCCACTAGCTTAGCTATCATTAAAGGACATATGATTACATGCCAATACCTCAACATACAGATCATACAGATCACAGATCATGTCCTCCAGGGCAGCATCCATAACAGATTTTCCTTTTAAGGCCCTTTTCTCATCAATATTGGCAATCCCCTGAAAATCATCTGCTGAATCATCCTTTTGTTCAGTAACCTGAAAGCAAATGGATATAAGAGCTCATAAATCAAAGTTGTAGATCAGAATGAAGTCTAAAATAAAATGCAAGGTATATGCAAATGAAGTGAATCCTACACATCCTAATCAGCATTGCAGTTTTACCTTGGGCTTGGTGGCTAGACGTGCTTTGATCATTTCATAGATCTCCATTTTCACTTGTCGGAACTTGTCAGCCTTCACTTGCTTAGCATATAGACCTGATTCAACCATTTCTTTCATGTTTCTCTGTATTAAAATACCAAAATTTAGTGAAAGCCTGAGGGGGTCATGCCAGCACAAGAGGAAGAATTTTGTCAATGCCCCATGGGATCTAGTTTGAAATAATGTTCATTCTACGGGTTCGGTATGCAACGTATGTTCATTCTACCACACCTTATCTCATAACCGGGCCCAAAACCAGAAGTAGGGCGGTTCCAAGAAACCAGATGGCTTTTGGCTAGTTTTCGGGAACAAACTTCTTTTGCAAAAATTAGAAAATTCCCATTTTGAATAGGAAAAAGTCTATTTTACAACCTGAACTCTTCGAAAAGTCCGAAAATCAGCTCTAAACTACAAAACCGGACATCGTACACCCCCAACTATAAAAACCGTTCATTTTACATCCCTCAACCAAACTGGGGTGGTTTTAGGTGACGTGGCGCCTACATGTTAATGGTTTTGACGCATAAACTTGTTTTCGATGACATGGCAGCCACTTAGCAAATAAAACAAAAAATATATTTACGGGGCCCACATGTCATCCTCTCATTTCCTTTCTTCTTCCTCCCATTCTCACTCATCTCTCTCTTCCCTCTCTCATCTCTCCCCACGCCGTTTGGGTTCCTTTCTTCTTCTCTCTCTCATTTCCTTTCTTCTTCCACCCATTCAATGACACGACATGGCCGCTACCACCGCCCACCCCCTCTGTCGCCTCCGCCCTCCCGCCTTGGCCTCCCGGACCCCCCATGTCGTCCCCAACCCTGTGCCTCCCATCTCTTCTCCCCTCGGCCACCCTCATCCCTCCTCACCTCCGCTTCCAACCTCAGCCCATCCCTCCTCACCTCCACCTCCGTGTCCCGCCTCCGCCTCCACCTGCCCGCCTCGACCCCTCTGCCTCCTCCTCGCCTCTGTCGCCGCCCGCCCACCCGCCTCGGCCTCCATCCGCCCGCCTAAGCCTCCCGGACTCCCAACGCAATCCCCCTCCTCGCGCCTCTCCTCTCTTCTCCCCTCGGCCGGACGCATCCCTCCTCGCCTCCACCTCCGCCCCTGCCGGCCCACCTCGGCCTCCCGAACTCCTCACGTCGTCCCCCTACTTGCGGCCTCTCCTCTCTTCTCCCCTCGACAGCCCGCATCCTGCCTCTGCCACCCGCATCGTTATCACCGCAGGCCAGAGCACCGCCACCACTCTGCATAGCCGTGTCGCCACTGTAGGCCACCTCCACCCACGTCGTCGCTGCCATTAGGGTTGTCGTGGCCATGGGGTTCCGTTTTGGAGATCCTAGGTTGTCGTCGTGGTCCTGCTCGCCGATGCTGCGCTCGACTCGAGCGCCGTGGGCGCCTCCCCTGTTTCGGCTCGATTTGGGGATTTAGGAGAGAGAAGCACTGTAGCTCAATGACATGTGACATCCACGTCAGTCAAAACCGTTTTGTATTGGGCCACGTCACCCAAAACTACCCCAGTTTGGGTTGAGGGGAGTAAAATGAATGGGTTTGATAGTTGAGAGTGTAGGATGTCCGGTTTTGTAGTTTTGGATTGATTTCCAAACTTTTTAAAAAGTTTAGGGTTGCAAAATAGACTTTTTCCTTTTGAATATTTGATGCCTAAACATATCTAATAAGTAATTATATTGGTATTCCACATGTAATATGTATTAGGGAGTTGTTTTGGGCGTAAAACGAGGTCCTTTTCAAAAACCGCATGGGACTGATTTGGCCAAAAACCGCTGGAGCACATAGCGGTCAAGATCTTATATTAGAATCACCTCCATTTCTTTATGCCTGGCACATTTCTAAAGTGAGAGTTCATTGAAGTGTTTCACTCAAAGGTCCAGGTGGTCAATGAGGAATTGCTGGTCCTCGCATCTGTAAGAATGTGGAGAGAAGGAGATATTTTTGATATTCACAATTGTGCAGCTTATTCATTATTGACTATTGAGAATATATATATAGACAATAGTTGGGCGTCATGGACTACATGGGCCAAGAGAGAGAGAGACTACTAATATGTGGATCAGGAGGGTTTGATGCACTGAGTTTGAGTAGATGAAGCCGATGTTGTTCTCGAGTCTGAGCCTTAGTGAAGAAATCTGCAACTTGAAACTCTGAGAGTACATACTGGAGGTCGATGGTCAACTGCTGACAACGAGATCGTGTGAATAATGCATCAACACCAATGTGCTTTGTCAACTCATGCTTGACCGGATCACTAGCAATCTGAATAACACTTGTATTATCACAAAACAAAGGTGTATGATTATCACAAAAAACACCAAGATCAGTCAAAAGCCATCGATGCCAAACAATCTCTTAGGTGGTAGCGGCAAGGGCTCGAAACTTAACCTCTACACTAGAGCATGGCATCGCAGTCTGCTTCTTGGACTTCCAGGCAATGAGCGAAGTACCAAGAGAGATGCAGTAGCCAGTGATAAATCGGTGATTAACAAGACCACTCGTGCAAGTGGAGTAAGAGTAAGTGTAGAGCTAGAGCTTACTCGAACTAGTATAGAATAGACGTCTGGACGCAGTCCCCCTCAAGTATCTTAGCATACGAAGAATATGACCATAGTGGACTGAGGTGGGAGTACTGACAAGCTGGCTGAGCACATGAACATAAGCAATGTCTGTCCTAGTGACAGTGAGATAAATAAGGCTTCTAACGAGCTAACGATAGCGGGAAGGATCTATCAGTGGTACACCGTCTGTAGGACAAAGCAGCGAGTGGAACTCCATAGGTGTGGCAGCATTGCGAATATCAGTCATACCAGAGCGAGCGAGCAGATCCTGAATATAGCGATGCTGAGAAAGGTAGTAGCCATCGCCATCAGAATGAACCTCAATCCCTAGAAAATAGCTTAATGGTCCCAAATTTGACATCATAAACTATTCACTCAATTTCTTCTTGACAAAAGCCACATAGTCCATATCATCTCCTATGATTAGCATATCATCTACACATAGTGAAAGCAAAGTACGATCCCGCTGAGAAATGTGAATAAACAAGGCAAGGTCAATCTCACTTGGGTGAAACCAGTCGTTCAAATCACAGAACTAAAACACTAGAACCAAGCACGAGGAGCCGGCTTGAGACAATATAGAGCACGCCTAAGACGACAAACATAGCCTATAGGAACCTCCACACCTGGGGGTAGCTGCATATAGACCTAATGTAGATCACCATGAAGAAAGACATTTTTGACATCCATCTAAGACATCCATGAGCGTACCATTGCAACAGCAGTGAGTACGGATTGTAGTCATACGAGCAACTGGAGCAAAAGTCTCATCATAATCTCGACCAAAAGCCTGCTGAAAACCTCTTGCAACAAGACAATCCTTGAATCGCTCCACTGAACTATCTAATTTGGTCTTTACTTTGTACACCCACTTGCAAGTTATAGGAATAAGTCCAGATGGCAGCGGAACAAGATCCCAAGTGCATGTACACTGTAATGCTGTAAGTAAGGGTGAAAACGAGTTGGATACAAGTAGATATTGCTCTTCCCGTATCCTAACCTATATTTTTACCCTGGATTTGGAGTCGAATACAGATATAAATACGAATTTTTCGGGATACAAGTACGAGGCGGATGAGGATCAGATCCAAATCGGTGACGAATAGTGTACATATAAAGAAAAGATATAACTTCACCAACGGAAGTGTCAAATTATACTACCTATTAAAGAATTATATATCCTATGTAACAACATTAATCAAATGTAAATTCATATAATATATTAGTCAATGACTAGAAAACCATAGAGGATATTAAAGGACATTGATTTTTATCGGATATCTATTTTGTTGATTTATCGGATATCCTATAAAATACAGATATGGGTCGGATATTGATCTTCCCATATCTTAACCCATATTCCACAAGATTTTCCAGATACGGATAATATTAGATGCAAATCAAGACTAAAAATGGTACCCCGGGCGGATTTTTTCGGGATACGGCATCGGATCGGGCAGGAATTATCCGCCCCATTTTCACCCCTAGCTGTAAGCTCCTCAGTCATAGCCAACTATCACTCAGGTGTACTGTCTTCCTCCTGATATGTACTCGGTTCAAATACTGCACATGCTAAGAAAAACCCCATCTCTCTGGTGCCTGAATAGATGAATGATCACGGTGGGCATACCGTGATGTGGTAAAACGATCGTCAAAGTCTGTGGTACTGGCTGGAGGGTCAAGTGGAGGACAGGAGGACTGAGGATTAGAAGGTTCAAGAGGAATGGAAGTTTAAGGATTAGAAGGAACTCTCTGTCGGCAACTATAGCGAAAGAGAAAAGTGGAAGTGTTAGAAACTGTGGTGCTAGTGGAGGAGACATACTAGAAAGTGAAACTGGTAGAGAAAGTGTATCTGGAGAAGACAAGTTTGGTGAACGAATGGGAGGTAGACACAAAAAGGAGGTGGAATATATGGAAAGAGTGGAATGTGTAGAAATGCGAATGTGAACGTGATGTGCTGAAGGATCATAGCAATGATAGCCCTTGTGCTTAGGACTATAAACCAAGAAGACACTCAACCGACTGAGCGCTCAAGTGCACTCACGAGGTGCTAGAAAAACAACAAACACAACCAAAGACACAAAGATGAGCATAGCGAGCAGGTGCTTTGTACAGGACCTCACGAGGACACTTTCCCTGAAGCTTAGAAGAGGGCAGACGATTGATGAGATAGACTGTTATAGAGACCGTTTCCCCCCAGAAATGGGAGAGAACAAAGGAGGAAATGAGAAAAGTACAAGCAGTGAGAGAGAACAAAGGAGGAAATGAGAAGAGTACAATGCATGATCACATAACAATGCCCAAAATGCATTCTTAGAAAAAAGATCTCAGCATGCCAATAGCCACCACACAGGCCTTAGTTCATTCAACAAACCACAAGTAATACATATTCATGCCTGCAGCGTGCCCAGCACCTAAAACGTAGATGAATAAAGGATTGGAACTAAATAGATGATTCTATCATAGTATTAATTATACTAGAACCAGTTTAAAGTTGTGAGTGAATCTATAAAGATAATCAACCTTTCTCAATATAAGATTTACTGATCACAACATCCTATAATTTTTGTCAAGATTCAAGAAATGAAGACAATCTCAAGATCAAGATAGTGAACAATCCACAAATAATTGCAAGAACAAAACCATAATGTCATGCATGAACAGATACCCAGAAAACTAAAAGAGTACCAAGTCCATAACACACTGCACAAGTGCACATGTTTAATCACTTCCTCCACTCACCTTCAGTGTCCTACGCTGCACAAGGTGCCCAACTATGCCCATGAGGCGATTCATCAATTCATCTTCTGGGATTTTCCCCTGATTTACCTGCATTTATGAAGATTCTGCTGTTATGAGCTGCCAAAGAAGTTTAATTTGCCAGTATAACACCCATCATTTGTACTGAAAACACAAAACAAGCAAAGGTTGTTCTTCTTAAGGCTTCTATATTCAAATAATCAATAGCAGCAGGCCAGCAGCAGAGGAATTTAAAGTATGCTTGTCTGCATCTCTGTAATATATCCAATAATAATATGCTGTGATTTCATGCCATGATGCATCATCATTCATTCTAGATCGATTTTGAAATCCAACAACTATCAAATCAACCAGAAACAGTGAAACACACATTATTAGCCTTGGAAACAGAACTGAATTACCATTCCACTGAAAATCATCTAATAGTACTGAAATAACTAGGTAAATAATCATCAACGTAATACTACCGAAACAACTAGGTAAATAAACATTAAATAAGAATCATATTCAACTTAAAGTAAAAAAAACTATAACATTTCATATCGTAACTATCGTTACACAGAGGCTACTGAGTTTATCAAAGATGCATACCAAAGGAAATGGAAATGTAATGGCACTGATATAAGAAACGAAAACTGTAATTTCGGAAGGACAAGAAAGTGGGTATTCAATAGTTGTTTTATAATGCAAGATTTTTCAGTATGAAATTATAAATATTCCAAGTGATAAAAGAAGGTTGCAGGTCCAAAGTCACTTAACACATCAATGCAGTAAAAGTCAAATCTCACTAATGATACATGCATGTTAGGAATCATGTGAGATGTGAGTAATCAGAGGAACTTCATTCTGAGGTAAAATAGCATGTGCCACCACGTACCGATAACCTTGCGACCTTAGCAAGTTTGTGTTTTACTTCTTGAGGCAATCTTCTTTTGACTGCTGCTTGACTATTTGGATCAACCTCATGAACATCTCGAGTCAGCGGTCTGTCTGTGAGGAGTATTTTTAAGCAGCAAAGATCTAAAGTTACTTCCAAAAGTGCTTCAAAAAAAAGATTACAATCTAACATAAAAGTTTTGACTATAAAGTACGCACATTCACTGACAATATTTTGGAGGTCGCGAATAGCTCGCTCAAGTCTGGTACCCTTCGCCTTGGTAACTGCACCTTCTATACGCCTGTTCATGGCCAAGTGCTGAAAAGGTGGTGCAGGATATGATAAAAATTAGTACATAATTGTCTCAGTAGCTTTACAGGCTTACAGCAAGTTAACAGACAACTCATATCATGGCACTTCTTTCACGTCTGCCATGTGGCAGTGGTTGTTTATTATGTTCCCTGTTTTATAGCAGGAATGTTTTTGTGCTGGAAAGTTAGTGTCCTGTGATTTGGGGGTGGAAAGATAGCTATGAATCGCACCATACTGACAATATCAGTTCCTTTGATTCTTACCGTTGTTTGTGTCGAATAGGCGTTACTGGCAGTAGACAAGCCAGAAAATTGACTATCATATATCTCTCTGCGGCGCATTTTCTTTGATAACTCTTGATTCGCCCTGCTAAAAGTTCTTTCCAATTGGGGTTCAAGTTGCACGGAGCATCTTTGTCCCAGTATGCTGTATAAGGGTAGCCATATGTTTCATTGGTTCCAGACTTATCAGCAAAATCAACAGCCTGGGGCGGTGCAGGTTTATGCTTGTCAAAGTCATTTATCTCTGAAGGAGGCAATGGCACATCCTTACTTGATATCTTCATATGTGCTACATACTCAGCGCCAGTTGCAGGGTCACTGGAATTCATTTTCTGGATTCTTCCAGAGGCGTTACTTTTATTATTTACTGGTTTGTTGCCTTCATAGTGATATTCACTGTAAGAACTTAAGTTGCTACTTGCTAAGTTCTTCCCTATTTGCATGGCACTTCTTTTAGGGGCTTTTACAGGCATGCTGCTCATGTATGAACGAGAACCAAGTGCAAACTCCTGGTTATTTTCAATGTAAGAACTTGATGTGTCTTTTCTTCTCCGTTTCTTTGGTGCAACATTTTGTACTGAGCCATACTCACTGCAAAAGAAGGTTGAAGTAATGTCATGATTTATGTCCTATAATGGCATATATGTAAAGCATGTAGGTGGGTAAAAGCTCAGGTCGCTGCTATGTTGTTAGTATATCATCCAACAGAATGCCTTCTGTAAGCATTGGGTGGGCAGATTGGAGCATAAATTGTGGAACTCCATCGTTGCAAATAAAAGAGTCTTTAGGAAAATTACATTTGTTCCAATTTCCCTTTGTTCACAAAATATCCATTGTGCTTGGTTGCCAAATTGTCAACTTCAAAATACTCATCCTGTGGATACAAGAAACAACAGAGCAATCAGAACACTGGCTATCAGCCTACCATTCTCAAAATGTCTAACGATACAGAAAAATGCTTGAGCTTGTTCTCTGACAAGTATAAATATATGCAGCAAGAAACATGTAAGTTAGCACTTTGGTCTGCACAGAAACTGAGGTCAGTGTACGCTAACAAGACTTGGGGGCATTTTGATGCACTGCTGAATATTTTTCGGTAAAATTCTTCCAGGACATATAGGTCATGCTATGTGTACACAAAGAGTTGATTGTGCTTGCTGCCAACTAAGTGGAAATGCCGTATCGAACTCAAGGAAATGAACCCTCATTGTTCTTACTAGTCGATAAATAGATCATATCAAGAAAGAAAGAATATAAATGAGCATGTCATTCTCAATCAATAAAAAGGGCAGGTTAAGTGGCTGTCAAGATTGTTATTTACAGTCGGTATAACAGATTAACAGCACATTGCCTGCAGAGTGCATGGTAAAAATGGTAACAAGGCAGAACCAAAGCACTAGAATTGAAACATAATTACTAGCATTCAGGTCAGAAAATACCCTGAAGCAATGGAAAAACATAATTTTTCACACAGTGCACTATATGTGCTTAAATCAATCATCCTTGAAAACTAACCAATTCAGCATCATCAATGAAAGAATCCTCTGTGTCATACTGATCATCATCTGGCACATCATCCAGATCTTCCTCGTTACTACTATGTTTTCCCTGGCATAGTATGGAATGTGGACACATAGTAAACACTTCATACACATGGTGTAAAATGTAAAATTGCATGTCCTCTCTGGTAATAACATCATGTGTTCCGTACCATGTAAAGGCGCTCAATTTTCTCAATAACCGTACTGAACCGATTTGATTGTGCAGGATCATTTGGGTCATTTTCTGTGGGATGTGCCTGATTCAAAACATGAGATAGCCTCAATGTCAAATACAGTGTGTTATTTTAATTGCAACACAAACCCAGTTGATCTTTAACATGTGAAAAAAAAACACAAGTTAGGCTGATTTAATCCAATGAATGGATAAGTGGAGCAACCTTCTATGGGAATGATAAGGATGCTAGATGCACCCATGAACATCTTCCATATAATGCCAAGAAAATATAGGAAATATTACTTATGAATGGCATGCCTCTCGTAGAGTAGCATATCAGAAGTAACCAATTTCATTTCTACACTAACCACCTCATCAGGTTATATTGAGGAATTGATCTCATTGCTACGTCATTGCCAGAGTGCACAACATGAAGATATAGTGTAGGTCTAAGGCTGCTCAGTGCTCAATTCCACAACTTTGGTGTTTCATCAAAGCAGATCTACTATAATGGTCATTTCTACTAAGTACTAACAGCAACAACCATGAAACAGCTCAAAATGGTGGTTTTAGTTCTTACATATGGTCACCTAAGTATTAAGTCTATATAACTTGCCTCACCCACCAAACCAAAAAAAAAAAAGGATAAGTTATTTCCCACTGGGGTTTGGTACAGTAGGGGTAGTAAACAATTCCAAACAAGGGTTATACCAAATTTCCAATGTACCAGACTACCAGTTGATGATATTAGCAGAAATGCTGAAGCATAAACTTAAATGTATATGTGTGCAGCTTGAACACCATGGGGGAAAAATTCCCATAGGCAGTGAGAGGTCAAGAACCCTAATAGGGTTGAGCAGGTGTGGTTTGCAAATAGGGAGTTACAGTTATGCTGAGGAGACTTTTTCAGGTTTTTGCTGCACCATCTGGTGGCGAGTGATTATATGCTTTGATGCTCCGGAAAAGAGGCAGAGCAGGCATATTCCTTGCAAAGATGTCTGGGACAACACACGATGAGATGCTTTGCCTTTATGTCAAATTTCCTAGCTTTGTCAGCCTTTACTCATTTTCTGTGTTCCAAACTTAGCTTCTATGCTCACTGTGCATTCCAACTCACCTGGGTACATTTTTGCCTTCGGCCATTTCATAGAAATCGTATTTAGCTAATCTCCAATAGAAGAACCAAAATTCCACCTTCTCCACTTCGTCAAGAAATCCCTCAGTTTGAAGGCTTGATCAGCCACAAATTGCACGCATATAGGCAGTGCACACAGCAAGCAGCATAACGCGAAAAATAGAATAAGAGCACGAAACCCTACCGCACCAGACGGTCCGACGAGGGGCCCGACGACCGGCTGGACCGCCGCCGTGGCCGGCAGAGGGGGCGACAAGGCAGCTCCCAGGCAGGCCTCCTTGAGCAGTTTCTTCCACGATACAATGGTGGTCTCCCCGGGCCGGAGCTCCACGGAGAACACCCGCCTCCCGCCGCCGCCGCCGCCCGCCACCGCCGGAGCCAGCACGGCAGGCGACGCCACCGCGCCCGCCGAAGGAGCCCTACCCGTGGCTTCGACCGCCGCCGCGGCCGCAGCCGGAGGTGGGGGCACGGCGGCAGGGGCAGAGGCGCACAGGACGATCGCGGTATCGTCCATGGCGAGCGGCGGGAATTGCAGGACTGGGGTCACGAATCAGCGGGCTAGCACATCGGATCGAGAGGGTCTCGAGCGGTCCGGGGAACGGAGGAGGCGGGATTTTGGGGGTGGGGACGAGGGCCGGCGCCGCGGCGGCTTGCGGCGTTTGGGGTTTGGTCGGGGTGGGGGAAGAGGAGGCGTGGCGTCGCTCGCGGGATAGTACAGGTAATAGCCAGGTGAGGACGACGGGCGAGGCCGAGGCCGAGGCGGCTTCTGCTTCACGCGTATAACGGCCGTGGGTTTCTTTCCTCTTCCTGTCTCTCTCCTCTCGTCGGCGCCGTTTACCGTTTTCTCTCGCAGGCTTGACTGTCCCGCGGAGAAGGTGCCCGTAGGTGTAGGCCCGTTTGGCCGGTTACTTAGACGGGCTATATCGTGACGGCTCATAGACCGAGGCAGTAACTCAAGCACGGTACGATAGTGTTACAGGAAATTGACCCAAGCACAATTAGATATGTTCATGAGTAACTCGGCCTGATGGCTCGGCCCAAGACTGACCCGGTTTTACTAGGCTGGGCGTGCTTCTTAGGCCGGCTCGAGCCTAGGATTCCAGCACGACACAATTTTCGGGCTCAGGCTTTGATTTGGCTATCACGTCGAAGAAAATAAAAACAGGTTTACTCCACCCCTTTTAACCTTTTTTTAAAAAGATTAACTAATCTAAATGAAAACAAAAAGGAATTTCATTGAATTGTATTTTTATTAATCAATTAGAATTGCCTTCTAGAACATATAATTATCTCAAAAGGGCCAATATACATACACTATTAGAACTTTTGAGTAAGACTGAAGATCTTATTATGAATGCACGTTATATTTAATCCAGAGCTGGCCAAATGGGCGGTCTGGCCTGGGGCTTCCTATGTGCTGAGGAGGCAGCCTAGGCACGGCTTGTTGGAGTTTGTGACTTGCCGGGCCGACACGAACCTGTTTGGCCCATTTGGCCCATCAAAACAAAAAAATCCAACAAAATCATAAAAATGTATAGAATTCAAAAATACATATGAAAATTGTAGTAAATGAGATAAGTATATTGAAAATGTAATAGAATTTTATTAATGTTCAAATAGCTAGCTCGTTAAAACATTTGTCATTTAGCTCATAAGCCATGAAAAATTGAAAAACATGTAAAACAATCCTAGAGAAAAAAATAAAATAACAAAATAAATTTATATATACTTATAAAATGAACTATATAAAATTTAAAAACTACAAAATAAAACCATATAAGTATTAAAAAATGGAAAAGAAAATTATATAAATATTAATAAATAAAAATAAAATCATATATGTATATTAAAACAATGTTCATGACTAGGTCGTGCTGTGCCGGACCAGCATGCGGCCCGTTGTGTTGGGGTGGCGGCTCAGGCACAACCTGGGCTATCGTGTCGTGCCAGTCTAGCTTGTGAATAGTGCGGGTCGTGATGTGTCTAGATCGGGCTAGTAGTGTCGTGCCTCGAACTGGCCAGACAGACACGACCCATTTGGCCAGCTCTAATTAGATCTGAACTCCACAAGTCCACCTCTCGTCCTCTCCCATGCGCACTATGGCTCGCCGCCTCACCTGGTCGACCCCCTCTCACCCAGCGCACACGGCAGGCTCCAGCAAGTAATCCCTCTACCGGCTCTCCTCCTCGTGCTCTCCCCCGTCGACGCCGCGTCCTTCCTCCTCGCCTACCAACCACAGCCCCGCCGCCACCTCCTGGACGTTATCCCCCTCATGCTCTCCCCCGTCGGTGCCGCTTCCTTCCTCCTCGCCTGCAGGCCATAGCCCATAGCCCTGCGGCCACCTCCTGGACGTTATCCCCCTCATGCTCTCCCCCGTCGGTGCCGCTTCCTTCCTCCTCGCCCATAGCCCCGCGGCCACCCCTGGTCGTTGTCCTCCTTGAACTCTCCTCACAGTGCTGCCTACTGGTGAATTGATATTTGATAGCCATTTGTGTGCCTTGTTTGAGTCTTGGTGTATTGATATTTGATAGGCATTCCGTGTCTTTGTTTGAGCCTTTGTGTATTGATATTTGACACATGTTATGTGTTAGGTTGCAATTTGCAAACAATATGGCTAGTCCATGGAGCCCGGTAGCAAGTACCGAAGAAGATGAAGGCCAGTGACGATGATGTTGAAGAAGCAAGCGCACAATGACAATCACAATTAGGGATGGCATCGGGCGCAAGTGGCACGGTAGTACTCGCCCATACCCGCACCGCGACTGAATTTTCCCCACGGGTATACTGAAGGACGACGCGAAAAACCTCGCCCATACCCGCCGCCGCGGCATACCCGCTACCCGCGAATAATGCATCACCGTCCGTGGGTACCTATCGCCCGCGTACATGCTCGTTACCCACGAGCAATGCATACATCAAGTTCATCATAATTCACACATCAATGGTGCATCACGCATTCAACAACTAATAAAGTTCATCACATATCATGTTCGACAAGACAACTAATCAAGTTTAACAAATAAAATACAAATACAAATTGACATAGTTCTTACACATGTGGGTAGATCACGGGTAATCGGGCGAAACGGGTACGGGTGGAGCTTACCCATACCCATACTCGTTTACCCGACGGGTAAGGAATTGTGCCCGTTTTCATACCCGTGGGCAAAGAAAGACGCCCATACCCGTCTCTATTAGGGTATTCGCCCGCGGGCACGCGGGTAATCGGGCACAATTGCCATCCCTAATCACAATCGCGAGCGTGAGATCGAAGGGGCTTGCTGAAACTACTAATCTTGATGAAGTCTCCTCTGATTTCGAATGTAATGACAAGCAAGCTTAAATTATATTCTCTGTCAAATTTCTACCTTCTGTTCATGTGTATTAATTAATCATTGTTTATCCTCTTGTAAATATGTTGTAGGACATCTGAAAGAAAGATTCTTAATCCCTTAGTTGACATGATGACAACTTTGCTCTTGATTTCTTGGACTTGGACTGGACTGGATTGGATTGGAGGCAGTAACTTGGAAAAATGGAACTTTAATCTTGATAGCTTCTTCCATTAGCCGGCAATGGCATGTATGATGCATGTTAGAAATTTGCCTACATGTTCTTGTTTTAAAATTTGGACCTTGGAACTTATATCACCTATTTACTTCCCTTTATTAACATGCGAAACTATGAATGTGACGTTGTGTTGTGACCGATGTTCTGCTAATCTGCCGATGTGATGTTCTGATTTAAAATCTGCGCAGCTATGCCATTTCTTTGGAAACTATGAAAAGGTAGGTGATCGTTTCATACTTTCATTGCCTGTCGACTATAGTTGTGGAGAAGTATAAGAGATTCAGAGTTAAATTGACTGAGGTGTCATGTTCTGAGTTAAAATGATTGTCATTTCTGGCTTCTGCTAGCCATTTTTTCGTCTCAATTGCACTCAAGTTATATGTACTTTTTAGGCTTCGGGTTGGGCTAGGCTTGGGAAAGGTGTAAGTGTCAGGCTTCGGTCCAGGCTCAGGCTCGATGTTTTTAAGTCGGTTTTTTTAGATCGGCCTGACGTTTAAGCAAGTCCATGCACGGTTAGCCCAGTAGGTTGGTGTCGGTCTATTTAGCCAATTTGATATGATAATTTGAAGAATATGTAAAATATACTAAAAAATATAAAAAAATTATATATACTTATTGTGAATATCATGGGGATATGCTTTAGATCTTAGGATGATGTGACAATTGCAATGACATTTACGGTTTGTCGTTTCACGTGTTTTCAGTAAAGTTGGCATGTTGTCAGGCTATAACCGGTCTGACCAGCCCTGGAGGCAGTCTGACCGGCCAGTTACCAAAGTATTGAATTGAGCTGGGCCAAAAATAAAAGGTGTAGGCAAGAGAGGGGATTCTATTGCACTTGGTCCCATAATTTTTGGAGCCTCCAGTCAAAAGTTCTATTGGTTTGAAAATTACAATAGGTTTCGGTTTTCAGAGGTTGAAAATCGGTTAAGTCATTACTGGCGGTCAGACCGCCCAGGGTGGGCGGTCAGACCGGCCCTGGGGGGTGGTCTGACCAGTTTCCACTTGGTTCGTCGCCCGTCGTGGCGGTGTTGTTCGGTTGTTAGGTCAAAGTCATGAGTTTCAGGGCATATATGTTGCATGATGCATGTTTTGACTAACATGGGTCAAGTTGTGAAGAACTTGTTCCCAAATTCGGTTTACTTGTCTATTGTTGTGCAGGTTGCTTGGTAGTCAACGACGGTCAGGGGCGAGGATGATCGGGACTAGGCTTGGAGAGCTGAGGTCCAGAACGATCGACGATACCGGGTGATGTCAATATACTCAAGCGTGGTGCAAGATGGACAATTGCCACCTATTAGTGTAGGACCGGAAAGGCGACTGAGGGGGGGGGTGAATAGGCGCTTTCAAAACTTTCTCGCCTAAATCAAATTCAACACGAACTTTACTCCTTTAGCTATGAAAGCTAAGAAGATCGAGAAGCACACAATGAAACCTTATACTGAATTTGACAAACCCTGACAACCACACGACACAAAAGTGGAGACTTAAACTCAAAGGGTTGATCTGGGCACAGGCGGTCAGACCGGCTACCACGGGCGGTCGGACCGACGGTCAACCAATGGTCCGACCAAGAACTAATCAAGCGGCTCGGACCGGTGGATGCTAGCTCGAACCGTGAGAATAATGTCGAATATACGAGCGATCGGACCGCTTTGAAACACCTACGAATCGGTTCACCCAAAGATCAAAAATCCACCCCAAATCCAAAACGAAATTTGATCCAACTTTTGATTCAACCAATGAAACTTGACCAAATTTCGAGCATACCTCCCTAATGATATTAGAGACCTATTTGTAGCGACGATCCTTCAGATCCACTTCGCAGAATCGATCTCTCGAGGATTTAACAAAGAAGTGCACAAACCCTAGAAATATGAAAATCTTTGATTCAAGACTTGCTTGTGGGGGTTGATGGTCTAGATGATTCTAGGAGTACTCCCACACATCAAAGCAAGACAAGGTGGGTCAATAGACCAAGTTTAACCACTTGAATCAGGGAAGCACCAAATCCATCCAAATGAGAGAAGAACACAAAGAGGAGACAAATGATCTCTCAAGCAAGCATCACAAGATTGATTGATCTCACAAGATGCTTACAAAGTCACTCCAACAAGGAGGACAAGAGCTCACCAAGGAGCAATCACAATCTCTCCCTGTAATACTCTGAAAAATAATAATAGTATTAATTAATAAAAGCGTCTTAAGGGTCGGAGAGCAGTTAAAATTAAATAGTTAAAGAATTGAGGACTTGTGCGTAATTAAAGAATTTAGTATTCATGGAAAATAGTATTTTGAATTTTTGTGAGTCAGATAAATAGTGGTGGAACTATTTTAGAAAAACCCTAATAGTCTCTTTTTCCACCGCTACTGTCTCCACAAATTTTCTCCTCGGCGCCGATTGCTCTGCCGCGCGCGCTTACTACTCGGCATGCGCTGCGCTGCGGTGAGGAGCCAAGATCTGCGATCGCCGCGCTCGCCAATTGCCTTGTCTTTGTCATTGATTTCTGCGTTGGTCGCGCGTTTACTCGCTGTGGCCGACGCCTGATCGCTTCGCTTGCATTGTCTCGCCGCCGATCTGTGACGCCAGCCGACGCCGAGACTGCACGTGATCGCCCGAGCTGCCGATCTGTTGCGCCGCGTGAAGCCGAAGCCCGAAGACTTGCGGTGCCGCGTGGACGTCGCCAGATCGCGGCCGCGTGTTTTTCGCCGCCGTCTGCTCTCATACGAGCGCGGCGGCCGCCGATTTCCTTTGACGCAGTCGCAAGCTTGTAACCCGTGTGGTGGAAGGTTAGCTCTTGGTTTTTCGTTGTCTCAATTTCAATGGTCGACGGTAGAGAGCTAGTAAATGGATTTAGATGGTGCGGTCGACAGAAAAAGTTAATTAGTAGCGTTAATTAATTTAGTAGTGCAATCGGTTGGCGTTAGTGATTAGTCTTTTGGCACGTATCTAAGTATACATGCAGTAATTAGAAGATTTTAATCAAGATTAATTAGAGAAGTTGATTAATAGATCTGCTTAGCCATTGCTTTGTTGTACAATTTATTCAGAACCTTAATGGCGAATGTTGAAAATATCATCTACTAGTTAATTGTAGATAATGTCGATATCTTTCTATAGCATATTGTATCAGGTCAATCGGATTAGTATAATTCGAGTTATGATTTTCGGAAGACCGCTGTTTTTACGGTTGTCGTCTTTCGCGCTGTTTTGGTAGACTGTAGATTAAAAATAGTAAATAACTTAATTAGAGTTTTTGATCTACATGAAAGTTGTAGATAATTGTCCAATGGTTCTGTAGGATCTGAGAACGCGCATTTTGGTTGGATAAAACAAAAGTTATGAATTTAGCAAGTCTGCTGTTCAAGCGGACAGACCGACTTTCCGGCTAAATACGGAAGGTTAGATGATTTAATTAGAAGTCTTCGTAATCTAAGAAAATGTGGATAATTTTATGAAGAATCCAGAATGGGGTGGTTTGTCGTGATCGGACTTTTGAGTCAAAAGTTACGCTCTTTTTAGTAACCGTCAGCTATAGGTAACTAGTCGGCACTGCGTAACGTGTTATATTTGGGGACGGTAGGAGCGAAGCATTTTGATTGCTATTCTTGTTGCTGTAATTTGTATTGAAGTTGGTGTATTTAATATAGAGAGGCGCGTGCTTGTTGCCGTCTTCTAATCAAATCGTAAGGCCGCAACTAGTAAAGGCAAGTGCATGGTAGACAATGATCAATGATCGATCATCGTTTTCTTTATCTTCTATTACCATTATTGTTGTGCTTTTATTTTGTTTAATTGCAAGCAATGGAATGGTATGGATTTATATTGTTAATGGACATGATGAAAAGTTGGATATGATGTTTATGATGGAGTTTGCATGTTTGCATTCATAAGCATCTTTGCATAAGAGAAGGTGATCATGATTGATCACAACTCCACGGGAGTGGAGGAGGTCCCCGATCCTTGAGGAGGAACGGGCTTGAGAGTGAATGTTGTCGCGAGCATTCACTCACGCTATACCGGTATACGCGAAAGAAGTGCATGTGGACATGTAGAATAGAGTTGCATTCATAAATGAGATTAATGACTGAGAATATTAATGAAAGTGCCTGTGATGATAATGAAGTTATTGATTGCTGTTGATTTATTATTATCGTTGTATATCGATGTATTTGCTGAGTCGTGGACTCACCCTTGCTCTATTGTTGTCTTTAGGTGATCTTCGAGGTTGCCGTAATTGAGAGCGAGTAGGGCACATGGACTTCACTTGATCATTCGCCATGATAATCATTCATTCAATATTGGTTTACTCATGGACATGTTAGTTATTGAATAAAGTTTAGGACATCATTTGGACTAGACTATTTGCTTTATTAATTTGGATTCATTGGTTGATGCTGCTTTGGATTATTGGCCTGGTTATAATTCCCATTGCTTATGTTATTGTCGCTTGATCCATAATTACATGTTCGTTTGTGGTCCATTGATTTGATTATCATTGTTTCCTTGATGTAATTTTATAGTGTGTCGATAATTATTAGTTTAAAGTGTAGTGTGGTGGCATTCTAGGCTCATTGTTGGGCTGGGGTGTTACACTCCCTCTCTTCCTCTCCAAACCCTAACCCTATAAAAAGGAAGGGGCAAACCAAATGGAAGCTTCAAGAGGGTTTTACATCTCCCCCCTTCTATTTATAGGAGAGGACTAGGGTTTCACATTTGAGACCCATTCACACATGGGACCCACACACTAATCTGTTGAAGCAATCGCCTGCTTCACCACGTGTAGGTTGATCAGCGGTTCTCATCGCGTCGCCAAGCCTCTCTTGTCCGAATCCCATCGGAACCTCCCAGAGACTTGCACCGATATCCGCACCGCCTGATCCAACCAGCTGTACCGAACCACCCGTTCGATCCATCTTGCCCATCCTGCACCATGCTTGAGTCACACGACCTCACCCGGTATCCATGATCGTTCTGGACCTCGGCTCTCCAAACGTAGTCCCGATCGACCGGCCAATAGCTGATGGTCAGACCGGCCAGGGTGAGCGGTCAGACCGGCCCTGGGGGGTGGTCTGACCGGTTTCCACTTGGTTCGTCGCCCGTCGTGGCGGCGTTGTTCGGTTGTTAGGTCAAAGTCATGAGTTTCAGGACATATATGTTGCATGATGCATGTTTTGACTAACATGGATCAAGTTGTGAAGAACTTATTCCCAAATTCGGTTTACTTGTCTATTGTTGTGCAGGTTGCTTGGTGGTCAACGACAGTCAACGGCGAGGATGATCGGGACTAGGCTTGGAGAGCTGAGATCCAGAACGATCGACGATGCCGGGTGAGATCAATATACTCAAGCGTGGTGCAAGATGGACAATGGTGGCCTATTAGCTAATCCGAGGCGCAAGATGGTGTAGCTAGTTAGGTCAAGAGATGTTAAAGATGGCGCATTAAAATACGTGCGTAAGTGTCCCGTTTGTTTTGGGACTTAACGGGAGCCCAATAGAGTCAAACTTCTAGAAGGTCTAAGCCTCCACTATAAATAGGAGAGGGAGGTAGCTGCACCTCCTCTGGGTCTCTTTTGCTATTTTTGTAAACCCTAATTTTATTAGGAAGAACTTTTGTGGAAGCTAGGGTTTCTAATGTTTTGATGTGATTTACATGCTCTTGGATTGAGCATTGTCCTCCATTGATGGAGAGGCTGTAAGCTCATATCATATCAATCAATCAAAGGAAAGTTTGATCAATATTTTGTCTCATTGCGAGCTTTCTCTCTATTTGATGATTTTATATCCTTCTTTGATCCGTGAGTTTTTGCTTGATTTCTTCACGTGATTTAGCTTGTTGTGACGTGTGGGAATCTATCTAGGATTATCTTGATCATCAATCACCCACGAGCAAGAGTTTTGACCTAGTTTTCGTTTTGAACCGGTTTTGAACCCTTATTCAATCAAATCGAAAAGGATCGCTATTCTTCCAAGAATTATCATAATCTTCGATTGGAATAGGTCCCTGTTATCATAGAGAATGTGTGTTCCAAGTTTCATCTATTTTCATCTTCGTCATCGGGACTGTTCTGTTATCATAGAGAATAGGTCCCTGAGGTGCGGCCCTGCGGACGAGAGGATGCTGCTAGGGGAAGCTCAAGGCAGCGACGCAACGAGCCGGAGCTGGGGAGGGGAAGGATGGGGGCTGGGAGCAAGCTAGTAGGGGAGGTAATCTGTCGGGCGCCTCCGCATGGTTAAGGGCTACGTCGCTACTGCCAGGAGGTCGAAGAGGTGAAGGGGTCTGCCGACTTGAAGATTTGAAGTCAAAATTTTGGTATTTAATGTTTTTCTAATTGCCTTGATTCTTTACTATTTACTCTTGACTCTTGTTGATGTTGCATTGCATAAATAATTCGACAGTAATCTGGACTATCTAGTTGGCTAGTTGTGTTTTGTGTAGTGTTGAATTTTACAATTTGTTCATAGATTTGCAATAATGGAGAAGCAAACTTTGTGTAACTATTTTACAAGCAATTCAAGTAGAACCCCCCCCCCCCTCACCGAACGAGAGTACAACTCAACCAAAGAGGCTTTGACTGACCTTTAATCCTAATGAAATTGTTGTTGATCTGACGTATCACATGCTAATAGAAGATTATGCCAATTGAATTAGAGATCAAGTGAGGAGGGTATATTCATTGTATTTTTTCTTCGCTTCTCGTCTATACATGTATGATTTTGGATTGCACAAGAGCAGTGGCGGACCTAGGATTTATCGGATGGGAGTTTGGAGTTAATAAAATATTGTTCAATGGAAAAATTAAAGGTCCATAATAGCAAAAAAAACAAATTACAAAATTTCCATACTATTGATAACACAACAAAGAATTTAGAGAAATTACAAAATAATCAAGAAAAAAATGTTGAATTGGGAATTTGGGATTTGGGATGGAGGAATTGAGGAATGGGGATGCACATATGCTACTATTGACGTGTACGGCCTAACTCGCTGGTCCCAACGGCCCGGTTGGTCCCACTCAATGCCTGCTTTATTGGTGCTTGCTACCTTACACCTACCTTTTATCCAACACATTGCCGCCGAGGTCAAGCCGGTGCTCGGAGCCGCCCATGCCTTCTTGCTTGCCACGAAATCGTATTGCCCAACGTCAGGTTGTAAGTGAGAGGTTAGGACTTGGTTTGAGGGGGAGGTCTCCGAATGGGTTTAAAATTATTGGCTTGGTGGGCCGAGACGAACTACTTATATGAATTGGAGAGAGGTGTGAGAGTGAGCTGGGATTTATTGGGGGTATAAATGTGAAGTATTTGGTCTAATTATCAACGTATACACATAATATATCTACTAAATATATGATATTTTGCACAAAAAATAGTTGTTAAGCTAAATACCCATGCCTTTGTTGGGTGACTTTTTGGCAGTATTGGCAAGTTTTGGACACATATTTACAGTAATGATAGCTCTCTAAATTTAATTGCAAAAATAGACACATGCTGCATGTCCGCCAGGCAAAGCTCACGATCGTCGCCGCCATCGCCCTCTCACAGACAATTGTCATGCGGTGGTGTTGCCACATGGCCGCCGTGCGGTGATGCCCCCAGCCCGCTACATGTCCACACAATTACGGTTTGTCTAAAATTAGGGTTTAAACTTCAAAGTTGTTGTAGGAATTTTAAAATATAGCAAACGAGTTCAAAAAAATTACAAAATTTTTTGTGGAGCCTCTTGACATAGTGCACTTGCTTGTGTAAATTTGCCATAATTTTATTCATCCAAAAATTTCTCATAATTTCATATCAATGTACTGTTTTTACGAGTTTGTAAATGTAGAAAATGAGCTAAAAAAATTATGAATTTTATTTTGAAGGCTCCTCGCACAGTGAACTTGATTGCGTAATATTTCAATAATTTTATATGTGTTCTGGAGACATGATTTAGGTCACGAAAATTTGGATTTTAGGTTTCAGAAATTAGGGTTTCATGATTTCTTGTGACTTGGAATGTATAGAAAAAGCTGCATTGCAACTCCATTGTCGATGTCGATATACAATATAGCGCAACATATGAATTTCATAGCGTAACAAAGGATGTAAAATCTACATAACTCACGTCATTGATACATTAAATTACGACACCGAATAACGACCAGACGAGCGTGATCTATTCGGACAATCCTTCATTGAGTGCTTAGGGGCCTTGCATATCCTGCACTTAATTATGCAGCTAATACTGGTACATTGGCTGGCATCCATGTCATTTTAGAAGCGCCGCGTCTGCCGTCGTCCCTTCCCTATTGTCTCGTGGCCTTGTTCGGGGCACATTGCACTCTGTCCGCCAAAGATCCTTATAGTTCATTTACAAGCCGTACGAGTGAAACTCTACACTCCATTTACCAAAAAGGTGCTGCATGTCATAGTACTCGGACTGCACTAGTTATTTTTTTTTATGCTATGGGACACTCTTTGTTAATTTATTAGTTTCATGTAATGCATGTAACACTTGAAATGTCGACAATTATCTGTATGAAAATGTACATTGCAACTTCATTGCAAACCCTAATTTATGAAACCCTAATTAGGACATAACCTCGCTCTGAGGTAGCTTTGCGTAGTGATGTGATGCAACAAGGCAACTTTGTCCAGCGACGTGACCTGACGAGGCACCTTTGCGCAACAACGTGACCCGATGAGGCAGCTTTGCGCAGTGACGTGACGCAACAAGGCATGTTTGTCCAACGACGTGACCAGATGAGGCAGCTTTGCGCAGCGACGTGACCCAACGAGTCTGCTTCGAAGGGAACATCACATGGACGTGAAACACATCCGTGCCTCATGCAATGGAGTCGCTACAGCTGCGTCCACTCCTACTATAAATACAGCGCGACTCAGCCAGGAACTCCACACCAATAATACTACCTAGATAACATGGACAACGAGAAGGAATGGAAGCGCACCCGCAAGCTCTTGAAGGACTGGGTTGGTCCCGACGAGACCGTCGCTCACCACAGGGAGTATAGTCAGCAGCCTTACACGCACCACCCACATTCCGGGTCGAGGCGCTCCCCCTCCTATGCCTGACTAACACCCTCCGAAGGGCCCCTAACGGGGGTGGCGCCACCCCTTTGCTTCCTATTATGCCATAACCACGTCTCTCTTTCCGTTACGCCCAGTAATAACATCGTATTTCAGTGCACACCACTATTTTGCTTCACGTTACATCGTAACCACGTCTCTCTTCCCACCGCAGTATTCGTCGCGCCTATGCGACTTCAGCGAGGAGCAGAGTGCGAGCATGACAGGCGACGCGAGGCCGAGAGGGAGCGGAAGAGGGCCATCGCGGCGAGAGCTAAGGCGCAGGGTGAGGAGTACAACGCTGAGCTTAGGCGCAAGGGCAAATGGTCACGTTCCACGTAGTAGTTCGACCCTCTTTGTCCACATGTCCCATGTATTTCTATTTTCCTAAAGGAATGCGTGTACCATCCTTGGTTCGTTAGTCTGCATGCCACGTAACCTCCTTATCGGATCAACTATCGTGTTGTTATCGTTGCATCATTTCTCCAAATTTCTCCAATGGAGTTGCAATGTAGCTAATTTTTGGAGCTCATTCATACATTATAGTCCTGCCCACCGTTAAAATCACTATTGGTCATCTCATCGACCAAAGATCATTTTCCAGAAGTACAAAAAAATATAGCATATTTTGAATATCCCACAACCTCCTCTAGACCGCTAATATGCCTTGCTGTCAAGACATGTATATCATCAAAATGTAACCCTGGATGTTTATATACAAGCATGTTTCCAGAAAGCTATCCATTGTCGTTGTTTATTAGAAGATAAGTAGGGAAAAGTATAGCATATTTGGAATATCCTACAACCACATCTAGACCACTAATATACCTCGCTGTCAAGACATGTATATCACCAAAATGTAACCTAGGATATTTATATACAAGCATGTCTCCAGAAAACAACATATTGTATATCGATGTCTCCAACGGAGTTGCAATGCAGCTTTTTTCTATACATTTCAAGTTATATGAAATCATAAAACCCTAATTTCTGAAACCTAAATCATAATATTCGCGACCTAAATCTTTCATTTTTGAGACATATAAAAATGTCCAAACAACACACAATCAAGTCCATTGCGCGAGGAGCCTTCAAAAAAAGATTCATAATTGTTGTAGCTCATTTTTTATATGTACAAATTAGTACAAATAGTACACTTATATAAAAAAGCGAGAAAAATTCTGAATGAATAAATTTATGGTAAATTTACACAAGTAAGCGTCGCTGTGTTAGAAGGCTCCATGTAAAATTTTATAATTTTTTGAACCAATTTTCTATATTTTAAAATTCGAAAAAACAACCAAAACCCTAAAACTCTAATTTCCTAACCCAAATCTCCTTCTGGACACGTTGCAAAGCGGTGCGCCACCGCACGGCAGCCGTGCGAACATGGGTGTGTGGACGCCGCAGGAGGACTGCCGCACCGTGGTCGTATGGTAGTATGCTAAATTTACAAAAAAAATTAACGAATGACTATTTCTAAAAATCGTGTACCTAACGATTCATGCATCCAGTTCTATTCTAAAAAACGCCCAAGAAAAAAATGAAAAAAGGCATGCAAGCAAGAAAAGTAAGAAAGGAACTCTCGAAGGCCTGAATAGAGGTGGGCATTGGGCGGCCGTGCAAGATGGCCCATGGCCGTCGTGCTTGCGCAGCGCCGCGTGCGCGTGCTGCTGGTCCGGCCACCCTACCGCGTGCTGTGCTATGCCGCCGCCGCCTCTCGTCAGCCAGTGACACGCAAAACCCGCCGCCGTGTCGGGATCGTGCCGTGCTAGCCTAAGCCCAACCCTAAGTAACTATAGACGCTGGAGAAGACGGCAACCGCCGCCTCCACCGTCCAGGAAGATAAAGACACCCGTGGCCAGTAGGTGCGCGAAGGAATGATTGGTTGGGTTAGGCCGGTGTGGGAGTGATTAGCAGACAGAGGAGGATTGGGAGGGAGGGATTGGGCAAGAACGGGAAGATTGAGCCTATCATTCGTCGTCGTAAGCCGCATTCTCGAGCTGACCGACCTACCGCCAAGACGACCTAATCGACTCGGGCGTGTCGTGTCGTCGGACTTCGCCAACGAATATAGCCCTATTCTAGGCCTGAGATCCATCCAAACCTTGTGAAACCTTTAAAAAAAAAAAAAGTACAAACAACAAAACAGGAGAGAGAAGAGCAGAGAGTGTGTGTTGGGAGAGAAAAATATTGGCAGCTTAGCTAGGGAAGCGGAAGGTTGGGCGCCGGTGGGGCTCACCGCCACAAGTTTTACTTTATGAGCCGCCCGGTTTTGCCGTCTCCTCCGTCCGCTTCCCCCTCCCTCCCCCCCCCTTCCCGTCCCCCCTGCTCTCCCTGTGCGTGCCTCACACCACACCACACCACAGTGCGCGCGCTCGCTCTCTCTCTAGCCTTCTCCTCCTCCTGCGCCCGCCTTCCTCGTACTTGCGCTCTCTCCCACTGTTTGCTGTTCCCTACTGCTTGGCTTCTCGTGGCCTGAGCGTTGGTTGGTGGCGGCTGGGGATTCGGGGCCGGGTTCTTGGCCCGGAGGAGATCGGCGGCGGGTGGGTGCCGGGTTCTCGCCGGACTCGGTAGGGGGATCCTCGACGCGGTTCTTGGCTCGGGCTGGCCGCCGGGGCCCCATGCCGTGAGCCAAGCGGCAGGCTTTGTTGCCCGGGAGATCTTGCAGCAGCTGAAGCCGTTCGGCGGCCCGGGCCCCCCTCCCTCGGCGCCGACCCCGCCACCGCCATGGCTGGCAGCGACGAGGTCAACCGCAACGAGTGCTAGGTTCGTCGTGCTCCTCCGCTCCGCTCCGCTCTGTCTGCTCCTTCCTTGCCTTTCCCGGGCAGTTCTTGTGCCAGTTTGGGGGCTCGTTCCCCGGGCAGCATGTGTCCGTCCGTGTGTTCGGTTCTTGTTTTTGGTGTTCTTCCGTGTGGGCGCCGCACCGTCGCTGCGCGATTCTTGATTTGTGCCACCGCTTTACGGTTCGGTGAAGGATTGGGGCCGCCCTGGCCTGCGATTTCTCGGTTAATCGCTGCCTCTCTTTCCCCTTTGGGCTCAATCCCAATTTTATCCCCCTCCTGCTTGCCTCGGTTGTTTTAGGATGGTAATACCAACACAGCTGCCCAACAAAGAGTTAGAGCAGGACATTCACGCCGTGTGGGTGGCAAAACGCCCGCGCGAAAGCTTGAATCTTTTCTAGCAAGAGGCAGACGAAAGATCGCCTCTCGCATTGCGTATTGCGTTTTGTCCGAGCGGAAAACAGCAAAGAAATAGAACGGGGAGAGGGAGGGGTTGGTTGCTCATTGTGATGGTGAGGTCTCACTGTTGCTGTTGTTGCTGTCGGCTTCTTGTGCTGTGCAGACGGTGGTGCCGCCCAACACATGGGTGCTCAATTCCAACTTCAAGGTGAAGTACAACATGCTGCGGCGGCCGGACGGCACCTTCGACCGCGACCTCGCCGAGTTCCTGGACCGACTAATGCTAGGCAACTGCATCCTGTGATCTAACGAAACGTCCAATGGCACCAAATAATCTAATGAAACATCGTAATACACCGAAATGGACTAATTTGGCAGTTGACAATACTGGCACGATGAAATGCCCGAAAAAATAGAATGACAATTCGTGGATACTGTTCATACCCTGGCAAGAAAGAAGATCCATTGAGTATCTATTCGAATTCTGATCACTCAGATTGAACCAACACTTTATAGAGAGCATACAATGTTGAAACAAATTATGCACTAATGATGTGTTGCGATAACAAAGTAGTGTACCAGAATGAACATCATGTCCAGATGTCCATCTTATCTCTAGCAATGTGTACCAACTAGATCATCCTATAAGATTTGACTCGAAAGTGCAAAAGTAATCAAGAAAGCACAAAGAAACCTGTCGTCAAATCCTGAATCGAATACTACATCACATAAATCTCTCTACTGTGCAGAGCAAGATTTGGGGAAGCAGAAGGCGAGAAAAAAGCAGAGTGGTTCTCACTTGGGTTGCCTTTTCTTTTCTTTTTTCTAGGGAGGCACGGAGTTTAGTGCCGAGTGGAACTGGACACTTCCCGAAGAGCGCTTGGATCAACTGCTCGAGTGTGGCGGCAGCCTATGTGAAGGAACGAGATAGTGGTGCAGCAGCTAAGGAGTGGTGTAGAGCAGGCGGCAGAACCCGCAACGACGAGGGGCAGCATGAAAATAGAGCGTGGGTTAAAGCACTAAACTTATACAATTGTACTCTTTGTAGGGGCCGATCCAACAGAGTTTTTTGCCGTATTGGCACATTTCGACTTTGTATTTACAGAAATGGTCGTCTGCAAATTTTTTTTTTGTAAGTTTGGCACCGCCAAGACGGCCACCGCGGCGACAAACCTCTTGCGGCCGCGCACACACCTGTCCGCGACGATCGCCGCATGATGGCGCCCACCGCTCGCCACATGTCCAGAAGGAGATTAGGGTTAGGAAATTAGGGTTTCGGCTGTTTCTTCAAATTTTAAAATATAGCAAATGTGTTCAAACAATTATGAAATTTTATGTGGATCCTTCTGACACAGTGTACTTGCTTGTTTAAATTTGCTGTAAATTTATTCATTCATAATTTTTCTCACTATTTCATATAAGTGTACTATTTGTACGAATTTGTAAATGTAGAATATGAGCTCCAAAAATTATGAATTTTTTTAAAAGCTCCTCGTGCAGTGGACTTGATTGTGTACTGTTTGGACAATTTTATATGTCTCAAAAATGAAGGATTTAGGTCGCGAAGATTAGGATTTTAGTTTCTGGAAATTAGGGTTTTATGATTTCATGACTTGGAATGTATAGAAAAAAGCTGCATTGCAACTCTGTTGGAGACATCGATATACAATATGTTGCTTCTGGAGACATGTTTGTATATAAGCATTCCGAGTTATATTTTGGTGATATACATGTCTTGACAGCGAGGTATATTAGCGGTCTAGAGGTGGTTGTGGGATATTCCAAATATGCTATATTTTTCCCTACTTATCTTCTATTAAACAACGACAATGGATAGCTTTCTGGAGACGTGCTTTTATATAAACATTTAGGGTTACATTTTGGTGATATACATGTCTTGACAACAAGGCATATTAGCGGTCTGGAGGAGGTTGCGGGGTATTTGAAATATGCTATACTTTGTCGTACTTCTGGAAAACGATCTTTGACCGATGAGATGGCTAATAGTGATTTTGACGGTGGGTAGGTCTGTAATGTATGAATGAGTTCCAAAAATTAGCTGTATTGCAACTTCATTGGAGAAATTTGGAGAAATGACGCAACGATAACAACACGACAGTTGATCCGACAAGGGGCTACATGGCACGCAAGCTAATGAACCAAGGACGGTACACTCATGCCTTTAGAGAAATGGAAATACATGGGACATGTGGGCGAAGTGGGTCGAACTACTGCGTAGAACGTGGCCATTTGCCCTTGCAGCTCCACTTCGGCGTTGTACTCCTCGCCCCACGCCTTAGCTCTCGCCGCGATGGCCCTCTTCCGCTCCCTCTCGGCCTTGCGTTGCCTGGCATGCTCGCACTCCTGCTCCTCGCTGAAGTCGCATGGGCGCGGCGGAGACTGTGGTGGGAAGAGAGACGTGGTTATGGTGTAACGGGAAGTAAAATAGTGGTGTGCACTGAAATACGATTTCATTACGGGCATAACGGGAAGAGGGACGTGGTTACGGTGTAACGGGAAGCAAAGGGGCGGCGCCACCCGTCGGGGCCTTCCGAGGGCGTGCGGAAAGGGGTGAGTGGTGGCCGTGGGAGGGTTGCCGCACGGTGGTCATGCGATAGGGTGCCAAATTTGCAATAAAATTTGGTGACACCTATTTCTGTAAATACGAAGCCGAAATGTGCAAATACGACAAAAACTCTGTTAGGTCCGCTCCTATAAAGAGTACAATTGTGTAAGTTTAGTGCTTTAGCCCACGCTCTATTTTCATGCCGCCCCTTGTTGTCGCTGGTTCTGCCCGCGCCGCCGCCTGCTCCAACCACTCCTTAGCTGCTGCACCATCATCCTGTTCCGCCACATAGGCTGCCGCCACACTCAAGCAGCTGATCCAAGCGCTCTTTGGGAAGTGCTCAGTTCCGCTCGGCGCTAAACCCTGTGCCGCCCTAGAAAAAAGAAAAGACAACCCAGGTGAGGACCACTTTGCTCTTTTTCTCGTCTTCCGGTTTCCCAAATCTTACTCTACACAGTGGAGAGATTTATGCGCTGTAGTATTCGATTCAGGATTTGGCGATTGGTTTCCTTGTGCTTTCTTGATTACTTTTGCACTTTCGAGTCAAATCTTATAGGATGATCTAGTTGGTACACATTGCTTGAGACAAGATGGACATCTGGACATGATGTGCATAATTTGTTTCAACATTGTATGCTCTCTAGAAAGTGTTGGTTCAATCTGAGTGATCAGAATTTGGAGTAGGCACTCAATGGATCTTCTTTCTTGCAATGGAAATAACAATATCCACGAATCGTCATTCTGTTTTTTCGGCATTTAGTCATGCCAGTATTGTCAAATTAGTTGATTTTGGTGTATTATGATGTTTCGTTAGATTATTTAGTGCCATTGGATTTTTTGTTAGATCACAGGATGCGTTGCCTAGCATTAGAACGTCTCCGTGTAGGTTGCATGCAAGAATCGCCTGCCTATTGCTCTCTGGATTTTATGGTACTTACTGATTGACTGATTGTTGACGCATATAATATAACCCTTCTTGAATTTCCAGGGAATCTGCCAGATGAAGACCCAGAAAATGGCGAACGGATCATCATGCAACAAGAACAATGTGTTTGACAGTTTAATTGGTGAAGATGTTTCAGAAATAGATCCATCTTACAAAATTTTCTTGGAACATCTAAGCGAAGATGGGAAGACCTATGTCTTTGATGTGCCAAATGGGGACCATGGCATGCCTGCTTCTGTAAGGTATGAAGAGGATGGTATGTCCTATGGAGACGCAAATGCCAAATATGGCACAAATGTCCCCAACAGTTTGCTGCACAGAAGGCGGGTCGGTCCAAACGGCAAGCGGCCAGGTGTAACGTCAGGCAGGGCTGCCAATATAAATGTGGGTCGTTCCTTTTTAGCAAGAACATCATCTGTGAAGAAGACCTCAGCAATAGATGAATCTTATGCAGCATTTCTGAGCCTTGTGAAGATCAAGGATGGTTTTATGGTTATTGAGACAGAACCAGGCGTTACCATTGTATACGAGCAAGAAGAGGAGATACGTGCTGGATGTGATGAATTGAGAACTAGCAGTTCAACAAATGAACGAGAACCTTGGATGGTTGCACTTGAAAACATGGAGGAAGAGAATGATATGTTTATAGATGAAGATGGACTTGGACAGACTGATAATATTACATCTGAACGTGAAATGGATGGGCCTGCTTCAGACAATGTTGATAGTCAGAATGTAATCTGCACAGACGAGCATGGACTTGTACCTTATACTGAATCTTCTGATTTAAACGTGAGCTTTATTTCTGCTTTATTTCTGTGGGTTATTACTTTAAATGATGCCGTCTTTATTCTATTGCTTGTTTTGGGTCCAGGCATGCGATGATGATCAAGGGGCACCTCTTGCTCTTAGTTGTGGTGGTCCCTCTACATTTGATGAAAAACTTAATGCTGTTCTAAGTCAGCCATATGACCAAAATGAATACAAAGAGCTTCTGTGCAAAGCCACTGACCGAAAGCCTGTGAGCAGACAAAGACACTTGCGAAGTGCATCCAAGCGCTATGCTACAGGGGCAATTGGACTGTCATATCTTGATTACTACCCAGGTAATTACTATATTTTAATTGGCATTTGTTTAGCCTGATGAGGTTATTCCATTGTTGCTCCTTCATTGTGATATGAATCTAAGAGCTTCATTTTGAACCTAGATTTGAGCAAGGTGTTGATAAGCATTTCGCTGATTGTGCATTATATGATCCGGTAGCACAAGTCCTATTTGATCTATGCTCCCAGCCTATAGCTTTGACCAAATGAATTTTATAAATCATTACCGTAAACCAGTGATTGAATGTCATGCTCTAAGGCTTTGCTTCCAGCCTATAGCTTTGACCAAATGAATTTTATAAATCATTACCGTAAACCAGTGATTGAATGTCATGTTCAAAGGCTTTCTTCTTTTCTTTCCATTGTATGGATCATTCAATTCCATCAGAACTCACGATGCATCGATACTCCTGACCAACAGCGTACCAGTATCCCGATACATATCGGATACAGGTACGGCTCCGATACGGCGCCGATACGTATCGGGAAGTATCGGAAACATTTATGTTTTTTAAAAAGAAAAAAAACGATACTTCCCAATACCTTGATACAGCCCACAATTCAAGCCCAGCTCACTTATTCTAATCCTAGCCCACAACCTCGGCATGTAATTGTTAAATTCAAACATGAATTATGAGCTAGTGTGTGTTATCAAAGTTTGTCGAAATAATTAGAACTTACTTCATTAGGAGTTACCGAGTATCCATCATATTCCAAATTTTGATATGTGTAACCAGTTTAAACGAGTGATCATTTTGTTCAGGATCACTTCCAGAGTGATCTTGATAAATATTGACACTTGTGTTGCTAACATTATATCCTAAATTGTGTTCCACGTTCCCTTTCCTCGATCTCAAACCATCAACAGGAGTGAAGTCCCTATCTTGTTCGCAGCACAATGTTTTTTTAACTCTTTTTAGGTTTTGTGTTGATAAAAGTTGTGGATGATATAGAGATGCTTAGAATCAAGTGAGGGTGGTGTCCTTGCCTGTACAAAGATGAGTAAATTGGTAAGAGGGAAAAATGAATTGATATCTCCACTATAACTCTCGAACTACTGCTGATGGTCATAGTATAGGATAAGCTAATAAATTCTTCAGTGTTATGTTCAATGAAATGACCACTCATGCATAGGTAAATTCTTGACTGAAATTTATCAAGTATCGTATTTTATATTTTTAATATATATATATATATATATATATATATATCCGTATCGCCGTATCGTTTTTTTTTTGTTGGAAATAGGGTATCGCCGTATCTGTACTACCCTACCGGTATCGCGTATCGGTGCATCAAGCTTAGCTGTTTTTCACCAATTCATAACTACAATAAAATGATGTATAGCATTCTGCAGAGAACAAGAAATGTTGAATTGTTAAGTGGCCTATGGTTGAAGGTTTGCTATCTTTAGCTGCTGTCCTGCTGTTGTCTAGTACCATGGGTTGTGCTGTTATGCTTATATTTATTGTGGCCAGTGAGCTTTCTTCTATAAACTGGTATATGAATTATTGGATGGATGATGCCTATTTGACTTGTATGCTTCATCGTTTTGAAACAAGGTAACTGTTGTGTCGTCTTATACACTTTGTTATATATTGAACTAATAGGGTGCCCCGCTCATTTTCGCGGCTAGAATTGTTTTGAAGTTTGTATAAATGCTTGATAATATATCTATGTATCTTGTAGGCTATTTAGAGTTTTAAGATATGCTAAACATTGAAAACGACAATAGAAGCTTGAAAAAAATTACAACCTAAGGAACATGATTGATGTGTTTTGATGGAAGAAAATCATTGAACATAATAAATTGTTAGGAATCTTAGAAACTAACCACTCTTCATCATGCATAGATCATGCAGTTGCATGCTCCTATTCTTACTCTATTAGTTATTTTTTCCCAAATTGTACTTATGCACCTGTACTTCTATTTAATCTCAAGCAATACGTTGATTAAGTGTACGACGAATTATCTTATTAGTTTACATGGTATAATGCCTTAGAGTACATTGTTCACGCATATACCGATACACCATGGACTTACCTTAAACTTATCTTCGCTCATACGCCAGTCACCCCACCAAACCATGTAGCTTTTATCTATTCTTTTCATCACAGTTGTTTTGCTTCAATCTCCAACAGTAAGCCCAAATCTTGATCGATCCTCTTAGTAGCTACCCCTTCTAATGCAATACTTTACCACATAGTTATCTTCTACTTCTTCTCAATTATTGCTTAATGCTAGCAATTGCGACATCAACACACATACATATGCAACCGTCGCCAATCCTAGCTGGGGACACGTGTCACGCTTTCTCCGGTGACCTGAGCATATTTCCTATGGCTGCGTCATCTCTACTCCAAGCTTTTTGTTCATCTGCTTTTGTATGCCTGCGCTTTTATTCGTACGGATGCATACATGTACATACGCATACATAATGTTATACATGTTCGACGTCCTCTTTTCTCGTGTCAGTCGCTCCTCTTCTTCGACGTTAGTCAACTCAACGTTGTGGGTTCCTCACTAACCGTGGCGGCCTCTCATCTTCACTAATGTCGACATGTCTTGTTTAGTCGTTGTCTAACGATATAAAAAATCTTTTCGCCATCGCTGACGAGAACATGCCTCTCACCAGTGATGGCACGCTACTAGCTACCCGATGCCCCCATATTGTTCATAACTCGTTCAACACTAACTTCCCTATCATCGAGCTTCTTTGGCCACTAATTTCTTCAACAACGCCGACGCTCACCACTTGTCATCGCGGCCCTTGGCTCCTTCAACACTGGACTCTCTTCAATGGTTCCGACGAGCAGCATGATATTGTCCCCATCTCCGTCGTCGCCGCCTTGGCTCTTCGCTTTCGTGGATCAATATCATCTTGTAGAACAGATCGATGTTGTTGCACTCTTTCGTGGTCTCCCCTGACACCATTCGTACTATCCTCGTTATAACTTGTATTTTTTAATCAAAATTTCAATTATTTTTTATTTTTATTCTATAGGAAGCAACAATAGAAACACATGACCTCGAGAGCGAACGTGGTGGCTTTTTTTGTCTCTCCCCCGACTCCATTCGTACCATCCTCGTTATAATTTTTTTAATTCAATATTTTAGTTATTTTTATTAGAGTTCGTATACATATAAAATTGCTAAATTTATTTAAATTTTTTGAAATTTTAGTTTTTTTGGGGATTTCATGTTGGAATACCGTATGGAAATCAAATTGCATTTTTTCATTTTTATTTCGAATTTCAGTTCTTTTTTTTGGAATTTGTATCCGAATAATTTTTATTCCAAATAATAGTTATATAGGGATTTTACTTTGGAATTTGTATTGAAATCAAATTGCTAATTTTATTTTATTTTTATTCGGAATTTCAATTATTATTATTATTTTGTTGTATTTTGTATACAAATATAATTTTCAATTATTGTTTAATTTTTATTCCGAATTATAATTATTGAAATTCATGTTGAAATCAAATTACTAAGTTTATTTTATTTTTATTCCGAATTTAGTTATTTTTGTTGGATTTTGTATACAAATCTAATTTCCATTTTTATTTTTTATTCTGAATTATATTTATTTAGGGATTTTACGTATAAATTTGTATGGAAATTAAATTGCTATTTTTATTTTTATTCCGATTTTCAGTTTTATTGTAGTTGATATGGACTCTTTTACATAAGAATTCGTATGGAAATCAAATTATGTTATTTTATTTTTTATTCCGAATTTCAGTTTCATTTTACTCGACATAAAGTCTTTGTTTTAATCTAGACCGTTATAATCTGGCCCCAACACGATCGATGGTGTAGATCTTTTTTTTTTTGCCGATTAATGTGGGAATTTTTAGCCTTTGAGAACGAACGTGGTGACATCTTTTGACTCTATTTAATAAGATAATAGATAGATTTGATTCTCATAGCACTGGTAGCAGTTTTGAAGGCTGTACTTTTGATGCTGCAACATAGTTTTGTACTTTGTGAATTACTTGGCATGGGATGAGTCGGTAGATTGTTTTGTATGATTGTATCATACTTTGGTACCAAGACTAATGTTTAGTATATCATGCAGATCTAGCCATACAAATAAACTCTTCTGACTCTGATGAGAGACGACTGAGCCTCCTTCGAAAATTCTTCTTCTGGTTGGAGGTGATCTATGCTTGTCATCCTAGTTATTGTTTTGTTTGCAATGCTAATGATCTCTTATAATGGAAGTTAAAATTAGTGAATTATAAATGGTCCAAACGGCTTTACATAACAAATTTCCTTAAATTACCCTAGTGAAAATTGAGGATTATTTTTCTTCATTTAACAGTGCAGTGGTATGGTTGGAAATATGTCCACGTATGAGATGCTTGTCTGCTTCATGTTATGCTGTAAGGGGAAGCAAAGTTCGGTATTAGCAGTAACCTACCATACTCAAGGATGATAAATTATGTGTGTTTCCTTTTATGGTGGAAATTGCTTAAGTAATTTCAGAATTGGCCTATGGAATTCATTGGAAAAATACAATTATCAACCATTTTACTGCAGACATAAAAGGGGACTTGTTTGATTTTCATTCTGTGGATTTTATTTCTCGCATCAGATCAGATATTGGCACGGGACAATCTGGTGACTAACCCATGAATGCTCACGCAATATAGTATTTGCTATTTGCAAATTTCATCTCTAGTGAAAAAAAACGATCTCCATCCATTTAAATTGCTCCTCTCTTGGGACTGGTATGACTAAAGCCAAATTTATCCGCATTATTTGCAGAACTTATGCCATGAGGGGGCACACATGCCATGGATCCCCAAGGCGCTAGCCTGTGATCCCATTGCAACAGATGACTATGAGCCAGAACCGCAACCGCAACCGCAACCGCAACCGCAACCAATGCTTGCGCTCGAGATGCTCCAACCCCAAGTTGAAAACTGAAGCACCTTCCATTGCCAGGGCCGAGGGGTCAGCTCAGCCTCTGCATTCCTTGCATCTCTTTGTTTTGATGCAGCAAGGCTCCTCGGTAGCCATGTACAAATAGCATGCTTGTTGTGGCACCCCTTAAAAACCAGAATCTGTTTTTTTTTTGGCTCAAATCTACCTGGTGTAGGTTTAGCCTTTTGTTGTACAGCTGCATGTAACTCGCCTAGAATGATACTACGCTTGCTTGGATTTCTGCTTGAGGTTGCACAATCTTCAGTGATCTCTTGCGTTAGTGCTGCCCCGAGATCCCATGTCTTGGAAGGATTTTTACTATGAACCCATGGTGAATGCCTCATTTATGACACGAATCAGACTCATTTTGTTTTCTAGGTGCATGACAGGATGTAGCAGCTGAAGCTTCAAGGAGAGGTGCTGCTAGCTAGGCCAACTGAAAGTCTGAAACCACACTGTGGTTGCTGTAGCAGTCGAAGCGAAGACAATTGTTTTCTTCTCGTTGTTGTGGCTGTTCGTGGGGAAGCCGCCTAAGGTTCGAGGTTTAATAGAAGAGGTTTGGTATTTAAAACTCGAATCGCCGACTATAGCTTTCGGATATTTGAGGAAAAGCGGAAGCTGTCCCAAAACACCTCTATACACCGTAGAAGTGATGTGCCGAAAGTAAGAAAATCACTAGCCCGAAATGCTGACGCGACTTTCGGCCTGCTCTAAGGTCTAGTGGATCGTAGAGCCTGTACGGGAAGCCTATTAGGCAACAGTATGGGCCCTCCTTGTGGTGCCCACCATCTGAAGCAAGCCAGGTCAGCTCAAATCAAAATGTAACCAAGCCGAGCACGCCTGCACGCGAGAGCAGTTTCCATTTCCGGCCATCCAACCCTGAAGCAACCCGAAAGCAACCCCACCTCCATTCCCTCCATGGCAGCCAGCAGCCAGCAGCCCAGCCTCCTTCACTGCCCCTCCTCCCCCAACCATGACATCGACACCCACCATAAAGATTCACACCTCCACAGCTCTCAAGCCTCGGAAGGGAGGAGGAGGGTCTTGGCTTGTTCGTTGCATTCTACTTGGAGGAGGTGAAGGGGAGGAGGGATGGGGCGCGGCAAGATCGAGATCAAGAGGATCGAGAACTCGACGAACCGTCAGGTGACGTTCTCGAAGCGGCGGGCCGGGATACTCAAGAAGGCCCGCGAGATCGGCGTGCTCTGCGACGCCGAGGTCGGCGTCGTCATCTTCTCCAGCGCCGGCAAGCTCTACGACTACTGCTCGCCCAAAACCACGTCCGCACTCTCTATCTCTTTCTTTTTTCTTGGCCATTTGTTGTTATTGGGACATATTCCCCTTAATTACCTTGTGTTTGGAAGTGATCACAAAGATGCAAACTTTGGCTTGATGTTAGGCTGCCAAGGATCTTGGAGAAGTACCAGACCAACTCCGGGAAGATACTGTGGGATGAGAAGCACAAGGTGCGTGCTTGTCCAGTCTATTTTAGCAATTTAGTTTCAGTACCAATCGAATAGAAAAGGTCTAAAAATGGAATCTTTGAAATGTTTCAGAGCCTCAGCGCGGAGATCGATCGGGTCAAGAAGGAGAACGACAACATGCAGATCGAGCTCAGGCCAGTGCTTCACCTTAGATTTTGCATTTTTTTTTACTTGTACACACTTAGGTGTTTGCATATGGTGCGATTGTGGTGGTTTGTGCCTGGTGATGGTTGTAGGCATTTGAAAGGCGAGGATCTGAACTCCCTGCAGCCCAGGGAACTGATCGCGATAGAGGAGGCGCTCCAGAACGGCCAGACCAACCTGCGGGACAAGCAGGCAATTATTGGCTTCAGAGTTTGAAAGTTGCAGCTTGCAAGTACTGCGTTTTTGGGGGAATGTTTCTGTTTCTGATGTTAGTTTTGTTTCCTTGTTGCAGATGGATCACTGGAGGATGCATAGGAGGAATGTATGAGCTCTGAATTTGGTTCTTGTGCTCTTTTCTTCTTGTGTAGATCATGGAGTACTTTCTTGAACAAGGGCTTCTTTTGCTAGTTCTGATCATTCACTGCCTTTGTGGTTGGCTGCAGGAGAAGATGCTGGAGGACGAGCACAAGCTGCTGGCTTTTAGGATGGTAATTCACTGAAATTATAATTTTTCACACAAATTCCCTACGTATGTTCAGATTTCACTTTGCTGAAAAGAAACCTGAAAGCTGAGAATTTACTGAAGCTCTCCTGTGACTCCTGTCTCCAGCACCAGCAGGATGTCGAGCTGAGCGGTGGCATGAGGGAGCTGGAGCTCGGTTACCATCATGGCAGGGATTTCGCTCCCCAGGTGCCGCTCACCTTCCGAGTACAGCCCAGCCACCCCAACCTGCAGGAAGACGAGTAGGCTGCTGAGTCCTACCGAGTCACTCTAAACTGAAGATCGCTTGCATTTCTTCATGCATTGTTAGATGTATCTTTCTTAATGTTCATGTCTGTCTAGATGAATCCTGTCTATCAGTTGCTTTGATGTGGTCATGTACGTCGCTTTAGTACTTAAGTAGGTAGTTGCGGTCCATGTCAAAATGCTACCAGAATTAGAACTGAAATGAGTTAATTAGCATGCTCGTTTAATCTCTGGTCTTGTTGCCAGAGAGTGACTTGCCGATGATCATTAAGAACCAGAATAACAAAGTTTGATGTGAATGACATTCAATTCACCATTTGAATAGATTATACAAAAATAAATTTAAATCAAGAAACGCTGACACATAACTCTGAACTTCAATTAACCAGAACTTGTACAAGCATTACATCCCTTACCCTACAGTTCTTAGTTAGACCTTGTGTTCCTAAATCTATCAGCAAACATTGCCGCCTCCATCACCTAAGCATGTCCCCATTATCCATGAACGGGCCACTGAACGCTGGTGAAGCACTGAAGTTGCTTCCGGCTTCGCTGAACGTGATGCCGTGACCGTACGGCAGCGGCCTGTCCGGCAACTCCGGTATGTCCATGTCCCCTTCCAGCATCTTCACAGCCTCAGTGATGGTTGGCCGGAGCGCCACCATCACGTGCGCGCACAGGATGCCGACAAGCACAAACCTCTCCATGGCCCCTCCTCTCGGGCTCTCGACCGTCGACAACGCCACGTCGAGCACCTCCCTTGCCCGGCCAGCCTTGATGAGCGTCCATGCCCAGTCGGTGATCAGAACGGGCCCTGCCGGAGCCGTCATGTCAAGCACACGCCGTGCACTCAATATCTCGAGCAGCAGCACACCAAAGCTGTACACGTCGCTTTTCTCTGTCAATTGCCCATAGAGCGCGTACTCCGGCGCCAGGTACCCGTGCGTGCCGGCAACGCGCGTCGTGAGGTGAGACTGCCCCTCCCGGCTCCTCCTGGCCAGCCCGAAATCCGCCACGCTCGCACGCATCTCGCTGTCGAGCAATATGTTGGTCGCCTTGATGTCCCTGTGATAGATCGCCGGTTTGACGCCATAATGCAGGTACTCCAGCCCCCTCGCCACGTCCATTATTATGCTCCGCCGCTGCGCCCATGTCAATGCCGGCCGCTTGGTGCCTCCTTCCCTGTCCCGGAAGATGAACTCCTCGAGCGCACCATTGGGCATGAAGTCGTACACGAGGAACCTCTGCTTCCCTTCCTCGACGTCCTCGTCGGCAATGCAGCAGCCACGCAGCGGCACCAGGTTCCGGTGCCGAAGGTGGCTGATGATCTCCACCTCGTTCGTGAACTCCTCGTCCCCGCCTTCCACGTCCGGGTCGAGCATCTTCTTGACGGCGACCACGGACCCGTCCGCGAGCACGCCGCGGTAGACAGCTCCGAACCCACCGCGCCCGACGAGGTTGCGGTCGGCGAAGCCGTCCGTCGCCTTGACCAGCTCGGCAATGTCGAATAATATCGACCCGGTGTTGGGCCGCGGGTGCGACCGCCGCTCCTCCGACCCCTCCTCGGAGATCTTGTGGTTATTCTTCTTCTTGTTGGCATGCCTTCTTTTCCTCCAAACAAAGAATGAGAGAAGTGATACGAGCAGGACGAGGGCGATTGGGATGGCGGTGGCGTAGATGGCTGCGTTGCGGGACTTGGAAGGCGGGGCGGGAGGGGAGGAGAGGCCGAGGCCGAGGATGCAATTGGCGGTGGGGAGGGAGGTGGGGCCGGCGGTGCTGGATACGCCGGCGGCGTACATGACGGTGAGGTAGAAGCAGTTCTGCGATACGTTGGCGTTGGCGGCGGCGACGAGGCGGGAGGTGGCGCCGATGCCGGCGGAGAGGCAGCGGGCGCAGAGCGTCAGCGGGGAGAGGTCGGGGCCGCAGGCAGCGTCTAGGGCCGCGATGGACTCGTTCCCGACGACGGCCACGTACTCCGCGGCGGTGGTGACGCCGGCACAGAAGGACGGGGAGGCAGCAAACTGGTCCGGTTCCGGGAAGCAGGCCGGCACGAGGGAGGCGCCCGGGAGGGAGACCGGCGGCGCGGTGATCGCCGCCGCGAAGTCCGCGAGGCACGCAGCGGAGGCGCCCGCGGACGGGACGCGGAAGTGGCCCGTGGCGCGGAGCCGCCCCGCGAGGCCGATGCTGAACACGGAGAGTAGCGTCTGGCAGCACGCCGTCATGTTGGGCGCGCCCCCCGCGCACGGCGTGCGGTCCCACGGGAACGTCGTCACGTAGCTCAGGTCGAGCGGGCACGTCCCGTTGCCGCCGCCGCCGCCACCACCCGCCCCAGCCACTTCCTCCGGCGAGCGGGCGAGCAGCAGCAGCAGCAGGGCTAGCGGACGAACCCCGAGGAGCGCCGGGGCGGGCATTTCCGCGAGCAGTTGCTGTGCGGGGAGGCGACGAGTGGTGGATCAGAGTGAGGACAAATAGCCGAGGGGGAGAGGGAGAGTGGTTGTAGTAAAATGGGGCGGCTACGCCAAAGCTTGCGTGTACGGAATAACTTATAAGCTGCGCGAGGATCTTCGGTGAGTTTCGGGGAGTATGACGGGTGGGCCCCGCTTCTCTTGGGGAGTGGTCGGGTGCGTCGGATCGACGGAGACGTGTGGGCGCGCGCGCGTGCGTGGTGGGTGGGGGTGGGAGGGGATCGAAGGTCGCTGGAAACAGAGGAGGGGAGGAGGTGGTGGGCAAAAGGGTGTATCTGACACAGTGTTTGCGACTGTGCGGTTTTGGTGACGTGGCGTGGATTATGGGGTACGTAATGACGTGTCAATGTGGATTGGTGAGGCTGATGGGCTCTTAAAATATCCCATCTGATTACCCTATCCGTCCGTTTGGAAATTTAAAATACGTATTTTAAAGTAAAAGAGGAGTCGACTAGCGATTGTTTTTACCGTATTGACACGTTTCATCTCGTATTTGTAGAAATAAATGTCTTCAAAAATTAATTACAAAAATAGCACTCTATCGCAAAGCCCCCGTGTGGCAGCCCTTCCCTAATTGCCACGTACCCTCTCTCTCCGCAAGGCCGCTGTGCGGCAACACACCATCGGTCGCTACGTGCCCTTTTTAAAAAAAACACTTGCCGCACGGTCACCATGCGGTAGTGTACAGTAGCATTTTTCCTTTTTTAATAAATAAATTAATTAAATATACTTTTTGTATGATTTTTTTAATATAACAAATGAGCTCTAAAAATTATAATTTTTTTTGTGGAGCCTACTGACACAGTGTACTCATGCAATTTTTTAAAAATTTCTCCATTCTGAATGTTTCACAAATAATTCCTACAAACAGTATACTTAAATGAATATTTGAGAAAAATTCAGGACGAATAAAATTTTGAACAAAATACACAGGCAAGTAAACTGTGTCAGAAGTCTCCACAAAAAATTATAATTTTTGGAGCTTATTTACTATATTTAAAATTCATACAAAAAGTATATTTAAACTGTGTCACGCTGCTACTGTGCACAAAAATGATGCAAAAAGGGAAAAAGGCATGTGGCGGTGGCACATTATCGCATGGCTACTGCGCGGAGAGGGGTACGTGGCGGGGGAGAGGGCTACGACGCCGTCGGCAGGGGTTATTTCTGTATTTGATTTTCGGAGACACCCATTTCTGCAAATACGAGATGAAAACGTGACAACACGGCCAAAAATTCTCCAGAGGCCAACGTTCAAATGTTAAATTTTAGTAGTTGTAGTAGTATTAACAACGTAGATCAATTATACAAGAATCATAAATCACATCAACACGAGTGAGAGAGGAATGGTACAGCTCTTTTATTAATCATCGTTGACCTCTCAACACATAAGATAAAGGTTCCTATTTATAGACTACAAGGGTGGACCCCCTCCAGGAGCATTTCGGTCTTTTGCTCACAACCCTAGGATTTCTTAACACTCCATCTTAGTAAATATACGCCACTATCTTTAAGTGGTTTAAATTAAAACAAAATAGTTTGTTCCGAGATCTATAGATATGGACGTACCACTATAGAGTAAAGTATAACCAAGTTTTAGTTTTCACATTTGGGGGATTAACCAAATTGCCATATCATCAATGCATGTCGTACCTTCTTGGTACTAGAGGATACTGTCATTCCACTAACTTTTGGTGAGAGAAGCACTTTGTAAGTGCTTATATGGCGTACTACTGGTGTTTAGGTTCCTTGTTACATTTTTCGGGTCTTGATGGGTTCTTGATTACTTCTAAAGACCATATAACAATTGGTGTAATTTTTCGGGTGGATTGGTAAGTTAATTTCCCATCAGGAAGATGCTCTTTTACATGTAAGAGACTGTTAGGTATAAGACACACACACACTATATTCTGTAGCTAAGTGTAGAATAGCTATTCTACGCCCACCACTGTCCGTGGGTCAAAACCCACTTCCAAACTTGCTCAAAGGCTGGTTAAAGAAAACCCACCACCTCCCACCTCGAGTCAAACCCTATCTTGCTCTCCATCCACCTTTTTGTGCTTCAGACGATGTAGTAATTCACTGGCTTAGGTAGAGTAAATTCAAACTTTCGGTGCAATAATTATTCTTTATAGCGTTAAAATATATTCATCATGAATCTCTTTTTGTTGAGCATATTTTTCCAACAAAACACTTCAAACAAATTTTAAATAAGATTAATGGTTTAGGAAATATTGCTGTTCAAAGTTTGCAATCAACCCACACTTCTCTCTCCACCCGCCACTCTGGGCTTGACGTGATAGTAAATGTGTGTATAGTGTTGCAGTAAAATCTCTTGTAGGTAGTAAAATACACAATGAGATTGCAACAAATCGCTTTTGTAGTGGTGCAATAAAAGCCAAAGGAGGTTGTAGGAAAGACACAATGAGGTCTTAGTAAATCTCTTATAGTATTGCAGTAAAACGCATAATGAGATCGCAGTAAATCTTTTGTAGTGCTACAGTAAAAGATACAATAATGTTGTAATAAATCTCTTGTACTGCTATAGTAAAAGGGGGGAGTCGGAAAGGGGCGGCGGAAGAGAGGTGGGGTGGTGGGTTGAGAGGCGCGCACGGTTTTACGATCAGTTGCGCCTTGCTCAGATGATGCAATAATTGATTGGCTTAAATAAAGTAAATCCGAACTTTCGATGTAGTAATTTTTTGCAGCATTAAAACATATTCATCATGTATCTCTTTTTGTTAAGCATATTTTCCCAACAAAATGCTTCAAACAAGTTGTAAATAGGATAAATAGTTTAGGAGATATTGTTGTTCAAAGTTTACAATTAACCCACGCTTCTCTCTCCACCTGCCCCTCTGCGCTCAACGTTGTAGTAACTCTCAAGTAGTGCTACAGTAAAAGGCACAACGAGGTTGTGTCGGGCACGCACGTATGGTTTTATGGTCGGTTGCGTGGGGGTGCGCAGTTTTACGGTCCGTTGCGCGGGGGATGACCAGAGCGTAGGATAACTGATTCTACACTTAGGCGCTGAATAGTGCTACGTGTGTGTGTGTGTTTATTTTTTTCTTTCCTTTCTTACTAGAAACTTGAGTCCTACAAGGACCTCGTCAAGGATTTTTAGAATCCATTTATTGCATATATGCATTCATACTATTTGCCAGAGTTATTATATAATAGAACATTATTCCATTCATAATGAGAGAGTATCGGCCTCTCGAGGGACCTTTGAGCCATAGCTTTTCACCACCTAAATATTTTCATACTGACCAAAAGTCTGAACTAGTTGTTTCCAAGATTTTCATGTAGTGGTTACGGTTTAGCTTCAATTGCTTCCTTTATTTGACCCGATATGAGTGCTCTAAGCACTCGACCATGGACTTTGGGCATTTCTCTCCATCTAAGGTGGTGATATTCATGTGGGAAATGCTTGATTCCTCTAACATGCACTAATTTATATACAGTGAACTAGACTTATATTAATGCAGTGGCACAAAAAACTGCATATCCCCACAATAGGTGGGTTATCCCAAACAACTAGTGGGCTATTAATTTGCGACAAGGAGCCTGAATAAGGGTCCAAGGGTCGGCATGATTATTCTACAGTCTAGCTTCTTACATTGTTGCCCAATGTTTGACCCAATTAGTCATACCATATTTTAAATAATTTGGATCATTAAACTTCAAGTTTATATTAACACAACATATTTTCATATAGTCAAGAGTAGTATGTTGTGACAACATAATATAAATCAACAAGATGCTCAACATGGCATAAACATAATGTTGGCACATAAAACATGACCAAGTATTAGTTTGCACATAATTGTATTTACTGGAATGCATTTCTAGTTTAACCACCTAGGTGGAATAATTATTTGATCGGAATACAATATTTAGTTAAGTGTGGGTGGTAATCTATATTCTTGATGTAATTTTATAATGCCAAATACATATGGCAGAACCTAGATCATTCTAGATCATCAAAATCTAATAGGTCACCATATTGTACTTTGGGAGTTATATTTGCTTCAAGAAAATGATATGGCTTCCGGTGGAGATGCAGTTGCGAACCACATTTACCAATATGCATGTGTCAAGGCCGATGAGTATGGTGTGCTTTAGTGTGCTACCAGTGTGGCAAGAGTGCAGTTGCGTCAGGCGGCCAATAGTTTGTCATTTGTGTTGGTGGATAACAAAATGCTGGAGGTGCAAATCAACGTGATTTATTGATGCCAACTGCGTGGATATCAGCATGGCGTAAAAACCATTTTTCATACCAACTAGATACAGACAATAACCATGCAATTTTAATTATCTCCCAAAATAAACTAGATTAGTTGTTGCTTCGGGCTAATTTGCTTCTAGCTTTGACCTACGATATGTCACTATGGCTTTGACCTTGGATATGTCACTGTGTGTGCTATAACTATTGTTGTCAACAATTCTCCTATGCCTCTTAGGTTATAATATCCCGCATATGCCCAATTTCCTCTCCCATTTCACGCCAACTATAAAAATACCATGTGATAGCGTATGCATAAGTCATTTGCTTGAAATCAACTTAGAGCTTTTAGCAAAGATTTACAATCATACTTTAACAGGAGTACACTTTTACTGGCATGAAACTAACTACTTACAAAGTTCAATTTAGAAATCAATGTGGTGGAGGATGGTGTTATATAGATATCGAGTCTTAGGGTGTAAGTTATTCTTTACTTATTTGCAAATTATAAGGTTTTCTAACCATAGTGATCCATCGTAGATCAATATAAGTCCAATGAATTCTTTTTGTTCTGGTGCTGCTAGGAAAATCAGTTTCCCCTTTTGCCACTTGGGCATCGGTGCACAAAGAACTAATGAATTGAGGCTTAATGGATATTGAGAACACATGTTCAATAATTTATAGAAAGGCATGGCAAATTATTATTTACAATTTAGGCATAAGATGTGCAAATTTTATTGAATGCAAGATTAATTGTTTTACTATAGGTAAGATATGCTACTTGAAATATGTTATGTTAAGCATGATTTAATTATTCAACCGTTCAGCAGGGGATAAGGAAGAATAGCTTAGACCATTATTTTATTTATGGCATTTGGGACAATACTATCCAATCTAGAAGTTTCCAGTCGAAAGAAAAAGAATATTGTTTTGCTCGATATGAGCGTAAACGAGCTCAAGAGGAGCTATAACTATACTACTAATGCGACTTGTGTAGGAAAGCGACATCTTAACAAAGCTAAGGGATAACTAGGAGACTGCTATGGGACTCCATAGAACATACCATGGGCTTATCGTTGCCTCTGAATGCACCTACTTATCAATTAGACCAACATTTAGTAACTTATGATTACATAACCTTAGTCGTGAGATAACACGATGTAGGGCAGAGTTACACACATTTACGGACTTCTAGTCCTAGAAGTGCATATGGATCTAGGTATGTGTACCTGCAGGAGTATAATTGACTTGTCGATGAATTATTATCGTTATTTGTGACTAAATGCGGGGGACACGACTCTCGAGATCACGCAGGAAGAGACATAGTGTTTTTAGACAGGTTCAAGCCTTCTCCGGGAAGAATAACAACCATACTCCTGTATTCTTATATTGAATGAGATTACAATGCACAATGTGCCGCTGAAACTATGACAACCCGCATAATTAGCACATTTGTTAGCATAAAGCATTTCTATATCATTGTAGCATCATTTCATTGCATCAATTGTTACAAGATTTATTTTACAACCAATTGCTTTGTTTTTGGCAACAAGTAATTAAAACCTCATCCTCTTCTTGCATTCTTGTAGTAGCAGCCTTCCTCGTCGCCATGTCCTTGGAGCACCCGTCCGTAGAGCCATCTCGCGATCCATTTTCCTCGCTCGTTAGGAAATCAGAAAGCGGTTAACAAGCTTAGTTGAGAGCTTTTTCGTGAGCATTAGAGTATAGGAAGTTAGAATATAGGAAGTGGCTGTCAGATTTCCCAAAGTGCAGTAGGATATCCGGAGTAACCTGAGTAGTTGGGTCCCTTAACCATCAAGATACCCAGACCAACCGGAGTTAGTCGGTACCTTAACCATCACCATATCCTGACCACCCGAGGTCCTTCGGCACCTGTCACTTTTGTGGGTATCCTCATCCGGCATTATTAGAATCTAACACCCACTATTTGCAATTGCTGTAACCACAATATAATCCCACAGTGCATATCCCAGTAAACCACACCCTCAATCAAGCGTCACCGGGTGCAGCACAACCATTTCCAGAGCCTTCCCTCGCCTATACATCTCCACTGGACGAGCCCTCACAGAGCAGCAGCATTGCCGAAGTGCATCCCCCCTGCAAAGCCAGCAACACAGGCCAGCCCCAAGTCCATCCCCCCAAAAGCAGCAGCACAAGTTCATCCCCCTATTTCTCCTTCACAGCCTCACAAGGCAAACAAGCCACCACCTCCCACTGCCAAGAGCAAGGCAAGAACCAGAGCTCAAGCAACCACATCCATTCCATTCCCTAGCCAGCAGAAGCAAGAACCGAAGGCGAGCTCAACTTTGCTCATCCCAGCCGAAGGCCAGCAGCAGCAAGGGAGCAAGAAGGACACACATTGTTTTTTAGCACTAAATCACTAACAATAACCACTATACAGTTTCTCCCATGTTCATCCTCAACAGCACCAACTGGCGATTACAACTGCCTTCTCGACTAGACGCGACCCTTCCAAAAGGTGTCTTCTCCAGAAGCAACTGCCGCCTCTTCACCAGATATTTAAGGGCAGATGACGAACAACAAGGGAGATCTAGAAGCCAATTCATCAAAGCACAAGCAATTATATTCGATTTGAAGCACAACAAGCCTTATACTCAGTGAAATTAGGGCTAGTCTATCGCTTTGCCAAGGGCATCTTTGTAATAGCCAGTCTCTAACGCGGCTCTTTCTTAGATTCTAATACTAACTCACCAGTAAATATTTTGTTAGTGTTTTATAGCGATTGTCTCATATGGGCTGGAGTCGACGGGTTAGATGTAACATCCCCAAATTAATTAATGATGATTAGTATGCATCTCGTTGACGTGATTGTGGTTTTTGAATCTTTTGCATAATTTATTGCACTTGAAAAATCACAAAATAAATTGAACCTACAACTCACGTCTGAACTCCCAAAAGAAATTAGTAATAAAAACTTATGAACACCTTCTGGAAATAATTTATTCAAATACTATATTGATTATCATAAATTAATATAATTTTTACTAAATTTGTGGACTTGAATTCAAACCATAGAAAATTCTAACACAATCAATAACCTATTTTGATTTTGAATTTGAATTAAGCAAATAACCCATGAACAACGGATTATCAAATTTTATTTGGGTACTAGGTCATCCTACGAACATCCCTGAATTATTTTAGAATTTTCATAATTTTATTTATATTTTTAAAACTCAAGCCAAACTGGTAATTTGTTTGGTCAAATCTGGATTTTACAACCTAGCACTATTCATCAGGCCCGAGCCAGGCACTGTTGCACTGACCCGAGCCCGACGCACCTCGTGACTCCACCCAACCCTCTCACGGCACCAGCTTGCGACGACTGTTGGATCCCGATCCAACGATCCTGGCGCCGCACCGTTTCGCTCTCGCGTGCGACCAGTCGATCTCGATCGGACGCTCCAGATCACGCACCGCCACAGTCGCTTCCTCCACCTTGGGCAGGGGCGCGCGTAGGAGCTGAGCTCCACGCGGCCGCGACACCCTGCCTCACGCCCGTCCACGGCATTACCCCAGTGACCCCAGCGACCACTCGCAGGGCTTCACCCACTCACGCCGCCTATTCCTCCGTCCTCGCCCTTGCTCAAAACCGACCCTATGCCCCGCTCTCAGCTTACTTCTCCTCTCGGTGGCCGAGGAGAGGGGAGCCCGTATGTGCGCATACCTCGGGTAAAGACCGTGCCACCTCGTCCCTCGGCTCACATTTTCCATGGCCTTCCCATTTTTGCTCATTGGAGCTCTTGCCGTAGCTTGTAGGGTCCAGGGCAAGCTCGTGATCCCGCTGTGTCCAGAGCGCGCCCGGAACTACACCCTTAGGCCATCGTCGTTTTCGGTAAGAATTTCTCTCGGGTAACTGCATCATCCCGTGCCCTTGAGTGTTCTCATGAATTCCCCTCAACCAATTTGTTCGATGCATCAGGGACGTTGAATTTGGAGCTTTTCCCATATTTCGGCCGACAATACTATTCCCCGACCATTTTCAATCGGGTGAGTGCATTGTCGATTCCTTACGTTTATACCATCTACACCACCCCCTGAAGTTGTCTCTCCCACTAATTTTTGGCCTTGTTGCCCAGGGCGACCCCTCGTCATGAGCCGCACCGCCGCCGCCGCCATTGCTGTGGACAACACGTCGCCGAGTCTTCCCCGGTCTTTTCTTCCCACTGGTAAGCTTCAGTGACCACCTCTGTAGCTTATGCGCCCTTCGGTTGACTCGGGTTTTTGCCGTGCCACCGTTTGCACCATGGCCGTATGGTCGTCTCCGCTCCCGGGCGTTGCGCCGCCGATACAAGTCACTCTAGCCGCAGCCGCCACCACCAGTAGATGTGCAATCGTATGCGTAGCCTATTCCTGCCTTTGGCCGGCACCGCAATGGCCAGAGACGCCGGCAAGGCGAGCGGAAACCACAGCCCTATTTTGTCGGAAATCGACAGCTACTATAGCTAGTCATTAATACTAAATCAGTGATTAGCAATTAATGATGAGATCACTGTCGGAAATACTGAGGTTAGCGCATTAATGCTTTGCGATGGTCTATGACATGTGGGCCCGACAAATAGTAACCCTATTGGTTTGATACCTATGACATGTGGGGCCAGACTTTAAGTGGGTTTGTCCACGGGGCTGTGGACCAGTGAACCCAGTGCACGGGCATCGGTTCATGCACTGTTTCCATGAGCCATCCCTATGGCAAGTGGGGTCCACGTGTCAGCGTAGTAAATCCGAAAATCAAAATAAGAAAACACACGATTCATGGACCCCACCATCAGTCACCGTGGCTAGCTTGGATCTCGGTGTAAAAAGTATTAGGCAATCATTTAAAATCCCGAAAGGATTTATTTGTTAACTGAAAAATACAATTAACTTCAAAAATGCACAACTAATTCATTTTAACTCCAAAAACAGTGAAACCACTTTTGTTATTTTTCATTTTAAATGAAATCTATATTAAAATAGGTTTAAACCTTGTCACTGTCATAGAAAATATATTTTGTGGATAGTGCTCCAAAATTGAATTACTATTACATTATAAATTGCTTTCAACTTTGAAAATGCATATCTAATCCATAAAAACTCCAAATGAGATGAACCAAATTATTTTGGTCATGTAATAATATTATCTATCCATTTTTGTAATCCTCATGTCCACCACTACTCCAGAAAATTTTGTGAAAACTTTGGATGCGGTGAACAGTGGTAGATTCTAATTTATTTGGATTTTCTGAAAAACTGACTTTCAAACTGTCATAAATTTTGCATTGAGAATCCAAATAAATTAATTCTTGTTGATTAATTCACCTAAAATCATGATATACCTTCTGTGAATTTTTCATGATTTTTGGATGACTTTGAAATTTTGGGTCTTTTCGGTATTATTCGTTCTTATTGTGCTTTCGACTTGTTTCGGTAAGTTCCGACGATCCTATTGTATTCGAGAGTGATCCTATGCATCAAGATATTAATCCTCAACAAGGCAAGCAGTTTGATCATGTTAATCCCAGTATTTTCAAGTCTAATATATTGATTTCAATTTGTATGTATGCATTGCTATTTTGTTGTTAAATTATGGTTTGATTAGTTGATCCTATAGTTGCATACTCTGTAGGTAAATGATTACTCTCTACTACCTGAGCCTAGGTTATTTGCTGTGATTAGAGTTCGTTGGATGGGCTCTTGTCACTTAGTAGATTACGAGTTGATATACTTAGACATGCTTAGCTATCGGTAGTATTGGGCGATCATCGACTTAGTCGATGATCTTGATCACGCAAATCTTATTATTACTCCGTTATGTCCATCACCTTGTGCTTTGTTAATTTGTAAATCTAAAACTAAAAATAAAATTATTTTAGACTTGGGCATAATGGTATATTGGTGTGATTGTTTGGTGTGACAAGGAAAGGTGCCCGAGTCAACAAGGACCGAATTACTTGCGCCATTGATCCAAGCACTTTTGCGTGCTAACCACATGAGAGGGATATGGGATCTCTCTTGACTTAGTACTTGTTAGCTCCAAGTCGCAGGAGGTGGGTTGTGTGTTGTGTGAAAAAGGAATTGTGTTGTTGTTATTGGGTGTGCGGTGGTGGAGTTCCGGGTAGGTTCTCCACCTCGAGGGGCATTGTAGTTGTCCAAGGCTTTACCCGTGATGGGTAGTTGACCGAGGCTTTACGATGACTCCGACACAACGTATGTGTTTCTATCCGTACAGGCGACTCGTAGTTAATACATAATATTGGAAATGTCTCGTAGCACTTAGCTGTGCCGGCATACCAAAGAAAGCGTGCTAAATCATGTGGCAAAAAGACGGTCTGGCGTGTGGGTACATTGGTACACCCCTGCAGGGTAAAATCTATTCGAATAGCCTCGTCCTAGGTTATGGACAAGCTTGGTTATTTCCTGCAAGAATTAGACTACAACCTTTAATTAAAACTTGACATGGTTGGTATGAATGGGTAATTCATGCTATTGTTGTGGTGACTATTGGGTTAGTCACTTCCATGATGTTGTTGTCATCTATTTATTTGTTATTATGTTGTTATTTACTGTTATTTGAACAATAAAAACAGATTGTAAACTTGCTTTTAAATGTACTACATTATTGCAAATAAAGATTGCTTTGTGCTGAAAATGAAACATACAGCCTCCACTTAAATGAGCTTGCATGTAGCTATGTATAGGTCTGTTACTCTACACGTAAGTCTTGTGGAGTACAATATTTGTACTCATTTGCTTTGCTTAACTATTTGTTGCAGAGGAGGAAGGTGAGCCCCAAGGGCCTCACTTTTGTGAGATATGCTGCGGGTTTGACGACTAGCTTGGCAGTCCGGTTGGTTGCCTTGTGGGTAAAGGCACACTAATTGACTCTTTTGTTTATCGCTATCTTATGGCATTTCGCTTCCGCTGTCTAATTAGTTAATTGTATGTCTTTTGGCCGGTCGTCCTCCCTTTTGTAATAACTCTACTATGTATGTCTTTTGAATTGTTATGTGTTGCTTTGGTCCTATGTCTTGAATGGAATTGATGCATGAATTTTGTAAAGGGGTGTGTATACTGCATTTCTGGGAAGTATACATATCTCGAAGACACGTGTTATTTTGTTTGCGATGCTAGGGTCAATTGGTGACTAACATTGCAATTTTAATAACCCGGGGTCCTCACATTAGACCTATCGAGATGCTAATACAAGGTGGTCCGGGCGGAGGGGCTCGACGTGATACATATTCATGAGCTTCGAAGCTGCATTCGGAGGGAGTTCGCCACGGAGGCAACAGTGAAGAAAGTTGTGATAGAGGGGATCACCCGCACAAATGATGTGTGGGAGCTTGTACATCCATATTGCCTCCCAGCCCGAGGTGTCCATTTACGGGAAGACAATGGTGTACGTGAATTTCGTACCCATGACGCCGGGCCACCTTAATGATGCCGGGTCCTCTACAAGCGGGCAAGCGTAGCCCGAGCCTGAAGACGACATCACAGTAGGTGTTGCCTCGGAGGGAAGACCCACGCATAATTTTATGCAAAATGAGGGGGTGGAAATATGGTGGTCGGCCCGCATTGACTACCATGAGTATTTACCGGACGAGCCTCTTATGTTGGAGTCCGACGAGGACACCGACCAAAGCTCGGATGGTAGTTACGATGACGCACACCAGGTCGGTGGTCCAACCAGGGGAATTGTGTTATCGGAGGTGCCTTACGTGGCATCAAGACTTGGTGATATCGCAGTGCGTTCACTCGTACTGCTGCAAGAAGAAGGCTCCTGCTAGGGGTTTGATGCCGACACCCTCTTAGTTGGGTAGCGCTTCCCTAGCAAGGAGACTGTGCAACTAGCTATAGCAAGGTACGCCTTGTCCATCAGCCGTGTGTACCGAGTGCACTGGTCCAACCCCGGACATTACGTAGTGAGGTGTGTAGTGGAAGACTGCCCTAGCAAGGTTAGCACTCACCGAGCAAAGATCTTCGGCTCGGTATTCGCGGTCAAGTCAGTGACCGTCCACACTTGCGAGCTTAGTGAGCCTCTGCGGCAGCATCAGAATGTCACTTCCGCATATGTGGCAAACCTCATCAATCACCTAGTTGCGACGGATGTGTCTGTCTCCCCCAAACTACTAATGTCGAAAGTCACTATTTAGGTTGGCTATCCAGTCAGCTATAGCAAGGTCCGATGAGCCAAGCAGAAGGTAATCGAGTCCATGTACATGACATACGAAGAGGCATACAACCTTGTGCCGAGATTACTTGACCAAATTGCCGAATCAAACCCCGACACGTACATAAACAAGTTTGACTGTGAAGATGCTGAGAGTGGGCCCAACCGCTTCATACTGGATCGGGTGTTCTGGGCTTCCAGTTCTATCGTCCCATGATGATGATGGATGTCACTTTCCTCACGGGGAGGTATAAGGGCACCATCCTCACCGCGGTGGCAGCCGACGCGAATGACTAGCTTCTCCCGATGGCATTTTCCATTATGGAGAGCGAGAATACATTTAGTTGGTTGTGGTTCTTATCGAATGTGAAGACGGCGGTGGTAGGAGACCAGCGCAACGTATGCCTTATCACAGACCGCAATGCTGGGTTGTTGGCAGCCATCAACACCATGCAGCACGGGACAACCCCCCTTACCAGTGGAACGACGTGTAATCCAGGTGGTGCATGATGCATCTTGCATCTAACTTGTTCAAGAGGTTCCACAATCAGGATGTCATGAATACGTTCAATGCATTGTGTCTGCAGAACCAGAGGCGAAAGTTTGAGTCCAACTGGAGAGACCTCAAGCACCGGACTACTAGGCATACAAGGGAGTCCACTCCAGAGGCACTAGAGGGAGAGCAACCCAGCAGCGCCATAAGTTTCTCGGAGTGGATTCATGGCCACGTTCCTGAATAGGAGAAATGGTCCATTCTCTATGACATAGATGGTGCGAGGTACGAGATTATGATAACCAATATGTCCGAGGTGTACAACAGCATCCTCAAAGGTGTGCGGTGCCTCCCTATCACTGCGATCATCAAGGAGATATGGACATGCACTGTTGGTTATTTTGTCAATAGAGTCACCGTAGCCAAGCGACAGATGGAGGAAGGCAAGTAGTGGTCTGAGAATATGCAGAGGCATATGGACTAGAAGATGGAAAAGGCTCAGATGCACGACATTCGGGTGATCGATGGCCTCAAGAGGAAGTACAAGATCAGGCTTCGGCAGAAATATATCAACAGTCATGCCAGGGGAAAGGAAAGAGGCATGCACCCTAGGTGACGTGGTGACATGTACTTGCAACAAGCCGTAGCTCCTTCATAAACCATACTCGCACGTGTACAATGCATGCATGCAGATGAGGCAGATGTGTACACCGTACATCTCCGAGTACTATGACATGCAACACCTTTTCGGCACATGGAGTGTAGAGTTTCACTCGTATGGCTTGAAAATGAACTACACGGATCTTTGGCCAGATATGGTACAATGGGGGCTAGAACAAGGACTTGAAGACAACAGGGAAGGGGCGACGACAGATGCGGCGCTTCCAGAACAACAAGGATGCCAGCCAACGTACTAGTATTAGCTGCACAAACAAGTGCAGGATATGCAAGACATGTGGGCACTCAGCGACGGATTGTCCCAACAGACCGAGCTCGTCTGGTCATTATTCGGTGTCGTAATATAATGTTTTCTCTGCCTTAGCTTTCTGGAGACGTTCTTGTATATAAACATCCTGGGTTACATTTTGGTGATATACATGTCTTGACAACAAGATATATTAGCGGTCTAAAGGATGTTGTGGGATATTCCAAATATGCTATACTTTTTCGTACTTCTAGAAAATGATATTTGATGGCCAATTGTGATTTTGACGATGGGTGGGACTCTAATGTATGAATGAGCTCCAAAAATTAGCTGCATTGCACTCCATTGGAGAACTTTGGAGAAATGACGCAACGATAACAACACGACAATTGATCCGACAAAGATTTACATGGCACGTAGGCTAATGAACCAAGGACGATACACGAACACCTTTAGGGAATTAGAAATACATAGGACATGTGTACGAAGAGAGTCGAACTACTGCGTAGAACGTGGCCAGTTGCCCTTGCGGCCCAGCTCGGCGTTGTACTCCTCCCCTTGCGCCTTAGCTCTCACCGCAATGGCCCTCTTCCGCTTCCTCTAAGCCTCGCGTCGCCTGGCATGTTTGCGCTCCTGCTCCTCACGCAGCCTCTCCCGCCTCTCCTTCTTGTCCATCTTAGCCTGCAGCTCTTTGAGGTGCCTTTCACGGTCCTCACAGTCCTCCCTGGTCCAGCTCTTCTGTGTCAGTTGCATTGACATGTCTTAGGGGTGGATCTTGTCGTCGATCCACTAGCTGAAGTCACATAGGCGCGGCGAAGACTACGGTGGGAAGAGAGACATGGTTACGACGTAACCGGAAGTAAGTGTGCACTGAAATACGACTTCATTATTGGCTGCCTGTGGCTCAGCGTGTCAAACCTGCAGTCGGGGTAGTCCGCATAGTAGTTTGGGCAGTACCAATAGCGCTGCCCAATGGTCCACTCGTCGGTTGATTTGACGCACTTGCAGGCGTCCCAACACCAGCAAAAGGGTGGTACCACCCCCGTCGGGGGCCCTTCCGAAGGGCGTTCATCGGGGATAGGAGGGGGCGTGGTTCGACCCAGAAGGTGGGTGGTGTGTGCAAGGCTGCTGACTATACGCCCTGTGGCGAGCGACGGTCTCTTTGGGACCCACCCAGTCCTTAAGTGCTCACGAATGCTCTTCCATTTCTTCTCCTTGTCCATGTTATCTAGGTAGTGTTGTTGGTGTGTAGTTCCTAGCCGAGTCGCGTTGTATTTATAGCGGGAGCGGACGCAGCTGTAGTGGATCCATTGCGATGAGGCACGGATGTGTTTCACGACCGTGCGATGCATCTTTCGAAGCAAACTCGTTGGGTCATGTCGCTGTGCAAAGTAGCCTCGTCGAGTCGCATCGCTACGCAAAGTTGCCTCGTTAGGTCACGTTGCTGCGCAAAGCTATCTCGTCGGGTCACGCCCTACTTTGCAGAGTGTGGTCATGTCCTGCTTTGCAAAGCGAGGTCACGTCCTAATTAGGGTTTCATGGATTAGGGTTTGCAATGAAGTAGCAATGTACATTTTCATACAGATAATTATCGACATTTTAAGCGTTACAAGCATTACATGAAACACGCACGAGTTTATTACAATCGGGATGGAGGAGGAGGTGTATTATCACATGTAATATGATCAAATAGGGCACTCTTTGTTTATTTATCGGCTTAATTTGGATGATGTTCTTTAATAATGTATTATATGGCATGCTAGATAAGCTTATGTATGAACTAACTGAGGAAAATGCGTGGCATACAGATCATATAACGATGTACTGTAACCTCTGACTCGTGTGCGTTTCGAAGGCTACAGTACATCGTTATATGATCTTTATGCCACACATTTCCCTCAGTTGGTTCATCCACCATTAAGCCGATAAATAAACAAAGATTATCATATACCAGTCTCTTCAAGCCAGTAGCACCTTCGTTGTCTTCCGACATTACACGTTTTCTAGGCACATTGCTTTCTCTACAGGAATGCTGATGCATTCCAGTGTTACTTAGGTTAATACCAGGAAATGAAACTCTGGTTGCATCTACAGGAATGCTGATGCAGTCCACGTTGGAGTTGGACAGGATGCATGATATAAAGTTCAATATTAATGTAATTAAAAAATTTATCATGTAGATAAATACAACTTGAGGCTATTGTAAAGAAAATTCTTGGGCTAATACACACTTGCCTTACTAGGAAGTTCCAATTGTGTTAGAGCTCCACCATTACAATGCAACAAGGATATACATACAGGTTAGGAGTAATCATCTTTCATGAATCACAACAGAATATTTGTTGGTGAGTTAGTATCGGAATCTAAGAAAGAGCCGTGTTAGAGACACACAATTGGGATGAGCGAAGAGTGATTGTGAGATTTCAGCATTTATAGCCGAGCAAAGGAGGAGCCACTGCGTTGGCGCTGGGAATTTCGGATGTGTTGTCTATGCGCAGCACTGCGGATAAGGGGGACAACCATAAGGAGTCTACAGATGTGCGGAGGAGAGAGGATGGACAGTTGGAAAGAGGGCCACTGGGGGGAGGCCGTGCGGGAGGGGGGACATGCGTGCAGAAGGGGGAAGGGTTGACACATGTTGGGATAAAATTAGTACACTTCAATGAAATTGCGAGGTAAAATCAGAACAAGTAAAATTATGTAAAAAAAAATTACACAAGAAAATACACCATATTGAGAATATTCACATAAAATTTTATATTTTTTTTGAAGTCATTTGCTATATTTTAAAAATAGTACGAACACAGCAGAAACCCTAATCCGTGAAACCCTAACAGGGGAGGGGAACGTGGTGGGGCGCGTGGCGGGCGTAGGGCGGTTGTCGTATGGTGGCCGTGCGATAGGGTGCTAATTTTACAAATAATTTTTGGATATAGTTATTTCTGTATTTCGAAATCACGATAATACAGATTTTTTTTTCAGCAACGGCGTCGACAGCCATGCTTGCCAACTGATCTACGGCTCAGTCCTCCACGATAGTATATTCGTCGCATGGCAAGTGGCAATTAGTTTACTGACTAATTGCACGTTAAGATGGCCCTGGCGATCAAGGAAAGCTCCGGCCCAAGCAAAGTCAAAAAGGAAGAAAAGAAATGAACTAACACCCAACTCTAAAAGAGACAAATGAAGTAACCTTGCATCAGCATTTGCATCCATCCGACAAACTTTTTTTTGCAAATTCGTTTTGATCTCTCAACATCTTTGACCGACCAACAGATACCACATCACATTCGTAGCAGCCGGCTTAGCTCGCTCCTATCGTATGGCATACCATGCATCATTTTCAGGGAAAAATTATGTTACTACTCACTACTAGTATACATCGCTTATCAGCAATTACTCCAATTAGCAGTGACATCCCACAGTTTTCATCTCACATCTTCGTGTCAAACTGACACAAACGGGGAGAAAAAGAATAGGCCATCGATGGGTGCTCCAAGATGCTGACACAGTGAGCTTTGAATCCTTTTTGTCCACGAAGAAATGTTTGCGTCCCTGTCGGCCGCCTGTCCTCGAAGGTAAACGAATGAGCTCGTCAGAAGTCTCACTCTGCACACTGTACAAGTCGTGTTAGTCGTGCTCGAATTTGCAACGGAAGAGAGCCGAGATGTACACGAGTTCACGGTCTCTCTTGGATCTTGATCCCTTCTACGGTTAGGCCGTCGCTGCCGTGGACTCTAGCTCTGTTATGCTACTGTGAGTCTCTGACATCGATCAACGTCTGACGCATAACTAGCAGCTGATCTCGTACAATGGCAAAAGTAGAAAATTTGCTAAAACTGTGTTTGGCTGTATTTTTATGCGTTGTGCAGATCTAATGGGGAACTTAGGTACGACAAAAACAGTAGTATTTGCTGTTGCAACTTTTCTGAAACTTTTCGAAGACCGTACGTGGTTGCCTCGTGCGTGTACGTGGGACCCTCTCCTTTCCAGATAAACCTACACTATATCAGTCTGCAAGTTTACTACTAGGAGTAGTATACGTCGGCAGGTGTTGCATACTACTTCTAGTCCTAGCCATTAGCACGCCACTACTGACTTCCAAATTCCAATCAGAACCATTGATCTTTCATTTACCTTTGTAACCCATATTAAAAGAGTTCTGTGAGACATTGGATGTCTTCGATAAATTTAAACGTGTATTAGAAACATGCATACGTGTGTGTGTGCGTGAGTAGTGTGTAAGTGTGATATGTGTTGAGTGTATAAATCATTTACCCTTTATGCTTAGGCGCGTGACTTATTTTTCTAAGTGCGATGTGCTGGTAGCTAAAAGATTACGCCTAGACGTTTCTAGCTATCATGCCCCGTAATTACAGCCTAGTTCGCTTCCTAATTAATTTGATTAGCTCAGGATTGAGCGCACTAGCGCGAAAGAACAAGCAAAACCATAGACGCCTCTCTTAGCTAGCTAGACTCCAAACTACTAATGGATTGTTAATTTTTGTCTTCAGTACTAATTAATGGACTCTGCTTTACCAATCTCCGAGAGATACAAGGAGGCCGGGAGGGGCGATGGAGGGCCGCGCCACGTCGCCAGTTTTTTCCAGGCCGTCGGATCTTCGCTCCTATCGTCTGTGACCGTTCGATCGGAACCAAAAGCTTCGTCCGCACGCACTGCTTCGCTCCGCTCGGCACGCGTTGCTCCACGTCCTCCTCTCTGGATGATTCGGTTTCGTCATTCTTCCACGCCCACTGCCTAATGGCTTTCTCCGTCGTTGCTCCTTCCCTTCCTCTCCCACGGCGCCTGGGGTTAAAGCCCTCCTCGAGTCTTCGAGCAGGTCGCAACACGTCCCCTTCCTCCTCCCCATTCCCCACTCGCCCGCTCCCTTCATCCCCATGGCGGTGAAGGGGAAGGGCAAGCAGGTGGCCGCCAACCCCCACGCGCCTCCGACACCTCCGGCTCCGGCAAGCGGCGGAAGGGCCCCTGCGACGCGGGGCCCTCGTCGTCCTCCGCCACCGCGAAGCGCCGCCCCCCCCCCCTGCGTGATCCAGTTCTTCGACGACGCCGCCTACGTCGCCGACGAGTACGAGGAGGAGGAAGAGCCAAAGTCCGAGGACGACCTCCACGACGGTACGGTCGCTTCGATTCACTAGCCCCGTTCGGTGGCCTCGCAGTCGGATCGGTTGGTTGGTGTGGTTGGTGTTTGGGTTCTGAGCAATGCGGCTCCTGTGGGTCTCCTATTTGGGGATTTTTTTACGTTGTTGTCTTGGTTGGATTTGTGTTGCTTGGGGTTTTTGTTCTCCCCTTTCGGTAGGAACCCTTAGATAGAAGTCCGAAAGTTTTCATTTTTATGCTGTTACGATGCATATAGATGTGCTTGGATGACGAAATGACTAATCAGTAGCAGCAATAGCTACAATCTAGACTTCCCTTGAATGGAAACATAGAGTTTACATGTTTGTAGTAAGTGATTCGGCATGCTGATTGATTTGTCCTTTTGAAGTGCAAGTAGGAGAACTGCGGCGGTGCTGCCATTCTATTAGGAGGAAGAAGATCCACACTCCACACTCCACACCTTACAATGGTCAAATACCGACCTCATCTACACCATACCTGATGATTGATTTGTCAGGATCGTTTACTGCCATGTGCTTTGTTTGTGCATGTGATATATGTTAGTGGGAAAGTGGGACTTGAGAGAGTTCTGCTTTGTTGCTGTAATGCTGTCTCTTTTGTTTAAACCACCTTTTAGGACATCAATTTGTGGTTCCCCAAGTATATACATAACTTTGCTTGCTTCTACACGGCACTGAGTCAGTGATCATTGCATTAGGGATAAAGCCTGTCTTTTGTGTTGGGGAAATTGGTGATTTGCAAAGCAGTTTGATTTTGACATGAACTGGTAGGCTGCAGTGGGAATGTTGAGCCTTGCGTTTTTCTAGATATTATTTACACTGGTTGTAAAGTTAGATATAATCATTTAGCTTGCAGCACTTCAGCCATAGTGGGTCCTAATCAACTTGTTCTATGAATTTTGATGGGAGTTGCCAAGTAAAACATGGTTGGTCAATCATTGGAACTTTTTTTTACAATGATGAAATGCATTTATGGGCACACATCAACATTCAGAACATTTGGTAACTTTTGACCAGGACACATAGGAGGCAAAAAATAATGTATTGTTTTATGTGATCTTGTCATTATTTTACTGTAACAGTTTTTTTAAATAATCAGTACTAAATAAATAAGTAATATATACTGTCCATAATTAGTTTCATCTACTGGCTTTTGCGGTGTATACTGTTTAGTGAGGATTTAAGTTGACGCTTCCTTTTGCCAGTTCCTTTCTTTTGTTGGTTTGCTGCTTCATTTCCCAGGTAGGATTCCAGTATCTAAAATTTTATGGCTTTGGATCTTCTGTCGATACTATCTGATTATACTTGCTATCGAATTGTTGTTGTATTTTAACAGTTATCAATACATTGTAGGTTATTGTGCTTTCTAGGCACTAATGATCAATTTATCTTGAACCATTTGGACATAAGCTTATTGTACCTTATTATTATTTGAATCTTCTAATGTAATCTTGGTGAAAACCACTGCAGTCACCGCCTCCAGCGGGATCCCCGACCTCAGGGGAATCCATTTTGCCGGCTCGCCCGCCTCCCCGCGCCGCCGCTCACCGGCGCCGACACCGCTCCCAGTCGCTCGACGCCCTCCCCTGCCTCTGCTCCTCTCTCTCTTTGGCCAGTGGGGCCCGCACTACTGTTCCCATGAGTCGGTGCCACATGCGCATGGACTCGGTCTACGCACTGTTCTGTGCACCCGTGATAGTGTGCACTGGGACCCACGTGTCAGCAGCTAGTTTTTCCCCATTTTTCTGATTTTCTTTCAATTGAAAATTCATTTGAAAAGCTTCAAAAATTCATATCTCCTTCGTTATAACTCCAAAAATTATGAAATTTGTTCCTAAAATATTCTAAATTCAAGATCTTGCTAATGGAACTGGTCTTATTTAATTTGGTGTTCATTTATTATAGCTTTAGTATTTATTTGTTCTCTTTGCTCTTTGTGCCTTTTTCCGATACATTCGTCCGATTACGAATCCAAGACGCGGGAGATCCCTACTTCGATCAAGCACAAGAATATCAAGACTCTTACCTTTAACCAATGCGAGTCAATACTTTGATCATTTTTAGTCTACATTTTATGCAAATTATATCCCTTAAATTACCAAAAATTGCATGCTTTAATTCTTTAATCAAATGTATGTTAAAGGTTAAGGTAGTTAAACACTCATTTGATGATTAATTAATTATTATGCCATCTATTGATACTTGAATCCATTATTCTATGTCACCCTAGTAGCTATGTGGTAAATACTAGTATAGGTTGTACTTAAGCCACATGCTACTCTTACTTAAGTACTGGAACATTAAACGTTCCAATCATCATCTCTTCAAACATGAAAAGGTTTTGGGCAGTCATTAGAGGTCCATATGACTATGGAAATTAAGATAATTGTATTTAGCTCCTCAAAAACCATAATAACTTGCTAATGCCACATCTGGGCGGATGGAATAGTGGTGGGTGCCGTCGGGTACGAGAGTGGTTGGCATGGGGTATGAACCGTCCGGATGAATTAAGGACTTAATCTTTCTATGAGCTTCCTTGTAAAACAAGTACAACCGCAAGTCTGCAAAGTGCAACTTGGTTTAGTAAATTTATTGGACTCTGAAAGTCATCTCACTGGTGGATGAGCGAAGTAGTGCAAGCGTAAGCTTGAATGGGACACCGATGGTGAAGTTGCCAGCTGCGCTAGATGTTGTGGAATGCTGTGGTCCATCTGCGTTAGCGTCTGTGGTGAACATCCCGCACAACGTATGGGCGTAACCCCATATATGTGAAATGACAGAAGGGGCGAGGTAATTTGAAATGTTACTGTGACGATCGCTTAACTACATGACTACGGAATCATGTGGGATAACGAGTATGATTATCTCTTGTGCGTATAGTGTACAACCTCTGCAGAGTCTAAATTATTTAAACAGTTGTGTCTATGGTCAAAGGCGGACATGAGAACTTGCTAGAGTTAGTTCTATTTTAAAAACCTTGTGGGTGGTATGAAAATCAGGCCGGCTCACCTAGTCCGAGGTTTGGATTTTCCCTGGGTCGTCGTAGTTAGTGTTGTTAATGTATGGAGATAGCTCCAATAAAAAATAAGCAGAAAGGTAGAGGCAACTTCTGCTGATATAAATATTGCACAATTACTCTCTTTAATAAAATGGAATTTGGTTAAAATACTAAGTAATAGGAATTTGTAAATATGATAATTGAAAATATTGCTTTGGCAAATAAAAGAACCTGAGCCATCCTTGTTAAGCCTTGCATGTATATTATTGCATCTTGTGTGTTAGCTCGCGTGCACGGAAGTTGTGCTCATTATAGCTCTCCCCCAAACCCTTCAGATAATGTGGAGCAAGACAATTATGCTTATTATGAGGACCCCGAAGTCGGTGGGCAAGGAAACGATGAAGAATAGTCTAGTTCTGCAGTCTAGGTCTCGTCTCAGTCTAGTGGACTCGTTCGATACTTGCGTACAACCGATATTATCTCAGTCGTACACACGTTATCCCAGTCGCTTGCATGTGGAGAGATGAGCTCTACCCCTTTTTCTTCTGCTGTAGTTTACGTTGCTTTCTTGTGATGTAACCAATTTGGTCTGATGGCCCTTTTGTAAAACTCGACCCGGTGTGGTTTATGTTACTTTGATATTTGTATTATATTTAAATAGTTTAATTCACGTCATGTATGAAATGATTCAGTAATGTGCATGTGAGTGTTATCTATTGATACAGAGAATAATACAGTATTTTCATAGAGGATTTGTATTTGCGAAATCCGAGTCCCCGACAATGTCACTCTTTACTTGCCCCTAACCACATTTCGACGTAGCAAAGCAAAACCAACACCACAAGGTCCTGCCTTTTCCTATTCCTGCGATGCAAGGGGAATGATCCAGCCGGAACAATATCATGATATGATCCCTTTTCCTGCGATGCAAGGGGAATGATCCAGCCGGAACAAGATCGTGATATGATCGCTAGTGGGCACTCAACTTATTTGATCTCACGGCCGAGAGGAACACGGAACATATTCTCCATGGAAGCAAAAGGATGGTCGAAAACCCCTGGGGTACAAACACCCAAGGACTGCATCATGCAGCCGGAATAATATCATGATATGATCCCTTTTCCTGCGATGCAAGGGGAATGATCCAGCCGGAACAAGATCGTGATATGATCGCTAGTGGGCACTCAACTTATTTGATCTCACGGCCGAGAGGAACACGGAACATATTCTCCATGGAAGCAAAAGGATGGTCGAAAACCCGTGGGGTACAAACACTTAAGGACTGCATCATGCATTCATGCATGCATGTACACACCCTGAAGGCAGCATCCCCTGTAAAAGCCCAGCCGGTGTGCATACATGACACACCACACCAAGTTTAACCCCAACTATCATACATACATTATACCCGTATTCTTCTCTTGTGCATCTCTGCAACAGGAGAGGAGAGGAGAGTGCAGGAGACTTTTGCAAAAGTAAATGTAGATATGCATGGCATGGCATGGCATGTGCTAGTAGTGCACTGTTGCAATCTTATCCTATCTTGGGTGTTGATGGCCTTGGTTTGCGTAAGTGATCGAGTGGGCATATTGCATGTACCCCCTGTGATCTGTGGTGATCTTGCGTGGGGGCACATGCAGGTGAAGCAGTACTGCAGCTGGGCCGTGTATAAGACTATAAGTAGGGTGGGCATGCTGTTTTCATTGACCAATGCGAGTCCAAATGTATACCGGTTTAGGACATTCACGGTGTAGCGTAACTGGTGTCAGATTTACCACCTCACTGTCACATCAGATACGTGCTAGATTTACTTTTTAGCTACAATGTTTAGCACCGCCTTCTATCTAAAACGGGACCCAAAACTAAATAAAATATCAATACTTTTCTTCCACCACACTTTCTCTTTCACTCTCTTGTTTCTTTTACAAGTGGGTCTGTATCGATGCAACTTCTTTGCATCGATGCCAGCATTTTAGTTGGTAGCATCGCCACCTGCATCAGCTGGCACCGGCGCCGATGGGTGCTAAAAAGCTTCTAGCACCGGTTTGGCCGAACACTGTGGATATGCGATATGACTAAGTGGGCGAGTCGACGTGGTATAGTCTTCTCACAAGAGATGCCTGCATAGCTACTTGGCGAGGACACGGCACAGGACATGCATTATTATGCCTTTAACATCGATTTTGTCTTGAAGATAGCCGAGAACAAATGCGAAAAACCCATGGAAATGGTATTCATCCCTTCCTCCCCCCCAACCCAAACGCCCACCATCCTTCCAGGCAGGCCACAGGCAGCTGCTATAAATTGCCACCCCACTCCCGTCTTCCTCAGACTGCAGCTAGCCACTCGCCAACCTCGATCCATCGCTAGTGTAGTGGTAGCCTACTGAGAGAAGGGCGTGCTTGTATTGGCAGGCCGAAGCGTCACGCCCGTGCCTTTGAATTCCACGCCAAGTCTTCGCGCCCCCGCCCCCCGGCCAATTTCGTGTCTCGATCACTCACACCTTACTAGCTAGCTAGCTTGCCCCCTCGTCGATAGCTATATATTGCTATGCGTAAGTAGTCGCGGTGCTAGGATATGGAGCTGTGTGCTGTGCTCTAGAGCTGTAATCTCACTGCTGAAGTGTTGTGACCAGTGCAGAAATGGGGGAGAACGGTGTGGCCAAGCAGCAGTACTACCCGACCGCGGCGGCCATGGAGGTGTCCTCCGTGGAGCTCGGCCACACAGCGGGTTCCAAGTGCCACGACGACGACGGCCGCCTCAAGCGCACCGGTAAGGAGCTAGAGCTGCCTACGTACGACATGCCATTGTGAATTTTTGATTGTGTTTGCTGTACGCGGCGTCGTAAATTAAGTTGGTCGTTTAATTGTTTGGTATTGCAGGGACGATGTGGACGGCGAGCGCGCACATCATCACGGCGGTGATCGGCTCTGCGTCTTTGTCATGGGGGGGCCGTCGTCACGGTGGGTTGGGTGGCCGGCCCGACCGTCATGCTGCTCTTCTCCCTCGTCACCTACTACACCTCCGTGCTCCTCGCCGACTGTTACCGCTCCGGCGACGAGACCACCGGCAAGCGCAACTACACCTACATGGACGCCGTCAACACCAACCTAAGTACGTCCGTGCATGCACATTATGCAACGATCTCTCTCGCTCGTGTTCGTAGCTGCATGCATGCAGAGCTCACTCACTCTGTTTTGCTGCTTGTCGTTTCGTCGAGCAGGTGGCATCAAGGTCCAGATCTGCGGCTTCCTGCAGTATGCCAACATAGTCGGCGTCGCCATCGGCTACACCATTGCCGCCTCCATTAGCATGCTGTGAGTAGCCAGCTCACAAAAATCGTGTGAAATATGTGTTAGTTGGTGATAAGCTTAACTAGAGCGGCGATGCGACACTATTACAGTGCGATCAAGAGGGCCAACTGCTTCCACGAGAAGGGGCACGGTAACCCGTGCAACATCTCGAGCACGCCATACATGATCATCTTCGGCGTGGCGGAGATCTTCTTCTCGCAGATCCCGGACTTCGACCAGATCTCGTGGCTGTCCATCCTCGCCGCCTTCATGTCCTTCACCTACTCCACCATCGGCCTCGGCCTCGGCGTCGTCCAGGTGGTCGCCAACAAAGGCGTCAAGGGCAGCCTCACCGGCATCAGCATCGGCGCCGTGACGCCCATGGACAAGGTGTGGCGATGCCTGCAGGCGTTCGGGGACATCGCCTTCGCCTACTCATACTCCCTCATCCTCATCGAGATCCAGGACACCATCAGGGCGCCGCCGCCGTCCGAGGCCAAGGTCATGCGCCGCGCCACCGTCGTCAGCGTCACCGTCACCATGCTCTTCTACATGCTCTGTGGCTGCATGGGCTACGCCGCCTTCGGCGACAACGCCCCGGGGAACCTGCTCACCGGCTTCGGCTTCTACGAACCTTTCTGGCTCCTCGACGTCGCCAACGCCGCCATCGTGATCCACCTCGTCGGCGCCTACCAGGTGTACTGTCAGCCGCTGTTCGCCTTCGTGGAGAAGTGGACGCAACAGAGGTGGCCCAAGTCGTGGTACATCACCAGGGACATCGAGGTCCCGCTCTCCTCCTCCGGCGGCGGCCGGTACTACAAGCTGAACCTCTTCCGGCTCACGTGGCGGACGGCGTTCGTGGTGGCGATGACGGTGGTATCGATGCTGCTGCCCTTCTTCAACGACGTCGTCGGGTTCCTCGGCGCGCTGGGCTTCTGGCCGCTCACCGTCTACTTCCCGGTAGAGATGTACATCGTGCAGAAGAGGACACCCAAGTGGAGCACATGGTGGGTGTGCCTGCAGCTGCTCAGCCTCGCGTGCCTCATTATCACCGTCGCCTCCGCCGCCGGCTCCGTCGCCGGAGTAATATCCGATCTCATGGTCTATAAACCGTTCGCCACAACCTACTGATCTGCGACCGTCGCTCGCATGCATGCACAGATAGTACATCCATGAACAGATGACGCCTACGTACTTTAATTAATTAGTTAATTAATCAAATTAATTATCACACTACGGTGAGAGAGAGAGAGAGAGAGAGAATTGGAAAAGTTACATGTTCTTATGTTATTGTTGCTTGCATACTGCCGGAGTGCTACTGCTGCTGCTAATTTTCATTGTTTGAGATCCATCATGTTAACTGAAAATGGAGAGGGGAGCCAAAATAGTACATTTCCAAGACAATTATGGCCTTGTGGGCTGTGTTTGTAATTACGTAGATGCGAAATGCGCGTTCGTATGACAATTTCATTCCGAATGTGGTGCTTCTATATGCTCTCTTAAAAGGTGAAAAATTGGACGGTGCATTGCTTAGGTGGCCCTGACTGACCACATGTGCATTTAGGATTTGTGCAATTATTTTTTTCGTTTGATTAGAACCACCGAAAAGGAATTTGGAGCTTCCTCATTCCCACAACTAGCCAAAGGATCATCTGCACTGCAGTGAACGAATAGTACGGAACGGTTCTGCTGTCGCAGTGTCGAGAACAGAGGCAACGCGCGGCGGGGGACCAAATATATCACGATGAGCGGTTAAAACCTGTTACAAAAAAGAGAAATATGCTATAATATTGCCGGCGATTTAGTAGTCGATCTTCGTAAGATCACGCAAAAAGAGACATAGTATCTTTATTGCTTAGAATGTATTACAAGGGGTGCTCAATGATCGTTAAGAACAACGAGCACGGATGTGTTGCAATGAGATCTGTCCTAGAATATTGTTCGTCTAAGCCTTACATAGTGCCGAAGGGTGGCGGTTGTAGCCGATGGAAAGACGGCTCATAGATTCCAGTATTTGGTGCAGGTGGAGGCGGTTGTTGCTAGTGGGTTATATCCTTTAAGCGCGAGCGTCCCTTCCTCGTTCACTCAGCTTTCCGGTCACCACAAAAGAGGTTGCTATCGCTAGGTCATGGTCTAATTTGGCTGCGGGTGATGCGACGCGACAACGCCGATGCAAAGCTGGATGTGTAGTGAAGGCGAAGGCGAAGCGCGAACCATAGTAGCAAAGCTGAGGGCGTAATGTAAGCCCAGTGGTGGAAGCACAACGCCGACCAAGACAGCTCGACCAGGCAGTACTGCGGCGGAGCCGAGGCTAGGCGCGCAAGCCAATTCCAATTCCTGTGATAATGTGATAGCACATGCTGGGTAACATTATTATTTTTATCTATATCAACACACACGGACATTACACTAGTCAACAGTAAAACATGAAACTTGTGTCGTCAACCGCCCGATGACTACAAGAACACAAACAAATTTCTTCCGGTATTATCTTCAGGCGCTGGCACATGTAGTTTCTCATGGCCGAATGGGCGATAATCTGTTCTCTCTCTCTCTCAATCTAATTGAGCGGCTCAGGACGATCCATTGCATACCCATATATGGATCTCTTCCATTCATACTTCACTATTGATAAATCCACTTAATTGTGTCCTCCATCGAAATGGGTACATAGTAGCGTAGACAATTCAACTGCCTATCCAGATGAACCTTCATTCCCCGCAACATCACTGCACAGAATCACTAGGACCAGAGACTGACGCATGAAGAAAAAAAAAGAGAAGGACCCCGTTAATTACACGCCCATCGATCGGCAGAAATAGGAATATGTATCCATCTTTAGTTGGAGGGGTCCTCAGTCCTCAGTCCTCAGTCCTGTTGGAGACGCGGCCAATAGTTTAATTTTAGATTTGATTACAAAATAAAGATCATAAATAATTAAAGATACATAAATTGATACTAACAGCAGACAACTCATTGTACTTCTAAACATACTCAACAAATATGATTACAACAGAAAAACTGGTCTAACGATCAAATTACAGTCAAGCGTAATGAAGAACAGGAAGTAGTGCAGACTTGATGCAATGCAGATCGTAGATGTCGCAGTGAAGCAAGTAATCATATGATGCAGTGCAGAGAGCGGTCGCGCAGATGCGCTGCTCAGAAACCTTATTGCCGCCCCGTGTAGGTGAACTTTGTGACAATGGTTCGAAATATCCGCTCGCCATCCTTCCTGGTGCACGACGAGAAGAAGGGACGGCTTTCAATTCCTCAACACAGTTGATCAGAGAGGAAGATGAAAAAAGGAATGAAAAAACGATATTTTGGTTTGGACGTCTTAATATCATTTTAAGGTTGAGTTAATTACTCTATAGTAACTGAATAATAAAACTCATATTAAACAACTGGTAACTGCTAATTCAAAACTAATTAATTGTAATTAAACAGTATTTATCAGATCCTGATTACACACTGGTCAATAGCTTCGATCACTTGGCTATAGCTTCGACCAGTGTATTGCAATCACACTGATCTTTAGATCCAACCACATTGTTTTAAGCTTTCAATCACACTAATCTAGGATTCTAACCCTATTAAATGATAATTTATTATATTAGTCTAAGATTTCAATCAGCATGATCTAATATTCAGACCACGCTGCTAGGAGCACTACTTCGCCTCGTGAATCGCGAGTTGAGCTGTGAGCGTTGGTAATTAAGGCCGACAAGCGCGTGCGTACGGATCCAGACAGGCAGTCAGAAGGGCGACGAATTAACAAAAAACAAAAGAATCCCTGAAGTTCTACTGTTGCGTAGCTTGTCAAGAATCGGGTTGTCAGCATCAGAGTATATCCTGCCATTTGACGTGGCGTGAACGACCCACTCGATCCAAAGGAAAACCTCACACCAACCCATGGCACTGGCTGGCTTGGTAACTGAGATAAGACGACATCTCTCGTCTCACCCACACGCCTCTGCTTTTGGGTATCGGATTAGGAAAGGAATTAGTTAAGCACGGGCTCTGAAATGCATTCCGGCAGCCAGAGTTTAGTAGATTAACGGCAAGAATGGCAGGGAAAGGAAGGATCCGAGAAAAATCTCCGACCGAGCATAATCAGTCGGATATCCCGCCCCGCCACGACGTCCCCTTTCCGCGAGATTCCAAATTCCAATACATGCACTGCCTCTCGTCGTTGCACTCCGCCTTCCAGAGTTTCAGTGTGGTGGTGTTGGCCGACCTCGGCCGCTCTGCTCCTCTGCCGTCGCGTCACCGGAAGAGAAGAAATGAAATTTGCAGTCTGCTCTTCAAAAAGAGCGGCCGTGGCGGTTGCGAATTCAGAATTTTCAGAATGCGTATTTAAAGTTACAAACAATTCACATATTTATGTTTTACTGGTGGAAACATGAAAATTTGAATATATAGAGAATAATTATCTTATTTTGTGATTACCAGTCTATTGTTGAATTGTTAGGGTCCTCTCTTTGAGCACAGATAATTGCAAACAACATCCCGTCATTTTTGTTTTGCAAACCACGTCATAGCACTTCTTATAAAATCACTACGTCTTAATGAATAGACCACCGAAAATTGCACAGTACATCAGGTTAATTCATCTAGCCTTGTTAGAGAATACTAGTATGCTACTGGGCATTTTGATTATGAAAGAAAGAAAAGCCAGAAATAGACCTCAAAAGTAACCCAATTAACTGTATTAGTTATCACTAAATTCAATGAGCTAGCATCTTTTGAGTTTTAGCACCGAATGAAAGCTACCTAATACTCCTGTAAAATAATTAATAGAAATGCATTAAATTTCGAAGCATACCACAGTTACCGCGCGCGCAAGGTTTAGTCATATAATTCATCTAATTAAATGAAGCAGGAAGCAGGAACATTCACTATCATTGTCGAGCCAAAATAGCTTGGGAGAAAAGCCTGAAGTAGTTTTATTTTGGTGATAATATGTTCAATACTTCAATAGATTCATTGCGCCACATACGGATGACAGTAAGGTAACAATCATGTGGTCTTCTTGAGGGAATTGAGGAATTGTGCATTGAATTCACCTGTGTAGCAGTTGCAGGCCGATGCCTTCACGTTGGCTCGCCATTGCACGTCGCGCGCTCCCTCCGGCCCTCCCACTTTCCCTGGTCGCCACCGCTCGCCAACTGCAACTGCCTACTGCCTCCCAGCTCCCTCAGCACAAAGATTTCAAATCTACGGACTTCTTCATTTTTCAAAGCTTTAAGATCTACAATTCACAAAACAAACAAGATTCACCAATCACAATTAAAAAGAACATAAACAAAAGGGCTGGTTTGGACATTGGGTTTGCCGATTTGGGAAATGGGGACTCGATAATTTGGATTCACTTGTGGCCGGCCGGGAATTGGGGATTTGGGAAATGGAAATTGTTGTCGATGTGCACTGTGCGCACTGTCTCACCGTCGCCGGTGGTGCCTTGCATGTGCGCGAGAGCACGGCTACGCGATCTACCTTCCCTTCTCGGCTTCTCCCCGGCCACCGCCGCGCAGTCGTTGCAGCCTGTGGGCTTGCCCCTGCGCCACTGCACCAACACGCCACTGCCCGCCACACGCGCACTGCACCTCGCCGAGCGCTATGCTCGAAGGTCGGGAGGCTAGGAGCTCGGTCACTACTCACTGGGAGCAGGTGAGCAAGCCGCCGTCGCGCTGTAGCACCCTATCTGTTGATATGTGATCCGAATTTTAAAGAGGCCAAGGTCTGGAGACGTGGATCGTCGCGTCAATTTAATATGCATGATGCAAAACCAGTGAGTACTCTATTAGCTTCGTATTTCAGATTATAATCAGCCTTATGTCCTAAGGCAGATTATGATATTGAGTACATATCTAGAGTTCCATATTCTAATACAGTTTGTTCTCTTATGTATGCAATGGTTTGTTCTCGTTCTGATTTATCTCATGCTCTGAGTGTTGTTAGTAGATACATGACTAATCTTGGAAAAGAGCATTGAAAAGCAGTTCAATGGATTTTCAGATATTTGCGTGGCACTTCTAATGCTTGTTTGCAATTTAGAAATTCTAGGGATGAACTTCTTGATTATGTTGACTCTGATTATGCTGGTGATTTGGACAAGAGGAGGTCTCTCACAGGTTATGTTTTCACCATTGGTGGTTGTGCTGTTAGTTGGAAGGTAAGTTTGCAAGCTACTATTGCCTTATCTACCACTGAAGCAGAATATATGGCTATTTCTGAAGCTTGTAAAGAAATTATTTGGTTAAGATGTTTGTACACTAAGCTTTGTGGAGATAATTCTTGCACAGCTATATTTTATAATAGTCAGAGTGTTATATACCTTACAAAGGATCAGATGTTCCATGAGAGAACAAGGCACATTGATATGAGATATCACTTTATTCGAGGTGTTATTGCTCAAGGTGATGTCAAGATGTGCAAGATAAATACTCATGATAATCCTGATGATATGATGACAAAGCCAGTTCTAGTTACTAAGTTTGAGCTTTGCTCAAGCTTGGTTGGTGTTAATGTTTAGTCCAAGAGACTTTCGGCGCACGGTGGTTATTTATTGTTGGAGAAGTTTTTTCATATGCTATAAGGAGGGAATTCATTTTAAGGTGGAGATTGTTGATATGTGATCCGAATTCTAAAGAGTCCAAGGTCTAGAGATGCAGAGCGATTCTTCTACTTTTTCGGATTTGTTTTCGGCTTCGACTCGAGTCAGTTTTATGCCATCATATATACCCTTTGTAAGCCGCGCAAGAAAAGTTGATGACTCATTAAAATCCCTATATTTTGTAAACACTTTTTTTGATATAGTGAAGATCGCCGTCGTGCGCCTATGGTTTTTTTTTCGCAAGGGTTTTCCACGTAAAAATCAGTGTCTCCCTATTCTTGGTCTACTTTGTTATTTGCTTGTCGATTGTTAACACTACCGGTCCTCGGTCCTCCCCTTCTCCCCACCGATCCGCACCCCGCAAGTGCAAGGTTGTGCCTGTGTGGCTATGAGTTTCGAGAGACAGAGAGAGATTGTGAGATCGAGAGATTAGGGTTTGACAAAATGGGCTTGGGCCTTGGGAGTGATATTGATTGGGGCATTGGGCTGACAACTACCGAGGCGCCGAGCCACTAGGCATGCTGGGCTGCGACCCAGAGGCTGGAGTGTGGTGCCGTTGGTAGGCTTGGTGTCGACAGCCGACAGAACGTGTTTTTGAGAACGTTACACAATGATTGAACCCATTTTCCAGTATATGCATGTATTATACCTTATATACTGAATTTTTACCCAAAATTTTTGGGTGTTCAGCTGAACACCATGAACCCAGGTGGATCCACCCCTAGACCGTGGAGTGTACTACACACTGTTAAGAAACTAGGCCCAGGCTAGGAGCCCTGGCCCAAGGTGGGCTCCTTATCCATCAGTAGCCTCTATAAAAGAGGGGGACCCCAACCATTGTACTACAGTTTGGAGAAGAGAAATAAAGAGAAACCTGAAGTACTCTCATATCTCTCTGTTCTTGCATTATTCTTACGATTCTGAGTTTGTCTACGAGGCAATCGCTTAGATTGACTCGCCAGCGATAGTTCCTCAACACATTATCAGCACGATCGACTCTCCTCGCATCGAAAGGTAACCGTCGAAGAACGTAACTCGTAAATTGAATCATATTTCCAAGATCGCTTTCCATTATGCCAATTTACTTTCTAGATTGGTTTTCTATAGTGCAAATCCTCTCTAATCTACCGCGTGCCGACTTGAAGTCGCCAGCACAATGTCGATCGCTAGATTTCATGAAAGATTGGATGTCGATTGTACCGTGGATTGAAAATTGCAAATCCGTTCTAACCTACCGCGAGCTGACTTGAAGTCGCCGGCCAAGCCGATCGGTGGTTGCAGGAAAGAACAGGTGTTGATTGCACTACATAGTAATTCCATGAACACTATTTTTAGGATGAACAGTACTTTGATCGTATGAACAATAATGAATTTTTTTTGCCGAAGCCCTGTACGGCCTTGAGCCGCCATCGCCCGACGCCGCCCGCACAGCTTCCCATCGCACTGCCAGAGCCGTGGCGAGCCTCCACCGCCTAGAGCGCCAGACGCCACGTGAAGGAAGCAAAGAAAAAAATGGGGTGGGGAGCCGACACCCCATGACAACGCAGCCAAACCGACCCGGCTGTGGCTGGTCGCGTCGCGCTTGAAGTGTTGAGTCGCTACAGGTGTGCCGCTCGGCCGCACCATGATCGCCCAAACACCGCCTACCCCGCCACCATGGTCGGCTTGAAGCCACCGGCCACCCAAAACGCCGCCGAGCCCGCCGCCCGCTGGGGCCGGCCGACGCCAGAAGCGGCGCCATTGCCCGTCTTGAGCCTCATACCGCCGCCTCCGCCGCTGAAGCGCGCTCCCCATTCGCCGCCTGGCCGTCCCATGAGCCCCATGGAGTCGCCGCTCAGAGCGGGCTTCCCGTCGCCGCCGCCATGGCCCTACGCCGCCTTGAAGCGGCTCCGTCCTCCCGTGCGTGGAACACCACCCGCGTCGTGCTTGGACCGTCCAGCGTCACCTGCGTCGGAGCTGCCTCCCGCGCCGAAGCCGCTGCCGCCTCACATGCACATGTGCGCCGCCGCCACTTAGAAAAAGGAGCCAGGGAAACCTAGCTCCCCTTTTGAAATTGGGTGGGGCAGGTCGGCTAAAGGATTGGGCCAGGCTGGCCCAGCCGGAAAAAGAAAGGAAAAAATGAGAAAAGAAAACGGAAAAACAAGAATTTTTCAAAAAGGGTCCTGAGAATTCTGAAAATTGCAAGATTTTTTTCATAAATAAGGAAATTTTGCATAAAACCCCTCGGCATTTATGAAAATTATGTGAAAATTACTCTCAGAATTGAAATTTTACATTTTAACCCCTAAAAATTGCAGAATTCGACAAAAAAAATCATTTTCCAGTAGAAAAGGGCCTCGGGAGTTCAATGTTTTAACCATTTTTTTTTTGCATTTGAAGCATGTTTAACTTTTTTTTTTTTATTTCTATGCAAATTATTTATCATATTTCTTGTTTTGATTATCTGTTGTTGTTTATATTGCTTTTAATCACTGAAAATAGCAGTAAATCATGAAAATACATAGAAAAATATGAGAACATTATGAGAATTTTTGTGATCATTTTTTTGCAAATTACCTGCCGGAATCTTATGAAATATTTGGATGAATATGCAAATGACTGGCATTATGAACCAGGAGTTCAAAGATCTGGCCCAGCATGACCATAATTACCCGACTTAGGTATTAGATGTCGAAATCATACTTAGTGCCAAGAAGCTCCGTGCTACTATTGGACTTAACACCTTGAAGGACGTCACTCCAACTACTGAGGAGAATGATCAAGTACTTTATTTCCTCAGACAACATCTCTGCCTAACGGTCAAGAATGAGTATATATCAGAAAAGAACGCACTAGCTTTATGTACCGTACTGAAGAAGCGGTTCGAGAAGCTAAAGTACATCATTCTTCCTCGGCAGAGCAAGAATGGAACCGACTATATTTTGCTGACTACAAGTCCGTGGGGGAGTACAATTCTGTAATGCACAGAATTTGTACAAGTCTTCAACTCTGTGGTAAGGTAACCACAGATGAGCAGTTGATCTAGAAAACTCTCTCTACCTTTCACCCAAATGTAGTACAATTCGCACACAACTATCGTCAGGATGGCTACAAGGAGTATGCCGAACTGATTGACATCATGCAAGTTGTCGAAGCTCAAGATGACGTTCTCAGAAAGAACTACATCTCACAGCCGGCTAGTAACAAAGTTGGCCATGAAGTCAATGCAAGCAGCTACAAGGTGAGGAAGCCTCACTCAAAAGAAAGAGGCAAGAAGGGTAAGGTCATAGGTCACAAAACCAAGCAGAATGCTCAAGCCAAGAAGGGCGAATAAAATAAACACGATGAGAAGCCCTATGGTCAGCAGAACCAAAGTTGCTACAAATGTGGCACTTGGGGACATTGGTCACATGTTTGCCGTGAGCTGCAGCACATGATTGATGGTTTCAAGTCTAAGAATAAGGGTAAAAGACAGCATGAGCCACACCTCGCTATTGCAGGTACAGAGGATCCACAATCATGGGTTGTACCCATGGATGTGGACAGCTCAATAGCACCTCCCATCACACTTCTTTGGACATCACAGCGGCAGCAACTGTTGTTGCCGAAGAAGTGAAGTTAGACATAGAGAAGATTCGGGCAGAAGTTTCTTCATACTTCGCTGATTCAATCTAGTGCACGCATTGCACTTAGATTTTATAGTCATTTGGAGTTTATGGTTGTGATAGAACATTAAATTTTGAATAATGGTTGTAAGCTCTAGGAGAGCAATACAATAAATTCTTATAATGAATCCTGCAAGATTTTTTCCCGTATTAATAATAGCAAGTTGTATTCTGTTTTGAAGTATTTTACTTATATGTGTGGATTGCTTCCTACCCTATATTAATAAATACTTTATATATCAGAGCGCGTGTGGCACCCAATGGAGGAAGTGTGCTTAGCAGTTAGCGGCACAACAAATACCATATTGAGAGAGATAAAAAATTTCAGTCGATCAGCAAGAATACTGGTAGTCTTACGACAATCGCAGTAGTGATACTTGTATAATAGGCTCAGGAAGAGCCACAATTATACTCCCGATGGGCACAACATTGGTCATTGAAGAAGTCTTATTGTACCCAGATTCGACTATGACTCTCTTAAGTTTTAAATATATTCGCGCTAACGGTCTCCACGTAGAGACTAAAGAAGAGTATGGTAAGAAATACCTGCTCATTATAAAGCGTGAAGAAAATAGGAAAAGGGTAATAGAACTACTTCCTTCATATGAATCTGGGCTATACTATACTCACATTAAAGCACATGCAGCCTATACTGTCCTGAAAACTACTATTAGAAGCTCTAAACTTTTCTGTGCCCCGCATGTGCCAACGGGAAACTGATTACTAGACCCCCTACTCTGAAAGTAAAGGATCAAATCTCTGTATTTTTGGACCGTATACAAGGAGATATTTGCAGTCCTATACAGCCTCTGTTAGGGCCATTTAGGTACTTTATGGTGCTCATTGATGCTTCCTCGAAATGATCGCATGTATGCTTACTATCGATGAGAAACCATGCTTTTGCAAAGCTGATCTCGCAGATAATCAAAATTAAGAATTATTTATCTGATCATCATGTGAAGTCCATCAGAATGGACAACGTCGGAGAATTTACTTCAAAAGCATTTGATGATTATTGTATGGCAGTGGGAATTATCGTTGAGCATTCTGTACCACATGTCCGCATCTAGAATAGACTAACAGAGGCAATTATTAAAAGAATTAAATTCATTGCCTGACCGCTCGTGCAGAATTGTAATTTACAACCTACATGTTGGGGACACGCAGTCCTACACGCAGCAACTCTCATCAATTTACGACCGTCAGCATATAACATCCCTTCACCTATGCAACTAGCGCAAGGGTCAGCACCAAAAATCTCTCATCTACGAAGGTTTGGTTGCAAGGTTTATGTACCTATACCACCAACGCAGCGAACTGCATTGGTCCCTCTCAGAAAGTATGGGATATACGTTGGTTATGTGTGGATTTCATGGGGATATGTTCCAGATCTTAGGATGATGTGACAATTGGCAATGGCGTTTACGGTTTGTCGTTTCACGGGTTTTCGACAAAGCTACAGGCTTACTGGACAGGGGCGGTCCGACCGGTCCTTGCACGGCGGTCCGATCGGTCCCAAATCGGTCGGACCGCCATGTGGGGCGATCGGACCGGTGACCTAAAAGTACTCAAAACAATTTGGGCCAAAAATAGGTGTTGTAGGCAAGTGAGGGATCCCAATGCACTTGGTCTCATAATTTTTGGAGTCTCCAAAAAAGTTCTATTGGTTTTAATTTCGGAAGGTTTGGATTTTGGGGTTGAAATTCGGCTAAGTCCCATAGGCGGTCCGATCGCTCATTGTGGAGCGGTCGACCGCCAAAGCGGTCCGACCGCTCACTGAGCGGCCGAGCGGTAATAACTTGATCATCGGCCAACCATTGGCGATCTTTGTTTTGTTAGGTCAAGTACATGAGTTCCATGGCATATGGTTTGCATGATGCATGTTTTGACTAACATGAGTCAAGTTGTGAAGAACTTGTTCCCGAATTCGTGTTTGCTTGTGCGTGGTTGTGCAGTTGCTTGGTGGTCAACGACGGTCAACGGCGAGGAGGATCGGGACTAGACTTGGAGAGTTGAGGTCCGAGCGATCGACGATGCGGGTGAGGTCAACGACTCAAGCGTGACACAAGATGGACAATGGTGACCTATTGGCAAATCCATGGTGCATGGTGAAGCGGTTTAGGTCAAAAGGTTAAAACGGCGCTTTGCGAAGCGTGCGTGTGTGACCCGCTTGTTAGTGGGGCTTAACGGAGCCCAAGAGAGTCAAACCCTAAGAGTTTTAGGCTTCCACTATAAATAGTAGGAGATGGTGCATTGCACCTCTTTCTCTCTCGCCTTTTATGTTTCAAAACCCTAATTGTCTTTAGGGAGTTGAGGTGGAGGCTAGGGCTCTTGATGATTTGTGGTGAATTTCGTGATCCTTGATTGTCCTTCGATCCATGATGGTGTGGATGTAATCCAAAGATCAATCACGAAATCAATCTATGCAAGGATTGCTTGAGATAAGTCTCTTTTCGTTCTTGCTTTCAATTTCGTGTTTTTAGGGCTTTCATTGATCCACGAGTTTTTGATTGATTCTTTCACGTGGATTAGCTTGCTGTGATGTGTGGGAACCCATCTAGGATCAATTTGATCATCAATCACCCACGAGCAAGCGATTGGATCTAGTTTTCACTTTTGCGGTTTTGCACCCTTCTTCAATCAGATCGTTAAAGATATTTGTTCATCCAAGAATTATCATAATTGTTGATTGGAATAGGTCCTTAATATCATAGAGAAGGTGTGTGCAAAGTTTCGTGAAGTTTGGAGTTGAGAATCAAAAGTTAGACCTAATTGCAACTTTGTCATCGGGCTGTTTTTCTTGCTCGAGCTCGCGGCCGACCGCCCCACACCGAGGTCGACCGATTTTGGTGCCGGTCCGACCGCCCCACACCGAGGTCGACCGATTTAGTACCGGTCGACCGCCAAGATAACAATGATCGGTCGACCGCCTACTCGTTAGTTTTGATTCTTGCTTGATTTTTATCACATTGCTTAGGGTTTTAATTGGATTCAATACTAGTCTTCCGCTTATCGATATATTGATCTTCATAGCTTCATCATAGCTATTGGAGTGAAATTGTGTTGAATTCATATTTTGTGAAAAAGTGAGCGTGCTCCTATTCACCCCCCCTCTAGTCGCCTTTTCGGTCCAACATTATGAGGCAGCATCTATAATCAGGTATCTGCACCCAATGACTAGAGATTTGCATACAGCCCGCTTCACTGATAGCATATTTGATGATGATAATTTTCCGTCATTAGGGGGAGGAAATCAACCCCTTGATGAAAAATATCAGGAAATGACGTGGCCAGCCACGGGAATCCATGCACATGACTCGCGCACTAGTAAAGCAAATAGAGAAGTCCAGAAGATAATTGATTTGCAAGCATTAGTGAATCAGCTGCCTGACTACTTTAGTAATTTAAAGAGCGTGACTAAGTCGCATGTGCCTGCACACAATGCGCTGGAGATGGTTGAAATACCAAAGAAAATTGAAGATATCCCTAATCCCATCGAGAGGTCTCGAAACAAAAGGACGAGAACTCCGGCCCCTCGAATCCCAAGTAACCGGGGACGCTTAGCGAAAACGGATAAGAAGGGCTTGACACCGTCGATCACTGAAGTTCCCCATAATCTGAAGGGGGCCTATTGAGACCTGACACCGGTATGAAACCTTCAGTAAAATACATACCGGATTTGAATATTCCCATAAAGGGAGACATCAGCATGGATGTGTGCGCACACATCGGAGCTGAAAAACTAAAGGGACTTGCCCCCACAATTGAAAGCAGCGGTGAGCAAGTAGAAGCATTAGAAATATCGCTCCATGAAGAAATAACTATAAATTATGTAACCATGGGATAATCTATGAATAGAACAACATCCAATGTCGATATTTATTTTGTAAAGAAAATTTTCATAATCATCGATCTTGATCGAGCCTACATCGCTCGCTGAATGTAAGAAAAGATCAAATTGGGAAGATTGGAATAAAGCTATAGAAGCAAAATTATTATCTTTAAATAAAGAGGTATTTTTGCATATAAGCCGCACGCCTTCCCATGTGCACCCCGTAGGGCATAAATGGGTATTTGGTCGAAAGATAAATGAAAACAATAAAATTGTAAGACATAAAGCAAGGCTTGTTGCATAAGGTTTCATTCAACGACCAGGAGTCGATTATGAAAAAACTTATTCACTGGTCATGGACGGAACTACCTTTAGATATTTAATCTCAATGGTAGTAAACTTGAATTTAGAAATGAAATTGATGGATGTGGTAACTACATACCTTAATGGGAGCTTGGATTCGGACATTTATATAAAGGTATCTGAATGTATTCCTGTCTCGAACCAAGACAGAGAAAATAGAAATCTGTACAGTGTGTAACTCAGAAAGTCACTATATGGACTAAAGCAATTAGACAAAATATGGTATAATCACTTGAGCAACTTTCTCTGCAAGAAAGGCTACACGAACAATGAGGATTGTCCCTGTGTTTTTATACGGCGATCCCAGGATGGATTATATATAATCTCACTATATGTAGATGATCTAATTATCATCGGGACCCTAGAAGATATTAAGAAAGCAAGTTCTTACCTGGAGTCGGAGTTCGAAATGAAAGACTTGGGTAAAACCAAATATTACTTAGGTTTGCAGCTTGAATATACCCCTAAAGGGATTTTAGTACATTGGTCAACCTACACTCAGAAAGTATTAGAACGGTTTAGCTTTGAAAAGTCATATCCTTCGAAAGTACCGATGGTCGGGAGATCCTTGCAGTAGGATAAGGACCCGTACAGACCTAAAGAAGGACGGGGGGGGAGTCTTGGGACCAGAATTCCCGTACTTGAGTGCAATAGGAGCACTCATGTATTTAGCAAATTGTTCTAATCCGGACATTGTATTTACGAGTGCAATAGGAACACTACTTCGATGAACCACTCGAAAATCATAGCACTATACGAGGCCTCACGAGAATGTTCTTGGCTTCGGCGGATGATTCACCACATCCAGCTATCATGTGGATTGAATACTGTATAAACCCACACTATTATTTATGAAGATAATGTAGCTTGTGTTGCACAAGTGTAGATAGGTTATGTGAATAGTCTTCTCACTAAGCATATCAATCTCAAGTTCTTCTATGCTCATGAATTGCAAAAGTTGGACGAAATTAAAGTACTACATATTAAGAAATGTCAAAATCTTACAGATTTATTCGCTAAGTCACTTCCGGTGTCTAGCTTTGAAAGATGCATACGTGGAATTGGAATGATGAGACTTGGAGAAATGCATAATTCAGGGGGAGAATCTTCATGAACTCTTTATTAAAGTTTGATCATGAAGACCGAGTACGCAAAAAATAAATCCTGAAGATTAAATAAAATTGAGTGGATTGTACTCTATTTCTTTTGACGAGTTTTTCTAAAGTTTCTCGGCTAAGGTTTTTAATGAGGTAATTCGTACAGCACAACATAACATGTATCATGTTCTCTTTCTCTAAAAATTTTCCCACTGGATTTTTTATGGAGTTTTGATGAGATATGAACATGATGGATGAGTGCCCAAGGGGGAGTATTAAGAAACCGGGTCCAAATCGGGAGTCCTGGTCTAAGGTAGACTCCTCATCCATCAGTAGTTTATATAAAGAAGGAAAGGCCCCAACATTATACTACAGTTTGGATAAGAACAATAAAGAGAAATCTAAAGTCCTCTTGTATATCTGTGTTCAATCTATTATTTTGTTCTTGTGTTCTTGTATTATTCTTATAATTCTAATTTTAAATTTATCTACAAAATAATCGTTCAAACTGAATTTACCAACTATCCACGGCCAGTGAACTGCGCTCGGAGAATGTACGCAGCTGTCACGGAGTTATGTGCGTGCAGAGACCGATGCCTCTGGTTCCGGACGGTTGGGGCCCAAGTTGATCTATCGATTTGAAGGAGTGCATATGTTCTGCAGCTAGTGACACAGGCGATCGATCGAGTTTGCTTAATTCGACCGTGGAATCAACCAAGTCCCGCACGATGACCGGTGCCGGCGTGTCAGTGTACGCCTGTACGAGGCAAAATACTCCCACCAATGCCTCCTATTTCCAATTCAATCTGGTTTCTTGAGATGCTGTACATCTCCCTCTCACTGCATGGAATTAATACTGTAAGGGTAGCATTGATCCGTCGGTAATAAGTTCTCTCTTATCTTGCGACAGTGATAGGCGCGTTTCTTACTAATCCTAACTTGCCAGTGTTTTCTTCGGCAGAATCAATTCAGTGACATGCATGTATGTCGGAGCCAGATTTCGCAATCCAGAAGATTTTGTGAAATCATTATATTATTCTTTAGATTAGTAGATAATGATCATAGATACATCACTGAATCATTTTATACATAACATAAATTAAACCATTCATTTATTACAACACACCAGAGTCAAACAGACCACATCGAGTTGAGTTTTACAGTAGGGTCAATCAGGCCAAATGGATACATTACATAAATAGAAGAAGCGGTAGCGGAAACAAAAGGGGTAGAACACATCTCGTCACAGGCACGCGACTGAGATAACCTATGTATGACCGATATTTATCCAAAGACTTGGACAATATCGATATACACGAATATCAACGTAGCCAGCTAGACTAGGGCAAGACCTAGACTACTAGAACTATTCTATTCTCCACCATCTTCTTGGCCATCAACTTCTGGATCCTTGTAGTACGCGTAACGTCATTGGTCTTGGTTTTCAAGGTTTGGGGGAAAGCGGGGTGAGCACAAACAATCGTGCTCACGAGGCAACACACAGAATGCAATATTTATATATGCAAAGTTTTAACAAGGATGGCTTAGGTTTTATTTGCTAAAAGTAATATTTTCAATTACAATATTTAAAAACTTCTATGACTTAACATTCTAACCAAACCACATTTTATTAAAGAGATATTGTGAAATATTTATAACGGTGCAAGTTACCTTCACCTTATGCTTAATTTTGATTAGGGTTATATCCACCTAATAACAACACTGGGGTACGTCCATCACAGAAATCTAAAATCAGGGCTACGTCAGCCTGACGAGTTTTCATTCCACCCACAAAGTTTTTATAAATAGAACTAATTCGCGTAAGTTACCATGCCTACCTTTGACCGTGGGCATGACTGTTCAAACAGTTTATACTCTGCAGAGACTGTACACTTTACACAAGAGATAATCAATTTGATATGTATACATGTTTCCTTAGACATGTTAATCAAGAAAATCATCACAATGCCTTTACAATGTATTCTCCAGTGTTAGTTACATCCGCTAAGGTTTTATATAAGGGTGGTTACGCCCACCACACCTACGTCAACCACACCTAGATCCCCTCTTGCGCCACATGGTGGCTTACGCCAGCGACATGACTCATGGGTCACTCTAGTGGTGCAACTTGCACTAGTGGATACAAATTATTTAGCCATATCAACACCATTATAGACTTGTGGTTGCACTATTTACATTAGAAGGTCATCACAGGATTAAGTCCTTAAAGTCATCTGGATAGTACATACAACATTCCACCAATTCTCGTGCTATGTCAGCACCAACCATCATACGATCCACCCAAATGTAGTAACAAGAATTTATTAGGGTTTTGAGAAGTATAAATTAGGTTATCTCAAATATTCCAGTCATTTACCCCCAATGACTGCCCAAAACTATTCTCATGATTAAAAGATGATGATTAAGGCAATTAATGCTCTAGTACTTAACCAAGACTAGCATGGCGCTTAAGTATAACCTATAACTAGTAAAGTTACCACTTAATTATCTAGAGTGATAAGAATCATATGATTCAAGTGCCAAAGGATGGTATAATAATATTTAATCATCAAGTAGGTATGTGACAACTTAAAAGATTTGACATAAATTTGCATAATGAATTAAGCATACAACTTGATAATTTAATGGGCTATAAATTTGCATAAATATAGGTTCAATATGATCAAACCATTGACTCACTTGGGTCAAAAGAAAGAGGGTCTTGAAAGTTTTGAGCTTGATCAAACTGGGACTCTCCCACTTGTTCGAACTCTACTCGGACGATCACGCCCGAAAAAGAACAAACAAATGAGCAAAGCAAATAAATACAAAATAAAATTAAAATGAACTCCAAATTGAACACAACCACTGCCAATAGAAAGATACTAAATTTATAAAATTTTAGAAATAAATTTTATTAAATTTAGAGTTGAAATGAGGGAGAACGGACTCTCCGAAGTTTACTTTTGAATTAACTCTAGAAAAAAAACAGATGAGAGAGAAACTCTGTCACTGACATGCGGGATCCACTGCACAGTTGTTCGGCTCACCAAACTGTGCATGGACCAAGTCCACGCTCACTGTGAATGGGTTCACTGAGGGAGGACTGTGCATTAAAGCCTCGGGGCCCACTGTCATTGACACCTTAGAGAAACCCGATTTTAATGCAGGTCTTTAAATGCTCTCGTGTCCACGCGGCAGTGACTCGCAGCAGCATTAAACCAGCTAATGAACCCCTGCTTACCCAAAAGACAGATAATTGGGGATTTAAATGAACTACTACAGTGCTTGTCAGTTTCCGACAAAACAGAGAGAAGTTAGGGCGTTTCTGGCCACACACGTTGCCGGCGAGAGGGGGAACGGCGGTGGCCGGCAGGGCCCAAAATGGAACCCCACGAGGCAGGCGGTCCCAAGGGCACCGACGGCGAGGCTTGCGGTGGCTCACCGCGGTGGTGCGACGGCGAGAAACGGCTGCGGCATTCGGTGTTTCGGCGGCAACCACACGTCGGCGATGCTTCAAGCAAGAAAGCGAGCACACGAGCAACAGGGAGGCTCAAGGAACTCACTGGGACAAAGAGCGAAGCAGGAGGTGGACGGAGGACGGCGGTGAGGAAGGTCTCAGCTCGAGATGAAGAAGTAAATCAATCCCGACGATGTCCGTGGACCAAAAGCCAAATTAAGAGAGGGGAACAAATCATTGGTTCCTGGAACACAACGTGACGGGGATGACATGGGGAGATGCTCACCGGAGCGAAGAAATGGCAACGGTGGTGCGGCGGCTAAAACAGGAAGATCAGGCTTTCTTTAGTGTGTCTTGGCGACAGAGTGGAAGGCAAGGTGGGGAGGGTAAGGGAGAGGCCGGGGCTTCTTATATCCACAAGGAGGAGGCAGGAGCCGTTGGGAACACCTTGATGGCGTGCGGCGAGGCGGGAGCGGCAAACGCGGGCTGGGGGCATCGTCGGGGAGAGAAGGGAGCAGGGGGAAGGTGGGTCCGGGTAGGGCACACGGCGTGAGGGTGTGGCATAGTGCGCAGCATGCTGAGGCGGCAAGGGCTGGTGGGAGTAGGGGCGTGTCGAGGGCGCGTCTAGAGCGCGAGCTGGGTGGCAGAGCCACAGCGAGTTGGGCCAGAGGTAAGGTAGAAGGGGGGAAATAGGCTGAGACCAGGGAGAGGGAAATTGCTCTAGGGAAAAAGGTAGAGGTGGAATTAGGCCAAGCCCAAGGGATTGAGGATTTGAAAAGATTTGATATTTGAAACTTTGGGCTAAAACTTTTGAAAACTTAGAGAGAAATTGACTTCCAATTTTGAATTCAAACTGGATTTTGAAATTCCTTTGCAAAGCAAAAAAAAACAGGATGTTACAATGTAAATTCGTTCTTGAACGTAACATGTATGTTCGTGCGGCGGTGAAAGCCAAAACATTGCGACGGTGAAAGGCAAAGCATTGCTAATCACAAGCAAAGCAAAAACAACTACTGCGCCGCTGGTCCAATCCAGGAGGCGCTAGCAAGAGATCAGACAAGCAAGCCTAGTACAAAAAAAGCCACCTTTTCTACAATTTTTTAAATAATATTTTTTAAAATATAATTACAAAATTAAGTAGTCAATTATTTTTTTACAAAACTAGGTCTCTGTCGCTAAAGGGAACAGTGGAGATGCTCCTTTCGCCATTTCAAATTGGAGAGAGAACCCTGTCACCAATTGAATTAGCAACGAAAACCTCCCTCACTATTCCCCCTCGGAATATAGTACTAGTTCTAGGAATTTTTAAAAATAGGAAATGAGCTCAAAAATTATATTTTTTTGTGGAACCTCCCGACACGTACTTCTTTATATAATTATTCTATATTTTCTTCTATTCTCAAGTTTTCTCCAAAATTCATTTAAGTATACTGTTTGTAGGAATTTCTAAATATATCAAATGAGCTCTAAAAATTATAATTTTTTAAAGGCTCCTTACATAGTGGACTTGATTGTGTATTTTTTTCAAAATTTTATATATTCTGAAATTATCTTAAAAATTAAGGGTTTAGGTCTAAAAAATTGCGAGTTTAAGTTTCGAAAATTAGGATTGTATGGTTTCATGATTCCAGCAAAGATGGCAGCGGGGTCAGAAAACGTTGTTGAGGTAGGCACATGATCCAACGAAGACAAGAAGTAGAGAGCAGTCGCGTGAAGCGCTTCCCAAAAATCTGATTTGCTCCTTCACATGCAGGACAAACAACACCATTGTCTTCTTCCTTTACCCTGAAATTGGCTCGTCTCTTGGTCCTGCATGGGAAGGAGCAAATCAGGGTTTTGGGAAGAACTTCACGCGACTGATTGCTACTTCTTGTCTTCACTAGATCATGTGCCTTCCTTGGCAACGTTTCCCGACCCCACTGCGATCTTTGTCGGAATCATGAAACCATAATTTTGGAAACCTAAAATCCTAATTTTTAGATAATTTCAGAACACATAAAATTCTAAAAAAAATACACAATCAAGTCAGCTATGTAAGGAGCCTTTAAAAAATTCATAATTTTTTTAACTCATTTTATATATTTAAAAATTCTTATAAACAATATACTTAAATAAATTTTGGAGAACAATTCAGAACGGATAAAATTATGAAAAAATTACACAAGCAATTAAACTATGTAGAAAGGCTCCACAAATTTTTTTGTAATTTGTTAAACTTGAGGGGAACAGTGGAGGAGGTTCCTGTCGCCAATTGAAATGGCAACGGTAACCTCTCCACTGTACCCTTTGACGACAGGGACATAGTTTTGTAAAAAAATTAACTATTTAATTTTAAAATTATCTTTTAAAATAATATTTTTTTTTAAAAAAAAACTCCCTTTTCTTCTGCTGTTGCGTTAGTATTTCCATAAGTTGGTGCTATTCTTGATTTGAAATCTTAATCCGTGGCCAGAGAATGTGCGCTCACATGCCAAAGTAGAAAGGACTACTCTGAGATTAGCAGAGCAGCAGCAGTATAAACAACAAAGGTCAAAAAGCGTGCGATCGTTCATCGATTGGACTGAATTATTATGGCTGGGAAAGCGAGAGCCAAGCAACGAGGTGTGTGGGGAATCCGGAGGAGCTGGAAATCTGGAAATAATCGGGGAGGATTGGCTACTTGTTCTCTTCTTATCTCATCACTACGAGATGCTGGTGTCCTTGTTGCTTGCTGTTGCTGATAGATGGTGTTTACTGGTGGTACCACTGTGCTACTACTGTGGGATGCGATGAGATGAGGAAGCATTATTGTCTGAAATAGATAAGAGAGAACAATTGAAACGCTGGAACAGAAAATTGCAACCGTGCAAGCCTGAGCTTTTGCTTGCCATTGTTGTCCCAGTTTGACCGATGCTTATGGGTAGATGCTGCACAGCAGAACCGAGCGAGAATGACTGCGCTGCATGGAGAATCGAAGGATCTAGGCAGGGGCCGATCTAGCTGGGGTGCGGGTGTGCACATGCACTCTCAAAATTTGTAAAATCTAAAAGAGAGTAGCTATTCTATTGTATTCAAATTGGAGAGAGCAGGTAAAGCTATCGATTTTGCCGGTGCATAAGGTGCTGAGTTAGGGGGAAGGAAACCTCACAAGTCACATCCATTCTTTTCTTCCTCTGTTCTATTGATTTAGGATTTAATAGTGAAATATAGTTGTAATTCTAAATCAGTACACGGAGCACATTCTAGTTTTTTCTCACATTTAGATATTGTGCAAGATATTTTCCAAATTGATTACTATATTGATTACATATGAAAAGTTGCTAGTAGACTACTATATAGTATACAATGTGCTTCTCGGAATGAAAATATTTCCGGATGATGAATTTTGTGAAGAAAAGTACAAAAACAATTCGGTAATGCATACTTTGAATTGATCATACGGGGTGTTGCTTTGTGTGCACCCCGAACCTTGAATTCCTAGCTCCACCTTTGGATCGAGGTTTGTTACTCCAAAATCTTAGGTTCTAGTAATTCGTCTAGGGGTTTCTACATTACTATGCTTTGAATTAAAACTCTATCACTACTACAGAAATGGTCATCATAGACTACAGAAATGGTCATCATAGATGGCTCCAAACCGTCATCACAGATGGTTTTTGAAACCGTCTAAATCTATATGTCTATGATAACAGGCGGTTATTACAGACGATTTGTGAGTCATCTGTGAAAAGTCACAACACATACGGTTTTTTGTTGAAACCGTCTGTGAAGGCCTACTATCACATACAGTTTCCACAAAAATCGTCTGTGATATGTGAGATATCACAGACGGTTATTTGTTGAAACCGTCTGTGAAGACCTACTACCACAGACGGTTTTCACTAAAAACCGTATGTGATTTGTGGGATATCACAGACGGTTATTTGTTAAAACCGTCTATGAAGGCCTACTATCACAGATGGTTTTCATAAAAAAAAACCGTCTGTGATATATAAGATATCACAAACGATTTTTGATAGTAGTCGTCTGTGATTTACGACATATCACAGACAGCTGTTGGTGGTAGCCGTCTGTGATTGGATACATATTACGGACAGGTGTTAGTATTAGCCGTCTGTGATTGGATACATATCATAGATGATTGTTAGTACTAGCCGTATGTGATTGTATAGATATCATAGACAATTAGTAAAAATAGCTTTCTGTGATAGTATCATTTACAAACGGTTTATTCCACAAAACTATCTGTAATAGTTCGTTCTATACCTAAATATGTTGGTTTTTCGGTTAGCCTCATGTAATACTAGCCATGCCCTCTCAAAATAAACAAGTAGAAAATAAATATATCATAATTGATTTTATATAGAACAACTCAAAGTGATTTACAAGCTCAATATCAATTACACAGTGATTTGATTACAACTCAAAGTGAATTACAATAAATCGGTGTCGCTGGGGTGAAACTCTCCACTATGTTTAATGATCTCGCCAATGATGAAGGCTGCGAGCAGTCCTCGAACGTCCACGAGTAAGTCCAGATGGATGGTATTTTCTGGTATTTTTATGCACTATTGCTAGCAAGAATAAAGTAGTAAGCACATATATTTAAATTCATAATTACTAAATAATTATTACGAGATTGACTGTCAAACATCTTGATCCTTCGTCTTAGTTCTCGTGATTTCCAGCATATGACGACACACGTAGAATACACATACGTTGTCTTGTTGTAGTTGCTGGTGGCACTGCAAAAATAGAAGTGTGATATAGGATAGAGCTATAGTCAGTTCGAGAGGCTAGGTTACGAAGTGTGATGTAGGGTTATTGTGCTGTAACGGGTACCAAAAATCGCGTCATGTGTCGTAGTGTGGCGCTCGGTTCCTTGTGTGTCCCTCTCCTGGCAACATAGGCGCTAAACGACCTACGTGATTTTAAAAAGTTATCCTCGGATATTTCAAACGAAGGAAGACTACAATAGAGTTACGTATGGAGGAAATAAGCATACATGTTAAGTACTTTTTGCACAAAGGTGAAGTCGTAGTTCTTATTGACTAGAGAATCAAAGTATATTACCTTGTTCCACTTTGGTACAATGACTAACAGGATCTAGCGCCACCTACTCATGTATATCGTTTTAGTTATTAAACCTAAGTTCTTATTGCATACAAAGAACAAATGAAATTTGTATAACAAGTAGTGAAACACTTACCCTAGTTGTAGGGCACCAGTATGTAGTCCTTGTCGCGGTGACTAAGCAATCCCTTCGTTATGTACTTCTCGATGTAGGTTGCGTCTTCGATGATGCATTGCTCAGAGAAGGAAACCTACAGGTTGTAGCGATCACAGGGCTTGTTGCATCATGTATCTATACATAAGCAATGAGTTATAACATTTATCGATATTGTGTGAATGTAGAACTTGATTGTACACATTTACAGTGTCCAACATCGTAGAAGTGAGGCATCGAGGTTGAATAGATCAAATAATTCTTCGAAGCCCACGATGAAGTAACCCAGCTTGTGGTGGAAATGGTTGTCCGTGTAACTGACAGTGAATCCAGTAGGCCAGTCTTCCCTTGCCTCATCGGTCTGCCTCATGTACCAAGCATGCAAACTCTGGCAAGCCAAACCAATGTGGTGTAATGTTATGTTGGAGGCCAACGACATTCCGAGGGAGAACGTCCCAGGCTTGTGAGACGCCTTAATATTCTTCGATTTGGCTTTAGCACCTCGCGTGCTATTTGTCTTCCTGGTAGACGAATCGACACGCTTTTCTTGTTTCTTCGGCGCCATCTCCACGGTAAGGGATACAGAGGCCTTCTAAAGCAAGGGTTGAGGTGGAGTCATCGAGGCACGGTCATGTGGAGATCACGGCATCGCAGGGTCCAGGGCGATGTCTCTCTTGAGCTACTGGACAAAAGTGTGCAAGGCGTCCCCTAGTATTGTGATGTCTTCGTTCGGGTGCTTCTCCAGCAGGACGACCATGAAAGTATCATGCACCATATCCACCTAGACCTTGGCATAACCTTGCGTCAGTTGGGCACCGTGCACCATTACCCCTTCTTGCATGGAAACACCACTCCCTGCACCCCCCCGCCCAGCCTCAACAGAAATGGACCCAACCAGTCTCATTTGGAGTCTGTAGGACGTGGGCACCTACAAAACGATACACAATTAGCTAAGGCGTCCTACAGGTCTATCTTTGGAGCATTCTAGTAAAGTACATTACCTAGAGGAGGTTGATAGGTAATTGGGCGTCGCCAAGTTCAGAAAGTGCAGGCGTGGACGCGATGCTACTCCGATGTTGAGGAGGACTGGCTCCCAAAATCACAAGGGCATCTTGCGACCAGTTGCTCAGTTGATTCATTTGTTCCTGCAATGATGTTATCTGTGCTTGAAATTGTAGTTGTGGATATCGTGAGGATATGTGCACGATCTCAGGATGATGAGTCAATTGGCAATGGCGTTGTTGGTTTGCAAAATCTCGCGTTTTCGGGGTTTGCTTCATGCTGTCAGACCACAGGCGGTCTGACCGGTGGTATGGGCGGTCGGACCGCCTGTGGGACTGATCGGGCCGGCGATGGAGGCGGTCGGACGGCTGACCTAAAGTTGGATTTTGGGGCTAATCCAAAAATAGGTTGTGTAGGCAGGTGAGGGGAGTCTCCTGGATGTGGTTTCATCATTTTTGGAGCTCCCAGTCAAAAGTTCTATTGAGTTGAAAATTCCAGAAGTTTTCGGATTTTCAAGCTAGAATTTTGGCTAAGTCCTTTGGACCGGTCCGACCGCCGTTGTGGGAGCGGTCCGACCGGCATGAAATCGGTCGGACCGGCCCTGTGGGGCGGTCAGACCGGCAGTCACTTGGAGGTGAGCCAAGTGTTGCATTAAGTTGGTTTTGATTGTGTTATCATATGAACTTCAATGCTTTATTGGTGTATATTGCATTGCGGAACTAACGTGGGTCAAGTTGTGAAGAACTTGTTCCCGGAAACGATTTGTTTGTCTATTGCTGTGCAGGTGGCTTGCATGTCAACGGCGTCAGCGGTGAGTGGATCGGGACTACGCTTGGAGAGCGAGGTCGAGCGATCATGGATGCGGGTGGTCGTGTGACTCAAGCATGGTGCGAGATGGGCAAGATGGATCGAGCGGGTGGTTCGGTGCGGTGGTTGGATCGGCGGTGCGGATATCGGTGCGAGTCTCGGGAGGTTCGATGGGATTCGGACAAGAGAGGCTTGGCGACGCGATGAGAACCGTGATCAACCTACACGTGGTGAAGAGCAATTGCTTCAAGTGTTATTGTGTGTGGGTCCCATGTGTAAGTGACCCCAAAAAGAAAACCCTAGCTCTCTAGTATAAATAGGAAAGGGGGAGGTGGAAAACAAGAGAGGCATTCATTTGGACTTCCTTAGACTTTTCTAGGGTTAGGGTTTGGAGAGGAAGAGAGGGAGAGATTGTATGCTCCTTGGGTGAGCTCTTGTCCTCCTTGTTGGAGTGGCTTTGTAAGCATCTTGTGAGATCAATCAATCTTGTGATGCTTGCTTGTGAGATCTTTTGTCTCCCTTTTGTGTTCTTCTCTCATTTGAATGAATTTGGTGCTTCCTTGATTCAAGGATTTTTACTTGGTCTTTTGACCCACTTTGTCTTGCTTTGATGTGTGTGAATACTCCTAGAATCATCTAGACCATCAATCCCCACTAGCAAGTCTTGAATCAAAGTTTTTCATATTTCTAGGGTTTGTGCACTTCTTTGTTTAATCCTTGAGAGATCGATTCTGCGAAGTGGATCTGAAGGATCGTCGCTAGAAATAGGTCTCTAATATCATTAGGAGGTGTGCTCGAAATTTGGTCAAGTTTCATTGGTTGAATCAAAAGTTGGATCAAATTTCGTTTTGGATTTGGGTTCATTTTTCAGTACTGGACTGTACTGGTCGACCGGTTTTATAACGGCGGTCCGACCGCCCGTATATTCAGAGCGCTGTTCTGCCGGGTCGAACCGCTGTCCACCGGTTCGACCGCCAGTTAGTTGCCGGTCAGACCGCTGGTTGAACGTCGGTCCGACCGCCCGTGGTAGCGGTCGACCGCTGTGCGGATCAACCCTTTGAGTTTAAGTCTCCACATTTGTGTCGTGTGGTTGTCGGGGTTATCGATTCAAGACAAGGCGTCCATTGTGTGCTTCTCGATCTTCTTAGCTTTCATAGCTAAAGGAGTTAAGTTCGTGTTGAATTCGACTTAGGCGAGAAAATTGTGAAAGCGCCTATTCACCCCCTCGATCGCCTTTTCGGTCCTACAAGTGGTATCGAGCGGTTAGCTCTTTTCTATAGATCTTAACCGGTCTTTGGAGCCATGGCGATCGGCGATATTCAATCGAGCCACATGTTTTGATGGAGTTGATTTTGCTTATTGGAAGGCCCGAATGGAGGCCTACATCGAGGCTCAAGGGCACGCGATTTGGCTTAAGGTGAAAAACCCTTATGTCGTGCGGTAGATGACAATTTGATCACTCGGATGTGGAGAACAACGGCGAGGTTCGAATTTTTGATTCAAGGCCTTAGTCGATCGGAGTTTGAGCGTGTCGCTCATTTCTTTGTCTGCTCATGAGATCTGGCGGACTCTTTGTGATTATCACGAGGGTCCACTGCGATCAAGGAAGTGAGACCAGAACCAGCTTAAGAAAGCATACTCCAAGATCGAGCAAAGACCTGGTGAATCTTTAGATGAGCTGTGGGGGAGATTTTCTAAAATTCTTCATGATCTCGTATTTGTTGATCTTGTATTTTCGAGTGCGAAAATGCACGACAAGCGTTGGGTGCTTTGGATGTGAAGGTGCGGGGATGAAGATCACGCCATCAATGACAACATGTCATGAGTGAGCTTACCATGGATAAGCTTTACTCGAGGTTGAAGACGCATGAGATTGATTTCATCTCGCGTCTCACCACGACAGAGCCGATGGCTTTAGTGGTCGACCAATCTAAGGGTAGATATGCTGATTCTTTTAACGTTAGCTCATCTGGATTTTCTTTGTCTGCTTTGCATTCCTTGAGCGATGAGCAACTTGAGAGACTACCTGAAGATGATTTAGCCCTCCTATCCACCAAATTCACGAGAGCGTACAATAATGTGAGGAGTAGGAGGAGAGGTGGACCTATCACATGCTTGAGTGTGGTGAGCTCAACCACATTCGCTCTAGATGCCCCAAGCTGAAGGGCAAGGAGGAGAAGGAGTCACAAAGGCATCCTCAAGCGAGGGATGCGAAATCCAAGAAGACAAACTATCGCAAGTTTGTCAGCCGAGTCCTTGAAGCTCTAGAGGATGTGAGCATGGAAGATGTGGACTCGGAGTCGGAGGATGACAAGAGTGACTCCCGTGGCAAGAAGAAGGCACGTGATTTCACTGACATGTGCTTTATGGCTAAGAACAGCCACGACAGCGACTTCTCCAACAGCGAGGATCCTTTTAGTGATCCCGATGAGGTATGCCCTTCACTTCCGATATGAAAAGGGCTTTAGTGCTTGCTGAACAAAAGCGCATAAGCAAGCTAAAGTGATCAAGAAAGCAGGATACTATGATTGATAATTTGAACCTAGAAGTGGTTAGGCTCAAATCCATTAATCCGGATGATTTCGTGATTCATGCTCTAGCTTGCTTAATGAATTGTCAAGCTTGAATAATGCTCATTCCTCTGTTGAAGATAAATTGAAAATGCTCTTTACGAACTAGAATCTCTCAAGTCTAGTTCTGTTTGCATGAATGCCATTCCGCTTGATGTGACTACTTTAGATGCTATTCCATTAACTTGCTCAAACTGTGCTTTGCTAGAATTGAAACTGGATAGCTCTTTAAAAGAATTACAAAAATTTGATGCTAGTCACACTTGTTCTCATTGTAAGAATAATCGAATTAAAATGCAAGAGATGGTGAAATGGTTGCTTATTCTAGAATTGCCTCTTGTGAAAATTGCCCTAAGCTTACAATTGAGATTGAAGCTTTAAACAAGACTCTTGAAGAGAAAGCTAAAATTGAAAGATCTATATCTCTTACTGCTTCCAAGAAAGTTATTGATTCTTCCTCTTGTATGTTGCATCTTTGAAATTGAAGCGCTATTGGTAAGATACAAGAGGCTTTTAGAGTCAAATTTAAGGAGCGATTGAATAGGATTGGAGAGTCCTATTGTGTGTCTTGTGAGGCTCTGAAAGTGGAAGTCGATCTTCTTAAGAGCAAACATGTTGAGGCAATCGATTCTAAAAAGTGCTCCAATTGTGGAGTTTTGGCAAAAGAGAACGATTACCTCAAAATGACTCTTGAGAGGTTTTCTAGTGGGAAAAGAAGCTCAACTTGATTCTAGACCAATCCAAGGTGAGTGTGAAAAATAGTGGCCTAGGCTTTAAGTCCCTAGAGCTTTCCAAGAATCTCACACCAAAGATTGCTAGAATTGTGAAAAGTGGTTTGGTTGAGCAAGAACCTCCTATGTCTTCAAAGGTTGTTCTTAAATCTGTAGGTTCTGCTCAATCTCTTTCTAGCAAGAAAGGTGCTTCGTCTCACCAAGACGGACCCCTCAAAGGTCAAGTACAATTGCACCTTCTCGCAAGAAAGAGAGCCACACTGCTGAGTTTTGCTTCCGAAGAGCAAAAATTGAGAGGAAAGAGAGGATGAGCACTTTGAGATCCATTAGAGGAGTCTCTTCTTCAGTTGTAGTCTCTAGAGCCGGGCAGCCTATTCAGCGTACCATTTATAGGCCTAGGTTTGTAGAGAACTCTGTTGACTCTTTTGGTGGGTCCAGGCAGCAGTTTGGTCTTGGATATCGTGAGGATAGACCACGGGTAGCACCTAGACAGGGGGAGTATCGGTCTTTTGGTAGATCGTTTTGGAGAGGTCCAGGTGGTGCTCATGGGCATTCTTATGATTTTGTTCCTAATCATTTTTCTGCTGCTTCTTTTGCTATTCCCAGGCCTCATCCATCTCAGTACTGGACTCCTAGAACTTTTATCTCAAATCCCAGTACTGAGGCTTGGATGTTTTGAGGGAAGTTGCTCCTTTTGCATTCATTGTATCATAATGCATGTTTCATTTCATTTGTCTTGCATTGTATAATAAAATTAGTGGAGCTTTGATTATTATCCTTGTATGACTTGATTCCATCTTCTATACCTTGTCATATCAAGTGATAGTCTGCTAGATTTCTTTTATGGCTCTTCTTGTTTAGCTTAGCTTTTGCCTTGCTAGCTTTATATCTGTGAGCAAATTGAATCAAATCATGTCTTGTTGGATCTTGTGACTAGTTTTGCTCTAGTGATCCTTTTATGATTCTTGCCATGTCAAATAGGTCGAATTGAGTCTTGAACTTTTTTGAGATGAAAAATGAGTTTTTTATCTTCTTAAGTCAAGCAAATGAAAAATGAGATTTTCTGTGCGAAAAAACTGATCTCACCAATCCTTTCTCATGAGACGGCTTGCCATTGCACTAGGCATGAACTCAGGGGGAGTTTTGGATGACCTAGACCACTCTTTTAAGCTTATCGCTTGAGATGGTCGCGGCAAGGCTTGAGATCTAGCACAGAGGAAAAATCCTTTGAGGAAATGCTCAAAATGCTAAGTGCTTGAGTTTTGCTTCAAAAGAATACTCTTATTGCTCAAAATGCCTCAGTTCTTGTGTTGAGTCTCTTTTTACTTATAGACATGGCTTGACTCATTTTTGGTTGCTTTTAGTGGATCTATGATATTGAGCAACCTTTCATGATTTTAATTCTTTTAATCTCAGATTGCTGCTATTTTGGTTGTAGCTTTGCAGTACATGTTTTGCCATGATTGAATATAGCTTCTACTCTTTTTATGGCTTGGTATATGTCTTGTACTGTCTACATAGATAATGGTCATGGCTCCTTTTGTTAAATTTCAAAAATAAAGTCATTTCTTCATGCTCGTTCTTGTCCCATGCATCTTGATGAATTCATTGTCAAAGGGGGAGAAGGATTGAAGAAAATGCTGCTTTGGAGCTTTTGGTTTACAGAAGGTTTCATACATAAAAGAACACACACACACACACAAATTTTTTTTTGTGAACCTTTTGAAAATTTGTGATCATAGTGAGTTGAGTCTCTGGGTTTTATTGCCTTTTTCTGAATTGAATTGAAATTCAAGAAGACTCACAATGATCAAAGGTCAAATAGAACATATTGTCTTTCATATGGACCTTAGTGAGATTTTTGGCCATCTTCTGGAATTTGAATCCTTTTGTGCGTTAATTGCCTTATCTCACTTGCCTGTACTATTCTGAAGCCAGCTTGGTCGGTTCCTAAGCTTTTTCTTGCTTATGGACCAAGTTGTGCCTTTATCGAAAAACGGCGATTTTACTTTTCATTTGAAAAACCACATTTTCTGAAAATTGCCAATGTGTTCATCAAGGGGAGATTGTGGATATCGTGAGGATATGTGCACGATCTCGGGATGATGAGTCAATTGGCAATGGCGTTGTTGGTTTGCAAAATCTCGCTTTGAGGTTTGCTTCATCTTTGTCGGACCACAAAGCGATCGGCCGGTGGTGTGGCGGTCGGACCGCCCGTGGGACTGATCGGACGGCGGTGGAGGCGGTCGGACCGGCCGACCTAAAGTTGGATTTTGGGGCTAATCCAAAAATAGGTTGTGTAGGCGGTGAGGAGTCTCACGGATGTGGTTTCATCATTTTTGGAGCTCCCAGTCAAAAGTTCTATTGAGTTGAAAATTCCGAAGGTTTGGATTTTCAAGCTAGAATTTTGGCTAAGTCTTTGGACCGGTCCGACCGCCGTTGTGGGAGCGGTCCGGCCGGCATGAAATCGGTCGGATGGCCTGTGGCTGATCGACCGGCGATCACTGGAGGTGAGCCAAGTGTTGCATTGTTGGTTTTGATTGTGTTATCATATGAACTCCAATGCTTTATTGGTGTATATTGCATTGCGGAACTAACGTGGGTCAAGTTGTGAAGAACTTGTTCCCGGAAACGATTTGTTTGTCTATTCTTTGTGCGGGTGGCTTGCAGTCAACGACGTCAGCGGTGAGTGGATCGGGACTACGCTTGGAGGCCGAGGTCCGAGCGATCATGGATGCGGGTGAGGTCGTGTGACTCAAGCATGGTGCAGGATGGGCAAGATGGATCGAACGGGTGGTTCGGTGCAGCTGGTTGAATCAGGCGGTGCGGATATCGGTGCGAGTCTCTGGGAGGTTCCGATGGGATTCGGACAAGAGAGGCTTGGCGACGCGATGAGAACCGCCGATCAACCTACGTGGTGAAGGTGCAATTGCTTCAAGTGTTATTTGTGTGTGGGTCCCATGTGTAAGTGACCCCAAAAAGAAAACCCTAGCTCTCTAGTATAAATAGGAAAGGGGGAGGTGGAAAACAAGAGAGGCATTCATTTGGACTTCCTTAGACTTTTCTAGGGTTAGGGTTTGGAGAGGAAGAGAGGGAGAGATTGTATGCTCCTTGGGTGAGCTCTTGTCCTCCTTGTTGGAGTGGCTTTGTAAGCATCTTGTGAGATCAATCAATCTTGTGATGCTTGCTTGTGAGATCTTTTGTCTCCCTTTTTGTGTTCTTCTCTCATTTGAATGAATTTGGTGCTTCCTTGATTCAAGGATTTTTACTTGGTCTTTTGACCCACTTTGTCTTGCTTTGATGTGTGGGAATACTCCTAGAATCATCTAGACCATCAATCCCCACTAGCAAGTCTTGAATCAAAGTTTTCATATTTCTAGGGTTTGTGCACTTCTTTGTTTAATCCTTGAGAGATCGATTCGCGAAGTGGATCTGAAGGATCGTCGCTAGAAATAGGTCTCTAATATCATTAGGGAGGTGTGCTCGAAATTTGGTCAAGTTTCATTGGTTGAATCAAAAGTTGGATCAAATTTCGTTTTGGATTTGGGTTCATTTTTCAGTACTGGACTGTACCGGTCTGACCGGTTTTATAACGGCGGTCCGACCGCCCGTATATTCAGAGAGCTGTTCTGCCGGGTCGAACCGCTGTCCACCGGTCCGATCGCCGATTAGTTGTCGGTCGATCATTGGTTGAACGTCGGTCCGACCGCCCGTGGTAGCCGGTCTGACCGCCTGTGCCCAGATCAACCCTTTGTGTTTAAGTCTCCACATTTGTGTCGTGTGGTTGTCAGGGGTTATCGAATTCAGCACAAGGCGTCCGCTGTGTGCTTACTGATCTTCTTAGCTTTCATAGCTAAAGGAGTTAAGTTCGTGTTGAATTCGACTTAGGCGAGAAAATTGTGAAAGCGCCTATTCACCCCCCCTCAGTCGCCTTTCCGGTCCTACAGTAGTAATTTGTGCACTAAACTCCGCTTTCCACTGTTCCTCGCGCTCGGCCTTGGATCTCTTCTGACTCCTATACGCCTCGGAATCATGTGGGAATTTATGCTTCCATGTTACATAAACCCCAAGGCCTCGCGTGTGACCCGGGTGCTCCTTGTTTTCCAGGGTCGTGGATAGTATATCCTTCTCCCTGACTGCTTTGACCGAGCCTTGGGAAGATTGGGTATTCAATGTTTGCTACAAGAGTCCATCATGTTATTTTAGACTCTACGAAGTTATGGACTTATTAACAACTAGATAGTTCAACATATCTTACCAGGCATTGGGACACTCCCTCGTCTACCGGGTTTGTGAAAGAGATGGCAACCAATGACGTGGTTGAGGCCCTTGCTCTTAACCAGTTTCGGGTGCGCTCGTCTATGATCCCAGTAAATGGCGAGGAGACCTCCGACTGGATTGCCACATCGTCCTCACTTATCCATCCCAGTATTTTACTCGTGTATCCAGCAGTGCCAAGTCTGTGGGGGTGAATATTTTGTGTCTGGATAGACTTTTACGCCGCACTTTGCTGCTTAAATTCGTCTATCATCTTCATCCGCACAAAGGCGTCCCATCTATCCAACGACACAAAACTATACTTCATGCAGGGCGTCCGATCCTTGTTCACGTACTCCGTGACAAGCTTACTCTTGAAGATATTTCAAGCGTGTCTCATCGCGAGAAACGCCTGCCATCGCCCTTGTCCGTAGAATTCTGGTAGGATCTCGAATGACGTTGTAATTTCAGTCCACAGCTGCGCTTTCTCTACGTCCTTCAGATCCTTCAATTTTTTGTGTGGTGATGGGGACCCGTTCCCTTCCAAGTATACTGTTGGTGGTCCGGAATACTACCGCTTCTTTCTTGGGAAGCACAAGGGCCCCAGAGGTACTGCTGGCCATGATGGTCATTTGATCCATATGCATTTTCGATATTCCTCTGGCATGTCACTTAGGTACACTTTCCTCAGAGATCCAGACACATTCGGCGATATCAATGACAGCGGCGAAGACAGTGCAGACGTCATCTATCTTAGTTTCTATCTTACAAGATTAACAAATCAATACTACATCAATAAATGATGTTACTGCAAGAACAACAAATCAGTATCACAGTAATCAGGATAAAATGCTCAAAAGATAGAACTCATAACAAAATAAATCATCAATTGAGAGTTCACTACCAATATTTCAATTGAACCAACTACATAATATTTCAATTGACAGGAATATAAACAATGACTGAACAATAATCACAGTGAATATAAGCTACCAACAGAATGGGGCAAAATAACCAGACATCATCAACAAAATGAAACAGAGGGATCTGATGAGCATGAACAACAAGACACAATATTAGAGAATCCAAAACGGTGAGCTCGTACCTCCCACAACATTACTAAACAATATCTCTCAGTGCTAGAGTCAATCAAATCAACACAATTTGAAACATCTACTAGCACAATCCAAAGCGGTGACCTTGTACCTTGACATGAGGTGTGGACGAAGAGGGAGTCAAGGTCAGGGGAGCGGGGCGTCGTCGAGGTCAGGGGCGGCGATGTCAAGGTCGGGGGTCGCAGAGGGAGGATACCAGCACGGGGAGGAGGTAGAGGGTTGTAGAGCGAGAACGCTGGCGCGGGGAGGAGGAGGTGTGGTGATGATGGTGGCGCAGGGGAGGAGTACGGCTTGGGGACGACGGTGCGGAGAGAGGAGGCTCAGGGATGACGGCGGCGTAGGAGAGGAGGACGGTGCGGAGAAAGGTGGCTCGGGAGGAACACGGGAAGTCAGGGCGCTAGGGAGGCGGACCAGAGAGTGAGCTCTGAGGAGTAAGGACGCAAACCCTAGTAGGGCCCTACTCATAAATGCATATCGCAGATGGTCCTCTTAAAGAACCATCTGTGATAAGCTCTATGGTCGTAAACTTTACTACGACCACCACCTGGTCGTGAGTATATCATAGACGGTTCTATTTCAGAACCATCTACAATAAGCGAGCACATCACAGACGGTTATATTTAAGAACCGTGTGTGATAAGAAAGCCACGACCACCACCTGGTCATAAACATATCACAGACGGTTCTATTCTAGAACCGTTTACGATAAGTGAGCATCTCACGGATGGTTATATTTAAGAACCGTGTGTGATAAGTATCACAGACTGTTCTATTGTGGAACCATCTGTGATGCTCAGCACGGGAATTTTTGGACGCGTGCATAGGAGATAAAATATTTTGGCGCCTTAGGAATCGTCTGTGCTACATATATCACAGACGGTTGGTTCCACAAAATCGCATGTGATAGTTCCTTATGTAGCTGAAAATATTCTTTTTTGGCAAATCTCAGGAAAGTGAATCAATTACAATAGAATAATTCCTTAATTATATGCTGAGTTTCTTAATTACAATAGAACAATTTTCCAAATAGGTATTCACCATGTGGGATCATTCCACTTGGCTATTTCGTTTGAAAAAACAGCCCTTCACAATGATTGAAGCGCATATAGCTATATTTCTCACTAGGTTCTTCCTCGAGCCCGATCCCATCTCTGAAAGGAGGCAACTCGTCAAATTGATTGTACTCTTCCTTATCCATGATATTCTCAACTCCGACAATTCTTCTTTTTCCATGAATAACTACGTGGTGGTTCTTATTTGCCGGGTCCTTTACATAAAAAAACTTGAACAACTTGTTTAGCGAGTACAAATGGTTCGTCTTTGTATCTAACACATTCGAGGTCCACAGTAGTGATGTCATACTTATCAGCCTTCACACCCTGTGAAAGTTTGACCCAATGGCACCGAAATAGGAGGATCTTGAAAAGTACGTAGTCGAGCTCCCAAATCTCCTCTACGAACCCATTGTAGGAGCTCGACCCAATGGTATTGAATGGCTCGTGAAACACATCAATGAGGACACCGCTGTTTTGAACTATGCTCTTCCTATCCTGAACTGTCGTATAAAATATGTACTCATTTATGACGTATCCTTGCCATGTCATAATTGTAAATTTTGGTCCTTTTGCCAACCATAACAGCATATCATCACTTGATGATGGCTTCCTAGTGAATCGCACCTTTAACCATCCGTTGAACCGGCGGTTGTGCTCTCTCGTGATCTAAACCCCCGACCGGCCTGGACTCTGTTGGTGTACCATGTATTTGTACTCGTCAATGTACGGAGACACTTGAGTCATGTGTTGCAAGACCGTAAAATGGGCTTAAGCGTACGTGTCAAAATCAGGAGTGATTGCCTTCCTTCTGATGGTCTCGATACCCTCTAACCTTTCCTCATGATGAGATAGAGGCATATTCCACTCGAGCCATTGATTCGATGATGATGCCCTCGAGCCATACGACTTAGTCGTACCTCTCGAATACATATGATGTAGGCGTAATCTCAATAATGATCTTTTCTTGACATAACCTTCGATGATCGATGACCTTGATGCCCTCGAGCCGAGATCGATTCCTTTCTCTCGACTTGGAAATTCTCAGGTCTGAGAGAGTATGGTTTTCATCTCCAAACTTCGGGGTTCTGATCATGACCAGTGGCCCTGGCCCATAGAGGGCCGCCAAAGGGGGCACCACCCCCCAAAACCCTAGTGCCTCCACCCCCCCCTTGAGCCGCCTCTCCTCCCCTTGAGCCGCCCCATCTCCTCCCCCTCCTCCTAGGCGCCTCCCCTCCATTGGTGGCTGCCATTGGAGATCCCCGAGCTCACCCGGTCTTCCACGCGTTCATCTTCGGTTCTTCCTTGCATTCCAATCGGGTTCGTGGAGTTGGGGCTGGCCAAAGAAGGAGAGGGAAGTCTTCGAAGTTGATCCTCGTCGTTCTTGGTCTACAAGGGTAACGAGAGACCCCATCGCTGTTTGATTGCATGTTAGTAGATCGGTTCTGTACAGAATGTTGCAACTCGGTTTTGGGTGCCTTAGAGGCAGAATTGGAGGTTTTCTCCTTCTAGAGTTTTGTTCCTTATTTCATTAGCTTTCTTTTGGCACCTGGATCACGAATTTTCACCTAGTAGATCAAAAGTTATGACTGTTTTACTACGTGCTGGTCTGTCTGTCAGAACTCTGGGTATAGTCGGTTGCACCTAGGTTTTGATCTAGTTAGAGTCAGAATCAGGTCGGCCACCCAACTAGGTTTTTGAATATAATTTCATCATGTTTCCAGGCCATTATTTTATATTGTAGGCGGTGAAGCGGTGAGTGGAGGGGTATCTCAATTACCTCTTGCACAGTAAGTAATTTGTATTCAATGATTGATGTCATGTATGTTGTGTGAATGAATGCTTACATTTGTTCGATAATGAATCATGTACCTCTCGAATGGGTACATATGATGTAGGAACACAGGGCCACGTATCTTCATCTCTTTCACAAGGTTAACAATAAGATGGATAATGATATCGAAAAATAACGAAGGAAAATACATCTCAAGATGACATAGAGTCGTCACCACCTCGGCCTGTAGAGCATCTAGTCCTTCAGAATCGATGACCTTCTGAGCAATTGAGTTAAAGAAATAACATAGCCTCACGATTTCCACTCGGACCGTGTTCGGCAAAATACTTCAAATTGCAACAAAAAGTATTTGTGTCATGAGTACATGACAATCGTGAGACTTCATACTAATTAATTTCAAATTTTCCATAAAAACAAGGAAGAATGATCTTGTGGAGGGTAATCACGCTGCACTCACATCATATATCAAACAATTTGAGGACTTTTATTGTGTAGTTATGATTTGTGTTGCATTGTAATAAGCCATCATGGCCTTGTTTACCATATCTAATTGTTTACTTCCAATACTTGTTTCCATATATTCTTAATACTTGCTTCACCTTATCATGCGATTTGATGTTATTCATTTGAAAGTAGTGATTGTAGACTCTTGCACATCATATAGTCTTTCTCTCGGCCTTGGACAGAGTGTAGCAAGCTGGGAGAAGGTACATTCTTCCTTTATCAGTCTCTTTCAGTGCTAACTTGGTCCTTATATTCATATCAACCAAGTCACATCGTGCGTTGACACTATCCTTTGTTTTGTCACAAATGTTCAATAAGAAACCAATCAAGCTATCACATACATTCTTCTCTACGTGCATGACATCGTTGCAGTGGCGAACTTCTAAGTGGTCCCAATAAGGTAAGTCCCAAAAAATTGATTGCTTTTTGCAGATGTTCTTCTCACGGGTCCTCAATTTACGTCCCTTTCTAAGCACAACATCGATATCCTTAACCATATCATATGCCTCTTTCCCTCTAAAAGCCTCTGGAGGTGAACAGTCATCCTTATTTCCGTCGAATTGTTTCTTCATCTTGCGGTATGGGTGATACCTGGGAAGGAACCTACGGTGATCCATGTACACAGTTTTGCGTGAGTTATTCAGCCACACACTCTCGGTATCATGCAACCAGTGCGAACATACTTTGGCACCTTTTGTACTGAACACCGACAGGTTACCAAGGGCAAGAAAATCATTGATTGTGCAGAACAACATGGCGTGTAAAGTGAAGTTCTCTCGTTTATACACATTGCATGTACCACTTCGTTCCAAAGTGTCACAAGACCCTCCAGCAATGGTGCTAGATACACATCAATATTGTTCCCAGGTTACTTCGGCCCTTGGATAAGTAGTGACATCAAAATGTACTTCCGCTTCGTACACATCAAAGGAGGAAGGTTGTACATACATAGATTCATGGGCCAGGTGCTATGTCGGCTGCTCATGTTACCGAAAGGATTCAATATATCTGTACTCAATTCAAACCTTATATTCCTTGGTTCCACACCGAAGTCTTCGAAGCTCCGATCATAGTTTCTCCACTGGGCAGAATCAGCATGGTTTCTTATCTTTCCATCTTTGTTACGCTCCGTCGAGTGCCAACGCAGCAATCTTACCTCCTCTTGATTTGCAAATAAATGCTTCAAACGGGTAATTATATACAGATACCACGTAATATCCCAAAGCTCTCTTACCAAAATAAAATTAATAAATGTATTATTTTATTGGATTTTATGAAATTTAAAAGACTTTTATTGCTTTTCTTGAATTTCCAAGATTCTAAAAGTCAAAAATAAAATTTATTGAGGTGTTGGGTTTTATTGGATTTAAAGTTGAACAAGAAATTTTAATTAACTTTCTAAATTTTTTGGACTTTAAAAGGTATTTTCCAATTTTTTAGAAATTTAAAATAATTTATTTGAAAAATTTTTGTGATTTTTTCTAGAATTTTTTTGAACTTCATTTACCATTTTCTTGAAGCTGAATTGATTTAACTCAAATTCTGAAATTAATAAATAAATCTAAAATTCCTAACTCATTCTGGACCGAAACCCAAAACTCCCATCCAGCTCCCCGACCCACTCAGCCCACTCCATCACCCGCATCCCTCACCCTCTCTCTCTCTCCTTCCTCTCACTTCCGAGGCGGGCCCGCCTATCAGGTCGCTACCTTCCTCCTCGTTCTTGCTTCCCCCACTAAACCGTCCGCCATGGCAGCGCCCCTGAGCTCGCCCCGGCTTCACTTCCTTCCTTGCTTTCCAGCGCATTCAAGTGCATTCAAATCCATTTACTCTGCCGCCCCCATTACAGCCAAAAACTCCCATTTTAATGCGCGTCTTCGCCGGAATTTTGTAATGGCCGGCCGCCACCGTTTCATCTCGTTGTCCCCACACGTAACACCAAATTCAATTCTGTTTGTGGTGTTATGACCCCATCTTCATCACCCCTGTTACCATACCATCAATTGCACGTTTTCTCCACTCCTTGCAATCAATTTTACAGTTTCCTCTGTTCTTTATTTCATCCCGAAACTGCTCAATTAATCCTCAAATATTCCCGTCGTTTCGGCTACGCCCTTGCCCTATAAAAGGGGCATGGCCTTCGCATTTCTCCCCTCACTCCATTCCCCGTAACTATGACCACTCTGCTCGTCTCTATCCGCTGGAATCAAAACCTGAAGCTCCTTTGCCTCCAACCCTAACATCGTTGATTGCGCCGCGGTCCGTCGATCTCTGGGGTCGTCGTCTACACCAGGAGCTTCGTCGTGTCATGTTCTACCTCAGGCACACTTCTTATTCGCCGAAGGACCATCGGAGTACCGTCTCCACCAGAACACATACCCCGTCGCCGTCAAACCTCCCCGCCGCCGGCCACTCCGTTGTGCTTCGCCGCCGTAAGGTATCCCTTAAGGTTCAACGCCATCTCCTCTTCTTTTTGTGCACCTTTGCGTAACTTGCTGTGGCGCGTAGTGCCGACGAGCTTGTAGTCGGGTGCCGCCGCTTTTGCCCTATGTAGTCAAAACCTTTTGCCTAGGTAGTCGTAGCTCCTTTCGCCTAAGTAGTCATAGCTCCCTTCGCCTAAGTAGTCATAGTTCCCTCCTACTAGGTAGTCGTAGACTTCCGCCGATCAGGTAGTCGTAGCCTTCCGTCGACTAGGTAATGGTAGCCTTCCGTCGACTAGGTAGTCGTACCATGCTTTCGACTTGGTAATCGTATCCTTCTTTCGACCAGTGTTGTTGAAACCTTCTTTTGACCAGTGTTGTCAAAACCTTTCCTTCGATCAGTGTAGTCGAAACCTTTCCTTCGACCAGTGTAGTTGTAATGTCCTTCGACCAGCGTACTCAAAAGATGCACCGTACTCGGATGATGAACAGTACTCGGGAGGTAAATACTACTCGAAGGTGAATAGTACTCAGAAGATGAACCGTACTCGGATGATGAACAATACTCGAGGGTGAACAGTACTCGAAGGTGAACAATGCTCAGATGTTGCCGTACTCTGGAGATGAACAGTACTAGGAAGATGCACCATACTCGGGAGGTGAACGACGCTCAAAAGATGCACCGTACTCGAAAGATGAACAGTACTGGGAGGTGAACATTGCTCAGAAGATGAACAATACTTGTTGGAGAAGAGTACTCAGAAGATGCACCGTACTCGAATGATGAACAGTACTTTAGGTGAATAGTACTCAGAATTCAATCATTTCTTGTGATATCCAAACTTTCGGATGTTCGTTCTCCTTCATATGAACTCTGAATCTGTTGATTTTTGTTCCTAAATCCATATAAATTCAATGTCTACCTTCCAGAACTAAAATTATTTAATTTGGAGTTTATTTGTATTTTTGTTTGAATTTATTTGTTCTTATTGTATTTTTCGCGTATAGATTTCGACGACTCTTGGGAATTTGAATTAGCAGAAGAAGAGTCATTCGAGAAGGCAAGTTATACCCTTGATCAAGTTGACCCTATTATGTTTAAATTATTTAAATTTTGTTTTAAATTATTATTGCATGCTTATTTATACTAAAAATAATTTAAATCCCTATTTTAAATTTATGGTCATTCCTAATTCCTTTGTACATCCAATTTTGACATTGAATCAAACATACCTTGACACCTTAGATAAAATCTAGTTTGTGCAATAGTATAAACTAAAACATTTTGGGAAAAATTATGCTTAGTCATGCTTAGACTCAAAATTATTTGATTTGAGAATTTTCAGCCAAAAATCAAATATTGTTTAAATCGTATTCATGATATTGTTGTGTCATGAGGGTTTATAAAAGATTTTAAAAAATAAAATAAAATAAACTGGTTTGGACTTGGGCGAATTGGATAGTTGGTGTGTGCAGGTTTATGCATGGACTTAATTCGGGAATGGTTGAGCCCTAGGGGTTATTTTGAAAGTCGTCCAAGTCACTTTAGAACCGGTCTTCGAGCCGTATCTTGTTAAGCCCCATCGTACTACCACATGTCCTGTGTGGTGGGACTTGGCTAACTAATTTGCAACATTTCACCGTGGTTGTACCATCCAGTTGCGTGAGTGTCTGTATGACCTACTTCTATGTATTCCCACCTGGCGCAAGAGGGGCCCTAAATCCGGCGGATGGTTCAATCCAAAGGAAGCGAAACCTTAGCGAGGTGAGATTATGGTGGGATGGTGTATTGTAAAGGCCTTGATGTGTGTGCTAGACTGCTTACCTATGGTAGTGAGCAATGGTATCGACGGATGCCAAACAAACTAGAGGGGTCGTGTTGTGTCGGTAAAGTTGTATAACCTTTGCAGAGTGTAAAACTATTCAAACTGTCGTGTCCACAGTCATGGACATACTAAGCAAAGCCACTCTAAGTTAGACTTTGGTTTTGATTTCAAAATATCTTAATACATGATTTTGGATAGTTTATCCAATTGAGAAATTGGGCGGTTAGCCATACGAGAGGAGGGTATCCATCACTATATTTCATATGAAGGTTATCCTACTATAAAACTTGAGAATTTATAAAATGAATTTTAGTTATAGAATAATTGTTTTAGAACTTAGTACAAATATTTAAAGAAAATATTGCTTTATGCAAATTCAACCAATAAGCCTTCCTTTGATATATACCTGCATGCATTATAATCTGTTATTTGGCGTAACTTGTGGAGCACGGTTGTTTGTGCTCACCAATGCTTAATGCAAATAAATTTCAAAGGAGAGGGACTTCACCTCCGGTGTGGGTCATGATAACTAGGCTGCTACCTAAGTCGATTACATGTGGCCGATCAGCTGGACTCTCCTACTTCTCCATCCTCCTTCACTGTGTTCATTATTGTTGGCTTGTAAGCCTATTTTGTAATAAACTTTTATTATTAATTAATAAATGTGTGATTTGATTTTGCTATCACTTTTGTTTGACTGTGTACACTAGCTATTCCTAGAGTAGTATATGGAACATAGAGAATCTGGGATCCTTCGTTTCCAGGTTCGACATACCACAACACCGTAGCAGGAGGTACTGCTTCACCTCGATGCCCTCGCCGTCATCGGAGTGATTCTTACGCTTGTATCAGGATGCTTTGCACACCGGACATACATGCATATCTACATACTCTTGTCGGACCAACCATTGCTTGCCTTCAATTTAAACAGTTCAAGCACGGATGAAAACCTTGTGTATTTCGGCTTACAGCCAGGGAATAAAGGTTTCACCGAGTCCTCCGTTAAGCCCTCAAATTTACCAAACTCTCTCTCACTATAGTCCCCTTTTGCATTGCGTAGCATTTGATCTAGATTGTCATCGTGCGACCTACCCTCATCGAAAGCACAGTCCACATCTGGCATATCGTTGTCTCTCTCGATGATGTTACTACCTTTCGATATAATCTGCTCTTCACTGTGACTGGTCCAATATGTATACTCCTTTTTGAAACCCCTTCGAACAAAGTGCCATTCGATTTGCGTCGGGTTGGTAAACATATTCAGATTATCTCAATCAATGCATGAACAGTACATAAATTTTATTCCCCTTCTTCAACATATCTTGCTCGGAAGCTCTTCTAAAAGCGGACACGCCATCAATGTACTCTTCACTCACACGGTTCTCAACGTACATCTAGTTTCGGTCCATCTGCACTACGCAAGTGACAAATTAGATTAATGCATGCAACTACGTACTCTTCCTATTGACCAAACATACTACAAATTGAATAGCGAGTAACCCTAGGCAAATTTAAAGGATTACAGATAGTTACCCTTGGAGCTCACCACGAAGATCCCAAATATCCCGTGAGATCTCTTTCTATTGACCAACCTCTCTTTCTTCCTCCTTTCCTTCTCCTCCCTTCCTCCTTCTTTTGACATAGTTAGAACCTAGGCTCACTATGATGTAAATAATATTATTTTACACAATACAGAACAAGTAAATGTATATACACATACAACTCATTGTTCTATTGTAAATCTTAACTGCCAATAACCTCCTTGGATGATAAACCTAGCTATCATTGATCTCTCTAGATTATAATGCATATAATTAAAAGTAAATAGTAACCTTAGATCACCAAGAATAAATAGATGTACAAGCACACTTACAAATCTATGACATTTAATTCTTTCTCCAAACGCCCCAGAGCTGGCTGCTTCCTTCAAAGTAGACGCATAACAGAGACAGATCTCACTACAAACAAATTTGTTTGGAGTCGGGACGATCAGATATTTAATTGCGCATATCACATACCGTTCTTATAAAGAACCATCTGCGATACGTATCACATACGGTTTTCAATAACCACCGTATGTGATAATCGTAGGCCTCACAGAAACAAGAACTGTCTCTGACACTGTAATATGTATCACAGACGGTTCTCAATAATAACCGTATTTGATATGTGCCATTAAATATCTGGTAGTGCCCTCGGATCTAGATCTATCTGTAGTGAGAAATATCTCTGATATATATGTGGCTGCTTTGAAGGAGGCGGCTGGTTCTGGGGCGCATTTGGTGAAAGAAATATCATAGATTTTCTAGTGCGCTTGTAGATCTGCTATTTGTTCTTGGTGATCTAAGGTTAGTATTCATTTGTCTCTGATGCAACTACTTTGAAGAAGACGACGAGTACGCCTAAGAAAGAAACCAAACCCACCACAAAGTATGATCTTTTTTACACGGGGTCATCCACGCAGCATGAGGAGGATGAGACAGCAGCCACGGGCAACCTCATCGATCCTGCTAGTTCAAGAAGCATGGTTGCCAGGAGAGCGCATGAAGATGCTATTTCGCTGGCATTCCTCCAGACACAACAGCAGGCCTCGAATGTGCCCAAGTAGCATGAAATTCTCATCCTCCTCATGCTGCGTGGACGACCCCTAAAAATAGTTATCAGAGACAGTTCTTGTTAACAATCGTCTGTGATATATATCACAGACGGTTAAATTACAAACCATATGTGATAAATAAACATCACAGGTGGTTCTTGTTAATAACCGGCTTTGATAAGTAGGGCCAATCCTGATTTTATTATTTATTTGGCCCCTTCTTCCCACGGTCGTGGAACACAAGAGGTCGTGGTTATGGAGCGCAGGAACTCGTGGTCGTAGAAGGCAAGAGGTCGTGGTCGTGAAGTAGCTGGTTTCCCGTAGTTGTATGCAAAAAAGACTGTTCATATCACCAACGTGATGAGGATTGTTGACTAGTCAATTATCCAAGTATATCTTTATTCGTTTATTAACAAGCGCATTTTTGCTGGGCCCAAGTCAGGTTTCTGGGCCTATGACCAATTAAACATTCAGAATGTGGTCCTAATAGTCTTTCCTTTGACCATTCACAACTCCTTCCGGAGGCCCAGTTGGACCTCCTCTATGGGTTCCTCCAAGACCTCTCCAGGACCTTCTCCAGGACCTCCTCCAAAACCTCTCCAGGACCTCTCCCTTGTAGGGGAGGTCATAGAAGACGGTTACCCAAGTGTGATTAATAATAGTTGCACGTGAAGACATCGGCTATAACGATCATCATAAACGGACACAACGATTGGCGTGAAGAGGCACCACCGGAACCAACTGCCGACACTTGTAAAACTATAAATAGCCCGACCTATGTGCCCTTGTAACATATATTGACATCCAAACCCTAATCCATGTGTATTCACAGTTTTTTCCCTGTAATCAGAGCATACACTTTGCAATATATATTACCATTTTCGAGTCAATCGGCAAATAGATAGTAATCTTCATTTTTCCTTTATATTCTTGTTTGTCCGTTCTGTGACGAGAGTCCCAGATGTCGACAGCTGGCGCCGTCCGTGGGGAGCACTGTCATCATTCTCGCCGACTCGATCCCAGTAATGTGTCTTGTGCTTTTGACTTGCCTGCTTGGAGAGAAGAAAGCATCCTTGACATCTGTGACAACGATGAGGACATGGAGGAAAACTTCATCCTCGTGTCCAACAATGCCCATGGTTCCTTCGGGGCCATTGCTAAGGCACTGTTGCCCACCGAATCTCTTGCCTCCGCTGGCTCCACGCCGGCCGTGCCTTCGTCCATAGGTCCCATTGTGGATGAGTACCATCCCGAGCTTGTGTCCCTTGGAGAAGGAAATTCAAAAGATTCCTGGAGACCAGCTTTCCACGATGATCTCACTGGCAGCCTCCACACTGAAGGCCTGGAGAGAACATCTGGGGAGAATCTTCTCTTCACCTTACAATAAACCTCGTCCTCTTCCTCAGAGGACGATGGCATGTTCACCCTTCCACCTGTTCCAGCGGTCGTCAGGTCGTCGCCGTCGATGACAATCAACCCGATCCCCGTGATAATCCCAGAGCATCAGGGCAAAGCCAGGAGTAGGAAGAACAAGAATGCCTCCAACGAGAGGAAGAGGCCCGACAAGCCAAGATATGTGCCGCCACACAAGCGCACATCTCGCAGGTTCGTGACCTCTACTGCCGGGATGCATACGCCACCGCTGCTGACAACGATTTTAAGAGATCCAAATGCCTTACCAACCCCCATGTAGGAGGATTCCTCTGTAGAGCGCATTCGCTACTTAGCAAGCGCCAGCGCACGTCCTCCGAAAGGATTGACTCCGGAGCAAGGAGTGCAAGTAATGTGTGCAATTGCACAAGAGCTACAAGATGAGGCAGAGAACATTTCTGCTCGATCGCCCACTTTGCTTTCCCAAATGGATTCACACCTAGAAGGGCCCTCGATTGGACGTCAGAGACAAAGCCGAAATCATGATGCTCTTGGCCATCATGATCAAGGCCAAGGTGAGCATGACACCTATTTTTTGGGACATAATAGATGTCTTAGATCTCCTGTTGGTCGTAATAATCATCGTAATACACGACAATGTGTTGGACCTTATGCAAGTTGCAAAGCCTTTTTCCCTGGACTGAGGGACGTTACCTGGCCAGAGAAATTCAAGCCATGGAGTATGGAGACTTTTTACAGGACACAAAACTCATTGAAGTTCCTCCAAGTCTACACTACCGCTATCCAGGCTGCTGAAGGCGATGATAATGTAATGGCTAACTCTATCCCTATAGTCTTAAAAGGTTCCGCCAGAACCTGGTTATTCAACCAGCCCGAAGGATCTATATATAACTATGAGATGCTTTGTAATGCATTACAAAACAACTTTAAAAGTTGTTATGCAAAACCAGGGAAGGAGGATGATTTACATTGGCTCCGCCAAGCCCCCAAGGAAAATCTATGATAATTTGTAAAGCGTTTTATAGAAGTCTGTAATACTATCCCGAATATTTCTAACGACTCTATGATTCGCGCTTTTAAACAGACGGTGAGATATTGAAGGTTCACATAAGACTTCAACATCAACCCGCCCAAGTTCGTGTCGGAACTCTTCGACATGGCAAATCGGTACTCCGATGCCAATGAGGCAGTGGAATGGAATCGAATGGTGGATAAGGGGACCACCCCTCCTCAGCCAGGCCTTGAGGATGTCAAAGAAAAGAAATCCAAGAGGTGCGAAGGCTCCATGAGCAGCAGAGGAAAACCCAAGAAGAAGGAGAACGAGAGGTCCAAGCAGTCCATTAGGGAGGTCGCAGCAATTGACCAGCGACCACCATACGACAAAAGCAAAGGTCCTTGGACCAAAAGGAGGCAAGGAGGTCGTTCAAATGAACAAACTGCCCCACGATCTGTGAGTACGTCAAGGAGCAATGAGCGCTGGTGCCCATTGCATAAAGTTCCTGGTCATGACCTCCACAACTGTTGTACTTGGAATAAGCAAATGAAGGATTATTACAATGGGAAAGGTCCAATGTCTATCCCACCAGAAGACAACGAACCACCAGTGGTCCAAAGCATTGGCAAGGACACGGAAATGCCGTTTAAAAGACCGGATCACCACGTCAACATCATCTACGGGGGTTTTACCACCTACACCTCCAAGCGGCAGTACAAGGCAGCATGGAGGGACGTCAACAACGTTGAGGTCCCGCCTGGTCGTTCGGAATACCCTAAGTGGTCAGAGACCTCCCTGACCTTCACAAATGAGGACGTCCCTTAAGGTATGTCCACTTTCCATAAATTACCATTAGTAGTTTCTGCTACCATAAGTAATTACAGAGTCGGGAGGTGTAACATCCCAACTTTTGAGCCTTTGAAAATCTTTTATTTATTTGCTAGTTGAAAACCTCACCATTTGCATTTTATTTGAATTTAAATTTAAAAGCTTATTATAGACTTTCATGACAAAATGATTTAATATGATTAATCCCAACATCAACAACTGTCAAAACTATTTTATTTAGATTCTATGTGCTTAAATATATTTTATAGAATTTTATAGAATTTTATAGAATTTTAACAAGCTTATTTGCTATTTTCTAATTTCTAATTGTATTTTCTGGATTTTCTAAAAAGAGAAATCAATTAAATTTCTTCGGAACAGTGTTGGGCCGAAGCCCAACACTATTCCCACACGCTAGCCCATCTCCTCGCTTGCCCGCGCCCTTGACCGTTGGATGCACGATGCGTGCCCCTCATTTCGATCGGACGCCCACGCTCAACCCCGCCTTCCTCCGTTGGATAGCCGCCGCGTGGCCTCGCCCGCTGATCTCGCTCGCTCGCTCGCCCACGCCTCACTGCCAATGCCAGGTGGGACCGCCACAAGGTCGTCGTCTCCGCGCCTTTCGTCCTCCTCGCGCCCGCACCTTCGCCGCCATTGCCGAAGCTTCAAGCTTCGTACGACAAACGCGTATCCGTTGCGGATTCTTCGCGCCGACTTTACCAAATAAAATCCCGAGTTATCCCGTACCTATTTCTGTTGGAATCAAACCTGGATTCGGTAGATATCCCCGAGAATCAAGGATTCCAAAATCCCGACCGTTTCGGACTCGAATTGGGGGTTTCCAATTCCGGCGACCCTCGGGCCTATAAATACCCCCCTTAGGATCGCCCAGTCCGCCGCAACCCAGAGCCGCCACCCTCGTCTCCTCGATCATTCTAGCGCTGCCGCAATCTAAGATTTAGGGTTTTCAGCCGAGCTTCTTCTCCGGTGAATTGCGCCGCCAGCGTTGTCGCCCTTGCCCCACCGACTGCACCACCGTGATTAGCAAGGTCCCAGCTACCTCGTGCACCCCTCCTCGTCGCCGGAGCATCGCCGGAGCGCACTTCCGACAAAACCCGAAGCCCCACCACCGCTTCTTCCTCGCCACCGGTCGCCACCGTCGTTGCCAGCTACTGGTAAGGGCACCCCTGAGTGCGCAATAGCACGGGAACAATCTGGTACCCTCCGTCGCCGATGACTCACCACCAAACATGGTAGAGTATGAAGGACTTCTAGCCGGGCTACGAGCAGCCAAATCCCTCTGTGTCTATCGGCTCTTAGCGATGGCAGATTCGCAATTAGTTGTAAACCAGGTATCAAAAGAATACAGTTGTTCCGATGAGATAATGACTCAATACTTGGGTCAAGTGAGAAAGTTGGAAAAACACTTCAAGGACTTCGAAGTCCAACATATACCGCGCAAGGAAAACTCCTTAGAGGACCAGTTATCGAAATTGGATTCCTCACAAACGCCTGTTCCAACAGGTGTCTTTCTCAAATACCTTACAAAACCTTCAATAGAAATGGGTTCGACCACCTCGGAGGTCGGAATCATCTCACATCAGGGACATTGCCCGATGATCCTCAACATAATGATATGTTAATTCGAAGAGCACACATGTACAAGTTGGTCGAAGGATCATTGTACAGGAAGGGAGCATATGGTGTTCTCATGCATTGCATATCCCAGGACTCTGGAATAAAATTATTAAAAGAAATCCATGGGGGCTTGTATGGCACACATGCATCCTATAGAACACTAGTTGGTAAAGCTTTTCGGCAAGGCAATTACTGGCCCACCGGTCTACAAGATGTCATGCACCTTGTTAAGATCTGTTAGCAGTGTCAGTTCCATTCCAGGCAAGTGCACCAGCCATCTTATTAATTACAGACCATTCCCTTGTCATGGCCTTTTTCGACTTTGAGCATTGATATAGTTGGACAACTACCACAAGCACCCAATGGGTATAAATTCTTGTTCGTGGCCACTGATACATTCACTAAGTGGACATAAGCTGAACCAGTGGTTCGCATAACGGCTGCAGTAGCAAAGAAAATTTTTATATGAAACATTGTTACAAGATTTGGAATACCCAGTTGTCTTATCACGGACAATGGGAGCCAGTTTGTTAGTGATGTATTTCAAGATTATTATGACGAAATTGGTACTAAAATCTGCTTTGCTTCTATGGTGCATGCACAGAGCAATGGAGCAGTAAAAAGGGCCAATGGATATATTATGCAAGGTATTAAAAAGAGAGTTTTTAATCGCCTTAAGGCATGCTCAAAGAATTGGATGGAAGAGCTTTTTTCTGTTCTATGGGCATTGCGCACAACCACCAGTAGAGAAACTGGTGAGATACCATTCGCACTAGTCTACGGTGCAAAAGCAGTGTTACCTAGTGAGATTCAGCTAGGTTCCACACGCATATACCTCCTAGATCAAATAAATCAAGGAGATTTACGTGAAGATGATGTCAACATGCTGGAAGAAAGACGTGATCGAGCACTATTAAAATTGGCTACCTATCTGCAAGGGCTGAGACGCTACTATAATAGAAGAGTTTGTCCAAGAACACTTCATGTGGGTGACTTGGTCTTGAGACGAATTCAAAACTAATCCAACTTGAATAAGTTGTCCTCTAGATGGGAGGGTCCATATATTGTAGTCTCTGTCACTAGGCTAGGATCGATTAGATTAGCCATGGAGGATGGTCGTGTTTTATCTAACGCATGGAACATTGAACATCTTCGTAAATTCTATGTATAAGTATCTTTTTTCCATATTATATAATTTCAGTTATCATTTTGTTGTCAGTATTTTTAGTTTTTTCGACATAAATTTTTTCGTATCATTTCCCATACATGATCTCCATCTTTTCTGTCACTTACACAAGTGCTTACGGTCGATTAATTTAGCTCATGGGTCATAGTGTCTTTACTTATCAAATAACCATCGGTATTCATTTGGGAAATGACAACTGTTTGGGACCTCTTCTATAAGCCAATTCTCATTGCATAAGAGCCTAGCAATCTGACTTCATCTCCCTGAGTACACACATGTTCGAATCATTGATTTTGTAACAGATGTCCTGGTCCTAAAGATTTTATTCGCCCGAAACACTTCTCCTATTGCCTAACATAGTGTTCCAGGTGGGGAGCTACACATAACAAAATATACATAATCTTTATTTGCAAAATCAAGTCAGTCAACCTCTGCCAAATAATTACTATTATCATACACCAAAATTTTTCATTATCCCGTACAAATAAAACATGTCTATCATTACAATATCACTTTTGTACGCTTGAGCCAGGAGCATTTGAGGGAAGGGCAGGAGCACTAGCTTCAATATTCCTGATGATCTCTGCCACAACTAGTGTGATCCTAGATTGAGCCGCAACACCTACTTCTTTTGTCTTAAACTTGGGCGCATGGACAAGCTTCTGGAGATCGATGGAATCCCCATAAAGGAGATCAATCTTCAACAAGACTCAGTTTAAAGCTTGACTCATTGCCCTCGTCGAAGATTGATATATGGTATTCTTCATAGCGGGTATGTGTTTTTGAATATATTTGATTTGAGTATAGATATCATTTCTAAGATCGTCCAAGGTCATATTGGTCGTAAGAGGACTTATCAGAGCCTTCATATGTTCTGCGATCTCTCGTAAAGAAGCTAAAATCTGAGAAAAGTTATTTCCAGTAACTGTAGTAATTTCCTTGCCAGCCTTCATTAAGGTTTCTACCTTCTTTTCAAGCCCTTGTATGACAGTACGACTCCGTTTTTCCACTTTCTTCAAGTCTTGAATATGAAGATATTTGCTAGAAGAGGTCTTCTGAAGATCCTCTTTTACCTTTTCTAGTTCTGAGAAATGAACGAAAAAAGAGAATAAAACTCATGCATTTGATATAATAGATCAAATGCTCTGTAAGAAACAAAGAGAGGTTCTTTACCTTCCTTCTCCTTAACGAGCATCTTGTTCTACTCAAAGTGGTCATGAATTTCTTTAGATTGTCTGCCCAGGATCTCTTGTAACTTCTCATTCTTTTGAGTCAAGAGGCGAATTTCTTCGGTTTTCACTACCATGACCACCGCACTCTCCTCGGATCTTTTTTCTACCTTAGATAATTTTAATTTGAGAGCTTGAAGTGCAGACTCAGCATTTTCTTGTCCGGCTTTTGCAAGTAAACACTCCCTGTAAAGTAAACAAAGGCATAAATTATTTATTTAAACTAGTGTCTTACGATTGAATAATGACTTCTTGTACTTCTCTTTTTCTTCTCCAAAAGTTTTGAACTCCTCCACCATGTCAATATTGACTCTCCAGCACCTTTTGATAGATGTCATGAGGTCCTGGAGGTCTTTCGTCTCAGATCTAGGAGGCAAACGTTCCAGAGGTATCTCACCCTCAGTTGATCCACTTGAACCATACAAAAAACTCCTCTGGTTGGATCAGTACTGGTACTTTGCGGCTCCTAAGACATTCTATGAGTCAGGTCTATACTGGTAAATTCAAAGCAAATTTACTAAGATAAGAGGTTTACCAAGGGATGATTTTCTTCATCTTGAGCTTCGGTGGTCTCTTGGACCACCTCTTCTGTTTGATCCTCTTGAGAGGTCCTTTTAGTTTGGACCTCCATATCCTGTGGCATCCCCTTGGATGTCCCTGTAGTCATTGTCAGGACGTCCTGGACCACTTCCTCTGTGATCCTAGGAGGTACTTCCATCAGTAGAATTCCTTCTACCAGGGGTTCCGTTGTAGCCAATACAATTGGTGTCGACATTTGCTCCTGAGCCGTTAATTGTCCCCTTTTCGGGTCTGACAGCAAATCAAGGCTGAAGAGAAAAGAGAGGATTCATCATTTTAAAACCAAAATTATAAAGTTATTATCAAAGAACTTACTCTATCTCAAAGCTACTTTCGTTAAAGAACGACATAAAATCCTCATTTACAGTGAAAATGGGTTCTCTCCTTTGCTATGACGAGGAGGGAACTAAGGCCAGGGAGGTCCTTGGCCTTGGAACCCTTTAAAGAGAGACATCCCCTTCGGACTCTACTAATGATCCTTCGCCCTGGACCACCCTAGCCAAGAAATTTGATATAGAAGACATTGGATTGGGGGGGGGTTAAAGACATATCGGGAAATGAAAATCTTAACTTTTGTTTTCAATACCTCTCGGGTAGAAGGTTTCGAAGGAGTTGGAATTGAAGCAAGAGGTCTTGGAGAAGTTAAAACTGGTGCTGGTGTGGGTTTTGTTTTCTTTGGCATGATAGGAGATCTAGAGGAAATCTTTGCACTCTTTGCCAAAGAAGGAGAAGAGCTCGTACCGACATCTGAGATAGGACGTTTCTTTGATGTTGTCTATCCAGAAACACACAAATTAAATATGAGAAAATTTATTTCATATGTCTAGTTGATTTTTATGGATACTTACCGCTGTGCGATCTTTTCTAAGTGATAAAGTTACCCTAATCAAGCTTGGGGGATGCTCCTCTATATCGATCGGCTCCTTTTCTGGAACTCGATCCTTCATCAACCGCTCTCGCACTTGTCCGATGAAGCTGCCTCCGGCTGCATACAACCAACTCCCATAGACCTATAGCCGGACGCTTCCAAGGCTACGGAGATCATGCGGTTATAAAACTTACCAGAGGTAGACTTGGGTTTTACCTTTTCCTCAAATCACTCACCGTTCTTCGAGCTCTTGCTTTCTCCGTCCTCGACTAGGTTTCATCTTCTCCTCCGCCAACCCAATCAAAAAAACTTCTTGCTTCGAGCGAAATGGCCAAGAGGGTTTCGAATGGGAAGAATCGAGATGGATGCGCTAAGATCAAGATCTTGGTTGGAAGGTCACCTCTCAAGACAAACCTTTCTTTCATGAAGGTCGCTAAAAGAAATCTTCATGGGACTCGACCTCGAAGATATCAAAATGGATTAGCCTTATATTCAAGCCATTAAGGACTTGAAGGAAGAAGGGTTGACTTGATGGCATGTGGTGAAGGATTTCATCACACGCCTAATTAGTCCTCAAGAAACGAGCATCTCCTATGTGGAGATACTCGGGAAGAGGAGACCCAACCAGAGACTACGAGGAGGGTAAGTAATTGTCGACTTAGCTCTCTGCTTGGTCTTTCTCAACCTTGTCTAATATTCTTATCTATTTACACGCATCTTCACAGCCGAGGTTGACTCTAGAGTCGACTCATCCGAGAAGTCTCCGCCACCCGAGGGGCTTCCTCAAGTCATTGCGGCTTTGTCCGCAGATGAAAGGATAGAGCGCCTAAAGGTAATCAAAAGTTGATTCTTTCTTTAGGACTTTATAGTCGAGAAGATACTTACGATCGATGGTGATCGAGAATATCTTACGATCAAGAAAGAGTCGAGAAAAACTTACGACTTGGCACTAGTCGAGAAAACTTACGACTAATTAGTGATTCTTCTTTTTCGCTTTGTTTTACGTAAAGTAGGCATGGAAAATCGCCGACGACGAAGAAGTCGCATCGATGACTATTGGCGCTGGGTTGTCGAAGACCGAGGTCCTAGCTAGGACCTCATCGCTTGAAAGAGTTGGAGTATAAGAAAAAAATACTTTACTTTAACTATGAAAATTCAGTTTGAGTAAAAGATGAATAAGATGTTACCAAAACCTCCGGAGCTTTGGGAAACGGTCCTAGGATATCGAGACCCCTGTCGCAAAAGGCCAAGAAAGAGGTATTGTCTCGTAATGCTTGAGCCGGTTGGTGTATTTGTCTACCATGGAATTGGCATCGATACACTTTTTAACCAAAAGGCTTTACCAACCAATGTTCTCAGAGGAAGCATGTGTCCCACAGATGCCACGTGTATATCATGAAGGAGTGTTATTCCTTCGCTTTGCGGAATGCATCGCATGAGTATCCCTTGGGTTCCTCGCTTGTAGAGGACTCCTTCACCAAAGTATACATTTTGGCTTTTCGATAAACGATCGCCTCAAGATCATCTTGGCACGGAACCCTGCGAAGATACTCGTAGATGGGAGTCATCCGTGTATCCACTGGTCTTGCCCGTGGCGGGCTGGAGAAAGAGGTGGTTCTCTTGGAAGGTCACCTCTGAGAGCTGACCTTTCTTTGTGAGGAAGATGTATATCGTTATTCCTTCGTTTTGCGGAATGTCGCATGAGTATCCCTTGGGTTCCTCGTTTGTGAGGACTCCTTCGACCAAAGTATACATTTTGGCTTTTCGATAAACGAGCCTCAAGATCAGGTGCGAAGATACTCGTAGATGGGAGTCATCCGTATCCTCGTAGTCTAATGAGGCCATCTCAATAGGAGGTGTCTCGGTTCTTCGACCGAGGCGGCTTTGAGTTGCTCCAAGAAAACTCCTTTGGTACCGTAGATCGGAAGAAGCCATCCGAGCAAGTTGGTCATGAGAAATTATCCTTCGAGGATGAATTGTACCTCGAAACCTAAAAATGCTTTTCTAGCTTGCGAACTTCCGATAAGTATCGAGACATTGTCGAGCTAGAGCACTAGTACTCTTTCCGACTTGATTCACGACTAGTTGAGAGTCTCTCTCACGAGTAGTCGGCGAATCGAGAGTGCTTTCGCACTCGTATGCCGCCTAGCAAACCTTCGCACTCGCCACATTGTTAGTGGCACGAAAGTTTAGTTGTATGGCATACTTTAAGGTTTCTCGGTAGGAGATACGGGACCACCCGACCTTTCCGAGCCACTTAACGTAAGTGACCCGTCAAAGTACATCATCCATCGGTCGTGGGAATCGTCTTGGGGATCTGAGCAGTTCAGATTTGTCCATTCGGCGACAAAGTTTGCCAAGATCTGGGATTTTATGGCCGTTCGGGACACGAAATGGAGGTCGAACTCCCAAGTTCGTGACCATTTTGCCATGCGCCCCGCTATTTCCTTATTATGGAGGATCGCTCCCAAAGGAAACTCGGGCCAGCACGACTATTTTGTGCTTTGAAAATAAATCGCAATTTCTCGAAGACATGAGGAGGGCATATAGAAGTTTTGGACCCGAGGGTAGCGCTCCTTAGGCCGTGTAAAACTTCGGACGTAGTAAACCGGTCGTTATGCGTTTTCACGTTCTACGACGACGATCTGCGCTTTCTTTGCTCGTGGCGTGGCGGCTAGGTAAATTAAGAGCGTCTCTTCCGGCTTTGGAGAAACGAGCAGAGCACTCGAAGGTACCTCTTGACATCCTCGAAGGCGGCGTTTGCCTCGTTCGATCCTCAAAACCTTCATGTCTCCCGAGAAGTTTAAAGAAAGGTAGTCCTTTTCTCCTAGTCGTGCGATGAAACGACTTAAAGCCGCCATGCACCCAAGTGAGTTTATGGACTTCCTTTTTGTGGTTGGAGGGCGATCGGAGGATGGCCTTTATTTTTCAGATTTGCTTGATTCCTCGTTCGGATACTAGGAATCCAAGCAATTTTCTGAACAAATTCCAAACACACACTTCTATGGATTAAGTTTTAAGCGGTGCTTTACGAGATTGTCGAATGTTTCTTGTAGGTCGATGATATGATTAAGTCTCTTAATGCTTTTTACGACTAGATCATCAACATAGGCTTCCAAATTCGGCCTAATTGAGATGAAAAGTCGATTGCATTAGAAGTTGAAAAGAAGCGCGGCATTCTTTAGACCAAATGGCATTTGACATAGCAAAAGGTACCAAATGGAGTAATGAATGCGGTCTTTTCTTCATCGTTTAAACACATATTGATCCGTGGTATCGAATATGCATCTAAAAACTTAATATCTCACAACTGCAGTAGAATCAACGGTGATCGACACGAGGTAAAGGAAATCATCTTTTGGACAAGCTTTATTAAGATCAATAAAGTCCACGACATACGCCATTCTTTGTTTGACTTTTGACCATTCTGAGGTTAGCCAACCACTCTAGGTGGTTGACTTCTCTTATAAAGCCTGCTTTAAGTAGCTTATCCAACTCTGATTTAATAGCATCTCGTCGATCAGGGGCAAATCTCCGTAATTTTTGTTTTATGGGTACTTTATCAGGCCGTAAAGCTAGCCTGTGCTCGATCACCTCCCTGGGGACTCCGGGCATGTCGGATGCTTGCCACGCAAAGACATCTGCGTTAGCTCGGAGGAAGGTAATGAGGCGTCTTCCTATTTGGGGTCGGAAGTCTCCGTCTGAGCAGATCTTCGAGGGCTCCTCTGCGTCCAAAGGAACCTCTTTGACTTGGTCGTTCGGCTTTGGTGCAGCTTTAGGCTTCGACTTGCTAGTCGAAGGCTGACTTTCATCTCGAGTTGGAATTTGACCAACCATCTCGAGGGATCGACGGTCGCAGCTATACGCCATCTTTTTGTCACATTGAATGGTGATCACTCCTTTGGGACCTGGCATCTTAAGACATTGATACCCATAATGAGTAGCCATTAAGAATTTTGCTAAAGTTGGTCGTCCGAGTATGGCGTTATATGCCGTATCGAAATCGACCACATCAAAGGAGACTTTCTCTGTCCTGAAATTACTTGGTGAGCCAAATGTTAAAGGAAGAGAAACTTGGCCAATAGGTTTGGCCGAAGACCCCGGTACGATTCCATGAAAGGAGTATCGCATCGCCTTACCTTTGTCCCGGTACTTGCATCTCGCCCAGGAATTAGTAAATAATATGTTCAAAGAATCGCCACCATCAACCAACACTCGATTGACCCGACAGTTGTTGATGGTGGGTTCGACCACAATCGGATATCGACCTGATCGACTCGTAGTGATTGGGCGATCATCCTTCTCAAAAGAGATGGTAACTTCCGACTACTTGGTAATTTATTGTGAGAGGAGTATGTATGGAATTTACCTCTCGTCCGCAGCTTTAAGTTGTCGTTTGGAGTCGTATGCCGATGATCCTCCGTAGATGTGTTCAACGGTATGTTGCGGATCTTGGAACGGCATCTCCTCATCATCCGACGACTTTTGGCCACTCGTATGTCCTACCTGCTCGAGAGTAGGGAGTGGTGCTTTGCCGTTGTAGTAGTCCTCGAGCTTTCTTTGGAAAACTCGGCAGTTGCGGAGGTCATGTCCTTCCTTTTTATGAAAAGGACACCACCTTGGTTTGTCGTTCCTACGATCAGGGCGCTTACCTTTGCCTTGATCAGGGTACGACTTGGTGGTTTGGGGCTCTCTATCTTTCACGGCCAAAACCTCCTTGGAACCACTGGTTTGTGGTTTTTGACTTTTTATTTTCTTCTTGGACTTTTTTGCTTTTTTATCCTTACCAACTTCACCTGGCTCTCGAGGAGTGTACGTTTCTCGATCGATAGTGTTGTTCCACTCGATTGCCTCGAAGCGATTGCATATCGATCGGCCATCTCAAGAGCTCTAAGAATGATGTTGGGAGGATTCAAAGCAATGTCCTCCGTTATCCTTCTACTACGGACTCCTTGCTTAAAAGCCCTGATCACAGAGGAATCAGAAATTTCCGGAATTGAGTTACGAACCTGACTAAAGCGTTTGATGAATTGACGCAAAGTCTCGTTGTTGTTCTGTTTTATCCGGTGCAAGTCGTCTTCCTTTCCAGGGCGGTTGTATGTGCCTTGGAAATTCGCCTGTAGAAGATCGCAGAGGTGTTGCCAAGAGTAGATCGACTCGAGTGGTTGGTTTAATAACCACGATCGGCGGATCCTTCGAGCACGATCGGAAGGTAATTCGCCATTACATGCTCTCCTCCTCCTCTGCTTGCTCGGACGGTGTTGTATAGATCTGAAGAAATTCGATGGGATTTTGAGATCCATCAAATTTCTCCATGTTCACTGGCCGAAAATAAGGTGGCCAGCGAACTGCTCGAAGGTCAGGCGAAAATGCCCGGCATCCGGTAATCACTTCTTGACGCCTTCTTTGTAGGAAAGAAGGGTTAATGTCACCAGGTGATCGTATACGACGATACCGTGAACAGTGACTGCTACGTAGTAGGTCTCAGTTCTCTGAGGAATACTCCTCGTACTCCACCGTTAAGAATTTCTTTGTCGAAGTGGTGAATGATCACCTCTCGAGGGGCTTCTTGATCATCACCGATCGAAATGTATTTCTCGAATAGGGATCGATTCGACTTATGGCCGTGTCGATTCCTACGTAGAGAAATATTCGATTGACTGGTAGCTGAGGAAGTCGCATTGCTACGACTACCTAAATGTTATCGACGAGGTACCTCCAGTCTTGTCATCACAGTTCGAAGTCTTTGCGTAATCTCTTCAGCAAAGAGATCGTACCCTGGCGTTCGAGCAAGCTCTTGACTGGGATTCTCGAGCAAGTTGTTGATGTCCTGGAGTTCTTGTACCTCCTCCGACTGATGTTGAATGCGCCCAGGCAGGTTCTTCTGGACTGTGATTTTCTTTCTTCGGACGACATCAAAATCCTCCTCATCAGGTCTTTGAGGCCTTCTCAGTGGAGTGCGAGAATGTCGAGGATTTCCCTCGCGTTCATCAGTGTTGGTTCTCTCATCGCGGTGGTGCCCTTGCCATTACCACGAGGGGCGCGGTGTGTGATCTTCGGGGAGTGTTCTTATCTCGGCCTCCATGCGGCTGACCCTGATTTGAGGGAAGGACGAAAACCTCCCGTTGATGATTCTCACTTGCGCTCGAGGCCTCCCCGCTTGAGGAGTGCTCGAGAGACACCATCTGGCGACTTGGAGTAATCCTCCGTAGGGGAACTCAGGTTATAATTGTCTCCGTTCGCAAATGAGATCTGCGGGGAGACGGTCGAATTTGCAGGAAAAGCATGCTTGATCCCACCCTCTCTGGAGTTACCCTGAGAGAGAGGATCACTAGATGCTGGTGGAGTCCTGGAATGGTGGCTCCCAGAACTTGACTCACCAAGTCGGACCGCCTTAAGGGGACTTGAACACTTGGAGGAAAAACTCGTCGTGTTGTGAGTCCTCACAGGTGCGGTTCGGTCGGATTGACCCTTGTTTTTGAGGGAATTGGCTCCTCTGTTGGACGTATCGTTGTGGGGGATAAGGATCCCTCCTCAACTCCATTAATGGGATGGTTTCCTGGAGAATAATCTCTGGAGGCAACATCACCATCAATGGATGCATCACTCGGCTCGTAGTCGAAACCGGCATCCATGTCGACGTCTGCGTAATCTGCCAAGTCAAACCAGTTCTCCTCGTTCCATTCTCCTGCCATGATTGCATGAGATTTGGAAAAGAGAGTATGTTGACAAGAGATTACGGAAGATCCCCACGGTCGGCGCCAAGCGCGGTGTATTAGAACCGATCTTACGTAAAGATTATTTGATTCGGGGTCTCCTAGAGATGAAATCACATGAGTGGTTAACACGGGATGTTTAGACAGGTTCAGGCCTTCTCAGGAGAGAATAATAACCCTAATCCTATGTGGTGTGGTATTCTTGATGATCAAGTAAGTAGCTAAGACTATTACAGAGAATAGTACTTGTCTCTCCCCTTGACTCGCTCCTTTTTCTGTCTCCCTGATGCCCTTATATAGTCGTGAAGGAGTAGCCGTTTTGTCTGCGGAAGAGGCGCCTTAATTGAGCGAGAATGGGCGATGATGGCGATAATTACGGCGCATTGGCTTCTCCACGCCGTCTGGCAATTATCATTCAAAGATAATGGGGTATTTAAGCACTATTACTATGCAGAATAGTAGTGCGTGCAGACCGTTCGGATTCTTTAATCAATTGGACCCACTTGCCTGTAGGTTTGATTATAAGGTGGTCGTGGTTTGCCTGGTCGTAGGAGAACTTACGACCAGGTAGTAGTCGTAAAAGGTCTTACGACTATGTAGTGATCGTAGAAAGACTTACGACCATGTAATGGTCGTAGAAAGACTTACGACCAGGTAGTAGTCGTAGTAAGACTTACGACTATGGGGGGTGATTGTAGAAGATCTTACAATCACTTGATAGGCCTCTCCCTTATAAAAATAAGGGGTACTTCTGGAGACTATGTGACATCATATTTACCCATAATAAGAATTATAGATAATAGATAAAATGAGGATTATTAGATCCTCGTCAAGAACCCAACACCCACTGTTTGCATTTGCCAAAACCCCAAATTCAAACCCTCAGTGCATACCCCCGGTAACCACACCCTCAGTCAAGCTTCACCGGGTGCAGCAACCAATTCCAGAGCAGCATTGCCAATCCACCCCCTTAGCCGAGCCCTTGCAAAGCCAACAACCCAGCACAACCAGCAAATGCATTCCCCTTTGCAAGAGCCAGCAATGCAGCTCCCCTAGCTAAGCCTCTCTCACAGAGCAAGCCAGCCAGCGAGCGAAATATCAAGCACATGATACCAGCAGCACCGAGGTGCATTCCCCCTGCAACAGCAGCTGCTCAGGCCAGCAGCACAAATGCATCCCCCCAGCAAAACAGCAAAACCAACAATGCATCTCCCCAGTGCAGCACCATAGCGCGACAAGAAATTTCAGATACATCCCGGCCCAAAGAAGCAAAGATAGCCGGCAAATACATTCCCCAAAGAGACGGCCGGCAAGCAAGTGCATCCCCTCCCAAGAAGAATGCATTCCCCCTACCAGAAGCCAGCATAAATACATCCCCTCAAGCCAGAGCCAGCCAGTGCATCTCCCCTGTAAAACCAGCAAAGCCAGTTCTCCTTCCCAGATCCACAAAGCAAGCAAAGCCAGCAAAGCCAGCAACACAACCACAAGCCATCCATTACATTCCACAGCCATCAGAGGCAAGAACCGAATGAGGTTCAACTCTGCATCCTCCTGAGCCCAAAGAAGCAGCAGCAGAAGCAACCGAGGCGGAGGAGGAGCCATCAGCGGAACAACTGAGCCCGGCCAAAGAAGCAACCCAAGCAACCAGGGAGCAGAAGAGAAGGGAGAGCACCAGCCCAAGCCAGCACTGCCATCCCTTCTCCCCAACCTAGATCCATCAAAAGGTAACCCCAGCACGTCAGTTTACTTTGATCATCATCCACACATCACCAGATCCCAATAGCATCAATATATATTTGATATTTTCCATCTCGAGCAAAGAGGGTTAGGGAGTAGGGTACCATGGGTTACCGATGAGCCCGGTCGGGCGAGATCTGAGAGCCAAAGCGGCCGGTGGCCGGAGGCCGAGCCGAGCGGGCAGGGCAGGCCGGAGAAGGCGGCGGCGGCGCCAGCGCCGAGCCGACCGGAGGAGGCGAGTAGAGAGAGAGTCGCGAGGTCGAGCCGCGAGGGCGGGTCGGCCGAGCAACCGTGGCACCTGGAGTGGAGTAGAGGCGCGCCGGCCGAGCCGAGTTAGGTCGGAGCGGGAGGAGGCGCCGAGCCGGCCGGGAGCGGAGCGACCGGCCGAGGCGAGAGGAGAGAGCAGCGCGCTGGCCTTTGCCGCCGCGAAGGAGGAGGCCGAGCCAGAGCCAAGGGAGATGGCGCTGATCCGAGGAGGCGCAGGGAGCAGCGCCGAGGGGCCGGAGCGGCGGCCGGAGGCGAGGGCGGCGGAGATTCCCGAGAGAGAGCGGGGAGGCGAGAGAGGGGAGTGTCGGCGGTGAGGGAGAGGCGCGAGAGAGTGAGAGGGAGAGTGAGGGTTAGAGGGCGTCGGCGCCGAGGGGGAGTAGGGTTAGAGAGAGGGAGGCGGCGGGGTGGTTGTGTCGGCAGGGGGGATTAGCCGAGTAGGTTAGATTAGGGAAGGGGGTTAGGTTAGGGGGTAGATTAAGGAAGGGGTTAGTTTAGGGTTAGAAGTGTTTAGTCGAGTAGGTTAGTCGGTTGATTAGAAATTAGGGATTAAAGCTAGTTGTTTGGTTTTGAGTATAGAAACCGGTTTAGCCTAGTGGTAGTGTTTGTCGAGCGTTAGGGCGTGAGCTAGGCCGTCATGGTACATTAGCGAGTTAGCGATGAGATCGATTTTTAGCGGGAGAGTGCTAACCGGGTTTGGTTCCGAAAAGTTTTATTAAATTAAAATTTGGCTAACATAGGAATCGTATTAGCATTTTATGCGTCTACTATCACTCAAACTCAACTAAATATTTATTTATATATTATTCGTGCTACCGCTTTGCTACAGAGGGCAAACCAGTGCCGACAGGAGAAGCTGATAAGAGATTCGTCATCGCCGACCTTTCCTACAACTCCAAAGGCAAGCTATCCTTTTGAGCATAAATATAGTTATGTTAAATGTAAACCGTATATTGCTCTATCATATATGTATTGCATCAAAACTATTTCTCAAAATCAAATTGGTTTGAGATGATGAGAAAGATAAGAAAGCTGAGAATGAGAATTACTATGTGGGTAAAGGGGGCCCTGGCAGGGGAAAAGAGATGATGATGGTGGTGAGAGGTGGGACCCCTTTACCTACGGTTATAATATAAGGACTAACAAAACTCTTACTCGGTCAGATGCCGTAAATTCAGTGCCAACCATTTCCCCGTTTCGGTGCGCAGAAAATGCTACCCGTTTACGTAATTATGTTCTCCACAACGGGAGTGTTGGGCACGGAGGATAGCCGTCCCAAGGTGGAGTGTTGAGCACGGATAAGAGCCGCCTCAACCAACATTGTTGGAACTCGGTGGAGGACTGGGTGCGCTCAGGACACCGACGGAAAACAATGGGTGGAGACTTAATCATGTAACCTGGAAAACGTTCTGTATTCTGAACTCGAAGTCGCATCAAAGGAAATGCGATGGACCCAGTTCACAGAGAGCTCAGGATAGCTATGGGTAAAGTGGTACAAGCCTGCGTAGTGCTATACAAATCATGAATTCATGTCAGTCTCTTGGATTGGAGTCTACGGGAACCACTGGAGGTCTATCTTCTCTCCGAGTGACTAGTAGTATTTTCAGTATTAAAATATGCAACCTAATGTTTTAATGATTTATTTTCAGAAAGAGATGATTTTGGAATTTGTGATAAGAACCAGAGATCAATCATGCAGTGCATCTTTTGCTATTAATGTTTGCTGAGTATTTTTGTACTCAACCTTGTTAGTATTCTCCTTTGTTAGATCCTAGTTCGGCCGGGAGCCATCCCGAGTGGGACGAAGGACTTGCAAGTACCGATGCAACAGCAGGAGGAGAAGGCACCGGCGGCGAGGACCTGAGCGAGATGGAAGCCATCTTTGACTCGTGGGACGAGTAGGAGGGCGGTAGTCCAGAGCAGACTCCAGAGGCGGAGAAGCTCCCTTTTGTGTTGTTTAATAGTTTTATTAAGAACCCTAGCCTTGTGTGGCTACTACTGTAATAAAGATATACAGTTTCTATCTTATTGTTCTTGCGCAACTCTGATAAAATGACTTGCTATTCGTCGGAGCGGTGTTCTACCGGGCAGACGAATAGTAATCCGTATACCTAAATGCGATTACCCTAAGGGTAATAACACAGGGCGTCACAATGCGATCCATGATGTCACGGACTACACAAACTCTAGCTAGTAGCAGCCTTGTACAGAGATTTTTACAGCTCGTGCTGAACTGAAACAGACGGACAAAGCCCGCGGGCGGGCGCGGGCTAGCTACTCCTGTTTATCCCACCCGAACGGCTTCACGACGAGCCGGAGCCCCACCCGCCTCCGCGTGGTCAGGCCCGGCGCGTCCGACATGTCGAGCTCCCCCGGCGCCACGCCGTCCGGCAGCTCCCAGTCAAACATGCGCACCAGGTTCGCCAGCGCGAGCTCGACGGTGGCGAGCCCGAACTGCATCCCGGGGCAGATCCTCCGCCCCGCGCCGAACGGTATGAACTGGAAGTGGCCTCCCCTGAAGTCCACCTCGCTCTCCAAGAACCTGGCCCAATCAAATGAAACATGGAGCAATGTTAACGTGCAAAAACTAGACCCATATCGGTGAGATTCGGCTACTGCTTGGCCTGCGACAAATCAAGATACGCAGGTTACGACGTGCCGAGTTTAATTTAGTACCTTTCGGGGAGGAAGTCGTCGGGCGCGTGCCAGGAGGCCGGGTCACGGTTGATGGCCCACGCGTTGACGAACACCCGCGTGCCCCTGGCGACGTGGTAACCTAGCACGGTGGCGTCCTGCATGCACTCGCGGGGCAGCAGGAGCGGCACCGGCGGGTGGAGCCGGAGCGTCTCCTTCACGACGGCCTTCAGGTAGGGCGTCGTGGTCGCACCGCCGAGCGCGTCGGCCCCCGCTATTCCGCGGGTCGGCGCGGCCTGCCGCACCTCGCGCTGCAGCTCCCGCATCGCCGCGGGGTTCTTGATCAGCTCCGACATGGCCCACTCCAGCGCGATGTAGGACGTCTCGGTTCCCGCCGCGAACATGTCCTGTGGAATGAAATTTTGGGAAGCATACGACACGACTGGTTAGCCGCTACTGATGCTCGAGTGCCGATTTCGTCCTAACTCCGGTCCGTCTAAATTCACCGTAGCCCGGGCCTGATTAATATTGGGCCGAAATTCTTGCCTAATAAAATATTGCTGCTGTATCGTTAGCCCAACAACAATTTACCAAATTAACAATCGGACCCCGGTCCCCCACCTGCTATCTCTCTTATTACCCTGCTCCCACGCCGTAGATAGGGGTTGAAAAAAAAAACTTCAAAACTCGTGATCTAAGCTCGTTAAGAACTTGGCTCAAACTCGGTCCATAATCGACCTGAGCTGAGCTAACATTTCTGCTCGTTATCTTGATGAACCGAGTTCAAACTAACTCACGAGTAACTCGTTTAGCTCGTTTACCTAACAAGTCCGGAAGAGAACTAAAGAAGTCTACTGTCCACAGTCCAGTCCACACAAGGTCTAGGACTTCTACCAAGGCCCAAGTACCAACTGCAACTGCGCTCTGCGCTGCCTACGCAACCCTAATCCACCCTACAGTCAAACACTCGCACCCCCAATCTCTTGCAGTTTTTTTTGTGATGGCTACTGCCCATCCAGTCAAACAATCACAAAATTTCACAAAAGCTTATTTACTCTTAATCGTTCTCTTTCAATTGTCGTCCATACATCTCCAATGCGAAATTTTGACCTACTTTTCCTCTTGTTAAGCACACCTTTGTTGGCGGAGGATAAGTTGACAAGAAGGCATTTTTTGGTTGCCAAGTTCATTGAAGAATACTCAAGACCTTATGTTTCATGTTTTTACTAGCTCTTCATGAACTATCATGCTAATTGGTGGATTAGATGTTAGCAGCTTTTAATTGGTTGCATGTTTTGTACACAAAAGGGATTGTCCCATGTTGTGTGCACCATGAACCATTTTAGGTGATATTACGAACTTTTGGTTGCGAATTTGTGATCTTGTGGTTGTCGTCTTGTACTTTAGTGAACTATTGTGTTTGTGGTGAAATAGAGAAGCATGTTGGCATGTTGCTACCAAAATTCTAGCATAATTTATTAGTTATTATTATTGTTTCGATGCAATTGAGTTTGGATACAAATTATGAGTTCCTATTCATGTTCTACAATGTACATATTAACAACACTAGTTGAATTGTTCATAACGAGTCTAACGAGCCGAGTCGGGCTGTTTTAACGAGTCGAGCCGAGTCTGCTATTCTGCTCATTAACTTAACGAGCCGAGCCGAACTCATTTCCTTAACGAACTTGACCGAGTCGAGTCGTACCAAGCCGAGCCATCTCGTTATTCAACCCCTAGTCATAGAGATAGAGCTACAACAAAGACTGGAGTGAACTTCTAGTACTATCCCAAGACAAGAATGAACTCGTGTAGTATCCCAAGTTCAAACCTTGAGTATTGCCCCACTTTGTCCCAACATAACACAAGATACACGTAACACAATGCAAAATGAGAGAGAGAGAGAGAGAGAGAGTATGCAACTAGGTATGCAAAGATCAAAATCTAAATTTTCAACTTAAAAAATCCGAAGAATAAGTCAATCGTCGGGGGGAACATAAGAGGAAAAAAGAGCCAGAAATGCAAGTAAGAAGAACATACCGCCAACAGCGACTTGATGATGTCCCTGGTCAGCTCGAACCCGTCCAGCCTCTCCTCCCGTAGTGCCAGCAGCACGTCCACGAAGTCCTCCCCCTCCTCCTTGCCGTCATCGTCGTCTCCCCCACGCCTCCCGCTCCTCCTCCTCCCCTCGTGCTCCTGGACCACCTTCTCGAGCAGCTCGTCCCACCGCCTAGAGTTCCTCCACGCCCTCGCGCAGCCGCCGGACAGCACCGCGTCTGCCCACGCCAGCGCCGGGAAGTAGTCCCCCACGCAGAACCCGCCTAGCAGCGCCGTGTTCTCCTCGATCAGCTCCCTGAACAGCTCGCTCCTCCCCTCCTCACGGAACAGCCTCCCGGACACCACCCGGCAGATCACGTCGTTCGCGAACCGGTACAGCGCCCCGCTCGCGTCCACCACGGCGGAGGAAGCGTCGCTGTTCTTGATGGTTTGGACCAGGACGGCGACCTCTTGCTCCCTCATGGCGTTGTAGCGGTGGGAGCGGGCGGGACTGAGGACGTGCGAGGCGCAGAGGCGGCGAACGTGCCGCCAGTGCTCGCCGTGGGGCGCGAAGACGAGGTCCCGAAAGCCGTACGTGAGGATCTCGGCCGTGCGGAAGTAGGGGCGCGTGGCGAAGGCGTGGTCGTGCTCGCGCATGAACGCCGCGGCGGCGGCCGGGGAGGAGGCGACCAGCGCGGGGACCTGGCCGAGGTGGAGCCGCAGGAGGTGGGGCGCGCCGTTGGCCGCGGCGAGCGCGCGCAGGGCGCGGTGAGGAAGCTCGCCCACCTGGTGCAGGTTGCCGATGAGCGGCAGGCCCCGGGGAGCGGGAGGTAGACGCCGAGCGTTCCCGCCGTCGCGGCGGCCCTTGCCGAGGTAGAAGAAGCTGACGAGGAGGAAGGGGAGGAGAAGCAGCAGAGAAGAGAGCTCCATGGCTAGTGCCATGAATGATTGGATGGTGTTGACTATTTTCAGTGCTTGGCTCTTCAGTTCTGTGTATGCACTAGCTCAAATGTGGTACACCACTGAGCTAACCTATTATTGAGGAAAAATGAAATCCCAAGTAATTTTTTACATATATTGACTTCATCATGTCTATGTAATTTTTAACATATATTCACTTCATCATGTCTATGATTTCACCTGTTCTGTGTTAAAGCAATTCTGAACTCGGCTCGAATGTTATCGGCGGCGGGCAGGTAAGGCATCTCCTTCGTTTCCACAAATTTGCTTTGAATTATTTCTACCTTCCTTCGGAGCTTTCGCACAAAAAGAATAGACTTGTAGTTGGCATCATCAGGAGCCGGAGGTCACGGCGATTGACTCTCATCAGTTGCGCTACTTGTGTGCAAAAATACCAGCGCACAACAAAACAAAATTTGTCGAAGTCATTAACTGTTCAACGTCAAGGTGCGTACGTCATCTGATGTTACATAGCCGACTATTTTGACGAGGACATCAACACTAACTCTTATCAAACTGGCTACCTGTACCATCAAACGCCTTGATGCACCTCAGTTTGCAACGCATACCTGGTTGGAACGCAGGAATTTATCCAGTGTATTCGAATTGTTTGTTCATGATATAAAATGCGTGGAGAAAATTAGACAATGATTAATGACACAATGTGCCTTTTCAATTCTTCCTAAAAATTCTGAATGGGCTATTGTATTTGAAAGAATACAACCGTGGCTCACTGCGATTTACAATTCAAAACTTGGATTCTTGGCCATTCTGGTTATCTTACTCAGAGACGTATAACTGATGTAACCCCCAAAATTTTGTACCAATGTCTCAAAAATTACAAGGGGGGTCGAGCCGTTACCTTTAAACCCTACAGTCAAAACCTATGGGGTGTATCCAATGAAAGAATGGAGATTCTTCCCTTCCCAAGTTCAGGAACAATGGTGGCGGGTAAACATCATGATTTGAGCTCAGTTTCAAGCACTATCATGTTGAGTGAAATGATTCTGTGGCCCTCGGTGACCTGAGTGGAATGCCATCAGCAGCAGACCTGAGAGGAATTCCTTCAGCCGCGTATCCATCGTCATCGGCATGTTTAGGAAGTCGGATAGGTAAATTCGGTGGGAGACCTGAGATGACAAGGAATAAGAATTTGCCAATAGGTGTCATTCCAAGTCAGAAGGGGAAGAAATGTTCCAAGTCAGAAGGGGAAGAAATGTAATCATACCATCCACCATATCCTTCGTCTTGTGAAGAAGAAATGTCCCAGAAAGGATAGTAACAAAACCACACATCTCTGTGACAATTTGCGTCGGATTTTGACGATCCCAATCCTGCATGCAATTATAGTTGACGTTAATAAAGAGTTCCAAAGCATTGTCAATGGAACAAAATTGGGGATTGACTGATGCACCATTTGACAATGCAGCTTAGCTAATAGAGAATGTGTGGCGTTATTATGATTCACAAATTTATTATCGTCTGACAGCTATTCCAATATTGTGTTCATAGCCATTCACACAGACCCACACATGTCCTATTTAGTCCTGTTGACAGAGCTGACTGGTCCTCACACTGGAGAAGCAAGATTCCATGAAGCACTACTCCTTCCGTTTCGCTATATCAATGAAACACTATTAAATGATATACCACAACCACTTAACATTTTTCAAAGCATTTAAGTAGGGTATAGACAGAGAAATTGCAATAACTACACTCTACATTCCCTCAAATGACAAATATATTGAAACGGATACTCCCGAGGCTATGGACAAATATAGTGAAATGGAGGGAATATAAGTAAGGTCCTGACCAGGGAAAAAATTCCCGGCTGGTTACAGTAACCGGGCTTACCGGTGGGCACCGGGAGATCCAATCCCGACGGTTTCTTTCCTGTTTGCCAAATTCAAATTTCAATTTTAGAAATTGACAGGTTTTTAAGCAAATTCATGTGAATTTCATCCGAAATTTTTCCGGTTTAATCGGTAACCGGCCGGTAACCGTTCCCGCCTGCCTGCCGGGATTCGGTCCGGTACCGGTTCTTTGATCCTTGGTCCTGATTCCTGACAGCAGAAGCTTACTAATTTCAGAAATTTGGTCCAAAGGAATAGGTCCCTCAACCCTTACTATAGTAGAATTTGGATATCAATCAGCAAGACAAAAACCACAATCAACAGCACTGCCAGATGCAGCAAGGCAAAGGAGAGTGCATATTTGAGTGATCATTGGAAAGATGGCTGCAAAGTTTAATGGAGCAAGACCAAAATTTGAATGTTTTCTGTCACACAAAGATTACTAAGTTATATGTAGAACATTTTTTACAAATACAAAGGATAAGTCGAGGTGAATTTAATACGCCGAACTATACCCATCAATGCACTATGCAAAAAAGATTGATTGCTATGGATTCCATTGTCTGACTCATTCAAAGTAAAGATTGATATCTAGTATACTTCTTGTATATTCTCAAAATAAACAAGATTCATGAATTAATTTATTATGTCAACTTTGCTGGCTAAGACTGAAGACTAAGCAATGTTTGATGTACAATCATGTTAACAAATAAATTGCTCAAAAGCTGTTACCTTGAACATTATTACACTAGCTAAAATGGTCAAGGATGTAAACATCGTATAATATATGGGCGAAACAACTGCAGTATTGAACGTGTCAAGGGCCTGCAAAAGTAAACTGTCAAGTTGAAAGTAATGTAGAACAGAAGACAGATCACAGATGTATATGATATCCACATAGCAAACATTTTTATGCAGTCTATGCTACATATGAAAATCATTCTCTCGTGAACATAAACATTGATCATACCTTGTTCAGATAGTTCATTTGTGTTACTATGCACGCAATTACAACAAGTGTGAACACCCATGTTTGTGGATAGACTAGCTGGTTCATCCCTGAAAATGTCAGTTTCAAGGCTATTCCAAGAGCTTTGACACTCATGACCTGTCAAACCAAGCAGATTACAGAAGGAAAACATGTATATCATAAGTTCATAACTAAAAAGGGTTATGTGAATACACATCAAAAGGACCATTCATGAGTGAAATGCATACCGATAAAGACCCGACAAGAGAACAGACACCAATATACACCATGATATGTGTCTGACCATACTGTGGGACAAAACGGAATATGAGCACAAAAGCTGCTGCAAGCACAACCGCTGCATAAAGTAGAAATGCTGCAACATAAAAGTTTAAACCTTAATATTTGACAAAAAAAATATATGTTAACATGAACTCACTAATGATTTACATTACTATGCCCAGCGTAGGGAATGCATAAAGAAAGAACACCTCGTTCAGTAGCAAGATCCCATACTTCTGCCACAGACTCAATTTCACGCTCCGGAGGGGCATGAAGCACAATAGTTGTCGAACCCACAACACAAAGAATACACCCAAGTATACCAAATATGTGTAGCTTCTCCCGCAAAATAATACGTGCAAGAACAGCACTGTAAGAGAAACATGCTAAAACTATCAGATTTACTGGAATATAAGCAGTACAAGATTTCAGTGTACCAGTTGGAGATCATATTAATTATAGTTCTTACCTAATAATTATGCTAAGCGCACCAAGTGGAGTGACCAAGATAGCAGGAGCAAAAGCGTAAGCTGCAAAGTTAGCAATTTCCCCAACAATCACTGAAAGAAAGCATAGTACATCATTAGTGCCGCGTTATACAGTAACGGAAGAAAATAGCCATGTCAAAACGTCTATCCATTATATCAAGGAAACACCTACTTGCTATCATTCCTGCCCACCACAGTGGCTCAAGCAAGTAAGAGTAGCCACCAACACCTGTAGCAAATCAACAAAGTAAGCATAATTACTTAATTATTGAAAAAATTGAAACCAATCTGGCAAGAGATAAGCAAAATTCTCTATGCAGCAGTTGCACAATTTTACCAACAGATGATGCGAGGCCAATCGCACTTAGCGCACGATCATCACCGTAGGTTAAAAGTTTAAAGGGCAACAAGCCAGCAAAAGGAATTCATTGCATACCTTTTCAGGTTGCAATAAATTCTGTAAGTGAGCATTCTTCTCCCTTCTACAGTCACTGATTTTCATATTTCACAGCCTTCTATATTTGCGTAAGCTTGTTCAAATTGCTCAATGCGACATAGAAAACGCGGGAGCAAGAAATAAAGAATTGCAACGCAGCGGCATTCTAAACAAGAGGAGAGGGTCAAAAAGGTGCATCGCTCCATGACCACTGCGCCATCAATTATGCTAATAGTGATCTTCCTGGAACAACATCGAGTGAACTAGTGATCCTGCAAGAATGAGTTTCATCAGACCAGCTCCAGGAACACCCCAAATTCCCAATCCATGCTTTAGCGACCAGCCTGATCTCCTATGTGCTTACTGCTCCAAAGTCCCAACTCCGCTACCTATCCAGGCCCACCGACACCGCATCCAAGATCCAAATCTCGCGCGGCTCAGATCTAAGCTACAGACGCAGCACGCCAGGCTAGGCGGCGGCGGCGGCGGCACAAGAAGGCGTCTACTTGTTCGCTGGGTAGCGAGATGAGACGGGGGTGAGAAGAGCAGAGGGAGCTGCTGCTCGAGACGCACCTGCGCGGACGCCGGAGGCGCCGGCCTTCTTGAGCCCCTTCTTCTTGACGATGAAGCTGGCGCCGATGAAGAGGCTGGAGGAGAGCGCCAGCAGCAAGCCCTTGATGTTGTCCGCCGACATCCCCGTGTACGACACCACCCAGTTTCCCAGACGCGCCCCGCCCGTTCCGCCCATGTCAGGAATTCGCCACCGCCGCCGGCGCCCCTAGTTCCTCTTCCTCCGCACCCCCCTGCGGCGGCCGCGCATGCGGCGAGATCTGGAGGCTGTTCAGTTAGGCGGTCTCCCTGTTAGTTTGCTCTATTGGTGGCTTGGCTTTTCGCCCTGTACAACTCTTTCTGGGCTGTGGGGGAGAAGCAATCGAATGGAGCGGCAGAGGCTGAAAGCTAAAGACGACGGCGACGACGTCGTCAAGAAGGAAGCGGGGGAGGCCGGGTCAGGCCAGGACCAGGAGGCGCGCGTGCCGTGGCCGTGGTTGTTTTCCGCACGCACCACGGCTGGCTCGTGCCGTGCGAGCGAGCGGACGGGCTACCCGTTTTTGTCCGCTGCGGTGGGGTGGCGTGGTTGGTCGCGTCGCGTGCGCCGCTGCCGGTTGCCACGGCAGATCGCTGCCCCGCACGGTGATTTTTTTTGTCGAGGAATAGCTGATCGATTATTTTATAAATAAATTCAGAATAGTAAGAATAATATAAAAATATAAAAACAATATAATAGTTTAAACATAAAGATATGATGAGATTTTAGACTTCTTTTTATTGCTTTTCTCCAAACTGTATACAATGTTGAGAGTTCTCCTTTACATAGGCAACTAGATGGATGAGAAGTCTACCTGGATCTCTGTTTCTGAACTCGATTTCTTAACACTTCCCGTTGGGTACTCATTCGATATGTTCATGTCTCGTCAAAACTCTATAAAAATCCAGTGGAAAAAATTTAGAGAAACAGTACATGACATGTGTTCTGTTGTGTTGCACGAATTGTCTCATTAAAAATCTTAGCCGAGAAACTTCAGAAAAACTCGTTAAGGGAAAAATAGTACAATCTACTCAATTTCATTTAATCTCTAGGATTTATTCTTTATACACTCGATCTTCGTGATCCAGATTTAATAATGAGTTCGTGAAGATTCTCCCCCTGAATTCTGCACTTCTCTAAACTCCATCATTCCAATTCCACGTATGCATCTTTCAAAATTTAACGCTGGAAATGACTTGGTGAATAAATCTGTAAGATTTTTACATGACTTAGTATGCAGCACTTTAATTTCGTCTATCTTTTGCAATTTATGAGCATAGAAGAACTTAAGGTTGATATGCTTTATGAGAGGACTCTTCACATAACCATCTGCACTTGTGCAACACAAGCTGCACTATCTTTATAGATAATAGTGGGGGTTTGCACGGTATTCAATCCACATGATTGCTGGATGTGGTGAATCATCCATCGAAATCAGGAACATTCCCGTGAGACCTCGTACAGTGCTATGATTTTCAAGTGGTTTATCGAAGTAGATATAAGACTTTGCTTAGACGATTTTCATAAAATTGCAGTTCCACTACATTGGAATACATAGCATGTTTGCAACTTAGTTGTATGCGGATCTGACAGGTACCCAGTATCTGCATAGCTAGTCATAGTTAGGTCTTGGTTCTTTCTGTAGAACATGTCAAGATTTTTGCTTTCTTGGAGGTATCGGAAGATATCCTTTATTCCCTGTCAATGTCTTTTGGTAAGTTATGCACTACATCTTGCTAGTAGGGTCGCGGCAAATAAATATCCGGTCTAGTACAGTTTGCTAAATACATGAGTATTCCTATTGCACCCAGGTATGGGAATTCCGGTCCCAGAACTTCCTCCCCCTCTTCTTTAGGTATGTATGGGTTCTTGTCCTGCTGCAAGGATCTCCTGACCATCGGTACTTTCGAAGGATACGTCTTTTCAAAGTCGAACCATTCTAACACTTTCTGAGTGTAGGTTGACTGATGTACTAAAATCCCTTCAAGAGTATGCTCAAGTTGCAAGCCTATGCAATATTTAGTTTTACCCAAATCTTTCATTTCGAACTTCAACTCCAAGTAAGAGCTTGTTTTCTTAATATCTTACAGAGTCCGATGATATTAAGATCATCTACATATACTGAGATTATACAGAATCCATCCCGCGATCGCCGTATAGAAATACAGGAATAATCCTCATTGTTCGTGTAGCTTTTCTTGCAGAGAAAGTCGCTCAAGGAATTATACCATATTCTACCTGACTGCTTCAGTCCATACAATGACTTTCTGAGTTGCACACTGTACAAATTTCTATTTGCTCTATCTTGGTTCGGGACAGGGATACCTTCAAGTACCTTCATATAAATATCTAAATCCAAGTTAAAGGTATGCAGTTACCATATCCATCAATTTTATTTGTAAATTCAAGTTTAATGCCATTGAGATTAAATATCTAAAGGTAGTTCCGCCATGACCGGGGAATAAGTTTCTTTATAATCGACTCCTGGTCGTTGAGTGAAACCTTGTGCAACAAACCTTGCTTTATGTCTTACAACGTTATTATTTTTATTTCTCTTTCGAATAAATACCTACTTATATCCTACGGGGTGCACATGGGGAGGCATGCAACTTATAGGCTCAAATACCTCTCTTTTATTCAGAAATAATAATTCTGCTTCTATTGCCTTTTTTCAATCTTCCCAATGTGATCTTTTCTTACATCCAACGAGCGATGCAGGCTCTTGATCAAGATCGATGATTGTGGTAATTTTCTTTGTAAAATAAATATCGACATTCGTTATTGTTCTATTCATAGATTCTCCTATGGTCACATAATTTATAGCTATTTATTCATGGGGCGATACTTCTAATGCCTCTACTTGCTCACCGATACTTTCAATTGCGGGGGCAAGTCCCTTTAATTTTTCAACTCCGATGTGTGCGCACACATCCATACTGATTTCTCCCTCTGTGGAAATATTCAAATCTAGTACGCCTTTTACTGAAGGTTCCATACTGGTGTTAGATCTCAACAGGCTCCCTTTCTGATTTTGCGGAACTTCAGTGATCGACTGTGTCAAATTCTTCTTATCCTTTTTCGCTAGGCGTCCCTGGTTACTTGGGATTCGAGGGGTTGGAGTTCTCATCCTTTTGTTCTAAGGCCTCTGGATGGGATTAGAGATACCTTCAATTTTCTTTGGTATTTCAACCCTCTCCGGCGTATTGCGTGCAGGCACATGTGACTTTGTCACGCTCTTCAAATCACTAATGTGGTCAGGCAGTTGATTTGCTAATGCTTGCAAATCAATTATCTTCTAGACTTCTTTATTCGCTTCACTAGTGCGTGGGTCATGTGCATGGATTCCCATAGCTTGCCACTTCATTTCCCGATATTTTTCATCAAGGGGTTCATTTCCTCCCCCTAATAACGGGAAACTATCCTCATCAAATATGCGTTGTCAGCGAAGCGGGCTGCATACAAATCTCCAGTCATGGGGTCCAGATACCTGATTATGAATGATGTCTTATAACCAACGTATATCCCAGACTTTCGGAGAGAGCCCATTGCAGTTCACTGTGATGGTGGTATAGGTACATAAACTTTGCAACTAAACCTTCGTAGATGAGATATTTTCGATGTTGACCCTTGCACTAGTTGCATAGGTAAATGGATGTTATATGTTGACGGTCTAAAATTGATGAGAGTTGTTGCGTGTAGGACCGCGTGTCCCTAACATGTAGTTGGTAAATTACAATTCTACAAGAGTGATCGGGCAATAAATTTAATTCTTTTAATTACTGTCTCTGCTAGTCTATTTTGGGTGTGGATATATGGTACATAATGCTAAACGGTAATTCTCATTTCCATACAATAATCATCAAATGCCTTTGAAGTAAATTCTCCAACGTTATCCATTCTGATGGACTTCACGTGATGATCGGGGAAATTATTCTTAATTTTAATTATCTGCGAGATCAGCTTTACAAAAGCATGGTTTCTCGTAGATAATAAGCATACATGCGGCCATTTCGAGGAAGCATCGATGAGCACGATAAATGTGGATATCATAGGGATATGCTCATGATCTTAGGATGATGTTACAATTGGCAATGGCTTTAAAGATTTATCGAATCACACGTTTTTGGCAAGTTTTTAATTCTGTTAGGTCATAGGCGGTCTGACCGGCTAGGGCGTGATCGAGCCGGCGATGGCGGTCGACCGCCACCCTGGTGTCGATCAGTCGGGCGATCGGACCGACCATAGGCGTGGCCGGACCGGCCATTGTAAATGGTGGAGTTTGGTACTGGACCAAAAATAGAGGGTGTAGGCAAGAGAGGAGATTCTTATACACTTGGTCTCATAATTTTTGGAGCTTCCAGTCAAAAGATCTATTCATTTGAAATTTCCAGAGAGCTTTCGGTTTTCAAGGGTTGAAAATTGGCTAAGTCCCTAGCTGGGCGGTCAGACCGGCCAGAGGGCGGTCAGACCGGCCCATAGGTGGCGGTCTGACTGGTTTTCACTGTTTCATCGGCTCTAGTAGTGGCGATGTTTGTTTGTTGAGTCAAGTTCATGGGTTTCACAGCGTATATGTTGCATGATGCATGTTTTGACTAACGTGGGTCAAGTTGCGAAGAACATGTTCCCGGAATCGATTTGTTGGTCTATTTTGTGCAGGTTGCTTGGAGATCAATGACGGTCAATGGCAAGGATGATCGGGACTAGGCTTGAGAACTGAGGTTCAGAACGATCGAGGATGCCGGGTGAAGTCTATGGATTCGAGCATAGTACAAAATGGACACGGATGACCGAACGGGAAGTTCAGTGCGACGGGTTGCATCAAGCGGCACGGGGGGTTGGTGCAAGTGCCATGGTGGTTTCGGTGGGAGCCGGATGGGAGAGACTTGCCGACATGATGAGAGTCGTTGATCAACCTACACATGGCGAAGCATGGAACTGCTTCATGAATGTTGGACTCGGTCTTTGGAGAAGGATCGAGAAGGGGTATTTTGGTAATATCACTAAAATACACCTTGATTGTTTTTGGCTAAACCGTGGCGCAAGACTACGCAAGGAGAAACGATTTAGGTCAAAAGAAGATGAAGACAACGCTTTAAAATACGTGCGTGGTTAAACCCGTTTGTGTATGGGCTTAACGGGTGCCCAATAAAAAACTCTTCTAGAAGATTAGCCTCCACTATAAATATAGGAGGGTGTTGTAGCACCTCCTTGATCCTTTTGTTTATTTTGAAACCCTAGTTTTGTTTTTGAGATTAGGGAGTGGAGAGGTTAGGATTCTTGAAGAGGAGATTGATTGTGTGCTCATGTATTGAGTTTTGTCTTCTGTAATGGAGTGGTTGTAAACTAGCAACAATCACAAATCAATCTATGCAAGTTATCTTGATATGAGTCTCTTTTCGTTCCTACTCTCTATTTTGTGATTTTAGCGCTTTCTTTGATTCTCAAGTTTTCTTTTGGTTTCTGCCCCTGATCTTGCTTGCTGTGATATGTGGAAACTCATCTAGGATCATCTTGATTATCTCTAACCCACGAGCAAGTTTTTGCATATAGTTTTCGTTTTGACTCGGTTTTGAACCATCCTCCTCTCAAACGGAAAAAGGTCGTAACTTTTCCAAGGATCTTCACGATCTTTGATTGGAATAGGTTCCTGATATCCTATAGAAGGTGTGTTCCAAGTTTCATCTAGTTTGGAGTTGTAGATCAAAAGTTAGACCTATTTACAACTTCATTTTTCGGGCTGATTTCAGTGTTCATCAAGCTAAAGGTCAGACCGTCCAATGTGAGCAGTCCAACCGCTCAAGGTGATCGGTCTGATCGCCATTAACATAGAGGTCATACCGCCCAACACTTGAAAATCGAGCTCTCGTTGATTTTGGTTGTTGTGCTCCGGGGTTTAGATTGGATTCAATACAAGACTTCTGTTGTGCTTATATATTGATCTTCATAGCTATCGGAGTGAAAATTGTGTTGAATCCGATCTTTGTGAAAAAGAGATCGTGCTCCTATTCACCTCACCCCCCTAGTCGTCGTTTCGGTCCAACAAGTGGTTTGCCGATAGCCACTCCCATGGCGACTTCGACTGTTTTGGATCCAGACGAGGAAGGAGAAGTCGTGGATCAACGCGAGTACCGCTGCATGATCGGCTCCCTCCTGTATCTGACGGCCTCAAGACCGGACATACACTTCACGGTTTGCCTCTGCGCGAAGTTTCATGCGTCTCCGAAGACTTCACATCGCCAAACCGTCAAGCGCATCTTCAGGTATCTTCACTCTACCTTTCAGTATGGCTTTGGTATTCCTGCTCTTCTTCTTTGTCCATTCGGGGGTTTTTTTATTCTGATTTTGCGGGCTGTCGACTAGATAGGAAGAGTCCCTCATGCACTTGTCACTTCTTAGGCACCTCTCTTATCTCTTTGTCTTCTAGGAAGCAGTCTTCTGTTGCACAATCCACTGCAGAAGCTGGGTATGTAGCTGCTGCTAGTTGTTGTAGTCAGATTTTGTGGATGGTGTCCACTCTTAAGGACTATAGGTTATCTTTTGCTAGTGTTCCTCTTCTCTGTGATAACACTTCTGCCATTAATATTGCTAAAAACCATGTGCAACATTCTAGAACCAAACACATAGACATTCGCTATCACTTTCTTAGAGATCATGTAGAGAAGGGTGATATTATGCAACATTTTGTGGAGCCGAGACTCAGTTAGCTGATATCCTCACCAAGCCTTTAGACCCAACTAGGTTTGCCACCTTGAGAAGTGAGTTAGAGGTAATTTACCTCTATGGGTTGGTTTGAGGGGGATTTGGTTTTTTTCTGATCTTTCCTTGTTCTTTTCTTAACTTGTTGATCTTTTTGATCTTTTTAAGCTTTTAGGTTTTTCTTGCATCTCATTGTATTATATTGCATTCATATGAAAATCACGAAAAGATGCATTGTTATATAAGCCTTACTGCTTATCTTTTAAAATTGATGAAGTTTTGCTTATTACCCTCTTGAGCTTTAGTATTTCAATTTTTGCTCAATATCATGTCTAGTTCTTTGACTTGCTAGAATTATCATGCTTTCACATATGTAGCTAAGTCTTTGCTAAATGAGCTAGGACTTTAAGACAACTTAAACTAAAAATTATAATTTGTGGATCTTTGTTGGACCGAAAAGGCGACTAGAGGGTGGGTGAATAGGAGCACGCTCACTTTTTCACAAATAATAGATTCAACACAAATTTCACTCCAGTAGCTATGGAAGCTATGAAGATCAATATACTAGTACAGCGGAAGACTAGTATTGAATCCAACCTAACCCCCGAAGCAAAACAACCAAAGATCAACACAAGATAAAACCAATCACAGTGTAGGCGGTCAGACTGCTGGATCAATGGTGGTCATACCGATTCCCTACTGGTCTGACCGGTGACCCTGGCCAGTTTGACCGCCGGTCTGAAGAAAAGAACAGAAAACCCCGATGACGAAGTTACAAATAGATGAAACTTTTGATCTACAACTCCAAACTTAATGAAACTTAGAACACACCTTCTCTATGATATCATGAACCTATTCAAATCGAAGAGCATGAAAATCACATCAAACTATCAAGAACCCTAGCCTCTACAAAAGCTCTCCCTAAGAAAATTAGGGTTTACAAAATAGCAAAATAGCCGAAGCCCAGGTGCAGCCACTTCCCTCCCCTACTTATAGTGGAGGCATAGACAATCTAGAAGTTTAACTCAATTGGGCTCCTGTTAAGGCCCAAAACAAATGGAACACATACGCACGTATTTTAATACGCCGTCTTTAACACCCCTTCACCTAATTAGCTACACCTTGCGCCATCTTGCGCCTCGGATTAGCCAATAGGTCACCCTTGTCCATCTTGCATCACGCTTGAGTTCATTGACCTCACCCGACATCGTCGATCGTTCTGGACCTCAGCTCTCCAAGCCTAGTCCCGATCATCCTCGTCATTGACCACCAAGCAACCTGGACAATAATAGACAAGTAAACCGAATTTGGGAACAAGTTCTTCACAACTTGACCCATGTTAGTCAAAACATGCATCATGCAACATATATGCCCTGAAACTTATGACTTTGACCTGACAACCGAATATCGCAGCCACGACGGGCGACGAACCAAGTGAAAACCGGTCAGACCGCCCCCAGGGGCGGTCTGACCGCCTATCTGGCCGATCTGACCGCCACCTATTGGCCGGTCAGACCGTCAGTAAAGACTTAGCCGAATTTCCTCTCTGGAAAACCGAAACCTACTGGAATTTTCAAACCAATAGAACTTTTGACTGCAGACTCCAAAAATTATGGGACCAAGTGCAATAGAATATCCTCTCTTGCCTACACCCTCTATTTTTGGCCCAGCTCAAACCACACTTTCTGAAGTTGGCCAGTCCGACCGCCGCTATGGCGGTCGGATCGATCTTGAACGATCGACCCCCGCCTGGCGGTCGGATCCGAGAACGACAATCCAGAAACTTTGCCGAAAACACGTGAAACGACAAACCATTAACACCATTGCCAATTGTCATATCATCCTAATATCTAGAACATATCCCAATGATATCTACAATCTTTTAGCTAAGTTGCGTAATTAGTGATCCTCTTGTGATATTGGCCCTGTCAAAATTGTTTTGTTAGCTCTTGAATCTAGGATTGAACATCTCTTGTGCTTTCTGTTCTTTTGTGAATAAAAAAACTGTTCTTATGCAAAATAAAAAATCAAATTTTAAATTTTGTGCCAAACTATTCTCACGAGATTGCTTGTCAAAGATATGAACTTGGAGATAGTTTGATGATCCAGACGATCTCATGGGGATTGCTTGTCAAAATTGACATGAACCTCAAGACTTGTCGCCCTGATTGAGGCTTAGGAAGAGATTGTGGATGGCTCCTAGTCCAGGATTTTCTTCACTAAGATAGGCCGTTAATTGTCTTGGTTGAAGCTTAGGAAGAGTTTGTGGATGGCTCCTAGTCCAGGATCTTATTCACTAAGATAGACCTTTAATCAACATCAATATTCATTGCAAATGAAAAACTGTTGTAAAAATGGGCGACTGGAGTTATTTGAGCAAAATGATTCAATTCTGGACTTTTTGTCTTTAGCAAAATGTCTCACATTGACATTCTGATATGGTCATTATCACTTTAGGATTTCTGTTGATGAACTTGCTAGTTTTGAAGTTTTGCTTAATTTGTTACAATTCATCGCTTTTACTTTGAGCCTTCTAGCTTAGCTTTGATATATATGCCTTAACATGATCTTGTTAGCGCTTTCAGGCTTGATATGTATTATGTAATTATAGAAATGCTGGCTTGTTCTTTTGGGTAATCTTCATTGGGTAATCTTCAAAGCTTCTTGTGCTAGAAGATGCAAAATTTAAAAAATAAAGCCACTTCATTACATTTCATGCATGCTATTTCTTATGCTTCTTCCTTATTTCTGCATTTATTATCTCTGGATGAGAAGAAGGCGTGATTCCTTGATGACTCCATTGACAAAAGGGGAGAAAAGTAGCAAAAATGTTAAAAGGGGGAGCTATTTGGAGAAAATAGAGAAAATAAAATTTTCTAAAAGAAATTATGATCAAAGTGAGGGGGTGCTTTTAATTTGCATTCTTATGATCTTATTGTCATTTCTGAACTTGAATTGCAATCCTTGGAACCTCACAATGATCAAAGTTCAATTTGAACAATTGTTCTTTCATATGGATCTTAAGTGAGATTTTTTACTCTTCTTTGGAAATTAAAGCTTTCTCACTTTCTTTTAACTTATCTCACTTGCCTATACTAATCTGAAGCCAACTTGGTCATTTTCATTGCTTTCTCTTGCTCTTGGACCAAGTTGTGGCTTTGTGCGAAAATATGAGTATTTTTACCTTTCAACATTTTTGGAAAATTACCAATGTGTTCATCAAGGGGGGATTGTGGATATTATGGGGATATGCTCATGATCTTAGGATGATGTTACAATTGGCAATGGCTTTAAAGGTTTATCGAATCATGCGTTTTCAGCCAGTCTTTAGTTCTATCAGGTCATAGGCGGTCTGACCGGCCAGTGGCGGTTTGACCTGCCACCCTTGGGGGTCAGACCGGTCAGGGTCGGTCCGATCGGCCATAGGCGGCGGTCGGACCGGCCATTGTAAATGGTGGAGTTTGGTGCTGGGCCAAAAATATAGGTTGTAGGCAAGAGAGGGGATTCTCATACAACTGGTCTCATAATTTTTGGAGCTTCCAGTCAAAAGATATATTCGTTTGAAATTTCCAGAGAGCTTTCAGTTTTCAAGGGTTGAAAAATGGCTAAGTCCCTAGCTGGCGGTCTGACCGCCGCCTATGGCCGGCGATGTTTGTTTGTTGAGTCAAGTTCATGGGTTTCACTGCGTATATGTTGCATGATGCATGTTTTGAGTAACGTGGGTCAAGTTGCGAAGAACTTGTTCCCGGAATCGATTTCTTGGTCTATTGTTGTGCAGGTTGCTTGGAGATCAACGACGGTCAATGGCAAGGATGATCGGGACTTGGCTTGAGAGCTGAGATTCAGAACGATCGAGGATGTCGGGTGAAGTCTATGGATTCGAGCATGGCGCAAAATGGACAAGGATGACCGAACGGGAAGTTCGGTGCGACGGGTTGTATCAAGCGTCACGGGGGTCGGTGCAAGTGCCATGGTGGTTTCGGTGGGAGCCGGATGGGAGAGACTTGCCGACATGATGAGAGCCATTGATCAACCTACACGTGGCGAAGCATGGAACTGCTTCATGAATATTGGACTCGGTCTTTGGAGAAGGATCGAGAAGGGGTATTTTGGTAATATTACTAAAATACCGCCTTGATTGTTTTTGCCTAAACCGCGAAGCAAGACTACACAAGGAGAAACGGTTTAGGTCAAGAGAAGATGAAGACGGTGCTTTAAAATTGTGCGTGAGTTAAACCCGTTTATGTGTAGGCTTAACGGGTGCCCAATAGGAAACTCTTCTAGAAGGTTAGCCTCCACTATAAATATGGGAGGGTGCTGTAGCACCTCTTTGATCATTTTGCATATTTTGAAACCCTAGTTTTGTTTTTGAGATTAGGGAGTGGAGAGGTTAGGATTCTTGAAGAGGAGATTGATTGTGCGTTCATGTATTGAGTTTTGTCTTCTGTGATGGAGTGGTTGTAAACCAGCAACAATCAAAAATCAACCTATGCAAGTTATCTTGAGATGAGTCTCTTTTCGTTCTTGCTCTCTATTTTGTTATTTTGGGGATTTTTTGATTCTCAAGTTTTCTTTTGGTTTCTGCCCCTGATCTTGCTTGCTGTGATATGTGGGAACTCATCTAGGATCATCTTGATTATCTCTAACCCACGAGCAAGTTTTTGCATATAGTTTTCGTTTTGACTTGGTTTTGAACCATCCTCCTCTCAAACGGAAAAAGGTCGTAACTTTTCCAAGGATCTTCACGATCTTTGATTGGAATAGGTTCCTGATATCCTATAGAAGGTGTGTTCCAAGTTTCATCTAGTTTGGAGTTGTAGATCAAAAGTTAGACCTATTTACAACTTCATTTTTCGGGCTGATTTCAGTGTTCATCAGGCTAGAGGTCAGACCGTCCAATGTGAGCAGTCCAACCGCTCAAGGTGATCGGTCTGATCGCCATTGACATAGAGGTCATACCGCCCAACACTTGGAAATCGAGCTCTCGTTGATTTTGGTTGTTTTGCTCCGGGGTTTAGATTGTATTCAGTACAAGACTTCTGTTGTGCTTGGATATTGATCTTCATAACTGTCATAGCTATCGGAGTGAAAATCGTGTTGAATCTGGTCTTTGTGAAAAAGAGATCGTGCTCCTATTCAACTCCCTCTAGTCGCCATTTTGGTCCAATAATAAAGTACCTAAATGACCCTAACAGAGGCTATATAGGACCCAAATGTCTCCCTGGATACGGTCTAGGAATGCAGGAATTTCATTTTTACATTCAGAGTAGAGGGTCTAGTAATCAGTTTCCCGGTGGCACATGCGGGGCACACAAAATCTTCTGGATTCAGAAAATCCTTTATATTGACATTGTGTCCTTGAGAATTAGTAATTATATTTCTCATCATTCTAAGACTGGGGTGGCCTAATCTATCATGCCAGAGAGAGAAAAGTTCAGAGCTTCTAAAAGTGATTTTCAGGATAGTATAGACTGCAGGTGCCTTAATGTGAGTGTAGTATAGCCCAGATTCATATGAAGGAAGTCGTTCTAATACCCTTTTCCTATTTTCTTCTCGCTTTGTATTGAGCAAGTTTTCCTTACCATACTCTTCTTAAGTCTCTACGTGGAGACCGTTAGCGCGGATATCTTTAAAGCTTAAGAGAGTCTCAGCCAATTCTGGGTACAACAAGGCTTCTTCAATGACTAATGTTGCGCCCATCGAGAGTATATTTGTGGCTCTTTCTGAGCCTATTATACAAGTATCGCTACCTCTGATTGTCGTAAGACTACCAGTATTCTTACTGATCGACTGGAAATTTTTTGTATCTCTCAAAATGGTATTCGTTGTGTCGCTATCTGCTAAGCACACTTCCTCCATAGGGCGCCACACGCGTTCTGATATATAAAGTATTTATTAATATGGGGTAGGAAGGAATCCACACATAAGTAAAATACTTCAAAACAGAACACAACTTGCTATTATTAATAGGGAAAAAAACTTGCATGACTCATCATAAGAATTTATTACTTTGTTCTCCTAGAGCTTACAACCATTATTCAAAATTTAATGTTCTATCACAACCATAAGTTGTAAATGATTATAAAATCTAAGTGCAATGCATGCATTAGATTGAATTAGCAAAGTAGGAAGAAACTTCTGCCTGAATATGCTCCATGTCCAACTTCTCTTCTTCGGCAACAACAGCTATTGCCGCTGTGATGTCCAAAGAAGGTGTGATGGGGGTTGCTACTGATATGTCCACATCTATGGATGCAATCCATGATTGTGGATCCTTTGTACCTAAAATGGCTATGTGTGCCTCATGCTATCCTTTGCCCTTCTTCTTAGCTTTGAAATTGATGTGTTGCGGCTCACGGCAGACACAGTCCCCAAGTGTCACATTTATAGCAACTTTGGTCCTGCTGACTCTAGGGATTCTCATCGCGCTTCTTTTATTCGCTCTTCTTGGCTTGAGCATTCTGCTTGGTTTTGCGGCCCATGACCTTACCCTTCTTACCTCTTTCTTTTGAGTGATGCTTCCTCACCTTGTAGCTACTTGCATTGACTTCATGGCCAACTTTGCTACTAGGCGGCTGTGAGATGTAGTTCTTGCTAATAACATCATCTTGAGCTTCCGCAACTTGCATGATGTCAATCAGTTCGACATACTCCTTGTAGTCGTCCTGACGATAGTTGTGTGAGGATTACCCCGCGTTTGGGTGAAAGGTAGAGAGAGTTTTCTCAATCTTCTGCTTATATGTGGTTATCTTATCACAGAGTTAAAGACTTATACAAATTTTGTGTAATGCAGAATTGTACTCCCCCACGGTCTTGTAGTCGGCAAAACGTAGTCGGTTCCATTCTTGCTCTGCCCAAGGAAGAATGGTGTACTTTAGCTTTTCAAACCACTTCTTCAGTGCGGTCCATAAAGCTAGTGCGTTCTTTTCTGCCACATACTAATTCTTGAGCGTTAGGTACAAATTGTGTTTATGGAAATGAAGTGCTTGATCATTATCCTTAGCAGTTGGAGTGGCGTCCTTCAAGGTGCCAAGTCCAATAGCAGCACATAGTTTCTTAGCTCTAAGCACGATTTTGACATCTGATACCCAAGTTAGGTAATTGTGATCATGCTAGGCTAGCTCTTCGAGCCCTCGGTTCGTAATGCAAATCATCTGCATATTCATGCACAAAGTGCATAAGATTAATGCATGTAACTTGCATAAAATGGTTGCAAAAATTCTCATAATGTTCTCGTATTTTTCTATGCATTTTCATGATTTACTGCTATTTTCTGTTATTAAAAGCGATATAAACAATCATAAATAATCACAAACATTAAATAGAGTACACAAATTGCATAGAAATAATAATAAGAAAGTTAAAAATGCTTTAAAAGCAAAAACCGATTCAAAATTTGAATTTCCAAGACCCTTTTGTGCTGGAAAAATGAACTTTCGGTGAATTTTGTAATTTCTAGGGGTTAAAATGTGAAATTCCAGTTCTGATAAAAATTTCACGCAAATTTTTGAATTCCTAAGGGGCTTTTTGCAAAACTGGATTTTTTTCTTTTCCATTTTTTCGTTCGGGTTTCGGCCGGTCGGGCCAGTTCCCATGGACTTGTTTCCTTTCGGGCCCATTCTGCTGGCCCATCAGCCCATCGACCGGGTTAAATCCTGTGGGGGATTAGGGTTCCCACCCCCCTCGTCCTCCATGGTGGCGGCGCCCGAGCCATGGCGTGCTGCGGACGGCCGAAGCAACATCGCGGAGGCACGGAGCCAGCGTCGGAGGTGGGCACCGCTTCAAGGCGGTGGTCGTCGAAGTGGTCTGCCAGGAGGCAAAGCGACGCGCTTCTGGTGGCTAAAGTAGGCGATCAGAGGCGGTGGAGCCATGGCGGCGGCAGGTAGGGATGAAAACGAATCAGATAGTTTCCGACCGATCCGGACCGAAACAGATTTGGATTGCCTCGGATCGAATTTTTCTCGGATAATTTTTGGATCGAAAATGAAGTGGGATTTTTTTTTGTCAGAAACGGAAACAAATATGGTAGGCATGCTATCCGTCGGATACGGATACGAGTACGAATTATCCGGATAAGTCCAAGTCCGGATATCCGGATTTCGGCCCAAAAGAGAAAATGATATTTTAATTGATTTCCTAATTTCAAAAAATACAACAAATCAAATAGCCGTTTAGAAAATAGCAAATAGATTTAACAAATTCTAGAAAAAATCACATAAAATTACTTGAATTATTTTGAACTTAATAAAATTAATTCCAAGTTAAAGTCGGTTTTGTTTTTGCACATAAATTATTTTTAATTTTTGAAAATAGGAAAAACCTTTTTTAAATCCAAAAATTCAAGAAATTAATTACTTTTTTCAAAAATTTAACTTTAAATCCATTAAAATCCCAGAAATCTCAATAAATTTTATTTTTGACATTGAAAACTAGGAAAATAAATAATTGGCTTTATTTTATTTATTTTCCCTTTTTAACCAAGAAAACTATTTTAAATATCAGAAAATCTAATAAAATAATAACATTACTAATTTTATTTTTGTTAACATACTTTGGGATCTTACAGTCATTTGTGTATAGATTAACCATCTATCCTGATCAATGTTAGTGTGAACTAAGTTTTATGTATGTGATAAACTACGTGTGAATGTGTGATGACTTGTAACTTTGTGAGTTATGACTTATGAGCTAAATATGGTAAACTAAGTGTTATGTTTGTGATAAACTAGTTAATGCAGCTTGCTAGTGCCAATGTTATATGTGGTTGCTGAAAATATGAACAATTCATGAGTGTTTGCATCAAATAAACTGGTTATATATTTTGTTAATTTCTGGCATACAATTTAAGGGGTTTTCATGTTTCGAAAAATATCCGCGATCGTATTTGTATCAATTCGTATTCGCTCCGTATTCGTATTCAATATTATTCGTATCCATATTCGTATCCGAAGTATTCGTATTCGTATCCGGATCTGGAAAAAAATATAAAAATAAATATGGCAGAGCCATTATCTATCTGTATCTGATCCGTTTTCACCCCTAGCTGTAGGCCAGTGGAGCCACGGCGCGGCAGGCGACGTAGCATAGCGGCGGCTTCGGGCCATGGCTTGCACGGGGCGGCGCTAGCTTCGGGACGGCGGGTGCGACGGCGGGAGGTGGCTGCATGGTAGAAGTGGAGAGGAGGGCCAGCGGTAAGAAGGTGTGGTGCCCGTGTGGTCACCGGCAGCGCTGCGGGCGAGGCCCTCGTGCGGGGAGGACGGCGGCTGCGGTGCAACTCCAGGCCAGCGCGGCTTCATCCGCGAGTCGGCTGGGGTGCAGCTCCAGGTCGAGGCGCCATGTGGGGAGGATGGCGTCGGCTTCAAGTCTGCGTCAGTGCGGCCGCTGCCGGCCGACCGGTTTCTCTCCCTTTTTCCTGTGATGTTTTTTTAACTAGTATTGTTCATTGTGATTACTGTTCATTGCGATCCACCGATCGGCTTGGCCGGCGACTTCAAGTTGGCTCACGGTAGATTAGAGTGAATTTGCAAAATTCAATTTATGGTACAATCGACATCCACTTTTCCATACAATCTATCGATCGGCATTGTGCCGGCGACTTCAAGTCGGCTTGTGGTAGATTTGAGCTGATTTACACCGTAGATTACAATCTAGAAAGCCAAATTTGCATAATTGAAAGCAATATAGGAAAACGATTCAATCTACGAGTGTCGTTCATCGACGGTTACTTTTCGATCCAAGGAGAGTCAATTTTGCTGGTAACATGTTGAGGAACCATCCCTGGCGAGTCCAGTCCGAGTGATTACCTCGTAGACAAACTTAGAATTGTAAGAACAATGCAACAACACAAAAACAAAATAATAGATTGAACACAGAAAGTGGACTTCATGCTTCTCTTTATTGCTTTTCTCCAAACTGTATACAATGTTGAGGGCCCCCCTCCTTTATATAGGCAACAGGATGGATGAGGAGCCCACCTAGGTCAGGACTCTCCAATCCTGACCCCGGTTTCTTAACAATTTTTTGGTGTTTTGGAGACCGAAACGCGGTGGATTTCATGACTTTTGCCCGGCCGCGTGGTCCGTCGGACCGTCCGGCCGATGGGTCAGTAGTTTTTTACAGGTGCATGGTGTCTGATTTGTGTATGTTGGTGTGTGGTGAGTGTAAATAGACATGTCCAAACGGCCACACGTCACGGCCCAGCACGGATCATGTTAGTCCGTGAGTTTAGCCATTAACCCACGCACAACACGCTAAATTTACGGATTGTGTTGTGATAGCCCGAACACGATTAGACCGACGGGTCAGGATTGATCCATTTAGCCTATCTTAACTCAAAAAAGTTGAAAAACTAAAAAAAATTGTGCCTAACGTGTTTAATCATGCATAATAGACTGGCCATTGCTAAACAAGCCTCATCATGCCTAATAGGGTGAGCGTTGCTAAACGGATAGTGCTTAAACAACTCATGTCGTGCCATGCACAGTACTATGCATGTTGAGTCGAGACTAGGTCATGACCCAAGCACAGCACGACAGTTCGAACCATGCCGGTCCGCCCTGTTTAAGTGTTGCCCCAGGTCAGACCGTACCTAGGCCGGACCAACAATGTTGTGTGTCGAGCGAGGCCGACAAGCACGACCTATTCAGGGCCATTCCTATTATTTGCGAATGTATTTTGCAAATAGTTAATGCTCATGCATGATTCTTGTAGTATGTGACTTGAGTTTGCAAATATGTTTTACAAATGGTTTAAGTCTATGTATCTTATTCCTTGTGGTGTGATTCTAAAAGTTGGCAAATGTGTTTTGCAACTTGTTGAGAATCCTACCTTTAACTCTTGTTTGAATCGCAAGTCAATTGGCAAATGTGTTTTACAAATTGAGCTTCTCTCAAGAATATCAGTAGTTCCGACGTTAAAAAGATGGAACTACAGCTGTGCTGTAGTACCGGCGTGTTGAGAGCGGAACTACCGCAACCCGGATGGATTGAAAATCCGGAGGTACCTGTTTTCCAGAGAGACACATTTTTGAGTTTTATTACTCTCTTGGAAGTGCGGTAGTACCGACGTTGTTTGGGCGAAACTACCGCAAGTCGGTTATACCGGAAAATGGTGCGGTACATTTTTTCCAGAAGGTGCCATGTGTGGACCTAAGTGGAAGCAGTAGTACCGCCCTTCAGAAACAGAACGAGCAGAGTGCAGAACTACCGTGAGTTGAATGTCGGTAGTACCGCGCTGTACTTTTCAACGACTAGTTTCTCGTCTGATATAGCTGTTACTGTGTTTGTCGTGTAGGTGCGGTAGTACCGGCCATTGAACGGCGGTAGTACCGCTTGTGCTGATTTTTCAGTAAATTCTCTTCCAACGGCTAGTTTTTGTTTGTGGGCTATAAATACCCACCTTTGCCGGCCTTGGGCAAGGTTGCTAGTGCCATTATTCATTCCTTGAGTAAAGAGCAAGTCCTCTCATCTCTTATGTACATGTGTTGCACTTAGTGAGCTTGGAGAGCAAACCCTAAGTGCATGTGTTGCCTTAGGTAGTGGATTATGTATCCACTTGAGCTTAGACATTTGATTAGTTCAAGTGAGAGTTGAGATTTTTTACTCTTGGTGTTTGCCGACACCTAGACGGTGTGGAGGCGTTGTAACCGGTGATCTTCTCAAGAAGCTTGTGAGAGGGCCCGGCGTGGTTGTGAGTGGTTTGGTGCTCACCATCTCTGGAGTGGAGGAAGAGTAACCCCGAGTGGATCGAGGTGTTAGTTCGTGTTGGAACCGGTCCAAGTGGTTGGACTTACCTCGGAGGAGTTGGCTTAATTTGTGGAGCCGGTCCAATTCGTTTGGGCTTACCTCAACGTAGATTAGGGGAGACCAGCAAGTCTCCAAACACCACGGTAAAACATCATCGTGTCATCTTGGTTTGTTCTTCTTGTGCTTTACTATTGCAATTTACATTCCTTGTATTAAATTGCTTATATGTTTGTGTAATTGCAATCATTATCAATAGTCTTATTGTTGGTGTACATAGTCAAGCCTAGTTGATTTATGTTTTAATTGTGCAAAACTAAATTGTTATTAGCTTCCACATTATAAATTGGTTTTAGCTAAAGAAGTTTTTAAAACTGCCTATTCAACCCCTCTAGTCGGTCTCCTCGATCTTACAGCCACCGCCATCGAAGCTAACGTCGCTGCCCACATGGCGACCACGTGTCAGCAATGTCAGCATCAGCTCACCATGTCAGCCCATGTTAGCACCCACGTGGCACATTGTGAGCAGATGCATGGATCTACACTGTTTTGTGAACAAAGTCCACCATGCACCTTTGACCTTTCAGTGGACCAGGTCTATAGACCTCTGGCCCACATGTCATTAAGATAAAAGGTTGTCCCGTAGAAAAATAAATTGGCCGGAAAAGAAATTCAGAGCTAATATCATGCTGACGTCATAAAATGATTTCTCTTCAGTAAAATAATTCAGGAATCGAGAAATTTGGATTTAGTTAATTTCTTTAGGGTTTAATCTCCTGAGAGCTTGTTCTTCCTCATGCGAACTCCAATTGAACTCATTCAAGTTTCTAAATTCAAGCTATACCTTCCTAAGATTTTTATTTAATTTTTTAAGTTTATTAATTTTTCTTTTTTATTTTTATTTGCTTTTCGCTTTCATTTGCGAGTAGACGTTGATACTTCAGGAGCTTTCGAAGGAGAGCTCAAGTCTTGTACAAAGACTTATTCCAAGACAAGTTGTATATTTGACCATGTTGAACCCAATTTTTCAAAATTACCTTGATTCAAATTATTGTATTTTACTTTAAATATTTATTTACATATTTTGGGATTAGCTATACACCAATGTGATTATATCCACTTTGCCTATTGTATCATCATGATATTTTATCACCCTAGCTTAGTTAATTATTAGTTGATAATATCATAGCACTAATGTAGGTTGGTTAGATACAAATAGTCTACTTAGCCATGCAACGAGTCATTGATATCATTTGAGTTGCAAATATAAACTTGACTAAGCGATTATGGAATTTGTGTAAAACTATGTACATTATGCTATTACTCGTTGATGGCATGTATTGCACTTAACCAACAGGGTGAGAAAAGACTTAGACTGAGACGAGTGGATGAAACTGTGTGATATGGTGGAACTATGGATTGGAAAAATATAAAATCTTGGTAATGTAGTTAGAAATTAGCAGTCCCGCCTTGGTCAATTAAGGACTTAACTTTATGCGCCATTGAATTGAGCCACAACTGTACAACTACATGCCTAATAGGACGGGCCTAACTTAGTAAGTTATGGAATATTAGCATTGACTACTCAAGCATATAGGATAGACTGTGTGGTAGGGTGGAGGTGTGTATCGCTGTGGCAGGGTCACATTTATGAGCAGTTCGTCGTCTTCAAGTCCAACTGTGTGCGTCATACCAAAGCACTTCGTCAGAGTTAGTATGACGGTAAAATACATCGGGAGGGTCAATTGTCAGGGTGAAGTTTTGGAAAGGTTTGTTATGATTGGTGCTAACTACACTGGTTATATTATGTGGGTAAAGTGTACTACCTCTGCAGAGTGTTAATTAATCTATTCGAATAGTGGCGTCCGCGGTCATAGACATGCTCGGGGATTTCACACGAGTGGTAGATTTCATAAAAATAAATGGGAGGGGTAGCTGTGTGGGAAAACTTATGCATCTGTGTGAAAGAAATTGATTAGATTATGGAAGCTTTGTGAAAATAATTGTTAAAATTATTAATGTTATTATTTCAAGTTACGCTTTCAATCTATTATTTGTATTCAATTGTAAATGTTGTTTTATTACAAAATAGCCACAAAAATTATTTTCTTTGGAATAAGCCATCATCTATAATTACATTCTTTGGTACAACTTGTTGAGTACTCGTAGTACTCATTCTTGCTGCAATCATTCAGCTGAAGTGGGTGGGTCCTCGACTACTTTTGAGGATGTGCTATACGAGGATTCCAGTCGGTTGCCTATGGCAGGTCGATGGGTTTTCGCTGGAATTGCTTTCGTTCTGCTGCCGTTTCTTTATTTAGTGTCTGCCCTGCGTGGCTTAATAACTGTAAATCCGACTATAAGATCATAACTGCTATTTGTTTAATTAAATTAGTCGTTAATTTTTATATTCGTCTCACGTGGAATGATATTTATTTATATTGATATTTTATGTACTAGTACGATCCTAGTTAAGATTTATATACTTAGATCGACATGTATGTACTTTGCTCCTGGCCTACTAAAGTTTAGGACCGGCCCTGGCTGGGCCTATCTGGATAGGTCTAAGTGTAAATGTGAGCTTGATTTTGACAAGCCATCTACTGCAAGCGTGGCGTGCTTTACTTTTGTGAACAAACTTGCTTTCTTTGGTAAGATCATGAGTTAGCATATGCACCACGATGGTACTGATAGTTTGGTACTTTGGTATAGATATACTACGTTTGGGCCGCCTTTGATTTGATGAGTCTTTTCCTGTGTGATGAAAGACCCAACAATAGCTAGTTGTTTCTGTTTTGTGTAGCCCTTACTATTTCTAAAGTTTCTTAGCAAGGATAATATTAGGACTATCACGAGTTTTTGGCTCACTTAGCCTTCTTTTTAAAGTGAAATAACAAAAAATATTTTTGTAAATAAAATGGTAAAAATAGCATCATTGCCCTAGGCCACCTACCCCTCGATGGGCGCGTGGCAGGCCGGTTGCCGCCCAATACGATACCATCATGTGGCCTACCCGCGGTAAGCCCCCTGCCGTGCATTTTTAGTGCGGTAGGGGTGCTTTTTGCCGATTTGTTCGCGGGCGGAGGGCTATTTTTGTTATTTCAGTTCAAAATCGTGAGCCAAAAACTCGATTCCCACTGTGAAGACTTCAATAGCACAATTGGTTTTTTTTTAATCGATTTTGAGAAGTATAACATTTTTTTTTCAATAGTGCACCTCTGATTCTACACCATATAGATGATGACATGGTCATACTAAGGACCTATGTGAAATGTAGTAATTTTAATTCTCACACAAATCTGAAAAACTTGTCGCAGTCCTAAGAAAACTAAATTGACTATGAAATCTGGCATACTAATGTGAAAGACGAACATCATATCACTGATTTGCGGCTCGTGTGCCACACCATGCCATGAATATTGTAAGAAAGTTTGAAGAAGGGGCCTAATTGGAACTAAAATAAAACTTGGTATCGATAAAACTTGGTCCGAATGGTGAAACTACAATGCGGATTCATGCTGGGCCGAATAAATTGTTGTTTTGGAAGCCCTTTTTCTTTTGTCTCACTTGCACGGGGTGGCCAGCCACATGATCCGTGTGATCGGAAGCACGTGAATAAATTAGCTTGCATTGCTTCGAGATTCGCGTTTCTGCTTGGTGCCTGATGCAGCTTCTGACGTCTTACTGGAATCCAAAGTCCCAAACTCCAACGAATCCAAACTCCAACGACCAACGGGATCGCTAGCCTTTGATACCGTGTCATTTTTCTATTCTCGATATATTCCACGTGCTATTTGCGAACACACTGCGTTGGATGCCATCTTCTTCCGAGACCAAACGTACATGGTTTCTTCTTGGGATTTCAGATCCAATGTGGCGCTAACTGATCACGAAAGGAGGAAACGATAAAAGCTAAGTACCGTGTGCATCAACTGGAATCAAATTTTATTGCTTTGCAAAGATGATTTGCATGTTTGATTGGATACAGCTACATTTACAGGTTGCAGTTGTTTTTTGTACGTTTGCGGGGATCTGAAATTCTGAGGACGTAAATTGACTGTTGATGACAAGTAAGAGACTTAATTGGAACAAATTTGAAGGGAAAAGAGTCAATTAATCGACTTCCAAACTGAGAAAAATAAGAAGCTACGTTGAAAATTTACTTAGCACTACTACTTGTGTCAGTTGTGTGCTCTTCAGCGGACAATATCATAGCAGGCCAGAACATCTGCATTCAGTACACATTTTTTTAATGGACAACAGGGCATAAATACAACTTTTACGATGTACAGATCAAATTCTGCATAAATAAGAAGCTAATCTGCAAAATCACTAACTTAACTAATATGTACAAAAGCTGAAAGTTGCTACAAAATTGCCTGCCCTCCTTTGAGGGGCTCAGTCCTAGATTCCTGGCAGATCATTTGGTATAAGCAGCTGTAGCTAGCAAGGAAGCTCTACCTGAGCACTAGCTCAGAATCATCTCGAAGCATTGGTAATTTTTGCTTCACGCCACAATCGTGCAAGAATCTGTGCACCTTCATTCTTGCAGATTAAGTTAAGTGAACATTACCCCGGAAATGCAATGGTATTATGATTGTTATCTTGAAGGCAATATTTCTGATTATTACCATCGACTCCAGAGATCATATGTTCTTCTCAATGTACAAGCCATCAGAAGCGAAAGGAGAAGACTTTGTAGATCAAGCTCCACCACTGGCAATTGGAATCCTTACATGTTCATAACCTTTCAGTGTCTCTTGAGTAAAATATTCCAGTGCTTCAAATATTGGAGCCAGACCTGCTCTCAGATCAGTTGCACATGACTCATGGATTTGTTTCACGGTTTCCTCGTGCCTAGCTCTTTGTTCATCTAATCTCTTATGCAATGCATCCAAAGCTACCATGCGATTATCAACTGCCCTGTTATTGTCGGCGATAGGCAATGCTGTCTTACCAGCTTCAGAATGTCCAGGCAAGTCATGTTCCTTTTGGAGAGATTTGAGCCTCTTTGCGAAATCTCTAGATAAATAGTCTGCTTTCAGTTTGTGCTGCTGCTCTTCGTCTTGCCGCTTCCAAAACATGTGCACATTAACAGCGAAAACCTCCATTGCATCTATGACAGTACCTTCTGGTATCCTTTTCATGGTTTGACACCAATCATTCACTGTGATGAACACAGCAGGAGCTCCAAGTCTACCAGGAGAGAACGGTGCGAAGCCATCTGGCGTTTCCTCCTTTTCCTGAGGCAGCCATTTGACTAACCAGCCATTGAGAGTTTCAATATAAGCCTTTTGGGACAGGATCCAATTTCTGAAACAGGAACACCAGTTCAAAAGTTCCATTTCTAGTTCCAATGTAACCTTGGAGGAGTTTCTTTCAGGTCCATTCTTAGGGATGAGAATATGAGATTTAGTTTCGAGTATGCTATGGAATTGCTTTTGATGGCACTCAAGAATGAATTTCCACATTCTAACAAGCCTGCACTAGAATGATAACAATTTACAGTCTGTCCGCTGAGAAATCAGTTTTGCAATAAAGTACTAGAAGAAGCAGGGATCCTTCACGATAAATAAATGGAAAACTAACTGCCTACTGCCAAGGCAATAGCTATCTGCTATTAAAACAAACACTTTATTTAAGCAAGCAACAACAAAGAAGGGCACATGAGAGGCCATATTTGTTTGCATGCCAAATGCCCTTTCCGAAAGAATGCTGGACCTCCTAAATTTAGGATGTCCTAACATTTGCTAATTTTAGTAGTGCGATAGCAATTTTATTCAAAATACGAAATGTGATTGTAAACACTAGACAAAAACCAGCTAATCTTAAGAAGTGTTGCAATGGCTCAAATGGCACTATTTTTCCAAACTATTGAATCATTCAGTAGTGATATTGCAATATAAAACATGCATACTTTTAGTAATTATTTGTCAAAGCATTCCATCTTTTTCTGTTCATGTTTTACAGTTAATTTAATATTTCAATTGAATAGCAGCATTTTCTTAATGAAACAACCTTAAATTAGCTATTTCTAGCATCAGCAATTTTGAAAGAAATATATGAAACATGTTCTACATAAGAACACGCTGCTTTGGCCAACAAGAAACCCATAGGTACTCCGCAGAGCAAATCAAAACTCTGGAACTTTTTAAAAGGTTAAAAAAAAGGAAAATGGGTGCAATGAACTTGAGAGGCATAGTGATCGTTTGAAGGTTTAATTCTCCAAGATCCACTAAGTTTGATAAAAGTGTAGGACAGTAGGACTACACATCTCATACCCTTGAATAAGCTTAACGAGGTGTGGATGTAGCTCGTCATCTCGTAGTATGTCGATCCTCCTAGAAATAACTCTAGCTGATCTAATGGCAATGTTGATTCTGGTGAGCAATGTCCTAATTGATGCCCGTGTGGAATCAATTTTGTATGGCTCTGCACCACTTTCATCCAACTCTTTCAGGCGCTTCCATTCTTTGTCATATGTAATCCTCAATCTTTCTTCCTCCTAACATAATTGAAGGAAAATATTAATGAAATGTTCAAGAAAAAAGGGGCATACCAAAGGTAAAATGTCACTCTGTAATTCAGCAGAAATTAATAAACACCACAATGAGACCCCTTTTAACCATACCGAGTTGACCAATGCATTTTGGAGCATACAATTTTGACAGATGGAAAGCATTACGTCAAGTTTGACAGGATTATCCTGGTTGTGTTTCTGGATGTTTTGAGAGTGTGCCAATATAAAAATTCAGATCACAACAGGAGTTAAGGCAGACACTTATCATATAGTAGCATACCATAATTTCCTTATGAAGTCTTTTCTCCCACACGTACAACCTATCCATTACTGAAGAAAGGGTATTGAGCTCAACATCACTGGCACTATCGATTCTTTTACTCGAATTCTGATTCCTTTTGGATGCATTTATTGCTGATTGTTCCAAGTTCTTCACTGGCGGCTCAGATATGGAAGAAAACAACAAGGCGAATGTCCCCGTCATCCATGAAAGCATCACTGCATCAAGGGTAAGGACCAAATTATTTAACCGGGTAAGAAATTATCTCTGTGGAAAAAGAGCAAGGAAGGTGGGGAGAATTTCTGTCCACAGATCAACATGATCAGAAGAAACCACATACATATTATCTCTCCAATATCAATCTTAGAAATGATTTGTTAGTGCTAACTTATTAACTAAGTCTGATGCTGTTAGGAATTCACAGTATTCTTGCAATGGAACAGCAATCGAACATGGACGTAACAATCAAGTGAAAAGAGAAGCATACTCACTTCTTAAGATTCTATTCCGTGACCTATACCGCATACTCCCAACCTCAAGGATCCTAGCAACATCCTCTCCGCAGGCGGCCACCAAGTTGAACTGCTCCTTTATCTCCTCCACAACCTCTGTAACATCTCTTGTCCCAAAGCTCTTCGGCGGCACATTCTCACCGACTACAATGGATGAGTGCTCCTCTGAGCTCACCCTCTTCACCTTCCCTGGATCATCACCACCCGACACGGCCCCTCCTATTCCCGCATTGACATTGCCACATTCACAGCTACACACACTCTCTTCCCCTGACCCGAGAACCGAAGCACTATGCACGCTCTCAATCTCGCACTCCTTATGCTCCACCGACGCCTTCACCTTGGCACTGACATCTACATTGTCAAGCCGGTTCGACGCAGTGCTCTCCACCGCCTTCCTCGCCTTCACCGACTCCCTCATCGACTCCTGTTCCGTCTCCTCCTCGAGCTCCGGGATCCCCTCTCTTTCCCTCACCTCGCTCGAGTTGGGGCTACTCGTGAGCGACCCATTGGAATCATACCCTTTCCCCTTGTAATGCGGAATCTCCTGATCATAGGAGTTGAACGGGTTAAAGAAATCCCACGGCGATACTTCTGGCATCGGCATCGGCGGCGGCGGCGCCGGAGCCGCCGTCTCCCGGCCACGATCCTCCTCTGGAGGCACCAGGACGCCGTACATTGGGTTGCTGTACCCGTACTCGTATCCCATGTAGGACACATTGGTGGCGAAGTTGCGGTAACCGTGCGGTTCTTGGTACACCGTGTTCGCTGGGGTCGAACTGGCCTTCATGTAGTAGTAATTCGGGAATGTGACATTTGGGAACGAGGGGTAGGGGTTGTAGGAAGCGTACTCCCACGGCATTTCCGGCATGGCCGCTCCGGGTTCTTGGATTTGGCGTTCTTGGGGCTCTCCGGCCGGCGGCGAGATCTCGCCGGCGACGCCGACGCTGTGTTCGGCGGCGTCGCAGGCGCAGGCGTCGGCGGAGTCGGGATTGGAGTCGGAGGCGTCGGAGTGGAAGTGGAGGTGGGAGTGGCCAGAGTCGGTGTGCAGGGTGGAGGTGGAGGCGCTCCGCTTCTTGGGCTCGTCCGGGTCGGACGGGGGCAGCGTGAGCACAGGCGACACCGGCGGCGAGGGGGCGTAGTGCTGGTGCGCGAACCGCGCGAGCGCGTCGGCCACGCGCGGGAGCGCGCGGAAGTAGGCGGCGTGCGCGGCGGCCAGCGCGGCGCGGCGGTCGGCCGCCGCGCACAGCAGGTCGCGGCGCTCCCGGCAGAGCGCGGCCGCGGGGGACACGTCCGCCGCGTCCAGCCGCGAGCTCCTGCAACCCATCCCCGCCCTCCCTCCCTCCCTCCTCCCCGGCAGCACGCTACACCCTCGCCGGCGACGGCATTGCCCACCCCGACGCCGCCAAGCAAGTGTTTGTTCGCCGACAAGGAGCAACAACAAAAAAAAAGGGCGGGAGCACGGAACGGGAAAAACAAAAGATCGCGTGGTAAAATCGTGTGCGATCGACGCGACGCGAGCGTGACACTGGCACGTGGAAGGGCTGCGAGAGAGGAGCGTTTATTATTGAGCAGGCACTGGCACTGACACTTGCTGGGGTTAAAGCGAATGCAATGTACTGCTCGTTTCACTCATTCAGTGCAGCAGCACCGGGCGAAAGTGCTCTTCGCTCACATCACCCGGAAAAGATGTCTCAGAGACGCAGGAGAGGAGGGGACATGGATTTGCATGGACTGATCAGTCGTGTGCTGGGACTTGGGAGAGAGAGAGAGAGAGAGACCATGGATTGGTAATTTGTTACTACTGCTCTGGTAAATTGGAGGAGTAATTGGCAGAGCATCTGCTATGGTACCGAGAGGACAGGGGCGAGAGGAGACCAGCTAAGATCAGCTCAGTACTTCAGTACGAGTAAATCATTGCATTTTGTGTGCGGTGACAGAGGAACACTATATCACCTTGCAAAATGCAATGGAGTATATGCATTAAATTTGGGTTCTGAGGCAAATCGGTGTAATAATCGGCTCTGAATGGTCATAAATTCACTCATTTATCTACTCTGAAATCTGAATGCTCATTTTAGTCATCCTGCTGCTGTCACATTTGAGCAACTGCTGTCAAAAAGATTTACTACATTTGTCAAAAAAAGATTTACTACATTTGAGGTGCCCACTGTGCTTTCATGCTGTTCCAGATAAAATGCTACACTGACTGCAACTTTGAAAGCACTAATGAGCAGATCAATGAACCAGCTGTAATAAGCCTGCAACGGATGTGGTCCATCTTACCGCTCATCTAATCTGCAGGGTTAGCATTTAAAAGTCTTTAATCCTGCAAGGCCGTAGCGCTGTCTGATGGTAAAAGATCGTGCACTGAGCTCACGCATCCTCACTCACACACTCACCTCGAATTCCAATTTGATTAATCGGATCACATGGCCGAGTAGAGCGCACCGAGGGCACCATCCATGCACGCATCCGTCCATCCATCCGAGCTACGAGCATGCGACAGAGCCTGCAGTAAATCCAAGGCCACTGTTCTAGATTCTGACGAGACGTACACAAATGGCCGTGGCCTGCTGCTAGCTCTCGTAGGCAAATGCTCCCTCCCCGGACTCTGTAGTAGCCCAGTGCTTTTGCAGACGGCACATGCGCGCCACGCTAGTCACTCATGGCTCGCGGCCCTGCTCCTCCCAAAAGGCAGTGAGAGGCCGGAGATAACGTTTCCAAATCGATCATGCCGGGCCATCGCGATCGAAGCAAAGGGCTGCCATCTGCACGCAGAAGTGGTTTGCATTGCGTGCGACTCAGATCTGAAGAACGACGACGACGACAAGAAGCCTCGTATCGCAGAGAGGCCAGCAGACTACTGTTAAAAAGGTGCGTGGTTTAGTGCTAGTAACAGCGCTGTTACGGCACAAAGTTACGTGGTTTAGGATATAGATTAAGGAGCCCGAGGCCGATGCAGAATGGAGTAGCACTGTTGCTGCTTAGAAAGCAACGAGGGCATGTGAGCTGAGTCCAAAGCGAGGACTTTTTGTCGCCACCATCCCCTCCTCGGAGCACGTTGTTTAGTCCTTCCAAAGACGAAAAAGGCACGTACTAATCTCCACGCAGCTGGCTAATTAAACTGCTGCGCATTCATCGGGCACCAATTTCCAAAGCTGCTGGAGACTGCGGCGAGGCGAGATCCCAAGGACAGGGACGACGGACAGGTCAAAGCAGGCATTGACGGATTGGACACCGGTGACAGGCGGGGCCCTCCGCTGATTGTACTACCACTGTCACTCGCGATCCCCCATCACGTATCATAATCTTAATCTTAGGCCGATTCATCACTCAACAGTGGGATTAACAAAAAAATAAAGTTCCATTATAATTACAAAAATAACGTTTTCATCCGTGTTTAACTACGAATAGACAAACCGAATCGTGACACGTAACGGCTCCTCCTCCAAACAGCAAAATTCTGCATGCTGCGTACTACGCACAAGAGTACACAAGACGTACGTACGCTGTGCTTGTTTCTACGATAGATACACCGACGTGCAGCTAGTGTGGCCCTATTTTCCACCGTCCATCCTTCCTCCTCCGCACATCTGTCGCCCTATCCAGGAATTCCGGCGCCAATGCTTACGGAATTCCCGGCGCCAAGGCCGCGACTCCTCCTCCACTCGGCTATAAATCTGGGACTCTGGCACTCGCTCTTCGGTCATATCAATTGCGTTTCGATTCTCGTTCTTGCGCTCGTCGCTGAGAACTCAGAGAACGTAACATAATTAATTTTATTACTTCCTCCGAAGGGTGATTTATTACTTCCTCCGAAGGGTGATTTATTACTTCCTCCGAAGGGCAGGTAATTTGTGTTATGCTTTTGCCGTTATTGCCGTAGTCGTAATTAGTTAGTCTTTGTTAGCTAGTCGTAATTAGATAGTTTATGGGTAATTAATTAGTAGTAATTAGTTAGTCGAGTAGTAATGAATTAGTTTAGTGCTAATTAATTAGTAAGTAATTAGTTTAGTAGTCATCGTTCTGACATATGAAGTAAGTGGAAATAAAATCTCGTGGTATTTTTAGTGGTAATTAATGAACCGTAATTAGTTAGTTTATAGATAGCTAATTAGTCGTAATTAGTTAGTTCACTAGTAATAAATTAGTTTAGTGCTAATTAATTAGTCGTAATTAGTTTAGTACTCATCGTTCTGACATATCAAGTTAGTGGAAATAAAATCTTGGTATTTTGTAGTGGTAATTAATCAACCGTAATTAGTTAGTTTAGAGATAGTTAATTAGTCGTAATTAGTTAGTTCAATTAGTAATGAATTAGTTTAGTGCTAATTAATTAGTCGTAATTATTTAGTGGTTGTTGTGGGTTTAGGTATTTTCGAACATGCAAGACTTGATTGTATTTTACTGGCGATGGCCTTATGCAGCCGGACACGATGGGTTGGACTGTCGAGATGCCGTACAAGGTGGTCCGGGCGGAGGGCTCCACGCGATGAATATTCACGAGTGCGGCTACATCGGAGGAGTTCCTCACGAGCCAAGGGCGAAGAAAGTTATAATTGAGGCGATCACCGCACCAATTATGTGTGGGAGCTCAGAAGGTGGATGGAAGCATAGCATGGAGGCAAGACATGGAGATTGTCTCGGCCGAGGCGGCCATTCACGGAAGCCTATGGTGTACGTCAATTTCGTACATAGGGCGTCTGGAAACCACGATGATGCCGAGGCACTGCATAAGCGGCAAGCGCACTGAAGCTGAAGATGGCAAAGACGGAATGTCTTTGCCTCGGAGGAAGTCCGTGCCTAATTTTGAGCCAAATGAGGCGGAAACATGGTGGTCGGCCCGCATCGATCGCCACAGTATCTACCGGACGAGACTCTCGGGTTGAGTCCGACGAGACACCGACCCAAGCTCGGATGGTGCCGACGAGGACGCACACGGCCGGTGGTCCTTACGTGGCATCGAGACTTGATGATATCGCGGTGCGTTCGCTCGTACTACCGCAAGAAGAAGGCTCCGGTGGGGTTTGAAGCCGACACCCTCTTAGTTGGCGGCGCTTCGAACAAGGTGGCCGTGCAACAAGCTATAGCACGATGCGCTTTGTCCATCGGTAGTGTGTACCGAAAGTGCACCGGTCCAACCTGTGGAAGTACGCAGTGAAGTGCATAGTAGAAGGTTGCCGGCAAGGTCAGCGCTCTCCGAGCAAAGATCTTTGGCTCGGTCTTCACGGTCAAGGAGCTGATCGACCACACCTGCGAGCTCAGCGAGCCCCTGCGGCAGCATCGGAACGTGACTTCCGCATATGTTGCAAACCTCATCACGCACCTAGTTGAGGCGGACGTGTGCATCTCCCCAAGCCGATGATGTCGGAAGTCGTCAATCGGGTTGGCTATCCGATTAGCTTCTGACAAGGTTCGACGAGCCAAGCAGAAAGTCATCGAGACTATGTACGGGACATACGAAGAGGCGTACAACCTTGTGCCGAGATTGCTTCACCAGATTGCCGGATCAAACCCCGGCACGTACATAAACAAGCTGGACCGTGAAGATGCTGAAAAAGGGCCCAACCACTTCATACTGGATAGGGTGTTCTGGGCTTTCGCCGGGCCATCGAGGGCTTCAAGTTCTCGCCGTCCGTGCTAACGATGGATGGCACTTTTCTCATCGGGAAGTACAAGGGCACCATCCTCACCGCGGTGGCGGCGATCACGAATGACCAACTTCTCCGGTTGCATTTGTCATTGTCGAGGCGAGAACACATCCGGTGGCCGTGGTTCTTGGAGAACGTGAAGAGGGCCGTGGTGGGAGACCGCCAACGTCGCTTAGTCACGCATCGCAATCTTTGGGTTGTTGGCGCCATCAACATCATGCGGCGTGGGATGGATCCATCTCACCGTGGAGCGACGTGCAATCCGGTGGTGCATGAGGCATCTTGCATCTAACTTGTTCACACGGTTCCGCGATCGGGAACTCATGAAGGCGTTCAAGGCATTGTGTATGCGAGAACCGGTGACGGAAGTTTGAGTCTATTTGGAGAGACCTTGAACAGGACTACGAGACATACAAGGAGTCCACTCCGAGAGGAGCAACCTAGTAGCGCCATAACCTTCTCCCGGTGGATTAACGACCACGCTCTGAATTGGAGAAATGGTCCTCCTCTATGACACAGACGGTGCGAGGTGCGGCGTTATGACGACCAACATGTCCGAGGTCTACAATAGCGTCTGAAAGGTGTGCGCGGGCTCCTATCACTGCGGTTGTCCAGAGACATGGACTCGCACCGTTGGTTATTTCGTGAATAGAGCCACCGCAGACCAAGCGGCGGATGGACGAAGGCAGCGGTGGTCCGAGAACATGCGAGACACATGGATCGGAAGATGGAGAAGGCTGAATGCACGACATTCGGTGATCGACGGCCTCGGTAAAGTACGAGATCAAGCTTCGGCGTAAATCGTCAATAGTCATGCTAGGGGAAAAAAAAGGCATGCACCACGGGTGATGTGGCGACATGCACTCGCAACAAGCCAAAGCTCTTCCACAAACCATGCTCGCGCGTGTACAAGGCATGTGCACAAATGCGACAGATGGCTACACCATACATCTCTGAGTACTACGACATGCAGCACCTATTCGGTACATGGAGCGGAGAGTTTCACTCGTATGGTTTGGAAATGAACTACAAGGATCTTTGGCCCGACATGGTGCACTGGGGTCCCAACAGGGACTTGAAGAGAATAGGGAAGGGGCGACGGCAGACGCGGCGCTTCCGGAATGACATGGATGCTAGTCAGCGTATCAAGATAGCCGCATGGTGAAGTGCGGGATATGCAAGACCCCGGGCACTCAATGAAGGATTGTCCCAATGAGACCTAGTTCGTCCGGTCGTCACTCAGGTCGTAATTTAAAGTTTTTCTGTCTTGCTTGTTATGTACAGCGCAAAATTATACGAGACCCGGCTATGGACTCTTCGGCAAACTTCTACAAGAGGATGTTGCAGAAGCGCAACTGGCTTGCGCAGAAGAGGAAACAGCTAAAATACCCGGATTTTTCAATGAAAGATGCTCCGGTGCCACCACGTTTGCGGTCCCGAAGTGTGTGTGGTGAACCGGCAGAGATCATTGATCCACACACCGCACACGGCCGCCGGGCATCTACAAAGTCGCGGCCACTACATGGTAAGCGTTTCTTTCGCGCGCATCGATTTTCCTCCCAATGTTTAATTCCTTCAATTTTTAACTTCATCCCACGTAATGCACCCGAGATGCGCCGCCACTTCTTCCGATGGATTGACGGCCCGAGATGTGCGACATGGCATTCATCCAAAGCAGAGTACATGCTAAACTACTCGGTGCGGGCGAGAACTTCTCACGGTGGAAACCTTACGCACTGATGAGGAGGCACGAAGGACCCGATAAACTCCCGGCGTAATCCATATCGACGACAAGGAAAGGCTCATGCAAACGTCGATTATGAAGAAATTACATCCTTCTTATGATTTTCACTATACGTGTACTTACATCATGCAAACGCAGGACATGGGCGACTTCGACACACCGGCCGACGTGGACATTCCCGTAACAAGGGCAAGGAAAGGCTCATGAGGTCGAGCGGCCGCCACAACAGATCCGGCCGCCGGCGTCATCCGTATCCACGACGTCGATTATGAAGAAATTACATCCTTCTTATGATTTTCACTATACGGTGCACTTACATCATGCAAGCGCGCAGACATGGGCGACTTCGACACACCACCGACGTGGGCGATCCGTGACAAGGGCAAGGGAAAGGCTCATGCGGCTGAGCCCGGTCGCCACAGCGTATCCGGTCGTCCGGGAGCAATCTACATGGACGACGTGAGTTATGAACAATTGACATTCTTGTTACGTTTTGTCTTGGTACGATGTACTTACATCATACAATCGCAGGTACGGACGACTTCGACATACCAGCCCGACGTGGAGAGTCCGCGATAAGGGAAGGCTCCTTCGGCCGAGACCCACCGACGTCGAGACAAGGCTCCCTTGCTATGGCGCGCGGAGACAAGTAGCACACATCGTTAAGTAGTTGCTACCCACATGTTGTACAGCATCTTCATAATCGCAACATGCGGTCTCCCGAATTTTAAATTATAGCAAATGAGGTCAAAAAAAATGAAAATTTTTGTGTTTGACAAAGTGTATTTGATTATGTAATTTTTCTATTATTTTATTTGTTAAGAATCTTTTGATATAACGTTGCTTTCGTACAGATCAATTAATGTACTTCATACAAAGGAGGTCTCAGGAGGCCACGAGAGGTCTCGAAGGTTTAATGTAGTGGAATCATTATACAAAAAGTTTATGCGTTTATTGATTAGTACGAACAAGACACTCATCTGAAATAGCGATAACAAGCATGTAGTACAATGAAAATAGCATAACACGTGAAACTATACGGCTCACTAAATCGAGCCACTACTCTCTCCTCTTCGTGGCTGCGTCGCGGCGCGGCCTTGTTTTGCGCCGAGCATGACCTGTGGAATACGCCCACCGCTCACGGAGAACGCGTGTCGGTTCGGGGGGGTACGAGACCGTTGAGGCGGAGGTGGACGATGGTCGAGTCCGGAGCGTAGTCCGGTAGGCGTACATGTCGTCTTGATGAGACGTGCCGACCTGGGGGACACTTCCGAGGAATTCATCCACGACGGAGGCTAGAAAACCACTCTGGGGGCCACTCTGGGGGTACGATGCCTGCAACTCCAGTTGCGCGGATGAACTCTCGGCTGGAGTATACCGTGGGGCACCGAACCGGAGGAGCTACGCCTGCGTCGCTAAAAACCCCAGCCGCCATTGTCCTTGCCACGGCGTCGTGTCTTCGCTCCACGGTAGGAGTTGGGAGGCCCATATCGTCGTCATCAGTCGATGTGAACTGGCCGTCACCCCCAGGGGCTGAAGGCTGCAAGACGAAACGATGTTAGTACAAATGAACACTCTGGATGTAAACTAAGAACCTCGTACCTCCCGGATGTGCGGTCACGAGATGACCGAGGGGGCAGTAGGTACCGGTCCGGACGACAGAAGTGATTCATCCCGACGGACCTACGGCGAGAGAACGGCATGATGTTAGCGGAACGTAAGGCATAATTACAAAACTTGATGTAAATTTGTACATAGCGACTTACCTGTGCGGCGACCTGGCCCGCAGATGACCGACGGGGAACGCTACGACGCCTGCCGGACTCGCTAGGTCGTGGTGACCTAGCGGGTGAGCACGCCCCCACTCGTGCCGAGCGCGCAAGACGTCGTCCCTCGAACGACCAACGCTCAAGTTCTTTACTATCTTCTTCATCTCCGCCGAGATGTGCTTCAAAACTTTTTATATGCCGACGGGTTCTATCCGTGCGAGTTGGGCCTCGTCATTGCGCTCTGACGCGCACCGCCCGCTCAATCTGTAGTGACATATGTACGAGTTCATTAACAAAAATACGAATATCGTCAACAAAGCTGCGAACCGAGAGGTTGTAAGTGTCGTCTGGCGTCGTCATGTCTTGAAGCTACCGTGACGGTCGTGCACGCGGCGGAGGCTCTCTTGGTGCGCTGAAATGTCACCTCCTCGGGCGCTCGGAGGAGGAATGGTGAGTCTTGGCGTTCGTGGCATGTACCACTCCATGTACGCATCGTGACGATCGAGGGTCATATGGACGCGGCTCATGCCATACATCCACGTGCACCCCGTGAAGCCATGTCTCAATCCTTTGGTCTTTGGTGCATTTGCCACCCAAAATATGCCCACCCGACCTCGATTGCTGCATTTTGGAAAGATTAATGTTACAAAAGAAGACGTAAGGATCGCAAAAATTACTTGGATGAAATTTGACTCACGGTGTGTACACGGCTCGCTCGTGGGCCCGGACGTTCGGGGCACGAGCCGGTATGCGACAAAATCGTCGCATTACGCGGCTGCGCGCGTAAGGCTCCACCATATGTGAGAACACCGGTGGCGGTCGTCGTCCACAAAAATCGATCCACGATGCATGAAGCAGACGGCCGTCGCGGCGCAACCGCGAGGAGAAAATCAGCATGCCATGGACACCGGATGATGTCGCTCGTGCAATAACTCGAACTCGTTGTGGTACAACGAGTAGCACCTCGCCGGTCTTCATTGGCCCAACGCATTTAACCGCCGCGCCCACCGTAAGCCCATGGTGGGCGCGTCTATGGGGTCATGTGGTGGGTCGCCATCCGGGAGGGAGCAGGTGCGCCATTGTCTCAATGGTCGGACGCCCAGTGGAAGTGCTCCCAACTCCACAGTGCAGGAGCACGTAGCACACGACTAGGTTGCTACCAGAGCCGCCGCGCGGCGCCACACAACCCTCGGTATGTAGCGCAAAGGACGGTGATCCTCACGGTGTAGTCGGCATCGGCTCGGCCCGCGTCGACCAAAGACTCGGCGACGGATGAAGTCGGGTTCAAAATCGCCCTTTGTGGTTGGAAACAGGACCCAACCAAAGAGCCGGAGAAGGTAAGCAACGAGATGCGTCCTAACGACGCCTCAGTGCACCTGCGGGCATTCACGAATCGCCACCAAGCCCGAGGGACGCCACGTGCACCTCCCGGCAAGGTTGGCCAAACCGCTGCTCGATCGACCTTCCAAATTCGCCTCTGAGGGCCGGAACAAGCGGCACACCGGATCGGAGACCGGTCAAGAACGAGACATCCTCTAGGGTGATCGTCATCTCACCCCACCGAAAATGGAAGGTGTGCGTCTCCGCCTCCACCGGTCCACAAGTGCGGACAACGGTGGCGTCTAGGGTGAACCCGTTGGAAGGACACCATCCTCGCAAAGGGCAACAAGCCCGTCTCTCCTGAGGAACGGACGTAACGATCGTCTAGCGCCCACGATCCCTCCCGCCCAAGCGCCAGGGCGGAGGGCCATCCACGCCGCCGGTGAGCCACGGCTTGCACCGGTGGTCCTCATCGAGAATTGTTCTAGTAGCTCGGTAGAGACATGACTAGCAAAACATACATAGCGAACATTACCGACAATGTGGCTAATTAAACATAGAAGAATGTAGCTAAATTAAAAATTACGATAAACCTACTGCGAACAGCGGCGGCGGTTAATAACGTTGAAATATAATCGAGGAGCAAGCGAATGAAAAGAAAAGAATGAGCAGAGGAGCGAGCGAGAGTGATCGAATATGAACTTAGCAGAAGAACGATCGCAAATCGCGATCGCTCTCCAATATATGCGGCGCGCGAGGCTCGAGTCTTGGCGCTCGCTGGCGTGGCGTGGCGATGCCCGCGCGCAGTATGTGAAGGCTGGGTGGGCGCGCGCCGGTGGCATGGCAATGCGGCCACGCGCGCCAGGCAAGGTAGCCAGGCCGCATGTACGCCGTGGCCAGCGCCGCGCCGTGTAAGGCCAGTGGGATGGGGCGGCTTGTGGCCTTGGGCCAGTCTTGGGGCTTGCGCACATGTTGGCCTTGCTGGCCCATGTATTGGGTGTGGGGCAATCTTGTTGTGCTTGGCGCTGTATGCCGCCATACGGCTGGCCACATGGCAGCGCAAGCTGGCTCTGCGCAGCGCTACGCTGGCCAGCGCTATGAGCCCGCGCTCGCGCCGCCACGCTGCAGAGAGCAAAGCAAATTATTGGACGTGACGACGGACGGGTAGGCCGGACAGACTTTTTTTTTTTGGCTCGCATCTAGCTAGTATGAGCAAATAGTCTCTTTCTGATGATGTGGGGATGCTGCTTAAGCCTTTTTTTTTGCTTAATAATAGTGCAGTGCTGTGCAGGCTAGCCCCGCGACACGCATATGTGGAAACGGATAATGCATAGGAGCGTCATATGCATTAGGGTGTTAGCTCAGATGTACTATTTAAAATTGATATCATTGATGATCTTATTTATAAATCATATGTGATGATATTTCTTTATAAAATCTTTAAACAGTGGTTGTTTGTGCCTTTAAAGCCTATATATATATATAGCTCAGATGTACTATTTAAAATAGATATCACTGATGATTTTATTTATAAATCGTATGTGATGATATTTCTCTATAAAGTCTCCAAACAGTGCTGTTTGTGCCTTTAAAATAGTCCCATGTAAACCCGAGGTCTAAATTCAGCTAGCTAGCTCGCTCCTTGGGCGTTCATCCCAAACGTGCAGGGGAAACCATGGCCTACTTCATCAAACCTCACACACTGGAGTGTGTGATTTGCTTCATGCCAATCCTCTAAGTGCTTTATAGAATTCTCCAAAACCACGGCCTCAGAAGTAATAACAGTAGAACTGAAGTTGAAGTTATTAATTACAAGCATGTAATTGTCTTTAAACCCAACAAGAACACCAAGCAACTTGAGTTCTGGTTCATATGTAAGGATGGTCTCACTATGGATGTATCAGCAACCAACCATTTCTTGATGTTAAGTTCTACAGTGATGCCATCCTTACATATGAACCAGAACTCAAGTTTTATGGTGTTCTTGTTAGGTTTAAAGACAATTACATACTTGTAATTAATAGTTTCAACTTCAGTTCTACTGCTATTACTTCTGAGGCCGTGGTTTAGGAGGATTCTACAAAGCACTTAGAGGATTGGCATGAAGCAAATCACACACTCCAATGTGTCAGATTTAATGAAGTAGGCCATAGTTTCTCCTACACACTTAGAATGAACGCCCAAGGAACAAGCTAGCTAGCTGAATTCAAGCCTCGGGTTAACAAAGGACTACGAAATATATGTATGTATGTATGTATGTATACATATATATGATACCAGGAGGGGCCCAAGCAGCGACCCAGTGATCTGGTCGCTACAATGTATGGTGGAGAATGGCTTCAGGTGTATGGATATGGGATAGAGTGATGCAGGTTGGAAGGATAATATGCAACTTTTTAAAATTAATATTAAAACATCAACAAGAATGACAAACAGTAAATAAGAACAAGAATATAAACAGTATTTAGAACATACGAGTACATAATGAACTAAAGATATAAGAACATATATATTATATAATGGTAGAACATATGCATAAGTTTAGAACAAATAAACTAGAACATATAGAACATATGTAAAGAAATGAAATGAACAAACTTAGAACATAAGGAATTTTTTTAGAAGGAAATCGTTCTGGCATTCATTCATATACCTTGGTAAGCAGAAGGTGGATCCTTCTGATTAGTACACCAGAAACTAGATACAAGTTCTTAATTATACAAACCACACATATATTTGCACACCGAGTCTTTATTTAGGATAGATACTACTTATTTACACTAAGTAGTGGAGGCTTTGATCACTACTACAAAAAGGCTAATACTGGAGACCTCATCACAAACGGTTGATCAAAACTGTCTGTATTAAATACAATCACAGACAGTTTCGGTTTAATGACTATCTGTGTTACTGACTGTGCTAAAAACGTATGTGCATAAGTAATATCACAGATGATTCGTGTTGAAAACCGTTTATGAACTATCAAGGACGGTTACGAACAAGAACCGTCTGTGATACTACTATATTCATAGACGATTATTTATTGGAACCGTCTGTAATTAGAAATAACTGATTAGCCTATTCTGACCACTTCTAGTCAGGCCAGATTAATCTTTTAAAGTGGTCGAATTGAAGCTAATTTCCCCAATAGAAGAAAGCAGAAGATATGTAATCCGGTAGGCACTTTGTTCCATGTCATGTTTACTTCACTGTCTTGGTGTGTAACTTCCGATCAACAGAAAAATACAGAAGTACTTCACGTGTTCGATCGATCAGAAGTTACACATCATAGACAGGGAAGTGCTCACTTGATAGTAGGGATATGATCTTCTACCAATTTCTTGAAGACCTCAAATCCATAGACCAAATTGACGTTCTGACCACCTAAATTGAAGTAGTCGATCCATCATCCATGGATTTTGTTCTTTCCATGCACGGTGGTCGAAAAGTCAATTTTGTTCCGTGAATTTTGTGTCTTACTAGCTAGCTAGAAGGGTAGGGATCGAGATGAGAACTTTAAGAAGAAATGGAAGGAAATATGGAAAGTTTGTGGGTGATTTTTTCTTAGTTCTGCGCGCCCTTCTGATGGTTATTTATAGGCTTAAGAACTTGTGGTAAGATTAAATTAACGAATAAAGACGGAAGTACGACAGATGGGATTTATTAGAATCCGCTCCTAATAAATCGATGGTAACCAAAGCATTGCCATCTTTTCAGGAATTGTTTTTAATAAATACGGTTGACGCTCCTTTTCTTATGTTTACAACTAAAGCAGGAGAGCTCATCACAGACGTTTTTAATAAGAACCGTGTGTGATTACATACTTCACAGATGATTTTTTAAATATAACCGTATGTGATAATTCAATCTTTCGGCTCCCGCGCGACGCGTCTCGCGCGTCGATGTTACGATGCATCTCTTCGATGTTTTAGAAGAATGATCATGATGCGAAATGGTGAGCACGCGGAGCAGGATGGCGAGGACCAAGGTGAGGAGGTCGGCGATCATCGTCGCTTTTCCTCATGATGTCGTTGTCCACATCGTCAGCCTTGTGGCCGCGAGCTCTCCTCAGCCCATTGCTGACCTCTGCAGCCTACGAGCCACGTACGTATTCTGTTCTTTTGTTTTTGGTAGGTCTGAAGGAATCAACATTCTGTTCGATTTTTGTTCAGAGTCAGTTTCTGAAGATGACTGTAGCGTATCATATCCTAGTTAATCGTCGAAAAGCTTCAGGTGTTCATTTCGGGTTCAGGTTCTGATAGAGAACCTGATTGTAATTCTTCTGAAAATCTATAAAAAAAATAGAAAAACCGAAAAGTCGTATCAGTTGATACGGCGCAAAATAATCTCGTGTTGATTTCGTTTTCTGTCCAATATCCAGTTCTGAACTGAATTTGACTAGCAACAACGACCTTAATTTGGCCTAACTTTTAATTTTCTCTTATAGAGTAATTCTTGTATTAAGATTATGTTGTCTTAAATTTTATTGTTGCAAGGTCATGTACAAGGCGTCCAAGATGGCTGGGCCGCTGTGCTGGGTGTGGGCGCTGTCAGAGGACGCCCACCCTGCACTACACTGACTGCGGCATGATGGAAGGGTGGGGTGACTACGATGTCTTCTACAGCGACGACTGCGGGATTACGCATGAGTATGTCAAGTTCTTTGCAGAGTTCTTGAACTACTTATCGTAAAATTATCGTTTTAGCATAGTTTTAGCAAATATTCATATATAATTCTTTACTAATATGTGAATGTGTCATATGTACTTCTGAATTTTCATTTATGTATGAATATTATAACATACGGTTCTATTATGGAACCGTGTGTGACGTGAGACCATATCACCGACGGTTCCAAAATAGAACCGTCTGTGATATCCCTTTATTAATAGGAGTCCACTAGGGTTTGCACCCTAACTCGTCACTCCCTAGCACCCTTACTCTTTCCTGTTCCCCTCCCCACCCAAGTGCCTCCGACCTCGATTCCGCCGCCCGAAGCCTTCTCCCCGATGGCCGCCCCCAAGCCACGCCTTCTCCCCGACGTTACCCTTCTTCCCGTCGCCGCCAGTTGTGATACCACAGTTCACTGCATCGGCGATGAAGAAACTCATCTGGTAGCTGAAGCGATATTATCACAGATGGTTATAATTAAAAACCGTATGTGAAGTCTACGATAGTCATAGACGGTTCTTGTTCAGAACCGTATGTGATACTTCACAGACGGTTCTCAACATGAACCGTATGTGAAATCTACAATTATTACAGACAGTTCGTGTTCAGAACCGTCTTGATACTTCACAGACGATTCTCAACATAAATCGTCTGTGATATTACCTCTTCACAGATGGTTCTTAGCGTAGCCAGTAATACAGACTGCAGCTAAACAAAAATCACCTGTGATTGTATTTAATACATACGGTTTTAATTAAGCATCTGTAATGAGATGTCTGGTATTAACTTTTTTGTAGTAGTGAATCTAGATCCCTTAGAGATGGATAATCAACACCTCAATAAAGTTTGTTCACCCACAACCACATCACCTCATTCTGTTGGAACTTCTCAACGTACACTCTCATTTATTGCACCCAAAGGATTCTATCGATGATCATTATACTATTTGGAATTCACTTTTGTCCTACTACTTCTACACATAATTACTGGGCAACTAAGGTTCTAGCAAAAAAAACACAATCTCAATTTCAACACCCAAGACTCCTACAATGAACTTCTGGTATAAATGATAGAAAACTTTCAAATTCGAATACCAAAATTTCCCACAATCCAAACAATATCCTCAGTCATTAATATCAACATTCCTCACTAATCAATTAACTATCCAAAAATGATTAACTTTGCCAATCTTGGACCCTTACTAAACCACACCATTCAATTTCACCTACATAACCTTGCAAATTACACAAACGCAATACTCTAGCTACTTGATAATTCTAATATTCCACCAATACGAGCAAATATTTTTGGATCACCATTCACTATAGGTCGTACTAGTTGTAACAACATAATCGGTTTTGCCCCGAACGGCCACCATTCCTTTTAGATCCAATTTTCTATAAGATTTTATATCACAAAATCAATTCATCATCAAATGCTCATCGATTAACTTGCAACCCAAGGTCTCACAACATCATATACTTCATCACTACTAACCAGATGCCACTATATACTCTATAAGGTTTTGTAAAACAAATTGATTATTTTTTTCCAGAAGAAAAGACAAATAAAATAATTTTTTAGCATAGAGAAAAATATTTTCTTTTAGCAGTAAACATAAGACCGAAAGAAATAGTCAACTAATAAGGACATCGGAAAAACCAAAAGCAGATACCACAGTTGAGGACATAAGTCCCACCAAAAAGAGAATATCAAACCTCGAATAAGAATAATGCATTGTTTTTTTTAACTGGAGGAACTATTATGTGGCCAAACAACAAGGTTAAGTATGGTTCAATAAGTTGCAAGTTACCAACTTGACTTCAACCTCAAATACTCTTACTACACTCTTTCATTTAACACAGAAAATAGTTCTTTAACTAAAAAAAACTTTGCCAGCTCGTACAAGATAAGTTCTTAAGACCAGACTACATGAACCACTTAAGAACCAGTAAAATCCTTCAGCACGTCATTTTGCTCGGAACAGTTTCAACTACCACATAAATCATAAGGCCCAACTGATCACAACCGCAAAACTCGAAATATTTTTATTTACAGGTTATCACGAATGGCAATCACATTATTGTCCTCTTAAAGGAATCAATATCACCCTCACGATATTGTTAACCTTTCTAACATTATATAATGCACTCATGTCAAGAATCAACATACCTTACACAATAAATTATTTCATACCCTTTTTTTTATCTCAATAAGATTGCAACCATTAACTTGTTCTAGAGAATATCTAATGCACAAACCACTCTATCGAAGCCAACCTCTTTAGACAAGGGCATGCTACCACAAGTCATCCCCGCAAAGCACATATGTATAATTCACTTTTAAATTTCAACCCTTCACCTATTGGCAATACTCAACACCAATTTAGTGCACACTAGTTCCAATTCAGAGGTTATCATGAACAATTGGTGATTATTCAATCATGGAAGAATTTATGTTACTTTCTCAACTTGCATTCCCGCTAGCATATAAAAGATCATCAAGTAGTCATTTAAAGAAAATTTCCATATTATATTCACTAAGGCAATAGTCGAACACATTCCTGCCTTTTTTTCCTACTCAAATTATTTAATCCACTGAGACCAAATAATCCAGCAAGTTTATCAAAACTAAACACTTTTGATGATCAACCATTCATCAATGTTCCACACTTCTTAATCACTCAATTAATTCCAATTAAGTATAGTCATACTCATAACCACAGTTCATCAAGAGCTAATAGAGGACAACATCAACTTGATCGATTTCACTTCCAAAGATACTCGTTAAGGTTGATTACGCATCACGCTACTGACCCAACTTGACGTCTCGTACATTATCATTTATCTTCTAGGATTACAACTTCTCACTTAACACCCCAAAACATTACAAAAGAGTTTTGGTACTGTCTTTCTTAAATAAGAAGTACCAAACTTCTACACTCCAACTACTACAAAACAAATACGTAGAGTCAAAACTTTCACGGGCTAAAGAACTCACAACAAATAGTTCACATTATCCAGAGTACCAAGCGAATAAGCGAATCATGTTTTCCCAACAAGAAAGGCAAACCCTCACAATAAAATGTCAACCTTGCGAATCAACAACGTTAACAAGCAGCACAACTCTCATCAGTCCGATGCACAAATCATCGCTTTATGGAACCAATAAAACCAAGGGAAAATGTCCAACTGCATTGAAACCACTAACCCAAGAAAAATTAAACAACCACCAGCGGTTGGTCAGAAAATCCTAGTACAACCTAAGGAAGACAATAACCTTCCCAAAGAAATCCATTCTCGACACCTGGAGCTAGTTTACCCAAGGTAAGCACTCCACTATTCTCATACCCCAACTAGCGGGACAACCTGGCCATGCCCATGGGCACAACCAAACTCTACCTCTCGACATCGATTATCCCCACACATAACAATCATATAATCAATTAATAAGCAATCATACTCAATTAATATTAGCAATCATCAATACGATATAACGGAAACGTAAATGCAATACTTTGCCCATTCCCATCCTACTATGCACCAGTGTGTTAAATTTTTAAGTTGATTAACCACTAACAAATTTTAATTAATCTATTCACCACAGACCTAAAGCCCACTCTGATACCAACTGTAACAACCCTGGCTATGCTGAAGTTAAGATATTACCTAAAGTCTAACACCAAGCAATACCAAGAATCAATTTAAAATAATCTTTCAGCTAATAACATAAAAGAGCAACAGCTAATAAAATGAGTATATGAATTGAATCAGAAATCAACAACATATCAAAACTCTAAATACCTAATCATGATGAATCACTTATGATAAATCTATCAATAGACTATACGAAGATCATTAGACAGTACAAATTCAACCATAACATAATGAAGGATAACTTCAACCATCAAACTCCGATTATTACAATTCAATATTTATCAAATGCAAAGTAATGACAAGTTCATCTAATTAAAAGTGAATAGTATGAAGTGAATAAAGTGATCCGCGACTAATCCCTCCCAAGCATGCCGCCTTCAAGGTTCACCTAAAACAAATAAACACAGCAAGAGTGAGTCCACGACTCAGCAAGTACAAAAGAATGCCATGAACAGCAACGGGAAGAACATGACATACACACAATGGAGCGGAGAATGAAGAAGTAGAAAATATATGAATGAATGATCATGCTCGTCCTTCTCTTCTGCTTATACCGGTATAGCCGGTGAACACCCGTCGGTATTCACTCATGCCTGCATTATCCAAAATGCGGGGATCCAAGGCCCGTTTGAAAAATATTTCAAAACGGGGATCCAAATTGTCCACATTGGAATGGTGGGTCTTACATGCCCATGTTAGAATGATGGGACTTCACTACCCACTCCCGTGAGTGAAACTTGAACAATGCTGGCATGAATGAATGCATACGATGAACATAACTTAATGTCAAAGAATCATGGTAAATCATTTATGACAGTGAACAAGTAATATTCTAAGTTATCCATCACATATTCATCGAACCAGGAAGGCACATATCAAAACCCGACAATTCAGATGTACTTACCCTTCGCGCTACGACGCGTTGGGAGGCAAGGATAATGCCCCGAATCCCGAAGCCTCTTCTCCTACACAATTGAATCACTAGCATAAGAACGACGTGAAAAATAAGACACTACTCGCACCGCTATAACCCGGCTCCCCAAAACCCATGGTTTAAATATTAGCTCTACTCATATTACACGACAGACTAGCAGAAGGTTACTCTGGATAGCGGTATTAAAACCTTCATAACTTTTGCTACGAAACTCAGAAAGGTGTGATCTTAGTCTCTCTGGAAACATAACAAAATTGCATACAATAACCTAGTTGTCAAGACTTTCCAATTCGGCAAATTTCTGTGTCTAATGCTCAGATGAAATTCTACATCTACAATCTGTCAGTCAGAAACTACTGCGGTAGAAGGAAATTCATAACTTTTGATTGGCCCAACCAAAATTCAAGTTCTTTACCAATCTGGAAATCTTAATGAATTGCCTACAACATTCTTGTTGGGTGAAATCTATGAATCGGCCCCTAACTAAATCATATTCGCTAGTTCAAAGTAACTGCTAACCTTCGTCAGACTTTCTGGACAGTGGCAAAGAAACCAACGTAACTTCTAGACCACAACTCCAATTTGGGTGATCTTTACGCCTATGGAAAGCTAAGAACGATCCCTTCAAATTACTAGGAGACGGAATTCCCCAATTCGGCCTCTATCTATATGAAGTCGCCCAGCTTTAGCCGTAGCCGTTTCTATTCCCGCTCCCCGGGCAACTGCACCACATGTGGTGATCAGCACCTTATGGAGGAGTAGCCAGATTTAGTTTAGGTTAGTTAGCAGTGCTTGCTATGGATGTTTTTTAGGTTGCAAGCACTTTTTCTTTCCTTTGTTCCCTTTTAGTAGACATTGTGGTGTGTATCTCGGTGATATGGCTTAACGTAGCCTATACGCTATATATCTGGAATCATGTAACACTTAACCCTTACTAGTAATGTGATGCAGCCATCTTAGACTTTGTATTGTATTTAATCATTTTTCTTATTTGGTTAAAATTCTTCTGTTGTGCCTTGGAGGGCTAGTGAACCATCATATGTTCAAAAAACGAAATGTAAAAAACAAATCACAAACTTGTGCAACAAAACATCATATGGTCTAGAAAAGGCACAACAAATCACGACAACACCTACAACAATTCACCTCAATGCGTGCGACATCACAACAATGTGCATGCTGCAACATTGTTTTAGAGACATAATGCAACAATATAAAGCACTTATAGCAAAAATTGAGAAAATGTGATCCAACAAATTCTAAAACCTATAAATAAGCCCACCGGAGAGGAAGGAAGTAATGAAGGTGACAAGGGGCCAAGCTCGGAGCAGGAGTAGGAGGCAACCGACCTGACGTCTTGTCACCGACGAGCCTAGATCTGGTGGGGGCATAGCCGGCCCAGACTACCACCTCCCTAGCAGAGCTTGAGAGGCCTCGCCACCCCGCTATGGAGCCCATAATGCCATGCTGTTGAACTCAACCACTATTTTTGACCCGTTCTCGGGAGGCCTCAATGCCATGCTGTTTGATGAAAAGGTAGTAAGAGAAGGAAGTGTCGAGCACATGCAATACATCAGCACTCACCAGTCACCATGGCTGTTGGATTTGTTTGATGGCCCTGGTGGGCACCATGGCAACCATTCGATGAAGCAGCGGTGGTGGATGATGTGTTCGGCGTCAGACGTCGTTGTATAAGACGTTTGCACGATGGGATTATAGAAAAGAGAAAGTAGCAGGCAAGCAAACATCTTACTAAAGATGATGTGTCCAACGGGGGCTCCTTCGAGTCGCTGCTCTGGCCGCCGCGAGGCCGTCTCGCCCCCCTTGATTTTCGTCAAGGTTCTGCAGAAAAGAAAGAAGAAGACCCCAATCACGCATCCATCCGTGCCGTGTCTGAGGCAGACCGGTGGGCTGAAATCTGCCACCCTTTTCTGCCGGTGCTCACACGTCGGCCATGGCCCATGGAGCCGTCAATCGGTCGGACTCGGCTTCCCTGCTCCCACGTCTCTTCTCCCTTTTCCTCTGCATCCCACGTCCCAACCTCGAATTGAGTTCAATGTATTAAGGCCCTGTTTGGTATAGCTCCGCTCTAAGTTTTTGCAGCTCCAACTCCAACTTCACTCTTGGATCCACTCCTATGAGAAGTTAAAGCGATCTGAGGAGGTGTTTGGTTAGAAAGTTAGCTCCAGCTCCAGGAATGAGAAATATATTTGTAAAAAGACTGTATTACCCTTGTTTTGTGACCTGTAATCTTTTTTCTTATTACTTAACTTATATCAGTTTAATAAGTTGATTTCAGTCATGTTATGCTTTTGTTTATTATTATTTTTTTGTCATATTGAGTTATGTTGTGCCATCATTTTCACCTACATTCGAAAATTTTACTCCAATTTGCATTTCTATTCGGAATTTTTACTCTAGTTTTTACTTTTTTTCACCTACATTTGAATTTTTTTAGTCCAGTTACAATTTTAGAGGATTCAACACTAGAGGATATTCTCAAAAAACATTCATACAAGTGAATTTTATTACGTTCAACAGTTCAAGTTGCTACAAAGTAACATCAGCAAAAATGGCAGCTCATCCATTCAACTTCTACAACTATTACAGAAAACATTCAGAACAAGAAGTTCAGCATCTAACAGACAATAGCGAGCCTCCTTCCTCTTCTTTCCACAAATCTTCCTCCCCCATCAGAAAGTAGAGTTAGCTTGTCGTGCGTCAAACAACGCCCCCATCCTTGTGCTTGGGTGAACACCTCACTTGCATGGTGCATCTAAGATACAAACCCTTTATAAAACAAAACTAGAATATAAGAATACAATGATAAGCACACCTTAGGGATTTCAAACTTCCCGTCTTCATGCACGGTGCATTTGCAAGATAATGTAGATTTAGGGCCAGATGATCATGAGAATAAAGAAAGTATTATTTGACAACCTAATTAGTTGCATGACAAACTAAGACAGTAGCATGGATGAATAGGAAGTATTTCGGCCAAACTAGATAGCACCAGAGGTAAGGGGACTTGAATCATAAAATTAGCAGTATAACATAAACTAGCAGTAGCCCTCTCATCACCTTGTCTAATGTAAAAGACAAAGAACAACTAAAGAATGGACTAGTTGACCAGTACCATGTAGTACCAAAAACAAGACTTGAATCATGAAAAATGGCATAATTAACATCCCATATATTAGAGGCATCAAGAACAAAATGAGGATTTAAAACATGTAAGCATGACAAGATTTGGTAAACTAGGAATTTTGGTTAGTTAGATTTCTAAAGTAACTAAATGCTAGACAAAATTTTCCAGCAAAGCATGTTCCCATTAATCTCGACATAATGCAGATTTGGCCAAATTAATGGTGAGAGCTGTTAGAGATATATTAGAGATATGGTACAAGAGATATGTTAGAGATAGATTCTATCTCTAACATATCCTTATCTATACCTCTTGTACTCTATATATATTGTCATTTGTGCCTCTTCAATAGATACACACAATTTATATTAGAGATATCTATTGAAGATGCTCAAAGGGCAATATATATAGAGCACAAGAGGTATAGATAAAGACAATCTATCTCTAACATATCTCTTGTACCCTATCTCTAATATATCTCTAACAAGAGCAAGCCACCAGGACATGTTAGAGATAGAATCTATCTCTAACATATCTCTTGTACCCTATCTCTAATATATCTCTAACAAGAGCAAGCCACCAAGACTTTCACAACCAAATTAGTTCTTTTGCTAAATAAAAATACATGCAGCAGTAGTAGATCGAGTAAATTGCCATCTTGTTTCAGTACAACTTACTCCTCACCAAACTGAACATAACCTTGGTCTTGGGAACAAGAAAGATAGATTCTGACTACCAGATTAGGTTGCATGTGCATATATCGACAAATGGAGTAAATCAATAGAAAATCATTCTGTAACCTAGATGGCAAGAAAAATTGCTAAATTAGTGAGTATAGACACAAAAGATTTAGATATTAGCATTACTGAGATACTAGATTTCAACACAACATTACCAGTACATGTCTATCTCCACAATTGACCAAAATGTGGCTGCATAATTAATTGCACAAGCAAGAAACTAGGATTTTAGCAAGCAAACTAGTTATCTGGTAAAATAAAGTGCTAGGCAGCATCCGTAAATAAGATAAATTGAAGGTTGCCTGCAGTAACACTTTCCTCACAGTATACCTCACTTTATCATGATTAAGCCTAATCAAGCCTAATAGCAAAGGTTAGGTCTCGTGGTCATTACCCTCTTCTAAATCTGAACAGTAGTCCAAATCAGTAGGAGATAAGGTTGTAGGGCTAGATGTATGGAAACTTGGGGCTTAAAGCACTATGATTTGTGAGCCATAGCGTTAAACAAACCAGAGCAGGGGAGAGAATGAGAAGATCAGAGGAGCGATTCAGGGGAGTAGAACGAGGGGAGGAAGCATTGTAGGAGTCGAACACCTACCGAGGAACCGGTGCCGGAGCAACGACATGAGAGATGTGACACCACAGCTCACGGAAGCATGACCTTTCCTGCACACCCGAGCGCCAATGCGCTCCCAGCAGCACAACCGTGTGCGCTCCGGCGTTGAGATCCGCTGTCACTTGTAGGGGATTTAGATGGCAGTGCCTTGCTCGATAAAGAATTTGGGGAGTGAAGCAGGGGAAGGAGTATCCGCGTGCGTTGGGGAGAGAAACGCGAAGGTCAGGGGATGCCGAGGCCAGGTGCGCCAGGGAGGGAGAATCCGAGGCCAGGTGCGCCAGGGATGAGGAAGCCAAGGCGGGGTGCGTCGGGGATGAGGAAGCCGAGGCCGTACTGGGGAAGAAGAGGCCGCAAAGGACCGGGCTGGGGAAGAAGTGGTCGCCGCCGGGGAGGGAGGAAGATGAGGAGGTGTTTTGGGGAGAGCGGCGCGGGAAGGGAGGGGGCTGCGAATGGATGTGGGTGGGAGGGCAGGTGAGGGGTATTTTGTGGGTAATTTTTTTTGATTTTTAGGGGTATTTTTTGTTGGTTCATAGCTCTATATTTGGAGTAAGGTTTCACCTGCTCTAAAAAATTGTACTAGAGGCTGCTCCACTCCAGGTTGTTGCAACTCCAAAAGTTTTGTGAAGTTAGTCCGTTTGGCACAGCTCCACCTACTCCAACTAAGAAGCTGGGAGTTGGAGCCATACCAAACAGGCCCTAACTGTCTTGCACCTCCGCGCATGCTCGGCGATGGCTAGACGCTGTGGTAAGAGAGGTCACGGGCCGTCCAAGTTTGCGACGTTGCTGCCGCCAGTCGGGACCAACAATCTAGCTCGTTCGCCGTTCGGTTTTGTCGATCGTCAGGACTCAGGAACCGATGCACTGCAGAAATACCAATCGATGGAATTAATCACCGGTAGTGTTGGAATAAACCACGCCGAGTTCTACGCGTGTGCGTTGAGTGCGTGTGCGTCGAGGCGTGCGTTGCGGAGTGCGTTGAGTGCGCGTGTGTGGTGTGCGTTGCGGGCGTTGGTTGCGCCGTATTGAAGCCGCGCGTTGGTTGCGCCAGAATCTCGTGCGGACGTTGAGATGAGTTTGTTGCTCAGGGGACGTGCGCATGTTGATTGCTCAGGCTTATAAATACGCATGCAAAGTTGTGTGTTAGTAGAGTTAAGAAAAAAAGAAAAAAACTTGGCGTTACGTCGCCGGGGCGTTTCGTCGCCTGACAGAAATCCTCGTGTTCTAGTATTTGATCTTGGGTCAGTTCTTTCATTTGGTATTAGAGCCGGTGAAGTTCGACAGCAAGCTGATGGCCGGTGACGAGCGTACGCCGCCATCGTCTCCGAAGTCCGGCGGTAGCGGCACACCACGTGAGGTCGTGGTGGAACGCGTCGTCAAGGAGTCCGGCGGGTCGGTGGAGTTCCCGGTGTTGACACGGGCCAATTACCACGAGTGGGCGTTGGTGATGCAGGTGAACTTGGAGGCGCTCGGGCTCTGGCGTGCCGTGGAGACGAGCGACGTCGAGCGTCGCGAGGATCGGCTGGCGTTGGCCACCATCCTGCGCGCGGTGCCGACGGAGATGCGCTCAGGTCTTGCCGTGAAGAAAAGCGCCAAGGAGCTGTGAAGGCGATGCGGATGGGCGACAAGCGCGTGCAGGAGGCGAACGCGCAGAAGCTCCTCAAGCAATTCGAGAATGTGGCATTCAACGTTGGTGAGTCCATCGACGAATTCGCCATGCGTCTTGGCTCCCTCGTTGCGGAATTGCGCGAGCTTGGGGAGAACATCGAGGAGGTGCGCGTCGTCAAGAAACTGCTTCGGGTGGTGCCGGCGAAGTACAATCAAGTCGCCGTGTCCATCGAGATGCTCATGGACTTGAAAACGATGTCACTCGAGGAGTTGGTTGGACGACTCCGAGTGGCTGAAGATCGGTGCGGCGCCGAGGCGATTGCGGACGGCGTCGGGCAGTTGCTGCTCACTAAGGAGCAGTGGGAGGCACGCCGACATCAGGGCAACGGGAGGCAGCGAGCGCGCATGGACTTCGTCAAGAACAGTGGCCGTGCAAAGGGCGGCGGCCGAGCGACGACGACGACGACGCGAGCAGCATGAGCTCGGGGACAAGTAGACGTTCGCGCCGCGCCAGGCGAGGAGGTGCTACAACTGTGGCGTACGCGGCCACCTCGCCAGGGATTGCCATGAGCCGAGGAAGGAGAAGGCATTGCTCGCCGATGCCGACGACGACCCAACCCTCCTGTAGGTCAGGCGTATGGGGGTGTCGTGGTTTAGGGGGTGATTGTTGGAATAAACCACGCCGAGTTCCACGTGTGTGCGTTGAGTGCGTGTGCGTCTAGGTGTGCGTTGCGGAGTGCGTTGAGTGCGCGTGTGTGGTGTGCGTTGCGGGCGTTGGTTGCGCTGTATTGAAGCCGCGCGTTGGTTGCGCCAGAATCTCGTGCGGACGTTGAGATGAGTTTGTTGCTCAGGGGACGTGCGCATGTTGATTGCTCAGGCTTATAAATACGCATGCAAAGCTGTGTGTTAGTAGAGTTAAGAAAAAAAAAAGAAAAAAACTTGGCGTTACGTCGCCGGGGCGTTTCGTCGCCCGACAGAAATCCTCGTGTTCTAGTATTTGATCTTGGGTCAGTACTTTCAGGTAGTATATTTCAAACGAGAATAGAATCAATTGTTCAATACAAACTATAGCTTCGTCAGATAGAAGCTTAAAATTGGCACTCATCTAGCAAGCGAATGCTGAAAGATCCAAGTACATTGGAATAAATTACTGCTGCAGATAATAATACAAACTACAGCCCCCATTGGAGATCTCAAGAAGACAATGTCAATTCAGCTTCTCCATTGGATGCATCACTGGGAAGAAAATTAACAGGAGCTCCTGGTGATTACGATCGAGCTCCTCTCCCGTTCTTTGTAACGCGGCTGCAGTTGTTAACCCCATGGCGGGCGAGCTATTGAGATCCCTTTGTAACGATCTCGTCGACTCGCCGTGTGTCGACTGTCGATCGAATGCCAGCCTTCCATTCTTGCTAGCGGCGGCCTTCGCTGCTGCAAAGTATCTTTTCATCCTTAAACATTATACTCTTTTCCAACCTCGTTTTCCAGCATGCTGCCCACCATGTGTTCTTTCGTTTTGAGTTTTGACGGAAGATAATGCTCTGGGCTTGAAGGCGCAAGGATGCGAGAGTTCCCGGATTTTGCGTAATAAATAATTTCGCCTTTTATTTCGGACGTAAAATATGTGAGAATCACTGCTAAATTAGTATTTATTACACCAATGAATAAGTGTGATCTCCAGCAGGCCATAATTAGGAGGCATGCTTTTGCTAAATGCTTACGGGAATAGCTTGGAGGGAATATAATCTAGTGCCTTTTGAGCTGAATGCTTAGTGCCGGTAGGCAATTTTGCAGTGCAACAATGGTGGTGTTTGCTGTGTGTGGTGCTCTTATCCTAGATATTGTCCTGAACAGAAGGTGGTTTTATACTTTCTATACAGTTTTTTGGACGAGGAATCAATATCTCAAGAGCAAAAGTGGCTCAACATATACTATTAGTCACTAGCACTAGTGTCAGCACAACAGTGCAAATGATAATGTTCTCTTCTCTTCTCTTCACTTCTGTAGTGCTCAGAGGATCTCATTGTGAGACCATGCAGAGGTCAATCCATGTTTTGTGGCGAGTAATTGATTGTGTTTTACATGTGTGGTCGAACTTTGAGTTTGATTTCGGGAAATTGCAATTGTGGAGTGTTGTCTGCATGGAGCCGGTCTGACCACTCTGCAAGGCCGGCCAGACCGGCCCCTGAGGCTTGGGACTTCTGAAGGGCGGTGTGACCCCTATATGGCAAGCGGGTATACCGTCCCTATGGATTTTTTTAGAATGGACACCAAACACTTATAAGAGTTTGTTTTGGTATGTGTTTGCACTAGGTGCATTTAAAATGGAAATTGGACTTTAAACTAGATAGAGTTTCACCAAACACTTATGCGGGCTTGTTTTGATATGTGTTTGCACTAGGTGTTATTGAAAATTAAAATTGGACCTTAAACTAAATAGAGATTCACCGGACACTTATGCGGGCTTATTTTGGTAATGGTGGTCAGACCAGTTGTGGTTTGGGCTAAGTGAATTATGAGCGGTCTCGCATAGGCCTAGCGGTCAAACTGGTCGGAGTGGTCTGACCGGCCAACTAATGGTGGTTAGACCAGCAGGGTGTTTCCAAGTGGCTGAGTACAGGGAATTGAGGCGTTTTGGTTTTATTTGAGTTGAGACTAGATGTGGGAACCTAGGTTGGGTTGAGTTGTGTTACACGATGCATGTTTTGGTTAACATGGATCAAATTGTAAAGAATATGTGCTCAAAATCGATTTCTTAGTCTATTGTTGTGTAGGGAAGCTTAGAGTCAACTACGGTCAACGACGAAAATGATCGAGACTTAATTTAGTAAAATCAAGGTCCAAAACGATCAAGGATGACAGGTCAAGTGATTGGTCTCAAGCAAGGAGCAAGATGGACAAGAATAGGAAGTGAAGCGGATCAAACCTCTAGATGAGATTAAATCCGAAGATTACCTGATCATTCACGGTGGTAATTCCTGATCAGATATATAGAGCATAAATTACAGGATGCGACTCACTTTGATAAATAAATCATACATCTGTGCACACTATAGTACATGAACAAGAGAAGAGATCAAATGATCAGCGGGCAAGAATTGACACCACAATCAATTCCCACGGCGCACAGATGAAATCCTAGATAGATAACATAAAAACTCGACATGATACAGGGAGTATCCCTAAAGCCATCTCGGCTATAAACTCAATTCATATTTTTTCACTCTAATACATGGTGCAGTACCTGGCTTTTTATAGCCTTACATGACTCACGACTTAATTAAGGTAAACGATATCGCCCAGACGTACGGAGTGAGAGTTTTTATCGAACGGCTCCCTTCCCTTCCCATCGTCTCTTCTCTGTTCCGCTACTCCTACTGGAACAGCAGCCAGAGCTACGTCATGACCAAGGACTGGAGCCGATTTATCAAGGAGAAGCACCTCAACGCCGAGGACACCATCTCCTTCTGCCGTGGCGCCGCCGAGGCCACGCGCGACCCCGCCGTGTCCAGCTCCGACTCGTCGCTCCAATCAAGAACCTACTGTTTCTGCTGATGTTGCGCACATTTGCGAATAATGTTGCGGCCCATTCAAAAGAATGTGTGAATGTTGCAGATATACAAAAAAAATATTGCATCTGTTGTAAAATAATGTTTCATCAGTACAAAATAAATGTTACGCACTGTTCACGGCGATGTTGTAATTTTTTTCCTTCCCTAAATTGACTCAGGACGTTCCAGAAGTTCATGTTTCTTTTTGAACAAAACGAATGTTGCGGACCATTGCAAAAAATGTTGCGGCCCATTCAAAATAATGTTGTGTACTGTTCTTTTGAATGTTGTAGATGTACAAAAAAAATATTGCATCTGTTGTAAAATAATATTTCATCAGTATAAAATGATGTTGCGCACTGTCCACGGCAATGTTGTAATTTTTTTCATTCTCTAAATTGAATATACAGACATCTACTTGTAGACGATTTTGTGGAATTACAACACTTGTTGCATGTAATTTTTTGTTTCAGGAAGATGCAGATGTTGGTTACACTACGGTGGATATTGGGGGTGAAGAATGTTGTGAACAGGAAGAAGATGAAAATGTTGTGTGCTGAGAGGACGGCAGAACGACGGATCGCGAGATGGACAGCGGATCGTGCCGTACGGACCTAGCACTCGGACCGTACGTCCGAGCGCTAGGCGTTCCCTTAATTAATGCCTGGCCAGATTTGGACGGATCAAACTAAACTCTTAGCTAACTCGGACTAAAACGCCCTAAACTGACGTGGATTTAATTCTAGCTTGACACAAACATAGCAAGCACTAGTACACGACTCCTTGAACGTACACAAATAAAGAACCAGGGTCAGCTTTATAAACCTTCCGGTTTTACAAAGGAACTCGATTAAACCGACCCAAGATAACCAGCTTAAAATATTTTAACCTACGACATCTCTGATTATTCGTAGAACTTGGACTGCAGGTGGTCCCCATCCCATTGCGCACAACGAAAGGGTTAAACACCTCCCAAACCTTCCACTCGTTGGCCTTTTACCTATACGCATGATCAATAAATTCCTTTCTTTGCCCTCCCTAATTTCCTGGCCTTTAAACCGATTTGATCCCTTTTTATCTCTAAGAAGATGGGAGTATTTTTTATGCGTACAATCATGATCTCATCTGATATGTTTGCACGTAGAAATAGGAAGCCTTGTTGGTTTCCTTTGGTGGCCACACACAGATAGAAAAGAATTGGACTTGGTTTGATCCCCTCGTACTTTGGCTTGGACTTGAATGCAGAAAACATGGGTGGGAATACTTGTGCCCGACCTGTACATCATTAGTGTTAACAATGTCAAATACAACTGCACCTTGGGCACATGCCCTCGTATGTATACATCGCCCGTCTTGAACACGTGCATGCACTTCTGGATTGTATATTGTGCCTTCCTTCGCGCACACATGCACTTCCAAATGTTCGGCCTTCAGGCACGGAACATGCGCGTGCACACGCACTGCAGCTTGCATGGCCTTGTTACGCGCCGCATTAGGAAGTTTGGTGCAATAGGTCGTATCAAATAGTTTGAACCGGTGCAAGTGTTAAGGCGGTTCGATGGAAGTCGAATGGGAGAGACTTGCAGGCATGAGGAAAGCCATTGGTGAACCTACGCGAGCTTAATTAAGCATGATATTACTTCATAAGATTGGACTCGGTCAAGAACGGAAGGATCAAGAATAGGTACTTTGGTAACTTCACTCGAAATACCAAGTAGGTGACCTTAGAGAAACCACGGTGCATAATGACGCAAAGGAGAAGCAGTTTAGGTCATAAGGAGGATAAGATCATGAAGAGATGGAGTCAGATGGTCATATGCCTTGAAAAGTGTGTATGAATGAGAGACTCGTTTGTGTGTGGGCTTAATGGGTGCCTATTAGGGTTTCTCCCTTATGCCATATCCTCCACTATATAAGGGCTGGTGCATGGCTGCATCAACCAATACTTGAAACCATAATTTGAAAATTTTGAGGAAAGTGAAAAGAAGAGGAGGCTATGGCTCGAGAGATGTTTTTAGAGAACATTTTGTGGAATTGAGTGCTCATGAGTGATCTTGTGTCCTCCATATTGGAGTGCTTGTAAACCATCGATACTTCATTATCAATCCAATCAATATCGTGCAAAAATAAGTTCTTTCTTGTTCTTGATCTATTTCTTGAAATCTTGGGTTCTTGTGTTCTAGGGGATTTGCTTTGGTTTCCTGTTGTGATCTAACTTGCTAGGACATGTGGAAGTTGATCTAATGCCATCTTGACTATCTCTAATCCACAAGCAAGTCTTTGGATCAAGTTTTGGTTTTAACCCAATTTTAAACCATCTTGCACACAAACAAAAAATTATAGGATCTTTGTATATGATTATCTAGATCTTAGTTTAGAATAGGTTCCTGACCTTCATATTGAGTCGTGTCTGAAATTTCAAGTGACTTTGAGTTGTAGATCAAAACATAGGTCGATTTGTGAATCTGAAATAATCATGTTTTTTTCGTTAGGTTGAGGATGGGTCAAATCAGAACGCGCAAACTAGAGGTCAGACCGCCCCAGCGGTCAGATCACCCATTACATGGCGGTCAAACCGTCTGAGGGCGATTTTGGTTGTTACTCTTGTTTTTTGTTTATTTCTTTCGCTGTGAGTATTAGACTTTGATCTTTATAGCTTTACATAACTATTGGAGTGAAAAAAGAAGTAGAATACCTTAAGAAGCCCAATTTTTCCCTTAGATCAAGTTTTGGTTTTAACCTAGTTTTAAACCCTCTTGCACACAGACAAGAAATTCTTGGATATTTGGCTGTGATTGTCTAGATCTTATATTGGAATAGGTTCCCGACCTGAGTTTGTCTATGAAATTTCAAGTGATTTGGAGTTGTAGATCAAAAGTTAGGTTGATTTGTGAATCTAAAATCATGCTGCTTTCTGTCAGGCTGAGGAGAGGGCAGACCGCCCAAACCAAAGGTTAGTCGCCCGAGGGGGATTTTGGTTGCTCCTTTTATTTTTGGTTCAGTTCTTCTGCCGTAAGTATTAGATTTTAATCTTTGTAGCTTCACATAACTATTGAGTAAAAAAGAACTATAATACCTTAAGTGAAAAATTAGGCTCATACTCACCCATGTGGTTACTAATATATTTTTTAAATTATTTAATCCCTTTTTAATAATATTTAAAGTTAATCCATCGCTAACTTTATTTTCAATTCTGACTCCTTTGATCACGCCATAACTTGCAGCGTGGTCAAACCATTCTGTCACGTCAATTTCCTTAGCGTGTCCAAACCTGCCACGTAAGTCGTCGTGCATGCACGCGCCAGCGTGGAGGGCATGTGTGGCCCGATCTTTGTTATTGTCACGCTAGTACTCATGGCGTGACAAGCCTACCTTATCACGTCAGCGTGCGTGGCGTAACAGAGGTGACTTAGGTGTCGCTGGTCCACCCAGTTCTTCATTTCCCCTGAATTTTCCTCCATTCCTCCCGTGTGCCCTCTCTCCTCCCCGCCCCCAACCTCCCCCAAATCCCTCGATTTGGAGTCGATTCAGAGTCCGTAAACCCGTGGCGATCATCCTCCAAGGTAATATCGCCAACTCCCTCCATTTATTTTGGATAAAATCGGTTAGATTGGTGGATTTAGGGTTTTGCCCGAATTGCATGTTTGAGAGGAATTTGTTTGAATTGTTGCACTACGTAGTGAATTGGATAGCATTAGTACGCAATGATATTTGAATGTGTGAATTTTTTATTGTGTTCATGCGATTTGTGGATAAGCTAGGATGTTGTGGGTAGGATTTGTGGATGAAATAGGATATGTTATTGTATTTTCATGTAGTTGTGATAGAAATATAGCTATTAAATCGTAGTTTTGTTATCATTGTGGGGAATTTGGACATGTCATTGTAGTTTCATTTTAGGGTTTTGGCCGAATTGCATATTTGAGCGGAATTTGGTTGCCATGCCTCGGGTGGCGGTGTGGCGAAAATGGTCATATTGAAAAATATAGTTGGCGGAGAGTTAGTAATAAAACCTTTATTCCATAAAGGCCTATTTAATTCAAAAATTCAATTACTAGCTTGTCGGACCTTTTGGCATAGTAGTCGACGAATTTTGTGTTCGTATACCGGTTAGTATTAGTCATAAATGGAATGGTTAGTACTGCTTTGGAACGTAGTTGTTCGTTAGTAGTATGTGTGGTAGTTGGTACCTATGGCCTATAGTACTGACTTTGTAATATTTTATTCGCATTGTTGGATGTAGATGGATAAAGTTGTAAATGTGACTATGGCAACGCCTCTGGAATTGTCCAAGCACTTGCGTCGTGGCACGGTTATGCCACACCAGTGACTATGGCGTGACAATTTAGTACTGTCACGCCACGGGTGGCGGCGTGGCAGGACTTAGCCCTAGAACCAAGGGCGGAGCTTGTAACGCCTCTGTAATTGTCCAAGCACTAGCGTCGCGGCACAGTTACGCCACGCAAGTGACCATGGCATTACAGATGAGTACTGTCATGACAAGGGTGGCGGCGTGGAAGGACTTAGATCAAAATGAACTCGGTCTGTCACACAACCAATTCAGACCTCACCCTGTCACGCCACACACTCCCACCTTTGCAGGTCGAAAAACCACACACTGTCTCGCCAGCTTTTCAGATCGAAATGACTACGCTTTGCCTCGCTAGCTTTTCAGATCGAATAGACAACAAACTTTGACGCTAGCTTGTCAGACATAAATGACCACACTATCACACACCATCTTTTCAGACCGAAGTAACAACACACTACGACGCTACCTACTCAGACAGAAATAAACACACTCTGCCACACCACCATTTCTGACCGGTGTCTTGTCTGTTCTCCGTCCACCGTCAGCATTACACCCTATCCGCTTATAAAAAGAGATGGAAAAGAGCTGGAAGATAACACCACACCACCACACCCAACACTTCACCAAAACTTAGTTCACATAATTGAGAGAAATGGGATGTCAGACTCGTCGGTGAACTTTTACGCGAAGATGCTACAAAAGCACAAGTGGCTTGCCAAGAGGGCTAAACCCTACGTGGATTGCTCTATGAATGATGTGTCGGTACCACTGGAGTTCCCACGCATGCAGTGTGTGTGCGTGAAAAACCATCTAGATCATTCAGTTCACACACCCAGCGACCGCCGCCCAGGTGTACAACATGCGCGGGAACGTCCTCGTAACCAAATCTTGCACACACATAGATTTTTCACATCTTACGTTCCATTCCACAAATCCCAAACTACATCTGTGCATAATGGTAGTCGAAGATGTGATGAAACTTCTTCTAATGGATCGATAGACCAGACAGGTACGATAGGGCATTCATCGCGCAGAAGTACATGTTAAACTATGCGATGTGAGCTGAGACCTTCAAACGCTAGACACCTTACGTATCTAACCCAATTGAAAATGCACTAGATGAGCCTAAGAAAGCAAGGTGGTGGTGGAGGACACTCGAACAGGAGTCTAAGTACGACCAGACCAATCACGCGACGGACAAGGGGAAAGTTCCTACTAGTGAGACCAACGGTCGTACTAGCGCTCCCTGTTACCCGGGCGTAGTCCGGATCGAAGAGGTAAATTATGTTCAATTTGCATCCTGATTATTAATTTGGCCATGCGTTCTGTTGTCCTAACATCATTCAATCGTCCAGCCCGTCTTGCAGAACATGGTTGACTTCGAGACTAGCCACCGCCGCTGCCGCAGGCAGTCAGGAGACAAGGGGAAGGGAGCGATGTGCTGCCAAAACTAATTAACTTCGTTTCAATCGATATTTTTTTATTCCAAAAAAGTGCACATGTATCGTAGAAGTATTTCAATTTGTTGAGTCGTGTATGATGTCGTTCCTTATGCATATAACCAAACCATGCGCGCCATGTAATTCACAACTACAGTATAAAGTCTATTTCAAATTTCATTCTCCTTTTGCATTCAATTCTTGGTGTGGCAAAGCATGCTCAACAGCGTCAAACAAAAGGCGGGCCATAACATAAAAATAAAGGTCTAAAAGGTGTGTTCTAGAATAAACAAAGGCATTAAATGGTCTTCAACCCCTAAGTGACGACGCTACAAATCATTGCAATGGGACGTGGCTTGCTATTCATCCATCTCTTGAATCAAACTAGGAACATCGCAGGTTTAAAAAAAAATCTACTACCTAGGGTTGGGCATTCAGTTAGCACCGTTTATTTCTTGCTAGTTCAAATCAGGTTTACAATTTTTGACCAATTGTCCATATAAAATCAAATGCTAAATACGATGTACATGGGCACAGAAAACAGTGAACCTGTGAAGTGATTATCATGCTATGTTTACAATTAGCAGTCATATGCATGAGGAAAAGTTCATCTTTCCACCCAAATGGATCATATGTCTTTTGCAACAATCGTAAGATTTCTTTATATGGGAACCGTTCCAACCATACGAGCTGAAATTTTCTATTTATATGATGTGCAAATTCAATAAATAACGTGCACCCTCCAAAGTCACCTCTGTCACTCAACACGCGTTGACGTGGCAAAGCAGGCTTGTCAAGCCATAAGTACTGGCGTGACAATGACAAGGACTGGGTTACGCATGCCCTCCACGCTGGCACGGCATGCGTATGACGGTTTGCGTTACAGGTTTGGCCACACCGAGAAAAATGGTGTGATAGAATAGTTTGATCACACTGCGAGTTATGACGTGACCAAACGGGTCATAATTGAAAATAAAGTTAACGAGGGGTTAACTCTAAAATATTATTTAAAAGGATTAAGTAAAGAAAAAAAATCTTACTAATACGGTCCAGCACTCGTCATCTTCTCGATCGATATATTCTTCACCACCGAGCCACTGCGCGCCCGTTGTCTTACCAGGCCATTCGCGACACTTCGTTGGCAGAAAAGAGAATCATGCCAAATCTATCTAAACATCTCTCTATTATTCGTCCAAAAAGAAAAGGCTGGTGAGTTGATAATGGATCGCGTCAGCCTAGCTATGCTGTGATGCTGTCATCCCAATGGAGCAACAAGTCAAAGTCTTCTTTATGCAACCGGTTGCTTTCAAGTTTCTGATTCATATGATATGAAGTAAACGTACACTTCACTCACCATGGCCAGAAACACTGTGGGCAATAACTATGCACTAAGTCGGCAAGCAAGCAATTCAGCCAAGGATTATGTCCAAACAGAATAAGATTGAGTTTTGCTGGGTCAAGAAGGCTTTCTTAGGCACAGAAGAAAAAACGTATATAAATATTGATCCTATTGTCACCGTGAAAGAGAACGAGAATTATCAATTGAACAGGATAGGCCTCGAAGAGTGAAATGAAGATGTCAAACTCGCAGGATGAGATCATTACATCAGAGCTGTAAAATAGAGCAACCGGCCGTTGGAGTCATGCTTGACAGCTTCAGGTCTTCAGCCTGAATGACCCGTTGTTCCGTGAACAAAATGCCTACTGAATATTTTAGTGTGAGACGCGTATGAAAGCCTTTTTTGCAATTCATCGGCAAACTATCTGATGAGAAATAACCATCGGTGGCGTCGTCAGAGAGATTTGGTAGCAATTTCGGCAAAGGAACGTCGTGTAGTTAGCATAGCAAACGTCCTTTTACAAATAGGCTAATTTGAGTTTGCCACAGCACTAGATTGAAAAGAAGGCAACCGTACGGGAATAATAATAGCACTGCATGACTAGCTAGTAGCTAGTTTCTCTGGCATTCAAGCATGGCACGTTAGGTATTTATTCGTGCACGGAAAGTTTGATCATGGAGGATTCTGAGAGAAGGCATTTTGCTTGCATCTATTGACTTTTCTTCTGAAAGATCTCCTCCTCTTCTTCTTCCCATTCTTCTGAAGCGGTGCAATTACTGCGATCCGATCAGTTCCTTCAGGCAAGAAGACAACGGAAACTGCGCTAAGCATGTCAAGTAATCAGGCTTTCAACAACGAGCTGCGTGCTATGCATGACAGCATGAGCAACCATGTACTATTGTATTTTTCCGTGGAACAATGTGCCGGTCAAAAAAATCCAAGCGTACGTCGCATGAACCGGCAAACCGTGAGCCCTTTGCCCTCTCTTTCCGTCAATTTTATTAGGATTATTTTACGCCGTGGCGTACTCGTCTCTTCTTCTACCCTGTCGATCGGTCCATGACGTGTCCAGGCTCAACGATCAGCATCCCGGCTACCGAGAACCGAGCCCAATCCGCAACGCATTCGTCGTCTTCGATCGTCTCTGCTCTCATCTCGATCTCCTAGAGCCCTACCGGTTGTTACTATATTATTTTTTCTGCCTTTTCTTTGCCGGATAGCATGTGTAGCACCGAACTGACCGAAGTGACGCTTTCGGCGACGGATACATCGCTTATCAGCCCCGGCCCATTGGCCAAAACTACAATCACGAACGAAGCTTTTTTTACCCTCTTGCGGGCGCTTTGGGTTTATATACGTCCCTTTCGTTTTTCCAACAAAGAAGCGTCAGTTGAAAGACGTGAACTGCAGCATCCGCTGTTTCGCCTTGAACTCCTGGGCGGCGGCGGCGGCGGGCGCATTACGGCAAAGGAACGGCGCAGATGGTACTGACGCGCTCCAAGTTCCTGCTGTGAAGAGAGTCTGAAAATGAGGGTTTTGGTGGGAATTCTAGAGAAATTGTATTAGTTCCTGCGGAAGTCTCTCTGAGCTTTTATGAATTTCTATGTTCCGAATAGACCGTCAGATGCAAGGGTAAGTTTAGGTGTATGATTTCTCTACCACGCCAACACACAATTACGAAAGTGTAAATTTTACTTTTGCATCACCTAATCTTACCAAGTTTCACAAAACACGAGGCTTTAGAATTCTTATCACTAACACCATGTTTCCTTACCCTCTATTGCGGATTGCACCAGTGCCCCGCCTGCAGGAGTTAAGCTTCCACATTGGGATCACTGGTTAAGTGTCTGTGTATTACTACAAAATATCTTAAAAATATAATTATTTATCAATTAAGTAGATATAATATATTTCAATTCATTAAGCCGCGGAGAAGAGCAGGAGAGCAGGGAGTGAGACCCGTCCAGGTCCGACTGATGGAAGCGGCGACAGGGGATGGGGCGGAGGCACGCGGAACAGAGCAGAAGAGCGGGGGTGGAGGCGAGAGCGGAGAGGAGGAAGCGCAGACGGTGTCGCAGGCGATGTCGGGAGAGGAGCAGGGAACACAAGATGCGACAAGATAGTTTGTTGATAACGTGATCCACATGTTAGTAGAGAGGGATAGAAGTGGAAGGATGGGGAGGACAGACAACCACTTACTTTATTTTTTTAAGTAGTAGAGAAACCGAGCGGTATCCCTCGTGCGAGACTGCGAGGTGGGAGCAGAGGGTGACTCTGGGAGAAGTTGGCGGTGGCGGAGTGCTCCTTGAGAAGGCAGGAGCGAATGGGGGCGTCGATCGGTGAGCCCTTTGAGAGTAGAACTGTCGATCGCGCGCGGCATTAGGACCATAGGATGAGGCCACCATGCGTGAAGATTTTTTTAATGAAACTAGTAGGAGGGCCGCCTATTATATTAATAGAGAAGGTGCGATAACGAGAGCCGCAAAGTATAGGATAAAGTTAAGCAAAGGCCTTAATTACAGAGTATTAGAAAGCTCCAAACTCTTGTCCCCCACCAGGTACCAAGTTCTACCCTCCTCCTTGATCTTCGCTAGGAGTTCTAGGGGCGCGGCGACTTTATTGTTGAAGATTCTAGCATTTCGTTCCTTCCATATCTCCCTGAGGATTAAGATCAGGGTCGTTGTCCTGGCTCTACTAGGGGAGCCTGTCGCCTCCGTCATGTTGGGCCACCAATCCAAGATATTCGTGCTGGGGGGCCATAGGGAGGGCTGGAGGCTATCAATTCCTAGCCAGTCCGCCATAAGCTTCCAGATTCGTCCAGAGAAACGACACTGGGCGAAGAGATGTGTAGCCGATTCCGGAGTGTGTCTACAAAGGGGGCAATAACATTGGTTTGGGCAGCCCTCGCTTCCAGTCTGTCTGAGGTCCAAAGTTTATTTTGTATAGCCAGCTATGCGAAGATTTTGCACTTGGGGCGTGATTTTTCCAAATTATAGTTTTGAAGTTGGACTCGATGGATCCTAGAAAGTGTAAGGCTTAGGTGGATCTTGAGGAGTAGGTTACATTCGGGGTTTGCTTCCAAGATATCCACGCGTGAAGATAATCAGCTCCTTAAGCATCTTCACCAACCTGATCCATTCAAACCAAACATTAATTCACCGAAATGGGCGAAAGCTGTATAGTATAGATTAGACCTGTTCACGGGCGACCCAGCCCGCCGACCCCGCCCGAGCCCAACACTGTTCGGACCAGGCTTGGAACTAGAATTCCGGCCCGACCTGAAATCCGGAATAAACACAACAAAAAAATGAAAATCTGTTTTTTTTATACTAGGAATGAATTAAATAATACTTTTTATTCCAAAAATAATTAAAATAATATATTCAAATTAAAAACAAAATTTTGGGCCGGGCTCATGCCTGCCCTTTTGCGACCGGGCTTTTCAAGTCCGGCATGAAGTCCAGTCGACCCGACGTTTGAACAGGTGCAGTATAGATCGAATTGTATTGAACAAAAAGAACAAATCGGGATCGGCAGTTTTCACAGGCAAGCTGACCAAAACAGAAACAGTTCAAACTCTTGTAATTGTGAAAACATGAACCCCAATCGATGAGGGAGGACGAATGGATCCATCGAATCCGGCAGGAAGCGGCGAAATTTGGTGCGGATTTGCTAATTTTTGACGAGTCAAGGATTGATTTACCCCCTAAAGATGATGTTCAACAGGTGCCAAAACAGGGGGAAAAAAATTCCTAAATTCAGAAGCCATGGTGGCCTATGAGATCCCAGAAATAGGAATATGAATCGACACTTAGGGTTTGGCGGGTTTTGTTGATTGAAGTTTAGCTTTACTACTTTATACTTTGTCATCTTGTTCGACGAGATCAATATCGACATTGTTCTTCGGAACCTCACTTATCAATACAATTTTAATTCTTATTCGCAGTTTCAGATTGCCTATTTATCTTGTTTTTGTGTGCTTCTTCGGTGTATGCAGGAATTGATCTTCGTGATCAGGTCATCTGGGTATTCGTGCACGATTGATAACGACTTGTCGAGCAGTTCAGCGATTACGTGGTTTCGAGCCTTAGCCTTGCGAGTTTGTAGCCAGGATCGTGATAGTTGAGCGACTACTACCGAACTTACCTTCTCACCGAAAGATTGGGCCAGAATAGAACCTTTGTGGTTCATCACGTAGCAAAGATGGCTAGACTGTAGAAAAAGAGGTCCCCGATAACCATAAGAGGGACCAGAGGATCCTCGGAGGAGGGGGTGGTTGTCAAGAAAAATAAATATGTATTAATTGTCTCAAAAGATATATGCCTTATTACATGGGAAAGAATGTTATTTATAGTCGTCCGACAGGGTACAAGAGATTACAGATCTATCCTTAAAAACCATAAACTCATAGGGATTTCAGGGGCTTTTCCTCCCCTTATGTTGTAACCTTCGGCTCACGGTGGACCTTTCTGATCTTGGTCTATCCGGTTAGTGCTTGCTTGACCGACGCTTTTCTATTTTTGCAACGTGCGGGGTGTTCTTGGGCCGAGGGAGGCCCGAACATACTTGGACGCCCCCGGAGTGATCCCAAGGAACTCACGACTCTTGAGCCCGTGATGCTTATACGATCTTCAGAAACCTTCACACCACCTTGGAAGGCTCCAGTCTGCTGGCCTAGGCGGGTCTACCGGTGGTCTTCGTGTGAACTTTGGGGGCCCAGAAAGAGTACTTGGTATCCGTGGGGCTTGGGTTGTTGCTCTGGCTTACCCTTCGGGGAGACCTCGCGGTCATCGTCATATCGTTGAGATCGGTAAAACCACACGACACAGAGAAGGGCGGATGGAACGAGAAGGGAGGAGGGTGGTGGTGTTCTTGCGCGCGAAGCGGGACGAGCCGTCTGTTTATCCTGCACGTGGAGACGACGAGGAGTTTGGATGGGATCAGAAGTTCACATCGTCCTGGGAAGCGAGTAGGGTCAAGCAGGCTGACATGGAAGGACAAGCTTCGGCCTTCAGGGCTGAGAGTACTGACATAGCCTGACAGTAGCCATGGGCGAAAGTTGAAGCCTTCAGGGCCGAAAGTGCTGACATAGCCTGACAGTAGCCATGGGCGAAAGATAGGACGGACAAGATAGTAAGAGATCATTGTTATCCAATCAATTAGTACTCCATACAACATTATTATTATTTGTCATGCTGACGTGGAGTATGCTAAGAATTGTCAAGTCACACAAACACTAACTTTACTGTTTTTTCTGCAGTGTTTAGTATTGTCATAGCCATGCCCCACCCCCTAAGGGTTATCGGGAATACCTAGCGTGCCCTAAGGGGATATGAATATGTACATAGGCTAGACATATACCTATACCCACCAGAATGTATCATAACGCCCAGTGGCGGATCTAGGATTTAATCATGCCTCGGGCTAAATTTTAATAGGCTAACATCTTAAAATTAACGTTAATTTCTACCCCACAGCAGACATAACAAAAAATAAGCTACAAATACTTTATTGACATGAAACTTTATAAAAAAAATGCTTCAACATAAAATATAATAAGAAAAATATGGTAAAACATAAATACTATAGCATCTTAGAGGTACAAATTGAGTACCTAAATAACAAAGATTTTATCTCTAACATAGCCCACCATTTCTTCGTCAATAGTTGGACAAGTACCAGAATCTACAAAGACAACATACAAAATAAATCAAAAAGAGGTATAATTAAATACAAATAACATGAGATTTAGATTTGTAAGGACCAAACTTACTACTAGCGCGAGATAGTTGTTTCTTACGTGACCTCATTCCTTGAAAACGCTTCAAAATCTTATCATCTTTAGTGCTTGCAAATATGTCTCGCTCAATATAGCATACCATACTATGATTCATCCATTCATCATTCATCTTATTTCGCAAGCTTGCAAATATGTCTCGCTCAATATAGCATACCATACTATGATTCATCCATTCATCATTCATCTTATTTCGCAAATCAGTTTTAATAATGCTCATAACTGAGAAGACTTTTTACAGTTGTTGTTGCCATTGGCAAAATCAAAGCTAATTCAATGAGATAATATATCAATGGAAAAACTATGTGTCTGTCGGTCTGAACCATCTTAACAACAAGCTTTCCAAGATCAATGCAGTTTGCAAAATCTAGATCATCTCCCACATCAGTAATAAAAGTGCTAGTTGGTCTCTAAGGACTACACAGTCATATTGGGAGAAGTCAGCAGCATACATTCTAGCAAGTTCAATTAATATGTCTTCATCAAAGTTAGCAAAAGAATTCTTTGGATCAAGACAAACAATGTGTGAGACCCTCAATTATTGAAATGTGCCTTATTAAAATTATACTGGTAGCATAATTCTTATTTAAGGAACAGTGCAAATCCTTTATTAAGAATCATACTAAAAGCATAATGATAACAAGTAACAATTTCAACATTCAGGTTCTCGGATATATGTCATGCAATATTTCCCAGGATCAGTGAATATTGCACATATATCCTAAAACAACATTGCATCATTCACATACAAGTCATACATTCACATAATTATACATCAATAATTACATCTCTAATTTCGGTTGCTACGATGCGAGTTGCTACTGATCTAGAATAAAAGCAGATGACCTTGGGTCATTAACAAAAGAACAACAATGAAACAAAAACATAAAAGCAAAACCACCAATGGCCCCATCATCCATGAGAGCTATTGCGTGGAGGCTAGAACTAGCATTACTCGTTAGCGTCACCCGGATCGGGCGCTAACGGACATCTCATAAAGATATCCATCCTCACCGCAACAAGAGGTCATAAAACCACGAGTACGAAAGGTACTCGACAAGTCTTACACAAACTAATAAAAGAAAGTGTTTAGAAGAACCTATACAAAGGAATAGAATTTTATATGCATAAGGTTATCAACAGAAGGCTTAATTGGTTCCATTTGCATAAAGCGATACCTGTCAACCTACAATTGCTAAATTTTGACAAATCAGTTTTAATAATTCAATTTGGACTAAAAACAGTAAGTAATTGAACATAAGCGTAAGCGGTATCAATAATAGTCACCGATCATTAGCAAACCAAGCATGACACTCCTCATGCGAAACTAATAATTCCCAACACCCAAATTAGAGCAAATTCTATACGGTGACATCAATCCAAGCGTTGCGTGAAGTGGACACGGCTATTCGAATAGTTTTAATCCTGCGAGGGTGTACATCTTTACCCACACGACTTAGTTGGCAGTAAGCCTCCGGAATAATAGCACACTTGCCTTTGGTATGCCTAGGGTAAACTAAGATTTGGTATTTTCAACAAGTTGACACTATTGAGTTGGATGACCCATGTGTGGCCGATCCCGCTTAAACAACGATCGATAACATATATTCAGCGAGGTTCACATGTTTACAGGAATGCCGACCAGTCAATTAAATGCAAACTCGTGTTAGCCACACATATTACACATGATTGGGCCTCGAGGTACGTACATGCGATGTAACACATCTACGCCTTACCCTTCTAAGAACATCGATATCGATATAAGCTCCACATGGCATACGACACGGCCCGAAGAATTAAGCATCTATGCCATATGAAATCAATACACATGTCCTTACTCTCCTGTATCCAACTCAATAATATTAACCCTTTACTTAACCAAGCGGCGCCCATACACTGCGCGTGTGGAAATGCGTTGGTGCTTGAATTGGGCCGTCGAGTTCGGTCCTTAATCAACCCGGACAAGACATCCACAGTTCCCATTCGTGCACTAGGCACCATCACTAGCATCCACTTGTCCAGATTTGAATTAAGTTTAACAACAAGATTTAGATTCATTTGATTTAAATAAACTAAACAAAGAATCAACAAAAATAAAAATGTATTTGTTGTTCCCCAGGTTTGACAAGATAAGCTTGCCAAACACTACCGTTCTATGGATGCATGGCTAAGCAAAATTGAAATTAAGTATTATATCACCACAAGCGCCTTAAGTTGAGTGTATGATCAATTCAAGGTAAGCCATAAGTTACGGTCATAGCTAACTAAGAACGAGCATAAATAGTTTTAGAAAATTTCATGCTTGATATCACTTTGTATTTTATAAATCTGATTCAAAAGATTAGGATCAACATGGTGCGAGAGAGGAAGCTTGCCTTGGTAATAATAGATAACCTCTTGTTCAGGGTTACGGTGGCTCAACAAAAGATTCAACAATCTCAGAAGAACCAGTATCTAGAACACAAAAGTCCAATGAATAGCAAGAAAATGGCAGAGAGCAAAATGCAGAAAAGAGTGCATGATCAATAGCTCAATGCATATTTAACAACATGCTTAAGTTATATCTATTTTACATAAGGTCAATAGCATATAGCAAACCTTCGCTAATACAATTTGTCACAAGTAGTTTGAACTAAAACCACAATTTTGATTTGGAACAATATTGAAAAGCAGGACAAAGTAAAAGTTTAACTTAACATTTATACTCTTTACTAGAAGAAGTAGAGGCCAACATTTAGTTGTATGAGGTCGGCATAACCACCAGTAAAAGCAAAACCGAAATGGAAATCAGTAACTACAGTTTCAGGTTTTAGCAAAACCAAAATCTGGATAGATTGCAAAGAAAGAAATAGATGCTTCATTAGATTATGAGCAATTGATAGTGTTGATTATGTCAAAGCTAATGGGTAATATTCAAAGTCTAACTCATCACTTATCATTAATTAGCAAACACTAGCAATTTGGCTAAAGCGTATTCTGATTTGATTTTTAAACAAAACCAAAATCGGACAGATTTCAAAGAAAGATTTAGGAACTAGTATTTTAGAAGAAAATGATATTCGGATTAATTCTCAACTAATTGAGAAATATACAAAGTCTAGTTCATCTCTTACTATCAACTAGCAACCATCAACCAATTTGGCTAAAGCGCTCTGATGTCGGGTTTGGCAAAATTGAGATTTGGGCGATTGCAAAGTGATGGCTTGCTGATTTTGCTTTGAATCAAGTAATGATTTTACTTAGATTACTTGCTAATGAGTAAAACTTAAAGCTTAGCATACTATTTAGCATCAACTACTAGTAGTCATCAAAATTTGAGGCTTACAAGGAAAAGCAAATGTCAGATTTTGAAATCTGAAATTCTGGACAGATTTAAGGAAAAACAAGATGATGCTCCCTTAGACTATAACAAATTGATATACTAGATGGAGTTAAAGCTAGATAAGTACAACTACAAGTTTAACTTATCACCTAACATCCATTAACACTAAGTAGCAAATTTCAGATCAAACCAAAGTTGCAGTTTTCAGTTTTGCAAAACCGAAAACAGTGCAATCTCACAAAAGTAAGTTATCTGATGTATTAGACTATGAGAAATTGGTATTCTTGGACTAAATTACAGTTAAATGAGTATATTTTAAAGTCTAGCTCATCACTAATCATTAGTGGACACTCAAGACCAGATTTCGGTTCAAACTGGATTGCAATGACTACATTCTGAAACTGAAACAGGACAGATTGCCAAATGAAGTTTGCTGCACCAAATATTCACAAGTAAAGTGCTACACTTTAGTTTAGAGTATTCTCCACTAGTCTAGAGGTTAACTCATCATTTAATGGCACTAAGTGATAAAATTACTGAAGTGCTGTGTACACTAGTAGAAACCGAAAATAGACATGCACAGCCGGCTGCTGAAAACAGATTACAAAATCTCAAGTTTGTTGTGCGATTAAACTTTGAACAAGATAACAGGTTTGCTTAAGCTTAGAGTAAGCTTAACTATTACGAGGACCAACAACCTTTAATCTGTAAGTGAGAAATTAAGAGAGGAAGACTGTTTGTCTTTTGTCGGTTTGGCCAACAAAAACAAAGAAAGAGCAGATTCTGAATCGGTTGATTTGAGAAATACTCCAAGCAAGGATTTTAGATTGGAGTTAAAGTTGAGTGGAGAGTAAATAATACCTAAATCAACCAATGCTAACCTAATCTCTCAAAGATCACCGGACTAATGAAGTTACCTTCTTTTTAGGTCCAACCAACGGAAAAAGCGCGGAAAAGGCTTCTGAACCTAATCTGAACTAAAGACATGATCCTTAGAACTAAACTTTGCTTAAGCTATTAGGGTTTAGATAAAACCTAATTAAGTGATAAGTTAACATGAGAAATCCTAAATCTTGTAATGATATGAAAGACCAGAAAAGTTATAAAACAAAAATTTTGCCAAGACAAAACTTGAGCACCACATGCACAAGGAAGTGATTTGGATCACTATTGAGTTTCCTAAGAATATTAAGAAGAAAAGACATAAGATCATGTCTTACCGGCTAAAGCTAGAGAAAAGCGTGATCTTTCAATTTGAACAAGGAAATTTTGAAAACCACTTCCCTTCAAAGCGAGAAAACACCAAGCAATACTCTAACGATTCGGTTCGACATAGCTAAACCGAGTTCGAGGAAAGAAAGAGATAACACAGGAAGTTGCTTGGTCAAGGAAATGGCGGGGAACTCAAGGACTAGGGCTAAAGAAAGACTAAACCTCGAGCAAAGGAGAGGATTCTAGAGATCTTTGCGGTGGCACATCTGTTGGTCGCATTCTTGTTGGTTGCCTTGCCCCAGTAGAAAGAAGAGAAAGGAAAAGAGAAATTTCTTGCTCTGAGTTGCATCTTTGGTCGGTGCATTGCTCCCCAACCGACAAGAAGGAAAAGAAAAGAGCGACAAACCCAGTGAGAGCTCGCCCAAAGCCCGACCTTTGCAAGTTTCAGCAGAGCATGCAACCTCATCACGATCAACAGTTGAAATTTTTCCAGGGACAACTGATCAACAAAAGCAAAACATTTGGTGATCAAATAGAGAATCGAATGTTCCTAGGGAAGTAAGGGTGGTGATCAGATATTGGCTAGAGAAAGAGGATTTTTGATTATAACAACATATCCAAGTTTCAAAATAAACAGTGATGCTACAGAAGACATCTTATTACTGTTTATTAAAACCGGGCTGTTACACAATGCACCTTTATAACTGAGTAAATCTTTCAGCAAAGCAATTATTCAACTCAACAATAATTTGATCATGCACCATAATAAATATTTCATGATGGAAATGATCATAGTAAGTAACCATCTGGCTGCCACGACCCCTTGAACGACCTTTAACCGGTATTTTATCAGACATATTTGGCACCAATATATTATGCTGGAGACAAAAGGCGTTTGACTCTTCGAAAAACTCATCCCAACCATAATTTCTTATTACCTCAATTGCCTTCAACGTGGTCCCAATCAATCCCACAACACGAACAATATTTTGATCTTTCTTTTGCAAACATTGTGAAAGATAATTGGTCTTACCCAGAATTCTGATCATAAGATGAATGATGAATACTTCAAAGCTTTCCATTTTTTCCAACAATCCCAAAGCTGTGGTTTTTTTTTGTGTTGCATTAGTGGTATCATCACTCAAGTTCTCTAATACATCTAGGACCGACTGATTCTGGAAGAGGTTGGTTGGACTGTTGTGTTTGTATTGGAAAATAAGATGACAATGTCTTGCTTCTCTTCATTTTGTATCTCTAATTACTAAATAAGCAATACACTTATTAACAATATACATGCAACAAGTTAATTTTGCACCAAGTAAGGAACCAAAGTAGTATAAGTCAAGCAACTACTAAACTACAAGTCTACAACCATATGGTCCATACTCCATTATCTGCACACTGCACAATGCCCTGAGTCCTGAACAGAAGAACTACAAGTCTACACTAAGTAAGGAACCAAAGTAGTATAAGTCAAGCAACTACTGAACTACAAGTCTACAACCATATGGTCCATTACTCCATTATCTACACACTGCACAATGCCCTGAGTCCTGAACAGAAGAACTACAAGTCTACACTAAGTAAGGAACCAAAGTAGTATAAGTCAAGCAACTACTGAACTACAAGTCTACAACCATATGGTCCATTACTCCATTATCTACACACTGCACAATGCCCTGAGTCCTGAACAGAAGAACTACAAGTCTACACTCTACAAGACTACAATCGTAGTCCATATGACCTGACCATATCCAACAATGAACATCCTGATATAGACAAATCACATTTATTTAGACATAACACCAGTCACCAGATCTCATTACCTCAATTCCTCAAAGGCCAAAGCTCAAATCTGCGGCTGGCAGGGAGCCCTGGAGGCCTAGAGCTAGGAGCCAGGAGGCGTTGCGTCGACGCCGACACACCGTCGAGGGAGCCCTGGAGGCTAGAGCGGGCCTGGAGCCTGGTGGCGTCGCTGTGTTGAGGGAGCCCTGGAGCGGTGGAGCTTGGAGGTGCTGCGCACCTGCGCCGCTGTGTCGAGGGAAGAGCCGCAGAAGGTGCGGTCGTCAGCGGCCGAGGAGAGGAGCCTGTTGCCAAGGTCTTGTGGGCGGCGTGGGCGTGAGGGAGGGCGCAAAGGGAGCCAAGAGGGGCAGCCGGCGGCGGTGACCGGGGGGCGAGGTCGAGAGGGCCGAGGGCGCCGAGCCAGCCGTGAAGCCGACGATGGAGACAGTGGCGCGGAGGGGATTAGGGGATTAGGTCAGTCCACTGGTGGCTTGGGTGCAGTCCCTACCTGGTTGGAGTTGGGGAGGGAGGCGTCAGGCGTGGGCTGGGCTAGCGTGGATGGCTGGGCCTCGGGTTAAATGGTTGCACCAACTTTTTTCGGCTTATATATAATTTTTTTGCACTGCTATTTTTCCTGGGCCTCGGGCTATAGCCCACCCTGCCCGACGCCCAGATACGAGCCTGATAACGCCTCTTCCTCCATCATTGTAGGGCGGGGTATGTACGAGGGAGGGGGCTCATTCTCTCATTTGCTCACTACTCTCTCAATACAACCAATACATTTGGCTCCTATCACTCGGTCCTGTCATGACAAATGGTACTATGTACCTACTGTCAAGTCTTCGATGCTATGATAGTTGGCGTCGTCTGTGGGAACTGAACAAGAAATTACACATGGAAGAGGAGTTGAAAGCATCAATTTTTGAAAGATCAATTGTATTCCATACCCCCTTTGTTCGGAGCGAGGGGCACCCATCGTGAGGCCTACCTCGCCTCAGCGTCCCACGCCATGTGCAGCCCACCGCAAACACCATCGTAGCTTGCCTTCACACCGTGCCCCCTCGCAAGGCCCACCTCCCCTTAGACCCCGCACCGCACGCAACCCACTGTGACCCCCCTCATGGTCTTCCTTCGCACCACACAACCTCGCCTCAGCACCCCGTGCCACGCGCGGCCCACTGCGAAGCCCACCTTGCCTCTCGGCCTCGCCGCTTCCGCTCGCCCCCAATGCGGCAACATCCACACCCCGGCGCTAGCCCCCTCAGGGCTATGCCCCTTCCAATCCGCCTGCCTCCTACGCTGCTGTAAGATCGAGGAGGCCGACTAGAGGGAGAGTGAATCGACGGTATTTAAAATTTCTTTCAGCTAAAACCAGGTTTTATGCATAATTGTAAATTAAATCAGTTTAACTCAATTAAAACATAAAACAACTAGTTTATACTCAGCGCACTAACAAGATGAGACTAGGACAACAAATATAATCCTAAGAGGACAAACAAACAGTTTAATTCTATAAATGTAAATTGCAAGAAGGTAAAGCTTCAAGAAAGCAAACCATAAGAAAACTTGAACTTTTTCCCGTGGTGATCGAAAACGTACTAGTTTCCCCTAGTTCATGTTGAGGTAAGACCAAACGAATTGGATCAGCTCCAAACATTAAGCCTACACCTCGAATCCACTCGGGGTTGCTCTTCCTCCACTCCGGAGATAGCGAGCACCAAGACACTCACAATCGCCCAAATCTCCTCACAACCTTCTTTACTAAGATCACTGGCACAACACCTCGAAGTCGTCTAGGTGCCGGCAAACACCAAGAGTAACAAGTCGATGATGCTCATTTGAACGAATCAAGTGTCTAAGCTCAATGGATACTAAATCCAATACCTAGTGCAACACATGCACTAGGATTTTGCTATCAAAGCTCACTAAGTGCAACATATGCATACAAGAGAGGAGATGGCTTGCTCTTTGCTTAAAGGAAATGAAATAGGCACCTACCATCTCCTCCAACCAGCCATAAGGGGTATTTATACACACAAACATGAAAATTAACCGTTGGAAGAGAATCTGTGAAAAAAAAACAACAAGGCCGGTCAGACCGTGGGAAATGGGTCGGTAGATCGGGCTACTATATAGCGGTAACTTTTGCAATAATCATTGCTACAGAATATGCATGTTATGTCAGGTTCGGTCAGTCCGCCCACACAGGGTCCAGTCAGTCCGGGTTCAAAGAATTCCAAAACCAAGGAAAACATGCTACTAGAAAAAGTTGACCGCATCAGTGACCTAGAGGTCCGGTCAGTCCGGCACTCCAACTATGGTTAGTCTGGACAGAGGGAATCATTAGCAAGTCTCAAAAACAACCTTCTCTGGAAAAAGTTAACCAGGTCACATGACACTAAGGTCCGGTCAGTCCGGTCCTCCAACTGCGGCCAGTCTGGATACCAGAATAGAGAAAAGAGGCTCTCTGAAAAAACCTGACCGCCCAACTCAAACCGGGGTTCCTACTGCAGTCAGTACGGTCTAGGATACAAAAGATAATTTTGCAAATCGCTTCAACTCAATTTTGCAAAACATATTTGCAAAAGATACGAGATGCAAACATGGTATGAAAGCATTATCCTCAACAAGGTGCAAAACACATTAGCCGACTTCTAGAATCATACCACAAGGAGATAGGTACGTGGACATCAACTATTTGCAAAACACATTTACAAACTATACTCTCATGCTACAAGGATTAGGTGCATGGACTTCAACTATTTGCAAAACACATTTGCAAATTATAGTCTCATGCTAAGAAGAGCTAGAGCAAGCACTAAGAACTATTAGCACATGGCACACTCAAGCTGCTAGTCAAGACCTCTCTTAATAGTACGATAACAAATACTAGCAATCGGTCTTCCAACCAAACACCGAGACCAGTAAAAGACAAGGAACACATCTTTAGCCTATGCTAGTCATATCTCTGCCTTGAGCATCCATCTTGGTGTGATCACTTGATGACAGTCCTCTACACTCCAAGTTTGGGTCCTTGACTATGATAATTATCAACACATAATGATTTTCTTTACTTCGGGATATTGTCTTGATGCATATCAACACATGATGACATCCTTTATCCTGATTCTTGATTTAATGACCTTAAACACATTGAGTCATCAATTGCTTTTTTATCATTATGTGACTTAACCTATTTTACTAACTTATGGAGATATTAGTCCACATATCGATTGTTATTAATTACCAAAATACCCCCATTTACACATAATGGTCGGTCTAGATTCTTCAATCTCCCCCTTTTTGGTAATTGGTAACAAACCTCAACAAATAAGGGATTTAGGGATGATTTTCGAGTATACATGGAATACAAAAAAAATTATGTACTCTAGGATAAGCATAGCAATTAATTTATTTGTGATCAATCAAAGAGATTTTGAATTAATTGCTAGCAAAACCAAAACATATAGATTAAACTCCCCCCTAAACATGTGCATATGATATTTGAAGGAAGTTCATGCATATATGTAGATTTTATGAATTTTGGCGAAGTTTTCTCTATATATTGGATCTGTGGAAGCATGATACAACAATTATAATCCAGAATTAATATGTATGCAACAAAAAAGGATTCAACCTAAACATACTTTGGACAAGGATAGAAAAGAAAGCACAATTCATAACATAAGTCATAAAGAATTCAGATGTCCAAAATAGGTCTAGAAACATTCAAGGTTCAATAGCTTACAAAAGGTATTATATGAAGAAATACAAAGCTTTATACTTATAAGACAAGATCTATTGACCTACATAATAGATCATTTCCGGATTCTCCGCATCATCCTTTTCTTTATTCTTCTCCCCTTTGGCATTAATCACCAAGAAGGGTCTTCCTCTAATTTGCGACGTTTGGTCTGTATTCCATGTGAACTATATCACTGGCAAGATAAAAGCCAAATTTGTCTCTAATCAGCTTCATAATGTTGCAAGCATAGTAAATAGTGTCTTCCGTATCCCTTTTTGATAGAGATATCTCAGTTATGATGAAGTCCACAATGTCAAATTTGGTGCCCTTCAAAATGTGATATATAATATTCCAAGCATTGCTATGAACCTTATCATTGTTTCCACCTCTTGGAAAGAATGCTGCTCTCAATATCTTGTTTATGATGCTATGCATAGGTAGTAGTCTAGCTGCTTTTCCTCGCTCATAGTGTTGAGAGGCATCATATAGTTCATCATTATGGGTCAAATCTCAAAGCTCTTCAAGATGTACCTTCATACTCCTAGTTGCAGGGATGAACCATGACTCGTGACAATCTGCCTTTGAAGCACTGAGTTGTTGTGAGACAGTCGACCAAGTGAGAGAAATAAATTCTGGAGAGACATAAACTGTGGCATCGAATTAAGGACCCAGATCTTGTGATGACCTCTTGTGTAAAAACAGTGCAACCACAAGTTTATAATGAGTACGACATGACTAACTAATTTGTTCGCCTCGGCATAGCTTCACCATTGGTGAGTGTGTGGTGTGGATTAAGGGCAAGGGAGCAACTGAACTACACGACACAAGTGGGAGACCTCCAAGGGGCGCGACCCAAGGAGGTGATACCTAGCGGGTAAGGTTGCGTTGAGGTGAGGCATTGTAAAGGCATTACGACAATCATCTTATTCACACATCTATGGAAGTGTGTCAAGACGTACATTATAAGTTAATTGTCCCTTGTGGGTAAAGTGTGTGAACTCCGCGGAGTGTAAAAACTATCTAGACAGTCGTGCCCACGGTTACAGACGGTGCCAAGAACTTGCTTAAAGTAGCTTTCATTTTTATAAAATAATTTTGTGGGTGGAATGAAAAGATGGGTTTGAGTCCAGAGATTGAAAAGATAGGTTGGAGCCTAAAGATTTGAGATGGGTTGGTTGAGAACTAGTGAGAAGTATGGGATGTAACACTAGCTCAATATTACTATTCAGTGAGAATAAAAGAAGAAGGCTATATGGACACTTATGAGTGTTCATCAAGACTGGAAGACAAGAAGCCCAAGGGTCGCAGGCCCCAATCGATTGCCGGTGTATATCGTGAGGGTTCCACGTATTGTATTTTAATTATGCTTTTGTTGCTAATTCTTTAAAGGTATTTAGCCTGGTCGGTCATTTTGAAAGACAAAAGTCATAAGGTATTTAGCCTGGTTGGTCATTTTGTATTTTAATTCACTGATGTAGCTGTGAGCACTAGCTACTGCTCTAGAGATTGATACTGTGAACATAGAGGATTCGAAATGACAAATTTCGGGTACCACAATGCCCCCTTCTGATCCACCCGCGCACACTTGCCCACGGAGACATCCCCCTGAGCCCCTCGGGCATGGCGCCCCACTTCGTTGGCTCCCCCCTCAGGCGCGCTCCCCTCCGTCGTCGTCCCCCCAGGCGGTTCCCAGGCGCCTCCTCTGCGGCATTCCCCATGGGATGGGACCCCCTCCGGCGACGCCGCACCCCCTCGGGAGATGCCCCCTCGCGTGCTATTATTTGATTCATAACAGTAGGCATGTATATAAGGATATTATTTCTAGCTCCGTGACATGATCTACATCATTTCATATCTTGCTTACATGAAGAAACTCGAGAACCTATCCTCACTCAAACTTAATTTCTGCTCAATAGAAACAACACAAGCACATCATTGCACAACTATGTGTTCCAAGGAAAACAACGCCTAGCAGACTACAGTCTCGGCGAACACCTCGCAGGGTCCTCGGTATATAAATCCCACATGGGTGGTATACGTAAGCTCACCACTGTGGCACCTAAGACACCGCACATGGCTCAAACGCTCCGGGGCACACTAACACACCCACGCGAGTGCGAAGTATATAAACAACAGGTCGTGCTCCTTTGCGCCATCCCAATCGCTTCGAAGGTCGTGTCTCGGTAATTAGGGAGTCTCCCGTCTAGAAGGCCTCGCCTCAGCGGGGGAGACCTTGTACATCGTGCTCCGTCACGCCATCCCTAATTGCTATGAAGGTCGCGCCTCGGAGACTAGGTAGTCTCCCGCCTCGACGAGAAGACCTCGGGCATCGTGCTCCATCGTGCCATCCTTAATCGCTCCGAAGGTCGTGCCTCAACGACTAGGGATCTCATCTTGAAGGCCTCACCTTGGCGAGGAGACCTTGCACATCGCGCTTCATTGCGCCATCCCTAATCGCTCCGAAGGTCATGCCTCGGCGACTAGAGAGTCTCCCACCTCAAAGGCCTCACCTCAGTTGGGAGACCTCGCATATTGCTAACTTTGGGCTCCCCATTGAGCCCTATCAAAAAACGACAGGGGACAACACCTTGGTTTCATGTCCCACTCTCTAGATTAGGGCTCCCCAGCGAGCCCTATCAAAAAAAGGATGAGGGACGATGCTTGGCATTGCCTCCCTCTCGCTATCTTTGGTTTCCCTAGTGATCCCTATAAAAAAAGAATAGGGACGCCGCCTCGCTTCGCTTCCCCCTCACTAGCCTAGGGCTCCCTAGCGAGCCCTATCAAAAAAGGATGGTGGACGACGTCTTAGCTTCGCCTCGCTCTTACTAGCTTAGGGCTCCAAAGTGAGCCCTATCAAAATAAGGATGGTGGCAACGCCTCGGCTTCGTCTCCCCCTTGCTAGCTTAGTTTCGGGCTCCCCAATGAGCCATATCAAAAAAGGATAGGGCGACGCTCGGCTTCACTTCTTCCATGCTAGCTCTGAGCTCCCTAGCAAGCCCAATAAAAAAGGATGGGGGACGACGCTCGACTTTGTCTCCCCTTGTTGGCTTTGGGATCCCCAACGAGCCCTATCAAAAAAGGATGGGGATGGCACCTCGGCTTTGCGTCCCCGTCGCTAGCTTAGGGCTTCGCAGCGAGCCCTGTCAAAATAAGGATGGGCCCAACGAGCCCAATCAAAAAAGGATAGGGGACGACACTCAATCTTCAACTCCTCCTGTAGGCGACGTTAACCCTTGAGGGCTAAGCCTCAGCGTTGCGGCCCCACGTCGACGACTTCATCCTCACGGGCCTCGCTACGAAGCGTCACTCGCCTCTAAGGCCATACCTCGACGAGGCGGCTCCGCGTCGATGACTTCGCCCCCATGGGCCTTACTTTGTCGCGTTGTCCACCTCGAAGGCCATGCCCTAGCGGGGTGGCCCAGTGTCGACAACTTCGCCTGCACCGGCCTCACTCAGACATGCCGCCCGCCTAGACCGTTGTATCAGGATAGGGCTACCATTGAGGCATCACTGCCAAAGAAGACCTAGAGTATTCCGACTCCCAAGGGGCCGAGGCGAAAGCCTATTACGTTCGCTTGCCCCTCAGGACCTCAGAAGTTGCTCCTCGGAACCTCGGAGCTTGTTGACGAGGGAGTACTATCGTAGCCATGCTCCCACCCCCTAAGGGTCGTTGGGAATACCTAGTGTGCCCTAAGGGAATATGGACATGTACATAGGCTAAACATATAGCTATACCCATCGAAATGTACCGGAATGCCCATTTCTCCATCATTGTAAGGCAAGAGCAAGAAGGGAAATGACCATTCTTAACCCGGTATATATATGGCCCCAAGGGTACGTATGAGGGAGGGGGCTCATTCTCTCATTCTCTCATTACTCTCTCGATACAACCAATACATTTGGCTCCTCTCACTCGGTCCTCTCATAACAAAGGGTACTTTGTACCCGCTATGTAATCTTCGATGCTACGACAAGAACCTTCCTCTCCTCCAAGATGGGTCCCACTAAAGATTAAAGAATGAAATCCTCTCCTCCCTATCCTCTCTCTCCTCTCCCCATGTGATTTTCTTGCCGATCACCCCCTCCCTTCTCCCTCCACGCTCGCCCCTCCTTTCTCTCTCCGCGCACGCCGCCTCCTTCCTCATTCCACGCTCGCCTCCCCACTCTATTCGGCCTCCCCTGCCTCCTCCCTCTGCCCCGGCCACCCTGCCTCCCCCTTCGTGATAGTCGCCCGCCTCCACTGCTTCGACGGTGGCGGGCATGGCGACGGAGGTCGTCGGTGTAAGATCGAGGAAGCCGGCTAGAGGGGAGAATGAATAGGAGGTTAAAAAAAGCCAAAATCGAGTTTTATGTGGAATAGTAAATCAATTCAGTTTTGCTCATTTAAAACATAAATCAACTAGTCAAGACTAAGTGCACCAACAAGTTAAGACTAAGACAAAGAATTCAATCATAAGGAGACAAGCAAACAATTTAATTCTATAAATGTAAATTGCAAGAAGGTAAAACTCAAAAAAGCAAACCACAAGAATACTTGAACTTTTTTCCATGGTGATCGAAAGCTTGTCAGTTTTCCCTAATCCACGTTGAGGTAAGACCAAATGAATTCGACTGGCTCCACAAATTAAGCCCACACCTTGAATCCACTCGGGTTGCTCTTCCTCCACTCCGGAGATAGCGAGCACCAAGTCACTCACAACCGCTCGGGCCTTCTTACAACCATCTTTGAGAAGATCACCGGCGCAACTCCTCCAAGCCATCTAGGTGTCGACAAATACCAAAAGTAACAAGTCAGAGACGCTCACTTGAACGAATCAAGTGTCTAAGCTCAATAGATACTAAATCCAACACCCAACGCACCACATGCATTAGGATTTTACTCTCTAAACTCACCAAGTACAACACATGCACAAAGGAAAGGAGAGGGCTTGCTCTTTGCTCTAGGGGAGCGAAAATGGCACATCCATCCATCCCATAACCTGCCACAAGGGGTATTTATACACCTACACATAAAAACTAGATATTGGAGAAGAATCAGTGCAAAAGCAGGAAGGTCGGTCAGATCGCAAGTATAGGGCCGGTCTGACTGGACTACAGAGTAACGGTAAACTCTGCAGTAATCATTGCTACAGAATCTATCCGTTGTGCCAGGTCCGATCAGTCTGCCCACTCAAGATCTGGTCGGGCCGGGTTCAAAAGTTTTCCAAGCCAAGGAAAACACGCTACTGGAAAAAGTTGACCGCGTCAGTTAATCCGAGGGTCCAGTCTGACCGGTGACAACACCGCGGTTAGTCCGGCAAGGAGAATTCAATAGCAAATCATAGAAACAACCCTCTCTAAAAAAGATGACCATGCCAACAAACAGGAGGTTCGGTCAGTCATTCCCTCCAACCGCGGTCAGTCTGGATAGCAGAATAGAGGGGTTGAAGCTAACTTTTTATTATTAATTAGTTCTTTTTTAAATTTTATTTTAAAGTTAACCCCGCGAACTTTATTTCTAATTCTGATCCCTTTGGCCACGACAAAACAACATTGTCGGCTCTCTAAACCTTTCATCTCTTCGCATATTGGCAATGAACAAATCAAGTTGGAAAGGAAGATTAATCAAATAAGTGACTGAAGGTCCTTAGGATAAAATTGAATAAGTCTAAGCAAGTTGTCCTTATCAAAAGAAAAGTCATTTGGTTCTTCCCGATATCCAGTGTCTCCAGGCTCAACTCCTCCCCCGCGATCATCAATACTCGATGCTGTCGCCCAAATCGCCTAGCTCGTCTCGTCCACGGCGTCTCCGGTCCGCCACCCGCCGGGTGCGGCTGCCGATGGTGAGCCAATCCCTCTGTGGCCCCGCACCCCCGCTTGATTTTGGCGACGCCTCCTCTAGCTCGATGGGAGATAGAGAGACACAACGGTAGGGTTTGGTTGTCTATTGCTTGGCGATTGGGTTGGATCCTTAATGTTAGGCGATTTGGGCTATTGGGCTAATGGACCGGGAGTTTCTAAAAAACCGCGTGCTCGCATGGGCTGCCCTCGGACTCAAGTGGATTTCGGCTGAAACAAATTATACACTTGATTTTTTGCCGAAGAATTTACAGTGCAAGCAACTGCACCCTACCGGATCCGCCGCTAAACGCTAGTCTATTCCAGACGGTTCTTCCGCCCTCCCGCGAGGCCGCCACGAGACAGTACACAATGACGAGGGGAGCCTTGACGATAAAAAAAAACGCCCGTCCCGTGCTCCTCCCGTCCATCCGCCGATAACGCACACGCCTGCCGCTCCACGCCCCGCGCCCCCAGACCAGCGTGAATTATCCGCCTCGCGCGGCCAAATCCAGCCGTGCTTACTGTTACGTAGCCCCCCTCCGCCGGGTACGTCCCCGCAAGTCGCACCCCCCGTCGCGCCGCCTAATAAACGCAGCCCCTGACCAGGCCCGCGCGCGCACCAGCGGCCGGTCCTCCTCCTCTACCTCGGCTCCGTGGGCGGTGGACACAAGCGTCGCTGTTTAAAAGCCCTAGCTTGCTGCGTCTCGGGTGTTTCCCGGCTCTCCGCCTCGGTTGGACCCGTGACACCCCCTCCGGAGGATCCGGGGAGAAGATCAGGTCCCCGCCTCGCGTGCTTGGACTGGGTGAGTTGCGAGTTTCGTTCTTTTTTTGGGGATTTTTTTTCTTGTCGAATTTATTGATTGTTTTCTTTGGAGGTGCTGAGATTGAGTCTTTTGGAGGATCATTCGTCTCTTTGGGGTAGGAACTAGGAAGCGAGCAGCTTGTGTTGTCCTAGCAAGTTTGGAATTTGATCCCCTGCTACCACCGGGTCTTTTTCTTGAGCTGTTTTTAGGGAACTTGTTTGCCCGATTATTCCCAAAGTTTCGTCTGTCCCGATTGCACCCAAATATTTGGCTTTTCACGGACTAGCCCCTCGGGGCCCGCGACTTCTACAACCTGATTGGGCTTTGGAATTGGTGCTCGCCTGCTTTATTTTTTCGGCGTTCAAAAGATAAGAATAAAATCGAGACTTTAATCCCCAGAAAGTTCCCCATGTTTCACTCGCCTTGTGCTTGCCACTTCCTATCCAGTTTGCTTGAGCTTGGCTTGTTTGATGTTTCGGCATCTTTATAAGAGATCGAAGTTGGAAAGGTGCCATCTTGACGCAGTTCTACCCCAAGTACGGAGCAAATTGCCGCGATACTTGTATTTAAGACATTCTTTTCAGGTTCTCCCTGTGATCTCCGCAGTTCTTTCTTCCCTGTGATGAAAACAATCTTGATCCATAGTATTTCGCGAATTCTTCGTGTGTTTGCTCAGTGTAACTTTGTTTTGGAGGCTCATTCAGGTTCTTTCGAGGTGTTCTGTTAGTTTCTCTTTGAGACATAGGTGCGGTACATAAGTCTCTTAGTCCCGTGCCTATTCTTGGTCATCTGATTGTTCATTACAGCTCTTACCATTTTCTAAGTTTAAGTGAATTTGGCGTGCTTAAGACAACTTTTGAGAGATCAGTGCTGTTTCAGGTTCCACCTTGGCTCCATCACGTGCACCTGTTTTGGTCGTATAACTATAACCTGATTTTACCCTTTCAGGAGTTGTGTTTATGATATTTCAGTTTGATTATGTGCGTTTCCAAGAAATTAGTCCCATAAAAGCAGCTTATTTTTGTAGTAGCTCCTTCATTGCTATATCGTCTCTAGCTGCAGCTATGATTACCTCTCATAGTTTGCAAGAAGCTGGTGGTAGAAAAGCTGCCATGTTATGCAATTTTGTGTTGGTTTATCACTTTATTGATTACATGGCTGGTAATCGCAGGACTAGCTTGGTGCTCGAAGTAATATTGAAAATGGTTAGTAGGAGGCCAGTAAATGGGGAATTGGATGCATCGTTCAGGAACCTCATGGTGTCTACTGGCAGCGGGAGGGAGCAGGCAGAAAGTGGTGGGGCAGTGGCTACGTTGACAGGTTGGAAGGACCTTCCGATGGAGCTCCTGCTGCGGATTTTATCGGTAGTTGGAGATGATCGGATGGTCATTGTGGCATCTGGTGTTTGCACTGGCTGGCGCGATGCACTGGGATGGGGGGTCACTAATCTTGCCCTCTCATGGTAAGCAAGTTTGTATCCTTCAGTCCAGTTCTTAAGATCGACAGGTGTTCACTCTGGTTGGTGTGAGGATGTCTGAATTTTGCACAACATTACATTTACATCCATTAGGTAAATTGGTGGAAAGATTTCAGTTGACTTTGATTATTAAAAGGTGGTGGAGTAGCTCTTGGACTAGAGAAATTCGGACATGATAATATGACATTCTTACTAGATTGTATTCTCTAATCCTCTGACATGTCTTAAACCCATTATCCTGTGGATCATTTTCCTATTATTCAATCATATGTTTTGTAATAGAAAAGTAACTAATCCCATGTGCTTAGACTCCATTTGCACCTGTCATACATGGTGCTGCAACCAAGGTGGTGTACTGATTCAACATGGTAGCGCGTATCCAGCATAGGTTTTTTGTTTGTTTCCTCTTTGCTTATTGCGAGGTAACTCATGTTTCAGAGGAAAGTGCTATGACATTTCGTTTGTTTTATAGTGTAATCTTGTGTGTTTGTCTGCCATTTGGAAGAGCCAAAGTTCTCACCTGATACTTTATTATTTTCAGTTTTGAAAGTAACTTGTCCATTTTATCAGTTATGTTGTATGAGTCAACAATGGGTCCCTTTGAAGTTGCTTTATGTTTATGGAACTTAAATCATTTTCTAACATGGTTGTGTTTGTGTGCATGTCACAACATAAGAAACTTCCAAACGCTACTGGAACTCTTCATTAACTTTCCTTTTAGTTTGTCATGGTGAATTGAGTAGCGTCCAACTGATCGAGCCACAAAGTCACACTCCCTGAGTTATAAAACATTTCATGAAATAGAGAAAATAAGTAATTATTGTTCCAAAAATTTAGTAGTGACTTCTGAGTCTGACAATCTAGTTTTTGTTTTAGGGGAATAAAAAATACAATCACATCAGTTATTTAGGCATATAGTTTTTATTTGGTATTAAAAAGAAGTAAGAACACTAATCAGTATTAACATAGAGGATTTTAGGCACATGTTTGATGCAACACAATGGGGTGGAATCAAGTGTAAAATGGCATTGGAATTGAGGCTTACAGGATCTAGCTTTTGTATGAGTTATTGTAGTCAACATCGTCCATGTGTGCTGCTATATGCATGCATCTTCTCCCATGCCTATTATCTTAAGGCCTGAAAAGCCTAAGAATATACCTTTTTTCCCATTTAATGTCCAAAGCGGAAATGGTAGATACTAACACTAACAAAAAATAAGACTACTTAAATGAAGATTGGTCGCTACATTTCTCAAATATCACTCTTTTTTTCTGAGGAGCACCAATAAGTGCACCCTTCTTTTTCATTTTTATTCCTAGATTAATTAATGCAATGTTTTGACGTTTCCTGTAAAGAAATACGTTAGTTTGCTTCACCCTTCCATGCTTACTGGTTCCATTGGTGTATCTTTTCATTTTTTTAAGCATCTCTTCAAATGATTATCTACATTCTCACAGCCAGGCCTTACCAGTGAACTTATAGTTGGTGTCTTGGTGATATGTTCTTTTAAAAGATTTGTTGGTTGACCTGAAAATTGTACCATTTGCAGGTGCCAGCAGAACATGAATAACTTAATGATATCACTTGCTCACAAGTTTAGAAAGCTTCAGGTTCTCACTCTTCGCCAAAATAAACCTCAGCTTGAAGACAGTGGAGTAGAGGCTGTTGGCAACTACTGTCATGATCTACGTGAGTTAGATCTCAGCGGAAGCTTTAGGCTTAGTTACCTCTCCTTGTATGCATTGGCCCATGGATGTCCTCGGCTTACAAGACTGAACATGAGTGGCTGTTCCAGTTTCAGTGACACTGCCTTAACCTACCTTAGTTGCCACTGTAAAAACCTGAAGTGCTTGAATCTGTGTGGATGTGGGAAGGCAGCAACTGACAGAGCTTTGCAGGTATTTTGGTTAACCCATGATTTGCTTAGCATGTTTTTCAAGAACTTCCATTTAGTTTCTAAAATTTTGATGCAGGCCATAGCCCGTAATTGTGGGAAGCTGCAATATTTAAACCTAGGTTGGTGTGAGGATGTCACAGATAAGGGAGTGACCAGCTTGGCATCAGGTTGCCCTGATCTCAGGGCTCTGGACTTGTGTGGCTGTGTTCTTATAACAGGTAATTTACAGCATTTGTTTGATCAGATTTTTAAATAACCTATTGCTCTTCGTTGATTGATGAAAAAAACAAAGCTGTTGGTATGTTTGTTTGTATTATAAAGTGCTAAGCTTCTAGATAACCAAACGGTATATTTTAGGACACGACAATGGAACAATTTCTGGGGCACTTGGTTGCTGTATGCTAGAATACAGTTTACTCATACTAGATAGCGATGTTTGTTGTCGTCTTTGTTTCAGGCGAACTCCTGTAGGGGCTTTCCTTGTATCTTCTTGTTTGCCCTGAGCATCTTAAGCGCTAACTTTGTTCAATCCTTCGTTGCAGATGAGAGTGTTATTGCTCTTGCCAGTGGGTGTCCGCACCTGCGTTCTTTAGGCTTGTACTACTGCCAGAACATCACCGACCGTGCCATGTACTCCCTTGCAAACAGCCGCGTGAAGAGCAAACGCGGGAGGTGGGATACGGTGAGAAGCAGCAGCTCTAAGGAAGAAGATGGGCTCGCAAACCTCAACATCAGCCAATGCACGGCCCTGACACCCCCGGCCGTCCAGGCAGTCTGCGACACCTTCCCGGCACTCCACACTTGTCCGGAGAGGCACTCGCTCATCATCAGTGGCTGCCTCAGCCTGACGTCCGTCCACTGCGCCTGCGCCCTCCACCCGCACCGTGCTGGAAGGGCCATGCTGCCCAACCATGCCTACTGAGCATGTTTGCGCGCTTGCTTGGTTCTGGTGAATGCCGTCTGCCTGGTGGGGGAGGTTTGGTCCCGACCTAGAGGAAGATGTGTACATAAACTCGGAACTTAATAATGTAATGTAGGACTGCTGTACCAGTAGGGTTCTGTCAGTGTGAGAATCGTGGAGTGGCAAATGGCTGGAGGGTTGCATTTCATGTTCCCCATGCCGCTCAGGACATTGACTAGAAATGGTATGTTATGGAGTGGCTTCTCTCTGATGGAGCCTGTGTATATTCAGGGACTTTGAAGTCACTGTCAATGTTCGATGTCAAGGGTTTGCATCTTAGGGGTCTAGGGGATAATATCGGGCCGGTTGCAAACTGAGTATACATCTTGTCTTGTCGTAGGGGCAGCCCATCGCCCCTATGACTCGGCAAACACCACAGGGCTTCCTCCTCTAGAAGGGGCCTGAAGACTACAAGAGGAGCCATAAGATGGTCCCTAAAGGACCACCGAAGATGCCTCGCGGGATCACCTAAAGGCAGCAAAGGGGCTTGGGGCCCCCTCGGCCTGGAACTGCCCCGTAAGGTGCAAAGGGCCAAAGAACATCGGTGCCAGGTGGACAAAGATCAGAGATCAGGGAAGTCCACCATGAGCCGAAAACTATACGTAGAGGTAGAAAAAGCCCTTGCAGCCCCTACAGGTGTAGTACATTTTTAGAGGTAGATCCATAATGTCATGTATTATGTCGGAAGGTTATAGATAGTCATCTTCCCTCATGTAATAACTTAATCCAATTTTTGGGGCAATTAATACACATACTTTTCTTAACAACTGGTCCCCGCTCCGATGATTCTCTGGTCATCCTCAAGATACTAGGGGTCCCCCTCTTTTACTGTCTAGCCTTCTTTGGTATGACAGTTGACGTCGTCCGTGGGGATCGGCAGGAAAGTCACGAAGCATAGCTCCGAGACACTAGCATGGCCCCTCGGAAAGTCACACTCAAGGTCTCAGCAGCCGAAGCGACCGCAGCTCCTAGCACCCCGAGGCCCAAGCAAAGCAGAACCTCTGCGGAGGCGGTGGCCACCGCCCAAGCCACAGAGGAGGAAGCGAATAACTCAACACACATAGACATCGTCGGGAGTGACACCTGGCCCGCCAAGGCATCCTTCCCCGGGAGCCACCTGGTGGTCCCATAGCCTAGGACAACGAGCGTAACATGCGAAGCGTACGAAGCCCTCTAGCAGGAATTGGTGGACCTCAGCTGGGAGATGGTGAGCCTCCGACAGCCAGGAGAGGTGACCCTCGCGGCTCCGCTCCAGCTCGCGCAAACAATAGGAGTGGGAGAGGCCACCCCTCCGGCACCAATGACCGTACCTCCAGCTTCGTTGCTTCGGGGGGACCCCCAACTCCCCCTAAAGCGCGGGGCTGGAGATGACCCGTTGGCCCTAAGGCTTCAAAATGCCGGAGGTCAGGCCATTCGAGGGGTGCACGGACCCCTCGAAGTTCCTCCGGGTGTACGAGACTGCCATTGAGGTGTCTGAAGGAGATGACATAATGAAGGCAAAACGCATCTCCCTCGCTCTCAAAGGTGTGTCACTGACATGGTTCTTCACCATCCCTCCCCAGTCCATATGCGCGTGGGAGCAGTTACCGGACCTGGTGCGCAACAATTTCCAGGAAAAGTACATAGAACCAAAGGATGCGGGGCACCTGTTCGCAATTGTTGGACCGAAAAGGCGACTAGAGGGGGGTGAATAGGAGCACGCTCACTTTTTCACAAATAATGGATTCAACAAGTTCACTCCAGTAGCTATGGAAGCTATGGAGATCAGTATATCAGTACAGCGGAAGACTAATATTGAATTCAATATAAACCCCTAAGCAATACGACAAAAATAGCAAAGATTACAGCGAATCAATACACTGGCGGTCGGACCGCTGTCTAACTGGCGGTCGGACCGATTTCCTGCCGGTCTGACCGGTGGGACACGACGGTCTGACCGTCGGGCTCCAGAACAGAAAAACAACCCGATGACGAAGTTGCAAATAGATGAAACTTTTCATCTACAACTCCAAACTTGATGAAACTTGGAACACACCTTCTCTATGATATCAGAAAGCTATTCCAATTGAAGATTGTGATAATTCTTGGAAAAATGAAGATCATTTTTCATTTGAGATGAGGAAGGTGCAAAACCGGGTCAAAATGAAAACTAGGTCAAAACCCTTGCTCGTGGGTGATTGATGATCAAGATGATCGTAGATAAATTCTCACACGTCACAGCAAGCTAGATCACGTAAAGAAACCAAGCAAGAACTTATGGATCAAAGAAAGACCCAAAATAATCAAATAGAGAGAAAGAACGCATATATGTAAAGTCATATTCATTCCTGAAATTTCAAAGTATGCATGATTTAATCTCATATTGACTAGCAAAGTGGTGAGAGAGCAATTTATAAGATAGAGTCCTTAAAACATGTGACACATAGCATGGAGAGACATGAAGAGGACTATAACTAAAGTCACACACACGCATGTACGTACGTGCGCGTATATTATCGTGTCAATCGTGTGACTTATGACTTGCGACGCATGACTGTGAACGTATTATGAACCCAGTCCACCTTTATTTTGCTGACCGTGTATTTTCCTCTCTCCTGTCAAAATAATGTGATCGAAGGTATAGACTAGTGTGGTCGAAACAGTGACTGAAATAATGTGGTCGAAGACATAGACCAGTATAGTCGAAACACAGTGGTCGAAATAATATGGTCAAAGGCATAGATCAGTGTGGTTAGAACACTGTGGTCGAAACCATAGACCAGTATAGTCGAAACATAGTGGTCGGATCCTTAGACCAGTGTGGTCGAATACACTGGTCAAAACTGTAGAGCAGTATGTAAGTAGGATCCGATAAATACTGCTTAATTACTATTAATTGGTTTTGAATTAGCAGTTAATAGTGGTTTAATATGTGCTTTATTATGCAGTTACTAGAGAGTAATTGTTTCGACCTTTAAAAGATATGGAGATGTCCAGACCTGAAACGATTGATCAACTTCCAATTTCTTCTTAACGTACAACATTTCCATTTCATTGCATCAACAAGATTTTACAACATTTGTGTTGAAGAGTTGAGTTGTTAAACTATTCCATCTTTTCTTCTTGTAAATGCGTAGTGCGGGGAATTTGGTTCTTTGGAGCGGAAACCTCCGCAACCATCGACAATTAGTTAGTAATCGTAATTGAAAGTATTTACGTGACGATGGTGTATAGAAGTTAAAGCGTGAAATCGATTTCCGAAGTGCGATGCGGGCCACAATAAGGTCCCTTAGCAATCAAGATCCAGCGGTCGATCGCCGCTTTCACAAGATATCGGACCACCAACACCCAAGATCTACGATGTGCACTACTTTTTGTTCTTCATCACGGCCGAGCCGATTATAAGTTTATCTATAATTTTATGTAATCTTTACCTCATAATAAAATCTAGAATTAAAATATTGTCCACCTTACCAACAGAATTCGAATCCCCGGCGTGTGCCGAGCCGTGATCCGGCGAAGCTCGGGCCTCCGAGAGTATGGACCGCGGCCGGCAGTCCCGTCCGTGCATTCCACGCATTTCCCCCTTCCAGTGACAATGCATTCCCCCTTCGAAGCGGCGTGAAATATATCCCTCGGCCTGACAAATGCATTTTCCCAGTATAACCCGACCGGTCCATCTCCCGCAAAGCCAACGACCCGGGTTCATCCCTCGTGAGCTAGTAAAGCCGACCTCGGTATTCATCACTGACACAACACACAAGCCATACATTTCACCCCCGAAATCACTTCCCAGATCTACCAAGCAAGCAAAGCCAGCAAAGCCAGCAAACACAAGTCATCCATTCCATTCCAGTCCACAGCCAGCAGAGGCAAGAACCGAAGGAGGTTCAACTCTGCATCTCCCAATAGAAGAAGCGGCGGCAGGCGAGCGGAGGAGAACCCCCAGTAGCGGCGGCGACCGTCCAACCCGACGCTCGGCAACGAGCAACGGCGCGGCGGAGAAGAGAAGGAGAGCACCGGCCAAGCGGCCGCCATCCCTTCTCCCCAACCTAGATCCATCATAAGGTAACACCCAGCGCAAATCAATTTGCGTTGATCATCCTCCATTCACCACCACCAGACCCCAATAGCATCAACATAGATTGCAATCATTTCCATCACAGAGCAGTAGGGTTAGGAGGGAGTTCGATTACCTAGGGTTTACCGATGGGCCGAGGCCGGGCGGGCCTTACACGGAGCCATGGCGGCGAGCGAGCAGTCGGGCCGAGCCGAGGCGGGCGAGCGACGGGCGAGGCGGAGGAGCTAAGCGCGGCGGCAGCCAGCGCGCCTTGAAGCGAAGAGAGGATCTGCAGGAGCCATAGGCGAGGAGACAACACCGAGGGCCGGAGGCGATGGCGCGGAGAGATCCAGAGAGAGAAGGAAGAGGAGAGAGAGAGGAGGAGAGTCGGCGGTGAGGGAGGCGAGATCAGAGAGATAGAGTCGGGGTGAGAGGCGGTGTGGAAGGAGGTGGCGCCGAGGGTTAGAGAGGGAGGCGGCGGGGGTAGTGTGTGGCCAGAAGGAGTCGGGTGTGAAGAGGAGAGAGAGTGAGTGAGGGAGAGAGGGGTTAGGTTTAGGGTAGGAATTAAGGGGAATTAGATAGAAGGGGTTTAACAGGTTAGGAGGTTGATTAGCAGAGTAGATGAGTTAGGGTAGGGGTTAGATTTAGGGTTAGGGTTAGGATTAGAGAGGTGTTTAGTTGGTTTTGTTAGGATTAGGTGTATCGAGCAATAAGATCGGACCACGCTAATAAAATAAGCTGTAGTAATACCTTAAGTATGTCCTTCTTGCTTGCTATATTGCACTAAATATTTTATTAATCCTTGCCTTCATTTCAATTTGATTCCAAACCGCCCTCTTTCAAAAGATATATATATTATGTTGAAAAGCTTACCTCTTCTTAAAGTGACATTCACGCTAGCATAGAACCATTTTAAGTTAATTATTCTTTCGAGAAAGTCTTGAAGCAGCGTTGTTGTCATAGGATCGGTGTGGTTGTCTTTTGTGAGTAGATGGTTAGATTCGACTCAACCTAGGATAGAAAATATAGGTACGTGGGTGCGGTACCATAAGGTTTAGAGCCTAGTGCTGGACTAGAGGCATGGAGTAGAACTACGGTATGGACATGCTTTTCAATTTTGGACAAGTCTGGACCATACTCGTTAGCTCACCTTTTCTTCTATAGCAAGGTGTCTTGTCTCACGTCGCACATCAGTTTCCGGACGAGTGGTTCGTGGCACTCCGGCGTAGCTCTGGCGTACCAGGAAATCTGGGCGTACTAGGAATGAACCTGGCGATCCCAAATATGTGATTTGGGTGGACTCGAGGCAGATCTCGGCGTGCACAGGCGCGTGGATCGAGGTATAGGTTCACTTTCGGAGGCAAGCTACGGCGGTCCCAAACATGGATTTGGCGGTCTTGAAGCAGGATCTCAAGCGTGTGAGCCAAAGACTCGGCTAGTATAGGGTTTGGATCTTTTGCATCTCATTGTTTCTTGATTTTATTTGATTATCACATGCATGTCATAATCCAACTCACCCGGTTAACCTCTGCCAGATAAGTGTAATACCTCCATCCCTACCCAATTTATTAAGGAAGATGGAAGGCCAAGAAGTCAAGGCCGTGCATTGAAATGAGGCTGGGACTCCTGCGGCATGGGCAGTCCACAGAATCGAGTAGTAAACCCGGTGAGTCGGCACACGATCAACCTCCATCTACTACCATTCAGGAACAGGTCATGACCACCCACGAAGCAGATCCCTAGGCATAATGGGCGATGTACTCATATTCCTAGAGAACTCAGGAAAAAAGCCCGGAGAACCAAAACGTTTTATGGAAGCTCTATTAACTCGAGTAGCACCTACCACCTCTCAACATTATGGGGTTAGTGCAGGTGATTTTCTCCAAACTCACCCTACCACTTTTGCTAAAATTCTTGATCCTTTGGATCACAGTGATTGGTTGGTGGAGATAGAGAAGTTGAATCTGATGGGATGCTCGGATGTGGAGAAAATGCGGTATGCTTCACGGTGGCCAGGACGGCTATACTTGTGGCTTAACTATAACCTTATAGCAAGTGTCGGTAAGCAACCCATCACTTTGTGAGTTCAGATCGCTTCCCGAAACACATGTGCCTACAGGAAGAATGGAATTGAAGAAGCGGGAATTGAGCTCTAACTCAAAGCGGAAAAAGATGGTGGAATATTTGAGTCGGTTCAACGATCTTTCAGCAGTGATGTCGACAGGAGAAGAAAATAGAAATTCTGGATGGAATGCATCCATATCTGAAAAGCTCCTATCCATCCACAAAATCTTTGAATTCCAAGACCTAGTCAGCGAGCCATAATTACGAAGAGAATACTCCAACCTCATAGAGAAGCGAAGGAAGAAGGCCAAGCATCACCATTTTCATCTGCTCCTAGGCGTCATCCCTTTGTGTGCTGACAACCGCCACCAAGATATGGACCACCTCGTGACGACTCTTCAACCCGCCTTTTGGACTGCAACCCATCTACCTAGCAATTAAATGTGGGAAGTGTAGAAACCACACGACAAAGGATTATGCGAAGAATACAGTGCATGCTTCAATTGTGGACAGTTTGGACATCGTAAAATTGATTGTCAATCCCGGACATTTGGAACCCCCTGACCAGCATTTAGGCCAAGACCACGCCTCGGCACCACCACAACTCACCTATATGAAGCGGTGAAGACCAACTCGTCACGAAGGAAGGTCGGAAAAGGAGAAGCAGAAGCACACCTATCACATGATGTAAGCAGGTTGGAGAAGCATCGGGTGTAATAGCAGTGCGTTATTCCACTCTCCCAGGTTTACTCTTTTAAGCGCAGGAAGAACCCATCCTTTGTATCTTACGTATTGCTAGCGTAGAGCTTTATAAATTCGAATTTTGGAAAATCACAGGAGTAGACGATTGGAATAGTCATCGCTCTTCAAATAAGTATAGATGGCGTATTCAGTAAGTTTCCACCAAAAATCGATCGAGACCCAACCCTAATACCTCAATATTTGAACCTAGAGGACCATTTGAGGTGACCCTCACCTTTCTACACACAAATCTCGATTCTCTACAAGGCGTTCAACTTTCAAAGGACCTCGTGAAGACTCAGCTCTGTCGGTTAAGGAACAGTTTTGTCCAAGAAGAAATGCGATAAATCACCCGTTCTTCGTGGAAGAGGAAAAGCGCTCTGTGAGCCTAGCCCACACCCTCGCGATGATTGCAATTTCGGGGAAAGAATTTTTCCAAGGGGAGGATGTGACAACCCGCACCATTTGCATATTTCTTAGCATTACAACATTTCCATTTCATTGCATCAACAAGATTTTACAACATTTGTTTTACAAGCATTTACAATATTTTTTCTGACAAATAATTAAAACCCTAAGCGTCTTCTCTTCTTGTAAATGTAATAGCGGTTTCTTCGTCCTTTGGCGCTTTGCAAGTAGAGAGCAATCCATTTTCCTCGCTCTTAAGAAAACCACGAGTGTCGTAATTGAAAGTATTTACGTGACGATGGTGTATAGAAGTTAAAGCGTAGAAAGTGGAAGTTCCGAAGTGCGATGAGTATCAGAGTACCGAGTAGTCGGTCCCTTAGCCAAGATCCCGGACCAGCGGTCGGTCGGCCATGATGCGTAAGATATCCGGACCACAAGATCCCCGACATCATCGCCACAGCGGGCCTCATCATCGGCATTATCGAACCAAACACCCACTATTTGCATTTACAAAAGCCACAAGGCAAAACCTCGGCATACCGGTAACCACCTCGGCCAAGAGTTCTCAGGTGAACCCAAGCGAGGCGATAGCTATCTCGGCCGGTAAAGACCTGGCAACACCGTAACACATGCAATACATTCCCTCCCACGAAATGCTGACTAGCAGCAATGCATCCCCAAGCTATACAAATCATGAATGACAATGCATTCCCCCTTCATGCCGGCCTGACAAATGCATTTTCCCTTGGATTCCCGCAAAGCCAGCGACCCGAGAGTCTACGGTATTCATCTGAACCGCTAGGGTCAAGTCATTTCTTCGATCCAGACCAGCGAGGCAAGAACGAAGGAGGTTCCGAGTGACTAGTAGTATTTTCGTAACTAAAATTGCCACTTAATGTTTTAATGATTTAGGCGGGCCTTACACGAGACCATTTCGTAATGAGATGATTTTAGAATTTGTGATAAAGACCGAGGTTAGAGAGGGGAGGCGGGGGTAGATCAGCAGGTTGGGAGGTTGATTAGTAGAGTAGATGAGTTAGGGTGGGGGTTAGATTTAGGGTTAGGGTTAGGATTAGAGAGGTGTTTAGTTGGTTTTGTTAGGATTAGTCGAGTAGATTAGCGGTTAGTTAATCAAAGGCACCAATAGATCGAGCTTTGCGATTTGTATTAATGCTTAGCGTTAGGAGAGTACTTTTGTACTCAACCTTGTTAGTATTCTCCTTGTTAGATCCTAGTCCACTATGTGGAGCCATCCCGAGTGGGACTTGTAAAAGGACTTGCATGTGCTACATTTACGTAACCGAATGTTGGCACGGAGATAGCGGTCCAGTGTTGAGAGGAGAAGGCACCAACATTGTTGGAACTCGGTGGAGGGAGTGCGCTCGGGACAAGCGAGATGGAAGCTATCATCAAAGAAATCCGATGACTCATAAAGAGTTGGGATAGCTATGGAATGGACGATCTATACAAATCATGAATTCATGTCAGTCGCCCCGAGTTCGTTTGCACTGCGCCCTTGCGCCGCACCGCGCGGCGCCAAGCCCGCGCCGCACCAGGCAGCATGCGTGCTGCCGAGTGCCGAGTGCCGAGCGCCGTGCCCGCGTCCACGCCACGCCTGTGCGGCTATGGGCTCGACAGGCAAGTCTGCGTAGCTAACGGTGGGCCGGTGTGGATCTGTCTGCTGGGCCTGTTAGCATCCTCAGCCGCGGTTCTCCCTGCCCTGCATACCAGAGCGCTAGCACGGACTTTTGCAAGCACGGCGCATCCATGCGTGAGACCTCATACGGTCACGATTTGCACGTAGCACACCAACTCTCTCTCCCGTACCACCCGTTTCCACAGCTGCTACTCGTGCCGTGTCGACGCTTGTTTTTTTAAAAAAAGTTATGCGTTGCGCGTAGACCAGAATAACCGACAGCGGGTAACCAGGTCTGGGTTGGTGGGCTACCGACTGCAACGAAAAGTGAACTCGTTCCAATCAAACATTGGCGTCGCGTGTGATCAATCGTCTCCGATCTCCATTGATTGGACCTTTCCGGATAAGGCCAGGAGACCAACCAAGTCAATGGTCAGCAATACTCATCATACCTACTGGTTGGAATATATCATTACCCCAAATTCTCTGTCTGTAACAACATATGCTGCTACTCTAGCACAACAGTATGCCCACTAGTATTGGAGTTACGTAAAGAAGAACTAGATCTAGTCAATACGTTTACCAGATCCAGTGTTTAAATATGTTCTCATCGAACTACTTTACACAAATATTACAAATATGTTTACTTTGCGTAAACGTTCATCTGCAACCAGTGCTGCGCAGACAATTAGGCTTACTCTCCTCCCCTCCCGTTCCCGTGATCTCCAAATACCCAGCCCGGCCTACGAAGTCCAATTCAGCAACACAAAAAGCGATCTGAAATGAACCTGCTCAAAGTCGTGCCTTATCCATGTCGTTCCAATTTTTATTTCGCTAGCGGCGAGTGTAAAGTGGTAATCCAGTAATACTAGAGCCGTAAAGTGGTGATGTGCAACTTTTACGTCTAATATGTTCTATTCAGAACGCAATGATTTTGAGAAGGACAATATACTTCTTCTATTGTCAACCGTTAGCTCGTCCAACCAGTAAGGGGCTCGAATATCGTGTATATCGTAGCACCTCTAGGCAGGTCCAAGATCAAAAATGTAACAGCCCAAAATCTGGAGCCGTCAAACTCTTCACAACCGCCCAGGATGTGCAGTTGCGAAGTAAGCAGTGTCTCAAGCAAGCTTTCAATTACAACAAAATCAAACTTTTATTACATAAGATTAAGGTTTAACAACTAGTTTTGACGCAGACACGGGCTTCGAAGCCCAAAGCTAATATAATACAAGACAAAAGAACTTTACACCACAAGCACGCTTGAGCACGATTGAGACCTAGTAACAGTAGTCGCTGCCTTTTGGTGGTCCACCAAAATCCTGCTCATTGGGGTTCTCAGTATTTTCCCAATCTTCTTCTGTGGAAGGGTTACAGATTTTGCAAGAATGAGTACTACTACCGTACTCAACAAGCCATATGGAAAAGTTAAATAATTACATGCAAGAAGTTTAATGGATGGTCAGGGTTTACCTTAACAGGCATCTGTAGATGCATTTTGCAGTTTAAAGCAGTTTAACTTTAAAACAGTAAAATAATAATACATAATAATAACAGGGGTTCCTCAACAATTGCACAAACCAGAATCACATCTCAAAAACTCTACTTACGCCTCATGTATTGGAATCACCCATGAACACAGCTTCATTAACCGGAAGCACGACGTATTCGAATACCATTTGATATACTCTGCAGAGTTGCTCAGCTTTGCCCACAAGATACTTCATGCTCGTACTGTCAAGCTATAGACACGCAACATATTAACGTGCGACTGAGCTGAGATAACAAAGCTTTTTCACTGCTCAACCTTTCTAGCATCTACCCGATAGGTTCAGACTCCATACATTTCGGAGACCACCGCCAACAATGGAATTCGTGACCGAGGTCGACGGACCATACCGTTGTGAAGACCAGTGAGTGTCCCTGCAGGCCCACTCCTGTCCCACTCTAGATGTTGTGGATATTCAATCGGAAGAGCAGTGTACTAAGCTAGGGAGTAATGACCACACCTGTGGTTGAGTGGTTTTCTGTGTCTGTTACTTTGGCACAAGGTTCTTGTCCTTACTAGTCTCACAGTGAAGCAATAGACCAACACCACCACGTGGCTGTCTATCCTCCGGGCCTCACCTGCGACTCACTTTTTCAACACAAGTCTATTGGGTTGCCCAACTTCCTGGACACAATCATCAACTTCACACCAAAACCATTGGTGAACCGCCAACACTCTCTTTTGATTAATAACCATATTTTGGGTGACAAAAGCTATTTACATAGATAATATTTTATGTGAACTTGTCAAGGTGAATATGGCTTACAAGAAATCTTAACCTTGTCAAGGTGAATATGACCTACAAGTGCTAGGTGGGTTTGTATGTGCGGTAATAGAAATTATCTAAACATCGTGGCATTCAAAAATATTATTTCAATATTTAAAGTAATTGGCACAAAAATAATGAAAGTAATATTAAATATATTAATTGTAGGTTCAAAATGATCAAAGAATGTGGCTTGCCTTCTTGCACAAAGTCCTGTAGATCCTGCTCTTGTCTGATGTCTTCTGCAGTCTGGTCGCCAAGATCGTGACCTAACGAGAAGCAAAACAATAAAACAAACCAAGTAAAATCCGTCTCGATAAGGAATGAGCTGGAAACAACATGCAAGTAAAAACAAACGGAAGAGAAACACAAAGAAGGTGGTGTGGGAGGGTGAAAATTTATCTGGTGTTTAATTGGACTGAATGGAGTGGAGAAATGGATTTCTGGGTTCGAAACAGATAAAATGGATATATAATGTCGAATTAGGGTTTTGTGAATGAAATAGTGTTAGATGATGAACAGTGACATTTTTATTCATGAATGAAAAATATGATGATAAACAGTAACTAAAATTACTGTTCATGACAGTGAACAGTATATAGCAATTTTTCGATAGATGAACAATAATTTTCGGTTAATGAACAGTAAACAAATTACTGTGCAGTGAACAGTAAAAAACGGAATGGAATGAACAGTGCTTAGGTCCGGCCCCGCTATTGTGCGGCTTGCGGCCCACTTCGGCCAACCCTAACCGACCTATTTGGCCAGCCCAAATGGCCTTGCCCCAGGCGGCTTGAGCTGCGCGGCCGAAAGGCCCGCGCGCTCGCCCCTGGGCAGAGGAGACGAAGCCGACGGCGCTCTGTCAACGGCGGTGGCCGGCGGCGGTGGGGGAGAGTACCGGGAGCATCACAGAAGGGTGGTGAACCCATTTTGGGGATTTGCAGGGGCGGAGGGGGTGCGGAGATGGGGTGGCGACGGTGACCGCAGAGGTGGCGGTGGTGGAACTCGGTGCCGGCGAGCTCCAGTGAGGGAAGAGGTGGGGCAAGGTGGGGGAATGGTTGGCGGCGGTATGGTGGTGCTTTTGCCGGAGGTGGGAGGGAAAGGGAGGAGGGAGGGCGGCGAATTTACCGGAAGACTCGTCGGGGGAAAGAAAAGAAGGCGGCGGCGGTTTCCTCAAATTGGCTGGCGCCGAGAGAGGAGGGGGTTAGGGGAGGTGCTGGAGGTAGAGGTGAGGAGGAGATCTGGCCCGGGGTGGCTTTTTATAGACTGGGGAGAGGCAGTGGCGCTAGTAGGGCGGTGCGACAGTGGCGGCGATGTGGGTGGCGGAGAAACTTCGGGGCGGCGCCAAGAGAGGGAGAGGTGGCGGCAGGGGCAGGCCAGGTGGAGGCGGCGAAGGTGGAGGAATGTGTTGGAGGTGGCAAGGTGGCGCGGGAGGCGGCGGCTGACGGTAGCGTGGGGATGCGGTGGTGGCGTCGGCAGCTGACGCAGGGGTGAAGAAAACGAGAGAAGGAAGAAAGCCAAAGGCGGCTGGGAGAAGAAGGCGTCACCGAGAGGAGAAGGCGCATTTCCAGAAAGGGAAAGCGGGTTTTCGGCGAAAGTTTCCGATCTCCACAGATTGGACCTTTCCGGATAAGGCCAGGATACCAACCAAGTCAACGGTCAACAATACTCATCATACCTACTAGTTGGAATATATCATTATCGCCAAATTCTGTGTCCGTAACAACATATATCGCTACTCTAGCACAACAATATGCACACTAGTATTGGAGCTATGTAAAGAACTAGATATAGTCAATACGTTTACCAGATCCAGTGTTCAAATATGTTCTCATCGAACTACTTTACACAAATATTACCAATATGTTTACTTTGCGTAAACGTTCATCTGTAACCAGTGTTGCGCAAACAATTAGGCTTACTCTCCCCTCCTATTCCCATGATCTCCAAATACCCAGCCCGGCCTACGAAGTCCAATTCAGCAACACAAAAGCGATCTGAAATGAACCTGCTCAAAGTCGTGCCTTATCCATGCCGTTCCAATTTTCATTTCGCTAGCGGCGAGTGTGATGCATGTCATATCTAGCATTTGGATTATATTGCAACAATGGTAATCCAGTAATACTAGAGCCGTAAAGTGATGATGTGCAAATTTTACGTTTGTTCTATTCTGAACACAATGATTTTGAGAAGGACGATATGCTTTTTCCATTGTCAACCGTTAGCTCGTTCAATCAGTAAGGGACTCGAATATCGTGTATATCGTAGCAGTGGCAAACTGAGTTTCGAACATCTAGAACAATGGCCAGGTTCAAGACCAAAAAGCTATATAATTTTTTAAAAAAAAACAGTAAAATACGATTTTAAATCAACACTGTTGTGGTCAGCTCCGGCCGACCGTGCTAACTATACCGTTTGGTGAAGTTGTATGTGGATTTTGTAATATATTATTCCGCCACGTCTCACATGCTCAGCGCTAGAATTCCTGCTTCCCTTTGTTAAGAAACGCCGGGACTCGAGAGTCCTCGCTCAAGACGAGCCCAGACTCGGAGAGTCCTGGCCCAATTGAACTCCTCATCCCGTGGTCTATAAATAGAGGGTCACCCCCCTCTCATTGTAACCCTGATTGATCCGAAGCAATAAAGCAGACCCTGAAGTCCCGCATATCTCGTGTTCATTCTATCACAGTGCTCTTGTGTTCTTCATCGTTCTTACGATTTCGATCATTGTATACGAGGTACCCGTCGGATCGACTCGCCAATGACTGCTACTCAACACGTTATCAAGACGATCGACTCTCCTCGATCGAAAGGTAATCGTCAAGAACGACACTCGTAGATTGAATCGTATTTTCTAGATTGCTTTCAATTCGCAAATTTGCTTTCTAGATTGTTTTCACGGTGCAAATCTGTTTCTAATCTACCGCGAAATGACTTGAAGTCGCGACACAATGTCGATCGCAGATTGCATGAAAGATCTGATGTCGATTGTAGTAGATTGAAATTGCAATTCACCGCGAACCGACTCAAGTCGCCGATCGGAAAGAAAATTGCATCGTATGAACAAAGAATTATTTTTGCACAAGAATTACAGATTAATAGTTTTTTTCTCGCATAAACAGATTATATCAACAAGATGAAAAAAAACGGCCGGCAGACGATCCGAAGTCATGCGCCGATCGATCTTCCTAACCCACCGCCGCACCTGTGCCGCGGCGCGCGCTTCAAAGACGGCCGCTCAACCCGGCCGTTTTCTCCCACGCCGCCAAAACCGACCCTCCATCTCCAACGCAACATTACGATGGGGGAAGAAGGAGAGAAGGGATGGCCGCCCGGCCGCTTCCACCACGGCCTCCGCGACGAGCGCCGCCCCAACCGCTCGCTCAGCGTCGCGCCGCCGCCGCCGCGACGCACCTCCGGCCGCCATCCGTGTTTCGGCAGGCACGGCGCCCCAAGAAGGGAGCCGCGCACCGCCGAAGAAGAGAGCGGCTCCCACGAGGAGCCGCCGCCGTCGAAGAGAGCGCGGCTCCCACGGCGAGCCGCCGCCGAAGAAGAAGAGCGCGGCCGCGCTCCCTTCGCGCCGCCGCCGCTCCAAGAAGAGCCGCGCAGAAGAGCGCGGCCTCGCGGGCGCGCCGCCACCTCCGAGAGAGGGCGGCTCCCATGAAGGCCGCCGCTGCGGCAGCCTCCATGACGCGGCAGCTCCTTCATGGAGCCGCCGCCGAGAGACTCTGGGGGGAAACCCTACCCCGAGTCCCATGCCGGCTTATATCGGCAAAACAGCCGGCTTTTTGGGCCTACCGTATAACCTGACGGAGAAAAAAACGAAAAGAAAAAAGGGTCGTTTGCAAAAGGCCCTCGAATTTCATAAATTGCGCGAAAAATTTCTCAGAACTGAATTTTTCACGTTTTAGCCCCTAGAAATTGCAGAATTCGCCGAAAATTCATATTCCAGCAGAAAAGGGCCTCGGGAATTCAAATTTTGAATCGGTTTATGCATTTGAATTATTTTTTACCTTGTTATTATTATTTCTATGCAATTTACTTATTGTATTCTTGCTTTGGTTATTTGTGATTATTATTTTTGCTTTTAATCACTGAAAATAGCAGTAAATCATGGAAATGCATAGAAAAATACAAAAATATTATAAGAATTTTTGCAACCACTTTTATGCAAATTACCAGCAGTAATCTTATACACTTTCTGTACGAATATGCAGATGACTGGAATTACGAACCGGGAGTTCGAAGAGCTGGCCCAGCATGGCCATAATTATCTGACTTGGGCATCGGATGTCGAGATTGTACTTGGAGCAAAGAAGCTCCGTCGGTCGCTATTGACTTGACACCTCAAGGACGCCGCCCAATCGCCGAGGGGAATGATCAAGCACTTCATTTTCTCAGACATCATCTCTGCCTAACACTCAAAAATGAGTACATGGCAGAAAAGAATGCACTAGCCTTATGGACCGCACTCAAGAAGCGGTTTGAGAAGCTAAAGTACACCATCCTTCCTCGTGCGAGGTGATTGGAACCGATCGCGCTTTTGCCGACTACAAAACCGTGGGAGAGTACAATTCTACATTGCATGTAATTTGTACAAGTCTTCAACTATGTGGCAAAGTAACTACGCATTTGAGCGTAAGATAGAAAAACTCTCTCTACCTTCCACCCTAACGCGGATAATCCGCACGCAACTATCGGCAGGATGGCTACAAGGAGTATGCCGAATCGATCGATATCATGCAAGTTATGAAGCTCAAGATGAAGTTCTCCAAAGAACTACATCTCACGACCACCTAGTAGCAAAGTTGGACTTGAAGTCAACGCAAGCGCCTACAAGGTGAGAAAGCCTCACTCAATAGAAAGAGGCGGGAAGGGTAAGGTCATGGGTCATAAAACCAAGCAGATCCCAAGCCAAGAAGGGTGGACAAAAGAAGCGCGACGGAAGCCATATGGTCGCAGGACCAAATTTGCTACAAATGTGGCACTTGGGGTCATTGGTCCTGTTTGCCATGAATCGCAACACGTGATCGATGCATTCAAGGCCAAGAAGAAGGGCAAAGGACAAGATGAGGCACACCTCGCCATTGCAGCATAGGGGATCCACAATCATGGAATGCACCCATGGATGTGGACATCCCGATGGCGCGCCCCACCACACCTCCTTTGACATCACAGCAGAAGCAATGTAGTTGCCAACGAGGAGCAGATGAATGAAGCGCAGATCCGTGCGTAAGTATCTTCATTCTTCACGATTCGATCTAGTGCACGCATTGCACTTAGTTTTATAGTCATTTACGCTTTTGGTTGCAATAGAATAATAATCTTGCATAATGGTTGTAAGCTCTAGGAGAGCAAAGAAATAAATTCTTATTATGAGTCCCGCATGACTTTTCATCGTATTAATAAAGGCAATTTGTGTTCGCTTTTGGAGTACTTTATATGTATGGTTGCTTGCTACCCTATATTAATAAATACTTTATATATCGTAACGCGTGTGGCGCCTATGGAGGAAGTATGCTTAGCGCATACGACAACGAATACCATATTAAGAGAGACAAATTTTTTCATCAATCAAAGAAGAATGTCGGTAGTCTTACAACAATCGCAGCAATGATACTTGTGTAATAGGCTCGTGAAGAGCCACAATTATACTCGATGGGCACAACATTGGTCATTGAAGAAGCCTTGTTGTACCCGGAATCGACTAGGACTCTCTTAAGCTTTAAAGATATTCGCGCTAACGGTCTCCACGTAGAGACTGAAGAAGAGTATGGTAAGGAATACCTACTCATTACAAAGCGAGGAAAATGGAAAAAGGGTATTAGAAAGACTTCCTTCATATGAATCTGGGCTATACTACACTCATATTAAGGCATCTGCAGCCTATACTGTCATGAAAACGATTTTTAGAAGCTCTGAACTTTTCTGTCTCTGGCATGATAGATTAGGCCACCCCGGTCTTAGAATGATGAGAAATATAATTACTAATTCTCAGGGACATAATATCAATGTAAAGAATTTTCCGAATCCAGAAGATTTCGTGTGCCCTGCATGTGCCACCGGGAAAATGATTACTAGACCCTCTACTCTGAAAGTAAAGGATGAAATCCCTGCATTCTGGATCGTATCCAGGAGACATTTATGTCCTATACACACTGTCGGGCCATTTAGGTACTTTATGGTGCTCATCGATGCTTCCTCGAAATGGTCGCGACGTATCTCATCGTTTCACGAGAAACCACGCTTTTGCAAAGCCGATCTCCCAGATAATTAAGATTAAGAATAATTTCCCTGATCATCATGTGAAGTCCATCAGGATGGACAACGCCGAGAATTTACTTCAAAGGCTTTTGATGATTATTGTATGGCAATGGGAATTACCGCTGAGCACTCTGTACCACATGTCCACACCTGTAATGGACTAGCGTAGCATTGATTAAAAGAATTAAATTCATTGCCCGACCGCTCTTGCGTAATTGTAATTTGCCAACTACATGTTGGGGACACGCAGATCCTACACGCAAAAATCTCATCAATTTTCGACCATCAAGATATAACATCCATTCACCTATGCAATTAGCGCAAGGGTCAACAGAAAATATCCCATCTTCAAGGTTTGGTTGCAAGGTTTATGTACCTATACCACCACCGCAATAATCGCAATGGGCCTCTCCGAAAGTCAGGATATACATTGGTTATGAGACAACATCCATAATCAAGTATCTGGACCCAATGATCGAGATTTGCATACTGACCGCCACGACAAAGATATTCGATGAGGATAGTTTCGTCATTAGGGGAGGAAATCAACCCTTGATGAAAAATGTCGAATCGACGTGGAAAGCCACGGAATCCATGCACATGACCCGCAGACCGGTGAAACAAATAGAGAAGTCCGGAAGATAATTGATTTGCAAGCATTAGCGAATCAACTGCCTGACCACTTTAGTGATTTAAAAGTGTAACCAAGTCGCATGTGCTCGCACGCAATGCGCCGGAGAGGTTGAAATACCAAAGAAAATTGAAGGTATCCCTAATCCCGCCCGCAGGCCTCGTAATAAAAGGACGAGAACTTCGCCCTCGAATCTCAAGTAACCGGGACGCCGCTAAAAAGGATAAGAAGGACTTGAAACAACCGATCACTCAAGTTCCCCATAACCAGAAAGGGAGCCAATTGAGACCTGGCACCGGTATGGAACCTTCCGCAAAAGGCATACCAGATTTGAATATTCCCACGGAGGGAGATATCAGCATGGATGTGTGCGCACACATCGGAGCTGAAAAACTAAAGGGACTTGCCCCGCAACTGAAAGCAGCGGTAAGCAAGTAGAAACATTAGAAGTATCGCCCCATGAAGAAATAGCTATAAATTATGTGACCACAGGAGAATCTATGAATAGAACAATGTACCAATATCGACATTTATTTTGCAAAGAAAATTGCCACAATCATCGATCTTGATCCGAGCTCGTCGCGTCATGAATGTAAGAAAAGATCGATTGGAAAGATTGGAAGAAGGCAATAGAAGTAATTAATATCTCAATAAAAGAGAGGTGTTTGGGCTCAGAAGCCGCACGCCTCCCCATGTGCACCCAGTAGGGCATAAGTGGGTATTTGTTCGAAAGAGAAATGAAAATAATGAAGTTGTAAGACATAAAGCAAGGCTTGTTGCACAAGGTTTCACCCAACGCACTGTGAGTCGATTATGATGAAACTTATTCCCGGTCATGGCGGAACTACCTTTAGATATTTAATCTCAATGGCATAAACTTGAATTTGGAAATGAAATTGATGGATGTGGTAATCGCATACCTTTATGGGAACTTAGATTCGACATTTACATGAAGGTACAGGAAGGTATCCCCGTCCCAACCAAGACAGAGCAAATAGAAATCATGCAGTGTGCAACTCGTAAAGTCACCGTATGGATTGAAGCAATCAAAGCGTAATGTGGTATAATCGCTAAGTGACTTTCTCGCAAGAAAGGCTACACGAACAATGAGGATTATCCTCGTGTTTTTATACAATGATCCTGTGATGGATTCTCAGATAATCTCAAGATATGTAGATGATCCGAATATCATCTAACCATGGAAGATATTAAGAAAGCAAGCTCTTACCTAGAATCGAGTTCGAGATGAAAGACTTGGGTAAAACCAAGTCTCGCTTAGGCTCGCACTTGAGCATACCCCAAGGTATTCTAGTACATCACCAACATACACTCGTAAAGTGTTGGAGAGGTTTGGTTTTGAAAAGGCATATCCTTCGAAGTGCCGATGGTCTGGAGATCCTTGCAGCAAGACAAGGACCCGCATGCACCTAAAGAAGAGGGGAGGAAGTCCGGGACCGGAATTCCCATACCGAGTGCAATAGGAGCACTCATGTATCTAGCAAACCTGCATTAGACCGGATATTGCATTTGCAAAGAAACCTATTAGCAAGGCATAAGGCGTAACCTACCAAAAGGCATTGGCGGGGAATAAAAGACGCCTTCCGATACCTCCAAGGAAGCAAAGATCTTGGTCTATTCTACGAAAGAACCAAGACCTTACCATGATTGGCTACGCAGATGTCGGGTACCGCGGACCCGCACACGCCTAAATCACAAATAGGCTATGTATTCTGTGTGGTGGAACTGCAGCTTCATGGAAATCGCCTAAGCAAAGTCTTGTATCTACTTGACGAACCACTCGTAAATCATAGCATTATACGAAGCCTCACGAGAATGTTCTTGGCTTCGACGGATGATTCACCACATCCAGAATCATGTGGATTGATATCACAAGAAACCCCTACCATTATCTATGAAGATAATGCAACTTGTGTCGCTCAAGTACGATGGGTTATGTGAAGAGTCCCTTACAAAGCATATCAATCCCAAGTTCTTCTATGCTCACGAAATGCAAAAGATGGACGAAATTAAGGTATCGTGATACTAAGTCATGTGAAAATCTTGCAGATTTATTCACTAAGTCACTTCCAAATGCCTAGTTTTGAAAGATGCATACGTGGAATTGGAATGATAAGACTTAGACAAGTACTGAATCTGGGGAGAATCTTCACTAACTCATTATTGAATCTTGATCACGAAGATCGAGTACTCAAAGAATAAATCTTGAGATTAAATGAAATTGGATGGATTGTACTCTTTTTCCCTTACGAAGTTTTCCCAAGTTTCTGCTAAGGTTTTTGATGAGGCAATTCATGCAACATGCCAGAACACATGACATGTACTATTTCTCCAAATTTTTCCCATCGGGTTTTATGGAGTTTTGACGAGACATGAACATGTTGGATGAGTGTTCAAGGGAGTGTTAAGAAACGCCCGGGACTGAGAGTCTCGGCCAAGACTGCCCGGACTCCGGAGAGTCCCGCCCAATTGAACTCCTCATCCCGTGGTCTATAAATAGAGGTCACCCTCTCATCAGAACCTCGATTGATCCGAAGCAATAAAGCAGCACTCAAGTCCCGCATATCTACGTGTTCATTCTGTTGTGCTCTTGTGTTCTTCATCGCTTTACGATTCTTATCATCAGATAATGGCGACTGTTCGACCGAACTCGCCAGCGACGGTTACTCAACACCCTTGTATGGGCGTGGCGACTGGCGAGGAGGTGAGTTAGGCAGGCGCGGACCTTGTGCCGCGTCACTGGGGCGCGACACTTCCACGGACTTTGTTATACCCAATCGGTCGCTCCCAACTAACCCACGCGCCCATTGTTTCCTTCTCTTCTTTCTGTCGTCTTCTCTTGCCTCAGACCCCCCCCCCCCCCACCCCCCCGCGCAGGCTCTTTCTAAAGTCTCGTTCCCCTCGAGTCGTCTCGTCTCGCCTCACTCGTCTCCACCGGCTAGGCCACCGCCCCTGTTCGTCGCGGATCAGCCGGTGCTCCCCGCGCCAACTGATCCTCGTAGGGTACGTCTTCCTTCGTTACTTCGCAAGAATCCTTTTTGGTACTTTCTTTTTCCGGGGAATTTCCTGTTTCTTGGGCGCTTTCTGGGACCCCCCTTTGAGGCGGCGAGGGTTTCTTGGATGGTACTATGGCGTCATGATTGTGTCGTTCTTGGATGATCCGGGGCCTTATGGCGTGATGATTGTGTCGTTCTTGGACGATCCGGGGCCCGGGCTGTGGAGGGTTGCTGCTTGGGGGCAGAGGGGATTAGGAGGGTTATGCCAGTTGAAACGAGGAAAGGAATTACCGGCGTTGTTTGTGAGGGTTGGAAAGGCGCGGTATAGAATCAGAGTAAGGTTTCATGAATTCAGCGCAAGGAAAATCATCTACTCTCGCTTTTGCGTGCGGGCTTGGTGACAAATTTCGCCAAATTTATGCAAGATTTTTTCTTCATATTTTTTTTGCCCTACTTGTTTACTATTAGTACATATATTATTGTCGAAGCATAGTATGTTGGTGCTCACTGGTTATCCTTTCTGATATTTAATTTGTTGTTCATAGTTTAATAGGTGGATTTTTTTGTTCCTTCAGCAATATGCTGTGGGTATGTACTATGTAGTATAGATATGGCATATTCTCAGTTAGCTGTAAGCTTAGTTTTATGTACGCATACTGTATCTTGGTTGCAAGGCCACAGAGTTAGTCAACGTTGCAGGTTTGGGGCTGGGGATATGGTTATCAAGTCCCAGAAGCAATTGCTTGTGGCTGGGCGACCCTTCTTTTAGGCAGATCAAATGTTATTGGAAACCTGATTTTCTTTAATGGGATTATGGATTTGGCTAATTGACTTCCTTTACCATGAATGTAGATATTTGGGAATAGTTGTGTGTGTTTCCCGTAACATCCCACACCCTTCATTTATAGTCTAAACATTGAATCCGATTCTAACACAAGATTAAATTCAACTATAACACGACTCCTTACTAGATCCTAATATTAACTCACCAACACACCTTAAAGATGGGCATAAGATATCAATCATGTCTATCTTGATACATATTGTAGCACTCTCGCTATGACCTAACCCTTTAGTGAAACAGTCAGCCAATGTTCCAATCGAGCTTTTCCTTGATGAAGAATCTATCAATCTCAACGTGTTTGGTACGATCATGTTGTACTAGATTATTAGCAATGTTGATTGCGGATTTATTGTCTCAATGCAATACCAAGAGATTATTCTTCCATACCCGAAGTTCAGACAATAAACCCATCATCCATATCATTTCACTCACACTCAACGTCATTGCTCTGTAGTCTGCCTCTGCAGTAGACCGAGCCACATCCTGCTTCTTGCTCCTCTATAACACAAGGTTACCTCCCACAAGGATACAATATCAAGATGCAATATCCAGAGGTAGACCTCCTATCATCCACACTGCTCGCCCAATCAGCATCACAATACCCTTCTACATCCAGGCGTTGGTTTTTCTTGAATCAAAGGCCTTTCCCTGGGCTACTCTTCAAATACCGCAGAATTTGATAGACAATATCCATGTGTCATGTTTTGAGATCATGCATATATCGGCTAACCACACTCACTGTATATGAAATATCAGGTCTTGTATGGCACAAATAGATGAGACGCCCAACAAGACTTTGATAAGCTTTCTTGTCAACTGGATCTCCTGACTCAGCATATAGCTTTTGATTACTATCAATAGGTGAAGCAATAGAGCGACACCCAAGTATACTTGTTTCTGCTAGCAGATCAAGGACATACTTCCTCTGGGAGAGAACTATGCCGTTCGAAGAACGGGCAATCTCAATCCTAAGAAAGTACCGAAGAGTTCCAAGATCTTTCACCTCAAATACCTCTCCAAGTCTTTTCTTTAAGGTCTTGATTTTCTCGGCATCATCTCCAGTGATCACAATATCATCAACATAGATTGCCAAAATGGTGATATGTGATCCTCTATGCCTATAAAACACAGTATGATCTCCATTGCACTGAGAATAGCCCATACTATAGACTGCATGCCTGAATCTATTAAACAACACCCTTGGAGACTGCTTCAGACCGTATAAAGACTTTTTTAGTTTACACATCTTCCCATCAGTTTGCCTATTCGCAAAGCATGGAGGAATCTCCATGTATACCTATTGTAAATCACCATGTAGAAAAGCATTCTTCACATCCAACTGATGTAGAGGCCATCTGAAGTTAGTTGCACAGGAGATCAACGTTCTTATTGTGCTCGCCTTCGCCATTGGTGCATACGTTTGACTATAACCTTTTGCAACTAACCGTGTCTTGTATCTCTCTATCTTATCTTTAGGAGTTTGCTTAATCGTAAACACCCACTTGCATCCTACTTCATCCTACTACCCTTTTTCCTGCTGGAAGTGGAACAAGATCATATGTCTTGTTCTTTTAAAGTGCACTAAGCTCCTCCTTTGTGACATCCTTCCACTTAGGATCCTGCTTAGCAGCTCGTCAATCCTTTAGAATATGCACTGTCTGAAGAGATGCAATGAATGCTTTGTATGTAGGTGAGATATGAGATGAAATTTGCAATGTCATGCTCAAAGCCACACCGGACTGGAGGTTTTCCGGTATTAGCTCTAGTTTCCCTACGTTGCGCAAGTGGTAAATCTAGATGAGAGTGATTAGAAGGAACATTACCACTCGCCCCAACAGGAGGCAAGGAACTTGATGGAGAGACCTAAGGAGGGATTTGGGACTGGATCAATTGGTAAGGCCGGCTGTTCAGGCTGTGGTTGTTCTGGTTGCGTCTCTGCCAGCTCCGCTGGTGGCTCAAGTGTTGACTGCTTGTCCCTCTGCTTCCCCCTGTTTCGCAAAGCGTCTTCGCTGATAAATCTTTAATTCTTTTGGGGCAATCACATCTCTAGCATATTCCGTTAGGCTTGGGCACGAAATTGTCCCCACAATGACTTCTTCTTGACTCCTTGTTCTCCCCCTCTCGACTGCCACCCTTAGTGATAGGAGAGAACTCATCCAAAAACTAACCAAGAGTACATCCAATCGTGTAGTACAGCTCAAACTCTAGAAATGCCATATCCATACGAACAACCTTCGCTCAACTGGGTTCCAGCATCTATAGTCTTTCTGACTTGATGAATAGCCTATAAAGATACACTTCAATGCCTGCGGATCCAGCTTGCCAACCGCTGGTCAGTGATCCCGTACAAAGCACACAACGAAACACCTTAGGAGGCACCTTGAACTCCAGCTGACCCAAATAAAGTTCAGCAGGAGACTTCATACTAAGTATTCGAGACGACATGTGATTGATGAGACATGCTGCCGTCCTCGTTGTCTCACTCCACAATCCCTTTGGCACATTCATTTGAAACACGAGTGAACATGCCACCTTCAACAAATGTCGATTCTTCCTTTCAGCTACTCCATTCTGAGGTGGGGTTCCTGGACGAGTAGTCTGATGAAATATCCCCTTCTCTGAGAGATACACTGCAAACTCCTTGTTAACATAGTTCCATTGTCTGTTCGGAGAATCCGAACCTTTGCATCAAATTGAGTAGCAACCGTCCTATGGAAATATTGAAAACACTGAAGGACCTCGCTCTTGTGCTTCATCATATAAATCCAAATCATACGAGTATAGCAATCAATAAATGTGACAAACCATTTAAAACCACCCACAAAAGTAACTGACCACGGACCCCAAACGTCAGAATGTATTAATATAAAAGGTTCATAACTCCGAAGACCAATGCTACTATATATAGACTATGTACGCTTTCCAAACTCATAAGCATCATACACAAGTTTACTCTTGTCTACTTTATTGAACAAATTAGGGTATAACTGACTTGAACTATCAAATGGCGGATGTCCCAAGCGACGATGATGTAACAAAACTTCCCGCCCCAACTCCTCCAGCAGCCACAACCAATGCTACATCAAACTGATCAATGTACCACAGGCCATTACGCTTTATTCCAGTCCCAGTCTTCTTCCTAGTTCTCATCTCCTGGAACAAACACAAGTCCTCATCAAGTGTGACAGTGCATTTGAATTGGTCAATAATAGAACTAACTGAAAGGAGATTGACTGAAAAGGAGGGAACATGCAAAATAGAGGATAAAGCAATGGATGGTGTGCGCTCAACAGATCCTACACCCTGAATAAGCTGGGAGGTTTCATAAGCCGTTTGGACAGTTTCAGAATGAGTATATGGAGACATGGGGTATAAGATGCAAATGCACTAAGTGAACCCATGACATGCTTGGATACCCCTGAATCAATGATCTAGTCAATATGAGAGTGCTTTATATGTGGATGCGAGTGCATGCGCCTGAGTACCTTCGCCCACGTGAGCGTAGTTGGCAAAGTTACCAAAGGAGTCGGAACGATGAGGAGTCTCCAATGCCTTTCCCTGCTGCCACTTCTCCTACTACATAGCTTACTCGACTGTTAGAGTAACAGCCGTGCTTTCCTCTGTCAGGGCCATATTAGCCTTGGAGCCAACTTGGCCCCTTCCTCGACGTCCATAATCTCCACCTCCTCCTTCACGACCACCACCTCGTCCTCTATAATCTCCGGTTCGGCCTCCACGACCACTACTTCTACCTCGGCCTCCATACCGTGGAGAAGGACAACAACGGCTCATATGTCCTCTCACCTTACAGTTGCAGCACTCCCTATCATCGGGTATAACATATGCGGACCTAACAGGGTTGTTGTCCCCCATTACTCGTAGTCGAATCTCCTCCTGCACCATAGCCGAAATAGCATCCTCTTCCATAGTAGACAAGTTTGCCAAATGAAATATGGCAGCTCTCCTGCTCTCAAACGTTGGGTTCAGTCCATTCAGAAAATGTGTAACCAGTCTACATTGTAGCCACACTCTGCTAGCCTCAATATCACAAGCACATGTTAACTGAAGTGGGTCATAGCGATTTGTCTACCCATAGCTGTTGTAACTCACTAGCATACTCCTGGACGATCTTCTCGTCCTATTGCAGGGCCTCCACCTTGTCCTGGACCTCCACCACCATCATCACATTTCCTGCCCCGGAGTACATGTTGCTTAGCGTCTTCCACATTATCGGTGCACTCTGCATTATCTCCATTCAAGAGATGGATGGAGATATCGAAGTTAGCAACCAAGCCACCACAACAGAGTTAGTGGTATTCCACACACTCCAATCCATGCTCGCCTTTTCCGCAGGCTCAACACAAGTCTCCCGCAGGTAGTGCTTTACCCCTTTCGTCCTCAGAATTAGTTGAGCCTTACTGGACCAACTCAGGTAATTCTTGCTTCCGTCCAACTTTACATCATTTAGCATAAGCTCTAGTTTTAAGTCAGATGACCCTACACCAGCCCTTGAACCTATCATACTCGTTGCGAAGAGGTCATGTAACATGCTTCTCATGTCATCTTTCGTGACCAGCGGGGAAGTAATCTCAACAACTGTCTTCCTCTTTTCTTCTACCGCCCTTATTGCTACTTCTTCCTCATCCTTCCTTGTCGCCTCAATCTCCTCAGGGGTTATCTTCTCATACAACTGGAGTAATGCTAATCACTACCAAGATATGCTGCTTGTATCTCCCACGATCACGACAATCCTTCACGCATCAACGTTTCGCCGAACCTGGATGTCTGCCTTCACGGTTACCCAAATCATGCAGTATTTTTTTTGAAACAGAGAACTTTTTTTCCTCTCCCTTCTCTCACCTCCTTTTTCCTACCGCACGGCTTCTTGCCTTCCTCCTTCTTCGGCCGATCCAGATCCAGACCGAAAAACAAAAAACCACACACCTTCCTTCCTTCCTTCCTTCCTCCCTCAACAGATGCGACCACAGCTTCCTCCCTTGGCAGGGGCGGATCGAAGACCCCGGCAACGGCGCCAAGGCAGCAAGCCGAGGCGGCAGCAACGACGGCGTTCCCCAAGCGGCGGCGGCGGTCCTCGCGTCCGAGCACCGGATCTGCTCGCCGGCACACCCCGGACATAGTTGTGTTTGTGTCATGTAGGATTTCCACACCCTTTATTTATAGTCTACACATTGAATCTAACTCAAACACAAGATTAAATCCGACTCTAACACGACTCCTTACTAGATCCCAATATTAACTCACCAACAATGAAGATGTTGAGCTGTAAACGCAACCACCAGACAGATACAAGCAAAGACTTCAAGATAACATTATATAACTATGTGTCTTTTGATGTACTTGTACGTGACACATACAAGGCATGGACATATATCTCATGTCTAGTAAAGCCTATGATGGTATTGACGTGCTTGTACGTGTCACTTAAATGTTTGAAGTTTGAACGTATATCTCATGTCTAATAAAGCCTATGATGGTAGCAAAAGAATATGCAGTTTTTAGGTGTGGACTGTTGACCTTGAAAATGTTATGGCAAATTATAAGTACCTCTGTGTTCTAAAGATATGCCAGTGTGGCTTTACATATTTTGCTCATTTGTTGTTTACTAACTGCAGGTTTTAGAAACTGTTCAGGCTTATTTGATCAGAGGAAGCTGTGCATTGAGTGTTTTATCTCAGATTCTGAAAAGTGATAATTGACCTAGCAGGCTGAGAGTTGTAAGAAAAGTGATGTCTTTTGTTAGGCAAGCAGATCCATCAACATCCTGTGCTGAGAGTCCTTACGTCCATAAATTTGGGCCACCGAGCTCAGGTTTCTCTACACGAAGATTTGCCTCTGATACAGAATTGCTTCGTCATGGACCTCAACCATATAATGCTGAGGGCTTTGGACAGTCAGGCTTCACTGGAACACCATCTGCTACATTTCAGAACTCGTTTTACAACCAACAAGCTGCACCTACTCCATACTGTGTTTCTGCGAAAGGCCAAACTGCTCCGGCAGTCCTGTATAGTCAGTCTGAATCTCAGTTCAATGCATCAACATATTCTCCAGTGGACTCCAATATATCTCAGCAAAACTCTCAATCCATACCAGAGAATCAGATCTCCGATCTTGGCGAGAGTTTGATGAAGATGAGATCAGACTAAAGCTTCAGGAACTTGAGCATGCTTTACTCGATGATGGCGATGAGGTCTTGTTTGATATATCAGGAAGCATTAACGATGAATGGACTGATCACATGAAGAACAACAATGAGTGTACTAATCCCATGAAGAATATCTTGCTTCCAAACTCACCAAAAGAGTCATCAGCGGAATCAAGCCTCAGTTGTGCTGACAGCAGTAACGGAGAAGCACAACCCCCAAAACAGTTGCTCTTTGATTGTGCTGAAGCAATATCTGAATATAGCATAGATGAAGCACAATCAATCATAACGGAACTTCGACAAAAGGTAGCAATCCAGGGGGACCCTTCTCAGAGAATCGCAGCATATCTAGTGGAGGGCCTTGCTGCAACAATGCAATCTTCAGGCAAAGGCATCTATAGGGCCCTGAGGTGCAAGGAGGCCCCAACTCTATACCAGCTTTCAGCTATGCAGATCCTCTTTGAAGTCTGCCCATGCTTCAGGTTAGGCTTCATGGCCGCAAACTTCGCTATTCTTGAAGCCTGCAAAGGTGAAGAAATAGTGCACATCATTGACTTTGACATCAACCAGGGTAGCCAGTACATAACGCTGATACAGTTCCTACACAATAGCAGTAATAAGCCACGCCATTTGAGGATAACTGGTGTTGATGACCCAGAGTCCGTGCAAAGGGCTGTTGGAGGACTGAAGGTTATTGGGCAGCGTTTAGAGAAGCTTGCAGAGGACTGTGGGGTATCATTTGAGTTCAGGGCAGTGGGTGCTAACGTTGGGGATGTGACGCCCGCAATGCTAGATTGCCATCCTGGAGAAGCCCTTATTGTTAATTTTGCATTCCAGCTGCACCACCTGCCTGATGAAAGTGTTTCCATTGTGAACGAAAGGGACCAGCTCCTCCGTATGGTGAAGGGTCTCCAACCAAAACTCGTCACGTTGGTCGAGCAGGACGCTAACACTAATACTACCCCATTCCTTACAAGGTTGGTTCACTCATAAACAGTTTTACCATATCTGACACACAGAATTGTCGAAACCAGGGCTATATACATTGCTTAATTTCCTATTTCAGAAACACATGGTCTTTCAAGTTTAGTATCTGCACTGTGCTCTATTATATATGTCGTTCCTCATTTAACTTGAATGAATCATTCTATGCTAACAGGTTTCGTGAGGTATACGACTATTACTCAGCACTTTTTGATTCACTTGAAGCGACACTTCCAAGGGAAAGCCCAGATAGAATGAATGTGGAGAGGCAGTGCCTCGCTCGAGAAATTGTCAACATCTTGGCTTGTGAAGGTCCTGACCGTGTGGAGAGGTAATTCTTAACAACCACTCGTTCACTCCCTGGTCTCCTGCACGTTGCAAACTCCTTGTTTAAATACTCAGCTCCAAAACCAACTTTGTTATGCTGCAGGTATGAAGTGGCTGGGAAATGGAGAGCCAGGATGTCCATGGCTGGCTTTGTGCCGTCTCCGTTCAACAACAATGCGATAGATGGTATAAAATCTCTACTGAAGTCTTACTGTGACAAGTACAAGTTCGAGAAGGTCCATGAAGGGCTTCACTTTGGCTGGGGCGACAAGACTCTCATCGTCTCGTCGGCATGGAAGTAGTCAGTAGAGCTCGAGTTGCACCTTAGCACCGCTGCATTTTAGGAGCTCCTGATGCTTGACCGTCAAACAGGTGTTATGACTGTATATTAACATATCATATATTCATACCTAACCTTGGCGGGCTCGCTAGCCAGACTTACTGAGCCATATGAGGTCTAGCTAGCTGCTTAAGTGAAATATGTTGTATTGTACAAGTTTTGTAGTATTATTGTGCTGTATTTTTGCCCCCTTTTGTTGGGATAGAATGATAATATGTCGACACTGCTTCATGTATATAACATTTGCGTCATCTATACGGTTTTGGGGTATGGCTATGACAATTGAATTGGCAATGTGTACCGGGAGACCATGAGTGTCTGAAACTCTGAATGCTTCGGTGGTCACCATTTGACATATGAGGTTATGTGAATTCCACGGTGGGTGCTAAGTTCCGGAACTCCACTCGACCTGTACACACTTCTCCAAAGCTCGCATTCAGATATATGATATATCGATGGTCCAACAAAGGCTGACTATTCCAAGTACTCCTGTTCTTCCACTTGTGAGCTAGGAAAAAGCTTGGACGAAAAGCAGCAAGCAGCAGCCAGCAAGTAGGATTGTAGGCCCCGTTTGCAACGTAAAAAAACCTGATTATCGCATGAATTAAACTGTCCCCTGTGATTCACGTGTGTTTGGATCCTAGACCAGGGGAGTTATATCCTTGCTTGGCAAGGAGAGGTGTTTGGCAGAGAGAGAGAGAAAAAATCTAACTTTCCCTGGCAAGATAGCCTGCAGCCGCCGTAAAATCCTTGCCCACCGCGGAGAGCGAAATCGGCTCTCCCGCGTGGGAAGCTGAGGCTGCAGCCTTCCACCTCATGCAGTTACTTAGTCAAAAGCTCATCCAGCCATGTGATGGAACCAAACAATAAGCCCAGCTTCTCTAGGCAGAGCTTGGCATGGCTAGGCTAGTTTACCCTTTGCTGGCTGGGCAAAAAGAGCTACAGATCCAAACGTTAGCTTGACGAACTGCCAGACAGCCGAAGGCCTAGCGGCGTGTCGTGCCTGCTTGCGTACATGGGCCAGTTCGTTTGGCACAAATGATTTCAAGACCCACGGGTTGTAGCCCGATTTTGCCCGATAGCGCGTATGTCTCCCGCCTCCTTCAGGGCCCAGCCCATACGCAAAGGCTGCGTCCAGGCCGCGCGGCAATCAACGTCCGATTCCGTTCCAGACAAAAAAGGCGCAGAGCAGAGGAGAAGAAAACCGAGAACCCAAACCAAAACTTGTTGCCTCTGAAGTTTAAGAGAGAGAAAAACTTGTTCTCGATCCGAGTGGCTGAGATCAATTAAGGGTTCTGTAGCAAAACAATTATTCGGTTCCCAAAGATAATAACACCAGTACATCTTGTTTCAAAAAAAAAAAAAAAATCCCAGTACAGCCTACAGGACAGAAGTATTGCTGGCACTTCGCATGCATTCGGGTACATGGTTACAGCTGGGAGACTATCGGTCGCATGAGGGACAAACGATCCCCTAACTGAGTAGAGATAAAAAAACATATCTCACACGGTCACACCAAAAAAAAAACGATGAAGGAAAAGGGTAGAGAACACACAGGCAAACATCTAATCTAACAGATTAACAGGCTTGCCATAGTAAGCGGATTCCGTACATAAGGCATACACACACCTCTACTTTTCTTGTCTCGCATTTATGTATGGCTCATCGATCGATCGATCGATCTACGCTTGGCTGCCAATCTTGGCGGCCGTGGACTCGCCGGCGCCGTCGGCGGCGACCCTGCTGCTGATCTTCGCGTTGGCCATCTCCACGTCGTCGCCCTGCTTACTGCCGTCCAGCCCACCGGCGCCGCCCTTGTTGTTCCGGTAGATCGCGTACAGGATCAGCTGCGCGGCGCCGAGCAAGCTCCCGCACCCGTTAGGGATCTGCCAAAGAGCAAAGATCAAAGCATACATGCGCACCAGTCGTTAATCAGCCCAAAACATGATGCAGTCAGTAATCATGCGGTATAATTTCCAACATGAGGTAGTGGTAATCATGCGGTATATGCCTAGCCATATGGCTCCGCTTGCGTTACAAGGCATGCATAAACTAACGGAGAAAAGCCTGGAAAGTCCATCGATTACTGCAAACATAATCAAAACCAAGGAAACGACAGTGACAGTAGAATTTTATTTTGTACAGTTGTTTGACGTGTGTCGCGATCGAGCGAGCGAGCCATGGGATCAAGAGAAGCGTTGATCTCGATTGATCGGGCAGGCTTAATTTCTCGAAGTTGAGCTGTGTACGTACTTACCACGACGAAGGGGTCGCGGCCGAGCAAGCCGTAGATGAACCAGGACGTGCCGCACAGGAACACCGCCAGCGACAGCAGGAACGGCATGTACTCTACGCTCTTCGTCTTGATCACCAGCCTCTGCAACAATCAGTCAATCAAGTACCAAATTAGTATAAGCTAATAACATGTACAGTCACATAAAACCAAGCTACCATGAAAAAGCTAGCGAATTCGCACGACGATCAAAGCAACATTCACGTACGTACCATGACGGAGAGTGGCGAGGCGTACATGCAGATGGAGAAGACGGTCATGGCGAGGCCGCAGAAGAGCTTGCGGCCCTGGCCGCGCAGGGCGAGCATCGAGACGAGCGCCACGAGCGCGAACACCGCCGCGACGGCCGACGCGAGGCCGAGCGTCCGCAGCCTCGTCTTCTTGCTCGACGCGAAGAGCAGGAAGATCACCACGTACGCCGTCTCGATCGCCGCGCCCGCGCCGTTGATCGTCGACACCAGGATGTTGTTCGGGGACACGAACGGCAGCCCATACCTTCAGAGTCAACCAAGAACGGGTTAGCTTTAGCTTCTTTTGTTTCATCGATCGTATTACAAAAAAATTCAAGTCGTACGGAAATTTATCCGCATGTTTCTGCATAGCCTTGCTGATACTATCTACATCAGCATGTATGGTCCACACTTGCCTGTGTCACCGACCATTGCTCTGCACTGAGCCACGTGGCAGGACAAGGATCGATTGAGATGACATGCGATGAATCCCCAACCTCATGGTGAGGCCCATCCAGACTTGTGGCATGGCCTACTGGCTGTACAACACAGCAAACTCATGCAGATGGAGAGCTCTTCCGTTTTTATTTGGTCACTATCACGCACTGTCCCTTCCAGGGCTGGCAACAAACACCTACCGTTTCATAAATTCTACCACCGTTTGCTGTAAAACTTTCTATGAGATTTCTACATTCTAAACAGGCTCTCTCAAACAACTTCATTCACTAGTATTTTTAGCATTTGTTCGGCCGCTTTCTTTCAGAAATGTAGTATAACTTATATTGGTTGGCTGGCGGCAGGCTTGCAACAACGTCGGGTCAGGGACATCAAGGGATCCCTGTCCCTTAGGGCGATGGCGGAGTATCTGATGCTGTGGGACGTGCTCTCGCGAGTGTGAGTGTCCCTTGATGTGAATACTGCAGATACCATCCGGTCGCCGGCAGCACCTACGGGTCAGTCTATTCAGTCTCCTCTGCGTACAATCTGTTCTTCATGGCCAAAACGAGGCCGATCTGCGGTAACAAGATTTGGAAAGCGCGAGCACCGGCGAGGTGCAAATTCTTCATGTGGCTGGCTATCGAAGGACGATGCTTGACGGCCGACAATCTCCAAAAGCGCGGTTGGCCGCATCAGCCGTGTTGCGCTGTGTGCGCGACGGACCCAGAATCATGCATTCATCTCTTTGCCCACCGCAACTATGCCCAGCGCGTATGGGGCTTCGTTCAGCACTAGGTAAACGTCCAGTTTGAAGGGCCATCGGCGGCGCAGGAGCTGAAGATAGAGCTATGGTGGTGGAGAGTTTGTAGAGGCTACACCAAAAACCACCCTAAACTTTTTGATTCGCCGGTTATACTTGTACACTGGATTATCTGGAAGGAAAGAAACGCAAGGGTGTTACGGGCCGAGCATAAGACGCCGGCATAACTTCTGTGGGTGATCAAGGTGGAGTTCTCGTCATGGCGGGCAGCAGGCTACTTCAAGGGGATTCTTGTAGATACGCCACAATCTGGCGCCGCCTAAATCTGTTTAGGAGTTGTACGGTTGTATAGATGTAATCTTTGAGTTGGTTTAGGCCTTCGATGGCCTCTGTTGATAGCCTTTCTGTTGACTTCATTGTATCACTAGCGGCGGATTCACAACGAAAATGATCGGAGGTCCCGAAGGCAAGTTGTGTTACGTTTGGCTGAACTGTGGCTTGGAATGTCCTCTCATGTTGAGCTTCGGGTGTCTATATATATATATATATATGGTTATATCTAAAGAAAAATAATTTTTAGACCTAGTATACTGTGCACCCTGCTAAAATACTGTAGATCCGCCTCACTAGCCTGTACCTTTTTCTTCCCCTGCTCTTAATAAAATTTCGACCGGCCTTTTGGCCGGTCCGGCTATAAAAAGGCCGGTCCGGCTATAATAACTTGTATTGGTTTCTCTGAAAATTTTGAGAAGTTTACCATGCGGAGAGGAGGCAGTTAAGGAGTGTCATGTTGTATGGCACCCCGGAGAAATCCTCAGTTGATTTCCTCCGAATGATCCTCCAGAAGGTAGGACTGTGAAAAATAAAGTTCACAAATTAATTAGATGCTGGAATTAGCACGTCTATTCAGTAAGACTATTAATTGCAAGCAGCAGTTAGCAGTAAAAATTGCATCGTGTTTTATGAAAAGGAATATAATATAATCAGAACTGGACAAAGAAAGGGACTTATGTGGAATTGATGGTGGCAATATGTATAGGTGGAATTGCCCGAAGTTTATAGTTTAAATTACTAGAATAAATGAAGTAAAATAAGAAATGCATGGATCCCCAAATTCTAGCTTTCTTATGAACTAGTCCACGGGATAACTTCTTTAGCTGAGACAAAAGTTGTGCATGCCATTCTTGTGGAATATGCAAATTCGCTTCAGAAATGATACGTTTCCTGAACTCACCGAGAACCCGTTTGAAACACAGGAATTTCACAAGAATATTATTGAAATATCATAGTAAAAAATTTAATTTTTGAAAGCATCAATTTCTACGTTCCAAACAGAGCCTGAATTAAGTCAAAATACAGAAAAAAGAGTGTAATCCAAAAACTCTTTGCTTTCTCTCCACCTCCAATTTTTAACCCTCTCTTGGAAATAACAATCAACTCCCCCTCGAAAAAAAAACAACTGATCCAAAAGAGATGATGATGCATCAGATACTTACACCGGGGACAGGAAGAGAAAGAGAGCAATGACATTGCCTGAAATAACACAACCAAGCAGTAAGTTGAAGGGACCCAACAAGAACATCCACTAATTAAAACCAACAAAAAAAATACAAGAAGTTAATGTTACTACTATAAAAATGAAGAGCAATAACACTAACCAGAAATTCCAAACAGGAATTTGGCGACATCCTCCATCTCTTGCTCTGTTTTAGTTTCTTGCACTTACGAACTTAGCTTCTCCTTCAACGACACCAAAACAAAGGTGAAAGACAGGCTCCAAAGCTCTGTTCTTCTGAACAGGAGATGCTAGTGTGCAAGTGTTCAATGGATCAACAAGAAGCAGAAGTAAATGACAATGTGATGTGTGTTTGTATGTGTGGAGTGATGAATGGATACATGGACGGTTGCATGTACATATAGGAAGAGTTGGAGGGAGAGAGGAGGTATCGTTGGGTTCAGGGGAGAGTGCATATTGATTACGTTCTTATCTTGACCTCCCTGAAAACGAGTGCCCGTGTAGACGTGGAGTGTCGGGACAGTAAACAGTATTGTTTCAAGCACTATCGATCATATGTGAAGCTTCTTGTTTTGTCACCTCACAAGTCTGAATTTCACATCACCATCGTCTACCATTCAGTGGACTAGCTAATTGAAAACTATTGACAAAACATTAATATTTTCGCCTTAGTATTTCGCCCAGTGTTTGTGGTGTGTAGATTGTCTGCATCTTGAAGGATCTAAGCTTTTTTTTCCTTTAGGAAAGAAAGGAAGAACGAAGAATCTAGCATGCTTTTCCATGTTTTTTTCCAGTTGTATCGATGCCAAACCTCTGTAACTTCTAAAGATATACTTACTATGAATAGCGTTTGTATTCAATATAAAGTCAATGATTTAATATATATACAAGTACAAAGTATGGTATATATTTAAAGAACCCCTTGTACAATATATATCTAACACCCCTTTCAAACTTATAGTGGATGAACAACATTAAGTTTGGAGAGATAGAAATTGTGCTGGGCTCTAGTCTGCACCTTTGTGAAGAAGTCCGCTAACTGAAGTTCGAAAGACACATATTGAAGAGCAACAATCTGATTCTGCACCTGAGACCGCATGTAAGAAGCATCAACATCAATATGCTTCGTAAGCTCATGCTTCACCGGATTTGTAGCAATGCTAAGAGCCCCTGTACTGCTGTCTGCCTCTTAGTCTTCCAAGCAATGAGAGATCCACCAAGAAAAACACGATACGCTGAAAGAGACCGGCGATCAGAGTGATCACTAGCCCAGGTAGCATCAGAATATGCATGGAGATGTAAAGAGCTGGAACAAGGGAAAAACAGACGATGAGTGGTGGTTCCACGAAGATATCGTAGAACACGAAGAAGATGACTATAGTGGAGTTGAGTGGGAGCAGATACAAACCGGCTCAAGATATGCACAGGGTATGAAATGTCAGGACGAGTGACACCCAGATAAACAAGACTCCCAACAAGGTGATGATAGCGAGTAGGATCAGGAAGAGGCTCACCTTCAGTAGGCCGAAGATGAACATTAAGCTCTATGGGAGTCTCAGCGGTATGCTAATCTGTAAGAGAAGCACGATCAAGAAGGTCTTGAATATACTTTTCTTAGGACAGATAGAAACCCTCAGGCTTAGAAATAATCTCAATCCCAAGAAAATAGCGAAGAGGACCCAAATTAGACATGAGAAACTGCTCATTAAGACGCTCCTTGACAAAAGTGATAAACTGAGGATCATCACCAGTAATGATGATATCATCAACATATAAAAAGAGAAGCGTGCGACCACGAGGTGAAGTGTGAATAAAAATAGCAGGATCATGAGCACTGACAGAGAAATCAGCTACAGTGACAACAGAAGAGAAGCGATCAAACCAAGCACGAGGAGCTTGCTTGAGGCCATAAAGAGACCGGCGAAGGCGACAAACCATACCATCAGGAACAGAATAACCTGGTGGTGGCTGCATGTAAACCTCCTCACGCAGCTCACCATTGGGAAAGACATTCTTGACATCAAACTGAGAGATGGACCATGCCCAAACAGACACCACTGCAAGAAGAGTGTGAATAGTGGCCATGTGAGCCACAGGAGCAAAAGTCTCATAATAATCATGACCATACTCCTGCTGAAAACCTGTGCTATGAGACGAGCCTTGTAGCGCTCAAGAGAACCATCAAAGCGGGTCTTAACCTTGTAGACCCACTTGCACGTGATAGGAGTAACACGTGTGGGAAGAGGGACAAAATCCCACGTGCCAGTACGTTCAAGAGCAGTAATTTCCTCTGCCATCACATGTTGCCACTCCTGATGAACAACAGCATCACGATAAGAAGTCGGTTTGGCGAGAGCCGCTAAACAAAAGCGCGCAGGAGGCCGAATAGACTGACGATCACGAAGAGCATATCGAGGAGGAGAGGCCGAGGAAGATGACCCTTCAGAAGAAGATGGTGCATCAGGAGAATCCCCAACTCGCGGACGACGAGTGTAGTAGAGAGGATAAGAAGAAACAAGGCCAAGAGGAGCCTCTGGAGAGGATGTCAGAAGCAAAGGAGATGGTGAAGGAGGCACCGAAGAGGTCAAAGGCTGTGATGAAGGTGTGGTGACTATGGGAGTGGCAGAAAAGGTCAGGAAAGAAAGAGGCTCGACAAGGGTAGAAAGGGCGAGACTCATCGAAAGTGACATCTCGAGAAACCACATCCTTCGGCCAATAGGATCCCAACAACGATATCCCTTATGTTCAGCGCTATAGCCCAGAAAAACACACTCCACAGACTGAGCCGTCAGCTTAGTACGCTCATGCGGGGCAAGAAGAACATAGCACACACACCAAAAAAAAGTGAAGACTAGAATAGTCAGGAGTTTTGCCACAGGGGTGTTCAACTGGGATCCCATCCTGAAGAGCAAAAGATGACTGAATATTAATCAGGAAAGTGGTAGTAGAAATAGCCTCAGCCCAGAAATGTGGTGGAACAGCAGAGGCAAGCATAAGAGCACAGGTGCTCTCAAGAAGATGACGATGTTTCCGTTCAGCCATACCATTCTGGGCATGAGCACCAAGGCAAGAAAACTGAGAGAGAGTGTCATGCTCAGCAAGAAAATCATGAAGAACTCCTGACAAGTATTCCCCCAGCAAAGTCAGCACGAAAGACAATAAGAGAATCAGACTGAGTACGTATCATGGTGGCAAAAGTCTTGTAGATGGATAAAACTTCACTACGAGATGACATAAAATATATCCATGTGTGACGAGAAAAATCATCAATAAAAATTATATAATATCGATGACTTCCTTTCGAAACAAAAGGAGTCGGACCCCATACATCAGAATGAACAAGATCAAAAGGACGATGTGACACTAACTCACTGGAAGGATAGGGAAGTTGAAACTGTTTACCAAGCTTACAACCCTGACAATTTAGAGAAGCATCACCAGACACAGACCCTAAAAGACCGCGATGAAGTAAAGAGGATAGACGTAACCCGCAAAGATGTCCCAAACGATGATGCCACTGAGTAAAAGACACAATGGAGGATGTAGCAGAAGCCGTGGCAACAGTGGAGGCGACAAGACTGGCAGTGACAGCGGAAGGAAGAAGAAGCCGGTCAAGCTTCCAAAAACGCTATGAGAATGGCGTTGAGGGCCAGTACCAACCAGAATCCCCGTGCGTCGATCCTGAACACAACAAGAATCAGAATAGAGAATAACACGACAACCATGATCAGTGAGCTGACCGGCAGTTATAAGCTGCATGGTTAGTTTGGGAACATGAGAAATAACATAAACATGAAAAGAGGAATTCGAAAGTGTACCTCGTCTTGCGACAGAGAGAGAGAGAGAGGTACCATCTACTACCTGAACAGTGATAGGAGCAGCTAAAGGATGAATGGAAGTGAGACTGATGGAATCAGATGTCATATGAAAAGAAGCTCCAGAGTCAAGAATACAAGGTGATATACCTGAGGAAGAAGTAGAAGGTGGTCTTTCATTAGAAAACTGTGTAGTAGAACCAACAGACCCGGACGGTCCAAACGTAGCCATGCGACGTAGCAGTGTGAGAAACTCTTGAGAATCAGAAGCACCAGAGCTCCTCTGAGAAGAGAAACCACTAGTTCCCTGTGGAGGACAGCCACCACGACGTAAATCCTTTTTCTTCTTGTAGCAGGTCCGCTGAACATGTCAATCCTTGTTGTAGTAAGTGCAATGTAATCCCCTACCAACAACAACTGTCACTGGTGAAGACACAACCAGTGACGGAGTAGCTGTAGTAGGTGTAGAAGCTGGAAGAGCTGCTAGAACCAAAAGAGATGATTGGAACAACAGCAAACCCGTAACACGAAGGCGAATCTCCTCAGCACGAATAGCTGCAAGGGCCTCTAACAAAGTCACACGAGGGTGTCGTGCCAGTAACTGAGCACGAGTCTACTCAAACTCAGCTCGAAGACGTGTCAAGAAGTCATAGATGCGACGAAGCTCCAGATGAGACTGCTGATGCTGACAAGTGTGGCCAACATCTGATCCCAAAGAGTCAATCTGACGTCATATCACAGATAATTGGGCATAGAACTCGTTCACAGTGGCATCTCCCTGCTGTAGTGATTGCTCTTGACGCACAACAGAAAGATATAAGGAATCACCAGATGGCTCGTAGCGATTGCGCAGATGTGTCCATATCAACTGTGCTGAAGCCAAACCAACCACATCCCTGGTTAATTTCACCTCCATGCTAGCAACTAGAATAGCAGAGACACGAGAATCCTCATCAATCCATGTCTTGTACGCAACATACTGAGTCTGAAAAGTCTCCATAACATCCTCAAAAGCATCAGCTGCGTCCTTACGAGCTTTTTGGTAGTCTTCGGAAGCACATGCTCAGCAGGTGAAGTAGGGCGAGGCGGACAAGGCAACTCACCGGTAAGAAACTCCCAAAGGCGCTGGCCACGCATGTGAAGACGTATATGCTAAGACCAGTCCTGATAATTGAGACCATCGAATATCACCGGGCTGTGAGGAACAGAAACAGTGCCCATTGGTAGGCGGCGCTGGACGGTGTGGTGACCAAGGCAACAAAAATCTAACAGGCGGTGATGGATGGCACAACGGTTAGAATGACGGTTTTTTTCTCAGATCCGGCTTTCTGGCTCAAAAGGCCGGTGTGCCTTCGACCGAAACGATTTGGTCAAAGGCTGATTCGGTCGAATGCCGAGCGCACCACACGGGGGGAACCGTAGTTCTCCCTGGTGGCGACGGCCCCGTGAGCAATGACACCAAATGCCCGACGGAGCGGTGGCGACTTCGGCGCGTGATGCGGCCGTTAGCGGCGGCCTGAGCGGCGATGGCGATGGCCCAAGAGCGGCAACGACCGATAGCGGCGGCGACTGGCAAGAATAATGACCGTGCTCAAGAAGGTCTCCGAGCGACCACGGGCGAGACCAGCGTCGGTGAGACGACAACGGCGGCAAGACGGCTTCAGAGTGCGACCGCAACGACAAGTGGTGGCGCATTTACGAGGGTACGGGAAGTGCGGCGACAACGGACGGCAGAAAAACTGGCGGCGGTAACTATAAGACCCTAACCCTAACCTCACTCTAATACCATGTTATGAATAGCGCTTGTATTCAATATGAGCCAAGGGGCCAATATACATACAAGTACATGGTATGACATATATGCAAAGAACCCCTTGTACAATACACATATAACAATACCAACCACCACTAAGGTACTAACTCCTGACGGAAGACAAGAGTATCGTGGTGCTATTAATCGGCAGTCATGATTTATATAATTGAAATGATTTTTCAAAATAAATCGCTCAATTAATTTGATAAATAATTTTTTGAAAGAGTCCATTTCTTACAATTAATACTTCTATACATCATTCCACCTAACGGGATTAATTAGTTTGAACATCCAAGTAATTAATCACTACATATTAGTTAGTCTATTTTTTTTTCTGAAAGATTCAGAGGATCCATGAATATAACATAGGTCAAGATTGCCGTCGATAGTTTACGGTTAAACCATATATGCGCCCGTCATTGGGTGTTTTCGGAGAAACTTCGTATGATCTTGGGGGACAACTCTCAGTTTAGCAAATTATGGATTTTGTTGTCAGTGTGGCCAGCGGTCAGACCGGTCGTATGAGATTTTGAGAATTAGTGTTGGAGAGTTCGTGTTATATCTAAATAATGAGTTGTATTAAAGATAGACTCTACTTTGAGACTATAAATAAAGGTTGTGAGATCCTACGGGAGACACACAATTACTTCCAAAAAAATCGACATGGTATCAGAGCTTACCCGATCTCATCCCTAACCCTAGCTGTCGTCATCGCCATCCACCACAGTCCACAGTCGCCGTTGCCATCGCCATCCACCACCGCCGCCGCCGCTGGCTGTCGTCTTCACCACCCGTGGCGGGCCGCTGCCGCCTCGGGCCGAGGCCACTGGGCCATCGCTGGTCACCCGAACCGCCACCACGGTGACGCGGTGGGCCGCAGCCGCCTGGTCGCCGGGTGATACCGCCGAGCCGAGGCCACCGGCCGTCATTGACCGCCGAAGCCGCCGCCACGGTGCCGCACGTGGGAGCACCAAAGAAGAAGGGGAGCAGAGCTGGGAAGTAGAGGAAGAAGTCGTCAACTTGGACTCGGTCTGAAGCTTGATCTGGATCTGAAGAAGAGAGGGAGTAGTCTCAGTGACTCGATCTGGATCTGAGGAAGAGAGGAAGTTGTCTTGGTTGCATCGGCCGGAGAAGAAAGGGGAGCAGAGGAAGAAACGTCGGCCAAAAGAAGAAAGGGGAGCAGCACAGGAAGGAAAATCGCGTGGTGGGTGAAGAAAGTAGGCGAGAGAAGAGGGACGAAATGTAATACTCCGGAATAGAATTCGGTAAATAGAAAGAAGCTGGAGGGGGTAAAAGACAAATGCAAACTCGAATTTCGATTCGTGGGGTTTTGCTTTTCTTCGCCAACTGGGCATGGCCGCCACCCAGAGGCCCAAGAGGGGAGGCCACCAAGGGGGCGGCCATGGGAGGCGCCCAACCCTAGCCGCCTCCCCACTCCCTCCTCTCCCCCCTAGAGCCGCCGCTGCCTCCACCCCTTTCCTCCCCCAACCAGCGCCTCCTCCCTCCCAGGCGCCTCCTCCTCCCCTCGGTGCTGGTCTCCGGTGATCGCCGTCGTCGACTCCCAAGGCCCAAGCTGTTCCTCCCAACCGGTCTCTCCTCCTTCCTTCAGTTTTGGTGGTCGATCCAAGGTAGGAAGGGAGAGGGAGCAAGGGGGGTTTTGTTGGGAGCGTGATCTTCATCCCCCAGCAAGTCTTCAAGGGTAATGATCGTGTCTACTCACTGTTTGATTTGTTTTAGATGCGAAATTGTTCGTTAGAGTCAAATCAGATTGCTGTTCCAGATCGTCCAGATTAGGTTCAGTCTGTTTTGCGGCCAATTGAGGGTTGTTAGAGGCCGAATCACGGGTTTTCGTCTCCTATAGTTTTGTTCATGAGGTCGTTAGCTTTCTTTTGGCACTGAGATCACGAGATTCCGCCTTATAGTTTAGGAGATATGAATTTTTAACATGGCTGCTCATTCTGCATCTTGGATCCGGGATGTATCGGTTGTTCCTCGGTTTTGATCTAGTTAGAATCAGATTCAAAACCTCCACCCCAATAGGTTATTGTAGCCCTTTAAATTATCTTTCCAAGTTGATAACGATTACCTCAATTGGATCAGTAGATTGAAAGTTACATCATTTTCTTTGCTCTGCTCGCAATGCATGCAGATGTCCATCGGTTGCTTTCAACTGTTGTTTAGGCCACTAGTTTGGCCGAATCAAAGAACCTCACCAACTAGAGTTTCGTAGCCTAGTGCGTTAAAAGTATTTGAGCACTAGTTTCAAGTCATTATGATATTTAATTACGATTTTTCTCGTACTGCTGATTAGAAGGGATGAAATTGGGCTGATTAGTTAGGACGTCATTTTGAGCCATTGCTTACGTTTGGTTAGTTAGAGAGTTTTGGTAAAACGCTTGTAGCACGTCATGTCTTGTTAGTCTTGTTTTGATTAATTATTTGTGTAGGCGGTGGGGCAGTGAGTGGAGAAACACCTTCGTTGCCTCCTAGTGCGTCACATCGCGAAAGGCAAGTACAATGTGTTAAGACATGATGATTACAATTGAATGTTTTTGATGCGATGTTACTTCTATGATCCACGTTCATACTTCATATTTTACAGTTGAATGTTTTTGATGTGATGTTATTTCTATGATCCATGATTCAAACTTCATGATATTTATTCGTTCTTAGTTGATAATCCATGTGAATGAAAGAGGTGACACTCATGGCATATATTCATTCTATTCTTGCATGGTTCGTGTTCCGTCCATGGGAGTGGAATTGTTAATACCCATCAATTTCAGTATGGGCATGTAAGACCCACCATTCCAATGTGGGCAATTTCGGACACCCGTATAAAACGTTCTTCATACGGTGATTCGATCCCCGGACTTTGTTAAGTACGGGCTTAAGTGAGCACCGACGGGTGTGTCACTCGCTATACCGGTATGAGCATGTGTGTAGTCCTTTCCCTTCAATGCATCCATTCATTCCATTCATACTCATAAGTGTTCAGAGATAAGTTCAGACTTCGTATTGAGATAGACTTGTTCCTAACCTTGTATGTTCAATTGTTTACTGTACTTGCTGAGTTTCTACTCATTCTTGTTTTCTGTATTTCTTTAGGTGATCGTTGATGATGACTCTGTTGGGAGGGAGTAGGCAAGCACATTTCACACAGTTCACCATAATTTACTTTCTTTGATAATGTCGATTATGTCTTTATTTGTTAACCGAGGAACTGTAATAAATAAGATTACTACTGCATGATATTTCTCTCCATGTTATGCTGTCCTGTCAAATGATGCTAGTGGTTCGTTTTAATCATTCCTTGATTATGTTCTGATGAATTCAGTCTTTATTCCTGCCATGATTCTATTAAAGTTGGTCTCTATATGTACTTAGAGGAGTTACAGTCTAAAATCTTCCGCAGTTTGGTTATAAGATAGTTCTTTAGGTAGCATCTTGGCTTCCGAATAGCCAGGGTGTTACACGAAAAAAGAGAGAAAAAAGGGGTTCTCTATTCAGAAAAACAATCAATTGACATCGCTCCTACACGCCCCCAACTCCACAACGCTTCCCCGGTACTGAACAGTCTCCCCTTGTTGTCTCGGTACTAAAAAATGTAACTTTCGACTCACAAGTCCGATTACGGTAAACCATCCAGTTCTAGATTCTACACAAAATTCTCCACATTTTCTTAGATTACCATGACTTCTAATTAAATCATATAACCCCCCGTTTTTATCCTAGAAGATCGATCTGTCATCTTCTGGACAACGAGTCTTACTAAATTCATAACTTTTATTTTACCAGACCAAAATTCGAGTTCCTAGATTCTACAGAACCCTTGGACAATTATCTACATCTATCATGTAGATCAAAAACTCTAATTAGTTCATTTACTATTTTTAATCTTCAGTCTACCAAGATGATACCAAAAGACGACAACTCCCTAGACAATAGTCTTACAAAATTCATAACTTGAAAATTACTCGTCCGCTCGACATGATTAAATATTCTATGGAAATATACTAAAATTCTCTACAATTAACTATTGGATGATATTTCTAAAATTCGCCAATAAGGTACCCATAATAATCGTACAACAGAGCAGCAGACTAAACAGATCTATTAATCGGTCACTCGACTAGAAAATTCTAAAACCCCTCTCTAATTTTGATTATAATCTCTAATTAAATTAGCAAAATGGAGAGGAAACAAAATTACAGATCGTTACCCACAAGAATTCGAATCTCTACTTTTTTTTCTCCTAATCTTCTCCTTCTCTTTCCTTACTGTTCAAGCCACATGGATGCACGCAAAAGATGCAACAACCAAAACTTGCATGTGGCTGGAGGTTTGCATGCGGCTGTACTTCTACAGTAGATGGCTTTGGCCGAGAGCATAGCCACACGACAGCCTTCACGCGCACACGCACACGCACAAACGGCTCCCGTGGCGTGGGAGCGCCGCCAATCTTGGCGACCACACGCGAGAACCAACTAACGTTGTTTGGCCGAACGGAACAACCCAAAGTGAGAGGCGATTGGCGAGAGAAAATGACGATGTCGACTGGCGGCGCTCGGAAAGTGAAGGATGGAAACAACTAGGGTTTTAGATTCCATTTCCCCCCACGATCCTTTTATCCAAACGTGACTCAACTCCTCAATAAAACTCTAAAATAACCCATTTTCACGTATCTCTTTTTGTCTAATTACACATAGACCCTCAACATGGTTATTTTCAGAATATTACAGACTGAACCCAAAGTTTGAGAGTAGAAAAGCTGCCATGTTTCACTTGGCAAACTGCCTACCATGTAGGAGGCTATTTCGGTTATGGTGCAGGGGGAGGTTTGACTACGAGTAATGGGGGGCAACAATCCGGTCAGATCCGCATACACCATACCAGATGATAGGGAGTGTTACAACTGTGGGATGAGAGGACATCTAAGCCGTTCTTGTCCTTATCCACAATATGGAGGTCGTGGTGGTCATGGAGGCCGAGGTGGAGATCGTGGTGGTCGTGGAGGTCGAGGTCGAGGAAGGGGGCGAGTTGGCCTCAGGGCTAATGTAGCCCTGACAGAGGAGATCACGCCTGTTACTTTGATGGGCGAGCAAGCTGTGTAGCGGGAGAAGTAGCAACAGGGAAAGGCATGGGAGACTTCTTATGATTCCACCTCTTTTGGTAACTTTGCAAACTACACCCACGTGGGTGAAGGTACTCAGGCACATGCACTTGCATCCACATATAAGCACTCTCATATTGATTAGATCATAGATTTAGGGGCATCCAAGCATGTCACGAGTTCACTTAGTGCTTTCGCATCTTACACCCCCTATGCTAATTCTGAAACTGTCCAAACAGTGATGGAACCTCCTAGCTTATTCAGGGTGTAGGATCTATAGAGTGCACACAATCTATTGCTTTATCATTCGTTTTGCTTGTTCTCTCCTTTCCAGTTAACCTTCTTTCAATCATTTCTATCATTGACCAATTCAAATGCACTACCACATTTGATGAGAATTTGTGTTTATTCCAAGAGAAGAGAACTAGAAAGAGGATTGGGACTGGAATAAGGTGTAATGGGTTGTGGTACATTGACTAGGTTGATGCGGCATTGGCTATGGCAATAGAAGGAATCGAGGGGGAAGTTTTATTACATCATAATCGCTTAGGACATCTATCATTTGAGAGTTTAAGTCAATTATACCCTGATTTGTTCAAAATGGTAGACAAGAGTAAACTTGTGTGTGATGCTTGTGAGTTTGGAAGACATACACGGTCTACATATAGTAGCATTGGTCTTCGGGGTTATAAACCTTTTATATTAATGCATTCGGATGTTTGTGGTCAGTGCTCGGTTACTTCTATGAGTGGTTTTGAGCGGTTTATCACATTTATTGATTGTTATACTTGTATGACTTGGATTTATATGATGAAACACAAGAGCGAGGTCCTTTGATGTTTTCAGGACTTCCATAGGATGGTTGCTACTCAGTTTGATGCAAAGGTTTAGATTCTTCGATTAGATAATGGAACTGAGTATTTTAATAAGGGGTTTGCAACGTATCTCTCAGAAGAGGGGATACTTCATCAGACTACTTGTCCAGGAACCCCACCTCAGAATGGAGTGGCAGAAAGGAAAAATCGAGATTTGTTGGAGATAGCATGTTCACTCATGTTTCAGATGAATGTACCAAAGGGATTGTGGAGCGAGGCAGTAATGACAAAAGTGTATCTCATCAATCGTATGCCATCTCGAATACTTGAGGTCTCCAGCTGAACTTCTTTTGGGTCAACGGGAGTTCAAAGCGCCTCCCAAGGTGTTTGGTTACGTGTGTTTTGTACCAGATCACCGACCAGCGGTTGGCAAACTAGATCCACATGTATTAAAATGTAGTTTTATAGGCTATTCATCAAGTCAGAAGGGCTAGAGATGCTAGAACCCAATTGAACGAAAGTTGTTCGTGAGTATATATGTGACATTCCGGGAGTTTGAGCCTTACTACACAAATGGAGATACTCTTGATCATTTTTTGGAGTTCTCTCCTATCACTTAGGGTGACAATCGAGAGTGGGAGAACAAGGAGAGTTAACGAGAAGAAGTCATTGTAGGGACAATTCTATGCCTAAACCTAACGGAATATGCGAGAGATGTGATAGCCCCAAAAGAATTGAAGGTTTACCAGTGAAGATGTTTTGGAAAACAAGGGGAGAAGCCAAGAGACAAGCAGTCAGCACCTGAGTCATCAACGACAGAGCTTTCTGAACAGTCGGCATTGCCATAGCCATAACAACATTCTGAATAGCCAATTTTGCCAGTTGATCCAGTCCCAAATCCCTCCTCGGGTCTCTCTCCATCAAGTTCCTTGCCTCTCCTTGGGGCGAGTGGTAATGTTCATTCTAATCACTCCCATCTAGAGTTACCACTCGCACAACGTAGGAAAACTAGAGATAATGTAGGAAAGCCTCCAATCTGGTATGGCTTTGAGCATGACATTGCAAATTTTATCTCATATTCCCATATCTCACCTGTATAAAAAGCATTTATTGCATCTCTTCAGATAGTGCATGTTCCAAAGGATTGGCGAGCTGCTAAGCAGGATCCTAAGTGGAAGGATGCCATGAAGGAGGAACTTAGTGCACTTCAGAAGAACAAGACATATCACCATATTGGAGGTTTATGTTGATGATATTGTGATTACTGGAGATGATGCCGAGGAAATCAAGTCCTTAAAGAAAAAACTGGGAGATACATTTGAGGTGAAGGATCTTTGACCTCTTCAATACTTTATTAGGATTGAGATTGCCCGTTCTTCGAATGGTATAGTTCTCTCATAGAGGAAGTGTGTACTTAATCTGCTGGCAGAAACAGGTATGCTTGGCTGTCACCCTATTGCTTGACGTGTTGATTGGAATCATAAGCTATGTGATGAGTCGGGATATCCAGTTGACCAGGTTGCTTATCAAAGGTTTGTTGGGTGTCTCATCTATTTGTGTCATACAAGACCTGATATTTCATATACAGTGAGTGTGGTTAGTCAATATATGCATGATCCCAGAACAAGACACATGATGTTGTCTATCGAATCCTGCAGTATTTGAAGAGTAGCCCTGGGAAAAGCCTTTGGTTTAGGAAGAATCAACATCTGAATGTGGAAGTGTATTGCGATGTTGATTGGGCAAGCAATGTGAATGACAGGAGATCTACCTCTAGATATTGCATCTTTGTGGGAGGTAACCTTGTGTCATGGAGAAGCAAGAAGCAGGATGTTGTGGCTCGGTCTACTGCAGAGGTAGAGTACAAAGCAATGGCGTTGGGTGTGAGTGAAATGATATGGATGAAAGGTTTATTGCCCGAGCTTTGAATATGGAGGAATAATCTTTTGGTGTTGCATTATGGTAATAAGTCTGTAATCAACATTGTTAACAACCCAGTTCAGCATGATCGTACCAAGCATGTTGAGATTGATAGATTTTTTCATCAAGGAAAATCTCGATAGTAGAATATTGAAGTTGGAGTATGTCAAGTCTAGTGAACAGTTGGCTGACTGTTTTACTAAAGGATTATGTCATAGTGAGTGTGCTACAATATATAACAAGATGTGCATGATTGATATATTCGACCCATCTTGATGGGGAGTGTTGGAGAGTTCATGTTAGATCAAAATAATGTGTTGTATTAGAGACAGACTCTACTTTGAGACTATAAATAAAGGGTGTGAGGTCCTACGGGAGACACACAATTGTTTCTAAAAAAAATCCACAATTGGGCACCAAACACATCCCAAAAGTTCCTAAATGCAGAAATATGGTATTTAAAAAAAATTTGTATGATTATCTGTTGCCATCATTTTTTCCTGCATTTTTGGAGAATTATTTGAATTGCATTTTCTCTTTTGCCAGCACAAGCGGTGTAAGGCAGAAACGCTAAACACATATACCCTAAAGATGGAAAGCTTAGAAACAGAAAATGCAAAAGTAAAATAAACTTAAGGTATTGCCTTTTTAAATATTACCTGAAATGAAAACCCTAAAATCGAAAACATGTTCAAAACCTAAATCCTCCGAATGATCAAAAGCCGATTAGAATTCTTTAAGCAAATATCATATTTTATCTATCATTGCATGAGAGTTTCTTAAAACAAATATCAGAATTTTAGTAAGCCTAAAATTCCATCTCTTTTCATTTTTCCAAGCTTTCCCTAATCTTTTCCTTTTACCCTATTTACTATTCCTGTGACCGAACCATTATGAGCCGCTCATGCAACCGAACCAGCTCTTCGGTCACACCGTCACTCACCAGTCACCTTTCTTCTCCCTCCCGACACCCACACATGTGCTTCTCTCCCATCAACCTTCTCTGGCCAACCTCTCCATGACGCATCCATGGAGAGCATCGCCCGTCACTCAAGCATCGCCTGCGCCTATGCTGCATCGCATCCACATCACTGTGCTGCCAAAGCAGTGTTGCGCCCATCCCACCTCGCCTACGCCCATGCCGACCGAGCCACCACCGGTCTCTCCTCCTGCATCCCTATTTAACCACCACACTGAGCCACCTAGCCCCCTTTTTCCTCTCCCCCACTCCATCTTCCTCCTCAACGAGCTCAGAATCGCTTGGAGCGGCCATGCCCCGACGTCTTCCCTGAAGTCGGCCGCCACCCCGTTTGCTGTTCCTGCTGCCTGGGTGAGCCACTTCTGTTTTTTGTTCACGTCAAATCATGTTCTAGTCTTCCCTCCTCAAAATCTGTCAATCTATTTCAGGGATTGTGAAGAGGGAGCTCATCGCTTTGTCCTCTTCCTCGCGACCAGCCAAAAGCCGCAGCCACCATCGCCGTCCTCCCTCTGTCGAGCTATGCTCCAATCTCTCGCGACCAAAGCACCTCCTTGCCCTCCCCATTCATCCCTCGCACCATCTTCGGCTGTACCTCTCCCCAACGTTGCCGCCACGATGTCCCCATCGCGCCGCCCTAGTCTTTCACAATTGGCCCAACTCAGTCTCCCTCGGCCCCCTTTTACCACTCTGGTAAGTTCCCCTTAACACTCTCGAGCTCATGCACGCACCAGTTTATCCCCTCTTTCCCTCTGGTGCCGCTACTCCATTTCCTTCCCCGACTCTAGCCGCCACTTGCCGTCGCCCGGCCATTCCCATCCACAGTTGGCCACGTCATCTCCAGCTGGTTCCATTTTGCCCACCTCCAGCCGCCGATGAAGCTCCCCTCGCCGGTGTTGAGCCCTGCCCGTGATGCCCTCTACTTCCTCTGTTCCCTCTGCATCGTGTGCTTCTCTCTCTGTTGGAGTATATGATAGGTGGGGTCCTCTGCTCAGCTCTCTCTGTGTGGGTGTCTCTCTTGTGTGTATGTATGACAGTAGGGGCCCCTAGTTGAATGACTAATCTAGATTAGTTAGTAGAATGATTAGTGAGGGAGTTTACTTAACAATTTGCAGAAACAATTGAGTTAAGTAGTGACTGAGATAAGTAATTAGAGGATAATTAAGAATAATCAGTAAGTTGTTACCATTTATAGTACAAGTGCAATCATAATCAGGAAGGACATTTTGTTGAATCAGTTATCAATATATGATTAATAGAGTATAAATTAAATGGGCCATTGGCATTTGATCAAGAGAGCCAAACTAATTAGAAGTTGTGATTAGAACATAATTGTCTCAATAAATAGTGTACTATAGGCCTTGGATATAATGATGATAGTGACTAAACTAAATTAGTTAAAACAAGTAATCCGAATGATAATTAGTGGATGATATAATAGGGTTAATTCAAGTAATTAGAGGGTAGTGAGCGCCATTAGTAGATAAACGTATGGAACCAGATTTGATGACAAATCATATATTATAAAATCATCCTAAGTGACATATGAACACTAGACCAATGCTAAAGTGATTATATAAAGATGTTAGCAAATAAAATACAATTTCGAGTGATCAATAATCAACTCAGGTAGCTAGAACGTAGAATGATAGTTGTGTTTAGACGTATACATACACACACAATCCAATGACTAGTAGGCCCTAGACTACTGTCATACAATCATAAATGATAGCAAGGACCATACATCAATGGGCAATGGCATGTGCGCCCACTAGTAGAGTAATGCGTCATAGAAATACTAATCTTCTTGCTATATTGAAATACTAATCTTCTTGCTATGCTGAACCATGTATGTTTATATATGTGCCATGCCCCACATACAGCAGAGGTTATTTGTGAAGCGCTATATAAAAGCCTGCAGAATTGGAATCTTGATTGCAAACTATCTACTTTGACTTTGGACAACTACTCAACAAATGATAAATTGGTTGAAGCAATAGAGACAAAGGTTGGTCCATCTAATCTTTTATTGGGTGGAAAGATTCTACATATGCGTTGTTGTGCATATATTCTTACCTTGATTATGAAAGATGGATTGAGTGTCATGGAGCATAGCATTAAGAGAGTACCTGATAGTGTTTCCTATTGGACAGCTACACCAAAGAGGTATGAAAAATTTATGAAAGCAGCTCGGTTTGTTAAGGTTGAAATAACTAAAAAGATTGGTCTTGATTGCAAAACTAGATGGAATTCAACCTATGTTATGCTTAGTACTGCTATTCCCTATAAGAAAGTCTTTGAGAGGTTGAAGCAACTAGATATGCAATTTATTTTTGCACCAACAGCTGCTGATTGGAATTTTGCCTCAACTGTTTGTGAGAAATTAAGCCTCTTCTATGAACTCACTGAAATGTTTTCTGGAACTAAATATGTAATAGCTAACATATTCTTTCCAAAGATATGTGAGGTCAAAATGTATATGAATAAATGGCTAGGATGTGGAGATCCAATAATTGAGGCTATGTCTGTTGAGATGATAAAAAAGGTTGACAAGTACTGGTCTGATATTCATGGTTTGATGGCCATTGCTATTATTCTTGATTTACGTCGAAAAATGATAATGTTACATGCATGCTATATTGCCCTCTTTGGTGAAGAAAATTCTGAAGAGAATGTTACAAAGAGTTATAATTGTTTATGTGAGTTGATGAATGAGTACCAAGTGCATAGTGGAGAAGAGGGTATGGCTACATCATCTAGTACTAGTGTTGCAACCGGTGCTAATGAGGTGCTTTCAATATTTAAAACACTAGCTGCTAGTAAGAAAAGTACCGGTGTAGTAAAGACCAAAAGTGAGCTAGATCGTTATTTGGAAGAAGAAACTCTTCCTTGCACAAATGAGGAATTTGATATACTGGGTTGGTGGAAGGTGGCTGGGACACGTTATCCTACATTGCGGATGATTGCCCGTGATATATTGGCTATTCCAATAACAACAACAGCTTCTGAATCAGCTTTTAGCACTAGTGGTAGAGTGCTAAGTGAACATCGCAGTCGTCTCATTCCATCTATATTGGAGGCATTGATGTGCTCACAAAGCTGGCTTTGGAATGACCTTAAAGGTATGCAATGCAACCAGTGATGTAAATATTTCAAATTTTCTATGTAATTGCAAACTAGTGATGTAATGCAATGTTTACTTTTCAGGTGAAGGAGGAGTTGAGGGTTTATGGATATGCCTTGAAGACATTGAAGAGGAGCTTAAAGATTGTTGTTCAATCTCGATCGTCGACTCTGATTGAACTATTTTCATATATTCTACTCTTGCTGCAAACTTAATTTGTTTATGTGTGAGGAACTATGTGTGACTGTGTGAGGAACCACAGTTTGTATTTTCTTTTTATTTGTTGAACTTGATTAGTTGTCTTGTTGAACTTGATGTGTGATTGTGTGAATTGTGATTTATGATGGATTTTATTAGTTGTTGAATGTGTGATGCACTATTGATGTGAATTGAAATGAACTTGATGTGTGCATTGTGTGTGTCATTGTGTGTGATGAGTATGCCCGCGGGCGATGGGTACCCGTGGGCGATGAGTACCCACGGGCGACGGTGCATTGTTCGCGGGTAAACGGGCATACCCGCGAGCGACGAGTACCCGCGGGCGACGGGTATGGGCGAGGTTCTTCGCCCGTCGTCCTTCGCGGGCATGCCCGTGGGGAAAAATCGGGGTCACAGGTATGGGTATGGGCATGGGCGAGCACTACCCGTGTCCGCCGCGCCCGATTGCCATCCCTATCAATGGCATGTGCGCCCACTAGTAGAGTAATGCGTCATAGAAACATACACTTGCGAGAGGGCCCTACTAACTTGTCGATTAGGTAAATAGATTACCTTAGCTGAAACCTAACTAGGATGGTGGCATGTCACTAAAACATGTACAATAGCCAATATCACTAAGTGTTTAGTTAAACAAATTGCTAGTAGCTAAGTTAGGTATAATCATTATATTAGATAGTCACGAAGGTTAGTAGTGGCTATGATCTAGCTTCATGCTAATGATAGTAATCAAGACAATAGGGTCAATCCCTAAGCGAAGGCTAGTAGGCTGGAGCCATAGATCTTGTAAGGTAGTTATTTACTTAACTACAAGCAGTCATTAAGTGAACTAGGCCCCATGTGTCAATGAGACTTATGTCTACCCTATGCGAACCCCGCACTTATGCATAGGTCTCACCTGACTATCATGGAACTTCCTCGGTAAATAGGAAGTAATAACTAAATAAACCATTAGAGTAGCTAGGTGCTGTATATGGATATCGGTGATAAGTCCCCAGATTAGCGATAGTAGCCCAATCACCAATCGACACCATATAGACTCCAGCTATCGTCCATCACCATCCATTCCCAGTAGTAGCACCCTTCGTGATCCGAAAGTGGATCAGAGAGTCCTACCTAACTGGGTGATCCCTCCCATCTAAGTAACCGATGAGGAATATTCCTATGAATATTCTCTCCTTTCCACTGGAGTCCTGGATCCTTGCACTAGCAGACTTCTCGAGAACTCGATCCATCTCGCCCTCACTCTGGATCAACCAGTGACCTAACCCTAAGTTTGACTATCAACCCAAAACCCCACCACTAGACCGAACAAATAGAGTTTGGGTTTATATACTTCGTCTAAAGTATTTCCTTCATTCCAGATATCTCTGGATGTTCTTCATTCTTTTTGGAGTATTTCCTTCATCAACTTCCTTGAATTACTTCGTCAACTCCACTAGGTATGATTAGTTTCATCTAGGTAACTCCACTAAGTTAGATATATTTTCTTTCATTTGAAGTGTTTTTCATTTGGTTTAAATGTCTTTGAATTTATGGATTTCATTTGAATGCTTCCAAACATTCTTGGGTTCAATCGTATTCTGCGTAGTTAGACTTTGAAGCTATGAAGAAGAGCGTTCCCAACAAGAACGAGACCGAGACCAAGACCAAGATTACCAGAACATTGAGTAAGATGATTATCAGAACATTGAGCAAGGCGAGTCAATACTTTGATCATACTGCACCTGCATTTTGCAATTATATTATTTTAAATTATAAAATTGCATTGCTATGATTTATACAACTATATTTTTCTACCTCGTAGTTAATGCCTTAATGATAATTGCATATAAATTCCAATCCTTGAACTTGGATATTATCCTTGTTACCCTAGAATTAATGGTTTACATACTAGTTAATAAGTCTGTATTTAAGTGTCATGCTTAGCCTTGCTTAGATACATTGTCATTCGAGGAGTAATTTGCCCGACGAGATTCAACCATTTGAAAATAAAATTGGGCAGTCGAGGATGGAGCCTGGCTGGTATGTTGGATTAAAGGTAATTTTAAAAACAAAAGAGAAAACCTAAAAAAATAGATTTTGACTTGGGCCGCTGGAAAGAGTGGCTATGCCGGGTGCATGACAGAGTGGGTATGTGGAAGTACCGCCCAATTCAATAAAGGACCGAGTTCTTGTGATGACCTCCCATGTAAAAATAGTGCAACCACAAGTCTATAATGGGTACGACCTGGTTAACTAATTTGTTCACCTCGATGTGGCTTCGCGGTCGGTAGAATTGTCGCGTGGGTAGGGCAGAAGCCACAGAGAAACCACATGACGCAAATGGGAGACCTCCTGTGGGCGAGGCCCAAGGAGGTGATACCTAGCGGTGTTTAGTTGCATTGAGGTGGGACATTGCAAAGGCCTTGTGATAATCAACTTAGTCGCATACCTATGAAAGTGTGTTGGAAATATTATAAGTTGAATATCTCTTGTGGGTAAAACGTACAAACTCTACAGAGTAAGAAAACTATTTAGATAGCCATGCTCACGATCAAGAGTGGCGCTGAGAACTTGCTTGATCTAGCTTTCATTTTTATAAAATAATTTGTGGGTGGAATGAAAAAGGTGGATTAGAAAATAGAGATTTAAGATGGCCTGGTTGGGCACAAGTGGTAAGTACGGGATGTGACCCGAGAAATAAATACGAGCATTGAGTGGACGGAGCTACTAAATGGTATAAGAGATGGAATCTCCACTAGTACTTTATATAAAAGAACCAGTTTATAAAACTTGTGTTAGTTAAAATGCTAAGTCTCATGAATTTGCTACTACGTAAACTAATTCAAGCTTAGCTTTGTTCAAATAAAAGAACCATGAACCTCCCTTGATTAGCCTGAAATATATAATAATTACAATGTGTGTTGGCTCGCAAGTACAGTTGTGTACTCATGCTCGCTATTTATATTCTTTTAGTCGATAAGCATAAAAGAAGGCTACATGGACAAATTATGAGTATTGATCAAGACTGAAGATCAAGAAGGCCAAAAACTAGGTTGTGAGCCCCAATCGATTGCCTGTGGGTAAATCGTGAGGCTTCCACATGTTATAGTGTTATTCTACTTCCGCTGCTGATTCTTTAAAGGTATTTGGCCTGGTCGGCTATTCTGCAAGTCAAACGCCAGAAGGTATATTTATGTTTTGTTTATTATTATACAATAGCTTTACCTTTTCATCATATGTGTTTATATCCAATGATGTAACTATGAGCACTAGCTACTGATCTAGGGACTAGTGCTATGAATACAGAGATTACAAATTACAAACTTGGGGTCTGACAGTTTGCACAAGGTGCCATTGAAAAGTAGGCTAGGCGCGAAACTAGATAAAATTTTGTTGAAAAGTCCAAAGAGGGTGTTTTTAGGAACTAGGAAGCAGTCTAATTGGGTGGTGGTTGTCGGTTAGATCGGTGGGCGGTCTGACCGGTCCCCTATTACTAGGGCTGGCAGTCAAACCATGTTGTGGTCTGGAGGTTTGACTGGGCAGGGTAAATTCATGTACATTGACCTGTGGTGAATTTGTGGATTTGACCAAATTCATGGGATTAAATGCATAGGTGTTGTATGATGCATGTTTTGGCTAACGTGAGTCAAGTTGTTATGAACTTATGTCTGAAATCGATTTTTAGTCTATTGTTGTTCAGGGACGCTTAGAGTCAACTACGGTCAATGGTGAGGATGATCGGGACTAGGCTAGGAGAGTTGAGGTCCAGAACTATCAAGGATGTCAAGTGAAGTGGTTGGACACAAGCATGGTGTAATATGGATAAGAATGACCGAACATGAAGTTTGGTGCAACTGGTTGCATCAAGTGGCTTAGGGCCGGTGCAAGTGCCAAGGTGGTCTGGTGGGAGCCAGATGGGAGAAACTTGCCAGCACAAGGAAAAAACCATTGAAGAACTTATGTGTGGCGAAGCATGGGATTGCTTTAGGATGATTAGACTCGGTCATGGAGAAAGATCGAGAAATGGTATTTTGGTATCTTTGCCAAAATACCTGGTTGTTGACCTTGAAGAAACACCGGCGCAAGACGGCCCAAAGGAGAAATAATTTAGGTCAAGAAAAGGGGAAGATCACGAATAGACAAATTCGGGAGACCTGGATGGTCATCCGCTTTTAGAAGCGTGCGTTAGTGTAGACTCATTTATGTGTGGGCTTAACGAGTACCCGTTAGGATTTTCTCTCTAGACCTAGCCTCCACTGTATAAGGGTTGGTGCAAGATTTGCATAACCAACCCTTGGAAATCCTAATTTGAGAGTTGGGAAAGTGGAGAAAATAGAGGAGGCTGGTGTTTGAGAGAGATGCATTGTGAAATTGGGTGGTCATGATTGAACTTTTTCCCTCCATTATGGAGTAACTATAAACATACAATCCCTCTAATCAATCCAATCAAGTTTGTCTCAAGATGAGTTATCTCTTGTTCTTACTATCTCTTTGGTGATTTTAGGGTTTTTTGTGTTCTAGGGGTTTTGGTCGGGTTTTTTGCTATAATATAGCTTGCTAGGACTTGTGAGATTTGATTTGATATCATCTTGACCATCTTTCATCCACGAGCAAGCTTTTGGATCAAGTTTAGGTTTTCCCTCAGTTTTGTGTCTTCTTGCTCTCAATCAAGAAATTCATGGAACCTTGCCTAAGATCGTCTCGATCTTTGATTGTAATAGGTTACTAACCTTCTTATCGAGTTATGTTTGAAATCTAAGGTGATCTAGATCATTAGATCAAAAGTTAGGTCGATTTGTGGATCCATTGTCGTGCTGATTTTCACCGATGAGTCGGCCGACACGGCGATCGGTGGCTTTGAGCTCGATGGTCGATTGATGAAGGTGTTGAGCTTTGGTTCTCTCGTATTCAATCAACTAAGTCTTCCATTGTCATCTTGAGTCTTCATAGATTTTTAGCTATTGAAGTAAAAATAAAGTTGAATACCAGAGGTGAAAAAGAGTACGCTCCTATTTACCCCCCTCTAGTCTCTATTTCGGTCCAACAGTTATACTTGAAGCAGCCTCCTAAGATAGCGACAAGACTTCTCTGCTTACCAGTATGCTCCAAGATTCTATGACCATTCTACATACAGACATATGTGGGCGCCTAATACATAGCCATGCATGTAATGTAAACAATGCCCTTGTAAATTGCTCTTAAGGAATCGATTTTATCCGGTACAAGTGTACAACATATAAGGTTATATAGTCGTCGATCCTTCTATTGAAAATGAGGGTAATATTTTAATTCCAGATTTTAATAGAAAGCAAATATTACAAATGACTAATGATACATAAATCGGTACTAATAGCGAGACAACTCATTGTACTTACATAATATATGCAGAAACATAATATAAACAAGTTAATCAGTCACACAAAGACTTACTAATGGGTCCAATGAAGAACAAGAATCGGCGTTGACGCAGACTCGATGTAGTGCAGAAACGTAGATGAATCAACAAAGTGAGCGGTCACGCAGATGTCTATTGCCGAAACCTTGTTGCCCCACAATGCGGTCTTCATGGCAAACATGACTTGGAATCTTGCTCCCTTTCTTCACGGTGCACGCCGAGAAGAAGAGTTGAGGATGTTCAAACGACGAAATACAACAACACAGGTTTGTAGAAGAAAGAAAAGAAGAAATGGTGATAGTAGTTCTTCACGCTATGCTCTGGATGTCTCCAGGCATGGATATAGAGATATAGGCGTGAATGACCTAATTAATGAAGCCTTAAATTCAAACATTTGAATCTCATTCATATATATATATATATATATATATATATATATATATATATATATATATATATATAAAGAGAGAGAGAGAGATGCATGGTTAGTAAAAATAAGGTGAACTTGGTCTGCCAAGTGGTGCGTCACGTCACAAGTTACGTGATGTTTCACACCAAAATACGCGAATGTGCGAGCGCGGGCGTGCGCGCGCGTGTGTTTAGCCAAAGTTCTCCTCATGCCACCCTCATCTATGTGTGATATGTTTCAAAGAGTGGCAATGACCACACCTTATATATTGATCACCTCCACTTTATCTTAGCAATATGGTACTAAACTATTAATACTTTAAAATTATAGGAAATAGACATCACTCAATTTTCAACACTTTCATCATGCAAAGCAGTTTTTTGTTTGGGCGTGGGATTTTTTTTAGAACATGCATAGATACACGTGGTCTACGACGAAATGGATTAGAACATTATCATAGTAGTGCCAGCAGATAACGTCAGTATCCACGGATTGATGAACTTGTTGGAAGTGCATATACTGCATGCCCATGTCCGATGTTGCCATGTAGTCAGACATTAATGCAGAAGGCTACAAGATATGGTCAAGCTTGACACAAATCACAGGCTACAAATAGCTGTTAATTATTGGCGTTTTGCAATGTCAAATCTCAAATGTGTGAGGATAAGCATGTACGCAGTGCAGCTCGGAGCAATGCATGCATGCAAAGATATACACGCAGCACACCCAAGGCATCAACGGCTACTCTGTAGGGACATCTCTGGTCCATGTGGCAATGGTATCCGGTCATGTTAATAATTGACTCAGTTGATGGGGAAGTCCAAACATGCGGTATAGAATTTCTGCCATTTTGTCAGTTTCTTAGCAGCTAGAGCTATATTTTTCACAGAAGCAGCATCCATCAGTTTCTCATTTCTGTTAAAGATGCAGCACATCTGTAATTCAACTTTGCATCGAAGCATGTAGAAGACAAGGCAGCAGCACTAGCAACAGTCTCCATGCATGCGCGCTGTGACAAGACAGGATTGGGTTTGAGCCGAGGAGAGCAAGGCATGCGTGTATCCACCACCTACACTCGTTATGGCAATGGATGAAACTTATACTCTCTTTCGTACAGTTTTCACTCTTAATTTCTCAATTGATTCTCGTAAAGTAGTACCAAATATCTTGATTCTTAAAACCACTAGATTTTATTTCTCGCGAGGAGCTGTCTCGAAAATGAACTAGCAACGAGAAGCAGATTCTCGTGAGAATCCAACCTTCAGAAACGAAAATACCCTTTGAAGTTGAAGGTTTTTACCCGCAAATACCACTGAGTTACATAAATACAATCGAAGTATTACACCCAGGGGTGACATGGTCTATTTGTCTCTAATCTTCCCTCATATAATTTTTGGAGTCAACCTACGGTAAGCGGTTTCAATGAGATACTCAGATTATCAGAGAAACGGATTTTCAGAGAATCAGAAGCAGAATCTGAAAAATAAGAATCTGGAGTTGTACCAAACAGGACCTTAACTTACCAAAGTACGCGACCCGTCCTAAAAATTGAATCCAAATCGAATATAATTTTACCCGGCGAAAGGAAAGAACAAGAACAGAAGAACCCTCTAAGCATAATTCTTACGTGAGGACTCGCTCCTTACTATCGGGTCGGCCCGAAGTAAATCAAGAAGTGAGTCCTGAAACAATGACCATCCTTTTTACCTAATGGAATACTAATGACACATTTATTATTAAAAAACTAATGATACACAACATCCTCTTGGTTACGGGAAACAAATTTTATGGCACCAGTGCTCCGTGGCACTGAATCTGGATTCACGACACATAGCAAGTAGTGGATATCATAGAGATATGTTGATATTAAGATGGTGATACAATTGGCAATGATAGAGATGGTTTGTCGAAACACTCATTTTCGGTAAAATTCAGATACTGTCAGGTTTCAGGCGGTCAGACCAGCCAGGGTGGCGGTCAGACCGGCCCTACTCACGGTTTGACCATGGTGGCGGTCAGACCAGCCTTGCTCACGGTTTGACCGGCCACCTTTGGCGATCAGATCTAGACTGGCCTAAGGGCAGGCCAAAGGTGATTTTCGAGTTTAGGGCCAGGCAAAAAATAAAGGGTGTAGGTAAGAAAGAGAATTCTTCTATATTTTGTCTCATAATTTTTGGAGTTTCGAGCCAAAAGTTTTATTCAATTTAAATTTCCAGAGAAGATCAGGCTTCTTAGGGAGAAAATCTGGCTAAGTCAATGCACTAGCGGTCAGACCGGCAAAACTTGCCGGTCAGACCGGCCAGAATGTGATCGAGACCAGAGCCATGGTTGGCGTCGCCTGACCGGTGGGACCCCACCAGTCGTCGTCCAGCGTGCCTTCTTCTTCCTCCGCTTCTCCTTGTCCGCTATTTTCGCAAAGGAGCTCGTCGACAAATGCAAGCCGCCAGATTTTTGCGCCAACTGCTCGAGCGAACACCTCCTATCCCGCATATCTCTACCTGTTCCTTCCGACTCCCCTCAATCTCCGAATTTGGATCTCCGATCGTGGCAAGCGGACTCAATTGGGGTTTCTCGATTCCGCCTCCGAACCCTATAAAGACCCTCCGAGGTCCCCATCCTCCTCCTCATCCCAGCGCCGACTCGTCCCTCTCTCGCTCCGAGCCCCACATTAGCCAAATCTCCAACTTTCGCGCCATCGGTAATTCTTGACTAGCGCCGTCGTCGTGCTCAACTGTGCCGATCGCACCATGTGCTCAACGGTCGCGCCACCTGTGCGCCTTCTCTTCCTGAGCATGGCGTGAGCTCGTCCGACAAAACCGTGCCCCTCCGCGCTTCCTTCTTGCCGCCGTCTGCCGTCGCTTCGACCATCGGTAAGAGTACCATCGGTGCGCAATAACCGGGAACATCCCGGTACTCATGGTCGCCGCGACTTCGCCGATCACCGGCAAGCCCTTGGTCCCGTCGCGCCCTCGGTGCGTGCATCGTCGGCACCACGCCGAGCCGTCACCCTCTGCGCTTGTGTGTCACTCGCCATGGTGCCACATCGGCAAGCGTGGCTCGATCCACCGTGCGGACCTCCGTGGCTCGGTGAACCCAATTCACCGTGAGCCAGACCGAGTGGGGCCCACTGTCGATCGGTTTTATTTATTTTCTTTTCGCTAAGCGTAAGCATTGCTAATAATCCGATTTTCCTTTATAAATATAATTCGAAAAATTCAATAAAATCCAAATTAGGGTTTTATTTGATTTTCAAACTTCCAAAGCCCATATCTTTTGCATCGAACTCCGATTGAGCCCATTCAAATTTGTAAATTCATATAAAATTAAGATCTATTTAATAGTGAATTTTATTTGATTTTTGGAGTTTGTTTTGCCTCTGTATTTATTTGTTTTGGTTTCTTTTGTCTCGTTTGCGAGTAGACGTCGATACTTCCCAAAATTTATCAAGAAGGAGCACCTCCTCAAGATCAAGACCAATACTTTGAGCTATTCCAAGGCAAGTTATACCTTTGATCATATTGAACTCAGTTTTCAAAATACTTTGTTTCAATGTATTGCATTATATTTTAAGTATTTATTTAAATGCTTTTGGGATAGTTATTAATCCAATTTGTTATATCCACCTTGTCTATTGTATGCCATGATCTTTTATCACCCTAGGTTGGTTCATTATTAGTTGGTATTATCGTAGCACCAATGTGGGTTGGTTAGATTCGATTAGACTGCTTAGCCATGCCACGAGTCATCATTTCATGTGAGATGCAATTATAAACTTGACTAAGTGATTATGGAACTGTGTGATGAAATTATGTGTGCTGTGTGCTATTACTCGTTGATGGCATGTGTTGCACTTAATCAACAGGGTGGGAAAAGATTTAGACTGAGGCAAGTGGTGGATCTGTGTGAATGGTGGAGCTGTGTGCTTTATAAACTTTGTGATTTGGGTTAAAACTGAAAGTCTTGCCTTGCTCAATTAATAACTTAACCTTGTGCGCCATTGAACTGGGCCTTACTGTACGACCACATGCCTAGTATGGGCTGGGCCTAACTTAGTAAGTTATAGAGTCTTGACATTGACAACTCGGGTTGTATTTAAAGCTGTGATGGGTGGAGGTGTGATATGTCACATCGCGAGACGGTTCGCATGCATCCTCGCCCAACGATGTGTGTCGTAACCAAACGCGTGTGTATCGGTTGGCCGGAGGAAAGCACATCGGGAGTGTCATTGTTTGAGATGAAGTCTCGAAGGTTTTGTTATGGTTAGTCTTGGTCCCACGATTGTATCGTGTGGGTAAAGTGTACAACCTCTGCGAGTGTTAAATCAATCTATTTGAATAGCCACGTCCTCGGTTATGGACATGCTCGGAATTTCACACGAGGGTAGATTTTCATAAAACAATTGGGAAGGGTTAGCTGTGTGAGATAACTTATGCAGTTGTGTGAATAACTTGATTAGACTGTGTGTCTTTTGTGAAATCATTTGTTAACTTATTACTGTCTATTTGTTTTGAATTATGCTTTTAATCTATTATTTGTATTCAATTGCAAATGTTGCATTTCTGCAAAATAACCACCGAAGCCATTCCTTTGGAATAAGCCATCATCTATAAATTGCATTCTGTGGTATGACTTGCGAGTACGGTGTGTACTCATTCTTGCTAAACAAATCAACAGAAGTGGAGGAGTCGTCGCCTGCTTTTGAAGAAGAGTTCTACGAAGGTTGATCGTTAGGGTCTTGATCCCTGTCAGTTGCCTGTGGTAAATTGATGGGAGCCTACTGGAGTTTACTTCGTTTTCCGCTGTAGTTTATTCTTTATTGTCAGCCTTGCATGGCTTAATAAATGTAAACCTCGACCGTAAGGTCCCAACAATTATTTGTTATTCAAAGTACTCGTTTATTCTTATATTCGTTGTATAGATGTGATATTTTATCGATGTTGACACTGTGTGCACTAGCGTGATCCTGGACTAGTGCAGAATACACAGAGGGTCCAGATTTGCATATTTGGGTCCCGACAGCGTCTGACCGATTTTTTCCTATCTGTTAGCCAGCAAGGTTATGATGTTTGTGGGGGTTAGGTCAAATTCATAGTTTTCAGTGCATAGGTGTTGCATAATGCATGTTTTGACTAACATGGGTCAAGTTGCGAAGAACTTATACCTGGAATCGATTTCTTGGTCTACTGTAGTGCATGAGGCTTGGAGGTCAACTACGGTCGATGGCGAGGATGATCGAAACTAGGCTTGGAGAGTTGAGGTTTAGAACGATCAAGGATGCTAGGTGATATTATTGGATTCAAGCATGGCACAAAATGGATAAGGATAACCGAACAGGAAGTTCGAAGCGACAGGTTGCATTAAGCGGCCCGGGAATCGGTGCAAGTGCCATGGTGGTTTAGGTGGGAGCCGAATGGGAGAGATTTGCCGACATGGGAGAGCCGTTGATCAACCTACACGTGGCGAAGTATGGGATTGCTTCATAAAAATTGGACTCGGTCTTTGGAGAAGGATCGAGAAGGGTGGTATTTTAGTAACTTCACCAAAATCGCCTTGGTGACCTTTGGCTAAACCAGCAGCGCAAGCACAGCAATGAGAGACGGTTTAGGTCAAGTGAAGATAAATATCATGAATATACGAATTCAGAAAACCCAGTTTGTCATTCGATTTGAGAAGCGTGCGGGAGTGTAGACTCATTTGTGTGTGAGCTTAATGGGTGCTCGTTAGGGTTTTCTCTCTAAACCTAGCATCCACTATAAAAGAAAATGTCCAGATGTGGAATTCCCAAGTCCTTCCAAGATAAAATCCTGAATTTGTGATTTGGGGATATTAGAGTAGTTGTGGCTAGGGTTTGTGAGAGATTTATTAATTGAGAGCTCAAGTGTTGAGCTTGTGTCCTCCATGATGGAGTGGTTGTAAACTAATATCCTTCTCAAATCAATCCAAGCAAAGTTTTATCACGATGTGTCTCTTCTTATTTTGCTCTCTTTTGATGGATTTTGGGATTTTGATGTTCCTTTAGATTTCTTGGGTTTTTTTTTGTTATGATATAGCTTCCTAGGACATGTGGGAATACATCTAGAATCATTTTGTTCTTCATCTATCCACGAGCAAATTTTTGGATCAAAATTTGAATTTCCTTGGTTCTTGTGCATCTTTACCGTCACCTAAGAATTTGGTGGAATCTCGGCATTGATCTTCCCGATCCGATTGGAATAGATTCCCAACCTTCTTGATGAGCTGTGATTGAAATTTGAGGAGATTTGGGCCATCAGATCAAAAGTTGACTGAATTTGTGGTTTTGAAATCGTGCTGATTTTATTGTTTATCATGCAAGAGGTCAGATCGCCCATCATCAGAGGTCTGATCGGCCAACTCTCCTCTCTTTGAGTTTTTGGTAATTTTGGTTGTTTTGTTTCGGGGTTTTGATTTCATTCAATCCAAGACTTCCGCTGAGCTTGTAATTTGATATTCATAGCTTTAATAGCTATTGGAGTGAGATTATAGTTTAATCCAATCGAGGTGAAAAAGAAATAAATGCTCCTATTCTATTGGACCCAGATTTTCTAATCCCGAATCCTCTGTGAAAACATTGTGCTATTCTCTGGATCAGTAGATAGCACTCACAAGCACATTGCTGAATCAATTCATACAAGGCGTAAACTAAACCATTTAATATAATACAGCTTCAGAGTAACATAGACCACGTCGAGCCAAGTTTTACAAAAGGGCGGGTAGGCCAAATTGATAACATAGCATAAAAGCAACGTAACTACGGTGAAAACAAAAGGGTAGAGATCATCTCTCCACGGAAGCGCGGGTAGCTCGTTCGTGATGAACGAGTCCACTTAGACTGAGGCAAGATCTAGACTATAGACTACACTACATCGTTTTCTTGCTCGTCGACTTCTGGGTCTTCATAGTATGCATAGTCCCCTTGATCCACATCATCTGGAGTGTTTGGGGGAAGAGCGAGAATGATACAACTTCCGTGCTCACGAGCTAACACACAAGATATAATAAGCTAACACACAAGATATAATAATATACATGCATGTCTTAACAAGGGTGGCTCGAGTTCTTTTATTTGTTAAAGCAGCATTTTTCAATTATCATAATTACAAATTTCTATGACTTAGCAGGTTAAACAAACTGCATTTTATTAAAGAGAGTAAGTGCAATATTAAATAACAGTAGAGGTTCCATCCATCGGAAACTCTACACATGCATCATTTGATTGGAGCTACCTCCGCTCCTCCATACCACCGAGCTTGATGGCTCGAAAAATCCAACCTCAAGCTAGATGAGCCGACACGTTGTCAATCCAACCTCGTGCTAGATGAGCCGACTGTTGTCATTCCACCCACGAGTTTTTGAAATAGAACTAACTCAAGTTAAGTTTCCATGTCGCCTTTGACCGTAGGCACTACTGCTTAAACAATTTAGACTCGCAGAGATTGTACACTGTACCCACAAGAGATAATCATACTCGTTACCCCACATGATTCCATAGTCATATAGTTGAGCGATCATCACAGTAACATTTCAAACTACCTCGCCCCTTCCGTCATCTCACCCATATGGGCCACGTCCATAAGTTGTGTGGGATGTTCACCACAACGACTAGCATAGCTGGCCCCAACCACAATGACTAGCGCAGCTGGCAACTTCACCCTACCTCGATGTCCCTTTCAAGCCGAACACATCCCGCCGCTTGCATGCTTGCTCACACCGACCAATGGGATGACATTCGGGTTTAATAATTTTACTAAGCCAAGTTGCACTTTGCAGATTTATGGTTATACTTGTTTTACACAGGAGGTCATGACAAGATTAAGTCCTTAATCCATCTGAGCAGTTCATACCACCTACCAACCACTCTCGTGCACGACGGCACCCACCACTCTTCCATCCATCCAGATGTGGTACTAGCAAGTTGTTTAGGGTTTTAGGAGGAAAAGCCAATTATCACAACACGCATCATTTACCCACAATGATGCCCAAAACCACTTTCATGATTAAAAGTTGATGATCGTGACATTTATTGTCCTGTATTTAAGCAAGACTAGTATATCGCTTTAAGTACAACCTATGCTAGTATTTACCACATATTTACTAGGGTGACATGGAATAATGGATTCAATTATCAAGGGATGGATAATATTTAATTAATCATCAAATGAGTCTTTAACTACCTTAAGCTTTAACATACATTTGATTACAGAATTAAAGCATGCAATTTTGATATTTTTAATAAATATAATTTGCATAAAATATAGGCTCAAAATAATTACAGTATTGACTCGCCTTGGTTAAAGGCAGTATGGTCTTGGTATTCTTGAGTTTGATTGAAGTGGAGGTCTCTCGCATCTTCGAATCCTAATATACGAAAGTACCGAAAAAAGGCACAACAGTAGAGAGCAAATAAATACAAAACCTAGAACAAATGAACTCAAAATTGAACAAGACCAATGCCATTAGCAAGATCTTAAATTTAGAAAATTTTAGGAACAAGTTACATAATTTTTGGAGTTACAACGAAGAAGATATGAATTTTTGTAGCTTTTTAAATGATTTTTTAATTAAAAAGAAAGTCAGAAAATTGGCAAAAAGCCTTGTGCTAACACCTGGCTTGGAATAGTACTTGGTCCACTGCACAGTACATGGACCGAGTCCACGCGCACCGGCGCATGGGTTTACAGAATAGTGCCTAGTGGGGCCCACCTGTCAGTCACACAGGGCACTGTAGCCGGTGGGGCCCACCAGTTAGCCGTGGGGTGTGGTTAAAGCGCGACGCGTGCGATGCACGGCGGCGGCAGGCAAGGTGGCGGAAGGAGGAGGAGGGCGGGGCTCGGCGGCCGAGCGAGGAGAAGCCGAGGCGGAGGCGGCCGAGCGCGGATTCGGCGAGGGTGGCAATCTGCGCGCGGAAGAAGAGGCGAGGCGACGGCTCTGAGGAAGACAAGAGGAGGAGTCCGGTGGGAGGAGGAGAAGAGGAGGAGGCGCGGTAGCTTTATAGCCGAGGCGGGGAGAAGAGCCGGCAGCTGGGGAGGAGGCAAGGGGTCGGGTGGCGCCAAAGCCGGGTGCGACGACGCGAGAAAGGAGGAGAAGGGGTCCGGTGTCATGCGGCGCTGCACGCAAGGCGGGGCAACGACCGAGGGCGAGACAGCGGCGGCGGGAGTTGTAGGCCGATTGCGGCGGGCGCGGTGGTCGGCGTGGAGGGCGCCGGAGGAGGGGAAGGGGGTCCGGCGCGGCAGAGTGAGCGGGCCGGGGGAAGACTGGGCCGAGACAGAGCCCAAAGCCTAGGTAAGATGAAATCAAATTTTAAATTTGATTTGAAATTTTGAAAACCAAAATCCAAATGTTGTTTTTAAAAATTGAGAATGTTACATATTGAATTGGGATGCACACCCCCGACACATTTGTATTGCTTGAGTATTTATAGATTACATGTACAAGAGATTACTTGACATACAAGAAGTAATGCTATCGTACAATACTAGGTCACGTGTACGTATCAGAAACCACAAGCGTCAGCGTACCCGAGGTAGACCCCTGGCCGGTTCCGTTGCCGGGCAATCCTTGTGTCCAACATACCCCCTTAGTTTGAGCGGGTAGGACGCTCAAATTGGACCGAAAATCAAGGATCAAGGATGAAGGCAAGCCCTTGGTGAAGATGTCTGTGAATTGGGAAGCTGACGGAACAGTAGAACCTAGACCTCACCTACCCAAACCTTCTCACACACAAAATGGATATCTGTCACAATATGCTTCGTACGACGATGCTGGATTGGGTTGGCGGCCATGTAGATAGCACTAATATTGTCACAATAGACAATGGTCATGCGCTGCACTGGTTGATGAAGCTCATCAAGAAGTTGTTGAACCCAACATGATTCGGCGACGACATTGGCCACAACACGATACTCAGCTTCCACACTCAAACGAGAGATAGTAGATTGTCGCACGGAAGTTGAACGCGGGAATCGGGACAATCGACATAATCGATCGAGTAAACTACAAGCTCCGTGGACTGAGAAGTTCGAAGCTCCAGGCTGTAGTCCATGGCACCCTTCAGATAGCGCAATATACGCTTGACAAGATGCATGCGAGGCTCTCGGGGGTCATGCATGTGTAAGCATACTTCCAGAATAGCATAAGCAATGTCAGGGTGAGTAATCGTGAGGTATTGAAGAGCTCCAGTGAGGCTTCGGTACAAGGTTGGATCAGAAATGGGAACACCAACCAAGGCAGATGTCTTTGATCTAGTGTCTGCCGGTGTAGCACAGGGATTATAGGATGACATATCAGCTCGCTCTAGGAGCTCAGATATGTAGCCACGTTGAGAAAGAAAAAGACCATCCTCAAAATGAGCAACGAAGATACCCAAAAAGAGCTGTAGTGGGCCGAGATCGGTCATAGAAAATGGCCAAAGACTTCACAATGCGGTGAAGAATATGAATACTGTCCTTTTACCTAATGGAATACTAATGACACATTTATTATTAAAAACTAATGATACACAACATCCTCTTGGTTACGGGAAACAAATTTTATGGCACCGGTGCTCGTGGCAATGAATGCGGATTCACGACACATAGCAAGTAGTGGATATCATAGAGATATGTTGATATTAAGATGGTGATACAATTGGCAATGATAGAGATGGTTTGTGAAACACTCATTTTCGGTAAAATTCGAGATCTTGTCGAGTTTTTGGTGGTCGGACCGGCCGGGGTGGCGGTCGGGACCGGCCCTACTCACTGATTTGACCATGGTGGCGGTCGGACCCGGCCTTGCTCGCAGTTTGGCCGCCACCTTTGGCGATCAGATCTAGACTGGCCTAAGGGCAGGCCAAAGGTGATTTTCGAGTTTAGGGCCAGGCAAAAAATAAAGGGTGTAGGTAAGAAAGAGAATTCTTCTATATTTTGTCTCATAATTTTTGGAGTTTCGAGCCAAAAGTTTTATTCAATTTAAATTTCCAGAGAAGATCAGGCTTCTTAGGGAGAAAATCAGCTAAGTCAATGCACTAGCGGTCGATCAAGCAAAACTTGCGGTCGGGCCAAACGTTGAGTGTAGATCGGGACCAGAGCCATGGTTGGCGTCTGAGCGATTTTTCCCTATCTGTTAGCCAGCAAGGTTATGATGTTTGTGGGGGTTAGGTCAAATTCATAGTTTTCAGTGCATAGGTGTTGGATGATGCATATTTTGACTAACATGTGTCAAGTTGCGAAGAACTTATACCTGGAATCGATTTCTTGGTCTACTGTAGTGCATGAGGCTTGGAGGTCAACTACGGTCGATGGCGAGGATGATCGAAACTAGGCTTGGAGAGCTGAGCTTTAGAACGATCAAGGATGTCGGGTGATATTATTGGATTCAAGCATGGCACAAAATGGATAAGGATAACGAACAGGAAGTTCGGAGCGACAGGTTGCATCAAGCGGCCCGGGAATCGGTGCAAGTGCCATGGTGGTTTAGGTGGGAGCCGAATGGGAGAGATTTGCCGACATGGGAGAGCCATTGATCAACCTACACATGGCGAAGTATGGGATTGCTTCATAAAAATTGGACTCGGTCTTTGGAAAAGGATCGAGAAGGGGGGTATTTTAGTAACTTCACCAAAATACTGCCTTCGTGACCTTTGGCTAAACCGCGGGCGCAAGACAGCGCAATGAGAGACGGTTTAGGTCAAGTGAAGATAAATATCATGAAGATACGAATTCGGAAAACCCAGTTTGTCATTCGATTTGAGAAGCGTGCGGGAGTGTAGACTCGTTTGTGTGTGAGCTTAATATGTGCTCGTTAGGGTTTTCTCTCTAAATCTAGCATCCACTATAAAAGAAAATGTCCAGATGTGGAATTCCCAAGTCCTTCCAAGATAAAATCCTGAATTTGTGATTTGGGGATATTAGAGTAGTTGTGGCTAGGGTTTGTGAGAGATTTATTAATTGAGAGCTCAAGTGTTGAGCTTGTGTCCTCCATGGTGGAGTGGTTGTAAACTAATATCCTTCTTAAATCAATCCAAGCAAAGTTTTATCAAGATGAGTCTATTCTTATTTTTGCTCTCTCTTTGATGGATTTTTGGATTTTGATGTTCCTTTAGATTTCTTGGGTTTTTTTTTGTTATGATATAGCTTCCTAGGACATGTGGGAATACATCTAAAATTATTTTGTTCTTCATCTATCCACGAGCAAATTTTTGGATCAAAATTTGAATTTCCTTGGTTCTTGTGCCTCTTTACCCTCACCTTAGAATTTGGTGGAATCTCGGCATTGATCTTCCCGGTCGCCGATTGGAATAGATTCCCAACCTTCTTGATGAGCTGTGATTGAAATTTGAGGAGATTTGGGCCATCAGATCAAAAGTTGACTGAATTTGTGGTTTTGAAATCGTGCTGATTTTACTGTTTATCATGCAAGAGGTCAGATCGCCCATCATCAGAGGTCTGATCGGCCAACTCTCCTCTCTTTGAGTTTTTGGTAATTTTGGTTGTTTTGTTTCGGAGTTTTGATTTCATTCAATCCAAGACTTCCGCTGAGCTTGTAATTTGATATTCATAGCTTTAATAGCTATTGGAGTGAGATTATAGTTTAATCCAATCGAGGTGAAAAAGAAATAAACACTCCTATTCTATTGGACCCGGATTTCCTAATCCTGAATCCTCTGTGAAAACATTGTACTATTCTCTGGATCAGTAGATAGCACTCACAAGCACATTGCTGAATCAATTCATACAAGGCGTAAACTAAACCATTTAATATAATACAGCTTTAGAGTAACATAGACCACGTCGGGCCAAGTTTTACAAAAGGGTCAGGTAGGCCAAATTGATTACATTGCATAAAAGCAACGTAACTACAGTGAAAACAAAAGGGGTAGAGCTCATCTCTCCACAGGGAAGCGACTGGGGTAGCCTGTGTACGGCGGACTGAACGAGTCCACTTAGACTGAGGCAAGATCTAGACTATAGACTACACTACATCGTTTTCTTGCTCGTCGACTTCTGGGTTTTCATGGTATGCATAGTCCCCTTGATCCACATCATCTGGAGTGTTTGGGGGAAGAGCAAGAATGAGACAATGTGGATATCGTGAGGATATGTGCACGATCTCAGGATGACGAGTCAATTGGCAATGGCTTTGTTGGTTTGCAATTTGTCGCGTTTTCAGGTTTGCTCCAGGGCTGTCAGGCCACGGGCGGTCCGACCGGCCAGGTCGTCGGTCCGACCGCCAAAATGAAAAGTGGATTTTGGAGCTAAGCCAAAAATAGGTTGTGTAGGCAAGTGAGGGGAGTCTCCTGGATGTGGTCACATCATTTTGGAGCTCGATCAAAAGTTCTATTGATTGAAGTTTCCGAAGGTTTGGATTTTCATTTGAAAATTTGGCTAAGTCCTTTCAGCGGTCCGACCGGCCGATTATGAAATCGGTCGGGCCGGCTGAAATCGGTCGGGCCGGTGGAGTGGAGGGCGGTCGGACCGCCGATCACTTGAAGCTTAGCCTTGTTGGCATTGTTGTGTATTGAATGTGTTTGTTGTATGAACTTCAATGCTTTATTGTTGTATATTGCATTGCGGAGCTAACGTGGGTCAAGTTGTGAAGAACTTGTTCCCGGCAATGATTTGTTTGTCTATTAGCATGCGGTGGCTTCTTTGGTCAGCAGCGTCAGCGGTGAGGTGGATCGGGACTACGCTTGGAGTCTTGAGGTCGAGCGATCATGGATCTGGGTGGTCGTGTGACTCAAGCATGGTGCGAGAATGGGCAAGATGGATCGAGCAGGTAGTTGATGCAGTGGTTGGATCAAGCGGTGCGGAAGTCGGTGCGAGTCTCTGGGAGGTTCCGATGGGATTTGGACAAGAGAGGCTTGGCGACGTGATGAACCACAGATCAACCTACACGTGGTGAAGCAGGCGATTGCTTCAATAGTTATGTGTGTGTGGGTCCCATGTGTTGAGTGGGTCCCAAAAGTGAAACCCTAGGCCTCTAGTATAAATAGAAAGGGGGGAGATGTAAAACCTCCCAAGCATTCATTTGGCCCCTTCTTCATTTTCTAGGGTTTGGAGGAGAGGAGAGGAGAAGCTAGGGTTTGGAGAGTTTGTGAGTGTGCTCCTTGTGTGAGCTCTTGTCCTCCTTGTTGGAGAGGATTTGTAAGCATCTAATGTGATCAATCAATATTGTGATGCTTAATTGAAAGATCATTTATCCCCTTTGTGTTCTTCTCTCTTTTGGATGATTTTGGTGCTTCCTTGATTCAAAGGTTTATGCTTGGTCTCTTGACCTATTTTATCTTGCTTTGATGTGTGGGAATACTCCTAGAGTCATCTAAATCATCAACCCCCACAAGCAAGTCTTGAATCAAGATTTTTATATTTCTAGGGTTTATGCACTTCTTTGGTAAAACCTTGAGAGATCGATTCTGCAAAGTGGATCTGAAGGATCGTCGCTAGAAATAGGTCTCTAATATCATTTGGGAGGTGTGCTCGAAATTTGGTCAAGTTTCATTGGTTGAATCAAAAGTTGGATCAAATTTCATTTTGGATTTGGGCTTGATTTTTCAAGATCTTTGGTGAACCAGTCGGACCGGTTTTGCAATGATCCGACCGCCCGCTTTCGACCGCTAATATTTGCCGGTCGAACCGATATCCAACGGTCCGACCGCCAGTTAGTTGCTGGTCCGACCGCTGGTTGACCGTCGGTCAGACCGCCCTTGGTAGCCGGTCAGACCGCCAGTACCCAGTTCAGAACAGTGAGTTCTTTTCTCCACATTTGTGTCGTGTGGTTGAGGGGTTTATCAAATTCAGCACAAGGCTTCCACTGTGCGCTTACTGATCTTCTTAGCTTTCATAGCTAAAGGAGTAAAGTTCGTGTTGTATTTGATTTAGGCGAGAAAGTTGAGAAAGCGCCTATTCACCCCCCTAGTCGCCTTTACGGTCCTACAGACAACTTCCGTGCTCACGAGCTAACACACAAGATATAATAATATACATGCATGACTTAACAAGGGTGGCTCGGGTTCTTTTATTTGTTAAAGCAGCATTTTTCAATTATCATAATTACAAATTCCTATGACTTAGCAGGTTAAATAAATTGCATTTTATTAAAGAGAGTAAGTGCAATATTAAATAACAGTAGAGGTTCCATCCATTGGAAACTCTACACATGCATCATTTGATTGGAGCTACCTCTGCTCCTCCATACCACTGAGCTTGATGGCTCAGGAAAAATCCAACCTCAGGCTAGATGAGCCGACCTGGTTATCAATCCAACCTCAGGCTAGATGAGCCGACCTGGTTATCATTTCACCCACAAAGTTTTTTGAAATAGAACTAACTCAAGTTAAGTTTCCATGTCTACCTTTGACCGTAGGTACGACTGTTTAAACAGTTTAGACTCTGCAGAGGTTGTACACTGTACCCACAAGAGATAATCATACTCATTACCCCACATGATTCCATAGTCATATAGTTGAGCGATCGTCACAGTAACATTTCAAACGAATCTGATGGTGGTGGCGCGGAGTCCAAGAGTAACCAGTGTCGAGCTCACGGTGGTCAGAGGCGGAGCCGAACGGACGGTGCACATGGAGAAGACGCTTCACTGGTCGAGGAGGCTCTGGAAGGAGCGCGTTGGGGTCACCTTGTCTCCAAAAATGCGGCGCACCCGATCTTGACGTCAATGGAGGTCGGTGTCGACCGGAATGGTGACCGCGACGGATCACCGTTGTTGGATAAGATGGGGTCTGTAACATCCTAATTTTTTGAGCCTTTAATAATCTTTTATCAGTTAGTAGTTGGAAAATTCACCATTTTGATTTTATTTGAATTTCTAATTAAAGCATAATATGGACTTTAAGCATAAAAATAATTTAATATGATTAATCCCAACATCAACAATTGTCAAAACTATTTTATTTGGATTCTATAGGCTGGGATATATTTTCTAGAATTTTATCGAGTTCAATTGCTAATTTCTACTTGCTTATTGAATTTTCTGGTATTTTCTCAAAAGAAAAAAAATAATTTAATATCTCAGAACAGTGTTCGGATAGAAACCTAGCCCAGCATTGTGCGGCCCAGCTCGCCCCCGCCCGCCCCGCCTCCGACTGACATGCGGGCCTTGCATGTCACCTCTCTCTCTCTCTCTCATGGAGCGTTCACTGCATGAGAGTGGGCCCCACCTCGTCATGGTCTCCGCGTGTAACACCCTGACCCAAAATCGGCTCGATGCCCCGCCCACCGTGGGGCAGACCCGCGCACACATAGCACCTCACTTACAGTTTCGTCCTCGCTTCATGTAAAAGGGTTAACCCGGATGTGCTATGTTTGGATCCAACAGGCCTTATATACTACTACAACTCACTTGAGACAAGCAATGTGGGACTAATCCCACCACACAACTCCTCATGGGCCACATGGGTCACACTACGAGTAGGCCGAGATATTACATTCACCCCCCTTAAGGGCTGACGCCCTTGGCAGCATACCGCATACGTGGCAAATGCCTAGAACCACCCATCGGTACACGTCCGTGCGTCCAGTGCCGGCACATATGCCATGCCGTGTGTCCACCTGGGCCCACATGTGCCATGCGCCATATGCCCGCGCCCCTGTCCCGCACGCGCCCGTGCAGCGAAGGTTGATGCTATGATACCATCTGTAACACCCTGACCTAAAATTGGCTCAATGCCCAGCCCACCGTGGGACGGACCCGCGCACACGTAGCACCTCACTTACACTTTCGTCCTTGCTTCATGTAAAAGGGTTAACCTGGAGGTGCTATGTTTGGATCCAACAGACATTATACACTACTACAACTCACTTGAGACAAGCAATGTGGGACTAATCTCACCACACAACTCCTCATGGGCCACATGGGCCACACTACGAGTAGGCCGGGATATTACACCCCGTCGTTGTCTTCCCCGCGCAGCCGACCCGTCCGTCCGCCAAGGTTGGAGCTCAAGCTCTGAACGGCAATGGGGATTCTCCAACTAAAACCTCCTGGATTTCCGCGTCAAATCTTATCTCTTATCTCCCCGCATCCAAATGCGGCCGAATCAAATCCCAAATTGGTTTTTATCTCCTGGATTTTTGAATTCATTTTTGTATTCAACACGAACTCGATTTGGGGATTCCTTATCCCAGGCCCCCGAGCCCCTATAAATAGCCCCCTAGGATCGCCTCTCCGTCCGCACCTCGAACCCCAGATCAATTCCACCCCAAGAACCCTAGCGCTGCTGCAATAGGAGCTTTAGGTTTTCAGCTGAAGCTTTTCATTTTTTGAATTGTGCTGCCGTCGTCGCCGCCTCATCGACATTGACTGCATCGCCAAGTCCGTCGTTGCCCGGGCTACCTCGTGCACCTTTCCCCGCCGCCGGAGCGTCGCCGAAGCCCTCGTCCGACAATAGCCAAAGTTATCCGCCACTTCAAGCAAGCCGCCGACCACCTCAGTTGTCCTCGACCACCCGGAAGTGTACCATCAGGTTCGCAATAGACTCATCAACATCCTGGTACCATTCGTAGACGGAGTAGCGCCGCCGTTCTCCGGAGCATTTTGAGCCTTGGATGTCCACGTTGCGACCACATCGATTGCCTTGCTGCGTGTCATCGACCCACGTGGTACGCTTTGTCGGTCGCGTCGTGTACGGTTCACCGAACCCCAGATCCAAACCTCAGTGGACTTGGTCCATTTGAGATGAGCCACTAACGTGTGGGTCCCACATGTCAGATTTTCTTTTATTTCTGAAATTCCGAGGGCTGACGTCACACAGGTGCCATTTTTTTATTTTTCTGTTGAAGAATAATTCAAAAATTCTGATAAATCCTATTTAGGGTATTTTCTTAAGATTCAAACTTCCAAAGGCCATATCTTATTCATCCGAACTCCGATTGAGCCCATTCAATTTTCTAAATTCATCTAAATTTGAGATCTATTTATATGAGATTTTTAATTAATTTTTGGAGTTTGTTTTATCTCTATTATTTATTTATTTTATTTACAAGTAGACGTTAATTCTTCGGGGACTTTTGAAGAAGGAGTGCACCAAGATCAAGACCAGTACCTAGACCTATTCCAAGGCAAGTTATACATTTGATCATATTGCATCCAGTTTGCAAAATACTTTGATTCAAATTATTGTATTCTATTTCAAGTATTTATTTAAATGCTTCTGGGTTTAGTTATTAATCCAATTTGTTACATCCACCTTGTCTATTGTTATGTCATGATCTTTTGTCACCCTAGGTTGATTCATTACTAGTTGGTATTATTGTAGCACCAACGTGGGTTGGTTAGATACGAGTAGATTGCTTAGTCATGTTAGGAGTCATCATCCCATGTGAGTTGTAAATATAAGCTTGACTAAGTGATTATGGAACTGTCTGATAAAATTGTGTGCGCTGTGTGCTATTACTCGTTGATGGCATGTGTTGCACTTAACCAACAGGGTGAGAAAATATTTAGACTGAGTCAAGTGGTGGATACTGTGTGATATGGTGGATACTGTGTGATATGGTGGAAACGGTGTGCATGAGAATATTGGTATGTGTGATATTTAGTTAGAATTTGGAAGTCTTGCCTTGGTCAATTAAGGACTTAAATTTTTGCGCCATTGAACTGGGCCTTACTGTATGACCAAATACCTGGTATGGGACGGGCCTAACTTAGTAGGTTATGGAGTCTTGACACATATTACTCAGGCTGATAGGTTAGGCTGTGTGCCGGGCTGGAGGTATGATTCTCACATCGCGGGACGGTTCGCCGCTTCCCTGTCCAATGGTGTGTGTCGTGTCAAGTGTTGTGTGTATCGATTGGATAGCGGTAAAGCACATCGGGAGTGTCAATGCTTGAAATGAAGTTTCTGAAAGGTTTTGTTGTGATTAGTGCTACCTACACTGATTATATCGTGTGGGCAAAGTGTACAATCTCTGTAGAGTGTTAATCAATCTATTCGAATAACCGCGTCTGCGGTCATACACATGCTCTGGGATTTCACACGAGGGGTAGATTTTCATAAAATATTTGGGAAGGGAGCTGTGTGACCTAAGTCATATGGTTGTGTGAATAAATTGTTTAGTCCGTATGTCCTTTGTGAAAACAAATATCAAATTATTATTGTTTATTTGTTTTAAATATTGTTTTCAATCTATTATTCATATTCAATTGCAAATGTTGTTTTATGCAAAATAACCATAGAAGCCATTCCTTTGGAATAAACAATGATCTATAAATTGCATTCTGTGGTATGACTTGCGAGTACGGTTGTGTATTCATGCTTGCTTCAAACATTCAACAAAAGTGGAGATGTCATCACCTGCATTTGAGGAGGAGTTCTACGAAGGTGTTGATCGTTAGAGTCTTGATCGATCGGTTATGCATGGTGAATTGATGGGATTCATTGGAGTTAATTTTATTCATTCTTTGCTATTTTATTTATTGGCAGCCCTGCGAGGCTTAATAAATGTAAACTCGACCATAAGGTCAAAACCATTATATGTTATTCAAATTAGTCATTTATTCTATTAATCATTTTGTGTGGATTGATAGTCATCTATGTTGATACCGTGTGCATTAGCGTGGTCCTGAACTAGTGCATTATACACAGGGGGTTCCAGAATTACATTTTTGGGTCCCGACAGGGTCGCACTCCCTCGGTGATGCACCAAAATCCAATTAAACTTGCCAGTGGACTCACTGTGATGATGTGATCATAGAGGACAAAGCGGCGGAGAGAAAGACTCACCAGAACGCCTACAAGCTAAACGGGCATGGCCATCGGAAGTCATTCTTGATGACTCCGTGGACGACAAGAGATGGGACTGGCCAAAATGGGCGCGGTGTCAAGATAGGAACCTGTCGGTGAGGTCGCTGGCTCACGCGAGGCACCGAGGTGAGCTCTAGCTCCACGCCTTCTTCCTCGACTGAAACAAAGAAATGGTAGAGGGTGAGAGAGAGCGAGAGAAAGAGATTGAGTTGGCTAACGAGGTTCATGAAGTCCCAGCAATGCCTCGTAGGCGGTTGAGAAAGCAGGAGGTGGCGATCGAGAGCGTCGTGGCAAGCTTGTGCAATGCTAGCGCCGCTCGAAAAGGTCACGGTGAGGAAAATGACAGTTCCGACAAGTGGGGCCGCCCGGCAAAGATCGAAGAAAAGCAGTGCGGCTGAGTGGTGTGATGCGATGCGGCGCGGCGCGGTCGAGCCAACTGAGGTTGGGTGGTCTAGTCAGAGTTGGGTTTTTGTTTTGTTTTGATTTTGACCAAAATACAATAAGTTTGACTGAGTGATTAAAAATAGAAAATAAATTTTAAAAATTCTTAATTTTTTTTGAATGCTCTCAGATTCAAATGGAACTTAGTAAAATTGGTTTAAGGCACTTTTCATTCTTCATTTGTTACATTTAATTCATTTTTAGATCCGCCTAATGGATTTGATTTGGATTTTTATGAGATCAGTTTGAATTCTTAAAAATTTGAGAATATTATATTAATTCATGATAAATAATCTAGTATTTTGATAAATTATGTCCAACAACTTTTATACACACAATATTTTTGGATTCAAAAGAAGCTTGAATTCAGATTAAAAGTTTTAAATTTCTAAGCAAACTTTGTTACAACAACAAAAGTTTACATTGATCCATAATTTACATACATGAACATGATATGCTCAGCTAACCAACTTAAGGATTTTTGGGGACGTTACAGCTAGTGATGATGTTGGCGTCGTGGGGTTTAGGAACGAGATGCCAAGTGTTGTTGCGAATAAGAGCCTCATATTTCGTAGATATAGCCTAGTACCAATTAGGCTCTTTAAGAGCGGCACAATAACCCTTTGGTAGAGCATAAATAGAGGTGGCAACAACAGAAAGATTGAGCTTCTCGCGAGGGTCAATACGCAGCCTAGATTGACGACAAGTGGTCATCGCATGAGACAGCAATCTGACCCGGTGGAGCGGGGGCTCGAGGCGTAGAAGGTGCGGCGATGGGAGGAATAGAAGAAGAAACAGTGGGAGAACTAGGCACCGTCGCAGTAGGCGGAACAACTGGCGTGGCAGGTTGTTCTGTAGGCGTGGCAGCCTGGTCGGTGGCCTCGACTGGGCGTGCAATAGGATGGATAACAAGAGGTAGTGCGGGAGAGGTAGCGACAAGGTCTAGGAGAAAATCAAGAGAGGAAGAGGGGGCTGAAGACACTGTGGTAGCAAATGGAAACACGGACTCGTAAAAGATGATGTGTTGAGAGATGATGATACTCGAGTGTGAAGGTCAAAACACCAGTAACCCTTGTGATTAGAGGGATATCCAGAAAAACACAAGGAGCGAGCGAGGAGATAATTTATGTGTGGAAGTGGAGAAATATTTGGGTACGAGAGACAATCGAAAACTCTAAGATGATTTAAAGAAGGAGGAAAACCAAAAAGGAGTTCTTGAGGTGTGCAGTTTTGCTTGAGTTTGGTAGGATGACGGTTTGGAATATAGGTAGCCGCATGAAGAGCTTCGGCCCAAAAAGGAGGAGGCATGAAAAAGAAGTGTACGAATAACATCGTTAATGGTACAAATGGCTCGTTCGGCTTTACCGTTTTGTGGAGAGGTATAAGGACATGATAGACGCAGGTGTATGCCATGAGAGAGAAAGAATGTGCGACATTGTTCTCTATCGAACTCCCATCCGTTATCACACTGAACGGCTTTAATGGGAAGAGAAAATTGTGTTGCAACAAGGGCGAGGAAAGCAAAAAGGTGAGTAGGAACTTCAGATTTGCGACAAAGAGGAAAAGTCCATAAATAATGAGTGAAATCACCCAATAGAACAAGATAATATTTGTAACCGGAGTTGCGTAGAACTGGAGATGTCCACATATCACAATAAACTAGTTCGAAGGGACGATGAGTTGCAGACTGGTTGGACTCAAAAGGTATACGAACATGATGGCCTGGCTGGCATGCATGGCAAGGACTAGACTTAAACGAAGAATATGAGAGCTTGCTGGACCAAAGGAGATGCGACAAAGAATCTTTTCCAAGGTGACCGAGTCGTTGGTGCCAAAGGTCATTGGTGGGAATGACAGCCGCAAAAACTTGTGGAGATGTGTTGGCTTGGCCAAGTTGGACAGAGTAGAGATCGCCAGAACTATTGCAATGAAGTATCTCGATCCTGGTTCGAAGATCCTTCACAGAAAAGCCAAGGGGTCAATCTCAATGGAGCAATTGTTGTAATAAGTGAATTGCCGAACGGAAATAAGATATTTGATGAGTTTGGGAACAACAAGAACATTGTTGAGATGAAGAGGTTTGGTAGAGGTAGCAAGAACAAGAGAACCAGAATGAGTTACAGGCAAAGCCGAGCCAATTTCGACTAAAACCGAGCGAGGGCAAGAGGCACAGTAGGAAGATAAAGAAGAAAGAGTACTAGGGTTTGTGGACATGTGTGCAGTTGTGCCACTGTCCATGAACCAATCTTGGTTCTGCAGATGCTGGAAGGACATGGCGTTGAAAGCAGACATGAGGGATGATTGATCCCACTGTGGAGTCGGCATGTAGGGCGGAGGCATGGGCTGAGGCGCGCTTAAGAAACCGGGTGATGGAGCATAGTTGATCATCGGCGATCAATCATCCCTCATGGTGCCGAAGAAGGTCTCCATTGGACGGGCCATTGAGATGGCCAGGGTTGCATGGCGCCGAGTTGGTGTAGGAACTGCACTCGCCATTGAGTCCTTGTCCTCGACCGTGACCTCGGCCACGACCGCCGCCACGACCGCCTCCACCTTGGTGCTTGGAAGAGGAGCGATCTGATCTATCGCCGTGCTCGTCGCCACGGTCAGATGAATCTGGTGTGCGCTCACCACGGTTGGTGCTGTTGTCGATGACTAGGGCAGATGCGGAACTGATGCTAGCAGAGTGCTTCTTCTGACATTCTTCAAGAAGGAGAGCTGATCTTGTTTGAACAAATGAGGGAAACGATGACTGAAATGGGATGAAGGAGCGAAGATGCGAATAGTCCTCGTGAAGACCGCGAAGAACCGTGAGCACAAGTGTCTCATCAGAAGCGGCTTGACCGACATCGCTGAGAGCGTCAGCAAGGGTCTTGTGCTTGGAGCAGTATTTCATGATCGTCATATATATGATATCATGACATCTTCCCAAGTTTCATGATTTTCGGACTTCGTTTGCTTTTTATACAATTTAAAAACAACTCGATCGCAAGTTCATGGTCATGTTTCGTGAACAAGATGTTGAAATTGGTGGTACATTCACAGTTCTGCCTCACATTATACTAAATAACATGAATATCATTTTTCTATTCATTTTTTCATTATTGAATGACTAGCAGTTATAATTTGAATTATCCAAGAAAATTCAATTAATTGAAATAAATTAAAGAAATATAGAAAAAGTCCGAGAAATGTGCCACATTGGAACATGGAGTACCAGGTATTGTGTGAGGACTGCAGAAAAAGTTTGGAGGTCAAAAGTGGGAAAAAATATGGTTTGCCGAGTGTCAAAAATGACACTCGGCAAGGAGCCTCTTCTTAGAGTGTCGGGAGAGACACTCGGCAAAGAATTTTAAATTTACAAAAAACCCCTCTTGCCGAGTGCGGATCGGGGCACTCGGCAAAGGGGATTTAACCCGCCTTTCACGTCGGCGCATCATCTCCCCTCTCCCTTCTCCTTTTCACACGCCACGGCCGCCTCTTCTCCCCCACCCGTAGGCCTTCTTCTCCGCTCATTTCGGCCTCCATCTCCTTCCCCGCTCGGCCCGACCCTCTTCTCCCTCCGCCAAGATCCGCCTCTCACCCTCGGCTCACTTGACCCAGTGCCGCCCCCCCGGAAGCTCCTTCCGCCGCCCGGCCGTCCTCGTCGTCGCCCGGCCCAACCGCGGCACCAGAGCACCCCTCGGCGCCTCTCTCCTCCGGCCAGCCGTGGCGCCTCCCGCCCAAGGACCCCTACCGTGCTCCCCCGTCTTGCCCTCGGCTCCGTCGCCGGCTTGCTCTGTGCTTCCCCACCCTCACCGATGGCATGGTAAGCTTCCCTGCGTTGCCTTGGTGCTCGTGCACCCTCCTCTCCCTCTCCCCTCCCTCCGGTCATCGCCGCCTGTGTGGCCTCCCACCCGACCTCCCGGCCGTCGCCACTCCGTGCCAGTGCGCACCTCACCCTATTGCCACCTCCTCGGCCTCCTCTCTGGCCACCTGTAAGTATTGTGGCATACTTTGTTCCGTCCCTTTGCATTTGTGCTATGCTAGTGATTCATTCATTACGTGATTGTCAATCTCTAGTACCGGAGAAATTACAAAGTAGTAATGAGTGAGTTCAGTTGAATTGCTCGTGATGATTGTCAAATCGAAATCAAATTGATAATAGGAAGCGATCTTGAGCTAAATCCTTTTGTTTTACGTGGTCGATTATAATCGGTAGCTTTGTTAATTACTTTACGGTTTTCATTCTATCGAATATAGATTATCCTTGTATACTAATAGAGCTAGTTGATCTTCTATGAGATATTTGCATTGTTATCGATCAATTTGTAGATTAGGCTTATTCACGATATATTCTTATGAATTATCTTGAGATCACTTGCTCTGTTGTTACTGTTTTGATAATAGAGTGTATCTTTGTTTTCTTTGTGAATTTATTCACTCGATGGCCATTTGATAATCTGTAGACAGAAGTTTAATCTACTACTTTGTGATAAAGTTGACATTTTAAATAGGAAAGGCTCGTAGTTTAAGCTCAAGATCTGTTTTGTAATTATCAAATTTGTTTGGTGAAGATATATTGGTGATATCTTTGTGATGGTCAAGATTTTATCTCGTGCAACTAGCATTCTGAGAGCAATATTCAGTTTTTTAAATCTGAGCTTTGTGCTGATTTCTTCGGTGTACATATGGTATTTGTTGAGCATATTTTTCATTTTAAATGGTATGCCGAAATTACATTTGTATGTGTTGATTTGATCATTTAAATGCTAGTGGATGTATGCTTTGATATCATCTAAATATGCTCGAATTAAATCAGCATTTTCGCTTTTTAATCAACAGGTGAGGCGGAGAGTAGGTAATCACATTCCGAATCAAGGGTGAAGATGTACCTTGTGGGGGGGAATGCAGTAGTCGTGGTCGACATATCGGCTAGTCGGCATACGATCGATAGTCGTGGTCGACATATCGACTTTACGCATATCGCGCCGCTGTGACTTATCTCATTTCTGCATATCAGCTTTCCCGGACGAGTGGTCCGTGGCACTCCGGGCGTGTAGCTCTGGCGTACCTAGGAGCGAAATCTTGGGCGTACTCAGGAATGAACCTTGAGCAGTCCCAAATATGTGATTTGGGTGGACTCGAGCGGATCTCGGCGTGCTGGCGCGTGGATCGAGGATAGATGTAGGTTCGCTTTTCGAGGCAAGCTCGAGCGGTCCCAAACACGTGGATTTGGGCGGTCTCGAAACGGGATCTCGGCGTGGTGAGCACGATAGACTCGGGTAGTATAGGATTTGGATCTTTTGCATCTCTTTGTTTCTTGGTGTTATTTGCTTCTCGTATGGCATAACAACTCACCCTCGGGTTAGTCTCTATTAGATAAATATGATACACTCTTCCCTACCACAAATCACTGCTGAAGAAGTAAGAAATTCGTACAACCCATAGAAAAACTCGTCAAATTAACGTACGAATCACTGCTGAAGAAGTTTCGAGCACGCTGTCATGTACGATGCTCACAAACCAGGAGATCTCCACATTTGAAAGCGTCACGATGCTCACAAGCGTAGGAGAAGTCGATTATCTGACAATGCGACCGTCCACAGCCGCCTCAGTGAGTACACATCGATGGCAAGGGCGGTCCATGGGCCAGAGTACGATCCGAGCACCCAGGATCTTGATGGAGAAGTCGTCATGAGGGTGGGAGGAGGCAAGAAGCATGGGCGGTCTTGGATTGGTGACAACACACTCGACACGCCACTACTCCCCTCTCTCCCAGATTCGATCAAGGAGCACGAGCTCAAGCCCGACCATACGCCTACCACGGACACCACCACGATCCGGATGGAGGCACTCGGTTATTCTGTTTTATTAAATCGTTCATTAATTTTTACATACCTTTGCTTTGCATTGTAACATTGGGGTGGAATATTGTAGGCCCAGCTGGAAGAAGAGAAGAGGCTACGGGAGGAGATGGCGGCAAGGATGGAGGCCGATCGGCAGAGGAATGAGGCCGATCGGCAGAGGAATGAGGCCGAGCGGCAGAGGATGGAGCAGATGTTTCAGTGGATGCAAAGTCTTGGCGAGAGGATGGGTCAACCTCTGCCACCGGAGCTATTCCCTCCTCCACCTCCTCCTGCAACTACTCCTGTGAGTTTGCCTTCTCTACCTTGAGCTCTTTACTTACCATGTTTATTGCTTTCGCTTGTGCTTTGCTTTACCTTAAATCTTGTCTCACATGCAATCTCTTCTCCTTTGTGCGAGAATCAATGGCGGCTTGAATGATGTGCCTCGTGACTCATCACATCAGTCGGGGTGGCCAACTTGGTGAATGATGGACTATATGTGATATATTGTGACTTGTGATATGTGATATATTGTGACGTGTGGTGATATATGTGATATATTGTGACTTGTGGTGATATATGTGATATATTGTGACTTGTGGTGATATATGTGATATATTGTGGACTATATGTGATTACTTGTGGTGATTACTTGTTGATATATCTGTGATATTGTGACTTGTTTGAGTGGGGTGCAATAAACAATTAAAATAGTCGATTTTTGGCCACTTTGCGTGTGTTACACTCGGCAAAGGAGACTTTGCGAGTGTCATGGTAAAAACACTCGGCAAAGTAACGTTCTAAGCATTCTGGGAACATAGTTTGCCGAGTGTTTAATCTTTGCCGAGTGTCATGATAATGACACTCGGCAAAGTGATGTACTTTGCCGAGTGTTTTTACCATGACACTCGGCAAAGATTAAGATTTTGCCGAGTGTCGTGATAATGACACTCGGCAAAATCTTAATCTTTGCCGAGTGTCATGGTAAAAACACTCGGCAAAGTACATCACTTTGCCGAGTGTCAGCTTTTCTTGTTGTCACGAAACAAGTTTTCGATGGCCGTCTAGATTTCATGATCGCAGATGCGTCGGGCTTCATGACTATGTCCATGATTTCCATGGAGACGGAACCATAGATCCAAGAGAGAACACGATATAGTCATCGCGCTTCCAGTCGGGGTTGTCGGTGCTGTTAGACGTGGCAACGCCTTCAACATGAGCTTGGAGAGAATATTTGCCGAGGGTGACGAGAAAAAGTTCACGCCACTTCGCGTAGTTAGAAGCTTGAAGATCCAACGTGAAGGGAACATGAGTCTTGCTACTTGCAACGTTGACGGCTTGCATGGAAAGAGGGACATATACATGAGCAATAGGAGTCGCTGGAAGTGTTAGACCATGTGACTAAGTTTACTATATTTTAGCTGATGAATAATTGACAATGTTATTTACAGATATTATTTGAGGCGTGTCGTGGTGTGTGGACTGATGTCGGTCAAGTTGGAAAGAACTTGTGTCGGGAAAATATACTGCTTTGGTCTTTGCATGTGCAGGGTAACTCGGAGGCGATTGTGGTCTACAGCGGTGACCGGGAGATGACTTGGTGCGAAGTCATGATCCAAAGGGTCGAGGATGCTGGAGGAGGCGGTCGAGCTCGAGTTGGAGCGCATGGAGATTAAAGATGGATGATGCGTGTTGGAGCTACGAAAATGCGGTTCGGAGGCTACGACACGTGACATGTTTTAGGGTGTCTAGAATATGATATTTTGTAATCAAGTTATAAGTCTATGGATTAGACCCATGTAATTGGGTCGTACGTGGGTAATTAGGGTTCGTAGGATATATGAGTATAAAAGGTGATTAGGAGGAACCGATTTGGGGACACGGAAAAGCGGGCGGCGCCTGAGATCTGGAGATCTATTTTCCTCGCGTGGCGACACGAAAAAGGACTGGCGGCGGCTGGTTTTTGCAGGCAGGGCGTGATCTCTAAACTAACAAGGTCGAAGGTTGCCGATGGCGCACGTCTTGCTTCAATGTGGTAGTCAAGCTAAGTAATCAATTACTTGTGCATGCATGACATGACGTAAGTGATTATGCAGCTTGTTTATCTTTTCAAGCTAAGTAGTTGATTACATGTGCATGCATGACGTGAGGGATTTTATTTTGTGATTCTGTGCAATGGTGAAGAGATTGGCTGATGTTGACTATTTTTCTTTGTATGCATTGATGGCATAGCTTTGGTTTGTAGAGTTTTTGTGCTGTAGATTGCTTGTCTCACGTGATTGCACAGGGGGCAGTCGGCTGCCTTGTGTCTTTGGGAACGAGCAGGTCAGAGGGAAACCAGGAGCCGGGCGGCAGAAAAAGAAGGCGCGGCGACGCACGTCGTCAAAAGCAGAGGACGACGTGCAGCCCAGTACACGGTCGACCGGCGGCCTCACCAAAGTCACGGCTAGTCTAGATTTTCTCATGGAGGCATTGCCGGCGAGCGCGTAGGTTTCAGGTTCACATCTACTCGGGCGACCTTCTGCTGCGTGGTGACAAACCGGCTGAGTTATTTTTCATGTTTGGAGGTTTAGCAATTTAATTACCTAGCTGTTAATTATTTGATGCAAAAGAAAGAAGTAGTTTTTTTTAAAAAAAAAAACTTTCTCTAGGGATTACAATCATTCACCCCTCTAATTGTCATTAACGATTCTACAGGAAGAGCCTTGTCCGTGTTGACGATGTCGTCTCCAGCCATGTCGTATTAGGTAAGTGTTGGGCACAAGGATTGTGTCCGACAGGAAGAGCTAGTCGATGAGCAAAAAGGATGGGCGATCTAGCCGGGATGACTAGTCGAGACAGGGTGGACGACGAGACCGGAGAGGTAACTCGCCAGAAGAAGAAACTGGATTGAGCTAGCGCAGCGCTAGAGGCAAGGCTATGATACCACGAAGACACATTGAATCGGGCCGCACGCCCCAACACATTGTATTGCTTGAGTATTTATAGATTACATGTACATGAGATTACTTAACATACAAGAAGTAATGCTATCGTACAAGACTAGGAGACGTATACGTATCGGAAACCACAAGCGCCAGCGTACACAAGGTAGACTCCTGGCCAGTTCCGTTGCCGGGCAACCCTTGTGTCCAACAATTTTGATGCAGGTTGTATCTAGCTAACAATGTGCATGCTTCATCATTGCACTGGGAAGCTGGGACTAGATGAGTTCACGGTGGCGAAAGCATGTGGCCATGTGCCGTTTATCCGGGGTCTCATTCCTACACCCTTGTATGTAATGCCGGCCATACGTTACATATAGGCTTGTTTGTTTAGGTTTAGCCTTTTTGGTTTATAGGTTAAAGTTAGTTTTTTGGCTTAATCAGCTTATAAGTCTCTCAGCTTTTAAGTCAAACTTTGGTGTTTGGTAATCTGACTTTTTATACGATGTTGGCTTATTAAGGTGTGTGTGAAGGATAAAAAGTCTGAATTGTCCATTGAGTGTTTGAAGGATGAATTTAAACTTATTTTTGCATTGGATTTGTAAATATGACAATACGTGCAAGTTGTAAATATGAAACAAAAAAGGTTTTGCTCGTTTGTGCATGTATTAATTTTGGTCATTGCGTAATGAAAGAAATTAATATAGAAAGACATATATTAGCCAACCAAACAAAATAATATCCGATCATATCATAATAATGTAATCTTTTTATCCTTGTGTGGCCATTAAAGAAGTAGCAATGCTATCACGAAATACACACATATCTCTATCATCGATTGCTGATCCATTGACACCGTGCCCTCCAAATGATCCAGTTTGTGTATCGCTTAGGTCATAATCTTCATCAAGATCACATCTCTCGAAAAGCTCATCACGTAATGCACTATCTCAGATGAAGTTGTGTAGCGCTATACATGCAATTATCATTTTTGTTTGAATCTTCATTTTGTAACTTAACAAAGCCAACAAGATTCTCCATATCATCTTCAACACGCCAAAGGAACGCTCAATCACATTGCGAATGGATGAGTGAGCGTGATTGAACATCTCGTATTTTTCACTTGGTTATCGACCATGGCGAAATTCTGGTAGATGATACTTTTGTCCTTTGTAAGGAGCTAGATAACCCTTTCGATTGGGATAACCCGCATCAACAAGGTAATATTTTCCTACATACATGAAACACATAAATATTATCAATAAAAAATAGGAAGGCTATCATAATATTAAATTATATTATTAAAAAAGCATAGTACCTTGAGGAGGATGTGGAAACCAGTTCGAATACTTGTCCAAAGTGTTATTGAAAATCCTTGGGTCATGTGCTGAACCCGGCCATCCGGTGACAACAAAGGTAAACCTCATGTCGAAGTCACACACTGTCATCACATTTTGAGACGTATATCCATGGCGACCAGCGTGAGCAACCTGCTCATCCACTGGAACAACAACCGGTACATGTGTGCCATCAATTGCACCTATGCAATTGTTAAAATGAGGCGTAAAGCGGTTATCTTGAAGTCTTGGATGCACTGTTGTGAACTCCGGATGCATTGGTCTAATATTATCTTCGGATAAAAGATAGACACATTGCAAGACTTACCAAACTTTCTATTAATTATTTCTGTGGACCTTTTGAAGCGATTTTGAACTTGACTAACTGACTGAGGGCCCCCAACTGTCCACAAAAATATAGCCAAATATTCTTTGGAGGTCATAGTCCTAGTTGATTTCAAGCCATAATTTCCGACCAATGTTTCATGCAAACTATCAAAGACAGGCCTACTCATTCGGAACATCGAGTAACAATCTATCTCATCACCTAGTTGCTCTACAACCCATTCATAACCAGTCAGGAGTGGTTGTCTCCTCTCCTTTTTGTTTAGGTAAGTGTCGTAGTAGTACATACCTACATAACCAGCTATTGTAACAAAATCCTAAAATGGTAACTTCCTCTTTTTTGTTATTTCAATGTCATCTTCTCTCAAACCGCTCTCAGTGTCACTCTCACTGGTTGAACCATCAATATCACTTGTTAGAAAAGAGTCGTATCATTGATCTCTCTACACTTGCAATCTAGTGCCTATACGATCTAGTGCTTATACAGGGTTAATTTCTACTGTATCGTAGTTTCTGCTACGCTTGCGATCTACGTTGTTCTTTGGACATTTTTGCTGTTCTTTCCTGCAAGAATTCTCTGGAGCTGTCGGCGATCATTGTGGCAAAATTTGCGTCTTTTATCAGCAGATCAATGATAGATATGATTGGATAGTGTCGGTGTTTTAGAACCGAACTTATGTAATGATTGTTTGATTTGGAGGGTCTTTAAGACTCAAATCACGCAGAGAGAATGGTACAGGGATTTTTATACAGGTTTGGGCCTTCTCCAGAGATAAGAACAACCCTACTGTTGTGTGGCTATATTGAGGATGCTGGTTACAGATCAAGAGAAAGACTGATAATGCAATGTCTTGTGCTCCTGATTGTGTCTTTCTTCCCCTCTCTGCCGTTTGGTGATTCCTCCTTTTATAGCGTGCTCGAAGTGGGCGATAATTTCTCCAGCCCAAAGAGCGTATCGATGCCTCAGATGATGATGCAGTTACAAGAGATTACTGTTGGAGAAGTAACATTCTCACGTCACCAGGCAGTTATCACCAAGAAGAGAGTTTAATCGTGCAGTTATTCCAGAGAATAATAGCATATACTCACTATTTAGATTCCCTAATCAATTGGACCTACTTGTCTGTAAGCTCGATCGATTATAGGGTGGTCGTAACTGACCTGGTCGTAGAAGGACTTACGACCATGAGGTGGTCGTAGAAGAACTTACGATCATGTGCTGGTCGTAGAAGAACTTACGACTATGGGGCGGTTGTAGGTGACCTGGTCATAGGACTTACGACCATGAGGTGATCGTAGAAAAACTTACGATCATGTGGTAGTCGTAGAAGATGTTACGACTCTAGCTCCTCCCTTATGAACATTACGGGGTATACTTAAGAACCATATAGTGGCGTCATTATCGATAATAAATATTACAGATAAGTAATTAAATGAGGATTTCTAGATCCTCGTCATCTAGCCCCCCAGCTTCAAGTGAAAGTACTTACTTAGGAAAGGAGCGGTAGATGATCTTACGACCAGAAGATGGTCATAGAATGGTAGTCGAAGGAAAGACTCTTCAACTGGTATTTCATTTGACCAGAAACAAACTTGGTCAAGAAGTTTGCATGAAACCTTATGACTACATAGTGGTTGTAGAAAATCTTACGACTACAAAGTGGTCGTAGTATGGTAATCAGAAGTAATCCCTTTTCGACTGGTATTTTATTTGACCAGAAAAAGACTTTGCCAAGAAGGTAATTTTGCTTGAGGGTCAAAGACAGACTCGGTTTTCTCGAACAGACAAATTTATGAATCTAAATTGACTCTCATAGACCTGTCTGTTGGAGTGGTTCCCGAAGAGGAGGCAACTATTGGGTTGCCACATCTTTAACCCAAGTGCGTGGTTATAAAAACTTATTGTGGGTGCGATTGTAGGGTTCTTATATTTCCCCCAACCACTTTAACTGTTCCTCAAGCTTTCACCTTCTCCGCCACTAACCAAATCATACGCCTCCGAGCCTTCTCCCCTTGAGGAAGATGGCCGGAGCAGCTTTCCAGTGGGCCGAATCGGAGATGGATGCGACCAAGATGACAGCTCAGGATGCCGCCGAGAAGATCCCAAAGAAGGAGTTCGTGAAATGGATTGATGCTTCTGCGCAACATTGGTCATCAGGGGAGATTGGGTTGATCCCCATCTTCTAAACGTGCTATTTGTATGACCTTCGATTGCCTGCTCACCCTTTCCTCATGCTCGCACTCAAACACTTTGGGGTGGAATTGGTGAACCTCGTTCCCAATTCCATCACAATGTTAGGTGTGTTCGTATACTTGTGTGAGGACTACTTGGGGATTCCGGTCGACTTGGAGTTGTTCCAGTATTTCTACGGGATGACCCGGTTGGCGGGAGTCGCCGGTAGTTGTAGTATGAAGCTCCACGACGGGAAGTCGAAGGAGTACATTCACATGTTCACCCAGTCGTCATGACTGAGATGGAAGAAGAGGTGGTTTTACTGGGAGGCGACCAGTGAAGACATCCTCTCTTCGCCGGGAACTCCGCCAAGAAGATTTCTTTCTGGAATTCGACTCCCAAGGATCTTGGTCGGATCACCCCCTACATTTAAGCCATTAAGGACTTGAAGGAGGAGGGGCTCACTGGTTGGCATGTGGTGAAGGATTTCATCACGCGCCGCATTAGCCATCTTAAGAAACGAGTACATCCTATGTGGAAGTACTCGAGGTCGCAAGACCAGACCAGAGATTACGAGCAGGGTAAGTAAACCTTCAATTTAGCTATCTTTCTAGTGATTTTGAACTTAGTTATTGAAAGTTTATTTGCTCCTGCAGATCTCACACAAACAGAAATCGCTCGGGTCAAGCTCGTTTGTGAGAAATCCCTGCCACCAAATGCCAGTTCCTCAAATCCTTGAGGTTTTAACTGCAGAGGATAGGAGGGAAAGCCTAAAGGTAATCAATGACTAATTTCTTCTTTAGGATCTCGTAGTCGTAGAAAAACTTACGACTAGGTACTGGTCGTAGAAGGACTTACGACCGGAGAATGGTCGTGGAAAAACTCACGACTAGAGGGTTGTCATAAAAAAAACTTACGACTAGGTTTTGGACGTAGAAAAAGTTACGACTACTTAGTAATACTTCTTTTTCTGACATCTGCAGAAAGTAGGCATGGAAGACCGTCCAGACGACGAAGAGGTCGAATTGATGGTCGCTGACAAGTGAGGCACAAGCTCAAGCTCTGTGCTCCGACTGGGCCCTTTACAAGGTTCGCTACAGAAATAATTGTTGCAGAGAAGACAAAGGTGGTCGAAGCAGCTGAAGCACTCAAACGCAAAGCCCCCAAGATCAAGGTACCCTTTTACTACGATAATAAGATTTTTGCAGTTTCTGCCTCCCGTGGCTTTGTCAAGCAATAATTAAAGGGCAATTGGAATAGTTTTATATCTTTTGTGAGAAAAACCGCTGCACCAGCAGTGTCTGTGGTCGAGGGTAGTGCTGCCCTTGATGTGGTCAAGATAGGTCCCTGCCATCCGGAGAGTCAGGAGGCTCAAGGAGTGGTAGTGCTCGCTTATGAACCACGACCAGACCAACCAGACGTGGTCGTGGTCGAGAAGAAGTCGAAGAAATCTTCTTTAGGGAAGGTTTCTTCCAGATTCAAGATCAAATCTAACACACGAAGGTATGTAAAAAGACAAAAGTGTAAGAACAGCATTTACCTTTTGTTTTTTTTCATTTGACGCGTTTTCCTTTTTGTGATCTTAGCCCGACTCCTCTAGCCCTCAAGGGCGTTTCTGTCGAGGAATCCACTGTTATTTCTCTAGAAGTTGGAGGAATGACAGTGGCGGTGGTCGAAGGGTCGTCCACCGTCCAAGTGGTGGAAGAGGTCGTTGCTGCCGAAGCAACCGCAACCACAGGAGTGGTCGTAGAGGTTGAGGCAAAAACGACATATGATGCAGCGGAGGCATTAGGCCAAGGCGATGGATCATTGGGCCACGCGCCAGGAATGGAGTCGCCATAGACGTTCCTCCCGGTCCCCAAGGAGCTGTCATCACCGAATCAGAAGAAGAAGAATATGTTTACTTCTTTTCTGAATTCTTTGGCCCGACTTCCATTGTGGGGTCTTCTTCTTTCAAATCTCGTACCCGAGTTCCACACCCCAAGGATATTCCTGATAAGGGGAATATTTTTGATGATGAGTGTCTCGAAAAAGTGAGGTGGAATCGGATTCAAGAGCTTGATGAACTAAAGAACCATGCATGCATACTCTCCATGTTTGCTCGAACGAGTATCAACGTAAGTGCTTGTTACTCAATATTTATATATGTGGCTTTTCTCGCCTCTCACTATCCTTTATGCAGAGAGATCTAGAGCAAATTATCACTGTTGTAGAGTACAACAGACAACTTGTACAGCTGCGACAGGAGAAGGCGGAGCTCTGCGAGCAGGCAGAAAGATGGTAAATCACTATTACTCATAGTCATGTATATTTCGACCACTTGCACAGTGCTTATGGGGATTATCATAGGAGAACTTACGACTATGTGCTGGTCGTAGAAGAACTTACGACCAGAGAAATGATGTAGAAAAACTTACGACTAGATACTAGTCGTAGAAGAACTTACGACCAGAGGATTGTTGTAGAAAAACTTACGACTATGTGTTAGTAGTAGAAGAACTTACGACCAGAGAAATATCGTTGAAAAATTTACGACCAGAGGATTGTCGTAGAAAAACTTACGACTAGGTACCGGTCGTAGAAAGACTTACAACCGCTTGTCCTACGCTCACGTCTACACTTTTCCTCTGTAGGTTCAAGAGCGACGAAAAGTCCTGGGCCGATTCGCTCGACTAGGAGAAGGTCGAGACAAAAAAGCTAAGGGAAGAGAAAAAGACACTTATGAAGAAGCTTCAGGAGGCAAACTCTGCAATTCAAAAGTTACAGGGACAAATAAAATATAAGTGCTAAACTTAAGACCACTTATAACCTTCTTTTCTTTTTCTAACCCTCATTCCTTTTTAGAAAAAGTGGTCAAAATAGGGAAGCTCAAAATTGAGATCAAAGACAAGGCCATGGTTGTTCATGAGATTTTCTGTATCGCCAAAGAAAAAGATCAGGAGGTTAAGTCTTGGGAGAAGCGCTATGCAAAAAGCACTGCCTCTCATGACGATGAAGTCAAGAAGTTAGATTCCTGACTGACAGGTAAACAAGTCTTTTCCTGCGGCTAGTTTTGTTTTCCTTTAGGGTCACTTTATCCGACTAGCCTTATCTTTTCAGAGCAAGTAGTCAAAACAAAACAACTCAGTGAGTCTTCGACTTGCAATCAGGAGGAGATGAAGTCGATGAGGATCAACCTTCAGGACAACATTTCTCTCCTTAATAATGTACTCGTGGGCTACATGCCGAGGAGGTCACTCCTCATGAAGACACGATAATTGCCCACTTGAGTACCATTGGAAAACAACTCAGGACTTTGCAAGAGTTGGTGACCACTATGAAGACCAACCTAGCTGATTCGATAAAGGAGGCGGTCGAAGGCGGAATAAGTTTTGGTCTGGCAAAACTTAAATCTCATGACCCCAACTTTAATCTGCAACCAGTCAAAGTCGACCTCGACTGCTCTGAAGCAGAAGCGGAGCGGTTGATGGAAGATATGCAGTCAATCAGCAAGGCAGTCACAGAGGAGATGCAAATAGGATCTCCTTCGTCATAGTAGTTTGTAATAGGAACCTGAAAAGACAAGTTTGGTGATATATATGATCATTTCTTCTTCCTGAAAAATCATCTTGTCGAGTAGTTAGTAACTCATAAGATAATGAATGGAAAAGGAGATTAAGACTGAGAATTGAAGTCATATTAATAACTTTATCTTAGCCCCCGACTATTTGCTTAGTTTATTTAGATAAACTAAGTAAATAGTGTTAAAAGGGTTTTTCTGAAAAAAGAGAGGTTTGGCTAACTTATAGTCTGTGATCCCGATTAGCATGCACTGGTCGTAAGAGTAGTAACGAGTCGACGCTAAGAAGTTCCTTCTAGTGTGCAGGAGCATGCGCAGAAAGGAAAGGCTTCGACTTGGTGATATTACCATCTCTGACTAGATAATCAAAACAAGAGCGACAACTTGAGTTAGACAAGCATCTAGAGTTCTTTTAGAATTCGTTCGATCTTTTCGAGTGCACTCAATAGGTTTGCCCTGGTAGCAAGAGTTAGAAACAGGACAATGCAAGAAAGTTCCTTCTAGTGGGCAGGACCACGTGCGGAGAGAAAAGACTTCGACTAGGTTTGTGTCTTTCTCTGACCAGTTAAAACCAACCGAGTTTACCAAGAGTAGTCAAACAAATTACCAAAGTATACTCTGCTTAGAGTATTTTTCAAAACGAATGAAAAAATAAACTACGATACTAAGAGTTGGCTTGAAAATATTTCGACCATGTTTGTTGAACCCAAGCTCTTTGTGTTGCAACAAAAGTGAGGAATGAGTCAACACTAGTAAGTTCCTTCTAGTAGGCAAGACTACATGCAAAAAGGAAAGACTTCGACTAGGTGATGTTCCTATCCTTTCGACTAGTGTAAAGATGGGCTGGGTACTGGTCGTAGAAAAACTTATGAACAGGGGATAGTCGAAAAATTATCGAAGCGCTACTCAAAGTAAGACAATAAAGATAGAAAGAACCTGATACTTTATTGTCCGGGTGGTTGGTTACACATAAAATTTTCGTAACTGGTCGATGTTCCAAGAGTTCGAGAGGCTTCCATTGATAGTCGTACCGAACCTAGTTGTGTAACTTTGACCACTATGTTAGGAGCTTCCCACTTGGGGGAAAGCTTGTTTCGATTAGACTAAGATTAAATTTTCTTCAATACCATGTCACCTACAGCAAGGCTACGAGGTTGAACCTTACTATCGTAGTATTTACGTAGGGCTTGCTGGTAGACTGCTGAACAGATTAAGGCTTGATTTCTCTTCTCTTCGAGTAGGTTAATGTCATCTGCTCGAAGTTGTTATTGGGTAGAGTCGTTGAAGGTTTCGACTCGTGTCGACCTGATCTTTAGTTCTGGTGGAAGCATATCTTCAGCACCGAAAACTAGGAAAAAAGGTGTTTCACCTATAGCCCGACTAGTAGTCGTACGAATTTCCCCAGCCCCCGAGCCACTTAAAATAAGTGACCCGTCAAAATACATCGTCCACTGGTCGTAGGTATCGTACTAGGGATCCTAAACAGGTTCAGGATTTGTCCATTCGGCGGCAAAGTCTGCCAAGATCTGGGATTTAATGGTCGTTCGGGAAATGAAATGGAGGTCAAACTCCCCAAGTTCTACTGGCCATTTTGCCATGCGTACTGCTGCTTTCCTGTTCTGGAGGATCACTCCTAAGGGAAACTTAGACGACATAATTATCTTGTGTGCTTGGAAATAAAGCCGTGGTTTCCTCGAAGACATGAGGAGGGTATAAAGAAGTTTTTGGACCTGAGGGTAGCGCCCCTTAGGCCCGTGTAAAACTTCACTCACGTAGTAAATTGGTCGTTGGACGTTTTCACGCTCTACGACTAGTACTGCGCTCACTGCATGTAGCGTGGCAGCTAGATAAATTAACAACGTCTCTTCTGGCTTTGGAGAAACCAAAATAGGAGCACTCGTAAGATATCTCTTGACATCCTCAAAGGCAGCATTTGCCTCTTCTGACCACTCGAAACCCTCGTGCTTCCTTAGAAGTTTGAAGAAATGTAGTCTTTTTTCTCCCAATCGTGCGATGAAACGACTTAAATCCGCCACGCATCCTGCGAGTTTCTGGACTTCTTTCTTCATGGTCAGAGGGCTCATTTGCACGATGGTCTTTATCTTTTCAGGATTTACTTCGATTCCTCGTACAGAGATAAGGAATCCAAGCAACTTTCCTGGAGAGACTCCGAACACACACTTCTCAAGTTTGAGTTTCAGGCGGTGTTTTCTGATGTTGTCGAATGTTTCTTGCAAGTTGGAAACATGATTAAGCCACTTGATGCTTTTTACGACTAGATCGTCAACACATGCTTTCAAATTTCGGCCTAGTTGAGGTGAAAAAGTTGATTGCATCAAGCGTTAAAAAAAAGCGCCAGTATTTTTTTTAGACCAAATGGCATTTTGACATAGCAAAATATTACAAATGGAGTAATAAATACGGTCTTTTCTTCATCTTCTATATGCATATTAATTTGATGGTTGCCAGAATTTGCATCTAGAAAACTTAATGTTTCGAACCGGTTGTAGAATCAACCAACTGATCGATCTGAGGTAGAGGAAAATCATCTTTTGGACAAGCTTTATTGAGATCAGTAAAGTCTACACACATCTGCCACTTGCCGTTAGACTTCCTAACCATTACATGGTTGGCCAACTACTATGTGTGGTCGATTTCTCTTATAAAGTCTGCTTTAAGTAGCTTGTCCAATTCTGTTTTGATAGCATCTCGTCGATTAGGAGAAAATCTCCATAATTTTTGTTTTACGGGTACTTTGTCAGGCCGTAAAGCTAGCATGTACTCAATCACTTCCCTGGGGACACCGGGCATGTCGGATGCTTGCCATGCGAAGACATCTGCGTTTGCTCAGAGGAAGGTGATAAGGGTGTCTTCCTATTTAGAGTTGAAATTATCCCCAACGTGAACAGTCTTCGAGGGCTCCTCTGGATCCAGAGGAACATCTTTGACCTGGTCGTTTGGCTTCAATGCAGCTTTTGACTTCGACTGCTTGGTCAAAAACTGCTCCTTGTTTTCTTCCTGAGTTGGTATTTGGCCAACCATCTCGAGGGATCGACGGTTGCACGTATGCGTCATCTTCTTATCATAGTGAATTGTGATTACTCCTTTGGGACCTGGCATCTTAGGACATTGATACCCATAATAAGTAGCCACTAAGAATTTTGTCAAAGTTGGTCGTCCGACTATAGCATTATATGCCGTATCGAAATCGACCACATCAAAGGAGATCTTTTCTGTCCTGAAATTATTTGATGAGCCAAATGTTTGAGGAAGAGAAACTTGGCCAATAGGTTTGGTCGAAGACCCCAGTACAATACCATGAAAATAGTATTGTCCCGGTCTTACCTTGGTTCTGGGTACTTGCATCTCGTCTAGAGTACTCATAAACAAGATGTTTAATGAGCTTCCACCATCAACTAACACTCGATTTACTCGACAGTTGTTGATAGTAGGCTCGACCACGATCAGAAAATGACCTGGTTGAGTGGAAGGGATCGAGCAGTCACTCTTCACGAATAAGATGGTGACTTCCGACCACTTCGGCAACTTATTGACAAGAGGAGGGTCAATGGAATTTACCTCGCGCTCGACAGCCTTAAGCTGTTGTTTTGACTCGTGTGTCGATGACCCCCGTAGATATGCTCGATGGTGTGCTCAGGATCTTGGAATGACATCTCCTCGTTGTCATCCAACTCTGTACGACCACTCGCTTGCCCTACCTCTTCGAGGGTAGGAAGTGGTCCTTTGCCATTTTAGTAGTCTTCGAGTTTTCGTTGAAAAACCCAGCAGTTGCGAAGGTCATGTCCTTCCTTTTTATGGAAAGGGCACCACCCAAGCTTGTGGTTCTTCCGCTCGGAACGCTTAACCTTCCCTCGATCGGGATATTGCTTGGAACTTTGTGTTTCCTTGTCACTTACGGCCAAGACCTCCTTGGAACTGTCGGCTTGAAGTTTTTGGCCCGTCACCATGTTCTTGGATTTCTTGACCTTTTTATACTTCTTGCTACTTACACCTGCTTCTTGAGGATTTTTGTCATCTCGATCTATGATTTTGTTCCACTCGACTACTTCTGCAGCAGTCGCATATCGATCGGTCATCTCGAAGAGTTCAGCGACAGTAGCCGGAGAATTTAAAGCGATGTCCTCTTTAATTCTTCTGCTGCAGACTCCCTTCTTGAAGGCTCTGATAACAGATGAGTCAGAAACCTCAGGAGTTGAACTCTGAACCTGACTGAAGCGCCTGATGAATTGACGTAAGGTCTCGTGGTCGTTTTGTCTTATCCTATGCATGTCATCATCCTTTCCAAGATGATTGTAGGTACCTTGTAAGTTAGCCAGCAGAAGGTCACAAAGGTGTTGCCACGAGTAGATCGACTCGAGTGGTTGGTTTAGCAACCACGATCGAGCGGACCCTTCAAGCACAGTCGGAAGGTAATTCGCCATGACGCACTCTCCTCCTCCTACTGCTCGAATAGTGGTCGTGCAGATTTGGAGGAACTTGATGGGATTCTGAGACCCATCGAATTTCACTATGTTCACTGGTCGAAGCTGCCGCAGCCAGCGAATTGCTCGGAGGTCAGGCGAGAATGCTCTACATCCGGTAATTACTTTATAACACCTCCTTTGCAGAAAAGAAGGGTTGTCGTCATCAGGTGATCGTACACAACGATGCCTGGCAGTGGGTGAACCCGACTTATGATAAGTCTTGATTCTACAAGGGTAATACTCCTTGTATCTCAAATGCTACTCTGAGACCTGCGTGTCGGAGTGGTGAACGATCACCTCTCCTGAGAGCTTGTTTATCTTCAGGCATTCAAAGAACTTTTCTCCGGTTAGGAGAACGACATATCCTATTATCGCGCCGATCTTCGTGCAGTGAGTTGTTCGAATAACTGGAAGCTGATGGAGTCGTACCACTACGACTTCCAGAATGATGATAGTGAGGGTGCTCGAGTCTGGTCATCGCGCTTCAAAGCCTTCGTGCGATCTCTTGCACGAAAAGGTCATATCCAGGCGCTCGGACAAGCTCCCGGGTTGGGTTCTCGAGTAGATCGTTGATATATTAGAGTTTCTAAGCTTCCTCTGACTGATACTGAAAGCGCTCAGGCAGATTTCTCTGAGCTGCTATTCTTCTCTGTCGAGTTGTCTCAGGATCGTCCATATCTGATCCTTGAGTTTACCTCAATAAAGTGCAATTATCTCGAGGATTTCTCATACGCTCATCAGAGTGTTGACCCTGTTCATCACTGGAGGTGTCCTTACCATTGCCACGAGGGGTCGCAATGTGTGATCGTTGGAGAGTGTCCTTAGTCTTGTCTTTAGGAGAGTGATCATCACAGGAGGGAAGGACGAAGACATCCCGTTGATGACCTTCACTTACGCTCGAGGCCTCCTCGCTTGAGGAGTAGTTGAAAGACACCGTCTGGCGACTTGGAGCAAACGCCTCCAGGAAGGGGAATTCCAGGTTATAACTGTCACCATCTGCAAATGAGTCCTGCGATAGGATGGTCGAATTCGCAGGAAAAGCATGTTCGACCCTATCCTCTGTGGGGCTAACTGGAGAGACAATACTACCAGGTGCTGATGAAGCTCTGGGACGATGGCTTCTAGGACTTACCGTGCCAGGTCGGACTGCCTTAGGGGTACTTGAATATTTGGAGGGGGAGGCCTCGCCATGTCCTGAATCTGCATCGGAGCAGTCCTGATTGTGGTCGGATTGACCCTTAACCTTTGAGGAAGTTGATTCCTCATTTAGATGTAACGTTGTGGGGGGTAAGGATCCCTCCTCAATTCCATTGGTGGTATGGTCTCCTGGAGAATGATCTCCGGAGGCGACATCACCATCGGATGATACAATACTCGGCTCATAGTCGAAGCCGGCATCCATGTCAATATCTGCGTAATCAGCCAAGTCGAACCAGTTCTCCTCGTTCCACTCTCCTGCCATGGAAGCACTAGAGTTGGGAGAAAATAAAGGAAACCTGATGACTAGAAGATCCCCACGGACGGCGCCAACTGTCGGTATTTTAGAACCGAATTTACGTAATGATTGTTTGATTCGAGGGGTCTCCAAGACTCAAATCACGCAGAGAGAATGACACAAGGATTTTTATACAGGTTCAGGCCTTCTCCAGAGAGAATAACAACCCTACTTATGTGTGGCTATATTGAAGATGCTGGTTACAGATCAAGAGAAAGACTGAAAATGCAATGTTTTGTGCTCTTGATTGTGTCTTTCTTCCCCCTCTCCGTCGTCTAATGATTCCTCCTTTTATAGCGTGCTCGAAGTGGGCGACAATTTCTCCAGCCCAAATGGCGTATCTGTTGGACCAAAAAGGCGACTAGAGGGGGGGTGAATAGGAGCACGCTCACTTTTTCAACCACGATTAGATTCTGTGGATTTCATGGGGATATGCTCCAGATCTTAGGATGATGTGACAATTGGCAATGGCGTTTACGGTTTGTCGTTTCACGCGTTTTCGACAAAGTTCTGAGCTTCTTGCTCGAGGCGGTCCGGCCGGTCCTTGCAATGATCCGACCGGTCCCATATCGGTCGGACCGGCCATCCAAAGCGGATCGGACGGCGATAACCAAAAGTGTTCAAATCGAGTGGGCCAAAAATAGGTGTTGTAGACAAGTAAGGGGATCCCAATGCACTTGGTCTCATGATTTTTGGAGTCTCGGTGAAAAGTTCTATTGGTTTAAAGTTTCGAAGGTTTGAATTTGGGAGTTTGAATTTGGCTAAGTCCCAAGGCGGTCCGACCGGCTCACGAGGAGCGGTCCGGCCAAGCCATGGAAGCGTCCGACCGGCTCACCTGGGCGGTCGGACCGGTTTCTATGAACGTCGGCCAACCGTGGCGATGTTGTTTTGTTAGGTCAAAGTCATTGGTATTGTGGCATATGGTTTGCATGATGCATGTTTTGACTAACATGGGTCAAGTTGTGAAGAACTTGTTCCCGAATTCGTGTTTGCTTATGCGTGGTTGTGCGAGGTTGCTTGGTGGTCAACGACGGTCAGCGGCGAGGAGAATCGGGACTATACTTGAAGAGTTGAGGTCGAGCGATCGGCGATGCGGGTGAGGTCAACGACTCAAGCGTGACACAAGATGGACAATGGTGACCTATTGGCAAATCCATGGCGCATGGTGAAGCGGTTTAGGTCAAAAGTTAAAGACGACGCAGCAAGCGTGCGTGTGTGACCCGTTTGTTGTGGGCCTTAACGGAGCCCAATTAAGTCAAACCCTAGGAGTTTTAGGCCTCCACTATAAATAGGAGGAGATGGTGGCTGCACCTCTCTCTCTCTCTCGCCTTTTTATGTTTCAAAACCCTAATTGTCTTTAGGGGAGTTGAGGTGGAGGCAAGGGCTCTTGATGGTTTGTGGTGAATTTCGTGATCCTTGATTGTCTACTGATCCATGATGGTGTGGATGTAATTCAGCTTCAATCACGAAATCAATCTATGCAAGGTTTGCTTGAGATAAGTCTCTTTTCGTTCTTGCTTTCAATTTGGTGATTTTAGGGCTTTCTTTGATCCTCGAGTTTATGATTGATTCTTTCACGTGAATTAGCTTGCTGTGATATGTGTGAATCTATCTAGCATCATCTTGATCATCAATCTCTCACGAACAAGCTTTAGGATCAAGTTTTCGTTCTCTTGGGTTTTAGACCTTACATTAATCAATTGACAATTGCTCAAGATCGTTCCAAGAATTATCATAATATTCGATTGGAATAGGTCCTCAATAGCATATAGAAGGTGTGTGCAAAGTTTCATAAAGATTGGAGTTGAGAATCAAAGTTTCACCTAATTGCAACCGTCATCGGGCTGATTTTCTTATTGCGGTCGGTTCGAGTCGGCGGTCGAACCGCCGTCATCACCGGTCGAGACCGATTTTGGAGCGGTCCGACCGCCAAAGACAACGCCGGTCGGACCGCGCGCAATCGGTCCGACCGGTTGAGTATAACAGTCGAGACCGCCGTCTTTGTGAGTCTTAGTAATCTTAGTTGATTTTGTTATATTGCTTAGGGGTTTAATTGGATTCAATACTAGTCTTCCATTTGTCTTGGTATATTGATCTTCATAGCTTTCTAATAGCTCTTTGGAGTTAAATTGTATTGAGTTCATAATTTGTGAAAAAGTGGCGTGCTCCTATTCACCCCCCTCTAGTCGCCTTTACGGTCCCAGATTCAATACAAATTTCACTCCAATAGCTATAGAAGCTATGAAGATCGATATACCGAGACAAATGGAAGACTAGGATTGAATCAATCAAAACCCGAAGCAAAACAACCAAAAACAACGAAACTTAATTTCCTAAGTGTAGGCGGTCGACCTCTACTCGAAGCGGTCGACCTCTCCAAGGCGGTCCGACCTCTACTCAAGGGCGGTCGACCTCTCAAGGCGGTCCGGCCTCTAGCTAGGCGGATCGACCTCGGCTGATGAGCAGTGAATCGGCTGAAAAACGAAGTTACAAATAGGTCTAACTTTTGATCTACAACTCCAAACTTCATGAAACTTGGAACACACCTTCTCTAGGATGTCGGGAACCTATTCAATCGAAGATCGTGAAGATCCATGGAAAAGTTATGACCTTTTTCAGTTTGAGAGGGATGGTTCAAAACAGAGTCAAAGCGAAAACTAGATCCAAAAACTTGCTCGTGGGTGATTGATGATCAAGATGATCTTAGATGTGTTCCACATGTCACGACAAGCTAGATCATGAGAAGAAATCAATCAAAAACATGCGAATCAAAGAAAGACTCAAAATCACCAAATAGAGAGAAGAAGGGCAAATGAACTCATCTTGAAGAGAACTCTTCTTTGGATTGATTTGATAATGTATCGATCTGACCACTCATACAGATACGCATGGACACAAGATCAAAACATCTCTCTCTCTCTAGAACCCTATCCTCCACTAAACCTTCCCTAAGCACCTAAGCCAAAACTAGGGTTTCAAGCATGAAAGGGTTAAAGGGTGCGACCACCTCCCTCCTCTATTTATAGTGGAGACTTAAACCTTCTAGAAGAGTCACCTAATGGGCTCCGTTAAGGCCCAAAACAAGCGGGTCACACACGCACGCCTCTCGGCGCCGTCTTCATCTCCTCTTGACCTACTCCGCTTCTCCACGCCATCTTGCGCGCGAGTCGTCAAAAGTCACCAAGGCGGTATTTGGTATAATTACAAAATACCCCTTCTCGATCTTTTGCAAAGACCGAGTCTCATCTTTGTGAAGCACCTTCCATGCTTCGCCACGTGTAGGTTGATCAGCGGCTCTCAACATGTCGGCAAGTCTCTCCCATCCGGCTCCCACCGAACCACCATGGCACTTGCAGACCCCGCGCCGCTTGATCCAACGATCGCCGGCGCCGTTCGGTCATCCTTATCTATTACGCACCACACTTGAGTTCATTGACCTCACCCGGCATCATCGATCGTTACGGACCTCGGCTCTCCAAGCCTAGTCCGATCATCCTCGCCGTTGACCGTCGTTGACCACCAAGCAACCGCACAACAATAAACAAGCAAATCGAATCAGGAACAAGTTCTTCACAACTTGACCCACGTTAGTCAAAACATGCATCATGCAACACATATGCCTGAAACCCATGACTTTGACCTAACAAAACATCATCGCCACGAAGTTGACCGATGAACAAGTCAGAACCGGTCGGCCGCAGCCTCGGGCGGTCGGCCAGCTCACCGCCGGATCGACCGCCACCACAAGGCGGTCGGACCGCGTGAGACTTAGCCAATTTTCAACCCCTGAAAATCCGAAACCTACTGGAAACTTTAAACCAATAGAAATTTTGCTTGGGAACTCCAAAAATTATGAGACCAAGTGTATTAGGATCCCCTCACTTGTCTACAACACCTATTTTTGCCCGACCCATTCGACCATTTTGGTCACGGCGGTCGCCGCCGCACATGGCCGATCCGACCGATTTGGGACCGGTCAGACCGCCATGCTATGGCCGGTCGGACCGGCCCTGTCTAGAATGCCTGAACAGATCTGAAACTTTGTCGAAAACCCGTGAAACGATAAACCGTTAACGCCATTACCAATTGTCACATCATCCTAAGATCTAGAGCATATCCCCCATGATATCCACAGTATCAATGCCTCAAGTGATGGCACAGTTATCGGAGATTACTGTTAGAGAAGTAATGTTCCCACGTCGTCAGACAGTTATCATCAGGACAAAGAGTTTAATCATGCAGTAATTCCAGATAATAATAGCGTATACTGACTGTTTAGATGCTCTAATCAATTGGGACTACTTGTTTGTAAGCTCGATCGATTATAGGGTGGTCGTAACTGACCTGGTCGTAGAAGTACTTACGACCATGAGGTGGTCATAGAAGAACTTACGATCATGTGCTTGTCGTAGAAGAACTTACGATTATAGAGTGGTTGTAGCTAATCTGGTCGTAGAAGGACTTACGATCATGTGCTAGTCGTAAAAAAAACTTACGACTATGGAGTGGTCGTAGCTGACCTGGTCGTAGAATGACTTACAACCACGAGGTGATCGGAAAAGAACTTACAATCATGAGGTAGTCGTAGAAGATCTTATGACTTCAGTTTCTCTCTTATGAACATTAAGGGGTATACTCAAGAACTATATAGTTACATCATTATTTATAATAAGGATTAAGGATAAATAATTAAACAAGGATTTCTATATCCTCGTCAGGTAGTGATATGGCATCTTTCGTGTGCACAAGTTCTTTGTTCACCAAGATCGCAAGGCTCTGTCGATCTACTGACATGACTACTGAATACACACCTTTTTGTTAATTCTCTGACTGGAAATGAGGTACTACATGCTCGACTTGAGCAGTTTTCTGAATTGTGGTTCTCCAATTTGTAGTCTACAAATGGGAGATGAAGTTGCGTCTAAGTTAAACTATGTATATTTTAGGTTGATATCTGTTGTGACCGAAGGATTATTTTCGGGGCTTAAGTTTGCTGAATTAGGTTAAAGCTTATGTAAATGTTTCTCTTGCCCTTTTCTCATTTACAACAAAATGTCTAAAGTCAAATTAATGATAGCTACATTAAATTTTTTCTCTTTTTTCCCTTCACTACAAGATTATGTTAGACCACGTGGACTGATCGTAAAAGATTATGTGAAGTGATCGTAAATTTTGTGATGATGAATAATTGACTTTTTTAGTTGCATTGAATTTTGCGTTTGTGAAAGTTTCGGTTGTTGGAATATTCGTTTTGGATGGTCGTATCATGCTTTGTATCGGATGGTCCAAACGGTGATTCTCGATGATCCCTTTCGACCGGGTCGAGTCTTGTAACTTAAGTCTTGAGCCGAGCGCCGAGTAATAGAGTTCATAGTATTGTAGCTCCGAGATACCGAGTGGTAGAGCTCCAAGTACTGTAGCTCCGAGTAACGAGTAATGTTCTCAGTCGTAAGTCGAGGTGTGTACCTAGTACGAAGGATAGTCGGAGTCGCATGATTGGAAGTTACATCGACTGGTCTATGGTCGAAGCTACAGTGCATAGTCGATGGCTAAAGCTACAATGTCTGGTCGATGGTTGAAAGCTACAGTGTCTGGTCGATATTCGAAAGCTACAGTGCATGGTCGATGATTGAAGCTACAGTGTCTTATCGATAGTCGAAGCTACAGTGAGTGCTCGATGGTCGAAGCTACAATGTCTAATCGATGTTCGAAAGCTATAGTGTCTGGTCGATGGTCGGTAGTCATAGGCTTTTTCGATCTGCAGTCGTAGGCATCGTGATCGGTAGTCGTGGACTTCGTGATGGGTAGTCGTAGGCTTTGCGATCGTTACTCGTAGGCTTTGTGATCGGTAGTCGTAGGCTTTGCGATCGGTTGCTGTAAGCTTCACGGTAAATAATCGTAGGCTTCGAGTGCTTCATTTCTTGTATTCTTCGAGTACCTTGAGTACTCGTGTTTGATCGGCCAGCGGTTTGACCGACTTGCGCACAGCGGTAAGACCGGTTTTACAGAGTGGTCTCGAGTTGTTTTATGAAAGTATGGAAATTAAGGTTGTGGATAATCTGGTTCGTGTTTATTGATAAATAATGAGAGTGTGATATGCGTGTGTGAACTAATATTGGTCAAGTTGGAGAACTTGTGCTGAGAAAATATTTTTTGATCTTTGCATATGCAGGTTGGGCATGGAGACGGTCATGGTCGATAACGAGGAGGACCGGGAATAGGATGGGGAAATCCAAAGTTCAGGCGGTCGAAGATGTCACGAGATGGTCGGGGTTACGCTGGTGCACGTGCAGATCAAAGGTGGATGCATGATGCGTGGAGAAGTTACAGGAGTTACTTTCCTGGAGGCTTCCACACGTGAGGGACTATAAAAGGTGTCTATAACCGGAAGGTTTAGATTTTTTGGAAGACCCGTGTTTGAAGGGGTTTCAGATCCCTTGATTTTCGAAAACAAATATGATTTTGTGCCCGGGTTATGAGGACACGGTTTAGGGCTCTAGCATATAAAAGGAAGGAGAGACTAAGAGTTACAAGAGGCGGTTTTGTGACGGCTTTCGGGAGAAAGCTTTTGGTGTTTTCGTACTAGGGTTTGAGGGGTGTTGTTATGGTACTTTGTAGCCACAGAACATGATTCAAAAATAACATATCAGATCGATTCCAAGAAAGAATACTCATTGTTGGCGGCGTGTTCTTCTGGGCATTGTATTCGACTTGTTCTCGATCATCGTTTTCGATTTGTTCTTGTTCCTTGCTGTGAGTGACACTCCCAAGTTGGAGGATGAAAGAAATCTGATAGTCGAATTCTTTCGACTAGGTGATTGAAACTTCTTCGACCAGGTCGACTTCACCTTCTTCGATCACATATTGTGTTGCTCACCCGATTGTCAACAGTAGCATCAACTGGCAGAGCACATGAGAGCAGTTTCGACCACGACAACGAGGAGACATCTCGTACGAGTACGGTGTATTCAGTTGTCGTTTAAATCCAACGCAGATCTTCTTCGGTAATTCGAAAAGAAGGCACTACAATCATTCACTCCCCTCTGATTGTTGTATCCGATCCTACAGATTACCAAATGAATCCTGACATGAGACTCTATATATACTTTATATCTTCAGCATGACACTACTTGTTCCTAAAAAAATCATACAATGGGAAATTAAAGGAATTGAAACCCCACAAGAGTGATTCTTAAAAGATGCTTCATACCAACTCAATTTTGCATCAATCACAGAAAAAACACATTAAAATGTGATTGGTGGTGCCAATGTTCAGTGTCCATTTTAGATGGCTCGCCAGAGAAGTACACTTTCTTTATTTCGAAATCAAGACAGGCAGTACTAATTGATGACTACTTCTACACTCCACTTGGAAGGAAATTGCACTACCTTTCGGGACCGGATCACTCCGCTACATGCATGTTCATGAATCAGTGGAAAACGATGCCAGAATCGAGCCATAATAGGCCTTTCGCCGAACAAAAACTTCCAAAGCTAACGTCGGTTCCCTCCCCTTCATGGCGACGAACATGCTTAACTATGAACAATGTAATTTAAGATACATAAATGCACCCTGATTCGAAGGGCTGATCCAGTGGCCCAGCATTGCACTAGGATCTCTCAACTTAATTGGAGTTGGACATTGCCATCCAAGAAAGGGCTCTAGCCCTGGCCATGTACATACATGTCTAAATAGCCATGCATCTATATCTACTTAGGTTACAGGTAAGCAGATCGATCGCCGCAGCGCTTCCATCGAACTCACGACAGCGACGACGCGCTTCGTGTCATCTCTTGCTCTCTTGGACGCTCGCAGGATCTTACAGGGTAATCTAAAGTAAACAAAACCTAATCTAGTATACTCATATTTGTTAGACGAGGTCGTCCCGATCAGTCCCAACGCACGCACTCTGTAGTAGTTGGCCTTTAGAACTTTCTGAAAGAGATGGATTTCAATTTAGAGATTGCCTAGTACGATTCAAGCATTAGGTCAGCCATTCCCACCATGTTGCAAGTCGAACAATCTGACCAATCAAAGCATACACCACCACTTCCTTCTCTCTTATGCTCCTTCTGCCTAGATGAAACATACTGAAAACTGAGTAATAAAAATATGAAAGGAAATTGTAAATAATATGGAATGTTACGAGGTATATTTGACACAAACACCATTAGTCTCAAGAAAATTTACACAAGATCATCTTTTGGCAAGAGTGACATGCTAAGGAAGTTGAAAACAAGAGCACAACTAACACACATATTGAGGGTTGTTTCAGACTCGGTTCAGATCATTGGATGGATGAGCTGAGTTGATGCACATATACACAAAAATTGGAGGTACTACAAGTAAGCACATGAACATGACGATGATGGTACCTACAACTCTACATGTACTCCTACAACTCTACATGTACTAGTAAGCATTGTACCATTCATTCTATCGGTTATTGGTTACTTGCAGCTTCACCAGTACAACATGTTCCTGAAAGCACCCTCACGCAAATACATTGATCCATCGAAACTTCTACACCAATAAAAACAAATGCATGGATGATCACTGGGAAATGAAGCACTTAAGCATCGATCTCAAAACATGTGCAACCACTACATCCATCAAATTGCAGACCGCGTGAAAGAGATGGTTGAATTTTGCCTACATGTGGACTGTACTGTCTGCAGAGATGGCAGGTTTAATGTAGTTGTGCTATTACAGATATCCTCGTCCTTCACTCATTTTTTAACGCAATGCTTGCTTGAATTATACGATTTTGATTAGTATTTGAGCAATGTCAGATCGAAATGAACTACAAGTGTTTGTTTTGCCTTTGTATAAGTTGATTGCACAGGAACAGAAAAGTATACTCCGTACTCCTACTGTCCGTAACGGTGTAACCTTCAGCATGTACGTACATTTGAATGTGAAACTAGTGAAATTAATTGTGTAAAAATATATGCAATGTAGATAGATCGATTACATATAGGACAAACATTTGAATGCATTTAAGCATCCTAGTTCTTATTTTCAACTAAATTTTCAGAAAGAGAACATGAAAGGCTAGTGTAGGACCGGAAAGACGACTAGAGGGGGTGAATAGACGCTTTCTTAATTTTTGCATTAATCAAATTCAACACGCACTTTTCTCCAATAGTTATGAAAGCTAAGAAGATCAGTAAATGCACAGAGGAAGCCTTGTGCTGAATCCGATTACCCCTTTAAACACAAGACTCAAAAGATGGAGATTTGATCTCAGGTAGGCCGGTCTGACCGACGGCCAACTAGCGGTCTGAAAGCTGGCGGTCTGAATAGCTGGCGGTCTGACCGCCGTCTTGAATCGGTCTGACCGATTTTAGTCCAGAACCACTGCAAACCACCCGAACCCAAAACGAAAATTTGTCTAACTTTTGATTCAACCGATGAAACTTGACCAAATTTGGAACACACCTCCCTAAAGATATCTGGAACCTATTCCTAGCGACGATCGTCTAGATCCACGTCAAAGATTTGATCTTTTTAGGTTTTACTAAAGGAGTGTTCAAAACCTAGCAAAATAAAAAACTTGATCCAAATCTTGCTCATGAGGGATTGATGATTTAGATGGTCCTAGAAGTATTCCCACACATTATTGCAAGGCAAAAGAGGTTAAAGGACCAACCAAAAATAACTGGATCAAGGAAGCACCAAAATCATCAAAAGAGAGAGAGGAAAACACATGAGACCTCACCTTTGAACAAACATCCATTGATTGATTTAAGATGTTGCTTGTTAAAACCACTCCCTCAAAGGGGACAAGAGATCAATCCAAGAGCACACACACAAATCCCCTCTCTAGAACCTAGCCTCTCCTCTCCTCTCCAAACCCTAACCCAAACTAGGGTTTTTACAAATGAAGTGCTTAGGGGCTCATCTCCAACCACCCCCTCTATTTATAGTGAGGCCTGGGGTTTTAGAAAGGGTTCACTTAATGGGCTCCCGTTAAGGCCCAAAACACACGGGACACAAACACACACATTACAGTTGAAGCAATCGCCTGCTTCGCCACGTGTAGGTTGATCAGCGGCTCTCATCATGTCGGCAAGTCTCTCCCGTCCGAATCCCATCGGAACCTCCAAGGCACTTGCACCGACCCCCGCGTCGCTTGATCCAACTAGCTATAACAAACTGCCCGTTCGATCCATCTTGTCCATCTTGCGCCATGCTTGAGTCACACGACCTCACTCGGCATCCATAGTCGTTCTGGATCTCATCTCTCCAAGCTTAGTCCCGATCCTCCTCACCGTTGACCGTCGTTGACCTGCAAGCCACCTGCACAGCAATAGACAAAGAAATCGTCTCCGGGAACAAGTTCTTCACAACTTGACCCACGTTAGCTCAACTATGCAATATGCAACATTAAACCATTGAAACTCATGCACTAGACATAACCAAAACACAATGTCGACAAGAAGGCCGACGAACAAGTGGAAGCCGGTCTGACCGCCGTACCTGGTCGGTTTGATCGATTTCCAACCGGTCTGACCGATTTGTATGAGCCGGTCAGACCGCCCGAAATGACTTAGCCAAAATTCCATCGTGGAAATCCGAAACTCTCTGGAATTTTCTACTTGATAGAACTTTTGACTGAAAGCTCCAAAAAAATATGAGAGCAAGTGTAGGAGACTCCCCTCTCTTGCCTACACACTCTATTTTTGGCCTAGCCCCAAACTCCACCAAAGGTTCTGGCCGGTCGGACCGCCGCACATAGCCGGTCGGACTGCCACACGGCCGGTCGGACCGATACACGGGCGGTCTGACCGCCAATGGCGCCGGTCTGACCGCCTGAGGTCTAAACAGCACTGGAGCTTTTTCGAAAATGCGAGATTCGCCAAACCAACAACGACATTGCCAATTGACTCATCATCCTAAGATTATGTACATATTCCCACGATATCCACAGCTAGGAAGAAAACGATGGGATCTACTGGCGATTGTCTCGTGTTCTTGCTGGTTAGGACACGTGCATCGTTAGGCGATAAGATAATGCAAAATGTGAGAGAAGTTTCTCAACACCACCGGTGCCAATAGATAAAGGAGTAGATGCTAAGCATCAATTGTATGGCACCAAAGCAAATCTTAGAAGCTGATGCTAAATTTTGTTTGAAAAAAGCTGAACATTTCATAGCTAAATATTTTTAGCACCTATAGGTGATGCTAGTAGTTAAAGTAAAAGTAGGTAATAATGGTCTTGTCAATAGAGAGGCGGTGTGTTCACTTTAACACCCACTTTACGCATGCTCTTATGTCACCGTGATTCTGTGCAGCAACCGGCGGTTCTGCCTTTAAACGACAGGTGCAGGAGATGAAACTAACCTCGATGCATTGCATGATCACAGACAGAGAGAGGATGCACTGCAGCTTGCAGCTATACGTCTAGGGCCCATGGAAGCTGTCAGCCAAGCTCCCCCAAAGAAACTAGGCCGAGTTAAGGCCGGATGGAGAGCCCAGTATAACGAGCCCATTTGCCCTTTAGAGTAGTACTATCAGACGCTTTTTTTTTCAGAACGTATGAGACTTCGGTTGAACCATGCAAGACAAGTAGACGAATCATCCCATCTGTCAAAACAAAGGTCAAAACCTCTGTACACCGTCCATGGCCTCCTCCTTCCTCGGCCCTCCTCTCCGCCACCCGCTTCCCTCGCGTGCGCCTTCCCATCACCACCCCCTATCCCCATTTCCCCATCGCGGCGGCTCAACACAAGCGCAAGAACCGACCAAGCTCCCCGGCCGGACGAGCGATGGCGCCCAGTGTTGGAACCGCCCAAGGATCGATCAGCTTGACGCAGCAACGAACTCACCCGAACTAACACACCCAGAAGCTGATTTTGTAATGGATACACACAAGAAGATTTTACGGCGACGAACACCTCTTTTCTCTGTATTCAACTCGGAATGAACATGCAAGTACACGACTCATATAGCTCAGTTTACATGCACAGGGAGCCTCAACTGCCCGGGTCTCACGCGCACGAGCACACGCTCCACACATGCACACGCCGCATGACACGGTCCACTCACCTGACTTCAGGCCACGCCTTGAACGTGCCCAACTAACCTGCATGCAGCTAACTACTCGCCGACTTATTGACTTGGCCATTAGCTAATCTCGTTGCAACAAACACACTGCCGATTAGCACAGGCTAACATGCTAACTCTACGTGTATGTGACTAATACAAGACCATGTACTAATGCACAAACTAAACCTGGTCACAGCATGAACACATCACGTTTCAGGCCCCATGCTCATGCAAATGTTCAACACATGAACGTGACTGACACATCTATCCTATATGCAAGAACCAAACATGCATCAGTCAAGATTATTAGCAAGCTCCGCAAGGCGCTGGGCGCGGTGAAGGACCAGACGAGCATCGGGTTGGCCAAGGTGGGCAGCGGCAGTTCGACGTCGTCGGAGCTCGACGTGGCCATCGTCAAGGCCACCAGGCACAGCGAGAGCTTCCCCGCGGACGAGCGCCACATCCGGGAGATCATCTCGCTCACGTGCTACTCCCGCGCGTACGTGGGCGCCTGCGTGTCGTCGCTCTCGCGCCGGCTCGGGCGCACCCGGAGCTGGGCCGTCCCGCTCAAGACGCTGGTGCTCATACACCGCCTCCTCGCCGACGGCGAACCGACGTTCGAGCAGGAGGTGTTCTACGCCACGTGGCGCGGCACGCGCATGCTCAACATGTCCGACTTCTGCGACCGCTCCCGCGCCGACGCGTGGGACTTCTCCGCGTTGGTCCGCACCAACGCCGCCTACCTCGACGAACGCCTCGAGTTCCGGATGCAGGCCAGGCAAGGCGGTGCCGGCGGCGCGGCGGACGGAGCAAGCAGCTCCGCGACGAGCTGTACCAGTCCCCCGAAAACCGCTTCAGCTACGACAGCTCCAACACAAGACACGAGGACGCGCCGTACGCTGAAGTCGACAAGGCGTTGGCGCTCGTGCCGAGGGACACGCCGACGAGCGAGATGACGCTGGAGCAGCTCCTCGCCAAGGTCCACCAGCTGCAGCACCTCCTCGACCGGTTCATCGCGTGCTGCCCCGTAGCCGTAGGTGAGCCAGCGCACGCATTAATTCTTTTCTTACGTTCTTGGATCATGTCATTGCGGCGTATTGCATTGACATGAAACGGCCGAATGCTCACCGTCGCAGGCGCGGCGAAGACGAACCGGGTGGTGGCGGTGTCTCTGTACCCGCTGGTGAAGGAGAGCGTGCAGCTGTACTGCGAGATCACGGTGGTGATGGCCGCACTCATCGAGCAGTTGCCCGAGATGGAGACCGCGGACTGCGAGCGCGTGCACGGCGTCTTCTGCGGCCTCGCCAAGCAGATCGACGAGCTCGAAGATTTCTACTCATGGTGCAAGGCCGCCTACGTCTGCCGCCAGTGCGATGTCCCGGAGGTGGAGGTCATTACGCAGAAGAAGCTTGAGCTCATGGACGAGTTCATCCGCGACAGGCGCGATGTGGCCGCGCAGCAGAAGCTTCAGCCGCCGTCCCCAGAGCCGCCCAGCCCGGAGGAGCCCCCTGTTGAGGATTACGATATGAACACCACGAAGGCCCTTCCGGCTCCCGAGGTGCCGCCGGTTGAGGTGCAAGAGGGGCACAATGCTGGCGAGACGGTGCATGCTGAGCCGGAGGCTCCGCTCATCGCAGCCGATCGACGACGAGGCTGACTTCTTGAACTTGATGGGGGACGCCATGTCCGGCGAGGAACACGGGCAGCAGCTAGCACTGGCGCTGTTCGACGGCAACCCAGCTGGCTCGGCGCCGAAATGCGACTCGTTCGACCACTCGTCGGCGGATTGGGGGACGGCGCTGGTCCAGTCGGCGAGAGCGTTTGCGAACCAGCGCGCCGAGCTCGGCGGCGGCCTCAACATGATGGTGCTCGACGGGATGTACAGCCACGCGGCGGCCAATGCAACGGCGGCGAAAGCGCAGACGTTCTCCGGTAGCGCGAGCAGCGTGGCGATGCGGCCACCTGGGGCACCGATGCTCGCGTTGCCCACGCCTTCAGGGAACAGCAGCGCCTCAGCAGGTGCGGACCCTTTCGCGGCGTCGATGGTGGTGCTGCCGCCGACGTACGTGCAGATGTCTGACATGCAGACGAAGCAGCAGCTCCTGGCGGGGGAGCAGATGGTGTGGCAGCAGCATGGCAAGAATGGCATGCAAGGACAGGGGTCCTCGGCTATGATAGAGCAGCGGCCACAGCAGCTCATACTACCCACTTGGGGTTACAATTACGCAGGATATCATCGGGCTTCTTAGATTAATTACTTGCAAATCTTGTCCTAATTATTTTTTCTTTCTTTCTTTCTTTATTATGATGTTAATTGCGTTACAAGGTCGAGAAAAGGAGATCAGGTAGTTGACTTTACATTGAAGTTACTAGACAAGAGGTAACAAAGCGCAAAATAATCATTGTAAAATAATCATTGTTATCCCCACAGCTAGCTATGGACCGCAATCTAGCAATACAATTTGTTGCCAATTGTAACGTAGCACCAGATTTGAAGTGCCAGCCTGAATCTAGAACAACAGAAATACTCAACTCCGAAGAACATCCGACACCACAACTAGAAACATTACAGACAATGCAACAAACAGAGGTGGGAGCACTAAGACAGTGCTTTTTTAACAAGTACTATGCATACCCATATAATAATGATCCGAATACAGTCAAAACTTAAAACACACTAGTTTGACGATAACATTACTGGACGGCAACCAAATACACACAAATAACTTAAGCCAATAAGACTACTACGCGTACACGCCCGAGTAGTATTTGGTCCTCGGCAGGGAACCGGCTTCAGAGGTGATGGATTATGGCTACGCCATCCAGCTGGATGCATGCCAACTTTCAGAACTGAAGGACACAGTTTGCCTGTGGGAGCATTCAGTAACCGGTTCGAGCACTTCAATCTAGTAATGTGCCTGTGAAAGAGAATACCAGCCAAGTTTGGCTTGATGCAGAAGAGCGACAGACCCGCCCATCACGAGTATGAAACGCGTCCGTTGTGCCAAACCACCAGGCTTCAGGACAACGTTGAAGAACGTTGCACCAGTACCAGACTGAAGGTTAGAACAACCAAAACAGCTTGACAGGAGGTTCCAACGAGGTCAACAAGCACAAAGATAACAAAATTTGTACCTCTGAGAATTGTAGACCAATTAAGAGAATGGGTACTGCATGGTTGGGTCTGGATAGTTGGGGTCAACAAAGTCTGTGACGAAGTCACTGTTATTGGAAACAGTTGGCAGATCATCAACAATGGCAGGCATTGTTGGAAGCGAGTCACTTGCGGCAAAAGCAGCAGATAGAGTAGCGCCATCATCGTAGTGTCCATCGTATGTGGACTGATCCAAGGGATACTGCCAAAACTGATTGCTTGGCACAGGCAATTCATAGAAGGTTGCACCAGGAGTGAGGAGATCGCTCAGCTTTATATAATCATCACTACTGGCAAGTTCAGAGTATGTGGGCTGGAAAGCGTGGTCAGTAATACCCACATTGCTAGCACAAAAGCCATCGTCATTTGACACACCTCCTAACCCAGCAAGCCCTGCCAATTCATTGTAGAGATCGCAAGTGTTTGCTTCAAGAGCTTGAGCCTCAGCTTCAGACATTGGTGGGGGACCAGAATGCTGCAACAAAACGTGGAAGATAATTAGCCGAGAGAAGAACTCATCCAGTAAGAAATTCTTGTGCAGAAAGAGGAAACTAAGAAATGAACAAGATATAACTACCTCTCCAACAGGACTATCATGATGAGGATAATCATTCAGAAACCTAGATAGTTCCTCCAATAAAAATCCATCAATTTCAGGAGGATTGGATACATTATTGACCTCATTAGAACGGTTGTTTGCAGAAAACACCCCATCTCCAAAAGAGTTAACAGACTGCCGAAGAGGCAGTTCCTGGAGAGCACAATCAGCAGCAACATAACCAAGATCCGCAACAGAAGTAGTAGCAGTAACGTACTCAGATGATGATTCCTTCTGAGCACAAGTAGCAGATGAATGATGCACAGGTGGTTGCTCAACAACTCTAGCAGTACCAGCATGCTGAACATGTGGATCCTCGGCAGAATTTACTAACTCCGAAGAGGACATCAAAGGAAACATAGACGTTTCAGCATCTGCATTTTCCCATTCGTCTTCATTAAATGGGGCCCCATATTGCTCCCCAATCCTTGGACCAAAGCCACTTTTCTTAAAAATTTTGCATAGCATATAAGCATCCTGGATGTTCAAAACAAACCAAGGACCAATCAGTTAGTAACTTTACCTCGCATAACACATGAAAGAGTTCTACTACGATAAATAACAGCTTATTTTAACCAAAATTCAAACAAGGAGTGGCTATAGCATGGATAAATTATGCTACCAGGTAAAAAGGCATAGATTAGCTCAAATTTATTCAACTATTATCAAAGATTGTTTTACTGAACAGGTGGGAGCAGGAGCAATTACATACCAATGCACACAACATATGGAATAGGAAGCATTTATTGAATTTTGACCACATCGTTAACTGTGTTGTAGTTAAAGCTTACTCGTAATCTATCAAGCATTGGTGGTAAACAGAATTACCTTTGAGAAACCAGCAGAAACCAAATCACCATCTTCCATTGTGTATTCATACATCACCCAATCAGTCCTGTTGCCTTTAGGTGCCTTGCCTTCATGAAAAACCAATGTTTTCTTTGACCCAACAATGCGAGAGTTAAGCTCAATTGTTCTATCTCTTCCACTGGTTTTCCAGTAACCATTTGGTGTGCCACGGTTTGTCCTGGACCCATTAGGATATTTCTTGTCACGAGGGCAAAAGAAGAACCATTCAAGATCTTTGCTTCGAAGACGGGATTTATCTACAAAGAGAAGATCAGTACACAGAAAATTTTACATAAAATGAGTACAAATTAACTCTAGCTAGTTTGATTACTTGAAAATTCAGATAGATTTTTCTACTCGTTTGAGCACCAATTATTCTATTAATTAAAGTTAAAAACTGCATTATATGGAAATTATAATTAAAGTTAAAAACTGCATTATATGGAAATTACCAGGAAGATCCCAGGAGCAAATTTGTACAGATCAACCTCTGAAATAGCTTGAACAAGAAGTTTCTTTCCCATAATCTTCCTTTTTAAGTAGTAGGAAACAAGCTCAACATCTGTTGGATGGAATCGAAAACCAGGTGGCAGGCAAGCTTGGGCCATTACCGTAGTGTATCTGTGTATGTCTTGCCTTCAGTACCAAGAAAATAACAGAGAGATCTCAGTGTGAAGACACAAGCAGAAATGTATGCTTCACCAGATATTAAAACTATCAATACCAGTAATCAAGAAGGTATCAAGTTTGACCAGGAAGGGAAATGTTTCAGTGCTCAAATTAGAGAATTCAGGAGCAGGAATTAACCAAGGGAAGGCAGGAGAGAGCAGCTTTGTAAGTTCAATGTTTCAGCACAGAATGGAAGTGTGCACAAAGTAGGACAATTCGTTTTACAACAAGTATTCTTAAGGGGGGATTAAGAGCTTGATGGGACCAATTGACCAAAAGAGATATTGGTCCAACCACAGACAGAGCAGAGAAGATGAGAAACTATCCTTGGCAAGACTCAAGGAAAGCAGTAGACCAAGCACTCAACCAACAAATGTTTCCGAACTCAGATGAGAGAGTCTTGCCAATTACACCAACTACAACTGATTCAGATGGTAGGAAGTATTTGCACAAAACTCCAGATGATCCACTTGTATCAAGTGAAATCTCGGAATTTTATGCAATATATGAACCAGAAGTAGCACGAGAGGAAATAAGGGAATCCCTCGCCGACTTCAGCAGACATGAGTGATTAGGATCAAAATCCTGCATGAAAAATCACATGAACGTTAGGAAAGATGAATATACGGCAGAAGCTGAAGCATATATGGAATAAACAAGTTTCATGTTTTATCGAGATCAGATGTAGTTACTTTCTTAAAACCCTCCATAAACCCTAGACAATACTTGTTCTTTGAAACAAAGATTGCCTATGGACAGCTGATTCTACAGCTCAAGCAACCCACATTGGTGCAACATGAATACAATATTTAATTAGCACATTAGCAGCTAGAAGCATCTGATCCACCATCTAATCCAAGCATACATGCATAATTTTGGAGATATTTTATAGACTCAGATGAAATTCTTGAAAAAAGAGGAGTCTAAGACAAAAATTGATTAATTTCCCGGGGAACCAAATTCCAGATCGGTTCAAAACGACCAAAGTCAACGATCAATCGAAATCCTAATTTATCCCAAACCACCCAAAAAAAATCCCAGTACCTGAGTCAACGCTGCATAAACCAATGCTCTGATCAACCAAATCTCAAACAACGTAACCTCTAGAAGATCCAAGACCATCAAGATCACATACCCCAAATCAACGCCAAAATCGATCGAACGCAGCCCTAACCCGCGAACCCCGACAGGAAATCTCGATCGATGGGCGACCAAACCAATCCGATTTCCAAATCGGGCAATTCCCCACGAAAAATCGACAGAAAAGCTCTCAAATTCACACAGACCCGCACCCCAGATCACAAATCAAGCCCTGGATCGACACGAATCCCGAAACAAACCAAGCCCTAACTGGTAGGGGGGGGACTTACGCGGAGGAGGAAGGAAAGCAAGGAGGACGGGGGAAGGAGGTGAGCGCCGCCGTCTGACAGGATGAGATGAGGTGAGGTTTTGGGGGAAGCGATCGCGACGCGGCGTTGGAGGGCCTTTTTTATAGCGACGTGGGGTGTGGTGCTGGGCCGGGACACTGACGTGTGGGTCCTCCACGATTTGGGGAAGCTTCCCCCGCACGCGAGCTCAAGTCAAGTCTCCCCAAAAAAATTCGGTCTCCACCCAGTGCTCTGACCTCGGAAGCAAATTCTCTGCACCGTTCGATCCCCACCCCCTCGCGCGGATGCGGATGGACGGCGGATGGGGGGCCCTCCGCGCGATGGACGGCGGATGGGCGAGGGCCCCCCACGGAATTTATTTCCTCTGACCTCCCTGCGTTAGCTGAGGAGGAGGATTCTTTTAGAGAGAGAAGTTTGGAAGTTGGGGGCTATATGCGTAAATTTTCCATGATTCGGTGGTTGATACGCGATTTCTTTCGTTTGTTTTGGAATAATGCTTCGGGATCGGACGCGATTAACCTCCACATCTCCCGATTCTCATGTAGGTAACCTCCGGTCCTCCACTTCTAGGCTTTAGCACTAGCAGTCCAGCCAGGTTAATGGTGTATTATATCGATGCATTTGCTTGTGTTTAGCAGATCTATAGGATTTAGGGTTACACTGGGGATTTGAAGCCTCGAATGTGATCTCTACGAACAACGGAGTCAGATGGAAATTGGACTTTGTACTATGAGTAATCTTTTGCTATTTGGATTGTTGGACTGGACGTTGAACGTTTGATCTATTCAATGAAGCCTTCAATGCTTACCATTAGACATTAGTGTTGCATCTGTGTGAGTTGTCACTGTGTTCTTTGTTCGGTACCTGTAAGTACTAGTAGGCAGTTAGGTAGAGGGAGAATTTTTTTGCAGGATTAGCACGTTTGCTTCTCGTATTTATAGAAATGGTGGTCGGCAAAATTATTTTGCAAAACTAACGCTCTGCCGCACGGCTGCTGCAGCCACTCCACACCCGCCGTGTCGCCGCTTCCGCACGGCCGCCGAAATAGCGGGCTTACCGTATTGTTTGTAATTCGGGTTAACTTTGGTAAATATGGTATTTATCGATATGGTACTGAAATGAATTGACATTTACCGATATTGAACCATATTTATATTAAAAAAACGTATTTATCAAACTAATAATATCGTATTTATCGAGTATAACATATTTACTGAACCGTATAAACCAAAATTACCGAAACGTACAACCCTATATTTACTATCCTTAGTATCCCTCGCACGATCATCAACGGTGTTTTTAACTTTTCATAGCTATCGAGACGTAAGTCCTACATACTAATGGACATAATTGACAATCTAATACTCGTACTACTGTGATCATACGCAATCATAACTTCGTTGCAAGATACAAAGTCAATTACAAGGAAGATAAAAGAAAATCCAATACATTCATGACTCCTCAACGGACAAGGTGAAGCGAAAGATCAGCAGGAAAGTGCATGCTATCGTGCAATTGAAGCAGCATCAAGGAGTTGGGAGTTCGATGCCATCCGTTCGTCGTGCAGGCCCCCAACTAGCCCATCCACATCTATCATCTCACTCCAGGGCAACTCCCAGGCGGTGCCTCCATTTTCCACGTCTGAGCTTGCCCTGCTTACTGCCCATGTTGCGCCCGATGCTACTGGCCTACCGTCCATCGAGCTCTGCAACCACACTATATATATATATATTAACTAGACACATGTGTGCGCCTTGGCGCGCGGAGAAAAACGTGACAGTGGGTGAGTGGGTAAAAGACAGTGACGAAGAATAGAATTAAGTTCAACTGTAACTATGAGTGGATATTGTGAAGATATGAAAGATAAATATAGTATTAGGCTATTTTGTCATTTGTATTGGAGCGTTCAAGTATAGGCTTACTTTATCGGTAAATATATCAAATTTATCTTAGAAAACTGATGAAATTAGGTGCCAGTTCTAGATTAATCTGTACTATGATGCATTCGGTAGAACTGCATTATTGTGAATCAGTCATCACTATGATTGAACATGCCAATTTACCAACATCCATGTGTTTCAGAAATGATTACATAGAAGAACTATTTATTTACCAGATAATTGTTTGAGTATATATTAACTGATAGTTGTTCACCATCATGATTACATCAACACCCGAGAAAATTGAATATATTGCCGGTTTCTTGCACCTCTTCGGTTAAATCACACCACCAAGAAAATTCTAGAAATTTGCTGCTACGGATTCTTGTTGTTACGTAGGAGGATTTGAGCTTACTAATTCAATTCCCAGATCAGTTAATAACCAAAAGATCTTGGTGGTGTGATTTAACCAGAAGATAGCTGAGTAGCAACACGATTGTTTGAAGTTGGCAAAAGGAGAGAACATGTCGTCGGAGTACTAGGCAGACCATATAGTATATACATTTTTATAATAGATAGCACCATACAGTCATACAATTTTGCAAGTTCTGAAATAAATCTACATCTAGTGTTACAATTTACAGTCTAATACCAGTAAGTACTTACATCATTCCATACCAGATCAGCAGGTGGGTTTCATAAAAGGCAAACACAACAAAATGCAGTGCATTATTTCAGTAAACAAATCGACAAGATAAACAAGTCCATATAAAAAGCTAAAACCAACCACCATAATCCATCCTAAGTTCCTAAGCAGATCCTATATTTCTACGAAATTGCATCAAAATGCAACGTTAATATTTGAACATGGTACAATGTGTATACTTGTGAGAGTACTAGCACAACAACTATTTAATCAACGGTATTTAAAATCTCATAAGGACAACACATACTGAGGTTGAATCGTGTCTCTCGCTGAATTTCTTCTCCCACTCCCTCTGAGCATTGTCTTATGCCAAATCAGCTCAGCCCGCTTCTCCAGCACCCTCTCCATCGCCCTATCCTTCTCATACTTCATGGCATACCTATCACCGCCAACCTCAGGGGCGGAGCTGGGCCTCGGGCCTCCCGGGCAATGGCCCGAGGCCCAGCAAAAAAATGCCAACTAAAATTAAAAATTCAAACATTAAAATTACCTGTAATTTTACAATTGGGTTGAACTGTGCTGGGCCGGCCCGAGGCTGGCACCGCCCCTGGCCAACCTCAACTTCTCCATCATCATAAGAACTCTGCCCATCCTTGCTCACCTTACCATCCAAACCATGTTGTTCATTCGTGCAAATAGTATAGTCCGATCTCTCCTGCCCCTCCTCCGGACTCTCTGTGACATTTTGCTTGCCCTCCTCGCTTCCAATATGCAATCTGTCAAAACAGAACAGGTACATCATGTCAGATAGCCAATGCACATCTACAAAGCAACACTTATCAAAGAATTTCAGTAATGTACTCAATGAAACATTTATTCAACTCTAAATAAGAAAAAAAAACTATAGATTTAATCATCGGTAATTATAGCCTTCGGGACGTTCACTTACTAGTCAACAAAGTTGATGTTTGTTTCCATAAGATAACTATATACATAATGAAAGTTATGCATTGGCACACAACTGTAATGAGACAACCCATAGATGTTTACCACATGCAGAACTAAACATCTCCTTAAAAGGCAAGTAAATTGTACCTGCAGCATTCCTTAAATTACATTTTGGTGCAGTGGCACACAACAAGCTATGCATGTGGTGAGCATTTTGTGCTGAATTGTTAAGAGTAACAATTCTGACTAAAATTTAAAGATGTTACACAGCACCTTACCAGCCATCGAGGGCATTTAGGAATGAAGAAGAGACCAAACATGAGAAGTATGCATGGAACAAGTCTTGTATATATGTCAAAATAGAAAATTATCAGTACATGGGTTTAATAACCACATTGCCAGATGATAATGTAACATCCCAAATGTGGGTTTGTATTTCAAATGTAAGAAAATGAGAAGAATTAAAACTTTTCTTGCATCTTGAAGTTTTTGAACTTTTCTGTAATTCTTGTAAAGGAATTGTGGAGTCACAAAACCAAAACCTCCAATTATTGGAAGTCATGAACCCCTTCTCAACTTTGTTAACCAAATCTTGTGTCCAACCACGAAATAATTTTCCTTAGACCTAGGGATGAATTGTGACACCTCTGAATTATTTCATAAGTTTTAGAAATGGTTTGAAAATTTTTGGAGGCAAGTCAAACCTTGGTCAAATTTTGCACACAACTTTCTAGAATTTCTTGAGAAGAATATAGTGCATGAAACTCTCTGAAAATTGTATGTAAGGTTGATCCTAAGGTCGGCAACCTCCAGTTAAAATTTTATGATTTTTGGAGCTGTCTTGCTACCTCTAAAAATTCTCCAAAGTTCTGGCCCAAAAATCAAAACCAAGTCAGTCGGCACTGTTCCTCGGGTTCGAGTCAGACTCGGGCTCGAGCCACTTGACTCGGCCCAGTCAACTAGCTGCCGCCCGCGATCGATCGAACACGCAATGGCGTAGGTCGTCGGATCGACATCGCATGGCCCACGTTGGCGCGGAGCGACGCCGATGCGATCGCGGGGAACCGTCCGATTTGGAGATCAACGGCCTGGATTGAGTGGCTGATCAGACCGGCCGATCGCCCCATTCACTTAAACCATCCGATTTTGATCCAACGGTGGCCGCGTCGTCTCCTTCCTCGCTTCGCGCGGCGTCGCGCTTCTTGTCGAGCCATGGCGTCTGCGAGGCACTGGCAGCGCCCTCTCCCCTCCGCGTCCTCGCTAACGGCTCCAAGCATTAAATGCGCATCGTGCTGTTGCCCCCAAAGTCGCGGTCTCCACCTGCTCCCGTCGCTCCGTTCGCCCGTGGCAGTGCTTGGACCAAGTCCACCCGTGGAGCTCCACCCTCGCTCCATGCCGTTGCACTCTAGCTTTAAGTAGGCCCCGAGCTCCTTCTTAGCTTCCTTTCGTCACCACCCTGCTCACCTTACTCCTCTCTGTGCTTGGTTGAGCTAAAATCGCCAAAAGCCCCAAATCGCCATTTTCGGCCGTGAAGCTTCCTCTTCATCGTCGGCGCTCCAGTGTTTCCTTTTCAAATTCTTTCGCGTCTCCTTGAGCCTCTCTCTGCCTTGAGCATTCCGCCTAATCCAATTCTGGTTTGCATTCACAGGAATCGAGAAACTTTGGATTTCCCCTGTTTTGGCCGAAGTTCATCCCCTTTCTTCCCCAGCTCCGGTGAGTGCTCTATTCTTCAATTCCTCGGTCTGGGAGTATCTCTGAGCTTCGGTGAAGCTAATGCGATGACCCGGTCGTGTTCATTTTGCTCAAGCCGTCCTCTCCGCTTCTTCTTCCTCAGTGCCGGTGCAGGTCTTCATCGCCGGAGCAGCTCCGACCTCCTCTGTGCCTCTCCAGTGCTCAAGTAGCTCCGCATTCGTCCCTAGATGCTTGGCACTCGCTTACTTGGACCGCAGTGGAGCTCCTTTGCGCTTTTCGTTTTCGGCCGTTAGTGTCGCCGCCGTCAACTCCGACTTGCCGGCGTTCTAGACCGCCGCAGCCGCAGTAAATGGTCCCGGTGTGTGCGCAAGGCTATGACGGACCCGTTTTGGGACTTAGCTCGCGCCGCCGTTACCAGAGTCGCCGGCGGTGAGCCTCCCTTCGCCGTCGGGTTTTGCCGGACGAACTCTACGCGAGCGTTTAACGTCGTTCTCTGTGGACCGTCGATCTCTATATCAACGACCCAGGTTCGCGTGAACATTCGGACCATTCGAAAGCTCTTTCGTTGTGAGCCATCCATCTTTAGATCAACGGCCCACATTCGTTCAAACGCTCGGCCGTCCGAACGTTTCGATCCAAGTGGACCGTTGGTTCTAGATCCAACGGTGGATTTGTGAGCCACGTGAGTCGCGTGCGCGCGCTGTGCTCCCGTGCGCGTGGGCCGTCCGATTCAAGATCTACGGTCTCCGCTCGTCCACGTCTTTTCTGTTGGGAAAGTTAAAGAAAAAAAACCAGCAGATTATTTGTGGCGGAGAAAGGTATTAAACTTCAAAATTGCATAACCAATTCTTTTTAACTCCTTTTCGGTTGATTCAAATTTTGTTATTTCTGGTTTTAGCTTAGCCTTAATCTAAAAAGGGTTGTAGTCTTGGTTTGGCTCCAGAAACATGATTTAGTAGATTTAGTTTAGGGTTGGATTTATTTATGCTTTGAAAATTGATTTAACTTGAAAAATGCATAAGTATTTCTCTGTAGCTCCTTTTTGGGTGAAACCAAGTTTGCTGGTTTCCTCTGTTAGTGTACTTAATTGTAGAATAGGTTTTAGGCATGCTACTATTTCTAAAAATCTTGTAATTGCATTTAACTTGTGCTCCTTTTCATGGCTTAGAAAAATCATGGAAAGTGCATCCTAGCTCCAAATGAGGTGAATCAAATTGTGTTGTTCATCTCATGAGGTGCTTCGTTTACCATAAAAATTTCATGGATTTTGGTTAATTTGGTTTTTGCGTCTTTTCGGTATTATCCGTTCTTATTGTGCTTTCGACTTCTCCCGTTAGGTTCCAACGCGCACATTGTTAACGGGAGTGATCCTCAGCAACTTAGCGAGCAACTTCAGCAAGGCAAGCAGTTTGATCATGTTAATCATACTATTTTTCAAGTCTAATATATTGATTTCAACTTGTATGTATGCATTGCTAATTTGTTGTTAAGTTATGGTTGAGTAGTTGACCCTATAGTTGCGTAATCTGTAGGTAAATGATATTCCTCTACTACCTGAGCCTAGGTTATTTGCTGTGATTGGAGTTCGTTGGATGAGCTCTTGTCACTTAGTAGAGATTACAGGTTAATATTGCATAGACATGCTTAGCTATCGGTAGTTTTGGGCGGTCATCGACTTAGTCGACGATCTTGATCACACAAATATAATTATTATTCCATTATGTCCAGCACTTGTGCTTTGCTAATTTGTAAAGTCAAAAACTAAAAATGAAAACTGATTTGGACTTGGGCATATTGGAATGTTGGTGTGATCTTTTGGTGTGAATGGAATGGTGCCTAAGTCAACAAGGACCGAACATCTTGTTACACTAAACCAAGCAATTTTGTGTGCTAACCACGCGAGAGGGATATGGGACCTCTCTTGACTAAGTACTTTGGGAGGTGTTAATTATGAGCTAGTTGGTGGGTGTTTTAAAGAAGCGTGTTGTGATAGGAGGAGCATTAGCGGATCGGCTCTAAAGTAGCTAATGTATATTTCTCTTCGTGGGTTGCGGCTCGTAATTAGCATCATCCATTGAAAATGTCTCGTAAGACTTAGCGATGTAGGCATACCTAAGGAAGTGTGCTTCATAGCTTGGCAAAAAGCGGTCTGACGTGTGGGTACATTGGTACACCTGCGAGGTACAATCTATTCGAATAGCCTCGTCCTAGGTTATGGACACGCTTGGGAGGTCTTCCAAGAGTTAGACTACAACCTTTAATTAAAACTTGACATTGGTGGTATAAATTGGTAATTCATGCTATTGTTGTGGTGACTATTGGGTTAGTCACTTCCAGGATGTTGTTGTCATCTATTTATTGTTATTATGTTGTCATTTACTGTTATTTGAACAATAAAAACAGATTGTAAACTTGCTTTTAAATGTACTACGTTATTGAAAATGAAAACTTGCTTTATCTTTGAAAATGAAACATCTGACCTCCACTTAAATAAGCTTGCATGTAGCTATGTATAGGTCATTACTCTACGTAAGTCTTGCGGAGTACAATTTTGTACTCATTTGCTTTGCTTAACTATTTGTTGCAGAGGAGGAAGGTGAGCCCCAAGGGCCTCACTTTTGTGAGATGTGCTGCGGGTTTGACGACTAGCTTGGCGGTCCGGTCGGTTGCCTTGTGGGTAAAGGCACACTGATTGGCTCTTTTGTTTCTCACCATCTTATGGCATTTCGCTTCCGCTGTCTAATTAGTTATTTCTATGACTTTTGGCCGGTCGGCCTCCCTTTTGTAATAACTCTACTGTGTATGTCTTCGAATTTATTTAGTGCTGCTGTGGTTCTATGTCTTGAATGGAATTGATGCATGAATTTTGTAAAGGGGTGTGTATACTGCATTTCTGGAAAGTATACATATCTCGATGACACAGGTTATTTTATTTGTAATGCTAGGGTCAATCGGTGACTAAGCATTACAAGCTTAAGAAACTGGGGTCCTCACAAAAGTTTGGTATGAGAGCCATCCTGACCGTAGTAACCCAAGCTTGGTCGTCTTTAGGATATTTTGGAAAACTTAATTTCAAAGTATCAAATGATTTATGAAAGCTTAAGTAAATTCTTATATTTTATTCCTTACCTATCTTAGCTTTCTTCTCTCATCTTGCTCTAATTTGAGTTTAAAAAGTTATTTTCCTCCCTTCTCTTCTAAAAGATAGTTGTTATCGGTTAAATTGGTTTGGGGTTTTTCTTGCTGGTTTAGAGCCTTTTTGGGAGCTTTTAAAGTTCATATACTTGTTGTTTTGGCTTTCGTTTAGGGTGATGTTCCATTCCCCTAGTCGATAGCTTTTCGCTTTCTTGTCGCTCAAACAAGGGCGTTTCTCAGTCACAGAGTACCTGTACGAGTTCAACCATTTGGCTCGTTATGCTCCAGAGGAGGTGGACACGGATGAGGCCAAGCAAGAGAAGTTCAAGGATGGCTTGTCTAAGGAACTGCAGGACAAGCTATCCATCGTCGACTTCCCTGATTTGCAGACCTTGGTGGACAAGGCCATCATCACCGAGCACTCAGGGAGAGCGTTTGTGGATTCCCGCAAGCGTAAGTAGGAGGCCCACAAGTCATCCAGGGTCGGCGCCTTCCGTTCTCGTTTTGGGCAGTCTCAGGGGTCCCATTCTCAGTCTTGGTACCCAGGGGTCGCCAAGACCGCCCCTCGTCGTCCAGCGGTGTGCCCCAATCACGTCTTTGTGAGTCGCAGGTGGCCCCACAACCCGACTAAGGGTCACTTGCTTTGCCTGCAACCAAAAGGGGCATTATGCGAATCAATGCCCTAAGAAGACAGGAGCAGCCCCTCGTCCTAATGGAGGACGCGGGCAAGGAGGTGGTCCTTTCCAGGATCAGAAGATCGTCCCTGCTACGCAAGGCGTGGGTAGTGGTCGCGTCAACCTCATTTCCGCAGAGGAGGCACAGGAGGCACCCGACGTCGTGCTAGGTACACTTTCTGTTAACTCTCATCCTGCTATTGTTTTGTTTGATTCAGGAGCATCTCATTTTTTTGTTTCTGAGTCATTTGCTGCTGTAGGGAAGTTTCTTTTTACTCCTTTGTTGGTCCCATTGCTCATTCGCTCTTCTGGTTCGGAGTTGAGAGCTGAATCTGAGTGTACGGATGTCCCGATTGAGATTGAAGGAGTGGGATTCTTAGCAAATCTTATCCTCCTCCATTCAGCCAGTCTAGATGTAATTCTTGGTATGGATTGGTTGTCTCAGCGCAAGGGACAAATTGATTGCGCCAAGAAGTGTGTCTCTCTATCTAGTCCCTCCGGCGAGCAGGTTCACTTTTCGCCGAAGCTGCAAACCCGCATCTCTTCGCGCTTGGAGCGAAGCCCGCTCTAGATATTAGTGAAGTCCCGACGGTGTGTGACTTCATTGATGTCTTTCCTGAAGACCTTCCAGGGATGCCACCAGTTCGTGACCTCGAGTTTGTCATTGAGTTGGCTCCCGGTACCGCCCCGATTTCAAAGAGGATTTATCGGATGCCACCGAACGAGTTGGTAGAGTTGAAGAAGCAACCGAGTGAGCTGCAAGAAAAGGGTTTCATCCGCCCTAGCTCATCTCCGTGGGGCTGTCCAGCAATCTTCGTAAAGAAGAAGGACAATACTTTACGCATGTGCGTCGATTACCGTCCGCTTAATGAAGTCACGGTAAAGAACAAGTATCCATTGCCCCGTATTGATGATCTATTTGATCAATTAACTGGAGCTCGAGTTTTCTCCAAGATTGATTTGAGAGTGGGATATCATCAAGTTTGGATTCGACCTGAGGATATTCCAAAGACTGCTTTCTCTACTCGCTACGGCTTGTATGAGTACACCGTCATGTCGTTCGGCTTAACCAATGCTCCTGCCTTGTTCATGAACCTCATGAATTCGGTATTCATGGAGTATTTGGATAAGTTTGTCGTAGTCTTCATCGATGATATTCTTATCTACTCCAAGAACGATGAAGAGCATGCCGAGCATCTGAGGCTCGTGTTAGGCAAGCTACGTGAGCACCAACTGTATGCGAAGTTCAGCAAGTGTGCATTCTGGTTGAAGGAAGTGGCCTTCTTGGGTCATGTTCTTTCAGCGGGAGGCGTAGCTGTTGATCCTAGCAAGGTCAGCGATGTTCTTTCACGAGTCGACCCACCGGTAACGAAGTCGCGAAGTTTTCTTGGTTTAGCGGGATATTATCGTCGCTTTATCGAGAACTTCTCCAAGATCGCGAAGCCGATGACGGAGTTGCTCAAGAAGGACCAGAAGTTCTTGTGGTCCGCTGATTGCGAGGAAAGTTTTCAAGTACTCAAGAAGCGTTTGACCACCGTTCCCGTCCTCGTTCTTCCCGATATCCATCGGAGCCTCGATATCTTTTGCGATGCTTCTCGTCGAGGACTCGGTTGTGTCCTTATGCAAGAAGGCAAGGTAGTGGCCCATGCATCAAGACAATTGAGACCTCATGAACTCAACTATCCTACCCATGACTTGGAGTTAGCTGTTGTGATTCATGCACTTAAGATTTGGCGATATTACCTAATCGGTAATTGTTGTGAAGTGTATTCGGATCACAAAAGCTTAAAGTATTTGTTCACCCAACCAGGTCTGAAGCTCAGGCAAAGGAGTTGGCTGGAGTTGATCAAAAACTATGATATGGGTATTCACTACCATCCGGGCAAGGCTAACGTCGTTGTCGATGTGCTTAGTCGCAAAGTGCATTGCTGAGAGACCATGTGAGAGGTCCTCCACTCTGAGTGATGAGTATTTGACAAGTGTGTTGATTAGATTGAGAGTTGAGGTTTTCAGTTTGGATTTGTTTACGGTCGTGATAGGAAATCGGAACTACATTGCGTATGGAGCGGAAGTTCGATAATCGAACTACGGTGTTGGAAAAGGAACTTCCGATTTACAGGTTTTGGTTTGGTGAAGAGAATCGGAACTTCCGCACATGGGGTAGCGAGTGTCCGATATCTTGGTTTGAGATTCCTCCGAGGCGAAAATCGGAATAGAATTTTTGGACGTGCGGATGTTAGAAGATCGGAAGTTCCGCGATGGTAAGCACGGAACTTCCGATAATTCGACAAGTGCGGATGTTCGAAATCGGAACTTCCATTTGTGGTAAATCGGAACTTCGATTGTGTCGAAGCGTGCGAGAAGGTTGAATTGTGATTTTGATTTTGTATGAGTTTGAGTCTTATACAAATATTGATGCTATGATATTGTGCAATGCTATGTGATGTGTTTTTATGCGTGTTGTTGCGGGGCATCAAGATGGAGTCGTGGCGAGACACGTGGACCGGACTAAGCGCAGGAGGTGTTGAGGTCGAGCGGTCGGGATGTGTCGAAGGCGGCGTGAATCTTGAAGCGGTTGCGAGTCGTGCACAACAAGGTGTACGGAGGCTTCGGAAGGTGCGCAAGGCGAAAGGGTCTTTTCGCATAAGCGGCAAAAGTGGAGGCGGTTCCGTTCGGTGTAGCGGGCTTAATGGGTTGTAGACCCATTAGCCAAGGCTATAAATAGGGAGAATCACGGAGTTAGGGTTAGACCTTGAGAGTGAGAAAATTAGGGTTAGCTCCACCAAAAGGGTGTGTTTTGCTTTTGAGTTGTGGAGTTGATGGCTGAAACCTATTGTAATCATTCCTCTTTGTGTTACCTCTGTAATCCATGTTTCAATTCAATGAAATCGAGGTTTGATTACTTGATTTTGCAACTCTCTCTCTCTCTGTTCATGTTGAATATCTAGGGTTTTGGTATATCTTTTGTTTCGTTTTATGAAATAGCATGAAACTTCATATCTAGAATCGTTTTGGTATTGCTATTACTTCCTCAAAGTTTCATGCTCTAAGAATCGAGAATCTAAGCTTATCATTGGTTTTGGTCTTTCTTGCCCTTCTTCAAGAAATCCGTTTTTGGTTCGGTTATTGAATCTTTGGTTGCGATTCTTCTCCATAAGGTCAAGATGGTGTTTAGGATGATGTCTGTAAAACTTGACTGAGAAGAGCATTCAAGATTAGGTAGTTTGGATTTTGAGCAAAAACCGAGCGTTCGTTCTTAGCTCGGGATAATCGGAACTTAGATTTTAGGCGTGAAGTACATAGCGGAACTTCCGAGCTATACACCGCTGGAACTACATAAGTGGAACTACATAGCGGAACTACTGCGATGTACTTCGGAACTTCCGATTTCGGAAGAACGACTGAAACTAGGTTTTGTTATTTGATCTTGCTTCATTTACTTTCTTTAGATCTTCAGAGATCTTTGTAGGCTGGTTTTAAATACATTGAAGGGGAGTATTAATTTTTAGGCACCATTCACCCCCCCTCTGTTGCCATTTCGGTCCTTCAATTGGTATCAGAGCCGGTTAGCTCTTCTTGATAGATCTTAACCGGTCGGTTGAGCCATGGCAACGGACAAGTATTCCACCAAGCCTCCGTTTTTGATGGTGCGGATTACCCTTACGGAAGAGCCGAATGGAAACCTACATCCGGGCTCGGGGTATGCCATCCGGAGAAAGGTGAAGGTTAGATTTCTTTGTTCTGGATGAGAACATCAATTTGGAAACATGGCCGATGTTGAGGCAAATGCTAAGGCAAGGAACATAATCATTCAGGGTTTAAGCAGAAGTGAGTTTGATCGTATTTCTCATTTGATTTCTGCTTACGACATCTGGGTGACCCTCGATGCATACCATGAGGGCACCACTCAGATTAAGACGGTTCGACAAGACCAGTTCAAGCGTGAGTCTGATGAAATTTGAAATGCTTCTTTGGTGAATCTTTAGGCGAGTGCTTTTCGGCGTTTTCACAAAATCTTGAGCAACCTCCGAGCGGTCGGTCTTACATACCCGACTCGGATAACGCTCGACAGATGCTTTCTGCACTTGATCTTCGTGTTTGGGAGATGAAAGTGACTACCATCAAAGATAGCACGGACCTCTCGACCCCGACTCTTGATGCGCTTTACTCGCGTCTCAAGACTCACGAGATTGACATTGTCTCTCGAAGGTCGAAGTCACGATCGATGGCTTTAGTCATCGATCCCATTTCGGATCTTCTTACGAGTCAATACGTGGGTTCTCCTAGCTGCTCTCGTGACATAGCGATGATCGATTAGAGCGACTTGAGGATGAACGACTAGCCCTCCTAGCTCGGAAGTTTTCCCATGCTTACAAGAGGAGGAGGGATGGTAAGAGAGGAGGTCTGTGATTTGTTTGAGTGTGGTGGCCCCAACCACATCCGAGCAAACCTGTCCCAAGCTTGGGAAGGGCAAAGGTGACTATGGCGGTCCAAGCAAAACGACTACATCGACAAGAACCGCAACCACGAAGCCCTCAAAGACTGACCAAGGCAAGAAGAAGTTCGCAACTTTGGGAAGGCTAAGAAGGCATTCCATCGCGTCCTCACCGCCCTCGACGAAGTGGACACCGGCGAGGTGGAGGGTGGAGTGGCGATGATGGGAAGGGCGATCATGATCCCAAGGACGGCGGCAACTTCTCGGCATGTGCTTCATGGCCCTCGGGGGGCGAGCGGCGATGCGAGTGTACTCCGACTCCGGCGAGGTTAGTCCCACTTATGACCCGACTTAATGATGCTTTTCTTAAGCTAGGTAGATTCCATGCTAAGTCTAGGACTAAGTGTGTTGGGTTGGAGAAGGAAGTAGCTAGACTATCACGGAGCTCACTTTACTTACATCTGCTCCCTCCGTGATGAATGTGACACATCTTTGTGCTTTGATTGATGATATGGAAAACTAAGGACCTTACATGATAGTGTGTCCTCTGAACTTGACATGATTAAGGTAGAGAACATTAGCCTTCTTCTTTGAATTAGAGATGAGTAGGATAGCACCTCCTTCATCCACTCTTTGTTGAGGCTCTTGCTTGCACCTCATGTGAGGTTAAGGACAATTCGTTTAGAGGTCTTTATACCATCTTTGCTTGATCTGCTGAAACTTGTGAAAATTGTAATAATCTCAAGATGAACCTAAAGCAGGCGAGATCACAAAATTCTTGAATTTCAAGGCTGCGCTACTAGAGCTGTTGTTTCTTGTTTAAAGCTGTCCTAAGTTAGCTGTCGGGACCCAAATATGAAAATATGGACCCTCTGTGTATCTTGCACTAGTCGAGGATCACGCTAGTGCACACAAGTGGCAACATCGATGAAATATCATTTCCATATGCAAAGATGACTAATAAATAGACAAATAACAATAATTATCGAGTAAAGACCTTAAGGTCAAAGCTTACAATTAATGTCTCGGAAGACAAATAGCTCAATAAAGGCTGCGGTGGGCGTGCGGAATAACCGGTGAAGCCCATCCATATGCCCACGAGCAATCATTGAGGGTAGCGCAACCTAGTTCTCCACGATCCTTGAAGTAGACCTTGTTGGTGATGATTCTTCCATACATTGATTGTTTATAGCAAGTATGAGTACACACCGTACTACATAAGTCATACCACGAATGCAATTTATAGATGATGGCTTATTCCAAAGGAATGGCTTACGTGGTTATTTTGCGTAAATGCAATATTTGCAATTGAATACAAATAATAGATTGAAAGCATAATTCAAAACAAATAGACAATAATAAGTTAACAATTGATTTCACAAAGGACACACAGTCTAATCAAGTTCTTTCACACAGCTGAACAAGTTATCTCACACAGCTGACCCTTCCCAATTGTTTTATGAAAATCTACCCCTCGTGTGAAATTCCCGAGCATGTCCATATCCGAGGACGCGGCTATTCGAATAGATTGATTAAACACTCTGCAGAGGTTGTACACTTTACCCACACGATACAATCAGTGTAGCGATCACTGACCATAACAAAACCTTTCAGAAACTTTATCTCAAACAATGACACTCTGGTGTGCTTCTCTGCCGTCAATTTGTACACACGACCCTTGGAGCGACACACACCATTGGACGGGGATCGTGAACCGTCCGCGATGTGACCCAAACACGTGTACACACCTCCGACCCATCACATAGCTTAAATACAACTGAGTTGTCAATGTCAAGATTCCATAACTTACTAAGTCGAGGCCCGACCCATACTAGGCATGTGGTCGCATGCAGAAGGCCCAGTTCAATGGCGCACAAAGTTAAGTCCTTAATTGACTAAGGCAAGACTTCGATTTTAACCCAAATCACAAAGTTTATAGCACACGGCTCCACCGTTCACACAGATCCACCACTTGCCTCGGTCTAAATCTTTTCCCCCTGTTGATTAAGTGCAACCCATGCCATCAACGAGTAACAGCACACAGCACACACAGTTTCATCACACAGTTTCATAATCACTTAGTCAAGTTTATAATTGCGACTCAGATGAAATGATGACTCGTGGCATGGCTAAGCAGTCTAATCGTATCTAACCAACCCACGTTGGTGCTACGATAATACCAACTAATAATGAACCAACCTAGGGTGACAAAAGATCATGGCATACAATAGACAAGGTGGATATAACAAATTGGATTAATAACTATCCCAAAAGCATTTAAATAAATACTTGAAATAGAATGCAATACATTGAAACAAAGTATTTTGAAAAGCGGGTTCAATATGATCAAAGGTATAACTTGCCTTGCTATAGCAATGATGGTCTTTATTTATCTTCAATCTTCTACTTCCTTGCTCTTCAGCTCCTTCAGACGATTCCGGGCTTCAACGTCTAACGATAAAGATAGCGCAAAATAAACACAAATCAAATAAACTCCAAATTGAAATTGAATGGTGCTGGAAGATAGATATTGAATTTAGATGAATGTAGGAATTTGAATGGGTTCAAGCGGAATTCGGATGAATAAGATATGGCTTTTGGAATGATGAAAATAAAAAGAGAGACAAGCTGACAAGTGGAATATTATCAGAATATCCCATTCCGAAAATATTAGAGAATGATTGAGTGTATGACATGTGGGACCGACTGATATTAATGGATTTCTAGAATTAAAAATAATTCCAAAAATAAGGTAGAGAGAACGACATGTGGGACCAATAAGATAAAATGATTTTCAAGAATTAAATTAATTCTCGAAAATAAGATTAGGGTTGACATGTGGGCCACTGGTCTATGGACCAGGTCCACGGAGATACGCTAGTCCATGGTGGACCAAGCTCATGGAGGAGGGTTGACCAAAGGTTGACTGACATGCGGGACTCGCATGTAAGTGAGAGAATTAATTAATGTTTTAGTTGAGTGGATGACAGGTGGGGTCAACATGGAAGTGAGAGAAGGTATATATCTATGTATACATATATACATGCATGCATACATATATATATATATATACATATATAGATACATATACACATACATGCATACGTACGTACATACATATATATATGTATAGACACACGCACACACATGTATACAAACATACATATCAACAGAATCGAGCGAGGAGCTCGTGGCCGTAAACCGTGCGCATGACTGGCGTGGGCAGCAGAAAATCAATAGACAACGAACTAAGAAGAGTGCGGCTCCTCTGGCGCATGGTGATGCGAGAGGCGCAAGCGATATGGCAAGAATTAGCACCGGATGATAAAGCAAGAATTAGATTAACAGATGGAAAGAAAATCTAATGACCACCAAACCAAATCGGTGGATGAACCGAAAGCTACTGACAGGAATAGCACAAAGGGCGCTCGGCCTATCACATTGCAGGAGATATCAGAGAAAACCAAACAACAGAGGCAAGGTAATGTATGTTGCTTGGTAGGCGATTCACGAGAGGAAGGAACCACCATATGCAGTGTGTGTGTATATATATATATATATTCGGAAGGATTAACACGAAGCGGGCAAGTAGCAGGAGCAAAATAACCGATTGAACAAACACGCGCGGATGACCACGACTTTGGAAAAAAAACATGAGCAGAGCGAGCATAGGCGTGTGGGATGGAAGGCGAGGCGAGGCGGCGGCGGCGGTGAGCGGGCAAAGCGGAAAGGAAACGAGCGAGCGGACGCGATGGTGCGGTCGGATTTGAAAATACTCACCGAGGAAGGAGAATACGCGAAGAATACGGTTGGAATCGACGGACGGCGAAACTCCAGCGAACTTGAGCGAAGGGCTGGCACCATGGCGTGAAACACGACGACGCGAATCAACGCCCATGAGACGGTTGGCCGGCGGACGTCGGACGGAGGAGAAACTTCGCGCGGAAGATTTTCGGATGAACTCGGTATTCTGCGAACTGCGTTGAATCTGATCGATTCGGAGGAAACCAAATCGAGGATTGGAAGAGGGCGTCGAGGCGGACGCGTGGCGTGAGCGGCTCGTATTTATATGCACCGAGTGAAAAGATATTGAGATTTGAAGTTTGAATTGAAAGCAGAATCGGAAAATCGGTTTCTTTGGTTCGGCAGAGCAACGCGGCGGAAAAAATGCGTGAACAGTACTGTATGCTACTGTTCACGTGGGGAAGAGAAAGTAAAACTGATTTTCGAATTTGAATTAAAAGGCAATAAATCTATAAGATAGAATAAATAGTAAACAAATCCAGAAAAATCCCAAAAATACCAGAAAATTCCTGGAAACACCGGAAGCCAAATAAAATATATTTTATTTAATTAATGTTTATATTAATCAAATTAAATATTTTTAATTTAGAAAAATTCAATTAAGCTTTATTAATTCAAATAAAATTGGTGAAATTTTCTAGTGACCTAAACTACTCAAAAGATTTTGAAAAGCCAAATTTTGGGACGTTACAAACCTCTCCCTTAAAGGAATCTCGTCCCAGAGATTGGTAGCTATAGAAAGGGTTACGGAACTCGGCCTTGAGCGCTCTCCTTGCTTTCAAGCTGCTTTGACTCGTGAAACTTCTTTTACGAACACTTACGAGCAGGCGTCTTGCTTCTTCTTGAGCTTCTTGCTTGACGAAAACTTGATAAGTGGCTCTTGGTAGGAAAGGACTTCTAGCAACTCGATTGCTTCGTGAGCTCGCTTAATTGGTGCTCGAAGACATACGGAGTTCGGGAACTCTGCTGATTGATAGCTTAGGTTGACAAACTAACTCTTCTTATGAACTTTAGAATCTTGAATTGATCGACACACATCTTTTTACCTCTGTCGCAACTTTTTAACACGAACTTCAAGGTATCCTTAAGATAAACATGACTACGAGGGTGATAATCTGCATACAGTGTAGCTTTCGCTTGGCGAGCTACTTAAAGTCCCTTTAAGGTTAAAGACACTTGGCCATACCTTCATGATTAATGAAAAATTCACATACTTTGTGATCGATGCGCTTCTAGGCGAGTGATGACTCACACTATCAACCATTGTGAACTTCAAATGGTGGCAATCGTGAACTGACTGACATCTGGCGTTGTAGGGGAACTCTGGACATATCACTTACTTGCTCGACCTGATACTTTGAGTTAAGGCACAAACTCACTATTTCCTTTGATCTATCAAGCGATTGGTGTGATACACAATCTTGAAGCGAGCGGACATCAAGGATGTATACACACTCGATCACTAACACTAGGTACTTTGGGATCGTTGGTTTGACAACGACTCTTACGGCACATCGTGCAACCGACAATCTCTGTCGATCTGATACTAGACCAATTCTGGCGAATACCAACTCTGTCGTGTACAACTTCTGTCGTATACCGCTCTGCTAGACGGTCTCCAAACTAGGTGATATTGACAGGTATGAAATAGAAATTCCTGTCAAATGCTCAACAATCATCTTTTAAGAAATCACATCCCGATTGGGTCCTGGGAAAACCCATACTTGAATTCTTAAAGATATGAGTACTCTGACTGGCCTTTGACATACTAGCTGACTTTCTGATGTACCATCCACATGGTAACACATCCTGTGACCCTTTTGCTTCATATTGGATCACCACAATTCAACTTTGAGATCCATGTACACCTTGGTACTTTCAGAGAGAATGGAATGGTTGTACTCAAATGTTGGTTTCAGCATCAACTACTTTAGTTTCTTCTCATCAGATACACATATATAGTCATTGATTGATGGATCACCTGGTTCACCTTCAGCAGGTTCTCATGCTATACCTTACTTCATGTGAGGACTGATTCCCTTGATAAAACTGTCATCTTACTGTCTTCTCAACACTGATTTTTTTTTTCTAGCATCGGTTTAACTCTGGGGTTCAACAAATATACTATTGCACTAACTCAAGATTCACTTCTGGCTTTCACTGGTAACTTTAGCTGACTCTTCACTTGATCAAGAATTTCTTGCAGTAGCTCTTCCGATTTGAGGCATCTGCAACTATACTGGTCTGAACTGAGAGAACAGACTCCAACCTCATGGTTCTCGATCCAATAAAGCCATCTTTAATGCTCTATGGTAGAAACTCTGAAATATGACTAGCACAATTCACTACTTGAAACTGTAGCTGTTAGGAAGTGTTGGCGAAACTCCGTAACACACAAATTCTTAGATATTCCGTGATAAAAGTTATCAAGTTTCTTTCAGGTAGCTGGTAGTATGAACACTGGAGTAGTGGTTGATCTCTTCTGAAATTCTCACTTACTTAGTTCACTTCTGGCGATCAGGGTGAACTTGTCCTTTTACAACGATGAGGGTCTTGAATATCTTGAAATGGTGTCTTCTTGATCTTGACTAACACAGGCTCAAAACGATTGTCTCACTAATCTTGAACTGACACTGTCTTGTTCATGGTCGATCTTAAAGAAAATTGCAGTTCTTTCTCATATCTCAAACATGCTGATTCTGAGGTTCTGGGGATTAGCTCTTGAATACACTGAAATTCTCGCACATTCTTGTGCTAACAATTTACTTTGCCATCAACATTGGTGCATGCCAGGCTGACTAATATAATTTAACACTGCCTTTATCTGAGAAAGTCATCTGCTCTACTGTATCATTTCTGCAAACTTATTGACAACTTTCGCCATGTATCATTTCTGATGTAAATCCTTCTAGAGTTGGCTGATCCTGGGTACCAAGTCAAAGACAAACTTGACTTCTGATCTAGTTGCATGCTGCATAGATTACTTCCAATGACAACTGCATAATTTGGTATCATCAATCTAGCCTTTATTGATAACATCATCATTCAAACGTCTCTTCTTTGACTGCTTCTTTGGACAAACAGGTCCTACTGTTTTACGACCTGCTCTGGGTGTTATAAGCTTGATCGAAGCGACTTTTGACATTCGGCATCCGGGTGAGTGGTGGTTATTCGAGGATCTTTGGTGATGTGGTGGTCTTCTTTGCGATAAGCGTAACATAAATGTGTCAAACCTTGCGACTTTTACGGCGAGCTACGACGAGCGACTATCCTCCTTGAGGTTGAAGCTTGGCGCTTTGCGGGGCATCCACGGGCATAGTGGCTTTGCTTACCACACTCGAAACACTCTCTGGCGATCTGACTTGCTTCTCTTTCGAGGTGGTTACTAAAGTCAACATTACGCTTTTATGATCCTTGATTGACATATCTTTGCGACAATGGTTTACCTTCCTTTGCTAATGCTCTGACTTCGACTTGAAAATTTTTCATGTTGACATTGTATTGCGAAAGTCAACACTAAATACATGGGGCACTGACTAGGACAATGATCATCGCCTTCACATAAGAAACATCTGATCTTGCTCATTCGGTATTCTCCAACGTAATGATTTCCTTCGCAACTAGGACAATTGATATTGTGTTCATCGGCACTATAGCCTATTTCTCCACAACGGTTACATGCAAAATCTTTTGACTTATCTGGCTGGCAGCACTTCAACTGACAACGATTAGCTTGAATGTAGGACATCGGAATAACAGTTTTCTCTTGATCCCTTTTGCTTGATGTTGGATACTGCTGACGAAAAGCTGGGGCAAACTCTGACCAAATGATGGTCTACTTGTCCGGATGGGTGACGCGAAAGTTTTTCCACCAATCTAATGCAACTCCTTCCAATTGATGAGCAGCATAGAAAACTTTCTCGTTATCATTGCATTGCACAACAATTAACTTCACTTCTATGGTGCGAATCCAAGATTCTGCATCCTTGAGCTTGACTGATCCTTCAAAGATAGGTGGTTTGGTCATTATGAACTTCACAAACTTGAACTAAGGGTGTGCCGTTGGGATGGCAATGGGTTGTGCATCCTTTCAAAAGTTACTATTGTCCAAGCGGTTGCATCGTCATTGGCATGGTGATTCGGATGACAGGAGACTGGTTCAGGCTCTTATGTGTCACTACTGGCACTGGTGATAGCTGCTGGTTGGCGTCTGCTTTGGTACTAAGACTGGTGATGGAACAACGGCTTGCTTGATTATTCTGATTCAACAAATTGGCCAAGGTAGCGACGGTCTGATTCTATTGGGTCATCATGTTGTTCATGTTCTGCATCATCGCGTTCATGAGTTGAGTCTGAGCTGCTAAAATTGTGTCATGATTGGATCTGCTACTCCTGGTATTGACAACTATCCACTGGGATTGACAAGATCTGAGCTGACACAGACTATTTCAAGACTACTGACCAGGTTGGCTTCACTAGGGTTCTTCATTTGCTGGCTGACCAGTGCTAATAGATGAGAGGGAAGAGCATAAGGTAAGGGAAGACAATCTACTAAGGGAGCAGGTTTAACCTGAAACACCAAGGAACACACAAATAGCCGGAAAGCTATTAAGAAGCATAAAACTCATAGCCAAACTACACACAGAAGAAAGAAAATAAAAATCTAATCGTCTAGTCGATTAAACTCTAACTTAACTGGGTGTCTTGGCTCAACACACGGGAGGAACCAACACTGATTTATCCTATATGGCTGGTCTGAAGAAAAATCGAACTGGTCATTGTCTTCATCAAATGTTGACTGCTTGCGATCCTTGCAGGTGAATCTTGGAGAAAGACAGGGGCGACGTACAACTTCTTCTTGGTCTTCAGTTCTCACGACGAATTTGTCTTGAACACTTGGAGAGATGTCGATGCATTGTTGTTGGTTGCATGGTCTTTGAAGAGTTGCTCAAAACGGCTCTTGGGCATCCATCGAGGCATTTGGCACAGAAAACGACAGCTATGGAAGTTATGAGGAAAGAAGGTCCAATTTAATACTCAAAATGGTGAGGAAGAATATAGACAAGAAATGAATAGAGTGGAAGAGAATAGAAGCTAGACAAGATGAGAATAGCACATCATTAAGGTTTTCCATTTGTAAAATAAGTTTTGAACTTTTCCTTAAACACGGTCATTCTAACTAAGGTCACGACCTACAGTCGATATGGCTCTGATACCACCTCTGTCGGGACCCAAATATGAAAATATGGACCCTCTGTGTATACTGCACTAGTCCAGGATCACGCTAGTGCACACAGTGGCAACATCGATGAAATATCATTTCCATATGCAAAGATGACTAATAAATAGACAAATAACAATAATTATCAGAGTAAAGACCTTAAGGTCAAAGCTTACAATTAATGTCTCAGAAGACAAATAGCTCAATAAAGCTGCGGTGGGCGTAGCGGAATAACCGGTGAAGCCCATCCATATGCCCACGAGCAATCGATCGGGTAAGCGCAACCTAGTTCTCCACGATCCTTGAAGTAGACCTTGTTGGTGATGATTCTTCCATACATTGATTGTTTATAGCAAGTATGAGTACACACCGTACTCATAAGTCATACCACAGAATGCAATTTATAGATGATGGCTTATTCCAAAGGAATGGCTTACGTGGTTATTTTGCAGAAATGCAATATTTGCAATTGAATACAAATAATAGATTGAAAGCATAATTCAAAACAAATAGACAATAATAAGTTAACAATTGATTTCACAAAGGACACACAGTCTAATCAAGTTCTTTCACACAATTTGAACAAGTTATCTCACGGTGACCCTTCCCAATTGTTTTATGAAAATCTACCCTCGTGTGAAATTCCGAGCATGTCCATATCAGAGGGCGCGGCTATTGAATAGATTGATTAAACACTCTGCAGAGGTTGTACACTTTACCCACACGATACAATCGATGTAGCGATCAGCGACCATAACAAAACCTTTCGAAACTTTATCTCAAACAATGACACTCTGGTGTGCTTTCTGCAGTCAATTTGTACACACGACCCTTGGAGCGACACACACCATTGGACGAGGATCGTGAACCGTCCGCGATGTGACCCAAACACGCGGTACACACCTCCACCCATCACATAGCTTAAATACAACTGAGTTGTCAATGTCAAGATTCCATAACTTACTAAGTCAGGCCCAGCCCATACTAGGCATGTGGTCGTACAGTAAGGCCCAGTTCAATGGCGCACAAAGTTAAGTCCTTAATTGACTAAGGCAAGACTTCCAGTTTTAACCCAAATCACAAAGTTTATAGCACACAGCTCCACCGTTCACACAGATCCACCACTTGCCTCAGTCTAAATCTTTTCCCACCCTGTTGATTAAGTGCAACACATGCCATCAACGAGTAACAGCACACAGCACACACAGTTTCATCACACAGTTTCATAATCACTTAGTCAAGTTTATAATTGCGACTCAGATGAAATGATGACTCGTGGCATGGCTAAGCAGTCTAATCGTATCTAACCAACCCACGTTGGTGCTACGATAATACCAACTAATAATGAACCAACCTAGGGTGACAAAAGATCATGGCATACAATAGACAAGGTGGATATAACAAATTGGATTAATAACTATCCCAAAAGCATTTAAATAAATACTTGAAATAGAATGCAATACATTGAAACAAAGTATTTTGAAAACTGGGTTCAATATGATCAAAGGTATAACTTGCCTTGCTATAGCAATGATGGTCTTTATTTATCTTCAATCTTCTACTTCCTTGCTCTTCAGCTCCTTCAGACGATTCCGGGCTTCAACGTCTAACGATAAAGATAGCGCAAAATAAACACAAATCAAATAAACTCCAAATTGAAATTGAATGGTACTGGAAGATAGATATTGAATTTAGATGAATGTAGGAATTTGAATGGGTTCAAGCGGAATTCGGATGAATAAGATATGGCTTTTGGAATGATGAAAATAAAAAGAGAGACAAGCTGACAAGTGGAATATTATCAGAATATCCCATTCCGAAAATATTAGAGAATGATTGAGTGTATGACATGTGGGACCGACTGATATTAATGGATTTCTAGAATTAAAAATAATTCCAAAAATAAGGTAGAAGAGCGACATGTGGGACCAATAAGATAAAATGATTTTCAAGAATTAAATTAATTCTCGAAAATAAGATTAGGGTTGACATGTGGGCCTTTGGTCTATGGACCGAGTCCACGGAGATCGCTAGTCCATGGTGGACCAAGCTCATGGAGGAGGGTTGACCAAAGGTTGACTGACATGCGGGACTCGCATGTAAGTGAGAGAATTAATTAATGTTTTAGTTGAGTGGATGACAGGTGGGGTCAACATGGAAGTGAGAGAAGGTATATATCTATGTATACATATATACATGCATGCATACATATATATATATATATACATATATAGATACATATACACATACATGCATACGTACGTACATACATATATATATGTATAGACACACGCACACACATGTATACAAACATACATATCAATGAGCGAGAGCGAGGAGCTCATGGCGGTAAGCCGTCGCCTGGCGTGGGCAACCGAAAATCAATAGACAACGAACTAAGAAGGGGTGCGGCTCCTCCTGGCGCATGGTGGTCGAGGCGCAAGCGATATGGCAAGAATTAGCACGGATGATAAAGCAAGAATTAGATTAACAGATGGAAAGAAAATCTATGACCACCAAACCAAATCGGCGGGTGAGCAGAAAGCTACAGACGAGAATAGCACAAAGGGCGCTCGGCCTATCACGTACGCAGGGAGATATCGAGAGAAAAACGAAACAACAGAGGCAAGGTAATGTATGTTGCTTGGTAGGCCGATTCACAGAGGAAGGAACCACCATATACAGTGTGTGTGTGTATATATATATATATTCGGAAGGATTAACACGAGCCGGGCAAGTAGCGAGGAGCAAAATAACCGATTGAACAAACACGCGCAGGATGACCACGCCACTGGAAAAAAAAACATGAGCGAGAGCGAGCATAGGCGTGTGGGATGGAAGGGCGAGGCAGGCGGCGGCGGCGGTGAAGCAGGCAAAGCGGAAAGAAGCAGCGAGCCGGACGCGATGGTGCGGTCGGTTGAAAATACTCACCGAGGAAGGAGAATACGCGAAGAATACGGTTGGAATACGACGGACGGCGAAACTCCGGCGAACTTCGAGCGAAGGGCTGGCACCATGGCGTAGAAACGACGACGCGAATCCAACGCCGCATGAGCGGTTGGCCGGCGGACGTCGGACGGAGGAGAAACTTCGCGTGGAAGATTTTCGGATGAACTCGGTATTCTGCGAACTGCGTTGAATACAGATCGATTCGGAGGAAACCAAATCGAGGATTGGAAGAGGGCGTCGAGGCGGACGCGTGGCGTGAAGCGGCTCGTATTTATATGCACCGAGTGAAAAGATATTGAGATTTGAAGTTTGAATTGAAAGCAGAATCGGAAAATCGGTTTCTTTGGTTCGGCAGAGCAACGCGGCGGAAAAAATGCGTGAACAGTACTGTATGCTACTGTTCACGTGGGAGGAGAGAGAAAGTAAAACTGATTTTCGAATTTGAATTAAAAGGCAATAAATCTATAAGATAGAATAAATAGTAAACAAATCGAGAAAAATCCCCAAAAATACAGAAAATTCACTGAAACACCGGAAGCCAAATAAAATATATTTTATTTAATTAATGTTTATATTAATCAAATTAAATATTTTTAATTTAGAAAAATTCCAATTAAGCTTTATTAATTCAAATAAAATTGGTGAAATTTTCTAGTGACCTAAACTACTCAAAAGATTTTTGAAAAGCCAAATTTTGGGACGTTACATTAACTGCTGAACTAGAATCTGTATCTAAGCAGTTTCAAGAAATGATTGATCACAATAACAAATTGGCTCAGTATGCTTCTAAGGACCTTGTTAGCTCACCTTGCAATCATTGTAATAAACCTTGCAATCAATCTACTACTACCAATCCCCACTAGAATTTACTTTTCTACCCTTCACCTAAATCCTAATTTCTTTACCTAATCTCCCCCTCTCTCACCTACTATTTCTCTTTCTCTTTATTTATATTTCTCTTATCCCTTCGGCCGAAGCCTCTTGGCCACCATCTCCTTGCTTCTTCTTTTTCCTCATTCTCCATTCCTTCCTCCGTGCTGCTTCACTTCGCCCAAAAGTTGCTCATGGGGAAATCTCTCTCTCTCTCGGTTTGCTTCACAGTGTGCTTGCATGCTGCTCCACGCCGCCCTGCGCGCCACGCCCTCTGTGGCTCGGCCAGCTCATTTGCTCGGCCGTGCACCTCCCTGCTGGCTCGACTGCTTTCGGCTTGTGGTTTGAGGTGGGTCTTGGGTTTCTACCTCCCATTTTTATTTTCCCTTGTTCCTCTTTTGATCATTTGGTTTTCAAGGTTGGGCTTGATTTATTTTTGGATTTTGTTGATTATTGTTCATGCATGGTGAGGGTGATGGAGTTGGGTGCTACCATGGCTAGCTACTGGCGGGGCTTGAGGCCTCCGCATGCTTGGGAGTGTGAGGCCGTCGGTGCGCGTGGAAGTGCCGAGCAGAGGTGTGCTTAGAGGTATGCTACTCCTCTCTACTCCTCTCTCTCTCTACTCTCTCTACTCTGTTCCTCCCTCTTGTTCTTTGAAGCACTCGGTTGATGATGTGGTTATGGCTGAATGTGTTTTATGTGCATGGTTCGGCTCACTTGTTGTGGTTTGGATTGAGAAAAATGAATGTGGGGGCAAAATGGTGGGTTACCTCAGTTGGCTTGGTCGGTTTGGGAAATGCAGGTTGGGTTGGTGATGATGGTTGTGGTGATTGTGCTTTCCTTGTTCCCTTGGTTCCTTACGGTCCTTGTTGCCCTTATCGGCTTGGTGTGGTCCAATGTTGTCGTGGTCGATCCCTTTGGTGGTTATGGTCGTCCTATGCCTTCCTTCACCTTCGGGCTCCTTGCCTGGTGCTCCCTCTCTTGACTTCTCTGGTGTAACACCCTGGCTATTCGGAAGCCAAGATGTCACGCAAAACTATCAAACTACTAAGAATAGCATTAAAATTTGGATTATCTGATTCAATCAACAATAATTTCTAAAGAATGACAATAAGCGATCACGATTCATGGAAAGAATGGATAACAGATATAATACCACAAACAGTCAAGCAATACCAAAGTTGGATTATTACAAATCGGAAATTTATTTAACAAGTTGGCTTGGTGAAAGGTAATAATAATTATTACGATTGGATAAAAGTGAAGTGCGAGTGTGCGAACTACCCACCAAATCACCTTGTCTTCTCCTCAATTACCTAATTAAAACATACAAAGCAAGGGTGAGTCGAAGACTCAGCAAGTACATACAAGAATAATCAAACATAGAGTGGACAACACAATCCAGTTGAATTACGAACAAATCTTGGAACACATATATGATTGAATGGAATGAATACATGAATGGATGGAATGAAAGAATGCATTGAAGGAATGGACTAATCACGACTTATACCAGGTATAGCGAGTGATACACCCGTCGGTGTTCACTTAAGCCCGTACTTCACAAAGTACGGGGACCCAATCACCGTATGAAGAACGTTTCATACGGGTGTCCAAGTTGCCACATTAGAATGGTGGTTGAAAGATCTAGACCCGCCATTATGAGTTAATGGATTGTTTTGGTGATTAATGACAAATACAAATATGAGACTAACTCTTTTATCTAGTAATATCTTGTGTAGTCTCATTTGGATATAAAGGTGAAATTCAATGAGGTATGCAATCGACATCTTAATCTTATATATTGTTGCATTCCTCGAATCCAAAATATAGGTTGAACTCAACCATAAGTTAAACTTGAATATGTGCATATGTTCTTATTACACATTTGTGTATGCACACATTTAGGGGGAGTTCACTCTATATTTTGTGGTTTCATAAGTATTGATCCATATTCCATTCTCCTCACATATTAAGGATCATTACTTTGAAACAAATCCTTTGAGTATATAAAACTTGTGTAGTTCATATATACTCAAATTGCTTTATATTCAATTATTTGCAATTGTGTTGTGGGACTAATGTGTGTGCTAAGATGTGTTCAAGGCTTAGTCCCGAGTGCGAATGAAGACATGAAAAGGAAATGCAAAGATGGTAAAAGATCAACTTAGGATCATGCATTGTCTTTTGGTTTGGTTTTAAAAGCAAAATCTTTCTCTCTGTGCACAATCGGAAGTTCGGCGTTATCGTCGCGGAAGTTCCGATTATCGAACGATCCGATTTCAGTGCTTGATTTTTCGAGAGCATCGGTTTGGGACTTAGCCGATTTCTCGAGTGCGGAAGTTCCGCAATGATAAAGCGGAAGTTCGATTATCGGATGGTCAGAAAAATGCGCGGTTTGATTTTTTCAGAGTACCCTTTTTAGGGACTTAGCCATTTCGCAAGTGCGGTAGTTCGCAATGAAATGAGCGGAACTTCCGATAATCGGAACTCTGCATGATAGTTGGCGGTAGTACCGCACCTTCTACAATAGTTTGTTTAGAAGCATTTGTTGCATGTATATCTTGATAATTATTGTTAATCATTGTGGGACTAACATTTTCATGAGTTGGATGAATAGGCTATGTTCTAGGGTGGCGAAGACTTTGGATGACATCATGAGTTGATCGTCATCAAGTCAAGGTTCAAGAAGAGGATGTATCGTGTGTTGATGCATAACAAGATCTCGAAGAAGGAGATGATCATGAGTTGATCGTCAAGTCAGAGAAGACCCATCATGTGTTGATGGAGGTCAAGTAAAGGATGCATCATGGGTTGATGCATGTCAAGGCGATGACCGGACTTGAAGTGAAGATGTCGTCATCAAGCTTCAAGAAGATGCTCATGGCAAAGGTATGACTAGCTAGGGCTAAGGATGTGTTCCTAGTCTTTTACGGTCTTGGTGTTTGGTTGGAAGACCGGATTGCTAGTATAGGTTGCCGTACTATTAAGAGGGTCTTGTCTAGTAGCTTGAGTCTCATCATGTGTTGATAGCTCAATCTTACTTGCTCTAGCTCTACATGGCATGATGCTATTATTTGCGAATGTGTTTTGCAAATAGTTGAGGTTTATCTGATTAATCCTTGTAGCATGTGACTATACTTTTGCGAATGTGTTTTGCAAATGGTTGAAGTCCATGTACCTACACCTTGTGGCATGATCTAAGTTTGCAAATGTGTTTTGCAAATCGTTGGGATTCATGCATTTTCCCTTGGCATGGTCTAAGATTGCTTATTGCTATTTATTTGGACTTAGATCATGATAGTGGCTCTTTGGAGTTGTGCTTTTGATTTGATCAAATGTGTTTGAGGTCAATCAAATAGGTGGGTTGTGTAGCCCTCTGAATAAGCTTTCCATAGAGTCGAGATCACTCAATTCCGACATCGAGTCAAAAGTTATGACATTTTACGAGTATAAATGCGTGCTGAAATTGGGCTGCGGAAGTTCCGATTTTTGTCTTGCGGAACTTCCGATATTATCGGAAGTTCCGATATTTATCTTCTGGAACTTCCGCACCAAAAGTTTTAACGGCTAGTTTTGAGCCGTTATGCACCGTCTGACCCATGAACAGTAGAAAGCGGTAGTTCCGCATATTAGTTGGCGGAACTTCCGATTTCCGATTTTTCTGCAACTTTGCCTCCAACGGCTAGTTTTTGTGTGTGGGCTATATATAGCCACCTTGGCCGGTTGGGAGAGGTTCTTTGGTGCCCATATTCATTCTATTGAGCTAAGAGCAAGCCTCTCATCTCTTTTGTGCATGTGTTGCACTTAGTGAGTGTTGAGAGCAAACCCTAAGTGCATGTGTTGCCTTAGGTAGTGGATTGAGTATCCACTTGAGCGTTGACACTTGATTAGTTCAAGTGATCGTTGAGACTTGTTTCTCTTGGTGTTTGCCGACACCTAGGCGGCGTGGGGCGTCGTGCCGGTGATCTTCTCAAGAAGCTTGTGAGAAGGCCGGCGTGTTGTGAGTGGTTTGGTGCTCGCCATCTCGGAGTGGAGGAAGAGCAACCCTAGTGGAGCGAGTGTTGGTTCGGTTTGGAACCGGTCCAAGTGTTGGACTTACCTCGGAGGTGTTGGCTTAATTAGTGGAGCCGGTCCAATTTGTTTGGGCTAACCTCAGCGTGGATTAGGGAGCAAGCAAGTCTCCGAACACCACAGTAAAACATAATTGTGTCCATCTTGTTTTTACTTATGCTTTACTTTGAGCAATTTATATTACATGCTTTAATTGCTTATATATCATTGTATGATTGCTCTCTTGTATTGTCGGTGCAGTTAGTTGAGCCTAGTTGATTTAGGTTTTAATTGTGCAAAACCAATTGGCTATTAGCTTCCGCATTTATATATTGGTTTAGCGCGAAAGATTTTTAAAACCGCCTATTCACCCCCCTCTAGTCGGCCACCTCGATCTTACAGTGGTCAACACTACCCACATTGGAATGGTGGGTTTTCAAATGCCCATGCTGGAATTGATGGGTCTTTCAAATGCCCATACTGGAATTGATGGGACTTACCAAAAGAATCCACTCCCGTGGTCATAATGAATTTTATGAATGAATATGATGATTTCTCATGGTATGAATGAATAACACACATTAGTGGAAAAGACACATGGCATTCAACATGTGTAAACAAGTATGAGTATACATTCCCACACAACATAATATATCAAGGATGCCACACAAGTTAGTTGCATGTAATGGAATGCAACAACTGAAATGAATGCTAATTCTTTAATCACAAGAATCATCTTCTTGAAATGAAATAAACATCAGGATGGATAAAAAAGGCATTCACAATTTATCCCAACATCAAGCAAACAATTGGAAACATCACCAAACAGCATAGGGTACTTGCCTTCCGCGATGTGACGTAATAGGAGGACACGAAGATACCCCTCCACTCACCGCCTCACCGCCTACACAAATGTATAATCGAAATAAGAATAACAAGGTATGACATTACTACAAGAGCCCTTCCATCCCCTCTATCTCTCCCACCCAAACAACGGGATCAATTTTACCAAGTTTACCCAACAGCCCGATTACCGCTAAACTGGCAGCGATACTAGAAAAATCACCATTAATTATCTGTAACTCCAAAAGACCTGAAACCAGTGCTCACTGAATCTTAACAGATCAGGCTACAAAACATTAGTTGGCGGAATCCCCTGATTCGGCCAAAACAGAGGGCTAATTAACAGCTAAACACAACCCATCTACGTCTGTCTAGAATACAGATCAGAGATAAAGAAAACGGCGTAACTTTCAACCTATTGATCTAATGAGAATGATTCTTATCAGCTTGGAAATATAATTTTAAGGGCTAAAATAACTTAGTTGGGTGAAGGTTCTGATTCGGCCCCTAATTTGAACAAAACCGAGGGACAAACCTACTGACCTCAGTTTTCAGACAGACCGGACAGTTCGTAATAAAAATTTCATATCTCCCAAACTACAGATCGGATTTTCCTGATCTCGGTGCCAAAAGAAAGCTCACGTTCCCAAGAATAAAACTCTAGAAGGGCAAAACCCCAGATTCGGCCTGTACAGTAGTCTAAACAATAGATGAATACACTAACAATTATCTGCCCAAAATTCAGAACAGTGGTAAAGAAAATATCATAACGTTCATTATACAGATCCAATGGAGATGATCTTTATCAGCTTTGAAATATAATTTAAAGGGCTACAATAACTTATTGGGGTGGAGGTTCTGGAAATGCCTCTAACTAAATCAAAACCTAGGATCAAGCCGACAGATCCTTCTCGTCAGACAGACAGAACAGCGCGCACTAAAAAAATCATATCTCCTAAACCGTAAGGCGGAATCATGTGATCTCGGTGGCTATGGAAAGCTAAGAACAATACCTACAACTTTCTAAGAGATGGACAGGACAGAAAATGAACGCATCTTACCAAAAATCGATGTACAAGGCGGTACACAGCAAGGGGGAAGGGGGACGGCGGCTCCAAAGGGGGGGGAGAGAAATATGGAGTTTAGGGTTTGGGGGTGGGAACTCCCCTCTTATGGCCAGCCACCACATGGGCCCCTCTGGCCGTGGCGAGCCCAGTTGCCGTGAAATCACTGAAAGCCCCGGTGAAAAGATGATTACGGTTTTTCGATTAGCTCCTCTTCCAAACTTTTTCTAATAAGTTGAATCACCTTCGGTATTACATTCTACCCCTTAGCGAATTCGACCTCAATTCTAACCAAAGCAACTAATACCGAACAATTTCCAAGGAGTTGAATTCAACGGATTTAACATGTACGAAACAAGCGGTGCGGATCTTTGCTCGCGCATGCAGACTCTATCTCCCAAGTAGCCTCTCTCTCGGAATAGAGAAACCACAAAGCAAAGATGTGAAGCGACGTCTGACCTAACAATCAACTTGAACTTGCTAGGTACAATCATCAGAAGAGGATCGAAGGTAAGACCTTACTCGATGGTTAACGTGTTTAACTTAATCTCAAACTTTGAATGGTCTGCTGCTCTCAAGACCAAAGACGCACCTTACGTTGCGTGCTTGGCGTATGTACCGTGACGGTCAAGCGATAAGCCGACTTCCTAATTTCTTCTCTGCTAGGAAATGAAGAGAATCCAACTGAAAAATAGAGAGTTCTCATCACAACCACGCAATGTTAACTCTTCACCAAAAAGGTTAAATCCCATATGTGACTATTCATCAGTAAAGCAATTCCATTTCCAATGAATCAATTTGCGAAAGAACACCACGAAAACTAAAAAGAAATTTGCTTGAATACTCAAATCAAATATTTCTTTTACTCATTGACTGGAAAGATTCATCATGCCAACACTGACCCCAACTCAAAGTCTGAAAACACTTATCAACGACACAAAACCCAAGCGAGAAGCAAGGAAATGCATCATTTTCCGAGAAACATCCTTTCTTCCGCTTCTCTCTTGAGGAGTAAAACTTCTCTCTAATATTGGAATGAATTCATCGCATACCTCAAGAGATTAAACCTCTTAATTGAACATTATCAAATTATGCTCAAACTGAAATACATCATCCACACCATGGTGGAGAGACTCCATTGAATTTTTTTGATTGCTCTAGACATCTCGTTCTACTATTCAACCTTAATTTGATTAAAGGCACCCAAAGCGCCACGGGATAGATACCACACAATCACATTACCTCAAATTTTCAAGAACAACTCGAGAATCGTCAATACGCATGCTAATGTCTTTGCTTCAAAAGGGTCCTAGCATAAACAAATGCAAGGCCCAGTTAACTTCAAAACCTCTACAACAGATTGCTCTTATAAGCGATAGTGAAATCATCGAATTAAATCTCTAACATTACCACCATTCTAACATACTCACTCATTGACATCATCGAAATCACCCACACCATCTCGCAATGCTATCCAATTGCGTTACTCTATAAATTCAATCAAGGTTTCCATACCTCAGATAATCACCAACCTTTCAATCACGAATTGAAGTTCGGAATTTCACTATACGGTGTTAATCGGTAGTAACACTTTTCGGACTTACTTCAAGCCAAACATTCCATGTGAATCAATATTTTTTTCCTCAAGAGATACAGATCAAATCAATTTCACATTCTTCTACTCCTCCAATAACTTGGTAGCAAAATATCACCACTACCAAAACTTAACCACCACCAAACAGTTGCCAATAAACGCTTTGTAAAACCCTGTAACAAAACTTTTGGGTCTTTCTCAAAAGAAAGAGGCGAATAAGGACAAGCTTCGTCACACAGAAAAACATTGTTCATCACGGCGAGCAAGAAACCATAAGAAATATTCTGATAAAAGGTGACTTTAGAAAACGGAAATTGAGTTCACAGTTGAGGGAACACATTCCTCAGAAGATAATAGCAAATAACAACCGATAAGAAAACGGTATTACGATTGAAACTCGAAATCTTTTAAGTGAAAAGGGCAGAAAAATTTAGGCAATGAACTCATTGAACCTAGGTGGAGTCCACAATTGAAAACATGAGCCTCACAAGAAGAGAATGTCGGATCTTTACAGATAAGAACAACGAGCATTCAAGATCAAAACGCTCGCATCACTGAAGAACCATTATAACTCTGCAACAAATCGTTTTACGTGGCAAACTTCGTTTATCATAATTAACTGGGACCTCCAATAGGTCATGAACACAAAACTCGAAATTGAATCATTTTGGAAACATCAAGAAAGGTGGTCAAACTTCTTTCTCTATAAAAGAATCAACCTTACTCTCACATTACTGATCGTGTCAATAAACCTTCTAAAGGGAACATGACAAAATCGGGTCATAAAAATTTTCAGCATCAAATGGAATTGTAATAACAACTTATTCTAGAAAAGAATTCTGGTACGAAAACCACTAAGTTGAACAAACGTCACACCCAGCACTACAAAACTCTAGAGAAAGGGGATTTCGACACTTTTCTTTCCAAAGGGAGGTTCTAAACTCCAACACTCCAACTATTCCAAAGAAATGAACATAGTCGAAATTTTCTTCAATGAACTTTGTGAAAGGAAATTTTCATTCTCGAATCATCAAGCGGATAACCGAGCTACCCTTATCAACAAGAGATAGGGCTAACATAAAGAGAACGATCTTGTCAAGAATAACGTTCACAAACAAGCAATGAGAGCTCATGACGAGAAAGGGAAGAAACTATTTTGAAAAACAAATAGGGTCTAATAGAAACCCGTAGCCCACAATCTTTGTTTGGGTGCAACCCCCGACTTAAGCATAACCAAGCACTCCAAAAGGGTTTTAACGCTTTTCTTCAGAAAAGAGATGCATCAAATTTCAACAAGCAGAGGGTTCCAAAAGGAATACATTGAGCCAATGCTTTCTCGTGTTAACGATCTTGCAACAAGAATTCTCATTAGGCAAACCATCAAATGAGTAAATGGGTCGCTCTTTTCCAATGAGAAAGAAAGAACAACTATGAAAATATCATTGTTGCCAATTTACAAAGATCATTCGTAGTAAAAACAATTCGACAATCGAAAAACAATAATATTTTCGGAGTACCATTAAAGGCCTATTTAAACTCGTCTACCAACATCATGAACCCAAGAGAAATTCATCAATCGCCACCGGACAAGAATTTATCAAATTCGAAAATCAAGGAAGAGAACGACGTACTAAAGCAGCCCAAGAGAAATATGCAAGATCAATACACACTTGATAAAGAACTTGCAAAAGAAGTCTTCCAATACCGAGATTCCAAACGAACGAGTGAGTTAAATTTCCCCAACAGGGGTAAAACAAGTCTTTTGTGAAAAGAGGAATCTTGCATTTGAACTATGCTCACGTGGAGCAGAAATATCACAATAGTCGAAAGGGCAATATTTGTTTCAAAGAACGAATCAGAGAACTGCTGGAGCTTGCCTTCTTCATGCTCAATACAGAGCTTATGGAACAGAGGTAAGAAGTTCTCTAATATCATACTACAAATAGTGGTGTAGCCTGGCAAAACCCAGGACATCAACCACGAACTCAACTGATCAACGCCCGCTAGCGAAACGCATAACTAATGCAATCAATTATGAATATATATATATTTATATCGGATCATCTCATGACGATCATAGAATAATTTCATAGATAGAGGTTATCCCATCATATCATGGATTAACACATCATAGCATAACACAATTTAACAACGACTCAATACTCGAGTCACCACAATTGAAATGCACGGAAGCAACAGGTTTACCCAACCCTCCTAATGTGCACGGTGTGTCAATTTAATATATTTGAATGAACCACGGACCTAAAGCCCGCTCGATACCAAGCTGTAACACCACGGCTATTCGGAAGCCAAGATGTCACATAAAACTATCAAACTACTAAGAATAGCATTAAAATTTGGATTATCTGATTCAATCAACAATAATTTCTAAAGAATGACAATAAGCGATCACGATTCATGGAAAAGAATGGATAAGCAGATATAATACCACAAGCAGTCAAGCAATACCAAAGTTGGATTATTACAAATGAAATTTATTTAACAAGTTGGCTTGGTGAAAGGTAATAATAATTATTACGATTGGATAAAAGTGAAGTGCGATGTGTCGAACTACCCCACCAAATCACCTTGTCTTCTCCTCAATTACCTAATTAAAACATACAAAGCAAGGGTGAGTCGAAGACTCGGCAAGTACATACAAGAATAATCAAACATAGAGTGGACAACACAATCCGGTTGAATTACGAACAAATCTTGGAACACATATATGATTGAATGGAATGAATACATGAATGGATGGAATGAAAGAATGCATTGAAGGAATGGACTAATCACGACTTATCTGGGGTATAGCGAGTGATACACCGTCGGTGTTCACTTAAGCCCGTACTTCACAAAGTACGGGGACCCAATCACCGTATGAAGAACGTTTCATACGGGTGTCCAAGTTGCCACATTAGAATGGTGGTCAACACTACCCACATTGGAATGGTGGGTTTTCAAATGCCCATCTTTGGAATTGATGGGTCTTTCAAATGCCCATCTTGGAATTGATGGGACTTACCAAAAGAATCCACTCCCGTGGTCATAATGAATTTTATGAATGAATATGATGATTTCTCATGGTATGAATGAATAACACATATTAGTGGAAAAGACACATGGCATTCAACATGTGTAAACAAGTATGAGTATGTATTCCCACACAACATAATATATCAAGGATGCCACACAAGTTAGTTGCATGTAATGGAATGCAACAACTGAAATGAATGTTAATTCTTTAATCACAAGAATCATCTTCTTGAAATGAAATAAACATCAGGATGGATAAAAAAGGCATTCACAATTTATCCCAACATCAAGCAAACAATTGGAAACATCACCAAACAGCATAGGGTACTTGCCTTCCGCGATGTGACGTAATAGGAGGACACGAAGATACCCCTCCACTCACCGCCTCACCGCCTACACAAATGTATAATCGAAATAAGAATAACAAGGTATGACATTACTACAAGAGCCCTTCCATCCCTCTATCTCTCCCACCCAAACAACGGGATCAATTTTACCAAGTTTACCCAATGACCCGATTACCGCTAAACTGGCAGCGATACTAGAAAAATCACCATTAATTATCTGTAACTCCAAAAGACCTGAAACCAGTGCTCACTGAATCTTAACAGATCAGGCTACAAAACATTAGTTGGCGGAATCCCCTGATTCGGCCAAAACAGAGGGCTAATTAACAGCTAAACACAACCCATCTACGTCTGTCTAGAATACAGATCAGAGATAAAGAAAACGGCGTAACTTTCAACCTATTGATCCAATGAGAATGATTCTTATCAGCTTGGAAATATAATTTTAAGGGCTAAAATAACTTAGTTGGGTGAAGGTTCTGATTCGGCCCCTAATTTGAACAAAACCGAGGGACAAACCTACTGACCTCAGTTTTCAGACAGACCGGACAGTTCGTAATAAAAAATTCATATCTCCCAAACTACAGATCGGATTTTCCTGATCTCGGTGCCAAAAGAAAGCTCTTGTTCCCAAGAATAAAACTCTAGAAGGGAAAAACCCCAGATTCGGCCTGTACAGTAGTCTAAACAATAGATGAATACACTAACAATTATCTGCCCAAAATTCAGAACAGTGGTAAAGAAAATATCATAACGTTCATTATACAGATCCAATGGAGATGATCTTTATCAGCTTTGAAAGATAATTTAAAGGGCTACAATAACTTATTGGGGTGGAGGTTCTGGAAATGCCTCTAACTAAATCAAAACCTAGGATCAAGCCGACAGATCCTTCTCGTCTGACAAACAGAACAACGCGCACTAAAAAAATCATATCTCCTAAACCGTAAGGCGGAATCATGTGATCTCGGTGGCTATGGAAAGCTAACAACAATACCTACAACTTTCTAAGAGATGGACAGGACAGAAAATGAACGCATCTTACCAAAAATCGATGTACAAGGTGGTACACAGCAAGGGGAAGGGGCGGCGGCTCCAAAGGGGGGAGGAGAGAAATATGGAGTTTAGGGTTTGGGGTGGGAACTCCCCCTCTTATGGCCAGCCACCACATGGGCCCCTCCTGGGCCGTGGCTGAGCCAGTTGCCGTGAAATCACAAAGCCCCGGTGAAAAGATGATTACGGTTTTCGATTAGCTCCTCTTCCAAACTTTTTCTAATAAGTGAATCACCTTGGTATTACATTCTACCCCCATAGCGAATTCGACCTCAATTCTAACAAGCAACTAATACGAACGAATTTCCAAGGAGTTGAATTCAGCGGATTTAACATGTACCGAAACAAGCGGTGCGAATCTTGCTCGCGCATGCAGACTCTATCTCCCAAGTAGCCTCTCTCTCGGAATAGAAACCACAAAGCAAAGATGTGAAGCGGCGTCGACCTAACAATCAACTTGAACTTGCTAGGTACACTCATCGAAGAGGATCGAAGGTAAGACCTTACTCGATGGTTAACGTGTTTAACTTAATCTCAAACTTTGAATGGTCCTGCTTTGCTCTCAGGACCAAAGACGCACCTTACGTTGCGTGCTTGGCGTATGTACCGTGACGGTCAAAGCGATAAGCCACTTCCTAATTTCTTCTCTGCCGGAAATGAAGAGAATCCAATCGAAAAATAGAGAGTTCTCATCGCAACCACGCAATGTTAACTCTTCACCAAAAGGTTAAATCCCATATGTGACTATTCATCGATAAAGCAATTCCACTTCCAATGAATCAATTTGCGAAAGAACACCACGAAAACTAAAAGAGAAATTTGCTTGAATACTCAAATCAAATATTTCTTTTACTCATTGAATGGAAAGATTCATCATGCCAACACTGACCCCAACTCAAAGTCAGAAAACACTTATCAACGACACAAAACCCAAGCGAGAAGCAAGGAAATGCATCATTTTCCGAGAAACATCCTTTCTTCCGCTTCTCTCTTGAGGAGTAAAACTTCTCTCTAATATTGGAATTCGAATTCATCGCATACCTCAAGAGATTAAACCTCTTAATTGAACATTATCAAATTATGCTCAAACTGAAATACATCATCCACACCATGGTGGAGAGACTCCATTGAATTTTTTTGATTGCTCTAGACATCTCGTTCTACTATTCAACCTTAATTTGATTAAAGGCACCCAAAGCGCCACAGGATAGATACCACACAATCACATTACCTCAAATTTTCAAGAACAACTCAGAATCGTCAGTACGCATGCTAATGTACTGCTTCAAAAGGGTCCTAGCATAAACAAATGCAAGGCCAGATTTAACTTCAAAACCTCTACAACAGATTGCTCTTATAACTGATAGTGAAATCATCGAATTAAATCTCTAACATTACCACCATTCTAACATACTCACTCATTGACATCATCAGAAATCACCCACACCATCTCGCAATGCTATCCAATTGCGTTACTCTATAAATTCAATCAAGGTTTCCATACCTCCGATAATCACCAACCTTTCAATCCTGAATTGAAGTTACGAATTTCACTATACCGGTGTTAATCGGTAGTAACACTTTTCGGACTTACTTGAAGCCAAACATTCCATGTGAATCAATATTTTTTCCTCAAGAGATCAGATCAAATCAATTTCACATTCTTCTACTCCTCCAATAACTTGGTAGCAAAATATCACCACTACCAAAACTTAACCACCACCAAGCGATTGCCAATAAGCGCTTTGTAAAACCACTCAGAACAAAACTTTTGGGTCTTTCTCAAAAGAAAGAGGCGAATAAGGACAAGCCGTCACACGAGAAAAACATTGTTCATCACGGCGAGCAAGAAACCATAAGAAATATTACGATAAAGGTGACTTTAGAAAGCGGAAATTGAGTTCACAGTTGAGGAACACATTCCTCGAAGATAATAGCAAATAACAACCGATAAGAAAACGGTATTACGATTGAAACTCGAAATCTTTTAAGTGAAAAGGGCAGAAAAATTTAGGCAATGAACTCATTGAACCTAGGTGGAGTCCACAATTGAAAACATGAGCCTCACAAGAAGAGAATGTCGGATCTTTGAGATAAGAACAACGAGCATTCAAGATCAAAACGCTCGCATCATCGAAGAACCATTATAACTCGCAACAAATCGTTTTACGTGGCAAACTTCGTTTATCATAATTAAGCGGGACCTCCAATAGGTCATGAACACAAAACTTCGAAATTGAATCATTTTGGAAACATCAAGAAAGGTGGTCAAACTTCTTTCTCTATAAAAGAATCAACCTTACTCTCACATTACTGATCGTGTCAATAAACCTTCTAAAGGGAACATGACAAAATCGGGTCATAAAAATTTTCAGCATCAAATGGAATTGTAATAACAACTTATTCTAGAAAAGAATTCTGGTACGAAAACCACTAAGTTGAACAAACGTCACACCCAGCACTACAAAACTCTAGAGAAAGGGGATTTCGACACTTTTCTTTCCAAAGGGAGGTTCTAAACTCCAACACTCCAACTATTCCAAAGAAATGAACATAGTCGAAATTTTCTTCAATGAACTTTGTGAAAGGAAATTTTCATTCTCGAATCATCAAGCGGATAACCGAGCTACCCTTATCAACAAGAGAGATAGGGCTAACATAAAGAGAACGATCTTGTCAAGAATAACGTTCACAAACAGCAATGAGAGCTCCGCAGCCAGAAAGGGAAGAAACTATTTTGAAAAACAAATAGGGTCTAATAGAAACCCGTAGCCCACAATCTTTGTTTGGGTGCAACCCCCGACTTAAGCATAACCAAGCACTCCAAAAGGGTTTTAACGCTTTTCTTCAGAAAAGAGATGCATCAAATTTCAACAAGCAGAGGGTTCCAAAAGGAATACATTGAGCCAATGCTTTCTCGTGTTAACGATCTTGCAACAAGAATTCTCATTAGGCAAACCATCAAATGAGTAAATGGGTCGCTCTTTTCCAATGAGAAAGAAAGAACAACTATGAAAATATCATTGTTGCCAATTTACAAAGATCATTCGTAGTAAAAACAATTCGACAATCGAAAAACAATAATGTTTTCGGAGTACCATTAAAGGCCTATTTAAACTCGTCTACCAACATCATGAACCCAAGAGAAATTCATCAATCGCCATAGGACAAGAATTTATCAAATTCGAAAATCAAGGAAGAGAACGACGTACTAAAGCGACCCAAGAGAAATATGCAAGATCAATACACACTTGATAAAGAACTTGCAAAAGAAGTCTTCAATACCGAGATTCCAAGCGAGCGAGTGAGTTAAATTTCCCCAACAGGGTAAAACAAGTCTTTTGTGAAAAGAGGAATCTTGCATTTGAACTATGCTCACGTGGAGCGAAATATCACAATAGTCGAAAGGGCAATATTTGTTTCAAAGAGCGAATCGGAGAAGCTGCTGGAGCTTGCCTTCTTCATGCTCAATCTGAGCTTATGGAGCAGGTAAGAAGTTCTCTAATATCATACTACAAGCAGTGGTGTAGCTTTGGCAAAACCGGACATCAACCACGAACTCAAGCGATCAACGCCGCTAGCTAAACGCATAACTAATGCAATCAATTATGAATATATATATATTTATATCGGATCATCTCATGACGATCATAGAATAATTTCATAGATAGAGGTTATCCCATCATATCATGGATTAACACATCATAGCATAACACAATTTAACAACGACTCAATACTCGAGTCACCACAATTGAAATCACGGAAGCAACAGTTTACCCAACCCTCCTAATGTGCACGGTGTGTCAATTTAATATGTTTGAATGAACCACGGACCTAAAGCCCGCTCGATACCAAGCTGTAACACCACGGCTATTCGGAAGCCAAGATGTCACATAAAACTATCAAACTACTAAGAATAGCATTAAATTTGGATTATCTGATTCAATCAACAATAATTTCTAAAGAATGACAATAAGCGATCACCGATTCATGGAAAAGAATGGATAAGCAGATATAATACCACAAGCAGTCAAGCAATACCAAAGTTGGATTATTACAAATCGGAAATTTATTTAACAAGTTGGCTTGGTGAAAGGTAATAATAATTATTACGATTGGATAAAAGTGAAGTGCGAGTGTCGAACTACCCCACCAAATCACCTTGTCTTCTCCTCAATTACCTAATTAAAACATACAAAGCAAGGGTGAGTCGAAGACTCGGCAAGTACATACAAGAATAATCAAACATAGAGTGGACAACACAATCCGGTTGAATTACGAACAAATCTTGGAACACATATATGATTGAATGGAATGAATACATGAATGGATGGAATGAAAGAATGCATTGAAGGAATGGACTAATCACGGCTTATCTGGGTATAGCGAGTGATACACCGTCGGTGTTCACTTAAGCCCGTACTTCACAAAGCACGGGGACCCAATCACCGTATGAAGAGCGTTTCATACGGGTGTCCAAGTTGCCACATTAGAATGGTGGTCAACACTACCCACATTGGAATGGTGGGTTTTCAAATGCCCATCTTTGGAATTGATGGGTCTTTCAAATGCCCATCTTGGAATTGATGGGACTTACTAAAAGAATCCACTCCGTGGTCATAATGAATTTTATGAATGAATATGATGATTTCTCATGGTATGAATGAATAACACACATTAGTGGAAAAGACACATGGCATTCAACATGTGTAAACAAGTATGAGTATGCATTCCCACACAACATAATATATCAAGGATGCCACACAAGTTAGTTGCATGTAATGGAATGCAACAAGCTGAAATGAATGCTAATTCTTTAATCACAAGAATCATCTTCTTGAAATGAAATAAACATCAGGATGGATAAAAAAGGCATTCACAATTTATCCCAACATCAAGCAAACAATTGGAAACATCACCAAACAAACATAGGGTACTTGCCTTAGCGATGTGGCGTAATAGGAGGACACGAAGATACCCCTCCACTCACCGCCTCACCGCCTACACAAATGTATAATCGAAATAAGAATAACAAGGTATGACATTGCTACAAGAGCCCTTCCATCCTCTATCTCTCCCACCCAAACAACGGGATCAATTTTACCAAGTTTACCCAACGACCCGATTACGCTAAACTGGCAGCGATACTAGAAAAATCACCATTAATTATCTGTAACTCCAAAAGACCTGAAACCAGTGCTCACTGAATCTTAACAGATCAGGCTACAAAACATTAGTTGGCGGAATCCCCTGATTCGGCCAAAACAGAGGGCTAATTAACAGCTAAACACAACCCATCTACGTCTGTCCAGAATACAGATCAGAGATAAAGAAAACGGCGTAACTTTCAACCTATTGATCCAATGAGAATGATTCTTATCAGCTTGGAAATATAATTTTAAGGGCTAAAATAACTTAGTTGGGTGAAGGTTCTGATTCGGCCCCTAATTTGAACAAAACCGAGGACAAACCTCACGACCTCGGTTTTCAGACAGACCGGACAGTTCGTAATAAAAAATTCATATCTCCCAAACTACAGATCGGATTTTCCTGATCTCGGTGCCAAAAGAAAGCTCACGTTCCCAAAAATAAAACTCTAGAAGGGAAAAACTCCAGATTCGGCCTGTACAGTAGTCTAAACAATAGATGAATACACTAACAATTATCTGCCCAAAATTCAGAACAGTGGTAAAGAAAATATCATAACGTTCATTATACAGATCCAATGGAGATGATCTTTATCAGCTTTGAAAGATAATTTAAAGGGCTACAATAACTTATTGGGGTGGAGGTTCTGGAAATGCCTCTAACTAAATCAAAACCTAGGATCAAGCCGACAGATCCTTCTCGTCAGACAGACAGAACAGCGCGCACTAAAAAAATCATATCTCCTAAACCGTAAGGCGGAATCACGTGATCGCGGTGGCTATGGAAAGCTAAGAACAATTCCTACAACTTTCTAAGAGATGGACAGGACAGAAAATAAATGCATCTTACCAAAAATCGATGTACAAGGCGGTGCACAGCAAGGGGGAAGGGGGACGGCGGCTCCAAAGGGGGGAGGGGGAGAGAAATATGGAGTTTAGGGTTTGGGGGGTGGGAACCCCCCCTCTTATGGCCAGCCACCACATGGGCCCCTCCTGGGCCGTGGCCCAGGCCCAGGTTGCCGTGAAATCACAGAAAGCCCCCCGGTGAAAAGATGATTCTGGTTTTTCGATTAGCTCCCTCTTCTGAAACTTTTTCTAATAAGCTGAATCACCTTCGGGGTATTACATCTGGGTGGTCGTGGGTGCTTGAGGGAGGTAATGGCTTCTGCTGGCTGGTTTGCTTTTGTCTTGCCTTGAGGAGGCAGTGGGGATGGTATGTGGTTTTTGGCTGGTTGAAGGAATACAAGGTGAGAACTGGTTGTGAATGTTTCGCTTCTATTTGGGGCTTAATTTGTCTTTGGCGAGGACTTGGTTGTCTTTGGGAATCTTTGGTGGTCTCTATCTCTCTCTCTCTTGCTCTGTGCCTTCCTAGAATACCCTTACGGTCCTTTCCCTCTCGATGATCTTTGTTGGGTGGGTAATAGCTAAGGACCAATGTTCCATTATGCACTTTTTGTCGGATTTTCTGCAGCGATGGTAAGTCGGGAAAAGTGGGTGTCGGGTCTTCTAAAACTAACGGGTGATGAAACCCAATGAAGTAAGATGATGCCGATTGAACTTTTTCGGTCTGGGAACCTCGAGGATTTTCATGCGATCTAACGGCAATCCTTCTTTTCTTCTAACCTTTAATTCACAGATTTTGTTTCGTTGCTGGTCTATTTGTCTTTGTGGAAAATGGAAATGTGGGCAGGGTTTTGGATTGGCCGAGGAATGGGTTTGACTGGCAGGCGATACCTGGACAAAGGTAAGGAAAGGCTTTGGCGAGATGCAAGACTTTATTTTCCTTTTGTAATGTACTCAAAGTTATAATTTATATTCTGATCTAATGTAGATGATTTTTTTAATTTAATTCTGAGCTTGTATTTAAATGTTTTACTTTCGATTATAAAGGATTATTGTAGTTGACTCTGAGCTATATCGATGTTGTATGTTTGATTTATAAATCTTGTTGTACACTCATGATGATGTATTATTATATTAAACCATTTTGCGATATGTTCATTATTAGTTGGTGATTACTGCCTGGATGTTTTTAATTCACTGTTTATTATCAATTATCGTTGTTTAGATTAGTTTAAGTTTTAGGGTTCTCACAAGAATGTACTTATGCAAAGAAGATTGGCAGCCATCCGACAATACAAACAAGAGTAGAAGTCCTCATCGCCTGCTCCCAACACAAAAAAATGGGTTATGAATTATGACAGAGTATCTTAAAGAGTTCGAAAAAGACAAAAAGGTTATTATAGCGTGTATAACTATATACCTCTTTTCGTCCAGCAATGTCAGCAATGTGCCCGCTCGCAACCGCTCCTATCATTTCCCCAATTGTTATTATCGATTCGAAAACTGAATACCGTAGATTTAAACCCAGGCACGTTCGAAATATTCAAACCACCCAGTAATTCCTTTTGATGTTTCTTCAACACACCAGAAGTTATGGCATCTCACTTCTCTACCACCTCATTACTGGAATTTTTAAACCACTCTAGTATAGGTTTATTGTAATCAACGATAGAATAATGTTTTGTATCATCGTAGAACGTGTCCTGATAAAAGAGAGCAGAGATTAACATAGTTGCGCAACACAGCTTTAAGAACTTGTCTCAAATTTCCACAAAGAAAAAAAGAGATACCTCAATAAGAAAATAGCCCGAATGATCGTGTTGCTTGGCCACCTCCATCAACTTATCAGTCAAACAATAAATATTGTCCTTTAGGGACATTGGCCTTGATGAGGAAACACACAAAGAGTAGAGATATAATAAGGCCGAGTGCGACTAGATTTGCATCGGCTTTTCTTACTTTGCAAAGTTTGATTGAGAAGAAGGATGCACTAAGGTTGATGGCACTTAGTTCGGAATGGGAGGATAGCACTCACACTAAAACACAAAAAGGCAGGACGACAGCTAATACACTAATGAGTATGGACTTTTGGAATGGTGTGTCCACTTGTTTGGAATTTACTCGTCAAGCTTTTTTATCTTTAGAGAAAAGATGAACCTGCAACATATACATTCACATGCAGCATTTCATGTACCTCATAATTATTGAATAGATCAATAGATTTTTCATAAACTCCTTTGTCACATCCATGGTCTAGAGTCTAATGATCGGTCTTCTTACCAAAGTAACTATCTTGTCCCTATCAATAGCAAAAACCAGAATCTATTAGTTAATTCATCGAGTACATGAAAGGCAACGCCTAATAGAATGAACAAGAGAGTAATCAGTGTGGACAAGAAGTGCAAATCTATGGAAAAGAAGTGCAAATATGTTGGATGAGATCATGCAAAGGACGGGCAAAACCAAGGACCTATTGCAAAGAACACAACAAAATTCTTATGGGATTTCTCATGCTTTATCTTAGTCTTTGAGGACTTATGCTGCTGCTAGTTGCAATTGTAGATATACCATATAGAAAGCGAAAGCGAGCACCTGCATAGTTGCAATTGTAGATATGCAATATGAGCACAAGTGCACAACCATATACTTAATAAGCACATTACAGCAGACATACGACCAAGGTAGTTATTCAATCAGTCTCAAGCCTGCTTCCAATCATAAACACGCCATACAACAACATATAATCTAGCGTAACTACGGTTCAATTCACTACAAAAACATAGCAAATATCACTAGGTCTTCATTCACAAGAGATGCAATTTGTACTGGAAAAGTATCTAGGAAAACCAAAATAAGTAGTATAGATGCCTCACATTTTTTCTATTGACAAACCACACTGACGAGATCCATGGCCCCATCAATAAGCACCAGCTACCATGAACAGCTCATCAAGGCTCCAGAGACTCCCATTGCTTGCCCTATCTTAAGTAACATCATTTTGCAAAAGACTAACCATTGATCCATCTGAGCTGCTCTCGACATAAGGCAATGGTGGCATATACTTCATCTCAGGATCAAAACCAGACATGTCTTGTGTGAGATTGGGCGTGCCACCTAAGAAGGCTTAGCTGCACCATAATTGTTTCTCATTCTCTTTAGTGCTCCACCTTGCAGGTAAGGAGGCTCACCATATGCTGGCATGACAGCGTTTGGAACGAAGACAAAAGTGTAGTCTGGGGTCATGGCATCATTGTCCCACCCAAAGTCAGAAGAGCCAAGCGAGTTCTTTGCTCGATCAGAGAGCATGTTCATCCCAAATGGCTCAACAGGCATAAGGAAATGCAATCTCCATCTTCGCAATTGCAGAGAAAAGGATCTAATAGGTAAAACCTAAACCATCTACCCCTACTCCAACCATTTGCTAACTACAAGCTGTAATTATTCTGCCAGGGACCTACAACAAAATTCAGACAAATGCACCAACTCACAAAGAAACAGGTTGCAGCAACCACATAACACTGTTTTACAACAATCAAGCCAAAAAAGCGTCAAATTTTGTAAGCCTAATATGCAAGTGTTGGAATGCGAAATGGACAAATGCTATAGAGTTATGACGTCTTCCCCTATACTATGCTATCCTAATTCCCAAAGGCAACCAAGAACTCACTACCAAAACCAGATAAATGCACAATCTTGGCTATTGGAACCAAGGAACCGAGCCAAAACAAAGTCCAATTTTGACGGACGCATCCAGCGCCATCTCTCAACTGAAAGAATCGAGAGGGGATTCCCATTCCCGATGGAATCGCGAAAAAGAGAGCAAGCCAAGAGGGGTGGATGGACCTAGTACATGGGCTTGGGGAAGCCGTAGAAGTCATGGATGGTGTCGTTGTTGCCACGGATGATGTTGACGGCCGGCGTGGTCATCTCCTAGTGTCCCGACACCACCAGGATGGCACGCGACGACTGCGTGCCCACGACCCTCGCAGGCACCCACAATTTGAAGAAGTGTCGCACCGAGATGGTCTCATCGATGGAGGCGGTGGCATCGACATCAGAGGCCAATCCTCAGGAGGGCGCTCCGATATCATCGACGACCGGCACGCAGTGGCGCGGAATCACAAGGTTAGGCCGCCTCGGGGAGGAGCAGAGGGCTAGGGGATTTGGGGGAATGGAGGGGAGGAGAGTGGATGGAGGTGGTTGGTGGGGGTGTGACTGCGGCAGGGTACAAGGGAGGCGACGATTAGAGGGGAGGAGGCGGGGGAGGCTTCTGCGAGGGGGAACAGGGTGAGCACAAAAAAACACGAGGAGGTGAGGAGGTCACGGTGACGGGCGTGCGGGGCGGATGGGAGGGCAGGACAGGCATGGAGACGAGTTGTGAGCGCGGAGGAGAGGGACGAGGAGTCGGCGAGGCGGTGGGGTCGAGGCGGGGCGGCGGTGGTGGCGAGGCGAGGAAGGCAGGTGAGGGGTGAGGAGGCACGGGCCAGATGGGGGAGGGTCAGGCTACGGTTGGTTTTTTTAGCCGTACGTGGGGGGTTCGAGGGGGGGGGGGACAAAGCAAAGAGGATGGCGAGGTGGGACGATGCGAGGGGTGGGAAGATTGGGGTAAACTCCAATATTTAGTAGTTAAGATACTCAAGCACAAAATATTTGATTCAAAGTAACTGTTTCATATATAACCATCACAAAACCAGACTGTTGACAATGATTCAGAGTAATTGTTTCTCTTGTGGTTGTGAGTCATTTTGTGTACTTAAATTTAAAACTTAGCTCTTTTGTCGTCGTCTTGTTAGTGTGTTAAGTTAGTCTAATCTATGTGACAATGTATGCTTTTAATTGTTACTTAAACTCGTTGCAAGTCGAATTTTGGGGCATTGCTATAATAGTCCACCGATCAATCTTGTTATCTTTTGAGTTAGTAATGAAATTATCATATACAATCGGAGGGTGGTATAAATTTCTTTGATAGTATCGACAATATATTGTGTTCAGATATATCTGAAACTAGTCTTATCATCAAATATGTGATAACTTCAAATTATCTGTATAATTTTAATTAATCATTTGTATTGCAATTAATCAGTTGATGGTACTATATCCATCTAACTACCGTATTCCTTTTTTTACCACACTCGTCGGCACAGAGTCTCTGTAGTATCACTGTCACTCCATACTTTTCTATCAGGATATTATTATATGCCCTTTTCATTTTTAGGTGGTTGTCCGTACCACTTGATTAAAATGTTCAGTTCAGAAAAGAAGAAAGGTTAGCACCAATGTTGTCATCAGGTAGGTAACTTGCAATTCAAGGGCAGAGTATCCTCTGCCGTTGTTGTTTTAATGGCACCGGTGTGCCTTTACTTCCATCTAGCTGTTTATTACGAATCAATGGATAAGATCACCTGTTCCTGGAGAAACCCTTTGTTTCTCCCCCTCCCGTATGCCTTGAGGCCGCTCCCAAGCCTCAACGTCGGATTGAAGAGGATCTACAGTGTATTAATCATTAAAAACGAACTCCACTGTTTTATCAAAAAATCGAAGGTCGAGATCAATAACTACAATATCTTACCTATTGTTGCTGTTGTATTTTTTGCTTGCAGTACTATAGTAAAGCACTGTTTACTCTCTCTCGAAACATTGTTCATATAGTGGACCCTGCTCGTGTTGTTGCTACCTTTCCTTTGTGTTTCTCCAAAACTGAAAGCTTTCCTTTGCAATTTGTTCTCTTCGTTAACTGGAGTTTTCGTTTTGCTTGCAGTATCTTTGAAGTGAAAAAGAAAATCCTTTCTTAGAACTGTAATCACTTGGATGGTATTTGGGCACAAGTTCTTCTCAGCCGTTTTGATCGTATGGAAGCAATTGAGAGATCGGATTTGCTAATTTTTAATTGTTTCAAAATTTTTTATCCAACAGTCATCTATAATTACACAGTACTGAGTTTAAAATTTGAGTATCAAATGATGTGCAATTTTAGTATATCTCTACTGTAGCTTTTAGTTATATTTATTTTTGTATTTGTAGGATTCACCTAGATTTACTTTTGCTAGTTTAGAATTTTTTTTGTAACATTTTTTCGTACCGTAGATGAAAATCTAAATATGAGAGAGCGCCATTTTTCTCAGCTCTTGTACAAGTTCAGAGAGAGGAGGGGGTTATCATGGAGATTGTGGTCCTGCAAAATCTTGTCTCTCCATCCCTAAACGAGTGGTTGGATGGAGATAAAGGCACGACATGCCGTTATAACAACAACTGCAGAGGATACGCTTGCGCTATTCAGGTATCTGATCCGGTAACGCGAGTACGAACAGATACAACACCAAGCGGGCAATTCCAGAAGGAAACCTTTGCACCTCCGCACACACCACCAACATTTTTTTTGCCTGCTGTACACTGGCTCCCAGCCACAAACCCACAGCCATGTGGGCCCTCACAGATCCAAACCTCACATGTCAGTGACCACGACCAACCCCATCCGCAGATCTCCCAGCCACAAACCTGCCGCGAGCCAGCAACCGCCTCCCCTCGTCGCGCCCGGCACCACCTCTCAAGTCTCACCCTCCTCCTCCCGCCGTCACGTGAGCTTACAGCTCACGAGTCAACTCGAAGCACCACACCATCACGCGGCGAGCTGCCCCCGAGATTCTGACGCCGCGTAGCCTCCGTGCGGCTGCTCCGGCGAGGCGGCGACCGCCGGCATTTGGGCCAATTTGGCGAACTGGGGGGAGCCGCGGGATGGGAGATCTGGCGGCGGCGGAGGGATCTCTGGACATATGGTGAGCGCGAGCTCTAGCCGGGGCGGCTCGGCGCGCGCCGTGCCCAGGGGCGGCGCCGGGTCCGGGAGCCCGCGGGTCTCTGCGGCGGCGGCGGCGGCGGCGGCGCATCGGAGGTGGTGGGCGCCCTCGGGCCCGTCGCTGGAGCGCGTAGCACTCGCGTTCTTCCTGGCCTCCGTGGCGCTCGTGCTCTCCTGCGCGCTGTACCTCTACTTGTTCCGGTACCTGGGCCGGGGGCGCGTCGTCGCCGGGTTCGTCGGGGAGGACCTCGAGCCGTGCGACGTGTTTGACGGCGCGTGGGTGCCCGACGCGAGCTACCCGCTCTACAACAGCTCGGAGTGCCCGTTCGCGGAGAGGGGGTTCAACTGCCTGGCCAACGGGAGGAAGGACACCGGCTACCTGAAGTGGCGGTGGAAGCCGCGGCGGTGCGACGTATCGAGTTTCACCGCCCGCGCCGCGCTGGAGCGGCTGCGGGGGAAGCGTGTCGTGTTCGTGGGGGACTCCATGAGCCGCACGCAGTGGGAGTCGTTCATCTGCATGCTCATGGCCGGGGTGGACAATCCCAAGACGGTTTACGAGGTGAACGGGAACGAGATCAGCAAGACGATTAAGTTCTTGTCAGTGAGGTTTGCGTCGTTCGACCTGACCGTGGAGTTCTTCCGGTCGGTTTTCCTTGTCCAGCAGCGCCCTGCCCCGAGGCACGCCCGAAGAGGGTCAAGTCGACTCTGAGGCTGGACAAGCTGGATAACATTAGTCGGAAATGGGTGAATTCCGATGTGCTCATTTTCAACACCGGGCATTGGTGGACTCCCACCAAATTGTTTGATATGTAAGGTTTCTTGCTCTAGTTTGCTATGCTCTTTTAGTCCTAAGCATCATATATCTGTATTTTCAGTTCTGTAAGTTCTTATGCTTTCTTATATTTTCTTAGAATTGCATTTTACGTTTGTATTCGTATTTGGTTGAATGGGTAGAATTGGGTCTTTTGTTCTGACAGAAGACAGTAGGGAATAGGTAACACTGTCTCCGTTTCGATGGTATTACTGATGTTGAGTATTTCTAAGCTTCTAAGCTAGCCTCACAATTGGTGAAGGGGAAGCTTGATAGCTTCTCGTTTCTAATCATCCTGTTTATGAATCAAATGTGTATGCTCGGTAGCAGAAACCACCAGGGACCATAAATTAAGAATAAAAAAAATGTGAGTGCCTTGCAGATCTTGTGATATGCTATGTCGATTTTTTCTTAGGATCCAACAAACTCCTATGTGTTCTAGGTTCTCCATGTTATCTCATGCTTGCATGCTGATGTTGCTGCATCCAATTAGTGGTTAAGCACGGACATACATGATTGCATTGTTGAATTGACAATGTGAAAACCCAACAATTCAGCAGGTTCTATTTGCCGGACGTTATGTGCCTTCCATTCGACCTGTTTTCCTTTTCTTTTTAAATTACTGATGTGTTTGCTGGTATCCGTGAACAGTGGGTACATATTGTTTTTGCCATATTTGAGTAAGATCATGACAAAATTTACCCAAGTTACTGTTTCCTTGTTCTAGCATTAACTGAGTGAAAATTGACGTAGCCTTTTTGTCCCCTTTAAATGCTACATATTCATAATTATTTTACTGATGTGTGTTAAAGCCAACTTAAAAATTGTAATAGTTTTTTCTGACTTGGTCTTCCCAACAGGGGTTGTTATTTTCAGGCTGGACGTGCTCTTAAACTTGGTACATCCATCGATGGTGCTTTCAGGATGGCATTGGAGACTTGGGCCGTGGGTGGAAAAAGAGTTGATTTAAACCGACGCATGTCTTCTTTCGCACATATGAGCCATCCCATTGGAGGTATGTTTTATAACATACAGAGAGCTTTCTCTTGTGCCAGCCTACTATGGTTTACTGCTTCATAAGTATAATTGGAAGTGAATATATAGATATTATGCATTATGCATGCAGTTTAACTGTAAGCAAATGTGTGGAAATTGTTCTGGAAAAAGTTTGTAATAATTGGAAAATAAATACACAGATCATTTATGGTTGGCCCATGTATGAATTCCAACAAAAATATGTTTATCTGACATGTAAAATTTATATATTAAAAATCTTTATCTGCATCCAAACTCCTCAATATCTAAATAAGACACCCATGCAAAATTCAAATCCTATTAGGTGCTATGCCTTTTCTGTAATCATGGGTAAATAGATAATTGCACCAATTTAATTGCTATGGTATCATTTTCTAAGATTTGGTTGAGATCCCTGTCCATTCTGCTATACAATGTGGATGCAGACATGATTCTTCTAGCTCCACCAAGGCATATATAATTGATGTATAAGCTTGATTTGACCTACATTTTGATTCAAATTTGCTTCTTGCATTTCATTATATCAAATTGACATTTTTTTATATAATGATAGTATGTCTTATTTTGAAGGGGGGAGATATGCCTGTGCAGTTCACTGAGAATCCTGAGTTATAAATATGTTTACTTTAGTAAACTGCTAAACCTTCTTACTTTTTTCAGGATCAAATTGTGACTCCACTATATGGGGTCCATCTAAAAGCCTTGTTGACCCGTCTTAATTTTATATAGTTGAATGTTTTGCTCAGCTGTAACTTTTCTGTAAGAACTAACAAAAATTCGCTTCACATTACAGTGACTTAAACCAAAAGATATGTGAAGTAACAGAAAAGCCTTCGTCTGAGGCCAAAGGAAATGACAAGAGTGAATTTGGGGCTATACTTGCTGATGTTGTAGCAAAAATGAGCTTTCCTGTTACTGTATTAAATGTAACGTTGATGGGGGCCTTCAGAACCGATGCTCATGTTGGCAATTGGAGTTATCCTCCTACTGTACTTGATTGCAGCCACTGGTGTCTCCCTGGAGTTCCCGATGCTTGGAATGAGCTAGTACTTTCGTATCTTTTGGCAAATGGTGAGTTCTTAGTTATGCTACTTTCATTTCTCTGAATATTACGAGCAAAATGAATATATCAATCAGACATTTTTTTCATATGACAAATTGCTTTCACTTGCAATGTATAGTGTTCAATTTATTCAATTATTCCATCCACAGTGATATAAAATTTCCAAGCCTTCATATAAACACTTTTGGTAAGTCTACACTCTACACTCTACACTCTACACTCTACACGACCATGATGCCTGTGGAATGTTATACATCACATAAATAGTGAGATTCACAGTTATTCATAACATGCACCAACAGAGATGGTTTATAACGTGATAGTTGACCCTCGACAACCTACTGCCAAGGAACTCAACTGCAAAGGCCAAGTAGCTCGCTACCCTTAAAAAGCCTCATTATATAATCCTTCAGAAAATGCCACTCCAGGCGTTTATAACTTGATCATTAAATTGTTCTTATGCGACTGGTTTAGGCTGCTTCACTACTTCTCTGTTAATATATGATGTGGCTAGAAATGCTTCAAATTGTTAAAGAAAATAATTTTGTCCAATTTTTTTAGTTGAACCTCGAGTTCATTGTTGTTGGGATGATGAGCTGATGACTTGACCCTTTTTTCCATGTCCGAATTCCACAGGTTGGCGAAAGATGGCCGAATGACTGTTGACAGTATACAATATTTCGATCTTCGGTTTTGTCAGCTATAGAGAGGAGCAACGCATGCCCTGGAAACAGCTGAATCTGTTAGGTGGTTCACTGGACTTCTGCATTCTTTTTTTTTTGTACAAGGTGATACATACATTCTGAGATGTAGATTTTTTATTGTTTGTTTGTTGGTTGTTGATGCAAAGAAATCATCGCCATTTTGTAAACCTATATGTGCTAACAATTCATTTCATACATCGTCAAAATATATGTTTCAACCTGTATGTGCTACCAATTCATTCGCGCGTTGTAAAAGGATATGTTCTTTTTAATGATAAAGTGGCGAAATTTGCATTGCTATACTACCTGCAGATGGATTGTTCTTTACTTTTTTAGATGTAGCACATAGTAAATTCGGAAACCGGATGGTGTTTTAATTCGGAAAACGGATGGTGTTTTTAGTGCTATACTACTAGAAATCAGTGGGTGTCCAGACACGTTTCATGTACTAACGTACTTTAACTGCACCATGCATATTGTACAGGACTTGATTTGGCCAAAGCTTCCATCTTTACAGTCTCATGTACACCTGATGTACCGTTACCTATGCAAGCTGTTGCTATGCATGTATGGTGCTATTCTCTCATAATTTATCTGTAGATCACGAGCTTGACAAGCTCGCAGCTCGCGTCGCCGGCACAGGGTTGCTGTCCGTCCGGTTCGTCTCGCCCCAGTGCCACAGCATGCTCTCCCAGAAGCAGAACTTCTCGAAGCAGGTCTTCAGCCTCGGGTCAGTGATGTTCCGCCGCCAGTGTCTGTCGTCGAAGTTGGCCTTCTCGGCCTGCCTCCGGTCCCATTCCAGCCCCGCCTTCTGCCTTGATCTCAGAAGGCAGAAGGACTGAAGCTTCCGGGGCATCTTGTCGTGCACCTTCCACCACCGGGCGTGCGCGACGTCACTTGCGAATTCGCGCATCACGGGGTTGTTCCAGTTGCAGTCATAGTCCCTGAAGCACAGCCATGGCTTCAGGCCCAAGTAGTGAAGGACATAGAGAAATGGTGGGTCTGCGCCGAACAACTGGGTCTTCTTTGCCTTCACCGCCTCGCTGTCGCCCTCCCAGAAGTGCTTCAGGAAGTTCATGTGCTTCGGAATACGGTGCCACCATGTGAATATCTCATTCAGGTACCCTTGGTCGCCACCATTGTACGATGTTATCTCGTTGATGTGATCCATCAGTAGCTGGAATGTGCAGCTCGAAGGCTCAATGACCATGACACCAGAGTTAAAGAGCGTCGCATTGTTGCCAGTCGCGGTGATCTCTGGCATTGCAAACAGGAAGTCGACGTTCCTCAGGATGAGGAGGTCAGCATCTATGAATATTATCCTGTCGTAGTCAGTCAGCTGCCATAACCTGAACTTACTGTAGTTCCACTCGTTGTAAGCATCACGCTCAGCTTTTGGATTCCTAATTCTTTGGATTATTCTGACCTTCCAGCCAGCAGATTCCAAGCCTTTCCGGTGGTGATCACTTATGGTCTCGTCGACAAGTATAACCAGGTCCCTAGTTGATCCTGCTTGCCGAATGCTCTGAGCTGCTGCGATAGCACCACAGACATACTCACTTGCTGAATGCAGTATCGTAGCATATGCTTCTCTTCTTCGATTGACTGAATAAAGTCTTGCTGTGCCAATAAGAAAATACGTTATCTACTGAGTTTCTAATTCTGTTCAGAAAATGACTAAAAACTGACAAGGCCCACTCCATGTGTACTACTGGAGAGTAGACCTTAAAAAAAATTCACTTAGAATGTGTCAAACTTTTCATTAGCAATATTAGATGCTAAATGTGCGGAAAATAGTCCTACTGACTACTTATTAGCATTTTTTTTAGTGAAGTAAAGCCAGTAAGAGCAGAATTACTAGATCTCTTGATATGCATATTAATTGATTTTAGATAACAATGGGTGTATTGAGATGGAAAACACTTAGGCACAACATTAGCTAAAAAGTAACTAACCTTTTGCTTTGAGTGGAATTGCAAGCTCGCAGGATCCAACTGGAAGCCTGAGCTTTTCCCTTAATGCCTTCACGTCTGGTCTATACAACCAAGCATTGCCTTCGTGTTTCACAAGGTTCTTGCAAGGGAAGAGATTAGGAATCGGGAAGCAGTTGGTCACAAAAAGCACATGGACCTTCCGGTCGCCTCTCGAAGAGATCACAGCCAGTTTTGCGGCTGAGAGCTGCAAATGGAGTCGTGCAACATCTCTTGACCACCCCCCCACCTGGGTACAGGGCAGTTTAACGGCAATAACATCAAAGTGTGCACCTCTTTGAACATTAGGCTCTGGAAATGATGGACAAGACGGTATCTCTGTTTCTTCCTCCTCGTCGATCCATTCAGGATACAGTGTCTGCCAAGTAATGCTGCCCTCGGCATGCTCAAGTCTTATAATGGAAACATCACTTTCCGGGAGTAACTGTGACCAATAGCCATACTCAGTGCTGTTAAAATTCAAGAGTCCAACTTTGAGCTTCTGGTTACCACCATTAACATTTTCTATTGCTGTGTATACATCCTCCCACTGTACATTAACAGATGATACATATCGCGGATCAGAACTTGTTTTGTCCCATATCCAGCCGACATCCACATACCTGCAAAGCACATAAAGTCGCGAGATAATAGTCATAGTCTATACAGGCATTTTTCATATTTTACTGCATCATAAATATTTCATTGACACTTTGAAAAAGTTATACTCACCGAGAGCTGGACTGTAATTGATGCTCGTACAATGTCGGAGTCAGGAGGGTAACAAATGTCGCAGAAACGATAGCTACAAACAAGTAACGCAAAGATCTGAACTTGCAACCACAGTTTTTCTCGAGGACAAGAACTTCAAAGTTCTCAACATCTTTGAAACTTTTGCTTTTGGGGGTCCTTCTCTTAATTGTGTCATCACTGCAGAAGGTAGTAATAAACTCAGTCATGCAGAAAGTAACTCCTTTCTCAGAAGAATTCAGACATCAAAGAACTATGCCTGTCTAATAGAATTCAGAAAGGTCTTCCATAGCTTGGAATGCCAATGAAAACAAATGTTAGTTGCTGATTCCACAAGAGAGGTTCTGAAGTTCCTTTTTGAATTCATATGAACATGTCCTTTTCTTCCTTTTCACTTTGATTTGCATCACAATCATGGACAGATAACAGCATGATCACTTGAAAGCGAAAACCAGTACGGACAAGATAAGATGGCCAGATGACCCTCTTTGTAGGACGCAACTGGAGACCTCTCATAGGGAAGCGCATATGCCTTCACTAAAAGGTTAGCAGCACAAATGCAAGTTTCAGTAATCCAAATCTCGCATAAAGTCTCTCCGAAAACAACCGCAAGAACACAACAGCCACACTAGTAACAAGCAACGCTTTCAGGCACCTACTTTTCCCTAATGATTAGTTCAGCAAGATAGACTGGGTATATTTTTTATATACAGGTAGTGCTATTACATCATCCTTTGATTTTGCCATAAATCTAAATAAGTGGAGTGCTGACAAGCTCGGACACTTTATGGACAAAAATACATAGTAATATCAATTTAAAGTATCGAAAGTGCATCCTTTTTAAAAAGGAGAAAATGCAGTATATCCTTTAGTTGGATGTGAAAGTGAGTCACACTAAAAGATGTTTGCCAATCAATGAACCAAAAAAGAAAGTACAAAGAAACTAAAGCCCTCGGAACTGAGAAAAATTCAGAAAGAATAATCGTGTGGACTTGGCCTTCCCGCTTCATTCATGAACCACATCTTTCAGGAACAGAAAGCATCATTATATACTACTAGTAATCACAAAGGTGACTTTATACCTAACTCACATGCCTTCTATCGATTTAAATTGAAATCATGGCTTATCTGTTTGATGCCGTTACGACGCGCATAAGTTAGAATCTGCATCTATGAGCGCTCACAAATGCTGGATGGGGGAAATTCAGACTAACCCTACCGCTGCTATGCCTATGCAGGAGATGAGATGATCCAAGGATGCTGAGATCACCAGCCGGCAGCACACGCAAAAACCAACATCTCCTACACGCCACGCGTGCCAATCCAGCACTAGTGGTACAAGTCAGCCTAGCAGCAAAAGGATATCTCGAGATAAGATGCATAAGACAATAGTCACCGACCATTAGGCTATCAACAAGGCCGAGTTCACAACTTCCCACACACACAAACACAATCCACTGGAAGCCAATGCATCCAGGGATTCAACGAACGTCGACATGCTAATAACGATCACTTAATGATAGATAAATTGCCACTAATGTGGCATCGATTACTTAGAAAAAAAGATTACCAGTGGATTGAAGCACATGGAAATTCTCCAATTCTCTAATGTGTGACTGCAAAAGGCATAACCGCCAACCACAACACCACCAGCAATAAAGGGGAAGGAGGGGAAGAGTAAGTGAGTTCGTCGTCGTCTCCTCCCACGAGGCCACCACAACAGCTAGTTCTGTTGGATCGATCTAAATGCACATGCAGCGCGTTTACGCGTGGCGTCAATGATTATGCCATCCGCAGTCGAAACGCAAGAACAGCATGGAACCGTAGAAAAAGGAAAGGGAAAGAACGAATGGAAGGAAAAGAAAACAACTTTGATGAAACGGATCGGGATTGAAGGGAGGGAGGGATCTTACGCGGCTCCGGCCGGCCGGTAGCGCGGCTCCAATGGACCCATCGGTTTCTTGTGTGTGTGTGTGTGTGTGTGTGAAGAAAATCACGATATCGCCGCCGCCGTTGCGCCGCTTCTCATCTGAAATCACAACAACAAGCACAGGGCAATGTCATGTAAAACATGCAGGCCACCGGAACAAAGAAATCATCCTAATTATGCAAAATAAAAAGAAAATAAGAGAAGAGAAAAGAAAAAGGATGGGAGGAAGAAGTGAGCATCAACACATACACACCATGAACAGGGGAGAGAACTGGGACGGTGGAGCGTTAACGAGACACGGAGAAAAAAGAAAGAAAGAAAGAAAGAAAAGCAGAGTTGGAGACCCAATGCAAACATGATCCTGACACCATCCAGCCTAGAAAACCCCCAAAAAAACCCAATAAACAAAACAATCTACTGTCGATCAGCAAGAAAACGAATATCCCCGCTAGCAAAAATACAGAGAAAAAAAAAAGAGAGCCAGAGCGAATCAAGCAAATGCTGGTGCCCATCGATGGAGCAAACAACTCTAAAAAACCAAAAGCACATCAACCAGACCCTACAACAACAAGAACACCTCATAACCAAACCAAAAAGGAAAAAGAACATCACCGTAAGGAGACGCCATGGATGGCAAAAGGCAAGTAAAGGGCGTGTAGTAGTGTACCGGCAGCGCAGGTGAGCCTGAATCGGCGAAGGGAAGGAGGAAGGCCAGAAACGGGTGTGATGTGCCTCCCTGTCGCTCTCTACAAAAACTCTACGAGAGCTCAAGAGGAGGAGAAGCTTTATATATATACAAATTGTGTCTCTGTATCCCAACAGAGACGCCGACGCAGGGAGCAGTCACGCGAATGCGCAGTGACGAACGCTAGGCGCAACAATGGCGATGAATTTATCTTCTCCCAATTATTAGGTATACGTACTGGTGTACTGCGAGTAAGGCCAAATCTTTAGGATTTTTTTAATAGGAAGGGGTTAGAACTAATTTTTTTTGGATTCAAAAATATTTTAGTTTAAGGTCGGATCACAATAAGAGAGATTAGAAAAAATCTATCCGGATTGAAAGGTGATTTAATTCAAATTTTAAGTCAATCTGAAAGATTGAGTCAGATTACAGTGTATCCAAACAAACATTTAAGTACATTAGTCGGTTATTTGAAAGCACAAAAAAAATACCAGGAAAAAAAAGGGGCTTCTTGAAAAAAAAACATCGTTGCTGGAGTAATTTCTCGTGTAAAACAAAGTACGTGGCACGCAATGTTTACTCGATAAGAGATAGGAATATGCATATTATGGCCTAAGAAGAAATAGTAAATATAAATTAACTACAATGAATCCAATTTGGTATGAATCTGCTCTGGCTCAAGTTAACACGGTAGGATTTGGTTTATATAAGAGACAAGGAGGGGCTTATAAACTCCAGAAAACTTAGACACGGTTTGGAGCGATGAGAATTTTTCCGATTTCTCAAGAATTTGAACTGTTTAATACAAAACTTCTGCAAAACTTACGGGGAATTCATACGTTCCAGATAGATCCATAATATCAGCAAAGATCCTTGTGGTGACTCCTTCATTTACTTTCAAGATTCCTGCAGGAACCACGCGTTCCAAATTGACAAAACAATTTGATGCTGCAGCATCCTATGATTGCGAAATCACTGCAGCTATAGGTATGGGATCATTCATTCTTTCCGGAAATATGAAGTCAGAGAGCGGTGGAGGGAAAAGAGGGGAGAAGATGGGAGGCTACCAGTATCAGGTGAGGAGTAATTAGGAGTGGGGACTCCCGTACCCTTTTCTCGCCCTTGCTGCCCTGCGACACCGTGGTATTCAATGGTGAGATTTCTCATTCTGCTCTTCTTCTCCCCTGTGTTGTGTCAGAGGAAGCTCTCGCGAGAGGACGCACAATTGATTTTTACCTGACGATGATAGTGCTTGGTTGGATCTGGCATTACTTTGGGGAGCATTCTTAATTGCAGGTGATTTTTTAAACCTGAAGATTATTTCCTTTTTTTACTTTATTTGCTCAACCAGATTATCTTAGGTGCAGTTATAGTCTGCACTCCTAAAATATCCATACCCATGGAGATACTACTGGTTTCTGAGCATGGGTAGCTACTGAACTTTTGGCAATAGCTTGTTACTTTGTCAACACAATTAGCTTAACTTGTTCAAGAATAGTTCATCAAATGGAATTACAAGAAATTCCATGAATAATACTCATCTAATATGTAGTTGATGGGAATCAAACTATCTGCTTGTTGGATCCGGATCATCTGCATTACTACAGAGGTCCATCGCGCGAACAACGTTTTGTGAGTAGGTGAGCAGCGATTTTACTGTAGCAAAACACTGTATCAAAAACATTGTAATGATTGATCTGGATCTTCGCTTTTCGATCGAGCGGTAGAAATCACTCATAATATCATGCCACTGTAGATCCTTTGCATTGAACTGCTTGTTAGCCAAACAGCCATGGTGCTACATCCAACAATTGGAAGCTACTTCATACCTCCAACGAAAATTTTGCTCAGATCTTTTGGACTAGATCATATGAAGAGAGAATCAACACCAACACAGTAATTTTACTATAATTCCAAAGTACATTTAACCTTTTAAAAAAAGCATGTACGAACCGAAACCCCAAAAAATTACATATGAGAGCGATACTTTTTGCTACATCAGTCGAAATGTAACTGCTATTACGCATCACAATGTTGCTTTTAGCAAGGTAAGCAAGGTAACTACAGATGGATTCTTTTTTCCCTATGAATCTCTAGGGCAGCCGCTTGCCGCTCATGGTTAAAGAGGACTCACAACTAGCGTGACACGCGCACACGAGCACATGCTACGAAGGGGACACGCCACTTGTCTACTCTTCTCGTTTCGATCCAAATATTTTCTGATGCAGGCCAGTAGACCTTCCCAAAGGAAAAAAAAAAAATCAATCATGTTTATGAGCCTATGGCAAGCACTTCAAATTTCAATCAAGGTAAATGGATACATGATTGAGTATGTTAGGAGGTTTACTGGAGTCCTTAGCTTATTAATTAGTATGATGCCTTAGCTTAGCTATATCGATCTAGAATGCACACAAGCTGGACGTTTTAATTGTACAGTTAGTAGCAGAGCTCTATGAGATCAAACGTTGTTAGCAGAGCTCTATGATATCAAACGTTGTTAAAGAACACAAACAATGCAAATAAGTGAAACGATTGTATAAAAATAAAATCCAAAGCATAAATGCCAACATTCGACTAGTTTCGTATTTGTGCTTCTTTTTTTTTTTTGGCAAATGCACATGTTCTACATCTATAATATTCTCTCTTTTTTTTGCAATGTGTAAATGTATTTTTAACTTATGTTCTGCACTGAAGTTCACATTTGAGGAGTAATCACTGGAATTTTTGGCCGAAATGACGCAAATTCACCCTGTATTTACAAGAATGGTTGTCTTTGTGCGGAATTTGCAAAAATAACGCGCTATCAAGACGATGGTCCGTCTGTGAGGCGTCCGAGCCGACACCTACCCCTGCCGTCGCCACCGTGCGGGGTAATGTAGCACCAACCGCAGCTGTAGTGTTTTTTTAAATTTATTTAAGTATACTTTGTTATGAATTTTTAAATATAGTAAATGAGCTTCAAAAATTAAGAATTTTTTTGTAGAGTCTCCCAATATAGTGTACTCAATTTTTTTGTAGAGTCTCCCAATATAGTGTACTCTCTTGTGTAATGTTTTAAATTTTTTATCCGTTCTGATTTTGTCTTGAAAATTCATTTAAGTATAATGTTTATATGAATTTTTTAGAACAATTCAGAACAGATAAAATTTTGAAATAATTACACAAACAAGTACACTATATCGGGAGACTTGGGCAAGCTTGGCTAGAGCCGGCTCGGCTCGTTTCACCCTAACGCCACGGTGGCCGTGCGGCGGCGAGTGTCGGCCGGACGCCCTCTCGCATGCAGTCCGTGAATGTGCGATATGGCGTCAGTTTTTCTAATTTCATAGGAAGACGGACATTCTTGTAAATACAAGACGAATTTAGGTCATTTCGGCTAAAAAATTCCCAGAGGTCACTCCTCAAATGTGGTGTACGTGTATTTTAACTTGCAGTGAACTTTAACTTGGCCACCCGATTTGGGTAGTCGATGATCAAACGGCCGAGGTGCTTTGGACGGCAGCACCATGCTATTCGACTGAGAAGCAGAGATACGAATCCATTGATTTGATGTTGTAAAAGACGTTGTTTTTTTGTGCGAAGGGAGCAGGCAGCCAACTGTACTAGCCTATCGCCATTGGTATTTGGTAAGAAGCCTACCAGATGTGTACAATGTACGCACACTAGGGAGGCCGGCTCGAAAGTCTGAACATTTGGGTGATTGCACCGACACTTGGTAAAATGGTAAATGGTAATTGTTCAATCGCGTCAGTCCCGCATGATGATGCATCCAGGTAGAACAAGTCAGCTATTCGCATGTAATTTCTGACTGTAACTGTCACCCTTAATGGAATATACCATGTAACTGTATTTTGTATGTAATATTAATTTGACTGTAGTTTCATAAGAGGCCATGCATCAGCATCTGTATCATGCAGAAAAATGGCAAGTAACGGCGCGCACTTCTAAATTTGTAGTGTCTTTTCGAGTTTTTTTTCTTGCCCTTGTGACGCGATGACGGATGCCAGTGACACTAGCTTTTCTGACGAATGTTTGTTACGTCTATGGATAGGTGTCAAGTCTGAAATTTTGGGCTATTGGCGAAAGGAGAAACATATGCTTGATAGAAATACACAAAAGGCAACTTCCCTGCGCTAAAACTATAATAGCAGGATGTGCATCAGCTATGTTTCATAAAGGGCAAAACAACTCTCCCCCATATATTTCTTCAAGATTGTGCACATCACCATGGTAGGTGGATTGTTCTATTCATGCCATGAATGCATGCTAACAACTCAAGCCTGTGTTCTGTTCAAAAATGTTAATCTGATAGAGACTTGGGGATACAATCCTTTGCCTCTCATAAAATCTGGTGCTTCCTTTTACTTTCTATTCCATAGGAGGAACTAGAGAAAACAAATGGTAATATGATATATAGAGACTTGGCGATTTAATCGTTTATAACACACAAATTTAATATGAAGCAATTCAATTCTCGCAAAAATAGCGGAAAATTCTAGCTTTCCAAATGAGACCTTATTTTTGCGAAATAAAGCGATATGCCATGAAATCCTTTTTATGAAATTTTTACGAACTGCTAACATAAGGTATCCAATGATGAGCTGATCCGCCAACTAGTGACAATTTTACAAGATTTTTGTAAAAACCTATCGCATCCATGCGTAGTAAAATGTTTTTTTTTATAACCATGCATCTTGAAATTTTGCCATAAAAGAAACATAGCGGTGAATAAGAAATGATAAATGCCCTCATTTCATTGTCACACCGACTGCTGATACGACCATTTATTCTAGTCGTGACATTAGGAAATATTCCTACAATTGCATTCTTACATGTCCAGAACCAATTGCGGCACCGACTCAGTAGCCAGCACAGTGGCTAGTGTTGGACTACTACATCACACTGAAGAATTTAGTGCTTTTCTGAATGGTCAATACTGACATTACTAAACCGAAATATCAACATCCTAATTATTATGCACTACTGCGTAAGTGCATACCGGTAGTGGTTACTGCGTAAGTGCATACTGGCAGTAGTTGGAAGATGAGGAAAAGAGACCGAAAAAGAGTCATGGAAGCATCATGCTTGCCATTTTAAAAAGGCAGAAACCACAACTCCAACGCAAGCCTAGAAAGATTATATGTCAAGTAACTAACTCCAAAGTCAAGCTCAATCTTTCAGTTGTATAAAACACAAACATAAAATCTTCAGCTAAAAAATGCTCACAAGTCCGATTCTTGTTTGGTGAGGTCATATCATATTGTGTGCATACCACAATATTACGGATCCGAAGACTCTGCTGTAATGCAGAGAATCACTGTGCAAACAGTGTTTTACGAGCACACGAACGGCACCCTGCAGCGGCACCGTAGCAAGCATTGTAGCAACAGGTCAACATTTATTGTACGATTTTATTGTCGCAAACAACACTGTGCCTATTAATTTGAACCTTTAATTTTTTTATCTGACGGTAGATATCGCTTTTTAATGACACATACCGCAAATCCTATACATTGAAACCGGTTTCAATGTATAGGATCCATTCCCAATATCACACTGGAATCCTATCTTAGTATAGCTGGCCAGGCATCTTTAGCAACCACAACATGCTGTTTGGCCATTGATTTTGAGATATATATATATATATATATATATATATATATATATATAGAGAGAGAGAGAGAGAGACCCCTGTCCCAGAACTGTTCCCCTACAGTGTGATTCGTACTTTTTTGGTCCTTCGCTGCCCCCACACGAGCCAGATGATTACAACATCTGCATTGGATCTTTAATCCTGGCATTTTTCCTGTAATGCACTTGGCGAAATTGTTCCTGCAGGAGTTAGCAAACCCATTGACCTTAGCAACACACACATTTACGCTGATGCCGGTGGGAGTTGATGCTGCTGTGGTTGTGCAGATCAGCACCGAGTTCGCCGTGTCAAGCTTGATTGGGATGTGTTTTGGCGTAGTCCCATACAGAAAAGTTCGAATCGAAATTTCTCTACTGGAACTTGCCGGATAAGTTCGGCATGTGCGGTGAAATTCTCAGAAAACAAAGCGTTGCTACAGAAATTGCGCAGATTTTTTTCACATGTAGGCTAAACGGTTTCTCCCAGCTCGAGCGGTTTCCGTTGATGAGCTACAGAAAAAAGCAATGCCTTGTGACTTGCAATGGGATAAGTGGTGGTGGTGGTGTGTGACCTTGCTCTCACTCACTGACTCACACTTAGCAACGGATTCCATCCATCCGATGGTTTGGGAATTTATACAATGGATCGAATGATATCGAAATCGTGTGGTGTTTGGGTTGATTGGATTGATGTACTACTGCATTGTTCTGTGCAGCTTTATTTCTTTTGGTTTTGCAGGAGTTGTGAGGGTTTTAAGATGGAAACAGAAGCTGTACAGCACTATTCGCCACGGCTTTTGGAAGAATGAACACGTGAATTGAACGAATCTGATAAGCTCACCGACACCGATTCAGACATAGTGGACAGAGCATATTTGAGGATGTAGTACTCTCCTCTCCGATTCACGTTTCACCGCTCTAGGAATTTTTCATCAGTGCAAGGGGCGCAAAGTATATCTAAAAAGGAAGAAAAAATATATATTCTATATCGATATCATAGTGCACCCTACTACAAAGTGTACATGCATGAATCTGAATTGTACATATAATCGTGTTCTGATTGTAAAAAAAAGTGGCCACAATTCAATGAAAGGAATGTAGAAAAAGGAGGAAAATAAAATAGAATAGGCTGGTAAAAAGTCCAGAAATAAAGAAGCTATTACAATAAACATGCCTACTAAGGGCATTTCCAATAGTGGCTACCTCAGCCGTCTCTTATCTGCTTTCACTCAGAAATCTAGTTGGAGGAGAGAGGATGTGAAGAGAGAGAACGTACAATCTTTTGTAAACTGGGTACGCAAACCATCGCAAATGGTGAGTGTGTAAGGAGAGAAGTTGTGTTAAAAATAAATAATTTTGTAGATAAATTATTAGAGATATTGTCTCTGAAGTTATCTGTAAATAAGTTAAACCTTTTAAAGATAACTCTAAGAGACAAACTATCGAAGATACCCTATTTAAATATGTCATGCCCCCGAGAAGTCGCCTACACTCTTGCGATACCATTGTGGTGTTTCAAAAGCTCGTAGCAAATTGGACTCGTCAGTGTCAACGAAAATATAGGTTAGGCCCGAACTAACAAACTTTAGTTTCTGATCACTAGTACTACAAAGTTTTGCATTGGTTCATCACAGTTTCAGCTTTTACTTAAAACTTTTGCTTTGCAAGAAAACATAAAGCAAATAGCTTTAACTAAGGCTTTGTATTGGTTAATCACAATTTTAGCTTTATAAAGATAGTTTGGATCGAATGAAATACAATGGATGGATGAATAGAACAAAACGATGTAGTACATAGTAGATGGAGAATTGGCTGGCTTCCATGATGATAGTACTGTATCACTATCTAACGGCCACCAAACCTGAATTAAAAGCCAGCCTGATGGGGTTTGGATTAACCTCCTTTACTAGTTTTCTTCCTTTCCAACATGACGTGCGTGATTTCAAAGTGAAATGATTCGGCTTTGGGGGTATTTTCGAGAAACTTTTTTATGATTCTTTTTTGAAATAACATTTTAAAGATACTATCTCTAACTTTATTTTTAATTCTGACCTCTTTGATCACGCCATAACGCGCAGTGTGACAAAAATACTATATCACGACACGTGCCACGGTGTGACCGAAGCTGTCACGATAGCCCTTCACGTCAAGAGAGACGGTGTGATAGCACTCATTTACCATGCCGAGATCCGTGGTATGAAAAAGTGCTTTTGCCACGCTACGTGTTGTAGTGTGGCTAAAAGGTCAGAATTAAAAATAAAATTAGAAAGAAATTATCTTTAAAATATTTTTTAAAAATAGATTAAATCACAAATAAAAGTTTCCTACGATCGATCAGCATGCATTTTAATTGCTTTCTGATAGGCCAAACCTCCGTACCCAACTGATTGAATATGTGTTGGCCGTAATTGCTGTTCAGGGCAGCAAAATAGGTTCTATAGTTGTACTGCGAGATTGGGCAACCCTGGAAGCACCATAGATTGTTCTTGCTACTGCCAAAGTAGCACATCTTTTGCAAAATAATAAAAATATAATCAAAGTGCATTTCAACTAGAAGGCAATATATATAAAAAGGTCATGTCGTGTGTTCTATACACTCACGTTTTGGGCGTTTGCTAGAAACCGGGGGCGTTGCTACGATACAATTAGTAGTGCTACGTAACATACACCAAACCATGTGCAAACCCATACCATACAGTAATTAACTTAGTCTTTAATTTGTGCTCGTTTCGTTCAGGAAGCTATAAGTCAATTAATTTGGTATAGTTTGGTGGTTGTATTGAATGGAACATGGGGGCCCATACATGGAAGCAAGAAGATATTAGGCCATCCGCGATGTGCTATTTTAGTCGGTTACAGCGAAGGAATTGAGTCGATTCGATACATTGGAATGTGAAAATTTTTTAGGAATGGAATATTGTAACAGCCTAAATTTCAAATTTTAGTTGACATTAAGATCTTAAATATTTTTGTGGATTTTTCTAAAAAATTTAAAAATATTTTCTTAATTATTTTAAAACTAAAATAATTTATTTGCAAAATCTATAATCAATTATAAGTTGGGATTATTTTATTTAAATCCAGAATGCCCTAGAGAATTTCTGTGAATTTTCTCCTAATTTATGGATTTTATTTGCTATTTTCTAAAGCCTATTTGAATTTATAGAATTAAATTAATTAAAAAAAGAATTTAAAAAGCTATGCACAGTGTTGGGTTGAATCTCTCCGGCCCGATCTGCTTCCTCCGCGCGCACGGCCCATGGCCTGCGGCCCACCCTACCAAGCCAGCCCGCTCTCCCTCTCTTTCACTGGCTTACCGGAACCGCTTCGCCCGACCAGTTTCGCCCGCGCGTCATCACCTCGGCCGTCCGATAAAAATCCAACGGTCACTGCTTCGCCCGACCAGTTTTGCTCGTGCATCGTCACCTCGGCCGTTCGATCAAAATCCAACGGTCGTCACTCCTCTCGACCAGTTCCTCCCACCGCCATGCGGGTCCCACCAGAGCCACGTCATCATCCCCTACCTCGCCATCGTCTCCGTTACGAACGCGGACACCTCCACCATTACCGCACGCGAGAGATTTCCAAATCCGATCACCCCTCCCAAATTTCGGTGCGCATTGAATTCGTAGCATCAAATCGCGTCCGCCACGGCCTTGTCCCTTCCATTTCTGGCCCCAAATCACCGTAATCTCACCGACGATCTCGCACGACCTTCGTGCTCTCCACGCCGCCTCGACCTCGCCCTTGCCCTATAAAAGCACGCACCAGCACCGCCCTCACCTCCTCAGTCCATTCGCCCAAACTATTGCGCCTCTCGCACTCCCTGTCGCCCGAATTTTGGAATTTCTCCCCGGCAGCCGAAATTCGGGGATTCTTCGTTTTCGGTACCGGCAAGACCTCATCGGCGGAATCGACCACCTCCTCAGCTTCAGCACCTCACCGCCGACCTGGTGCGCACCTCGACAACGAAGTGCCACCGAAACCGCTTCGCCGCCGCAAGCCGAGGATCGCCGCCACCAAAACTCGTCGCCAATGACCATTCTGCCACGCCCTCTCATTTTCTCGGTGAGCACCAGACTCGGTGAGTCACGCTGAGTATTTTGTGCAACCCCTTGAGCCTCGCCGTGGAGCGTAGCGCCGGCGAGGGCGTCGCCAGAACGCCGCTGGCCTCGGGCTTGCGTGGCGTGCCCTCGTCAGCGCCACATGGCGCCTTGTCGGCCTAAATCGGCGCCCTCATGCTGCGTCACCGCCACGTGGCGCATCGTCGACCTCTCTCACACACCGCACTGTAGCATACACCGAGTCCACGGTGGACTCTGACCGGGCTGTGGACCCAGTCCATTGAACCCGGGCCCACATGGCAATGACTCAAAGCCTTTTTCTATAGAAAAATAATTCGGCTGGAAATCGGAAATTCCGTACGGCTGACGTCAGCTTGCGTAATATCTCAAATTTCTTTTAGAAAAATAATTCAGGAAATTCAGAATTTCTGATTTTGGATTTAATTTAGGATTTAAACTTCCAGGAGCTCGTATTTCTTCATACGAACTCCGATTTAGGTGATTCAAATTTATAAATTTGTATAAAATCAAGATATAGCTAACTAAACAAAAATTATTTCATTTTGAGTTAATTTGAATGTTCATTTTAATTTATTTGTGTTTATTTGAATTCTTTTTGAATTTAGATTATTTTCGCGTATAGATTTTGACGACTCCGGAGAGCTTGACCCTATTGAAGAAGTAGAATACCAAGATTTTGAGGAAGGCAAGTTACACCATTGATCATTTTGATCCCAGTATTTTAAATTATTTAATTCTATTTTAAAATTACTATTGCATGCATAATTTTATTCAATTATTTTAAATTCCTGTTTTAAATTCTTAGTTAATCAAATTCCTTTGTATAGCCAATTTTGAATATTGGATCATCATTCCCTTGTTACCTTAGTCAAATAAAATTTAAAAATAAAGATATGCTTAGAAACTGCTTAGATCACAAATATTTAATTTTGTGGAGAATTTAGCCAAAATAGCAAAATATGATTAAAAGCCTATGACATTGTTTTGTCATGGTGGACTTTTGCAAATGTCTTTGAAAAATAAAAATGAAAAATAGTTTTGTACTTGGGCATGATGGACCGTTGGTGGGTGCAGGTTTATGCACGGGATCAATCTGGTTAGGATTGAGTCCCAGGGTTTATTATTGAAAGTTGCCCAAGTCAGTTAAGGACCGGCCTTTGAGCCGCATCTTGCAAAGCTCCACCGTACTACCACATGTTCTGTATGGGTAGAACTAGGCTTATTAATTTGTCATACCTCACTATTGTTTGTGCTATTTTTGTTGTGTGAGTGTCGGTTAGACATCATTCCCACTTGGCGCAAGAGGGGACTTCCGGCAGGTGGTTAGCCTAATGGAAGTGAAACCTTACCGAGCATATTAGTAGTGAGGTAGAACATTGGAAACGCCTTGTGATAATTGCCTAGTCACACGCCTAAGGAAGCGTGCATTGGCCGACATAACGGGTAAATTATCTCTTGTGGGTAAAGTTGTACCCCCTCTGTAGAGTATAAAACTATTCGAATAGCCGTGTCCATGGTCATGGACATGCTGAGCAAAGCCACTCTAAGTTAGACTTTGTTTTTGGTTTTAAAAATGATTCTTGTACAGGAGTTCAGGGATGGTTAATCCTTGTGGTAACATTGTGCCGTTAGCCATGTGATAGGATGGTATCCCACCATGTTTCATATGGAGGATATCCACTATAAAAAAATTATTTGATTTAAAGTTAAAGTTTAAAAGTGTGCCTTGAAACTTAGTATGCTTATTTAAACTTGAAAATAATGATTTATGCAAATAAACCCTTATAACCTTCCCTTGTTTACTTATGCATGCTGTAATACCTCATTTATCCAGTTAGGTTGTATCGTTTTATTGCTATGGGAATTCTATTCGAAAACGAGATTTGCAACTTTCCGGAATCGGTTCGGTAGAAAGAAAGAGGTCGGAGAGAGTAAAAGAAATCGTTTTTCGTCGGAAAATCCAAATCTTGGGGTAAATGTTATTGCGGACAACCTGGGCGCGATTCGCGACCAGTGGCCCATGAGGGGCCGCCGGCCCATGTAGGGCCGCCAAAAGGCCAAAGGGGGCACCACTTCCCCCCCAAACCCTAGCCCCTCCACCTTCCTTCCCCTTGGAGCCGCCCCCATCTCCTCCTCCCTCCTCCTAGGCGCCTCCCCCTCCATTGGTGGCTGCCATTGGAGATCCCCGGAGCTGCACACCCGGTCTTCCACGCGTTCTTCTTCGGTTCTTCCCGCCGGGCGCTTGCATCCACTGGTTCGCTGATTTGGGGCGGCCATTGAAGGAGAGGAGCAACCTTGGAAGTTGTTCCTCGTCGTTCTTCGGTCTACAAGGGTAACGAGAGACCCCATCGCTGTTTGATTGCATTAGAGTTGTCGATTCAATATTTTTGGTAGTATCGCGTAATCTCTGTTAATAGATCGGTTCTGTACAGTATGTTGCAACTCGGTTTTGGGTGCCTTAGAGGCAGAATTGGAGGTTTTCGCCTTCTAGAGTTTTGTTCCTTATTTCATTAGCTTTCTTTTGGCACCTGGATCACGAATTTTCACCCAGTAGATTAAAAGTTATGACTGTTTTACTACGTGCTGGTCTGTCTGTCAGAACTGCTGGGTATAGTCGGTTGCACCTAGGTTTTGATCTAGTTAGAGTCAGAATCAGGTCAGCCACCCAACTAGGTTTTGAAGATAATTTCACCATGTTTCCATGCTGATAAAAATCACTTTATTTGGATCAGTGGTTTAAAAGTTAGAGCATTTTCTTTAGGGCTGATCAGAATTCTGGGCAGACTGCAGTTGTAGTTTTTCATTGGATGGTTAGACCTCTGTATTTGCCGAATTAGAGTTTTCCATCAACTAGAGTTTTGTAGCCAGTTAAGTTAAGAAAATTTGAGCACTGGTTTCAGGTCTTTTGGACTTACGGTTTTTTATTGGTGAATTTTCTAGTAAAACTGCCAGATTAGGGATAATTGAAATGTTTGGGTAAATTGATCAAATTGAACTTTTATTGGGTTAGTTTGGTTAGAGATTGAGGGAGGACACGTGTAGCATTTCCATACTCGCTTGTCCTCATTTCGATTATTTTATATTGTGGCGGTGAAGCGGTGAGTGGAGGGTATCTCAATTACCTCCCAACCCGTTGCGTAGTGGCAGAGCAAGTAATTTGTATTCAGTGTTTGATGTCATGTATGATGTGTGAATGAATGCTTACACTTGTTCGTATTTGTAGATGAATGCCATGTGTTCTTTTCATTTATGATTACTATTCAATATTGACATGGAATCATCATGACATGCATACATTATTTTGATAAGACCCATTAATTCCAGTATGGGCACTTGAAAATCCCATCAATTCCAGAATGGGTACATGAGTCCACCATTCCAATGTGGGCCATGTTACGTGAGTCCACCATTCCAATGTGGGCCACGTTGGACGGTCGTATGAAACGTTCTTCATACGATTACTTTAAGTGAACACCGACGGGTGTTTCACTCGCTATACCGGTATATGCTTCAATATGTCCATTTCCTTCAATGCACCATTCCACTTCATCCATTCATAAATTCGTTTCCAATAGTTGTTCAAAAATATGTTTGTGATATATTGCTCAATGTATGCTTGATTGTTACATACAGTTGCTTGCTGAGTCTTTGGCTCATTCTTGCTTTATTGTCTTATTTAGGTAAATGACAAGGAAGAATGATCTTGTGGAGGGTAGTTCATCACGTTGCACTCACTCTCATATATCAAACAACTTGAGGACTTTTATTGTCGTTAGTTTGATTTGTGTTGCATTGTAATAAGCCATCCTGGCCTTGTTTACCATATCTTTCTGAATTGTTTACTTCCATTTCGTTGATTAAGACTTGAGGATGAATACTTGTTTCCATATATCCTTAATACTTGCTTCATCTTATCATGCGATTTGATGTTATTCATTTGAAGAGTAGTGATTGTAGGTGACATCTTGACTTCCTTATAGTCAGGGTGTTACAGTTGGTATCAGAGCCGGCTTTAGGTCCGTGGTTCATTCAAACATATTAAATTGACACAATCGTGCACATTAGGAGGATTGGGTAAGCGATTGCTTTCGCATTTCAATTGTTGTGACTCGATTAATGAGTCGTTGTTGAGTTGTTTTGTGCTGTGATGTGTTAAATTATGATATGATGTGTTATCCTATATATATATATGGATTAATTTTATGATCGTCAAGAGATGATCCGATATAAATACATATATATTCATAATTGATTGCATTAGTTATGCGTTTCGCTAGCGGGCGTTGATCAGTCGAGTTCGTGGTTGATGTCCTGGGTTTTGCCAGGCTACACCACTGTTTGTAGTATGATATTAGAGAACTTCTTACCTCTATTCCATAAGTTCTGTTTTGAGCATGAGCTCATTGATGAACTTGTTGCCTTTCTCGAACTGATATCTGGTTTCCTGGTTGTGGTTCCTGGCAGTTCGTGAATTCCTTTGAATTTGGGGTTTTAATGAAGAAGGCAAGCTCCAGCAGTTCTCTGATTCGTTCTTTAAAACAAATATTGCCCTTTCGACTATTGTGATATTTCTGCTCCACGTGAGCATAGTTCAAATGCAAGATTCCTCTTTTCACAAAAGACTTGTTTTACCCCTGTTGGGGAAATTTAACTCATTCGTTCGTTTGGAATCTCGGTATTGGAAGACTTCTTTTGCAAAGTTCTTTATCAAGTGTGTATTGATCTTGCATATTTCTCTTGGGCTGCTTTAGTAAGTCGTTCTCTTCCTTGATTTTCGAATTTGACAAATTCTTGTCCGGTGGCGATTGATGAGTTTCTCTTGGGTTCATGGTTTTGGTAGACGAGTTTAAATAGGCCTTTAATGGTACTCCGAAAACATTATTGTTTTTCGATTGTCGAATTGTTTTTACTACGAATGATCTTTGTAAATTGGCAACATTGATATTTTCATGGTTGTTCTTTCTTTCTCATTGGAAAAGAGCGACTCATTTACTCGTTTGATGGATTGCCTAATGAGAATTCTTGTTGCAAGATCGTTAACACGAGAAAGCATTGGCTCAATGTATTCCTTTTGGAACCCTCTGCTTGTTGAAATTTGATGCATCTCTTTTCTGAAGAAAAGCGTTAAAACCCTTTTGAAGTGCTTGGTTATGCTTAAGTCGGGGGTTGCACCCAAACAAAGATCGTGGGCTACGGGTTTCTATTAGACCCTATTTGTTTTTCAAAATAGTTTCTTGCCTTTACGGTCATGAGCTCTCATTGTTGTTTGTGAACGTTATTCTTGACAAGATCGTTCTCTTTATGTTAGCCCTATCTCTCTTGTTGATAAGTGCATTTCTGTTATCCGTTTGTGATTCGGAGAATGAAAATTTCCTTTCACAAAGTTCATTGAAGAAAATTTCGACTATGTTCATTTCTTTGGAATATTTGGAGTGTTGGAGTTTAGAACCTCCTTTGAAAAGAAAAGTGTCGAAACCCCTTTCTCTAGAGTTTTGTAGTCTTTGGGTGTGACGTTTGTTCAACTTTGTGGTTTTTGTACAAGAATTCTTTTCTAGAATAAGTTGTTATTACAATTCCATTTGATCTTTGAAAATTTTTATGATCCGATTTGTCATGTTCCTTTAGAAGGTTTATTGACACGATCAGTAATGTGAGAGTAAGGTTGATTCTTTTATAGAGAAAGAAGTTTGACCACCTTTCTTGATGTTTCCAAAATGATCCAATTTCGAGTTTTGTGTTCATGACCTATTGGAGGTCCCAGTTAATTATGATAAACGAAGTTTGCCACGTAAACGATTTGTTGCGAGTTATAATGGTTCTTGATGATGCGAGCGCTTTGATATTGAATGCTCGTTGTTCTTATCTCACGAGGTCGACATTCTCTTCTTTTGAGGCTTATGCATTCAATCGTGAACTCCCTTATGTTCAATAAGTTCATTGCTTAATTGGTTTTCTCCTTGGTCCGGTGTTTGTGGCGAGTGGTAAATGATTTTCTAGTTGGTGAGAATCATTGTCATGTGCCTCTTCTTTTCAGAAATATTCGACCCATTCTTTTCACATGAGTCTTTCGAGGTGTTTTCTAATTGACGTTGTGAGATTGATGTTGAAACTTGTAGAAAAATAATCACCTCTGTGTTACCACCTAAATGAGAATACTTCAAGTCTATTTTCCGTAACCTTTTGGAGTTCGTGAATATTCTGGTAACTGAAATTGTTTTAAGTAAAATGGTGCATGGAGATATCCTATTGCTTCTTAAGAGTTTTGTGTGATTTAGTCCTAAAGGTTCCTTGGTTTGAGTTCGCAAAGTGAGGTTGCAATCAAAGGAAATTTTCGTCGCTTTCGTTGAGAATCCGTTTGCTTTCCGTGAAGTCCTGTAAAGGAAAATGCTTGTTTTGTGGCTGAGGTCATTTGGATTAAATGTTTCATGAGTAGATGAACTGTTTCGAACAAATTTGGCGTGTTGAAAAATTTTATTTGTTCTTAAGTAGTTTCGTGGGTTGAACTATAGAACTTACTTTGTTCATGTGGCCAGGTGTTATTAGTTCAAGAACTAATTGTTGTGTTAAAGGAAAGAGTGCAATAGAGTATTTGATAATTTGAGTCAAGTTTCGTAACTTGTGATTATTTGCATCGTTCCTAAATTTGTTGCTCTTTCCGCTCAAGAGATGGCGAATTTCAAACGTAATATCTTTCTTTCGTGTCGGCTGTTATTTGCTATTCTCTTTTGAGGGATGTGTGCCTCCAATTATGAACCCAGCTTTCGTTTTCCAAGATCATTTTTTTTCAGAATATTTCTTTTGGTTTCCTGCTCGCAGTAATGAGCAACGTCTTTCTGTGTGAATAAACTTATCTTTGTTCGCCTCTTCCATTTGAGAAAGGATCACAGTTTTGGGTTGCAAAGTGTTTGCAAAAGATAAGTTTGGCAATTGTTTGGTGGTGGATGAGTAATCGTAGCGATGGTATTTTGCTACCAAGTTATTGGAGGAGTAGTAGAATGTGAAATGGTTTTTGAACTGTATCCCTGGGAGGGAAATTGATTCACCTGAAATGTTTGACTTCAAGTAAGTCCGAATAGTGTTATCTTTGAATAACACCCGGATAGTGAAATTCTAGAACTTCAATTCAGGATTAAAAAGTTAGTGATTATCGGAGGTATGGAAACCTTCATTGAATTTTTTTAGAGTAACGCAATTGGATAGCATTGCGAGATGGTGTGGGTGATTTCTGATGATGTCATTGAGTGAGTATTTTAGAATGGTGGTGCTATTGGAGATTTAATTCGATGATTTCACTATCAGTTATAAGAACAATCTGTTGTAGAGGTTTTGGAAGTTAAATTTGGGTTTGCATTGTTATGTTAGACCTTTGGTCACTCAATGATTATGTGAAGAGAAAGTGGAATAATGGAGTTTCCTGATCAGTAAGATGATAATTGATAGAACCCTTTTGTTGTAGTACATGATTGTGCGGGTTAAGAATTCTGAGTTGTTGTTCTTGGAAATTGGAGGTAATGTGATGGTATGGAGCCTTTTCTGTGGTGCCTTGAACGCCTTCTATTAAATCGATTTTGGTTAGTAGAATGAATTGTCTAGAGTATTCGGTGGATTCAATTTAGCCTCTCCATAATTGAGTGGATGATGTCCTTCAGTTTGATCATAATTTGATAATGTTCAATTAAGAGGTTTAATCTCATGTGGTATGCGATGAATTCAAATTAGAGAAATTTTATTCCTGGAGGAGAGAGGCTGTGGAAAGGTATGTTCATCGGATAATGAAGTGTTTTTCTTGATTCTCGTTTGAGTTTGTTGTTGTTGACCGGTGTTTTTCTGCAATTTGAGTTGAGGCTGTGTTGGCAAGTAGATTCTTTCCAATTGCATGCATCGCAAGTGTTTGGTTTAGGCGTTCAGTAATTTCTCCTTTGGTTGTAAAATGGATTTGTTTTCGAGATGAATTGTCGAATTTGGAATCTAACCCTTTGGTGAGAGTTAGCATTACGTGGATGCGATGAGGACTCTCTATTTCTAGTTGGATTCTCTTCGTTTATGAAAGTTGTAAGAATTAGGACGTTGGCTTATCGCGTTGATCGTCCTGGATCCTTATGCGAGGTACGCATCGTCTGGTGTGCTCGAGTGTTAAGCGAGTATCTGAGCAATTCCAAGCTTGAATTATCGTTGTTTCATTCCAGACGCAGTTTCCTTTCGAGTAGATTGGTGCGTAGATTCGAGGTCGAATCTTTTCTAAGGGGGATAGAGTGTAATACCTCATTTATCCAGTTAGGTTGTATCGTTTTATTGGTATGGGAATTCTATTCGAAAACGAGATTTGCAACTTTCCGGAATCGGTTCGGTAGAAAGAAAGAGGTCGGAGAGAGTAAAAGAAATCGTTTTCATCGGAAAATCCAAATCTTGGGGTAAATGTTATTGCCAGACAACCTGGGCCGCAGTCATGACCAGTGGCCCATGAGGGGCGGCGGCCCATGTAGGGGCCGACCAAAGGCCAAAGGGGGCACCACTTCCCCCAAACCCTAGCCCTCCACCTTCCTTCCCTTGAGCCGCCCCATCTCCTCCTCCCTCCTCCTAGGCGCCTCCCCTCCATTGGTGGCTGCCATTGAGATCCCCGAGCTGCACACCCAGTCTTCCACGCGTTCTTCTTGGTTCTTCCCCGCCGGCGCTTGCATCCACTGGTTCGCTGATTTGGGGCCGGCCATTGAAGGAGAGGAGCAACCTTCGGGAAGTTGTTCCTCGTCGTTCTTCGGGTCTACAAGGGTAACGAGAGACCCCATCGCTGTTTGATTGCATTAGAGTTGTCGATTCAATGTTTTTGGTAGTATCGCGTAATCTCTGTTAATAGATCGGTTCTGTACAGTATGTTGCAACTCGGTTTTGGGTGCCTTAGAGGCAGAATTGGAGGTTTTCGCCTTCTAGAGTTTTGTTCCTTATTTCATTAGCTTTCTTTTGGCACCTGGATCACGAATTTTCACCCAGTAGATTAAAAGTTATGACTGTTTTACTACGTGCTGGTCTGTCTGTCAGAACTGCTGGGTATAGTCGGTTGCACCTAGGTTTTGATCTAGTTAGAGTCAGAATCAGGTCGGCCACCCAACTAGGTTTTTGAAGATAATTTCACCATGTTTCCATGCTGATAAAAATCACTTTATTTGGATCAGTGGTTTAAAAGTTAGAGCATTTTCTTTAGGGCTGATCAGAATTCTGGGCAGACTGCAGTTGTAGTTTTTCATTGGATGGTTAGACCTCTGTATTTGCCGAATTAGAGTTTTCCATCAACTAGAGTTTTGTAGCCAGTTAAGTTAAGAAAATTTGAGCACTGGTTTCAGGTCTTTTGGACTTACGGTTTTTTATTGGTGAATTTTCTAGTAAAACTGCCAGATTAGGGATAATTGAAATGTTTGGGTAAATTGATCAAATTGAACTTTTATTGGGTTAGTTTGGTTAGAGATTGAGGGAGGACACGTGTAGCATTTCCATACTCGCTTGTCCTCATTTCGATTATTTTATATTGTAGGCGGTGAAGCGGTGAGTGGAGGGGTATCTCAATTACCTCCCAACCCGCAGTGCAAGCGAGCAAGTAATTTGTATTCAGTGTTTGATGTCATGTATGATGTGTGAATGAATGCTTACACTTGTTCGTATTTGTAGATGAATGCCATGTGTTCTTTTCATTTATGATTACTATTCAATATTGACATGGAATCATCATGACATGCATACATTATTTTGATAAGACCCATCAATTCCAGTATGGGCACTTGAAAATCCCATCAATTCCAGAATGGGTACATGAGTCCACCATTCCAATGTGGGCCATGTTACGTGAGTCCACTATTCCAATGTGGGCCACGTTGACTGGTCGTATGAAACGTTCTTCATACGATTACTTTAAGTGAACACCGACGGTGTTTCACTCGCTATACCCATATATGCTTCAATATGTCCATTTCCTTCAATGCACCATTCCACTTCATCCATTCATAAATTCGTTTCCAATAGTTGTTCAAAAATATGTTTGTGATATATTGCTCAATGTATGCTTGATTGTTACATACGATTGCTTTGTTGAGTCTTTGGCTCATTCTTGCTTTATTGTCTTATTTAGGTAAATGACAAGGAAGAATGATCTTGTGGAGGGTAGTTCATCACGTTGCACTCACTCTCATATATCAAACAACTTGAGGACTTTTATTGTCGTTAGTTTGATTTGTGTTGCATTGTAATAAGCCATCCTGGCCTTGTTTACCATATCTTTCTGAATTGTTTACTTCCATTTCGTTGATTAAGACTTGAGGATGAATACTTGTTTCCATATATCCTTAATACTTGCTTCATCTTATCATGCGATTTGATGTTATTCATTTGAAGAGTAGTGATTGTAGGTGACATCTTGACTTCCTTATAGTCAGGGTGTTACACATGCATTCTAAATTCTGTATTGGGTGTAATTTGCGAGCACGGTTGGTGTGCTCGTCCTTGCTGAATATTATTATTCAGGAGAAGATTATTATCCAGAAGGTGAGGATCCAGACGTTTAGGCTACGACTCCAGACGATTGCCTGTGGCACATCGTGTGGCCTACTACCTTTTACTTCCGCTATGTTTTTATTTGGCCTCAGGCCCATGCTGTAATAAACTCTGTTACTTCTTAATAAAACGCTTGATATGATTGTGATATCACTGTTTGTGAGACTGTGTACACTAGAAATCCTGGATTAGTGTGCGAACGCAGTGAATTCGGGATCCTTCGTTCCCAGGTTCGACAAGAGTGGTATCAGAGCCATATCGACTGTAGGTCGTAACCTAGAAGGAAACCCAACCCTTAAGGATTTAGTTTTGAAAATTTAAAAATAACTTGGTCTTCTGGAGTCATTCTCAACTTTTCTCTTTAAAAATATTTACTAACTCATCTCCTTCTGAAAAATTTAGATGGCTGAAGTTCCGAATGCCATTTCCCATGGTGTTTCTGCTGGTCATTGGACCGCAGTTCTCTAGAAGATCATGCAGTACTTGGACTTTGAAGAAAGACCTACGTATCAAGTATACAAGTACAAGGTGGAAAATCAGGATCGGTAGAGCGTAGAAGTGATCCTCTACTCCAACCTATCGCCAGACACAGACTTCCATATCTTCGACGCCCCAATGCGACGGGACACCTTCACCGAAGGCATCCAGGATGCAGCCAGGGAAGTAGCCCGCCGACTCCGCTACATCTACGATCACAGCCTCAATGGCACTGGGTTTTACTATTACCCGATGCACATCCCAACCCGGCATGACAGTACCTTCCGCTCAGCTAGAGATGAAGACTGTCCCGATCTCACTCATCAGGTGGATCTGGCCAGAGCAATGGATTATGCCTATGGGAATACCCTAGATGAGTTGTCTCTCATTCAGGGTAAATTACAAGACGCAGAAGAAAAGTTGAAGGCTGCAGAAAAAGAACTGGCCTACTACAAGGTAGGCGAGGCTAGTTCTAGTGAGCCGGATTATACCCCAGCAACCCCATAGATATGTCCTTAAATTGTCCTTTAGTTGCGAATTATGAGCTACCAATTCCTTTGTGGTAGCCATAATGATTCAATAAAAAAAAAATAAAATAAAATAAAGTATTTTGGTTGATTCGCTCTTTGTCATGTGTTTGTTGGTTTTTGGGCTATTCTAGAACCATTCCCTTTAGAATTTCCCTTCTGTCTATTTTCTAATCTTTGGAAGTCAAGCAGATGGTGACTACCCGTATTGGAAGTGGCAGCGCCAGAGGATAGGGAAATGAGAATGCTGATTACCAAGAAAACCCAGTTCAGCAACCACCACCTCCTCCTACTAGAGCCCCAGATTGGCAGCAGATGATGGCCAATCAGACCCATCTGATTGAGCTGTTTGTAACACCCCAGCCCAACACTGAGCCTAGAATGCCACCACACTACACTTTAAACTAATAATTAATGACACACTATAAAATTACATCAAGAAATCATCAATAATCATAACAATGGATCACAAACGAACATGTAAATATGGATCAAGCGACAATAAATAAGCAATGGAAATTATAACCAAGTAAATAATCCAAAGCAGTAGCAACCAATGAATCCAAATTAATAAAGCGAATAGTCTAGTCCAAATGATGTCCTAAACTTTATTCAATAACTAACATGTCCATGTGTAAACCAATATTGAATGAATGATTATCATGGCGAATGATCATGTGATGACCATGTGCTCTACTCGCTCTCAATTACGGCATCCTCGAAGATCACCTAAAAACAACAATAGAGCAAGGGTGAGTCCACGACTCAGCAAACACATCATAAACAACGAACAATAATAAATCAACAGCATTCAATAACTTCATTATCATCACATGCACTTCCATTCACATTCTCATTCATTAATCTCAAATATCAATGCAACTCTATTCTATATGTCCACATGCACTTCTTTTCACAGATATACGGTATAGCGTGAGTGAATGCTCGCGACAACATTCACTCTCAAGCCCGTTCCTCCATAAGGATCGGGACCTCCTCCACTCCGTGGAGTTGTGATCAATCATGATCACCTTCTCTTATGCAAAGATGCTTATGAATGCAAACATGCAAACTCCATCATAAACATCATATCCAACTTTTCATCATGCTCATCAACAAAGATATAAACATACCAATTCATTGTTTGCAATTAAACCAAATAAAAGCACAACAATAATGGTACTGAAAGATAAAGAAAACAGTGATCGATCATTGATCGCTGTCTACCATGCACTTGCCTGTACTAGTTGCGACGCACAATTTGACTCGAAGATGGCAACAAGTACGACGCTTCTCCTACATTAAATACACACATCTCAATACAAGCTACAGCATCATACGAATAACGATCAATATATATCGCTCCTACACGTCCCCAAATAAACCACGTTACGCCGGTACCGAAAAGCTACCCATTGCGGTCCGGTTACTAAAAAGAGCATAACTTTTGACTCGAAAGTCCGATCACCACAAACCACCCCATTCTGGATTCTTTATAAAATTATCTACCTTTTCTTAGATTACAAAGACTTCTAATTAAATCATCTAACCCTCCGTATTTAGCTCAGAAAGTCGATCTGTCCGCTTCGGAACAGCAGTCTTCCAAATTTCATAACTTTCGTTTTACTCAACCAAAATACGCGTTCTCAGATCCTACAGAACCATTGGATAATTATCTACAACTTTCATGTAGATCAAAAACTCTAATTAAGCCATTTGCTATTTTTAATCTACAGTCTACCAAAACATCGCCGAAAGACGACAACCGTAAAAACAGCGGCCTTTTGAAAAACATAACTCGAAATCTACTAGTCCGATTGACATAATTCAATATGCTATAGAAAGATATCAAAATTATCTACAATTAACTGGTAGATGACATTTCCAAAATTTGCCATTAAAATACCCGAATAAATTGTACAACAAAACAGCAGGCTAAACCAATCTATTGTTCGATTTCTTCCCGACTAAAACATGATAATAATTTCCCTTACAAACATGCTACCTCTTCCCTCTCCATTAATACCCCAAAGAAACATGTATAAAAGAAGCATGCAGCACCTACTCGGTTGACTCTGAGTTACTAGACAAACATGTATACTTGTATACGTAATACTGTGCATGATTAGCTAATCACCAAAATTAGCCACGTGAACACACCTCCACGCTACTGTGGCGTCTCGGCTAAGCGATCGGCACTGTGCGATCTCTCGGTGCGATTGACAAGACAAAGAAGCTTCGGTGGTTCACTCCACGCGGCACACGAGAGCAAAGACACGGCAGGAAACTAGCGTTTTCTTGGCCAAGACAAAGAAGCTTGGTGGAGCAAATCAACGGCGGCGGCAAAGACAGAAAAGTAGCGGCCGGCGTAGCCTTCCAAAGAACGACGGCACCGAGCAAAGCCTCTGCTGGCCGGGTCCCTCCACGCAGCCGAAACGGGCGTAGCAGCGCGAGCGCGGGCTCGGTATTTCAATGGCGGCGCCAGCGGTGATAGCAAGATCTTGGCGTTATTTCATTGGCAAAGAAGAAATGCCAAAGCGCAGAAAAGCGATCGGCAACCAAAGAAAGCAGCAGGAACGCAGTAAAGCGGCAATCGCAACGATGCAGTAGAAAAGCAATTGGCGGCGGCGATGCAGTGAAACGAAAATTGGATGGCGGCGGCTTCGGCACAGGGAAACAAGAAAGAAACTGGCGGCTGCTCGGTGGAAAGAAAAACAGAAGAAAAGAATTGGCTAGGGTTTCTAGAAAACCCCAAAATCCATTTATAGCTCAAAAAAAAAGTTCCGAAAATACTATTTTTCATGAATTCTTTTTATTTAATTACGCAAAAGCCCTTAAGGCGTTTTTAATTAATTATTTACTGATACTATTTAACTAATTACTCTCCGACCCTTAGGACGCAATTATTAAAATTAATTTATTTTTTTCGGAGTATTACATTCTACCCCCCTTAACGGAATTCGACCCCGAATTCTACTCGCCGTTCTACGCAAACAAAAACTACACTGCTGAAATTAAACAATCAAAATAACACGTACACGACGTGAACAACTCCGGATATTGCTCGCGCATGCGAGACTCCAACTCCCAAGTCGCTTCTCTCTCGGTGATCGTCCACAAAGACCTTGACGTATACCACCGCCTTGTGCCTCAAGCCTCTCTCGTCATTTTGGTACACTCAAGCGATGAAGTCGAAGGTACGGTCTTACTTGGTGGTCAACGGCTCTAAGAAAACCTTGTAATCCTGATCTCTCAAATACTACCTTGACATCGGGTTACACAAAAGGTTGTGTGCCCTGCGCATGGACACGAGACGGTCCTAACGATACCCTTTCTTCCAAAAAAAAAAAAAAAAAAATCTCCACAATTTCCAGAAACGAACTAATGAAACTTGAGCCAAACTTCGTTTTGGTACCAAACCACACAATCTGTACATAACACACTGAACTCCTGTCCTGTCTCCCATTCAACCACTTCACATTTGCAAGGAGTACCCCCTTTAACCAGGAACGCACAACCAAACTAGTTTCAAATAAACTCTTTTATAAATAGAACCTAGCTGAAAACAAAGGGTTCTCATCGCAATCACGCGTTACCAACTCTCCATCAGAATAGTCAAATCCAAAATCAAAGATTCATCACAAAAACCTTTCCATTTTCCAAATAGGCTGTTTGCAAATAAACACCACGTAAGTCAAAAGAGAAAACATTCGAATGCCAAAATCAATCACTTTTTTTTTCCCTAAATTAGAAAGAATCACATGCCAACGTAAAGCCAACACAAATTGTAAATGACCTCTGTCATAAACACACGGCTCAAACAAGAATCAAGAGGGCATTTCTCTACCCGAGGAATCAAAAATTTTTTTTTTCTCAGTTTTTCTTTTAGGAATAAACTCTCTCAAATCATAGGATTTCAAATCATCACACTAACTCATTCCTCTTAACTGGTAATCTCAAAGCGATGCTCAACCTGAGAGCAACAACCGCGCCCATTTAGAGAGACTCTACTAACCCATAAAAAGATACTATAGTCCCCTCCTCTACCAAAGAAACTATTTTGACAAATGATTCCCAACACCTCAAATAAAATTTACACCCACAATCACATCACCTCAATCTTTTAAGGATGATCAACTTGAAATTCTCCACACACACACACTGATTTAAAACCAAAGGATTCTATCAATGATCATCATACTATTTGGAATCCACTTTTGTTCTACTACTTCTACACATGATCATTGGGCAACCAAGGTTCTAGCATAAAACACATGCTCAATTTCAACAGCCAGGACTCCTAAAGTGACTTCTGGTATACTTGATAGAAATCCGCATATTCGCTGTCTAGAATTCCCACAATCCAAACAATATCCTCAATCATTAATATCAACCATCATCACTAATCAAATGACTGCCCAAAACGATTTACTTCACTAATATTGGACCCTCAATAAACCACACCATTCAATTTCACCTACATAACCTTGCAAAGTATACCATCACAATATCCCAACTATTCGATAATTCCAATACTCCACCATCATGAACAAATATTCTTGGATCACTATTCACTATAGGTTCTACTAATTGTAACAATATGATCAGTTTTGTCCCAACGACCATAATTCCTTTTAGATCCAATTCTCTATGAGATTTATATCATGAAATGAATTCATCCTCTAATGTTCCTCAATTAACTTGCAACCCAGGGTCTCACAACATCATATACTTGACCACTATTAACCAGTTCCCAATATACACTCTTTAAGGTTTGGTAAAACAAATCAACTATTCCTTTCTCAAAAGAAGAGACAAATAAAAAGATTTTTTTTTTTTTTTAAAGACCAAATCACATTAATCACTTAAGAACCAATAAAGCTTTCCGACTCGTCACTTGCTCAAACCAATTTCATCTACCAAATAAATCATGAACTCCAAAAGTTCATGAACTCAAAACTCCAAACCTTTCATTTAAACGATATTACGAAAGGCGATCAAATTACTCTTTTTCTAAAAGAATCATCACCACACGAAGCCACAATCCCTTACAGACAATCTTACTAACATTAAGAATAATGCACTCTTCACATGATTCAATATCGTCAACTCTTCCATTAATAAGCCCCGAAAAGTTCACCAAATTGTTCCGTACTACTTTACCATCACATCTTCAAAATGAGATTATACCAAAACCATACAACCTCACTACAACAACTACTTTATATTAGAAGGGATCCACTACACAAATTAAAAGGTCTTATCAAAACCCTTTCATCACGGATATGCTATTGACTGACTATTCCACAATTGTCTAGGTATAAGCCACCTATTAAATCACACCAGCTCAACTCTTAGTGATGCTCGACACCAAACTTTAACACTCAAAGAATTGCACTCCAACCATTGTTGTTATCAACTAGCTTTCTTATGATGTCTAGCTGCTACCTATTTTCATTTGCGAATCACTTGAATATTTACCAACACATATCCAGTTGTTCCTCCTCACATTTAGTTTTCAACAAAATCACCCTAAATCTTCAAAAGTCAAAATCTTCTCTCGATCAAAAGTCTCAACAACACTATAATCAAATTCATCGTGTCATTCTATAAAGAAGAACTATCCAGAACTCCTCCCTGTAAATTCTAGATCCTTTGGTATTCAATCCCTTCAACCTTTTGTACACAATTCCAATAATTAATCATACTAAGGTATACGTAAAACTATCAACCAAATATGATCACCAAGTGTCTACAGTAAAGATAACACCACAAATGATATCTATTAAGGCAATAACCTAGCATCTCCTCAAGTTTCCCTTTACACACAATTAAATTAATCCATTGGTACCAAATCCAATAAATTCCACAAACTAATCAATTTTAATGTCCAAGCCAGTTCATCAACATTCCATACTTCTTAATAACTCTTATGACTCCAATTAGGTATGGACATACTCTTAGTCACTACTCAACTCGTAATTACTCTATGACAATATCAAATTAATCAAGTTCAATTCTAAGGATTTGGTTTAAGACCAATCATGCATCACGCCATCTGATCCGACACGATACTCATACCTTATCAATGAACTTCTATGTTTACCACCTCTAGCTTAAACATAACAAGTCAACACAAAAGGATTTTAACTCTTTTCGTAAAAATAGGCATTAAACTTCAAAGACTAAATAATCCAAAAGAAATACATAAAGCCAAAGTTTTCACATGTTAAAGAACTTGCAATAGAAAACTTTCAAGATCCGAATACCAAGTGAATAAATGAGTCATATTTTCCAATAGGAAGGGCGGAACTCCCACGAAAAGATCAATCTTCTTTGTTAACCGATGTTCACACAAAGCAACACTAGATCAACAAATATGAGAACAAGTAATGGCTTTATGGAACCAAAGGAGACCAATGAAATATCACCATTGTATTGTAAACACTATCTCAAGGAAAATTCATCAACCGCAACTATAACTGCATTGCCCAAAATTCAAGCTCAAGGAAGAGAACAACTTTTATAAAGAAACTCACACACAATACCTATAACTATCTGTAATCAAAGTAGCTACTCTCTATTCCCATACCACTAATGGTGGTGTAACTGGTAAAACCCGGGCCACAACCACGATCTCAACCGCCTCGGAGGGGGCCCCACGAACCACGCCCGGCCCCGACCTCCACGCATCGTGGCCACCACGACCACGTCATCTATCCCTCGACATAGCTATCAACCACAATCAACAATACACAATGAGCTCAAAGCTCAAATAAACTCATCCATCAATAAACAATGTAAGCAGGCGTAAAACTATATTCGTACCTCTCTCTAACCTCGTGCACTAGTGTGTCAAATTTTTAGGTTAGTTAACCATTAGCAAATTTTAGTTGATTTACTAAACTAAAACCAATTTTAACAATTTTAGTTTGCCTAAGTTGTTAATCTATTCACCACGGACCTAAAGCCCGCTCTGATACCAACTGTAACACCCCAGCCCAACACTGAGCCTAGAATGCCACCACACTACACTTTAAACTAATAATTAATGACACACTATAAAATTACATCAAGAAATCATCAATAATCATAACAATGGATCACAAACGAACATGTAAATATGGATCAAGCGACAATAAATAAGCAATGGAAATTATAACCAAGTAAATAATCCAAAGCAGTAGCAACCAATGAATCCAAATTAATAAAGCGAATAGTCTAGTCCAAATGATGTCCTAAACTTTATTCAATAACTAACATGTCCATGTGTAAACCAATATTGAATGAATGATTATCATGGCGAATGATCATGTGATGACCATGTGCTCTACTCGCTCTCAATTACGGCATCCTCGAAGATCACCTAAAAACAACAATAGAGCAAGGGTGAGTCCACGACTCAAAGAAACACATCATAAACAACGAACAATAATAAATCAACAGCATTCAATAACTTCATTATCATCACATGCACTTCCATTCACATTCTCATTCATTAATCTCAAATATCAATGCAACTCTATTCTATATGTCCACATGCACTTCTTTTCGCGTATACCGGTATAGCGTGAGTGAATGCTCGCGACAACATTCACTCTCAAGCCCGTTCCTCCATAAGGATCGGGGACCTCCTCCACTCCCGTGGAGTTGTGATCAATCATGATCACCTTCTCTTATGCAAAGATGCTTATGAATGCAAACATGCAAACTCCATCATAAACATCATATCCAACTTTTCATCATGCTCATCAACAAAGATATAAACATACCAATTCATTGTTTGCAATTAAACCAAATAAAAGCACAACAATAATGGTATCTGAAGATAAAGAAAATAAATGATCGATCATTGATCGCCGTCTACCATGCACTTGCTCGCATTTAGTTGCGACGCACAATTTGACTCGAAGATGGCAACAAGTACGACGCTTCTCCTACATTAAATACACACATCTCAATACAAGCTACAGCATCATACGAATAACGATCAATATATATCGCTCCTACACGTCCCCAAATAAACCACGTTACGCCGGTACCGAAAAGCTACCCATTGCGGTCCGGTTACTAAAAAGAGCATAACTTTTGACTCGAAAGTCCGATCACCACAAACCACCCCATTCTGGATTCTTTATAAAATTATCTACCTTTTCTTAGATTACAAAGACTTCTAATTAAATCATCTAACCCTCCGTATTTAGCTCAGAAAGTCGATCTGTCCGCTTCGGAACAGCAGTCTTCCAAATTTCATAACTTTCGTTTTACTCAACCAAAATACGCGTTCTCAGATCCTACAGAACCATTGGATAATTATCTACAACTTTCATGTAGATCAAAAACTCTAATTAAGCCATTTGCTATTTTTAATCTACAGTCTACCAAAACATCGCCGAAAGACGACAACCGTAAAAACAGCGGCCTTTTGAAAAACATAACTCGAAATCTACTAGTCCGATTGACATAATTCAATATGCTATAGAAAGATATCAAAATTATCTACAATTAACTGGTAGATGACATTTCCAAAATTTGCCATTAAAATACCCGAATAAATTGTACAACAAAACAGCAGGCTAAACCAATCTATTGTTCGATTTCTTCCCGACTAAAACATGATAATAATTTCCCTTACAAACATGCTACCTCTTCCCTCTCCATTAATACCCCAAAGAAACATGTATAAAAGAAGCATGCAGCACCTACTCGGTTGACTCTGAGTTACTAGACAAACATGTATACTTGTATACGTGTCATATGCATGATTAGCTAATCACCAAAATTAGCCACGTGAACACACCTCCACGCATACTGTGGCGTCTAAGAAGATCGGCACAGCGCGATCTCTGGCGCAGATTGGCAAGACAAAAAGCTTGGTGGTTCTCCACGCGCACACAGGAGCAAAGACACGCAGGAAACTAGCGAGCTTTCTACGGCAAGACAAAGAGCTTGGTGGAGCAAATCAACGGCAATCAAAGACAGAAAAGTAGCAATGGGCAGCTTAGCTTCCAAAGAACACGGACGAGCGACCTCTGCTGGCGGGTCCCTCCACGCAATTAAGCAGGCGTAGCGAAGAAAAGATCGCGGCTCATTTGTTTCGGCGGCAGCGGCTTCAGCGATAGCGATCTTGGCGTTAGCCGGTGCAAAGAGCATGAGCAAAGCGCAGAAAACAATCGGCAACCCAAGAAAGCGCAGAGGAACGCATGAAAAAGCAATGCAAGCGATGCGATGAAAAGCAATTGCGGCGGCGATGCGGTGAAACGAAAATTGGATGGCGGCTTAAGACAGGAAACAAGAAAGAAAGCAAGCACGCTCGGTGGAAAGAAAAACAGAAGAAAAGAATTGGCTAGGGTTTCTAGAAAACCCCAAAATCCATTTATAGCTCAAAAAAAAAGTTCCGAAAATACTATTTTTCATGAATTCTTTTTATTTAATTACATAAAAAGCCCTTAAGGCGTTTTAATTAATTATTTCTCGATACTATTTAACTAATTACTCTCCGACCCTTAGGACGCAATTATTAAAATTAATTTATTTTTTTCGGAGTATTACACTGTTAGCCCAATCTCTCAACAGTAACAAAAGCACACAAGCCTCAGCAGCACATCATGCTCCTCCACCTCCAGCAAGAGTGACTTTGTCAAGTTCATGAGGATGCGTCCGCCGACGTTTTCTAGCAGCACAGAACCTATGGATGCAGATGATTGGCTCAGGGCCATTAGCAAGAAGTTGGATATTGCTCAATGCACAGATCGTGAGAGAGTCTTGTTTGCTTCTCATCAGTTGAATGGTCCCGCATCAGAATGGTGGGATAACTTCAGCATGTCCCATGCTAATGCACAGACAATCTCTTGGAATGAGTTCGTGCAAGCCATTCACCGATCTCATATCCCATCGGGCATAATGACCCTGAATAAGAAGGAGTTTCGCTCGCTTCGCCAAGGAAATCGTTCAGTCAGCGAGTACCTGCATAAGTTTAACCAACTAGCTCGCTATGCCCCAAAAGATGTAGCCAAAGATGAAGACAGGCAGGAACGATTTTTGGAAGGACTGAACGATGAACTTTTAGTCCAGCTGATCTCCCAGGATTTCACTGACTTTCAACAGTTAGTGAATAAAGCTATACGCCAGGAAGGCAAACATCAAGAAATGGAGAACCGTAAGCGGAGAATGGCCGCTCAGAAGTTTAACTCTGGAGGACTGGCAAAGCCTCATTTCACTCAACCTCAGCCACCTCAGCGTGGAAGGTTCCAGTCTACAACACCCAGAGCTCCAGCACCAGCCCAGTGCCCCAATATTCCTGATTTTGTAGCAGTTCATTTGGGAGTCAATTCCAACAGAAGACAACCCCCTCAGCAGTAGGAATAACCAGTTTCCATTGCAATGAGTTGGGACATTATGCAAACAAATATCCAAAGAAGCAAACAGCAACTCCAGTCAAGCCAACTGCAGGAGTTTCAGTCTCCGGCGGTCCCTCAAGACCGGCTGGTCAATTCGTGAAGGGACGTGTGAACCACGTCACCGCAGAGGAGGCTTATTCAGCACTAGATGTTGTTCTCGGTACGTTCCTTGTCAATTCAGTACCAGCATCAGTTCTATTTGATTCTGGGGCTTCACATTCTTTCGTGTCAAATAAGTTTGTGGAAAAGTATGGGTTATCTATCTCCCCCTTAGTTAACCCTATGTTAATCCATTCTTCGGGCTCGGAAATGAGAGCTAGTTTCTTTTGTCCAAACCTTACCCTGGAAATCTCTGGAGTAATGTTCTCAACAGACTTCATAGTCTTGCGTTCACAAGGATTGGACGTAATTCTTGGAATGGACTGGCTCGCCAAGAATCAAGGAAGGATAGATTGTGCCAATAGATCTATCACCCTAACCAATGAACAAGGAATTTTAGTAGAGTTCAGACCCAAGACTACCACAGAAGGAAGTTCCATCTTGACCAGTTTAAAGGAAGTAAAGCTTGAAGATATACCCGTGGTACAAGAATATCCGGATGTTTTTCCTGATGAATTACCCGGTATGCCACCGGACATGGACGTAATGTTCTTAATTGACTTAGTCCCAGGGACTGCTCCAATTTCGAAGCGACCCTACAGGATGCCGGCCAATGATCTAGCAGAGTTGAAGAAGCAGATCGAAGAACTACAAAGCAAAGGTTATATTCAACCAAGTTCCTCGCCTTGGGGAGCTCCAATGCTATTTGTCAAGAAGAAAGACAATAGTATAAGAATGTGTGTGGACTATAGATCGCTCAACGAAGTGACGATCAAGAACAAGTACCCGTTACCAAGAATAGATGATCTTTTTGATCAGCTTAAAGGAGCCAGTGTTTTCTCCAAGATTGATTTAAGGTCATGCTATCATCAGCTAAAAATCAGACCGGAAGGTATTCCGAAGACAGCCTTCTCCACCAGATATGGACTGTACGAGTTTACAGTGATGTCATTTGGACTAACAAATGCCCCTGCTTACTTCATGAATATGATGAACAAAGTGTTCATGGAATTCTTGGATAAGTTTGTGATAGTATTCATAGATGATATTCTCATCTACTCAAAAGATGAGGAAGAGCACGAAAAACATCTCAGAATTATTTTGGACAAGCTCCGAGAGCATCAGCTTTATGCCAAGTTTAGCAAGAGTGAATTTTGGCTCAGCCAAGTGGCTTTTCCTGGACATATTGTGTCAGCAGGAGGAGTTGCAGTAAACCCCTCAATGGTTGAAGCAGTAATGGATTGGAAGCAACCCAAGTCTGTCACAGAAGTGAGAAGTTTTCTCGGATTAGTTGGGTACTACCGCAGATTCATCGAAAGTTTCTCCAAGATCACCAAACCCATGACTCAACTTCTGAAGAGGGAAAAGAAATTTGAATGGACAAATGCATGTGAACATAGTTTCCAAGAACTGAAGAACAGACTAGTTTCTACACCAGTGTTAGTCTTACCAGATATTCATAAGGATTTTGAAGTTTTCTGTGACGCATCACGCCAGGGGCTTGGATGTGTACTGATGCAAGAAGGAAAAGTCATGGCTTATGCATCTCGTTAGTTGAGGCCATATGAAGGAAGTTATCCAACTCATGATCTAGAGTTAGCAGCAATTGTGCATGCTTTGAAAATCTGGCGGTATTATCTCATTGGTAACCGCTGTGAGATTTTCACAGATCATAAGAGTCTAAAATATATTTTCACTCAGTCTGAACTAAATCTCAGGCAAAGAAGATGGTTAGAACTGATAAAAGATTATGACCTTGGAATTCATTATCACCCGAGAAAAGCAAACGTGGTAGAAGATGCTCTGAGTAGGAAGGCATACTGCAACACTTTGATAGTTCAGGAAAATCAACCAGAGTTGTATGAAGAATCAAGCACTGAACTCGAAATTGTCGATCGAGGTCAGATCAACACAAAGTGGAAGTCCAACCAACCATACAAGGACAGATCAGAGAGAAACAACTAGAAGACGAAGACATCAAAGAAATCAAAAAGAACATGAGAAGAGGCAAAAGCCCAAGATTTTGTGAGGACGAGCAAGGCACAGTATGGTTTAGCAACCACATCTGTGTACCTTATCATCAAGAAACAAGACAACTGATTCTGAAAGAAGCTCATGAATCACCTTACTCTTTCCATCCCGGGAGTACCAGGATCTGAAAGAAAAGTATTGGTGGGTCAGTATGAAGCGAGAGATCGCTGAGTTTGTTGCACGCTGTGATGTATGTCAGCATGTTAAGGCAGAACATCAGAGACCTGCCGGATTGTTGCAACCATTACCAATTCCCCAGTGGAAATGAGAGGAAATTGGTTTGGATTTTATCACCGGACTTCCTAGGACCCAATCAGGATGTGATTCTATTTGGGTGATAATTGACCGATTAACCAAAGTGGCTCATTTTATTCCAGTCAAGACCACTTAAAGAAGTAATAAGTTAGCAGAATTGTACATGGCTAGGATCGTCTGTCTACATGGTATACCCAAGAAAATTGTGTCTAACAGAGGTTCGCAGTTCACATCAAGGTTTTGGTAGAGTTTACATGAAACTTTGGGAACCAGGCTTAACTTCAGTACAACGTATCATCCCCAAACAGATGGCCAGACATAACGTGTTAATCAGGTTCTAGAGGATATGCTTCGAGCTTGTGTTATAGATTACGGAAGAAGCTGGGATAAGAATTTACCCTATGCAGAATTCTCCTACAACAACAGTTTTCAAGCTAGCCTGCAGATGTCACCATTTGAAGCATTGTACGTCAAAAAGTGTAGAACTCCTCTCCTTTGGGATCAAGTCGGAGAACATCAGTTCTTTGGACCATATTTGATAAAAGAAGCCGAAAGCAAAGTAAAAGCAATAAGAGAACGTCTGAAAGTAGCTCAATCCCGATAAAAGAGTTATGTCGACAATCGTCATAGAGAACTATCCTTCGAGATAGGAGACTTTGTCTATCTCAGGGTAACTCCACTCCGAGGAGTGAAAAGATTTCAGACTAAAGGAAAACTCGCACCCAGATTTGTTGGGCCTTATAAGATTTTGGCAAGAAGAGGTGAAGTTGCTTATCAGTTGGAATTACCAGAGTCTTTATCAGCAGTTCACAATGTCTTCCATGTCTCCCAATTGAAGAAATATCTCGAGTACCAACAGAAGAAACACCACTTGAGAACATCGATCTTCAGGAAGATCTCCCCTATGTAGAGAAACCGATCAAGATTCTCGATGTGGTAGAACGCATCACCAGAAGCAAAGTCATCCGTTCATGCAAGATTCAGTGGAGCAATCATTCCGAAGAAGAAGGCACCTGGGAGCAAGAAGAAGTTTTGAGAGCCGAGTATCCCTACCTTTTTGCTGACCAAGTCTGAATCTCGGGGACGAGATTCCCTTTAAGGGGGGTAGGTTTGTAACAACCCAGATTTCAAATTTTAGTTTAAATTAAGACCTTAAATATTTTTGTGGATTTTTTGAAAATTTTAAAAACATTTTCTTAATTATTTTAAAACTAAAATAATTTATTTGTAAAATCTATAACCAAATATAAGTTGGGATTATTTTATTTAAATCCAGAATGCCCTAGAGAATTTCTGTGAATTTTCTCCTAATTTATGGATTTTATTTGCTATTTTCTAAAGCCTATTTGAATTTATGGAATTAAATTAATTAGAAAAAGAAATTAAAAAGCTATGCACAGTGTTGGGTCGAATCTCTCCAGCCCGATCCGCTTCCTCCACAAGACTACCCATGGCTCGCGCCCACCCCACCAAGCGGCCGCTCTCTCTCTCTCACCGGCTCGCGGAATTGCCTTGAGCCGGTTCGGGCCGCAGCGTCATCACCTCGGCCATCCGATCAAAATCCAACGGTCACTGCTTCGCCCGACCAGTTTTGCCCGTGCATCGTCACCTCGGTCGTTCGATCAAAATACAACGGTCGTCACTCCTCTCGACCAGTTCCTTCCACCACCATGCGGGTCCCACCAGAGCCGCATCATCATCCCCTACCTCGCCATCGTCTCCGTTCCGAACGCAGACACCTCTGCCATTACCGCACGTGGGAGATTTCCAAATCCGGCCAAATCCGATCGCCCCCCCCAAATTTCGGTGCGCATTGAATTCGTAGCATCAAATCACGTCCGTCACGACCTTGTCCCTTCCATTTCTGGCCCCAAATCACCATAATCTCGCCGACGATCTCGCACGACCTTCATGCTCTCCATGCCGCCTCGGTGCGCATTGAATTCGTAGCATCAAATCGCGTCCGCCACGGCCTTGTCCCTTCCATTTCTGGCCCCAAATCACCGTAATCTCACCGACGATCTCGCACGACCTTCGTGCTCTCCACGCCGCCTCGACCTCGCCCTTGCCCTATAAAAGCACGCACGAGCACCGCCCTCACCTCCTCAGTCCATTCGCCCAAACTATTGCGCCTCTCGCACTCCCTATCGCCCGAATTTTGGAATTTCTCCTCGGCAGCCGAAGTTCGGGGATTCTTCATTTCCGGTGCCGGCAAGACCTCATCGGCGGCATCGACCACCTCCTCAGGTTCAGCACATCACCGCCGACCTGGTGTGCACCTCCTCGACAACGAAGTGCCGCTGGAACTGCTTCGCCGCCGCAAGCCGAGGATCGCCGCCACCAAAACTCGTCGCCGACGGCCATTCTGCCACGCCCTCTCATTTTCTCGGTGAGCACTAGACTTGGTGAGTCACACTAAGTATTTTGCGCACCCCCTTGAGCCGGAACGCCGCTGGCCTCGGGCTTGCGTGGCGTGCCCTCGACAGCGCCCCATGGCGCCTTGTCAGTGCCAAATCAGCGCCCTCTGTCTGCGTCACCGCCTACATGGCCGCATGCGTCAGCCCTCTCTCACACGTCGCACTGTAGCATACACCGAGTCCACGGTGGACTCTGACCGGGCCGTGGACCCAGTCCATTGAACCCGGGCCCACATGTCAATGACTCAAAGCCTTTTTCTATATAAAAATAATTCGGCTAGAAATCAGAAATTACGTACGGCTGACGTCAGCTTGCGCAATATCTCGAATTTCCTTTAGAAAAATAATTCAGGAAATTCAGAATTTCTGATTTTGGATTTAATTTAGGATTTAAACTTCCAGGAGCTCGTATTTCTTCATACGAACTCCAATTTAGGTGATTAAAATTTTTAAATTTGTATAAAATCAAGATCTAGCTAACTAAACAAAAATTATTTCATTTGGAGTTCATTTGAATGTTCATTTCAATTTATTTGTGTTTATTTGAATTCTTTTTGAATTTGGATTATTTTCGCGTATAGATTTTGACGACTCCGGAGAGCTTGACCCTATTGAAGAAATAGAATACCAAGATTTTGAGCAAGACAAGTTACACCATTGATCATTTTGATCCCAATATTTTAAATTATTTAATTCTATTTTTAAATTACTATTGCATGCATAATTTTATTCAATTATTTTAAATTCCTGTTTTAAATTCTTAGTTAATCAAATTCCTTTGTATAGCCAATTTTGAATATTGGATCATCATTCCCTTGTTACCTTAGTCAAATAAAATTTAAAAATAAAGATATGCTTAGAAACTGCTTAGATCATAAATATTTAATTTTGGGGGAGAATTTAGCCAAAATAGCAAAATGTGATTAAAAGCCTATGTCATTGTTTTGTCATGATGGACTTTTGCAAATGTCTTTGAAAAATAAAAATGAAAAATGGTTTTGTACTTGGGCATGATGGACCGTTGGTGGGTGCAGGTTTATGCACGGGATCAATCTGGTTAGTATTGAGTCCCAGGGTTTATTATTGAAAGTTGCCCAAGTTAGTTAAGGACCGGCCTTTGAGCCGCATCTTGCAAAGTTCCACCGTACTACCACATGTTCTGTATGGGCAGAACTAGGCTTATTAATTTGTCATACCTCACTATTGTTTGTGCTATTTTTGTTGTGTGAGTGTCGGTTAGACATCATTCCCACTTGGCGCAAGAGGGGACTTCCGGCAGGTGGTTAGCCTAATGGAAGTGAAACTTTACTGAGCATATTAGTAGTGAGGTAGAACATTGGAAACACCTTGTGATAATTGCCTAGTCACACACCTAAGGAAGCGTGCATTTGCTGACATAACGGGTAAATTATCTTTTATGGGTAAAGTTGTACCCCCTCTGTAGAGTGTAAAACTATTCGAATAGCCGTGCCCATGGTCATAGACATGCTGAGCATAGCCACTCTAAGTTAGACTTTGTTTTTTTGTTTTAAAAATGATTACTGTACAGGAGTTCAGGGATGGTTAATCCTTGTGGTAACATTGGGCGGTTAGCCATGTGATAGGAAGGTATCCATCACCATGTTTCATATGGAGGATATCCACTATAAAAAATTTGTCTGATTTTAAGTTAAAGTTTAAAAGTGTGCCTTGAAACTTAGTATGCTTATTTAAACTTGAAAATGCTGATTTATGCAAATAAACCCTTATAACCTTCCCTTGTTTACTTATGCATGCATTCCAAATTCTGTATTGGGTGTAATTTGTGAGCACGGTTTTTGTGCTCGTCCTTGCTGAATATTATTATTCAGGAGAAGATTATTATCCAGAAGGTGAGGATCCAGTCGTTTAGGCTACAACTCCAGACGATTGCCTGTGGCGCATCGTGTGGCCTACTATCTTTTACTTCCGCTTTGTTTATATTTGGCGTCAGGCCCATGCTGTAATAAATCTGTTACTTCTTAGTAAAACGCTTGATATGATTGTGATATCACTGTTTGTGAGACTGTGTACACTAGAAATCCTAGATTAGTGTGCGAACGCACCGAATTCGGGATCCTTCTTTCCCGGGTTCGACAAATCTAACTTTTGAATCGATGCTAAGAAAAAAAACAAATCGTGAGGGCCTACCTGTCAGCTCCGTTGTTGTCGTTGCTCATTGCGTGTCACCGCTGCTCAGCGCAATTCTTGTCGTAACAAGGTCGTCATTGTGCTCATGGTTCACTGCCGTTGCCATCCTCCGCTTGCTCCCAGCAACACCGCACGCCACGACCTTGACACCATTTTTTCCTTCTAGATTATGTACGCCTCGACCTTGACACTGGTGGTTGTAGACATCGTCCTTTCCTCCAAATCCACCACCGATGGCTGTGAATCGACTGACTACCTCTAGATCAACCCGCTGTGGTCGTCGAACTTGTCACCTCCGCCTCGATCTTGAATGAAAGCTGTGGGAAGGGGTGGTGGCGGGAGCTGGTAGTGGGGGTAGAGGCAAGTAGCGGCCACGATGGCAAGGACGGACTGGGGCTGGGCTGTGGCAGGAGCTGGTAGCGGAGGGTAGAGGCAAGTAGAGGCGACAGCGGCGACGAGGGATGAAGATGAGAGGATGGGAGGGCGTCAGGGGGAGGGTCGAAGAGTGAGAGATGGAGAGAGAGAGAGAGTAGTTGAGAGGGAATAAACTAAAATGCCCTTAGGCATCAATCCATGTACGTACCAGTAGTAATATCTATTATCTTTTTAAAGCGGAGAAAAAAAACCACCTTGTTCGCTCTCAAGGGATAGAAATTCTCACGTAAATCGGTGAAAAAATATAAATATCTACACCGACGATCATGGTGGATCCAGATTATAATGGTCTAGATTAAAATAAAAAGTCCATGTCAAATACAATAGAATTCAAAATTAAACATAAAATAAAAAATATCAATTTGATTTACATACGAATTCCTAAGTAAAACAGTTCATGTCAAGTAAAAATAAAATTGAAATTATAAAAATAAAATAAACAATTTGATCTTCATGCGAATTCCTAATTAAACTTCTAAAATAATTATAACTAGGAATAAAAAATAAAAAATAGAAATTAGATTTGTATACCAAATCCAATAAAACACTAAAATTCAGAATAAAAATAAAATAAAATAAGCAATTTGATTGCGATACGCATTCCAATAATTATATTTTGGAATAAAATTTAGAAATAATTGCCAATTATATTTGTATACAAAATCCAACAAAAATAATTAAAATTCAGAATTAAAATAAAATAAAAGTAGCAATTTGATTTCAATAAAAATTCCAAAGAAAAATCGCTAAATAACTATAATTGAGAATAAAAAATAAAGAAAAAATAGCAATCGGATTCGAATATGAATCGCAATAAAAAAGAACTAAAATTCAGAATATAAAATAAAATAAAATTTGTAATTTTTTTCCACATGGATTATGCAGTAAAATCCCAAAATAATTAAAATTCACAATAAATTAAATAAATTTAGTAATTTGATTTGTATATGAACTCCAATAAAAATAACTGAAATATTGAATAAAAATAAAACTTATAACGAAGGTGACACAAATAGTGTTGGTGGAGACACAAAAGAAATCACCGCATTCACTCTCAAGGTCATGTGTTTGTATTGTTGCTTCCAATATAATAAAAATAAAAAATAACCAAATTTTTTATTAAAAATATAAGTTATAATGAGGATAGCATGAATGGTGTTGGAGGAGACCACGAAAGAGTGCAATGACATCGATCTGTCTTGCAAGAAGACATTGACCCACGGGGACACGAAGAGACAAGGCGGCGGCGACGAAGATGAGGACATGTCGTGCTACTTGCTTTAGCCATTTGACGAGGACAATGTTGTGCTACTCGCTAGAGCCATTGAAAAAAATCCAGTGTTGAAGGAGCCAAGGGCCGTGATGACAAGTGGTGAGCGTCGGTGTTGTTGAAAAAGTTAGTGGCCAAAGAAACTCGATGACGGGGAAGCCCTGGCTGGGAGGAGGTGAAGCTTTGCATTGAATATAAGCTATGGTGGATATGTGGCCATTAGATATCTAGTTGTGTGCCATCGTTGGTGAGGAGCACGTCGTCACCCGCGATGGTGAAAAGATTCTTCATATCGTTAGACAATGACTAAAGCAAATATTTTGGTATCATTTAAGATGGGAGGTCACCGCGATTGGTGAGGAAGCCACATCGTTGAATTGGCCAATGTCGAAGAAGAGCGGTGATCGACACAATAAAAGAGGACGTCGAGCATGTATAACATCATGCATGCGTACGCATATGTATGCATCCATACAAATAGAAGCATATTCGTACAAAGGCAGAGGAGCAAAAAACTTGGAGTAGAGATGGTGCAACCATAAGAAATATGCTCAAGGTCATCGGAGGTGGCGTGACACATGTCCCCAGCTGGAATCAGCGATGGTTGTATTTGTATGCGTGTTGATATCGCAATGATTAGCATTAAGTAATAATTGTGGAGAAGTAGAAGATAAATATGTGGTAAAGTATTGCATTGGAAGGGGTAGTAGCTGAGATGGTTCGATTAAGATTTGGGCTTACTATTGGAGGGTGAAGCAAAAAAAAACTGTGACAGCGAGAAGAGATAGAAGACACGGTTTTGTGGGGCAGTCGGCGTGTGAGGGAAGATTGGTTCAAGGTAGGTCGCCCATAGTGTATCGGTGTATACGTGAGTAAGGTACTCTAATACCATGTTGTGGATATCGTGAGGATATGTGCACGATCTTAGAATGATGAGTCAATTGGCATTGGCATTGTTGGTTTGCAAAATCACGCATTTTCGGTTTTGCTTCAGTCTGTCAGACCACAGGCGGTCTGACCGGTTGTGTGGGGCGGTCAGACCGCCCGTGGAGAGGTCGGACCGGCCTGACCTAAAAGTGGTTTTTGGGGCTGATCCAAAAATAGGTTGTGTAGGCAGGTAAGGGGAGTCTCCTGGATGTGGTCGCATCATTTTTGGAGCTCCCAGTCAAAAGTTCTATTGAGTTGAAAATTCTAGAAGGTTTCGGATTTTCACGATGGAATTTTGGCTAAGTCTTTTCGGGCGGTCCGACCGCCGTTGTGGGATCGGTCCGACCGGCCTGAAATCGGTCAGACCGTTGATGTGGGGCGGTCAGACCGCCGATGACTTGAAGGTGAGCCTTCTTTGCATTGATGTGTTTTGTTTGTGGTTAATGTATGGAGTTCAATGCTTTATAGTTGCATATTGCATTGTGGAACTAACGTGGGTCAAGTTGTGAAGAACTTGTTCCCGGAAACGGTTTGTTTGTCTATTGCTGTGCAGGTGGCTTGCAGGTCAACGACGTCAACGGTGAGGTGGATCGGGACTACGCTTGGAGAGTTGAGGTCCAGAACGATCATGGATGCCGGGTGAGGTCGTGTGACTCAAGCATGGTGCAGAATGGGCAAGATGGATCGAACGGGTAGTTCGGTACAGCTGGTTGGATCAGGCGGTGCGGAAGTCAGTGCAAGTCTTTAGGAGGTTCCGATGGGATTCGGACAGGAGAGACTTGGCGACGTGATGAGAGCCGCTGATCAACCTACCCGTGGTGAAGCAGGCGATTGCTTCAACAGATTTGGTTGTGTGGGTCCCAAAAGTGAAACCCTAGGCTTCTCCTATAAATAGAAAGGGGGGAGATGTAAAACCCCTTGAAGCATTCATTTGAGCCCCTCTTGCTTTTTCTAGGGTTTGGAGAGGAGAGGAGAGGAGAGGAGAGGAGAGGTTAGGGTTTGGAGATTGTGAGTGTGCTCTTGTGTGAGCTCTTGTCCTCCTTGTTGGAGTGGCTTTGTAAGCATCTTGTGAGATCAATCAATCTTGTGATGCTTGCTTGAGAGATTATTTGTCTCCCTTTGTGTTCTTCTCTCTTTTGGATGAATTTGGTGCTTCCTTGATTCAAGTGGTTAAGCTTGGTCTCTTGAACTATTTTCACTTGCTTTGATGTGTGGGAATACTCCTATAATCATCTAGACCATCAACCCCCACAAGCAAGTCTTGAATCAAAGATTTTTATATTTCTAGGGTTTGTGCACTTCTTTGGTAAAACCTTGAGAGATCGTTTCTACGAAGTGGATCTGAAGGATCGTCGCTAGAAATAGCTCTCTAATATCCTTAGGGAGGTGTGCTCGAAATTTGGTCAAGTTTCATTGGTTGAATCAAAAGTTGGATCAAATTTCGTTTTGGACTTGGGCTTGGTTTTTCGGTTCTGGACTAAATCGGTCTGACCGGTTTTGTAACGGCGGTCCGACCGCCCGCTTTTCAAACCGCTCAGTACTGCCGGGTCGAACCGATATCCACCGGTCCGACCGCTAGTTAGTAGCCGGTCCGACCGGTCGTTGAACGTCGGTCCGACCGCCTGTCTCCAGCCGGTCTGACCGCCAGTACCCAGTCCAGAACAGTGAGTTCATTTCTCTACTTTTGTGTCGTGTGGTTGAGCGGGGTTATCGAATTCAGCACAAGGCTTCCACTGTGCGCTTACTGATCTTCTTAGCTTTCATAGCTAAAGGAGTAAAGTTCGTGTTGAATTTGATTTAGGCAAGAAAGTTGAGAAAGCGCCTATTCACCCCCCCTAGTCGCCTTTGCGGTCCTACACATGTAAATTAATAAGATAATTTGCCTTACACATAATCAACGTATTACTTTAGATTAAATAGAGATACAAGTGCATGCATACAATTAGGAAAAAACAACTAATAGAGTAAGAATAGAGGCATGCAACTACAAGATCTATGCATGATGGAGAGTGGTTAGTTTCTAAGAACCCAACAAATTATTATGCCCAATGATTTTCTTCCATCAAATCTCATACTTCAATTACGTTCCTCGGGTTGTAATTTCCTTCAAGCTTCTATTGTCATTTCCAATGTTTAGGATATCTTCAAAATCTAAATAGCATATATGATATGTAAATATATCCGCAAGCATTTATACAAACTTCAAAACAAATCTAGTCGTGCAAATGCACAGAGCACCTGCTAGTTTGCATTGAAAACAAAGCAACAATAACTATGCACGACCATGACCATGCATGCATGAGCCATTGAGCCCTATCCCTCGATCATTGATCAAGCTAGTGATTTTGCCACCTTGGCACGCCACCTGCGCCAACTTTAAGCATGTCCTTGTACTTGTAGGAGGCCATGCATGCATGCATGAGTACAGCACACCCGGCTCTTGAGTTGGCGAGCGATAGTGGGTTGGTGGGCTAGGTAGGTAGGTGAGGTCGATAGTGCGCGCAGCTCGGCATGCACACCGTGTACACAAGCTTCGATGCTATTACAATACAAACCCACGAGAGTGAGCTCGGTTTGAGCAGTGAGTGCATGCGTGCGGGATTTTTGTTCACAACAGTGTATGCTTCGGCTACAGCGGTGTCCTCCTGTGCAATAGATCAAACCTGGCCGCGCGCGCGGTGTCCAGCTACTGTACCAAAATGTGAGTTTGTGTTGGAAAATGGCCAACTCGGTTGTGTTTGTCCCGTGATTGGGCCCGCGCAAACCCGTACGCACAGTGCTTTTCTGGTGTTCTTGGCGTTAATTGTAAGGACGCAACTACCGCTCGAACGTATTCCCATCGTACACTCTGATGCAACATCCAGACACAACATTTGCAATAAAAATAATCTATGTGTGTAACAAAATGTGCAAATGACAAATGCAATGCCGAGAAAAAAAATTGGAAAAAATATCAAATTCTTACCGAAAATGCTTGAAACCATTAGTATAGAACATAGTTGTGTTTTTAAAAACTAGTTCAAATATCCCTAACACAAAAAAATTTCGATATTACAACATTGTAATATTTGAAAATAACAGTGGAAACATCTGAAAATAATTGTTGTAACATCAAGAAATTTGCAACATGTTAAATTTACTTATGAAATATTTTTATTTCATGTGTGCAATAATCGGCGATAATAGTTCCAACAAAATCACTTTCCTATAAAATTTTAGGAAGATGTATTACAATAAAGCAAATCACTTTCTGCAACAATGGAGAAAAGTTACTGCAATAATTCGAGAGAATGCATGCAATAATTAAATGGTGAAGGAGCTGCAACAAAATATTGCAACAAATAAAAAATCCCATTACAACAAAAAAAATACCTATTGCCGCAAAATTTGATGCAACAACACCTCAACAATAAAAACACTCAATGCAACATTTCGAGCCAACTATTGCAACAAATTTAGCAAACGTCTGCAACAAAGATCGTACCCGAAGGTCGAACGCTGAGCCCAGGGGGAGGGGGTATTGTGAACACGACCGCCGCCGATACAGCCCCTTGGTGGCGGCGTCGCATCTCCCCGTCTCCGCCTCATGCTGCTGCTGGTGGCATAGTGCACGAGCTCGAGCTTCTCCGGCCTTGTGGAGACCCACACTCGCTTCCCGCTGTGGCCTTCGTGTGCGAGCTCTACTACCGCATCGCCACTCCGTGTGCTTCTCTGCCACTACAACTACGCTGGAATAGAATGGAGGGAGAGTTCTTTGGTGAATGGAGAGAGGGAGAGGGAGAGGGGGAGAGAGAGAGAGTTGAGGAATTGGGGATTGAGAAAGAAGAGAAGTGGGTCGAGCGAATTGGAGAGACGCGCTTTAGCATCCGTGCGGTGGGTTCAACCCAACGTTGAAAAGCAATTTTGTCGGATCATGGGTGAATGAGGTGAGGAGTTGAGTTTATTTGGTAGAGTTAGGTACTATACTACTGGGTGAGCGAGTGGAGATAAGAGGGAGGCGTCTGACGCGAGCGATGCGTTCGGACGCACGAGGCATAGCATTGTCCTAATTGTTATTGGCAAGCTGATTAGAGGTCGGCTTTATCACGACATCAAGGACGTACCAAGACCATCCGCGACTCTGTGAGTCACAGGTAAAAGGCGTGAGCCTCCCTAAATTCGCCCAGCAGCAGAGAGCTCCATGTGCTACCATTGGTTTGTTGGTGCGTTTGACTTGTTCATAAGTACGCTCGATGCTTCGTTGCATCGGATCGAGTACATGATGTCAACACTGTAGCCTAATGTTTGGCATCTCCAAACCGGAATGTGGAACTCTTCAGGAAATGTTCTTGTTGAAGAGGCAATGTTTACTTCGCAGTAAATCCAGGCTTGAAAGTCGTTTGTGAGACCCGATTTAGCTTTTGCTACATGCATATCGATTGATAGAAGTAAGCTGCATGCAACTGCTACAAGCAAGTTAAAACGCCATAACAATGTGCTATAACTTCTTTTAAGGCAAAATGATACCACTTTGTTCTACACCAGCTAATGAGTCACCCTGCGAAATTCATGAATGCGATTAAGAAACGTATGGAAACTCTTAGATGGTGTACGCACGTTTACCCAACATGTACGCAAAAAACAAACACGAAAGTGTAAAACTGAGAAAAAAACAGTATCACATAAGTGTTGCTGCAATGCCAAATCTTATGCCCAACGCACTATAATATATGCATTCTCAATCTTTTTTTAAGGCACTGATATATGCTTGATCGGTGTTAAAAATGGAGTTCTGATGACCGAGGTAGGGAACGTGTTATGGACATCGATACGTCCCTAAAATGCAACTTTGATCACTCATTTATAATGTAATATGTCCATAAAACTTAATACAATTGTAATATTATGAAAGTACTTTTCAATACAAATCTACACGTATCATTTCCATGTGTCCAATTTGTGGAGATCATGTGTATGATCCTAATCGTAGTGTTGAACAATTAGCATCGATGTCAAGGTGTCTGGGGATCAAACTCTCGGTTGAGAAAATTGTAGGATTTGATGTTAGGCTGGAGGCATTCTGACCGGCCAGGGGTGGCGATTAGACAAGTCGTGGCCGGCGATGAGAGCTCTTGGGGATTGCACATCGAGCATTTGTGTGGGAATGCTTGAGGGTGTGTTTGCACCACGTGCCATTGGAAATGGAGACTGGACGCGAAACTAGATAGAGTTTTGCCAAAAATTCTCGAGATAGTGTTTTCAAGACTTGGAAGCGATCTAACCAACCAGGATGGCGATCAAACTAGCCAAGGGGCGGCGGTTTGACCGACCAGATGGAGTTCATGCACCTGGATTGTGGTGAACTTCATGGTTTTGGCCAAAGTCATGTGTTTTAGTGTATAATTATTGCATGATGCATATTTTAGCTAATATGGGTCACGTTGCGAGGAACTTATGCTCGAAATTGATTTATTGGTCTATTGTTGTGCATGGACGCTTGGATTCAACTACGGTCAAGAACGGGGATGATCGGGACTAGGTTAGGAAAGTTGAGGTCTAGAATGATTGAAGATGCCGAGTGAAGTGGTTGGACTCAAGAATGTCGCAAGATGGACAAGAACGACCGAACGAGGAGTTTGGTGCAATTGGTTGCGTAAAGTGGCTTGGGGGCTGGTTCAAGTGTCATTGTGGTTCCAGTAGGAGCCAGATGGGAGAGATTTGTTGGCTTGAAGAGAGTCCTTGATGAACCTACATGTGACAAAGTATGGAATTGCTTCACGTTGATTGGACTCGTTCATGGAGAAGGACCAAGAAGGGGTATTTTAGTATCTTCGCTAAAATACTGGGTTGGTGAACTTGGAGAAACAATAGTGCAAGACAGCTTAAGGGAGAGGTGGTTTAGGTCAAGAAAAGATGAAGATTATGAAGGGATGGATTTGGAAGACCCGAATCGTCATCCGCTTTGAGAAGCATACGTGTGTGTAGACCCATGTGTGTGGGGGTTTAATTGGTGCCTGTTAGGGTTTTCTCTCTATACCTGCCCTCCACTATATAAGGGTTGTTGCAGGATTTGCACAATCAAATCTTGAAAACTCTAATTTGTGATTTGGGAAAAGTGGAGGGAATAGAGAAGGCTAGGCTCGAGAAAGATGGCTTGAGAAGTTGGGTGCTCAAGTGTAAGCTTTTGTCCTCCATGGTGGAGTGGTTGTAACCCTATAATCCCTCTAATCAATCCAATTAAGATTACCCTAAGATGAGGTGTATTTTGTTCTTGTTCTTGTTCTTGTTCTCTCTTTGGTGTTTTTTGGATTTTTTGTGTTCCATGGGTTTCGGCTCATGAGTGGTATGGCAATCTATATGTTTGGCTAAGGGGGAGTGACTTCTGTCCAATCAGTGTATCATCGGGCTTAAAGACTATGTGCTCGCAAAAGACTGAATTGGCTTGCCTGGTAGAGGTATCTTGTAAACATGCATCGTGGTTTGAAAACCTATTCCGCAATCCTAAAGGCAAAAGGTATAGTCTAGCCATGTGCTAAAGCAAAGGGCTAGATAGGGCAGACTCACTCACTCGTAAAACTACTTTAGTAAATAACGCCAAAGCACATAATATACTAATTATAAGCAATTAAACGCAATCAATGGATGACTTGTGGGATCTGATCTAAAGGCATCTTGACCATCTTCCACCTATGAGCCAGCTCTTAGCTCAAGTTTTGGTTTTCCATAGTTTTTTAGTCTACTTGACCTCAATCAAGAAATTCATGGAACCTTGGATTTGATTGTCTCTGTAATACTCCGGAACCGGTTCGGTAAAAAGAAAGAAGTCGGAGGGAGTAAAAGAAACAGTTTTCGTCGGAGATTCCAGTCAGCGAGGGGGGGTAAACGTTATTTCCCGTCAACCTGGGCCGCAGTCTGCGACCCAGGTGGCCCAAGAGGGGGCCGGCCGGCCCATGTAGGAGCCGGCCAAAAAGGGGGGCACCACTCAACCCCCAAACCCTAGCCGGCCACCTCCTCCCTCCCCCTTAGCCGCCACCTCCCCTCCCCATAGCCGGCTCCCTTGCTGCTCCTTGGTGTCTCCTCGCAGTGGTGGTGCCATCTCCGGTGATCCCCGTCGCTTCTCCCCAAGATCCCCTCCGACATCTCCTTTCCCTGCCGACGTCACCGGCCTTTCGTCGTCTCTCGATGGCTGGCCTTAAGAGAGGGAAGAGAGTGGAAGGGAGGAAGGCCCGTGTGCAGCGGATCATCGTCGTCCTACTGGTCTACAAGGGTAACTAGACATCCAATTCGTTGTTTGATTCCATTAGAGTTGAGAATCCGATTGGATTTATAGTTTCGTTTTATTTCTGTCTGTAGATTGATTCTGTACAGTATGTTGTACCTCAGTTTTGGGTGTCTTAGAGGCCGAATTGGATATATGAGTCTTCTGGAGATATGATCCTGGTTTCATTAGCTTTCTTTTGGCACCTGGATCACGAATTTTCACCCAGTAGTTTAGAAGTTATGACTATTTTACCACGTACTGCTCTGTCTGACAGAAACTCTGGGTACAGTCGGTTGCACCTAGGTTTTGATCTAGTTAGAGTCAGAACCAGGTCGGCCACCCAACTAGGTTTATGAAGATAATTTCACCATGTTTCCAGGCTGATAAAGATCACTTTATTTGGATCAGTGGTCTAAAAGTTAGAACCTTTTCTTTGGGGCTGTTCTGAATTCTGGGCAGACTGTGGATATAGTTTTCAGTGGATATTTAGACCCCTGTTTTGGCCGAATTAGAGTTTACCGTCAACTAGAGTTTCGTAGCCTGTTACGTTAAGAGAAGTTGAGCACTGGTTTCAGGTCTTTTGGAGCTACGGTTATTTATTGGTGAATTTTCTAGTAAAACTGCCAGTTTAGGGGTATTTGGAATGTTTGGGTGAATTGATCAAATTGAACCTTTTGTTTGGTTGGTTTGGCTAGAGATTGTGGGAGGGCACGTGTAGCAATGTTTTACTTGTTTGTCCTCATTTCAATTATTCTATATTGTAGGCGGTGAAGCTGTGAGTGGAGGGGTACCACAGTTACCTCCTAACCCGTCGCAGCTCGGCAGGCAAGTAACTTGTATGCTATTATTGATACAATATGTGATGTGTGAATGCATGGTTATACTTGTTTGTATATGTAGTTGAATGCCATGTGTATTTTTCCATTAATGCGTAATATTCAATCTTACCATGAGATCACATCATGTCATGCATAAATTCAGAATGACCACGAAAGTGGATTTCCTTCGTAAGACCCATCAATTCCAGTATGGGCATCTGAAAACCCCATCAATTCCAGAATGGGTACGTTTGTCCACCATTCCAATGTGGGCCACGTTGGACGGCCGTATGAAACGTTCTTCATACGGTAACTTTAAAGTGAACACCGACGGGTATTTCACTCGCTATACCGGTATAAGCTGTGATATGTCCATTTCCTTCATTGCATCACTTCACTTCATCCATTCATAAAATTTGTTTCCGATAAATGTTCAATCTATGATAGCGTATATTGTTCATTGGATATTGATTGTTACTTTCAAGTACTTGCTAAGTCTTTGGCTCATTCTTGCTTTGTTGTTTTATTTAGGTAAATAACAAGGAAGAACGGTATCGTGGAGGGTAGTTCAACACGATGCACTCACTACCATAATCCAAAACATTTGAGAACTTAATATTGTCGTCTATTTATGCCTTGTGTTGAATTGTAATAAGCCAACTTGGTCATATTTACCGTATCTCCCTGAATTGTTTATCTCCACCTCGTTGATTAGAATTGTTGATGAATTCCTGTTTCCGTATATCCTTGTTGTATGCAACATCTGGTTATGCATATTGTTGTTATTCTCCTAAAGATTAGTGGTTGTAGGTGACATCTTGACTTCCTTATAGTCAGGGTGTTACAGTTGGTATCAGAGCGGGCTTTAGGTCCGTGGTTAAATTAAAATATGTTAAATTTGACACACTGTGCACAATAGGAAGGGTTGGGTAAACCATTGTTTTTTGCAATTGCCTGGTTACGTTCCAATTATTCTGTTTATCAGTTCGTTAAGCTAAGCGTTTGGTTTTTCTTTCTGTTGTGTTTTTCTTAGATGGCAAGGGGTAGAGGCCGAGGCCGTGGTCGTCCCCTGATTCGTGGTCGGGGACGAGGAAGTGGCCCGGCTGCGTCATCATCTTCGTCTGAGGCGGCCGCGGAGGCTACCGCTGAGGTAATTGCATCTGCCGCTCCTCCAGTTGCGGATCCTCCATCTGTAGATCCTCCAGTGGCCGGTCCTCCAGTAGCGGACCTCATTCAGAACCTACTGAGGGAAAACTAGCAGCTTCGCCAACAACTTCAGGCGGCGCTTCTGCGGTCGCTTGCACCTTTGGCAGACTCGTTATTCTTCGCTGTTCCACCCGGGGCTGGATTGAGCCTCCGTGAGTGGATGTCGCTTCGTCTGGATACTTTTGACGGAGCAGGTACTCCAGTTCAGGCTGCGGACTGGTTGAGGTATATGGAGCGTCAGTTTGGAGCAGTGGAGCTGACGTCCGAGCAGAGGGAGCGATTCGTGGCCTTTCAGCTGAAGGGTCAGGCAGATATTTGGTGGGAAGGGGTCTTGTCTTCCAGAACCCCCGAGCAAGGTCCTTTCACTTGGGAGATATTTGTGGACAAGTTCAGAACGCAGTTTTATTCGGACTCTTTTATTGAGAAGATGGAGCAATCGCTCCTGACCTATGTGCAAGGGAAGATGTCAGTATCGGAGTATGAGGCCGGGTTCAATAACCTGGTGCGCTTTGTACCGGGGGTGGCTAGTGATGATAAAGAGAAGGCTAAGAGGTTCCGGCGGGGCCTCAATCAGGATTATCGCCAAATTCTGGGAGCGACAGGTCTTCGTGATTTTAGCTCGGTGGTCGAGCAGGCTAGAGGTATGGAGTTGGAAAGAGCTCATTCATCGCAAGGGCATGTTGTTAGTGGTTCTGTTGCTACCGGTGGATCTGGCAGTGGCCAGAAGCGGAGTTTCGGTGGAGGAAGTGGGTCTTTTCAGCGACCCGCTGCTAAGAGGTTTCAAAGAACGTAACTCCGTCTGTTCAAAGATGGTAGTCTTCCTCTTCGGCGCCACGTTCTTCATCTTCCGCCCCACCGATGCGTCCTGTGCCAGGTCAGGGCATGAAATATTTTCGGTGTGGTGACGGGCATCGAGCTTCAGAATGTTCCTTCAAGGGAAGATGCCAGCAGTGTGGTCGGGAGGGCCACAAGTCCTCAGTGTGCAAGCAAAATCCAGCTAGTATCATCAAATGGGAGGCGATCTCGCAGACTTCTTCCTCCAGCTTCCCGAGGGTTGATTCGGACTGGCGGCGATTCGGCACCACAAGTACCCTCGGCGTGGGTTCCACTGCAGCTTTACTCCGGCGCCTCTGCAGGTTCTATTGGAATCGCACCATCGCACCTCCGTCGTTCGTCCCTCCAAAGCAGATTTTCAGTTTTCGTCGCGAGTGTCGGTGCGTCTTTTGCCGGTGCATCGAGGTCACGCCATGCCCACCCACGAGACTATGGGGCGTCTGATGTGGTGACATGTACTTTACTAGTTGATTCGCATGATGCCTTTGTACTGTTTGATTCGGGGGCTACTTACTCGTTCGTGTCCTTGGAGTTTATTAGAAGAGTGGGTTTGAGTTTTCAGCTTATTTCTGAGTTAGTGGTAGTCGGCTCTCCAGAGGTCTTATTTCTAGCTCTACCAAATCATTCGGTTGTTCTATAATTATTGATGATGAGGTTTTCACCGCGAATCTTATGGTTATTCAATTGGCACCTTCGATGTTATTACGGTATGGGTGGTTATTCTAATACCGTGCCAAGATTTGTTGTTTCTGGAAGACGGTGACCTTGCTAGCCCCTTCCGGTGAAGAACTGGTATTCCAGGGCAGTGCACCGTCTGATTCAGTGTTTGTGCTGGCTAACCTATTCCCTAGCCGTCGTGCATCGACCATCGGATTACTTTGTTCCCTCAATGGAAAGACTGATTCTTCGCGGCGTATTGAGGAGATCCCAGTTGTGAAGGAGTTTTCGATGTCTTTCCTGTAGAACTTCCCGGAATGCCTCCGGTGAGGAAAGTGGAGTTCCGGATTGATCTTATTCCGGGAACTCGGCCTTTGTCCAAGTCTCCTTACCGATTGGCTCGCCCCTTTCAGGAAGAATTGAAGAAACAATTGGACGACCTGCTGTCCAAAGGTATGATTCAGCGTAGCGTATCGCCATGGGGAGCGCCTGTTCTTTTTACTAAGAAGAAAGATGGCAGCTGGCGTATGTGCGTGGATTATCGGGCTCTTAATCAGGCGACTGTGAAGAACAAATATCCTTTGCCTCGCATTGAGGATCTTTTCGACCAGTTGAAAGGAGCTAGGATATTTTCCAAGATTGACCTCCAGTCGGGTTATAATCAGATTCGGGTTCGTGAGCAGGATATTGAGAAAACAGCTTTCTCTACGAGGTATGGTCATTATGAGTATAAAGTTATGTCTTTTGGACTAACGAATTCTCCTACAGTTTTCATGGAAGCCATGAACAATATACTGCATCAATACCTTGATGATTTCGTTGTGGTATTCATAGATGATATCTTGATTTATTCTAAGACGGAAGAGGATCACACCCACCATCTGCGGTTGGTACTTGAAACCTTAAGAGAGAATCAATTCTTTGCCAAGCTGAAGAAGTGTGAGTTCTGGATTTCTGAAGTTGGGTTTCTGGGTCATGTTATTAATCAGAAGGGTATTTCAGTTGATCCTAGCAAGATTTCGATAGTGGTAGAGTGGAAGAAACCAACCAATGTCAAAGAAGTAAGGAGTTTTCTGGGTTTAGCTGGCTATTACCGGCGGTTTGTGGAGGGTTTTTCAACCATTGCTAAACCAATGTCCCAGTTGACACAGAAAGGTGTTAGGTTCCAGTGGTCTGATGCTTGTGAGCGCAGTTTTTGCACTTTGAAAGATAGATTAGTGACTGCTCTAATTCTTACTCTTCCTGAGCCTGGGAAGAGGTTCACTATCTATTCAGATGCGTCCATAGTTGGACTTGGTTGTGTACTCATGCAGGATGGTAAAGTGATTGCCTATGCGTCGAGACTGTTGAAGAAACATGAGCAGAATTATCCTACTCATGATCTAGAGCTTGCTGTAGTGATTCACGCTTTGAAGATCTGGCGCCATTATCTGTACGGCGAATCTTGTGATGTATTCACTGACCACAAGAGCCTGAAATACATCTTTACCCAGAAGGACTTGAACTTGAGGCAGAGGAGATGGCTAGAGTTGATCAAGGACTATGATCTTACTATTCAGTACCATCCCGGCAAGGCTAATGTGGTAGCTGATGCTTTGAGTCGCAAGGCGAAACATCCTACCCTCAGTTATCTTATTGCTGACTTTGAGCGTATGGATATTTCTTACGCTGCGGGTACCGCATGGGCCGAGACTTCGATTGCTTTTAGAGTCGGCTCTTCGGATCGGGTGCGGCAAAGACTGACAAGATCGATGCTCCAATGAGTGAGAAGCGTTGTCTTTGAGGGCAAGCAAGGTCACTTGGTGTGGACAAGTTTGATACTTTGCGATTTAAGGGCGCCTCTGTGTGCCACAGGAGTCTCAGGTTAAACTGGAGATTTTGAAGGAGGCCCATCGTACTCCTTATACCGTACATCCTGGTGAGACCAAGATGTACAAAGATTGAAAGAAAAGTTTCTGGTGGAAACAGATGAAAATTGATATCGCACAATATGTGGCATCTTGTGGGGTGTGCAGCGGGTCAAGGCTTAGCACAAGCGACCAGTAGGACTGTTGCAACCCTTGGAGATACCAGTTTGGCCATGGGACGATATATCTATGGATTTTGTGGTTGGTTTACCTCAAACGCTTGTGAGGAAAGGATGCTATTTGGGTAATTGTGGACCGGTTCAGTAAGTGTGCACATTTCATTCCTATTCGTACAACCAATTCGGCAAGCGATTTGGCTCCTCTCTATGTACGAGAAATTGTGCGTTTGCACGGGGTGCCAAAGACCATTGTTTCTGATCGAGATGCTAAGTTCGTTTCCAAATTCAGGAGAGTTTGCGGTGCGTTGGAGTGCAGCCGTCTTAGCACGCGTTCCACCCCAGACGGATGGTCATCCGAGCGCACCATTCGGACATTAGAGGATATGCTCGGTGTTGTGTTTTATCTCGAAAGGGAATTGGGAAGACCATTTAGCTTTGGCGAGTTTGCTTATAACAAGATTATCATGCCAAGATTCGATTTGCACCATACGAGGTTCTTTATGGGCGTAAGTGCAGTCCCGTTGTGTTGGGATGAGGTTGGAGCGGGCTTTGGGTCCCAATTGGGTTCAAACAAGCGATGGCTAGAGTGGCGAAGTTAGGCAAAATCATTGGTCGCTCGAGCCGACAGAAGAGCTACGCAGATGTGAGAAGACGGGATCTGGAATTCAAAGTGGGCGACAAGGTTCTGTTGAGAGTTTCGCCATCTAAAGGCGTGGTACGATTTGGCACAAAAGGGAAGCTTAGTCCAAGGTATGTGGGGCCATTCCCAATCGTGGCACGAATTGGAAAACTAGCCCGTTTGGACCTTCCCGATTCCATGAGTGGGGTTCACAATGTGTTTCATGTTTCGATGTTGAGAAAATTTCTGAGAGACCCAGAACATGTCATTCCTTTGGAGCCTTTGATTGTCAAGCAAGACCTTACCTTCGAGTCCCGGCCAGTGAAGATATTAGAAGAATCAGAGCGGGTTCTGAGGAACAAAACCTTGAAGTGTGTTAAAATCCTTTGGTCACATCAGTTTGAAAGAGAGGCCACTTGGGAGTTGGAGTCCCGCATGCGAGAACAATACCCTGACCTGTTAGATTAAGGTAAATTGTTTAAGCTGTAATTTCTGGTCTTTTCTTTCTGTTGGATCGTTGCATGGATTCGAGGTAAATTGGATCCAATTCGTTGTTTGATTCCATTAGAGTTGAGAATCCGATTGGATTTGTAGTTTCGTTTTATTTCTGTCTGTAGATTGATTCTGTCCAGTACGTTGTACGTCAGTTTTGGGTGTCGTGGAGGCCGAATTGGATATATGAGTCTTCTGGAGATATGATCCTAGTTCCATTAGCTTTCTTTTGGCACCTGGATCACGAATTTTCACCCAGTAGTTTAGAAGTTATGACTATTTTACCACGTACTGCTCTGTCTGACAGAAACTCTGGGTACAGTCGGTTGCACCTAGGTTTTGATCTAGTTAGAGTCAGAACCAGATCGGCCACCCAACTAGGTTTATGAAGATAATTTCACCATGTTTCCAGGATGATAAAGATCACCTTATTTGGATCAGTGGTCTAAAAGTTCGAGCCTTTTCTTTGGGGCTGTTCTGAATTCTGGGCAGACTGTGGATATAGTTTTCAGTGGATATTTAGACCCCTGTTTTGGCCGAATTAGAGTTTACCGTCAACTAGAGTTTCGTATCCTGTTACGTTAAGAGAAGTTGAGAACTGGTTTCAGGTCTTTTGGAGCTACGGTTATTTATTGGTGAATTTTCTAGTAAAACTGCCAGTTTAGGGGTATTTGGAATGTTTGGGTGAATTGATCAAATTGAACCTTTTGTTTGGTTGGTTTGGCTAGAGATTGTGGGAGGGCACGTGTAGCAATGTCTTACTCGTTTGTCCTCATTTCAATTATTCTATATTGTATGCGGTGAAGCTGTGAGTGGAGGGGTACCACAGTTACCTCCTAACCCGTCGCAGCGCGGTAGGCAAGTAACTTGTATGCTATTATTGATACAATATGTGATGTGTGAATGCATGGTTATACTTGTTTGTATATGTAGTTGAATGCCATGTGTATTTTTCCATTAATGCGTAATATTCAATCTTACCATGAGATCACATCATGTCATGCATAAATTCATAATGACCACGAAAGTGGATTTCCTTCGTAAGACCCATCAATTCCAGTATGGGCATCTGAAAACCCCATCAATTCCAGAATGGGTACGTTTGTCCACCATTCCAATGTGGGCCACGTTGGACGGCCGTATGAAACGTTCTTCATACAGTAACTTTAAAGTGAACACCGACGGGTGTTTCACTCGCTATCTGCAGTATAAGTCGTGATATGTCCATTTCCTTCATTGCATCACTTCACTTCATCCATTCATAAAAATTTGTTTCCGATAAATGTTCAATCTATGATAGCGTATATTGTTCATTAGATATTGATTGTTACTTTCAAGTACTTGCTGAGTCTTTGGCTCATTCTTGCTTTGTTGTTTTATTTAGGTAAATGACAAGGAAGAACGGTATCGTGGAGGGTAGTTCAACACGATGCACTCACTACCATAATCCAAAACATTTGAGAACTTAATATTGTCGTCTATTTATGCCTTGTGTTGAATTGTAATAAGCCAACTTGGCCATATTTACCGTATCTCCCTGAATTGTTCATCTCCACCTCGTTGATTAGAATTGTTGATGAATTCCTATTTCCGTATATCCTTGTTGTATGCAACATCTGGTTATGCATATTGTTGTTATTCTCCTAAAGATTAGTGGTTGTAGGTGACATCTTGACTTCCTTATAGTCAGGGTGTTGCAGTCTCGATCGTTGATTAAAATATATTCCTGACATTCTTAATGAGATATGTCCAAAATCTCAGGGGTTTTAGACCATAGGATCAAAAGTTAGATCGTTTTGTGGATCTTTCAGGGCTTTTGTGGATCATTAGACCAGAGCGGTTAGACTGGACAGCTCGGTACTCAGACCGGTTGAGAAAGGTTGAGCTCGGGATTTTTTTGGTTTCAATGCAAGACTTCCGGTGTAATTTTGTAGCTTTGATCTTCAGAGCTTTCATAGCTATTGGAGTGAAAAGAAAGTTGAATACCGGAGAGGCGAAAAATACGTGGCTCCTATTCACCCCCTCTAGTCGCTAATTCAGTCCAATACAATCTAATTTATTCAAAAAGATATTAACATCTAAAGATTATAATGTTTGACTGTAAATAACTAGAAAACGACTTTCTTGTGTGACTTGAGGGGCCATTACGTAACGCCCCAGGTCCAAATCGGCTCAATCCCACTCCCACTTAGAATAAACTATGCACATGCACTAACCCCACTTACGCTTTTGTCCTCGCCTCATGTAAAAAAGGTTAACCCGTGAGGTTAGTAGTTTAGACTCAAGTGCCCTTATATGTTGGTGCTTCTCAACCTAGACTAGCAAGGTGGTACTAAGCACCACACTCATAAGCCACATCACATGGGCTCGATTCAAATCATTTTAGGTCATCACACCGATCCACCCATCCTAAAAGAACCCGAGGTCATCATCGGACCAACATACCCAGACTGAGGCAAATGGCCAAGACCTCCCCTCTTGGCACACACCCATATGTCCAATTCGGCACATATGCTATGCTGTTTGACACTTATCTAGACCCACAAGCGTCATGCGCCATATGCCCGCGTAGGGGTGTCAATCGAATCCGAATTATCTGTTTTATCTGGTATCTGAATTTGGTTGATAGAGAATATGGTTTAGATTTTTTTCCATCCAATTAATAATTTATCCCCTATTTGTATTCGTATTTGTATCAGCATAAAAAAATATGGATACAAATATGGCATGTACTTTTGCCATCCGAAATGTTATTTTATTCGCACTATTGTATTTGTATTCGAATTCGATAAAACAATATGCATATTTTATTGCAGTATGGCTAATTAGTTGGATGAGTATTTTTTGGTTTAATATGAATTCATATTTTTAGGTGAAATAGATAAACTAGAATGATTAGGTGTGCTATATCATAAATATCTTGCAATTACATAAGTTATAAGGATATCTGAATCCGACTGAATTGAATAGCTATTTGATTCGTATTCGACAATATTTGAATTCATATATGTTTAGAAAATACGAATACAGGAAGACAACTATTTGATTCGTATTTGATCAGTTGACACCCCTATGCCCGCGCCTCTGACCCGCACGCACATGTAACCGCGAGGGTCAGCTCTGATACCATTTATAACGTCCCAGGTTCAAATCGGCTCAGGCCTACTCCCACTAGGAATAAACCACGCAAACACACTAATCCCGCTTACACTTCCATCCTCGCTTCGTGTAAAGGGTTAACCCGAGGGTTACTGGTTTGGACTCAAGTAGTCTTATATGTTGGTGCTTCTCAAGCTGTACTAATAAGATGGTACTAAACGCCGCACTCATGAGCCGCATCATATGGCAAGTAGTCTTATATGTTGGTGCTGCTAGACTAATAAGATGGTACTAAACGCCGCACTCATGAACCGCATCATATGGGCTCAATTTAACTCATTTTGGGCCAAGTTATCACACATTAGATCTACATAGTAAAGTAGTAGTACATCTAACCGCAACCGAAATCATAGTAATCCTCAAGGCTTGTGGCATTTTCCCAGTTCCAGTGAATCACTAGGATATGTGCTAGGTCTATACTACAGCTCTTACATAAGATCCACCGAGTACTTGAGGCCCGACTATGTGTTATATATATATATATTACAAGACGTGCAGCACAAAATCACTTCTTTAGAGCATGCATAGAAAGACAAAGATCAAGGATACACTCGTGCCCTCGCGAAATTCTATCGAAAACGCGTTGCGTGTGCATACAGATGGGCTGTTTGGTGCGCCGTACACTTCCGGTTCATCCGTATCCTCCCCCTCTCTCTCTCTCCATCTCTCTAAAATAGCCTAGCTTGGCGACACGTACATATCAGAATCCACGGCTAGCATCTAGGGAATTGAATTCCTCGAGACGATTTAATTGATTAATTATAAACGTGACAAGGTTGGCTGGGACGGATGTGTACTGTGCATGGTCCCTCCCTAACAGCGGCAAGTACGAAGCCACGCTACTGCAACTAATTTAATCTTGTTGTACGTACTTTAGAGGGCATTCGGCAATTTCTCGGTTGACAAAAGAAGAAATGAAAATAAAATAAAATAAAAGGATATGGTACCCACCTGTCGGTGAGAGGAAAGGTTGGGATAAGGTTGGAGTTGGAGTCTCCAACCCTATCCTCGTATGTGCGTGCGGCCTAGGCTACCTTCTCGTGAGTAGGGATAAAAAAAACCGGCCGATAACCGGTTTATCGGTCGGAACCGGTAAAAAAAATACCAGCCGAAATTTTTAAAATTTGAATTTGAATTTTTGACTCCATAACGTCCTTCCCTAGTTGGTCTAGGCATTCTTATGCTAGATTATGTATTGAAATATTAGTTTTTACTATATTTAGCACTATTAAAACATAAAGGAGGACTTTTTATGTACAACTTGAAACACTTCCTCATTTAATTGGATTGCATGCCGCCATAAGAGAATTGGATTGCATCATTATTTGCTCAGGATTGGATTGATTATTTAATCTTATACTTTCAAATCATTTAGTGACGTGATATGATTAATAAGAGACACGAAAAAGTATTTGCTAATAGTTTGTTCAGCGACACAGATTTCATATGTATGATTACTAGTATCAATATACTTGCATTTGTTTGGCCAGGACTGGCCGACCAAGTCCAACTTTCATATTTCTGCTAAAAATACTAGCTCCTAAGGGTAGCTCATGTAACTAGAAAGCTATCCTTTTAGGAGGTGGAGTCATAAAAGAAGCAATAAAACAATTAATATACAGCCTTTTGAAAATATAAGATAGTTAAGAATTCAAATGGACCTAATATTTTCAACTAGAGTAAATTGCATTGGAGCTCCCTAAACTTGTGCAGTTGTCCCACTCAACACCCTGAACTTGCATTGTACTTTGCCGCCCCCTAAACTTGATCATGTTTGCACCATTGATCAATCAAACATTTAGGTAATTTCACAACCATTGCACCAATGCAATTTACTCTTTCAATTGTGTCTGTGCAAGAGCATACTGCTCATCCTTTTGAAAAATCATGTATGCATGTGTATTTAGAATATATGCATCATTTTTTTTTGGTCTATTGTCATTCCATTAGGCAGCCTTTTAATTCATCAGGGACAGACAATAGTTGCTTTGGGAACGTTTGGATCTATACTTAATTTTTCCATCCTAGGAGAGGATAAACTGGCCTAGTTAAGCTATTGCTTGGAAAATCAAGTTTTTTCTGGTTTTTTGCTGGTTTTTCCGGTTATCGGCCGGTTTTTTTGAAATTTCCGGTAACCGGCCGCCGGTACTTGCCGTCGGCCGGTAAACTCACCGGGACCGAGATTTTGATCCTTGCTCGTGAGCGGTGGTGGCGCGGACGGCCCACGCGCCTCGAACACCGGCCGTTCTGTGATCGCGCCACCCCTCTCATCCTCCTCTTCTTAAGGCGGCTCTTCTCCTCTCTTTTCTTCACCCGAAAACAATGAGATATCTCCCTCAAATTTTGGTTCTTCTTCCTCGATTTGGCTTCGGTTTTGTTTGGGGTTTTGGAGCCGTTGTGCCTCCGTGGCTGAGCCCGACTCCGTCGGTGGTGAGGACTGGATCCCCCTCCTCTTTGCGCATCTTAGTTTTCCTCTTGCTTCCTCCTCTGTTGAGATGTGGTGAGGGATTTAGTTTTGCACCGATTGGAGGTGAAATCCAGCTGGCTCGGGCAAAGTGTAGTATTTTTTTCCTATAAAGACTTGAAGTCAATCTAACTCATAGATGCCAAAAAGACACTGAACTAGTACTTAAGTTGTATAAGATTTCCTGTACATAGTGGTCTTGTCTCAAGAATACATTGACTGTTGGTGAAATTACATACAGCTTGCGCAATTCTCTTGAATGTTGTGTTTTCTATGAAATGTAGTTTTCACCGAATGTTCAGATTTTTAGGAGCAAACTGTTGGTACTTGTCCAACTATTGGCGAAGAAATGGTGGGTTAGGTTAGAGATAAAATATTCGTTATCTATGTATTCAATTTGTATATCTAAGATGATATATTATTTATGTTTTTCCATGTTTTTCTTATTATATTTTATGTTGAAACATTTTCGCTAAACTTTCATGTCAACAAAGCATTTGTGGCTTATTTTTTGTTATGTTCTAGTGTGGGTAGAAATTAGCGTTAGTTTTAATATGTTAGCCTACTAGAATTTAGCCCGATGCGTGGTCAAATCTTAGATCTGTCACTGATTGTTGTACCAAACATTAAAAGTAGGCTGACCTCAAGACTGATACCCACTACGACGGGGTAAAAGTCTCAAGGTCCCTAAAGTGCGGGGAACGGTGTCAGTGAATGAATATTGTACTTATTTATGTCCAAGTTGTCCTTGAGAAAAAAGGTCCCCCACTTTGATACATGGGGGGCATATTTATATCATTACAAGTCCTCTAGGCGACGTTCACCACATCATCTTTCTTGATCCACTGTGGGCCTCGACCCCCTCTTGGTCCTCTGCCCGTAGACCCCCTCGTGCGAAGACCAAGATGGTGGTCCAATTGACCGAGGTGTCAAGGAGTCATCCTTTCCCCTTCACATTTTGCAAACGGGCTAACTTCTTTGGTTCTTCGTCAAGCCATTGGGGACTATGGATTGTCCCCACAACAACTATATTTTTAGAGGATTTGCGATATACATAATTGGTTTTAATTTGTTGAAATGTCATTATTTTCCACACATTAATAATTGTGGACCTATCAAAATTCTGAGATGATAATTATTGTGTAGTTTGGATATGCATGTCCAATTAAATCATTATTGCAACATCACACATCCCTAATTTTGGCATTGAGAGAGACAAAATTCAAAGTGGGTCAAATATGCAGCATTGAGCCATTAACCCTAGATTTCTGGTCCCTAGTCTATATCCCCTCAACATACACGTTAGCATTTGAACTTAAATGACCCTAACACAACTAGGCTCGAAAATAAACTTGTGAACAGAACAAGAGAGAATCTGTCTCTGGCCCTTGCACGTTCTGTTCGATAGATCCGATTCGGCGACCTTACGTTGGTAGTGTTCGGATACGCCACGAAACTTCGAGAGTTTTTGGCAGATACAGACCGTTGCCGCACAGTGAGGTGTTGCCATATGGCAAAGTGTGATACTTTTTAAAAAAAAAAATTGTTTATACATAATTATTGTAGAAATTTTTAAAAATAGTAAGTGGACTCCAAAAATTATAAAAACATTTGTACAGTCTCTTAACATAGTGTACTTACTTATGTAATTTTTTTAAAAAAATTATCCATTCTGAATTTATCTTAAAAATTCATTTAAGTATACTGCATGTAGGAATTTTGTAATATAGAAAATGAGGTCCAAACATTATGAATTTTTTAAGGCTCATTACACAATGGACTTGATTGTGTAATTTTTTCAAAATTTCTTATGTTCTGAAAAGGTTTTGAAAAATAAAGGTTTAGATCTCGAAAATTAGGGTTTTAGGTTTCAGAAATTAGTGTTTCATTATTTCATGTGACTTGGAATTTGTAAAGTTTAGTACCACATGAATCACTCTAGGTGCAACAGGATTACTATAGCAGTAGTGACAGAATTTGAACTCCCATAGTACTACTATTATTTAGATTTTTGGTATCATACTATTTTCTTTCGCTCTGAGTAGTACTAATCATACTACTATTATTGGCAGTATGATTAGAATTGGAACTTCCATTAGCACAAAACTAATATAAACCAGCAAAGTAAGTGATTACCACTAAACTTACTAATTGCGACTGATTACTTACCTCTAAACTAATTGTCGGTGTTTTAGAACCGAAGTTATGTAATGATTGTCTGATTCGGGAGTCTCCAAGACTCAAATCACGTAGAGAGAATGACACATGAATTTTTATACAGGTTTGGGCATTCTTCGGAGAGAATAACAACCCTACTCCTGTGTGGCTATATTGAGTATGCTGGTTACATATCAAGAGAAAGACTGAAATGCAATGTCTTGTGCTCCTGATCGTGTCTTTCTTTTTATCTCCTCTCTGTCGTCTAGTGATTCCTCCTTTTATAGTGTGCTCGAAGTGGGCGACAATTTCTCCAGCCCACAGGACGTATCAATGCTTCAGATGATAGCACAGTTACCGGAGATTACTGTTGGAGAAGTAACGTTCCCACATCACCATACAGTTATCACCAGGATAGAGAGTTTAATCGCGCAGTTATTCCAAAGAATAATAGCGTATACTCACTGTTTAGATGCCCTAATCAATTGGGCCTACTTGTCTGTAAGCTCGATCGATTATAGGGTGGTCATAACTGACCTGGTCGCCCTAAACGACGTTTTGGGGGGGGGGGGTTGAAGTTTCCGCGCGTGCGCCCGAATGCGTACATGTATGATAAAAGCTTTGGATTGCCCATACTTCCCTTTTTTCTATGTATCTTCTTGTTTTCTTTCCAACGGATCAAGAATCACCCCAATCGAAGGTCATATGCAAAAGTTGCGTGTTTTTTCTTTTTGCGAACACCACGCTGTTTTAGCTGTCTCCGAATTGGGCATGGTTTCCTTATCCAAGACCAACTAGGGCAAAGCCTCCCTAGATGGTGTGTCTGATTCCTTGCTGAAGTCGGTATCGTTCTCCTCCTTTTATTCCCTTGCTGTGGCAGATCGAATCCAACTGTAATGGAGAGACCAAACATGAGCAGAACTCAAAACTCTAAAGGAACTAGACACTAAGACCAGCAAAGGACACAACGATGCAAACGAAAGTTCAATAATGCAATGCACTAAAAAGAAAAATTGAGAGTCTAAGACTGATTTGCACAGGATGATCTACTTTTTTATAGTTTTTGTGTGACCTGAGCAACCTGAGCTCAGGAGCAATCTAATCTATGGTAAATTGGAAATTCTCACCGAGTAACCTGAGCTCTAATACCACATGATGCAGGTGAGGTGCCTAATCTTTCGATGAGATTGATAACTATCGATTTTGGTGGATGTCACTCTCGCGATCTAACTACAACCGTACGACGACGCTTGCGCCTTAGCAATCATTGAACCAACTCCGAGATGTTTTTGACGTTGCTGGAAGCGCGATCAACCTAAACACGAGGTTCAATCCCTGTGAGCAATCGAAGAAGTAGCAAGAATAAGATGTAGGCAATCTGATATTACGAATAGGATTGTAGTGTAGATAGTATTGAAAAACAAAGATGAGTTCCCGAAGGCTGTCTCGACAGGTGGTCGTCCGACAATCCTGAAGAACAGAAGTTTGCACAATGGCTAAATCTAAACTCAACGAAATCCCTGTTCTAGCAAAGGGAGGCGGTGGCTCCTATATGGGGAGAGCCCAGGGGTGGCGGCCAGGGAAGTGGATGCATGCCCTAGGGTTACAAGGTCCATGGGCCCAAGTGGAGGGGGCGTAGCACCCTTTTGACTTGGGCTCAGAAACAGATGTAGACTTTTTTGATGATTGTGGTCGGCTCAGATGGAATTTGAAAATAGGGTTGGATCCGTTGCAAGTAGACTTGATAAGCTTTCCATGAAGTCTGAGAACGTCCCAAACGATGTCCGTATGAAGAAGTTACAACCATTTAAACTTAGTATTGTCGCGGCAGTACTAATCCGAATCCAGAACAAGCCCAACTCGAACTCTTGCTTGAGTCGGACCCAAAGTGGCATGGTGAGCTCCATTGTGACATCCATGCATGTACGTGACTCCACCTGCCTCTCCTTCGTTCTTTCCCATGTTGCTAAGCATAATTAAATCACGTGCATTAGTTAACGGTCTATTCTTAGTAATATCTAAACCTAGGAACGAATTCACGTGGTAAATAAGTTAGCGAGCACGAGCTCGAGTAAGTGGTCCTTGTAACAGTTGTTGTGGATGAGTTGTGTGTGTAGACACGGTAGTATCCATGGGAGGGATGTCCTCATCAGGAGCGGTAGACGATCTTACAAACCGAAGATGGTCGTAGAACGGTGGTCGAAGGAAAGACTCTTCGACTGGTATTACATTTGACCAGAAACAGACATGGTCAATAAGTTTATGGGAAACCTTACGACCACAAGGTGGTGGTAGAAAATATTACGACTACAAAGTGGTCATAGTATGATAATCGGAAGTAAATCCTTTCCGACTGGTATTTCACTTGACCAGAAAAAGACTTGGTCAAGAAGATAATTTCGCTTGAGGTGTAAAGACAGACTCTGTTTTTTCGAATAGGCAAATTTTTGAATCTGAATCGACTCTCATAGACCTGTCTATTGGAGCGGTTTCTGAAGAGGTGGCAACTGTTAGGTTGCCACGTCTTAACCCACGTGCGCGATTATAAAAATTTACCATGGGTGCGGTTGTAGGGTTCTTACTTTTCTCCAATCACTCCAACTGTTCATCAAGCTTTCTCATTCTCCGCCGCCAACCAAATCATAGGCCTCCAAGCCTCCTCCCCTTGAGAAAGATGGTTGGAGCCGCTTCCCAATGGGTCGAATAGGAGATGGACACAGCCAAGATAAAAGCTCTGGTCGCCGCCAAGAATATCCCAAAGATAGAGTTCGTGAAGTGGATTGAGGCTTCTTGGCAACATTGGTCATCGGGGAGATTTGGCAAATCCCCGTCTTCCAGGCATATTGTGAGTGTGGCATTCGATTTCCTACTCACCTTTTCCTCGCGCTCGTACTCGTACACTTTGGGTGGAATTAGTGAACCTCATTCCCAATTCCATCACAATGTTAGGTGTGTTCGTATACTTGTGTGAGGCCTACCTAGGGATTCCAACTGACTTGGAGTTGTTCCAGTATTTCTACAGGATGACCCGGCTGACGAGAGTCGCCAGTAGCTATAGTCTGAAGCTCCACGATGGAAAGTCGCAGGAGTACATTCAGATGTTCACTCGGTCGTCATGGCTGGGATGGGAGAAGAGGTGGTTCTATTGGGAGACGAGCAGTGAAGACGGCCTCTCTTTCGCTGGGAACACCGCTGAGAAGATTTCTTTTTGAGATTCGACTCCCAATGATCTTGGTCGGATCGCCCCCTACATTCAAGCCATCATAGACCTGAAGGAGGAGGGGCTCACCGATTGGCACGTGGTGCAGGATTTCATCACGCGCCTCATTAGCCCTCTGAAGAAACGAGCACATCCCATGTAGAAGTACTCGGGTCGCAAGACCCGACTATAGATTATGAGCAGGGTAAGTAAACTTTCAATTTAGCTCTATGTATATTGATTTTGAACTTGGTTATTGAAAGTTTATTTGCTCCTGCAGATCTCACACAAGCGAAAATTGACGCTCAGGTCAAGCTCGTTTGTGAGAAATCTCCGCCACCAAACGTGGTGGCTCCTCATATCCTTGCGGTTTTGACCGCAGAGGATATGAGGGAAAGCCTAAAGGTAATCAAGGACCGATTTCTTCTCTAGGTTCTCGTAGTCGTAGAAAAACATACGACTAAGTACTGGTCGTAGAAGAACTTACGATCGGAGAATAGTCGTAGAAAAACTCACGACTAGAGGTTGTCATAGAAAAACTTACGACTAGGTTCTGGTCGTAGAAGAACTTACGACCGCTTAGTAATACTTCTTTTTCTGACTTCTGTAGAAAGTAGGCATGGAAGACCGTTGAGACGACGAAGAGGTCGAATTGATGGTCATTAGCGCGGCGATGGAGCAAGTCGAGGCTCCTCCGGCCAAAAAGCGTCGGCTCGTGAAAGTCGCCGATAAGGGAGGCGCAGGCTCGAGATCTGCTGCTCGGACCGGGCCCTTTGCATGGTTCACTGCAGAAATGGCTGCTACAGAGAAGGCAAATGCGGTCGAAGCAGCTGAAGCACTTAAATGCAAAGCCCCCAACATCAAGGTACCCTTTTACTAAGATAATAAGACTTTCGCAGTTTCTGTCTCTCGTGGATTTGTCAAGCAACCATTAAAGGAGAACTGAAAGAGTTTTATGTGTTTTGTGAAGGAAACCGCTGCACCAGCAGTGTCTATGGTCGAGGGCAGTGCTGCCCTTGATGTGGTCAAGACAGGTCTCAACCATCCGGAGAGTCAGGAGGCTCAAGGAGCGGTAGTGCCCACTCAAGACCCACGACCAAACATGGTCGTGGTTGAGAAGAAGTCGAAGAAATCATTTTTTACAGAAGGTTTCTTTCAAATTCAATATTAAATCTGGCACACAAAGGTTTGTAGAAAGTCAAAAGTGTAAGAACAACATTTAGCTTTTGTTTTTTTTACCATTTGACGTGTTTTCCTTTTTTTGATCTTAGTCTGACTCCTCCAGCCCTCAAGGACGTTCCTGTCGAGGAATCCACTGCTATTTCTTCGGCAGCTGGAGGAATGACAGTGGCGATGTTCGAAGGGTCGTCCACTACATGAGTGGTGGAAGATGTCGTTACCGCTGAAGCACCTGCAACCACAGGAGTGGTCATAGAGGCTGAGATGAAAGAGGCGCATGATGCAGCGGAGGCATCAGGCCAAGGCGATGGATCGTTGGGGCACCGCGTCGGGAAGGAAGTCATCGTCGACGTTCCTCTCGGTCCCCAAGGAGATGTCATCACCGAATCAGAAGAAGAAGAATATGTTAACTTCTTTTCTGAATTCTTTGGTCCGGCTTCCATTGTCGGATCTTCTACTTTCAGGTCTCGTACCAGAGTTCGACACCCCAAGGATATTCTAGACAGGGGGAATGTTTTCGATGACAAGCGTCTCGAAAAGGTGTTGTGGAATTGGGTTCAAGAGCTTGATGAACTGAAGAACCCTACATGCGTACTCTCCATGTTTGCTCGAATATGCATCAACGTAAGTACTTGTTACTCAACATTTATATATGTGGCTTTTATCGCCTCTCACAGTCCTTCTTTATGTAGAGAGCTCTAGCGAAAATTTTCACTGTTGCAGAGTACAATAGACAACTTGTACAACTACGATAAGAGAAGACGGAACACTGCAAGCAGGCAGAAAGATGGTAAGTCAGTATTACTCATAATTGTTTATGTTTCAACCACTTGTACAGTGCTTATAGGGATTATTGTAGGAGAACTTACAACTATGTGATGGTCGTAGATGAACTTACGACCAGAGAAATATCATAGAAAAACTTACGACTAGATACTGGTCGTAGGAGAACTTACGAACAGAGGATTATCGTAGAAAAACTTACGACTATGTACTGGTCGTGGAAGAACTTACGACCAGGGAAATGTCGTAGAAAAACTTACGACTGGATAATGGTCGTAGGAGAACTTACGACCAGAGAATTATCGTAGAAAAACTTACGACTAGTTATTAGTCGTAGAAAGACTTGCAACCGCTTGTCCTACTCATGTCTACTCTTTTCCTATGTAGGTTCAAGAGCGACGAAAGGTCCTTGGTCGATTCGCTCGACTACGAGAAAGTCGAGACGAAAAAACTAAGAGAAGATAAAGAAACACTTATGAAGAAGCTTCAAGAGGCAAACTCAGTAATTCAAAAGTTGCAGGGACAAATAAACGGTAAGTGCTGAACTTAAGACCGCTTATAATCTTCTTTTCTTTTTCTAACCCTCATTCCTTTTCAGAAAAAGAGATCGAAATGGGGAAGCTCGAAACCAAGGTCAAAGACAAGACCATGGTTGTTCACGAGATTTCATGTGTCGCTAAAGAAAAAGATCAGGAGGTTAAGTATTTGGAAGAGCGCGATGCGAAAAGCACCGCTTCTCATGACGATGAAGTCAAGAAGTTAGATTCTCAACTGGCAGATAAACAAGTCTTTTCTTGTGACCAGTTTTGTTTTCCTTTAGGAGTTACTTTATCTGACTATCCTTATTCTTTTTAGAGCAAGCAGTCGAAATAAAACAACACCGTGAGGCTTCGACTTGTAATTAGGAGGAAATGAAATCGATGAGGATTAACCTTCATGACAACATTTCTATCCTTAACAATGTACTCAGTGGGCTACATACCGAGGAAGTCACTCCTCGTGAAGACACGATAATTGCTCACTTGAGTACCATTGAAAAACAAGTCGGGACTTTGCAAGAGTTGGTGACCACTCTGCAGACCAGCCAAGCTGATTCGATAAAGGAGGCGGTCGAATGTGGAATAAATTTTGTTCTGGCAAAACTTAAAGCTCATGACTCCAACTTTAATATGCAACCTGTCAAAGTCGACTTCGACTGCTTTGAAGCAGAAGCAAAGCGGTTGATGGAAGATATGCAGTCGATCAGTATGGAAGTCACGGGGGAGATGCATATAGGATCTCCTTCATTAGAGTAGTTTTTAATAGGAACCTATAAAGACAAGTTTGTTGATATATATGATCATTTCTTCTTCCTGAAAAATTATCTTTTCGAGTAGTTAGTAACTCATAAGATAATGAATGTAAAAAGAGATTAGGACTAAGAATTGAAGTCATATTACTAACTTTATCCTAGCCCCTGACTATTTATTTAGTTTATTTAGATAAACTAAGTAAATAGTGTTAAAAGGATTTTCTGAAAAAAGAGAGATTTGGCTAACTTATAATATGTGATCCCGATTATAATGCACTGGTCGTAAGAGTAGTAACAAGTCGACGCTAGGAGTTTCCTTTAGTGGGCTGGACCACGTGCAGAAAGGAAATACTTCGACTAGATGATATTACCATCTCCGACTAGATTAATCAAATAAAGAGCGGCAACTTGAGTTAGACAAATGTCTGGAGTTCCTTTAGAATCTGTTCGACCTTTTCGAGTGCACTCAATAGGTTTGTCCTGGTAGCAAGAGTTAGAAACTGGACCACGCTATAAAGTTCCTTCTAGTGGGCTGGACCACGTGCAGAGAGGAAAGATTTCGACTAGGTGTTGTGTCTTTCTCCGACCAGTTAGAACCAACCGAGTTTACCAAGAGTAGTCGAACAAATTACCAAAGTGTACTATACTTAGAGTATTTTCAAAACGAATGCAGAAATAAACTAACATACTAAGAGTTGGTCTGAAAATATTTTGACCATATTTATTGAACCCGAGCTCTTTGTTTTGGTAGCAAAAGTGAGGAACGAGTCAACACTGGGAAGTTCCTTCTAGTGGGCAGGACCACGTGCAAAAAGGAAAGACTTCGACTAGGTGATGTTCCTATCCTTTTGACCAGTGTAAAGAAGTGCTGGGTACTGGTCGTAGAAAAAATTACGACCAGGGGATAGTCGAAAAATTATTGAAGCGCTACTCAAAGTAAGATAATAAAGATAGAAAGAACCTGATACTTTATCGTCGGGGTGGTTGGTTACACATAAATTTGCGTAACTGGTCGATGTTCCAAGATTTCGATAGAATCCGACCATATTCCATTGATAGTCCTACCGAACGTGGTCGTGTAACTTCAACCAATGTGTAAGGACCTTTCCACTTGGGGGAAAGCTTATTTCGATTAGACAGGGATTGAATTTTCTTCAATACCATGTCACCTATAGCAAGGCTGCGAGGTTGGACTTTACAATCGTAGTATTTGCGCAGGGCTTGCTGGTAGACTACTGAACGGATTAAGGCTTGATTTCTCTTCTCTTCGAGTAGGTTGAAGTCATCTGCTCGAAATTGTTCTTTGGTAGAGTTGTTGAAAGTTTTGACTCGTTTCGACCCGATCTTTAGTTCTGGTGGAAGCATGGCTTCGGCACCGAAAACTAGAAAAAAGGCATTTCACCTGTGGCCCAACTAGCAGTCGTACAAATTGCCCATAATACTAAGTGTAATTCTTGTACCCAAGCCTCCGAGCGCTTGACAAGCTGGTCGAAGACTCGAGTTTTGATTCCCTGCATTATTTGGCCATTCGCTCTTTCTACTGCACCATTGCTTTGAGGATGGGTAACAGATGCGTAACACACTTTGGTACCCAACTCGTCGCAAAATTCTTAAAATTTTACACTCGAAAATTGCTTACCATTATCTATGATTATTCGACTTGGGACCCCAAATCGAGTAATCACGCATCTCATCATGAACCGTTTTGCGGCTTCCGTTGTTATCCCAGTCACATATTCGATTTCGATCCATTTTGTGAACGTATCAATAGCCACAAAAAGGAACTTGAAACCTCCTAGGGCCTTTGGGAACGGTTATAGGATATCGAGACCCCAGATCGCAAAAGGCCAAGATAGAAGAATTATTTACAATGCCTGAGCCGGTTGGTGTATCTGCCTGCTATGAAACTGGCATTGTACACCCTTCTTAACCAACTCGTTGGCATCGTAGAGGGTTGTTGGCCAGCAAAAACCTTGTCAAAAGGCCTTTCTGACCAGCGTTATGTAGGAAGCATGAGTTCCACAGATGCCCCTGTGTATGTCGTGAAGGAGGTTTAGCGCTTCCCACTGCGACATGCATCGCATGAGTACCGCTTGAGTGCCTCGTTTGTAGAGGACTCTTTCAACAAAAGTATACATTTTGGTCTTTCGGGATAAGCGATCTGCCTCAGGATCGTCATCGGGTATTGTACCCTTCTGAAGATACTCGTAGAAGGGATTCATCTAGGTATCCTCGTATTCTAGAGAGGCTGTCTTAATAGGAGTTGTCTCTGGTGTTTCGACTAGATACGACTTTTGGAGTTGCTCCAAGAAAACTCCTTTTGGTACTTGCGATCGGGAAGAAGCCATACGAGGAAGCTAGTATGCAAGGAAATTATCCTTTTGAGGGATAAATTGTACCTCGAAACTGAAAAAGTGCTTTTCTAGCTTTCAGACCTCCGATAAGTACTGAGACATGGTTGGATTAGAGCACTGGTACTCTTTTCCAACCTGATTCATGACTAGTTGAGAGTCTCCTCTCATGAGTAGCCGTCGAATCGCGAGTGCTTTCGCAGCTTGTATGCCAGCTAGCAAACATTCTTACTCTACCACGTTGTTAGTAGCCTGAAAATTTAATTGAATAGTATATTTTAAGGTCTCTCCGGTATGAGATTCCAGAACCACTCTTGCCCCCGAGCCACTTAAAGTAAGTGGCCCATCAAAGTACATCGTCCACTAGTCTTGGGTATCGTACTGGGGATCCTGAACAGGTTCAGGATTTGTCCATTCGGTGACAAAGTCTGCCACTATCTGGGATTTAATGGCCGTTCGGGACACAAAATAGAGGTCGAACTCCTCAAGTTCTACTGATCATTTTGTCATGCATCCCGCTGCTTCCCTGTTCTGGAGGACCACTCCTAAGGGAAACTCAGACGGCAGAATTATCTTGTACGCCTGGAAATAATATCGTAGTTTCCTTGAAGACATGAGGAGGGTATAAAGAAGTTTTTAGACCACGATCGAAAAATGACCTGGTTGAGTGGAAGTGATCGGGCAGTCACTCTTCTCGAATGAGATGGTGACTTTCGACCACTTCGGCAACTTAGTGACAAGAGGAGGGTCAATGGAGTTTAGCTCGCGTTCAACAGCCTTAAGCTGTCGTTTGACTCGTATGTCGACGACCCACCATGGATATGCTTGATGCTATGGTCAGGATCTTAGAATGACATCTCCTCGTTGTTGTACGACTGGGTACGACCACTCGCTCGCCCTACCTCTTCGAGGGTAGGAAGTGGTCCTTTGTCACTGTAGTAGTCTTCGAGTTTTCGTTGGAAAACCCGACATTTGCGAAGGTCATGTCCTACATTTTTATGGAAAGGGAACTGATGAACCCTAAGGTTTGATTTGCTGTCCCGATCTTTCAATGAGAACGATAAATCCAGTAGGCGTCGCTCAACTCTGACGATCTCGGCTACGAACACGCAAGGCTCGAAACCACGCAATCGCTGAACTGATTGACAAGTCGTTATCAACCGTGCACGAATACCCGATTGACCTGACCACGAAGGTCGATTCCTGCATACACCGAAGAAGTACGCAAGAACAAGATAAAGCAATCTAAAATTGTAAATAAAGATTGAAATATTAAAATTGGGATTTCAAAAGCGGTATTATGGTTGGTCTAGTCGACACAAGCCAAGACACGAAGTTGCAACAAGGCTAACTTTTAACTAAACAAAATCCAAGGAAACTAGACGGGGTGCGTCCTCCTTAAATAGAGGATGAGGAGCTACAAATCTAAAATAAATAGCGGGGTAGGACTAAAGGCACAAATTACTGTTCATGTGAACAGTAATCACACCCCCAGGTGGGTCGGCGGCATATGGGCCAATTCTGGTACGATTACAAGGCCCAAATCGGCCTAAATTGGTGACATAGCACCTTCTTTTGATGATTTCGAAGTCTACAGAAGTATTTTGGAGGTAAGGCTGGATCCATTGGAAATATATCGTCGTTAGCTTTCCAACAAGCCTAAGAACACCCGAATCGGACTCCGTTTGCAAAAATTATGTCTGTTTTAAGTTGGTGCTGTCAGGCTGATTTCGGAGGCCGAACTGGATTCCAAAACGGGTCCAGCTCGAACTGCTTGCTTGTCTTGGACCAAAAGTGATATGGTGCTGCACATATATATATATTTCATCATTAGGTAGCATCATATAGTTCATATAATATAAAGACACTCCTAGAAACAAGCTCACCTGATAATTTAAGTGAAGCGTACGAGCTCTTGTACTTGGAACAACAAGCATAGCAAATATGGTTGTATCCATAGGGGTCATGTCCTCATCATCCTTCCTTTCTTGAAAACAAAGTCGTCCTCAGCTTTTGATAAGCTGAAAATAGGGTAACAAAGAAGCCAAGGTGTATGCATGGTATATGTATGTGTCATCTGTTTTAACGGTTCTTCGTTGTTGTACAATTAATGTTAGACGATAACAGCGATTATAAAAGATCATTGTATTATTAACCCAAGAGTAATCATATATGTGAATGATCAAAACAAAATTTCTCACATATCAATTATTGCAACTAGTTTTGCAAATGTAAGTGAAGCATTTATGCAGTTCAAATCTCTGAATTTGTAAACTTGCAGTGATAGCACATAAGGGCAAATCTAGCACTTTTGAAATCAAACAAAATTCATTCATATAATCATATTTCAATTGAGTGTTAGCAAATTCATCTAGCAAGGGTGAAACGATTTGAAAGTTCTTCCATAGTTCAACATTATTATGCACATTGTCAATACTATTTGGTGGAATAAGAGGCGAACACATAGGGATTGAATGATCACTAAATTTTATTTTTCTCTCACAATGAACAAGATTCAGCACACAATAATTATTGTTTAAAACAACAAACTTCAATTCATCCATGTGATCACAAGTTATGCATATTCGATATACCATAAATTGATTGTCTACACCATAATCTCCAACTAATTTAAAACAGTAGGTGTAGGTGCTAGATAGAGAATTTAGCGATGAAAGTTCAGAAACTTTCTTCATAGCACATTCCAAACTAACGGGCTCATTAAGCATGATATAACACAACGCATCAGAAGTGGATATTCTATCAAGTACTTCCTTATGTGTAATTAATTCGACATGTGCGAAATTATGTGACTTCAGATTAGCACATGGTTCATTCAAGTTAACACAAGGAATATCAAAAGATTGCACTACAACAGGTATATACTCACAAGGATGCTCTATGTCATGCTGTAACATCAAATCGGTAACTTTATCATTATTGTCCTCCTCAGATACTGTAGATACCTCAAACTTCTCCTCTGATGACATAAGATGCGCCAGATCATCATTCATCTCTTCAAGCGTGTCGCCGCTATCTGTGGATGGAGTAGGAGGTAAAATAATTTAGCATTTTCAGTTACCTTAGGTTGCACCTCGCTTGTGACCATGGGTGGTGGAGGTACAAAACGACGTTGCAATTTCCTCTTCATCTGCTCCCATGTGTACATGAAGTGATACTCGATATTCGACCTCCAATGTTGAACATCACCGATAAGTGCCGTCCTTGCCCTTCTCATCTTCTCATAAGGATCAAGGTCATGTCTTTCAAAGTGGCTTTCCAACATAGTAACCCATATGAAATAGTCCAACGATGTACTCTCAGCGGTGAGTGGCATGATGCATAATGGTAGTTGTTTACCTTTGAGTTCAAATCTGCCCGTGATGTGATCGTAATCTACCAACTTCAACCATCCTGTCATTGTTAGTAGAAAACGAGGAAACAAATTACAATGTATATACTCCTATCAACTACTAGGTTTGGGCGTTTCAACAGTTGCTCTCTCACAACGCCTTACCAAGTTCTTACTAGTTCTTACAAATGCAGCAAAGAAGTGGTACAACCGGTGGCTGATTCGTGATACTCTCACTTGTGATCAGCCCAACGATTGCGAGGAACGACACCTGCTGAGTTAGTAGAAAGTGGAGCTCGGAAGGCTAGTATGTAGCAAAGGAATAGCAATTATTCAATTCAGCATGCAAAGTTGAAAAGCAGTTCAAAGTACTAGTCACAAGTGCTGATCCTAGTCTAATCAAAGTTTAGCTCATCAAAGCCCCACTAAGAGATATGTATGTACGCACACGCAAAGATAATGTGACTTGATGTAAGCAATGAAAAACCTCACAACAAGTGCTAGGAGAGACACTAACCAACTACTCAAACTTATTTGTAGGGCACAAGATGGTTCACACGATGTAGAGCACAAAAACGGAATAACGTGCAGCGTAAACAACCCTTTAGTTTAAGCAAAAAATAATAGTTAGTCTCGAGAGATGAAAAAGCAAAGTTTTATATGGCTTATATATACTCGTTTGAAAGGGTTCGATGGTATTTACAACTTTCCAGTTGAGGCGAACCCCAAATTCTGAAGGGAAGACTGAAAGAAACGGCAAAAACCGAAACCGAAAACTTGTGACGCGAATTCGGAGCCGAAAATGACCGATTTTGGGTTCCCTGGAGGGAGTCTGATGCATTAAGTGGAAAGTATGTGCCTCGTTGTTAGCTTTCCAACGAGTCCAAGAACATCCAAATCGGACACCATATGCAAAAGTTATGCCCGTTTTACTGAAGGTCTATCGGAAACGGAATCGTACTTGGATTGGAAATCAACTCAGTTTCAATCTTTAAATTGCTATATCTTTTGATTCCGTGGGCTAATCTTGCTAAAAAAATTTATGCAAGCTTGTGGCTATATGTAGAAGGGCTCCACCAATTTTCACTGGTTTTTGGTGTAAGATTATTATTTTTTTCTACCACGGCTTTTGTTTTGTGTGGCGGCCTCTTTCTCCTTATATTATTTTTCCGACCCTAGGGTTTTCCGCGAGTCGCAAAAAAAAACAAAGTGTTCTCTCTTTTTTGGGGCGGGTTAGAGGAGTTCTAACCCATGAATTTTATGTTTAGATGTAAAAACTATGAACCCTAAAACAACGATCAAACGACGCAAAGGAAAAACACAAGAAGCAATCTAGACAACGACCAACTAGACAACAACTAGAGCTAAAGATCAGCAACTACACATGACAATGCAACCAAAGATTTAACAAGCAAACTGAAAAGAAAAAATTGCAAAGGCTCAAGGGGCTCGGTATGGATGATAGATGTAAATTTTTTTGGACAATTTTCTAGACTCTAGGTATGAAAAACGAATCTACTACTAGAAAACCGGTAACTCTCACCGAAGAACTGTAGCTCTGATACCACCTGATGAACCCTAAGGTCTGATTTGTTGGCCCGATCTTTCGATGAGAACGATAAGTCCGGTAGGCGTCGCTCAACTCTGACGATCTCAACTACGAACACGCAAGGCTTGAAACCACGCAATCCCTGAACTGATTGACAAGTCGTTATCAATCGTGCACGAATACCCGGTTGACCTGACCACGAAGGTCGATTCCTGCATACACCGAAGAAGCACGCAATAACAAGATAAAGCAATCTAAAATTGCAAATAAAGATTGAAATATTGAAATTGGGATTTTGAAAGCGGTATTATGGTTGGTCTAGTTGACACAAGTCAAGACACAAAGTTGCAACAAGGCTAACTTTTAACTAAACAAAATCCAAGGAAACTAGACGGGGTGCGTTCTCCTTAAATAGAGATGAGGAGCCACAAATATAAAAGAAATAGAGGGGTGGGACTAAAGGCATGAATTACTGTTCATGTGAACAGTAATCACGCCCCCAGGTGGGCCGGCGGCATATGAGCCAATTCCGGTACGATTACAAAGCCTAAATTGGTAACATAGCACCTTCTTTTAACGATTTCAAAGTCTACAGAAAGAATTTAGAGGTAAGGCTGGATCCGTTGGAAAGATCTCGTCATTAGCTTTCCAACAAGCCCAAAAACACCCAAATCGGACTCCGTTTGTAAAAATTATGTCTGTTTTAAGTTGGTGCTGTCAGGCTGATTCCGGAGGCCGAACTGGATTCCAGAACGGGTCTAGCTCGAACTGCTTGCTTGTCTTGGACCAAAAGTGACATGGTGCTGCACATATATATATTTCATCATTAGGTAGCATCATATAGTTCATATAATATAAAGACACTCCTAAAAACAAGCTCACCTGATAATTTAAGTGAAGCGTACGAGCTCTTGTACTTGGAACAACAAGCATAGCAAATATGGTTATATCCATAGGGGTCATGTCCTCATCAGGAACCACCTAGGCTTGTCGTTCTTCAGCTCGGGGTGCTTACCTTTGCCTCGATCGGGATATTGCTTGGAACTTCGTAGTTCCTTGTCACTTACGACCAATACTTTCTTAGAACTGTTGGCTTGAGGTTTTTATCCCTTCACCTTGTTCTTAGATTTCTTGGCCTTTTTGTTCTTCTTGCTACTTCCGCCTGCTTCTTGGGGATTCTTATCGTCTCGATCGATGGTTTTGTTCCACTCGAGTGCTTCTGCAGTAGTCGCATATCGATCGTCCATCTCTAAGAGTTCAGCGACGATAGCCGGAGGATTTAAAGCGATGTCCTCTGTAATTCTTCTCTGCGGCACTTCGCTTGAAGGCTCGTAATGATGAGTCGAAATCTCGTGAATTGAATTTCGAACCCGATCAAGCACTGATGAATTGATGTAAGGTCTCGTGGTCATTTTGTCTTATGCTGTGCAGGTCGTCGTCCTTTCCAGGGCAATTAATTGTAGGTACTCTGGAAGTTAGCCAGCAGAAGATCACAAAGGTGTCGCCACGAGTAGATCAACTCGAGTGGTTAGTTTAGCAACCATGATCGAGCGGACCCTTCGAGCACAATCGGAAGGTAATTCTCCAAGATACACTCTCCTCCTGCTGCTGCTCGACAGCGATCGTGTAGATTTGGAGGAACTCGATGGGATTATGAGACCCATCGAATTTCTCCATGTTCACTGGTCGAAATCGCGGCGGCCAGCGAACTGGTAGGAGGTCAATCGAGAATACCCTACATCCGGTAATTACTTCGTAACGCCTCCTTTACAGAAAAGAAGGGTTGTCGTCATCAGGTGATTGTACACGACGATATCCAGCAGTGAGTGATCCCAACTTATGATAAGTCTTGATTCTACGAGGGTAATACTCCCCGTATCTCGTTTGCTGCTGCATACCTCTGTGTGAGAGTGGTGAACGATCACCTCTCCTGAGAGCTTGTTTATCTTCAGGCGTTCGAAGAGCCTTTCTCCGATTAGGAGAACGGCATACCCTGTTGTTGCGCCGATCTCTGTGCGGTAGTTGTTCGAATGTCTGGAAGCTGATGGAGTCGTACCACTACGACTTCCAGAATGATGACGGCAAGGGTGCTCGAGTCTGGTCATCGCACTTCGAAGCCTTCATGCAATCTCTTGCACGAAGAGGTCGTAGCCAGGCGCTCGGGCAATCTCTCGAGTTGGGTTCTCGAGTAGTTCGCTGATATGTTGGAGTTCCTGAGCTTCCTCTGACTGATACTGAAAGCGTTCAGGCATATTTCTCTAAGCTTCTATTCTTTTCTATAGAGTTGTCTAAGGATCGTCCATGTATAATCCTTGAGTTTTCCTCAATGAAGTGCGATTATCTCAAGGATTTCTCGCACGCTCATCAGAGTGTTGATCCTGTTCATCATCGAAGGTGTCCTTACCATTGCCACGAGGGGTCGCAATGTGTGATCGTAGGGGAGTGTCCTCAGTCCTTTCTCTAGGAGAGTGATCATTACCTGAGGGAAGGATGGAGACTTCCTGTTAATGACCTCTACTTGCGTTCGAGGCCTCCTCGCTTGAGGAGTAGTCAAAAGACACCGTCTGGTGACTTGGAGCAAAACCCTCTAGGAAGGGGATTTTCGGGCTATAACTGTCTCCGTCCGCAAATGAGCCCTGCGATGGGATGATCGAACTCGCAGGGAAAGCATGTTCGACCCCATCCTCTATGGGGCTAACCGGAGAGACAGTACCAGCAGGTGCTGATGAAGCTCCGGAATGATGGCTTCTAAAACTTATCGTGCCAGGTCGGACTGTCTTAAGCGGACTTAAACATCTGGAGAGGGCCCTCGCCGTGTCCTGGGTCTGCCTCGGAGCAGTCCTGATTGTGGTCGAATTGACCCTTGCCTTTTGAGGAAATTGGTTCCTCATTTGGACGTAACGTTGTGGGGGATAAGGATCCATCCTCAACTCCATCGGTGGTATGGTCTCCTGGAGAATGATCTCCGAAGGTGATATCACCATCGGATGATACAATACTCGACTCGTAGTCGAAGCCGGCATCCATGTCGATATCTACGTAATCAACCAAGTCGAACCAGTTCTCCTCGTTTCACTCTCTTGCCATGGAAGCATTAGAGTTGGGAGAAAATAAATGAAACTTGATGACCAGAAGATCCCCACGGTTGGCGCCAACTGTCGGTGTTTTAAAATCGAACTTACATAATGATTGTTTGATTCGGGGGGTCTTCAAGACTCAAATCATACAGAGAGAATGACACAAGAATTTTTATACAGGTTCGTACCTTCTCTGGAGAGAATAACAACCCTACTCCTGTGTGTCTATATTGAGTATGCTGGTTACAGATCAAGAGAAAGACTAAAATGCAATATCTTGTTCTCCTGATCATGTCTTTCTTTCTCTCTCCTCTCTGTCGTCGGGTGATTCCTCCTTTTATAGCGTGCTCGAAGTGGGCAATAATTTTTTCCAATCCAAAGGGTGTATCAATGCTTCGGATGATGGCACAGTTATCGGAGATTACTGTTGGAGAAATAACTTTCCCACGTTGCCAAGCAGTTATCACCAGGACAGAGAGTTTAACCATGCAGTTATTCCGAAGAATAATAGTGTATACTGATTGTTTAGATCACCATGCGGCAACAGGTGCTACAGTATATTACCGCACGGTCACCGTACGGCAACGAGTGCTACAGTACATTACCGCACACCATACGGCAAGAGGCGATGTGGAAGCTGTTACCGCACGGTAACAGATACCATATCTACGAATACGTGTTGAAAACATACCATAGCTACCAAAAATTCGAACTTCGATAGCGCACTGCCCCCAGGCCAACCAAGTGGTGCCAACCTGTGCGCTGCGAACTCATGCGCACAGTGCAACTCGCCCTGGGTATCGCGAGACGAGGGGTTTGCTTACCGTTGCTCCCGGTAGGGCCACCACCTCGACTTTGACCGGCCGACCCGCCTTCTCGTGCACACGTGTGGTTGCCGCGGTACGCGCGTACGTCCTCCCGTTTGAGTTTCATGTGAAAAACGCTGCTGCAGATGGTCATTTCCGCCGGACGTATGGTACGTACGTCCGGACCGGCCGGGCACGCCTAAACTCGGGTGGGCTAGCTGTCCTTCGCTTAGCACGTGGTACCGGTTACTGGTACCATTGATGATGACTGATGAGACGATTCTTGTGTTCGTTTCTGCTTCTTTGTACTGTGTCGTCTTATCAGTAATGTTGGCCTAACTAGATTTTTTGGCTTAACCTGGTGTTCAGGGCAGGGCAGGGCAGGACGTACTTACCTACAGGGATTAATTAGCGCCTTGGACCCGAGGAGAGAGAGAGAGAGAGAGAGAATCAAACTTAGTTTGTAGCTTGGGCTTCGCTGACGCACATTGTGCACTAGCTTTACCTGTACATCTTGTCCAATAATGAATGAGGTGGCATGTTCTTCCTGCATGCCGTGCTACCATCCGGCATCCCGGAAGAATTCCCTACGGTAACTAAACTGTTTCACATGATTTTTTTTATTTTTTGTATTTCAAGTAGGTAGGGCCGAAACGACGGGTGCGACACATGCATGATCCGTATCCAATGGGATGGATTGGCTCCGATCGTTGCCTTTCCTGTAGGGCGTCTAGAAGTAATGGTACTCAATAGGTTAGCTTCAAAAAAAAAAACAACTAGTAATCGATGTTTAGGAACATCATTCAAGCATTCATGAAGCGAACGGCACGCACAGTGAGTGGATCACAGCCTGAACAGGAGGAACTCCTAGTCAGCACGACTGACAATGGCACAAACCCTACCCAGTTTAGCTTTTGCTGGAACGTAGCAGCATCAAAAATCGAATGATGGATTGCGTTGGCTGCTTTTCAGTTCGTTGAACTTGGAATCGATCGATAACGTTGTGGCCCAAGAACTTGGAATGGAAGCAAGAGCTGCGCAGGGGCATGGGCTTCCAAAAACAGTAGGGTTCGGCCGAGGTGCATCCGTGTGCAAGCGCAACGGACCGAGCGGCAAAGGCAAAACGCGTTGGACGTGGGCCTTTTCACAGCGTTGCCCTGCAGTTGGGCTTCCAAGTTACAACTGTCGAGTTCGCCGTACCAAAAAATGGCGAAACAAAAAAATGAGAACGTCGACAGCAGGATTCGAACCTGCGCAGGCAAAGCCCAACAGATTTCGAGTCTGTCTCCTTAACCACTCGGACATATCGACGATTCTGTTCTCAAGTTCGGAAACTCCCTTCTCGTCCCGTGTTCTCTGCAAGCACGCCTGCATATTCAGAAACCAATGGTCCAGTTTCGTGTTGAGACGAAATACATGGCTTCAGTGAAGACCGGCTTACATAGGGTGGATTTTTCGCCAAATAATTCCATGCACGTAGACGTACGTTACTATCCATCCTTTCACTTTCATGTTCTTTTTGTTTCATCTCTTTTTTTCTACACGGCGTGGGGAAGGGGGGGCATGCCAGGCCCGCCATATGCATGTGCGGTCTTCGGCTTCGACTCCGAGTAAAAAGAACGCGACAGGGACTGGACCCCTCCCTCCGTTCCCCCTTTCTCACGTCCTAGATAGCAATATAGGTATAATCATCTTCAGTTTGATATGATACGGTTTGCAGAATTCAGAACCGATTCAATGCCCAACCGATCAGGTCTAATCCTCCTGTCTGCACCTAAATCTCTGCTCTCCGGGTGGCAATCCCCGTTCTTTAATTCCTCTGGCTCCATCTGGTCTAGGCTTTTCCTAGCTAGCACGTCGTTCTGTCATGCCTTGCCGTGCATGGTCATTGTTATTCTCATCTCATATATCGAGAACCTTCTTCTTTTCCTTTCTCAATTGTGTCTGATTTCTTCTTCTTTTTTCTTTCTTTGAAGCATTCGTCTTGCTGTTTTCTCTTTATTTCTCATGTTGTCTTCATGGAGGATCGAGGGTTGCTTGTGTTGGGCCAGTGAAGCATAAAGCTGGAGCAAGAGGTCCAAATTAAGATTCTCTTTTAATAATTTAGCTCCTCCCTTCCATGCCTGTGCCTCTTCGGTACTCACAGTGGGATCTACACTCCCAAGAACAGAAAATGGTCACGGGATTGCAGATGCGCGGAAGTGTACGTGCTTGAGGTTTGTAAACTAATCGTGGAATGACACGGAGTCATTGATATTCTTGTCCTCGCCAGCCAGTGCTCTCGAGGACTCAAGGCTAAAGCATGGCGTGCCAAGATTTAAGTAGTGGAAGCTGCACTTTAATTGTCTCTCCAATCACTCACTTTGGAGGCAAGATTATGAAATGACAATAGCCTTCCCTTATTTTATCTAGATAGACTAGATGTTGTTCAGGAAGAAGAACAGGACAAAGCAAGTATGCACAGAAAAAAGAATGCTATGATAAGGAAGGTAGTTTCATGGATGCCTAATCGTCAGTTACCAGTTCACCATCACGGCATCACCCAAGTGTAGCAAATAAGGTCCTGTACTCACTTTACTAGTAGACACAACGCAGTTATTGTTGATATACAGATGATTACCACGATACCTTTGTTGCAAACTTCCATGCAGAAAGGTGGAAGAAGATAGATTAGCCAGTCCACTGACAATTGACACACAGCTTTTTGGCGGATCTGCTGTTTCCTAAGAGGGTCCTAAGTGAGATTTTGACGCGCCTGAATGCGTGGGATTTGTGCAGCATGGGCTCCGAGTATCTCACTGTTCAGTTCAGCTTTGGAACTGAAGAATGAAGGCCAAGACTTGAGGAGGGTACCCGGGAGAAATGATATCAAACTGCGTAAGTTAGTTTTATATATCCAAAATTTAGATGAATGTTGGTTAGGAGTTGGGTATTATGAATATACTGTGTGCATATTGAAGATGCCCAATTGACAATATATGTAGGGTGCACAAGGGGTGCATGGCATATACAGATAAGGCAATACAAAATACGATAAGAAATACAAAATGATTCATATCTCTAATATATCTCTAACACCCCCATCGAATACAAGGCGTATGCAATAGCATTGCATTTGGAAAGGGTTGACACTAAAATATGAAAATTCTAAAATCTGTGTCTTGATAATGTCGTCGTAGCATGCAATTCTTGGAAAATATGTCGATAAAAGATCTCCAACCATCCGGGGTCGTGTGACAGCCCATAAAGCACAAGGCGCGGGAGCAAAGTCGACCACGACAACATGACGAAGAAGATAATGAAACCGACAAATAGAAAAATCTGTCAAATCAAGCCGAGTAGGAATAGATAGAAGCATGATGGCGCAGATCGAAGCCCAAGATAGCGGCGGCGCAGTGCACAAGAAGCGCAACAGAGGCGCAGTGCACAAGAAGCTCGACGGTGGCTAAAAAAGAGCGGCAGCATCATAACGACGATCTGCAGCAGCTCAAAGAAAAGAGCGGCAACTGTTGTCATGCAAAAAAGAATTCCTATGCTTCTATGACTGATAATAAATTTATGGACTCGTATAGCGTAGACGAACTCAAAGATAAAGTGGCACAGGGACTTGGATAGATGCAACGGAAGAAACGACACTAAGAAAGAAAAACATAAGGATAACTAGCAGCAGCGGACTAGCAGCATTAGTTTTTTTTCTCTCTCCTGGTATCCACCTACTCGTCTCCACCAGATCAAGTTCGAACCCCAACCCAAATCCACCGACTCGTCTCCATGTCAGTAGTTGCATGGTCGAGAGCTTCAACTAGGCCAGTGTACGCCTTTGCAGTAGGCACCATTCCTTCTTTGGTCATACAGTCAAGAACTTCTCTTGCATCCTCATGGAGCCCGCCGCGACCACACGCAACCACGACGCCTTCACGTGTCTCCACGCATGGGCGACCACCACGCCACGCCCGCTGAGTAGCTCCTTGGCCACGATCGAGGCTAGCCAGCCGAGCATGTGGTGGCGCGCGTCCACCACCACGCACGGCGCGCACACGCCCGAGCCGGACACCATCTCGACCTCAGCCTTCGACTTACCTCGTGGCGGCGCTAGGGTTTGGAGCGGGGGGGGGGGGCAGCGGCTGCACTGGGTGGCGCAGCGGCGGTCGGATCCGCGCTTCCTCGATGTGCAGGACAAGGCAAAGTGACGTCGGAAGGAATTGGGGGCCAAGCTGTGTGGCGACAAGATCCAGACCTCAAGGGCGAGCTTCGGGGTAGCCAGATGCAGGCGGAAGGCTCGGAGGCGGTGCGGATCCGGAAGGTTGTGGCGCCGAGCGACACCTTCCTCGACTGACTCAAGGCGAAAGATGAAGCGTCATGTCGTCGTAGCATGCAGTTCTTGGAAAATATGTCGATAAAAGATCTCCTCCCATCCGGGGTCGTGTGACAGCCCATAAAGCACAAGGCATAGGAGCAAAGTCGACCACGACAACATGACGAAGAAGATGATGAAACCGACAAATAGAAAAATTTATCAAATCAAGCCGAATAGGAATAGATAGAAGCATGATGGCGCAGATCGAAGCCCCAAGACAACGGCGGCGCAGTGCACAAGAAGTGCAATAGAGGCGCAGTGCACAAGAAGCGCGACGGCGGCTAAGAAAGAGCGGCGACATCATAACGACGATCTGCAGCAGCTCAAAGAAAAGAGCGGCGGGTGCTGTCATGCAAAAAGAATTCCTATGCTTCTATGACTGATAATAAATTTATGGACTCGCATAGCGTAGACGAACTCAAAGATAAAGTTGCATGGGGACTTGGATAGATGTAGCGGAAGAAACAACACTAAGAAAGAAAAACCTAAGAATAACTAGGATAACTAGCGGCGAATGATGAGTAGCAAAGATTAGTTTTTCTCTCTCCTGGTATCCACCTACTCGTCTCCACCAGATCAAGTTTGAAGCACAACCCAAATCCACCGACTCGCATCCATGTCAGTAGCTGCATGGCCGAGAGCTTCAACTAGGCCAGTGTACGCCTTTGCAGTAGGCACCATTCCTTCTTTGGTCATCTGACCAAGAACTTCTCTTGCATCCTCATGGAGCCCGCCGTGACCACACGCAACCATGACGCCTTCACAGTCTCCACACACCGACGACCACCACGCCACGCCTGCTGAGCGACTCTTTGGCACGGCCGAGGCCAACCGGCAAGCATGTGGTGGCGCGCGTCCACCACCACGCGCGGCACGCACAGCCCGAGCCAGACACCATCTCGACCTCAGCCTTCGACTTACCTCGTGGCGGCGCTAGGGTTTGGAGCGGGGGGGGCAGCGGCTGCACTGGGTGGCGCAGCGGCGGCCGGATCCGCACTTCCTCGACATGCAGGACAAGGCGAAGTGGCGTCGGAAGGAATTGGAGGCCAAGCTGTGTGACAACAAGATCCGACCTCGTGGGCGAAGCCGGGTAGCCGATCCGGCGGAAGGCTTAGAGGCGGTGTGGATCTGGAAGGTTACGGCGCCGAGCGACACCTTCCTCGGCTGACTCATGGCGAAAGATGAAGCGGTGACTCCGGATCGAGGTGACGCCGGACAAGAGAAGGTCGGCAGATCCGGCGCCGGGTGAAGAAGACGCAGGACGGCTTGGGAGGCCCGACGAGAGAGCTCGGGCGGCGACGAGAGGTTGCCCCCGGGAGCGAAGATTGCTCCTCCTGGGGGCGGCGGCGGCCGGAGGCTAAGAGGCGACGCAGGTAAAAATCCCTAACCCTAACCTTGCTCTGATACCATATTATGAATATATTGTGTGTATATTGAAGAGGCCTAATAGATAATATATATATATGGTGTACAAGGGGTGCATGCCATATATAGATAAGATAATACAAAAGACAGATAAAGAATACAAAATGATTCCTATTTCTAATATATCTCTAACATACTTAGGCATCATACTAGAGCTGATAAGCCAATGCCATTAAATGATAGAGATGCTGAAAGTGTTTCATTTCTTTTCATCTGTTCTTGAAGAGATACTGATAATTATATCATGCATTGTATTTATCTGTCAACACCAGTACACCAGTTGATGCCCTAGATCAGAGAGATTCAGAGGGAGAGAAACTTGTACAATGGAGTGTACAATGGTCATGTGGTTGCAGATGATCCACCGAGCTGTGTAACACCCCAGCTCAACACATAACCTGGAATGTCACTAAACTACTCAACCTAACTAAAATTCGACTACTTATTATAAAATTTCAGCAACCAATGCATTAATGAAACCTGTCCATGGGTTATAGTAGAATATGAATAAAGGCTTGTCAAGTATGAAAAAATAAGCGAGGGAAACATAGCAAGGTAAAAAGTCTAAACATCACCAAACCAATAAATCCAAAGCCTTAGAACGAAAATATAAGTTCAAAACATTCATCTAAGCTTATTCAATTTCTAACATATCCTAAAAGTAATCCAACAATAATGAATCAAATGGTTCTCATGGCAAATAATCATGTGTCTGGAGTATGAAACTATCCCATGTGCCCTAGTCCCTCTCAATCGTGACACCCTCAACGATCACCTAAAAACAACAAGAGAGCAAGGGTGATTCCACGACTTAGTAAATACATCAATATACAACGAACAATGATAACTCAACAATATTCAATAGCTTCATTTATCATCACTTGTTCTCTTATTAATATTCTCATTCCATTCTTTTATCTTTGATCTCACACACAAACACCACATCTCTTCTTTTCAATGCATCCCTACACTATATGTTCACATGCACTTCTTTCATGTATACTGGTATAGCGTGAGTGAACGCTCGCGACAACTTTCACTCTCAAGCCCGCTCCTCCTCAAGGATGGGGGACCTCCTCCACTCCCGTGGAGTTGTGATCAATTATGATCACCTGCTCATATGCAAAGATGCTTATAAATGCAAAAAATGCATAATTCCATCATATTCATCCTATCCAATTTTCCTCAAGATATAGTCATACCATCTCATTGCTTGCAATTAAATAAAAACAAAAGCATAATAATAATGGTAATGAATGATAAAGAAATACATTGACCAATCATTGATCGATATCTACCATTCACTTGCATTTACTAGTTGCGACGCACGGTTTGGCTTGAAGATGGCAACAAGCACAACATCTCTCCTACATTAAACACTCAAATTTCAATACATGTTACAACACCACAAGAATAACAATCAATTGACATCGCTCCTACACATCCCCCAAATCCACAACGCTTCCCCGGTACCGAACAGTTACCCCTTGCAGTTCTGGTACTAAAAAAAGCGCAACTTTTAACTCACAAATCTGATCATGGCAAACTACCCAGTTCTGAATTCTACACAAAATTCCTCACTTTTTCTTAGATTATCATGACTTCTAATTTAATCATCTAACCCCCCCCCCCCCCCCGTTTTATCCCAGAAGACCGATTTGTCATCTTCTGGACATCGAGTCTTACTAAATTCATAACTTTTGTTTTACCTGACCAAAATTTGAGTTATTGGATTCTTCAGAACCCTTGGATAATTATATACATATTTCATGTAGATCAAGAAATTTAATTAGTCCATTTACTATTTTTAATCCACAGTCTACCAAGACAATGCCAAAAGACGACAACTCCCTAGACAGTACTCTTATAAATTTCATAAGTCAAAAACTACTCGTCCGCTCGACATGATTAAATATTCTATGAAAAGTTACTGAAATTCTCTACAATTAACTAGTAGATGACATTCCTAAACTTCGCCATTAAGGTACCCGAAATAATCGTACAACAGAATAACAGACTAAACCAATCTACTATTCGATTTCCCCCCACTAGAAACATACGGATTATTTATTCTAATTTCGATTCTAAAACTCTAAATAAAATAAACAACAGAAAGAAAAACTTAATCGTTATCCACACGATGAAAATCCAAATCTCGACTTCTTCCTCCTAATTTTTTCTCTCTTCCGTTCTTTTCTTCCTTCTCTCTTCTGAATTTGCTTGCGCTGCACCTCTTTCCTCTCGGTTTGCTCACTGCTTGCAAGGCCACGTGCTAGCGTGGCATCCAGCCACCAAGAACACACACACACAGCAGGCACTGGTGATCACGCCCATGCAGCAGGAGACGCGTGGCCGAACGGGAGCCCCACGCGCAGACGCCGATCGGTCAACATCAAGGCCCACACGACAGCAGATTGGTTCCAGCGCCGGCAGATGCAAGCAGCGGCAGCCGAGCGGTTGGTGCACGAGCACGCAGGGACGCCCAGCGGCTGAAGAAAAATCGAGGCGGCTGCTGGAGGCGGAGCACGGGGAAGAAAAAAAACACTAGAGCGGCTAGGGTTTCTGAAATCCACTCTCTCCACGATTTTTTTATGTCGGTACGGATCAATCTTTCCCTTAAAACTCTAAAATAATCTATTTTTATATATCTTTTTCATCTAATTACACACCGATCCTCAGAAGATTATATTCAAAATATTACAACTGCCTGGCAGCAGGACCCCGGCTGCCTTGGTGCCTCATAACCTTGGTGCCTCAAAATGTTATGCCTCCCTGTCGTCGTCGTCCTCCCATCCTACCACACACTCTCGCTTGCAATAATAAGAAGCATCTCTTGCGTCCCCATCACAACAAACAAATACTCTCTCGAGTTTTTTTCCCTTGGAAGCAAGAGTGGCGCTTTGCTTTCCCATGCCACCTTCTCCTCGTCTCCCTCCTGCCAATTCTGAATATGTAATCACGTCAATGCTCACATACTGATGTCACATCACAATTCACATGCGAAGATGCGGTGTTAGAAATGGATGCATTTCAGTAGGAGCCGTACACTGTAATGACCTGAACGACCTGACATGCACCATTATTTCCTTCAGACACTGACTCTCTGATTGGATCCTGCACAAGGTCAGAGTTCCATTCTTTTTATGTCCTGCTTTTTCTCCCCTTTTCTTTCTTTAGCTTTAGCTTTTGCTTGGGCCCTTCCGAATCATTTCCTTCTCCACCTCCTCCTCTCTTCCCCCTATCCTACAACTACAATGGCATTAGGATCATGTGAGTTGCTACAGGGTGTGCATGGGGATGAGGAGCCACTCTTTTGAGGTGCCCAAACATGATTCTGGGATTATTTTTTGCACCATTCTAGCGGCCTTGCCTTCCAATCAAACTGTTGAAATCTCTTTATCATCTCTTGTTTTTCTGTAGAAGGTGGCAGCCTATCCCCCACACGCTTTTTGTTCTTCCACCTTTTCCTTTGCTCCTCCCCTCTTGACCACTCCACAAGGCTACCACCACCATTGCGGCATTGCCCAAGAGAGATCTCACTTTTGATTGAGCCAGTCCCTCCCTTTAAGTAGAGACAGCCAAGCTATTGTTCACCTTGTAGGTTCTTGGCATTTGGTAAACACCACTTGGCTCACACATTAGATGAGGCGCCGGCAAGTAGGCAATTGCTGCTTATTGGCTGCTGCAGGGAAGTACTAGTGCTAAAGGTGAGTTTCTTTTGCCTGCAATTTATATACTCCTGACTCCAGGGTTCAAGAATGAGTCTCTGCTGTTTCCTTTCATTTCCTTTCCTTTTCTGCATGCTTTTCAGATTTATTCTTGATGAGAGACAGGGAACAGGAGAAGCTGATAAACTGCTAAAAGTTACTGAATGTGCATTATGATTCCCCCCACTGTGTTTCTTGATTAATCTTTCTGATTTGAACAATGTTCGAAGAGCCATTGTTCCATCAGAACCGTACAAGTAACAGAAACCATACGTGGTGTGATGACATCATCGTTTCCCGTCCTGGTTCAGATTGCAACAGCACAATGCCTTTCCAACCACTTTTGCTTACGAAAAAACAAATGAATGAAAGGAACGAATCATGCTGCATTTTCCATTTTTTGTAGCTCTTCACATGTAGAACGTGATACTTCTTCACAATCGTCACATGCACATGGTCAGTTAGATAAGGAGGAACTCAACTGTATTTGATGCCTGCATTTCCTCTGCACAGGCTTGCGCAGAGAAGCTCTGCAAGTTGCCACGGCCAAGAACCACGCGAGCGAGCAGCAGCTAGCCATGAGCGGCTTTGCCGGGCAGAGGTCCAGGCCGTGGACGGGGGACGCCACCCCGTCAGAGCCGGCGGCCGGCGACGTCAGGGACGACGCCGCGGCGGCCTCCTCCATGAAGGACCTCGGCACCTCCACGAACGCCAGTGCCATCTCCTTCGGCTTCGCGGCGACCGCCATCCTCATCTCCATGTTCCTCCTCATGGCCATCTTCGAGCACCTCATCAAGCCTGGCTGGGCCTCCTCCCGGGGCTCCCACGACGACGGCCACGGCCAGCCGTCCCACTCCGGGCGGCACCTCCCCGACGACGGCTCGCCGGACAAGCTCCGGCATTCGCCCAAGGTGAGATTCTGACGTAGCAACGCCACTGTACGTTTTCGTCACACTCGTGGTCGTGCACATGCATCTTGCCAGTAGAGACAACATGTGCACGTCCTGTCACACTGGTGTCAGTAACATTTACATATCTACGTACGTTGTTGGCTACGTTACAAAACGCGCGACCTGAGAGGCTCGTCGGTTTCTGCTTTGCAGATGGAGCCCGTGCTGGCCGCGGATCTGACGGTGTTGATGCCGGGGCAGCGGTATCCGACGTTCCTCGCGCAGCCGGCGCCTCTCCCCCCATGCCCCAGAGAAGGGGTGCGCTGGCCTACCCATGACCACCGCCATTCCTTCGTGCCCCCTTGACATGGACACGTGACATCCTGTTTGTCTGTATAGAGGGTAACTAAGATGTAAAAATGCAGGAGGAGATGTTGGTATGTGCGTGACGAAATGTTGGATCGATGGTCTCATGGTCCCGATTGCCTGATGTGTTCGTAAGTGGTAGATGGGCAATACATGCCTGGTCTCTGCGAAAGCCATTCTTCCCCCCTTCTTCATCATCTTTCTATTCTGAAAAGACTTGATTTCTCAAGTCGTTGGATGCATCATTCATTTAATCATAGGCTCTGGGCCTTGAGAGATTCAGAATTTACACATGTTCCATCTTGGGCTGTAGGAGTTTATTGTTACTAGTTCACGCCCGTTGGCCCAAGAAGAGGGCCCGTATTTTTGGGACCCTTGCGCTTGCAGCTTGCATCCGTGGACGTGGACGTGGCGTGGCGTAGATCGCCTCACACCCAGAAACACCGGTGTTCTGCTTTTCAAGCATGGCTACGGAGCATGGGGCTAAATTGTACTTGTTGTCACCTTCGTGGTTAGCAAACAACTCCAACCATCGTCACCAAGGCAGGACAGAGCGATTGTGCGGTAAATTGGACTTACATTACATCTAATAAAAGGCTAGGACAGTTGTGTAATAAGGTGGAAGGAAGGGGTCGTGTCCGAGTCGAATGTGTAATCGGGGTATAAATATATACCGTCGACCTCTTGTAACTCTGATCAGGAGAAAATAAAGGAACTCTCCAGATGGACAGAGCCGTCACGATTTTGCTCTTGGGGACGTAGGCTTTGTCGAACCTCGTAAATAGATTCTCGTGTCTCTTGTGTGCTTACTGTGATTATTCTCTAGCGTAAAGGGTTGTTGCCAGTTTCAACAATTGGTATCAGAGTAAGGTTGAGATAACGACGTCAGGTGCTAGATTTGAAGTGGTGAAGTTCAACGGGACTGATAACTTCAAATTGTGGTAAACGGGGGTGAAGGATCAGTTGGCGCAACAGGGGTGTTCCAAAGGGCTGCACGAAGCAAAACCGAAGACGATGGAGGAGGATGATTGAGAGGAGTTGAAGGAGTAGGCAGTCACGATCATGCAGCTATGTCTTTCGGATCAGGTCGTGTATCAGTTTTTAAAATCTGGGACAAGTTCAGACCCAGTTTATGTCCAAATCCCTGATGAACAAGTTGTATCTGAAGTAGAGGTTGTACCGGCTGAAGATGCAGGATGGTTATGATGTTGCACACTATGTGAATGTCTTCAATCAAATGATCACTGATCTAGGGTGTCTGGAGGTGAAGATCGCAGATGAAGACAAGGCAATTATTCTGTTGTGTTCATTGCCACCTTTCTATGAACACTTGGTCACCACTATGACATACGAGAAATATACTATCAAGGTTGATGAGATTAACGCAACCTTGTTGGCACATAATCAACGGAAGCTGAACGCAGGGAAAAACTCTTAAGGTGATAGTTTGTATACGAATGGTGATCGTGGAAGGAAACAAGACAAGGAGAGATCTGGAAGGTGTAAATCCATATCAAAGTCAAGGAGTAGAAACAATATCGAGTGCTACAAGTGCAAGAAAAAAGGGCATATGAATAGAGCTTGTCCAAAATTAAAAGAACAAAATGGTGGGAAGCAAGATGAGAAGATTGTGAATGTAGCTAGAAAAAATACTCGGATAGCAGCGATGCAGATGTTCTCTCAGTTTCAAACGGTAGGTTGATAAATGCATTGATTCTTGATTCGGGGTGCTCATATCACATCACTCCTAATAGGGAATGGTTCACTTCATACAGGTCGGGTAATTTTGGTTCTGTTTACCTTGGTGATGATACATGACATAGTATTTGTTGGGATAGGTGAAGTCAAAATTAAGATATATGATGGTATTGTTAGAACAATATGTGATGTTAGGAACATACCAGGATTGAAAAAGAATATGATCTTTCTGGGCTCCTTATATAATAGTGGTCTTACTTATAAAGCTAGCAACAATAAGGAACTCATGAAAATTTGTAAAGAAGCATTGACTGTGATGACGGGTAGGAGAAATGCTGAAAATATTTACATATTACTAGGGGGCACTGTTGTAGGGTGGAGTCAATTCAGTGGAGTCACATAATGATATGGCAAAACTTTGGCATATGCGGTTGGCCCATCTTAGTGTTCGTGGGATGGCGGAATTGCATAAGAGAGACTTATTGGCAGGAATTAAAAGTTGAAAGTTAGGTTTTTGTAAGTTTTGGATTATTGGAAAACAGTGTAAGATTAGCTTCTCAAGTGGCAAACATGAAACAGAGGAATACTTGATTATGTACACTATGATGTGTGGGGGTCTACTAGAAAACCGTCAATGTGTGGAGCTCAATATTGTTACTTTTATTGACGATTTTTCCCACCGGGTGTGGGTGTATTTCATGAAGAAGAAATCTGGAATGTTTGCCAAGTTCAAAGTGTGAAAAGCTGAAGTAGAAAACCAAACAAGTAGGAAGGTAAAGTATATGAGATCTGATAATGATACTGAATATACTAATTCACAGTTTCAGAGATATTGTGAGGATCATGGTATTCAACGTCATTTCATAGTGTGCAAAAAACTGCAACAAAACGGTGTGGCAGAATATACTAATTCTTCACGATTTCAAAGATATTGTGAATGAGCAAGGTGCTTGAGGTTGTATGTAGGGCTTCCTAAATATTTATGGGCAGAGACTGTGAACATGACGCGCTATCTCATAAAAAGATTACCACGGGCATCTTTGGGTGGTAAGGTTACAGAGTAGGTATGGACCGATAATTCGGTTGATTTTCCCAATATAAGAATTTTTTGTTGCCCAGCCTATATGCATATACGAGTTGATGAAATGTATAAGCTTGATGCAAAATCAACAAAGTGCATTTTTCTGGGTTTCAAGAAAGGTGTTAAAGGGTACAATCTTTGGGATCTGACATCGAAGAAGGTGGTGATGAGAAGAGATGTTGTCTTTGATGAGAAATCAATGTTACAACAAAACAAAGAGGAGGTGGCACAAGAGCTTGGAGGTTTAGATACGATGCAGGTAGAGTTAGAATATAGTTCAAGGACTCATGATTCACACACTATCTCTAGATTCCACTTCAGATGATTTGCAGAATTTTCAATTATCAAGAGATAGACAGTGACACACTAATGTGAAAGCTCCAAAGAGATTTGGGTACGAAGACCAAGTTCCATTTGCTTGTCTTGTTAGTAATAATGACCCAACTAATTTTCAGGAGGCTATTACAAGCCAGGAGAAAGATAGGTGGATGACTGCAATGACAGAAGAAATAGAGTCTTTACTTGGGAGCTAGTTCATCTTTCGAAGGATAAGAAGGCCATTGGGTGCAAATGGGTCTGCAAGAGAAAGAAGGAAAAAAGTTCAAGGCTTGATTAGTTGCAAAAGGGTATCACAAAAGAAGGGGATTTATTATGATGAGGTATTCTCCCCGGTTGTGAGACATACTTCTATCAGGATATTTCTTGCATTAGTAGCCAGTTGGGATTTGCATTTGAAACAGATGAATGTGAAAATGACGTTTTTGCATGATGATCTTGATGAACAAATCTATATGGAGCAGCCAGAAGAGTTCACTGAACCAAAAAATCAACACCTGGTATGCAAGTTAAAGAAGTTATTGTATGGGTTGAAACAGTCTCCAAGACAGTGGTACAAACCTTTTGACTCCTACATGTTGCAGATTGGCTACAATCGATGTGAGTATGACTGTTGTGTTTTATTTTCGATGCCTTGATTATGGTTTTTTTTTATTTTTCTGCTACTATATGTGGATGATATACTAATTGATGCAAAGCACATGTGTGATGTGATTAGTTTGAAAGGTTTGTTAAGTCAGGAATTTGATATGAAAGACTTAGGGTAGCAAAGAAAATTTTGGGCATAGAGATACACAAGGATAGAAGCTCGAGGAAACTATGGTTGTCTTAATATGACTATGTTGAGAATGTCTTAGAGTGATTTGATATGAGCAATGACAAACCAGTAAGTATTCTATTGGCACAACACTTTAAACTTCCTTTTGAATTTTGTCCTGAATCGGTCAAAGAATTTGAAGAGATGACGAAGGTTCCATATGCTAGTGCAGTTAATTGTTTAATGTATATTATGGTTTATACAAGACCTGATTTAGCGGATGATGTTAGTCAAGTCAGCAAGTTTATGACAAAGCCAGAAAAGTGGCACTAGGAGGCAGTCAAGTGGATATTCAGGTACTTGAGAAGTACAACAAGTCATGGTATTATTTTTGGTGGACAACAAGGTAATCCTTTGGTTGTTGGATATGTGGATTCGGACTATACTGGTGATTTAGATAATATGAGGTGTACTACAGGGTATGTTTTTTACTCTAGGTGGATGGTTTATATGTTGGAAGTCATCAGTTCAGTCTATTGTTGCATTGTCTACAACTGAGGCAAAGTATATGGTTGTGGATGAAGCTGCAAAGGAAGCGTTATGGCTTGTAGGATTAGTGAAGGAACTAGGTATTGAGCAAAGTGGAATTCAGGTGCATTGTGATAGTCAGCGTATAATTTATTTGGCCAAAAATTAATTCAGGTGCATTGTGATAGTCAGCGTATAATTTATTTGGCCAAAAATTAAGTGTATCATAAACGGACGAAGCATATTCATGCAAGGTATCATAGGTTCAGGGAGTTGATCAACTCTAGAGAGATTGATTTGATAAAGGTGCACACTGAAGATAATGTTGCGGATATGTTGACTAAGTCCGTCACCGCCAACAAGTTTGAGCATTGTCTTGACTTGTTAGGAGTCACAAGTTGTTAAGTAAGGAGGTAATCTCTAGCTTATGGATGCGCGAGAAGTGTTAAAATGTCCCCTTTCATGTGTGTTTTCTTCAAGGTGGTGTATTCGCTAAGGTGGAGATTTGTTATGTATAGCTTATATATAATAAGGTGACAGAAAGAGGTCTCTCGAAAGCGGAGTGCAACAGACGCTTTACGGACACACCCCATAGAAACGATTCGTGGGGTTACAAAATATTATGAAATTTGGGGTGAGGGCGAAGCCTCGTAAATCTGATTATGAGTTCGAGTCGAACATGTAATCAGGGTATAAATATATACCGCCGACCTCTTGTAACTCTAATCAGAAGAAAAGAAAGAAACTACTCATACAGACAGAGCTGCCGCGATTCAGCTCTTGAGTATATTGACTTTACCGAACATCGTAAATAAATTCTCGTATCCTGTGCTTAATATAATTATTCTGTCGCATAAACGGCGTTGCCGGTTTCAACCAGAACAAATTGCACCATTGTTAATTGAGCAATCTGTCCGACCAGCTGCATACGGCTCCTATTTCCACTCTGCAGGTTGACGTGATATTACACGCCTTTGCTCACCGATTCTGCTCACTGACGTGAGTAATATAGTCCCCAATTATCAACGAGGGTAACATTATCGGCATGTGAATCCTAACTTCGTCGCTGCCTGGAGTCAAATACACTATGAACAGACAATAATTAAACTCCCAGAATCATGTGGCCATTGAAATCTGTTTCATCTTCCAACAGAAATCTCTCTAATCCACAAATAATAAACTGAGAACCTGACACTCCCAACACACCGCTCTCGAATCCACCCATAATTAACCCCCTGCACCGACCAGTTAACAAACCAAACAGAAGAGCCGAAAAACAAGATAACTCCCAAACTTTTTAACCATACTAGTTAACATAAGTTACTCCATAATAAATCCTTCACCAAGTGGTATATAATCGTGGATTGCATCAGGAGACAGGAGGTGAATAAAAATTTCTGGCCAAATCTTGGATGCTTCCACAGGGTTCACCTACTCAATTGTCCATGATTTTGTCCTACTAATTAGCACGCACACGGACTTTCAGCAGCTCCATTTGCAAACCTACAAATCGAAACAGCTCCGCGGCTAGGCAGGCGTCAAGAACCCAGATCCAAGCAAGAATCAGCTCAAGGTTTTCATCGACCATTCGAGATGACTGGCTACTCCCACCTCGCGTCCTCCTCCTCCCCTCCAATGGCGGGCAATGGCGCCCGAGCCAGGCGATCGTTGGAGCTGACCAACACCAAGGAGACCAACGCGTGGGAAGGGCTGGCCATTGGGGCGGTGACCCTGGCCAGGACCTTCTCCACCGGTTCCCACAGGCTCTGCAGCAGGTCCGGCGAGATGAACAGGCGCGGCGCCGCCGGCTGGCACGCCGGCCTGCCGGGCGCTCTGAGGAGGGCCTTCTCCATGAGGAGGCACCCGGCGGCTCCCGGCGTGGGGGACGGGTACTACTGGAGGATCCACGACATGGACGGGGACAGCGACGACCACGGCGACAACAATGCGGGAGAGGGGCCTCACGACGGGGAGGAGAAGAAGAAGGGGCGGACAGAAGATGCTGAGGTGAAAGAGGAGGCCAAGGGGAGGAGGAAGAAGAGGGGTAGCATCTTGAAGGCATGCAAGAAGCTTCTCCGGTTGTGATTTTAACATCTCGCGAGCTGCTGCTGTAAGGAAATTAAGCAAACTTTCAGGCTTTCAGTACCTGTGTGCTAATGTGTCAAGTTGATCTCTTGGTTTTCGGCTTGTCGCTGTGTTTATGTTGATGCTTTTTCGTTCTGTTTCGTTTCGTTGATTTGGGTTGAGGAGGAGGAGGAGGAGGAGGAAAAGCGGGTGATCTTACGGATCTTACCGTACCGGCGCGGCGCGTGCTCGTACGTGCGCCATGCCCATGTGAGATGAGCGAGCAGAGAGCGTAGATCTTGACGAGCCTGTGCGTGTGGGGCTGTGGGCCTCGGCCGTGTGGCATGGCCGTTGCTGGTCTCTGGATGCCATCACTGGGCGGCGACCGGAGTCAGATGGACGCGTGGGTGTTCGTGCGCGATCTTTTCCGTCGGGTGGGCGCCGCAACTGTCGCCTGTCGGGGTGTTGTCCGAAGTCGCAGGGTGAAATGAAATCCCAGAAGACCGAGTCTAGCCTGTGATCATTCGGCGTGCCTCAGGGCCCAACCTGGAGTTTGGGTCTAGCCAGTCTTGAGAATACTACAATACGAGCCCAAATACAATGACGCCGACCATGGGCCTGCTCCACCTTTTGATTCAATATGTCGGACAATCCTTATCGGGCTTATCTCTTAACTGAGACAAGGCCCATCGAAATTTCCAGATGTACTTGGACAATATCCTCGGGGCTTCTCTCTCTCCTCCGGGCGAAATTAGGGTTTCAACGAATTAGAGTTTCGGTGTTGTTTGAGCGCTGTTTGTAGGAATTTTAGAATATTACAGATAAGTTCAAAAAACTTATAAAATTTTATGTTGAGCCCCCCCCCCCCCAACACAGTGTACTTACTCATGTAATTTTTCATAATTTTATTTATTCCGATTTTTCTCACAATTTCATATAAGTGTACTGTTTAGTACGAATTTGTAAATGTAGAAAATGAGCTCCAAAAATTATAAATTTTGTTTTCAAGGCTCCTCGCGCAGTAGACTTGATTGTGTAATATTTCGATAATTTTTTATGTGTTCTGGAATTGTCTCGAAAATTAAAGATTTAAGTCGCGAAAATTTGAATTTTAGGTTTCGAAAATTAGGGTTTTATGAATTCATGTGACTTGGAATGTATGGAAAAAAGCTGCATTGCAACTCCATTGAAGATGTCGATGTACAATATGGCGCAGGAACTTCATGTTACGTTTGGATCATTCATTTTCACATCGCCACGAAGTCTAATTTTTGTACGAGGCTTGGAGATTACAAATGTACTCGTGCTGATGAAATCTTTCGACCGAAGGTATAGTGCAAGGTACGGAACCAGAAACACATTAGAGTCCGCAGACAGAAGCACGTTACACGTGGTCACATGGCATGATGGTTCGGCTAATTGCTTTAGTCATCCTCGCTACTACTACGATATATTGCGACACAAGCATCCAGACCATGTAAGTATACATGCTTTTAGGCGATAGTAAAAAACATGGCGGGTAGGACGGGGGACTACTACGGAATGATCTAATCTACTGCGTGGACCGGGATCATTTGTCCTTCCTTGCGAGCTCGAGACGCTACTGGTCGTGTTGGTGGATCCTTTGGTTGATCCACTTGCGGTAGCCACATAGCAGATCCGGGGACTACGTGTAGATGGGTGTAGGATCAAGGATAACCGACTAGAGGGGAGTGAATAGGAGGTTTCTAAAAATTCTAGATCAAATTATACAATTTTGCAAGCTAAACTAAGCAAAGCTATCTATCACAAGATATATGCTACAAAATTAATTGCAATAAGTAAAGACAAGAAATAACCGCAATGGGACAATGAGGTTTTTCCCGTGGTATCGAAGATTTGTCGATCTTCACTAGTCCACGTTGAGGAAGCTTGACTCGATCAAGCCGACTCCACAAATTAAGCATTTTCTCGTAATCACTTGGTTTTTCTTCCTCCTCTTCGGAGTTGGTAAACACCGACCAATCACAACCGGCGTCGGGCCTCTTCACAAAATTCTTGAAGAGATCACCGCGCAACCTCCGCCAAGCCGTCTAGGTGCCGACAAGCACCAAGAGAATAGACCTTGACCTTCGCTTGACGGCAACCAAGAGATAAAGGATCAACTAGAATGCAATGCTATCGGTTTTGCTCACAACCTCACAAATTTGTGCAAATAGAGTAAATGAGGAGTGAGGAGAGTGCTCAAAGCTCAAGTGTATTGAATGAATGCTCAGCAACTTACTCCTTGAGCTGGTGGGGGTGTATTTATACCCCTCACAACCAAATATGACCGTTACATGAAGAATCCAGAAAATTTCAGGGAAATCGGAACTTCCGCCATGTACCATGCAGAACTTCCGTCCTTGCATCGAGTGTACTGTAACGGTCATTACAGTGGCATTAAATGCTTTGATTATAGCCGCTGGATTTATGTGCATAACTTCCGCCAACTAAAATTCGGTTCGTCCGATAATCGGAAGCTCCGCTCATATCATGGTGGAATTACCGCACTTGCGAAAAACGACTAAGTCCCCAAAAGGGTACTCTCTCGAAAAAACACTTCGCAAGAAATTCAGAGCAACCGATAATCGGATGTTCCGCTCGTATCATGGCGGAACTACCGCGCTTATGAAAAAATGGCTAAGTCCCGAAAAGAGGTACTCTCTGGAAAAAAAAACGTTCCGCGCAAAAATTTGTACTTCCGCGGTGCGGTAGTTCCGCTCCCATCATGGCGGTACTTCCGCACTTCAAAAAATCGGCTAAGTCCAGAAACAGGCTATTCTCTGGAAAATACGTTCCGCGAATTTTTCGGAAGATCCGCCCAGCGAAAGTTCCACAGTTATCACGCCGGAACTTCCGATTATGTATTGAGAGGAAGATTTTGATTTTAAAACCAGACCAAGAGAGTATGCATGATCCTAAGTTGATCCAAAGGCATAATGAAGTGCTTTCAAGCTACTAGTCAAGCCCCCCTTTAATAGTACGACATTTATCCTAAAATCCGGTCTTCCACCATACTCCAAAGACCGGTAAAACTTAAAAGGGGTCCTAGTATATTTGTACCTTGCCCTTGAGACAAACTCTATCTTTTTGACATTCTTTGACATGCAGCTCCTTGATTTGACTTTGTCATTTAGGGCTATGTCTTGTAATCACTTCAACAAATATATTAGTCTCATATTCACATAATATCATTAATTACCAAAATACTTTTTTAGGGGCCTAGATGCTTTTAGTGGGAGAGGTTGTTAGTGCGTACTTTGAAAGAGAAATGATAGGGGAACATACTATAACTGGTCCGTACCGGTTGTCGAAAGCGGTCCGAGTCCCAACGGCGGTCGGAATAGTCCCAGGTGTAGTTCGTGCAACCCCAGTAATGCATACCCAGGCTGAGCCACTTCTTGCACATAAAGAACTTGCATGTGTCCTGGCACCAACAGAGGGGTGGTGTCTCCCCCTCGGGTGGGTGTTGCGGTGAATGCTCGGTTGGAATATTCCGGTAGGGGTTGCTGCTACGGGGGCATCATTGCGGGGAGGTGCCCTCTTGGCACACTCCCCTTATTCGTCCCAGGCCACAGCGCCCCTTGTGAGTTTGCGGATCTCGTCTCATTGGTTCACTATCTAAGCGAGGTTGTGTTGAAGTTTTGTTGCAGGAGAGCCCGCCGTGGAAGGGGTAGTACTTATATGCCGAGCCGGCCCTGCGTACACGACTGAATTGTAATTCGGTTGAAGGATATTCGCGTCCGTGAGGCAGCAGCCCTGAGGAGGAATTGTGTGGTCTGTGCGACTGTATGGCCGTCTTGTTAGGGAAGTACTGTCCAACTACGAGGGTGTTGGCATCAAACTCCCGCTAGGAGCCTTCTTGCGGCAATACGAGTGAACGCACCGCGATATCATCAAGTCTCGATGCCACGTAAGACACCTCCGATGACACAATTCCCCTGGTTGGACCACCGACCTGGTGTGCGTCCTCGTGGCTACCATCCAAGCTTGGGTCGGCGTCCTCGTTGGATTCTGACCCGAGAGGCTGGTCCGCTAGATATTCATGGCAGTTAACGCGTGCCAACCACCACAATTCCGCCCTCTCATTTCACACAAAATTATGCGTGAGTCTTCCCCCCGAGACAACACATTCCATGCTACCGTCTTCAAGCTCGACTTGTGGTTGCCCGTCTGTAGAGGCCTCAACATCATCAAGGTTTCCCTGCGCCTTGCGTACGAAATTCGCATACACCATCGGTTTCTCGTAAATGGCCGACTCATTAATTACCAGTAAACTAACTAATTACGACTCATTAATTACCACTAAAGTAACTAATTATGACTAGCTGACTAACACTGGTTAACTACGACTAAGGTAATAACGACAATAGCATTCGATAAATTACCTGTCATTCGGGGGAAAGCAATAAAAAAGTCGAGCGACGAGAAGCAAGCAAATACTTAATATCCCAAAAACAATAATTATGTTACGTTCTCTGAGTTCTCAGCGACGAGCGTCAGAACAAGAATCGAAACACAATTGAGATGAGCGAAAAGCGACTACGAGAGTTTGGTATTTAAAGCCGAGCGAAGAAGGAACCGCGGTGCTGGCGCCGGGGATTCCGGAAGCGTTGGAGTTAGTAATTATGGACGAGGCAACAGATGTGTAGAGAAAGGAGGACAGGTGGTGCGAAAGGTAGCCACCGCACGGTTTTTTGTTTGTTTGCGGAACCGAACGGGTGCGTGGTGGGAGTGGAGGGTGCGTGGTGGCGGCGGGCCACCCACCGCACGTTGGTCGTGCGGCAGGAGGCGACGTGGTGGAGGGGGAGGGTCTGCCACACGATGACCGTACGGCAAAGGGTTATTTTTGTAAATAAAATCAGATGATAGTTAATCTTATAAATACGAGATAAAAATACGCTATCGATCAACAGATTACAGGCGAGCGAAGCCCGCACGTACAACCAATGAGCATCAAGGAGACGGCGTACGCGAGAGCCGAGTTGACTATGGCATTCAAGGTAGCAAGGTGACGTGCGGCTGCGGCGGCAGATAAGCCGCTGTCAAGTGCCATCTGACAAAAGGCGGTTGACAACTTCGCTAGTCTACTGTCGACTACGCCCCGCCCCACCCCACAAAAAGAGGGACGCCTGAAATCTCTGAATTCGCAGACCCGGCAACCGTGTTCTTTCGCGAAGAGGCGCGAAGTAGTATTCGAAGCAGCGTCGAGTCGTCCACGCTTCACAACGGCCAAGTCCAGCTGTCCTATAGGCACGGTCACGGTGGATGAGACGGCAGTGCCCTCTCCAGACGGACGCAGACGAGATCAAGTCACAGCGCTACGGTCCAACATGTGCGGTGCCGCCATCGCCGAGACCGTCGCAAGGCGGCGATACACTTTTACGCGTTCATCACTGCAGTAGTCTTCGGTTCAAAGACTGGCGGTATCGATGGGACGCGCGATACGTTACGGCACGCCGTGTTGTCAGTTGGGCTGGCAGAGGCGCGAGGGCCAGAAATCGCAAGCGAAGACGCACGAAACCATGTGAGACGCGACGCGAATGTTCACACCCGATTAGTGGGGAGTTGGCGACCCGGCGGCTTAAGTATTATAAACCGGAGGAGGAAGGAGGAGGAGGAGGGAAATTAGCGGCCCACGACCAAAATCCCAAGAATAGCTCCTCAAATCCAGGCAGCGGTCCGCTCTAAATCCGCAGCCCCCCTATCCATCCACACACCCCCGGTTCCTTCCTCCCAGAGGGAAGAAGAAGAAGGAGAAGATTGGTTAGTCCTCTTTTCCTCCCCGAATGGAAGGTTGATCAATCCTTGAACGAATAACTAGTAGGTTTTCTTGGCCGGTCGGTGGTTGGTTCGCTCGCCCGTCGCCCCCCCTCGTTGGTGGTTAGTTTTATTTGATTCGATCAACCGATCGATCGATCCCAGGCGAATAAATTTCGTGGCGGTTTTCGTCCGCCCGCCGTCCTTCGACCACCCGGTTAGTTGGATTGCAAATTCCTCTCTTTCCTTCGTTCTGGTGAGTCCGAATTCGGTTCCTTCTTTCCAATACTTCCTCCCGTTTCGTCCGATCTGATTATGGATTTCGTTTTTGTCGCAGTTTTGATTTGGTATCTTTTAGTTCGTCGTCGGCCCGGCTGTTTCCTGCAGTCCCATCTGATCATAGGTTCGATTCCTTACTGTGTAGAAAAATTGCTTTTTTTTGGGTTCTATTCGTGGTCTCGAGAAGGATAATGGCGTAGCGATAGGATACAAGGAAGGCCGTAACTTGCAAGGCTAGCATAGCATGTCATGTGCTGTCGCTAACTTAATGAGCGTGATTGGTTGCTCTGCTGGCCTAAACATCTTTGTGGAATTCATAGGACATTTTCATGTCTGCACGTTTGATGGGAAAGTGGCGGTTGCTTTCGGAATCTTTTCCTGAAAGATTGCTTCTTTTGACCATTCGAGTGTTCCGAAGAAATGGGTTCGTACTGTAGAATTAATTAATTGGGTGTGATGTGTGATGCGGTTTCGTTGAGCCATCGACGCGGAAACAAAGTAAAATAGGCATCATTTTACGGTTTTGTGTTGTGTACAATTGCAAACGCGTTGCCTTTGGAATTCATTTTTGGCGTCTTTTGGCAATTCGACATAGGTGCGCATTGATCAAATGTGACATGTAAACACTGCAATTCTTGCACAGGTCCGTAGTACAGTGCTCAGCCATTCTTTGCGTGCCCTGCATCTGCCTGCCTCCGAGTGAGAATATATACACGGCCGGCTCGTGCCCGATATGGAAGACGCGATGGCGGCGCCGACGACGACGACCGCGGAGTCCGAGGGCGCGACGACCGACGAGGACGCATCTTTCCCGACCGGCGTCTGCGGCGGCGGAGGTGGAGGAGGCGGCGGCGGCGCATCAAGATCCTCTGCGGCTTGGCGGCGCGATCGTGCCCGCCCATACGACGGCACACGAATGCGTCGGCGGTGAGACCGCGCCTCGCCATGCCCGCTCCATCCCTTCTGCGATGCGTGCTCACGCCGCTTTGATGCATCTTGTTGCTTTGATGCCGCGCTCAAATCGATCTTTTCCCCGTCGCGCAGACATGAATAAGAAGGTGGAGGAAATGTTCAAGACGGAGGTGGCGGCCATCAAGTACCGCTCCTCGCCGAGGACCTCGACGTGCTTGTCTCCGTCACCGCGACGAGGACTGGTTCACATGCTCGGCGAATACGACCGCCGAGGCAAAGCGGTCGCCGTCGGCGTCGCCGCTTCAGATATCGTCTTCGCGCCGCGGCCAGCGTGCCTCCGTCGGCCGCCACCGTTTCCTCTTCCCGCCACGCCACTCGCGCGCCACCACCAAAGCACCATAACCACCACCACCACTTCCGGCGGGCGCCACGTGGCTACCGTGCCCGCCACGCCCAATGGGAGCCCGCCGTACCCTCCCCAGCCGCACGGCGTCGTCTCGGCGGGCAACTCCCCGCGCGCCAACGCTGTGAGCTCCGAGCAGGCCGTCTTTGGGTTGGGGATGCAACGTGTCCGGAGCACGCCGAATCTTGGCAGCCTGGACGCGGCACCGCAGCATTTCCATCAACATGCCGCGGAAAGCGGCGGCGGCGGCGTAGCCGGATGTATGAGCGGCTCGCCGGGACACGCAGGCGCCGGTCACCTCTTCTTGCAGGGCAATTGTCACCCCTGCTACCGCCAACACCACCAGTACCCGCCGGCGCCGGTGCCAGTGCCGCACCACGCCAGCGTGGCCGGTAGGTACGACACGTGTGGCTATGTCCGGGGTGGCAGCTACTTGGCGCCTATGTTGCCGGCAGTCCGGTCGGGCCGGCCGAGCTCGAGGGCTGGCCCGCCGTACAGCGAGATGCACACGCCGAAGAAGGCAACGACAATATGGGACTGAGACTGACGGTCGTCCGTACACCGGAGCCTGGTCGTGTGATTTTGCAGCAGTGAGTTGTGAGTCATCTGAGCGCTTGAGATGTAAATAGATGGAAGGATACACGCGGCCTTGTTAGTTGTTTTTCTTGCTCCTGTTGAAATGTTTTTCGGGCTGAGAACTACCATTAGAAACAACAATCTTAACAGATGATAAAAGCCGTTCGACAAGATTTTCTAGCGCCGTTCATGCGCTTTGCCCGACACGCTACGCCACTTGTTGCGTCACCTCGTATGCCGTGTGTTGCTTATCGCTCTTGCTCTCTTTTTCCCCCACGTGCTTATCGTTTTGTTTTTGTCCCAAGTTTCTTCTTGTCCGTTTCTTCGCTGTTCCGCTCGCTATGTTCGTCTCTTTCGGCTGCCCGAGTTGCTCTTAATCCATTCTTTACATTCATTTTTAGATATCTCTAGTATGCTGTATTTTTTTTGGCAATTGGTTTGTCTCCATTGACTTCATCCCCAGTTTCTTCATTGTGGTTGTAGCTTGCTCCGCTCGTCTTTTTCGGTTGTCCGAGCTGTTCTTAAACCATTATTTACCTTAGTTTCTAGCTATCCTCATTGTGTTCTCAGTTTCTCTTTTTGGTGATTGGTTTGTCTCCATTGCACGGAGGCCGACCTTCTTCTTGGATCTACATGTTTTCCTCTTTCTTTCCCTTTGTGTTGTCATCCCTATATTTCCTTGTTTGGTGGCTGTTTCACTTCTTCCATCTCACTCTTAATTCCATTGTTCAACATGCCCTTCACCTTCTGTTCTTTTTTCTCCCCCCTGCCAGTTTTATTCTTTTTTTTTTGAGCTCCCATGGTGTTCTTTATTTGTTCTTGTTGCGTTTGGATTCCCTCCTTTATTAAGTGGTCTGTTTTTCCTGGTAGCTCACCTTGTTATGATAGTCTCGCGTTCTTTTCCTTCTTTGTAAAGTTCTCCTGTTTGAATTTGTATTTTCCTTTCCTTATGATTGGTTTGTCTTTATTCTGGGGAGGTCGGGCTTATTCATGGATCTAGGCATTTTACCGTCCCCCCTCTTGTGTTGTTGTACCTATATTTCCTTTGTTGGTGGCTATTTCACTTATCTCACGTCATTCTTACTTTCGTCGCTTAATGCCCTGTTTACCCTTTACCTCCTGTTCTTCGCGCCCCGTCTCCTTCCTCCTTTTGAGTTCTCCCTTCCGTCGCGTTCTTTATTTGTTCTTGCTTCGTTTTTTCATGTTATCGGCGCCTTCAGTTCCTTTGGTTGCTTTTAATTTTTTTCTTTATTGTTCCTCTTTGTTCAGCTGATTTGTTTTGCTGATTTGACATCTCCTTTTATCAGCACACTTCAGATTCTTCGGTTATGCATTTTTTTTATTACTTCGGTCTCTTATCCGATGTTCTGTCTTCTTTGCTATAAACTTGTCCAGTTATATTCTTGTTGTCTGATCCCTCACCTGCCCGCTTCGTCTTGTTTTTTCAGGTCTTACCATTGCCTTCTTACTTCCTCCAGGTATCTGTGCTTAACAATGTAAGTTATTTTTACTCGTATGTTTCTTTTTGTTGTTTTATGCCTGCCTTATGGATGGTCCTGCATTAGTTTTATATGTGCTGGTAATGCTGTTTGGTAGCTCTATCTTGTGTATCCTAGCTAGTTACATATACATAACTCACCACTGGTCTATACTATGTTGCATAGTATGTTTCCTTGTATTGCTTTGTGCCTGCCTTGTTGATTATGTTGTCTGTTTCCTTCTATTACTTCATGCCTCCCTTGTCAGTTATGTTGCGTTAACTTTCCTTGACTGATACTATTGTTTCATAAATAAATTTTGTTCGACACTAGATAGTTCAGTTTATTTATTTACGTATTGGTTGCCTTTTCCCCCCTTGCTTATTGCCCTTCTCATACGTCTGTATACATACACATTTGTTCGAATATGTATAACATCATGCATCCGTACAAATAGAAGCACGGGCGTACAGAGGCAGAAGAGAAAAAAGCTTGGAGTAGAGATGGTGCAACTATAGGGAATATGCTCAGGGTTACCGGAGAGAGCGTGACATGTGTCCCTACCTAGGATTGGCAACAGTTGCATATGTATGCGTGTTGATATCGCAATGGTTAGTATTAAACAATAATTGGGGAGAAGTAGAAGATAAATATGTGGTAAAGTATTGTATTGGAAGGGGTAGCAGCTGAGAGGGATCGATCAAGATTTAGGCTTACTGTTGGTGGTTGAAGCAAAAAAAAAACTATGACATCGAGAAGAGATAGAAGCTACATGGTTTGCTGGGTGTCGACGATCAAGTCGTCGATTTTATGAAATAAATATAGGAAAATGGCAAAGAATTTTTAGGAGAGAATGGGACTGCTCTTTATTTATATGAACTAGTTATTACAAGGGATGTCTTCGACTAGGCAGTAGACTAATCCTAATTACACTGAAGCGTAATACTTGTTATGGTGTTGCAATCCGATTGTCTGTTGATCTTCCAGATCCGCCTCTTTTGCCGCTTCTGTTCTTCTTTAAGTAGTTGATGAAGTGGTGGCAGTTACTCCTGGAGGTGGCGCCTGTTGGAAGCGTCGCGGCTGATCGGAGTGAGGCAACGGTTGATGAAGTAGCAACCGTTCTAAGGTTGTGTGTCCATGAGACACTTAATCGTAGGGTGGTTGTTGTCAGTGTCTGGATTATGAAATATCGCGTTGAATGGAACAAACATGACATGTGTTCCATTCATCACACGGTGAGGAATATACCCGTAGTTAGATTCGGATGCCAGTTCATTGCTTCTACGAGCAGTCATCTGGTCAGGGACTAGGTACAAGACCTCATCCGACCAGGGTATCCACGGTATAGCATTTGAAATCCTTACGATCACGGAGGTCGTGAGCCTTAGAGGTTACGACCATGAAGATATATGGTCTTTTATTATGTATCAAAGTAATACATGGAGATTTTAATCCTCGTCAGTGGGGTAGCAGGCGTATGAGGGAAGATAAGTTCAAGGTAGATCGTCCATGGTGCATCGGTGTATGCGTGATCAATGCACTCTAATACATTATACCATGTAAACTAGTAGGATAATTTGCCTCACATATAATCAACGTATTGGTTGAGATTAAATAGAAATATTTATGAATGCATACAATTTGGGAAAAAATAACTAATAGAATAAGAATATGGTCATACAACTATATGATGTATGTATGATGAAGAGTGATTAGTTTCTAAAACTCGAACAACTTATTATGCTCAATGATTTTTTCTCATCAAATAACATACTTCAATTACGTTCCTTAGGTTGTAATTCTTTCAAGCTTCTATTATTGTTTCCAATGTTTATGATATCTTAAAAGTCTAAATAGGCTATAAGATATGTAAATATATTATCGGTGATTTATACAAATTTCGAAACAAAGCTAGTCGCGCAAATGCACAGAGCATCATGCTAGTTATCTATAATAAGTTTTACAGATAAATGATATCATTAATCGAGGATCAAAAAATTACTTACGATATCTCGTGGTTAAGATTGTTAGATGTGCTGCGGATGAGAAGATGGGTGCAGTCATAACAATGCAAAGTTCCCCTGATAATTCCAAGATCCACCATTAATTTGTTAATAGTACGTAGTTCAGTTCATCAATTTTTAACTGAAGTGCTCGTGTTCTGAAACCGAAAAAATAAAGTTTGGTTTTGTATTTGCTAGTATATGAAATCGTAACCCGGACAAACAAAACAAGGCATTAATAGGAGGCATCGTCCAACTCCTTTGCAACTTATTTGAAAGCTAATCCTCTCCCTTTACGAAGGCAAGGCAAGGAATGGCACGCATTCTCGCGGGATGGAAATCGGACGGTTCGGATCACCGCAGATGAGAAGTTGAAGTCTCCCACCATACCACGACAAATTCGCAATCTATCGTCCACCACGATCTGAACCGTCCAGATCCTTCATCCGATGGTCCAGGTGCAAGGAATGGCACCTCTGCCGTAATGTCAGAGGACGCGTCCGATATCCCCCACAAGCTCATGCCACAACTATATATCACCTGTACTAATAATATTCGACTACCACATGCATCCATGTACGTACGTACGTAGGTGCCGACGCGCCGTGCATGTATCTTCTTAGTTCCCAAAAACGCTAGTAGGTTTCTAATTAATGGTTTGTAAGTCCCAAGAAACAGGAGAAAAACAAACAATGTAGCAGAGCTGGTCTGCATTTGCATGGTTTGCCGATCGATCCATCCATCCATCCATCATGCGGCGAAGTTCGAGGCGGCCCCGTCGCCCTCGCCGCAGGCGCTGTGGATCGCCCTCATCCTGTCGACCGACTTGCAGATGCCGCTGCACGACCAGTCGAAGGACGCCGCGCACACGTCCCCGGCCTGCTTCTTCCACTCGCAGTCTACACAAGAGAGAGAGAGAAAAGGCAGCAATTAACCTGAATTTAACCATCCGGACGACGGGTTGCACGCGGACGGTGTACCTGGAGGCGTCGCGCAGCACAGGCTCCGGTCGTCGACGTGCTCGACCTCGAGCCCGAGCAGCCACGCGCCGAGCGACACGTCCTCGTTCGCGAACCGATGCAGTTCGCGAACCTACGCACATACGAACCATTCAGCATTGGCAGAGCAGGTGCGCGCAGATGAAACGGTACGAGCATGATGGTCGTAGTGTATGCTCACTGGTTGATGGAGATGTAGGAGGCGAGGTCCTTGGAGATGGCGTAGATCTGGCCGGTGGCGTGGCGGAAGTACTCGTTACCCTCGTCCCCGAACTTCCAGTATTCCGGCTCGTGATACTTCACGCCCCTGCCATGCATGCACGGTAGGTAACGACAAACGGCAACGATCTGCCTGGATCAGGGTTTTGATTAGACTGGTTTTAACTTTTTTTAACGGAGGGTCACCGAAATGGCCAAAAAAAAAGTTGAAGTTAAAATGAAAAAAAAGAGATAAAATTCAATCGATAAGAGTAGATTCGGCCGGTTTTTGAACTTCTATCAGGGTCCGATAGAACCGATTTTCGGAACCTATCCCGGATTAATCAGCAGAAAGCGCAGAATTCTGGTGTTGTTTTTTTACAGAGAAATCCGTTCAGGCTCGCTTACTTCTGCGACAGAACTGGGCCGGACTTCATGCATCCCACGTAGACCCTCGGCCTCGTTCTGTACTTGGCGAGCCTGCTTGTAAGCATCCCTGCACAACGACCACATGGTGAAGTAACCACGTAGGTTCTGTATCTGAACGCGCAAACTAGATACTCGTGTGTACGTACCTAACCTAGGTGTGCGCATATACCTGGGTTGACGTGGACGTCGTCGTCGACCTTGACGTAGAAGTCGGCGTCCCAGGTGGCGACGGCGGTGGTGAAGTAGACCCTGGTCTTGGACGACAGCTCGTGGTAGCCCTCCACGTGGTCGAGGCGCATGAAGTCCCTCGTCTCCGCCTCCTCCACGTCGATGGCGCGGTCCAGCGCCCCGCCCGGCGTCGCGCTGTGCCCGATCACGAACCGGACCACGACCCCCTTCTCCTTCTCCAGCCGCCTCAGATTGTGATCACCTGTGTTGTAATCCAGCGCCAGAATCCAATCAAAACGCTAGCTTTTGATCGAGAGCTATATATACATCGTTGATCTGAAGGTTAGCGTTCGTTAGTTACCTCTGGGGACCCAGGTGTCACGGAGCGAGTCGCGCCGCTTCTTGCTGCTGAAGGCCGTGTTGATGCCGATCACGACGGACGCCTTGGGGAGACCCTTGGACGGCACGGCCGCGCCGAGGCCGCCGTTCTTCTTGGCTCGCTCCACGGCCAGCTCCATCTCCAACGACGACACTGACTTGTCCAGGGACCTACGTACACTCATACAGTACCATGCAGGGAACATTCAAAGGCAAGAGACGGTACGTACATATACTATCGCATTTGGGACCCAAAAAGAAAACTTACTGGATTGCTTGGTGAGTTCTTGACACCTCGTTCATGATATCGTTCGGATTATTGCTCTCCTCTAGCTTCTGAAAAAAAGAGAGAAATGTTTACCAAGATGATTACTACGTACGCATGCAACATTTGACAATGTGGTGGTGTACCGGTGTCCAGTAATTTTTTTTCATCGCGTGTGTTAATACTTACACGCCTGTGCTCGCAGTCGTCTGAGAAAAGAGAGATCCTGGAGCCGTGTCCGGAGGAAGACATGGCACTGTTGTTGCCCGGCGGGGCCGTCAGAATCGTCATCCGGCCGCTGAGCAGCAGCCCCACGAAGAAGCTCGCGGCGCACAGCACGACGACTGCCTTCCCCGACATTGGCCTCGCGCGGGGCGCCTTCTTCTCCGACTGCGGCTGCCTCTCGGTCAGTGCCTGAATTCAGTTGAAATGAGCAATCACGCACACGCATGAACAAAGCATCTGTTTTACCTCACAAAAAGAAAAATAAATATGAATGCACTAATTTTTAGGTTAGCTTTAGTACAAACCATCATTGCAGTGGACGTTTGCGGGTGCTCAAATTGGAAGTGGTTCTGTTCAAGAATGCGCGGCCAATTTGAGCACCTACTAGAATGAAACGCTGCCTCTGCGGGGGGAGGAGGCAGGGGAGGGAGATGCAGGGCTTGGATCGATGCCGAAAACGCCGGCTATCTATCCTAGTTCCCTGCACGGCGAAGCCGTTCAGTTGGCAAGGCCCTTTGTGTGAGGAGGCTCATGCTGGCAGTGTGAGTGATGAGCTTAAGATGATACAACAATTAAACAGAATGCCCTGAAGAAAAGGTCACTGTAGCATTTTTGCGTTTGCGACAATTCGTTACTGATCTGCTAATTAACCATGTACTAATTGGTACATCAAGTTATGCATTGTCCGACTTTGCATGAATGCATCTAAATGCGTTGTGCTGCTTGTTGGGTTTCTTACTTTCTTACTGCAGTTCGATGGAAGCAGCGGTGGTCGAGACGTGTTGGCCATGGGCTAGTGTAACATCCCGTTTTCAGATGGTAAATAGTCTGTTGCCGTTTTGGAGTTTCAAATCTATTTCAAATTAGAGTGTATTTGTGAAAATTCTCGCATTCTGCCTCGTTCAAACTTTGGTTTTATTCTCAAATCTCTCAACCTTCATGGGCTTGGCCCATTCCTCCTCCCTCCTACTGGCATGGTTTCCCATTTCGGTCCAGTTAGCCCTGCCCCCTACCACCCCGATGCCCATGCCATGCCCTGGCACACCAGTGCCCGCTCTGCCCTTGCCCGGCGCCCTCTGCCGCCACCTGCTCCTCCCACCCACCTTGACTCCGGTGGGTGCCTTCGCTTGGTCCAATCACCCGTGCATCACCACCGCGCCAGCATCCTCGCCTGGTCCAATCACCCGTGCGTCACCACCGCGCCAGCGTCCTCACCGCACTCCATTGCGCCCGCCCGCCCGCGTCTTCGCGCCACGACGCCAAGACGCACTGCTGGCGTGCCACCACCTTTCTGGCGCGCGAGTCGTCGCCCGTGCATATGCCAGCATCGCCGCCGTGTCAACAAGCCCCGCCCTGTCTTGTCCTTGACAGAGCCCTACCGTGTTCACGCTTCGCCCCATCCCGTCCCCAGAGAGTGCCCATGCCATGCCACCTCGGGATCACACACCTCTGAGCCTCTCCAACGGCTCCTTCCTCCACCTCCCTGACTATAAGAGCTCCCGAGCCTCCCCCTTGACTCCCCACTTCGCCCTCGTCATTCGTAAGACCACCGAAGAAAAGCGCCTGAGCTCCTCCGTTTCGGCTGTGCCGCTCCGCCGCCGATCAGCCACTCCAGCAAGCTCCTTGCCGCGTCGACCTGGTAACCGTGCGTCCCCGAGGACGAGGAAGCGATCCCCTGACTGGATTTGAGTTTAGTCCACTGCGGCGCCCGGATTCGGTTTTCTTCCCCACCTCCGGCCGAATCGCCCCTTCCGTCGCCGATCGAGTTTCTCGCCACTTCAGTTCAATTGTCGGCACCCGGAGCATCGCACGACCATCCCGAAGCATCCCCAAGATTCTCCAAGCATCTCCCTCCTCTCTGGCACCCTCACCGCGCAAGCCACCTGCCGTCACACCAGGCCGTCGTTGACAAGCCGCCCTGAGCCTCCTAGTCCCTCGTCGTTGCTTTCGGTGAGCTCCTCACCCCACCCTGATGCTCATGTGCCGTTCTTTTGCCCCGGGCGCCGTTGTGTTGCTTTGACCACCGTCACAGTCGCACCGCCACCGCTCTTCACCACCGCGCCGCCGCTCCGATGACCCTTCGACCGCACCATACCCGTCATCGTCTTCGCCTCAGTGAGCTCATTCCGTTTTGGGCCTTGGTCACCGCCGACATGGTCACCTCCATCGGCGACGAGCTTGGCCAGAGACGTCGTGTGCCTCTCTGTTTTGGTCAGAAGCCGACCATCACTGTTCAGCGTCATTAACCCCCCTGATCTCCATCTTAAAGGCTAATCAATCATTACTTCATTTAATTGTCAGTTAATTGATGCTTTGACTCACTGCCGCGTGGGACCCGAGAATAGTAATGTCACTTAAATTAAACTCGATTTCCCTGTATTCGGCTGACAAGTGGGCCCCGCAACCGCCCCGGTTCCCATGAGCCCGTGGACCACATGCACAGTGCAGGTTGACCTCCGGCCCATGCACTTTGCACATGGACCCAGCACCGTTCACTGGTACCCACCTGTTAGAGAGAAAATTCTCTCTCCTCTTTTTATTTTTCTGATTTAATTCAGATTCAAACTTCGAAAGCTCTGTTCTCCTTCGTTATAACTTTGATTTTAGTTAAATTTGTTTCTAAATTTGTCTAAATTCAAGATCTTGTGAATGGTAGTGGTCTTGTTTAATTTGGAGTTCATTTTCTATTTATTGTGTATTTATTTATTCTTTGTGCTTGTTTGTTCTTTTTCTTGCACGTTCGTCCGATTAGAGTTCGGAGAGGCAAGATATCTCCAATTTGATCAAGCACAAGAATACCAAGACTCTCTTACCTTCAATTCAGGCGAGTTAATACTTTGATCATTTTGGGCCTATATTTTATGCAAATTATATTCTTTTAAAATACCAAATTGCATGTTTTATTTCTTTATGCAAATATATGTTAAATCTTAAGGTAGTTAAATACCAACTTGGTAATTAAATAATAATTATACCATACATGATGACTTGAATTCCTTATTCCATGTCACCCTAGATATTATTTGGTAACTTACTAGTTATAAGGTTGTACTTAAGCACTATGCTAGTCTTGCTTAAGTACCGGACATTAAATGTCCTAATCATGATCTTTTAATTATGAAAGTGGTATTGTACTCCTGGGAGGTACGTACTCCTACTTATATACATACATATATATAAACATACATACATATATATATACATATACATATATATATACATACATATACATATACATATACATATACATATACATACATATACATATACATATATGGGTCTTGACGAGGATCTAATAATCCTCATTTTATCTTTTATCTATAATTCTTATTATGGGTAAATATGATGTCACATAGTCCCCAGAAGTACCCCTTATATTTATAAGGGGGAGACCTACCAAGTGATTGTAAGATCTTCTACAATCACCCCCATAGTCGTAAGTCTTACTACGACTATGTCATGGTCGTAAGTCCTTCTACGACCACTACCTGGTCGTAAGTCTTTCTACGACCATTGCCCAGTCGTAAGTCCTTCTACGACTATTGCCCAGTCGTAAGCTCTACTACGACTTAAACCCAGTCGTAAGTCATACTACGACCAAATAAACCACGACCACCTTATAATCAAACCTACAAGCGAGTGGGTCCAATTGATTAAGGAATCGAGCGGTCCACACACTATTATTCCGTGTAAGTAATAGTGCTTAAATACCCCATTACCTCGAAGATAAGCGCGGACGGCGTGAAGAAGCCAATGCGCCGGTAATTACTGCCATCATGCGCCCATTACTGGCTTAATTAGGCGCCTCTTCCGCAGGACAAAACGGCTACTTCTTCACGACTATATAAAGACATCAATCAGAGGGTGAAGGGAGAGGCGAAGCAGAGGCGAGTCAAGGAGAAACACAAGTCTTGTTCTCTGTAATAGTCCTAGTTTCTTGCTTGATCATCGAGAATCTGATCAATACCATACACACACGGAGTATGGTTGTTATTCTCCCCGGAGAAGGCCTGAACCTGTCTAAACATCCCGTGTCAACCACTCTGCGTGATTTCATCTCTAGGAGACCCCCCGAATCAAATAATCTTTACGTAAGATCGGTTCTAATACACCGACAGTTGGCGCCGACCGTGGGGATCTTCCGTAATCTCTTGTCAACATACTCTCTTTTTCCAATCTCATGCAATCATCGCAGGAGAATGGAACGAGGAGAACTGGTTTGACTTGGCAGATTACGCAGACGTCGACATGGATGCCGGTTTCGACTACGAGCCGAGTGATGCATCCGCTGATGGTGATGTTGCCTCCGGAGATCATTCTCCAGGAAACCATCCCATCAATGGAGTTGAGGAGGGATCCTTATCCCCCACAACGATACGTCCAACAGAGGAGCCAATTCCCTCAAAGGACAAGGGTCAATCTGACCAGAACCGCAATCAGGAGGACTCACGACACGACGAGAGTTTTTCCTCCAAGTGTCCAAGTCCCCCTAAGGCGGTCCGACCTGGTGAGACAAGTTCTGAGAGCCACCATTCCAGGACTCCACCAACATCTGGTGATCCTCTCTCTCAGGGTAACTCCAGAGAGGGTGGGATCAAGCATGCTTTTCCTGCAAATTCGACCGTCTCTCCGCAGATCTCATTTGCGGACGGAGACAGTTATAACCCAGAGTTCCCCTACCTGGAGGGGATTGCTCCAAGTCGCCAGATGGTGTCTCTCGAGTACTCCTCAAGCGGAGAGGCCTCGAGCGCAAGTGAGAATCATCAACGGGAGGTCTTCGTCCTTCCCTCAAATCAGGGTCAGCCTCATGGAGGCCGAGATAAGAACACTCCCCGAAGATCACACACTGCGCCCCCTCGTGGTAATGGCAAGGGCACCACCGGTGACGGACAGAACCAACACTCTGATGAACGCGAGGGAAATCCTCGACATTCTCGCACTCCACTAAGAAGGCCTCAAAGATCTGATGAGGAGGATTTTGAGGCCATCCGACGGAAGAAGATTGCAGCCCAGAAGAATCTGCCGAGGCGCATCCAATATCAGTCGAAGGAGGTGCAAGAACTCCAGAACATCAACGACTTGCTCGAAAATCCCACCCAAGAGTTTGCTCGAACGCCAGGGTACGATCTCTTTGCTGAAGAGATTGCGCAAAGGCTTCGAACCGTGATGACAAGACTGGAAGTACCTCGTCGAGATCATTCGGTAGTCGTAGCAATCGACTTCCTCGACTACCGATCAATCAAATATTTCACCACGTAGAAATCGACACGGCCATAAGTCGCATCGATCCCCTACTCGGAGAAATACATTTCGATTGGCTGATGATCAAGAAGCCCCTCGGAGAGGTTGTAGGATCAAGGATAACCGACTAGAGGGGGGTGAATAGGAGGTTTTTAAAGTTTTTAACAAATTAACAAGTTATGCTCCTAGCTAGGCAATTTAATCACAATAAGCAAGCTAGAAATATAAGGGCGGAATTGTAAAGACAAGAAATAACCACAAGACACAATGATGTTTTTCCCGTGGTATCGAAGACTTGCCGGTCTTCACTAGTCCACGTTGAGGAAGCTTGATCACCCAAGCCGGCTCCACGAATTAAGCCTTCCCTCGATCACTTGGGTTGTTCTTCCTCCGCTCCGGAGATGGTGAACACCAACCACTCACAATCTTGCTCGGGTCTTCTCACAAGCTTCACTTGAGAAGATCACCGTGCTTCACCGCCAAGCCGTCTAGGAGTGCGGCAACACCCCAAGAGAATAGATCAACGATCCTCGCTTGACTTTACTCAAGTGCCAATGAATCAACTAAAAATGAATGCACTTGATCTCCCTCTCAAAGAATGCAAGAGTAAATTGGGAGTAGAATTGAATGCACAATGCTCACAAGGGTTGAGATATCTTCAATGCACTGTGTAACATGTCCCTTGTGCAGTTGGGGAGGTATTAATAGCCTCCACCAAACAATTCTAGCCGTTGGGAAGAAGTTCCCGAAAGTTCAGTACATATCGGAACAACCGGCGTGTTAGCATCGGTACAACGGCGCTACGCTCAATGCCGCGATAACGGCTATGTTACACGATTAAATGCACTGATATAGCCGTTGGATTTAGTTGCGGTTCATCCGCAGCAAACACCGGATCGTCCGATTTGTGGTCTCAAACCGGAGATTTTGCATCGTTGCGGAATTTTACAACCGCCAAATACATTTTGAACATCCGTATTGCGGTTCATCCGATTATACGTGCGGTACAAACCGATTCTCAAAAGAGGTTTTCAAAGGAGATTACACTCGTCTTTGTTATTTTGCAACCGCGTAATATCATCGGAACAACCGGGATGCGGTCGCACCGTTCAAGCCATCGGTACAACCGCGACTTCACGAAATCGAGATCACCACGAGATCATGACACGTGGAAGGCCACGATGGACTCTTGTCTAGTGGTCCGGTCAAGACACAAGATCGAGCCGTTAGATTGAGATCGGCGATCGGCGATTTTCAATTTAAAAGGCTAACGGTTGAACCGCTCACATGCCGCCGGAACAACCGCGCGGTACAACATTGCTAAGCCTTTGGTTCATCCGATTCGAATTAAAGCATCGAATTCATTCTAACTTAAATTCAAGTCCAATTTTAAATGCATGCATGATCCTAAGTTTATCCATATGGCACAAGAATAAGCTATCAAGCTACTAGTCGTGATCCCCTTAATAGTACGGCATTTATCCTATAATCCGGTCTACCAACCAATTCTCCTTAGGCCGGTAAAATAGAAAAGGATCCTAGACTATTTGTACCTTGACTTTAAGCCTTGTCGATCTTCACATTTTCCTTTAGCATGCATCCTTGCTTCATCATGTTCATCAAATGGAATTAACCTTGCACATTCTTAGTAACCTTGTTAATCCCATATTCACATATTATCATTAATTACCAAAACCATTTTTAGGGGCCTAGATGCTTTCAATCTCCCCCTTTTTGGTAATTGATGACAACACACTTAATATGTGAGAAAAGTTGTTTTGAATATACTAAGAGTGTATATTCTTTTGAAGTCTTTTGACAGGTAAAATAATCTTTGCAATGAGCATAAGTAAATTTTGAGAATTATTTTTCTTGTCAAATCCAATTAAAAGAAGACTCCCCCTAAACAAATGCATATGGATAGTAAATTATTTGCAAGCATATGTAAAGAATTGAAAAAATTTGGCGGAGTTTCTTTTGCATTTATGAACTTGAGGAAGCAATACAGTATAAGATATGTCAAATAATTCAGATTGCATTGCATAAAAAGATAATAAGACATAACCACATTCCACAAGTTCAACAAAAGTTACCAACTATTACAGGCACAAAATAGATCAACAATCAACCAGTTTTACAAAACACATATAAATCACATAAGCCCATAGTCACATAAGCCCATAGCTCCCCCTAAAACTAAGTCTTCACATCTTCACAATTTCTCCCCCTTTGGCATCAAAGTACCAAAAGCATCAAGCAGGGGTCTGAGAGGAAGCGGGTCTGGTGGGCGGAGCAGGGAGAAGAAGCAAGTGAGTGGCCCAGTGCGAGGATCCGAGAAGGCGACCACGAGGCGCGGGATCTGAGATCTTGAGAGGGTGGTAGGAGCCGGAGGCTGGAGCTGAAACTCGAGAGGTGCACTGAGGAGGTGAGGTAGGTGCTGTTGCCCAAGAAGAAGGACCCTTGGGCGGCGAGGAGGTCGGCGAACATAACGTTGAGGGTCTTGAGAAAATGTTCTAAGTCATTTAGGCCCTCGGACAAAGGCGATAATCTGTTATGAGTCTCATCAAAGAAGTCATTTTGGATAGCGACCATCTTAGTAAGCCTATGACGAGTCTCATCTCGAAAGACAACTTGTTGACCTTCATTTCACGCAAAGTCTTGATAATAGACTGCGATTTTGAAGTACTTGCGCTAGAGCACTTGCATCGAGCATAGCGGCGGCGGGAGGAGCATCAACCTCGGCGGGGCATCCTCGGAGACTTGTTGAGGAGGAATGGCATCTCGTGGTTTATATGGCTTGTGAGTAGATCCCAAACCACCACGGTACTCGATCTTTCTAACAATCAATGCCATGATGTAAGGAGCATAATAAATCCTTTTAACTCTGTCATTCTTGGAGGAGGCTATGCCTTGAAGAATAACATCCACTACATCAAATTTAACTCCCTCCACAATATGATCTATCATGTTCCAAACATGCCCCGTCTCGCATCGAAATTCCCACTCTTAGGGTAGAAAGTATGATTAATTATCCTGTTAATCATGCTCACAGCTTCAATCGATGAATTGTCCCTAACTTGCATTTGGTGAAGAGTCATAATGCAGCCCAAGCGAGGAACAAGTAATTTGAACTCTCAAAGATTTTGTCCCAAGAGTTGGATGAATTCTCAACACTCTCGCAAATTCCTCTTTGGTGCTTTCCACATTTCGACACCGATCGACCATCTAAAAGTCTTCAAGTCATGGGACATATGCGGTGTGGCATAAAGCGTCGTATGATCTTGTCATCATAATTGCATTTTATGCCCACAAGATCATGAAGACCCACATTGTAGAAAAGTCGATAGACTCCACTTGTATTTGTCCAAGGTATTAATATTTGACCAATTAATCCATTTATGATCGGCAAATTTCTTGTGCCTACCATATATTTGCTCATACACTTGCTCTTGAAAGATTGTGTGGAATTTTGGATTTAATGTGTCATTCTTGAAGATATTGATTGACATGGCGCTTGATGGCATAGTCATCTGGCGACGTAAGATGTAGGTCGAGAGGAGTCCCGGAGGATCAATCAAATCATCATCTTCTGCTTGTCCTTGGAGGAACTTCCTCTTCTTCTTCTTCTTCTTGGATTGATTCCTCACTAGATTTACTTCTGAGCTATTTTCCGATTGGTTTACGAGTGGTCTCTTTCCTTTCCTTTTCCCTGCGGTGGAGGTTGAGGTGCGAAGACCCTTGTCTTGACGATCCTCGAGACTTCTTGGATGTTCCTCGCATTCTAGGCATCTATACAGAGATTGGAGTGATTATAAGATGTCAAGGAACAGATTTGAATTGAATTGAATTGAAAGAAATGACAATTTACGGTTCTGTCGAGATAATCGGATCATCCGCCGTTATGTGGCGAACGTTCAATCTATGTCGTTCGCCCTCAAGAACCGAACGTCCGATTGTCTGACCAAAACTAGGTTGAAGAATTTTGAGATTTTGATGGAATCTAAGAGAGTGAGTGCTAGAAGCTGGATGCGCAAGGGTCATAGGACACCGGTGAAGCACTTTTGCCCAATTAGATTGCTAGTTATCAACGGCATTATCAAAACCCTAAAAGCGCCCGAGTGCTCCAAATGCGGTAAACACGAATCAATAGATGTTTTACCTTGAGATTTGAGGAAGGAGAGCTTTGGAAATGCAAGGATCGCGAGGACTTGGAGATCCACCGAGAGAACCACTCGATTTGAGAGAGGGTTTTGAGAGACTTCATTGGAGAGAGAGAGGAACCCGATGGTGAGATGAAAAAGGAAAAGCGGACGAGCATTTGGGTGATAAGGTCAAAGGAAAACGGACGTTCCGCTATTATAACGCCGGATGATCCGCACTGCGGACGTACCGTTCGCATAACTCCGGATGTACCGATTGTCCTGAGATTTTGATAAAGCTCTGGATTTCTTTGGAATTTTGAATAATTGCAAATGATCCTTAGATTTACACTCAATAAAACATCATTTAGGGATCATTATGCATATAATATACTGAAGATTATATATAAACATAGTTTTTATAATTATAGTGAATTTAATATGAGATTTGAGAAATTCTTTTACAAAATATTTAAATAACACCAAATAAAAAGCACTGTAATAACAAAAATTTAAACAATGTTTGAATAATCTATGACATTTAATTCATTCCTCAATTTGCAAAAGCGGCCTTCATCTAATGGCTTGGTGAAAATATCCGCTAATTGGTCTTCGGTTCTTATGTGGCTAATTTCAATGTCTCCCTTGATCACATGATCTCTCAAGAAATGGTGGCGAATATCTATATGCTTGGTTCTTGAGTGTTGAACAGGATTATTAGCAATTTTCACAAAGCACTATCATTGTCACACAAAGAGGCATTTTATCGGTTTTAATTCCATAATCCATCAATGTTTGCCTCATCCATAGCAATTGAGCACAACAACTTCCCGCGGAAACATATTCGGCTTCGGCGGTGGATAGGACTACGGAATTTTGTTTCTTGGATGACCATGATACTAAAGATCTTCCTAAAAATTGACAACTACCCGAGGTGCTTTTTCTATCCACTTTGCATCCCGCATAATCGAGTCAGAATATCCAATTAAGTCAAATTTAGCACCTTTCGGGAACCAAAGGCCAATGCTAGAGGAATGCTTTAAATATCTTAGAATTCTTTTAATGACCATTAAATGACATTCTTTTGGATTTGCTTGAAAGCGAGCACACATACAAACACTAAACATGATATCGGGCCTAGATGCGGTAAGATAAAGCAAACTACCAATCATAGATCTATAAAGCTTTAAATCTACCGATTTACCTCCCTCATTTAAGTCAAGATGACCATTTGTTGCCATGGGAGTCTTGATGGGTTTCATCCTCCATACCAAACTTCTTGATCAATTCTTTTGCATACTTGGTTTGGCTCACGAAGGTCCCATCTTTGAGTTGCTTGATTTGGAATCCAAGGAAGTAGCTTAATTCTCCAATCATCGACATTTCAAATTCCCTAGACATCATATCACCAAACTCTTTGCAAAAATCTTGATTAGTAGACCCAAAATAATATCATCAACATAAATTTGACATACAAAGAAATCATCATCTATAACTTTAGTAAATAAGGTTGAATCAATCTTCCCAATTTTGAATCCTTTTGAGACTAGAAAATCTCTAAGTCGTTCATACCATGCTCTAGGAGCTTGTTTAAGGCCATAGGCGCTTTAGAGAGTTTATAGACATTATTTGGATTTTAGGATCTTCAAAACCGGAGGTTGTTCAACAAATACAAGTTCGAAATTTTACCATTTAAGAAAGCACTTTTAACATCCATTTGAAATAATTTAATATCAAAGCATGATGCAAAAGCAAGTAATATCGAATTGATTCTAATCTAGCTACGGAGCAAAAGTTTCACCAAAATCCAAACCTTCAACTTGTGAATACCCTTGAGCTACCAATCTTGCTTTGTTTGAACAACCAAACCATTTTCATCTTGCTTGTTCCTAAAGACCCATTTTGTACCAATGACGTTGTGTTCCTTGGGTCGATCCACCAATGTCCAAACTTCATTCGGGTGAAGTTGTTGAGTTCTTCATGCATAGCATTCACCCAATCCGGATCTTCAAGTGCTTCTTCTACATGCTTTGGCTCAATACAAGAGACAAAAGAGTAATATTCACAAAAAGAAGCAACACGAGATCGAGTTTGAACACCCTTACTTACATCACCCAATATTTGGTCTATTGGATGATCCTTAGCAATTGCATTGTGGATTCTTGGTGGTAAGTTAGATGGTTGATCATCTTCCTTATTGTCAAGTTGAACTTGGTTTGTAGAAGATGTTGGTGGTTCAACTTGTGTGGAGGATGATGAATCATCTTGGGCTTTATGTCACCAATTTGCATATGCTCCATTGCCCTTCTCAAAGCTTCATTGCCTACATCATCCAAATTCTCATGCTCTTCTTGAGAGCCGTTAGTTTCATCAAATTGAACATCATGTTTTCTTCAACTAAACCGGAGTTTTTGTTGAAGACACGATAAGCTTTACTATTTGAAGAATAACCTAGCAAGAAACCAACATCACATCTACTTTCAAATTTTGATAGCGAACACCCTTCTTTAAAATATAGCATTTACAACCAAAGACACGAAAATAGGAGATGTTCGGTTTTCTTCCTACAAGAAGCTCATAGGAAGTCTTTTTCAAAAGGCGATGTAAATAAAGACGATTTATGGCATGACAAGCGGTGTTAATTGCTTAGCCCAAAAACTATCGAAGTATTATATTCATCAAGCATTGTCCTAGCCATTTCAATTAATGTACGATTTTTCCTTTCTACAACTCCATTTTGTTCGGTGTAGGTTGTGGAAAGTTCGTGCTTTATTCAAGTTCATCACAAAGTCTTCAACTTTAGTATTTTTGAACTCGGGCATACGATCGTACCACTGATCAAGGCAAAGGTAAGCGCATACGATCGTAGGAACGACAAACCAAGGTGGTGTCCTTTTCATAAAAAGGAAGGACATGACCTCCGCAACTGCCGAGTTTTTCAAAGAAAGCTCGAGGACTACTACAATGGCAAAGAGCCACTCCCCACTCTCGAGCACGTAGGGAATACGAGTGGCCAAAAGTCGTCGGATGATGAAGAGATACTGTTTCAAGATCCGCAACATACCGTAAAGCACATCTACGGAGGATCATCGACATACGAGTCGAAACGACAACTCAAAGCTGCCGGACGAGAGGTAAACTCTATAGATGCTCCTCTTGTCAATAACCTACCGAAATGGTCGGAAGTTACCATTTCTTTCGAGAAGGGTGATTGCCCGATCACTTCGAATCGATCAGGTCGATATCCTATTGTGGTCGAACCCACCATCAACAACTGTCGGGTCAATCGAATGTTGGTTGATGGTGGCAGTTCCTTGAACATACTATTTACTAATGCCCTGGACGAGATGCAAGTACCCAGGACAAAGGTAAGACCGGTACGATACTCTTTTCATGGAATCGTACCGGGGTCTTCGGCCAAACCCATTGGCCAAGTTTCTCTTCCTTTAACATTTGGCTCACCAAGTAATTTCAGGACAGAGAAAGTCTCCTTTGATGTGGTCGATTTCGATACGGCATATAACGCCATACTCGGACGACCAACTTTGGCAAAATTCTTAATGGCTACTCATTATGGGTATCAATGTCTTAAGATGCCAGGTCCCAAAGGAGTGATCACAATTCATTGTGACAAGAAGATGGTGTATAACTGCGACCGTCGATCGCTCGAGATGGTTGGCCAAATACCAACTCGAGACGAAAGTCAGCCTTCGACTAGCAAGTCGAAGCCTAAAGCTGCACCAAAGCCTAACGACCAAGTCAAAGAGGTTTCTTTGGACGCAGAGAAACCCTCGAAGACTGTTCGCATCGGGGAGACTTCCGACCCCAAATAGGAAGACACCCTCATTACCTTCCTCCGAGTTAACGCAGATGTCTTGGCGTGGCAAGCATCCGACATGCCGGAGTCCCTGGGAGGTGATCGAGCACGAGCTAGCTACGGCACGATAAAGTACCGTAAAACAAAAATTACGAGATTTGCCCCGGATCGGCGAGATGCTATTAAATCGAATTGGATAAGCTACTTAAGCGGGCTTTATAAGAGAAGTCAACCACCCGAGTGGTTGGCTAACCTGTAATGGTCAAAAAGTCAAGCGGCAAATGGCGTATGTGCGTGAGACTTCTTGATCTTAATAAAGCTTGTCCAAAAGATGATTTTCCTTTACCTCGTGATCGATCGGTTGGTTGATTCTCTGCAGTTGTGAAATATTAAGTTTTTAGATGCATATTCGGATATCACGGATCAATATGTGTCGAGCGATGAAGAAAAGACCGCATTCATTACACCATTTGGTACCTTTTGCTATGTCAAAATGCCATTTGGTCTAAAGAATGCCGGTGCTTCTTTTCAACGCTTAATGCAATCGACTTTTTCATCTCAATTAGGCCAGAATCTAGAAGCCTATGTTGATGATCTAGTCGTTAAAAGCGTTCAAAAATTTAATCATATCACCGACCTACAAGAAACATTCGACAATCTCGTAAAGCACCGCTTAAAACTTAATCCCGAGAAGTGTGTGTTTGGAATTTCTTGGGAAAATTGCTTGGATTCCTAGTATCCGAGCGAGGAATCGAAGCAAATCTGAAAAAATAAAGGTCATCCTCGGATCGCCTCAGACCACAAAAAGGAAGTCGAAACTCTTTGGGTGCATGGCGGCTTTAAGTCGTTTCATCGCACGACTAGGAGAAAAATGACTACCTTTCTTTAAACTTCTCAGGAGACATGAAGGTTTTGAGTGGTCGAGCGAGGCAAGCGCCGCCTTCGAGGATGTCAAGAGGTACCTTCGAGTGCTCTGCTACGGTTTCTCCAAAGCGGAAGAGACACTCTTAATTTACCTAGCCGCCACGCCACAGGCGGCAAGCGCGATCTTGGTCGTAGAGCGTGGCGCATACAACGACCGGTTTACTACGTCGTGAAGTTTTACGGGCCTAAGGGCGTTACCCTCGGTCCAAAAACTTCTATATGCCCTCCTCATGTCTTCGAGGAAGCTGCGGCATTATTTTCAGCGCACAAAATAATTTGTGCCATCCGAGTTTCCTTTGGGAGTAATCCTCCATAATAAGGAAGCAATGGACGCATGGTAAAATGGTCGGTCGAACTTGGGAGTTCGACCTCCATTTCGTGTCGACGGCCATAAAATCGAGATCTTGGCGACTTTGTCGCCGAATGGACAAATCTGAACTCTTCGGGATCCCGAAGACGATTCCCATGACCGGTGGGCGATGTACTTTGTGGGTCACTTACTTTAAGTGGCTCTGGGTGAAGTGGTCTGGTATCTCCTACGGAGAAACCTTAAAGTATGCCATACAATTAAACTTTCGGACCACTAACAATGTGGCGAGTCACGAAGGTTTGCTAGGCGGCATACGAGTGAAAGCACTCTCGATTAAATCGACTACTCGTGAGAGGAGATTCTCACTAGTCGTGAATCAAGTCGGGAAAGAGTACCAGTGCTCTAGCTCGACAATGTCTCGGTACTTATCGAAGGTACGTAAGCTATAAAAGCATTTTTTAGGTCTCGAGGTACAATTCATCCCTCGAAAGGATAATTTCCTCATGAGACCAACTTGCTCGGATGGCTTCTTCCGATCTGAAGACTAAAAGGAGTTTTCTTGGAGCAACTCCAAAAGCCGTCGCTGGTCGAAGAACCAGAGACACCTCCTATTGAATGGCCTCACTAGACTACGAGGATACCTGGATGACTCCCATCTACGAGAATCTTCACAAGGGTTCGTGCGAAGATGATCTTGAGGCGATCGTTTATCCGAAAAGCCAAAATGTATACTTTGGTCGAAGGAGTCCTCTACAAACGAGGAACCCAAGGGATACTCATGCGATGCATTCCGCAAAACGAAGGAATAACACTCCTTCATGATATACATAGTGGCATCTGTGGGTCGCATGCTTCCTACAGAACATTGGTCGGTAAAGCCTTTCGACAAGGTTTCTACTAGCCTACAGCTCTATACGATGCCAAAGAGGTGGTTAAAAGTGTGTCAATGCCGTTTCATGGTAGACGGATACACCAACCACTCAAGCATTACGAGACAATACCTCTTTCTTGGCCTTTTGCGATCTGGGGTCTTGATATCCTAGGACCGTTTCCCAAAGCACCAGGAGGTTTCGAATTCCTTTTTGTGGCCATTGACACGTTCACAAAGTGGATCGAAGCCGAACACAGCTAGGATAACAACTAAGCGACAAAAGGTTCATGATGAGATCGTAATTAGCCGATTTGGAGTTAAGTCGGATAATTACGCACAATAATAAACAATTCGCAAGTGCAAAATTTTAGGAATTTTGCGACGAGTTGGTACCAAGTTATGCTATGCTTCATTGCACATCCCCAAAGCAGCGGGCGGTCGAGCGTACAAGCGGCCAAATAATGCGAGGAATTAAGACCCGAGTCTTGACCCGACTTGTTAGCGCTCGGGGCTTGGGTACAAGAATTACCTTCACGTATTATGGGCGTTCATCGACCACTAGTCGGCGACAGGAGAAACACCATTCTTTCTAGTGTTGGGCGAAGCCATGCTTCCTCGGAGCTAAAATTGCGGTCGACACGAGTTGAAACCTTCAACAACTCCGATCAGGAACAACTTCGAGCAGATGACATTAACCTACTCGAAGAAAGGAGAAATATGGCCTTAATCCGTTCAGCAGTCTACCAATAAGCCCTACGCAGATACTACGATCGTAAGGTCCGGCCTCGCAGCCTTGCTGTAGGTGACTTGGTGTTGAAGCTCTGCCAAACCAAGTCTAATCGGAATAAACTTTCTCCCAAGTGGGAAGGTCCTTACACATGGTCGAAGTCACTCGGCGAGTCTGAGCACGACTAGCAATGGAAGACGGACGGAGTTCTCTCAAATTCTTGGAACATCGACCAGTTACGCAAATTCTATGTGTGACCAACCTCTCAGACAATAAAAGTCCAGGTTCCTTCTACCTCTTTTGTCTTATTTTTGAGCAGTGCTTTTATAATCTTTCGACTAAGATCCAAAAATGCCCGATCTTCTTTACCTTCGGTCGAAAGGCAAGTAACATCATCTAGTCAAGTCTCTCCTCTCGCATGTGGTCCCGCCACTAGAAGGAACTTCCTAGCATCGACTGTTACTCACTTTTGTTGCCAATACTGAGAGCTCAGGTTCTATCTAGTCGAAATGTTCTTCAAGCCAACTCTTCCCATATTAGTTTATTTTTTTAGTAATTTCGAAAAATATTCTAAGTAGAGTGCACTTTCTTATATTTATTCGACCACCTTTGGTGTACTCGTTTCGTTTTAACTGGTCGAAGGAAGAGATACACCTAGTCGAAGCCTTTCCTCTCTGCACATGGTCCTGCCCACTAGAAGGAACTTCCTAGCGTTGCTCGTCTCCTACTTTTGCTATTTGGAAAAACTTATCGAGTCCACTAAAAAAGGGCGAACGAATTATTAAAGTCCTCTAAGACGTTTGCTTAACTCAAGTTGCTGTTCCTGGTTCGATGAAACTAGTCGGAGGTGGTAACATCACCTAGTCGAAGTTTTTCCTCTCTGCACGTGGTCCTGCCCACTAGAAGGAACTTCCTAGTGTCGAGCCGTTTCTACTCTTTCGACCAGTGCTTGACAACCATAACAAAAACTATAAGTTAAACAAACCTCTCTCTGTTTTCAGAAACCCCATTTCAAACACTATTTACTTAGATTGTCTAAACAAGCTAAGCAAATAGTCGGTGGCTAGGATAAAGTTATTAATTTAACTTCAATTCTTAGTATTTCATTCGTTTATTATCTTTTGAGTTACTAACTACTCGACAAGATGATTTTCAGGAAACAAGATGGCCTAGGATAAAGTTATTAATTTAACTCCAGTCCTTGGTTTTTCATTCGTCTATTATCTTTTGAGTTACTAACTACTCGACAAGATGATTTTCAGGAAACAAGTTGGATCATATATTTCTCATCAACAGAAACTGTCTGCCTTACAAAGTAGTTACAAGATTACTCTGAAGGGGGAGTGCCTAGCTGCATTTCCTCCGCCACCTTTTTTAACTGACTGCATTTCCTCAATCAGACGACTTGCCTCTGATTCAGGACAGTCGAAGTCGGCTTCGATTGGTTGCACATTAAGGCGGGGGTCTTGAGCTTTAAGTTTCGCCAAAGCGTAACTTACTGCAGCTTCGACTGCCTCCCTTATTGATTCGGCTTGATTAGCCTTCAGAGTGGTCACCATTTCTTACAAGTTTCCGACTTGTTCCCCAATGGTACTTATGTGAGCAGCTACAATATCTTCTCGAGGAGTTTTTCCCTCAGAATGTAGCTCACCAAGTACATTGTTCAGGAGTGTGATGTTGCCTTGAAGACTAGTCTTCATCGACTCCATCTCCTGTTGGGTACGAGTCGAAGCCTCGCGAAGTTTCTTGTTTTCGACCACTTGTTCTGAAAAGAATAAAACCGGTCAAACAAAAATAAACTTATAGAGGAAGATAACACAAAGATAATTGTAGGTAAAAGCATTTCTTACCTACTAGTTGAGAATCCAATTTCTTGACCTCTTCTTCATGGGAAGCAATGGTTTGTGTGCTTTTTCTCCCATGATCGATGTCCTCTGCATTCATCTTAGCAATGCGAGACGGACTCATTGTAGATCGAGTCTTCTCTTGGATTTCACCTCGAGGCACTCAACTCGTGACAATTTACGAACAAGAAATTTGCATTAGAAAAGGGAAAATACTCGAAAAGGACAACAGGTAAAGAATTGCTTACCTGTTATTCGAGTTCTCAGACCCTCGAGTTCCTGATCCTTGTTCTTAGTAATGCGAGAAAACTCTGAATGACCAAAGCCTTTTCTTCAACTTCGATTAAGACTTCGCATCTCATCTTCTTTTTACGAAAAAGAAATGAGAGTTGGGTAAAGGTTAAAGATAAGCAGTCTTAAGTTCAACACTTCATTGTTTATTTTTTCCTGCAATCTTCTAGATGCGAGAGATGGCTTCTCGAAGTCTATCAGAGAGGACTATTACTTCCTCCTTAGCTTTCTCGACTCCTCTTTTTCATAATCGAGTGAGGCGACTAAGGTCTTCGTGTCGCTTTTAGCCCTACAGAGGACAAAAATGGAGATAAACATCGGTAGATTGGTTGCAAGTCCTTCTACAACCACCGACCTAGTCGTAAGTTTTTCACGACTATGTCATGGTCGTAAGTCTTTCTCGACCACCACACGGTCGTAAGTAGTCGTAAGCTCTTTACGACCGGTGCTTTGTCATGACTATTCTCGTGAAACACTATCACGAGTAGTCAAGTCGAAAGCGATTATGAATAACGATAACTTACCATCTCTCTGCTGTGTATGCGAGTTCTTCTTTCTCTTGTCGCGACTCTAAAAGTTATCGATGATACTCACCGACAACGGCAATTTGCTCGAGCTTTACGCAAAAGAAGGCAAGTGAGAAGAAAAGGAAAGCCACATATATAAGTATTCTAAAAATACTTACATTCATAGTCGACCTAGCAAAGGTCGAATACACAAACTCACGAGTTCTGCGGCTTGTCTATCCTCGCGACTTTATCCCACCACACCTCCTCAAGGCGCTTATTGTCGAAGGTATTTCCTCTATTTGGAATATCCTTGGGATGGGGACTCGATCGCGAGATACTGTAAGCGAGACCCTATAACGAAGCGAGTCCAAAGAAATCGCATAGAAGTTGAAAGGTTCTTCATCCTCCGATTTTGTGGTGCACTTTCTCTTTGGACAGGAAGGAATATACGCCACGACTTCCTTTCGATGCGGTGTCTGAGTCATCATCACCTTGGCCGGGGCTCTTGCGGTACCTCTGTGGTCTCTACGACTTGATGAGTCGTAGTCTGCCTTCTCGATGGTCGTAGCTATGACTTGATGGTTGTAGCTACGACCACGGCGATTGGAGAAACCACTTGGAGCCACAGGTCAAAAAGCTCCTTCAACCACTTCCATTGTTACCTCTTGAAAGCGAAGAAGTAATAATGGGCTTCTCAACGGAAGCATCTCCAAATTTGAAGAGTCGGACTAAAATAAAGAGAAGCAAATCGAGTTGTGAAAAGGAAAAAGGTAAATGTTGTTCTTACACTTTAGTACATTTCACATACCTCTGCACCCTGGTTTTAAAACAGGAATTTAGGAGCAATCCTCCCAACGGAGGACCTCTTCTTCTCCACGACCACGTCTGGTCGAAGTTCAACAATTGGCCTAGCTACGACTACGTCTGGTCGTAGAGTTTGAACAGGAACCAGGGCTCTGGTCTCTGGTTCTCTGGATGGCGAGATCGGTCTCGACCATTCCAAGAGCAAGCACTACCCTCATTGCGAGTTGTCTTTGGAGCGACATCGTCCTTCATAAAGACATAAAATCTTTCGGATCTCCTTTTCGGTTGCTTAACAAAACTAGGAGTGGCGACAAGCTGCGAAAGATTCCTTATCATAATAGAAGGTACCTTAGCCTTGCGAGGTTTGCGCTTAAGAGATTGGTGCTTCAACCTCCTCGGCCGATAGCTGCGACCTCGGCTTCACATATGGCTACGGTTGCCGCAGGTTTTGTAGAAGTGCGGTCGAAAGACCCGAGCTCGAGCTTGCTCCTCCTTGTCGGCGGATCTTGCAAGTCGGCGTCTCTTAGATGGAGGGCGAGCCTGCGTCTTCGACAACCTGGCCAATAGTCATCGATCACGACTTCCTCGTCGTCTGACGATTTTCCATGCCTACTTTACGTAACACAAAGCGAGAAAAGAAGAGTCACTAACGATCGTAAGTTTTTCTACGACCGGTGCCAAGTCTTAAGTTTTTCTCGACACTTTCTAGATCGCAAGACTTTCTCGATCACCATTAGTCGTAAGTATCTTCTCGACTATAAAGTCCTAAAGAAAGAATCAACTTTTGATTACCTTTAGGCGCTCTATCCTTTCATCTGCGGACAAAGCCGCAATGATTTGAGGAACCGCCACTCGGGTGGCGGAGATTTCTCACGATGATGAGTCGACTCTAGAGTCAACCTCGGCTGTGAAAGATCCGTGCAGATAAAATTTTAGACAATGTTGAGGAATACCAAGCCAAAGCTAAGTCGATAGTTACTTACCCTCGTCGTAATCTCGGTTGGGTCTCCTCTCCCGAGTATCTCCACATAGGAGATGCTCGTTTCTTCAAGGACTAATACGGCGTGTGATAAAATCTTTTACCACATGCCATCCTGGTCACCCTCTTCTTTCAAGTCCTTGATGGCTTGAATATAGGGGCAATCCATTTGATATCTTCGAGTTGAATCCATGAAGATTTCTTCTCGTGACCTTCCCGCGAAGAGAGGTGTCTTGAGGTGACTTTCGGTAAAACCACCTCTTCCTCCACCCCGACCATGAAGACCAGGGTAAAACTCTGAATATACTCCTTCGACTTGAGTCGTGGAGCTCAGACCCATGACTTGGCGATTCGGTTTGTCGAGCCATCCCATAATAATATTGGAATAGCTCGAGGTCCATGGGAATCCCAGTCGCCTCGCATGCAGTACACGAAGACACTCAACATGGTAATGGAATTAGGACCTAAGTTCACCAATTCCACCCCAAAGTGCTCGAGTACCCTTGTAAGAAAGGGTGAGCAGCGATCGGGCCGCACTCTGTCGCTTGGAAGGTGGATTTGCCCATTTTCCCCGACGGCCGGTCTTTGCCTAATAGCGGAACCCACTTCACGAGCCTTCTCGGAATCTTCCAGCGTCGACCAAGATTTTGATCTTGGCCGCATCCATCTCCGATTCTTCCCATTCGGAAACTCTCTTGGCCATTTCGCTCAGAAACAAGAAGTTTTTTGATTGGGTTGGCGGCGGAGAAGATGAAACCTAGTCGAAGGCGGAGAAAGCAAGAGCTCGAAGAACAGCAGAGCGATTTGTGGAAAAGGTAAAAATCCAAGTTTAACTCCTGGTGAGTTTTTATAACCGCACGATTGCCACCGCTTCGGAAACCGTCTCGTCTATAGGTCTGTGGGAGTTGGTTGCACCGCTTCGGGAACCGCCTCATAGGACAAGTCTGTGAGAGTCGGTTGCAATTCCCCAGATGGTCCGTTCGAGAAAATTAGGTACGCTTCGTCACCTCCAAGCGAAATTACTTTCTTGACCAAGTCTTTCTGGTCGAAAGAAGTATCAATCGGAAGGGTTTTTTCTCCGATCCCCCTACTACGACCACTTCACGGTCGTAGGGGTTTTTACGACTTTTTGATAGTCGTAAGCAATCTTCACGATTGCAACCGCTTCGGGAACCGTCTCATCAACAGATCTGGGGGAGTCGTTTGCAATTCTCCAGACGGTCTGTTCGGGAAAATTAAGTTCGTTTTGTCACCTTCAAGCGAAATTTCTTTCTTGACCAAGTCTTTCTGGTCGAAGGAAGTATCAATCGGAAGGGTTTTTTCTCCGATCGTCCTACTACGACCACTTCACAGTCGTAGGGGTTTTTATGACTCGTTGATAGTCGTAAGCAACCTTCTTGACCAAGCAAATTCCTGGTCAAAGTAACATCAAATGTCGAAGAGTTTTTCCTTCGACCATTATTCTACGACATTTTCATAGTCGTAAGTCTATTTGCAAATCCTTCACCAAGTAAGTTACTTTCACTTGAAGCTGGGGGGCTAGATGACGAGGATCTAATAATCCTCATTTTATCTTTTATCTATAATTCTTATTATGGGTAAATATGATGTCACATAGTCCCCAGAAGTACCCCTTATATTTATAAGGGGGAGACCTACCAAGTGATTGTAAGATCTTCTACAATCACCCCCATAGTCGTAAGTCTTACTACGACTATATCATGGTCGTAAGTCCTTCTACGACCACTACCTGGTCGTAAGTCTTTCTACGACCATTGCCCAGTCGTAAGCTCTACTACGACTTAAACCCAGTCGTAAGTCATACTACGACCAAATAAACCACGACCACCTTATAATCAAACCTACAAGCGAGTGGGTCCAATTGATTAAGGAATCCGAACGATCCACACGCACTATTATTCCGCGTAAGTAATAGTGCTTAAATACCCCATTACCTCTGAAAGATAACTGCCAGACGGCGTGAAGAAGCCAATGCGCTGGTAATTACTGCCATCATGCGCCCATTACTGGCTTAATTAGGCGCCTCTTCCGCAGGACAAAACGGCTACTTCTTCACGACTATATAAAGACATCAATCAGAGGGTGAAGGGAGAGGCGAAACAGAGCGAGTCAAGGAGAAACACAAGTACTGTTCTCTGTAATAGTCCTAGTTTCTTACTTGATCATCGAGAATACAATCAATACCATACACACACAGGAGTAGGGTTGTTATTCTCCCCGGAGAAGGCCTGAACCTGTCTAAACATCCCGTGTCAACCACTCTGCGTGATTTCATCTCTAGGAGACCCCCCGAATCAAATAATCTTTACGTAAGATCGGTTCTAATACACCGACAGGTCTCTTCAATATATATACAATATTTATAACATACTATCAGAAAGGGCTAGAGTTTAATGTAGCCGTCGCCGCCTAACCTCCGCTCATCCCCCGCTACTCGTTGCCCCCGGGAGGAGCAATCTTCGCTCCCGGGGGCGGCCTCTCGTCGTTGCCTGGCTCTGTCTTTCACCCGGGCTGCTGCCGTCTTGGGCCTCGGCGTCTTCTTCACCCTCGGCGTCTTCTTCACCTGGCGTCGGCGTCGCCCCGATCAGCACCTTGATTCGTTGCCTCGATCAGCGTCGGATCTGTTGGCCTTCTCTTGTCCGGCGTTGCCTCGATCCTGAGTAGCCGCTTTGTCTTCCACCGTGAGTCAGCCGAGGAAGGTGCCGCTCAGCGCCGCAACCTTCCGGATCAAGACCGCCGAGCCTCCTACGGATCTGGTGCGCCGAAGGCTGGCGCACCAAGCTCACCCCGAGTGCGGATCTCTTCTCCGCACAGCTTGGCCTCTGACTCCTTCCGGAGCCACTTCGCCACGTCCTGCACCACTGCGGCCGCCTTCTTGAGCCTGGTGCTTCTCTGCTGCAAGCCTTCGACGTCATCTCGCCTGGATTTTGCCGCATCTCCTTCGGGCTGCCGGCGCAACTCCTTCCTCTCGGATTTCACCGCATCTTCTTGGGCTTGGCCTCCCTTGCTCTGCCTCCACTTCGATCCGTTTGGGTTGGTTTGTGTTGCAGTAGTGTGCGGTTTCCTTGTTTGATCACTTTTCTGCTTGGGAAATAGAGCAGAGAAGAGATTAGATTGTTGGAGTATTGCTTCTTCGGACGGCTTTGAATGGGCTTGCCTCTGATTTTGAAGCATGATGCTCGATTTGGGATGGCTATTGGATAGCTCAGCTATTGGAATGACTCGGTTGGAAGGAGAGATGGTTGGAGTTTTGATGCTCTATCGGGATGGCTTGGCTGTGCTTACTATCTGGGCTATGAATAGACCTGGCCAAATGGGCGGCCCAGCCCGACCCGGCTAGGCACGACCCATTCTGGCCCAGCTACTATTTGTGTCGTGCCCGGTCGACCCATGGATCGGGGTGGCGGCCCATGCACGGCTCGTCGGGCATTCGTGTCGTGCTGGGCCGGCCCGAACCCGTTTGGCCCGTTGGGCCAAGTGTGGCCCGTTTAGCACGTTTGGCCCGTCAGAATGAAAAAACTCCAAAAAAATCCATAAAAATTAGAAAAATGTGTAGAATTCAAAAGTGGACATAAAAATTAAAAATATAATACAGAGCTTTATTAATGTCCAACTAGTGCCTCGTTAAAACCTTCGCCAAGTAAAAACTCAAAATGAGAAAACTTGGCAAAGGAAAAAAGTGCAGCCTATAGCTCTACAAATTGTACATACATGATACATCCTTGTTCTATGTGTGGGTGTCATTTTCTAAGTACAGATTTTTGAACACCTCTGACAACTCTGGATTTTCCACATAGTGTCGTATTCGTGAATCAACTTGTTCCCAGTCCTTCGCAGTTAGAAGGATCTCCACCATCTCACTTGCGAGACTTGTTCTTCTCTCCTCCAATATTCTTTCAAAAAAACTGAAACAGACTCGGAGGAAACTGTAGAGACAGGAACAGTTAACGCATCACGTGCAAGTATGGATATCACGAGATATGTTAACTTATGGGCTTGCCACCATTCCAAGATGTCGAAGCCTTCTGAGTTGAAACCCACCGTCTCGCTGTCCAGATAGGTGGATAGTTCTCCGCTCCTTGTGGATCTTGGTTGGGCAGACGTTGGTGTAGAAGAAGAAGAAGAAGACTTGGACCTAGATCTGGAGGAAGAGGCACCGAAGATCGCACCCCACATATTTATCTTCCCGCTTGAGGTGGGGGCTACTGGAGGTCATTGCGAGCGGACTCCCCAGAACTTATTTTCATACCTTTGGTAAACCTCGTATAACCGAGAACGAACTTCTGCAAAATAGTTAGTATAGTATAGCCCCGTAGCATCACTAAGAAGATCAAGTATAGTACAAAATACATCAATTTTAGCCTTAGGATATAAAAGAAATGCAAATACATATAGGTAAGGGATTTCTCTATAATATTTAAGGTATTTAGATTTCATAGAAACAACAGCATTGCGTAAAACTAAGTCATTTTCATACATTTTCAATTGAGTAGCAATCCGTAAAATAATATGCACAATGATAGGAGATGTTGGATAGTAGACAATGGACAAAGAAATAGTTGCCTTATTAAAAAAATTCTAAAAACGATAATATCTTCTCAGCAATGAACCAATGTTGCTCAGTTAATAGTATAGTACCATTAGTGCTAGGATAGTGCGTTTGAATAAAAACAGAAAAAGTATTCTTGTATGGTAAAAGATTCTTAAGCATGGGGTAAGTAGAGTTCCACCTTATCTCCATGTCCAAACTGAACTTTCTTGGACGTGCACCCATCGCCCTGCAGAAGTTCTTATATTCTTACGTTAGAATTATTCAAGAAAGAAATCGCATCGCGAAAAGCTTTAATATACGAATTCAACCTCTTCAAACCACATTTGACTATAAGGTTGATAATATGATAAGCGTATCGTTGATGTAGCAAGAAGGAATGGCATATGCACTCAACACTGGAGTAAGAATGTCCATGGCCCTAGAGTTTGAAGCGGTATTGTCTAAAGTAATTGCAAATATTTTGTCTGTAAGACCAAAGTCTTCCACGACTTTGATAATACAGTTCACAATATTCTTCCCCGTGTGTGCTACATCAATTAATTTCAAAGCTATAATTCTTTTATGCATTACCTAGTTGTTATTAATATAATGTGTAACTACACTAAGGTAATTCTTACTAGCCCGAAAACTCCATATGTCCGAGGTCAGGGCCACCGAAAATGTGCACGTACTAAATAGTTCTTTTATTTTATTACGATGTTCATTATAGTATTTCACTAGATCCCTAGTTGTTGTCTGTTTAGAAACGAAAGAAAATCTAGAATAATGCGCAGTCCTAATGTTATTTTGGAAAGAAACAGACTCGCCAAAGCCTAACGGTAAATCCTCAGAAACAATTAAACGACAGAGGGATTGGCGGGCTACCTGAGGATCGTAGTCCCAGCTAGATACCGTATCGTCGGGGTTGTATTGCAGCTGTGTCTGCCTCATCACCAATCCTTGCTTGGTTCGACATCTTGTAGCATGTCTAAGCAAGTGTCCAGTTCCACATGTAGACTTTGCAGACAATTCATGGTGATAAATTTTACAAATAGAATTTGGTACCTCATTTCCCGCTGCGTCTTGCTTGGTTGTCATGTTGAAATTCTCCCACACTCCCGATGTAGACGGTCTCGACCTCTTTGCTCTGGTTGCCGTGGAGCCTGATGACGGAACTCCACCTTGTTCCTCCGGTGAAACCTCCGGTTGGTTTGAGGCAGCCGCAGCTGCCTCCATGGACGCAATTTCCTATGATGAAAGTCCGTAATCACCAAGAGCAAAACTGTCGTAAGGACTGTCCATAACGAGAACTACAAAATCAAAACTAACACTATTACTACTGTTGGACCGAAAAGGCGACTAGAGGGGGGGGGGGTGAATAGGAGCACGCTCACTTTTTCACAAATTATGAACTCAATACAATTTCACTCCAGTAGCTATTAGAAAGCTATGAAGATCAATATACCAAGACAAATGGAAGACTAGTATTGAATCAATAAAAACCCTAAGCAATGCGACAATAATCGCAAGAATCAAAGCAACACAAATCTTGGCGGTCGACCTCAGTAGTGAACCGGTCGGACCGATTGTCGGGCGGTCGGACATTTATTATCTTGGCGGTCGGATTGCTCGAAATCGATCGGACCGGTGGTGACGGCGGTCGGACCGAAGTCTGAACCGATCCGAAGCAAATAAAATCAGCCCGATGACGAAGTTGCAATTAGGTCTAACTTTTGATTCTCAACTCCAAACTTCACGAAACTTTGCACACACCTTCTCTATGCTATTGAGGACCTATTCCAATCGAATATTATGATAATTCTTGGAGCGATCTTGAGCAATTGTCAATTGATTAACGAAGGTCTAAACCGGCAAGAACGAAAACTTGATCCTAAAGCTTGTTCGTGAGAGATTGATGATCAAGATGATGCTAGATAGATTCACACATATCACGACAAGCTAATTCACGTGAAAGAATCAATCACAAACTCGCGAATCAAAGAAAGCCCTAAAAACATGAAATTGAAAGCAAGAGCGAAAAGAGACTTATCTCAAGCAAACCTTGCATAGATTGATTTCGTGGTTGATCTTTGGATTATATCCACACCATCATGGATCGAGAGACAATCAAAGATCATGAAATTCTCCACAAACCATCAAGAGCCCTAGCCTCCACCTCAACTCCCTAAAGACAATTAGGGTTTTGAAACATAAAAGGCGAGAGAGAGAGGTGCACCACCATCTCCTCCTATTTATAGTGGAGGCCTAAAACTCTTAGGGTTTGACTCTCTTGGGCTCCGTTAAGGCCCACTAACAAGCGGGTCACACACGCACGCCGCAGCGCCGTCTTTAACCTTTTGACCTAAACCGCTTCACCATGCGTCATGGATTTGCCAATAGGTCACCATTGTCCATCTTGTGTCACACTTGAGTCGCCGACCTCGCTGCGGCATCGTCAATCGTTACGGACCTCAACTCTCCGAGTCTAGTCCGATCCTCCTCGCCGTTGACCGTCGTTGACCACCAAGCAACTTTGCACAACCACGGACAAGCAAACACGAATTCGGGAACAAGTTCTTCACAACTTGACCCATGTTAGTCAAAACATGCATCATGCAAATCATATGCAATGAAACCAATGACTTTGACCTAACAAATCAACATCGCCACGAAGTTGGCCGGCGTTCAAGTAGAAACCGGTCACGGCCGCTCGGGTGAGCGGTCGGACCGCCATGGCGGTCGGACCGCTCCGTGAGCGGTCGGACCGCCTATGAGACTTAGCGAAATTCAAACTCCCAAATTCAAACCTTCGGAAATTAAAAGCGAATAGAACTTCTTCTTGGAGACTCCAAAATTATGAGACCAAGTGCATAGGGATCCTCACTTGCCTACAACACCTATTTTTGGCCCACTCGTTTTGAACACTTTTAGGTCACCGTCGGTCCGCCCAGCCCCACATGGCGGTCCGGCCGATTTGGGACCGGTCGGACCGCCGATGCAAGGACCGGTCGGACCGCTATGCCCAGAATACCAGTAGCTTTGTCGAAAACACGTGAAACTACAAACCGTAAACGCCATTGCCAATTGTCACATCATCCTAAGATCTGGGACATATCCCCATGAAATCCACAACTACTGTCATCTTAGCATCACAAGAACTAACACTAAAAGTAATACAAAAATAGTATTGTACCTGTTTCGCTGACTTGCTGCCAAAAATTGATATTTTTAAATTTTGGCATAATTTTTTGAATTTTGTCAATTTTGCTCAACACAATTTCAAAGAGAGAAATGGAGAATGAAGGGGTGCAGAATGAGGGGTATGGTGTATATTTATATATATATAAAGATTTTTTTTGTTTTTTTTTGCTATTTTCTAAGACCCCAAAGGTAAAAAAACGGTTTAAAATCCCCAATGGCCGAATTTTTCAGGTTGTGCCATGCCTAGGCACGGCCCACGGGCCCACATGGCCCGGCTGCCCCTCCCGTGCCCGGCTTGCATGCACCCCGTAGCTTCTTCTTCTCCCCGCCCCTGCTGTCCCCTCGACCCTTGCCTCCTCGCTGCCCCGTCGCCTCCGAGGAGTTGCCGATAGCGTCAGCGTCGGGCTCCTTGCCTCCTTGTCTGCAATGCCGCCGAACCGTCTCCTCACCGCCTCCTTGCCGCACCGCCGCAGTCCCGCACCGCCTCCTCGTGGCCTCGCCTCCTCGTCCGCAACGGCCCTTCCCCTATTGGTCCCATGCTCCGCTCCGCTCCGACCTCCTCCCGTGCCGCCGGGTGTTGGCCGTTCTTCCCTCCGGCCCCTGGCCGCCTCGCTGCTCGCCCTTCTTCCTCACCTTGGCGCGGCGTGTGGTACAGCCCAGCTCTTCGGGCGTGCCATGCCTGGCATGGTCCGACACTATTCGTGTCGTGCTAGGCTGGCCCACCATGCTGAGGTGGCGGTCCAGGCATGGCCCGGGCTCTCGTGCCGGGCTGGCACGGTCCATGAACAGTGCGGGCCATGCCGTGCCTAGGCCAGGCCTACAGTGTCATGCCTCGCGCTGACCCGGTAAGCCTAGCCCATTTGGCTAGCTCTAGCTATGCGATGAGCGATATGGCTACCAGTTTGGTCTAGTTTGCTGCTATTGGAGGATAGTGTGATTACTTTGCTGTTGCTAATTAGGTTTTTCTTTTTTGTACCGTTTTTCTTCCGCTGCGTCCATCCAAGTCCGTAAAACTCAATCTTTAAGTTTGTCTACGCGAGTCCATAAATTTATTGTCAGACATAGAAGTATAGGAATTTCTTTGCATAGCAGCAGCCGCTGTTCTTTTCTTTGAGTCACTGTAGATCAGCCGTCCTAAGCTTTTAAGGTCGCCGCGCTTTTTCTACACTGTATCTCCGTTGTGCTTCTTGTGTATTGCGTCACGCTTCTTCCACACTGCACCTCCATTGCTCTTTCTTGTGCATTGTGTCGCACTTCTTCCGCACTGCACCTCCGTTGCTCTTCTCGTGCCTTGCATCACGTTTCTCTTGCACTGTGCCTTCGCCGCGCTTCTCTTGCACTGTGCCTTCGCCGCCCTTCTTGTCCACTGCACCGCCACCGTTTTAAGACTACGATATGTGCTGCCATGCTTCCTCAGCTAACGACACCAGCGGATCAAGGCCCTTCCATGCGTCGTCGAACGAGCAAAGGATCTCGTCGAAGGGAATCATGCTATGATGTTAGAGTATGCAAAGATAGTCGCGACGAGAGGCTACCCCCAGAAGCGAAGAAGCTCCTCCCGAGGGCAGCAGCTAGCGATAGACGAGCGGCGGCTAGGAGGCGGCGGTAGCTACGGTAAACCCTAAATCTAAACCTAACCCGACCTTAATATTATATTATGAATATTGTGTATATATTGAAGAGGTGGGCAATATATATAAAGTACAAAGGGATACAAATCTAAACCCTATAACAATAAAAAAAAAATTCTAAAAGTATCCTTATATCCTTGACACGATTTACGTTGCATTTAAAGAACGGATTGATTCTGCACGAAGTGACACCCAGGTCCCTGGGCTGGATTGTCAGCCGCCTGAGCATACCACAAAGTTTCAAACGACTGGCTTTTAAAAATTTGCCAGTTCCTCTCAAAAAAAAAAAAGGAAAAAAAGAACCAGTTCCAGACATAAATCAGTTCCAGACATTGCACATTTGTTCATGTCTACATAAATTCTACATGAACAGTAATAGTTTCTCCATGAGCAAGCAACCCAAGCTAATAGGAACCAGTTGACATCTTCAGTGGTTTTAAGACGATCTGAGAAAGTATAACGGTACAACTCTTGTCATTCTGAATGTCGAGTTGGTCGTGCACGGTTCTGCTCTATGTTGTGATTTTCCCAGGCAGTCGTCTCACCGAAGCAAACTTTCTCCAGACAGCCTGCTTGGTGCTTACAAACCCCGACAACCGGATCAGTTAGCCCACCTTTCATTTCTGCAGCTCCAGAGGTACACTAGCAACTTTCACCTTCAAAATTACTCGCCTTGAATCATAATTTTCTTGACAAACTGACAGCACACAAGGTAAAAGCCAACAAGCACCAAGCTTCCAAAGCCAACCTGATGCGTAACAGTAGCAACTGGTCCATCTTGAATTCTATATCGAGTAAAACGGGTTCACCAACAGATTTCTAACTAAGCGAATGTACCATCTTCAACAAAATATTCTAAATGTTACCAGTGGAGAAATTCAGTAGCAACAACTTCCCTCACACAGCCAACAAGATGACTATCACTCGAGAGGGTCACAGCGGTTGCACCTCAGCCGCCAAGTAATAGAAAATGTACAGCTCTATCACTCGAGAGCCAGAGGTGGCTAATGCTGGATCCTGAGTGTTAATGATACCTGTGACTGTCATACAAATACTGCTCAAGCAAACAGGTCATATCTAAAACAAATATTCGTAAATAACTTTTAAAGTTCAGGGTAGATTTACTGTGTTTGTTTCTGTAACCAGTAGACAATAACAACCCTTTCTGAAGTCCAACATATTACAGATCCAACTGCGATGAGAAACACAAAATCCACTTAAACATAACTCAAACGCAAACCTGGCCCTGCTGGCACCACACAAGAGCAACAGCTAACACACTAGCTTAAATATTAAAACAGCAATTGAGAACAAGTCGACACCCATTTCTGTAACTAAAGTAATTCTTGGTACAGTGGAGGCAAGATCCTATTGCTAGGACATGACACGGACTAACCAGCAGGTGCAAGTCTGACTACAATGTAGAAAACAACAGAACCACCAAAGAGACAAGCATATGACCTACCACCATAAGCCATATTTACATGCATGAAATGGCAAGTACACAGATGGCATTACAGAAGGGCTCAGACAACAAACAATGGCTTCACTGGCCTATGTCAGCATACCATGTTACATTCATTGGAGCTCAATATGCTAGTAGGACGGGTATGGAATTGGTTGCCTGGCAGCTCGACGGCTAACATCATTCAGAACAGAACCAAATACACGTCTACTATACTCATATGTACCATCACTTAGTCCTCTACTAGCTACCTCACTTGATGCTGGACAAAAAGGGAATCATAAGATTTAGTACAAAATTCACATAAAATGTTTCATATTTCAAAGGACCAAGGAAATTCCCTCACCTTGAGAGTGGAAATCATAAGAATGATTTGGAGAAACACCATAGCCTGCAATCCTACCATTTACCACTGTATTTTGTGACACGGAGTATCACTAGACCTCATTAGTTGAGGTGGCTTTGGTAGTGGTATAGGGTTCATTTTAGGCGTTACAGGAATATTGCCATTTGAAGACGGCTTGTCTTGCCCGGAAATCTGTAAAAAAAGGGCGATAATTTCAGGGTTCAGTCTTTTGCTACTGCTTACATAAATATACAAATCTAGTAACAGCAAGAACCTCATCTAGTCAACCATATTGGGTTGGGGCCAGATTGTGTCAACCAGTCACACACAGTATCACAGTGCATAACAGACCATACCATAGAACAACACACTACAATCCTACTATACTAAAACAAGTTATATAAATAGGGAGTGAAAGAAACGCACCGCAAATCTAAGTGTTCTATTATGAAGCCGAACAAGACCAGAAAATAGCCTAACAGCATATTGGGCGATCTCCTCTGTCTCGTACTCAGCAAAAGCATAACCTTTGGGGCAACTAGTTTCCTTGTCACGGGGTATGTGTAGGTCTACTACAAAACCTACCTGAATAAGAATCTCATACAAAACCCTCTCAGAGACCTTTTCATCCAAGTTACCTATTGAAGAAAAATATAGTTGAAGAATTAATACAATAACAGTAAGTACTTTGTTATATCTAGGCATGCAAAAAAGAGAGGCAAAGTGATGTAAGAACAGTAATTGTAAAATACCAGAACTAGTGCACTACAACACAATCAGCCATGACACAAATCTGAATCAGAAGAGTACAATATATACATGAAGCTATGCACGATGTTGCTGAGGAAGTCCATAAAGCAGCTAGACTACCAAATTAAGCAACCAACAGGCCGAGAACACCTACTAGGCAAACAAAGATCAGAACGATGGAGCCTGACTTGCTAGTGACTTTTCTCATATTCCTTACTTCATAACTACGTAAGAATCAAAAGCTTTATTATAAGCCCTTGCCCTTAACTAGCTCAACTCGAAAACGAATGGAGCTCAAGCCCAACATTCAAGTAATTTGCTTAGCTCAGCGACTGAGCATAGTAAAATGAGACAACCTTGTTTGGCTCAGTAAAATGTAAACACAATACCTGAATCCCCGCGTCCGAAAGCATATTGAAAACCATAGTTTGTGAAGTTGTGGTGAACTACTTTGTTAACGTGGAGTTATGAACTAGTAAGCTCAGGGGGGAGGCATTCTGTAGCTGGTCCCATGAAGCGTAACATGAATCCATGATGGGCATAGCTTTCACAACTCTATTATTCTCACATCTAAACCCCTAGATGACGCATGTAACCATGTAAGAATTAAGCGGGTTCAATTTGCTATAATATTTGGTTTTGTACAATTCGATTTACGCTTATTTGCACTCTATCCATCCTTATAAATTCCCAACTACCAGCAATGTACAAAGAGCACAGAACACCATAAAAATGTTTTTCGTGCAAGGAAATTAGCATGTTAGTTAAGTTAATTAATCAGCTAATGTACAAGTAAACCTCGTGCTATGAACGGTTCCTATTCCGCATTTGGGGGCAAGGAGAGTGCAACAACACCGACTATACAGTCTCAAGCAATTAATCTGCTAGATAAACTAGGAGGGCAAATAGAAAGTAAATCAAAATCCTGATTTACAACACCTAAGCATGGAATCATCTTTATAGTACAAGAACCACGTGAGGATAACCCGAAATCCTAATTCCAACTAGCAATTTTATTCAATTCAGTACCAAAATCCAATGCAAAAGTCATGGAATTGCCCGTACCAAACAACAATTGCTACTGTTTCTACCCACAGAGCACAGGACCAAGTCCCAAAACATTGCATGCGGCGCAAGCTTCAGTAACTAATCGAATCGACCGTCCGCAGGTTCGAGACATCCAAATTTGGGGGCAGAAGTAAACAGCACCAGCCACCAATCAGAGGGAAAACACAAAAACGCCGACTCAACGAACCCGAACACACCAAATCACCACAAATTCCCCTCAATCCCGAACCAAACCACCAAAAAGGCCACGAAAAATTGGGGGAAACCCGCATGAATCACCGTATCGTGCGACTCGGGCCTCCAAACGGAGGGGAGAGGGGGGAGATCTCACCAATGAAAACGGAGCAGCCCGGGTTCCTCGCCATGGGGGCCGGATCTGGGACGCGAAAGCGGAGGAGAGGCTACGAGCAGCGAGACGCGTCGACGCCGCAACGCGAAAAAGTCCAACTGGGGCAGGCAGGCAGGCAGGCGAAGCGACGATTGCCAAGCTAGAGAGAGACCACACGAGCCAAGCGCACCGGAAATAAGCTGGTAGCTCACGGCGTTTGTAGCGAGTGGTCCGGGAGCTAACCGGCTGCCGACTCCGAGACGTCTAGTGACTCGTCTGCCGGGCGGTGGGGCCGATTGCGGGTGGGTCTGGGTGTCAGTGAGAAGAGGTGGGCACGTGTTCCCGGGGCTTCTGATCTTTTGTGGTGGATATTTTTTCTGGGCGGATATATGCCGTTCGATAAGGCACGCGGGTAGAGATGTTGTGCAGGCAGCGCTGCTGATCTTGTGTGTTTTGAGCGGGACAAGGACCTTAGGACAAAGATAATTTCATTAATTTTTCAACGCGTGCCTATACGCATGATCCTCCCACATATAGGACACATCTACCCGCGCAAGTTTAAAAAATCTTTCCACACACGTGTGTGTATATATATGGTATTTCCAATAGCCTACAATTTTTATCACACTCGTACAAACTAACTATACGTAAAAACTTCCGTATATGCTTTGCATTCCGAGGAATAAATCGATAGCACAAGAATCACTACTACAGAAAATGACATAATAAACGGTTCAAAATCGTCATCACAGATGGTTTTCTGAACCGTCTGATTTTATATGTCTGTGATGACATGAGATCATTACAGACAGTTTTTGAACCATCTGTGATAGTCTATTTTTACAAACGGATCTGAACAAGAACCGTATGTGATAGTAAGAACCGTCTGTGATAGTTTTTTCTATTGCAAAAAAAAAATCAAAATTTGAATGTTTTATAGTTGGTACCATCACAGTTCCTAATATAAAACTTGAACCTAGAAGATAAATATAAGGTGTTTTAGACTGAACAAGATACAAAATGTATATGTGAGCTTTCCATCTTCAGAGACTCTTGAAAATACATGAAAAAGACATCACTCCCATACAAAAAACCTTCTTGACCTCCCCCTTGTGGCCTGTGAGTACACCGATACTGCCCATCTTGACCATGGCGTTGGCGAAGAGGGTGCTGAGGAGGCCTGAGCTAGGAGTCGACAACGTCGAAAGTGGAGGTGTCGCTGTAGAGCACAGCGTCGGAGGCGATGACGACGAAGCTGTTGCGGATGTGAGCCACTGCACCCATTTACCATTTACGTACGTGCACCCATAGGTTAGCTACTATGATCGATCGAGTCATCGAGGAAGAAGAAGAAGTTTGTTTGCTTATAGCAGAGGAGGACGAGGTCCTTATCGTCGAGACCCACGGCGGCGAACATGGACCGGAGCACGTCGATGGAGTCGTGCACGTCCAGCAGCACGTCGGTGTCCTATAGGTTCGACACCCTCCCCAGCACATTTTGCCTCGACTTGGCTATAATATATAAGGACAACGCTAAAATATTTTGCCTTCCGCGCACGCGTTTAAATTTTTTTGCACTCCCGCACTGCGAATCACATACGGTTTCATACAAAAACCGTCTATGACGACATATCACAGACGGTTCGTATTAAGAACCGTATGTGATGAGAGTATCGCATACGGTTCGTGATACGAACCGTCTATGATATAACGATATATCTCAGACGGTTATTCTTAAGAACCGTCTGTGAATTATCACAAACAATTCTATTTACAAACCGTATGTGATAATTACGTATCAAGGAACCGTCTGTGATAAATACAACACATACGGTTCAAAAGAACCGTCTGTGATGAGGCATCCGGTATGACCTGTTTTGTAGTATTGAATACAATAAAACATTGCACCAGGCTAGCGAAAAAAGTAAGCAAAAAAGATCACACACACCACCTATTTACTTGCTCTCGCCTCCCCCTTCTACGCATAATCCCAAACCCTAACCCTGAAGTGTCATCTCCCTTCAATCCCCCAATCCAAAAACCTTGACTCGAACTTCCGTATCCTACCTCCTATCCCTTAATCCCAAACCGTAACCTTGCAGATTTTGCCTCTCTTTGTTCAGATTCCTCACAGTCGCCGACTATATTATAATCATGAACATCCAAGAGCACTCTTCCGCCTTTGTGGCCCTCAAGCAGCCAGATATGCTCGAGCTCTTGCCCCTATCTATTGGTTCCTTCAGCAGCTCTGGTCGAAGAATCAACTTCTTGGCCACTTTTGAATTAACTCGCGGGATGAACAAATCACTGTGGGATGTGATCGCTGTGGCATGCGGTACACAGATGGAGATGGTGTGCGCACAACGCTGACGATCTTGCATGTTTGAGCATGATGAGGATCTTATGCTCCACACAACCATATACCACACAAGTATATTATTTATGTTTTAAAAAATAATTTCATTAGTTTATAATCCAGTTTGTACATATATGGCCTTTCCACACATAACACACACAAGTTTGAATGCTCTTTTCACGTACAACACAACACAGACGCGTGAAGGCCCACACACAAGTTTATACATGGTATTCCCACACACTTACAATGCACACGCATTTATGTCACACTCCATACAAACTAACTATATGCAACAACATCTACGTATATGCTTTCATTCCAAGGAATATATAAAGGTTTTTTTTTGCAAATTGCATACAAATTGGAGGAATGTTATTACTATTTTTTTGGATATACTACATGCAATATCATATTCAAAAGTTTAAACAAAACTTATGAGATATAGAAGTCGATCTGCAAATAAAATGGGGGTATATCTTGATAGAAGATATAGGAGACACACTTCGATGCTAATATGCTTAATTATTTTTCTTACATTGGCCACAGAAAATACTAATGTCGTTACTCATATTTATGACGAAATGGGAAATTGTTAATTACGCACTGAAACAAACTTAGTTACTCCACAATTACTTCCATAAATGCGACGCGTCTAAAGCAAAGACCGAAAGACGATTTGATGGCTTGGGAGAGTAATTAAGCAGTCTTCTTCTTGCATCCACTCATCCACTCCTTTGACCGTGAGTAGAAATCAACGCCATGCCACGTCGGCAAAGCCGCGAGCCCTCCATGCCTTGCTCTCACCATCCGCGCCCACACTCTACTAGAGGTGGGCATTGGGCCGTCTTGCGTCTTAAGCACGACCGAAGCCCACTGCCGGGCGCGTCGTCGCGTGCCGGCTACCGGCCGGTCATTCCACCGTCTGCGCGTCGCGTCCGCCGCCGATCGCCTCTAGTCGAGTCCAAGCACGGCCCAAAGCCCGCCGTCTTAGGGATCGTGCGTCTTGCGCCGAGCCCGACCCTAAGTAACTATAGGCGCTGAGAAGGCGATAACCGCCGCCGCCGTTGTCCGGAAGACAAAGACACCGTGGTTGGTCCGGTGGCGAAGGGATGATTGGTTGGGCTAGCCGGTGTGGGGAGTGATTGGACTAGGCTAAGGGAGGATTGGGCTAGAACGGAGGGCTAGGCGGTGTGGGGAGTGATTAGACTAGGGTGAGGAGGATTGGGCTAGAACGGAAAGGTTGGGCCTATTTCGTCGTCTTGCCGCCAAGCACGGCCCAACTAATCGTCTTGCGTGCCCGTCGCCTAACGGAGTCGATTCTCGAGCCCGGCCGACCATTTGTTCGTGCGTCCGCCCGCCCACCACGCCGTCGTGCCGTGTTGCGTCGTGCCGTGCCGTGCCGTGCTTAGACCGTGCCGTGCCGACCGTGCTTCGGGCTGGCCCAAAAAAGCACGGCCCAAGTCCCAGCTCTACACTCTACACGTAGTTTCATATCCAGTGCTACCACTGTCCACGTGGCATTCTAATAGTACAGATGGCACAAGGAGGCAATAATACATTGCACCAAGTTAGAAAAAAAGGAAAGCGAAAAAGATGACACATCGTAGCCTATTTACCTGTTCTCATCTCCTCTCTTCTGCCTCCAATCCCAAACCCTAAACCTGAATATTCTCATTTACTCCCTCCCATTCCCCAATACTAAAACTCTGGCTCGGACTTTTGTCTCCTGCCTCCTATCCATTAATCCCAAACCCTAACTTTGCAGATTTTGCCTCTCTTTGGCCCAATTCCTCACCACCGCCGACTAGATTCTATGCTTCTAGCCATGAATATCTGAGATTCACTCCTCTGATCTCTTTGTGGCCCTCAAGCAACAGCAGCTGATTGAGCTCTTTCCCTTGTCTAGCGGCTCCTTCAATGGCTATGGTCGAAGCAGCCGCCCTATATTCCCCATATCCACTTACCTAGCTTAACCTAATGTAATGCCTCAATTGTTTTTCCATGAATATTGCTATAGACTAGTTTTACGACATGTAGGGGATTCATGTGGGATATGAGATTAGTTTTAGGGTATGTTGGGATGTCGAGGATTCATGTGGGATCTGATATTAGTTTTAGGGCATGTTGGGATGTCGAGGATTTATGTGGGATCACAGTACTAGTTCTAGGGCATGTTCGGATGCAGGGGATTCATGTGGCATATCCCAGACTAGTTTTAGGGCTTGTTCAGATGTAGGGGATTCATGTGGGACCCCATCCCAATTGCCCACATCCAAACATGTACAAGTTGCTTCCGGGCCAATGTCAGAAGTGCTATCTATTTCTAAAGTGACTTATGCTTCTTAAGTGTAAATCACAATTTTGAATTATCGGACCAATATAGAATCAGAGACACACGTACTCTCGCAGAAAAAAATACACAAATCTCAAACCAAATCTAAAATCCAAGAAAATCAACTTATTAGAGTTAACAAAAAAAAACATGCGACTTACAAATAGTAATAAGCCCGATGTTAGGAACGAAAATGCATACACGCTAATCGATGTCTCCAACACATGGACCATGGAAAGGTACTCCTACAATACATTCAAAGGAAATTAAGTACACAAGGTAGCACCCCCCCCAACACACACAACATGCACGCAGGTGTGTTCAGGGTTCTTGTTCGGGTAATACAACAACAATTAAACAACAGATTAACTAATTGAGAAGTGCTCTCACGAACTATCTCACTTGAATCTAGTCAAATCAAGAGTAACCTCGTCCTCAGATGGTGTCAAGAACTCCCTTGAGGCCATCTGCACGATGTCGATGTCACCCGGTTCGCCACTGCCACCGGCGCTGCTCAGGACTGCGTCATTGTAGTAGCCACCTACATTGCACCGGTTGGAGGATTGACACTCGAACTCCACGACGCTCGTGAGGTTCTCAGCGAATGGGTACAAGTTCCGGTTCATGTAGGCAGCTTGCAAGTCTTGAGCATTAGTCGTCTGCGGTTGTGCCGACGTCGCTGCCACACGTAGTCCATAGTGAAGGTTCTCGGGCGCGAAGGACAGCGCATAGTATCCTTCTTGCGGCTCGTCGTAGGCGTTGAGGTCCGGCCGCATGTTCAGATTCATCTCCCCTAGGTCTGACGACCCGATCGAGTTCGTCACGTTGAGGTACATCTCCATCCCAAGAGGGTTGGAGCCGTCTGGCTGCGATGTAACGTTTGGACCGGCCAGCGCGTCTTGTGCATTGCGTCGCACTTCTTCCGCACTGCACCTCCGTTGCTCTTCTAGTGCATTGCGTCGCGCTTCTCTTGCACTGTGCCTTCGCCGCCCTTCTTGTGCACTACACCGCCACCGTCTTAAGACTACGATATGTGCTGCCATGCTTCCTCAGCTAGCGACGCCAGCGGATCAAGGCCCTTCCATGCGTCGTCGAACGAGCAAAGGATCCCGTCGAAGGGAATCATGCTATGATGCCAGGAGCTGTGCAGCATAGCTGCGACGAGAGGCTACCCCCAGAAGCGAAGAAGCTCCTCCCGAGGGCAGCAGCCAGCGATAGACAAGCGACGGCTAGGAGGCGGTGGTAGCTACGGTAAACCCTAAATCTAAACCTAACCCGACCTTAATATTATATTATAAATATTGTGTATATATTAAAAAGACGGGCAATATATATAAAGTAAAGAGATACAAATCTAAACCCTATAACAATAAAAAAAATATACTAAAAGTACCCTTATATCCTTGACACGATTTACGTTGCATTTAAAGAACGGTTTGATTCTGCACGAAGTGACACCCAGGTCCCTGGGCTGGATTGTCAGCCGCCTGAGCATACCACAAAGTTTCAAACGACTGGCTTTTAAAAATTTGCCAGTTCCTCTCTCAAAAAAAAAAAAAAACCAGTTCCAGACATTGCACATTTGTTCATGTCTACATAAATTCTACATGAACAGTAATAGTTTCTCCATGAGCAAGCAACCCAAGCTAATAGGAACCAGTTGACATCTTCAGTGGTTTTAAGACGATCTGAGAAAGTATAACGGTACAACTCTTGTCATTCTGAATGTCGAGTTGGTCGTGCACGGTTCTGCTCTATGTTGTGATTTTCCCAGGCAGTCGTCTCACCGAAGCAAACTTTCTCCAGACAGCCTGCTTGGTGCTTACAAACCCCGACAACCGGATCAGTTAGCTCACCTTTCATTTCTGCAGCTCCAGAGGTACACTAGCAACTTTCACCTTCAAAATTACTCGCCTTGAATCATAATTTTCTTGACAAACTGACAGCACACAAGGTAAAAGCCAACAAGCACCAAGCTTCCAAAGCCAACCTGATGCGTAACTGGTCCATCTTGAATTCTATATCGAGTAAAACGGGTTCACCAATAGATTTCTAACTAAGCGAATGTACCATCTTCAACAAAATATTCTAAATGTTACCAGTGGAGAAATTCAGTAGCAACAACTTCCCTCACACAGCCAACAAGATGACTATCACTCGAGCAGGTCACAGCGGTTGCACCTCAGCCGCCAAGTAATAGAAAATGTACAGCTCTATCACTCGAGAGCCAGAGGTGGCTAATGCTGGATCCTGAGTGTTAATGATACCTGTGACTGTCATACAAATACTGCTCAAGCAAACAGGTCATATCTAAAACAAATATTCGTAAATAACTTTTAAAGTTCAGGGTAGATTTACTGTGTTTGTTTCTGTAACCAGTAGACAATAACAACCCTTTCTGAAGTCCAACATATTACAGATCCAACTGCGATGAGAAACACAAAATCCACTTAAACATAACTCAAACGCAAACCTGGCCCTGCTGGCACCACACAAGAGCAACAGCTAACACACTAGCTTAAATATTAAAACAGCAATTGAGAACGAGTCGACACCCATTTCTGTAACTAAAGTAATTCTTGGAACAGTGGAGGCAAGATCCTATTGCTAGGACATGACACGGACTAACCAGCAGGTGCAAGTCTGACTACAATGTAGAAAACAACAGAACCACCAAAGAGACAAGCATATGACCTACCACCATAAGCCATATTTACATGCATGAAATGGCAAGTACACAGATGGCATTACAGAAGGGCTCAGACAACAAACAATGGCTTCACTGGCCTATGTCAGCATACCATGTTACATTCATTGGAGCTCAATATGCTAGTAGGACGGGTATGGAATTGGTTGCCTGGCAGCTCGACGGCTAACATCATTCAGAACAGAACCAAATACACGTCTACTATACTCATATGTACCATCACTTAGTCCTCTACTAGCTACCTCACTTGATGCTGGACAAAAAGGGAATCATAAGATTTAGTACAAAATTCACATAAAATGTTTCATATTTCAAAGGACCAAGGAAATTCCCTCACCTTGAGAGTGGAAATCATAAGAATGATTTGGAGAAACACCATAGCCTGCAATCCTACCATTTACCACTGTATTTTGTGACACGGGAGTATCACTAGACCTCATTAGTTGAGGTGGCTTTGGTAGTGGTATAGGGTTCATTTTAGGCGTTACAGGAATATTGCCATTTGAAGACGGCTTGTCTTGCCCGGAAATCTGTAAAAAAAGGGCGATAATTTCAGGGTTCAGTCTTTTGCTACTGCTTACATAAATATACAAATCTAGTAACAGCAAGAACCTCATCTAGTCAACCATATTGGGTTGGGGCCAGATTGTGTCAACCAGTCACACACAGTATCACAGTGCATAACAGACCATACCACAGAACAACACACTACAATCCTACTATACTAAAACAAGTTATATAAATAGGGAGTGAAAGAAACGCACCGCAAATCTAAGTGTTCTATTATGAAGCCGAACAAGACCAGAAAATAGCCTAACAGCATATTGGGCGATCTCCTCTGTCTCGTACTCAGCAAAAGCATAACCTTTGGGGCAACTAGTTTCCTTGTCACGGGGTATGTGTAGGTCTACTACAAAACCTACCTGAATAAGAATCTCATACAAAACCCTCTCAGAGACCTTTTCATCCAAGTTACCTATTGAAGAAAAATATAGTTGAAGAATTAATACAATAACAGTAAGTACTTTGTTATATCTAGGCATGCAAAAAAGAGAGGCAAAGTGATGTAAGAACAGTAATTGTAAAATACCAGCACTAGTGCACTACAACACAATCAGCCATGACATAAATCTGAATCAGAAGAGTACAATATATACATGAAGCTATGCACGATGTTGCTGAGGAAGTCCATAAAGCAGCTAGACTACCAAATTAAGCAACCAACAGGCCGAGAACACCTACTAGGCAAACAAAGATCAGAACGATGGAGCCTGACTTGCTAGTGACTTTTCTCATATTCCTTACTTCATAACTATGTAAGAATCAAAAGCTTTATTATAAGCCCTTGCCCTTAACTAGCTCAACTCGAAAACGAATGGAGCTCAAGCCCAACATTCAAGTAATTTGCTTAGCTCAGCGACTGAGCATAGTAAAATGAGACAACCTTGTTTGGCTCAGTAAAATGTAAACACAATCCCTGAATCCCCTCGTCCGAAAGCATATTGAAAACCATAGTTTGTGAAGTTGTGGTGAACTACTTTGTTAACGTGGAGTTGTGAACTAGTAAGCTCAGGGGGGAGGCATTCTGTAGCTGGTCCCATGAAGCGTAACATGAATCCATGATGGGCATAGCTTTCACAACTCTATTATTCTCACATCTAAACCCCTAGATGACGCATGTAACCATGTACGAATTAAGCGGGTTCAATTTGCTATAATATTTGGTTTTGTACAATTCGATTTACGCTTATTTGCACTCTATCCACCCTTATAAATTCCCAACTACCAGCAATGTACAAAGAGCACAGAACACCATAAAAATGTTTTTCGTGCAAGGAAATTAGCATGTTAGTTAAGTTAATTAATCAGCTAATGTACAAGTAAACCTCGTGCTATGAACGGTTCCTATTCCGAATTTGGGGGCAAGGAGAGTGCAACAACACCGACTATAAAGATACCATTTCCCGGCTGGTGGCTATTTGTAGCGAGTGGTCCGGGAGCTAACCGGCTGCCGACTCCGAGACGTCTAGTGACTCGTCTGCCGGGCGGTGGGGCCGATTGCGGGTGGGTCTGGGTGTCAGTGAGAAGAGGTGGGCACGTGTTCCCGGGGCTTCTGATCTTTTGTGGTGGATATTTTTTCTGGGCCGTTCGATAAGGCACGCGGGTAGAGATGTTGTGCAGGCTGCGCTGCTGATCTTGTGTGTTTTGAGCGGGACAAGGACCTTAGGACAAAGATAATTTCATTAATTTTTCAACGCGTTCCTATACGCAGGATCCTCCCACATATAGCACACATCTACCCGCGCAAGTTTAAAAAGTCTTTCCACACACGTGTGTGTGTATATATGGTATTTCCAATAGCCTACAATTTTTATCACACTCGTACAAACTAACTATACATAAAAACTTCCGTATATGCTTTGCATTCCGAGGAATAAATCGATAGCACAAGAATCACTCCTACAGAAAAATGACATAATAAACGGTTCAAAATCGTCATCACAGATGGTTTTCTGAACCGTCTGATTTTATATGTCTTTGATGACATGAGATCATTACATACGGTTTTTGAACCGTCTGTGATAGTTTATTTTTACAAACGGTTCTGAACAAGAACCGTATGTGATAGTAAGAACCGTCTATGATAATTTTTTCTATTACAAAAAATAATAATCAAATTTTGAATGTTTGTGGCCCTCAAGCAGCCAGATATGCTCGAGCTCTTGCCCCTATCTATTGATTCCTTCAGCAGCTCTGGTCGAAGAATCAACTTCTTGGCCACTTTTGAATTAACCCGCGGGATGAACAAATCACTGTGGGATGTGATCGCTGTGGCATACCGTACACAGATGGAGATGGTGTGCGCACAATGATGACGATCTTGCATGTTTGAGCATGATGAGGATCTTATGCTCCACACAACCATATACCACACAAAGTATATTATTTATGTTTTAAAAAATAATTTCATTAGTTTATAATCCAGTTTGTACATATATGGTCTTTCCACACATAACACACACATGTTTGAATGTTCTTTTCACGTACAACACAACACAGACGCGTGAAGGCCCACACACAAGTTTACACATGGTATTCCCACACACTTACAATGCACACGCATTTATGTCACACTCCATACAAACTAACTATATGCAACAACATCTACGTATATGCTTTCATTCCAAGGAATATATAAAGGTTTTTTTGCAAATTGCATACAAATTGGAGGAATGTTATTACTATTTTTTTGGATATACTACATGCAATATCATCTTCAAAAGTTTAAACAAAACTTATGAGATATAGAAGTCGATCTGCAAATAAAATGGGGGTATATCTTGATAGAAGATATAGGAGACACACTTCGATGCTAATATGCTTATTTTTCTTACATTGGCCACAGAAAATACTAATGTCGTTACTCGTATTTATGACGAAATGGGAAATTGTTAATTACGCACTGAAACAAACTTAGTTACTCCACAATTACTTCCATAAATGCAGACGTACGAAAGCAGCACCGAAAGACGATTTGACTGGCTTGGGAGAGTAATTAAACAGTGCAGCTGCTGCATCCAGCTCATCCACTCCTTTGACCGTGAGTAGAAATCAACGCCATGCCACGTCAGCAAAGCCGCGAGCCCTCCATGCCTTGCTCTCACCATCCGCGCCCACACTCTACACGTAGTTTCATATCCAGTGCTACCACTGTCCACGTGGCATTCTAATAGTACAGATGGCACAAGGAGGCAATAATACATTGCACCAAGTTAGAAAAAAAGGAAAGCGAAAAAGATGACACATCGTAGCCTATTTACCTGTTCTCGTCTCCTCTCTTCTGCCTCCAATCCCAAACCCTAAACCTGAATATTCTCATTTACTCCCTCCCATTCCCCAATACTAAAACTCTGGCTCGGACTTTTGTCTCCTGCCTCCTATCCATTAATCCCAAACCCTAACTTTGCAGATTTTGCCTCTCTCTTTGGCCCAATTCCTCACCACGCCGACTAGATTCTATGCTTCTAGCCATGAATATCTGAGATTCACTCCTCTGATCTCTTTGTGGCCCTCAAGCAACAGCAGCTGATTGAGCTCTTTCCCTTGTCTAGCGGCTCCTTCAATGGCTATGGTCGAAGCAGCCGCCCTATATTCCCCATATCCACTTACCTAGCTTAACCTAATGTAATGCCTCAATTGTTTTTTCCATGAATATTGCTATAGACTAGTTTTACGACATGTAGGGGATTCATGTGGGATATGAGATTAGTTTTAGGGTATGTTGGGATGTCGAGGATTCATGTGGGATCATGATATTAGTTTTAGGGCATGTTGGGATGTCGAGGATTTATGTGGGATCACAGTACTAGTTCTAGGGCATGTTCGGATGTAGGGGATTCATATGTGGCATATCCCAGACTAGTTTTAGGGCTTGTTCAGATGTAGGGGATTCATGTGGGACCCCATCCCAATTGCCCCAAACATGTACAAGTTGCTTCCGGGCCTTGAACTGGGTAGAATGTCAGAAGTGCTATCTATTTCTAAAGTGACTTATGCTTCTTAAGTGTAAATCACAATTTTGAATTATCGGACCAATATAGAATCAGAGACACACTCTCGCAGAAAAAAAAATACACAAATCTCAAACCAAATCTAAAATCCAAGAAAATCTACTTATTAGAGTTAACAAAAAAAAACATGCGACTTACAAATAGTAATAAGCCCGATGTTAGGAACGAAAATGCATACACGCTAATCGATGTCTCCAACACATGGACCATGGAAAGGTACTCCTACAATACATTCAAAGGAAATTAAGTACACAAGGTAGCACCCCCAACACACACAACATGCACGCAGGTGTGTTCAGTGTTCTTGTTCGGGTAATACAACAACAATTAAACAACAGATTAACTAATTGAGAAGTGCTCTCACGAACTATCTCACTTGAATCTAGTCAAATCAAGAGTAACCTCGTCCTCAGATGGTGTCAAGAACTCCCTTGAGGCCATCTGCACGATGTCGATGTCACCCGGTTCGCCACTGCCACCGGCGCTGCTCAGGACTGCGTCATTGTAGTAGCCACCTACATTGCACCGGTTGGAGGATTGACACTCGAACTCCACGACGCTCGTGAGGTTCTCAGCGAATGGGTACAAGTTCCGGTTCATGTAGGCAGCTTGCAAGTCTTGAGCATTAGTCGTCTGCGGTTGTGCCGACGTCGCTGCCACACGTAGTCCATAGTGAAGGTTCTCGGGCGCGAAGGACAGCGCATAGTATCCTTCTTGCGGCTCGTCGTAGGCGTTGAGGTCCGGCCGCATGTTCAGATTCATCTCCCCTAGGTCTGACGACCCGATCGAGTTCGTCACGTTGAGGTACATCTCCATCCCAAGAGGGTTGGAGCCGTCTGGCTGCGATGTAACGTTTGGACCGGCCAGCGCGCCGTAGCTGAAGTTATTGGATGACAGTGTAGAGACCCGAGATGGCACTGTGGGCTCGGTGGTCAGGCACTGTCTACCGATGTACTCTTCAAGGAGGAAGAACTGGCCCGGGGCCGCCTGTTCGCTCTTCTTTTTCTTCCATCGGCGCGTCGACTTGAGGCTCCGCTTGGTTGCGTTCCAGTGGTTCTTGACGGCGTTCTCAGATCGGCCGGGGAGGCACCTAGCGATCGCCGACCAACGGTTTCCATAACACTTATGCGCCTCGATCAGCGCCCTGTCATCCCCTTCAGTCCAGACGTCCTTCTGCAAATGTGAATTACACTAAGTTAAACGCGTCCAAATGATTGGCAGATGCACACAAAGCAAGTGTACTTGAAGAGCATACTGAAAGTACTAGTACATTTGACCTTTTTTTTCTGTATAGGTGTCGAAGAGATTGTAAGGAGTTGCCTATTTATAAGGTGACTGAAATTTTCTTAAGTGTAAATCATGTTAATTAAAAATTAGACACAATGTATCAAAGCTAACCCTGGCCAAGAAAATCTGCTTATAATTTTTTTTTTTAAAAGCAAATCGCAAGTAAATAACGAAACCAGTTTTTGAATCTAGTGATTGCTCAGTATTTTAGAACATCAAATTCGACATATATAACCAAGAAAGGGAACAAAATGCTTCGACGAAATTACCTGCGTGATCAATTAGTGGTTTTGATGAAGAAATTGCCGCACTTATTGATTAGAATAAAGACATGCAACATGACCAACTATTTATTCCCGAGTTAATATCCACTTTTGAATGGTGGGACGAAATGTTCAGCACACTTTGCACGTACGTAAAAATTAAATCAAAAGAAAAAGCTCTTCAAGATCATATAGATGAAGAAATGCCCTAAGATTAAGAGAGTAAGAGACTATAATATAAGCTGCTAGATCGACATCAAGAATTCAAGAGATCACCTTGATGTCAGGGCGTAGATGGTTGGTCCATCTCTCGCGGCACTGCTTCCCGATCCGGCCCGGGAGGTTCTCTGCAATCGCAGCCCATTTCCGGTCTCCATGGACTCTCACCATTTCCTTGAGAATTCTGCAAAGAAAACACACTGATCAGGTACAAGTTCATGCCGCAAGAGAAGCTGCGGGCAAAAACATTATGATTCGTCTGTGTTACGTACTCGTCCTCTTCCATCGTCCACACTCCTTTGAACGGCACCGCCTCGCCGTGGCCTCCACTTCGCGGTTGCCGAGCCACCGCAAATCCTGTTGGAACGGCACCCGCGGCGCTGTAGCCTGCGGCCGCTAGGGCCCCCTCCAGCACTAGGAAACTGGCGGAAGCCATGCCGATGCCGGCAACGAGTGAGCCCACGTCGGGGACTCCAGCCGGAGCGCCACCAGCGTTCTGGAAGAGGGCACCGCCATGGCTAGAGCTCGCGTCGACGAAGTACCTCTCCAGCAGCCTCCCATCCGCCGTCACCGTCGGCACAGCCAGCTCGTGGTTGAAAGAAGAGCTCCCCGTCGCCATCACCACTGCCTTCGAGGTCGGAAGCAAAGGCAAGAACGGCGAAAGGGGGTGAAGAAGTGAGTCGATCACTGCGACCTCTGTCGAGACTCGAGATGGAGACCCAAGTCCCCCGCATAAAATAGAGGGAACGGTGCGGCACCAGCCGTTCATCTCTCGGGCCCTCCTCCTCATCCAACGACCGGAAACCATCGTAGAATATAACGTTACAGGTACTTTTTTTAACTTCGTTTTCGCTCATGAGGCATGTATATATTTGGATGCCCTCTCTGTCCCTCTCTCTCGCCCATGTCAGTACGTACAGATCCGTGGACGAAGTAGTGCAAGTTTGATTGGGACAAAGTTTGTTACAAGTGTTCAACCCATGCCCGTATGTGCACTCCATGCAGGAACCAGCCAACGATGCATCTCTCTTGCTAGCACGGGAATGCGAACGTTTGGTGTGCTTGATGATGTGTAACTAATTAAGGGGATGTGGGTAACAACCCAAGATTTTTTTGCCAAAAAATCAGAAGTTAAAAATACAGATTTTTTTTTAAAAAAATCGTGTGTTACCTGTCGCTATCTTATTTGCATGCTTTTTAGAAGTTATTTTAATTGTATTCTTTCTCTAGAACATGTTGTGAGAAGCCAAAGCCTAAGTACAAATTTGATCTGTGAATACCTGAGAATCATTTGGAAAATCGCTAAACATAAATTGGAATTGGACAGACCCAAAATGTTGGCCATCACCTTCTTTCCTTTTCTCTTTTCTTTTCTTTGTTCCTTTTCGTATTTTCCCTCCTAGCCAAAGCTGGCCTGACCTATTCTTGGACCATCCCCTCCCCATTTTGTTTTCTCGGTCTAGCTCCCGGCCTCAGCCCACCTCGCTCCGGAGTCCCGTGCGCCACCTGCTTCGTCGGCCTCTCCGCTCCATCCACCCTCGTGCAAGAAGGGCCGCCCACCCCCCGGACCCAACAGAGCGCAGGGGCCTCGTAGTGATCGGCCCCACGATGTCGCACTCCTTGGGCACCTAGGCCCACTTCTTCCTCCCCTCGTCTGGGTCTGGGCGCTCCGCAAGACGGACCACCGGGTCTGCATACGTGCAGTTCAGGTAGGGCTCGCGCACAACTAACTAGCGCTTCTCGTGCTCCTCGCCGGTATAGAGGCCCAAGAGTTGCTCCGCAGCACGGGCGACTTTGTCAATAGGCACAACTGTAGTAGTAGCAGCAGGCTCCGTTAAAAAAAATCTGGGCGAAGACCACAACCTTTGCGCTCAGCTACGATGATGGTGGGAAGCCCGCCCTTAGGGTCCCCCAAGCTTCACGCTCTAGCCCTGTGCCAGAGGCCAGACCCCGAATGCTTATCGCACTCAGGAACAGATGAAGGAGGGCCTCCTCCCACGAGGTGAGCACAATCTCCGCGGTGGCGATCAGTTGGATCAGCTTGTAACACCCCAAATCAACATGAGTCTGGAATGCTACTAAAATAACATAACAAAGGATTAAGATAAGAATTTACTCTAAATTCTGACATAGTCTCCTTTGTATAATTAACCATAAAATGGATTCTAAACATTTAACAAGAATATGAGCAAGATTATTATGTATCAAAACTTAAGTCATAACTGTAAAAACTTTCATGGAAGCACCAATCGACTCTATTACAAGGTAAACAAATACACCTCGAAGGGTGAATACGATCATAAAGATAAATATCGTTCTCTAGCTGGTTCATCTAATTAAACTTAAGTTTTAAAATTAGCGATCATGGTGTTTCACATGGTAGTGTGCATCAAATTTTATTTCTACCCCTTCCTATGCATGACGATTTCACAAGAGGCACCTAAAAATAAAATAAACAAACCAACAAGCGTGAGTCCACGACTCAGTTAAGTACAATTAAGACAATAAATCAAAATTTATAGACAGACTTTGCTTCTAATACAATCAATCATTCACAATAATATCATAACTATTCAGCTCTTATTGCCATGCAATGCAATGCAAATGCCACAAATGCACATAACTTTTCTCTTTGCATTTATCGATAATGCGGAGTATGTATCCGTTGATGCATACCCATGCATGTCCTTTCTAGCACATGGACCTCAAGCCCACACTCCACGAGTATTTAATAAATATATATACTAAGGAGACCATCCAAGAGCATACAACATTAAAAAAAATAACCATCAACGCTTCTAAGCGCAACCCAAATGTCGGTCCTCCCTGAACACCGTTCACTTCCAAAACATGTCAGTCACATTACAAAAATCATAACTTTTGTTCTTTAGCTCCAAAAGTGATGAACTTATACTTTCTGGAATCTACACAACTATATCTACAATTTCTCAGGTGATCGACAGTTCATATTATTTCGTCTAAACCTTTGTTTTTAACTCCAAATACCAATCTGTCACCCTCGGTAAACTCAACTTAGAAATTATGTATATTTTAATTGGTTCATCCAATAACAGTGATCTAAGACATTATGGAATCCACAGGTAATTAGAACTAAATTTAATCTAATTTTTCTACTCTGCAATAAAGTTTGCTAACTTAACATTTTTCCTCGACTATCCCCAACAAAAAGACAGAACGGAATCGCGTAGATCAAAAATTCATAACACCTATTATGCTTGTCCAAAAATTGTGATATTGGACTTTTTGGAATCAATATAAAGTCATCTATCCAATTCATGAAGATCAAAATCCCAAATTCGTTCATTTTCTAATTGTAATTTACAAAACCATGTTTGCTGCCCGAAACATAGAGACTGAACAGACACTCGGATTGTAAAAATCATAACTAATAATCTATATATCCAAATTTCATGATCGAATACTCTGAGGGAATAGCAAACAAAGATCTATAGTACTGTAGGAGACAATATTCCCAAATTTTGCCACTACAAGATCGAAAATACTTGAGGCAATGAATCGATGATTGCCGATCTACCAACAGATTCTACCGATCTACTAAATAGATCCTGCCGATTGCTAAATTGAAAAGAGGTAAAAGAATTGTCACCCTTTGAGATCAAAATGATGAACACAAAACCCAGCGATGCCCTCTCCTTCTTCGTCTCTTCCTTCCCCCTTCCTTTCTCTTCCTCCTTGCCCTTCCTCCTGCTGCCCGAAACACCCTGGACTCCCTCTTCTCTTGCTCCTGCCAGTAGCACCACCACCCAGGGATGTGCTACAGTACATGGCGGCACTACAGTACTTGGCAATGCTGCAGTACTATGGGGTGCTAGGGTTTGGCTACCCCTCCCCTCATAGGCCGGCTCCCCCCTTGGGCCAAAAGCCGTGGGCCAAGAGCCTGCGGCCCAGGTTGTCCTAAGTTTTTCTGTTTCCCCCTTCTAAATTCTGAATTTTCTCTTTTAATTCTATTTATTTCCTTTCTAATTCATTTAATTCTCTAAAGTTTAAACGAGATATTACATTCTACCCTCCTTAAACAGAATTTGACCCCGAATTCTACTCACCGCTCTACTCGAAAGAACTACCACAACTGAATTTATCAACAGATAACACGTATCAGACGTGAACAATGCTGGAAATTGCTCACGCATGTGAGACTCCAACTCCCAAGTTGTGCTACTCTAATAAATTGTTTGCGATTTCCAAACTTTCGATAACTAATGTTTCACCAAATTGAACAAAAGATCTTGAATTACAAATTACTATAAGTTCTACTAGTTGCAACAACGTAATCAGTTAGCTCAAAAAACAAACATGCTATTTAACTCAAATCCTCTCTAGGGATTATTTCAAGAAATCAATTTATCACTCCATGCATCTCGAACATCTTGACACCTAAAGTCTCACAACATCTTCTACTTGACCACAACTATCTAGTTGTCATTAAACATCCTAAAAGACTTGCAACACAAATCAATTTAATCCTTTCTCAGAAGAAGAGGCAAATAGAGACAAGTTTCAGCACACAAAAAAGCGTTCATTACCACTCACGGTAGACACAAGACCAAGGAAAATAATCAATTAGCAGTGATATCGGAAAACAAAAGACGAGACCACATTTGAGGGCACAAGCCCCACAAGAAGAGAATATCAAACCTAAACCGATAAGGACAAACATTGCTATTGAAACTTGGGGAACTCTCATGCGGCAAATAGAAGGTTAATGTCGGGACCCAAATATACAAATCTGGACCCTCTGTGTATACTGCACTAGTCCAGGATCACGCTAGTGCACACAGTGGCAACATCGATGAAATACCAATTCCATATGCAAGTTGACTAATAAATAGACAAATAACAATAATTATCAGAGTAAAGACCTTAAGGTCAAAGCTTACCATTAATGTCTCAGAAGACAAATAGCTCAATAAAGCTGCAGCGGAACGTAACGGAATAACTTCAGTGAAGCCCATCCATATGCCCACAGGCAATCGACTGGGGTAGCGCAACCTAGTTCTCCACGATCCTTGAAGTAGACCTTGTTGACTGACGATTCTTCCACTTCTGTTGATTGTTTATAGCAAGTATGAGTACACACCGTACTCGCAATTCATACCACAGAATGCAATTTATAGATGATGGCTTATTCCAAAGGAATGGCTTCTGTGGTTATTTTGCAGAAATGCAACATTTGCAATTGAATACAAATAATAGATTGAAAGCATAATTCAAAACAAATAGACAATAATAAGTTAACAATTGATTTCACAAAGGACACACAGTCTAATCAAGTTATTCACACAGCTGCACAAGTTATCTCACACAGCTAACCCTTCCCAATTGTTTTATGAAAATCTACCCCTCGTGTGAAATCCCCGAGCATGTCCATATTCGAGGACATGGCTATTCGAATAGATTGGTTTAACACTCTGCAGAGGTTGTACACTTTACCCACACGATACAATCAGTGGGGCCAGCACTGACCATAACAAAACCCTTCAGAGACTTCATCTCAAACAATGACACTCCCGATGTGCTTTACCGCCGTCCAATTTGTACACACAGCCCTTGGTACGACACACACCGTTGTACAGGGATGCAGCGAACCGTTCCGCGATGTGACATATCACACCTCCAGCCCATCACACAGCTTAAATACAACCTGAGTTGTCAATGTCAAGACTCCATAACTTACTAAGTCAGGCCCAGCCCATACTAGGCATGTGGTCGCATAAAGAAAGCCCAGTTCAATAGCGCACAAAGTTAAGTCCTTAATTGACCAAGGCAAGACTTCCTGTTTTAACCCAAATCACAAAGTTTATATCACACAGCTCCACCATTCACACAGATCCACCACTTGCCTCAGTCTAAATCTTTTCCCACCCTGTTGATTAAGTGCAACACATGCCATCACGAGTAACAGCACACATCACACACGTTTCATAATCACTTAGTCAAGTCTATAATTGCAACTCACATGAAATGATTACTCGTGGCATGGCTAAGCAACCTACTCGTATCTAACCAACCCACGTTGGTGCTACGATAATACCAACTAATAATGAACCAACCTAGGGTGACAAAAGATCATGGCATACAATAGACAATATGGATATAACAATTTGGATTAATAACTATCCCAAAAACATTTAAATAAATACTTGAAATAGAATGCAATACATTGAAACAAAGTATTTTGAAAATTGGGTTCAATATGATCAAAGGTATAACTTGCCATGGAATAGCTCAAAGTACTGGTCTTGATCTTGAGGTGCTCCTTCTTCAGCAAAATTTCCCGAAGTATCGACGTCTACTCGCAAACGAGACAAAAGAAACCAAAAAAATACAGAGGCAAAACAAACTCCAAAAATCAAATAAAATTCACCATTAAATAGATCTTAATTTTATATAAATTTACAAATTTGAATGGGCTCAATCGGAGTTCGGATGCAAAAGATATGGGCTTTGGAAGTTTGAAAATCAAATAAAACCCTAATTTGGATTTTATTGAATTTCCCGAATTATTTTTATAAAAGAAAATCGGATTATTGCGCAATGCTTGTAAAATAGATTTAAAATAATTCTGACATGTGGGGCCCACATGTCAGTGACACGGCTCACGGTGGACCAAGTCCACCGAGCCTCTGGATCTGGGTCGGGGCTGAGATGGTGTACCCGCGTGCGTGTGGCACTGACGCGGCGCCTACATGGCTGACACGCACGCACACGGGCTGAGGTGGACGCTGACGTGGACTGCCACGTCAGATCGACGGCGACGACGGCTCGGAAACCAATGGCAACGGCGAACGGCGGCTCCTCGCCGGCGGTGAGTGGTACCAGCGTGTAGAGGGGATTATTGCGCACATGTGGGCACCGGTCTGAGCACCTGAGGTCGTCGGAGATGGCCGGCGGTGAGCTTGAGGCGGCGAGGTGGCCTCGGGTTTGTCGGACGGGGGCTCCGGTGATGCTCCGGCGATGAGGAGGTGCGCCCGAGGTAGCCTGGGACTTGCTGAGCACGGTGGTGGAGTCGGTGAGGCAAGGGCGGCGACGACAGCGGCGCAATTCGGCGTGGAAGCTCACGGCGGCACCGAGGTTCGAGCTCCGCTTCCGGCGAAACGGCGGCGAGCTAGGGTTGGCGGCTGTGGGGAAAAGGCGGCGGGGGTGGATGCGATCCTCGTGACACGGGCGCGGCTTTAAATAGGGCCGAGAAACTCTAGAACCCATGTCGAGGACAACAAGTGCTGCCGGAGAATCGAACAAGTCCCGACGGAGACGATGAACAAGAGTTTGATGGGACCCACTTGTCAGCGGCGACGGCTCGGACGAAGGTGTGTGGCAAAAGGCGACGCCTCGGCGGTCCCACTTGACAGAGAGACGGAAACGGCGTGGTGCGAGCGGGCGAGATCCAAGCGGGAGCCACGCGGCGATCATCCAACGGAGGAAGGCGGGGTTGAGCGCGTGCGTCCGATCGGAAACTAGGGGCACGCGTCAAGCATCCAACGGGCGAGGGCGCGGCCGAGCGGCGGAATGGGCTGGCGCGGCTGGAATAGTGTTGGGCTTCGGCCCAGCACTGTTCCGGAAGATTTTCTTTTAAATAAATCCAGAAAATACAAATAGCCAATAGAAAATAGCAAATGACTTTGGAAAACTTCCAGAAAATTCTATAAAATATATCCAAGCATATAGAATCTAAATAAAATAGTTTTGACAATTGTTGATGTTGGGATTAAGCACATTAAATCAGTTTGTCCTTAAAGTCCATATTAAGATTTTAATTTAATATTCAAATAAATCCAAATGGTGAATTTTCTCTCTACCACTATTTAAAGGATTTTTAAAGCTCTGAAAATTGGGATGTTATAGTTAAACACACTTCATTTAAATTGGGTGTTACAAAGCTTGACTCCAACCTCAAATACTTCTGTTACATTCAACACCACCTAAAGTCTCACAAAATCTTCTACTATGGGGTGCTAGGGTTTGGCTACCCCTCCCCTCATAGGCCGGCTCCCCCCTTAGGCCAAAAGCCATGGGCCAAGAACCTGCGACCCAGGTTGTCCTAAGTTTTCTTGTTCCCCCTTCTAAATTCTGAATTTTCTCTTTTAATTCCATTTATTTCCTTTCTAATTCATTTAATTCTCGAAAGTTTAAACGAGATATTACATACTACCCCCCTTAAACAGAATTCGATCCCGAATTCTACTCACCGCTCTACTCGAAAGAACTACCACAACTGAATTTATCAACAAATAACACGTACTAGATGTGAACAATGCTGGAAATTGCTCACGCATGCGAGACTCCAACTCCCAAGTCGCTACAATACTCAAAATTGCAGTGCAATAGAACTGCCAAATTGCCGATCTACCAACAGATTCTACCGATCTACTAAATAGATCCTACCAATTGCTAAATAGAAAAGAAGTAAAAGAATTATCACCCTTGGAGATCAAAATGATGAACGCAAAACCCAGCGATCCCCTCCCCTTCTTCCTCTCTTCCTTGCCCCTTCCTTTCTCTTGCTTCTTGCCCTTCCTCCTGCTGGCCGAAACACCCTGGACTCCCTCTTCCCTTACTCCTACCGGCAGCACCACCACCCAGGGATGTGCTACAATATATGGTGGTGCTACAGTACTGGCAGTGCTATAGTACCATGGGGTGCTAGGAGTTAGCTGCCCCTCCCCTCATAGGCCGGCTCCCCCATTAGGCCAGAAGCTCTGGGCCAAGAGCCTGCGGCCCAGGTTGTCCTAAGTTTTATTGTTTCCCCCTTCTAAATTCTGAATTTTTCTCTTTTAATTATATTTATTTCCTTTCTAATTTATTTAATTCTCTAAAGTTTAAATGGGATATTACACAACCCTCCGTTGGAGTGAAGACCGTCGCCTACCGGAGAGAGGTGGTAAAACCACCTTCAGGTCCAGTTGGTGTCCCACCGGTTCCGTGCCGCCAGAGAAGGCGCATACATCTGACACCGCCCCTTCAGCTGGAAGTTGACGTTGCCGAAGTTTAGCATCTCGTTGATGCTCTTCTTCTTCTTCGGCTGACAGCGCCCGTCTTGCATATACACAAATAGGCACCCCTCCCTGTGTGTCCCGGTGGATCGCATAATCCACTCGAAGACGACCCTCTTCACGAGGGGTTGGGCGTCAACTGTGCCAAATCCAGGCTGTAAATGCTGAAGGACCCACGCAACCAGTGGCATGCAAGCAATCCGGAGGCCGGCATCGAAGAAGGCAACGAAGACAACAACCTTGTCTGACCCAGGCACCGGTACCGTCTTCGCCCTAGTGACTCGCACCCTCTCAAGGCTCTCCAGCTTCCCCTCGTCCACAAGGGCGTGGAGAACCGACTCTGTCATGGTAGATCGACCGAGGTCGCTGGTGTAGACAACGTTCCCGACTCCCTCTTTGTTGTGCTTCGTCATATCGAAGCTCTGAAGAGCGCACCACCCGAGCCTCGAAGGTCTGACTCAGCCTCAAAGGACAAAAAGTACAAAACCGCAAAGGGGCGAAGCTAGGGTTTTCAAACGCGAGATAAGGAAATGACTGGGGCTCATCCCCCTTTTTATAGGCGCTAGGACCGCAAGGGGACAAGGATTGAAAGCCTAAGAGACACGAGCCAGTTACTCGGTGACACATGCCATGCGCACAACATTCCCCTCAACTGTCGTGCGGTTCGAGGGGGCACCATTACTGCCACCCACCTGCATTTTGGCGAACACAAACCAATGGCATCTCGTGTGGTTCAAAGGAGTGTTGTTACTGCCAACCACTAGCATCATGGCGCGTGGCACCCAACACGCCATCATACCAACAGGAGCGTCCTGGGCATTGTTAGAGGGCCCGCATAAAGCACGTGTCCCCAAGCCGAAGGGGACCGTGTGCTTGGACCCTCGGGAAAAAGGTGTGGTTTCATCTATGACGATGCAGGACCTTGACCGCGAGAGGCTTATCATAGGGGTGGCCCACTGGCCCCAATGACCCGACCAAAAAACTGCAAGAAAGCCCCCCGAGGGCCACTGGCTGGAGGCGTGGCGAGGGGCCCCCGAGGGTACCAAGCAGGCCTTCGGGAGGGCTCTTAAGGGAGGGTTGAGTCAAAGGCGCATTCAGGGGCTTCCGAGGGTACCAAGTACGCATTCGGGGGGCGAAGGGCGCGTGAAGGCCACCAGGAGACCCATGAGGGCCAACAGCAGGAGGCGCAGCTAGGGGCCCCAGAGGGCACCAGACATACCTTCGGGGAGGCCCTGGAGCAGGAGCGAAGGCCACCCGAAGGCTGCCAAGCACCACAGATCCAGGAATGATGAGACCCTCGGGGCCACCTCGTGGGCGTCGAAGGGTGCCCGGGGCCCCTTGGCTCGGGGGCACCCCGCATGGTGCGAAGGGAGAAGAGCACCGGTGGACCAGACGTATCATCCAAATGGACCAAGACCAGGAGAGTCCACCATAGACCGAAGGTTAAGTGTAGGGGAAGGAGAAGCCCCTGCAATCCCTATTGGTCTTTTTAGGGGTAGACCTATAATATCATGTACCGCGGTTGGAAGGCTATAAATAGCCACCTCCTCCATGTAATCAAGGAGACTTTTTTTTAAGATAATTAATACACACTAACTTCTCTTGGCACCAGTCCCCTCTCTTGAGGATCCCCTTGTCCCCCTTGTAGTGACCGGGTCCCTTTTCTTTCTTGTTCGGTCCTATTGTTACGACAAGAGTGAACCTGATGGTTTTTTACTCTACTTTAATAAATAATAGATGTAAGTCTTTGTGTTAATAGAATAGGTGATTGGCGCATGGAAGGGAAAACCCAATAGATTAGTGACGAGGAGGAAAAATACACGTCATGATTTTTTTTATTGGAGAGAGGGGTTAGCGTTAAACGTCTTGGGCATAAACAGACATTATAGTTGGCATTGTGTATTTAATTCGACGACCTTTATTATTGAAGTATGCGTTTCAAATTTAGGGGTGCGCATGATTTAACTAATTACAAACAAAGTATATTTAAGTGTTCATTTCTCTCAGTGAGAAAGTTTGGCATTTTGTAGACATCTCTTGAGGGCAACATATCTAGTGCATATGGGCATTTTGGTGGACATGTGAACATGGGCGATCTGAACCATTAAATATGAAATTCACGGCCGAGATCGAGCCACCCAAAACCCAGCTCCCACTTAACGGCACATTTATGAAAACTCCTCGCTGAATGAAAATATCCATTCATTCGCCTCACACCGCTTGGCCCTCCATTCCTCCCCGACCCTGTGCGTTCTAGGGTTTGGAGGTCCTGCACCACCTGCGCAGCCCAAGATCGCGCCACCACCCCATCCATCGCTCCATGCGCCGAGACCCCACGCCCCTCCTCCGCAGTGTCCGCCGCTGCGCCTCACTAAGCCCTCTTGCGCCAGGCCCCCTCCGCCAGCCACCTATTGCGTCTTTGTCGGGACCCAAATATGTAACTGGACCCTCTGTATTCTCGTGACTAGTCCAGATCACGCTTAGTGCATACAAGGTCAACATTGATGAAATATCACATCCATACAATGAATATAAGAATAAACGAGTACTTTAAATAACAAATAATCATTGGGACCTTATGGTCGAGTTTACATTTATTAAGCCATGCAAGGTCGATAATAAAGAATAAACCGCAATGAAACGAAATAAACTCCTAGAGGCTCCCATCAATTACCACAGCAACCGATCGATCAAGACCCTAACGCCAACCTTCAGAGAACTCTTCTTCAAAAGCAAAGTATTTACTCCTCCACTTCGTTGATTTGTTTAGCAAGAGTGAGTACACACCGCACTCGCAAGTCATACCACGTAATGCATTTATACATGATGGCTTATTCCAAAGGAATGGCTTCGTGGTTATTTTATGAAATGCAACATTCGCAATTGAATGCAAATAATAGATTGAAAACATAATTCAAAACAAATAGACAATAATAAGTTAACAATTGATTTCACAAAGGACACACAGCCTAATCAAGTTCTTTCACACGGTGAACAAGTTACCTCACACAAATGACCCTTCCCAATTGTTTTATGAAAATCTACCCTCGTGTGAAATTCCGAGCATGTCCATAACCGAGGACGCGCTATTCAATAGATTGATTTAACACTCTGCAGAGGTTGTACACTTTACCCACACGATACAATCAGTAGCGATCACCGACCATAACAAAACCTTTCGTAAACTTCATCTCAAACAATGACACTCGTGTGCTTTATCGCCATCCAATTTGTACACACACCCTTGGAACGACACACACCATTGGATGTGGATGCAATAACCGTCCCGCGATGTGACATATCACACCTCCAAATTTCATCACACACCTTAAATACAACCTCGAGTTGTCAATGTCAAGACTCCATAACTTACTAAGTCAGCCCACCCATACTAGGCATGTGGTCGCATAAAGAAGGCCCAGCCTCAATGGCGCACAAAGTTAAGTCCTTAATTGACCAAGGCAAGACTTCCAGCTTTAACCCAAATCACAAAGTTTAATAAGCACACGCTCCACCATTCACACGTAACCCACCACTTGCCTCGCCTAAATCTTTTTCCACCACCGCTGATTAAGTGCAACACATGCCATCAACGAGTAATAGCACACAAGACACACAGCCATCACACGCCCATAATCACTTAGTCAAGTTTATAATTGCAACTCTCACATGAATTGATGACTCGTGGCATGGCTAAGCGCCTAAGCGTATCTAACCAACCCACGTTGGTGCTACGATAATACCAACTAATAATTAACCAACCTAGGGTGACAAAAGATCATGGCATATAATAGACAAGGTGGATATAACAATTTGGATTAATAACTATACCCAAAAGCATTTAAATAATTACTTGATATAGAATGCAATACATTGAAACAAAGTATTTTGAAAACTGGGTTCAAAATGATCAAAGGTATAACTTGCCTTGGAATAGGTCTAGATATTGGTCTTGGTCTTGAGGTGCTCCTTCTTCCGAAAATTCTCAAGTATCGATGTCTACTGCAAACGAGACAAAAGAAACAAAACAAATAAATAACAGTGGCAAAACAACTCCAAAATTCAAATAAAATTCACCATTAAATATATCTTAATTTTATATGAATTTACAAATTTGAATGGGCTCAATTGGAGTTCTGATGCAAAAGATATGGGCTTTGGAAGATTTGAAAATCAATTAAACCCTAATTTGGATTTTCTCGAATTTCCGAATTATTTTTATAAAGGAAATTTGGATTATTGCGCAATGCTTGCGCCACCGAAAAAGAAATTAATTAAAAACCGATCGACAGTGGGCCCCACTGCCGCTGGCTCTACCACGCGGATCGGGTCCTCCGAGCCGAGGCAAAGCCGGCGCGTGAACCGCCATGTGTGCATGCGCTGGTGCCGATCCGCGCCACGCGATGCACACGAGGCGACAGAGAGGCGCGAGAGGTCGACGCGGTGAATGATGAGGCATGGCCGACGGCGCTGCTGGGGACCAAGGGTATCACCGGCGACGGCATGAAGTCACGGCGACCAAGGGTACCAGAGCAATCCTTGCGCTTATTGCACACACCGGTACGACCTTACCGGCAAAAAGTGACGGCGGCGACCGGCGGTGGAGAAGAAGCGGAGGCGGTTACGCTTTTTGTTTGACGGTGGCAAAGAACGGGTTCCGGCGACGAGGAAGCGCTACCGAGGTGGCTCGAGCGACACCGAGCCCAAAGAGGGCCGATGACTACCGAAAGGCGACGGCGGCGGCAAGTAAGCGGCGAAAACCAAGGCGGCGATAATTTGATTTTGGCTAATGTGGGGCCTGAGCGAGAGATGAGACGGGCGGCCGCCTGGGATGCGGAGGACGAGGGGACCCTAGGGGTTATTTATAGGGCTCGGAGCGATCGAGATGGAAAACCCTAATTTGAGTCCGCCTCGGCCACGCCGGGATCTTCCGGTTTTAGGAGATAGAGCGAGATTTGAAGGTTAAATCGTTGGGGATGGATACTGAATAGCCGGGCTACAGACATGGGTTGGCGCGAGAAATCACGCGGCCGGTTGCGAATTGTTTGACGAGCTCCTTCAAGCGAAAAAATGGCGATGAGAGAAGCGGGAGGAAGAAGACCGTGGTTTGAGACGACGACATCAAGCGGTCCCACCGGCCACGAGACGGCATGGTATAGCGAGATACATGCAAGGCCGATCCAAGCGCCCAAATACGATCCAACCACGGGGAGGATGGGCCACGTGAACAGGAATGGGCTGAGTAGATTCGGCCCAACCACTATTTGGAGTTTTTAAATAGCTTTTCTATTTTAGAAAATACCGTAAATTCTAAATGGCAATAGAAATTATCAAATGAACTCTAAAAATTCTAGAAAATCTAGAAAATATATCCAAGCATATAGAGTCTAAATAAAATAGTTTTGACAATTGTTGATGTTGGGATTAAGCACATTAAATCAATTTGTCCTTAAAGTCCATATTAAGCTTTTTAAATTAATATTCAAATAAATCCAAATGGTGAATTTTCTCACTACTACTATTTAAAAGATTTTAAAGCTCAAATTTGGGATGTTACAAACCTCCCCTTAAGGGAATCTCGACCCCAAGATTTAGGCTAGCTAGAGAAAAGGTCGGGAACCTGGCTTTCAACTCTTCTTCACGCTCCCACGCTGTTTCTTCTTCCGAGTGGTTACTCCATCGACTTTGCGTAAACGAACGGTCTTGCTTCAGTGCGGCGCTCATGATATCCAAAATCCGAACAGCCGCTCCTTGTACGTGAGATCTTCCTTTAGTTCAATTGACTCCAACGGGTCCGCTTCTTCCGCACGCGTGAGACACTTCTTCACCGAGACATGGAAGACGTCATGCACTCGCTAACGATCGCGGTAGCTCCAACTAGTACGCAACTTCTCCTGCTGCTCCAAAATCTTGAATGGACCCACATACCTTGGAGCAAGCTTCCCTTTGGTGTGGAATCTCTTAACACCTCCGAGCGGAGTAACTCAAGATACACAAAATCCTCCGTTCAAAGTCGAGGTCACGACGACGATTATCAGATAACTCTTTTGCCCGGACGGGCTATCTTTAGTCTTTCTCTCGATCATAGCGACTTGTTCTTCTGCCTCAATAATATCCGCCCGAACACTACACGCTCATTGCTCTCACTAATTCAACGGAGTTCGCAGCATGACCGCATGAGCTTCAAATGGTGACATCTCGCAAACGGCTTGATAACTGTTGTTGTATGAGAATTTCGTGATATGGCAAACTCTTATCCCAACCGGTAGCATTAGCTAAGGCATGTGCTCTTAACGATCCTCTAATATTCGATTAACTCTTTCGATCCATCCGTCTGGGATGATAAGCAAGATCAAATTCGATTAGTTCCTGTGGCTTCATGTAGACTATACCAGAAACGAGAGGTGAATTGAGATCCTCGATCTGACACTATCTTCTTAGGCACACCGTGCAGACTGACGATTTTTGACATGTACAACTCCGCCAAGCGGTCTCTCGAATAAGTGGTTTTGACCGCAAGAAATGGGCAACCTTAGTCAAACGATCCACTATTACCCAAATCGAATAATAACTCGATTGAGTCTTGGGTAAACCGTAATAAAATCCATACCGATCTCTTCCCACTTCCATTCCGTATCTTGGCGGTTGTAGCAATCCGCCGCCTCGATGTTCGGCCTTTACTTTCGACACACGCCGATAAGGCAACGAACTCGCGACGCCTCGCTTAAGTTTGGCCACCAAAACTTATTCTTAACATCCCGATACATCTTAGTACTTCCAGGTGAATCGAATACTTAGAGTCATGGGCTTCCTTCAGAATCAGCTGTCTTAATCCATCAATATCTGGTACACAGATACGTCCATTGATCCACATTATATCCTGATCATCTACGGTAAAGTCTTTAAATTTTCCTTCTAACATCTTCTTCTTGAGGTCGGCAAACTCAGAATCCTTGGGTTGCGCTTCACGAACTGCTTCTCCGCAGTAGATTGCACTTCTAGGTGGCCACAAATCCTTCCGGAACTACTTCTAGCTGTAGCTTCTGGAATTCCTCCTGAAGTTCCGAACACAACTCTTTTATTTCTAGAGCATTGTAGTAGCTTTTACGACTCAGTGCATCTGCAACTACATTGGCCTTACTAGGATGGTAATGGATTCCCAGATTATAATCCTTTATTAATTCCAACCATCTTCTTTGTCTCATGTTCAAATCAGACTGAGTGAATATGTACTTGTGCTCTTATGATCTGTAGACTTCACAATGACACCGATGAGATAATGACGCTAAATCTTCAAAGCATGCACTACGGCAACTAATTCCAAATCATGGGTAGGATAGTTCTCTTCATGAGGCCTTAATTGCCTTGACGCATAAGCGACAGCTCTTCCTTCTTGCATAAGGACACATCCTAATCCTTGACGCGAAGCATCACAATAGATATCAAAATCCCATCGATATCCCAAAACTAGCATCGGGTCAAGTCAAACGCTTCTTCAATTCTTGAAAACTTTCCTCACAAGCTGGGGTCCAAATGTACTTCTTCTCTTTCTTCAATAATTGTGTAAGAGGCTTAGCAATCGTTGAGAATCCTTCAATGAAACGACGATAGTATCCTGCCATTCCCAAGAAACTACGAATTTGAGTAACCGCCTTGGGCCGCTCCCAATTCATTACAGCCTTTAACCTTTCGGGTCAATCGCTACTCCTTCTACCGCCATCACATGACCGAGAAAATCAACTTTCTTCTTCCAAAAGTCACACTTGCTGAACTTGGCATACAACTGATGTCCTCTGAGCTTCTCTAGGATTAATCTCAAATGGTCTGCATGTTCTTCTTCTGACTTTGAGTATACCAAAATATCGTCAATGAATACTACCACAAACTTATCCAAGTATTCCATGAATACCTTGTTCATCATGTTCATGAAATAGGCAGGGGCATTAGTCAATCCAAAAGACATGACTAGAAATTCATAATGTCCATACCGGGTTGAGAAAGCGGTCTTTGGTACATCCTTAGGACAAATCTTCAACCGATGATAACCTGATCGTAGATAAATCTTGGAGAATACTCCGCTCCTTTCATCCGTCGAACAAATCATCTATTCGGGCAATGGGTACTTGTTCTTGATGGTGACTTCGTTGAGAGAACGATAATCGATACACATTCTCATGCTTCCATCTTTCTTCTTGACAAACAAAATCGGCGCTTCCCATGGCGCATTTAACTAGGTCTTACAAAACCTTTCTCCAAAGAGTTCTTCTATCTCGCTTCTTCATTTCCACAAGTTCATCGACCGCATCCGATAGGGTCTCTTGGAAATTGGTGCTGTTCTCGCACTAGATCGATGACAAACTCAATGTCACGGTCCGGTGGCATTCCCGTAATTCTTCCGAAATACATCCGATAATCTCTCGACTACGTACGCCTTCCAAGGAAACCGCCTTCGCATCGTTGACTACCAAATGTCCATCACGCATCGAGGTGGCTAGAAATTCTACTTTCTTTCATGTGGTATCCTCAATTGTTACGGCTCTTCGCCACAATCTAGCATCGCTTATGTTTGGATAACCAATCCATACCAAGGATGACATCTATGGTCCGAGTGTCTAGAACTATTAGGTTGGCTAGAAACTCAACTCCACTATGAGTAGCCTAGCTCCTAAACATCCAACTTTAGAACTTAGCTCGCTCCAAAGCATCGACTAACAGAGTATGCTTAAGATGCATAACTTCCAATTTGTTCTTAGTTGCAAAATTCCGTAAACAAACGAATGCGAAGCCCGTAATCAAATGTAATCGATGTAGGTACCGAATTTACTAGGAACTTACCCAAGACAACGTCAGTGCTTTGGGCTCTTCCAGAGTGACGTGGTTGACACGGCCTCGACCACCGATGGCGGTGTTCTCCGATTGACCGGTAGCTTGAGAAGTTCCTTGATGGTTGCCTTGTATCGCGCCTTGGCCGGTGTATTCCCAAGGTTGAAGCGCATCGAGTGATAGTTCCATTCTGCGGACATCGGTTGGCTAAATGCCTGGCCGACGGCTGTAAAGCAAACTCGTTGTATTCGTGGGTTGCTTATCGGATTGGGGTTGACTGCGCAGGTTGCGGAAGTTTCGAGCAATCGGGCGAGGTGCCAAGTTGGTGCGTGGTCCGCGTAACTCGTGGTGGAAAACGGCTAAACTGCGGTGGAATCATTCTTGCCCTCACCGGGTTGGTGACTTTTGTCGAGCCATTCTCGCGCTACGATGATCTTCCAATTCCTTGCGCTTATCCTTTAGAATCAAACCCTTGTTGATCGACTCTTGAAAATCGTGAAAGGTGTGGGCGATCAAGTTGACTTGAAGTCCAAAGTGTTCAATCCTTTTCGTAAAACGACTCGACGAGCCTTGTCGCTGGCGACATCTTCGCAAAGATATCGAGCAAGTTGTGAGAATTTGTTGAGGTAATCAGCCACTGACATTCCTCCTTGCTTGAGAGCACGGAATTCATCCTTCTTTAGATCCATGATTCCTTCTGGTACATGATACTGGCGAAAAGTAGTTGTGAACTCTTCCCAAGTAATGTCTTGCGGCGTTCCATGCGCTGCATAAAAGTTTTCCAACCATTCGCGCAATGCCTTCCATCCGATGAGAGGCGATGTAACTTTTTCATGATCGATGCATTGAGTGATCGCAGCTTCTCTCAATAACACGGCCAATCATCGCCTTCTACCGTGAGACATGTCCAGAGAAAGTTGGTGGACGGGTTCTCATAAACTCCGCCAACTTGGATGATCCATTGTGACCATGAGCAACTGGGGTTCCATTGTGATGCTGATTGTTGTTGCTCTGGTTATTCATAGCTTGCATCTGATTCATCATGGTGTACATCACCGGTCCGAGCCGCCATGAATGCTCCAAAATTTCGCAGATCGATCAAGGTGCTTGTGGTGGAACCGCTTCTCCGGGTCTGTTTCGCCCTTCGATACCGGGTATCGGAACCACTTGCAACATCTCGACGAAGTCCGAACCATCCGTGAATCTCGGGGTTAGATAAGGTAGCAAGCACGAGATAAGGTGTAGAACTAAGCGGGTAGGTAAAACCCAACAACATATTTTAAGAAAGCTCAATCAAACTCTTATATTGATTAAGATAATAGTATGGCTTGCAACAAATGCCTAAGGGCCTTTGCACTCATACTTGCACACAAAAATAAGGACGAACTTAAGCACACCAAACTATCGCCTAAAGGGCGACTCAAGACTTAATATCGCTAAGCTCAAACAACGCGATGCAGACTACTCAATCAAATAGCCTCGCACTTTGACGGTGCTCCCGCCGTCAGACCCAAAGTGAGCCGCATCCTTGCAAACCGATTCGATGTCCCGGATGGTGCAATAGGAGCAGTGTCCCCGTGCAAAGCGGCCGTTCCTCCGCTCACGCCTCGCCGCTCTTTCGGTTCTCGCCGGTCCATCGCCTTCTTCGGTCTTCCTCTTCGTCTTCTTCGTGATCGTGTCGCCCATAAAGAGTTTCTTCTAATATGGCGATCCTTTCTTCACTCTCTCAAGAGTCTCATAGGTACACTCCACCAGAGCGGCTAACTCCAACGATTCTTCCCGAGCAACGCGCGAATCGGGCAAGATGCACAACGGTGGCGTTGTCTTCCTCTCAGAGACGGAAAACGTGCAAAGAAGATCCACGCCGGCGCGGGATGATAACGGAAACCGCGTGTCACGAAGCTCTCGAGAGTAGATGTTGCGGATCCTCAGATGGCAAGGCGCGAAGACTCTCGGATTGCTTCAATCCAAATACTCCTTCGAGCCGAGATGTTCAATGGTTTTCTTGCCTTGGTGTTCGCTCGGCGAGACGGCCAAATGGCGTATCACTCCACGATCTCTACCGCTCACAATCCAAGCATCGCTACAGACAATGGACGATCGAACCCTCCAAGTACTTATAGCAACTTCCAAAGCTCTACAAGCAAGTCCTCCTTGCGCCTCCATAACTCAAGACGAGGCATCTGTCAAGATGGACAAGGATATGAAAACAACTTCAAAACAAATGGGAAAGAAAGAATTTCAAAGAATAGTTGAGTCAAGAGATACATGAGATGAGTTAAGGAGTTCAATTAATCTTGTAAGTTAATTTTGCTTTAGAAAATAGTTTTGGACTCACTAAGAACGGACAATCTAACTAGGGTCAAGACCTACAAATCAATATGGCTCGATACCACCTCTGTCGGACCCAAATATGTAAACTGACCCTCTGTGTATTCTCGTGACTAGTCCAGATCACGCTAGTGCATACATTGTCAACATTGATGAAATATCACATCCATACAATGAATATAAGAATAAACGAGTACTTTATATAACAAATAACTGTTGGGACCTTATGGTCGAAGTTTTACATTTATTAAGCCATGCAAGGTCGATAATAAAGAATAAACTGCAATGAAACGAAATAAACTCCTAGAGGCTCCCATCAATTTACCACAGCAACCGATCGATCAAGACCCTAACGCCAACCTTCAGAGAACTCTTCTTCAAAAGCAAAGCATTTACTCCTCCACTTCGCTGATTTGTTTAGCAAGAGTGAGTACACACCGCACTCGCAAGTCATACCACGTAATGCATTTATACATGATGGCTTATTCCAAAGGAATGGCTTCGTGGTTATTTTATGGAAATGCAACATTCGCAATTGAATACAAATAATAGATTGAAAACATAATTCAAAACAAATAGACAATAATAAGTTAACAATTGATTTCACAAAGGACACATACCTAATCAAGTTCTTTCACACAATGAACAAGTTACCTCACACACCGACCCTTCCCAATTGTTTTATGAAAATCTACCCTCGTGTGAAATTCGAGCATGTCCATAACCGAGGACGCGCTATTCAATAGATTGATTTAACACTGCAGAGGTTGTACACTTTACCCACACGATACAATCAGCAGTAGCGATCATCGACCATAACAAAACCTTTCGTAAACTTCATCTCAAACAATGACACTCTGGTGTGCTTTATCGCCATCCAATTTGTACACACACTCTTGGAACGACACACACCATTGGACAGGATGCAAATAATCGTCTCCGCGATGTGACATATCACACCTCCAGGCCCATCACACGCCTTAAATACAACCCGAGTTGTCAATATCAAGACTCCATAACTTACTAAGTCAGCCACCCATACTAGGCATGTGGTCGACAAGAAGGCCCAGCTCAATGGCGCACAAAGTTAAGTCCTTAATTGACCAAGGCAATACTTCCAGCTTTAACCCAAATCACAAAGTTTAATAAGCACACAGCCCACCATTCACACAGTAACCCACCACTTGCCTCGGCCTAAATCTTTTCCCACCCTGTTGATTAAGTGCAACACATGCCATCAACGAGTAATAGCACACAAAGACACACAGCTTCATCACACGCTCCATAATCACTTAGTCAAGTTTATAATTGCAACTCTCACATGAATTGATGACTCGTGGCATGGCTAAGCAGTCTAAGCGTATCTAACCAACCCACGTTGGTGCTACGATAATACCAACTAATAATTAACCAACCTAGGGTGACAAAAGATCATGGCATATAATAGACAAGGTGGATATAACAATTTGGATTAATAACTATACCCAAAAGCATTTAAATAATTACTTGATATAGAATGCAATACATTGAAACAAAGTATTTTGAAAACTGGGTTCAAAATGATCAAAGGTATAACTTGCCTTGGAATAGGTCTAGATATTGGTCTTGGTCTTGAGGTGCTCCTTCTTCTGGAAAATTCCCCGAAGTATCGATGTCTACTCGCAAACGAGACAAAAGAAACAAAAACAAATAAATAACAGTGGCAAAACAACTCCAAAAATTCAAATAAAATTCACCATTAAATAGATCTTAATTTTATATGAATTTACAAATTTGAATGGGCTCAATTGGAGTTCGGATGCAAAAGATATGGGCTTTGGAAGATTTGAAAATCAATTAAACCCTAATTTGGATTTTCTCGAATTTCCCGAATTATTTTTATAAAGGAAATTTGGATTATTGCGCAATGCTTGCGTCAGCCGGGAAAAAGAAATTAATTAAAATCAGATCGACAGTGGGCCCCACTTGTCGCTGGCTTCTACCACGTGGATCGGGTCCTCCGAGCCGAGGCAAAGCCGGGCGCTGTGAACCGCCATGTGTGCATGCTGGCCAGCCGATCCGCGCCACGCGATGCAACACGTAGGCGACAGAGAGCGCGAGAGGTCGACGCGGCAATGATGAGGCATGGCCGACGGCGCGCTGGGGACCAAGGGTATCACCGGCGATCGGCGGCGAAGTCACGGCGACCAAGGGTACCAGAGCAATCCTTGCGCTTATTGCACACCGGCAGGCCGACCTTACCGGCAAATTGAAAGTGACGGCGCGCGACCGGCGGTGGAGAAGAAGCGGAGGCGGTTACGGCTTTGTCCGACGGCAAAGAACGGTTCCGGCGACGAGGAAGCGCTACCGAGGTGGCTCGAGCGACATCGAGCCCAAAGAGGCAACGATGACTACCGAGCGGCGACGCGCATGGGTAAGCGCAAAAAAAACCGGCGGCGATAATTTGATTTTGGCTAATGGGGCCTGAGCGAGAGATGAGACAGGCGGCCGCCTGGGATGCGGAGGACGAGGGGACCCTAGGGGTTATTTATAGGCTCTGGAGCGACCGAGATGGAAAACCCTAATTTGAGGCCGCCTTGGCCACGCCGGATCTTCCGGTTTTAGGAGATAGAGCGAGATTTGAAGGTTAAATCGGTTGGGGATGGATACGGAATAGCCGGGCTACTGATTGGTGGGTTTACGCGAGAAATCGTGGCATGGCGGTTGCGAATTGTTTGACGAGCTCCTTCAAGAAAAAATGGCGACAAAGTAGAAGCGGAGGAAGAAGACCGTGTTTGAGACGACGACATCAAGCGGTCCCACCGGCCATGAGACTAGCGGTAAGGGCGAGGCGGCAGGCAAGGCCGATCCAAGCGCCCAAATACGATCCAATCCGGCGGGGAGGGATGGGCCACGTGAACAGGAATGGGCTGAGTAGATTCGGCCCAACCACTATTTGGAGTTTTTAAATAGCTTTTCTATTTTAGAAAATACCGTAAATTTAAATGGCAATAGAAATTATCAAATGAACTCTAAAAATTCTAGAAAAATCTAGAAAATATATCCAAGCATATAGAGTCTAAATAAAATAGTTTTGACAATTGTTGATGTTGGGATTAAGCACATTAAATCAATTTGTCCTTAAAGTCCATATTAAGCTTTTTAAATTAATATTCAAATAAATCCAAATGGTGAATTTTCTCACTACTACTATTTAAAAGATTTTTAAAGCTCTGAAATTTGGGATGTTACACGTGCCCCTCTACTGCCTGTGTCCATGTAAGCAGTGAATTCCTTCCTAATTCTATGGTATTTTGAACTGTGTAGCACTAGACAATTGATGTGAATTGTGTAGTCACAAACATATTTTGCATCTTGACAGTTGACAGTTGACGGAGAAGAAGAAAGCGTTGTAGTCCAAGTCGTCAACGTCGAGGCCTAGTAGGGGGCTACCGCTTGTGCCATGCCCAAAATGTGGCACGAAGATGATTTAGGCATTGTCTGATAGCTTGAAGAATCGACGAAAAGAGTACTACAAATGCCCTAACAAGATGGTGTAATGAAATTTTTGAAAACTGGTGGTTACATTTCTTTTGTTGGTCGGTGGTTACAGAATGGATAATTTTGTTTCTTTCTTCTACCTCACTTGCACTTTTGGTTCATGCCACTCTTTTTTTTGCTTATTCTTTACATGCTACTGATTTGCAAATTTTCTTTAGGAATTGCCACTACCGTCACCCTCCGCACCCTGGAGACGTGACGGCATCGAGTCAAACCATTTGACTCTCTCTGTACATTTGAGACATGTCCATTTCCCTATCATGCCCCCGTTTGTCTCTCTCTGTCCGTTCTCTCTTTCTTTCTCCCTCCTCTTTACTCACCCGAGCCAAGGTTCGAAAAACCCTAGCAATGGCAGCTGAAATGGAACCTCCACCCTAGTCCAAATCTACCACCTTCAAGCCGTAGGAAGAAGATAGTTTGAGAAGGAAGGTCGCAGATTGAGGATCTGGAGTAGTGGATCTAGAAGAAAAGGACGCGGATTGAGGATCTGGAGCAGCGGATCGACGCATGGATAGTTCGTGGGTTCCCCCGGGTAAGTGCGTCGCACTGCGCTCCTCTCCTACTTTGTTCTTCGTCGCCTCCTTGTCCTCTCTTTGGCTCCCCTCCTGCTTGGTAGTGTTTCTCTGTTTGGCTGTGGGAAAATGTTGCATTTGGTACTGTATTTTTCTTACGCAAGTAGTAATTTCTAGATCTGATTTGTAGGCGTCGAGGGCAACTTGCTGCAGCTTGTGCAATAGATTGGCATAATTGGATGTTCCCTGTGGCCTTTGGAGTAATATAGTATGAGTCCACAAATAGCTGGGAGTGGTTTGTACATAACCTGAGAAGATCAATTGGGTGCCCACAGGGGTTAGTAATAAGCACACCTGCTGGGAAGGGCATAGGTGTTGCTGTCTGCAAGGTTTACAATGGTGTGGAGCATAGAGAATGTTTCAGGCACTTATATAAGAACTTCAATAAGAAGTTCAATGGACAGGATTTTGAGAAGAACATGTAGCCAGTTGCACTTAGTTACACAGTACATGGCTACAACAAGCATTGGTCAATGGTGGCCAAATATCCTAAATCAGTTCAGTACTTGGAAGAAAATTATATGCACCTATGGGCGAGAAGCAAGTTCTCAGAGGACTCCAATGTGGACTATGTCAATAATAATCTGTTAGAGTCATTCAACAATTGGATTAAGGAGTTCGAGGGTCTTCATGTTGTTGATTTGATGGATAAGCTTGGAGAGCTGATAATGAGGAAGTTGGAACACAGGAGGAGAATTGAGTAGAACACTTGGGAAATATGACACCATTAGGAGTACAAACGACACATGTGCAATTATTTCAAAATTCATCAACCTCTAATTAGAAGACAACCAGGTCGACCTAGAAACCAAAGGATCAATGGCTCATAAGAGCCTGGAGCTAGAAAAAGACACACATGCAAGAGATGTGGACAAGTGGGCCATAACTGACCAAATTGTAAGCATGGCCAATCAGGGGAAGGGAGCAATGATTCTGCTGCTCCAAAACCTCCACCAGCTAACAAAACCTCCAAGAAAGATTCTACTGGATCATACAAGTTAGCTTTACTTGCATTTGATTTTGTTTTGATTTTGCCGACAAATATATGAAACTATTTTTTGCCTAACTTGTGCATTGATTTTCTTCCAGTGTTGCTGCATCCAAAGCTAGAGCAACCCAGACCAACAGCACCAAGGGCAACGAGGCTAAGTCTATTTAGTTGTTCCATATTGAAACTTGAATTTGTAAGGATCTGGCAACCTGCATTATGTAATCTTTAGGAGCTACTGTCTTTTGTGCTCCATAATCTCTAGGATCTAATCTGGTAATTTCCTTTTGTGAACTGCTATTACTTGTCGAATCGTTATATGTAACTGTAAACTTCTTTTGTTAATCGCTATTACTTGATGAATCGCTATATGAAAGTCATGAATCGCTATATGTAACTGTAATCCGTAAAGATGATTGGCAACATAGATTCCACTCAATTAAATTGCAGATACTAATACTACTACATTACACTTGCTCATGCTAGAGGTAGGAATTACAAACTAGTTACATTGAATTTTGGAGAATAGACAAAAGGAAGAAACAAAGCAAAATATTGAATATCAGTTTCACATTGACTACATTGCTCTTCATTTCTTGCACATTGTCCTTCAATTCTTGCACATTGTCCTCAGCAGCACCCATTGCTTCCAAGTGAGTGCTCAACTTCTCCAGATTCTTCTGCAGTTTCTCCATGTCTTGTCAGACACAATCTTGTCAGATTACAATCTCCTTCTTCACATATGCCTCCAACAAATATTCCCACAAATAAAATCCACAACCCCCAGACGGGCAAAACCAACACAAAAAGGCAGTTATCAAAGTAAAGAATGCAAAAATATCAAGGAAATAATGTGTTCAAGAATCAACTCACCTTCTAGTTAGCACACCTAATAAACCCATGGTTCGAATTCTGATCAATATTGGACTTGTACCTCATTGTTTTGTTGCCACAATTGCAGCGGAACATAGACTTATTTGGGTGTTGGGAGCTACCTAAGCTACATTGGCTCAAGCCTCCACTTTGAGCCATTGCGCTTCCCTCTCTCCTTGATCTAGTCGGTTCAGGATTTATAGCCATGGCCAAAAATTTTGGCACCAAAAATTCCCTCCATGAACTTTCCTTCCAGGCGTCAACAACAATTATAGGACAATGGCAATATTCAAAACCTTCAAGATTCCAGTGGCATTTTCGTAATTGCTCAGAGGGTACCAACAATTGTCAAAACCATCAGGATTCCTAGTCAAGCGGTTTGACTTGACACCACTCGACGTCGTCACAGCTCTAGGGTGCCAAAGGATGACATCAGTGGCAATTTTTGAAGAAAATTTGTGAAGCAGTGGCATGGAAAGAATATGAAAAAAAGAATGGCACAACCCAAAAGTGCAAGTGAGACAGTGGCACAAAACGAAAAACCCGCAGCAGAATTGTCAACTTGATTTCCAAAAATTGGTGCTTCATTTTTGTGCAGAAATATTCCAACGGTTGCGACACTTTCATATGGAAAGATCAATGCGAAATCCATTTAGTTGGGTTGTATTTCATGGAACAAGAGAAAAAAAGAATGTCATTTGAAGTTCAGTAATGCACAACGAACAGGTCCAATGGTTTGTCATGTTGACGACCGTGTGTTGGCACATCTAGCTAAAATGAACAAGTCGTTGGACCAGATTAACAAGTCAATCCTGAAATCAGCGCCTGCAGATGAGAAGTTTAAAATGGTTCTGGTTGCTTGTTTATTGTTGTTTCTAGGAATTTTCATTGCGAAGACCAACAATTAAATGTGTTTGTGAACTGTAATGTGTCTTGTATCCGTGAACTGTAATGCGTCATGTGGGAACATGTTCAATTTGATTGGAAACTTATGCGGGAGATATCTGTTTTATTTCCTTTATTTCAAACTACAATGAACCACTTGCAGAATTGCTGGAGTCTGTTAGCCTGATTTCCTACATTTGTTTGTAGTGCATGAGTTGTCTATAGAGCAAATAAGTTGATGAAGCACATAAATTATCCAATTCAAGGTTTAGCCTCCCTACTATAAATCTACATTGCTGGAAACCACTTGTACTTTTGCAAGGATCAATGAGAAGCGATTTAAATTCAAAAATAACTGAATGTATCACACAGACGATTATTAACTCAGAACCATCTGTGATAGTTGACTATCACAGACAGTTTGTAGATGAAACCATCTGTGACAGCTGATGTATCACAGACGATTTGTCCTAAGGAACCGTATTTGATATTCTTTTGTATTGCTAAATCTATTTCTGTTTATTGGCTAGCCTTAGGAAATGCTAGCCAATAAACAGAAATAGATAGGAAAATGAACGTAAACCGTCTTCATGAAGAACACTTCTGAAAGAGACAGTGACACTTTGATTTTCCAACGATTTATTGGTAAAGATTCTAATAAAATTTTATATGTTAGACTTCCATTTAACTTTGCCACAAGTCGATAGCCTATAAATAACCATCAGAAGGGCAGAACTTACGCACGGACTTTCCATCTTTCCTACTTCTACTTCGTTTTAAAGTTCTTATCTCCAAACCTCTCAAAGTCCGAATATAATTCTTTAGAAGAAATAATCAGTCCTTGGAGTTCTTTCACTATAGGTAAGATCGTGGAAAATATACATTCTGCGGATCAAATTAACTTTTCGACCACCTTTTGACCACTGTAGAAAAGACAGAATCTATGGATCATGACTTCAAGATGGTCGAAAACTCAATTTAGTCTATGGATTAAAGTCTTCAAAAAATTGGTACAAGTCAAGAAAATAACCTCTTCAACACTGTAGTGTGCTCCAGGGAGGGGAGGAGGCGGGCCCGGGGAGGAGGCACGTTAGGCTTGGGGGAGGAGGGTGTAAGATCGAGGTGGCCGACTAGAGGGGGGTGAATAGGCGGTTTTAAAAATCTTTCGCGCTAAACCAATATATAAATGCGGAAGCTAATAGCCAATTGGTTTTGCACAATTAAAACCTAAATCAACTAGGCTCAACTAATTGCACCGACAATACAAGAGAGCAATCATACAATGATATATAAGCAATTAAAGCATGTAATATAAATTGCTCAAAGTAAAGCACAAGTAAAAACAAGATGGACACAATTATGTTTTACCGTGGTGTTCGGAGACTTGCCGGTCTCCCCTAATCCACGTTGAGGTAAGCCCAACCACGTTGGACCGGCTCTACTAATTAAGCCAACACCTCCGAGGTAAGTCCAACACTTGGACCGGTTCCAAACCGAACCAACACCTCGCTCCACTAGGGTTGCTCTTCCTCCACTCCGAGATGGCGAGCACCAAACCACTCACAACACGCCGGCCTTCTCACAAGCTTCTTGAGAAGATCACCGGCACGACGCCCACGCCTGCCTAGGTGTCGGCAAACACTAAGAGTAATAAGCCAAGCCCCTTGCTTGACTCTCACCACGCAAGGAATGCACAAGCTCAAGTGGATACAAAATCCACCTCTAGATGCAACACATGCAACTAGAGACCGCCTCCTTGCTCACTGTGGTGCAACACATGCACAATTGAGAGGAGAAGCTCACACTAGCTCAAGGGTGAAATGGGATGCCAAAAGATTGTCTCTCAACCGCCAAGGGTGGGTATTTATAGTCCACACACAAAACTAGCCGCTGGGAGCAGTAAATCCCCAAAAATCAGATAATCGGAAGTTCCGCCGCACAAACTCCGAACTTCCGCTTTCTACTGTTCATGGGTCAGACGGTGCATAACGGCTCAAAAATAGCCGTTAAAAATTTTGGTGCGGTTCAAGAAGATAAATGGCGGAACTTCCTATTATCGGAAGTTCCTCTGTTTCGGCGGAAGTTCCGCAGCCCAATTTCAGCATGCACGATACTCGTAAAATGTCATAACTTTTGACTCGATGTCGAATTGAGTGATCTTGGACTCTATGGAAAGCTTATTCAGAGGGCTACACAACCCACCTATTTGATTGATCTCAAACACATTTGATCAAATCAAAAAGCACAACTCCAAAGAGCCACTATCATGATCTAAGTCCAAATAAATAGCAATAAGCAATCTTAGACCATGCCAAGGGAAAATGCATGAATCCCAACAATTTGCAAAACACATTTGCAAACTTAGATCATGCCACAAGGTGTAGGTACATGGACTTCAACCATTTGCAAAACACATTCGCAAAAGTATAGTCACATGCTACAAGGATTAATCAGATAAGCCTCAACTATTTGCAAAACACATTCGCAAATAATAGCATCATGCCATGTAGAGCTAGAGCAAGCAAGATTGAGCTATCAACACATGATGAGACTCAAGCTACTAGACAAGACCCCTCTTAATAGTACGGCAACCTATACTAGCAATCCGGTCTTCCAACCAAACACCAAGACCGGTAAAAGACTAGGAACACATCCTTAGCCCTAGCTAGTCATACCTTTGCCGTGAGCATCTTCTTGAAGCTTGATGACGCACGCCTTCACTTCAAGTCCGGTCATCGCTTTGACATGCATCAACCCATGATGTATCCTTTACTTGACCTCCATCAACACATGATGGGTCTTCTGACTTGACGATCAACTCACGATCACCTCCTTCTTCGAGATCTTGTTATGCATCAACACACGATACATCCTCTTCTTGAACCTTGACTTGATGACGATCAACTCATGATGCCATCCAAAGTCTTCGTCACCCTAGAACATAGCCTATTCATCCAACTCATGAAAATATTAGTCCTACAATGATTAACAATAATTATCAAGATATACATGCAACAAATGCTTCTAAACAAGCTATTGTAGAAAGGTGTGGTACTACCGCCAACTATCATGCAGTAGTTCCGATTATCTAAGTTCCGCCATATCATGGCGGAACTACCGCTGGCCATGTAAAATTTGGCTAAGTCCCAAAAGAGTGCTCTCTCGAAAAACGCTCGCGATTTTTCCTAAGTTCCGCAGATACAATGCCGGAACTACCGATGATGTTCAGAAAACAAATTTCAACAGATTTTGAATGCATGACTCCTTTGTCTTGAGCCATGTTGATCTTTTACCATCTTTGCATTTCCTTTTCATGTCTTCATTCAGACTCCGGGACTAAGCCTTGAACACATCTTAGCACACACATTAGTCCCACAACACAATTGCAAATAATTGAATATAAAGCAATATGAGTATATATGAACTACACAAGTTTTATATACTCAAAGGATTTATTTCAAAGTAATGATCCTTAATATATGAGGAGAATGGAATATGGATCAATACTTATGAAACCATAAAATATAGAGTGAACTCCCCCTAAATGTGTGCATACACAAATGTGTAATAAGAACATATGCACATATTCAAGTTTAACTTATGGTTGAGTTCAACCTATATTTTGGATCCGAGGAATGCAACAATATATAAGATTAAGATGTCGATTGCATACCTTGTTGAATTTCATCTTTATATCCAAATGAGACTACACAAAATAATACTAGACAAAAGAGTTAGTCTCATATTTAGATTTGTCATTAATCACCAAAATATTCCATTAACTCATAATGGCGGGTCTAAATCCTTCAGAGGGGCGCCGGATTCGGAGAGGCGGCGGCTCATGCTCGAGGAGGCAACGAGCTTGGGGGAGGAGGCGGCGTCGAGGACAGCGGTGACGGGCTCGAGAGAGGAGGGAGAGTTAGAGAAACTTAATTGTAGTGGGGGGCGCAGGCAAAGTACTATAGATTCTGAATATAAATAGGGTTGGACATCATAGATGGTTCTAAAGTAGAACCGTCTGTGATAAATATGCATAACAGACGGTTCCAATAAATAATCATCTGTGATATTTAGTAATATCATAGACGATTCTTGTCAGAACCGTCTGTGATACTTCACAGACGGTTTTCAACATAAACCGTATGTGATATTTATTATCTTCACAGACGATTATTGTTCAAAAGCGTATGTAATACTTCACAAACAGTTTTCAACATGAATCGTCAATGATATTACCTCTAGTATTACAAACGGTTTTCAACATGAATCGTCAATGATATTACCTCTTCAAAGACGGTTTTTAGCGCAACCAGTAATACAAACGACCACTAAACCAAAACCGTCTATAATTGTATTTAATACTGACAGGTTTGGTCAACCATCCGTGATGAGGCGTCCAGCATTAGCCTTTTGTAGTAGTGTATTTCATGATGAATCACACCTGATTCATTGTATAAAGTGCTAATTACCATCCAATTTGACCATAATTCCTCCATATCACTATGTAGAAGGGCAGTGAACAGATCATCATTATAGGAAAAAGATTTTTTGGATTGTTTTCCAAAAAATGGGTGCATGCTAGTAGCATCATTCCAGAGGATTATCTTTGAATAATTGTCTTTGACAAACTCTATTGTTCCAAAAGATGAATTCCTCGTAGGAGTGTTGCTATTGTCTGCTTGTAACAACTTTGGGACACTAGAAAGGCAAGCCTTCATTTCTCCAACTACAAAAAACCATGATTGTGTGGTGCAACCAGCTGAGTAAAGTAAGCATGATGATTTTATTACAAGATTTGTCGAAGGTAAATCGATGCGATAAGTCATGCTCCTGTTATTTAATCTTTTTGACTAGTGAAGTGATAAAAATAGGTAACAAGGTTACAGAGAGTTCCCCAAGGTGGATGCTGAGTCGAAGCTCCATGTCTGAATCATGAGAAGCACCAGGAAAAACATGTGTGCAGGATCTACATGTTTTTTTCCAGAGCCTATAGTTCTCCACACTGACCAGTATATGGATACAATAAACCTCCATAAATATAAAAAGGGAGAGATAATTTTCAATATGGAAGAAACCAGAAGTGCTTTTGATGATTCTTGCTTGTCTTGTTGTTATGCGATACGCTTAGTTTTGAATGTGCAAGACGTCGTGTTTCTAGCAATAGCTTCTACAGAATTTTCCTCCAATTCAAGAATAGCTTTCCAATGATCTCTAACAGCTTCTCCAGATTTTCCTGTCCCTTGACACCCCATCATAGCTTTTTTTATAACTTTGTCGAGAGATCCGACTAATGATAGTAACAATACATAAGCATGAACATAGTGCTGCCAGAAAGCAGTACAACTTAAGGCCTTGCTTAAAAAAAATATGTGATGCAATATTGAGTTGTCAAGCTTTTGTGCAACGATTTTATAAGTACACTGGAAAATACTGAGGTGAATTTATCTTTCAGGGAGCTAATTACACCTTCAATCATCTGGGAACCCGTCTAGAAACAGTAACTTCCATCACACAAGAGCCCAAAGGCAAATGCACTCTATCATGCTCCCCGTAATTAAGCAATAAAACATGACCTAGAGATTTGATTGCATGGTTCTTGCATACATCAAGATAATTCATAAAACAAAATTACATACCAACTAGTCTGCAAATAACAATAATTGAATACAAAGAGTGGTGTGCAAATAACAAGCCTCCATGACTCTGACCTCAGTGACAATACCCACTTGATTTGCCTGCATATTGAAAACACATACACATATCAGATCAGGTATCTAATTAGAGGAACCGTCTATCAAGTGAAAGAAATTAAAATACTTCATTACATTATTATTTTGCTTGTTTCCTTAAAGGGCAGTTGCGGCTATCATGGTGGCTGATCTCATGACATATCCTGCACATGTGAGCTGCCTTTCCCTTTGACTTCTTTTGCTTGTTCTCCCTGACCGATTCTCGTTACATTTCCCTCTAGAGATTGTCGGTTGGAGGTAATATATCTATCTGATCAGGGATGCCACACCTAAGATATCCTTCAACCTCCTCTACTCTACTTTGCTGTTGGGCAAGAGTTTCCTGGTTTATCTTATGCATAAACTTTTTAAGTTTCCCTCTCTCATTCTGCATGTACGGAAGTGAAGGTCTAGCTCGATGTATCAAATCTTCCAAGTCCTTGTGCATCTCCGAAGCCAACTTTTTAATTTCTTCCTCCATGGGATCTTTGGGCTTTTCCTCAAGAACATTGTTATTCTCATCAAATACAACATCCCTCTTGCAATTTGCAGTCTACCTTCAAAACATAATGACTTGGAAGCTCATTCAGCAATGCACCTCATAATACGAGGAAAATGTGACGACAAGGAATTCGATGAGTGCCAAACAACATGCAGGAGTAGTGGGCAATCATGGTGTTAGTGTCACATGTGACTTTTCTTACCTTCTTGCCATCCTCATTCACCAATGTTACTTTAAGGTCACATACTTGTGGTTTGCTCTCAACAACACAGTTGTCCCTGGCAGCAATAACCTCCTTCTGAAACTTTGCGAACACCTCGTGTGTGAACACTTCACTGCCATGCAACTCTACTGCCCATGGTGTCTTCAACTAAAGCTTCGTCTGAAAGGTCGCATTGTCTTCTCTTAGCTCCGTTCCTCTTTGTTCGTCCACTATAGTGTCGAAGTGGATCCAGAACTCAACCAAAGTATGTTTGTAACCAATATAGTGATTGAAAAAAGAATTGACACTTTCAGACCTTGAAGTTGTTCTAAGAATTCCTGCCAATAGTTTGTCCATAAACTAAGATAGCACTCAAGATGCCCAAATACTATAACGACCAGCCAACCACTCATTATCTTCCAAACCAAACTCAGAAATAATAGCAAATTTCACCGTGACTCGAATTCTTCTGGAGTTTCTGAGGGATACACATATGAATTGACACAACTATAAAAGATTTGGTTATCCTTCAAATCTGGTCTTACCTTTGTTGGAAGTTTGTTTAATATTTGCCACATGGATAACCTATGCGTCCAAGTTGGGAAGATATGTTCAATTGCCTTCTTCATGGCCGCATCTTCATTAGTTATTATAAGCCTAGGTGCAACACCTCCCATACATCTTAAGAAAGTACGAAACAACCATTTGAATGTTTCAATCATCTGATCAAGCAGCAATGCAACCCCAAATAGAACACATCCCCCATGGTTATTCACTCCCATGAATGGTGCAAATATCATGGCATATTGGTTTGTATTATATGTTGTATCAAATGAGAGCAACTCGTTAAAAGTGAATATAATTCTTCCTACAGGTTGCATCCACCCAAAACACATGCACCAACCTACCCTTGTCGTTAATGACATAGTCAAAATAAAATTCAGCATTGTTCTCGTTCCTTCTAGCTAGATTATCAAGGAACATTTGAGCATCTGATGACTTTATACTCTCTCTCAAAGTACAATGATAATTTTGCAAGTCCCTCCTTGTGCTTCCTACATTATGAAAATCCACCCTCACCGACATGAATATATATAAATGCTCCCAAATGTCCCAAATGCTAGCTTGATGGCATGCGAATGTAGTCTTAACCTTCTCATTTACTTGTATATTAGAACGTATCAAGTGATGCTTACTAGGTGAGACAAAACAATGGTTATGTATTTCCACAAATGTCTCTAATATGAACTTATTGTCTTTAGTTCGTTTGATATCAAATATGACCTCACACCCGCACCTACTCAATTTAGACTTATATGTCCTCTTTGCTTTGACCTCCAACTTGTCCTTACATTTTTTATCTTTCCAGCCACGTCTGCCACAATAGTACCGCCTCCATTGTAAAATACCATGGTAGTCGTTCGTTGTTCAATACGAACAGAGAAACCAACAACATGCACATATGCTTTGTAAAACTTGAGGGTCACATCCTCATCTTCAAAAATCATCCCCACGTAGGCGTCGAGTCATCATTAACTACCGGTGTGGATGACGAACCCTGCAGTAGTAAGGATGATTTAGCCCGAGAACAACATTAATCATTCAAATTAACAAATTACAATGTACGCACACTCACACAGAATGGAATGTTGACCGCCTTTTATTGGGTTTTACACAGACAGCTCGCAACGCGAGAGAGTGCAGTGCACATCGGCCATTTTTGGACTTGGAAAAGTTAGTGGCCGCATGGAGCTGGCTTGGGCCTTGACTGGATTGGCTTATGGCCATTTCCAGAAAACGTATGAGCTGGCTTGGCTCTTGACTGGATTGGCCAGACTGCTTGAACTAACTGCTTCCAGGCAGGCCTCACCAACAGGCTCCATGCCCTCGTAGGCCTTTTTCCGGTTGGCCTCGGTCCGCGTTCTTGCTAGTGCCTTCTCAGCTTAGCCCAAACGGCGTTCGGCTAGTGGCTGTCCACTGGTGGGCGGATGCGAACTAGGAGCTTCCCACTGTCGCCCCTTCGCCCGGATGCGAAGAAAGTGGCGCAAGTCCAGGCGAAGAAATCGGCGCTTTCTCCTCCGAGGAAATCGCCGCGGCTCTGGCCTAGGCGAGCAGGAGAGCGCCGGCGAGACTCGCGCCGCTTGTCCATGGGTGTTGCCTAGCGATGTGTGCTGGCCAGCGTGACGAGGACAAAGGAGGCGCTGCCATGGATATCAACCGAAGAGGACGGGTGGAAACGGACAACGAGTCTACGTGGTTCGAATGGAAAGGCATGCCAGGGCTATTTAAGCCCCCAGTGCACACTGCGACAGCAATTTGCGAGCGTTGCATGATGCTTAACCTCCTCTCGATGAGATAAAGTCAGTCGTCCGTGTCAAGAAGATCTTCAAATCGGGAAAAGGTCGATGGCTGCGTGCGGAGAAATTCAGAGAGTTCTCCCCTCGGATAATGTCCACATCCTCCTCCTGATCATAAGCAGCCTGAGATAGCGGAGGTGTTTCGAACAATAACCTCGAGGATCCATATTTGATCCATCCAGTTCCGCTCGATCTGAGCGAGAACCTCGGCCATGGTGTGAGGAGGCAGGAGCTCCTCATCATGGCCAAGCTGACTGACCTTATCTACTTCGGGTTCGTCCAGCCATCCTTAACATGAGTGCATAAAAATATTTAGCAAGCATGGAACTTCAAATATATATATATATATATATATATATATATATAGAAGTTTTTCCTACTCCCGGAGTAGTTATTCCTATTCCAGATCTCACAACGTAGGAGATTTTATGAACCGAGAGTATGTATGCAGTAGATATGAAGTATATAAGACCACCTAAGTGGTATTTACACCTTTTCAGAGGTGGTATGTATAATTTTTTTGACATACTCCTTTTTAGCGCGAATATGAACGTATTTATAAAATATGCTAAAAACTACGGACTCTCTTACAAGTTTTTCATATAATTCGCATTGGAGTATCTTATAATTAGTATATGAGTATACCCAAAGTGATAAATGAGTATGTCAAGTTGTTTTAGGTGGTATATCAAAGATGGGAGTAACTACACCCGAGTAGAAAGTATTAATCCTATATATATATATATATATATATATATATATATATATATATATATATATATATATATATATAATCCAACTTAAAAATTATAAGTTAAAAGGTTAGTTTCCCGGCACGATTAATTCGTATTGAATGAACGAGCAATCGGTTGGATTGAAAAAAAATTCTACACACAAACCAAAATTTATCACATCCACGAGGCAAGGTAAAACTAGTTAGAGTACCTTTGACACCAACCATCTACACTCACACCTTACCCTTTTACTCCCAAGAATTTTAGTTAAATGACACTCTCATTTATAATCCTAATAATGAATGATGCTTGCTGTCTAGAGTTTGCAACCAATCTCCGGAAAGAATTTTCCTATTCCAACCGTCTCCTAACTTCACCAAAAGACAACAAATACTTCAATTTTCAACTCTCAATGAACCCCCTAATCCGAATAAAACCGGTATCCAACTAATTTTTGAAAGGAGATAAGAGAGGAACTTCTTTAAACAAGAACAAGGTAAAATTGAGGAGCTAAGATAGGTAAGGAATAAAATCTGAGAACTTAAGTTTTCATCAAATATTTGATAGTTTGAAACTAAAATTTTTAAATATCCCATTAACGACCAAGCTAGGGGTTTCTATGGTTAGTATAGCTATGATACCAACTTATGTGAGAAGCGTCGGGTGATTTAACTTTTAATGCTTAACCTTCTTAGTGGTCCTAGCATCACAAATCAAATTTCACCACTCTCGGTGTATTATGTACCTCTCAGGACAGTGGTACACATACACCTCACAAAATTAAGCATCAATTCCATACACAAGTTATTACATTACCAAAAACTTAATAATTTACATCACATTAAGCATACAACTTCAGAATTCATACAAAAGGGCCGACCGACCAAATATACCAACAAAAGTTTAAGTTCGCAACGGAAAACCCAAGCCATAAGATGGCAGTAAAAAAGCCAACCGGCTGCCCTTACCCACAAGGCAACCGACCGGTAACCTGCCGAGCTAGTCGTCGTAGTCAAAGTCAGTCCCACGATAATTGACCCCTTAGGGATCAACCTCCTCTGCAGTAAGTAGACAATGCAATTGAGTTCAAAATTGTACTCGCAAGACTTACAAATAACAAATCTATACAAAACTACATGCATTCAAGTATCAAAGGAAGGGTACTACACTTAAGCAGTTTTTCAGATAAAGGCAGTTTCTTTGCAATAGTGTTATAGATTGTAAGGCGATTGACCAAATCTTTTTTCATTTGGTTAAATAACAGCGAGACAACAAATATAAATAACATCCTAGAGGTGACTAACCACAGCCACCACAACAATAGCACGAATTACCCATTCGTACCACCCGATTTTAAGTTTTATCAAAATATAGAGTCTAATTGTTGCAGAAAATAACCAAGCGTGTCCATAACCAAGGATATGGCTATTCGAATAAATTATACCCTGCAGGGGTGTACAACTTTACCCACATATCATACTGCTCCTTTTGCCAAGCTATTAAGTACACTTCTGAAGGTATGCAGGCAGAGCTAAGTCCTACGAGACACTTTCCAAAGGAATGAGTTGATTAAGAGTCGCACGTATGGGGGTTAATCCCCCGTGAACCGCCCGTCCCGAGCTCCCATGGGGAACTCATACGTTGTGTCGGAGACATCAACCCAGCCTCAGCAACCGCCGATGCTCCTCGGGCGAGGGAACCTAAATCCGGAACCCACTCCGCACATGCCCAACAACAACATAACATTTTTCTTCTACATCTACCACTGGCGACTCATTAATTAACACTTTCCATAGTACTGAGTCAATAGGGATCTCATATCCCCCTCATGTGGTTGCACACAAAGATGTTTGGATCAATGGCACAAGTAATTTGGTCCTTGTTGACTCGGGCACAAACCACATACCGAATAACTACACCAACAAATCATTTGCCCTAGTCTAAATTCTTTTATTTTAAGTTTTAGTTTTTACAAATACACTAGATACATGAGTACCCTAACCCAAGTAATTGTAGTGGTGATATCACGATCAACGCCGAAGCGATGATCCCCATTCTACTGAAACTAAGTATGACTAAGCAACATGACTCGTATACTGCATAAAGTGACTAGAGCCCATCCATCGAGCTCTAAATCACATCGGATATAATAACCTAGGTTCAGTGGTAAAGGATGAACATTTACCTACAACTCATGCATCTATTTAGGATCAACTATTTGATCGAGAATTTAAACACCAAAATAGAGCATGCATACATACAATTTGCAAACATGATAATAGAATTTGAAAGTAATGGGATCAACATGATCAAAGGAGGGATTTCTTGCCTTATTGGAGATAGTCCTCTTGCTCGTGCGGATCACTCTCGTAAGTACCTGAATCATCGAAATCTATCGATCGAACGAGAAGAACGAATAAAATCAAAATTAACTAAAAAATTGAATCCATCCAAAATGCATGAAACTTACTCAACACGTAGAATATGATTTTAGAAGAATTTAGTTTAGAATTTTATTTCAAAAGGAGTTCAAATGGATTTTCTAAGAATTTTACAAAGTAAAAGATATAAGTGCACAATTAAATCAATTATCAAACTTTTCAGTGATAGGAACAATTTTAAAACATGTTCTATTTAAAAGTACATTAAAAATAAAAACCAACAAAATTAGTTTCACTCAATTTTGAGTTAAGATGAATTACTTATGAATTTTGAAAGTTTAAACCATTTTTAGTACAAAAGTAATTCATATCGGAATTTCTAAAAGTAATAAATACTTTTATACCTGCGCTCGGCTAGCAACAGAAAATGACAGGTGGGACCCGAGGTCAAGGTTGACCTGATCAATTTTGACCGGTCTCGGCCGAAGTGACGTCGAAGGCATATTCAAGGGAAAACATCTTCGGTTTACCAAAACGTAAATTCGATCTAAGCATTAAAGAAATGTGCTTCCCTTAAGAGAAAACATACTCTACAAATTTACACCATCATTTAACTGTCTATATGGGCCCACATGTTAATGACTCAGAGGCATAAGTGGGTTTTAATTATATTTCTAATCTCGTTTAAACAAATGTGGTCCACACGTCATACAAACAGTTAAAAAATGATTAACAACTAATGATGGGGTTTACCCTAACACGACGGCTCGCTTTGAGCTCCCTGCATGAGCGAGCGTGGCGAGTTTAGCGATCCAGCGAAGGAGTGACGTTCCGGGCTCGGGGTTGGCTCCACTAGGTGCGCAAGATCCTCATGAACTCACTGGTGGCGGCACGGAGTCCAAAGGTGGTCGGTGGCGAGATCCCAGCGGTCGGAGCCCGAGATGAAAGGACGGTGCACGTGGAGAAGAAGCTACATGCTTCTAGAAGACTCGAGGAGGTGTGCATAGGAGTCGCCTCATCTCGTGGAACGCGGCACGCCCAACGACAATGCTGAAAGAGGTCAGTGGTGGCTGGAATCGAGACGGTGGTGGTTCACCGTTGTAGAAGATGGTGTCGTTCTCCCGCGGTGTTGCTCCAAAATCAAATCAAACACGCCAGAATACTCAGTAGGATATTGCGATCACAAAGGACAAGGTGGCTTGGAGGATAGCTCACCAGAGCATTGGCGAGATTCGCGGCTGTGGCCAACAAAGACGAAGACAATGAAGTCGTTCCCGGCGATTCAATGGATGGAAAGAGCTTGAACTGGCCAAAACAGGCTCGGTGTTGAGGTCGCGGACTCACGTGAGGCAGTGAAGTGGCGGCTCTCCTCTTGTCTTCTTCCTTGGCCGAGACAAAGAAGAGAGCGCTGAGGGTGAGAGAATGCGAGAAGGAGGGAATGGATTGGCTCAGGAGATTCTAGAGACCCAGGCGATGCTTCAAGGTCGGCCAAAGAAGCAGGAGGTGGCGAAAAGGAGCTCGGTGGAGCACATGCGCTACGCCAGCGCATTCGGCCTAGCGGCGCGAGGTAGATGACAGACCCGACATGTAGGGCGCGCCCGTTAGCGGCAGCAGCGAAGCGGTTCGGTCGGAGCTTGGCTCGGTGATGCGGCGCGGTCGAACAAAGTCAGGTCGAGTGGTTTGAGTCAGAGTCAGACTCGGGTCCAGTTAGGCGATGTGGTGTGGTCGAACTAGGTCGTAATCGAGTCCAATGTGTTCGAGTTAGGGTTAGGATTTGATTTAATTTTGACCAAAAAATAACAACTTTGACCGAGTGATTTAAAATAGCAAACAATTTCTAAAAGTTCTAAAAAAATTGTGAGTGCTCTCAGATTCAAATAGAACTTAGGAAAATTTAGTTTAGACACTGTTAATACTCTATTTGTCTGAATTAGTTTCCTTTTCAAATCTGCATTAATAATTTGGTTTTGATTTTGGTGAGGTCGATTTAACTTCTATTATTTAAATAAATTATCTCCCAAAGGTCTTCACAAACATTTAATTCAGGTTTCTTTTGGAGTTTCCATTTGAGTTGTAAGTTTTACTTTGATTTGAACATTTTAATTGCAATAGTTTGTGCACATACTCTAAAATAATATGCATGCTCAAGAGATACATCAAAAGTTTTAAAAAGCATGTACTTTTATACATTTGGAACACAAACCATAGTTTGGGATGTTACAATGTGAGGCCACCCCACCGATGCACAGCCTTCAAGACGGGTGGCGCGTCGGCGCAAAGCCTGTAGGCAAAGTCGTGGATGCGGTGCTGCCCTGCCGAGGCATAGCCTTCGAGAAGGGTGGCACGCCTGTGAAGGCAAAGTACTAGACACAGGGCCGCCCCACTGAGGCACAACCTTCAAGGCGTGTGGTGCATCAGAGCGAAGCTTGTGAAGGTGAAGTAGCAGACGCACAGTCGGCCAGCTGAGGCACAGCCTTTGAGGCGGGCGGCAAGTCAGAGCGGAGCCATGGTCGAAGTCCTCCTCTTGCTCCGCGTATTGATGAGAGTCGTCCAAGTAGAACTCCTCAGAATCGTCATAGTTCGAGCTAGAAACATTGTAGGGACAGGTAGATAACATGAGTTTGGAGCGTGAAAGAGAGAATGATCAACACTTGTTTCTTGTAGCAAGATAACATTCGTTCAACATGACAGATGATCGAAGTCGTTGCCGTGGGACAAGTAGAGTCCCATCACTTTAGATACTAAGATCTCCGAGGTGATAGCCTTATGCAGGCATGATAGTCCTTGATTGATATTCAAGCCAGGTCGATGGTAGACGATTTAAGCTACCTGAAAGAGGTGTACATGTGTTGTTGAAGGGAAACACAAAGCTATTAGGGGTTGCATTTTTCGGTAGGCTTGAGAGTGCCCATGAGACTAAATCACAGGGCACCTTAGAGGTGCACCTATGAGACTGAGTCATAGACATATCGGAGGGGTGCCCACGAGGCTAAGTCGTGGGGCACCAATGGACAACAGGAGTGGTATCCCCCTAGTGGACTTGGAGGTGCCCATGAGGCTAACTCATGGGCACCTTGGAGGTGTGCCCACGACAGTAAGTCACGAGCACACCGGAGTGGCACCCACGAGGCTAAGTCATAAGACACCGAATGGCCACTAGGGTTGGTAGCACCTAGTGGTCTTAGAGGCGCCCATGAGATTAGAGGCGCCCATGAGGCTATCTCATGGGCACCTTGGAGGTGTGATCACGATAGTAATAGTGGGCACATCCGAGTGGCACCCACGAGACTAATTCGTGGGGGCACCAAATGGCCACTAGGGTTGGTAGCCCCTAGTGGACTTAGAGGCGTCCATGAGGCTATCTTATGGGCACCTTGGAGGTGTGCACACGACAATAAGCCGTAGGCACACTGAAGGGGCGCCCACAAGACTTAGGGGGATGAGTCCTCAGTACATCCATCAACTTGGGTACTGGGCCTAGGTTGTCGCTCATGCCCTATGTCCAGTAGGACACGAGCCGCCATGGTGGAGGCGACAAACGCCCAAGCCACCTTGGAATTTTGCTAGGGGAGACCGCGAAGGTCGTACGCACTATGTACCACGAGGGTGAAATCCCATGCAGGGAAAGTGTCTCGAGAGCCCATACGAGATTTGTATGCCAGACTCTCCCCAATGTAAGCATGTTCGGGGCAACTCGAGAAGGGCCTTCATCGCCGCGCCGCATGGACATAATGCGCCAGGTAATGGTTGGCTTTAATCCTTAGCCTTCTCTCGTCGCGAGGGCGCTTCAACCGCCGCCTTGGCTAGGTGATATGACCACGCTATCAAGCAAGATGTTACAACCTCCAAATCAAGCTACACCAACTCAAGTCTCACCTACATCGACACCACCTCAAGTCATTGATGGACCGATTACACGTAGTCGAGCAAAGAAGCTACAACAAGAGGTGAACGCGCTTACTTTGTGAGAATCATTTTAACATCAATGAGAATTATATATCGCCTCGCTTGTGTACATTGCTATTGCTTAGGTTCACCAAGAAGGATGACAGAACATACAAAGAGATGACTACAGAGAAGGACCACACTGAACTGCACAAACCCAATAGAGCGATGCTAAAGAAATAAATATAACTCTTGATTTCCAAAGGATATGGAGGTCCATGAGGACATTTTGGAAATCTTATTAAGTCTAATTTTCAATGCCACGAGTGAGAGAGCTGTTTGGAATTTCCATTGTGAGAGCCGACCAACTTTAGTGAAGGCTGGTCGGAAGGTCAACGATCGCGCAGACGTTCAACTTCTCATGCAAAGCTGTACCATTCTACATTATTTCGTGGTGCATGCTGCACATGGTGTGAAAGCTTATCAAGTTAACTTTTCAGCATAGCAGCGGCACATCTTTTGGACTTTCCAAGGTGGAGTTATTGACAAAACACAGAGACTGCTATGAGAATACCAACATCCACGTGGGAACAACTCGAGCCCATTTCGTGGAGGCCCTTTCACATAGTCTATCTTATCTTTTTCATTTCGTGTTTACACCTATCTAGGAGGATGTTCCTAGTATAAATACCTCATTGCCTCATAGCAACCACAGGACTTTTGATAAGCGAAATCACAGAACCCTTTGTTGACCTATGTGCTAACAAACCTTTGAGAGTTGATCTCTACCCTTTGCTCTTGTGATTTCCTTGGCGGGATTCTGCGTGGTGGCTTCATCCGCTCCCAATTGGTGCTCCTACTCCTTCGAGGTTTCTCGATTGATTGTGCTTAGGTCACCAAGAAGGATTGGTTTGTTCAAAGTCCAGCAGAGAGTGTGGTTGGAGGCTTAATCTCGATCTCGCTTGGTTTGCTAAAGAATGAGGACATTTTGGAAATCTTATTAAGTCTAATTTTCAATGCCACCAGAGCCGAGCTGCTTGGAATTTCCATTGTGAGAGCCGACCAACTTTAGTGAAGACTGGTCAAGGTCAACACCGCCAGACGCTCAACTTCTCATGCAAAACTGTACCATTCTACATTATTTCGTGGTATGCCGCACATGGTGTGAAAGCTTATCAAGTTAACTTTTCAACGCAATCGACGCACATCTTTTGACTTTCCAAGGTGGAGTTATTGACAAAACAATCAAGACCGCAGCAATACCAACATCCACGGGGAACAACTCGAGCCCATTTCGTGGAGGCCCTTTCACATAGTCTATCTTATCTTTTTCATTTCGTGTTTACACCTATCTAGGAGGGATGTTCCTAGTATAAATACCTCATTGCCTCATAGCAACCACGCACTTTTGATAAACGAAATACGTAACCCTTTGTTCACCTATGTGCTAACAAACCTTGAGAGTTGATCTCTACCCTTTGCTCTTGTGATTTCCTTCATGGATTACAAAATGGGGCTTCATCCGCCTCCCAATTGGTGCTCCTACCCCTTCGAGGTTTCTCGATTGATTGTAGGTCGTGTTGGTTTGTTCCTGAGAGTGTGGTTGGGCGAATCTCATCTGGCTTTGGCTTGCTAAAGACGTATGGTTGGCTTTGAGTTTTATTTGTCGTTGCACTAGTTATCGCCGCTAAGAAGTTATCTTGGCTTCTTTGAAGCTAGTTATATGGTGATCATCCTACATCGTGAAGATCGGGACCCCGTGACGTATCACTAGGCCTCACATCGGCCTGCACAAGGGAGGAGGGCGCTCGTGGGAGCCCTAGGGCATGTTGGACGTTGTCCATCTCGAGGTGGATAGACCTGATCTCTGACGAGGGTGCTCAGCTAGGGCTCCTCCGTAGAGCGGATGGGCCATCCACAAGATCATTGCCCTCTGGAATCTAAGGAGGCTTCGTGGACTTAGAGTATTGTTTGGTAGGAGCCATAGCCTTTAGCCAATTAGCTACGGTCACCACGGACGGCGCTAATGTTGTAGGTGTGAAAACAAAACACAAATGAGGGAGTAGACGTCGGCCGTCTGACGGGCCATCGTCCACGAGAGTAAAAAATGACACTAGGATTTATACAGGTTTGGGGGTCCAAGAGGACCACCTTACTCCTGTCGGTGAGCCAACAGGGGTTACCTCCCAGGAGGGAGCCCCTTAGGGCCCGCCAGTTTGAATATGCTTCTTTATTGCTCAAGGGAGCCTCCCTCAAAATGTGGGATACTTAGGATATTTATAGGCTCTTGGGCCTGAACAAATGACGAGAATACCACTCAATAAGATAACTATCCTATGAGTACAAGTGAGGGGTGTTACAGTCTTTTCTAAGCATAATTGTAGTCCTGTGATTTGTATGTGTGTATTTCCTACAGAGCAGGCCCATTAGTGGAAGGGTAAAATTATTCTTCCAACACTGCCCAAAACTATTTTCATGATTAAAATATGATTATTAGGGCAATTAATGCCCTGGTACTTAAGCAAGACTAGCATGATGATTAAGTACAACCTATAGCTAGTAAAGTTACCACTTATTTATTTAGGGTGACAAGTGTCATATGATTTAAGTGTCAAAGGATGGTATAATAATATTTAATCATTAAGTAGGTATATAACCACCTTAAAGATTTGACATACATTTGCTTAATGAAATAAGGATGCAATTTGCTATTTTAAAAGAATATAAATTTGCATAAAATGTAGATTCAATATGATCAAATTATTGACTTTCTTAGGTCAAAGGCAAGAGGGTCTTGAAGGTCTTGAGCTTGATCAAACTGGGGTTCTCCCGCTTCTTCAAACTCTATTTGGACGATCGTGTCGGAAAAGAACAAACAAGCAATGCAAGGCAAATAAATACTAAAGAAATAACAAATGAACTCCAAATTGAACAAAGCTACTACCAAAAGAAAAGTCTTGAATTTAGAAATTTTTAGATAAAAATTTCATTAAAATTGGAGTTAAAACGAGGGAGAACGGGCTTTCCAAAGTTTACTTTTTGAATTAAATCTAGAAAAAGACAAAGGAGAGAGAATTTATCTCTCTAACATGCGGGGTCCGTATGCACAGTTGGTCGGCTCACCAAACAGTGCATGGACCAAGTCCACGCTACTTTGCACCTGTCCACAATGGTTTTTATTGTGCATTTAATGCGCTGGGTCTACTGTCATTGAGTTAAAGGAAAACCAGTTCCAATTAACTTCATTAAATCTCTCGTCCACTTGGCAAAGGTAACTCGCAAATATTAAACCGACAATTTAAACACACTAATGATTGATTAGCCCTAAAGACACAGATTCGGATTTAAAAGTGTCGCTTGTTAAGAATCGCCCAGACTCGAGAGTCCTGGCTCAAGACGCCCAGTGGACTTGAGAGTCCTCGCCCGCTTGAACTCCTCATCCCATAGTCTATAAATAGAGGGTCACCCCTCTCATTGTAACCCCTATTGTTCCAAGGAATAAAGGCACTCAAGTCCCGCATATCTCGTGTTCATTCTATTGTTGTGTTCTTGTGTTCTTCATCGCTTTACGATTCTCGATCATTGTATACGAGGTACCCGTCGGACCGACTCGCCAATGATTTGCTACTCAACACGTTATCAAGACGATCGACTTCTCCTCGTGATCGAAAGGTAACCGTCAAGAACGACACTCGCTGATTGAATCGTATTTTCTAGATTGCTTTCAATTCGCAAATTTGGTTTTCTAGATTGGTTTTCTACTTGTAACTGCTCTAATCTACCGCGAAAGCAGATTTGAAGTCGCCGACACAATGTCGATCGGTAGATTGCATAAAAGATCTGATGTCGATTGAACTCAGATTGAAATTGCAATTCACCGCGAGCCGACTCAAGTCGCCGATCGGAAGAAAATTGCATCACATGAACAATATTTTTGCATGAACAAAGACTTACGAACAAAAATCACGGCCGCACGACGAATTCGAAGTCGCGGCGCCGACTTGCCCCCACGAGCGCCAGCCGACGGCCGCCTCCACTTCGCTTTGTGCTCGAAGATGGTGCTAACCTCAAAGAAATGCCGTCGCTAACCCCGGCCAAGAAGAACCCCGCCTACGGCCGCACCACCGACGGTATTCGAGCGCCACGGCCATCACAAGAAGAAAAAGGGGGACGGATCGGCCGCGCCGCCGCCGCACGCAATTTCACTTGAACCGCCGACGCCGATCACGTAAACAATCACAGAAAAGGGGGAGAAGGGAAGAGCCGAGTGGGAGAAGAAACGCCACACAGACGGCCAAGATTACACTCGCCGGCTTGAAGCCGCCGAGCGCCGCCGCTCGTAGCGCGGCCGCCCGATCAAGGCCGCCCACTACCGCGACGGACCGGCGCCAGTCGTCGCGGGCGGCGGCGGCCCGCTTTCCACTGACGCGACGGATCGGGCGCTGGTTGCCGCGCGCGCGCCCACGCCGGCCACTTACTTGAACCGGCCACGCCACATCGGCCGCTCGCCAGAGGGCGCCGCCAGAAGCGCGCCTGGCCCGCTGGCCGCCTGCATCGCCCCGGCGCCAGCTCGCCTCAGCTACCACGGCCACCACCGGAAGCGGCCGCAGCCTGCCACAGACGCGCTTGTCGCCAAAGCGCCACGCGAGCGCGAGCTCCCGCGGAGCGCGCCAAGCCAAGAACTCCGAGATTTAACGCGGCGCCTCCCATGAAGGAGTAGCGCCGCCGAGAGGAACTCGGTAGGGAAACCCACCCCGAGTCCCCGCTCCGGGCTTTATAGCAAGAACGGCCTTTTGGGTCACCAATAACAAAATGGCAAAAAAAAAAAAAGAAAGGAAAAATGGCTATTTTGCAAAGGGCCCTTGATTTTCCAGAATTATGGAAAATTTCTCGTAACTGAAATTTTCACGCTTTAGCCCTCGAAATTGCACTGGTTAAAATTCATATTCCAGCAGAAAAAGGCCTCGTGAATTCAAATTTTGAATCGGTTTTTGCATTTGAAGCATATTTCACCTTGTTATTATTATTTCTATGCAATTTATTTATTGTATTTACTGTTTTGATTATTTGTGATTATTAATATTGCTTTTAATCACTGAAAATAGCAGTAAATCATGAAGATGCATGAAAAAATACGGAATCACGAACTAGGAGTTCGAAGAGCATTATAAGAATTTTGTAATCATTTTATGGAAAGTACCAGCAGTAATCTTATGAACTTTTTGCATGAATATGAAAAATGACTGGCATCACGAACCAGGAGTTCGAAGAACTGACTCCAAGATGGCGTAATTTATACAATCTCCAATTATGTGATAATGTAATCACGAATGAGCAGAAGATTGAAAATACCATCTCTACCTTTACCCGAATGTGGTGCAATCCGCACGCAGTTATTGTCAAAATGGCTACAAGTAGTATGCCGCAGTGATTGACATCATGAAAATTGCGGAAGCTCAAGATAATGTTCTAAGGAAGAACTACATCTCACAGCCACCTAGTAGCAATATTGGTCATGAAGCCAATACTAGCAGCTACAAGGTGATGAAGCCTCTCACGAAGGAGAAGGGCAAGAAGGGTAAGGTCGTGAGTCGCACGTAATTGGTGTTTTCTGATCTAAGAAAAGGGCAAAGGATAGCATGAGGCACACCTCACCATTGCAGTACGGAAGATCCACACCCATTAGTTGCACTTATGGATATGGGCGACCTAGTAGCGACCCCATCATCCCTCCTTTGGACATAGCGCGCCGCCACACCGTAATTGCCCAAGAGGAGAAGATCGCCATGTAGCGATTGAGGCGTAAGTTTCAATACTACACGATTCGATCTAGTGCACGATTGCACTTAGATCCTTTACTGACTACTTGCACTTTGTGATTGTGATGAACTTTGAATAATGGTTGTAGGCTCTAGAAGAGCAAAGCATTAAATTCTTATGATGAGTCCTGCAAGACTTATATTTCCCGTATTTATGATAGCAAGTTATGTTCTGATATCTGAAGTATTTTATTTTATGTGTTGCTGGATTTCTGCTTCATATTAATAAAGTACATTATATTAGAATGCATGTAGCGCCCTATGGAGGAAGTGTGCTTAGCAGGTAGCGGCACAATGAATACCACCTTGAGAGAGATGGAATTTTCAGTCGATCAGTAAGAATGCTCGTAGCCTTACGACAATCGCAGGCAGCGATACATGTATAATAGGCTCAGGAAGGGCCACAATTATACTCCCGACGGACATAACTTTGGTCATTAAAGAAGCCATGTTGTGCCCATAATCGACTAGAACTCTTAAGGATATTCGCGCTAACGGTTTCCACGTAGAGACTGAAGAAGAGCATGGTAAGGAATACCTGCTCATTACAAAGCGTGACGAAAATAGTAGAATAATGGTATTAGAAAGACTTCCTTCATTTGAAAATGGGCTATACTACACTAATATTAAGGCATCTGCAGCCTATACTGCCCTGAAAACTATATTTAGAAGCTCTAAACCTCTTCTATCTCTGGCATGATAGATTATGCCACTTAGGTCTTAGGAAGATGAGAAATATAATTAACAATTCACAGGACATAGTGTCAATGTAAAGAACTTCCGAATCAGTAAGATTTTGTGTGCCTGCATATACCATCGGAAGCGACATTAGACCCTCTACTCAAAGTAAAGGACGAAATCCTGCATCCTGGACCGTATCCAGGAGATATTTATGTCCTAAACACCCGCAAGGGCCATTTTGGTATTTATAGTGCTCATCGATGCTTCCTCAAAAGAGTCGCACGTTTGTTTATTATCTACGAGAAACCACGCTTTTGCAAAGCTCATCTCGCAGATAATTAACATTAAGAATATTTTCCCTGGTCATCATGTGAAGTCCACCAGAATGGACAACGCCAGAGAATTTACTTCGAGAGCATATGATGATTATTGTGTGAAAATGAGAATTAAAATTGAGCATCCCGTACCGCATGTCCACACTCAGAATGGACTAGCAGAATTGTTATTTACCAACTACATATTGGGGACACGCAGTCCTGCATGCAGCAACTCTCATCAAATTTAGACCACCGGCATATAACATACATTCACCTATGCAACTAGCGCAAGGGTCAACTCTGAAAATTTCTCATCTTTGAAGGTTTGGTTGCAAGGCTTATGTACCTATACCACCACCACAGCAAACTAAAATGGGCACTCTCCAAAAGTCTGGGATATACGTTGGTTATGAGACAACATCCATAATCAGGTATTTGGACCCCACGACTGGAGATTTGCATGCAGCCCGCTTCGCTTATTAGATGAGAATTATTTCTCGTCATTAGGGGGAGGAAATCAACCCTTGATGTAAAATGTCGAGAAATAGAGAAGTCTAGAAGATAATTGAAGTCTAGAAGATAATTGAAATCCATGCATATGACCCGCGCACTAGTGAAGCAAATAGAGAAGTCCAGAAGATAATCGAAGTCTAGAAGACAATTGAAGTCTAGAAAATAATTGCGATCCGTAAGATAATTGATTTGCAAGCATTAGCGAATCAAGCGCCTAACCACTTTAGTGATTTGAAGAGCGTGACCAAGTCGCATATGCATGTACGCAATGCAGGAGAGGGTTGAAATACCGATGAAGGTATCCCTAATCCCGCCCTAAGGCCTCTCGAAGGACGAGAACTCCCCCTCGAATCCAAAAGTAGGGGCGCTTTGGTGAAAAAGGATGAGAAGGACTTGACACAGCCGATCATGAAAGTACCCCATAATCAGAAGGGGAGCCAGTTGAGACCTGGCACCGGTATGGAACCATCAGAAAAGGCATACTAGAATTGAACATCCCCATGAAGGGAGACATCAGCATGGATATGTGCGCACACATCGGAGCTGAAAAACTAAAGGAACTTGCCCCGCAATTGAAAGTAGCGGTAAGCAAATAGAAGCATTAGAAATATCGCCCCTTGAAGACATAGCTATAAACTTTATGATCTTGGGAGAATCTATGAATAAGCCAACAGCCAATGTCGACATTTACTTTGCAAAGAAAATTGTCACAATCATCAATCTTGATCCAGAGCCTGCATCGCTCGTTGAATATAAGAAAAGATCAGATTGAGAAGATTGGAAGAAGGCAATAGAAAGCCAATTGTTCTCTCTGAATAAAAGAGAGGTGTTTGGGCTCATAAGCCGCACACCTCCCCATGTGCACCATGTAGGGCATAAGCGGGTATTTGTTCGAAAGAGAAATGAAAGAAGCAAGACTCGTTGCACAAGGTTTCACTCAACGTCCAAGAGATTGTTATGAAGAAACCTATTCCCCGGTCATGGGCGGAATTACCTTTAGATATTTATCTCAATGGCAGTGAACTTGAAGTTAGAAGTGAAATTGATGGATGTAGTAATCAGATACCTTTATGGAAATTTGGCTTGGACATTTATATGAAGATACCGAATGTATCCTCGTCCCGAACCAAGATAGATCAAATAGAAATCTATGAGTGTGCAACTCAGAAAGTCACTGTATGGACTGAAGCAATCAGACAGAATGTGGTATAATCGCTCGAAGCGACTTTCTATGCAAGAAAGGCTACACGAACAATGAGAATTATCCCTGTGTATTTATACGACGATCCCAGGATGAATTTTGTATAAATCTCAGTGTATGAAGATGATCTGAATATCATTGGAACCTTAGAATGTATTAAGAAAGCAAGCTCTTACCTGGAGTCAGAGTTCGAAATAAAAGATTTGGATCAAACCAAATACTGCCTAGGCTTGCAGCTTGAGCATACCCCGGAAGAGATTCTAGTACATCACCCAACCTACACTCGTAAAGTGTTGGAAAAGTTCGGTTTTGAAAAGGCATATCCTTGAAAGTGCCGATGGTCGAGATCCTTGCGACAAGACAAGGACCCGTCTGAGACCTAAAGAAGAGGGGAGGAAGTCTGGGACCAGAATTCCTGCACTGAGTGCAGAGGAGCACTCATGTATTTAGCAAAGCTGTACTAGATCGGGCATTGCATTTGCAAACCTATTAGCAAGGTATAATCTGTAACCTACCAAAGGCATTGGCAGAAATAATGGACATCTTCCGTTATCTCCAAGAAAGCAAAGAACTTGGTCTATTCTACGTAAAGAACCAAGACTTGTGTATGAATGACTATGCGGATGTCGGGTTCCGTCGAACCCCCATACTGACCAAGTCGCAAACATACTATGTATTCCTATGTGGTGGAACCGCAATTCCATGAAAATCGTCTAAGCAAAGTCTTGTATCGACTTTGTGAACCACTCGCAAATTATAGCATCATGACGAGGCCTCACAGGAATGTGCTTGGCTTCGGCGAAAGATTCACCACATCCAGCAGTCATTTGGATTGAATACCGCGCAAACCCCCACAATTATCTATGAAGATAATGCAGCTTGTATTGCGAAAGTGCAAATGAGTTATGTGAAGAGTCCCCTCATAAAGTATATCAACCCCAAGTTATTCTATGCTCATGAATTGCAAAAGATGGACGAAATTAAAGTACTGCATACTAAGTCATGTGAGAATCTTGCAGATTTATTCACTAAAATCACTTCCAGCATCTAGCTTTGAAAGGTGCACACGTAGAATTGGAATGATAAGACTTAAAGAAGTGCAGAATTCAGGGGGAGAATCTTCACGAACTCATTATTGAATCTTGATCACGAAGATCGAGTACCCAAAGAATAAATCCCGGAGATAAAATGAAATTGGGTGGATTGTACTCTTTTTCCCTTACGAGTTTTCCTGAAGTTTCTCGGCTAAGGTTTTTGATGAGGCAATTCGTGCAACACAGCAGAACGCATGACATGTACTCTTTCTCCAAATTTTTCCCACTGGGTTTTTATGGAGTTTTGACGAGACATGAACATGTTGGATGAGTGTTCAAGGGGGAGTGTTAAGAAACCGGGCCCAGGACTCTGGAGAGTCCTGGCCCAGTACGGGCCCAGGACCCCGGAGAGTCCTGGCCCAGTTGAACTCCTCATCCCATAGTCTATAAATAGAGGGTCACCCCCCTCTCATTGTAACCCCGATTGTTCCGAAGGAATAAAGCAGACCCTGAAGTCCCGCATATCTCTGTGTTCATTCTATTGTTGTGTTCTTGTGTTCTTCATCGTTCTTACGATTCTGATCATTGTATACGAGGTACCCGTTCGGACTGGACTCGCCAGCGACGGTTACTCAACACTGCTATAGGACTTGTCCTGTTCAGACAAAACAGAGGGAGCTAGGGGACGCTCACGACCATGCCTATCACCGGCGAGGGGAGACACGACGGAGCCGGGTAAAGCCAAATATAAGATCTGGGAGGCTAGCCGATCCTAAAGGTGGTGGTGACTTGGCCAGCGGTCGACCAGATTGGCGGCACACCGGAGCTAAGCGGCGACGATGCTACGACCATGGTGGCCAAGGTGAAACAAAGGTGCGCGAGGCAAAGCAACGTGCGCACGAGCATCAGGGGGGGTCCAAGGAACTCACCAGAAGCAAAGGCGGGGCTCGGGGAAGCTTGGAGCGGGCTGTCGACGTTGACAGAGGCGGCGGCAAGGGAGACACCGATGAAGGGATAGGGATCAATTGATCAATCAACTGATCAACATAGAATGTATTAACGTAAGGTGTCCTCAAGCAGCTTTCGAACAAACCAAAGCAATCCTTTCGTTTTCCTTCTCTCTCTTTCTTTTTTGAGACCCAATGCAAATAAGCAATCCTTTTGCCGAACGGGCACGATTGCCCCGTAGAGTTGTAGAGGAAAGCTCATAGTAGTACAGCAGAAAAACGCACAAATGGAGAAAGCTAATCGTACGTCCACGAAGGCAGGAATAATTGAGCCTCCTGAAGTATATTTCTTGATGGATCTAGCAATACCAATTTCGGTTTATCAATCTTAATAATTCTTTATATATTGATGATAAAAGTTAAAAATGTTTGAGCAGTACATATTCTAAAATGGCCTTGTTTGTAATCGGAGGCTACGATTATTTCGGATCTCTAAAAAATTCTAGCCCAGAGTAAGGTTGGTAGTGGGGTCAATATCTACTACCTGGCCTATGATTATCACGGACAAGCACGGTGAGCTTCCAGACAGGGTCGATCAGGTGAGCTCAACAATACAGCGGAAGGCCCTGTAGCCGACTTGCCACTCCGATCCATGCCGCATCGAGTGGCCGGTGGATCTCCAGGGAGTGCAAGGAGGGTGGTTTTGATCGGATGAGCGAAACCTCGCTAATGCAGTGCTGCGTCGGCTATGGAGCGGAGGCAGCGGGAATGCTCCGCTGTTGCCACGGGGAACGGGTGGCCGTACAACGCCTCCGGTCTAGCCGCCGTCATTGGCTTCCTTTCCTGCTCGCCCACATGCCACTGGGTTGGAATGGGATGGCCGGTGCGGTATAAACACTCTTCACCTCTCTTTGTGGCCTAGCCTTTTCAATCTATTTTGTCGTTCCTCGGTTTCCGTGTGCATACGAATGGACCGATTAGTAACCGGCCATGTGTTGGATCCAAATATTGCAAATCTAAATTCTCTATAAAAATACTATACTATTATTTGAATTGGTAGATAGCTCTCACAGGTACATCACTGAATCATTTCATACATAAAAAAAACTATATCATTATTCATATTACGAAACATCAGAGTCACATAAACCGCATCGACTTGAGTTTTACAATAAAGGCCGAACATGTCAAAATATTACATTACATAAAAACGGAAGCGACAGTGGAAGCAAAAGGGGTAGAGCACATCCCTCCACAGGCAAGCAACTGGGGAAACCCGTGTGCATTCGATATAACCAAAGACTTGGATAATATTGAATGCACGCAAGCACTAACGGAATCAGCTAGACTAAGGCGAGACCTAGTCTAAAAAAACTACACTACTCTTAATCATCTTCTAGGCCTCCAACGCCTGCATCATCGTAGTAGGCATAATCTCCATGATTCCCTGCTTCTGACGGTTTGGGGAAAGGAGCGAGGATGAGCACAACTTCCGTGCTCGCGAGTTAACACACAGAATACAGTAATAATACATGCAAAGTTTAACAAGGATGGCTCGGGTTCCTTTATTTACTCAAAGCAACATTTTCAACTACAATATTTAGAAATTCATATGACTTAACAGTTTGACCAAATCTCATTTTTTTAAGAGATATTGTGAAATATTTATAACAGCAAATGTTACCTCCGCTTTATGCTTATTTTGATTGTGGTTACCCCCACCTATTATCATCACTGGGTACGACAACCCAGTAAAAATTCAAACCTCAGGCTAGGTGAGCCGACACTATAATCATCACACCCACAACGTTTTATAAATAGAACTAACTCAAGTTAAGGTCCTATGTCTGTTTTTGATCGTAGACACGACTGTTTAAAAAGTTTAGACTCTGCAGAGGTTGTACAATGTACTCACAATAGACAATCATACTCATTGCCCCACGTGATTCCTTGATCTTGTGGTTGAGTGACCGTCACAGTAACCTTTCAAAATATCCCATCCCTTCCATGACCTCGCCCATATGGGTCACGCCCATAAGTTGTGAGGGATGTTCACCTCAGCAACTAGCGTAGCTGGATTACCCACAACGTCTAACACGACTAGCAACTTCACCTTGCATTGATGTCACATTCAAGCCGGACCGTGTCCAGTGTTTGCACGATCCCGTTACCCCTCCAGCGAGATGATATTCAGAGTTAAATAAATTTACTAAGCCAAGTTGTACTTTACAAACTTGTAGTTGCACTTATTTTTACACAGGAGATCATGATAAGATTAAGTCCTTAATCTATCCAGGCGGTTCGTACCACGTACCAACCACTCTCGTGCTCCGACAGCACGCACGACCTTACCATCCGCCCAGATGAGTTAACAATAATTTAATAGAGTTTTTGGGGAACAAAATACATTACCATAACAGTCCAGTCATTTATCCACAATGACTGTCCAAACCACTTTTATGATTAAAAGATGATGATTAAGACATTTAATGCCCCGGTACTTAAGTAATACTAGCAAGTCGCTTAAGTACAACCTATAACTAGTAATTACCACATAGTTACTAGGGTGACATGGAATAATGGATTCAATTGCCAAAGGATGGTATAATAATTAATTAATTAATCACCAAATGAGTATTTATCTACCTTAAGATTTAACATACATTTGCTTAAAGAATTAAAGTATGCAATTTTGGTAATTTAAAGGAATATAATTTGTGTAAAATGTAGGTTCAAAATGATCAAAGTATTAACTCGCCTGGAGTGAAGGTGAGAGAGTCTTGAAAGTCTTGCGCTTGATCAAACTGGAGATCTCCCGCGTCTTCGTACTCTATTAGGATGAACATACCGGAAAAAATAAACATGCAAATAGAACAAATAAATACACAAGAAATAACAAAAGAACTCATATTTAAATAAGACTAGTGCTCTTAGCAAGGTCTTGAATTTAGACAAATTTAGAAGCAAAAATCACTTGATTTTCTAAGTTTTCCCATCCTGCTGCAAGAGTTTATTTGATTCTTTAGCCCTCGTGGCAAGTTAAGTAAACGTTGACCATAAGGTCAAGTTATTACTACTATTATTATTTTGATACCTTTCTAGTTAAATTGATAAATGAATGGTACTACATCGATATTTCCTGTGTGAGATAACTACTGATTTGGTACTAGTTCAGAATACACAGAGAGGGTTTTGGATGTGCAAATATGGGTCCTGACACCAATGCATGTGGTACTCCTCCACGAAGAGGTCATGCCCCAAGAACTTCCGCGTGTACCAGTACTGCTAGCCCCGGGTGCACTAGGTGGACAAGCCTCGGGGTGTGCGCGCTGACACCCTATTGGCGGTGTATGACATCTAGATGATGCGGTCATTCGTCAATTGATCGAACATCTCAACATAGTCCAGGTTGGACGTGTGCATTGTGATCGGAGTGAAGGTGACCTCTGGAAAAGAATAATAAAAAATTAGCACATGCAATTAAATTAAATTACATTATGAAAGGATTAAAGGTTCAAAATACTTACCCATCGGCGACACCACACCGTACCCATGGTCGATTGATCCGCGGGGTCGCCGGCGGCGTACATCGCGTCGATGCAGGATCCCAGGTCCAGTTGTGGTCATCCGATCTAGAAACGCTCGAAAAACCACAGCTGAAGAAGTAGCAGGCATCCGAAGAGGATGGAGCTCTTCCGGACCCGATGACACACGCTGCATAGTCCATGGTACGTCACGGACAGTACCGCTGGGCCCCAAGAGTAGGGCGGGATCAGGTCCACCTCTGCGTCCACCAGCGCCCGTGAGTAGTGGATCATGTGCTTGTCCACGCTGTTGCCATGGGATCGTAGGAACATGACCCACCCGAAAAGTCCCAACAAGTACACCTCGAAGTACCTCCTCACTGTGTACTTGGGTGCGCCCGGTCCCAGGGCAGCTAGCTGCAAGAAGATAGAGACACGTAACTAAGTTAAACAAAGGAATTGAAGCAAAAACGCAAGAGTTATAAATATTTACGTTGAACTGGTTGATCCACCGCAGCATCGTGCCGTGCGTACTAGAGAACTCCCTATAGCCAGCGTTTTTCGACAGCAGCCCCAGAAATCTCTTGAGGATAGTCGTGCACCACGTGTCCAAGACGTCGTACACTGCCTTGTGGAAGCCCGTGCAGTGCAACCCGATGTGGTAGCCCATGTCCTGAAGCATTGGCAACATCTCCCCGTACGAAAGGTGAAATGTGTGCATTTCTGGAATCAACCGGTCAACCACCGCCGTCAGCACGCATCGGCCGCACGAAAACCACGTCAGCACAGGCATCCTGGCGACAACATCCTCCTCGTCCTCCCACGGCGCCTCCACCATCCTAGCTAGTGGAGGTAGGCCTGCCACTTTCAATCTATGTTGAAAGGATTAATAACATACTTGAGTCTACCCGCACAAGTCAAACTGAAATTAATTATAAGAAGGTCAGAACTATATGTATCGCAGAACCTAACATGGGTCCACCCTCCATACCTACATAGACGTGCGCAGCTGCAACGCGCCAAACTCTGTGGGGTGCTCGCCCTCCTGCGCGAGGATGGCACTGAGCAGGGAAAGCAATTTCGTTTTGAAAAAAATTCAGAGGGTAACGAAACGAATAAAATTACCAAAATTTTGATTCCAAATTTCGGTGGGTTTTCAAACTGGAAGAAAATTGGACTTTAAATTGAACAAAACTTGACTCAATTTTGTCCAAAATCAAATTTAGGATGTGATTTGTCCAAATTCAAATATTTTTGATTTTTTTTAAAATGAATTATGAAAAATCTAGAGGGGCGAAATCACCAAAATATTGGTAAAATTGTTTTCCCTGGTACTGTGGCGACTACGGTGATTCACGTCAATGGCCGGGTCAAGCGGCTCATACGAATGTTGTGCAACATCTCCTGGGCCGCCATACCTAAAATTTAAGATGGGCAATATTTTAAAGATTATCTCAGCATTTACATAATATATACCGTGCAATAAATAAATAAAAATAAAGCTAGAAATATTTTAATCAGACTCTACACACCCTATTTAGCTACTCTAGAATTTTTATAGAATTTTTAGAGCTACCCTGCTATTTTCCTAGTTTCAAATGTATTCTCAGAATTTACATAATATTTACCATCCAAATATGAGAACATAATTAAAGATGTAAATATTTTAATCAGGCTCTACACACCCTATTTAGCTATTCTGGAATTTTTACAGAATTTTTAGAGCTACCTTACTATTTTTCCTAGTTTAAAATGTATTCTTGGTATTTATATAATATTTACCGTGCAAAAATGAGAACAGAAATGATACTGGGAACATTTTAATTTTGCTTTACACGCCCTATTTAGCTACTTTGGAATTTTTACAGAATTTTTAGAGCTACATTGCTATTTTTCTAGTTCAAAATGTATTTTGGGCATTTACATAATATTTACCGTGCAAAAATAAAAACAGAAATGAAGCTGTGAATACTTTAATCAGGCTCTACACACCCTATTTCGCTAATATTGAATTTTTATAAAAATTTTAGAGCTACATTGCTATTTTTCTAATTTCTATATTATTTCCCATGTAATAATTATCTAAACTACAACGATAATCTAAACTAAAACAAACTATACTACATCTAAAATGATATATTGAAATAAATTATCCATGCCTAAATTTATTTGCTAACCTACCAGAGTTTTGAATTAAATTACAAAGTTACAAAAAAAATTACATGCGAGATAGACGGCATGATCTGTTTATCTCTCTCCTCTGCGACGAATTGGCAAGAGTTCGCTGCGCACTTTTTCTTCTCTCCTATCCCCTTTCCCTCCCTCTTCTCTTGCTCTCCCTTTTGTTCTCGGCTGTCACCGTTCAACCCCTGTCGTCAGATGAAATAGTGATAGAGGACCTTTTTTGAAGAAAAAACTATTTATTTTTGTAATTATTAATTATAATAATAGTATTTTGTTTAATAAAAAATTGCAATAAGACGGGACCTCATCTCCAACCGTTGCTGTGCGGCTGTGCCGCCAGGACAGGCAAGGCCATGTTCACGCTGCGTACGATGCTTCGCGCGACAACGTAAGTTGCTGCCCACCAAGCAGCGGCCACCTTGTGTGTTGTTTGCTATAGGATCGCTATGGCTTGTGACTTTAGTTGGTTGTGCTGTGATCTCCGATAAAACAACAGGCCAGGTCGGTACAATTCTGCTACCGACTTTGCACTGAACCTACCGTACGTCTCAGCCTCTGCTTTCCTCGAGATCCAACAAGCTGGTAGTAGATCGTTGCATTCGGGTTCTCACTTTGTTCGGAGCTAGCAAGTGACCTTTTCACTGGCCCGAGAGTATGCATTGCCCCACATCTGAAGTCTGAACTGTTAGAACTGCTTGATTTGATTGCCTTCAGATATCAGGACGGACCTAACGTGCCACCAAAACCTAGGGAAGAGTAAAGGCGAAGCCGGTAACATCCGATTTTTACTCTAATTTAAAACCGCATGATTTTCGTGGATTTCATAAACTTTAGTTGCATATTTGAGTTTACCAAACTATTTGAAAACCTTGTGTTAGCAAAATCCCTAAGAATATTTGAAGTTCAAACCCAAACTCAAGTTTCAATACAAATAAAATTTCCAACCTTATCTCCTTCCCTCGCTTCCCCTTGGGCCGAAACGTACCCAGCCGCCAGCCCAACATCTTCACTCTTTCTCTCTTCTCTCCCTAGCCCGAGCCGGCCCAGCCGCCACCGCCCTCTCTCTTCTCTTCCTCCCTTTCCACAGCCCATCTTGTGGCACAAGAGCCAGCCGAGCCCAGCAGCAGCAACCCAACTCCCTTCCCTCTCTCAATCTCACTGACGAGTGGGCCCCAGCCCCACCTATTAGTGTAGAGGAGAGCATTGTGCTTCTTCCTCGTGCTCTCACTCTCTCCTCACGTAGACCACATGAGCAACGACAACACGAGATAGCACCTACACACCTCGAGCCTTGTGCCACCGCGAGGTCATCCCATCAGCGCTAGTGCCCATTACCCGCCACTCTGCTCGGATGCCACACTATGCCCGTGCCATGCCTACCACCTTCCCCTCCTTCCCTCTTCCTCTCTATTTAATCCGCGCTCGACTACATCACTTTGCCCCCCGCTCCTCTGCATTTCCCCCCAACTTCTCCCCTCGTCTCCGCCTTGGGTGGAGGAGAACTTGAGCTATGTCGGTCACCTTCTCCCACTCCGACAGCCGGCTTCGCCGCCGATTTTGACAGTTAGGGTGAGCCTATGCCCATGTTGTCTTGCGCGTCATGGTCACCTCAACCTCCTCTCCATGGTGCTCACTTTGCCCTTGATTGTTTTCCCCCAAGGAGATCGGAACACCGCCACCATTCCGCCCGTTCTGGTAAGCTTTGGCCTCGAAGTTCTTGTACTTCATATTTGCCTTGTGTTCCTCTCACCAGAGATGCCAGAACGCCTGCCACCGTCCTTGGCCTAGAGCACACCCAGACCTCGCAGCCACACCCGGTCTCCTTCTCTCAGTTTCTAGGTAAGCCGCTTCGTTCCCTAGCGTTCCAATTGGTCGCAAACTTGGTAGGCTAGTCGATGTGCCAGTTAGATGACCGTAGCACCGTCACCCCGTAGCACAGAGCTGCGTCGTCGTAGGTCACCGTGGAAAGCATGACACACCGCTTCATCTTGAGCACCAAGAGCACTCCTAGCTTCGTGGTAGCACATAGATGGTAGATCAAGCTTCAACTGTTGGGTTTAGGCCATGGTTAGCAGTTGCCTCCTCCTAAAGTGCCACCATCGTCGCCCTTGCCGTAGCGTTGCCACCTTAGTCCATCCTCCGCCGCGCCATCACCACTGTTAGGGTCGCTGTGGTTCCCGCATCCCATTTCGCTAGTCGCTGAAGGTCGTTGGAGCCTTCTCCGCTGGTGCTGAGCTCGGCCCGAGCAAGCCATGGCCTCCTCCCCTGTTCGCTCCTCTCTTTTGAACAGAGAAGAAACATGAGAGCCACTGACGTGTGGACCCCATTGTAATTAGGGTTAAGTTAAGTCTAGTTTAATTAGTGCTTAATTAGTAGGCAATGTTAGTATGACATGTGGGCCTGTGGTAGTTAGAAAATCTAATTATAAGTTAGATTAATGTATAAGTGTATGACAAGAGCCTCACCATTTAAAAACCTAACGTAAGCTTGGTGTAGCCACCTACTTGTGTGCCCTAGACTCTGTGGGCCATCGCATGGACTGAGTCCATGTGGACCACAGTCCCACCTGTTAGCCTCTTGTGTTTTCTTACCAAAAATAATTTAGAAAATAAATTAAAATATGACTGGACCCTACTTGTCAAAAAAAAATTGGGTTTTCTGGAATTTCCTATCGTGTCAAACTTTGGAGAGCTAGCTCTCCATCGTCTTAAATCCAAATGACATTATTTTTATTTATAAATTTGAAACCTTCGTATTAGTATCAAAATCATAACCTTTTGGGGTTTTTTTTAATTTGTGTTGAATTTGGATGTTTTTGCGATTATAGACTTTGACACTTCGGGCGCCGCTAATCAAGACCCAGAGATATCCATTGTTGAACAAGTAAGTCATTATAATTGATCATGTTGAACCTACTTTTCAAATGCAATTACTTTACTTTAAAAATATTACTTGAATGCTTATTATTATTTATGAAATATTATGTTAAATATTGATACCTAGTTACTCTATATGTTTGTTACCTACTATTCCCCTCCTTGATTGTTGACATTATGTCTACCTTATCACCCTAGGATAAATATGATAATAAGATTGTCCTTGGTTGACTAAAAATAGATAAATGTTATGCTTAGAGATGTGTAGTGGTTAAATTGAATATGACACCAATATTGTCATTATGACACTTGGAACATAATATGATTCTTAAGTGTGGTACGTGGGTTACCACTAGAAACATGAATTTTTTATATATAAAATGGTGGAGACTTAGACGAGTGGATTGTATGAGGTGGGTGCAATTAATTGCACGAGATATGAGTTTTTGAATTGTCTCACCCTAGTCGATTAAAGACTGAATCATGTGTCGCATTTCTGAAAATAATAATCGTTCAACTACAAATCTAGTATGAGATAGACTTGGTTGAATAATTTACGTAGTCGTGATGTTATTGCCATATTACTGGCAGTTTGAATCATTCTTTGGACCTGGGCTTTAGGAGGGCGTATTTCTGTGTACACACCCATTATTTTATTACCTGGCATTGTATGCCAGTTTACTTTGGTGATACTAAGTTGGGATACGTCTACTCCCCCAATTGTAGTTTCCTCATAATTTAATGCCATCCTAACACCCGAGGATCACACCCATTGGATGGTGTAGTATTATGGTGAATTATTGTAAAGACATTGTTATGATCTTCTTAGTCTCACGCCTACGAAAGTATGTTGGATAGACATCATAAGTTGATCGTATCTTGCAGGTAAAGTTGTGCAATATCTCTAGAGTGTATAATCTATTCGAATAGTCGTGCCCCCTGTTATGGGTGTGGTGAAGAAGGCCACACATTAGTTTTGATAAAATATGGGATGAGAACATGTTAACTAAAAAAATAGTTGTAGCAATGATATAGTTGTAATTGGATCGAAACTCATATATAGAGTTATGTGGATGAAACCTCATATGTAGTAATAGACGGATAGAACCTTATTACATGATAAAACTTTCTTATATAAACAACACTTTGGTTTTAAGTTGAAATGGGTAGGTCATAGTCTTAGAAAATAATTATGATATTTGAGTTAAAACTAGCTCTTTGTATGTGTGTGTGTGTGTGTGTGTGTGTGTGTGTGTGTGTGTGTGTGTGTGTGAACATATTTAGTGCTAATGGGTAATTCAGTGCTAAGGTGCTAATACCAATCTTGACTGATCTTGACTGTTGTATCTGAATTGAACAACCAAGATTAATGTGGGCTCCCACCTCTAAACCATTTAATCACTTTGTATGCTCACCTTCATTAATGCGTCTTCATTAAACACAATCCATGCTCTCACCTCCAACGGTCAAGATTGGTATTAGCACCTTAGCACTGAATTACCCATTAGCACTAGATACGTTCCATATATCATTTTCCTATGTGTGTGTGTGTGTATTTGGTACTCAAATATGTGGATTCAGACTATGAGAGTGAAGATCCGATGTATATATATTTCTATGCATCCGGCTTTGGCAATGAAGATGACGGCGAGAACTAGGTCATAGCCCAAGTTGATTGCCTGTGGAAAATCGTGGAGACCCTTTTAGTTTACTTACCTTCCCCTGCTATTCTCTTTGGACTCATTCGGTCTATTGACCTGTTATGTAAAAACTTGGTCTTAAGACCTATTTACGACTGATTATGTAATTTTAAGTACTCTTTTATTTATGGATATATATGGATGTGATATTCATCGATGTTGTACTGTATGAGCTAGCTACTGTATAAGTATACATAGAGAATCTGGATGCATTTCAGTGTACTGACAAAGCTGCAGTTCAATTCCTCTGCCAAACAAGGAATTTGGCAGACTCGATAGTAGTTGGGACAGACAGGCACATCTACTGCTACTCGTGAAACAACCCGTAACGAGGAAATCCATGCTGCACCTACCTAATGTTTTGTAGCGACGAAATACCACAGCCTGCACGCTATGATAGTCTTCGGCCTGATCGTAGAATGCTCTGTAGCTACGCTTCAAGAGAAAATGAATGAAGTGATGTGAAAGAAGCAAACTGCCAAGGATCATTGCACACGCAGGATTGCAAGTTGCAACAACCATGCATGTGTGTCTCCGCAAAAGGGTCGCTTGTATCTCATATTCAAAACCCCTATATACAAGGACACCTATCCTTAATTCCTTATGTACTCTCAAGTTCTGAGTATTGAAACGAGGTCAACAAAAAATTTTACATGACAGAGGAGAGCCACAGCACAAAAACGTTCCAAACTTCAGGCACAGCCCCTCAGGATCTCGGCGAGGCCCGTCCGCTGCTCGTCGGTCAGGTTCCTGGGGAAGATGACATCGAACTTCACCCGTAAATCCCCGCACGCGCCCTTCTCCCCGCCGACGACGGGCATGCCTTCCCCCCTGACGACCTTCTCGTACCCTGGGCAGATGACCTCGTTGCGGAACGAGCAGCTCATCTTCTCGCCGCCCAGCAGCCTGAACGAGAACGACCACCCGGTGAGCGAGCTCACCAGAGGCACCTCGGCCTTGAGCACGAGGTCGTTCCCTTGCCTCTTGAAGATCTTGTGCTTCTTCTCCGATACGGTGAAGACGGCGTCGCCCGGCAGGCAGCCCGGCCTCTCGTCGCCCATGCCCTCGAACGTCACCTTCATCCCCTTCTTCCACCCGGGCTTCACCCTGATGGTCTGTGTCACCTCCTTCTTGGCAATCAGTCTGTCAAAAATTAATGGATGTAGATGTGATCATTGATCAATAGCGTAAAATGCGAGCTTGGTAAGCCATCAGTTGAATCAGTAGTACTACGAGAGGACGAGTCCAAGAGGAAAGGAAGTGCAGAGTCACTGTCTCCAATCCCTGCTAGGCCAGCACCCTCACATGCAGGCAGCATACATTACACACCACCTAATGCCCAGAAGGACCACTTTTGATAGGTGATAGACTGACTCCAAAAGAAAGGCATTCCAACAAACATGAGCTCTTAGAATTGTGTACTCAATATAAGGTTTGCAATGCTATTCCCTACTACCTGCTTAAGAGTTTTCTATCTCATTGTATTATTTGTGTTAGGTTTGCATAATCGATCTTGCAATAATAGGGGTAGATACATGCATACACCCATGGGGGAGAGGAGGCAGACAGAATAGGACGCAGGAGTAAAGATTTCATGTCTGCTCCAAAGCAAGCTACTAATATATTATAGTGATAAATGCAGCCTGTGACTGGCTGGAAAAACTAGACCCATCACCTGAAAGATTGTACCAGTGTACTACTTACTGTTTCCCTTAACGAGGAGATCACTTACTAAGAACTTAATTCCTAAAAGTACACCACATAATTGGGCATAAAGTGCATTTGGTGTTAACAACTCTGTTTTCCTAGGCTGAAGTTTCAAACAAGCATTTATCTAGATCATATGTTAAATTGTACTAATAATTTTCTAATTTATCAGAAACTCATAGAGTAACTTTTTTTTTTCTTCAAAAAGTACCACTAGCATTGGCAAATGAATGTTATAATGGAAAGTTTGACCACTAAAATATAGAGTGAGCACAGAAGTTCTTCAAAGCTAAGCCTTCGTTTGTAAATGCAGAGCCATGCATGTTACATTATGATGCGGGTGAAGTACTTAAAACATTTATCATGTCTAGTAAGATACCGTTATCATATATGAGATATTTATAAAAGAATGTCAATAAATGGATAATTTTTTTAGAAAATGATTCCCTAAATCTAGTTCTCCGGAGCTACTGACCGTAAATCCATATCAGTACTTAAAACGGCAATGATGTTATCGCAAATGAGTTACAAAACTGCGATATGAACGTTTCCATTGGTCGTACGGTTCAACGTCGTCCTAGCGCGACAGCTTACCCGTTCTTGGTGACGACGTCGCGGGTGTACTTGACCTCCTTCTTGCATCCGCTGCGGAGCTCCTCGAGGGTGCACTCGACCTTGCGCTCCAGCGGCGGCGCCTTGCGCACGACGTAGCTGGAGAACTCGGCGAACGCGCGCCGGCCGCCGCCCCCGATGTTCGTGGAGCTGTACACCTTCTTGAACTCCCTCGCCGGCGTGCAGGGGGCGCTCCTCGGCGCCCCGGCCTTCTCGCTCTGGGCCCTCGCCATTGCCGGTGCCGGGGCGCCTCCGCCGCCGCCACCGGCGGCGGCCTTCTCGGCCCTAGTACTCCTTCCGTCGACGTTGCACGCCCCGAACACCGACCTGTTCTCCTGCTGGTCCAGGAGAGCCTGCTAAAGCCACAGACCACAGTTAGCGTCACGGCCATGCATGCGAGAAGAATCTGCATGCATCAAGAACGAACGCGGGGTCGTGCAGAGATCGATCACCTCGTAGGCCTCGGTGATGGCCTTGAACCGGGCCTCGGCCTCGGTCTTGGACGACGGCGGGTGCTTGTCGGGGTGCCATTGCCGCACCAGGGTCCTGTACGCCGCCCTGATTTCCTGCGGGGAGGTGTCCTTGGTGATGTTGAGGACCTTGTAGTACAGCTCCGGTGGGTTCCCCATTGGCCGGGGGAAGTTGTTGCGATCGAGGGGGACGAGGAGGCCAAGAAACGGGAGGACGAGCAGAGAGTGAGTGAGAGAATTCAGGAGGTGTTGGAACCTGTCAGTGCTATAATGGACAGAGAGGAGAAACGGAGCGAGCGATGCGTGGCTTCTTTGTAGGGATATTTGGACTGGAGAGAGAGAGAGAGTGAGTGAGTGAGGAGCGACGGGTGTAGTTGGTGTGAAGTGGAGGTACAAGTGGTAGTACATGTAGGCCAAGGGGATGGACATGGAGGAGAAAAACTTCATGGGAGAAAAACGTCATGGCTCATGGTCATGGATTAGAAGCATCTTTTGTTCGTTCGATTGAAATCCGATGTTCTAGATTGAGTACAAATGCTTTTCTTTCTTGAAAATCTTCACCTGTGCATGGGTGGAGATAGACGTACCGACCATCGAACCAAGGGCCTGACGCTCGTGCACCCCGTACTCCACCACTCTTAGAACTCACATTCAGGCCCATAGCACTGACATGCATGTGTCCTTTAATGTTTGATCCATTATTCATGAAAGAAACACATGGTGGGGTAGCACTGTGAATTTTTGACCTGACATGTAAAGGATCTAGTTCCACTCGAGGGGTAAGAACTAAGAAAGGGAGGAGGAGCTACTGTGTGTGCGATGCTGCGAGATTTGTAACTCATGAGCACTTGCACACCCAATGTCATGATGTCAAATTTTCCGATGGGTCAGGGGAGCAAATGTTCTTCCAAGAATTGGTTGGGATATTAGTGTGGGAAAGAGCCGTCACTGGTGAGTGGTGAGGCAGGGAGGGGCTCCAGCAGTCACTGTAGTGATGCTGTATCAGGTGATCTAGTTCGTTCTTTCTGAATTGGACGGTTCAGATCATCGTAATGTCACGACACTGTTGCTCTTTACTATTTCCTTTGCAATGTTAGAGAATCTGAATCCTAGGAAGAGTACGAACATACTGTCAGATGCGTGGAGTCAATAACTCCTCAGGGTTAAAAAAAGAAAGAAAGACATGGCATATACAGCGCATTCGTAGATGATAAGATTATCTAGTCCGTGATCAATCGAGTTAACCCCGGCCATGAAGTACATGTGTGTCGAGGCAGTACGTTTTGGAACAGCTCTGGCGCTGTCCGTTTGCAATGATGTACTTTCTGGTACTAGTGAAGCTATATATCAAGCAAGCAAGCATGAATTGCATCCAGCAACGAGGGCACGGCTGTAAAATTAACCAGCTATATGTTAGATATTTTGAGTTCTTTTGGTAATTTCTCATTTCAAAAAGGGAAAAAAATAGAAAAAGAAAAGAATAGTGGGGCCCACCTGTCATTGGGGAAAGGAAGGAGATAAGGTTGAGACTCACTACGCTACACATTCGGATTGGGCTTACCCCATCCCGAGCGGCGACGAAGGCGCGGGGATGGTGAAATTCTCGCCGGCCGTTCATGGCGCTGGGTGGAGTCTCCTCCTCTTTACCTTCGACTTAAGAGGGCACGACTGCTTGGCTTTTACTCCCCTGAAAATTTCGTGAGTGCAACTCTTCTCTTTGGTTCCTCTTCCCGATCTGATTTTCGGTTTTGTAGGGTTTTGCAATTCGCTACACTACTATATTCGATCTGGCGTGGTTGGTGGTGAGGACTGGTTTTTCACTTCCTTCTGCGCATCTCGGTTTTCCTCTTGCTACCTCTTCTCGATTGAGGTTCGGTGAGGCTTAGTTTTGCGTCAATTGGAGGAAAGAACCGGTTGATTTGGCTTGAACTCGAGAGAAAGAAGGCATCCAGTTTCTTGCGTTTGGTGCTCCTTGGTGCTTTCGGCTGGAGCATCTTGTCGGTTGGTCTTGTGCGGCATTCTCATGTACCTCGGCTTCGTTTGCGAAGATTGGCATTGTATCTTCGACGACCTCGTCCGTTCATTCGCGACACATCGGGGTGATTGGTTTTCTGAGTCAGCGCCTTCTGGCGTGCCTTGCCCGGTTCACTACTCAATGGCTTTGAGTGCCATCCGCGTCATGAGTATTGCTATTTTCCATTTTTTGCATTACTTATGCATATGTGTTGTGGGACCCGGATTTAGCCAATCCAAAATCCTCTATGAATCCACTGCACTATTCCCTGGATCAGTAGATAGTGCTCATAGATACATCACTAAATCATTTCATATAGGACATAAACCATACCATACATTAATTACAGAACATCAGAGTTCACATAGACCGCATCGGATCAAGTTTATAATAAGACTGATCAGGCCAAAAGGATACAATACAAAAAAACAGAGGCGGAAGCAAAAGAGAAAAGGCACATCCCGCCACATGCAAGTGACTGGAGTAACCTGAGTGCGGCTGATATTACCCAAAGACTTGGATAACGTTGGTGCGCGCAGGCACCAACTTAGTCGATCCGCCTGGGATGAGACCTAGACTACTAGAACCTAATCTAATCTCCTCCGTCTTCTTTGCCATCAACTCCTGGATCATCGTAATGTGCATAGTGCCCTTGGTCCACATATTCGAGGGATGTGGGGGGCGAGTGAGCACACACAACAATGTTCCACGAGCCAACATGCAAAATGCAATAGTTATACATGCAAGCTTTATCAAGGATGGCTCGGGTTCTTTGATTTGCTAAAGGTAACATTTTTATTACAATAATTAGAAACTCATATGACTTAGCATTTTAACCAAACCATATCTTATTAAAGAGAGTGAAGGTGTGCAATATTTATAGCGGTCGAGTCCATCCACTGTTACATGGTTCCATCCACCCAACTAGCAATCTTGGATGAAATCCAAAATCGTGGTTACATCCACCGACGGGTTTCCATCCTACCCACAAAGGTTTATAAAATAGAAACTAACTCGAGCAAGTTCTCATACACGCCTTGACCGTTGTAAGATCAAGGAGGCCGACTAGAGGGGGTGAATAGGCGCTTTAAAAATCTTTTGGCTAAAGCAGTTTCTAATGCGGAAGAGTAAGTCAAATCGGTTCTGCACAATTAAGGTTTAAAGTAACTAGTCTCACTAAGTGCACCAACAATATAAAACTATGTCAATGATAGCAAATATACAAAGACATGAAAGCAATTTAATTCTAAAAATGTAAATTGCACAAGGTAAATCACTAGAGAGCAAACCACAAAGACACAAGGACTTTTTAGCGTGGTGTTCGGAGACTTACCGGTCTCCCCTAATCTCGTTGAGGTAAGCCCAAACTAATTGGACCGGCTCCACGAATTAAACCAAACACCTCAATTCCACTAGTGGTAGCTCTTTCCTGCTCCGGGTAGGTGAGCTCCAACATTCACAACACGCTGGGCCTCTTCACAATCTTCTTTGAAGAGATCACCAGACACGACACCTCCAACGCCGTCTAGAAGTCGGCAAACTCTAAGAGTAATAAGTCAAGCCCCTTGCATGATTCTCACCATGTGCAGCGAATGCACAAGCTCAAGTGCATACGAAATCCAACTCTAGATGCAACACATGCAACTAGAGACCTCTCTCCTTGCTCATAAGGTGCAACACATTCACAATTGAGAGGAGAAACTCAAACTAGCTCAATAGAATGAAATGAAGTGCCAAAGGTTGTTTCACAACCGGTCAAGGGGGTATTTATAGCCCCCACCACCAAAACTAGCTGTTACAACCACTTTTCTGGAAAAATCAGGATTTGCGGTAGTACCGCCGTTGAAAACCCAGTACCACCGATCTTCGGCTCAACGGTCGGAACAGTATCATTTAATGCTCTGAACTATCCGTTACACAAAAAGTTACGGTACTACTGCCAACTAGAAATCGGTACTACCGCATCGCGGTCGTACCGCTCGGATAGAACGGAGCTTCCGGTTTCTAGAACTCAAGAATTCTCAAAAACACCATATTTGAAAAACTCATACCACCAAGTAAACTTCGGTACTACCGCGCTACGGTAGTACCGCTCAGGGATTTGCGGTCATACCGATCCAAGCGAGGTCAAAACTCCCAAAAATACACTCTACGTAATACGTATCGCCACATAAATATCGGTACTACCTACTTGCGATAGTCTGCATGGTGAAATCTTGATCGTTCTAATTTTCAGAGAGTATCAAACCACTCGAAAACACACTCTCTGCATTTTACGTACCGCCATACATTTTTCGGTACTACTGACCTGTTGTAGTACTGCAATTCAAATGTGGTTGTTCCGATTATCAGAGATTCAAAGCACACGAAAAATATGCTCTCTGGAAAATACGTTCCGCCAAACAAATATCAGTACTATGACTTGCGGTAGTACCGCTTATCAACAACGTTCATACCGTTTTTCAAAACAGTTTTCAAGAAGCTCAAATCAAAGCAATGCATGAACCCTAGCAATTCACAAAACACATTTGCAAACTTAGATAATGCAACAAGGAGTAGGTACATGGACTTCAACCATTTGCAAAACACATTTGCAAAGTATAGTCACATACTACAAGGATTAAACGCATGAGCCTCGACTATTTGTAAAACACATTCTCAAATACTAGCGTCGTGCCATGGTGAGCTAGAGCAAGCGAAATTGAGCTATCAACATACGATGAGACTCAAGCTACTAGGCATGACCCCTCTTAATAGTACGACAACCTATACTAGAAATCGGACTCCCAACCAAACACAGAGACTGGTAAATGACTAAGAACATATGCTTAGCCTTAGCTAGTCATACCTTTGCCTTGCACATCCTCTTGAAGCTTGATGACGCGTGTCTTCACTTCAAGTCCTAGTTCTTGACTTGAATATCATCAACGCATGATGATCTTCTTAACTTTAGGATCTTGTCTTGATGCCTGTCAACACATGATGACATCCTTCATCTCGAATCTTGACTTGAATATCATCAAGATATGATGATCTTCTTCACATGCCCTCTATCAACACATGATTGGTCTTCACTTGACTTGATGATCAACTAATGACCATCTTCTCTTCGAGATCTTGATATGTATCAACACATGATGCATACTTCACTTGACTTTATGACAATCAACTCCTGATGTCATCCCAAGTCATCATCATCATGGAACTCAACCTATTTCACCAATTGATGGAAAATATTAGTTCCACAATGTGATTATCATTAATTACCACAACGTACCATTAACTCATAATGGTGGGTCAAGATACTTCAATATTTCCTTTTTTTGGTAATTGATGACAAACATCACAATTTCAAATAATTGAATATAAGGACATATGAGTATATATGAACTACACAAGTTTTATATACTCAAGGGTACGTTTCAAAGTAGAGATCCCAAGTATATGTGGACAAAGAAATATGGATCAATACTAATGAAACCACAAAACATAGAGTAACTCCCCCTAAAAGTATGCATACATGAATGTGTAAAAAGAGAACATATGCACATATTCAAGTTAGACTTTTGGTGGAGTTCAACCTATATTTTAGATCCGAAGAATGCAACAAGATATAAGAATTTGATGTCAAATGCATACCTCTTTGATTTTCATATTTTCATCCAAATAAGACAACACAATAGGTATATCAATAGAAGTAGTATCACATATGGATTTGGCATTAATCGCCAAAATACTTCATTAACTCATAATGGCAGGTCTAAATTCTTCAATCTCCCCCTTTTATGTGATTGATGACAAATCCTTTATCAATAACAACATTTGGATATAAATCATCGTAAGATAAGAATTTAAGTTAATTGAACTATATCCATATATGTCATTAACCAATTTAAGACTTATGCACATAATGCATTCTTAAGCATATGAATGAGATATGCATGAAAAAGTGAAATCACAGGAAGATTAAATCACAAGAGAGAATATATTACTCATCTAAATGCGGAAATATTGATCATATAAATATTATCCATATTTTGGTATTAATCAACAAAAATCCAAACCAAATCTAAGCCAATAGAGAGTTTTGGCAAAACAAGGAGCTTGGCAATTGAATTCATTTTATTTTGGTATGGTCACAAAGAGTGTGAAATAGATACAAATGACCAATATGAGAGTTTGACTTTAAGAAATTTGAGGGAAACCTTAATAAGATACAAACTCCCCCTTTATGGCCGAGAAAAGCAAAACAACTTGAAATAAGGCCATATTTTGAGTTAACCAAATGAGATGACATTTGAAACATATTCAAAGAAGCTAACTTTTGAAATCTCCTCGAAATGAGGCCATATTTTAGTGAAATCCCCCAAATAAACAAGCTCTGAAAAAATCTCAGATAAAACATGAAGCTAGTCCTTACAAATAAACACAAGTTTCATTTTGGAAGGCTCAACATCTTACAAACCAATTTGAAGTGATATTCAATAAACATATAATATATAGAAAAACTCCTCCTAAACTTGTGCATTATTAGAAATTTTGACAGAGTTTCCCTTATATATTGACTATGAGGAACAATGGTTCACAAAGATCATTCAAGCAATAATAAAAAATAATCAATAAAAGAAGCTTGAGATAACATTAAGCATAAACATTTAACCATTAAGCATAAACATTAAATAAAACTTATTGTTCGGAACATAGACATAATAGCTAAAGAGATATTCCCCAAAATACTCGAGCTCCCTAAATCTCTCAACCTAGTCTTCAAACTTTAGTCTTGAGCAGAAGGATCTTGAGGAGGAGTGTTGAAGCGACGACGTCTACAGTAAGCTGGAGTAGACAAGGATTGCTAAATAGACAAGGATTGCTAAAGGGACTGATCTGGATCGGTCAAAGTGGCAATCCTTCTGTTTGTCTCTGTTTGGGCTGCCTCTAACCTTTGTTGATTTTGTTTGGTAGTTCTTTGCGACTCTCGAATTTTCATCACAATTGATAGAAGTGAAGCTTGATCTTTTGGAACCACTGCTGGAGGTGTTGCTGGAGCATAAGGAGGTATAGTTGCAGGCACTAGAGCTCGTTCCCTAGGATTGTAAGCCTTGTGCACTCTGGGCCTTGCTCCTTTAAACTGAGTCACTCTCAAAATGAGTGCCATAATATATGGTGGAAAATACATTCTTTTGACTCTGTCATTTTTGGAGGCTTTGATCTCTCTTATGATCACATCAACTATATCAAACTTTATGCCATTCATGATATTATCAATGATATTCCAGGCATACCCTTGAATGGCATCAAAATTTTCACTCTTGGGAAAGACGGTATGGTTGATTATCCTGTTGACCAAGCTGGGCAAAGGGGGAAGGTCTCCAATTCTACAAGGCACAAAGTTGACATCTTCATCATAAAACTGCATGTAAGTTGGAATCCTTAGGGCTTCTTTATCATACAACTTTTCTTAGGTCCCCATATAAGTTCCCACAGCTCTTTCAAAATCAGCCTTGGAGGCTTGATATCTTTGGGTTTCCGTCATCCATATCAAATGATCAAAAGATTTTGATGCATACGCACAGCGGCATAGAATTGTCTTATGATTTCCTCATTGCAATCACACTTCAAGGCCACAAGGACATGTAGACCAACATTCTGAAAAATCGTATAGGCTCCATCATATTTATCAAGTGAGTTCCAATGAGCCCAATCCACATGCTTGTGATCAGAAAATTAACGGTTTGGACTGTAGATATTCATAAATACTTCTTATTGAAATCTTGTATGGAGTATTGCATCCGTTGAATTGCTAGGCTTCTCATCTTGATTGACCTATCAAAGAAGAGCATATTTCTCACTTGGAAGGTCCGGTAGCTTTAAGCTTTAGGATCATAAAGCTCTTGGGGATCTCCATTGGGAGTGGCCCCTTTACGAAGATAGGTTGTCTTCCTCCTTGGTATGATTGCTGAGATAAGAAGAGACAATTAGAATAGGTTTTTATGCAAAAGAGAATGATTAAATCAATTTTACTCTTCTGGACCGGTAGTACCGCCGTTCACTTCACGGTATTACCGCAAGTTGGTAATCTTAGGTGATTACAGGCGGTCGTCTGTGATTCGAAACATTAGGGTTCTCTTTCAATTTTGATTTTAACTAGTGTTTAGCGAGAATGAATCCATAGAATCGACATAATAAGTCATCAAGCACTAGTTACTACAATTTTCACGAGAGAAATTGACTAAATCATGCACATTTTGACTCAAACCCTAGAAAAAGAGATAGGTCCAAAAGTAGATGAGAAACGAGTGAATCAAGGGAAGTACCTCAGGGATTAGAAGAGATTCGATCACATGAGATGTCTCCAACAAACAGATTCAAGAAAACTCCAAAGAATCGAGAGATTTAGAGGAGTTCTTGGAGGAGAAGCACTAGAGAGAGAAAGGCCGGGAGAGAAGGTCAGTGGAATGATCGATTCGGAGGAGAGAGGGATTAAAACCCCGTGCGAGGGTATTTAATGCAATTCAGCAACCAATGCGATAGTTCCACAATTTTATGCTGGTATTAGTGAATTTTGGCAGTACCTTATTTTAATGTCGGTAGAACCGGTGATCTTTGACCACGGTGGTTTTCGACAGTGTCTTCGACCACGTTTTCGACTGCGAAGTTCGACCATGTTTTCAAGTACGTTTTCTAGTATGTCTTCGAGTACGTCTTCGAATACGTTTTCGAGTACGTCTTCGAGTACGTTTTCAAGTACGCTTTTCGACCACGTTTTCGACTTGGTCTCTAGTGAATGCTTCGCCAACCCTACACTAGAAATCCGGTCTCCCAACCTAATACCGAGACCGATAAATGACTAGGAACACATGCTTAGCCTTAGCTAGTTATACCATTGCCGTGCACATCCTCTTGAAGCTTGATGACACACATCTTCACTTCAAGTCTTGGTTCTTGACTTGAATATCCTCAACGCATGATGATCTTCTTCACTTCAGGATCTTGTCTTGATGCCCGTCAGCACATGATGACATCCTTCATCCCGAATTGTCGACGATCAAATCGCCGATCTTATGAATATATAAAAATAGAGGAAAATAGTGTGTATCTCTTGGAATAGAATAGGGTCACTCTTTATTGCTATGAACTGGCTATTACAAGGAATGCATGTGGTCAAACAAAGGATAATCCTAGTTACCTTTGGGAGCGATGCTTGCCATAGTGTTGTAATCAAATCCACTATTAATCTTCTCAATTGCCTTCAATCTGATCTCCCTCCTCTCTTCTGTGATCCTCCTTAAGTAGTTGATGAAGTGGTGGTAGTTATCCCTTGGAGAGGCGCTTTGTTGGGAAGTAACTGCGTGCAGTGGAGAGAGGTGTCGATTGACAAGGTGTCAAGCTACTTGTGCGGTTTATATGTCGGTGAGACATTCAACTATAGTCAATGTCTTAGAATTATGTAATGTCGCGTGGTATGGAATATCGGCACGTGTTCCATTCATCACGCAGTAAGGATACACAGATTCAGTCGGATGATACCGATTCATAGCTTTACGGCGATTAGCGGTGGAGACTAGGTACGACCTTGTCAGGCCAGGATATTCATTATGTAATCTCGGAATCCTCACGACCCGGTGAGGTCGTTGCTCATAGGGGTTACGATCACGAAGACATATGGTTTCTCTTTATGTATTAAAGTAATACATAGAGTTTTAATCCTCGTCAGCTAGCCCCCGAACTTTAAATGAATGGGTCGTGTTAAAACACTTTCTTCAATGAAATCGTATCGGGCAGACCCCCCGTTAAATGTCGTGACGTTCGAAGTGGTCTATATTAATTTTAAAGTTGAGAAGCGCCTTGGGACTTGAGAAGCTTTTACATGCATTGGTCAAAAAGATTAACACTTTGGACTTCTCTTAACCCACAGGTGCGGTTAGAGAATGGCGGCTATAAAAACCCCTTTGCACTAGGTGTTAGGGTTTTCACGCCTTCTGTTTCTTCTTCGTTTTCCAAAAAGGAGAAAATTGCCTCCGACCACCTGTGACTTCTTCATCCAAAAGAATCCGTCATGCCAGATCTCATCACCAACTGGTCGGTTTCTGATCTGAGTGAGAAGAAGTTAGAGAGTCTGGAGAAAATTGGGTTGCTACGATAGGAATTTGATTTCTTGGAGGTCACTATCGGGTGCATTCTCTAAGCGGTGAAGACGGAAAAATTCCAGTTTCACCCCACTGCCATTCTTGTCTAAAAATGAACCCCAATATGAACTAACCAGCCATTGACCACTAACAATAGCAATCACCAAAACCATGCAACTATAGCAGTAACATCTCATACCCACTAACAGTAGCATCATCATCCATCACACACATCACAGAGCAAGGAAGGGGAGGAGTAGCGGGGAGTATTATAGCTCAACAGCAACCCACCACATATCCTTCTTCATGCATGAGCAGCAAGTAGCCCACTTCCAGTGCAATCCTCCATGCATGAACACAAGGTTGACCCACATCCATCACCCTCTCTGTGCATGAGCAAGAATCGACATCAACAAATAGACCAAGAACAAGCATTTAAAACCAAATAAAATCAAACAAAAATAGAAGAAGGAGGGGAGGTCGAGCTGGGCACCAGGGCGAGGGTGCGAGCCGAGCCGAGTGCGAGCGAGGTGGGCGGGAGGCCTTGCCAAGCGGGTGAGGAGACGGGGAGCACGTGGGAGCCAGAGGCGCAGCGCCCGATGTGATAGGCGATAGTGGTGCCAGAGGAGGCGGCCTTGGGGAGAGAGAGAGGTGGAAAGAGGCGCGCCATGGGAAAAAATCCAACCAAAGCAAAACTCTAGAGAAGCGAGAAATGGGAAGAAGAAGCAAAGAAGAAAGGAGCACAGGTGCATTAATTTGTGAAGATGAGGAAGAGAGAGGGGAATAAAGAAAAAAAAGAGGAAAGAAATGGGTGGCTAGGAAAATTTCGGCCAAAAAGAAGTGAATAAATTGGGTGGAGAGATAAAGGAGAAAATGAAAGGAAATAAAAATAAATAAAGCTAAAAATAAAAAGAGAGAATGCATACCGGCATACCTATAGGTATCAGACGAGTCACAAGAAATATAAATCTACGAACCGTGTGAGAATAAATAGCAGTAGCCAAACCAGTAGAAATAGAAGTGGGGAAAATGTAAAATAAATCTGAGACTTTTTAAATAAATTAATCACCGATAGAACCCAATAAATTAGGCAAATATTTCGTTGCATTAGGAATAATTTAACCATCATAAATAACCCCTGGTAAATATCACCCCTAGAACCTTGACTAGGATCCATTTTAAGCAAGCGAGATTAGGCAACCTTAATCCTAGAGCGATGGCAGTAGAACAACGCGGTGAGGAGTGCTAACCTAACAGGGGATCCGAAAAATGTTATTAACTTAAAATCTGCTAAAGAAGAAAATCAACTAATTTATGTACACATAACATCACCCAAAAACAACTAAGTATTTATTTACATAGTATTCTCGTCGTCATCGTATAAATTGCAAAAATTGAACCAACGTGGCGGGAGTATCGATTCGTTATCCGTCGATGCCAATCTTTCTCGACTACGAAGGAAGCCTATCTCTTGAACATCAACCTAGTTATATTAAATGTAAACTGTATATTGTTGTATCATATATGTACATGCATCAAAACTATGTCTCAAAATCAAACCGGATAAAGGGGACCCTTGGTAGGAAAATATAAGAGGGAAGAGGCGGAACCCTTTACATATGGATTATATATAAGGACCAACAAAGCTCTTACTCGGAAAAGAGGTCGTATTTAAGTGCCAACTGTTTTCCCATTTCGGCGAACAGAAAATGCTACTTGTTATGTGGCTATACTCTCGACGTCGGGTAAGAAATATGTGTGAGTGTGATGGAGGAACCCAGGACCAGTAGAAGAGTTCGGAGGTGGGGGATCCAAGGCGCTATAGCGCTAGGTGGAGTGTTGGGTAAAAGATAAAGCCACCCCAACCAACATTAGGAACTCGATGGATAGCGGGTCGACATCCCGGGACAAGCGAAAAGTAATGGGTGGATACTTAATCACGTTACTTAGAAAATATTTTGTATTTTGAACTCGAAACCGCATCAAAGGAAATGCAGGGGACCTAGCTCAGAGAGAGTTCAGAGTAGCTATGGGTAAAGTGGTACAAAGCCTGCGCAGTGCTGAACAAAATCATGGATTGATGTATGTCTCCTGGATTTGAGTCTATTGGAACCGCTATGGGTCTATCTTCTCTTCGAGTGATAAGTAGTCTTTTCATAATTAAATATATTACTTAAATCTTGGTATGTTATTTTCCAAAAAATAGATGAGCTAGAAAATGTGATAATGAACAGAGATGAGTCATACAGTGCATCCTTTTGCTATTAACGCTTGCTGAGTACACTAGTACTCAACCTTGCTATTATTCTCTTTTGTTAGATCCTAGTCCGATCTGAAACTATCCCGAGTAGGATGAATGATACGTAGGTGCCGAGGAGGCCACAGAGGCGAGGGCGCCTACTACGAGGAGCATGGCAAGGAGGAGACCATATTCGGTGCATGGGACGAGTAGACGACTAGTGGAGCATGGCAGGCAAGCAAGGAGACTTAGTCCCATTTTTGCAGTTGTAAATTACTACTTGTAATAAATACCATAGCCTTTTGTGGCTAACCACTCTAATAAAGAGTACAGTTTCTATCTTATTGTTCTGTTGTGTTGACTTTGGTAAGGCTTACTATTCATTATAGCAGTGTCCTACCGGGCAAACAAATAGTAATACGTATACCTAAGTGTGATTACCCTTTGGGGTAATGACACGGGGCACCACATGTTCAAACTGGTGCTCTTCTGCGTCTTCGAACTCTACTCAGACGATCGTGCTGGAAAACAAACAAACAAACAAGCAAAGTAAGTAAGTAAATACAAAAGAAAATTCAAATGAACTCCAAATTGAACCAAGCCACTGCCAACAGATAGATCTTGAATTTAGAAAATTTGAGAAACAAACTTCATCAAACTTGGAGCTAAAATGAGTCAGAACGGACTTTCTAAAATTACTTTTGAAATAAAACCAAAAAAGAAACGAAGAGAGAAACTCTTTCACTGAAAGGTGTTGGTGATATGCCCTAGAGGCAATCATAGAGATGATTATATCGCGTCTATGTTTATGTGTTATTCTGTTCCTTAAATGAATCATCAGTTATAAAGATTAACGAGTATGTGACTTGTTGGTTAAGCTCTTTTAACTTGTGATGATATCATTCTAAATCTCTATCGACCAGTACATGTATTGATTGATGACCATGTTTCACCGGTCATAGATATAGGGATATCGAATCAATAATGTGAACACATGTTGGAAAATATGGTGTTTGAATTGACCCACCTTGAGACACTGTTAAGATTGTTATGCTTTCATGTGTCATCAGTTAGTCTCAAGCAATGATGATATATAATCCTTAGACCTGAGATCAACATGACTTCCTACATGTGTAAGAGTACACTTTGGGGTTGCCAAACGCTACTTCATAACTGGGTAGTCATAAAAGTAGCTTTCGAGTATGCTATGAAACATGCAGAGGAATGTGATTGGTCGGATATGGGATTTGTCCCTCCTAACATAACAGGATAGATATCTATGGACCCCCTCGATGTAGTCGGATAAGAAAAGTGCAAGGCCATACCACTGGTGGTCGAAGAGTTTGGCCACATGAGGTTACCCGACACTTGATCGAGAAAGTATTAAGCAGTCCATGGATGACACAACATCTTACTTGGAATTCAACGGATATCGTGAGAAAAGGGATAATACATGGCGAGTCTTTCGATTCGATCAAATAGGGACTAGTCGTATGGAATCTGAGCTAGTCATAAATTTGATCGAACATGATCACTATCTGGTAGAAACACAGTAAGTAAGTAATTCTGAGCGGGTTAAGACTAAATATGACACAGTCATATAGAGATCTGGTGATCATAGTCTGGTCAAAACACGGTCATAAGGTGTTACAAGCTGGTCGAGACTATATATGATCTAGTCGTATAGAGATACATCTTTGGTCATTAATGGTAAGGACACGGTCGTAGATCATACTACATTAAGATTCGTTCAATATAATTCATGTGTTTGGGAATCATTATGTCCGCTAGGTGTCGCTAACAACTCTTGATCGAAAAAGAGTTTACGAGTCACAACCGATTATGCATGAACCTCTGGTCACACACATAGCAGGTTGGAATAAACTAATGCGGATACGATTTGTCAAATGCGTTGGATAGGATCCGTCACGGGCACTATTTAAGGAGATGCTTGAGGCTATTGGGTACATACAAAGGTATGAGTAGACACACGACAAGAGTTAACGTAAGTTGCTCCAAACCCTAGCCTCCATCTTCTTGAGAGAGTTTTCCGTCACGACTTGGTGCTAGCACACGATGTCACGGTGTTCACGCCTAGGCGTGTGGATACCGTAGAGGTGCTCTTTGGGGTTCTTTATTGCGCTCGAGGCGATCCGCGACATTGCAAGGAAGCGATCGGTTCTTTGGAGAAGGCGATCGGCGATGACTCTGTTGGACGATCAACTACAACCACTACTTCGATGCGCTCTTCGTTGGACCAGGCTGCTCCAACTTTTCTTCCGCTGCATTGCGTATCTGGTGGTAATGATCTGTGATCTCTTACTTGTATGGTATCCAAGTTTACGTCGTAGAGTTTTTATTTTGTCATTAGCGTAGCCTACAGTATCCCATCAAAGGTTAGGTCCACTACGGTGATTTATTTTATTTTCCCTTTATTTTCTTAAAGAAAAACTATCACTAATAGATGGGGCCCTTTGTCCGTGGCTCGGTGCACAAGAATAGTGCATGGACCGACTATGCATGGTCCATGAGGTGATGCCTTTGTACATTTAAGCAATGGGACCCGCATGTCATTAACTCATAACGAGAAACTAGGTTTTAACTAATCCTCATTAACTCGCTCGAGCCCACACGTCGTGAAACAAAGCGCAATTAAATCAAGACTAATTAATGCTTTGCCCTAAGGGCCAGGATTTGGGTCATAATGACCTTTCTGATCCATGTCCTAATTTGGACAAAAGCAGAGGAGAGGGATGCTCACGGCCCAAGCTTATCGCCGACAAGGCGGACCATGGGGTGGCTCGGGGTGCCCAAAATGGAACCCCTTGGGAAACTCTCCTCGGGCCTGGAATACGGGGTGGCGTGGGTGGCGAGAGAGGTGCTCACCGAGCGGCGAGAAACGTGATGGTGGCGCGTGGCGAAATGGCGTTGCACTTTTCTTGCGATGGTGCTCGGTGGAGGAGGAAAGGGAGGAGGGTAGGCGAGCTTAGGGATGACTTGGTCCGGCTTAAATAGCGAGGAGAGAAATGGCTATTGCGGCGGGAGGTTAGAGGCGGCGTGGCTTGCGTGCGACACGGTGTGTCTGTGTGCGAGGATTAAAGAATCTAGGAGGGGTGCAGGCGGCGCAAGGTGACGCGACGTGCGGCACAAGGCGGCAGATGCCTTTGGGCGGTGTAGGGCGAGGTGGCGGGAGGCGGGTCAAGCGCATTCTAGAAATGTCTTCTGCGACATGGCGATCTGGGCCAACTAGGGAGGAGGGAAAGCGGGCTAGGCCGAGGCCAAGGCGGATTGAAAACTTGAAGATTCAAATTAGAGGAGATTTGAGTTGCACAAATGAATTCAAAATTGAATTTGAATTTTACTCAAATTGGGATGTTACAATATTCGTATTTTCTAGACAAATCGAATTTGAATATTGTTGAATATGAATCTGAATCGAATGTTGTAGCGAATACGAATATAAATCGAATAACTACTCAATTTGATGAGGACATCAACCCTCCGGATCGACCGCTTACTCCACGTCATGGTACAAGGAAGGTCCCCCGTTCCAAGTCAAGCAAGAGTTCGATGGGACACGTTCTAGAATTCAATTCGGCCCGGAGACATCACCGACTTCAAATGTGTATAACTTTCACATACGGAGTTCATTGGAGGTCCACGGGTACTTGATGGAAAGCTTATCTTGTTCTCTTTCCAACGGATCTAACCCAACCTTCAGATTCACTGTCTACACATCGTAATCATCCAAAGAAGGTGATGTGTCTCCTGTTTGGGCCAATTTGGGCCTTGTAATGCTTGGGCCCAAGGGAAGGCGCATATTGTTCATATGGTGCTTGTTCATGTGAGCAGTGTCATGAATAGTCTCACCCTATCTCTTAGCTATGTGCGGCTCCCCCCTCCCCTATTTAAGGTGGTCGCACCCCTCTAGTTTTCTTGGATTTCGTTTAGTTAAAAGTTTGCTACATTGCAACTTCGTGTATTGGATTGCGTCGACTAGGCCAACCACGAATACCGCTTGAATCCGATTTTATCAAATATTTCAATTCTATTTGTAATTTCGATTGTTTATTATCTTGTTCTTGCGTGTTCTTCGATTGCATGCAGGAATTGAACCTCGTGTTTAGGTCAACTGCGTTCTTGAGACGGTTGATAACGACTCGGAGTGTGGTTTAGCGATTGCTTTATGTTCTAGTCGTGATCGGTTAGAAGCCTGTGTCGTCAAAGTCGTTCTCCTCCAAATCGAAGTTATCATCCTATCGGAAGATCGGGATACCCATTGTCTCATCACAATTCGGTCGGATTCGGATATCCTCATTACTTACGTAATGGCAAGATATTTATAATACTATGTCCTCATACATAGCACAATTAATCATTCACTTTATCTATTTCACCTAAAAACATGAATTTACATTAAACTAAAAATCCTTATCCAACCAATTAGCTATACTGCAATAAAATATGTATATTATTTTATCGAATTCGAATATAAATAGTGCGGATAAAATAATATTTCGGATGGCAAAAGTCTATACCATATTCGTATCTATATTTTTTAATGCGAATATGAATACGAATATGGGAGACATTGTTAATTGGATGAAAAAATCTAAACCATGTTTGTATCCAATCGAATACAGGAGTCAAATTAAACAGATAATTTGTATCCGATTGACACTCTATTTGTACCCTATCGAATACAGTAGTCAAATAAAATAGATAATTCATATCCGATTGACACCCTAATATCATCTGCAATCCGCCACTACTAGGAGAGATTTTTGAATTCCAGGGCACGGATCTCCACCAAACTTGGCAGGCGATACGGGAACAGAACACCCCCTTTTACCCTTGCAAGCCTGGAAAAGCGAAATAAATAGCTAGTTAATATATATTTCCTAGTAAGGCAGCGGATTAGAAAGTTAGTGCATATATAGTTTACCAGGAGGTTGTTTTATGTTACCTGCTTTACAACGAATTCTGACGATTTAGCATGGCAACTCCCAATGGCATAGGTTCCGCAGTCTCCCACGGGATTTCCGTAACTTGCAAACTCAATCGCTGAGATGTGTTTGCCTCCTTGGCACCAGAGACGCACTTCTGGATCCTTTCCGTGCGACTGGAGAGACGGAGCGGAGAGCTCATTCACATTACCGCACACCGTTGTGATGGACACTGTGTTCACTGTCATCTCTAGTGGGTTGCCTCCCATTTCCTCAACAAGGACGAGGATGTTGTCTCTAGGTTTCTTCAGGAAGCGCCGTGGTATGTGATACCTTCAGAGTTCAGAAATTCCATGACAGTGAGGTATTGCTTGTAAGGTTATATAGGGAAGAAAAGAGGATTTGTGGTGAGAGACTGAGTTTGAGCTAGCACTAGTTACAGGGATTGAGAGGGCTGCCCACTTGGAGCCTTGATGGAGACCCAATACCGTCCAATGCTCTCTCCGTTGATCCATACTTCACCCTTCCCCATACCTGTAAGGTTCAGTGTCACTGCATCATCGCCCGCTGGTGTGGCAAATGTTGTCTGGCTCACAGAACAAATGATACAGGGTATATAGTTAAGTTTACTGCTCTGAAGAGTAGAGATTTAGCACAAGATTATGAACCAGTTGTTTTTCTGTACCTTGTACCAAGTAAGCGGATGGTATGTCAAATTGTTGGCAGCTGTCCATTCGACACTGTATGATCCTTCTTGCGTGTAGATTCGATTCCCTTCTCCAAATAAGCCCACCTGCATTTAATCTTACAGCTCAGAACCGAGCATCTGATATTGTTCTTTCTATGTACATCCTAAATGAGTTGACTTGGATTTACTTGGTATCCCCATAGCTCATTGTTGAGGAGTTTTACTGGCTGCTGTCCCTGTTGGATGCTCACTTTCCGGATTCAAAGATTCTTCTTTCCATGTGAGCGCCAGAGTCCTTCCAGTTAGCATATGAAAGCTCAATTTGATTCATGGCTAGGTAATTAACTTTGTAAAGTCATCTATTGTTCAAACTTACGGTACTTGGGCTGAGCAGTATTTGTTCTGAAAGGTCTGAACACTCGCTTATTTATTCATTTTACTACAACACAACTCGACTATAAACATATGCATGACACCATATGCCCTGTATTAAGGCAGGCCCTATACTAGAATGTATTGATTTCCACTAATATTTTTCCTTCTTTGCTCTTTGTATTTCACTGCATAGGATAGGTTGTAGAATTCATACCGGTGATCCAACCATAACACTTAGCAATGATATGGCGTTCTGTCCTTCCTTCAAAGAAATATGTGTGTTGAGAACTATATTGCCAGGCCCATCATGACTGCCATGCACACTCCCTGACCATGTTATTGTTGACAGTTATCCAAAATTAAACACAACATTAGATAGGAGTGAACTACTATTGGAAACGCAAAACACATCAGTTCTATTAGAGATATATTGGAGATAAGAATCTGTCTTTTGTATTTCCTTGTCTGTATAGAGTGTATCTATTATACCCTATATATATTACCCATTGAGACTCTTCAATATACACACAATATTTATAATATAGTACCAGAGCAAAGGTTAGGGTTAGCGTTAGCGTTTACTGCCACAACCGCCACCTCCTAGCCTCTGCTCATCCTCCGCTGCCGCTGCCGCTGCCCCCGGGAGGAGCAATCTCCACTCCCAGGAGTGGGCTCCTTCGTGCTTGGCGCAGCAGCATCAACATCACCTTCGTGTAGCACCGAATCCGGCTCCTGCTCTGCTTCGACAAGAGGAAGGCAAGGGAAGGGCGAAGGGCGAACGCTGCTCCTCCTCCTGGATTCTCCATCTTCGTGTCCTCCCAGATCCCCTCTTGCCGCCGGCCTCAATTGGATCTGCTCGATCATGCCGGATCGAACACCCTTAAATCGCCATGCGGCCTCGATTGGGATTAGCAATCTCGATCGAGCGGATGGACCACCGCATCTACGGATCTCAATCAAGGTCTCAGAGCTCGAGGCATCCCTCGTCTCTAGGTGCAGCTTGCGACTCCTCTCCAAGTCTTTGTCAGGCCAGGGAGGGCGAGATCTCGTAGCTATGCGAAAAAGTCGCCTTCTGGAGGACAAGCGAGACATGCGAGGCCGTGCTCGCCGAGCAAATCGAGTGCACCTCCAAGGTGTCACGATGAGATGTGCAAGGTAGTCAAGCTAGTGGGGCGGACACGGCCGATCTTGGCCCGATTGGGATGGCTATGGGGATGGTTTGGTCGTGCTTGGATCTGAAGCATGCCGATTGGTGGTTCGGTTGTGCTGGTGGTTTGGCTGTGCTTGCATCAAAAGCGTGCTTTGGTGCTTCTAGGCTAGTGCTATTTGTTGTTGGTCCTTGGCTCCTTCTTTGTTTGGCTATCGGTGGAGATTGAGTGCAGTGCGGCTAGTTCGCTGAATCTTCTTGCTAGTTATCCTTTTGAGTATTTTCTTCCTTTGTGTCGTTTCTTCCATTCGTCCATCAAGCCCGTACCACTCTGTCTTTGAGTTAAATCTAAGCTATCTGAGTCCATAAATTTATTGTCGATCGTAGAAGCATAGGAATTCCCTTATACATGGCGGCGTAACGCGCTCCGCCTTCTTTACGAGCCGTGTGCGGATCATAGAAGTTATTATGATGTCGTCGCTTCTCTTTTAGCCGCCGCCACAAGCTTCTAAGGCATGGCGCTTACGTACGCCGTCATCTTGGGAAGCGATCTGTATTGTTATGCTTCCACCTATTCCTATTCGACTTGATTTGATAGCTCTCTTTATTCATGTCGGTTTCATCATCTTCTTCGTCGTGTTGCTGCGATCGACTTTCTCAACCCTGCACCTTGTGCTTTATGGGAACATTGCGACCCGAATGGGAGAAGATATTTTGATACTCGGTATGTTTTCAAGAGTTGCATGCTATGCGACATTATCAAGATCCGGACTTTGGATTTTTCATATTTTAGTATCAACATCTTCAAATACAATGCTATTGCATCGCCTTGCATTTGAGGAGGTGTTAGAGATATGTTAGAAATAGGAATTTGTCTTTTATATTTCCTTATCTGTATAAGGTATATCCTTTGTAACCTATATATATTGTTCATTAAGTCTCTTCAATATACACACAATATTCATAATAAGTTCTAGTATGCAAAAGAAGATGGCATAGCCTGAAACATATATATAATTCACGTTAAGTTCCTGGTGGCGTATTTCGTCTTTATTGTTGCTTTTCCTTAAGTGTATACATGAAGAAGATTGGGAAAACCATAAATATCGTATAGGATACTGACCCAAGTATTCATTGTTGACAAAAGCGTGCAATATATGTGCTCGTGACTCGACATTAAAAGCACAAACTGGCCATCATCACCTGGTCTATATTCATAGCTGCATTTGAGGAATTTCCTTATCATACAGTAAACATAGTGTTTGAAGACAAGTAAACTAAGTAAAATGCAAATGATGAAAAACAAGACCTTTGAGGAAGTTTATCTTACCTGACAACATACCAGAGATAATCTGTCTCATCTTCAGTGGTTGAGAGATGTTCAAAGAGCTGGTTTCCAGAGTACATAGCCCTGCTCACGTCTTGAGGAATTGGTTCTTTGAATGCCTTCCAAGTATCAATGTCATTGAGAGACTGTACTACTTCAGCTGTTCTGGAACCACGCTGAGCATTTACCTGTGATAAAACAAATAATGAATAAAAAGATGATGAGAAGTGGTGATGGGATTTCCCTGGATAAATAAAGAGGTCTCACTACAGAATGTAGTTCAATCACCTTGGCTGTTTCAAAAACTACTCTGCTGCAATCTGAGAGAATGCTGATGGACTTAGGGGCCAGTTGCAAGGATATATTACGAAATACTACTTTTGGCGTCTGATTCTGGTTAAAGTTGACTAGGAAAGCCACACATTTCGATTCTGTTTCAAAAACATGTGCCTGGAGTACATCATAAATTATGTGCTTATCTTGATGTAATTTATTGAAATAATGTTTCATAGGTTTACACTGTGTAATTTTACCTCTTGTTCTTGATCTAATGAAAAATTGGAGTGTCTTCCAAATAGCAATGGTTCTGAAGATTGCTTTACTGCGGCATGCAGTTCTCTGAGATGACCCCATGTAGGTTGCCATATTAGACCTGGATAAACAATACAAATAAATTTAATTAAGTACTGTTAAATGGTAGAATGGTGTAAATACATTTAGCATGCCTTCTTTTTTGCATAAAGAGTTACCATGTTCATCAAGAGGAGCTCCATCATAGTAGCTTGTTGTTACATATGAAGAGGCAAACCTCCCAAAGTTTGTTCCTCCATGGTACTGCATCAAAATAAACAGGAAAATGCTAAGAGGTTGTATTGGGAAATGTTCAAAGTTTTTTTTCTTTTATAAAGTCCATACCATGTAGTAGCTCACAAAGCTTCCTCTCTTCCTTGCTATAAAAAGTGCAACTGCAAAGGAAATATCTTCTGGAGATCTCAATTTTGTATCATTACCATATATAGGGTAGCTGGACACAGGAACACTTGAACATTAGGCCTTTTTTGGTAAGTCCATCAGAATGTGAAGATCCAAAACAGAAATGAGCAGAAGTGTCATTGCAACTTACCGAGTTGTCCAATTTTCTGTCCACAATGCAGGCTTGTTAGCTGAGTTTGGTCCTATGAATGTTTCCCCGCAAATGAGCCCGTTGCAGGTATTAATCTGGCCATGAACTTATTTTCAGATGATTTGAATTTTCAGCTAATGACGTGCAATCAGCCAATCAGGTGAAATGGTATAATGATGAACACTGACAATTGGATCTGGAGCATCATTCTGCTTGCACATCATCCATGGAACACCTGTCTGGAGACCTACAGCCATTGCAGCGGCCCAACGGACATAACGTGGGCCACTTGAGATAAATGCAGGCTCAACCATCTGGTATTCATTCTCAATCTGCATTTCAACTTATGTAGTTACATAATAGGCACATCCAAACGGAGAACTTGACACAATTATTAATTCAAGTTAGATTTTCTGACCTGAGAAATGATGATGGGGCCTCCTTGTGGGTAATAAAGCCCTTCATGTTTCATCATGTCTACTATCTTTGTGACAAATGTTTGCATATGTCGCTGCATGGATCAAAACATGTAATTGTTTCTTTAGGGTTATGGCAAATTAAAACTCTGAAACCACCAGCCACAATTCACAATTTTCAGGTTATGGAGTTCAAGAATCCCATCTGACAGGCAGTTAGTTACCTTGAAGGGTTCGTTGTTGCTTCGGAATGTAATGTTTGGAACATCATGAAGCCAAAATGGAAACCCTCTACATGAACAGAAGATATTCAGCATTTGTTGAGGTACTACTTTGTTTTATTCACTGAGGTATTCTACAACTCTTAAAACATTTTAGTCTGTAAGTTCTATTCTTCAGAATATTTTTTAAAAGCAATCCAGTTATCTGCATAGGAATTGTATTCCATTCATTCATACCCGTACTTCCATTCTGCCTCTATGAAGGGACCAATCCTGAGGCTTACATAGAGCCCTTGAGCTTGAATTTCTCTGATGAATTTCACAAGATGGTATCTTCCGTCAAAGTTATACTGATGCAATGATACAATTTAAGCATCTCTTAGTTTTGAACCACTCATTTACTGAATATTTTCCGTGTGCTTTTGACAGACATACATATCAAACTGGAAAGAGCACCTACCTGGCCCTGGACAGGCTCATGAACATTCAGAAGACGTACGTTTGTATCACATCGAGGCCACCTTTCTTGGCTTTCGCAATGAGTTTTGGCCACATCTGTCAATTTTATTATGCACAAAATTCTTAAGAAATGAGTTTTGTGATGAATTGGAAGATGTAGCTTATCAGAAAATTGCTTCAAGGAAGCCAGGAGATGCTATCGAAGCTCATTTCTGATGTTGCTTGAATTTGTCCCAGCCAGACAGACCTTGTCTACGGTCCATATTTTCCATGCCTGAGCTCTGAATGAAAGCATTTGTGCTGTCTATTTACTGCCTAATACGCCTGAGCTATGAGGTAATGCAAGCATAAGATATGCCTCAACATTGATAGTTGTTCTGAATGAGGCAACCAATTAATATCGACGAAATCATTTCAGCTTCATCAAATTTTGCATTGTCTCTTTAATCTGTTCATAGATATATGCCCTTTGGACATCACATGATCTTCGAGATTTAATTTTAAATGTTAATTTATGTACAACATGTTTCAAAATATTACGATATTATGAAAATAATTTCATCAAAAATCTACTATTACCATTTCTACAAAGGGAACCTGTATTTGTAAACTGAGAAATATTTTACAGACGATATAAGGCGAAGCAGATGTGGGAAGACAGAGAGGGGTTAATATGCAGGTCAAAAAAAAAAAATTGTAGTACAGCAGAACAGACATAGCATATCATTATCTTTAGTGTTTCTGGATATCTTATGATTGTATAATTAACAAAATGTTGTAGGAGTTATAGATTACACACACACAAGGGAGTAGCATTCGGGTAATTCATTTCTTGGTCCATTTTCTATAGGGAATCGCTTCTCTCGGAACAAGTTATCTTGTTAATTTTCTTAGCAAAAGTATGTCATTCTTAGCTGAGAGTTAAGGTGCCATGAACCTTAGTTCAGAATGGAGTAAACATCTGTTAGGGAGAAGTCAGACGGTGATGACTTGAGGTAGAACAGTGCTAGGCGAAGAAACCTTTGGTTGGGGAGAGATGGATCTAGGCGGCGGCTGGGAGAGACGAGCTAGACTTAAGGAAATACTTCCTCATTGTTGATTGTTTCCTTAAAGAATATACAATGTCATCTCTTTTATAGGGATAACTTGACTTAACCTCTAAGAAAGAATATCTCAATTATAGAAACAAACAAACTAAAGATAAGCTTTCAAACTAATTAAATCAATCTAATCCCTAACAAAGAAAACTATTTGCGGGTAAACAGTAAACATATGAACAGTATGTACATGAATAGTAACCACGCCAGTGCCATTGCACCTCTCTTAGTGAAACAGCTCGTCCTCGATTGCAACATAAGGAACAAACTCCTCCGATGGGGTGGGCTAAATCTATTGGAGCATTATCTTCAACCGACTTCATCGACTCGATCGGGTTGTCTAGTAAGGATAGCTTGTACGAAGTTATGATGTTGACTCTGATACCAAGTTGTTATGAACCTTAGTTCATACTGGGGTAAACATCCATCGGATGGAGGTCGGACGGCGACGACTTGAGGTAGAATAGCGCTAAACGAAGAGGGCACAGGTTGGGGAGGGATAGATCTAGAATAACTAGCACTGGGGAAGAGAGACCAAAGCTAGACTTATGGACTTGGGAAATACTCTTCATTGTTGATTGCTTCCTTAAAGAAGATACAATATCATCTCTTTTTATAGGGATAACTTGACTTATTTGAGAAAGAATCTCTAAATTATAGAAACAAATTAACTAAAGATAATCTTCCAAACTAACCAAATCAATCTAAACCCCAGCAAAGGAAACTATTTACGGTAAACAGTATACGTGTGAACAGTAACCACACCCATGCCATAAGGGCCCGTTTGGAACGCAAGAATTTCATAGAAGTTTATCTGAATTTTCAAAGAAATAGTTCAATTCACGTGGGATTACAGAAACCCCCTCCCAAATGATGCATAAGAGTTGATAGTTGATACCAAGACACGAGTCAAAAAAAAAAAAAAACTCTTTGTTTGAAGCACACCTTGTTCAGGTGCCTGTATTGTATCAGAGGCTAATTGTTATTGATAATATGTGGTAAAACAAATATAAAACCGGTATCAGAACACAGTTCCCGCATGTTGCAATGAACAAAAAACAACACGAATCATAACAAAAAGTTCCCTCTCTTGACAGGATGCCAGCCGCCGTGTAAATTTCACAATAATAATACTAATCAATGTCGGTAAGGCCGTTCACCTGTACTATGAATGCATCCATATCATCAAAATAGTTTCATTCATCTACATCATGAACTGCTGTGCGTCAGTTACAAAAGCACATATAAGCAAGTTGCTTCTCTCTTACCACAAAGATTTTTTTTAAAAAAAGAGAGAGAGAGAGAGAAAGCTATATATTCTACATCGTCTCTATCTCTGTCAAAGAAAAACTGGACATTGAACATAGTTTAGTACCGTTGAAAAGTACAGCAACATCAAACCCAGGGTTTGAGAAACTGGAATCGGGCCTAAAACTGGAAGAAGCCCGGTTGCGGTTCCGGCCTTTTTTCTTGAATTTTTTTTTCGAAATTTTGGGATTGTTATTCAGAATTGAGTTTGGAGGAAACCCGGTTCCGGTTCCGGCCTTTTTTCTTGATTTTTTTTTTCGCAATTTGGGGATTTTCTTTTCAAAATTGAGTTTGGGATATAAAGTAGATGCAATATATAAGACGAATTTAATTGAGAGTTTTTGGTGGGTGAACCGAGTGATCAATACTGGAGTACAAAAAACGAACCCCCACAAGGATCAAAGAACCGGTACCGGACGGAATCCGGTAGGGGCGGGAGCGATGCCGGCGGCTACTGGTTTTCTGAAAAAATATGGTTGAATTTCGTTTGAATTTGCTTAAAAATCAACTAAAATTTAAAATTTGAATTTGCAAATTCCGAAGAAAAAAAACCGGCCGGGATTTTGGATCCCAGACCCTGGCCGGTAACCGACGGTTACCAGCTAGGAATTTTTCCCCTAGACCGCTACCAGTTTGACCGGTTTTCGTCATAAAACTATGAACCACTGTGTTATAAGGACAAATAAAATAAAAAAAGGGCTTTTATGAAATATGGATAATTCTTATACTTCAACATTCCCCCTCATATGTAGACTCCCTCAGGTCTAAGAGAAGTGGAATAGAAGTGTGCTACAATTATTATTTTTAACTACGTCAAGACCTCTTGGCTCTGATACCACATTGAGTTACATGTATCAAACTATTCACCCAAAATCTTAAGCTGCTGAGGTAGAACAAACAATTCACCTATACTTCAACACATCCACCTCACGTATAGGCTCCATCGGGTCTAAGATGTGGAATAGAAGTGGACTGCAAAAAAAATATTATACTAGCCAAGTCTTAAACCCAATACCTCTTGGTCCTAATACCATATTAAATTTTATGTACTAAGCAGTTCACCCAAAAACTTAAAGTCAACCAGGAAAAAAGCTTTTAGTGCAGTGCATCTAGCCGGAGAACAGCATCCTCCTGATGCCATTCACTATAGCAAAGCCCTCTACCATCATAGGTAACAACATCTAGTCCCACCCCATCTCCTTCCTGCTCTCCCCGCCGGCTTTCCGCCGCCGTGGTGGACGCGTACACCGTCAAGACGACTAGCACCACCGTGACGGCTATGTTTCTCGACATCTTGGAACTCTTAGTACGTGCAAATATATACTGCGCAAAGGTGATAGGAAAGGTCATGCATATTGGTGCTAGGTTGCTATATACGCGTGTGCTAATAAAGTTTGGCCTGGTGTTTGCTGGTTTCTTGGGTGCCTGCGTGATTAGTACTGCAAGATCGCTGGTTTTACAAATTATTTGATATTGTATTTAACGTTGATATGTAGAAAAAGTATATATATTATACATATTATTATTATTTAAAAATATATAGCTGTGTCCCGTGTCGCTATTTTTCAGGAAATAATGAATCATGTGTTCGACACGTGTCCGTATCCCTGTATCATATGTTTCCAGGCTCAAGAGCAGAGCACATTTATCTTGATGCACCAATCACATGGCCGGAAACAATAAGCATAACTATAGTCACTAGACCTTCTATCTCTAAGCAAAATTCGTAACAAACGATGCATGCAAGCATGCACGTTCGAAAGTGAAGAAAGTGATCATTAACTAAGATCCGAGAGCAGAGCAGGTCACCATTCCCAACTTTCGGTTGGGACGAGTTCACCACAGATAATTAACCGTTTCCACTTTCCAGTGATCACCAATCAAATGACAGACGGTGGTTGTGATGCTGCGACGTGTCCTTTCCGATAAAGCAGAATTGAGTGATAACACAGCAATTAACGGCACCAATAAGTTGGCATAATGTGGGTTGAACTGTGCACGCACGGACGGTCCGTGCGCAAGCGCAATGATTTGCCGATGGTATGGAGCGAATCGGAGCCGTTCGACGGTAGAGAGGCTGGAGAGCGCATGGAGTCAGGAATCGGAGTCCCAGCCTGATTTTGCACTCCGACCATCGCAATTCCCAGCAGGAAATGACCTGACCATTGGCTACATTTGATCAGCGAGCATAAGCTTTACAGTGCCAGCTAAGCTGCGTTTATTTCATTGCCACTGCTCCTCTTTCGCCGTATCCGAACAAAGAGGAGCATTCTGCAGTTTTGTACCGTGGTTTTAAGAGGTTTTTAACCGTGGTTTTCTACTTCCTGATCGTATGCCCTGACACTGCGAAGTGGCTGGCCTAGGGTGCTCCGACTGCTATCAATATCAAAATGGAAAAAGGGGGGGAAATCCGGAGAGCAAAATAGCAATATCAAAGCAATGAAGCGATTACCTCGGGGGTGCTTCTGGTATAGTGCATCTCTCCGGAGAACAGCATCCTCCTCGTGCCATCCACAACCAAAGCCCTACCATCGTACGTGACCTCTCCTCGCACGCCATGTTCTCCTCCCTCCTTCCCCGGCCCGCCGCTTCCTGCCGCCGCCGCCGCCGCCGTGCGCACAGTCATCATGACGAGCGCCACGGCGACCGCCTCCGCGACTGCCATGCCTCTGCACATCTTCGATCTCTAAAGTGGCCTCTTGCAGTTTTCTGCTCGACTCAACGAGGCAATATGCCAATGTTCATTCTTGGGAGAACAGGCAGTTGAATACGGTAGCGTGCGCATATATATATATGTATGCACCGCATATAGATGGCAGGGGAAGTGAATGGACAGACTATAAAGTGAGCAACTAACTTATGAGAGTAGGTCACCACATTCAACTTTCAGATCGGACAAGTCCACCCACGAAGAAACCCATTTCCGGTGATCATCATTGATCAATGATGCGGTGATGATGGACAGTTGTGCTCGACGTGTCCTCTCCGTTAAAGCATAAACTAGGGGTGGGTGCTCCAACTAGGTATAGCAGCAGTGCAGTGACCAGTACGTAACAAATTGCCATAATGCCGTTTCAAATGGTGCACACGGCGTTCACGCGTGTCAATCTGTTTTGTATTCCCCCCACCCATGATAGGTATGGCGGAACTGCAAGTCTGCAAATACTTACATCTGTGAACATATGCACATGATAGATCCTCACCATCCAGCCAGCCATCTCGGTCTTCAACCCTTTCATCTCATTTACCGCTCTCATCCGCCCCATCCTCCTGCACCTCCCCGCCGCTAGGGTTCGTGTGCGAAGCCCCCGCACCACCCCTATGTCGCGCCACACCTCCGCCCGCGTCTCACCTTACCTTGACCGGCCACGCCTTGCCCTCTGCGCCCTGGTCCCTCCTGCATCAAGTGCCCCATTGAGGTACATTGGATTTATATTGTCTATTTTTGTCGGTGATGAACGAGGAATGTCGATTGATTTTGGGCGGGCTTATCTTGGATGTTGCGGCGCCATGGATTTGGTGGACGATGTGAGCAGCGTCCTGTACCTCTGCCAAGTACATGTGCCCCCTTTGCGCCGCATGGATTCAATGGAAGATGTGAGAGTGTAGGGTTATTTGCAATTTTTAAATTCGAATGATTACTGTCGTTCTGGTGCTAAGTCATCCTTACCGCTGCAGGGTTCGTCGTCCACACCGGTAGTTAATGACGACTTGACGCTTGCCGTGGGGATGATTTTTTAAGATGAGGATGTAGCCCTCGAGTTTTACAAAGCATATCGCATGTTCTTTGCTTCTCCGTTCGTATTGGAGCGTGACGACCACAAACAGTGTTTTGCAATGGGGACAGTACTATTGTGGCAGACGTGGCTGGAAGGAAGAAAAATGTAAGGACAAGTTGGAGGTCAAAATGAAGAGGTCATGCGAGTCTAAATTGAGTAGGTGTGGGTGTGAGGCCATGTTTGGTATCAAACGGACTAAGGACAATAAGTTTAGATTAGAGGCATTTGTGGAATTGCATAACCATGGTTTTGTCTCACCTAGTAAACAACACTTGTTTCGTTCTAATAGACAAGTAAATAAGAAGTCAAAGACCACATTGTTCGCATGCCATCAAGCTAGCATTAAGACCAACTGACATATTGATGTTTTCATATTTGCTTTGTAGGGCCTCCAACGTGGCTAAGCAGGAGGTGGCTGCAAAGGAGCTAGGTGGCTAAGCAGGTGGTCCAAAGGTGGCTAAGCAGGAGGTCCAAGGTGGTCCAATTGACATGTTTTCATATTTGCTCTATTTCAAAAATGTTGAGCTTCAGATTTTGTTCTGGACTCATGGACATGTAATTGGTTTATGTTTCCACTATTCTGGATTGGCAGTGTGTTGAACTAAGATTCCAGAAATCATGGCAGTGTGTTGAGCTTCAGATTTTGTTCTGTACTCATGGACATGTAATTGGTTTCGAAAACCAATTTTGAATATTTGGTCAATTGTTAGTTCTCCTTCTCCAGAATATCTTGATGTATGCAATCCGAAAATGCAACATGATAAAGTAATGCTACAGTATGTCAAAGTTTCAAAACCCAATTTTGATGAATGTTCTCCTTCTCCAGAATATCTTGATGAATGTTTCGAAAACCAATTTTGAATGTTTCTTGTTTGATTCCTCAATATGTCAAAATTCCTTGTGTGCATTACGCAATACCAATGTTCCTAGTTTTGTTTCTAATACCAGAAAACAAATCTGGCGCACACTGCCATCAAACATTTCAAGTTCAAACAACCAAATCAAAATGCAACCCAGCACCTACATTTGGATCATTCATACAACACAAAACATGCAACTCATTCACTCATACAAAATTGAAATCATACATTATTTGCGATCGATACTACATGGCGCATTACGGTTCACGGATACATGACACATTCGGTTCACAAACACATTTAATTGACATTATTCGCAATGAAAATTCCTAGAAAGAATATTAAACATGCAACAAGAACCATTTTAAACTTCTCATCTGCGGCATTGGTGATTTCAAGATTGACTCGTTAATGCGGTCGACGACTTGTTCATTTCATTTAAATGTGCCAACACATGGTCGTCAACATGGGAAATTATTGGATATGTTCGGTGTGCATTCTTGAACTTCACACAATGTTCCTCTTTTTGTCTGTTCCATGAAATGCAACTTGACGGATGTCTCATATTGATCTTTCCACATAAAAGTGTATAGCAGGTAGAATATACGCACAAAAGCGAGCAAGGTGATAAAACATAAGTGTCTCCTCAAACATCTATCTTCTAAACATAGCTAGGCATAATGATCTAGATCTAGATCTATAAATAAGGAAAAAAAGGTTGGTCCATTTGTATTCAAACAATCCTCGTTGTTATTGTTAGGGCATTTGTAATACTCTTTTTCTCGATTCTTGAGCTCCCAAACACTACCCAATTTATGGGAATTGGTCGTTTTTGCAGTCACAACCCCCTGGAGGTAGGAGTGCGTTGGGCTTAACACCTAGTCCATGGGTGATCCCTCTCCTTTTGCCTCTACGGCGAACGCGAACACGGTAGCGGAAGGGTGGGGCCGTGTGGACTCCTCTCTTCGACCCATCCAATTCCACTGTGGGCCAAGCGCGAGCGACCCGACCATCGAAGCCTCACACGAGCTCTGTGCATAGCAGTTGTCGCGTCGGTTCGACAGCCGGCATCGTGGTTCTGGACGTGAGTCGGTTGCCTCTTGCCCCGTCTAAAATTAGTAGGTCCTCTGACGATAAGCGCGCTAAGGCTGCGAAGAGTAGATTGAGGGCGTCAGCGTGATTTCAAAATCAGCAAAAACAGGCGAACCTTGATGTTATTTAAGTAAACCACGGGGGTTGTGAAAAAAAGACATGAAGGACATTGACGTGATTTCAGAAACGTCAGGGCTTTCTGCAAAAAATAACATGGAGGACATCCGCATGATTTCGGAAACAACAGAGGCCTTTTTCCGAGAAAAAAACGAGCCCAAAGTGATTTGGGAAACTAGGTCTTTTCGCAAAAGGTTGACTCGGAGCTCCTCCGGGCCGGCGAACCCTTTGGCCATTAGAAAGAGAATATTCCATTCCATATTTCCATGCCTGCTCAACTGAATCAGTGGAAGGTTTGCTTGATACTTGTACGATTGAATCAGCGGGTTTCACGCTATAACTGCAACAATGATAAAATTCCACTCAATAGTGTTGGGACACATGGATGCATGATGAATCAACAGCATTCAACAGGTTTGGGTTTCTACTGATTTACGTATACCATCTCTCTCTTTTTTTTCACAAAACCAAAAAAGGAAAAAGAAAAGGAACTGACCCAATCAGACAGGATTTAATTGTCGGTACAGTGGAGCGGTTGAGCTAGCTTTGAACGCCCACGAATCATGATTCATGATGGGCCTGCACCCGTGGGAGCAAAGGCTGCCTCAGTCGAGCTATCAGTTATGACTCATAGTAGCATATAGCCCAGTACGCATCATGATAGCACCGAGCTAGGTCGAACTCCCCGGCCGAGTTTTTTTTCTTCCTCTGATTTGGGTACTTTTGATTTGTAACAGTAAATGTATCATTTGTTCGTACAAAATTATAAAAATGACACCATGAAATGCTAGACAGGCGACGCGTGTGTCTGCAAGCGTTCTTAGAACACAGCAGGAGACTAACAGTGCGGCGGGATGGAAGAGACCATGTACCGCACTTGGGGAGCGAAGGGTAGGTGATCCATGCACAAGAAGCCTCGAATGCATGCATGTCCGTCTATTCTTAAGTTTTCTACCATAGTCCAAGAGCATATACATCAGCTGTCGCGACGCCTCCTGCCATTGTACCCCGTCCTCCCGCGGTACAGGAGCACTACATGTGACACGCGACACCTATCTATCCTTTCGCGTTCACACGAACAGAAAGTAATTTTGCTATTAAACTCCTCCCGGCTTACCATTTCCAGTACTATAATGTTGCTGCACGGCACCGGCTTCTCCTCTCTGTGTAGGATTCAAGAAGATTCAAGACGAGCCACTGGTCCCTGGCGAGTTGTCGCCGTGTCGACAGGCGTTCCCTTGGGTCGATCGATCTCGGCCATTTTTTTTTGTTGTTGTTGGATCCTAGAACGGGGGCACCGCACCGTACTGCTAACCATCATGCTGCTTAGAAACCTGAACCAATGCCTGTACATACACGAACGTCGATGTGGGTCGTGGTTTGCACGAGATCGTTCCAAAATTCCTTGTGTGCATTCTGCAATACCAATGTTCCTAGTTTTGTTTCTAATACCAGAAAACAAATCTGGCGCACACTGCCATCAAACATTTCAAGTTCAAACAACCAAATCAAAATGCAACCCAGCACCTACATTTGGATCATTCATACAACACAAAACATGCAACTCATTCACTCATACAAGAATTGAAATCATACATTATTTGCCAGTCGATACTACATGGCGCATTACAGTTCACGGATACATGACACATTACAGTTCACAAACACATTTAATTGACATTATTCGCAATGAAAATTCCTAGAAAGAATATTAAACATGCAACAAGAACCATTTTAAACTTCTCATCTGCAGCAGCTGATTTCAAGATTGACTCGTTAATCTGGTCCGACGACTTGTTCATTTCATTTAAATGTGCCAACACATGGTCGTCAACATGGGAAATTATTGGATATGTTCGGTGTGCATTGCTGAACTTCACACAATGTTCCTCTTTTTTGTCCTGTTCCATGAAATGCAACCCAGCCAGATGTCTCATATTGATCTTTCCACATAAAAGTGTCGCAACCGGTAGAATACTTCTGCACAAAAACAGAGCAAGGTGATAAAACATAAGTGTCTCCTCAAACATCTATCTTCTAAACATAGCTAGGCATAATGATCTAGATCTAGATCTATAAATAAGGAAAAAAAAAGGTTGGTCCATTTGTATTCAAACAATCCTACGTTGTTATTGTTAGGGCATTTGTAATACTCTTTTTCTCGATTCTTCGAGCTCCCAAACACTACCCAATTTATGGGGAATTCGGTCTCGTTTTTGCAGTCACAACCCCCCTGGAGGTAGGGGTACGTTGGGCTTAACACCTAGTCCATGGGTGATCCCCTCTCCTTTTTGCCTCTACGAGCGAACCAGAACACAGCCGCGGAAGGGGTGGGGCCCGTGTGGACTCCCCTCTTTCGACCCATCCAATTCCACTGTGGGCCAAGCCGAAGCCGACCACGACCATCGAAGCCTCACACGAGCTCCTGTACGCACGCGGTCCGCCCGTCAGTTCGGCAACCGGCATCTGTGGTTACGGACGTGAGTCGGTTGCCTCTTGCCCCCGTCTAAAATTAGTAGGTCCTACGACGATAAACGCGCTAAGCTGCGAAGAGTAGATTGAGGGACGTCAACGTGATTTCAAAAATCAGCAAAAACAGAGCGAACCTTGATGTTATTTCGTAAACCACGGGGGGTTGTGAAAAAAAAGACATGAAGGACATTGACGTGATTTCAGAAACGTCAGGGGCTTTCTGCAAAAAAATAACATGGAGGACATCCGCATGATTTCGGAAACAACAGAGGGCCTTTTTCCGAGAAAAAAAAACGAGCCCAAAGTGATTTGGGAAACTAGGTCTTTTCGCAAAAAGGTTGACTCGGAGCTCCTCCGGGCCGGCGAACCCTTTGGCCATTAGAAAGAGAATATTCCATTCCATATTTCCATGCCTGCTCAACTGAATCAGTGGAAGGTTTGCTTGATACTTGTACGATTGAATCAGCGGGTTTCACGCTATAACTGCAACAATGATAAAATTCCACTCAATAGTGTTGGGACACATGGATGCATGATGAATCAACAGCATTCAACAGGTTTGGGTTTCTACTGATTTACGTATACCATCTCTCTCTTTTTTTTCACAAAACCAAAAAAGAAAAAAGAAAAGGAACTGACCCAATCAGACAGGATTTAATTGTCGGTACAGTGGAGCGGTTGAGCTAGCTTTGAACGCCCACGAATCATGATTCATGATGGGCCTGCACCCGTGGGAGCAAAAGGCTGCCTCAGTCGAGCTATCAGTTATGACTCATAGTAGCATATAGCCCAGTACGCATCATGATAGCACCGAGCTAGGTCGAACTCCCCGGCTGAGTTTTTTTTCTTCCTCTGATTTGGGTACTTTTGATTTGTAACAGTAAATGTATCATTTGTTCGTACAAAATTATAAAAAATGACACCATGAAATGCTAGACAGACGACACGTGTAATCTGCAACGTTCTTAGAACACAGCAGGAGACTAACAGTGCGGCGGGATGGAAGAGACCATGTACCGCACTTGGGGAGCGAAGGAGTAGGTGATCCATGCACAAGAAGCCTCGAATGCATGCATGTCCGTCTATTCTTAAGTTTTCTACCATAGTCCAAGAGCATATACATCAGCTGTCGCGACGCCTCCTGCCATTGTACCCCGTCCTCCCGCGGTACAGGAGCACTACATGTGACACGCGACACCTATCTATCCTTTCGCGTTCACACGAACAGAAAGTAATTTTGCTATTAAACTCCTCCCGGCTTACCATTTCCAGTACTATAATGTTGCTGCACGGCACCGGCTTCTCCTCTCTGTGTAGGATTCAAGAAGATTCAAGACGAGCCACTGGTCCCTGGCGAGTTGTCGCCGTGTCGACAGGCGTTCCCTTGGGTCGATCGATCTCGGCCATTTTTTTTTGTTGTTGTTGGATCCTAGAACGGGGGCACCGCACCGTACTGCTAACCATCATGCTGCTTAGAAACCTGAACCAATGCCTGTACATACACGAACGTCGATGTGGGTCGTGGTTTGCACGAGATCGTTCTGTTGTTCGTTCTTTCAGGACCTCATCGTCGATCGAGCTTGACTGGAAGGGTACGAGTAGCTGACAAAGTTGAATTCATTCTCTCCGAGAACATGTTAAGAAAGACTGAGCAGTGAGGAGGCAGTTGGTCAAACACCTCAGATGATACTTAAGATACAAACAAACAGACACATCGCATAATACAAACGGCGGTTTATTGCTTTATGCACCCGTCCGCCCTGCTCAACAAACAAACAGACACTCAGAGCAGACAGGTTTACATGCAGCGGATCAGCTTTTGGCTTTACAACAGCAAAGTGATTAGGAGTTCAGGAGTACAGGCTACAGCTGACCAAGAGGATAGAATACAGCACATCACAGTGTCAAACACACACACACACACATACGGAGTGGAGGTTATTGATGTAGTTACTTATTGCTCTTACAGAAGCCTTGGTGGTAAAATTTCCCAGGAGGCTTGTTAATGTCAAGCCAGGAGCCAGAAGTTCTTCTGCCACCGGGTGCTGATGAGGTAGCCGCCGACGCCCTTGCTCTGCCGCCTCACCGCCAGAGTCAGGCAGTCGGCCCTGTTGATGCACTCCTCCACGAACTCCTCGCCGCTGCTCCGCATGAAGCTGCATTTGCAAAACACACGCACAAGACATTTGCTTGACTAAGGCAGTTCAATTACATGGTGAAAAGGCAACTTTCCCTCGGTAACTTTCCAGACGCTGTAAGCTTTTCGTGTGGGTTTCAAACTTCAGATGTTACTATCACATGAGTGGTACAACAGCAACAGCGAGCCAGCAATGTCAGGGTACACAGTACCTTACAGTACTCCTATCAGGGCATGTACACACACGGAGGTGGTTAGATAGCCCGTGCGCGGTACAATCTACACTGGCCCGACTGAGTATGCTGTGCCTGAGTTGACACTCCGGTCAGCGGGCGCTGAGCCGGTCCGGTACGCACAGTGTCGTGTCTAGCGTGACACTACGGCGACTGAGGAGGCCGGACACGGCACGGCCGCGGCGAGGCACGCCGGCGCGGAGGAGGACGGGTGTGGTGGGGTGTGGCCGAGCTCGGAGGCGACCGGCGATGGCCGAACCGACACGGCCCACCAACAGTGTTGGCCAGACAACCGCCAACCAACAGTGTTGGGCTAGGACCAGGGATTTGTATACCGGCCGAAAATCGGCCCTACCGGTTCTACCGTCCCCCGTTAGAACCATAAACCGGCGCCGAAATTCCCGGTTTTGCCCGGTTTTTGTTGAATTTTGATCAAATTTTGACCGAATTTGACTTTTTTAAATTTAAAATCCGAACAATTCAAAAAAAATTTGGAAAATTTAGGCCGATTATCGGCCTTGCCGGCCACCACCGGTATAAAAAATCCCTGGCTAGGACAACACCACACGACAGGCCGACGTGCCGTGCCGTGCTCCGGTCGGCATTCCGACCTGCTGTGTCCCGACTAGTTAAACGGGACTAATCATGCCCGTGCCGTGCCGGACGGCCATCTGACCATCACTAGCTACACGCCGGACAGTAGCCCCAGAGCTGCTTCTGCAAGACGCCGTGGTTCCAGCTCAGGGCCACAAACGCACCTGAGCTCGGGCGTGGTTGTTGGTGGAGGTGGTGAAGAGACGAGAAGACAGCGGGGGCGGCTGGGAAGACGGTGGCGATGGCCGGGCAGGGGCAGCTGGAAGGACGGCGGCGGCGACCCAATCTTTGACGACGACATTGGCGATCGAGATCTTCCATAGCGACGGCCTTCAAATCTGGACGAAGACGACGGCCGGGGTGGACGGATTTGGGTTTCGACGACCGGATCCGGCTGGATCAGGACGGCGGCGAACCTCCGGGAGACGACGAGAAGGCCACGACGGCGCTAGGGCTGGGCGAGTGCAGAGGGCGTATACACTGGCGGTAGGCGAGGGCAGATACGAGTGAGAGGAGGCCGCGCGACGCTCGCCGGATCGGCGAGGAAGACGACCAGAGCATGGAGGTGGCGGTCGGACGGGAGAGGGAGGCCGGAGGGAAATGAATGTGGGAGAGACAGGAGGGAGAAAAAAAAATAGAGTCTGACATGTGGACCTGGGGTGGTTTTGTGATATGTTTTTTGTTCCCAGGGTAAACTTTTGAATAAAAATAGAATTAGAGGGCCGATATAGGAAATTTTGTGCTCTAAAATGAAAATTTTATTGTTGAACCACTAAAACCACCTTGCATGGAGTAGATGAGAGCTTGGACGTTGTCTTGAGTGAATTGTGCCTGAGTAGAGGATGAAAGCACCACTTGGGACTACAAATGCATTGTACACGTCCTCATGGTCTATTGCTAGTCGATTCATTTAGGGGATTTTACGCTGAAACGGGGACAAGGAAAGGCATCTCTGGTTTTTGGATAGCACATGGCTCTTGCTGTCTATTAGTTTTTCTTCACGAAAGGCAGTGTCCCCGTTCCTGCTTTGATAAAAAGTTTGTTCTGCAAATTGCCTGCTTCCCAAACAGCTTAATTCTTTTGAGAATTTTAGACATGGACAGCTCTTAACATTTTGTTTATAAAGAACAATGGGCTTGACGGTGTGTGATGGGCTCTGCCAGCTATCTAAGATTCTCCCTTTTACCTTTGTACAGAGCTATTCTATTCTGCGACAAGGGATATAGATTGGGGCATGGCATGCAGATGCATGTTGTGCAGTAGCAGCAGCAGCAGCAGCTTACCAGCAGAAAGGAGATGGCTTGCGTTGGCTCACCACCAGCACAGATGCCTCCAGCTTCTTCACCTGGCTGAGGACGGTGGACAGCTTGGGCCCTTGGATCACAAGCGCTTCGACCTCCACCTAACATTCATCCAAAACCAATTTTGTAACATTGCATGCAGCATGAGCCCTCCCTTTTCACGGGCTAAAAGACGAGGAATAGTGCATGAACCCACTGCTAACAATCACAGTGAAGTACACTGAGATGCTGGTTTATTATTCAAATAGCAAGTCACAAAAGACTACTTTTCGTTTTAGCCCAATAAGGCCGCGAAATTTGTGTGCAGCCGTTAAAGTTGCTTCTAAACTGTTATTGTGGTCCTCGAATCCGCAAAATTTGAGAGATTTTGGCCATTATCATTTACATCTAGGTGGGAACCCCACAATTCCCTCTCTTTTTTTAAACGTTGCTTTTACGAAGTTGAGGCCTTTTAGCTTTAGGCCTGCCATGATCCATCAATAAAAAGTTGGCTATGATGATTCCCTGTCCTGTCATGAATGTTAAGATCCGATCTATGAACCTAGCATAACTCTTGCCTCCAGGTGGCCAAGTTCCCCAAGAACCAAAAGCACTTGATCTGAGAAAAGCCACAAAAATAACCGCAGCTTTCTCTAAGGAGAAATGTTACTGTTCTGTGCTATATATGCTTGAAGAAGCCAATAATAACCTACGGCTACAATCACTTGACTCGACAGAAATCAATGAAACCAGCATTTTGCCTTCATTCTCTATATTACTTATGATCCTGAGACAAACTACATTACTTATGATTCTGAGACAAACTAAGTAACACATTTTTTTTTTCTTGGAAGAAAATGTGCAGAAGTTCGTAAACGCATCGGGGTCACTGTAGGGATGAATTAGTAAGGATACTTTGTAATATCGTCGTGAGCATTAAATTCTCCATGGGTTAAGGCAGATGGCGTTAGGGTCACTTGGCCCCAATACTAATACACTGCTGTAGTGTACAACTTAAGGTCATAACCATAATGCAAACTGTAGAACACATCACAGTATGAATTATACTGTATAGCGCTGTAACTTCTGGTCCTAAAACAAGCTGCAATTTAGTGCGATTTGAGTGATTAAGAGCTTTAAGCACACGCACCTCGGGCTTGCAGGCTTTGCAGAGCGCGCCAAGGGAGTTGGCGAGCGCGGAGGCGTCCTCCCCTCCTCCGCGGCGGCTGCCCTGCGGCAGGACGTGCAGCAGCGTGAGGAAGTCCCCCTTGTTGGCGACGTGGGTGAGCGCCCACATCATGGCATGCTTGGCCCCGGAGCTCTGGTCCACCACCACCATCACCCGCTTCCTCCCCGCCGCGGCTTCCTCCCTGGTCCTGCTGCATAACCCGCCGCCGCGGTGGCTCCTCGTCCTCGCCTTCTTCCTGGACCACCGCCTCGACCCCCGCCTGCCGCCGCTGCCGCACTCCCACTCCTCCAGCTGATGCGGCGCGCCGCTGCCGTCGCTCGACCTCAGCTGCCGCAGGAAGTGCTCGCTGCTGCCCCCGCTGCTCCCCATCGACCTCCCGCCTCGCAGCGCAGCGCTCGGCTCGGTGCGTGTGCGTGTGCGTGTGCGTGTGCGCGTGCGCGTTGCGGTGTGGTGTGTCTCGTGCTGGGCTTTGGTGCGCGTGTGTGATGTAACGTTGTTTCTCGTTTTAAAGCGGAGACAGGGCAGCACTGGCGAGTGGTGAGAGTTGTAAGGGTAGAAAGGACTCGGAAAATGGCGCAGGTGAATACGGATGATGAAAATAGAAAAGAAAGGCGGGACAAGTGGAGGAATTTCAGGGAGTTTTCGTTTATACGCTATCAAGATTTTGGTAATATCAAGATTTGAGCAAAAAAAATATTATTTGGATCGTAGTTATACCAATTCACAGTTAATGCCAAAATTGATATATTCGGATGGTAATTATGCTAAAATTTGCTAAAAATGCAAGTACGACACATGAAACTCGTATGATATATATTCTTTTTGCACCAAAATATACCAACAGTGGTTTTATTTTATTGATTAAATGACAAGGAACACAACTGTAGCCTTTGAATTAAACTTGACATGCATTTATTGCTACTATTCCCATCCAACCAAAGGTTGCCACGTAATCAGCTCAATGCACCACTGCCACGCCAATTTTTGGCGGAATTTGGCGCGAAACTACGCCAGAATTGGGAATAAAACCATTGTCGTTATCAAAATTTCAGCGGTAACGGAACTAAACCAAACACTAGTTAAATTTTAAAAGTACTAATAAAATTTTAATTTGGTTAGTTCCGGCATTCAACCAAACAGCCCCTAAGTGCCAGGTTGTACGTCGTTCATATAAACCTGTTCCTAATCTCCTAGATAGTCATTTCGTTTTATGTTGGACCAGCCGGCGACGGGAGGGGTGAATAGGAGTATAACTCTTTTTCGATCTTTGTGGTATTCAGTTTCTTTTTCACCTCAATAACTATAGAAGCTATTAAGATAAAAACACAAGCATAGTAAAAGTCTTATGTTGAAACTGATGACCCCCGAGGCAAAATACCAATATACGACACAGAGGCCCGTCAGACTGTCTAACCTGTTTGGTCTGACTGAGCAGCGGTTGGTCTGGCCGCCTGACTGGCCGGTATGGCCGTCGGGTGCCTAATAGTAGTATGCGAAATTCACAAATCGATCTAACTTTATATTCTGTGATCCAAATCCCCTGAAATTTCTACCATAGCTCATTAAGAAGGTCAATAACCTATTCAAATCGACGACCGGGATGATCAAGACTAAGGTTCCATGAATTTCTTAAATGATATCAAGAAGACACAATAACCGAAGAAATTCGAACTTTGATACAAAAACTTACTCATGGGTGAATGATGGTCAAAATAACCCTACATGGATTCCCACTTGTCCTAGCAAGCTAGATCACAACAAAAGACTTAAGGAAAACCAAAAGAACACATAAAATATGTACATATCAAAGATAGAGCAACCACAAGAGAGAACTCATATTAGAACAAATCTTACTTGTATTGATTCAGATATTGTTGGTTTATAGTCACTACACCATAAAGAACAAAAGCTCAACACTTGAGCACACAATCAATCCATCTCCCTCAAACCCTAATCTCCTCTTTTTCCACTTTCTCCAAATCACAAATTAGGTTTCTACTTGGAAGGACTCAAAAGATGCAAATCATGCACTCCTTACTTGTGTAGTGGAGACTAGTCAAGAGAGAAAATTTTATCGGGCGCCCATTAAAACCACATACAAACGAGTCTGCACTCACACGTGCTTCTCAAAGCGAATGACAAACTGAGGTTCCCGAATCAGTCTCTTCGTGATCTTCATCTTCACTTGACCTAAACCGCCTCTCCTTGCACCGTCTTGCGTTGTGGTTTCTCCAAAGATCACCAACCGGATATTTTGGTAAAGATATCAAAATACCCCTTCTCGATCCTTCTCCGAAAAACGAGTCCAATCGTTGTAAAACAATTTCATGCTTCGCCACATATAGGTTGATTAATGACTCTCTTCATGTTGGTATGTCTCCCCTATCCGACTCCCACCAGAACCACCATGGCACTTGCCCTGACCCTCGCGCCACTTGATGCAACTCGTTTCATCGAACCTCCTGTTCGGTCATTATTGTCCATCTTGTGCCATGCTTGAGTCCAATAACTTCACCCGACATGCTTGATCATTCTGGACCTCAGCTCTCCTAGCCTAGTCCCGATCATCCTCACCGTTGACCGTTATTGACTCCAAGCCACCTGCACAACAACAGACCAAGAAATTATTTTTAGACACAAGTTCTTCACAACTTGACCCATATTGGCCAAAACATGCATCATGCAACACATATGCACTAAAAACCCATGACTTTGGCCAAACCCAAGAAGCTCAACGTCTTCTCGGCTAATGAACACATATGGTACTAGCTTAGTTGAAAAGACAATTCACAATAGTTGATCAATGCTGATAGGGAGCAAAATCGTGCAGGAACCGCTACAAATCGAGGCTGACTTGTTGGGCACTACAAATAGGCCTGTGCGAGTGCGCATTAAAGACCTGTTTAGTTTACGACTCTAAAGTAATTATACTAAAATTTTGGTAATGTCAAAATCTGTGAAAAAAATATATTATTTAGATCGTAGTTATACCAATTCACGGGCAATACCGAAATTGATATGTTTGGACAGTAATCATGCTAAAATTTACCAAAAATGTAAGTACAACATGTGGGGCCTGTATGATATATATCCTTTTTTTTGCACCAAAATATATCAACAGTGGTTTTGTTTTGTTGATTAAATAACAAGGAACACAACCATTCAATCGGATCGTAAATCGGATACTCGGTTTAAAAAATAGGATCAGCCTTTGAATTAAACATACATGCATTTATTGCTACTATTCCCATCCAACCAAAGGTTGCCACGTAATCAGCTCAATGCACCACTGCCACACCATTTTTTTGGCCACCGAATCACAGACGGTTCTTCTGTGATAGTCTATTTTTACAGACAGTTTGAAAACCGTCTATGATGACCGTCTGTTATCATAGACACATAAATTCAGATGGTTCAAAAAACCGTCTGTGATGATGGTCTAGAATCGTCTGTGATGGGGTTTTTGTGTGTAGGCTATAAATACTCACCTTGACCGGTTGTGAGACAATCTTTGGCATCCCATTTCACTCACTTGAGATAGTGTGAGGTTCTCCTCTCAATTGTGCATGTGTTGCACCTTGTGAGTAAAAAGAGAGGTCTCTAGTTGAATGTGTTACATCTAGAGGTGGATTTTGTATCCACTTGAGCTTGTGCATTCGTTGCACGTGGTGAGAGTCAAGCAAGAGACTTAGCTTATTACTATTGGTGTTTGCCGACACTTAGACGGCATGGACCAGTGATCCTCTCAAGAAGCTTGTGAGAAGGTCCGACGTGTTGTGTAGGTTGGAGCTCACCTACCCGGAGCGGGAATGAGCTACCACTAGTGGATTTGAGGTGTTTGGCTTAATTCATGGGGCCAATCCAATTAGTTTGGGCTTACCTCAACGTGGATTAGAGGAGACCAGCAAGTCTCTGAACACCACTGTAAAATGTTATTGTGTTCATTGTGGTTTATTTTTCTTGTGTTTTACTTTGTGTAATTTATATTCCTAGAACTAAATTGCTTATAGTCTTTGTATGTTTTCTATCATTATCAATAGTATTATATTGTTAGTGTACTTAGTCAAGATTAGTTGACTTAGGTTTTAATTGAGCAAAACCGAATTGATTTATAATTCCGCATAAAATTTGATTTTAGCCAAAAGATTTTAAAAACCGCCTATTCACCGTCCCCCTCTAATCGGCCTCCACGATCTTACAACCGTCGTCACCCTTGGCCAAGCCGCCTCCCACCTCCCTATGGTGTGTCGTCGATACATCCCCTGCTCAACGCGCCGCCGCTTAGCCCGCTCGCTGTCTCCCCACCGATGAGTTCCCGTGCAGCAACCCCCTCCTTCTCTTTCACCTTCTTGAGCACATCGCTACCTACATCCTATGTCTATGACACTTCTTCTTCTGTCCCGTTCTCCCTCCCTCCCGCTCCCCTACAGCCAGTCACTGCCGTCGTCGCGCTTGCTAAACGTGCAAGTTCTTTTTTAGATCACTTCACTTTCTAACAAATCAAATTGTTGTATAATTTATTTGGATTGGTTGGGTTTTTTTTATCTGCATGCATCTGTAACATATAGTCTTAATTGGAATTTCCCATTATGCTGCAGCTTCGCAGAGAGAAAATTTCATAGAGGGTGAACAATCTCCGAGACCTTGTCACAAATTCCAATAAGGTATTCATTTTGTGTGTGTGTGTTATGTTACCACCATAGTTACGAGAAATGTAGTTCGTCCGAGTCGCGGTACGGCATTCAGGTTCGTAGTTCATCATTTTTTTCTTTTAATTTTCACTGCAAATACGAACCCATACCTTAAACCGGTTCAGGTTCGACGAATTCGGTTCGCGATTCGTGGGGTTTTATAGTTAATCCGGTAACTATAGTTACCACAAAAAAAATGCAAAAATGTTTCATTCCCCCATGCAGCATGCAGTTGCAGTCGCAGTCACATTCATAATTATTGAATTGGTCATCCAACTAAAATATCAGTAAGTACACCTAAAGCTTTGTGACTTGTATATAATGAAACAACAACATATTGAGGTATGGTAAGAATCAAGAATATATGAGGGGAAAATATGTACTGAAGTATGGTTCGAAGTTGACCTAGCGAGACAACACAAGGAAGCAATTATTTGGATTCCAAGACTTGAGACTGCAAATAACTTCAGGCCCAACTATTGATCTGTTGGGGCCAACATATAGCCATTACATGTTTAGGCCATTGCTTCAGTTTCAGCAATTTGAAAATCTTGGAGGTTTATTATTATATGCACATGGCTGATTTATAGCATCGCGAAAATTTATTCTCTTTTAATGAAATTGATGTTTTAAAATTGCTTGGGCAGCTCTACAATAAAAATAGTAAAAAAATAAAATTTTGGAATTCCTAACCAATAATCACCTTTTGGTGTGAACTGGCAGATATGGCATCAATGCTCGATGAAATAATTGGTTATGTAAAATTTCTTCAGCTTCAGGTCAAGGTATGGCAGCGAACAGATTTATGTATTAAAAAAACATAAGTTGCTTTGCTTGATTTCTTAATGTCAGGTCTTGAGCATGAGTAGGCTAGGACCTCCTGTAGCAGTTCTTCGCCTTCTAGCAAAATCTCAAACTGAGGTGCCAAACTTTCTTATTTCTTTTTCCCCAATAAATCCTTGAAAGAATGGTTCTATTGCACCCTCTTTTTTATGTTGTGAGTAGGGTTTATTTTAAAAATATACCAATAAATGTAGGTTGTGCTAAGTCATTACATGTTAAAAATGATTTAGCATTATTACCTTTTCTCCAAGTTAAAGTTATTTTCCTTCTATTTTTGTTCGGGCATATTTAAATACAAACAAGTCATATCATTTACAACTCCATCTTCCATTTGTTCTATGGTACCGAAACTTATGTCGTTGGTCTTTAATCCTTATAAATTTCTCCAGTGAAATAATCGTGATTCTTCCCTTGTTATAGATGAACATTTACCTTTAGTAACTCACTATGTATGAGAAGTTACTTTTGAGTTGCCCGTTATTGTGACTATTGCTGTAGTAGGGGCAGCCCACTAGCCCCCACGACCCGGCAAACACGACAGGGCTCCCCTCCGAAGGGGACCCGAAGCCTAAAGGGGAGCCCGAAGACCACAAGAGAGGCCCCAAAGGGGGGGGGGGGGGCGAAGGCTACAAGAGGGACCCCGAAGGAAGCCCGAAGGCCATAAGAGGGTCCCCAAGGGACCACCGAAGATGCCTCGTGGGGCCACCTCGAGGCAGCAAAGGGACTCGGGGCCCCCTCGGCCTGGAGCTGCCCCACAAGGTGCGGAGGGCCAAAGAACACTGGTGGACCAGGTGCACCGACCAAGTGGACTAAGACCAGAGAAGTCCACCGTGAGTCGAAGGCTACACGTAGGGGCAAGAAAAGCTCCTGCAGCACCTACGGTCGTAGGACCTTTTTAGGGGTAGATCCGTAATCTCATGTATCCAATCGGAAGGCTATAAATAGCCACATTCCCCCATGTAATAACTCAGACCTGGTTTTCGGGGCAATTAATACACACTTTTTCTGGCAACTGGTCCCCTCTCCGAGGATCCTCTGGTCACTCTCAAGATACCGGGGGGTCCTCTTTTACTATCTATTCTTCTTTGCTACGACAATTACCATCGAGATAGGATGAACAAGGACATCTTTTTGCACTTATACAATAGAACAAACCTTTTATGGTCAAAATCTGCTTTTCGATTATACTTCAATACTTTTCCATATAAGACTTTTGCAAATATCAGAGAGGTTATGATTAGATTAAAAGAACAACTAAACTGGTGTGTCCATGGTTGCTCATCTTAACATAGGTACTTTAGAATTCATATTATTTGTATGTAGTAGCACGTAAGCACAACCAATTTAAATGCATCAAATTCTGAGTTTATCATTATACATGAAGAAATAGTCTCGTTCCCAGAAATTTTCCTTACAGTATCCTCTCTGCTGCAACAAATATTCGATAAATCTAAGTTACTTGGCCTGTTACAACTTACAAGACATTTTTCATGAACTCACTGACTTAGATTAAAAAGATAAGTGATCAACATGCTTCAAGAGAGCCATTACAAATGCGAAAGCATAAGCCTGAACCAATCAAGCAATTGAATCCGAAATTTGAAGACGAGTACGTATTTGTTTGAATCCGAAATTTGACAATATGCGAACAATTGTCAAACATCGTGCATTGAACGGACGGGCCATCTAGTTCTTCTAAACTGCAATGGGGGAGGCATGGAGGATCTAGAAACTCTAGATAGAGAGGTTTGTCAATTTGGTTGTTACGTGGAGTAACAACTTTGGGTACCGTACGTTACGTTGGGTAGTTGAGATACTAATACTAGTTTCGTACTAGTGTTCTGGAGTGAATTTTTGGCTGATACGGCCGATTTTGATATCGTATTTGCGGTTTTGACCAGTTTAGGGTTGAATTTGCAAAAATAACGAGTTAGCGCCGCGGCGGCCGCGCCATTGTAATGGGCCCAGCAGCGTCAGTGGCGCAGTCGCTAAAGCCTGGAGGGCCGCCGGCCATTGTATACATGCGCCACGTGGGCGTGGCCATGGCGCAGGCTAGCTGCGCCCGCCCAGCGCCACACAGCGCCGCGCCAGCCCCCTAGCGCCCGGTGCTGCGCATGTGCAACGCCTTGTGCAGCCATCAGACTGCGCCTTTACACTGCGCCCAGCGCCCGCCCCAGCCTGCCTGCTGCGTGGCGCGCCACTCCTGCGCGCCACCTGGCAGCCTTGGCCCTGACCCTTGCCATGTGGCGCTGGCGGCGCAGCACTCTGTGAGGCCTGGAGCCGCGCACAAGACTTCGAGCCGCCTTCGCCGCATATATTGGAGAGCGACCGCGCGATTTCATTTCGTGATCGTTCTTACGCTAAGTTCATATTCGATCCTCTCGCTCGCTCCTCTGCTCATTCTTTTCTTTTCATTCGCTTGCTCCTCGATTATATTTCAACGTTATTAACCGTCGTAAATCGTTCGCGGTAGGTTTATCGTAATTTTTAATTTAGCTACATTCTTCTATGTTTAATTAGCCACATTGTCGATAATGTTCGCTATGTATGTTTTGCTAGTCATGTCTCTCACTGGAGCTACTAGAACAATTCTACGATGAGGACCACCGGTAAGCTGTGGCTCACCGTGGCGTGGATGGCCCTCCGCCCTGGCGCTTGGCGAGGGAGGGGCGGTGGGCGCTAGGCGATCGTTACGTCCGTTCCTCAGGAGGCGGGCTTGTTGCCCTTTGCGAGGATGGTGTCCTTCCAGCGGGGTTCACCCTAGGCGCCCGACTGTTGTCCGCACTTGTGGACCGGTGGAGGCGGAGACGCACACCTTCCATTTTCGGTGGGGTGAGATGGCGATCACCCTAGAGGATGTCTCGTTCTTGGTGGTCTCCGATCCGGGTGTGCCGCTTGTTAAGGCCCTCAGGAAGCGGATGGAAGGTCGGGCCGAGCGTGGTTTGGCCAACCTCTGCCGGAGGGTGCACGTGGCGTCCCTCGGGCTTGGTGAAAGGCGATTCGAATGCCGCGAGGTGCACTGAGGCGTCGTTAGGGCGCATCTCGTTGCTTACCTTCTCCGGCTCTTTGGTTGGGTCCTGTTTCCAACCACAAAGGGCGATTTTTGAACCCAGCTTCATCGCGTCGCCGAGTCTTTGGTCGACGCTGGGCCGAGCCGATGCCGCGACTACTGGTGGGGATCACCGTCCTTTGCGCTACATACCGAGGGTTGTGTGGCGCTTGCTTGGCGGCTCTGGTAGCAACCTAGTCGTGTGCTACGTGCTCCTGCGGTTTGTGGAGTTGGGAGCACTTCCTGTTAGGCGTCCAGACCATTGAGGCAATTGAAAGCATCTAGGCCCCTAAAAATGGTTTTGGTAATTAATGATAATATGTGAATATGGGATTAACAAGTTTACTAAGAATGTGCAAGGTTAATTCCATTTGATGAACATGATGAAGCAAGGATGCATGCTAAAGGAAAATGTGAAGATCAACAAGGCTTAAAGTCAAGGTACAAATAGTCTAGGATCCTTTTCTATTTTACGGTCTAAGGAGAATTGGTTGGTAGACCGGATTATAGGATAAATGCCGTACTATTAAGGGGGATCACGACTAGTAGCTTGATAGCTTATTCTTGTGCCATATGGATCAACTTAGGATCATGCATACATTTAAAATTGGACTTGAATTTAAGTTAGAATGAATTGATGCTTTAATTCGAATCGGATGAGCAGAAGGCTTAGCAATGTTGTACCAAGCGCGGTTGTTCGTGGCATGTGAGCGGTTCAACCGTTAGCCTTTTAAATTGAAAATCAAGCCGATCGTCAGATCTCAATCTAACGGCTAGGATTAAGTGGGCCGTTCGGACCGTCCGAAGTGGCAACGCATGTGGATCGTTGGATTAAAATCAAACGGCTCAGATCTTGTGTCTTGGCCGGACCACTAGACGATGAGTCCATCGTGGCCTTCCACGTGTCATGATCTCGTGGTGATCGATTTCGTGAAATGCGGCGGTTGTACCGATGGATTGAGCAGTACGACCGCATCCGGTTGTTCCGATGATATTACGGCGGTTGCAAAATAACGATCGAGTGTAATCTCCTTTGAAAACCTCTTTTGAGAATCGGTACGTATCGCACGTATAATCGGATGAACCGCAATACGGATGTTCCGAAATGTATTTGGCGGTTGTAAAATTCCAGAACAGATGCAAAATCTCTGGTTTAGAAACCCCGAAATCGGACGATCCGGGTGTTTGCCTGCGGATGAACCGCAACTAAATCCAACGGCTATATCAGTGCATTTAATCGTGTAACATAGCCGTTCTTGTGCATTGAGCATAGCGCGGTTGTACCGATGCTAACACGCGGTTGTTCCGATATGTCTTGAACTTTGGGAACTTCTTCCCAACGGCTAGAATTGTTTGGTGGAGGCTATAAATACCTCCCCAACCGCACAAGGAGATGTTACGATTGCATTGAAGATATCTCAACCCTTGTGAGCATTGTGCATTCAATTCTACTCCCAATTTACTCTTGCATTCATTGAGAGGAGATCAAGTACATTCATCTTTAGTTGATTTATTGGCACTTGAGTAAAGTCAAGCGAGGATCGTTGATCTATTCTCTTGGGGTGTTGCCGCACTCCTAGGCGGCTTGGCGGTGAAGCACGGTGATCTTCTCAAGTGAAGCTTGTGAGAAGACCCGAGCAAGATTGTGAGTGGTTGGTGTTCACCATCTCCGGAGCGGAGGAAGAACAACCCAAGTGATCGAGGGAAGGCTTAATTCGTGGAGCCGGCTTGGGTGGTCAAGCTTCCTCAACGTGGACTAGTGAAGACCGGCAAGTCTTGATACCACGGAAAAACATCATTGTGTCTTGTGGTTATTTCTTGTCTTTACAATTCCGCACTTATATTTCTAGCTTGCTTATTGTGATTAAATTGCCTAGCTAGGAGCATAACTTGTTTAGACTAAGTCATTAATTGAATTGGATAAATTGTTAATTTGTTAAAAACTTTAAAAACCTCCTATTCACCCCCCTCTAGTCGGTTATCCTTGATCCTACAAGTGGTATCAGAGCTTGGTCTCTCCGTTGTTGGACTTAACCGTCTAGGAGAGCAAGGATGGCTAGTGAGGAATGGCTTTAGGAAGGGCTCCACTCTTTGATGGCACAAATTATGCTTAATGGAAAATTAGAATGTCAATCTTTTTAAGGGCCATGAGTCCAAGCATTTGGAAAATCGTAAATGATGGTTACACTATGCCTCTTAATCCACTTGAACCCACGGATCAAGACACGCGTAACTCTCATTTAGATGCCCAAGCTATGAATGCTCTCTTTGGCGCTTTGAGCGGATGAGTTCAATAGAGTGAGCAATTTGGAAACCGCTCATGCTATTTGGACAACTCTCTCGAAATCCATGAGGTACATCCACGGTCAAAGAAGCCAAATTGCATAAACCGGATTAAATATGAGACATTCATAATGTTGCCTCATGAAAACATCAATGAGATGTATTCAAGACTCAACAACATTGTGAATGAGCTCAAAGGCCTTGGGACTAACCTTTCCGATGTTGATATTGTGCGCAAGATGCTTAGGGCTCTTCGACAAATATGAAACTTTGGTGGCGCTCTTCATCAACTCTCCCGAATTGCCAAGGATGACACCAACGGGCCTTTTGGGCAATCTCATCACAAATGAGTTGTTCAAGAAGGACAAAGAAGAGCTCGTGGAGACATCCTCCTCAAAGAAGAAAATTACCGCTTTCAAGGCCAAAGCGGAATCAAGTGATGATGAGGATGAAGGAGAAGATTCCGATGAGGAGTATGCACTCCTTGTAAGAAAAATGAAGAAGTTCATGAAGAGCGCCCCAATAGAAGCTACAACTTTGACAAATACAAGAAGGGACAATATTCAAGTGACAAGAAGCGTTATAGCAACATTCGATGCTATAATTGTGATGAAAAGGGCACATCTCATCTCGTTGCCCGCAAAGAAGGATGACAAGGACAAGTCATTCAAGAAGAAAGAATATAATGGCAAGAAGAAGCTTTTCAAGAAGCTTCACAAGGATGGCAAGAATGAAGCTCACATTGGAGAGTGGGATTCAAATGATGAATCAAGCGACTCAGACTCAGATGAGGATGAGTCTTCCAAGAAGAAGGGACTAGTTGGCATTGCTATCAAAGAAACTCCTTCACTATTCTCCACTCCTACATGCCTCATGGCAAAAGGAGATAAGGTAAAATCCATTGATAGTGATGAACCAACTTATGAAGAATTATTGGATATGCTTGATGAATTAAATGAATTTAATGGAAAAGAGAAATCAAAATTTAAAGTCTTGAAGAAAGAATATCTCTCTAAAAGACTCTTTTGAGGAGCTAAAGAAAGCTCATGATTCTCTCATCTTAAAGAATATTGAAAAATCTCATTCACATATTGGAATTACTTGTGATTTAATGAATGAGATGTCTAAAGTAGATATTGCTTTAAATGAAAAATCCATGTCTAGCATTTCTACTTCATGTGATGATTTACTTGCCATGCCATGTTGCTCTAGTGATGATTCAATTGCTAGTTTAGCAAATACTTGTGATCCTTTACTTATTGTTGAGAACCATGAATTAAAAGAACAAGTCAATAAACTAAGCAAAAGTTTGGAAAGATGCTTTAAGGGTAAGGCCACCTTAGACAAGCTTTTGAGTGAGCAAAGGTGCTCATTCAACAAGGAAGGTCTCGGGTATGTGCCTAAGAAAGGTAAGAAGCCGGCAAATAAACCCACAAGGTATGTGAGGAAAATGGTAAGTATTGCTATAAGTCTTGGAAATAGGACATGTGCAACAAAATTGTCCTAAAGGTAAAATTGCATCTTTTGGTATATATGATTCATGCTATATGCTTAGAAAGACTAAGGATGGTAAAATACTTGCTCATTTTATTGGCACTTCAATTTTAGGCGCTAAAAGAATGCTATTTGGGTGCCTAAAACCTTGGTCACTAACCTCCAAGGACCCAAACAAATTTGGGTACCTAAAAGAACTTGATTCTTGTTTTGTAGGTGAACTACAAGACCGGTGGAAAACATTGGGTGCTTGATAGTGGTTGCACTCAACACATGACCGGTGATAGAAAAATGTTCACCACATTCGAGAATGGGAAAGGAATGGACAAAATCACATTTGGTGACAATAGCAAAGGAAAGGTAATTGGATTGGGTAAAATTGCTATCTCAAATGACCTTTCCATTTCAAATGTATCTCTAGTAGAATCACTAAACTTTAACTTGTTATCCGTAGCTCAAATATGTGATCTAGGACTAATTTGTTCCTTCTCTAAAGAAGGTGTTACAATTTCAAATGAAAATGATAACTCTTTAATTTTTAAAGGATTTAGATTTGGAAACCTTTATTTGGTAGATTTCACTTCAAATGATTCATGCTTAAAACTTGTTTGATGGCAAAAACCTCCTTGGGTTGGCTTTGGCATAGAAGGCTAGCTCATGTAGGAATGATTCAACACAAAAGCTTTTCAAACATGATTTAGTTGTTGGCTTGAAAGATGTGAAGTTTGAGAAAACCGACTTTGTAGTGCATGTCAAGTAGGTAAACAAGTCGCTAATTCTCACCCTTCCAAAAGTATCATGTCAACTTCTAGACCATTGGAACTCTTACATATGGATTTGTTTGGGCCAACAACCTATAAGAGTATCGGAAATAGCTATTGTTTGGTTATTGTGGATGATTACTCTAGATATACATGGGTATTCTTCCTAGATGATAAAAGTGAAACCTCAGAATTTTCAAAACTTTACAAAAGGGCCCAAAATGAATTTGATTTCAAAATAAAGAAAATCCGTAGTGATAATGGTTCGAGTTCAAAAATACTAAAGTTGAAGACTTTTGTGATGAACTTGGAATAAAGCACGAACTTTCCACAACCTACACCCCGGAACAAAATGGAGTTGTAGAAAGGAAAAATCGTACATTAATTGAAATGGCTAGGACAATGCTTGATGAATATAATACTTAGATAGTTTTTGGCGGAAGCAATTAACACCGCTTGTCATGCCATAAATCGTCTTTATTTACATCGTCTTTTGAAAAAGACTTCCTATGAGCTTCTTGTAGGAAGAAAACCGAACATCTCCTATTTTCGTGTCTTTGGTTGTAAATGCTATATTTTAAAGAAGGGTGTTGGCTATCAAAATTTGAAAGTAGATGTGATGTTGGTTTCTTGCTAGGTTATTCATCAAATAGTAAAGCTTATCGTGTCTTCAACAAAAACTCCGGTTTAGTTGAAGAAAAACATGATGTTCAATTTGATGAAACTAACGGCTCTCAAGAAGAGCATGAGAATTTGGATGATGTAGGCAATGAAGCTTTGAGAAGGGCAATGGAGCATATGCAAATTGGTGACATAAAGCCGAAGATGATTCATCATCCTCCACACAAGTTGAACCACCAACATCTTCTACAAACCAAGTTCAATTTGACAATAAGGAAGATGATCAACCATCTAACTTACCACCAAGAATCCACAATGCAATTGCTAAGGATCATCAATAGACCAAATATTGGGTGATGTAAGTAAGGGTGTTCAAACTCGATCTCGTGTTGCTTCTTTTTGTGAATATTACTCTTTTGTCTCTTGTATTGAGCCAAAGCATGTAGAAGAAGCACTTGAAGATCCGGATTGGGTGAATGCTATGCATGAAGAACTCAACAACTTCACCGGAATGAAGTTTGAACATTGGTGGATCGACCCAAGGAACACAACGTCATTGGTACAAAATGGGTCTTTAGGAACAAGCAAGATGAAAATGGTTTGGTTGTTGAAACAAAGCAAGATTGGTAGCTCAAGGGTATTCACAAGTTGAAGGTTTGGATTTTGGTGAAACTTTTGCTCCGTAGCTAGATTAGAATCAATTCGGATATTACTTGCTTTTGCATCATGCTTTGATATTAAATTATTTCAAATGGATGTTAAAAGTGCTTTCTTAAATGGTAAAATTTCGAACTTGTATTTGTTGAACAACCTCCGGTTTTGAAGATCCTAAAATCCAAATAATGTCTATAAACTCTCTAAAGCGCTCTATGGCCTTAAACAAGCTCCTAGAGCATGGTATGAACGACTTAGAGATTTTCTAGTCTCAAAAGGATTCAAAATTGGGAAGATTGATTCAACCTTATTTACTAAAGTTATAGATGATGATTTCTTTGTATGTCAAATTTATGTTGATGATATTATTTTTGGGTCTACTAATCAAGATTTTTGCAAAGAGTTTGGTGATATGATGTCTAGGGAATTTGAAATGTCGATGATTGGAGAATTAAGCTACTTCCTTGGATTCCAAATCAAGCAACTCAAAGATGGGACCTTCGTGAGCCAAACCAAGTATGCAAAAGAATTGATCAAGAAGTTTGGTATGGAGGATGCAAAACCCATCAAGACTCCCATGGCAACAAATGGTCATCTTGACTTAAATGAGGGAGGTAAATCGGTAGATTTAAAGCTTTATAGATCTATGATTGGTAGTTTGCTTTATCTTACCGCATCTAGGCCCGATATCATGTTTAGTGTTTGTATGTGTGCTCGCTTTCAAGCAAATCCAAAAGAATGTCATTTAATGGTCATTAAAAGAATTCTAAGATATTTAAAGCATTCCTCTAGCATTGGCCTTTGGTTCCGAAAGGTGCTAAATTTGACTTAATTGGATATTCGGACTCGATTATGCGGGATGCAAAGTGGATAGAAAAACACCTCGGGTAGTTGTCAATTTTAGGAAGATCTTTAGTATCATGGTCATCCAAGAAACAAAATTCCGTAGCCCTATCCACCATGAAGCCGAATATGTTTCAGCGGGAAGTTGTTGTGCTCAATTGCTATGGATGAGGCAAACATTGATGGATTATGGAATTAAAGCGATAAAATGCCTCTTTTGTGTGACAATGATAGTCTTTGTGAAAATTGCTAATAATCTGTTCAACACTCAAGAACCAAGCATATAGATATTCGCCACCATTTCTTGAGAGATCATGTGATCAAGGAGACATTGAAATTAGCCACATAAGAACGAAGACCAATTAGCGGATATTTTCACCAAGCCATTAGATGAAGGCGCTTTTGCAAATTGAGGAATGAATTAAATGTCATAGATTATTCAAACATTGTTTAAATTTTTGTTATTACGATTGCTTTTTATTTGGTGTTATTTAAATATTTTGTAAAAGAATTTCTCAAATCTCATATTAAATTCACTATAATTATAAAACTATGTTTATATATAATCTTGATATATTATATGCATAATGATCCCTAAATGATGTTTTATTGAGTGTAAATCTAAGGATCATTTGCAATTATTCAAAATTCAAAGAAATCGAGCTTTATCAAAATCCCGGGACAATCGGTACATCGGAGTTATGCGAGCAGATGCGTCCATGATGCGGATCATCGGCGTTATAATAGCGGGCGTCCGTTTTCCTTTTGACCTTATCACTCCAGTGCTCGTCCGTTTTCCTTTTCATCTCGGTCAGCTCGGGTTCCTCTCTCTCCGATCGGCGTCTCTCAAAACCCTCTCTCAAATCGAGTGGTTCTCTCGGTGGATCTCCAAGTCCTCGTGATCCTTGCATTTCCGGTGCTCTCCTTCCTCAAATCTCAAGGTAAAACATCTATTGATTCGTGTTTTACCGCATTTGGAGCACTCGAGGCGATTTTAGGGTTTTTGATAATCTTGTTGATAACTAGCAATCTAATTGGGCAAAAGTGCTTCTTTGGTGTCCTATGACCCTTGCGCATCCAGTTCTAGCACTCACTCTCTTAGATTCCATCAAAATCTCGGAAATTCTTCAACCCTAGTTTTGGTCGGGACAATCGGACGTTCGGTTCTTGAGGGCGAACGACCGCGATTCGACGTTAAAGCCACATAACGGCGGATGATCCGATTATCTGACAGAACCGAAATTGTCATTTCTTTCAATTCAATTCAATTCAAATCTGTTCCTTGACATCTTATAATCACTCCAATCTACGTATAGATGCCTAGAATGCGAGGAACATCCAAGAAGTCTCGAGGATCGTCAAGACAAGGGTCTTGGCACCTCAACCTCCACGCAAATTGAAAGAGTTCAACCCGACATTCTGTTCGTCAAACTCGGGAACATTCGACGAGAAGACCTGCGAGGAAAAGGAAAGGGAAAGAGACCGACTCGGCTGAATCGGAAAATAGCTCGAAGTAAATCAATTGAGGAATCGAATCAGAAGAAGAAGAAGAAGAAGAGGAAGTTCCTCCAAGGACGCAGAAGATGATGATTTGATTGATCCTCAGGGGACTCCTATTGACCTACATCTTACGTCGTGAGATGACTATGCCATCAAGCGCCACGTCAATCAATATCTTACGAAGAATGACACATTAAATCCAAGATTCCACACAATCTTTCAAGAGCAAGTGTATGAGCAAATATATGGTAGGCACAAGAAATTTGCCGATCATAAATGGATTAAGTGGTCTAATATTAATACCTTGGACAAATACGATGGAGTCTATCGACTTTTCTACAATGTGGGTCTTCATGATCTTGTGGGCATAAAGCGAATTATGATGACAAGATCATTCGACGCTTTATGCCACCTCGCATATGTCCCATGACTTGAAGACTTTTAGATGGTCGATTGGTGTGCGAAATGTGGAAAGCACCAAAGAGGAATTTGCGAGAGTGTTGAGAATTGATCCACTCTTGGGACAAAATCTTTGAGAGTCGACCCTACTTGTTCTGCTTGGGCGGGCATTATGACTCTTGACCAAATGCAAGTTAGGGACAATTCTCGGATGGATTGAAGCCAGAAGTGAGCATGATTAACAGGATAATTAATCATACTTTCTACCCTAAGAGTGGGAATTTCGATGCAGTACGGGGGCATGTTTGGAACATGATAGATCATATTGTGGAGGGAGTTAAATTTGATGTAGTGGATGTTATTCTTCAAGGCATAGCCTCCTCCAAGAATGACAGAGTTAAAAGGATTTATTATGCTCCTTACATCATGGCATTGATTGTTAGAAAGATCGAGTACCGTGGTGGCTTGGGATCTCCTCACAAGCCATATAAACCACGAGATGCCATTCCTCCTCAACAAGTCTCTGAGGATGCCCCTACTGAGGTTGATGCTCCTCCTGCTGCTGCTATGCCTGATGCAAGTGCTCTAGCGCAAGTACTTCAAAATCAGCAGTCTATTATCAGCACTTTGCAGGAAATGAAGGCTGAACAAGTTGCCTTTCAGGATGAGACTCGTCATAGGCTTACTGAGATGGCAGCTATCCAAAATGACTTCTTTGATGAGACTCATAACAGATTATCAGCTTTGTCTGAGGGCCTAAATGACTTAGAACATTTTCTCAAGACCCCTCAGCGTTATGTTCGCCGACCTCCTCAGTCGCCCAAGGGTCCTTCTTCTTGGGCAGTGCACCTACCTCGGCTCCTCATTGCACCTCTCGAGTTTCAGCTCCGGCTACCTCTCTGACTCCTCCAGCTCCTACCACCCTCTCAGTATCTCAGGATCCCGCGCCCTCTGTGTCAGCTTCTCGGATCTGCACGATTTCAGCCACTTCTGCTTGCTTCTCCTGCTCTGCGCCGGCTCGGGACCCGTTTCTTCCTCTCGGGACCCCCTGTTTGATGCTTTTGGTACTTTGATGCCAAAGGGGAGAAATTGTGAAGATGTGAAGACTTAGTTTTAGGGGAGCTATGGGCTTATGTGATTTATATGTGTTTTGTAAAGCTGGGTGATTGTTGATCTATTTTGTGCTGTAATAGTTTGTAACTTTTGTTGAACTTGTGGAATGTGGTTATGTCTTATTATCTTTTATGCAATGCAATCTGAATTATTTGACATATCTTATCTTGTATTGCTTCCTCAAGTTCATAAATGCAAAAGAAACTCCATAAAATTTTCAATTCTTTACATATGCTTGCAAATTATTTACTATCCATATGCATTTGTTTAGGAGTCTTCTTTTAATTGGATTTGACAAGAAAAATAATTCTCAAAATTTACTTATGCTCATTGCAAAGATTATTTTACTGTCAAAAGACTTCAAAAGAATATACACTCTTAGTATATTCAAAACAACTTTTCTCACATATTAAGTGTGTTGTCATCAATTACCAAAAGGGGAGATTGAAAGCATCTAGGCCCTAAAAATGGTTTTGGTAATTAATGATAATATGTGAATATGGGATTAACAAGTTTACTAAGAATGTGCAAGGTTAATTCCATTTGATGAACATGATGAAGCAAGGATGCATGCTAAAGGAAAATGTGAAGATCAACAAGGCTTAAAGTCAAGGTACAAATAGTCTAGGATCCTTTTCTATTTTACGGTCTAAGGAGAATTGGTTGGTAGACCGGATTATAGGATAAATGCCGTACTATTAAGGGGATCACGACTAGTAGCTTGATAGCTTATTCTTGTGCCATATGGATCAACTTAGGATCATGCATACATTTAAAATTGGACTTGAATTTAAGTTAGAATGAATTGATGCTTTAATTCGAATCGGATGAACAGAAGGCTTAGCAATGGTTATGCAAAGCCGCGGTTGTTCGCGGCATGTGGCGGTTCAACCGTTAGCCTTTTAAATTGAAAATCAAGCCGATCGTCGGATCTCAATCTAACGGCTAGGATTAAGTGGGCCGTTCGGACCGTCCAAGTGGCAACGCATGTGGATCGTTGGATTAAAATCAAGCGGCTCGGATCTTGTGTCTTGGTGGGACCACTAGGCGATGAGTCCATCGTGGCCTTCCACGTGTCATGATCTCGTGGTGATCGATTTCGTGAGGGTGCGGTTGTACCGATGGCTTGAGGCAGTGCGACCGCATCCCGGTTGTTCCGATGATATTACGGCGGTTGCAAAATAACGATCGAGTGTAATCTCCTTTGAAAACCTCTTTTGAGAATCGGTACATCGCACGTATAATCGGATGAACCGCAATACGGATGTTCCGAAATGTATTTGGCGGTTGTAAAATTCGCACGGATGCAAAATCTACGGTTTAGAAACCACGAAATCGGACGATCCGGGTGTTTGCCTGCGGATGAACCGCAACTAAATCCAACGGCTATATCAGTGCATTTAATGCGTGTAACATAGCCGTTACTGTGCATTGAGCATAGCGCGGTTGTACCGATGCTAACACGCCGGTTGTTCCGATATGTCTTGAACTTTCGGAACTTCTTCCCAACGGCTAGAATTGTTTGGTGGAGGCTATAAATACCTCCCCAAGCGCACAAAGGAGATGTTACACGATTGCATTGAAGATATCTCAACCCTTGTGAGCATTGTGCATTCAATTCTACTCCCAATTTACTCTTGCAATTATTGAGAGGGAGATCAAGTGCATTCATCTTTAGTTGATTCATTGGCACTTGAGTAAAGTCAAGCGAGGATCGTTGATCTATTCTCTTGGGGTGTTGCCGCACTCCTAGACGGCTTGGCGGTGAAGCACGGTGATCTTCTCAAGTGAAGCTTGTGAGAAGACCCGAGCAAGATTGTGAGTGGTTGGTGTTCACCATCTCGGAGCGGAGGAAGAACAACCCAAGTGATCGAGGAAGGCTTAATTCGTGGAGCCGGCTTGGGTGGTCAAGCTTCCTCAACGTGGACTAGTGAAGACAAGCAAGTCTTGATACCACGGAAAAACATCATTGTGTCTTGTGGTTATTTCTTGTCTTTACAATTCCGCACTTATATTTCTAGCTTGCTTATTGTGATTAAATTGCCTAGCTAGGAGCATAACTTGTTTAGACTAAGTCATTAATTGAATTGGATAAATTGTTAATTTGTTAAAAACTTTAAAAACCTCCTATTCACCCCCCTCTAGTCGGTTATCCTTGATCCTACAACAGCGGCGCACCCGTTCCCTCCCCCAGATGGCGACCCCATAGACGCGCCCACCATGGGCTTACGGTGGACTGCGGCCGGTCGTCTGCGCTGGGCCAACAGAAGACCGGCGAGGTGCTACTCGTTGTACCACAACGAGTTCGAGTTATTGCACGAGAGCGACATCATCTGGTGTCCATGGCATGCTGATTTTCTCCTCGCGGTTGCGCGCCGCAGGCTGTCTGTTTCATGCCTCGTGGATCGATTTTGTGGACTGACGACACCGCCACCGGTGTTCTCACATATGGTGGAGCCTTACGCGCGCTTGTGCGTAATGCGACGATTTGTCGATACCGGCTCGTGCCCCCGAGCGTCGGCCCGGAGGCGAAATGTGTACACTGTGAGTCAAATTTCATCCAAGTAATTTTTGCGATGATTTACGTCTTCTTTTGTAACATTAATCTTTCCGAAAATGCAGGCAATCGAGGTCGGGTGGGCATATTTTGGATGGCAAAAGGCCCCGGCACCAGTGGATTGAGACATGGCTTCACGGGGTGCACGTGGATGTATGGCATGAGCCGCGTCCATATGACCCTCGATCGTGCAGCTGCGTACATGGAGTGGTACATGCCACGAGCAGCGCAAGACTCACCATTCCTCCTCCGGGCGCCTGAGGAGGTGACATTTGAGACGCACCAAGAGAGCCTCCGCGCGCGTCACGGCCGTCCACGGCGCTTCAAGACATGACGGCGCCGTCGACACTTACAACCTCGGTTCGCGATTTTGTTGCGATATTCGTATTTTTGTTAATGAACTGTTACATATGTCACTCTGATTGGAGCGGGCGGTGCGCGTCGAGCGCGTGGACGAGGCCCAACTCGACGAGATAGAACTCCGTCGGCATATAAAAAGTTTTGAAGCACATCTCGGCGGAGATGAAGAAGATAGTAAAGAACTTGAGCGGTGGTCGTTCGAGGGCGGACGTCTTGCATGATCGGGCATGAAGTGGGGGCGTGCTCACCCGCTAGGTCACCACGACCTAGCGAGTCCGTGAGCGTCGTAGCGTTCCGTCGGTCATCTGCGGGCGGTCGCCGCCACGGTAAGTCGCTATGTACAAATTTACATCAAGTTTTGTAATTATGCCTTACGTTCCGCTAACATCATGCCGTTCTCTCGCCGTAGGTCCGTCGGGATGAATCACTTCTGTCGTCCGGACCCGGTACACAGCCTGCCGCCCCCCCTCGGTCATCTGCACTGCACATCCGGGAGGTACGAGGTTCTTAGTTTACATCCAGTGTTCATTTGTACTAACATCGTTTCGTCTTGCGACCTTGACCCACGGGGTGACGGCGATTCACATCGGACCGATGGCGACGATACGGGCCTCCCAACTCCTACCGGGGGAGCAAGACACGGCCTTGAGGCAAGGACAATGGCAGCCAGGGTTTTTAGCGTACGCAGGGCCGAGCTCCTCCGGGTTCGGTGCCCCACGGTATACTCCAGGCGAGAGTTCATCCGCGCAAGAGCCGGAGTTGCGAGCATCGTACCCAGTGGCCCCAGTGGTTTTCTAGCCTCGTCGTGGATGAATTCCTCGGAAGTGTCCCCAGTCGCACGTCTCATCAAGGCGACATGTACGCCTACCGGACTCGCTCCGGACTCGATCTCTTGGTCCACCTCCGCCTCAACGGTCTCCGTACCCCCTCCGAACCGACACGCGTTCTCCGGCGGTGGGCGTATTCCACGGTCATGCTCGGCGCAAAACAAGGCGCGCCTTGACGCACGCCATTGCGAGGAGGAGAGTAGTGGCTCAGACGAGTGGCCGTATAGTTTCACGTGTTATGCTATTTTCATTGTACTACATGCTTGTTATCGCTATTTCAGTATGAGTGTCTTGTTTGTACTAATCAATAAGCGTACAAACTTTTTGTATAATGATTCCACTACATTAAACCTTGAGACCTCTCGTGGCCTCCCGAGACCTCCTTTGTATGAAGTACATTAATTGATCATCACGAAAGCAACGTTATATCAAAAGATTCTTAACAAATAAAATAATAGAAAAATTACATAATCAAATACACTTTGTCAAACACAAAAATTTTCATTTTTTGACCTCATTTGCTATAATTTAAAATTCGGGAGACCGAAGCATTGCGATTATGAAGATGCTTGGTACAACATGTGGGTAGCAACTACTTAACGATGTGTGCTACTTGTCTCCGTGGCGCCATAGCAAGGGAGCCTTGTCTCGGCGTCGGTGGGTCTCGGTCGAAGGAGCCTTCCCTTATCGTCGGACTCTCCACGTCGGTGGTATGTCGAAGTCGTCCGTACCTGCGATTGTATGATGTAAGTACATCGTCTGATTACAAAGCGTAACAAGAATGTCAATTGTTCATAACTCACGTCGTCCATGTAGATTGCTCGGACGGCCGGATCTGTTTGTGGCGGCCGGGCTCGGCCGCATGAGCCTTTCCTTGCCCTTGTCACGGATTTCGCCCACGTCGGTGGTGTGTCGAAGTCGTCCATGTCTGCGTTTGCATGATGTAAGTGCACCGTATAGTGAAAATCATAAGAAGGATGTAATTTCTTCATAAGCGGCGTCGTGGATACGGATGGCCGGCGGCCGGATCTGTTGTGGCGGCGGGCTCGACCTCATGAGCCTTTCCCTTGCCCTTGTTACGGGAATGTCCACGTCGGGCTGGTGTGTCGAAGTCGTCCATGTCCTGCGTTTGCATGATGTAAGTACACCGTATAGTGAAAATCATAAGAAGGATGTAATTTCTTCATAACTGACGTTTGCATGAGCCTTTCCCTTGTCGTCGATATGGATTACGCTCGGGAGTTTACTGGGGTCCTTCGGTGCCTCCTCATCTGGTACGTAAGGTTTCCACCGTGAGAAGTTCTCGGCCCGCACCGAGTAGTTTAGCATGTACTCCTGCTGGATGAATGCCATGTCGTACATCTCGGGCCGTCAATCCTTTGGAAGAAGTGGCGGCGCATCTCGGCCGCATTGCATTGGCCGCACTTTGTAAACGCCCGGGCGGCCGTGTCTGGGTGTGTGGACTGAATGATCTCTGCCGGTTCACCACACACACACTTCGGGACCGGCAAACGTGGTGGCACTGGAGCATCTTTCATTGAAAAATCCGGGTATTTTAGCTGTTTCCTCTTCTGCGCAAGCCAGTTGCGCTTCTGCAACATCCTCTTGTAGAAGTTTGCCGAAGAGTCCATAAGCGGTCTCGTATAATTTTTGTTGTACATAACAAGCAAGGCAGAAAAACTTTAAATTACGACACCGAGTGGCGGCCAGGACGAACTAGGTGCATTGGGACAATCCTTCATTGAGTGCCGGGGTCTTGCATATCACGCACTTCTTTGTGCGGCTATCTTGATACGTTGACTAGCATCCATGTCATTCGGAGCGCGCGTCTGCCGTCGCCCTTCCTATTCTCTTCAAGTCCTGTTGGGACCCGATTGCACCATGTCGGGCCAAAGATCCTTGTAGTTCATTTCCAAACCATACGAGTGAAACTCTCGCTCCATGTACCGAATAGGTCTTGCATGTCGTAGTACTCGAGATGTATGGTGTAGCCATCTGCCGCATTTGTGCACATGCCTTGTACACGTGCGAGCATGGTTTGTGGAAGAGCTTTGGCTTGTTGCAGGTGCATGTCGCCACATCACCCAGGGTGCATGCCTATTTTCTTTCCCCCCTAGCATGACTATTGACGTATTTCTGTCGAAGCTTGATCTCGTACTTTACTTTGAGGCGTCGATCACCCGAATGTCGTGCATTCGGGCCTTCTCCATCTTCCGATCCATGTGTCTCTGCATGTTCTCGGACCACTGCTTGCCTTCGTCCATCTGTCGCTTGGCTGCGGTGGCTCTATTCACGAAATAACCAACGGTGCGAGTCCATGTCTCCTGGACAACCGCAGTGATAGGGAGCCCGCGCACACCTTCGAGACGCTATTGTAGACCTCGGACATGTTGGTCGTCATAACGCCGTACCTCGCACCGTCATGTCATAGAGGAGGACCATTTCTCCAATTCGGGGCGTGGTCGTTAATCCTTTGGGAGAAGGTTATGGCGCTACTAGGTTGCTCCTCTCGGAGTGGACTCCTTGTATGTCTCGTAGTCCGGTGTTCAAGGTCTCTCCAAATAGACTCAAACTTCGCCGGTTACGCATACACAATGCCTTGAGCGTCTTCATGAGTTCTGGCTGCGAACCGTGTGAACAAGTTAGATGCAAGATGCCTCATGCACCACCGGATTGCACGTCGTTCCTTTGGTGAGATGGATCCATCCCACGCGCATGATGTTGATGGCGCCAACAACCCGACGATTGCGATGCGTGACTAAGCGAGCGTTGGCGGTCTCCCACCACGGCCCTCTTCACGTTCTCCAAGAACCACGGACCGGTGGATGTGTTCTCGCCTCGACAATGGCAAATGCAGCCGGAGAAGTTGGTCATTCGCGCCGGCCGCCACCGCGGTGAGGATGGTGCCCTTGTACTTCCAGTGAGAAAAGTGCCATCCATCGTTAGCACGGGACGGCGAACTTGAAGCCCGATGGCACGGCGAAAGCCGAACACCCTATCCGATGAAGTGGTTGGGCCCTTTTCAAAGCATCTTCACGGTCCGGCTTGTTTATGTGCGTGCGGGGTTTGATCCGCAATCGGTGAAGCAATCTCGGCACAAGGTTATGCGCCTCTTCGTATGTCCGTACATAGTCTCGATGACTTTCGCTTGGCTCGTCGAACCTTGTCTGTAGCTAAGCGGATAGCCAACACGATTGGCGACTTCGACATCATCGGCTTGGGGAGCAGACCGTCGCCTCAACTAGGTGCGTGATGAGGTTTGCAACATATCACGGAAGTCACGCCCGATCTTTGCGCGAGGCTCATTGAGCTCGCGGTGTGGTCGATCGGCTCCTTGGCCGTGAAGACCGAGCCAAAGATCTTTGCTCGGAGGCGTTGACCTTGCGAGGCGCCTTCTACTATGCACTTCGCTGCGTACTTCCACAGGTTGGACCGGTGCACTCGGTACACGGTGATGGACAAAGCGTGCGTGCTATAGCTTGTTGCACGCCACCTTGTTCGGGAAGCTGCCCAACTAAGAGGGTGTTGGCTTCAAACCCCCTGGGAGCCTTCTTCTTGCGGTAGTGCGAGCGAACGCACCGCGATATCATCAAGTCTCGATGCCACGTAAGGACCACCGGCCGTGTGCGTCCTCGTCGGTACCATCCGAGCTTGGGTCGGTGTCCTCGTCGGACTCAACCCGAGAGTCTCGTCCGGTAGATACTCGTGGCGATCGATGCGGGCGACCACCATGTTTCGCCCCTCATTTGGCTCAAAATTAGGCACGGACTTCCTCCGCGGCACATTCCGTCTTTGCCATCTTGACTTCGGTTGCGCTTGCCCGCTTATGCGAGCCTCGGCATCATCGGGGTTTCAGGCGCCCTATGTACGAAATTGGCGTACACCATAGGCTTCCGTGAATGGCCGCCTCGGCCGAGACAATCTCCATGTCTTGCCTCCATGCTATGCTTCCATCCACCTTTCTGAGCTCCCACATAATTGGTGCGGTGATCGCCTCAATTATAACTTTCTTCGTCCTTGGCTCGTGAGTAACTCCTCCGGATGCGACCGCGGCACTCGTGAATATTCATCGCGTGGAGCCCTCGCCGGACCACCTTATGCGGCATCTCGCGAGTCCAACCCATCGTGTCCGGCTCGTACAAGGCCATCGTAGTAAAATACAATCAAGTCTTGCATGTTGAAAATACCTAAACCCACAACAACCACTAAATAATTACGACTAATTAATTAGCACTAAACTAATTCATTACTACTGAACTAACTAATTACGACTAATTAACTATCTCTAAACTAACTAATTACGGTTGATTAATTACCACTACAAAATACAAGTACTTTATTTCCACTAACTTGATATGCTGTAACGATGAGTACTAAACTAATTACGACTAATTAATTAGCACTAAACTAATTTATTACTAGTGAACTAACTAATTACGACTAATTAGCTATCTATAAACTAACTAATTACGGTTCATTAATTACCACTAAAAAATACCAGTACTTTATTTCCACTTACTTCATATGCTGTAACGATGACTACTAAACTAATTACGACTAATTAATTAGCACTAAACTAATTCATTACTACTCGACTAACTAATTACTACTAATTAATTACCCATAAACTATCTAATTACGACTAGCTAACAAAGACTAACTAATTACGACTACGGCAATAACGGCAAAAGCATAACACAAATTACCTGGCCTTCGGAGGAAGTAATAAATCACCCTTCGGAGGAAGTAATAAATCACCCTTCGGAGGAAGTAATAAAATTAATTATGTTACGTTCTCTGAGTTCTCGCCGACGAGCGCAAACGAGAATCAAACGCAATTGATATGACCAAGAAGCGAGTGCGAGTCGGTATTTATAGCCGAGTGGAGGAGGAGTCGCGGCCTTGGCGCGGAATTCCGTAAGCATTGGCGCGGAATTCTGGATAGAGGCGACAGATGTGCGGAGGAGGAAGGATGGACGGTGGAAAATAGGGCCACCTAGCGATTTTTTAAGCCGCCGCGCGCCACCTCGCGCGCGCGACGTCCCTCACGCCACGCGCGGCGGCGGCGGCATGTGAGGGGCGGCGCGCGCGCGGCGCGTGGCCCTTGTATGTGGCGCGAGCTGCGCAGTTATGGCCCATGAGCGCGAGCGAACTGCGCCGCTGCGCGCCACTGCCTTGCGCTGGCAAGCGCGTAGCGCCGGCGTGGCGCGCGGCGCAAACACGTGACGTTGGCGCGGCGCAAGTTAGAGCCAGCGCCAGAGGGCGGCCAGCGCGCCGGCGCGCCGTGACGCGCGCGCCGCCATCCTTATTGTCGCGCGCGGCGCGCCAAGTTGGTTAAATTTGCAAATTCATGTACGGACTGGTTAAAACCGCAAATACGATATCAAAATCGGCCGTATCAGCCAAAAATTCTTCTGGAGTGACTCGTCCTACTAGGCTACTACTACTATTTTCCACATGAGTACCGATCGATATGTCAGGTTGCTGCAGCGTACACGAAGATGTGTCGCTTTTCGTTCGGACTGATTGCTCCAAATCAACGGATTAGCCATCAATTTAGAGCTTCGCGGTTCTACGTTGTACTCTTGCATGCCCGGGAACAGAAATAACTTCTGCCTTTGCAGCTCGGGGAACCACGGATTTCTGCAGTGACACATCTGCACTTGTCGTAACAGAACACAATGATTTCACCGGAACTTTAGAATCAGAAGAGAGAAGAGAAAAAAAAATGCCATTTCAAACGCAGTTGTAGATATTACCTTGTTTGCTATTTTCCTACAAATTTTCACTTTAACGAGCACATCTATCTACGAGGAGTCGAGGAGCAACGGATGTAGATGGGGAGAAGCTGCCACCAGTCTACCTCCGATCTTCTTCGGATCGGAGCGACGCTGCGGTGGGATCAACCTGAAGATTCTCGTCTCGTCTCGTCTCAGGCTGCGGCACGGGCGCACGGCACGTCCCTGCGTGCCAGCAGCAGCCCAGACAGACAAGGAACTTGCCATTTCCTGAAAACATCGCCGCGGCAACGCGATCGACGCGACGCGATGCTGCTGCGGCCTGCGGAGCAGCAAGGGATGGGCCGACCCGTGAGCATACGGATACGGGCAGTGCAAGGCACCGCATGCGTGCGTTTGAGATTGGTGAGTACCGATATAAATCACACCATTAGGCCTAAAATGCTGATTAGTGTACCCTGTTTCCTCTACGATTTCATAGTGGAAAGCCCTATAAACACACAGTTTCTCAGACGGCCACGTGAGCTGTGAGCAAACAGATCAAAAGAAAGGAATTCTTTCTCCTCCTTTTTTTTTTAAAAAAAAGGGAGCGAATAAAATCATCACATCGAAACAGCCAAAGGCAGAAACGATCGAGAGGCTTGTGAAGGTTCAGTCAGCTCAGCCACACCCAGAACCATGTCAGAGCCTGGGAGCTAGAAACACCTGCAAGATTCTCGTTCTATTGTGCCAATCTGATAGTGTTATTGCTGGCCGGGATATAATCACTCATCTTCAGTATTAAGCACAAATATGTGGCTGCACCTCTGCATGGGTGGTGAGCTGTACCTGAAAAGCGAAGCCGTACTTTGTGGTAATAATGATTTCAGGCCAGCTTTTCCGCAGGAAAGACCCACGCAGTACAAATTGTAGCCTGAAACTGAAGCCGTGGTAAAGGATCTTGTCTTTACATGCGGTATCGCGGTACCACTGTACAGCTCCCATGTCTTTTTCAGCGAAAATGACACAATTCACCGTGACAATGAATCTTAGCGAATGGCAATTCACACAAATGAATCTTAAGGTTTGATAGGCTCTCGAGGATCTACGAGGGATTATGTGATTTGTGTGGTTAAATACTAGAAAAGAAGGATTTGGAATATTCATGTTGTCAGAAATTTTAGGAGCGAGAAAAATCTTCAGCGGGATAGTTTAAAGTATTTGTTGAACAGGGTGGTTTTGGCAAACAACAGAGATAGAATAAAGTGGTGTTTGAATAATTCTGGGCACTTTTCAGTCAAGTCTTTATATAGACATGCTGGTTATGGTGGGGTGACTAGTTGGAAATTGCAGAGGCCGTGGAGCAGCAGAATTCCTCTTAAGGTGAAAATCTTCTTGTGGTAGGCCTATCGGGATCAGATTCGGACAGTAGAGCAACTGAGTTTTAGAGGCTGGAAGGGAGAAGTTAATTGTGTTCTCTGTGGGGGTTATCAAGGATACTAATAATGTGTTTTTCGTTGCATTTTGGCAAAATTTGCTTGGTGTTGTATCAAAAAAGTTTTACTTTGAGAAAGAGTACCAGAGTCTCTTGATGATCTTCATTTAGGGTGGCTTGATAAAAGGGGTACTAATGAATATAATTTTGGTTTTCTCAGTTTTGCAGCTTTTGCTTGGACTCTTTTGAATATTAGGAGCAAAGGAGCTATTGAGAGGATTTTTCCTAAATTTTCCATTGAAGTCATGTTCAAATTCATATCTTGCTTGCGTGATGGCAAATCCTCCTTACAAACAACGATCGTGGAAGCTTGCAAATCTTTAGAGTGAATGGGGAATTGGATGAAGGTCTTTTGTGCTTCAAGACATAACTAGTTGTTATCCTTGGGCTATAATTGGTTTAGAAGTTTGTTATCTTTGTATGACTTGTAAGTGTTTAATCGGTTGTGTTTCCTTGTTTGGCTTGAGATGTTTTGCTATGGGGTGGTCATCGACTTTTGGTTATCCTAGATGCTTAGTTTAGGTAGTTGGTCTCTTGACTTGGAACATCCTTTATTTTTCTATCTTTGCTTGTAAAGCTGTTGATTAGCTTTTTTTATATAAAAGTCGGGATTTTCTAGTAAAAAATGCAAGATTTTTGGACAATGGATTGCAATTAATACCCCACTTCAATTTTAGTTTGGATCCTCAAAACAAACTTGTTCAATGAACAGCTATCAAATGAGGAAAATGACTAAATGACTATGAAGGAAAAGGACTCACTACAAGATACAATGGGTGATTTTGCTTTAAAATTTGGTTAAATTATAAGCCTAAGGTCAAATGCCCGTAACACCATATTGTGGCACATGTTTATCATTTGTGTCATGACTTATAACCTAACCCCCTTTCTCTCCCTCCACTCTCCCTACCCATGTCCCCTCTAGGCTTCTGCCCACTGCCTCACCTCCCATGTTGTGGTGCGCTACAGTGCTAAATAGCGTGGGCAATGCACTATCCGACGTGATGCGCTCGAGGAGAGTGTTAGGTGTCCTGTCGTTGTTCGGGAGCGCGGTAGGTGACTGCTATAATATAGGAGCGCGGTAGGTGACTGTTGTGATCTAAGAGCGTTATACGTGACTGTCGTGATCTAGGAGCGTTATAGGTGACTTACCTAGCTTTTCTGCGGTGTCATTTTTGCATTGTGTGTAAGCGATGAATACTTTTGATATTACGAATAAAAAAACATGTCAAATTAGCCAAACTACCATGATCTAGTGCTAGCCAAATGGGCGGCCCAACCCATCATGGCCTGACTATTAGATCGGCGCACTGGGGAGGCGGCCCAGGCGCAGCTTGATGGCCTGTCGGGCTGGAACAACCACATTAGTTTAGGCCCACTTAGCCCATTAGGCCTGAAAAATCAAAACCATCCAAAAAAACATAAAAATGTGTAGAATTCAGAAATAGATATAAAAATTGTAAAAAATGAGACATACATATTAAAAAATGTAATAAAAAGATTTATTAATGTTCAAATTGCTGCATCGTTAAAATCTTTACCAGGTAAAAACTCAACATGAGAAAACCTTGGCAAAGGAAAAAAGAGTACAACATATAGCTTTATATGCATCCTTGTTCTACGTGTCGTTGTCTATGTACATATTTTCAAACACCTCCGACAACTGTGGATTTTTCACAGAGTGTTGTGTTCGTGAATCAGCTTGTTCCCAATCCTTCACAGGCTCACAGCTAGAAGTATCTCCACCATCTCACTTATGAGACTTGTTCTTCTTTCCTCCAATATTATTCCACAAAGACTGAAAGCAGACTCAGAGAAAACCGTCGAGACAAGAATAGTTAACACATCACGTGTAAGTATGGATAGCACGGGATATGTTAACTTATGGGCTTACCACTATTTCAAAATTTTAAAGCTTTCTGACTTGAAATCCATTGTATCGCTGTCTAGATAGGTAGATAGTTCCCACTCCTTGTGGGGTCTTGGCTGAACAGGCGACGGTGCGAAAGAAGAAGATCTGGATCTGGAGGAAGAGACACTGAAGATCTTGCCCCACATATTTGTCTTGCTACTTCGGGTGGGGGCTACTGGAGGTCGTTGCAAAGCTGTCATAACTGTCCATATCAAAAAATACAAAATCGAAACTAACACTATTATTACTATTATTACTTTCATCTTAGCATAACAAGTACTAACAATAAAAATATGCAAAACTGCCGAAAATTGAATTATCCAAAATTTGCCAAAGTTTTTTTGAATTTTCCCAAATGATCTCACAACAAATTTGAATTTGCACAACATAATTTCAAAAAGAGATTGGGGAATGGATAGATGTTGAATGAGGAAGGGGGTATGGTGGCTATTTATAGAAAAATTTTGAATTTTTTTTGTTAAAGGTTCAAATGGTCAAAAACGGTTAAACGCGTAAATGCCCAACTTTGGATTTTAGTCGGGTCATATTGCCCACGAGCTCAGATCCACTTTGCCCATTGCCCGACCGCTTGTTGGGCTACCCGTGCCGACCCTCCCTTTCCTGTCGCGTCAAGGAGTGCACTGAGTCGCGCCACGCGCGCTTCTTGCCTTGCCGCGCCCCTTCGCTGTGCCGCCTCCTCCTCAGCCGCCGCCTCGGCCAGCCGCCTCCCCTCCCGCTCTTCCTCTCCGGCTCTCCCTCTTCCTCCGCTCCCCTTCGCCCCCCTCCGCGCTGCCTTCTCTTGTCCTCCCGGCCTCCTCCCTCCGTACCGGCTCGCGCAACGCCGCCTCCTCCCTCAGTGCCAGCCCACGCTGGCCGCCACTCTCCTCCTACTCTCTGGCTCTCCTTCTCCTCTCGCACCCTCACCCTCCTCTTCCTCCCTCTCCTCCTCCTTACTCCGCGTCGGCAACTTCTTCCTCCGCGCCGGCGCCGCCCTGCACTCATCTCCTCCTGGACGCATGTCAGATGGGACATTGTTCGTGCCGTGTCGGACCGGCCCACCGTGCTAGGGTAGCAACCCAAGCACAAAGACGGCCTTCAGACGGGCCGAATGGCATGGCACGGGCCGGTCTGATGATATGCCTTGACCGCCCGACAAGCACGACCCATCTGATCAGCTCTACCAATTTTCTCATCATTGCTGCTGTTAACTTTTGCCACCTAGCGCCCTCTTTCAAGCGCCACGGCTCTTTGTACATGTCAAATAGCGAGAAAATTGACCATCATTTCCCCAAAAGTATTCTTAGCATAGTTCCGTTACAAAAACCTCAAAGCAAGTGAGCCACACAGCAAACGCATGTCAGCAGCATATGCAAGCCTCTCAACGTTCTAGTTTGGAGGTGGCTGGATGTGGAGCCAGGGGACAATATGATCCATTTGTCCATCCATCGGGTCCACGCGTAGGAACGAAATCACAGAATCAGTGGCCGCAGAGGATTCAGAGCATGACACGGCGAACAACGGGCATTGGATTGAATGCTCCCCTGGTATTTAGCCTGCTGCCCACCACACTTCTCACCGCTCCAACTCGGCCACACCGGATCCCAAGGCCTCAGAGCCGTTCATCCGCGTAGATCGACGCAGGGGCGGAGAGAAGGGGGCTGGCAGGGGCCTCCCGACCACGAATTCTGGACTAAATTAGCCTCATTGCGCAATAGAAATTCCAAAAATAGCCTCATAAGTTCAAAATTCCAAAATAGCCTCCTGTAGCAGTGTCTGCTTGGTTGGGACCAGCGAACACCAAGGTCTTCGTTGCCCCTGTGGGCAAGACTTGGTGCCGCCCTGAGTGAGGGCGAGGCGCGCCACGCTTGACGCTGTGGGCTGCGAGCGTGCGCGGGGCTCGGCCCGGCGCTTGCGCTGGCCCCACGCTGCCACGCCAAGCGCGCTATAAAGGGAGGAGCTGTGAGGGAGCCTCCTCACCGGCTCGTCTGACACTCTGCTGGAGTGGAAAAAATTTTGTGAAAAAAATCTACGAGTCGTAAAAATCACGAGCACGTAGAAAATAAGCTTTGAAACTGCTGCGAGCACCTAGAAAAGGTAAATGTCATTCGCATTCAATTAGTATTATCGGTAGTTTTAGCAATGTGATTAGGATGCAATTAGATGAATTATAGCAACAGAGTAGTTTTAGTTGTGTAGTTAGTTTATTTTGAAGACCTAGTAGTTAACAATGTCATTATGCCGTAATTAGTTGACTTAACAGACATGTTGCTAGTAGTGTTGTAAATTTCCTTTCGGGTATTTTTATAGTTTCATGAACTTGGTCATAAAATAGCAAAATTTTCGGAGGTCATTAAGCAAAATAGAAATAGACCCACTGAACGCTTTGTATATGTACTCTTGATCGGGCATATCGCGTTCGGTGCATGCACTACACATTACACCGCTAGAATGAGAAACCTGACGCACCTCTCAGTAAGTTTTTAAATCTGAAATTTAATGAAAAAGAATACCTTGTCGTGGACCACACATGTCTTTGGTGTAAGTTAGGTCTAACTCTCGGGTATGGAAGCGTAGAAATGCAATAAGAATTTCAAGTGAATTATTTTTGCACTGTAATATCGAACTAGTTAAAAAATTTGTAACTATGTAGTACCACAGGAAATTTCAAGTGTAACATAGAATAGGCTATGGATTATTTATACTAGAAATAATATTAGCTTGGACATTTCATTGATAGAAAAATCATACGAACTCCAATCGGGATTGAAAACATGTACGACAAAACGTTCGTGTACAGTGGGCATAACCAAATTTGTAGAAGCGTTCATTACGACAAAAAAATCCCGCAAATAATTCGATGGTTTCATATGCACATGTGTTAGGTACTTTATGGCGGAAATTCAAGATCTGTTCGTGTTCCACGGGGGACGGATCGCACGCGACGGACCGCACGATGCGGACTGTCAAATTGTCACCGCACCGCGTGATCCGGCGCGGCTCAAGGACATGAGCCTCTCGAGCTAAGGCGGTGCGTGCGTTCGCTCGATCGCGCGCGCATGGAAGGAAGAAGCTGCGCATCGAGGCGTTGTATGCCTCGGTGGTGGGTGGTGCAAACGAGACCGTTTGGCAACTTATGAAGGTCACATGTGACGCTTCATGGGCCAACTACATGGGGTTGTTTGCAACCCCCGCCGCGATATATGCGCGGCCGATGGTCTACGTTCGATTCTTGAGAGCACGGGGACATCCGGCGCGGTGGTTCCGATCAAGGTGAAGCTGGCGGTGAGGAGGAGCTTGCGTTGGTCTCGATTCGAGGAGACGTGGGCGATGGAGACCGAGGGGTGCGGTCAATTTTGAGCCCAGAAGGCGGAGAGAGATGGTGGTCTCGTATTGATTGTCACGAGTACCGACCGACCACTGTGGATGAGGTGGAAAGCGAGGAGGACGTCAAACAACTAGTTCGGAAGACGGCGAAGACGGAGAAGCCGCCGGGGAGGTGCAGTTGGTGGTTTTGTAACCACTGACATTGCTTACGTCCCCTCACGATTGGACGATGTTGCGATGACATCGCTGGTTCTGCCACGTCCGGAGGGTGCTGAGTGGGGGTTCCATGAGGACACCCGCCAGAAACCAGCGCTTTCCTGACAAGATCGCCGCACAACAAGCTATTGCAAGATACGCCGTTAACATCGGACGGACGTATCGGGTGCAGAGGTCCAACCCCGACACGTACATCGTCAGGTGTGTTGATGAATCTGTGCTGGCAAGGTCCGTGCGCAGAGGTTCACGCATCACGCCATGGGCTTCCGGATAACGGTCTTTGAAGGACCACACATGCGAGTTAGCCGAGCCGCTACGTGCACCGCAACATGACGCCCTCGTATGTTGCCACTTGATAAGCCACCTCGTCGCCGCAGATGTGTCCATTTCGCCAAAGCTCCTGGCGGCGGATGTTGCCAATATGGTGGGATTCCCGTCACTACAAGACGGCATGGCGTGCGTAAACGCAGGAGTTCGAGCGAATGTTCGGCACATTCAAGAGGCTTACAACCTAGTACCAAGATTATCGCATCAAATCGCGAATCTAATCCCGGACGACGTAAACAAGCTTGAGCGGGTGCATCCGACGAGGGGCCCAATTGTTTTGTTCTTGAAAGGGTCTTCCGGCCTTCCGTCAGCGATCGAAGGGTTCAAACATTGTCGCCCCGTGCTCACGATGGATGGTACCTTCCTATGTGGGAAGTACAGGTACCATCCTCACCGCCGATGCGGCCGATGCGAATGACCGATTAGTCCCGTGGCGTTCGCAATTGTTGAGAGAGAACACGAGAGTTGTGGTTCTGTGCAATGTAAGCGGCGGTCGTGCAAGATCGGCCGATGTATGTGTCATCTCGGATCGCAATTTGGCTTGTTGTGCGTTGTGCATGATGCAAAATGGGACGCCTTGCGCGTACCGGTGGAACGATGTTAGGAGCCGTTGGTGCATGAGGCATCTCGCGCCAACTTCCACACAAGGTTTGAGCAAGGACCTCATGAAGATGTTCAAGAAGCTCGCATGCGAGAACCAAAGGAGGAAGTTCAAGCGTGTGGAGACAAACGATGAGGAGACCGAAGCATGTAAGGGACTCGGCGCATGCCGAGGCGGGGCGCCGCTAGAGGGTCCGCGAGTTGGGGAGTTCACACGGTGGGTTAACTCGCACGCACTGACTGGAGAAATGGTCCCCGCCGCACACGGGCTGACGGTGCAAGGTACGGATCATGACGACCAACATGTCGGAGGTGTACAACGGTGTCAAGGGTGTCCGATCCGCCGATCACCGCGATCGTGGAGGAGAGCCGAACCGCACCATCGGATACTTTGTCAACAGAGCCATGATGGCCAAGAAGCATTTGGAGGACGGAAGCAATTCTCGAGTAATGCATGCCTACATGGAGAATAAGATCGCAAGGCTCGATCGCGACACCGCTCGTATCATGGATGGCGCCAGCGAAGTTCGAGATCGTGCTCGTGGAGAAGTACGTGATGGGCCATGTTAGAGGGGATCGTAAGCGTGTCCGCACGATTGGTGAAGAAGCGCGTGCACCGCAACAAGCCGCAGCTTCTGCACAAACCATGCTCCCATGTGTACGCTGCATGCGCGGCGTGGCGGCAAGCCTCTGAGCGTTACATCTCCGAGTACTATGACATCCACCACCAGATGCAACTTGGAGGCCGAAGTTCCATTCATACGGGCCGACACGCACTACGGACCTTTGGTGGGACAGTGAAGTGGGTGCCCAACGACGACTAAAGCACCCCGTCGTGGAAGACGATATCCCGACGCATCCGAACGACATGGACGATAGCACGGCGCAACGAAGTTCGCCAACCCGCTGCGCATCAGGTAAGATCATTGGGCACTCCATCACCACGCCCAATGCATTTAAGACAAGCAAAGGCAATCGTAGTGAGGAAGATATAATTACTACGCCGTGATGTCGCTGCTTATTTCAATGTCTTTGATGGACTCGTTGTTGTTTATCCATGCCTTTATGTAGTACTTGTTAAGTTATCCGGTTTGTTGTTAACTCATTATGATCATATTGCATTGTTGAAATTTTTATCGTATGTCTTGCCTTATTTTCCGTGTCACATAATATGTTTTACATGCGCATCGACATGTTGTTTCTCGTTGGCGTGAGATGGCACAGCTCCAGCTTGACGACGCAGACGAGCGCCGACCCACGCTGGGATGTGGACACCGCTGCGGGCGTGGTCGCCGCGGCCGGCCCTCCGAGCCCGGGTCCCGAGCGCCCCAGAGAGAGATGGCCCTTGACGAGCAGACGCCCCAAAGCCGGAGACCGGGCTCCTCGCCTCGCCGGATGTTGGACCTCCCGCACGCTGCAGCTTTGACGCGCACTCTCTGCGCTCGTGGACCGTTGGAGACCGAGACTCACACCTTCCACTTCCGATGGGGAGATGACCATTACTCGGAGGACGTGTCTCGCATGTGTCTACCTCTGCGTGGTCTTCCAGAGTGCCTCCGAGGGCGATGACGGAAGGTCCGCTTGGCCGAGTGATTTGGTGACCGTTCTGTCGCGAACGCGTCGGGTGTGCCACATTCTCGGCCGCGCGGTACATGATCCGCCCCGAGCATGCGACTCAGAGGAAGTGAGGACACATTTAGTCGCTGCACTGTTGTTCTTGTTCGGATGGATCTCTGTTTCCCTACCACGCAGGAGACCGCGTGTACCGAGCTACATCCATCCCGCGCGTATACCCGAGTTCCATAACCTTTTCGAGACTCTCCACGAGGACGAGGTCATCCGTGGCCATGGATGCAGACCGCTCCTTCACGACACGGCCCCTTCGGATTATCGCCCCAAAGGTAACTGGACGAGGCACTCGGATGACGACCGCCACTTGGTCTTCTCGCACATGGTCGAGCAAAGACAACCCGCAGCTGGTCATGAGGCAATTCGCCTTTACCAGAGGTTCCACCGCCCGCGGGACGACCTCTCACAGCAAAGGCTCACCGGTATGTCATTATTTGATGTTATTTTGAGGGCATTTTTAGTAAGATTTTCTGACATGTAAATTCAATTGCAGGCAGACGAGGAGAGGGCGGAGGAGCGACGATCGGAGGCGTATACTGGCGACCACCGGACGACGCTGTGGATTGACGAGGCTACGACGGACGTGGTGCCGAGTTTCGCGGCTACGCCATCCGGACGCACGCGGCGTACTTGCGGTGGTATCGCCCGCGCGACTAGGTGCGAGCTTATCGGGCGGCACCGCAGCGTCGATGGACGCCATGCGTGACGACGTCGTACTAGCCGGGTCCGGACCACACCGGCGCGCCGCGACGAGACGGTGAAACATTCTTCGCATAATTCTCCTTCAAGAACACTTTTCGCACTTACTATCGGTTTTCGTGGCAAAGACTACCGCTTGAGCGTGTCCGCAACCACCATCGAAGCTATAGACCGTGCAAACAACAACACAATGGATCGATCATAGCGCGCGATCGCGCGACGATGCGCGAGGATGTAAGTTATGCGATTAGATCCATAACTTGTGGTCGCCATACCGACGCTCACGTCGCAAGATCGCGCACGTGGCGGTACCTTCCACCACCTCCGCTCCGCACCTCCACAAGACCGCCCCGACGCCTGCCGCGACTCGGAGTCGCTTGAGCTACGGCCGCCGCCCGACCCGCCGAGCCACTGTGTATGTCATCGTCAACCGGTTCTTGTCGTGAGTACCTTCCATACACTCATTTGGACGATTCGATATTACCCTTTATTCTTGCGGCAGCTTGCGAGGGGACAAGATGCGCAACCATCGCCATCACGAGGAGGCGCAGGATCGACTTCTTCGACGGCGCTCAATCACACCTCCGGAGCGCCACGGTGGTTGGCGACACGCACGGAGGGTACACGTGCAAAGACTACGGCTCGGACCGCCAGAGGGTCCTCGCCAACACAACAGCCTACTCAGTACACGGAACGCATTTAACACCAATTTTCCCGTCGTACAAAAGCAATGACTAACTCACTCGACGCTTCCCGCAGAAGAGCACCGATGGGTGGACGACATGCTCGGGCCTCACCGACCGCCACGATGAGATCACCCAGCATTCGCCTCCCGCATGGGCCCCTACTACGGCCTTCGAGACGACGCCACTCCCTGACAGTTCACATTCCCCGAGGATCATCTACGCCGTCCAAGCAAGTTTACACGACCATGCGCCCTAACTAATTTCATGGACGGTAAAACTTGTTACATAATGCCATCATGCATCTCGCTTTCTCGATTTATGTAATGTCCATGTGCGCTACGATCGTTAGATTTATGTACACAACATGTTATCTCAAATATTTAGTACTAACAACAATCAGAATTCCGATTTAAACTTACTAAACCTTAAATACATAACGCAATGTCGCCCCACGATACCTCCTCGCCCGCTACTCTCATGGACGCGAATTTTCTTCAACCAAATTATAATTTACCAACAAAGCTATATATATGCATGATTTGGCTTCCATTCCACTCACTCTTCGCCTCTTCTCCTTCCTCCCGCCTTAAACGGATGTCTACGGCTTCATCAAACTTTCGAGTGAACAGCAATTAGAAGCACTAAGACAAAGACTTGGATTGCCCTCGTTGGTGGATCCGTGAATGTGTTCACCTCCCATACGCCAACGAATCCATCCCGAGTGTTCATGAAGTGTTCGAATGTTACAGAATTTATGCCGATCATCCCCATTGAACTTCTTTCCAAACATCATATTTTTCACTTGTATTCCCAATTATTTTTATAGAACACAACATGTCGGTTCGCCGTGGGGTGATGAAGAAGGATGCGACGCTCGAGGCATTGCAATGCAAATTGCAGCCTTTGCAAGAGGACACACATCGTGTGGTGCATTTCATCAAGTGCCTCGACCATCGGATGAACCGACGGAAAATAAAGATAATGTTCTTAAAGGACCGGATGAAAGGATGGGAAGGGTTGAGAAATCGCTACGTAAATTAGTTAACATGGCCATTTGGTAATTTTTCTTCTATTATTTCTTGTTCTTGCTAAGTAGAAGTTCGCTTTAATAAGATTGTAATATCCACTATTTATCTATGCATCCCCGCACTACGTGATGTATGCCTTTGCGGTGTTGTGGTACTAGTTTGTATCAAGTATGCATCTATCTAATTCCGCTGTGGACACTTTGCGTGTGATCTAATTTGCGGTATTCGATTATCGTTCAGCGAAAATCAACTCCGCGGTGCGAGTACCGCCCAAACATGGCGGTAAGGACCACGCTTGTAGAAAATCAGCTAAGTCCCAAAAGAGTGCTCTTTGTAAAAAACGCCCGCGGATTTTGGAAGTTCACGAGAGGTACTTCCAAGCACTTATATCGTCGGAACTACCGATCATCCTAACAAAGAAGCAAAGAAGCGGATGGCTTTCAAAACAACTTCAATTGCAAAACAAATTTACAAATTTTTGGACCGAAATGACAAAGATGCAGAGCAAGACGTGATAACTCATCTGCCGCCAAATTTTTCGATCGAATGATAAAGATCTTCGCCACAATTTTTCAGATCGAATGACAAAGACTCGCAGAGTAAGACGTGATAACTCATCGCCTCGCCATTTTTCGAGACCGAATGATAAAGGCACTCTGCAGCCATAGACGTGATAACTCATCGCCTCGCCAAACTTTTCGACCGAATGATAAAGATCTCGCCAATTTTTCAGATGAAATGACAAAGACTCTGCAGAGTAAGACGTGATAACTCACCGCCTCGCCAAATTTTTCAGACGAAATGACAAACTCTGCAAATATAGACGTGATAACTCACCGCCGCCAAACTTTTCGATCGAATGACAAAGACTCTGCAGAGCAAGACGTGACAACTCATCGCAACAACCAGACAACACTCGCCTTCCGAGCTTTTCCTACCAAAAATAAAGCACTTAAAAAGGGGCCATGACTACTCTCGCAGAAAGATTAGACAACACTCGCCAACCACGCCATGCCAACCCTCCGCTTATAAAAGGTGGTGCAAGTCATCTACGAGAAAACCACACAACCAAACCAAACACTACACCGTGAGCTTGCTTCACCACACGGATGGACAACCTCAAGAAGCAATGGGACGAGATCCGTGATCTAGCAAGGGCTTCAACAGACGGGCCGAACAAGCTAGGGTCTGCCGAGGCCCGGTCGGAAGAGCAATTTTGCCAGATGGCGCTCTCCGCAATGAAACCCCGCATCAAAGAACCCCCGCCGAACGCTCCAAACGAGCCTTCGCGCAACACCCGCCAGAGGGGAGACGCCGCCCATCCGCTGGTGCAGGACACATGCAAGTTCTTCAAATCCAAACACCACCTCGGCCTCGGCATGCGCATCGGGATGTCCTAACTACTCCTCGACTATCCCCGACCGCTGGGATACGAGCAACTATCGGCAAATGTAAGGAGTACTAACAAGAATATATCGTACCAATTCTCTTTTCGAGTATGCACTAACAATCTCTCCGTCTACCCGCAGCCCCCGAGCGCTATGTGGCTTCCGCAAGTGGATCGACCAGAGATCCACCCACACGACCGATGGCGGCTCGACTTCGAGGAGTGGAATGCGAAAGGGGACGCGAGATCCGGAGGAGGATCGCTTGATCAAGAGCACAACGAGCGATCCATCGGGAGACTCGGGCCCATCTCGAGGCGCAGCAGCGCAGGAGCGCGAGGCACGCGAGAGGAGAGCGAGAAAAGCGGAAATGGCGCCGAGGCCAGAGCGCAGCGAGGACTACAATGCCGAGCTCGCAAGAAAGGGCAAATGGCCCCGGCCCACGCAGAGGTCGGGCTAGTCCGTAGTAGACCCTCCTATTCGCCATGTTTTAGCTATCCCCTAAAGGCATGCGATTTACATGGTCCTAAGCTCGTGTCGCGAAAGTTACCGTAGTAGTAGCGCCCATGGTAAAGTAATTAGCCGAACCATCATGCCATGTGACCACATGTAACGTGCTTCGTCCGCACGGGCCGCAATGTAGTTCAGTTCGGCCTCACGAGCCATCAAAGTATAGCCATTCACATCGGTCTCGATTCTCGCTATGTTTTAGGTTTCTCCGTGAATCGCAACGCTCTAAGCCCTTTCGCTAAATTATTTTTCAGACTGCTTTTTCCGTACTTTACTTTCACGTAAGAAATGTGATGGAGAACCATACTTCCACATTTCAAGCCACATGAATTCATGAAACCCTAATTTCAAACGCCTCGCCCTAATTTTTGAGACCTAAACCCCGAATTTGTCGAGACAATTTCAGAGCATATAAAATTTTGTAAAATTTACACAATCAAGTCCACTGTAGGAGTATGAAAAAAATCAGAATGTTTGGACCTCATTTGCTATATTATAAAATTCCTACAAACATTAAACTTTAAAGAATTTTAGAAAAAAGAATACATAAAATTTCAAAAATTACACAAGCATAAATACTATGCCAGAGGCTCCACAAAAATTTCATAATTGTTTGAGCTTATTTTGTATATTTTAAAAATCGTCTAACATATATTATTAATAACTTTTTTAAAAAAATTTCAAAAATAAAAATATCAGACGCGGGCAAGACTTGGTGTCGCGTGACGTGGCTTGGTGCCGCCGCAAAGACTAAGGGCAAAGACTAAGGTGTGCTTCACTGTGGGCAAGACCAAGGTGTGCCCTCGGGAAGAAGAAAGTCTTCGCCGTCCCCAACAACAAGAAGAACTTGGTTCTTCGCCAGTCCTGACTTAGCAAAGACTCGCTACTGGGAGGCTATTTTTGGAATTTTGAACTTATGAGGTTATTTTTGGAATTTCTATTACAAGAATGAGGCTAATTTAGTCCGAATTCCCGACCACATGGATCTAGTACAGTGCTACCAAAGACCAAAGACCTCTACTCTTAAGTCTAGTACTAGCTTGTTAATTTTCCAATGTGTTAAATTGCATTTAAATTTCAAAGTGATAGTAACATACTAGTTTAGTTTTGTAAGTACTAAATTTGTTAGTTCTCCAAGATGCTAATTGTGATTAAATTTAGGTGATAGTAAGTTAGTTAGAGGCTAGTACTATTTGCTACTTAGGTCTCACTAAGTGTCGTAGCAAAAAAGACTAGACGGTAAGAGAGGGGACTTTCGGTATCTTCGAAGTGACCAAAGAATCACTACTACACAAAAGCTCAACACAGATGGTTCTAAACCATCATCACAGATGGTTTTTGAACCGTCTGAATTTTTGTATCTGTGATGACACGAGGTCATCATAGACGGTTTTTGAACCGTCTGTGAAAAATGCTATCACAGACGGTTCTATTCACGAACCGTCTGTGATAGTCTATTTTCACAGACGGTTCTTGTTTGTGATAGTTTTTTCTATGGCAAAAAAAAAACAAAAACAGATTTTCACTTCGTTTGGAGCCTCGTGAATGAATCTGATATTGATTTTCGGATTGAACTTTTCGCTAGCTTTCCTACAATAGCCATAGCATCACAGTAGCATCAACTCAATCCATTCACAGAGTAATAAAAACAACACGGCATGCATCACCCACATCACAGTAGCATCAACTCAATCCATTCACAGAGCACTAACACATCACAGTAGTAATCCACATCACAGAGCAAAAGGGGGAGTAGATAGAGTGAGGTCGTGGGAGGCCGGGGTGACGAGGTCATGGGAGGCCGCGACGATGAGGCCGGGCAAGGAGGAGGCCGCAGCGATTTAACCTCGGGGAGGACGAGGCGATTGGCAGAGGAGGCCGCGGCGAGGTCGTGGGAGGCCGGTGACGACGAGGCTGGGGCGAGGTGGAGGAGGCCACGGGCGACGAGCTCGGGAGAGGCCAGAGGAGAAATGGCAGAGGAGGAGATGGAGATGGCAAAGGAGGAGATGGAGATGACAAAGGAGGAGATGAATGGCTCATAATATAGAGATTTTTAAGCCCGCCATTAAGTGCAAATTTTCGTTTTCCCGCCCGACGAAACAAAAGTATCACAGACGGTTTTATAAAAAAAACAGTATGTGATGACATATCACAGACGGTTCGTATACCGAGAATATCACAGACGGTTCTAACCACGAACCGTCTGTGATGAGTATCTCATCACAGACGATTTGTGTATAAAACCGTCTGTGATTTTAGGGTTTTACCATGGTTTGGAATTTTCCTAAAATCACAGCGGTTCGTGGTTAGAACCGCTCGTGATATTTCAAGATCATAGGCGGCTCGTGATACGTAACGTGTCAGGAGATCACGATTTGGTTCTAACCACGAATCGTCAGGATATGTCACTATAATAGACGGTTTATCACAGGCGGTTCGTGGTTAGAACCGCCTATGATGCTTCATAGACGGTTCTAACCACGAACCGCCCGTGATAAACCGTCGTTATAGTGACATATCGCATTTCGCCTCGCCTTGGAACCGCTCGTGATTATTTTATCACGAGCGGTTTCAAAGAACCGCTCGTGAAGAGGCGCTTATGGCCTGCTTTGTAGTAGTGAATCCTCAAGAGGGACTAGTTGCTAGAAAAAGTGTATATTAATTATCCCAAAACCGATTCTGGGTTATTATATGAGGGAAGGTGGCTATTTATAGCTTTCCAACTCATGTAGGGGTTGCAGAGGCTTTCTCGCTTCCTACACGTAGCCTTCGCCCATGGTGGACCTTCCCGGCTTAGCCCACCTAGTTGGTGCGCCTGGTCCACCGGCGTCCGAGGCCCTTTGTGGCGTGTAGGACAACCCCAGGCCGAGGAGGCCCCGGGCACCCTTCGTCTCTGGCTGAGAAGGGCACGGACACCCTTCGGCTCCCCCGAGGTAGCCTTGAAGGATTCGTGGCTTCGGGCTTACTGCAGCTTGGTGACCCTCCGTAGTCTCTGGTCTCCCAAGAGCATCCGAAGGGCGTTTGGAAGGCGAGGGTTCCCGAGGCGCGCGCGGTGGGGCGCTCGTGGTCGCGGGCTGCGCCATGCCTTCACCGGGTTGTTAGGACTAATGGGGCCGCCCCTACAACACAAAATACTAATACTAAGAGATTAGTACCAAATTTGATAGTCTTACAAAGTACCAAGAGATCCATATTGACACCTCTTAACGAAATTTGCTAGTTACAACTCAAATACCCTCCAGCCCATTGCTATTTGAGCCATGTGCAGTGATAAATAAACTAAATATTTTTAATATTTTATTTTAAATTAAAAATGCCACGCAGATTAATAGATAATTACGGTGTTCCGAACCATTCCCCTTTATTGTCTCATTCTTGGCAATAGTATCCAAAAGGTAGAAAATTTTGGGCCATGGTTGACACCTCACACCTATATGAGAAATTACACGTAGAGCTTAATTTAAACAAATAAATGTGTAATTTTCTTTCAAATTGACTTTTTTTTGTGTGTGTGTGTTTTGGAGACTAGTTTAATTATGATGCTATCTCTTCTTCCACTGCATTGTTGCCTAGTTGCTCATCGTCGCCTGTGCCTAAATCCTGTCTCTCCTGGATGGACGGGTATGATTTGAGTTGCCTCAAAGTCCGTCGTAGGCCGTAGGCTTGTTTGGACTGAAACCGGTTAGAAATTGGCGTGGCCGACTAGCGCTCTACATGTGTTTCATGCTCAAGAACGATGATATACCTCCTCTTAAAAAAAGAACGATGATATACCCGATGTCAACTTTTCCGTCCCTCCGTGATTTTAATCTGCACCCTACACACACGCTACCCACGATAAATATATACGTATCATCACAGCTGATTGGGAAGTTCGACTACTGAAGATATACTGCCTCATCGCTTCACATTACTGGTCATGGCATTGTTGCATCTGTTCACAGTAGCTCGCTGAAATGTCGTGAAGTCATGATAAAAAAAGACGGGTGAAGCCTATTTACGGCCGATTTCCCAATCCCGTCAACATCATATCAATCATACAATTGCACTCTCTGTGGTCTCCATTTACCAATGTAAACATGGCAAGTCACTCGGGTGGCACTGCTCATGTTTCTTGAATCGTTGCCACAGAGATGACTGGATTATTCAGAGGATAAACTAGCTAGCACAAATATGAGATGAACTACTGAAACACCTGTACCTATATGTAGTGTGCTATGATGCAGCCACCGAGTCCATCGACGCCAACATCCTCATATGCTCTTGGGTGACAATGAACAGCTTGTCGTTGTCCCGGATCACGTCGGTCGAGTCGATCTCCGCCCCTTCATAGTTCACGATCAGCGCGTTCTCCGCATCCAGTTTCAGTTTCTCTTCTGAAGAAAGAAAGACAAACACATGGTTTAATTTGATTACCATTGCAGCAAAATGCAGGTAACTAGTATGCTCCAGTGCATGGTTTCCTGCACGTACCAATGATGGCTTTGAATTCTTCCATCGTGCCGGGCAGATTGATCAGCTTGCCGGCTTCTGAGCTATGGTTTCTGACGAATGGATGGCCCTTGTATATGCTCACCCTGGGCCAGTGCACGCTGTCTGACCTTGTGCTCAGGAACCTCGGCTGACGACTGTCCCCCGACGAGCCGACCTCCCGGACGGCCACCGCCGCCGGCGAGTCGAAGATGGTTACCGGGTGGCCGACCTCCCGCCTCTGCAGGAGCTCGCGCAGCTCGGCAGGAGACACCGTCGCTGGCCGCGGGGTGGAGCCTTCGTCGAGGTGCACCTTGTCCACGCTGGCCCCGTTCATGGCCAGGAACCTGGCCACGTCGGCGTGGCCCTCGGACAGCGCGACGCGCAGAGCGGTGGCGCCGTCGTGGTCCTCCGAGTCGATGTCCAGGCCGTGCTTCAGGAGCTCCCGGAGGGTGTCGAGGTCCCCGCGCCGCGCCGCGAGGCATAGGAGGTCGCCGCCGGCATGCGGGCTCGAGATGCGCGCGAAGTGGTACAGGATGTTGAAGATCTTGTGGTGCCTCGCCGCGATGGCTTGCCACAGTGCCGTGTTGCCCTGCGCGTCTGCAGTTAATCAATCACGAATTGTTAGCATTTTTTTTCAGAATGAAACGTACCTGATTACGAGTTACGAATTACTAGCTATTTGTGATTACCCTTGATGTTTACGTTGCAAGCGTGCTTGAGTAGAACCAGGACGCAGTCCTCGTACCCCTTCGATGCTGCTATGTGCTGTGAGTGGCATTGCCAATGCCAAGAACAGTGCCCAAATTAGTACATCACATTAATTTGGATCACACCACAAAAGTTTCGAGCTGACAAAATGGTTGTGTAAAATGTAAATGCTCTTATGAGTTATGACTCGAATTCTATGTGTTATCTTACCAATGCAGTTCTTCCCTTGGAGTCACCGACGTCAGGGTCCATCCCTACTTTGAGGAGATCCTCAAGGAAGCTGCTGTTCCCCGTCGCGGCGACCGTCAGGAGGTTGCACGGTATGTTGTTGCCGTCGTCGTACTCTCCGGTGTTGTCCCCCGGCAAGTCATCAACCTTCATGTCGTGCATCTCAATTTGATGCTGCAACATACACAGTATCATCATTTTGTGAGACCTGATGAAAGACATGAAACAACAATTTTGTTCAGAGAAGCCTGAAGCGTGAAGTCTGAATCATGCATCACCTTTAGGAAGTTCCTGATGATGACAACACTATCCTCGGGCTTGCTCTGCATAGCCTCCTTGAGCGTGGCCTGCTTCAGCCTCAGCAGCTGGCTGAGCGTCCTTGTCCTGAACGTGAACCTCTGCGATCTGTCGTTCAGTGCGCTCACCTCGCCAAAGATGTCCTTGGTCCCTAGCGTGGCCACCACCTGCTCCCCATCGCCGTTGAGGTTGATGACCTCCACCTCACCGGAGACAACGACGTACAAGTCGTCCGGCGCCTCGTTCTGCACGATCACGTCCTCCTTCGGCGGTATGTACTCCGGTTTCATGTTAGTAACCTGCGTACAACATTCATCATGGCAATCAAGAACATTCTTGTGTCATTTCTGATTTTCACATTGGTTGTTTGAAGCAAATGAATTGGTACATGATTCTTACCAGGAGTAGGAGCACTTCTCTTGAGACCCCCTTGAAGAGGTAGACGTCCTTGACAACAGGAACGAAGAGGTAATCGCAGATGCTCTTGCAAATGGACTTGGGCAGTTGGTCCATGAGCTGCTGCTGGTTCAGGCTTTCTGCCCTGAACTTGAGGCACATGTAGGCCAGTATTTGCTGCTTCAGCCTCGGCGGCAGGTGGTTCCGGCCCACGAAGTTCGATGCAGCCCGAATGCTGTTCCTCTACAAAAGAAAATCACACATATTCATACATTGAATATGTGACATATGTGACTGTCAATATGTAACCTGTCTGAAAATTTGTTATTTTCCACCTTTAGATTTACATCTAATGACATGAAAAAAATATTACAAAAAAATTCTAAACTAGACAAAAATAAATCCAGGTAAACCCTACAAATACAAAATTACAAAAATAAACAGAACTAAAAGTTACAGTAGAGCTGTGCTAAAATTGCATGTCACTTGTTACTACCATTTTAAGCTTAATACTGTGCAATTATAGGTGACTAATGGATAACAAAATTTCAGTCAACAGAAAATTAGCAAATCCGATTGAATATTAAGTTTGCTGATGAAATGCCAAGAGTGCTTTTGTTTTGGGTTGAATCTTACGAACTCCATGGTGCGGCGGGTGCCCTCGACGACGAGGTTGGTCATGTTGCCGATGAGGTAGGCGGTGAGTCCGAGGTTGAAGAGCATGTAGAAGATGTTGAAGATCATCTCGACGGTGTTCTCGGCATGCAGGTCGCCGTAGCCGACGGTGGTCATGGTGGTGATGGACCAGTAGATGGACGATATGTACCGGATCCGCAGGCTCGCCTGCCGGAAGTTGGGGATCACCGCGCCAATCCACGTCTTCTCCCTGTGCGGGTACCGGTCGGCGATGAGGTAGTACAGGCACCCGGCGCAGTGCACAAGGAACAGAGTAACCTGCACGTACGCGTCCACCAAGCAAGAACGCTTTCAGATTCAGATAAAACCTCATAAAAAATTCAAGCTAGTTGCACCTGTGATTTGATCGAAACAATCTTCTTACCGCGACGAGCCGTGCGCAGCGTATCCAGAAGTAGCTGAACCTGATGTCCTTCTCTAGCCTGACGAATTAACTACATGTGGTTAGGCTCAGATCATTCTGCCATCGCTAACTACTTAAAGTTCGTCGTGCGCCGAAAATGTTTTTATTCAGTGTTGTTGCTTACCTTGTGAAGAACTGTTTGACCTTCCTGAGACGCCAGAGTCGGAGGACACCAAGCAGGCTGTACCCGACGCCTTCCCTGACCTCGCCGGTGATGAGGTAGGCCAGGCCTTGGAAAGGTATCGTTGAGGCCACGTCCATGATGAAAAACGTTGACAGATACCTGCACAGAAGTTTGCAGCAATCAGCCCGATTGAACACAACAAAAAAAAATTATTTGTGATGTCCTGTCATTTTTAGTTGGTTGCTTTCTGACCGACTGCATATCAGCATACATGACACGCTTATGCCGGAGTAATTAACAAAAACTTGAAGAAAAAATCTTCAAAATTTACGTGATAATCAAAAGCAGAAATTCTAAAAGCTTGGACAAATCTTAGGAAACGTACCCTCTGCCTTTGGCTTTGCTATGATAAACTTTGCCTTTGCCTTATCCTACACGTCCATTTCGGAGAAACAGTGGATTCTGTCGAGATTATGGGTAGATGATTCAAATAATAGTATGATGCATAATTGACAATAGTGTCGATGTGTTTGGAGAAACCCTTATTTTTAGAAAATTTCAGACCGTTGTTAGGCTGAGGAGGTCTGACCGGCCATGGGTAGCGGTCTGACCTGCTGGGGGAAAGGCGGTCAAACCAGCCACACGTGGCGATCAGATTGGGCGAAAGTTGAAAATGCAAATTTTTGCAATCAACCAAAAAGCACATGTGTAGCAAGGCGAGAGGATGCGTTTGCACTTGTCTTATTGAAAATAGAGTTTCGAGGAAAAACTAGATAGAATTTAAAAATTCCAAATAGTATGCAAGTACGGAGACTTGGAATTTTTCTAAGTCTCAGGTGGTCTAATCCGCCGCTAGTTGATGGTTATACCAGTGGGATGGTCAGACCGGCCAGGGGCAGCGATCTGACCGGCCAGAGCCTATTCTTGCCCCGTGAAGGCGGTGAACTTTGTGGGATTCGTCAAAGTCACGAGTTTCAGTGCATAGGTGTTGTATGATGCATGTTTTGACTACCGTGGGTCAAGTTGCTAATAACTTGTACCCGAAATCGAATTCTTGGTCTATTGTCGTGCAGGTGGCTTCGAGTCAACGACGGTCAACGTCGAGGATGATCACAACTAGACTAGGAGAGCTGAGGTCCAGAACAATCAAGGATGTCGGGTGAAGTCATTGGTCTCAAGCACAACACAAGATGAATAAAAATGGCCGAACGGGAGGTTCAATGGGACAAGCTGCATCAAGTGGCGCGTGGGTCGTGCAGGTGCCATGGTGGTTCCGGTGGGAGCCGGATAGGAGAGACTTGCTGACATGAAGAGAGCCATTGATCGGCCTACACGTGGTGAAACTTGAGATTGCTTCACAACGATTGTACTCGGTCTTGGGAGAAGAATCGAGAAAAGGTATTATGGTATCTACGCCAAATTACCGAATTGATGACACTTGGAGAAACTGTGACGCAAAATGGCGCAAGGAGAGACAATTTAGGTTAAGAGAAGATGAAAATCATGAAGAGACGGATTCGGGAGATCCGGTTCGCCATCTACTTTGAGAAGCGTGCGTGGGTGTAGACCCGTTTGTGTGTGGGTTTAACGGGCACCCGATAAGGTTTGCTCTCTAAACCTATCATCTACTATAAAAGGAAGAGGTGTAAGATTTGCATCCTTTAGACCCTTCTAAGTAGAAACCATAATTTGTGATTTGGGGAAAATATAAAGAGATGATGCTAGGGTTTGAGGGAGATGGATTGATTGAATATTTAAGTGTTGAACTTTTATCCTCCATGGTGGAGTGATTGTAAACCAACAATCTCTTGAATCAATTCAAGCAATGTTTGCTCAAAGATGAGTTCTCTCTTGTTCGCTCTCTCTTTGATGCCTTTGGTATTTTGTGTGTTCCTTTGGTTTTTCTTAGGTATTTTGTTGTGATCTAGTTTGCTAGGATGTGTGAAAATTCATCTAAGGTCATCTTGATCATCATCCACCCATGAGCAAGTTTTTAGATCAAAGTTTGAATTTCCTCGGTCCTTGTGCCTTCTTGATATCATCCAAGAAATTCATGGAACATTGGCTTCGATCGTCCCGGTTGTCGATTGGAATAGGTTCCTGACTTTCTTGATGAGCTATGGTTGAAATATAAGAGGATTTGGATCACCAGATTGAAAGTTGGGTCATTTTGTGGTCTTCGTGGGTTGTTGTTCTTGCAGCCAACGATCAGACCTGCGGTATTATCGGTTTCAACGCAAGTTTTTGTTGTGTTTGTGTTTCTGATTCTTATAACTTCCATAGCTACTAGAGTGAACAAGAAGTTGAATACCATTAGGGTTGAAAAAGAGAGCAATGCTCCTACAGAGTCCTTGTCCCATCTCTGACAACCAATTGCTCATTTCTCCCACATCATCTTCTTATCTGAAGTGTGGTTGTCTTCCTTTGCTTTGTTCAAGATCCACCGCAGACTAACCGTCAATTTTTGTAGGACTGTCCCCGCTCAATCATCTTGATGACTTCCCTCCTCATCCTCTTTCGAATATCTGTTGGCCCACACAGTCACTTCCTCTCCTTGCAACCATGGATATTGGAGAGTATAGTACGCAAGTGAAGGCTGAAGAACTAGAGATGCAGTTCTTTTCATAAGAGAAAAAAAGAGAGCTAGAGATGCAGCAACCAGTACCGTGGTTACTCGATGATGTGTGGTGGCAGCTGCTAAGAATGGCTGGGTGCTTCGTCAAATCTAGATATTATATCTTTGAAGATTATATGATAGTGGCTGCTTTGCTTCTAATCGATTGTAGTTTGGTACTGTTTGCACGCGTTTGATTTGAGATTTGTGCTTGTTGATTTCTTCTAATCCCCTTAGTCTTCAGGTAGTGGTTTTCTCTTCAATTTTTCTACCATTACCTACAATACGATTCACAAGCTTGTACATGCAAACTTCTTGTCAATTACAAGATATTCTATTCAATTGATTTTGGGATAAGTCAATATCCGAATAAACGTTATCCCAAGCTCTCTCTTCAGGATGTGTGTATTCTTGTTGCTTCCATATGTTTTTGAGGTTTGGTCCTCTGTTTGGTTCTCTGCGAATGGATGACAGCGAACTGTCATGGAGTGGTCGGAGACGTTGTAGCCGACTGCTATGGATGAGAACAAAGCTCATTTCCCGCAAGAACGGGAGGTGATAGATGGGCTGTCAGGCGTAAGGCAAGGAATCCCATCGTTGCTCTAGAATGGACGTCTAAGATGAAGCAAGGACGAAGTTTGCGTAGCATACAGAAGGCAGAGGATACGCTTCCCAAATCTTAAGTGTATCCCTTATGGACCCCGTTTATAAAGTTGGGACTTGGGTAGTGTTTTTTAGTCAGTTCGAAGTCCGATCGGCACGACACGTGGTGGGCCGAGATGGCACACCACGAACAGCTGGCCGGATTGGGCGTTCTCGGCACAGCACGAAATAGGCATAACATTCTCGTTCTAACTCAATCCCCGCCCTCGGCATGACCCAATCACACCTCCACATTGGTCTGACCCAAACCATTACTCCTTTCTGCCACCCGGCCTGGCCCAAAATCTCTCCCGGCCTCCCGCAACTCCATCCCCAACCTTTCTCCCGAGCCCTGGCTCCTAAATTCCCAATCCCTAATCACATCCAGATTCCCCTCCCTCTAGTTCCAGTCGCCTCCACCCCCACACGCACCGCTGGCTGCCCCTCCCTCCTCTTCCCCCTCCCCCTCTCACGTGCTGCCACCCTCCCTCCAACTACCTCCTCGTCGTCGTCCTTCTCACCCCCTTCGCAAGCGCGCGGCGCGGCTGAGGTGGGCGAAGTTCTTCATCGGATTCCAGGAGGAGGAGGCTATGGCGAGGGGAGCGAGCGTGGATGACGTACGTGTGTCTTTGTCTTCTTGGGCATTGGTGGCTGTCGTCTTCCCAGATGTCTATAGTTACTTAAGATTGAACTTGAATTAGCATGGACCTGACCGAAGACGAGACGGGTTAGCACGATACTACAGAGTGACCGATCCAAACCAGCATACTGCAACTCGACTTGAAACATGACGGGCCATATCGAAAAGAAACGAAAGCTACCACTATTTGATCAGACGATGTGGTCCATTTGGCCTCTGCTAAAGCTGCACACATATCTCGGTACGTACTACTGGATCGTGGTTTGCCCCAATACTTCACAGATCACAATGTGTACGGGTGTAGGCCTCGGCTGCATAATTGCTAAGGCCACAATAATGCAGTTTGGTTTGGGTCCCATGCTGATTTAGAAGACATATTTCTCCTTTTGCAAATTACCTTTTCTTGATCTGCTCTGTACGTATTTTTCTAGTTGCTTTCTTGACCAAAATGTCGCCACATAAGGTGTTTCATGAAATTTCCCTAGCATACTGTCACCACTAGAAATTTAAACCACAGCATCCGTCATAAAGACTTGATGTAGTATGGATACATGAACATCACCCATGACTTGACAATAATGCAAATACAAGAAACCATTTTCTGCCCAAATGCAAAGACAAGAAGATAAGATAGGAGAAATACTTGTGTCTGAATTCTGAAACTGACAATGAAGCAAGCCTAACATGCACAACGCTAGCTGTTGTGCTACACAAATCCCAAATGAGGCATGCATGCATGTACGTACGTAGCGGTAGGTACGTACCTGAAGGTTATCCTGTTCCTGTCGCAGACGAGGAGCTGCGTCCTGGAGTCGATGTAGGCAACGAAGAAGGTGAGGACGATGTCGACGGCGAAGAAGAGGTCGACGACGATGTCGGCCACCTCCAGGCCCCCCTTGGGGGAGGCGTTCATGAACGCCACCTCGAACGGGTACACCCACGCCGAGTACGCCACCAGGATCACCATGAACGTCTCCCAGCACCTAAACGCACGATTATACCGTGAAGCATGTAAACGTACGCGAAGTTGAGATCGACGGCGCCATAGCATAGCATGCAGAGATTGAGCTTAGCGGTTGCAGATATGGATGGTCACCTGTATCTGGAGTCGAGAGGCGAGATGACCCACTTGTCGCTGCCGGCATGGGACTGGCTGTAGCCGGCCGGCACGCCGAGAGGCGGCAGGATGAGCTTGGACAGGTTCCGGAGGCTGAACGAGCCGGAGCCGCCGGCGCTGTTAACATTGCTCTTGACCTCAAAGCTCGAGTTCGATGTCCTCATTGCGGCATGCAAAATCTTAGCTAGCTTTCTGCGCTGCAGCACCCAAACAACTAGCAGCTAGCTAAGATAAGACTTGCGTATTCTGCCGCCGGCTCGGCCGGGGAGAAGAGAACCGGGGAGCCAGAGATACAGCCAGGAAAGGCAAAATCAAAGCGAGAATCAGACCAAGGCATCGAAATAATAGAGGCAGGCACCCATCGATCCATCAATAATGGAGGGGGGTAAGGGAGCGGGTACTGTTCCGGACGAAAGTGACCAGGCACAGGCCGGTGCATATCTCAAGTGTGTGGATTTGCCAGTGTGCAGACACACATATCACGCACGTACGTAGCTGATGGATGCAACTGTGCGCGCGCAGAGGGCTTGTGGCTGAGAGGATTCACCGCGGGGCTCAGGCGCTGTGACTGTGAGCTCGCTGTAGCTATTGTATGGGGAATGTTCGTTGATGTGGACTGATGCTTTGGGTCCATGCATGACTACTATGTGTTAATCTTTCAGGTCTTTTTTCGATTTGGAGTTTTGCAGCTTAGAAATTGATTGGTGAGAGTGCGATCTCGTGGACTATGCTATGCACGCAACACTGCAGTCTCCATGTTTATCACGATGACACCACAGTTAGCAGGTCAAGAACTGGTTTCTTCACATGTACTTATTCAAGTGTACATGTAATATGTTTTACCCTGCACTTTTCATGGTTCGGTGACCGACACCCGGACACCGTGAAAAAAAGTTTTCAGCTTTCGATATATCTTTTAGCTTTGCTGAGTGATAAGATTTATTTTTCGGACTGGCGCGGTAGGTGATACCTTTGATAAGCTGGGCTCTCTGAAACACTAGAAGTTGAAGAACAATGCTACTACTTTGCAGTGTTGTAATTACTGAAGATTACGACGGGTGACCTTGACTTGGAAACGGCAGATTGAGACAGTCCAGCAAACATTAGCCAAGACGATGCTGCAAACATTGCTGGGAAGCTCGCTCACGTGCTGGCCACACAAGTGACAAGTGGTGGGTACCATTGGGACAGTGAGTATTTGGCTGAATTGTCACTTTAAAAAAAAAATTAGTATTCATTCCTACGAAATTGCAAAAACTAACATCATGTCAGGTTAGGAAGGCAACGTATTGTGTTTCCAGTTTGCGAAACCCACGCACCGCGGACTAAAACTACGGAAGCAACATGCTGCGGACTGAAATCGTGGAAAACAGCTTCGTTCAACAGCGTTGAACAATTTTTCCGCTATTCAAGTATTGCGAATAGATTGCCGACTAAAACCGTGACATGTCTCCTTGCAGCACGTACGGTGCACAGCAGGTGGTCTGCCGCGGGTCGGGTACGCAAGAGAGGGTCTACAGCGGTTCCGGATCGCGGCAGGAAGTTGTTGCAGTCCGGGTGCGTGGAATGGGACACATGTTGTTTATCTAGCCTACTACGGTGTTATTTTTATCATTTCGAATACGATGGAGTTAGATTTACCATTTAAAAAAAAGTTAAATATGTCAAAAACTCGTGGTATAGTACCCTTAAATAGGCATCACATCACATCACGCTCTTAATTTTGTCCGAGAGTAAAGGCCTGTATGGATGTTACAACATTTATATAGTAAAATATTAAAAAAAAAACTACAGTTTTACATATATCACCTATGTAATGCCGTTGTTTTTCACAGTTTTAGCGCAAACTATGGCGAAAACTATTCTTGCTTCCTATGAAAAAAAATAACTAAAATTTTGATTTAAAAATACAAGTTATAACGAGGATAACACGAATGGTGCGGAGGAGACCACAAAAGAGTGCAATGACATCGATCTATCTTGCAAGAAGACATTGATCCACGGGAAAGCGAAGAGCTAGGGTGACGACGACGGAGATGAGGATAATTTTGTGCTGCTCGCCGGAGCCATTGAAGATAAAGTCCAGTCACTACTACAAAAAGGCTAATATTGACGCCTCATTATAGACAATTTTTCAAAATCATCAGTGTTAATGGTAATCACAGACAGTTTTACCAGCGCGATCATCTCTATTACTAGATACGCTAAGAACCGTCTGTGACGAGATACTTATCACAGACGATTCATATCACGAACCGTCTATGACGAGATACTTGTCACAGACGATTCATATCACGAACCGTCTGTGATAACTATCTCATCACAGACAGTTTGTATTAAAAACCGTCTGTGATAAGTATCTCTCGATTTTACCTGACTCTGTGACTTGAAATGACTAACTCTGTGATTTTGACGATGACTTAAAATGGCTAACTCCATGATTTTACCATGACTACATGAAATTGCTCTCCCTGATTTTATCGCGAATCATAGATGGTTTTTAATATGAACCGTCTGTGATATTAGCTCATCACAGACGGTTTTTGTTTGAAACCGTCTATGATTCGCGGAAAATTTTGAATGTTTGCGTGAGAGGTGAAATATTTTGGTGTTGTCCTTATATATTATACCCACCCCCGCCTTGTCTTCCATCAGTCTCTCCCTCTCCCCTCCCCACGCCAACGAGGAGGAGGAGGGACGCGCAGGAGCTCCATGTCTGTTGTAAGAGGCCAACACAAGCGTCCGCAACCTGCTGTTTCACGGCGCCTATGGTGAGCGGGGCGCTGCAGCTCGACCAGTACTGCCAGATCTGGCCGCCCCCATCTTGTCCTCAGGTGAGCATGACGTTTTGCCTCCAAATCCCCATCCGGGTTTCATTCTCACTCTGATTTCGTCCCCTCCATCCTGTTAGATTTTGTTCTCAGTGATGACCCCCATCTATGGTCGACAAGGGAGGCCCATTCGGTTCGAGATGGACGTTTCTAGTCGACCTCGTACTCGTCAGAGAGTGAGCCATTGATTGAGATACACACACAGAGAGAGAGAATATTTTAATTACCTTCTTGCAAAGTATCGAAAGAGCATATAGAAACTACTGTCCAGCAATTGATTAGTTTGGCTCAAAATTTAATTTTTTTGCACTAGAAAAAACTATTACATGTGATTTTTACTAAAAACCCGTCTTTGATAGTTTATTTTCACATACAATTTTGAACAAGAGCCCTCTGTGATAATTGACTATCATCACCGCGGGGCTCAGGCGCTGTGACTGTGAGCTCGCTGTAGCTATTGTATGGGGAATGTTCGTTGATGTGGACTGATGCTTTGGGTCCATGCATGACTACTATGTGTTAATCTTTCAGGTCTTTTTTCGATCTGGAGTTTTGCAGCTTAGAAATTGATTGGTGAGAGCGCGATCTCGTGGACTATGCTATGCACGCAACACTGCAGTCTCCATGTTTATCACGATGACACCACAGTTAGCAGGTCAAGAACTGGTTTCTTCACATGTACTTAAAGTACGTGTACATGTAATATGTTTTACCCTGCACTTTTCATGGTTCGGTGACCGACACCCGGACACCGTGAAAAAAAGTTTTCAGCTTTCGATATATCTTTTAGCTTTGCTGAGTGATAAGATTTATTTTTCGGACGGGCGCGGTAGGTGATACCTTTGATAAGCTGGGCTCTCTGAAACACTAGAAGTTGAAGAACAATGCTCGACAACTGTTTGCAGTGTTGTAATTACTGAAGATTACGACGGGTGACCTTGACTTGGAAACAGCAGATTGAGACAGTCGAGCAAACATTAGCCAAGACGATGCTGCAAACATTGCTGGGAAGCTCGCTCACGTGCTGGCCACACAAGTGACAAGTGGTGGGTACGTACCATTGGGACCGTGAGTATTTGGCTGAATTGTCACTTTTTTTAAAAAAAAAATTAGTATTATGTAGGGCCATGAAAGCCGACTAGGGGAGTGAATATCGACTTTCGACTTTTTTGTTATCAAATTCAATCTGAATTTTTCTCACTTTATATGAATTAAGAAGATCGATCTGACGGAGGAAGTTTTGTCTTTGGTCGATAACCTATGCACAAGACACAAATGTGGAGAATTAATTTCATTTGGTGATGCGGACACTGGCGGTGTGGCCAGCCAAAGGCGAGTCGCCAGATTGAAATCGGTTCGGCCGTGTTAGCGAGTGATCGAATCTTGTGGCGTCGCTGTTTCTATCGGTCCGACCGATTTAGTCGAACAAACACAGCGTCCAAATCCAAAAGCGAAATTTGGTCAACTTTTGATTCAACCAATGAAACTTGATCAAATTTGGAGCACCTCCTAAGGATATTAGAGACCTATTTCTAGCGGCGATCCTCGGATCCACTTCACGAGATCGATCTCGAAGACTTTCTGAAAGAAGTGCACAAACTCTAGAAATATAAAATCTTGATTCAAGACTTGCTTGTGGGGTTGATGATCTAGATGATTCTAGGAGTATTCCCACACATCAAAGCAAGATAAAATCGGTCAAGAGACCAAGCATAAACACTTGAATCAAGGAAGTACCAAAATCAAGCAAAAGAGAGAAGAACACAAGGGAGACAATCGATCTCTTAAGCAAGCATCACAAGATTGATTGATCCAACAAGATGCTTACAAAGCCACTCCCTCAAGGGTGAGCGGGGCGTTGTAGCTCGACCAGTACTGCCAGATCTGGCTGCCCCCATCTTGTCCCCAGGTGAGCATGACGTTTTGCCTCCAAATCCCCATCCAGGTTTCATTCCCACTCTGATTTCGTCCCCTCCATCCTGTTAGATTTTGTTCTCAGTGAGGACCCCCATCTATGGTCGACAAGGGAGGCCCATTCGGTTCGAGATGGACGTTTCTAGTCGACCTCGTACTCGTCAGAGAGTGAGCCATTGATTGAGATACACAGAGAGAGAGAGAGAGAGAATATTTTAATTACCTTCTTGCAAAGTATCGAAAGAGCATATAGAAACTAATGTCCAGCAATTGATTAGTTTGGCTCAAAATTTGATTTTTTTTTTTGCACTAGAAAAAACTATTACATGTGATATTTACTAAAAACCCGTCTTTGATAGTTTATTTTCACAGACAATTTTGAACAAGAACCGTCTGTGATAATTGACTATCACAGACAGTTATTGTTCAGAACCGTCTGTGATAGTTTTTTCACAGACGGTTCAAAAACTATCTGTGATGATCTCATGTCATTACTGACCCATAAACTAAGACGGTTCAGAAAAACGTCTGTGATGACGTTTTGAACCATCTGTGAAGACCTTTTCTGTGATAGTGAGTATTGAATAGACATGTTTAAAACGAGTAGGCTCGAGCCTAGCTCGAAAAATGACTTTCCCATTAAAAAAATATTATCTTAATTCTATTTTTGGAAAAAGGTAATATTTAATTCATTACGAGAATAAAAATTGTTTATTATTATTTTTATTACATTTTAGCGGGCTTTTAGGCCAAAATGAAGTCCCGAGCCCGGCCCGAACCAGGCCATGCTCGGGCTGGGCCACCCATGAACAACTCTAGTGTTGAAGGAGCCAAGGGCCGCGATGCCAAGTGGTGAGCGTCGACGTTTTGAATAAGTTAGTGGTCAAAGAAGCTGGATGATGGGGAAGCCCTGACAGACATGAGATAAAACTTTGTATAAAGACGAATTATGGACGAGATGGGTGCTGAGTATTATGGGAGGTGACTGGTAGGTAAGGCATGCGGGCGACACAGCCGAGAGGGAAAAACTAGGGCGTGGAGGTTAAGACCGGTGATGAGCTCCGGGCGCGCTGGTGCGGCGTGTCCACTTGCGGGCGTGCACTGGCGATGCGTGTCACGTCGCATGGGAGGTGATGCCTGGCCGGTAGGGCTAGGCCGTTAGTGGGAGGTGGGAGGGTGGCTGCGCCGAGCTGGTATGGTGGGAACGTGGTTCGTTCGTTTCGGTCGGTGCAACAGGGGGGCTGACGGGTGGGGTCCACCCATCAGTCCCACCCGTCAGCGAGGTGAGAGAAAGGATTTTTCTTTTGGATTTTATGATTTTGTAAAGCCGAGAGTTTGAGTGAAATTTTAAATATAGCAATTCAACTCCGAAAGTTCTGAAAATTTTAGGGGTGGCTGCTGACCTAGTGTAGATTTTTGTATAATGTTTCTAGGGTTTTTCATGAATTAAATTTCTCTCAAAATCTTTAAATTTTGGGTTGCTTTATCCTTCAATATTTGTTTTAAGGAAAAATTCCAAAACATGCTTTATTTAATTCCCGCATTTTATATTTAGCATAATTATTTTGATCTTGTACTTTAATTGTTATCTTTTATTTCAATTTGTTTTTAATTATCCAGTAGGTTCATGCTTTCCATAAATTGATGTTTTTGTTTTAAAAATCCAATAAAACCTTGGATGTAAATCCAATTAAACTAAATGACATCAAGATGCACCAAAGTTTTTTAAAAATATCATATTTTTATACATTTGAAATACAAACCCTTTATCCGGGATGTTACACTCCGCTTCCAGGAAGTGGAGGTTCATGTACACCAGCGTCTTGGCGTAGATGACAACGAAGCGATTGATGTCGAAGCACTGGTCTGGCGTGAAGATGCCCTTTGCATGTCGGTGATATGCCCTAAGAGGCAGTCATGAAGATGATTATGTCATGTCTATATTTATAAGTTATAGAATAAATATTTGTGGATATCGTGAGGATATGTGCACGATCTCAGGATGATGAGTCAATTGGCAATGGCTTTGTTGGTTTGCAAAATCTCGTGTTTTCGGGTTTGCTCCAAGGCTGTCAGACCACAGGTGGTCTGACCGGTTGTGTCGGCGGTCGACGCCGTGGAAGGTCCAGGCCGCCATGGAGGCCGGTCCGCCGATATGTTGAAAAGTGGTTTTGAGTGAGCCAAAAATAGGTTGTGTAGGCAAGTGAGGAGTCTCTGGATGTGGTCACATCATTTTTGGAGCTCCAGTCAAATGTTCTATTCGATTGAAATTTCGAAGGTTTGAATTTGAGTGAAAATTTAGCTAAGTCTTTTAGGCGGTCCGAGCCGCTTGTAATCGGTCCGACCGACTGAAATCGGTCGAGGCCAGGCCTTGTGAGCGTCGGACGCGATGACTGGAGGTAGCCAAGTTGGCATTGAGTTGATTTGAATGTGTTTATTGTATGGAGTTCAATGTTTATTGTTGCATATTGCATTGCGGAACTAACGTGGGTCAAGTTGTGAAGAACTTGTTTCGAAGCGATTTGTTTGTCTATTCTTTGCATGGTGGCTTGCGAGTCTCGACGTCAGCGGTGAGGTGGATCGGGACTACGCTTGGAGGCGAGGTCGAGCGATCATGGTTCTGCGGTGAGGTCGTGTGACTCAAGCATGGTGCGGAATGGGCAAGATGGATCGAGCAGGTAGTTCGATCATGTGTTGGATCAGGCGGTCGAAAGTCGGTGCAAGTCCCTAGGAGGTTCGATGGGATTGGACGAGGACTTGGCGGCGTGTTGAAGCCAGATCAACCTACCGTGGTGAAGCGGAGATTGCTTCAATAGTTATGTGTGTGTGGGTCCCATGTGTGAGTGCGTCCCAAAAGTGAAACCCTAGGCCTCTAGTATAAATAGAAGGGGAGATGTAAAACCCTAAGCATTCATTTGAGCCCCTCATCCTTTTTCTAGGGTTTGGAGAGGAGAGGAGAAGAGAGCTAGGGTTTGGAGAAAGTGTGTGCTCCTTGTGTGAGCTCTTGTCCTCCTTGTTGGAGTGACTTTGTAAGCATCTTGTGAGATCAATCAATCTTGTGATGCTTGCTTAAGAGATCATTTGTCTCCCTTTGTGTTCTTCTCTCTTCACTATGTCTCCCAGGTCAAAGATATGGGGATATCAAATTAATAGTGTGAGCACATGTTAGAGAACATGGTGGTGAATTGACTAACCTTGAGACACTATTGATATTATTATGTTTCTATGTGTCATCAGTTGGTCTCAAACAATGATGATGTATAATCCTTAGATCTGAGATCAACATAGTTTCCTATATGTGTAACAATACACTTATGAGTTACCAAACACTACTTCATAACTAGGTAGTTATAGAGGTAGCTTTCGGGTAAGCTATGAAACATGTGGATGAATGTAACTGGCTGAATATGGGATTTACATCTCCTAGCATAATAAGAGACATATCTCTAGGCCCTTCGATGTGGTCGGACAAGGAAAGTGCACAGTCGTGCCACAAGTGGTCGAAGAGTTGACTAAGCGAAGTTATCCATCACTTGATCGAGAAAAGTTTGAACAGTCCATGGATGACATATATCTCACCTAGAGTTCAACTAGATATCATAAGGAAAAAGGAGAATATGCAAGCATGTCGTTTAGTCCGACCTGATACGAACCGGTCATGAGCTGGTCGTACATGATCACAGACCGGTCGTGATCAGATGCGAACTGGTCGTAAAGAGTTACAAACTGGTCATGAGTGATAAGGATCTTGTCGCAGATCATATTGCATAAGGATAGTCCAATATAATCTTTATGTGTATTCGAAAGTCGTTATATCCTACTAGGAACCGCTACCAACTTGTGATCGATGAGTTTCCATATCACGACCGATTACGTATGAACCTAAAGGGTCACACATTTAACAGGTTGGAACAAACTAGTTCAGATTAGATCCGTTACGGGCTCTTTATAAGGGGAGGCATGAGGCTTTTGGGAGTATGAGTTACATCACACACCGAAACCCTAGTCGCCATCTTCCCGAAGTCCCTGTTGTGCGCGCTGGTGCTAGCACACCGACGTACGACGTTCCACCCTTGGACGTGTGGATACCGTAGATGCGTTGTTGCGATTGCTACTCTACTGATTAAGGACAATTCACGACTTACATAGGAAACGTGAGAGACTGCTGGTGGAGACGATAGGTGGTCAAAGACGTTGGACGATTGACTACGACTACTACATTGACACGCGGGACGTTGGACCAGGCTGTTCGAACTCTTCTTCTGCTGCACTGCGTGTCCAGTACTAACGACCTATGATCTCTTACTTGCATGACTCCCTGGTTTACATGGTAGATTTTTAATTATACGTTAGTCTACCCTACCTTTATCCCAACAAACCCACCACTGCATTATAAAACCCCAAATGTCCTGTTACCAAAAATAAAATTATTATTTGATTTGATTTTCTGAGTTTTAAAAGAATTTTCTTGATTTTCTTAGATTTTAAAAGTCAAAAGGAAAAAAATATTAAGTTTTCTGGGATTTTCTTGGATTTCTTTTCGCCAAGATCTTTTTTGTTATTTCTTTTGAGTTCTATTTAATTATTTTTGATTTCCCAAAATTTCTTTTCTTTCTTGTAAAATTTAATTTAAATTAATTATTTCAAAGTATTGGCTTTTAAGTTCTTGCTGATATAGAAATTATTAAAAGCAAATCCCAAATCTCATTTCAACTCCAAATCAACATCCAAATTCCAAGTCTCAATTTAATATTTTCCCCAGAGTCAATTCGTTTTGCGACCAATTTTGAATTCAAATTCTCATTTTGAATTAATCTCAAATTCAAACTTAGATGAAATTTCAAATTCAAATTTCTATTTGAATTTTCTCTGAAATGTAAATCTCACAATTTCATTTCAATTTTTATTCTTGGCCAAAAATATTTTCCTTTATCGTCTTTCTTTTCCCTTTTCCTTTATCTTTCTTTCTTTTCATTTCTTCTTCTTATTTCATTGGCTCTTTGCCTGCTCTTTGTTCTTCTTCCTGGCCGAGCGCCTGCTCCACCAGCGCCGCCCCAGCCACCACCGACCTCGCCACCAACCTCATCGCCCTAGTCCTAGCCAACGCTGCCAGCACGCCAGCCCGCCTCTGCGTCGCCCCAGCGCCTAGCCGCCGCTTCTGTCATCCTTTTGTCGCGCTCGGTGCGCCGTTTTCAATTCCGTGCGAGCCATCTTGACCCCACTATCATCACCCACGTTTTACTACCATCAATTGCACGCCTCCTCCATCGCTAGGTTTCAATTTTACTGTTTCCTGTCGTTCTCCAATTTAAACCAAAACCAATGCTTTAATCTGTGGCGTTCCCCGTCGACCCAAGCATCACCTTCATGCAATAAAAGGAGCACCGTGTGTCCCTCATTCTCCTCTTTGATTCGCCCAAACCTCATAGGCTAACTCATCTCCATTTGGCCAGAATGCACGACGCCACCCACCTTCTTCTCCAAGTCCGATCACGTCGCCTTCGCGTTGATCTTCTTCTCCGTGAGTTCTGAGCCGAGACGACCGCGCCACGTCGTGTTCTCGGCCAGGTGCTTTCTATCCCCCACCACAATTTTGAGGTTCCCCTCACCGGAGTACATCGTCGCCGTCGCCGTCGCTTCACCATCACCGCCGGCCATTGTTGCCGCACCTCTGCCACCCTTGCGCCTCCCCGACCCCGCCGGACGCTTCCTTTACCGCTGCACATCCCGTGCTCCCGCCACCTTTGCTGTCGCACTGCCGGAGCACCGTCGTCCCACGCGCTTTCCCCACCACCAACGCCGCCACCGACCACCTTCGCCACCTCCCCTTCCCTCCGCGGGTAGTAAACGACCCATTTTGGGTACCACCGCTAGCCACTGCGCCTCCCCATGCCGGTGTCACCATCCAGCCCAAGCCGCCTCGATCCTCCCATGTTTCCTATCTCCTTTGTTCTTTCTTCTGATTTTGCTCTTGACTCATTTACATGTGGAGCCCAGCTGTAAGCATTTTCCTTTAATACTTATTTCTAACAAAAGAATATCCTCTGCAATATTTCCCTCCTTCACTTTTTCATGGAATTTTCATGTTCGATAAACTTTCAGGTATTTGTTCTCCTCCATACGAACTCTGATTCTGTCGATTCTTGTTATTAAATTCATCTAAATTCAATATCTATCTCCCAAAATAAAAACTATTTAATTTATATTTTATTTGAATTTTGTTTGGATTTGGTTTATTTTTGCATATAGATTTAGATGACTTCGAAGAATCATATTTCGACGCCATTTCAGAGCAATAATTATTTGAGCAAGGAAAGTTATACACTTTAATCATATTTGATTCCATTATTTTAAATTATTTAAATTCTATTTTAAATTATTAATGCATGCTTATTTGTATTCAATTTAATTTAAATTCTGTTTGAAAATTATAGTTATTCTCATTACTATTGTATAGCCAACTTTGACATTGAATCAAATATACCTTGACACCTTAGATAAAAATATAGTTTGCAATAGTATGAACTATAAAACTTTGGGAAAATATATGCCTAGTCATACTTAGATAAAAAATATTTAATTAGGAGAATTTTAGCTAAAGATTTAACTATGAATTTAAAATAAGTCTATGCCATTATTATGCTATAGAAATTTGCCAATGATTTGAAACGAAAAATAAAATAAAAAACTGGTTTAGACTTAGGTGAAATGGATAATTGGTCGGTGCAAATTTATGCACGGGCTAGTCTCAGTAAATGGTCAAGGCCCAGGGGTTACTTTTGGAAGTCGCCCAAGTTTGTTAACAATCGGTCTTCAAGCCGTATCTTGCAAAGCTCCACCGTAATACCACAAGTCTGGAGGGGACAAACCTAACTAACTAATTTGCAATGTTTCACTGTGGTTGTGCCATCCGGATGTGTGGGTGTCAGAACGACCTACTTTTCATTATCCCACAGTGCGCAAGAGGGGGTTTCCATTTGGCATAAAACCTTATGGCAGCAAAACCTTAGCGGACAAAACTACTTTGGGATGACGTATTGTAAAAATATTGTGATAATCACTTAGTCACACACCTACGAAAGTATGTGAAGCAGACATTATAAGTTGATTTTCTCTCGTGGGTAAAGTTGTACAACCTCTGTAGAGTGTAAAACTATTCAAATAGTCGTGTCCACGGTCATGAACATGCTAAACAAAGTCACTCAAACTTAGACTTTGATTTTTATTTTAAAAGATTTTATCAAATGATTTTGAATAGTTTATCCAATTGGAAAATTTAGGCAGAAAGCCTCGGTGTAAGTGGGATAGTTCTTCACTAGTAGTGCATCTTGCACTAAATTGACAATTTAAAATCAATGAATTTTAGATATAGTATAATTTCTTTGGAACCTAGTAAATGTATTTAAAATGTCAAATGTTCCTTTTGCGCAAATAACCCTATAAGCCTTCCTTTGATATACCCCTGCACACATTTTTGTACTCACCCCGGCTTAATAAAATATTATTCAGAGGAGAAAGACTTCACTATCGGTGTGGATCTTGACGACTAGGTAGCTACCCTAGTCTATTGCTTGTGGCAGGTTAGCTAGGCTCTACTACTTATTCGTCTTCCACTGTATTCTTTATTGTTGGCTTGTAAGCCTTTATTTAAATAAACTTTAATATTTATTAATAAAGTTATGCAAATTATAGATATTACTATATTTATTTATTATGTACATTAGCTACTGTTTCAGAAACTAATATTGAATACACAGAGGATCTAAAGGTGTTACTCCCGAGTCCAACATGCATCGACCCGAATGCCCGTATGATTGCCACATACAACAGCACCACGGTGATTGGGTGGTGTCCAGGAACTGGTCGGCGATCAGCATCCACGGTCCATGTTGTGCATAACTCGAAGAGGAAGAGCACTAGTGTGTAACGATGATGCATAAGAGCATGGCAATCTGGACGATGAGCGAGCCATAGTTGGGGCTGTCCATGGCTTTCAGCAGTGGTACCCCGACCACGAGTGTGTTGGACCAGTCCAGTCCCGATGACCCCATTGAAATAGAAAGAAACGCCCTGATGGACGCTAACCCAAAAAAACGTTGTCGGTGAGCCCTGACCGACATTGCTGCGTTGGCCCCGTCATATCGGTTCGATCAGCACTAAGCGTCCCTTCTGCTCTCTAGGCGCCTATAATGGCCATGCTCGATGTGAAACTCATGTATGCCGGGCTGCAGAGGTGGATTTCACCATTTACTTAAAAAAATAAGACAACGATCTAGATCAGAAGAATCACCACACTAATCATCTTCGTCAAAGTTGAAATCGGGTTAGCCCGCCGCTCCCGTGAAGATAGAAACACCCCGACAGATGATGGCCCAAAACACGTCGTCGGCAAGTCCCCGCCGCTCGTGAAGATAGAAACACGCCGACAGATGTTGGCCCAAAACACGTCGTCAGCGAGTCCCAACCTGGGGTGACTTTGCTACGCTAGCCCTTTCGTGTCGGTTCGACTGACACCGAGCGTCCATGGTGCTCCCTAAGCACTTGAAATGGTTGCGCACAATGCGAAATGCACGTACACGGGGCTACAGAGGTGGATTTCACCCCTTGCTTTTAAAAAAAATATGCTAGCGGTTTGGATCGGAAGAATCACCATGCGAATCACCTCTGTAAAGGCGAAAATCGTGTGCGCGGCCCCTCGGATCGACGCCAGCTTGGCCCAACGCTCCCGTGGGGATTAAAAAAACTCGATGGCCGCTGACGCAAAAACATCGCCAGCGAACCCCGATATGGGGCCAGATTGCTGCGTTGGCCCCTTCGTGTCGGGTTGAATAACATCGAGCACCCACAGTGCTCCATAGGCGCCCAAAATGGCCACACATGATGCCAAATGCATGTTCCTGGAGCTACAGAGGTGGATTTCACCCTAGGCTAAAAAAAATAAGCCACCGGTCTGGATCCAAAGAATCACCACACGAATCACCCCCCTGAAAGCCGAAATTGCAACCCCCCGGGTTGACGCCATCATGGCACGACGCCCCGACGATCGTTGGCACACAACGTTGTCGGTGAACCCAAACACGAGGTGAGCTTGCTGCGTACGCCCCTTCGTGCCAGATCGATCGACACTAAGCATCCGCGGTGCCCCATAGGCGCCCGAAATGGCCACACATGATGCCAAACGCACGTCCGTGGAGCTACATAGGTGGATTTCGCCTATGGCTTGAAAAATAAGCCAATCGACCATACCGGAAGAATCACCACACAAATAATCTATCTGAAGGACCAAATCACGTGTGTGGCCCCTCAGACCGATGCTGACTTGCATCGACACTCCCTGTGAATAGAAACGCCCTAACAGCCGTTGGCCCAAAAAAACAACGTCGACTAGGCGCCTTCGTTGTGTTGGCACCTTCGTGTCGTTTCAACCAGCATCGAGCGTTTGCTGTGGCCCTAGGCGCTCGAATTGGCCACACACGATACCAAACACACATACGTGGGGCTACAGTTGTGTATTTCACCCCTGGCTTAAAAAATGAGCCAGCGCTCTGGATCAGCAGAATCACGATGCGAATCACCTCCGTGAATGCCGAAATCGCGTGTGTGGTCTCCCGGAACAACGAAGCAGCCCAACTCTCTGTGGAGATAGAAATGTTCGGACGATTGGTAGCCCAAAAAACATTGTCTGCAAGCCCCAAGACAGAGCAACATTGCCGCATTGGCCCCTTCGTGACGGATCGACCGGCAACGAGCGTCCGCAATGTCCCCTAGGTGCCTGAAATAGCCACACATGATACGAAACACATGTACTCTGGATTAAAGAGGTGGATTTCACCCCTCTCTTAAAAAATAAGAGCGGACCGGACCAAAAGGTTCACCACATGAATTACCTCTGTGAAGGTCAAAATTGCATGCGCGGCCCCTCAGACCGATGGCGGCTTGGCCTGATGCACCCGTGGAGATAGAAACACCGTTGGCCCAAAAAACGCCGTCGGCGAGCCCCGACCCAAGGAGACATTGCTGTGCTAGCCCCTTCGTGTCGGGTCGACTGGCACCAAGCATCCGCGGAGCTCCCTAGGCATCCGAAATGGCCACGCATGATGCCAAACCCACGTTCGTAGAGTTACAGAGGTGGATTTCACCCTTGGATTTAAAAAAGCTAGCCACCTGGATCAGAAGAATCACCACACGAAGCACCTCACTGAAGGTCAAAATTATGTGTGCGACCCCTCAGACCGATGCCGGCTTGGACGAAAGCTCCCATGGAGAAAGAAACTCCCCAATAGCCGCTGGCCCAAAAAACGTCGTCGACAAGCGCCGACTCGGAGTGACATTGCTGCGTTGACCACTTCGTACCAGTTCGACCAGCACCGAGTATCTGCAGTGTTCCCTAGGCGTCCGAAATGACCACGCACGGTGCCAAACGAATGTACATATGAGGCTACCGATTGTGGTTTATCTCATTCCATAATCGATATAGGACTATCCCAACATACTGCGAAGTGGATGCTTGATCCGAGCTAACGTTTCTAACGCCAACGCCAAAGTCTTGTCTGTTCCGGTCAGGGAATTTCAAAGCCAAAGGTGGCTGACAAGCATAATATATTCCAATAGATGAGTATCTGAACAGAGCAACTCTGGATTCATACCTGGAAGCTCAATAAATGGAGAACAATTTCAGTGAAATTATGTCCAAAAAGAATTATATTATATTATTCGAAAACGAAGTAAGACCTCTTGTGTGTTCTGGAGAAAAAAAGGATCTATTAAAAAAAACTTACATGGCTACAATACATGCAGTCCTGATGTTAACTCCTGCTGCTGCTGCTGCTGGTGTCCTATACTTTAACTTTACTAAAAAAAACATTATGGGATAACTTACCCAAAGAACTGTAGGAAATCGCTGCGCAAGGAATGCTCACATGCTGGTAGACTCTTAACACCATAGTGTGTACGGAAATCGAGTTCCAAAAACTTCCCAAATAGATTGAATGCTGTGGAAGATATTGGTGTTGGAAATCCATAGGCTCGGTCTAGCAGTTTGCCCATGTATGAGCACCCCATATCAAATTCTAGCATCTTATATCAAATTCTAGCAGAGTCTGTAGACTATAAATAGAGGGTGCTAGTCATTGTAAAGGATTGATCGTATGAAGAGCAATAGAGAGAACCAAGAAACCCCCTACATCTCTTGTTCAATCTACTATTTTGTTCTTGTATTTTTGTATTATTTCATGCGATTCTATATTTGTCTACGAAGTTATCATTCAGATTGGACTCTCCAGCATAATATCAAGCACCATATCCACATCCAAATAAGTAGAGTATCTTGCAAATATTGTCCAAGTGATGTAACACTATCCCCATCAAAAGTTATACTGGAAAGATGGATCGGCTCACAAATTGCTTGTTTCTTGATATGCTGCCTAGACAATGAAATCGATATGTGATTGATGCTGATTAAAATCACTCCCAGCCTCAACATCATTGATAGACATCGTATGCATTTCGTATTCTCCATCTGCTTGTTCAGGCGGCATCCAAATAGGAGACAGATCTGTACCAACACTGGATGATGGTACTAGACATGCGTTGCTGCTTGTACTTCTGAGTTAGTAGTTGCCTTTCCACCCGAATATATATATATAGATATGTCCAGTACATTAATATCAATGGCAATGTGTCAACTATACTGAGAAAACTGGAGCAATAGTTACCAATGTTTGAAAAGCAACTACCAAAGCTTGAGAAGAACCTATATTAGGTGTGTCATGGTCATATCCAACCTTAATGAGTCCAGCTTACTACTCAACCTTAATGAGCACCTTGGTCAATTCTCCAAAAAAAAAAAAAAAAATAAAGTACTACTGCAATTTAGGCAAATACGAACCTGGTTGGTGCTGATTTCCGTCTGAACTACTTACATGGCAAGTTTTACTCATAGAATGGACACACCCTGATTATGGTACCCACACGAATGACCACCTGGAAAGAGAGAGATATCATGTACCTGAAATCACTCTTATCTACTTAATCAAAAACCTGAAACTACGTTGTCGGTGAACCCCAACACGAGGCGAGCTTGTTGCGTACGCCCCTTCGTGCCAGATCGATCGACACTGAGCATCCGTGGTGCCCCATAGGCGCCCGAAATGGCCACACATGATGCCAAACGCACGTCCGTGGAGCTACATAGGTGGATTTCGCCTATGGCTTGAAAAATAAGCCAATCGCCCATACCGGAAGAATCACCACACAAATAATCTATCTGAAGGACCAAATCACGTGTGTGGCCCCTCAGTCCGATGCCGACTTGCATCGACACTCCCTGTGAATAGAAACGCCCTGACAGCCGTTGGCCCAAAAAACAACGTCGACTAGGCGCCTTCGTTGTGTTGGCACCTTCGTGTCGTTTCAACCAGCACCGAGCGTTCGCTGTGCCCCTAGGCGCTCGAATTGGCCACACACGATACCAAACACACATACGTGGGGCTACAGTTGTGTATTTCACCCCTGGCTTAAAAAATGAGCCAGCGCTCCGGATCAGCAGAATCACGATGCGAATCACCTCCGTGAATGCTGAAATCGCGTGTGTGGTCTCCCGGAACAACGCCGGCTTGGCCCAACTCTCCTGTGGAGATAGAAATGTTCGGACGGTTGGTAGCCCAAAAAACATTGTCTGCAAGCCCCAAGACGGAGCAACATTGCCGCATTGGCCCCTTCGTGACGGATCGACCGGCAACGAGCGTCCGCAATGTCCCCTAGGTGCCTGAAATAGCCACACATGATACGAAACACATGTACTCTGGATTAAAGAGGTGGATTTCACCCCTCTCTTAAAAAATAAGAGCGGCCCGGACCAGAAGGTTCACCACATGAATTACCTCTGGGAAGGTCGAAATTGCATGCGCGGCCCCTCAGACCGATGGCGGCTTGGCCCGATGCACCCGTGGAGATAGAAACGTCGTTGGCCCAAAAAATACCATCGGCGAGCCCCGACCCAAGGAGACATTGCTGTGCTAGCCCCTTCATGTCGGGTCGACTGGCACCAAGCATCCACGGAGCTCCCTAGGCATCCGAAATGGCCACGTATGATGCCAAACCCACGTTCGTAGAGTTACATAGGTGGATTTCACCCTTGGCTTTTAAAAAGCTAGCCACCTGGATCGGAAGAATCACCACACGAAGCACCTCACTGAAGGTCAAAATCACGTGTGCGACCCCTCAGACCGATGCCGGCTTGGACGAAAGCTCCCATGGAGAAATAAACTCCCCGATAGCCACTGGCCCAAAAAACGCCGTCGACAAGCGCCGACTCGGAGTGACATTGCTGCGTTGACCACTTCGTACTAGTTCGACCAGCATCGAGTATCTGTGGTGTTCCCTAGGCGTCCGAAATGACTACGCATGGTGCCAAACGAATGTACACATGAGACTACAGATTATGGTTTGTCTCATCCCATGATCGATATAAGACTATCCCAACATACTGCGAAGTGGATGCTTGATCCGAGCTAACGTTTCTAACGCCAACGCCAACGCCAAAGTCTAGTCTGTTCGGGTCAGGGAATTTCAAAGCCAAAGGTGGCTGACAAGCATAATATATTCCAATAGATGAGTATCTGAACAGAGCAACTCTGGATTCATACCTGCAAGCTCAATAAATGGAGAACAATTTCAGTGAAATTACGTCCAAAAAGAATTATAATATATTATTCGAAAACGAAGTAAGACCTCTTGTGTGTTCTGGAGAAAAAAAGATCTATTTAAAAAAAACTTACATGGCTACAATACATGCAGTCCTGATGTTAACTCCTCCTCCTGCTGTTGCTGGTGTCCTATACTTTTAACTTTACTAAAAAAACATTATGGGATAACTTATCCAAAGAACTGTAGGAAATCGCTGTGCAAGGAATGCTCACATGCTGGTAGACTCTTAACACCATAGTGTGTACGGAAATCGAGTTCCAAAAACTTCCCAAATAGATTGAATGCTGTGGAAGATATTGGTGTTGGAAATCTATGGCTCGGTCTAGCAGTCAGCCCATGTATGAACACTCCATATCAAATCCTAGCATCCTATATCAAATCCTAGCAAAATCTGCAGACTATAAATAGAGGGTGCTAGTATTGTAAAGGATTGATCGTATGAAGAGCAATAGAGAGAACCAAGAAACCCCCTACATCTCTTGTTCAATCTACTATTTTGTTCTTGTGTTTTTGTATTATTTTATGCGATTCTATGTTTGTCTACGAAGTTATCATTCGAATTGGACTCGCAAGCGTGATATCAAGCACCATGTCCACATCCAAATAAGTAGAGTATCTTGCAAATATTGTCCAAGTGATGTAACACTATCCCCATCAAAAGTTATACTGGAAAGATGGATCGGCTCACAAATTGCTTTCTTGATATGCTGCCTAGACAATGAAATCGATATGTGATTGATGCTGATTAAAATCACTCCCAGCCTCAACATCATTGTTAGACATGGTATCCATTTCGTATTCTCCATCTGCTTGTTCAGGCGGCCTCCAAATAGGAGACAGATCTGTACCAACACTGGATGATAGTACTAGACATGCGTTGCTGCTTGTACTTCTGAGTTAGTAGTTGCCTTTCCACCCGATATATATATATATGTCCAGTACATTAATATCAATGGCAATGTGTCAACTATACTGAGAAAACTGGAGCAATAGTTACCAATGTTTGAAAAGCAACTACCAAAGCTTGAGAAGAACCTATATTAGGTGTGTCATGGTCATTATCCAACCTTAATGAGTCCAGCTTACTACTCAACCTTAATGAGCACCTTGGTCAATTCTCCAAAAAAAATAAAATAAAGGACTACTTAGGCAAATACGAACCTGGTTGGTGCTGATTTCCGTCTGAACTACTTACATGGCAAGTTTTACTCATAGAATGGACACACCCTGATTATGGTACCCACACGAATGACCACCTGGAAAGAGAGAGATATCATGTACCTGAAATCACTCTTATCTACTTAATCAAAAACCTGAAACTATTCGGATATATCCATGCCATTACAAACGGATATCACTTTTTTTTTTTTTACTTAGCTTCATTAATTTGTTCGACCATCGCATTCAAGATATATTTGATATATCCACATCAAGATCTGTACATCCAAACCACTGGCAAAATTGCATCCTATGGATACCTAGATCGGAACATAACAATAACACAGACGATTAGAACTTGCATATGCGCATTATCCAAGAATGAGAAGGGAACCCGTAGGGACAATGTCTCCTATTCAACCCAAAAAGAACCTATAATTGCAACAGGAGCTTACAACGGAGAGATCGGAGCCACTAAACTTGGATAGAACAGAGATTAACCAAACAAAAATACAAGCACTTCTTAATCCGTGAGCTAAAATTTTCGAAACTGGTATACCCTCCATTATAATAGGGAAACAATCTGTAGACAACCACTAGATAGCAAAAACCCTGTGAATTCTACGGAATCTATTTTAACCCGATCGAATCAGCACGCACGATACAACAACTGCTAGCTATCGGCTCCCAATTTCTCAAAACAAAACTAAGAGAACATTAAATAACACAATTAAGCGAACAAAAATATAATCACATATTTTTTTTAAAAAAGAAGTCCCGCTGATATGGGCCTCATGCCCAAAACAAAGAAATTAGCCAAGCCCAGCAAGATGGGGAGCTCAAAGCTTTTAGCTATACAAAGCCCAACATTATTTTTGTTTTCCCCCCTCCTTTTGTTTGGGCTTTTAATCCATCCACTAATAAGAAGAAATTCACAATCTCCAATCTCCAAACACAAACGCACTGGCCGTCCGAGATTAAATTGGCCGGACCGACACAGTGACCCCCAAGCATCCAAATAAAAACATCATGGGTAGGCCCATGTATATGCTAATGCAAAGTTCTTGCATCCTCTTGCTAATTGCAATTGCCTAAGTTTGGCAGGAGTCTGGAACCGGCTGGCGTTAAGATGTGATCTGATTCAGTCCCTAGCTGTGTAATATCTCTTGTGGCCAGGTTCCGAATTTCAGTCGAAAATCGGTGATATCAGATTTACCGGTGGGTATCGGTAGGAATACAAACTAGTTTCGAAAAAAAAAACGGTTTGGGTGAATTTTGTTTAAAAAAGATTTTTTTTGAATTTTATTCGAATATGTTTTTTTATTTAAAATCCAAAATATTCAATGTTAAAAAAAATCGGTCAAAATCGGCGAAATTTTTTCCAATTTTCGGCTAAACGGGCCACCCATTAAAAAATCTTACCGGTTAAAAAAAACCCTGCTTGTGGCCGACGATTTGGCTGAGGCCTCGGTTTAATGGAATTTCCATTTCCATAATATATATATAAAAAGTTCCTGCATTCTCTTGCAATTTCACGAGTTCTTCGTAGCCTCGTAACACTGAACCGCTGTGTCTAGTTTCACCATCAATGGATTGCACGCTGGACTATTGGAGGAACAGGAGAGGTCACCGGCTTCGAGCTGCCTGAACCAAGCAAAATAAGCTGCTTAATAGGTCGTCAATTTTCGGCCTTTGAACCGTACGCAAACAACAAATCCATCCGTTTCCACTGTCACAAGTCACAACAGAGGCCTTTGAAGTGCATGCGCAATTCGATCGACCAGCTTTTGAAAGAAAAAAAAAACTCGCCCTTTCGTTTCTGACAGACCAAGACTCTTTGGGGGGGAAAAAACTTGCTTGACGCGGCACTTGTGCAGGAAATTTTTGGCAAAAGGCGCAAGATTCTCTCTCTTTTGTGGGCCTCTGATTGTTTGTTTCGAGTTTCGACATTTTGATGTCATGAAAGAATGTGCTGCGAAATTGTCCCCTGGAAAGGAGCGATGACTCGCGAGATGCAACGCTGCTGCAGTGAAACTCCTGGCTTTTCCGGTGCTTCAGTTCGGCAACGAAGGACAACTAGAGCCCTGCTGAGTGCTGATCGGACAACAGCGTTTACTTTTCTTCGTTTTATCAGGGCAGTTTCATCTTCTTTACTGTTGACCCGCCTGCTCAGAAGAAATTGCTAGTTCTACCACCCTTGCCCGTTTTTTCCTTGTTGATTTTCTCTAAAGTATTGTTCATAGTGATTTCCTTAATTTAGCCCTTTCACTCCAGTTTTCATCGCAGAGGGTTTCACATAATCACATCAAGTCCAAAATATAGAAGCACCTTGAATTCCCCTGTACAAATTCATCTTTAGAGTTCATCAAGCCCGAGATACAAAGAAAATGCAAATCAAGCCCGAGATACAAAGAAAATGCAATGGAGCAGCATCTTGTTGTGTTCCCTCGAGACCCCCAAGGCCTGAATCCTGGAACTTTTTGGTCCTTCTCTCATGCACTGCAAGTGTAGTGGACCACACCTTTCGCCCATCTTGCCTAAAATCCAAAGGTCCAACCTTTTGTTTAGTCACACGGTAGAAACCAATAGCATCTTCGTATCCATCGAACGCAGTTCCATGCTTGTTCTTGATATATTTTTTTTTGCCGTATTGACTATTTTTGGATGCCTACTTACAGGAATAACTGTCTCCGTTTATTTATTTTATTTTATTTTATTTTATTGCAAATATAGCCACATGTTGCACGGCCACGTGCAGCAATACCTCCCCGGCCGCCATATCGCCCTCGCCGCATGGCCGCTGTGCGGTAGCGCCCCAAGCCCGCCACGTGTCCCGCACCCGGTTAGGTTAGGGTTCGACCGAAATTAGGGTTAAAATTTTAGCGCTATTTATAAGAATTTTTAAATATAGCAAACGGGTTCTAAAAATTATGAACTTTTATGTGGAATCTTCTGACACAGTGTATTTGATTGTGTAAATTTTTTATAATTTTATTCCTCCAGAATTTATCTCGCAATTTCATAAAAGTGTACTATTTGTACGAATTTGTAAATGTAGAAAATGACCTCCAAAAATTATGAATTTTGTTTTGAAGGCTCGTCGCGTGGTGGATTTGATTGTGTAATGTTTCGATAATTTTATGTGTTCTGGAATTATCTCGAAAATCAAGAATTTAGGTCCAAAAAATTGGATTTTAGGTTTCAAAAATTACAATTTCATGATTTCATGTGACTTAGAATGTATGGAAAAAGCTACATTGCAACTCCATTGGAGATGTCGATATACAATATAGTGTAGCATATCATTCATTATCATGTCTTAGCCTCCTATAAAACATGTACCAATATGCAATATGCAGTCAATAGTTATTTAAGATTTGTTGATGTTTCAAAGGAGGCCTTACTGTTCATTACTTACTATATCTCCTATTAAACAACGACAATAGATAGCTTTTTGGAGACGTGCTTGTATATAAATATTCTGGGTTACATTTTGGTGACATACATGTCTTGATAGCAAGGTATATTAGCGGTCTAGAGGAGGTTGTGGGATATTCCAAATATGCTAATAGTGATTTTGATGACAACATGTATTGGGTCTGGAGAAACCCAGGTCAGTTGATTGCTAATCGACCGAAGGTAAAGTGCGAGGCACGGAACCAGAACTACATTGGAGTCCGCAGATAGAAGCACGTTACATGTGGTCACATGGCATGATGATTCAGCTAATTGCTTTAGTCATCCTCGCTACTACTACGGTACACTGCAACATAAACATCCGGACCATGCAAGTATTCAGACCTTCAGGGGATAATAAAAAACATGACGGGTAGGACCAAGGACTACTACGGAATGGCCTGACCTACTGCGTTTACCGGGGCCATTTGCCCTTTCTTTCGAGCTCGGCGTTGCACTTCACTGCGCACTTTCTTAGGTTGAAACGATGTACTCGTTACACACGGCTGATGGACAAGGCGTACTGTGCTATAGCTTGTTGCACGACCTCCTTGCTAGGGAAGCGTTGCCCAACTAAAAGGGTGTCAGAATCAAACCCCCAGCGGGAGCCTTCTTGCAGCAGTACGAGCGAACGCACGGTGATATCATCAAGTCTCGATACCACGTAAGGCACCTCCAATGACACAATTCCCCCGGTTGGACCACCGGGCTACTGTGCGTCCTCGTCGTTATCGTCCGAGCCTGGGTCGGCGTCCTTGTCGGACTCCAATCTGAGAGCCTGATCCGGTAGATACTCGTGGCAGTCAATGCGGGCTGACCACAATGATTTGCCCCTCATTTCTCATAAAATTATACGCAAGTCTTCCCTCCGAGGTAGCACATTCCGTGTTGCCGTCTTCAGGCCCAGGATGTGCTTGCTCATTTGTAGAGGCCCAGGCATCATCAAGTTTTCCGGTGCCCTACGGACGGAATTCACATACACCATCAGCTTCCTGTGAATGGCCGCCTCGGGCTGAGAGGCAATCTGCTTGTACTGCCTTCATGCTATGCTTCTATTCACCTTGACGTGCTCCCACACATTATTTATGCATGTGATCCCCTATATCACAACTTTATTCGTTGTTGCCTCCGTGCCGAACTCCCTCCGGATGTAGCTTCGAAGCTTATGAATAGTCATCGCGTCAAGCCCCTCTGCTCGGACCATCTTGCACTGGCATCTCGATAGGTTCAACCCATCGGGTCTAGCTTGCACAAGACCATTGCCATAAAACACATACAAATCTTGCGTGTTTGAAATTACCTAAAGCCACAACAACTCCATCCGCCATACATATGTGGGGACCCCGCACGAGACCATCGGGTCAGTATGGCTCTGATACCAACGTTGTGGAGACCCCAAAATTGAACCCGTTTCAAGTCAAGCATTTGCACTGGAAGCACAACTCTTAACATGAAACGAACCTAATTTCAAGTGCCCGGATATGTGTCTCATGTTAACTCCCAAGGATCAGTGGTTAACATACACATATCCAAAACAACATCGTATCACATGCATACATGATTACAATGTAACAAGATACTATTCAAGAGCTAAGAAATTGAAACTAGCTCTACATAAGCATTTTACACCACTCGGCTGATGAGCCAAATTAATCATAAAAGAATAAATTGCAGTGGAAGTAATTAAAGAAATAAAAGGGAATACCTATGTTGGCATGCCCAAACCCACAAGTAACCAACTGGAGTTAAAGTCGTTGCGTCTGCCATTCTCACCTGAACAAGTGGACAATCCGACTGAGCACAAAGTTGTACTCGCAAGTCTTACAAGCAAAATAAATATAGTAGATGCATTCATGTATCAAAGGAAGGTTAAAAATGTTTATTTTCAGCATAAAGCAAAGTTGTTCGACGAGATAACTGGTATAGATTTAAATTACCATTTGACAAACTTTTATAAACATAATAACAGTATGTACTCCAATTCATGATAAATATTTCCACAAGTTAACCATCATGAAATCATACCCAAAGTGGTTGCCCCACTTGGGTAAACTAACCATTAATACACGAACTTCCCATTCGTGACAACATACCAATCCCAAACATATCCTGGTCCTATTCCCATGATCTAACTGTGCATGGTTTCCCATAAGCGATGTCCATGACCGGGGACACAGCTATTCGAATAGATTTATGACTCTGCAAGTTTATACAACTTTACCCACACGATATGGATATCTCTCAATATCGGTCAATGCACTCTTCCGTAGGAGTTTGACTGATATACCATAACGAGGTCGTTACAATGCCATATCCTAATTATCAAACCACCCAAGGATATATCCCATGGCAGACTATCAGTTGCTTGAACCACGGGTGAACCTCGCTGTGTAAGTAAGTCCTTGCGCATCTACTGCAGACGCAAGCGACCCTTAAGGGTAGTCACATGCCCCACTAGATTGGCAATACAATAGTAACAAAAACAACAACAATACTAATAAATCTAGTTGTGGTTTGACAACTAACGCATAACAAATTAATAAGTCAAGCCTTCGCCATTATCCCGACGTGTGATTGCACGTGAGACTTGGTTCAACACCGCACAGACCAGTCCTTAATCACCCAAATGAGGCTACACAAATCCTGGACAACCATCCATCATTGTCCTATCACCAGTCCAAGTAAAAAACAAAGCACCCAATCCCCAAAGTGTCCACAAAAACCATATTTTGAAGATCTGATTGTAATCCTCATGTTCATACAATATTTGATTCATTTCGACCGATGAACTAGCTCCATCAACTATTTTCGACTACAACTACTAGCGTGGCTAAGCATCGTTCAAAAAATCACCAAACTTCCCCGTATAACATATAACCTTAAACATCAATGGTAACCAGGTATTCAACTTTCAAAGGAAGGGAAATGCAGCAAAGAGGACATAGTAACATCTACCCAATTGACATACATGTATTTTAATTTAAAGTAATGCATATAATACTTAAAATCAACATAAATATTTTATTGAAATTAGTAGGAGAAATATGATCAAAGGGGAGATTGCTTGCCTTTGCTGTTACCACTTGTTCAACCTCAGGTTAAACTCACGAATTTGTCGTAATCGTCGAAAAACCTAACGAGAAACGATATTGCGATAAACGCCAGATAAAGCCAAAAATTTGAATAATCAAAATTTGGTGAAATTCACATAGTAGGGAGAGTATGATTTTTTGGTGAATTTAGTTGAAACTTTTAGTTCAATTGGAGTTCATTTTGATTTTCTATGAATTTTTCAAAGTTAAAGACATAAGTGTACAATTAATTCTAATATCAAAATTTTTGGTGATAGTAACATATTACAAAACTATTCCAAGTTAAATTAAAATTAAAATAACAAAATTTATTTTACTTAATTTGGAGTTAAAATGAAATTCTTATGAATTTTTGAAATTTAAGCCATTTTCAGCGCAAAAGTAATTCCTTTCGGATTTTCTAAATGTATTGAATAATTTTTATACCCAAATTAAACTAGCCTTAGCAACTGATTTGTGGGGTCCAGTGCACATGGTTTTCCTTTTTCTTTTAATTCCTGGAGAAATCCTACTCACATGTGAGGTCCACCTGTCATAGGCTCGGTCTACAGCAGAGTGCATGGGCCAAAAATCAATGAACTCAGTCCACGGTCTATGGGGTGGAGTGATTGTGCACTTAAGGCTTTGGGCCCACATGTAATAAACTCAGTCCAAAATCTGATTTCATTTAATCCCTCGTTTTCTATTCATGGGACCAACGCTTCAGCGGAACAAGGCAACGATTAATCAACAGTTAATGATCACTTAGATCTAATCTGACACAGATTACGCTAATGATTGGGCTACAGTAATGGTCGGAACAGGGGAGCTCTCGTCCGTGATTTTGTTCTGCTCACGCCGGTGATGTGGACCTGGGTTGTGCGGACCAAAGCCAGAAATGGAAACCTTGTGGCATGCCGGTCCTATGGGTGGCCGGAGCATGACCGAAGATGGGCTGTAGCGGCGACACAACGGCGAGATGTGGTGGCGTAACTACGTTACATGTGGCTACGTCGACTAGACCATGCATTAAGCAAAGAAACGAGCGCAAAAGCATCACTGAGGTTCAGTGAACCTGCCAGAGTAACGAAGAGGTCCGAAGGTAAATGGTGGTTGGCCGGCGACGTTAACTGAGCGGCGGTAATAAGAACTCCACATGGAGAAGATATCCTAAGGAAAACCAAGGAAGAAGAATGATCAGGATAGCTTAAGTAGGTAAAGAAGATGGTACCACCAAGAGGAATTGACAAGTGGCTCACCACACCGGAGATGGCGAAGAAAGGTGCACTTGAGGCTGTGAATGAAGAAAATCCAAAATTCGATGATCCATGTGAATGAATGAACAATTTGATTGAGGGGATTTACTTCTCATAACAAGGAACATGAGATGACGCAAAAGAAGAGGAAGAAGCTCACCGGAGACAAAGATGACACGACGGCAGCACTCAGTGCGCGCTCTGGAGTCGACAAAGACTAGCTTGTGTTCCCACTGATTCGCTACAAGGCAAAGCTTCGGCTTAGCATCATGAACATGACATGGAATGAGGATAAATATGATGAAGAAACGAGAGGATATACCTCCGAGAGAGAGGAAAGGAGGTTTTGAAGGCCTGGGAGATGACGAGAGGTGACGACGTTACTCGTGGTAGCTTCTGGTTGGATGGCGACAACGGTGGCAAAGAGGCGTCATGTTGCATGGACGAAGTCGAGCAGACAGAACGCCACCTCCTACTGCATCTGAAGCTCGCTCGGCGGCACGGGGAAGAAGACATTGACGGGTGGGCCTCACTCGTCAGTGACACGGCGAAGCTGCTCGGTCGGTTTCGAATGGGCTAAGACGAGTTGAGTCAAACTGGTTGGGAATAGTTGATTGGTTTAATTCAAACTCCTGTACTTTGACCGAGGGAAATAAAATAGCAAATAAATTTTTTAGAGAGGTTCCTGGGACAACATAGAACCCATAAATTTTTAACTACATTGTTAATGATTTTCTTTGCTTATTTTAATTCATTTACGAAAGATGTTTGTGATTTGAGTATAAAATTTTCTCAAGATCAAGATGAACTCTAAAAATTTGAGAAAAACATATTTATTCATGATAATTATTCTAGTATTTAAATAAATTAATTTCTAGAGATCTTCATAAGCATTTATTTATTTTTTTCATTTGGAGATTCGATTTGAGTTGCAAGTTCTACTTTGATTTGAATATTTCAAATGTAACAATTTATGCATATGCTCCAAAAATCACATGCATGCTCATGAGATGCATCTAAATCCCATTTAATGAAAATAAGGTTGTGACACTACTAAACTAAGTACAACAAATTAATTACCTCTAAACTAATTAATTACCAGTAAACTAACTAATTATGACTAATTAATTACCAGTAAACTAAATAATTATGACTAGTTAATTACCATTAAACTAACTAATTACGACTACAGTAATAACGACAAAAGCATCCAACAAATTATCTGCCCTTCGGGGGAAAGCAATCAAAAAGGCCGAGTGACGAGAAATAAGCAAAATTAATTATATTTTGTTCTCTGAGTTCTCAACGATGAGTACCAAAACAAGAATCGAAATGCAATTGAGATGAGCGAAGAGTGACTGCAAGATTCCAGTATTTATAGCCGAGCGAAGGAGAAGCCGCAGCGTTGACGTCGGGAATTCCGAAAGCGTTGACGCGGAAATTCTGGACGAGGCGACAGATGTGCGGAGGACGGAGGATGGGCGGTTGGATTAGGGGAGGGTCCTGGGCTTTGAAGCTTCTCACAGCGACAGCGGGTGGTATTTTCCTGATTTTTTGCTTCTCCGAAGAAAAATTCTGGATGAATTTTGGACAAGTGGCGAGAAAAATTCTAGAGGAATAAAATTATAGAAAATTTACACAAGCAAGTGCACTGTGTCAGGAGGCTCCACTTAAATTTCATAATTTTTAGAACTCGTTTTCTATATTTAAAAATTTCTAGAAACAACGTCGAAGTTTAAACCCTAATTTTAGTCGAACCCTAACCTAACCGAGCACGGGACATGTGGTGGGCTGGGGGTGCTACCGCGCGGCTGCCGTGCGGCGAGGGGCAATGTGGCGGTCGGGGAGGTGCTGCCGCATGGTGGCCGTGCGGCATGTGGCTAGATTTGCAAAAACAAATTCTGAGATGGTCATTCCTATAAATAAGCGTCCAAAAGTGGTCAATACATCAAAAAATTCCTTGTTCTTTACTCTATATACTGCGAGCTTCCACTAAAAAAATAAAGGAAGAAGTCCGTTCTACCCCATCAAGTATCAACATGTGGACACCTAATCCCCTAAACTAAAAAAGCGGACCTATGACGCCCCAAAGTTGCAAAACCGAACAACTTACCCCCCGAGGTTGATTTGTGAAGTAGTATTGCGCACGTGGCGTCCGCTCGACCTGGTTTCGCCATGTCGGCCATTGACTTAGCTAGATGAGCTGGCGGGTTTTTTTATACGAGTGCTACATTTCTTCTTCCCCAATCTCCATCTTGTCGCTATCGATGCGCTCCTCTCTGTGGTCCTCTCCTTCCTCGAAACAGCCAAGGCGGCCCGCACCGCCGCCCTCTCCACGCTCTTTTGCGACGCGTGGTGCGCGACCCCGCTCCGCCTCGATGACCTCTAGCTCCCCACCACCGTCCGCCGCGCGAGCCCCTCGACCGCACCTTGGACGGCGCGCGCCAATGCCGTTACCTGCACGCTCGCCTCCCGCCCGAGCCCGTCGCGTGCTTCCGCTGTAGTGTCCCCATTGGTGAGGCCTTGTCCTGGGATCTCGCCACCAAGCGCGCCCAGGAGATCTTCCTCTGCTGCCCTCCCGATTGGTGCCCTTGGCGGGTGCCGCCTCTCCGATGCCGGGGCCTCCGCCGCCGCCGCCCACCTCACGGATCTCACCCTGTCAGGCACCCACCTCTTCAAGGTCGCTCTCCAGAGCGTGCTCTTGGCTGCCCCGCGCTGCGCAACATCATGCTTATGCACGTCCAGGGGCCATACAACATCCGCCTCCGATCTTGCTGTAGCCTTGTGCTGCTCACGGTGTGGCAGTACAAGCACGTCGAGGAGCTCACTGTGGAGGACACCCCCTACCTGGAGCATCTTCTCGGCGATGTGAGTCTTAGTGTGGCCATTATCGTCGTTGGCGCACCAAATCTTATTGCTTTAGGCTATGTCGTGACCAGCTTCCTTGATTTGTTCCACGACAAGCCTGTTCAGGAGGTTGTTTGCTTGTTTCAATTATCATCCTTCTAAGTTAGTTCAGCTTAGTGACTCAGTGAGGTCTTCTACTCGTACATTGCAGGAGGTTAGTAAGGGTCTGCGAGCTCCGATCCATAGCTTGAAGATTCTGGCTATCAGTGTGAAGTTCTCGAGCAAGAAGGACATGGAGAAGGTGATGGGCTTGCTCGAGTTCTATCCCTGGTTGGAGACATTGCACGTTTGTAAGATCGAGGTGGCCGACTAGAGGGGGGTGAATAGGCGATTTTAAAAAATCTTTCGCTAAACCAATATATAAATGCGGAAGCTAATAGCGAATTGGTTTTGCACAAATAAAACCTAAATCAACTAGGCTCAACTAAGTGCACCGACAATACAAGAGAGCAATCATACAATGATATAAAAGCAATTAAAGTAAGAATGTAAATTGCTCAAAGTAAAGCACAAGTAAAAACAAGATGACACGATTATGTTTTACCGTGGTGTTCGGAGACTTGCCAGTCTCCCCTAATCCACGTTGAGGTTAGCCCAAACAAATTGGACCGGCTCCACTAATTAAGCCAATACCTCCGAGGTAAGTCCAAACACTTGGACCGGTTCCTAACCGAACCAACACCTCGCTCCACTAGGGTTGCTCTTCCTCCACTCCGGAGATGGCGAGCACCAAACCACTCACAACACGACGGGCCTTCTCACAAGCTTCTTGAGAAGATCACCGGGCACGACGCCTCCACGCCGTCTAGGTGTCGGCAAACACCAAGAGTAACAAATCCAAACTTTCACTTGAACTAATAAAGTGTCAACGCTTACGTGGATACACAATCCACTACCTAAGGCAACACATGCACTTAGGGTTTACTCTCTAATCTCACCAAGTGCAACACATGCACAAAAGAGAATAGAGGCTTGCTCTTAGCTCAAAGAATGAGTATATCACTTAACAATAGCACCAGCAACCTCTCCCAACCGGCCAAGATGGCTATATATAGCCCACATACAAAAACTAGCTATTGGGAGACAAACCCCTGAAAACTCAGGGAAATCGAAAGTTCCACCATATATAGGCCGGAACTACCGCACCTGAGAGAAAAGCACAGCAACGGCTATGTCAGACGAGAAACTAGCCGTTTGATTTTTAGTGTGGAACTACCGCCAACCAAGTTGCGAAAGTTCCGATCTTCGGAAGTTCCGCACAACACATAGCGGAACTACCACACATCCAAATTTTAGCTAAGTCCCAAAATGGTGCTTCTCTGGAAAAAACATTCCGTAAGAATTTCGGAGCAACCGATAATCAGAACTTCCGCTAGTATCATGGCGGAACTTCCGCACTTCGAGAAATCGGCTAGGTCTCTAAAAAGGGTGCTCTCTGGAAAAAACGTTCCGCCGAGATTACGGAGCGTCCGATAATCGGAACTTTCGCACTTACAATGCCGGAACTTCCGATTATCCTGACAGAACACAGCAATAGCTTTTTCAACAACTTCAATTGCAAAACGCATTTGCCAATTGACAAGCCATGCCAACAAGGATCAATAGCAAGATTCCTAGCAAGTTGCAAAATACATTTGCAAACTTTTAGAATCATACCACAAGAAAAAAGGTACATGGACTTACACCATTTGCAAAATACATTCGCAAACTTAAGTCACATGCTACAAGAAATCAAACATGAGCATCAACTATTTGCAAAACACATTCGCAAATAACAGCATCATGCTACAAGGCTAAGGCGCATGGACTTCAACCATTTGTAAAACACATTTGCAAAGTATAGTCCCATGCTACAATGATTAAATGCATGAGCCTCGGCTATTTGCAAAACGCATTCGCAAATAATAGCTCCATGCATAGATGAGCTAGAGCAAACACAATGAGCTATCAACACATGATTAACTCATGCTACTAGTCAAGACCCCTATTAATAGTACGACAATCCTATAGTAGCAATCCGGTCTATCAACCAAACACCGAGACCGGTAAAAGACTAGGAACACATCCTTAGCCCTAGCTAGTCATACCTTTGCCTTGCATCTTCATGAAGCTTGATGACGCACATCAACACATGATGCATCCTTTGCTTGAATCTCGACTTGATGATCAACTCATGATCATCCCAAGTCTTCATCCTCCTGAAACATAACCTATATATCCAACTCATGGAAAATGTTAGTTCCACAATGTGATTATCATTAATTACCACACCATACCATTAACTCATAATGGTGGGACAAGATACCTCAATCTTTCCCTCTTTGGTAATTGATGATAACCACTTAATTACTCATAAATTGAATGATGATAAATGAGAGAACAAATTGAGTATATATCAACTTCACAAGTTATATATATACTCTAACTTAAGTATACAAGAACTACACAAGTTCTATATACTCATAACATGAGTATATAAGAACTACGCAAGTTTTGTATACTCAAACGGATTTGTTTCAAAGTAAAGATCTCAAATATATGTGGAGAATGAAATATGGATCAATACTAATGAAACCACAAAGTATAGAATAAAACTCCCCCTAAATGTGTGCATACACAAATGTGTAATAAGATCATATGCACATATTCAAGTTTGACTTATGGTTGAGTTCAATCCTATATTTTGGATCCGAGGAATGCAACAATATATAAGATTGAGATGTCGATTGCATACCTCGTTGTATTTCACCTTTATATCCAAATGAGACTACACAAAGATAATACTTGACAAGAGAGTTAGTCTCATATTTGGATTTGTCATTAATCACCAAAACACTCCATTAACTCATAATGGCGGGTCTAGATCTTTCAACGTTCAGGTAATTGCCTGAGCTCGAGTTGTTGCATTGCTTTTGTTTGTGTATGTACTAGCTACCTGGTTGTCAAATATAGCTGACCAGAACTTCCTTTGATTCGTCATTTGTGCAATCATCTAATGCGAGGGAGAGGGACGCCTCCGAGTCGGAGCTGTCGCGGAGGAGCGGCGCCATGGAGAGGTCCGACGCGGCGGCACTAGACGGAGGGGTCGATGGTGTCGGCCACCGCAGACCGCAGGGTCTTCACCGACTCTGGCGTCGGAGGGATCTTCGCCGGCGTGTTCTGCAGCTCCCGCCAGCTCACCTAACCGACACGACAACTGACCTGGCGAAACCGGGTCAAGCGGACGCCACGCACGCAATACCACCGCACGAAACAGTATCAGGGGATAAGTTGTCCAATTTTCCAACTTCAGGGTGTTAAAGGTCTGAACTTTTAATTCAGGGGGTTAGGTGTCCACATGTCGATACTCGAGGGGTTAGAATAGACTTCTTCCGAAAATAAACATGCATGTGTATGGCGTGGCAATAATGCAATCTTATGCCGGTATTGTCCGTTTGGCAAAGGAGAATGAACAGCTAGCGTCGCTTTTCCTGTTCCCCAAAACATGCTGTGCTTTAGGCTTTGCTTTTCTTTTCTTTTTCTTTCGCATTACCGATCATTTTGAGTAGTATTCTTTCTGCCTTCTTTTTCTCCCTCAATGCGTCATTTCTCGTCCTTCCTTTCAAATCCTTCTCTTCTCCTCTTTCTTCTACTTTTATCAAGTATTGACAAAAGCGAGAAGCTACAATAAAGAGCTGCTCTGCCCACCAAATATGCTGGGCACGACTGCTAACTGCTACTAATAGGCATGGACGTCAGTGTAGTCAGCCATTCAATCGGAAAAAAGAAGAGGAATTGAACAGAGTAGAGACACACATGAGAAGTACAATACGCCTAGCCAAGAGCCAACCCATCATTAAGAGTTGTGATGCTTTGCTTTCCGAGTAAACCATCACACTTAACGCCGATGATTACACCTCCCCTCCAATCTTTCCTTTTGCTAATTGATGGCTGGTGATTAGTACAGTACTGGCACATTTCCCAATTAAGGGTACGGTCCTGTAAGCTGTAGCTGCTGCACATGTCTGCAGAGGCTGTGTTGTCCTGTGGTGGACGCCCCTTGGTTACGGAGAAAGAGCAACATCCAAAGGAGAGCAAAAGGTAGGTAGCACGAGCTCTTCCTTTTCTCGCATGTACGATGTACGGTTTACCTCCTGTCGCATTCAAATTCTTGGTACGTCTTTAGGTTTTAGCATCCGAATTGGCAAGAATAGCTCGATATCGTCTTTTGATTGGAAACCAGCAATGTAATTCAGGAACTTCAGAGGAATTTCAAAGGTTTCTACTACTACGTAATTTTTGCCAATCTTGCCGTTTGGAACAAAGTAACTGTGAACAGTATTCCTTTAGAAAGTTTCCCTTTCCAATAGATTTCATAGGAATCTCAAACATTGGCTCAAACCTCTTTTTTCGTTGGAGATTGCTAACGAGTATTAGTATTTCTTTACCTTGGGAGTGCTTGAATTTTGATCTATCTGATTTTGCCTCGCGGTTTGTGCTCCATGTGGCTCCGACGACCGACGGCGAGACTCCGGCGAGGTTAGAGATAAGGTACACCAAGGTTAGCGTTGGATTCACTAGAGCTCTGGGTATAGAGGCAGGTTGGGGGAGGTGGCAGCTGGGTAGGCGGCACACTAGGGTTTGGGATCAGGACGAGAGGGGAAGGGAAGGAATGGTGGAGGAATATGTGTTGTTTGAGGGGAAGAATAAGATCCTTTTGGATCTTGATCCAATGTCTCAAAATTCGAGTACTCCCAAACTAGACACCTCCTCTTTCGTTTCCCTTGCGTAGGACCGAGGTGAGACGCATAAAGCTCCCGCATGGTATGATGCGGTCACCCCGCCTCCCTCTCCGCCCAAACCACGGAGCCTTCCCGTCGGCCTGCCGCCGCGGTTGCCCCAACCTGCGTGCTGCTGCCGTGCGTCGTTGCCTGCTTCGATCCACATTCTGCAGCTACTGAAGCCCATTCCGCCCCAATCGGCCAGGCAATGGCGATGAAGAGTAAACGACGCCACGGCGGGGAAGACAGGGTGGTTTCGTACTTTCGTGAGTGCATCAAGAGTTTGGAAAGAGAGTGCTTCCTGGTTGCTTCGTTGAAGACTATGGGGGAGAGAGAGAGAGAGGAACAAATAGGTCGATGAGAACCATGGCAAGGGAACAAGAAGATTTGTTCCTCATCCTCACTGACATATAGGACATGCCATTTAGTGGACCTAACTTTCATTGGCTTAAAATAATTCTTTTCGTGCTAAGTAAATAGTAAGGGAGCTGCTACGCAACACTATACCATTGGGAGGCTCACCCAACGGTATAGGTACAACTAAACAGGAGGTTTAAAAATTAGAACTTAAGTTTCAACAACTTTTGCATTTGAAACAAGTATCATGTTCAAATCTTTTTAACGAGCGCAACAGTGACAATAGTGACATCGTGTCACATTAAGTTTCAACTAGTTTCATTAAGATACTTTAGGACATGTTTAATTAAGTTTCATCAAGTATCATTGTTTATCCATATTTTGTAAATCAAGTTTCACTCAGTTTTATGCAGTTTTATTATGTCTTATCGAGTTTCAACTAGTTTCGTTCAGTTATTTTGGGATATGTTTCATTAAGTTTCATCAAGTATAATTGTTTCTCCATATTTTGTAGAGCAAGTTTCATGAAGTTTCATCCCAAGTCTCATGGAGTTTCATAAAGTTTCATCTTCTTATCTAGGACAAGTTTTCAATAGTGATATAGTGTCTCATCAAGTTTCATATAGTTTTTTAATGAGAGGTGGAGGTCGAGCGCAGGGGAGGAAGCCGGGCGCAGGGGGAGCCGGCTGTGGAGGTGGAGGATGGGCGCAGGGGAGGAAGCCGGGCGCAGGGGAGGGAGCCGGTCGTGGAGGTGGAGGCCGGTCACAGGGGAGGAAACCGATCGTGGAGGTGGAGGCCGGAGGCCACACTGGGCGCAGAGGAGGAGGTGCCCACGGCGACCGGATGTGGAGACGGAGGAGGGGGAGGTCGGGACAGACGTCGGGCGCGGAGAGGGAATGACGTCTGGCGGCGCGAGGACAGACGGCGGCTAGGGTTGTGCACGAGAGAGTAAAGGAAGATAAGAAAAAATGAAGAACGGGCTAGGCTGCGCAAGTATAAGTCGCCATTGTCACACCAACTCTCGTGGCTTGACAATATCACTAGTCACGTCATGAGTTCCGACGTGACAGACGCCACGCAAGCCCTCCACGCTAGCACGCCGAGGGCTTGCGTGGCATGTTTTGTCATGCCGCTTCCGGTGGCGTGACGGAACGTTTTGGCTACGTCATGGGTGGTGGCGTGACCAAAGGGGGTCAAAATTAGAAATAAAGTTCGCGAGAAATTAACTTTAAAATATTAATAAAAAATTAAATAAAAAATTCTAAAAACAACTAGCAACTATCATATATTCAACAGGCGGACACAGCATAGTACGCCTTACCATCTAGTTACTGAGATACTCTGTGAAAAGTGACATATGCTATACTCCGTGAAAATTGACATATGCTAAGCGCCCATGCCGGGTTAGATTGCACGTGTCCTTAAAAGATCCAACGGGCGAAGATACATCAGAGTCGAAGGTGCGGTGGTTAGAAATCACGAGCTTTTGCTCGAACGACGACGTGGAGTCTCTTGTCCTACGAACATCGAAAGTGTTGGGAAACTATGGGCTTAGCCCAGCAACCGGCCTATGTATGGGCACCCCATCCCAAACCCTAACAGGGTCTGTAGACTATAAATAGGGGGTGCTAGTCATTGTAAAAAATTGATCGTATGAAGAGCAATAAAGTGAACCAAGAAGCCCCCTACATCTCTGTGTTCAATCTATTATTTTGTTCTTGTGTTCTTGCATTGTTGTTATGATTCTGAGTTTGTCTACGAGGTAATCACTTGGACTGGATTGGCCAGTGACGGTTCCTCAACATATTATCAGCACGATCGACTCTCCTCGGATCGAAAGGTAACCGTCGTAGCACAATACTCGTAGTTCGAATCGTATTTTCTAGATTGCTTTCAATTCTGCAAATTGGTTTTCTATATTGGTTTTTCTCTACGGTGCAAATCTGCTCTAATCCGCACAGTTATGAGGATTGAATACCACACAAACCCCACTATTATCTATGAAGATAATGCAGCTTGTGTTGCACAAGTGCAGATGGGTTATGTGAAGAGTCATCTCACAAAACATATAAACCCCAAGCTCTTCTAGGCTCATGAATTGCAAGAGATGGATAAAATTAAAGTATTGCATACTAAGTCAAATGAAAATCTAGCTTTGAAAGATCCACATGTGAGACTGGAATGATGAGACTTAGAGAAGTGCGTAATTCGGGGGGGTCTTTACGAACTCATTACTGAAACTTGATCATGAAGATCGAGTACCCAAAGAGTAAATCGTGGAGATTAAATAAAATAGGGTGGATTGTACTCTTTTTCCATTGACGAGTTTTTCTAAAGTTTCTCGACTAAAGTTTTTAACGAGACAATTCGTGCAACGTAGCAGAACGTGTGTCATGTACTCTTTCTCCAAAATTTTCCTACTAGATTTTTATGAAGTTTTGACGAGGCATTAACATGTGAGGATGGGTGCTCAAGGGGGAGTGTTGGGAAACTATAGGCTCGGCCCAACAGACGACCCATGTATGGATGCATCATCCCAAACTCTAACAAGGTCTGTAGACTATAAATAGGGGTGCTAGTCATTGTAAAAGATTGATCGTATGAAGATCAATAAAAAGAAACAAGAAACCCTTTACATCTCCGTGTTCAATCTATTATTCTGTTCTTGTATTGTTCTTACGATTCTAAATTTATCTACAAGATAATCGCTCGAACTAAAATTCGTTAACGACGGTTCCTCAACAAAAAAGTACTTTTTTGGGCATGGCTTTTCTTATACCGGGGAAAATGCGTCCCCCCACCCGCGCGCTCTACGTGTCGCGAGTCAACTGGGCAGCCGCCAGCCATTCGAAGCCCTCGTTTACCGTTTGGGTGCAGTCGTTCAATAACTGCACACATTTAGGATCGCTGGATGACAAATGGATGGCACAGATCGCTATCCCACTCCCCTCCTTGCAAATTGTCGTATATCCGTCCGTTTGATAGGCTCGATAGCGTGGATACTTCACCTAAAACAGTCTTTTCGGGGCATAGATTCGTGAGACGCGTTAGCGTAGTTTAATTTCATATTTCATCTTCTTCTACGTCGGCATCATCCTGATGTCTATCTAATATATATACAACACAAATAACAAGATTCAACCTCTCCTGTAATTAATCAATCCGGCTAATTATTGTTCCAGGCAAATTGTCTATCAAGATGCTTAAACTAGGCTCAACCACATTTATAACCACGGTTAACAATTCAGGTACCCATTCTATTTCTTTTTATAAGACCTATTTTGGCTAGACATGGGGATCAAAGAGGTTGTAAAACCAAGAGAAAGATAAGAAAAAAAATGAATATACTACTCATGGTATAAATACCTTAGAAATATAAGAGAGAATAGTTTACGAGAGAGTTAATTATAAATGCAAGAAAGAAGACGTGATAAATAAAGGTAGACAAAAAATATTAATAAATTAGCGTACACACCTTATATTTTGAGATAAATTTACAGAAACTATCGGCCTTTGTATTTTCAAACCGAGGAGTACAATTTTAACCCCACGCAGACCAAAACGCCATCATTTCGACCCATCCATCGCTTGGATCACAACGGAAACGGATAGAGACCACACGGTTTTTCGTCTACTACCTTTGTGTCCTGCAGTACATGTCCCTTCCCCTTAACGCCCCCCCCTGATCAAGAGAAAGTCTCGCACTGCGGTGCGTGAATGAGAGGGACCGTGGCCTTATCTGCTCATCGAAAGGTAGAAAGAAACAATGGGAATTGTAAGGAAGGCCTCCTACTTGGCTTCTTGTATCTTAGGCTCTTAGCTGCTTGTCTCCCTGATCTCAGCATGACATCTAAAGTTTTTAAAAAAAACTATATTATACTATCAACAAATCAATAATAAGATTTGATTTATACTACTGCAGCTAGTAGAATGTACCGTAAAATTTCTATGAATTGATGCAGCTTTTGGTTGGTGAGTTGGCGAGCACTGTGTGCGGTGCAGCAAATTATATAATGTGAACCGGATTTTATAACGTTTTTGTTGGTCCCGAACTGGAGATGCAACGCTGAGAGCTCCATACTGGTCCAGGAGTGAGTGACAAAACACCTTGCAGCTTTACAAGTTACAGTTCTGGGTTTTCTGGACAATCCATGGACCATGCACAATCGCACATCCATCTCTTTTAAATGGAAGACGGTGACGATGAGGATGCAATGCAAGAAAGGCTATTGGCGGGACAACAAACAGTGACAGCAGGGGCATACGAGGTGGGTGGGTGTACGTACGGTACCCACCATGCATGCTTCCCTGCTGCTCTTCCCCGTTTCAAATTTAAAATCATGGTGATGCCTGAGCCATCCAGGATCACGGCGAGAAGAGCCTGATGGGTTTGGTTGGTCACAAAGAGCAGAATCCGAATGTTCATAAGAGAAAACTGTTTTCTTGACGAACATTCACCCCACGAGTAGAACTCGACAGCCGATGCATTGAAGTTTTAATTTAGCTACATTCTTCTATGTTTAATTAGCCACATTGTCGCGAATGTTCGCTATGTATGTTTTGCTAGTCATGTCTCTACCGGAGCTACTAAAACAATTCTACGATGAGGACCACCGGTGCAAGTCGTGGCTCACACGGCGTGGATGGCCCTCCGCCGCCGGGCGCCGGCGGGAGGGATCGGTGGGCGCTAGACGATCGTTACGTCCGTTCCTCCGGGAGACGGGCTTGTTGCCCTTTGCGAGGATGGTGTCCTTCCAACGGGGTTCACCCTAGACGCCACTGTTGTCCGCACTTGTGGACCGGTGGAGGCCGAGACGTGCACCTTCCATTTTCGGTGGGGTGAGATGACGATCACCCTAGAGAATGTCTCGTTCTTGACGGTCTCCGATCCGGTGTGCCGCTTGTTCCGCCCTCCGAGCGGATCGAAGGTCGACCGAGCGGCGGTTTGGCCAACCTCACGGAGGGTGCACGTGGCGCCCTCGGGCTTGGTGGCGATTCGGCAAATAATGCCCGCAGGTGCACTGAGGGCGCCGTTAGGACGATCTCGCTGCTTACCTTCTCCACTCTTTGGTTGGGTCCTGCTTCCAACCACAAAGGGCGATTTTTGAACCCGACTTCATCCGCGCCGCCGAGTCTTTGGTCGACGCGGCCGAGCCGATGTCGCGACTACACCGGGATCACCGTCCTTACGCTTACATACCGAGGGTTGTGTGACGCTTGCGCGTGGCGACTCCGTAGCAACCTAGTCGTGTGCTACGTGCTCGCGCACGGTGTGGAGTTGGGAGCACTTCCCTGTTGGGCGCCGACCATTGAGACAATGGCGCACCGCTCTCCTCTCCCGGATGACGACATACCACATGACCTCATAGACTTGCCCACCATGGGCTTACGGTGGATCGCGCCGGCCGTTCGCGCTGGGCCAACGAGAAGACCGGCGAGGTGCTACTCGCTGTACCACAACGAGTTCGAGTTATTGCACGAGGCGACATCATCCGTGTCCATGGCATGCTGATTTTCTCCTCGCGGTTGCGCCGCACGGCCGCTCGCTTCATGCCTCGTGGATCGTTTTTTGTGGACGACGACCTGCCACCTGGTGTTCTCACATATGGTGGAGCCTTACGCGCCGCAGCGCGTAATGCGACAGTTTTGTTTGTACCAGCTCGTGCCCCCCCGAACAGCAGGCCCCTGGAGCGAGCTGTACACCTGTGAGTCAAATTTCATCCAAGTAATTTTTGCGATCCTTACGTCTTCTTTTGTAACATTAATCTTTCCAAAATGCAGCAATCAAGGTCGGGTGGGCATATTTTGATCGGCAAATGCACGGCACGATGGATTGAGACATGGATTCACGGGGTGCACGTGGATGTATGGCATGAGCCGCGTCCATATGACCATCAGTCGTACGCTGCGTACATGGAGTGGTACATGCCACGAACGCGCGCAAGACTCACCATTCCTCCTCCGGAGCGCCCAGAGGAGGTGACATTTCTGACGCACCAAGAGAGCCTCCGCCGCACGTACGATCATCCGCGGCGCTTCAAGACATGACGACACCGCACGACACTTACAACCTCTCGTTCGCAGCTTTGTTGACGATATTCATATTTTTGTTAATGAACTCATTACATATGTCACTACGCTTGAGCGGCGGTGCGCGCCCCGAGCGCAATGGACGAGGCCCAACTCAGCGATAGAACCCGCGGCATATAAAAAGTTTTGAAGCACATCTCGGCGGAGATGAAGAAGATAATAAAGAACTTGACTCGTGGTCGCTCGAGGGACGACGTCTTGCGACGGCACGGCAGTGGGGGCCGTGCTCACCCGCTAGGTCACCACGACCTAGCGAGTCCCGCAGCGCCGTAGCGTTCCCGTCGGTCATCTGCGGGCAGTCGCCGCATGTAAGTCGCTATGTACAAATTTACATCAAGTTTTGTAATTATGCCTTACGCCCGCTAACATCATGCCGTTCTCTCGCCGTAGGTCCGTCGGGATGAATCACTTCATCGTCCGACCAGGTACGACTGCGGCCCCTCGGTTATCGTGACCGCACATCCGGAGGTACGAGGTTCTTAGTTTACATCCAGTGTTCATTTGTACTAACATCGTCTCGTCTTGCAGCCTTCAGCCCCTGGGGGTGACGGCCAGTTCACATCGACTGATGACGACGATACGGGCCTCCCAACTCCTACCAGGAGCAAGACACGACGCCAGTGGCAAGGACAATGGCCCGGGGTTTTTAGCGCGACGCAGGCGAGCTCCTCCGGGTTCGCGCCCCAAGACGCTCAAGAGAGATGTCCTCCGGGTTCGGTGCCCCACGGTATACTCCAGCGAGTTCATCCGCAAGAATGGAGTTGCGAGCATCGTACCCAGTGGCCCCTGAGTGGTTTTCTAGCCTCCGTCGTGGATGAATTCCTCGGAAGTGTCCCCTGTGTCAAGACGCCTCATCAAGACGACATGTACGCCTACCGCACTGCTCCGGACTCGATCCATGGTCCACCTCCGCCTCAACGGTCTCCGCATTCTCCGAACCGACACGCGTTCTCCGAGGCGGTGGACGATTCCACAGGTCATGCTCGGCGCAAAACAAGGCGCAGACGCGACGCGGACCGCGAGGAGAGAGTAGTGGCTCGCACGAGTGAGCCGTATAGTTTCACGTGTTATGCGATTTTCATTGTACTACATGCTTGTTATCGCTATTTCGTATGAGTGTCTTGTTCAGTATTAATCAATAAACGTACAAACTTTTTGTATAATGATTCCACTCCATTAAACCTTCGAGACCTCTCGTGGCCTCCTGAGACCTCCTTTGTATGAAGTACATTAATTGATATGTACGAAAGCAAAGTTACATCAAAAGATTCTTAACAAATAAAATAATACAAAAATTACATAATCAAATACACTTTGTCAAACACAAAATTTTTCATTTTTTTGACCTCATTTGCTATAATTTAAAATTCGGGGAGACCGGCTTGTTGCAATTATGAAGATGCCGTACAACATGTGGGTAGCAACTACTTAACGATGTGTGCTACTTGTCTCCGCGGCGCCATACCAAGGGAGCCTTGTCTCGACGTCGGTGGGTCTCGGTCGAAGGAGCCTTCCCCTTATCGCCGACTCTCCACGTCGGCCGGTATGTCAAGTCGTCCGTACTCGCGATTGTATGATGTAAGTACATCGCATGCGACAAAAGCGTAATAAGAATGTCAATTGTTCATAACTCACGTCGTCCATGTAGATTGCTCCGGACGGCCGGATCTACGCCGTGGCGAAGGCTCACCGCATGAGCCTTTCCTTGCCCTTGTCACGGACCGCCCACGCCGGGGTGTGTCGAAGTCGTCCATGTCTGCGTTTGCATGATGTAAGTGCACGTATAGTGAAAATCATAAGAAGGATGTAATTTCTTCATAAGCGGCGTCGTGGATACGGATGACGCCCGGCGATCGGATGTTTGTGGCGGCGGGCTCACCTCATGAGCCTTTCCCTTGCCCTTGTTACGGAATGTCCACGTCGGCCGTGTGTCGAAGTCGCCCATGTCTGCGTTTGCATGATGTAAGTACACCGTATAGTGAAAATCATAAGAAGGATGTAATTTCTTCATAATCGACGTTTGCATGAGCCTTTCCTTGTCGCCGATATGGATTACGCTCGGGAGTTTATGGGGTCCGGTGCCTCCTCATCCGTACGTAAGGTTTCCACCGTGAGAAGTTCTCGCCCGCACCGAGTAGTTTAGCATGTACTCTGTTTGGATGAATGCCATGTCGTACATCTCGGGGCCGTCAATCCACTGGAAGAAGTGGCAGCGCATCTCGGGCTGCATTACGTGGGGATGAAGTTAAAAATTGAAGGAATTAAACATTGGGAGGAAAATCGATGCGCGCGAAAGAAACGCTTACCATGTAGTGGCCGCACCTGTAGTACGCCCGGCGCCGTAATGCAGGTGTGTGGATGAATGATCTCTGCGGTTCACCACACACACTTCGGACCGCAAACGTGGTGGCACTGGAGCATCTTTCATTGAAAAATCCGGGTATTTTAGCTGTTTCCTCTTCTGCGCAAGCCAGTTGCGCTTCTGCAACATCCTCTTGTAGAAGTTTGCCGAAGAGTCCATAGCCGGGTCTCGTATAATTTTGCGCTGTACATAACAAGCAAGACAGAAAAACTTTAAATTACGACACTGAGTGACGACCGGACGAACTAGGTCTGTTGGGACAATCCTTCATTGAGTGCCCAAGGGTCTTGCATATCCTGCACTTCACATGCGGCTAATCTTGTACGCTGACTAGCATCCATGTCATTCGAGCGCCGCGTCTGCCGTCGCCCCTTCCTATTCTCTTCAAGTCCTGTTGGGACCCGAGGCACCATGTCGGGCCAAAGATCCTTGTAGTTCATTTCCAAACCATACGAGTGAAACTCTCCGCCCATGTACCGAATAGGTGCTGCATGTCGTAGTACTCAGAGATGTATGGTGTAGCCATCTGCCGCATTTGCGCACATGCCTTGTACACGTGCGAGCATGGTTTGTGGAAGAGCTTTGGCTTGTTGCAGGTGCATGTCGCCACATCACCCAGGGTGCATGCCTGTTTTCTTTCCCCCCTAGCATGACTATTGACGTATTTACGCCGAAGCTTGATCTCGTATTTTACCGAGGTCGTCGATCACCCGAATGTCGTGCATTCGGGCCTTCTCCATCTTCCGATCCATGTGTCTCGCATGTTCTCGGACCACCGCTTGCCTTCGTCCATCAGCCGCTTGGTGCGGTGGCTCTATTCACGAAATAACCAACGGTGCGAGTCCATGTCTCCTGGACAACCGCAGTGATAGGGAGCCCGCGCACACCTTTCAGGACGCTATTGTAGACCTCAGACATGTTGGTCGTCATAACGCCGTACCTCGCACCGTCTGTGTCATAGAGGAGGGACCATTTCTCCAATTCAGGAGCGTGGTCGTTAATCCACCGAGAAGGTTATGGCGCTACTAGGTTGCTCCTCTCCGGAGTGGACTCCCTTGTATGTCTCGTAGTCCGGTGTTCAAGGTCTCTCCAAATAGACTCAAACTTCCGTCGCTGGTTCTGCATACACAATGCCTTGAACGTCTTCATGAGTTCCTGACTGCGGAACCGTGTGAACAAGTTAGATGCAAGATGCCTCATGCACCACCTGGATTGCACGTCGTTCCACTGGTGAGATGGATCCATCCCACGCTGCATGATGTTGATGGCCGCCAACAACCCAAAGATTGCGATGCGTGACTAGGCGACGTTGGCGGCCTCCCACCACGCCCTCTTCACGTTCTCCAAGAACCACAACCAGCTGGATGTGTTCTCGCTCTCGACAATGGCAAATGCAACCGGGAGAAGTTGGTCATTCGCATCGGCCGCCACCGCGGTGAGGATGGTGCCCTTGTACTTCCCAGTGAGAAAAGTGCCATCCATCGTTAGCACGGACGAGAACTTGAAGCCCCGATGGCTCGAGCGAAAGCCGTAACACCCTATCCAAGATGAAGTGGTTGGGCCCTTTTCAAACATCTTCACGGCCGGCTTGTTTATGTACGCGCGGGGTTTGATCCGCAACTGGTGAAGCAATCTCGGCACAAGGTTGTACGCCTCTTCGTATGTCCCGTACATAGTCTCGATGACTTTCTGCTTGGCTCGTCGAACCTTGCTGTAGCTAACTGGATAGCCAACCTGATTGACGACTTCCGACATCATCAGCTTGGGGGAGACAGACACGTCCGCCTCAACTAGGTGCGTGATGAGGTTTGCAACATATGCGGAAGTCACGTTCGATCTTCGCGCAGGCTCGTGAGCTCGCGGTGTGGTCGATCGGCTCCTTGACCGTGAAGACCGAGCCAAAGATCTTTGCTCGAGAGCGCCGACCTTGCCGAGGCGACCTTCTACTATGCACTTCGCTGCGACTTCCACAGGTTGGACCGGTGCACTGTACACATGGCTGATGGACAAGGCGTGCCGTGCTATAGCTTTTTGCACGGCCACCTTGTTCGGAAGCGCCGCCCAACTAAGAGGGTGTCGGCTTCAAACCCCACAGGAGCCTTCTTCTTGCGGCAGTACGAGCGACCACACCGCGATATCATCAAGTCTCGATGCCACGTAAGGACCACCGGCCGTGTGCGTCCTCGTCGGTACCATCCGAGCTTGGGTCGGTGTCTCGTCGGACTCCAACCCGAGAGTCTCGTCCGGTAGATACTCGTGGCGGTCGATGCGGCCGACCACCATGTTTCGCCCCTCATTTGGCTCAAAATTAGGCACGGACTTCCGAGGCAAGACATTCCGGCCGCCATCTTGAGCTTCGGTGCGCTTGCCCGCTTATGCTGAACCTCGGCATCATCGGGGTTTCAGACGCCCTATGTACGAAATTGACGTACACCATAGGCTTCCGTGAATGGCCGCCTCGGGCCGGGAGACAATCTCCATGTCTTGCCTCCATGCTATGCTTCCATCCACCTTACGAGCTCCCACATAATTGGTGCGGTGATCGCCTCAATCATAACTTTCTTCGCCCTGGCTCCGTGAGGAACTCCTCCGGATGCAGACGCACCGTGAATATTCATCGCGTGGAGCCCTCCGCCGACCACCTTGTCGGCATCTCGGCAGGTCCAACCCATCGTGTCCGGCTCGTACAAGCCCATCGCCGTAAAATACAATCAAGTCTTGCATGTTCAAAAATACCTAAACCCACAACAACCACTAAATAATTACGACTAATTAATTAGCACTAAACTAATTCATTACTCTTGAACTAACTAATTACGACTAATTAACTATCTCTAAACTAACTAATTACGGTTGATTAATTACCACTACAAAATACCAAGATTTTATTTCCACTTACTTGATATGTCAGAACGATGAGTACTAAACTAATTACGACTAATTAATTAGCACTAAACTAATTTATTACTAGTGAACTAACTAATTACGACTAATTAGCTATCTATAAACTAACTAATTACGGTTCATTAATTACCACTAAAAATACCAATACTTTATTTCCACTTACTTCATATGTCAGAACGATGACTACTAAACTAATTACGACTAATTAATTAGCACTAAACTAATTCATTACTACTCGACTAACTAATTACTACTAATTAATTACCCTAAACTATCTAATTACGACTAGCTAACAAAGACTAACTAATTACGACTACGGCAATAACGGCAAAAGCATAACACAAATTACCCCTTCCGAGGAAGTAATAAACCACCTTGAGGAAGTAATAAATCACCTTCTGAGGAAGTCGGTGACGAAGCGAAAAAGTACCTCCCAATAAAATTAATTATGTTACGTTCTCGAGTTCTCGACGACGAGCGCAAGAACGAAAATCAAACGCAATTGATATGACCAAGAGCGAGTGCGAGTCCGGTATTTATGGCCGAGTGGAGGAGGAGTCGCGCTTGGCGCCGGAATTCCGTAAGCATTGGCGCCGGAATTCTGGATGGGGCGGCAGATGTGCGGAGGAGGAGGATGGACGGTGGGAAATATGGCCACCCTAACGTTTTTAATTCTCCGTTGCAAATACACCCACGCTGTGGTTAAAATTGTTAATACGCTGCGCAAATCGGCCGTATCGGCCAAAAATTCTGCATTGAAGTATCTCCAATACTCCACGGTTGCTGGGTGATTTCGCCGGGGCATGCACTGTGGAGTTGGAACCCTCTCGATCGATCCTTGAGCTCCCACCTCAAGCTCCTTCCTATATATGCATTGCAGATGCCAAGTGAGCTATTGTTTCGATTCAATATTTACCTGTATGCATCGCTAGTGAAATACCTACATAAATCTCAAGATAATACACACCAAGATAATTCCGATCGCAACCGCTCCCGACCAGGCCATATGGAGGAAACCCTAGGAGTGGAGACACATCCAGGAGTGGCCCTAGCTAACACCATGGCACACAGGCATGACAATGGCGCTTGTCCATGCCATCAATGATGAGGTTTTCTCCCTGATCATTAAAAACCTCTAGGAAATGGGCCTGCTTTCCGAGCCTTTGGATAAAGATGGAGCAACCAACAGTCACACAGGTTGCCCCTGGAAAGACGATCATAGTAACAAGTGCTCCAGTGCAGTCATCACATCATTTGCCTCCATTATCTCATCACAGGGCAGAGAGGAAGAAAAAGTGTTCTTCCAGGTGGGGGGATCATGGCCAAGCTGGACGGACATGCATAATGTGGTGGCTTCCCCTTTTGGTTTTTATAGGCCCTGCTTGGGTAGTCAATGGGGTTAGTCCTTGCACTGGCACACAATTCTCCTTTCCTTTGCCTTCTTTATTATCTATCTACAGCTTGCCTGTGCATGCTTTGCTCTGCCTTGCTTTTATATGGTCTTTTGCTTCTTCTTTTTTTTTTTGTTAATTGTACCACCCAAGCATGGTTTATGCCCATCATTAACGGCATAAACACTTGGAAGATGCCTGCTTTTGGTTTGGCCTGCGCCCTTAATATGTCTTGCCATTGTCAGGAAGCACCATGCAAATGAGATGTAGAAGATGTCCTTTTTGCCTAATTAGGAATGGCATCAGTGGCTCAGTACAAAAGAGCTACAGTGTTCCAGTAAAACCGAAGTGACCCAAAAACAAGTCGGATCGGAATTCAGATAATAGCTACTACTGCGCTACAGCCTTGGCGATTGCCGATTGGTTGCAAAGAGATGACGTTTTTTTTACTGCAGATGGGTAAAGCAATGGCCGAGATCCTGACGTCCATTAGTCCATAGCATGCACGTAAATTTGTCTTGAAATGGCGCGGCATGATCATTCAATGCCAAATGCAAAGCACCAAGAACAACGACAAAAGGGATGGTGCGGGAGAACATGGAGAGTAACAAGGCGTTGGTGACGACAAAACGGGGTGCTTTCTAAAATGGGAGCGACCGGCGCTTAAGTACGTCTCGAATGTTAGCGTTGTATACTGTTGTATATGATATCTCAGTTGTAATATCTCAATACAAAAAAATTTTAAAAAATTACCGTAACAACAACACGATTCAAGTGCTATATGAAACAAAATTATTCACAAAATCTCTAGAAAATTTTATTCTCAATCATCTGTTACTGCAACACTAAAACAATACGGTACCTAACATCTCAAATTACCTACAGCAACAAAAAAAATCATATAACTGCAACATGCAATATTTTTAAATGCACATACAACACTTGCAAAAACCACCGGTGTCACCCTCAACAACGGCGCTGCGAGGGGCACGTGAGACACTTGAGGGGCTCGTCAGCTGCAACACTTGCAAAAACCACCGGTGTCACCCTCAACAACGGCGCTGCGAGGGGCACGTGAGACACTTGAGGGGCTCGTCAGCGCCGCGAGGAGGAGCTCAGGCTCAGGGATGGCCGAGGGGGCCATGGTCGCTAACGCTGTGAGGTGGAGGGACGGGGCCACAAGGGTGGCTGCGAGGGAGTTTGGAGGTGGACGAGAGGCTCGAGGGGCGGGTCGACGGCGTTGTGAACATCCAGAATCAAAATAAAGCATCCGAGAAAAACACATTGAAAAAAATTACAACATCACCGTAAACAGTATGTAATATTTTTTTCTATGATGCAACAATTTTTCTACTAATGCAATTTTTTTCTACGGGTTGTAACATCTCAAAGAACAGTATGCAACATTCTTTTCAACGGATCGCAATAATTTTTTCAACAGACCACAACATCAGAATAATTCATCAGTTTGCAACAAAAATTAGAAGAAAAGGAAAGAGAAACAGGATCAAGCGGAGCCAGTGGAACATACAAGAAGCTCACCGCTTGCTGCTACACATGCGGCCCACATGACGCCCGACCTCACTGCCGCACGGCAGCGGCCGCCACCCACGTCGGAGAAGCGGGATGAAGAGGTTGTGGGTGACGGCGGCAGGGGCACATCGTCGGCCGCGGCAGCAAGGTCGAGGAGGTTGTGGCAGGATAGCGAAGGCATCACCAACTTGAGTCTCCTATCTGTGAGTGTTGCAGAGGGAGAGGAGGTGAGGATGGCACATGAAAATAAATCTAGGAAGGAGAAGAGAGGATGTGGTGAGGTGGGATGGGAGTTGAGAGATCTATTTTGTGGAAGCTTCTGGTTTATAGAGATAAGAACAGTTAGGTGAGAGTGGGTGAGAAGCATTTGACAAAGAGAAGCAGTCCTAGCTAGAGAGGTTAATGAGTTGTTGTTGTGTTGGACAGCGAAGCGTCATTGGACGACCGGACAGTGTAGTTTCCTTTCTAAAAATTAACATGTTGCTGAAAGAGAAACCATGGATGCGATGTACAGTCAGATATACAGAGCAGCAACAGCTATTCTTCGGTTTTTCCTTCCACAGCTCCCCACTCCTGATCTCAAGAACCATCGCCATCTAAAAACTTCCCCACCTTCTGATCCCAACTATCTCATAGAACAAGCTCACTTTGGTTTAAGTAAACACATACAAATGTGACCCCAAAAAACAGCAAACCAACAAATCTAAGAATCAAACACAAAAGGGCCCTAAAATTCTTATTGTTCTCTTCTATCATGCAACATGTTCAAATGGTGGTGATATGGACCTGTGGACCTGGTTGGTGATCATATCTGTGGAGCCAGGCAGCTGGAACCTCATGTGGATTCGACGGAGCTCTTGACCTTGAATCGGTACAGTAGCTTCTTCTTCTTTGATGCTGGGTTGTTGACGGTGAGCACAATCTTGCCAGGCTCGCCAACCTTGAAGCTACCCTTCATGATTGGTTCCTCATTTGCGGGCACCTTCCTCGTCTTCTGCACGATGACGGTGTAGCCACCCTCTGTATCGGGGGTGAACTCCACACCATAGCTCACCTCCCATCCGAGCACCCGGAGTTCCCACACAACCGTGAAGTTCTACAATGATAACACATTTCATACACACCAACAATTAGTATCATCACAATGTAAACTTTGTAAGAAATTCAGGATACAAGAAGCAAGGATCAACCTCAGTAGCAGGAATCTCAATGGTTTCTTTGGATGAAGGCTTGATAGTGAGCTCGGTGACGGCATCAGAGGTGCAGAACTCAGTGTCATCCTCTTTGTAGAGGCCACCGAATTGGATAGGGACTTGCTCCGGTGCAATGTACCTGCGTCAAAACAGAGAAGGCAAACAACATGTAAGAAGATAACATTTTGATGTAGGACTACACAAAATTCGATAGCCAGAGATCCTCGTGTGCAAACCTGAAAAGGGTCTCAGCAGACTTGGCTTGGCTGCAAAAGATGAACTTGCTCTTGGTGCGCTGCGTGAGGAACGGGCTCATCATTTTGTTTGCCGCAAGGTACCACCATGGCACATTGATGAATACCTGCACATGATCGATGATTCGACCAAGTGAATGATCCCAATTCAGATATATCTGAAGACACTCCAATTTCACAACCAGCGTATTTATTTACCTTTGCATACCATTTTTTTTAGCAAGGAGCATGTATAGCACTCAAACAAGACTGTCAAGCAACAAGGTTATATCTAGTTACTACTAGATTACTGAGCAACAGGCGCTATAAAAGAAAGGCCCCAGGACTCGTCCTAGCATAGAGAACTACAGATCCAACCTCTAACCCAAGTACTACATCACAACATTTAACTTTAATCACTACAAACACAAAAATGTTCAATCTTTGAGCTAAAGATACCGAATTTTGGATTAAGGATTAGGACACGATTCGACAATGGCAAGAAAGAAGTTTACCTTTTTGGCGATGAACTCAGGGTAGTTGTCCTGGAGCAGGGCGAGCGCCTGGCGGGTGACAGCGCGGTGCTTGCCGAGCATGGGCGGCGAGTTCTTGAGGTCGGTGACCTGCACCATGGAGCAGATGCCGCTGGGCGAGAAGTCGAGCTGCTCGCGGATGCCGCGCTCGAGGAGCTGGATGCGCCACTTGAGGAAGCGCTCCCGCTTCTCCTCGTCGCCGAAGGCCTTCTCGTAAAGTTCCTTGTCCTGGAACTCGCCGTAGACGTTGTAGCAGACGGGGTGGCCCTCGCGGTCGGCGCCGCGGTAGAACACCACGTTCTCGATCTCCGGCAGCCCGAGGTCGGCGCCCAGGAGCGCGTCGATGCCGAAGCGCTTGCGCCACAGGACCGCCGCCTTGAGCATAGCCATGGCCTCCTTCACCTTGAACTCCCGCGCGCGGAGGAACTTGAGCAGCACCGTGTCCGTGCGCTCGTCGTCGCCCACCAGCGGCACGGCCCAGATCAGCTCCTCCTTCGGCTCGGACGCCGGCTCCTCAGCCTCCGCGGCGGCGGCCGGCTCGGACGCAGCGGGGACGGCGGTCTCCTCGATGGCTTCCACCGTCTTGGTGCCTTCCTCCTCGGCGACCACGACGGTCTTCTCCTCCGGCTCCGGCTCGGTCGGCTTGGGCTCCTCGGCCGCCGCCGCCGCAGCCTCCATCGGCGCCTCCGTCTTGGGCTCCTCCTCGGCCGGTTTCTCGGTCTTGGGCTCCTCCTGGGCCGGGGCCTGAGCCTTGGGCTCCTCCGGCGCGGGGACCTCGGTCTTGGGCTCGTCCTCGGCCGTCACCTCGGTCTTAGGCTCCTCCTCCTTGGCCGGCGCCTCGTCCTTCGCCTCTTCTTTGGCTGGCTCCTCCGTCTTGGTCTCTTCGGCCGCCGGAGTTGCCTCGGCGGGCTTAGCCGGCGGAGGCGACAGGTCGAACTCCCCGTTGGCGAGCGCGGCGGCGACGAGCTCCTTGAGCTGGGCCAGCGCCTTCCGCTCGGGGTCCGGGAGCTCGGACACGAGGTTGCTCTCCTCCTTGAACGAGCCCGTCCCCTCGATCACAGCCGCCTCGTCCGCCCCGGCCTCCGCTGCCGCCTCCTCGGCCTCCTCCGCCTTCTTCTCCTCCTCCTCCTCCTCCGCCTCGTCAGCCTTCTTCTTCTCCGCCTCGACGGCCTTCTCCTCCGCCTTGTCCGTCACGACCACCTCGGCGGCGGTGGTTTCTTGCTTCGTCTCTTCGGCCATGCCTAACAGCTAGCAACTCGAATCGGATCGCACGGCGCGCGTGGGAAGGCGACAAAAAGCGATGTGTGGAGTTCGGGCAAATTAGGAGCGCGAGACGGACGCGGAGAGTTAGAGAAACCGGAGAGATTTGTAGAGAGAGGGAGGGGGGGTCGAGGGAGGTGGCGAAGCAGCTGTTGAATCGGGGGCCCCGTCCTGGTGTACCAGCGTATATATTTTCATGGGATTTATATCTTGGAATGCATATACAAAAGTTTTAATACAGTAAAATAACATCAGACGTGATCTCAGGCATCCGCAAGCCTCACTTTGATGCGACCATTACCTGATATCGACATCTGCAAGTTTCACTTAGATCCGACCATGTTAACCTAACACCACTCCATCGGCAAGGCAAACACATTATCTCCTTCTCTCGCTATCCCTATCATTGACAAACTGATTAACAGCAACAGTTGGGTAGAAGCTGGAGAGAGGTACCACAGGAAACGGTTTGGGATTAACTTGCCATCAAAATGCACAAGGTTCGATTTTTCAGGATCTAAAAATTTGTTTGAAGCGGGGAGTGTCTGTCTAACTGTGCCAGGTCACATCCACGCAAGTGCGTGCTGAGTGCTATCAAATCGCCATTTCTTTACCTTTTCATATAAATCGATTACTGTCACATTGTCATCTACTGCCATCTACCACTGATCTCGATCCATCCAAGCTTCAGCAGGCGATCGATCGAGATAACAATTCTACTCTTCTAGAAACAGGCCAGCAGGGGTCATCTGTTTGTTTATGATTAGCGGCACTCTTAACAAAAATTCTACGTTAAAACGACCCGCGAAATATCAATTTGTGGGTAGACAGGTTTTCCGTTAGTGGACGGCAAAATTAAGTGGGTTTTCGGAAATATGCTTCTTTAGTACTGTTTCTACATTGCATTTTCGCACGTCGTGACTGTAGAACAAGTGTGTTGTTGTTTCGTTTTGTGTCTTTTGTCGATCTATTTTCGACAAAGGTGAAAGGGAAAATTTCCTGCTAAAACCAGCTAATTATCCATGACTACACACAGTCCTCTCTTTTCCGACATGAATGTTGACTCTGACACAGCCCTCACTTCACCGAAAATCTACATTTGATAGGGAATTGTTTGTTGTTGTGGATAGTGTTCGGCAAAGTAACTTTGGGTGCACGATGCATAAGTGAGATTTACTCGCTGTTTAGTTTGTGCATAATTTTAGTTTGGGAAACATACTGAGTGATGAGACACTTGAAACATATGGTTCTAGCGAAGTTGATTCTGATTGGTCGGTGCAAGCAACAATCAGAAATTCAGAATACTCCAGTAAAGTAGTAGAATAAATAAAATTAAAATACGATGGAATAAGAACAAAAGGGCCCCGGCCTCACTGCAATGTCTGATCATTTCACCCTCTCAAGGCTCGCTTTGACTAGTTCCGGAATCCAAAGAGCCGCCGCACCTTGTTCGGCGCCGGAAACGGCGGTTCTAATTCTATTCTTCCAAATTTTATCACTTGCACTATGTTTATTCATCTGTTAACAATGATTTGAAACATTTTAGTCTCATTGGCGTCTTTGATTGTTGGATCATATTTCTTTGATTGTCGGATCAGATTTCTGAATTTGAACCCTCTGTATATTTCTGTACCAGTTCCTGATCAGTAGCTAGTGCACAAAGTGGATACAACGTTGATAACAAGTTCGAATCACTATTCAACGTAAAAGTAATAACAAAGTACCAGCTTTAAAACTACTTATTACAATAAAGGTCGCATGACTTTAAGTCTTACAGTAGTGGAAACAACAAATGATAAACTCGATGGTCCATCAAATTGCCCACCGGCATTCGACTAGGGAGTGTAGCCTAGTACTCCGGGTGCCCTTTATCAAAGCCACAAACGAAGTAGTCGTAGTCCTCTTCAGCATCGTTGAAGGTTTCTGATATTTAATTTGAGTGTAGCATGTGAGTACATAATATACTCCGCAAGTCTTGAAAAAAAATGCATATGCATAGCTTTTACAAATGTGGCTTATATGGTTCATTTGTGCAAAGCAATATTTTATGTTTTAATATTTTTTATAAAGCATGTTTGACAAACGTAATTTCAATAAATAAATTAATTGTTTCACTAGTGAATATTCTAGCAACCAGTCAATGGTATCAAAGCCCTAGCCGTCAAGATTTAAAGAGTAGTGCACTAGCTATCCAACTAGCTCTAGCTGCCAAAAGAACAATCCAAGAGTTCTAACTACTTCTAGATTTTTAAAATAATTCTTTAAAAATAAAAATAAAATCTACTATGTGAAAATGCACCTTGTCCGCCTTTTACCATAAGCATAGCTATTCGAATAGTTTTACACTCCGTAGAAGTTGTACAATTTGACCCACACAAGATAATCGGCTTATAATGTCGACCATGACACGCTTCCTTGGACTTGCGACTAAGCGATTATCATAAGACTTTTACAATATTTTATCCTTACATTAACCCACCTGATGAGCTTAACTCAAAATCGTGGACATCATTTACCATCGACCCAGAGCTTACCATTGTGGGGGATAACCTGCTCGGACATGGACGTCAATTACCATCACCGGCGCAAGCCCCGACAAACATAAACATCAATTATCATAGTCTGCACTACCCAGGTAACTCCTACCATCGACAGCCTGCGGGCTAAATGTCTGGATTTAGTAAATTAATCAGGTAGGTCCTTCCCATTTAGGACATGTGGTTGTACGGTATTGCTCGTTTTGAATAGAGACAAGTATCGGTCATTAATATGACATGGGCGAAACTTAGCACATTATAAGTTCTTGTGTTGTAGCTGCACCCGCCTAAACTTACCATTCGCCCAAGTCTAACCAAAATTTCACAATTTTATTTTATTTTATAAATCAACGGCAATACTTATGGCCATACATTTGTCAAAATGATTTGCATCAAAGGTAATAATAATTTCCTCCCAAAGGGTGATCATGACCAACAACGCATGTCTAAACAATTCTACCATATTAATTAATCCAACAATAATGTAATCAATATCTTGGATTTTCTATACTAGGGTGATAAAGGTTTGAGAATATCAACATCAAAAGAAGACATAAACAAAGTTAGGATTAGTTAACATCCTACGATTTGAACTTATCATTTTATGTAAATAGCAATGCATATTAATTTTGAAATTTAAAACATGATTTGGAAAATATAGGTACAATATGATCAAAGGAAACTTGCCTTCGTCGAAGTTAGAGGTTAACACGTCCGGTTGGTCCAAAGTGGCTTCCGCGGCATCGGACTCTACACGCGCGAATTGAGATAATAAATATCAGGAAAATAAATAAAATGTAAAAATTATAAAATTGTTACCATTTGATATATTATGAATTTAGATGAATTTAGGAGAAAGAATCGACTGATTTAGAGTTCGTACGGAAGAGGACGAACTCCTGAAAGATTTGCCATAAAGAAAATCTTGAAAATTGGAAAGTATGGAATATTCCAAGGAATATTATGTTCTAATTTTATAATGCAAACTCACGTAGAGTATAACACATGGGGCCCAATTGTGAGAGAGAGAGTTGGAATGAGAGGAAGAAGGAATGAGTATGACATGTGGGACCACATGTCATAGAGATGGAGGAAACAAGAGAGAGCAGAGGATAAACAGAGCAGGTGCGGGGCCTGTCGGGCGCAAGGCGTCAGCGGTGCGCGGTGGCGGTTGATGTCCTCAAAACGGAACCCCAGCGGAGTTCCCTACCTACGTGCGGCGGGGGCGCGACTGGAGAAGCACGGGGGTCGCGGCGGCACGGGCGCGGGGCATCGCCGAATATGCGGTGATGCTACGGGGAAGACGGCACGCGCACGGAAAAGGTGGAGGCCTGAGGAAGCCGTCAGGTGGGTCGTGGTGACCGGAGGGCGACCGAGACGGCGGGGCAACGGCTACTGACAGCGAGGAATTGGGCGGCGGCAACAACTCGCTCCGGTGACGGTGCGGCCGAAAGGAGGTTAGGGATGGATGGGAAATCTTCGGAAGCACGTGATGACGTAGTCCACTCGACTCGGAACTCACCGGATTGATGTCCTCATCAAAGACGAGATATTGATGATATAGAGCCATTGGGTAGCTAGGAGCATGTCATCACTGTTATGGGGCACATTGTCACCGGCGATGGAAAAAAGATTCTCTATATCATTAAACAACAACTAAACACAAACATGTCAATCTTAGTGTAGGTGGTAGGTCACAACAATTAGTGAGGCACCCACAACGTTGAGTTGGCCAATGTCGAAGAAGAAGAGCGACTACACGAGAGAAGAAGACGTCGAGCATGTATAACATCATACATACGTATGTTGTGCATGCATCCGTACGAATAAAAGCGCAGACGTATAGAGGCGGGGAGCAAAAAACTTGGCGTAAAGATGATGCAACCGTAGGGAATATGCTCGGGGTCACTAGAGAGAGCATGACATGTATCCCCAGCTGGGATCGGCGACGGTTGCATGTGTATGCGTGTTGATGTCACAATGGTTAGCATTAAATAATAATTATGGAGAAGCAGAAGATAAATATGTGGTAAAGTATTGCATTGAAGGGGGTTGCAGCTGAGATGGATCAATCAAGATTTAGACTTACCTGTTGAAGGTTGAAAAAAAAACTGTGACGACAAGAAGAGATAGAAGCCACACACATTTTGGTAGGGTAGCCGACGTGCGAGGGAAGATAAGTTCAAAGTAGGTCGGTCATGGTGCATCGGTGTATACGTGAGCAAGGTACTCTAATACATTATACCATACAAACTAATAATATAAGTTGCCACATACATAGTCAACGTATTGTTTGGGATTAAATAAAGGTATACGTTCATGTATACAATTTGGAAAGAAAAAAATAACTAATAGAATAAGAAAAGGGCATGCAACTACATGATCTATGCATGATGAAGAGTTGTTAGTTTCTAATAACTCCAATACCTTATGATACTCAATGATTTTCTTCCATCAAAGCACATACTTCAATTATGTTTGCCATATTATAATTCCTTTCAAGCTTCTATTGTCGTTTCTAATGTTTAGTATATCTTAAAAGTCTAAATAGTCTACAAAGTATTATTAAGTATTTTTTATAAATTTTAAATTAAATCTAGCTGCGCAGAAACGGCGGGACAGTGTGCTAATTCTTGAGTATGCATTGCTCTTATCTCAACAGCCGGCTACCCCAACGGCACTGTGACTGGGAGCAGACACTTGTGTTGCAGCTGCAGAACTTGCAGGTTGCAGACAGTAGATACTAGATACTGATCCCTGCTAATACAAATCATTGGTGTCTTCTGTGTAAACAAGCTAAATTTAATTTAATCGGTTTTGCTAAAACTGATAACTACTACGAGTAGTATAGCGTCGATCACTTCTTCTTCTTCTTTTTTTGGTTCTATGACAAATTGACAGTACTGTCCTTGGGTTTAGGTAGGTGACGACCTGGGACTTCTGAAGTGATGTGTAGTCGCGACAAAGCTGCATACAAAGCATATATTCGTTTAGCTCCACTCGTCACAGTGAAGTTGATGTTAAGGTTGGTTTTGAACGAGCCCATCTCGGTTGGGTGAGACGCTACGCAACACGTAGTAGAAACTGATTGTTATTATATGTAAGAAAAGGATATCGATGCTACTGTTCGTGGTTTATCACGGAGTTGGTGTGTCGTCCGCGTCCCATGAGTCATTCATGACATGAGTGCGACAAATACTTGAAGCGCAACTGCTTTGTTTTGCAAGCCGATGATTACTTTTCCAAAATCAGCGGTACAAGCAAATTTTCTCCAAAGAAGTACTAATATAGCCTAATTACGCAATTTGTGGCCAGTTGACTGTAACTTGAGCGAGCCTTCGCTCTTGGGCCACAAGTGGTTGCTTTGTAGGACTATTGGATACCTCAAGTTAGGGTTTGAAATGGAGCCCGTGCAGGTGGATGTCGAACCGGCACTACTAGAAAACAGATAAAACATGACGGTCGCCAATTTTATTGACGGGCCCGCACCGGCCGTCACGGTATATTATTTCGGTCACAGGAATAGTATCCCCTTAGGAAAATTTGAATTTTGCTGATGATTTTATTATAACCGTCAGGTTAATTATTTTCGTCATGCGCGAGAAAAAAAAATTGCCGCCTACTCTCCACCCCGAAAACATTTAAATCATGAATCATAAATGCAATTTTTTGTCCCTATATGCAGCATTTATTCAAAGTCAGTGAAGACGACGAGGCAGAAGCAGATCGAGTGCTTGAAAATTATGCTACGGACCGTGTGAAGCAAATGATGTATAATGCTCGTGTTGACGATGTCAAGGAGTACTACAAAAAACAAGGAGAGGAGATTGATGACACGTTGGCACATCCAAGAGAATTAGAGTACGAGCAATACTTGATTGGTAGGATTTGGTGGTGCAATGAGCAAGTATGACCACATCTTTGTCGAATCAGTGCAAAGGAGCGATTCTTAACAAAACGAAGGAGAGGTCAGGAGGCACGCTTTAAATCTGAAGATGTTGCTCAAAACCGATCAGGCTCACGATCATACTCGGAAACTCAGCAATACCTGGTATATTATACTCGTAACTAGTGCATTTTTCTTACCTTCAATTCACATATGCTGTCTTTCTCACATATTTATCTGAGTTAATTGTGTTCTTCACTATGTTGTAGGAACACAAGTTTGTACCAGAAAATGCTACATGCTTGAAGACATATGCCGTAATGAAGTCTGGCATGAAAAATGTGGACAGTACTGGCAGCAGTGGTCCAATTTGCAGCCAAAAAGCACAGAAACGCATTGTAAGTTCTACCATATTTGTTCTCAATTCAAGTGAACTCAACTTCTACGAAAGCAAATCATATGAAATGTTTCTTTTTTTTCTAAGATGATTACTTTACAGCTGCCAGTGCTCAACACCCAGACAGTGAGTGGGAGCAGCAACAACTTGATGGAGCAATACTTTACAACACCAATGGTGGCTTGCCCCATGGCCGTGTACCAATAGGGAATGGTGCTATCAAGAAGGCTGAAGTTCTACTAGCAACTAAATCAAGAAATATTAGGCCATCCAATTCCACCTCATATCGTAATGTGGTCCAACATAATCAAGAACTACTCCGGACACAAGAAGTTCGACACCAAATGATTATAGTAACATTGTTAATACACACATTAATTTACATCCAGTGTTATTGTTGCATACTTCAAGTGTTACCAAATTTAGCCAAAAGGGGTGATCTAAAACAAGATATTAGAGTCAAACTAGGGATCATCCATGTAATGTACTAGAACTGTGCATGGATGGGTTTGAGCTGTCCATTAGTGTTGGCTTAATTATTTACCATCTATTTTTGTGCATTTCAATCATGTGGTCTGAATTGTCACCAGATGTATGACCAATCAACAACAGTGAAATAATCTTGATGTGTATCATGATTTATCTTAATATATATGTTTGCAATTAATTGAATTGATAGGAGACATACTGAAGTTGATCAAAATAGCTACAAAGCCAAAAATCTAACCTTGTAAAGTTTCCAAATGTAGATACTTTTTAGAAGATCGGTGAAGAACCACCACCAGAGATGCTACGCCGTGAAACATCTGCACAATCACATGTAAGAATACTTACCAACTAAAATTATTGCCAATGCTACAAACAATATCTTATGAAAGTTATAAGGTTGTCCAAACCTCTATCATTTGGAGGACTAATTTGGACTAGACACTAATACTTTTCGGTGTGTTAGAGTGACAACAAGCAGTGCAGCAGTGAGCGAGTGGACTCATGTTGAGTGTTCTATCACATGGGCTTAACCTCTCATTTAGTTATATGTTCATGGTAAGGTGGCAATGGCCTTGTTTGGAATTTTTGTCCACGCGTGCAACTATTTTTTTAAAAAAAAAACAGGCTTGTCATAGATTTCAATTGCTCCAGCTCTTCTTTTAGCAATTATAATGGTTCTAATTGTGCTTAGGCAGACTCATAATGCTAGTGCTCAGTGGGTTGTTTTAGCTCTTCTGTTAGCACTTCTAATTGTTTTATTTGTACTAAGGCAGACTATGATGTCGATCGAAGTGGGATATGTCTTAAGAGTTTCTTAGCAAATGAATTTGTATACGTGATTATTGGTTTGTATTAATTTGCCGTTCTTGCTATCGACATCACTGAATACGTATGTGTGGTATAATATGTTCATGTCCTACGTACATGTTATCCTGCACAGTCTATGATGAGCTATTTACAGTTACTTTCCACCTGTCATTAGTTATCTTTGTTTACCCCAAAATACCGTTGTATGCTGCGCTTCAATACTCATAATGTTGGCCTACTCTATTCACCTTACAGGAAGGGACCAGAACTGGGACTGGATCCTCCCATGTGGGCTCAGCACCGGATGAGAATGCCATTGATGGCAACGATGCTAACAATGATGGCAACAACTGCAATGCTGACATTAATGGCGGCAACAACCATGATACCAACAACATCGACCGCGACAGATACAACTAATTTGTCTTCATGATCTTTGATGACTTGCTAGCTCTTTTGAATAGTTGAACATGGTATTGCTGCACTTTTAGATTGACTTATATTACTTGTATGTGACATTAGTCCTTTAGATGTATTGTGGTAGTACTGGACTTTTAGATGTCTTTTGTGTGGATTACGATGGTGCTTTCCGCAAGTGAACCTTATGGATGGTATTGGGCTTGAAATGATAAGCTTGAACTTCTTATTTGTGTATGGGGGCATGGATGTGTATTGTGATGATGTATGGATGTGTATTGTGGATTACTTATGATGCATGGATGTGGATTGTGGATTTATGATGCATGGATGTGGATTGTGGATTTATGATATAGATTTGTATGAAAATGTGATCAATTGAGAACTTCTGCTAATAGGTTGTCAGAATTACATTTTCCGGACGGGTAAAATAACTGTCAATAAATTCATTTTATGCACGGTTCAAAACCGTCAAGTTTAATTTTGTTGACGGTTCTTACCCGTCAGCAAAATTCATTTTATGCACGGTCCAAAACCGTCAAGTTTCATTTTGTTGACGGTTCTTACCGGTCAGCAAAATACATTTTATGCACGGTCCAAAACCGTCAAGTTTAATTTTGTTGACGGTTCTTACCCCGTCAGCAAAATTCATTTTATGCACGGTTTCGAAAAACGTCAAATTTAATTTTGTTGACGGTTCTTACCCATCAGTAAAATTCATTTTATGCACGGTTCCGAAAGTTTAATTTTATTGACGGTTCTTACCCGTCAGCAAAATTCATTTTTGCACGATTCGCAAAACCGTCAGCAAAATATAGAAAAACCATCAGTAAATATTTTCTTGACGGTTAACCGTCAGACAAATTGGACATTCCCGACCACCTAGGCTTGAGGGGATTTACTTGACGGTTAACCGTTAGGAAAATTAAATCTGACGGTTTTTCCTATTTTGCTGATGGTTTTAAACCGTGAGGAAATATCCGTTCTGTGGTAGTGCGGTATCCCCCTCTGGGGCCAAATCCACGCAAGAACATTCACGTTAAAACTCTCGCGATCACGCATAAAACGAAGTCATGAATGCATGATTAACCACCAAAACATGAAGCTACAATAAGAACATCATTATCAAACGCTAGAACGAATAGCTGAATCAAGAGAAAAATCTATCTATTATTATTTTATTAAATAAAAGTAAAAATAAGTCACCACGTTCGCTCTTAAGAACTAGAAATTTTCACATTAATCGTGAAAAATAGAAAGATCTACACCGTTTTCACATTAATCGTGGAAAAATACAAAGATCTACACCGTGATCGTGGCAGATTCAGATTATAACGATCTAGATTAAAATAAAGAATACATGTCAAGCAAAATAAAACTGAAATTTATAATAAAAAATAAAAACAATATGAATTCCAATACGAAATCCAACAAAATAATTAAATTCAGAATAAAAGTAAAATAAAATTAGCAATTTTAATTCAATATGAATTCCAATAGTTATAATTCGTAAAAAAAATTAAACAATAATTAGCAATTAGATTTGTATACAACCAAAAAATAATTGAAATTTTGAATAAAAATAAAATAAATAAAAACAATTTGATTTCAATAGTAATTCCAAAATAAAATCCCTACATAATTGTAATTTGGAATAAAAATGAGCAATTGAATATGGATACAAATTCCATGAACAAAGAATTGAAATTCGGAATAAAAATAAAAAAATCGCAATTTGAATTCCATATGTATTCTAACATAAAATCCCCAAATAACTAAAATTTTGAATAAACTATATAAATTTAGCAATTTGATTGTATACGAACTCTAATAAAAATAATTGAAATATTGATAAAAATAAAAGTTATAACGAGGATGATACGAATGGTGTCGGACGAGACACAAAAGAAGTTAATCACGTTCGCTCTCGAAGTCACGTGCTTCTATTGCTGCTTCCTATAGAATAAAAATGAAAATGACTAAAATTTTGATTAAAAAATACAAGTTATAATGAGGATAGCACGAATGGTGCCGGGGGAGGTCATGAAAGAGTGCAATGGTATCGATCTATCATACAAAAAGGCATTGATCCACGGGGAAGAGAAGTGTCGAGGAGGCGGTGTTGGAGATGAGGACAATATCGTGTTGTTTGCCGAAGCCATTGAAGAGAAAGTCCAGTATTGAAGGAGCCAAGAGTCGCAATGACAAGTGGTGAGCGTCGACGTTGTTGAAAAAGTTAATAGCCAAAGAAGCTCGATGATGGGAAAGCTCTGGCAGAGAGCGATGAGGCTTTGCATTGAAGATGAGCTATGGAGGCATGGAGGGGTAGCTAGGAGTGTGCCATCACTGGTGAGGGGCACGTTGTCATCAGCGATGGCAAAAAGATTCTCGATATCGTTAGACAATTACTAAAGAAGACATACTGATATTAGTGAAGATGAGAGGTCGCCACGGTTAGTGAGGAAACCACATTGTTGAGTTCGCCAACGTAGAAGAAGAGGAGTGACAGACACGAGAGAAGAGGACATCAGACATATATAATATCATGCATGCGGATGTACATGTATGCATCTGTACGAATAGAAGCACGGGCGTACAGAGGTAGAGGAGCAAAAAACTTGGAGTAGAGATAACACAACCATAGGGAATATACTCAGGGTCACCAGAGAGAGTGTGACACGTGTCCTCAGTTGGGATCGACGACGGTTGCATGTGTATACGCGTTGATGTCACAATGGTTAGCATTAAGTAATAATTATGGAGAAGTAAAAGATAACTATGTGGTAAAGTACTACATTGAAAGAAATAATAACTGAGAGGGATCGATCAAGATTTTGGGGTAGCTGGCGTATGAGGGAAGATAAGTTCAAGGTAGATCGTCCATGGTGTATCGGTGTACGCGCGAACAATGTACTCTAATACATTATATCATGTAAACTAATAAGATAATTTTTCGCACACATATTTAATGTAACATCCCAATTCTTAGTCCTTGCTTCAAATGTAAGAAAATGAGTAGAAATTAAAAATTTTCTTGCATCTTGAAGTTCTTGAGCATTTATGTACTTCTTGTAAAGGAATTATGGGAATCAAAAATCAAAATCCTCAATTGACTCCAATCAAAAATCTTCTTGGCAAAGATCTTGTGCCAAACCCATATAAATATTTTTTTTGAGCTCTAGGGATGGTATGTGACACCTCTGAATTATTTCATGATTTTTAAAAATTATTTGATAATTTTGGAACCAAGTCAAAGCTTGGTCAAACCCTAACTCAAACCTTCTGGAATTTCTGGAGAAGAATGCATTGTATGAAAATCTCTAGAAATTTTATGTAAGGTTAATCCTTAAGTCAGCAACAACTAGTTAAAATTTTATTATTTTTGGAGCTTATTTGCTACCTTAAGCAAATCCACCAAAAATTAGCTGTTTTATTCAAACCCTAGCTGGTTTTCACTGTTCCTTGGGCGCGAGTCAGACTCGGGCTCGAGCCACTTGACTCGGCCCAGTCAACTAACTGCACCCGGCGAGGTCGCTCGGGCGCGAGCATCGTGGATCGTTGGATCCGAGATCAACGACTTATGTGCGTGTGAACGTTCGGACCATCCGAACGTTTTTATCAACGAGAGTCGTTGGATATTATATCAACGGTTTGGATTGAAGGGAACGTTCGGACCGGCCGATTGTCCCTTTCGCTTGATCCGTTCGATCTCAATCCAACGGCCCGTGCCAACCCCCTTTTCAATCCGTCTATCTCGCGCGACTGAGTCACTAGCGTCGCGGGCCCCACCTGTCAGGGCTTTCTTCCACCTTGGGCAGGCTCTGCTCAGAGCTGAGCTCCACGTGGCCGTTGCATGCTGTGCATCTCCGTCAACGTCGTTGCCGCACCGCCTTGGCTACCAATAGTAGGGCTTCGCCCACTCACGCCGCTTTATTCTCCGTCCTCGCTCCTGCTCAAAACCGACCCTATGCCCACCTTCTTCCGCACTTCTCCTCTCGGTGGCTGAGGAGAGGGGTGCTCGTTTGTGCAGCTCCCTCGGGTAAGTTTTCCACCATTCCGTCCCTCGACTCCTACCTTCCATGGCCTCCCATTTTCGCTCATTGGAGCTTCTGTCTTTGCTTATAGGATCTAAGGCAAGCTCGTGCCCCCGCTTTGTCCAGAGCGCCCGAACTACACCCTTCGACCATTAACGACTCCGGTGAGCCTTTCTCTCTTTTTAGTGCGTCACCACGCGTGCTTTGGCCTGCTTAATTTTTCCCCTCACTCTATTTTGCTATCGGTTCACAGGAGCCCCCAAAATCCGAGTTTGGACCATTTTTCGGCCGCGGAGCCCCGTTCGTCCCCATCTCCGGTGTGGTAAGCTCCTTGCCGATTCTTTGCTTGTACACCATCTGTGGGTTGTCTTTGAGCTTTCTCTACCACTTTTTCCCTGTCTCCTTCACCAGAACGAGTTTCCCTCGGTGTAGCACAGCGCCGCCGTCACCCTTATCGTCGCTGGCTCAACTCCGACCTTCTTCGATTCTCTCACTCGCTCAGGTAGCCTCCCTGTGCCTTGTAGTTGTTTTGGCACCCGCTTCCTTGGACAATGCGGAGCTCGATCTTGCAGTGCACGATTAGCCGTAGCTCTCCTTCGTTTCTCTCCGGTGCGCCGCCGCCTCGGGCCGGCTCAACCACCGTGAGTGCCACCGTTGGGTGTGCGAGGATATTGTGAACCCAATCTTGCCCTTAGCTAGCGCCGCCGTGGCCGGGAACGCCGGCGAGAGCTCGGCGAAGCTAGTGCGGTATTGTCGGTTTTCCGACAACACTGTAGCCTTATCATTAAAACCAAATCTCGTTCATTAACTACTAATGATTGTTTAGTAGTTAATAGTTGTCTTATTCATTCTTGCTATCACTGATATGTGGGGCCAAGCACAGTAAACATGGTGTAAATTCGGTTCACGTGAACGTTCGGATCGCTCGAACGTTTCGATCCGTGGACCGTTGGATCCGAGATCAACGGTCCCGATTCGAGTAAACGTTCGGACTGTCCGAACGGTTCGATCCACGTGGACCGTTGGATCCAAGATCAACGGTTCCGGTTCGCGTGAACGTTCGAACCGCCCGAACGCCTCTATCCACATGAACCGTTGGATCCAAATCCAACGGTGGAGTGGTGAGCCGTGCGCGCGTGCTGTGCTCTGTGCGCATGGGCCATCGGATTTCAGATCTCCGGCCCATACTCGCCCACGTCGATTTTGGATTTAGGTTTTTCCCAGGGATTTATTTGTGCACTGAAAAATACAATTAACTTTGAAAATGCATGAGTATTTCTATGTAACTCCAATTAGAGTAAACTCAATTCTGTTGGGATCCTCTGTTAGAGTACTTTATTGTAAAATAAGTTGTGAACATGATACTGTTACTAAAAATCTTATTTTGCATGTAACTTAGTACTACTTTCATGCCTTTGAAAAATCATAGGAAATTTATCTTAGCTCTGAATGAGGTGAATCAATTTTCGTTGATCATCTCATGTAGTGCTATGTCTACCATCAAATTTTTATGTGCACCACCTCTCTAGAAATTTTCACCAAAACTTCTATTTTCGGATGAATAGTGATAGCTAGCAATTAATTGGATTTTCTGAAAAACTAACTTTCAAACTACCATATATTTTGCTTGGAAAATCATAATTAACTATTTTTTATTGATAAATTCATCTAAAATCATGCTCTACCTTCTGTAAATTTTTCATAATTTTTGGGTGACTTTGTATTTTGGGGTCTTTTCGGTGTTATTCGTTCTTATTGTGCTTTCGATTTCTTTCGGTAGGTTCAGACGATATTATTGTTTACGAGAGCGCTTCTCTGCAGCAAGAGGATAATCCACAGCAAGGCAAGCAGTTTGATTATGTTAATCCCAGTAGTTTTCAAGTCTAATATATTGATTTCAACTTGTATGTATGCATTGCTATTTTATTGTTAAATTATGGTTAGTATCCTATAGTTGCATAATCTGTAGGAATTGATTATCCTCTACTACCACGAGCCTAGGTTATTTGCTGTGATTTGAATTCGATGGATGAGCTCTTGACACTTAGCTCTTGTCACTTAGTAGATTGCGAATTGAAATTGCTTAGAAATGCTTAGTTTCGGTAGTAATGGGCGATCATCGATTTAGTCGATGATCTTGATCACACATCTATTTATTATTCTTTTATGTCCAGCACTTGTGTTTTGTTATTTTGTAAAGTCAAAATCTGAAAATAAAAATGTAGGACTTGGGCAAGTGGTTGGATGGCGGTTATTGGGTTTGTGATGTCTTGCCTAAGTCAACAAGGACCGAACATCTTGTGTCACACTCTTAAATCAATTTTTCAACACGCGAGAGGATTTGACTCTCTTGACTTAGTACTGGCGTGTGTTAGCTAAGAAGTCGCGGGAGGAGTTGTCCGAGGCTTTACCCGTGAGGGGTAGTTGCCCGAGGCTTTCAATGACCCCGACACAACGTATGTGTTTCTATCCATACGGGCGACTCGTAGTTAATGCATAATATTAGAAATATCTCGTAGGACTTAGCGTGCCGGCAAACCTAAGGAAGTGTGCTTAATGGCTTGGCAAAAAGGTGGTCTGGCGTGTGAGTACATTGGTACACCCCTGCAGGAATAAAACTATTCGAATAGCCTCGTCCTAGGTTATGGACACGCTTGATTAGGTTTTGCAAGAGTTAGACTACAACATTTTTATTAAAATTTGACATAGTTGGTATGAATGGGTAATTCATACTATTGTTATGGTGACTATTGGGTTAGTCACTTCCAGGATGTTGTTGTCTTTTATTTATTGTTATATTGATGTGCTGCGGGTTCGACGACTAGCTCGGTGTACCGGTTGGTTGCCTTGTGGGTTAAAGGCACACTAATTGGCTTTTGCTTATCGCCATTTTATGGCACCTTGCTTCCGCTGTTATCTTAGACTTTTAGTTGTATTTGGCCGGTCGGCCCTTTTTGTAATAACTCTATATTGTATGTCTTTCGTATTGCTTAGTTGTGTTTTGGATTCTATGTGATGAATGGAATTGATGCATAATTTTTATAAGGGGTATGTGTACTGCACTTCTGGGAAGTATATATACGCCGAGAGCCGTGATATTTGATTTTTAATACTTTAATCATCTTGATGGTTAATTATTACAAGTTAAATACTCTGGGGTCTCACATTTAACGTATCGCTTAAGATAAAATAGAAGTACATGTGCATACATACAATTTGGGAAAATTAAATAGAAGTACATGTGCATGCATACAATTTGAAAAAAATTAAATAGAAGTACATGTGCATTCATACAATTTGGGGAAAAAATAATTAATAGAGTAATAATAAGGGCATGCAATTACGTGATCTATGCATGATGAAGAGTGATTAGTTTCTAAAAACCCTAACAACTTATTATGCTCAATGATTTTCTTCGATCAAAGTACATATTTCAATTATATTCCTTATGTTATAAGTTCTTTCAAGCTTCTATTATCGTTTTCCAATATTTAGGATATCTTATAAGTCTAAACAGTCTGCAAGATATGTAAATATATTATCAAATATTTATACAAATATCAAAACAAATCTAGCCACGTAAATCGCGAGAACACCTTACTAGTTCACAATATAACAGGAATAATTATATAACTCATACTATGTCATTTGTTGTAAGGCTAACATACGGGACTAGGGCTCGTATGCCAAGATCAAAAAGCTATTCGGTATACAACAAATTGCCCCCGAATCAAACGCTATGGAATTCATTCCCTCGTACAACACTCATTGCTACAAACCTATATATATGCTTTACGATCCACGACTTACATACAATACAAAAGCGAAGCGAAACCATGTACTTTGTTGGCCCAAACCAAGAGCGAACACTTGAACGCAATGGAACGCAGCTAACGCGAACACAAGAACACAACAAAAATTTTGTGGCACGAACAACAATGAAACCTTGTGCTCTTATTGTTCAAGTTATAAGACCATAGATGATAAGGCTAAGCCTTTGACAACCACACATTAGGAAACACAAATGTGGAGACTTACTTAGCAAGTCTAGATTAATTTCAACAATCCCCTAAGCTAGACTTGCCAACTCTAACTTGTTGCGGCGATCTCAACTACGACTTGTCCAAGCGATACTCAAAGGGATGGCGAACACACCTCCTCAACATCCGAACACAACTCAGACGGCGAACACACCTCCTCAACGCCCCATACTCAACTCAACAGACTCGACCCGGACGGCGAACACACCTCCTCAACGTTAGGACTCAACTTAGCATCATAGTAAGGCGGCTCAGATTGACATCGATCGCCACAATTAAATGTGCCTCCGCTTTCTCCTTTACGGGATTACGGTATTCGGCGAAGTGCCCGTAGTCCGGCAGTTATAGCAATGAATCTTCGTCTTGTCGAACTTGCGATTCTTGTTAGCGCCCTTTTATTGGACTCGATTCCCACTCGTCACGAGTGAGTAGTAGAAGCTCACCTTCCTCGTCGTGCCGCCGTCCCTTTGTGCATTCCTCGTATGCCTTTAGTCGCCCAACCACCTCCACAATCGTCATCGTCTTCATATCGACAAATTGCTCAATGGTGGAGCGATCGGCAAGATTTTTGGGCATGGCACGAAGAAACTTCTTCACGACGGTGCGCTCCTCCATCTTGTCTCCAGGACACGAATCTCATTGGCGATGGTGGTCGACTTCATGGCAAAGTCATTGATGGACTCGGTCTCCTTCATCTTCATTACGTCGAACTCACTCATGAGAGTCTGCGCTACCGTGCCTCCTTGGCGGTTAGCGGCAAGCGTGCATCTCCTTCAGAGTGTCCCAAGGCTCCTTGGTCATCTCATATTCGCCAAGATCATCATCATGGCCTCGGGCACGGCTTGGAATATGACGGTGAGAGCCATCGGTCCTTGCGCTTATCGACCGACTCTTTGCCTTCCACCACGCCACACCCTTGTGCGCGCATGAACACCTTCATCTTCACCGCCAAGAGACATAGTTGGTCTCGGTGAGCATTGGGTATTGGAAGATTACCGAACTCACCTTCTGGGTGCCTTGGATGCCGCCGTGTCCGAGGTGTCATCATCGCCCACGAACCTGCGTGGGCGGCATCTCGCCGCGACATGACGCGTCACACCTCGTGCGCCTGAGGGGTAGTGCCGCAACCGCCGAGAACCGTCGTCACCCGACCGAGCCACGCGTTGCCCGTCTGCGCCACACAGCTACTCCTTGCACCTCGCCTCCTTGCACCTTACTCTGATACCAATTGTTGGCCCAAACCGAAGACGAACACACGCGAACGCAATGGAACGCTTGTCGACGATCAAATCGCCGATCTTATGAATATATAAATGAAAAGAGGAAAAATATGCGTATCTCCTGGGAGTGGATCTGACTTGCTCTTTATTGCTATGAACTCACGATTACAAACACTGAGAGTATCTAAAAACACAACACTTTGCTATATCTCGCTTGATGTGCTTCTATATAATTGTTGCTGATGTCTTGTCTCGTGTCTTCTTCTCCTTGTGTTCTTGTTCACCTGCCCCCTCCCGGCCTTCTATGGTCCTCCTTAAATACTTGATGAAGCGGTGGCAGTTATTTCACGAGGAGACACCCGTTGGGGAGCGGCGCGTCTGGTCGGAAAGAGGTGGCAGTTTGACCATTTCACCAACCGCAAGGGCGGTTGGTGAAGGTGTCAACCGCTATGCGGTTAATGATTTAGGAGACGTTAAATCATCAACCGTGATAGTGTTGTATTATGCGGAATATGAAACACGTGGTTCATTCATCACATAGTGAGTGGCATGGTCGGGGACTCGACCGGCACGCTGTTCATAGCTTTACGAGCACTTACCGGTCGTGGACTAGGTTTGGAACTTTGTCAGGCTGAGGTATTTATTATATAACCACGTAGTATTTACGACCGATTAGGTCGGTGGTCTTAGAAGTTACGACCACGAAGACGTATGGTCTTTATCATATATTAAGATAATATATGAATATTTTAATCCTCAACAACTAGCCCCGAACTTTTAAATGAATGTTGGTCGTGCGGACCGTTCTCCGATGCAATCATATCGGACGGACCTCTCATTAAATGCCGTGAGGCTCGCGATCTGTATTCATTTTAAAGTTGAGAAACCGCTTTGGAAAAAGGAAAAGCCTTTACATAAAGCTAGGCGAAAAGGTATTTGCCCGTTGGACTTCTCGTAGGGTCGGTTACAGTGAAGTGCCTATAAAACGACCCCGGCTGAGTGCTTTAAACCTTTACGCCTCTATCTCCAAGAAAATCTTCCTTGAGTTCTTCACCTAAAAGGAAGGCACCATGTCGGACCTCATCATAAGCCCGGTCGATCTCCGATCTGAGTGAGAGAAAATTGGAGAGTTTGGAGAGGTTGGGTTGCTACCGACATGAGTTTGATCTCTTGGAGATCGGCTTTTGGAAACATTGCTTAAGCGGCGAGGAGGGGGAAATCCCAGTGTTCCTCGCGTATGTTGAGTGCGGGCTCAAGCTTCCAGCACATTCTTTTCTCTCCCAAGTGCTGGAGTTTTATGAGGTTGAGTTGATCAACCTTGCTCCCAACGCCATTGCAAACCTAAGCATCTTCGTCTACCTCTGCGAAGCATACTTGGGGATTCACCACGATGGAACTCTTCAAGTATTACTACCGGATGGCTTAACACGAAGAAAGCGACCAGCACCCCTAGGAATGTACCCTAAGGCTTCAGGACGGCAAGGCCGACGAGTACATTCGTATGTACTCGAAGTCCTCTTGGTCGTCATGGAAGAAAAGCTGGTTTTACATGAAGGTTACGCGAGAAGATGGCCTGTATTACAGCGGTAAGAAGGCGGTCGAGAACTCGCGTTGGCGTTCCTCCTCGAAGAAGGAGGGAAATGTTGGGAGATGGGTGGAGGCCATCCATCTCCTAAGTGTCAGGGGGTTTAACCTCCTGGCATGTCGTAAAGATTTTCTATTCTGAGATTAGTCCTTGAAGACCGAGGCACGCTCAATGCTCACGGTATATTGGTGGCGATGATGCTACCAAGGATTACGATCTAGGTAATTTTTGGAAAATCCAGGCAGATTATTTTGCGAGTTGATTATTTTATAAAAACTAAGACCTTTCATTTGTATTCGTAGTCTTGTCTTACGAGGACGTCGAAATAGGATCAAAATGATCTGTGCTGGCGAACCTGATGACAATGCTAGCTTTCCTCAAATCCTAGCACTTGCTAGTGTTGGAGAGAGGGCTGAAAGACTTAGGGTAAGTATATTAACTTCTTTTCACCTTTTCGGTTATTTTCGATCAGTTCTAATCCTCTTTATGTGTAGTTGGTCGGACTCAAGATCAACGAGGCTACGGAGGCGTGTGAGCCTATTGATTATCCGACCCGGCCTTGTGATCGCTGAAGACAGCGGTCACGGCGAGGTAAGTAATGGCGAAAGAAATAACTTCTGTAAGATGAAGTATATTCTTCACCTGATTAACTTTATTTGTTAATCCAGGCGGCAATCACTGAGTCTCGTATAGTTGTCTATGATACAACTGTTCCTGAGACCAGTGAAACCACACTTTCTGATCCAGGGATCAGGGACCTTGCACTCGACCAGATGGTCGAGAACATTGCTTCTGATCTCCTGATCGGGAGTGTAGAGAATACAATTGAACCTACTAGTTCGGAACTGGTGGGAACAATTGGAAAGAAGAGAAAACCAGTATAGCAATTTTAAACGGTAGCGCTATAAGATCAAGACTAAGAAAACAACCAGGTATGTACAATTTTTATATGAAAAACATACCTCGTATATTCCAAGTAGAATTGAACTTTTTATTTCTCTTGTGCAGATCTGTTGAATCCCTGGTCGCTTCCGACCAATTGCATTCAACAGGTCAGGCGATCGGAAGTGGTCCTGGCCATCGTCTTCCTCTGGTAGGGCATCTTGAGGATGACGTGGTTGGAGGAGCCCCCGAGCCAACTTCGGCACCGGAAACTGAGCTAGATCCCATAGTAGTCACTATGCCGGGAACGGAGGTAGAGACCTCTGCAGATCTTCCACAGGTTCCAGTACCTGAAGGTCATCCCTCCAAAACTAATAAGTTTCCTTTCTCAACTCGATTTGTCGCGAGTAAGGAACTTGATGATTATTGGGGGAGGATATCGGATCGCCTAATGCAGGCGAAGCCCGATAAAATTTTTACCGATTACAATGATATCGTAATTCGGGTAAGCGTCTTCAATCTTCTCCATAACCTTTCTTGAAGTTTACAAGAAGGTTTATGAAAAAATGCTACTTGTGCATCATATGATCGAAAACCTCGCTACGGTCGGAGGACTAACCGAGCGAGTCAGGATATTAGAAGAAAAACACTTCGAAATAGAGTAAGAGTTCCTCTTCTTTTTCCTCTTTAAGACTTTCCTTTTATTTATTCTCCTTATCAAAAATTCTTTTGATAGATTTAGAAAATAAAAGAAGATGCTTTAATTTGAAAAGGCGGAAGAATAAAGCTTGAAGAAGAACTTGAGCTAGAACTGGTCGATCGAAGTCTTGAATGACCCGAAATAAAAAGCTTTTGGATGATTCCAAGAAGAGAGAGCGTGAATCGGGTCGTAGCCATGACCCAATATGTCTTCCAATCTTTTTACTTAATACTTGCTTTGTCTATGCGGAACAAAAACAAGCATTGACGAGTGAAGAAAGCTGGAATTTGAGCAAGACAAGGGGCGACTCTCGTGCTTAATTTGGACGAGAAAATCACCTCGCTAAACAAAATACTTTTTGATATGGGCGCGGGATCAAGCTTGCCCTCTTTGAGCGATCAATAGAGCAGAGTTAACTACCTAGGCTCTTTGTTGGAAGAGCTCAAAGTTTTGCTCGAGACTACTAGGGAGAACTATGCCCGCTCAGTTAAGGAGTCTATTGCTTAATGAGTCGGTCTTGCTTTGGCAAAGTGAAAGCTTCCGACCCATCAACTAACCTTCAAGCCATCGAAGAGGATTTCAAGCGCTTTCGCAGAGGCAAATCGGATCCTCGCGAGAGATGAAACCTCTAGGCGAGAAGGTCGCGAGAAGAGATGGAAGTCGGATCTCCATCAGCGATGAGTTAAGCGAGGCATTCTCTAGTAGTTTATAAATGTAGCGAGGAGAAAACAATGCATACAATGTAAAGACTTACCTTTCTCTTATCAAAATGGAAAAAATCTTTTATTCATCCAAATTAGACTTGTGAATTTATGTCTTACCTAGCCACAGTTGTTATATAGTAGAAGATCTTTACTATATAATAGTACTAACTGAGGCCAAGAATATAAATTCAAATCTCAACCATTACTTGTAAGTATGTACTGATCGGTAAAAAACTGATCGTGGTAATACTAGGAAACCTTTATGGTCGGGCAGGTGTAGGTTTGGCTAGTTATAAATCTATTTTTAATGATCAAGTACTTTACTAAGACAACATATGGTCGGAAAAATAAAGAATTCTCCATGATAGGAGGAAAAAATAAGAAAAACATATGTTAAAAACAGGAAAGTGGTTTTACTTCTATGCGATGCTTAATACTGGTCGGAATGAACCTAGCTAGAAAATAAAGGTATGAAATATATTTCGCAAGGCGTGCTCATAACGAAATTTGATCCAACTTTTGATTCAACCAATGAAACTTGACCAAATTTCGAGCACACCTCCCTAATGATATTAGATACCTATTTCTAGCGACGATCCGTCGATCCACTTCAGAATCGATCTCTCGAGTTTTTACCAAAGAAGTGCACAAACCCTAGAAATATGAAAACTTTGATTCAAGACTTGCTTGTGGGGTTGATGGTCTAGATGATTCTAGGAGTACTCCCACACATCAAAGCAAGACACAAAGGGTCAAGACCAAGTTTAAACACTTGAATCAAGGAAGCACCAAATTCATCCAAATGAGAGAAGAACACAAAGAGGAGACAAATGATCTCTCAAGCAAGCATCACAAGATTGATTGATCTCACAAGATGCTTACAAAGCCACTCCAACAAGGAGGACAAGAGCTCACTCAAGGAGCATACAATCTCTCCTCTCTTCCTCTCCAAACCCTAACCCTAGAAAAGCAAGGGGAAACCAAATGAATGCCTCAAGAGTTTTCCTTCTCCCCTTTCCTATTTATACTAGAGAGGACTAGAGTCACATTTGGGGCCCACTCACATGGGACCCACACACTAATCTATTGAAGCAATCGCCGCTTCACCACGTGTAGGTTGATCACGGTTCTCATCGACGCCAAGCCTCTCTTGTCCGAATCCCTCGAAACCTCCCGAGACTCGCACCGAGATCCGCACCGCCGATCCAACCGGTATGATCGAACCACCCGCTCGATCCATCTTGTCCATTCTCGCACCGCTTGAGTCACACTACCTCACCGGTATCCCCGATCGCTCGACCTCGCCTCCAAGCGTAGTCCCGATCCACTCACCGCTGACGTCGCTGACACGCAAGCCACCGCGACAATAGACAAACAAACCGCTTCCGGAACAAGTTCTTCACAACTTGACCCACGTTAGTTCCGCAATGCAATATGCAACAATAAAGCATTGATAACTAAACATTAAACACAATCAACATGCATCAATGCGAACTTGGCTAACCTCCAAGTCATCGCGGTCGATCGCCCCACAAGGCCGGTCCGACCGATATCAGCCGGTCGGACCGCTCCCACAACAATGGTCGGACCGGTCCAAAAGACTTAGCCAAAAATCTAGCTTGAAAATCCAAACCTTCGAATTTTCAACTCAATAGAACTTTTGTTGGGAGCTCCAAAATGATGGGACCACATCCAGAGACTCTCACCGCCTACACAACCTATTTTTGGATTAGCCCCAAAATCCATTTTTAGGTCGCCGTCCGATCGCCACCACCGCCGGTCCGATCAGTCCCACGGCGGTCCGACCGCCCCACACCTCCGGCCGGATCCGTGGTCCGACAAAGAAGAAGCAAACCCAAACGCGAGATTTTGCAAACCAACAAAGCCATTGCCAATTGACTCATCATCCCGAGATCGTGCACATATCCTCACGATATCCACAATCTCCCCTTGATGAACACATTGGCAATTTCAAGAAAATGTGGTTTTCAAATGAAAAGTAAAATCATTGTTTTGATAAAGGCACAACTTGGTCCATAAGCAAGAAAAAGCTTAGGAACCACCAAGCCGGCTTCGAATAGTGAAGGCAAGTGAGATAAGGCATTGAACGCACAAAAGATTCAAAATCCGTAAGATGGCCAAAAATCTCACTAAGGTCCATATGAAAGACAATAAGTTCTATTTGACCTTTTGTCATTGTGAGTCTTCTTGAATTGCAATTCAAATCGTAAAAGGCAATAAAACCCGGAGACTCAACTCACTATGATCATAAATTTTCAAAGGGTTCACAAAAAAATTTTGTGTGTGTGTGTTCTTTTATGCATGAAACCTTATGTGAACCAAAAGCTCCAAAGCAAAGATTTTCTTCAATCCTTCTCCCCTTTGACAATGAATTCATCAAGATGCATGAGAGAAGAACGAGCATGAAGAAATGACTTTATTTGAAATTTAGCAAAAGGAGCCATGACCATTATCTATGTAGACAGTACAAGACATATACCAAGCCATATAAAGAGTAGAGGCTATATTCAATCATGGCAAAACATGTCTTCGCAAAGCTAAAACCAAGATAGCGTAAACTGAGATTAATGAATTAAAACCATGAAAGGTTGCTCAATGTCGAGATTCACTAAAAGCAACCAAAAATGAGTCAAGCCATGTCTGTAAGCAAAAAGAGACTCAAAACAGGAATTGAGGCATTTTGAGCATTAAGAGAATTCTTTTGAAGCAACGCTCAAGCACTTAGCCCTTTTTGGGCAATTTTTCTTTTTCCTTTTTCTTTCTCTTCTCCTTTTTACTGTGCTAGATCCCAAGCCTTGCCGCGACCATCTCAAGCGATAAGCTTAAAAGAGTGGTCTAGGTCATCCAAAACTCCCCCTGAGTTCATGCCTAGTGCAATGGCAAGCCGTCTCATGAGAAAGGATTGGTGAGATCAGTTTTTTCGACATGAGAAAATCTTTTTTCATTTGCTTGACTTAAGAAGATAAAAAGCTCATTTTTCATCTCAAAGTAAGTTCAAGACTCAATTCAACTTGTAAGACATGGCAAGAATCATCAGAGGATCACTAGAGCAAAACTAGTCACAAGATCCAACAAGACATGATTCGATTCAATTTGCTCACAGATATAAAGCTAGCAAGGGAAAAGCTAAGCCAAAACACGAAGAGCCATAAAAGAAGTCTAGCAGACTATCACTTGATATGACAAGGTATAGAGTATGAAAACAAGTCATACAAGGATAATAATCAAAGCTCCACAATTTTAATTATGCAATGCAAGACATTTGAAATAAAAATGCATTATGATACAATGAAAACAAAAAGAGCAAATTCCCTCAAAACATCCAAGCCTCAAGATCTGGATTTGAGATAAACGTTCTAGGAGTCCAGTACTGAGATGGATGAGGCCTGGGGAACGAAGAAAAAAAGCCGCAGAAAATGATTAGGCACAAAATCATAAGAATGCCCATGAGCACCACCTGGACCTCTCCAAAACGATCTACCAAAAGACCGATACTCCCCTGTCTAGGTGCTACCCGTGGTCTATCCTCACGATATCCAAGACCAAATCGCCGCTGGACCCACCAAAAGAGTCAATGAATTCTCTACAAACCTAGGCTTATAAGTGATACGATGAATAGGTGCCTGGCTCTAGAGACTATATCAAGAAGAAACTCCTCTAATGGATCTCAAGGTGCTCATCCTCTTTTCCTCTCAATTTTGCTCTTGGAAGCAAAACTCAACCGTGTGGCCCTCTTTCTTGCAAAAGGTGCAATGGTACTTGACCTTTTGAGGGGTCAGATGGTGAGACAGAAGCACCTTTCTTGCTAGAAAGAGATTGAGCAGAATCTACAGATTTAAGAACAACCTTTGAAGACAAAGAAGATTCTTGCTCAACCAAACCACTTTTCACAATTCTAGCAATCTTTGGTGTGAGATTCTTGGAAAGCTCTAGGGACTTAAAGCCTAGGCCATGCTTTTCACACTCACCTTGGATTGGTCTAGAATCAAGTTGAGCTTCTTTTTCCCACTAGAAAACTTCTCAAGAGTCATTTTGAGGTAATCGTTCTCTTTGCCAAAACTCCACAATTGGAGCACTTTTAGAATCGATTGCCTCAACATGTTTGCTCTTAAGAAGATCCACTTCCACTTTAAGAGCCTCACAAGACACACAATAGGACTCTCCAATCCTATTCAACTGCTCCTTAAATTTGACTCTAAAAGCCTCTTGTATCTTACCAATAGCAATATCAATTTCAGCATGCAACATACAAGAGGAAGAATCAATGACTTTCTTGGAAGCAGTAAGAGACATGGATCTTTCAATTTTAGCTTTCTTCAAGAGTCTTGTTTAAAGCTTCAATCTCGATTGTAAGCTTAGGGCAATTTTCACAAGAGGCAATTCTAGAATAAGCAACCATTTCAGTCATCTCTTGCATTTTAATTCGATTATTCTTACAATGAGAACAAGTGTGATTAGCATCAAATTTTTGCAATTCTTTTAAGGAGCTATCCAGTTTCAATTCCAAAGAAAGCACGTTTGAGCAATTTAATGGAATAGCTTCTAAAGCAATCACATCAAGCGGAATGGCATTCATGCAAATGTAACTAGACTTGAGAGATTCTAGTTCGAAAGAGCATTTTTCAATTGTTCCTCAACAGAGGAATAAGCATTATTCAAGCTTGACAATTCATTAAGCAAGCTAGAGCATGAATCACAGAAATCATCAGGATTAATGGATTTGAGCCTAACCACTTCTAGGTTCAAATTATCAATCATAGTATCCTGTTTCTTAATCATTCTAGCTTGCTTATGCAATTTTTGTTCGGCAAGCACCAAAGCCCTTTTCATGTCAGGAAGTGAAGGGCATACCTCATCGGGATCACTAAAAGATCCTCATTTGTTGAGAGAAGTCGCCGTGGCTGTTCTTAGCCATAAAGCACATGCCAGTGAAATCACGTGCCTTCTTCTTGCCACGGGAGTCACTCTTGTCGTCCTCCGACTCCGAGTCCACATCTTCCATGCTCACATCCTCTAGAGCTTCAAGGACTCGGCTGACAAACTTGCGATAGTTTGTCTTCTTGGACTTGGCATCCCTCGCTTGAGGATGCCTTTGTGACTCCATATCCTCCTTGCCCTTCAGCTTGGGGCATCTAGAGCGAATGTGGTTGAGCTCACCACACTCAAGTATGTGATAGGTCCACCTCTCCTCCTACTCCTCACATTATTGTAGGCTCGTGAATTTTGTGGATAGGAGGGCTAAGTCATCCTCGGGTAGTCTCTCAAGTTGCTCATCGCTCAAAGAATGCAAAGGCATAAAGAAAATCCAGATGAGCTAACATTAAAAGAATCAGCATATCTACCCTTAGATTGATCGACCACTAAAGCCATCGAATCTGTCGAAGAGAGACGTGAGATAAAATCAATCTCATGCGTCTTCAACCTCGAGTAAAGCTTATCCATGGTAAGCTCGCTCATGACAGTGTTGTCATTGATGGCCGTGATCTTCATCCCCGCACCTTCACATCCAAAGCACCCAAAGTTGGCGTGCATTTTGGACTCAAAAACAAGATCAACAGCGCGGAGATCATGAAGAATTTTAGAAAATCTCCCCCACAGCTCATCTAAAGATTCACCAGGTCTTTGCTCGATTTTGGAGTATGCTTTCTTAAGCTGGTTCTGTCTCACTTCCTTGATCGCAGTGGACCCCTCGTGATAATCACAAAGAGTCCGCCAGATCTCATGAGCAGACAAAGAAATGAGCAACACGCTCAAACTCCGATCGACTAAGGCCTTGAATCAAGAAATTCCGAGCCTATTGTTGTTCTCCACATCCGAGTGATCAAATTGTCACCTACCGCACGACATGAGGATTTTTCACCTTAAGCCAAATCGCGTGCCCTTGAGCCTCGATGTAGGCCTCCATTCGGCCTTCCAATAAGCAAAATCAACTCCATCAAAACATGTGGCCGGATTGAATATCGCTCAGTCGCCATGGCTCCAAAGACCGGTTAAGATCTAGAGAAAAGAGCTAACCGGCTCTGATACCACTTGTAGGACCGGAAAGGCGACTAGGGGGTGAATAGGCGCTTTCAAAACTTTCTCGCCTAAATCAAATTCAACACGAATTTTACTCCTTTAGCTATGAAAGCTAAGAAGATCGAGAAGCACACAATGGAAACCTTCAGTTGAATTCGATAACCCCGACAACCACACAACACAAATGTGGAGACTTAAACTCAAAGGGTTGATTCAGGCACAGCGGTCGGGCGGCTACTACCACGGCGGTCGGACCGACGTTCAACCAATGATCGGCCGACCGGCAACTAATCGGCGGTCGACCGGTGGACAACGGTTCGACCAAGAAGATAAATGTCTCGAATATATGGCGGTCGAACCGCCGTTACAAGACCGGTCGACGGTTCACCGAAGATGAAAAATCCACCCCAAATCCAAAACGAAATTTGATCCAACTTTTGATTCAACCAATGAAACTTGACCAAATTTCGAGCACACCTCCCTAATGATATTAGATACCTATTTCTAGCGACGATCCGTCGATCCACTTCGCAGAATCGATCTCTCGAGTTTTACCAAAGAAGTGCATAAACCCTAGAAATATGAAAACTTTGATTTAAGACTTGCTTGTGGGGTTGATGGTCTAGATGATTCTAGGAGTACTCCCACACATCAAAGCAAGACACAAAGGGTCAAGACCAAGTTTAAACACTTGAATCAAGGAAGCACCAAATTCATCCAAATGAGAGAAGAACACAAAGAGGAGACAAATGATCTCTCAAGCAAGCATCACAAGATTGATTGATCTCACAAGATGCTTACAAAGCCACTCCAACAAGGAGGACAAGAGCTCACTCAAGGAGCATACAATCTCTCCTCTCTTCCTCTACAAACCCTAACCCTAGAAAAGCAAGGGAAACCAAATGAATGCCTCAAGAGTTTTCCTTCTCCCCTTTCCTATTTATACTAGAGAGGACTAGAGTCACATTTGGGGCCCACTCACATGGGACCCACACACTAATCTATTGAAGCAATCGCTGTTTCACCACGTGTAGGTTGATCAGCGGTTCTCATCGACGCCAAGCCTCTCTTGTCCGAATCCCCTCGGAACCTCCCAGAGACTCGCACCGAGATCCGCACCGCCTGATCCAACCAGCTGTATCGAACCACCCGTTCGATCCATCTTGTCCATTCTGCACCTGCTTGAGTCACACTACCTCACCCAGTATCCCCGATCGCTCGACCTCGGCTCTCCAAGCGTAGTCCCGATCCACTCACCGCTGACGCCGTTGACTCGCAAGCCACCGCACAAACAATAGACAAACAAACCGTTTCCGGGAACAAGTTCTTCACAACTTGACCCACGTTAGTTCCGCAATGCAATATGCAACAATAAAGCATTGATAACTAAACATTAAACACAATCAACATGCATCAATGCGAACTTGGCTAACCTCCAAGTCACTGCCGGTCTGACCGCCCCACAAGGCGGTCAGACCAATATCAGCCGGTCGGACCGCTCCACAACAATGGTCGGACCGGTCCAAAAGACTTAGCCAAAAATCTAGCTTGAAAATCCAAACCTTCGGAATTTTCAACTCAATAGAACTTTGTTGGGAGCTCCAAAAATGATGGGACCACATCCGGAGACTCCTCACCGCCTACACAACCTATTTTGGATTAGCCCCAAAATCCATTTTAGGTCAGCCGGTCCGACCGCCACCACCGCCGGTCCGACCGCCCACGGGGTGATCGACCGCCCACACCTCTCGGTCCGACCGCCGTGGTCCGACAAAGAAGAAGCAAACCCCGAAAACGCGAGATTTTGCAAACCAACAAAGCCATTGCCAATTGACTCATCATCCTGAGATCGTGCACATATCCTCACGATATCCACAGAAAATAAAAAATTGATTTGGACTTGGGCAAGTGGTTGGATGGTGGGTTATTGGGTTTGTGGATGTCTTGCCTAAGTCAACAAGGACCGAACATCTTGTGCCACACTCTTCAAGCAATTTTGTGTGCTAACCACGCGAGAGGGATATGTGACCTCTCTTGACTTAGTACTTTGGCGTGTGTTAGCTCTGAGTCGCAGGAGGAGGGTTGTGTGTGTTGTGTCAAAAAGGATGTGTTTTTGTGTTGGGTGTGCGGTGGTGGAGATTCCGGGTAGGTTCTCCACCTCGAGGGGCATCGCAGTTGTCCGAGGCTTTACCCGTGAGGGGTAGTTGACCGAGGCTTTCGATGACCCCGACACAACGTATGTGTTTCTATCCATACGGGCGACTCGTAGTTAATGCATAATATTAGAAATGTCTCGTAGGACTTAGCGTGCCGGCATACCTAAGGAAGTGTGCTTAATAGCTTGGCAAAAAGGCGGTCTGGCGTGTGAGTACATTGGTACACCCCTGCAGGGATAAAACTATTCGAATAGCCTCGTCCTAGGTTATGGACACGCTTGGTTAGGTTTTGCAAGAGTTAGAGTACAACCTTTTTATTAAAATTTGATATAGTTGGTATGAATGGGTAATTCATACTATTGTTATGGTGACTATTGGGTTAGTCACTTCCAGGATGTTGTTGTCTTTTATTTATTGTTATATTGATGTTAATTTCTGCTATTTGAATAATAAAAACAGATTGTAAACTTGCTTTTAAATGTACTACATTATTCGCAAATAAAGATTGCTTTATGCTAAAAATGAGACATACAGCCTCCACTTAAACAAGCTTGCATGTAGCATATGTATAGGCCTGTTACTCTACACGTAAGTCTTGCGGAGTACAATTTTTGTACTCATTTGCTTTGCTTAACTATTCGTTGCAGAGGAGGAAGGTGAGCCTCAAGGGCCTCACTTTTGTGAGATGTGCTGCGGGTTCGACGACTAGCTCGGTGTACCGGTTGGTTGCCTTGTGGGTTAAAGGCACACTAATTGACTTTTGCTTATCGCCATTTTATGGCACCTTGCTTCCGCTGTTATCTTAGACTTTTAGTTGTATTTGGCCGGTCGGCCCTTTTTGTAATAACTCTATATTGTATGTCTTTCGTATTGCTTAGTTGTGCTTTGGATTCTATGTGATGAATGGAATTAATGCATAATTTTTATAAGGGGTATGTGTACTGCACTTCTGGGAAGTACATATACGCCGAGAGCCGTGATATTTGATTTGTAATGCTTTAATCATCTTGATGGTTAATTATTACAAGTTAAATACCCCGGGGTCTCACATTTAACGTATCGCTTGAGATAAAATAGAAGTACATGTGCATACATACAATTTGGAAAAATTAAATAGAAGTACATGTGCATGCATACAATTTGAAAAAATTAAATAGAAGTATATGTGCATTCATACAATTTGGGGAAAAAATAACTAATAGAGTAATAATAAGGGCATGCAATTACGTGATCTATGCATGATGAAGAGTGATTAGTTTCTAAAAACCCTAACAACTTATTATGCTCAATGATTTTCTTCGATCAAAGTACATATTTCAATTATATTCCTTATGTTATAATTTCTTTCAAGCTTCTATTATCGTTTTCCAATATTTAGGATATCTTAAAAGTCTAAACAGTCTGCAAGATATGTAAATATATTATCAAATATTTATACAAATATCAAAACAAATCTAGCCACGTAAATACGCAGAACACCTTACTAGTTCACAATATAACACGGAATAATTATATAACTCATACTATGTCATTTGTTGTAAGGCTAACATACAGGACTAGGGCTCGTATGCCAAGATCCGAAGCTATTCAGGTATACAACAAATTGCCCCTGAATCAAACGCTATGGAATTCATTCCCTCGTACAACACTCATTGCTACAAACCTATATATATGCTTTACCAGTCACGACTTACATACAATACAGAAGCAGTACGAAACCATGTACACTGTTGGCCCAAATCGAAGACGAACACACGCGAACGCAATAGAACGCTCGAACGCGAACACAAGAACACAACAAAATTTTTGTGCCGCCAGAACAATAGCAGCTTTTCTTATTTTTCCTTTGCTCTATTACTCTTATTGTTCAAGTTATAAGATCATAGATGTCTTTATATAGGCTAAGCAATTGGATTCTTTGATCCAATTCGTTTCTTAGTAGGAAACCTACTTGGACTCACATTAGGAAACCAAAAGTAAATATGGATCCTAACACCCTATACTTAGCAAGTCTAGATTAATTTCCAACAATCCCCCCTAAGCTAGACTTGCCGACTCTAACTTGTTGCGGCAGTCGGTCTCAACTACGACTTGTCCAACTGATACTCGGCACAGGATGACGAACACACCTCCTCAACATCCCGGACACAACTCAGGACGGCGAACACACCTCCTCAACATCCCATACTCAACTCAACAGACTCGACCCAGGACGGCGAACACACCTCCTCAACGTTCCGGACTCAACTTAGCATCAGAGTAATGCCGGCTCGTATTCAGCATCGGCCACAATTAAATGTGCCTCCGCTTTCTCCTTTCTGGGATTACGGTATTCAGAAGCGAAGTGCCCGTAGTCCTGACAGTTGTAGCAGCGAATCTTCGTCTTGTCGAACTTGCGATTCTTGTTAGCGCCCTTTTTATTAGACCTGGATTCCCACTCGTCACGAGTGAGTAGTAGATGCTCACCTTCCTCGTCGTGCCGCCGTCCCTTTGTGCGTTCCTCGTATGCCTTTAGTCGCCCAACCACCTCCACAATCGTCATCGTCTTCATATTAGCAAATTGCTCAATGGTGGAGACGATCGGCAAGAATTTTTCGGGCATGGCACGAAGAAACTTCTTCACGACGGTGCGCTCCTCCATCTTGTCTCCGAGGACAAGAATCTCATTGACGATGGTGGCCAGCTTCATGGCAAAGTCATTGATGGACTCAGTCTCCTTCATCTTCATTACGTCGAACTCACTCATGAGAGTCTGCGCCCGTGCCTCCTTGACGCGGTCAGCGCCGACGTGCATCTCCTTCAAAGTGTCCCAAGCCTCCTTGGTCGTCTCATATTCGGCCAAGATCATCATCATGGCCTCGAACATGGCTTGGACTATGACGGCGAGAGCCATCTGGTCCTTGCGCTTATCGACCAGCTCTTTGCCTTCCACCGCTGCCCACACCCCTTGTGCGCGCATGAACACCTTCATCTTCACTGCCCAAGAGCCATAGTTGGTCTCAGTGAGCATTGGGTATTGGAAGGTTACCGAACTCACTTTCGCCGGTGCCTTGGATGCCGCCGTGTCCGAGGTGTCATCACTGTCCACGAACTTCTGCGTGGACGACATCTGCTGCGACATGACGCGCCACACCTCGTGAGCCTGAGGGGTAGTGCCGCAACCGCCGAGAACCGTCGTCGCCCGACCGAGCCACGCGTTGCCCGTCTACGCCACACAGCTACTCCTTGCACCTCGCCTCCTTGCACCTTACTCTGATACCAATTGTTGGCCCAAACCGAAGACGAACACACGCGAACGCAATGGAACGCTCGAACGTGAACATAAGAACACAATAAAATTTTTGTGCTGCTGAAACAACAACAGCTTTTCTTATTTTTCCCTTGCTCTATTGCTCTTATTGTTCAAGTTATAAGACCATAGATGTCTTTATATAGACTAAGTAATTGGATTTTTTGATCCAATTCGTTTCTTAGTAGAAAATCTACTTAGACTCATATTAGAAAACTAAAAGTAAATATGGATCCTAAAACCATATACTTAGCAGTCTAAATTAATTTCCAACGTACACAAATCTACGACTGCGGCTGATCAGTTGAGCAGGTGGTCGTGCAGCCAGCTCTTCATCGCGGCGAACGCGTCCTCGGCGTCGCCGTCGTCCTCCAGCGAATCTGGCCGGTGCGCGAACGCGTGGCCCCTGCCGGCGTACACGACGGCCTTCGCGTCCCTCGCGCGCCTCTCCAGCTCCCGAACCGTCTCCACAGGGCACAGCGGGTCGTCGTCGCCGCAGACGAACAGGACCGGGGCCGCGATTCGTGCCCCCAGGGACGCGTCCATCCGCGAGCCGTAGAAGCAGACGCCAGCAGTGAAGCAGGCGTCGGCGTCGCGCGCCAGCGTCTCCACGAGGCGGCCGCCCCCGTAGCAGAACCCGATCACGCCCAACTTCTTCGACACCCCCGCCGCCGTGAACTCGTCCACCAGCCACTTGGTGCACGTGTCGATGTCGCCGGACACCCTCTCAGGGGCCTGCCCGGCGAGCCACTGCTCGAAACCGTCCATCGGGAGGCTCTTCTTCCACGGGCTCCCGCGGAACAAGTCCGGCACTAGAACACTGCATGCATAGATCGACCAAGGTGTACATGCATGATGAGGTGACAAATGCAGAGCAACCGAAAGAAGTGAGGAATTGATTGGTGTAGAGAAGATCGATCTGATTACTTGTAGCCGTGGCAGGCGACGCGGTAGGCGAACTCCCGGGTAGCGGAGTCCTCGAAGCCGAAGATGTCGGAGAGGAGGAGGATGCCGGTGCCGTTGTTGTTCTTGACGGCCTTGAGGAGGTACGCGAGGACGCCCTCGTCGTCGCCCTCGCCGATGACGAGGTCCGCGCCGCTCACCAGCTCGCACGCCTCGTCGTCGTCGACGGTGCCGCTGCTCGCCACTTCAGTCTGGCTGCAGCGCGGTTTCCAGAGCCGGTGGCTCCGAGGAGGACGGGTGACGTTGAAGCAGTGAGTTCTCTGTACGGAAACTGAAGTTGTTACGTCAGAGCGCCGAGAACACTAGGTAGAGCGCACCAGATACGATTATTAAACGTCACTTGCGATTGTTTGCGTCCAACCTGAGGAGTTTCCTGTGGTAGGAGATTGAGGTGGAGAAATAGCAATTTTTGAAATATTGAGCTACAATGAGCTTTGCAATGCAATTATTTGCGAAATTAGAATGCCCAATTACCCCATAAAATGTCATAAAGTATCCACGGTGACGACATCCTAGGAGCAATTTGGGCACAACTCTTTAATTTTGCCAAATCCTCATGAGCTAAACGCCGCTCGTGATCAGACTGCGCAACCAAATCAAGACCGGAACCAAATCAGGTTCGAGACCGAAAACCACGACCTGTGCGGCTGTGCCACAAGGGGAATTCGCGACAGCTATGTTCCACGGTGATACAACAAGTGGAGGACGAACGAAACGGCCGAGTGGAGTGGAGAAGACAGGGAGAGCTCGTACTTACAGAGGAGGAGGACAAGCGCGTGGAGCGCGCGCTCGGCGCGGCCCAATGAAGCGACCACCAGGCGGCGCGGAGACCGCGTCGCGGACACGAGGCGCGGGGGAGAGACGGGCACACCACGACTGCCATCGGCTGCTGCGATTGAGGAGGCCGGGACGCTGGAAACGCGCGCGGGAGAAGATTAGCCTGCCTGCCTGCCTGCCGGACACCACTGGCTCGGAAGCACAGCGCCACAGCCGTGCGTTTAGATATTTCCGCCCCCTCCCGTCCCGACTCGCGCGTCGTCGTCTCGTGGAGTTTTTCGCGTGCCGCGCGCTGGACGAGTGTGAGCGGCGTCTGGCTGCTCCGTCGCGTTCCAAGGCCTGTGTGAGTTGTGACTGTGAAACGCTTGTGCCGCAGGTATGGATATGGCCCCTTATCTTCGCGCCGGAGTGGGACCGGCGGCTAATTTCCTTCTGGATGCCGGAATACCACGACTTCCGAACGGTGATACGGCCCGTGAAGACACGGTAAGCAACCGAAGAAAAGGGGAAAAAGGCCGGGTTATTAGGCCGTAGGTCAAATTCTTGGGCTTGCCCTGGCGTATCTCGAGCAAGCAAAGCCTGGCCATTAGCTTAAACCTGGGCTTGTGAGTTGGGCTGAGCCAAATTTGTCTAGGGCTGCCAGGACCCAGGAGCTGTATACCATGGCTGGAACGGCTACTACACTATTTAGAGGAAGAAAAAAAAATGTCAAAACCAAAAATGTTTGTTTGCTTGTTGACATAAATAAAAAGAAACCCAGAGATTCAGAATTCTGCAAGCCCGCGTTCTGATCATTCCATGAATCGATTGCTTTATGTAACTTAACTGTTGTGTTCTGAAAGGAGCATAATGCTACAACAAAAGAGTGGATTGAACATAGCAACATTGTCTCGCCCTGCAGATTCAGCCAAATGTAGCCATGTAGCTCGCACTAATCATGCCATCACTAGTACAAAATTCTGAAGTTCTCAGGAAAAATAGCAGTGCCGTCGTTTCAAACCTTTTTTTTTTCCTAACCAGCAAGCATTCTTATGTTAGCAATTCGTTTGGGTTGCTGTATTCTTTCGTACTCGCTCATGTTTGTTGCCCGCGAGAAAAGGATTGCATGATTTATCTCGTTTAGTTAGAAATCACAACAGACAGAGTACACAGGCCAAAGGGTGTTTGGGTACAAGCTTTCTGGTGGTTCTCTCTTGCGTCAGTTGCGTAGGAAAATGGGCACTTCTTCGGTGCCGATTGGGGCAGAACAAGACAGAAACCACGGCTTCATTTCTGCACTGGACCACGGAGAACATATTCCACTAGAATACGGCGCATTCAGTAACAGATCCGACAATTTTGTAGGTCACAACAATGATGAACTTTGCTAATATCCAACAGAATAATACCCCCCACCAACCATGCCACAACATCGCAGCAAAACTGCCTGGCGAGGAGTAGAGCTGCAGCTCGCAGGGAGAGACCACTGAAACAAAGAAGGTGAGTGTCTCCAGCAGAATAACACGCAGAAATACAAAGAACATGATCCAGGGGCAGGAACATGATTACTAGAATAACAAACAAAATTGGCACAAATCCATAAACAAAATACACTGAAGAACATCTTGTGCCCGCCTTTTGTTCTACACTAGAAAACCCAAACTAACAATTTGAGCCCCCAAAACTTGAAGGATCCCATCACTCACTTTTATCTGCCTATCTGAGCAAATAACATTTAATTTGACACCTTATTGCTGGGCCACCAACTGCCTCTAATTTATCAACTCGTCGAGTATATTCACATCTGATCTGATGCTAATCAGAAGGAACTGAATGAAAGAGACAAACAAAGTTACAAGTTTCCTCCATTTTCTCTTGTTTTGAATGCTTTTGCCTCAAAGCAGCATATCAGACTTGGCAGGCAATCTCCTGTAGAAGTTGAACGGGACAGAGGGCATCCTGCTACGGAACCGGGGGTGGCGCAACAGGTAAAGCATAGCAATAACCAGCAAAACCTGGAACGGCGTCACGTACAGCACAATGGCGACAATGAGGGACAAGAATATGAAGATAGCGGTGGCCCGAGGGTCCCTCCAGCTCAGCAACGCATGGGCTCTCTCACCTTGCGTTGCCAGGTCCCCAACCACCGTCTGCACACGACATCCGACGCTCCTCAGCCTGTCATAGCGCATTCTTACAATGTCAGCTGGTCTGTTGGATGGGAATGTGTCGAACTCCTCATCAAGCTCATCGGGGTGTGTATGCTCAGCATGGGATAGCTTAGTATCCATGTGCGGTGGGTGCCTCGGCCTGTAACGATAGTTCCATAGTCCAATCATGAACATATAGAGGCAGATGGTAGGCAGGATGAGCTCCGGGTAGCAGATCAGTATCAGGAACAGCATGTGCACCAGCATAGTTGTAATCGGGTTTCGCCAGCTTCTGATGCCATCATACCACTTGGCCATCGCCGCAAAACCGCAGAACAGCGTGGTGATACGATAAAAATTAGCCTTGCTGCGCCGGAGACTAAACATGTGAGAACCCACATCGAGCATGTACTCCACAACCTCCCTGCGCAGTGGAGGCTCAGCACGACTAAGCCTTGCCGCAACAATCTGCACCGCCTGGTGCCTCAGGTAGTCCAACTGCATCACCGAGATTGGCTGTGTGTAGTGCATCTTTGGCAGCAGCGGACGGCCATACAGGGCAATCATGTTCACCCACGCTGTGCATGTAAATCGCACAGCCAAATGCAACTCACCGGTCTTCTTGAGGCCGCTGGGCTTAAGAGACAGCAACGGGTAGAAATGTGTGTACACCCGGTCAGTCTCCAGTGTCGAGAGCCGGATTCTGACCTTGCCAATACTCTCATCCCGGGCATCACCATTCTTGCTCCCAATCTGGGTATTGTCAAACACCACCACTGTGATCACGGTACACGGATCGAACACCTCCCAAGTATACTGCTCGTTCCACTGCGGATTCAGCGTGTCAAGAATAGTTCTTGTGCGCACCCACTTCGGCCCATACTTGGCAACACAGTAAGCGTCGGTGGTGCGCCCATCCTTGGCCTTCATCGGTATCAAATTGCGTGCACCTAGAACCCCCAGCTCAAGGATCCCAATGCTCGGCTTCCGTGTGTGCTTCGATGATGGCTGGAGATCACTACTGTAGTAAGTGGACTCGTCGAGAACATGGTACCCAAAGTCCAGCGACATCCGAAGCTGTATCTTGCTCGCGAACTTGCCTTCCTTCCTCTCAGCATCGTCGGTGGGGCGTGCGAGGCTGTACCAGCGCGGTTCCACTGGCTTGCCGAAGTGGTCGTGACGCGGCATTGCGGCGTTGAGGGGCAGCACGATGCGCCCGAGCGGCTCGTCCCGCCCCGGCGAGACGCGGTCCTCGACCGTGACGAACAGCGGCTCGTCGAAGGGCTCGGACGCGACGAACATGAACTCCTCGTTCCACATCGGGTTGGGCGTCCCCGGCGGCACGCCTGGTCGCGTTCGCCGCACCTGCCCGGCGAGCATAAGCTTGACGAAGGCGTTCATGGGGCGGGACGCGTCGAGCGGCACGAGGTCCTGCGCGCCGATGGCGGCGACGCGTAGGTACACGAGCTTGGGCGAGAAGTATACCTTAGCGCGCGTGGAAGCGACGGCCGCCGCCGCCCCGTGCGCGTCGGAATGCCAGGCATCCGGGAAGGCCTCGTCGGCCTGGGTCCCGAGCCACACGGACAGCATGATCTCGCTGCGTGGGAGCTTCTCGCCGCGCTTGGTCTCGAGCCGGTACCACTGTGGAGCCAGCGGGGAGTCCGGCGGCACGCGGATCGGCACCTCGGCGAGATCGAACGCCACGCGGCCGACTAGGTCGTCGCCGCCGGCCAGATCTTTGGCCTTGACGGCCACCTCAAGCAGATGCGACTGGAGGTGCGTCGCGGAGAAGGCGAACACCTGCTTCCAGGAGGGGTTGTGGTTAGCGCCGAGCACGGATGTGGTGCCCTTGAAGTTGCCGAGCTTGACCTCGACGAAGGGGTCGATGGAGCCGGTGGGGGAGGCGGCGGGCAGGTCCCGCGCCTTGACCACGTGCACGTAGAGGAACCGCATCGGCTCAACGAGGTCGTACGTCGACGCAGTCTTGCCCGCCGCGGAGGCCGCGGCGCCGGAGGGGTGCAGCCCCGGGATGTTGAAGCGGGACCGCAGCACGGCGGCCAGCGGCGGCCGCGTCTCCACCAGCCCGAACTGCTGCTGCGGGGGCGGCATCGGACCGCCGGGGCCCGGCACCATGAACGTCCGCGGCGGCATTGCTCCCTTCATCTCGGCGGCGGCGGCGGCGGCGTTGTTGCCCGGTGGGAAGGCGGCGTGGGGGTGGGGTGGGGTTAGAGTCCGTGACCTGTCTAGTGTAGCATTCCGTCGAACGATTGCTGGTGGCGTGGGACTGCAGCGGAGTGGGTTACTACCGCTGCGCAGCGTGGCGCCACGCGATGAACCCCACCCGTTAGATCGCGGTCCAACGGCTCACATCTACTTTCACGTTCCAAAAAGGATCCAGTGGAGCTACCCGAAACAACAACTGGGGAAACTCGAAACGCACTGACATGTGGGCGTCTAACAAAGTGGGGCCAGAGTGTCAGTGGGTTTAAAGATAGGCGCGATGGTGTGGGTATGTTTTGGTGTGTAGGCGGGAGGCGTGGCTTGCAGGGAGGTGGGTGGGGCCCGGGGGCGCCTGGTTTGCAGCAGAGGGCGATGTGCCATGACTCATGTGTGTGCCGGACAGCTTGATGCGTTGGATTCTCTGTGATCCATCGGGAATTTGGGCCTCTGAGTGGGAGTGGGGCGGCTGGCCCACAACGTGAGCGTGCTGTTTCACTTTCTGAGCTCTCGAGCAACAGCACGGCGCAAGCTACTGGCTATTAAGGTGTTTCTCATCTCATCTCATCTCACTGACTGCCACGGAGATGGACCCCCTGCAAGATGATTGAGATTTCTGTGCCTCTAAGCCACTAACATTCTGTAAAAATCTTTCGTACCATGGATCATGATTCCTACGGACTTAAGAACACGCACGTGGGCTGTTCGAGACATTTTGGTTTGTTCTTTTTTTCCCCCCCAGTAAGCGAGATTGAAACGCTTGAGAACGCAAGAACTACCTACATACAGTAAGCTCCATGAACGCGTGTCCAGGTGCTTGTGTTGATGCAACAGTGTCACAGAGATAAGAGCCGCAGACGATCTCGCAAGTCACAAAACCCAAGATACGTGGTTGTTGACGTGTTGACACGGATGTTAAGCTCGGTCCCTGTCATTCCCGGAAAACCTTCTGTGTCGCTGATAGCTTCACGCCTTCTTCCGTGCAATTCGGACGTGCGGTGCCTTAGGGTAGGAGGGTAGCCGTTGCTTCTTCGTTTCAAACATTCATTCCTCTTCGACACACAAATTCCATTTGCACCCTACATTACTCCCCAATTCGCTTACTAGTTTCATGTTTATAAGCTAGCCTCTCTTCTTCTTCTTCTTCTTCTTCTTCTTCTATTTTTGCGTTGGCATAAGCTAGCTTTTCACAGGCACGGTTCTTTTCTCAACCAAATTTATTTTCCTTCCTTTCCTCCATGTGCAGCCACACTGTTTGTGCACGTCAACAGAGGCAACAATTGTACCGGACGTGCTTTGAAATCCAAATATAAAACGCGCTTTCGTGACGTGCAATAGTGTACTATAGACATCTTATTACTAGCTTTTTCAAAAGTGCCTTTTTTTTACCTCCTTTTTCCGAATAAATAAAGTAGCCATCCTGTTGAGTTTCTGCGAAAGTTGCCAAGAACGCTTCTCCTCCTTTCGGGGCATCGCTCCAAACGGTGGCGAGTCAGCTGTGTAGTGCCCAATTTCGAAAGGAGAATCTAACGGTACTGGATGGATGACTGGTAGCGTGTGTTAGATTCAAATGCTTCACTTTCGAATGTTTCTGTAGACGCAATTTGGTGGATTGAAATACATTTTTGTCAGGAGGTTCATTGGTGCGCTTTTATACACTCTCGATGCGTAAACATTCCTTTTAACATGGATTTTTTTTAGCGCTCGATTACTCTGGCAAGAAGATCAGGGGGTCATCTTAATTCCCCCCTACGAAATAGGAATAATTTAGGATTTGCCTGGCATTTCAGGATTTGTCATCCCTATTGTCTCACTGACATGTGGCCTCTAGACTCATACGTCGGTGAGACGTTGAACAACAAATCCTAAAGTAGTAACCAATGAAGTGGCAAATCCTTAATCCCCCCTAGGAAATATCATTTGGTAAACTGGCCTTCTGTGTGTATGCCAAGGGATCATGTGGGTTTGGGGTGTTAGATTTGAATAGGGGGGAATATCATTTGGTAAACTCGCCTTCGTGTATGCCAAGGGATCAAGGGGGTGTTAGGTTTGAATATTATGAACATTAGCCTCTCAGGGAAGTGGCTGTGGAAAATTGAAACTGAAGCTGTACTTTGGCAGGGAGTCCTGAGAAACAAATACGTTCATAATCAAATTTGTCACAACTGGATACCAAAGCTGGAGATTCACAGTTTTGGCAGGGTGTGATGGAGGCTAAAAAACTTTTTTTATGCCTTTTGTAAGAAAGAATTTGGAGATGGGGTTAATACTAACTTTTGGAATGATAACTGGATAAATGGGTCTCCATTTTCTCCGCAATTCCCGAGGCTGTATTACCTCACTTTTACTAAATACATCTCAGTGGCTCAGGTGTATGAGAAAAGGTTGGGAAATATTAGGTTTAGAAGAACTTTGTGGGGTGCAACTTTGCAAAGATCGGAGCAGCTGAAAACCTTTGTAATCAAGTCCAGATGACAAATTGTTCCGATAATTTGGTTTGGCTGCTTGATGCAAAAGGCAAATTCTCTCCACATTCTTTTTATGGTGCATTGAAATCTCAAACTGCAGCTGTTGCTAACAAGTTCATTTGGAAACTCAAGATTCCCATGAAAATTAAGGTATTTATGTGGCTGGCTCTGACAAATAGTATATTGACAAAAAAAATAACTTCCTGAAAAGAGGATGGCATGGTTCTAAAAGTTGTGTGTTCTGTGGTGGAGATGAAACCACTGATCATCTGTTCTTTAAATGTCCTGTGGCTAGGTACGTTTGGCCTGTGGTGATGTGTGCTTTTGGTTTACCAACTCGGCCTGATAATGTAAATGATTTGCTATCTAACTGGTTACAGAAATTTGGTGGCAAACATAAGCGTCTTGTTCTGGTTGGTTGTGCTGCAATGTGTTGGTCCATATGGAAAACTCGCAATGCAGCATCTTTCCAGGGCAAACGCTTACAGGATCCCAACGCTCTGGATTGATCATTGGTCTTTGTTGCAGAAAGGGGAGGGACGAGAGGCGCTTCGACAAGGTGCTGAACAACATCTGCGCAGGATTGCGTTGGAGATATTCAAGACAGCGTATGGTTGGGCGCCTGTGTCAAGAAGTCTTCAGTAGTGCGTCTCCTTTTCTGTAGCTGGTCTGATAATTTGCTGTAGTTGTTGGCTGTGTTCTATGCGAGAGCTAGAGCTTGGATGCTGCTAGTTTCAGTAAAGGAAACGACGGGGTCGGGGGCGTCTTTTCCCTCTGGAATCTGGGTCGAAAAAAAAAATACGACTGCCATTGTATTATAGTGGAATGGTGCCATTGCCGATCTAGATTGTTCGATAAAAAAGAATATGTGGGACTCATCAGTGGTTTAGCACCATAGGTCGTAGCGAATACTGTCTACAATGCCATCAAAATTGAATCAGTTAATCCAGTGCATGATTTTTTTGGCGAAAAGAGAAGAGATAAAGTGATAAACCAATGGCATGGTACTGTGCCCTCTGACATTGGCAATGGAAGAGGTTGATGTTATGATTGCCATTTTGTTGCCTAGACCGAATATATACGAGAATTGCTATATATTTTTTTGAAGTTAAAATTGTCACTTTTCTGTTCGTTGGATGTGCTATCAGATTCATATTGTTAATGTGCTGTAAGGAAAAAAAAAATTCATAATAGCCGAATTTTCATTCTGCCATATGCTTTGAGATTTGTAATTTTTCCCATGTGATAAATTGAAAGAAAACAATCAAATTTTGCGTAGACAGGCCCAATACGTATTGTTAAATTGCCGGCGGAGACCGTAGATACAGCACCCCCGGCCCATCTCGACACAATAGTATCCATGCATGGATCATGCTTGGGATGAATGGCTCTCAGCTACCACTCGCCTAAAAGTTGGCAGAGAATATGCATGCATGTTGGCGTGGAGTGGAGTGGAGTGGAGTGGAGTGGCACACCGGCGTCGCCAAATGGAAACACCGAATAAAACACGAGTGCCCGCTTCAGAGAAGTTGGGTTGGTGGTGGCGGCCTGGCCTCCTCTTCGTCATACCCAGGCGAACACACACTGAGCGAGCAGAGCAGAGCAGAGCGCCAGTGCGAGATCCCAATTTCGCGCGGGGGGCGCACATGGGGTGGGCGATCTCCTCGCGGCGCAGGCACCGCGTTCGAATGGGGACGGATGTGGGGGCGCCGGGCTCGCGGCAGGAATAGTTTAAGCGCGCGAGCGGGCGGGACCAAACGCCGATAAAAACAAGGGGCAACCGAACAACCGAGACTGGGTCGTCTGAACCATGCTAATGCTACGGACTTTGACCGTGCATCCTGCTTCATATCGTCCTTTTCCTTCCGTCCGTCGTTGTATTGTAGGGTCAGATAAATCCACGCTAATCTCCAGCCCAGGACTCGCGACCGACAATCCATGAGTGACTGGTCCTCACTAAGTCGTGATTTGAACCCCCAAGAGAACAGTAAAATAATGTGCCGAGAGGTTCCTCATGTGCGTGACCGGTTCGAGCCGTGGCAGAGCTACTATAGGAGCATGGGGCACAGTTGTACCCCTATTTTTTTGGGGTTTGAAACAACACATGTTGTATATAATGTGTATATATACATATAATAAATTTGGTACAACTAATAACATTTGTGATTACGTGTAAATGTTAAATTGTATGTTAGTATGTAGAATTGTATAGATTACGTATTATATAGATGTAGAACAGTTAGTAGTAAGTTAGTTAGTCACGAGTCAATATAATTACGAGTTAATTAAGTTCGCACTTCTATCGTGAAAATCCTAGCTCTGTCACTGGATTCAAGGCGGGCACAGATGAGATCTACGTGTCCCTAGCAACTGCGTGGCAAAGGGAAGTGGGTAAACAATTCGACCGCCCTTTGCGCTTTCCTGCCTACCCCACCCATCGCATGGCCTCTGGCCGTCTGGGTAGGATCAAGGACTCGGCGAAAATTGGTGTAGCATATGCTTCTAATGTAAGTAACGAGTGAGTGATGAGCACAGAGGAGGGCTTTCCTTTTAACCGGGACCTCAGCTCGTTGGGAGCAGGGAATCGTGCCCACTCGTGTGCGTGCATGGGTTCGTTCCCACCTGGCGATTGGATTTCTTCTTCTTCCGTCACGTTCCCCACAATGTGGTGGCAAACTTGCAACCGTAGCGGCGGTACTAGTCGGTTTGTGGTTTTGTGTGGAAGCGACCAGAGACTAGAGTGAAGAATCGGCAGGGGTGTCGTTTGCACGCTCAGGGTTGTTTGTTTTTGGTGAGGCATTAGTATGTGTCCATCTTCTCATCCCTATTGTATTTGATGCTTGGTGGCAGATCCGACCGGATGGTATGATCATCTCAAGGATTGGCGATAGGAGACAGCTTGGCCCACCATTCAGAGTTCAGAGCTAGTCAGGGACGGAATCAGGCTTCGGACTGGATGGCCTATAGCTTTTGTCTGAAAATATTAACAAGGGCATCTGCAATGTATTGGACCCAGATGGGTTATAAGGTGAGATGACGTGGCTTAATGATATTTTATGTAGTGTATAGAACTCAGATGGATACCAAGGTGAGGTCCACAACTTAACAAAATATCACTCCACCCTCTCCCTCCCAATCCCCAACGCCCCACCCCCTCCCATTCACCCATCTTTACGAGGATCTAATAATCCTCAATTAATTAATTAATTGTAATGTTTATTATAGATGATAATGTCTTGTACAACCTTCAGAGGTACCCTTTATCATTAATGATGGAATATTACAATTACCTAGTGGTCGTAAACTATTCTACGACCACCCTATATAGTCGTAAGTCATTTTACAACCATCATATGATCATAAGATCTTCTACGACCACCTTTATGATCGTAAGCTTTACTACGATCACTTTATGGTCGTAAGTTTTACTACAACCAAGTCAACCACGAGCACCCTATGATCGATAAAGCCTACGGACATGTGGACCTTGTCGACTAGGGACATTATATGCCGTGTTTATTTTATACACAATAGTTAAATATGCGTCGTTATCCTTTGATATAACTACATACATTAATCTATGTCTCTGGCGTAACTGTAAGGCAGACGTGGTGGAATGTCTCTATGACAATAACTTACATCAAACATGCGCAATTCATCAACCATTGAAGCGCCTCCAAGCACGGGACAACTATCACCCCTTTAGGGGCTATATAAGAGATAACGCCGGTGGACAGAATGACATAACATACAAGACATGAGTCATTAGCCCTAGCTTTTAGTGACTGCTTTCTTGTTATAAACATAATCAATACAAGAACACAAGAGTATAGTTGTAAGAGTAGAGTAGTTATTCTCTCAGGAGAGGAACGAAATCTGTCTAAAAATCCATGTGTCTCATTTTGCGTAGTCTGGAACAAGTAGCCCCTGGCATTCATTTTATAATATCGATATTAAAACATCGACACATTTATCCTCCCTCTAGATCCAATCCACCGGCCTCCACCACCTTGCCACTCCTTCCTACTCCTCTCCTTCCTCTCTCTCTCTCCCCTGCGAAGCAGCAAAAAGACGCGAAGGAGGAAGAGATCCTGCACTCTCCTGGCGGTGACATCCTTCCTGATGGCCAGATCTGGGGGTGGCACGTCTCCTGTGGCCTCCCAACTGCCCTTCGAAGGCGAAGGTCCGACGGCGGCCCCATCCCTCGACGAGCTGGATCCGGTGGAGGCGCTCCTCTCCGGCCTCCCGATTGCCAGATCCAGAGGCACGACCCCTTCCGTGTTTTCCCGATAAACACATACGGCGGCAATAGTCGGCAATGTGTATGGATGTTGGTGACAACGGCAACAACTAGTGTGGGCAGCATGTTTTGTGCTTTTTTTAATCGATGTGATCGGGCCTCAAGCTTGAGGTCTGCCCCCATGCTAGGGCCGATTTCACTTTTTGCTGCAAATGTATGGGGTCGACTCCAAAACCTCCCTCTCCTCCTTAGGACCCTTTTTTGGAGCACATTGTGGATGCCTTTAGTATGTGGCCTTCTCCTCATCCCTCTTGTATTTGATGCTTGGTGGCCTTTCATGTTAATCCGATTGGCCAGTATGATCGTCTCAAGGATTGGCAACATGAGACAACTTGGTTGTAACATCTCAATTTCCAAGTTTCAAAAACCTTTTTGTGTAGTCTAGCCCTCTGGAAAATTTCATCAATTTTTGTTGAATTAATAAAGCTAAAATGTGAATTTCTAAAGTAAAATCAATTTAATGTGATTAATTTGAACATCAATTAATTCTAAAATTATTTTATTTGAGTTCCTTGTGCTTGGAAGTATTTTTCTAATTTTTCTGGGAATTTTTTGAGTTCAGTTGCTATTTTAATTTGCCATTTGCTTTTTCTAAAAAAGAAAAACTAATTAAAATCCAGTAAATTCTGATAGGCCTCTTTACTATTCATGTGGCCCATTTCTTTTGCTTCTGGCCCAGTCCACCCGCCCAGTTTTCACCATCGTAGCCCAACCCACTCCCTCGCCCTCTCCCGCCTGCACGCACCGACTCCACCTATCAACCGCACTAGCGTTGTGTGTGATGCCAGCTCTCCCTAACCACCGTCGCTGGCATGTGGGCCCCGCCTCGTCACTGTTCTTCATTCCCAGTAGCATCCGGCTCGTACTCCGCCGCCACCTCAGGTTTTCAAGGCGTGCACGCTGGGGACTCTCCTGGCCGCCTGTGCTATAAAAAGGGTTCTCGTCCTTAGTCTCCAGGAAATTATGATGGGTGGAGATGTGGACTACATGGTAGGGCCATATTTATGGGTGGTTCATCGTCTCCAGGTCCAACGGTGTGTGTCAGACTAACGAGTGAGGTTGGGGTCGATAATATGCACATCGGGAGAGTCAATTGTCGAGATGATGTTTTTGAAAGGTTCTGTTATGATTGGTGCAAGCTACACTGGTTATATCGTGTGGGTAAAGTGTACAACATCTGTAGAGTGTTAATCAATCTATTCGAATAGCCGCGTTCGCGATCATAGACATGCTCTGGGATTTCACACAAGGGGTAGATTTTCATAGAACAACTAGGAGGGGTAGTTGTGTGAATTAACTCATAGGTTGTGTGCTAGAAATTGATTAGGCTATGTGAGCTTTGTGAAATACTTGTTAACTTATTATTGTTATTTGTTTTAAATTATGATTTCAATCAATTATTTGTATTCAAATGCAAGTGTTGCTTTTGCAGAATAACCATAAAAGCCATTTCCTTTGAAATAAGCCATCATCTATAATTGCATTATATGGTACAAATTTACCGAGTACTCATTTTTGCTGCAATTATCATTAAGATGAAGTGGAGGAGTTTTCGCCTACTTTTGAGGAGGAGTTTCACGACGACGAGGATCGCTAGGCCTTGATCCCAGTCGGTTGCTTGTGGTAAGTCGATGGGTTCCCGTTGGAGTTTCTTTCGTTCCGCTGCTGTTTCTTTACTTAGTGCTCAGCCCTGCTTGGCTTAATAAGTGTAAACTTGACCATAAGGTCACATCCATTATTTACTATTTAGATTAGTTGTTTATTCTTATATTCGCTATGTGTGGAATGATATTCATCTATGTTGACACTATATGCACTAGAGTGACCCTGGACTAGTGCATCATTATACACAAAGGGTCCAGATTTGCATATTTAGATCCCACATTGGCGCAACGTTCAAAGTTCAGAGCCAGTCAGGGGCGGAACCAGGGCTCAGACTGAGTGGGCTATAGGCTGAGCCTGAAAATATTAACAAGGGTACCCCTTATGTAGGTCCACTAATCTCCATGTACTAGCGACCTAGCCCAAGACTAACGGTGCGTTTGGTTGGGTGAATTAAGTTGAATGGAATGAGACGATACATGCTGGATGGAATCATCATGGATAGAATGGTACAAGTATTGTATTTGGTTGGTGGAATGATACCATACATGATTTTGTTTGGTTGATTGCGTTGTGTTTTGTGTTTTGGTTACCCTCTATCTCCTGGTGACATTACCTGCATATAGGACCCACCTGTCATCGAGACACGTTGAGACACAACAGAGGGAGACTGAGATAGAGAGAAGAGAAGAAATAAGGGAGGTGGCTGGGCACTGGTGCCGAGGCTGGACACCGACGGCGGCGGCTGAGGATGGTCAAAATGGGTTGCACAGTGGAAGGTGACCACACGGGTGGTGGCATCGTGGCCGGGCGAGCACGAGAACGGGCGGGCGGTGGAGCCCGGCGGCCGGTGTTAGGGAAGGAGAAGGGACGACCACGTTTGGGTGGATGAGGGGTGGAGCTAGGGGGAACATGAGTACGGGGGATATTGAGGACTCACCAGAGCCGGTGGCGGCGGTATGGATGAGCTGTGGTGGCTTGGCGATCGAAGTCCGAGACGGCAGCACTAGAGAGGAGGGGAGCTCGGGTGAGTGATGGGGCAAGATCTTGGGAGGTGAGGGGATACTCATGGAGAAGGGAATCGGAGGGGAGATCACCGGAGTGGAAGATGTGACGGTGACGACGATTTTTGACCAGAGCGAGAGAAGATGATCTCGACGCGAGCTCCCATGCTGGAGTTCCAAAATTGACTACGGGAAATACCTATGATGTTGCGGGACACGATGTGACGCAGACCAAACGACGATGGCTTTACCAGGGTAGACGGAATGGTGACGTGATGGCGGCGGCCAACACAGACGGCGCAACATCACTGGCTCTGGCCGGCTTGAGGAGGGAGTAGAGGGCATCGTGGGCTCGGGGAGGGAGCAGAGCGCACCGGGGCGGCTGGAGCTCGCCGGGGAGGCAGTGAGTGAGCGCAGGCAGCTCTAGAGGATGAGGCGGTGTTGAACCGTGTGGTTCACTCATTTTTGTCGAACGAAATGGTTTGGCATATCAGTTGAATATTCTTTTTCATGGAACGGGTTGGTCCTGAACATATCGGTTCGATTCATGCAACCAAACGCATGAACATGGCTATATCTTGAACCATCTGGTACCAGGACCATTTCATTCACTCATCCAAACACACCCTAGGTCGCGCAGACTCCAGCCTTAGGCCTCCCACCTCCCTTCCAAGCCTACATGCCTCATGGTCAGCCCATTAACCCCACGCCCTAGCCACCAAGCAGCATCAGTGTCACCGCCCCAAATTCCAACTGTTCGTGATTTGACGCTCGCTACTGCATCGCGATTGCTCGGCTCAACCACCTCGAGCCGTCGTCACTCGCTGCCGCTTGGAGACTCGATCACCTCGTCCTCGAGCCCTTGACGCCTCGGCACAATTCGATCTATCTTGTGCTAGCTGTAAGTTAGGTTCTTGAAATTTTAATCTTCGAGCATATTTGGTATGACTCTGCTCTAAGTTTTTTTAGTTCCAACTCCAGCTTCACTCTTGGATCCACTCCTATGAGAAGTTAGAGCAGTCTGAGAAGGCGTTTTGTTAGAAATTTAGCCCAGCTCTAGGAATGAGAAGGGTCTTTGTAAAAAGACTGAACTGCTCTTGTTTTATGTCTTATATTTTTTTCATATTGCTTTAACTTATGACCGTTTAATAAGTTTATTTCAGTCATGTTGTACTTTTTTTGCCATGTTGTGCCATCTTTTTCACCTGCATTCGGAATTTTTACTAAAATAAATAAATAAAACATATGTAAACATATAAAGTTCATAACAAATATTCTAATTCAATGAGTATCATAACAAAGACAAAAATAATACTATATCAAACCACACATAATCAAATCAAATATTATATCACCTCACAAAATATTCAGAACATCCACCAGAATAATGTATCACTACACAAACTCAAAAACATTCAGAACACTACTATTCAGTTGCGTCCTCCAAAAAGCGACCATTAAGGTGCATTCCAAACTCACTTGTTCATAGAAAATATTACAAAATTGTTCGTTCCAACTCAAGGCATCCATTATAACAAAATCACAAGAAACGAATGGATTGGTTAACCATTTTACAATAATTTCACAATACAACTAAAGCTAAGATCCTCAAGAATCCCTTTCTTGGTGCTCTAACTTCCCTCATCAATCATCACGAATGCATTGAGAATCCTCTTCTGCCTGCAAGAAAGAGAGCATACCAACAAGCAATTAGTTGTCTAGGGCTCACAATAAGAAACATTAATAATTGTATTCTTTTCCGTAATACTGCTACAAAAAAACCATCCATGTTGGCGATGCAGTAGCTTATGGCACAAAAAACCATCTAGAACAGTAGTAGCTTCATGGGAAAATGTTATGAAATTCTAATTAGAATTTTAGTCACGACTCAGCAACCAAGAATGGCTAAGCTTGTCATGGAGACTAAATTAGTCACATTGATAGTTCATTCAACAACTAATTTATAGGTTCAGATGCTACCAACAGTATCGGCCTTGGGTGGCATAGTTGGGGAGGGGGGGGGGGAGGGGGCGAGCATATGGCGGTGGGTGGACCTAGGACGACGGTGTTGTGGGGCTGTGCAGATGGCGTCGCCGCCGCCCAGTACAGCTCAGATGTCGCCAGTGTGGCGTCGAATGGGGAGTTCACTGGCTAGACTAGACAGGTGTTGGGGGAGGCGGCCTGGGTGGAGCTAGGGTCGAGGGAACCAGGCCTAAATAACGCCCTTGTGCCTTGACGTCGGGGAAGAAGCTACATGCACAGGGGCGGGGATGAAGTCACAGTGGTCGAGGAGAGAATGAGGACACCAGGGAAGAAGTCGTGGAGGCCGGGGAGAGGACGAGGGTGACAGGGAGGGAGAAGTCACCGCCGGGGAGGGAGTCGCCGAGCATATGCCACCAGGAAGGGAGTCGTTGCCCTGGTCGCCACCAGGGAGGGATGCGATGACAAGGGGGGAGAAGTCGCCGCCGGGGAGGGAGCCATCGAGCATATGCCGCCGGGGAGGGAGCCGTCGCCCTGGTCGCCACCAGGGAGGGATGCGCCACCCTAGTCCGCCGCCTACAACTGCCAATCATAACCATCTCTCCTCTCCTCTCTAGGTTTTTTTTTGTGGGACGGGAATTGGGGATCGGGAGAAGACACTTGCGAAGGGGATTTGACAAGGGGTGTGAAGGGGTGTAGTGTAGTGGCAACTTACGGGTAATTTCCATCAACTCCTAAGGGTATTTCACTTCGTTGGCCCGCACCTCCCTCCTTGGAGCAAAAGGTTCTTCCTACTCTTAAAAATTGTACTAGGCATTGCTTCGTTTCCAATTGCTCCAACTCCGAAAGTTTTGTGGTAAGCGAGGGCTAACCAAATCAGGCGTCATTTAGGTACTCAAATTGTAATGATCAACTGGGCTACATTTTTCTTAACGTCCTTCGTATCGTTATACATGGTGCTCAAATTTCATACGAATTATGTGTATTTGTTGTGCCTTGGCGTGGGTAGTATCTGACGTAGGTTCTAAGCCGTTAGAATTTAGCCCGAGGCTTGACGCAATCCTGGTTCGCCACTGGAGCCAGTGCAACCATGTAAACGCTCACCTAAACTCCTAGGGATGGAACACAAACAAGGGCAGGGCGAAGAGCCCAAAAAAGTCCCAGACAAACCCAAGTGAAATGAAATTGCGCCGAAAATAGCCGTTCAGTTTATCGCGTTGGAAAGGCCTAACCGCGACGCTGTGGGGTATCAAGCCCAAGCCGATGTAGCGGTGAGGGCGCGCCGCTCGCATCGGTGCAGCCCAGTGACTTGGCAGGCTGGATTTGCCCGGCCGAGCCTGCGTTCCCCTGGTGCATTTGGGTTTTGGTTGGACGACCAGGCCGGAAACGCTCTCGGCTGCCTCGGCGCCTAACCATGGGTGCTGCACTGCAGTCAGAGCGACGGCATGCGTGCATTTTCAGCCATCCCCATCGGGTTCGTTCGCACGCATTTCAGCAGATACGCCGCAAGGGATGTATGTTGTCGCGTACGCGTTTGTGCGCGGAGAAGGAAACAAACATCCAAGGAAGGATGCGGTATGTCCCACTCTTTACCGTTGAGTTGCACGCATGTCAGCTGCGCGAATGCGTGCGGGTAGGAATTCTTACACGGCCCCAACTAATGCTAGTCAAAGGTGACTTCCTCACCGATGCCTGCCCGTCCTTTAGCCTGACAGTATCTCACACGCATCGTTTTCGCCTTTGCAAATGTCTCAACCATGTCTCTTAAACAATGTGTTAGCACTTAAACATGGCGACATGACATCATGTACCATCCTGTAACATTTTCATTACAACAGAATCATTAAACACAGTAAGTTGATGCATCAAAGTCAATATATTACTAGCAGTCACTACTATAGAAAAGCTCATCGCAGACGGTTCGTAACAGTCATCACAGACGATTTTTGAACCGTCTAAAATTTTATGTCTGTGATAACAGGTGGTAAAAACCGTCTGTGATAATTCGTGGTTGGAACCGCCTGTGATACTACAGAATCACAGACAGTTCCAACCACGAACCGTCTGTGATAAGTATTTAGTCCTAATTAATTTTTTTATCGTATTTTCAGCTAGCCCCAGGAATTGCTAGCTATGCCCTCCTGAAAACTAGCAAGCAGAAACATGTCACAGATAATTGTTGACAACTCAAAGTGATCATTTAACTCAAAATCAATTACAAAAGAATGTTTCAAGTATACATTATCGCTAGAGTTACAAATTGAATTACAACCAGTCAAAGTGAATTCAATATTGAATCAATTGTTTCGAAGTCGTTCATCGGTGTCGATGGCGTGAAACTCTCCGGTGGTGTTAACTATGTCTGCCTTGATGAAGCCACGAGCTCTCCTCGAATGTGCATGACTCGGTCCATCTCGAGTGCATTTAACTCTATGTTCAAGCCCTGTCGCTAGCAGGAGTAAAGTAGTAAGCATATATTTAAATTTATAATTAGGAGATAATTATTACGAGATTGACAACATACGTAGAAAGAAATAAACATCCAAGGAAGGAAACAAACCTGGGGATCGTGCGTCCTAGAAGCAATCAATAGCTGCATATGATGGCATACGTAGAATGCGCATAGGTGATCTCGATTTTGCTGGCGGCACTGCAAAAATAGAGTTACATATATATGTATAGTCAGTTCGAGACGCAATATTACGGAGTATGATATATGATTATTGTGTTGTAGCGCGTACCGGAAATCGCATCCTATGAGTCAGTGTGGCGCTCGTTCCCTTGTATAAACCTCCCTCGGCAACATAGCCGATGAACGACCTACATGATTCAAAAAAGTTATCCTCGTCCATTTCAAACGAAGGAAGACTACAATAGAGTTATGTGCGGAGGAAATGAACATACATGTCGAGTATTCCTTTAAGCACAACATCGATATCCTTAACCATATCATAGACCTCTTTCCCTCTAAAAGCCCTTGGAGCTGAACCGTCCTCCTTATTTCTGTCGAATTGTTTCTTCATCTTGCGGTATGGGTGAATCCTGGGAAGGAACCTACGGTGACGCATAAACACAGTTTTACGTGAGTTGTTCAGCCATATACTCTCGATACCATCTAAGCAGTGCGGACAGGCTTTGACTCCTTTTGTACTTAGCCCCGACAGGTTACCAAGGGCAGGAAAATCATTGATGGTGCAGAATAACATAGCGCGTAAAGTGAAGTTCTCTCGTTTGTACGCATCCCATACTTGTACCCCTTCGTTCCAAAGTGTCACAAGATCTTCCAAAGAATGGTGCGGTACACATCAATATCGTTCCCGTGTTGCTTCGGCCCTTGGATAAGTAGTGACATCAAAATGTATTTCCGTTTCATACACAGCCAAGGAGGAAGGTTGTACATACATAGATTCATGGGCCAGATGCTATGTCGACTGCTCATGTTACCGAAAGGATTCATTCCGTCCGTACTCAACCCTAACCTTATATTCATCGGTTCCGCACCGAACTCTTCGAAGCTCGATCGAAGTTTCTCCACTGGGCAGAATCAGCAGGGTGTCTGAGCTTCCCATCTTTCTTACTCTCCTCCGAGTGCCAACGCATCAATCTTGCCTCCTTTCAGTTAGCAAATAAACGCTTCAAACGTGGGATCACAAGCAGATACCACAACATCTTAGCAGGAGGTTCTTGCTTCGCCTTAGCAGTATTCTTACGCTTGTATCAGGATGCTTTGCACACGAGACATGCATGCATGTCTGCATACTCTTTACGGTAGAGGATACAATCGTTCGGACATGCATATATTCTTTCTACTTCCATTCCCAATGGACAAAGAACCTTCTTAGCTTGGTAGGTCGTGCTGGGCAACACGTTTCCCACCAGAAGGATGTCAACTAAGAGACCTAACAATGCCGTAAAACTCTTGTCGGACCAACCATTGCTTGCCTTAAATTTCAACAGTTCAAGCACGGTTGACAATCTTGTGTATTCCGCTTGCAGCCAGGGAACAAATGTTTCCCCAAGTCCTCCATTAAGCCCTCGAATTTACAAAACTCTCTCTCACCGTAGTTCCCTTCTGCACCGCATAGCATCTGATCCAGATTGTCATCATGCGACCTATCCTCATCAAAAGCACATTCCATACCCTGCATATCGTTGACTTCCTCGGCGATGTCGTCATTCTTCGATTTCGGTATAATTTGCTCTTCACCGTGATCGCTCCAACATGTATATCCTTTTTGAAACCCCTTCAGATTAAGTGAGCTTCGATCTGCACGGGTTGTTAAACATTTTCATATTACCGCAATCAATGCATGGACGAAGACATAAATTTTATCCCTTCTTCAACATATCACGCTTCGCTGGCTCTTCTAAAAGCAAACACGCCATTAATATACTCTTCACTCATACGGTTCTCAATGTACATCCGATTTGGTCCATCTACACGTATACGCACGTAACAAATTAATTAGTGTTAAATTATATATTAATAAACCGCAAGTACCCTTCATAATGACCAAACACATTAGTGATTAGTCTATAGTAAATATAAAGGGTTACAGATCATTACACATTAGTGATTAGTCTAGAGTAAAAATAAAGGGTTACAGATCGTTACCCTTCTCTCTAAGGTGGCGCAATGTGGGAGGAGGCAGCAGAGGTGCCGCAATGGGGGAGGAGGAGGCAAGGGTAACATCTCAAAATGGGGGAGGAGGCAGCAGTAGCAGCAGGGTGGCCAATGGGGAGGAGGCAGTAGCAGCAGCAAGGTGGCGGCGCCTCAAATGGAATGAAAAGGGGGCCTGTCGGGAGCATCTACTTATAATGCTTGTATATCACAGACGGTTCACAGATGGTTCGTATAAAGAACCGTCTGTGATAACACTTAGAATCACAGACGGTTCTTTATACGAACCGTCTATAATACTTCACAGACGGTTCTTCGTTAACGCTCATGATAAATAAATACTGGGCGGTTCGTATAAAAAGCAACCGTCGTGATATATTATTCTGACAGTTCTTAAACCATCTGTGATGAATGTCTAGTATAGCATGTTTTGTAGTAGTGAGTTGTCTTGTAGTATACTACTTGAACTCTCTTTAAGTTCAACAAATAATACTACTTATTGTCCATGATGTTTTAACAGACCACCATTTCTTGAATCTGGCACACTTGGCGTCCTTTATTACCTTATTGCTCCTCAAAGATCAGTAATACTTCTCCATTTATGTTGTTTGGCAGACCAACTCGTGCCTCCAACGATCGGATAAGGCAAATAGTCAGATATATATACATATGCAGATTCTCATTTGGTTCCAGCCTTGTGCCTACCAAGGACATCCCTGCCAGAATTATGGTTGCACCTAACCCCTACATCCAGCCAACATTCTGCTGCTGTGTGCCATCGCCAGTCTAGTTGGCAATAAAGAACCGGGATTGCAGCAGCTTCTCAGAGCCAGAGGGGGTGAGAGTCACATGCTCTAAAAGATGGATGATGCAGTGGCCATGCTTCTAGACACGCATACTGCTGCTGGTGCTGGACAAAATATAAGGTAGGTAGGTGAGACTTGAGAGAGGATGTTCAGGCCAAACAAGATGGACCTCTTGAAATTATTGTGTTTTTATCAAGAACAGCAATCGCCTTCCCTCTGATGCTGGCTGTCTGTATTGGAGTTTCTGGTAAAGCACTCACTCATCACCCCCTCCCTCACTCACTGTTGTACCCAACTTACTTAACACTGCAAATATAAAAGATAAGAATCCTTCTAGATGCCTTTGTAGCCTCTGACATGCCGATGAAAGATGCGTCGATGAGGGAGAGGGAGAGGGGGCTGCCTAACCACCTTTTAATTCCCATGGGCATTTGTGAGTTCAGATAATGACGCAGCTAGCTCCATGGGATGCATATCCACCGAGGAAAGAGAGCCGCCTAACTGCCTTTCCCACCAGCGTTTCGGTTGCTGCCGCCGACGTGGCACCAACTCAGAAGCAATCGGTGCCAAGGAAAGAGAATCGAACGACAGTATCGTCAGCTCGTCAGCACGCGCAGGTTAAGGTTTTAAAAAGTCCTCTGTTCGATGTGATATCACAGTGCTTTGCTGCTGCTTTTGCATGCGCTTGGTCGCAGGAATTAATCTTCTAACACAGTTTCTACTTCCATTCCCAATGGACAAAGAACCTTCTTAGCTTGGTAGGTCGTGTTGGGCAACACGTTTCCCTCTGGAAGGATGTCAACTAAGAGACCTAACAATATTGTAAAACTCTTGTCGGACCAACTATTGCTTGCCTTCAATTTCAATGATTCAAGCACGGTTGACAACCTTGTGTATTCGGCTTGCGGCTAGGGAATAAATGTTTCCCAAGTCCTCCATTAAGCCCTCGAATTTACAAAACTCTCTCTCACCATAGTTCCCTACGCATCGCATAGCATCGATCAGATTGTCATCATGCGACCTATCCTCATCAAAAGCACATTCCATACCACGCATATCGTTGACTTCCTCGGCGATGTCGTCATTCTTGACTTAGGTATAATTTGCTCTTCACCGTGGATTGCTCCAACATGTATATCCTTTTTGAAACCCCTTCAGTATTAAGTGAGCTTCGATCTGCGGGTTGTTAAACATTTTCATATTACCGCAATCAATGCATGGACAATTACATAAATTTTATCCCCTTCTTCAACATATCACGCTTTCGTGGCTCTTCTAAAAGCAAACACGCCATTAATATACTCTTCACTCATACGGTTCTCAATGTACATCGATTTGGTCCATCTACACGTATCATACGTAACAAATTAATTAGTGTTAAATTATATATTAATAAACCGCAAGTACCCTTCATAATGACCAAACACATTAGTGATTAGTCTATAGTAAATATAAAGGGTTCTGATCATTACACATTAGTGATTAGTCTAGAGTAAAAATAAAGGGTTCTGATCGTTACCCTTCTCTCTAAGGTGGCGCAATGTGGGAGGAGGAGGCAGAGGTGCCGCAATGGGGAGGAGGAGGCAAGGTAACATCTCAAAATGGGGAGGAGGGCGATGGCAGGGGTGGCCAATGGGAGGAGGAGCGAAGCAGCGGCAAGGTGGCGGCGCCTCAAATGGAATGGAAAGGGGCTGTCGGGAGCATCTACTTATAATGCTTGTATATCACAGACGGTTCTGAGATGGTTCGTATAAAGAACCGTCGTGATAACACTAGAATCACTGAGCGGTTCTTTATACGAACCGTCAGTGATAACATTCCAGACGGTTCTTCGTTATACGAATGCATGATAAATAAATATCACTGAGCGGTTCGTATAAAGAACCGTGCATGATCTATTCTGACAGTTCCTTAAACCGTCGTGAAAATGTCTAGTATAGCATGTTTTGTAGTAGTGAGTTGTCTTGTAGTATACTACTACTTGTTTTTTTTCTCTCTTTTAAGTTCAACAAATAATACTACTTATTGTCCATGATGTTTTAACAGACCACCATTTCTTGAATCTGGCACACTTGGCGTCCTTTATTACCTTATTGCTCCTCAAAGATCAGTAATACTTCTCCATTTATGTTGTTTGGCAGACCAACTCGTGCCTCCAACGATCGGATAAGGCAAATAGTCAGATATATATACATATGCAGATTCTCATTTGGTTCCAGCCTTGTGCCTACCAAGGACATCCCTGCCAGAATTATGGTTGCACCTAACCCTACATCCAGCCAACATTCTGCTGCTGTGTGCCATCGCCAGTCTAGTTGGCAATAAAGAACCGGGATTGCAGCAGCTTCTCAGAGCCAGAGGGGGTGAGAGTCACATGCTCTAAAAGATGGATGATGCAGTGGCCATGCTTCTAGACACGCATACTGCTGCTGGTGCTGGACAAAATATAAGGTAGGTAGGTGAGACTTGAGAGAGGATGTTCAGGCCAAACAAGATGGACCTCTTGAAATTATTGTGTTTTTATCAAGAACAGCAATCGCCTTCCCTCTGATGCTGGCTGTCTGTATTGGAGTTTCTGGTAAAGCACTCACTCATCACCCCCTCCCTCACTCACTGTTGTACCCAACTTACTTAACACTGCAAATATAAAAGATAAGAATCCTTCTAGATGCCTTTGTAGCCTCTGACATGCCGATGAAAGATGCGTCGATGAGGGAGAGGGAGAGGGGGCTGCCTAACCACCTTTTAATTCCCATGGGCATTTGTGAGTTCAGATAATGACGCAGCTAGCTCCATGGGATGCATATCCACCGAGGAAAGAGAGCCGCCTAACTGCCTTTCCCACCAGCGTTTCGGTTGCTGCCGCCGACGTGGCACCAACTCAGAAGCAATCGGTGCCAAGGAAAGAGAATCGAACGACAGTATCGTCAGCTCGTCAGCACGCGCAGGTTAAGGTTTTAAAAAGTCCTCTGTTCGATGTGATATCACAGTGCTTTGCTGCTGCTTTTGCATGCGCTTGGTCGCAGGAATTAATCTTCTAACACAGGACGGCTGCACGGGAATCGCGTTTGTTTGGCAGCAAAGCGGCAGGCAGGCATCGGTTTTGGTGCCGTTAACGTACCAACCTCCATCTACCACCGTCCAATTCAATTCCGTCCAAATTCTTTCCACTTCCGAAAGGAAGTAATTGTTCTCATCAAACTCAAGAACAAAAGTGTGATCGATGCTATGTGTCCGTTCGAGATGGAATGGAATGGAATGGAATGGAATTGAACCCTAGGTGGCTGCCCAGGTCCCTTACTGCATTAAACGATTGGTTGAGAAGCTTAAATTTAGAAGTTTGGAGTAGTACTAGCTATTAGCGCCAAACTTGTAGCCAGTCACAAATTAATATCCCTGCTTGCCTGATATGTTTAGACTGAACTGAAGCATTCGTACAGGGACGTACGTCGACTTTAGTACAAAGGAAGCTAGATTCACTCGATCAGTACAGTTCAGTATACACGTGGAAGAAGGTGCCAAGTCAATCTTGAGGTGTCGTACTGATACCCTCCCATTGACGCTTTTAACTAAACATCAGTACTAGCTACCTGTTTGTGTCCTAAGCAATGAGATGCATGTGCCAAATTTCAGGTATACAGCTTGCATAGAAAGAAAATTCGTGTACACAAGCTCAATCTCACATTTATGTACGTCTGTGTTACCATTGATTTGAGTCTAGATAGCCACTACGCTTCCTCGTGCATGAATACGATCATAGGTTGATATCCCAAGGAACCGAAAAAACAGTAGGAAACTTGCAAGTAATCGTAATACTACTATACTAGCTAGAGTGTAAACAAAACAAACTTCATGGCAAGCACCCAACATGAAGATACTGGTTTGATCTCGTTGAAATGATACGTACCTCCGCGTGTGAGTACGTGACTATAGCTTTGGGATATGGGTAGATTACAGCGAGCAATTAAAAATTATACCATGTAGATAAGGAAGCAATGCGAGTAAGAGGTTATAGATTGATATCACTAGACGAGCAGTGCAGTGGAAGTCGAGTTGGATCAGGCTGGTCCAATGTCGTGCGCGTCGATGTAGTAGAGTGGCCGATCGCACAACGTCCTTGGCTGTCGATCGTCTCCTCCAACAATCTCTCGTGTTCTCTACGTACGTCGTGGATCGTTCTAGATCAGCGCAGCAGCGATCGCAGTAGCACCTCTACGATATCCACATATCTAGGGGTGGAAAACCGTGCGTTGGTATGCTAGCACTAGCACGTACAGCAGGACCTTCGGGGAGATAGTGGCTAGGTCTTCAGTGGGTGGTCCAACATCTATCCCAAAAGCCCCATGCCTCCCCTTATAAAAAGACCATAACAAATCCAATCCGGACTAGTTTGTTCCAACCCGTTACGTGTGTAACCCTGTAGGTTCATGCCTAATTGGTCGTGACCCATAAACTTATTTCCGATTTAGAAGTCAGTAGCGGTTTCTAACAGAACATAGAGACTCCTAAATACACATAAAGATCAAATCAGATGAACATTATCTTAACTACTAAACATTGGAGTTTACCCCCGTAGAGGATCCTCCCACCCCCACGCCATGCCAAACTACTGCAGACGCCAAGCCAAACCGCCTCCCTCGCATTCGTGTCGTCGCCATCGCTCTGCGCACTAGGATGACCGACCTCGCTTGTCCGGGCTTCACTTGACCACGGCACGGTACCTATGCCGGTCTTAGAGCATGTCTTTGCCACACCGCTTCGTGGCGAGGACACCATGGCGGTCTGCTCACGGCGGCGTGCCGCCGCGGACCTCGCAGCTTGTGGGATGTGCTGAAAAGCTGCTGCCCGTTCCCATGGAGATCATCACGACCACGCTGTGGTTCCTCACGGAGGAGGCCGGAGTGCTTACGGAGGACCTCCCGCGAGTGTTGCGATGGCACCCGTGCCTGCTATGTCCCCTATGGTGGCCTGGCTCCGACCGATGCTCTACTTCCTCCGCCTCAGCGTGCCCGACCTGCCCTGCCGCGCCAACCTACCCTCCTTCTCCGTGGAGGACAAGCTGCTCCCGCGGATCGAGTTCCTCGAGTCGCCTGGCCTTCCCTCCCATGCCACATGCTCTATGGCACGACGTTGTGAGGACCTCCCGCGAGTGCCGCGGCGGCGCCTACGCCTTCTCGTGTCCCCCGTGGCGGCCCAGCTTCGGCCGACGCTCTACTTTCTCCTGGCGCTCGGCGTCCCCGACCTGCCCTGCCGCGCCGACCTCAATCTCAGCTCCAATTGTCCTTCACCAGTGGCACAACTCGACGGTGACGGGGACTTGGATCAGAACTTATAGATGTGAGAACATGGACACACTTACAAGAACTCACACACACATGCAACATGCATTTGTCGACAAAATTACGATGCCCGATCGTCGCTGGCCCTCGCACCTGCCAGCGCCCAATGTGCCACCAAGCCTACTGCCTAGTGTACCCGACCTCTGAGCTGCATCGCTTGTGCTGCTCCAAGCCGTTGCTACTCCTCACATGGAGCCACGTTGATGTGTCACCGCTCGGCGAACCATCACCGAGAAGCATCTCCACACATCGCACCTCGCTGACGCCGCTCCACATAGCACCTTCGCGGGCATGTGCTCACGCTAGCGCCAAGGCACCACGCTGCGGTGCTAGCACTAGGGATGGCAACGAGGCCATTCCCTATCGGGGAGTGGTGGAACATCCCTATCCCCGATAGAAGGAAAAATCTATGTTCCCCGTCCCCATCCCCATCCTCGGGTGCTATTATCCCTCGTTCCCCATCCCCATCGGGTTATTAGGGCCCCACAGAGACCCATACCTGAAAGTTGGATCCCCAACCTCTCCTACACAGACACAATAGTTACCTAAAATTTGTTTGGTTGCAGCACGAGCTGTCTTCTGCTCTGCGTCCTTCTTGCTTTTTGCAACTTCACCGTTATAAGTATTCACATCAAACAACACAAATGCAACAAACATGGTCATGGACTCATGGGCCCTAAGTCTAACCCTTCTGTATTAGCTACAAAGTAAGAGGGTTGAGTGACTTTTGTCTTAACAATAAATTCATGAATAATTAATTTGCAGAACATGCAACCGGAAATTATAAGCCTTAATTTATCATCTTACGAGAATACAGTATGTTATAGATGAATTAGAAGAAGTATGCATCCTACCGACTAGTGACAACCGATCAGTGATCTTTTTAGAATGTCATCATACAACTATCAAAGAGCTTCACCAAATAAATCACATATTTGCTAATATTTATAAATGATAATTCATCTAAGAAACATGATAATACTTATTCTATAATTCATAAATATAGATGTAACATAATTATATCTTTAATTGACTCTTAGGACATATCGCTAACATATAGTTGGTTGGTGTCTTGATCCTTCCATAATGTGGGGGCATGCACTTGGTAATGGACGGAAACCAAACCGATGAACAGTGAAGTATCAAGAGCAAAGCGAACGGAAGAATAGTACACGTGAGGAGCATTTCACTGTCATCACATAGTGGACTATTCAAACCCCAGAGGCTCAGAGTCTTCTAACGCATGTGCGTTTTGTGAGCGATCTTCCGTTTCCTCCTGCACAAGACAGGTTCAGAAACAGATTAGTGCCTCGACTGATTGGGATTTGGGAATGGGCTTCTTTAGATACTAGATGGCAACATCTTAATTTTTCCAACCCAGTTCTGACTCCAAATAGAGTTGACATTGTGCGTACAGTACTGTGGTTTGGCGGACTAAATGGTTTGAAGTGGCGTTTTTGCGTATTATACGGGAGGATAGTAAATTGATTTTGTGCTGTCCTGGTCATGTTTCCTCAGATCTAGTGCATGCCAAGCAGGCAGAAAGAGGACTCTGAACAGTTAATACCAAGGCTACAATAATCTTTGTGCAAGATTTGTCCCGGGTGTCTCTAGATTGCAATCTTTGAGCACAGTTGATATACTCCTTTACACAGTTGCAAGAAAGAGACACAACCTTGCATCACACGGGGGGGAAACCGGGCTAAAAAGGATTCTACAGAGGCTCTGCTTGGCCGCCTTTCTAGGTCAAACGAGAGGCAGCAGCACCAGCAGCAGGGACAGCAACGTCAGTTTCGACAGATTAGCGAGATATTTTCGCCAAGCTAGCAGCACATTCTCCACGTAATTAGTGCTACTTACTAGCAACCTAGTACAGCTACAGTCTCTTTGGTCAAAGCCAGCGGTTTAACAGCAACACGGCATGTATGCCTAGACGTAGCTTGTTCTGTTCTGACTTTTGTTCTAACGTAGGAAGTTATTGCCTTTGACTTGATCACTTGGTGTTCTTGTTCAGCAATAATGTCAAGTACACTTGATCATTCAGATGTAAAGGCCAGGACTTGGAAACTCTGAAAAGAAAAGATTTGTGTGAGGAAGAAATGCACGACTTGGAAACTCTGAATATTCAAGCGTGAGAACGCAAAATTTTGGAACCTAGCAAAGGAGAAATCTGAACAAAAGGACGAGCTGCAGCCTGCAGCACTACTCCAAGTCCACCAACTACTACCGGTTCAGAGTTCAGAGTTCAGACACTCATCACATGACACCCTTCTCCTTTCTCCCTTTCTGGGTTGTAAAGTCCTTTTCCTCGGTACCATGTAAGATTCGGTTACCTACCAAAATCAAAACACCTTGCTTTCTTGCATGGTGTCTTACTCTTATCGCCACACACAGATTCTGGTCAGCTTGCTTAGAAAACAATCTCCTCCTAGCTTGCACACTGAATTCCTTTGAATAATTCCTTTTGACTTCTTAATCTGTCTAAATATCCCTGGCCTAACAGTGACACTCGAGTTTCTGAAGAATTTCGTAGCTTCGCATGGAAATAAAGGCACATGAGCTTGCACACCGTCAATCAAAGTATTGAAAGCACAACTGAAAATTAGAATCTTGTTGGGACGAGAAGCTGAATTCAAATCAAAGCTTTAACTCCATGCGACCAATCAGGATAATAATTTGGCCAAATGACATTTCCTCCCTCTTCTACAAGGGAAAGAGATGATGCATTTCCTACGGTGCCAAACATGAGGATATAACCTCATTGCATAATTTAGCCATTCGAGTTTCTCTACTGCCTAACTCCCTTGAAGTTCCAAGCATTTGTGGAGTGCAAACATAGACTAGTAGTACCTACCAAAAGCACACCACATGATGTCTTGCATAATATCCACATGACCCAAACTTTAGAGACATCAGAATCTGATGCCCAAAACAATAATACTCCCTACTCCACATCAATTCCTCCCTTTTCCACACCAACCTTTTGTCACATTATCCCCCAAATTTTTTTCACTGAATAAACACAAACCAATGAAAAAAAATAGAGAAGAAAATTAATTCATAAATTTTGCACAAGAACAAATATGAACAGATTAGACTCTTTTTGCCATTTTTTTTTATGAAACAGGACTGCTGCCCATTAGAAAGCTCCCTGTCTTACAATTTGCTGTGATTTGTGAAGCTGGCCTCTCATCTCATATGTACTGGCCTTCTTCCAATGGCCTGATATATAAACCCCTGTGGGCCCGAGCTGTCAGCCTGACAGCTGCACGCCTCCCCGCCGCGGAAGCCGAGGTGGTAGCACAGGCAGACCGGCGGCGAGCTCGGCGGAGGCCCCACAGACAGGTCAAGGTTGAGGTCGGGGCACCGCGGCTCCCCCGTGCTCGTCGCGCTGCTGCTGCCGCCGCCGCCGTCGTCCGAGGACTCGACCGGCGCCGGTGGCTTCGTCACGGCGAACACCGCGGCCGCCTTCGTCGGGACGGCGATGGGCTGCGGCGGCCCCGGGCGAGGCGCCGCGTTGCTGGCGGCGTCGGGGCTGCCGCTGAGCAGCGGGCGGTGCGTCTGCGGGTCGATGCCGCGGGCGAGGAGCTTGCGCTTGATGTGCGTGTTCCAGTAGTTCTTGATCTCGTTGTCCGTCCTGCCCGACAGCTGCCCGGCGATCAGAGACCACCTGCAGCAAGAACCACCCAACCGAGTTGAGCTCGTGTCAGCAAAGAAGCCCATATATATACTAGCAAAGAACATGCACACAATCCATACGCCGACGTGCTCGGTCGGCGACAAGCTATACATAACGACTCACTTGTTGCCGAGGAGGCTGTGGAGGCGGATGATGAGCTCGTCCTCGTCGTCGGTGAAGTTGCCGCGCTTGAGGTCGGGCCTGAGGTAGTTCATCCATCGGAGGCGGCAGCTCTTGCCGCACCGCAGCAGGCCCGCCGCCTTGGGCAGCGAGCGCCAGCACCCCTCCCCATGCGCCCTGATGTACGCGACCAGCCGCTGGTCCTCCTCCTTGGTCCACGCCCCCTTGTTCGTGTGCGCCTTCTCGCAGCACGGCGACCTCCCCATCGCCACCGACCCTTCTATCAAACCACCAAGACAAGACACGGTGCACGCGCGCTGCTAGAGCAGCTCTCTCCTGTTCTCGAGGCGGGCAGGGGAAACGGGGAGGCGGAGCGGTATATATGGTTGCGTTCTTTTTCTCTCTCTGTCTCCATTGACTCGGCGGCATGTAGTGAGTTTGACGGGGGCGGGTGGGTGCGGGTTGGGTGGTGGTTGCGGACGGAGGGGAGTGTGCGGTTGCGGCGGTGGGGGCCCCCGTGTTTTCTTCTCCTGCCCTGTACTTGGTGCTAGCTTGATAGTTATGGTTGCCTTGGTGTTTTTTTTTATTTTAAAAAGTGCTTTTGCTAGTGCACAGGCTGTTGACCCAAACCGAACCACTGCCGCTCCATACGACGGCGTCCCACCACTTCCCGAGCGCACGCCGCACACGAACGAGAGGATCACACTATCCCGAGAGCACCTCAGCAATCGAACAAAGAAGAAGGCCAACAGATCAGCACGCGAATTAGTTCCCCAGAACAATTGGTTTCCACAATAGCGAATAAATCATCTTGGGCGCTATAAACGGCGTTTTCTGATTTTTTTTTTCCTGTATTGCTTTTGTTAACAAAATACGATTACAAGGGTGTTGTTTTGTTGAGAGCAAACGACTATTTATATCTGAAAAAGATTCTACGTATCCTGAGGAGGTACCATACAAACTTTAGAATCCATACTGAATACTTATAAATATTGTAGGACTACGTAAACAAACTCTACGTAAAATCTAGATATACCATATGCACAAAAATTACTAACAATCACTCTTTAATCTTTGTGCACTTACTTATTGAGATAGTCGGTCTCAACTACGACTACGACTTGCCCAACTGTTACTCAATACAGGACGGCGAACACATCTCTTCAACATTCTGGTATCAACTCTACAGACTCGACTCAGGACGGCGAACACATCTCCTCAACGTTCCGGACTCAACTTAGCATTAAAGCAACACCGGTTCGTCTTTAGCATCAGCCTTAATTAAATGCGCCTCCGCTTTCTCCTTCCTTGGCTTACAACATTCGGAAGCGAAGTTCATGTAGACCTGACAATTATAGCACCTCACTTTTGCTTTGTCGAATTTTCGATTCTTACGTCCTCGGCCACCACCGCCATTAGAGCCGCCGAGGAGCCCTCGCCTTTGCCTTTCGACTACCGGGCCTCCCACTCGGTGTGGGGTAACAAGAGGTGCTCATCTTTGCTACCACCAGATCCTCGGATCCATTCCTCGTGCCCCTTCAAGCGGTCGATCACCTTCTCAACCGTCATCACCTTGAGGTCGCCAAATTGCTCAATGGTGGACACGATTTGCAAAAAGTTTCCGAGGACTGCCCGAAGGAACTTTCTCACAACATAGCTCTCTTCCATCTTGTCCCTCAAGGCTTGGATCTGGTTGACAATAGTCATCAATCTCATGACAAAGTCGTCTATTGACTCCGTCTCTTTCATACGCATCCCATCGAACTCGCTCTTAAGGGTTTGCACTTGCGCTTCCTTAACACAATCGGCACCAAGATGCATCATCTTCAATGCCTCCCACGCAGTTTTGGTCGTCTCCTTTTCGGCTAGTAGGAAGAGTGTTTCCTCTAGGATGCCTCCATAGATGGCCGCCAAGGCCATCTGATCCTTGCGTATATCGACGTTGTCGTCCTCAATCGCGTCCCACATTCTTTAAGCGCGCATGTACACCTTCATCTTGATTGTCCATACTGCATAATTGATCTTCGTGAGTATCATATAATGCAACGAGACGGCGGAACTCTACTTCACCATCGCACTCGACGTCGCCTCGTAACTGGTGATACCACTTCCCGGAGAGCGTAACATGATCTTGGGCATACACGGATCAAGAATACATGCTCTGATACCAATTGTTGGCCCAAACCATACCACTGCCGCTCTATACGACGACGTCCCACCACTTCCCGAGCACACTGAAGAATCTAGACCCGCCATTATGAGTTAATAGAGTATTTTGGTGATTAATGACAAATCTATTTGTGAGACTAACACTTTGATTGTTATACCTATTGTTTAGTTTACATTGGATGAAAAGGTGAAAATCAAAGAGGTATGTATTCGACATCATATTCCTATATCTTGTTACATTCCTCGAATTCAAAGTATAGGTTGAACTCCACTAAAAGTCTAACTTGAATATATGCATATGTTTTTATTACACATTCGTGTATGCATACATTGAGAGGGAATTCACTCTATGTTTTGTGGTTTTATTAATATTGATCCATATTTCTTTATCCACTTATATTAAGGATCTCTACTTTGAAACATATCCATTGAGTATATAAAACTTATGTAGTTCATATATACTCATATTGCTCTATATTCAATTATTTGTAATTGTGATGACTGTCATCAATTACCAAAGAGGGAAAGATTGAAGTATCTTAACCCACCATTATGAGTTAATGGTATATTGTGGTAATTAATGATAATAACATTGTGGAACTAACATTTTCCCTGAGTTTGTGAAATAGGTTGAGTTCCATGATGATAATGACTTGGGATGACATCATGAGTTGATCACCATCAAGTCAAATTTCAAGAAGATGATGTATCATGTATTGATGCATATCAAGAATTCGAAAAGAAAATCATTATGTGTTGATGATATTCAAGTCAAGAGTTTGGAGTAGAGGATGTATCATGCGTTAATGCACATCAAGATCCCGAAGAGGATGCTCATAAGTTGATTATCAAGTTAAGAAAAGATCCATCATGTGTTGATGGAAGTCCAGTAGATGATGCATCATGGATTGATGCATGTCAAGTCAAGAACTCGGACTTGAAGTAAAGATGTATGTCATCAAGCTTCAAATGAATGTGCAAAGCAAAGGTATGACTAGCTAGGCTAAGAATGTGTTCCTAGTTTTTTTTTTTTTACCGTTCTTGATGTTTGGTTGGATACCGAATTGCTTGTATAAGTTGTCATACTATTAAGAGGGTCTTGACTAGTAGCTTGAGTTAGTCATGTGTTGATAGCTCATCTTGCTTGCTCTAGCTCTCGTTAGCATGTTGTCGATATTTGCAAATGTGTTTTGCAAATGGTCGCGGCTCATGCATAATCCTTGTAGCATGTGACTTTAGTTTACGAATGTATTTTGCAAATGGTTTAAGTCCATACACCTTATTCCTTATGGCATTGATTCTAAAAGTTGATAAATGTGTTTTGCAAGTTGTTGAGAATCTTGTTTTCATCCCTTGTGTGCATCTTGCGTCAATTGGCAAATGTATTTTGCAAATTGAGTTGAAACAAGGTGTGCAATCTGTTTTCAGCCTTGTTGATAGTGGGTGGTCTGACCACCGTGGCAGTCGGTCTGACCGGTGGGGTGTCGGTCTGACCGTCATGTGTTGGCCAGTCTGATTGGCCCCTGGTCAGCGGTATGACCGCTTGTTCGTGCGGTATATTTTTTTTTACAGAGAAGGTGTTTTTGGGGGTTTCTCTTGATCTCAAAAATGGTATGACCGCATTTATTCAGCGGTACTACCACACACCGGTAGTACCGATCTTTAGTTGGCGGTTCGACTAATGAGCGGTCTGACCGCCCCTCTGGTGGTTTGACCGGTTGGGTCCGGTCTAACCGGCCCTTGTGAGGGTGGTCGACCCAGCAGTGTATCCAACGACTAGTTTTATAACCGTTGAAGCTAGGGCGGTCTGATCAGCCATTGGTTGGCGGTCTGACCAGTTTTCCATGGTTTTCTGGAATCTTTCCTCCAACGACTAGTTTTTCTTGTGTGGGTATAAATACCCCCTTGTGGTCGGTTGTGAGAGAGTTGCTGGTGCCATATTCATTCTCTTGAACAAAGAGCAAGTCCTCTATACTCTTTTATATATGTGTTGCACTTAGTGAGCTTAGAGAGTAAATCCTAGTGCATGTGTTGCATTAGGTAGTGGATTGTATATCCACTTGAGCTTAGACACTTGATTCATTCAAGTGAGCATCTCCGACTTGTTACTCTTGGTGTTTGTCGACACCTAGACGGTTTGGAGGAATTGCGCTGGTGATCTTCTCAAAGAAGGTTGTGAAAAAACCTAGGCGGTTGTGAGTGGTTTGGTGCTTGCCATCTTCGGAATGGAGGAAAAGCAGTCCCGAGTGGATCGAGATGTTGGTTCATGTTGGAGCCTGTCCAAGTGGTTGGACTTATCTCGGAGGTGTTGGCTCAATTTGTGAAGACGGTCCAACGTTGTTGGGCTTACCTTAACGTGGATTAGGGGAGACCTGCAAGTCTCCGAACACCACGGTAAAACACCATTGTATCATTATGATTTGCCTTCTTGTGCTTTACATTTATAGAATTAAATTACTCACATGTATTTGATTGCTTGATTTCATTATCAATAGTCATATATTATTTGTGCACTTAGTGAATACTAGTTGATTTAGGTTTTAATTGTGCAAAACTGAATTGTTGTAAGCTTCCGCATTAGAAAACAGTTTTAGCTAAAAGATTTTAAAAACCTCATATTTACCCCCCTCTAGTCGGCCTCCTCGATCTTACACACACACGCAGCACACGAACGAAGGATCACACTATCCGGAGAGCACCTCAATAATGGAACAAAGGAAAAGATCAACAGATAAGCATGTGAATTAGTTCTCTAGAACAAACCCACGGTGCTATCAATGGAAAACCTAGATTGGTTTTCACAACAACAAATAAATCATCGTGGTCACCATAAATGGCGTTTTCTGATATATTTTTTCTCTATTGCTCTTGTTCACAAAATTTGATTACAGGGGTGCCCTTTTATTGAGAATAAATGACTATTTGTATCTTGAAAGGATTCTACGTATCCTAAAGGGATACTACACAAACTCTAGAATCCATAATGAATGCTGCCTAAATACTGTAGGACTACGCAAACAAACTCTACGTAAAATCTAGATATACCATGTGCACAAAGATTACTAACACAGGCACCCAAATTTTTATTAGTTTGTAGTAACTTTTTTGTCCGTCAGATGTGTGCCAAGATCTGTGCTTTGTTTGATTTCATTGTCGGGTCCGTTCTGTGTTTTTTTTTTGGAGTGGTTCTCATTTTGGAATCCAAACCGTAGAACTATATCCGTTTGCAAATGAACTAAACCTGATCTATGCATTAGGTGATTCCACTGTGTGTGTGTGTGTGTGTGTGGAGGAAGGAAGTGAAGAGAGAGGCGACTCCATGGTGCTCAGCCGTCCTTTCCGGAGGCCAACGCCTCGGCGGCATTTGCAGCAACCGGAGGCTTGTATGCTTCCTCATCCACTCTCCGGTAGTAGATCAAAAAGAGGTTGTCTGTGTCCTGTGGTTGCCAGCGTTGAAGCGAGCAATGACGTTGGGAAGGTTGAGGCTTCAATTTTGTTTGGATTTCCCCTCTCATCTGGTGTTTGAGGTGTGGATTTGTAGTGTTAATTTGTTGAGATACAGTTTTAGGGTTTTGAATTGTCGTAGCAAAAACAAGCTATACAGTAAAAGTAGAGGGACCTCAGACAAACCTAGGAGGGTTCGGGGATCCTCAAGAGGGGACTAGCCAGTGACAAGAACGAGAAGATTATTATGATTAAGGAATTCGCGCTTGTTTTTTCTCTCCCCTTTTCCAGGAGGGGGGTGACCCCCTATTTATAGTCCTCTGTGAGGATCTTGTACATGACTCTTCTGACCCTATAACAGTACTGTGCGAGTAGGGGTTGCAGGGACATTCCCCCACCCTACGCCTAGGCTCTGGTCCATGGTGGGCGCTTCTGGACCGGGTCCATCCTGCTGGTGCCTCCAGTCCAGGATCGGCGGTGGAGGCTTCGGGTCCACCCCGGGGGTGGCTGGAGGTCCTGCTGCTCCGGGCCTTGCGAGGGCTTCGGGTCCACCCCGGAGATGGCCCGGAGGTCGTGCTGCTCCGGGCCTCGCGTGGGCTTTGGGTCCACCCCAGAGATCCTGCTGCTCCGGGCCTCGCGGGGGCTTCGCGACCGGAGGTCCTGCTGCTCCAGGCCTCGCGGGGGCTTTGGTCCCCTCGGGGCCAGGTCCACCGGAGGCTTCACCCGGCTGCTCCGGGTTCGGCGGTTGCCGCTCCCTCACGGGCGTTGTGGCCGGTGAGGCCACCCCTACGACAAGCCCCTCCGGTCGAGGTCCTGCTTCGCCATGGCTGAACCGCGCTGTTTTTCCTGAAGGGCATGGGCACACCGTCCCCTTCGGCCTGGCAAAGTGATCTGTCGCCCTTGATCGGTCACGCGCTTGCCCATGCCCTGGGTCATGACCGACGGCGGTTGGTTGTGCCTTTAATGCAATGCGACGATTTGTTGAAAGGGCGCGCCGCCTCCTTAATGGCTCACGACGCTTCATTAATGGGCGCATCGCTTCATTAATGGCTCACAACGATTCATTAAAGGGGCACGTCGCTTCATTAATGGTGCGCGACTGTTCTTTTCTAGGGCACACATGTCGCTTGCTGGATAGTCGTGTCTCTTCGTGTTTCGCGCCCCGTCGTTCCGTGTGCTAGGCGCGGCTATAAATATGGGGAGGGGCTATAAATATGGGGAGGGGGTTGTGGCCCCTCCCGGAAAACAAGGGTAGTGCCTCTTTACCGCTCCTCTCTTTGAGTAACCAAACACCTCCTCGACTACTCTGCCATTTTTTTTTCTTTTGCTCATTTCTTTCACGCCTTATGCTAAATATCTTTGGCGGTTGCGAGATGAGGTGCTCAGCACCTTACCAAGCGAGTTGGGCCGATCCTTGGTGACGCCGGCGGTCCTCCGGGTTCTTGCTAAGGATGGAAAAATTGCGGACCTCTCCCTCGCGCGGCCCCCCGGAGCGGAGACGGTTCCGATGCCCCGGGACAACGAGGCTGTAATCTTCTGCTCCTTCCTTGAGGCGGGCCTCCGGCTCCCGTGCGTGGGATTGGTGAGTTGCATGCTGCAACTCTACCGGGTGGAGCTTGCCCAGTTAACCCCGAACTCGCTTGTGAAACTCGGGGTCTTCGAGTGGGTAATGCGCTCCGCCGGGGCCGTAGGGGAGGGTCGGCTCTTTGCCTATCTTCATGATGCCCGCTGCCAGCCGAAGAAGAAGAAAGAGATCGGCGAGACGCTCAACTTCGGGAGCGTCAACTTCCAGTCTAAGGCGCGCTACCTTCGGTACTTGCCAGCTCCCGCCTCCCGCAACCGATGGGAGATGGACTGGACCCGACGATGGTTCTACCATGTGTCTCCCTCGGATGCTGGTTTGCGATCGTCGGGGGGGGGGGCATCCTACTCACTCCATCCCTGGAGATTGAGTTGAGTTCAAGGGAGGGGTCGCTCCTTCAGCTCCTTTTAACTATAACGCGGCGGCTCTCCGCCCGCGACCTTGTGGAAGAATTTTGTGCGCTTCAGGTGTGGCCACTTGCGTAAGGCTGGGACGTCCGCCTCGGCGCACTTGGCTTGCCGGAGGGCTGGAGTGGTAAGTGCCGAAGCATTGGTACGGTTGGATGGTTGGGCTCCATCTGATATTTGATTCTATTTTGCAGTGCTTCCTGTGGACGAGGCGGCCCGCACGGCGGAGCAGCTCCTCGGCCCGTATACCGACGAGGATCACTCAAAGCGGGGGCTGGTTGTGCGCGAGGCGCGATTGAATCGCGCGTACTTGGACCTAGTCGTCGTCCTCGTGGAGCGCCTGAATCCCGATGACGGCAAGCGGCACAAGGGTCGTTTTCCCGAAGAGCTGAACGCCCTTGGACCTATCGACGCTGTGCCCTTGCAGTGTGGTGGACCAGCGGAGTCCGGCATCCCGCTAACTGCCGCCGAGTCGCCCGTTCGCCCTTCGAAGGCGGCCCGTGTCCCTTCGGGTCGTGTCGAGCGGGTGGCCTCAAGTGGGTCGCCGCCACCGGCTCGTACGACGGACTCATTTTTTGTTGCAAGCCTGGCCCTTGAGGGTCCTCGTGGGACCCCTGCAGGGCGTATGGACGAGCAGAGGACACCACAGTCGTTATTGTTGGGGATGCTCGCATGACCTCAAGTTGGTTTTTTTTCACACCTCTTACATTTGGCCCGCAGATTTAATTTCAATTAGCTCGGTTCTAGCATTTTCAAGTTGTTGCAAAGCAATATTGTGAGCAGATCGCAGTTTAGCAATTCTGAGTGCATATCATGACAAGATAAACATTCATCAGGTTCAAGAGTCTTAACATTTGCAAGTTCTAGTTTCAGTTTACCAATTTTTGACTCTAGTTTCTTATTTTTAGTCATGACAAATTCTAGCGCTTCATCTTGACTAAGCAGTTGCTCATATATGGAATCATATCTAGCAGAAAGCTCATCATAAGAAAGAGATACCTCATCATCATCAATGTCGTCAGTGTCAGCCATGAAGCACATGCCAGTGAAGTCCTTGGCCTTCCCCTTCTTTTTGTCTTGAGGGGTCTTCTCCTCCTTATCCTCCTCGCTACCGGAGTCCACATCGCTCACGGATGGCTCTCCAAAAGCGGCAAGGACCCGGTGAGCGGCCTTTATGAGCTTGACAACATCAAACTCAGAGTTGTTCTCATAAGGCTTCTTCCAGGCTGTCTTCTCCTCCCTGTGCTTACCATTACCTTTTAGCTTGGGGCAATTGGCCCGGATGTGGTAGAGCTCTCCACACTCATAGCAAGTAACAGGGACACCTCTCTTTTTATTTCTCACATTGTTGTAAGCCCGTGTGAATTTTTTAGCTAAAAGGGCTAACTCAAACTCAGGGATACTCTCAGGCTCCTCTTCATGAATAGCAAATAAACAAGCAAATGAAAATCCAGAAGAAGATTCAAAAGAACCATCAGAAGCCTTTTTTAGAGGATCTGCTACCAAAGCTAAATTATCTTTATTGGGTTTATCAACTCTTTTAATTTCATGAGTCTTGAGCTTGCTATAAAGCAACTCCAAAGTAAGGCTCGAAAGATCAACATTCTCTTCTATAGCAGTAGCCTTCATCTCCCACTCCTTGGTGTTGATTGCAGCCAAGAGATGGGTGACATTTTCAGATTGAGAGTATTCAATATCAACAGCTTTCATCTGATTAATCACTTTATTAAAGCGACTGAAAATGTCATCGATGCTCTCTCCAGGACGCATCTCAAATTTGCTATAATCACGCTTATAGATTGTTTGACGCACTTTCTTAATTTGGGACGAACCCTCATGATATGTTTCGAGGGTGTTCCAAATCTCGTGCGCAGTTGTAAGATTACAAATCCTATCATATTCTTGTCTACCAAGCGCACCATATAAAAGATTCTTGGCCTTGTTGTTATTAGCCAAAAGAATCGCTGAAGCCGGTGTTGCAATTTCAGGAATAACAAGCGGGGCACGAACAACATCCCAAATAGCTTGTCCCTCGCTCTCAAGAAAGACTCGCATACGATTCTTCCAATAGGCATAGTCGTGCCCATCGAAGATATGCGGTTTAGTAGAAAACTTATCCATCGCCTAAAGTTCAGTGACCGGTTAAGATCAAGATTGAACTAACCGGGCTCTGATACCACTTGTTGGACCGAAAAGGCGACTAGAGGGGGGGTGAATAGGAGCACGCTCATTTTTTTCACAATATATGAATTCAACATAATTTCACTCTAATAGCTATGATGAAGCTATGAAGATCAATATACCAGTACAGCGGAAGACTAGTATTGAATCCAATTAAACCCCTAAGCAATGCGACAAAAATCAGCAAGAATCAAATCTAATCCGAATTTGGCGGTCAAGCAATTGTTGTCTTGGCGGTCCGAGTACCAAATCGGTCGACCCCGTGGTGTGGGGTGATCACCACGTGAGCTCGAGCGATAAAAACAGCCCGATGACGAAGTTGCAATTAGGTCTAACTTTTGATTCTCAACTCCAAACTTCACAAAACTTTGCACAGACCTTCTCTATGCTATTGAGGACCTATTCAATCGAATATAATGATAATTCTTGGATAGATCACGAGCAGTTGTCAATTGAGTAATGAAGGTCTAAAATCGGCAGAACGAAAACTTGATCCTAATGCTTGTTCGTGAGTGATTGATGATCAAGATGATCCTAGATAGATTCACATATATCACAGCAAGCTAATTCACGTGAAAGAATCAATCAAAAACTCGCGGATCAAAGAAAGCCCTAAAATCACGAAATTGAAAGCAAGAACGAAAAGAGACTTATCTCAAGCAAACCTTGCATAGATTAAATTCGTGATTCTTGTTGGATTACACCCACACCATCATGGATCAATGGTCAATCAAAGATCACGAAAATCACCTCAAACCATAAAGAGCCCTAGCCTCCACCTCAACTCCCCTAAGCCAATTAGGGTTTTGAAACCTAAAAGAGGCGAGAGATTCAAGAGCTAGATGGTGCGACCACCACCTCCTCCTATTTAGAGTGGAGGCTAGAACTCCTAGGGTTTGACTCCTAAACTAGACACATTCTGCCATTTTTTATTTGAACAAATTTCTATGGAAATACTTACTCAAATTATGTTCATTTGTTTTTGTTGATTATCTTTGGTGCTCTGGAATGAATACTACAATACATACTAGCTACTGCATGAAGACCATATCCGTGTCATTCCCTCCTCTTTTGGTATCTTGATCTTTACTGGATAACTGATTATACTCTATTGAGTTCCTCTGTAGCTTTAAGTGCTAACATATTGTGAATCTAATTATCTTTCTATGTCATTAACTTTGCATGGCCACCGTTTAACCAGCTATCTAGTCTTCACATTATGAAACTGAACCTGGTCTACGTTGAAAATTAATCTAGACTTGTCAAGTATAGGGTGTTAGGATCCTGATGCAATCAGCATGGGATCTATTTAGTTTATTTCCTTTGTTAGGCTTTCCATATTTAGTTTTGGTTTCCTAATGTGAGTCCGAGTACGTTTCCTACTAAGAAACGAATTAGATCAAAGAATCCAACTGCTTAGCCTATATAAAGGCACCTATGGTCTTGTAACTTAAACAACAAGAGCAATAAAGTAAGAGAAAATCAGAAAAGCTGCTGTTGTTCCGGCGGCACAAAAAATTTATTGTGTTCTTGTGTTCGCGTTCGAGGGTTCCATTGCGTTCACGTGTGTTCGTCTTCGGTTTGGGCCAACAATTGGTATCAGAGCTCTAGGTTCGAAACCCTATCTGCTACCCCAGGAGGGGTGATCTCGACTCGGGTGGAGCAGATGCATAGTGCTCAGTGGTGGAGTGCACGGCAAGGTGCGAGGAGGCGAGGTGCGAGGAGAAGCTGTGCGGCGCGGACAGGCAACGCGTGGCTCGGTCGGGCGACGACGGCTCTCGGCGGTTGCGGCACTACGCCTCGGGCGCACGAGGTGTAGCGCGTCATGTTGCAGCAGATGCCGTCCACGCAGGTTCAGAGACGATGGCGACACTTCGGACACGGCGGCATCAAGGCACCCGCTGGTGGGTTCGGTAACCTTCAATACCCAATGCTCACCGAGACTAACTATGGCTCTTGGGCGGTGAAGATGAAGGTGTACATACGCGCACAAGGGGTGTGGGCAGCGGTGGAAGGCAAAGAGCTGGTCGATGAGCGTAAGAACCAGATGGCTCTCGCCGCCATATTCCAAGCCGTGCTTGAGGCCATGATGATGGTCTTGGCCGAATATGAGACGACCAAGGAGGCTTGGGACACTATGAAGGAGATGCACATCGGCGCTGACCGCGTCAAGGAGGCACGAGCGCAGACTCTCATGAGCGAGTTCGATGTAATGAAGATGAAGAAGACTGAGTCCATCAATGACTTCGCCATGAAGCTGACCACCATCGTCAACGAGATTCGTGTCCTCGGAGACAAGATGGAAACCGTCGTGAAGAAGTTTCTTCGTGCCATGCTCGAAAAATTCTTGCCGATCGTCTCCACCATTGAGCAATTTGCGATATGAAGACGATGACGATTGTGGAGGTGGTTGGGCATCAAGGCATATTTTTACGCACAAAGGGACGACGACACGACGAGGAAGGTGGGCATCTACTACTCACTCGTGACGAGTTGGAATCCAGGTCCAATAAAGAGGGCGCCAACAACTCTAGCATGAAGAATCGCAAGTTCGACAAGACGAAGATTCGCTGCTACAACTGTCTGGACTACGGGCACTTCGCTTCTGAATGGCGTAATCCCAGAAAGAAGAAAGCGGAGGCGTATTTAATTGTGGCTGATGCTGAATACGAGCCAGCGTTACTCTGATGCTAAGTTGAGTCCGGGACGTTGAGGAGTTGTGTTCGCCGTCCTGAGTCGAGTCTGTTGAGTTGAGTATGGGACGTTGAGGAGGTGTGTTCGCCATCCTGAGTGGTGTCCGGGATATTGAGGAGGTGTGTTCGCCATCCTGTGCCGAGTATCAGTTGGGCAAGTCGTAGTTGAGACCGACTGCCGCAACAAGTTAGAGTCGGCAAGTCTAGATTAGTGGGGATTGTTGGAAATTAATTTAGACTTGTCAAGTCTAGGGTGTTAGGATCCTGATGCAATCAGCATCGGATCAATTTAGTTTATTTCATTTGTTAGGCTTTCCATATTTAGTTTTGGTTTCCTAATGTGAGTCCGAGTACGTTTCCTACTAAGAAACGAATTGGATCAAAGAATCCAACTGCTTAGCCTATATAAAGGCACATATGGTCTTGTAACTTAAACAACAAGAGCAGGAGAAAATAAAACGTTCGAGAGTTCCATTATGCTCGCGTGTGTTCGTCTTGGTTTGAGCCAACAGGTCTATGCCATTGGGATATTTTGTCACATCATCCTAAGATCTAGAACATATCCCCATGATATCCACAACAAGTGATATCTCTCAGGTTAGTCTACGTTGTGTCGTGATTTTCAACTCTTCTTTTGAAACGTAGCAGAACTCTCTCCAAGATGAGATGTGCATACTGCTTACAATCATATACCATGTGATAAAAGGCAATTATACCAACGGAGCTGACTATTTGATATTTTTAATCTTTTCCAATTGTATATGGTTTACATTTCATAGTTTGCATTTTGTGGTTTTGCTACTATCCTTATTCTGGTAATGTATTTTATCAGGCAAATGCTTTTCAAGACTCAATGCTTTGATATTAGGAATTGTGCCGCTTCACATATGCCAATAGGCCAATATTAACTCCCTTGCCCCCATCTGTTGATTTACCTTGTGACATGTTGTTTCATTACAAATGGTTCCACTCAGAACTTTGCAGTTGGATTTGTCAGTATATCACAGAGATGTCATAGATCTAGTGCACAAACAACCATGCTTATGAAACCCTTTTGTTTTCATATATGAATAATTGAATATTAATTTCTAATGGAAACACAATGTTCTGCTAATTTTAGGATTTTCTTTTACCTGCAAACCTGGGATATTTGCTTGTCCAAAGATACTCATTTGTTGAAATAGGCTTGTGTATGTGCTGCTCTCTTGCTTTGATAGAAAAAGGTTTTTGATAGAAGAGTTACTTGTGTTAGCTTATTCTTTTTAATTAGTTTTATACTTTATTGCATACATGTAATGTAAATATTTGTTCATATCCATGCTAGCAGCTTCTGCTCCAAGTGGTGTTAGAGAACCTGCTGTGGCGATCATACTTTGCTCTTGCAAATAAATAAAATTGCATATCGATTATATGATTTTTATGGTGAAACAAACATGTATAATTTGTTGCTTGTATAGGTGAAACTTGTTTACAAAACAAGTATGAAGCTCTAACAGATTTGAAATTGATGTTGATCTGCTATTGAAATATTATCCCACTATCTCATAATGTAGATGGAAACTGCTGATGTAACTCAATAGGTGTTGCACACACATTGTTGTTTCCTTGTAAGAGCTTTCTTGTTGTTTAAATTGTAGTGTTGCCTTGTGTGGCTCCCTGGCCTCTCTTTTCATGTGCATCTTCTATTTTCCCTCCCTTGTTGCACTACATGGTGAATCTAGTGAATTGATTATTTTTTACCTTGTTATATTCCTTTATAGGACCCATGGATGGTGAAGTGGATGCATTATTGCAGTTACCACTTAATGTTTGTTATGTGCCAAGTCCATATTCTTCTACCGGTAAAAAAGAATAGTAATGTAAAGTACATTGCTTATTTCATATTATCCTTAGCTTGCCTTCTATGTTGTTCTTCACAGTGGTGGCTGTGATTATTGTGTTTGGTGGTTTCAGGTTTGGAGAAGGGAAGTGGTGGTGTTGTTGCTACTAGATCAAAGGAAAGCGTTGCCTTTAAGCCAAGGTTGAGTGCTAATCTGTACCTTAGTTATAATCTTTGCACCTAAAAACTTGTAAACAATTTAATTTGAATTTGCATTAGCTTGATACACACAATTTCAGTAATAGTATAGTTCAATTTTAGTTTTCTGTATGAGTTGATCATAAAGTGTACTATTTTTCTGTAGGTTAGAACAAATGTTTTGTTTAAGTTATCTGTAAGGGTTCATCAAGTTTATTGTTATTTTGTCTATGTTAGAATAAATCTTTTGTTTCAGTGTATTTTGTTTTTTTCTGTATAAGCCCTCTGTGTTCAGTTAATCTTTTTTTTCATTCTCACCTTTCTTATTCCTCCTACTTCAGCATGGTTTTTTTTTCCATTACTTCTAGTATTGTCTATCCATTGTTGTCTAATAGAGCTTGCGTTATTTTTTTATTAGATTGCTCTATTAAGGCTTTGAGGTAGCATTAAGTCAAGTTTTTAAATGATTCCTTTAAGCAGTTCTTTTTAGAATTTCAATACTAATTATTGTTGTGCATTCTTCTCATGTGTTGTTCTAACTATGATATGTTTCAAATTTGTTTGCATTCATTTGTGTGAATCAGAACAATGGCATATATATATAACTAATGAGCAAAATCTGCTAGAGTTGAAGTTGCATACAATTTAAACTAAACTTGCATATCCATGCAATATGCAATTTTAGTTCATTTTTAGTGCAATTTCCTTTCAATCTTTGTATAAGTAATTAGTATCAATAATTTTCATTTTAAGCATTTTTAATAAGTCACTTTTATATTGGCCTTTAGTGCTTTCAAGTAGTTAAATCAAATGATTGTGAAGTATTAACTAGTTCACCTAGGTCACAACATTTATGTCAATGCAACATTTTCAGTATTATACTCAAGTTACTAGACTTCAAGTTGCTAGATATATATATCAGTTTTTGTATTTGTAGGGGTTTACCGAAGTTAATTTACTTTTTCTATTTAAATTAGAAAATTTTCTGTCTTTGTCTTTTTCTCTTTCTCGAGTACTTCAGCCGCCTTTCTTTCTTAGTTTTGGTTAGTTGATGATGTTATGTGAAGCATCTAGTCATTTATGTATCGGTTAGAATTTTAAGTATATATATATATATATATATATATATATATATATATATATATATATATATATATATAGGAAGCTTTTTCCTACTCGGAGTAGTTATCCTATTAGTATCTCGTAGGGAGTATAGTATGTATGTGTAGTATACAGTATATAAGACCACCTAAGTGGTATTTACACCTTTCAGAGTGGTATGTATAATTTTTGACATACTCCTTTTTAGCGAATATGAGCGTATTTATAAAATATGCTAAAACTACGGACTCTCTTACAAATTTTTCATATAATTCGCATTGGAGTATCTTATAATTAGTATATGAGTATACCCAAAGTGATAAATGAGTATGTCAAGTTGTTTTAGGTGGTATATCAAAGGTGGGAGTAACTACACCCGGGAGTAGAAAGTATTAATCCTATATATATATATATATATATATATATATATCATTTTCTATAAATTTGCGTTTACATGATCTATAATAAATTGTATTATCAGTGTGCAATTTTGTATAAATAATTTTCATTTATAAGTTGCATACTATTTCAATTAAACTTTTAGATTCATGCAGTGCACAATTTTAGTGCTTTGTCCGTGCAAGTATCAATTTGTCTTACATTTGGAATGACTTGTCATTCTTTTATGAAATTTATTCATTGGGATAATGTTTTGGCTTAATCTAGTCTGGTTAGCCTAGTAAGGATTATTTGTAAGCAAGTACTATGCATTTTCGGTACAAACATTCATATGGTTATAAACTATAAAAAATTGGCTTCTTAAAAGTTGCATACCTTTTAAACTAAATTTATAGTACCAAGTGCTATGCATTTTCAGTACAAACTGACTAAAAATTCTAAGGTTTAGGATTTTGTTTTTCTAGGTTAGAATTGATTTTTTGTTTCTGTGTTCAGTAGGTGTTCACCTAGTTTGGAACATTTTAAGATTTTTTATTTAGCTAGTTTAGGATTTTTTTTTTGTTTTGTCTAGGTTAGATTTGTTTTTTTTTTGTTTCTGTGTTCAGTAGGGGTTCACCTAGTTTGGAAAAAATTGTTTAGCTTAGATTTTTTTTTTGTTATCTTCTGTATGTTGTTATCTTTTATCTCCTTGCGTTGTATCAAGAACAACTTGGTCCCTGCTAGTGCCTTTGGAAATTCATAGTATATCCATGATTTAGATAATACTTCTGATTTCTGTACACACCAGTTCAAATAGTCCAAAAAGCACATATTACATGAGGCACATATTAGCTACCTCAGGTTACATTGTTTTCATTCTTTTTCATGGCCATGTTTAGAGATGTAAGATTTTTAATCAATACTTGCTACAATGAAGAGTCTCTTGTACATGCTCAATTCCTGTTTCTCACTTTTAATATTATCTTATTATGTTTGTATGGGTTTAGTAGGGGCTCACCAAGGTTAGGATATTTGTTGTCTAGCCTAAAATTATTTTTCTATTTCTGGTGGGATCCAACAAGGTTATTACAAGAAAACAAATCTATGGAAATAACATATATATGAAAAACACCTGTCAAATTATATATTGCATACCATTTTAATTAAAATTTCAGTGTTAGGTAATGAGCAATTTTAGTACAACTTTTGTGCAAAATCCGTTGTTGGCATATTTAATATGTTTCTTTTTTTTGTATTTGTCTTTTGTAGGTTTCGTCTAGAAATAATCTATCTTGTGTCTACCTTAGAATAAGCCTTTTGTATTTGTCTTATGTTTATATAAATATAGTTTGAGAATTTTAGTGTTCGGAATCCTGCAATTTTATCTTGGCACAATCATGTTTCTGTGTTTTGCTAGGGGTTCACTTGGCCTAGGATTTGTCTTTGTGTAGGATAGACTAATGTTTTCTTTTTTTGTTTGTTGTCAGGGTTCACCTAGACTAGGACTTTTCTTCCCAGGATAGAATGATATTTTTTGTTTCTATAAGTCTAAAAGTTTCCAAGGATAAATTGTTCATTGCGTTCTGTAAATATAGTTTGAGATAGATGTATTTGAGATTGATGTTTCTGTAAATATATTTTGAGATTATCTTCTGTTTTAGTTAACAGTTTTGAGCTACTTTGGTGTGCTAGTCATGAACTTAACATATTGGCCTGATTTTTTTATATAAAAATTCAACAGTTGATGAATTGAGGTCGGAAACTTGTGTCTTCGCTTACGGTTGGATGTTCGTCTTTATGGGATAGATAAGTAGAAGATGAAATTGGTAGTCTGTTGGATACTTGGATAGACAAGACAGTGAGGGCCGACTGACAGATGTGTGGAGGCAACACAACCAACTCCCTCCTAAAAAATTCAACTCGACACTGCCTGTTGGAAAGGCTGATAATTTTCCAACTATCGCGTAGAAATTTCACTGTTTTCTGTAGAATTCCTAGGAAGATTCCTGTGTTCTAATCAGCCTTCAGATTTTAAGTGTTTTTTTTTGGTGAGGAAAGCTGTGAAGCTTTTTGATGACGCTAATTAATTAGGTGGGAATTATTTAATCCGAACATGAGTAACAACTACTAATGTCAATTTTGTTCCCTAAAGCTGAACCCGAAGAGTACAACACTTAACCCAAAGCTTCGGCATGCAGAGCAACCAACTGGTACTGATTAGCTAACCTTTTGAGCTGTAGTTGCATAACATCCTATCCTATCCTATGTAAGGACGCAATAATTTAGGGCTTGATTAGGTGATGTGCATCTGGTTAGGAGTTTAGGTCGAGTCTGGTAGCCGGTGGGCTCGATTGGGATAAAGAATCACGCAAAGCTGCCCTGGTCAAAACTAACATGCCAAGCTTCCTTTTGGGGCAAAGAAAATAATTAATATCGGTGTCAATAGACTTGTGATTGATTAACCCATATGTTATTTTTATATTAGATGCTATTTTTCCTTCTAATTTATACATCTTTACTGTGTTACCTGCGTACGTTGTTGCTTCATGGTTACACTCACTCAACGGCCTGATGACCCAGTGTGCATGTCCTGCCAGAGAATCTTCCCCGTTCTGGCGACCAACCTGCATGGTTGCGCTCTTGATTGCGTCGTCAGGCACGCTTAGTTGACGCCTAATTAAATTACTATATAGCAACAAGCTGGAAGTGTTCCAGTATTCCTTTTGATATGTCTCAGGGTGAATCACTTTCGCCCGGTCAAACAATGAAAAGTTGCCCGACCAAGGCCAATGCTGCAACGCGACCACGCGCGGAACGAAACGTTTGTGTCGACTAGTACTTGCTTCTGCAGAATAAAGAAAAGAAACAAGTTCAAACAACACGATCGAGCGTGCAATCGTACGGCAGCACGGGACGACCGAGTGAGGAAGAAGGGGGGGAACCAACCATGTCAGTATGTCACCATGTGGAACCGTCTACATTTCCACTTACCCAATCGGTGACAGAGTGACAGTGAGTTAATTGATCGACTACTGAGTTCTGAAACGATCAAGTTTGCAGCAACCACTCGTGGCCAAGTCCCAGCCTTGCACGCCTGCGAATCTTCGGATGGAACACTTTGGCGGCCAAAATGTAACATCTCGCTTTCAGACGGCGAATAGTAACTACCATTGGTCGTTTGGAGTTCAACCTTATTTCACATTAGCGATTATTTTCAAAAAAAAATCTCAAACCTCAGCCTTGTTTCAAATTTTGGATTCAAGTTCGAATTTGAACCTCGGTTCAAATTTTCAACTTCTTCCTTCTCTTTCGGGCTCAGCCCAATTCTTCCCTTGAGCCCAACCCACTCTTTCTCTCCCTTGTTTGGCCCTTTTCCCTCTTTAGACCCAGGTCATCCCTCGAGTCACCTCCTGCCATCCACGCCACTCCAAAGCATGCCCCTGTGCCCTCGCCGTGCACGCGAGCCGCCTGCAGAGCCACCTGCTCGCTCGATCCGTCACTTCACCATCACCAGCCACACCTGCCCTGGCCATCTTACTCGCGCCCTCGTCAGCACCTACTCCCCCGCCCTCTGTGCCCCGGCTCACCTGCCCTTTGCGCCTCGCACGCACGCACGCCCTGCGCCCACCTACCTCCGCCCCGTCACTTCGTCCTGCCGCGCAAGTCGTCGTCGCACCTAAGCTTGCCAATGCACCCACACTATGACCACCTCGGGACCAAGCTCCCCAACAGCTCCCTTGCTTCCTTGCACGGCTATAAGAGGACCCCAACACCTCCCCTTTCCCTCCCCATCTTGCTTTCCCCCTCCCGCTAGTAAGCCTCCACCAAGCACAGTTGGAGCCGACGCCGCTGCTCCCGTTTCGGCCGAGCTACCTCGCCGGCGATTCGTCGCTTCGGTGAGCACCTCGCCCGGCCTACCCCGTCACCGGGTGCCCCACGACGTGAGGAAGCCATCCCCACCTCCCTTCTTCCTCCTCTTCGGCGAGGAGCACCCCGCGTAGCTCTTCTCGCTCCACCTCCGGCCCTTGCACCGCCGCCTCTACCCTGAGCTTCCCCGCCGTAGCACAGCCCATGCGCGCCGCGCCTCCTCCTTGCCGCCGCCTCAACTCGCCTCCGCTGTCGTCAGGTGCCCTCACCCCACCACCCATGCCCTGCCTCGCCTCCCAAGTCGTGAGCACCGTAGCTCCCTGTGTTGTCGGAAGTTCAAGCAGGAGCCAGTCTTTATTTAGCAAATTTTGGTCCCAAAGGGCTATTTAATGCTTAGCCTTGAGTTAATGACCACTTGGTTTAAGCTTGCCAATGAGCCCACACTGTGACCACCTCGGGACCAAGCTCCCCAATAGCTCCCTTGCTTCCTTGCACGGCTATAAGAGGACCCAGCACCTCCCCTTGCCTTCCCCACCTTGCTTTCCCCCTCCCCGCTAGTAAGCCTCCACCAAGCACAGCCGGAGCCGACGCCGCTACTCCCGTTTTGGCCGAGCCACCTCGCCAGAGATTCGTCGCTTCGGTGAGCACCTCGCCCGGCCTACCCCGTCATCGGGTGCCCCACGACGCGAGGAAGCCATCCCCACCTCCCTTCTTCCTCCCCGCCGCCAAGGAGCACCACCGCCGCCACTCTTCCTCCTCCACCCACGACCGCCGCCGCCCCGCCACCTTGGCCAGACCCAGGCTTCACCGGCTTCCCCTCGCCCGCGCGTAGCTCGTGCGCGCACCGCCCTCCTCCTTGCGCCGCCGCCTCTAGCTCCGCCTCCGCCGCTGCGGTGCCCTACCGGCCGCACCACCACCACCCATGCCCTCAGCTCGCCTCCCCAAGTCGTGAGCGCCCGTAGCTCCCTTGTGTTGTCCAAGTTCAAACAGGAGCCGGTCTTTATTTAGCAAATCTTGGTCCCTAAGGGTTATTTAATGCTTAGCCTTGAGTTAATGACCACTGGTTTAGTTCTTTTAGTATAGGTCTCGCGTCAGTCTGGCTGACTTTGTCGGTATTTACGTGCATCCTATATTATCTTAGTTTTCGGGTAATATTGGACGCACACGGGTTTCCCTAGTTGCTTGCTTGTGGAGAGGTGTACTCTCACTCTTTTGCTTCTGTTGTCTCTTCCGCTACTTTTGTAATATAATCAATTTGACATGTTCGGCTCTTATTGTAAAACTTGACCCGATACGATCTATGTAAACTCTGATGTGTTAAATTAATGAATGATATGAATTTACGTAATGTATAAAATGATTCAGCAAGGTGTTTGTGAGTACTGTCTACTGATTCAGAAAATAGCATATTATTTTCACAGAAAATTCAGGATTAGAAAATCCGGATCCAACACAAACAGTAGCTCATAGCGAGTCAACTTGCAACGAAACGCCGTGTTTTTCTCGCAAGATATTATGGGAGATTTGGGTAAGACATCGGACATGTATGGAGCGTTGGAGGCTACTTGACAAGTAGACGGAATGAACCCGACAGCAACTAAAGGGATGGAAGCGAGTCAGCGGTTGGGATCCTCGATCCTGCTTGCTAGCTTAATCTGCAAGGGAAGAGGAAGAACCGGAGCATCCTTGGAGAAAGCAGTGACCAGATATATAAAAAGTCTGCGGTTTGAAGTCCTGGACGGTTAAGTTCCTTACAAGATCTCTTACGGTACACTCAATTTAATACATGTCACTCATTATTTTTAATCTAATAATTCAGATTAGTTAAGATTTAATTATACTACATCTAGTAGTATGAGTAGTATAATCCCCAATGAGTATAATTGTATTGTCAATGTGAGGATCGCAGGACAAAAGAGTAATATTTTCAATAATAGTTAAAAAGTTCATAATACCCTCACCAATAAAATAATAAATACAAAAAAATAGTCTATTATATCGTTAGCAAATCAATTATCAAATTTAATTTATAATACCACTGTATACTTACTAGTCGAATTTACTGTAAAATTTATATCCGTTATAGCTTGGGAGCTCGGCTGTCCAAAATCAAAATGCATGCGTGTTGTTTTCAGAGGCGAAGTCGTGTGGAGTTTGTGCTTACACCGGCAAGCAAGAATGCAAGATGCTGCTTTTGGGAGTAGCTAGAGACAAGGTACATGCTATGGTGCATGCAACTTGTCATTTTAAAACGGTGAGAGGTTGAAGGTAGGAGAAACTATATAGACATGCATATGATCTGTTTTATCGGGATCAATGCTATATAAGATAAATCTATATTCCGTGAATCCATTGCCGCTCGCAGAAAGATTGTATACATGGAATTCTCATTATCCTCCCGCTTCACGGTGTACTAAACAGAAGATCACGAAACATAACTGGTGCCAATACCGATCGCAGTTCATACAGTAAACATGCCAACAGTGACCTTGTGAGAATAGATTACTAGATTGATCTTGTTTTCGTGTTGTATAGATAGACATCCTAGTGATTAGGCAGGATAGCCCAGAGAATCAAGATCGTATCATCCTTATGTTTTGGTTATGGAACAGTGTCATCCTGTTTGTTTAGTCTTTTGTCTGGCTTAAAAGTAAAAAGGCATAAGCCTAAATAACAGGTGACTTTTTCATCCAGTTTATAAAAAACTTAAGTCATTTTAAGCCTAAAAGTCATAAACCATGAGAGATATACTTTTTTGGCTTTTGCGGAATAAAATATCCATTTACCACTAAACTTCGTTGAAATTGCCTTCAAAATGTCATTCATATATAAGTGCAAACCATTTCATTTTTTTCCTCCTGCTTCCGTTCTTCTCCTCCCGTTAGGCTCCTCCTCCCAACCCCTCCGCCGCCGCCTCCTCTCTCCTTCCCCCAACGCTGCATGCTTATTTATATTCAGTTTAATTTAAACTCTTGTTTTAAATTTATAGTTATGCCTAAATCCTTTGTATGGCCAACATTGACATTGAATTGAATATATTTATCACCTTAGATAAAGCCTAGTTGATGCAATAGTATGAATTAGGAATATTTGTAAAAAAATGATGCAAAGACATACTTAGACCAAAAGTGTTTAATTTTGGAATTTAGCCAAGTATTCAATTTAGTTTAAAAATGAGTCTATGGCATTGTTTTGCCATAGAAATTTGTAAATAATTTGTGAAACAAAATAAATTTAAAACTGATTTAGACGGAGCTAATTTGGAAAGATGGTGGGTGCAAGTTTATGCACGGGATCAATTCAGCGAATGGTTGAGGCCCAGGGGTTTAGTTGGAAGTTGCCCAGTTAAATAAGGACCAGTTTGAGAGTCGTTTTTTGTTAAGCTCCACTGTATTACCACAAGTTTGAAATGTGACAGATCTGGCTAACTAAACTACAATATTTCATCGTGATTGTGTCATTTTGAGGTGTGGGTGTCGTGAAGGCCTACTTTTAGTACCCACATAGGCGCAAGAGGGGGTTACCGTTTGGCGTGAAACATACGGTAACAAAACCTTAGCAGGCATAACTACGTTGAAATAGTGTAGGGTAATGGCTTTGTGATGGTCGCTTAGTTGCACGCCTACGGAAGCGTATCTTAGCCGACATATTAAGCAGACTATCTCTTGTGGGTAAAGTTGTACAAACTCTGCAGAGTGAAAAACTATTCGAATAGCCGTGTTCACGGTCATGGACATGCTAAGCAAAGCCACTCAAAGTTAGATTTTGGATTTTGATTTAAAAATGATTTAACACCATGTTTTTGAATAGTTTATCCAAATGGGAAATTGGACAAGCAGCCGGTGTTAAGGGGGTTATTCCTTCACCAATTGTGTATAGAGGTTTATCTTGCACTCAAAATGATGATTAAAAATTTAAAAACTAATTTCTAGATATGGAATATTTGCCTTGAAACTTAGTAAAGATATTTAAACAAAAATATAGCTTTACGCAAACTTAGCCATATAGACCACCTTTTGTCATACCTTTATGCATTATATCTTGTTATTGGGTATAACTTACGGAGTACGTTTCGTACTCACCTTGATTAATAAATTATTTATCAAAGGAGGAATACTACGTGGTTGGTGAGGACTTGACGGCTAAGCTGCGCCCCAGACAATTGCCTGTGGCGTATCGTGTGGCCTACTACTACTACTTTATGTTTCCGCTATACTTTTCTTTTGGCTTTGCACCCTTTTGTAATGTGTGATATGTACTTGCTATTATTTTTGATGAACTGTGTAAACTAGTTGCTCCTGGGAAAGTGTGGAAAACACAGAGAATCTGGGATCCTTCTACTCCTAGGTTCAATAAAGATGGTATCAGAGCCATATTGACTGTAGGCCACAACCATAGCTAAAATAGACAAAACCTAAGGTGTGGTCAGAACATTATCATGTGCAAATGGGTTTTTAAACTCAAACGACAAGTTGATGACTCTATTGGGAGATACAAAGCGTGTCTTATGGCAAAGGGTTTCAAACAACGGTATGACATTGACTACGATGACACATTTAGCCCGGTTGTCAAACCGGCTACAATTCGACCAGGTTCTCTCCCTTGTCGTGTCCCAAGGATGGTGTTTGCACCAAGCTTGTGTGAAAAATGCCTTTTTGCATGGAGATCTTCAAGAAAAAGTCTACATGAGTCCGCCTCATGGGTTTGAAGATGTCTCCCATCCACAATTCGTGCGCGAACTGGATAAGGCTATATATGGACTTAAACATGCTCCACGAGCATGGTACTTTAAACTTAGTTCCAAGTTGCAAGAACTTGGTTTTGTACCGTCCAGAGCTAACACTTCCTTATTCATCTATTGTATCTTCTGTATCTTAAGCATATTCAGAAAAATGGTATGAAAATATATTGTTCAAACTCCACTCTTGTGAGTGCCTTCTCAGATGCTGATTGGGCTGGCTGTCCTGATGATCGTTGGTCCACTTGAAGATTTGCGGTGTTTTGGGTGCTAATATTATTTCGTGGAGTTCTAGGAAGCAGCTCATTGTGTCCCGTTCAAGCACTGAATCAGAGTACAAGTCTCTTGCCAATGCCACCGCAGAAATCGTTTCATTCAATCGGTTCTTGGAGAACTAGGTGTGTTTAAGTCCAGACAGCCTTCACTTTGGTGTGATAATCTAGGCACAACATGTCTGTCAGCAAATCAAATGTTTCATGCTAGAACCAAGTATATTGAGGTGGATTTCCATTTTGTACAAAAACGTGTGGCTCGTAAGGCTTTGGAGATTCGGTTCATTCATTCTCAAGATCAACTAGCAAATATCTTCACAAAAACTGTACCATCAGAAACATTCAGAAGACTTCGGTCCAATCTCAACTTGATATCCGTGAAGTTGCGATTGAGGAGGCCGTGAAAATAGATTACTATATTGATCTTGTTTTCATGTAGTATAGATAGACATCCCGGTGATTAGGCAGGATAGCCCATAGAATCAAGATCGTGTCATCCTTTTGGTTGTATCCCTGATTTCCCTGATGTTTCGGATATGAAACAGTGCCATCCGGCACACTATATAACACAGAGCAGAGACAGTGTTTGCTTTGCGCGCTTCATGCTATCCCAATCATTCTCTCTCTCGTTTCTTCACTGACCTGACTTGCTTTCTGTAGAACAGAATAGCGGACACATGCGCCAACGTAACACAGCACGCGTACAGTAAAAACGATCCCTGCGGCGAGATAAAACGAGCAGGTGTGATGCTACTGCCGCGAACCGTGTGAAAGCACGCCGAATAACTAGTGCTCTGCCACCATTGAACAGTTTTGAGCACCAAGCTAACCGGCCGGCGTTGACGGTAGATATCCTATAAGATTTTGTCGAATAAGAAAACTGAACAACGTACCATGGCTTTCAAAAAACAAAAACGAAGATAATCCCAACGAAACAAGCATCCGGGACGAGTAAGCGTATGGGTTGCGATGGCCATAACGAGCTACATCGATCGCAAGGTAAAATCAAAAAATGATTAGTAAGCATTCGTGTGTGTTGTAATACTTACGATTTACTACATTCGTAGCATATGAGATAAGATGAAGCATAATGATTACAATTCATTTTGCTAAGCTATCGAAATCTAGCATATCTGTTGTAACCAAACTCACAGAAGAATCTGATGAAAGAAAAGTACGGCATTGGCAGTAGTGTATTCTAAAAATATTTCACCATGCAAGTTATTTTAAAAAAACTAACCGGTCTTAAATCAATCTATCCACATGACATGTTTTCCTGGAGCAGTTAGCACTATTCAATAACACGATGGGAGATCATAAGCACAAAGGATGACCAACTGTATAGTACAAAATAAAATAAAATATTTTTCGACAAAAGATCGCATATGCTCTCTGACCAACAAACTCGCTTGCAACGAAATAAAGAAAAATTACAAAATAGTATGGCTTTCACTTCATAGTTCTACAAATCAGAAAATAGATGGCAATGAGGAAATATTGCAATGGACATTGAATCAATCCAATCAATTCTTTATTTAACATATGGAGGAACTGAAAAGCACCAAATCTACGGCGGAATTGAAACATATCATCTAGAACAACTAACACCGGAAATCGATATAGATTGGCTATACACTAAAACCAAGTGTCATACAACCAAAAGACCCTAGTTATTATGATTCGCTATCCTAATATCCACATAAACTATTAGACATCACTCATGAATTCTAAAATCCCTACCGATGCAGTAGCTCTCAGCCGCCGGAAGCTATCGAATGCATGCCAAATAAATTGCCTGAAACGCAACCATCCCATGCGCAAACTGCTGCGCAAGTACGGCTCGTTCGTGATAGCTAGCAGTTGGTGACGAATCAAATGGATTAGCCGGTTTGGCTAATGCTGGCCCAGGCCCGGCCGTGAGCCAGTACTGGTAGGTGCTACTGGTACTATCCTTACTTCAGGGGGCAATGCAGATGTTTGCTGATTTTTTTTTAAAAAAAATAATAATACATTTTTAATAAAATTATATAAATAAATATCGTTTAATAAAATTACAAAAATAAGTTTCTGTCGTCAATTCATTTGGCAACATTTGTCGCCGAATAAATTGTGGCAATGTGCCTCTCTGTCGAACCTATCGCCAAATGAATCAAAGCAAAGGTCGTCACTAAACAATATCGCCAATCCATCAAATCGCCGATCTTATGAATATATAAAGAAAAGGAGAAAAATGGCACGTATCTTCTGGAAAGTAATGAGATTGCTATTTATTGCTATGAACTGACTATTACAATGGGTTTCTGTAACCTAAACTGAAGACTAACCCGGGAATACAATGCTATTCTAAGAGTGTTTCCCAATCTATATTCACTGTTCTGGCCTCCTCCACTTCAGTTCGCAGTCATCCTTATGTAGTTGATGAAGCATTGGCAGTTGTCTCTGGGAGAGACGCTGTTTGAGAAGCGGCGCGTCTGGTCGGAGAGAGGCGTCAGTTCACAATGTGTCAACTGCTGTACGGTTATATGTCAGTGAGCCATTTGATCGTATTCATGTGTCTTAGAGTTACGTATCGTCGCGTGGTGTGGAATATACAGTACATGTTCCATTCTTCACACGGTAGAGGATATATCTGGCGCTAGATCCAGATATCAGTTTAAAGCATTGTGAACTTTTGACTGGTCGGAGACAAGATTGGGAACCTTCTCCAACCGAGTTTCTCCAAGCGGTGAGGATGGAGAAATTCGTATTTCTCGATATATCGAATGCGCTGGACTTCAGTTCACTCCTTTCTTTTCCAAGTTTTGGAGTATTATGGAGTAGAACTGGTCAATCTGGGTATGCTCAAGCGCAAGCCTAAGCGATGTTAGTTTGACCCAAATCTTTTATTTCGAATTCCAACCCCAGGTAAGAGCTTACTTTCTTAATAACTTCTAGGGTTCCAATGATATTCAGATCATCTTCATACACTGAGATTATACAAAATCTATCTTGGGATCGTCGTATAAATATACAGGGATAATTCTCATTGTTCGTGTAGCCTTTCTTGCATAGAAAGTCGCTTCGAGCGATTATACCACATTCTACCTGATTGCTTCAGTCCATACAGTGACTTTCTGAGTTACACACTGTATAGATTTCTATTTGCTCTATCTTGGTTCGGGACAGGGATACATTCCGGTATCTTCATATAAATGTCCGAATCCAAATTTTTATAAAGTATGCAGTTACCACATCCATTAATTTCACTTTTAACTTTAAGTTCACTACCATTGAGATAAATATCTAAAGGTAATTCCGCCTATGACCGGGGAATATGTTTCTTCATAACAATCTTCTGGACGTTGAGTGAAACCTTGTGCAACGAGCCTTGCTTCTTTCATTTCTCTTTCGAACAAATACCCACTTATGCCCTACGGGGTGCACATGGGGAGGTGTGCGGCTTACAGGCCCAAACACCTCTATTTTATTTAGAGAGAATAATTTAGTTTCTATTGCATTCTTCCAATCTTCTCAATCTGATCTTTTCTTACATTTAGCGAGCGATGCAGGCTCTGGATCAAGATCGATAATTGTGGAAATTTTCTTTGCAAAGTAAATGTCGACATTGGCTGTTGGCTTATTCATAGATTCTCCTGTGGTCACATAATTTATAGCTATTTCTTCATAGGGCGATACTTCTACTTACTCACTGCTGCTTTCAATTGCGGGCCAAGTCCCTTTAGTTTTTCAGCTCCGATGTGTGTGTGCACATCCATGCTGATGTCTCCCTTCATGGGGATGTTCAATTCTATTATGTCTTTCTGAAGGTTCCATACCGGTACCAGGTCTCAACTGGCTCCCCTTCTGGTTCTGGGGTACTTTGGTGATCGGCTGTGTCAAGTCCTTCTTATCGTTTTTCACTAGGCATCCTCGGTTACTTTGGATTCGAGGGGCCGGAGTTCTCGTCCTTTCAGAGGCCTTAGGACGGGATTAGTGATACCTTCATCGGTATTTCAACTCTCTCCGTTGCATTGCATACAGGCATATGCGACTTGGTCACACTCTTCAAATCCCTAAAGTGGTTTGGCAGTTGGTTCGCTAATGCTTGCAAATCAATTATCTTCTGGACTGCAATTATCTTCTAGACTTCAATTATATTCTGGACTTCTCTATTTGCTTCACTAGTGCGCTGGTCATATGCATGGATTTCAATTATCTTCTAGACTTCAATTGTCTTCTAGACTTCAATTATCTTCTGGACTTTAATTGTCTTCTAGACTTCAATTATCTTCTGAAATTCTCTATTTCTCGATATTTTTCATCAAGTGTTGATTTCCTCCCCCCTAATGACGAGAAATAATTCTCATCTAATATGCTATCAGCGAAGTAGGCTGCATGCAAATCTCCAGTCGTGGGGTCCAAATACCTGATTATGGATGCTGTCTCATAACCAACATATATCCCAGACTTTTGGAGAGTGTCCATTTCAATTTGCTGTGGTGGTGGTATAGGTACATAAACTTGCAACCGAACCTTCAAAGATGAGAAATTTTCAGTGTTGACCCTTGCGCTAGTTGCATAGGTGAATGTATGTTATATGCCGGTGGTCTAAAATTGATGAGAGTTGCTGCGTGCAGGATTGTGTGTCCCCAACATGTAGTTGGTAAATAACAATTCTACTAGTCCATTCTGGGTGTGGACATGCGGTACGGGATACTCAATTTTAATTCTCATTTTCACACAATAATCATCAAATGCCCTCGAAGTAAATTCTCTAGCGTTGTCCATTCTGTTGGACTTCACATGATGACCAGGGAAATTATTCTTAATGTTAATTATCTACGATATTAGCTTTGCAGAAGCGGGGTTTCTCGTAGACAATAAACAATCGTGCGACCATTTCGAGGAAGCATCGATGAGCACCATAAAATAACTAAATGGCCATGACAGTAGCTGTTTAGGACCGCAAATGTCTCCTGGATACAGTTCAGAAATGCAGGGATTTCATCCTTTACTTTTAGAGTAGATGGTCTAGTAATCAGTTTCCCGGTGGCTCATGCAGGGCACACAAAATCTTCATAATTCGGGAAGTTCTTTACATTGACATTATGTCCCTGTGAATTGTTAATTATATTTCTCATCATCCTAAGACCTAGGCGACATGATCTATCATGCCAGAGATAGAAGAGTTTCAGAGCTTCTAAATACAGTTTTTAGAGCAGTATAGGCTGCAGATGCCTTAATATTAGTGTAGTATAGCCCATTTTCAAATGAAGGAAGTCGTTCTAATACCATTTTTATACTTTCTTCACACTTTGTAATGAACTGGTATTCCTTATCATGCTATTCTTCAGTCTCTACGTGGAAACCGTTAGCGCGAATATTCTTGAAAGTTCTAGTCGATTATGGGTAAAACAAGGCTTCTTTAATGACCAAAGTTGTATCCTGTTGGGAGTATAATTGTGGCCCTTCCTGAGCCTATTATACAAGTTTCGCTGCCTGCGATTGTCGTAAGGCTACAAGCATTCTTACTAATCGACTGAAAATTTTCATCTCTCTCAAGGTGGTATTCATTGTGCCGCAACCTGCTAAGCACACTTCCTCCACAGGGTGCCACACACGTTCTAATATAATAAGCACACTTCCTCCACAGGGTGCCACACCTGTTCTAATATAATGTACTTTATTAATATGTAGCAGAAAACTAGCACCACATAAATAAAATACTGCAGATATCAGAACATAACTTGTGATCATAAATACGGGAATATAAGTCCTGCAGGACTCATCATAAGAATTAAATGTTTGCTCTTCTAGAGCCTACAACAATTATTCAAAGTTCCATCACAATCACAAAATGCAAGTGACTGTAAAAGGATCTAAGTGCAATGCGTGCACTAGATCGAATCAGCGAAGTATTCAGAAACTTCTACCTCAATCTGCTACATGGCGATCTTCTCCTCTTGGGCAACTACGACTGTGGCCGCTGCTATGTCCAAAGGAGGGATGATGGGGCTGCTACTAGGCTGTCCACAACCATAAGTGCAACTAATGGGTGTGGATCTTCTGTGCCTGCAATGGTGAGGTGTGCCTCATGCTATCCTTTGCCCCTTTTCTTAGACTGGAAAACATCAATAACGTGATACGACCCACGACCTTACCCTTCTTGCTACTCTCCTTCGTGAGAGGCTTCATCACCTTGTAGCTGCCAGTATTGGCTTTATGACCAATATTGCTACTAGATGGCTGTGAGATGTAGTTCTTCCTTAAAACATCATCTTGAACTTATGCAATTTTCATGATGTCAATCACTACAGCATACCACTTGTAGCCATTTTGACAATAATTACGTGCAGATTGCACCACATTCGGGTGAAGGTGGAGATGGTCTTCTCAATCTTCTGCTCATCCATGATTACTTTATCACATAGTTGAAGACAATACAAATTCTGGCAATGCTGGGTCAGTTCTTCGAACTCTTGGTTCGTGATGTCAGTCATTTTTCATATTCATGCAAAAAGTTCATAGGATTACTGCTGGTAATTTACATAAAATAGTTGCAAATTTCTCATAATGCTCTTCGAACTCTCAGTTCGTGATCCCGTATTTTTCCATGCATTTTCATGATTTACTGCTATTTTCAGTGATTAAAAGAAATATAAATAATCACAAATAATAAAACCAGTAAATATAGTACACAAATTGCATAGAAATAATAATAACAAGGTGAAATATGCTTCAAATGCAAAAACCGATTCAAAAATTGAATTCCCGAGGCACTCTTCTACTGGAATATGAATTTTTAGTGAATTCTGCAATTTTCAGGGGGTAAAACGCGAAATTTCAGTTCAGAGAAAATTTTTCGCATAATTTTTATAAACTTCGAAGGGTTTTCTACAAAAATTCATTTTTCCCGTAAGGATATCGTAATTTTTAGAATTTACGAGGGGTTTTCTGCAAAATTTCCTTTTTTTTATTTTTTTCCAGCCGTGTAAATGGGCTGGCCCAAGGCTGACCTTCTCGGCCCTTCGGCCACCGCTAAAAAGAGGCGGGCGCTCGGGTAGGGTTTCCTACCCCGTGCCCAGTGGCGGCTCCTCCATGGAGCCGCGGCAGTCGAACAGTCTCCGGCGGCGCGTAAGGTAGCAGTAGGCGGCCGTGGCGCACCCGGAGCCCGTCGGCGCTCATGAGTGGCGCGACCGGCTCGGCCAGCGGCCGTCGCGCCTGCTCCGCGGCGTGCTACCGCTCCGGTGAGCTTGCGATGCGACTTCGGTGGCGCCGCAGCGTGGAGCCGGCTCGCAACGGCTTCTTGCGGCGCGCGGCGCTTCTTTAGGCGGCGGCCGCCCGGCGGCGGCGTCATGCGAGTGCAGCCGGTGGAGCTACATCTGGCGGCCGAGCCGGCTTCCGGTTGTCGGCTCCCGACCAACTATTTTTCTTGTTTATAATCATGTGATTATGGTGTATGTACTATTCATGTCTTGAAAATCACTTTTTACATATAATTACTATTCATGCAATAATCTACGATGCAATCAACATCCGATCTTGAACCTTCTCCAACCAGGTTAGATATTGTGTAACCTCTGGAATCCTCACGACCAGTGAGGTTGTTAGCCTTAGGGGTTACGACCACGAAGATATATAGTCCTTTATCTATTAAATAATAAATAGAGGTTTTAATCCTCGTCAGCTAGCCCCGAACTTTAAATGAATTGGTTGTATAGACGCTTACTCCCGATGCAATTGTATCGGGCAGACCCCTCATTAAATGTGAGGGTATTCGAGATGGTCTGTATTCATTTTTAAAGTTGAAAAATTGCCTTGGAAGTTGAAAGAACTCTTTGTCCGCTGGTTTAAAAGGGATTTTTATCCATTGGACTTTTCCCGGAGCGGTTACAGTGTTGTGGCTATAAAAAGGTCCCTTAGCACTGGGTGTTAGGGTTTCTATGCCTTTTACTTTCCTCTTCATCTTCCAAGAAACCATCTCTGGTCACCTTTGAATTCTTCACCCGAAAGAAATCACCATGTAAGATCTTATCACCAACTGGTCGATCTCCGATCTGAGTGAGAAGAAACTTGAAGGTTTGGAAAAGGTTGAGCTACTACCCGACAGAAATCTGATCTTATGGAGATCAGCATTTGGGGAACATTCTCCAAGCGGTGAGGATGGAGAAATTCTGGTATTTCTCGCATATATCGAATGCGGCTTCAGACTTCCAGTTCACTCCTTTCTTTCCCAAGTTTTGGAGTATTATGGAGTAGAACTGGTCAATCTGGGGTATGCTCAAGCTGCAAGCCTAGGCAGTATTTAGTTTGACCCAAATCTTTTATTTCGAATTCCAACACCAGGTAAGAGCTTACTTTCTTAATAACTTCTAGGGTTCCAATGATATTCAGATCATCTTCATACACTGAGATTATACAAAATCCATCTTGGGATCGTCGTATAAATATACAGGGATAATTCTCATTGTTCGTGTAGCCTTTCTTGCATAGAAAGTCGCTTCGAGCGATTATACCACATTCTACCTGATTGCTTCTGTCCATACAGTGACTTTCTGAGTTACACACTGTATAGATTTCTATTTGCTCTATCTTGGTTCGGGACAGGGATACATTCAGGTATCTTCATATAAATGTCCGAATCCAAATTTTCATAAAGTATGCAGTTACCACATCCATTAATTTCACTTTTAACTTTAAGTTCACTACCATTGAGATAAATATCTAAAGGTAATTCCGCCCATGACCGGGGAATATGTTTCTTCATAACAATCTTCTGGACGTTGAGTGAAACCTTGTGCAACGAGTCTTGCTTCTTTCATTTCTCTTTCGAACAAATACCCACTTATGCCCTACGGGGTGCACATGGGGAGGTGTGCGGCTTACAAGCCCAAACACCTCTATTTTATTTAGAGAGAACAATTTAGTTTCTATTGCATTCTTCCAATCTTCTCAATCTGATCTTTTCTTACATTTAGCGAGCGATGCAGGCTCTGGATCAAGATCGATGATTGTGGAAATTTTCTTTGCAAAGTAAATGTCGACATTGGCTGTTGGCTTATTCATAGATTCTCCTGTGGTCACATAATTTATAGCTATTTCTTCATAGGGCGATACTTCTACTTACTCACTGCTGCTTTCAATTGCGGGCCAAGTCCCTTTAGTTTTTCAGCTCCGATGTGTGTGCACACATCCATGCTGATGTCTCTCTTCATGGGGATGTTCAATTCTAGTATGTCTTTCTGAAGGTTCCATACCGGTGCCAGGTCTCAACTGGCTCCCCTTCTGGTTCTGGGGTACTTTGGTGATCGGCTGTGTCAAGTCCTTCTTATCGTTTTTCACTAGGCATCCCCGGTTACTTTGGATTCGAGGGGCCGGAGTTCTCGTCCTTTCAGAGGCCTTAGGACGGGATTAGTGATACCTTCATCGGTATTTCAACCCTCTCCGTTGCATTGCGTACAGGCATATACGACTTGGTCACACTCTTCAAATTCCTAAAGTGGTTTGGCAGTTGGTTCGCTAATGCTTGCAAATCAATTATCTTCTGGACTGCAATTATCTTCTAGACTTCAATTATATTCTGAACTTCTCTATTTGCTTCACTAGTGCGCTGGTCATATGCATGGATTTCAATTATATTCTAGACTTCAATTGTCTTCTAGACTTCAATTATCTTCTGGACTTCAATTGTCTTCTAGACTTCAATTATCTTCTGGACTTCTCTATTTCTCGATATTTTTCATCAAGGGTTGATTTCCTCCCCCCTAATGACGAGAAATAATTCTCATCTAATATGCTATCAGCGAAGTAGGCTGCATGCAAATCTCCAGTCGTGGGGTCCAAATACCTGATTATGGATGTTGTCTCATAACCAACATATATCCCAGACTTTTGGAGAGTGTCCATTTCAATTTGCTGTGGTGGTGGTATAGGTACATAAACTTGTAACCGAACCTTCAAAGATGAGAAATTTTCAGTGTTGACCCTTGCGCTAGTTGCATAGGTGAATGGATGTTATATGCCGGTGGTCTAAAATTGATGAGAGTTGCTGCGTGCAGGATTGTGTGTCCCCAACATGTAGTTGGTAAATAACAATTCTACTAGTCCATTCTAGGTGTGGACATGCGGTACGGGATACTCAATTTTAATTCTCATTTTCACACAATAATCATCAAATGCCCTCGAAGTAAATTATCTAGCGTTGTCCATTCTGGTGGACTTCACATGATGACCAGGGAAATTATTCTTAATGTTAATTATCTACGATATTAGCTTTGCAGAAGCGGGGTTTCTCGTAGACAATAAACAATCGTGCGACCATTTCGAGGAAGCATCGATGAGCACCATAAAATAACTAAATGGCCATGACAGTGGCTGTTTAGGACCGCAAATGTCTCCTGGATACAGTTCAGAAATGCAGGAATTTCATCCTTTACTTTTAGAGTAGATGGTCTAGTAATCAGTTTCCCGGTGGCTCATGCAGGGCACACAAAATTTTCATAATTCGGGAAGTTCTTTACATTGACATTATGTCCCTGTGAATTGTTAATTATATTTCTCATCATCCTAAGACCTAGGCGACATGATCTATCATGCCAGAGATAGAAGAGTTTCAGAGCTTCTAAATACAGTTTTTAGAGCAGTATAGGCTGCAGATGCCTTAATATTAGTGTAGTATAGCCCATTTTCAAATGAAGGAAGTCATTCTAATACCATTTTTATACTTTCTTCACACTTTGTAATGAACAGGTATTTCTTATCATGCTATTCTTTAGTCTCTACGTGGAAACCGTTAGCGCGAATATTCTTGAAAGTTCTAGTCGATTATGGGTACAACAAGGCTTTTTTAATGACCAAAGTTGTATCCTGTTGGGAGTATAATTGTGGCCCTTCCTGAGCCTATTATACAAGTATCGCTGCCTGCGATTGTCGTAAGGCTACAAGCATTCTTACTAATCGACTGAAAATTTTTATCTCTCTCAAGGTGGTATTCATTGTGCCGCAACCTGCTAAGCACACTTCCTCCACAGGGTGCCACACACGTTCTAATATAATAAGCACACTTCCTCCACAGGGTGTCACACCCGTTCTAATATAATGTACTTTATTAATATGTAGCAGAAACAAGCAGCACATAAATAAAATACTGCAGATATCAGAACATAACTTGTGATCATAAATACGGGAATATAAGTCCTGCAGGACTCATCATAAGAATTAAATGTTTGCTCTTCTAGAGCCTACAACAATTATTCAAAGTTCCATCACAATCACAAAATGCAAGTGACTGTAAAAGGACCTAAGTGCAATGCGTGCACTAGATCGAATCAGCGAAGTATTCAGAAACTTCTGCCTCAATCTGCTACATGGCGATCTTCTCCTCTTGGGCAACTACGGCTGTGGCTGCTGCTATGTCAAAAGGAGGGATGATGGGGCTGCTACTAGGCTGTCCACATCCATAAGTGCAATTAATGGGTGTGGATCTTCTGTGCCTGCAATGGTAAGGTGTGCCTTATGCTATCCTTTGCCCCTTTTCTTAGACTGGAAAACATCAATAACGTGATACGACCCACGACCTTACCCTTCTTGCTACTCTCCTTCGTGAGAGGCTTCATCACCTTGTAGCTGCCAGTATTGGCTTTATGGCCAATATTGCTACTAGATGACTGTGAGATGTAGTTCTTCCTTAAAACATCATCTTGAACTTATGCAATTTTCATGATGTCAATCACTACAGCATACCACTTGTAGCCATTTTGACAATAATTGCGTGCAGATTGCACCACATTCGGGTGAAGGTGGAGATGGTCTTCTCAATCTTCTGCTCATCCATGATTACTTTATCACATAGTTGAAGACAATACAAATTCTGGCCATGCTGGGTCAGTTCTTCGAACTCTTGGTTCGTGATGTCAGTCATTTTTCATATTCATGCAAAAAGTTCATAGGATTACTGCTGGTAATTTACATAAAATAGTTGTAAATTTCTCATAATGCTCTTCGAACTCTCAGTTCGTGATCCCGTATTTTTCCATGCATTTTCATGATTTACTGCTATTTTCAGTGATTAAAAGAAATATAAATAATCACAAATAATAAAACCAGTAAATATAGTACACAAATTGCATAGAAATAATAATAACAAGGTGAAATATGCTTCAAATGCAAAAACCGATTCAAAAATTGAATTCCCGAGGCACTCTTCTACTGGAATATGAATTTTTAGTGAATTCTGCAATTTTCAGGGGGTAAAACGCGAAATTTCAGTTCAGAGAAAAATTGTCGCATAATTTTTATAAACTCCGAAGGGTTTTCTACAAAAATTCATTTTTCCCGTAAGGATATCGTAATTTTTAGAATTTACGAGGGGTTTTCTGCAAAATTTCCTTTTTTTTCTTTTTTTTCCAGCTGTGTAAATGGGCTGGCCCAAGGCCAACCTTCTCGGCCCTTCGGCCACCGCTAAAAAGAAGCGGGCGCTCGGGTAGGGTTTCTACCCTGTGCTCTCAGTGGTGGCGGCTCCTCCATGGAGGCCGCCGCGCCGGCGGCGATGACTAAGCGCGGAGCTTCTGCGAGCAACGGTCTCGGCGGCGCGTAAGGTAGCAGGGCGGGCGGCCGCGTGGCAAGACCCGAGCCGTGTCAGGCGCTCATGAGTGGCGCGACCGGCTGGCTCGGCGGCGGCCGTCGCGGCCCTGCTCCGTGGCGTGCTACCGCTCCGGTGAGCTTGCGATGCGACTTCGGTGGCGCCGCATGGAGGAGGCCGGCTCGACAACGGCTTCTTGCGGGCGCCGACGGCGCTTCTTTGGCCGCGCGGCGGCGCCCGGCCGGCGGCGGCGTCATGCGGTGCGTAGCCGAGTGGAGCTCATCGGCGGCCGAGGCCGGCCGGCCGGTTGCCAGCGGCTCCACCAACTATTTTTTTTTGTTTATAATCATGTGATTATGGTGTATGTACTATTACTGTTCTTGAAAATCACTTTTTACATATAATTACTATTCATGCAATAATCTACGATGCAATCAACATCCGATCTTTCATACAATCCACCGATCGGTATTGTGCCGGCGACTTCAAGTCTATTCGCGGTGGATTAGAACGGATTTGCACTATAAAAAACCAATCTAGAAAGCCAAATTTGCATAATTGAAAGCAATCTAGAAAAATGATTAAATCTACGAGTGTCGTTCATCGACGGTTACCTTTCGATGCGAAGAGAGTCGATCGTGCTGATAACGTGTTGAGGAATCGTCGCTGGCGAGTTCAGTACGAGCGATTACCTCGTAGACAAACTCAGAATCGTAAGAACAATACATGAACATAAGAACATAACAATAGAATGAACACAGAGACATGAGGGGACTTCAGAGTCTGCTTTATTGCTTCTCAAAAGACGTGTTTTATAATAAGAGGATCCTCCTCTATTTATAGACATCGAGTATGAAAAATTCAATTAGGCCTGAGCCCGATTTCTTAACAGAATCAAATACAATTTTTTTGGACAACGTCAGATTTTAGTTTGATCGCGCGGCCCGTTTTCACGTATAGAATCTGATAGCTCGTGCCATGGTCCACGGACGGGCCCACCCTGCAGTCACCCGTGCACCGCTCCCCGTAGTCCCACCCACCAGGCACCAGTCCACCAGATCCGCTACGTCGCCCTCGTCCCCTCTCGCTTCCTGACGACACAGCTCACAAGGGAAGGGATAACTCCAAACCAAAACCCTCCCCAAACCCTAGCTCCCATTGATGAGCTCCACCTCCGCCGCCTCCGTAGATGCACAGGCTCTCCCTCCTCCCCGCCGCCGCTGCAGCATCCACTTTCATTGACGCCGCCGCCGCCAGGGCGCCTCTCCTGCTCTCGTCCTCCACGCACGCCCTCCGGCTCGGCTCCCCCGCGCTCCTCGCCGCGCGCCAGTTCCCCCGGCCCCCTCCGTGGCTGCGCGACGGCGGTGGCGGTGGCGAAGGGGGAGCGAGGAGGGGGCTCTTCTGCTCCGTCGAGGCCGCGAGGCGCGGCGACGACGAGGCGGAGGAGGAGAAGCGGAGGGGAGGCGGGGGCCGCGCGGCGACGGAGAGGAGGCTGAGGGGCGGGGATGCGGGGATGGGGAGCGGGGAGCTGCTCGCGATTCCCGGGGTCGGGCCGCGCAACCTGAGGAAGCTCGTGGACAACGGGTTCGACGGCGTCGCGCAGCTGAAGCAGCTCTACAGGGATAAGGTGTGTGTTTATCTGCAGAAATTTTGGTTATTTGTTGGTTTTTGTATGTGTGAAGTATGTATGGTAAGAGTAGGGTTTTGTTCTACCCATGGCTCAGCGCGTGAGATATAGGAGTAATCCGTATAAATATTAAGCCGTGTCTCTGTTGGATTGGTGGTAATGCTGCCATGCTGTGTAAAAGGTGCACTTCTGTAACGCCCAAAGGCGAGCATAGAACTCTGTGTTCATCAACATTGAACTCGTTAAACTAGTAGTATCTATCACCCTAAAAGGACTACATAATACATACATGTGCTCACCTTTATTTTTCGGTTTCGGTTAATAACTCCCATGCAAGGCTTGTTATGACCATGTTATTCTCACATTGTCTATCATTTGTGCGTACAAGACAAAAATCTGAATATCATGTTGCACATTTATACCCATATGGTCTGTTCAAGTAGATGCTATGGTGAAAGTTAAATTGTATAATATCCTTTCTGCATGGCACTGATAGTGGAAAAATATTCAAGAAACTCATTTAGTGTTACAGAGGGGCTTGTTTACCATTAATTAGTTAGTAAAGCTTTGGTGAAACACAAATGCGCATGGAAAGGAGCGCGACATGAAACATACTCTGATCTGCAATTTTAGTTTGTATGGCTTTTGAAATCTTAAGTGAGACCATGATGTCACCTTTTACTGTTTTTTAGGGTATGTTGTGGTTGTACTAGCTTGAAATGCAATACGATCCAACTTAAAGTACAAATAAGAACATACTATTAAAGGCATATAGAGAAAGTAAACAATTAATTGGACTATTCAACATGCAATTGTGTTCTTGTGGCATAACAGATTGTTTTATACTCCAAAAGTGACCATTGACATATATATATATATATACACACACACACACACAAAATTAAACGTCTCTTAACCAAATTAAAAATCAACTCCATCTGCAACATTTTGAAACAAACACTCATGACCAAAATTATAACTGTATCATGTAGATTGTGCTGGAAGTCAAGCATGATGCTCTTTTGCATTATATGCCTTTACCACTTATGCTAATGCCAGTTGATTGACACCTCATTATATTACTATTGCAATAGACGGGGAACTCTGATGCTTTTTGTTTGTCTTGTTTTGGACTTGGTGCCCAGAAAATCAGGACTGTAGAGTGATTATGTCACATGCTCTTCTGTGTTCTGAGAAGCAAGTTATATTTCTTTCAGTTTGGGATAGACTTTTCAATACTTAAGTCGCACAAGAGGTTAATAAATGATATGGTGATACTGCAGCTTCCTGCCACTCTATCTTTTGTTTGAGGTGGTTACATTATCGTGTAAATGTTATGGACTTCTCCATTTGAATATGCTGTCCCCTCAGCTTTTGTTGACAATTTACGTGCATGTGCAGTTCTTTGGCAAGTCTAGTGAGAAGATGGTTGAGTTCTTACAGAGCTCAGTTGGAATCGTACATAAGAACCATGCTGAGAGTATAACTTCATTCATTAAAGAGAGTGTTGATGAGGAGCTAAAGGATACAGACTCATCTAAGCCTTCTCAGAAGAAGAGGCTGACCTTTTGTGTGGAAGGGAATATTAGTGTTGGGAAGACCACCTTCCTCCAAAGAATAGCTAATGAGACTATTGAACTGCGTGATCTTGTAGAAATAGTACCTGAACCTATTGCTAAGTGGCAGGATGTTGGCCCTGATCACTTCAATATATTGGATGCTTTCTACGCTGAGCCACATAGGTACGCTTACACATTCCAAAACTATGTGTTTGTGACGAGGGTCATGCAAGAAAGGGAATCTTCAGGTGGAATAAAACCTCTCAGACTGATGGAAAGAAGCGTTTTCAGTGATAGGATGGTAGGTCTATCTTACTTACTAATGCTAGTTCAGGCAGTGAACATAATATTTTAGTTACCTTCTGATTCAACTGGTTAGTATCTTTTGTGTAAACTAAATCTTTTGTCAATATCCACAAGGTATTTGTACGTGCTGTTCATGAAGCTAACTGGATGAATGAGATGGAGATCAGCATCTATGATTCCTGGTTCGATCCAGTTGTGTCATCGCTCCCAGGTCTTATCCCTGATGGGTTTATTTATTTAAGAGCTAGCCCAGATACTTGCCACAAAAGAATGATGCTCCGAAAAAGATCAGAGGAAGGTGGTGTTACTCTTGACTACTTGCAAGGTTTGCATGAGAAACATGAGAGCTGGTTACTTCCTTCGAAAGGAGGAGGCCCTGGTGTATTATCAGTCAGTCAGCTGCCCATGCATATGGAGGGCTCCTTGCCTCCAGAAATACGGGATCGTGTCTTTTACTTGGAAGGAGATCACATGCATTCCAGTATCCAAAAGGTATGTTCTCCCATCTTAATTTGCTTCAAAAGCTCCAGCACTAATCACCTCAGTTATAAAGCAGAGGCTTTTTGCTATGTAGGCTCCTGCTCTGGTCCTGGATTGTGAACCTGACATTGATTTCAACAAAGACGTAGAGGCCAAACGACAGTGGGTTTGCAAACCTTCATTTTACTGATTACATTGTTCATTGTGTCATTTTTTTCCTTTGAATGGCCACTTTTCTAGGTCCTATGCACATTTTTGTGTGTTTTAATATAGATTTAATTTGACTCTTGCAATGCTGTTCTAGTTACTGGATATCAACATTAGGAAGTAGCGGTGAAAGCTACTCCTAAATACCCCAAAAATTCTGCATCCTCACTTAAGGTTTGAATCTTTTGCCTACGCAGATATGCTCGGCAAGTTGCAGAGTTCTTTGAATTTGTGAAGAAAAAGAAGGAAGCTCCATCCGAGCAAACAAGCACCAACAAGGACCGCATGAACCCACAGATTATGCTTCCTCACAGAGGCTGTTTGTGGGTCCCTGAAGCTACCCCTTTTGCAGGCTCCGCTATAAACCTGGATTTCAGAAGAGCCATGTCTTCATATCTCTCAACTTAGGATTTCAACTTCAAAAGAACATAGGATCTCACGAGAAACTCGCTCACTGACCTTTGTAAATCGCTGATGTTTTTCTTCAGACCTAGGTTTTCAAATGCTGGCCATTGATGTAAAATAGTCTGTCCCTACCTCCATCTTGTAAAAGATGTGATCTTACTGCTAGTTTCATATTTTGTGCTAGCATCCGCTTTTCTTTATCCGAATTCTGAACTATGGTGAGGACCCATGTCTATACCGTACGTTTGGTTGCTGGCGGCATTCTGTTGACAAGATTCGTAAATCTCGGTACCGGATGAAATTCCGGCCGTGGGGTGGTAACGGTAACCAGTTACCGGTAGGTTACCGGAAATTTCGGAAAAAACCGGTATGAATTCAAATTTTGAATTTTTGAATCCGATATTTTACTGGATCGGTAACCGGAAAAAAAATCGGAAATGGTGAAAATGGTAATTATGAAATTTAAATTTGGAATAATGCAAATATTAATGAGAAAATGTTTCAAGATGTACATAAAAAGTTATCCTTCACTCTCCAGAGCAGTCCTCTCGTCCAAGTGTTCTAAAGCATGTAACATAATAAAAAACATAAGTTAATAATAATGAACGATAGCTTGACTAGCATACAAAAACAATAATGAGAAGTAATTCATACCAATACATTGTCGAGAAATGCGAAGGTTGTGCAATGTAGTCGTTGTTATCATAGAGTATAAGTCCTTCAAATTGTGCTAGGTGAGCCTTGCATTGATCTCAAGTGTGTGTTTCGTGTGCATATTGTAACCAATGATTGTAAAGTTGGTGGTAATATGTGGGTTCGACCCACTAGTAAACGTTTCTGGCATTGGTATTGAAGGACACAAGACCGTAATAGAAACTAGGATCAGAAGAGACGTCCGACAAATGAGAATCATCTCTAGAAGACAATAGATTGACATCTCGATGTCCATAAGTCCGAGTGGATCTTGAGCTAGCATGCGATTCATAGGAAGAAGAGTCATGTAGCTGAGATTGATCTTTTTGACGACCCTTGCCCCTTGTGTAGGTTTTATGAAATTGTTTTGAAGCATGACAACCATAGTTTTCATCTTGAGTAGCATGCGTGAAGTTTTGCTCGCAGGTGAATTCCAATAGTTGGTCTTGTCCTGCATCATGAGCAGTTCCACCATCAACACCATCATCAGACGACGGAGAGTTACTATCACCAGACTCTTGGTACTGGATTTCATATGATAGCGGACTAACGAGTACATCGTTTGCTAAGATGCTCTGTACTTGTGTACTCTGCGTTTATCATATGAAAGGTTCCGTGTGGGTCATGCGTTTGTTTTCCAACTGTTGCACTTAGGATTAACTTTTCAGAAAGATGCTTTGGGTCGTTCTGAAAGGTTGAGAACTTGAGATTTGACTAAAGAGTGATGAAATTCGTTATTGAAAAGCTAATGGTGTCAACTAGATGGTTGTTTCGTACTTTCGTCCGTCGACAATGGCGTCGGCGTGCCTCATTTGCCGATTTACTACTACTGTTAGGTTGGTGAAATTCCACTGAGGATTTCAGAGGATTTCAGCAAGGTGACCCTTGCCCATGGCCATGCAGGCAGTTCAACCAATGTTGTCTGGCATCTTATGCCTTGTTAAAAAAAAATAATATTACTTTAATTAATAATTATAAAATTAAATAGTCATTTTTGTTGTTGTTGTGAAAATAGTCTCATGTCGCCATTTTATTCGACAACAGGGGCTAGTCGCCAGATGAAATGGCGATTGGTGCCACGTGGACAACGAAAGGAGAGGGGAGAAGAAAAAGTGAGCAGCGAAGCCCCGTCATTTCGTCGCGGAGGAGACAGAGACAGAGGAACAGATCCAATCGTCTACCTCGTAGGTAATTTTTTTTGAAACTTTGTAATTTAATTCAAAACCCTCGTAGGTTAGCAAATAAAATTAGCGACTGAGAATTGATTTCATTAGATCATTTTAGCTTTAGTGTAGTCTGTTTTACTTTAGATTATCGTTGTAGGTTGGATAATTTTTACACTGAAAATAATTTAGAAACTAGGAAAATAGCAAGTAGTTCTAAAAATTCCGTAAAAAATCTAGAGTAGCTAAATAGGTTGCGTAGAGTCTGATTAAAATATTCCTAGCCTCAATTATGCTCTTATTTTTGCACGGTAAATATACATTTTAAACTAGAAAAATAGCAAGGTACCTCTAAAAAATATGTAAAAAATCCAGATTAGCTAAATAGGGTGTGTATATCCTGATTAAAATATTCCCAATGTCATTTATGTTCTCATTTTTGCACGGTAAATATTTTGTAAACGTCAAGAATACATTTTAAACTAGAAAAATAGCAAGGTAGCTCTAAAAAATTTATAAAAAATTAAGAGTAGCTAAATAGAGTACTGATTAAAATATTCCTAGCTTCAGTTATGTTCTTATTTTTACACGGTAAATGTTCTATAAATGTGGAGATAATCTTTGAAATATTACCAATCTTAAATTTTAGGTATGGCGGCCCTATGAGACGCCGCACAGTGGCTATACGAGCTGCTTGACCCGACTATTGATGTGACTCACCGTAGTCGCCTCAATACCATCCTCAGGTTTGGAGGGTGAGTAACCCATTGAGCTTGGCGCGTTGCGGTTGCGCACGCCTATGAGGGCATGAAAGGTGGACCCACGTTGGGTTCTATGATACATATAGTTCTGGCCTTCTTGTAGTTAATTTCGGTCTGACTTATGTGGATGGACTCACGTATGTTCTTCATCCTTTTGACACAGGTTGAGATTGGTCGAACTGCTTCCACTAGCTAGCATGGTGGAGACGACGTGGGAGGACGAGGAGGATGTTGCCGCCAGGGTGTCTACGTTGAGGCGATTTCTGTACGATCTGTGCCTCTTGACATCACTGGTTAACCAGTGGAGGTGGGAGACGCACACGTTCCACCTTCCGTGCAGGGAGATGTCGCCGACGTTTCAGGACGTATGTTACCTGACGGGGTTGCCCTGCACAGGCTTCCCCATAGTAGCATACGTCGTCCCGGACACATGGCGCACGAATAACCATGGGAGGTTCCAGTGATTGCTGCCGGCCGACGCCGACTACATAGAGTTCTTCAGTACGCATGGGCCGACGCTGAAGTGAATCAATCAATTCGCCGTGAGTATTTATAACTCTTGCATTTCACTTCAATTTCTTTGTTCAACTTAATGATGTGTCTCTGTCTACTTGCTGCCGGTTGACCTGGGACTAGACACACCCGAATACACAGTGAGGAGGTACTTCGAGGTGTACTTGCTATGGCTCTTCGGGTGGGTCATGTTCGTAGGGTCCCACGGCGACAGTGTGGATAAGCACATGATCTGCTATGCATAGGAGCCGACGGACGAGGAGGTGGACATGACCTCGCCGTACGCCTGGGGCCCGGTGGTGTTGTGCATGACGTACCGTGCCCTATGCAGCGCGTGCCACCGGGTCCGGGAGAGCTCTGTCCTCTCCGGATACCCGCTGCTTCTTAGCCGTGGTCGTTCGATCGTTTTCAGATGGGACGACCACAATTGGGCCTGGGACCTTGTGGACCAGCCTACCATGGGTACGGTGTGGTGTCGCCGACGGGTAAGTATTTTGAACATTTATTCCTTTTCATAATTTAATTTAATTGCATGTGCTAAGTTTTTGTTGTTCTATTCAATAGGTCAACTTCACTTCGATCACTGCGCATGCATCCTATCCGAACTACGTTGCGATGTTCGATCAGTTCAAGGATGACCACATGAAGAATCTAGAACCGTCATTATGAGTTAATGGAGTATTTTGGTGATTAATGACAAATCCATATGTGATACTAACACTTCTATTGATATACCTATTGTGTAGTCTTATTTAGATGAAAAGGTGAAAAACAAAGATGTATGCATTTGACATCAAATTCTTATATCTTGTTGCATTCCCCGGATCCAAAATATAGGTTGAACTCTTCCAAAAATCTAACTTAAATATGTGCATATGTTCTTTTTACACATTCATGTATGCACACATTTAGGGAGAGTTCATTCTATGTTTTATGGTCTCATTAGTATTGATCCATATTTTTTTATCCACATATACTTGAGATCTCTACTTTGAAACATAACCTTGAGTATATAAAACTTGTGTAGTTCATATATACTCATATGTTCTTATATTCAATTATTTGTAATTGTGATAGTTGTCATCAATTACCAAAGAAGGAAAGATTGAAGTATCTTGACCCACCATTATGAGTTAATGGTATGTTGTGGTAAGTAATGACAATTACATTGTGAAACTAATATTTTCTATGAGTTGGTGAAATAGGTTGAGTTCCATGATGACGATGACTTGGGATGACATCATGAGTTGATTGCCATCAAGTCAAGTGAAGGATGCATCATGTGTTAATGCATATTAAAATCTCGAAGAGAAGATGATCATGAGTTGATCATCAAGTTAAGAGAAAATCCATCATGTGTTGATGGAGGGCACGTGAAAAAGATTATCATGTGTTGATGATATTCAAGTCAAAATCCAGGATAAGGATGTTATCATGTGTTGATGGGCATCAAGACAAGATCCCGAAGTGAAGAAGATCATCATGTGTTGATGATATTCAAGTCAAGAACCCGGATTTGAAGTGAAAATATGTGTCATCAAGCTTCAAGAGGATGTGCAAGGCAAAGGTATGACTAGCTAGGGCTAAGGATGTGTTCCTAGTCTTTTACCGGTCTCCTTGTTTGATAGGAAGACCGAATTGCTAGTATAGGTTGCCGTACTATTAAGAGTGATCTTGCCTAGTAGCTTGAGTCTCATCATGTGTTGATAGCTCAATCTCGCTTATTCTAGCTCGCCATGGCATGATGCTAGTATTTGCGATGTGTTTTGCAAATAGTTGAGGCTCATGCATTTAATCCTTGTAGCATGTGACTATACTTTGCAAATGGTTGAAGTCCATGTACCTACTCCTTGTTGCCTGATCTAAATTTGTAAATGTGTTTTGTAAATTGTTAGGATTCATGCATTGCTTTGATTTGAGTTTCTAGAAAACTATTTTGAAAAATGGTATGACCGCTGGTGATAAGTGGTACTACCGCAAGTCGGTAGTACCGATATTTATTTGGCGGTATGTATTTTCCAGAGAGCATGTTTTTCGAATGTTTTGAATCTCTCTGATAATCAGAACGACCGCATTTGAACCGTAGTACTACCGCAGGTCGGTAGTACCAAAAAATGTATGGCGGTACGTAAAATACAGAGAGTGTGTTTTTGAGTGGTTTTATACTCTATGAAAATCGGAACGACCCCACTTCAGCTGCGGTACTACCGCAAGTAGGTAGTACATATATTTATGCGGCGGTACGTATATTACAGAGAGTGTGTTTTTGGGAGTTTTGATCTCCCTTGAATCGGTATGACCGCATTCTCTTGAGCGGTATTCCGGAGTGTGGTATTACTGAAATTTACATGGCGGTACAAGTTTTCTAGAGAATGTGTTTTTGAGAATTCTTGAGCTTTGGAAAACGGAAGCTCCGTTCTAGCTGAGCGGTATGACTGCAATGCGGTAGTACTAATTTCTAGCCAACGGTAGTACCGCAACTTTATGTGTAACAGCTAGTTCAGAGCATTAAATGTTACTATTATGACCGTTGAGCCAAAAATCAATAATACCGGGTTTCAACAGCGGTACTACTGCAAATCCTGATTTTTCAGGAAAGTGATCGTAATGGCTAGTTTCGGTGGTGGGAGCTATAAATACCCCATTGGCCGATTGTGAAACAACCTTTGACACTTTATTTCATTCTATTGAGCTAGCGTAAGGTTCTCCTCTCAATTGTGCATGTGTTGCACCTTGTGAGTTAGGAGAGAGATCTCTAGTTGGATGTGTTGCATCTAGAGTTGAATTTTGTATTCACTTGAGCTTGTGCATTCGTTGCACGTGGTGAGAGTCAAGCAAAGGGCTTCACTTATTACTCTTGGAGTTTGCCGACTCCTAGACGGCGTTGGAGGCATCGTGTCTGGTGATCTCTTCAAAGAAGATTGTGAAGAGTTCCGGCGTGTTGTGAAGGTTGCAGCTCACCCACCCTAAGCGGGAAAGAGCTACCACTAGTGGAATTGAGGTGTTTGGCTTAATTCGTGGAGCCGGTCTAATTAGTTTTGGCTTACCTCAACGTGGATTAGGGGAGACCGGCAAGTCTTCGAACACCACTTTAAAAAGTCCTTGTGTCTTTGTGGTTTGCTCTCTAGTGATTTACCTTGTGCAATTTACATTCTTAGAATTAAATTGCTTTTATGTCTTTGTATATTTGCTATCATTGATATAGTCTTATATTGTTAGTGCACTTAGTGAGACTAGTTGTTTTAGGTCTTAATTGTGCAAAACTAATTTGACTTACTCTTCCGCATTAGAAATGAGTTTTAGCCAAAAGATTTTTAAAACCGCCTATTCACCCCCCTCTAGTCGGCCCCCTCGATCTTACACCGCATCATCTGACGTCGTACACCGCCAACAGGATGTTAGCGCAAGCACCCCAAGGCTTGTCTACCCAGTGCACGTGAGACTGGCAACACTGGTCACATGGAAGTTCTTGGTGCACAACGTCTTCGTCGAGGAGTATGACGTGCATTGGGTAATGCGCCAGTTCGGTCTACGTCAGGAGTTCCCAGTGCCCTAGGGCCCTCGAATGCCGCCGAACGTTCATAGGTAAGTTTATATCTTATTTGTGTCGTATCCTTTCCCCTACGGACTTACGAATTTATCGTTTCATCTTCCACAGGTACAGTATGAAGGGAGTAGCTGGTACGACTTCCTGGATCGAGATGATAGGACAGTAGGTTACGTAGTGGCTCCACACTTTGGGAGACGTACACTGGGAGCCTGCTCCCTACGACCCTGGGGAGAATGAGGAGTACATCGACTGGTACTCCACTCAGACGAGGGATCATTGCATCAGGGTTGTGGATGACCCATCACGTCATGAGGTCGTGACAGACCGACACGTACCCCACCTAGCTGGACTCTGCATTCCATTGCACGGTACATATTGCACGGTCCATACTTCTTATTTCCTACGCATATTTTCGGTTCCTAACTTGCTAATTTTGTGTACATAATGATCTCGGATGGGAGATGTACGAGTTGGCAAGCTCCCTACGTAGTGTGACGACCGGGGAGTGCTACAGCACGACGAGGTAGGAGATCAGACAGACTAGTGACCGTATCCTAGAATTGTCAAGGCGAGTCATCCAGCTGACGTCATACCGTAGACCGAGGGATGTGGCGGACCCACCGGTGTGTGGATGGGGGTGAGCCACGATGCGTCACGGCGCACGGCTCCTCACCTGGATGTGGCGAGCGTGTCCTCGTGGCACCGTTTCGGGAGTACACCAATGCCAACTCAGCTCACATGTACACCTGAAACACTTACGTGTTGTTGTGAGTTCGAACTCCACTAGTTACAAAGGACATTTTGTTATGGCAGGTCCTCAGTACCGTCCATACCAGGGGCAGGACTACGCCGAGCCATCTGCTGCAATGCAACAATCAGGCATGTCTATGTTATTTACACGCATAATGTACTATTTTAGCATTTTATTCTTGTTTACATGCATAACGTGTTATTCCAAAGGTCGTAGACCCTTGCCGAACGAGGAACTGGTTTCGCATGAGGGATCAGACTCCGGGGACTTCAAGGTTCGTCGGGAAGTGCAGCTACAACACGCGCTGGACGGCGGGAGTAGCCCAGTCTCCGTTGGGGCTTCACATCTTTTTGGTGCGTTAGGAGCGAGCCAGCCGACATAACACCCCCACGGGGCACACCCTCTCACAACACCCCCTTAGGTTGCTCGTGTCGGTAGGGTACCTCGGCCGTCGGAGCCTTTCATGTACTCGCATCAACGTCCGCAGCCACCCTGGGCGAGGCCAGGGGCCACACGTTGGGTACGCCCCAAGAGGGCCCACGAGTAGATGTATCAGTCTTGTTATGTAAATATTAATTTATGTACAACTTACATGAATTTATGCTATCTCGTGTTTCAATCATATTTGTTTTTGTTGTGTGTACAGGTAACCGTATGAGGGAGTACCACCCTAGTTCTAGCATTTTCGTACGTGAAATGATTACGCCCTGTTCGCAAAGCATGTCACACATTTTTCATATTCGTTGCCGAATAGGGGCTATTGTCGATATTTCCGAAGGAGGCTATTTTTCATATTGCATCGCCGAACGGGGCTATTATCGATATTGTGTAGCCAAAGGAGGCTATTTATAATATTGCATAGTCGAACAGGGCTATTTTCGACATTGGGCTATTTTTTATATTGTGCCGCATAAAACACATTCCAAATATATTTGGTCACATCGAAACTCATAAAGTTTTATGTACCTCATATTTCCTTATCTTTTCAAAAATTATCGGCGGCGCGGACAATTATAGATATACCAAAATTGACAGGCTCCTGTCGCCATTTCATCTAGCGATAGGTTCCCTGTGCAATCTTTGCAGTGGCGACAGGAGGCCATGTTTCCACAATTTTTTTGATTATTTAATTTTGTAATTATTATTAAAATAATAATGTTATTTAAAAACTTAGGCAGGGCAGGAGGGATGCTAGCCCACCAAGCCAACTTAACGAACTTCCATGATTATCTTAGCCAATTCCATTGAACATGATCACCTACAGTCGTTGTTGTGACTGCACAATAACGTACTGAGGCAAATCTCAGCTGTTCATTTAGGTATTGATTGGCACTGATCGATTGCTACAACACCCAGTATTCAATTTTTTGCTACGTTATTTTATGCTACAGTACCACACGCAGTTGGTCTTCGATTTTGCTTCACCTGCTTAGGCTGCAGTTGTAGTTGCAACTGCATCACCACTGAGTTCCACGAACACCTAGGCTGTCGTTTTGTCCAGAGTTTGACCAACCAAACACACGTGGCTCGTGGGTAGGAACGGCAATGCCTCATTCCCCGTTCCCCGACTGTGAATTCATCCATTAGGGAACAAGATTGGAGCTTTTTTTCTTCTACATATTGCTAATTTGTTAATATAATTCCCCGTCGGGTGAAGTGGGGATGGGGCCATTCCCCTACTCCCTATCCCCACTACTCGCATGGCCCCCGATAACTCTATGACATGTGGGCCGTAAGTTTTCCTCTGTTGCTTCTTTTTGGGTAAAGACTTGCATGCATACTTCTTCTAGTTCATTTATACCATATTGTATTCTCGTAAGATGATAACTTGAAACTTATAAATTTCGGTTACATTTTCTGCAAATCAATTCTTCATGAATTTGTTGTTAAGACAAAAGCCACTCAACCCACTTACTCTGTGGTTAATCCGGAAGAGTTAGACTTGGAGCTCATGAGTCCATAACCCAGTTTGTTGCATCTATGTTATTTGATAGGAATACTTATACTGGTGAAGTTGTAAAAGCAAGAAAGACGCAGAGCAGAAGGCAGCTTATGCTGCAATCAAGACAATTTCAGGTAACTATTGTGTATGTGTAGGAGAGGTTGGGGATCCAACTTTCGGGTATGGGTCCCCGTGGGGCCCCGATAACACGACGGGGATGGGGAACAGGGAGAATAGCACCCGAGGGTAGGTTGCACGATGATAAGTCTGCATCAGATGCTACGTGATGCAGAAGGGAACTATAGTGAGAGAGAGTTTGATAAATTTGAGGGCTTAATAGAGGACTCAGGGAAACCTTTGTTCCCGGATTGCAAGTCGAAATACACAAGGTTATCATCTGTACTTGAACTTCTGAAATTAAAGGCAAGCAATGGTTGGTCTAACAAGAGTTTCATGGCGTTGTTAGGTCTCCTAGTGGATATCCTTCCGAAGGGAAACATATTGCCCAGAACCACCTACCAAGCCAAGAAGGTTCTTTGTCCATTGGGAATGGAAGTAGAAAGAATACATGCATATCTGAACGATTGTATCCACTACCGTAAAGAGTATACAAACATGCATGTATGTTCGGTGTGCAAAGAATCCCGATACAAGGGTAAGAATCACTTTGATGATGGCGAGGGTATCGAGGTGAACCAATGACCTCCTGCTAAGGTGTTGTGGTATCTGCCTGTAATTCCCCGTTTGAAGTATTTATTTGCAAACCGAAAGGAGGCAAAATTGTTGCGTTGGCACTAGGAGGAGCGTAAAAAAGATGGAAAGCTAAGACACCCTACTGATTCTACCTAGTGGAGAAACTTCGATAGGAGCTTCAAATGCTTCGGTGCGAAACCGAGGAATATAAGGTTTGGGTTGAGTACAGATGGAATGAATCATTTCAGTAACATGAGTAGCCGACATACCACCTCACATGTGAATCTATATATGTACAATCTTCCTCATTGGCTGTGAGCGAAAGTATATTTTGATGTCATTACATATCCAAGGGCTGTAGCAACTTGCGAACGATATTGATGTGTACCTAGAACCATTGTTGGAAGGTCTTGTGACAATGTAGAATGAAGAGGTACATGTATGGGATGCGTACAAACAAGGGAACTTTACTTTACACGTCATGTTGTTCTGCGCCATCAATTATTTTCTTTCTCTTGGTAACCTATCGGAGTTTAGTACAAAAGGAGCCAAAGTATGTCCGAACTACTTACATACTACTGAGAGTGTGTGGCTGAACAACTCGCACAAAACTGTGTACATGTGTCACCGTAGGTTCCTTCCCAAGTATCATTCATACCGCAAGATGAAGAAATAATTCGACAGAAATAAGGAGGGTGGTTCAACTCCAAGGGCTTTTCGAGGGAAAGATGTCTATGATATGGTTAAGGATATCGATGTTGTGCTTGGAAAGGGATGTAATTTGAGGATCCGTCAGAAGAACATCTGGAAAAAATGATTAATTTTTTGGGACTTACCTTATTAGGAGCACTTAGAGGTTCGCCATTGTATCGACGTTATGCATGTAGAGAAGAATGTATGTGATAACTTGATTGGTCTCTTAGTGAACATTCGTGACAAAATAAAAGATGGTGTCAACGCACGGTGTGATTTGGTTGATATGAACATAAGGACTGAGTTAGCACCGAAAGAGACCGATAAAGGACGAACGTACCTTCCCCGAGTTTGCTACACTCTGTCCATGGTGCGAATGTTCTGTCCGGTTACACCGCCAGCATGAAGAAACTTGTTTCTATGGAAGATTTAAAATTAATTGGTATGCAGTCTCATGATTATCATGTATTAATGACACAAATATTTCCTGTCGCAATTAGAAGTTTTTGCGAACAAGGTCCGATTGGTAATCATGAGGCTGTGTTATTTCTTTAACTCAATTGCTCAGAAGTCATCGATCTCGAAGGACTAGATGCTCTGCTGGTCGAGGTTGCAACGACTCTATGTTATCTTGAGATGTATTTTTCTCTATTATTTTTTGATATCATGGTCCATCTCATTGTTCACCTTGTGAAAGAGATAAAGATATGTGGCTCTGTGTTCCTACATCATATGTACCTATTCGAGGGTTACATGGGAATTCTCAAGTCCTATGTACAGAATTGATCTCGGCCGGAGGGTAGTATCATCGAAGGTTATGCAACTGAACAGGTCACTGAGTTTTGCGTCGAATACATGACTCTATTGAAACCAATAGGTGTGCCTCTATCTCGTCATGAGGGGAGGCTGGTGGGTATCGGGACCATCGAAAGGAAAGCAATCACTCCCGATCTGGATACGTACGCTCAAGCCCATTTCACAGTCTTGCAACACTTGACCTAAGTGTCCACGTACATCGATGAACACAAAGACATGGTACGCCAATAGAATCCAGGCTGGTCGGAGGTTTCGATCACGAGAGAGCACATCCGTCGGTTCAACGAATGGCTAAATGTGTGATTCACTAGGAGGTCATCAAGTGATGATGCTGCGATAGTTGGCACAAGGGCCAAAATTTATAATTGTGACATGGCAAGGATACAATATAAATTAGTACATATTTTATATGATAGCTCAAGATAGGAAAAGCAAGGTCGAGAACAGCGATGTCTGCATAGATGCGTTTCACGAGCAGTTCAATACCGCTAGGCCAAACATAATGAAACGTGGGTACTATGGGTTCGTAGAGGAGATTTGGGAGCTCGACTCTGTACTTTTCAAGATCCCCCTATTACGGTGCCATCGGATCAAACTTCCACAGGGTGTGAAGGTCGACAAGTACGATACAAGGATGAACCATTTGTACTCACGTAGTTCAAATTTTTTATGTGACGGACCCAGCAAATGAGAATCGCCACGTAGTTCTTCATGAAAAAAAAGGATTGTCGATGTTGAGAATATCGTGGATGCGGAAGAGTACAATCAATTTGATGAGTTGCCTCCTTTCGGAGACGACATCAGGCTCGAGGAAGAATCCAGTGAGGAAGCTAGCTATATGTGCGTCGATCATCGTGAAGGGATATTTTTTTAAAAGGAAATAGCCAAGTGCAATGATCACACACGGTGAACACCTATTTGGCAATTGTTCCATTGTAATTAAGAAATTATTCTATTGTAAATGATTCAATAATTAAGAAATTATTCCATCTGTGATTTTATCTGCTTTCTTGTTTTCAGAGGGTATGACTAGCATTTCCTATAGCTAGCCGAAAAATATAATATTGTTTGGCTATAGAAAGAACTATCACATGCGGTTTAGTGGAAGAAACCGTTTGTGGTATTATGGAACCGTTTGTGATATCCCTTTATTAGTAGGACCCCACTAGGGTTTTGGCCCTTACTCCTCACTCGCCCGTCCCCCTCCCAAGCGCCCTTAACTCCCCACTCGCCCGCCCCTTCACCTTCTCCCTGTCGTTGCGCCTTATTCCCGACGTGGACGCCGCCCCTTCCCCGACGCTGATGCTGACGCAGACGCCGCCCTTCTTCCCATATCCACCAGTCCCTACTACTCCCCGACGCCGCCCTGCTGCTCCCTGACGCCACTCGTCCCTGCTACTTTTGTGCGTCCATCTCCCTGACACAGCCAGTCCCTGCTACTCCCAGACGCCGCCCTGCTATTCCCTGTCCTACATGCTTGTAGGTATTTCCTTGTACCTCGTGGTTTACTGCTTGGTTATTGCTAGTACTCAGCGCTTGGTTTTCTGAGACAACACCTTTCAATGTGTCTTGCCCGGTTCTACTCGGTGGCTTTGATTTCCATCCACTTTGTGAGTTGTTTATGTTTACAAGAGTGATGTACTTTGCATATATATGCTGTGCCAGTCTAAATATGAATTTGGATTAATTCTAGTACTGGGAGATATTGCATTGTACTGTTGTGGGTTCAATTTACTACTCAGCGGTGATTTTTGTCATATTGTGAAATTAAATCGATAACAAATCAGACTTGAGCTGCTATGATTGCTTATTGTTGTCAAATTATATCTAATGGCTTGGCTCCGTTGCTTTTTGTTTTCGGTTGTAATTGATCTGATCATGTTATTCCGATCCTACTGTTCCTCTATTAATCAATTGGCATTCTCATGTTAGCCGAGTGGCTCACGTTGCTAAAATTAGTGATCTGTTTATTCTATCAAGTGGTTAATCCACAATCTGATGATTGGTTTATGTTTTAATCAAGTGATTTTGTTGACTGTTAATTGTATAACCTTCTGTTGACTGAAAGTAACTTTGCTATTTGAGATAATTCTTGACATAACCAATAGAACATCAAATTCTGAGCTCATAGTCTGATCCATTGTTATCATTTTTAATTCGTGAAGAATCCTCATAAAAGTATTGAGAAAGGCCAATATTGTATCTTGTGCAACTCTACATCTGAGAGCAAACTTAAAACATTTTAAATATGAGCAATATGCTGATTTTGTATGTTTTCATGTCATGTCTTTCAAGCATATTCTGATGTTTGATTGACATGCAGAAATTACATGTTTATATGTCATTTTTATCGATTATATGCTTTAATTATTATTAATTATGCTAAATTAATTATGAATATTTGCTAAAACCGCTTTATTTACAACAATTCAGAAAATATATGCGTATGTAACTTATATATTTTTCTATATTTAATATGTTACCAATGAGAAATTCTCGATGAAAATACAAACTAAAATTTTAGTCAATGGAATCCTGAAAATGTAGTTCTTTGGGTGTGTATCTTCAGAGATGGAATCTGCACAGTCTTCGCCGCTGTCGCCGATGGATTGTGCATCACCGTCGCCGAATGCGTCTGGGGTTCCAAAGAAAGGGGTACCTAAGAGAGATGGCAGAGAAATATCGAAAAGGTCTGAGGGACGAATGACCATCACGGAGATCACTAACGTTGGGGTTCCTCTGCATCCATAGAAAGCAACAGCAACATTCCCAACCACCTATGGGATAGTTGGAAGGGAACAGGTCCCCATCACCACACCAAGCTGGAAGTCTCTGACGGACCAACATAAAGAGCAGTTGTGGGCTGAAATTTCAAGTTTGTTAGAGATCCCAGCTGTAGACCGAGGTGGCCGACAAGAGGGGGTGAATAGGCGGTTTTGAAAATCTTTCGGCCTAAAACCAATATATAATACGGAAGCTAATAACAAATTAGTTTTGCACAATTAAAACCTAAATCAACTAGGCTCTACTAAGTGCACCAACAATATGAACACAACACAATGAGAGCAATCATACAATGATATATAAGCAATTAAACTATGTAATGTAAATTGCTCAAAGTAAAACACAAGTAAAAACAAGATGACACGATTATGTTTTACCGTGGTGTTCGGAGACTTGCCGGTCTCCCCTAATCCACGTTGAGGTAAGCCCAACCACGTTGGACCGGCTCCACTAATTAAGCCAACACCTCCGAGGTAAGTTCAACCACTTGGACCGGTTCCAAACCGAACCAACACCTCGCTCCACTAGGGTTGCTCTTCCTCCACTCCGGAGATGGCGAGCACCAAACCACTCACAACCACACCGGGCCTTCTCACAAGCTTCTTGAGAAGATCACCGGGCACGACGCCTCCACGCCGTCTAGGTGTCGGCAAACACCAAGAGTAACAAGACTCAACTTTCACTTGAATTAATCAAGTGTCAACGCTCAAGTGGATACACAATCCACTACCTAAGGCAACACATGCACTTAGGGTTTGCTCTCAAATCTCACTAAGTGCAACACATGCACAAAAGAGATGAGAGGCTTGCTCTTAGCTCAAGAGAGTGTCTAACAACACTAGAACACTTTACAATGGAAGCAACACCATCCCCAACCGGCCAAGGTGAGTATTTATAGCCCACACTCAAAAACTAGCCATTGGGGAAAATATTCCCTCGAAACAGTGCAGGGCCGGTCTGACCGCCAACTAATGGCCGGTCGGACCGCCCATGCCCCAACGGCTATAAAACTAGTCGTTGGGCCTTCGGCCGGTCTGACCACCGCCAAATCGGTCAGACCATCAAGGGTGGCGGTCCGACCGCCCGAGGCAAAATTGGCTAAGTCCTAAAAAGGGAGCTCTCTGGAATAAACGTTCCGCACGAACCCCGAAACTTCTGCACACCGGTAGTTCTGTTTTCACAACGGCGAAACTACCACACAGAGAATCCAATTCAAAGGAAATCGGTCGGACCGCCAACAGCACAGCGGTCGGACCGATATGCCACCAGTCCGACCGGTGACCACAGAGCCAATCACATTGGCTTCACATCAAATGACAAAACACATTCGCCCATTTGCGTGCAATTCCAACAAGGTTTCAACGATGGTATTCTCAGTAGGTCACAAAACACATTTGCCAACCTTTAGAATACTCATCACAAGGAATAAGGTACATGGACTTACACCATTTGCAAAACACATTTGCAAACTTAAGTCACATGCTACAAGGGTTACGCATGAGCCTCGACTATTTGCAAAACACATTCGCAGATAAATAGCATCATGCTAGATGAGCTAGAGCAACCACAATGAGCTATCAACACATGACTAACTCAAACTACTAGTTAAGACCCCTCTTAATAGTACGACAACCTATACTAGCAATCCGGTCTTCCAACTAAACACCAAGACCGGTAAAAGACTAGGAACACATCCTTAGCCCTAGCTAGTCATACCTTTGCCTTGCATCTTCTTGAAGCTTGATGACGCACATCATCACTTCAAGTCCGAGTCATTAACTTGATAATCATCAACACATGATGATCATCTGCTTGACCTCCATCAATACATGATGGGTCTTCTCTTGTCTTGATAATCAACCCATGATCATCTTTTCTTCTCGATAAGCATCAACTCATGATGCATCCTTTACTCCAAGCTCTTGACTTTAATGTCATTGACACATGATGACATCCAAAGTCTTCATCACCCTGGAACATAACCTATTCATCCAACTCATGAAAAATGTTAGTTCCATAATGTGATTACCATTAGTTACAACAACAAACTATTATCACATAATGGTGGGACAAGATACTTTAATCTTTCCCTTATTGGTAATCAATGATAACCACTTCAATTACACATAAATTGAATGTAGATAATGTAACACGATATGAGTATATATAAACTACACAAATCATATATATACTCACAACATGAATATACAAAAACTACACAAGTTTTGTATACTCAAATGGATATGTTTCAAAGTAAAAATCTCAAATATATGTGGAAAACGGATTATGTATCAATACTAATGAAACCACAAAATATAGAATAAACTCCCCCTAAATGTGTGCATACACAAATGTGTAATTAGATCATATGCATATATTCAAGTTACACTTATGGTTGAGTTCATCCTATATTCTGGATCCGAGGAATGCAACAATATATAAGAGTATGAGTCGAATGCATACCTCGTTGAATTTCACCTTTATATCCAAATAAGACTACACACTAGATATAGCAATAGAATTGTTAGTCTCACAATTAGATTTGTCATTAATCACCAAAACACTCCATTAACTCATAATGGCGGGTCTAGATCCTTCACCAACAGAAGTCTAGGGACTTGTGTGATAGCAGGTGTTGCTCGCGATTGGAAAAGCGTGGAAGACCTTCAAGAGCAAGCTTATCACAGAGTACGTGAACAAGGATCGGACGCCCTTCACGAAGTATCAATTTGTGTCGGCGGATATATGAGACGCATTTGTGCGGATGAAGATGACGGTCGAATTTCAGCAGTAAAGTGCGGCGCACAAAGCCCTCCAGATAAAAAACACTCACCCCAACAGACTCGTCACCACTGGGTACGCAGGAGAAATCCCGCAATGGACGAGGAAGGACGAGGAGGCAATCCAATGGGAGGCCTCGTTGCCATTTGCCGGGATCATGACGAGCACACCGAAACTAGTTAAGAGGGAGGTCATCAAGCACAACTTCGGGCGCCATTGTAACATCCCAAAAATGGATTTGTGTTTCAAATGTAAGAAAATCAGGAGAAATTAAAACTTTTCTTGCATCTTGAGGTCAAAGATCATTTCTGTAATTCTTGATTAAGGAATTATGGAAATCACCATCAGAATCCTCAATTGACTACAATCAAAAACCTTCTTGGCATGGATCTCATGCCAAACCCTTGGAGATATTTCCCCTGAGTTCTTGGAAGGCTTGGCAACACCTCTGAGTTATCTCATGATTTGTAGAAATTATTTGATAATTTTGGAGGCGAGTCAAAGCTTGGTCGAACTATAGCTTTCACCTTCTGGAATTGCTGGAGGAAAATTCCGTACATTAAAATCTCTGGAAATTTTATGTGAGGTTCCTCTGTCACAAGAATCTCGATTAAAATTTCGTAATTTTTGGAGCTTACTTGCTACCTCAAATAATTCCTCAAAAATCAGTTATTCAAATTCAAACCCTAACTAGTTTTCACTGTTCCTTGGGTTCGAGTCGGACTCGGGCTCGAGCCACGGGACTCGGTCCAGTCAACTAATCGCACCAACTCGATCGTTCGGGCGCTAGGGTCGTGGGCCGTTGGATCGGCATCGAACGGTCTTCGACCAGCCGAACGATGAAATCGTTTAATCCACCCGATCTAACTCAGCCATTGGATCGGCATCGAACGGTCTTCGACCAGCCAAACGATGGGATCGTTTCAATCCGATCGATCGAACTCAGCCGTTCGATTTCAATCCGACGACCGACGAGTCGTCTCCTTCCTCCGTCAGCGCGTGCGTGAGCCCTGCCATGGCGTGCGCAGAGGAGAAAAGCAGCAGCGTGCAGTCACCTCCGTGGTCGCCTTTAAACGGCTAGCTCTGCGCGCATTAAATGCCTGTCGCGCTCCTCCCTCAGAAGGCCATGATTCGACTGCTCACATCGCTCTCAAGTGCTCTCATGGCAGTGTTGACCGAGGAGAAATATCGCCGTTGCTCTCTGCCATCCCCGGCTATTTAAGCACCATTGGTCCTCCCTTAGCTTCCTTTAGCACCTCCGCAACTCTAGCTAGCGCTCACCAGCTTGCTTGAGCTGCAGTCCCTCGCAATCTCCTCGACCGCCATTGTTGAGTGTGGAGTTTCAGTGGAGGCGGTGCAGCAGGGGTTTTCTTCTTCAAGTCTTTGCCCCCGCTCGCTGCTCCCCCTTAATTCTCTGGAACTTAACCCTCGCTCGGTTTGGTTCTCTCTTTGCTCAGGTCGCTGTGGCCTAGCGAGGACCTTACCGCCGCCGTTCGGTCACTCGTCGCCGGAGCCACTCCGTGAGTCTCTGGTCGTTCTTCAGCTCAGGTACTTTCGCATTGCCCCATAGGAGCTTAGGTGTGGTTTCGTTTTTCTTTTGGTATTGTCCGTTCGGGGAGTTCTCCCGAGCCATACCTACCTCAGCCGCACTCCGTGGTTGTACCGCCGGTTCAGCCATACTCCGACCAGTGTTGGCCGCCGGTCGGCCCGTTAAACTTTTAGACCCTCAACCCTGCCTTTGGCTGGCGCCGCTGTGGGCGGAGAAGCCGCCGAGCCACTGGCAAAGCGTGCGGGAGGCGCTACCTCGTGGTCGGATTCCGACCAGCCACTGTAGCTTGGTAGTTTCGACCAGATGCAGTATTATGATGGGTAAATATGACATCCCGTAGTCCCCAGAAGTACCCCCTTACCTTTGTAAGGGAGAGGCCTACCTAGTGATTGTAAGTTCTCCTACAATCACCCCCATAGTCGTAAGTCTTACTACGACTATGGCGCGGTCATAAGTCCTTCTACGACCATTACCCAGTCGTAAGTTCTGTCGCGGCCTGTACCTAGTCGTAAGTCTTGCTACGATTATGTGAGGGTCGCAAGTTCTTCTACGACTTGTACCTAGTCATAAGTCTGTCTACGACTAGTACCCAGTCGTACGTCCTTCTACGACCACTATCTGGTCGTAAATCCTTCTACGACTTTTGTGCAGTCGTAGGTTCCGCTACGACCGGTACCTGGTCGTAAGATTTTCTTTTGGTCGTATTTTTGGCATTAAGAATCCAAATCAATTGGTTCTTATTGCTAAATTATTTATAAATCATGCTCTTGCTACTGTACAATTTTCAGAGTTTTTAGAGAAAATTTGATGTTGTTTTCTTCGTTCTTATTGGCTCTTTTTCGCTTTCTCGTTAGGATCCGAAGAGCACACTGACAACCTAATTGATCCTCCGCAACATCTTGACCCACAGCAAGCAGGCAAGCAGTTTGATCATGTTAATCCCATTACTTTCAAGTCTAATATCTTGTTTACAAATCATATGTATGCATGCTTTTGTGTCAAATTAATTTTCCCGATTGGAGGTAGTTATTCCTATTGCACTGTTGCCCTCAAATTGTTATCCCCTGCCACAAACATAAGTTATTAATATCGCTGGTGAATTAGAGCCCGGTGATTTAATTATGCTCTTTTGTTGTCCTTTCGATGTCATGCTTAGAAATGCTTAGATATCGGTAGTATTGGGCAGTCATCGACTTAGTCGATGATGTTGATCACACAAATCTTATTATTACTCCATTATGTCCAGCACCATGTGCTTTGTTACTTTGTGAAGTCAAAAACTGAAAATAAAATTGTTTTCGACTTGGGCACAATGGTAAGTTGGTGTGGTCTGTTGGTGTGAATGGAATGGTGCCTAGGTCATCAAGGACCGAGTTACTTGTGTCACTAAGCCAAGCGCTTATGCGTGCTAACCACGCGAGCGGGATATGGGACCTCTCTTGACTTAGTACTTTGGCGTGGGTTATCTCCGAGTCGCAGGAGGGGGTTGTGTGTGTTGTGTGAAACATGATATGTGGTCGTGTTCTTGTGTTGGGTGTGCGGTGGTGGAGATTCCGGGTAGGCTCTCCACCTCGAGGAGCGTCGTAGTTGTCCAAGGCTTTACCCGGGAAGGGTAGTTGACCGAGGCTTTACGATGACTCCGACACAACGTATGGGTTTCTATCCATACGGGCGGCTCGTGAATAATTCACAATATTGGAAATGTCTCGTAGGACTTAGCCGTGCCGGCATACCTAAGGAAGTGTGCTTAATAGCTTTGCAAAAGCGATCTGGCGTGTGGGTGCAGTGGTACACCCTGCAGGATAAAACTATTCGAATAGCCTCGTCCTAGGTTATGGACATGCTTGGTAAGGTCGTGCAAGAACTAGACTACAACATTTTAAATTAAAATTTGACATGGGTGGTATGAATGAGTAATTCATGCTATTGTTGTGGTGACTTAAGGGTTAGTCACTTCCAGGACTGTTGTTGTCATCTATCTACTGTATATTGTTGTCTTTACGATTATTTGAACATTAAAAACTGATTTGTTAACTTGCTTTCAAACGTACTACACTATTGCAAATAAAGATTGCTTTGTGCTGAAAATGAAATATACAGCCTCCACTCGAAAAGCTTGCATATAGTTATGTACAGGTCTGTTACTCTACACGTAAGTCTTGCGAGTACATTCAAGGTACTCACCCGGCTTTGCTGGGCTCTTTATTGCAGGTGAGGAAGGTGAGCCCCACGGGCCTCACTTTTGTGAAATGTGCTGTGGATTCGACGACTAGCTTGGCGGTCCGGTCGGTTGCCTTGTGGGTTAAAGGCACACTGGTCGGCTCTTTTGTTTATGGCCATCTTATGGCACTCTTGCTTCCGCTGTTTATTTCTTTTGTCTATGTATGTATTTGGCCGGTCGGCCTCTCTTTTGTAATATCTATCTTTTATTTATGTTAACTTCTGTTCTATTTTCTTGCTTCGGTTCTATGTGAATGAATGAAATTGATGCATGAACTTTGTAAAGAGGTGTGTATACTGCATTTCTGGGAAGTATACATGTCTCGAGTCTCGGATTATCTGATTTGTGATGCTAGGACCGAATGGATGGTTAAGCATTACAAGCCGGATAAACCGGGGTCTCACATCCATCTCTTTCAAAAACCCAGCAAGACGAGGGAGTGTCCCAACATCTACTAAGATATGTCGAACTACCTAGTTGTTAATAAGTCCGTAACTTCGTAGGGTCTAAAATAACATGATGGCCTCTAGTAGTAAACATTGAGTACCCAATCTTCCCAAGGCTCATTCGAAACAGTCAGGGAGAGGGATATGCTATCCACGGCCCTGTGAAACAAGGAGCACTCGGGTCGTGTACGAGGCCTTGGGGTATACGTACCTTGGAGATAGGGATTCCCACAAGACTCCGAGGCGTATAGGAGTCGGAAGAGATCCAAGGTCGGGCGCAAGGAATAGATGAAAGAGGAGATGCATGCGGAGATTAGTGCATAATTTTGAGGACATATAATATCATTGAAGGAACAAATGAATCAAGTCTTGAACCAGTCACAAGCCACCTCCGTTATTTTGGAAGCCAGTCCCCCTCAACGTTGGAGTAGCTGCGCGTCCACACCACTTTTTGAATATGGCGATGTCCAATTACCTATCAACGATATCTAGGTAATGTACATATCTGGAATGCTCCAAGCATAGACCTGTAGGATGCCTTAGCTAACCGTGTATCGTTTTGTAGGAGCCAATGCCCTGCAAACTCCAAGTGAGGCTAGTTGGCTCCATTTCTATTGAGGCTGGATGGGGGATGGCGTTTCCATGCCAGGAAGAGATAGTGTTGCACGATGCTCAGCTGGCGCAGGGTTACGTCAAGTTCCAGGTGGATATGGTACATGACAATTTCATGGCCGTCCTGCTGGAGAAACCCCCGAACGAAGACATAATAACACTAGGGGATGTCGTGCACACATTTGCCCAGTGACCCAATAGGGACATCGCCTTGGACCCTGCAGTGTCGCCATTGGAACACAACCATGCCTCTACAATAGAACCCTCGATGACTCCACCTCAACCTTCGCTTCAGAAGGTCATCGCATCGGCTCCCGTGGAGACGACGCCGAAGATACAAGAAAAGTGTGCCGAGTAGTCTCCCGAGAAGACGGATGGCAGGCGAGGCGCTAAGGCCAAATCGAAGAAGATTAAGGCAATTTGTGGGACCTGGACGTTCTCCCTCACAAGACTGTTGGTCCTCGACACACTATTACCCTGCCTTGGAATGGGTTGCGTGACTTTGCATGCTTGGTACATGCGGCAGACCAACGAGGTGAGGACAAACCAGCCTACTGGATTCACCGCCAATTACATGGAGAACCGTTTCCTCCACAAGTCGGGGTACTTCTTCGTGGGCTTCCAAGACTTATTCGAACTATTCAGCCTTGACGCCCTTGACGTCTCACTTTTACAATCAAGTTCTACATTCACACAATACCGATAAATGTCATAACCCATTGCTTATGTATAGATACATAATGCAACAAGCCCGGCGATCGCGAGAATAGGTGGGTTTTCTAGACCCACAGTTGATCTCTGAGCAATACATCAACGAAGATGCATCCTATGTCGAGAAATATATAACGAAGGGGTTGATTGATCATGGCAACAAGGACTACATATTGGTGTCCTACAACCAGAAGTAAGTGCTTCACTACTTGCTATAAAAATTTTATTTGTACATTATACGCAACACGAACTTAGGTTTAATGACTATAGTGACATACATGAGTAGGTGGCACTGGATCCTTTTAGTCATTGTACCAAAGTGGAATAAGATAATATACCTTGATTACCTAGTCAACAACACCACGACTTCACCCTTGTGCAAAAAGTACTCGACAGGTATGCTCATTTCCTACTTACGTAACTCTATTGGATTCTTCCTTCGTTTGAAATGGCCAAGGATAAATTTTTGGAATCACGTAGGTCATTCAATTCCTATATAAATAACTCTATGTACCCTTCGTTTGCAATGGTTGGGGCTAACTTTTTCGAATTACGTAGATCGTTCGCCGTATACATTGCCAAAGGAGGGAGACACGTGGAAGGGAACACCACACTGCGACATGTGAAGCAATTTTCGGTACCCGCTAGTACACAATAATCCTATATCACACTTCGTAATGATGCCTCTCAAGCTGAACAAATCTATATATGTAACTTTATTTTTGCAGTGCCACCGGCAACTACAAGGCAATGTATGTGCATTCTACATTTACCGTCGTATGCAGTAAATCATGAGTGCTAAGACGAAGGATCTAGAGGTTTGTCAATCTCGCAATAATTATTTCCTAATTATCAATTTAAATATATATACTTACTACTTTACTCCTCCTAGCGATAAGGCATGACAATCAAATCAAGTAAACTCGATATGGACGAACTCTCGGACGTTCGAGGACGGCTCTCCACCTTCATCAAGGCGAAGATCATTAGCTCGAAAGGAAAGTTTCACTCGGTAACACCGATTAATACATGTTTAACTGTAATTCACTTTGAGTGTTGTAACTATAGCGATAATACATTAACATTCTTTTGTAATTGATTTTGAGTTTTAAATCACTTTGAGTTGTTCTATATCAAATCAATTGTGATTTATCTGTTTTCTACTTGCTTATTTTTAGAGGATATGACTAGTATTTCTTGAGGCTAGCTGAAAAATAAATAAACATTTAGGTATAGAACGAACTATCATAGACGGTTTTGTGGTATAAACCACCTGTGGATGCCTACTATCACAAACAGCTACCACCAAAAACCGTCTGTGATATGTCGGATATCACAGACGGCTACCACTAACAACCATATGTGATGTCGGATATCACAGATAGTTACCACTAACAACTGTCTGAGATATGTCGAATATCACAGATGGTTCTTTTTACTAACCGTCTGTGATATGTCGGATATCATAGATTGTTGGTACATATAACCATCTGTGATTACCGATGTATCATAGATAGTTTTTTTTTGTATAAACCGTCTGTGATAGTAAGTATACACGGACGGTTTATACTACAAAACCATATGTGCTGTGAATTATCACAGATAACTTAAAAACCGTCTGTGATAAGACACATAAATTCAGATGATTCAAAAACCGTCTGTAATAACACTTTGTGTAGTAGTGGTGGGAGCCTGGGATTCAAACTCAGGTCCTCAAGACCACACGGACAAGCCAATACCACTAGGCTACCGTTGTCTTTGTAGTTCATTCACTACTTTTAGTTTATTTAACCCTTTAAGTTCAAACAAAATAAAAAAAAATTAACGGAACATTTTCTTTGGGAGGGCAACGAAATATACAGTGAAATTTCACTGAAATTGTGAACCATGACTCCGATGAGAGGTGGGACACGCGTAAGAAGGACGCCGCTGTCATCCCAGCACCGTCTGCCGAGCGGCGTCCGTCGGGCACCAGCAGGAGCCCCTGCCGCACGCACTCGTGCGAGTGCTGGGACAGCAATAATAAGAGCCTAAGCAGCGCATCATCGTCGGGCGATCGGCGCCAGGACAGCAGCAGGAGTCCCGGCCGCGGCCTGTCGTCGTCAAGCGAGCGGTGGGACAACCACAAGAGTCATACTACCAGCCGCGCGTCCTCCGCCGAGCTCTGGGACATCCACAGGAAGCCACGGCCGCAGGTTGACGGGAGCAGGACCGGCGAGCAGGAGACCAGCAAGCCGCAGACCGACGGGACGACGAAAGTTGTCACAGCGGTGAGTGCGGAGACCTTCAGGCCTCTGGTCGTGTTCTCTGGACCGAGCTGCTTCTGCTCGCGGGAGCCGAGCATGCTCCCGTTCCCGTCGTTCTTGATGGCACACTAGCAGCAGCAGTTCACACGTACGCAAGCACTCGCGCAGGATGCACGCTTGCAAATGGACCTTAGCTTCTTAATAGCTTTGTGTTGTAAGATAGTAGTAGTAAGTTAGTAACTTAGCAAGGCAGCTCATGGTCATGGGTGACTTAGCTTAATAATAGCTTCTTGTGATCAGTTACACTTTTTTTTAGATTATGAGTTACACAATTTAGGATGTTGGTTTTACTCTGTAGTAGCATCTGACTGATATGGCTTACTTAGCTTGTATACTTGCTTACAAGTCCTTCTGCAAACGGTTCGATGTAACTTCATCTATTGATTCGTTCACATTTTAATGAAAAAGATGCAAATTGAATCAAGCGTGAACTAGATCTTCAGAAATATTAGCCTGTTAAATTCGAGGAAAAAGAAGGGGTGAAATAGGCTAATGTTAAATTCGAGGAAAAAGAAGGGGTGAATTGGTTATTGAAGGGCGTCGTTTGGTACTCACACGAATTCACGGTTCTGTTTTGTCGAGGTTATCTGTTGTTCTGCCGTGGTAATAATTCTTGGCGTTTTTTTTTTTTTTGCTTCTTGTGTAATTCCTGCATTAATTGCACGTTAGTCCAACAAATAGTACTCAGTTATCTTGGACTTGGGCAACCATAGCATCTGCGTAAGTCCAATATCAGCATGTGCCACCTGTATAGATGAAAATATGTTTGCACGGACTGTAGTATTCTGTTGATTTATGTACCTTTGATAGAGTTCTAAGAGCATCCAGATGAATGGAAACTTGTTAGCAAACAAGTGACTAATAGCTCGTCAATCTTTCAAAAATATTTGCAGGGATCTACTATCCTGATTCTTCAATCAGGAGGGAAGAACATTATTACATGTCATGAGTAATACAGCACTGCAATAGAAAGGATCATCAAGTTTGTCGCTAAATAATTGCCCAGATTCTAAATGATTGGCTCGTATACTGACGTACATTCCAACTGCAAAGAGCTTCAAACATTCTGAAGAGCTAGTAAGGTTAGTAAAAGGCTGCTTGACTGATTTCAATCTCAAAAGGGAAAAAAATAAACAACTCTAATTTCATACATTCACATTAGACTGTACAATATACATACATCAACTAGCAGACTCAGAAGCTGAAAGCCGAAAAACTGTCAAGACCAGACAGAGCAAAGCTATACAAATGCTGCTCAGATCGAATAGACAATACCCATATAACACATCCCGCCACACCACCCTCATAGACTTGCAGCAAATCCTTCATCACACCAACAGCCTAGAAGACAAGTTGCTCAGCTGTTCGGCTGTCCCTGCGAAGGCATTGGCTCGAGTGCGCCATGATCAAATGGGAACTAGTCCTACAATTTCTGCAAAACTTCGCAATTGTTTTGGTCTGGTGACTGCTGAGATACGGTCTTCGCAATTGTCTTGTGACAGCAAACATCAGCTTCCATCAGAAGAACTAAGCAAGGTAACGCAAGTCACCGAGCATCTGGGAAGGAGTCTAGACAAAGTAGTCTTGTCGCACCACGGTGATGAAGTCACCGGAGAGCAAATCATCCTCTCTTTGTTTCCCCGTCTCGCCATTCCCTTGGATATGCCAATATATTGGGGGAAGAGGAGTATACAGATCTGTAGTGATAGAAAACAGAAAGTTACTGCAGTGGCACTTTGAATAAAACAATGGTATTTTTGGTAACCTACAAGATTTTACATGGACAAGAGCATATAGTGCCAATACTATAGAAAATATTTCTCAACATCATTTCTTTTTGTTCTGAAGAACCAGCATATGAAAAAGTAGTTTCTGGCCTTGCAAAACGATCTATAGACAAGCCTTAAGGCAGTTGAAAAGGACAGATTTGTCAACACATCATAAGTAGTATATGTAATGAAAACTTTTGAATGGTGGACCATCTGTAGATCCATAAATACAAAGACCACGATTTGATGTCCATGAAAACCACTGGTAACAGAATGAACTCCAGCTGCTTGAAGCAAAATACGAAATAGCTTTTCAATTCAACCAACTTCATTGCTAAAAAAATTCAACCAACTTTAGTAGGGATTGCCGGATTGGTAATCAGCACAACACTAACGTAAAACACCAACTCTGAACAACCACAGCTTATGCCAGATTTGTAACCACAAGGCTGGTGAGGGGAAAATTGGTAACTTAAAAAATGCAGTGAGCAAAGCATTAGTGAAAACAACATAAACATGTTTGCATAAATAATATTGCTATCGTGCCACCAGTGTGTATCATGTATCACATAGCAAATATTCATATTGTCGTTTACACGTGGCGGAATGGTATAATCTTGATTCACTAAAAACCAATAGTGTGTTTGGATGGATGAATCATGTGGTCCTTGTATCGGATGGTTCGGAATATATCATGGTTCATGCGTTTGGTTGGAGGAACGGAACGAAGCCGTCTGGAATGAGATGATTCAAGTCAAGGGAATATACCTCAAATATGTTGAACCAGATCGTTCCACGAAATCGATGGAACTGTTAGAATAGGAGTCACTTTGTATTCTTTATCTGTATATGGTATCCTTATCTGTATGTCATATCCCCTTTGTAGTCCTTATATATATTGCTCATTAGGCTCTCTTGAATATACATACAATATTCATAACATGGTATCAGAGCTAGGACTCTAACCCAACTCCTTCCGCTATGCCATCCGCGTCGGCGCCGTCGCCGTCGCCTAATCGTCATCCAAATTAACGCGTCGCGAGTCACCGCTCTCGGTGTGTGCATTGCCGCGTCGGCCGGATCACGCCGGTCACCGATGTTCCGTTCGGTCTCGCCGCTGTCACGCCCGCTCGGCCGGCCGCCGGCTGCGCTCGGCCGCCGCGATCTCGACGACCCGACCCGACGCCACCGTCACCTGCCCGACGCCTCGTCGCGCCCGCTCCCAAAGCACGCGTGTGAGGGCGCCTTGCCGGTCTTAGAAGGCCTTGGCCTTTTAGTGTGAGCTGGCCCAACCCGTAAAAAAATCAAAAAGAGAGCATCGATCTAACCGCTGCCGTCGGCGCCGCCTGTTAGACTTCGTTGCCTTTGTCGCCGCGCGGTCCAGCGCCGCCTACCAATGGTTTTCGTTCCATCCGCTGCGATCTCATTCTTGGGAACAAAGCTTCATGAGACGAACTATAGATTGTGATCTTCCCTCATAGAGATCACACTCGATGGTCTCCACCTCTAGGGACATGTTACTGATGTCTGACCTTGTCCGTCGTCGCCGGTTCAGCCTTCTCCCAGACAGCCTACTTCTGCACCTCCTGCAAAAGATGAGGCCGCTATTGCTGCTGATGATGAGGTCTTTCAGTATGCCATAGACGCTTTTGAGCGCTAGTGTGCTGATGAGGCCTGTGAGCCATCCTAGTGGTCATCGTTGACGACTCCATCCAGCAAAACATTGTTGGTCTACGTGCTACTTGTTAGATCTGGGAGTACTTACGCGAGCGATACCAGCAGAGCAGTGATGCTCAATTCTTTTCGCTTCAATGTGAGTTGGAGACGCTTCGCTAGGAGGACTCCTCTGTCGACGACTTCTTCCAAACCCTGGCCAGTCTCTGGCGCCAGCTGGACGAGCTGGCTTCTCCGCTCTGCAGAGTGTCATAAAGTGCAGAAGGTGGATCGTGATCACCTTTGCCTTTATGACTTCGCCTGCCGTCTTCACCCAGAGTTTAAGCCTGTCAGGGCTCAACTACTGAGCCGCTCACCACGACCGACAGTCACCGAGGCTCTTTCGACACTTCGGGCTGAGGAGATTCGCCGCGGGTTAGCAGCACAGTTTGTTCCGACTGTGCTTGCTACCCTTCTTCTTCGACTACATCGACGGTTTCTACTTCGACTACAGTCCCTCCTCAAGTGTCTGTTTCTGCTCCTGCTTTTGCACAAATTGGGGTTCAGTGCAATTATTGCAAGAACTTCGGGCACGACTACCAGCGTTGTGCGGTGCGAAAAAAGCAGAACAAGGCGCGTAAAGGTGGAAGATCCAAGGGGACAAGGAGGCCCTAACTTGACGGGAGGACAGACCAGCACGTCAGGACCTTCTCAGCGAGGTGGCTCTGTCCAGCAATTCTACCAGGCCCTACTTCAGCAGCTCTCTCACATCTCAGCGGATTCTGCCAGTCAAGCTCAGACGTCTCCTCCAGGTACTTCTTGGTTTCTGGATTCTGGTGCCCCTTTCCACATGACACCGAACCCCACATCTCTCACTTCAATAGGACCTATTTTTCCTATCCCTATTCAAACAGCTGACGGTACTCCTTTGTTTGTCAGCTGTCATGGTACTCTTTTGTCCACTGACTTTTTTGTTCCAGTTGTTTCCCATGTTCTCCAACCTACCATGCAGCTTCTCTCGGTAGGTCAGCTCACCGATTTTGGATGTAGGGTTGATTTTGACTCTCACACCTGTTTCATCCAGGATCGACGGACAGGGACGGTACTTAGGACTGGCCTGTCACCTCTATGTCTACTTCCACCGCCACTGCTACCACCACCTTTGGCGTTTTTGCGTAGTGGCATCACCGTTTAGGTCACTTGTGTGGGTTCCGTCTTTCTTCATTAGTTCGTCAGGGTGTTCTTGGACATGTTACTATTCACACAACCATATTTTGTCAGAGTTGTAAGCTGGGCAACCAGCGCAGCTACAGACTTCCTTATAATTCTAGTGATTCATTGTCTTCTCGTACTTTTGACTTAGTTCATTCAGATGTACTCGTGCTGCGTTCGCTGCCCCTCTCTAGTCGCATCGAAGGGCGTCGCCCCCTCTCCAGTCCACTGAACGTTGCCGCCGTCGCGTCTCCTGTCGACCCACAACGCGCCGCCCTCTCTCCAGTCCCACCCAACGCGCTACCCCTATCTTGTCGACCCCATCTTCGTCCCCTCCGACAACGCCCGTGCCAGCCACCACCGCCACCTCTCTTGTCGCCCCAACCAAGCGAGCTTCATCCACCGCCACCCGCGTCACCTCGTGTTCCCGGGCACGCCGTGCAAAAACCCCAACCAATGTCGATTATTGTCCACGGGAGCTCACGCTTGGGTCTTCTTCCCCACGTCCGGCCAAAACCGCCGCCTCCATCATCGTTTGTCACCGGTGAGCCTCTTCTCGATTCCCCTTTACTCGAGCATCCCCAGGCCAACCCATTCCTTTCCCTACCACCCGCTCCACCTCCCCCTCACCGTAGCGTCGTCGCTACGACGGACCCGACGCGACGCCACGTGCTCCCGTCACCGGCCCAACTCGGTCCACCCCCGTTGCCACCGTCTGCACCGACGACGTCCCCTCACCTCCCTCTTGACCGTACGTGCGCTATCTTTCCCCCTCCTTCCCTCCAGCGGCGCCACCGCTGTCGGGAGTGGCTACGCCACCACTATGATCTTCCTTCCGCCGCGTCACTGCCACCCCTGGACTTCTCTTCCCCGCGTGGACCCATTTTTTGGGTCACCCCATCCTCTCGATAGCTCCCTCGCCGCTGGCGAGCACCGCCCCGAGCCGCCCTGCCCTCCTTGTCTTTCCTCTGTTCCTTGTTCTCTCCACGAATGTGACGAGCGAATGACAGTAGGGGCCCACATGTCAACGGTTCTAGCTAGCAGTAGTAGGACCCACATGTTAGTATGATCCAATCCAACCAACCAAACACTCGCTTGTATTATCCTATCCAACCAACCAAACGCACTGCTTGTATCATTCCATTCAGGATCATCCCATCTATCATGTACCATCCCATTCCATTCGACTTCATCCCACCAACCAAACACACCCTAAGCATTTACCTGAAGAAATAGTTTGATCAGATTCTCTTGTAGAATGCAGTACAACAGTACCAGCAAGAACGGTAAGAAATCCACAAATCTCAGAGGCGATACTGCTTACACTCTGCCCGGACCAGTCCTAGCAATCACAAAACAGAAGTTTTCAAATTTGTGTTCTAGCAAAGGGCTAAAAGTACTTGGCATTTGTGGAAGGTTTTCAAAATTTGCATACCTTGAACATTATAGCACTTGCTAAAATTGTGAGGGATGTGAACATTGCATAATAGATGGGAGAAACAACTGCAGTATTGAAAGTATCCAATGCCTGAAAGTTTAACATGATGTGAAGATGCAAAGTAACATCAAAATTACTGCTCTGAAAGACTGAAAGGTAAACTTACGAGGTTCTTCTTTTATGTTACTCAACAAAAGGCATAATAAATTTGTTACTATGATCATACTATGTTGCAAGTTGCAACACAATAAAGTTATGTGGAATTGGAAGTTGAAATATCTTGGTCATCGATTTTGAGGCCATTTGCAAAATGCATATACATTGTTTTTATTGTGTTTATCCAAAACAGCATTGCAGGAAAAGCATAACTTATTTTTAATGCCAGATGTACCTTGTTCAGGTAAACTAACTGAATAATTATGCACGTAGCTGAAACAGTTGCAAACAACCAAGTTTGGAAATAGCCAGCCTGGTTTATGCCCTCAATTGTAAGTTTGACAGCAATGCCTACCGCCTTGATGCTCATCACCTAGCAAAACAAAAGACAAGTAAACATCCCATAAACACCAAAACAAGGTGATAGTGTGATACCAAAGACAATGCCATAGACATCATTTACCGTCAAAGATCCAATCACCGAACAAATCCCCACATACACCACTATGTTGGTCTGCCCATGGCGGGGAGCAGAATGAAGCATCAAGATCAGTGAGACCGCCAGTGCAGAGGCCGCGTAGCAAAGAAAGGCTGCAGAGCAGCAGTAGTAAAGAAAAACATCACAGAATGCACATAAACCAAACAGGCCAGCTTATGATAAGGCTTATAAGGAAACAGCAAAGATATACCAGGTTGCGTCGCCAAGTGCCAAATCTGTTCCACCGAGCTTGGTGTCTCTTCTTCGGGTGCATGGAGGATGATCACTGTCGACCCAACTATACAGAGCACACAACCCAACACGCCCATCCTCTGCAACTTCTCATCGAGGATAAAATGGGCTAGAACAGCACTTTTCCAGAGAGATCACCACCCATGCGCATGCACAAATCAAAACTAAATAAAACCACGAATTCTAACAGTGTAATGCACAAAATGGAACAAATCACAATTACCTGACAATTATGCTGAGCGCACCAAGTGGAGTGACGAGAACAGCCGGCGCAAACATGTAGGCGACGAAATTCGCAATCTCACCAATCAGCACTGCGAATTTTCACATTTCTCAAGCATTTCAATTATTTTTGCACTAGGCCACCAAGAACGAAGCATCCAAAGGAACCAAGAATTTACTTGTAACCATCCCAACCCACCACAGTGGCTCCAGGAGGTATCCATAGCCTCCAACACCTGAAATTCCCATCAAGAAAACAAATGTTACAACGTTCGTTGACGAAGCACACCGAATCAACCGTAAAGGAGGCGCCTTTCCGACATCTCTCGTCACATAACCTCGAAATAACACCCAATTAAGAACCCAAAGAAACAAAAGAACACGATGCGCTATCTAAGATTGCACCGAAAAGAACCATAAAGCAGGCGCCTTTCGGTCGCCGGCGGCGAGACAGGCGCGGACCTGCGTGTGAGCCGGCGGAGCCGGCGCGGCGGAGTCCCTTCTTCTTGACGATGAAGCTGACGCCGATGAACGAGGAGGAGGCGACGGCGAGGAGCGCGCCCTTGAGGTTGGCGGCGAAGAGGTCGCCGCCGTTGTTCGGAGGGGCGTGACTCATCGACGGCGCGCGGCGGCGGCGCGCGGCCGGCGCATTTGAGGAGTGCCTGGGTGCGGGTTTCGAATTCCGGGGTCAGGATCGGATTTGGATTTTCCGTTTGAATTCTGTGCTGTTCACCTGAGTAATGTGAATTTTTTGTTTGTACGAGACCTGGGTGGGGAGGGATTTGAGGGATGGAGACCTGGGTGGGGAGGGATTTGAGGGAACAACCGAAAGTGTAACTGGAGACGTAGATTCGGAGGTGATTAAAAGGTGAATATTTGCCTTCAGCTTAACTTAGAGTACACAGAAATAAATATATATTTTATCTATTAACTTTTTCGTCCGTCTAATTTTTGTTACTTATCTATAATACCAGTTAAAATGCGTCGTCAAATTATCAATTTTATGCTGTTCACCTGAGAAATGTGAGATTTTCTGTTTGTACGTACAGTGTGCGGGTTGGAGGAAGGGATACCTGGGTGGGGGAAGGAGCAACCGAGCAAGTGTAATCGGAGATGGAGATTCCGAGATTTTTAAAATAAATTAATTTAAAAGATAATTATAAAAATAAATAGTCAATTTTTTTACAAAACTAGGCGTCGGTCGTCAATCCGATATGGGGTACCTTATCTGGACGCGGACATTAATAAGCTGAAGGGAAATGTTGACCGGTGGTAGGTACGGCCTATCAGGAACGACATGGACGAAGCAAAAGCCGAGTGTCGTATGAAGAAGTGCTCTATTTGCATAGAGTCTAGGCACACCTTCAAGAAATGCTTTACGAGAAATTTACTGGACAAAGGAAACATCGGTAGTCCCGACATCGCCGTGGGGACCTCATCCGACCGCCCCACTCGAGGCGGCCCACGCGGCGGACGTTGAGGTCGCGGCCACGGGAAATGTCCGTCTTATTGAAATATGTGGTGCCCAATGCTTTGTAATATTACTTTGATTTGTCAAAAACTAGGTGTTATGACGTTGTGCTGAATGTTATATAATATCAGTGTGATTTATCCACAAAGTATATGACGACGTTACGTTGAATGTTATGTAATGTCATTGTGATTTATCGACAAAAAATATTAACGTTGTGTTGAATGTTATGTAATGTCGTTGTGATTTATCGACAAAAAATATACTCGGGAATAGTCAGTAAAAATTGTGATTTATTAGAAATAGTCAGTAGAAATAGGCAGTGGAGAGGATCCTGTCGCCATTTGGATTGACGACCATCAGAAGGAATTTAATCTCTATTGCTCAGTTAGAATCTATTGGTTATGATATACTGTTCGGAAAAGAAAGAGTTAAAATATTGCTCAATAAGAAATTAGTGCATACTGGAACTCGTCATGATGGTCTTTATTTTCTTGATGAGCTATCAAATGATGACAATATTGATTACTTGGTTGGTGAAAATAACTCCATAGTGAGGAATACTAATGATAGAAACACATGCTCAGAATCTTATTTATGGCATTTACGACTTGGTCACATATCTAAAAACAGAATTAAGAGGCTTATTAATTCTGGAATTCTGCACTTTAAGTGGGAGGATTTTAGCATTTGTGAGGCATGTATAATGGGAAGACCTGTATGCCTTTTTCTAAAGGCAGAAAGATCTAATGAGCCTCTTGCCATTATTCATTCTGATATTTGTCATGGGATATCTACTCCCACTAGAGGACAAAAGATTTATTTTATCACATTCATTGATGATTATTCAAAATTTGGTTATGTGTATTTTCTTAAACATAAGTCGGAAGGATTTGATGTATTCAAAACATTTAAAATTGAAGTGGAAAATCAATTGAATAGAAAGATCAATGTTTTGATAAATGATCATGGAGGAGAATACACTTCAGGAATATTAAATGATTTTTGTAAAAAGCATGGAATTATTCATCGTTATACTATATCTTACACTCCACAACAAAATGGTATGACTAAGAGGAAGAATAAAACACTTATGGATATAGTTAGATCTATGATGGCTTATTCATATCTTCCTTTGTCTTTTTGGAGTGAAGCTTTGCATATTATTGTTTATTTATTAAATCATTTGCCATCTAAAGCTGTAACAGCCACTCCTTATGAGTTGTGGACTGGAAGAAAACTCTCACTTCACCACTTAGCTGTTTATGGCTGTAATGCACAAATTAGAGTGCCAAATCATAATCATACAAAATTGCAGCCTAAAAGCACGCCAAGAATTTTTATTGGTTATTCTTTGGAACTAAAAGGGTACAGGTTCTATGATCAAGAAAAGGATAAACTAGTGGAAAGCATGGATGCAATATTTTTATATCAAAACACACCTCGCCGTGGAATTATTGGCAACTCCACATGAAACACAGATGGATACATCTGGTATTGGTTCTCACACTGAAGGAGGTTTAGCTCCTGAAGAAAATGCAAACCAAACTCCCAACACTAACATGCTTAGGAGAAGTGGGAGGAATTTTAGTAGACCCTAATATTTAGATGATTATTACTTATTCTTGGGGAAGTTCACTCTAAAATTTCAGATTTAGAGGAGGAACCAAAGACTTATAAAGAAGCAATAAGCTGCTCACATTCAAAACTATGGGTGGAAGCAATGCAGGAAGAATTAAACTTGATGAAAAGGAATAAGTTTTGAGAACTTGTTGATCTACCAAATAACCGTAAACCCGTAGGTTGTAAATTGATTTTTAAAAGGAAATTAAATGCAGCAGTTTAATGGAAAAATATAAAGTTAGGCTTGTCGCTAAAGGCTTTACACAAAGGAAAGGTATTGACTTTGTGGAAACTTTTTCTCATGTTGCAAAGTTTATTTTAATTCGTATTATTATTACTTTGATGGCTTATTATGATCTTGAACTCCACCAAATAGATGTTAAAACTACTTTTCTTAATGGTCTTTTGGAGGAGGAAATATATATGAAACAACCGGAAGGTTTTGGAGAAAAAGGAAATGAAAATAATGTTTGCAAGTTGAATAGATCGATTTATGGTCTTAAACAAGCTTCACATCAATGGTATATTCTTTTTGATACTGCTATCATGTCATATGGTTTTTCAACGACGGAAGGTGATCATTGCATATATACAAAAGTTATGGTTAGTGTTGATGATATTATCATTGCTTTTAATAATAAAAATAAATTGATGGAAGTGAAAGCTTGGTTGTCTTCTAAATTTGATATAAAAGATATGAGAGAAACTTTCTATATTTTAGGAGTGGAGATACATAGAGATCGAAATAACTTGGGTTGTCTCAAAAGGCATACCTTCGAAGTGTTTTAAAATAATTTTCTATGTAAAATAGCAAATATGTTAATGTATCTATTGTGAAGGGAACTAAATTCAGTGAGGAATTATATCCAAAAACTCCGAGGAAAAGGTAGAATGAATGGTATTCCTTCTTCTTTAGCTTTGTGATGTCTTATGTATGCTATGTTATTTACACGACTTGGCCTCGGCCATACCATTGGAATTCTTAGTAGATATCAAAAGAATATCGGGGAAGAGCACTGAAACAAATCAAATATGTACTGCGTTATGTCAAAGGAACTATGGATTATTCATTATGTTTTAATGGTCATAATCTTCAGCTGTAGGGTTATACTGATGTTGATTGGCAAGGGGATTCGGATGACCAAAAATTAACTATTGGTTATCTATTTACTTTGGCAAGAGGTGTTATTTCTCAGTGCAGTAGGAAATAGGATTCAGTTGCTCTTTCCTCTATGAAAGCTGAATACATTGTTGCATCTGAAGCAACAAAGGAAGGTGTGTGACCGAGGGAATTTATTGCATCACTTAAGGTCGTGGAAAGTGCATCACAACTTGTCACTATTTTATGTGATAATCAGGCAGCGATTAAGGTCTCAAATGATCCTAAATTTCACAGTAAAAGTAAACACATTGAAGGAAGATCCATTGACTAAGCCAGTTAGTCAGGAATTATTTTCTAAGCATGTTAAAGACACATGACTTCAGTTTATTGATTGAAATGATTCAGCCAAGTGGGAAATATTGGATTTTTATGTGGCTTTCAACATTTATTGTGGTTATTATCCGCTTTAACTCAATGTGGAATATTGTTATATGTGATAGGGAATTATTTGATGAATTTAACTCAAGGAATTAATACTCGAGGTGCTGAGGACGGCTATGCTAGAATATGGTAGATATATTTATTGAGATCAAGTCTATTGGAATTTAATATGCATGCATGTCATTAATCCGGATATATCACAGGGCGGAATAGCTGGATTTGTTTTGCAGGATTAGCTCTGTAGGCTGTTGACCCACATGATCAGATTGGAATTGATCTCATAAACAATCTGATCATGGTGCATGACTCACACATGTGTGCTATGGACTAATATATTTTAGACTCATTAAACCGGCATGTCTGATCGTGGTTGGTGACATGGTTCATGAGTCTCACGGTGTACCGGAAATAGGTGGGTCAATTTATAACACCTGAAAGTAGAATTTATAAATAGACCCCTACCCTCTATCCTCATAATGTAATTGTGAGCGACACCACTGAAAAGATAGAGGAATAAAAGGTGGACCAAAGAGCCTCTACAAAATCAATCTAGGGTCTGATAAAAAAAAACCCAACATTCTCAGCATAGGGCAGGCAACATGCTAACAAAAATGATATTTCCAGTGCTTCATTGTAGATGTACGTCATGAATGGTGCAGTGTAGTCCCTGCGCAGGTGTAGTTTTCTCATAGGGAAAGATTTAGACTAAGCTCATCGCGAAGGCTCTTCAAATTGTGAATGACCCAAGTTTGTATCCAGTTATGTGGCCAGTGAGTTTTCAGACTACCTGCATTGCATGCCCATTAGGGCAAATGCTATCTGACGCAAAAATCATAATTTGTTGGGATATGTCATATATCCCTCCCTGTCCTTTTTTATGTCAAATGTTGGTCCATACATTGGCCTAACAAACTCATTTGTTTTTACCAGCAACGACTAATGGGCACTGGGGTGCGCACTGTATCAAATGCCTTCCGGTTTCTGCTCCATTCAAAGATGCGAGCGAATGGTTGATTTTTCAGAGAATCGTCGCAAGAGACCTCAGATTTCCTGGTCACATTTCAGATGAAGCGAGGGATCTAATTGACAAGTTGCTGGTATTTGTTGATTCTTATAAGACTTTCATGCTTTACTTTGAAGCAAGTTTAGTAGTCCAAATATACGCCAAACTTTTCTTTCTCAGGCATTTTGTTTTGATCTTAGATTTATCTGATTATGAGTTTACGTGACATAGGACGTGAATCCAACCAAACGGCCAGGTGCAGGATCTGATAGTTATGTGTCACAGTACCTGAACATGGGCCTGACTATGAACCAGAGCAAGCCCAGCTCAAAGTTCAGAGCAGAGGACCGGGTCATGTGATTGGGCGACAACTCGTGTGGGCCCGAGTTGTCATTCCCTACCGTTGAGAGATGTTTAAGTAGTGGCGTTGAAGCCTGAGCAAAGCATCAAACATGTAATCACAACAGACACAACTCTGATTTCCCTATCCTCTGGTTCTCTGTTCCCGTCTCGTTCTTCCTCCCAATCTCCAAAATCCCTCCCCAATCTACCAAATCTCTGCTTCCTTCCGTCGTAAACCTGAGTGGAATGTAATAGTTGGTATCAGAGCAGTTTCAAAACCCTAGATTCCCCACGCTGCCAAACCCGCGCACAAGCTGGCTTTGCAAGAGATGGAGCAACAACTCGCCGAATTAACCAAGGCAGTCTTGGCGCAGAGCGAATTGTTCAAGACGCTCCAGGTCCAAGGCGAAACAATCCAAGCTTCGATGGAGGAGCTTGAGTTGCAGAAATGGAAACTGGAGATGGAGCAGACAGTGGATGGGCTACAATCAGAGGTGGGGGAACTGTGATCACAAGCAGTCCAGATCTCCCCCAACCCTGTGCTGGCTCTGCGACCGGTGGATTTGCCACTGATACTACCTTCACCGGACGTCAAGCATGAGTCCATGCCGGTAGTGGAACCAATGCCGCCTAGGAAGGAAGGATCGGCTTGCATTGTTGGGGACTCCGGTCTCGGGCCAATCGGCCATCGCGAGGATTTCAATTCCCGGGGGAAGGCAATCTGAGAAAAAAATTCTCCTATGACGACTCCGGCCAATGGTACGCCCGATCGCTTCGATTTGTTCTCGAATACACATGATTTTGATGCTGCATCATTTAGACTTCATGGCTCTCACCATGATCATCCTTCTCCCAAACTTGATTTCCCACAATTTGACTGAGAGAATCCTAAAGCATGGCAACTAAAAAGTGAAAACTACTTTAGAGTTTGCTCGGTTCATCCTGAGTTTACGATTAGCATAGCGACCATGTGTTTTGTGGGAGGAGCGTTGTTGTGGTTGCAAGCATCTAGAGCAAATACCCGGTTTACTACCTGGGAAGCTTTTGCAGAGGCAGTGTGTGTTCGCTTTGGTAGGGAGGAATTTCAGCAGCTGGTTAGACAGTTCAATCGCTTGTGTCAAACCAATTATGTGGCAGATCATGCAGAAAAGTTTAATGAATTCATGCATAATTTGTTAGCTCATCATTCATCTTGGAATCCTATCTTTTTTGTTACTCAATTTGTGGATGGATTACGGAATGATGTAAGATCTATTGTGGTGTTACATCGAATCCAAGACTTGGATACCGTTGTTGCTCTGGCGTGTTTGCAGGAAGAGGTGCTGGAAGTTGTGTGTAGAGATCCTCGTCGGGTGGAATTATCATCCCAGACGCGTTTAGGACTACGCACGGCGCTACCGCCTCCACCTTCACCGGCGAAGATGGCACGGTTAAAAAAATAGAGACAAAAGGAGACATAAATTTTTATATGGAAAACGCTTGAAAAAAACCACAGGTGCCAACCGACGATGATAACTATATGAGGAGTGTTTACAAATAACAGGGGATTACAATGAGGCGTCTCCCTCCCCGTGCGGCTTACAAGAGGTATATAAATGGGTAAAAGGATTTAGAGTCCAAGTAGGAAACTTATCCGCTAATATGGCATATTTGAATACAAGCACATTAGGAATTCGGATCACATATCTCAACAATCTCCACCTTGAGACGAATTTTCTCTTATAGCAAAATGAAGAATCATCAATCACCAAATAACCCCACAATAAGATAAAAATCACCGTGCGCCAATTAGTCTATAGGACTAAACTGTAACACCAACTAAGCTTGAGCAATAGGAACTGACTTTGTCATTATATCAGCTGGATTATCATGAGTACTTATCTTGCACACCTTAACATCACCTTGAGCAATAACACATCGAATAAAGTGATATATCACATCAATGTGCTTTGTTCTCTCATGGAACATCTGATCCTTTGTAAGACATATAACACTCTGACTATCATAAAATATAGTAGTGTAAGAATTATCTCCACAAAGCTCAGTGTACAAACCTCTCAACCAAATAGCTTCTTTACAAGCTTCAGAAATAGCCACATATTCTGCTTCAGTGGTAGATAATGTTACAGTAGCTTGCAAACTTATCTTCCAACTAATAGCACAACCACTAATAGTAAAAACATAACCTGTGAAAGACCTTCTCTTGTCCAAATTGCCAGCATAATTAGAGTCAACATAACCAACAAGTTTATCTCTAGAATTCTCAAACTGCAAATGAGCATTAGAAGTACCACACAAATATCTGAAAATCCACTGAACTGATTTCTAATGCTCTTTTCCATGATTAACCATGTATCTACTAACAACACTTAGTGCATGAGATAAATCAGGACAAGAATAAATCATGGCATACATAAAAGAACCAACTTCACTGGAATATGGAACTCTAGACATGTACTCAATATCATAATCTGACTCAGGACATAAAGCTGAAGATAATCTGAAATGCGAAGCTAAAGGAGTACTCACTGGTTTTGCATCATGCATATTAAAACGACGAAGGACCTTCTCAATATAACCTTGTTGACTAAGGTATAACTTGTCAGATTGTATCTCTCTAATAATCTGCATGCCGATAATTTTCTTTGCTGCACCTAGGTCTTTCATCTCAAATTCATTACTCAATTATGCTTTCAGTTTTGCTATTTCTGACTTATCTTTTGTAGCAATCAACATATTATCAACATAGATAAGTAAATAAATAGCTGAACCATTAACAGTCTTTAAATAAACACAACTATTATAATCAGGCCGCTTAAAATCACGAGAGAGCGTAAAGCAGTCAAATCTCTTGTACCATTGCCTAGGAGATTGCTTCAAACCATAAAGAGATTTCTTTAATCTACAAACAAGGTGTTCTTTTCCAGGAATAACAAAACTCTCAGGTCGGTCGATATAAATATCTTCTTCCAACTCCCCATGTAGAAATGCAGTTTTAACATCTAATTGCTCAAGTTCATAATCATGTATAGCAACAATACTGAGTAAAGTGCGAATAGAACTATGCTTCACAACTGGGGAAAATACATCATTAAAGTCAATACCTGGAATCTGACTATAACATTTAGCAACCAAACTTACTTTATACTTTGCTGGTTCAGTAGGAGAAATATCTTCCTTTCTTTTAAAAATTCACTTGCAATGAATATGTTTCTTCTCCTTTGGCAATTTCACTAGTTCCTAAGTGCCATTCTTTTCAAATTATTCCATCTCATCATGCATAACAGTTATCCACTTATTATAATCAGTGGAATCAATAGCCTCAGAGTATGATAAAGGTTCTGCATTACCTTCAATTTCTTCTGCTGCAGTCAAAGCATAAGCAACAATATTAGCTTATTCAATCAATCTCTTGAGTGGATTAATCTCCCTCTTAGGTCTGTCAACTGCAATGGACCGTTCGGGTGGCTGCTCAACAATAGAAGGATTCTCAACAATGGGTGCATCATGAACAACAATATTTTCCTTATTTGATGTATTATCTGAACCAATAAAATGGTCCACCTGAACACTTGAATTCTGCTTACTATCAACAGGAATATTAGTACACGGTTTATCATGAAGCATAGCAGATTCATTAAAGGCAACGTTTCTGCTAATCACAACCTTATTTGTTTCAGGATTCCATAACTTATATCCTTTGACACCATATTTATAACCAAGAAAGATGCACTTAACAACTCAAGGCTCTAATTTTCAATTATCAACATGAGCATAAGCAGTACAACAAAAAACTTTCAATTTTGAATAATTTGCTGGTGAACCAGACCATACCTCAATTGGATTCTTCTTTTCAATTGCAATAGAGGGTGACCGATTAATAAAATAGCAAGAGTGGAAGGGGCTTCAGCCCAAAAACGTCTATGCAATCTTGCATTAGACAACATGCAACGGGCCTTGGATTTGATGGTCCTATTTATACGCTTAGCTACACCGTTTTGTTGAGGAGTATGGTGAACGGTGTAGTGCCTAACAATGTCATTAGTCTTGCAATATAATTCAAATTCATTAGAACAGAATTCCATCCCACTATCAGTTCGAAGTTTCTTTACCTTCTTTTCAGTTTACCTTTCAACCATAGTCTTCCACTCTTTAAATGCTGAAAATACTTCTGATTTATGCTTCATGAAATAAGGCCACACTCTTCTAGAGTAATCATCAACAATTGTTAATTTAGAGCTAGCACCTCCTAACAATGTATTGCGAGATGATCCCCATAAATCAGAATGCATATAATCCAAAATACCTTCTGTAGTATGAACTGAAGTATTGAATCTCACCCTCTTGTGTTTGCCAAACACACAATGCTCACAAAATTTCAGCTTGCCGATGCTATGTCCATCAAGAAGTCCTCTCTTGCTCAATTCTGGCAAACTAATTTCACTCATATGCCCAAGACGCATATGCCAAATATTAGTAGCATCAGAATCAGATAATGAACTTGAAATTACAGCAACATTTCTTAATATTGTAGTACCTTGTAGATGGTACAGATTGACAGTTTTAATATCAGTTTTCATCACAACAAGATAGCCTTTTGATACCTTTAGTACTCCACTTTCACCAGAATACTTGTACCATTTAGCATCAAGAGTACTCAAAGAGATGAGGTTCATTTTCAAATCTGGAATGTGCTTCATATTTGTCAAAGTTCTGATAATACCATTAAACATCTTGATCTGAATTGAACTAATTCCTGCAACCTTACCAGATGAGTTATCACCCATCAACACAGTACCACCTTCAACAGTTTCATAGGTGGCAAACCAATCCCTATTAAAACACATATGAAAGGTACATGCGGAATCAAGAATCTATTTATCATTGTCTTGGCACATCCAGCAAAGACAACAAGGATTTCTCTATCAGTGCTATCATCAGCAGCAAGGGAGGCTTTACCTTCACCATGTGGTTTACCTTTTGGCTTATAATAGCCAGATCTCTTTTCTCAATTATGTAGCTTTCAGCATTCAGAGATGTCATGTCCACTTTTCTTGCAATATTTGCACGACTTGTATTTGCCTCTTGATTTCAACCAATTCTTGTAGCTGTTCGAACTTTTGCCACGAGATCCATTTTTTGAGTTCTTCTCCTTTTGCCTTCCACGAATAAACAAGTCTTTTCTTTGTGAGCTTGAATTTTCAGAAGGTACCATCTGTTTCATCTTCTCTTAGCATGCAAAGCTTCATAAACTTCATTAAGAGTGAGAGTATCTCTACTATATAATATGGCATCTCTGAAATTTGAAAAAGAACTAGGCAGGGAGCACAAAAGAATAAGACACAAATCCTCATCATCATATTTTACCTCCATCAACTGTAGGTCGGTAACGATCTCTTTAAACATTGAAAGATGATCAAGCACGAATCCTCCTTCTTGCAATTTGTTAGAGTACAACTTTTGTTTGAGATGCATCTTTCTGGTGAGATCCTTTGTCATGCAAATTTATTCTAGCTTCAGCCATAATGCAGCAGATGTCTTGTGCTTCAAAACCTCCTGCAAAATATCATTTGATAAATGAAGGTGAATCTGAGTTAAAACTTTACGGTCTTTACGCTTCTCATCTGTAGTCCATGCAGTAGGTTGTTTCTTAAAACCTTCCAATGCATCATCCAAATCCATCTGTGCCAACAAAGCCCTCATCTTGACTTGCTATAGTGAAAATCTTGTGTCTCGACTCAGGAGTGGAAGATCATACTTCAAAGTCGTCATGGGGAATAAAACCTAAAATTTGTTGTTACCGATATGTGTAAACCTAGCAAAAATCACGACCTTTTTGTACACCTTCTGTGTACGTAAATCAAAAAATCTTTAACCTCCTGGTGCACTTCTCCTGTGGACGTAGCAAAATCTCCAGAAAGCTACAAGCCAACATCACTTCTGGTTTTGACTTCCTCGGGCTTCAAGCCACCTTTTTTTCTTTGTTGTCTTCGATTGCACTTGGTTGGCAATTAATCAAGGAAAAAAAATAATAGATGCTGTTAGTTGGAGGAACCTTGCTCCACGTGATGTAAAGATGGCTAGGCACGACTACTAGATCTTGTACTGACGGAAGCAAAAGTTGGCCACATGAATAAAGTTTGCTCGGTGATTAATTAAAGGAAGGACTTGGGACCTGTGCTGCTTGAGGGCTTCGGATGGCGGACGATTGGCGTACGGACCGAGCGATGCCGCACACTGGCTGTTTCTGAGATCCTGTGGATGACGCGCCGAGGAGAAGCAAGAAGCGACGCGCGTTTTGACCGAGGCGACCAGGCTTCGCGAGCGGACATGACGTCACTTGGACCGAGGCCGACGAACGGGAGCGATGCGTGACGGGAGGCGAAGATGCACCTGCGCGAGACGACAACAGCGGTCAAATCGATCTGCTGTTTTTTTCTTCATGTCTCTCAAACCCTAATCTTATGCGCTCTGATACCACTTGTTAGAAAAATAGGGACAAAATGAGACACAAATTTTTTACATGTAAAACCATTGCGGGAAAAAAAAACAACGGGAACCAACTGGCGATGATCACTGTATAAGGAGTGTTTACAAATCGCATGGGATTACAATGAGGCATCCCTCTCCCTGTGCGGCTTACAAGAGGTATATAAAGGGGTAAAAGGATTTATAGTCCAAGTAGGAAACTTATCCGCTAATATCGTATATTTGAATACAATCACATTAGGAATTCAGATCACATATCTCAACAGGCACCAGTCATGGGAGCCCGAGCAGATGATCGAAGGGGTACAGAAGGGGCGAGAGCAACCCCTTTTAACGACAAGCCTGGTGCCCTCCGAGCTTACAGGCGCGCAAGAGGTCTCTGTCATACTTGTGGTGAGCGTTGGTCTCGCGATCATGCACTCCTAATGTACAGCTTCATGTTGTCGAGGAATTATGGGACATGCTGCAGTGTCCTGAAACGGATTCTCAACGGGCAGATGATGATATATCCCAGACAGAAGCTGATCTCATGGCTATTTCGAAAGAAGCTGTGAGCGGGGCAGAAACCTCAAGGACCATCAGACTGCAAGGAGTGGTAGATTGGGGAGGAAGCAAAGATTTGGTAGATTGGGGAGGGATTTTGGAGACTGAGAGGAAGAACGAGACGGGATCAGAGAACTAGAGTTTCGTCTGTTGTGATTACATGTTTGATGCTTTGCTCAGGCCTCAACGCCACTACTTAAACATCTATTAACGGTAGGGACTGACAACTCGGGCCCACGTCGTCCAATCACACGACCCAATCCTCTGCTCTGAACTTCGAGTTGGGCTTGCGGACTCGTTTCTCCACCTGTTCACTGTCTTGACAAAACGCCAGCTCCTGTTCATCGTCAGGTCCATGGTCAGGTACTGTGACATTATGCTCCACTGAAGAACCATCCTTTCTTCCGAGGCAATGACTGGGGAAATATAAGAATGACGCGAGTACCGAAGCTCGCTATGGATTCAAATGTATCACTACTTTTCTTCTTCACTATTGTTTATTAATATGTGAGCGAGTCACTTGAATTAGTCCATCCTTTTGACAATCTTCTATTCGGGCAAATGAGGATGAGGACGCACAGGATTCAAATTGGTTCACACGCGGGGAGTGGTGCTCCAGTCAATCAACAGGTCAGCTCTTCTGGGATAACAGTGCTATGCCGTGTTCTGAAGCATGTCTCCATGTATCTAAGCTAGCTTCCTTAAGACTCCTTCGACTCTAGATGGTAAACAATGTTCAGATAGCGAATCGATTTAACATTTTTCGGTACTCTTCATGTCATTTCACACGTTTTAACAAATCTTCCAGGCAGGAATTCCTGGAGCCTGGGGAGTCTGTAGTGCTGATATGGAACCCTTGCGCGTGACTCATTTCTGGTCTACTTTTCTGTATTTCAGCCAAAGAGGGTATCAACATTTGAGGATGCAAAAAAGCGGCCAAGTCAATGGAAGAAGACAATTGAAGACCTTCAATGCTGCCAAAGGAACTGAATATAACTCGGAATTAGAATGTTGAATGTTCCATAGTCAACAGCTAACGCCGAGAACTGTGAATACATTATATCCATATTTTTTGCTCGGAGCCGAGAACTGTTCAATATTTTCCCCTTAAAATAGATATGCTCTGGGCAAAATAATTATGTTTCTTATTTTGTTTCTATTTGTTAAGCAGTCAGCAATAGTAATAGTATAAGTGAAACATTTGCACCCAGAAGAATCAGCACTAGAGTAGTGGAATTGTCACTGTATTCTTGTATAATCCTACTGAAATTGTCATTGTATTTTGAACTGCATACTTGGCCATAATTCACTGCCTCAGATACCATTCCCCTATGGTTGAGCATTCTTTTTCCCTGTAACCTGTAGAACAATGCTGTTTCTGGGCTATGTCCATACATCACATTTCATAGTTACTTGCAAGTACTACAAACTACTAATTAACCAATTTTGTTTCTGCATACTTGCAAGTACTTCCACACAGGGGCGGAACTAGAACGAAAATGATCGGGGTTCACCACTTCACTATACATATAACAGTATATATAATTTTTAAATAACATTATACTAAATAGTACTTTATGCAGCAAAAGACTGCAAGAGACTGGGGATTGAGATTGCACAACCGTAGATATATATAATAATATTTCCTTTTTTTAAAGCACCCGGTGTCCTGTGACACCGGGTGGAAGAAGCTAGTTCCGCCCATGCTTCCACAGTTAAAAATATACATATGCGTGCATCGATCCATGTATCAATGAACATTGACAGCCTTTCTCCTGTAAGTGTATGACGTTGAGAAGTAAACGTAAGCGAGGAGCTCCAGCGCGGTGAGCGCGGCAATAAGCAGGTAGAAGTAGTCGAGATGCCCCAGGTTGAGGTCGTCGGCGAACCAGCTCGTTCCGCCGTTCCTCGTCGTCACGCCGTCGATAACCGATATGAGGAAGCTGCTGATGAAGCTGCCGACGCCGAGGACGCTCAGGTAGAGCGCGAGTCCGAGGCTCTTGAGCGCAACGGGCACCTGGTCGTAGAAGAACTCCTGCATGCCAACCATGGCGAACACGTCCGCCGCGCCGAGGAGCACGTACTGCGGCACGATCCACCACAGGCTCATGGGGACCACCGCGCCCGGCCGGTCCACCACGCCGGCGTCCCTCGCCGTGCTCAACCGTTTCATTTCCACCAGCGCGGCGACTACCAGCGCGGCCAGGGCCAGGGCGATGCCCACGCCGATCCGCTGCAACATGGTGATGCCAGAGGCGACGCCGGAGACCCTGCGCGCCACGGGCACCAGGACGCGGTCGTATAGCACGACGCAGGTGACGATGCTGACGCCCATGAAGCTCTGCAGCGCACCGGGAGGCACCTGGAACGACGACGACCCGACCCTCCGGTCAAGCGACGCCGCCTGCTTCGTGAACAGCGTCGGAGGCTGCGCGAACACCACGCCATAGAGCAGGCACGTTGCCCATATCGGGAACAGCCTCGCCAGCTCCCTCACCTCCTCCGAGAGCACGGCGTTCTCCTCCGCGCATTCGCCGTGTTCTACCAAGGCGCCACGTTCTCTCGACCTCTTCCTCCAGGCCCTGACGACCTTGCCGACACGGGAGAACGTGCCGTCGTCACCGGAGTCGTCGTAGAACCGGTACGTCCTCGTCCCGAGCAGGAAGACGACGAGCGAGAACAGCATGACCATGCACGGCACGCCGAAGCCGAGGCCCCAGCCAATGTTGTCCTGGACGTAGCTCATGAGCGCCACCGTGACGGTCGCGCTCGCGCAGAGCCCGAAGTACCACCAGTTGAAGAAGGAGCCCCTCGCAAACGACTCCCCGGGGTCCGTCGCGTCGAACTGGTCGGCGCCGAAGGCCTGGGCGCAGGGCTTGTGGCCGCTCTGGGCGATGGCTACCAGGTAGAGGGAGACGTAGAAGAAGGCCGTCTGGAAGGAGGAAGGCGGGCACACTCGCCGGCCGTCGGCGGCGACGCTGCATTGTTGGTCATGAGGTGGTGGGAACATGGATGAGAGCGCCAGCATGCCTAGACCCTGCGGAATTGACAAATTTGGACGAGAGAAAGGAAAATACTCCCAAAGTTATTTTTTAATTGTGACCTCAAACATTCTCAAGTTTGACCACTAATACATCTAAAAATATATAGATTGGTTATATGAAAAAAAAACCATATCATTAGATTTGTCAGTAGAAAATAGTTTCATAATATTATAATATTAACAATATAATTTAATAAAAAGTAACAGTGGAAGTCACGTCCATAAAAAGTCAAAACGTTAAATTAAAAAGAACAAGAGAGTAGCCAGTAGCTCTTAGTACAAAAATCAAGGCTTTAGGCCATGTTTCCACGCAGGAATTTTAGTTCCTCGAAAATCCTCTAAAATCCTACAAAATTCTTCAAAAATCCTAACACTCCTACGCAATCAAACATTCAAAGTCAACGGTTCAATTCGATCAAATTTAAACAACAACCTTACAGTTTGAAGTGGGTAAATGGGTCAGCCGAATTGCGGGACCTTGGTAAAATACTTGAATTTCTTTTTTAAATATTGCATTTTTAAGATAGAATTGCAGAAATAAATACTCATTTAATAAAATTATAAAACTGAGTTCTATCGCCGTTTCAAATAACAACATACCCTATCGCCATTTGAGTTAGCAACAGGAGCTTCGTCGTCCACCAAACAATATTAAATGTCTCTGACGCAATTCCAAATGACGATTGACTCCGAAATAGACACAAATCACCATTTGGAATGGGGACAAAGACTTCATAGTTTTCTGTCGTCATTCCAAATAGCAACAAAAGCTACCTTATAAAAGGCTAAAAAAATCAGCAGAAATTCACTTTTAATCCGAAAAAAAGAAAGAGATGAGAGGAGGAGAGGGGCTAGCGAAGCGTTGCCCATCTGTAGCGAAGGAGGGGAGAGAGAGGGAGGAGTAGATTCTGTCGCCCACCTTGTAGGTAATTTTTTTGTAACTTTATATTTAATTTTGAAACTCTGGTAGATTAGCAAATAAAACTAGTAGGTTCGTGTCGGTGTATTAGAACCGATCTTACGTAAAGATTATTTGATTCGGGGGGTCTCCTAGAGATGAAATCACGCAGAGTGATGACAGGGGATGTTTAGACAGGTTCAGGCCTTCTCCGGAGAGAATAATAACCCTAATCCTGTGTGGTGTGGTATTCTTGATGATCAAGTAAGAAGCTAAGACTATTACAGAAAATAGAACTTGTATTTCCACTTGACTCGCTCTCCTTTTTCTGTCTCCCTGATGCCCTTATATAGTCGTGAAGGAGTAGCCGCTTTGTCTGGAAGAGGCGCTTAATTGAGCCAAGAATGGGCGATGATGGCGAATACCGACACATTGGCTTCTCCACGCCGTCCGCAATTATCATTCAAAGATAATGGAGTATTTAAGCACTATTACTACGCGGAATAGTAGTGCGTGCACTGCTCGATTCTTTAATCAATTGGACCCACTTGCTCGTAGGTTTGATTATAAGGTGGTCGTGGTTTGCCCGGTCGAGGAGAACTTACGACCGTGTAGTAGTCGTAAAAGGTCTTACGACTATGTAGTGATCGTGAGAAAGACTTACGACCATGTAATAGTCGTAGAAAGACTTACGACCATGTAATGGTCGAGAAAGACTTACGACTAGGTAGTAGTCGTAGTAAGACTTACGACTATGGGGGTGATTGTAGAAGATCTTACAATCACTTGGTAGGCCTCTCCTTATAAAAATAAGGGTACTTCGAGACTATGTGACATCATATTTACCCATAATAAGAATTATAGATAATAGATAAAATGAGGATTATTAGATCCTCGCCATCTAGCCCCGACTTCAAGTGAAAGTAACTTACTTGGTGAAGGATTCGCAAATGGACTTGCGACTATGAAAATATCGAGAACCATAGTCGAAGGAAAAACTCTTCGACACTTGAGTATTACTTTGACCAGAGTTTACTTGGTCGAAAGGTTGCTTACGACTATCGAAAGTCATAAAACCTCTACAATTGTGTAGTGGTCGTAGTAAAGCGATCGGAGAAAAACCCTTCCGATCGATACTTCCTTCTACGTAAAGACTTGGTCAAGAAAGTGATTTTGCTTGGAGGTGACAAAACTAACCTAACTTTCTCGAACAGACCGTCTGGGAATTGCAAACGAATTCCACAGATCCGTTGATAAACGGTTCCGGCGATTGCAATCGTGAAGATTGCTTACGACTATTAAAAATCGTAAAACCCCTACGACCGTCGATGGTCATAGTAGGGAATCGGAGAAAAACCCTTCCGATTGATACTTCTTCGACCGTAAAGACTTTGGTCAAGAAAGTAATTTTGCTTTGGGGTGACAATACGCACCTAATTTTTCTCGAATCGGACCATCTGGGAATTGCAACCGCTCTCACGGACTTGTCCGATGAAGCGTTTCGGCGGTACAACCAACTCCCATAGACCTATAGCCGAGACGATTTCGGCGGCGAGATCATGCGGTTATAAAACTTACCAGAGGTAGACTTGGGTTTTACCTTTCCTCAAATCACTCCATTTGTTCTTCGAGCTCTTGCTTTCTCCGTCCTCGACTAGGTTTCATCTTCTCCGCCGCCAACCCAATCAAAAAACTTGCTTCGGCGAAATGGCCAAGGGAGTTTCGAACGGGAAGAATCGGAGATGGATGCGCTAAGATCAAGATCTTGGTCGATGTCGGAAGATTCCGAGAAGGCTCGTAAAGTGGATTCCGCTATCGGGCAAAGATCGCCATCGGGGAAAATGGGCAACTCGCCTTCCAAGCGTATTGTGAGTGCGCCTTCGATTGCTCGCCACCCCTTTCTTACTGAGAGTACTGAACACTTTGGGGTGGAACCGTGAACTTAGGTCCCAATTCCATTACCATGTTGAGTGTGTTCGTGTATCGGCGAGGCGCACTGGGATTCCGACGGATCTCGAAATGTTCCAATATTATTATGGGATGGCTCGACAAACCGAATCGCCGAAGTCGTGGTCTCAAACTCCACGACTCAAGTCGAAGGAGTATATTCAGAGTTTCACCGGTCTTCGTGGTCGGGCCGAGAAAGAGGTGGTTCTCATCGAAGGTCACCTCAAGACACCTTTCTTTCGCGGGAAGGTCGCTGAAAAGAAATCTTCATGGGATTCGACCGAAGATATCTCACGGCTTAGCCCTTATATTCAAGCCATTAAGGACTTGAAGGAAGAAGGGTCGACGGATGGCATGTGGTGAAGGATTTCATCACATGCCGAATTAGTCCTTCAAGAAACGAGCATCTCCTATGTGGAGATACTCGGAAGAGGAGACCCAACCGAGACTACGAGGAGGGTAAGTAATTTGTCGACTTAGCTCTCGGCTTGGTCTTTCTCAACCTTGTCTAATATTCTTATCTGCTTACACGATCTTCACAAGCTGAGGTTGACTCTAGAGTCAGACTCATCTGCGAGAAGTCTCCGCCACTCCGAGGGGCGGTTCCTCAAGTCATTGCGGCTTTGTCCGCAGATGAAAGGATAGAGCGCCTAAAGGTAATCAAAAATTTGATTCTTTCTTTAGGACTTTATAGTCGTAGAAGATACTTGCGACTAATGGTGATCGAGAATATCTTACGATCAAGAAAGAGTCGAGAAAACTTACGACTTGGCACTAGTCGAGAAAAACTTACGACTAATTAGTGATTCTTCTTTTCTCGCTTTGTTGTACGTAAAGTAGGCATGGAAAATCGCCGGGACGACGAAGAAGTCGTCTCGATGACTATTGGCGCCGGGTTGTCGAAAGACAAAACTCGGCTCCTCCTCTAAGAGACGCCGACTTGTAAAATCTGCCGACAAGGGGAGCAAGCTCAAGCTCGTCTTTCGACCGCACCCTCTACAAGACTGCGGCAATGTAGTCAGATTCAAGCCGAGGTCGCAGACCATCGGCCGAGGAGGTTGAGGCACCAATCTCTTAAGCGCAAACCTCGCAAGGCTAAGGTACCTTCGTTATGACAAAGAATCTTTCGCAGCTTCGCCACTCCTAGTTTTGTTAGGCAACTGGAAAAGGAGAATTGTAAAGATTTTGTGTCTTTTATGAAGGACGATGTCGATCAAGACAACTCGCAATCGAGGGCGAGTTGCTCTTGGAATGGTCGAGACCGATCTCGGCCATCCGAAAATCAGAAACCGAGCTCGTTTCTGCTCAAACTCTACGACTGACGTGGTCGTAGTGAGCCGATTGTTGAACCTCACCGGACGTGGTCGTGGAGAAGAAGAAGTCCTCCGCTGGGAGGATTGCCCCAAAATTCATGGTTAAGACTGTGGTGCAGAGGTATGTGAAATTTACTAAAGTGTAAGAACGACATTTACCTTTTTCTTTTCACAACCCGATTTGCTTTTCTTTATTTCACCGACTTCTTCACCTCGAATGCTTCCACGAGAAGTCCATTGCCATCCCTTCACCATCGAGGAGGTAGCAATGGAGGTGGTCAAGCATCACCCTTGGCCCAGTGGCCGATGAAGTCGAGACTCCCAGAGTGACTCCACATCCGCCAAGTCGTAGCTACGACCTTGAAGTAGCAAATATGCATCGTTGAGGTGGCCGCCACGATCGCGAGGTCGAGAAACAACGGGCGGTGTGGAAGCCTCGTCAAGGCGGTGACCACTTGTGCACCGCCGAAGGAAATTGTAGGAGGCGTTCCTTCCCTACCCAAAGAGAAGTTAGAACCGAAGGAGAAAATTTCAACTCGTGGTGACTTCTTTGGGCTCGCCTCCGTCGTAGGGTCTTTCGCTACAGATCTCGTGACCGAGTCCCCATCCCAAAGATATTCCCAATACGGAGAATACTTTTGATAACGAGCCCGAGAAGGTGTGGTGGGACAAAGTCGCGAGGATAGATAAGTGCAGAACCCTGACCTTGTATATTCGATGTTTGCTAGGACGACTATGAATGTAAGTATCTTCAAAATACTTATATATGTGACTTTCCTTCTCTTCTCACTGTTTTCTTTTTGCGTAAAGCTCGAGCAAATTGTTGTCGGTGAGTACCATCGACAACTTCTAGAGCTAAGACAGAGAAAGAATTACTCTGTGCGAGAGGCGGAGAGATGGTAAGTCACTTATCATTCATAATTGTTTTCGACTTAAATACTGTGATAATGTTTTACGAGAATAGTCATGTAAGAAACTCATGACAAAGTACTAGTCGTAAAAAACTTACGACTACTTACGACTGTGTAGTGGTCGAGAAAGACTTACAACCATATCGTAGTCGAGAAAAACTTACGACTAGGTCGGTGGTTGTAGAAGTACTTACAACCATTCTGGTGATGTTTATCTTCGCTTCATTTTTGTAGGTTAAACAAAGGATACGAAGACCTTAGTGACTCACTCGACTATGAAAAGAAGAGTCGAGGAGGCTAAAGAAGCAGTATTAGTCCTCTCTGATAGACTTCGAGAGACCTGCTCTCGCATCTAAAAGATTGCAGGAAAAAATAAACAAAGAAGTGCTTGAACTTAAGACCGCTTTTGATCTTTAACCTTTACCCGACTCTCATTTCTTCTCCGGATAAAGAAAAGAGATGCAAGGAAGCTCGCATCAAGTTCAAGAAAAGCTTTGGTCATTCAGAGTTTTCCCATATTACCACTAATAAGGATCAAGAACTCGAGGGTCTTAGAACTCAATTAATGTAAGTAATTCTTTACTGTTATCCTTTTGAGTATTTTCCTTTTCTAATGCCAATTTCTTGTTCGTAAATTGATGTCCAATTGAGAAGCCTCGAGGTCAAATCCAAGAGAAAACCTTGATCTACAATGAGTCCATCCGCATCGCTAAGATGAATGCAGAGGACATCGAGCATGGGAGAAAAGCACACTGAAACCATTGCTTCCCATCGAGAAGAGGTTAAGAAACTGGATTATCAATTAGTAGGTAAGAAATGCTTTTACCTATAATTATCTTTGTGTTATCTTCCTCCGTAAGTTTATTTTCGCTTGACCGATTTTATTCTTTTCGTAACAAGTGGTCGAAAACAAGAAACTTCGCGAGGCTTCGACTTGTACCCAACAGAGATGGAGTCGATGAAGACTAGTCTTCAAGGCAACATCACTCTCTGAATAATGTGCTTAGTGAGCTACATTCGAGGGAAAACTCCTCGAGAAGATACTATAGTCGCTCACACAAGTACCATTGGGGAACAAGTCGGAAAATTGCAAGAAATGGTGACCACTCAAGGCTAATCTGTCAATCAATAAGGGAGGCAATCGGCGGAGTAAGTTACGCTTTAGCGAAACTTAAAGCTCAAGATCCCCGCCTTAATGTGCAACCAATTGAAGCCGAGTTCGATTGTTCAATCGAGGCAAATCGTCTCGATTGAGGAAATGCAATCGGTTAAAAAGTGGCGAGGAAATGCAACTAGGCTCTCCCCTTCGAGTAATCTTGTAACTACCTTGTAAGGCGCATAATATTCATTGATGAGTGATATATGATCCATCTTATTTCTGAAAATTATCTTGTCGAGTAGTTAGCAACTCAAAAGATAATAAACGAATGAAAGACTAAGAATTGAAGTCAAATTAATAACTTTATCCTAGCTCTCGACTATTTTCTTAGATTGTTTAGACAATCTAAGTAAATAGTGTTTGAAATGGGGTTTCAAAACAAAGAGAGGTTTGTTTAACTTATAGTTTTGTTATGGTTGTCAAGCACTTGGTGAAAGAGTAGAAACGACTCGACACTAGGAAGTTCCTTCTAGTGGGCAAGACCACGCTTGCAGAGAGGAAAGGCTTCGACTAGGTGATGTTACCATCTCCGACTAGTTTAATCAAACCAAGAACAAAGAACTTGAGTTAAGCAAACGCCTAGAGGACTTTAATAATTGCTCGCCCTTTTACGATGGACTCGATAAGTCTTTTCCAAGAGCAAAAGTAGGAGACTGAGCAACGCTAGGAAGTTCCTTCTAGTGGGGTGACCACATGCAGAGAGGAAAAACTTCGACTAGGTGTGTCTCTTCCTTCACCACCAAAACTAAACGAGTACATCAAAGGTGGTCGAATAAATATATCAAGTGCACTCTACTTAGAATATTTTTTGGAAATCATTGAAAAAATAAACTAAGTTTGAGAGAGTTGGCTCTGAGAACATTTCGACTGGATAGAACCCAAGCTCTTTGTATTGGCTGAAAAATGAGTAACGAGTCGATGCTAGGAAATTCCTTCTAGTGGGCAGAACCACATGCAGATAGGAGAAGTTTCGACTAGATGATGTTACTTGTTTTTCGACCAGTGTAAAGAAAACTGGGTGTTTTTGTATCATAGTCGAAAGATTAAAAAAGCACTACTCAAAAAATAAGGCAAGAGAAGTAGAAAGAACCTAGACTTTTATTGCCTAAGAAATTGGTCACACATAGAATTTGCGTAACTGGTCGATGTTCCAAGAGTTTGAGAGAACCTGTCCATCTTCCATCGCTAGTCGCATCAGATTCTCGCCGGGTTACTTCGACCACTGTGTAAGGACCTTCCCATTTGGGGGAAAGTTTATTCCGATTAGACTTGGATTGGCAGAGCCTCAATACCAAGTCACCTACAGCAAGGCTGCGAGGTTGGACCTTACGATCATAGTATCTGCGCAGGGCTTGTTGGTAGACTGCCGAACGGATTAAGGCTAGGTTTCTCCTTTCTTCGAGTAGGTTAATATCATCTGCTCGAAGTTGTTCCTGGTCTGAGTTGTTGAAAGTTTCAACTCGTGTCGACTGTAATTTTAGCTCCGGAGGAAGCATGGCTTCGACTCCAACACTAGAAAAATGGTGTTTCTCCTGTTGCTCGATCGGTGGTCGCATTTAACCGCCCATAACACGGAGGGTAATTCTTGTACCCAAGCCCCGAGCGCTAACAAGTCGGGTCAAGACTCGGTTTTAATTCCTCGCATTATTTGGCCGCTTGCACGCTCGACCGCCCGCTGCTTTGGGATGTGCAATAGAAGCATAGCATAATTTGGTACCCAACTCGTCGTAAAATTCCCAAATTTTGCACTTCATAATTGTTTACCATTGTGCGTAATTATCCGACTTAACTCCAAATCGGCTAATTACGATCTCATCATGAACCTTTTGTCGCTCCGATGTTATCGAGCCATGAGTTCAGCTTCAATCCATTTTGTGAACGTGTCAATAGCCACAAAAGGAATTCAAACCTCCTAGAGCTTTGGGAAACGGTCCTAGGATATCGAGACCCAGTGTCGCAAAAGGCCAAGAAAGAGGTATTGTCCGTAATGCTTGAGCCGGGTTGGTGTATTTGTCTACCATGGAATTGGCATCGACACACTTTTAACCACCTCCTTAGCATCATACAGTGGTCAGAGGCCAATAAAACCTTGTCGAAAGGCTTTACCAACCAATGTTCAGAGGAAGCATGTGTCCCACAAATGCCCTTTGTGTATATCGTGAAGGAGTGTTATTTCTTCGCTTTTGGAATGCATCGCATGAGTATCCCTTGGGTTCCTCGCTTGTAGAGGACTCCTTCGACCAAAGTATACATTTTGGCTTTTCTAATAAACGATCGCCTCAAGATCATCTTCGCACGGAACCCTTGCGAAGATACTCGTAGATGGGAGTCATCCAGTATCCTTGTAGTCTAATGAGGCCATCTCAATAGGAGGTGTCTCGGTTCTTCGACCTGAGACGGCTTTGGAGTTGCTCCAAGAAAACTCCTTTAGTACCGTAGATCGGGAAGAAGCCATCCGAGCAAGTTGGTCTCATGAGGAAATTATCCTTCGAGGGATGAATTGTACCTCAAAACCTAAAAATGCTTTTCTAGCTTGCGAACTTCCGATAAGTATCGAGACATTGTCGAGCTAGAGCACGGTACTCTTTCCGACTTGATTCACGACTAGTTGAGAGTCTCCTCTCACGAGTAGTCGATTTAATCGAGAGTGCTTTGCAGCTCGTATGCTAGCTAGCAAACCTTCGTACTCTGCCACATTATTAGTGGCCTGAAAGTTTAATTGTATGGCATGCGTCCCGCCCAGCCTTGACCCGAGCCACTTAAAGTAAGTGACCGTCAAAGTACATCATCCACCGGTCGTGGAAATCGATCGGGATCCCGAACAGTTCAGATTTGTCCATTCGGCGACAAAGTCCGCCAAGATCCGATTTTATGGCCGTCGGGACACGAAATGGAGGTCGAACTCCCAAGTTCGATCGGCCATTTTGCCATGCGTCATTGTTTCCTTATTATGAAGGATTGCTCCCAAAGGAAACTCGACGCAGCACACTATTTTGTGCGCTGAAAATAATGCCGCAGCTTCCTCAAGACATGAGGAGGGCATATAGAAGTTTTGGACCCGAGGGTAACGCTCCTTAGGCCCTGTAAAACTTCGCTAACGTAGTAAACCTGGCCGTTGTATGCGTTTTCACGCTCTACGACTAATATCGCGCTACACGCTGTGGCGTGGCGGCTAGGTAAATTAAGAGCGTCTCTTCCGCTTTGGAGAAACCGTAACAGAGCACTCGAAAGATACCTCTTGACATCCTCAAAGCGCGCTTGCCTCGCTCGACCACTCAAAACCTTCATGTCTCCCGAGAAGTTTAAAGAAAGGTAGTCCTTTTTCCCTAGTCGTGCGATGAAACGACTTAAAGCCGCCATGCACCCGCTGAGTTTCGGACTTCCTTTTTGTGTTTGGAGGACGATCCGAGGATGGCCTTTATTTTTCAGATTTGCTTCGATTCCTCGCTCGGATACTAGGAATCCAAGTAATTTTCTCAAGAAATTCCAAACACACACTTCTCTCGATTGAGTTTTAAGCGGTGCTTTCGAGGTTGTCGAATGTTTCTTGTAGGTCGCTGATATGATTAAGTCTCTTAATGCTTTTACGACTAGATCATCAACATAGGCTTCCAAATTCCGGCCTAATTGAGATGAAAAAGTCGATTGCATTAGGCGTTGAAAGAAGCAGGCATTCTTTAGACCAAATGGCATTTTGACATAGCAAAAGGTACCAAATGGAGTAATGAATGCGGTCTTTTCTTCATCGCTTAAACACATATTGATCCGTGGTATCCGAATATGCATCTAAAAACTTAATATCTCACAACTGCGCAGAGAATAAACCACCGATCGATCACGAGGTAAAGGGAAATCATCTTTTGGACAAGCTTTATTAAGATCAAGAAAGTCCACGCACATACGCCATTTGCCGCTTGACTTTTGACCATTACAGGTTAGCCAACCACTCGGGTGGTTGACTTCTCTTATAAAGCCCGCTTTAAGTAGCTTATCCAACTCGATTTAATAGCATCTCGTCGATCGGGAAATCTCGTAATTTTGTTTTACGTACTTTATCGTGCCGTAAAGCTAGCATGTGCTCGATCACCTCCACCGGGACTCGGGCATGTCGGATGCTTGCCACGCAAAGACATCTGCGTTAGCTCGGAGGAAGGTAATGAGGGCGTCTTCCTATTTGGGGCGGAAGTCTCCCGATGCGAGCATCTTGAGGGCTCTTCAAGGCCCGGAGGAACCTCTTTGACTTGGTCGTTCGGCTTTGGTGCGACTTTTTAGGCTTCGACTTGCTAGTCGAAGGTCGACTTTCATCTCGAGTTGGTATTTGACCAACCATCTCGAGGGATCGACGGCCGCAACTATACGCCATCTTTTGTCACATTGAATGGTGATCACTCCTTTGGGACCCGCATCTTAAGACATTGATACCCATAATGAGTAGCCATTAAGAATTTTGCCAAAGTTGGTCGTCCGAGTATGGCGTTATATGCCGATCGAAATCGACCACATCAAAGGAGACTTTCTCTCGTCTCCGAAATTACTTGGTGAGCCAAATGTTAAAGGAAGAGAAACTTGGCCAATAGGTTTGGTGAAGACCCCGATGACGATTCCATGAAAGGAGTATCGATCGCCTTACCTTTGTCCCGGTACTTGCATCTCGCCCGTATGTTAGTAAATAATATGTTCAAAGAATCGCCACCATCAACCAACACTGATTGACCCGACAAGCTTGTTGATGGTGGGTTCGACCACAATCGGATATCGACTGATCGACTCAGAGTGATTGGCGATCATCCTTCTCAAAAGAGATGGTAACTTCCGACCACCGGTAATTTATTGACGAGAGGAGTATGTATGGAATTTACCTCTCGTCCGACAGCCTTTAAGTTGTCGCTTGGAGTCGTATGTCGATGATCCTCCGTAGATGTGCTCAACGGTATGTTGCGGATCTTGGAACGACATCTCCTCATCATCCGACGACTTTGGCCACTCGTATGTCCCACCGCCGAGAGTAGGGAGTGGTGCTTTGTTAGTTGTAGTAGTCCTCGAGCTTTCTTTGGAAAACTCCTAGCTATGAGGTCATGTCCTTCCTTTTATGAAAAGGACACCACCTTGGTTTGTCGCTCCTACGATCGTGGCGCTTACCTTTGCCTTGATCCGGCACGACTTGGTGGTTTGGGGCTCTCTATCTTCACTACCAAAACCTATTTGGAACCACCGGTTTGTGGTTTTGACTTTTATTTTCTTCTTGGACTTTTTGCTTTTTATCCTTACCAACTTCACCGCTCTCGAGGAGTGTACGTTTCTCGATCGATAGTGTTGTTCCACCTGACCGCCTCGTAAGCGCTTGATATCGATTGGCCATCTCAAGAGCTCTGAATGTGAGTTGGGAGGATTCAAAGCAATGTCCTCCGTTATCCTTCTACTACGGACTCCTTGCTTAAAAGCCCCGATCACAGAGGAATCGAAATTTCCTAATTGAGTTACGAACCCGACTAAAGCGCTTGATGAATTGACGCAAAGTCTCGTTGTTGTTCTGCTTTATCCGGCAAGTCGCCTTCCTTTCGGCGGTTGTATGTGCCTTGGAAATTCGCTCAGAAGATCGCAGAGGTGTTGCCAAGAGTAGATCGACTCGAGTGGTTGGTTTAATAACCACGATCGAGCGGATCCTTCGAGCACGATCTAAGGTAATTCGCCATTACATGCTCTCTCCTCCCGCCGCTTCGGACAAATTGTTAGATAGATCTCAAGAAATTGATGGGATTTTGAGATCCATCAAATTTCTCCATGTTCATCGCCGAAATGAGGTGGCCGAATCGCGCCAAGGTCAGCGAAAATGCCCAGATCCAGTAATCACTTCTTGACGCCTTCTTTGTAGGAAAGAAGGGTTAATGTCACCAGTGATCGATACGACGATACCCTTGAACAGTCGATTGCTCGTAGTAGGTCTCGCTTCACGAGGAATACTCCTCGTACTCCACCGCTAGAATTTCTTTGTCGAGTGGTGAATGATCACCTCTCCGAAGGGCTTCTTGATCTTCACCGATCGAAATGTATTTCTCGAATAGGGATCGATTTGACTTATGGCCGTGTCGATTCCTACGAGAGAAATATTCGATTGATCGGTAGCTAAGGAAGTCGTATTGCTACGACCACCGAATGTTGTCGATGAGGTACCTCCACCTTGTCATCACAGTTCAAGTCTTTGCGTAATATCTTCAAAGAAAGAGATCGTACCTCGCGCTCGAGCAAGCTCTTGGTCGATTCTCGAGCAAGTCGCTGATGTCCCGGAGTTCTTGTACCTCCGACCGATGTTGAATGCGCTGAGCAGTTCTTTCGACTACAATTTTCTTTCTTCTGGACGACATCAAAATCCTCCTCATCGTCTTTGAGGCCTTCTCGTGGAGTGCGAGAATGTCGAGGATTTTCTCGCTCATCGAGTGTTGGTTCTCTCTCACACCGGTGGTGCCCTTGCCATTACCACGAGGGGCGCAGCAGTGATCTTCGGGAGTGTTCTTATCTCGCCTCCATGAGGTCGACCTCGATTTGAGGGAAGGACGAAGACCTCCGCTGATGATTCTCACTTGCGCCGAGGCCTCCCGCTTGAGGAGTGCTCGAGGACACCATCCGCGACTTGGAGTAATCCTCCGTAGGGGAACTGGTTATAACCGCCTCCGCTCACAAATGAGATCCATGGGAGACGGCCGAATTTGCAGAAAGCATGCTTGATCCCACCTCTCCGGAGTTACCCCGAGAGAGAGGATCACTAGATCTTTGGTGGAGTCCTGGAATGGTGGCTCCCGTAACTTGACTCACCAAGTCTGACCGCCTTAAGGGACTTGAACACTTAGAGGAAAAACTCGTTGTGTTGTGAGTCCTCCCGGTGCGGTTCCGCCTGATTGACCCTTGTCCTTTGAGGAATTGGCTCCTCTGTTGGACGATCGTTGTGGGGATAAGGATCCTCCTCAACTCCATTAATGGGATGGTTTCTGGAGAATAATCTCCGAGGCAACATCACCATCACGGATGCATCACTCGGCAGTAGTCGAAACCCAGATCCATGTCGACGTCTCACAGATCGCCAAGTCAAACCAGCTTCTCCTCGCTCCATTCTCCCGCCATGATTGCATGAGATTGGAAAAGAGAGTATGTTGACAAGAGATTACCTAAGCTCCCACTGGCCGGCGCCAACCTGCTGGTGTATTAGAACCGATCTTACGTAAAGATTATTTGATTCGGGGTCTCCTAGAGATGAAATCACGCAGAGTGGTTGATGTGGATGTTTAGACAGTTCAGCCTTCTCCGAGAGAATAATAACCCTAATCCTGTGGTGTGGTATTCTTGATGATCAAGTAAGAAGCTAAGACTATTACGTAAAATAGAACTTGTATTTCCACTTGACTCGCTCTCCTTTTCTCGCCTCCCCGATGCCCTTATATAGTCGTGAAGGAGTAGCCGCTTTGTCCTCTGGAAGAGGCGCCTTTAATTGAGCCAAGAATGGGCGCATGATGGCGAGAATTACCGGCGCATTGGCTTCTCCACGCCGCCCGCAATTATCATTCAAAGATAATGGAGTATTTAAGCACTATTACTACGCGGAATAGTAGTGCGTGCGCACTGCTCGATCTTTAATCAATTGGACCCACTTGCCGTAGGTTTGATTATAAGGTGGTCGTGGTTTGCCTGGTCGTAGGAGAACTTACGACCAGGTAGTAGTCGTAAAAGGTCTTACGACTATGTAGTGATCGTAGAAAGACTTACGACCATGTAATAGTCGTAGAAAGACTTACGACCATGTAATGGTCGTAGAAAGACTTACGACTAGGTAGTAGTCGTAGTAAGACTTACGACTATGAGGGGTGATTGTAGAAGATCTTACAATCACTTGGTAGGCCTCTCCCTTATAAAAATAAGGGGTACTTCTGGAGACTATGTGACATCATATTTACCCATAATAAGAATTATAGATAATAGATAAAATGAGGATTATTAGATCCTCGTCAGTTCGTAATTGAATAGATCAGATAATTTTAGATGTATAATTATGTAGTATAGTTTGTTGTAGTATATCTTTTTAAGTGTGTAGTTTAGTTATAGATATGTGGTTAGTTGTTGTAGATATTTTTTATGGTGCAGTAATTGAATGGATTAAATAGTTTTAGATGTATGGTTGTGTAGTGTAGTTCGTTATAATACATCTTTTTAAGTGTGTGTAGTTTAGTTTCAGATACGTGGTTAGTCGTGTAGATATTTTTCATAGTGCATTGATTGAATGAATTATATAGTCTTAAGAGTATTGTTCGTTGTAGTACATCTTTTTACGTGTGTAGTTTAGTTTTTGATATATCATTAATGATTCTATTTTAAATAATATATTTTTAATAGAATTACATATATAAATGCCCGTTCAATGAATATACAAAAATGAACTTCTAACGCCGTTTCAAATGACGACATGCTCTTGTCGCCAATCCAACCAGGCCCAACAATTAAGGAAAGTAAAAACCCTAGATTTACCCCCAACTACTATTTATAACCGCGAGTTTGGAGTAAAAATGCAGGGGAGTCCAACAATTGCAATCTCTTCGGGAACCGCTCCCAACGGACATAACTGTAAGAGATGGTTCACATTCTTTTTCCCGCCCGCTTGGTAAAAAGAATTTTATTTGTACTACTCAAGTAAAAACACCTTTCATGCGTAGTAGTTAATACACGTGTTGTTCGTCTTTGACATAATCGCAAGTAGTTCTCTTTATCTCTGGCGTAACCGCATGACAAACGTCCAGGAGAGTGTCTCTATGACAATAACCGTAGCAAACATGCGCAATCGGCCAACCGTCAAGAAGCCTCCTGACACACAACAACAACAACAGTCACCTTGTCAAAAGCTATATAAGGGGTGATGCCAGTGGATAAAGGGTGATCAATTGAGAAGACACACAGATTCAATACTCTCATAAGCCATCAGCTTTAGTTTCGGTGGCTTGTTTCACTGTGTAAACACATTCAATATAAAAACATAGTAGTATGGTTGTTATTCTCTCCGGAGAATGTCTGAACCTGTCCAAAAAGTCTTTGTCTCTTGCATGATCCCGAGTATCGTGTTCCCAATATTTATTTCACAAGATCGATGATAAAACATCAATAAGATGGCTCCTACGCTACAGGACGTTGTGTACCTCACGGGTTTGCCTTGCGCGGGCTTTCCTCTGGCTGCACACAACGTTGCTCCGATGTGGCGCATTGACTTCCTCGCTAGGTTCGTTGGAGTGCTGCCGTAAGGCAGTGGGTATAAGGAGTTCACCAGTACCCACGGACCTTCGCTGAACTAGCTCTGTCAATTTTACATAAGTTCCCCTATCTTCAGTGTTCGCACTTCAATTTTTTCATTGAACTTACTAATGAGTTCTTGTCATTTTGCACTACAACGTTTGGCAACTGACGCTCCCGACAATATAGTGAGGAGGCGCTTTGAGGCCTACTTGATGTCACTCTTCTCGTGGGTCATGTTCTACGGGTCACACGGCGACAAGCACATGATCCGGTACACACAGAAGTTGGCGTACACGGAGTTGGAGGAGATCCAGCAGTATGCCTGGTGCCCGGCAGTGATGTTCGTGATGTATTGTGCCCTCTTCGATGCTTGCCGGAGGATTGGGGATGGCTCTATACTCTCCGAATGTCCGCTCCTGCTGCAGCTGTGGTCGCTTGAGTGCTTCCAGATTAGACGATCACAACTCGACCGCGCTGCGTACTCCATCACCATCTATGGTGACGACGACGTGGACGGCTCGACCATGGGTACGGTGTGGTGTCACTGACGGGTAAGTTTTTCGTACCATTCGTCCATTTTCGACTTTGTCTGCACTGCACGTGCTGAAGTGTGTGTTGTTTTCTTCCATAGGTCACATTCACACCGGTCACTACGCACACGTCATACTCGGACTACATGGCATTCTCTCAAATTTTGAAGTTGTATTCTCTCAAAATATAAATATAAATTTATTTCAATTATTTCCGCAAAAAAACAATCCAACTCTTGTCGCCATTTGGTTTGGCAAAAGGAACGTGTCGTCATTTCAAATGGCGATTTGCTATCTGTCGCCATTTCAAATGGCTACAGAGATATTTAATACTATTTGGTTGGCGACAAGATCATGTCGCCAGACAGGGGCATGTCATCATTTCAGCCATTTGAAACGGTGATATAACCCTATTTTTTGTAATTTTATTAAACATGCATGTATTTCTATAATTTTATTTATTTATATTTATATTTATATATATATATATTTATTTAAAAACCTAAACTACTTGGCCACACGGCGTACTGGCATGCAAAACTGCAAATCTCCGGAAAATAATTACAAAGAGAAAAAAATTGTGTGCCCACAAAACATTGCCCTACGTCTATTTGGATGAAATCCTCCTACGGTGGGGGCTAGCGACCTCCATTTTATTTATGTATTATTTATTTTTTTTGGCAAAACATGCCGCGAATCCATCTCCCAACCCAACGGTGGCATGCAAAGTCTTGACGTGGCTCGCTCCTGCTACCCTGCCTTGTCGAAAATGGACGCTCGGTAATGCCGATGGAGATAATTGCTCCTCAAGCACTTTTACAGAACAGAAACAGAAGACAGGCACCTTTCCAAACGCGACGCGCATGACATTGACATGATGAAGCGTGCCATGTTAGTACGTCAGATCAAGCATGAATTGCAATCACGGTCATATCATATCATAAACAATCGAAATTTGAGATTGCTAAGTGCTAACCACAACCGCCGCGTGGTCCATTGAGAATGACCCGGCATAGGCTAGCTAGACCGCTATAGATTATTAACCTACTGGCACTTGACAGAAACATTTCCGCGGGGGGATGATACATTGATACGTGCAACAAAAGCAGGAGAAAAATCGGGGCAATTTGACGGGGGGCGTAGCGAGAAGGTCGCAAGGTCCAGTTGAATTCAGAGATTAGAACGGCTCATTCGAAGGTCCCGGTGCAAAAGACAGGAACCAATCCTTCTGCTCGAGAAACAGAGCAGTTCGGTCACCTGGGCCAATTCATTGCTGCTGCATGTTGTTTGCTTTGTCCCAGTAAAACTAGCCATTGATCAACTAAAATTGTAAAAATGTCATCGTGGCAGCTAAGCAGGCGCCGTATAGCATATACAGCGCACACCGGTAGTACTATGATAGGTTGATGTTGCGTTCTCAGACCGCTGCAAGTATCTATCGCGCTCTAGAACCGCTGCAGGCACCTGCTGCGTTCTCAAACAGTTATAGATACGTGTTATTATGAACCTACCGCACTTCCAAACCACAACAAGTTTGCTGCTATGCTTTTAGGCCACGACAAGTTTACTTCTGCGCTGCCACCTCACTTTTATCGTGATTAGCTTCTGCTGTGGGCGAACGTTTTGCCGTCCTTCCACAGTGGTACATGTATCTGTCTAGTTTGTTACTGTACTATTTTTATAATTTCGATGCATCAAGTGCTAGCTTTGCTAAAACAAATAAAAAACAGCCAACTCACCCAAAGCCCAAAGATGGTCACGATTCGATTCGTCTTGTTTTAACCACGTACATGTGCTTACTCCGACGCTTATCGACTAATTACGCACGAAATAGTTTAATTGAAACGAAATAATTTAATTTAGAAAAATCTTTATATGGTACTGCAACTGCTCCATGTCCATGCGCCACTCGTGCGAGATTCTTTAATAACTTTAATATGAACACTACAGGTCAGCAACGACATGACAGTATTAGCTATTCAACTCCGCACAAGTTGCACGCAAGTAGCAAGTGGACCGATTAAATTTGACATAAAAATCCCAGTAAACTCCGGATCAGGGTAGAGAGTAATTGAAGCGGTGGAGAGAGAGAAAAAAATCCAACATCGCAGCGATGAGATCGACGAAGGAAGAGGAGTTGAGTTATCAGTTAGGCTGACTGACCGTGATGTAGAGCACGGAGGAGGCGACGATGGTGCGGTACCGGCCGAGCCATGAGTCGGCGACGGCGGCGCCGAGCAGCGGCAGCATCGACGCAGCGCCCGACCACGCGTTGACGGCCGCGGCCGCCGCGGCCGTGGTCTCGCCGAGCGGGCCGGTGAGGTAGCTGATCAGGTTCGATGAGATGCTGTAGTACGCGAACCGCTCCGCCACCTCCACCCCTTAAATTCCCACAGAAAAATAGCCCCGGTAAGCGAGCCGAATCGAGCGAGCCAGAGAGCTGCAGGTGCTTGCGGGATTGTGGCTAGCTTACAGATTATGAACAGCGCGGATCTCCAGCCGCCGGTGGTGGTGCGGTGGCCGGAGGTGGTGCGGGGGAGGAGGGGATCTGAGAAGCCCGAGCCCGACACCGACTCCGACACCATGTTACTGGGGCGGAGGATGTGTCCGTTTGTACAGCGGTGCGGAGGAAGCAACGGTGATAATTCCGATCTGACTGATTGAATCCTCTTGGAGGGAATATGGTTAAGAAACCGAGGTCAGGCTGAAGACTCCTGTTTTAGGTGGTCTTCTTATCTACTAGTTACCTATATAAAAAAGGAAATCTTCAATATTGTATATAATTACAAAAGAGTAATAAAGAGAAGCCTGAAGTTCCGTCATATCTATGTTTCAATCTACTACTCCGTTGTTACGTCTTACAGTTTTCTTACAATTCTTAGTTTGTCTATGAGATAATCGCTCGGACTTGACTCGTCAGTGATGGTTCCTCAACACGTTATCAGCACGATCGATTCTTCTCGGATCGAAAGGTAACCATCGATGAACGACACTCGTAGATCGAATCATTTTTCTAGATTGTTTTCAATTCTGCAAATTTGGCTTTCTAAATTGTAACATACGGTGCAAATCCGCTCTAATCTACAACGAGCCAACTTAAAGTCGCCGGCTAAGTCGATCGGTAGATTGCATAGAAACATGGATGTCGATTGTACCGTAGATTGAAAATCGCAAATACGTTTTAATCTACCGCGAGTCGACTTGAAGTCGCCGGCCAAGTCGATCGGTAATTGCATAAACGACAATTGCATCGCATTAACAATATGTATCGTATGAACAATTAAAAAAAAAGTGAACGCGGCGCCGGCATGCACGGCCAGAAGCCATGCGCCGCCTACGCATAGGTGGCGCCGCCGCCGTTGGTCCGCCAGACCGACCCGAGCCGCCACCATGGCCCTAGGTCGGGCCGGCGGCGCCTGCGCCACTTCGGCCGCTATGTGCCCGCATGGCGTCGCCGATCACCCAAACATCACAGAAAAAGAGGGGATGGCGCCGCCACACCGCGATCGCTTTGAACCGGCCATGGCCGCCACCCTACACGTTGTTTTCGCCACCAACATTGTGTTTCATCGCTGCAGTGCTCCTGTGCCCGAGCCGCCACAACCCTTGAGAGCGGCCGCTCGCATGGCCGATGGCGTGCCGCCTCCGCCGCTAGTCCGGCTGTCGAGTCGCCGCCGCCACACACTCGCTTGAAGCGATGCCGCCGAGCCTCGCTTGAAGCGCCACTACCGAGTCGCGCTTGAACCGCCACCACCGAGCCGCCACGATCGTGCGCGCAGCGCCGCCCGCCAACCTTCCTCCCGCCAGAAGCGCGGTGCCGGCCGCCAGACGCTTACCCGCCACGCTAGCACCTTGCGCCGCCGAAAGGGCGCCGCCGCTGCTTCGCATAGAGGGAGTGGTCGGGAACCCTAAAGGTCCCGACCACCGCTGCCCCATTTTATCTCGGGCGGGTGGGCCGTAAAGAAACGGGCCGACACAAGCACAGTAATGGCCCGCCATACTCGGAAATAATACAAAAAAATTGGAAAAGAAAAAGGAAATCCAATTTTGCAAAAAAGACCCTCGGAATTATAAAAATTACAATAAATTTTCCGCGAATAAGGAAAGTTTACAGAAAACCCCTCGGGAAATCTGAAAATTACGTTATTTTTTTAGAACTAAAATTTCACGTTTTAACCCCTAGAAATAGCAGAATTCACCGAAAAAATTATTTTCCAGCAGCAAAGGGTCTCGAGAATTCAAAGTTTGAATCGGTTTTTGCATTTAAAGCATATTTATCTTTGTTATTATTATTGATATGCAATTTATCTACTGTATTTACTATTTTGATTATTTGTGATTGTTTATATTGCTTTTAATCACTAAAAATAGCAGTAAATTATGAAAAATGCATAGAGAAATACAAGAATATTATGATAATTTTTTCAACCATTTTATACAAGTTACCAGTAGTAATCTTATGTACTTTTTGCATAAATATGCATATGACTGGCATTACGAACCGAGAGTTCGAAGAGCTGGCATAACATGGCCACAATTACCTGACTTGGGCATCAGATGTCGAAATCGTACTTAGAGCTAAGAAGCTCCGTGTTGCTGTTGGACTTGGCACATCGAAGGACGTCACTCCAACTGCTGAGGAGAATGATCAAGCACTTCATTTCCTCACACACCATCTCTGCCTAACGCTCAAGAATGAGTATATGGCAGAAAAGAACGCACTAACTTTATGGACAGCATTGAAGAAGCGGTTCAAAAGTGAAGTACACCATCCTTCCTCGGGCAGAGCAAGAATGAAACCGACTTCGTTTTGCTAACTACAAGACCATGGGGAAATACAATTCTGCATTGCACAGAATTTGTACAAGTCTTCAACTCTGTGGCAAAGTAACCACAGATGAGCAAAAGATCGAGAAAACCGTCTCTACCTTTCACCCAAACGCGGTGCAATCCGCACGCAACTATCTTCATGACGGCTACAAGGAGTATGCCGAACTGATTGACATCATGCAAATTGTGCAATCTCAAGATGATGTTCTAAAAAAGAACTGCATCTCACAGCCGCCTAGTAGCAAAGTTGGCCATGAAGTCAATGCAAGCAGCTACAAGGTGAGGAAGCCTCACCCAAAAGAAAGAGGCAAGAAAGGTAGGTTATGGGTCACAAAACCAAGAAGAAAGCTCAAGCCAAGAAGAACGAGCAAAAGAAGCGTGATGAGAAGCCCTATGGTCAGTATGACCAAAGTTGCTACAAATGTGACACTTGGAGACATTGATCACATGTTTGCCGTGAGCTGGAGCACATGATTGATGCTTTCAAGGCTAAGAAGAAGGGCAAACGACAGTATGGGGCACATCTCGCCATTGCAAGCACAGAGGATTCACAATCATAGGATGCACCCATGGATGTGGATATCTCAGTAGCAACCCCCATCACACTTTCTTTGGACATCACAACGGCAGCAGCTAGTGTTGCTGAAGAAGAGAAGTTGGACATGCAGCAGATTCAAGCAGAAGTTTCTTCATAATTCACTCATTCAATCTAGTGCACGCATTGCACTTAGATTTTATAGTCATTTGTAATTTATGGTTACGATAGAACATTAAATTTTGAATAATGGTTGTAAGCTCTGGGAGAGCAAGGCAATAAATTCTTATGATGAGTCATGCAAGATTTTTCTTGTATTAATAATAGCAAGTTGTGTTTTGGTTTGAAGTAGTTTACTTATGTGTGTTGATTGCTTCCTACCCATATTAATAAATAGTTTATATATCAGAATGCGTGTGGCGCCCTATGGAGGAAGTGTGCTTAGAAGATAGCGGCACAACGAATACCATATTGAGAGAGACAAAAACTTTCCAGTCGATCAACAAGAATGCTGGTAGTCTTATGACGATCGCATGCAGCGATACTTTTATAATAGGTTTAGGAAGAGCCACAATTATACTCCCGATGGGCACAACATTGGTCACTGAAGAAGCCTTATTGTACCCAAAATCGACTAGGACTCTCTTAAGCTTTAAAGATATTTGCGCTAACGGTCTCCACGTAGAGACTGAAGAAGAGTATGGTAAGGAATATCTACTCATTACAAAGCGTGAAGAAAATGAAAAAATGTATTATAACGACTTCCTTCATATGAATCGGGGCAATACTACACTCACATTAAGGCACTTGCAGCCTATACTGTATTGAAAATCACTTTTAGAAGCTTTGAACTTTTCTATCTCTAGCATGATATATTAGGCCACCCCGGTCTTATAATGATGAGAAATATAATTACTAATTCTCAGGGACACAATATCAATGTAAAGAATTTTTCGAATCAGAAAGATTTTATGTGCCCGCATGTGCCACCGGGAAATTGATTACTAGACCCTCTACTTTAAAAGTAAAGGATGAAATCCCTGCATTCCTGGACCGTATCTAGGGAGATATTTGCGGTCCTATACAGCTCCTGTCAGGGCCATTTAGGTACTTCATGGTGCTCATCGATGCTTCCTCGAAATGGTCGCATGTATGCTTATTATCTACGAGAAACCATGCTTTTGCAAAGCTGATCTTGTAGGTAATTAAAATTAAGAATAATTTCCCTGATCATCATGTGAAGTCCATCAGAATGGACAACGCCGGAGAATTTACTTCAAAGGCATTTGATGATTATTGTATGGCAATGGGAATTACCGTTGAGCATTCCGTACCACATGTCCACACCCAGAATTAAATTTATTGCCAGATCGCTCTTGCAGAATTGTAATTCACCAACCACATGTTGGGAACACGCAATCCTACACGCAACAACTCTCATCAATTTAAGACTGTCAGCATATAACATCCATTCACCTATGCAACTAGCGCAATAGTCAGCACCAAAAATCTAAAAGTCTGGGATATACGTTGGTTATGAGATAACATCCATAATCAGGTATCTGGACCCCATGACTAGATATTTGCATACAACCCGCTTCGCTGACAGCATATTTGATGAGGATAGTTTCCGTCATTGGGGGGAGGAAATCAACCACTTGATGAAAATATCGGAAAATGACGTGGCAAGCCACGAGAATTCATGTACATGACCCCACACACTAGTGAAACAAATAGAGAAGTCCAGAAGATAATTAATTTGCAAGCATTAACGAATCAATTGTCTGACCACTTTAGTGATTTGAAGAGCGTGCCCAAGTCACATGTGCCTACACGCAATGCGCCGGAGAGGGTTGAAATACCAAAGAAAATTGAAGGTATCCCTAATCCCGTCCAGAGGACTCAGAATAAAAGGATGAGAACTCCGGTCCATCGAATCCCAAGTAACCGGGGACGTCTAACGAAAAAGGATAAGGAGGACTTGACACAGTCGATCATTGAAGTTCCCCACAACCAGAAGCGAAGCTAGTTGAGACCAGGCACCAGTATGGAACCTTCAGTAAAAGGCATACTGCATTTGAATATTCCCACGGAGGGAGACATCAGCATGGATGTGTGCGCGCACGTCGGAGCTGAAAAACTAAAGGGACTTGCCCCTGTAATTGAAAGCAGCGGTGGGCACATAGAAACATTAGCAGAATCGCCCTATGAAGTAATAGCTATAAATTATGTGATAGCTATAAATTATGTGACCACGGGATAATATATGAATAGAACAACAACCAATATCGATATTTATTTTACAAAGAAAATTACCATAATCATCGATCTCGATCTAGAGCTTGCATCGCTCGCTGAATGCAAGAAAAGATCAGATTGGAAAGATTGAAAGAATGCAATAGAATCAGAATTATTATCCCTGGATAAAGAGAGATATTTGGGCCTATAAGCCGCACGCCTCCCCATGTGCACCCCGTAGGGTATAAGTGGGTATTTATTCGAAAGAGAAATAAAAAACAATAAAGTTATAAGACATAAAGCAAGGGTTATTGCACAAGGTTTCACTCAGCGACCTGGAGTTGATTATGAAGAAACTTATTCCCCGGTCATGGGCGGAACCACCTTTAGATATTTAATCTCAGTGGGTAAAATTAAATTTAGAAATAAAATTGATGGATGTGGTAACTGCGTACCTTTATGGGAACTTGGATTTAGACATTTATATGAAGGTACCTGAAGGTATCTCTGCCCGAACCAAGACAGAGTAAATAGAAATATGTATAGTGTGCAACTCAGAAAGTCACTGTATGGACTGAAGCAATCAGGCAGAATGTGATATAATCGCTTGAGTGACTTTCTCTGTAAGAAAGGATACACGAACAATGAGGATTGTCCCTGTATTTTTATACGGCGATCCCAGGATGTATTATGTATAATATCAGTATATGTAGATGATCTAAATATCATCGGGGCCCTGGAAGATATTAAGAAAGCAAGCTCTTATCTGGAGTCGGAGTTCGAAATGAAAAACTTGTGTAAAACCAAATATTGCCTAGGCTTGCAGCTTGAGCATACCCTTGAAGGGGTTTTAGTACATCAATCAACCTACACTCAGAAAGTGTTAGAACGGTTCGGCTTTGAAAAGACACATCCTTCGAAAGTATCGATGGTCGGGAGATCCTTGCAGTAGGACAAGGACCCGTATAGACCTAAAGAAGAGGGGGAGGAAGTCCTGAGACCGGAATTCTTGTACTTGAGTGCAATAGGAGCACTCATGTATTTGGTAAAATGTAATAGACCGGACATTATATTTGCCGTGAACCTACTAGCAAGGTATAGTGCAGAACCTACCAAAAGTCATTGGCAGGGAATAAAGGACATCTTCCGATACCTCCAAGGAAGCAAAGATGTTGGTTGTTCTATAGAAAGAACTAAGATCTAAATATGACTAGCTATGCAGATGCTGGGTACCTGTCAGACCCGCATACAGCTAAATCGCAAACAGGCTATGTATTCCTATGTGGTGGAACTACAATTTTGTAAAAATCGTCTAAGCAAAGTCTTGTATCTACTTCGACGAACCACTCGAAAATCATAGCACTGTACGAAGCCTCACGGGAATATTCTTGGCTTCGGCGGATGATTCTCCAAAATTCTGAATTTAGGTTTCCGATATAGTGTACTTGATTGTGTAAACCATTAATTGTTGAGACAATTTTAGAACATATAAAATTCAGGAAACATTACACAATCAATTAAACGATGTATGGAGAGTTAAAAAAAAATCATATTTTTTGGATCTAATCTTATATATTTACAAATTCCTACGAATTGTATACCTAAATGAATTTTAGAGACAAAATCAGAATAGATAAAATTATGAGAAAATTACACAAATAAGAACACTGTGTTAGGAGGCTACACAAAATATTTCACTTTGTTTTGAGCTCATTTGCTATTTTTAAAAATTCCTAGGTTCGTATTGCCAGTTCAAGTGGCGACAGGAACCTCCCCCTACTGTTCAGGGTTCCTGTCGCCAGTTGAACTGGCGACATGGACCTATTTTTGTAATTTTTTGAGACGATTAGCTAGTTTTGTATTTTTTTTAAAAAAAATTATTTTAAAAACAAATTCGGTGAAACATGGCCACATGGTAATGCTGCAGTGGTCAGCTTTATCAGCCGTTTTTGTCATGCATAATGTGATGCCTGCATCCGAAATAATTTAATTTTTTGCTGATAAAATGCTGAAAAGCTCCATGCTAGAACATGGACTTGGAAAGCGAGCATAATTGTGCATAGATGATTATTTCTACTTGACAATAGACAGGGAGAAGATTTTTCCACATAGGAGCATGACCTAGCTGCTTATTTGTCCAATGAACAAAACAACTATTTCCCAAATTCAGGTTTAAAAAGCCATTTTCCATTTCCTCTTGCAGGTGCGAAAATTGCTGAGTTACTTTGTTCACAGGCACAAGTATAAACTCTGAACGCTTCAGATACAAGCACCAAATGAATTTTTGAACGCAGGAATATCTTGTGCTTTTATCTTCTCCATTGCAATTTGTAGTGTGGACATGCTGATAACGCTACAGCGTGCGGAATAAGAAAACCCTCATCATCTCCAAATGCATCCCCAGGGACACCCATAATGCAATCCACAACTACCACTTAAGATTGATGTCAGTGTAATTTCTTACCTGTGTTTTTCCTAACGGGAACATGCAGAGGGACTCAAAGAGTCCTTCACATTGTCAAAACCTTCTACCTCAAAGACTGCCATGTTCGGCCGAGCTCCGGCTTCACATTTTGGGCTCTAGACACTACCGGACTCCCGGCCTTTGCCGAGAGCCCAAAGCTCTCGGCAAAGACGAGCAACCTATTTGCCGAGAGCGACTCTCGACAAATAGCCGTCGGCAAAACATCTCAAAGGATTCTTTACTGAGAGCCCTCTCGGCAAAATATTTACCGAGAGTAATGACAAGGAGTCTAAAACCTGGGTTGCCCCGTAACGCCAAACGATCGTTAATCTGTGATGACTTGTTTTCAAAAGACGAGAGTCGAGACCAATGTTCAGGCTCCAAAGAGCCGAGAGTCGAGACCAAGCTTCAAGAAGAGGCCTATGCCGAGAGCTAGGCTCTCAAGAAGAGGCAGATTTGCCGAGAGCCGAGAACAAAGCTCTCAAGCAAAGAGGCCGAGAGAGCTAGGCTCCATCCAGAGAGCATTTTTTTATTTTTGTTTATATTTCCACTTCAACAACACATATTTCACAAATATAACACATCATCCACATCACATATATCACAAATATGTCATCCACATCACATATATCACAAATATGTCATCCATCTAAACATCTCAAATCCAACAACACATGTCCATCTCAAAGTGCTAAGTTCATCTCACACAAGTTCATGTCACAAAGTGCTAATACATGATGAGGAACAACAGACTCACCCCCAAGGCTCCCACCCCCGACCCTGAAGGTGTGATACCCGACCCTCCCGACGGCGGGCCGAGCGGCGGCCGGTACCCGAATGGTGATGCGGGCGATGCGTACCCGACCCTCCCGACAATGGCACATCATTCGAACCCACGATTGATTCTCGCACAAAGGAGAAGAAAATTAGTAATTATAGTAATACTAAGGCATATAATTGTAATCTAAGCGTAGACAAGTCAAAATTTGCGTAACTAGGTATAAAATTGTAATTCGGTGGGGTTTCCAAAACACAAGAAAACCAACCGCACGATGGCCGCCACCACATATCAACGGCACGATGGCGGCACACATATATATCAACGCACGAAGGCCTCCCATCACATATCAACGGCACAAAGGCCTCCCATCACATATCAACGCACGATGGCCGACATGCACAAGAAAGAGCTTTTGTTAGAGAAGTTGAACTCACGTATGAGTAAGGCGGGTATGGGTCAGCGGTGGAGGAGCGAACACTCTAGTGGCGCCGACGACCCATCGTGGACGCCAAGACTTGCCACGATCGAGCCAAGGCGTCAAACCTCGCCCGCCTCCTCCGCCGCTCTTCCTCCACCCTAGCCTTATGCTCCTCGAGCGCATGCACTGGGCCTATAATTTTTCACCGCATTGTTACAAGCAATTTCGAGGAATGTAAAACCAATGAACGCATTTAATAAATGTAAATAACTTGTAGTGCCGCCACACGATGCGTCAAGTGTCCCGCCTTGGCGACTGCCGGCGAGGTACCGCCCATGCTTCTTGCCTCCTCCCACCCTCATGACGATGTCGCCGCCAATGTCCGCGGTGCGGATCGATCCGCCCATGGAATCGACCGATGCGCGGGGATGCTCGTTGGTGAACGACTTACTGGTCGTCCGGTTCCATCGATGTTGTCTGTCGCCTTACCCTTATGGGCCGTAACCCATGACTTGAGCTCTCCGCATGGTTGGTTTTGATGTGCACCATCGCGAGAAAAACAAGACGATTATAAATCATGCAGAATAAACGCCCGAAAGAATAAATGAAGCTACACCAAGTCACGCACCCATATAGCCCCGAATTCGTGGATGTTAAGGTTGCCCCCGTGGTGTGATACACCGCATCAACAAACGCCGCTCCCGAAGGATCGGTGTGGTTATCCGCCCAATTGCCACTCACCCATTGTCGACCATCATCCGCCAGGGCCGCGCTTTATTGGCGCACCACCAGAGGCACTGCACGACATCAAGTACATTGATGGATATAAGAACAATTCAAGCCTACCCAATCTCGTAAGAAATCAATATTGATGTTGTATATTTACCTTCGTGTATCGCTCTTTGGTCGATGCATTAATCTTGCATCTTCTTTCTTTACCTTCCGATGCTCGAGACGGCACAAGAATCGATGATGGCACCGGAGCCGCTACGTAATGCATGTCCGAGATGCGACTCTAAAAGATTTGGCCAACGCCTTAGCCGCCTCGCCTCGTAGTCCTCGGCGCATTTGAAGAAGTCCCGCATATAGAAAAGATGTATCAATACACCGGTTCAAGAAACTCGCGAATGCAATGTATTGAGCAAAGTAGTGGGAGGAAGACTTACCCAAAACTCTCGACATAACCCGCCCGCCACGCATTCGTGACGTGCGCCCGCCTCGCCCTCCGCATCGTGGGCGGCGAGTGCTCAGCGTGTAGGCGGCCCAGAGCTTGGCAGAGCGAACCAAGCCCAGGAAGTGTTCCTCGCAGAGAAGACCCTGGATGCCATTGGGCAACCTTTGTGAGCACACAGGACCACGACCTTCCAAGACTGCGTAAGTGATTAAGAAAAACTGTTAGTTTCCATTGTGATTCTATCATATGTAGGAGCGAAAAAATGTCTGGTAGACACCCGAGGTTCCGGTGGAACTGAACCTCCGCCTCGGCCTCCTGCCGTCCTCCCGCCTCCTCCTGCCCACCGCTTGCTCGGCCTCTGCTCGGCTGCGGCTCGGCCTCGCCGAGCCCGCTCGCCCACCGCTCTTCCTCCCGCCTCCTCCTCGTGCTGCTGCTGCAGGCCGAGGCGGTGGCGCCTAGGCCTCCTCCCGGCCGCCCTCTTCCTCCTCCCCGAGGTGGTGCCGACCCCGCCTTCACCGAGGGCCCCGTGTATCGCGTGTCGTAAAGCGACTGACCACCATGAGGCTCAAGGCCCGCCATCTTTGCACAATCACCTACAAGACATAAACAATAAGATCGGATTAGATGGATCATAAACAAGACATTATTATAAAGAGATGCAAAATAAATAAAGCATAATTTCAAATAACATAATATTACATGTATTAGAAATAATCATCCCCATCGGATTAATTTGGATCATAGCTCTCATCATCACTATCACCATGTCGAAATATTCAACACTTTCCAAAGGAGCAACTATGTCATCATTGACATCGCCAATATGTAATCCTTCAAGTAACGCCAAGTCCTTCGCATTTTCCACCTCATCCCCTCGTCCACATCAACATCCATTTCATTGTCTACTTCAATTTCCATAGCTCCTGTTAAGTCAATCTCAAAAGTCCCTTGTAGGCCCTCTTCTTGATAGAACTCTCCATCATATGTGTTTGGGTCGAAGTTGTAGTCTTGGCGCTTGGGGAAGGTGCTTTACTGTATGCGGCGATACCTTGTGCACAATATCCCAACCTCAAGACTAGGGTCCCTTGGCACGAGTAGGGAGATAATAAACTTGTGTGGCTGTTGAGCCACAATATAGACATCCTTTCCGCCATAGACTAATCCTCGTCAATTTCTACTAGCCCAAGGGAAGGACTTCGCCTCGTTTCTTGAGGATCAAACCAATGGCATTTGAATACGACAGGTTAAGAGGTTTGCGACCACGAAACCTAAGTTCGATATCTCTTCAATTCTTCCATAATACTCGGCCCCATCAAGGCCGCCAGAAAAACTCCTAATTGTGGTTCTTCGATTGGGCGGCTCGCTCGTGTCTTGTTGTGTGAAATCGGTATCCATTCACATCATAACTAGAAAATGACTTGACCCTATGTTCAAAGCCATTGGCAACCTGTCTCAACTCGATTCATAGTCAAATCGGTTTGGCTCGCAAGGTCAAGGAGGATAGATCGTTAAATTGGAATGTACAAGCAATCGGGAATGTCAATCGTAACGAGCTAAATTGCATAGTACCTTTTGTTTGAACCAAGAAATAAAATCGGAGATTCCATTTCCCGAACCCTGATGAAGAATGGTGTCACGTTCTTGCGGGGTAGGTTCCCTTGATAGATTCCAGTTCTCATTAATAAACTCCCCAGAATAACGAGAAACAAGGAGGTTGGATGCAGAATGTTGACGGCATATTTAATTAACAAGTTCGTGCAAGAAGCCACTTACTGCATGTACGGCTCCATTTCGGTAAGATTGGTGAACACATATATCATGATTGTGAGCCACTCTTCGTTTTTCAACAACAATGAGGACGCATCACTCGCACTTCCAAGTTGCCCTTGAAAAGGCTGAGTTTTGATTCATTTTCACCAGCATTGTAACGAGGGGGTCGATTATGCACACTAGGAAGCTTGTCACCATAGTATGCTTGTGTGAAGTTAGTAACCTCCTCTAAAACGAATGCCTCCGCCATGGAAGCCTCGATTTTGCATTTGTTTCTGCATTTCTTCCGAAGAACCTTTAGACATCTCTCGATTGGATAGCACCAACTGCTCAAGACGGCCCCCATTCGTGCCTCATACGGAGGTGCAGAATCAAATGCTGCATCGGGTTGAAGAAGCCGGGTGGAAAGATCATCTCCAGCTTACAGAGCAACACAGGTGCTATTTTTTCCAATTCTGCAACCACGCTACGAGATAACTCCTTGGCACAAAGCTGGCGGAAGAAATAGCTCAACTCGGCTAGCGTCTTCCACACATGCTCAGTGGACATAGCCTCGAGCATCGCCTAAGAAGACACTCAATCCATATGTGATAGTCATGACTCTTCGTGCCGTTGATTCGCAAGGTAGATAAGTTCACTCCTCCTCGATTCACAGATACCCATCGTGGAACATTAATGTTTTGAACCATTCTAATACTTCTCTTTGTTCCGGCTTCAATCAGAATCGGCCTTAGGCCTTGTCCATTTATTGCCGCTTCTAGGAGGTTGCATGTGTTGCTTTGGTCTATCACATATCGCTGCGAGTCCAGCCTCGCCTTTACATTGTCCTTCGCCTTATCCTTAATATCCATGATCGTTGCCCAAAGCGCCTGCAACATTCTTCTCGGTGTGCATTACATCAATGTTGTGTGGAAGAAGAAGGTCGTTATAATAGGGAGCATCATCAAGGGCGACTTATGAGTCCACATATGCTCCTCACCATATCCCACTTAACCTACCATCTTTTCATTGATCCGAGAGCATCTATCTGATCATGAACCTCGGCACTAGTCATCATCTGTGGTGCGGGGTCTGTAACCATGACACCTTTAGTAAAGTTCTTGATATCTCGTCTGAATGGATGCTCAGCAGGGAGGAATTGTCGATGTTTGTCGAACGCGGAATATTTGCCGCCTTCCGCAGCCCAATTGAACTGCAGAGCTGCCTTGCACAAGGGGCATGGAAACTTCCCGTGAACACACCAAGCGCTGAATATCCCATATGCTAGGAAGTCATGCATGGATTATTGATACCAAACATGCATGTTGAAGTTTGTCTTTGTAGCTCGATCGTATGTCCATACACCATGGTCCCAAGCATGGACCAGTTCATCGAACAAAGGCTCCATGAACACACCCATGTTATTCCTGTGGTGTTCGGAATTATCAACGACAAGAACACATTCATCGCTGGAAGGAGACGCCAGGGGAGATTGAGAGGATAACAAACACGGGCCAACAAGTGTATGGGGCGCCATCATTCCATAAGGATTGAACCCATCTGCTGCTGCAACACGCACATTACGTGCCTCCCCACTTTTGTTACGATGAATGTTATCAAAGTGATGCCATGCTTCACCATCGGCTGGATGTACCATCTTCTCAGGACTGTATCTTTTTCTATTTTTGTGCCATATCATCCGCTTCGCGGACTCCTCTATCATGAATAGCCGCTGGATCCTCGGTATGAATGGAAGGTACCGTGAGGATTTTCACGAGTACGGACTCGCCTCTTCTCACCATCACTGAGTCTACCTCCGATACCTAGAGGATTTACACTTTGACAAGACTTTGCATCCGCGTGTGCTTTTCTAAAGAGGACGCACTCTTCTGGACAAGCATGTATCCGCCATACGACATCTTAAGTGCACGAAGGACCTTCGCGATTCGTACATGTTACGTGGCGTAAGGTGACCGCCGGAAGGATGGAGCCAATAATCACAACATTTCATCAAAGTTCTCTCGACCGAGGTTGAACCGGGACTTTAAGGCCATTAAGCGTGAAATGCCATCAAGCTTTGAAACTCGTGGTGTGGCCATGAAGGGTTTCCGCCGAGACAACATGTCGAATACGCCTTTGCGCTTGCCTCGCTCCTCCTCCTCCTGCCGCCTTACATCCTTCAAATAAGTGTGCTTCGTGAAAGTCATCTAACCAAGCCGCTACCCCGGCATCAAGATTGTAATCCTCGACACGTGGTCTCACCACCTCCTCTCTCACACGACGGCTTCACCGTGGTGGGTCCACTGGTATAGTTTTTCAGAATCCATGCCTAGCCGATGTGAAGTCATCACCTCCTTTGTCCGCCTCTTCGTTTTTACAGCTTGATGCAGGACAAAAAGCGACACGCGCTCCGGAGCCTGGTCAAATACTTGCTTGATGAAAGCCTCGGTCTTGTCGACCCATTCTCCGGTAATCTCACGGGCGCCGTGCCCGAGTACATCCACTCACGGCCATCCATCCTCTAACATATATATCACCAAGTAATAAATATAACCATGGACTTGCACACGCTGCTCCTACCATCTAATAGGTAAGGATAGGTCCTAATCTCACTCGAGGATGCGCCGATGGTGTTAGTTCCTATGGTTCTGTCCTATCCAAATGAATTTAAGATCATCCTTTCTCACCGTTCTCCAAATACACGTCCCGACAGCAAAGAATATCCAAAAAATAATAATAAATAGCATACGGCTCCTAAAAATACGAAATTTTGCCGTGTTACAACTTATGCTCTCTAATGGCTATACAAAAGTTTGGAACTCCAAAACTAATTCGACCGTGACATTGTTTGAAAATCCTAATGGATCCTTCTCAACTTTATGAAACTTATTCTGAGATGTCTCAGATTGTAAGAATCATACGCAACCACTTGCGCTAAACATTTTCAATTTTTACCACAGCCTCCAAGTGTGATACAATGACTTCATTGCAAATATCACAATTTTCCAATTCGCTTCCTTTTTTAAGAATTTTTAAATCGCTCGCGACATATGTTCGTGGTCTTCGATTCAGTAAAATAAAAGGTGAAAAACGTCAACAAGATGTTATTTGCCCCAATAATGCATAAATAGCATGAATATCATTTTCTACTTAATTTTTCCGTGTTTAAATCAATCATTGTTCAAATTTTAATCGATTAAAAACTCCTTGAAATGCAATTAATTAATTATATATAGCAAATAATTGCAAAAATACACAAAATTTTAATATTGAGTACAACTTTGTAGTATGTGTATAGAGAAAAAAGTTTGGAGCATATGAAAGAAAAAATAATTTAATTGAGAGAGTTAGGAGAAGAGAAACACATGCACATGAAATATAGAAACCACAGAAGCTGGCTCCATAGGAAGCTTGCTTTAGGTGAAGCTAGAGCCAAGAAAATGTGAGTGTTTGGCGCGAATATGGGATTCAACTCTTCAATATCACGACTTAATATTTTTACCCTTCCACTCCTCCGTCCGCAGTAACAACAGAGGGGAATTCGGTGATTACCTTCATACCTTGGATATGGGCTCCTGGAGTTGGTATCGGTGGGCATTCGGCAGCCGGTAAGACTAGATAAGATTAGTTCAATTCGGTTTGAGCAGATTAGCTTGCTAGAGATAAGATTTGTTAGCTGCTTGTGTCATGGGTCGGCTCATCTATAAGATGGCATGCCGCACATTGTTTTGGCAAGGAAGCATAAAGCCTCCATTACCTCATCACCCGCAGATGCAGAAGGACGAGTTGGAGAACCAGTGGGCCTATATGTCATGTCAGGAAATCATTCGCCTTAGCACGTAGCAATTTTTGTCACCTGTCATGTTGGTGAAGAAGCACAATGGCTAATGCCGGTTCTGCGTCGACTACCGCGTTCTCGACGTGCAGAAAATCAAGGGTAACTTCCTGATTCTAGCTGTGGACGAACTCCGAGGCACAAGGTTATTCACCAAGTTAGACCTATATATGCACGGATGCATCTTGACGACATTTCGACGATGACCTTTTGCACGCACCACGGGCACTATGAGTTCTTTGTCATGCCATTCAACCTAACAAACGCACCTGCTACCTTTCAAGCCCTCATGACCAATATCCTCAGTGCGTTCTTACATCGCTTTGTCCTTGTGCTTCTTGATGATATTTTGATATACAGCTCGTCCTAGTCGGAACAATTGCGTCATGTGCGGGCTGTCTTCGCCACTCTACAACAACACCAACTAGTTTTGAAGAGTTCGAAGTGCCTCTTCGGAGCATCGTTTGTGGCGTATCTTGGCCAGAAGATACAAGTTGTCGAAGACTGGCCGCGGCCCTGGTCAGTGCAGGTGGTGCACAATTTCCTTGGTCTTGAGGGGTACTACCGCAAGTTCATCAAGGACTATGGCACCATTACCTCCCCGCTGACCAACCTGCTCAAGGAGGTGTTCCGGTGGTTGGAGGAAACCACTTAGGCATTTGATGCACTCAAGCGCGTTCTCTCAACGGCAGCAGCTCCACATCTCCCGGACTTCTCCAAGCCTTTCGCTGTCGAATGCGACGTGTCCGGGTCCGGGATCGGCGCGGTCCTCCACCAAGGCGCCATACCACTAGCATTTTTTAGCCATGCCATGACGCCTCGGCATGCAGGCTTAGCGGGATATGAGAGGGAACTCATTGGGCTCATGCAAGCCGTGCGGCATTGGCGGTCGTACCTCTGGGGAGGGGTGTTTGTGGTTCGTAGAGACCACTAATGCCTTAAATTTCTCTTGGACTAGCGTCTCTCGACAGTGTCACAACATCGCTAGGTGAGCAAGCTCATGGACTTTGATTTCGTCGTGGAGTACAAACCAGGGAGGCTGAACGCCTCGGTCGATGCGCTATCACACCGCGACGCTGACGACGCCCTCCTCACGGCCATCTCGTCATCAACTTTCGACATCCTCGATCGCCCATGACAAGAGGCCAGTGCCAACTCGGAGCTCTCCAGCCTTCGGGATGCTATCCTGGCCGGACAGAAGAATGAACACTGGGTGGCGAACTACCTGATTCTCTTTGATTGACGTGTCTTCTTGCCGGCAACCTCGCCCTTGCTTGTAGGGTCCTGGCATCAGCCCATGCGACCGGCCATGAAGGCTTGCAATGCTCGTTGCACCAGCTGTGCGCTGACTTCCATGTCCCGTGCACGCTCTAGCTCATGTAGGAGTACATGCGTGACTGCTTGACGTGCCAACAAAACAAGATGGAGCACTTGCATCCTGCTGGCCTACCCCAACCATTGTCGGTGCTAGAGCAGGTGTGGGAAGCCATCTCAGTGGACTTCATAAAAGGTCTCCCTCGCGCACATGGCAAGTCGGTCATCCTGACAGTCGTGGATCGACTATCCAAATATCTCCATTTCATTCCCTTAGGGCATCCCTATTCAGCAAGCTTGGTGGCATGGGCCTTCTTCAATGAAATTGTGTGTCTCCATGTCATCCCGAGTTCCATTATGAGCAATTGGGATCCCGTGTTCACCAGCAACTTTTGGCGTGAATTGTTCCAGCTTGCCGAAGTCCACCTCAACTTCAGCTCGGCATTCCATCCCCAATCTGCTAGTCAATCGGGGGGGGGGGGGAACAAGGTGATCCCCATGTACCTTCGATGTCTCACTGGAGACCATCCATGCCATTTGTTGTGTTGGCTTCCTTGGGCTTAGTTCTACTACAACACTGCCTATCACTCGGCCATGCATGACACCCTCTTCATAGTTGTTCATGGATGTCGATGGTTTAGTATCAATCTTATGAACGAATGTTGGGGGTTCTCCTAGAGCAAAACCATACAGAAAAGAACGCATAAATTTTATACAGGTTCTGACTTTCTCTTGAGAGAATAATAACCATACTCATGTGTTGCTATATTGATTGTGTTTACAACAAGAAGAAATCACTAAAACTAGGACTTGATGACTTCTGTCTTTTATTGTAGCTGTCGAATCTCATGAGCGCTTGATCAATCAATCATCTTCTTCCCTCTATCCACCGACTTTACTCCTTATATAGCGCATGAAGGGATGACAGTTGTCCACGTCAAGAGGCACCTTGTTGTAAGATGCAATGCACACGTTTAAGGGTAGTTATTGTCGAGACATACCCCCACGTTGCCTTGTGGTTTGTGAGAGACATAGTTTTAATATGTGCAGTTATCTCTGGAATAACGACACAAATTAACTACTGCGTGTATTAAACACAGCGCACAGATGTCCCTAGTCGATTGGGCTCATATGTTTGTATGCTTTATCGATCATATGGTGGTCGTAACTGACCTGGTCGTAGTAAGACTTATGATCATGAGGTGACCGTAGTAGGACTTATGATCAATAAGTGGTCGTAGAAGAACTTACGGCCATGAGGTGATCGTAGTCGGACTTACGATCAATAGGTGGTCATAGAAGAACTTACAACCATATGGGGTGGTCGTAGAATAGCTTACGACCACTAGGTGTGCATAATCCCCCTCATTGTTAATATTGAGGGATACCTTTGAAGGTTGTATAAGATACATTATTATCTATAATATTACAAATAAATAACTTAATTAATTACGGATTATTAGATCCTCGTAATCTAGCCCCCAACTTCAAGTGAAAATGACTTACTTGGAAAAGAGGTCGTAGGATAGTGGTCAAAGGTAAAGGTCTTTCCGACTGGTACTCTATTTGACCAGAAATTGACTTGGTCGAAAAGGTAATTTTACTTGAGTTGTAAAAAATAAAACTACTTTTCCTGAATAGACAGAAAAAAGAATGTCAACTGTCTCTTGCAAACTCTGTCCGTTGGGAGTGATTTCTGTAGAGATTTGCAACTATTAGCATCCCACAATCTTTTACTCAGACCAACGGCTATAAATATTCATCGGGGAGTAACTTAGGGTTATTATTTTCCCATTTGCTTCAATTGTTCATGAGCTCTTGTTCTCTCCGTCGGCAACCAAGTTTGTAATTTTTCTCTAAATCCTCAAATCTAAAACAAATCTCCTCGAATCCGACTCAAACCCTTGAAGAGATGGCCGGAGTAGCATCGAAGTGGGAGAGATTGAAGATGGATGTCGTGAAGATTATGACTTTGGTTGTCGCGGAGAAGATTCCGAGGCAAGCTCTGGTGAAGTGGACTGAAGCTGATGGTCAATATTGGCCATCGGAGGAGGAGGGAAGGATTCCCATCTTCCAGGCGTACTGCGAGTGTGGCCTTCAACTACCTGGTCACCCATTCCTAACGACCGTGCTCGAGCATTTCGGGGTGGAGTTGGTGAACTTGGTTCCCAACTCCATCACAATGTTGAGCGTATTCGTGTACCTGTGTGGGGTTTACCTAGGAATCGCTCCAGATTTGGATCTCTTCAGGTACTATTATGGAATGGGTAAGCAGCGGTCTATTGCTGGTAGCAGTGTTTTTCAACTCCACGATGAGATGTTGAGGGAGTATGTCTTAATATTTAACAGGTCGTCGTGGCTGGGATGGAGGAAGAAGTGGTTCTACTGGACCGTGACCAAAGACGACAGTCTCTACTTTGAAGGCAAGCCTGCAGAGAAGAAGAAAACTTGGGATTCGAGTCCAGAGAACCTTGGTCGCTTAGCCCTCTTCATTCGAGCCATCAAGGACTTAAGAGAATGAGGGCTAACCGGATAACATGTAGTGAAGGATTTCATCGTACACCGCATTAGCCCCCTGAATAATCGAGCACATGCCATGTGGAAGTACTCGGGGGTTAATGATCCAACCAGGGACTACAAGGAAGGTAATACTATAATCGATATGCTTTTGTCAATTTTTGATTCGAGCATATCTATTAATCATATTCTTCTGCTTGTAGACTTGTAGAGAGAGAGAGAGCAGAGGTTGATGCTCAGGTCAAGCTCATCTGCGAGAAGGCCCCTGCGATCATAGAGGGAGCTCCTCATATTCTAGCAGTAATGTCCGAAGAAGATAGGACAAGACGTCTAAAGGTAACCAATATTTGTATTGGTTCCATCTTTAGGGAATAGTATTTGTAGTTTTGACTACTTGCTGATTCTTGTTTTGCGACCTTTTGCAGCAAGTCGGCATTCTAGATCCTTAGGATGTCCCCAAGATGGACTTGGGGTCTATTGAGGAGGACTATGGGGAGCACAGAGTGCCTCTGAGCAAGATGCGCTGTCTTGTGAAGGCGGTCAACAACAAGAAGAAGAAGGATGTCGGGAGTTTAAGTGCAACTTCCCAACCGCCCACCGCCCACCGCCATAGGTCTTTTTTGGCAGATCTAACTGCCAAGGACACGCGGGAGGTGGTCGTAGACCTCAAGTACAAAGTGCCTAAGGACAAGTTATCCTTTTATTATGATGATAAAACATTCTCAGCTTTACCTTTTCCTGCTTTGGTCAAGTGAATAGAAAAGGGAGACTGGAAGAGTTACGTTTCTTTTGGGAAGGCTACTACCAGTACAGCAGATCCTGTGGTTGAAAGAAATGACAACATCCAGGTGGTCGAAGTTAGTTCCTACTACCCAGAAGAAGAGGTTGCATAAGAGTTCCGACCACCCCCTCGATGTACAACCAGCTGAGTTCATATAAGACGTGGTTGCTCAAACCAGCGATGCGAGGAGCCTTCCAGAGGTAAGACCGCAGAGCCGGCGAGGGCGACCAAAAAGGATGAAAATAAAAGGAAGGATAAGAAGATCAAGTCTTCCATCGGAAAGGTTTCTTAGGGCTTCAAGATTGTATCTAAAAAACCTAGGTATTTAAAATTTTAAAGAATAAATAGTCGTACTTACTCTTTCATTTTAATCTTGATGTACAAACATATGTTTTGTTTCAGTGTTGCCTCTCCGGCCCTCAGGGATGTCCCTGTGGAAAAAGAGGCCATTGTTATGGCTACGACCGTGGGAATGCTGGTTCCCCCTCCAATCGTCGAGACAGAAGCGACGGTGGTTAAGCCTTCAACCACTATTCCTAAGGCAGCTAGAGAAGGGATGCTCACCATCGACTCAGCCGCGCACACTAAGGTGGTTAAACCACCCGTGGTCGTGGAGGCAGAGGTGAAGGCGCTCGAAGATGAAGCAATGATGATAATCGAATCAACTATCGACGATATCAGTGTTTGGACAAGAGACTTATCATTGCAATCGCCAAGAGATGCTAATCTGATGGTCGTGGAGAGCTCTGACCATCGTGCTGGAAAAGAGGCTGCGGAGGATGTTCCTCCGGTTCCCTAAGGTAGAGTCGTTTCTTCTATCAACAACGAAGAAGAAGAAGAAGACTTCTTTGACCTCTTCCTCGAGTTCTTTGGACCATCGACCCTTGGGTCCTCTTCATTTACGTCCTATGATCGAGTCCCACACCCTAAGGATATTCCCAACAGGGGACATATCTTTGACGACGAACGTATTCTGTAAACTTGAACATTTTGAGACGGTGTATGCTCACTTTGCTCGATCAGCCATCGATGTAAGTGCTCGATACCAAACATTTATATATTTGGGATTTTACGTTTATGCTTTTCCTCACTGTGTATTTCTTTGTTCAGAAAGATCTCGAACAAGTTGCTACTGTTGGTGAATACCACAGGCAACTAATGTTGCTGAGGAAGCAGAAGGTTGAACTCTGCGAACAAGGAGAGAGATAGCAAGACACTATTAACGAGTAGTTTTTGACCACTTGTTTAGTGTTCATATCACTTTTTCATTGTAGGTTTAAAAGTGATGAAAGGACCTTAGCTGATGCATCAGACTATGTAAAAGCTGGGGTGCAAAGGCTAAGGAATGAAAAAGAAGACATGTTGAAGAATCTTCAGAGGCAAATTCTGTAGCTTACGAGTTGCAGAATGAAATAAATAGTAAGTATTTTACTTGACATTGTTTATTTTGACAGCTTTCCTTTCTTTTTCTGACTCTTTTTCTTGTTTATAAAAAAGGTTGATATGGGTAAGCTTCACATTGAAGTCGATTCGAAGATCTTCCTGATCCATGAGCTTACTCGTATCTTCGAAGAAAAAGATAAGAGAATAAAAGAATGAGAAGAGCAGTACACAAAGGATGACGCCTCTCATGACGATGAAATCAAGAAGCTTGACTCTCTCTTAGCAGGTAAGAATTATTTACCTATGACTAGTTTTATTTATTGATATTTCAAAAGTGTTTTTCTAACTGGTTATGCTATATTTTCAAAGTAAGCAGTCGAAATAAAATGACTTGTAAAGCTTCGACCAGTAGTCAGGAGGAATGAAGGCTACAAAGATCAATCTTCAAGACAACATTTCTCTCCTAAATATTGTGTTCAATGGATTTGATGTTGAGAAGGTCACTCCTCTTGAAGATACCGTGGTCGGACATACGGGCGCCATTGGGCAACAGGTCAGGACACTACTGGAGTTGATAAGTACCTTGAAGACCAATCAAGCCGATTTGATAAAACAAGCAGTCGAAAGCGCAATAAGTTTTGCTCTTGCAAAACTTAAGGCCTATGACCGGAATTTTAGTATTCAACCAATCGAAGCTGACTTTGACTGTCCTGAGGCAGAGGTAGCACAACTGATTGAAGAAGTACAACCAGTCAGAAAGAAGGTTGCAGAGGAGATGCAGGTCGGATTTCTTTCATCAGAGTAGTTTGCACTAGGATTTCCTTTGTAAAAATAATTTCTTGTTTATGTATATAAAACTACATTTCCTACAATATGTCTTTCGAGTAATTAGTAACTCATAAGACAAGATAAAAAAATGATAATTGAAATTTTAAGACTAAGAATTGCATTCATAATTGTAACTTTATCCTAGCCCCGACTATTTGCTTAGTCTAATTAGATAAACTAAGTAAATAGTGGAAAAGAGTTGGTTTATAAAATTCATTTGACCTTTGTTGTCGATCTCAATTTTCTTGTACTGATGGCAAGAGTTAGAAACAGATTGACGCTAGAAAGTTCCTTCTTGTGGGCAAGACCACATGCAGAGAGGAAAGACTTCGACTAAGTGATGTTGCTTTTTTTTACCAGGTTAATAAAATCGAGTGTATTAAAAGTAGTCGAACAAACTATTAAAGCCCAACACACTTAGAAATTTCTTCGTAAAATAAAGTAAAGAAACTAAGTAAATGGTTAAAAAGACCTTGCTTAAAATTATTTTGACCACATTTTGTTGAACTTATTTTCCTTGTATTGGCAGCTAAAGTTAGGAACATATCGACACTAGGAAGTTCCTTCTAGTGGGCAGGACCATGTGCAGGGAGGAAAGACTTTGACTAGGTGATCTTACTTTCCTTTGACTAGTGTAAGGAAAACCAAGTGTTGTAAAAAGTGGTCAAAAAATTATCGAAGTGTTGCTCAATGGATATTTTAAGACAATAAAGATTGAAAAAATCATAAACTTTATTGATAATGCAGGAGGTTCCACATAGAATTACCACAACTGGTCGATATTCCATGAATTAGAAAGAACTCTGCCATCTTCCATTGCTAGTCGTACCGAGCCTGATTGCGTCACTTCGACCATTGTGTAAGGTCTTTCCATTTAGGGGGAAGTTTATTCCAATTAGACTGTGATTTAATATTTTTTAATACCAAGTCACCTACAATAAGGCTGCGAGGGTGGACCTTACAATCGTTATATTTTCATAGAGCTTGTTAGTCGACTGCTGAATAGATTAAGGCTTGGTTCCTCTTTTCTTCAAGTAGATTGATGTCGTCAACTCGAAATTGTTCTTGGCCAGAGTCGTTGTAGGTTGCGACTCTTGTCGGCCCAATATCTAGCTCAAGTGGAAGCATAGCTTCAACACCAAAAACTAAGAAAAATAGTATTTCGCGTGTAGCCCAACTGGCGGTAATGCGAATTACCCATAATACTGAGGGTAATTCTTTTACCCGAGCCCCGAGCGCTTTATAAGCTGGTCGAAAACTCGAGTTTGCCCTTTCGACTGCCCTCATTGCTTTGTGGATGGGCGATAGAGGCATAACATAGCCTAGTACCCAATTCTTCGCAAAAATTCTTGGAATTTTGGCTTGAAAATTGTGTACCATTATCTATTATGATCCGACATGGCACACTAAATTGAGTGATCACATTTTTCATCATAAATTTCTTGGTTGCTTTCATTGTTATCCCATTCACAGGTTCGGTTTCAATCCATTTTGTGAATGTATCAATAGTCACAAAAAAAGAAATTCGAAACCTTCTAGTGCTTTTGGGAACGATCCTACGATATCGAGACCCTATATCGCAAAAGGCCAAGAAATATGTATGGTTTGTAATGCTTAAGCCGATTGGTGCATTTGTCGCTATGAAACTGACATTGTACACACTTCTTAACGAACTCCTTAGCATCATGGAGGGTTGTTGGCCAGCATATACCTTGTCTAAAGGCCTTTTCAACCAACGTCTTGTAGGAAGCATAAGTCCGACAGATGCATCCGTGTATTTCTTGAAGGAGATCTAATCCTTCTTTCTGCGATATGCATCGCATGAGAACACCTTGAGTATCTCATTTGTATAGAACTCCTTTGACCAAATTATACATTTTGGCCTTACTAGATAAATAATTAGCCTCAAGATCATCACTGGGTAGAGTACCCTTCTGAAGATACTCATAGATGTGATTCATCCAAGTAGCCTCAAGATTTGTTTCGACCAGGGACAGCTTCTGGAGCTGTTCTAAGAAGATTTCTTGTGGTACTTGTGATCAGGAGGAAGCTATTCGAGCTAACTAGTCAGCGAGAAAATTATCTTTTCGAGGGATATAATGTACATCGAAACTGAAAAAAATGCTTTTCAAGCTTCCTGACTTCCGATAAGTACCGAGACATCATCGGATTAGAGCATTGGTAATCTTTTCTGACCTGATTCGCGACTAGTTGAGAGTCTCCTTTCACGAGTAGTCGTCGAATCTCGATTGGTTTCACTGCTTGTATGCCAACCAATAAACCTTTATATTCTACACATTGTTAGCAGCAGGAGAGTTTAATTGGATAACATATTTTAAGGTTTCTCTTGTCGGAGATACGAATACCACCCCACCCCGAGCCACTTAGTGTAAGTGATCCATCGAAGTACATTGTCCACTAGTCGTGGGATTCATACTGGAGTCCCTGAACAGGCTCAAGATTTGTCCATTCGGCGACAAAGTCTGCCAAGATTTGGGATTTAATGGTCGTTTGAGACACGAAATAGAGGTCGAACTCCCCAAGTTCAACTGACCACTTTGCTATGCGCCCCGCTGCTTCCCTATTCTAGAGGGCCTCTCCTAAGGGAAACTCAAACGACACGATTAACTTATGCGATTGAAAATAATGCCTTGGTTTCCTTGAAGATATGAGGAGGGCATATATAAGTTTTTGGACCTGAGGGCAACGCTCCGTAGGCCCATGTAAAATTTCACTAACATAGTAAACTAGTCGTTGAATATTTTCACATTCGGCGAGAAGTACTGCACTTACTGCTTGTGACGTAGCAGCTAGATATATTAAGAGTATTTCTTCTTGTTTAGTAGAAAACAGAATAGAGGCACTCATAAGATATCTATTGACATCCTCGAAGGATTTGTTTGCCTCCTCTGACCACTCAAAGCCCTCGTGTTTCCTGAGATGTTTAAAGAAAGGAAGTCTTTTTTTCTCCTAGCTGTGCGATAAAGCGACTTAAAACCATCATGCATCATGTGAGTTTATGGACTTCTTTCTTTGTGGTTAGAGTGTGCATTTGTTCAATAGCCCTTATCATTTCAGGGTTTGCTTTGATTCCTCGCGCGGAGACAACGAATCCAAGCAACTTTTCTAAAGAGACATCGAACATACACTTCTCATGATTGAGTTTCAACTGGTATTTTTGAGGTTGTCGAATGTTTCTTGCAAGTCAGAAATATGATTAAGATGTTGTATGCTTTTTATGACCATTTCATCAATATATGCTTCCAAATTTTGGCCAAGTTGAGGAAGGAAGGTATTTTGCATCAAACGTTGGAAGGAAGCACTAGCATTTTTTAAACCAAATGGCATTCTGACATAGCAAAGTATTTCAAATGGTGTGATAAATGTGGTTTTTTCTTCATCATCTAAACACATACTTATCGATGATAGACAGAGCATGCATCTCGAAAACTCAATATTTCACAACCAGTAGTAGAATCAACTAACTGATCGATACGAGGAAGGGGAAATCATTCTTTGGACAAGCTTTATTTAGATCAATAAAATCTACACACATACATCATTTGCCATTAGACTTCCTAACCATTATAGTGTTAGCCAACCATTCTGGGTGGTCGACCTCTTTTATGAAACCTACCTTAAGTAGCTTGTCTAATTCTAATCTAATAGCACATCGTCAATCACGTGCAAATCTCCGTAATTTCTATTTTACGGGCTTCTTGTCAGGCCGTAAAGCTAGCCTGTGCCTGATCACCTCCTTAGGGACTCCGGGCATGTCGGAAGCTTGCCACGTGAAGACATCTGCGTTTGCTCGGAGGAATGTGACGAGGGCATCTTCCTGTGCGGGGCCGAGAGCAACTCCGATGCGAACAGTCTTCGAAGGCTCCTTTATATTAAGTGGAACTTTGTTTACTTGGTCGTTCGACTTTGGGGCAATTTTAGACTTCGACTGGTTAGTCGAAGGTTGCACTTCGCTTGCTTCTCGTATTTGGCCAACCATTTCGAGGGATATACGGTCGCATGTAAGCGTCATCTTTTTATCATAGCGGACTGTGATTACTCCTTTGGGACATGTCATCTTAAGACATTGATAATCATAATGAGCAGCCATTAGGAATCCTACTAGAGTTGATCGACTAAGAATATCATTATATGTTGTGTCGAAATCGACCACATCAAAAGAGATTTTCTCCGTCCTGAAATTGTTTGGTGATCTAAACGTAACAGGAAGGGAAACTTGACCAATAGGCTTGGCCGAAAACCCCAGTACGATCACATAAAATGAGTATCATATTGATTTGATCTTTGTCCTGGGCACTTGCATTTTGTCCAGGGAACTCGTAAAGAGTATGTTTAATGAACTTCTACCATCAACTAACACGTGATTGACTCAACAGTTGTTGATAATGGGTTCGACCACAATCGAAAATCAAGTCGAGTATAAGAAATTGGACAGCCACCTTTTTCAAAAAAGATTGTAATTTCGACCACTTTTGTATTTTATTGACAAGAGAAGGGTCAAAAGAATTTATCTCACGTTCGACAGTTTTGAGTTGTCGTTTCGACTCATATGCTGAAGATCCCTCATAGATGTGATCGATGATGTGTTCTAGATCTTGAAATAGCATCTCCTCCTCCTCATCCGACTGTCATCGACCACTTGTTTGTCCTACCTCTTCGAGTGTAGGAAGTGGTCCTTTGCCGAATTAGTAATCCTCGATTTTTGCTCAAAAACTCGGCAGTTGCGAAGGTCGTGTCCTTTTTAAGAAAAATGACACAACCTTCTTCCATTCGGGGCGCTTACCTTTGCTCCGGTCTGAGTATGGTTTGGAGCTTTTGACTTGTGGTTTTTTACCTTTAGTCTTGCCCTTGGATTTTTCAGCATTTTTATCTTTCTTCTTGTTACCTTCGCTCACACCTCTTGTGTCCTTATCGTCACGATCAATCGTGCGATTCCACTTGATCGCTTTTGTTGCAGTTGCATAACGGTCAACCATTTCGAAGAGCTCAACGATGGTAGATGTAGGATTTAGAGCGATATCCTCCACGATCCTTCGATTGTGGACTCCCTGCTTGAATGCCCTGATGACAGAAGAGTCAAAACTTTAGGAATTGAATTGTAAACCTGACTGAAACGTCTGATAAATAGGTGTAGAGTCTCGTGAGAATCATGCCGCATTCTATGCAGGTTGTTCTTCTTTTCAGGGTGGCTGTAAGTACCCTGGATGTTGGCTAGCAGTAGGTCGTAGAGATGCTGCCATGAATAGATCGACTCATGTGGCTGATTTAACAGCCATGATCGAGCAGATCCTTCAAGCACAATAGGAATGTAGTTGGCCATGACATACTCTCCTCCTCCTATTGCTTGAACTGTGGTGGTATAGATTTGAAAAAAAAACTCGATGGGATTTTGTGACCTATCAAACTTCTCCATGTTCACTGGTCAGAACCGGGGTGGCCAGCGAATTGCTCAAAGGTCGGGCGAAAACTCTCGACATCCGGTAATAATCTCATAACGCCTTTTTTGTGGGAAAGAAGGGTTGACATTACCAGGCGATCGTACTCGACGATACCTAGTGGTAAATGGACCTGACCTATCATAGATCTCAGTCCTACGAGGGTAATACTCCTTGTGCTCCATCTGCTGGTGCAGATTTTTTTTGGAAGAAGTGGCGAACGATTACCTCCCCTAGCATTTTGTCGATCGCCAGTTGTTCGTGGAACTCTTCTCCAACTAGTGCCATTTTCGGGAGATCGACCAGATCTTTGGTCCAGTCATTCTCCATGAGGAGAGTTGTTCGAATAACTAGCATTCGATGGAGTTATCCCGGTACAACTTCTAGGATGGTGTTATTGATTCCGCTCAAGCCTGACCATTGTGTCCCGAAGTTTTCGTGCGATCTCTTGAGCGAAGAGGTCGTAGCTTAGCGCTTGTCCAAGCTTTGATCAGTTATTGATTCATTGAAATTCTTAAGCTTCCTCCAACTGGTATTGGCGCCTAGGTTAGGATCCCTGGGTAGCAATTCTTCTTCTCCTAGCGGTTTCAGGATCATCAATATCTGAGTCAGTCGGAGCGTATCTCAGTGGAGAGTGATTATTTCTAGGATTTTGATCACGCTCATGAATGTGGAGATCCTGGTTGTCACCGGAGGTGTTCTCGCCATCACCACGGGAGCTTGAAGCGGGTGCGCGATGGGAAGCAACCCCGGTCATTCTTCTTGGAGAGATATTAGGATCAGATGGGAGGACAAAGACCTCATGGGTGCTACTATCCCCACTCGCGGCTGAGTTCTCCTAACTCAACGAGTAGTCGAAGGACAACGCCTTGCGACTTGAAGTAATCCCCTCTAGGAAGGAGAATTCCGGGTTATAACTATCTTCGATTGAAGATGAACCCAGCGGGGGAATGATTGAATCCGTAGGTGAAGTGGGCTCAACCACACACCTAGTGGAGGTAATCAAAAGGTAACGATTATCAGGTGTTGATCGAGTCTCAGAATTATAGATTCTAGAACTTGTTATGCCGGATGGAACGACTTAAAACGGACTAGATCGTTTGGACCGCCCTGGTGCTTCCATGCGTACCACCGCAACGGCAAGCCTGCCCCGAGCTTCTATAGACCGTACAAGGTTACAAGCTGAAATCGCGACCCGGTGCAAGCATCCATGATGTATTTTATGTCGGGATCCTAAAAAAGTTCCATGGCGTGCCACTTAATGCTCCTCCCTCACTGTCCACACTGCTGCACGGCCGGGTGTTGCTCCAACCTCAACACGTGGTGCGCAATCACCGCACATTTACCTCGTCCCCTTCTCTGTTTTCTCACCTCTGTTGCGTCGTCCTCGATGCCACAGCGCCAAAACCTCGTGGTATACCGTCGCCCAAGCAGAGGCCTGCCGTCTCCCACAGCTACCGGTTACAATCTCAATCTGGAGGTCCTAGCAATTTCTAATATCGCAGGTAAAAACATTGCCAAGTTCCTTGGTTCGCAGGCATAAGTATAAACTCCAAACCTATAGGTACAAACACCAAATGAAAATTCGAAATGAAGGCAAATCCTCTGCAAGTTTTCCAAAAAAAGAAAGAAAGTAGAACAACGGCATTAGTATGATAGAACAATGCAGGTGAAAATGCTTTTCACCCACTACTGGCTAGCGACCCTCTGGTTTCATTCAACGGCAACACGAGGCCTGAGCAGAGCTACAGCTGCTTTTATCATCTCCATTGCAGTTTGTAGCGTTGAAAGCGCTGCGGCGTACGAAATGCGAAGACCCTTGTCATCTCCAAATGCATCGCCAGGGACAAGTGCGACCTATAATGCAATCCACAACGATACTTACTCATTGATCTCCTACAATTTTTTGTGAGGAATATATCTAGACTGATGCACTCAAAAGTCAGTGTAATACTTACCTGTGCTTTTTCTAACAGGAACATGCAGAGGGACTCAGAGTCCTTGATAGTGCCGAAACCTTCCACCTCAGATCCATAGTAGGAGCTGAAGTCGATGAACAAATAGAATGCGCCCTGTAAATTTGAAAACTTAGCTACTTTCCTGCTATTTTAATTTAGCTGCATAGTGTCAACAAGTACAGTAAACTTACCTGAGGTTCTGATATTTTAACTCCAGGCAGTTCCCTGAAACTTCTTACAAGGTAATCCCGACGCTCCTGGAATGCGTTGACCATGGTTGAAACTGCTTCACCACCGGCATAACCTAGGTTTAAAGCTGCAAGCCCTGCCTTCTGTGATATACTACTGGCACCAGAGGTGAACTGAAGTAAACGAGGCACAAGCATCAGGGCAATAGAAAATTCAAGATTCCAGATTTCAAGTCAGTTTCTACAAGATCCAGAGAATTATGAGACAATGACATGAATTGCCCATTGGGAATCAGAATAAGTTTTGCATGATTGAGGTTGTCATCTTTTTAATTAGCAGAGATGATGGTACTGGGCCTAATTGTTGCAGCTGTTTAAATAATTCAGAGATACGAGGGTTGCGTTTAATAACACTGAACTGGACACTTATAAATACATTATGTTGCTGAAATTCAGGAAGTAAACACATAAACTCAGGTTCTTTGGTGAATTGAGCCTACCATTTGCAAAATTTAAAAAAAAAAAAGAAAAGAAAGACAACAAAATAGGATTAAAAATTGCAAAATTCAGTCGCAGAAAGCTCTATATATAACGAGAGAGAGAGAGAGAGTAAATAACATCAGTCAGTCTTGGCGTGCATAAAATGATTTAGGTGAAGAACAAGAGAGATGAATATCCACCTGACTTTGGATCTTTCCACAGGCCGAGACAAAATGTTTTGGGGCAGCTAAGTATCCAAGTCTCCAACCAGTCATAGCAAAAGCCTATAAAACATATGATCATCAAATATTCGAAATATTTGAATTTGAGCTCGACCATGCATATGTACAGACCAAAGTTTGATCTTGGATATTAGCAGAATTGAATGAACATGGACATCTGTTTCTTTGTTATCAAGTCTCATTTGACAGAATACCTTAAAAATATAGGAAGAACACTCAAATGCTTAATGCGCCAATAACATTTATGAATTTATGAGCACCCATGACCTACTACAGAAGCACCCTTACAACCTTACTGATTGGGCCAAAAAAGAGAAGAAAACGAAACAGCCATGTAATTACCTTAGAAAACCCATTTACAGTTAATGTTCTTTCCCACATTCCAGGCAATGCAGCAAAGCTTGTGTGTTTAGCAGGTTGATAGATAATATGCTCATAGATCTCATCAGATAAAACCTGGAAAAACATTAATCTTGTGGTACATCAATGATCAAGATGAAGTGCTGATGCAAAAGATCTCAAATAATTTGAGTAACATACAAAAGAGAAAAGTGCAAACCAGGAGCCTAGGATGCTTCCTGACTATATCAGCAATCTCCTCAAGCAGCTCCTTAGGATACACAGACCCTGTTGGATTAGATGGAGAGCAGATAATCAAGAGCCTTGATTTTTCATTGATCACTGAGGCAAGTGACTCTGGCTTTAGCAGGAAATTGTCTGATATGCTTGTAGGGAGGATCACTGGTGTTGCACCAGCCAACCTAGCCATCTCAGGATAGCTGACCCAATATGGTGCTGGTATCAAGACCTAAAATAAGATTAAAAAACTCAACATTTTTAAAGAACGCAATGCACAATCTTGCAGTGCTACGAATAATAAACGGACACGATAAATATAGGGCTTGTTTACTCCAGGCTAAGTTATACATACATGCAGTTCAACTAAGAAGAATCAAGCAATCAACTAGGCTTGTAATGATGTTTCAAAAATAAAAGATGACCACAAGAGAAAAGTATTTAATGATGCTGTTCTCATCGATATTTCAAATATTATTATGTTAGTATGTGACCTAAAAAGCTATGCAGAGAGATAAGAATAATAAACAGACACAATAAATACAAGGTTTGTTTGATTCATCTTAAGCTATATTTGCAGTTTAACTATGAAGAATCAAGCAATCAGCTAGCTTGTAAGGATGTTCCAAAGTAACAAAATGACTACAGGATAAGCATTTGGTGCTGCTGTTCTCATTTATATTTGAAAGATTAATGCGCTAGTATGTAGAATCATTTCTTCTAAAAAACTATGTAAAGGTATGAGAACCTTACTTCATCACCAGGTGAGCAAACGGCAAGCACAGCTTGTGTAATGCACTGCTTGGCTCCATTGCTCACTAGCACCTGATCCGGGCTGTAGGATAGACCATTCTCCTCTGCATATCAAAACCAAACATCAAAGAATCTGATTAAGAAAATCAGCAAACGAGAAAATCCATCCGCACACACCCTGAAGCTTGTTGCAGATAGCCTTCCTCAGCTCCAGAGTCCCGGCATTGGGCGTGTACCTTGTAAAGCCATCCCTGATTGCATTCATCCCAGCCTGGACCAAACCAAGAAACCAAAATGTTGAATCCAACTTGCTACAACAAGACTTCATCTTGAGGCTATCTACAGTTAAGCTAACTAGCACTATCACCGCAAAGATCCAAATTATTCCGTGATCCAGACCAAACTACCCTCAAACCAAAATGGGAATTGGGAAACAATTCCTCGGTCCCCCTCCGCGAAAAGAACCAAGAGCGACGCTCACCTCGACGATCGCGGCCGGCGTGTCGAAGTCCGGCTCCCCGGCGGCGAGGCCGATGACGGGCACCCCAGCCTGCCGCAGCGCGGTGGCCTGGTCGGTGATGGCCATGGTCTTGGACGGCCGCAGCGCGCTCACCCGCGGGCTGATGGACGCATCGACCGCCTCCGCCCGCACCATCACCATCCTGGCCTTCCTCGTCACCTGCTTCCCGTGCCTCTCCCACAACGCCCTGCAACCAAGAAACGAAGCAATTAATCTTTACCAACGGTCACGGACAACGCAAGGTAAGGCAAAGCTGTGAAGAGGCTGCTGCTACTCACCCTGAGGAAGGAGACGGAGCCTGTGTTGGGGGAGGGATTGGTGGGGAGAGTGAAGGATGGGGAGGAAGAGGAAGAGGAAGATGAGGGGTAGAGAGGGAGGAGAAGGCCATTGGAGCGGTGGTTCTTTGCTTTCTTGCTGGTGGTGTGAAGTTGCAAGTTGGGTCATATTTGGGCAGGCAGGGTGAGGGCGTTAGGTGGGTCGCGTCTCGCGACTCGCGAACGGGGGTTTTCCGCCATGGTTGGTGCCAAAAGCTGGATGATGGTTGTTGACTCGTTTCCCATGTTCAAATGTATTGGAGATTTGGAGGGGAAGAATGGGATCAACGACAGATCATTAGCTCATAACTACATACATAAAAAAAGGCATAATGAAACAGATGCTTAGAGAGTAATCGTTTCACTTTTAGTTAAGTAGATCCGTAAACTAAAGTGTAATCCAATGACTAGCAAAGCGAAAGGACGAGGAAACAAAATGGCACAATTTAATAGCTCAATTGCGTCATTTAGCATCATGTTGATTTCTAAATAAATTTCATAAAATACATAAAACTACCACACAAACGTACTTTTACGGAAATATTTCCAAGACGTAAAAAAATATTTCGAAGGACCACAAAAAACTTTGGCAAAACGTTTCAACTTTTGTACTCATTTCTAACTTTCCCTATACGTTGTCAGCCCTCGCCCCACATCCATGGATCTTGCCCACTCTCCCTCTCCCTACTCTGCCATCGAACCCCTCACCATCAATACCATCTGCAACACTTGTTGTCTTTCACCTCTTCCCACTCCCACTTAGGGCTGGACGGCTCGCACAAGCTCGACTAGAAAGCGGGCTCGGCTCGACTCGTTTTGGGAGTAAGCCATGATCTAGGTTCGGCTCGAAATAAAGCTCAAGCTGGCTCATGAGCCCTCAACTCAGTGACTCGGCTCGGCTCGCAAATGCAAAAACAGAGCCAAAACAAGCCAATAAGACATTATACGTTCATCATATGATTCATATTATAGAAGCCAATCGAAAATCACATAAATGCAGAACAAGCCAAATGAAAATAACAGAAGCATCCACTCATCATACGATTCATATCACAATAAGACATCGTACGCTCGATTTTGTAAACAAAACAGAGCAAGATCTAAGAGTCCAAAGTAACAGTCCAAACTAGAAACCACATGACCAAAGTAATTTAACGGTTCATGTTTAACGGCCCATGTTTAAAACTTAATCTCTAATTAAGAGTTCTAACTTCTAATTCATAAATAGACTTCATAGTTTGCAATAGGTCTAGTATTACGCAAAGGGCACTCAGTAAAAGGTCCTCTTGTCAATATGTCCTAATGTTATCTTGTCATCCAAAGCATCCAATGAGCCTATAATACGCAATCAGACAATCAGAATAGCTCTTAAATAATACAGATACGAGAGGAGAATGCAAAGCATAAAAGTATTATTTTATAAAACAGCATGTGCTCTCTAAAGAATCAACAGTTCACCATCTTTTGAACTATTATTTTTATCTATTCAGCAACTTGCCCCCCGATTTTCATTATTAGAAACCAACAAAAGTACAAACTTCAGCAAGAAAACATAAGATCACAAGGCAGAGTACCCTGCAACATCGGAGACATACTTAATCTTTTGAACTGCAGCAGCAAGTTTCAGTTGCTTGCTCCTTTTGATCTTCTAAAAATGCAACAACTAGCTATAGTTCAAGTCTTATTTACATCAAAGTTGCAGTGCAGTGGGAAGAGCCAAAAAAGGCCAATAATATAGAAACTGCATGTTGCTAGTTAAGAACTTTGCAATAGTGTGAAGAGTAATAATAGCATGATGAATATAATCCAACTTCCCCACTCGACATTATTAAGAATGTACAAACATATAGATGGCTGCCTCAGTGTATAATGGAGACCTTTGAGGGACCAGTTAATCTAATCAATAATACTGACCCTTGTTTTTGTAAGAGGTATTGGCACAAGAGCTAAGAGGTATGTCCTTGAAATTTCTGTAAACTAGGTTTGATGAAAGTTCAACACTTAATACTGATTTAGCAGCCAAGTCAACCTCATGAAAGATAAGTTAGTCACTGTTTTTCAGTATTTTATATGATCAAATACAACCAAAATATAAAATTCAATTAACAAATCAAGTTTGATACACGCCTAGAAGTAGTACCACTCACTAGTTGCTTTCTACGACGCTTTGAGGAAATAGAATGGCTTCAACATCGTCGTCGTCATCTTCTTCCTGAAAAGAGGCATAATATTCAAGTTAGCCATAACATAAGCAAAAAAAATCCATAAATATTACAGTATAAAAGAACCTACCACAAATATAAGAGGTTTCATGTCATCATGTTCACCTCTTATCCAGCTAGAGGCACACACCAAATATTGAACCATAGCCGGACACAGAGAACTCCGATAGTCATATAGTACTCCATCTTCAGCACTGAAAGTTGATTCTGAAGATATAATGCTAGTTGGTACAGACAAGAAATTCTTATCCATTTTTGACACTACCCGGAATCTATGTGCATTCAAATTCCACCACTCAAGTAATTTTAAGCCATTGTTATCTAAATTCTCATTCACTTCATCTAGGTAGATAAGCAAGTCTGACTTTGATGGCTCGGTAGAAGTGGAACGCAAGAATGACTAAAACTGAGATGAGACTGAGGATAATGAGTTGCTTGTACCCATAGTTGAAGAGGAGGTCACATCATCTCTATTAGCCACCTTGTTGTGTCGATGATCTATCTCAAACTGTGAATACAAATCTTCCAACTCGACCTTGACATCATCAAGCTCTTTTGCAGCTTTTGATGACTCATTTAGTTGAAGTACCAACTGATGAATCTCATCTTAAACCTGGGATCAAGAATAGTAGTAAGGACCATGACCTATTAACTCTAAAGTGAGCTGGTATTCAATAACCTATTGGAAAGGATTAAAGTAAGCTGGGATTGGGTTAGGGTTAAAGTACAAAGTGGGTTTATGATGGAGTTCAACTTTGTCAGACCTAAAACCCTAGTTAAAAGATGTGAATTGCAATGATTTTGATGTCAGCCAAGCACTCCCCAAGGCACTGAAACAATCCTAGACTTATGACCATTTTCTTTTTCACAAGAGACTATAAATGCAACTACAAAATCATTCACAAAAAGAGAGGTGATACACTACAAAATTGCTACAAGGTTTATTAACAATTTGAACCTAACTCACCGAGGCTACCGGTTTGGCGAGGTTAGGAGGCGGCTGGGAGCTGAGGAGGCATCGGGAGCTGAGGAGGCATCGACTTAATGCACGCTCAAGCGCTAGTGGAGAGGGGGTAGGGTAGACGGGGCGGCGACGCAAAGGACGGGGGGAGCACGGTACGGGGTAGAGAGGGGGTGGGGTAGACGGGCGGCGACGCGAAGGATGGGGGGCAGCTGTCGGCTGAGGACTAGGAAGGATGGGGTGGGGTGGATGGGGGCGTTGGCTTGGAGGATGGTGGGGCGAGGGGGGAGGACGGGGCGCGGTGGCGGGATGGAGGATGGGGAGAAAGAGCTGGGGTGGATGGGGGCAGGGGGAGGTAGGCCGATTGGGGATCGGGAGGACGGGGGGCCAGGGGAGAGGAAGAGGATCGGGACTTCAGGTGTCTAGGATTAGGTTAGGGGTGTGAGTTGTGTGCAGCTGCCTCCTAGCAAAGCCTCCCTCGGGCAACTTGGCCTTTGTGGGCCAGTAATCAGGCATGAGCCAAACGAGCGTGCTTGCCCGAGCCTTCGTGGGCCAGTAATCGGGCACTTGCCAAACGAGCAGTGTGAGTGGCTCGAGCTCGGCTCGTTTTTTTGCAAGCTGGACAAGGGGCTCGGCTCGGCTCGAAAATTCACGAGCCCGAGCCGAGTCGACTCGAGCTCATTACAAGCAGAGTCGGTTCGTGAGCCTCGAGCTATTTTTCCAACCCTACTCCCACTCTTGCCACTATTACCTTCACAACAGTCATCCACCGTGTCAATACAACCACTCTTGTGATCCATCACCAAATGCACTAGCCATAAGCCACCATTCATCCCATCGCCCCTCTACTATGCCGCATTGTCCTCATCTCTCTTTGATCTATACGCGGAAGAATCTCTGGCTTCTCCTTCGTTCGGGTCCCACCTATCATTCTACGTAGGTCGTCTCTGTCGTTTCGTTTCACTTCGGACGCATCTCATTTTGTGTCGGTGCCTCCGTCCGTCCGTCCGTGCTTCCGTTCGTCTTCCCATGCGTCTCCCGTCCGTTTAGCTTTCTCTTTGCGCTGAGCCACGTGCCTTGTTGCTTGGCTGGTGTTGTCCCATGCTTTGCGTAGATTCCACTTTAGCAGCTGCATAGTGTGCTTATCCTCGCCTGCATTACCCTCATGGTCTTCTGTTCCATTTGACCATATCTTCTCAGTTTCCTCGCCCCCATTCGCATCTCTCCCCGCTGTCTCCTGTTGTTTCCTCCTACGACGCGTCGGGCCACTATCTGGGTTGGTTGCATTGCCTTGTCGCTGTCACGGCATGGGTTGTGGCCTTCAGCTCCGCTGCCTCCAGTCGTCTCTTCCTCACCCGCGCTGGTGGTGCCCCATACTTGATTTTGTTGGCACCTCGTTCTCACTCACTGTGACGCACCTGCAAGCCATCGGTTTGCTTCATATGCATCAATTTCGCAAGATTCATTCGTGGTTGTGTGACGTTTCACTGGTTCGTCTTCGTGCTTTCTCGTTTTGTTCCACGCTTATCCTGCTGCACCCTAATTTCGGCCATAACCCCCCTTTGTTTGCGCCTTGGTTTCATGCTCGGTTTGGCCAGGATTTGCCGTCTTTGTTCTCACAAACTCGAATTGAAGGTACCGTTCTTTGTTGTCTATTAGTTAGTTGCCTTTACCTATATTGTTATTCGTGTGTTTCATTTGTGTGCTACTAGGTTTGTACTGCTATATACATCTCTTGTGTCGTTCTTTGCTGTCTCTATTAGTTAGTTACTTGTGTATATCTCTATGCATGTTCTTCGTCTAGCTGCTACTGGTTCTGTACTGATAGATACACCCTTTATGCATCGCATAGTTATGCTGACTTCTATTACCATTGTGCCATCTTGTGTTCTGCATTGTACATCATGCGCTATGTATCGTGACTCGCTATCTATTACATATGCCACTTCGTTTCCTTGTTTCGTGTACTGCCATGTGTTTGGTTGTTTGGCTCACTATCTGTTGCATATTCCGCTTCGCTTCCTTAATCGCATTTTCAATGTTCCCAGGTTTTCCTTTTCACTAGGGAGTGCTCTCTCACGACAGTACTATCAGATTCAAGGTTTGGTTACTTGTTGCTCTCTGGTTCCTGTTTATGTCTCTGTTAATTATATGCTTGTGTATGTCAGTCTTGGTTGGTTACTTCGTTCTGCGTGGTGTGTTATAGCTTGTTCTTGCCTTAGTTGTTTTGCTATCATCGTGATATCTATTGGCAAACATTATGTTGCTTATATGGCACTGAGCTATAGCTATTTAGAGAAGAATTACCCCACTCCCTTTAGCTACCGCCTAGGCGCAGTCATGCTTCCAACCATTTTAACACATACTACTTTGGTGCTTTCATTGCTAGGATAACTAAACGCTTGAAGGAAACACAATTTGCCAGTGGTATGCAAATGCTCCTATACTAGATATCACTGCTCTACAAAACAGGTATGTTCATATAGTCTTATTTATTGATGTATAACAATATAAAAACATCATACGTATGATATTTCATTTGTTCTTGCTATTAGCTTTGCCGACGTGCCCCATCGAATTACATGGATTGGACAAAGCCCAGGGAACAACACAACTTTAAAAGCTATCGTTGCTGACTAATCCAAGCTAAATGTGCATGATGTTGTCGTGAGTACAAATTGCTTAATGTTGTCCTCGCACGCACATAGCTTTGCCTTTTGCTAAATATGCATTACCTTTGCATATAGGGCCTCAACTATATTGTAGATGTTGCTATCAAAAGTGCAGTCCCACATGAAAATTGGTGGTACATGGATTGTAGTTCATGTAAAAGAACGACTGACCAAGTGGGTGATGAATATAGCTGTCAACAGTGCCCTGCCATGGCTGCAAAACCGAGCCAATTCCCCCCTTTATTCATATTGTTGCAGAACCGAGCCAATTCCCCCCTTTATTCATATTTGTATCCATATAGTTGCATACTCTAACATACTGTTCACCTTTCTACAGTAAATAAATTTGCTTTGACGTTTCAGATATAAGTTAGCCGTTCTTGGAACTGATCCATCTAATATTTTAGAAGACGATGCCCCTATAGCAGAGTTCATTTTCTTCGGTGCCATAGTTGAGCAATTAATTGGCGCTCATGTTTTAGCTCTAACAACAATAGCTCCAAATATCCATGGATTCGTGCCACCACAGATAACAAGGCTATATAATAGGCAATACACTTTCAAAGTGAGCGGTTCACGTGGATCATTACAGAGGATGAAACCTTCGATTCATATCGATTCAACGGTGCCGCTTCCAATACCAGTGCTTTCAAGATGGTACTGAGGCGGTTACGGTGATGTAGGTCAATCACTGGGTCAAGCAACTCGTACGACCACTCGGCAACGTAGTCTGGGTCCGTCATACCTGAAAATTCAGTGCATACATTGTAAAGACTATGAAATATGTAAAATTATAATACGAAACGATATTAGCAAACTAATTACCAACCACAAATAGAAATCAAATTTATGTGACAAGTCATAAAGCTGTGATTATGCTCTACCTAACTTACAGAGCTAAATAATGTTAGAATTATTTCAATTAGGCTCTATCTACCCTAATTAGCTGCTCTGGATTTTTGTTGTAATTTTAAAACATGTCATGCTATTTTCCTAGTTATAAATTAATTCCCGACATTAACAATAAAATTACCGCACACAAATAAGGAGCTAAATAAAACTGTGATTAATTCAATTAGGCTCTACCTACCATAATTAGCTGCTACGAATTTTCCTTGCAATTTTCAAACGTGTCATGCTATTTTTCTACTTAAAAAATAATTTTCGGTATTAACAATATAATTACCGAGCATAAATGGGGAGCTAAATAAAACTGGTATTATTTACATTATCCTCTACATACCTCGAACACAGCTCAAAAGATGTACTACATAATTCTAATATACTAAATTCTATGTCGCTATTTTTGTTTGCTAACTGACAATGTTTTGACATAATGTACAATGTTCGAAAAAATGTACCTACAGGATGGCCGATCGAATCCGATGCTCCGTCTATCTCTCCTCGGCGACGAACTGGCGGAGCTTCGCTACCTTTCTTCTCTCTCTCTCCTCCTCTCTTTTTTTTTTTCTGGAATTAAAATGAGTTTGGACTGATTTTTGAGGGTTTTTATAGTTGAATTCATGTTGCCAGTTCAACTAACGACAGGAAGTCGGACTAGCGACAGCACAGGGCCAGGGTACCTGTCGCCAGTTGAACTGGTGACAAGAATCTGCCGCCAGTTCATCCGGCAATAGGAACCCATTTTTGCTATTTTTGGACCGACTATTTATTTTTGTAATTTTCTTTAAAAAACACTATTTTTTTAAAAAAAAATCCCGAAGTGGTAAGGGCCCGGTGCATCAGATGCATCTACACCTCATGCTCGGCCGACTCTCATGAAGTCGACCTCTAAAACCGAGGCAGCAAGGGCAAATCGAAGACGATCGACTCCTGTTCTGATATCCCCTTCTTGCCGTTGGCCTGAAAATTCATGCTAGGCGAGCCGTTGGTCGAGACAGTAGAGCGCGACCCTACCTTAGGATTGGCTTGCGCGAGATTGCATATATGGTACATGGAACAGGCCAACAAGACGGATGGACAATGACGCTCGGGTGTCAAGTTCAAGAAGGATCATCTTAACCACGTGGTTCAAGACTATGTCTTCATGATGACCTTTGAGGACTTGTTCTTTCTCTTCAACCTCGATGCCCTCGACACCTCACTCATGCGATGCTGGACACTATAATTGTGTACAATCATGGTCAACCTTCGTGTAATACCGATAAATGTTATACACACACACACATTATTTTGAAGCCAAATTAAGGAATTCACCGGTAGGTTTCCTCAACCCACACTTGGTCTCCTTGCAAACCATCAAGGAGAATGTAAAATTCGTCGAGGATTACAAGACGGAGTCATTGCTGGATCACCACGACAAGGAATTCATACTTTTGCCCTACAACTAGGTGTAAGTGCTGCACTAGTGGCTACACTTGTTGATTTGTACCTTATAAGCAACACGAACTTAGGTTTAATGACTATGGCGACATACCTGTGTAAGTTCTACTGGATTCTAATTGTAATTATACCAAAATAGAACAAGATAATATACCTAGATTCCCTAAAGAGGGCCGCACATGACTTCACAATTATCCGATAATTAATCGAGGGGTAAACACATTGCCTCTACAGATAACTCTATTGTAGTTTTTCCTTCCTTTGCAATAGCTAAGGCTAACTTCTTGGAATCACGTAGGTCATTTGTCGTGTACTTTGCTAAATGAGGGAAATGCAAGGGAAGGATCCTACGACACGATCTAAATTTTCTGGTATTCATTAGTACACATTAATCATATATAACACTTCGTAGTAATACCCCTTGAACTAACTAATTCCATTTTTGCAGTGCCACCAGCAGCCGTCGGCCTGCAACATCTGTGGATACTATGTTTGCCACAACATGGAACTACTCTTCCGTTCCGCGATGATCGATGATCCTCAGGTTTGTCAATCTTGCAATAATTATTTCATATTTATCAATTTATATATGTACGAATTTAATCTTCCTAGCAACAGGTTGCGAGCATCGATACAGCTGCGTTGGAACATGGCCAGCTCATAAACATTCGAGGATAGTTTGCGGCATTCTTGAACCGTGGGATCATAAATCCAAATGGAAAGTTTCACAATGTAGATTGAACTTGATTGGGATAAGATTGAACTTAATGGTACCTGTGTGTAAATGTATATGAATGGTTAATTTTAGTTAATTGATTTGAGAGATGGATGTGCTTGTTTCTGAAATGAATGTGAATTGGATGATTAATTTTAGTTAATTGATTTGTGAAATGGATATGCTTGTTTTTGAAATGAATGTGAATTGGATGTATACATGTACTTGTTGTATTTCAGCTTATTTCAGAGGGCATGGCGAGCATTTCATGAGGCTAGCCAATAAACAAAAATAGATTTAGCAATACAAAAGAATATCACAAACGGTTCCTTAGGACATACTGTTTGTGATACATCAGCTCTCACAGACGGTTTCAGCTACAAACCTTCTGTGATACATCAGCTATCACAGATGGTGTAATCTACAAACCGTCTGTGATGACCTCATGTCATTACTGACCCATAAACTCAGACAGCTCACGAAATTATCTGTGATGATGTTTTTGAACTGTCTGTGAAGACCTTTTCTATAATAGTGTATGCTGCTGACAATGCACAGACCGAGGTATCAAACTTAGTCCCTGATGAACGCGGCACGTCTGAACATACATGCCTTGTAGCTAATTCTGATTCACAAAAAATGTTACACAAATATTGTAACATGTATCGTCCAGGTGCTATTCTTAGTATACTATTTTGCTAATACAAATGTGTAACCATTGCATGCATTGCAAGAGAACAGGCCATCAGCCATGAGAAATCTAGAAATAGATGCATCATCTAAAAGTAAACTTGCAGGGTATTCTCTCAACCTGTCTAATGCAGACTGAAAAAACATTTTAGGAATTATGTTGACCTGTTCGTCGACGTAGCTTTCCATGTCACTATTACAGATTCCATTAACACACTGAATTCTTTCTACACATATTGATACATTATTTCTCTTTTACCTGAATGGTGGTACAAACTAGACACTTTCTATCACTACCAGAATCTGTTACTTTCCCGAGTGCTCTAAACACTCGGGAAATTGCCCTAAACACTCGGGAAATTATTTCCCAAAGGTCAGCCGTCGGAAAAAAACACTCGGCATAGTTTAGTCGGGTAAAAAATTATTCCCGGAGTGTTACACTCGGGAAATAAACTCTGCCCGAGTGCAAATAGTTACACTCGGGAAACATATGACGCTCGGGAGAAAAACTGTCCGAGCAGTTCAGTCACCATAACATAATACTTTCCCGAGTGCTGACGCTCGGGAATAGTATTTTTTTACCGAGTGTTCACACTCGGGAAAGGCAAATAAATTTTCCTGAGTGTTGACACTCGGGAATAGTTCTTTTTTTTTACCACACTCGGGAATAGTTCTTTTTTTTACCGAGTGTCCGCACTCGGGACATATTGACACGTCAACACTCGAGAAAGGCAACTAAATTTTCACGAGTGTTGACACTCGGGAATAGTTCTTTTTTACCGAGTGTTCACACCGTGAAATATTACAACGTAAACACTCGGGACAGACCACTAAACATTTCCCGAGTGTTGACACTTGGGAGTGTATGTCAAACAGGATGTGACCAATTTTTGTATGCACAATTTGCAATTAATTTTGAATCAGATTCAATAATACATTCCACAACCAGATTCAGCAATACATTCAGCAGCAAGATTCAACAATATTGACATAAATAGATTCAACAATATTGACATAATTCCCAAGCTCACAACATTCGAGTTCAAATTGAAAAAGATACATATAACAGTTCGAACAGTACGGATCAATTTAGGCTTAAGCTAGAGCTACTCCTTCTATCACATGGGATTCTAGTAAAGAGATGGCCTTCTCGTCTGATCTCTGCATCAGTAGGAATGCGAGAAAAGGTTCTTCCCACCCCAGAGTCCCTAGCAGCCTTAATCCATGAACTCAAGCCACTGCATTGTCATGAAAAGAACAATTCATGTTACTACTTAACATAGACAAGATGAAACTAATAAAATTGTAAATGCAGGGGAAGCAAACTACAGCAAAAGTAGTAGTCGGAAACAAATTACAAACAAATTAACTTGTTATGATCCATAGACCAGTATAGACTATCAGAAGTGAGTCATGCCAGTGTACAGAAAGAAAAAGGATCTATATGACACAATGACTTTTACACAAGTTGGATGTTGATATCAGTCTCAGCCTGGTTGCACTTTCGCCCCTTGGTTGAGAAGACATGAAAATAATTCTGAATTATAAAATAACTATCCAAATGGAGTGAAAACTATTCTTTGCTTCCACAAAAGATGCAATTCTGGTACTGAGTCTTCTATTATGGGCAAAGGTCAGTTAAATTATATGTTAGCTAGCGACTACTGAGTAACAATTTGGTAATGAAATGGACACATGTTATATCCACTTATCCTGTTTATCCAGAAGACGAGAAAGACTGACCTTGTATGAAGAGGATATGGTTATATAAAATTAGAAATGTCATCAAATCGAAGAACTAATATATATACCCATATTCGGATAGTTGAATATTCAAGTATGTTATTCTTCATTGGGAAATAGTTGGATTCCTATCTGGCATTGTCCATGATACATGTTTGGAGGAAAATCTTTTCATGGTAGTTCTCACTTGAATTCACTTGATGTATGTTCATGTTTGCACAACTAGATCATGAAAAATAGCAAGCACCTGGTGGTGGCCTCTCGACATTGGACTCATCCACATGATCTTGGTTTGGGCAGCTAACATGTGTACCATCTCCAGCATCAGCACTGGAAGCAACTGGATCTGTCATTGATCCAGGCGTATGCTGAAATTTGGATTTGAACAGAAACACTAAAAATATTAGCAACAAATACGTTGAACAGAGAGGTAATTTGCATTGTCAATGTCTAAAAGTTCTATCCATTTTATTTTAAGCTTTGTTTCAGTGAGCTCTCAAGCACTCATAAGAGACTGACAATATAATAATAAGTGTCCAGTTACTAACCGGATTAGATAATGCAGGTAGTGGTGCCTCAGGTGTAGTGCCATCAAGTCGAGTTTGAAGTGCCTGCATATTTGTTTATTTCATTCATATGGGGTGAGAATATCAGTCAGATGATGGAGGTTCAAAGTCCCATGTGAGCTATTTTTTAGCTAGTTCATTACCAGTTTTTCTCTTATTAGGGACCAGTTTCCTTGGATATCGTAGTAACCAGCACTTTATCTGGATTACTTATAAAGCTAATCAACTAAAGTCCCTACGAATTGCACTAGGGAAATGCTTTCCCTACTATTTTTAGGTTGTTCCTTAGTAAATCAAGCGGCGGGGGAAATAGGGATTTATAGTAGAGTTGCCAGGAAGAAATAAAACATGTCGTTTGGTCGTAATTTTTTTCATGTTCAGGTGATGCAGAAAGCTACCTGTACTTACAGAATGCATGCCAAGCAAGAGATTAATGCTGGGAGATCAGTGTTAGTGCAACAGTACTATTGCAGCTAGTTCGATATCATAGTGCTGTGAGACTTTTATTGTTTTTCTACTATCTTGTGTGGTAACATTATTTTTCTGAGATTCTCGAGAGAATACTAAGGGATCCTAGTATAAATGTTTGCAACATATATACAGGTAAAGTAAAGCTATTAACTACATTCATTTTTCCTAGCTAGTCCATGTTGACAAATAATGATGTCAAGTTGTATGGTGTGTAGATGCAGCGTCCTTCCTCATGTTTTCTGAAGTATTCCTACGTACACAATTTGTATGTAAACAATTTGAAATATATCATTTAACATATGACAAGTAACTTTATTTGATGAGATAATCCAACTGTCAACCAAGAACAAAAAAAAAAAATTTCTCGGTACCATTCAAGGAGTATGTTTGGTAAAAGTGTCATTCAGTAACATTATATGCTATTGGTGATAATCATTATCGTTCGTGTTATCGTGCATGTGATGTGTAAAACATTATTCATTATGCTCTACTTCCATTATTGTGTGTTTGATACTATCTCATGTCTATTTTATATGCCATATTTGTTTTTATCTTATGCCCCTATCTATTAAAGTCTGTCTGCAATCTTTCATGCATAATGTGGTAAAAAAATCTTTCATGCACGACCACAACAGCAATGCCCAGGGGAAAAATATATATATGAAAACAGCTAGAAATTTTGAGGAAATCCATCTAATCATTCTACTCAGGTCCGGCCGGCCTCAAACAAGGGTAAAAAAAATCATTTGCTGACAGCAAATTAACTTACTCTTCCTATGGCAACCCATGTGATAGGAATTGTTTAAACTGCAAATGTAGCAAGGATGATAAACATTGTGGCACACTCCATGTGAGCTAAAATTCTAGTTGCACAGAGCAAAAATTCCATTTCCTTTGAATGTTACGCTTTAAAAAAGTTTATTTTACTAGTATTACAAGTGGGGTGGGCTTGTCCACTAAGCCTCTAGCCCGCATAAAAAATGAATTGCAATTTGCATCGCATATGGGGTTCAAAGTCCAACCCTAGGAGAAGAACAAGTACATTAGCTAAGTACGATATATATATATATATATATATATATATATATATATATATGTGTGTGTGTGTGTGTGTGTGTGTGTTGCATATTACTTTGTTATTGTACTGCCACGCTCCAACAAATCTGGATCATTTGCTCCAACCGCTGCCTAGCCTCGATTTCATCTTGTAGCCTGGTCTCAAGCTGAGAAACCCTGTTAGTTGATGGTCGCACTCATCTTTGAGGGTGTACATTATCTGTTGATCCAGTATTTGTTGTTCGGACCTCCGAGAGGGTTGTCAGTGTGCTAATGTAGCCGGCACCGATCAAGAAACAACCATGTTTCTTCCCCTTTCCAGCCCTGTACACAGCAGTCATGTCTAGTGGTGAATTCTTTACGTTAAAGCCCTGGCCATGAATCTCCTTAGCAGCCTCAGTATATGCATCCTATTGGACAAAATCATCAGTGAGAGAAAATCATTAGGGACAAAATCATAGTCTAGAAATGGTACCAAGTTCTGTGTTGCGCGCTGGCTGCATAGGGTGCCCTCCTGATCACCCCTCCTAGCTTCTACATATGCCTCTACATCGGAGACATGCCTCTGCTTCTTCTTTTCCCGCACCAAAAAAAAACCACGGAGGTAAATAAATATGTATCTACAACATACAATCAATATGAATATGTTGACCTACCAAGTGCTTCTTGTAACGAGCTATAGAGGTGCCGCCTTGACGATGTGCTACCCCGCCCATCAACAATCTCCGCTCTCTAGCAGCACGAGATGCCTCTAACCATTGTTCGTTACACCACCTCTTTTGGGCAATCTGCTGCCATGCATCTTCACACTTCTGGGCCCACCAAGGTATTGCCTAATTTAACCAAGTGTTACATATGAATAACATAGAATTGGTTGTAATCAAGGACATAGTTTGTACAGTTAGTAAGATTTAAACTGTAACCATATTTATTAACTAGACAAACCCAGATGCCACAGTACTCACTGGACTACCTAGCTCAAAAAATGAAGAATAAGAACTGAAGATGATGTAGTGGATGCCAACATGTACATTGCATGGATTGATGGATAAGTAACAGCACGCCTAACTCCCGGGCATAAGATCAACGTGGCCATTAATAAAAGAATTTACTACGTGTTGAATTGACCCAGCAGTCTCCCTAGTACAATTTCATAGTTTTTTCAAGCAGGTTACAACAAAAATCAGAACAGTCTAAAATAAAGTGATCACATTGACAAAAAAAAATCTGCATTGCTTGGAGTCTTTCCAGGGCTAATAATTTTTCATAATAACAAACACTACAACCTGAAGATCTACTTTTATAGTTTTATTTGATAGACTGAAATGACATCTGAAAATAAGATCGAGGGGGAACACACTTTCATTTATAATATGTACAGTTTGGCTATACCAAAACATACACCTTAGATCTTATGCATGCATCTTGAATAGATTGATCACAGTAAATTCAAATCCTGATGGCCACCTTTCAAGGTTCTGCATCTATGATATGTGACTAATCTGAATGTTCAGCAGCAACAGAAATAATTGTCAATAGTTTGTAGTGTTTCTCATTGCACCACATATAATATGTTTGTACAGTTGGTTACCTGTATGTAGTCCTCCAAAGTGATATGCGTTTGGCAAACCTCGGCCCTATGAATTTTCTTTCCAAGGACTTGTGTGTGGTAATAAATCACCGCTTGCATGCATGCTTCATAGATCATCTGTGGGATCAGCTTTTTAACAACATTACACACCACTCTCCTAGAATCAGCTTCATGTCCCTCAGCCCATCTAAACCACCACTAGATAATAACAAGATAATGTGTAAGATTAGCAAATAACAACATAACACAGGACACATCATAATGCTAGAAATCAACATGCTGGTCACTTTTAGGCAACTATGTTTCTACAATTATAAGTACTTACAAGATCAAGCAATTCGTAAACAAACATTACTTGAAAGTTTTCTAAACAACCACAATATGAGAGCATGAACAGTAAGGATAGTATTATAGGAAGACCAATGTATTGAATTCTAGCAGTCAATATATGAATCTATTTCACAGAATGATTACAAATACTAGGAAGAATCATAGAACATTGCTCACATGCATGGTTCTCTTTTAATGTTATTTTCATGCAAATTTCAAATTCTGGATGGTATAACTGATTCTATTTTTCTAAATTGTCTGGGATTTCTTTTAACCAACCTTTGCCTTGCCCTGACAAAACCTGGTTTCATGGCCCTCACAAATATTTATGAATACATAAATAGATGCATATTTGAATATTCGGTCACTTACCCAAAAACTTTCCTCCACCCGCTGCAAACAATTGTCAAATTGTATTTCTCCTTCAGTAGCGGTATCTTTAGCGGCCTTGTAGTGGCACCATGTCCATGCAGGCTCCCGCCTTCCTCTGTAGATGACCAAGTCAGGGAAGTTCCATCGAATCAACATGCCAATTATGTCGTTTGGAAGTCTACATTTCTCAGCCCCTCCTTCTTCTCACCATTGCCTGCACATTAGTTTTTTTGAGGTCTGCAAGCAAGTGGGCTAAATTCGTGAAAGTGATAACAATTTCTTATGTGTCGCCAACAGGAACGATGACAGTCTTGTCCTCCTCTTGGGTTGGTTGTGGTGGCAAGTTCGCAGGTCCTCGCAACCAAAAATCTTGTGTTGTAGTACTGTCTTCCGCCTCAGGGTACTCATCCTCCTCACCCTCTTCCTCACTGGGATGCTAATCATTATCCACATGATCATCACGCGAGGGCTATGGGGTAGAGGAGCCTGATCTAGTAGAGGTGGACCCCATGCTGCCTCCTCTTGGGACTATGGCCGCCCCTCTGCCTCCTCTACGGGCCGTGGCTGCCCCTCTGCCTCCTCGAGGGGCCGCGGCTACCCTCTGCCTCCATGACATGGTGCTGCCACTTTGGAAGATAGACGTCTACCTCGACTAGAGTATGCTGCCCCTTTGACGCCACTCATTTTTGGTGTCCTGAAATGAAATGAAATTAAATCAATCAATTAATATAGTGCAATCAACTAAGCTCATAGAAAGACGTAATATAGCGTAATCAAGTAAGCTCATATAAAAAATTAAAAGCATGCAGCAAATACATAGAAGACGTATAAGAAGATCATGCTTAGAAGTAGTCATCTACAATGGGATCCTCCGCAGATTGGCCCTCTAAAAAGTCATCGTCACTATCCTAAGGTGTTGACTCGACCTCATCCCCTTCAGTTCCATCAATGTCTAAGCAATTAAGTACTTCCAAATCCTCTTCGTTGACAACCTCCTCAGCATCAATTAGAATGTCTTCTATGTGATCATCCTCTTCCCCAATTATTATTTGAAAAGTTCCTAGGAACCCATCTTCTTGAAAGAATAGGTCAACACCATTGTTGGTCTCGATGTTGTAGTCCTGCTCATTAGGGGTAGGTAGTTTACCATATGGTTACACCTTATGTACCACCCACCAATCCACTAGACTACGCATAGTTTTGCATGGGTACGTGATGTAGTATACTTGGGTAGCTTGCTGAGCCACAATAAATGGATCATTGCCTGGTAGGACTGATTGATGTGCAACTTCAACCAGCCCAAGTGATGTGTCCCGTCTGACTCCCCTAAATGGATGGAACTAATGACATTTGAATAACATAATTTTGAGAGGTTTGCTACCATGAAAATATAGTTCAATTATTTCTTCAATTACTCCATAGTATTCAACAGTTGTATTGCTCCCATCCTGCCCTATAGTCACCAATCCACTATTAATTGTTGTTGCATTAGGCCATTCCCTCTCATGTGTCGATGTTCGGAAGCGGTACCCATTCACATCGTAGGTACTATAGGACAGTACCCGAGTGTGGCATCCTTGAGCAACTTGCCTCAATTCGCTGCTCATAGAATTGTCCTTCAAGCTCTACAGGATAAATAGAATGAGTTTCATATGTTAGTTCATTTTTACTTAGCAAATATTATGTGCAAGGGGGGCTAGCTAATAGGGAAATTACTTTTGATAGAACCAGGTCGGGAAATTCGGTTTGCAATTCCCAGCACCCTTCCTAACAAGGGTCTCAATTTTTTTTCGGATGGATGTCGATGTTGCTTCCACTCGTTTCTAACAAATTCCCTATAGGCAACAAGACAAGTACATTAAAACACTCATACATCAATTTTAGGGAAAAGATAGCTGTTGCATACCTAATGTAATCATCCACTTCGGAGAGGTTGGTCAAGACATACAACATTGTTGGTCAAGACATACAAGATACTCTAATCAAACTTAGCGGTACAAAGTGCGGAACTTCCGCCTTCAATCGAGTGCTTATAGCGGTCATACGGTGAGCATTAAATGCTCTGAACTAGCCGTTGGATTTATGTGCGGAACTTAGCCAAATAGATTTCAGTTCTTCCTATTAATCGGAAGATCCGCTTTTCCACAGCGGAACTACCGCACTCGCGAAAACGGCTAAGTCCCCAAAAAGGGTGCTCTCTGGAAAAAACCGACCGCAAATATTTCGGAGCAACCGATTAATCGGAACTTCCGCTCGTATCCTTGTGGAACTTCCGCTTCGAAAATCGGCTAAGTCCCGAAAACGGATGCTCTCTGGAAAAATTCGACCGCACATATTTCGGAGCAACCGATTAATCGGAACTTCCGCTCGTATCATTGCGGAACTTCCGCGCTTGAGAAATCGGCTAAGTCCCGAAAATAGGTGCTCTCTGGAAAAATCGAACCGCTTGATCTTTTGAACAAACCGCTTACAATGGAAGTTCCATGATTCACATAACTTCCGATTGTGTTCTGAGAAAAAGAATTTTCTTTTTAAACCAAACCAAAAGAACATGCATGATCCTAAGTTGATCCAAAGGCATAATGAGATGCTTTCAAGCTACTAGACAAGCTCTCCCTTAATAGTACGACATTTATCCTATAATCCGGTCTTCCTCCATACTCCAAAGACCGGTAAAATTCAAAGGGGTCCTAGTCTATTTGTACCTTGTCTTTGAGATCAACTCCATCTTTTCAACATTCTTTGACATGCAGCTCCTTGGTTTTACTTTGTCATTTGGGACTATGCCTTGTAATCACTTCAACAAACATGTTAGTCCCATATTCACATAATGTCATTAATTACCAAAATACAATTTTTAGGGGCCTAGATGCTTTCAAACATCGCAGTCAACCACTCATCCCGCGATAAAACTTTGGGAGTACCACCACTTGAAGTGTCCCATGAATATGTGGTAGTCATGGCTCTTTAGGCCATTGATGCGTATGGTAGCTAGATTCACTCCTCTCCTTAGATTTGTTGCATACCCATCATAAAACTTTAGGGTTTGAAATCATTCCAAAATCTCCTTCCTTTGAACTCTAGTTAGGCAATAACTAGCTCTTGGCTTCTCCCACTTGCCAGTAGCTGGCTTGTGGATCATATTCAGCCAAGGCAAATTGCAAAGCTCCTCTTGATCAAGTCGAGCCTTAATATTGTCCTTCGTCTTGTCTGGAATGTCAAATAATGTGCTAAATATGACCTCTGCGATATTCTTCTCATTGTGCATTACATCTATGTTATGAGGAAGAATGGGCTTATGGAAGTATGGTAGCCACCACAAGCTTGGAATGTGAGTCCAATTGTGCCCCTCGCCATATTTCTCGAACCCATCTCCATCATCAAGAGGCTTCAAAGTATCTAACTGTGCACGAACCTCCTCACCTGCCAGTCGACGTGGTGGTCCACTGCGGACAGCAATATTGGCCCTAAATCCATTTGTGTCACTTTTAAATCCGTGGTCAATTGGAAGGAATTGACGATGACAATCGAAGAAGGAGTGCTTGCGACCATGCTTTAGCCAACAGCCACGCAACGCCTCCTTGCAGATTGGGCATGTCATCTTCCCATGTACACACCACCCACAGAATATCCCGTACGCAGGGAAGTCATGCATGGATGTGTGGTACGCGACCGCATGGTGAAGTTTTATTTCGATGCCCGATCATATGTTACTATACCTTGTTCCCAAGCATGTAACAATTCATCCACCACTGGCTCCATGAATACACTCATATTCTTCCTCGGGTATTCAGGACCAGGGATTATCAAGTAAAAGAATATGTTATGCTTCTGCATGCAAACGCCGGGTGGGAGGTTAAGGGGAATAACAAACATAGGCCAACAGCTGTATGGCGCAGCCCCCATACCAAATGGGTTAAACCCATCAGTTGCAATTGCAATTCGAACATTCCGAGGCTCCGCGGTGAACTCTACATAGTCTCGGTCAAATTGCTTACATGCTTCACCATCAGATGAGTGGACCATCTTGTCAGCATGGTACCGATGACCATACTTGTGCCATATCATTTATTTGGCTAAAACCTCAGACATGTATAACTATTGGATTCATGGCACAAATGGTAGATAGCGAAGTGTTTTTCTGCCAATAGGAAGCCGCCTCTTCTGACCATCACCGAAGTCATCCTCAACAAACCTAGACTCACCACACTTATCACAGTGATCTTTGTGCACATTCTCATTCCTAAAATAACATACAATGATTTGGACAAACATCTATCTTCTCATATGGCATATTTAGTGCGCTTATCAATTTCTTGGCCTCATACAAGTTAGCGGGCAGTTTGTGACCATCAGGGAGAAGGGTGCCAAACACGCTTAAGAATGCATCAAAGCAAGTAATGCTTGTGCTGAACTGGGACTTGACAACAAGTAGTCGTGTGATGGCATCTAGTTGGGACACCTGTGTTTTCCCATGAAGTGGTTGACTCGCTGCGGACCACATATCAAAGAAAGCCCTTGTTGCAGGCTCCGGTTCTTCCTCTACAGGTGGCACATATGCATCACGCACATCATCTAGCATGTCTTCTATCCTACTCTCATTGTGGCCGCCATCGTTTGTTTCTTCCCTTAGCACATTTGATCTACTATGTTGTGACTCGCCGTGATAGACCCACACGGTATAGCCTGGCCTAAATCCGTACTTGCACAAGTGTGCGATCATTGTTGCCCTCATTTGTGGCTGTGTGTTCGAACAACGAGAACAAGGGCACAACACAACCCGTCCATTACTCCTAGCAAATGCTCGATTCATAAAATTTATCGTCTTTTCCATCCATTCTTGGCTATAGTCACCCATCTCTCTACGCCCAGTGTACATCCAGCTACGATCTTCAGCCATCCTAGTGTGCAAAACATAATGCATATTTTAATCCGACTTGTTATTTATGTCAAACATAACAACTACAGAGCTAGCTAGAAGCTACCATAGGATACATGCCCTATATATGTAAACTAAAACAGATTGACATGAAGGCAACATACATGATCAACATAGCATAAAAATACTTTCTTTCAATATAAAAGAGTCCCATTATAAATGAATACAATTATTTATTAACACGTTAATGTAGCATTGTAAAGACAACATATCAATCCACCATAAATGGACAAAACTAAAGAAAATAAGTAACCTTTATTTCTTTTTCCACTTATCCACTACCTTACAGTAGTTCTTGGAGCTGAGGGAGCCAAGGGAGCGGCAGTGGGGAAGATGGCTGCAGCTGTGTGTCGGTGGAGGCAGTCGGCGGGGGGAAGCGCCAAGGGAATTGAGATCTACGACTGCGACTGCTGAGGAGGAGGAGGAGGAGGCAGCGGCACTGTAGGCAAGTACCAAAAAACAATCAAGCCTCAGCAAACTATAGTATCTACTGATTTGGGACTGTATTGAAAACAAAGTAAGCACATATCTTGCATTAAAACTAAGGCTGACTGTGGCAAAAGGATCACATACCAAAACTGTTATTAGATTACCATTATATTCTGGACTTGATATTCATTAATTGATTTATCATTTATGGTTTGTTTCTGATTTCTGATTGTTCTTATTAGGCATGTTATCAGTCATTTGGTAAAATATGCTAAGCTCAGACATGATGCTGACACATACTGAGATTTACTAAAGGCCCTTCCCTTACTAACCTCAAAGATTCAAAAAGCTAACCACTGCCAAAAAAAAATTGTGGGCGAAGATATATCTCACAAAAAGACAATCTGATCTAACCTAGAGACGAAAAAAATTAAAATGAAGAAAATTAGCAACTAACAATAGCTGATGTTAACTACAAGACCAGCCAGTTCATTTCATATAATAACTAATGAATCATAGGTTAAATCTAGAGGTAGCAGACGGACGATGCAGTTAAATGTCTTCAGTTTACCATGATGTATGTTGTGTTCAGGCAATAGATCAATGTAATTGATGTATTCAGAAAACTGTTGGAGTGTGATACAAATTGAAGCACTGTATTGGATCAAATAACCAGCTTATACTTATCATTAAGTACTAGTATTTGGCCTGATAACTACCAGTGCAGCAATACAAAGCAAGAAGAAATGGCATGGATGACAAAAAGACCGGCTTTTCAAGGAAGTAGCACGATTCTTTGATCGAACCAGCTGCAGCTCTTACAGATGCTATTTCATCCGCTCTTAGGACAAAGGAGAAGGAGTCGGGCTAAATAGCGTTTAGTTGAAGGGCGTCGTTTGCAAGGTAATCCGGGCTTCTTTGAAAGATAATTGGGTTGTTGTCGCATCTTAGGGTCTTATCGGCTTTGAGGCTGCTGACCTTATCGAAAGTCTCCTGCCTGTGAGAATTGGTCAGAATTTCTTTACTACAGCGATTGGCTTACTACTGAAACGACTCAATATCACTTGCAGGACTACCTTCGAATATAACTTATCAAACCAGGGAGGAGATGGGTTGCAGGAGTGGGAGCAGGAGGAGACGGCGGCACCGGCGATAGTGGAGGAGGGGGAGACGGCGGATGCGGTGGATCGGTAAGGAATAAGGAGGAGGAGGACAGGGAGGCGGCGCCTGTGGCGAGGGAGAAGGAGGAGGAGGACAGACAGGCTTCTGTGGAGGCGGAGGAGGAGAGGAGACCAGGGAGGGGGGACAACGGGGTCGGGTGTGGCGGCGGGAGACGAGGAGGAGGCAGTGGACGAGGGGGAGATGGCGGAGGCGGTGGATCGGCGAGGGAGAAGGAGGAGGATGAGAAGGCGGCGGGGTTTGATGGAGGAGGGGGTGGCGGGGTCGGGTGGAGGAGGGAGGCGGTGGGGTCTGCAACAGTGGACGAGGGGCGACGAGGTCGGGTGTGGCGGCAAGCCAGACAAGGGGGTGGCGTCGGGTGCGGCGACAATAGCAGCGAAGGCGGTGGAGCGTCGAGGAGGTGGGGAGGCGGCGGCGGAGGCGGTGGAGCGTCGAGGAGGTGGGGAGGCGGCGGTGTCGGGGCGAGGAGAGGGGAGGATTGGGGTAGGGCACGATTTAGAGAGTGGCGACGAAAAACTGGCGCGGTACGAGAAAAAAAGGCGGTCCTAACGAATTGTCTGCCGAGTGTATGCAATAACTATGCACTCGGGAAATTATTTCAATCCGTCGGTACCCCGTTTTGGACTCGGCACCCCATTGAGATCGCGTTATATCCCGAGTGTCCAATTAAACACTCAGGAAATATATATTTTCCGAGTGTTTTATTCTCTCCCCGAGTGCTATATTCAACACTCGGGACTTTACTGAGTGTTCTATTCAAGACACTCGGAAAACTAATAAGCACTCGGTAAACTGAGCTGTTTCTGGTAGTGTATAAACCCATGAACAGGCTATTCCGATCAAAAATAGGAATACACAACAATTGACATATCGAAGTGTTTCTTACAGAGTTGCGTTCTAAGCCCAAAAAAACAATGCCTACAGATTCAGATTTATTAATGTTGCTTTGAAAGAATATTTTACCAAAAAACATGCTTCACATAGCTCCTTCGTAAACTTTCTTTCCTTTTTATAAAACAGGCGATTCAGGATGTTTACTGCTTACAGTTTGTCAGTCCAATACATTTGTATAACACAAAATTCAATTTTGTAGCAGATGTGTATCCAGTTTGGCACTGTAGTAATTACTAAATTAATTCAAATACCTAGGTTAAATCCTTTTTTATTTCCCCTCTGAAGATCATGAACAATAACACCATTAGTATCGCTTGCATTGCTGACTACAACCACAAAAATATTACCTTGATAGACTATAACAACTGTCTATCCTTATATTACCTTACAGTTAGGGCCGTTTCTGTTATTTTGGAAGCCCTGGAGCGAGACAAAATAGGAGGTATTTTATTCTAATATAAATATATAATGTTATTTTTTATATCAACTATAAAGCTATTTAATACATAAAAAATACAAATTACTCATAGAAAATAATTTTTTTAATATTTTTAGATACAAAGTTATTGATACTAGTTGAGTAAATTTTAATTGCCGATTATATAATTTATGCCGTTTGAGCAGCTCTGCTCCGCGGATCTCCGACCCTTATCTCTGACCTTTTGCACCCCGGTTGCGCTAGTAAGCTCCTCTCCCCGTCGTCTTCCCAGTCACACTCACCCACCCGAGAAACGAAAAGAGAAAGGGAGGAATCTACCCGTCGGCCTCATCCATGGCGACGCCGAGCTGGTTCCGGTCGCCACGCGCGACCCTCCTTCTCCTCCTACTCACCATCCACTTCTCCCTCTCCCTCGCCGCCCACTTCGAGGGCTTCGACTCCCACGACCTCCACTCCGCCGCGGCCGACCTCGCCGCCGCCGACGATGAAGACGAGGGACTCGACCTCGACGTTGAACTCCCGCCCCCTCCGCCCATCTCCCTCTCCACCTCCGCACCTCCCCTCCCGTCACCACCACCTCCACTCCAAACCCTAACCCCAACCCGACCCCCGCGCCCACGCCTCCGAACCCCACCCCGTCGCTCGATCTCTGGGACGAGGACGAGTTCGAGGGTATACCCGTTCCGGAAGCGACCTCCGACGACGAATCCTCGACCGAGGCCACTCCTTCAGATCCCTCCGTTGAGGCTGCGGCCGAGGCGGCGCCGGCCCCGCCAAGGCGGCCGGCGGAGCTGCTCCGCGCGTACTCCGTCGAGATCGCCTGCGTCAGCTTCCTGATCTGCTTCGTGCTCAACTACTTTACCGGGAAGCGGCAGAACGAGGCGATCGCGCTGGCCTGGGCCACCAAGTTCGCCACCAGAGACTCCATCTTCGACAAGAACTTCAGCCTCCTCGGTACTGGCGACGGCAAGGACACGCCCCTCCTGCTGAAGGAAGGGCAAGACGTGTTCAAGTTCTACGCCAGTGGGAGGCGGTTCTGCCAGGGGATGATCGCCACCATGGAGATGCGCGCCCGGCACGACCTGCTGTCCAAGCTGGTGGAGCTGGTGTTCCTCAGGAAGGACACAATCACGTTCGAGGTGGTGATGAACGACGAAGCCATGGACCACGTGGTGGTGGCCGTTGCAAGGAAGAAGTTAGCCAAATCGATGCAGAAGGAGGAGAGGGACCTGCAAAGGTTTGCTAGTGTTCTCACTTCGGCTCCTGCAGGGAGGAGATGGGTTGCGGATGAGCTTGCGGTGGTGGCTGAGTCAAAGGAGGTTGCTGGGGATATGATCACTGAGGTTGTGCTGGATCAGGTGAGGATTTAATTGCTTACTTCCATTCAGAATTTTAGTTTTGTAGAGTCAGCTGAACTGGGTAAATGTTTCCTTCGGGTAATATAGGTAAATCTCCTTTAAATCATTAAATGAAGCTAGTATATCTTTTGAATTGTTTAAGAATACATCCAAAAGGAGAAAGAAGGAATATTTTCTCATTTGAGAGACCCTCACACTTTCTTGAATTATGTCATTAATCGCTGACATGGAAATTGGATACAATGTAAAGGAGATAATTGTGAATTGACCTGAGTTTCTTGCTTTCTGGAGAATTAGGGTCAGTTGAATTCCCATGTTTATAAATTATAACTACTCTTTGTCTCTTCCTTGTGGGTAGCATTTTGTAAGATATTATATTGGTGCCGTGTTATCAAGTGATAGGAAAAATCACCTGTTTTTATGTTAGTAATTTTATGACTGCAGAAGTGTAGTATTGTGACAATGGCTCTTACATAAGGCTTTATCAATTTTGAACATGCCACATTTGTCAATGTTTTTTTGGTGCCTTTTGCACATTTGGAGATTTGGTACATAATGAAGCCTCATTTGTATAGGGAACGAATACCTTGAACTTATACTTCCATAGTCATAGTTCAATCATGCTAGAGTTCTACCGAAGCCACTATCATTTTTATGATTGAAGTAACTCCAATTTTTTAATACTACAATAACATTATGCACATTTTATAGGTATTCTACCATTGAGAAAATTGTATAGAAGATTTGGTAATTAAGGCCCTACTTAACTTAGCTTAGGATATTTTTTTTCATAAGCTGGCTTAATATGCATGCTGCTTTTAAGCCAGATAAGCTAGCTCATAAGATACGCTTAACCTCAGCTTTTAATCCGCAGGAGCCACGTCCTGCCAGCTTTATCTTACTTTTTGGAGTAAATTTGAGCTTAAATTTAAGAGTAGGTAAGATCAAAAGTAAGCTAGTTCTTGGCCCTAGAACTAGCTTGTAAGCACACAGAGCCTGAGTTTAAGCTATAGGACAAATGAGCCTCAAACAATCAATAGAACCAACTTTGAGGGTTTTTGTATTTAGGGTGCCTTTACCCATGATTGAGCAATGCTATACAGTGGCCTACATCTGTATAATATTTTGACAATTCATTGTCTACAGGTTCTTGGTGACAAAGCATTCGAGAAATTTGGGAAGTGGTTCATCTCACTTCATCTTTCAGATCAATTGGCAGGCTCTTACAAGAAGGTCCTCACGTTCAAGTTTGTACTGCCAGATGCAAACAACATGGCTGAGATGACAAGATCAGTTGCTCTTGTGCCATATTACATTGATTTGGTTGGACGTTACAAGCTCAGCTCGCATGTAAGTATCCTCTTTGTCTCTTCCTATTAGTTGACAATCCTTTTTCAGTTATATGGTCTAATGCTTTCTATCCATGCTAATGTCAGGCTCGCTCGAAAACTGAAGCTGCCAGAACAAAGGCTGCTCAGGAGGCTTTCAGGGAACTTCAGAGTGTCAGGCAGGAAGCCCTGCAGAAGAAAAAGGTTGAAAAGAAAAAACTGATGGAAGAGGCAGAGGCCAAGTTGAGCGCTGAGGCACTCCGCAAGAAAGAGGAAAAAGAAAGGTCTCGGCAGATGAAGAAGGCGATGCCCAAAGCTAAAATGCTCCGTTCTTAATAACATCAAGAATCTGTCAGTCATTGGCTTTCTATAGTTCAGCGTCTGCTAGACTCTTTTAAATGTTCCGATTTTGGGCTGTCATATTTCCCTGTTCTGATAACCAAGCTAAAGGAAAGAGGAGAAAAGAATCCTCTCCGGTGTTTCACCTTTGTCGGGGCGTTTGAAATGCTGACGTGTGCTCTGTTGCAGGCTGGTTGGATGTGTGCCGGGATCAATCCACCCCACGTTAGTCCAGATTAGTTTATCTGAATTGGATATCCACCAGCTCATTTGTGAGAACTTGAATGCACTTCCATGATTTGCTGTGTAATATGTTGATAGATCCATGGTCAGAAACTCGAGACTCACGATTACAAGGTTTCATAATTGAGTCAATGTGCTTTTGGCTAATATTCACATACCTTCTACTAGTAGAAACAATCATACCATGTTTTGTTTGATTCGGTGGGTCGTATTACACATGGAAATCAAGAAAATCAATTTGTTGGGCTATAATTTGGTCTCTAGTCTGATGATGATGTACTGTGTATGCTACTATGCCGTGTGTAAAAGATGCTGTGTAATACAGAGCTTTTTTTACTTTTAATCTATTTTTTAAAAATATTTAAAAGATAACTCTCTTTAAATTTATTTCCAATTCTGACTTCTCTGGTCACGCTATGATCAGTGACGTAACCAAACTATGTTGTTATGTTTTCGTGGTTCCTAATTTTATTTTCAATTTTGACTTTTTAGTTACACTATGATCAATGATGTAACCAAACTGTGTTGTTATGTTACCGACCGTGGCGTGGCCTACCACGCTAGAGGTTAACGTGTTCGTTTTTAGGTTAAGTTTTGCCACGCTAAGAGGAGTGGTGTGACATTACTCATTTACCACGTCGAGAATCGTGGTGTGACAACGTGTTTTTGGCACGCTATGCGTTGTTGTGGTGTGGTTAAATGAGTCAGAATTGAAAATAAAGTTAGAGAGACGTTATCTTTAAAATATTTTAAATAAAAAATTAAATAAAAAAAGTTTGTAATACTTTTGGCCATTTAATTGATTTTTAGGCTTGTGCATCGTGCCGGTACGTATTGCAGAGGTATTGGTGCGTTCGTGAATCTTGGAGCAAAACCAAAGCACTTTCCCACGAAGATATCAGTCTCCATAAGTAGTGGCGACGCCGAATCCATTGATTCGTGAACAACAGTGAAATATTCACCGCAACAATTTTAGTATCTATTTATCTCAATTTTTGATTTTTGATTAGACAGTGAAAATCGCTTTCTAACACCATTTCCATCCATAGAAGGTAGGACGAAAGTGGTATAAAGTGCATACATGCGGCGGCATATCAGGTGAACATAACCTAATTTGTGGATATATCAACATACTCACTCTAGACCGTTTGATTCGAGACGGGTGGACTAGATGGAGGAGGACGGTTCCGCCAATCCCACTTACATCATTTTGTTTTTTACCCCAAACACCTTCAATCCCCTTCCTCCTGTGACCGGACCCACCGCCCCTACCTGACCCTGCTCGGTGACGATTCGTCGACCGCGCGCCGGCCTCCCCCTCCCGTTGCTGCCCCCTCTGTGGCTTCTTCTCCAATCGTGTTCGCCTCCCTTCCAGGCGCCATCTCCTCCACTCGCCAGACTCAGTCGCCACCACCTTCCCAAGGGACTTCACCTTCCGCGACCCCGTCGACGCCCCCTGCGCTGTGCCCAGTGCCCCAAGCCCGTCCCTAGCGCCGCACCGCCGCACTGCGCCGAGTCCCCTCCCCAGCGCCGCCCCGCCCCCTACGTCGAATCCCCTCCCAGCGCCCCACCGCCCCCTGCGCTGAGTCCTCCCATGCGCCGTATATCAGGATTTTGTTGCAAATGGAAAGACAACCAAATCGGTGCAACCGCATGAATATTTATCATTCACATTTCAGCATTATCATTTGATTATCTGAGCATCCAAAAAAATTACAGCATTTCTCAAACCTCGTCAATGGGCAATCTCAGCAACAAACCAACTGGGCGAAATTTTTCTGTGTTAATCTATCTAATCCGTTGCCATATGAAAGCATGTGCACTGTTGAATTGTAACTTCTTTGCATGGACTCTTGTACAGGAAAAATGCTAGACGGCTTCTACTGTTTTCTCGTTCAACATGAAGCTAAACAAAACTGAGCTGCAGGGGGCATGGACTGCAAAGACTGTTAGAAGTAGCACAATGATATCGTCAGTATGTGTAACATGCTGTCTATCCAGTCTCATTGTAATATGCTGACTATTCCCCTTCTTGCTTGGGAGTGTATCCAAATGTATCTGATTCTGTATGAGTGAATGAATGGAAGCATGGAGTTGAATGATTTTTGTGCTATCCAAATGTATTTTATTCTGTATGAGCGAATGGAAGCATGGAGTTGAATGATTTTTGTGCGGTCCAAATGTATGTTCAAGAATTGGGACTTGAATGTATTATCCAAATGTATGCTCATGTTTAAGGAAACAGACAAAATAATCGATATTTTGATGATCTGTGATCCAACCAAATATCTTGTTTTTTAATGTATTATGCTCATGTTTAAGGAAACAAGCAAAATAATCAATATTTTTTTGAATAGATGTGAATGGAAGCAAGGGCCTCAATATTATGTTGTGTGGATTTGAAAATTCTGATATTGAATGTAGCATTTCAGACAACATTTCGGTACATTACAAAGCACTACATTTTACCTAGTCTAGTGCACAAGAGGTATTACACACAATTTCTTGAAACCAAAATTACATAGTCTGGCATCAAGAGTAGCTGCTATAGTGCTACCAATATTACATAATCTTGAAACCAAAATTACAACTTGGTGCTAGCTGCTGTAGTGCTATCAAGAGCGCTTGTAGATTCATCACATAATCTGGCACAAATAAGATCACATTAGCCCATTATTTGCAACTGAAATCCAAATAAAAAAAAACAAGACAAAAAGAAAAAGGAAAGGAGCACTCACAGAAATAATGGAAGGCTCCTTCAAGAATACAGTGAACAGCTGCTGTTGCTTACTAGATTGATGGCATGCGAAAAATGGAAGCTCACCAGAAGGCTCTGGTTTGGGGGGGGGTGCAAAACGCATAAACTAGATGTCAGCAGGGGCGCACCCAGCGAGATCTCGTCCGCTCCTTCGTGATCGGATAGCTCTGGTTGGGTTTGTGTGCATGTACACAAAAGATGGCTTGTGCTCCTGATATGTTGTCCATACATGCCTTCGCCTTCAAGTTAGGACGAAATACCAGTAAATATATAGGGCAATTGACAAAAGATCATTCCCGGTTTTAAAAAAAAGACCCTTCCCCTATAATTTGCTCACCGTCGGCGCGCGAACTGCCCAGTCTGCCTGGTGCTGCCTCCGCCCTTGTCAGCAGTGAAAGTTTACATGTACTGTATTGTGCTGTGATTCAACAAACAATAGAATTAGATGATATACATAGTGTGTTGCAACTAAGATGCAGAAATTACGGGGTTTTATGTGGAAGGTAAGATGCGCAAATTGATCCTCGAGTGACTGTACCGAACGCGGACAATGTAATTTTGCGAAGAGGGGAAAGGAAAACAAAAGGACGTTCGTACACGTCCAGCAATGGCTGGCAGCAATAGGATCTGAGGGCATGCTTGCAAAATGCAACAGCAGCAGGGCTATACATGCAAAAAAAAAAGAAGCCCGCAGCTCGTCTCTACATCCTTTCCTGAATACTCTGGGGGCAGTCCGTACTCCGCCGCGCGTCCCATCCTATGGAGGAGGTGCGGGCCGCCGTGACGGCGCACCTGGACCAGGTGTCGGGCCTCGTCGAGGCGCTCTCTTCCGAGCTCCGCCGCGGGATCGGGCCCGCCGCCGACAGCTTGCTCGCCTTCGTCCACGCCGTCGACTGGACGGTACTCCAGATCCCCCCAAGTGTGGATCACAATATCACCACCAATTTACTCCCTTTTATTTCTCGCTCTCTTTTTTGGAACTAATAATTCGCGTGCATTGTGTTTGTGCGCGTGAGACGGTTTCAGGAGCCATGGCTGATGTGCTTGATGGCATTCCATGCGATTCTGCTTCTCGCGGCCGTCGGGTTGAGGAGGAATGGCAACTTCCATCTCTTCATGTTGTTTCTTGCTTGTGAGTTCTTTGTTGTTCAGTATGATTTATCTATGGGGCAGACTAATACATTATTGTCATGGAAGAGAAGCAATGGTTTTTTCAAGAAGAACAAGAGAGACTTGGACTATGGTTCTGTTTGTAGCAAATATGATCTAGTTTGTGGTGGGTTTGGTTCGTTTGATGCTTATCGGAATGCACGAAGCATTTGAGATGATGTGGTGCTTTATTAGCTATTCTTTTGCACTCAACTTTATAATAAGATAAATATTTCAACAGCTTCAGCAAATAAGTGCCAGTTTAATTTGTACCCCCTCAATTATGTATTAAAAGTCTAATTAGCCCCAAATTTGCACTCATTCCCCCCAAATTTGTATTACTTCATTCTAGCTCTTACGGTCTTACCACAAGAAGTCAAGAATTACGGTTTGGCAAAAAGACTTATTAGCCCTTTTTAAGATGTCTTGGCACAACACACAACATTTATTTAGGTAGGATATTGCAATTGAATGAAGTTTATCGGATAGAAAGAATATGGCAATATTTGTCTAGGAAAGGTAGAGCTTATAATGCTAAACAAAAGTACAAGAATATAACAGCTTATAACGTGAAACAAAGGGAGCATGGCATAAATGATCAATTTTAATTACTTTTGCAAAATATGTGGTATTGGATGATTACTAGTGCGTGCTCCTGGAATTCACATAAAATTGTTACTGTCTTGTATATAACTTGAAGCTATTGTGACTTAAATAATTTCCTTTGGATTTGGAACAAGACATAAATGATATCATATTATCATGCAACACTAGGTTGCAATAAGATCCTAGGATAGGAGCCTGACATTTTGATTTGGTCCCGTTCTGATTGGTACCATGGTTGCCTGTGCAGATTCAGGAGTGTATCTGGCTGAAAAGATTAACAGCTACCTGGGAGAGCACTGGAAGAGCTTTGCCAGCCGGAATTACTTTGACAGTGCTGGAGTTTTCGTCTCTGTCGTTTGGTCTGGCCCCCTTATCTCTGTATCTATCGTCACTGTGGTTAGTAAAAATACCTTGCATGTCCTGAAGTAAAATTTTCTGTTAATTAGAATCTGCTATTTGATTGCAGTTCAGCTTATGTTTATATTTCAACTGTTCCTGTTCATTCCAGGTTAGCTCTCTCATGACATTATGTTGTTTGATGGTGAAATGGAAGAGAGCAGAACTAAGGCATCGGGCTCGGCTTGCTCGTGACAAGCAGGATTGACAGAAAACTTCCTTATTATGGTAGAATGGATGGTTTTAGGCATACTATTTCATCAGAAACTTTAGGCATACTACTTCATCAGAAACCCAGAGTCAGTATCTTGTTCTGTCTTGTTTTGTCTTGTCGTTGCACTATGACCAGGGGATGTAATTTTGTTTAAAATTGAATGCGATAAATTTGCAAAACCACATATTAGTACAAGTTTTATTTGCTATGAACTTGTAGATGGCCATTCCATGGTGCAATAGTCTTTCAGTCAAGTTTAATGGTAAGTACTAGATGAAATTTGAAGTATAATACGAGAGGCCCATAATAGGAAAATAAACAGAGCAAGCAAAATGTAGGGAGGTCTTTTACTAATTCCCCTAAACAGAAACTATAGAAACTAAAAGGAATTTAATCATTGCATAGTACTACGTCACAATTCTCAACTCGATCTTTTATTATATTTCCCTAAAGGCATCAGTGCACAAATACGTGAATATTGCCAGGATTTTACATATTACAAATGAAACAAATTTGTGTAGGGGTGGCCACAATTTCTTTAGCTTCTTAACCATTTAGCTGGCAAATAATTCCTGAACTTTTTCCTAAACAAGATAAAACCTAGGGTGCCAAGCAAAGGCCAAGATGTTACAACAGCAATGTAAGCAAGCAACCAGACCGACCTCCCCTGGGATCGAGTGAGCTGGTTAATGGATTTCTTAACAGGGGTACAACAGCAATGTAAGCAAGCAACCAGACCGACCTCCCCTGGGATCGAGTGAGCTGGTTAATGGATTTCTTAACAGGGGCAATGTCATCTTGGATTTTATTTGCATATAGGTCTCGATGCTCTGATGCTCTTGTGACCCTACAGGGCCTTGGGCGGGCTTTGCATTCTCTTCCGAGCTGACTTTATTCTCCACTTCACCGTCACATTCGTTCTGTACTTCTGTGGTGGTTCCATTCTGTCGTATAGCAACCATGCCATCACCGAGTTCCATTTCATCGGCAATCTGGTTACCCAAGGAGTCATTGTTGTTGGCTTGGCACCATCATTTGTTACTGCAACTGCCACTCTTATCACTGGTTGATTCCAACGAAGAGTGCAACCCATGCCCTTCTTTCTGCATTCAAATATGATATGTTATATCATGTTATCGAAAGCTGGTTTGTGATCTAATAATCACCACCTTCTGCCGATGCATGTAAGGGCTATCATGTAGAGCAGAGAGGAACTCGGAAACAGCTCCCACCCACCTATAAAACGTACAGATAGATACAGACGAAATGAGAATCATTGACAGATGACACTATGCACAATTACATAGAATCATAGAAGTCACATCACAAGTAAAAAGACAGATGTGAAATGGAAAGCAAATTGACGAGTGGTATTTAAAAGGACGCAACTTTTGTCCCTGTCCTTGCCCAATGAAATTTCCACACACAACGTAATTTAGGCATTTGCACACCCTAATGCAATTTTATAGAGTATATGCATGCCTGTTACTTTTGTTTATTTAAAATACACTAGACATTTTAAACTTCGACACACACACACCATCCCCTGTTGGGATCACTGCCCCCTGCCAAATGTCTGTCTGTACAAGTTTCTTAGCTGAGGGAAGGAACAAGCAGGTGACTCTTTTGTAAAAAAAAAAAAAAAAAACTTACCATAGCCTTCCAGCAGTCAGGCGGCCTAGAAAAAGGCAAGATGACCACCATTAGGTGTAGTCAGGATCAAGAAACAGGTACTGGGCAAAATCCCGCTCGGAGGCCATCATCCCGTTACCAGCCGGTAACAGAAATCCTGAGAAAAACTAGGTCGAATTTTGTCTGAATAAATTTGAATTTGGGATCTAACCGCCGGGATTTTGAATTTGAATCTAAATTTGAAATTTTCCGGCTGGAATTTTGAATTACCTACCGGTAACTGCAAGTAAATACACTACAATACAAATTTGAGTATGGTAGGACTGCCTGATATTCCTATACTGTCTTATCCGCGTTGCCTTGCCATCGATGACCACAGGTAAAATATCCATTTCAATCTCCTTTTCCCCATGTAAAAGCTGTAAACCTCGAGGCTCCGACCCTTGCAGCTGCTGGTGATCACCTAAACAGCAAACCCTGCAACCCTTGCTATTACTATCACTGCCAGCAACATGCATTTCAAGCTGCCCATGTTCCATCAAGAGGTGAAACCAAATGCAGCTGCAGTCCATGCTACTGGTGAGGCCACAATTACCATAATCAAACTCATAAGCTCAATACCATCACAGCCTGCAATGGATGTGATGAAGCAAGAGGCCCAACTGCCCAACGTGGGGATAAACACCATTCTATGCTTTCTGTATTTTGTTATCTGGTTGCTAACTATAACTAACTGATGGTTTGCGATATAAATAAGTGTCTAAATTTGGAGTCCTCTTGGCCAATCTATGTCTTTTCTTGGTTCCTGAGATGAGTACTCTGTAACTCTGTATATTGATAGTACTGCCGCTGCAGATTTTATTTCAATTTTTGAATTTTCCATTGTTAAGTTCAGAGTTTCATTGCGAACACTAGGTGATGTTTGGTGAAATGGTTGGGGTTTTGGTGTGGTTCTTATGGAAGAGAGTTTGAAAATTGTGCCCAACACAAATTAGAGGTACTTCCATACTCCCTCCTGTCATAAAAGAATGTCGTTTTAGAGTATGTACAGTCAAATTTTCTAAACTTTAGCTATTGATATATTTTTCAATATTTAGATTCAACACATAAAAATAGTATGTATAGATTTAGATTCAACACATGTGCAGCATGGGCTTATACTTAATTTATTGCCCAGGATCATGGTGGAAGGCTTAAAGTTTTTATCAAGCTTTTCTGTTTAGCAAATCTGATAATACAAAAGTCATATCCATTGACATTATTACATAGATTAGTTTAATTATCTGCCCATAATTCCAGTTGCTGTCTCTGATCAGAGGATCAGTAAATGAAGTGTACACCCTGCAGTTGCAGCACCTGTACAGTTGTACTATAGGAGGATCACAATTCACAACTACTAAGAATTTGCTACAGTACCCACTCCTAGCTTAAGGCGCAGATGACAGATCAATTAAAGATCACAAGATCAAATAACCAAACTACTAACAAATACTCCAATTATTGCATGATTGTGTTCATACAACCTACTTTTGAAGTGAAGTGTGGACCTTTCTTAGAGTAATCAAGTGCCTTACCAGTTCAGTTGGTGTCTAGTTTGTCCTCTACTATAGAGTTAGAGGTTGTCAGCAACAGTTCCACCAAAAGTTCTAAACACATTTTAGGTTTCACGTGGATTGTGTTAGAATCCAAACATTACGAACCCATGCAAACAAGCCTTAAGGGGACATGGTCAACAAATAACAAAATATAGAGCTACCAAGATAACAGAGAAACAACGATCCAGCCAATCAGTAGTTCACATTTATCTCATTTCCAAATTAACCAAAAGCAGAAATTCTTCTAGATGTCCACAAAATCAACAATGCCCCCTCGTTGCTCACTACTAGCGGACGAGTGATGCAATGTACCTTTTCATCATGCACCAGGAGCATTCTCTTCGGCACCTCGATGCCACCGTGGATGACTTCTACCAGCAAATGTTTGAGGTGCAGCGTCAGCTCAACTCTCTGGGGTCGGATGTCTGCCGGACTTGTCCGTGCTATGTGCGGCTCTGCACTCACCAGGAGACTCACCGTCTCTACGACTTTCTGACACGGCTTCGCCCTGAGTTCGAGACTGTGCGTGTTCAGCTCCTAACTCACCACCCGTGCCAGACCTTGGCAGAGGCTCTCACAGTGTTTGTGCTAAGAAGACTCGTTATTGTGACGTGACTCAAATACAGGTTGTCTTGTCTGCTTCAATGCCTACTCTTTCGCTTGTTTCTTAAGTACAAACCGTGATCCCTTCAGCTCCCAACACACCAATGGTTGCTGCCTCTACTATGAGTCTCCAATGCACCTACTGCCAGTGTGACGGCCACAGGTATCAGGACTGTTACAAGCGAATGAGGGACCAGGGTCGTTAGGGTGGGAGTCCCCCGAAAGGCTCTGGAGGTTCCTTGCACTCAGGAGATGCCACCTCTCGCTAGGGCTCCTCCGATGACGCCACGCAGCAGCTCCTCTCCCTACTCCAGCGCCTTGGTGTTGGCTCGTCCTCATACTCCTCAAGTTCTGCTCATCTGGCTCTTGCTTCTTAGCAGTCTTCCTCGCCTCCACCTCCTCTCTCGTTAGGTATATTATCTCTGTGGATCTTGGACTCTGGTGCTTCCTTTCACATGACACCAGATTCTACACACCTCACTTCTGTGAGTCCCACAGCTCTTCCTTCCACTATTCAGACTGCAGATTGTACATCTTCCAATTGCAGGCCGATGCACCCTTTCCACTTCTTATTTTCATGTTCCAGCAGTCTCTCATGTTCCTGGCTTACTATACAGCTTATGTCAGTTGGTCAGATCACTGATCACAACTAGTGTGTTGTTCTTGAGTCTGACTCTTGTTGTGTTCAAGACCGCCGCACGGGGACTCTGCTTGGTACTGGCCCTCGGCATCATGATTCGTAGTGTCTTTGGGACTTTCGACTGGCTGCATCTTCCTTCTGTTGTCTCCACCAGCCAGTCAGCTACTACTACCACTTCTAGTATTGTCGTGTCCTCCACTATTTCCTTTACTCAGCGGCACCATCGTTTGGGTCATCTCTGCGGATCGCATCTATCGTCACTAGTAAGTTGTGTTCTTGGGTCTATTTCTTGGGACACCTCTTTACATTGTATGGATTGCAAGTTTGGCAAGCAACTGCAGCTCCCCTATCCCTCCAGTGATTCTGTTTCTACTCATTCTTTTGATCTTGTTCACTCCGATGTTTGGGGTCTGGCTCCCTTCGTTTCGAAAGGGGGTCATCGATACTATGTGAGTTTTATTGATGATTATTCTCGTCATACTTAGATCTACTTCATGTCCTCTCGCAATCAGGTTCTCTCTATGTACCAGATGTTCGCCACCATGGTTCACTCTCAGTTTGATTCGGTCATTCGCATGTTTCGTGCTGACTCTATTAGCGAGTACCTGTCTACTGCTTTGCATCGTTTCTCACTGAGCAGGGTACTCTAACCCAGTACTCTTGTCCTGGTGCTCACGCACAGAACGGTGTCTCTAAGCGTAAGCATCATCACTTGCTTGAGACAGCTTGCACTCTCATGCTTACCTTTTCTAGTCCACCTCACTTCTGGGTTGAGGTTGTCTCCGCTGTTGCTTTCCTTATCAACATGCAGCTTTCCACTACTCTTTAGGGTTCTACTCCTGTTGAGCGTCTCTACGGTCGAGCTCCAGAGTACAATCACCTTCGTAGTTTTGGCTGTCTACTTCATCCTTCTTCCACCTCGTGAGTGCACTAAGTTGAATGCTCAGTCAGTTGAGTGTGTTTTTCTTGACTACAGTCTTGAGCATAAGAGTTATCGTTGCTACAACTCTATTGCTCGTAGGATGAGGATCTCTTGGGATGTCACTTTTGACAAGTCCCGACCTTACTACTCCCGTTCCCCCACGGTCAGCTCAGATTCTCTTGTTGAGTCGATCTCCTTTCTGACTTTTTTGACTCTCAGTTTTCCACTACTGTTTCGCTTCATTCTCCACCCTCGCTTCCCTCTCCCCTGGCTCCACTTGTTCCCCCTTCGCCGGAGGTTCCTTCCCATTCTTTTGTTGAGATTTCACCCTTTCCCCTGCACTACTCTTGCCGTCCTTGGCCTACTCCTTCTATAGTTGAGCTTCTGTCTTTGCTAAGCCCTGTTCCCAGCTCTTCTTCTTCGTCCTTGCTGGGTCCTACTCCACCTTCTCCTCCCATATACGATCTCCGTGATCGTCACACTGTAAGGCCTCTTGAGCGCTACGGCTTTGCAACCGCTGCTCTTTCTGAGCCTACAACCTACCATGAGGGTGCTGCTCACCTTGAGTGGCAGCTCGCGACGTCTAAGGATATTACAGCTTTGGAGCATACTAGCACTTGGGATCCTGTGCCCTTACATACGCGTCACTCCTATCACTTGCAAGTGGGTGTACAAGATCAAGACCCGCTCGGATCGTTCCTTTGAGCGCTACAAGGCTCGTCTTGTGGTATGCGATTTTCAGCAGGAGTATGATCGTGATTACGATGAGACCTTCGCTCCTGTCACTCATATGACCACTGTTCACACTCTCCTTGCTATGACCTCTGTTCGACAGTGGCCCATCTCTCAACTCAGGGGCAGATCTGGGCCTCGGGCCTCGGGGCAATGGCCAGAGGCCCAGAGTAAAATTGCCATATCAAATTCAGCAAAAAACAAGAAAAAATTGATTTGGGCCAAAAGTAGCTGGCCAGGCCCGAGGCCTGGCCCATGGCTGGCTACGCCCCTGTCTCAATTGGACGTCAAGAATGCCTTTCTCAATGGCGAGCTGTGTGAGGAGGTTTACATGCAGCCACCCCTGGGTATTCTATCCCTGATGGTATGACTTGTCGCCTTCGTCACTTTCTATGGGCTCAAACGAACCCTTCATGTTTGGTTTGATCGCTTCTCCTCTGTTGTCACTGCTGTCTGCTTCTGCACCAGTGATCACGACCCTGCCATCTTTGTACACACCTCTCCTCGGGGTCGGACGCTCCTCATTCTATATGTGGATGATATGATCATTACTGGAGAAGACTCTCAGTACACTGCCTTTGAAGGAGCGTCTCAGTGAGCAATTCTTGATGTCTGATTTGGGTAATCTTCGTTACTTTCTTGGGATTGAGGTCACTTTTATGCCTAAAGGCTACTAACTCTCCCAGGAAAAGTATGTTCAGGATATTCTTGCTCGTGTTTGTATCACTGGTCAGCGTATGGTGGATACTCCTATGGAGCTTGTTCACATTCAACCTATTGATGGTGAGCCTCTTAAGGATTCCACTCGCTACTGCCATCTTGTCGGGAGCCTCGTCTACCTTGAGATCACTCGACCTGACATTTCACACCTAGCTCACATCCTAGGTCAGTTTGTCTCTGCTCCCACCCAGCTACACTACAGTCACCTTCTTTATGTTCTGCAATATCTTCGTGGGACCATCACTTGTCGCTTTTTCTTTCCTCGCTCTAGTTCTCTGCAGCTTCAGGTGTACTCTGATGCGACCTGGGCTAGTGATCACTCTGATCGCTGATCTCTACCTACTTATTATGTTTTTCTTGGTTCCTGTTTGATCCAAGAAGCAGACTGTTATTTCCCGTTCGAGTGCTGAGGTTGAGTTGAGAGTCATGACGTCGTTGACAGCTAAGATCACCTGACTTCGGTGGCTACTTGAGATTTCGGTATTTCAGTTTCTGCACCGACTCCTCTCTTATCAAAGAGTACTGGTGCGATCAGCATTGCTTGAGATCTAGTGAAGCATGAGCTCACCAAGCACATTAGAATAGATGCTTCGTACATGAGATCGCAGGTGCAAGACCAAGTTATTGCTCTACAGTATGTGCCTTTGGAACTTTTGTTAGCAGATTTTTTCAAACTAGAGTTCAACATAGTTTCTACTTCTTCAAACTCAATGTTATTGATCTACCATGAGTTTAAGGGGAGTGTTAGATATGTATATAGCTTTAGGTGTTCTTTGCCTATTCACCTAGTCTGTACATAATATATTGGCCTTTTGGCCCTTTGAAATAGATTAAGGCTCATTCGAACATGTACAACCACGTGACTCGAATGGCTTGCACCTACAGTTTAGAAGCTATCCCAGGGCCCTAGATATATAGGGTGTAGGGAATGCAACCGTTGTGACCGTGAGCTCAGTTCACCAATAGTGGCTCCTAATGATTTGCCAACAAAGAAAAGAAGTTTCAACTAAGATCATAAACACTCATTTAACTGATATATGTTACATCTTGGACTTCTTGCTATAAGGACTAAGGTCCAAAATGAAAACTATCTATCACCATTATTGTTTGTTGGTTCATAAGTCAAACAAGGACCCTCGGATTGTCTCATCTGAAAAATTCAAAATTGTTTCAAATAATGATCTGAGGTGTTGCAAAGAAAGATCTTCTAAATGGTTGAGAAGTAGATAGGTAAAGCATCATGGCCAAATAATAATCAATGTGAAAAGGGTTTTTTTCAGTAATTAGTAAACCTTGATTAGCACAAAAAGATGGGAATGTATCAATAAAGGTTAAGGCAGATCATACATAATGAGTCTTTTTTTAATGATTAGCGAGGCAAAGAGACTACAAATAAAAACTACACGTGTAATCAAGACCGATGCATTCACCTATTCCCTCCATACCGATCTGAAAACCTGGCAACTTTTTTGTAGGATCGAAAATGATAGCAAAGCAATACACGTGTGAAATAGAACCGAAATATTTAATAAACTTTTCCTCCATTAGTGCGACAGCATGACCTAAAAGGGGATCCTTCCTAGATTTGGCAATCTTATCTGCAATTAACCAAATAAATTCTATAACTAAGGGAGAGGTAGGGTAATAAACACCAGATAATATCTTTGTTGCTTTATAAAAGATTTTAAAACTCTCGAAAATGACTAGCAATCTGCCAATATGAATTAGTAACTACCAATTCATTGTCTTGAGAGTTAGCATTGACAAAAACGGAAATAATATGTTCGTACCCTTGTAACTTCGTTAACATGATATTGGTCGAGTTCCACCTTACCTTCTTGTCAAGACCAAAATTTCTTGGCTCCTTCCCATTGGCCACCCAGTACTCCGCAAACCTGGCTGCCACTTGTGGGGAATTTGTGAGGTAGCGAACGGCGTCGCGGACATTGTTCAAAAATCCGCCAATCGCTTGCATATCATATTGAACAACAAGGTTCAAGATATGACATACACATCTCTGATGGAGAACATAACCACCAATATATGTCTGCAATCTTAGGGTGAGGATGTTCATAGCAGTCGTGTTCGCTGATGCGTTATCAAGAGTTATAGAAATAATCTTATTATCTATCTTAAAATCACCAAGTACGTGTAGTATACGCTCGGCAATGGCCTCTCTCGTGTGTGATTCGTTAATTACCTTAAACCCTATGACTCTCTTGTTTAGCTTGTAATTGTCGTCTAAATAATGAGCTACAACACTAAGGTAGACACTTCTCTGGTGTGATGATGTTCAAATGTCTGAAGTTATAGCAAAAGAGAACTTAACTTGTAGGAATAGTTCTTTTAGCTCTGCTAGTTCCTTATGATACATCCGTAAAATATCAGATGTAGTGGTTCTCCTACTAACATGTTGGTACTGTGGGCAAAAGCCGCATTAGATCATTCTTTTGATCACGCAACTTTCACCCATCCTAATCGGTTGATCTTTCGCAACAATATATCTAACAATTTCCTCACGGGTAGAAAGTGGGTTGTATATCCAAGTACTTACAGAGCCATCGGCCTTGAAGTTTAGCTGCATTTGTACTCCTCCCCCTCGGCTCTGCGCCCCGATTTTGCGCAAGCATGCTTTGTAGTGCCGGTTCAAGTGCCCTGTCCCTGCAGCTATACGAGCAGTTAATTTAGCTTAGCAATAATTACATGCTGCAATATATACCGTTTGGCCGTCTTAGATTTCATGGCTCCAGGTCATATGCTTCCAGCAATTCGCCCTTCGTCCAGACCCGCCAATGTTGCCGTCCGTGGACGCGGGAGAGAACTCTGGAGCCCCCATTGGCTCCGGGCCGCCTTGGGACTCCTCGTAGCCCTCCATACCGTCCATATGACGGTCATCCATACCGTAGTCTCCCATGCTTGGCGAGAACTGGCGAGCATCAATGGGAGTCGGAGCCGGAGGAGGACTAGGGAAGCGGCGACGAGAGCTTACACTAAGTCGTCATGCTACCCTTTTTGTGCTCCAACTCCTCGATAGCATACTGCCCGGTAGCTCCTTGGTGCTCCGACTCCTTAGTAGCATCATGGATGGATGGTGAATACATGGGGAGAGTAGATAGATGTTGAAGAAATAAGGAGAGTAAATGGATGATGAAGAAATGATAGTGGATGAATGGTGAATAAATGAGTGTATGTATGGTGAAGAAATGAGGCATGGTGAGTTGATTTTTATAGACACGGTGAGTTGCTCTCGAACGTTGCTCACAACGATCACTCACCAGTCTCCGAACGTTGCTCACAACGGTCACTCACCAGTCTCCCGAACGTTACTCAGTCCCTCGATTGAAACGAAAGCCAAAGGCACTCCCTTTATCTCTCTCCCTCTCTCTCCCCGCCCCCTGGTCTTATCCCACCGGCCTTATCCCCCAAGCTCTCTCTCTCTCCCCCTTATCTCCCTCGACTCTCGGTTTCTCCCCCCGGCTCTCTCTCCCCCCTTATCTCCCCCAGCAGCAGACCGCCTCTCTCGGTCTCTCCATCCTGCGGCTCCTCCCTCCCGGCCTGTGGCCCGCCGTCCCGCGGGAGGCGACGAGGCCGAGGCAGGAGTCGCAAGGAGGCGGCGAGGCCGAGGCAGGAGGCGCGAGGAGGCGACAGTAGGAGTCAGGACGAGGCAAGTGGCGGCGGGAGGCGACGAGGAGGCGGCGGTCTACTACGGCCCGATTCTCGTCGCTGCCTCCTGGTGCGGCCCTCGCCTCCGCCCTATGTGCACTGGCTCGCCCGGCCCGACCTCCGGCCGCCTCGATCCTCCGCGCATGGCACATGGCAGTGCCCGCGCCTCACCTCCTCTCCCGGCTCTCCTCTTCTCTGTGCATGGCACATGGTGACGGCGGAGGCGATGAGGAGGCGGAGCGGCGGAGGCGAGTGGCGCCGCGCCGGCGTGCGAGCGTGCCAAGCGTCTTTGGCGTGCCGAGCCGGCCGAGCACGCAGACGCCACACCGGACCGTGCCGCGCCGCCGTCATGCTATCTTCGAGCCCGGCCCGCCGCCGTCCGTCTGCGTGCAAGACGGCCCGCCACGTGGCATGCCTGGCCGTGCTTGGGCCGTGCCGAGCCGACCGGGCCTCGGGTGGGCACGGAATGACCCGGCCCGACTCCCACCTCTGCTAGAAGCCACCACCTAGAGCCGGATGGGAAGACGACGACGAGATCCCAACACCGCCAACAACCTCGACGACCTCGATGCCGGGATCTCCTGCACCACAATGACCTCAACATCGGCCCTGTGCCTTCGCCTACGCTGCCACTCGAGATCTGGAACCACTGAGAGTCATCACCGCCGTCGTAGCTTTAGATTTAGAGATTGTCGTTGTCAATCAAGCTCGCAGCGGTGGTTGTGGCGGCGGAGCAACAAATCAAGTGGCAGAGGCGGTGGTGCGAGAGAGAGAGAGAGAGAGAGAGAGAGAGAGAGAGAGAGAGGGACAAAAGGGAACCGAGAGAACCAGGAAGGGGAGGGGATGATGGTGAGGGAATTTTTTATCCTGGCGCGGGTCCATTGGCAGGTGCTAAACATTGCAGAGAGAGAAAATTAGAAACTAAGCCTGTGTATACGTGGCAGTGAGGTAGAAAAATTAACCCATCTACCATTATACATGCCGTGCAGCTTAAAAAAGGCGATAGAAACTGACACGTGGGCACAATACTGGAGTTGCAAAACCATCTACGGAGTACCCCCACTTCGTCCGCTGTAGCCTAAGGATCTGGGAAATCAGTCTAAGTCACTCTCAACAACAGCAAACCAATGAAACTAATACTACCAACAGGTCAAAGTTTTGGGCGTCTATTTGGAACGCATGGATTTTGCAGGAATTAGTGTGATTCATGCACGATTTCTCAAATTCTAAGGTTCCAAACGGGACCGAGCTTATACAAACGTTCATATACAGCACCAAATCACCCCAAACTACCTAAAAAATTTCGAGAAGATTAGATCAACACATTTGTTAGCCATCATATGAAAACAAACGTGTACGCTTTAGTGTGTTACACACTTCAGAAACAAGCTTGAAAGTGTATTCATCGGAAGTATAGGTGATACATCTCTTATTCTTATACTATAGCCATGAGATGCATTCAGCGGACCATTCCCATACTAGAACAAATCCTTCTCAGTTATGCCTTCACATAAGGTCCATGGTGTGGGTTGTGCCAGCATGTCCACCCTGAGTGCCAGCCCCAGGTCCATGGAGCTGGTAAGTCTGGCTTGGCACAACCTGAAGAACACCTGGTTGCTCTGCAAATCAAATCAAGAGCCAACAGACAAGTTAAAGAAAAAGCCCACAAAAAAAAGTGAAGAGGAACATTTACCAAATATTGCTTCTCTAATAGAAGACTTCAGCATATCCAGGACAAAAACATCTCGTAGTCACATGAGATTGGCATGTGCATTACAAAAGCCTTTCTCAGATTAATGATGGATAGGAGTATAACTGAAATTCGGTAGTCCTGATAATTGGAATTGAATGCCAATAAAATGCATTGATATTTGATCCTATCGTGTTAGAAGTATCAGTTGAAAACAAAATTTGTAAAACCCACCGCGAAAAAGTGAAAATTAGCGTATATAATTCCAATAAATGAACAAATATAAGTCCAGGTTCACAAGAAAAAAAGTTTAATTCCCAAACACCTTATGAGAACGGAAAGTCTGTATTTCAAGAACAGTTAGGACTATCATTCATATGATTCTTCACTGTGAGATAAGTAGGATGTTAAATTGGTAATCATACAAATGTCCACAGGAAACAGCAAGACCAAACGTCCTATGATAAATATAACACCAAACTACCATTTCTGGTGCCGTTTCGAAGGGGTTGATTATATAAGAAGATGCTCCAAGCACTTATTTCAGAGGACTTAAGGCGCTTATAGCAGCTCTAAGCTACAATCCCCCAAACAAGCTCTTTGTAGCTTGTGATTTGTGAATTCGCACTGAAATCTTCTACCGTGAGAGAAATGCGTGATTGCTTCCCCAATTCTTAATTGCTTATGAGTGTAGACTAAAATGTCAAGAGAGTACTAGAGTTGGCATCCTATAACACAACCAGGGCGGAGCCAACCCTCTGGGCAGGGTGGGCACTTGCCCGGGCTTTGATCTAGCAAGCCATTAGAGGCGGCGGCCAGCCCTAACTCCCCACCTCCCTCCTCGCAGGGGCAGTGGTGGAAACCCGAGCGGAGCGCGGCCAAGAGGGCGAGGGCGAGGTTAGGGTCCGGCTCGGAGGAGATGGTGGTGTCCAGGTCGCACGTGGTGAAGTCCGGGTGGAGGCACGTGACCCATGCCACCCATGCTGCGATCTGCTCGTCTGACGACGTGCGGGGGACTAGGGCTTTGGGACGGGCGCGGAGACCTGGGGATCTCCGGAGGAGGATGTGGTGGTGAAGCGGTGGGGGTGTAGGAGGCGGAGGTGGCGGCAGCGGCGGCAAGGAGTGCCATAGGATTGTACTTGTCAGTTTTGATCGGCCGCTCGGTCCGCGACAGCCTCTTCGCTCCCTCCAGGTAGTAGCGGCGACGACGAGCAATCCTAACTCCCCACCTCCCCTCCTCGCTCCCTCCAGGCGATGGTGGCGGTGACGAGCAGTCCAACGAGGTGTCTGGCAGGTGAGTGGCTGAGTAGCGAGGGTGCAACTAGGAGGTGGCGAAGACCGGCGAGGCAGGCAGGGAGGTGCGCACAGCCAGGAGCGGCCAAGAGGCGCGGGTGAGGGCGTGAGGCGGCGAGCCGCAGGTGCCGGGTGGGAGGCTGCCAAGGCGTTGACCACAGGCCCGCGTTGAACCCTAGTTCCCCAATTCTCCCCATTCCCCAATGCGGCAATGCCCAAATCCCAATTTTGATCTTGCTATTTCTGTATTGGATTGAAATTTGAAGAGTTCTTTTGCACTGTTAGACATTGTAATATGTTCTTTTGCAGCTTCGATCGATGGAACAACACCAAACGGAGACAACAGTGGCAAATCGTCACCCACAGGTGAAGCGATGCTCATCAGAGGGAGCAGTGGAGGACGAGTGGCCTGACGGCCGGACTAGGAGGCTATGACGACGACATGCGTAGGACGGATTTGAGGAGTGAGGATGAGGCGTGGGACAAGGCGGGTGGGAGGTATTCACTTGAACACCCAATTTTTTTTGACGAAATACCACGTATATAGTAGGTATATTACACATTCTATATATCTTAAGTAATAAAACATTCTATATATCTTAAGTAATAAAGATTCGGGTTTAACCCGCAAGGGAAAATCGTCCCACCGAGTACACACACGAAAAAAAACCTCGTTCGCTACAACGCCCTCGCCCCTCCGTCCCTCCCTCGCATCCGCACCTCGCCCCGCCTCGCCGCCCTCGCTCACCGCCATGCCCCCTGCCCCTAGGTCCTCTAGCTGTCTCCGCTCGCGCTGGCGCCAAGGCCAGCTGACCCGCCAGTGAGCCACAACCTCCTTGTGTCCGATCCACACTCTCCCCCTGTGATCGCCGCGCCGTCAGTCCCTCGCGTGTCGTTGCCATGCTCGCCGCGCGCCTCGCCCCTCGATCCGCCCGCCCCGCCTCAACCGCCGCGATCCTCGACTTAACGCCTCCCGTCGCTGCTTGCCCACAACGACTGTCACATCCAAGCCGCACTCCCCCCTACAACCGTCCCTCGCCTATTCCCCTCTCTTCGTCATCTCTAGCGTGCTTCCTCATCGCAACCACCTCGCCCCACCCCTAACGCATATATGCACCCCGTGATTTTCCTTCGCCAGGGAGTCGGACCGGAGGGATGCAAGCAAGCGATGGCGATGCGTGGCGCCAAGCAAGCGATCAAGGCATACGTGGTCAGACCGACGCCCTGCGCGGTGGTGGTTGCCAAGCGATCAATGGCATACGGTGTGTCGATTCACGATTCTGCACGGCCACGGTCGGTCGAATCGAAAACCGGCGGTTTTTTCCGCTTAGCAAATTCAAATTCTAGTTTTCAAATTTTGGTGGTTTTAAACAAATTCAAACGAATTTCATCCGTGTCAGTCTCTTCTAGGCCACCACGAGATTTCTATCCTTGGTTGTACCACGTCGTGTCAGGTCTCTTCTAGGCACCACCGTCGCCCCCGCGCAAGGTGCCGAGGCAGAGGCGCTACCGCCGCCCGTGCAGCTGGGAGAGGTCACCGAGGAGGAGCTCCGACAGTACGACGGGTCCGACCCCAAGAAGCCCCTCATCATGGCCATCAAGGGCCATATCTATGATGTCATACAGAGCAGGTCTCTTCCTTACCCCGAAACCCTATCTTTTCCTTTGTAATCGTAGTTCTGATGCTTCGATTTTGGGATGTGGTTGTCCAGTTATCTTGTAGTCCGAGAAAGATGAGGCGGCTCCGGGCAGCGCTGGTTTGGGCGAGGCTGCTCCGGACGATGAGGATGAGGCGACTCCCGAGGAAGACGAGGCACGGGATCTAGATCGATCCCGCTGCCGGTGCAGTGCAGATGAGCAGCTGCTCCGGACCTACCGACCCGAGCAGAGAAGAGATTGGAGTCCAACGGCAGCGGCGGCTGTAGTTTGAGGAAAATAGGGTTAGGGTTCTGATAAACCATGCTCTGATACTATGTTAGAATATCTTGAGGCTAGAGTTTTGCTATTCACAACTATACATTTTATTCATCAATTGAGAAGGTATATATAGATATTTTACATGGGCTACATGGGCCATATACAACACTTTTAACACCTCCCTCGTCCATTTTGTTTACAATGCGACCCTTGGCGTGGTCTACCTCCCCACCCCATCCCGCACCGCCTCCTCCCCGTGGGCTCGCTCTCCTTTCGCCTCCGTCTCCGCTTGTGTCTCCTCTTCGTATCGCGGCGTCGCTGCCTCCCCTCCCTTCCTCGGCACCACTGCCTCCTGCGTTCCCTCTTCCCACACCCGCCGGCCATCATATCCTCCTCTTCCGCGTGCTGCATCCTCCCATAGCCGCCTCTCCCTTCCTACATTGCATCTGTATCCTCCCCACTGGCACCATTGCCGCACTGGCCCCCTCCTCCGCGCCACCGCGACGTGCCTAGCGGAGGCTGTGGAGACCAGTCATGGCTAGGGTTCAGGACAGAGGAATGTGGTTGTCCATGGGGGTTGGAGACGAGCAACATGTCCAAATCTCGCCATCTCCGACCAAGGTGGCGCCAAATCCACCCATCTCCGTGCACGACACTGCTGGATCTTGCTATTCCCGACGACCGGATGCGCGTGGGGAGGAAGCGGCGGTGGCGTGGGCAGAATGTAACGGCTGCACAAGAAAGGGGAGGCAGTAGAGGGCGAACTATGTGTCGAGGTGGCGACGAGATGCAATGGGACGACAGGGAGCGGGTGCGGCGACAGGTCGCAGGCCGCACAAAGTGCACGCGACACAACACAGGTGCATCCCTAATTCCCAAATCTTAAATCCCAAATTCCCAATTCGACAATTTATTTAGTGTTTTTTAGTCCTTATTGGTGAATGAATCATGCATTTTGTAAAATGTAGATAGTAGAGCTTTGAAAAATGAAAATGAAGTATGTAGATTTGATATCTTTGGAAATCTTTGTGGGATAGAGCTAGAAAGAGACAAAGATAGCTTCCACGTCGACACCCAAACCGGTATCTATCGAAAGAAGCCAATATTGAACGATATTTTATTAACCCCGAACACCCAACTTGGAAATGTTGGGTCCGCCACTGGGGTGGGAGGCCGCAGCGGAAGAAGGCGTCGGTGCGGGCACGGCGCTACGGCGAGGTGCCGAGTAGCAGGTGCAACACTACAACAGAATGTCAAGTGATTCATTCCCCATCGCCTCCAAATCTCAATTTTACACTTTTGCTAATTCGGTTAGTCATAGATTGAGATTTGAGATTAGAGACGGTGAGAGTATGAGACAGAGTTAGTTCTTCTTACACTTGTGCTAATTCGGTTAGGCATCAATTTTTATTTGAGATTAGAGACGGTGAGAGTATGAGACAGAGTTAGTTCTTCGTGTTCCTGGCTTTTTTGTGACATGTTAGCCATATTTAGATTTGCCCTGGCTAAATTTTTGTCCAAGTGTCACCTACCATACATATTAAGTCCAAGCATCCAATAATTTACAGCCTCTGGTTGATTTTACAATACAAGATGAAGTGATTTGGCACAACAACGTATTCCGGAAGTGAGCAAACCCGTACGTTTCAGCTCTAGGAAGAATTTGAGCCTCTGATGGGCATCCAGTGATTTGGTACAACCAGAAACCAAGTATATTCCTCTATGCATTTTTCCAATACGGCGGAACGAAGAAGCGAGTATAACTGAAACTCAAGAAAATAGAAGAAAAGGGGTCACTCACTCTTGAGCTCCTCGACCTGCTCGGGGGTGAGCTTTGCAGAGAATCCGCTGGCAGCATGCTTGTAGTGGTAGAGCACGGCGTTCTTGGCCTTCTCCTCGCTGCCAAAAAAAAATCCTCAGATCAGCAAATTTCCATACAATCCAACACGTCTCAGAAAACCAGATTTCTACCAACAAGGCAAATTAGAGCTAATGGAGTCCCCAAAGGCCAAGTTTCTGCCAACAAGCACCACCAGATGGCGCAAATCAGAGCCGAACGGCCGGCGATTCGGTTCGACTCGACGGTACCTGCCGAGGACGGGGGCGAGGGTGCGGATGTGGAACTCCTCGGGGTCGGCGTCCTCGGGGCGGTCCACGTAGACGATGTGCACGGCCGCCTCCTGCGCCGCCGCGGGTGGCGCCTGCTCTGGCTCGGCCGCCATGGCGATCTCGATGAGGGAGCTTGCTGATGCTGCTGCGAGGAAGAAGAGGATGAGGAGGGAGTTGCTATAGCTAAGATGACGCGGGGATTTGGTCTTCATCGCCGTCGATTTCGAGGTGGCTTTCGTCTTTAATAGTCGTGTGCTCGCGTCTCTCTCCGCGTTCGACTGTTTCGCGTTGCCTTATCGGCGAAGTGTTTTTTTTTCTTTGCCCCACAAGTTTTGCAGTTTTGCCCTCAGATTTTTGGTTTATTCGAAAAATGGTTCGTGTAATGGAAAAAAAAACATGAATGGATGTTGTTGTTTTCGCCTTCCACTTCCTGGTGAAGCAATTGGTGTCAGCTTTTCTGAGAAGCCAATGCTAATAAAAAGTTTAAATTAACCTTTTGGCAGCTTGAAGCTGAGGTAGAAGTTCATCGAACGTGACCACCACAAATGGATTTTGTGTGCTTATGAACTGTGGACAGCATACAACACAGCATCAGTTCGCTTGCTGGTGAAGCTATGCTAATCTCAATTGATTGTACAAGTACTATCAAATCCATTAAATCTCGTAGTTTGGTTCCTCTCAATTTTATAAGATCTAGGAAATCGTATAAGTACTTGGATTGTACAGAAGACGTCTGGAGCCTCGACATATGCTATTCACCCGCACATTCAGAGCTTCTACAGCACCACGGACCAGCCCAAGCCCAGAATTCGAGGTTTCACAACCTCACATCTGGAAATAGCATGGAACAAATTGTCATGAACATCTCTTAAATCTTCAATATGAAATCATAACATGAATGATTAACTCCTTCCAACATCATAACACTGTACATACTAATACTTTGTGCATTCTTCTTAGACAGACACTCCCGTGATCCCAAAAGAACTCTCCAAAGCACTGTATATTCAGGTATTTCAAACCAGAATTTGTAGCACATTTTCGTGTAGACTGTCTTTGACATGAGATCATCTGGAGCCTCAACCAAATAGTCCATAGGGCTTATTTAATTAGGTAGCTCCGAGTCAATGATCCTGGAACGGAAGAAACTGGTACAAGGACACAACAAACATGTCAACTTTGCGTAAGTACCGTACTCGTTAATAAGATGGACTGGCACCAATAATCCATTCAGCAAACAATTTAGCCAATCAACTGTCAAGTGCAACCAAATTATTTTGGGCAGCCCAACAAGCACACGAATTACCTGGACTACAGAACATGAAAGTAGGCAATAAATGAGTTAAACGACGACGTTATCCAAATGATGAGTAAATAGGTGGAGATGATTATTTCCATACGTGTGTTATACTTAGGTTTTCTTGGACTTGGAAGGTATGCGCCTGCTTCCATACTGAAATTCGGCAGCTTGCTGACAGGTCTTTCAGCATTTTGCAACCTGTTAGAAAGGAACACAGCTGATAATATACAAGGTGTTATGAATAGCGTTGGTATTCATTGTAAGGTCAATATGTCGATATATATACAAGTACAGGTGTGATATATATGCAAGTAAGCGCTTATACAACGAAGAAAATACACAGGCAATAGTATATATCTAACACCTCCCTCAAACTTATGGTGGATCAACAACATTAAGTTTGGAGAGATAGAACCTGTGCTGAGCTCTGGTCTGCACCTTTATGAAGAAGTCTACCAACTGAAGTTCTGCAAGCACATACTGAAGAGCAACAAACTGGCCCTGCACCTGTGTCCGCATGTAGGATGCATCATAACCAATATACTTTGTAAACTCATGCTTCACCGGATTTGTAGCAATGTTAATAGCCATGTACTATCAGACGAAAGAGGAGTGGGTGTGAAACAGAATCACCAAAATCCTCAAGTAACCACCGTAGCCAAGTAACCTCCGCAGTCAACAAAGCCATACCTAGCAACTCAACCTCAGCACTCGAACGAGAAACTGCCGTCTGTCTTTTAGTCTTCCAAGCAATGATAGAATCACCAAGAAAAACGCAATGGGTAGAAAGAGACCAGCGATCAGAGTGATTACTAAACCAGATGGTATCATAATATGTCTGGAGCTGTAAAGAGCTGGAAAGGGGAAAAACAGACGACAAGTGATGGTTCCACGAAGAAGATGACTATAGTGGAGCCGAGTGGGAGCAGAAACAAACTAACTCAAGATATGCACAGGTACGAAATGTCAGGACGAGTGATACCCAAATAAACAAGACTCCCAACAAAGTGACAGTAGCGAGTAGAATCGTAAGAGGCTCACCATCAGTAGGCGAAGATGAACATTAAGCTCCATGAGAGTCTCAGCGGTGTGCTGATCCGTAAGAGAAACACGATCAAGAAGATCATGGATAGACTTTTCTTGGGACAAATAGAAGCCCTCATGCGTATAAATAACCTCAATCCTAAGAAAGTAGCGAAGAGGACCTAGATCAGACATGAGAAACTGCTCATTAAGACGCTTCTTGACAAAAGTGGTGTACTGAGAATCATCTCTAATAATGATCATATCATCAACATATAAAAGGAGAAGCGTCCGACCACGAGGTGAAGTATGAATAAAAAGAGCAGGATCATGAACACTGGCAGAGAAACAAGCTGCAGTGACAACAAAAGATAAACGATCAAATCAAGCACGAGAAACTTACTTGAGGCCGTAAAGAAATTGACGAAGGAGACAAACCATACCCTTAGAAACAGAATATCTCGGTGGTGGATGCATATAAACCTCCTCACGCAGCTCACCATTGAGAAAGACATTCTTGACATCAAGCTGAGATATGAGCCATGTCCGAACAGGCGCCATGGCAAGAAGAGTGCGAACAGTGGTCATGTGAGCCACAGGAGCGAATGCCTCATCATAATCACGACCATGCTCTTGCTGAAAACCACGTGCCACAAGACAAGCCTTGTAGCGCTCAAGAAAACCATCAGAACGGGTCTTAACCTTGTAGACCCACTTACACGTGATAGGAGTAACATGCGAGGGAAGAGGGATAAGATTCCACGTGGCAGTATGCTCAAGAGCAGCAATCTCCTCAACCATCGCATGCTGCCACTCCTGATGAACAACAGTATCATGATAAGAAGTCGGTTCGGCAAGAGCCGCTAAACAAAAGTGCGTAGGAGGACGAATAGATCGATGATCACGAAAAGCATATCGAGGAGGAGAGACTGAAGAAGATAATCCATCAGAAGAAGATGGCACATCAGGAGAATCCTCGAGTGTAATAGAAAGGATAAGAAGGAACAAGGCCAGGAGGAGCCTTTGGAGAGGGTGGTTGTGGCGAAGGAGACGGTGAAGGAGGCACCAGAGAGGTCAAAAATTAGGATGGAGGTGTGGTGACTATGGGAGTAGCAGGAAAAGTTAGAAAAGAAAGAGGCTCGTTAAGAGATGTTGTAGTGATGGAAAGAGAAGGACGATGATGGAAAGGACGAGACTCATCAAAATAAACATCCCGAGAAACCCGGATCTGTCGGCCAACAGGATCCCAATAACGATATCCCTTATGCTCAGCGCTATAGCCCCGAAAAATGCACTCCACGAACTGAGCGGTCAGCTTGGTGTGCTCACAAGAGGAAAGAAGAACATAGCACACACATCCAAAGAGGCGAAGACTAGAATAGTGAGGAGTCTTACTACCAAGACGCTCAACTGAGATTCCACCTTGAAGAGCAGAAGAATGCTGAATATTAATCAGAAAAGTGGCAGTAGAAACAACATTAGCCCATAAGTGTGGTAGGACGACAGAAGTAAGCATAAGAGCACAGACTGTCTCAAGAAGATGATGATACTTCCGTTCAGCCACACCGTTCTGGGCATGAGCCCCAGGGCAAGAAAACTGAGAGAGAGTGCCCTACTCAGCAAGATAACCACGAAGGACTCTTTACAAATATTCCCCAGCAGAGTCAACATGAAAGACACGAATAGAAGAATCAAACTGAGTACCGATCATGGTGGCAAAAGTCTTATAGATGGATAACTCCTCACTACGAGATGACATAAAGTATATCCATGTGTGGCGAGAAAGGTCATCAATAAAAATTATATAATATCAACGACCTCCTTTCGAAAAGAAAGGAGCCAAACCCCATACATCAAAATGAACAAGATCAAAAGGACGTTGTGACACTGACTCACTGGAAGGATAAAAAAGTTGAAGCTGTTTACCAAGTTTACAACACTGATAATTTAGAGAAACATCACCAGACACAGACCCTAAAATACCACGACAAAGTAAAGAAGATAGACGTGACCCGCAAAGATGTCCCAAACGATGAGGCCACTGAGCAAAAGACGTGGTGGAGGATGCAGCAGAAGCGGAGGACGTGGTAGAGGCGACAAGACTGATAGGGGCAGTGGAGGGAAGACGAAGGCAGTCAAGCTTCCAGAGACGCCATGAGTCACGGCTACGAGAGCCGGTACCAACCAGAGTCCCCGTGCAGCGATCCTGAACAAAACAAGAATCATAATCGAGAATAACACGACAACCATGATCGGTGAGCTGACCGACAGATATGAACTGCATTGTTAGTTTGGGAACATAAGAAACAGCAGGAACATAAAAAGAAGAATTCGAAAGAGTGACTCATCCTGCGACAGAGAGAGAGGTACTATCTGTTGTCTGAACAGTGATAGGATCAGCTAAAGGACAATGGAAGTGAGACTGTTAGAATCAGATATCATATGAAAGGAAGCACTAGAGTCAAGAATCCAAGGTGATATACCTGAGGAAGGAGTAGAAGGTGGTCTCTCACTACAAGATTGTGCAGCAAAACTAGTAGAGCTAGACGGTCAGAAGCAGCCATGCGACGCAACACTGTGAGAAACTCCTGAGAATTAGAAGCACAAGAACTCCTCTAAGAAGAGGAACCATCAGTGCCCTTCGGAGGATGGCCACCACAACGTAAATCCTTCTTCTTCTTGTAGCAGAACTACTCCATATGTCTATGCTTGTTGCAATAGGCGCAGTGGAGTCCCTTACCAATAGCAGCTATCACTGGTGAAGACACAATGGATGATGGGACACTGTAGCAGGTGTAGAAGCTGGAGGAGTTGCCAGAACCGAAGGAAGCGACTGAGACAGTAGCAAACCCGCAATATGAAGGCGAATCTCCTCAGCATGAACAACTGCAAGGACCTCCAATAGAGTCACACAATGGTGGCGCGCCAGCAACTGAGCACGAGTCTGCTCATACTCAGCCCAAAGGCGGGTCAAGAAATCGTAGATATGACGAAGCTCCAAGTGAGACTGCTGACGCTGACAACAATGACATGTGTGGTAAATATCCGGTCCCAAAGAGTCAATCTCACGCTATACCGCAGACAATTGGGCATAGAACTCGTCCAAAGTGGCATCTCCCTACTGTAGTGATTGCTCCTGATGCACAATAGAAAAATACAAAGAATCACTAGACGGCTCGTAGCGATTGCGCAGATGTGTCCACATCAATTGTGCTGAAGCCAAACCAACCACATCCCCAGTGAATTGCACCTCCATGCTAGCAACCAGAATAGCAGAGGCACAAGCACCCTCATTAATCCATGTCTTGTAGGCAGCATATTGAGTCTGAAAAGTTTCCATAGCATCCTCAAAAGCATCAGATACCTCCTTATGAGCATCTTCAGAAGTAGTCTTCGGGAGCACAGGCTCAGTAGGTGGAGCAGGGCGAGGCGGGCAAGGCAACTCGCTGATAAGAAACTCCCACAGGCGCTGGCTACGCAAGTGGAGACACATGTGCTGAAACCAGTCCTGATAATTGAGATTTTTGAAGATCACCAGGCAGCGAGGAACGGAAACAGTGCCCATTGATAGGCAACGCTAGACGGCGTGGCGACCAAGGTAACAAAGTCTAATAGGCGGCGCTGGACGGCACGACGGTTAGAATGATGTACTATTTTTCTTCTTCTTTTTTTTTGGGCCAGCTCATTTAAACAGCCCTGTCCGACCTGCGAGAAACACAAAAGCCCGCTCGGGAAAGCGCCGCGCAAGGGGGGAACTAGGGTTCCCCCATCAGCGGCGGCGGCGGTGACGTCGGCCAAGGAAGAAGGCGACAGCGGCCCAAACGGAAGCAGCAACCGCACGGCCGAGGTAGGCTGCGCAAGGGAAGAGGAGGTGGCCGGATCGATTCGGCGGGCGACGAGGTTAGCGGCGCCGACGCTGGGTGAATCCGGGGCGCCCGGATGGAAGACGGCAACGACGGTAGGCACAGGTGGCCACGAGCAAGCATGACGAAAGCCGAGGTAAGCGGAAGAGGAGACGATGGCACAAGGAGTCGGGTTCGGGTTCGACCGGCGCTCGACGGAGACGACAGCGGCACCGGCTCGGGCTTCAAGGATCCAACGATGATGAGCGACCGGACGGGCGATAGTCGACGGGGAGAGTCGACGGCGAGCGTGGTGGAGAAGAATGCCCAGGCAACCGGAGAAAAGAACCAGCTTGAAAAACCTAGGTACACTATGATACCATGTTATGAAACCTATGTGTGGCATATATGTAATTAAGCCCTTATACAACGGGAAAAATACACAGGTAATAGTATACATCTAAAACAAGGCTTGGTCTACAAAAACAAGAATCAACGTGGTAAGATCACGCTCAAAGGATTGATCTCAAAAAAATAAAAAGAAAGAAGGAAAAATGGTAGCATCACGAGAAGCTAACGAAGCCAGCCAGCACCAGCTTGGCCATCGCTGTAGATAATGGCTCTGGCTCCGAAGTTCACTATAGCCCAAGCATTTGGCTGGCCGGCTCCAACTTCTCCCCAGACTCTAGGAGCTGGAGCCCGGACAAACACCCCCTAAGATTGTCTCCAAACTGCGAGGACTGTAGATAGGCTTTTAGACTACATCATTCGCACTGCTCTGCTTGCAGAGTTGTAGCCGCGTAGGTCATAACTATCCTAGCTAAGATTGGATGGTTTAACAATAGCATGATAAATTGAGGTGCACAGTAATACAGTATTACATTCATGACCGTGTCACAGGAGATCAATCCTAAACCAACATAACTCAGTTTCTAATATGAAGATAGGGCTTTCGTTGAGTAAAGTTTTTCACAATTGGACTACCTAAGATATATTTGGTTGGCTGTAAGCTCAAAGGATTAACACACAGGAAAACAAACCGCACAAATATATCAGTAAGGACAAGTTTACATTTGTTCAGATGCGGACCTCACTTTCTCCAATACAAATTATCTGAACAACATTTCGGCTGGGAAACAGCTGTAGACTGAGAAGATCCACTAGAAGACAATAGAAATCTAGGAGTGCCAACTCCCTAGCAACCGTTGTCTTAGAACATCCAAAATACTACCAATGGAGATGTTAAAAACATTGTCGATTTAATTACTCAATTGCACAAAGCAATGTTCAGAATTAGCATTACCGAAAAGAAATTCAGCAATTCTAACAAAAACAAGTTCCAAGGTTCATGCAAACATACTTGAAACAAAAGAACATTTTCATTCTAAAAGAACAAATCATGAGTGCACCTCATACTCATACTCTCATAGCATAGACAATATCTGCCAATTATAATATATGCGCAAGAGAGTTTGTGCGGTATTTTCCCTTAGCTTACATTTGTGCTGCCAAGAGAGTTTGTTCCTCATTGTTAGAAATTGGTCGCCTTCTAAGTTTTGCACCCATGAATACACAACAAACACAAAGTAACCGCTTGGTTCTTGGCATGTGCAAAAACAATGCAGCATTGGTCTATTCAAGCACAATCCTGATTGATACCAAAACCACCACCGGATGAATGCCTTCATTAGCTAAGTTCGATATATCATGACAAGGAACTAAATCATGCAAGGCTCGACCTTATGCTTATTCTGCATTACAACAAATCACAGAACAACTCGACTCCAAATTACTGCGATTATACTAGATGCCTAACTCGAATACATCTAAACGGTTAAGCCACTGCGATGCGGCACCAAGTAAGCACTACCACATTGTCAGGACCCAGCGAATAATCTGACAGATTGGGGAGTTTTTTTGGGTTGGAAATGGGGAAGATCGAAGAGCACGGGTCTAGGGTTCTAAACTATTTTACTCTAGAGATATAGAACACTAGCAATATGTGTTTTGGCTTGCTTCTTTCATTCCAAAGTCTCGGGTATTATAAACCCACCATGACATCACCCTGTGATTACAGGTTTGGAGTTTACAACTCAAGCACAGAGAGACAAAAGGTGATAATGAACCGTGCGTAATGGCAATTGCTGCATTCAAAATCTCCCCTTGGATCTGCATTAGCGCTCCATCCTCCTTGCATTTGAACCGTTCAAACCTTCCAAGTGAACCCGTCAAAACGTTCTCCTGAATGCCGACTTCACTCTGAACCTCCCTTCCCTTCGCTACCTGCGTATCTGAATTCTTCTGAACATTTCGTTCTGAATGACCTGACAATTACCCCCTCCTTTCAGATCAAACTTGTCCTCAAGTTTGGAAACTAGAAAATACCTTTCTTATAAACGACATATCTTCCCAAGTAACCTCATCTGGAGCTAGAATCTGCCACTGGATCAACCACTGGGCCACTTCATCCCCTTTCTCTGTACTATCCGGTGTTCTAGTATTTTAAAAGGCCTCATCTGGAGCTAGAATCTGCCACTGGATCAACCACTGGGCCACTACATCCCCCTTCTCTGTACTATCCGGTGTTCTAGTATTTTAAAGGGTTTTGTTTTTACCTTGCCGTCAGGTCCCACCAAAGGCAAATCAGGGAGTGGCACAGCCTTGGGTCCCAAGTCGAGAGTTCGCGAAATAGGTAGTGGGAGGATTCCAAGGGCTTGTTTGCGAAATAGGTAGAGTCCAAGGGTTCGTTGGAAAAATATACCTCTTTCTTACGCGGTTCTGCTTCCTACAGGTTTGGTCGGAGCGAATTGGTCAGTGGGACTGGGAATAGGAATTTAGAGGTAGAGGTTATAAAATTTCTTGTTTGGTTGGTGGGAATGAAAATTCAGTGGGCTGAGGTTAATTTTTTTTTTTTTGCTTGGTCGGTGGAAATGGAAGTTTAGATGGAATGTTGATTGAGAGTTTGATGATCCAACGCTCACCATTTCAAACCCAGGGAGGGATGCGAGAATGAGGACATCTCAGTCCTTTTGTCACAACTTATACTTATATATGACTTACTTAGCAGCTAGAAATTAATTCCTCGCAATTCCTCACCCCTCTTGCCAAACACGGAAATAGGACTAAAAAGCAAACTCTCGTACCAATGGTCCTACAAACTCCCTCCTCTACACTCCCATTCCCCTTTAAGGCTTGTTTGGATATGGATGAATTAGAACTAATACCTTATGATTGAAAGAGATTTTAGTTCAAATTCTGAGTTAATCCGAAGTGATTGAGTCGGATCACAATGTATCTAAATAAGCTCTCACAATAGTTGCCAAATAGCCATCCGTGCCTTGATCCTACCTGTATAATCTAAGACCGGACGACGGATATGATCGCGACAAATATCTGCCATCCAATCTGGGCGTGTGTAAAAGATAATAGAACATAGCTGAAGGGCTCCTGTGTAAATGGTTCACTAGAACTAGAATCTGTCCCTCCCCTCAATCTGGTCCTCTAAGTTTGATCCAACAGTTTCCACGAACCCCACAATGATCGTGGATTTTATTTGCGATCAAGTGGGTAAGTGGGTGGGCGTGAATGAATTAACTATAAATAAATAATAAGTAAAGGTTTCATTTGCAAATATCTCTCCACGACTTATGCAGTTATGCCACCTCGATTTGCGACTGATGCTTCCATGGTTTTTTTCCTACCAGGCTTTTCACATAAACCAACTGATATTGTTGTTACCCATTAATTTTCATACTTGATGTTTTTAGAAATTTCATGTATGCAATTTTTTGCAAACCAATGCATCTATCACCACTACCTGGAAACTTTATTGATATATCTATGTCAACACGAGTAAAATGTTAGAATTTGGCTCTTATTTGTAAAAGCTCATTCATTCCCAAATTTTAAAGCATGCATGGTTTAATCCCATACTGCATAGCTAAGTGGTGGGAGAGCAATTTATAAGGTGGAGACCTTGCCACCTCTTGATACATGCGATACATATCATGGGGTGATATGAGGAGGACTATAGCTAAAGTCACACATACGCACGTGCGCACGTTTATTCGCGTAGCAATCGCGTGACTTGTGACTTGCGACGGACGACCGTGAACGTGTCGTGAACTAAGTCCACCTTTCTTTTGCTGACCATGCATTTCTCTCTCTCGAAACAAGTGTCTCATATGACCAGTGAGAGTTTTCCTTAGACCTCCTCTTAGACCTCTTCGGGAGATCCTCTTGGACCTCCCTTGGAGATTTCTCTTGGACCTCCATGAGATCCCCTTGGAGTGTGGAGATCCTCTTGGACCTCCCCTGGAGTGTGGAGATCATCTTAGACCTCCAAGAGATCATTTGGACCTCCCTTGGATCACTCCAAGAGAGTGTGGTCGGAACACTGTGGTTTCCTTGTACCTATTCGGGAGATCTTTTGGACCTCCTTTGGATCACTCCAAGAGGGTGTGATCAGAACATTGTAGTCCCATTGGACCTCTTTGGGAGATCTTCGTGGATCTCCCTTTGAGATTTCTCTTGGACCTCTTCGGGAGATCCTCTTGGACCTCCCTTGAAGAACGTGGTCAAAGCTATAGACTAGTGGTCAAAGCTAAAGACCAACATGTAATCAGGATATAATAAATACTGCTTAACTACCATTAATTGGTTTTTAATTAACAGTAACCGTGTTCTAATATGTGCTTTATTGAGCAGTTACTAGAGAGTAATTAATTCGACCCTTAAAAGGTTTTCGAGAGGTCCAGACCAAAGGAGATAATTTTTTCCATTCCAATTCTTCATCATCATTTTCCTCTCTGTTCTCTTATGCTGGAGGGTTGTGCTGTTTGAACCAAGCCGTCCCTTCTCATCGGCGTGCACCGGGAAGGAGGGTGAGCGGTATCTCCGAACCATTGTCGCAGAGTTCACATACACGGGGCGGCAATAAGGTTTCTAGGCAGAGCATCTACACGACCGCTTGCTACACTGCGACGTCTACGATCTGCACTGCATCGAGTCTGCACTGCTTCTGTTCTTCATCGACCTATACTGTAAGTTGTGTGTACGACCAGTATATTCTGTTATAATCATGATATTGAGTATGTTTAGAAGTGCAATGTATAGCCTGTTGTTAGTATCGATTTATGCATCACTAGTTATTTGTGATCTTTGCCCCATATAAAATCTAAAATTAAAATGTTGTCCACATTTTCAACAATCCAGAAACCTTATTGCGGATATTTTTATGATCTAGCAATGGCTAGTGTTTCTGATGCTATAAAATCTGAGAGGTTTTCTGGTCGAAACTTTCGTAGATAGCAGACAAGGGTTAAGTTTTGGCTCATGTCTTTGGAGCTGTGGTGGGTGATCCATACACAGTATCCAATTACGAATGAACAAACCAGGCATTTTGACACAGATAACAACACAACCCTTGGATGCATACTGACCATACTATCCGACCAGATCTATGATGTGTACATGGACTTCAAGTCCGCCATAGAGTTGTGGGGTGCACTCGAGCACAAATATGCCGAAACTGAGGCTGGTCGGTGGCTCTATATGTGCGAGCAATTCTTTGGCTATAGCATGGACGATGCTAAGTCGATAGTTGCACATGCTCATGAGCTACAGTTGCTGGTCGGAGAGATTGCACATCTGGGTTGTGTTTTGCCTCCTAAGTTTGTGGCTACGGGCATTGTTGCTAAACTTCCTACTTCATGGCGGGGTTTGCCATTGGCTTAAAGCACAAGAGAGAAGATATATCTATTGAGGATCTCATTACTGCCCTTGACGTGGAAGAAAAGGCAAGAGCAAAAGATGCCCCAAGGACTTCTAATCAGAACAATCAGATCAATGCAAATATCATAGGGAAGAGACATGGCAAGAATAGCAAAGGCTTTAAACCAAAAAAGATAACTAGCTTTAAGAATGGTGTACAACCAAAGAAAAAGGTTGTCAACGTGATCATAGGCCAGGCCTCAACAGGAGGGTATGGTAATCCACATGTTGTATTTTCAGCATGTCAATCCACTGATTGGTGGGTTGATACTGAGCTAATGTTCACGTATGTTCTGGTATTTCCTTATTTTCTTCTTATCAGGCAGCCAGGGCTTCCTCCGTCCTAATGGGGAACGTGTCGCATGCTTCTATTCTTGGTGTTGGCACGGTGGATCTGAGACTTACTTAAGGGAAGATTGTCTAGTTGAAAAACGTGCAGCATGTGCCAACCATAAACAAGAACCTTGTTAGTGGTTCTCTTCTATGCAGGGATGGGTATAAGCTAGTATTTGAGTCAAATAAAATTGTAGTGTCAAAGTTTGGTAACTTTATTGGTAAAGGCTATGAGAGCGGAGGTTTGTTATGCATGAGTACTTTAGAGTATAATCTGAATGTTGCAACTGATTTGAATAAATGTGAGGCCAATATATGGTATTCTCGTTTTTGTCATATTGGTTTTGATAGTATTACTAGAATGTCCATATTAGATTTAATTCTAAAATGTGAAATTGTCAAATGATCAAAGTGTCAAACTTGTGTGCAAGCAAAACAAGCTCGAAAACCCTTTAAGGGATTACATGAGAAAAAGAACTTGGCACATTTAGATCTTGTCCATTCTGACTTGTGTGGGATGAATGAATTGTTTACCAAAGGAGGCAAAATATATTTTCTAACTCTTATTGTTGATGCATCACAATATTGTTATGTGTATCTACTGAAAACAAAAGATGAACCTTTAAATTACTTTAAAATTTATAAGGTCGAGGTTGAGAACCAACTAGAAAAGAAAATTAAAAAACAAAAGTTTGATTGTGGAGGAGAGTATATCTCTCATGAATTCTCCCAATTATGTGCTGGACATGGAATAGTCCATGAAGTTACAACACCATACTCACCTCAATCAAACGGGGTGGCTGAGAGGAAAAATCGGACACTAACAGCCTTGGTGAATGCCATATTGGAGAGTGTAGGTATGCCTAAGTTATGGTGGGGGAAGCTATTTTGATAGCAACTTTCGTTCTAAACAGAGTAATCACTAAAAGTTGTGATATTACTCCGTATGAGGGATGGAAGGGGAGAAAACATAATGTTAATTTTCTGCGAACTTGTGGGTGTTTGGCAAAAGTCAATATACCATTACAGAAAAAGAGAAACCTTGGACCTAAAACAGTCGATTGTGTCTTACTGGGATATGCTCATAATAGCACGGCCTATATATTCTTAGTAGTAAAATCAGAAACTCCTGAGATTATTGTTAACACAATAATGGAGTCCAGAGATGCTTCATTTTTTGAGGATATTTATCCTATGAGAACTGCAGGCAGTACTTCTTGAACCAGGGATAATCCAACCATGAATAATAGTAATTTTGAACCTACCACCATCGCTGAACCAATAAGTGTTATACCACCAGTTTGTGTTTTTCCTAGGGAAGATAACAATTTAGTCGAAGAGGCTTCTCGCAGGAGCAAACGACAAAGGGTTGAGAAAACCTTTGGTAAGGACTTTATTGTATATATCATGGATGATGTGCCAAACACTCTTTCAGAGGCTTATGCATTACCTGATGCTAAGTATTAAAAATAGGCAGTCCATAGCGAGATGGATTCTATCATGGCTAACGGGACTTGGGAGATCATCAAACGTCCTATCGGGTGTAAATCTGTTGGATGCAAGTGGATCTTTAAAAAAAATGAGGCCTGACGGTACTATTGATAAGTACAAGGCAAGACTTGTGGCCAAGTGTTATACCAAAAAAGAATGTGAGGATTATTTTGATGCTTACTCTCATGTTGCCAAATTGACCACTATTCGTGTGCTTATTGCATTAGTTTCTTCCCATAATCTACACAACTATTAAATGGATGTGAAGACAGCTTTTCTTAATGGAGAGTTGGAGGAAGAAGTCTATATGGAGCAACCGTATGGTTTTGTGGTATCTGGACAAGAAAGTAAGGTATGCAAATTAATCAAATCCTTGTATGGTCTAAATCAAGCACCTAAACAATAGCACAAGAAATTTGATAAAACTTTAACATCTATTGGTTTTTCTGTAAATGATGCAGATAAGTTTGTGTATTATCGTTATGGTGGGGGTCAAGGAGTGATTTTGTGTTTGTATGTTGATGACATACTTATATTTGAGACAAACACTACTGTTATTGACGAGGTTAAATCTTTCTTATCTAGATGCTTTGATATGAAAGACCTAGAAGAAGCAGATGTTATTCTGAATATTAAATTGATCAGAAATGAGGATGGGGTCACTTGGAACCAATCCCATTATGATGAGAAAATCTTGAGCCAATTCGGTTTTGAGAACTACAAGATTTCCCCAACTCCTTATGATGATAGTGTTAAGATTAGAAAGAATAAGGGATTAGGCAAAGATCAGTTGAGATATTCATAAATTATTGAGTCCCTTATATATCTATCTAGTACCACAAGACCCGACATATCATTTGCTGTGATCAAATTAAGTCGGCTTACTTCTAATCTAGGAGATGATACTGGAGGCACTTGAGAGAGTGTTGCGCTACTTGAGAGTCACAACCTCATATGGAATTGACTATACTGGGTATCCATCTATATTAGAATGATATAGTTATTCAAACTGGATCTCTGATGCAGATAAGATCAAAGCTACAAGTGGGTATGTGTTTACCCTTGCAGGTGCTGCAGTTTCATGGAGGTCGTGTAAACAGACCATATTGACGAGGTCAACCATAGAAGCAGAACTTATAGCACTAGACACAGCTATTGTTGAGGCTAAATGGCTTAGAGATCTTTTGTTGGACTTACCACTAGTTGAGAAACTAATACTGACAATCTTAATGTATTGTGATAATCAAATAGTGATGATTAAGGTTACAAGTACTAAGGATAACATGAAGTCCTCCAGACATGTGAAGCGTAGGCTTAAATATGTTAGAAAACTGAGGAACTCCGGAGTGATTACTGTGAATTATATACGAACTAATAAAAATCTGACAGACCCTTTCATAAAGGGCTAGCACGGAAGGTGATTTCCGTTGCATCTATGGATAATGGGAATGGGGCCCATTAGATTTACAACTAAATAGTAGCCCATACCTTTTTGATCGGAGATCCCGTGACTTAGGCAATAGGAAAAATAAGTTGATGTTTGAACAAGAGAGTACATTTTAATAAAATATGTACCCGTGTCCTAATAGACAAAGTACTCTCAACTGTATGGAAGAGGATGGCTTAAAGTCTTAATGTATTCTACTGTCCAATGAGGGAAAAAGGTATTAGCCTACAGGATACCTAGAATGAATACACCTACTTGAGCTTAACCGAGGTCGCAGTTCACGAGAATAGGGGCATTATCTAGAAAGCTCAGGAGCAGATAAGGGAGCATGAACAAATAAATCTCCGGTTAGGCTTGGTTCTTTGACAACCTAGTATCAGTTGAGATTTCAAGTGAAATTGAATCACGAAAGATTGTGAATTCAAAGCATAGTCCATTCATCAGTTGTGAGAAGACGAATCTTGTTATTCTAGGTGCAAGTTCAACATGTACAAGACTTACACTGAAAAATTGGTATATTAACAACTCTTCATTACAATAGTCTTTATCTTCCTCTTTGCTGCTTGCCTTGGAATTGGTGGGAGATTGTTCGAATTGGGCCCTTATTTGTAAATGTCTATTCATTCCTAAATTCTAAAACATGCATGGTTTAGTCCCATACTGCCTAGCCAAGTGGTGGGAGAATAATTTATAAGGTGGGGTCCTTACCACCCTTTGATACATGTGACACATGTTATGGGGTGACATGAGGAGGACTATAGCTAAAGTCACACATACGTACGCGCGCGCGTTTATTCACGTGGCAATCACGTGACTTGTGACTTGCGACACACGACTGTGAACGTGTCGTGAACCAAGTTCACCTTTTTTTGCTGACCGTGCATTTCTCTACATCGAAACAAGTGTCTCATATGACTAGTGAGAGTTTTCCTTAGATCTCCTCTTAGACCTCTTCAGGAGATCCTCTTGGACCTCCCTTGGAGATTTCTATTGGACCTCCAGGAGATCCTCTTGGAGTGTGGAGATCCTCTTGGACCTCCCCTGGAGTGTGGAGATCCTCTTGGACCTCTAAGAGATCTTTTGGAACCCCCTATCACTCCAAGAGAGTGTGGTCGAAACACTGTGGTCTCCTTGTACCTCTTCGGGAGATGTTTTGGACCTCCTTTGGATCACTCCAAGAGGGTGTGGTCGGAATATTGTTGTCCCATTGGACCTCTTCCGGAGATCCTCGTGGACCTCCCTTGCAGATTTCTCTTGGACCTCTTCGGAAGATCCTCTTGGACCTCCCTTGGAGAACATGGTCAAAGCTGAAGACCAACGTGTAATCAGGATATAATAAATACTGCTTAATTGTTATTAATTGGTTTTAATTAGCAGTTACCAGTGTTCTAAGGTGTGCTTTATTGAGCAGTTACTAGAGAGTAATTAACTCGACCTTTAAAAGGTTTTCGAGAGGTCCAAACCAAATGAGATATTTTTTTCCGTTCTAATTCTTCTTCATCATCTTCCTCTATGTTCTCTTGTGCTGGAGGGTTATGCTGTTTGAACCAAGCTGTCCCTTCTCCTCGGCGTGCACCGGAAAGGAAGATGAGTGGTATCTCCGAACCATTGTCGCAGAGTTCACCTGCACAGGGCGGCAATAAGATTTCTAGACAGCGCATCTGCGTGACCACTTACTACACTACGACGTCTACAATCTGCACTGCATTGAGTCTGCACTATTTCTGTTCTTCATCGAACTATACTATTATGTGTGCGACCAGTATATTCTATTGTAATCATGATATTAAGTATGTTTAGAAGTACAATGTGCTGCCTGCTGTTAGCATGGATTTATGCATCACTAGTTATTTGTGATCTTTGACTCATAATAAAATCTGGAATTAAAATATTGTCCACATTTCCAACATAAAAAGTAGTGCTATTACTACTGTTGCTCGTCACTTTGCATATCTATGATAAGAGCTTCCATTCCATACAACTGCATGGCAGAGATCCCTCTTTAGACTTCAATCAAGCGAGCCAGGCAGATGGATTGAACTGATCATAAGCACATATGCCATACAAAATCCCAAAAGAGTTTTGATGCACAGACAGTGCACACAAATGACAACTCTGTATCCAGAAACACAACCAAATTGATTCCCTGTACAAAACGTCAAAACCTTTCTCCGAAACGAATCTTAGACCACACATACAATTGAAGCAAAATTATGTTACAGGGTGGAAAAGACATAAATAGACTACTATATCTTCAGCCAGAATTGCATACATCCTACCAAACCCAAGCAGTAATATAATGAGCCAATTATCTGCATCAAACCACCTCACAAGCAGCATTTAGATGTGCAGTGAGCTCATATTCAGCTCTCCACTCTCACGAACCTCCTTGACCGTCTTATCGCACTCATCTTCTTCCTCCTCTTTCTCTTCTGGTTCGTTCTCCTCTTCCTTGTTTTCCTCCTCATCTGACCCCTCGTCGCTATAGCAGTAGCCTGATCTGGATGATCTTGGCATCCTCCTTGCTTCTTGCACAATCCTCATGATTTCTTGGGTAGTTTGGTCCGAGAAAGCAGGGACACTGTTGTCCCTCCTGTGATAGACAGATTGCGCCGCTTCTGTGAGCTCCCTCGGCAAGTTCTTCAAGAACCATGGATGGCTCTTTATTTCCTTCATGGCGATTCTCTATATAAAATAGAAAGTTGCCACGTCAACACTCACTCACTGATAGAAACATTGATACTGCAACCCAGATAGTTGAGATCATTACCCTCATTGCATTGCTGACAAAGATACGTGAAATGAGTTGCCTGCAATCAGCAGATATGTGGACATGGTCTGGGATCTTATAATCAGTTGCTGCTATTCGCTGCAAACAAAGATAAGCGACCAGCATTCTTGAGTGTAAACATTAGGCGGCAAAAGAATTTTTATAGCAAGGCCTATGAAGCATGTCCATGAGATATAATACTAAGCTATCACCTGAATGGTCTTCTTAATATTTTTGGGGTCATCCTGGTCTTCGAATGGGTAGGATCCCACAAGCATGACATAAAGAGTCACCCCACAGGACCATACATCCGCAAGCTACACTACCAAAATACACTTGTCACTACTCAGTTACACTAGGTACTAAAAATCATTTTGTATATATATTTGTAAAATTTAAGAGATACTTCTTCCATCTGAGGTGTCAAAACAAAATAACATAACCAATGTTTTATCAATTGTATCACTTACATTCACTTCAGCTCTGCACTGCTTGTGCTTTCTATACTGTGTTTTTGTACTATGAATCAAGAAATCATAGTATATCACATTAACATGGCTTAGCTTCTCTCTCATTTGACAATATTTACACCAAAATCATCTCAAATAAAATGAAACAAACAGTAAACTGATTTGACCAACTAGGAGATCTAAAATACTACAGAGACTCATGAAACAGGGATAACAACATTCCTTCAGGAATAAAATATTTAAGATGTTTTTTTCACAAAAAAAGATGGTGGTTGAAACATGGATACATATTATCACAATTCACACCACGAGCCTCTAAATCGATGGATGGTATTGACATCAAAATGGCCTATTACTTGATTTAGCTTTGAACATCTTGTGATGATTCTAATAGTTTCCTAAACGTCATTGTTTCAAACAGATGTATAAATGGGTTTCTTCCTGCATAGTCACTTATGTTAATTGTACAAAACAACGAATAATTTGCCTATAGAAGTCTTACTAGGCAAATAACTCATCGTATGCTGTATTTGACCAGGAAACTTCTATGTTGTCGTAGAACATCTTTATAAAATAGGTTGTCTTAGAACATTGATTACATGGACTGTTATCCTAGTCAACAAGATTAATCCTGAACTATGAGTTTAGCTTGTTCAAACAGTCACGGGATAATCGTTTGATAAAAATAACTGGTTTCACCATGTAAATTATTTACGGATGCATCATCCTCACTTCACCTCGACTTCGAAAATTCTTGATGGGAACATAGCGTTCTGTTTATTTATATCGACTATGGACTTTCTTATCAACTACCAATCACGAAAGTCAACCACAGAAACAACCAGATGGGTGAAACGTACTGAATAAAAAATTATATGATAAAGTCTCGCACAATCTGTCCATTCAGTGACAATGATACCACGATTCAGTCAACACAAGATGCTAACTGTTGATTTCCTCTAATGAATACTGTGTTGAAACTGTTAGATGTTACATATGTAACTTGTATAGAGTGCTCTTTGTATATTTACCTATACATGTAACTTGTATATTTTGACATTTGGCCTATTGGAATAGAATCAATGATTCATTCCAACATGGTATCAGAGCTCAAGGCTCTCTCCTCTCAAAAACCCTAACCCCAGCCCACTCCTTCCTCCCCATGTGACTTCTGCCGCCGTTGCCGTCTGCTCCACCCCTTGTTCCTCTACTCCACACGCCCGAGCCACCAGACCCTCTGCTCAATGTGCCCGAGCCGCCGCCATTGAGCATCGCCGCCCTTAGGACCCGAGCTACCGCCGCCTCGCCTTTGCTCGACCAAGCTTGCTACCCGAGCTTGCCTCTCCACCGAGCACACTGCCCGAGCTCACATCTACTCCACAGATGGCTACCATCGGCGGCTCCTTCGCCATCCCACTTCCCCTTGTTCGATTCGACTGGATGAACTTCCAGGAGTGGGCTGTTCACCTGATGATTCACCTAAACTGCCAGCGCCTCTGGGGTCACCTCATCAGCGAGCACCCCTGCCCGCCTCGCCCTACGTCGCCAGTTCTGAACGATGGAACCAAACATTGTTGGACATGATTCGGTCAATGATGAGCCAATCTAATCTTCCAATGCAATTCTGGGAATACACTCTAAAACAACGGCTTTCACTTTAAATAGGGCTCCATCAAAAACTGTAGAGAAGATATCATATGAGATATGGACCGGGAAGAGTCCTGGATTGCCTTTTCTCAGGGTATCGGGTTGTGAAGTATATGTCAAACGTTTGACGTCTGATAAACTCACACCCAAGTCCGATAAGTACTTCTTTGTGGGGTATCCTAAGAAATAAAGGATATTATTTTTATAATCGGGTTGATAACAAAGTGTTTGTTGTCCGAGATGGTGTCTTCTTGGAGAAAGAGTTTCTTTCCAAAGGAGTCAGTGAGAGCAAGGTGTAACTCGAAGAAATTCGGGAACCATCTGAAAATGTTTTAACTCCTACTGAACCTCTACAGGATGAACAAGATGTTGTTGAACCTATAGATGAGGTATCAACTCCACGTAGATCTAAAAGGCCACATCAATTGCATATAAGATATGGGTATGACGTTTTATTATTGAATAATGATGAGCCTAAGACTTATACGAAAGCCATGATGGACCTAAACTCTGAGTTATAGCTTGAAGCCATGATATCCGAAATAAAGTTCATGCATGATAATCAAGTTTGGAACTTGGTTGATGCATCTGATGGTATTACAACTATTGAGTGCAAATGGATTTTTAAGAAAAAGATAGATGTAGATGGAAATGTTCACATTCATAAGGCACGACTAGTCGCAAAGGGTTTCAAACAAATTCAAGGTGTTATTATGGTGAAACCTTCTCACCTGTCGCGATGCTTAAGTCTATCCGGGTCATTCTAACAATTGCTGCATATTTCGATTATAAGATATGGCAAATGGATGTCAAAACGGCTTTCCTAAATGGAAACCTAAATGAGGATGTGTACATGACACAGCCCGAGGGTTTTGTCCATCCAAAGGAAGCTAGAAAGGTATGCAAGCTTAAGAAATCCATCTATGGATTGAAGCAAGCATCTCGGAGTTTGAACATTCGTTTTGATGAAGTGGCCAAAGGGTTTGACTTCATCAAGAACGAAGAAGAACCTTGTATTTACAAGAAGGTTGGTTGGAGCAAGATTGTGTTTCTGATCTTATATGTGGATGACATACTACTGGTTGGAAATGATATTCCTGTGCTAGTATCTGTTAAAACTTCATTAAGAAATAATTTCTCAATGAAAGATTTAGGAGATGTAGAATATATTCTTGGTATAAGGATTTATAGAGATAGATCTAAAAGGCTAATTGGATTAAGCCAGAATATGTACATTGACAAGGTGTTGAAACATATCAACATGCAAGATTCCAATAAAGGTTTCTTGCCCATGTCACATGGTATTGATTTTAGTAAGACTCAGTGTCCCACGACCACTGATGAGCGAAACAAAATGATTAGAATTCCACATGCTTCGGCTATCGGATCTATCATGTATGTCATGCTGTGTATACAACCAGATGTGTCGTTTGCTCTAAATGTTATGAGCAGATATCAGTCAGATCCAGCGAAGGTCACTGGATATCAGTCAAGAATATCCTTAAGTACTTGAGAAGGACTAAAGATGCATTCCTTGTGTATGGTAGTGAAGAAGAGCTGGTCGTAAATGGTTACACCGATGCTAGCTTCTAAACCGATAAGGATGATTTCTGATTGCAATCAGGGTTTGTGTTTTGTTTGAATGGAGCAGTAAGCTGGAAGAGTTCCACGCAGGGAACAGTTGCTAATTCTACAACAGAGGCTGAGTACATTTCAGTTTCAGAAGCTGCAAAAGGGCCGCATGGATTAGAAAGTTCATTTATGAACTTGGTGTGGTTTTGAGTACTTCTAATCCAATGGATCTCTATTGTGATAATAGTGTTGCCATTGTACAAGCTAAGTGGCCTAGATCGCATCAAAAGTCCAAACACATACTTCGGCGATATCACATTATTCGTGAGATCATTAAGAAAGGTGATGTGAAGATATACAAAGTACACACAGATTTGAATATTGTGGATCTGTTGCCAAAGTCTCTCACGCAACCTATATGGTTGACTCTGGTGCAAGTTCGACCAGGTATGGAACCAGATCCAGGACTAGTCGTATAGTGATACTACCAGATCCAGAACTAGTCGTATAGTGATATGACTAGATCCAAACTAGTTGTATGGAGATACAACTGGTCGTAGATTAGTCGAACATGACCAAGTGCACACAAAAGCCATGGATATTCGATACCTATTCGATTGCTTCTAGTGCAAGTAGGAGACTATTAGTGATATGCCCTAGAGGCAATCATAGAGATGATTGTATCACGTCTATGTTTATGTGCTATTAAATAAGTGTTATTCTGTTCCTTGAATGAATCATCAGTTATAAAGATTAACGAATATGTGACTTGTTGGTGAAGCTTTTTTAACTTATGATGATGTCGTTCTAAATGTATCCCTGATCGGATGTCACTGATCGGAACACTAGTGACTATCGACCAGCACACGTATTGATTGATGACCATGTTTCACCGGTCATGAATATAAGGATATCAAATCAATAATGTAAACACATATTGGAGAACATGGTGTTGGATTGACCCACCTTGAGACACTACTGAGATTGTTATGATTTCATGTGTCATCACTTAGTCTCAAGCAATGATGATGTATAATCCTTAGACTTGAGATCAACATAGTTCTCTACATATGTAAGAGTACACTTTGGGGTTGCCAAACCCTACTCCGTAAGTGGGTAGTTATAAAGGTAGCTTTCGGGTATACTCTAAAATATGTAGAGGAATGTGACTGGTCGGATATGAGATTTGCCCCTCCTAATGTAACAAGAGATATATCTCTGGGCCCCTCAATGTGGTCGGATAAGGAAAGTGCATAGCCATGCCACTGGTGGTCGAAGAGTTCGACCATATGAAGTTATCTGACACTTGATCGAGAAAGTATTAAACAGTTCATAGATGACACAACATCTCACTTGTAGTTCAACCAGATATCGTGAGGCAAAGGGAGAATACATGAGCAGATCTTCCAGTTCGATCAGATACCAACTAGTCGTATGGGATACGAGCTGGTCGTAGACTTGTAGAACATGATTACTAAGTGGTCGAAACCTGGTCGTAAAGAGTTACGAACTGGTCGAGACCAAATATGACCTGGTCGTATAGAGATACGAGTTGGTCGTAGTCTGGTCGAAACCTGGTCGTAAGGGGTTACAAACTGGTCGAGACTATATACGATCTGGTCGTATAGAGATACGAGCTGGTCGTTAGTGATAAGGACCCGGTCGTAGATCATATTGTATTAAGGTACATCCGATATAATTCGTGTGTATTTGGGAATCGTTATGTCCTGTTAGGTGCTGCTGACGACTCTTGATCGGAAAAGAGTTCCCGAGTCACAACCGATTATGCATGAACCTATAAGGTTACACACTTAACGGATTGGAACAAAGCAGTACGGATACAATTCATCAAATGTGTTCGGATAGGATCCGTCACGGACACTATATAAGGAGATGCTTGAGGCTATTGGGAGAGGAGATTCACGTAACAGACAAGACGCACGAAAGTCGTGAGTTGAGTTGTTCCTCCGAAACACTAGCCGCTATCTTCTTGAGAGCCCTACCGTACGAGTTGGTACTAGCACACCAGCGTACAGTTGTTCCTTCCATGGACGTGGATATCGTATAGGCGCTACTGCGGTTGTTGTTGCGCTAAAGGACGATCCGCGACCTTGCCGAGGAACTCGATTGGTTGCTGGAGGAGACGATCGACTACGCTGGGCGATCGACCACGGTGGAAGATCGACTACGACCACTACTTTGATGCGCTCTTCGTTGGACCAGGCTGCTCCAACTCTTCTTCCGCTGCACTGCGCGTCTGGTGGTAACGATCTGTGATCTCTTGTTTGCATGGCATCCTAGTTTACGTGGTAAAGTTTTTGAACTGCCAACTAGCATAGCCTACCCGAATCCCTTCACGAGACTCGTGTTTCCGCCATCCTGGTGGGAAGCATGCTCGTGACCATCTCCATGGATGTGGCGGGGCTGCCGATGACACAGCTCAAATGGGAGCGCCTCCGAGCTCACTACCAGCCCACAAGTGATGCTATGTATCTCTCAGTTGCGCACCACGAGCATTCTCTTCAGTAGCTCGATGCCACCGTGGATGGCTTCTAACATAAGCTATATGAGGTGTGGCGTCAGCTTGACTCTCTGGGATGGGATGTCTGCTGGACCTGTCCCTGCTGTGTGCGGCTCTGCGCTCACCAGGAGACTCACCGTCTCTACGACTTCCTAACATGTCTCCGACCTAAGTTCGAGACTGTGCATGCTCAACTCTTGACTCGCCACCCGCGCCCGAGTTTGGTGGAGGCCCTCACGGGTGTGCGTGCTGAGGAGACCCGTCTCCGTGGCGTGGCTCAGATGCAGTCTGTCTTGTCTGCTTCAGCACCTGCCCCTTTGCCGGTTTCTTCAGCACCAACCGTAATCCCTCTCCCAGCTCCTGCAGTGGTTGCTGCTTCTACTGCGGGTCTCCACTGCACGTACTGTTAACGTGACGGCCATAAGTATCAGGATTGCTACAAGCGGAGGAGAGACCCGGGTAGTCGGGGTGGACGTCCCCCGAAGGGCTCTGGAGGTTCCTCTCACTCAGGAGCTGGCGCCTCTCGCTAGGACTCCTCCGGTGAAGCCACACAGCAGCTCCTCTCACTACTTCAGCGCCTCGGTGTCGGCTCGTCCTTAGAATCCTCAGGTTCTACTCGTCTAGCTCTTACTTCTCAGTAGTCTTCCTCGCCTCCGCCTCCTCCCTCGTCAGGTATCTTGTCTCCGTAGATCTTGGACTCTGGTGCTTCTTTTCCCATGACACCAGATTCTACCCATCTCACTTCTGTGTGTTCTACAGATTTTTCTTCCACTGTTCAGACTGCAGATGGTACCCCTCTCCCTATTGCAGGCCGAGGCACCCTTTCCATTTCTTCTTTTCATGTTCCTGCAATCTCTCATGTTCCTCAGCTTACTATGCAGCTTATGTTGGCTGGTCAGATCACTGATCACGACTGTCATGTTGTTCTCGAGTCTAACTATTGTTGTGTTCAAGATCGCCACACGAGGACTCTGCTTGGTACTGGCCCTCAGCGCTGTGATTCGCAGCGTTTTTTGGAACTCGGCTGTCTTCATCTTCCTTCCGCTGTCTCCAGCCAGTCAGCCACTACCACTACCTCTGGTCTTGCCGCGTCCTCGACTACCTCCTTCGCTCAGTGGCACCATCATCTCGGTCATCTCTGTGGCTCGCGTCTATCGCCTTTAGTCGGTCGTGGTGTTCTTGGGTTTGTTTCTGAGGGCACCTCTTTACATTGTATGGGTTGCAAGTTTAGTAAGCAGCTGCAGCTCTCCTATCCCTCTAGTGATTCTATTTCTACTTATCGTTTTGATCTTGTTCACTCTAATGTTTGGGGTCCAGCTCCCTTCGTTTCGAAAGGGGGTCATCGATACTATGTGATCTTTATTGATGATTACTCTTGTCATACTTGGATCTAGTTCATGTCCTCTCACAGTCAGGTTCTCTCTATTTACCAGATGTTTTCCACCATGGTTCGCACTCAGTTTGATTCGACCATTCGTGTGTTTCATGCCGACTCTGCTAGTGAGTATCTTTCTGCTGCTTTGCGTCGTTTTCTCGCTGAGCACTCTTCCCAGTACTCTTGTCCTGGTGCTCACACTCAGAACGGTGTCTCTGAGTGTAAGCATCGTCACTTGCTTGAGACCGCTCGCGCTCTCATGCTTGCCTCTTCTGTTCCCCCTCACTTCCGGGCTGAGACTGTTTCTACTGCTGCTTTTCTCATCAACATGCAGCCTTCCACTGCTCTTTAGGGTTCTACTCCTGTTGAGCGTCTCTTTGATCGAGCTCCGGAGTACAGTCACCTTCGCAGTTTCAGCTGTGTTTGTTTTGTCCTTCTTCCACCTCGTAAACACACCAAGTTGACTGCTCAGTCAGTTGAGTGTGTTTTCCTTGGCTACAGTAGTGAGCATAAGGGTTATCATTGCTATGACCCTGTTGCTCGCAGGATGAGGATTTCTCGGGATCTCACTTTTGACGAGTCCCGATCTTACTACCCTCGTTCTCCAACTGTCAACCACTCCAACTGATAGCCCAGATTCTCTTGTTGAGTCGATCTCTTTTCTGATTTTTTATGACTCTCAGTTTTCCACCACTGTTTCGCCTCATCCTCCATCCTCATTGCCTCCCTCTCTTCCGGCTCCACCTGTTCCCCCTCCGCCAGAGTTTCCTTCCCGCTCTATTGTTGAGATTTCACTTTTCTTCTCGCACTACTCTCGCCATCATCGGCCTACTCCTTCCCCTATTGAGTCTCCATCTTTGCTGGGCCCTGTTCCCAGTTCTCCTTCTCTGTCCTAGCTGGGTCCCGCTCCGCCTTCTTCTTCCCGATATGCCTCATTCAAACACATGTTACATATGTAACTTGTATAGGGCGTTTTTTGTATATTTATCTACATATGTAACTTGTATATTTTGGTCTTTGCCCTATTGGAATAGAATCAAGGTTCATTCCAGCCGAAACTATAGTAGTGTGGCAGCACATACTGTGTTGAAAGTTGAAACTATGCTTCTGGTGAAAGCACCGAAACATACACCATAATTTGCTTAACAATCTGGTATTCGCATAACAATCTGGCCTGATTGGGCAGTGTCATACCATCTGAATTGCACATACAGTAAATAAATGCTTGCACTTAATACCAGTAAATCCGTATAAGGTACAACATATATTGAATCAAACAAGCTACAGACTACAATCCACCACAAAAGAAAGCTGCTGAAAATTATAACCTGACCATAAGTAATGCATTACTGCATTGTCCTAAAAGATACAACATGTTACATGCCGAAGACTCCATTAACCAGCCAAAAATGGAGCCAGTTAATAGGAGCATGTAGAAGCTGTAGGATAAGAACCACTTGGTCGCTGAATGGTCGGCATTCGCCAATGAGTCTACAAAACTTTATCAATGTCAACATCTGTTACCTCAACAGACCCAAGGCAAGAGATTCCAACACCATATCTGACGACAACTACTTATCCTCTATTCACTGTTGCTACTTATTCCAATGATCCATTCCTTATTCTATAAGCCACAAGCATTTATAAAGAGAATTCCATGTTTTTTGTTGATCGAATATTTGTGACTGTAGCTAACTATAAAATAAACCTTAAACCAAGAAACTGTCTCTGCCTGGTGGGACTTATGAGTAATGATTGCTCACCAATAGCTAACAGAGGGTGATAAAATCAAATGAACTATATTTTCTCAAAAAAAAAGAGAGGGCAAATTACCTATATTTGCAACAATGTTCGTCAATGAAATCAGTAAATGTTTATGGCTATACATGTTTTCAACAAAGAACATAACAACTGGCCAAATCATGTCCTCGCAAAAGAAGTGACCAAATTATTCATCAAACTCTAAATAAAAGTGGCAAAACAGGTATCTTTCGTATCTCAAGTCCCTTTCTCACATTATGTCAATGTTGGAAGTGAATTCTCCAGAATCAAGAGTCAAGACACATAACTGTGGATCATCAGATTCAAATGCCCACAAAAATTTAACACCCAGGCACATCCATTACCATAATCTATCACAATCTTGGAAAGAAACCAGATCTTGTATGCACTTTTGATGGAGAACTTCAATTACCATGACCTAAAAGAGTGTGGTAAAGTGATACTTCTACACCAAAATAATCACAACGCTCCACCAAACAGCACTTTCAGATTTGCTTGGCATGGCAATTCATTTTGTAAGTAACGTGGCATGGCAACATCATGCATTTATGTGCATGTCATCGTGAAAGAAAGATAAGTAAATATACACAATGCCAAGAAGAAGAATCACAGTGATGAGGTCTTGAAAATATGCTTAAAGTAACATCAAAATACACCATCAAAAATAAACAAGAGGTTCTTTCCACTCACCTTCCCGTCGTACTCCCGGCGCGAAAGCACCTCTGGTGCAATATATGCCGGCGTCCCCACTGCTGATTTGGGCCTTGAATGCAATACTGACGACTGTTTCAATATGATAAATGGTTATTCCTAAGCAAACTTACACAGACATGTCAAGAATTCACCACACTCTGAGAAATTTGACAAACAACCTTGGAGTACCCAAAATCACATATCTTGAGCCGCGGAGCTGGGCTGCCATCCAAGAGAACATTCTCCAGCTTCAAATCTCTATGGCATATTTGCTGAAAAGCAGCCAAGATGATTGCAACATTTCAGCATATTTTCAGGTCCCACTCGCATTATTTGAAAAACCACACTGCGCTTTCTACTACAAAGCAAGATGTGAACTGTAAATTGCTGGATGCACAACTAATATAAGGCCAATTTATTGTTGCTCCATACCATGTAATGGCAGTAGCTTACACCACAGATCAACTGCTGGAAGAAATATCTGGCCTGCATCGAGCAGAGGGAAAAAAATAGAAGCGTAAAAACACTAAACTTTCGTTCTTCTGTGGAGGAAGAAGATCGAATCAAGGGTTATATATTGTGACCTCATCCTCGCTAAACCGCCCACGATCAACGATTCGATCAAAGAGTTCGCCACCCGCCGCATACTCCATCACAATTGCAAGATGTGTTGGAGTTAGGATCACCTGTGGAAATTTTCAACCAAAGCAGCTTTTGAATTGGAGCTCGTTTTATTTAACATGGAGTAGTATCTTACAGTATGCACTAAAGAGATTAGAGAAAAAGAGATAAACTTAACACACGTTCAAAGCACACTGAACTAACACTCCAGAACTACCTCCACAAATCCTAAAAAGTAAACTCTCTAAAAAAATCCTAAAAAGTAAACACAGAGATTAAACCTGAAAGGAATCTAGAATGGAAAGAGCAAACGAATATATTTCCCCGCGATTCTCAGCTTTAAATAGAATTTCTAGAAACCCCTCACTGCATTCATTCAATTAACCAAAACAAAGAAACACAACAAATTAGGGAGGGGAAAAACCTCAAATTCGAAATGTTCCCCATTAATTATCCCCGGCGCCCTTTCAAACCGCAGAAAAACACGAACACTACGCGAAACCAAGAAAAAAATGGGTTGATTTTTCCCAGAACAACTAATTAAGCCCAAAAGGACAAAAAAAGTGAGAGGAGTAAACAATTCATAACTCTCTGTTCCTTATCCAGAAAACGCACCTCTATGAACTGGATGATGTTGGGGTGCCGGAGCGAGCGGTGGTTGATGATCTCCCGGTACACATTCTCGTCAATCTGCGCAAACCAGAGCCCATCCATCAGAATGAGCAAAACGCTAGCTACCGGATCCAAACGCACAAGACCCACCCCAGCCCAACCCAAACCCTATAAGATAATAAAGGAGCAGAAGGGCCCGACCCGGTGGCCGCGCTCGATGAGCTTGACGGCGACGAGCCCGCGGGTTTCGCGGTTGCGCATCAGCCGCGCCACCCCGAAGTTGCCCGACCCGATGTCCCGCACCGCCTCGTACTTGTCCATGCCGGCTGGGCGGGCCCACCTACCAGTGGGCTCGCACTCATGCAGGGGCGCGGTTGCCGCCGCCTCGGGGAGAGGGAGAGAGGAGGGGGCAGGGGAGCGAGGCGAGGCGAGGCGAGCTCGAGGAATCGATGGATGGTACAGGTGGCGCAGGAGGCGGTGCGGTCTTGTAGCCTTGTGGCGTGTGCGTCGCTTTCCGGCGTGGCGCTTTGTACGTCTTGTGCGCTCGCCGGCCGCCGGGTATATATATGCGCGCGAGGGCGCCGGGTGGAGCCCACCGTCAAGGCCCGTGGCGTGTCCAGGAAGGAAGAGGATGGCCCTATGGTGCCCTGTTTAATTTCTATCGGTGTGGGATTAGCCTCTGCTTTCTCTTCGGATTTCTTTTCGGGAATTGCTGTGTATACGACATTTTAAGGTAATACTCTTACGATCCTTGTGAAGAACTAAACGTTTTGTGATTTCCCCCGCGGGGGTTCGCTTTCTGTGTTGAGATGGCTCTGTCAATTTGTCCGATTTCCATTCACATAATCACATTGTGCTAGATTTTGTTATGATAATATACAACTGATTTATGATGTTACATTGTTTACCACCAACTGGCTCTCCTTGCTAAGCTTTAAAAATTTAGGACTTGTTTAGATGCAATGGATCTAGAAATCCTTAGATTTTTTTTTTATCGAAAACAGCAGGAGAGCTCCTACTGTGATATAGTTAAATATCAAGAAAAGATATGTACAAAAGAGCAAAGCAAAACCAAAACAAAAACTAATTACAGAAAACAACAACTATAACGAGACACAAAAATTTTATACAGATTCAGGCATTCTCTTGAGATAATAATAACCATACACATGTTTTGTTATATTGATTGTGTTTACAGCAGAGAGGAAGTCACTAAAATTATAGCTTGATGATTTTTGTCTCTCGTTGTGCTTGTCCAATCTTTTGATCCTCTTCTTGTTATATAGCGCAGGAAGGGGTGGCAGTTGTCCACATCAAGAGACGTCTTGTCGTTTGATGCAATTCGCACGTTTAAGGGTAGTTATTGTTAGAGATATATCTCACACGCCGTCTTGCGGTTATGTCAGAGACAAAGGTTTAATACGTGCAGTTATCTGAGGAATAACATCACATATTAACTACAATGTGTATTAAACACAACACACAAATATCCCTAGTCGATTGGACCCACATATTTGTAGGCTTTATCGACCATAGGGTGGTCGTAGCTGACTTGATCGTAGTAAGACTTATGACTATGAGGATCGTAGTAGAACTTACGATCAATAGGTGGTTATAGAAAACTTACAGCAATAGGGTGATCGTAGTAGGGCTTACGACCATATAGGGTGGTCGTATAATAGCTTACGACCACTAGATGTGTATAATCTCCCTCATTGCTAATATTGAGGGGTACCTTTGAAGGTTGTATAAGCGATATTATTATTTATGATATTGCAGATAAATAACTTAATTAATTGAGGATTATTAGATGCTTGTCATCTAGCCCCCAACTTCAAGTGAAAATGACTTACTTTGTAAAAGAGATCGTAGGAATATGGGTAAAGATTAAGTATCTTCGACCTAGTTTTTTTTTGACCAAGAATTGACTTGGTCAAGAAAGGTATTTTTACTTGAGTTGTAAAAATAATATTCCTTTTCCTAAATAGATAGGAAAAAGAATGTCAACCGTCTCTTGCAAACTCTGTCCATTGGGAGCGTTTTCCTAATAGATTTGCAACTATTAGCATTCCACGATCTTTTACTCAGATCGAAGACTATAAATATTCACCATAAAGTAACTTAGGTTTTTTTAAAACTTTCACAACATGTAATATGTATCTTTTGGACTTTATAAAATAAAGTCTTGTTTCCTTGGTTTCGATCACATCCTTTGAAATCAATTCCTTATTTTGGTAGTAAAAATAAGGGTCTGGTTGACACTAGAAAGTTCCTTCTAGTGGCCAAAAAAACCATGTAAAGAGAGGAGATACATCGACTGGGTAATATTCCCACTTTCTGACCAATGTAAGGAAGAACAAAAGGTATGAAAATAAAGATAAAAAATATAACTTTCGAGTAGTTGCTTAGCACTCGTATTATTTTTTTCCCTTGTTGGTTTGAAAGTGATGGAAAAATCATAACTGATTTTCTCGACCACGAAAAGTCATGTCACAAAGGTTAACAATCGAAAAAGAAGTATTAGAAAGATGTTTCTCATGGTCATGAGATTAAGAAGCTTGACTCTCGCTTGATAGGTAAGAATTCTTTACCTACGACCAGTTTTATTTACTGATCTTTGAGAAGTGTTTTTCTAACTGGTCGTGCTCTATTTTCAGAGCAAGCAATCAAAATAAAACAACTTCAGGAAGCTTCGACCTGGTCAGCAGGAAATGAAGGCTACGAAGATCAATCTTCAAGATAACATTTCTCTCCTAAACAATGTGCTTGGTGGACTTGGTGCTGAGAAGACCTCTCCTCTTAAAGGCACCATGGTTGGACATACGAGCGCCATTAGGAAACAGGTCGGCACTGCAGGAGTTGATAACTACTGTGAAGACCAATCAAGCCAATTTGATAAGACAAGCGGTCAAAGGCGTAGTAAGTTTTGCTCTTGCAAAACTTAAGGCTCATGACCAGAGTATTAGCCTTCAACCAGTTGAAGTTGACTTTGACTGCCCTGAAGCAGAGGCAACACGACTTATCGAAGAAGTGCAGCCAATCAGCAAGAAGGTCGCATAGGAGATGCGGATTGAATCTCCTTCATGAGAGTAATTTGTAATAGGATTTCTGTAACATCCCAAATTTTGGGCATAGTTCAAATATGTGGAAAATGTGATATTTTTTTAAAAAAAAAGCTTTGATGCATTCTTTTGTCATTCAATGACTCTGGATTTTCATTCAAGGTTTTGTTTGATTTTAAAACCTAAGCATCAATTTTGGGAACATAAACCTCATAGATAAATATAAAAAATTAAATAAAAGTTGATAAATAAAAATCCAAACTGAGCATAATTATACAAAATATAAAATGTGGAATTAATCAAAGCATGTTTTGGAAATTTTCCTCAAATCAAATACTAAAAGTACAAGCAAACAAAAACTTGATAGAATTTTAGAGAAAAATATAGAACCAACAAAACCCTAAGAAAATACACAATATTCTACACTGTGTCATAAGCCCCCCCCAAACATTTTTATAGTTTTTGGAGCTTGGCATCTATATTTAAAAATTCACTAAAGCCCCCTCAGCCTTTTAGGTTTTCCGAGAAGAGCTAACTCATCTCTCCCCTCACTGACAAGTGGACCCCACTGGCCAGGCTTCTTCCTCCACATGGCCAGAACCAGCGCTAGCTCCGCTTGCCCATGCCGTGCCACGCCACCAGAGCTCGCCCATCGAATTCGGTCGTGCCCCTGGTTTTGCCCGCATCGTCCGCGCCAGTTACCTGCCCCCGATCGAGTCACTCGGTGTAGCCCATGTCGTGCATCAGCCGAGCGCAACACCGTCGGGATTTGCTCGGGCTTCCTCGCATTTCCTCCACCATTGCCTATAAATAACTACCCAAAGCCCTCTACATCCCCCTCCACACCACTCCAGACCCTGCACTACCTCCTCTCCTCCTCGATTGAGCTCAAGCTCGAGAGAAGCGTGAGCTTCGGTGCTCCAGTGAACTCCCTGCTCTGCCACTTGTGTCACGTTGTGTTCCAGAGTTCTAGGACTCATATAATTCAGTGTTTGGTCCATAGGAACTGTCGAATTTTTCTTTTTCCCCAACTCCGGCCGACAACGCCCTTTTCTTCCCCAACTCCGACACGGTGAGCCCCTTTGCAATTCATCCCTCCCCGACCATCTCCTCACCTCCCTCATGCTTTCCCAATGACTCACAGCTCCCCTCCTTGCTCAGCTCGTCATCTTCATGGTAAAGCACCACCGCCACTTCGGATATTCATCGCTAATCATCCACCGTGCACCTCCGTCCTCCCTGTTCGACCCGGTGAGTTTCCCGTGCTTGGTTGTTTCTCATGTGCACGCTAACTAGCCCAGGGCGTCTCTGGTTTGCAAGACGGCATTATCACCCGTAACGCCCGCCGCTTGACCATTGTGTCCCGAAGTCTTCTTGTGATATGTTGAGTGAAGAGGTCGTAGCCTGGCGCTTGTCCCAGCCCTTGGGCCGGGTTTTCGATCAGGTCATTGATTCGTTGAAGTTCTTAAGCTTCCTTTGACTAGTATTGGGTGCGCCCAGGTAAAGATCTCTGGTAGATTCTTCTCCTAGCGGTTTCAAGGTCACCAATACCTGAGTCAGTCAAAGCATGTCCCAGTGGAGAGCTATCACTTCGAGGATTTTGGCAACGCTCATGAATGTGGAGTTCCTGGTCGTCGCCGAAGGTGTTCTCGCCATCACCACGAGAGTCCGAAGCGAGCGCGCGATGGGAAGCAACCCCAGTCTCGCCTCTTGGAGAGAGATTAGGATCTAAGGGGAGGACAAAAATATCCTAGGTGCTACTATTCCCACTCATGGATGAGTCCTCTTGACTCGAGGAGTAGTCGAAGGACAACGCCTCGCGACTTAGGGCAATCCCCTCTAGGAAGGGAATTCGGGTTATAACCATCTTCGGTTGAAGGTGAACCTTGCGGAGGTATGGTCGAATCCGTAGGTGAAGCGGGCTCGACCACACACCTCGTGGGGGTAATCGAAGGGTGATGGTTATCATGTGTTGATTGAGTCTCTGAATCATAGATTTTAGGACTTCCTGTGCTAGATCGGACGGCCTTAGACGGGCTTGAACGTTTGGAGGAGGAACCATCGTTGTGTTCAACACTCGCCATGGGGCGGTCCTGATCATGGTCAGTTGGACTCTTGCCCTTTGAGGGTTATGGTTCCTCCTCTCAGCATAATGTTGTGGGGGAGAGGGCTCCATCATCAACCTTATTCATTGCACGATTTGCTAGGTTTGGTGAAAGATCCCTATAACAGGCATTGTTGTTAGACGAAATGATGCTCTACTCATACTCGTAGCAGGCATCCATATCAAGTCCTGCGTAGTCTGCCAAATCAAACCAATTATCTCATTCCACTCTTCTGCCATGAAAGCATCAGAGTTAAAAATGAAGACAGTTTGTCGAAAAGGAAAGGAGAAGCTGATTTTCCCTATAGACTGTGCCAACTGTCAATGGTTTAGTATTGATCTTATGAATGAATGCTAGGAGCTCTCTTGGAGCGAAACCACATAGAAAAAGATACTAGAATTTTATACAGGTTCAAGCTTTCTCCTGAGAGAATAATAACCCTATTCATGTGTTGTTATATTAATTGTGTTTACAACAGGGAAGAAGTCACTAAAACTAAGACTTGATTACTTTTGTCTTTTGTTGTGCTTGTCTATTCCTTTGATCCTCTTCTTTTTATATAGTGCAAGAAGGGGTGACAGTTATCCACGTCAAGACGTACCTTGTCGTTTGATGCAATGCGCATGTTTAATGTCGTTATTGTCAGAGGTATATCCCCCACGTCGCCTTGCGGTTATGTCAAAGAAAAAGGTTTAATACGTGCAATTATCTCAAGAATAACGTCACATATTAACTATTATGTGTATTAAACACATCACAAAAATGTCCCTAGTCGATTGGGCCCACATGTTTGTAGTCTTTTATCGACCATAGGGTGGTCGTAGCAGACCTGATCGTAGTAAGACTTACCACCATGAGATGATCGTAGTAGGACTTACGATCAATAGTTGATCGTAAAAGAACTTACGACCATGAGGTGATCGTAGTTGGACTTACGACCATATAAGGTGATCGTAAAATAGCTTACAACCACTGGATGTGTATTATCTCCGTCATTGTTATTATTGAGGGGTACCTTTGAAGGTTGTACAAGTGATATTATTATCTATGATACTACAGATAAATAACTTAATTAATTGAGTATTATTAGATCCCCGTCACTAGCCATGATGAAATGCCATGCTTGGTTTGAGATCTTTCACTTTGTGCAAATGCAGAGTTACTTCTTCCTTGAATTTCCTTTTCCATTCAGCAAAAGAGTTACTAAGTCAAATTGAAGATTTTCAAACTCTTGAGCAGCTTGAAATGTTCGAGGAACATTAAAGATGTCATAGGGTTCCTCTATCTGCAAGAAGTTTTGTATTGATATATCTTGATTTTTTGCAAAAGAAAACGTCTTGGATACTTGTTGTAAAACAAAAAAACCATTCCAAAGATCTTTCCAAAAGAGGAGGATGTGGCCAAATCCTAAAGTTACAGTAGATATATACCATTCCAAAGTAACTAGTTATCATATATGACACTACAAAGTGACGACTTAGAAACATGTCATTACAAACTCATCGTATTGAGAGAAATGCCACTCATGTAAGAATTCATCCCAAATCGGACAATTATGCCCCTGCCATCATCTTCATTTCCTTCTTCATTAATCTCCTCTTGCCCCTTCCTCCGGCGAGCCCTCCTCGTTAAGGCACGATTGCTCCCTCTTGCTCCTCCTCCCTACCTCTCCCTCTCACTTCTATCTCTAGGCCAGCGAGGACATATATGGGCATGAGGCGGTGATGGTTGTTTCATCAGAGGTCCATTGTGGAGTGAGAGAGGGAGGGAAAGAGCTTGAGAGAACGCTGTCGTGCTAAAGGACCAACAACTGCTCGGACGACGGTGACATGGGGACACAATGGCAACGTGGATCTGCTCATCGCCACGACCCATGCCCCTCATCGCCGGACACAAGGAAGATGGTTGGTAGAAACAAATTGAGGCTAGTGGCAACCCTTGGAGATGGTCGATGGCGACGAATTCGAGTCGGCTGGTACCCACGGATAGAGGTGGCCAAATGGGTCATGTCCGCCGGGCCAGACCGAGGCACAATACCCACAGATAGAGGTGGCCAAAAGGGTCATGTTGTGCCTGCCAATGGCGGTGTAACATCCCAATTTTCAGGGCTTTTCAAAAAATTTCAAAAATAAAAATAACCATTTGATTGTATTGAATCTCTAAAGCTTAACTAGAGATTTTAGAAAACAAAAACAATTTAACATGAATTAATCAAACTTCAATTAATTCAAATTTGGTTTATTTTGAGTTTATTGGAGCTCTCTGGTATTTAAAGTCTCATTTCTCTGTCTGCTCAATTCCTATCGAGTCGTTACTATCCACGTCCCCTCTCGTTTTCACCACCCTCTCGATTTCGGCCACCCTCCCATTTTCGACCACCCTCTCGTTTTCGCCACCCTCTTGTTTTCGACCACCCTCTCGTTTTTGCCACCCTCTCGTTTCGATCACCCTCTCGTTTTCCACCCCCTTGGTTTCGACCAGAGTCTCCTACTAGGTCTCTCTCTCTTTTCTCTATCCAACGGGTCCCGCCTGTCAGCCTCCTCTTCGCCTGGTCACCGTCTCCTTCCACGCGCCCATACTACCAGCGCTCGCGTGCGTCACCACCGCGACGAAAGTCGTCGCCCCCGGCGCGATTCCCTCCCTTAGTTCCTCGGTAGTGTGCGTATTTAATTACCCGTCTTTCGCCACACCCACCCCTCTGTTCTTTCTCCTCCCCACCTGCTCCCGTCTTGTCCCCGTCGAGTCGCCATGTCTCGTGCCGTCCGGAGCTCCCCATGCCGCGAAGCTTCTCCGCTTACTCCTCCTTCCTCTATAAATGGAGTACTAGGACCCCCTCATTCCCTTCTTTCTTTCCCCTCAACTCTTCCTCTCTCCCTCGCTCTCGTTTCGCCATGTTCCGAGTTTTGCTGCTGTCAGCTGGAGCTCGCGCGTCCACCTCTAGCATCGCCGTTGAAGCCCCTCCGCCACCGTGATCGCCTCCGTTGGTTTCACAAGGGCACGTCCGACCCGTGCGCACGTCCTCGCCGTCGTTCTTCCTCTCACCACCGATCACTCCGTCGAGCCTCGCCGCTAAAACCGTGCTCCTTGGGTTTGTCTCGCTCCCCTCTCCGTTGCTTTCTTTCGACCACCTGTAGTCAAAACCTCCTTCCGGCCATCCTTTCAACCACCAGTAGTCGAAACCTCCTTCCGACCAGGTAGTCAAAACCTCCTTCTGACCACCTGTAGTCGAACATCCTTTCGACTAGTCCAAACCTCCTTTCGAGAGTCTGTTTCCCTTCGTCCGAGCTCTGATTTGAGTGATTCAAATTTCTAAATTTATCTAAATTCAATGCCTTTCTTTTGGTTATAGTTTGGTAATTTTTAATTTCATTTGGAATTGTTTTATTTATTTGGTTTTTTCGCACATATATATTCTGGTGTTCCCAAATGGCTCTTGGACCCGATGACTGAAGCAATTGAAACCTTCAACGAAGGCAGGTCGTAGACCGTTGATCATGTTGTGCCCATTTTATAAAATTATATTGTTTTATATCAACATGAATTGCTAGTTTTATAATAATGATTTAAAGAATAGTTAATTACTTAATTACCATTATGCCTACTTGAAAAATTATGAATGACATGTACCCTTGAACACCATAGGTTGGGTTAATCTTAGTTGGACATATTTAATTACCAACATGGGTACGTATTATGCTTAGTCATGCTTAGTCGCGTTGGTATTTGTGATCACATATTCATAATGTTTAATCTTAATGATATATGGAATTATGGCGGAGGCCACTGCTATTAAAATTTATTGTGCCATGGCAAGGGTTGTCATTGGGTTGGGTTGAATGAAAATGATTTATGCTCGGGTGAGTAGTCGGGTAGTAAAGGAGAAATGCGCGAAGCACATGGGTTGAGGTAGTCTCGCCTAAGCAATCACTAAGGACTTAACTTTGTGCGCCATTGATTTGGACCATACCGTACAACCACATGTCCAGGATGGGGTGGACCTGGCCAACTAATTAGCAAAGTTTTGGTTTGTTTCTATTTTGGTTGACGAAACAACGCAAGAGGGGATCCAGAATGGCGAAACCTTAGCGAGCAGAACCGAGTTAAAACAGAGCTTTGTAAAAGCCTTGTGATAGTCTCTCATTGATTCACATGTCTAAGGAAACGTGTGTCTTATCAAGATGATTATCTCTTGTTGGTCAAGATGTATAAACTCTACAGAGTGTTAAAAACTATTTGAATAGTCGTGTCCCCGGTTATGGACAATGCCGGGTGATTTCATACGAGAGGTCGATTTTCATAAAAATTATTGGAATGGTTTGGTTGGGAAGCAATATAGTTGTTGGTTAATGGTTGGGAAGTGAATAGGGTGTTCACTAGTTTCAAAGAACTTATTTACTTATGTACTTGATCTTTTAAATTATGCTTTTCAATCTATTTACGGTATTTACTGTCAATACTACTTTCTACAAAATAGCCATAAAGCTATCCATATCAAGCCTTGTATGAATATTATTTGCATACATTTTTCTACGATTTGCTGAGTACTTTATGTATTCACGGCTATACGCTATTTGTTGACCAATCATCGTAGATGAACCAGAGAACATCGAGTTCTATGAAGAGGAGTACTTTGAAGACCATGCGAACTAGGATGTGGTTTCCACTCGATTGCCTATGGACATGTCGGATGGCTACCACGAGTTATTTTATTCTGCTACAAGTTTACTATGTTATGTTTAGCTCGGCTTGGTAAACTCTGTAAGACTTGACCATAAGATCCTTTTGCTACTAAATAATATTTTTTCGCGTGCTTCTTAGCTACCTTGTTGCATGGATACGATAACATCAATGTTGCAAACTGTGTGAACTAGCTACTGATCATGGGACTAGTTCAGAATATACAGAGAGTCCCGGGTCCAGTGGCCCGGGGTCCCGACAGCAGGCCCAGCCTAGGTCCGGCTGGCACGCCCGGTGACGGAGGAGGTTGCGGCAAGTGACGAAGGAGGTGGTGGCGGCGTGCAACAGAGTGGAGGAGGAGGAGGTGGTGGTGGTGGTGACACCCGAAGTGGCTCCCGTTGGGCTAATTGTGCATGGGTCGGCACGACACGACTTGTGAGCTCGGCGTGCCGTGCTTGGGTCGACGACCGATCCCATAGGCCAGCATGGCACAACCGGTTTAGCTAGCCAAGTAGCCAGGCTGTGCCTAAATGGGTTCGTGCCGGTCCGCCTATTTAGCCATCGCCATAGAGATGTCCAGGCAACTGAATTGAGGTTGAGTTCACCGGCGATGCGAACACAATAGAACAAAGGCGCCTAGCTTTGGGAAGAAGTGAAGGTAGAGGAGGAGCTGGTAGTGATTTGGGGATGGGGGGAGAGGAAGTAGGTGGCGTTGACGATGGGGTGGGTGAGCCATAGGCGATGAGGAGTGGGTCGGCAGTGGCCATGGTCTTCACCTCCATGATGGCGGCAGCCATGGGAGGGGGTTGTTAGCAGAAGGAGGAGGAAGGAGGGGCAATTTGGTCCAAAAATTTGTAATAGTATATCTCGAAATAATGCAACTCTAGAGTGACATATATCTAAGAATGAACTTTGCAGCGGCATATTTTCAAACTTGCAATTCTACAATGCATATATATAAATAACCCTATATTTAAACTAAATCTCAGATGTCCCTGAATAAATTCGACTCATCAAAAAAAAACTTGAAAGAAATTCACAAGCTAGCATAATACATAGAAATTGACGCATGTAAAGAGATTGCAACGGACTCACCGTAAATCACCCCCCATTGAGCTAATGAACTCCTCGACTCTGCCGCTTATAAGTAAATTCAAAGGGATTTCCTCGCTACCCGTCAATTGGTTACTCCTATAAGATATATATCAAGAATATCAAATGCAAATCGTTAATCCTGTGACATATAGACAAGAATATAAAATATGTTATATTTAACGGAAATACCTCTCCAATCAAGATTAGCTAGCGGCGGATGCTAGCCGGCGTAGAGGACAAGGGCGATGGGGCACACCTCACACTACAGCCACTAGCAGTACGAGGATGATAGGTAGAAATAGTGAAGGGAGGCAATAAATTGAACATATCAAAGTTTCACCTATAAATACTTGCACAACGTCTAAAAAACATCGCGTAGGACTACATGATTAAATCGTGAAGTCATGTCTTCAACGTAAGTGTTACGAAATTTGTCAAGTCTCCAAAATACCCCTGACTCTCTCCTTGGTTAGCATGCAACTTCACAACACCAAGGTCAATGAATATTAAATTAATGGTGAACATGACATGGCAAACCAATGGAGAAGCTATAACTTGTCTCGTTGGTCGCCCTATGTGACGACAACGCGCCAATATAACACAAATCGATCATATGCAAATGATAATATGGATAAACTAGATCAAGTAAAAGAATTGAAGTTTTGATATATTTGAAATTTTATATATTGGAGAGATATAGGGTTTATAATTTTGTATATATTTATGTAGTAGACAGAAAAGTGCGCAAGATTTTCCTTTATTTTACCTAGTTACACTTATGTATTCTCGTATTACTTTAAATAAAAAATTATTAACTATAATTTTGAAACTATACTCAATTTTTTTGCATCACCTCCAAAATCTCATGTAATGTATTATGTAGTTAGCACATACAATTTACAAAGTATATATGATTTATTGATAAATTTTAGCATATATTGATAATATGTAAATAGTGTGGATCAAATGCAATTTTTCTCCCATGACACATACACAAACGTAGTAAGCTATGTTTTCCTCTCTTTTTGTCCACTTATTTTTTGCTTGTCACATAATCACATGTATACGAATTTATTCTTAGCTTAGTATTTATTTTGTACCAACTTTCTATGTGTCTATGTTTGTCAAACGATTTCTTCATAATTATTGCTTGCTTACAAGTAAGTGCCAACTCTATTTCTCACGCATAATACGTATGTGATGAGTATGAACTACATGTTACTCTGAAAAAAAGTATGGACTACAAGTGAGCACTATCATCGTGTCTTCATGTCGCATAGTCGCACGTACTTCTAGTTTTTAGAATATGCATAGTTCTGGTTCCTTAACACGTGAAAAGACACTATGATTACTAGTAGAAAAAAAAATAGCACGTCCTCTTGCTCAAATATTGGAGTTAACAGTATAGTGCTTATCTTTCTTAGCCAGTTAGTTTTTTGTTTTGTTTTGTTATTGATGTTTGCTTGTGAACAAATAACTACGCTTCGCATGCACAATTATGGTGAGTATATAGTACTAGTGTATGCTACCATTAATTGTGACTTTTTTTTGTTTGGTTGTGCACTTTTGGCTCAAGTATTTTTATTGTTACCTTTTTTTAGCACACGAAACAACTTTAAACTTCTGGGTCTGCAAATATATAGGTTCTTTCTTGACTAATAGTTTTGATCTAGCGTCATATGTTGAGCGTAGAGATGATCATATGAGTTCAAAACAGCATGTCGGTTGTTGGATGGTTATTTATGTAGATTTTTGACATGATTTTTCGGGATTTGATCTCGTGAATCTGTTGCTATCCTTGGCTAGTTGGTTTCCTCGAGTTCTCGACCCATTCCATGTAGCAAACATGCTCCGTGAGTGAACGAAACTTTCAGCTCTGTTTCTAAACCACCAGCGTGGCATGTACACGGTTAAAAATTTTAGCACATGTCACGGCTCCGGGCGCGACACGTGTCGACTACGTGGCTGGTCAAGCAGATGAGCTCCCGACGTCGACGCTCGCGCGCGACCTGCCGACCAAAAAATGAGTTGACGCACGTAGGCAACGCCGTCCAAGTTAATCCCTGTCGCAATGCCGACCACTCCACACCATGAGATTGAGATGAGTTGTTCTTCTTTGCTTCTTAAGCCAAATAGTAGCTTGTACATGCATCCAGTCTAATGGGCAAAGATGACATGCAGAGATTAACTTCGATTCAGAGGGCGCATTTACAGTATGGTAAATTTGAATGCAAAATTATCTAGTAGAATCAACGGGCGCTGCTTTCAAGTTGAAGTACTAGAATGAATGGGCCCAAGGACTCGACCATAGCCAAAGAAGAAGAAAAACAAGGAAATGGTGGAGGCCGCAGGCAAGCACAGATTCGATGTGCTGGAGCAGAGATGCGAAAGATTCATCGAACCAACCGAGTCCACTCCAGAAACGAAATCTACGTCAAAAGAATGGAAAGATTTGAAGGCGGAAGGAAGCGTCAAAACAGCGGTGAAGAAAACCAGAGCAGAAGCAAATTTTCCCTTGGGTGGCAGAGCCTGCGGGAGAGAGGCGCGCGTAGGTGGGGGCTGGTACTGCACCCAAAGATGCAACAATGGCATGTGATGCCGTATACTGTTGTTTGCTTAGCCCCTTGCATCATTGCACGCCAACAAGCTGCCCCTTGCTGCCTTCACAAGCGTGACATGTTTGGTCCTAATACGGCCCTCCATGATTCTCCTCCCTCTTTTCCCCTTCCCCTTTTCAGCTCAACAAAAAATGTTCTGGAATTATATTGTTGGAACCACTCTTCAGTATGAGCAGTAAGAGCTAGAATCTCAGAATTAATCTACTTGTAGAACCAGGAACTTCAAATTTCATTCCTCGGCAGGATTACCTGCTGATTGCAGAGGAATCGTAGGCAACAAAAATTATTCTACTTCTACTGTCATATCTTTCCATGGTCAATTCATCTTGATCTGTGTTATCTGAATATGGCCAATGGTCGGTATTCAATTTTTTCCTCGACAAAAATGTCGAGGCTCTGTTATCCTTGCTTTAGGATAGAAAGGGAGGGTGAAGTCAGGCTACCGGGCAGACCAATTAGCGGCAAATCTGTCAGCCTACCATCCGTCCACGTGGTGCACTCGCACGGCGCCAGCGAGGAACAGTACCACGTGGACAGCAACACGACCCACCGGATCTACATGGCTGTGTGCTCCTAATATATTACGGAGTCTTTGGCTGATGTGGCCGATGCTACCGTGGTATTTTCTACTAGGATGCGATTAGTGTTCGGACGTATAGTTCGAGCGTTAACACCGTACGTAGCGCTTCAGCGTTGGATTTTGGAATATATTTTTCAACCGTACATCTAGCGTGTAAAGCGAATATGCCCCGAACGTCTCGCGCAACACAGACGGCATCAATAATCCCCCCCAAACCCGCTCATCGTAATCCCGATCTCCCGAACATCTAGCTCGTGATGCGCAGACAACATCAATGATCTCCTCCGCACATGAATCCCCCATAAATCCTCCTAACCGATCTCCCCGCAATCCCGAATATCTCCCGCAGCACAAACTCGATCAATAAAATCAAAACAAAAGCATCTAAAAAAACACGTTGAAAAAATCTTGCAATATCACCATGAACGATATGCAACATTTTTTTCCTATAGATGCAATTTTTTTTTATACGGGGTGCAACATCTCAAATAACAGTACATAACATTCTTTACAACAGGTTGCAATAATTTTTTCAACGGACCAAAATCTTGCAACATCACTGTGAATAGTATGTAATATATTTTTTCTACTGATGCAATATTTTTTCTACGGATGCAATATTTTTTTATCCTTGCATGTATTATATTATGTTAATTGGGTGTAACTTGCGAGCACGGAAGTTGTGCTCACCCTTGCTGAATAAAATTTATAAGGTAAAGATTATTATAAAGTCGGTGAGAATTAGGACAACTAGGCTGCACCCCCAGATGATTGCCCGTGGCGAATCGTGTGGCCTACCTACTTATTTTGCTTCCACTGTACATTTATATTTGGTCTTGTGCCCAATTTTGTAATAAACTCTGATTATCAATTATTAAACATGTGATATGATTTTGCTATCACTTCTATTTGATTGTATACACTAGATGTTCCTGTACTAGTGTATGAAATACAAAGAATCAGAGATCATTCGTTCCCGGGTTCGACAGATCCCCACCATCGCACCAGCATCATCTTCTTCGCCGTCGCTTGCCGATTCCATTTTGCCCTTCCACCCTCGCCGCCGTGGCCGCTAGACCTGGCTAGCCGGCAAGCCCCGTGCGCCACCACGCTACCAGTGCCACCTCAGTCACCTCCACATGTCCTTGCCACGTCGTGTGCACGTGGGATCCACATCACTACCACCTCATCCATCTCTGCCTCATCAACGTCCGTGTGTCAGCTACATCCACGTCCACATGGCACCCCCGTGCATCACCCTAAACCCAAACTGTGTAAACCTAATGCACGTGAGCCAAGTCACTTATATGTGGGTCCCGCATGTCAGTCAACCACATGAATCAGGTTCACCGTGACACTTTTCCTTATCGTGGACCGGGTTATGGACCAGTGGCCCACTTGTCAATCACTCCCTCTTTTATGGAATTGTTTTAATTCTAAAAAATCCATAAATTCCAGTGGGTCCCACATGACATACACTAGGCTTATTTTTTTTGAATTTCCAAAATAAAGATTATCGAGAATATTCTCTTAGCCCCACTTGTTAGTTTCTCTCTCCCTTTTCATTTTCAGTATTTTCCTTCGTGATTAAACTTTCAATTAGGGGTGAAAACGGATCGAATACGGACGAATAATTGCTCTGCTATATTTTTTTCATTTTTTTCCCGGATGCGGATACGAATACGGATACCTCGGATACGAATACTATAGACTACGAATATGGAGCGAATACGAATCGAAACAAATACGGTCACGGATATTTTTTCAAAATATGAAAACCCCTTAAATTGCATGGTATGAATTAACAAAAACATATAACTATTTTGTTTGATACGAACATTCATGAATTGTTCATATTTTCAGCAGCCACACATAATATTGGCAGTTTGGCACTATCAAAGTAACAAGGTGCATTAATTAATTCATCACAAATATAACACTTAATGTACCACATTTAGCTCATAAGTCACAAGACTCATAACTCACAAGTCAACATACATTATAGTTGCACTTCTTTGCTCTCTTCACAGCAGGAGCAGGAATGCTGGATTGTTGTAGAATTTGCAGTTTTAGCAAATAATCGTAATTAAACCCAGCATTCAATATCAGCAATAAAGCATAATACACAGAAGATAATATTATGCTCAACATTAATATCAGGAACACATCAATAAACAGCATAAAGCACAGAAGATTGATGATTGTGTGTGCTCTCAGAAGGAGAGTTGCAAAGGAACAAGCCTTTGCCATCTCAATCATATTGTCTATACTCTTCATTAAATGATTATGACAAAAATTTCTAATCTTGATCTCTAACCAAACTTTACATAACCACCAATATAATCTATCTGTTAAAGACCACATAAGAGACTCTCATACTAAAACAGTATACCAAAGGATAACAGAAAGATCTCTAGATGACTAACAGTAAAAGATCACTCTCTAATACAGCTGATCAAAATACACAGGATCAGAAATATACCCAAAAGGGCTAACAGAGTAATCAGACAGTAACCATTAAGCAAGAGAACAATCAACTCATCAGATTTAAAACTGCAATATACCTATGGGGTTCAAGCCTAATAACAGTAGGTCTAAGAGACATAAGCAAGAAATTCACTAGAACTCAAGATAGAACTAATTGTCATAATCAATTTCAGTATATGACTAGCTTCATCATAGAGCATTAAAAGATCCCACTGATTCTTTTGCAATATCTCAAGTACTAGATTCTGAAATCAGAACTAATACAGATCAAAGAACCAACTAGCACTTCAACTTTGAATGCAAGAATAAACTGAAGTAACACAGAGGGACAAAACTCACTGAAGCAGTGGTACTCAAAACCACTAAGATGAAACCGGCAAGGTGTGTCAATAGACACTGGCAGCGAAGAATCAGCCGGAGGGGGAGAAGGCGGTGGCGGCGGCACAGGGACCTTCGGCCGGCGCAGAGCAGCAGAGAAGAGGGGGAGAAAAGGAGGGTGCGGGGGGGGGGGGAAGAGGCAGAGGGACAGCCCACTGGGAGGGGGTCGACAGGAGGGGCGCACAAGGGGCCGACGGGCGGAGGAGGTTGAGGGTGGCGGGGTGGTGCTCTGGCAGCGAAGAACCAGCCGGAGGGGGAGAAGACGGCATGGCAGCAGACAGGACCTTCTCGGCCAGGCAGAGCAACAGAGAAGAGGGGGAGAAAAGGAGGGTGCGGGGGAGGAAGAGGGAGGGGACAAGCCCACCGGGAGGGGAGCCGACAGGGAGGGGAGCCGCGGGGGCGGGCTCTCACGACGGCCGAGGAGGTTGAGGCGGCGGGTGATGCTCGGGCAACAAGAACCGGCCGGAGGGGGAGAAGAGGCAGTGGCAGACAGGACCTTCGGCCAAGGCAGAGCAAAGAGAAAAGAGGGGAGAAAAGGAGGGTGCGGGGAAGAGCAGAGGGGACAGCCCACTGGGAGGGGAGCCGACAGGAGGGAGCCGCGGGGCGGGCGAGGACGGCGTGGGTGGAGATTGGAGGTGAAGAGTGGTGGCGTCGCCGGCTGTGCGGTGGAGAAGAAGTGGAGAAGGGGAACGGCCGAACAGGGAAGGGGACCTAAGCCCTAAGGGACTAAGAGGCAAAGGCTGGGTGGGCTAGGCCGCCGGCTTGGTGGGCCTAGTGGCCAGTGGGGCTGTGGGGGCTACCGGGCTGGGCCAAAATTCTGGATATCCGGATGTGGTATTATCCGGATTATCCGTATTCGTATCTGTATCCGTCGGATACTACCATTACCATATTCGTTTCCGTTTCCGACAAAAAAATCCAAATCCGTTTCCGATCCGAGACTATCCGAATCCGTTTTCGTCCGGATCGGACGAAAAATATCCGATCCATTTTCATCCCTACTTTCAATAGTTCGTTCTCCCTCATACAAATTCCGATTGAACTCATTCAAGTTTCTAAATTTATATAAATTCAAGATATACCTTACAATGCCATTCAATTTCAATTTGGATTTTTATTTTATTTGTATTTTTTTTTAAAAAAATTCACTTTCTCTCGTTAGATGTTGACATTCCGGAATCGTGTGAAAGAGCTGAAGGTTAAGGAAGTAGAAGATCAAAGAGAAAACAAGAACATTATTACTATAGAAAGGCAAGTTGTACCTTTCATCATGTTGAACATAGTTTTTCAAAACTACTTTGATTCAAATTATTCATTGTTATTTCAAGTATTTAATTATTTAAATGCTTTGGGATTAGCTATACACGTACTTGCTTATATCCACCTTGCTTATCATATTACTTGATATTTTGTCACCCTAGCTTGGTTAATTATTAGTTGGTATCATTATAGGACCAACGTGGGTTAGTTAGATACAATTAGTCTGCTTAGTCATGCAGAGGTTATTGATATCATTTTGAGTTGCAAATCTAAACTTGACTAAGTGAATATGTAATACTATGTTGAAAGTTGTATACAGTATGTTGTCACTCGTTGATGGTATGTGTTGCACTTAACTATTAAAGTGAGAAAAGATTTAGACTGAGGCAAGTAGATGGAATTGTGATATGGTAGATTTGTGTTTGTTTGGAAAAAATATGAATGTGGTAATTGAAAGTAGATTGGTTGTCTTGCCTTGGTCAATTAAGGACTTAACTTTGTGTGCCATTGAACTGAGTCATAACTGTATAACCACATGCCTGGTATGGGACAAGACTAACTTAGTAAATTATGGATTCTTGACATTGATTGCTCATGCAGATAGGTTAAACTGTGTGCCAGGGTGGAGGTGTAATTCGGTATGTGTGGTGAGTCACATTTATGAGCGGTTCACCCTGTCCAGTTCCAATGGTGTACGATGGGCCAACAACCTGTGTGGGGGTTTGGTGCTGGCAGTATGCACAATGGGAGGGTCAATTGTTGAGATGAAGTTTCAAAAAGTTTTGTTGTGACCAGCTCTGATCAAGTTGATTGTATCTTGTGGGTAAAGTGCACAACCTCTACATAGTATTATCAATCTATTCGAATAGATGTGTCCGCGGTTATGGACATGCTCAGAGATTTCACAAGAGGGGTAGATTTTCATAAAACTATTGGGAGGGATAACTGTGAGATTTAATTCATATGGCTGTGTGAAAGAAATTGATTAGGCTTTGTGAGTTTTGTGAAAATACTTGTTAAATTATTATTATATTTGTTTTCAATTATGTTTTCAATCTATTATTCATATTCAATTGCAACTATTGATTTTATGCAAAAGAACCACACATCTCATATCCTTTGGAATAAGCCACCATCTATAATTGCATTCTGTGGTACGACTTGCTGATTACTCTAGGCTATATACATATCTAACAAATTAGTCATTAAGTCTGTATCTAAGTAACACGCTTAGCCTTGCCTAGGTACATTGACATGTGGGTATTAATTTGCCCCGACATCATTCAAACATCAAAACTTGATTTGGGCAGCCATTGGATGGAGATGGTAGGTATGTTGAACTTAGAAAGGATTTTCATAACCAAAAACCGAAAAACTGTTTTAGACTTCAATGGATGGTAAGTGGGGTGAGTGCTGAGGGAGCACGAGAGTTGGTATTGTGATAGTTACGCCCGAGTCAATTAAAGACCAAATCTTGTGATGATCTCACAGGGCACTAATATTACAACCACAAGTCTACAATGGTGTCGACCTGTCTAACTAATTTGCATTGCCTCAACGTTGGTTACATGATCTAGTGGAATATGGGAACTGTGTTGGAGATAGTACTTTTTTCTTACGACGCAAGAGGGGCCTCCGGCTCAGGTGGAGTTAACCCACCAGCGTTGGAGTGATGCATTGTAAAGGCCTTATGATGATTTTCTTAGTCTCAAGCCTATGGTAGCGTGTTGACATTATAAGATGATCATCTTTTGTGGGTTATGTTGTACGACATCTGTAAAGTGAAATCTGTCTGGACAACTGTGCCTACGACCATGGATGAAGCGCGGGAACTTGCTTGGTTAGTTTTTGTTTTATAAAAATCATTTGTGAGGGGGATAAAACTATCGAGTGGAGGGAACCCTGAATTTTCGTACTGGGTGGAGGTAACCCAGTGGATACTATTGGGTGGAGTAACCCTAAAAATGGTTTAGAATATGGCGGATCGAGCCATTCTTTGATTTAACAAGTGGATGGAATATTTGCTTCGATTATACAACAACTACTCAATTTCACTACAATTGGTTTAGTTAAAATACTTGGTCTCAGGCCTGAATTTAATCTAATTCAAATGTGGCCTTTTGCAAATAAAAGAACCTCAAGCCTTCCCTTGTTCAGCCTTGTATCTATTATAATTGCATTATATGTGGTGGTTTGTTGAGTATCTTCATATTCAGCTGTTGCTCAATTACTATCTTTTAGTAAGAAGAGAAGAAGACTTTGTCAACATTTAATTGTCTGATAGAATCGTAAGTCAAAGAGGCCAAGAACTAGGCCACGAGTCCTAGTCGATTGCCTGTGGGCAAATCCTAAGGGTCCCACTTGGGTGTTGCTTCCGCTTCTGTTGCACATATTTAAGGTATTTGGCATAATCGTCCCGTGTGTAAGTCAAGCGACCGTACGGTCTACTTATGTAACATTTACTATTATGTAATAGTTCCATGTTTGCGAGATATGTGTTTGATATTCAATGATGTAATTGTATGAACTAGCTACTGATTTAGAGACTAATGCTGGTATGCACAGAGGGTTATAGACAGTAAATCCAGGTCCCAGTATGTCCCTACTCCCTTGATGGTGGTGCCGAGCAACTGGTGCGGCTCCCGTGCCCTTCCTTGGGGCTGCTTGCCACATTGTAGTAGCGGCGACGGCGGCGAGGTGAGCCTCATGATGGGGCAATGGCAAGGCGACGAACGGCGGCGCGTCGAGGAGTTGGCGACACCATCACCTAGTGTGTGCCTTTGTGGATAGAGGAGGAGATTGGGGGAATGAGGAAGAAAGGAACGGGGGAAGATGTGGAATGGCTCACCTCCAACCCTAGATGGTGAGGATAAGGTGGGCACTACGTGCTTGAGTGTGCGTGGCAACGCACACGCTTGGGGTAGTGTTTTCGAAGGTTGCCATAGAAAGGCATTGTGATTGTTGAATATGTAAGCATTTTTCGAATTACTTTAATCCAGAAATATACTAGATGAATCATGAACAATATTATAGCCTTTTGCATAAGACAGATAAACATGAACACCATAGTCACACACGTGCTTGAGTCAATAATTCAAATGCAATGGGCTTTAGCTAAAAGTGAGGGTCGTATTTGGAGGCACCATATCCCATGCACATAGGGTATTGGTGGACATATGGACATAGCAAATCCTAGTCATCCAACACGAAATCGGCAGCCGAGATCAAGTGAGCCAAATCCCACCTCCCACTTAACGCACTTTTGCGATGCGCCCCCTCTTCCACCTCCCTCCCACCACAAGGCGCCAGTCCCCAATCGCCGGCCGAGCTAGGGTTCGCCGCCCCCCCGCGTCGGCCCGCGCCGTGTCCCCTCTGTGTTTCTTAGTGATGCCTTGATGATTATGGTAGTGGCAAAAGCCCGATTACCAGCGTGCAGGCGTGCTGAAAAGGCAAGGTGGTGTGTCATTGTTCAGAGAGAGTCTGAACATTTTTAACCAATAAATCAAACTGGTGTGTCCAAGGCAAGGTGGTGTGTCATTGTTCAGAGAGAGTAGAGGAATGAACTCAAAGCACTAGAAGAGGGTATAAGTGAACATCTGAAGGTAAAGGTCCAAGTATCATCAGATTAAATGTTGACAAGCTTAAAGTATCTGAAACAAGAAGTAGGAGCTATTGACAAGATCGTCAGCACACCTACATTCAGAAGCCCCATTACACCTCCATCAGTAAGTAAAGCTACTGTTAATCATAGTTTCCAAATGAACTTAGCATTCTGCACCCAAAATTGTCGAAACAAAAGTCATTTTGTCGTCTTTGAATCCTGCATCAGAAAGGTGCTAGTAGCACAGATTGTAGTGGGTAAATTAGGAAAGCAGCTTACATGGAACATTAGGAAGGTTGAGGTATCCACTCAAAAAGATCACTGGTTGACATCTCGCTTGCAGAACCTATAAAAACATGAAAACTACGGTTACTAAAAAAATATAATGGGATAGCAATGAGGAAAGCAAGGGCATAGATCATACCATCTGATCTGAGCCGATCCTTAGTACAGACAAGCTCCTCAATCCAGTGGTTACCACCTGACTCACAAATTGCACGTCTTGCAGTCCTTGTTGCTACCTTGCAGTCAGCACTGCGTGGTATTGCCACGATATCACGTGCCATCCGAGAAATTGTAGGATAGGTCAGGTTATGCCCCTTCAACAATTTGAGAACACTGGGCTGACTTGTTGAGAGAGATGTGGCTCTTGCAAGTACTGGAAAGTTCAGTCATCGGCCGCTCACTGTATGGATATTCAGAATAACTATGTCTAGCGCATTTGCACGGTCCCAGCTGCAGACATGTGTCACACTGTCTCCAATGACCCTAAGCATATTCTCTATGGACGCGTCATCTCTACTCAAAGCTTTTTACTCCTCTACCTCTGTACGTCTGCGCTTCTATTCGTCTTCAATACAAAGCTCCATCTCCTCTCTGCTAAAGCTTCCCTATCATCGAACTTTTTTTACCACTGCCTACTTCAATAACGCTGACACTCACCACTTGTCATTGCAGCCCTTGGCTCCTTAAATACTAGACTTTCTCTTCAATAACTCCGACGAGCAGGACGATATTGTCCTCATCTCCGTCGCCGCCACCTCGGCTCTTCGCTTCCTCATGAATCAATGCCTTCTTATAGGACAGGTTGATGTCATTGCACTCTTTCATGGTCTTCCCTGACACCATTCGTACTATCCTCGTTATAGCCTATATTTTTAATCAAAATTTTAGTTATTTTTTATTTTTATTCTATAGGAAGCAACAATAGAAACACGTGACCTCGAGAGCGAACATGATGACCTCTTTTGTGTCTCCTCCAACACCATTCGTGACATTCTCGTTATAAATTTTTATTTTTATTCAACATTTTTTTAGAGTTCGTATACATATCAAATTGCTAAATTTATTTAATTTATTCAAAATTTTAATTATTTGGGGATTTGTGTTATAATACATATGGAAATCAAATTACAAATTTTCTTTTATTTTTTATTCTGAATTTTAGTTCTTTTTCTTTGAATTTGTATCTGAATCAAATTGCTATTTTTTATTCCAAATTAGAGTTGTTTAGTGATTTTACTTTGGAATTCGTATTGACATGAAATTGCTAATTTTATTTTTCTTCATAATTTTAATTATTTTTTCATTGTATTTCGTATACAAATCTAATTGTTGATTATTGTTTAATTTTTATTCTAAATTATAATTATAGGAATTCATATTAAATTCAAATTGCTTATTTTATTTTATTTTATTCAAAAATTATTTATTTTTTTGGATTTTGTATACAAATCTATTTTTATTCAAAATTATCATTATTTAGGGATTTTACTTAGAAATTAGTATGAAAATCAAATTACTAATTTTATTTTATTTTAATTTCGAATTTTGGCTTTATTGTACTTGATATGGACTCTTTTACTTAGAAATTAGTATGAAAATCAAATTGCTGATTTTATTTTATTTTTTATTCTGAATTTCAGTTTTATTTTACTTGATATGGACTCTTTGCTTTTAATCTAGACCGTTATAATTTAGATACACCACGATCGATGATGTAGATTTTTCTCCTTTTTCACCGATAATTGTGGGAATTTCTAGCCACTAAGAGCGAACATGGTGGTTCCCTTTGACTCTGTTTTAATAAGATAATAGATAAATAATAATATTCCAACCACATATCATCTCTATTGACAACAGTTTCCTTGCTAGTTTTAGACCCAGAAGTGCAGTTAGGGTCTTCCACTTGATCGGAATATTCATCGAAGGGGTTGAGCAATATATCATGCACTTCGTAAATATAATCTTCGATGTCATTGTTCAAATTAAACAAAATACGAGACTTGATGTGTTCTTGATGGTACAAAGGATCCAAGACCATAGGCTTACAAATATTTAAGCAACAGAATTTCCAGTGATCCTTAAACTTTTTTGCATCTTCAGCATATTAGAAATTGTTTTGTCCTGGTAGATTATTATTATTTGAATGGAAACCGGCAGGAGGGCTGCCTGTTATATTAATAGAGAAGGGGCAGAACGAAAGCCGCGAAGTACAAAAAAAAAATTCCTTAATTACTAAGAAATGAATTGCTCCAAACACTTAGCCCCCGCTAGGTACCAAGTTCTTCCCTCATCCTTAATCTTCACTAGGAGATCTAAAGGCGCGACAGCTCTGTTGTTGAAGATTCTTGCATTTTGTTCCTTCCAAATTTCCCATATAATAAGGATCAGGATCGTTCTTCTGGCTTTCCTAAGGGAGCCCTTCATGTCCGCTACATTTGACCACTAGTCCAAGATATTTGTGCTAGGAGGCCAAAGTGATGGTTGAAATCTATCAGTTCCCAGCCAGTCCGCCATATGCCTCCATATTCTTCCAGAGAAGGGACACTTGGCGAAGAGGTGTGTGGCCGATTCCGGGGCGTGTCTGCATAGGGGGCAATATCTGTGGTTGGGCCACCCCTTAGCTTCCAGTCTGTCTGAGGTCCAGAGTTTGTTTTATATTGCCTGCCAAGCGAAGATTTTGCACTTTGGGGGGCTTTTGTTTTCCAAATTATTGTTTTCAAGTTTGTCTCGATAGATCTCAAGAAATGTAAGGTGCTAGGCGGATCTTGATGAGTAGGTTCCATTAGGGTTTGTTTCCATGATATCTCATCCAGGGTGCCTTGTATCAAATGGATTTGGTTGGTTTTGGTCCAAAGTTGTACGAACTGTTGGATGTGGTGGATTGTCAAACCCCTCATCAAGTTTATGTCCTACACCCACTATCCGTTTTGCAACGCCAAGGCCACCGTCTGGTTTTTTCTGTTTGGAGATTTTGAAAATCTTGGGGGTTAGATCTTTAGGTGCCTCTCCATCCACCCAGGTCAAGTACCAAAATTTTGTCGTCATACCATCCCCTAGGGATATCCTAGTTGCCGCGGCAAAGATATTTTGATCCAAGTCGTCGCAAGGGATTTCCATGCTGACCCAAGGTTTGGACTGATTCTTCCTCTTCTGCGAGAGCCATCGCAGTCTGATTGCCGAGGAGAATTACAGAAGCTGAGGATGCCTAGGCCACCTAGCTGGATTGGGCGACACACTCTGTCCTTGTAGAAATGAGCTTCGGGATGCACATCTTTCTTCCCATGCCACAACCTGTCAAAGAGGTCATCTGGACTGTGACAATTTTGCATTTCATCCATGTATTTGATGCAAATCTTGCGAAATCCGATAAATATTATGTGCTTTGCTTGGTCTTTCGGTGATGGTGTATATTTGCAGTTCGGATATTGTACTATTGAAGGAGTGGGACCCTTCGTATATTTTGAATAACCTAAATGTAAATGAGAAAATAGCAACATGCTCATCTCTCTCTCTCTCTCTCTCTCTCTCTCTTTATACATAAAAGCAATGAATTAATATTTATTTTAATCAGATCAGGATACATCTCAATTTTCATAAATAGAAGCTAGACAAAACCCATCCATCCGCATTCATGGACAATATGCTACAAGTTACAAGCTACAACCAAACAATCCATTCAATCTATATACACAGGTCATACAATCAAACAACCACATTCATGGAAGTTTCGGCTTCTCGCGATACTTCTTCATATGCACCCATACAATCTGCAGCAAGAAAGAACCAAATAAGGCACTGAAGTTATTCTTTGAAAATTCTTCAAATCACAATTTCACAAAATGAGCACAACTATGCATACCGATGTATAGGCCGACGAGGCGGAGTGGACGGTGGCACTGATGCATTCCACAGAACTGGTGATGAACAAAAGCACAGTTGAGATCCTAACTTTGGCCTCCTTGACCACAGCTGCCTCCTCTCATACGCAGCGCAGTGGCCAGCACAGGGGAGGCGCGAGCGAACCCTAGCTCCGCTGTTGATTGGGGATTGGCGCCTGCTGGTGGGAAAGAAGAATTCGGGGGGGTCGCAAAAGTGTGTTAAGTGGGAGGTAGGATTTTGCTCACTCGCTCTCTGCCGCCGATTTTGTGTTCGACGATCAGGATTCGCTATGTCATATGGCCACCAATAGGGCTTGTTCCTTTTTTTAGAGGACCACTGTAGATACGCTGGGGGTCGCAAAAGTGTGTTAAGTGGGAGGTAGGATTTTGCTCACTCGCTCTCTGCCGCCGATTTTGTGTTGAACGATCAGGATTCGCTCTGTCCATATGGCCACCAATAGGGCTTGTTCCTTTTTCAGAGGACCACAATAGATACTCTATTTTCTAACCTCCTTTCAGCAACATTAATTAGTGAATTATCATATCCTCTTCGGCCCCATACAAATATGCAACCAGTGCGAAGTATTTGGTGTTCTGCGAGTTGTGGCCATGTGACGCGGGGTCCCAGCCAGCAACCGCTTGCTGTACGACAGGCACGCATTTCATTCCCAAAGCGCTAATAAGTAATAAATTACAGGTTAATCAGGTCTTTTATTTATGCCGATCACTTTTGTTACGGCGCTAATGCTCGTCATCATCCATCCATCCATTCTTTCGTAATGGCTGCAGACCGGATGACTGCAAGCGTCCAAAACCATTCATCAACCAACTGCAAATTTAGCACTTCATCAACCAACCTAATTAAGAGAAATGGAAGCTTATCCTGGGAATTGTTCGGTGGCGCTTTAAAACCCGACTGACAGCGAAGCGCGGCTAGTCTAATTATTATGTTTACACGAGTTGCTTCCCATTCGCCTCGCCCTTCTCGATCTTTAGCCCTTTGGCGTCGTAAACTATTGGCAGCAGTACAAGATTTTATTTGCAATCTGACGACATGCAGCATCAAAGTGCAAGCATGCACATCGATCTTTCGGCTAGCCGAGTCATTGCATGCAGTGGCGTAAGCAGGGGGGGGGGGGAATAAAGAAGGTGTTAATAGGATAAAGTTTTTATGAGATGACTCGATAAATGCACATTTAAATGATATGTACAAATCAAATTGACACATAAATTATGATGAATAAAGTTAAAATAAAAAATACATTAAATGTAGTGTCTTAATAATGGACAGCGTGTTTCGAAAGTCTAGAGATATGCATAAGTAGCAATCTTAAGAACAAAATTAGTCAGATTTGTGATACAAATAATAACAAAGGCACTGGAAGAGTACCAGGATGCGGCGAGCAGAGCCGGTGCTCCAGTCCCCTCACGCCCCGATGTTGGATCCGCCACTGATTGCAGGGTCGCTCTTTACGGTTTAGGGCATGTACAATGATATAAACAGCTGCTGTCTATAGCAACTATTTATATCACCTGTAAACAGCACTAAAGACAGCTCAAACAATAGGTTGTGATGATACAATCGGCTACAGGATTGTGGACAACACACAATCTTTTAATAATTTTCTTTATTCTGGTGTTACAGTCGGTTACAGGATTATAGACAACACATTTATCTCTCTTCATTCTTTTTCATCTATATCAGTTTAAATCCTACTAAAAACTATAGACAATTAATGTAAACATATTGTACATAACTTTAGAGGCCACTTACAGGTACTGTACTGGACATCTACTGATAGTTATCATCTGTGAGTTTATGTTTACGAGTGGATTCACCGATTCAGTGACTGACGTTCGAGATAGGGCAACGTGCGCTGCGCGCCTTGCGTGTGTTGTAAGAGCGAAACCGCGGAGAAATCCGAAATGGGGCGGAGCATGGTGATGCGCGTTGAGTTTGTGATTCGGCTTTGGCCCAAGCAAAAGATGTGGCCCGTTTTTGTCACTCCGTTAGCTCGACAGAAATAAGCAGGCCTGGTTTGGGCGTTTGGCAGTTCGGCTGCCTACTTAACCCGTTGCCGAGATATGGCAAACCCGCATAGGCCTAAGGGCATTTCAGCCCCGTGTGCAGTGTACAAGGCACGGGACCCGGCAAGGCCGAGCGTCGCGGCAGCTCAGGCACCCACCGCATTGCTTCCTCACCAGTGGTGGAGCTAGTACTTTTTTTTTGCGTTGGGGTGCACATATCAAGGAACGTTTGATACTATTAGTTTAAAATTGTTTAACGGAGTTAGAATTTACCTATTAGAAGTCAAAAATGTTAAGAATAAAAACGGATGTAATAATCTACGAGTTGTTGGTTTATATGACACTGTTTGAATTCAAAATAATAAATCTAGTCCCCTCCGGATATTAAAGTAAAAAATGATAGCGCGAACTCGCCGATAGATGACACGTGTCCTCGTCCGCACGTTAGGTGTCTGAACCCGTCTCGTCTATGTGTTAGGAGGCTGGACCCAATCCGCGCTCCTATAGCACGAAATCAGAAAGAAAAAAATTGCAGCTATAGTGCGTTTCCATGCTCCCACGGCTAGGAATCAGCGAGAAAAACGCAGTTACAATGCATAACTATGTGCCCACTGTGCAGAACTAGAAAAAACAATACAGTACGTGTCTGGGCACCCAAAACACGGAATCGGAAAAAAAACCAAAGCACAATTTCCGGAGAGACATACTGACGCAGCATATGAATAGTATATTTAAATACTGTGCACCTATCAGCGTTTGTACTATCAAACACTATATATATATATTTTACTGTTTATGCACTATTAAATACTGTTTTGTTCATGTAACTTGCACTGTTTATGCACTATTAATTGTTGTTCACTTGTTTTTCTCGTCCGTGCAGCAGTGGCACGTACGAGACTCGTTTTTTCCGGTGTGGTGATAGCGCGAACAGAGTACGTGTTGTCTGTTGGTAAGTTTAGGGTGTTATCTTTTTACTTTAATCTCTAGTGGGATCAGATTTGCTCAAACGATATCATATAAGCAAAAAAAAACTTAGTCTACTGGTACTTTTCACATGTCATCACTGTAGTGATAAATGTGGAAAATGATTTGCACAATAATCTGAACGTGAGAAAAAAAAAAAGTTGCTACATGTACTGATTTAATATTATAACTGTATTTCACTATTAAATCTTAATTCAATAGAAGAAAAGGAGAAATAAATGGATATGACATGTTAGGAACGAATTCATTCCCGTGAACTCACATCATGCACATATGCAAAACTGATGGCCTTAGTGAGGTTGCTGGGTGCCCACTCCCTATTGGCTGCTCTGCGCCGCTTTGCTGCGATGTATTACCGGTCGCGACGTGTGCATACCAAGATCTCTATCCAATTTTAGTTCGACTAAATAGCATCAAATTTGACATGAAAACAAAATCAAAATATCCAAAACATGTCATCATATGCTTTTCCCTCAATTTTTAAGGCTTGTTTGTATAGGGATTGATTAGAACCAATCCTTTCGGATTTGAATAAATTTTAGTTTAAATTCCGAGTTAATCCGAACGGATTGAGTCGGATCACAATATATCCAAACAAACCCTTTGGGTGGGATATTTTCCAATTGAAATCAAACCTTGAGTTACCGTGGCTATGCGCTGATGAATGTCGTGCTGCCTACGTTCCCGCGCCACATCGCGTCACCTACTGCTTCTCTCCGTACTACGCTAGCTGCTGAGCCACTAAAGACCAAGTAGGGAGGAGAGGAGTGGACTAGAGATTTATGGTTGGAGATTGGAGAGGAGCTGTAAAGACCATCATAACTGGAGTGCAGTTAATGACGTTGAATGATTAATTCACCGAATAATACGATTAATCCGTCTTTTAGTTAATCATATGTTTTCCCATTTAGTCACGGAAATAACTTATTTTTATTTACTAAATACGATAAAATTACTTCGTACTATTGTATGATGGTGTTCATAGTATGTACCTTTTGGGCGAAGTATAAACAAATAAATGTAAAACATGGCAAAATAGTGTTTTGTAGAGTGATAATTTACAATAATTTAGGATAAATAAAATGTTTATAATTAATTCAAAATATAAATAAATATACTAATAAAAACATATAATCATACGTTAAATTCCGATTAATCGGGATTAATCGATTAACAGCATCCATCCGTTTGTCGAGCATAGCGTTTTCACAACACTGCTTGCCACTATCAAAGGAAACAGAAGTCCGTTGTTGCATAGGGCAAGGACATTACCTCGAACAGTTGACTCCAATGTCGAGATGGCTCCGGTTTTCCTACTCCAAACAGAGGGTTTTCCTACTTCCCACCAACAGCATCATCAAGTAGCCTCATGCGATTTTACATGCTTAAGTACACAGCAGCGTGACTAAAATTTTCGCATAGAAAAATGACAAGCAGGAAATGGACGAAACATGGTCGTATCCGCACCTCAAGGAAGCAAGATCCGAGATAGGCTCTCCGCATGGTCTTGCCAAACCTATAGTATGGACAACTGCATGCAAGCAAACAAATACTTCAAAGTGAATCTCAGCAAATTTTAATCACAGTTGAAAATTGAAATGTAGTATAACAGAAGGAAATGGAATCTGTTTTTGCAAAGACACTCTAGAATAGAACCAAAGCAGAGGGGGGAAGGCAACACTTTGGGGAATGTTCCCTGGTAACTTGATAATCTTAAACATGTGAAGTTTTCTTTCACAATTGGAGCTAGGTGAATTTTTGAAGAAGTGAAAAGGAGAAATCCCCACCAAATTCTCATGGATGTTCATTGTTCAATTTAGCCAACCTAAAATCCGAGAGAAAAATCGAGCATAATTTTCTCATTTATCTTCATGAACCTTTCTAATCCTAATGAAAATCTCACTAAATTAGAGAAAAGGACGTCATTTCAAGCAGGATTCCACCAGGGGTGAAATTCTTCTCAATGGACTAAGCATAGAGACAGACCCGTTTGCTCCCAAATCCACACAAAAATCAATCTACCCGTATAGAAGACACCAAAATGCCCAAGCTTTCCCCTCGCAACCAACAGAACTAGATCCTTCCAAACACGCATCCACCCAATACAGCTTAATGAAACGACGAAGAGCTAGTTCCACCTACCATGCGGCCTTGAGCGAAATTCGCCTGTCCCCCAAGCAATCCAGCATGACGTCCCCCTCCCACACCCTCTGCACTCGTCCCCAACCCCTCCACTACCACCCTCCCTGGCCACTGTTGCCACTACAGAGGCGCCCTTCCTCCTCTCCGCCGCTAGTGCCACCGACCCGCACAGCATGTCCAAGTCCAGCACTGCCATCGCTTCATCCTCCCCTCCCCCTCCTTCGGACAGCTCCTTGCCATCGTCAACACCTCCTCTTGTCGCACCACCTCTGACCCCTCCATCGTGGCCATTCAGCCTCCTCCTCCTCCTCCCCTCCCCTCCCTCCCTCCTTTGAAAGCTTTCTATTTCGTATTGTGTTACTAGGCTCTGTATTGCACTTTAATTGCCTCTGATTAGGAGAGGGAGAAAGGAAAGGAAGCACCCGAGCTTGCCACTAAAGCAGAAATGGTTATCGGGTTAGTGGGTTATCTGAGTTTATGGATCAGTAATAATATAAAGTCATCACAGACGGTTTATAGATGAAACCATCTGTGATAGCTGATGTATCACAAATGGTTTGTCCTAAGGAATCGTTTGTGACATTCTTTAGTATTACTAAATCTATTTCTTTTTATTGGCTAGCATCAGAAAATGCTAGCCATACCTTCTGAAACAAGTAGAAACACAAAAGTACATGTATACATCCTATTCATATTCATTTTAGAAACAAACACATCCATTTCACAAATCAATGAACTCAAATTAACTATTTATGAACAAATACGCACATGTACCATTAAGTTCAATCTTATCTCAATCAAGTTGAATCTACATTGTGAAACTCTCCATCTGGCTTTATGACCTCACACAACAAGAAGTACACAAACTGTCCTCGAATGGATTTGAGCTCGGCCTATTCGAACACGCGCAATTGTAGCGATGGTCGTAACCTAAGCATTATTTGTCATCACGGAACCTTAAATATAAGTATGTGATGTTCAACAATTTAAAACTATACTAGATTCGCCCTTGCCCACCAGGCCACCATTCAATTTTATAAAAACCTAAAAGGGAAATGTTTTTGCTTAAGAACATTGACATAGTATTATGCATTTATATTTTAATAATTTTACATTACCATATGAGACTGGCAATTCTAGCAAGTAAACTTATCAATTCTTGATTTCTGAAACAAAATGTTCATACTGCACTGTTTTCTTTTGCCATAAATTTCACATTGTTTATGTATTGTTAAGAATGCAGCATTAACTTGTTGCATGATTTTAGTCATTATATGCTACTAGAAGTCTAGAACTGCAATTGTATTCTCTACAAAAAAAATGTATACTCACATTAAGCTTCACTGCAGTATTCAAAGCAATACTACAAACAAGGTTATAGCTATGATCTCACAAATTGAGTAAATCTCACTCAATTTTGGAAATATTTTTTGCAATTTGGAAATATATGTACTAAATGATCCATTCATCCTATAGGAAATATATGTACTAAAAGATCCATTCATCATTTATTCTACCAGATTTGCAATATTTAAATCTCACTCAATATAATCCATTCATCCTCAACATCTCAACCTCACAGGAGGGTGGGGGTGGCCGACTTACCTTGGTGGTGCTTGGGAGGCGCTCGGGGGAGGAGGCGCGCCGTGCTCGGGCTCGGGGGAGGAGGCGGGCTCGGGAAGGAGTGCGCTGGGCTTGGGGGAAGAGGGGTGCTGGGTTCGAGGAGGCGGTGGCTCGTTCTCGAGGAGGAGGTGGCGGCTCGTGCTCGGGGAGGAGGCAGCGTCGAGGACGGCGGCGACGGGCTCAGGGGAAGAGGGAGAGTTAGAGAAACCTTAATGCCAACAGAAAGGCATATATAACCGAAATTAATAAACTACTTAGCATAAATTACGTAGTAGTTGAATTAACAAAGTAAGAATTCTAAAGAGCATATATAGCAAAGTAGAAATCTCACCGTGAAGGAATGCAGAAAGGCTCCCCTTGGGCATGAAATCGAACACTAGCAGCTTCTCCCCCTTTGGCCCCAAGTAGTATGCCCTCAATGCCAGCAGATTCGGATGCCGAATCTTACCGAGTGCCGCCGCCTCAACCTTGAACTCCTTCTGGCCCTTGCTGATCTTTTCCCTTAGCCTCTTCACGGCCGCCAAGCTACTGTCCTCCAGCGTCACCTTGTAAATTGTCTTGTACGTGCTCTTCCCCATGATCTCTGCAGTCGCGCACAGCAGGTCGTCGGTCGTGAACGCCATTGGCCCATCTAAATGTACAAGCTTGCCGCCCACATTGCCGCCAGACTCCACCTCTGCCGCCCCAAAGAACTAGAGGCATCAATAATTAATTTTCACACGCACAAGCATCAAGATTCATATGGCCAAAACCCTAATCATCTATCAATTTTGTAATTTCATATCCAAGCATCAAGGACGAGAGGGGAGGAGATCGGATGGGGAATATCACCGGCAATGAAGCAGAGGCGGCGGCAGCGTCACCGCTGTGTCAAGACGGCGACACTGCATAAGACACTCTTACGACAATAGAGCCTACTGCAGTGAACCGTGGTGTCACAACCGGAGGCAGATGAGCTCATGGAGGTAGTCGGCGTCGTCAGGGGAACGGGGCACTTCGATCGGTTTGGGGGAGGCGGTGCCGCTTCAGTTTAGGGGAGGAGGCGCAGAGGCGGTGGCGAAATCGATCTAGATTAGTTGGGCGCATGCAGGCAGTATATATAAGGAGATTTGGATAGTGGAATCGTTTGAGTGGGGGCCGCTGGCAAAGTACCATAGAGTCTGAATATAAATAGGGTTAGACATCACAGACGGTTCTAAAGTAGAACCGTCTGTGATAAATACACATCACAGATGGTTCTAAAATAGAATCGTCTGTGATAAAAATAGAACTACTTTTCTCGAAGAGATAGGAAAATGAACGTCAACCGTCTTCATAAAGAACAATTCGCGAAGAGACAGTGACGTTTTGATTTTCCAATGATTTATTGGTAAAGAATATAATAGAATTTTATCAGTTGGACTTCCTCACCTTGGTCCTCGCCGTCATGCTCTGCGTGCTCACCATGGAGCGCGATGGTACTATAGCTAGCTACGTACATATTCAATACAGTGTGTGCTCACCATGGTGCGCGATGATCATTCTTATAAAATAAGGAGTAACGTCGGCGCACGAGACGAAGAAACGTATCGCGGGGAACCGAAGCATTGAACATATCACAGACACTTCTAACCACAACCCGTCTGTGCTATTTAGTAATATCACAGACGGGTTTTAATGCAACCAGTAAGACAGACGGTCACTAAACCAAAACCGTCTGTGATTGTATTTAATACTGACGGTTTTAGTCAATCGCCTGTGATGAGGTGTCCAGTATTAGCCTTTTTGTGGTAGTGTGCGTGAATCGTAGGAGGAGGGGATGGGGCAATGTTTTAAGATTCGAGAATTCAGTATAAGAAGGATAGGGACTCGGGAGGCGGTTGTTGTCTGATTGTGGGAGGAGTTTAGGATGAAACTTGTTGACAAGGAAGAGAAACGAGGAGACCATCATTGTTTCTCGTGGCTCACCCGTCGATGCGTGTTTTTCCCACGATGAGGTGGGGGACTATCGTCCCAAGGTGTAGGAGTAACACATTCTTTTATTAGTTAAGATAAGAAAAGTTAGTCGTGTGGCATGATGACTTTGGACTTCTACATTATTATTTATCCCAAACGAACATGGAACCTTCTTCACCATACATATTCTTTGGTTTATATCCCACCCCTTTAATTTGGTCAAACTTAACCAGTTGGCATCAATGTCAGTTGTCAACCGGTTGGAATACCCCGAACATGGCCAGAACATGTGCCGAAAGAAACTACGAGCAAGCATGTGCCCGAGCTCTCTCTGTATAAACACACGTACACTAGCTAGCTAGCCAAGCATCGCTACAACTCTGGTCTCCGCCCGAAAGAGATCGAGAGGGATGGCCAAGAAAATGTATAAGACCGTGGTCATCGTGTCCGCGCGCGGTTGTAGGTTCTCCGGGGGTGTTGAGTGCCATCCCGGGGTTCTCAGCCGAGGGCACAAAGATCACTGTAAGCTAGCATCACTGATCTCCTAGCATGTGTGTGTGCATCAAGATTTTAGTACGCATGTGTGTTCTCGTTGAGCTGTTGTAGATCTAGCTTCGTGTGTGGTGTGTGTTCTTCTTGAACTGTGGAGTGTGTACATATGTATATGTACAAGAACACACATGCATACGAACACCAGAATTTTTGGCTGATACGGCCGATTTTGATATCGTATTTGCAAATTTCACCAGTCCGTACATTAAATTGCAAATTTAACTGGCTCGGCGCGCGCCTTGTGCAGGGCGCCAGCGTGATGAGAAGCGGCAGCGTGCGCGGCGCGAGCGGCGCGCGCCGGCCGCCCTGGCGCTGGCGGCGCAGCAGCGCCATGCGTGGCGCGCAAGCCGGCGTGGTAGCGTGCGCGAGCGGCTGCGCCCGCGCGCCCGCGGGCGCTGGCGTGGCGCGGGCGCGAGCGAGCTGCGCCTGCGCAGCGCTGCGCCACCAGCGCGCCAGCGTGGCGGCGCGCCCGCCCCCCCCGGCGCCCGGCGCTCCGCCAACCGCGTGGCGTGAGGGCGTCTTGTGGCGCGAGGTGGGTCTTGCGCGGGCTTAAAAGCGATGGTGGCCCTATTTTCCACCGTCCATCCTTTCTCCTCCGCACATCATCGCCCTATCCGAGAATTCGGCGCCAATGCTTACGAATTCCGGCGCCAAAACGCGACTCCTCCTCCGCTCGGCTATAAATACGGACTCTGGCACTCGCTCTTCGGTCATATCAATTGCGTTTCGATTCTCGTTCTTGCGCTCGTCGCTGAGAACTCAGAGAACGTAACATAATTAATTTTTAGGAGGTAATTGTTTTGTCGCTTCTCGTCACTCGGCCTTGATTTATGACTTCCTCAGAAGGTGATTTATTACTTCCTCAGAAGGTGATTTATTACTTCCTCAGAAGGCGGGTAATTTGTGTTATGCTTTTGCCGTTATTGCCGTAGTCGTAATTAGTTAGTCTTTGTTAGCTAGTCGTAATTAGATAGTTTATGGGTAATTAATTAGTAGTAATTAGTTAGTCGAGTAGTAATGAATTAGTTTAGTGCTAATTAATTAGTAAGTAATTAGTTTAGTAGTCATCGTTCTGACATATGAAGTAAGTGGAAATAAAGTCTTGGTATTTTTAGTGGTAATTAATGAGCCGTAATTAGTTAGTTTATAGATAGTTAATTAGTAAGTAATTAGTTAGTTCACTAGTAATAAATTAGTTTAGTGCTAATTAATTGAGTAAGTAATTAGTTTAGTACTCATCGTTCTGACATATCAAGTTAGTGGAAATAAAATCTTGGTATTTTGTAGTGGTAATTAATCAACCGTAATTAGTTAGTTTAGAGATAGTTAATTAGTAAGTAATTAGTTAGTTCGGTAGTAATGAATTAGTTTAGTGCTAATTAATTAGTCGTAATTATTTAGTGGTTGTTGTGGGTTTAGGTATTTTCGAACATGCAAGACTTGATTGTATTTTCTGGCGATGGCCTTATGCAGGCGGACACGATGGGTTGGACACAGCCGAGATGCCGGTACAAGGTGGTGGGCGGAGGGCTCCACGCGATGAATATTCACGAGTGAAGGCTGCATCCGGAGGAGTTCCTCACGGAGCCAGGGCGAAGAAAGTTATGATTGAGGCGATCACCGCACCAATTATGTGTGGGAGCTCGTAAAGGTGGATGGAAGCATAGCATGGAGGCGTTACATGGAGATTGTCTCGGCCGAGGCGGCCATTCACGGGAAGCCTATGGTGTCACGTCAATTTCGCATACATGGGCGTCTGGAAACCCCGATGATGCCGAGGCACATACAAGCGGGCAGCGCGGCGAGAGCTGAAGATGGCAAAGACGGAATGTCTTTGCCTCGGAGAAGTCCGTGCCTAATTTTGAGCCAAATGAGGCGGAAACATGGTGGTCGGCCGCATCGGCGCCACAGTATTCACCGGACGAGACTCTCGGGTTGGAGTCAAGCGAGGACACAAACCAAGCTCGGATGGTGCAAGCGAGGCGCGCACACGGCCGGTGGTCCTTACGTGGCATCGAGACTTGATGATATCGCGGTGCGTTCGCTCGTACTACCGCAGAAGAAGGCTCCCGGTGGGGTTTGAAGCCGACACCCTCTTAGTTGGGCGGCGCTTCCGAACAAGGTGGCGTGCAACAAGCTATAGCACGTGCGCTTTGTCCATCGGTAGTGTACCGAGTGCACCGGTCCAACCAGAATCTGCGATGAAGTGCATAGTAGAAGGCGCCTGGCAAGGTCGGCGCTCTCGAGCAAAGATCTTTGGCTCGGTCTTCACGGTCAAGGCCGATCGACCACACTGCGAGCTCGGTGAGCCTGCGGCGACATCGGGCGTGACTTCGCATATGTTGCAAACCTCATCACGCACCTAGTTGAGGCGGGCGTGTCATCTCCCCCAAGTGATGATGTCGAGTCGTCAATCGGGTTGGCTATCCGATTAGCTTCTGACAAGGTTCGACGAGCCAGCGAGAAAGTCATCGAGACTATATACGGGACATACGAAGGCGTACAACCTTGTGCGAGATTGCTTCACGGATTGCGGATCAAACCCGGCGCGTACATAAACAAATTGGGACCGTGAAGATCTTTGAAAAGGGCCCAACCACTTCATCTTGGATAGGGTGTTACGGGCTTTCGCTCGGGCCATCGGGGCTTCAAGTTCTGCGAGTCCGTGCTAACGATGGATGTCACTTTTCTCAGGAAGTACAAGGGCACCATCCTCACGCGCGGTGGCGGCCGATCACGAATGACCAACTTCTCCGGTTGCATTTGCCATTGTCGAGGCGAGAACACATCCGGTGGTGTGGTTCTTGGAGAAGCGTGAAGAGGCGTGGTGGGAGGCAAGCCAACGTCTGTCTGATCACGAGACCGCAATCTTTGGGTTGTTGGCGGCCATCAACATCATGCGGCGTGGGATGGATCCATCTCGCGGATGGAGCGGCGTGCAATCCGGTGGTGCATGAGGCATCTTGCATCTAACTTGTTCCAGCGGTTCGCGATCGAGAACTCATGAAGGCGTTCAAGGCATTGTGTATGCGAGAACCGGCGACGGAAGTTTGAGTCTATTTGGAGAGACCTTGAACAGGACTACGAGACATACAAGGAGTCCACTCCGGAGAGGAGCAACCTAGTAGCGCCATAACCTTCTCCCGGTGGATTAACGACCACGCTCTGAATTGGAGAAATGGTCCCTCCTCTATGACAAAGGCGGTGCGAGTGCGGCGTTATGGCGACCAACATGCGAGGTCTACAATAGCGTCACGAAAGGTGTGCGCGGGCTCCCTATCACTGCGGTTGTCCGGGAGACATGGACTCGCACCGTTGGTTATTTCGTGAATAGAGCCACGCGCCAAGCGGCGGATGGGCGAAGGCAGCGGTGGTCGGAGAACATGCGAGAGACACATGGATCGGAAGATGGAGAAGGCCGAATGCACGACATTGGGTGATCGGCAACCTCGGCGAAATCGAGATCAAGCCGGCGTAAATCGTCAATAGTCATGCTGGGGAAGAAAGCAGGCATGCACCACAGGTGATGTGGCGACATGCACACGCAACAAGCCAAAGCTCTTCCACAAACCATGCTCGCGCGTGTACAAGGCATGTGCACAAATCGCGAGATGGCTACACCATACATCTCACGAGTACTCGACATGCGGCACCTATTCGGTACATGGGCGGAGAGTTTCACTCGTATGGTTTGGAAATGAACTACAAGGATCTTTGGCCCGACATGGTGCCTTTGGGGTCCCAGCGGGGACTTGAAGAGAATAGAGAAGGCGACGGCGGGCGCGGCGCTCCGGAATGACATGGATGCTAGTCAGCGTACCGGTATTAGCCGCGCGGTGAAGTGCGGGATATGCAAGACCCTGGGCACTCAATGAAGGATTGTCCCAGCAGACCTAGTTCGTCCGGTCGTCACTCGTGTGTCGTAATTTAAAGTTTTCTGTCTTGCTTGTTATATACAGCGCAAAATTATCGAGACCCGGCTATGGACTCTTGGCAAACTTCTACAAGAGGATGTTGCGAAGCGCAGCGCTTCTTGCGAGAGGAAACAACTAAAATACGGATTTTTCAATGAAAGATGCTCGGTGCCACCACGTTTGCGGTCCGAAGTGTGTGTGGTGAGCCGCGAGATCATTGATCCACACACCGAACACGGCCGCCCGGGCGTACTACAGTCGGCCACTACATGGTAAGCGTTTCTTTCGCGCGCATCGATTTTCCTCCCAATGTTTAATTCCTTCAATTTTTAACTTCATCCCCGTAATGCGGCCGAGATGCGCGCCACTTCTTCGATGGATTGGCGGCCCGAGATATGCGACATGGCATTCATCCGGCGGGAGTACATGCTAAACTACTCGGTGCGGGCGAGAACTTCTCGCGGTGGAAACCTTACGTACGGATGAGGAGGCAGAAGGACGATAAACTCGGCGTAATCCATATCGGCGACAAGGAAAGGCTCATGCAAGCGTCGATTATGAAGAAATTACATCCTTCTTATGATTTTCACTATCACGGTGTACTTACATCATGCAAGCGCGGAGACATGGGCGACCCGACACACCCGGCCGGCGTGGACATTCCGTAACAAGGGCAAGGAAAGGCTCATGAGGTGAGCCCGGCGCCACAGCGTATCCGATCGCCCGGCGTCATCCGTATCCACGACGTCGATTATGAAGAAATTACATCCTTCTTATGATTTTCACTATCGGTGCACTTACATCATGCAAGCGGAGACATGGGCGACTTGACACACCGGCCGGCGTGGGCGATCCGTGACAAGGGCAAGGAAAGGCTCATGCGGTGAGCCGTCGCCCCAGCGTATCCGGTCGTCGGGAGCAATCTACATGGACGGCGTGAGTTATGAACAATTGACATTCTTATTACGTTTTGTCTCAGACGATGTACTTACATCATACAATCGCGAGAGTGCAGACGACTTGACATACCGACCGGCGTGGAGAGTCGGCGATAAGGGGAAGGCTCCTTCGGCCGAGACCCACCGACGTCGAGACAAGGCTCCCTTGCTATGGCGCCGCGGAGACAAGTAGCACACATCGTTAAGTAGTTGCTACCCACATGTTGTCAGCATCTTCATAATCGCAACAAGCGGTCTCCCGAATTTTAAATTATAGCAAATGAGGTCAAAAAAATGAAAATTTTGTGTTTGACAAAGTGTATTTGATTATGTAATTTTTCTATTATTTTATTTATTAAGAATCTTTTGATATAACGTTGCTTTAAATGCGGATCAATTAATGTACTTCATACAAAGGAGGTCTCGGGAGGCCACGAGAGGTCTCGAAGGTTTAATGTAGTGGAATCATTATACAAAAAGTTTGTACGTTTATTGATTAATGCGAACAAGACACTCATCTGAAATAGCGATAACAAGCATGTAGTACAATGAAAATAGTATAACACGTGAAACTATCGGCTCACAAATGCGAGCCACTACTCTCTCCCTGCTGCGGTGCGTCGCGTCTGCGCGCCTGTTTTTCTTGTAGAGCATGACCCGTGGAATCGTCCACCGCTCACGGAGAAGCAGCGTGTCGGTTCGGAGAATGCGGAGACCGTTGAGGCGGAGGTGGACGATGGGCGAGTGCGGGCGAGTGCGGTAGGCGTACATGTCGTCTTGATGAGGCGTCTTGGGCACGGGGACACTTCCGAGGAATTCATCCACGACGGAGGCTAGAAAACCACTCTGGGGCCACTCACGAAGTGCGATGCACCGCAACTCGATTCGCGGATGAACTCGCTGGAGTATACCGTGGGGCACCGAACCGGAGGAGCTACGCCTGCGTCACGCTAAAAACCACGGCTGCCATTGTCCTTGCCACAGCGTCGTGTCTTGCTCCTGGTAGGAGTTGGGAGGCCCGTATCGTCGTCATCGGTCGATGTGGTGGCGATCACCCCGAGTGAAGGTCGCAAGGCGAGGCGATGTTAGTACAAATGAACACTCGGATGTAAACTAAGAACCTCGTACCTCCGGATGTGCGGTGCGGATGGCCAGAAGCGGCGGTATGTCTGCGGGTCGGACGGCGAAGTGATTCATCCGCGGACCTCTGGCGAAGAGCGGCATGATGTTAGCGGAGCGTAAGGCATAATTACAAAACTTGATGTAAATTTGTACATAGCGACTTACATGCGGCGACCGGCGCAGATGACCGACGAGGGCGCTACGGCGCTGCCGGACTCGCTAGGTCGTGGTGACCTAGCGGGTGAGCACGCCCCCTCGCCGTGCCGTCGCGCAAGGCGTCGTCCCTCGAGCGACCACAGGTCAAGTTCTTTACTATCTTCTTCATCTCCGCCGAGATGTGCTTCAAAACTTTATATATGCGCGGGGTTCTATCGCTGAGTTGGGCCTCGTCCATTGCGCTCGGGGCCGCGCCGCCCGCTCAAGCTGTAGTGACATATGTGAGTTCATTAACAAAAGATACTGAATATCGTCAACAAAGCTGCGAACAGAGGTTGTAAGTGTAAATGCGGTGTCGTCATGTCTTGAAGCCGTTGTGTGATAAATACGTCGCGGCGGAGGCTCTCTTAGTGCGTCTGAAATGTCACCTCCTCAGGCGCTCGGAGGAAGAATGGTGAGTCTTCTTGGCGCGTTCGTGGCATGTACCACTCCATGTACGCATCGTCGATCGAGGTCATATGGACGCGGCTCATGCCATACATCCACGTGCACCGTGAAGCCATGTCTCAATCCCTTTATTCTTTGGTGCATTTGCGATCCAAAATATGCCCACCGACCTCGATTGCTCTGCATTTTGGAAAGATTAATGTTACAAAAGAAAGCGTAAGGATCGCAAAAATTACTTGGATGAAATTTGACTCACGGGTGTACTGGCTCGCTCGAGGGCACGGCGTTCGGGGGCACGGTGGTATCGACAAAGCTGTCGCATTCTGTGTTGCGCGCGTAAAAGGCTCCACCATATGTGAGAACACCGGTGGCGGTCGTCGTCCACAAAAATCGATCCACGATGCATGAAGCGAGCGGCCGTGCGGCGCAACCGCGAGAGAAAATCAGCATGCCATGGACACGGATGATGTCGCTCTCATGCAATAACTTCGAACTTCGTTGTGGTACAACGAGTAGCACCTCGCCGGTCTTCTGTTGGCCCGGCGCAGACGGCCGGCGCGATCCACCGTAAGCCCATGGTGGGCGCGTCTATGGGGTCATGTGGTGGGTCGCCATCCGGGAGGAGCAGGTGCGCCATTGTCTCAATGGTCGGACGCCCAAGAGGAAGTGCTCCCAACTCCACAGTGCGAGCACGTAGCACACGACTAGGTTGCTACGGGCTGCCGCGCGTGGCGTCACACAACCCTCGGTATGTAAGCGCAAAGGGCGGTGATCCCGGTGTAGTCGCGGCATCGGCTCGGCCCGCGTCGACCAAAGACTTCGGTGGCGGATGAAGTGGGGTTCAAAAAATCGCCCTTTGTGGTTGGAAGCGGGACCCAACCAAAGAGTGGAGAAGGTAAGCAACGAGATGTGTCCTAACGGCGCCCTCGGGTGCACCTGCGGGCATTATTGGCGCCTCGGCCAAGCCCGAGGGGCGCCACGTGCACCCTCCGGCAGAGGTTGGCCAAACCGCTGCTCGGTCGACCTTCGATCCGCTCGGAGGGCGGAACAAGCGGCACACCGGATCGGAGACCGATCAAACGAGACATCCTCTAGGGTGATCGTCATCTCACCCCACGAAAATGGAAGGTGTGCGTCTCGGCCTCCACCGGTCCACAAGTGCGGACAACGGTGGCGTCTAGGTGAACCCGTTGGAAGGACACCATCCTGCAAAGGGCAACAAGCCCGTCTCCGGAGGAGCGGGGCGTAACAATCGTCTAGTGCCCACCGGTCCCTCCCGGCCCGGCGCCAGGGCGGAGGGCCATCCACGCCGGTGAGCCTGACTTGCGGTGGTCCTCATCGTAGAATTGTTCTAGTAGCTCGGTAGAGACATGACTAGCAAAACATACATATGAATATTGCGACAATGTGGCTAATTAAACATAGAAGAATGTAGCTAAATTAAAAATTACGATAAACCTACTGCGAGCAGCGGCGGACGGTTAATAACGTTGAAATATAATCGAGAGCAAGCGAATGAAAAGAAAAGAATGAGCAGAGGAGCGGCGAGTGGTCGAATATGAACTTAGCGGAAGAACATTGCGAAATGAAATCGCGATCGCTCTCCAATATATGCGGCGAAGCGGCTCGAGTCTTGGCGCGCGCTCCGTGGCGTGGCGGCGTGCCGCGCCAGTATGTGAGCCGAGGGGTTTGCATGGGCTGCAGCCCGCGCGCGTGCAGCGCCATGCGCTTGGCCAGCGGCGAGGCGGCGGCCGGCGCGTGCGCGTGGCAGCAGGTGGCGTGAGGGGCAATCTTGGGCTGCGTGTGGCCAGCAGCGTGGTATGTGAGGGCAGTCTTGCAGTAGCGCGCGTGTGCTGTGTGCTGCCCACATGGGCTTGTGTGGTTGTGAGCGAACCTGCGCCCTGGCGCCAAGCGCTAGCGGCGTGAGGCGCAGCGCGCCTTGCGGCGCGTGTGAGCTTGAGCAGCCAGCCGCCCTGGCCCAACGTGGCGGCGCGCCCGGCCTGCGCCCGCGGCCTGCGTCGAGCCCGCTTGTGCTGGCCTTGCGCGCCGGCGTCGTCAACTCTGTTATTTTTGTAAATTCACCCGTAAACTGGTCAAAACCGCAAATACGATATCAAAATCGACCGTATCGGCCAAAAATTCACGAACACCAAGCTCTTAGTATGCATGTGTGTTCTTGTTGAGCTGTGGTAGATCTTGGGGTGTGGTGCACTGGTGTGTGTACTTACTCGGACTTGACGCTTGACGGGTTCTTGCAGCTTTCTGACATACTGGTGCTTGACGACGCGTGCGTGTAACCCGCAGAGCCCCGCGCTAGCGCTTGGGGTCTGCGCGGCCATCTTCCTGTTGATGGCCCAGATCACCGTCTCGGCCGTCGGCGGCTGCTGCGGCTCCTGCAAGTGCCGGGCCACCCCGTCGTGGACGGCGCGGCGTGGAATGTCAACGTGGTGCGGGTGACCGCCCCGGTGTGTTACTTCCTCAAGGACGGCATCTTCGCGGGCGCGGCCGCGCTTACGCTCGCGGCCACGGCCCTCGGGATCACCTCCTTCATCATGCTTCGTATGCAGCCGGACGCGATAACGGCGGGCGCGCCCAAGCCAGGCGAGCAGCAGTCGCCCGCCGGGATCGCGATGGGACACCCGCAGTTCCCACCGCCTCCGCAAGGGTATGGGCAAGCGCCGAACGCACAGTTCCCTCCACCACCTCCTGCTCAAGGCTATGGATCGCACGCACCGAACCAGCAGTTCCCTCCTCCTCCCCATGAACCAGCAGTTCCCTTGGTCAATCGCCTGATCATATCGAGAATACAAGAGGTGGTGGCGTTGAATCGAATTAATGATGCCTGCGCGTGAAGTCAAACCATTGATAATGCTATTGTGTATGCAACATGTATGCACCAATGTACGGAGTATCCCGTGTAATCTTTAGAGAATCAGCCATGCTTGGTTACTGCTTGATATTTTCATGTTCAGATTTCGAGTCAGTTGCAAGGGCGAGATGTCATTTTAGCACCATAAATACTATTTATCTTATATTTCAACTTAACAAAATGATTATCTTTATCTTTACTACTTAAAAATTAGAGTTAGTGGTCGTCCGTTCTCCCACCATCTTCCGCATCCATCTGATCGACGAGCAAAGAATCGATAGCCCAAATGACTTCGCGCAGCAACAATCCTAACCTAGTGTTTGTGGCCCTGTGCCTCCCTCCCCCCCCCCCCTCTCTCTCACTCACGCCTCCTACTCGCGCCGCCCTCCCTCCCTCTCCTCTCACACTCCCCACCCACACCTCCCACCTCCCGCTCTCGCACTGCTTCTCCCACCGCTTGCTCCCGCTCCCCACCTGCTCCGCACGCCTCCTGTTCTCACTCCGCCCTCCCTCCCCTCCCCTCTCTCACGCTCCCCACCCGAGCCGCCCGTCTCTCCCCATCCGCAAAGCCTAATGCCCGCCCTGGATCTATTCGCCCCTAATCTCGTCAATGCCGCCCAGCCGTGTCACGCTTCGGATCGACCTGCGCCACACACCTCTCCCCATCCGAGCCGCCCCGCCGTACCGTGCGCCGGATTGACCCGCACCGACCACTTCTCCTCACCTGCGCCACCCACCTCTACCCAACGGGGCCGCCCATGCCGAATCTGGTCACCCCCATCACCACCTCGCCGCTCAATCGCATCCCCTTCCACGATGTTGTGTGCTCCTACCCTCGCCTCTTCCGTTTTGCATCCATATCACTGTTGCTACAGATTCACACTCCTACACTCGTGCCACAACTGTGGCCGCTACTCCCCTCGTGAATCCCATTCCCGTCGCCACTCCTCCTAGCATAAGTGTCGTCGCGGCCCTGTCCACGTCTGTTCAGCCGGCGATGCCTACAAAAACCGCATCGGTCGTTATCCTCCACGACGTCGTGTGCTAATCAACCACTGAGAAAATGATGCTGTAGCGGTCAAATGTCAAATCACATTTATGGCCAACTGATTAAGTTTGACTAACTAGCTAGCCAAGCATCGCTACAACATGGAGCTTGCTTCACCATACATATTTTTGGTTTACATCTCACCCCTTTTGACATGCTTGGCTAGCTAGCTACCTAGCTCAAGCATCAATACAACGACTCTGCGCAGCCCGAAAGAGATCGAGAAGAATGGCCAAGAAAATGGATAAGACCGTGGTCATCGTGTCCGCGCGCGGTGGTAGGTTCTCTGGGGGTGTTGAGTGCCACCTGGGGTTCTCAGCCGAGGGCACGAAGCTCACTGTAAGCTATCACTACTGATCTCCTGGCATGTGTGTGTACACCAAGCTCTTAGTACGCATGTGTGTGGTGCACTGGTGTGTGTACTTACTCGAACTTGACGGGTTCTTGCAGCTTTCTGACATACTGGTGATTGACGACGCGTGCGTGTACCCGCAGAGCCCCGCTGTAACAGCCTCGTAAATGGGATTGTTGGAACCTCTACAACGGTTGAGAATGCACAGTTATAAAATAGTAGTTTCATAAGCAAGTAAACGTTTACAATAAAAGATAAATTTTTATTATAGCAGTTAACACTTAACAATCAGTTTAAAAGCAAAAGCAGGCATCCAAACCCAAATATAATATATTACAACACAAAAGTATGCTGAAACCACAGGCAAGCTTTGACGCAAAAGAGAACCTAATATAAGTAGTCGTCACCGTCAAACGGTTCCTCCTTATCGCAAGGATCACTTGATTCCTCCAAATATTCTTTTGTTGATGTTTAGCAAGAATGGGTACAACAACCGTACTCAGCAAGTTGCATAGGAAATTCTACTTAACTACATGTTAGGATTATCAACGGAAGGGTACAGTTTTACCAATACAGGTATATGTGGAATATAATAGTTGAATTTAAAAACTGTACAATATTTAAAAACAGTAAGACAGTAATATGTATAGTCACAGGGGTTTACAACATCTGAAATTACCAATTAACATCGGTAAAAGGCTACTTATGCCTTGTAACTGGAATCACCCATGAACACAGCTTTACTAACCGGAAACACGATGTATTCGAATATCATTAATTTATACTCTGCAGAGTTACCTAACTTTACCCACAAGATATCCCATACATATACTATCAGATCATAGACACGCAACATGTTAGCGTGCGACTGGGCTGAGATAACAATGCCTTTTCCCTGGTCAACCTTTCTAGTCTCTACCCGGTAGGTTCAAAGTTCATACAGCCTCGGAAGACCACCAGGCAACGGTGGAATCCGCACTCCGAGGCTGACGGGTCCATACCGTTGTGTAGTTCAGCGAGTGCCCTAACAGGCCCACTCCTAACTCACCCCACTGCGCGGCTGCTCTATCACACAAGAGCAATTGACAGCCTGTAGATATACAATTGGGAGAGCAGTGTACTAAGCTAAGTTAGATAAACCACGCATGTGGTTGAGCAAGATCTGTGTCTGTTTACTTGGCACAAGGTTTTTGTCTTTACTTGATATCCAGTGAGGTGATGGGTCATTTACCAACTCGTGGTTGTCCACCTCCAGATCTCACCGATGTCTTACTTTTATTAAGTATATTGGATTGTCCATCATTCTTGTCTCAACCCTCAACTTTTCACCAAAACCTATTGGCTAAAAGCCAACCTTCGTTATCAGTGTTTCTAAAGGAGTTTTTGTATGACATTGTGGAATATTTGTTTTTATTTCATGTGGACTAAATTTGTCAAGGTGAATATGGCCTACAAGAATGAATGGTTTGATATGTGGGGTGAAGGGTTTTATCTATTCAACATGGCATTCCAAAGTACTATTTCTTTATTGAAATAATACACCGGTTATTGGACGTTGTCTTGCGCTAGGATTCGACTCCGACAAGCCAGCTCAGGACAGTATCGGACAAGACATAGGAATAGCAGGACCTTTCGAAAACTTCGAGAAGGAGGCAAGTTGCATACCTTGAACATTTTGAACCTATTTTTCATATATTTCATACTATTATTTCATTAGTATGTTTTAGCTAATTATTTCAATAGAGTTTCCAAGCGCCGCTGCCTCGCCGTGTCGATGTCATCCGCCAGCTCAGCCCTCGTGTTTACGTGTCGTCTACGTGGCGTCTGCGTTAGCGCCACGTATACGCGTGCGTAGCCAGTTCACCGAACCCCAGATCCAATCGCTTGGTGAATTCGATTCACCGTGAGCCGAGTCGCTGCGTGTGGGTCCCGTTGTTGGATCCAGTGTTCTGTGAACTAGTAAACTGTGGACTCGTGAGCCGAGTCCGTGGACCCGGTCTATGGACCGTGGGCCCCATGTGTCAGTCATTGTAGCCTTTTTCTGGAATTATTTTTATTTCAAAAATTCCTTCATTGACATCTTGCTGACGTCATAATCCGATTTTTCTTTAGAAAAATTATTCAAAAATTTCAGAAATTCCAATTTAGGGTATTTTTCTCTAGTTTTGATCTTCCAAAGCACATATCTTTTGCATCCGAATCTCGATTGAGCCCATTTAAATTTCTAAATTCATCTAAATTCGAGATCTATTTATTTATGATTTTTATTTAATTTTTGGTGTTTTGTTTTATCTCTATTATTTATTTATTTTGGTTATTTATTTCGTTTACGAGTACACCAAGATCAAGACCAGTATATAGACCTATTTCAAGGCAAATTATACCTTTGATCATATTGAACCAAGTTTTCAAAATAGTTTGTTTCAAATTATTGCATTCTATTTTAAGTATTTATTTAAATACTTTTGGGTTTAGTTATTAATCCAAATTGCTATATCCACCTTTTCTATTGTTATGGCATGATCTTTTGTCACCCTATGTTGGTTCATTATTAGTTGGTATTTTTATAGTACCAACGTGGGTTGGTTAGATACGAGTAGATTGCTTAGCCATGCTACGAGTCATCATCTCATGTGAGTCGTAAATATAAACTTGACTAAGTGATTATGGAATCGTGTGATAAAACTGTGTGTGGTGTGTGCTATTACTCGTTGATGGCATGTGTTGCACTTAACTAACAGAGTGGAAAAGGATTTAGACTGAGGCAAGTGGTGGATACTGTGTGATATGGTGGAAACTGTGTGAATAGGAATATTGGATTGTGTGTCTTTGTGAAATCAAATGATAAACTAATATTGTTTATTTATTTTGAATCACACTTTCAATCTATTATTTGTATTCAATTGCAAATGTTGCATTTCTGCAAAAGAACCACATAAGCCATTCCTTTGGAATAAGCCATCATCTATAAATTGCATTCTGTTGTATGACTTGTGAGTACGGTTGTGTACTCATGCCTGCTTCAAACAATCAACAGAAGTGGAGGAGTCTTCGCCTGCATTTGAGGAGGAGTTCTACGAAGGTGTTGATCGTTAGGGTCTTGATCCTAGTCAGTTGTCTGTGGTGAATTGATGGGATTCCGCTGGAGTTTAATTTCGTTCCGCTGCTGCTATTTATTCATTGTCAGCCCCGCGTGGCTTAATAAATGTAAACTCGACCATACGGTCAAAACTATTATTTTCCATTCAAATTAGTCGTTTATTCTATTAATCGTCTTGTGTGGATCGATATTTATCTATGTTGATACTGTGTGCACTAGCTTGATCTTATACTAGTGCAGAATACATAGAAGTATGTGTTTAGAGTTTTTTTTTTGGAAAGTTTCTTGGATTCCTAGTTTCGGGTAGAGGTATTGTGGATTTCATGGGGATATGCTCCAGATCTTAGGATGATGTGACAATTGGCAATGGCGTTTACGGTTTGTCGTTTCACGCGTTTTCGACAAAGCTACTGGTATTCTCGGCGGGCGGTCCGACCGGTCTTTGCACGGCGGTCCGGCCGGTCCCAATCGGTCGGACCGGCCATCCGGGGCGATCGGACCGCAATGACAAAAGTGTTCAAATCGAGTGGGCCAAAAATAGGTGTTGTAGACAAGTAAGGGATCCCAATGCACTTGGTCTCATGATTTTGGAGCCTCGATGAAAAGTTCTATTGGTTTAAAGTTTCGAAGGTTTGGATTTTGGGAGCTTGAATTTGGCTAAGTCTAAGGCGGTCCGGCCGCTCACGAGGAGCGGTCCGACCGCCATGGAAGCGATCGGACCGCTCACTGGAGCGGTCGGACCGTAACTACTTGAACGTCCACCAACCGTGGCGATGTTGTTTTGTTAGCTCAAAGTCATTGGTTTCATGTCATATGATTTGCATGATGCATGTTTTGACTAACATGGGTCAAGTTGTGAAGAACTTGTTCCCGAATTCGTGTTTTCTTATGCGTGGTTGTGCGGGTAGCTTGGTGGTCAACGACGGTCAACGGCGAGGAGAATCGGGACTAGACTTGAAGAGTTGAGGTCGAGCGATCGGCGATGCGGGTGGTCAACGACTCAAGCGTGACACAAGACGGACAAGGGTGACCTATTGGCGAATCCATGACGCATGGTGAAGCGGTTTAGGTCAAAGGTTAAAGACGGCGCTTCGCGAAGCGTGCGTGTGTGACCCGTTTGTTAGTGGGCCTTAACGGGAGCCCAATTAAGTCAAACCCTAAGAGTTTTAGGCCTCCACTATAAATAGGAGGAGATGGTGGCTGCACCTCCTCTCTCTCGCCTTTTTATGTTTCAAAACCCTAATTGTCTTTAGGGGAGTTGAGGTGGAGGCTAGGGCTCTTGATGGTTTGTGGTGAATTTCGTGATCCTTGATTGTCCACTTGATCCATGATGGTGTGGATGTAATCCAGCAACAATCACGAAATCAATCTATGCAAGGTTTGCTTGAGATAAGTCTCTTTTCGTTCTTGCTTTCAATTTCGTGTTTTTAGGGCTTTCTTTGATCCGCGAGTTTGTGATTGATTCTTTCACGTGAATTAGCTTGCTGTGATATGTGTGAATCTATCTAGCATCATCTTGATCATCAATCTCTCACGAACAAGCTTTAGGATCAAGTTTTCGTTCTGCCCGGTTTTAGACCTTCGTTAATCAATTGGCAATTGCTCAAGATCGTTCCAAGAATTATCATAATATTCGATTGGAATAGGTTCTCAATAGCATAGAGAAGGTGTGTGCAAAGTTTCGTAAAGTTTGGAGTTGAGAATCAAAAGTTAGACCTAATTGCAACTTCGTCATCGGGTGATTTTCTTGTTTGAGATCGGTTACGAGATGCCGGTCCGACCGTCCGTCACCACCGGTCCGACCGATTTTGGAGCGGTCCGACCGCCCGAGATAATGCGGTCCGACCGCCCGCAATCGGTCCAACCGGTTCACTCAAATGATCGACCGCCGAGATTTGTATTGCTTTGATTCTTGCGATTATTGTCGCATTGCTTAGGGTTTTATTGGATTCAATACTAGTCTTCTTTGTCTTGGTATATTGATCTTCATAGCTTTCTAATAGCTCCGGAGTGAAATTGTATTGAGTTCATAATTTGTGAAAAAGTGGCGTGCTCCTATTCACCCCCTCTAGTCGCCTTTACGGTCCAACAAGTGGTATCGAGTCTTGTTAGTTCAATCTTGATCTTAACCGTCCACCGAACTTTGGCGATGGATAAGTTTTCTACTAAACCGCATATCTTCGATGGGCACGACTATGCCTATTGGAAGAATCGTATGCGCGTCTTTCTTGAGAGCGAGGACAAGCTATTTGGGATGTTGTTAGAGCCCATTGGTTATTCCCGAAATTGCTACACCGCTACGCAATTCTTTTGGCTAACAACAATAAGGCTAAGAATCTTTTATATGGTGCACTTGGTAGACAAGAATATGATAGAATTTGCAATCTTTCAAGCTGCGCATGAAATTTGGAACACTCTCGAAACATATCATGAGGTTCGTCCCAAATCAAAAAGGTGCGCCAAAGCTGTTTACAAGCGTGAGTACAATAAATTCGAGATGCGTCTGGAGAGAGCATCGATGACATTTTCATCGCTTTAATAAAGTAATTAATCAAATGAAAGTCTGTTGATATTGAATATTCTCAATCTGAAAATGCCACCCATCTCTTGGCCGCAATCAACACCAAGGAGTGGGAGATGAAAGCTCTTGCTATAGAAGAAAATGTTGATCTTTCAAGTCTTACTTTAGAATTGCTTTATAGTAAACTCAAGACTCATGAAATTAAAAGAGTTGATCATCCTAAGAAAGATAATTTAGCTTTGGTAGCGATCCTCTCAAAAGGCTTTTGATGACTCTTGTGAATCTTCTTACGGATTTTCATTTGCTTGTTTATCCGCTATTCATGAAGAGGAGCTTGAAAGTATTCTCTGAAGCGAGTTAGCTCTTCTAGCTAAGAAATTCACACGGCCTACAATAATGTGAGAAACAAAAAGAGAGGTGGTCCGGTAACATGCTATGAATGTGGTGAGCTCAATCATATCCGGGCAAATTGCCCCAAGCTTAAAGGTAAGAGCAATCATAAGGAAGGAAAGCCAGCTTGGAAGAAGCCTCCTTTCAACAAATCAAGGTATGAGGCAAATAAGCTTGTGAAGGTCTGCTCACGGGTCCTTGCCGCTTTTGAGGATCAATCCTTGAGCGATGTGGATACCGGAGTGAGGAGGACAAGGAGGAGGAGATCCTCAAGGTAAAAAGAAAGGGAAGGCCAAAGACTTCAGCGGCATGTGCTTCATGGCTGACACGGAGGACATTGATGATAATGAGGTATCTTTTACTTATGATGAGCTTTCTGCTAAATATGATTCTATAGTTGAGCAATTGCTTAGTCAAGATGAAGCGCTTGAATTTGTTATGACAAAAATAAGAAATTAGAGTCAAAGATTAGCAAACTGAAAGTAAGAGCTTAAAACTGCTAAGACTCTTGAACTCGATGAATGTTTATCTTGTCATGCTATGCATTCAAATTACCAAGTTACAATCGCTCATAATATTTGTGTACAACAACTTGAGAATGCTAAATCTGAACTAAATGAAATTAAAAGTGCTCCTTGTGAAAAATGTTTAGAATCTAGTAAATTGATTGCTTTTGATGTATTTGATTCTAGCCCTTGCACTTCATGCTTAGAAAAAGAACGTGAAATCAAAGATATCTTAGAAGCTGCTAGAGTCAAATATGCTAAGCTTAAGGACAATATTGAAAATACTACTTGTGCTTCATGTTCCACTCTTAAGCTTGAAATTGCTTTGTATAAGGAAAAATCTATGGATAAAACTTGTGATGCTTGTGTTAACTTGAGAAAAGAAAATGCTTACCTTCATGATACTTTAGAGAAATTTTCTAAAGGTAAGAAACAATTGAACATGATTCTTGACAAATCTAAAACTCCTTATAAGAAGTAAGGTTTAGGATTCAATTCTTTTCAAGACAATTCAAACCCAAAAGTCATTCAAGTCTTGGAAAAAGGTTTAATTGAATTCAAAACCCAACCTGCAAAAACATCTTTTAAATCTGCAGGTTTTGCCCAACCTTGTATTAATTCAAATGGTGCGTCTTCTAGTGGTACCAAGTACCATTGCACTTATTGCAAAAAGGGTGGACATTTGATTGAATATTGTTGGCGTAGGTTGAAAAATGATAAAAATTTTTTTGATAGAATTTCATTCATGCAACCTAGAGCTTCTATGAGACATGGTAACACTGAAAAGAATAAACCTGGATTAGGATTTTTATCTCATGCAAATCATTATGTTTCTAGACATCCTAATTCTAATGTGTATCGGTGGCGGTCGACATTTGGTGGTCACCGGTCGACCGGTTTAGTCACCGGTCCGACTTGGCCAAAGACAAAGGTCGCCGACCGCCCATGGACAGTTCAAGTCTCATTTTAATTTAAACATTGTTCATAACCGAATGTTAAATGAAATCAAGGATAGTACTTCGGTTTGTATACTCCTTGCGGGCGTGTGTCTCGATCTTGGATTCCTAAATCTTGTTTATCTAATCCCAGTATTGAGACACATCGTTCTTTTGCTCCTTGATTTTCAGGATTACCGCGGAAAGGGGAAGAACACGTGGTTCGTTGACTCCGGATGTTCACGCCACATGACCGGAAACTCAAAATGGTTCACCTCTTTCACGCGGGCAACAGGTGATGACTTCATCACTTTTGGAGATGATACACAAGGGCGAATTGAAGGAACAGGATCAATTAGGGTAAACAACAAATTCATTCTAAAAGATGTCGCTCTTGTGGACAAGCTCAGGTATAATCTCCTTTCTGTATCTCAGCTTCTTGATGATGGCTATGAGACTGTTTTTAAGAAAAATGCTTGTCGTGTGCTTGATTCTACTGGTGAGTTTGTGTTTGGAATCTCTAGAGTTGGTAGAATTTTTGGAGCTGATTTTTCGAATCTCTTCTTTGGATCTCTTAAATGTTTGCTTACATCTTCTTCTGATTTCTGGCTTTGGCATCGACGTTTGGGGCACATTGGTTTTGATCATCTGACACGAGTTAGCAACCTTGATCTCATGAGAGGCTTGCCCAAACTCAAAGCTGTCAAGGATGCTGTATGTGCGCCCTGTAGGCATGGCAAACAAGTTGCCGCCTCACACCCTTCTGTGACTATGGTTATGGTGACGGACCGGACGGTTGCTTCATATGGATCTGTTGGTCTGCTAGAGTCGATCGATCGGTGGAAAATGGTATATTCTTGTCATAGTCGATGATCTTTCTAGATATACTTGGGTGTTCTTTCTTACTTCAAAAGATGAAGCTTTTGGTTATTTTCATGACCTTGTTCTTCGTTTGGCTTCTGAGCTTCCTGGTGCCTTGAGAGCGATTCGCAGTGATAATGGCACGGAGTTCAAAAATGCTTCTTTTGCTTCTTTTTGTGCTGAGCGTGGTATTGAGCATCAGTTCTCCTCTCCACACGTCCCTCAGCAAAATGGCGTGGTGGAAAGGAAGAATAGGACCTTGGTCGAAATGGCTAGGACGATGCTAGATGAGTATAGCACACCGAGGAGATTTTGGGCCGAAGCTATTGCTACTGCTTGCCATATTGCAAATCGTGTCTTTTTGAGACCTTCTTTAGGCAAGACTCCTTATGAGCTTCGTTTTGGTAGAAAACCCTCTGTTTCACATTTTCGAGTTTTTGGATCAAAATGTTTTATTCTTAAGACAGGCAACTTAGATAAATTTGAATCAAGAACTTTTGATGGGGTATTTCGGGTTATCCTGCTCATTCGAGGGTTTTGAGTTTTAATCTGAGACTAACATTATTCGGAGACTTGTAATGTCACTTTTGATGAGACTAGCCACGAGCTAGATCAATTGCTCTGAGATAATTTCTGGTGTGAGAGCATTTTGTGGAGGAAGATGAGGACGAAGCTAATGTCATTCCCTCATCTGCTGCTGAGGCGCCCATATTGATACAAGAACACCGCTACGTCTACTTCACCTTGATTGAGGCTCTGCACGCATCATCATCATCGCAGATACTGCGGAGGTCGAAGAAACGACATCTCACCCGGGCGCCCACTTCGCATTCAGAGACAAAGATCCTCCGGAATGATAATAGGTAATCTACATGAGCGAGTCACTCGCTCGGTATAATGATCCAAATCTCTACTCTCATTCGGCTTTTGTTGCTTCTTTTGAACCCCGCGATATATCACATGCTTTATCGATTCTAGGTGGGTAAATGCCATGCATGAGGAGTTAGAGAATTTTGAAAGAAACAAAGTTTGGAACCTAGTAGAACCTCCTAGTGGTCATAATGTTATAGGAACCCGTTGGGTGTTTAAGAATAAACAAGGTGAGGATGGTTACGTGGTTAGAAATAAGGCCGATTGGTAGCTCGGGGTTTGACCAAGTTGAGGGGTTAGATTTTGATGAGACTTTTGCTCTGTTGCTAGACTAGAAGCCATTCGCATTACCTTGCATTCTTTGCATCAAAAGGTTTTAAATTATATCGGATGGATGTTAAAAGTGCCTTTTAAATGGTTTCATAGATGAGGAAGTGTATGTTAAGCAACCCCGGTTTTGAGGATCCTAAATATCCAAATCGTGTTTTCAAGCTTTCCAAAGCATTGTATGGTCTTAAACAAGCCCCTAGAGCACGGTATGATAGACTTAAGACCTTCTTGCTTAAAAATAATTTTGAGATGGGTAAAGTGGATAAAACTCTATTTATTCTTAGGCGTGACAATGACTTCCGATTGCTCAAATTTACGTGGATGATATTATTTTTGGTGGTTCCTCTAATGCTCTTGTTTCACTTTTACGACACTATGTCCGTGGAATTCGAGATGAGTATGATGGGAGAGCTTAATTACTTTTGGGACTTCAAATCAAGCAATGCAAGGAAGGAACTTTCATCCATCAGACGAAGTACACTAAAGATCTTCTCAAACGCTTCAACATGGGTGACTGCAAGCCAATTTCCACTCCCATGGCAACTTCAACTGTTTTGGATCCAGATGAGGAAGGAGAAGTCGTGGATCAACGCGAGTACCGCATGACATGATCGGCTCCCTTCAGATTTGTGGCCTCGAGACCGGACATTCACTTCACGGTATGCCTTTGTGCAAGATTTCAGCGTCTCGAGAACTTCCCATCGCCAAGCCGTTAAGCGCATATTCGTGTATTTACACTCTACCCTCTTATATGGCATTTGGTATTCTGCTCTTGACTTTGTCCATTAGAGGTTTTTGATTCGATTTTGCGGGTCGTCGGTTAGATAGGAAGAGTACCTCGTGCACTGTCACTTTCTAGGCACGTCTCTTGTATCTTGGTCTTCTAAGCGGTCTTACATTGCACAATCCACTGCTTTGGCGAGTATGTTCTTCTTTGCTAGTTGTCAGAGCTGATTTTGTGGATGACGCCCACTTTGAAAGATTATGGGTTAAACTTTGCTAGTGTTCCTCTTTTCTGTGATAACACTTCTGCTATTAATATTGCTAAAAACCCAGTGCAACATTCTAGGACTAAGCACATAGACATTCGCTTTCACTTCCTTAAAGATCATGTTGAAAAAGGTGATATTGTGATGCACTTCAGAGAGTCCAAGCTCAATTGGCGGATATTCTTACCAAGCCTTTAGATCAAACCAGATTTTCCTCCTTAAGAAGCGAGTTAGGCGTAATTTATCCTTATGGGTTGGTTTGAGGGGGAGTTTGATCTTTTTCTTATCTTTCCTTGTTCTTTTTGATCTTTTATTGTTCTTTTTCTGAACTTAGTGATCTTTTTGAATTTTTAGGTTTTTAGGCTTTTTATTGCATCTCATTGTATCATATTGCATTCATATGAAAAATACAACAAGTGGTTACAACAAGTGGTATGAAAAATCCAAAAGATGCATTGTAATATAAGATTTACTGCTTATCTTTTAAAATTGATGAAGCTTTGCCTATTACCCTTTGGAGCTTTTGTATTTCAATTCTTGCTCAATGTCATGTCTAGTTCTTTGACTTGCTAGAATTATCATGCTTTTACATGTGTAGCTAAGTCTTTGCTATATGAGCTAGAACTTATTAAAACAACTCAAACTAAGAAATTGCAATTTGTGGATGTTTTAGTGAGTTGCGTAAGTAGTGCTCCTCTTGTGACATTGGCCCTGTCAGGATTGCTCTGTTAGCTCTTTGATCTAAAATTGACCATTACTTGAGCTTTTGTGTTCTTGAGATTCTAAAAATGCTCTTGTGAAAAATGAAAATCAAGATTGTCTTATGCTTAAATTGTGCCAAACTATTCTTACGAGACTGCTTGTCAAATGACATGAACTTGGAGATAGTTTGATGAACCAGACGATCTCATGGGGACTGCTTGTCAGAAATGACATGAACCTCAAGATTAGTCGCCCCGGTAGAAGCTTAGAAAGAGTTTGTGGATGGCTCCTAGTCCAGGATCTTCTTTACTAAGATATACCTTTAATCAAACTTTTGGTCGAAGCTTAGGATGAGTTTGTGGATGGCTCCTAGTCCAGGATCTTGTCACTAAGTTAGATCATAAGTCAACTTCAATATTCAATGCAAATGAGAAAAATATTGACAAATGGGCGTTTACAAAATATTGAGCAAAATGATTCAATACGGGACTTGATTGACTCTTAATGTGGTCTTTGTTAGATTTTTGATCTCACTTTGACATTTGACATGGCCAATTTCATTTTAGGATCTCTGTTGATGAACTTCTTTGAATTTGAGCGTTGCTTAAATTGATCACATCTCTCGCTTTACTTTTGAGCCTTTGTGCTTAGCTTTGATATATATGTCTTACCATGATCTTGCTAGTATTTGTCGGGCTTGATATCTTTGTTTGTGCAATATTCGAGATACTAGCTTGTTCTTTTGGGTAATCTCCAAAGCTTCTTGTAATCAAAATTGATAAATACAAAAATTGAAGCCACTCCATTGCACTTCATGCATATTCCTCTTTATGCTTCTTTTGTTTCGCTTCTTTCTTTATTCTCTATTTGTTATCCACGGATGAGAGTGATTCCTTGATGAATCCATTGTCAAAGGGAGAAGATGTGTTAAATGAAGATATTTCTTTGGGAGAAGATGTGTAATATTTCTTTGCTACTCTTATTTGGAGAAGATGTGTTAATGAGAAGATTGGGGGAGAAGTTTATACAAAGGGAGAAACTGAAAATTTGAAATTTGATGATCATAGTGAGGGGAGTTCTTGAGTTGCATTCTTATTGTCTTATTGAATATTACGAACTTGAATTGCATTCTTTTATACTCACAATGATCATAGGTCAATTGAACCATTGTTCTTTCATATGGACCTCATGTGAGAATTTTGACCCTTTTCTGGAAATCAAAGTTTTTAGGCTTTCTTTTGCCTTGTCTCACATGTCTATACTATTCTGATGCCAGCTTGGTCTTGTTCATTGCTTTTTCTTGCTTATGGACCAAGTTGTGCCTTTGTCTGTGCGCGAGTAAACTCATTTTCAAATCTCTTACTTACATTTTACGGATAATTGCCAATGTGTTCATCAAGGGGAGATTGTGGATTTCATGGGGATATGCTCCAGATCTTAGGATGATGTGACAATTGGCAATGGCGTTTACGGTTTGTCGTTTCACGCGTGCCGACAAAGCTACGGGTATTCGGGCGAGGCGGTCCGACCGGTCTTTGCACGGCGGTCCGACCGGTCCCAAATCGGTCGGACCGGCCATCCGGGCGATCGGACCGCAATGACCAAAGTGTTCAAATCGATTTGGGCCAAAAATAGGTGTTGTAGACAAGTAAGGGGATCCCAATGCACTTGGTCTCATGATTTTTGGAGCCTCCATGAAAAGTTCTATTGGTTTAAAGTTTCCGTAAGGTTTCGATTTTGGGAGCTTGAATTTGGCTAAGTCTAAAGGCGGTCCGGCCGCTCATTGTGGAGCGGTCCGACCGCCATGGGCGATCCGACCGGCTCACTGGAGCGGTCGGGCCGTAACTACTTGAACGTCACCAACCGTGGCGATGTTGTTTTGTTAGCTCAAAGTCATTGGTTTCATGTCATATGATTTGCATGATGCATGTTTTGACTAACATGGGTCAAGTTGTGAAGAACTTGTTCCCGAATTCGTGTTTTCTTATGCGTGGTTGTGCGGGTAGCTTGGTGGTCAACGACGGTCAACGGCGAGGAGAATCGGGACTAGACTTGAAGAGTTGAGGTCCGAGCGATCGACGATGCGGGTGAGGTCAACGACTCAAGCGTGACACAAGGCGGACAAGGGTGACCTATTGGCGAATCCATGACGCATGGTGAAGCGGTTTAGGTCAAAGGTTAAAGACGGCGCCGCGGCGTGCGTGTGTGACCCGCTTGTTAGTGGGCCTTAACGGAGCCCAATTAAGTCAAACCCTAAGAGTTTTAGGCCTCCACTATAAATAGGAGGAGATGGTGGCTGCACCTCCCTCTCTCGCCTTTTATGTTTCAAAACCCTAATTGTCTTTAGGGAGTTGAGGTGGAGGCTAGGGCTCTTGATGGTTTGTGGTGAATTTCGTGATCCTTGATTGTCCATCGATCCATGATGGTGTGGATGTAATCCGGCAACAATCACGAAATCAATCTATGCAAGGTTTGCTTGAGATAAGTCTCTTTTCGTTCTTGCTTTCAATTTCGTGTTTTTAGGGCTTTCTTTGATCCGCGAGTTTGTGATTGATTCTTTCACGTGAATTAGCTTGCTGTGATATGTGTGAATCTATCTAGCATCATCTTGATCATCAATCTCTCACGAACAAGCTTTAGGATCAAGTTTTCGTTCTTGCGGTTTTAGACCTTCGTTAATCAATTGGCAATTGCTCAAGATCGTTCCAAGAATTATCATAATATTCGATTGGAATAGGTTCTCAATAGCATAGAGAAGGTGTGTGCAAAGTTTCGTAAAGTTTGGAGTTGAGAATCAAAAGTTAGACCTAATTGCAACCGTCATCGGGGTGATTTTCTTGTTTTGAGATCGGTTACAGATCGCCGGTCCGACCGTCCGTCACCACGGTCCGACCGATTTTGGAGCGGTCCGACCGCCAAGATAACAGCGGTCCGACCGCCCGCAATCGGTCCAACGGTTCACTACAGATGGTCGACCGCCAAGATGCTTGTATTGCTTTGATTCTTGCGATTATTGTCGCATTGCTTAGGGGTTTTATTGGATTCAATACTAGTCTTCTTTGTCTTGGTATATTGATCTTCATAGCTTTCTAATAGCTACTGGAGTGAAATTGTATTGAGTTCATAATTTGTGAAAAAGTGAGCGTGCTCCTATTCACCCCCCCTCTAGTCGCCTTTACGGTCCAACAGGTATTGAAGCAAATCCAACAAAAATATCGGCCATCGAACAGATGCGCCCTCCGATCACAAGGAAGGAAGTCCAAAAACTAACCGGGTTTATCACAACATTATGTCGTTTCATAGCACAGTTAGGTGAGAAATGATTACCTTTCTTTAAACTTCTTTGGAAACATGAAAATTTTGGAGTGGAATAAGGAAGCAGACAATGCCTTTGAAGAACTTAAGAAGTACCTTACGAGTATCCCGATCATAGTTTCTCCAAGATTAGGAGAAATATTACTGATTTACGTGGCTACAATACCGCAAACAGTCAGTAGTGTACTGGTCGTAGAAGGTGACAACGTCCGATAATCGATATATTCGTGGCCAAGGCGAGCCAGCCGCGATCAAAGGTCGGCGTGGGAGGAAGTGGATTGGTTTAGGCACATTCATCGTTACGGATATTTTTAATTAGTTTTTATTTTTAGAAAATACCAAAAAATCCAAATAGCAATTAGAAAGTAGCAAATGAACTCAGAAAAATTCTATAAAATATATCCAAGCACATGGAATCCAAATAAAATAGTTTTGACAATTGTTGATGTTGGGATAATCGTATTAAATTATTTTGATATTGAAAGTCTATATTGAGCTTTAAATAAAATTCAATAAAAATTCAAATGGTGACTTTTCCAATCTAGTAACCATTCAAAAGATTTCTAAAGCTCGAAAAATTGGGATGTTACACCACGACAGCCTGTCTATCCAAATCGCACTGTGAATCAGAATCAGGTAGAATCGTGGAAGAGTCACGATCCAAAGAGTAGAATCGCAGAGTAAAATTGTGTTAGAGTCGTTTGAGCAAAAAAAAATTCAATTTTTTTTATTTTGTTTAGAGGCCAGGGTTTGATGATATTTTGTTTTATAGCAAAATTTATTGATATTAACTTCAAAGAATGAAACTATAAATAAAGAAGAAGCATGCAGAATATTATATCAGTGTGGTAATGCTAGTACAAATATCTATATTATGATATGTGCAATCTTGAGCTTGATAATGATAAGCTATTTTTATTCCTAGAGCATGTCTAGCTGCTTTTAAGGAACATGCAAGTGTTGCAATTAGATATTGATTTACAAAAGTTGTGAACATTTCAGTTATAAGTACTATTATATTTTTTTGTTGTGCGATAAAAAGTGTTTTGTCCCTTTTTCGGTTATAAGTAAGTGGTAAACCATATAAGAATCATACAAACATAACAAAAGATCTTGTGGTCCAAGATCTTTTGTTCATGTTAAGTGGAACATTAGAATTGTTTAAAGTATGAAAAATCTTATCAATTTATTAGAGCACCACGATTGGGTACCTTACACTGTTGTGTAGAAGAATTGTGACGGTATAGTTTGGTGAGGATAGAATTGTGAAAGAAAAAAAAATATTTCCATGTTGATGTTAGTGAGTAAGTATGTTTAGATTGTGGGAATTTTTAGGTATTTAATCTGAGAATTTCCCTGTCTTTTATATGAGAAGTTCGATGCAGGAGTCTTAGAGGTTAATTTTTGGGCTTTGAATTTTTATGCTAGAACTTTGGTCACACAATGATAATGTGTAGAAGAAGTAGAATCAGGGTGGATTTCAAACAGTGGAATGATCATTGATAGAACTCTTTTAATGAAGTACATGAGAATGTGTGATGTGAATTCCAAGTTGTTCATTCTTAAAGGATTGAGGTGACGTGATTACATGTGAAGATCAATTTTTGGAATGCGTTTGTAAGTCATCTGTCAAAGTAATTCTGTCAGTACATGAGTTCGCTAGAGTATGATTTTGTGGAAGTCATTAGAGTCTCTCTACAAAGGTGTGGATGGTGAGTTCGGTTTGAGCATAGCGTTGAGGTTGCCAATTTAAGAGAAATGATTTAGTGTGATATACGATGAATTGGAATTCTATAATTTGGGAAAAATTTTATTCCTAAAAGGGAAATTGAGAAAAGAATGTTTTCTTGAGTAGTGAAACATTATCTTGATTCTTGTTTGATCTATGTGTTTATGACGAATGTTTTCGCAAATTGAGTTTGACTTTATGATTGGCATGTGAAGTTCTAATTGGTTTAGAAAGAATAAAGGGAAATGATGGTTTTGGCCATTCGAGTGATTTTGCAGTTGGCTTTTATGGTATTTTTCTCCAATTGCCTACTTGGAAAGCGAAAAAGTTTCCATGATGAATCTTTTGATTTTGGATTGGAGTCTTTTGGATAGAAGCTGGTTATGAATGGGTTGCATTGTGAATCCTTTATTTTTAGCTGGGTTTTGATTATAAATAGTTTGTTTAAAAATGAGTTTTGTTTTGCGTTCCTGGTTAACGGTTGTGCTCCTTGTTAAGGTGAAGTAATCGATTGAGATATGGAACAAGAGTTCCGTGTGTTTTGTGTTGGTTGTGTGGTTTCATATCGAAGGAAAGATTGGCCTAAGGTACATTGATTTGTTTTTTTGGAAGTTGTAGTGATTTTGGAAGGTAGAGTGTCGCTAAGACCGTCTCGAGTCCTAGCGCAGGGTACACAACGTTTCTGTGACCCAGTGTCGAGGGCCTACTTGAGAAATATGGAGTATGAGGCTTCATTAGAGCCGTTCACCGATGAGTAAGACCGTGCCTTTGAGTCATGTCCGTCGAGTGGCTCTAAAAAAATCGGGACGAGTAATGAGGCGTAATACGTTAGTTCTTTAACGTGTGGTGGTCGCATCAGACCGAGCGGAAAGCGACTTGGGAGTTAGAGTCCCGCATGAGCAAGCGAAATCCAGAATTGTTCATGCCGGGTACGTGTTTATCATTGTTAAATTACAGTCGCAGTTTTCTTTCGAGTAGATCGGTGTGTAGTTTTGAGGTCGAATCCTGTTAAGGGGGGTAGAATGTAATACTCCGATTTATTATAAGAAAGAAAGCACTCAAAAGAGAAATTAGACATAAGAAAAATAAAGTTTCTGTAGTTTTTCGGCAACCTGGGCCTCTGGCCTTGGCCCAGGAGGCCCATCAGGGGGCCGGCCACGTATAAAAGGAAGGGAAAACCCTTGTAGCACTGTAGCTACAGTGTGTCACCGCTGTTCACATGACGGTAGCAGCCCCCATGTTGCTCTACCAAGATGAGGAGAAGAGGAGAAAGGAAGGACAGGAAGGAAGAAGAAGAAAGGAAGAGGAAGAAAGGGAGAAGGAAGAAAGGGGAGGGAGGAAGAGGGGAGGGAGGAAGAGGAGAGGAAGGGTGCAATCATGCAGCGAGACTTCGATCTCCAGTGGTTCATTAAGGGTACACTCGATTCCCGATCGCAAGGTAGATTATACAATTCGTTTTGATGCTGTCAGTAGTAGATCGGTTTGGTATAACGACGTTGCTCGTTGGTTTTGGGTAGGTTACATGTGTTTTATGGTGTAGTAATATCTTAGAAAGTTGTAGTGCTCGTCTTTAGCTTTCTATAGGCACAAAGATTACTCGATTTGGAGTTACGGTTTAGAAGTTATGATAGTTTTTTACGACTTTCCAGAAGTGCACGAGAATTAGCAGTTACCTTGTCTGGCCAATATGAATTAATTAGAGACCGAATCAGAAAGTTTACCCAACATGAATTTTGTAGGAAAACCAGTAAGATTTCAAGATTGGTAAAGAACGTGATTTTTAGTTGTGTCAATCAAAAGTTATGGATTTTATACCACCAATGCATTTCTGACTGACAGATTGAAGGAACAGAAACTTCACCTGAACATTAAAATTATTAGTAGGCCGAATCAGGAGACCTTCCCAATTAGATTATCGTAGATGGTTTTTTCATGTTTCCAGAGAATCCAAGATCACTCCGTTCCGAGTTTCGTAGTAAAAGATATGATGATTTTAGTACTGCTGTCCCGTGGGATCTTCTTCTAGACTGTCGAAAAAATTGAGTAGAACCCTTATTTGAACCTTAGGTTTCGGGGAGTCGGGTTAAGGGATGTGAACAGAGTCCTTTTTCCTCAGATTTCTTATTGTTAGCAATATTCTTGTGTAGGAGGAGGAATTCCGGAGTTAGGGGCATCGTCCTTGCCTGCCCGCACATCGTAGCGGAAAAAGGCAAGTACAACTGTATGTTGTGATTGATATGTGTTTTCCCCCGCTTGATGATTATATGATGAATGATGATGATATGTACTTGTTCATAGTAGTATCAGATTACTATACTTCTGTTAATGTTATTTCTTTATTCATCTCATACATTCATGCATGCAAGTGTGGTTCTTGCTACACCCACGGGAGTGGGTAGTGAAGTCCAATCATTTCAACATGGGCACGTAAGACCCACTATTCCAATGTGGGCAATTTGGATCCCCGTTTTAAAATGTTCTCAAACGGACCTTGGATCCCCGCGTTTTGTAGAATGCGGGCATAAGTGAACACCGACGGGTGTTCACTAGTTATACCGGTATGAGCAGAAGTGAAGGCTTGCACATTCATTTATTCATGTGTTATTTCTACTTCATATGTTGGTTCACTAAACGCTTGATGAATTGTACCTATTATGTTCAAAGTATTTTTTGTACTTGCTGAGTCATGTACTCACCCTTGCTGTGTTTCTTGTTTTTAGGTGAACCATGATGATAGCATTTGTGGGAGGGAGTAGACACACAGTTGCACGCACCATTGAAATAATCATTTGTTCTTATTCCGCATTTATGAGTTTGAACTATACTGTTAAGTAACTCTTTTGATGGTCGTTATTGGATATCGTTATGCTTAGGATTTGCGAGTTATGGATTCATGCTCTTCGATTATAGTTTAATAGTTTTCTTTCAAATGAAGTATCATGTTTGAATTCAGATAGTATTTGTTTATTGCTGAAATTAGGTTGATTACTTTGCTAGATGTCCTTCGGAATAAACCTTAATTTGGTCTTAATGGTTGGTATGCTATAATTTGTTCAAATCGATGACTAGTGGTAGAGGTTTTAGGTAATATCTTGGCTTTCGCATAGGCAGGGTGTTACAATAAATGTGACTCACCGCGGAGGCAGAAACACACCTCTACCCTGACACTAAACTTAACCTACCCCCTGAGTAATCAATGTTGAGATTCATAACTTACTAAGTTAGGCCCTCGAATAACTTACTAAGTTAGCCCCGTCCCATACCAATCATATGGTTGTACGATAAGGCCCAGTTCAATAGCGCACACAGTTAAGTCCTTAATTGACCAAGGCGAGACTGCCACTGCCCCATTCTAACTAAGTCTCGGAGATTCGTATATTCCAATCATAAGTTTATAATTTTACCACTCATTTTTCCAGTCACATATCCACCATATCACATAGTTCACCAACTCGCCTCAGTCTAAATCTTTTCTCACCCTGTTGGTTAAGTGCAACACATGCCATCAATGAGTAATGACACACAACACACAGTTTTACATATATTCCATAATCACTTAGTCAAGTTTATATTTGCAACTCAGATGACAATGAATGACTCGTTGCATGGCTAAGCAGACTATTCGTATCTAACTAACCCACGTTGGTGCTATGATAATACCAACTAATAAACAACCAAGCTAGGGTGATAAAAAATCATGACAATACAATAGGCAAAGTGGATATAAACAAATTGGTTTATAACTAATCCCAAAGTATTTAAATAAATAGATAAAGTAAATGCAATAATTTGAATCAATGTAGTTTTGAAAAGCTGGGTTCAACATGGTCAAAGGTACAACTTGCCTTGCTATAGCAATGATGGCCTTATTTTAACTTTGATCTTGTACTTCCTTGAACTTCAGCTCATTCGGATAATTCCGGGACGTCGACATCTAATGAGAAAAAAGTGCAAAAATAAACAAAACTAAAAAAGATAAATGAAATAAACACCAAATTGAAATTGAATGATACTGGAAGATAGATAATGAATTTAGAAACTTGAATGGGTTCAATCGGAGTTCGTATGAGGGAGAACGAGCTCACGGAAGTTCGATCGGAAAGGAAAATGCTAAAAAAGGAAAGGGAGAGAGAAAACTGACAAGTGAGGTCTACGGAATATTCTATTTCAAAAATATTAGAAAATTGATGAGTGTATGACACCTAAGACCTACTGATATTTATGAATTTGTAGAATTAAAATAATTCCAGAAAATAGAATTAGGGATTAACATGTGGACCACTGGTCTATGGACCAGGTCCACAAAGAGATGCTAGTCCACGGTGGATCAAGCTCATGATCTAGGGTTGACCAATGGTTTGTCTGATATGCGAGGACCACATGTAAGAGAGAGAAAAAATTATGGCTCTGTGTTAGGTGGATGACATGTGGGGTCCACATAAAAGTGAGAGGAGAGTTTGATGTATGGTTTGGATTGATTGAATGACAAATGGGGTCGGCATCGGCATGTAAGTGTAATAGATTTGTTTTTCTTGCATGACATATGGGCCCATTCGTCATAGAGGGAAAGAAAGATAAATAAAAAAATAAAAATCAATAGGAAGGAACCGAACAGAAGAGAAGTGCTCTGTTGAACACATGAACAGAGAACAGGGAAAGAGGCCGGTTCATTGCGCATGAGGTGGACGGTAGACCAAGGTGAACCAGCAAAGGCGAAGGGGCAAAACAAAACGACGACGCTGAACCGGAGATGATGATGTAGTGCAGACGTCAAGATTCGACACCACGCACCGGCGGCAATGTGAAGAATGGCGGTCCGCGGCGGTCTCAAAGTGGCGCACCACTTTGGTGACGCTATGTGAAAAGGGATGTAAGCATAGCGTAGAACGCGGCGACGCGAATCCAACGATGGTGGATTTGAAGGCAAGGGATCAACGGTTGCGGAGTATTTGGCTAGAGAAAGAAAATAGGCCTAGAGGAGAGAGAAAGCTTGATTCTCGATGCATGGTGAATAAAGCTTGAATCTAAAAGATGAGAAAAATAGGTCTCGACGAGGGACACGAGATGACGCCTTTAGATTTTGGAAAAACTCACCGATGAAGCGAGAAACGCGATGAACACGTTTCGGTTTTATGGCTTAAGATGGCCGATGGTGATTCAGTAGTCTTCGGGCGAAGGGGACGGGATGTAGATGTAGAACGTGTCAAGGCAAACTCAACGCCGCAGACGGTTCGGTCGGGGAACGTCGGATGGAGGCGCAACGCCGCAGAGGAGATCAAGAGCTTCCATATGATGTTGTTGATTTGCTTTTATATGCACTGGAGGAAGAGATCAAAAATTAGGAAATATCCGGTTGTTGCGTACTGGTTTGGGTCTCTCTGTTCAGCTTGCGATGAAGATGTTAACTTTGGATATAAAGCAACTCAGTTCACCTCGAGCACAATCAAGAATCCAAAAAACTCGATTTAAAAAATTGGAACATCTCAGTCGATGGAAGAATTTGGGACACAAGGGGGAGAGAGATGCCACCAACTGGATCTCAATCGTTGATGTGCCGCCCTATTTGGTCGTCCCCGGCCATGCCACGACCAAATCTGGTTGTCCCTTGCCACACAACTACCAAATCCAGCCTCACAGTGGTCGCACTGCCTCCTCCTCTGCCTCCGGCCTACGCCACCTTGCCCATGAGTGCTCGCTAGCTACCGGTTCACTGCCGCCACTCGTCGGTGAAGGAGCAGTACCAGGGGTGGGGTGGGGGAGAGATAGGAGAGTGTTTGCGTTGGGAAAGAATGAGAGGTGAGAGAGAAAGAGAGAAGATGGAGAAAGAGAGAAGGTAGGAGTATTTTGGTCATTTCGGATAAAACTAACAAGGTTAGCGGATGGGTTTGGATGGCAAGGTGACCATGGTGGCATGTTGTGAAGAAAAATTGGAACCCGATGACATATTGTGTAGGAGTTATTCGATGACAAATTGTGAAGAAAAGATTTATTCGATGACATGCAATCAATTTTGTCTTTGATTAAGCAATCTGCGCACCACCTATATTCTTTTATTCAGGATGAACATGGGCATGAATATGAGGAGATATTTAAAAGTCTATATAACCCATGTAATAAAATCACGGTTAATTAGTTACCAACTATAGTTGACTTCAAGCCACCTGCACAATAACAAACTAATAAATCGATTCTAGTTACAAGTTTCTCGCAACTTAACCCACATTAGTCAAAACATGCATCATGCAATACCTATGCACTGAAACCCATGACTTTGCCAAATACGACAAAGTCTGCCTTCTCGGCGCAAGAACCCTCTCTGGCCAGTCTGACCGCCAGTAGGCAAGGACTAGAAAATGCTTTTTATGGACATTTCAGCAAAACTCTTAACTAATTTTGACTTGAAACTCTATTTTCCATGAAACCTAGTACAAACACACCTCTAAACACTCTCACACCATGAAACTTAGTGCAAACACACCTACAACCACTTCCACATAAGTGTTTGATCTCATTCCCTAAAATTCAACTTTTCAATCTCCAACCGATCTGACCGCTAGGTCTTGGCGATCAGACTGCCACCCCAGGGCCAGTCAGACCGCCGTCCTCTAGCCAGTTAGACCGCCCACGGGACCGGTCAATCCACCACTAACCTGATAAATGAGATACTTCGCTAAACTGAAGATTTCTCCCAACATCTCGATACAATTGTTAATTGTTCAACACGAAAAATAGGATCATACACATGATCTCCACAGCTTGGGTGTTTGTTTACATTGGAGAAATACAAGAGATCTGGAGCGTAGGATCTCAATCCAATAGTCAAAAAATTCGACCGTTTTTTGGCCAAACAACAGTAGTTGATGTATAGATAGATCCTTACTATTTATCCCAAACGACATGGAACGTTCTTCGCCATACATATTCTTTGGTCTATATATCACCCCTTTGATTTGGCGTCAATGTCAAATGTTAAATCACATTTATGGCCAACTGGTTAAGTTTGACTAAGTAGCTAGCCAAGCATCGCTACAACATGGAGCTTGCTTCACCATACATATTTTTGGTTTACATCTCACCCCTTTTGACATGCTTGGCTAGCTAGCTACCTAGCTCAAGCATCAATACAACGACTCTGCGCAGCCCGAAAGAGATCGAGAGGGACATCGAGAAGAATGGCCAAGAAAATGGATAAGACGGTGGTTATCGTGTCCGCGGTTGTAGGTTCTCTGGGGGTGTTGAGTGCCATCCTGGGGTTCTCAGCCGAGGGCACAAAGCTCACTGTAAGCTATCACTGCTGATCTCGTAGCATGTGTGTGTACATCAAGCTTTTAGTACGCATGTGTGTTCTTGTTGAGCTGTTGTAGATCTAGCTTCGTGTGTGGTGTGTGTTCTTCTTGAACTGTGCAGTATGTACATATGTATATGTACAAGAACACACAATCATACGAGAACACCAAGCTCTTAGTGTGCATATGTGTTCTTGTTGAGCTGTGGTAGGTCTTGGAGCCTTGGAGTGTGGTGTGTGTACTTACTCGGACTCGACGGGTTCTTGCAGCTTTCTGACGTACTGGTGATTGACGACGCGTGCGTGTACCCGCAGAACCCCGCGCTCGTGCTGGGGTTCTGCGCGGCCATCTTCCTGCTGATAGCCCAGATCACCGTCTCGGCCGTCGGCGGCTGCTGCGGCTGCTGCAAGTCCCAGGCCATCCGGTCCGAGACCAAGCGGATCGTCGGAGTCGTCTTCGCCGTCATCTCATGGTGAGTGGTCAACTGGTCACTGATCAGTACATACGCACCGTGGTGCATGTACGATGAATAAACGAGTATTGCTTGCTTGCGTGCGCGCGTGCAGGATAGCGACCGTGATCGCGATTGCGCTGTTCGTGGTGGGCGCGGCGTGGAACGCAAACGTGGCGCGCGCGCGGGTGGCCGCCCCGGTGTGTTACGTCCTCAAGAACGGCATCTTCGCGGGCGCGGCCGTGCTTACGCTCGCGGCCACGGCCCTCGGCATCGCCTCTTTCATCATGCTTCGTACGCAGTCGGACGGGACGGCGGCGGGCGCGCCCAAGCCAGGCGAGCAGCAACCGCCCGCCGGGATCGCGATGGGACAGCCACAGTTCCCACCTCCTCCGCAAGGGTATGGGCAAGCGCCGAATTACCCGCGATATTCTTCACCTCAGGGATATGGGCAAGCGCCGAACGCACAGTTCCCTCCATCACCTCCTGCTCAAGGCTATGGATCGCATGCACCGAACCAGCAGTTCCCTCCTCAAGGACATGCATTGGTGTAGCACCGTGCCCTGGTCAATCGCCTGGTCATATCGAGAATACATGAGCTTGTGGCGTTGAATCGAATTAATAATGCTTGCTCGTGAAGCCAAACCATTGATATAATGCTATTGAGTACGCAACATGTATCTACCAATGTATGGAGGGAGTATCCTGTGTAATCTTTAGAGAATCAGCCATGCTTGCTTCCTGCTTGATATTTTGTAATTCAGATTTCGAGTCAAGTTGCGAAGGCGAGATGTCATTTTAGCACCGTAAATACTATCTGTCTTATACTTGAACTTAACAAAATGCATATAAAGGATAAAATGACACACAATCTGCGACTCTATCCCCTCGCTCGCGCATGGCACCAAGCCACCAGCTAATCCCGGCTTTCGCCTGTCGCATGCACGAGACAGCGGCCGGCCTGGTGGAGTGGTGGTGGTGGGCGCCGGCGGCCGGCACCGTCCCGTGTGCACTGGACTGCTATTCCAGGCCGTGCAAGTTTCTATCTCGTCGCATTGCCGGGTGTGCTATCCCGCCGGTACTGCTGCTGCTGCATTGCTGCGGGCGTTGGATGGGTCGACCCACGTGAAATCGTCCAATCTGAGCCGATAAGACATTAGTTGTCCGTAAAGAGTTGTTAGTGTGAGTGATAACTTAGGGTAAACATGATTCATGATCTAATCCTAACTCAAGATGAACACTTTTAATGAATATTAGTGCGGAAGCGTCAAACACATACCTGATACCGCTGATGCTATTTAGTTTGATGCTCGGTAGGAGTCGGAGGGCGAGAGGAAGAGCAGTGTCGTCGAGTCAGTGGAGGCGATCGACTGGCGTAGATGGTGTAGTCGAGTCCGGTGGTGGCGGCGGCTTGAGGGTGACAATATCGACCTTCACCTACCGGTCTTCGCACACCTGAGCGCTCTAGATAGATCGGGTTGTTTGGGGCTTTCGTAGGCTAGAACCACACAAGAGCTAGTTTGCACGCCGAGCCCCCTTTTGTTTCTTATAGCGCAGCTGAACGGGACCAAAGCCATACGGTTGGCTGCGCCCCCGATCAGAACGCAAGTGGGCATTGCCCCCCGTGAATCTCAGAAGAGGTTAGACGAGATCAACCCAACATTCTTCCCTTTGATCGAAAGGCTAACATCATAAGCCCATCCTTAATAAAATAGCATACCAAGATAATATGTCGCATGACCAATGAAGTGTCATACGACCCCAGTACCTATAGTGTACTATCCCATTTTGAAATGGATATTCATTATACTTAATGGGAGTTGGTTTGTTTTAAGGTCCTTTTATCCAGAATCAGAGTCTTTCCAATAAACCCATGTCGGCAACATGATCACGAAATATATTGGGTGGTAAGCATTTAGTAAGCGGATTCGCAAGCATTGACTTAGTATTAATATGCTTGATATTAATGGTTTGATCTTGGATTCTGTCTTTCACAACATGATACTTAATGTCAATTTGTTTGGCAGCACCACCTGACTTGTTGTTACTCGCATAAAAGACTGCGGGTTCGTTATCGCAGTATAAGCTCAGTGGTTTAGAGATGCTGTCTACCACTCTAAGACCCGGAATAAAGTTCTTAAGCCATACAGCCTGTCCGGTAGCCTCATAACATGACACAAACTCAGTTTGCATCATTGAAGATGTCGTAAGGGTTTGTTTGGAGCTTTTCCACGAGATAGCTTCTCCAGCGAGTGTGAAGATATAACCTGACGTGGATTTCTTAGTATCAACACATCCCGCAAAATCTGAATCTGAACAACCAATAACTTCAAGGTTATCAGAATTCTTATATGTGAGCATGAGATGCTTAGTAGCTTGAATATAACACAAGACTTTCTTAATGGCCTTCCAGTGATCCGGATCTGGATTTCACTGATATCTGCCAAGCATTTCGGTTACAAAAGCTAAATCAGGGTGTGTGCTTACTTGAGCATACATAATGCTTCCGACAGCTGAAGCATAAGGAACCGACTTCATCTGATCAGTTTCATACTGGTTCCTTGGACATTGAAATGTTCCAAACTTATCGCCCTTAACAATAGGAGCAGGTGAGCCAGAGCACTTATGCATATTGTATCTTTTCAGTACTCTATCAACGTATGCCTTTTGAGATAAACCTAATACTCATTTGGACCTGTCTCGGTGAATTTCAATGCCAAAAACGTAAGAGGCATCACCAAGATCCTTCATATCAAAGTTGGATGAAAGAAATCTCTTGGTCTCAAACAGCATATCCTTATCGTTGTTAGCCAATAAGATGTCATCCACATAAAGCACTAAGATGGTGAATTTACTCCCCTTGAACTTAATGTATATGCAGTTATCAACTTCATTTTCCTTAAATCCAAAATTCCTTATAACTTTATCGAATTTGAGGTACCACTGCCTCGATGCTTGTTTTAAGCCATACATAGATTTCTTAAGTCGACACCCCATATGCTCCTTGCCCTCCACGAAAAAACCTTCCGGTTGAGCCATGAAAACGTTTTCTTGCAAGTCGCCGTTAAGAAATGTCGTCTTAACATCCATTTGATGTAACTCTAAATCATAATGAACTACAAGTGCCATAACAATTCTGAATGAGTCTTTAGTTGAGACAGGAGAAAATGTGTCATTATAATCAATCTCCTCTCTTTGTGAAAAGCCTTTTGCTACGAGTCTTGCTTTGAACCTTTTGATATTTCCCTTAGAGTCATGCTTGGTTCTGTAGACCCATTTACAGCCTACTATTTTGACTCCGTCATGAATTTCTACTAAGTCTCATACATCATTAGTGCTCATATACTTTAGTTCATCTTTCATGGCATCAAGCCACTTAGGAGAATGCTCACTTATCATGGCCTAGGTGAGATCATCTAACTTCCCTATATCATTAATATCCTCATTCATGTAAACAACATAATCATTTGGGATGGCAAATCTTCTCTCCCGCTGTGATCTTCTAATAGGTTCAGCAGCTATTGCAAGGCGATGCTGAGGCTCGTCATTAGGTATGACATTAGGAGTTTCACAGACTTCAACAATGGGTGTACCAACAGTATTCGGTACTGGAGGTGCAACCACCTGAAACGCAGGAATAAAGGTCTCTGGGATAAGCGGTGATGGAACGTAAACCAGCTTCTCTTCAAGATATATTTTCCTAGGATCTAGGTCCTCGTTATTTTCTAAGAACACAGCGTGTCTTGTTTCTACAAACTTAGTTGTCCAATTAGGACAGTAAAACCGATACCTTTTAGATCTTTCAGGGTACCCAATAAAATAACAACTTACTGTCTTAGGATCTAATTTCTCAATATGTGGATTAAAAATCTTAGCTTCAGCACGACAACCCCACACTCTTAAATATTTCAAACTCGGTTTCCTCCCATTCCATAATTCATAAGGTGTCATAGGGAACAAGATTAAGAATATGTGCTGATGTCTTTAGTGCTTCTATCCACAAACCAGTTGATAAACTAGAATAGCTAAGCATGCTCCGTACCATATCCGTAAGTGTACGGTTACATCTCTCAGCTACCCCATTCTGCTGAGGTTCACCTCGTGTAGAATATTGGGCAACAATGCCATTTTCTTGAAGGAACTTAGCGAAAGGGCCAGGAATTTGCCCATAAGGGGCATGTCTCCCATAATATTCTCCTCCACGGTCCGATCTTACCACTTTAATTCTTAGGTTGTGCTGATTTTCAACTTCAACCTTAAATATCTTGAATTTATCAAGTGACTCAGATCGGTCCTTAATGGGAAAAATATAACCATAACGGGAGAAATCATCAGTGAATGTGATGAAAGAATCAAAATCATCCATTGATGTCACAGGAAAAGGACCACAAATATCAGTATGAATTAATTCTAATAGTCATATGCTGCGAGTTGCTCCTTTCTTTATTTGCTTTACATATTTTCCTTTAATGCAATCAATGCAGTGGTCTGAGTTAGAGAAATCTAATGGTTGGAGAATCTCTTCCTTAATGAGACACTCCATTCGCCCCTTCGAAATGTGGCATAAACAACACTGCCACAGTTTCGAAGAAATATCATTATACTTTTTACGCTTAGCATCACACACATTCAAAGATACATGAGATTCATTAAGGGAAAGCATATAGAGTTTGTCTTGTCTAAAAGCAAGACCAACATCATTTGAATTAAATGTAATAACACATTTATTGTTACCAAAATTACATTTAAAACCATTATCGTCCAATAAAGAGTTGGTAACGTGCACAGTTGCACCTGAGTCAATCCACCAAGATTTAAGGGAAAAATCAGCATAAAGAGTCTCATCAATGAACGTTATAGTATTATTACCCTTCTTGGCGAGCCACTTTAGAAAACCGACACAATCCTTCTGAAAATATCCTGACTCCTTGCAGAAGTGACATGTATTCCCATTAAGTGTTCCAGCGGGAGCAACATGGGGCTTAGGTGCATTTTGTGTCTTAGGCCCTGATTTATTTGAATTAGGAGAGTAGTGTAGCTTTTTCTTGGATTTGAAGTCCCATGAGAACTTCCTTTTGATAGGACCTCCAACTTGATTCACAAAATCTTTCTTTTCGATCCTTATTCTTTCTTCCTCCTGGACACACACGGCGATTAAATCGCTTATGCTCCATTTATCTTTCTGAGTATTGTAATTTATCTTAAAAGCAGTGTACTCAGAAGGAAAAGAAGTCATAATAAAGTGGACTAGGAAACCATCGGATATCTCCATGTCCATGCCCTTTAGTTTTTCAGCTATATCAGTCATCATCATGATATGCTCTCTTATGCTGCTGGACCCGTCATATTTAGTGGATAAGAGCCTCTGGATTAAAGTACTGGCTTAAACCTTAGTGGAGCCTTTGAATTTCTCCTCAACTGAAGCTAGATAAACCTTAGCATTTTCAGAATCTGGGATTGCTCCCCTGATCCCAACTGAGATAGAGGTCTTCATGATCATTAGTGACAGACGGTTGGACCGCTCCTATTTTTCAGCATTAGTATCATAAGTTTTCTTTTTTCTCATCATAATTATCCTCACCGTCGGTGGGGGGAATGGGAGAAGTCACCCTTAACACATAGTCAAGGTCTAAAACTCCAAGGACAATTGAAATTCTTTCTTTCCAAGTGGGAAAGTAGTTTCCCGTAAGCTGTTCAATGTTGTAAATTGTAGCAGCAACATTCGAAGCATTTACTGCTGAACATTATAATACAGGGAAAAATTAGAAAAAACATAAAAACGTATTGCATGCAACTAACCTTACGTTGGTTTGATTAATAACATGCAAAACTACAGTTCCAATTCATATCACTTTTGGTAGAAAATGAAAAGAACTTCAACAATTAATGTGGTGACACACGACTACAAACAACGTTGGTCAATATGTAATCATGTGTATACATAATGCCAAAATAAATCATAAAAATCTCTAATTAAAATATCTCGTTGGTTCAATTTTAATTAGAGACAATGAAACGCTGTTACTTGAGCAATTATCATTAGTTAAAACAGTGCACAAAAATTAAAGATTTAAACAAAACAAAAAAAAATTATGCTTCGAGTGTACAGTACTAATCCCCAGCCAAAGCTCGATCCTGCGCTCGGCTTGCAACTGAGCACACGCGCGGGCCCACGAAGCTGGCCCAAAAAGCCGAAAACGGTGATAGTCGTCGGATCCGATCGAACGGCCGAAAACTGCCGCGCGTTTTACTCTGCCGAGATCGGAACAGACGAGATCCGTCGGATCCGATTGAAAGGCCGAAAACTACCGCGCGTTTTACTCTGCCGAGATCAGAACGGACACGAGCTGTTGGATTCGATCGAACGGCCGAGAGCGAAAGTCGTGCCGTATAAAAACCAGCGGATCGACGTAAGCCTAACCCTAATCCCCATTTGCTTCGTCTCCTCCGAAATCTCCGCGCAAGCGACGGCGTGAGGCGCGCGGGTGAGGAGCGGCCGCAGCGGCTCCTTCGCCGATGGCGCAGAGGAGAACGAACTAGCGGAGGCGGCGGCGTAAGGCAGCGCCCCCGCAGCTCTCCTCGTCGGCGCATGCGTGCGACCGAGGTCGCGCGCGCAGCCGTCGAGTGGAGCTACGGTGGCGCCTGAGACCGGAGAAGGCTCTAGATCCAAAAACCGTAAGTATTCCGCCGCCTCTTTCGATTCCGATCCGGGTTGATTTCATGATTTCGTTAGGGTTTTGCAAAATGGCTTCTTCCTCCTTCTAAGTGCTAAAACTGAGCCACGGATCTGAGATCCGAACGAGTCCACTGATGGTTAGATCCGGGCGAGGTGGAGACTCGGTTGGGGCTAAACGGGTTCAAACTGAGTCTAGGGGCGGCTCTGATACCAAATATGAGTGATAACTTAGGGTAAAACATGATCCACATGATCTAATCCTAGCTCAAGATGAACACCTTTAATGAATATTAGTGCGAAAGCGTCAAACTCATACCTGATGCCGCTAATTCCATTTAGTTTGATGCTCGGTAGGAGTCGGAGGGCAAAAGGAAGAGCAGTGTCGTTGAGTCAGCGGAGGCGGTCGACTGGCATAGATGGTGTAGTCAAGTCCGGTGGTGGTGGCGGCTTGAGGGTGACAATATCGACCTTCGGCTACCGGTCTTCGCACACCTGAGCGCTCTAGATAGATCGGGTTGTTTGGGGCTTTTGTAGATTAGAACCACACAAGAGCTAGTTTGCCTGCCGATCCCCTTTTGTTTCTTATAGCGCAGTGAACAGGACCAAATCCATACGGTTGGCTGCGCCCGATCAAGGCGCGAGTGGGTATTGCCCCTGTGAATCTCGGAAGAGATTAGACGAGATCAACCCAACAGTTTGATACTTCGGCGTTCCAATAATTCAGGTTCAATCCACATGAGGCGGAGACGGTAGTTTGAGTTGCTCCGCGCCACAGCTTGCGTTCCACGAGCGCGCGGCAGCGCCTTCAAGTCTCCTCAAGACGGCACGAGGCTGCGCGATTTGCTTTTGCTGTCCACCTGCTCCACGGCTCAGCTCAGGCGCGGGGGATTTTGGGTGTTGATAGCCGCATTGCCATTTTATTCTTCCGCTGCTCGTGAAAGGGAACAATCACGCAAGGTAGACTTACTTGCCAGATAGCATGGTGGCGGGTGGGCGTGGGGCATTCTGCAGTCTGAAACCTGACTGACTTATTAGTGACTTCATTGTGATTGTCAAGGAATCCGCCGGCCGGCTCATCAGGTTTATCTTCAATCATATCAGATGCAAAGATATCATAGCAATGGACAGTTCACCCTTAAATATGACAAATGCATATATTGCATTGCGAGCAGTGACGGATCACCGTGGGGGTGTAAGGGGGTTGGAGCATCGGCTCTGCTCGCCGCACTTTTGGTACTCTTCGAGTACCTCTGCTATTATTTGAATCACAAATCTAGTTAATTTTATTCTTAAAATTACTACTTATGTATACTTTATTTAGTGTATTTTTTATTTTAACTTTGTTGCTCGTAATTTACGTACCAATTTAGATTGCATATGAGATTTAAACATGTATTTGCTACCTCACGTTACGATAATTTTGCCCTACTGACACTGTCTCTATTTTCGTCTTGCATCACTAATTGCGAGTAGACTTTGGACTCAACAGCAAGCTGCGTATAAGCTGCACACATCACCTGTCTGTCTAGTCAGTTAACCTCCTTTGATTAAGCGATCTGCGCGCCACCTACATTCTTCTGTTCAGGCCGAACATGGGCGCGCCACCCATCGGAGAGATCTACTCTGTACTAATCGCAATAAGTAGAGAGAAGGGAAGGAGACGAGACCAAGAGAGGAGGATACGTGTACTTTCTTCTCATTTTCTTCCCCTTCTTCGTCATTAAGCTATGCTCCTCCATCAGCCTGACTATGAATGAGATTTTTGTTCGGTAGTTGTGGATATGTCGAGAATTTGAAGGTGTGGGCATAGATCTTTTGATTTTTGTTCGGTTAAGAGGGATTTGAAGGGCGGTGGTGGGGTGTTTTGAGTGGGTGGATTTGAGGCCCAAAGGTGTTAGGGTTTGATGTTGCTTCTTCTGAGTTTGAATTTTATTTCTTGTTCTTACTATTACACAAAAGTTATTCACAGACGATTCAAAAACGTTATCATGGACGGTTTCATGAGCCGTCTGAGTTTATGGGTCAGTAATGACATAAGATCATCATAGACGGTTTTCGAACCGTCTGTGGTGCAGACTATCACAGACGGTTATTGACTCAGAACTATCTGTGATAGTTGACTATTGCAGATGGTTTGTAGATAAAACTATCTATGATAGCTGATGTATCACAGACGGTTTCTACAAATCGTTTGTGATAACTGATGTATCACAGACGATTTGTAGATAAAACCGTTTATGATGACTCTTCTTTATAATGTCTACAAGCAATGACTGCTTGTGCCTTTAAAACCAGCTTCATATATATATATATATATATATATATATATATATATATATATATATATATATATCGTAGTCCCCGACCACTTTGGGATCGAGAAGTGGCATTATGTATCAGCAACCAACCATAGAATTTGCTGATACATGATGCCACTTCAAGAAGCATGCGTCACGTCATTTTCTCGAACATATGTAATATAGAGCGTGGCCCACATCATGAGGATGGTGGGACCCACATTGCTTGTCTCAAGTGAGTTATAGTAGTATATAATGCTGTTAGATCCAAACGTAGCACCTCGGGTTAATTTACACGGCGATGAAAGTGTAAGTGTGCTATGTGTGGCGGGTCCGCCCACGGTGGGTTGGGCATTGAGCCTAAGAAGTGGTGTTACGATGGTATCGAGCATCAACCTAGAATTTGCCGAGCGCGTGCGGGGAGTGGTAGCGGGCATATGGCGCATGGCACATGTGGGCGAGTGGACACATGGCATGGCATATGACTGGACGCTGAGGCGACGTACCGAGGGGTGGTTCGGGCATTTGCAGCAGATGCGATATCGCCGAGGCGCCACCCTTAAGGGGTGAATGTAATACCGGCTGCAGTAGCGTGGCCCATGTGGCCCATGAGGAGTTGTGTGGTGGGATTAGTCCCACATTGCTTGTCTCAAGTGAGTTATAATAGTATATAATGCCTGTTAGATCCAAACGTAGCACCTCCGGGTTAACCCTTTTACACGAAGCGAGGACGAAAGTGTAAGTGAGGTGCTATGTGTGGGCGGGTCCGCCCCACGGTGGGTTGGGCATTGAGCCGATTTTGGGTCAGGGTGTTACAATAGCGACTTCCAATTATCTGTCGACGACATCTAGGTAATTGGATGTCCACGTGCTTTCCAAACAGCCATGCTTTTTAAAGTTGCATGTGGCTGCTGTCTCATCCTCCTCATACTGCATGGACGATCCCCCGAAAGTGGGGACTACGAACAATATATATATATATATATATAGGACGCTGTGTTGATACTAGTACATACTCCCACTTCGAATATACCACTTAAATAAATATATTATATACGTATCATTTTCAAGATACTTAAATACCAATTATAAGATACTCCAATACGACTTGATTGAAAAATTTCATTGAGTCCTTTATTTTTGCTATATACCCTTTTCATATATAAAAGAAGTATATACACAAATTTAGCTATAAAAGGTGGACTTTAATGATTTTTTTCATAGAACTCACTTTGGGGTATCTTATAATCATTATTGGAGTATCCTCAAATAGATAAAGAGGTATCATCATACGATTTAAGTGGTATATGAGAAGGAGTACGATCTCTGTGAGTACTATATCATTTTCCATATATATATATATATATATATATATATATATATATATATATATATATATATATATATAGTAGGTTTTAAAGACACAAACAGTAACTACTTGTGAGACTTTATAGAGAACTCACTCATATCATCCAACCATCTTAGAACACCTACCATAGCCACATCATTCATCACCCACATCACAGGGCAAGGGGGGAAGGGATAGAGAGTAAACGGGAGTAGTTACCCCAGTGCAACCGGCAAATCAACCACCGGCAATAGCTCACCACCACATCCATCTCTTGCATGTATGCATAAGCAACAACAACCCACATCAGTACACAAGTCAAACTCAAACCCAAAAACTGAAGCAATAGAGAATGGAAAAAATTGTATGTGTAAAGACTGATGTTTTGTCCTATCCGAACCATATCTAATGAACCAACATCCTATAAAGAGAATACACACATATCATCCAACCATCACAGAACACCCACCATAGCCCACACCATTCATCACCCACATCACAAACAAGGGGAGGGAAAGTGATATATAGAGAATAAAGGGGAGTAGTTACCCTAGTGCAACCGGCGAATCGACCACCGGTAGTAGCTCACCACATCCATCTACTGCATGTATGCATAAGCAACAACAACCCACATTAGTAAACAAGTCAAACTCAAACTCAAAAACTGAAGCAACATAGAATGGAGAGGTAGCCAGCGGAGGTCAATGGAGAGGTAGCTGGGGGAGGTCGGTGGAGAGGTAAAAGAGGGGAAGGCAGATCTGGCTTTGGAGAGGTGGATTTGGCAGGGGGGTCGATTGGACCGGCGGCACCGTAGTTGTGTCACGGCGGTGGCATTGCACAAGACTCTTACGATAAGAGTGTCTTGTGCAGTGAATCGTGGTGTCACAACTGGCGACGACGGGAAGAACGGCGACGTCGGGGAGAAGGCGCGACTTGGGGGAAGCCGTCAGGGAGGAGGCTTCAAGCGGCGGTGTCGAGGTCGGGGGCACTCGGGTGGGGAGGGGAACGAGCGAGAGTAAGGGCACTGGGAGTGACGAGTTAGGGCTCAATCCCTAGCAGGCTCCTATTAATAAAGGGATATCACAGATGGTTCTATTATGGAACTATCAGTGATATGGTCTCACATCACAAACATAGAATCGTTTGTTATAATATTCATACATAAATGCAAAATCATAAGTACATATGACACATTCACATATTAATAAACAATTATATATTAATATTTTGCTAAAACCGATAATTTTACAGCAAGTAGTTCAACACCTTTTCAAAGAACTTGTTATACTCATGCCTAATCCTGTAGTTGTCACTGCAAAAGACGACTTAGTCGTCCCACCCTTCCATCACGCGCAGCCGGTGCTCATGCACGGGTGGCCGCTCTTCGACAACGCCCACACCTAGCCAGCGACCTGGCCATCTTCTTCCACGCCGCCTCCTGGAACATGTCCTCAGCGAACCTCCGGCACCACTGCGCTCCCGGTTGGTCCTCTTGGTCATCTCACACCCACCGTGGGCTAGCTCGCCCTTGACCTGGCTAATGTAGTGCTTCCCAACGTCGCGCATCTCGTCGGCCGTGTAAAGGAGGAGACCGAGCACGTAGGCTTGCGCCTTGTGGCTGGCGACGATCGCTCGTTCAAGGAACACGAGGTCGTGCTTCATGTATTGAGCGCGAAGACAAGCGCGAGGCCAACGATGAAGCAGGCCTCCGGGTTGCTGGTGTTGGCCAGGTGGTTGACAACGGCGAGGTAGCGCTCATTGTCCTACCACTTCATTGTCTCCTCCCGCTCCAGCGCCACGCGCCTCCCCATGGTGCGCTCCTTGGACACTTTGTACATGACCTTGCAACTATAAATCTCAAGACGATAAAATCTTAATACAAGAATTACTCCATAAAATAAAATTAAAAGGTAGGTCAAATTAAGGTCATTGTTGCTAGTCAAATTTAGTTTAGAACTGAATATTGGACACAAAACGAAATTAACACGAGATTATTTTGCGTCCGTATCAATTGATACAACTTTTCAGTTTTTCTCCTTTTATAGATTTTCAGAGGAATTACAATCAGGTTCTCTATTGGAACCTGAACCCAAAACGAACACCTGAAGCTTTTCGACAATTAACTAGGATATGATACGCTATAGTCATCTTCAGAAACTGACTCTGAACAAAAACCGAACAGAATGTTGAGTCCTTCAGACCTATCAAAAACAAAAGAACAGAATACGTACGTGGCTTGTAGGCTGCAGAGGTCAGCAATGGGCTAAGGAGAGTTCGTAGCCACGAGACCGACGATGTGGACGACGACATCATGAGGAAAAGCGACAGCGATCACCAACCTCCTCGCCTTCATGCTCGCGTGCTCACCAATAACGCGTGCTCACCATGGCGCGCGATGATCATTTCTCTAAAACGTCGAAGAGACGCATCGTAACGTCGGCGCATGAGACGAAGAGACGCATCGCGCGAGAGCCGAAAGATTGAATTATCATAGACGGTTATATTTGAAAATCGTTTGTGAAGTATGTAATCACATACGATTCTTATTAAAAACGTCTGTGATGAGCCCTCAGCTTCAGTTGTAAACATAGGAAAATGAGCGTCAACTGTATTTATAAAAAATAATTCCCGAAAAGATGGTGATTCTTTGTTTACCAACGATTTATTCGGAACATATTCTAATAAATTCTATCTGTCGGACTTTCGTCTTTATTCGTAAATTTAATCTTGCCACAAGTTGTTAATTAAACCTATAAATAACCATCAGAAGAGCGCGTAGAACTAAAAAAATTACTCACAAACTTCTCATCTTTTCTTACTTCTATTTCTTCTTAAAGTTCTCATCTCCATCCTTAACCTTCTAGCTAGCTAGTAAGACAAAATTCACGGAACAAAATTGACTCTTCGACCACCATGCATGGAAAGAACAAAATCTATGGATGATCGATAGACTACTTCAATTTAGGTGGTCGAAAGTCAATTTGGTAAGTCTTCAATAAATTGTTAGAAGATCATATCTCGACGATCAGGTGAACAATTCACTGTCTATGATGTGTAACTTCCGATCGATCGATTATGTGAAATACTTCTGTATTCTTATGTTAATCGAAAGTTACACGTCAGGACAGTGAATTTACATATGATACGGAACAAGGTGCTTACCGGATTACATATCTTCTGCTTTCTTCTGTTGGGAAAATCAACTTCAATTCAACCACTTTAAAAGATCAATCTGACCCGATCAGGAGTGGTCAGAATTGGCTAATCAGTTGTTTATAATTACAGATGGTTCCAATAAATAACCGTCTTTGAATTTAGTAGTATCACAGACGATTCTTGTTCAGAACCGTCGTAATACTTCACAGACGGTTTTCAACACGAACCATCTGTGATATTACTTATTCACAGACGATTTTTAGCGCAGTCAGTAACACAAACGGTAGCTAAACCAAAACTATCTGTGATTGTATTTAATACAGATGATTTTGATCAACCATCTGTGATGATGCGTCTAGTATTATCCTTTTTGTAGCAGTGCTTAGGTGTTCTGGGGAAGCGATCTATGCTAGTTTTGTAGGTGTTAAGGTTTGTGTTTCAGAGGGATTTGAAGAAGGGGATGTGGGAGGCGAGTCGGGGGGATTTTTCGTGTTCTAGGTGACATCAGTTTTGTAGTCATTTTTTTTCTTCGGTTGATTTTGTTCCAGTGAGGTGGTGGGAAAAGGAGGGGTTTCTTCGATCTGAAGCCTACAGGAAGAGAGGCGGAACGGGAACTGGTAAGATATTATGGTGCGTTTGATTAATTATGTTTGCTGGCACTTCACCTACATGTGGTTTTTGTCTCTTAGTTATCAGCAAAGCCTCAGTTTAAAAGAGCAGGGTTTGTTTAACTCCATGAATGACATAATGTTCGACATGATGCTATATTCTTAGTTTTTTTAAAGTTTTCTAGGTATAGTAGCAGTCATGATTTTGTGCGATTACCAACTTATTTTATTTTGTTGAACTTTTGTGGATGTGTTATCACCAAGTATTATGCAACGGGAAAACAAGTAGCAGGATGGGGGGGTGGGTGGTGGCGTTACTTTTTAGATATTCCATCCGTTGATTTTGAAGTAATACAGATAGTCTTTTGGATTGTTCTGGATTATCTTTCCAATACCGGATCTATTTGTGCTTCAGAAGGACATCATGCAATAGCTGGTAATACAAGCAAATATGAATACAATAAGGTTCTACACTTATTTAGGTATAATGTTTTGTTGTAAGTTACACTTAATGTTTTAGTTGTACGATTTTTAACTTCCATGAATATTTTGTAGGTTCTTTTTTTCAATGGTAAAACCTAGTGGTTCATGCATTTATCGATAGTATATCATTTAAACAATACTAATTAGCTTGTCTTTCTTTTTTTTATTGTTTCTTAGTCCATTGGTCTAATGGATATGAAACAAATGTTCTAAAAAAATACCCGCACTTCTAACTGTGCAGGAGGAGTTAGTGTAGCAGGCGAATCTGGTCTCCTGCTGCTTGTCATAAACATGCTATTCTGCTACAAGGTAATTATATATATAAAAAATCTTTAGGTACTATGCAATCTGTATTATTATTATTTTCTTTTTTTACCTCGTTCCAAGTGAACCAGTGTTTGCATGGCCGCCATCGTGGAAATTATGTATTTTGGAAGTAGTCACTAAACATAGATTAAATCATTTTATATTAATTTCACACTAATTTTACAATGTATAATGCATGTAAAAAAGTATGTTTTGTAAAAAGAACTAATAAAGTTTTTTATACCGAGAAAACAGATGCAATGCTTGCATGTAATCCAACAACATGATGCAGTAGACTTGTGAATGAAGTCTACCCCTGCAATGGTCTTATTATATAAAAACGGTAGTTTCACGAACAACACATATACATCATGTTTTTACCACACAATAGGATTTGTACTTCATGCTATCTTTTAAGTTTCAGAAATCGCTCCTGTACAAAGGCTGTTGTTGAAACTAAATATGTTGTCCTCACTTTCTTCATCAGTCAGCACGTAATGTGTTTGTTGATGATTCAAAAGCATATGTTAGTTGAACGGTAACGATATAATATGTCATAAACAAACAAATCATTTTGCACAGTCCATATACCTGATAATATCTTTCTGAAATATGAGTGCCACGGCCCTTCTGAAGTCCATTCGAATGACCCCTGTTATCATGCCCGCCACTTTTTTATATCAATTATTGACACTTTTTACTTTACGTAAATTATGTAATATATACCTGTATTTTTAAGCTTTGTAACTTCTAATAATTCAAGCTTTGCAGTGTTCCTTTTGGTTTGGAAATATGTTTGTTTCTGCTGCTCTATGCCCATGGGGCATTGCCGCATTGGCCATGGCAATATGACACGCTTGAATGGTTAGAAACTTACCGACTCTATAATTGTTCTCCCCTGCAAATTGTCCCCAATCCAACATGATCAGATCTGAGAACAAAAGAGAAAAGAAACAACAAGAGATTAGTCCTCGAAACACACATGAATTTAAGTGGAATCCACCTCTTCCCACCCCGGATTACATTAGTTTATCAACAGTGTTGTTGCTAGATCGATGAAAACATTGTTGTGGTGATTTTTTGTAAATTTATATAGTTGTGGCCATGTTCTGTAATTGGGACTTGTACATGTTATTGTCTACTCTGGAAAATTTGATGCAAAATGTGGCAATTTCAGGCGACTTTGACTGACATACAAAAAAAGGGAAACCCGCATTTTGGGATTTTGTGAGCTTTTGGTTCAACATCCTTGATTCCGTAACAAAAAAACAGCAGTAGTGGTAAAAATCCCATGAAAGAAGTGTGATAAAAAAACGGTTACTCTTAGCTTCTGCAAGCAACGTGCATCAATTTTGTATTCTGAATGTAGTACGAAATATGAATAACTTTGTACGAACATCTCCAAAATAAATAGGCTTGAGTACTAGAAGAAAAACACATATACCTAACAAAATAAAGTGAATACCCAAAATTGTAGCTGGAACCTGGAGAATGTGTTTCGACTATCGAAAACTTAATGCAGCAACTATGTTTTCCCCCATCAAACTCTCATGTCCCGCGACTCATGTGTGTTTGGTATTCGCAAGCGGGTTTGTTTCCAGGTTCGAACAAATAGAGGAAAGGGCAGAAAAGGAAATCTGAGTATCTGTGAGCTGGGCTATTTCAAATGTACATATATGTACAGGCAGCTCAACAAGTCAACAAGATCGTGTTATATTGGTGTCGATGAATCAATTTCAACACCGTTATTGTACGATGCAGTGCCTACGTATAATGCATCTTTCAATGTATTGTGGTGAGGGCACAAAGCTCACTGTAAGCACAATGTATTGTGGTGCCGCAAGGCAGGGTCACTTGACTAATACAAACATTAAAAAAAGGCAAACCCCTCTACTGTCTCAGAGACATCACATCTGATCTCTTCCATAGGCGTCGACGGCGTCACAGCGCGGAACCGCAGAAGGGGCAGAACCGGAACTGCGGGTCGACGGCGCGGCTGCACGCGCCGCACCGCGCGTCCCGGGGCAGGAACGGGCTCGGCTGGCCGCCGAGGGACCCCGGCGCGAGGAGGCCGCACTCGCGGCAGAGGTAGGCGGGGTCCTTGCCGGGCCATCGCCACGCGGGGACGAAGAATAACTTGAGCACCTTCTCGGTCTCCACCAGGTCGGCCGTGCCGCCGCAGCGCAGGCACCGCCCCGCCGCCTCCTTGAGCACCCGCCCCGCGCCCTGCTCCACGCCTCCCACGAAGAAGAAGAACATCGTCGGATTTCTCGTAACTCGGCCTCGATTCCTAGTTCCTTCACTCGATCTCGCGGTCGCTCTGATTCGATTCGAGCTGATGGGGCTTTTGTAAGCGCGCTGATCTGGGTTTGGCCGGTTTTGTTCTGGAGAGAGAGGGGGGGGGGGGCGAGTTTTCTGGAGAGGGAGGGAGAGGGGAAGAGTTTTCTGGAGAGAGGGGGAAGTTCGTGTCTTGCGACGTGGCCATACCCCGTGTGTACAAGGGCTCTGAGCGGGCCCCAAATGTCAGTTCTGGCTGTAATATGCTTGGTCCAACTTCACTGCAGATTCTTTGGTCTTGAAGTTGAAGTCGGGTCAAACAGCAATCTAGCTTCTGGGCTTCTGTCTAGCTTCTGCGAATGCTGGCTGTTCTTCTCCAGGAGGTTTCTCAACCTTTTCTCTTCTTCTCCATGTCGAAGAAGGTAGGTGTAGGGGTAGATATGGAGGAAGCCTGGTCTTATGGAACTTTTTTTGAAATGGACATACTTTAATTTAATATGATTTTATTTTAAAATAAGTCTATTTTACTCTTATCAACTATTATCAAATATCTCAAAAGTCCAATTTCACCTTGACATATAAAATCATTTGAATTTCACCCTCAACTATCGAAACCGAATCAAATAACACCTCAAGTTGGTTTTGTAAAAATATCATGTAAGCGTATTTTGCTACATCAACCCAATCTCTCTCTCCCTCCTTTCGCTTCCTCACTCCCAATCTTAATCTCGCCCATGGCAAGGGCACCCGACACCTCGGCCACCCTCGATCCCTCCGGCCACCGCCTCCAGGCCCACCACCTTGTTTTGTTGTTGCACAAGATGGTGCTCAGTAGGTGAATTTGGCTGACAATGGAGGTCTATGACTCCATTTTCCAGAGCAATTCAAGGAGTACGCAACACACATATCGAAGGCATTCCACTTGGTGAGCAACCGAGCACCCATGTGTAGATCTACAGTACTGCTCTCTTCCCCAACTCCAATTGAGCTGCTACCACTTCCATGTTGGTCGTTGTAATACCCTAAATATCAATTAGAGAGAATATTAATCGGGTGAGGGAATTAATTGAAAATTCAATGATTTTTGGGGGAATTTTGGAACCTGGGCCTCCGACCCAGACTAGAACAGCCTAGTGGCCGGCCATGTGTGGGCCAAGAAGGGGGGAGGCGCCCCAAGGCCCAAGCCCATGCCGCCCCCCCCCTTAACCCTAGGCCAAACTCTTTCCCCTCCCCAAGCCGCCACTCCTTCTCCCCAAGCCGCCACCCCTCCTGCCCCTTGGCGCCGCCCCTGCTGCTCCTGGCGCCGCCCCCTGCCATTGGTGCCACCCCTCCCTGCCCCTTGGTGCTGCATCCCTGCTGCCGGTCTTCGCAAAGGAGAGGTGAAGGGAGACGAGGGGAGAAAGGAGGAGAAGAAGGGTCTTCTTCGTGGGGGATTGATCATCGTCTTCCCGTGAGTCTTCAAGGGTAATGAAGTGCTTTCCTCGCTGTTTGATGATGATTGGATGCAAATTCGATTAGTTGGATTGGATCGATTTACTGCCGTTAGATTTTTAGTTCTGTCTAGTAGTTTGTGTGGCCGATTTCAGGTTCTTAGGGGCCGAATTTGAGATGTCCATCTCCTAGAGATATATAGGAATTGTTCTTAGCTTTCCGTAGCCGCCAAGAACACTTAATTCTTACTTATGGATCAAAAGATATGGTATCATCTTTCCTGATGTCCTGAATTCCTGACGAGAATGAACTGTCAAGTTGTCTTTTAAAATATGATTAATATAATGGTAGATTCAGGGTTTGCACCCAACTAGGTTGTTGCAAAATTTTAATAGCCTTTCCAGAATTATAAAGAACGCCCTAATCGGAGATGTAGATCAAAAGTTGTGATCTGTTCTTTACTGCTGTCTTTTTCGTCTAGACAGAATCTGTCTTATACTTCCATCTACCTTTTAGCATATTCTTTTGGCCGAATTGGTAGATCTCGCCAACTAGACTTTTGTAGATATGTTCGTTAAGTTTCCTTAGGATCTGGGCTCACCTCATTCGAGTCTCGGATCAATAGTTATGATTTATTCCGTGCTGCTGTCCAGATTCGTTTTTTGTGATTGTGTTGTCTATTTCAGAATAGGACTAATAATTAATTCTTGAGTTGTCAGGAAGATGTTGTAGAACGTTGCTGGTGGTGTCATGTACCATGTTCTTATTTCAAGTACTTACTTGTGTAGGTGGAGAGGCTTCGGGTTTAGGGGCACCTTCGTTGCCTACTAACGAGTTGCAACGAGGAAGGCAAGTACTTTAATCTTCTTAAGGCTAGTGAATGCTGAATGCTTGATGTTCGCACTATGTTTTCTATGATCCATGAGAAGTTTCGTGTTTATGTTCCTTTCATATTCGTTACTCCATGTTTAAAGATGATGTCTTTCATTATTCATAGTTCATTACATGCATCCATTGTTCATGTTTCATCCACGGGAGTGGATTTCAAAGACCCATTAATTCCAGTATGGGCACGTAAGACCCACCATTCCAATGTGGACAGATTTGAACTCCCGTATGAAACGTTCTTCATACGGGTTTTGGATCCCCGTATTTTGTTAAATGCGGGCCTATGTGAACACCGACGGGTGTGTCACTGGCTATACCGGTATAAGCAGAAGTGTAGTTCATCCATTCCATTCATTCATATGTTCTTTTCAGTTCTATGTGCATATCCTTAAATATATTGTATTGTTCATATTCAGTGTAGTTCCAATTATTCTTTGTACTTGCTGAGTCTTGGACTCATTCTTGCCTATGGTTGTTTATTCTAGGTGATCGCTGTTGAAGGCATTCATGGGAGGGAGTAGTCACACATAATTCATTCACTTCACAACATTCAAGTTTTAATAATATGATTTTGTTCCTGTCTTTCATTCGTTAAGTGATGAATTGTAATAATTAGAGAATGATGATGAATGTTCTATTCCTCTACGTTTTGGTTGATTAAATAATTGCTTGTGATCCATGATTACCTCTTTGATATAATTATCTTAGTGGATTCAGTAGACTTGGATAATTAAAGTTTGTGAACTGTTGTTGGATTCAGATTATATTCTTCTATTTGTTCTATTATATGTTGACATCTTTATGTCATTAGATGAGTTATTGTTTAAATTCTTCCGCAATTTGGTTGTATGTAGATTCTTTAGGTAACATTTTGGCTTCCGAATAGCCAGGGTGTTACAATTGTTGAGGCTATTTTGGTAATTTCTTGATTAGAGAAAAACAGAAAATGAAAAACAATAGAAAAGGAAAAGAATTGGGCCTACTTGTCATTGAGGGGAGGAGAGGGATAAGGTTTGGAAACCTTATCTCCATCTAGGTGATGGAGGCGCTGGTCTTCGACCTGGTGGCGTTTCCGCGTGAGACCCTGGCGCGACGGCTTGGGAGGCACGAACGGCCCGCGTGCCATGTGCGGTGGCCGTTCGCAGCAGTTGACTCCCCCTGGTCTTCCTCCTCTTAATGACAGCGAGGTCCTTCTCTTTTTGAGAGATCCAAAAATTTCAGTGAGTTTCCCCTATTTTCTGGTTCTTTGTACGAACTCAGGGTATTTAACTTGTAATACTTAACTATTTGATTGGTACTAGCATTACAAATCAAATATCCCACTCTCGGTGTATTATATACCTCTCAGGAGCGGTATACATACACCTTTACAAAATTTAAAGCATCAATTCTATACACAAGTTATTATAATACCGAGTCTTCATAATTTACAACACAAAAGACATACATAGTTCGTATTACACAAAAGAGCCGACCGCCCAAATAAAATGATAAAGTACCAAAACGCATCGGAAATAACAAGCTATAAGATGGCAATAAACAAAAGTCAATCGGCTGCCCTTACCCACAAGGCAACCGACCAAAAATCCGTTGAGCTAGTCGTCCTGCACAAAGCCGGTCTCACAATAGTCGATCCCTTGGGGATCACCATAACATAGCACAAATTACTCATTCGAAATAACATTTATAAACATAATTAACCTCCTAGATGTGACTTCCCAACAGCCACCATAACATAGCACAAATTACTCATTCGTACCACCCGATTTCAAGTTTTATCAAAATGTTATAGTCTAATTCTTGCACGATCTAACCAAGCATTGTCATAACCAATAACGTGGCTACTCGAGTAGATTAAACCCTGCAGGGGTGTACAACTTTACCCACATATCATAACACTCCTTTTGCCAAGATATTTAGTACACTTCCTTAGGTATGCCAGCAGAGCTAAGTCCTACGAGACATTTTTCAATATAATGCATTAGCTACGAGTCGCCCGTATGGATAGAAACTCATACGTTGTGTCAGAGACATCGGCCCAACCTTAGCAACTGCCGATGCTCCTTGATGTGGAGAACCTAGACATGAACTCACTCCCGCACACCCAACGCACACATAATATTTTTAACACAACACACACTAAAGTACTATATCAAGAGGGTTCCCATATGCCCTCATGTGGATGCACGCAAAAGTGCTTGGATCAGTCACACAAGTAATTCGGTCCTTGTTGAATCGGGAATGAGCCACACACCCAATAACCACACCAACAAACATTTGCCCGAGTCCAAAACGTTTTATTTTCAGTTTTGGTTTTCCAAATACATTATACACATTAGCACTCTGACCCAAGTATTTACAATGATGATACAATGACCATCGCCGAAACGACGATCCCCATTCTACCGTTCTCAAAATTGTTAAGCAAACTGACTCGTATACAACATACATATAAATGACCGGAGTCCATCCATTGGACTCTAAATCATTAGCAATAATCTAACTTAGGCTCAGTAGAAATGAGAGCAATTACCTACAGCTCATGCATCTATTCGGGTTAACTACTCCCAACGAAAATTAACATCAAAATAGCACAAGCATACATATATTTGCAATTAAGATAATTGTATCAAAAGTAATAGGATAAATATGATCAAAGAGGGGCTGCTTGTGTAATATCCCAATTTTTCGAGCTCTAAAAATCTTTTGAATAATTACTTGTTGGAAAATACAATATTTGAATTTCTATTAATTTTTAGTTTTTTCATTTAAAACTTAATCTAGACTTTCATGAAAAAATAATTTAATAGGGTTAATCTCAACATCAACAATTGTCAAAACTATTTTATTTAGATTCTATGTGCTTAGATATATTTTCTAGAATTTTTTAAAAAGTTCATTGCTATCTGGATTTTCTGTGTTTTCTAAAAAAAGAAAATCTATTTAAAATCCTCTGGAACAGTGTCGGGCCGAAACCCAACACTATTCTCGCGCAGCCCAGTTCGCCCACACGTCGCGCCGCTCCACTAACAGGTGGACCCCATCTGTCAGTCTCTCTCTATATCGCCCGCACGCTCCCGCCCGCATCCACTGACGCGTGGCTCCGAGCGCTGATCGGACGCGCTCCTGCGCCCGCGCCGCTTCGCCTCACTAACGAGTCGGTCCCACCACAGTATCTCCTTCCTCGCGCCGCTTTCTTCCTCTCGTGCGCTCGCCCGCATCTGCCATTGCCGAGAGTCCAAGCTCCGTCCGACAACGGCAATCTCCAACCGAAACTTCCAGGATTTTCGCACCAGTCTCTAGCCATATCTCTCCCGCATCCAAATCCAACCAAATCAAACTCCGAAGGCCCTTATCCCCTAGAATCTCGGAAGTCCCGTGCGTGTGCGTTTCGGACTCCAATTGGGGATTTCCAATCCCAGCATCTCCCTGCCCTATAAAAGGTGCCCCGAGGATCGCCAGCCCTCCCACACCCCAGAGCCACCACCCAACTGCACCCCGAAGCCCTAGCGCCGCCGCAATTCGAGCTTTGAGTTTTTGGAGCCAAAACCCTAAAGCTTCAATTCCGCCGCCGCCGGTGACGCTCCGTCTTCATGGACTATACCGTTAGCATCTCCGTCATCAGAGCTTCCTCGGGAACCCCTTCGCATCGCTTGGCGCCACCGGAGCTCATCGCCGACAAAACCGAACCTTCGCCCCCGCTCTGATGTCAATTCCGACCACCACAGCCGTCCTCCTGAGCCAAGTCTAGTACTAATAGGTTCGCATTAACCCACTCTAGCTTTTGCACACCTCCACCACCGGCGAGTCGTCGCCGTTCGCTGACGACCCTCGGGTCCCGAGCACCGCTCCTCACCGTTGTCATCGTGTGCCGCCACCTCAGCGCCAGCGTGAGTGCCCAAGCCTACTTATCACCCACGTGGCTACTTTGTCAGCGCATGCGTGGCACAGTCCACCGACCTCTGTTCCAACTGGCTCGGTAGACTTAGTTCACCGTGAGCTATCTCACTGACATGTGGGCCCCACATGTCATATTTTCTTTATTTGATCTTTTTTGAAAATTGTCGCTGACGTCAGCGATTGCACAATAATCCATTTTTTCTTTAGAAAAATAATTCAATAATTCTGGAAAATTCAATTTAGGGTATTTTCTTTAGATTCAATCTTCCAAAACCCATATCTTTTGCATCCGAACTCTGATTTGGCCCATGCAAAATTTTAAATTTATATAAATTTGAGATCTATTTATTCATGATTTTTATTTAATTTTTGAAGTTTATTTTGCCTCTATTATTTATTTCATTTGCGAATAGACGTTAATTCTTCGGGAACTTTTGAAGAAGAAGGAGTGCCGCAAGACCAAGATCAGAATCTAGACCTATTCCAAGGTAAGGTATACTTTTGATCATGTTGCACCCAGTTTTTAAAATTACTTTGTTTCAATGTATTGCATTCTATTTCAAGTAATTATTTAAATGCTTTTGGGTTAGTTATTAATCCAAATTGTTATATCCACATTGTCTATTGTTATGCCATGATCTTTTGTCACCCTAGGTTGGTTCATTATTAGTTGGTATTATCGTAGCACCAACGTGGGTTGGTTAGATACGAGTAGAGTGCTTAGCTATGCTACGAGTCATCATTTCATGTGAGTTGCAAATATAAACTTGATTAAGTGATTATGGAACTATGATAAAACTGTGTGTGATGTGTGCTATTACTCATTAATGGCATGTGTTGCACTTAATTAATAGGGTGGGAAAAGGTTTAGACCGAGGCAAGTAGTGGATTCTGTGTGATATGGTGGAGTTGTGTGTTGGGAATGATAATCTATGTGACTTAGTTAGAAATTGGAAGTCTTGCCTTGGTCAATTAAGGACTTAACTTTGTGCGCCATTGAATTGAGCCTTACTGTACGATCACATGCCTGGTATGGGATGAGTCTAACTTAGTAGGTTATGGAGTCTTGCCATTAACAACTCAGGTTGTAGGTTAAGCTGTGTGATGGGCTGGAGGTGTGTTTATCACATCGTGGGATGGTTCGCCGCATCCCTGTCCAACGGTGTGTGTCGTACCCAAACGCTGTGTGTATTGGTTGGACGACAGTAAAGCATATCGGGAGTGTCAATGTTGAGATGAAGTTTCTGAAAGGTTTTGTTATGGTTAGTGCTAGCTACACTGATTATATCTTGTGAGTAAAGTTTACAACCTCTACAGAGTGTTAATTAATCTATTCGAATAGCCGAGTCCTCGGTCATGGACATGCTCGGAGATTTCACACAAGGGATAGATTTTTCATAAAAACATTTGGGAAGGGAGCTATGTGATCTAACTCATATGGCTGTGTGAATAACTTATTTAGACTATGTGTCTTTGTGAAATCAAATGATAAAGTAATATTGTCTTATTTATTTTGAATGATGTTTTCTATCTATTATTCGTATTCAATTGCAAATATTGGATTTCTGTAAAAGAACCACATAAGTTATTCCTTTGGAATAAGACATCATCTATAAATTGCATTCTCTGGTATGACTTGCGAGTACGGTTGTGTACTCATACTTGCTTCAAACAATCAACAGAAGTGGAGGAGTCTTCGCCTGCATTTGAGAAGGAGTTCTACGAAGGTGTCGATCGTTAGGGTCTTGATCGCAGACAGTTGCATGTGGTGAATTGATGGGATTCCGCTGCTGCTATTTTATTTATCGTCAGCCCTGCGTGGCTTAATAAATGTAAACTCGACCATAAGGTCAAAATCATTAATTGCTATTCAAGATTAATCATTTATTCTATTAATCGTCTTGTGGGGATCGATATTCATCTATATTGACACTGTGTGCACTAGCGTGATCCTGGACTAGTGCAGAATACACAGATGGTCCATAATTGTATTTTTGGGTCCTGACAGCTTGCTTGGCTGGAGATACCCAACTTGCTACAGAGGGTCACTCTCGTATATAATAGAATTGTCGGAACCTAGTGAACGAATCGAAAGGAACCAATAAGAATAGGTAACGCCAAATAAACTAAAAAATTAAAAATTATCCAAAAATCATAAAATTTACACAAAATGTAGAGTAGAGCATGATTTAATATGAATTTAGAAATAAAAATTATTAGATTTGGAGTTCGTATACGAAAGTTATAGCCTAAATCATTTTTGGTGGAAAAGAAAATCCAACAATTAGGCTTTGAGTATTGTTGGCTTCGAGTATTGATGGTTTTGAATACTATTCATTCGAGTACTGCTGGGTTTGAGTACTGTTCGTTTCGAGTACTGATCATCCGACTTCACACGGTCAGAAGGAGGTTCGACTACATCCTGGTCAGAAGATGGTTTTGATTACCTGGTCGGAAGGAGGCTTCGACTACAGGTGGTCGGAAGGAGGTTTCAGCTACCTGCTCGGAAGGACACTTCGACTACAAATAGTCGGAAGGAGGTTTCGACTACCTGGTCGGAAGGAGACTTCGACTACAAATAGTCGGAAGGAGGTTTCGACTACCTGGTCGGGAGGAGGTTTCGACTACAGGTGGTCAGAAGGAGGTTTCGACTACCTGGTCGGAAGGAGGTTTCGACTACAGGTGGTCGGAAGGAGGTTTAGACTACCTGGTCGGAAGGTGACTTCGACTACAAGTGGTCAGAAGGAGGTTTCGACTACCTGGTCGGGAGGAGGTTTCAACTACAAGTGGTTGGAAGGAGGTTTCGACTACCTGGTCGGAAGGAGGCTTCGACTACAGGTGGTCGGAAGGAGGTTTCTACTACCTGGTTGGAAGGAGACTTCGGCTACAAGTGGTCAGAAGGAGGTTTCGACTACCGGTCGAAAAGAGGTTTCGACTACCTGGTCAGAAGGAGGTTTCAACTACAGGTGGTCAGAAGGAGGTTTCGACTACCTGAAGGAGGTTTGACAATAAGGTCCACAATGGTCATATGCGGGAGTGCGATGAGGTTGGGCGGCTAGGTCTTTTCGGCCAAAAATGGCCATGGCAAAACCAGCGGTGCCCTTAACTAAATGGCGTGCGCACGAGCCTCTAGGGAGTAAAAGGAGCATACCGGCGTAGGGTACGGCAGTTGGGGTGGTCTACGGAGCTCTGGCGGCGATGACCGATGGCGGCGAGGATGACCTCCATGTGGATAGTCGGCCGAGGAGGGAGATGTCGCTTGAGATGGCTTGGTAGAGCTTTGGGACGCCCACGTGATGCTCCTAGCTCTGGGAATTGGACCAAGGCGCAGCGTAGCTCCAACGGTGATGGTGGCGGTAGGAATAGCTGGAGTTGGGGAAGAAAACCTTACGCTGGTGGTTCCTGAGGGGGAAAATTAAAATCAGCGTCGGGGGAAAGCTTCCTAAAACTTCGGAACACAAGCTGACAAGGGGTGGAGAGGGGAGAAGATCACTGGAGCACCAGTGGCGAGTGGGGTGGCGTCTCGGCTGAAAATGGAGCTCACTTAGTTTCTTTGAGCTTGAGCTCAATTGAGGAAAGGGGAGCTAGGGGAGAGACCGGGGAGGAAAAGAGGAGGCTAAGGTGCTTTGGGCAGCCTTGTATAGGTGATGGACGGAGAATGCGAGAGGAGGGTGAGGCTCCCTGGTGCTCCATTTATAAAGGAGGAGGAGGACCAAGCGACAAGATGGAGCGGTGGAATTCGTGGCTGCGCGACATGGGCTGCTCTGGGCATTCGTATGCTTCGGCCTGATGTGGGTAGGTAGGGAGGAGACAAGTTGGGGAATAGGCGCGGCGGAGGTGACGGCATTTAATGCGCATGTGTCCAGAGGGAAAAAGGGCAAGATTCGCGTCGGGGCGACGAGTTTTGCAGCAGCGATGACGCACGCGAGCACTGACAGCATGGGCGTGAAGAGGAAGACATTGACCAGGTGAGGAGGTGGCTGACATGCGGGTCTAGTCGGACCTGGTTGGAGGGTCTGGTCAAATCGAGTGGGTGGTCGAATTGAGTGGGTGGTCCAAATTGAGCGGCTAGTCGAAATCGAGTGGAGTCAACTCGATTGGTTTGACCGAGTTGATTTCAATAGGCTGAGAGGGTTGCAAAATTTTTGACAGAGTTGTACCACTCCAAAATTTCTAAAAATTTTACAAGAGGCTACAGACACTGAACCCAACCTAGTATAAAATTTTAGAGTTTTTCATGAAGTGATTTTTCTGTAAAATTCTTTAATTCTCTGATTTAGGTGTTTGACTAGCCAATTTAAAATAGTAAATAAATTATAAAAAATTTCAAAGGATCCATTGAGATGATCAAGAACCTAGGAAAATTATTTCTATTGACTGTTCACAAGATTTTGTTTCAAAAGTTTTAAAGGACTATGTGTTCAGTGAATTGAAGCATTAGTTTTTCAAAATGCACCAAAACCAATGAATGAAAATTCATAGAAATCAAATGACAACATGATGCATCAAAAAATTTAAACTCTTCTCATTTTTATACATTTGAAATACAACCCATATTTGGGATGTACATTCTTCTTCTCTCCGATTTTGGCTTCGATTTTGGAGGGATTTGGAGCTTGTACGCCGTCGTAGTTGACCCTACGTCATCGATGGTGAGCTCTTGATCTCCTTTTGTGTACTCCCGCCGGTTTCCCCTTTCGCCCTACCATCTGTGGGTGTTTCGGTTTTTGGGGAATATGGGATTTGAATTGAAGCCCGTGGTGGTCGGCTGTGGTTTGATCTAGAGGAGGAAGAAGGCTTTGTTCTTTCGGTTATGGTGCTCATTGGTGTGCTCTGGCTGGCGCACCTCTATTGTTTTTGTGCGGCATTTACCTGTACCTCTACTTTGTTATTCAGTGTGTCCCTAAGTACAAAGATCGGCATTGTATCTCCGTCAACCTCGTCTATATCGTGCGACATAGTGAGGCGCTTGGTTTTCTGAGACAACGTCTTCTGAACATGCCTTGTCTGGTTTCATCTCGGTGGTTTTGATTACCATCGGCTTTGTGAGTATTTCTATATGCCAATTGTTGAGTATCACTTTGCATATATATGTGATGTGCTAGTTGATATATTTGATATGTGATTGTGTTGATCACTGTGCTTAGCACTGGGAGATATTGCAAAGAGATATTAGGGGATCGGTTTTATTGCTATGTGATGATAATGGTCATATACTGAAATTGACTTGATAATTAGTTCATACTTGAGCTCTATTGTGTTGCTTACTACTGCCACTTTGATTTATTGTCAGTTTGTTAGTTTTGGGTGTAACTAGTGGTATTGAACCTTCTGGTTCTGTTGATCTCTAGCAATTCAATTTGATAACTCTTCTGTTAGCCAATTGGAATTATTGTTGAACTTGTGATTTTGTGTTCAGTTTATACTGAGAGTTATCAAGTTCTGTTGGTAATATGGAGTTCAGTTTGTGATCTTTTTATCTCTTGTTTGACAGAAAGTATATTATGTGGTATATTGCTTTTGAGATCTTTTGACAGATTAGTAAAGTATTAATTAGAGCTCAAAGTTTGAATCTATATTGTCATGTTCAATTAATGAAGAGTATAGACTAAAGTAATGAAAAGACCAAGATTAAAATCTTGTACAACTCTACATTTGAAAGCAATATCAAAATGTCAAATCTTAGCTTTATGCTTATTTCATTTGTGCACATGATGTATGTGTTGAGTATATTATTCTTTTTAGATGACTTGGAGAAATTACATGTGTATATGTTAATTTGGTCATTTAAATACTACTAGAATTATGATTTTAATATCATTTAAATATGATATAATTAATTCTGAATGTTTGCTAAAACCGTATTATTTACAACACTCCATTCTCAACTCTGATATTCTCGATATTGCCGAGAAACAACTCACATTCCTCGATTCAAACCCCAAAAATACCACGACATTCTCATCCTAAGCTTTAAAAGACAAGGAAAGCTAAATCACAAAACAATACAAGCATTAGTGAGAGGTGCAGTTGTGAGCATCTCGCCAGTGGCATGCGGCGGTGCACGACGCGGTCAGCTTGGGCAGGTGCACGATGCAGCAAGGCGGTGAGCGGCGTGGCTGGCCGGACCGAGGCACGACACGACGGTGTAGTGGCCGCATGAGGCGCATCCAGCACACTGAGAGTCTGAGGGACTATTTGCTTCGCGTCCTGGTGCGTGTCTGCCTGACCAGGAGATGCCCTGGAGGCTGCCAGGTGCTTGCTTGAATGCCAACCTGCATAGCTGCTAGGCCCAGGCCATCAAATCCAGCGCATAGGAGCTAGGCTTCCAATCCACCGTTGATAGATTCGATCTAACGTTATATTTTTCATTCACTAATTTCAGACAGAGGCTTCCAACCAAATAACTCATCTTTAGGTTTGCCTGGTCAGATAAAAATTATCTACTTTCCAGGCTGCCTCTAGGCACGTTTTTTTCCTAGGCATGGAATCTAGGTCACTAACCAAACAAGCCCTGAAGCCATGGGGATTTGGAGTGGAGAGAGATGCTGTCAATGGTGGGAGCTATATACGGAGTATTGAATAAGAAGTGATGACGTGTATGGTAAGTTGATATTTTTTAGGTGTTTTTTTTTCTTAAGAAAAATGACATGGATGCCACGTGAGCACACATTTGCTTATTAGGATGCCAATCAACATACAACAAGGGTGGTTTCAGTTTAAGGGGCTATTTGATCCGGTTTTGATAATTGGGGGTGTAATTCGAAAGATTTTATAATTTATGGTTAAAATTGTACTTTTGCGATGGTTGATGGGGTAAAATGGACTTATTCATTTTATTTATAATTTGGAAATATTTTTAGAATTGAGTTAATGAGCCGAGTTGAGTTAGAGCGAAATCCAAATTCATTATAAATTGACTTATTTCAATATTTAACCAATTAATAAGTACAATTAAAATAATTTTAAACCGAGTCAACGAGACCCGTTAACGAGTTTTTTTTTTCACCAAATGGTAGGTGTTCCACGAATTTTGGACGTATTTAGCCCTGTTAAACCATCAAAATTCCAAAAGTAGCCCCCGTAGCGTAAAAATTCCAAAATGACCCCTCACTACTTTCGCCTTTGGTGTGGGACGGCAGAAGAGGTTTCTTCTTAGTTGGGGACGGCAAGTTGTCGCTGCTCACACGTTGGGTGCTACATTTTTTTTGAAAAAAATGTAAAAAAATTAAAAAAATGTTATATAATTTTGCTATTAATTAATGCACAAGTTTCAGTTCCACGTTACCTCTGGTGCATTTTGGTTTTGGCCATTAAAGTGCAATGCTTGACCTGTATTTATGTTGTTTATTTAATTATTATGGTTGCTTTGCAGAATTTGTGATATTTTCCTTTTTAAGTAGCCATTATAGTTGTACGTACTATCTTGGTTTAGTTAGGGGCACTACTACAAAACAAGTTATACTAGACGCCTCATTACCGACGGTTCATTTTTCTTACTCTCTAATTTTACCATGGTTTAAAATTTTCCTATCCATAGTGCACTTCAATCTGCACTGAGAGTACATGAAACATCCTAATCCGCACTAATTTTTTCTTGAGATGTTATTCTACAGTACAACTCAAATAAACCATTTTATTCTGATTAATTCTACTGGTGCACTTCAATTGATGTCTAAGTTACAATTGCAATCCATGATAACCCATTTTATTTTTACAATTTTTTAATTTTTTTGGTAGTAGCACGCGTGGTGAGGAGGCTATTTTTAAAATTTTAATATTATAGAAGCTACTTTTTAAATTTTAGTAATTTAACCTGACTAAATATGTCTAAAATTCGTGTTCTTCCTTCGGTAGAGCTCGGCCCCGGCAAACTGACCACGGGGGCAATGCATCATGATCGTTCACACGGGTGAAAACAGGGAAATAGCCACACGTCAAGAAGAAATTTAGAGTGGCATTCTTGATATAATTTCGATTTTCTGAGTGGCATTTCGCAAACTGCATGCTGCAAATTCTTGAAAATCTTTTTTAACCAATCATTTAATGTCAAAACCCAATAATATCTGACGGGAAAAATGAGGAAAAATGGGCAGGCAAACTGGCAAAGTCTAACCTGGGCTGAGTTCCCAAAGCCCTGAAAACCCTCTTCCCACCTCGCCACCTCGTACCCATCGCGCCCCTGCCCTTTTCCTCTTCAAAACAGACGCTTCCACTCTCTCTCTCCTCCTCGTCCTCCCCTCCCCTCCCCTCCCCTCTCCCCACCGAGGCGCCAATGGAAACCGCGGCCATGCCAAGATCCCCGTGCTCTGCCCTTCCTTCCGCTCCCCTCCTCCCCGCCCGCCTCGCCGTACGACCCCTCCGCGCGCCGGCCCTCTCGACCCCCGCCGCCAGACCGCTCGTGGTGCGGTGCGCCGGCGCCGGCGACAAGGCGGGGACCGAGGCGCCCATAGAGAAAAGTTGGTGCCTTTTCCTTCTACTCGTCCTGAGCGCTCTTGCTGTTTGTGCCTATGAGCTTGATGTTGGTTATTGGCTTATTGCCTTGTTTACGAATTGTCTGGCTAATTGGTGGACTGACGGGTGTGCTTTCTGGGGTGGTGATCTCCGCGGTACAGGGTTTCCTCCCTTTCCGGCTGTGATGGACATCAACCAGATCCGCGATATCCTGCCGCACAGGTGAGTAGTTCCTGGGTGGTACTATCCGTTCTTTTGTTCTTAAGGTTGTGTGTTTAAGCATGCCATATGCTTATATTCTCTTGAGAGATGTTAACACTGTGCCGATGTGGTTATATACCTGTAGATCGTGATTGTGTGCCTGTAATTCCAGCAATTCACTGCGTGCTAATGCATTTCACTAAAAGGAGCTATAGATGGGGGATATAAGGAATTGGTTAGTGCTTTAATTCAATCCGTGACAATCATCTTTGTACAAGTGATGCACATTAGACTTCTTGGGATAAGAATTAATGACGTTACACTCTAATAGGTGTGTGCTGGGATGTATAGGTTGATATGAGTTCCTGACTTGTGCAATCACCTAACTACAAAGCTGATTTCTTCCCTCCTATTTTTCTCTTATAAGCTTGTGCAATTACATAACTTTTTATATTGCAGTCTCATGTTATTTCACTCCCAATTGGTGGTTATCTAACCACCTAAGGAGATTCTCAAACAAAAGAGTGGGTGTATGGTTGATAAGAAAACGGCATGCTTCCCAGGCAATTGTATGATTGACCAGTGTTCTAGATCAAGGCCATTTGAGCCGCATATGTGCCTGCATATCAAGGTAGCCCAGCCGCTCTGCATATCAACACCAGTAACCTGCAGAAGAGCTTAAATGGTGGCATGACTGCTCGCCAACTGCTAACTGCTATCTAGTGCACTTTGGTTGATTATGTCAACAATTTTGAAGAAAAAACATTTCTTTGTTGTAGATTTCCTATCAAAGGCAAAGATGTTTGATTGTACATACATGCTCAATTTTCAGTCAGTTTTGTTTGCTAACCATGTCCCTTTTGTGTATTTGCATGTTAGGTTCCCGTTTCTTCTAGTTGACAGAGTGATCGATTACAAGCCTGGAGAATACGCTGTTGGGATTAAGAATGTGACAATAAATGATAACTTCTTCACAGGGCATTTCCCGGAACGACCCATAATGCCTGGTGTTCTAATGGTTGAGGTATATCCGTATATGTTGCTTGCCTTCTTTTACCTCTCTAGTTCGCCCAACTTGCTTACTGAAATACAACTGTTTCTTGATATGTAAATTAAATTGTCCTTGCATCATCATACTTTTCCTTGAAACTGTAGTTTGTTGGGAGTACCACGATGTATGTGTTAGATATGTAAAGAGTGTAGTGTGTTATTTGCATATTGTCCACCTTTTATATGTTATATATTAGCCTTTGGCCTTTTGGAATAGATAAGAGGTATTATTCCAACATGCTTTGGAGCGTACTAGCACATGATATCTTGTATCTTTGCCTGTGCATGTTACTCCTATCACGTGTAAGTGGATGTGCAAGATTAAGACCTGCTCGGATGGTTCTCTTGAGCGCTACAAGGCTCGTCTTGTGGCGCGTGCTTTTCAGCAGGAGTATGGCCGTGACTACGATGAGACTTTCGCTTCTGTCGCTCACATGATTACTGTTCGCACTCTCCTTGTTGTGGTCTCTGTTCGACAATGGCCTATCTCTCAGTTGGACGTTAAGAATGCCTTTCTCAATGGCGAGCTGCATGAGGTCTACATGCAGCTGCCCCCTAGGTATTCTGTTCCTGATGGTATGATGTGTCGCCTTCGTCGTTCTCTCTATGGGCTCAAACAAGCCCCTCGTGCTTGGTTTGACTGCTTCTCTATTGTCACTGTTGCTGGCTTCTCCGCTAGTGATCATGACCTTGCCTTCTTTGTTCACACCTCTCCTCGGGGTCGGACGCTCCTCCTTTTACATGTGGATGACATGATCATTACTGGATATGACTCTCAGTACATTGCCTTTGTGAAGGAGCGTCTTAACGAGTAGTTCTTGATGTTTGATTTGGGTCCTCTTCATTACTTCCTTGGGATTGAGATCACTTCTGCGTCTGAGGGCTACTATCTCTCCTAGGAGAAGTACATTCAGGATATCTTGACTCGCGCTTCTCTCACTGATCAACGCATGGTGGATACTCCTATGGAGCTTGGTGTTCACCTTCGGCCTACTGATAGTGAGCCACTTGAGGATCCCACTCGCTACCGCCATATTGTTGAGAGCCTCGTCCACCTTGGGATCATTCGACCTGACATTTCTCACTCTGTTCACATCCTGAGTCAATTTGTGTCTGCTCCTACTCAGCTCCACTACAGTCATCTTCTTCATGTTCTGCGATATCTTCGTGGAACCATCACTCGACATCTGTTCTTTCCTTGCTCTAGTTTTTTATAGCTTCAGGCGTACTCTGATGTGATCTGGGCTAGCGATCATTCTGATCGTCGGTCTCTTTCTGCTTATTGTATTTTCCTTGGTTCCTCCTTAATTGCCTGAAAGACTAAGAAGCACACTGCAGTTTCCCGTTCGAGCGCTGAGGTTGAGTTGAGAGCCATGGCGTTGTTGACAGCTGGGATCACCTGGGTTCAGTGGTTACTTGCGGATTTCGGTGTTTCTGCTTCTGCACCGACTTCGCTCTTATCAGAAAAATACTGGTGCAATCAGTATTGCTCGTGATCCCGTGAAGCATGAGTTTACCAAGCACATTGGAGTGGATATTTCGTACATGCGATCGCAGGTGCAATACCACATTATTGCTCTTTAGTATGCCTTCGAAGCTTCAGTTGACCGATTTCTTCACCGAGGCACAGACTAGAGCTTAGCATAGCTTCTACCTCTCCAAACTCAGTGTTGTCGATCCACCATGAATTTGTGGGGGTGATAGATATGTATATAGTGTAGGGTGTTATTTGCATATTGTCCAACCTTGTACATGTATATATTGGCATTTGGCCCTTTGAAATAGATAAGATGCATTAATTCCAACAGTATGGTCCACTTAAGGACAGATTAAAACATTTACTATAAACTCTTCAATTCAGTTTGCCCATGCGTGTGTTGATTGCTAGCTAATTTTCTTTTAATATTGCATACTTAGCTTTTCATGGCCTCATTCCAGCACAGTTTTCTTGCCTTAGTATAAGCAAAACGCCTGTATACTTGTAAGCACATTTTGTTTGTTTTGCCTGTGCTAAAAGGTTTCTAAAAATTGCAACAGTTCATATCTGTATGCTTTATGTTTGTATAAACCTGAGTTTTCCTTGCTCTCATTTTACCACTGACATAGGATTGTTGTAATTTGTCATTGAACATTGATATGGGCCTGTTTTGTTACAAATTTGATGACTTTGGGGTTTTTAATTATTGTGTGTATCCTGTAAGATCACACATCCTTTATTTATAGTCTCAAAGTAGAGTCCGACTCTAATACAACAGTAGAGTCCGACTCTAATACAACATGCTATTTAGTTCTAACATAAACTCTCCAACACCCCCCCTTAAGATGGGCCGAAGATATCGATCATACCCATATTGTTACATATTGTAGCACCATCACTATGACCTAATCCTTTAGTAAAACAGTCAGCCAACTGTTCACCAGACTTGACATACTCAAACTCCAATATTCTGCCATCAAGCTTTTCCTTGATAAAAAATCTATCAATCTCAACGTGCTTGGTACGATCATGCTGAATTGGATTGTTAGCAATGTTGATTGCAGATTTATTGTCGCAATGCAATACTAAGGGATTATTCCTCCATATTCGAAGCTCGGACAATAAACCCTTCATCCATATCATTTCACTCACACTCAACGTCATTGCTCTGTACTTTGCCTCTGCAGTAGACCGAGCCACCACCTTTTGCTTCTTGCTTCTCCATGACACCAGGTTACCTCCCACAAAAATGCAATATCCAGAGGTAGACCTCCTGTCATCCACACTACTCGCCTAATCAGCATCGCAATCCCCTTCTACATTCAGATGCTGATTCTTCCTGAACCAAAGGCTTTTCCAGGGCTATTCTTCAAATATCGCAGGATTCGATAGACAACATCCATATGTTCTGTTCTGGGATCATGCATATATCGACTAACCACACTCACTGCATATGAAATATCAGGTCTTGTATGACACAAATAGATGAGACGCCTAACAAGTCTCTGATAAACTTCCTTGTCAACTGGATCTCCTGACTCAGCACATAGCTTGTGATTCCTATCAACATGTGAAGCAGTAGGGCGACACCGAGCTTACCTGTTTCTGCCAGCAGATCAAGGACATACTTTCTCTGGGAGAGAACTATACCATTCGAAGAACGGACAATCTCAATCCCAAGAAAGTATCGAAGAGGTCCAAGATCTTTCACCTCAAATGCTTCTCCCAATTTTTTCTTCAAGGACTGGATTTTCTCGACATCATCTCCAGTAATCACAATATCATCAACATAGACTGCCAATATAGTGATATGCGATCCTCTATGCTTATAAAACACAGTATGATCTCCGTTACACTGAGAATAGCCTATACTACAGACTGCACGCCTGAATCTATCAAACCACGCCCTTGGAGACTGTTTCAGACCGTATAAAGACTTAAGTATACACACCTTCCTCTCAGTCTGCCTGTTTTCAAAGCCCGGAGGAATCTCCATGTATACCTCCTCTTGTAAATCACCATGTAGAATAGCATTCTTCACATCCAACTGATGTAGAGGCCATCCGAAGTTAGTCGCACAGGAGATCAACGTTCTTACCGTACTCATCTTTGCCACCGGTGCAAATGTCTCATCATAGTCTATCCCATATGTTTGACTATAACCTTTTGCAACCAACCGTACCTTGTATCTCTCTATCTTGCCTTAAGGAGTTTGCTTAATTGTAACCACCCATTTGCATCCTACTGCCTTTTTTCCTGCTAGAAGTGGAACAAGATCTCATGTTTTGTTCTTTTGAAGTGCACTAAGTTCCCCCTTCATGGCATCCTTCCACTTAGGATCCTGCTTAGCAGCTCGCCAATCCTTCGGAACATACACGGTCTGAAGAGATGCAATGAATGCTTTGTATGCAGGTGAGATATGAGAATATGAGATGAAATTTGTAATATCATGCTCAAAACCATACCGGACTGGAGGCTTTCCTGCATTAGATCTAGTTTCCCTACGTTGTGCAAGTGGTAACTCTAGATGGGAGTGATTAGAATCAACATTACCACTCGCCCTAAGGGGAGACAAGGAACTTGATGGAGAAAGATCTGAGGAGGGATTTGGGACTGGATCAATTGGCTGGGCTGGCTGTTCAGAAAGTTCAGAAAGCTCTGCCGTTGATGGCTACTCGGATGTTGACTGCTTGTCTCTCTACTTCTCCCCCTATTTCCCAAAGCGTCTTCGCTGATAAACCTTCAATTCTTTTGGATCTCTTGCATATTTCATTAGGTTTGGGCACGGAATTGTCCCCACAATGACTTCTTCTCGTTGACTCTCCTTGTTCTCCCCCTCTCGACTACCACCCTCAGTGATAGGAGATAATTCCAAAAATTGATCAAGAGTATCTCCACTCATGTAGTAAGGCTCACTCCCGGAATGTCACATCCGTACTTACGAACAACTTTCGTTCAACTGGGTTCCAACATTTATAGCCCTTCTGACTTGATGAATAGCCTATAAAGATGCATTTCAATGCCTGTGGATCCAGTTTGCCAACTGCTGGTCGGTGATCTCGTACAAAACACACACATCCAAACACCTTGGGAGGTACCTTGAACTCCGTGACCCAAAAGAAGTTCAGCTGGAGACCTCATCACGCTACCTCCAACAAATGTCGATTCTTCCTTTCAGCCACTCCATTCTGAGGTGGGGCTCCTGGACAAGTAGTCTGATGAAGTATTCCCTCATCTGAGAGATATGCTGCAAACTCCTTATTGATATATTTAGTTCCATTATCTGATCGAAGAATTCGAACTTTTGCATCAAACTGAGTGACAACCATCCTATGGAAGTCCTGAAAACATCGAAGGACCTCGCTCTTGTGTTTCATCGTATAAATCTAAGTCATACGAGTATAGCAATCAATGAATGTGACAAACCACTTAAAACCACTCACAGAAGTAACTGAGCATGGACCCCAAACATCCGAATGTATTAATATAAAAGGTTCATAACTCCGAAGACCAATGCTACTATATGTAGACCGTGTATGCTTTCCAAACTCACAAGCATCACACACAAGTTTACTTCTTCTACCCTTTTGAACAAATCAGGGTATAACCGACTTAAACTCTCAAATGATAGATGTCCTAAGCGACGATGATGTATTAAGACTTCTCCCTCGATTCCTCCTATAGTCACAACCAATGCCGTATCAACCTGATCCATGTACCACAGCCCATTACACCTTATTCCAGTCCCAATCCTCTTCTCAGTTCTCTTCTCCTGTAACAAACACGAATCCTCATCAAATGTGACAGTGCATTTGAATTGGTCAGTGATAGAACTGGCTGAAAGAAGGTTGACTGGAAAGGAGGGAACATGCAAAACGGAGGATAGACCAATGGATGGTGTGCACTCTACAGATCCTACACCCTCAATAAGCTTGGAGGTTCCATCAGCTATTTGGACAGTTTCAGAATGAGTATATGGGGTGTAAGATGCGAAAGCACTAAGTGAACCTGTGACATGCTTGGATGCTCCTGAATCTATGATCCAATCAATATGAAAGTGCTTATATGTGGATGCAAGTGCATGTGCCTGAGTACCTTCGCCTACATAGGCGTAGTTTGCAAAGTTATCAAAGGAGGTGGAATCATGAGAAGTTTCCAATGCCTTTCCCTGCTTTCACTTTTCCCACTGTATAGCTTGCTCGTCTGTCAGAGTAACAGACGTGTTTTCCTCTTTTAGGATCACATTAGCCCTGGTGCCAACTCGGCCCCTTCCTCAATCTCCACGACCACCACGATCTCCACCTCGGCCTCCATGACCACCACGACCTCCATACTGTGGAGAGGGACAAGCACGGATCAGATGTCCTCTCATCCCACAGTTGCAGCACTCTCTATCATCAGGTATGACGTATGTGGATCTGACCGGGTTGTCCCCCGTTACTCGTAGTCGAACTTCATCCAGCACCATAGCCGAAATAGCCTCTTCCATTGTAGGCAAATTTGCCAAGTGAAACATGGCAGCCCTTCTACTCCCAAACTTTGGATTCAATCCCTTTAGAAAGTGTGTAACTCGTCTGCGTTGCAGCCACACCCTACCAGCCTCAATATCACCAGCACATGTCAACTGCAGTGGATCGTAATGATCTAAATCTGCTCACAATTGCTGCAGTTCACTAGCATACTCCTGGACAGTTTCTCTTGTTTCAGGGCCTCCACCTTGCCCTGGACTAAAACCATCATCATCACATTTCTTGCTCTGGAGTACATGTTGCTTAGCATCTTCCACATTGCCGGTGCACTCTGTATCATCTCCACCATCCGAGGGATGGATGGAGACATCGAAGTTAGCAATCAAGCTACCACTACAGAATTGGTAGTGTTCCACATCCTCCAATCAATGTTCGCTTTGTCTGCAGGCTCAACACAAGTCTCCTGCAGGTAGTGTTCCGCCCCCTTCGTCCTCAAAATTAGCTGAGCCTTTCTAGACCAACTCAGGTAATTCTTATTTCCTTCCAATTTTACATCATTTGACATCAGCTCCATCTTTAAGTCGGATGACCCTGTACCAGCCCTCGGACATATCATACCTGTCGCGAAGAGATTCTGTAATATGCTTCTCATGTCACCTTGAATTACTAGCGGGGAAGTAGTCTCAACAATTGTCTTCCTCGCAGCTTCAATTTCCTCAGGGGTCTTCTCAAACAACCAGAGCAATGCCAATCAATATCAAGATATGCCACGCGTATCTCCCACGATCACGGCAACCCTTCACGTATCAATATTCTGCCGAAGCTCGATGACAGCCTGCACGGTTATCAAAAACATTATGATTTGTAATCAAACCGCTTTGGGTTTTCCTTTTTTTTCCCCAAGCGCACGTCGCCTTGGCTCCTTCTCTCGAGTCCCTCTTTCTCCTCCCGATTTTTCTCCCGAGCGCACCGTCGCCTCTCGCCTCGGTTCCTTCTTCTCTTCCTCCCGAGCCCTCACCGCCTTGCTCGTTCCTTCTCTTCTAATCGGCCGCTCGGCTTCTTTCTCCCAAGCCCTCACCGCCTCGGCTCCTTCTCCCTGGACGCCCCTACTCCCAGCGCCCCCTCCTACTAGCGCCTCCTCCTCCCTGGTCGCCCCGAGCGGTAGTAGCCCTGGCGGCTCAGCGGCGGCCCACGCGCTCGTCCGTAGGGGCGCGCGCGGCTTTGGCGGGCGGCGGCGACGGATCTGGATGGTGGCGGGGCGACGCGGCGGCTTCGCAGAATGACCACGAACGGCGGCGACGGCTTGGATCTGAGGTGAGTACCAGACTAGGGTTAGGGTTGGGTGGTGAGGAACGGCTCTGATACCATGATGACTTTGGGATTTTTAATTGTTGTGTGTATCCTATAAGATCACACACCCTTTATTTATAGTCTCAAGTAGAGTCCGACTCTAATACAATAGTAGAGTCCGACTAATAACATGCTATTTAGTTCTAACATAAACTCTCCAACAAAATTGTTATCTTTTGACTTGCTACACTTGATTGGATGCCTATAGAGTAAAGAGTTAACAAACTGACGAGATAATCAACTGGGAGAATTACCGTGAACTACGGTTGTTACAAGGGACTTTTTGCAACTGACATCTTTGTTTCAAAATAAAGGATAAGCTACATAGCAACTGTGATATTCAGTGCTTTTGTTTGATGCATTTTGAAACTACAGTGGAATAAAAAGTCCAACAGCTGACGTGTCACACACTGTGTATTGTGTGTATGCTGTATTCTGCTGAAGGCATATCTTGATCCTATGTAACTACTAATGGTCTGACATAAGTATACAACTTTCTAAATTGTATGTGTGAGAACCTAGTTTTACCTTGATGCACAGGCAATGGCCCAGGTTGGAGGTCTAGTGATGTTGCAACCCGAAGTCGGGGGATCTCGGGAGAACTTCTTTTTCGCGGGAATTGATAAAGTGAGGTTCCGGAAGCCTGTAATTGCTGGAGACACCTTGATCATGAGAATGACTCTGATCAAGTTGCAGAAGAGATTTGGAATTGCAAAGATGGAAGGAAAAGCTTACGTTGGAGGCGATCTAGTATGCGAGGGGGAGTTCTTGATGGCTACTGGATCAGAGTAAGGCAGAAGACACGACACATGGTATTATAATTGTTCAGAGTGAAATCAATCTTCGCTGCTTCCATAATCAAGTTTTCAAGCAAGTCTCTGTGTAATTGGCAATGCAACCCCACAATCAATGCTCTAAGATGTTCGTGTAGCTTTTGCACTAGGCTGAGTGTTGCTGCTTAATACAGGATTGCAGGGTTATAAACGATGATGACAAGAGAATCAAATTTTGTGTGTTGGTATTAATGATGTCATTCTCCTGCTTGAAAAATCCACTCCATCCCATTCGAACGGGCTTTCATCGAATTCATGTTGGTGTGTGCTTGAGTTGTGTTGAGTAGTGCACCTTTCTTATACGGCTGGCATGGATTGAGCAATTATAACATGGACTGCAGTGAGTTGATCTGGAGAAAGCCCATCCCTAAACTTCAAGTGCAGTTCAATTGTCCTTTTAGAAGTTTAAATTCAATTAATCGTTCATATATCCATTTCCCCGTATTTATAAATCGATTTACGGTATATGATTGATTATATTAGTCGAGTTACATCAAATCATCATCAGTAATGTTATCACTAGTCTCAACGGACGGCTCTAATGTGTGATTTGCTAAATGCTAATTATGGACGTTCACTATAGTATTCGGCAGTTTTGCAGTGAGCTGCCATGTTTCAGAGAACAAATATATTCAAGAATCACATGCCCTCGGCTATGACAACACGAGGAGACGAAGGACTTCATCGTGCAGGACTAGAGCTGAGACTTGTGTTGTGCATTTTTTTGGTTGGTTCGAAGCTCGGTTGGCATAGCACGTGATGGGCCGGGTTGGCATAGCACGAACAACAGACTGAGTTGGGTCTGAGAATACGGCTTATTGGGCGGCACAGCAAGAAATAGATATAACCTTTCTGTTTTAGCCCAATCCCCCTTTGGCCTGGTCCTATCACCCTCCCACACTGGTCTGGTTCAACCAATCACCCCCTTCTACCATCCAGCCTGGTCCAACATCCCCCCCCAATCCCTTCTACCCGAACACCGGCTCCCAAATTCTCAATCCCTAATCACATTCCTGATTGCCCTCCCTCCAGCTCCAGCCACCTCCCTCCTTATGCGTCGCCGATCGCCGCCCTCCCTCCCTACGCACCGCTAGCTGCCCCTCCCTCCCTCTCCCTCCCCACACGCCGTCGCCCTCCCTCTCCCTCCCCACGCGTCGCCGCCCTCCACCCTCCCTCTAGATACCTCCTCATCATCGTTCTTCTCACCCCCTTCTCAAGCGCCACACAGCCGAGGTGGGTAGAGTTCTTCATCGGCGTCCAGGAGGAGGAGGCTATGGCGAGGGGGAGCAGGTGTGGACGGCGCACGGGTGTCTTTGTCTTTCAGGGTGTCGGCGGTTGTCGTCTTCCTGAGCGTCTATAGTTACTTAGATCTGGGCTTGAGCTGGTACGGCATGGCCCCGACACAGCGTGCTTTGGGCTGTGTCTAGACCTGGTCGGAGGCGAGGCGTGCCGGCATAGCGCGGCAAGGCGGGGTGGCCGGACCAAATCGGCACAACACGACACGATCCGAAACACAACGAGCCCAACACGTCCCAGTCTAACGCCCACCACTATACAGTACAATAGTAGTAGTAGCATTATATAGCGCGCGGACCCATTTCATATCTGTAAGGTTACAAGGACCACGGAGGCCACCTTTATACCACTAATCATTTGAGTCTCGCGGGTTATGGTCGACTCTAACCGAACAAATGATTGCAGAAAAAGAAAAGAAAAATCTGCTCCGCTATCTCCTTTTGTCTTCGCATCTTCAACCATGAAAGAATAAACTTTTATGAACTAATAAAATACGTACATTATCATCTAGCGTCTAGCTAAGCTACAAGAAAATCATTTCAAATATTTCAATGGATTTGTTATACATCCGTCGCATGATTTTTTTTTTTGTGGGGATTTCAGTATCTAAACCATGGCGTATGTGTGTGCTCAATTGCTCGCAAACTTGCCTTATTTGTTTACCTTCACTTGAACAAATTTGGGAATTATTATATAACTTTCGACAGTTTTTTAAAATTAAAACTATCATTTTTCTGTTTGTTAAATATGCTTTGATATTTGCATTTTTTCCATTTGATGAATTGGGTCAGAATTTATTATAGTTTTTTCTTTGGAACATAACGGGTTCACCATATTACCTTATTTTGTTGGTATATAATTTTATTTATTTTTATTTTTATTTTTGCTCAACTTCCCAAAGTACATGTGAGATTTTGAATCATGTGATGAAAATATGAGTTATTAAGATTTTCAAGAATAATTACAGTGATCACGAACCAAAATTACATAAATAATTTATTGTAATTTGTGTATAATGAAGTTGTAATTGAACATTCATAATGCGATAGTTTTTAACTGAGAAAATAGTCGAATTCTGTGTAAACAATCCCAACAAATTTATTGGCATAAATGCTGTACGTACGTATCCTATAGCCGAGCCGAGCTCGCGGTCGTTGCAACGATCGGGCTCCTCACCGTGTACTTGCCGGCGTCGTCCACCCACGTCAACGATCCATGCAGCACGACGTCGGTCTTGTTCTTCATCTGTCCCCGGATCACGACCGTGTACCTCTGCTTCTCGTGCTTCCCGCCGAACACCAGCCTGTCCGGCACGACGCTCACCGCCAGCCGGCTCAGGCCCTCCACCCTGGCGCTGTAGCTCGCCGGCGCGTCGCCCACGTTGGTCACGGCCCTGGTAAACGTCCTCTCCGCGGCGGCGCCGCTCGGATCGAAGAACGCGATGAAAGATGGGTAGTTGATGTCGAGCGACGCGCCGGTGCAGTCCACGGTGGACGTCGGCGACTGCGCCACGGTCTTGATCTGCTCCGCGGTGTAGTTCATGGCGCACATGAGCTTGACGTAGTCCTCCGGCCCGGCCTCGTAGACCAGGCCCGGGTCCACGGCGCGGTTCGGGTCGATGTGGCCGGAGCCCATCGCCAGCGGCGTCGCGGCACGGTTGCCCCGACCCATGTCCTTGATGGACGCGAAGGTGTTGTCCACCGCGCTGGCCGTCGTCATCATCGCCGACCGCACCGCCGCCGGGCTCCACTCCGGGTGCACGGCCCTTAGCAGTGTGGCCACCCCGGACGCGTGCGGGCACGCCATGGACGTGCCGGAGATGATGTTAAACTGGCCGAACAGCGCCTGCGACCCGACAGTCGCGACGCTGATGTTCTCCGCCCAGGAGGCGAGGATAAGCGAGCCCGGCGCGAGCACGTCGGGCTTGAGCACCGTCGGGCAGCTCCCCGAGGGCCCGCGCGACGAGTACGTCGCCACCATCGGCGCGGGCTTCGTGCCCAGGACGGTCACCTCGAACTTTATCGATGCCTTGGGCGCGCGGCTCCCCTGTATGTACTGCAGCAGCGCGGGGCCGTCCTGTGGGCTCAGTATGACGCCCGGGAACGTGAAGTGCTCCGAGAGCTCCCTGAACGGGTCGTTCGATAGGAACAGCCCGGCGCGCGCTTTCGCGTCTTGCACCGCGGATATCGCGGCGCTGAGGGAGTCCGTGGCGTCGCAGAGCACGACCTTGCCGCGGTTTCTCGAGAGTACGGTGGCGTTGTCGCACGCGCCGAGGAACACGAGCCCGGTGGTTGTGACAGTGCTCGGGCTGCCCGGGTACAGTGATTCGCCGATGACGGTCGTGCCGTCGCCGAGCCTGACGATGCCAGAGAACTCCCGGTCCACGGTGCCCGACGCGACGGTGAGCGTCCAAGGCGTGCCGTTGTGGAGGAACCCGAGGTCGGGGCCGTCGTTGCCCGCCGAGGTTGACACGAACACGCCGCGCTGCGTCGCCGCGAACGCGCCGATGGCGATGGGGTCCTGGTAGAGCGGGACGTCGTTCTGGCCGAGGGAGAGGGAGAGGACGTCGACGCCGTCGGAGATGGCCTGGTCTATGGCGGCGAGTATGTCGGACGGGTACGTGCCCTCGTCCCACAGGGCCTTGTACACCGCCACCCTGGCGCGGGGCGCCATGCCGCGCGCGGTGCCAGGCGCGTAGCCGAAGAACGACGCGCCAGCCACGGGCGAGCCCGCGGCAGTGGACGAGGTGTGCGTGCCGTGGCCGTCCGTATCGCGCGGGGAGTTGACGGCGATGCTCACGTTCAAGTTGGCAATGAGGCCCTTGTTGAACTTGCGCGCGCCGACGAGCTTCCGGTTGCACACTTTGGCGGCGTCGAACGCCGTGCCGGACTCGCAGAAGCCCTTCCACCGGGCCGGAACCGGCGGGAGCCCGTCGTCGCGGAAGCTCGCGCTCTCGGGCCACACACCCGTGTCCACCACGCCGACGATGACATCCTCTCCGTACTTTGACGCCTCCCACAGGCCCCCCGCCGCGCTGAGGCCGAGGAACTCCGGCGTGTGCGTCGTGTCCCGCCGCACCACCCTCGCGTCGTCGCGGTAGCACGACACAAAGCCCCGGGAGCGCTTAAGCTTCTCCAGCTCCTCCGTGGGCAGCCGCGCCGCGAAGCCGTGCATCGCGTTGTCGTAGACGTAGAACATATCGGCGCCCGGGGCGGCCGCGGCGAGCGTGGACTCGTACCAGCTCAGGTGGCTCGAGAACCCCCCCGGCATGGCCGACTTGTCCATATGCACAATGTACGCCGCCGTCTCGGCCGACGCGGCCGGCACGCAGAACGCGAGCGACACCAATGCCAACCACGGCCACGCCATGCGGCGAAGCACGGTTACGACGGGCGCCATGTCCGGTGCGATCTGAACTCCGGCTCGTATGCACCGGCTATTTAATTTGCATGGTCTTACAGGGGATTGGGCATTGGATATTTGATCGTTTTGTGATCGATCCGATCCACTTGGTCGTTGCTTAGTCCCTGTTTGGACAAGGCAATGCGAGCTAAGCGAACGGAATGGGCCTCGTCGTCTGTGTGAATCGCGATTTGCGATCCGAACCACGCGTGGTGCTGGACAGTGTCGTGTACTGCAGGACAGGGCAATTGGCGCTGGACACAGTGTCGTGTACTGCAGGACCGGGCAATTGCCAAGTACTTTACAAGTGTATGATAGAGTAGAATGCATCTACCATCGCGCTATCTCTTTGGCTCGTTCTCGTTGCAAACTAAACAACAATCTTGTTAATTTGGTATAGATTCTGCGCAAAATGGCGGTTATCTAGTATGGTCGACAGCGTGAGTCAAAGAAAACAAGTGTTCATGAGTTGTCATGTGTATAGTAAGAGGGTAGAACTTGGAAGCTCGTAATTGCGAAATGTGTCCCGATACGCGACTAAGAAAATGAACTAATCCAATTCGCAACTTAGAACAACTCAATCATTTGCGACTCACTGCATTCTTGCGTTGTCCCGAAATCCGAGTAGACACGGTATATTTGGAACGCAAGAATTTCGTAGCAATCACGTGGCAATTTCACTTTTTTTTAAAAAAGGATTTGCTATTTTTAAGATGTCTGATTTTTTAAAGTTTAAATTAATTTTCGTGATCATTGAATTTGTGTAGAGATTGATATGTCACGTGATTGGATGTTGATCCTATGAATTAAAAAAATATGACTTATGGTTTAAAAAAATTCAGTCCCTTTACACAAATAGACAATCCCTTTTTAAAATAGTCCAAAGAAATTTGTTCGTTCCAAATAGTCCTTAATACGAAGAACAAATTCAGCGCATGCGCAATTATCAGAGGGCAGTGGCAACTACGATATGTGAAGTGATGTCTTTTTCTTTCCTGGAGTTCTCAATCGGACAGTGGTGGCTATCCAACAGAAGTGGATTTCTGATAGGCAGGCATGCGTGTTGGTTAGTACTCGTGCAAGCATCACATGCATTTTCTGTATCAATACATGGACCAGGCAGACGTCGAAGCCAATTAGGACGACCCATGCACGGTCGCATATATGAACATTGATTAATTAGCCAGTAGTAGTATTAGCCAAAGATTAGATCCCCAAGTACAAATCCAAAGGACAGGCAGGCAGATATATATTGACGCGAATCATAAAGATGTTTGATCTTCATTTGGATGTATCTGACAATTAAACCTAGCTAGCTAATATTTCTTGGCCACTGGCTGGTGGGTGGTGGCTACGTACGGTTAATGCTTAGACTGTGACCTGTGACGCTCACGTAACAGGGGCGCGCGCATTCACCGGCTGTGGATGCATCGTCAATTGATCACACACGATGCGTGGTGCCCTCGCCACTCGCCACTGCGGTGCACGCGCGTACGTGTGCAAACCCAATCGCGATGGCTGGTGTGCGCGCGCCTCGTACGTCGTCCCGTCGCGGTATGGGCCGGCGGGCGGACACTACTGCCACAAGGCTCCTCGTCCGAAAGATCTTCTTTTGGTCATAGATAGTGCGCGAATAATATGGGTTCCAATTATTTGGGCTGCCGGACATCTACGCCGTGCCGGTGTAGTAAACTTGAGGTGATCGCTGGCCGGCAGTACAAATGTATGTAAACCGTGAAAATGAGTCAAAGTGGACTGTGTCAATGATATGGAGACCATGTTGTTTATCGAGCTTATCGGGAGACACGAAGACTCTTTATCTACATAGACACGATAAATGCGTAACAATACAACAAGAATGTTATAGAATTGATCGGATGGTGAGTATATTTCTTTATTTAGAATTTATTTTATAAAAGACGTGGGCTACCCTTTTATAGCTATCGAAGGGATCACAGGTTAATGTTGTTGAATGCATCTCTTATCTTCACGCACGTTCCTCTGTCGAGTCTTGAACTGTCACATCTCTTAGTCAACTGTTGTAAGTTGTCAGATGCGTCAATAACCACTATAACGTTAGTTACGTGAAAAACTGTCATGTCTCCCGACCAATTTGCTGGTCGGGCATGGCCCAAAACCGTATGACTGGTCGTCTCATGACTCAAATTGGTATTAGTAAAAGGGATTGTACTTTCTCTAAGCACTGGTCGTAGGTTTATAACCGTTATAGAGCGAGCCTTTGATATGTGGTCCTGCTTTAACATAGACTCTGACTTTGACCGAAAATGTTGACCTGGTCAAGAATCCACGTCAGCTAACCCTCAAAGTTTAAGAAAACAAAAGAATGTTTACTTAAGACTTTCTTGCCTCGAAACCTACATTAATAAGATTTGATCAAGCACAATCATTCCAAACATTTAATGAAAATGTGGGAGAAAGGGAAAAAAACTTCATATTTTCTTAGAAACTGTATCCAAAGGTTGCGGTGAAGGGGTGAACAGTTTGTGATAAAATAAGATAAAATTACTTCTTTTTTACCTTTGCTGATAGTTTTCTCTAATTGCAATCTCCATCTCCCGCCTTTGAGTCTCTTCGTCTCCATTTCATATTTTTTTCCAAATCTCTTCTTCTCCAAAAATCTCTTTTTGATCTTTGATTATGGGGATTCTAGGTACTTCAACTCTTTCTGAGAACAAGATTCAAGAATTAGAGAACCAAGGGTATCTCCTGGCTCGGTCTTTAATCAAATCGAGTCCTTACGGCAGTGAAGCGGTTCCAATTATGGAAGAAGGTCAGATCAAAATTAGGTTTTCGCTTGCCAAAAAGTGAGTTCTTAGTGGATATCATTGATTACTTTAGGATAGAACTCTTTCATCTTGGGGTCAAACTCCATTATAATTCTTAGTGTCTTTTCGTATTTTTGCGAAGTTTTCCTTGGCATTCCTCTATCCATTCGTATTTTCCACAATTTTTATAAATTTACCCGTAATAATAGAGGTTAGGGGTTTTGTGGTAGCACTTATTTCAAACTCCACGACCAAATGTCCAAGAAATACCCCCTCTTCCTATTAAGGATATAAGGCAGGACTACCACAATGAGTGGTTCTACTCCAAAGTCCTTGGAGGTAGTCGCCTGAAGTATACCGGAGGCCCTCCCCAACCTGGTGTGCTCAGGACGTGAAGAGTGAGAATGCCTCTTTGAAGCTGACAGAGGAAGAGGGAAGACTGGTCGACGCAATTGATATTAGGACGAGGAGAGGTCGAATGGGCCATGAGGGCGTGGCCCAAAAACTGGGGCGAAAAAGGGATGCCCTGGCTGGAGATAAATCCAGAAAAAAGGAAAAAAACCCAATTTTTTGCAAGAAGGCCCTTGGGTTTTTCTAAAAAATACGTGAATATTTTCTCAAAACTGAAAATTAACGTTTTGGCTCCTGGAAATTGCAGAGTTAGTTGAAAATTCATTTTTCACCAGAAAAGGGAATTGTGAATTCAAATTTTGAATCATTTTGAGCATTTGAAACATGTTTAACTCTGTTATTATTATTTCTATGCAATTTATATATTGTATTTACTGTTTTAATTATCTGTGATTGTTTATATTACTTTTAATCATTGAAAATAGCAGTAAATCATGAAAATACATAGAAAAATGCAGGATCACGAACCGGGAGTTCAAAGAGCATTATAAGAATTTTACAACTATTTTATGCAAATTACCAGCAATAATGTTATAAACTCTATGCATAAAAATGTAGATGACTGACACCATGAACCGGGAATTCGAAGAGCTGGCCTAACATGATCAGAATTTGTACAACATTTGTACCAATCTTCAACTCAGTGGTAAGGTAATCATGGATGAGCGAAAGATTGAAAAGACTCTCTGAAAGCATCTAGGCCCCTAAAAATGGTTTTGGTAATTAATGATAATATGTGAATATGGGATTAACAAGTTTACTAAGAATGTGCAAGGTTAATTCCATTTGATGAACATGATGAAGCAAGGATGCATGCTAAAGGAAAATGTGAAGATCAACAAGGCTTAAAGTCAAGGTACAAATAGTCTAGGATCCTTTTCTATTTTACCGGTCTAAGGAGAATTGGTTGGTAGACCGGATTATAGGATAAATGCCGTACTATTAAGGGGGATCACGACTAGTAGCTTGATAGCTTATTCTTGTGCCATATGGATCAACTTAGGATCATGCATGCATTTAAAATTGGACTTGAATTTAAGTTAGAATGTATTGATGCTTTAATTCGAATCGGATGAACAGAAGGCTTAGCAATTGTTGTAAAGCGCGGTTGTTCGTGGCATGTGAGCGGTTCAACCGTTAGCCTTTTAAATTGAAAATCAAGCCGATCGTCGATCTCAATCTAACGGCTAGGATTAAGTGGGCCGTTCGGACCGTCCAAGTGGCAACGCATGTGGATCATTGGATTAAAATCAAACGGCTCGGATCTTGTGTCTTGGAATGGGACCACTAGACGAGAGTCCATCGTGGCCTTCCACGTGTCATGATCTCGTGGTGATCGATTTGTGGATCGCGGTTGTACCGATGGCTTGAACGGTACGACCGCATCCCGGTTGTTCCGATGATATTACGACGGTTGCAAAATAACAGTACGAGTGTAATCTCCTTTGAAAACCTCTTTTGAGAATCGGCTGTACCGCACGTATAATCGGATGAACCGCAATACGGATGTTCCGAAATGTATTTGGCGGTTGTAAAATTCCAGAACAGATGCAAAATCTCTGGTTTAGAGACCACAAATCGGACGATCCGGGTGTTTGCCTGCGGATGAACCGCAACTAAATCCAACGGCTATATCAGTGCATTTAATGCGTGTAACATAGCCGTTACTGTGCATTGAGCGTAGCGCGGTTGTACCGATGCTAACACGCCGGTTGTTCCGATATGTGCTGAACTTTCGGGAACTTCTTCCCAACGGCTAGAATTGTTTGGTGGAGGCTATAAATACCTCCCCAACTGCACAAGGGAGATGTTACACAGTGCATTGAAGATATCTCAACCCTTGTGAGCATTGTGCATTCAATTCTACTCCCAATTTACTCTTGCATTCATTAAGAGGGAGATCAAGTGCATTCATCTTTAGTTGATTCATTGGCACTTGAGTAAAGTCAAGCGAGGATCGTTGATCTATTCTCTTGGGGTGTTGCCGCACTCCTAGACGGCTTGGCGGTGAAGCACGGTGATCTTCTCAAGTGAAGCTTGTGAGAAGACCCGAGCAAGATTGTGAGTGGTTGGTGTTCACCATCTCCGAGCGGAGGAAGAACAACCCAAGTGATCGAGGAAGGCTTAATTCGTGGAGCCGGCTTGGGTGGTCAAGCTTCCTCAACGTGGACTAGTGAAGACCGGCAAGTCTTCGATACCACGGGGAAAAACATCATTGTGTCTTGTGGTTATTTCTTGTCTTTACAATTCCGCACTTATATTTCTAGCTTGCTTATTGTGATTAAATTGCCTAGCTAGGAGCATAACTTGTTTAGACTAAATCATTAATTGAATTGGATAAATTGTTAATTTGTTAAAAACTTTAAAAACCTCCTATTCACCCCCCTCTAGTCGGTTATCCTTGATCCTACAAGTGGTATCAGAGCTTGGTCTCTCCGTTGTTGGACTTAACCGCCTAGGAGAGCAAGGATGGCTAGTGAGGGAATGGCTTTAGGAAGGGCTCCACTCTTTGATGGCACAAATTATGCTTATTGGAAAATTAGAATGTCAATCTTTTAAGGGCCATGAGTCCAAGCATTTGGAAAATCGTAAATGATGGTTACACTATGCCTCTTAATCCACTTGAACCCACGGATCAAGACACGCGTAACTCTCATTTAGATGCCCAAGCTATGAATGCTCTCTTTGGCGCTTTGAATGCGGATGAGTTCAATAGAGTGAGCAATTTGGAAACCGCTCATGCTATTTGGACAACTCTCTCGGAAATCCATGAGGGTACATCCACGGTCAAAGAAGCCAAATTGCATAGGCTTCGGATTAAATATGAGACATTCATAATGTTGCCTCATGAAAACATCAATGAGATGTATTCAAGACTCAACAACATTGTGAATGAGCTCAAAGGCCTTGGGACTAACCTTTCCGATGTTGATATTGTGCGCAAGATGCTTAGGGCTCTTCCTGACAAATATGAAACTTTGGTGACGCTCTTCATCAACTCTCCCGAATTGCCAAGGATGACACCAACGGGCCTTTTGGGCAATCTCATCACAAATGAGTTGTTCAAGAAGGACAAAGAAGAGATCGTGGAGACATCCTCCTCAAAGAAGAAAATTACCGCTTTCAAGGCCAAAGCGGAATCAAGTGATGATGAGGATGAAGGAGAAGATTCCGATGAGGAGTATGCACTCCTTGTAAGAAAAATGAAGAAGTTCATGAAGAGACGCCCCAATAGAAGCTACAACTTTGACAAATACAAGAAGGGACAATATTCAAGTGACAAGAAGCGTTATAGCAACATTCGATGCTATAATTGTGATGAAAAGGGCACATCTCATCTCGTTGCCGCAAAGAAGGATGACAAGGACAAGTCATTCAAGAAGAAAGAATATAATGGCAAGAAGAAGCTTTTCAAGAAGCTTCACAAGGATGGCAAGAATGAAGCTCACATTGGAGAGTGGGATTCAAATGATGAATCAAGCGACTCAGACTCGATGAGGATGAGTCTTCCAAGAAGAAGGGACTAGTTGGCATTGCTATCAAAGAAACTCCTTCACTATTCTCCACTCCTACATGCCTCATGGCAAAAGGAGATAAGGTAAAATCCATTGATAGTGATGAACCAACTTATGAAGAATTATTGGATATGCTTGATGAATTAAATGAATTTAATGGAAAAGAGAAATCAAAATTTAAAGTCTTGAAGAAAGAATATCTCTCTAAAAGACTCTTTTGAGGAGCTAAAGAAAGCTCATGATTCTCTCATCTTAAAGAATATTGAAAATCTCATTCACATATTGGAATTACTTGTGATTTAATGAATGAGATGTCTAAAGTAGATATTGCTTTAAATGAAAAATCCATGTCTAGCATTTCTACTTCATGTGATGATTTACTTGCCATGCCATGTTGCTCTAGTGATGATTCAATTGCTAGCTTAGCAAATACTTGTGATCCTTTACTTATTGTTGAGAACCATGAATTAAAAGAACAAGTCAATAAACTAAGCAAAAGTTTGGAAAGATGCTTTAAGGGTAAGGCCACCTTAGACAAGCTTTTGAGTGAGCAAAGGTGCTCATTCAACAAGGAAGGTCTCGGTATGTGCCTAAGAAAGGTAAGAAGCTGCAAATAAACCCACAAGGTATGTGAGGAAAATGGTAAGTATTGCTATAAGTGCCGGAAATAGGACATGTGCAACAAAATTGTCCTAAAGGTAAAATTGCATCTTTTGGTATATATGATTCATGCTATATGCTTAGAAAGACTAAGGATGGTAAAATACTTGCTCATTTTATTGGCACTTCAATTTTAGGCGCTAAAAGAATGCTATTTGGGTGCCTAAAACCTTGGTCACTAACCTCCAAGGACCCAAACAAATTTGGGTACCTAAAAGAACTTGATTCTTGTTTTGTAGGTGAACTACAAGACCGGTGGAAAACATTGGGTGCTTGATAGTGGTTGCACTCAACACATGACCGGTGATAGAAAAATGTTCACCACAATCGAGAATGGGAAAGGAATGGACAAAATCACATTTGGTGACAATAGCAAAGGAAAGGTAATTGGATTGGGTAAAATTGCTATCTCAAATGACCTTTCCATTTCAAATGTATCTCTAGTAGAATCACTAAACTTTAACTTGTTATCCGTAGCTCAAATATGTGATCTAGGACTAATTTGTTCCTTCTCTAAAGAAGGTGTTACAATTTCAAATGAAAATGATAACTCTTTAATTTTTAAAGGATTTAGATTTGGAAACCTTTATTTGGTAGATTTCACTTCAAATGATTCATGCTTAAAACTTGTTTGATGGCAAAACCTCCTTGGGTTGGCTTTGGCATAGAAGGCTAGCTCATGTAGGAATGATTCAACTCAAAAGCTTTTCAAACATGATTTAGTTGTTGGCTTGAAAGATGTGAAGTTTGAGAAAACCGACTTTGTAGTGCATGTCAAGTCGGTAAACAAGTCGCTAATTCTCACCCTTCCAAAAGTATCATGTCAACTTCTAGACCATTGGAACTCTTACATATGGATTTGTTTGGGCCAACAACCTATAAGAGTATCGGAAATAGCTATTGTTTGGTTATTGTGGATGATTACTCTAGATATACATGGGTATTCTTCCTAGATGATAAAAGTGAAACCTCCTAATTTTCAAAACTTTACAAAAGGGCCCAAAATGAATTTGATTTCAAAATAAAGAAAATCCGTAGTGATAATGGTTCCGAGTTCAAAAATACTAAAGTTGAAGACTTTTGTGATGAACTTGAATAAAGCACTGAACTTTCCACAACCTACACCCGGAACAAAATGGAGTTGTAGAAAGGAAAATCGTACATTAATTGAAATGGCTAGGACAATGCTTGATGAATATAATACTTAGATAGTTTTGGGCGGAAGCAATTAACACCGCTTGTCATGCCATAAATCGTCTTTATTTACATCGTCTTTTGAAAAAGACTTCCTATGAGCTTCTTGTAGGAAGAAAACCGAACATCTCCTATTTTCGTGTCTTTGGTTGTAAATGCTATATTTTAAAGAAGGGTGTTCGCTATCAAAATTTGAAAGTAGATGTGATGTTGGTTTCTTGCTAGGTTATTCATCAAATAGTAAAGTTATCGTGTCTTCAACAAAAACTCCGGTTTAGTTGAAGAAAAACATGATGTTCAATTTGATGAAACTAACGGCTCTCAAGAAGAGCATGAGAATTTGGATGATGTAGGCAATGAAGCTTTGAGAAGGGCAATGGAGCATATGCAAATTGGTGACATAAAGCCAGAAGATGATTCATCATCCTCCACACAAGTTGAACCACCAACATCTTCTACAAACCAAGTTCAATTTGACAATAAGGAAGATGATCAACCATCTAACTTACCACCAAGAATCCACAATGCAATTGCTAAGGATCATCCAATAGACCAAATATTGGGTGATGTAAGTAAGGGTGTTCAAACTCGATCTCGTGTTGCTTCTTTTGTGAATATTACTCTTTTGTCTCTTGTATTGAGCCAAAGCATGTAGAAGAAGCACTTGAAGATCCGGATTGGGTGAATGCTATGCATGAAGAACTCAACAACTTCACCGGAATGAAGTTTGGACATTGGTGGATCGACCCAAGGAACACAACGTCATTGGTACAAAATGGGTCTTTAGGAACAAGCAAGATGAAAATGGTTTGGTTGTTCAAACAAAGCAAGATTGGTAGCTCAAGGGTATTCACAAGTTGAAGGTTTGGATTTTGGTGAAACTTTTGCTCCGTAGCTAGATTAGAATCAATTCGGATATTACTTGCTTTTGCATCATGCTTTGATATTAAATTATTTCAAATGGATGTTAAAAGTGCTTTCTTAAATGGTAAAATTTCGAACTTGTATTTGTTGAACAACCTCCCGTTTTGAAGATCCTAAAATCCAAATAATGTCTATAAACTCTCTAAAGCGCTCTATGGCCTTAAACAAGCTCCTAGAGCATGGTATGAACGACTTAGAGATTTTCTAGTCTCAAAAGGATTCAAAATTGGGAAGATTGATTCAACCTTATTTACTAAAGTTATAGATGATGATTTCTTTGTATGTCAAATTTATGTTGATGATATTATTTTTGGGTCTACTAATCAAGATTTTTGCAAAGAGTTTGGTGATATGATGTCTAGGAATTTGAAATGTCGATGATTGGAGAATTAAGCTACTTCCTTGGATTCCAAATCAAGCAACTCAAAGATGGGACCTTCGTGAGCCAAACCAAGTATGCAAAAGAATTGATCAAGAAGTTTGGTATGGAGGATGCAAAACCCATCAAGACTCCCATGGCAACAAATGGTCATCTTGACTTAAATGAGGGAGGTAAATCGGTAGATTTAAAGCTTTATAGATCTATGATTGGTAGTTTGCTTTATCTTACCGCATCTAGGCCCGATATCATGTTTAGTGTTTGTATGTGTGCTCGCTTTCAAGCAAATCCAAAAGAATGTCATTTAATGGTGTTAAAAGAATTCTAAGATATTTAAAGCATTCCTCTAGCATTGGCCTTTGGTTCCGAAAGGTGCTAAATTTGACTTAATTGGATATTCGGACTCGATTATGCGGGATGCAAAGTGGATAGAAAAAGCACCTCGGGTAGTTGTCAATTTTAGGAAGATCTTTAGTATCATGGTCATCCAAGAAACAAAATTCCGTAGCCTATCCACCGAAGCCGAATATGTTTCGCGGGAAGTTGTTGTGCTCAATTGCTATGGATGAGGCAAACATTGATGGATTATGGAATTAAACCGATAAAATGCCTCTTTTGTGTGACAATGATAGTCTTTGTGAAAATTGCTAATAATCTGCTCAACACTCAAGAACCAAGCATATAGATATTCGCCACCATTTCTTGAGAGATCATGTGATCAAGGGAGACATTGAAATTAGCCACATAAGAACCAAGACCAATTAGCGGATATTTTCACCAAGCCATTAGATGAAGGCCGCTTTTGCAAATTGAGGAATGAATTAAATGTCATAGATTATTCAAACATTGTTTAAATTTTTGTTATTACGATTGCTTTTTATTTGGTGTTATTTAAATATTTTGTAAAAGAATTTCTCAAATCTCATATTAATTTCACTATAATTATAAAAACTATGTTTATATATAATCTTCAAGATATTATATGCATAATGATCCTAAATGATGTTTTATTGAGTGTAAATCTAAGGATCATTTGCAATTATTCAAAATTCCAAAGAAATCCGAGCTTTATCAAAATCCCGTGACAATCAGACATCCGGAGTTATGCGAGCAGACGTCCATGAAGGCGGATCATCCGGCGTTATAATAGCGGGCGTCCGTTTTCCTTTTGACCTTATCATTCCAGTGGCTCGTCCGCTTTCCTTTTCATCTCTCACCGCCGGGTTCCTCTCTCTCAATCGAAGCGTCTCTCAAAACCCTCTCTCAAATCGAGTGGTTCTCTCGGTGGATCTCCAAGTCCTCGCCGATCCTTGCATTTCAAAGTGCTCTCCTTCCTCAAATCTCAAGGTAAAACATCTATTGATTCGTGTTTTACCGCATTTGGAGCACTCGGGCGCTTTTAGGGTTTTGATAATCTTTGTTGATAACTAGCAATCTAATTGGGCAAAAGTGCTTCTTTGGTGTCCTATGACCCTTGCGCATCCAGTTCTAGCACTCACTCTCTTAGATTCCATCAAAATCTCGAAATTCTTCAACCCTAGTTTTGGTCAGACAATCGGACGTTCGGTTCTTGAGGCGGAACGACCGCGATTGGACGTTCCGCCACATAACGGCGGATGATCCGATTATCTGATGTAACGTAAATTGTCATTTCTTTCAATTCAATTCAAATCTGTTCCTTGACATCTTATAATCACTCCAATCTCCTTGACATCTTATAATCACTCCAATCTCTGTATAGATGCCTAGAATGCGAGGAACATCCAAGAAGTCTCAGGGATCGTCAAGACAAGGGTCTTCGGCACCTCAACCTCCACTGCAGGGAAAAGGAAAGGGAAAGAGACCAGCTCCAGAAACTGAATCAGAAAATAGCTCAGGAAGTAAATCAATTGAGGAATCTGAATCCGAAGAAGAAGAAGAAGAAGAGGAAGTTCCCCCAAGGACAGCAGAAGATGATGATTTGATTGATCCTCCGGGGACTCCTATTGACCTACATCTTCTGTCAGCAGATGACTATGCCATCAAGCGCCATGTCAATCAATATCTTCTGAAGAATGACACATTAAATCCAAGATTCCACACAATCTTTCAAGAGCAAGTGTATGAGCAAATATATAGTAGGCACAAGAAATTTGCCGATCATAAATGGATTAATTGGTCTAATATTAATACCTTGGACAAATACAGTGGAGTCTATCAGCTTTTCTACAATGTGGGTCTTCATGATCTTGTGGGCATAAAACAGAATTATGATGACAAGATCATTCGACAGTTTTATGCCACACCGCATATGTCCCATGACTTGAAGACTTTTAGATGGTCGTGGTGCGTAAATGTGGAAAGCACCAAAGAGGAATTTATAGAGTGTTGAGAATTCATCCGACTCTTGGGACAAAATCTTTGAGAGTTCGACCCTACTTGTTCTGCTTGGGCGGGCATTATGACTCTTCACCAAATGCAAGTTAGGGACAATTCTTGGATTGAAGCAGTGAGCATGATTAATGGATAATTAATCATACTTTCTACCCTAAGAGTGGGAATTTCGATGCAAGACGGGGCATGTTTGGAACATGATAGATCATATTGTGGAGGAGTTAAATTTGATGTAGTGGATGTTATTCTTCAAGGCATAGCCTCCTCCAAGAATGACAGAGTTAAAAGGATTTATTATGCTCCTTACATCATGGCATTGATTGTTAGAAAGATCGAGTACCGTGGTGGCTTGGGATCTACTCACAAGCCATATAAACCACGAGATGCCATTCCTCCTCAACAAGTCTCGAGGATGCCCTCACGAGGTTGATGCTCCTCCCGCCGCCGCTATGCTCGATGCAAGTGCTCTAGCGCAAGTACTTCAAAATCGTGATCTATTATCAAGACTTTGCGTGAAATGAAGGTGAACAAGTTGCCTTCGTGATGAGACTCGTCATAGGCTTACTAAGATGGCGGCTATCCAAAATGACTTCTTTGATGAGACTCATAACAGTTATCGGCTTTGTCCGAGGGCCTAAATGACTTAGAACATTTTCTCAAGACCCTCGGCGTTATGTTCGCCGACCTCCTCACGCCTAAGGGTCCTTCTTCTTGGACAGTGCACCTACCTCGGCTCCTCATTGCACCTCTCGAGTTTGAGCTCCAGCTCCTCCGGCTCCTACCACCCTCTCAAGATCTCAGATCCCGCCCTCAGTGTCGACTTCTCCGGATCCTCGCACTGGGCCAGCTCCGCCGCTTGCTTCTCCTGCTCTGCTTCACCAGACCCAGATTTCTTCCTCTCAGGACCCCTGCTTGATGCTTTTGGTACTTTGATGCCAAAGGGGGAGAAATTGTGAAGATGTGAAGACTTAGTTTTAGGGGGAGCTATGGGCTTATGTGATTTATATGTGTTTTGTAAAACTGGTTGATTGTTGATCTATTTTGTGCCTGTAATAGTTGGTAACTTTTGTTGAACTTGTGGAATGTGGTTATGTCTTATTATCTTTTTATGCAATGCAATCAATTATTTGACATATCTTATAATTGTATTGCTTCCTCAAGTTCATAAATGCAAAAGAAACTCTAAAATTTTCAATTCTTTACATATGCTTGCAAATTATTTACTATCCATATGCATTTGTTTAGGGAGTCTTCTTTTAATTGGATTTGACAAGAAAAATAATTCTCAAAATTTACTTATGCTCATTGCAAAGATTATTTTACCTGTCAAAAGACTTCAAAAGAATATACACTCTTAGTATATTCAAAACAACTTTTCTCACATATTAAGTGTGTTGTCATCAATTACCAAAAAGGGGGAGATTGAAAGCATCTAGGCCCCTAAAAATGGTTTTGGTAATTAATGATAATATGTGAATATGGGATTAACAAGTTTACTAAGAATGTGCAAGGTTAATTCCATTTGATGAACATGATGAAGCAAGGATGCATGCTAAAGGAAAATGTGAAGATCAACAAGGCTTAAAGTCAAGGTACAAATAGTCTAGGATCCTTTTCTATTTTACCGGTCTAAGGAGAATTGGTTGGTAGACCGGATTATAGGATAAATGCCGTACTATTAAGGGGATCACGACTAGTAGCTTGATAGCTTATTCTTGTGCCATATGGATCAACTTAGGATCATGCATGCATTTAAAATTGGACTTGAATTTAAGTTAGAATGTATTGATGCTTTAATTCGAATCGGATGAACCAAGAAGGCTTAGCGGTTGTAAAGCGCGGTTGTTCCGCGGCATGTGAGCGGTTCAACCGTTAGCCTTTAAATTGAAAATCGCCGATCGTCGATCTCAATCTAACGGCTAGGATTAAGTGGGCCGTCGGACCGTCCAAGTGGCAACGCATGTGGATCGTTGGATTAAAATCAAACGGCTCGGATCTTGTGTCTTGGCCGGACCACTAGACGATGAGTCCATCGTGGCCTTCCACGTGTCATGATCTCGTGGTGATCGATTTCGGATCGCGTTGTACCGATGGCTTGAACGATGCGACCGCATCCCGGTTGTTCCGATGATATTACGGCGGTTGCAAAATAACGAGACGAGTGTAATCTCCTTTGAAAACCTCTTTTGAGAATCGGTTTGCATCGCACGTATAATCGGATGAACCGCAATACGGATGTTCCAAATGTATTTGGCGGTTGTAAAATTCCGCATGATGCAAAATCTACGGTTTAGAGACCACAAATCGGACGATCCGGTGTTTGCTCGCGGATGAACCGCAACTAAATCCAACGGCTATATCGGTGCATTTAATGCGTGTAACATAGCCGTATCGGCATTGAGCGTAGCGCGGTTGTACCGATGCTAACACGCCGGTTGTTCCGATATGTCTCGAACTTTCGAACTTCTTCCCAACGGCTAGAATTGTTTGGTGGAGGCTATAAATACCTCCCCAATCGCACAAGGGAGATGTTACATGTGCATTGAAGATATCTCAACCCTTGTGAGCATTGTGCATTCAATTCTACTCCCAATTTACTCTTGCATTCATTAAGAGGAGATCAAGTGCATTCATCTTTAGTTGATTCATTGGCACTTGAGTAAAGTCAGCGAGGATCGTTGATCTATTCTCTTGGGGTGTTGCCGCACTCCTAGACGGCTTGGCGGTGAAGCACGGTGATCTTCTCAAGTGAAGCTTGTGAGAAGACCCGAGCAAGATTGTGAGTGGTTGGTGTTCACCATCTCCGGAGCGGAGGAAGAACAACCCAAGTGATCGAGGGAAGGCTTAATTCGTGGAGCCGGCTTGGGTGGTCAAGCTTCCTCAACGTGGACTAGTGAAGACCGGCAAGTCTTCGATACCACGGGAAAACATCATTGTGTCTTGTGGTTATTTCTTGTCTTTACAATTCCGCACTTATATTTCTAGCTTGCTTATTGTGATTAAATTGCCTAGCTAGGAGCATAACTTGTTTAGACTAAATCATTAATTGAATTGGATAAATTGTTAATTTGTTAAAAACTTTAAAAACCTCCTATTCACCCCCCTCTAGTCGGTTATCCTTGATCCTACACTCTCTTTACCTTTTACCCGAATGTAGTGCAATCCGCACGCAACTATCGTTAAGACAGCTACAAGGAGTATGTCGAATTGATTGACATCATGCAAGTTGCAGACTCTTTCTAAGGAAGAACTACATCTCACAACGGTAATATTGGCCATGAAGCCAATGCTAGTAGCTACAAGGTGAGGAAGCTCTCATAAAGGAGAGGGACAAGAAGGGTAAGGTTGTGGGTCGCACGTTATTGATGCTTTCTAGTCTAAGAAGAAAGGCAAAGGACAACATGATGCACACCTCACCATTGCAGGCACGGAGGATCCACAACCATTAGTTGCACTCATGAATGTGGACAGCCCAGTAGCAGCTCCAATCACCCCTTCTTTGGACATTGCAGTGGACGCGACTGTAGTTGCCCAAGAGGAGAAGATCGCCATGCAGCAGATTCAAACAAAAGTTTCTACATACTTCACTGATTCGATCTAGTGCACGTATTGCACTTAGATATTTTTATCATCACTTGCAATTAGTGATTGTGATATAACTTTTAATTATTTTACTCTTTGAATAATGGTTGCAAGCTCTAGGAGAGCAAAACGTTAAATTCTTGTGATAAGTCCTGCAAGGCTTATATTTTATTCTTGTATTTATAATAGCAAGTTATGTTCTAATATTTGAAGTATTTTATTTATGTGTTGAGTGCTTCCTGCTACATATTAATAAAATACTTTGTATTACAAATTTGGTCATTAAAGAAGCATTGTTGTACCCAGAATCGACTAGAACTCTCTTAAGTTTTAAGGATGTTCGCGCTAACGGTTTCCATGTAGAGACTGAAGAAGAGTATGATAAGAAATACCTTCTCATTACAAAGTGTGAAGAAAATGGAAAAAAAAAGTATTAGAACGACTTCATTCATATGAAACTAGGCACCCACAGCCTATACTGCCCTGGAAACCGTATTTAGAAGCTCTGAACTTTTATGTCTCTGGCATCATAGATTAGGTCATCCATATCCTAGAATGATGATAAATATAATTAACAATTCACATGGACATAATATCAATGTAAATAATTTATCGAATCAGAAAGATTTTTATGCCCCGCATGTGCCACCGGAAATTAATTACAAGACATTCTGCTCTGAAAGTGAAGGATGAAGTCCCTACATTCCTGGAACGTATCTAGAGAGATATTTGCGACCTTATACAGCCCCTATCATAGCTATTTAGGTATTTTATGGTGCTCATCAATGCTTCATCAAAATGGTCGCACGTATATTTATTGTCTACGAGAAACCACGCTTTTGCAAAGCTAATCTCAGTAGATAATTAAAATTAAGAATAATTTCTCTGATCATCATGTGAAGTCCATCAGAATGGACAATACAGAAGAATTTGCTTTGAAGGAATTTGATATTTACTCTATGGTAATGGGAATTAACGTTGAGCATTCCGTACCGCATGTCCACACCCAAAATGGACTAGCAGATTTTTACAGAACTGTAATGTATCAACTAAATATTGGGGACACGCAGTCCTGCACGCAGCAACTCCCATCAACTTTAGACCATCGGCATATAACATTCATTCACTTATGCAACTAGCGCAAGAGTCAGCACCGAAATTTTTTCATCTCCGCAGACTTGGTTGCAAGGTTTATGTACCTATACCACCACTATAGCGAACTGCAATGGGCTCTCTCCGAAAGTCTGAAATATATATGGGTTATGAGATATCATCCATAATCAAGTATTTAGAGCCTATGACTGGAGATTTGCATGCAGTCCTATTCGCTGATAGTATAATTGATGAGGGTATTTTCCTGTCATTAGGGAGAATAAATCAACCCCTTAATAAAAAATATCAAGAAATAACGTGGCAAGCCACGGGAATCCATGTACATGACCCGCGCACTAGTGAAGCAAATAGAGAAGTCCACAATATAATTGAAGTCGAGAAGATAATTGATTTGCATGCATTAATGAATCAACTACGTGACCACTTTAGTGATTTGAAGAGCATGACCAAGTTGCACATGCCTGCACGCAATGCACCGGAGAGGGTTGTAATAGCAAAGAAATTTGAAGGTATCCCTAATCATATCCAAAGTGCTCAGAAATGGTCGAGAACTCTGGCTCCTCGAATTCCAAGTAACTGGGGACACCTGGTGAAAAAAAAAGATAAGAAAGACTTGGCACAGCCGATCACCGAAGCTCCTCAGAACTAGAAGGGGAGCCAAATGAGACCTGGCACCAGTATGGATCCTCTAGGAAAGACATACCGGATTTGAATATTCTCACGAAGGGAGATATCAGCATGAATGTGTGCGCACACATCGGAGCTGAAAAAGTTAAAGAGACTTGCCCCCGTAATTGGAAGCAACAGTGGGCAAGTAGAAGCATTACAAAATCGCCCCATGAAGAAATAACTATAGACTATGTGACTATGGGAGAATCTATGAACATGACAACAGACAATGTCGACATTTATTTTGCAAAAAAAATTACCACAATCATCGATCTTGATCCAGAGTCTGCATCACTCGCTGGATGTAAGAAAATATCAGATTGGGAAGATTGGAAGAAGGCAATAGTGACTAAATTGTTATCTCTGAATAAAATAGAGGTGTTTGGGTCTGTAAGTCGCACGCCTCCCTATGTGCACCCTGTATGGTATAAATGAGTATTTGTTCGAAAGAGAAATGAAAATAATGAAGTTGTAAGGAAAACTTATTGCACAAGGTTTCACTTAACGTCCAGTAGTTGATTATGAATAAACCTATTCCCCGATCATTAGCGGAACTAACTTTAGATATTTAATCGCAATGGTAATAAACTTGAATTTAGAAATAAAATTGATGGATATGGTAATTGCATACCTTTATGAAAATTTAGATTCAGATATTTATATGAAGGTACCTGAATGTATCCCTATCCCAAACTAAGATAGAGCAAATAGAAATCTGTACAGCGTGAAACTCAGAAAATCACTGTACGGACTTAAGCAATCAGGCAGGATGTGGTACAATCGTTTGAGCGACTTTCATTGCAAGAAAGGTTGCACAAACAATTGGAATTATCCCTATGTATTTATACGACGACCCCATGATGGATTTCGTATAATCTCAGTGTATGTAGATGGTCTGAACGTCATTGGAACTCTGAAAGGTATTAAGAAAGCAAGCTCTTACCTGAAGTCAGATTTTGAAATGAAAGATTTGGGTAAAATGAAATATTGCCTAGGCATGCAGCTTGAGCATACCCCTGGAGGGATATTACTACATCAGTCAGCCTACACTCAAAAGGTATTAGAAAGGTCCATCTTTAAAAAAGCATACTGTTCGAAAGTGCCAATGTTCGGGGATCCTTGCAGCAAGACAAGGATCCGTAGAGACCTAGAGAAGACGGAGAGGAAGTTCTGGGACCGAAATTCCCGTACTTAAGTGCAGTAGGAGCACTCATGTATTTAGCAAACTGTACTAGGCTGAATATTACATTTGCCATAAACCTATTAGTAAGGTATAGTGCAGAACCAACCAAAGGAATTGACATGGAATAAAGGACATCTTCCGATAGCTCCAAATAAGCAAAGACATTGGTCTATTCGGCAGAAAGAACCAAGACCTAACTATGAATAGCTATGTAGATGTCGGGTACCTGTCGGACCCGCATACAACCAAGTCGCAAGCAGGCTATGTATTCCTGTGTAGTAGAACTACAATTTCATATCTAAGCAAAGTCTTGTATCGACTTCGACGAACCACTCGAAAATCATAGCACGCCTCACGAGAATATGCTTGGCTTCGACAGATGATTCACCACATCTAGCAATCGTGTGGTTTGAATACTGCGCAAACTCCCACTATTATCTATCAAGGTAATACAACATGTGTTGCATAAATGTAGATGAGTTATGTGAAGAGTCAACTCACAAAGTATATCAACTTCAAGTTCTTCTATGCTCTTGAATTGGAAAATATGTACAAAATTAAAGTATTGCATACTAAGTCATGTGAAAATCTTACATATTTATTCACTAAGTCACTTCCATCATCTAGCTTTGAAATATGCATACGTGGAATTGGAATGATGGGACTTAGAGAAGTGCAGAATTCAGGATGAGAATATTCATGAACTCATTATTGAAACTTGATCACGAATTTCGAATACCCAAAGAGTAAATCAGAGAGATTAAATAAAATTAGGTGGATTGTACTATTTTTCGCTTGACGAGTTTTTCTAAAGTTTATCGGCTAAGGTTTTTAATGAGGTAATTCGTGCAACGCAGTAGAACGTGTATCATGTACTCTTTCTCTAAATTATCTCCACTGTGTTTTTATGTAGTTTTGACGAGACATGAACATATGAGGATAAGTGCCCAAGGGGGAGTGTTAGAAAACCATGGGCTTGGCCCAGCAGCCGGTCCATAGATGGGCATCCCATCTAAAACCCTAATAGAGTCTATAGTCTATAAACAGGGGGTGCTAGTCATTGTAAAATACTTATCATGTGAAGAGAAATAAAGAAAAGAAAGAAGTCATCTCATATCTCTGTGTTAATCTACTATTTATTTTTGTATTGTTCTGCGGGATTCTACGCTTATCTACGAGATGAACAATTGGATTGAACTCATCAGCGACGGCTCCTCAACAGAATAATCCAGAAAAGAAAATCGCTTGATCTTGAGTTTAGTGTAGAGAATGTTGTGGAAACAGATAGAGGGTGATGTGTCGACAAAAAGATAGGGAGCTTATCATCACAGTCGACGGCACTGTCATCCGGCTGGCTCCCGTGGTTAGCAAAAGCACGACCGTCTGGCTCTGAGTCGGCCGCAGGGCACTGGTGTCTTGATCCTGCGGACCACCCTCCCCGAGGGCGTACAACTCAAAATCGGCGGGTCTCGGAGGCGGGGCTATGCACGGCCTTTTCCTCTCGGCCTTTTCCTCTCGTCAAGAGCACGAACAGCATCTGCATGCGGGCATGGCCTGATGAGGACATCGACCCTAAGGATACAACCACTGCTTCAACCTGCTGCACTGCATCCTCTACTTCCTTTACTTCACCAACATCTTCTCCAATTGGACTTTCGGCTAATGCAATGCCATATTACCCAATTAGATCGAGCTACGTCTACATGCCATGGTGCTACGTCTACATACCATGGTACTATGTGTACATGCCATGGTGCTACTACATGTGCCAAGCAGGAGTTCAAGCTGGATACATTTTGGTCAGATCAGTTCGGAATCAGCCTGATAGCACCAACTTAAAACAGATATAACTTTTGCAAACGGAGTCCGATTCGGCTGTTCTTGGGCTTGTTGGAAAGCTAACGACGATATCTTTCCAACGGATCCAGCCTCACCTCCAAATTCCTTCTGTAGACTTTGGAATCATCAAAAGAAGGTGCTATATCACTAATTTGGGCCGATTTGGGCCTTGTAATCGTACCGGAATTGGCCCATATGCCGCCGGCCCACCTGGGGGCGTGATTACTGTTCATGTGAACAGTAATTCGTGCCTTTAGTCCCACCCCTCTATTTCTTTTAGATTTGTGGTTCCTCATCCCCTATTTAAGGAGGACGACTCTCTAGTTTCCTTGGATTTTGTTTAGTTAAAAGTTAGCCTTGTTGCAACTTTGTGTATTGGCTTGTGTCGACTAGACCAACCATAATACCGCTTTTCGAAATCCCAATTTTAATATTTCAATCTTTATTTGCAATTTCAGATTGCTTTATCTTGTTCTTGCGTGCTTCTTCGGTGTATGCAGGAATCGACCTTCGTGGTTAGGTCAACCGGGTATTCGTGCATGGTTGATAACGACTTGTCGATCAGTTCAGCGATTGCGTGGTTTCGAGCCTTGCGTGTTCATAGCCAGGATCGTCATGGCCCGTCGAGATGGCCGTGGCCTCCAGGAGGAAGGCCGCGACGACGACGAACCAGGCCATTTGAGACTTGTCTGGTGTTACTCTTCGCTTGTTTTCGTATTTTGGAGGCTTGTTGCGCGAGTAACTGTGTGTTGGGATCAGCGATTTATAGATGGGGAGGTACGTTCGTAGAGTAAATGCAATTGAAGGTAAGGCATGCACAATGGTATAGGTAATTGTTATCTATAGTATCTTTCTATGGTATCTGATAGCACTAAAGACAGTTTCTACGATGTATTATCTTTTTATATGTTTCTACATACAGTTACTTTATGTACAATGTATCTTATTTCTCGTGTTACGGTCGATTACTGCATGAGAGACGGTATAATTCTCTATGCTCTTCCCTCTTCTCTACATCATCTAATGTTCTATCGTGTAAAGCCTTACCTACAATTGATTCACACTATTTTATATGCTTTGAAGAATGGAACATGTTCGCTCCCGCATGACTAGTGGAGTTGTAAGTGCCATGGACACAGTTAAACGAAAACTTTCTTTTGCTATGGCCAACCTATGGCCCACGCACAAAAAATAAAATTCCAGCCCCACTAGGGGAGAAAACGTAAGCAGGCCGTATGTAATCACTGGGCTGATTCTCCCGGAGACCTCCGGCTCGGCGCACCCCGTGCGCGCAGGCGCAGGGCCGAAGCCCCCGCAGCCGGCCAGCGCCCACGTGTTGCTCAGCCTCCTCGACCGAATTCGAATAGTCCGTTTTATTATCGTATATCTGTATCCGGATGGCATTGAATGTGTTTAAGAAAAATTGTATTGTAAAATGTATACGAATCCGGATAGTATTCGGGTTTTTTTTCGAATACAAATACTAATGTAATATAAAAAATAAAGTTGAATACGAATACAGATAATATTTAGATTCGATGGTTTTATTTCTCTGATCATCTACTCTACTAACATTTTTGTGTGTGTTGTGTTACCATGTTGTTTGTGGGAATACATATGTAACTCTATGTATTGGAAATCTTTTCGTAGATGTTTGGAATTTAAACTTCTTGTGTGAAACTTCATCGTATTTTAGGATATTCGAATTCAACTGAATTCAACAAGTATTCGATTCGCATTTGTATTCGTTACAACATTCGATTCGTATTCACATTCATATTCACACTCGCATTCGTATAAAAAATACTAATACAATTCGATTCGTTTTCACCCTAACCGTTCGTACGTAAACTTTTCTTCAGTCGTGCGCTCCTCTCTACCGGTTCGCTTCCCCCGGCCGGACGCGGTATGGTGCTGCGCCTTCTTCCGTCCCGCCACTGCCCCTGCCTACCACGCCCGCGTTCGGCCGTGAAGGTTGTGGTTACCGTACGTCCGCATGCGGGTTCAAATTCGAAGTGTGGTTGCCGTGGGACATGCACGCACCGTGGAACAGGCAACTTTTGCCAAAAACCATGAGTTGTATATGCGATGTTTAGCATAGTGTGGCGCGCAAACTGAACGTTTTTCACGGAAAGTTAAACTTGACTAAATTGAGCAAAGTGTGGCGTTGAACCCAACACGCCCTAAAGCACGTGCTACCATACGGGAAATGTTTCCTTAATTTTGGACTGTACAGGTGCTACCATTGAGAATTAATTCCAGCAGTATTTAAATGAGAAATATCATATAAACATGTGATGTATTCATGTCAATTAAACAACATAAAATGTTCAATAGATGGAACATGTAAACATACAAAATAAGCATATTGCTTAGATTTTAGATGTTTATCGAGCTTCTCAAGATGAAATCTTACCCTCCTCACCACTTTTATCTATACTCTTTATAAATTAGATATGACAACAAATCAAACTTTAAGCTTAAAAGAATGCTTTACTAATATATCAAGAAATATATCATAAACAGTGAGTTATATTTTCACCCAACAAAGGATAGAAATAGCTTGACAGTGCGATAAAACACAATTTCAGCACTTCAAACTTTCGGTAACCAGAGGGCCAAGTAAACCTCGATTCAAAAACTGAAGTCACAAATCAGCATTTATTGATTGTTGCCAACAGAGGGTCAAGAACATCACAAAACAAGAATCAGTCAAATACTGAAGGACCGAAATGGCAACAGAGGGGGGGGAGGGTGAATGGTGCCTAAAAATTAATACTCCCATTTACTGTATTTAAACAAGCCTACAAAGATCTCTGGAGATCTAAAGAAAGTAAATGAAGCAAGATCAAATAACAAAAACAAGCCTCGGCCGTTTCTTCCGAAATCGGAAGCTCGGCCAAGAAGGTGCGGAAGCTCGCTATGTAGTTCCGCGGTGTATGGCGCGAAGTTCCGCTAGCGGTACTTCATTGTATAAAATCGGAAGCTCCGATTATCCTGACCTAAGAACAGAACGCTCGGGTTTTTGCTCAAAAATCCAAACTACTTTTGATCTGTTGTTCTTCTCTGGTCAAGTTTCACATGATATCATCCTAAGCAACATCTTGACCATATTGAGAAGAAGTTGCTAGCAAAGGTTCAACAAACAAAGCAAAATCGGGTTTCTTGAGGAATACAAAAGAAAGACCAAAACCCGTGAATCGAGATATTCTTAGATTATTAGCTCATGAAACATTGAGGATATATTAGCAATATCAAAACGACTCTATCTCTCAAGTTTCATGCACTCTCATAAGATAAATCAAAAGATACACGAACCCTAGATATTCAACGTAAAACAAAGTGAGAGGAAGAGTTGCAAAATCAAGTAATCAAAACCTCAGATTTCATTGGATTGAAACAAGGATTACAGAGATAAAGCAAAGAGGAATGATTACAATAGATTTCAGTTCGTACATTCCAACTCAAACACTCTCCAAAAAACAAAACAAACTCTCCAAAGCAAACCTAATTTTATCTCCAGAAGTGCCAACCCTAACTCTGTGGTTCTCCCTATTTATAGCCTTTGCTAATGGGCCTCCAACCCAAGAAGCCCGCTATCCGAACGGAACCGCCTCCACTTTTGCCGCTGCGAAAAGACCCTTCGCCCCTTGCGCACTTTCTCGAAGCCTCCGTACACCTTGCTGTCCTTGACACGCAACCACCTCAAGATTCACGCCGTCTTGACACATCCGACCGTTCGACCTCAACGCGCGCTGCGCCTAGTCCGATCACCTCGTGTCTCACCACGACTTCGCCTCGATGTCCTGCGATCAACACAGACAAAAACACATCACATAGCATTGCACAATATCATAGCATCAACATTTGTATAAGACTCAAACTCATACGAATCAAAATCACAAAATATCCTTCTACGCGATTTCGACACAATCGGAAGTTCCGCGACTTTACCTTGCGGAAGTTCCGATTTCTAACGTCCGCACTTGTCGGGATTATCGGAAGTTCGCGCTTTACCTTGCGGAAGTTCCGATTTCGAACGTCCGCACTTGTCGGGATTATCGGAAGTTCGCGCTTAACACTGCGGAACTTCCGATCTTCTAACATCCGCCTTTCCGCATTTTCAAATCCGATTACCATCTCGGAGGAACACTCAATGTCGGTATTATCGGACACTCGCTACCCCTTGTGCGGAAGTTCCGATTTCCTTCATAGAACTCAAAACCCCGTAAATCGAAGTTCCTATTTCCAACGCGGTAGTTAGATTATCGGAACTTCCGCTCCATACACAATGTAGTTCCGATTTCCGATTCAAAGACGAAGCAGTCCATATCGAAAAACTCAACTCTCAACCTATTCAACCACGATGTCAAATACTCATCACTCGAGTGGAGGACCTCTCACATGGTCTCTCAATCTCCCCTTGATGAGTATATTGACAATCACCAAAAAGCATAAGATGAGTTTGAGTTTAAAGTCAACCAAGGTCTAAACAAGAGAAGTTAAGCTCAAGACCATGTTGACAAAAGAGAAAGACTTGAGATGAGATGAAAGAGCAATTTTCGCACAAAACTCAAGGCTTTTCTCCAGAAGGCTTTTTCTCTCCAAAATTCTCCCCCTTTGGCAATAAAATCATCAAGATGTAGAAAAGGGAGGAAAAGACTATATGAGATTCATTTTAAGCATTAGGAGCCATGTAGATTATCCAAAATGACTATTTAAGTATTACACCAAGCCATAACACAGAAGAATGCTATCAAGATCATGACAATTGATGTATAGAAAAGCTAAGCCAGAAAGTCCATAATTCTGATTAATGATCCAATTCTTTAGCAAGTCAAATAAACCAAGATTGAAGTCTAGCTAAAGATATCCAAGGATGATACAAGCCATGCCAAATAATCTAAGTTGAACCAAGAAGACTCATATCGAACAGTTTAGAGTGCTACCAGTTGAAGAAAGACTCATTTTATCCAGAACTTGGTCTTTTTAATGATAAACAATTTTAGCACATTTTTCTTTTTCTGAAGGCTTTTTATGGTTTTATCTCAGTAAAGCAAGCTCTGGACTAGGTGCCATCCACAACTGCCTCCTGAGCTTCAACCATTTTTCAAATTGTAACCATGTGCTAGATCCCAAGCCTTATGCGACCACTCCAAGCAACAGACTTAAGGAGGTGATCTTAGGTCATCCAAGGCTCCCCCTGAGTTCATGCCTAGTGCAATGGCAAGCAGTCTCATGAGAAAGATTTGGTGAGATCAGTTTTTTCGCACAAATGAGATCATTTTTGCTTTTGTAATTTTTAGACCAGCGATTAAAGAGAAGTCAAGTTTCTTAACAAACTGACATAGCTTACTCAACAGTTCAATGGAGATTCAAGACTCAACTCAGCCTACTTGACATGGCGAAAAACATAAAAGGATAGCTTCAACCAAATTAGTCTCAAGAGCTATTATGACAAGATTTTAATTCAAGTTTAGCATTTTTAATCACTTTAGCATGGCAAAGACTAAACTACACATAAAAAGTCATGATAGATCTAGCAGTTTTAGCATAAATCATGGCAAGAAGTAAAACAGTGAAAACAGATCATAAAGGATAATAAGCAAGGCTCCATTTGATTATAATGCAATGCAGGATGAAATGCACGAAAATCTAGATTCCCTTCAGAATGAGATGCATCTTATAATTCAGGTTGAGTTATGACAAATTTAAGAACTGGAATAACCAAGATGAACTCCCCCTGAACCAAAAGAACAAAAATAAGAATCTGATAAGAGAAACAGAAAAGACAGTCCTTTAGAGCATAGAAAAGATATAGAGAAAACTATCGCTCAGACATGTTCTTATCTACCCCATATGATTCTAGGACTATCAGCTGATCAACTCATACACTAAGGAGCAAACACTGTCCCTGTCTACCCAAGGGTGGCCCGACCCCTGCTAGAACCTATAAGAAGTGAGTAAGCTCTACTTAGAGAAGGAAAAGACAGCTAATAAGCAGCATCCTAGAAGCACAAGATAAGAAATAGCAGTCAAAGCAATTTGGCAAGAGAACCACTCTAACCTATGCTGGAAGGACTTCGACCCGAAATATTAAAAGAAATGTAACCAGAAAGGAGTAATAGTATAATATAATATAATACAGTAGTAGCACAAAGCTCCCCTCACAACAGTCCGTAAGGACAAACCACCCCAAGCTCTCCCCGCAGAGCTGAAAACCGAGAGCTGTCCAGAGGCTTAGTGAAGATATCAGCCAACTGGTGCTCACTCTCACTGGCGGAGCACAATGTCACCCTTCTCTACATGGTCTCGAAGAAAGTGATATCTGATATCAATATGCTTGGTCCGAGAATGTTGCACTGGGTTCTTGGCAATGCAAATCGCAGACGTGTTATCACAAAAGAGTGGAACGCAGTCGATAGATAACCCAAAATCCTGCAGGGTCGAGACCATCCAAAGCACTTGGCTACAGCAACTGGCTGCAGCAACGTACTCGGCCTCTGCAGTGGACTGCGCAACACCGGATTGCTTCCTTGACGACCAGGAGACAAGAGAAGTGCCAATGAATTGGCAAGTGCCAGAAGTGCTCTTCCTATCTATCCTACAGCCAGCAAAGTCTGCATCGGAGAAGGCTCTAAGAGATAGACAAGAAGAGGAAGAGTACCAGATGCCATAGTCAATGGTAGCTCGAAGGTACCGAAGATCGTTTCACCGCCGACGATGAGATACGCGAGGAGAAGCTCAAAGCCGAGCACAAAGACACACGTAAAAATGTATGTCCGGTCTCGAGGTGTGAGGTACAAGAGAGAGCCAATCATGCTCTGAACTCCTTTTGGTCAATGAGTTCGCCGTCTTCATCCGGATCCAGCATTTGTAGATGCCATCGGAGTTGATATCGGCTTTCCATCATTCATGTCGAAACGCGGGAGGTCTCGAGTGTATTTGCCTTGATGAAGAAAGGTACCCTCCCGAATCTGTTTGATTTGGAAGCCAAGGAAGAAGCTCAACTCGCCCATCATGCTCATTTCAAACTCCGAGCTCATGACACGGAAAGCGGGAAGCGAGCATGCGAGGAGCCGCTAAAGATAATGTCATCCACATAGATCCGACGAGCGTAAGATCGGTGCCAAGGCGGCGGATGAACAAGGTCTTGTCAATTTTACCCATCTCAAAACCATGGCTCGTGAGATAGGACTTAAGCCTTTCATACCAAGCTCGGGAGCTGCTTGAGTCCATACAAAGCTTTGGAAAGCTTTGTAGACATGGTTAGGGTATTTAGGGTTCTCGAAACCGGAGGTTGTCGACATAGACTTCTTCCTCAATAAGGCCATTGAGGAAGGCACTCTTGACATCCATCTGGTAAAGCTTGAAACCCTTAGAAGCCGCAAAGACAAGCGAGATTCTAATGGCTTCAAGTCTTGCTCTGAGGGCAAAGGTCTCTTCAAATCTAGACCCTCAACTTGAGAGTACCCCGAGCTACCAAACCTAGCCTTGTTTGAATGACTAACCCATCTTCACTTTGCTTGTTCTTGAACACCCATTTGGTCCCAATGATATTGTGACCTTGAGGGGCTCAACAAGGGACGGACCTTGTTTCTTTCAAAGTTTTCCAACTCCTCATGCATGGCGTTTGTCCAAGACTCGTCGGATAGAGCATGACAAATATCTTTGGGCTCAAATGAGGCGACAAGCGCGAGAATGGAGGCAGAAGAGAGACAAACCACTTTGGAACGTGTGACACGCTCAAAGAGGTCTCCAATGATCCGCTCTGAAGGATGGTCCTTTTGGATGTGTCTTGGAGGTCCAGGTGAGATGAAGAAGTGGCCTCTACCTCATTAGCGAGATGAGATAGGAGCAGAGCCACTAGCTTGAAGAAGCGAAGGTAAGGGCCGATCTCCTCGAGGCTGTGGAAGAAGGCACCTCAAGAGGAGGAGGAAGAAGCTGGATCGTAGACATCCTCATCTCCGTCTTCCTCTTCGTCCACAAAGATGGACTCGGTGCTCTAGAGAACACGAGATATCGGGCCTAGTCCCGGTGGCCTCATCGAAGGTCACCTCACGAGTTTCTACCATTTTACTAGACTCGCAGCCTGGACTCTATAGGCACGAGAAGAAGTCGAGTAACCCGGAAAGATCCCATCACAAGATCGTGACTCGAACTTATCTAGGTTCCTGGACTTGAATAAAACACTTGCAACCAAACACACGAAAATGCGAGGCTGGGTTTCGCCCATATCTCAACTCATACGAAGTGCGATGCAAGAGTGCCCAAGAAAAACTCATTAGAAACATGACAAGCGGTAGCAATTGCCTCACCCAAAACTTCCTAGGTGTAGAGTACTCATCAAGCATCGTCCCGCCATCTCGACCAAGGTGCTGTTCTTCCTCTCCACAACGCCATTTTGTTGGGGGCGTATGGAGGCGAGCGGTGCTCTACACTGCCTCACCACGAAACTCTCAAAATAGGAATTCTTGAACTCGGTGCCATTATCACTGCGAATTGCTCGTAATGCACAGGAGCTCAACAGAAAGCCTACTAAAAGACCGCGAAAAGAGTAAGCGTCTCATCCTTCGAGGCTAAGAAAAACACCCAAGAGTACCTCGAGAAGTCATCGACCACAACAAGAATATACCACTTCCTCCCGCCGATCAACTCGAGTGGACCAAGCAGTATCCATATGGAGCGCTTGTCACAGTGCATCGATCATTATCCTTTATGTTGGAGAGTGAGGAGCAACAACCATCTTGCCGTCTTGGCATGGAGAGCAAACTAGATCCTTGACCATCTTGAGTTTTGGCAACCCACGAATGAGATCGTGGCACGACTCGTGTCAAATGATCAAAGCCTATATGACCTAGTCTCCTATGCCGAAAGTCAAATCACGGATTGAAGCAATTAAACAGGAGAGGATCACGTAAGACTCGGAAAAATCAGCACGAAAGATCCTCCCATATCGAAATCCATAAACTAGACTACAGAAGAATCAAGAATTTTGCAATTGTTTTTCTTAAAGCTCACCTCGAAACCGTCATCGGAAGTCGAGAGGCCGAAAGCGATTATCTGCAGCTTACTTACTAAGGCAACATCTTTTAAAATAAGCGAATCATTAATGCTCACTTGTACCTTTAGCGATGACGCGCCCAAAAGAAGCATCTCCAAAGTGATTGTCTCATTACCGAGCACGGGCTAGGAAGAAAACCAACGAGAATCTCGGTCATATGGCGAGAACAACCGAGTCTACAATCCGGACCTTTCCTTCCCGGCCGCGACCACTTCGAGTCAAACAAAGAGTGAAGTCTCGAAGATCGGGTGAATCAGCGATGATTTGGGCACCCAATCTTGAGTAACACGAGCAGATGAAGTAGTCAAGCAAGACTGACCTCTATCTACCCTACGCTCTCTGTCACTCAACAAGTCAAAAGATCTCAGCCTGTTGCTGGATCCGACTGCTATGGGAGAGCGAGTCGAAGTGCCAGTAACAAGCTGATCTCGCCGCGGGTAGCTATCTCGAAAGGAAAAACGAGATCTACCCTCGGGACGACGGAGATTACGACCAAAGGGAGCATGAGGATGAAAATCGAAAACTTCGGAAAAACCAAGTCCTCGATGCTGCCCAAAATCATCAGATGGAACAAACCTAGACCTCGTGTTGGTCTTAGGTGCACTCAAGATCTGGGGCTGACCCTGAATGTGCCTAAGAAACTCAACACGGTCTCTACGCGCGATCTTGGCGCGCCTGAAGCAATGATCAACTAAATGTCCATCTTTCTGACAGAAGGTGCAATGATACTTCGCCTTCTGAGGGGCCGAAGCTGCAGATGGAATCACCTTGCTGTCAGAAATCCTTTGAACAAAGCCCGCTGACTCAAAATTGACTTTCTCAGTCCTGGGCTTAGTTTTGATCACACCTGGTGCTATGGTTTTGAGCACGACAGGTGGATGCTTCCTCATATCCTCATGGATATCATATCCTAGACCCTGATTAAATCTGCAAATTTTAGATTTGTCTAGAATGAGATTGAGCTTCTTCTTGCCTCCTACAAACCTCTCGAGAGTGTTCATAAGATACCGACACTCCCGAAAGAGAGAGGTGCAAGAAGAGCAGGGGAAGAAGGGACAGCAGAAGGTAAGGGAGCGAGAAGAAGAACCAACAATGAGGAAAGATTGGCTTGTGCACGCACGGTAGACTTTGAAACGATCCTCATGCTAATGATTGGTTCACGTTGCTGGCGTCTCTACCAAACCCTTAGACTTCTTCCCAAAGACACACAATACAAGCGGATGATTGTGTCTCTAGAAGGTCCTTAGTTAGCTTCACATATTTTTATCCAAAGCAATCAAATCACATTTTAGTTTATTACATTGCTTACATGGTGAGCTAACAAGATCCTTAGAAGCATCTTGAGCCAATTTATTCTTGTGATCAATCATTTCTTGAAAGCGCTTAGATCTGATTCTAGTTCAACAGTTAACTTAGGACAGTTTAAACAAGAAACAATAGGCTCTAGTAGCGCAGACTTGAATTCAACAATTTTGTGATCTCGCCGTTTAGGTTCATCTTGAGATTATTACAATTTTCACAAGTTTCAGGCGGATCAAGCAACATGGTATAAAGACCTCTAAGCGAATTGTCCTTAACCTCACATGAGGTGCAAGCATAGCCTCAATAGTAGTGGATGAAGGAGGTGCTACCCTACTCATCTCTAATTGACAAGAAGGCTAATGTTCTCTACCTTAATCATGTCAAGTTCGGAGGACACACTATCATGCAAGGTCCTTAGTTTTTCCATATCATTAATCAAAGCACAAAGATGTGTCACATTCATCACGAGAGGAGCGGATGTAAGTAAAGTAAGCTCCGTGATAATCTAACTACTTCCTTCTCCAACTCAAAGACACTTAGCCCTAGACTTAGCATGAAATCTACCTAGCTTAAGAAAAGCATCATTGTCTGGTCATAAGTGGGACTAACCTCATCGAGTCGGAGTGGCTCATTGTCGCTCGATTCGCCCGAGGGCCATGAAGCACATTGGGAGAAGTTCTTTGTCGTCCTTGGGATCATGATCGTCCTTCCCATCATCGTACTCCACCCTCCACCTCGCCGGTGTCCGGTTCGTCGAGGCGGTGAGGACGCGATGGAGCAACTTCTTTGCCTTCCCAAAGTTGCGGAACTTCTTCTTGCCTTGATCAGTCTTTGAGGGCTTCGTGTTGCGGTTCTTGTCGATATAGTCGTTCTTGCTTGGACCGCCATAGTCACCTTTGCCCTTCCCAAGCTTGGGACAGTTTGCTCGGATGTGGTTGGGGCGGCACACTCGAAACAAATCACAGGACCTCCTCTTTTACCATCCCTCCTCCTCTTGTAAGCATGAGAAAACTTAGAGCTAGGAGGGCTAGCTGTTCATCCTCAAGTCGCTCTAAGCGATCATCGTTATGTCACAGAGCAGACTAGGGAGAACCCACGATCGACTCGAAGAAGATCCGAAGTGGGATCATGACTAAAGCCATCGATCGTGACTTGACCTTCGAGAGACAATGTCAATCTCGTGAGTCTTGAGACACGAGTAAAGCGCATCAAGAGTCGGTCGAGAGGTCCGTGCTATCTTTGATGGTAGTCACTTTCATCTCCCAAACACGAAGATCAAGTGCGAAAGCATCGTCGGCGTTATCCGAGTCGGGGTATGTAAGACCGACCGCTCGGAGGTTGCTCAAAATCTTGTGAAAACGCGAAAAGCACTCGTCAAGAGATTCACCAAACAAGCATCTCAAATTTCTTGTATTCACGCTTGAACTGGTCTTGTCGAACCGTCTTAATCTGGGTGGTGCCTCATGGTATGCATCGAGGTCACCCGGATGTAAGCGTAAATCAAATGAGAAATGCGATCAAACTCATACGCTCAAACCACGAATGATAATGTTCCTTGCCTTAGCATTTGCCTCAACAGGGCATGTTTCCCACATTGATGTTTTCATCGGCAGAACAAACAAATCTAACCTTCACCTTTCTCCGGATGGCATACCCCGAGCACGGATGTAAGTTTCAATTCGGCTCTTCCGAAGGGGTAATCCAGCCATCAAAGACTGGAGGCTTGGTGGAATACTTGTCCGTTGCCATGGCTCAACCGATAGGTTAAGATCTATAAAGAAGAGCTAACCGCTCGATACCAATTGAAGGACCAAAATGGCAACAGAGGGGGTGAATGGTGCCTAAAAATTAATACTCCCCTTATTGTATTTAAACAAGCCTACAAAGATCTCGGAGATCTAAAGAAAGTAAATGAAGCAAGATCAAATAACAAAAACAAGCCTCGGGCCGTTCTTCCGAAATCGGAAGCTCGGCCAAGAAGGTGCGGAAGTTCCGCTATGTAGTTCATGATGTATGGCGCGAAGTTCGCTTAGCGTATTTCCACGTATAAAATCGGAAGCTCGATTATCCCGATCAAGAAACGAGCGCTCGGGTTTTGCTCAAAATCAAACTACTTTTGATCTGTTGTTCTTCTCTCGGTCAAGTTTCACAGATATCATCCTAAGCAACATCTTGACCATATTGAGAAGAAGTTGCTAGCAAAGGTTCAACAAACAAAGCAAAATCGGGTTTCTTGAGGAATACAAAAGAAAGACCAAAACCCGTGAATCGAGAGATTCTTAGATTATTAGCTCATGAAACATTGAGGATATATTAGCAATATCAAAACGACTCTATCTCTCAAGTTTCATGCACTCTCATAAGATAAATCAAAAGATACACCGAACCCTAGATATTCAACGTAAAAACAGTGAGAGGAAGAGTTGCAAAATCAAGTAATCAAAACCTCAGATTTCATTGGATTGAAACAAGGATTACAGAGGTAAAGCAAAGAGGAATGATTACAATAGATTTCAGTTCGTACATTCCAACTCAAACACTCTCCAAAAACAAAACAAACTCTCCAAAGCAAACCCTAATTTTATCTCCAGAAGTGCCAACCCTAACTCCAGGGTTCTCCCCTATTTATAGCCTTTGCTAATGGGCCTCCAACCCATTAAGCCCGCTATCCGAACGGAACCGCCTCCACTTTTGCCGCTTTGCGAAAAGACCCTTTCGCCCCTTGCACACCTTCTGGAAGCCTCCCGTACACCTTGCTGTCCTTAACACGCAACCACCTCAAGATTCACGCCGTCTTCGACACATCCGACCGTTCTGACCTCAACGCTGCCTGCGCCTAGTCCGATCACCTCGTGTCTCGCCACGACTTCGTCTCGATGTCCTGCAGTCAACACAGACAAAAACACATCACATAACATTGCACAATATCATAGCATCAACATTTGTATAAGACTCAAACTCATACGAATCAAAATCACAAAATATCCTTCTCTGCACAGTTCGGACACAATCGGAAGTTCCGCACTTTACCTTGCGGAAGTTCCGATTTCCAGAACGTCCGCACTTGTCAGGATTATCGGAAGTTCCGCGCTTTACCTTGCGGAAGTTTCGATTTCCGGAACGTCCGCACTTGTCAGGATTATCGGAAGTTCCGCGCTTAACACTGCGGAACTTCCGATCTTCGGAACATCCGCCTTTCCAGATTTTCAAATCCGATTACCATCTCAGAGGAACACTCAATGTCAGTATTATCGGACACTCCGCTACCCCTTGTGCGGAAGTTCCGATTTCCTTCAGCCGAACTCAAAACCCTGGTAAATCGGAAGTTCCTATTTCCAACGCCGGTAGTTCCGATTATCGGAACTTCCGCTCCATACACAGCGGTAGTTCCGATTTCCCTGATTCAGCACAGAAACAGTCCATACCGAAAAACTCAACTCTCAACCTATTCAACCACGATGTCAAATACTCATCACTCAGAGTGGAGGACCTCTCACATGGTCTCTCAAATACATTATAGACTAATGCAACTGAACCACTAAAAATATCAGAGCCGATAGCTAGAGATGAAAAAACAACAGTAAACAAATCAATTAGCTTGATCTAACTGTCAATCCAATTTCATTATATGACAATTATCATCATCAAGCATTAATCCGATCCCACAATAACACTATGCAATATCTCCCTATGCAATATCTCCCGGTGCTAGTATCAACAAAATCAATCACAATTTGAGACTTCTACTAGCACAACACATATACAAAGTGACGCGTAAAATAAAAACAACAATACTCACGATGCGGATGGCACTCAAAGCCATCGAGTAGTAAACCGGGCAAGGCACGCCGAAGGCGCTGACTTAGAAAACTAATCGCCCCGCTGTGCCGCGATGAACGGACATGGTCGTCGGAGATACAATGCCAATCCACAATTCGGGACACACCAAATTTACGAAGTCGAGGTACATAAAATTCCACACAAGAGCCAATCAAAGTACACTAGCTGAATGCACCCACCGAGCACCAGTCACCAGAAAACAAAGTCCTTCCACACCAAGACCAAGCTAGAGCCAACCGGACAAAGTCTCCAAATACGCAAGTGACAACTTCTCCCACATAACACCCAAGGCGCGCAAGAAAGCAACCGATGAGATGCGCAAGGAGGAGAGTCCAAACCTCACCACCAATGACGTCGAGGAAACCACGACGGTGCAGTAGCTCCAAGGCCCCCAAAACCGAAGCCCAATCGGAGGAGAAGAAGAACCACACAAAGAGGGGAAAGCTCACACTTTTTTAGGTTAAAGAAAAGAGGAGAAGCAGGCCACCTTAAGAAGAGGAGGAGAAGGAGGTTGAGCTGCCGCCGCCAACGGCCAAGACGCATAATGCCCCAAGCCACACCCGAGTCGCACGCATCACACTCAGTCAAGTTCCGGTTGCATGCCTCGTTCGGTGAGGGTTGGAGACATTTGTCTCCAACCTTATCCCTCCCTTATCTCAATGACAGGTGTGCCCCGTAACTTCTTTTCTTTTCTATTTCTGCTTTTCACAATTGAGAAATTATCAAAAAAAAACCCTCAAAATACAACAGTCCCCACCAATTTATCCATTTGATAAAAGATACTCACAATCTTGTTTAATATACAGCTGTTCGACGATGGGTACCTTGCGGGTTTGAATCCAAAGCGTAGCAACAAGGACTACGACTCTGCACAGACAAAGGAGGACTTCTCCTTGATCCAATACCTTGGTGTGAGAGTTTTCGCCCAACTTACATTCTGTACTGGGTGGCTTGCCCTTTTCCATCTTGGGTTGGGACGTTACGGTCATGTCCCCGTATCTAGCTCATGAGTACTTAAGAAAGTATATCCATATCTTTCTTTGATCGCGACCTCACGATCATACTCAAGTAGGTGAATTCTTCAGGGAATCCTGTAGGACGATTCACGATGGCATATAGGTATCGAATTCATTAAGAGCTATTGCTCAATCTCCCACGCAAAAACAACACTACAGCTAATGAGACCCTTTAGAAGTACTCTCTAATTCCACACATTTTGTTGTCCTATAGCCTAGTTCACGGGATCCCGATCTACTAGGATAGGTTACCACCAATGCGGACCTTTACAAAGGTATGAGCCACAGTCCCTTTGATGCTGTAAAGATGGCCTTCCGCACCAATCCTTTGGTGAAAAGATCTGCCAAGTTCCTTTCAAACTGAATGTATTCCATAGAAATAACACACGTCTCTCTAGCATGCTTTACTAACTTAAGTCACCTTTTTATATGTTTTGGTGACTTTCATATTGTTCTTCCTACTCTTCACCTTAACTAAAACGGTTTGGTTATCGTGATAGGTTAATATAGCCAGAATTTGCTTTTCCAGCATCGGTAGGTCATAAATGGGTTCTCTAATCCATCCTGCCTCTACAGTCGGTGAGTGAAGTGATACCAACTCAACCTCTATGTTGGACCATGTAAGGATGGTCTGTTTAAAAGACTTCTACGAAACAGCCATACCTGCTATAGTGAAAACATAGCCACTTGTAGCCTTCGTATCACGAAGAGATACATACTATTGTATGAAAACCACAATGACAACGAATGTTGTAGGCTTTTTCGTTTCTAACACAGTTTTAAATTAACCAAAAACATCAACTAGTAGCATTCAAGATGCAAACTGAAGGTTAAATGCGCCCCTTAATACGTTTAACGTTCCACTTAAAAGCCTTGAGCTGTTATCCCAGCTGAATCTATTACACCACCACGCATGCATGCATCTCTGGACCTATATAAGCTCTCGATCGACGAAGAGACACAGACTGGAGGAATTTTTTTAAAATAATAATATATATTTTTAAAAAATAATTACCAAAATAAATAGTTAAGAAAAAAATGACAAAACTAAGGCATGATTGGCGACACAAAGATGTCGTCGTTTCAATTGGCAACAGGGACCTATCGCCTATGGAACAAGGCTCTATCGTCAATTCATCTCTACATCACTAATTGAATTGGCGGCAGAAACTAAATCCCTAAATTGCTCATCTAGAGGGCACATGCCATGGAGAAAGTCTCTATCGCCGACGACAGGCTCCCTGTCGCCAATTGAATCGGCGACAGTTTATAGAATTATAGTTTTATTTTAAAAAAAGACAAATTATTTCTGTATTTTTTAAAAAAATGTATTGTTTTTTTTAAAAAAAAAATCCAGACTGGAGCGGCCGAATTAGCAGTAGTGGTAGATAGCGAATGGTGCACAGTTTATGCCACTCGGCCGAGAAACTGACCCGCTCATGTGATGATGGGTGTGCTTGAGAGCCTGGCCCAAAGATGGGAATGTCTCGAGCGCACTGGCCGCATGCCTCTTTTGAGGTCAGCGGTGTAGCGTGGGAGCGCTGCTGCATACTGCGCACGGATTGGGATGGATCGCAATACGCGGGCGGCTGGATCCCAATTCCCAAGTGCCTTCGCGAAGGCCAGAATGGTGTTTCTTGTCCCCTCCCTCCATTATTCCAAGGACTGCAATAACCTTTTTCATACGAAGCACACTGCACATGGAACAGCTCCTTTTTACTCGGGTGGTCAGGCACCGCCTCGCTGGTGATTTGCAAACTGCAGTAGTACTCGGCGGGGAAGCCGTCCACTCTCCTCATGGCGGGTCGCGAGGAGAGCTTCCCCGTTCTGGCGATTGGACGGCGGTTCGGCGGGAACTTTAGGGGAACCGGTTGGCATTCATGGCCGTGGGCCAGACGCTCAAGGGGGCCTGCCTAGGTGCTGGAAGGCTACCAGCACGAACTACTCGCGCCTATTCCAAATCGTAATGCAATTCTACATGATTAGCATAGCACAAATCTTCTTACGCGATCTCTCATAGGTCACAGCCTAGACTGCACGAACTTTAAAGCAACATATAGTTGGTGCTTAGTTTACATGTCAGGTCACCGGTGGCGGACGTAGGGGTGTCAATGGATCGAATACAAATTGAATATTAGTTTTTTTGTATTCGGATTTTTTAGATTAATATGAATTCGAATATTGTCGGATACGAATATCAATTCAGTCGGATTCGGATATCCTCCTAACTTACATAATTGCAAAATATTTTTAATATTTTATCCTCGTACATAACACACCTAATTATTCTAGTTTATCCATCTCACGTAAAAACATGAATTCATATTAAACTAAAAATACTAATCCAACTAATTAGCCATAGCGCAATAAAATATGTATATTGTTTTATCGAATTCAAATACGAATAGTGCGGATAAAATAACATTTCGGATGACAGAAGTCTATACCATATTCGTATCCATATTTTTTATGCGAATACGAATAGATGTGAAATTATTAATCAGATGAAAAAAAATCTAAACCATATTCACTACCAACCGAATTCGGATGTCGGATAAAACAGATAATTCGAATTCGATTGAAACCCTAGGTGGACACACCACTAAGCGTGCACAGGGGCGCGCACGCTGGCTCTGGCCGCCGCGCCCCTGGAACCCCCCTACTATTGTCGCGTCCGTTTGGTCCTCTCCATGTGCGAAGCACCAGCTGCCGGCAGTGCAATAGTGCAACGCAAGAAAGAAGGAGCGAGCAATAGCCGTGGGGAAGAAGGGTTGGAGCCTGAAGGATATTTGGGCTATTTGGGCCATATTCTTCACATAATCCAATGTTATAGGGCCTATTTTCGCACTTGGTTGCATTAAACCATGTACCAATTATGACTTGAACACAACTCATGAACTTAATCCTCATTCCCCATTCCCTCAAATCCCTAATTCTATCACCATTCCATTTTCGTGCTCATAGCTCACTCACTCTCGACGAGACGGTGGCAACTTTGTGGTCACTCTCGGGCCCCGGTGGCGAACGGGTGACGACGAGGGCAATTGGGGCCGAGCTGTGGCCGGCAGAGGTGCGAGCGCAACTTGGTTGGGCACTGGGGCGCGCGCGGTCGATGGCGACGGTGGGGGCTAGGGTGAGGGGCTAGCAGTGGCGGCGGCGGGGCATCAATCGGCAACAACAGGGAAGGTGAGGTCAGTGCCTCAGTGGCTCTCGGTCTCTGCTCTTTTTTGTTGGACTTGTAAATTGCAACTTTAGTGTTGTCATATAGGATATGTTAAATAGTTAGAATGATTACGTTCTCTAGTCTAGTTACATGTACTCAAAACTCATAGATTCTATAAAATTTGTTATAGATTTGTAAAAGATGGATAAACGAACTTTGCATAGCTATTTTTTGAACAATATAAGTATAAGTACTTCTCGAACCGATGAGAGAACAACTCAATCAAAGAAGTATCAAATTGATTTTAATTCGGGTAACATCATTATCGATCCAGCATAACGCATACCAATTGAAGATCATCCCAATGAAATTAGAGATCAAGTGAGTATGACATATTTGTTGAAGGGTCCAACTCGACCAATCGACCATGTTCCCAAAGAAAATGATGGGTTGTTGGAGATCCTTTCAAGAATCATGGTTCGACAAATTTGATTGGTTGGAATATAGTGTGTCAAAGGATGTCGCCTTTTATTTCTATTACTTTCTTGAAGAGTCTAGCACATCCCCATCTTTTCGGCAATGAAAATTATCAAGACAGACTTGTGCAACAAAATCTCCGATGATTGGCTCAATGACTTGATGGCGTGCTACACTGAAGCGAGATATATCCAAAAACATTGATGATAAAACAATATTGGATCGTTTTCAAAAGACAAAATCTCATAGAATGGACTTGCCTCCTGCTCCTAGTCATAGCTAGTGGCTTCACGGTACGTTCCATGTCATTTTAATGTTTGTAATTGCCCATATTTTTTTGGTTGATTCACTAATTTAACTACTTTTGTTCTACATATTGCTATTTATGGGTATTCAGGGTATTCTATCCATTAGCTACGTACTACGTTAAGTGTATGTCGTAGGGGTGGCCCACCGGCTCCAACAACCCGGTGAAGAGTGCAAGAAGGCCCCCCGAGGAACACAGGTCGGAGGCGCGGCGATGGGCCCACGAGGGTACCAAGTACACCTTCGGGAGGGCCTCAAGGATGCACAGAGACCACTTGGAGGCCTACGAGGGTCCACAGCCGAAGACGCGCCTAGGGGCCCACAGAGGGCACCAGACATACCTTTGGGAGGCCCCGGAGGAGGTGCGAAGGCCACCCGAAAGCAGCAGAGCACCACGGATCCAGGAACGAGGAGACCCTGGGGTGGGCGCCGAAAGGTGCCGGGGCACCCGCATGGTGCGAAGGGAGAAGAGCATCGGTGGACCGCATACCAACCGGATAGACCAAGACAAGAGGGTTCACCATAGACCGAAGACTACGCGTAGGGAAAGAAAAAACCCCACGGCCCTATAGGCATAGTCTTTTTAGATGTAGATCTGTAATCTCGTGTACCCCAATCGAGTGGCTATAAATAACCACCTCCCATGTGATCAGTAAGACTTTTTTTAAGATAATTAATACACACTAACTTCTCTTAGCACCGATCCTCTCCCAAGGATCCCCTAGTCCTCCTCGTGGTGATCGGGTCCCTTTTTTTATTGTCGGGTCCTGTTACTACGACAGTGTGTGTGTATATACGCGCGTGTGTGTGTGTGTGTGTGAGAGAGAGAGAGAGAGAGGGAGGGGGAGAGAGAGAATTTGGATCGCACTAGCGTACACCACTGAATTAATATCTCACTTTTAGCTTTTTATGAGAGCATTGAAGCACTGCCCTTGTGTGATTTGTTATAAGTAGACTACATGCAAACAATTTCATTTCAAAGATATTCTCAATCTTGCTTGTCGAACGACTAGCACTTTATGTATTATTGGAGACATGCTTCTACGCATGAAGTAGCGAGGACCGGTAAGAATAAGATGAAAACTCACACAGACGCTTTTGTACACCAGGGTATGAATGAAAACGACCTGAGAAGAGAACAGTTCACTATACAGCTGTCCGGCAACCTATGCCAATCACTGTAGAGAGTGTTCGATGCCTAGGAAGACAAGCCAACGAGGCTTCCACAAAAATTTATGCATCACGAAACGAAGGCAGAACAAGTGTACACGAGACCGATAGTAAGTTACATCACTGCATTTCCATGCTGCCTGCATGCAGGATCGCAGGTCACGAGAGCTAGCTGTCCTGGAATCTGGAGGGAGTACTGGCAGTGGTGGTGTTGCCCTCGTAGCAACTGCTATCGCCTGACCCTGTCACCGGCTTCCGGGGAGCTCTTGCTTTCTCCAGTGGGCTGCCTTGGCACGGCCGCAGAGTCCGACGATCCTGCGAGCAGATGGGCAAAAACTAAACTTAACGAGGGGAAAGAAAACGGGTTCCTGAAGATTCTGATCAGATGCCAGATGACGGTAGATAGAGTAGAAGTATGTAAATCAGTTACCGTTATATCAACCGGCATTCATATCTGCATATGCAGGAGTCATGCCATACGTACGACACACTAGTTTAGGGGCCTAACTTAGTTAACCTGAGTAAAAACAATCAGGGATAACATGGTGATCTCGAGGTCAATAATAGTTCTTCTTCGAGATGACACGGTAATTAACATCCCCAACGGCAGCTCAGAGGGCAGCGTGGCATCATGGTAATAACCTAATTGATCTGGAGGAAGCTGCAGAGAATACTTGGTCTAAGGTCAGACATGGAGGCATAGAGCTAGTAATCAGAGCCAACAGTGTGCTATTTTAATCCTGATGCACCTGCTGTGTCTGTTTCTTAAAACTCAGATGCTGAGGGTATCACCATTTTAATATTAGCAAGCATCCGTATAGAATAGTTGGTAAGCATTTATTAGGTTTAATCGGTACAAATATTTTACGACGGTAACCGGCAATTGCGTGGATTTCAACCATATGTAACTTGGGGATTGACTTGAATATCCATATAGTATGTTCTTAAGAGCAAATGAGCAATATGATAGACTCCATAAGGATGTAAAGAAACCAACAAGACTCACATCTCGATATGGGAAGTCGTCGACTTCAAGCATATGGATGGCATGCCCCATCTTCGGCCGTTTCTGCGAGTCAGGATCCACACACCTCAGTGCAACCAAGAGGGCCTTCTTCAGTGCCTTGGAGGTAGGCTTCTCTGGCAATTTTGGGTCCAAAACCGCTTCATAGTCCCGGTTGCTCACCATGTTCTTGAGCCATTCTACAAGATTAACCTGAAATGCACCCACCGAAACTAAGGCTAAGAGGCACATTGAGTACACATTGCATGAGAGCTCATCAAACCAGATACAGAGCTAACCTCTCCGGGAGGTCTTGCGTAGTCAACCGGGCTTCGACCGGAGATGATCTCCATTATAAGGACCCCGAAGCTGTACACGTCGCTCCTCTCGTTCAGCATGCCAGTGCTTGCGTATTCTGGAGCCACATAACTGCAAGAGCAGAGGCAGTTACCTCAGAGGCATTAGTGTCCGGTATTCACACCTTACAGATACAATTCAGGTGCTCAAAAACCAACTTACCCAAATGTTCCCATCACTCTCGTGGTGACATAGTTGCTGTCGGATCCCAGTAGCTTCGCGAGGCCGAAGTCCGAGACCTTGGGGTTCCACCTCTTGTCCAGCAGTATGTTGCTCGACTTGATGTCCCTGTGAACCACCTTCGGCTCCAGCCCCTCGTGCAAGTATGTGATCCTTAATCATCTCAAACCCAAAGTCGGATCACAAATTCACAAATCACAAACCGATGCAAGATGCGGAGGTGCGTGAACAAAGAAAACATTGAAGAGTTCACCCACCCTTTCGCTGTTCCGAGCACGATGTTCATCCGGATATCCCAAGACAGTGGGCTCACAGGCCCAACATCGCCATGAAGCCACTGCTCTAGGTTGCCATTGTCGACGTACTCGTAGACAAGTATCCTGAGATCACAAGCAAGAGTGGTAGGTAGGAATTATACTGCAAATTACGACATGAATATCTTTTTATCCGATGAAAACGAAAGGATTCATCAAGGCGCAAGAGTCCAGTACGTACCGGTGAGCTCCCTCGGCGCAGTAGCCCAGCAACCGGACCAGATTCTTGTGGCGGACGCGCCCGATTGCCTCCACTTCCACCTTGAACTCCCTCTCGGCTTGTCCCCTGCCGCGAGCAACGGGTCAATTTTTTTTTGTCAAGAACGGCACATGCGAAAAGATGCGGTCTGCGCGCGCGGTGCGCACCTGTTGTTGAGGAGATTCTTGACGGCGACTTGGTACCCGTCGCCGAGGTCGCCGCGGTACACTATGCCGTAGCCGCCCTCGCCGACGACGTGCTCGGGAGCGAAGGCGGCGGTGGCCTCCTCCAGCTCCCGGAGCGTGTACCAGTGGCCCCACCCGAGGTGCGACACCTCCGGCCCCACCGCCACCGCGGCCGCGGACGCTGCCACGTCGGACGCTACCGGGCCCACCTCCCCGTCGGCGTACGCGACCATGCGGCGGCCCTTGCCGGCCTCGATGTGCACGCGCTGCGACCCGTGGGCGGTGGGGGCCCAGCGACTCGCCGTCCCCGGCGCCGTGCTGCTGCGCGTCCTCCTTGAGGAACGCGTGTCCCACCTCGAGGTAGTGGCGGAGGGAGCCGACGTGGACGGCCACCTCCTGGATCTCCTTGGAGACGGGCGGGATGGTGGCGGGCGACAGCGGCAGCGCCTGCGCGGGCGATGCCGCGGCCATATTCTTCGGTCGGCGCCGCCGCGCCGCCGCGAGGTGGAACGAGATGAACGCGAGCAGGAGCAGGAACGCGGCGCCGACGGCGATGCCGACGACCACCCAGAGGCGCAGCCCCAGCACCGCCGTCCTGCGCGACAGCTCGCCGCTCAGCACCGGCGGTGGCGGCGGCGACATTGCCGGCCGGCGGTGTACCTACCAACACCTAGCTCCCCGCACGTACCTCGCCCGCGCGCGCTGCGTTCCCGCCCGCCCGGCCGCACACTGGGCGCTACTCCTCCTACCTACAAAGCTAGCTACCACTGCATGGTGCCACGAGCAACGCTGCCGCTGCTGCTGCATATAGTGGGAGGAGTGAGTGAGCAGTGAGCTGCCACTGCCAGCGAGAGCACGAGCCGCGACGAGAGAGTTTTAGCTCGGGTGGTTTCTGTGGGCCCGGGGGAGTCAGTGGGGACACGCGCTGAGCACGGAAGGTTGTCCGTTTCCGTGTGCGTGGGGCCCAACTGGCAGGGAAGGTGAAGCCTGGGTTAATTAAACTGACATGGAGTAGTTAACCCGGATTGCTTATGATTTATTACTCCTACTGCACGAGTAATAACTCTGCTGGTCTACCTACCTCAGCAGCCAGAGCCAAGCGATCTCATCTGAAAGTTAATTGACGACGGGATTAACTGCCACGATACAGCTGAAATGTACAGTACTGTGTATTGTCTGTACATTTGCTGAACATTTTCGGTGGACAGACACGAACACATGCATGAACAAGTTTGGACTTTGGAGAGAAAATTCTCGAGTGCATCTTTCTCTGAAAGTTGATCTGGACCGTCGATCGGATGGATCGCAGGGCCTGAAAAGGATCGAGAATCGAGCTCCCTTGGGTCCAAAAGCGGTTTGCAGGGAATCTCTGGCACTGCCCCTGCCTACGCCTAGCGAGGGGTTTCGCCAGCTTCAGGAGCATGGAAGGGAGTTTTTTTTCCCGCGTTTGGGGGCAATTCTAGCTGTATGTAAACATCAAATACAAAAATAACACTATAATCTACGGGAACGCGATACGTGTGTGTCAGTAAGTACCCTGGGGCATGACTTGCCTAGTATGTCCATAGCGCCCAGACCTCGTCTGGTTAGTGCGTTAGGGACAAGTGCATTTCATGTGGATTTTTTTTTGAATGAAAATTTTGCAATTTATTGTGATAACAGAGCACATAATAATATAGCGAAATGACATTTTCAATACAGACACACATAATGTATACGATGTAATTACACACATGCTAAAATATATTTTTTTAAAATAATATTATTTCAATAAAAAATTACAAAAAATAGTCCTTTTACCAAAAAAAGAGAGCCACTGTCGTTATTTCATTCCAAATGGCGAAATACTCCTGTCTTCATTTCATTCCAAATGGCGAAATACTCCTGTCTTCATTTCATTCCAAATGGAAATTGAAATTAAGTTATATAGATATGATGGTAATATCTTTAAGTGTCCGCACAATCGATCATTTTCGAAAAGATAAGAAAGTATGATGTAGAGAATAATTTAGGAGCTTCGGTATGACAAAACATATTTGGAATGCGATTTCAGCAACACAATATAAAAAATAGCCCACTTCGGAGCGAAATCAACAAAAATATTTGGAATGTGAGTTCGGTGGTGTAATAACAAAAGTATTAAAGTACCATTTTCTAATGTAATTGTCCCTTCACTAAACCAATTTATTTGAAAGTACATAACGAAATATTAGAGAGATGATGACACCACCCTATTTCCCCTCGTTTCCAAGTCATTCCCAAGTTATTTTTGTAATTCTTTATTAAAATAGTATTATACATTATGTGTGTATGTATTGAGGATGTTATTTTGCTATATTATCATGTATTCTATTATCACATGAAATCACAAAATTTTCATTCGAAAAAAATCATTTTCATTACCAAAAAAAATTATATGAAATACACTTGTCTGTGCCCCTAGCGCACTAACTAGACGAGGTTCAACCCCTAGGGGTACTTACTAGACAAGTCATGCCCCACGGGTACTAACTCTAAACGTGTCGCGTCCCCGTGGCTCCACGATGTCATTTTTGCATTTGATGTGCACACGGAGCTAGAATTGCTAATTCGTGCGTTAATCATGCCAAATGCGCAAAAACTCGATGAAATATCTGTTTTTTTACTACCAGAAAGTTTCATGAGCTTCAGGAGGATGAAATGTCTTTGTGTTTTTTACTACCAAAAAATTTCTCTGCAACACTACCAAAAGTGTCACCTATTCACCTTTTTGTGTGAAAGGGACTAGTATGTAATTTTGTGGCATTTCCAAATTAGGGACCCTTTGGAAAACATAGATATAGGGAAAAAATGTAAGAATAGGAAATGGATGCAGGTGTAAAACAGAGGATTGCTAAACATAAGGAAACTATTGAATTGGGTGACGAGCGGTGGTGGCTTGATTTGGCGACGAGTGACAGTTCATTTCGGCAACAAGTAGCGGTAGTTTCGTTCCCAACAACGCCTTCTTCTTCAACAATGACATAGAGAAGGTGAGTTTGGTCACGAGTAATTTGCCTCGATCCTACGTGAGCTGACGGAAAAAATGGTTGGAGTGGATGTTTTACCTCCTTTGGAATTCTGTGTTTTCATTGGAATGTCACACTATTCTTGCTAAATTCCTTTGCTTGAATCCTACGAAGCAAACAACATGAAGAGTTATCATTCTAGAGGAATCGACAATCTTACATCTTTCCTACGAAAATACTATGAACCAAACGAGGCCTTGCTTAGGGCCCAAATGTACTACGAAATCACCTTTTACTTGTGGATGTGGTACGTCTTTCAATTTCCAATTCCTCTTCTTCTCTTCTTCTTCTTCCTTTTTCAATCTCTGCATTTTTCTCTCCTATAAGACCTAATTTCCAATTTCCACTATTATTTTACCCAACCTTTTCTGATTTTTTTTTTCATGTAAGACAATATGTCATGTACGACATTCCGTATCAACGTCGCCACCGGCATCAGGGCAACACAACGACGTGCGGCGTGGAGTCCTAATTGGCATGAAGTCCCAGTAGGATATAATAGGATTGCATTAGGACATCAGAGTTTGCATTAGGAAAGCAGAGTTCGTTTGTATTAGGGATAGAAAGTTTGATAGATATTATTAGGGGTCGTTTACCTGCGGATAAAAGGCCGGATGAATCAGCTAATGAAGGCAAGCAAAAACTTATCAATTTTTTCCTTCCTCCGTTCTCTATCTCGACCTACTACTTCTCTTCGATCCGATGTCATCTTCCTCTTGCGCCTGCTTCCTTCGGCTACCAATCACGACCCCTGGCCGGGGATACCGGCCAGTGTTCCCTACTCAGCATGATTACAATCTTCGGTCAAGACTTGGCCGTGACAACTTGGCATTAGAGCCTCCATCCTCGGCCAACATGAATGCGGATTTGGAGGCACAACTCTCCGACCTCACTGAGCAGCTGGCCCAACCAACGGCCGCCATGAAGGATACCACTACCGCAGTCATAGCCATGCAAGAGCAAGTCACCGGCATGCATGACCAGATAACAACCTTGGAGAAGAAGATCAGTGACGGCTTGCTGTCTCTACCTCCTGGCGTATCCGCACCCAATCACACACCAATGTAAGATCGAGGTGGCCGACTAGAGGGGGGTGAATAGGCGGTTTTAAAAATTCTTTCGGTTCTAAACCAAAATATAATGCGGAAGCTAATAACAATTGGTTTTGCACAATTAAAACCTAAATCAACTAGGCTTCCCAATGCACCAACAATACAGGAGAGCAATCATACAATGATATATAAGCAATTAAAGCATGTAATGTAAATTGCTCAAAGTAAAGCACAACTAAAAACAAGATGACAAGATTATGTTTTACCGTGGTGTTCGGAGACTTGCCGGTCTCCCCTAATCCACGTTGAGGTAAGCCCAACCACGTTGGACCGGCTCCACTAATTAAGCCAACACCTCCGAGGTAAGTCCAACACTTGGACCGGTTCCAAATCGAACCAACACATCGCTCCACTATGGTTGCTCTTCCTCCACTCCGGAGATGGCGAGCACCAAACCACTCATAAACACGCCGGTCTTCTCACAAGCTTCTTGATAAGATCACCGCGCACGACGCCTCCACGCCTTCTAGGTGTCGGCAAACACCAAGAGTAACAAATCTAAACTTTCACTTGAACTAATCAAGTGTCAACGCTCACGTGGATACACAATCCACTACCTAAGGCAACACATGCACTTAGGGTTTGCTCTCAATTCTCACTAAGTGCAACACATGCACAAAAAAGAATGAGAGGCTTGCTCTTAGCTCAAGAATGAGTATAGCACTCAACAATAGCACCAGCAACAACCAGCACCCTCTCTCAACCGGCCAAGGCTCATATATATAGCCCACACACAAAAACTAGTCGTTGGGAGAAGATTCCCATAAATCAGCATAGGGCCAGTCTGACCGCCAACCAATGGCCGGTCGGACCGCCGCCAAATCGGTCGACCAGCCGTACCTGGACGGTCCGACCGCCCGATGAAAATTTGGCTAAGTCCCAAAATGGGCGCTCTTTGGAATAAACGTGTCGCACCAACCCCGGAACTTCCTCACATAGGAAGTTCCATTTTTACAACAGCGGAACTTCCGGACAAAGAATCCAAGTCAAAGGGAATCGGTCGGACCACCAACACATGGCTGGTTCGACCGATTGGCCACCGATCGATCAAGACACACCTGGCGATCGGCCGGCAGATTCTGAAAGCAAAACACATTTGCTTCACTTCAAATGGCGAAACACATTCACCCATTTAAGTACAATTTCAATAAGGTTAAAAGATGATATTCTCAGCTAGTTGCAAAACACATTTGCCAACATTTTAGAATACTCATCACAAGGAATAGGGTACATGGACTTACACCATTTGCAAAACACATTTATAAACTTAAGTCACATACTACAAGGGTTACGCATGAGCCTCGACTATTTGCAAAACACATTCACAAATAAATAGCATCATGCCTAGATGAGCTAGAGCAACCATATTGAGCTATCAACACATGACTAACTCAAACTACTAGTTAAGACCCCTCTTAATAGTACGGCAATCCTATACTAGCAATCCGGTCTTCCAACCAAACACCAAGACCGATAAAAGACTAGGAATACATCCTTAGCCCTAGCTAGTCATACCTTTGCCTTGCATCTTCTTGGAGCTTGATGACGCACATCAACACTTCAAGTCCGGGTCATTAACTTGACAATCATCAACGCATGATGATCCTTTGCTTGACCTCCATCAACACATGATGGGTCTTCTCTTGTCTTGACGATCAACTCATGATCATCTCTTCTTGATAAGTATCAACTCATGATGCATCATTTACACCAAGCTCTTGACTTGATGATCAACTCATGATCATTCCAAGTCTTCACCATCCTGGAACATAACCTATTCATCCAACTCATGGAAAATGTTAGTTCCACAATATGATTATCATTAATTACCACACCATACCATTAACTCATAATGGCGGGACAAGATACTTCAATCCTTCCCTCTTTGGTAATTGATGATAACCACTTAATTACTCATAAATTGAATGTTGATAAATGAGAGAACAATTTGAGTATATATCAACTACACAAGTTATATATATACTCTAACTTGAGTATACAAGAACTACACAAGTTCTATATACTCATAACATGAGTATACAAGAACTACATAAGTTTTGTATACTCAAATGGATTTATTTCAAAGTAAAGATCCCAAATATATGTGGAGAATAGAATATGGATCAATACTAATGAAATTATAAAATATAGAATAAAACTCCCCCTAAATGTGTGCATACACAAATGTGTAATAAGATCATATGCACATATTCAAGTTTGACTAATGGTTGAGTTCAATCCTATATTTTGAATCCGAGGAATGCAACAATATATAAGATTGAGATGTCGATTGCATACCTCGCTGTATTTCACCTTTATATCCAAATGAGACTACACAAAGATAATACTTGACAAGAGAGTTAGTCTCATATTTGGATTTGTCATTAATCACCAAAACAATCCATTATCTCATAATGGCGGGTCTAGATCTTTCAATCTCCCCCCTTTTTGGTGATTGATGACAAATCGATTATCAATAACAACATTTGGATATAAATAGACATAAGATAATAATTTAAACTAGTGAACTATGTCTATTCAACACATGAGGTAAAATTTAAAGCATTAAGCAATATGCATATGATATGCTTGTAAAAACAATGCATTCTCCTATAAAAAAAAAGAGTTCTCCCCCTTTTGGTATAAACCAACAATCCAAATGAGAGAATATTGATACAACTATTCTCCCCTTTTTGGCATAAATCACCAAAAAACACAAAGGGGTCTTAGCAACTCAAGGAGCTTGGCCACAAAAAGTATGAAATGGACTCATATGACTAAAGGAGTTTTGTTCTCAAGAAGAGTAAGGAGAAACTGACATAGGTTACAAACACATTCTCCTTTTTTTAACCAAAGTAATGAGAACCACTTGAAATACTTATTTGAAACAAATTCAGATAATCTCCCATTTTAACAATTTTCACCAAGCATGATGAGAAGAACATTGAGATCTATGCTTGTAAGAGATTTTCATAAAATTTTGGCAGAGTTTCTCTTGTAAATAAGGAATCCACGACAGAAGGCAAATAAGATATGATCAAACAATAATATAAAGGATCATTCAATCACAATCATATCTCTTCCACACATCATACAAAGACAAATCATAATATAAAGATCCACATTCTCACACAGAGTAACAAGATAGCATAGCCAAGATTAAAATCATACAACCAAGCATTCAAAAAGTTATTACAATTGAACTCCATACAAGGTCTAATGACCTAAATAAAACTAAAAGCTACTGCTCGGCAGGAGGATCCTGAGAAGAAGAAGGCTGATCTCCTCATTTGAAAGAAGGAGGGAGTGCGGTCCACGTCGGATCGATAATAGATAGGCACCTGCTGCTGCTGCTGGAAAGCGATGAAGTCCTTCGCAAATCATCATTTCTTGCGATCAACGCATCAAACCTGGAGGTGGCAGCAGCCTCAAACGCATCCAACGGAGAGAATGCAGCCGCCTGAATCTCATCCAGTCTAGAGTGTGTGGCCGCTTGAAAAGCCACCTGAGAAGAACGAATCCGATCCACACTCAGCTGGAGATGAAGCATCGCTGCCAGGACATGGTCTTGTGCCTGAGGACCCTGAGAAGAGGAGCCCTGTCCCTGAGACTGAGGAGGTGGAGACACTGGAGCTGGAGCTGGAGTAGGAGCAGGAGCAGGAGCAGGAGCAGGAGCAGGAGGAGCAGCTGGAGGAGGAGCATCCCTAGGTCTGTATTCTTTGTGCTCAATGTCATAGGGAGTGTTGAAATGAACTTTGCTCTTGATCAGCTTCATTATGTAGGGAGCATAATATATGCTTTTGGACTTATCTCCCTTGGAGGTGGTAATCTCTCTAATTATCAAATCAATAACATCAAACCGAGTGCCCTCCATTATATATTGTATCACATTCCACGCCCTCCCATGAATTTCATCATTGTTCCCACTCCTAGGTAAGAATGATGCTCTCATTATCCTGTTAATAATACTTGGGAGGGGAAGGAGTTTGGTTACCTTACCGTAAGAGTGATGAGTGTTCTGATCATAATATTCATCTACGAGGGTAAGGGCTAGGGGTTCCTGTAGATGAACCCTGGCTCCCCTAGACTCCTTCAGTCCTAATGCCAGCATAAATTCATCTCTGGTGGCTTCTATCTTTCGATGTCCGGTCTTCCAAGTGAGGTTGTCGAGATCCGGAGACACGAACACTGTTGCATAAAACTGCTTGATTGCCTTGGAATGAAAGCTGCAACTCAGAGATACCAAAGAATCCAAACCTACATTTTTGAATAATCTGTAGAGTCCGTTGTAGGTTGGATTTTGTGCCATGTAGTTCCATTTTACGAATATGTGGTTTGCAAAAGGCTTCTTTGCATAGATAAAGTGAAAGACATCTTGCTGAAATTTAGTGTGGAACATACCCACTGTCGTAGACTCTAGGAACTGAAACTGATCAATATGTCTCAAGATAGTATATTGTTCACTCCTTATCCTTGAGACATCAAGTCCAATAAACTGAGACTCATCAGGTGCATCCTCATCATCGTCCTCCTCAACAGTATTACCAGCTGACCCTTCATAGTCATCATCGCTGCTGTTATTATCTGAACCTGATTTCTCCACTTCTTACATAGGATCGTCCTCGACAGGAATTGCTCAACAAAGGTATTTCCAGTTAGAACGGGACGAGGGCAAGCCAAATTAGGGCAATTTCAAGGACTATGTCAACCTCCACTTCAGACCGTCAATTCACCACAATCCACTCGGCGAGCTAAAAGCGTTGCATCAGACGGGGACTGTGGAGTACCAGTGCAAGTTTCTAGCAATTACTTGCCATGCAAAAAACCTTCAGCAGCGTCAGCAGGTGCAGCTCTTCACTCCGAGCTTGATTGAGCCAATCAAGACCGACGTGGAGCTTCAGAACACGGTCAGCCTTCAGATGGCCATGGCTCTAGCCCGCATGTACAAACGGCACGTTGGTAGCTAAGGAGATCACGCTACCACCACCTCGGACTGCACCACCACCGCACACACTGGTACAAGCTGGAGCAAGGACCACTGCGCCAGCCACCACCACACCCCTGGCGTTGGGGCCACCTATGAGGGCTGCCCTGGCTGAAGGATAGACGACACACTCGCGACATCCCCTGATGCGCCGGTGTGTCCTCACACCAGAGGATATGGCGACTCATCGTGAGGCCGTGCTTTGCTTCAGTTGTGATGAAAAGTTTTGATAAGATAAATCAAATCGGACCTGATATTCGGTTTGGCTCTACAGTTTTGTTCGATAATAATCAAGAACCTACACGCGCGTGTGTGTGAGCCATGCAATGCAATGCACTGTTAGTACTACCAGCACCAGCACCATGTAATGGAAAACATGGTGGTGCCCTTGGCCCCATACCTTTTTATGTACACACACTATTTATAAATCATTTTACCCTTACTATAAATCATGGAGAAGCAATCGAAGAAGAGCAAAATGTGCAATCACTTCATTTTCCCTCTCTTTTTCCTTGCAAAACTCCATGTGGCAGCAAGGAAAGCAAGGCTATCGACAATTTGCGTAGGGGCATTGATGTGAAATGAGTAACCATGCGCCTTTCTTTCTAGCATGTCATGGCTGCCTCAGGCATCTATCACAATCTACGATGCACGGGTACGTCGGTGCGGCAATACGGTATTTATAAAAAACCTCGGGTATGCAAGTACATTACTATATATATAATATAAAAGATAACTAATAAACTGGGAAAGCACAGAAACAATGAATTAGTGAAACAAGAAGGGAACAAGATAAACCAAGAAGGGACACAAAAGGGATAAGAGAAACCAACAAGAGAAATCCATGGGATGAAGAAGGTACCGGTCAGAGGGAGCAATAGGAAGAAGCCAAGAAAGGAACAAGAAGAGGGGAGAAGAGGAAGTACCTCGCCGGAGCCTTGCCAGGGCCTCTCCTTGCTTCTTCATGCTCGTTGCTCACTGGGAGTTGCGGCTGGAGGATGAGGAGAGAAATGAGGAATGGCTTTTGCTGTTTTGCACTGCTAGGGTTTCACTTAACAACATCTTTGTGGGTTTTATGGGTTGGGTTTCTAGTTCTTTTTTAGTAGGCTGTACCAGCACTCAACGTACCGAGCAGTACCAGATTTTTGTTTTGTTTTGTTTTAATTCGTAAAAATCCTTATACCTTTGGGTCTTGTCTGACGCCACACTGAGTTGTCTGGCGGTACCCGATCTGCAATACACAGTCTTTGGTATGAGGACCATGAGCAGTACTGGCACATCTAAGATCACAGTTCACAAAACCTACAAAGCTTGGCCTCTACGGAGTATGGACGGACGGGGTGAGAGAAGAAATGGGGGTCGCGTCTACGCCAAGATTCCAATGAAGAACTAGGGAAGTGGTGCTGGTTAGCAATGAGTAGAAGCTAGCATTTGGAAGTGGGTAATCAGTCTGCCTGTTCTAGTAGTAAAAAAAAGTGATGGTGTGGAGCGAAAAGATTTATTCTTTCCACACGACGTACGTAGGAAGGAAGGATTCGAATATAGATTGGCTAGCCCACCCGTAGTGCTAACCAACCCACATTGAAAAACTCTAGTTGTAGGCTACTTCGATCAGCTCGCTGAAAAATAGATCCTTTTTTTAGAGGCATCCCACATTGTTCCAACTTCCGATCTTGGAAAGATATGTCGTTGTATAGTATAGCATGTAGTACGTAAGTAGTACTATGTTGGCACTTAAAAGGGATTTTTTTTGGCAGATACAACAAGTTTGAAATCGTATTTGCAGAAATGACCACGCGTGAGGTGAATTTGCATGGCCACCGTGCGACAACCCGTTGCCACACGGCGGTCGGGCGGCAACGCCTCCGCCGCCTCCACGTGGCCTCCCTAGCCAGCCCCGCAGTCACGTCGCCCGTTGCCTCACGGCGGCAACACGGCAACCAGCTTCTCTCTTTTAAAAAAATATTTATGCATAATTTTTATAGTAATTTCTAAATATAGCAAATGAGATCAAAAAATTATGATTTTTTTGTGGAGCCTCTCGACCTGGTGTACTTGCTTGTGTAATTTGTTCAAAATTTAATTCAAAAAATTTAATTCATTCTGAATTTTTCTCAAAAAAAAAAAAATACGCTACAGTGTGTTTACCGTACGACATTTATGATAACATTTTTTATTTTTTATTTTTTAGAAAATCATTTATGCATAATTTTTGTATGAGTTTTTAAATATAGCAAATGAACTTCAAAAATTATGAATTTTCTTATGGAGCCTTCTGATAGAGTGTACTTACTTGTGTAATTTTTTTAATCTATTATGAAATTTTCTCAAAAATTCATTAAAGTATACTGTTTGTAGTAATTCAAATTCTGCCACTACTGTTATAGCGATTAATGTACCTACAGTGGTCCATGTGGTACTAAATTTCACGCATTCTAAGCCACATGAAATCATGAACCCCCTAATTTTTGAAACATAAAACTCTAATTTTTGAGACATAAACCCTTAATTTTTGAGATATTTTCAGAATATATGAAATTCTAAAAAATATTACACAATTAAGTCCATTGTGTAAGCAGCATTTAAAAAAACTCATAATGTTTGGACCTTATTTTCTATATTAAAAAATTCCTATAAATAATATAATTAAATAAAATTTTGAGAAAAATTCATAATGTATAAATTTTTGAATAAATTACAAAAGGAATAAATTGTATTATGAGGCTCCACAAGAAAATTCATAATTTTTGGAGCTTATTTGCTATATTTAAAAATCATATAATAATTATGCATAAATAATTTTCTAAAAAAATAGGAAAAAATTGCTACAGTAGTACCACACGGTGTGTACGGCAACCACACTGTAGCGTATAGTTGCCACATGGCCACCGTGCGACAACGACACTGTAGCATTTTTTCTTCTTCGAGAAATTTTTTTTAAAATGGATTAATATTTTCTGAATTAAATTTTAAAAAAATTACACAAGCACGTATACTGGGTCAAGAGACTCGACAAAAAATTTATAATTTTGGGAGCTTATTTGTTATATTTAAAAATTACTACAAAAATTATGTATATATATATAGGAAGCCTTTTTCCTACTCCCGGGAGTAGTTACTCCCTATTTCGTATCTCACAACGTAGCGAGTATTTTGCGCAACCGAGAGTATGTATGTGTAGTATATCACAGTATATAAGACCACCTAGGTGGTATTCACACCTTTTAGGGGTGGTATGTATAATTTTTAGACATACTCCTTTTAGTCTTGAATATGAATGTATTTACAAAATATGCTAAAACTATGGACTCTATTACAATTTTTCGTGTGTTTCGCATTGGATTATCTTATAATTAGTATATGAGTATACCCAAAGTGATAAAGGAGTATGTCAAGTTTTTTAGGTGGTATATCAAAGTGGGAGAGAATTACACAGGGAGTAGAAAGTATTAATCCTATATATATATATATATATATATATATATATATATATTAAAGATGGAAGTGCGGTAACGGCTGATGTGACGTGCGAGGAGGTGTTATCGCACGATGACCGTGTGGCAACGATTCTATATTTACAAATAGATGTTCAAAACTTATTGTATCTGTAAAAAAAACTCCTTAAAAGGTCATAATATAGTATACGTATCCCTGGACCGAATGCATTTATCAGCAATGCAGGACTGCTGTCCTCAGTCCTCTGATCCTTTCGGCTACAAAAGTAGCCCGAATCGCGTTTTTTTTGGACAAGCTGGGTACGATTGATCACGCGTAGTCGCTGTTAATTTTTAGATGCGGTAGATCTCAACAGACAGTACCAAAGATAATTACGAGCAGCGGACTCATCTCTCGTCTCTGCTTTATACGCTAGTGGACACGAAGGAGCACAGTTGGAAGGAGCAGCTGCGCCAAAAGCGGCGAGCTGGCATGATAGCTAATCCTCTCGAAGGAAGCTGATCCTCTGCATCGGCCCAACGCACAGGAGCACACTAGTAAACATTAGTTTCTTCTCTCGTTGTCCGGTCCAAAAAAAAAAACGAACTGCATAAGTAGATATTTCAGTGGTTCTACAGTACTTTACTAAGTATCAATACCGAGCACTGTTTATAAAACGCTGGAATCACAGCTTACACAGTGATTCGTGAGGACCGAGGACCCCAATGTTTCAGGACTTGTAGTACTGCTGGTGCAGTACTACTACTGCAGATGACGGTACTGAGTTCTTGCAGCAGGGGTGTACTGCAGGCGCGCCATTAATTACCTCGTCGGACACCAGCTGCTCTTAATTACAAAATGCCTCTGTGATCTCTGAGATGCTGCAGATGACGGTACTGAGTTCTTGCAGCAGGGGTGTACTGCAGGCGCGCCATTAATTACCTCGTCGGACATCTGCTTATGCTGCTGCTTATGCTCGTTTGTCTTTTTCCCCTATCTTATCTTTCCATGTGCAGCCTCCTCTCAAGAGAAATAAATCTCCGTACCAGGATAATTAACCAGATTCATCCACCCTTTACGACACATTGACAGTTTGACAGGACGAGTCTTAACTCTTAAACCGCCGAGACATTACTTGACAGTTTTTGTTACGACGAGTACTGTTCGGTCTGTGAATACTAGTACAACCAGGGCGGAGGGTGAGAGAGAGCTCCACAATTTATTTTGCTTTGTAATTATATATATTTTTTGAAAAATATTACTGTCATTAATACTATTTAATCACCTCATTACGTTGTATAGTTTATCTGTGCTACTCCAAGTTAGATCCCGGCTCCCCCGAGGCAGTGAGTACAGCTGTGGCGCGCAGCATTTACCCGATGTATTTATTGCTTTCGGCGCTATGTGACGTTCCAAACTCTTCAGTTTGGCTGAGTGGGACAAGACAGACCAGTTGCATGGGCTTAAGATTTGTTAGAATAACAGCTGCAGCCCTGCAGGAGGAACAGTGCCGGAGCAGAGGATCAACGTGCGGCGTTTCTGGAGCCTTTTAATTTTTAAAAATATTTTAAAAATAGTTTTTATAACTTTATTTTCAATCCTAACCCATCTTAACTACATCATAATATATTGTGATCAAACTGTGCTATCACACAACCGATTATAGCATTACTAAACTGTGCTATCGGGCCATCGACCTTTTTGGATGTGTCTGTTTTTGGACTAAGTCCTGTCACACGACTTTTAGCATGATAGCACTGTTTGGTCATAACGTGGTCGATAGCGTGACAGTACGGTTTGATTACATCACGAATCATAACGTGACGAATTAAAATTGAAAATAAAATTAGAAAGAAGTAATTTTTAAAAATGATTAAATAATAAAAACGGATTCGCGTTTCTGCAAGCGGAGTTGGGAGTAAAACCGGCGTCGAAATGTAGGTGGTCTGGGTATTAGCTGTTAGCAGTATCGACCAAGGATGTGGACGTGCTCTGCTCATCATCGTCGTCGTCGTCATCATCGTTACCATCATCCATCATCAATTCCTCGTCGTACCATAGGCTGGGCGCTGGGGCGGCGGCCGGACGGCCTCACGGGAAGCGGGATCACGGAGAGCAACGGCATGAGGCTGTCTGTACTGTACCTCCCGTCCTTTTCTCTCCCGGGAATTCGTGGCTTCGAGGTCAAACAGAGGCCAAGCGACGCGACGCTTGCCACACTGTGTTGGCGGTGTGCGCTGTGAAGCGCCCTGTCGCGCGATGGCGACTCGCGCACGGCGAGGGACCGACAAAGCGGGTCGTATTGGGCCGGAGCTAGAAGGAAATGAAGCCTGTGTTGGCGAGCGTGTCGGCCGAGTAGGAGATTGGTTGGGCTGGGCCGCTAGTGCCGGCCTTCGCATGACACCCACGCGCCGACGCAGAGATGGGGGCCCTGGCCGTGGAACCCGATCGTGCGTTCGCGCCCTCCGCTCTCGACTGCCACGCCTCTCGGCGAACTGGCCAATGCAATGGCGGCGGCGGATGCTGGGGAGGTGCGGGTGGGTGTGGAGGCGGCGGGCGGCGACGAATTCCTCGATCGCCGCCGACGACGGGGAGGGCTCCGACCCCGATGCCCGCCCCTTCCGCCTCGAAGAGCCCCACGCGGACTCTCCTCCGCTGTCCTTCTCTCCGCTAAGATCCGGGAGAATCGCGGGCGACTGCATCCGACCCCGAGCCCGTCCGCCGCGCCGCCGCGAAGTGCGGCGGAGGCGGCGCCTCGGGAATCGGGGTTAGGGTTTCCTCAACGCCGCCGCCTCGGAGAATGTGTTCGAGATGGAGGGGATCCCAGACCATACTAGAGACCGAGCGGTTGCGGGATTGAAACGAGGGAGAGAAGCCGAACGAAAATTGGGAGCTGTTTCCTGTTGCTCCGGTGCCGAATTCGCAAGTTCGATTGGTGAAATGGGTAAGATCGAAGTGAAGAAGGCACATCGCCTGAATGCCAAGCTAAAGGCGGAGGACAATCAGGAATGGGATGCAATGGGTGCGACATCAGGTTGGGTGGATGAAGATATGCAACGTGGGACGAAGGTGGGAGGTGAAGAATCCATTAACCATGGTTGTTACAGATAATGCTTCTGATGATGACGGCGAGGAACCCAAGCGGAAGGATGGGGCATCACGTATTCATCTGCTATTTGTGTGGGAAGGTGAGATTTCGTTGCTGTGCTGCATCTGCATTGACACCATGGTGTTCTGGTGAATTTTGCTGAATATTGCAATGTTTGGTGTTTCCCCAGCTCAAAAAAAGATACTAAGCAGCTTAGGAATTAGGATCCCATCAAAGCAGCATGTTTCCTGGCTCTAGGCTTACTCCGAACTCATAAGCATTTGTTTAAGTGAGTCTTCCACTTTTTTTCTCTATAATAGTGAGTCTTCCACTCATAAAAGTTTAGGAGTGGGATGATCGATTCACATAGGTGGATAGTATGTCTACTGCATCCTGCACTCTGCAGTCTTACACAAGCAAATATGCTGGTGATCAAATGTAGTATTACTTATAAGCCTCAAAACTTATTTTCCCAAAGCACTTCTGTCCGGAGTCACAATTTAATAATTATTGTTCACTTCAAAATAATCCTTCCGACTTGTTAGAATTTTTATACAAACAACATTCATCGGTTCTGTCTTTATGCAAAAAAAAAGTCCAGGTTAACAGTTTTGCACAACTAAATATAGTTGCATCTTAATTCTTAAATGAAATCTATATACTTTGAAGTGGATAAACCTGTCAAACAATAAACAGAAACATTTCAAGAAGTAGTAATATCCATTTATTCGTCAAAAAGGTAATATCCAGTTGTTATATACTTTTGCGCTTTTGCCTAGAAAGGCAACTATTTTGTAAATGCTGGATGAAAATCAACTCTGGTAGTCCTATAGATACATCCAGCTATCCAAGGATGTCAACATTCTCAATTAGCCTTGACAGGCACTTGCAATAGTCTTTACACGGTAGCCGTGGCTTGACTATGCTATCAAATTGGATATTATTGCTTGAAATACATTTTGTCTAGAGGGTGAGTACTTGAGTTATTATGATAGTTTCTTACAAACATTTTCCATCTGTAAGCTCTCTTACAACTTTGTCTGATCTACAGTAACCTCAATGAAGTCGATACATTGTTTCCCTGGTTCAGGTTAGGAGCATACAAAATATCCCAGGTCTCACTGCCCGTCTTTTCTTGAGAGATTTTATTAGTTGGGAGTCTCCTAGGGATGTTTTGTGCAGTTAACTTTTGATAGAAGATGATTTATGACCTTATTAGAGGACAGATAGCTGATTATTGTGAGTTAGATTAAGTGCCGTGTGCAGGTGCAGATGAGGAATGGCGAACAAAGCTTTGTGATTTTGCTATCACACTGAACTTAATAAAAGCACCAGAGAATTATCAAGATGCTGAAAGTCAGCCTCATGTTCAGGCAAGAATTTCTTCATCTTTGTTTTCTTCCAGTGTTTGTTACTTTATTTGCAAGATGATCCCGAGATGGATATCAGATAACTTTCTATACTGGTAATCAGCGTAAGTTTTGTCTTGGCCAGGATTGTGTTATCCGGGATGGATTAGACAGTAGAATCAGTGGGTTAGTATAGCTATCACAGGTTTATTCCCATTTCAAATGAGTTTCACGTTTCTTTGTTGTAAACGTGGTATCTGTAACAGACTTGTTGAACACAAATAATTGGTCATAAACTGGTCATCAGACCAGGTATTTTTCTTGAAATACAAGTTTGGATTTCTTCTATCCATTCGTGAACAAAATATTTACAGATTCATGTTAAACGGGCAAAAACCAGTTAGTTTTGTATAGGCTTCTGGCTGAGTTTTGCTGGTCATTCTGGCTTGGGTTTTCTGTGCTGGTTACAACCAGTAACCTGCTAAAAAACGGTACTGACAGGTGACAGCTAACTGGTTGCTGAGCGGTTTTTTAAGCTATGCTTTGTAACTTATTTTTGTGATATTCTGTTCTTCAGGCTGCTTGAAAACTGAATCAAAATGGTTACTCTGGACTCTGGTTGCTTCGCTGGTGAATTGCAGTTATTTATATAATTTTTCTCCCTTTCATGTTTTTACTTACATCACTACCACTAAGACACTAACTGAGAAGGTCCATCTGCAGCATCTTTTTCACTACACTGCCTAGTCCCTAATTCCTTCCAAAAACGTGTATCAAACTTTGCAAACTGCAAAGTCCGACCTGAAAGGAAGGTCTTTTAAGATATTTTATGCACTCACACATAATTTACCTGGCATTGTACTATGTATTTTATGAGAATATAGCTCAAAGAGCTTGACATCCTTGAGGAGTTGAAAACAGACCTCGACAGCTGGATGATTGACATTGACTATTACCTGTCACAGCAGTTTCCCCTTTTCATACGCCTCTGTTTGCACACTTGAGAACACATGTTTATTGTACTCCTACATTTGATATAATTACAAAATAGTCCTTCAAAATATCTACCAGTCACCAAGTAGAAGCTGGTTCAGTGTGGCTTTCTGGAACATTGGCTCTTAGATAACATGGAGTTCTAAGGCGATCCTTTTGTGTCTAGGCCTCTAGGATATGTTCATGGATACTTTATAGCAAAGTTATTGTTTTCATCCCCTTCTTTTCAAAAATAAAAAAGAAAACAAATTTATATAGTTGACGTCCACTCAATGAATATTTCAGGTTATTTACTGGGTGCATTAAGATTCCTTAAGAAGGTTAGATCTAATCTTCAGTACACATATTCCTGTTTGTCATATTGATTGTCATATTGTTATCCATATCACACGACAAACGATACAAAGGTACAATTCAGGATTGCAATTGGACAGGAAGACACGATTTCTTTGGTGAAAGAGTTCACAGCAGTAAGCCAGACCATTGCTTCAGCATCAATGGAGATCTGGAAAATTCAAGGTAGATGTGCATTTGGATGGGTTCTGTTGAAGCACCTTGCAGTTTTAGTCTGATGGATTGCTGCTTTTCATGTATCAAGCAAGCACTGATTGAAATGGACAAGATTCCTCATAGAGCAGAATCTTATGTTTTCGAAGCTGGATTCCCTTTTTGAAGAATGAAAAAAGAGAAGGAAGCAGTGCAATGAGTTGCACCACTTGCCTCTTAATAGAGGGAGATCAGAGGCTAGATTTTCCACCACCTTGTTGCATTCAAAATTTCAGATGCAAATATTTTGAAATAGTTGGTTTGAACCTACAACACTTACATCCTGAGTGAAAAACCTACATCATGCATGCCCAAGTTTTCGACAAATTATTGTAGTATTGTACTTATCTGTAAATGTACTGCATGCCATAGATGCTGCAACCTGTGCACTCTCAAACTCTGTATCACTCGTTTGTCATATGATTGACAAGAGTGTATGTGTTCTCATATCTACGACAATGAATGTTTTTTAAAAAAACTTTGCAGATATTGTTGATCTAAAAGATGGAATAGAGAACACAGATTAAAGGCGTTTGCTCCAAGCATATGTCAATTCTTCAGGTGTGCTGTTCACTGACTTACCATCTGGCTATGTCCGGATGTTATAATTCATTACATGCGAGTTTGCGACTAATTCGTTCTTCGCACTAATAAACACAACATGGTACTTGCCTTAATTCTTCCTTGTGCTGGCATCTTGCCTTTGTTTTGGTCTACTGGGTGACCTATCTCACCATCCTGTACCAGTCTGGAGTCTGGACCACGGAAACAAGCAGTTTGGCATTGATGATATCCAAATGTCAGCACAGAAGGAATAGCTTCGTAAGAGTTAGATAGTTGAACTGAATGATGAATGGAATGTAATAGTGAGTGGAATGTAATATATAGCTGCATATTAGCTTGTGGACTTAGTATGTTGGGCCTGGCCTATGTAAAGGACTTAAATACCGAATACTGTTCACTTTCATGGATTATCGAAAAGAACGTTGGATACTGTATTTCGTTTTCCTTTCCTTCCTTTCTCCTTCGGTTCCGTGGGCGGCGTCAGTTGAGAAACCTTCTCCCTTCAACGCCAACACGAGGTCACAACAGTTTGGTATCAGAGTCAGGTTTGGTCCGTCGGCTGTTCGTATACTCGTGGCCTTGACTGGTAAAATCCCAAGGGACGGTTAGCAATTGCTTCGGCGATTGCTGTAAAATTCCCAACCCGAGGTTCGGTCGGCTTAGAGAAGGAACGCCATGGCTCTAGCCAAACAAGGAGTGCAAGTCCGTCAGGTGGTGGCGGCGATGGAAGGAATGAAAGCAAGGTTAGCTGAGTTATGGAAGAATGAGATGAGAATGATGCGAGATGAACTGAACTCACACATGGCGGTGGTGGACCAAAGGTTCGATCAACAAGGCGCGAAGTTGGACAAGATGTAGATGAAGGTTTCGATTACTATGGACTCCATTGGCAAGGTTCAACAAGAACAAGTGATGGTTGCAAAGACTCTCAAGACATCGGTGCCGCCGCGATTGATGATTCCGACCAGAGAGGTAACGGGACCGATGGCATTGAGACCGATGGAGCGGGAGATTCCACCGGCAACGTTCCTAGAAATACCTCCAGCACCGAATCCACCTCAGGTACAATTTCCGCCCGACCCCAGTAATCGCTAAAGTACAAGAATCGAGTAGAGGGCATCAGGAGCAAGGAGGAAGAAACTAGATGCCTAAAATGGAGTTTCCCAAATTTGATGGCACCGACGTCAGGATATGGATAGATAAGTGCTAGACATTCTTCACTATGTATATGATTCCTGAAGGGTTCAAGGTAGTGGTTGCTACTATGTATATGACCAGTGGTGCCGCCCATTGGTACCAGGCCTATAAGGTATCTCACGGATGGCATGATTGGGAGCAATTTCGGGAGGCGGTAGTGAAGGAATTTGAGGGCAACACACAAAGAGACAGAATGAGAGAGCTGTTTCTGTTAAGACAAATTGGATCAGTAGAAGAGTATAAGAGAAAATTTGATGTGACAGTGTATCAATTGAGGTTGTATGACCATAATATTGGAGGGCTGCTGTTGGTAACCAGATTTGTGCTGGGACTTAAGGAAGAATTAAGGGCGGCAATAGAAATTCAGATGCCAACCTCGGTAGCCATGGCAGCCACCTTTGCCTGTGTGCAAGGAGTGTTGGAAAGGTCCAGAAGGTATAACCACATGAGTAAAAGTCATAGTTATACTACAAGTTCTGGGAAGGTTGAAGGAACCAATTGGAGTGGTGATTCTAGTTACACTGAGAAATTTGAAAAAGGAGAATTATGGAAGGCTAAACAACTAAAGGAATATAGAAGATCTAACGGGCTGTGCTTTTGGTGTGGTGACAAGTATTCACCTGCCCATAGGTGTCAGAAACCACTGCAGGGGCAAGTTAAGGAAATACAAGCACAAGAAATCCTATCTGACGAGGTTTTGGATGCAGTAGTAGCTGAGGAGGAAGACGAAGAGACATAAATGCAATTATTTGTCAATGCAGTTTCAGGATCAAGCCCTCCAAGAACTATCAGAGTGAGATCTTTAGTGGGAAACCAAATATTGTTGATGTTAATTGATTTTGGGAGCTCTCACAGCTTTGTAAATGCTGACCTATTAGAGAGAATCAAGGAGACTCAGTGTCCACAAAGACCATGGCAGTACGGGTGGCCAACGGAGAAGTATTATATCGTGATAAGGTGATTCCAAGGATGAGATGGTGGATACAAGGCCATACCTTTCAACATGACATGAAAGTATTGCATCTGGGGGGTTATGACGCTATATTAGGCGCTGATTGGCTAGAGAAGTGTGGGGTAATGAAATGCCATTGGAAGGAGAAATGGGTGGAGTTTGAACATCAAGGAAAGATCATCAGGCTGCAGGGTATCACAGATTCTGAACCGTCAGATGATCTACATGAGATATATGTGGAAAGAGTTGAGAAATGGCATAAAGGAAATGAAATTTGGGCAACTGTAGTATTAGAGAAATGTCAAACACATGATCTGGAGATAGTGCCAGCGACAGTTCAGGCGTTGTTACAAGAATACGAAGATGTATTCCAAGATATATAACAGAATTTTACCACCTCATAGAGTTTATGATCATACCATTTCCCTACTGCCAGGGGCAGCTCCAGTGAACTCCAAGCCATATCGTTATTCTCCCCTTCAAAAGGACGAAATTGAAAAACAAGTAGAGGAGATGATACAAGCAGGTATAGTAACTCCAAGCCTCAGCCCATTTGCTTCTCCTGTCCTTCTTGTGAAGAAAAAGGACAACACCTGGAGGTTCTGTGTTGATTACAGAAAATTAAACTCATTGATGGTGAAGAGTAAGTTTCCAATGCCTATTGTGGATGAGTTGCTAGATGAATTAGCAGGTACTAGATTCTTTTCCAAGTTGGATTTAAAGTTAGGTTTCCATCAAATTCGGATGATAGAGAGTGATGAACATAAGACAACATTTAAAATGCATCATGGCCAATTCCAGTTTAGGGTGATGCCCTTTGGTTTAACCAATGCCCCCACCACATTTCAGTGCTTAATGAACTCCATTTTCGCGCCTTATATACGAAAGTTCATTTTGGTTTTTATGGATGACATCCTGATATATAGTAAGGACTTGGATGCTCATTTGGAACACTTGAGAATAGTACTAGCAATCTTGAGACAACATCAGTTAGTTGTTAAGAAAAGCAAATGCAGTTTTGCTCAACAGAAATTGGAATATCTTGGTCATATCATATCGGATCAAGGAGTAGCTACTGATGCAACAAAAACTCAAGTGATGATGCAATGGCCTGTCCCAGCTAATGTCACAGAGTTGCGCAGATTTCTTGGGCTAACAGGATATTACCAAAAGTTCGTCAAGCATTATGGGATCTGGCCAAACCACTAACTATGCTATTACAAAAGAAAGGATTCCAGTGGAATATGTTAGAGATATGTTAGAATAGGAGTTAGAATAGGGACTCTTATATGCCTTATCTATATATGGCATATACCTCTTGTACTCCTATATATATCGCCCATTGGGCCTCTTTATTATACACACAATTCATAACATGGTATCAGAGCTAGGTTTAGGGTTTCTTACTTGCGCGACCTCCTAGCCTCTATCCGCCGCCGTCGCTGCCCCCGGGAGGACCGATCTTTGCTCTGGGGCGGCCTCCCATCGTGCAGCCCCTTGAGGAGACGACGTCGGCCTGGCGCTCGACACCCGAGAGGTGGATCTTGTCGGCCACCGTCGGTTTCGGTGCTCTCCTCACCGCCGTTGGAGCCTACGCCGTCGGAGGAGGTTGCAGCACTGAGCTCTCGCCCGATGCGGTCGCCGTTGGCATTAGGCCCGATCACTCGCCATCGCCTCGAGCTCGTCAGCGCCGCGGCCTGGCCATATCTGCTTGGCGACGCGGTTGTCGTCAGCCGCCTCCACCCCGAGCTTGCCTCCACTGACCACCATCGCCCGGATCTAGTCGCCGCCGCCTCAGATCCGTGTCTCTCCTGGCGGATCCGCCGTCGCCTGGTCTTCTCCCGCCCGAATCCAGTCGCCTGATCAGGCCGCCGCCGTCTCTGCCACCAGATTCGCAGGCACCATGGTGGATCCCCCTGGATCAGTGTAACATCCCAAAGCTCTAGGGTTGTGTTTCAAATGTATGAAAATAAGGATAAATTAAAACTTTTGGATGCATCCTTGTTGTCATTTGAATTCTCTAGAATTTACCTCCTTGAAATGTGGACTTCAAATTCAATTTGGTTTATTGACTCGAAGTGTTGCAATTCAAGATATTCTAGTCAAACCTTGTGATCATCCTCTGGAAATATTTTTTTGAAATTCTTGATCATCTTGGTAACCTCCCTAAGAAATTTCATAATTTTCAGAAATTATTTGCTATTTCTTAAGGGCTGGTCAAACCATTTGTCTCCCTGGTCAAACCCCCTGTTCAAGCAGCTTGTGAATTTTCTAGCGGGCAATACACTGCACGAAAAGTTCTGGGAAATTTACACACGGTTGATATTGAAGTCAAGATCACTCAGTAAAAATTTTAGAATTTTTAGAGATGTGGAGCTACCTCTGAAAAATTTCCAAATCATCTTGCCTTTTCAATTCAAATCTGGAATCACTCTTCTCGGGCTTGAACCCGAGTCAAACCCGACCCGACTTCCTTGGTTCAGCCCAACCAACTAACCGCATCGCGAGTGAGCCGTCCGATGGAAACTTAACGGCCTGGATTGAGTGGCCGATCGGACCGGCCGATCACCCTTTCTCTTGAAACGTCCGATTTGGAGATCAATGGCCTGGATTGAGTGGCCGATCGGACCGGCCGATCGTCCCTTTCGCTTGAACCGTTCGATCCCGATCCAACGGCCTGCGCCAACCTCCTTTCAATATGTCTCTCTCGCGCGACTGAGTCACTGGCGTCGCGGGCCCCACCTGTCAGGTGTGTCTTCGACCTCTCATTGGCAAAGCGCTCGGCTCGTGACGCCACGTGAACGCACCGCTCGTCTCCGTAGCAAAGAACGATGTGACGCACCGCCCACGCCAACCAATCCTGGAGCTTCGCCTGCCCACGTCGCCTCTCTCCCGGCCGTTGCTCGGCTTTAACCTGCCCTTGTTCTCTCGCAATTCTTCACTTTCCCTCTTGGTGACCGAGGGAAAATAGGCAAGTTCTCGGCTCTCTCTCGGGTAAGCTTAGTGCTTCCGCCTCCTGCTCCATCTCCGCTCCTCCCTGGTTTCATTTTGCTAATGCGAGGCCTTGCCTTGGCTTGTAGCGCCCGAAACTCCGTCGAGCTCTCTTTAGTGGCAGAACTCGCACCCGGAGCCGCCGTCGTGCCAACTCCGTGTCCAGTGAGTCTCTTCCTCGCTCAAGTGCGTCACCGGCCGTGCCTTGGCCTGCTTAATCTTTCCCCTCACTCTATTTTGCTATCGGTTCACAGGAGCCCGCAAAATCCGAGTTTGGACCGTTTTCGGCTGCGGAGCCCCGTTCGTCCCCATCTCTGGTGTGGTAAGCTCCTGCCGATTCTTTGCTTGTACACCATCTGTGGGTTGTCTTTGAGCTTTCTCTACCACTCTTTCTCTGTCTCCTTCACCAGAGCGAGCTCCCCTCGGTGAAGCACCGCGCCGCCGTCACCCTCCTCGTCGCTGGCTCAACTCCGACCTTCTCCGAGTCTCTCCCTCGCTCAGGTAGCCTCCCTGTGCCTTGTAGTTGCTTTGGCACCCGCTTCCCTGGACAATGCGGAGCTCGATCTTGCAGTGCACGATTAGCCGTAGCTCTCCTCCGCCTCTCTCCGGTCGTCCGCCGCCTCGAGCCAGCTCAGCCACCGTGAGTACCACCGTTGGGTGTGCAAGGGTATTGTGAACCCATCCATGCCCTTAGCTAGCGCCGCCGTGGCCGAGAACACCGGCGAGAGCTCGGCGAAGCCAGTGCGGTGTTGTCGGTTTTCCGACAACACTGTAGCATCACCATTAAAACCAAATCTCGTTCATTAACTACTAATGATTGCTTAGTAGTTAATGGCTGTCTTATTCGGATTCTTGCTGTGACTGACATGTGGGACTGAGCACAGTAAGCATGGTGTAAATCTCGATTTTCGCAGTGTATGACATGTGGACCCCACCTGTCAGCCCGAAAATTCTATTCGGTTCAAAAATTGAAAATGCACTGTTTAAGGGGTCCACTGGTCAACGACCGTGGCTAGCATCGGCTGGGTATAAAAAGTCGTTTATGATTTTGTAAAATCCGAAATGCTTTATTTATGAACTGAAAAATGCATTAACTTCAAAATTGCATAAGTAATTCATTTTAACTCCAAAAACAGTGAAACCACTTTTGTTATTTTTCATTTTTAATAAACTTTATTATAAAATATGTTTCAACCTTGCCACTGTCTCAGAAAACATGTTTTGTGGAGAGTGCTTCAAAAAGGAATTATTAATACATTATAAATTGCTTTTAACTTTGAAAATACATAACTAATTCATAAAAACTCCAATTGCGGTGAACCAAATTATTTTGGTCATGTAATAATATTCTCTATCCATTTTTGTAATCCTCATGTCCACCACTGCTCCAGAAAATTTCACAAAATTTTTAGATGAGGTGAATAGTGGCAGATTATAATTAAATTGGATTTTTTTTTTCTGAAAACTGCTTTTCAAACGGCTATAAATTCTACATAAAACATCCAAATGAATTTATTCTTGTTGATAAATTCATATAAAATAATGATTTTCATTCTGTGAATTTTTCATAATTTTTGGATGATTTGTATTTTGGGGCCTTTTCGGTGTTATTCGTTCTTATTGGGCTTTCGATTTCTTTCGGTAGGTTCAGACGATATTGTTGATTACGAGAGCGCTTCTCTGCAGCAAGAGGGTAATCCACAGCAAGGCAAGCAGTTTGATCATGTTAATCCCAATATTTTCAAGTCTAATATATTGATTTCAACTTGTATGTATGCATTGCTATTTTGTTGTTAAAATATGGTTTGATCCTATAGTTACATACTCTGTAGGCAAATGATTACTCTCTACTACCTGAGCCTAGGTTTTTTTGCTGTGATTAGAGTTCGTGGATGGGCTCTTGTCACTTAGTAGATTTCGAGTTAATATGCTTAGACATGCTTAGCTATCGGTAATTTTGGGCGATCATCGACTTAGTTGATGATCTTGATCACACAAAACTTATTATTACTCCATTATGTCCAGCACCTTGTGCTTTGTTAATTTGTAAATCTAAAACTGAAAATAAAATTGTTTTAGACTTGGACATAATGATATGTTGGTGTGATTGTTTGGTGTGACATGGAAAGGTGCCCGAGTCAACAAGGACCGAATTACTTGCGTCATTGATCCAAGCACTTTTGCGTGCTAACCACACGAGAGGGATATGGGACCTCTCTTGACTTAGTACTTTGGCGTGTGTTACCTCCGAGTCGCAGGAGGTGGTTTGTGTGTGTTGTGTGAAAAAGGATCTGTGTTATTGTGTTGGGTGTGCGGTGGTGGAGTTCCGGGTAGGTTCTCCACCTCGAGGGGCATCGCAGTTGTCCAAGGCTTTGCCCGAGAGGGGTAGTTGACCGAGGCTTTCGATGACTCCGACACAACGTATGGGTTTCTATCCATATGGGCGACTCGTAGTTAATGCATAATATTGGAAATGTCTCGTAGGACTTAGCCGTGCTGGCATACCTAAGGAAGTGTGCTTGATAGCTTGGCAAAAAGGCGGTCTGGCGTGTGGGTACATTGGTACACCCCTGTGTAAGATCGAGGTGGCCGACTAGAGGGGGGTGAATAGGCGGTTTTAAAAACTTTATCGGGCTAAACCAATAAATAAATGCGGAAGCTAATAGCGAATTGGTTTTGCTCAATTAAAACCTAAATCAACTAGGCTCAACTAAGTGCACCGACAATATGAACACAATACAATATGAATAATTATACAAGATATGTTAAGCAATTAAAGTAAGAATGTAAATTGCTCAAAGTAAAGCACAAGTAAACACAAGATGACACGATTATGTTTTACCGTGGTGTTCGGAGACTTGCCGGTCTCCCCTAATCCACGTTGAGGTAAGCCCAACCCACGTTGGACCGGCTCCTCAAATGAGCACACACCTCCGAGGTAAGTCCAACACTTGGACCGGTTCCAAACCGAACCAACACCTCGCTCAACTATGGTTGCTCTTCCTCCACTCCGGAGATGGCGAGCACCAAACCACTCACAACCGTCGGGCCTTCTCACAAGCTTCTTGAGAAGGTCACCGAGCACGACGCCTCCACGCCGTCTAGGTGTCGGCAAACACCAAGAGTAACAAATCCGAACTTTCACTTGAACTAATCAAGTGTCAACGCTCACGTGGATACACAATCCACTACCTAAGGCAACACATGCACTTAGGGTTTGCTCTCTAGTCTCACCAAGTGCAACACATGCACAAAAGAGAATAGGGACTTGCTCTTAGCTCAAAGAATGAGTGTATCACTTAACAATGGCACCAGCAGCATCTCCCAACCGGCCAAGGTGTCTATATATAGCCTACACACAAAAACTAGCCGTTGGGAGAAGATTCCATCAAAAGCGACCAGGCCGGTCGACCGCCAACCAATGGCGGTCGGATCGCTTCATGCGCCAACGGCTAGAAAAGTAGCCGTTGGGCCTTGGCGATCGACGACCATGCATCGGCGGTCGGACCGCCGAGATATCGGTCCGACCGCCCGTCTTTGGCGGTCCGACCGCCTTCATAATTTGGCTAAGTCCCCAAAATGGGAGCTCTCGGAAAAACCGTTCGCTCGAACTCCGAACTTCCTCACCATGAAGCTCGATTTTACAACAATGGAACTTCCGCACAAGGAAATCGGTTCAAGTGTAATCGGTCGATCGCCTCGTAGCATACCGGTCGGTCCGATTTGCCACCGGTCCGACCGGTGACCACCGCGGTCCGATGGCGATTCACGAGCCAACTCCAATGCTTTACTTCAAATGGCTAAACACATTAGCTCATTTGAATGCAATCTTCGACAAGGTTTCAAAGATGATATTCTCAGTAGGTTACAAAACACATTTGCTAACCCTTAGAATACTCATCACAAGGAATAAGGTACATGGACTTACACCATTTGCAAAACGCATTTGCAAACTTAAGTCACATGCTACAAGGGTTATGCATGAGCCTCGATTATTTGCAAAACACATTCGCAAATAAATAGCATCATGCCTAGATGAGCTAGAGCAAATATAATGAGCTATCAACACATGACTAACTCAAACTACTAGTTAAGACCCCTCTTAATAGTACGGCAACCTATACTAGCAATCCGGTCTTCCAACCAAACACCAAGACCGGTAAAAGACTAGGAATACATCCTTAGCCCTAGCTAGTCATACCTTTGCCTTGCATCTTCTTGAAGCTTGATGGCGCACATCAACACTTCAAGTCCGGTCTTTAACTTTGACACTCATCAACTCATGATGATTTCTTCACTTGGGATCTTGTCTTGAACATCATCAACACATGATGATTTCTCCATCCCGAGTCTTCACATGCATCAACACATGATGCAATCCTTCACTTGACCTCCATCAACACATGATGGGTCTTCTCTTGTCTTGATGATCAACTCATGATCATCTCTTCTTGATAAGCATCAACTCATGATGCATCATTTACACCAAGCTCTTGACTTGATGATCAACTCATGATCATCCCAAGTCTTCATCATCTGGAACATAACCTGTATATCCAACTCATGGAAAATGTTAGTTCCACAATGTGATCATCATTAATTACCACACCATACCATTAACTCATAATGGTGGGACAAGATACCTCAATCTTTCCTCTTTGGTAATTGATGATAACCACTTAAATTTTCATAAATTTAATGATGATAAATGAGAGAACAATTGAGTATATAAACTACACAAGTTATCTATACTCTAACATGAGTATACAAGAACTACACAAGTTCTATATACTCATAACATGAGTATATCTGAACTACACAAGTTTTGTATACTCAAAGGTTTTGTTTCAACGTAAAGATCCTTAGTATATGTGGAAAATGGAATATGGATCAATACTAATGAAACCACAAAGTATAGGATAAAACTCCCCCTAAATGTGTGCATACACAAATGTGTAATGAGGTCATATGCACATATTCAAGTTTAACTTAAGGTTGAGTTCAATCCTATATTTTGGATCCAGAAATGCAACAATATATAAGATTGAGATGTCGATTGCATACCTCGTTGTGTTTCACCTTTATATCCAAATGAGACTACATAAAGATGATACTTGATAAAAGAGTTAGTCTCATATTTGGATTTGTCATTAATCACCAAAACACTCCATTAACTCATAATGGCGGGTCTAGATCTTTCAATCTCCCTTTTTGGTGATTGATGACAAATCCATTATCAATAACAACATTTGGATATTCATAGACATAAGATAAGAATTTAAACTAATGAACTATGTCTATGCATCATATGAGGTGAAACATAAAGCATTAAACAAAATGCATGTGAACACATTCTCCCCCTTACACATCTAAAGCATGCATTTTCCCTCTTTTGGTATGTCTAAACAAATCAAACATCCAAATGAACAATATTGATAAAACATTCTCCCCTTTTGGCATAAATCACCCAAAACACAAGACAAATCTTAGCCAAAAGGAGTATTTGCAAAATGATACCACTTGCAAAAAAAAATGAGGTTGGTCACAAAAAGTATAAATTGAACTTATATGACCAAGGTGGAATTTTTGTTCTCAAGATGTGAGAGGAGAAACAAGGATAGGTTACAAACCTATTGATCATAACATTCTCCCCAAAGCAAATCCAAACATTGAGAACTACTTGAAATGATAGTTGAAACATATTCAACTAACCTCCCCATTTTTGAAAAGGAATATAGATAATCTCTCATTTTAACAATTTTCACAAACTATGTTGAGAGAACATAAAGAATGATGCTTGAGAGAGATTTTTATAAAAAATTTGACAGAATTTCTCTTGTAAAGAGGGACATCCACGACAGGAGACAAGAAGATATAATCAAACACAAATATGTTCATTCATAATCACATCTCATCCACATCTCATGCAACCATAAATCATGACATAAAAACATGTTCTCACACAGAGTAGCAAAAGATAGCATAGCCAAAATGAGAGTCATACAACCAAGTAGTCATAAAAGATATTACAATTTTTGCATACAAGGTCTAATGACCTAAATAGAACAAATAGCTCTTGCTCGTGCGAGGAGGATCTGAGAGGATGAAGGTGATCTCCTCGCCAAAAGAAGGAGGGAAGGTGAGGTCCACGTCCGATCGTTGATAATAAAGAGGTGCTGCTGCTGCGCTGGAAGGCGGTGAAATCGCCGCAGATCATCATCCGAGCAGACGTGTATCAAACACGGATGTGGTAGCGACCTCAAACTCATCCAATCGAGAAAATGCATTTGCTGAAAAGCCTCTGAGATGGCGAATCTGATCCACACTCGGTGAAGATTAAGCATCATTTGCTAGGGACAGGTCTTGAGCACAGGGATCTGAGAGAAGGAGCCCTGTCACGATCTTGAGGAGGTGGTGGAGGAGCCACCGAGCAGGAGGAGCAGGAGGAGCAGTGGGAGGGAGGAGGAGGAGCGTCCTGGGCTGTATTCTTTATGCTCTATGTCACAGGAGTATTGAATTCAATTATGCTCTTGATAAGCCTCATTATGTAGGGAGCATAATAAATACTCTTAGACTTGTCTCCCTTGGAGGTGTCAATCTCTCTGAAAATAAGATCTATGACATCAAGCGAGTGCCCTCCATTATGTCTTGAATCGCATTCCATGCCCTCCCATGGATTTCATCATTGTTCCCACTCACGGGAAGAATGATGATCTCATGATCTGTTTATAATCTTGGGGAGGGAAGGAGTCCTGTCACCTTACCGCAAGAATGAGGATTATTTCGATCATAGAACTCATCTATTTGAGCAAGGTTTAGGGGTTCTGCAAATGGATCCTTACACCCTTGACTCCTTCAAACCTAAGGCTTCCATGAGCGCTTTCTTGTAGCTCTGTAATTTTCTATGCCTGATCATCCAAACAAGCTTGTCGTAATCCGAGACACAAAGCTGTTGCATAAAAGCGTCGATGACTTTAGAATGAAAGTGCGATTCAGAGAAACCAAGGTATCCAAACCTACATATTTGAAAAGTCTCAGAAGTCCATTGTAGGTTGGATTCTGCGCTGTAGTTCCATTTGACATATCTGTGATTAGCAAATTTTTCTTCGCATAGATAATCTTGAATACATCTTTTGAAACTTGGTGTGGAACATACCCATCGTTGCGCATTCCGAGAAGCGTCTTGATCAACATGTCTCAATATTGTATAATCTTCACTTCTTAACCTTGAGACATCAAGGCCAAAGAATTGAGACTCATCCGAGCGTCCTCATTATCATCTTCATCCTCCTCAACCTCATTTCCAGCGTTCTCATCAAAGTCATTGTCACGCCGTTGTTATCCGAACTTGATTCCTCTACTTCTTCCATAGAAGCGTCCTCAATGTCGTCCTCAATGGAGCTTTCCCCGGATGAAGAAGGAGAAGGAGAAGGAGGGGTCCACCGAACGATCGCCACGCGCTTGTTCGGCATAGCTCTAGGAAGATAATCAAAGGATCAAACAAGGAATAGATAATAAACCTATGAATATACAATGGTGTCATTGACATGCTCTCTGGACACAAGCGATCGATCGCTATCCACGGCCGGTCGGATCGCCACGAGGCCGGTCCGACCGCCATTGTGGCGCCGTCGGATCGCCATCGAGGCCGGTCCGATCGCGTGTGAAGCCGGTCGCAGCCATGGTTACGAACCGATGAGCTGAAATTTGTGATTTTCACAAGTTTTCATCATTCAAGCAATGGCATCAAGTGCATTCATTTGTCTATTCACAAACTACTTGCGGGATAAAGTTTTGCCACAAAATCTAGTGAACAAGATAGGATTTTGACAAACCCTAGAATTTGGGGCAAATCACAAAATGAGAGCAATGCAAGTAGATCGAGGATGCTTATCTGGCTCTAATGAAGAGGAGTAACACAGGATGCCTCCTTGAAGAGAAGGAGAGCCAAAAATCCGAAAGTTTGCAAGTTCTTTCCTCACCTAGGGTTCCAAAATGTGGGAGAGATAACCCATCAATCCACAAAGTAATTGGAGGAATGGAAGAGGAGATGAGGAGAGCAAGTGGATACCTTGAATCCCCAAATGGACGGCCGGAGGAGGAGATCCGAAGGGGAGGAGGTCTTCACTGAGAGAGAGAGAGAAAAGAGTGGTTCGGTTTGGGGAGAAAGGTGGAGTGAGAGAAAGGCTCTCGGTCGAAGGGTTTTAACCTTTTCCATAAAACCGGTCGGACCGCCGCCAACGCCGGTCGGACCGGTGGGATCTCGGTCGGATCGCCTATAGAGGCTTGGTCGGACCGGTGTCATCTCAAGTCGACACACAGCTTTGATGAGAGGAGAGGAAAGAGAGAATTGTTGTATTTTACTCCAAATTTTTGCACAATCAATCAAATAAACATCTTTGGAGTATTTCCAACTTATATAGCCCATAAGAATAGAATTTTAAAATAGTTTTTATAATTTAAGCTCTTGGTTTTCGGAAATGAAATATATTTCTAAGAACTTTCATCAAAAGATCCAAATTGAGCAAATGATGAATTTTAAAGCATCCAATTGCATGTATGAGTCATAAATATCATTATGAACATATTCATATGAAGAATTTTAGTTCATATGGAAAAACTCACTTAAGTGCTAGAAAGTGACCACTTAGGTCATAGTAGTATTTTGGACGAGTTTGAAAATCAAATATCTTTTCTAGGTTGGTCTTTTGAAAATCCTTTGAATACCAAAAATATTTAGAATAACCAACTCTAGGATTTTCCTTTTGGCAAGATTTTCAAATTCCTTTTAGAATAGATTTTACACAAAAATCTAGTTTATGTCAAAAACAAGATACTATAATGTAGGATTTTGGCTAGAAATGCATTTTTACTTAAAATAGGTTTTTTCTAAAGCCAAAACCTTTGGTAAACCTTTCAAAAGCATTTGTATACATTTTGCAATTAATTTTTCAAAGAATTACTAATAGTTATCAAATTTTTGACTTTTGGCTAAAAGGCTTATTTTTGAAAAGCAATACTAGCACTTAATTTATTTGGGCACACTTAGGGATGTGAGATACATGACTATGATTTAGCACTCCCCCTTAATGTGCCACCCCAACTTGCTCAAGATATGAATAATGAACATTGAGAACATAGAGCAAGAACACCCCTTTTAATAAGATTTTCATGAAATGCAACCTACACAAGGTATAAAGGGGCTAGATACTTCAATGTAAATACTTGTTACCGAGATGGCATTGGTTCTTGATGTGAAACGATTATCCTCAAGCTTGGCTCCAATTTGATATATGATGACATCCATCTTTATATGAATAAGCCAAGTCTCCAATGCCTCTCCAAGTACCTATTAAACATTTAAGCGCATTTTGGTACCCAAAACTAGGTTGGGTCCACGAATGTTAGTCACAATAGATTTGGGCACCCAAATGGCCCTAGCATTAGTTTTATGTGTACTAACTATTCTAGCAAACACATTGCCATTAATATCCTTCCTAAGCAAATATTGATCATTGTAAATAATGGGCTTAGGAGTGATACCTTTGGGACAATCCTTACTCATATGTCCCTTTTCCCGGCAATTGTAGCAAGTTCGAAGTTTGTATTCGTCTTTTACCTTCTTTACTTGCTCCTTGCCGGTTTGCCTTTTCTTTGATGACAATTGCTTGTCATTCACCTTGTTAGGACACACCGAGGTAAGTGGCCCTTTCCTTTGCATCCATGGCACTTGATATTCTTCGTGTGCCTTGCGTTGTGCCTTGTCTTGCTTGTCTCCTTTTTCTTAGGAGTGAAGCCAATTCCACTCTTATCTTGCAAGCGTCTTTGCTTGCTCAATATATCGTCAAGAGTGGCCTTCCTTTTAGGCCTCTTTCCAAGTCATTCTTCAATTTGTTGACTTGGGCCTTGAGCTCATTGTTTTCCTCTACAATGTTAGTATTGCAAGATATGGAGGAAATAGTAGCATCTATTTTGGAGCAACAAGGCATATCAATTAAATCCTCACATGAGGTGGATACATTAGCCTTAGATGAGATGCAAGATGTAGGAACTACGCATGGCATATCATCTAATAACTTGCATGTAATGCCTATATCCACCTTGGACTTATTAAGATCCTTGAGAAGGAGAGTCTCATGAGCTTCTTTTAGCTCTTCATAAGAATCCTTGAGAGAAAGAAATTCTTTCTTCAAGACTTTGAATTTTGACTTCTCCTTGCCAAGATATTCATTTAAGTCTTCTAACATTTCCATCAACTCATCATAGGTGGGTTCTTCATTTTCGTTTACCTCATTATTACCTTTAGCCATGAAGCATTGAGTTGATGTGGAGGGAGTTGAGGAGTCCTCATTTTCGTTGTCGGAGCTTGAAGTTGAGCATTCTTCTTCCGACATCCATTCTTGTGTGCAATCATCACTAGTTGAAGTGGATAATTCATATTGATCTTGAATATATGTCCACATCTCATGAACGTTCTTGAGATTGCATATGGCATTAAAAAGGTCTACGCTCAAAGCACTAAATAAGGCGTTAGTAGCTTGAGCGTCGAGATGTAAGCATTTCTCTTCCTCAATGGTTGGAGCAAAATGATCCAATGGAGGAGAAAAGCCTACATCTACAATCCGCCATATTTTTGGACTCATGGCCCTAAAATAACAAGACATGCGGATTTTCCAATAAGCATAATTTGTGCCATCAAATATAGGTGCTTCACCTAGGTGCACTAAATCTCTAGTTGCCATCCTTTACTCTCTAGACGGTTAAGTCTAATAAATGAGAGACCAAGCTCTGATACCACTTGTAAGATCGAGGTGGCCGACTAGAGGGGGGTGAATAGGCGGTTTTAAAAACTTTATCGGGCTAAACCAATAAATAAATGCGGAAGCTAATAGCGAATTGGTTTTGCTCAATTAAAACCTAAATCAACTAGGCTCAACTAAGTGCACCGACAATATGAACACAATACAATATGAATAATTATACAAGATATGTTAAGCAATTAAAGCAAGAATGTAAATTGCTCAAAGTAAAGCACAAGTAAACACAAGATGACACGATTATGTTTTACCGTGGTGTTCGGAGACTTGCCGGTCTCCCCTAATCCACGTTGAGGTAAGCCCAACCCACGTTGGACCGGCTCCTCAAATGAGCACACACCTCCGAGGTAAGTCCAACACTTGGACCGGTTCCAAACCGAACCAACACCTCGCTCAACTATGGTTGCTCTTCCTCCACTCCGAGATGGCGAGCACCAAACCACTCACAACCGTCGGGCCTTCTCACAAGCTTCTTGAGAAGGTCACCGAGCACGACGCTCCACGCCGTCTAGGTGTCGGCAAACACCAAGAGTAACAAACCGAACTTTCACTTGAACTAATCAAGTGTCAACGCCACGTGGATACACAATCCACTACCTAAGGCAACACATGCACTTAGGGTTTGCTCTCTAGTCTCACCAAGTGCAACACATGCACAAAAGAGAATAGGACTTGCTCTTAGCTCAAAGAATGAGTGTATCACTTAACAATGGCACCAGCAAAGATCTCCCAACCGCCAAGGTGTCTATATATAGCCTACACACAAAAACTAGCCGTTGGGAGAAGATTCCATCAAAAGCGACCAGGCGGGTCGACCGCCAACCAATGGCGGTCGGATCGCTTCTACGCGCCAACGGCTAGAAAAGTAGTTGGGCCTTGGCCGCTCGATGACCATGCACTGGCCGGTCGGACCGCCGGTATATCGGTCCAACCGCCCGTGCTGGCCGGTCCGACCGCCCTTCGCGAATTTGGCTAAGTCCCAAAATGGGAGCTCTCGGAAAACCGCTCGCTCGAACTCCGAACTTCCTCACCATGAAGCTCGATTTTACAACAATGGAACTTCCGCACAAGGAAATCGGTTCAAGTGTAATCGGTCAGACCGCCCGTAGCACACCGGTCGGTCCGATTTGCCACCGGTCCGACCGGTGACCACTGCCGGTCCGACCGGCAGTTCACAGAGCCAACTCCAAATGCTTTACTTCAAATGGCTAAACACATTAGCTCATTTGAATGCAATCTTCGACAAGGTTTCAAAGATGATATTCTCAGTAGGTTACAAAACACATTTGCTAACCCTTAGAATACTCATCACAAGGAATAAGGTACATGGACTTACACCATTTGCAAAACGCATTTGCAAACTTAAGTCACATGCTACAAGGGTTATGCATGAGCCTCGATTATTTGCAAAACACATTCGCAAATAAATAGCATCATGCCTAGATGAGCTAGAGCAAATATAATGAGCTATCAACACATGACTAACTCAAACTACTAGTTAAGACCCCTCTTAATAGTACGGCAACCTATACTAGCAATCCGGTCTTCCAACCAAACACCAAGACCGGTAAAAGACTAGGAATACATCCTTAGCCCTAGCTAGTCATACCTTTGCCTTGCATCTTCTTGAAGCTTGATGACGCACATCAACACTTCAAGTCCGGGTCTTTAACTTTGACACTCATCAACTCATGATGATTTCTTCACTTCGGGATCTTGTCTTGAACATCATCAACACATGATGATTTCTCCATCCCGAGTCTTCACATGCATCAACACATGATGCAATCCTTCACTTGACCTCCATCAACACATGATGGGTCTTCTCTTGTCTTGATGATCAACTCATGATCATCTCTTCTTGATAAGCATCAACTCATGATGCATCATTTACACCAAGCTCTTGACTTGATGATCAACTCATGATCATCCCAAGTCTTCATCATCCCGAACATAAACCGTATATCCAACTCATGGAAAATGTTAGTTCCACAATGTGATCATCATTAATTACCACACCATACCATTAACTCATAATGGTGGGACAAGATACCTCAATCTTTCCCTCTTTGGTAATTGATGATAACCACTTAAATTTTCATAAATTTAATGATGATAAATGAGAGAACAATTGAGTATATAAACTACACAAGTTATCTATACTCTAACATGAGTATACAAGAACTACACAAGTTCTATATACTCATAACATGAGTATATACGAACTACACAAGTTTTGTATACTCAAAGGTTTTGTTTCAACGTAAAGATCCTTAGTATATGTGGAAAATGGAATATGGATCAATACTAATGAAACCACAAAGTATAGGATAAAACTCCCCCTAAATGTGTGCATACACAAATGTGTAATGAGGTCATATGCACATATTCAAGTTTAACTTAAGGTTGAGTTCAATCCTATATTTTGGATCCGAGAAATGCAGCAATATATAAGATTGAGATGTCGATTGCATACCTCGTTGTGTTTCACCTTTATATCCAAATGAGACTACATAAAGATGATACTTGATAAAAGAGTTAGTCTCATATTTGGATTTGTCATTAATCACCAAAACACTCCATTAACTCATAATGGCGGGTCTAGATCTTTCACCCTGCAGGGTTAAATCTATTCGAATAGCTTTGTCCTAGGTTATGGACAAGCTTGGTTATTTCCCGCAAGAATTAGACTACAACTTTTAACTAAAACTTGATGTGGGTGGTATGAATGGGTAATTCATGCTATTGTTGTGGTGACTATTGGGTTAGTCACTTCCAGGATGTTGTTGTCATCTATTTATTGTTATTATGATGTTATTTACTGCTATTTGAACGTTAAAAACAGATTGTAAACTTGCTTTTAAATGTACTACATTATTGCAAATAAAGATTGCTTTGTGCTGAAAATGAAACATACAGCCTCCACTTAAATGAGCTTGCATGTAGCTATGTATAGGTCTGTTACTCTACACGTGAGTCTTGCGGAGTACAATTTTTGTACTCATTTGCTTTGCTTAACTATTTGTTGCAGAGGAGGAAGGTGAGCCCCAAGGGCCTCACTTTTGTGAGATGTGCTGCGGGTTTGACGACTAGCTCGGTGGTCCGGTTGGTTGCCTTGTGGGTTAAAGGTACACTAATTGGCTTTTGTTTATCACCATCTTATGGCACCTTACTTCCGTTGTTGTCTTAAGACTCTTTTAGTTGTTTTTGGCCGGACGACCTCTTTTTGTAATAACTCTATATTGTATGTCTTTCGTATCGTTTAGTTGTGCTATGGATTCTATGTGATGAATGGAGTTGATGCATAATTTTTGTATGGGGTGTGTGTACTGTACTTCTGGGAAGTACATATACGCCGAGAGTCGTGATATTTGATTTGTAACGCTTTAATCATTTGATTGGTTAAGTATTACAAGTTAAATACCCCGGGGTCTCACAATCAGGCCGTCCGTGCCCAATCTCGATGGATCCGCGCACCCAACTGCTTCCCCGTGCGGCGAAGACCATGCGAAGCTTCTTCTTCACCGCCGTCGCCCGAGATCTCTGCCGCCTCGTCTTCGAGTTTGTCCGCCCGAGCTCGCCCCGAAGGATCTGGCTCTCCGGGCCGCCTCTGCTTCGGCGCCGCCCCAGAGCCTCGTCTGCTCGCACCACCCGGCACCACACTTCTCTCTGAGGAGGTGGCTCTCGGGGACAACGACGGCCGGCGGGGTAGGAGATGGGCGACGACGGATGGGGGCGAAGGGAGGTCTATGTGAGGGGGAGAGAGAAAATAGGGGGAGAGAGAAAATATTGAGAGAGGGGGGAGGAGTCGGTGGAGTGAGGATAGGGGCATCCGACTATGTGAGGGGGAGAGAGAAAATATTGAGAGAGGGGGGAGGAGTCGGTGGAGTGAGGACAGGGGCATCCGATTACATATCGCTGATATTGCTGCTACTGCTAATTATCTTGGAGAGTGTCGGTGGAGAGTAGCCTTTAGCTAGATTTGGTCTGCTAGTCTAGGCTAATCTATTTGCTATTGATGATTGGAGGAGAGATGCGATTGCTCCCTGCTGCTAGTTATCCTTAGGTTTTTCCTGCTTTGTGTCCGTTGTTTCCGTTGCGTCCATCCAAGTCCGTAGCACTCAATTTTTGAGTTCGTCTAAGCTATGCGAGTCCACAAATTTATTATCAGTCATAGAAGTATAGGAATTGCCTTATGCATGGCAGCAGCCGCCGCTCCCGCTGCTATTTTCTTTAAGCCGCTGCAGATCCGCCGCTCCTAGCGTTCAAGGCCGCCGCACTTCTTCTACACTGCGTCTTTGTTGTACTTCTTGTGCATTGCGCCGCTCTTCTTCTGCACTATGCCCCTGTTGCGCTTCTTGTGCATTGCGTTGCGCTTCTTTTGCACTGTGCATTCGTTGCGCTTCTTGTGTATTGCGTCGCCGCCGTCTTGGGCTACGATCTACGCCGCTATGCTTCCACCTATTCCTATTCGACTTGATTTGACAGCTCTCTCTATATCATGTCGGTTTCATCATCTTCTTCGATCTGTTACCACGGTCGACTTTGCTCCTGCACCTTGTGCTTTATGAGCTGTCACACGACACCGGATGGGAGGAGGCCTTTTGATACTCGACATATTTTTTCCAAGAGCTGCATGATACGACGGCATTATCAAGACTCGGACTTTGGATTTTTCATATTTTAGTATCAATCCTTTCCAAATGCAATGCTATTGCATACGCCTTGCATTTGAGGGGGGTGTTAGAGATATGTTAGAATAGGAGTTAGAATAGGGACTCTTATATGCCTTATCTATATATGGCATATACCTCTTGTACTCCTATATATATCGCCCATTGGGCCTCTTCATTATACACACAATTCATAACAGAATCAACAGGCATAGGAAGCGTTTGAGCACTTGAAATCAGCAATGAGTCACACTCCAGTACTAGCTTTACCAGATTTTCATCAACCTTTTACTATAGAGACTGATGCTTGTGATACTGGTATAAGAGCAGTTCTGAGTCAACAGGAATCCCATCGCCTTTTACAGCAAAGCCTTGGGAATAAATAATCGGAAACTTTCCGTATATGAGGAGTTCTTAGCAATTATGATGGCAATAGATAAGTGGAGACAATACCTCCAACGAGGACCATTTACCATTAAAACAGACCACAAGAGTTTATGCAATCTAGAGGATCAAATATTACATTCAGATTTACAAAAAGAGCCATGACTAAACTAATCAGATTACAATATAAATTTCAGTTTCAAAAAAGCATAAATAATAAGGTAGCGGATGCCTTGTCCAGGATGGGTCACCTTAATCATATTCAAGCAATATCTGTGGCACAACCAGTCTGGCTACAAGAAGTCATCAACTCTTATGTGGTAGATAGTCAGGCTCAAGATTTGTTAATACAATTGGCACTCCAAGGTTCCAATGACAACGGATACTCCTTAAAGGAAGGATTGATTAGACATCACGACATGATTTGGGTGGGATATAATTTAGGGTTACAAACTAAATTGATTCAAGCATTTCATACTTCCCCCATTGGAGGACATTCCGGTATTCAAGCCACATATCACAGAGTAAAGAAATTATTCAGCTGGACTGGATTGAAACGAGACATTGAAGACTTTGTCAAGCAATGTGTAGTTTGCCAGCAATCCAAACATGAGAATTGCAAACTTCCAAGGCTGTTATGTCCCTTGCCTATTCCAGCTGGAGCTTGGCACGATTTGACGATGGATTTTATTCAAGGCTTACCGCGATCCGACGGATATAATGTTGTGCTCGTTGTGGTGGATAGATTCACGAAATATGCTCATTTTTTACCCCTTAAGCACCCTTTTACTGCCCTGCAAGTGGCAAAGCTGGTACTCAACAACATTGTTAAGTTGCATGGCATCCCTCGTTCAATCGTCTCGGACCGCGACAGGATCTTCACAAGCTCCATGTGGAAAGAATTGTTCAAACTACTGGATACCAAACTGCAGATGAGCATAGGCTATCACCCTCAAACCGATGGCCAAAGCGAAAGAGTTAATCAATGCCTCGAAATGTACTTACGTTGCGCGGCACAAGAGACTCCAACAAAATGGCACCAGTGGTTACCCTTGGTAGAGTATTGGTACAATACCAACTACCATTCAGCCCTAGGTTGCACACCTTACAAGCCCCTGTATGGCACTGAACCTCATTACGGTCTCCTCCCTGATCTGATGATGCGCACAACTCAGCTGTGGTGGATATTCTGGCCGACAGGGCTGCCTACTCAGACTTACTCAAACAGCAGTTGGCAAAAGCACAAGCCCGCATGAAACAATATGCCTATCAGAAACGATCCTTGCGAGAATTCCAAGTCGGTGAGAAGGTATTCCTGAAGTTACAACCATACGCTCAGTCATCAGTTGTTAATTGACCATATCCAAAGTTGTCATACAAATATTATGGCCCATAAATTGTTTTGGCGAAAATTGGAGCAGCTGCATACAAATTGGAGTTACTAGTCGAAGCACGTGTTCATCCGGTGTTCCATGCTTCACAATTAAAGCCACACGTACCAGATCACACCCCAGTATTCTCTTCCATTCCTAATCCAGTGGATTTTTCTCTGCGTGATGTTCAATCTGAAGCAATTCTGGACCGCGCTTAGTCAAGAAGGGCAATTCCACTCTCTTACAGGTGCTCATCAAGTGGTCATCTTTGTCAGCTGACATGGCAACATGGGAGGATTATGACGTCTTGCGTGTGCGTTTCCCTGGAGCATCAGTTGGAGACAAGCTGCAAATCGGGCAGGCGTCAATGTCAGCACAGAAGGAATGGCTTCGTAAGAGTTAGATAGTTGAACAGAGTGATGAATGGAATGTAATAGATAGCTGCATATTAGCTTGTGGACTTAGTATGTTGGGCCTGGCCCATGTAAAGGACTTAAATACCGAACACTATTCACTTTCATGGATTATCGAAAAGAACATTGGATACTGTATTTCATTTTCCTTTTCTTTCTTTCTCCTTCGGTTCCGCGGGCAGCGTCGGCTGTGAAACCTTCTCCCTTCAACGCCGACCCGAGGTCACAACACCAACCCATATTCCAGCTAACTCCTGCCGTCCTTCCTGATGCCATAGTAGTTAAGCAGCAACAAGAGCTTAGTGTACGCTGTACTCCCAATTGCTTTACCTTTATTTCTATCTTTTATTTATCTGTCCTAGAGTGGGTTTGCTTGTTCTGAAAGCCTTAAAGAGAGCAGCTTGCAGAACGTAATACAGTGGTCCACCTTCCCACTTCGCCACCAATCAGATAAAAAAATGTGCTGTCCATGAGCAGAATGTGGATTTGTTTTATCTGATTTCACCGGACCACATCTGCGAAGAGTACAGAAAAATGCAGGATATATATATATAGATAGATAGAAAGAACACTAGAATGAACTGGCATGCTTAGTTGAATGCCACAGAAACAAAGCAAGGCTGTAATATGATCTATTTGGACGCACTAGAGTTTTGCGCTACACATAATGGGTTTTCTTGACAGAATTATGTTGTAGTAGCCAATGTTGTTGTCTGACGTAAAATCATGAAGTTTTTGGCACAGTGCATAGGCATGCTATCTCCTGGTACTCATGAGTTATTTATGCAAACCCAAGGTGTCATCTGCAAGAAGGGCCCTCTCTCCCTTCAGTTCCCTTTGCCAGCTTGTATCTCCTGCAAAAAGGCACTCGTTTTACAACTCACCCCACGCACAAAGGCAACGCAACGCAACGCAAGCAGCTTTCCGTGCTTGGCCTCGCCTCATCTCCCTTCTCAATTCCTCGCGTTCCACCTGTTTCAAATCCCCTTTCCGCGTGCGCGTGTCGAGTTCTTCGTGCTCTGCTCGCCGCCGATTTGGGGGCGCTCGGATGAGGCCGCCGTGCTGACCGGAGCCGAATCCTTCGCCGCCCATGGCGCAGCCACAGCGAGTTTACGAAGCTTGGAAAGGGAATAATGTAAAGATCCTACCCGTTTCCCTCACCGACCTTTGTTCCTCTTACTTCCGCCTCCACTTCTTGAGCCGGGAATCTTGGGTTTAACGATTGGTACAGTTTGTATTCAGTTCTTTCTTGGGGAATTCTACTTCTTGCGCTTCTTCTGGTAGTCTCGGTGCCTGTATTTGTTTTACTCTTCTTGAAGCTTTCAGGCATGAACAGTAGATTGCTTGGGATGCTTTGGCTGCGTTGTTGGTGTGAAAAAAATGTAATGTGCGGTGTTGCTGCACTCTGACATGATTGGCTCGCTATCTGCAGAAATTCTTCTTTGGTGGGAGGTTGGTATTCGGACCCGATGCCAAGTCCCTGCTCGTCTCGGTTTCGCTCATTGTGGTCCCGGTTCTGGTCTTCTGCGTGTTCGTCGCGCGACACCTCCGCCATCAGTTCTCCACGTGCAATGCGGGACATGCAATTCCTGCGGTAGCGATAGTGCTTATGATCTATGTGAGTGCATTGTACTGATTCCTGCAGGTAGAAATAACTAATCAGTGAGCATTTGGAGCACTCAGCTGAGCTGAGCATGGAATTTTGGTTTCTTTGTGTACATTGTAGGTCCTTCTGTTGCTCTTGATTACCTCAGCTCAGGATCCCGGGATCGTACCTCGCGCATCGCATCCACCAGAGGAAGAGTTTGCGTATGGCAATCCATTAACCGGGGAAACACCAGGCAGGCTGCAATTCCCCCGCGTAAAGGAAGTAATGGTTAATGGGATGCTTGTGAAAGTGAAGTATTGCTACACCTGCATGATTTACCGGCCTCCTCGGTGTTCGCACTGTTCAATATGTAACAATTGCGTGGAGCGCTTTGATCATCATTGCCCCTGGGTTGGACAATGCATTGGACAGGTACACTTTCTTCTTGGTCTTCTGAAAGCTAGCACAATTATCATGAAAAATAGCTTAATAATTTAACAAACTCAACAAGACCTTGAACCTATTATTCCAGATGAATATGCCTTGACACCTTGGAAGACTAACATACCAAGACATGATTTATGTAGTGACTGGGTTCAAATTTGGCCCTTGTAAGAAACGTCTTTCTCTGGCTATGGCTTATGAACTCATTTGCTTAATATTTAGGAAGCCTGCCTGCTGGTTAAAGGAATTCCAAATACTTTAGACTGCAGCAAAGTAAGGAGCAAACTGAGTGCAATTTCAAATGGTTTGAAGTTTCGCAATCATGCTTTCAAAGGACCGGAGTGAGGGAGGAATAACTTTATATGGATTGTGTCCGATAGGGTCTGTTTGGGTTTTGACCATGGCACAAGCCCATTTGATCTAGCGCAATTGTTAAATGGGTGATTGTTGTTAGAATATAACTTATTTTGTATTTCCTTGTATGCCTTTTGTATTTCCTTATATGTGTACGGTATATTCCCTTTTGTACTCCCTATATATATTGCTCATTGGGCCTCATGAATACATACACAATATTCATAACATGGTATCAGAGCTAGAGCACTAAACTAGCTCCTTCCGCTGCCATCCCGACGTCCCGCCATCCTCCCCGACGCTCACGCCGCCCTCGCTGACTACGCCGTCGCCTCGTGCCACCCCTGGCGGGACTTCCCCTTCGCGGGTCCCGTCGACGCCCTGTTGTCACCGGCCTGCCGGCATCGCCTCCCGTCGCGCCACGGGGCTTTCCGCCGCCGCTGCGGGGGTCATCCTCTCCACCTCCAACGCCGTTGCACACCCGGCCGCCTCCATCGCCCGCCCAACCACTGTCGCCCGCCCAACCGTTGTCGTCTGCTTACGTCGCTCGCTCGACCCACTGAAGCGGTCACTCGCTGGAGCCGTCGCCGTTCTCGGCCACCGCCGCCACCCCTGCCGATGTCGTCCTCACAGTTGGATCGAGTGGGCATTAACTCTATGCTTTTTAGAAACCAAACTCAGTTTCTATGAAAACAGAGCATTTCAAAATAAAAAAGAGAGTACTTTTCACGTTAATCTAACCGTCGCGCTGTCCAGCGCCACCTACCAATGGCTTCCGTTCCATCAGTTGCGATCTCATTCTTGGGGGAAAAAACTCCATGGGACAAACTACATGTTGTGGTCCTCACTCATAGAGATCACACTCGATGGTCTCTTCCTTTGGGGACATATCACTGGTACACGACCTTCTCCGCCACCGCCGGTTCAACCTCCTCCCAGGCAGCCTACTTCTGCACCTCCTGCAGAAGATGAGGCCGCCAAAGAGGCAGAGGTTGCTGCTGCTGACGCTGCTAACGAGGTTTTTCAGTATGCCATTGACGTTTTTAGTGCTGGTGTGCTGATGAGACTCGTGTTCGAGCCATATTGGTGGTCAGCGTTGACGACTCCATCCAGCCAGACATTGTTGGTCTATGGTCTACTCGTCGGATCTAGGAGTACTTGCTCGAGCGATATTAGCAAAGCTGTGATGCTCAGTTCTTTTCGCTTCAGCGTGAGTTGGAGACGCTTCGTTAGGAGGACAATTTCATCGACGACTTCTTCCGAGCCCTGACCAGTCTCTGGTACCAGCTGGACGAGCTGGCTTCTCTGCTCTGCCAGGAGTGTCATAAGGTGCAGAAGGCGGATTGTGACCACCTTCGCCTTTATGACTTCATCTGCCGTCTTTGCCCAAAGTTTGAGCCTATCAGGACTCAACTGTTGAGCTGCTCACCACGACGACAGTCACTGAGGCTCTTTCGATGCTTCGTGCTAAGGAGTTTCGCCGCGGGTTAGCAGCACAGTTTGTTCTGGTTGTGCTTGCTACCCCTTCTTCGACTACACAGACGGTTTCTGCTTCGATTACATTCCCTCCTCAGGTGTTTGTTTTCACTCCTGTTTTTGCACCAACTGGGGTTCAGTGCAATTATTGCAAGAACTTCGGGCACGACTACCAGAGCTGTGCGGTGCAAAAAAAGCGGAATAAGACGCGTGTGGGTGGACGATCCAAGTGGGGGCAGGGAGGCCCTTCCTCGACAGAGGAGGATGATCAAAGATGTCGACCTTCTCAATGAGGTGACTCTGCTCAAGAGTTCGCCAAGCTCTACTTCGCCTTAAGCGGCTCTCACACAAAGAAGTTCTCGCAAGTTAGCTCGACTTAGCTCCAGACATCTCTTCCAGTGCCTCTTTCCACATGACACCGGACTCCACATCTCTCACTTTAGTAGGACCTCCTGTTTTTCCTATCTCTGTTCAGACAGCTGACGGTATTCCTCTGTCTGTCAGCTATCAGGGCACTCTTTTGTCTATTGATTTTTCTGTTCCAGTTGTTTCCCATATACCCCAGCTTACCATGCAGCTTCTCTCGGTGGGTCAGCTTACCGATCTCGGCTGTAGGGTTGGTTTTGACTCACTCCTGTTTCGTCCAGGACCGACAGACAGGGATGGTACTTGGGACTGGCCGGTGCCGTAGGGATCGTCAGGGTCTCTATATCCTTGACCGCCTCCACCTTCCGTCCACTTCAGTTGCTCCTATCACCTCTACGTCTACATTCACCTCCACTGCTGCCACCACCTCTGGAGTTTTTACACAGTGGCATCATCATCTAAGTCACTTGTGTGGTTCTCGCCTTTTTTCATTAGTTCGTCAGGGTGTTTTTGGACGTGTTACTATTGACACGGCCATATTTTGTCAGGATTGTAAGCCGGGCAAGCAGCTACAACTTCCTTATCATTCTAGTGAGTCTTTGTCTTCTCGTTCTTTTGACTTAGTTCATTCAGATGTATAGGGACCTGCACATATTATCTCGAAAGGCGGGCATAAATTTTATGTGATTTTTATTGATGATTATTCCCATTTTACATGGATTTTCTCTATGTCTAATCGTGGTTAGTTAGTACTCAATTTGATTCTTCCATCCGTACTTTTTGCTATGATTCTGCTGGCGAGTACTGTTCTGGTGCTTTTAGATTGTTTCTTTTTTAGTAGAGCACCATTTACTAGTTTTCTTGTCCTGGTGCCCATGCTCAAAATAGGGTTGCTGAGCGCAAACATCGTCATCTGATTGAGACTGCCCGCACTCTTTTCCTTGCCTCTCACGTTCCAGCACAATTATAGGCTGAGACTGTTTCTACAGCTGTATATCTCATCAATATACAACCTTCCACTGCTCTTAAGGTTGTCAGTCCTACAGAGCGTCTCTACTCTCGAGCTCCCCCAGTACACCCACCTTTGTGTTTTTGGCTGTACTTGTTTTGTTCTGCTGTAGCCTCGTGAGCGCACCAAATATCGGCGCAGTCAGTTGAGTGTGTTTCTTGGTTATAGTTCTGAGCATAAGGGTTATCGCTTTATGATCCTTTTGCTCGACGGATCAGGATTTCACGAGATGTTATTTTTGACGAATCTCGATCTTTCCTCTACTGAGATTAGTGGTGGAAAAAAGTTCATTAGTAGGGCTCGTTGGCTCGGTTCAAAATTGCTCTAAGTACACTCGTTAATTGGTTAAACATTGATATGAGTCAATTTCGAATGAAATTGGATTTCGTTCAGGCTCGGCTCGGCTCGTTAGCTTGGTTCTAAAAATAATTCCAAACTATAAATAAAATGATATTAAATCAAACTGTGTCAATTTCGAAAAAATCTCGGTAAGACAAGTATCTGGCTCGATATCCACCCCTAGCCGAGATTCGCTCCTCTTGTTTCCACCGTTGAGTCGATTTCATAGTTTTCTCTTTCTGACTCTTCACCCATTTCTCCACTATCACGCTTTTACCTCGGTCCATCTCCGGTGGTTCCTTCAGACCTCGCCTCCAGCAGTCTTTGCGTACCGCAAAGATCACCTCTTGTTCCTACATCACCATAGTCTCATTTCTCTGGTATTCACTACTCCAGGCGTCCTCGTCCTTCACCAGTCTCCTTTCCTGGTATCTTGCCGACACCCACATCTGATTCTCCTGATGATGCTCCCGTTACGTCCTTATGACCGGACATCCCTTCGATCTCCTGATCGTCTTGGATTTGCTCCGATAACTCATGCTCTGTCTGTTACTGAGCCTAGTTCTTATCGTGAGGCTGCCCCTCATCCTGAGTGATAGCTCGCTATGGCAGAGGAGCTTGATGCTCTTCAACGTACGGAGACTTGGGATATTGTACCGACACCTGTGCATGCTCATCCTATCACGTGCAAGTGGGTGTACAAGATTAAGATCCAGTTTAATGGTACTATCGAGCGCTACAAGGCTCATCTTGTGACTCGCGGTTTTCAGCAGGAGTACGGTCGTGACTACGATGAGACTTTTGCCCCTGTTGCCCATATGACCACTGTTCACTCTTGTTGCGGTTGCTTCTGTTTGGCGGTGGTCTGTCTCTCAGCTGGATGTTAAGAATGCATTTCTTAATGATGTTTTGCATGAGGAGGTCTACATGCAGCCACCATTTGGGTATTCTGTTCCCGATGGGCACGTCTGTCGTCTTCGCTGTGCTCTTTATGGCCTCAAACAGTCTCCTCGTGCATCGTTTGCTCGTTTTACCTCAGTGATTACTACTATCGGTTTCACTGTCAGTTCCCGCGATCCTGCTCTTTTTGTCCATGTCTCATCTTGGGGTAGAACATTGCTTCTTCTATATGTTGATGATATGCTCATCAGCGGTGATGATTCTTCATTCACCACGTATGTGAAGAAGCATTTCCATGTGCAGTTTTTGATGACTGATCTTGTTTCTCTTACGTATTTTCTTAGGATTGAGGTCTCTTCCATGCTTGAGGGTTACTATCTCTCCCAGCAGAAGTATGTCCAGGATCTTCTTGATCGGTCTGGTCTGACTGACACTTGCACTGCTGAGACTCCCATGGAGCTATCTATCCCTATAGCTTCGTGCCACTGATGATGATCTTCTTGAGGATCCTACTCGATATCGCCATCTTGTTGGGATTTTGGTGTATCTTGTGAGCATTCTTCCTGATACTGCTTATGTTGTTCATATCTTGAGTCAGTTCATGGCTTGTCGTACCCATCTTCACTACAGTCACATTCTTCGTGTTTTTCGCTACTTTCGTGGGACTATCTCTCGTCGTTTGTTTTTTCCTAGCTCCTCCTCACTATAGCTTTAGGTGTACTCCGATGCGACCTGGGCTAGTGATCCTTCTGATCGTTGTTCTCTTCCTGCTTACTATGTTTTTCTTGGCTTCTCCCTGATTGTCTGGAAGATAAAGAAACATGTTGCAGTTTCCCGTTCGAGTGTAGAGCCTGAATTGAGAGCTATGGCAGCAGTGATAGTAGAGGTTACTTGACTGAGATGGCTACTTGTAGATTTTGGAGTGCCTGTGATGGGACCTACGACTCTTTTGTCTGACATTACAAGTACTATCAGTATTCCCCATGATCCAGTGAAGCATGAGCTCACCAAGCACATTGGTGTGAATGCTTCATATACTCGCTTACAGGTACAGGAGAGAGTAGCTTGCTTTACAGTTCGTGCCCTCAGAGTTACAGATTGCTGACTTCTTCACGAAGCTGCATACTAGGGTACAACATTTGTATTTTCTCTCCAAACTCAGTATGTGTGATCCACCATGAATTTGAGAGGAGTGTTAGAATATGAATTCTTTTGTATTTTCTTATATACCTTTTGTATTTCCTTATGTATATAACATATTCCCCTTTGTACTCTCTATATATATTGCATATTGGGCCTCATGAATACATACACAATATTCATAACAATTGTTAACCATGGTAGCACAACATGACATGATTAACATGATTATTGGTGTTTACTTAGTCAAGAACACTAGCTATCTTCTGGTTAATAGAGGTAAAAGACTAAAAGTTACCTCAAGGAAACAAAGAATTGCAGAAAGTATTGCTCTACTTCTGCTGAAGTTTCTACCCTCTTCAGACCTATCGTGCTTGGTCAGTTGTGCAAAAGTTGCTTTGCTAATGTGACTGGAATTATTAATGATCTAACCTTACATTTCTTGCTTTACTGCACTGATTTTTTCTTTCTATTCTTCAGTTAATTAAGCATGGAGCTGTTCTTCATTACAAAACTTAACACCACTACGGGGCCATGTTTCTGTTTCAACTTTTATATGCTCAAAATAAGCCCATGGCTGTACTTCAATTCAGTGGAATTTGGCCTTATTCCATCCTGACCAATGTAAGCCATGTGCATAACTGGCAGTGCATTTTAGGAATCACACATTATATTAGTGCTCTACGTGAGTTTGTGTAGGTTATGCACTAGCAAGAAACCATTACTTTTATTATGTAGTCCTGCTCAAATCCCCTCCATGTCACGAGAATCTACTATTTGAACCACTTGCTTTGCTAGTTGAAAAACGTATATGAAACTGAGAGGTGCTCAGAATATCTTTCTTGTTGTAACTGTTTTAAGGATGGTTTCTTCCAATCTGAAGGAAATTTTGATTCAGCATGTTTCTTACCAGTTTGTCTTCTGATCTTTATTGTTTCACTTTTACATTGTGCAGCGCAATTACCGATACTTTTTCCTATTTGTTTCCTCCTCGACTCTTCTTTGCATTTATGTATTTGCAATGTCGGCATTATACATCAAATTTCTCATGGACGAGGACTATCATACAGTATGGAAGGCTTTCAAACACTCTCCAGCTTCTTTGGTGCTAATGATATATTGTTTCATTGCTCTCTGGTTTGTTGGTGGACTCACTGGATTTCATTTTTATCTCATTAGCACTAATCAGGTTAGTTTGCCGATACAAAATCACTCTTTGCTAGTAATTTGTTTTGATCCATGAATGCAAGGTTTTGTCTGGTTGTGTAGTTAATAGTGTGTTAGCCACAAGTGTTGTAGCATGCTAAATTGCTAATATAATTAATAGGCTTGTGATGTTTATGCAACTTATGGAGTAAAAGTGAGATAGTTTATGTTCTATGTTCAGCAAGTTTTCAGGGTGGCTATTGTTTCCTATGGCTTCTATGGAAAATGCAAGAAACGTTTTTTAGGGAAATGCAAAAAATCATTATAGCCTTATGAGTTTATCTAACAGTTTTTTTTTTTGCATCCTAGGTCTTATTTAGGTTGACTGTTTATTCTTTATTGACTTACCACAAACCATGCTTGAAATTTTAAAATAGCTACCAAGGCATCTCCCTATCTGTTTGTGTATATATTATGTGATGTAATTGGCAATTGATTGGGTCACATTGTCACAACTTGCAAAGTTAGTGAAGTACCAGGGAAGATTGTAAAAGTACTTTACTATGGTCGGTTACTAGCATGTGTATCTAGTGAAAAAGGTAATTTTCTCATCTGGGCAAACTTTAGTCTTAACTGCAGACACTGAATAATAGCTGTATGATGGATAGGAACAAAGATGCAGTTTCCTGTGTCCTAAATTAGAATGGCTTAATGTCATATGCTTCAGGCCTCCTTTCCGCCCGAAAGCTTATTAAAGTCAAAGTGCATAACTCTGATATGATGCTTTGGTTTTGCAGACCACGAACGAGAATTTTCGATACAGATCAGACAGCAGGCCTAATGTCTATGATCAAGGATGTCTGAATAATTTCCTAGAAGTCTTCTGCATTAAGATGAAACCTTCTAAACACAAGTTTCGAGCCTATGTTCAAGGGCAAGTGCGGGCTCCGCTAGTTAACTTTGGTAGGCAGGTGGAAGAGGAAGCAGCTGGTGGTCCTCGGGCAAAAGTAGAGGATGATCTTGAGATTGGTAGTGATCTCTTGAAGATCTCTCAGCGGCGCAATTACGAGGATGTTGATGTTGAAATGGGAAATCAGGACTACAGTGAAATGGAAAGCGTGGCCAATGCCAAACTTGTGATTGGTTCGGAATCACAGTTTCCTGCAGTCGGAAGTGAGGTACGGGTACGACACTCGAGCTGGGATCGGAGAAGTGGAAATTGGGACATGTCATCAGATGTAATTGGAAGAAGTGCTTCGGTCACCGAGGTTGCATCTCCATCTCAAACAGAAACTCACTAGTTAATTATTTGTGAACTCAGAACATGTGTCAGCAATTTGGATTGTGAGGCCGTTTATCTGATGATGACACACCCAGAGAAGCAAGGAACAAAATGCCCATCATGCATTTTGACTTTGACTTCTGTAATTGGTAATTTCGATCCTTTTTTATGTATGAACAGTTATTTTAGTCAAAGAATTGGTGGGATTGGGGTCGTACAGTGGTGTGTTTGTGGCAGTTTGTCGGAACCGGATTTAGCCAATCCAAATCCGTGAAACAGCTGCACTATTGCTTGGATCAGTAGATAGTGCTCACAGATATATCACTGAATCATTTCATACATGATGTAAACCATACTATTCATTTATTTATAAGCATCAGAGTTCAAATAGATCGCATCGGATCAAGTTTTACAGTAGGGCTGATCAGGCCAACCGGATACATTACATAACAGCGAAAACGATAGCGGAAGCAAAAGGGGTAGGACATATATCTCCACAGGCAAGCGACTAGGGTAGTTTGTGTACAACCGATATTAGCATAGCAGTTAAGGGTCCCCTGGGCGAACTAAGTGCCACAGGTTTCTTCGAGTTAAAAGTTGGCAGTTTAACCCTTTCAACAAACTTATTTGGTATAAAAGAATGTGAAGCTCTAGAATCAAACAGAACATGTGCATGTACTGACTTAACAGAGAACGTACATATTAGTACTCCTGTAGCTTCCAGTGCCTCCTCTGCTGTGACATGGTTCACATGACTGTGGTTCGATGTTGAGGTAGCCTTTGATGCTTGTGAGGTCTGGTGGCTCTTGCTTGGGTTTGACGATTGGCCTCGAGTTGGTGTGGCTCCCAAGTTGAACTTCACGGGAGTGACTTGGCGCTAGGCACCGGTTGGCAAAGTGCTCTTTCTCTCTACAGTTGAAACAATGAAGATGTGCTGTCGGGTTGGTTGCTGCAGGCCGTCCGGCGGTGAGGGTGCGGAACACATTCCCACTGGGACGTGGGGTTAGAGCTGGAGCTTTGGATGGCAGGACTGCAACTAGCCTGAATGATGAGTTGCCATGTAATGCTGGCCTCTGTGGATAGCTACTTTGCGGCCTCTAAGCCGCCATTTTTTACTTGCGGGTGTTTTCCACCATTCTCTTCTCATTTTCCAGTATGAGGGTTTTATTGACCAAGTGGTGGAAGCTGGGAAAATCCTAGATGATCAGTTAAACTCTCATATCTTCGTGCGTGCCTTCTAAGAAGCGGCCAATCTTTTCTTCTTCGTCAGTGACGTCGCCTGGGGAGTAGCAGGCGAGTTGGTTGAACCTGGTGAGGTACTCGTTGACTGACATATTGCCTTGCTTCAAGGCTCTGAACTAATTCTTCTCCATCCTCATGGTACCAACAAGTACAAAGTTGGTCCTGAAGGTGATCTTGAATTTGCTCCAAGGAATTGCATGTCTTGTTGGCTCTGCTTCCTCTCTGATTTGTTCTTCAGTAGTCTCCTCTGTTGCTTGTTCATCAGCTTCTGGTGCTTCTTATTCGCCAGACTCTTCTTCGGCTGTCGGGCTTTCCCCTCCATGGGCGGCTAGGTAGTTTTCCCACCAAGCGGATGCGGTTCCTTTCAGCTGGTGGGTAGCGAAATCCACCTTGTCGTCTTCTGCACATCATGCGAGACTGAGTTTCTTTTCTGTGTCACGGAGCCAATCCTCTGCTTCCAGTGGTTCATTTGCTGACGAGAAGGTTAAAGGTCTTGTCCTTAGGAAGTCTGCCAACATAGAGTTGCGGTTGGCTGCTCCTACCTACTGATTGGCATGCATTGCCTAAAGAATCTGTGTTTGCTGAAATATGACATGTGCCATGGTCAGATGTACTGGTGGTGGGGGAGGTAGATCCTATCCACGACCACAACCTCTTTCTCGGCCTGCGGTACTTGCACCACGCCTTTGGGCGACGACTCTCTTGGGCGTCATCTGGGGGAACAGTCGCGGTTTAGAACTCGAGCATATATATGAGAGTTCACTAGCCCTCTAAGGCACAACAGAAGAACTCGAACCAAGCAAGGAAACAATCAAATACAATACAAAGCCTAAGATGGCTGCATCACATTAATAGTAAGGGGGTTAAGTGTTACATGAATTCTGGAATATAGCATATAGGTCATGCTAAGCCATAACACCGTGATACACAACACGACATCTACTGAACAAGGTAACATAAAAGAAAATGTGCATGCAACCCAAAAGACTATCCTAGCAAGCACTGCTAGCTAACCTAACTAAACCTGGCTCCTCCATCAAGTGCTGACAACCACAAGCAGTGCAGTTGTCCGGGGAGCGGGAATGAGAACGGCTACAGCTGAAGCTGGCCGACCGGAATAGAGCAGAATGGGAAAGATTGCGTCCTCAGCTGGAGTCCCCAATGTTGATGATGGGCGGCAAACTGGGACATCGCACGCTCTTGCACGCTGTGATCTTGGTGCGGGGTCCTGAACGTCGAACTGGCACCGGGTTGCTGGGGATGATGGAGGGTGCAGGAGGAGCTGGAGCATACATCGCAATGGCCACTGCAGTCCTCTCAAACTTGGTAACTACGACAATCCTCTCCTGTTCCACAACAGAGAGGGCTGCGGAGGGTGTCAGAGTGGTCGTAGATGGAGATGAGAAGCATCTGGAGCTATCTGATCTCATCGACGACACCGACGAGGGTAACTTTCATGTCTTGAGGGAGCTAAATCTAGTGTGATAGGCACGGGTCGTCCTCCCTGGCGTCGAAGATCTCTGGGTAGCGCTCTCCCTCCTAGAGAGACGGGTAGAAGGAGAATGGTGATCTCAGCAAGAGATCCTCGTGCATCTGGCACAAGCGAGTCAAGGCAAAGCACGATGCGTCCTGAACTGTGTCTGAACAACGGCTCTTGGGATGCTCGGCCCAGAAGGTGTGGACAACGAATTCGCCTTCCCACGCGTTGAGGTAAACCTCCATAGACCAAGACTCCCGGCCCAAGATTTGGGTCTTTTGGCCTCTAAAGATGGGCTGGTGGCGATAACCCAGATACTGCATGAGTTTGCGGAGGATGCCAACAAACTATCCGAAGTCCTCACCATGGGTGAAGAAGTCCCACAGGCCTTCGGAAGATGATCCGACCATCTACAATTTTGAACTAGAGAAAGAGTCAGCAACAGAGTAAAATCAAAAGGAGAGTAGAGGTAAGTACAAAACTAAGAGTGATGGGTAGGAGCAATAATTACACTATATTTTATCCAAAGCTTTTATTAGTTTTTAAAAATAAGACTCAAGTCCTCAGGTACGACCAATATAACTAAGGCTTCTACAATGTTGTTCGATATCACTCATTTAACCCGGATTTAGCCAATCCAAATTCTCTGTGAAACCACTGCACTAGTCCCTGGATAAGTAATTAGTGCTCACAAATACATCAATGAATCATTTCATACAGGACGTAAACCATACCGTTCATTTATTTACAAACATCAGAGTTCAAATAGACCGCATCGTGTCAAGTTTTACAGTAGGACCGATCAAGCCAAGTGGATACATTACATAACAGCGGAAACGATAGCAGAAGCAAAAGGGGTAGAGCACATCTTTCCACAGGAAAGCGACTTTGATAGCTTGTGTACGACCGATATTACCCAAAGACTTGGATAATATTGGTGCACGCAAGCACTGAGCCAGCTAGACTGGGGCGAGACCTAGACTAAACTAGTCTCCACCATATTCTTGGACATCAACGTCTGGATCCTCAGAATATGCATAGTGTCCTTAGACCACGGATTCTGAGAGATTCGGGGAGAGCGAGAGTGAGCACAAACAACCGTGCTCTACAAGCCAACACACATAATGCAATAGTAATATATGTAAGGCTTAATAAGGATGACTCGGGTTCTTTTATTTACTAAAAGCAACATTTTCAATTACCATAATAAGAAACTCCTATGACTTAGCAATTTAACCAAATCATAATTTGTTAAAGAAAGTAATTGTGCAATATTTATAAGGGTGCAGGTTACATCCACCTTATGCTTATTTTTTATTAGGGGTTACATCCACTTTATTAGCAACACTGGGGTACAATCACCCAGTCCAAAACCAGGGCTACGTCAGCTCGATGAGTTTTCATCCCACCCATAAAGTTTTTATAAATAGAACTAACTCGCGTAAGTTCCCATGCCCACCCTTGATTGTGGGCACGACTGTTCGAATAGTTTATACTCTACAGAGACTGTACACTTTACCCATAAGAGATAATCATCTTGATATGTATGCATGTTTCCTTAGACATGTGAATCATGGAGATAATCACAAAGCCTTTACAATGCATCCCCCAGTGTTGGTTACACCTGCTAAGGTTTCATCTGAGGGTGGTTACGCCTACCACACCTAGAACCCCTCTTGCGCCACATAGCGGCTTACGCCAACATCCCGACCCAAGTCCAAAGCACGGCTCACGCCAGAACACGACTCGTGGGTCACTCCAATGGTGCAACTTGGACTGGTAGATACAAATTATTTGGCCAAGTCGACACTATTATATACCTGTGGTTGCACTATTTTACATTAGGAGGTTATTGTAGGATTAAGTCCTTAAAGTTATTTGGACGGTACATACAATATCCCACCATTTCTCGGGCGACGTCAGCACCAACCACCATACCATCCGCCTAGATGTGGTAACAGCAAGTTATTAGGGTTTTGAGAAGTATGAAACTAAGTTTGCTCAAATATTCCAACCATCTACCTCCAATGACTGCCCAAAACCATTTTCATGATTAAAAGATGATGATTAGGGTAATTAATGCCCTTGTACTTAAGCAAAACTAGTATGACACTTAAGTACGACCTATAGCTAGTAAAGTTACCACATAATTATCTAGGGTGGTAAGGATTAAGTGATTTAAAGGTCAAAGGATGGTATAATAATACTAAAGTATCAAATTGGTGTTTAACTACCTTAAGATTTGACATACATTTGTATAATGAATTTCACATGCAATTTCGTATTTCAAAATAATATAAATTTGCATAAAATGTTAGTCCAATATGATCAAAGTATTGACTCACGTGGTTCAAAGGCAGGGTCTTGAAAGTCTTGGGCTTGATCAAACTGGGGTTCTTCTACGCCTTCGAACTCTATTCAGACGATCGCAGTGGAAAAAAGTGCAAACAGACAAGTAAAGCAAATAAATACAAAATAAATATCAAATGAACTTCAAATTTAACAAGGCTACTGCCATTAGAAGGATCTTGAATTTTTAAAATTTTAGAAATAAATTTCATTAAATTTGAGTTAAAATGAGTGAGAACAGCTCTCAAGTTTACTTTTTGAATTAAAATCCAAAAAGATAGAGGAGAGAGAGAAACTCTCTCTGACGTTCAAGGTCCATTTCCCAGTGTCTTGGTTCAAGAAAATAGTGTATGGACTGTAGTCCATAGACACGGTGCACAGGTTCACCGAAGTTTTTACTATGCATTAAAGCCTTGGGGCCCAGTTGTCACTTACTCCTATAGAGACCCGGAGTTAAAGAGCCTTACTTGGTAAGTCAAGTTCGGGAGCCACCATTCCAGACTCCACTAAAGATCTAGTGATCCTCTCGTGGTAACTCCAGAGGGTGGGATCAAGCATGCTTTTTTCAGAGACTGAACCGCCTCCCCGCAGATCTCATTTAAGAACGGAGATAAGATAACCCGGAGTTCCCCACCGGAGGGATTACTCCAAGTCGCCAGATGGTGTCTCTCGAGCACCAAGCGGGAGGCCTCGAGTGCAAGTGAGAATCATCAACGGAGGTCTTCGCCCTTCCCCCAAATCGTGGTCACTCATGGAGGCCGATAAGAACACTTCAAGATCACACACGCGCGCCTCGTGGTAATGGCAAGGGCACCACCGCTGGTGAGAGAACCAACACTGATGAACGCGAGGGAAATCTCGATATTCTCAGACTCCACTAAGAAGGCCTCAAAGACCTGAGGAGGAGGATTTTGATGTCGCCAAGAAAGAAAATTGCGCCCGTAAGAACGCCTCGGGCAAGATTCAACATCACCGAGGAGGTACAAGAACTCAGACATCAACGACTTGCTCGAGAATCCCTACCAAGAGCTTGCTCGAACGCTGTGGTACGATCTCTTTGTCAAGAGATTACGCAAAGACTTCGAATCGTGATGACAAGACCGGAGGTACCTCATCGACAACATTCTGTAGTCGCAAAGAATACGACTTCCTCAATACTACCAATCGAATATTTTCACGAGGAATCGACACGCCATAAGTCTAATCGATCCCTATTCGAGAAATACATTTCGATCGCATCAAGATCAAGAAGCCCCCTGAGAGGTGATCATTCACCACTTCGACAAAGAAATTCACAACGGTGGAGTACGAGGAGTATTCCCCAGAGAATCGAGACCTACTACGTATCAGTCACTACACGGTATCGTCAGATACGATCACCGGTGACATTAACCCTTCTTTCCTACAAAGAAGGCGCTAAGAAGTGATTACCGATGCCGCATTTTCGCCGACCTTTCGAGCGCTCACCGCCACCTCATTTTCGCCAAGGAACATGGAGAAATTTGATGGATCTCAAAATCCCATCGAATTTCTTCGATCTATACAAATACCGTCCGAAAGCAAAGGAGGAGGAGAGCATGTAATGGCGCATTACCTTCCGATCGTGTTTCAAGGATCCGCCGATCGTGGTTATTAAACCAACCACTGAGTCGATCTACTTGGCAACACTCTCGCGATCTTCTACATGCGAATTTCCAAGGCACATACAACCGCCTCGAAAAGAAGACGACTTGCACCGATAAAATGTAACAACAAGACTTTGCGCCAATTCATCAAACGCTTTAGTCGTTCGTGAACTCAATTCGAAATTTCGATTCCTCCGGATCGTGGCTTTAAGCAAGGAGTCCGTAGTAGAAGGATAACCGAGGACATTGCTTTGAATCCTCCCAACATCAAGTATTAACTCTTCGAGATGGCCGATCGATATGCAACCGCTTCGAGGCAATGAGGAACAACACTATCGATCGAGAAACATATACCCTCGAGAGCCGTGAAGTTGGTAAGGATAAAAGCAAAAAGTCCAAGAAGAAAATAAAAGTCAAAACCACAAACCAAAGGGTTCCAAGGAGGTTCTCGCCGTGAAAGATGGAGAGCCCTAAACCACCAAGTCGCACTCGATCAAGGCAAAGGTAAGCGCTCGATCGTAGGAACGATAAACTAAGGTGGTGTCCTTTCATAAAAGGAAGGACATGACTCTCGAATCGCCGAAGTTTTCCAAAGAAAGCTCGAGGACTACTACAACCCAAGAAGCACCACTCCCTACTCTCGGAAGCAGTAGGACATACGAGTGGCCAAAAGTCGTCCGATGATGAGGAGATGCTGCCCAAGATCCGCAACATACCGCTGAGCACATCTACGGAGGATCATCCAGATATGACTCCAAACGACAACTTAAAGTCACTGACGAGGTAAATTCCATACATACCTCTCACAATAAATTACCAAGTGGTCGGAAGTTACCATCTCTTTTGAGAAGGATGACCGCCTAATCACTACGAAGTCGATCGTGTCGATATCCGATTAGGTCGAACCCACCATCAACAACCGCTTGTCAATCGAGTGTTGGTTGATGGCGCGTTCTTGAACATATTATTTACTAATGCCCCGGACGAGATGCAAGTACCTGTGATAAGGAAGGCGGCAGACGATACTCCTTTCATGGAATCGCATCGGTCTTCACCAAACCTATTGGCCAAGTTTCTCTTCCTTTAACATTTGGCTCACCAAGTAATTTCGTGATAGAAAGTCTCCTTGATGTGGTCGATTTCGACACAAGATATAACGCCATACTCTGACGACCAACTTTGGCAAAATTCTTAATGGCTACTCATTACGTATCAATGTCTTAAGATGCCAGTCCCAAAGGAGTGATCACCATTCAATGTGACAAAAGATGGCGATAGTCATGATCGCCGATCCTCGAGATGGTTGGTCAAATACCAACTCGAGATGAAAGTCACCTTCGACTAGCAAGTCGGGCTTCAAAGTCGCACCAAAGCCGAACGACCAAGTCAAAGAGGTTCCTCCGACGCAGAGAGCCTCAAGACTGCTCAGACGGGAGACTTCCGACCCAAATAGGAAGACGCCTCATTACCTTCCTCCGAGCTAACGCAGATGTCTTTGCGCGTGGCAAACATCCGACATGCCCGAGTCCCTGTGGAGGTGATCGAGCAGCAGCTAGCTTTACTACCGATAAAGTACCAGAAACAAAAATTACGGAGATTTGCCCCGATCGACGAGATGCTATTAAATCGTGAGTTGATAAGCTACTTAAAGGTGCTTTATATATAAGTCAACCACCCGCAGTGGTTGGCTAACCTCGTAATGGTCAAAAAGTCAAACCGCAAATGGCGATAAAGCGTGGACTTTATCGATCTTAATAAAGCTTGTCCAAAGGATGATTTCCCTTTACCTCGTGACGATCACCGTTGATTCTACCGCAGTTGTGAGATATTAAGTTTTTAGATGCATATTCTCGATACCACCGTGATCAATATGTGTTTAAACGATGAAGAAAAGACCGCATTCATTACTCCATTTGGTACCTTTTGCTATGTCAAAATGCCATTTGGTCTAAAGAATGCCTGCTTCTTTTCAACGCCTAATGCAATCGATTTTTCATCTCAATTAGGCCGGAATTTGAAGCCTATGTTGATGATCTAGTCGTAAAAAGCATTAAGAGACTTAATCATATCACCACCTACAAGAAACATTCGACAACCTCGTAAAGCACCGCTTAAAACTCAATCCAGAGAGTGTGTTTGGAATTTCTTCAGAAAATTACTTGGATTCCTAGTATCCGAACGAGGAATCAAGCAAACTCGAAAAAAATAAAGGCCATCCTCCGATGCGCCCTCCAAACACAAAAAGGAAGTCCGTAAACTCACCGGGTGCATGGCGGCTTTAAGTCGCTTCATCGCACGACTAGGAGAAAAAGGACTACCTTTCTTTAAACTTCAGAGACATGAAGGTTTTGAGGGTCGAACGAGGCAACGCCGCTTTGAGGATGTCAAGAGGTATCTTTCGAGTGCTCCTGCTCGCTTCTCCAAAGCCGTAAGAGACGCCTTAATTTACCTAGTCGCCACGCCACAGCAAAAGAAGCGCAAGATTAGTCGAGAACGTGAAAACGCATAACGACCGGTTTACTACGTTAGCTAAGTTTTACACGCCTAAGGAGCGCACCTCAGTCCAAAACTTCTATATGCCCTCCTCATGTCTTCGAGGAAATTGCGCATTATTTTCAAAGCGCACAAAATAGCTGCGGTTGCCCGAAGCCTTTGGGAGCAATCTCCATAATAAGGAAACAATGACGCATGGCAAAATGGTCACCGAACTTGGGGAGTTCGACTCCATTTCATGTCCCGAACGCCATAAAATCCCGATCTTGGCAGCATTTTGTCGCGAATGGACAACTTCGAACTGCTCAGATCCCCAAAGACGATTCTAACTTTCACAAAGGATGATGTACTTTGACGGGTCACTTACTTTAAGTGGCTCTTGGGTCTGGTGGTCTCCGTATTCCTACCTGAGAAACCTTAAAGTATGCCATACAATTAAACTTTCGTGCCACTAATAATGTGGCAGAAAGTAAGGTTTGCTAGCCGCATACGAGCCAGCGAAAGCACTCTCAATTCGGTCGACTACTCTGAGAGGAGACTCTCAACTAGTCGTGAATCAAGCTCCGAAAGAGTACCAAAGGTTTCAGCTCGACAATGTCTAAATACTTATCGGAAGTTCGCAAGCTAGAAAAGTATTTTTTAGGTTTCGAGGTACAATTCATCCCTCGAAGGATAATTTCTCGCAGTAATCAACTTGCCTCGGATGGCTTCTTCCCGATCTACAAAGACTAAAAGGAGTTTTCTTGAGTAACTCCAAAGCCGCCTCGGGTCGAAGAACCAGAGACACCTCCTATTGAGATGGCCTCATTAGACTACTAGGATACTCCGATGACTCCCATCTACCAGTATCTTCGCAAGGGTTCCAGACCAAGATGATCTTGAGGCGCATCGCTTATCCCGAAAAGCCAAAATGTATACTTTGGTCGAAGGAGTCCTCTACAAACGAGGAACCTAAGGGATACTCATGCGATGCATTCCGCAAAACGGAAGGAATAACACTCCTTCACGATATATACAGGGCATCTGGGACACATGCTTCCCATGGTAACATTGGCTGGTAAAGTTTTCGATAAGGTTTTTATCGCCCATGCAAACTCGTATGATGCTAAGGAGGTGGTTAAAAAGTGTCCAATGCCAATTCCATGGTAGACAAATACACCAACCACCAAGCATTACGTATAATACCTCTTTTCTTGGCCTTTATGCACTGGGTCTCGATATCCTCAGACCATTTCCCAAAGCTCCGTGGAGGTTTCAATTCCTTTTGTGGCTATTAACACGCTCACAAAATGGATTGAAGTCGAACTCAGAATCGATAACATCTAAGCAAAGAAAAAGGTTCATGATGAGATGCGTAATTAGCCGATTTGGAGTTCCAAGTCGGATAATTACGCATAATGGTAAACATTTTGCAAGTGCAAAATTTCGTGAATTTTATGATTTAGTTGGGTACCAAATTATGCTATGCTTCGCACATCCTCAGCAACGGCAATGGCTTAACGCAAACTACCAAATAATGCGAGGAATTAAACCCCGTAGTTCAATTAATTTGTTAAGCGCCGGGCTTGGGTACAAGAATTACCTCCGTGTTATGCGCGTCAGACGACCACCAATGAAAGCAACAGGAGAAATAATTCATTTTTTCTCGTGTTCGAGTCAAGACATGCTTCCTCCGAGCTAAAATTACTACGACACGAGTTGAAACTTTCAACAACTCAGATCAGAACAACTTCGAAGCGTATGACATTAACCTACTCAAGAAAGGAGAAACTCAGCTTTAATCCGCTCTCTAGCCTACCAACAAGCCCTCAAGCAGACACTAATGATCGTAAGGTCCAACCTCGCAGCTTATTGTGAGGTGACTTGGCATTGAGGCTCCGCCAATCCAAGTCTAATTTAATAAACTTCTTTCCAAATGGGAAGGTCCTACACGCTGTTATAAGTAACCGTACCAGGTCGGACGACTAGCTTATGGAAGATGGACAGTGTTCTCTCAAACTCTTGGAACATCGACCTGCCACGTTAAATTCTATGTGTGACTAATATCTCGTGCAATAAAAGTCCGTGTTCTTTCTACTTCTCTTGCCTTATTTTTGAGTAGTGCTTTTTTAATCTTTCGACTATGATATAAAACACCCAGCTTTCTTTACAATCTGTTTAAAACAAGTAACATCATCTAGTCGAAACTTCTCCTATCTCGCATGTGGTTCCATTCTACTAGAAGGAATTTCCCTAGACGACTGCTATCATTTTTCACCAATACAAGAGCTCGGTTCTATCGTTTAAATGTTCTCAGAGCCAACTCTTCAATCTTAGTTTATTTTTTCGATTTCCAAAAATATTCTAAGTAGAGTGCACTTGATACATTTATTCGACCACCTTGATGTACTCGCTTGCTTTAATCGGTCAAGGAAGAGACACACCTAGTCAAGTTTTTCCTCTCTCGCATGTGGTCCCGCCCACTAGAAGGAACTTCCTAGCGCCGCCGCCTCCTACTTTTGCTATCGAAAAGACTTATCGAGTCCATCGTAAAAGGGCTAACGAATTATTAAAGTCCTCTAGACGCTTGCTTAACTCAAGTTGTCGCTTTGGTTTGATTAAACTAGTCTGAGATAGTAACATCACCTAGTCAAGTCTTTCCTCTCTGATGTGGTCTTGCCCACTAGAAGGAACTTCCTAGTGTCGAGTCGTTTCTACTTTTTCACCAAGTGCTTGACAACCATAACAAAAACTATAAGTTAAACAAACCTCTCTTTGTTTTCGTAAACCTTATTTAAACACTATTTACTTAGATTGTCTAAACAATCTAAGCAAATAGTCGGGGCTAGGATAAAGTTATTAATTTGACTTCAATTCTTAGTCTTTCATTCGCTTATTATCTTTTGAGTTACTAACTTCTCGACAAGATAATTTTCAGAAATAAGATGGATCATATATCACTCATCAACAGATATTGTCCATTTTACAAGGTAGTTACAAGATTACTCAAGGGGAGAGCCTAGTGCATTTCCTCCGCCACCTTTTGCCAACCAATTGCATTTTCAATCGACGATTTGCCTCGATTCGAGCAATCGAACTCTGGCCAATTGGTTGCACATTACTGGGATCTTGAGCTTTAAGTTTCGCCAAAGCGTAACTTACTCCGGCTTCGATCGCTCCCTTATTGATTCAAATTTTGATTAGCCTTCAGAGTGGTCACCATTTCTTGCAATTTTCCGACTTGTTCCCAATGGTACTTGTGTGAGCAAATTATGGTATCTTCTCGAGGAGTTTTTCCCGTAATGCAGCTCACTACACATTGTTCAGAGAGTGATGTTGCCTTGAAGACTAGTCTTCATCGACTCCATCTCCCTGGGTACAAGTCGAAGCCTCACGGTTTCTTGTTTTCACCACTTGTTCTCAAAAGAATAAAATCGTCAAACGAAAATAAACTGGAGGAAGATAACACAAAGATAATTATAGGTAAAAGCATTTTTTACCTACTAATTGAGAATCCAGCTTAACCTCTTCTCGATGGGAAGCAATACTTTCAATGTGCTTTTTCTCCCATGCTCGATGTCCTCTCGATTCATCTTAGCGATGCGGATGGACTCATTGTAGATCAAGGTTTTCTTGGATTTCATTTCGAGGCTTTCAATTGACACCAATTTCTAACAAAAATTGGCATTAGAAAAGGGAAAATACTCAAAGGATAATGTAAAGAATTACTTACTCGTTAATTGAGTTCTAAGACCTCAAGTTCTTGATCCTTATTCGAGGTAATACGGAAAACTCCCGAATGACCAAAGCTTTTCTTGAACTTTGTCTCGAGCTTCCGATCTCTTTTTCTTTATCCGAGAAGAAATGAGAGTCTGCAAAGGTTAAAGATCAAAAGCGCCTTAAGTTCGTAACTTATCGCTTATTTTTTCCTCGCAATCTTTTAGATGCAGACAGCCTCAAGTCTATCCGAGAGGACTAATATTGCTCCTTAGCCTCCTCGACTCTTCTTTTCATAGTCGAGTGAGTCACTAAGGTCTTCGTGATCACCGCTTAACCTACAAAAACAGAACGAAGATAAACATCACCGAATGGTTGTAAGTACTTCTACAACCACCGACCTAGTCGTAAGTTTTTCTACGACTACGACATGGTTGTAAGTCTTTCTACGACCACTACCGGTCGTAAGTAGTCGTAAGCTTTTTACGACTAGTACTTTGTCATGAGTTTCTTCCATGACTATTCTCGTGAAAACATTATACGAGTATTTAAGTCAAAAACAATTATGAATGATAAGTGACTTACCATCTCTCCGCCTCCGCATGCAGTAGTTCTTTCTCCCGCCTTAGCTCTAAAAGTTGTCGATGGTACTCACCGACAACAAAGAATTTGCTCCGCAGCTCTCGCAAAAAGAAAACAAAGGAGAAGAGAAGGAAAGTCACATATGTAAGTATTTTGAAGATACTTACATTCATAGTCGCCCTAGCAAACATCGAATATACAAGGTCCGGTTCTCAGCCTTATCTATCCTCGCGACTTTGTCCCACCACACCTTCTCGAGGCGCCTATCAAAAGTATTCTCCGTATTGGGAATATCTTTGGGATGGGGACTGGTCACGAGATCTCAGAAGGTAAGACCCCACGACGGAGGCAGCCCAAAGAAGTCACCACGGTTGAAATTTTCTCCTTCCGTTCTCAGAATCCTCTTTGGGTAGGGAAGGAACGCCCTACAATTTCTTCCCAGAGCGTGCACAAGCTGGTCACCGCCTTGACCAGAGGCTTCCACACCGCTCGTTGTTTCTACGACCAAGAATGAGCGCCACCTCAACAAGAAATACCGCTACTTCAAGGATCGAGCTACGACTTCAGCAGATGTGGAGTCACCCGAGTCTCGACTTCATCGCCACCGGCCTAAATGCTCTCACGGCACCAAAGCTTGAGGAACGTTTGGCGATAGCGATGGATTCCTGTCCCAATTATGAGGACGCAGCCTCTTCTGTCTTGGCGGTCTAGGCCCGGTTGGAGAGAGGCGAGGCGAGCTTCATGCCGTCTCACTTGTAACTCGCATCCCTGTCACGGCGGGTTCGTGCGGGGATGGAGCTCGTACGCTCTGCACCGAGTACTTCGCTGGGAGCAAAAGGAAGGGTCCCCACGGCCTCCCTAGCGGTAGAATGGGGAGATGCATCAGAGGAACTCGCGCGTCGTGGTCTCGCGAAGTTGAACGTCCCTGGACTTGCAGTGCAATTGGTTTGCTCAAGATGGTCGTACAGATTCTTTGGTGCACAACATCAAGTCCCTGGAGACCGCTGTTCATCTCATTTGAGAAATCGAAGTAAATAAGGGAGTAGAAACAGAGATGGTGGATATCATATTTTCAGTATAGTTTAAAAATAGCCTCGCACATATAGGTTGTGTCTTGACGATACCACCAATCTGAACCACATCGAAATTTGCTACATCATAAGAACATCAAGCGAACCACGTATTATTTAATGAGTTAAATACGTTGTAATTCGAGACCGCGCCAGTGTCATTCAAATAAATGCGACGGTGACACATCCTGAGCATGTACTTTCGTTCCAAGCTGAAATATTGGCAAACACTACGCGACCTAATAATATTCCTATCTTGGAACAACTCGACTGATATGTAGGCTGCGTGTGGAGCGTGGCAAAACTCTAAACAAACTATGCAAAGAATATATTAAGGCTATAAGGAGAGGTCTATTTCAATTTTAATTCATAGCTTATTACAAATTTAAAAATATTAGGTCCTTTTTTTGGTCTTTTAGAACATTTTCCCCAATTTTAAAACATCCCCCCTTGTATTCTTCCATTTCTAAGCTCCTGTCCGTACGAACTTTTCGTTTATTTTTTCCGCAATCTTTTAGATGCAGACATCTCAAGTCTATCCGAGAGGACTAATACTTGCTCTTAGCCTCCTCGACTCTTCTTTTCATAGTCGAGTGAGTCACTAAGGCTTCGTATCACCGCTTAACCTACAAAAACAGAAGCGAAGATAAACATCGACCGAATGGTTGTAAGTACTTCTACAACCATCGACCTAGTCGTAAGTTTTTCTACGACTACGACATGGTTGTAAGTCTTTCTACGACCACTCACCGGTCGTAAGTAGTCGTAAGCTTTTTACGACTAGTACTTTATCATGAGTTTCTTCCATGACTATTCTCGTAAAACATTATACGAGTATTTAAGTCAAAAACAATTATGAATGATAAGTGACTTACCATCTCTCCGCTCCGCAGCAGTAGTTCTTTCTCCTGTCTTAGCTCTAAAAGTTGTCGATGGTACTCACCGACAACAAAGAATTTGCTCCGAGCTTTCGCAAAAAGAAAACAAAGGAGAAGAGAAGGAAAGTCACATATGTAAGTATTTTGAAGATACTTACATTCATAGTCGCCCTAGCAAACATCGAATATACAAGGTCCGGGTTCTGCGACTTATCTATCCTCGCGACTTTGTCCCACCACACCTTCTCGAGGCGCCGTTATCAAAAGTATTCTCCGTATTGGGAATATCTTTGGGATGGGGACTCTGGTCACGAGATCTGTAGCGTAAGACCCCACGACGAGGCAGCCCAAAGAAGTCACCACGAGTTGAAATTTTCTCCTTCGTTCTCAGAATCTCTTTGGGTAGGGAAGGAACGCCCTACAATTTCTTCCCAGAGCGTGCACAAGCTGGTCACCGCCTTGACGAGGCTTCCACATGCCTGTTGTTTCTACGACCTCAAGAATGAGCGCCACCTCAACAAGAATACCGCTACTTCAAGGATCGAGCTACGACTTCAGCAGATGTGGAGTCACTCTGGAGTCTCGACTTCATCGCCACCGGGCCAAGGGTGATGCTTCGACCACCTCCATTGCTACCTCCTCAGAGTCGAAGGGATGGCAATGGACTTCTCATGAAGCATTCCCGGGTCAAGAAGTCGATCAAATAAAAAAAGCAAATCAGTTGTGAAAAGAAAAAGGTAAATGTCGTTTTACACTTTAGTAAATTTCACATACTCGCACTCGGTCTTAACCAGAATTTTGGAGCAATCCTCCCAACGGAGGACCTCTTCTTCTCCACGACCACGCTCGGTCGAGGTTCAACAATCGGCTCACCACGACCACGTCCTGTCAGAGTTTGGACAGAACCGAGCTCGGTTTCTCGATTCTCTGGATGGCCGAGATCGGCCTCGACCATTCCAAAAGCAAAGATCGCCTCGCATTGCGTTGTGCCGATCAAAGATCGCCTTCATAAAGACACAAAATCTTTCCAATTCTCCTTTCCAGCTTGCCTAACAAAACTAGGAGTGGCGAAATCGCGAAAGATTCTTTGTCATAACAGAGGTACCTTAGCCTTGCGAGGTTTGCGCTTAAGAGATTCACCGCCTCAACCTCCTCGGCCGATGGTCTGCGGCCTCGCTTCAGATATACACAGCTTGCCCAGTCTTGTAGAGGGTCCGTCGAAAGACCGAGCTTGAGCTTGCTCCCTTTGTCTGCAGATTTTACAAGTCGACGCCTCTTGGAGGGAGGAGCCGAGCCTTTGTCTTTCGACAACCCAATGCTAATAGTCATCAAGACGACTTCTTCGTCAGTCTCCGACGATTTTCCATGCCTACTTTCAAAGCAAAACAGAAAAGAAGAATGACTAATTAGTCATAAGTTTTTCTACGACAAGTGCCAAGTCGTAAGTTTTTCTATTTACTCTTTCCCGATCGTAAGATATTCTACGATCACCTTTAGTCGTAAGTATCTTCTACGACTATAAAGTCCTAAAGAAAGAATCAACTTTTGATTACCTTTAGGCGCTCTATCCTTTCATCTCATGGACAAAGCCGCAATGATTTGAGGAACCGCCCTGAGTGGCGGAGACTTCTCGCAGATGAGTCGACTCTAGAGTCAACCTCACTGGAAAGATCTCGAAACAGATAAGAATATTAGACAAGGTTGAGAAAGATCAAACCGAGAGCTAAGTCGACAAATTACTTACCCTCCTCATAGTCTCTCGGTTGGTCTCTCTTCCGAGTATCTCCACATAGGAGATGCTCGTTCTTCAGAGGACTAATTACGTGTGATGAAATCCTTCACCACATGCCATCCGCACCCTTCTTCCTTCAAGTCCTTAATGGCTTGAATATAAGGGCTAATCCGCAGATATCTTCGGGTCGAATCCCATGAAGATTTCTTTTCAGCAGCCTTCCCATCGAAAGAAAGGTCGTCTTCGAGGTGACCTTCCAAGAGAACCACCTCTTTCTCCGACCGCCACGAAGACCGGGTGAAACTCGAATATACTCCTTCGACTTCGAGTCGTGGAGTTTCGCATCACGCTTCCAAGATTCTCGGTTTGTCGAGCCATCCCATAATAATATTGGAACACTCGAGATCCGCCGAATCCAGTGGTCGAGATGGAGATGAGAAGCATCTGAGCTATCTCGATCTCATCGACGACACCGACGAGGGTAACTTTCATGTCTTGAGGGAGCTAAATCTAGTGTGATAGGCACGGGTCGTCCTCCCTGGCGTCGAAGATCTCTGGGTAGCGCTCTCCCTCCTAGAGAGACGGGTAGAAGGAGAATGGTGATCTCAGCAAGAGATCCTCGTGCATCTCGCACAAGCGAGTCAAGGCAAAGCACGATCGTCGAATCGTAATCAACAACGGCTCTTGGGATGCTCACCTGGAAGGTGTGGACAACGAGTCGCCTTTCCCACGCGCTGAGGTAAACCTCCATAGACCAAGACTCTACCAAGATTTGGGTCTTTTGGCCTCTAAAGATGGGTGGTGGCGATAACCAGACATCGCATGAGTTTATGAGGATGCCAACAAACTATCCGAAGTCCTCACCATGGGTGAAGAAGTCCCACAGGCCTTCGGAAGATGATCCGACCATCTACAATTTTGAACTAGAGAAAGAGTCAGCAACAGAGTAAAATCAAAAGGAGAGTAGAGGTAAGTACAAAACTAAGAGTGATGGGTAGGAGCAATAATTACACTATATTTTATCCAAAGCTTTTATTAGTTTTTAAAAATAAGACTCAAGTCCTCAGGTACGACCAATATAACTAAGGCTTCTACAGTCGTTGCTCTGATACCAGCTCTGTCGAACCTGGATTTAGCCAATCCAAATTCTCTGTGAAACCACTGCACTAGTCCCTGGATCAGTAATTAGTGCTCACAAATACATCAATGAATCATTTCATACAGGACGTAAACCATACCGTTCATTTATTTACAAACATCAGAGTTCAAATAGACCGCATCGTGTCAAGTTTTACAGTAGGACCGATCAAGCCAAGTGGATACATTACATAACAGCGGAAACAATAGCAGAAGCAAAAGGGGTAGAGCACATCTCTCCACAGGAAAGCGACTTGGATAGCTTGTGTACGACCGATATTACCCAAAGACTTGGATAATATTGGTGCACGCAAGCACTGAGCCAGCTAGACTGGGGCGAGACCTAGACTAAACTAGTCTCCACCATATTCTTGGACATCAACGTCTGGATCCTCAGAATATGCATAGTGTCCTTAGACCACGGCTTCTGAGAGATTCGGGGAGAGCGAGAGTGAGCACAAACAACCGTGCTCTACAAGCCAACACACATAATGCAATAGTAATATATGTAAGGCTTAATAAGGATGACTCGGGTTCTTTTATTTACTAAAAGCAATATTTTCAATTACCATAATAAGAAACTCCTATGACTTAGCAATTTAACCAAATCATAATTTGTTAAAGAAAGTAATTGTGCAATATTTATAAGGGTGCAGGTTACATCCACCTTATGCTTATTTTTTATTAGGGGTTACATCCACTTTATTAGCAACACTGGGGTACAATCACCCAGTCCAAAACCAGGGCTACGTCAGCTCGATGAGTTTTCATCCCACCCATAAAGTTTTTATAAATAGAACTAACTCGCGTAAGTTCCCATGCCCACCCTTGATTGTGGGCACGACTGTTCGAATAGTTTATACTCTACAGAGACTGTACACTTTACCCATAAGAGATCATCATCTTGATATGTATGCATGTTTCCTTAGACATGTGAATCAAGGAGATAATCACAAAGCCTTTACAATGCATCCCCCAGTGTTGGTTACACCTGCTAAGGTTTCATCTGAGGGTGGTTACGCCTACCACACCTAGACCCCCTCTTGCGCCACATAGCGGCTTATGCCAACATCCCGACCCAAGTCCAGCACGGCTTACGCCAGCAACACGACTCGTGGGTCACTCCAATGGTGCAACTTGGACTGGTAGATACAAATTATTTGGCCAAGTCGACACTATTATATACCTGTGGTTGCACTATTTTACATTAGGAGGTTATTGTAGGATTAAGTCCTTAAAGTTATTTGGACGGTACATACAATATCCCACCATTTCTCGGGCGACGTCAGCACCAACCACCATACCATCCGCCTAGATGTGGTAACAACAAGTTATTAGGGTTTTGAGAAGTATGAAACTAAGTTTGCTCAAATATTCCAACCATCTACCTCCAATGACTGCCCAAAACTATTTTCATGATTAAAAGATGATGATTAGGGTAATTAATGCCCTTGTACTTAAGCAAAACTAGTATGAGACTTAAGTACGACCTATAGCTAGTAAAGTTACCACATAATTATCTAGGGTGGTAAGGATTAAGTGATTTAAAGGTCAAAGGATGGTATAATAATACTAAAGTATCAAATTGGTGTTTAACTACCTTAAGATTTGACATACATTTGTATAATGAATTTCGCATGCAATTTCGTATTTCAAAATAATATAAATTTGCATAAAATGTTAGTTCAATATGATCAAAGTATTGACTCACGTGGTTCAAAGGCAGGGTCTTGAAAGTCTTGGGCTTGATCAAACTGGGGTTCTTCTACGCCTTCGAACTCTATTCAGACGATCGCAGTGAAAAAAGTGCAAACAGACAAGTAAAGCAAATAAATACAAAATAAATATCAAATGAACTTCAAATTTAACAAGGCTACTGCCATTAGAAGGATCTTGAATTTTTAAATTTTAGAAATAAATTTCATTAAATTTGGAGTTAAAATGAGTGAGAACAGGCTCTCCGAAGTTTACTTTTTGAATTAAAATCCAAAAAAAGATAGAGGAGAGAGAGAAACTCTCTCTGACATTCAAGGTCCATTTCCCAGTGTCTTGGTTCAAGAAAATAGTGTATGGACTGTAGTCCATAGACACGGTGCACAGGTTCACCGAAGTTTTTACTATGCATTAAAGCCTTGGGGCCCAGTTGTCACTTACTCCTATAGAGACCCGGAGTTAAAGAGCCTTATTACTATTCCTCGGGTCTATACGATAATGACTCACAGTAGCATTTAAACTAGATATTAAACACAGCTAAAGATTACTTAGCCCTAATGTAGGACCGTAAAGGCGACTAGAGGGGGGTGAATAGGCGCTTTCTCAATTTTTCGCCTTAATCAAATTTAACACGCACTTTTCTCCTTTAGCTATGAAAGCTAAGAAGATCAGTAAACGCACAGAGGAAGCCTTGTGCTGAATCCAATTACCCCCTTAACCACAATACACAAATATGGAGAAATGATCTCACTGAGCGGTCGGACCGGTGTGCTGCTGGCGGTCTGACTGCGTGGCGGTCGGACCGGCCTCAATTGGTGGTCTGAATGTAGGGCGGTCGGACCGGCGGTGTAAAATCGATCAGACCGATTTAGTCCAGAGGCAACACACAATGCCCAAATCCAAAATGAAAATTGGTCCAACTTTTGATTCAACCAATGAAACTTGACCAAATTTGGAGCACACCTCCCTAAGGATATCTAAGACCTATTTCTAGCGACGATCGTCCAGATCCACTTCGAAGAAATGATCTCTCAAAGTTTTACCAAAGAAGTGTTCTAAAACCTAGAAATATGAAAATCTTGATCCAAGACTTGCTTGTGGGGGATTGATGATCTAGATGATTCTAGGAGTATTCCCACACATCAAATCAAGATAAAATCGGTCAAGAGACCAAGCATAAACACTTGGATCAAGGAAGCACCAAAATCATCAAAAGAGAGAGGAACACAAAAGAGACTTCACCCTTAAGCAAACATCAATAGATTGATTGAATCAATTTGTTGCTTACAAAGCCACTCCCTCAAGGAGGACAAGAGCTCAATCCAGAGCGCACTCAAATCTCCTCTCCTCTTCTCTCCTAACCCTAACCCTAGAAATGGTTTTTGCAAATGAGGGCTTAAGTGCTTGGAGGGTTTTTCCATCTCCCCCCTTTCTATTTATAGGAGAGGCTAGGGTTTCTCACATGGGCTCCCATTAAGGCCCAACACAAATGGGACCCACACACACACATCAATATGTTGAAGCAATCGCCTGCTTCACCACGTGTAGGTTGATCAGCGGCCCTCATCATGTCGGCAAGTCTCTCCCGTCCGAATCCCATCGGAACCTCCAAGGCACTTGCACCGACCCCCGCGCCGCTAGATCCAACCAGCTGCAACGAACTGCCCGTTCGATCCATCTTGTCCATTGTGCACCCTACTTGAGTCACACGACCTCACCCAGCATCCATGATCGTTCTGGACCTCAGCCCTCCAAGCGTAGTCCCGATCCACCTCACCGTTGACGTCGTTGACCTGCAAGTCACCTGCACAGCAATAGACAAACAAATCATCTCCGGGAACAAGTTCTTCACAACTTGACCCACGTTAGCTCAACAATGCAATATGCAACAATAAAGCATTGAAACTCATGCATTAAACACAACGAAAATACATCAATGCCAAAATGGCCGAAGTCCAAGTGGAAGCCGGTCTGACCGCCCCACCAAGCCGGTCGGACCGATTCCAGAACGGCGGTCTGACCGCCCAAAAAGACTTAGCCAAATTTCAACTCGGAAATCCGCAAGCTCTCTGGAATTTTCAAACTGATAGAACTTTTGACTGGGAGCTCCAAAAATTATGTGACCACATTCAGAAGACTCCCCTCTCATGCCCCAAACTCCATCATTAAGTATGGCTGGTCGGACCGGCAAGCATCGCCGGTCGGACTGCCACACGGCCAGTCGGACCGGTGACATAGCCGGTCGGACCGCCAATGACCTGACAGCACAGAAGTTTGCCAAAAATGCAAGATTTGACAAATCAACAACGCCATTGCCAATTGACTCATCACTCTAAGATCATGCACATATCCCCATGATATCCACACCTAACCAACCGGGATTCTGGTAATTAAATGAGATGCACAATGTTTGTCTCCTTTCCAACAAACATAGGACTTCTCGGGCGTGGCCTTCCTGTGCTCGTCGCCGGTGAGGTTGGCCTCGAGAGCGGCTCGGGACACCCAAAATGGAATCCCCTCCGCCGGGTTGTCCTAGGGATGCTAGCGGTGAGGCCCACAGCGGTGGCTCTACGATACTATGCGGAAAAAGGTAAACGGCGACGCTATTGGCCCACAAACGTGTGCACAAGCAGCCACAGGGGGTGGGGAGCTTACCGGAGCAAAGAGGGAAAGCGGAGGTGGACAGAGGGCGGCGGATGGCGATGAGGAAGGTTTCGGCCGGAGTTGAGGAAGGAGGGGAAATCCGGCGGCGGCTGTGAACCAAAGAAGAAATCAAGTTGGGGGAAAAGATTCTTGCGCTCTGGAACACAAGATGACGGGGGCAGCCGAGAGGGAAGCTCACCAGAGCAAAGAGACGACAAAGACAGTGCGGCGGCGAGAATGGACTTGAGCTCTTCGGGGGACTTCAGCGAAAGAGGGAGATGGGGAGGGTTAGGCGAGGCCGGGGGCTTCTTATAGCCACAAGGAGGAGGATGGAATCGTTGGGAAAGCCTTGATGGCGCGCAAGGACCAAGGGTGGGGCAGTGCAGCGGATCCGGCAGGCGCGGGGGAGAGGGGAAAGGCCAGGGGGTCTGGCACAGGGCACATGCGGTGACGCGGGCGCAAGACAGTCTGAGAGGAAGCGGCGATTGTCGCCAGCGACGGGTCGGGCGAGCGGGGCACTGGTCCGGTGCGTCCAGAGCATGCTCTGGCGCGGCATGGGCACGTCCAAGGTGGCTTGGCCGCCTGGGCTGGGCTAGGGAGAAAAATGGGGAGTTCTGGGCTGGGCCAGAAGGGAAAAAGGGGCGGGGGAAACGGGCCCAGGGAGAGGGAAATTGGGCCAGGCCCAAGAGGGGTTTGGGATTTGTAAAGATTTGAGATTTGAAAAACCTTGAGAGAAATTTGATTTGAACTTTAAATTCAAATCAAACTTTGAAAACCTTTATAAACACTGAAAACGGGATGCTACACAGTCTCATTTTACGGTGTCTTCATGATTCTTTATGTAGATTACTAATGCAGGATACTCATCCACCTGTAATTCCTCTGCAGCTCTTCTATGAGAATGTCTCTAGTATGCATCTCAATTAGCTTTCATGATGATCTTACCCTTTCATTCTTCTAAGGAGTAAGGATGTCAAATTGATCGACAATGCTATTGGATTTATGTTCCATTAGGTCCCCGAAACCTCGAGATGCCAGAGAGTTGAATTCTGACATCATCATTCTGGTAGGTCAAAGCATCCAATGACGCGCTTTCATCATCTGTTTGTTTGCAAGCATGACAAAACTCTGTTTGTTTCTAGAATTGACTCTTTGAATGTTGATAGCTCCTTTGTTTTGAGTGGAAACCGTTCTCAAGGATGAGAACATCTTCAGCTGGTTTCTGGGCTCTGACTGCTGCAAAGGACTCTTACTGGATGGCTAGAGCATGAAGCCTGACAATGACAAACCAGAAGACCTCACAAGTCACAATGCCCAGGTCCATTCTTCAGACCAGAGCATTGGGAGTATTTGGGACCAGTAAGAATGCTTGTCTTTCGCAATGGCTGTAACGAGTTTGTGCAGGATATGGGAAGGTCAGTCCTTTTAATCATTTGTACAGCAGTTGTGATTTGCTGTGAATGACTCCCACTTGCAGATCTTTTTAAACCACCTAGGCAAAGTCCACTCAGCAGTCATCGGATGGTAAGTCTATCGCTTTGATCCTGAGTTTTGGTTATTGAAATGTCTGCACTCATCCATGTCGATTCGTTCTTTGCATTGCTACCTTTAAGGCTTTTCTTTCAATCATCTCTTATATCTTTTTCACTGATCATATGATTGTATTTTTCATGTAAAAGATTGTGCTCCTCACAGACTTTATTCTACAGCTTGGGGCTAACAATGTTATTACCTCACTATTATGGGCATTTTTCTCATGAAAACCTCAGGTCCCCAACTGTGAGAATCTTTCCTCCTCATTTCGACTGTAAGAATCTTGTGTTGGGAAAGGGTTTCATATATATTTTCAATTGCTTGTTCACCTTTCTTCACGCGTTTTTCTTCAGTGACGAAGACTTCACAGCATGTACCACTTGTTCCATCCGTTGTCCATTTCGCATAAATTTCGTCTGGTTCGCATGTCAAAGTTTATAATTTTTCAAGTTGCAAAGCCACTAGTTTTTTTTTTTCGATAATGGCAAAGCCACTATATGATTCTTCAATAATAAATCTTGAGCTCCCAGAAAACACCAGCAGCAAAGGAGAGAAAACTAAAAGCAAGGTGACTGTACCATTTGACCGGAAAACTCTTTTGTCTGGTTGGGGTTTCAGATTTGTTTTCTTGTTTCGCATATACATCGAACAGAGGGATGCTGTTATAGTGTTATCCATATGATCCATGAAGTCTAGCGGATGTGGTTTGATCAACAAGTTGGCGTTGAATACTTGAATGTGCCCCAGGTATGTACCAATGGCGGCGCTGCGGTCTAAGTTGACCTTCATTTGGTTGCGAGTTTGATACGTCGGCTTACGTTCATTCATTCATTAGCTGCCATGTCACGAGTCACGACACAGATGAAAACTAAAACTCAGTAATTCCATTATCTTGGCCGCATCTAGGTTAAACTAAACGATGAGTTTTATGTTCCGATCAATTCACTTAAAATTTTAATTTTCATGCCAATCTAGGTAAAAGTAATCGTTGAGTTTTATACACCAATCAATTCACCCCAGAACTTAATGTCCTGAGAAAATGTAGACAGTGCACATCGATACTTCCCCTCACATCTAGGATGCACTAGGCATTTGAGTGAACTCGAAGTGGCCTACAATTAATTTTTTCCAAAATTATGTCAACCGGTTTGACGAGGACTAAAAATCTCTATGTATTACTTTAAATACATAAATAAAATATCATATATCTTTGTGGTCGTAAACCCTAAGACTAACGACCCTCGTGGTCGTAAGAGTCGTAAACCCTAAGGCTAACACTCCTGTGGTCGTAAGAGTCGTAACATCTGAAGCTAACGACCTCTGTGGTCGTTAGGGTTCCAAAGGTTACTTATACCTACACTAGTCGGATGAGGCCCTGTACCTAGTTCTCGACCAGATAATTGCTCGTACAAGCGATGAACTGGCATCTGATTCGACTCTAGGCATATCATTTACCGTGTGATGAATAGAGCACATGTCATGTTGGCTCCATACCATACGACCTATTACGATCCTAAGACACTAGCAATAAACTACCATATGGTTTAGTATCTCACAGACATTAAACCGCTAAACGGTTTATACTTCATCAACTGTCGCCTCACTCCAACCAGTCGCGACACTCCAAACAGGTGCCTATACCAGGATTAACTAACACCACTTCATCAACTATTTAAGGAAGGGCGCGAACGGCGGAAAGGGGATCAAAGCCAATTCGAAAAATCAACAGACGGTTGGATTTCATCTGAAGCATTAGCATAGCAAGTACTGCGCTAAGTGTAATTAGGATTAGTCCACTGCCTTGTCAAGGGCACCCCTTGTAAAGGATTCAGTTTTTAGCAATAAAGAGCAGTCCCATCATCTCCCAATAACTCTTTGTCATTTTCCTCTGTTTTATTTCGTAGGATCGGCGACTCGATCGTCGACAGCCGGTGCCGTCCGTGGGGACGAATGCATTGAGTTATTGAAGTTTACTTCGCTCAAGCATTCCTCGTCCACTTTCCCTCATCATCGTTTATGCGAACATGGCATGTACTTAGGATGAGGAAAACTGGTTCGACCTGGCGGACTACTCCGACCTCGACATGGGCACATGCATCCGCGCCATGGAAGACAATGGGATGTCATCATCCTCCTCCTCCATCGACACTCCAGTCGTAGAGATTGGCGAAATCGACTGGATGAATGAGGATACACCATCACCATCAATGGTGCTCTCAAAGGAGCCGCTCGTTCCGACCAGTTCGGAACGTCCGAACGCCTCTACAAGTCCGGTCGACCCGACCGGCAAAAACGGCAACGGAAGTTCAGCGCCACAATCAGAGAGTCTATGTACTCTCGATATTATCATGGGCGACCAATATTCTCCAACGGCTCCTACGTATTATGGGGCCAACCGACATCCGGTAAAGATGTCGATGAAGTTATCACTGATCGTAGGCCAAGTGGGCATGGTGAAACTCAGCATACAATTGGCACTCCGCCGGATCAGGCTACGTCCACCACAGATCCCACCAGAGGCGGTAATCCCCGATCGCTCCCAATCAAGGAGGCTCCTTGCAGAAGAACTGGAAGGCTCTCCCTTAGTTACGACTGGAGTTCACCAGAAGATCACTGTTGACGCCACGAAGTTAACACAATCGGAGATATCAATTAGGATGCCATGCACGATCCTCCACGAGTTACTCGTCACCACTTGTTGGTGGAAATGGTAAGGGCGCTCAAGCACCAACTACCGGAGGCAACCGAGCTGATGGACGTGCATCAGTTAATTCATATGTTCCTACCCCACCGCAAGTAAGGGGTCAGACAGGGTCCATCGGAAGGTCGAGGGAAAATTCACCTCATCAAACGCCCACTGCAAGCGGGAATCCTTTACGATCTTAGGTAACAATGCAAAACCTGCAACGAGTCAAGGATATTCTGAATAATCTAGCTCCTGCTTTAGCAAGAACTCTAGGTTGTGCTTAGCTTGCAGGTCAGGTGTCGAAGATCCTCCAACAAACCAGTGCTCCTCTCTCAGTACGGGACAACATGGTTGAGCGGAGGACCAATCAACACCAAGACCCCCTCATAGGTTTCGACCAGGAAATCATGAGGGAAGACGACTCTTCACGACAATCACTCCTCCTCATCAAGAGGAACGACCGCTTAATTCAGGCGATATCAGGCATCATCTGAACTAAGTATGTGGTCAAAGACGTTATCATAACGTCCACGACCGAATTGGAACACCAAATCCTAGGTATGCAAATATGAGGAACCAATCCCCAACTGATTACAATCTGGCTCCTTTTCAGAGATGGCGTCATGATTCCATTACATGCTGCCGAGCATTTTCGGCAGGTCTCTAAATTGGTTGTTCGCCGGACAGGTTCCGACCAGACAACATAGAAAAATTCAATGGAACTCAGAACCTATTAGAATTTCTTCAAATTTATACTACCTCTATCAAAGCTTCTAGTGGTAACGACAATGTGATGGCAAATTACTTGCCCACAGTCCTTGAAGGGCCTGCCCACTCATAGTTGCTCAACCTACCGGTCGGATCTATCTATACTTGAGAGCAGCTCTGCGATACTTCGATCGCCAACTTTCAAGGGACGTGTGATCGTCCTAAGAAGGAGGATGATCTTCATCGGATGAAACAAAAAACCAACGAAACTCTTCGATAATATATCAAGAGATTCAGTCAGGTTCGAAATTCTATCCCAGAGATCACAGAATCTTCTGTTATTCAGGCTTTTAAAGCAGGACTACAAAATCGCCTGTTTACAGAGGGTATTACGATAAATCCTCCACAGACAACCGTCGAACTTTTTGACATGGTAGACAAGTATGCGGCAGCTAGTGAAGCGGTCGAATGGTGCGATGCTATTGATCGAAATGATAAAAATCCCCAGTCAGCCCTGGAGAAACAAGAGAAGAAAAGCAAGAAGTCTCTCAAGAACAAGAATCGCAAGCATGATAACAAGTAAGTCCTTGTGATTCCCAAAAAGTTTACCAAAGGCAAGAGAGACTGCACTGCACAGAACAAGGCAAAGGCTCCAACCAACGATTACAAGAAAAATAAGAAGTGGTGTCCACTTCACCAGGCAGCAGGACATGATTTGCGCATCTGCTGAGCCTGGCAAAAGAAACTAGAAGATTACTACTCGGGTAAAGGTCCCTTTCCCTCCATAACAGAACTCGGAGAACCAAACTCTAAGAAGGATAAAGATGGCGACGAAGAGATAGAGTACCAGGAGCCGCAGCACACGGTCGATAATATTTTTTGTGGATCCTCATTGTACGAGTCAATACATCATATGAAGGTCGTCGAGCGGGAGGTGAACTTTGCCGAGTCTCCGATCACCATCGAGCCATCCAAGTTGTCGGAAACTGTAATCTCCAGCAAAGAAGACTATCTCATCCCGTCGACTCGACCAGGTAGGTTTCCTATCGTAATTGAACCTACTATTAATAGTAAAGTTAATTGAGTCTTAATATATGGAGGTGATTCTTTGAATGCCAAATCGATAGGACAACTATCCCTGTCGGTTACGTTCGGAAGACCCGACAACTTTCGAACAGAAAAGATTCCATTTGATGTGGTAGATTTCGAAACCACATACAATGGAATCCTTGGTCGTCTGGCTTTAGCAAAATTTCTGATAACCACGCACTACGGTTATGAAAGTTTGAAAATGTCAGGACCGAAGGGAGCCATCACGGTTCGAGGTGATCGAAAAATAGCTTATGCATGTGATCGGAAATCCGTAGAACTGGTCGATAAACTTTTGACCAGAGAAACTAATCCACCCACCATGCAAGTCAAGAACTCAAGGCTAAAGATAGCTCCAAAGCCTTCCGACCAGACCAAGGAGGTACCACTCGGCAAAGGCATTCCTCTGGAAGACACCAACGCACCATCTAGCTCAAGAAACACTGATGTGTCCGCCCAAAAGGTACTAATCGGGGCAGGACTCGACCCCAAATAGGAAGAGTAGCTCGTCTCCTTCCTCCGAGCAAACCAGGACGTATTTGCCTGGCAGGCGTCCGACATGCCCGGAGTCCCCAGGGAGGTGATCGAGCACAGGCTAGCTTTCCAGTCTGACAAAAAAACAATCAAGCAGAAGCTAAGACGTGTTGCATCCGATCGGAAGGAGGCAATTCGGTCGGAGACCGACATGCTCCTCAACGCTGGGTTCATTCGTCAAGTCGACCACCCAGAGTGGCTCGCTAATCTTGTAATGGTTAAAAAAGCAATGGGAAATGGCGAATGCGTATTGACTTCACAGATCTTAATAAAGCTTGTCCGAAAGATGATTTTCCGCTTCCACGCATTGATCAACTTGTAGACTCTACTTCCAGGTGTGAGTTGTTAACTTTTTTAGATGCGTACTCAGGGTACCACCAGATTAATATGAGTAAAGATGATGAAGAGAAAACTTCCTTCATCACTCCATATGGCACTTACTGCTATGTTAAGATGTCATTTGGTCTCAAAAATGTTGGTGCAACTTACGTTGATGACTTGGTTGTAAAAAACATCGATTCTAGTGACCATATTTTCGACCTGCACGATACTCAATAACTTAAGAAGGCATACCATTAAGTTAAATCCAGAGAAGTGTGTGTTTGGAGTTTCTTCAGGAAAGCTTCTTGGATTCCTAGTTTTGGCTAGAGATATTGAAGCAAACCCAGTAAAAATATCGGCTTTGTGTTTGGAGTTTCTTTAGGAAAGCTTCTTGGATTCCTAGTTTTGGCTAGAGATATTGAAGCAAACCCAACAAAAATATCAGCCATAGACTAGATGCGCTCTCTGACCACAAAGAAAGAAGTCCAAAAACTAATCGGGAGTATGGCAGCATTAAGCCGTTTCATATCATTGTTAGGTGAGAAAGGATTATCTTTCTTCAAACTTCTTTGGAAACATGAAAATTTCGAGTGGACTAAGTAAGCAGACGGTGTCTTTGAAAAACTTAAGAAGTACCTTACGAGTACCCCGATCTTAGTTTCTCCAATATCGGGAGAAACATTACTGATTTATGTGGTTGCTTCGCAGCAAACAGTTAGTGGTGTATTGGTCATAGAACATGACAACGTTCAACGACCAGTGTATTCCGTAAGCGAAGTCTTATATGGACCAAATGAAAGATACCCACAGGTACAAAAGTCGCTCTATGGTCTCCTTATGGCTTCAAGGAAACTAATTCATTACATTCAAGCCCACAAAGTGGTCGTACCAACTGGATATCCCTTAGTCAAGTTCTTAAAAACAGGGAATCATCAGGACGAATAGCAAAATGGGCGGTCGAGCTTGGGGCGTTCGACCTCCATTTCATCTCACGAACATAAATTAAGTCCTAGGCAATAGCAGAATTCATTATCGAATGGACAAACCCTGAACCCACCCAAAGGCCTGAGTACGAACACCACGACGAGTGGACAATGTACTTTGACGGTTCATTGATGCTCAAAGGCTGGAGGACTGGAGTCGTCCTAATCTCCCCTACTGGAGAACATATCAAATGCGTCATTCAGCTAAACTTTTCTGCAACAAATAATGTGTCAGAATATGAAGGTTTACTGGCAGGACTCCGAGCAGCCAGAACGCTCGGGATTTGCAGATTACTAGTGAAAGACGATTCTCAACTAGTAGCGAATTAAGTCGGAAAAGAGTATCAATGCTCAAGTACCAAGATGTCATCTTATCTAACGGAAGTACGGAAACTCATAAAGCACATCTTCGGTTTCGAGATCCAACATATTCCTATAAATGAAAACTTTCTGGCATACCAGTTAGCACGGATGGCCTCCACGAGGTCACCTGTTCCACCCGGAGTTTTTCTCGAGCAACTCGATTCACCCTCGATGGTCGAATATTTCGAGGACATAGATGTTTCAATAGAGGTCTTACAAATCGATCCTGTGAATATGGATGCTCCACAGGAGGTCGTCACGCCCAACCCCGGTAGAGATTGGATGACATCGATCTACAATTATCTTCAGCGTGACATTATTCCTGAAGATGATGTAGAGGCTGATCGTATTGCTCGAAAAGCCAAATCATACACTATGATCGAACATACATTGTACAAACGAGGATCTCACAGAGTGTTGATGAGATGCATATCTCAAACGAATGGTATTAAGTTGCTATACGATATTCTTGGAGGAGTATGTGGAGCACATCATTCCTACAGAACAACGGTAGGTAAAGCCTTCAGGCAAGGATACCATTAGCCAACTACCCTTCATGATGCAAAGGAACTCGTGACGAAATGCGTACAATGTTACTTTCATAGTCGACAAGTACATGAGCCGGCACAAACTTTGCAAACAATACCTCTTTCTTGGTCTTTTGCAACCTGAGGACTAGACATTCTGGGACTTTTTCCAAAAGCACCTTGGGGCTTCGAATTCCTTTTCGTTGTGATTGACACGTTTACAAAATAGATAGAAGCCGAGCCAGTTGTTAAAATAACAACTGAGGATGCTAAGAGGTTTCTCACAAAAAAATATGATAACACGATTTGGTGTACGCGGTCATATAATCACATATAACGGTGCCCAGTTATCTTGCGGAATTTTTTAGAAATTATGCAATGATCTAGGTATGAAGATACATTTTGCTTCTGTCACTCACCCGTAGAGCAACGGTGCAGTAGAAAGAGCCAATGGGATCATAATGCAAGGGGTGAAACACCAAGTGTTCGACCAGTTAACACAATGGCCAGGAGCTTGGGTTCAAGAACTTTCTTCTGTATTATGGGCCATTCGAACCACAACCAGTCATGCGACTGGTGAAACTCCATTTTCCTCATTTACGGTGTTGAAGCCATGCTTCCTCTAAAACTGAAAATGGGCTATGCTCGAACTAATTGTTACAACAATAACGATCAAGAAGGACGATGACTCGACGACATCAATATTCTTAAGGAACGACGAAATCAAGCCCAAATACGATCGGCGGTCTACCAACAAGACATGCGAAGATATTACAGTCGTAAGGTGTAACATTGCATCCTAGCTGTAGGTGACCTGGTTCTCAGAAAAATTCAGAGTCAGGCTAATCGCAACAAACTTTCTCCCAAATTGGAAGATTTGTACACTATGGTTGAAGTCACCAAACCTGGTTCGGTACGACTAGCTATGTTAGACGGGCGTGTTTTATCAAACTCCTGGAATATTGATCAATTGTGTAAGTTCTTTGTATAAATTAACTTTTATATTTTGTCATATTTCAATACATTTTATCATTTCTTTATTTTTTCTTCGATGGGTGATATTGTTTATATGTTTAAACCAAATTCTGGTTACCTACTATTGTTATTTACAATGGTCGGAGAAAACCAACTTCTCTCCGATATCATTTAAAAGGATCTCTAATAATTCTCACGCGTTACCACACTCTCTTCTTATAGAAACATGCGAGTACAAAGAGCATAACACAAACAACTACATATAGTGATTTACACGTTTAAGATTTCGGAGACTATATTTTTTCACTTCAACATTCTATTATACTCTTGTTTGGCTACTGGTCGAGACACGGAAAGCCTCCTAGTCAAAGTCTCTCCTCTCCGTACATGGTCATGCCCACTGGAAGGAGCTTCCTAGCGACGGTCCTTTTCCTACTATCTTCGCTGCCTGTCGGACTTAAGCATGAGCACGTTTCGCGGAGTGTTTCTCATATCTTCAATTCTTAACAATCATTACAATCAGTTTACTACATATAAATAAGACCACTTATCGTTACGACCATTTTACTACATATAAATAAGACCACATAACAATCATTACGACCAGTTTAGATATATCATTATGTATATACTACATATAAATAAGACCACTTATCGTTTATTGCATACATCCTTGCATATTTTCTTTCTCATCAAGACAAGCCTTATCTTCCGACCATGTAATCTATTATTTGGTATTTCAATTACGGAAAACAGATCTACAACTAGTTGAAGTCACACACTGGTTTCGACTACAGTTGATTTTCTAGTATTAAGACGATCAGTTTTAATCATATAATCGGCACATACTATCAATAGTGGTCGTGACTTTTACTCTTATTCTTGGCTTACTGCTTATTTAGTAAATATCTTCTACTATACAAGCAGTCGGGGGCTAGAAAATATATACTCCTTCATAAGTTAAAAGGATAAACGAAAGATTTTTTTTTGATGAACGAAAGGTGAGTTTTTTACATTCATATTTCTTATATTACAATAATCTACTCCTTAGGATCACCATACTAATCACTGCGTGCCGGAGATCCGACCGCCATTTCTTTCGTAGCCTTATTTTCGAGAGGTGTCATTTCCTCGAAAAGTTTGGTTGCATCGTCTCCCGAGCAGTTGAAGTCTTCCTCAACAGCTTGGAGATTTATGGTGGGGTCGGAGGCCTTCAGCTTTGCCAAAGCAAAACTGGCTCCATCTTTAACAGCTTCAAATAAAGTATGTGCATGGTTCTCCCGAGTAGTTTTGAGCAAGCTTATGAGATCTTCGAGTTGTTGGGCAAGGAAGTTGATCTTCTCCATGGGATCTCCTAAGCTGGGCAGATGCGTTCCCGATCCCATATCGAATAGCGTCTTGTTGAAGGCCCTAACCTTCTCTTCAAGATTATGTTCAAAAGTTGTCTCCTTACCGTGTTAAAACTCAAGAGCTTTTTCTGCTCTCTTTAATACTTGAGTTTGCTCTACACAAGTAGACCAAAGAATAAATACAAACAATTAAATATAGTACACTGGTCGAGTTTACAACCGGTTAACATCAACTTTCTTCTCGATAGCCTCAAGGACTTCCTTGTGTCTGATCGTCAAATATTCGATTGACTAGTCCTTGTTTTGACATTCTTTCTTAAGCTTGGCTATTATGGCCTCTTTCGCTGTAATCTCATTTTTAAGCTTCTCCAAATCTATCAAGTAAGATAAAGAGAGAAGTTAATCAAGGGATAATGAGCTAAATGGTAAAGAAAGAGAGGAGAAAACATGAAAAAGTGCTTACTTTCTAATTCAGAGTTCTTTTGCTCCAAAACTTTTATTCGATGTGTCAGTCCTCGATCACAGCAAAATTCTCCACCAAATGCTACAAAATAACAGACTCTTTGACTTTTTTACAAAGTTTAAAGGGAAAGGCTATTAAAAGTGGTCGTGGAAGCTTACCTGTATTGTTATGTTATTATATTCAACCAAAATGGAATCGAGACTCGTCTTTGATTAACGATCTGATATTGTTCCCTAAGACTCATCGAGTTCTTTATTGTCGAAAACTCAAAAAGAACAAGAGAAAGTAACAAGAAGAGGAGACTTTCCAGCACTGGTCAGAACCTGTTAGAAATCCTCAGATATCACCACCTCCATAGGTGGGGTTGGAGCCGCCACGAGTTCCGAAATAGGCATTGGCTCTATCTCCTGAGGGATGCTCTGGTCGGAAGCGACCGAAACACCAGAGGATCTATAAGGAAGGAAGAAAAGAAGCTCGAGACTCTAGAAACACTAAGGGTAAGTATTTATATAGGTTTCTTTTTTGTGTATATATACCTTATTTTCTTAGTCTTGAACTTGAAGTGCGCTGACGAAAATCTGACGTGCTCGCTTTTCTTTTCTTTACAACCGACTTCACTGATTCTAAATCGGTAGGGTTGGTTAGACCTCTCACATCCATCGACAAGAGGTCGGAAGCAATATCCTCGACTAACTGGTCGATAATAAAATCACTGACCATAGGGTCGGATTGTGTGGTCTCATCAACCTCCAGAGCGGTTGATTCAGTAGCAACTAACGAGTTGTAAGCGACCACTTGGGTGTCCACAACAACCGCCTAATTAATAATCAAAGTTAGTTAGGTGGCGAAAATTCTTCACCTAGAATATACATTTATGTTCGGTTACCTACCACTGTAAGATCACCTTCTCAGGTGGTCGTAGGAGCAGTCAGAGTATCAATCGGCTCGCAACTCTCGGTGGCCTCATTGATCTTCAATCCGACCGACTACACATCAAATAGGATTTATGGTAAACCGGTCGGCAAACACATAAATGGTGCAAGATAGCTGATATCTCTACCTTAAACCTCTCTGCTCTCTCTGTTCTAGACCGCCTTCTTACTAGTATAGTAGAGGCTGTCCTTTTGGGTAACTGCCATGTAGAACCAGTTGTTCTTCCGTGATGACCACGAAGACTTTGACTACATACGGATGTACTCATCAGCTTTTCCTTTGTGGAGGCGCAAGGTGCATTCCCCAGGCGTCCCCATCGCATTCCCCGACTTCGTCATCCTGTAGAAGTACTTGAAGAGCTTCAAGTCTGCAGGAATTCTCAAGTACGCTTCACACAGGTAGACAAAGACACTGAGGTTGGCAATCACATTGGGATAAAGGTTCACCGATTCAATTCCATAATGCTCTAGGATTGTGGGCAGGAATGAATGATCCGGGAGCCTAAATCTGCATTCGATATATGCGAGAAAAACCAAGATTTCCCCATCGTCGCCGCTCAGAGAGTGCTCTCCAGCAGTCGATCTCCAAGAAATCAAAATCTTATCTTGAAGCATCCCAATCTTCTCCAAAGCTTCAAGCTTCTTTCCACTCAGAACAGAAACCGACTAGTTTGTAATCAAGTCCGACATGGTTATGTATTGGATCAAAGAAAGAAAGGGGGTTGTGGAAGATTGAAGGAAAAAGAGGTCGAAGGAGTTCCTTCTCTTAGAAGATTAAAATGGAAAGCAGGAGGAGTAAAAACCCTAAAGCCTTGCGTCAAGGGGATTTTATAGCTGCAATTCCCTAACTGCACTAGGGAATTACCCTAAAGTCCAATGGACAAAAAAGATTCTTTAGTTTCCAAGGTAGTTTCTCAAACTTTAAAATGAATACAGACCACCTCGAATGTCACGGTATTAAATGAGGGTCTGCCCAATACGACTTCATCGAAAAAAGTATTCACACGCCCAATTCATTTAAAGTTTAGGGGCTAGCCAACGATGATTAAAATCTCTATGTATTATTTTAAATACATAAATAAAAGATCATATATCTTCGTGGTAGTAAACCCTAATACTAACGACCCCATAGTCGTAAGAGTCGTAAATCCTAAGGCTAACTACCCCATGGTCGTAAGAGTTGTAACCTCTTAAGCTAACGACCTTTGTGGTCGTTAGGGTTCCAGAGGTTACTTATAGGTACACTGGTCGGATAAGGTCATGTACCTAGTCCCCGACCAGATAATTACTCGTACAAGCGATGAACTGGCATCTAATTTGGCTCTAGGCATATCCTTTACAGTGTGATGAATAGATCACATGTCATATTAGCTCCATATCACGCGACGTTTCATGATCCTAAGACACTAGCAATAAAATACCATGCGGTTTAGTGTCTCACAGACATTAAACCGCCAAACGATTGATACTTCATCAATAATCATCTCGTTTCGACCAGTCGCGACACTCCCGATTGATACTTCATCAATAATCGCCTCGTTTCGACCAGTCGCGACACTCCCAACATGCGCTTATATCAGGATTAACTGTTGTCACTTCATCAACTATTTAAGGAAGGACGCGAACAGCGGAAAAGGGATTGAAGCCAATTCAAACAATCAATAGACGATTGGATTTCATCTGAAGCATTAGCATAGCGAGTACTATGCTGAGTGTAATTAGGATTAGTCCATTGCCTTGTCAAGGGCACCCCTTGTAAAGGATCCAGTTCATAGCAATAAAAAGCAGGCTCATCATCTCCTAAGAACTCTTTGTCATTTTTCTCTATTTTATTTCGTAAGATTGACGATTCGATCGTCGACACGGGTCTAGCCACCAAGTCTCGAACTCAGATCTTTTGACTCTAATAAATGTAGAATTACATACCCTAACCAGTTCACACAAAAGCTAAGTTGTTGAGAAAATGTAAGCAATGTCCTCATGCTTTAACACTAACACAATGTGTGTGTGAGAGACGGTATTGGTCTCTCAATTTGTATTCTATTGGATTTCTCGTTTCTAGATGGAATTATTGATGATTTACCACTATAAATATGTGTATTTGAAGATTTATCTCTCGATGTTAGACCCATATATCAATGAGACATCGATGAGTAAATCCTCAAATGCATCTATCTCATAATGATAAATTCTCCGATCTCTATTTCTAGGTTTAGTCTGAGACTCATATAACAGTAAGACATCGATGAGCAAATCCTTAAATGCGTCTATCTCATAGTAATAAATCCTCAAATCCCCTTTCTAGATTTAGTTTGATCAGTTTTATGGTTCAGAAAAATGCCACCATCTGTGAAATGGTTTAAAGCAAATAGTTGATCATGTTCTAGTACGAACGGCATCTATACAATCTTCTCCTCAAATGTTTTAAGTTTCCGTGAATACACCCCTCAAATTGCAGGCTTTTTGACCTTAGACTTCGCCGTGTGTGCAAGTCCTGCTGACATGTGAATCGATGGAACGAAATAGTGCTTTTGTCAGGGATAACGCGTGCTCGCTTATAGGACAAGCATGGAGTGCCGATGTCAAAAAAGGAATGTAAACCAAGCTTTTGGTTTGATTTTTTGTCGGTGCTAAAAATACACCAATTTGGAAGTCTGAACTTTGGCTTCAAAAGTTTCAACTCCCAAATGCATTTGACAAACTAATTATAATAAACAATAACAAGCCATCTGCGTTTTCATCACGCCCTGAGATGAAAAGGTTCTAACTTTGCCATGTGTTCGGCAAACCCTTTGCTTTGTTTTGTGAAGACAAGCTTTGCGTCTTCATTTTTTAGGGCCCAAGGTTCTGATTGAATTAGAACTATGGTTCTTCAAGTTTGAACTGTAAACAACAGTACTACCACATACATCCACAAAACTTTGTTAAAGGCGATATGTTGTTTGGCACTGTTAGGCACATAGCAGATATCATTTTCTTCAAAAAAAAAAACAAGATGATTAAAGCTCGTACTGGGCAAATAGAGTAAACCATCTGGCTCACGTTTTTCTTTTCATCATGCCCTGGGATCAAATGTCCGTAACGCGGCCAAACACTGAACCGTCTTTTGAAGACAAATCCTGCGTCTTTCCTCCATGATCTGAAGTTATTAACTTATCCCGTACAAATCGATTGATCAGGCAAACCAGGAACTGCAAACCGTTTGACAAAATGCGGCTGCTTCGCATGCAGATGCTGGCCACCTCGAGCAAAGAAACTTGACCTCCTCATACTTCCCAATCGCCCATGTACTTTGCATCATTGCATGCATGTCTAGGAGCTCAAAGGTACAAACGCATGTCGTCGTGATGTTTAGGCAAGTTCAGAGTCGTCGCGACCAAAATTCGGCGGTTTACTTGTTTAATCGTAAACTAATACTGTTTACTTGCTTAATCGTAAACTAATACTGAAACATATGCCTTTGTTTATTCTACTGTGATCTGACATGAGTTTTTGTGTGATACGGAATTTCTGCTGCTGGGTCAACCTGAATGTCAGATCTGAGATCAGGCACGCTGCCTTTATCAATTCCCCATTATTCTATTGAGATGCTACTATTATTATCTGATCTAGTTAATACAGTTCTATTATACATAGAGCAGCGTCTAATGCTAGTCCACCACCGACCGCCATTGCTACTGTGCTCTAGTAGCAGCAACGGGGAAGATTTCAGAAACAGAGCCGATTGGGCAGATTACATGACCAGGTTAACGAGTACTCCCTCCATTCACATAAGAAAGTCGCTTAGTACTCTCTTCAGTAAAAAAAAAAAGTTAATGTGCAGTATTAATTTTGATCAAAAATATTATCATGTAGTTTGAATATACAAAAATAGTATGAGTAAATTTGTCACGAAAAATATTTTCATATCATTATACTTTTATATAAAAAAAATTATGATGATAAAATTTAGTGGTCAAAGTGACATCTTGTTAAATTTAAAAAGTCCAAAACGGCTTCTTTCCGTGACTAGAAGAAGTACTTTCTGCAACCATGATTGGTGATTAAGGTTGTGTTTGGTTCGATGAATCAGAGCATACATACACGGGGTGATCTTGAAGATGCTCTGTTTCTCTATTTGGTTGAGTGAACCGAACCAACTCGTCCTAGATGGGGTCATACAAATTCTGAGAATATTTTTCAAATATGTTGTACCGAACGATTCCATAAAAACAGGCAAACCACAAGGTGTAGGGATGAGCGCACCCCCCTCGCGCTTGCGTGCGCTCGCGTCTCGCCTCGCACCGCCCGCCCGGTGCGCCACTCGCTGCCCCGACCGTTGTGAGCCGCCGTCCGTTACCCCTCTTTCTCCCTCCACCCCCGGCTGCCGTGAGCTGCCGCCAGCTCGCCTCTGTGCGCCTCGTGCCACACCGCAACCATATATCCATTCCTCTCTCCTCCTGAACCATTTTTAGCATTTCTGCCGCCCATTCGCCACCGGCACAGCCCCAACGTCATGCGCTGCCGTCTCCTCTGTTTCTTCTCCCCTGCTCCTTTGTTCCCTCTGTTTGTTCTCTCTCTCTCTCTCTTTGTTCCCTCTGCAAAGCTTCTCTCTCTCTCTCTCTCTCTCTCTTTGTTCCCTCTGCAAAGCTCCGAATTGCATGCTTATCCATGGCTAATTAGTTGTGCTTCAGGTGCTTCTGATGTAACACCGCACATCACCGTGCACTGTTTAACAAGTAACTAATAGACGTGCCCCGACCGGCGCGACGTGGAAAAACATTTGAACAACTCATCGGCTCGAGGAGAAAGGAAGCCGCGAATTCGGACATGCCAGATAATATTTTCGTACAAAATGGAGAGAAGTTTGCACGGCAGCGCGGACGAGGACGAGCGCTTGACCGCATCGCTTGGTACAGACATAGCAGTAGTTGCCAACAGTTTAGCCTCCGGCGCCTTAGTCATTATCGCTTTCTTGCCGTGTTTCTGGATAGACGTCACGGCGTCAAAATGTGTCCTCAATGCACGTCGATCTTTGACTATTATTTTTTAATATTTATCTTACATGAGTGAAAATTAACGATACATCGTGTGATCGAGATTTTAAAAATTTAACTACACGTGTTCCAAAACGATATCTCTGTTTGAGAAAGGAGGAACAACAGAGAGTTACCACGTCAGCTGAACTGCAAATGAAGTACATTTTGGATCCAGGATGCAAAAACTTGGGCAAGGATGCATGCATGCTTTGACTTGCTCAAAATAATCATGGATTAGTACAGGTAAACAGCCAGGTTATGATCCACATGCGGCAAGAGTACATGTTTGATCGCCTAGTTTACCTAATTAAGCCACCAAGAGTACATGCCAGAGCATCACTTAAGCAGCCAAGCAGGTGTCTAATCCCATAGCTGAGCGGCTGCTTTTTCGACCAGCGGTCAGAGAGTGACTCGATCGAAATATGAACCCTACCTTTTTTTGGCGGCGGCTAGCTAGCGTGGCACATTCCTCATTCTCTTTCTTCCTTCCCTTCTGTTAGTTAACGAAGCACGTCTTCCTTTGCCTCGTATCGAGTCATCTGCTCATGTGTGTGTGTATATAGGCTAGCCGTAAGTCCACCTCGTGCAAAGAATAGATCAGGGAGAGTGCTTTCAAGTTTGAACTAGCCACTCGATCGATCCAACCTATTCAGAGTACGAAAGATTAGCCAGGTCGATCTCTGCACGTACGTACGTGCTACAGTGTTGCATGAGAGCGGCGGCGGTGGCGACAGTCGCGCGCGCGTGGTACGAGATGGCGGACCAACGTCGGGGCGGCGGCGGCGGCGGCGGCGAAGGCCGGCCGGCGCGGTATGAGGACGATGATCGAGACGTCGAGGCCGTGGCGGTGACGGGCGGCTCGGTGCTGTCCGAGGAGTACCAGGCTCAGGAGATGTCCACGATGGTGTCGGCTCTGACGAGGGTCGTGGCGGGCGACGACGACCGGTGGGCGCCGGGAGCGTCGGCGTGGCCTGTCTCGCCGTTCGGCGGCGGCGGGCAGTGGACCGGCCGGGAGTATCTGGCAATGCCCCACGGCTACGTGCATGCGCAGGGGAGCTATTCTGGCGCGCCGACACCGGAGTTCGCAGCAGGTGAGGATCATTATCTTTATTTTCGAGGATGTTTGCAGGTCACAAGTTAAGAAAACTGAACAGCTCTGCGTCACGCGTTCAAACTTAACACTTTCGCCTTTTCCATTTTTCTTTCGGTGAAGTTTCTTTTCGATTTTAATGTTAATTAGTGTTTAGCGTGTGTTAGTCATGCAGGATCTAGAGGTTGGTGTTAATACAGTGACGTTGTCCTCGAAGATGTTAATATAGTACCGTTTCAATGAATACTTTGCTTGCAACAAGGGGGGCGCTGCGTCAGAACTAATCATGCATTACACGCAGCGAATGTTCTTGATCTACGATCACTTTCCCAAAATATCTTCATTTAAACAGAGCAAGCAATACCAAATTAAGTTGGCCTCTTCTCATTTCAGCTTCCAAATTACTTGAAAAATTAGCTATATGCTACTACTGTTTACCCACTTCAGCAAGATACCACTCAACCATGCAATATCCAACACCGTAAGTGTTAATTTGAACGAGCTGAAGCCAAACCGGCCATTTGTTGGTATTTGAGCATGCAACTAGTAGGGGTTGCAACTATTTGCAAGTGTGTACAGCATGCATGCAAATCAACCAGCGTCTGCATGCATGTGGATAGCACCAACAAAGATTAGGCAAGTTCACACAACTCTTCCGATACTTCCAACTCCCACCAAACTATTCCACTAGACGTGTTCGCCCTCGTGTAACACAAACAACAAAAAATATCAACTTTTTCATAACAATACGATAAAGAGTCTTCTAGGGTCAGCTGATTAACACTACAGATGTTGGACTAGCTAAACCAAGTTCGAATCCTCCCTACAGCTTTCAGCTGGCCGACGGAGAGGAGACAGACGCATCTTTCGTACAGGAGAACAAAAATGCGTACGTACCTGTGTAGTGTAGCGCGAAACGATCGATGGAGAAGTCAAATGTGACGTACTAGCTAGTGCTTCGAGCTTATCACCTTGCTCGTCTTCCGCAGGAGAAGGGCAGGGCGCGACCATGGACGAGCACTCGTCCACGTACACAGCCGAGGTGACCGCCGAGCAGGGCGGCGGCGGTGGCGCGCCTGCTGGCCGGAGGTACCGCGGCGTGCGGCAGAGGCCGTGGGGCAAGTGGGCGGCGGAGATCCGGGACCCGCACAAGGCCGCCCGCGTCTGGCTCGGCACGTTCGAGACCGCCGAGGCCGCGGCGCGCGCCTACGACGAGGCCGCGCTACGGTTCCGCGGCAGCCGCGCGAAGCTCAACTTCCCCGAGGACGCGCGCCTCACGGGCCCGACCGCCACCGCCACCGCGACGCCGGTGGCCTCTCAAACAATGGCTTCGACGACGTACCCAGCAAGCGCCGTCTCGGACTACTTGCGGTACCAGATGCTTCTGCATGGGGGAGGTGGCGGCGGCAGCCATGGCGGCTATCCTCTGTACTATGGCGGTGGCGGTGCTGGCGCCATGAGTAGTTCTTTGGGGTCCTACTCTTTTCCCGCCTCCTCTGTTACTGTGGCCTCCGTGCCGTCCTCTGCTTCCTCTGCTTCGGGTTACGGCGCAGGTGCGGAGCACGGCGAGGCGGCGCAGTGGACCTGGCCGGAGAGCGCGTGGACTTATCCGGCGACCACGGGTTCTTGGTCTGGCTCGTGCCAGTATCCACCACCACCTCGTCCTCAATAGGGTTTTTTTTCGAGAATCAGTAGTTGGTTTTTCTTTCTCTAAGAAAAGAGTTGCTGTAACTGGGATGACATGGTGCTGTACTGTTGTTCAACATTCGTGCGTGCAGGAAACCAAAGAAGGGTGCACCATGGCATTGTAATGGTTCTGTTACTTTGTTGGTGTTAAATCATGTTTTTAGTTGTAATGAAATGGAAAAGAAAGTGAGAGATAACTTTTATTTTAACTTTCCTGAATAAATAGAAATTGAAGACAGGCTGATGTGGCAAATCATGTTGTCAATTCTTTTGGCGACAGGAGCTTCCCGTAGAATTGGCGTCAATTCATTTAGCGACAGAGTGTTGTTTAGTCGACAGTGTCGCCAAATTATTTGGCGACAGTAGTCAATTTTTGTAGTTTTATTAAATAAACTTTTATCTACTATTTTATTAAAGCAGAGTCAAAAGAAGCCACCATGTTCGCTCTCAAGAGCTAGAAACTATTACGTTAATCGGTGAAAAAGATAAAGATATAAACTGTCGATCGTGGTGGGTCCAAATCATAATGGTCTAGATTAAAAGAAAGATTACATATCAAGTACAATAAAACTGAAATCTAGAATAAAAAAATCAGCAATTTAATTTTCATACAATTTCCTAAGTAAAAAAAGTCCATGTCAAATACAATAAAACATAAATTCAAAATAAAAATATAATATAATAAGCAATTTGATTTTCATACAAATTCCTAAGTAAAACCCTAAATAATTATAATTCAAAATAAAAAAATAAAAAACGATTGGCAATTATATTTGTATACAAAATCCAACAAAAAAACTAAAATTCAGAATAAAAATACAAACAAGCTAGCAATTTGATGTTGGTATGAATCCCAACAATTATAATTAGGAACAAAAACTTAAAAAAACGGCAATTAGATATGTATACGAAATCCAACCAAAAAACTAAAATTTGGAATAAAAAAATATAAATAGCAATTTGAGTTCGACACGACTTCCAATAATTATAATTAGGAATAAAAATCAAATACAAATTGGTAATTGGATTTTATAATTAAAAAATCCAAACAAAAATAATTGAAATTTACAATAATAATAAAATAAAATAAAATAAGCAATTTGATTTTAATATGGATTACAATAATTATAATTAGGAACTAAAATTTTATAAAACTAGCAATTTGATTTCGATGCGACTTCAATATTTATAATTAGGAATAAAAAATAAGCAATAATTGGTAATTAGATTTTTATACTAAATCCAACAAAAAAAATAACTACAATTTAGAGTAAAAATAAAATAAAAGTAGCAATTTGATTTCAATACGAATTACAATAATTATAATTAGGATGAAGTTTTTTAAAAAATGGTAATTAGATTTGTATATGAAATCCAAAAAAAACTGAAATTTGGAATAAATATAAAATAAAACTAGCAAATTGATTTCAATTCAACTTCCAATATTTAAAACTAGAAATAAAAAACAAAAACAAAATATTATCGGTTAGATTTTTATACTAAATCCAACAAAAAAATAACTGAAATTCAGAATAAAATTAAAATTAGCAATTTGATTTCAATACGAATTACAAAGTAAAATAATAAATAACTGTAATTCAGAATAAAAATTAAAGGAAAATAGCAATTTGATTCGGATATAAATTCCAAGAAAAAAATAGTTGAAATTCAGAAGAAAAAAATATATATAATTATTTTCACACGAATTCCAAAGTAAAATTCATAAATAACTAAAATTTGGAATAAATTAAATGAATTTAGCAATTTGATTTGTATAAGAACTCCAATTAAAATAATTGAGATATTGAATAAAAATAAAAGTGATAACTAGGATGCTATGAATAGTGTCGGATGAGACAAAACAAGCAATCATGTTCACTCTCAGGGTCACGTGTTTCGATTATTGCTTTCTATAGAATAAAATATATAAGTTATAACGAGGATAGCATGAATGGTGTCAGAGGTGAGCACAAAAGAGGGCAATGGCACCGATTTTGAGACAATTTCCAATAATTACAATTTGAAATAAAAATTAAAGAATAATTGGCAATTAGATTTGTATACGAAATCCAACAAAGATAACTAAAATTTGACATAAAAATAAATAAAATTAGCAATTTGATTTCAGTACAAATTACAAAGTAAAAATCCTAAATAACTATAATAAATAAATAAATAAAATTAGCAATTATATTCATATACGAATTCCAAGAAAAAAGAACTAAAATTTGGAATAAAAAAAATTACAATTTGATTTCCATACGAATTCCAAAGTAAAATCTCTAAATAACTAAACTCCAGAATAAATTAAAAAATTCATCAATTTGATTTGTATACGAACTCTGATGAAAATATATTAGATGATGAACAAAAATAAAAGCTATAACGAAGAGAGCGTGAATAATACCAGAGGAGACACAAAAGAAGTCACCACGTTCGCTCCCAAGATCACATGTTTCTATTGCTGCTTCCAGTGGAATAAAAAATAACTAAAATTTTGAATACAAAGCACAAGTTATAACAAGGATAGTACGAATAGTATGAGAGAACCACGGAAGAGTGCAATGGCACCTATATGTCATGCAAGAAGACATTGACCTATGGGAAAGCAAAGAGCCGAGGCTGCGGCGAGGAAGATGAGGACAATGTCGTGTTGCTCGCTGGAGCCATTGAATAGAAAGTCCAGTGAGCATCGATGTTGTTGAAGAAGTTAGTGGCCAAAGCATCGATGATAGGAAAGCCCTGACAGATAGGAGATGCAGCTCGATGATGGGGAAACACTGGTAGAGAGGAGATGAAGTTTTAGATAGAAGACGAGTTGTGGACGATATGGTACCATTGGGTAGCTAGGAGCGTACCATCATGGGTGAGGGACACGTCGTCGCTGGCGTTAGATGATGAACAAAAATAAAAGTTATAACGAAGAAAGCGTGAATGATACCAGAGGAGATACAAAAGAAGTCACCACGTTCGCTCCCAAGATCACATGTTTCTATTGCTGCTTCCAGTGGAATAAAAAATAACTAAACTTTTGAATACAAAGCACAAGTTATAACAAGGATAGTACGAATAGTATCAGAGGACCACGGAAGAGTGCAATAGCACCTATATGTCATGCAAGAAGACATTGACCTATGGGAAAGCAAAGAGCCGAGGCGGCGGCAAGGAAGATGAGGAAATGTCGTGTTGCTCGCTGGAGCCATTGAATAGAAAGTCCAGTGAGCATCGGCGTTGTTGAAGAAGTTAGTGACCAAAGCATCGATGATAGGAAAGCCCTGACAGATAGGAGATGCAGCTCGATGATGGGGAAGCCCTGGCAGAGAGGAGATGAAGTTTTAGATAGAAGACGAGTTGTGGACGATATGGTACCATTTGGTAGCTAGGAGCGTACCATGGGTGAGGGACACGTCGTCGCTGGCATTAGATGATGAACAAAAATAAAAGTTATAACGAAGAAAGCGTGAATGATACCAGAGGAGATACAAAAGAAGTCACCACGTTCGCTCCCAAGATCACATGTTTCTATTGCTGCTTCCAGTGGAATAAAAAATAACTAAACTTTTGAATACAAAGCACAAGTTATAACAAGGATAGTACGAATAGTATCAGAGGACCACGGAAGAGTGCAATAGCACCTATATGTCATGCAAGAAGACATTGACCTATGGGAAAGCAAAGAGCCGAGGCGTGGCAAGGAAGATGAGGAAATGTCGTGTTGCTCATTTGGAGCCATTGAATAGAAAGTCCGGTGAGCATCGGCGTTGTTGAAGAAGTTAGTGACCAAAGCATCGATGATAGGAAAGCCCGACGGATAGGAGATGCACTCGATGATGGGAAGCCACGGCAGAGAGGAGATGAAGTTTTAGATAGAAGACGAGTTGTGGACGATATGGTACCATTTGGTAGCTAGGAGCGTACCATCATGGGTGAGGACACGTCGTCATTTGGCGTTAGATGATGAACAAAATAAAAGTTATAACGAAGAAAGCGTGAATGATACGGAGGAGACACAAAAGAAGTCACCACGTTCGCTCCCAAGATCACATGTTTCTATTGTCGCTTCGGTGGAATAAAAAATAACTAAACTTTTGAATACAAAGCACAAGTTATAACAAGGATAGTACAAATAGTATCAGAGGACCACGGAAGAGTGCAATAGCACCTATATGTCATGCAAGAAGACATTGACCTATGGGAAAGCAAAGAGCCGAGGCGGCGGCAAGGAAGATGAGGAAATGTCGTGTTGCTCGCTGGAGCCATTGAATAGAAAGTCCAGTGAGCATCGGCGTTGTTGAAGAAGTTAGTGACCAAAGCATCGATGATAGGAAAGCCACGACGGATAGGAGATGCTCGATGATGGGAAGCCTGCGCGAGAGAGGAGATGAAGTTTTAGATAGAAGACGAGTTGTGGACGATATGGTACCATTGGGTAGCTAGGAGCGTACCTGTAATACCCCGGCCTGCTCGTAGCGTGGCCCATGTGGCCCATGAGGAGTTGTGTGGTGGGATTAGTCCCACATTGCTTGTCTCAAGTGAGTTGTAGTAGTATATAATGCCTGTTGGATCCAAACGTAGCACCTCGGGTTAACCCTTTTACACGGCGAGGACGAAAGTGTAAGTGGGGTCTTGTGTGTGGCGGTCCGCCCACGGTGGTGGGCATTGAGCCGATTTTGGGTCGGTGTTACAGATGGTATCGAGCATCAACCTCATTGCAGGCGCGTGCGGGGCGAAGCGCGGGCATATGGCGCATGGCGCATGTGGGCGGAGTGGACACATGGCATGGCATATGTGCGACTGGACGCACGGACATGTACCGGGGTGGTTACGGACATTTGCGCGTATGCGATATCGCCGAGGCGTCGCCACTTAAGAGGTGAATAATAACCGATGCGCTCGTCAGCGTGGCCCATGTGGCCCATGAGGAGTTGTGTGGTGGGATTAGTCCCACATTGCTTGTCTCAAGTGAGTTGTAGTAGTATATAATGCTGTTGGATCCAAACGTAGCACCTCCGGTTAACCCTTTTACACGGCGAGGACGAAAGTGTAAGTGGGGTGCTATGTGTGGCGGTCCGCCCCACGGTGGGCTGGGCATTGAGCCGATTTTGGGTCAGGGTGTTACAGTACCATCATGGGTGAGGGACACGTCGTCGCTGGTGTTAGATGATGAACAAAAATAAAAGTTATAACGAAGAAAGCGTGAATGATACCAGAGGAGACACAAAAGAAGTCACCACGTTCGCTCCCAAGATCACATGTTTCTATTGCTGCTTCCAGTGGAATAAAAAATAACTAAACTTTTGAATACAAAGCACAAGTTATAGCAAGGATAGTACGAATAGTATCAGAGGACCACGGAAGAGTGCAATAGCACCTATATGTCATGCAAGAAGACAATGACCTATGGGAAAGCAAAGAGCCGAGGCGGCGGCAAGGAAGATGAGGAAATGTCGTGTTGCTCGCTGGAGCCATTGAATAGAAAGTCCAGTGAGCATCGGCGTTGTTGAAGAAGTTAGTGACCAAAGCATCGATGATAGGAAAGCCCTGACAGATAGGAGATGCAGCTCGATGATGGGGAAGCCCTGGCAGAGAGGAGATGAAGTTTTAGATAGAAGACGAGTTGTGGACGATATGGTACCATTTGGTAGCTAGGAGCGTACCATCATGGGTGAGGGACACGTCGTCGCTGGCGTTAGATGATGAACAAAAATAAAAGTTATAACGAAGAAAGCGTGAATGATACCAGAGGAGACACAAAAGAAGTCACCACGTTCGCTCCCAAGATCACATGTTTCTATTGCTGCTTCCAGTGGAATAAAAAATAACTAAACTTTTGAATACAAAGCACAAGTTATAGCAAGGATAGTACGAATAGTATCAGAGGACCACGGAAGAGTGCAATAGCACCTATATGTCATGCAAGAAGACATTGACCTATGGGAAAGCAAAGAGCTGAGGCGGCGGCGGGGAAGATGAGGATAATGTCGTGTTGCTCGCTGGAGCCATTGAATAGAAAGTCCAGTGAGCATCGGCGTTGTTGGAGAAGTTAGTGACCAAAGCATCGATGATAGGAAAGCCCTGACAGATAGGAGATGCAGCTCGATGATGGGAAGCCCTGGCAGAGAGGAGATGAAGTTTTACATAGAAGACGAGTTGTGGACGATATGGTACCATTAGGTAGCTAGGAGCATACCATCATTGGTGAGGGACACGTCGTAGCTGGCGATGGCGAAAAGATTCTCTATATCGTTAGATTACGACTAAAGCAGACATGCCGACATCAGTGAAGATGGGAGGTCGCCGCAATTATTGAGAAAGCTATAGCGTTGAGTTGACCAACGTCAAAGGAGAGTAACGACCAACATGAGAAAAGAGGACATCGAGCATGTATAACATCATGCATGCATATGTACATGCATGCATTCGTACGAATAGAAGCGCGGACGTACCGAGGCAAAGGAGCAAAAAAACTTGGAGTAGAGATCACGTCACCATTGTGAATATGCTCAATGTTACGAGAGAGAACGTGACATATGTCCCCAGCTGGAACCGGCGACGGTTGCATGTGTATGTGTGTTGATATCGTAATGGTTAGCATTAAGCAATAATTAGGCAGAAATAGAAGATAACTATATTGTAAAATATTGCATTGGAAGGGGTAGCAGCTGAGAGAAACCGATCAAGATTTGGGTTTACTATTGGAGGTTGAAGCAAAAAAGTTATGATGACAAGAAAAGATAGAATACACACGGCTTGGTGAGGCAATCGGCATGTGAGGGAAGATAAATTCAATGTAGATGGGTGCAATCATATACACTAATAAGATAATTTATCATACATACAATTGTGAGGAAGATAAATTCAATAGTAGTAAGAATAGGAGCATACATCCACATAATCTACCCATGATGGAGAGTGGTTGATTTCTAAAAATCCCAACAACTTATTATGATCGAACAACGAGATGTTAATCCACGAAAAACAATAAATGGTTTTCTTCTGTCAAAGCTCATACTTCAACTATGCTCCACATATTGTAATTTTCTTTAAAATTTTATTGTCATTTCTAATGTTTAAGATATCTTAAAAAATCTAAATAACCATATACACTAATAAGATAATTTATCATACACATAATTAACAACATCACAGAAAAGAACTTGCTTCGTACAATACCAAGGAAAACACTTACAGGACGACACCTGCAATGAATCCGTTCAACATCTGCAACCAAAATAGTGTCCAGTCTTTTAAAAAGGGAGGGAAAGGAAACAGCGGCAGATGCCCAGACGTCGACATGGTCTCACCTTTTGTCCTAGTCTACGTAAACGGCAAAACGTACACGAATAAGCGTCTTCTCGAAGCCGCCTCCCACTCCCGGCCGGCGCCCCGGCGGAAAAAGACCACGGGCGAACCGAGCACGGACTGGACTGGACGGGACGTGACCCGCCGACTGCGGCTCGTAATCTCCGCTGCCCGCTACGCCGCCTGCCTTTCCTTCCGCCCACGTAAGTACGTAACACCACCGCCGACGGTCGGGTCCTGCGAGTGACATGTGGCCCCCCGCAAAGACTCGGATCGCTGGGGGCCCACAGACACAGCACGGGAGGGGTGGGGGGCAGTTCGGTCACTTCACGCGGCGTTGTTTCCCTTCCGAACTCCGCCACCAATTGTCCCCTTTGCTGCTGCTGCTGCTAGCCAGCGAGGTACCTCGCTTTCCTGCTTCTACCCACCCGCCGCGAGAAGCTTCCGGAGGTTTCGGGAAGGTCCACGGCCCCGACAATGCCGGAGGAGGAGTACGCGCCCGTGCCTCTCGGCCAGGCGCCGGAGGCCGTTGACCCCGAGGACCCGGTCAAGTCGCCGCCGCGGCCCAGCTCGCCGGCCACCTCCACCCGCAAGGTCCGGATGGATCTTACCTACTCTTCTAACCTTGTCACTCCGGACGGGCTGGGCTTAAACCCTAACGATTGCTCGGATCTGGTCGCGGCTGTGCTGCCGCCTTTTGATCCTCCGGCTTCTGGTTTGGACGGTTGACCTGGCCTGGCCTCGCGTTTTACGGTCTAATTAACGTTTTTTATGATTGCATTGCATTGGTTCTTAGAAGTGCGTAATGCGCATGTGTGGGGGCGCTTCGTCGGATTTATCGTTTATTTGTGGAAAGCTGCAGTCCAAAGACAGTAGCAATTTGAGAACATGGGAGTATCGATGCTGTTGGAAATATGGATGCAAACGATGAAACGATAGGACTTCCAGTTCGTGCGCACCAAATGCACAGCATGTTGTGCTTTATGCGTTCACGTGTAAATGCCATCGAAACAACTTCCAGTTATTGATGCATGCGCAGATTCTACTAACATAATAGCATGTTTTGATTTGTAAATTAGGCAATGAAATTTAAATGAGCGGTTTTAGTTATCCTAGAGGAAAAATTGTGCCCGATTCTTCATAAGATTCTCCTGCACATTTCGAATTGACTTCCAATAACTACTGCTATGTTTTTAACTTAATCTGGCTTTTGAACATGCAGCAAGTGCGTTTCTTTGTCATAAATAGGGAATGCATATAAGCACTGACCCACAATTTTTAGGGAATATGCATATAACAATAGGAATTTGATAACCGCGATTAATTAACTGCTGTTGAGTGTTGGTCTTTGGAATCCCAAACTCATTAGACTAACACTAAAACTTCCACGGCAAATCCCATTGGACATTTATATTGGTTCAACATTGGAGACCATGCCAAGCCAAACTGCGCCTTATAAAAAACAACAAAGGGAGTAGATCTTTAATTACGTTGACATCATTTAGATACTAAAGTGATGACTGATAAATTCGCCTGAGCAAATTAGACAAACTTGGAGCAATATTGTTATATTATATTCTTTTTTTCTCACTTTACCCAAATGAATTATACCTCTCTGCGTGTATGTGCTAGATTGTTTTCAAAGCAGTTATTTCATACTAAACCTGGTACACTTCTTCAATAGGCATGCTTTGCTGTTCTTCAAAGCTGGGTGTCAAGAAAATTTATGACTGGATGGTATGTTTCGCAAGAACTAATTCAGACATGTTGCAAGAGCTATGAATTATTCAGGCCTAATATCCTATTTGTGTGTCCCCTCTTTTTGTTTGCAGTGTAGTTCTTTTCCCTATTGCTGTTACATTCTTCATCACATGGTGGTTTATTCAATTTGTTGATGGTTTCTTCAGTCCACTCTACGCAAAACTTGGGTTCGACATATTTGGTATTTCTTGCACAAATGCTTCTATCTGGCCACTTGCTAGTTATGGTAAATTTGTTGTGTTAGAGATATGCTAACATGTATATTTACTTGTTATATGCCATATAGTTGTATAGGGTATAAGTAGCCTACGAAGTTTTTTTTAGGGGGGAGGGGGGTGGGGGCATTGGGATCTTTACGTGTATTTAATCTCCAGAAGGAACTGAGAAATGCAAAAGTCAGTTTACAAGAAATCTAGGAGCTTTGATCAGGGCCGTCAGGCAATTTAGTTTTTACTGCTTTACTTTTTTATATACAAAATTGGCCCTGAACTCCTGATAATGCCAGTGACCAGATCCTTTGAAGTCATTGAGTACACGGTGCAACAAAATCCTGCTATAACAATATATCATATAAGTTTTTAGTTGCTCGACTACATTGGCAAAATTTAATGATTTGTTCATTGCAGATTACTAAAAGTTCTTTTTCTTGAATGCACATTTTTTTATAACTAATACTTGTGACATTATTTCAGGCCTTGGGTTTTTGACTTCCCTGATATTTATACTTCTTGTTGGAATATTTGTGTCTTCATGGGTGGGTTCAACTGTCTTCTGGGTTGGAGAATGGTTTATAAAGAAAATGCCATTTGTAAGGCACATATATTCTGCATCAAAGCAAGTTAGCACTGCTGTTTCACCAGGTAATTCATGCACACAACAATTTTACACGCTCCAGAATTTAACATCTATATTCTTTCTTTTCGTAAAAATTGTCCTTCATGCTTTGCAAGACTTCGATCTCTAAAACTGATAAATTCCAAATCAGGTAAAACTTTATAAATACAGTACTTCATAAAGAGTTGAACATGATTTGTAGGTCACGAGTTCTTTTTCTGAAGCCACGTGAGCTTATGAAGTTTTTAGGATGACCCATTTTGTGTTTGCTTTAATTTGTAGAAGGCCACACGAGTCATGTGACAACACCATGTTTCTATTCACTACATTTTGAGTTTTCATAGGTTTCGGCAAGTTGATGGATTGCTTTAATCTTTACATTTCAACTCTGTTGTAATTCCTTTTGTTCAACCAGAATTTTTCTCTTAATAAAATTTTCATTTGACAGATCAAAATACAACCGCGTTTAAAGAAGTAGCGATAATCAGCCATCCCCGTGTTGGTGAATATGCATTTGGATTCATAACGTCGACTATGGTTCTTCAGGTACTTGTTTATACATATCGCATGCTATGGCTTGCTTCAGCCAGTACATGGTGATACTTGTATTTCTCATTCTATATAAGTTTCCTATTAGTATGCTTTCAAGAAGCCTTTTGTACATCCTTGGGATGCCACTTTCCTGAAAGTGGAATTACTCCAGTAATGAGGTACCGAGAAAAGAGCATGCAAAATATGATCAGTCAAACAAAAATGTTAGCCAATAATAATTAAATATTAGCTATTACGTAGCTGGCTTAAGTAAAGGCTTATCTCATTAGCCGGCTTATAGCTTATAAGCTAGTAAGTTTGCTTATCAAATAAGCCTCACAAATGTTTTACATGATTCACCGTATAAGCGCTAAAACTTTAGCCCCGGAGCTTTCTGGGGAAATGGGGTTTACACATTAGAGTCAAGCCCAATAATAGATTGGTCTCTTGGCTTTGTCTCAGGAGTATATGCTTCTAAGCTTATGCAAAGGCCTAACAAGGATTAAAGTAGACACACCCAGTCGATAAAAAAGCGTACCAACTACCAATTCTATGGAACTTTAGGTCTCAACGTCACAAAATGATGCAAATTTTCATTTATCAAGTTACATTAACAACTGCTATCCTTGGTCTAGATATTACAGAGACCCATATTGATTATTTGGCCCTTTCGTGTTACCTATTGTTTTGTTCAGAACTTCAGACTTCACAATGACAGAGACGATGAATTATGTGATGCCTATATCTACATGCCATTGAGTCGTCTGTGTTTAACACGATAATGATGTACTTTCTTTATTTATTTTTTTCTTAACTCTGAGGTGATCATCTATCGTTGCATTGCAGACTGAAAAAGGTGATGAAGAACTATGCAGTGTCTACGTGCCAACCAATCATCTATATATTGGTGACATATTTTTGGTGAATTCTGAGGAAATTATAAGGCCCAATTTGTCCATTCGAGAAGGGATAGGTTGGTTATTTCAGTCTTATTTTAAGATGGTCTATACGCTGTGCTATTGCGGCCTAAAAATAAAAGAAAAAAAGATTTGATCTCTCCTATGGCAATTCCTTTTTAATGCTCCGGGTTTGAGATGTGAAGTAAATTATATTTGCATTTCGAAATATTACCTGCTGCTCTTGTTAAGTTGTTCCTTCCTGCTAGATTTTACTCAGATGTTCTGTTAATTGTTATCCTCCATATGTTAGATTTATTTTTGCATTTTTCCCAAGTTAATATGAACTCATTGTTGACTTGGAGATCCCGTGGTCTTTTTCTGCCATTCAGTTCGTTAGTGCTTGTAGCAACATTTTTCCTATATCACCTGTTTTTTTCTAGTCTTATGTTTTTGCTATTAACTTTAATCTTATGCTTCTGCTATTATGCTTTCTACAGAAATAATTGTTTCTGGGGGAATGACCATGCCACAGGTGATTGCATCACTAGGACCAACACCTCATAAGAGTCAGAGCACCCGTTTAAACAGAATGATGACTGCATGAGGCATTAAAATCATCAGTGTATCAGGTATAATATGCAGCTGCAAGCAGGGCTTGGAAATCTGTTCCTGGCCGCTTTCTGCGTGTACCAGTTTTCTGTCCATCTGCATCTGATTCCTGGCCACGATTAAGAATTCATATTTATTATAAGGGCCAATTACCAATAAATTTCTGATACCTACCTGGCATTTAAGTCACTGTAGTTCTTTTGGATGTACACTGGTATTGGCATGTAGCCTTTGTTGGTGTCGCCAACAGTTGCCGAAGAGGAGCGAATCTCCGAATGGCACTACATTTGATGTGCAATTACTAGAATAGAAGCTGGAACAGAGATTGTGATGAAGCAACATTGCTTGCAGACGAGAATTCGAAAGTGACTCTTGGGTGCTGACAATCGTCCTGCGCCGCTTAGGGTGGTTCGCTGAGTGACAAAAAATGGCTCGCGGCTTCTCATGCCCGAACCAAATGTACACAAACACTGCTCGATAGTATTATACCTATGTGAGCGACCGTCTTGGTCATGTTAGATCAATTACAGTGTAACTGCAACTGAAACAGGGTGTATTTTTCTTTTGAACTATATCACATTGTTTAGCCAAAATCAGGACCTTCCTGAGCATGGCACACTTTTCCCCAGTTCTGGTATACCAAACAAAGAACTTCATAAGCAAACATAGAAGTTTTTTTATCTGCAGGAAAAGTTGGAATCAAACAACCCCCACAGAAACAGTTTTTTTAGAACCTACAGGCATGATTTTGAACGGCACACTGCTGCTAATGGTGGGACGGTGCTCTTTTAGCACAGAACAGCACAACATCCAGAAGTAAAAATCCTTTGGTTACCTAAAATAAATAAAAAATGGAAAGAAAATGAAGAGTAAAACACTTTGGTGCAAAGCCCCCGTGTCAAGATCCTTGGGTCACGAGGTGGTACAGCACAAAGCTTCAGTCTGGGAGAACAGCGCACAGAATTCACATTTAAGTTCAAGGATTCCTAAAAAAGGGTCGCGACTCGCCAGGGCTGAATAGCTGCGCCTGGAGGAGTTTCTCTATATACTCTGCATCTGGGAGAATGAAATTCGGATTGTGTTTCCCTCCAGTGAGCTGGCATGTTTTGATACAAGGGCCTCGGTTGCCTCCTCTTCGGTGTCGAACAAGACGAGAGCCTGCCTCTTGCCATTCACCTCGAACAGCTTTGTGTTGACGACAGAACCGTGTTCGGCCACATGAGCAAGGATAGTGTCCTCAGAGATGTCTTGTGGAAGGGCAGAAATGTGGATCATCTTGGTTGGAGCACAGCAATGTCGGTAGTTCTTGACCACATTGCTATTAAACCGGTTAAGGCTTGAATTTGAGTAGTCATGCGCGTCAGGGGCAGGTGTTATATTGGGGTACTTCGAGTAGTTAACCTCGAGTTTCTTCGCAAATAGCATTGCCCCCTGTGAAATTGCCATCCAAATGTAATAAGAAATGGTACATGCAAACAATAGGACATAAATCATATTACATAAAGAATGCAATCAAGAACCCAGATATCAGCAAAAATGACGTACCTTTAGAAAATGCACAGCTAGCTCGGCCTGAAATCCATCAGCCATTTCAACAAGGGCATGATCTGGTTTGTTGCGCAGTATCTTGATTCGTACTATGTTTCCATACAAAGAAAAGAGATTGAAAAGCTTATCCTCATTGGTTTTCTGCACAGAATAGTGAACAATTGAAGATGCTAAGGTTTTAGGCCTATAATCTCTGCATGAAAACTTATGAAAAGCTTAAACACCCTATAAGTTGGCGTCCACCAGTATAAACTGCTCTTTGAAGAGGGGGCTAATGAGCTTTAGTCCCTGGAGTTTCGCTAAAGGGCTGGTCTGGTCCCTAACATTTGAAAAGGAACAGAGATCTTTGATGTTTCAAATTTGGGCCAAAGGACCTTATCCTAGTTGTCGTGCCAATTAGACATGCTGACTCAGACCCTATTCAACAAGGTTTTATTTACATAATCAGTGTGGTGAAAAGTCTCTTTGCCCATACGCCCTAAAGATCTACTACTTGTCACGACTACACCAAGTAGAAGAGACAGCACCTCGCTAACAAACTTGGATTTGGTCGTCTAGATCACCCCACTCTAACTCTTCTACTTTGGCCTAGTCGCAACAAGCAATGGAGCTCTAGGTTGCATGGGTAAACAAGAATTTTCACCCTCACTAACAATACAAAGAGATCCTTGATGTCTCAAATTTGGGCCAAAGGACCTAATCATAGCTGTCCTGCTGACTCAGACCCTATTCAACAACAAGGTTTTCTTTACACAATGAACGTGGTGAAAAGTCTCTTTTGCCCATGCGCGCTAAAGATCCACAACTTGTGATGACTAGACCAAGTAGAAGAGACAACATCTCACCAACATACCCCCCCACCATATCATGCAAAGCCCGCTGATCTGAGAAGGCGACAGAATCCACAAAGCACTCGCCATTTGGGAAGTGTGTATTCATTACTGAACATATGAGATGTGCTTGGATTTGGGTTCAGTTGGTTGGTCATCTAGATCACTAACGGTTGCAATTGGCGCTGATTTGGCTGTCTATATCATCCCACTGACTCTTCTACTTTGGCCTAGTTGCAACAAGCAATGGAGCTCTAGGTTGCATGGAGAAACACGAATTTTCACCCTTGTTAACTATACAAAGAGATCCTTGATGTCTCAAATTTGGGCCAAAGGACCTATCCTATCTGTCCTACTGACTCAGATCCTATTCAACAAGGATTTCTTTACATAATCAGCGTGGTGAAAACACTTTTGCCTATGTGCTCTAAAGATCCACAACTTGTGGCGACTAGAACAAGTAGAAGAGATAGCACCTCACCAACATATTCCCCACCGTGTGGTTGGTCATCTAGATCACTACCGGTTGCAATTGGCGCTGATTTGGTCGTCTAGATCATCCCACACCAACTCTTCTACTTTGGCCTAGTCGCAACAAGTAATGGAGCTCTAGGTCGCATGGGGAAACAAAACTTTTCACCATCGCTAATTGTACAAAGAGATCGTTGATGTTTCAAATTTGGGCCAAAGAAGGACCTAATCCTAGTTGTCCAGCTGACTCAGACCCTACTCAACAAAGATTTCTTTACAGTGAAAAGTCTACTTTGCCCCTAAGTTCTAAAGATCCACAACTTGTGGCGACTAGACCAAGTAGAAGAGGCAGCACCTCACCAACATATTCCCAACCTTGCCATGCAAAGCCTGATGATATGAGAAGGTGATGGAGTTTGCAAAGCATCTCCATTTGGGTAGCGTGTAGTGATTATTGAACATAGAGATGTGCTTGGATTTGGTTCAGTTGGTTGGCCATCTAGATCACTAACGATTGTAAATGGCGCTGATTTGGTCTAGAACATCCCACTCTGACTCTTCTACTTTGGTCTTGTCGCAACAAGTAACAAAGCTCTAGGTCGCATGGGGAAACAAGATTTTTCACCCTCGCTAACTGTTCAAGAAAACCCATTAGCTAAGTAGGATCCTGTCCAGTACGACAGGATGTATACAACTGGGATTATGTTCTTCTTTGGCCCAAAGTTTTAGCGACCTCTTTGGCCCTTTTGAAACGCCTTGTCCCTTGAAGGGGGCTTAAGTTTAGAAATTTAAGCACAACAGAATCAAATGCTTTGCACTAGCTTAAGCTAAGTGGTAATATGATTGAAACAAGCCTTGCACGGTTCAAAACAGGTGAAGACTTACATCAGTGTTCAAATTGCTGACTATTAGTGTGCACCGTTCGTTCGTACCAGTCACTCCGGGAGGCAAAGTTCCACCAAATGCAGCTGCAATCATTGCAGCTCTTCCCATCTGGTATGCACCAAATGCAAATGTTTTTGTATTAGAACTCACACGGATATTTAGACAAGATACAAATGAAGCAGCAAAAATGTATATCCAACTAATCATTTTCGGCAAATTGAACAGAGCAAAATAACACTGAAGTACACCATCCAAAGACAGTCAAGACAGCAACCTGTGCATATGAAGCTGTAGACCAAAAGGGAAATTAAATCAGACACTTAAAAAAAATCAACAATGAATGGTTAATTCAAACCAAAGTGAAATGTGCTACCTCCAGGTTGTTGGAAGGCATAGAGACCACCGGGATCTGGATAACCTTGCTGTTCCAATAATTTTAAAAATATAAAATAAACTATTTAGCTTCACAGTTAATTGGTCCATGTAACAAGTAAAGATGACAAGATAGAATCACTCAACCTGAGAGGACCTTGGACGTTGTTCTGTAGGCAATGATGGATTTGTGAAATCCCTGGGCAAAAAAAAGGGGAATTGCCAGCGGTAACTTTCATGTCATGAAGATGATTAAAAAAGGTCAGCAGAAGAAAGAGTTACATGCTAACTTCATAAGGCGTTACAGCTCCGTAACACTGACATGCACACACATTGTCCAACAATATCAGTTATAGGGATGAGAAGTCAATTTTACCTAGACCGATCATTGTTGTAATGGACTTGAAGTTCGCTGAGACTGGATATTAAAGAGGGGGAAGAAATTCAGAAATAGCAAATGAGAAACAAATTTCAACTAAAATTAGTCATAGATCATACTTTGAATATTGAATGTCTAGCTGGCAGCAACCATCATATATGTTCCTTCCCTGGAATACTTTGTTTTGTAAGAATAAAGCATATCATTAATAGTTGTACACTTAAGGACATTAATGGAACCATAAATATTACATGCAAAGCACCAAATGCTTCCACAGCTTCTTGGCGTGATTGATACTGGATGAGGGCTTGAAAACCTGCATCAAACAAGCAGAAAATACACAAACAGAAGCACTAGGCTATATATCCCAGGGACAGAATAGCGAGCTTCTACCCACTTTTTCTGTATAAGCAGCATATAAATTTTGCAGCAATTGGATGACAGGTATACATCTGTCTCTGTGATAACATATATGCCGCTATAATTTAGTTATCTTGTTGCTACATATTATTAGCACATGCATTTTTGGACTGTAGCAATCCCATGTATTGCTACGTAATGCTGCATCTAATGTAATCAATTGCTATGTACTACACATACAACAGTTGGTATACCCTTACTATTTTGTATCCAGGGTTTCCTAGTGCTACGCATATTAGAAATATTAAGTTGATGAAAAAAAAACCTTACCATTCACGTGCAATCTGGAAAGTGAATCAGAACATGCATACCGTGTGTGTGTGTGTGTGTGTGGAGAGAGAAAGAGAGGTGGGGGAATCTGACCAGCAGACTTCTGAAATGTGACAATCTTCTCCACATATCCATAAGCTTTGAAAACTTGATGTAGAACCTCCACTGTTATAGGATAGAGCATGTGGTGAATAGTAGCTAAGAGGATTCGGTTGGGTTCTGACTCCTGAAGTCCAGCAGCACATGAGCACCGAGACAGAAGAGAGGAGACAGAAAGAAAAGAATAAATAGAGAGGAATGTGTATATCTAATTGGAAAAATAAGACAGTAGATAAAGTATACAATTTAACTCAGCTATCTAAAAGAACTGATGGGAAGAAATCAAATATAGCCAACTGTACTTCCTGCTTTGATTTAACATTTTTGTGTAATAACACCTAGTGGCATATTTTTACTTGTAATGGTGAAATAGTTATTCAACTTTCCGGTTTTAGCATATAACTAACTTTCGCAATGTTTTACAGCCACAAACAAGTCAAAAGTTGTAAGTAGTTGTAAGTGTTTGATAACTTAAGGTCACCGATTATTGATCCACAACCTGGAAATAAGAAATCTGAAACCTTTTTTAAAATTAAGTTAATGTTCTACTGCCGCCACACCTAAGCAGCTCTACGAAAAACAACCACTAAGAAACAATAATTCATATGCAGAATTGATAGCTCGAATGATATTGGCAACTTCCGATCACTTTGGAAAACTTAGAAGTAAATTATCAAATTCAGAGTGGAAAAGACTTAACATTAGCTGGATTATGTGTGCATACCTGATCAGAATTCCGTCCATGAGAACTCTGGTCAGTGGTAAGTTCTTGGTGGGATGAGAATTGCATGTACACATTCCTTCCCCTAAAATGACATACCAAATGAACACGCGTGCGGAAAGGAGTAATCACATACCAAATGAGATATCAAAAGTCAATGAAAGAAGTACGGTTATCTTTTAGGTAAACAAGAATGTAACACATAAGCACACTACACTTTTATTTGTTGAATATAAAGAAAGCACAATGCAAAGCCCAAACCCTCTCGGTGTTCATAAATCTCATTAATCATGCATTATCCGGAACGAGCCATAACTATGTAGCAAATAACATTGCAAAACCTAAATAAAATCTCTACTTTTCTCGAGCCCCTCGCATCCAAAAATCATCACAGCCAAGAAACACATTACCTTACACTAGGTTGGACAGTATTGTAGTATTGCAGCGCGCTTACGGAAGCATGCATGTCTTGCATCTGGAGAAGAGCCTGCACCACCAAAACGACCACAACATCAACACCACATCTGCTTAATGGCTAAAAAACACACCGGCCAACAACGAAGAAAAAGACCCACCTGATTCTTGGCACGTAGCAGGACGATCTTGGAGACCGTCCCGAACGGCTGCAACAGCTGAAGCAGATCAGCCTGCAACAACAACAACACGGTGAGTGAATAGCCATAAAAGATGAAATCTTTCTACTGGAAATCAAGCCATCCGATTAAAAAAAATCATCCCAGACAAATCACAAAATCGAAAAAGAAAAGACTCAAGATCTCTCCATCTTTCACCACAACTTCTCACCTCGGCGATCTCGTGCCCGACGTTCCGGATGTGTATCACCTTGGACGGCTCCGCCATCCTCCCGCACTGAACCACAGGCAGCAGGCACTAACCACCGCGGAATTCCCTACATAAAGCGACCGAATTAATCGGATAAGCCCAAAGAAGCGAGTCGAGAAGAGATCTAGAGCCAAAGCTCCAGCTTGGGGCAAGAAACATTACCTTCCTTGAGGATTTTAGCGGGAGGGAGTTCTAGGGTTTTGACCGCGGCTGTCGCTGTGGGGAGGGAGGGAGGGAGGGAGAGGGAGGGGATGGGAGAAATAGTGAGGCGGGGTAGGACAGGGGAGCGGCCTAGCGGGTTCTATTTTGTATTCGCTCGGAAAGGGTAGTAAGTAGTAAACGCTTCCCTACCCTGAGGCAAGCGACACTTGATTTGAGCAGACCATGGACGTGGGCGGCACGCCGGTTTGGGCAATAGCCGCCGCAGCAGCAGCAGCATAGGGCATCAAATCCTCTCCATTGACATTGCTATGGCTAAATCTGTGTTAAAATGGTGATGTGATTCCACTATGGATATTACCGTCTTGTTTATTAAGGAGGTTGAGAATGAAGAGGGAATGGAGTTCCGCTAGGATGTCGTCTCCTTGCTTATCAAGGGTGTTGGGAATGAAGAAGTGAATGAAGTCACATGCGGGAAGCGTCTACTAACGTGATATTGTTAAAAAAAACTCGATTGATTAAGAATTGACATGTGTTAATTGCCATGTGTGGTTCATGCACTCAAAATGACCATAAATTTAGTGCAACTGTGTGTTATCCCTTTCCTTTAGCCGCAAGAGGTGGGTTTTTTACCTACTACGTACCACGTGTGGTTCACGCACTCAAAATGATCATGAATTTAGTGCAACTGTGTGTTGTCCCTTTCCTTTAGCCGCAAGAGGTGGGTTTTTTACCTACTACGTTAAATTCACATTTTGTAACATCTTTATAGGTACAAAAAAAAATTGTACTCTAATTGAATGAGACACATCTTTTAACATAAATTCAATCCTCCACAAGAAGGATGAAAAGTCACCCTTATTTGAGAGAATCAAGGATCTTTGTTCCAAATTGTAGTCACATAAAGCCTGAATGCACATATAGCTAATGAGTTGAATTACGAAATGGTCTAAGTGATTATTTAGAGCAAGTAAACTCTTATAAACATGTGAATTAATTATAGCTTTATGTAATCTACCGGAGAAGAGTGGGAGAGTAATCTTGTACTATAACATTCTCCAATGAAATAAGTATTCGATTACGCAGTAGTATAGATTGTACACACCTAAAATTCAAAACAAGGTTTTCTTGGGTTTTTTTTCTCTAATAGGAAAGGTTGATTTGGCTCTTCTTGGTGGCAACTGGCCGCCATCGTCTTACTTAGCCAGAGTGGTTGACCACAAAATGATGCATGGCGCTGCGATTGAGCATATATTTAACATGTTAACACATCCGGTTCATGTGCTTACTAAGATGGGAGCAACTAGCGTTCGGATGTACGGTCCGAGCGACAACATTGTCATGTGCTATACGCAACAACAATGTAGAGCGTGCGCAACATATGAAAAATTCATATGTACATTTCAACTGCAATATTTTTTTCAACGGGTCGTAACATTCCCGTGAACAGTATATAACATTTGTTTCAACGGGCCGCAATATTTTTTTCAACAGGTCGCAACATATCAAAGAACAGTATGCAATATTTTTTATATAGGTCGCAACATATCAAAAACGCAGACTAGGTACTTACCCGGCGGGCTCAGGAGGAGGAGGGCTGGGCGGAGCTGGCGGCCCAGACGACATGGCCGCCGTCGGAGGCGGCGACGAGCGGGCGGAGCAGCTGCCTCCTGGCGTTGGTCGGTGCGGTCCGGGAAGGCAAATCCGTGCTTGGAGCAGCGGGAGGCGGAAGGGGAGCCCGGAGGGCGCCGCACCCGTGGACCCCTCATCGAAGCAGGCGGCTGTTGCGGCGGCAGCGGCTAGTGGTGCTCAGCCGTGCTCAGGGAGCGGCGTGGGGGACGGGAGGGAGGAAGACGCTGTGATGGATGGGGTTGGCGGCGTGGGCGCGAGTGCGGGCAGCACAACGGTGCTGAGGAGGACAGGCGCGAGGTGAGGTGGGAGATGGTGAGTCGGCGCGGCAGCGGATGCGGAGGGAGTCGGCTTGGGCAGAGGCGAGCAAGCAAAAGAGAGCGATAAGAACGAAGAGTCAGTGTGGTGGATGAGAAGCGAAGGAAGAGAGCGATGGGGATAAAAGCTGAGTGGGTAGGAGTGAGTAGGAATGAGTGGACGAGACGTGTCCGGAAAAGTGATGCCCGTGAGCTCTCCGCCGCGAATCCCGCCGGCCGCCCCTGCGGTCGCCTCGGTCCCGCCATCGCCTCTGCGACCTCGAGCCGGGCCCCTCTGCCGCGCCCTCACTGTCGCGCCGCCCGGTCGGCGCCTCGGCCGTCGCGCTCCTCGCCGCCGTGACCCCTGTGTGGCCGCCCGCCTGTGACGCCTCGCCACCTCCACCGGCTATAAGTGGCCGCGCACCGCTTCTCCTCCTCTCCCGGGTAAGTCTTCCCAAAGAACTTCACCCCGCTTGGTTGTTTCCCCCTGCTGGCGGCACAGAGAGCCCGGCGACGCCCCCGACCACGGTGCGGCAGGCCGGCCATCGCCGGCGCTTGAGGCGCCGTGGCGACGCCGTCTGCCCGATCGCCGGCCGCGGCTCCCCGCCTCACCAAGGTTCGCCGCCGCCAAGCTCCTCCCCACACCGACCCGGCTCCACCGCCTCCTCCAGCCGCTTGGTGAGCCTCCCCTCCTTACCCTAGTGCTCCTGCACTTCCCCCTGATCCCCCCTCCCTTTGGTCGCTGTCGCCTTTGGGTGGCCGCCACACCCGAACGCCACTTGTTGTCGGTAGCCACCGGCCAAGCCCTTTCCCTACTCCCTGCTCCCCTCTCAGTGCTCTCTCCCCCTCTCATCCCCCTGCCCTGGCCGAACCCCCTCTCTCGGTCGAAAAACCTAAAACAGCAACAGTGATGCCTGCAATTCTTGCCGCACCAGTTCAGTATTGTGTTTTGTAGTGATTGAAGTAATCTGACATTTGTGGAGATCAAGTATTTATCGAATCATATGTGGTTGTCTTCGATTGTTGGTTATTGAACAATAGCTGTTGTCAGTGAATTGGTTTGTTGAGATCATCTCTTCTGCGGTTCCTTGAAAGTTGTAGCAGTGATCAACATCAGTGGGGGGCATCAATGTTTGATTGTGATTTGTTGTTGTTTGTCGACTGTGTTTCCTGTTCAGTGTATTGTTAAAGGAGCAACGATCATTAGTAAGAGATATCGATATTGATGTCAATGATATGTGTTTTGTATTTGATATATGTGTGCAATCCGGCAATTGGAATCCTTTGGTAATGAATTGTTGCGATCATTGTATGTGATCATAAATCATCTGTATGACATTGATTAGAGTATTATGTCAATTCGAATCTTGAATGTTTAAACTTGCCATTGATATCGTGGTATGCACTCTGCCATTTGAAAGTTTGTATTAATCTAGCAATTGTGAATTGGTTTGTTAAAGTCATTAGTTGTTTGGTCTAGCCATTGAAAGCTTGTATGATTGATGTGGCAGTAGATTGAGAGTTGGCATTTGGATTTTCTAGATTGAGTGTTGACATTTGGATTTTCTGTCAATTGAGTTGTTGTGTCATAGAGGTTGCGATCAATCGTTATTCATCTGTTTCGATTGTCAACGTTTGATTCGTAGTTACCTTCCCGGATCGTAGTGGTAGCAATAAGGTTGCAATCGATCCAACGATTAAGAAATGGTGCAATAGGATCAATCGTTTTGCTGGTAGTAAGATTGATTATTGCTTAATTGTCTGTGGTTACGGATCATCAATATAAGTGTTTTGGCAGTAATTTGAATAAGTGGTTGTGATCCTGATTATTAGGGGTAGCTTTAATCTTCAGTAGCAGTATTGTCTTTTGGATTGGTGTGTTGTCAGAAATTGAATCGTTGAGTATTACTTTGGCAGCTGATATTGGTATTGAATTGCCATTGGATTGTGTGTCGATCGGGTATCCTAGTTTTGGTTTAGAACCAGTAGTTAAGTTGCCTTGTCGCCTGATGAAGGATAGTCCTGCAGTAGAGCATTCCGGCAAGAGCTCATTCGACCTTACCCTCCTTTGTATCCTCCTCCAGTGGACATTATCGCCATTCCTCCTTCATGGCCGGTCGTTTGACTCTGTCAAACATTCCAGTGTCGCTCAAACCCTTCTCTCAAGCCGTCCTCCGTAATCTTTCTGAGTCTCTTGTGTTTTATTTGATCTCTTGGATTCTTTGCATTTATTTGGTTTTCAATCGTTATTACGTAACTAGAAATCGAAGTCCAGAAGAATCGACGGCTCGAGCAGATCTAAGATTCAAGCAAGGACGCTGACCAAGAATTCGAACCTCCCTCTGCCTAATCAGGCTTTGAGTAAGATCAAGGCCACGGTAAAAATAGCCCAGGCGAGTCAACACTTTGATCATATTGATCCTACATTTTATGCAAAATTATGTTCTTTTAAAATAGCAAACTGCATGCTTTAATTTTTATGCAAATGTATGTTAAATGGTCTTAAGGTAGCTAAATGCCAACTTGATTGTTAAGTAATTATTATACCTTGCCCTTGATATTTGAATTCCCTGATCCTTGTCACCCTAGTAATTATATGGTAACCTACTAGTTATAGTCTGTACTCAAGTGCCATGCTAGCCTTGCTTGAGTACTGGGGTGTTAATCATCCCAATCGTCATCCTTTAAGCATAAAGATTGTTTTGGGCAGTCATTGGGGTAAATAACTGAATTGGTATAGTTAATTTGTTTTACACCTCTCCAAAACCCTGAAACTTGCTAATACTACGTCTGGGCGGATGGAAAGAATGGTGGGTGCCGTCGAGCACGAGAATGATTGGTATGTGGTATGAACCGTCTGGATGGATTAAGGACTTAATCTTGTCATGACCTCCGCGTAAAACAAGTACAGCCACAAGTCTGCAAAGTGCAACTTGGCTTAGTAAAATTATCAAACTCTGAATGTCGTCTCACATGGTGGGAGAGAGGGAATGTGCAAGTGTCAGGATGCGTTCCGGCTTGAAAGGGGCACCGAGAAAAGGTGAAGTTTGCCAGTCGCTGAGGGGTAGGTTGACTCCACGTTCAACTACTCCAGTCGCTGAGGTGAACATCCCGCACAACGTATGGGCGTAACCCCATATGGGTGAGATGACGGAAGGGGCAAGATAGTTTGAAAAGTTACCGTGACGATCGCTCAACTACATGACTACGGAATCATGTGGGGTAACGAGTATGATTGTCTCTTGTGGGTACAGTGTACAAACTCTGCAGAGTAAAAAACTGTTTAAACAGCCGCGCCTACGGTCATAGGCGGATATGAGAACTTAACTTGAGTTAGTTCTATTTCAAAAATCTTTGTTGGGTGGAAATGAAAACCATGTCGGCTCACCTAGCCTGAGGTTGGGGATGGTCCACAAACCAGGTCGGCTCACCTAGCCTGAGGTTTGTGGATGGTCAACAAAATCAGGTCGACTCACCTAGCCTGAGGTTTTAAGTTTTTCCTGGATCGTCGTATCCAGCATTGTTAAAATATGGGGGTAGCCCCAACCAAAGATGAGCATAAGGTGGAGGTAGCCTCTGCTGTTAGTAATATTGCACAAATATTCTATTTACAAAATCATGTTTTTTTGTTAAAATGCTAAGTGATAGGATCTTCTAATATCTGTATTTATAATTGCCGCTTTACACAAATAAAAGAACCCGAGCCATCCTTGTTACACCTTGCATGTATATTATTGCATCTGTGTGTGTTAGCTCGCGAGCACGGTAGTTGTGCTCATCCTCGCTCTTTCCCCAAACTCTCGTAAGCAGAACCACGAGGTGCCGATCGCAACAAGGATCCGTAAGTCGAAGACCGGGAATCGTTGAAGCGTAGTTTAGTGCTTAGCTGCTCTAGTCTTCCCCCCAGTCTAGCTGACTCCGTCGGTTCTTGTGTGCTTCCTATATTGTTTGAAGTTTTCAGATAATATCGGGCGTACACGGGTTCCCCAGTCACTTGCCTGTGGAGAGAGATGCGCCCTCCCCCTTTGCTTCCGTTGTTGCTTCCGCTTTCTTTTGTAATGTATTCATTTGGCCTGTCCGGCCCTTATTGTAAAAATTGGCTCGAAACGGTCTATGTAAACTCTGATGTGTAAACTACTGAATGAAACAATTTTGCGCCATGTATGGTTTGATTCAGCAATGTACCTGTGGAGTGCTATCTACTGATCCAGGGAATAGCACAGTGATTTCACATAGGATCCGGATGCAGAAATCTGGGGTCCTACAGAGCTGGTATCAGAGCATATGACTGTAGGAATCTTAGCTAGACCGGTCGAGCCTAAGGACTTGAGTATTATTTCCAAAACTTAAGAAACACTTTTGACAAAATATAACGTATTATTTGCTATTACTTACCCCTCTTAGATCTCCACTTCCCTTGATTTCACTTGAGTCTTTACTCAGTCTAACTTCCTCGCTGCTTCAAAAACTATAGGTGGCAACCCCTTCGTTCGATGGCCCGTGGGACTTGTACTCTCACGAAGAAGATAGAGATGAGTGCGTGGAACCCCTTCGCCAACTCATGTACCACCTGGACTACTATCTACCTCTCCTGGAAGGACAATCCGACCCCGAAGTCTGCGCCATCGTGTGGGAGTAGCTAGGCTAAGTCTAGGATAGCTAGAAGTGCTTGCATTAGCAGTCCTTGTTTGTAAGTGCTTTTGTTTTCTTCCTTTGTAGACGTTGTGTTTGTATCCTGTGTCATGGCTTAGCATAGCCTATATGCTTTGCTTTAGGAGTCATGTAACACTTAACCCCCTTAATATAATGCAGCCGTTCTAGGCTTTGTATTGTATTTGATCGTTTTCCTTATTTGGTTTTGAGTTTCTTCTATGTGCCTTAGAGGGCCAGTGAACCCTCATATAAATCCTCCTAGCCTAACCTAGGTTGTTCTCTCAGATGGCACCAAAGAGACCGACAGCCCAAGGAAGTATTGTCAGTTGCAAAAGGAAGATGACAGCGCAAAGGCCACAAGATAGCTATCCTCAGCGGTCAGAACTTCCCGGTAGCTTATCATCCACTCAGTCAGCAGATCAGCCACCAAGAGCTCCAACGCTAACTTCGCACTCCAGTGGGATTGTTTTCCGCACTCCCGCTCCACCAAACGATCTGCAGCAAACAACCCAGCAGCTAACCTATACTGTTTCAGCTTCGGAGATAAAGGGCACTTCGCCAATAAATGCCCCCAGAAGAAGCTTCGCCTTGCACGTGGTGCAAAAGATGACAGAACAGACCATGCCACCCGTCGACCTCAAGAATTACTCAAAGACAATGGTACCGTTACACCAGGAAGACCCCTGAGGGACGACATCTGCTTCCATTGCAAGAATCCGGGATATTTTGCCAACGGATGCCCCCAAAGAAAGCAAGACCAAGGAATCAAGTGTCCTTATTGCGGCAACTCAAGACACCGCAAGAACAGATGTCCCAAACGGAAATATAAAGAATCAGCAAAGAACATCATCATCACCAACCTCAGCCTTGACAACGAAGAACTCCTCAAAGGTCCCAGCAAAAAGCAAGTTGTACCTGCTGAAGTTCTATTGCAAGACTTAGAAGCCACGCCAAAAGTCTGCTACGAAGGTGGCAAGTCAGGACATGTCGCCCAATTATGTCCTCCATTAAGACAAGATGCAAAAGGAGCATGCTTCACATGCGGGCAATATGGACACTATTGCTACTCATGCCCAGTGCTCTACTATTCCCGTTGTGAGGGACACCATCAATCAGAAGATTGCCCTGTGAACCAGATAGCCTACACACGTTGTGGAGGAAAAGGACATCAGGCAGATCAATGCTCAAACTGCCCCAGCTGTGATAAGGATCACTCGTCAGGTGATTGCCCGATGAGTAAAGTCACGTGCTTTCTCTATGAAGGACAAGACCACTGCCCCAAAGATTGCTTCATGCGCCCAATCCTGATCAAGGCAATCGAGTTGCAAAGGACAAGTCTTCAAGTTGCTGCGAGACTCGTCGTAAGTAAGGATGGCAAGGATAACCAACATCTGACTTCGAAAGGGAATAGTCAGGTTGTGCCAAAGTGTCAGAGTACCTCAGTAGAGATGGAAATAAGTGAGAACCTTCTTCGCCTTCCCCAGCCCGCAGCATTCAACCCAATAGCTCACCTTCACTGTTTCAAGTGTGGTGAAAAAGGACACTTCGCCAAACGGTGCCCTCAACGCCGCAACACTTCCGCAGAGTTCAACTCAGGAGTCACACCGACTCAAGGCCAGACGCCAGCTTCAAGCAAAAGTCATTAGATTTCGCAGGCCCTAGAGCCGCTTCCCTGCCAAGTCAAAACCAAAGCAGCTGAAGGGTAAAGGACAAGCTTCCTGACCGCCGTAAAGTTCTTCATGAATGAAGTTAGTAAAGACAGCTAGTATTGAGCACCCTTCATTTTAAGGTGGGTAGCTAAACCACTCAGAAGTATGTAATGAATATGCTTTATGCTAAACCTGTACCAGTGCATGTTGTGCTGGAGCTTTGCTCTCCCTTGTGTCAAAAGAAGCATGTTGTAAGGCTATTTTGCCAACCCCCTTAAGTTAAGGAAATTGTGGTATCTGATATAGTCAGAAGACTCTTATTTTGCTATCTCAGTAAATCCCCAAGTAGAGATTGCTAAGGAAAACTTCAGATTTCTAGCAAGCCTCCAAGTGCTACAATCCAAACCTTGGGCATCATCCTAGAAATGGATTGGTTGGCCAGGTGCCAAGAAAGGTTAAGTTGTACCAACAGAAAGATGGTGCTCACCAAGGACCCGAAAACCGTGATAAAAGTTAAGAAGGACCGTTCCCCGGATTGGATCATGCAAGCCATAACCCCGAGAGATGTCAATGGAGTCAACGCTTGTAGTTCAAGACTATCTGGGAAAGTTTGTCAGATGTCAACCCCTTGCTCCACGACTCTTAGCTAAGGAAAAAGCTTCAGAGTACCTGGAAAGCAAGCCTCAACAGAAGCCGTCGCACTCCAGAAAGACTCATCACATTCAAGACTGCCGATCAAGATTTTGATGAAGAAGGCAAGCGAGAGCCCTCAGATCGAGAAGCCTATTGAGTGCGCGAAGACCAGTTGAAGTCCGACCGTCCTTACCTATTTCTGAGCCGCCCGAATCTCGGGGTCGAGATTCCGTTTAAGGTGGGTAGGTTTTGTAACATCCGGAAAAAAAAATCTCTCTCTCTCTCGGTAGGCCCGCTCGCCGGTAGGCCGCTCCTCTCTTTCCCCTCCCGTTCTCGGCCCGACCCGCTCGCCGTTTCTCTCTCTCTCTCCCTTATCTCTTCCCCGCCGCCTCGGCCGCTTCGTCTTCTCGCCATCCCCCTCGCTCCCGTCGCCGCTTCGCCTTCTTCGCCGCCGCTTCGCCCGCCCCGAGCCGTGCCGCCCGGCCTCCACTTTCCTCCCGCCCCGGTTCGCCGCCGCCTCTCGGCTCTTCCCCCGCTTGGCCCGGCGCCTCCTCTCTCTCGCCTCCATCTCCGCCGCCCGGCCCGGCCTCCGTCTTCTTCACCCGGCCCGGCAGCGCCTCCCCACCGCTCGGCCCACTTTTCCGAGGACGCTCAAATGGAGTGATAAGGAGCAGCCTAGGAGAATTTGCAGTGGCTCAAACCATATGGTACCCTAGGTCCCAACTATACCTGTTCAAACACCAGACCGGGCCAGGTCTAGAAACGTCCGGCCTTGAATGGCTAGGCCGAGCCCGGCCCGGCCCAACATAGGCCAAGGTTGAGCGCTGGCCTGAAGCCTGAAAAATACTATTTTCTGCTTGTTCCAATCTAAATAATTTTTTGAATAAACTATTATTTTTAACTATTTTCCTTAATAAATAATATTTCTATTTCTATTTATTTATTTATTCGGGCTTTGGACTGGAAATCGGGGCCCAAGTCCGGTCTGGTGTCAGGCCCGGGCCGACCCAAGCCTAGAAACATCGGGACGGGTCTAGCTAACTGGGCTGGGCTTTGGGCTAAAAATCGGGGCCCGAGCCCAAAAAAATCGTGACAGGTTGAGTCGGGCTAACCGGGCCAGGCTGACCATGAACAAGTCTAGTACCAACGTCGAGGATGCACTGACGGGATAAGATTAGACGTCCAAACAGTGATGAGGATTAAATTCTTAAATATTAATTTATAGCTACATAACAGATGTGGTCTTCAACCTCGAAGATAACGATCCCCGTAGTCGTTAGAATACCAGAGGCTGTTCTACGAGTAATCTGGTCAGAGGGTGCTATGTACCCCATTGCTCGACCAGATAGCTGCTCGTAAAGACTTTGAACTGGCACTTGGACTCGATTCCAAGTATATTCCTTTCGTGTGATGAATGAAACATGTGTATTAATTGCTCCAACTCACACAACGTTTTCAGCCCTAAGTCACTGACGATAACCACCGTACAATTATTATCTCTACTGATATCAATCACTGATCAGTTAGCATTTCGTTAAATGATACTGCCTCTCCGACCAGACACGTTCCATCTAAGAGGTGTCTTCTAAAGGAATAACTTTCATCTCTTCGTCAATTATTTAAAGGAGAATACAAACATTAGGACGGACAATTTGAACCAACAAGATAGAAGATCCATGCATCTGCATCTGAATCCAGACAAGACCTAGCGATCTGAAGATAATTAGAGCAGTATCTAGCAATACACCAAGTGTAATTAGGGCTAGTCCACTTCCTTGTCGAAGGCACCCCCTATAATAGTTAGTTTATTGCAATAAAGAGCACTCTCATTCATTCCCAAGAACTTTTTGTCATTTTCCTCTTTATATTTCGTAAGATCAGCGACTCGATTGTCGACAAACGGGTCGTGTCGTGTTGGTCTGTGGACTCAGCCGTTGATCGAGGGACAACATGCTGAGCTCACGGGCCGTGCCGTGTTGACCCGGACACGATTAGCTCGACGGGCTGAGGTTGGCCCGTTTAGCCCATTCCTGCCCAAATAATTTGATTTTTAAAAAAACTTTTAGAAAAATGTATAGAATTCAAAAATACAAATTAAAATTTGAAAATGGATTTATATACCCATAAAAAGAGATAAATATATTAAAAATGTAATAATGAGCTTTATTAATGTTTAGATGGCTACCTCGTTAAAAACTTTGCGAAGTAAAAACTCAAATGAGGAAACCATGGCAAAAAAAGAGAGTACAACATACAGCTATGCATACATCGATGTTCTAATTGTCGTTGTATAGTTAAAGAATTTCGAACTCGTCCGCCAACTCTGCGTTTTCTAAAGAGTGTTGATCTCGTGTATCAGTTTGTTCCGAGTCTTTCACAGTTAGAAGTATCTCCACTATCTCACTCGTGAGACTTTTTCTTCTCTCCTTCAATATTCTTCTAGAAAGACTGAAAGAAGGCTCGTAAGAAAATCGTTGAGACAAAACAGCTAATGTGGATAGCACTAGATATGTTACCTTATGGTCATGCTACCATTGCAAAATTTCAAAGTGCTCTACCTGGTAATCTACGGTATCACCGTCCAGATATGTGAATAGTTCTCCATTGCTATGGTGGGCGGTGTGTCTTGCTTCAAAACTTGATGTTGTAGATCCTGATTTCCTAGAGGAAGAACATTCACCCTATATTGCCCCACACAATTGTCTTCTTACCTGTGGTAGGTGGTTCTGGAGGTCGTTGCAAGTGAACTTCCTCGAATTTTGGTTTGTACTTTCGATAAACATCGAAAAATTTAGTATGAACATCTGAAAATAGTTAGAATAATCTATGTCTATAGAAGTTGGAGAACATTAGTGAATCCTCAAAGTTTAGCTCTGTGATCTAAAATAAATGCAAATGTATATAGGAATGAGATATCATTCTAATATTTCAAATATTTAGTTTTCATGGCAGTGATAATCTCTCATAACACTATTTCATTTTCATGAGCGTTAAAGTGACAAGCAATTTCAAGAATATTATGCACAAGTAAAGGAAAGTTGGAAAATACATTGTGGATAAAGCAACAATGGAATCATTAAAAACATTCTAAAATCAATAATAACTTCTCTAGAGAAAACCAATGCTGCTCAGTCAATAGTGTATTATTGTCATGGCTATGATAGTGGGTGTGAATAAAAATAGAATGTGAGAACCCAATAAATTAAACTAATCTAAATAACGCTAAGCGATAATTAGCAGTAAATAAAAATACATTTAATCAAGAACAAGACATGATTGCATATTAGTATCGGATGCATTGTCAAACAATTTCATACAAGAATTATATCGTCCAGAATTAATCAACACAAAAGACATCATGAATTATTGCAATAAGAATAAATCATTGAATAATCTTAGAGGCATTTACAAAGATTCGTTACAAGTTGAATAAAACAATAATCCAATCGCTGAATTAATTACAAGAATTGCTTACATCAGACCACAATATAAATTACAAGCTTCGAGTACAAAAGATTAAAATAAAAATCTTGCATGACATGTCGCCAAAGCCCTCCTTGCAATCCTATCCATATATCGTCGGTCCATTGAACCATCCCTCGATCCACAATCAAAAACACAGAAAACGATTATCAAACCAAAAGCGGGAGCATGGGGTAAGAATAAAAAAAGTTTGTTGTCAGATTTCGCGAAGATCATCGCGGTTCTCAGACCAACCTAAGTCAGTCGACACCCTAATTATCAAGGTTCCCAAACCAACCTAAGTCAATTGGCATTGTCTCGCTTTCGTAGGTTTCATTACCCGATGTTTATTAGAATTCGACACCCATGTAATAAGACTTACCTGAACCATAGAAAATCCATCGAATAGTGCTCTTTTAACCATTGGACAATAGCCAAATAGTAACATGTGAGGGCAAATGGGATAAGGCAAGGGCAAAAATGGTATGAACATGGCCAATGGAAGCCACAACCGAAATCCACCTCCCCCATAAGCCCACAAAGCCAACATCTCCTCAACACAACCCCATTTCACTTCACAGCCAACACCAAGGCATCACAAAGCCTCCCCATTCACAAGCTTCTCCCTCACAGGCCAGCACAAGAGCTCACAAAGCCACTAATCACAAGCAAAGGCAACCAAGAACAAGCAACCCAAACCAAGCAATCTCAAGCAAGCAAGCCCACCACCTCCCACTGTCATCCCAAAACCACGAAGCCAAGCCAGTACCACCACCACCATTTCAACCACACCACCCACATAGAGAACAACCGGAGAAGGGGAGTAAAGGCGAAGGGGAAGACCGACGGAGCGGGAACAACGGAGCGTGGACAACATCGGCAATGGCTTCAAACCATCACCGAACACCCAGACTAATAGTGAGACATAGAGAGAAGGGGACCAACACACAGAAAATAGAGGAGGGCAAAGGTCGGCGCGGGCGGGCTCGTCGGCAGTGAGGGAGCTGAGGAGCGGAAGGGGTGATCCCAAAAATGGGTCCCCGCGGGGAAGAGGAGTCCAGGGGTGGCGGCGGCGCTGAAGGTGGACGGTGGTGGCCGAAGCTAGGGGAGGAACGGGGACGGCGGTGCTCGAGTGGGAGAGGGAGGAAAATAGGACGAGCATGAGCGAGAGGGTGACTAAGGGAGCTCACCCATGTGATTGTCGAGGGAGAGGAGGACCGAGGCAGCCTGTCGACGAGGGCCGGCGGCGGCATGGTCGGCTCGCCGGTGCGTCGGCGCCATGGGGTAGGGTAGAGGGAGTGGGTGGTGGGGAAGGAAAGGGGAGGGCAAGGAGGTGCTCAAGTGGAGAGGAATCAAAGTAATACTCAATGGACGAAGAATTGCGGCCGTGGGAGCGGCTTTCGGTCGAAAATGAGGAAGACGGTGACGCGTGGCGCTCCTGTGGGGGAATCTTGCAATTAATGAAGGGGAAAGTGTCATTGAGTGTCGGAACATGTCGTGACGCGGGTAGATTGGGGAGGAGCGCACTGGGGCGGGCGGAACGACGATGGTGACGCGGCGGCCGGTGCGAGAGCTTGAGCGGCGACACAAACTGAGGCGGGCTCGAGGAGAAAGAAAGAAGAAGGGGAGGAAGGGGATGGAGGGGAGAGCCAGAGGGAGGGGAAGGAGGCCGGGAGCGGCGACGCAAGCATTACCAGAGGCAGCGTCGACGCTTCTTTGCGCGAGAGCGAGAGCGAGCGCAAAAGGTAGAACCATGTGGTTCGCGGGATTTTGTCGAATAGAATGGTATAGAATAAAAGTGGAATATTATTTCAGATAGAATCATCTTATTTGGAATCGTTTTATACCATTCACCCAACCAAACGCTGAATGATTTATACCATCAGCCAAATACACCCTGAGTTTGTTTTAAAAAAACGTGTTAAAATGCGACGCACAGGCAGCTGAAAAAGCTCTCCCCAAACGGGCCAAAAGCATATCACGGTACGTCACAGCGTCGGCGCAGGCCAACAGGACAAGGGGGCCGCCGGATCGCATCAAACGTGCCGGCCGGGAAACCCAACTCAATCATCAATCGCGGGTGGTGACCTGACCTGAGGAGCGGGGGAAGGGAGGGAGGGAGAAAAGCTGGGTGGTGATCTGACAGGAGGAACAGGGGCCGCAAGTGCATGGCGTCGTCGCGGGTGATGGCGTCGTCGTCCCCGCCGCAGCCGCCCGCCTCCTCCGATCCCGCGCGGTTCAGGAGCGGGAGCGGCATCGGATCCATGAACATGGACGACATCCTCCGCAACATATACGGTGAGGCGCCCCCGCCAGGCGCCGGCGACGCCCCGGGGGAGTCCTCCCCCGCACCGGAGGTCGCCGCCCGGCGGACGGCGGAGGAGGTGTGGAAGGAGATCTCCGCCGCTGGAGGGCTATCCGCCCCTGCCCCCGCCCCCGCCCCCGCCCCCGCCGGCGGCGGTGGTGGTGGAGGAGGCGGGGGTGACGCGGCCGAGATGACGCTGGAGGATTTCCTGGCGAGGGAGGACGACACTAGGGTGGAGGGGAAGATGGTGGTAGGGTTTCCTGATAGGTCCGAGGACGCGGCGAGAGGAGGACGAGGCGGCGGCGGCGGCGGGAGAGGGAGGAAGCGGGCGCTGGTGGATCAGATGGACCGCGCTGCGATGCAGCGGCAGAAGCGTATGATCAAGAACCGCGAGTCCGCGGCGAGGTCCAGGGAGAGGAAGCAGGTTGGATGAATGTCTCCGTGTGGAGAATTTGATGCATTGTGCAGGCTTTGACTTGTTTGCGTTGCACAATTGAGGGGGAAATTTGATGCTTTCGTTTTGTTTCCAATGTAGGCGTATATCGCAGAGCTGGAGGCACAGGTCACACAGCTCGAGGAGGAACATGCACAGCTGTTAAGAGAACTGGTACGATTCTTGGTTCTGCCCGAGTTTGGAGGTGAAGCTGTGAAATGCTGCGACAGCTTATGCTTATTTTCCATAGTTTGCTGTCAGAACAGCTTGCTAGACAACTAGTGATTCCATTATATTGTTTCAATAGAGCAGAGGGCACATCTAAAAGAGTTTTTTTTTGGGGAGGCAACGGTAAAATTTTTTGCACTTCAGGCTGCTGTCATGTTCAAAACATAAAATTCTCAGGCACCTTGGTTGGTGGTATGCACCCGCTAATGTTTGTACTGCATGTAGGTTCGATGTCAGATTCATGATCATTCCAAAAGGAACAGAAACTGTATTTATAATCCAATACCAAATATGCTAATGCTTTCGCATGAGCAAGTACAATAAGCTGGTTTATAGGTTTTTGCATAAAATTTAGGATATGAAGTGCAAGATAGCGTAGAAGGATGAATTTTGTTATCATTGCATTCATAGGCCTTCTTCTGGTTTCTTTTATTTTTGTAGCATTAAGAATTATTTAGTGAAAACATGTGGCCACCGGAGAACTAAGTCTAGTCAGTATGTTATGCATTTGTCGGTATTGTCATCTGCTGGGTGAGATATCTGAAAATTGGTCTGTGTTGCATTTGTGTTATATTGTGACCCCTTATCTTTGTTCATTCATTTGTCATAGTTTGACCTCTTTGTTCTTTGGTGCGTCATCACCAGGATCAGAGATAGAAATCCCGGCCGGTAACCGTTACCGGCGGTAACCAGCCTTACCGGTGGGCGGTGGGCTTTGAAATTCCGGCCGGTTTTTCCGAAGTTTGCAAATTCAAATTTTGAATTTCGGTTGATTTTTAAGCAAATTTAAACGAAATTCGACCGGGTTTTTCCCGGGAAAACCGGTAACCGGCCGGTTACCGGTACTAACCGCTGGCCGGGAATTGCGCCGGGAACGGTTTTTCTATCCTTGACCAGGATGACCCATGAAGTTATGTGTAAAAGTTTGTTTTAGAACAAATTTCCTGAACTTCCTTTTAAAACAGCCTGCAGTTTTTGCATGCACTTGGCTGTCTATATGTGCTCGTCTCTTTAACTTTTGGCTATATGGCCTTCCACTCAATTGATCTTGTTTTACCATTGATGTTTTACAGGAGGAGCAAAACCAGAAGAGACTTAAGGAGGTAAGTTTTGTTGGCTAACGTAATTGCTTATACATATGTTTAGACTTAGTAACTTGCTTTAATATGTATGGAGTACAATATCATAACTATTTGCTTGAAGATTTCATTCTAGTAGAGACATTTAATTAAGTTATATATGTGTTTTCGTATCTGAACTCATGATATGGTTCCACATGATTTTAGTGAGAAACAACAGGGTTTTTTTGGTGCAAAGTACAATAGTTCTTTGTTCCATCATTTGAAAGCATTTGTTGCAAAACTGTTTAGGCTTCTTGATAAGGTGGTTGTTATGTTAAGTTCCTTGTTTTTGTGGCCATTTAAAGAGCTTATTTTCCTTAGGGAAAATTCGGTTTTTGCCACTGCTTTTCGTATAATTCATACTATGCCATTGGATTTAAAAAATCTTTTGGAAAATGTCATTCTGACAAGTTCAATGTCCGTTGACTGAGTGGAAAGGACTCTTTTGCCCTTCCAAATATGTCAAATTTTCAAGCAAATGCTATCGAGGACGACCTCAGCCACAGGTCAGCTGCCTCGTACGGATTGTACTTCAATGCGGTCAGGATTAGGAACTGCCTGGCTGGATAGTGGATCATAATACGCAGAAAATTTAGGGAAGAAAGGGAATGGGAAATTCTGGAATTTTGATATAAAAAAAGGTAAGCTAATAGTGGCCAAACCCAAATAAGTTTATGATTCCAGTGCCATCGAACTAATTAGGCAAAAAACAATGATAGAAACCAAAATTGTAAAACAACCGGTGGCAAAAACTGATATTTTCCTTTTCCTTAGGGTGCCTAACATGGTTATAGGTGTTTGTTAAATTAATAGTCTGATTTTGACAGTATTGATTGTTATCTGAACAACATATGTCAACACGTTTTGGTTGCTTATTTCCTATGTCTTTGTGTTCTTCGTAGGCCATTAAGATATATACATGTATATAATTTTGTTATTTAACAAAATGGTCCAGACTGCAATTCTGACAACTATTTCGCACCACAACACCCCTAGTATATGTTTTCATCTTATCTTGTCACTATCTTTGGGGGTGAAGAGTGCTTTTCTGCACGGTTCGTGTACCCGGGTAGATAAACAAAATTGATATCACATCTTGTACCTGAAGAATAGCGAGTTTCCATTAAATCCGTTATATTACTTTTGCAGCTCTTGCAATTACTGCGCATTAAGGTCTTCAAACAGAGATGGAAAGGAAACTTTAAATTCAAATTCAAATTCAAAATTCCAGTGAAAACATCTCAAATTTAAATTTATTTGGATGAATTTTGACTAAGTTTTTTCTGGGAATTCCGGTAACCGGCCGGTTACCGTTACCGGCTGCCCGACGAGATTGCCTCCGAAACCGATTTTCTGATCCCTGTCTTCAAATAACAAATTTGAACATGATGTAGAGTCAACAGTTTATTCTCCATGCTCACACTGTCAAGTTATTTGTCCTGATTTTTTATTTTGTTACTAAATCTATTGCTTATTAGTAAGTACTACAGTTGTAGGTTACTAAGTATATCCAAACATTGTAGTTATTTTTTGCTTCATTTCTCAGAAGTTATATTTGTTTATGCAGCTCAAGGAACAAGCCATTGCAATTATCATAAGGAAAAAACCATCACAAGATGTTAGAAGAACCAATTCAATGGAATGGTAGAAGTAACCCAAGCTCTGTTTTTACTCTTACAGTTAGAGTTTCTTCTTTCGTTTTCTGTGTTCCCTAGTTGCTGGCGGCGATGTAGAAACAGTGAAGACTTTTTAGGTGGCATGAAAGCTTAATTGGTATCAGACGGTGTAGAGAAGGGACTGGGCGTGATCAGGAAGGCGCGGCGTTCAGAATTGGTCTGTGGATCTGTTATTTATTTTTCTTGTCAATGTGACCGGTAGTATGTATGTACAAACAAGAATAAGCAGGTTTACATGAAGAGTAGAATAAAATGCCTCATTACAAATACATTTGTACAGGTCTTATCCACGTGATTTGCTTCGTCGTAACGCTATCGTACCAGTAATATAGCAGCAAACTCACATGATTTGCTTCGTCGCAACGATATCCTATCGAGTAATATCGTACCTATAGCAGAGCCGTTCTGTTTAACATGATCCACCAACCAAAGAACAAGAACATGACAAAAACATGAATTAAGGTGGTATGTCTAGTTGAATAGGTAGGAATCTTAAAATGTAGGAATTGTTCAATTGTATTGTTTGATGCTTAGAGACGACAGTGAATTTCCATGAGGCCCAACCTAACGTTAGAAATTCCTCTGTATTGCTTGTTTGGAACACACGAATCCTAAGACACGTGAACGAATGAAAAAAAAAACAGGAATTGAGGTGGCATGTCTAGTTGAATCGGTGGGAATTCTAAAATGTACGAATTGTTCTTGAATAGTTTGATGTTTAGACAACAGTGAACTTCCATGAGACCATAAACGGCGAGAGAGCCCTCCATAGTCAGCGGCTCGGAAAGGTATCTCCAATAGTTAGAGATAAATATATCTCTAATATATACTATATTATCTTTATAGAAAATATCTTCAATATATAGTCTCTAGCACTCTCTCTAATATTTATATTTTATAATTTTCCTTTAAAACGGGTCCACATGTCAACCAGAGTATATTAATGTATCATGTCTTGTTTCGCGTTATCCTATCTTGTTTCGTGTGCATAACCATCTCTTCAGAAAGACACGACTGTAACACCACGGCCCATCCTCTGAGCTCAGAATGCTACATTTACATCATAATCAACATAAACTTTGTGCAACTAATTTTATAACTACACATATAACAACAAAAGTGGTTGTCTAAGGAAATCGATTTGCAGTAATGACAACATGTGACGTGGATGTACTAATCTCCCTTCCCGGTGCATATCACCATCGTCGTTCACCTAAACATCAAAATAAACAAGGGTGGGTCCGAAGACTCCACAAGCACATAATAGAAACGATAAACATTGCTACACAAACATAATCATATCATTATTTCTATCATTATCTTCCCATTAATGCAATGCATCAATATTCTACATGCTCATTTGCTCATATTAATCTCATTAGCTGATACCGGTATCTCGGAGTTTTCACCCGTCGATAACACACTCTTCCCTCATCTTTGTTAGGATGAGGTCCTTACATTGTAGGACTTTATCTAGTCCCTACAGATGTAAAACTTCATCTAGAGCACTCTAGATTAGTCATGTATCTTTCTCACCGATCTCACCGGAATAGTTACATGACTTTCTCATCGACCTGACTCGTGCATTCTTACCATGATGCAGAATTCATATGTCCATTATCATCATTAACAGGGTAGCCTCATTGCTCATCTTGTTCCGTCATCATTGCCATTACCTTATAAGCATCATCATAACACAAAAATATCGCATATTTCATACTAATTGCATGATACCGCTCTACCATGCACTTGCCTGTTAACCAAACAGAGCGGAGCAACGTGCGGATGACACCGTTCCTGAACCTCCACGTGTACAGACAGTCAACAGACTCAATACATTACAACACTACATGCACACATACGAACGACATCGGCCCTACGCACAATCCGACACAAACAAACCCCTCTCACTGGGCACTATTCTACTGACCCGGTGCCCAAAATAATAAAAAATGGGTTAGGGATTATGAAAAAATTGAGCATTTTTTGAATTACTTTAATCCAGAAATATGCTAGATGAATCAAAGAAAAATCTTTTGCCTTTTTCATAAAGCAGGTAATCAAGAACACTATAGTTATACGAATTTCTAGAAGAACAGAAACTAGCATTCCTATCTCAGTGTTCAAGGCAACAACATATAATAAAGCTAACCAAACAACAAGTGTGAGATAGACATACCCAGTTCGAGTGGAAGAAGCAGTAGCAGCAGGAGTCTTGGTGAGGTCGTCGTTCGTCATGGCATAGTAGATGTCGTGGTAGTAGTCGTACAGTTGATGTAGACGTAGCAGAGAATCGAATGAAGAGGAAGCAGCGAGCAGTCGTGCGAACGCTCCCCAAAAACTTTATTCATCTTCACTCGTGCAAGCCTTCAAGGACGAGGGTTCCGGAGGCCTGCTCTTTCGGTTCGACTGTACACGCGCCTCGTCGGGATGGAGATCACCAGATCCAGCAACAAACTCAGTGAGTTCTGTCTTAGTCTTTCGTGGATTGAATCGGAGAAGAACCAGTTCACTATTTTTTTTAATTGCCAAAAACAAAGAGGTCAGAGAGTTTTTTATTTGCCAAGGAAACAGTCGTCATTGATTTGCCATCAATCAGTGTTAACCATATCCATTACTCACTAGTAACTGAACCGTTACTACCAGCCGTTCGTTAATACCATTTACTACGAGTCGATGCGTTTCGATTTTCGAATAGATAAAGAAAAACGTTGTCGCACCCGACATGCCTGTGCACACGCGTGCGCGCACACACACACGCACTGCACCGCACCGCACGGCTCAGCTCGGCGAGTAAGCAAGCGAGAGCGCGCGTGTGTTGGCTCTCTCCAATTCCACAAGGGGGCTATCATATTCCACCTTATAAAATGGTGTAACTCCCCTCCAACTCTCTATGTGGGACTTAAACAGTTTTAGCACGTGCACACGGACGGGTCTTTGATATTTTTTAGGAATTAAATAGAATTAAAATTTAGGCCTAGCCCGTATTAATTCCAATAATCCCCCACCAGATCCCAAAGGCACATGTCAAATGCCTTGATCCACAATATTATTTTAATATACTAGTGTTTCGATGGAGACCGATTAATGATGAACATCCACCTAGAACAGAAGCTACACTTATCCACAACTGCACAATGGACTAAGCCTTGAATTGACAGTTTTGTGTAAATAAGTTTCACTTAAGTCCTTAATTGATACTAGGCTGCCAGGCATCCCCGCGGGTTGGAGCATATAAGTCATACTCCTAGCCTATTCATGAGCTTCCTAGAAATTACCCTATCTCATAGACTGTGACTAGCAGTCGGGCTCATGTAGTTGTGTTCTTTCAAGACTGCTCTGTAGGACATCATCTTTGCTTAAACAAGCCACAGAACACATTAAGATAAAAATCAACCTGCCATACAAATTTAGGAGAGAATTGCAACTCCAATGGAGTGGGTCTATAAAAGTACTCTCCTCCCAGTTAACCAATAGCTTGTTTCGCTAGTCCTACTTCACGGGATCTCCGATCACATAGGATGGGTTACCACCATGGTATAACTCACGTGGGTTTCAAACCCATCTCCCTCGATGCATTGTCTATCACATTCCGTGATAAACCCTTTGTGAAGGGATCTACCAGATTCTTAGCTGTTTGGATATAATCCAAAGGTATTACTCCGGAGTTTCTCATTTTCCTGACAAACTTCAGTCTTCTCTTCACATGTCTTGATGCCTTCATATTATCCTTAGAACTGTTTACCTTGACAATCACAGTCTGATTGTCACAGTTCATTAGAATAGCTGGTACCGATTTTTCAACCACCGACAAATCCATCAAGAGCTCACGAAGCCATTTGGCTTCAACAGTGGCAGTATCTAATGCTGTGAGTTCTGCTTCCATTGTTGACCTCGTTAAGATGGTCGGCTTGTAAGACTTCCATGAAACAACGCCACCTAAAAGTATGAAGACATATCCACTTGTGGCCTTAATCTCATCAGCATCAGATATCCAGTTTGAATCGCTATAATCCTCCAGTACCTTGGGATGCCCGGTATAGTGAATGACATAGCTCATAGTAACTTTTAGATAGCGCATTACCCTCTTAAGAGCATGCCAATGATCATATCCCGGATTGGAAACAAAACGGCTTAGTTTGCTCACAGCAAACAAGATGTCAGGCCTAGTACCGCTAGCTAAATACATGAGTGAACCAATTATCTGAGAATATCTCAATTGGTCTCTTGCTATTCTCCTATTCTTCCTAAGCAACACGCTAGGATCATAAGATGTTGGAGGGGATTTGTAGTCGCTATAACCAAAACGACTCAGAACCTTTTGCACATAATGGATTTGCAATAATGTAATTCCACCATCATCACCTCTCAACAGCTTGATATTCAAGATAACATCAGCTACTCCCAGATCTTTCAACTCAAAATTCTGAGACAATAAATTATTGACTTTCTTAATCACATTAAGGTTGGTCCCAAAGAGCAGTATGTCATCAACATACAGACATAGAATGACTCCCTCGCCCCCACCATGGCGATAATACACACATCTGTCAGCTTTATTCACAATAAAGCCTGCGATGTTAAAATTCTGTCGAACTTTTCATGCCACTGCTTAGGTGCTTGTTTAAGACCATACAAAGATTTCAATAACTTGCACACCTTTCCTTCTTGACCATTTACTACAAATCCATCTGGTTGTTCCATGTAAATTTTCTCGTCCAACTCTCCATTTAGGAAAGCCATCTTAACGTCCATCTGATGAACGAGAAGACCGTGTGAGGCAACCAGAGATAGTAGTACTCGAATAGTAGTCAATCTAGCCACAGGTGAATAAGTATCAAAGAAATCTTCGCCTTCCTTTTGGGTATAACCCTTGGCCACAAGCCGTACCTTGTACCTCTCGATAGTACAATCAGGCCTAAGCTTCTTTTTGAACACCTACTTACATCCTAAAGGTTTACAACTATAAGGACACTCAGTGATGTCCCAAGTTCCATTAGAGATAATGGAATCCATTTCACTACGGACTACTTCCTTCTAGTATTCCGCATCTGGAGAAGCATATGCTTTAGAAATGGTACTCGGAGTATCATCCACAAGGTACATGTCGGGACCCAAATATACAAATCTGGACCCTCTGTGTATACTGCACTAGTCCAGGATCACGCTAGTGCACACAGTGACAACATCGATGAAATACCAATTCCATATGCAAGTTGACTAATAAATAGACAAATAACAATAATTATTATAGTAAAGACCTTACGGTCAAAGCTTACAATTAATGTCTCAGAAGGCAAATAGCTCAATAAAGCTGCAGCGGAACGTAACAGAATAACTTCAGTGAAGCCCATCCATATGCCCACAGGCAATCGACTGGGGTAGCGCGACCTAGTTCTCCACGATCCTTGAGGTAGACCTTGTTGACTGATGATTCTTCCACTTCTGTTGATTGTTTATAGCAAGAGTGAGTACACACCGTACTCGCAAGTCATACCACAGAATGCATTTATACATGATGGCTTATTCCAAAGGAATGGCTTTTGTGGTTATTTTGCATAAATGCAACATTTGCAGTTGAATACAAATAATAGATTGAAAGCGTAATTCAAAACAAATAGACAATAATAAGTTAACAATTGATTTCACAAAGGACACACAGTCTAATCAAGTTCTTTCACACAGCTGAACAAGTTATCTCACACAGCTGATCCTTCCCAATTATTTTTATGAAAATCTACCCCTCGTGTGAAATTCCCGAGCATGTCCATAACCGAGGACGCGGCTATTCGAATAGATTGATTTAAACACTCTGCAGAGTTTGTACACTTTACCCACACGATGAAACCAACCGGATCAGAGTTGATCACAACAAAACTTTTCAGAGACTTCATCTCAAACAATGACACTCCTGGTGTGCTTTACTGCCGTCCAATTTGTACACACAGCCCTTGGAACGACACACACCATTGGACAGGATGCGTGAACCGTCCGCGATGTGACATATCACACCTCCAAACCCATCACACGGCTTAAATACAACCTGAGTTGTCAATGTCAAGACTCCATAACTTACTAAGTCAGGCCCAGCCCATACTAGGCATGTGGTCGTACAGTAAGGCCCAGTTCAATGGCGCACAAAGTTAAATCCTTAATTGACCAAGGCAAGACTTCTAGTTTTAACCCAAATCACAAAGTTTATAGCACACAGCTCCACCGTTCACACAGAATCCACCACTTGCCTCAGTCTAAATCTTTTCCCACCCTGTTGGTTAAGTGCAACACATACCATCAACGAGTAACAGCACACAGCACACACAGATTCATCACACAGTTCCATAATCACTTAGTCAAGTTTATAATTACAACTCTCACATGAAATGATGACTCGTGGCATGGCTAAGTAGTCTAATCGTATCTAACCAACCCACGTTGGTGCTACGATAATACCAACTAATAATGAACCAACCTAGGGTGACAAAAGATCATGGCATACAATAGACAAGGTGGATATAACAAATTGGATTAATAACTATCCCAAAAGCATTTAAATAAATACTTGAAATAGAATGCAATACATTGAAACAAAGTATTTTGAAAACTGGGTTCAATATGATCAAAGGTATAACTTGCCTTGGAATAGATCTAGATATTGGTCTTGGTCTTGAGGTGCTCCTTCTTCTGCAAAACTTCCCGAAGTAGCGACGTCTACTCGCAAATGAGACAAAAGAAACAAAAATAAATAAATAACAGAGGTAAAACCAACTCCAAAAATCAAATAAAATTCACCATTAAATAGATCTTGATTTTATATTAATTTACAAATTTGAATGGGCTCAATCGGAGGTCGGATGCAAAAGATATGGGCTTTGGAAGATTGAATCTAAGGAAAAATACCCTAAATTAGAAATTTTGGAATTTTCTGAATTATTTTTCTATTGAAAAATCTGGAATAATGACATCGGCTGACGTCAGCACGGTATTTTCATAATTAAAAGAAATTCGGTAAAATATTACAGTGGCTGACAGTGGGACCCACGGTCTATAGACCGAGTCCACGGACTAGGGCTTGGGTCCACGGTGAACCTGGTTCACGAACCAGTGCACTATCAAACGGGGCCACGGGTAAATGACTTGGTCCATGGTGAACCATGTACACTCCAAGACTGGGTTTAGGGTTTGGATAGGTGTGCCACATGGCGATGACAATGCGACCACGTGCACACGAATCTTTGAGATGGCAAGGATAGGTCGATGCGTGGCAATGAGGTGGCGGGTGGCGTGGCATTGGCAAAGCACACAGAGCACGGGCACGGTGGTCCTGGCGGTGCTCGGGCTTGCCGGCTCGCCGGAGTTGCGAGTCGCGACAGCGCAAGGGGCCACCAAAACAGAACGACGAGGCGCAGGGTCTTGGTGACGCTGGCGTGGGCGGAAGTCGGCGACAATCACCGTGGCGGTGGCGAGCGGCAGCGCCGCCTTCGGCCGTCGGTGATGACGATGTTGTGGCGGCGCCCCGGAGATGGGAAGGTGGGCGCCGGATAGAACGTCGCACGAGGATCACGATGGTGGTGTCCAATCGCGGCGGAGATTACCGGAGGCGGCGAATCGAAGCTTTGAAAGCGGCGGCCGGAGTCGTTGAAGATGGAGTGCGCGCCGGCGATGGAAGGCGAGGGAGCTCCGGATGGTGGCAGCAACCGAAGGAGGAGGACGATGCGACCAAGATGACGCAGACGCGCCGGCTCGGGAGGCCTCAACGGCGGAGAACGGAAGAAGGTGGCCGGCGCCGGTCATGAAGAAGATCAACCCGCGGCGGTTGGTCGGGTCTTAGCGGAGGAAGCTAGGGCATGGCGGCGGCGGTGCGAGGCGAATCACGTGCGCACGAGGTAGCACTATTTATAGCGTCTTGGCGTGCGTGTGGGAGGCGGGCTCCTTGGCGGCGGCGCGGCAGTGCCTTGGGCACGCACGGGAGTAGCAGCGTCTGCACGCGAACGAAGACGCTAGGGCTGACAGGTGGGCCATGGCCGGTACCGTGGGCGCTAGGGTTTGAGCAGCGGCTGGGCTCCGGCTGGGCCAGGGATGCGGCTGGATTGGGCTAAAGCAAATTCGGCCCAAGAGGAAAATGGATTTAGAAATAAATTTCAGATTTAAGATATGAATGGAAATTCAAAAGAGGTCAAATAAATAGCGAATAAATTCAGAAAAATCCAAGAAAATACACAAAAATTCCTTGGAGCACAAGGAACCCAACCAAACCTTTTTTTTTCTTAAAATTGATGTTTAGATTAGTCAACTTAAATATTTTAAATTTAGAAAAATTCCAATTAAGCTTTATTAATTCAAATAAAATTGGTGAAAATTTCTAGTGACCTAAACTACTCAAAAGATTTTTGAAAAGCTAAATTTTGGGACGTTACAAACCTCCCCCCCTTAAAGGAATCTCGTCCCCGAGATTCAGGCTGGCTATAGAAAAGGTTACGGAACTCAGCCTTCGGGTTCTCTTCTTGCTTTCAACTGCTTTGACTCTAACAGAACTGCTTTTCCGAACACTTACGGAACAAACATCTTGCTCCTTGCTGAGCTTCTTACTTCAACGAAAACTTGGCAAGTTGGCTCTTGGTAGGAAGGGACTTCTAGCAACTCGATTGCTTCTGACAGAACTGCTTGATTGGTGCTCGAAGACACTTCTGGAGTTGAGGAACTCTGCTGCTGACTGATAGCTTAGGTTGACAAACTAACTCTTATTATGAACTTTAGAATCTTGAACTGATCGACACCCTTCTGTTACCTCTGTCGCAACTTCATAACACAAAACTTCAACAGATATCTTGAAGATAAACAAGACTGCGAGGGTGATAATCTGCATACACAATATAGCTTTTCTGCTTGAACTGAGCTACTTACAATCCCTTTAGGACCAAAGACAGTTGGCATTCTGCTTCATGATTAATGCAAAATCCACATACTTTGTGATCTGATCTGCTTCTAGCTAAGCGATGACTCACATTATCAACCATTGCGAACTTCAAATGGTGGCAATCGTGAACTGACTGACATCTGGCGTTGTAGGGAAACTCTGGACATATCACTTACTTGCTCGACCTGATACTTTGAGTTAAGGCACAAACTCACTATTTTCTTTGATCTATCAACTGATTCAGGGTGATACACAATACTGAACTGAAGGGACATCCAAGGCTGTATACACACTCGGTCACTAACACGAGGTACACTGGGATCGTTGGTCTGACACTGACTTATTCTGGCACATCGTGCAAACTGCTAGAACAATTCTGGTGAATACCATCTCTGTCGTATACAACTCCCGTCGTATACCACTCTGCTAGACGACCTCCAAACAAGGTGGTATTGACAGGTATGAAACAGAAATTCCTGTCAAATGCTCAACAATCACCTTTCAAGAAATCACATCCCGATTGGGTCCTGGGAAAACCCATGCTTGAATTCTCAGAGATAGGAGTACGCTGTCTGGCCTTTGACACACTAGCCAACTTTCTGATGTACCAACCACATGGTAACACATTCTGTGACCTTTTGCCTTATATTGGATCATCACAATTCAACTTTGAGATCCTTGTACTCCTTGATACTTTCAGGAGAAATGGAATGCTTGCACTAGGATGTTGGTTTGAGCATCAACTACTTCAGTTTCTTCTCATCAGATACACATATGTAGTCATTGATTCGTAGATCATCTGGTTCGCCTTTGGCAGGTTCTCACGCTTTACCTTACTTCATGTGAGGACTGATTTCCTTGATAAAACTGTCATCTTACTGTCTTCTCAACACAGATTTTGTAGCATCGGCTTGAACTCTGGGGTTCAACAAATATACTCTTGCACAAACTCAAGATTCAACTTCTGGCTTTCACAGGTAACTTTAGCTGACTCTTCACTTGATCAACAAGTTCTTGCGGTAGCTCTTCCGATTCAAAACATCACCACCCATCTGACCTGGGAGAACGGATTCCAACCTCATGATTCTTAATCCAACCAAACCATTCTTTGTTGCTCCATGGTAGCAAACTCTGAATTATGGCGTTCACTTGTTGAAACTTTAGCTGTTAGGAAGTGCTGGCGAAACTTCTTAACACACAAATTCTTAGATGCTCCATGATAAAAGTTATCAAGTTTCTTTCAGGTAGCTGGTAGAATGAACACTGGAGTAGTGATTAATATTTTCTGAAATTCTCACTGACTTAGCTCACTTTTGGCGATCAGGGTGGACTCGTCCTTTTACAACGATGAGGGTCTTGACTATCTTGAAATGACTCTCTTACTGATCTTCAGCTGACACTGTCTCGAAACAACTGTCTCACTAGTATGCAATTGACACTGTCCAGTTAACGGATGATCTTAGGGAAAACTGCAGTTCTTCCTCAGAACTCAAACATATTGATTTTGAGGGTCTGGGGATTAGCTTTTGAATAAACTGAAATTCTCGCACATCCTTGTGCTAACAATTTACTTTACAATCAACATTGGTGCATGCCAAGCTGACTAATATAATTTAACGCTGCCTTTATATGAGAAAATCATCTGCTCTACTGTATCATTTCTGCAAACTTATTGGCAACTTTTGCCATGTATCATTTCTGATGTAAATACTTCTGGAATTGGCTGATCCTGGGTACCAAGTCAAAGTCAAACTTGACTTCTGATCTAGTTGCATGCTGCATAGATTACTTCCAATGACAACTGCATAATTTGGCATCATCAATCTAGGCTTTCTTGATAACATCATCGTTCAAACGTCTCTTCTTTGACTGCTTCTTTGGACAAACGGGTCCTACTGTTTTACGACTTGCTCTGGGTGTCACAAGCTTGACCGAAACGACTTCTGACATTCTGGCATCTGGAGTGAGTGGCTGATTCTTCTAAGGATGCTGGCTGATGTGGTGGTCTTCTTTGTGATAACTGTAACATAAACGTGTCTAACTTTGTGACTTTTCTGACAGGGCTACGGCAGAACGACTATCCTTCTTGAAGGTTGAAGCTTGTCGCTTTGCAGGGCATCTCTTGGCATAGTGGTCTTGCTTACCACACTCAAAAACACTCCAGTGACGATACTAGCTGGCTTCTATCTTGAGGCTGGTTACCAAAGTCAACATTCTGCTTTTGTTATTATCAGCTAACACATTTTGCACTGACAATGGTTTGCCTTCTTTTGCTAATGCCCTGGCTTCGACTTGAAATTTTTCCCGCTGACATTGTATTGCGAAAGTCAACACTGAATACATGGGGCACTGACTAGGACAATGACCTTTGCCTTCACACAAGAAACATGTGATCTTGCTCATTGGACATTCTCCAACGGAATGGTTTCCTTCACCACTGGAACAATTGATATTGTGTTTATCGACACTATAGCCTATTTCTCCACAACAGGTACATGCACAATATTCTAACTTATCTGGCTGGCAGCACTTCAACTGACAACGGTTAGCTTGGATGTAGGACATCGAAATAGCAAGTTCCTCCTTATCACTCTTACTTGATGTTGGATATCGCTGACGAAAAGCTGGGGCAAACTCTGACCAAATGATGGTCTACTTGTCCGGATGGGTGGCGCGAAAGTTTTTCCACCAATCTAATGCAAATCCTTCTAATTGATGAGCAGCATAGAAAACTTTCTCGTTATCATTGCATTGCACAACAATTAACTTCTATTATATGGTGCGAATCCAAGATTCTGCATCCTTGAGCTCGACTGATCCTTCAAAGATAGGTGGTCTGGTCATCATGAACTTCACAAACTTGAACTGAGGGTGTGTCGTTGGGATAGTAACGATTTGTGCATCCTTTCAAAAGTTACTACTGTCCGACGGTTGCATCGTCGCTGACATGAGTTGATTCGGTGTGACGGGAGACTGGTTCAGGCTCTTATGTTTCACTGGTGGCACTGGTGATAGCTGCTGGTTGGCGTCTGCTTTGGTACTGAGACTGGTGATGGAACAACGTCTTGCTTGGTTATTCTGATTCAACAAATTGGCCAAGGTAGCGACGGTTTGATTCTGTTGGGTCATCATGTTGTTCAAGTTTTGCATCATCGTTCATGAGTTGAGTCTGAGTTACAAAAATTGTGTCATGATTGGATCTGCTACTCTTGGTAATGACAACTGTCCATTGGGATTGACAAGATCTGAGCTGACATAGACTGTCTCAAGATTACTGACAAAGTTGGCTTCACTGGGGGTTCTTCATCTGTTGACTGACCAGTGCCAATAGATGAGAGGGAAAAGCATAAGGTAAGGAGAAGATAATCTACTAAGGGAGCAGGTTTAACCTGAGGAACACCAAGGAACACACAAATAGCCGGAAAGCTATTAAGAAGCATAAAACTCACAGCCAAACTACACACAGAACAAGAAAACAAAAATCTAATCGTCTAGTCGATTAAACTCTAAATTAACTGGGTGACTTGGCTCAACACACGGGAGGAACCATACTGATTTATCCTATATGGCTGGTCTGAAGAAAACTCGAACTGGTCACTGTCTTCCTCAAACATTGACTGCTTGCGATCCTTGCAGGCGAATCTTGGAGAAAGACAGGGGCGACTACAACTTCTTCTTGGTCTTCAATTCTTGCGACGAACTTGTCTTGAACACTTGGAGAGATGTCGATGCATCGTTGTTGGTTGCATGGTCTTCGAAGAGTTGCTCAAAACAGCTCTTGGGCATCCACCAAGACATTTACCACAGATAACGACAACTATAGAAATTATGAGGAAAGAAAGTCCAACTTAATACTCAAAATGGTGAGAGAGAATATAGACGAGAAATGAATAGAGTGGAAGAGAATAGAAGCTAGACAAGATGAGAATAGCACATCATTAAGATTTTCCATTTGTAAAATAAGTTTTGAAGTTTTTCTTAAACTCGGCCATTCTAACTAAGGTCACGACCTACAGTCGATATGGCTCTGATACCACCTCTGTCGGGACCCAAATATACAAATCTGGACCCTCTGTGTATACTGCACTAGTCCAGGATCACGCTAGTGCACACAGTGGCAACATCGATGAAATACCAATTCCATATGCAAGTTGACTAATAAATAGACAAATAACAATAATTATTAGAGTAAAGACCTTACGGTCAAAGCTTACAATTAATGTCTCAGAAGGCAAATAGCTCAATAAAGCTGCAGCGGAACGTAACAGAATAACTTCAGTGAAGCCCATCCATATACCCACAGGCAATCGACTGGGGTAGCGCGACCTAGTTCTCCACGATCCTTGAGGTAGACCTTGTTGACTGATGATTCTTCCACTTCTGTTGATTGTTTATAGCAAGAGTGAGTACACACCGTACTCGCAAGTCATACCACAGAATGCATTTATACATGATGGCTTATTCCAAAGGAATGGCTTTTGTGGTTATTTTGCATAAATGCAACATTTGCAGTTGAATACAAATAATAGATTGAAAGCGTAATTCAAAACAAATAGACAATAATAAGTTAACAATTGATTTCACAAAGGACACACAGTCTAATCAAGTTCTTTCACACAGCTGAACAAGTTATCTCACACAGCTGATCCTTCCCAATTATTTTTATGAAAATCTACCCCTCGTGTGAAATTCCCGAGCATGTCCATAACCGAGGACGCGGCTATTCGAATAGATTGATTTAAACACTCTGCAGAGTTTGTACACTTTACCCACACGATGAAACCAACCGGATCGAGTTGATCACAACAAAACTTTTCGAGACTTCATCTCAAACAATGACACTCTGGTGTGCTTTACTGTAGTCAATTTGTACACACACCCTTGGAGCGACACACACCATTGGACAGGATGCACGTGAACCGTCCGCGATGTGATATATCACACCTCCGACCCATCACACGCCTTAAATACAACCTGAGTTGTCAATGTCAAGACTCCATAACTTACTAAGTCAGGCCCAGCCCATACTAGGCATGTGGTCGTACAGTAAGGCCCAGTTCAATGGCGCACAAAGTTAAATCCTTAATTGACCAAGGCAAGACTTCCAGTTTTAACCCAAATCACAAAGTTTATAGCACACAGCTCCACCGTTCACACAGAATCCACCACTTGCCTCAGTCTAAATCTTTTCCCACCCTGTTGGTTAAGTGCAACACATACCATCAACGAGTAACAGCACACAGCACACACAGATTCATCACACAGTTCTATAATCACTTAGTCAAGTTTATAATTACAACTCTCACATGAAATGATGACTCGTGGCATGGCTAAGCAGTCTAATCGTATCTAACCAACCCACGTTGGTGCTACGATAATACCAACTAATAATGAACCAACCTAGGGTGACAAAAGATCATGGCATACAATAGACAAGGTGGATATAACAAATTGGATTAATAACTATCCCAAAAGCATTTAAATAAATACTTGAAATAGAATGCAATACATTGAAACAAAGTATTTTGAAAACTGGGTTCAATATGATCAAAGGTATAACTTGCCTTGGAATAGATCTAGATATTGGTCTTGGTCTTGAGGTGCTCCTTCTTCTGCAAAACTTCCCGAAGTAGCGACGTCTACTCGCAAATGAGACAAAAGAAATAAAAATAAATAAATAACAGAGGTAAAACCAACTCCAAAAATCAAATAAAATTCACCATTAAATAGATCTTGATTTTATATTAATTTACAAATTTGAATGGGCTCAATCGGAGGTCGGATGCAAAAGATATGGGCTTTGGAAGATTGAATCTAAGGAAAAATACCCTAAATTAGAAATTTTGGAATTTTCTGAATTATTTTTCTATTGAAAAATCTGGAATAATGACATCGGCTGACGTCAGCACGGTATTTTCATAATTAAAAGAAATTTGGTAAAATGTTACAGTGGCTGACAGTGGGACCCACGGTCTATAGACCGAGTCCACGGACTAGGGCTTGGGTCCACGGTGAACCTGGTTCACAGAACAGTGCACTATCAAACGGGGCCCACGGGTAAATGAGTTGGTCCATGGTGAACCATGTCCACTCAGCACTGGGTTTAGGGTTTGGATAGGTGTGCCACATGGCGATGACAATGCGACCACGTGCACACGAATGCTAAGATGGCAAGGATAGGTCAGTAACGTGGCAATGAGGTGGCGGGTGACGTGGCATTGGCAAAGCACACAGAGCACGGGCACGGTGGTCCTGGCGGTGCTCGGGCTTGCCGGCTCGCCGGAGTTGCGAGTCGCGACAGCGCAAGGGGCCACCAAAACAGAACGACGAGGCGCAGGGGTCTTGGTGACGCGGCAGCGGCGGCGGAAGTCGGCGACAATCACCGGCGGCGAGCAGAAAAGCGACGGCGCACGCTCGGCCGTCGGTGATGACGACGTTGTGGCGGCGCCCCGGAGATGGGAAGGTGGGCGCCGGATAGAACGTCGCACGAGGATCACGATGGTGGTGTCCAATCGCGGCGGAGATTACCGGAGGCGGCGAATCGAAGCTTTGAAAGCGGCGGCCGGAGTCGTTGAAGATGGAGTGCGCGCCGGCGATGGAAGGCGAGGGAGCTCCGGATGGTGGCAGCAACCGAAGGAGGAGGACGATGCGACCAAGATGACGCAGACGCGCCGGCTCGGGAGGCCTCAACGGCGGAGAACGGAAGAAGGTGGCCGGCGCCGGTCATGAAGAAGATCAACCCGCGACGGCGGTTGGCTGGGTCTTGGCGGAGGGGAAGCTAGGGCATGGCGGCGGCGGTGCGAGGCGAATCACGTGCGCACGAGGTAGCACTATTTATAGCGTCTCGGCGTGCGTGTGGGAGGCGGGCTCCTTGGCGGCGGCGCGGCAGTGCCTTGGGCACGCACGGGAGTAGCAGCGTCTGCACGCGAACGAAGACGCTAGGGCTGACAGGTGGGCCATGGCCGGTACCGTGGGCGCTAGGGTTTGAGCAGCGGCTGGGCTCCGGCTGGGCCAGGGATGCGGCTGGATTGGGCTAAAGCAAATTCGGCCCAAGAGGAAAATGGATTTAGAAATAAATTTCAGATTTAAGATATGAATGGAAATTCAAAAGAGGTCAAATAAATAGCGAATAAATTCAGAAAAATCCATGAAAATACACAAAAATTCCTTGGAGCACAAGGAACCCAACCAAACCTTTTTTTTTTCTTAAAATTGATGTTTAGATTAGTCAACTTAAATATTTTAAATTTAGAAAAATTCTAATTAAGCTTTATTAATTCAAATAAAATTGGTGAAAATTTCTAGTGACCTAAACTACTCAAAAGATTTTTGAAAAGCTAAATTTTGGGACGTTACAGTATACAATGAAATCAGGACCAAAAGACTTTATAGTCCTTTGTCTTTTACTCTTCCTCAGAGTTTCATTGCCTTCCTCCTCAGGAATTTGCTCAAAATATTACATTGGAAAGGCAGATTCAGGAGTTGTATCAGGCTCCTGACTCGATGAATTAGGCATATCTTTCATCGAAAAAATATCATCAAAGAATGTAGCATCTCTGTACTCCATAATTGTACTAACATACACCACGTCAGGTACTCCAGATTTCACCACTAGAAATCTATATCCAATGCTATGGTGTGCATAGCCTAGAAAGACGCAATCCACGGTTTTTGGTCCAAACTTACACTTTTTGGGAATTGGCACATTGACTTTCGCCAAACAACTCTAAGTACGCAAGTATAAAAGTGATAGTCTTTTCTTCTCCCATTGTTCATATGGTGTTATCTCTTTATTCTTTGTGGGAATCCTGTTTAGAACATGATATGAAGTCAATATAGTCTCCCCACCATGCTTTGGAAAGACCAGCTGTGTCTAACATGGCGTTAACCAAATCAGTTAGAGTGCAGTTCTTTCTTTCAGCAACCCTGTTTGACTGGGGTGAATAGGGTGTGTCCTCTCATGGAGTGTACCATGTTCATCACAGAATAAATTGAACTCATTAGAAAAGTACTCGCCGCTACGATCAGACCTAACCCTTTTGATTTTCCTTTCATGTTAGTTCTCAGCTTCTGCCTTATAGATTTTAAAGTAATGAAGAGCTTCATCTTTAGTTTTCAAAAGATACACATAACAGAACCTAGTGGAGTCATCAATCAAAGTCATAAAATATCTCTTACCATCTTTTGTCAACACACCATTCATCTCACACAGATATGAATGTATGAGTTCTAATGTTGCCAAGTTTCTTACTTCCGCTGCCTTATGAAGCTTACGAGGCTGCTTTGATTGCACACAAACTTGACACTTAGAACCTTTAGCAAAGATGAATTTTGGGATTAACTCTAAATTAGCTAACCGTGTCATGCAACTAAAATTTATGTGATAAAGTCGTGAATGCCAAATAGTAGTCTCATTACCACTGCAAACATGGTTCACAACATTACTACACAAATCTGAAAGAGGCAGCCGGAACAAGCCTCCACACACATAGCCTTTACCAACAAATTTCCACACTTGGACACTACAAATTTATTGAACTCAAATACTAGTCTAAAGCCATCTCTACACAGAAGTGATCCACTGACAAGATTCTTATTGACAGATGGCACATGATGCACGTTCTTCAGTTGCACAATCTTCTCCGAAGTAAACTTCAGATCGACCGTGCCAACACCATGAATAGTGGCATGTGACTCATTCCCCATTAGAACGGTTGAATCCCGAGTGACCTGGTAAGAAGAGAACAATGAAATATCAGCACGCATATGTATATTAGCACCAGTGTCTATCCACCAATCGGTAGATTGACATACGAAAAGAACAGTAGGTAAATTCCCATACCCTGATGTTCCCGTCTCAGTGGTACCAACAACAATATTAGCAGACATGAAATTATTCCCTTGCTGATTCTTCCCACCCTTGCGTTGGCTGCAATCCTTGGCCCAATGACCAGGTTCACCACACACAAAGCAAAGGCCATCCTTTGTGTTCTTCTTCTTCTTCTTGAAGTTAATTGTTTGTACAGTTTTGTTCTTGCCTTTGAACTTTTGAGTTTGGCCATTCTTCTTCTGCACCACATTGGCATTAGAATGTCCCTCATTACCTCTAGTGTGTGTATCTTTTACCCTCGCCTTCTCTTCAACATCAAGAGACTCAATGAGATTTTCAACAGAAAACTCATGTCTCTTGTGTTTCAGAGAAGTGGCAAAATTCCTCCAAGGAGGAGGAAGCTTGGTAATAATACCTCCCGCAACAAACTTGTCCGGTAACACACATTTGAAGTGCTCAAGTTCTGTGACCATGGATTGTATCTCATGAGCCTGTTCAACTACAGAACGGCCATCAACCATTTTATAGTCATGGTATTGCCCCATGAGATACAATTCACTGCCTGCATCCGAAACCCCAAACTTGGCCTCGAGTGCATCCCACGTCTATTTCCCAGTTTTAATCACCATATATGCATCAACTAACTTCTCATCAAGAATACTAACCACGACACCTTTAAAGAGATTATCAGCAGCCTCGAATGCTTGCTCCTGTTCAGGAGTAAGTGTTCCTTCAGGTTTGCCATTTGACACATAGAAAACATTCATGGCAGTTAGCCAAAGCACCATCCTGGTGCACCATCTCTTGTAATTTGCACCATCGAACTCAGAGGGTTTGAGCGCGGTAGCAAAGCCAGTTGACGAAAAATACCTAGAATAAGGTTTTTGCATTGATGAAAAAATTGAGCATTTTTCGAATTACTTTAATCCAGAAATATGCTAGATGAATCATGGAAAAAACTTTTGCTTTTTTATAAAGAAGGTAATCAAGAACACTATAGTTACACGAAATTTCTAGAAGGACGAAAACTAGCATTCCTATCTCAGTGTTCAAGGCAACAACAGATAATAAAGCTAACCAAACAACAAGTGTGAGATTGACATACTCAGATCCAGTGGAAGAAGCAGCAGCAGGAGGAGTCTTGGTGAGGTCGTCGTTCGTCATGGCGTAGTAGACGTCGTGGTAGTAGTTGTGCAGTTGATGTAGACGTAGCAAAGAATCGAATGAAGAGGAAGCAGAGAGCAGTCGCGCGAACGCTGGCAAAAAACCTTATTCATCCTCGCTCGTGCAAGCCTTCAAGGATGAGGGTTCCAGAGGCCTGCTCTTCCGGTTCAACCGTACACGTGCCTCGTCGGGATGGAGATCGCTAGATCCAGCAACAAACTCGTTGAGTTCTGTCTTAGTCTTTCATGGATTGAATCGGAGAAGAACCAGTTCACTGTTTTTTTTTAATTACCAAAAACAAAGAGGCCAGAGAGTTTTTGATTTGCCAAGGAAACGGTCGCCATTGATTTGCCATCAATTAGTGTTAACCGCAGCCATTACTCACTATTAACTGAACCATTACTGCCAGTCGTTCGTTAATGTCATTTACTACGAGTCGGTGTGTTTCGATTTTCGAATAGATAAAGAAAAACGCGCCCGCACCCGACATGCATGCGCGCGCGCACACACACACACACCGCACGACACGGCAAGGCTCAGCTCGGCGAGCGAGTGGGCGAGCGCGCGCGTGTGTTGGCTCTATCCAATTCCACAAGGGGGCTACCATGTTCCACCTTATAAAATAGTGTAACTCCCCTTTAACTCTCTATGTGGGGACTTAAACAGTTTTAGCACGTACACATGGGCCTTTGAGATTTTTTTAGGAATTAATTGGAATTAAAAATTGGGTCTAGCACATATTAATTCCAACAATCACGTCGTGTAAACTTACGAATAAAATTTATCTATGCACCCATAATTTCTTCCCGTTTTTTCTTTTTTTCTTCTCTTTTTTCTCCTTTCCTTTCTTCTGGCCGAAACCACCTCACCTGGCCTTATCTTTTCATCTTCTTCTTCTTCTTCTTCTTCTTCTCTCTCTCTCTCTCTCTCTCTCTCTCTCTCTCGAAGCTTCCTCCTCCAGCTCCCCTGCCTTCCCCTCCGACCGAACGTTCCACTATCGCCTCCGGCCGACCGCGCCTAGCGCCGCTGTGCTCCCTCTGGCTCATCTGCGCTCGACTCGACCTTCGCCCGCCGTGCGCCTCCTACGAGCTCTACCCCGGGACGGTCTTCTCTACTCCCCCTCCCCTTTACCTTACGCTTGAAAGTATTGTGCCATGCTTGCTCTATTGTGAGGGATGGGGGTTTAAGGTGGGTTACCTTGGATGCTGGCTTGGCATGGTTCCTGGTGGTGGCTGTCGGCTGTAGTCGACGCTATTGTCGTCCATGCTCTGTCGGTCCTCCCCACTCCTTTGCTCTTCTTCACTTCCCCTCCGTGGTTGCCATGGCTCAGCAGCCCTCTTGGCTTTGCCTTTTTCCTTGGTTATGGGTGCCTTAGGTTGGCTTGTTGCTCTGTGGTGGACTTGGTTGATGATGGGGGTTCAGTTTGGGCAAAAGAGAAATGGGGAGAAAGCTTCGGCTGTGCTGGGGTCGGTCTTATCCCCTTGCACCTTCAATGTGGTGGCTGGTCTTATCCCTCTTTCTCTGAGGCTTCTGTTGGCTGGTGAAAAATGAGGTTTTACCTCATGGCCAAAAAACTCGTGGGTAAAAAAATGGCATTTCTACTGCAGAACGTAAGATGGTAAGAATCATGGGCTTTTGGATTTTTATATTGCCGAATGATGATGCCCACATACGTGAGAGGCGCCGACCAGCCACGGACGGTTTGGGAACCTCGGTGAGCGATAATTTATTCAATATTTCTAAAGCCAAAGGGTTCTGACGGCAAAACCCTTTTATCCCCTATTATTCTCCCTTGGATTGTTCTGCATTTTCACTTTCCTTTCTACTGGCATTACAACGACATGTACTCTCTCTCCTCCCCTATTTCCTCCACGTAGAATTTTGTTGATGTGGCATATCTAAGAGACAACAATAAATACACTATTGGAGATGCCCTAAGACGCGCTCTGGTGACTCAAGAGGCGGCCCTAAGGCCGACGTGTATTGTCCTCCCCAATTGCCTCCCTTCCCTTACCGCGGCGACATGGCCTCGTGCAGGTGGTGTTCCTCCCCTCGCCTTGCCGCTGCCGCCAACAACGACGTAGGTGTGCGCATGGCTAGACAAGCTTGGATGTGGCCATGCGGGGGTGAGCAGTAGGGTGGGTGGCGCATCGACATCTGCGACGACTCGAGCATCCTCCTCGGCGGTTGGGGGTGAGCTCAGGTCCGACACGGTTTGTACGTCATCGACTTGGTCACGGTGTCACAGTGGGTGGCGTGTTTCTACACATCAGCAAGACAGGTCGACTTGGTTGGAGTGTCATAGCCTCCTGCTCCACCGTCCGACTAGTGCCTAGCACATTTGTGAACATTGGGAAGAACTGCTTGCAACGTTGCAGCCATCCCAAGGGATCTCTCTTGCCCTTAGTACGTCGAGAATTTGAGCTTATGGAAGCGTGGGGTTGGCTCTCATCTGCCCGCACTGGTGTTGCACCGGCCACGCCACCTGCGCCGAGTGGCAGTGCCAGCAGTCCTTCGCTTGGTCTCTTCTCCAAGGTATTCACATGGTCACGCATCCCAGATAGCTGCTCCTGGATGACAACAATCGACCGGTTGGTGTCCGTGGTTGTCGTTGCTAGCTTAGCAATCAGCTCGGTTAGCTAGCAACCTACTCGGTCGGTTAGGGCAGCAAGTTGCGTCTGCATCTCAGTACCTGATCTGCCTAGAATCGACTGCTTTGATACCAAACTGCGCAGCGCGTAGCCGTGAAAGGTGGGAGACTTTGACCCAGGGCCTCGGCCAAGAGCCATGATGAAGCAACCGGTAGCAGAAGAGAATGTGCATGGAGGGGTGCGCAAGCGTAGAAGAGAAGCAAAGAAAGGAATAGAACACAGGAGGATAGATTGATTAACTTCCTGATTCATTCATTAATGATAATCAGTCCCTTGCAAGTAGGACTCTTTTAACACAACCGACCAGGATAGGTTCATGTGTAACAACTATGAACTAACTCAATCTCCTAGCTTGATTGCTAAGTAAGGGATAAACCAAGTTTTAAGTAACTAAGAGAGAAACTCATCGGGAAGCTGTGCGTGACCTGTGGCTATAGTACCGACCCCACATGACAACAAGAGATGGTATTTAATTTGTTTGTAAAACCGAGCAACACTCAAAAAGTTTCTTATGAAATTGGGCAATGCATTATAGAAGGCAATACTAGCATCCTACCATCCACCATCCAAAAGAAAATGAACTGTCACGATTTAGTCATACTAGAAATGTGGTGCAGCCACAACTCCCGATATTGGGATAGCTTAAGGCCTTGTTTGGCAAGGTGGAGAATTAATCCATATGGAGGACAGTCTACAGAGGGATTAGGTTAATCCCCCTCCCACCACCCCCCAACCATCTTCCACCTATCAAAAAGGGGATTAGAGCAAAGGTTGCTTATTTATATCATGATTGGATTAGAAAAGATAACACCTATTTAAAATTTTAAATTTAAAAGTGGTCAGAAAATTAGCATAAAATAGAAAATTCCGAAAACAGTTTAGAAATTTTTTAAAAAACCATAAAATTCGAAAACAGCATAAAATATTCCGAAAATTCGAAATATAAACAGTAAATTACAAAAAACAATATAGCGAAATTCAAAAAATAGTCCAGAAAATTCTCAAATAACCAGAAATTTCCGAAAACTATAAAAAACATAAAGTTCAAACAACAAACAAAAAGCTCAACAAGAATTTATAACAATTCATGAAGTAAACACACGCATATGCTTGCACACACTGTATATCAGAAGGTAGTTCAGAATCTGCTAGCATATGAATCTGGAACTCCTTGCAATACCATGACAATTTGCATGTCCACCAGCTATCCTGGACCATTCTAGGCATTGAGTCCACTAGCACTATGTTACAGTTTAGAACAAATACCAACAGTTTGGCCGATATATCACAAGATCAAAGTATTTCATATTACAAATTGTCTCGTACAAAAAAGATTGCTTATCTAATATCTCAAACTATAACTTCAATTCAGGAGCTCCCCTTCAATCAGCGAAGCCAATCAAGTTTTGCATTCAATGTTTTCCTGAAGAAGAATTTCGAAAGATAACAAAATCAGTCAAATCCTGCAGCAGCCGCATGCAAACTTTAATAGTTAAGTCAAGATATTAAAGCAGTATGATATTAAACCAAATTCTTTGTTGGAGGGGGAAAGCAACTATACTGAGCAGTCAAAATTTGAAAGATAACAGAATCAGTCAAGATACGAAAGCAGTATGATATTAAACCAAATACTAAGGACCATTCGGTTCAGTTCAGTTCAAATCAAATCAATTCAATTCTAGCCTCTACGGAATGGTTAGATGGACTAAGAATTTAATATTGCATCAACAAGACAAAAACGTGGAAAATGTTGATTATTGCTTAACATATTATTCATGCATTCATCCTAACAATTTCTTAAATGCTGAAAAGGTTGATAGAACTGAACAAAAGATGACTGACACTCATGTAACCTTTTGATATAGGACAAAAGTGCACCAAATCTATCACACAATTGAAAAATGTGCTTGTGAGTAGCCTAATTTGTTACTAACTAAGATGTTTTGCTTGCCGACACTCCAGCCCATGCTCTATAGATAAGACAGAGACTACTGTTTCTTCACAAATTGCCACAAAAAAAAAACTATCTTCAGTGGCATCTTTTTTTTTAGACTCCAAAATAGTTCCACATGCTACATTTTGCTGTTCTAATCAAGAGAACAATGGAGGAAACTAAAGGGTAAGCTCACTCACAGTCCTTGTAACTTCATCTGGACCCACTGGTAAGGCACTCCACCATGTAACACGCTCCTGGTTAGATCTCTGCAACATGGAAATATGGATTATGGTGCTAATATTTGCTTAGCAGCTTAAGTACTTGTGGCACAGATTAGTTTGACTGGTTGTTTAGTACTTATATCATGCACATTATGAGCAATAAGATCGCTAGTAGTCAATAATTTTCTTACTTACAAATGAAAACATATTACCAGGCACAAACTCTGCTGACCTCAAACTTACAGATCCTATTAATATATGAAAATAACAATAAGCACAAATAGAAATACGAAACAACAAACATATAATGGAAGAAACAAGTTATCCACTTACCATCACACTGCTCAACCACAAGAGACGATTAACATGTTCCGCACGAATGAAAATCATCCTTGAATACACCAAAAGCTTTAGCTTTCTCTTCATTTGATAGATCTTCCATTGTGTTCAAAACACTAATGCAATTCTTGATGGAGAAATCATCAACACGTCTTGCATCAACTCGTTCCTTGGCTAGCTCTGCAGCCTTCTCCTCAACTTGCTTTGTTCTTACCTCTAGATACTTTCCCATCATATCAGCTACATTCCCATCTTGCTTGCGCTTTTTCGCAGCCTTTTCTCCTTTATCTCTTGAGTTAGTATTAGTCTTCTTCACAACATTTTCTCCTTTATCTCTTGAGTTAGTATTAGTCTTCTTCACAACATTTTCTCCTGAGGTAGCATTACTCTGCCTTTGATGAAGTTCATGCTGTATTGCATTAAGCGTATGTTGCCTTGGTGAACTCATGTCATTGCACTCATCATAATGCGTGTCCAGAAAAAGGTTTTCAGTTTCAACATAATCATCAACATTGTCTACTTGTGTAAAAATAACATGTTGTGCTAGCTCAAGAGATGTAAAGTTCATGCCACCCTCAGTTGTTTGTCCTACACAAGATAGTTAAAGTTCACTAGTACGGAGATAAGCTAGATGGAATATGTTTCACAAAAAAATTTACAATCGTATAGATCTCCCAAAGCATCGAACAGGAGGAAAGGTTTACTTAAACTTCTTAGCTCTAAGGTATGACTAAATAATGTACAAAATGAGATAATTAACTATGACATTAGCACATAGCACACCAATTTAATAGTGAACGGCAAAAATCTTATAGTCTCTCTTCAGCTCTTTTTTTTATCTTGTATTTGTTGGTTTATCTTGTATTTGTTGCTTTCTCAAATTCACATACGGATGCTTCTCATAAAATTCTTTGACAAACTTATTCCATGCTTCACTCGACCATCCGTTGTCGCCCCTGTAAAAAGGGTTGTTGAACTCATAGAGCAGATCAACTAAAGCCTTTTCTAGCCCAGGATTCCACGACGCTCTAGACTTATCCACTATTAGGCAAAATTAGATCAAAGTAATAAGAAAGCAGGCTCAATTATAAGCATAATCGCATAAACTATAAAGTAATACCTCCTAGTGTTGTCCCCTTTGGTGATGCTTTCTTCTGTGCATTTCTTGCTTGCAACAAATTGTATTTTGGAGATCCTCTTGCAAACATCATGACTGTAAAGTAATATCTGATTGAATTTATTCAAGTAAATAAACAAAGAACTGTTTTTCCTTTCAAACACCCAACTAACTACAACTTAGTCAAATGGGAAATTGGGTGCAAATAAAACAAATACATCCAACTTAATTACATCCCATTAGGAAACAAAGCATTGTTTTGCTACTCTAGCCGGATACGAACATAATCTTCCCACATCTTCTTTGCAATTATATCTCTAACATTATTTCCATGATCCATTTGATTACTAAGTGAATACACATCGTTGTGGTATTCATTGTCACCTCCTGGAAGATCGACAAACTTTTCAGATCGTATATTGCTAGGTTGGTTATCTAACCACCCCTCATCGCCATCAAGCATTCGGATCATATTATGGAAAACTGTTGCAGCTGCTAGAATCTTCACTTGGTTCTTTATACGATGGAACATGCCTTGGTTTTTTTTTCACTTTATGTACTAACAGACAATAGATGCAAAGTGGGCAAAACAACAAACACCATGTCGTCATCCTCTTCCCTCCTTTTAGTTCGTAGCACCCTTCTCTAAATGCAAATATTAAACTACTAATCATTTGAAATAAATAAACAATATAGTTTTTTCACTTGCAACAAATGAATCTGCAAAACAGGCATGGGGGAGAAATCAAATTCTAGACATAAAATTCAAGCTAACCTTGCAAGAAAATCTACTGCAACAGGACACCAGCCTATTACACGTATATCTCGTGGAAGGATTCTATTCAATACTTTCACATAATCAATTTCTGAAGAAAAAAGCACAACTCTTAGTCTGACAGAGGACGTCTGCAAGCATGGGGAAGATGGAAGTCATACATCTGACTTTGAATGAGAAAAAACTAAAACTAGGAAAAGAACATATATCATGGTATTGATAGGAGAGGTCAAGGAATTTTCCCATTATCAAGATACAAGACAAGAACCAAATAATCAACAATTATCGGATGTAAACTATCAAAATCTAACATTGAGTTACCCACACAAATGCAATTACCTGTCCAGTGGCAGAAACTCCTAGAACTATTCAGTTACACACACATATGTGTGGGTAACCCACATAAGGCTCCCACAGAAGTCGTGCATGTATTGCAGCACACATATGCAGTTCTAGGAGTTGTATGTGTGGGTAACTCAATACATGCAGTTAACTATTCAGTTACCCACACATATGCAGCAAGTTGTACGTATTGCAGCAGACTAACGCTCCTACTGCTGAAGAAACTGCGTATTGACAACTATCAATGACAAAACCGGAGCATTTTTTTTGGGGTGACAAATTGAGTCAAAACCAAACTCAAATTTGGGTATAACATATACTAATAGGCGCCTGCTTCCACAAACTAAACCAAACATATCCCAAAAACCTGATGAAAAACAGACCAAAGAAAACTCCCTAAAAATCCAAAGTTAAGAAGCAAAACCAAATCTATGGAAATATCCAATAGAGAGGCAAAACCAAAAACAGAGGGGCAATTCTAGTAGCACAAACCAAGAACCGGAAGGAGATGAAGCGGAGGACGAAGCCCCAGCCCAAGCCCGAACACCTTGCGCCACCGCCTCCCTCTGCGGATTCCCGATTCCCCACGCCTGGAAGAGGCTCCTCGAGCAACCCTGGCCGGAGTTCTCCCCCTCTCTAACCCCAGCGCAACGGATCTGTGAGAGAAAAATTGAGGCTACAAACCCTAGAAATCGTAGGAGGAGGAAGAGGAGGAGACTAATTGGATAGATCTGACCGGGATGTTCCTATGAGGGCAGCAACGGCGTCGGGATCGGCGTCACCGGAGTCAAGGGGGAGAGAGGGGGGGAGGTGGCGCCGTTCGGAGAAAAGGACTCGCCGGTCGCGAGTACACGCGACAGGGAGAAGAACCACGCGATGGGCAAGTGTTTAGATACCCCCATGGATTGGGTTGGAACGCGATGGGTTTATTCGATTCCCGGCGTCATCCAAGCAGCGCAGAAGGCTGGTCCGGGAATTCTATCCCTGCCAGGATGCTCCCCGGGCGATCTCGGCGCTGCCAAACAAGGCCTAAAAGGGATGTTATAGTGTAACATGAAATTTTAAAGAGCAACATGGGGGGGGGGGGCGCATCTGGTAACAAAACTGAAGGGGAAAAAACGTATAAAAATACATTTTAGCACAAAATGTCTACCATGTCGCATCTTACAGCGAAAGGACCAACTTATATTCGAGAATGACAAATGAAAAGCCTGCACTTCATCGAGGCCCCAACTATAAGAGGCTCTTGAGCCTTGATCCATCCAACAGATGATTCATTAATAAGGACAACGAAATGAATACATAATATAAATGTACCAAAAATGGTCCTCAAATGGACTGCTTCGTCTGCAAGAGCGTGATCCTATGCCCTCAGATCTAATACTAATAGCATTCACAGATGACGCAAGAGTTGGTCATCAAATTCGTCCATCAAAATCTAATAGAACGAGCACACAGATGAAATATTCTAGCACCCAAAAGAGACATATAGTTATAGTAGTAGAAGTATAGTAGCAACAGTAGGCATGAGGGGGGCTGTGAGTGGCTCTGAATCCATGATCAATCCCTATATGCCTCTATCCATGGCCATGATAAATCAAGGGCATACCATTTTTTACAACACTGGTGTTGGCGTTTGCGAAGCCGCCAAGGTGATGAAAGAAGAGAATTGGAGTACGCGGGCTCCGGAGGAAACCTTGCGCCATCTCCGCCACATGCATCCATGATCCATCATTGGGCATTACACCGCAGTATCACACCGAGTCAATACAACCGAAACAACCACAAAATGGTGAAAAGTCTGTTACCAAATGGCCCTCAGATTTCACAACTTTGTTAATATCCCATCTCATATCCCAATCCCATTCCCAGTGCGCATCCGAAGGCCCACTGTGACGGTGTGTACCACCGTATTTCATCATAGGCCAATGCAGCGGGCTTAAAAGCTGGCACTAGAGCATGTCTCGAGGGATCGGTAGAATTGGATGACGACGACGACGGCGACCACCACCACCACCACCACCACCGCTGCAGCGGCGGCGGCGACAAGTGGAAGGGGAGGAGGAAGAGGAAGAGGAAGAAGAAAGAAAGAAAGAAAGAAGAAGAAGAAAAGCAGAGCAGCAGCAGAGCAGATGGAACGGCCGCATGGGCGGCCCCACCTGTCAGTGAGACAGTTCATCCGATCACCTAGCATGCTTCAGCACCCAGAACAGAGAAGCCAACGCTGCACTGGCCATTCCAGGAAATCCAACCTTGCAAAATGCGAAGGGACCCCATTGGAGCTCACATCCGAGCAGATCCATCCATCCATCCATGAGGGTCTCATCGTAATCATCATCGGGCCAAAAGCAAATCCAAGCAACAAGAGAAAAATATTATAGTATAGCACAAATGCAGCAAACAAGCCAACAGAACTGATATATACCGAGATCGGATAAAAGAATCAAACCACTGCAAGATCGGATGATTCGGAAAATAAAATCGAGCATAGGCGACGGGAGAGGGAGTGGGGGAACTTCCCATCGAAGCGGGGGAACAAGGCCGGCGGACGGATCGGGGCCCTCCCCGCTGCCGGCGGAGCACCGGAGAGCACGAGGGTTAGGGTTTCTCCAACCCGGAGACACGAACGAAACCCTGGCTTTACCCGGGCACCCGCTCGCTATCGGTCTCACCCTCCCTCTGCGCCATTACTCCGGTGGCCCGGTTCCTTCTTTTCAGGCCTCGAGGGCGGGACTTCCTAGGATGGAAAAGGCCACGCGGCGCGCATCGGCTCGCCATCCAAGCGGCGCACGGGAGCAGCGCCCCGGGACGTTGTGGGTCGAGGAGGCCCGAAACCACAGCCGGGCAACCGGCCTTCCATGGGCGACCCACCTCGGCAGCTACATGGGCGGCGAATTGCCCGGGCCATCGCGTGGCCTTTCTGAGCTTTCGCGTGTCATTTTAACTATGGTCTTATTTGGTGCAGCTCTTCCACTTCTAGTTTCTCAATTAATTCTCGTGGAGTCCTACGAAACGTTCTGATTCTCAAAATTACTAAATTATGTTTCTCACGATGAGCTGTCTCAAAAATGAACTAGCAACGAGAAACAGGCTCTCAGCAGATTCTTGTGAGAATCCAACTTTCATAAACGAAAATACCCTTTAAAGTTGAAGGTTTGTACCCGCAAATACCACTGAGTTACACAAATACAATTAAATATTACACCTAAAGATGATATGGTCTATTTGCCTCTAATCCTCCCTTATATGGTTTTTGGAGTCAACCTACCAGCCAAACAGTTTCAACAGACAGTTTCAGATTCTCAGAGAATCAGGAGCAGAATCTGAAAAATAAAAATTTAGAGTTGTATCAAACAGAACCTAAGATTGAAGAAAAATACGACAGAACACGGAGCGAGAGAAGCATCCGCGCCAAAGAAGAAAAAACGCAGCTGGACCTCAAAAGAACTTATAGAATTACAGAAACCAACTACGAAGACAAACAGCTCATGCCGGGCAACTACAACAAATCTTCGCGCCGGACTACCCCCAGTAATTCAATTAAGGTGCTGAATTTTGCATGCCATGTCTCTCTTTGCCTCCTTGGGTACTGGCCTTTCTTTGCCGACCAAAAAATGACAAGGCAGGCGCCTCCAAAGCCGCGCGCAGCCGACACGTTCTATTGTCGCTTCTTCCCACGCGGCCGCCTTCGCTGACTCGCCTACACCTGCTCACCAATCTCACCGCGTCGCCCAGCCCCGCCCGCACGTTGCGACCGCCGCGCCGAGTAGGTGGCCGCTCGGCCGCGCCATCCTGACCGAAGGCAGGCAGGATACAGACTCATGAACCAATAAAGGAGCTGTTCTGTGCAAATGCAAGAGGCAAGCAAAAGAGCTCCGCTCTGGAGTTCGTTGGATTGAGAAGTGGTGGCCGATACCAATTTCTGTTGCTTAACCAACGGATTGTTGATACATCACTGGACTAAAAATGTTCAGAACATGTTCAGAATTCTCACCGTCAGGAACACTACGGGATATGTGTGTTGCCAACTGTCATGCTCGGTTTTTTTCAGCTGTAAATTCTGAATGGTTTGGTCGACTAAGGGTGCGTTTGGTTCATGGTACGAGACTGAACGGGATGATTCCGTTCAGCATATGAGGTCATCCTCATATTTGGTTGGATAAATGTAACCAAACGGTATGGGATGAGATGGTTCCATGTGAGGGAATATTCTACTTTTTATTATGTATCATTTCATTCGACAAAAAAGGTCGAACCATGCGGTTCAGCGTTTTGCTAACAACAACAACTTTCCCTTGCTAACTTCAACTGGAATAATTCTTTCACATAAATTCATCTAAAATCATCATCTAGCTACTGTAGAAAATTCATGCATTTTTAGCTAACACCGTTGTTCATCTTATCTTCTATTGCCTTTCTGTAATGTTCAACCTGTAAACCACGTCGATTTCCTACTGAAATTGGGAATACTTCTCTATTTTAAAAATACACATGGATAAAGGCTAGGGAAATTGGGGAGAATCGCGAAATCCAAAATTTTAAATTTGGCAGTTTTCTGCCGTGTCACTTCTCACATTTCCCGATCGGCTATTTAGCAAGGTTGCAACTGTACCAAACTTGAAAGTGTAAGAAGAAATCCTCTCCTCTTCCAAAATTCACCGGTGTCTTTTTAGATCCCAATTGTCCAAGGTACTACTGTGCTAACAGTTCTTACAGTACAACCACTATGCAGAAATGGAGAATCGGATTTCCCCATCCAAGCAAGCGGAAATGGATTATACCATCATTATTCGTACTAGTGGGATTCCACCGCGTCGTTCCATCATGCTGTCCACGATTCGATCAAAAAGAAGAGAGCACGTTCGAAATCACTCCACCTGAATCACAGGGAAGTGATGCTTGCATCTAGCATTCACCCCAACTGAAGAGAGGTTTTATTCTATCTTCCCGATCTGAATATGCAATCAATATCTCTCCTCAGGACGACTTGGAGAGTTGCAACAGTGGACAGCATATAAAACTCCATCAAGATGCAATAAGCTGCACGTAATGCTCGCAGTCAAAGTCTCAATCCCTCAAAGCACCTGATTTGATTGCCATTTGCCATCTAGTGACGAGACCACTCGCCGTGCCCAAGGTGCACACATCATCAACAAGATAATGTGACAGTTCTGCACACTGCCACCATACAGGGAGCCACGAGAACTTGCTTTTGCCCTCCGAATGATTACCATGCACCATATATTCAATTATTTCTTTCACTCATGCCTTCCAAGCAAGCCACAGTAGTGTGTTACTACTATGTTTCTTGGAAGAAATATGGTGGATTCATTTCATAGTCCAGTTACGTGCACTCCAGCAGCTCAGTCGCGTACATCTCCAGAAAAGTATTCATTCCTCTCATCCAGTCACACTCATCATGCATCCAGATGCACTTTCTTTTACCACTTTATTCCATCTCCTAGCTGTACTACCCATTGTTTGTCACTACAAAAATGTATCGGTATCCCCTTCCACCCCACACACTCCCCACTGAAAAGGGCTCTCAACCTAAAGGAATTGAAACACACTACCAAATTCAGGAGATAAAAAGAGGCAGGTACATGTGCAATGATTCTCCTATTAGAGAAAACCACTGTGTTTAACGCAACAAGCAAGGGGACATTTGTAAACGATGCAGTGATGATACATAATGGTTGCGACCAACCATATTAAAAGTGTAAGAATTAGGGGCATGTTTAGTTCATAACCCTAATGTACCAAGTTAAAATTTTGTATAATCAAAACTTAAGCAAAGCCAAAATTTAACAAAATGAAGGAATTTCAAACAAACCAATTTTTTTATTAGTGTTACCAAATTTTTTATTTGATTAACGTTGATAACAAACCAATCCAAGCTTCGTCGTCATGTGAGACAGGTCCAGTACTGCCGGATGCTAGTATGATTCTAGCCTCATAGAATAATGGAAGCACACATGCACAACAGTTGTAAAGAGAACAGTCTGCCCCCACTCAGGCACAAAACAAGAGAGGCACTGGCCCCTGTTTTTTGTTCTTTACCAAACAGCGTTATCCATGCAAAGCTCAAATAAGACAATGAACGGAACCTTTCGCGTGAAGTCCGGAACCGCATGTACAATGCATGAAACTTAGTTTCAAAGGAAACCTATCATGGTGCGAGCTGGTGAAACATACATGCTAAGAAGTCCAGTTCCAGGCTACAAACAAGCAGAATTACAACCAAGGTGACACAGCAAAATGCAAACATGATCTAAAATCCTAGGGCAACAAGCATCTCTCCTTTGGTCTCCGATGAATTTTCAGTTCTGCCTGCAGTGACACTCATTTGTCCATTTATTCACAGGCCAATTTCGTGTCGAAGCTACTCAAACAGATTGCAAATGCCTGGAATGCTGAGAGTGGATAGCGGTAGTCCATTGTGAACATATCTTTCGCTACCTTACCGAACTGTACAATAATCTTGTCCTGCTCTGATGGAGCAGGTTGCGACGGAGTTGGGGCCCCTGCGGGAGGCTGGCTGCTTGACGCAGCAATCAACTGGAAATTCTTCACGGAGGCAATGGTCACGCGACCACGGAAGTTAAGGCACCAGCACTGCAGCTGTTCATGCCATCTTGGGATCTTGTTGCGAAGCACTAGTGGCCTCTCCTTGTTTTGTCCATCTTCATCACAGTTTATGGCGCCTCCCGCAATGTCAGAAAAGCGGGCACTGCTGAAATCACGGGAACTACTAAAATCCATGGACCGATCCATGATGGACTTGGAGAAGGAGGTTGTGCTGCGAAAAGACTCCTCTAAAGCTCGGGGCACAATCTGCTCAGGCTGTCCAGGGACTATGCCACCTGGCTCAACTGAGGAGGCAGGTATGGAGTGCATGATACAATGCATCCGCCTAGGGCCCCTGGTGCCAAGGACATTCAGCTCATACGTCACCTGAGCTATGTTGTAACTACCAGATGGCACCTTAGGAGAGACTTTCTTGGAGTTGAATCTCCGGCTGCTCCGTCCAACAGGAGGAACTGCAGCCCCATTGTAATGGGGCTGTGTGTCATACATTATGAATTTTGTGCCAAGGAAGTTTGACCTGAATGACAAGAAACAAGGTTGGTTTGTACCAATGATAAATAAGGCCAAGAGAAAGGTTCACCATCCAAATGCATAATAATAATTACCTCAGTTTTCCAATATAGGTGCTGCTTGATCTTGAGATGTTGTCAGCGTCCATTGAAATAACATACTCCGTGCATGTTGTTTTGCGGCTCCTTTTAGCGGATAAGAGGAACTTGCCACTCTCCACAAGTACCGCTGATTCAAAAGAAAAGGAGCAATGAGCCAACTTATTCATTCAGGTGAAATCAAACGCTCCAGTTGTTTAATCATTCCATAACAAGAAAACATTTGGAGACAAGCAAACTTTACAATTTTGTAACAGAATAAATATGTAAGAGCACACAAGCAACATCAAGGATCAAAATGGGGACTTGATGATAGTAGATGTTCACCAAAAGATAAGCTCTTGTGATGATATTAGCACAGTTCTGGAAGGCTAGCACGTACCGGTGCTCAGGCACAAGTAGAGATGATAAGTAGACTTTGATTTATCTCGCTTTATGAAACATTGGATCATTCCATCTCGAGGGCCAGGCTGTCAAAATAACAAGCAAATGTCATTGACAGGGGAGAGATGTGAATAAGCAAGGCATCTACCACGCTCAGATGTTGCCATCACTAGGTACAAAATATATTTTTTAACAGCATTCAGTTCAAGGTTTGCTTCCATTAGAGGATGCGGAAGTTTACCTGCTTTAGAGATACTGGGAAGGTAAGCTTCCCACAAAACTCTGGGCTCAGTACAATATCCTTGCACATCTCCCTCCATGCCCTACAGACGGCAGCACAGGAAACGACATGCTTGCGAGACGGCCAGGTGCTCTCGCTAGCCTCCAGCCTCCGGATCACGTCGCGGAGGAGCTCCGGAGGGAGGCTAGCCCAGCGAGACTCCTGGGTTATGAGATTCGCGTCACGGAGCTCGTGCACCGTGCTCTGGGATTTCCCCCTGTGATGCCCAGTGAGTCCAGAGAGGCCTGCGAGGGTCACCTCGAAGCTCCGCCTGGACAGGCTACCGAAACCATCCCTAACATCACGAACTATGCTGCGAAACGACATCTGCACTAGCTTGGGCAAACCAAGAAACTCGAAGCTTATCCTGCCAATATATATCCTCGAAGGTCACCGACAAGACAACCTTTCTTTCAATCTGTTCCACTTATGGAACAGTGATTGCAGATCACGCCACCACAGCGAGGATTACTTGCTTTGGGTGTGTGTCTATACAGAAGCAATCATCAATCTGTACCTGCGAGAAGAAAAGAATCTTGTGAGAAAACGTGTGAATCTTAAGCATGGATTAGACACAGCAGCATAGATATGCTACGAAGTACGAACAATAAGTCGATTCCAAGTATAGCTCGCCACGAGTAAATCGGCCCCCTTTAGCAGAGCTCAAGAGAAAATACGAGTCTCTGAGACTAACTAAACCGCATATCCAGAAAGTTCTGGAGTGCAGCTGCGAGAGAAGGGCGAAACCTTTTTTTGGCGCCGTCAAATCACATATCAAACGTTCTGGTGGCATGTTGCAACATTTCGAGAAAGAAATCTCTGCCCTCCTATAGCCATACCAATGCTGGAAATAACTAGTAAGGCGTTTCGTGGTAAAAAAGATCGAAAAGACTCCCTTTTCCCCCTGATTGAGCAAGGATAGGATAGGGAAAGAGGGATCTTTGATAAACATATGTAGTAACAAATCGACAGGCTAAATATAGCTTAGAAGAGACGGATACTTACACAAGATCTACAAGGTTTGAAACGGAAGCAGCAACAGGAGCAGTCAAGCCACAGCCCTAGGACAACACAGCAGGCTATTCACACGCACCAATTTAACCGACAAGAACAGGGAAAAAATGATGTAAAAACTGGATGATTTTCGCCAAAAAATTTCCAAAAGATCACGCATTTACTACCATATCCGGGCACAAAACCTCCTGATCCGGACAGAAAAGGCCCCGAAAAAACACGCCTTTCCTCCGTAGTCCGTAGTCCTACTCGCCAAACCAACGCATCAACCAAATCAAGGCCAAAGAACTCCAAACCGAACCGAAACTCCCCAAGAAAACTCACATTAGCATCCAGCGTCCCGATCCGGAGCCTCCTCCGCCTCTACCCGGACCTCAAGAAGCCAGATCGAAGCGCGGGATCCAGCCCCTTCCCCAAGCTTCTTCCTTTTCTTTTTCTTTGGCCACGCAAGGAGGATGTGGGTGGGAAGAGGAAGAGGAAGAGGAAGAGGGAGAGGGAGAGGGAGAGGGAGCGATGAGGAAAGGCGACAGAGGAGGAGCAGTGTGGGGAGGGGAGGGGAGGGGAGGGACACGAGGTGTTTGTTTACCATCCACTCTGGTCCACGGCGTGGGGCGGGGCTGACCTTTCCGTTCCGTTTCGATTGGGGGCAGCGGTGCGGCGTGGCGTGCCGACGTGCGTGACGGCGTCAAATGGCAGCTGCTCTCCTGCCCCTGCCCTGCACGAGCCGAGCGCCTTTTGCGTCGCCCCGGCGCTCGCGCCAGGAAAAGCGGGTCGGCTTTGGCCTCCTTCGCCGTTCTTTCCCCGCCCGCCCGGCCGTGGCAGGGTTTTCTGGCGACAGCGGCTGCACGTTAACGTCGCTGACCTACAGAGATACCGATGAAACAGTTGTAGTAAATCAGACTGCGTGGCTGGAGTCACTGGACCGGCCTAAACGTGGCTCTGTACAGGTGGTTACGCTATCAGATATTCAGATTAGCTTAGAAAGAACTTAGCCGTGTTTCACACAGACAGAGGGAATCACACACAGCTCGTGTTATTTACTGAGTACTTAGTAAGATGGTTTACCCTTAAAAATACATTGTTTTGTTGCGCAGTCAATAGTTACAATTGCAAGTGCAGAGAAAGAATATATTATACTGTACTATAGGCATGCGTATCATGAGCATATACAAACCTTGAAACAGGCGTATAGGAACGAACAAGCAAACAAAGACTTTGCCCAGAATTTCATCCTGCAACGGATCACAACATATTTACATTATATATTTTTTTGCCCCAAATGGCAAGTCACTTATAAAGTTACATGACATCTAGAGTCTCCGTAGGCAGTACAGTGTAGCGCAACTATACATTTTCATTGTGGGTAAGATATTGCTATCCGAACTCTAGAAATACGAGCACTCCGTAGAATTTTTTTTTAATAATTAACTTTTTTAAAATTTTATTTTAAAGTTAATCTCCGCGAACTTTATTTTCAATTATTACCTCTTTTATCACGCCATCATCCCATAGTGTGATAAAACAACACTGTTACGTCAGTTCGTATCTAGACAAACTCTTATCACGTCACCACCCGTGGGATGATAGTGTTGTTTGGTCACGACACTATTAGTGGCGTGATAAAAAGTGTTATTTTAACAGACTTATCCTATGATATGATAATATTATTTTTTTCATGCTATGGATGATCAAAATGTTTTGAATTGAAAATAAAGTTTGTGAGAGTTAATTTTAAAATAATTTTTTAAAAAAAATAATTAAAAAAAACTCCATTCCGTGGCACTAGTACTACATCACGCCTTTTCAAAAAAAATAGTACGACATCACTGTTCCGCTAGTTGGGTGGGACGGTTCCGTTCGTGCCCGTTGCGTGAGCTCAGCTTGAAGCTTCCAAGGAACGGGAAACGGGATGGACAGCCGCAGGTCTCGTGTTTGGTGTTCCGTATTTTAATCATAGTGTAAAAAGTTGGACCGGTCAAGCAGCCGGTTCACCGGTACAATGGCAACTTTTAATCATATATATAATTTTATTTTTATAAAAATATAGAATTTTTTTGTTAAATGCTGCAATCAATTTGTGTATCTAGATTACGAATCTTCAAAACAAGATATTTATCGCTAGAGTTAAGCGTGTATAGCTATAGCAACAATATAATTATACCGTAATTGTCTTTCAGAATATTTATTCAGAGTAATAGGGTAGAAACTCTAATCTAATTCTCAATGAAACAACTAGCCTACAACAGTAGGACACTCATATTCACATCTTTCCCATTTTACCCTTGAATTCACAAAAAAATGAGGGTATGTATGCCCTAAACAAAAACCGTCTAGTTTCGTGAAACCAGCACCGGTTTACTTAAAAACCTACTGGTTCAATCAATTTTTCCCAATCCGAATGCTTGATCGGTCTTTGAGCTGAACCACTAGGTTGTTGGTTTCGGTTTTTTTGATTTAACCGTTAGTCCGGTCCAACTTTTTATACTATGATTTTAATCCACAAAAATCGGCGCACTCGGCAAATAAGATGATCACTCGTATAGTCGTATGTGTAAGCCTCTCTTGAAACTTTGGAGATTTTTGTTTGTCTTTTTTATTCTATTTTCATAAATGGGTCCATGTAGAAACTATTTTCAGAAATATCTTTTTTTCAACGCCAGCACAAACTAGTTGAGTTTTAATGTCTCTTTCAGCGCCACTACTGTTGACGCTAAGCTTTAGAGACACGTCAGTTTATGCCGCAAGGTGGAACTTTGCTAGCACCAAGTCAAAAGTAGCTTAGCGCCAAAACACACTGCACTGAGCCGCACGGCCTTCATAAACACCAAAGAGAGGGAGGTAGTGTAGAGACACAATATAAAGGAGATCCAATATCGTAATTCATTTGTATCTCTTTGTACATAGAGGGGTCATCATATTTATAGTACAAAGGGCTGGACCCCTCCTAAGGGTGGTTTAGTCTTTTATCTATAGTTAGGTTGCTGCCTACTTACTCGTGTTGGCACCATAGCCTCACTCCCGCACAATATTCACACAAGAGTCGAAGGCTTTGTTTACGGTATCATCTGATCTGCATGCTAAACATTTCACTCAGTTCGGTCATGGACAAGCTTATCTAGCATACGATATAGTAAAGTATTAAAGAATGTCATATACATTAAACGGAAAATAACAAAGAATGTCCTTTTTGATCGGGTACATGTGATAAATACCCCTCGGCTGTGCTACGTCGTGATTCCATCTGAAAAAATTATGATTTTTGGTAGATATGATAATACATTTTTGGAATAAAATTACATGGTTTCATGTAAAAAATTGTTTGAATGATTTCATAACATCTTGGCCGGTATGCGACAACGAAAGTTTGGCCTGATCAGCGAGGGTGGGCTAGGCAGTCGACCACGTGATAAAAAATTTGGAATGAATTTTTTGGTATATGTGATAATACATTTTTGGAATAAAATTGTGTGATTTTTTTGGTACATGTGATAATACAAATAATTTGTTTGAATAATTTCATGTGACAATACATTTTTGATACATGTGATGATACATAAAAAGTCATGTATAAAAGGAAAGCGTGTGATTTCATGCGCTCTATTTGGAATGAGAGTTTGGCGGTGCAAACCCTTTTGAAATAACCATACCGCACATGTTTAAATCTTTTTGAATAATTGAAAAATAATCACGTCATTCTGTCGATATGTGTGGGCTACCCCTTTATGTGGGCATGTTTTACTCTAACTTTAACCGAAAATGTTGACCTAATTAAGAATCCTCACCGGCTAACGTCCAAGGCTTAAAAAAATGTTGAGCAAGTAGGCGGCAACCTATCCCTATTAGCATAATGTTCGTGATATGCCCTAGAGGTGATCATGGAGATGATTGTATCACGTCTATGTTTATGATTTATAGAATATGTTCCTTGGATGAATTATAATTTATAAAGATTGACAAGTATGTGACTTGTTGGTGAAACTCTTTCTATTGTATAGTGTCATTCTAAATGTGTTCCTACTCAGATGTCACTGATAGGGATACTAGTGACTTATCGACTAGCACATGTATTTAATGATGACATTGTGATACGGATCCACCTAGTTGATTAGATGAATCCTGATTGTTGGCCCAATCTTTCATGGTACACTCGAAGATCAGTAGCAATCTCACAAACCAATTCGGTGAATTGAATTGTAAGAAAATCAATATACTCACAAACCAATCTAATAGATTGAATTGCAAGTACTAGCGTTAGGTGAATACTCAAACAAGAGATAGATATCTTGATCTTGCTCTCAATCTTTCTCCTCAATCTCTCCAACTCATATCACGACTCAAGAACACACGATATGCGCCAAAGCGGCTTTTACCGATTTTTATTATCTAAATCATAACTTGTCCTCCATATGGGCGGCCATGGGGGTTTATATAGCCTCCACGCAAGCACAAAAATCGGATGAGCAAGTGTCCGAGTTTGCTACAAATCCAGAGATTCTTCATTCGCTCACGGCGAATCAACCAAAAAATGCTTTCTTTAATTAGAATTTAAACTATTCTAGTTTTGGAATAAAATATTAATCACCAATTGGTCATTCAATTGGATCCAAATGAACCAACCCACATGTCATGTTCCCGACGTCCTCTCCATGCATGGCCAAATCTCCTCTTGGTTTCTCTTGTGTTGTGGGCTTTCCTTCTCTTAGCTTCTTGCACAAACTTGTTCCATGCACTTGATGCTTCTTCGACGCCAATGCAACCCTTCACGCACGCGCTAGTGTTTTATCCCGAGAGAACGCCCTCTCGTTGGCAAACATCCCCATCCACCCTATCGGCCTTCACAATATTTTGTTTTACCTTTTGTAATGCTTTGGTTGTAGATATGGCCGTATCATCCTCCCTTTCTTCAAGAAAAGACGTCCTCGTCTTTTGTGTAACCTCGAGAATCTCCATCGGGTAGTCTTCACGATCGTCTTTTTAGCTATGATCTCCTCGGCATGAATAGAATTCTTCGGCATAGGACACGTGGTATATGATCTTCCCCGATGCACCAAAGAGTACTTGTTGGACCTCCGTGGTGCGTAGCATTGCGATCATCACGCCACGGACGCCCCAACAACAAGTGACATGCATGCATAGGCACGACGTCACACTCCACTTTGTCGTGATAGTCTCCTATTGAAAAACAAACTTTGACACGATTAGTAATTTTCGGTTCTGACATTATGTAACCATTGTGCATAATACTGGTTCGGATGTCGCCAGTTGTCAACCCCAAAGCTTGCACCAAATCCTAATGATATTGGTGTAAATCAACGATAAGCTTGTAAACTTTGCCATTGATTTTGCACTCGATTTGCGTTGGTTATTGCCCGTTGTGAGAATTGTTGTCAACTCGAACCGTCTTGGTCAAGATACAAAACCATCTTGTGGTGCCTCACTAGTAGTTTTGTCATCATGGAACGACACCTCTTCTGTTTTTGGATAGAAAGAAGGGTCGCCAATTCTGGATTTCTTCGCCAAACGTTTCTTGGCCTTTACTTTAATGTCTCCTTGGGCCTTAGTATTGGTTGCCATGGTAAAATTAGAGAGTAAGGAAAAAATTAAACCAAGGTAAAAATCCAAGCCATAGTAAATTCGAAGAGTAAGGAAAAAATTCAAACCATGGTTCTAACCCTAAAATCACAGACGGTTCTAACCACGAACCGTCTGTGATATGTCATCGCAGACATACTTTCGTTTCGTTAGGCGGGAAAACGAAAATTTGCACATAATGGCGGGCTCCCGAAAATCTCTCTATATTAACAGAGTCATTCATCTCCCCCTTTGCCATCTCCATCTCCTCCTTTGCCATTTCTCCTCCTCTGTCATTTCTCCTCTGGCCTCCCCTCCCGCGGCCTCCTCCACCTCCTCTACCTCGCCCCAGCCTCATCGCCGCCGGCCTCCCACGACCTCGTCGCCCCCGGCCTCCCACGACCTCGTCGCCCCCGGCCTCCTACTGCGCCGCCTCACCTCCTCTACCCGTCGCCCGTCCTCCCCAGAGTTAAATGCCGCTGCGGCCTCCTCCACCTTGCCCCGGCCTCATCGTCGCCGGCCTCCCATGACCTCGTCACCCCAGCCTCCCACGACCTCACTCTCTCTACTCCCCCCTTTTGCTCTGTGATGTAGATTACTATTGTGATGTGTAAGTACTTTGTGAATTATTTGAGTTGATGCTACTGTGATGTGGGTGATGCATGTCGTGTTGTTTTTAGTGCTCTGTGAATGGATTGAGTTGATGCTACTGTGATGCTCTGGCTATTGTGGGAAAGCTAGCGAAATCCGAAAATCAATATCAGATTCATTCGCGAGGCTCGGGAGGCTCCATACGAAGTGAAAATCTGTTTTCGTTTTTTAGAACCATCTGTGAAAATAGAATATCACAGACGGTTCTATTCACGAACCGTCTGTGAAAATAGACTATCACAGACGGTTCTATTCACGAACAATCTGTGATAGTCTATTTTCACAGACGGTTCATGAATAGTACCGTAATGCGTGATAGCATTTTTCATGAGCGAAGAAACCGCGTCTGTGATGACCTCGTGTCATCACGGACATATAAAATTCGAACAGTTCAAAAATAAATGCGTGATGATGGTTTAGAACCGTCTGTGATGAGCTTTTCTGTAGTAGTGAAGGCTTAAAAAAATGTTGAGCAAGTAGGCGGCAACCTATCCCTATTAGCATAATGTTCGTGATATGCCATATAGGTGATCATGGAGATAATTGTATCACGTCTATGTTTATGATTTATAGAATATGTTCCTTGCATGAATTATAATTTATAAAGATTGACAAGTATGTGACTTGTTGGTGAAGCTCTTTCTGTTGTATAGTGTCATTCTAAATGTGTTCCTACTCAGATGTCACTGATAGGGATACTAGTGACTTATCGACTAGCACATGTATTTAATGATGACATTGTTTCATCGGTCATGGACATTAGGATATCACATCAATAATGTGAGCACATGTTAGAGAACATGGTATTGGATGAACCCACCTTGAGACACTATTGAGATTATTACGATTTTATGTGTCATCAAGTAATGATGATATATAATCCTTAGACCTAAGATCAACATGGTTTTTCTACATGTGTAATATCACACTTAGGAGTTGTCAAAAGCTACTCTGTAACTGAATAGTTATAAAAGGTAACTTTCGGGTATGCTATCAAACATGTGGAGGGATGTGACCTGGTTGGATATGAGATTTGCTCCTCCTAACACAACAAAAGATATATTTCTGGACCCTTTCGATGTGGTTGGATAAAGAAAGTGCATGGCCATACCACGGGTGGTCGAGGAGTCGACCACACAATGTTATTCGTCATTAGATCGAGAAAGTATTGAACAGTCTATGGATGACAAATATCTCACCTAGAGTTCAACCAGATATCGTGAGGAAAAAAGAGAATACATAAGTAAGTCATTCAGTCCGACCAGATACGAACTAGTCGTACGGAGATACAGACTGATCGTGAGCTGGTCGTACATGATCACTAACTAGTCGTCAAACTGGTCGTAAGATGTTACGAACTAGTCATGACTAAATGTGATCTGGTCTTATGAAGATACGAGCTGGTCATGAGTGATGAGAACTTGGTCGCATATCATATTGCGTAAGGTTCATCCGATATTGTATCTATGTGTATTCGGGGATCGTCGTGTCCTGCTAGGAAAAGCTAACGACTTGTGGTCGGAAAGGAGTTTTCGAGTCACAACCGATTACACATGAATCTACATGGTCACACACTTAATGGATTGGAACAAACAAGTTTAGATATGATCCATTATAAGCTCTTTATAAAGAGATATAGGGGTTGTTGGGACGTAAGAGTTGCACCACCCAAACCCTATCAGTCATCTCCCCGAAGGCCCTACTGTGCGCGATGATACTAGCACACCGGCGTACGTAGGGGTGGAAATAGATCAGATAGTTCCCGATCGATTCGGACGAAAATGGATTCAGATTTTCTCAGATCGGATTTTTCTCGTATAATTCTCGGATTGAAAACGAATACATATTTTTTTGTCGAAAACGAATACGGATACGGTAGCCCTATTATCCGTCAAATACGGATACAAATATGGATTATCCGGATAACATGAAGGCCGAATATCTAAATTTTGGCCCAAAAGAGAAAAAAGGTATTTTAATTGATTTTGAATTTTAGAAAATAAAACAAATAAAATAGCCTTTTAAAAATAACAAATATAGTTCAAAAATTCTATAAAATCATAAAAATTCCCTGAATTATTTTAAACTTAATAAAATTAATTCCAATTTAAAGCTGGTTTTAATTTTTTTCACATACATTATTTTTAATTTATGGAAAATAGGAAAAACCTTTTTTAAAATCCAAAAAAATCAAGAAATTAATTAAAATTTTTGCTTTCACTTTAAATCAACAAAATCCAAGAAAACTCAATAAATTTTATTTTTGACATAAAAAACTAGGAAATTAAATAATTGACATTATTTTATTATTTTTTCTTTCTAACAAAGAATTTTTTTAATTCTCATAAAATCCAATAAAATAAAATTTTATTAATTTTATTTTTGGTAACTTACTTTGGGATGTTACAATCATTTGCATATAGATTAACCATCCAGTGTTATCGATATTAGTGTGAACTAAGTTTTGTGTATGTAATGAACTAAGTGTGAATATGTGATGACATGTGACTTTATTTGTTACGACTTATTATCTAAATATGGTAAACTAAGTGTTATATTTGTGATGAACTAATTAATGCAGTTTGCTAGTACCAATGTTATGTGTGGTTCTGAAAATATGAACAATCCATAAATATTTGCATCAAATAAACTAGTTATATTTTTTAAATTAATTTCAAGCATACAATTTAAAGGTTTTCATGTTTCGAAAAATATCCACAGCCGTATTCATTTCGATTTGTATTCGCAACGTATTCGTATTTGATATTATTCGTACCCGTATTCGTATCCGGATCCAGAAAAAATATGAAAACAAATATAGCAAAGCAATTATCCGTCCGTATCCGATCCGTTTTCACCCTAGGCGTACGGCCTAGTCTCCATCTCTTCGAAGGTCCTACCATGCGCTCTGGTGCTAGCACACCGTCGTACAACGTTCCATCTCTAAACGTGTGGATACCATAGAGGCACTGGCGTGATTGCTATTACACTGATCGAGGACGATCTGCGACCTACGCAAGGATCGTGATAGATTGCTGGAGGAGACAATTGGTATCGAGGACGTTGGACGATCGACTACGATTACTACATCGACACGCTCGATGTTAGATCAAGCAACTTCAACTCTTCTTTCGCTGCATTATGCGTCTAGTGGTAACTATCTATGATCTTTTACTTACATGCCTTCCTGGTTTACATGGTAGATATTTTGAAATTATGTGCTAGGTTAGCCTACTCATATCCTTTCACATGGGCACCAAGCTACCACCGCCCATCAACTCACCGAGCCACCAAGGGCAGCGAGGGGTGATGATGATGACGACGATTGACACCCAAGTTTGAAGTTGCGAGGTAAAAAAGCAACAAGAAGAAAAAAATTCAAAGAAAAAGTGCTCTCAACATAATTTTTTTAATGAAGGAATAGTGTTAAATAGTGTTGTTAATAGTATTGTCAAATAGTTTGAAAAACACTGTTCACAAGAGAGTTCAGTGCGTTCGTCGTCTCCCGACTAGTCCGCAGTGCCTTTTTTTTCTTCGATTTATGAAGAGAGCTAGATTTTCTATTGACGCGTCAAATCTATCTATCTATATCTATACTAATTAGATACTCTTCTAGAAACCTCCATATTAATTATTGGAGGTAAAAAGTTAGAAATTTCCACATTAATCTGAGAAAAAGAAAAAAAAAGCTAGAAATTCTCATATTAATTAGAGAAAAAGTGAAAACTATCCAATTTAGCATGTGGTACTACCTGCGGCTTGGATATATTTTTTAGCCGGCAGATTTATTACAACGCCTTTAATTGTTGTGCTTTCCGTATCAAACATGTAGTTCTCTCTCCTTGACAAACATGGAGTTTGTTGTTGCTACGCCTCGGCACATCGAACGTGAGAAACACTAAAACACACCAATCTTTTTTTTTCCCACCGTTGCAATCTACAACTTGCATCTACTACAGAGATATTCATGTCTTTTAACATTGTACATTTGAACTAAAGAGTTCGAATAGGAGGGATTAAAAATTATTTATGATAAGTGCAAAATCATGACTATGCTAGCCTTTATATTTGTAAACTAATTATTGGTAAAAAAAATTACAAAGTTTTGACTCACGAAATGTGTAGGTGTCTTATAAAAAACAAACAGAGGAAGTAAAACTTCTATAACATAGAGAAACACTGTCTAAAATATGTAACGTGTGCGAATGCAATAGTGCCAAATTAGGGGGGAAACTCAACTCTGATACGTTTTCTCGATCCTACTGGTAGTTTTTTTTTTTATATAGACTCAATCCTGTTGGTAGTTTCTGATCGGATACAGATTTACTGCTCGTTTCAGCACTACTACTGACCGACCGTTACAAACGACCTAATGACCGCTCTACCTCCACCGTGCCGGGTAAACCAGGGACCGCGTATTTTACCGTAGATGGAGGAGGGGTGTTGGCACAAAGCAACACGAGTTTACCTCTCTTTCACCTTTTTGTCTTTTCTCCCCCCGTGCGTGCTTTCCGACAATTTTCGATTAGCAAAAGTTACCGCGGCTTCCGAGTCATCGATGCCGCCACCCTGCCTTTTGATGCCGCTGGTGGTAAAATATATGCGCGGCGCAGAATTTGTGCTAACGAGGTCGGCGGGCGGGCGGCGGGTAAAAAGGCGTGTCCCCGACGCCGTTCCCGGCGCTCTGTAGCCGTAACCAAAAGCTCATTTTCCTTACGAGACGCCATTAAAAAACAATCAATCAATCTGGCGCAGTTAGTAGAAGCAGTAACACGTCGTACGTTCCTCTGTTTTTTTAACTTAACACGTCGTAACCATGGTTAACGATCGCAGAGACGGAGACAGGAGTACAAGATTCGAATCGAAGTCCTCGATGCAAGCTGTCAAGATATCGGTATTCGTCGCGATGTCAACTTGTAGATCAATTTATACGTAAGTAATCGTATGAATATAATAGGAATAGAACGAACATAAGTGTATAGAAAAGATTATATATTTTTATTTATCTGTTTATCGCTTGTACATAGAGGGTTTTTCACATTAATAGCTCACAGGAGTGAAAGTACTCTAGGGCAGTTTAGTTTTCTGCACGTACAATTAGGTTTCGTAACACTCTCTTTTGGGCAATAGATAACGATATGCAAATATCTCATCAAAAACTCATTCCAAAAACCCATCAGGAAAAAAGAAATGAAGAAAAGAGTAAGTTATATTTGTAAATTATATTATCCTCACTGTCTCACTAAAAACCTTTATATGAGAAAATTTCAGAAAAACTCACTCAGGAAAATAGTACAATATTTAATCTTCGGAATCCATTTTTCAAGATTTTGGATAAATCCTCAGGTTTTGATAAGGGTTATGATCTAGAGATTTAATCCCCCTTAATACTGCAACTCTTTAAACCACCTCATTCCAATGCCATTGATGCATCTTTAGAAACTGGATGCAGGCAGAGACTTAGTGAATAAATCAATTGAATTTTCACCAGACTTTTGTTTGCAGGGTCTTTACCTCGTTATTCTTCTGGATTTCACAAGTATAGAAATTTTAGGAGCAACGCGCTTCACGATATTGCTCTTGATATAACCTGTTGGTATTCGTGTACTACAACCAACATTATCTTCATAGATAATTTTCATAGATAATTGAGGGGATATTGACGGTATTAATACCACAATACCTTTGGATGTGGTTAATAACACGTTTGAGCCAAACACATTTGAGTGAGGCTTCATATAGTGTTATAATATCTGAGTGGTTGGTAGAAGTAGTAACCAAGATCTGTTTGGATGGCCGCCAAGCGATAGCTGCACCAGCACAAAGCAATATAAATTCATTATAGGATTTTGCATTATAGAGATTTGACAGATAGTCAGCATATCTTCGGAATTTATTAATGAAGAGATTATACTTTTCCAACCAAATGCGGGTTAACGCCCAACCCGTTCGGGTTCAATCTTATAGGATCATACTTGCACGCCTCATCCAAATAATTAGAATAAAGTACACACGTGTGTGTGTTCAGTGAGAAAGCATGTGTCCATGCTCTGTCAGGCTTTGGTGCTTCCGCAAAATTTTCCATCGTGTGTAAGGGGACACGCTGAATTTTTTTGTAGAGGCACCGATACTTCATAGAGTGTGAGCATATGCCACACACGTGTGTGTGTGTGTGTGTGAGAGAGAGAGAGAGAGAGGATGTGGCTTAGGTGTGTGTGTCTATCATAGGCTTAAAAATGATCATCCCTAGATAGAGAGGTCAATCGCACTGTCCAAAGGAGTTATAACTAATACTATTGAAGAACCAGAGTACATATGGAATATGCACAACTTCCTTGAGATAATTATACAAGGATCTACTTTCTCAGTGACATATGTAGAGTATGAGTGTTCATCATTACTCTAGTCTCTAGTCATCGAGAATTCGACATTTTGGTCGTATTAGCACTGTTCATAGACATATTTGCAAAAAAATGACTGTCGTAGCCGTGTATTTGCAAAAATGGCGTCCCAGGTTGCACGGCCATCGTGCAGATGATGAACGTGCCAACACGTACCCAATCCCGCAGGGCCACCATGCGGGCCGCACGACCACTGTGCGGCATCGCCACGACCGCACGACCACAATGCAGTGTTCCCCTGTTCAGCCGGCGGCCTCTTGTATATTGTTGTCTGTATGAATTTTTAAATATATCACATGAGCTCAAATAATTATGAAATTATTTGTGAAATTTTTAATTATAGCACACATGCTTATTTAATTTTTCTAGAATTTTTGGAGCTTTGAATTTTTCTCGTAGATTCATTTAAGTATGTCGTTCGTAGGAATTTATAAATATAGAAAATGAGCTCCAAAAATTATAAATTTTGTTTTGAAGTCTCCTTACATATTGTACTTGATTGTGTAATTTTTTAAAAATTTTAAATGTGTTCTAAAATTATCTCAAAAATGAAGGGTTTAGGTCTAAAAAATTTAGATTTTACGTTTGGAAATTAGGGTTTCATGAATTCCCACACAAAGTACTTATAACGGAATAGACTTAGTCATATCTAATAGAATTAGGGTCTCAGATATTAGGGTTTGGGAATCACACAAAGTTCTAATGAATTCGAACACAAATGTAATACTTGTAGCCATTCCGAAATATCGTCAATTTTTTGTATGAAAAAAGGTTACATTACAACTCTATTGGAAATGTTGATACACTGTATGGAGCAGAAGTACACACATGACATACAAAATATTGCATACAATTATAGCAAAACAAAATATGAATATAAAAATGCCAAAACAGAATCGCATAACACGGGATACAATGCCTTACCCGTGTGAGCCACTGCTCTTTGTTGCCTGCATCTGCTGGTGCGTGCACGTCCTTTTTTTGCGTCTAGCATGTCCTATAGGATACGTCAGCCGGTCCGGAGAGCGCTTGTCAGATCGGAGGGGGTACAGAGATCGTTGAGTAGGCAGAGGTACACCAGTAAGTTGATTCAGGTGAGTCTGGTAAGCGTGGATGCCCCCCTGCTGAGACATGGCGAACTGGGGGCCACCTATAATGAATTCTTGAATGACGGACGATATAAATCCACTGGAATTGTCCGCCCCCAAGGTTAGCAACGTGGTGTATCCTAATGACATCATCAGGTGCATCCTGCGGACATTGACTGAAATGCCCCATCCAAGTCCGGGAGACACCGCCTGCACACTCCGAGACAGCTAGGCCGAACCGAGGCTCCAACTTGGCCTTCCAGTCCGCCGGTGGACGGTCTAGAATAAGTGTCTCACCTGAATCGGGAGACCGGTCAAGAACGAGACGTCCTGCAGAGTGACCATCATTTCACCCCACCAAAAATGGAAGGTGCACGTTTCGGATCTCCAGCAATCGACAAGTGCCGACAGCAGACTGACGTCTAGTGTGAACCGGTATCCGATAGAGACCGGCCTCACAACTGGCAACAAGTCCGTGTCCCGGAGGATTGGGACATAGCGAGCGTCCAACTCCTAGTAATCCCTCCCCGACCGAAGCAGCAGAGGCGGAGGGCCATCAGCGTCACCGGTGATCCACGGCTTGCACCGGTGGTCCTTATCGTAGAAGTGTTTCAAGAGCGCGGTAAAGATATGGCTTGCAACACATGGAATAGACAGAATAAATATTGATAATAATGATAGAATAATGCAAATAAAAATTACAACTAAATGAACACTATAAATTAATGTACACTAATTTAGTAGTATAAAATTAAATACGACTATTTAAATATGACTAAATTAATTAGGGCTAACTGATTACCGCGAATGAACCTGGGTTACGTACTGATAATTAAAAAAGCACGCACATATTATTCCATAAATCCCAAATGGTCATACACATGCAATGGATGATATGTTTAATGAATATATGTAACATATTCACTGAATTAAAACTTTTTTTTCTATTTGCAATAATTATGAACTTTAATTAATTATTTAAAACTAATTAATTAAGAAACCTAATTAATTATGACTAATTATTTCATAATTAATTAACGACACCTCAATAATTTTACACGTTAATCCATGTTCTTCCCTTTTGCTAAATAAATATTAATTATATACGTATGTGTTGATTGTATGGTGCATGCATACATGAATAACTAGCAAATACTTGCTTGCATGGCCATTAGTGCATGCACCGCATAACATTTTCTTAACTACAAATTACATATTCAAAACTAATTAATTATGTAAAATTAATTTAACTACAATAATTCTAAAATGACTTATATAAGTACGTCTGGAAAATGACAACAAACTAAGCACAAAAATAATACTACGATTTATTTACTTACAACATAGTTAATAAATAATTTAGAGATAAGAACATAATTATCTGCTAATGTGGTGCAAATGACAGTGGTTAATAACGCTAAAACTTCCCAGTCACCGGATTGACAGAGAGAGAGAGAGAGAGAGAGAGAGAGAGAGAGAGAGAGCGAGCGAGCAAGACGACTCTTAATTGCCTTCGCTTGCTATTTATAGCACCTGCGAGCTGAGAGTGGTATCCATGAATGCATGCACATGTTGGAGAAATCAAATAGACGGGTGATAGCGGCGTAGCTAGCCAGCGGCCCGGCCTCAGGTCAGCCCAGCTAAAATTTGACATTCAGCCCAACCCAGGGGGAGGCACACCCCCTCATAAGCACAAAACAACAAGCAATTTTGAGCTGAGCCTCGAGCCATTACCCTGCGCGGCCCGAGGTCTAGCTCCGCCACTGACAGGAGAGACAACGATTAGATGGAGGTGACGGAATGAGACGTTAGATTTTTCGATGCAAAGGAGCCATGACGGTGCAAGTTGACAGATGGAGGGAGGGCGTGGCTCGGAGGTTTGTCCGAATGACACATGACCGGTTTTTTCTATTTTTTTGTTTCTCGCGAGAATCGATGCATTTTGGTAGGAGGCTAGGCTGGCCACCGCACGATGGCTGTACGGGAGGGGCGATTGATGTGGCCGTGCGGCCGTGGCGACGCCGCACGGTGGTCGTACGGCCCGCATGACAGCCCTGCGGAATTGGGTACGTATTGTCTCCTCGGTCGATGCCTCGCGGTGGTCGTACGGTGGAACGACATTTTTGCAGATTCCGCACGACGACGGTCATATTTGCTATTACGTTGTCAAATACTGCCATTTCGCCGAAAGCGGTATTCACTATTGGTATGGTTTATAGAGTATTTCCTTTCAATCGAAAGGACGTTTTTTAAAAAGAGAAAAAATGGTGTTTAAAGGAATTAAAGATGGCCGTAATGCCCTTTCGCAGCCGGAGTGGCCCGCTCTCAACATCCAAAATTAATCAACATCCAAAATTAATTTTTCTCGCGAGAAGATATGGTCGTGCGCATACCACTTTCGGATTAGTTTGCAGGGCGATGGAGTCCACTACTGACGCATATATTTTGTTGACCCGTGGTAAGATATATTTATAGTGGCACTTTCGGATTAGTCTGCAGGGCGAAGTCCACTACTGACGCATATATTTTGTTGACTCGTGGTAAGATTTATTTATAGTGGCGTAACGTCTCTGGAAACATTTGTTGGTCACTGGCAGGGCTCACAAAAAAGCTTGTTATGGGTTCAAATTAAAATTAATTCGATTACAGTAGTTAATTGGTTAAAATTATAATGATTCTACTTGGAATGAAGAAAAGGTTAACGGGACTTGGTTCGACGGTGACTCGTTATTTTGTTTTTAAAATAATCACTTAAACAATAAATAAAATAATTTTAAATCAAATTATATCAATTTTGAATGAAACTAGGTAATAACTCGTTAAGCTCGATAGCTAGCCTCACTAACCCTAGAAATTATGGAACTGCGATGAAATTAAGTCACAGAAAAAGCCAGAATTTCGTCGTCAATTCAACCGCAACACCAAGTAATTGCTCGATGAAGTTTGAACGGTCGCTCAGGGTGCAATCTACAAGCTAGGGCCACCCGTCAGACTATGTATGAAGCTCGCATAGAAAATCTATGATTCCACAGCTTTTCTGCCACGGAGGTTCAGCTTGGACTTTGGACTACAAAGGAATTAGTCCATTTCCTACGAAATTTACGAAAGGTTCAATTTGGAATATACAGTCTAGATAAATTATTCTATTTTCTACAAATTTAGATAACAAAATAGAGACCGGTAGGCGGTAGCAGACGCCAACTGTATGCATGCAATGTACATCTAACACAGCTGCACACCTTATTTTCCCGGAAGAATCTGAACCTGTAAATTTGCAGAATAGCACAAATGCCCAAAATCGGCACGTATGTTTAGCCAATCCGCTTCCCATTCGACATGTTCAGGCAGCATAAGACAATACGGCACATACAAGAATTGTTCCATTCTATATATTCTCCAAACCAAACAACAATCTAGAAAGCAATTGCATCACCGAAAGTAGGAGATGCGAAAAGAACATATACAGTGGAGTCGTGTCATGCCCCAGGCGAAAAGAATCGCTCTGAAAATTCCGGAAGGAGATTAAAACGGGACACGTAAGAGCAGTTCACCATTTTAGCAGTTGATAACTAGATATCAAACGTCGTTCGCCGGAAGTTCGCCGCCGCCCTCCCCCGGCGCCGTTTTCTTCCCCTCGCCGTGCTCAGGGTCATCCCTTTCCTTCGGTTCGTCGTGTTCTTTCGTTTCAGCCGTTGCGCTTGTAGCTTCCTGTGGCACAGTGGCAGTACACGGCATGGTTCACCAAGTTTTTCTTGACATGAATATATATGTATACACAATTTCTTATCCTACACGGGCCAAGTTGCATAAAAAATAGAAAATATGTCGTAGTACCGAAACTTTTGAATGGTGAACTGCTGGTCCAACAGGTTGCACAAAAAGAGAGAAATCAAACAATTTTTTGAGGTAAAAATGAAAAAGGCAGGATTTTTTTTGTGAGAAAAAAGAAAAGCAATTAGCATTAACATGAGAACTCTGACCACCATGGTCCAACCTGGCCTACACCACGGTCTACGCAAAGCCGTCCAACCATACAAAAAGAAAAAACTCAAAAAAGAGGCCCAAATAGAAAAAGGGCCGACATTTCGGGTGCAGACACATTTGGTCCAAAACAATCTCTCTTTCCATTTACCTGTATAATACCTTATTGAAAACTTTTTTTTTAAAAAAGTGTTCTAAAAGACAATCACGCGCCAAAAAAGTATTCTTACGCATACAAGAAATGCTTCTGTTTTGAAGTATCGCAATGATCATGAATGCATTTTCGATGGAAGAAATCACGGATGCTAAGCTAAGTCTACGGGGGAACGATTCAACGATCGACGAGAGCTAATGCGTAAAAGTTCAGAGATAAGTTAGTGCACCTCGCTTTGTTGCGCGGCCACCTCGCTTTTCTCTTCCACCGCCGGCGCCTCCACGTCTTTGTTCTCTCCCTCGGCCGCCCTCGCCGGCGTCTGCGGCTCGGCCGGCGGGGGAGCGTCGTCGTCGCCTCGCGCCTTCGGCTTCGTCGCGCAGTTCCCCATTTTTTCCCCGACTCTTCCAACGCAACCAACAAGTTTACAAGACGAGATCGAAAGAGATGATGCGGCGGAGGGACATGGAAATGTAATGCACTACGTGACAGATGTACCAAGGCGACGTTTTATAAGTAGCATCGCTTCGCTGACGCGAAGTGGATCGCCGGTTAGTGCAGCCTCCTGGCAAAAGCTTGGGTATCAACAAGGATCTTTTCTGTTGCGCGTGTGTGAGCTGGTATAAGTGACGCGCGTGAGATATGGTTATGACTAAAATCCATAGAATAGCTGTAATTAACTGTAGTGATAGTATCTCGTGAAACGCGTATGGAGGATTTGCAGCATGAATTCGTGGGTGTCACTAAAGTTTTGGGGATCCCTTTGGAAAGAAAAATCGCTAGAAAAAGATATTCCGTCTTAGGACATATCCAATAGTTAGATATAATCTTGTCTCTAACAAATGCTATATCATCTTTAGAGATAACATCTCCAATATATAGTCTCTAGCACACTCTCCAACGTTTATATTTTATAATTTTTCTTTGAAACAGACCCACATGTCAACTAGAGTAGGATTCGCGTTATCCTGTCTTATTTTACGTGCACGACCTTTTCAGGAAGAGACGATATGTGCTCTCTCTCTTCCATGTATGATTTTATTGACGTGGCATAGTTAAAAAAATGATAATAAATACATTATTGGAGATACCCTTAATGGTATAGCATTCTTTTCGTCTCACTCACTCGCTCTCGCTCTCGTGCGACGACTGATGGAGGTGGTGCCGCTGCTGCTGTCGGGTTCACCGTGCCCCTGGTTGTAGAGGGAGGCTGGGGAGATGGTGGCTCGACGTTGGGCGGCAGCCCACTGAATATTAGGTTGGACGAGGAAGGGGAGACAGCGGTACGCCGAGGTCGTCGCCGGTCGGGGAGGAGGGGCAGGGGAAGAGAAGGAGGAGCGCGGAGCTGTAGCCGGCGCCGAAGAAGAAGACGAGGAGTGCGGTAGGTGCGGAGAAGAGAAAAGGAGGGGAGGGAAACAGTGAGGGAGGAGAGGGGGAGCGGCGGCGTTGGTGGAGCTATACTGTTGCAACAGGATAACATAGGCTAGTAGCTCCACCTTGGAAAATATAGTTTGGTTATGCTACCAAACCATGTGCATCTTGTTGAAGTATAAGTGAATTGTACGTCTTTCCTCATCAGTTTAAGCTTTTGGGTGAATTGGTTAGTGCATGCAACTTAACATGGTATCAGAGCCAAGAGGTCTTGAGTTCAAGACCCGGTTGGTGTAATAAAAATAAAAATTGTAACCCACTTCTATTCCACGTCTTAGATCTAAAGGAGCCTACACGTGAGGGGGAGTGTTGAAGTATAAATGAATTGTACGTTTTTCCTCATCAACTTAAGTTTTTGGGTGAATTAGTTAGTACATGCAACTTAACACATCTGATTTTGGGTTTGCTCCGCGGTTATTACTCTACCTTCGTCTAAAGTTTTTTTTTTCTTTCTCTTTTGTTCTTTCTTTCTGTTTTTGCTGATATACACACCTCTTGATCTAGCATCGTCGGTTGATATACACCTTGATGCACCCGTGCTTACCGAGTTAGGATTCGAATTTCGAAGTGCTTTTGCTGCCTAGGCGTCGCGTGGCGGGGAGTTGAGGCCGATTCTTCCTGTTATAATTTTTTAGCAGGTCATACTTTGGAGCAAGCATATCCTGGCGCCCAATGAATATTTTCTCAAACTGCAGCGTGTCGTTTGTGGTATTCTCTCCTCTTTGTTGGTTTTTATCATGATCATTAGGAAGTTTGTCAAAAAAAAAATCAAGAAAAAAAAAGGAGTCTGTCGATCTACTATCCATCTATTGTAGGATCTCTTCGGACTTCATCTCAGCAAAGCAACGCCTACTCCACATGAAGAACTATGGGCCAAATTCGAAAGTACATCACGCCACCACACTTCTCGATTCATTCATCTATATGTCAAAAGTAAACCAAAATACATGCTCCTGCCGACCACAGCCAGCTCTGAATCCAGTAAATTAAACAGCATGCATTTATATGCATATATACGACAAGTTTTGAAGTATCAAACTACTCCACGTAACACCGACTGAATGACGAACCGGGAAATGAATGGTAGAGGTATCTTTGATTGTTAAAATAAAAGTATACGAGTTACACATATATAGATTATAGGTATCATGTGAATGTATACAGCTATCATATGAACGCGTGATCCTCGAAGAGAAGACGTTATGCATGTAGAAAGCCAGGGCATCATCTTGTCTAACACGCCCCCGCAGTCGGAACATCACCAAGATGGACATTCAAACTGGATCTAAATTCGGCGAAGACGGAAGTCTCGCGGACGATGGTTCGGCGATGATGATCCGACGTGATGACGATGATAGACAGGGCGCTCGGAAGGCTGTTGAGGGAGGGTCGTATCAACGAGCGCGCCACGTCACACCACGACGTCATCAGAAGAGAAGAGGCGCCGGAGAGGTCGAATCCGAGGCGGTGAAGTCCGGAGCCGAGAAACGTCGACAGGTCGGGAAGGCGACGCAAACCGATCTATGATCGGAAAAAATGGAGAAAACCCGATTTGAAGATGATCGGGAAAAACTTTAATTGGTAGCCGATCGGATGATCGGTGACACGACTTAAACTATGGATTACGCAGCCCTCGGGAGAGATCATGGAGATGAGATCATCTCCCAGGGGCGGCGCGTTGGAAGCTGTGGAGGCGGCGGCTCAGGAGCGGCACCGCTATGATATTATGTAAGCGATGAAAGTAACACTATCTTTGATGGTTGAAATCAGAGTACATGAGTTACATATATATAGATTGCAGCTATCATATGAACGCGTACAGCTATTATGTGAACGCGTACAGCTATCATGTGAACGCGTGATCCCTCAGAAGAGAAAGCGTCATGCATGTAGGAAGCCAAGACACCATCCTATCTAACAGTAGAACTTCTGCCCTTTCTCTTAAAAAACCCTGGATGCGCGCGAGTAATTCGAGGAACCTATATGTACAGGAGTGGAGTATCATCGTTTCTTGCGAAATTTCTCGAGACAATTTCTGCGGAGATTCTCGAGAGCATCTTGGACGTTTACAACGACGAGCTCGCCGAGCCTCTAGGAGAGGATGTAGAGGCAGACGTAAATGCCCTCGAGCACCTCGTACACCGCGCTACGCCACACGACGGCACGGCTAACCCCCACGCTTCGTCCTTGCTCGGCGCCTTATGTTGGATTTAATCTTGATAAAGTAGTAGTTTTTGCATCTATATAGATGCTAGTTAAGTGGTCTTTTACATGTAGCTAATACGTGCATGTGTTGCATGAGATATCTATCCATGCATGTGTTAGTGGTTAGTGGAGTTGTGAGCTGCATGCCTGCAAGGAGTTGGAGCACGTGTACATCTAGCTGGTCGTGGGTGTGTCAAGTTAGAGGCTAGCTGAAGATGTTGTCCAAGTTCAGTTAGTGGATTGAGTTGCGTTGAATCTATATTAGCTATCCTGTATCGAGTCTTTAGATGTTCAGTTGAGGAATAATAGAGAGAACAGAAAGACTCTCAAGTATGTGCTCTGGTGTTCTTCATTCTTAGCTTCGTGTGTGTGTGTGTCTCCAACATCAAAGAGTGTGTTAGGAGAATCTGGGCCAACAATGGTACCAGAGTCGGCAACGCGGCCGGGAGCGGCGGGGAGTGCAGTTGGCGCCGGAGTCGTGGAAGAGCATCATGACAATGGAGATGTTGCAGCCGTCGACCCGGCTCACGTCGTAGAAGTCCAGCAGCAGCGCAGGGCCACGGCCTGGCATGGGCAGCGCAAGGTGCGAATGTGCACAAGGCGCGGGGCGCGTTGCACGGCGGTGGTGTCAGGCCCAGGGCAGAGCCCCGTGCAGGGGCAACACGCGGACAGTATCGGGCCAGCCAGCACAGAGCAGGGCGGAGGCGAGCCTACGAGGGCGGATGTAGACGTCTAGCGCGTCACAGGCGCTCGGTAGGGGCGCGGCACAGAGGCGTGCAAGGCAGCAGGGGCGTGTGGCTCTAGGCAGAAAGGATGCGGCAGGGGCGACAGCAGCCGACCAGGCGCACCATCGTGGAAGGCAGCAAGCAGTGCATGCGGCAAGCTAGCGGCAGCAGCGCAGCACACGCGATGCAGCAGTTGTTAGTTTAATCTTGTTTAGTCAACATTGTTACACGTTGTGTGAACCGTGTGCATGTGTGTTAATTAGTTTCCATGTTAGAGTTTGTTAGTGGCGTGAGTTTTGGCAGCCATGTCAAGTGCTAAGTGGCAGCGACGTCTACTGGAGCGAGCACGGCGGGCGTGGAGTGGGGCGGCTCTGGGTGCAGTGGCAGTGTCGATGTGATTGCTGTGACAACGAACGGCAGTGCAGAGCCGCCGTGAGGAAAATCAATATGAGCCCGATGAACAGCGATGGCAGAGAGGCCATCGTCACAAGAAGAGTCAGAGGTTGGACTCGCCTGGTGAGTCGTGCCACCGATGATCAAGTTGTGGTGGCAAAGAGGTAGCAGTGAAGAGTGGAGGCGGCAGTCTCCCAAATACATGCTACTAAGGAGCATCGTCATCAACTGGCAATACAGGATGAACGAATGTACTGTCCATTTTAGTGTCATGATGAGAAGATCTACCAGATGCATGAGCTGCGATGGCTCTCATGTTCACGGTCGCGGATGGCGGGGGCGACTGTAATATCCCTCAAGTGTGATCACATGGCGAGGGCGATTGTACTAATCCTCAAGGCGAAGTGCACCACGTGATAGATAAACGGCTGCGAGTATGGATTCGGCGACACATAAAGATGAGCTTGTGTTGCTAACCTATGCCAAGTGGAAAAGGCAGAAGTTCTTGGAGATAAATATTGAAGATCGTTAATGGCGCGTGTGTCGCCCAATAGGGTGCCACTGTATGTGGCAAGATGCCGCTGTGTTTGGCAAGAGGAGGCTGCTACGTGTAGGAAAACGATGTGGATGATCGGCATCGTGGTTGACGTGTCAAGATTAGGGGGAAATTGTTGGATTTAATCTTAACAAAGTAGTAGTTTTTGCATCTATATGGATGCTAGTTAAGTGGTCTTTTGCAGGTAGCTAATACGTGTGTGTCTTGCACAAGATATCTATCCATGCATGTGTTAGTGGTTAATGGAGTTGTGAGCTGCATGACTGTAAGGAGTTGGAGCGCGTGTACATGCAGCTGGTTGTGGGTGCGTGAAGTTAGAGGCTAGTTGAAGAAGCGGTCCAAGTTCAGTTAGTGGACTGAGTTGCGTTGAGTCTATAATAGCTATCCTGTATCGAGTCTTTAGATGTTCAGTTGAGGAATAATAGAGATAATAGAAAGACTCTTAAGTATGTGCTCTGGTGTTCTTAATCCTTAGCTTCGTATGTGTGTGTGTCTCCAACATCAAAGAGTGTGTTAGGAGAATCTGGGCCAACACCTTCCCTATCTTCCTTCGCCAGTGTCGTCCGCCGCTCGGCCGGAGGAGCGTCGCCGTCTCACGCCTTCCCCTTCTACTCCGAGCACGTACGACCGGTTCCCCATTATTCTCTCGTCCAAACTGCATGTTACGGGCAAGAACGGCGATGAAGAAGGGAAGGAATGACGCGGAGAATAAACTTATTGTTGGAATTGAGCATATTTGTGTAAATGCCGATTCATTCCTAAAATTTCAAAGCATGCAAATCATTAGACCAGAAGTTTTAGAGCATAAGTCTTAGGCTAGGGCGGTCGAAGTCTTAGACCAGGGTGGTCGAAGTCTTAGAACCAAGTTTTAAACTAAGGTGGTCGAAGTCTTAGACCAAGGGTCTTAGGTCAGGATGGTGTAAGTCTTAGATCAGGGTGGTCGAAGTCTTAGACCAGTGTGGTCAAATCCTTAAACTAGCGTGGTCAAATCCTTAAACTAGTGTGGTCGAAGGCATAGACCAGAGTTGTCGACAATCAAGTTGCCAATCTTACAAAATAAAATAGGAAAAATAACCAAAGGTTCTTGGGAGAGAATATGGTTGCTCTTTTTTGCTGTGAACTGGATCTTTTACAAGGGATGCCTTCAACAAGGCGGTGAATTAGTCCTAATTACACAGAGCATAATGCTTGTTATGCTATTGAATCAGAGTTGAAACATGAATATGGTGTTAATTGCGATGCCTCAATCCGATGCCTTTGTTCCTCCGAGCTTCGTCTTTAAATAACCAACGAAGAGATGACAGTTACTTCTGGAGAAGACGCTTGTTAGAAGGGACACGTCTGGTCGGAGGGACAGTTGCTGTTAGGGAAACAGTAACTGGTTGTCGGTTTAGCGTCTGTGAGACACTGAACCGTATGTCAGTTGTTGTCAGTGTCTTAGGACCATAGGCCGTCGTGTGGTATGGAGCAAATATGACATGTGTTCCGTTCGTCACACGGTAAGAATATACATGGAGTCGGATCCAGATACCAGTTCAAGACTTCTGTGAGCAATCATCTGGTCGATGACCGGGTATACGATCTCGTCCGACTAAGGTACCTATAAGTAACCTCTGGAATCTTTACGACCACAGGGGTCGTTAGCCTTAGGGGTTACGATTATGAAGATATACGATCTTTTAATTATGTATTAAAGTAACACATAGATATTTTAATCCTCATCAGCTAGCCCCCGAACTTTAAAATAAATTGGTCGTGTGAACCTCCGATGAGAAGTTGTATCAGGCAGACCCTTATTTATTGTTGTGACAAACGAGGTGGTATGTATTCACTTTAAAATTGAGAATATGTCTTGGGAATTGAAGAGTTCTTCTGTCCATTAAACATTGGTTTGCGTCTGTTAGACTTTTCGGTAACTCTTTTTTGTAGTTAAGAAGTGGCGGCTATAAAATCCCTGTAATATCCTGACTTACTTTGAGAGAGAGAGAGAGAGAGAGGAAGAGAGCAATTAAATTAGAGAAAGAATTTGAAGTTTTTAAAGGGTGCTTTTCCATTTTTAGGAACTCAGGCCTTGGTCTAGCGGCCTACAGCTTTGGCCCAAGGGAAACTGGCCCAAGAGGATGGGAGGGGCAGCCAAACCCTAACCCATCACCCCCATGCGCCACCCTCTCCTCTCCCTCATTTTCCAGCCACCATCCCCCTCCCTCCCCTTTCCAGTCGCGGCCTCCTGCAGCTCCCCTCCTTGCAGTCTTCATCAATTCATTGATTGGAGCATCAAACGGCTTCCGATCGGCCTCAAATTTGGTCAGTGTGTTTTTTGCTTGTTTATCTTTGATTTGTACGGTTGGATTGAAGATTAGTTGAGAGGATCATCTGTTTTGATAGGTAGTTTTTCTGTTGGGACTACTGCAGTTTTAACTCAAAGCAGTTTTGGTAGATCATTTGTTTTAGTAGTTAAACGATCACGGATTAGACTCACAATTTTTAGATTGTAGATATCTAGTGTAAATACATTCTTACCAATTTTCATGCAATAATTATCAGTGGTTTGTGAGATATGTGTTAATAATCGAAGGGTACAGACTGTAGTTTCGTGTAGCGATCGATTTTGTTATTATTTGTTGCTCGTCAGTTTTGGGTAAGATTCGTACGTTTTCTGATCTAACCACCTCTTATAAAGTTACGGATTAAAACTTATGGCAGTTTTCGTGCGACAGTCCAGGACAGCTGACGAGATCTGGCAGTTTGCTTGTCTGGCCAGTAAGAAATATTTAGAAACCGAATCAGTTAGGTCACACAACACGAAACTTGTGGAAAATTCAGTAATATTACCAAGTTGATAAAGAACACAATTTTTAGAGTTGGCAATCAAAAATTATGGAATTTTCACCGCCGTTGTTTTCTGACTGTCAGATTGAAGGGACATAAAACTTCACCTGAATATACGAATTAGTAGGATGGCGAATCAGGGGACTTGCCCAACTAGATTATTGTAGCTGGTTTTGTTGTGATTTTAGAGAGTCCAAGATCACCCTATTCCGAGTTGCGTAGTAAAAGTTATGTTATTTTTAGCGCTGCTGTCTGCTAGACTGTCGGGAAGGTGGAGTAAAACCTGTATTCGAACCCTAGGTCTTGAGGAGTTGGGTTAAGGGGTGTAAAAAGAGTCCACTTTTTAGCGTATTTATTATTAGCGCTATTCTTGTGTAGGAGGCGGAGTCCCGGAGTAGAGGCACCATCCTTGCTTCTTCGCGCCCCGTAGCAGAAAAAGGCAAGTACAATTTTAGTACGATATTGTGTGTTGTGCAATATGGTTGATTTGATGCATGCTTAATATAATTATGCGTGATGAAAGTATTTATTTCACATTGTTTATATGATGATCTATAATTAATAATTCTTATAAGAATATGTTGTGGATTGTCTATGTCATTTCATATCAATCATGCATGTTGGCATGAGATACCCACGGGAGTGGGCATTGAGATCCCCAAATTTAAGATATGGGCAATGGGTCCCCATTTGAAAAGGATGGGCAATGGGTCCCCACATTTGATAATGCGGGCATGAGTGAACACCGACGGGTGTAACACTCCGCAATACCGGTATATGCAAAAGAGGAAAGAAAAGTGCATTTGAGCAATTTGCATAGCATGAGCATATAACATATTTTTTTGTTGAGAATTGTGGATGGATGATGATGGTTACAGTTGTTTATGTTATTGTATTGCTAAATGTACTTTGCTGAGTCTTGGACTCACTCTTGCTGTTACGGTGTTTTTATGTACCCCGTTTGTGGACAACATGCATGGGAGGGAGCAGATTTATGCTTGGATGCACATTGGCACGAATCAATTCTCCATTGAATAAACAATTTGAATGATAGTTTAGAATCTGAGTAAACCGCTTAAGGTTTCATATATTTATGCTTTATGCGTTTGGATAATTATTTATTCCTATTGTTAGCTGTGCAAACCCCTGATATGGTTAGTTATTCAAAGGAGAACCTGCCGAAAGTTAGCAAAATGTCTTAGTTTAATTTGTAATTTTGTTAGTGTGGTAGCAATCCAGGCTTAGGTGGGTCTGGGGTGTTACAGTTGGTATCAGATCATCAACATTCGCTGCACGGGCGCGTGCGGGACAGGGGCGCGGGCATATGGCGCATGGCACATGTGGGCCCAGTGGACACATGGCATGGCATATGTGCCATCACTGGACGCACGGACGTGTACCGAGGGGTGGTTACGCCATTTGTCAGCGTATGCGGTATCTTTGCCGAGCGTCAGCCCTTAAGGGGGGGTGAATGTAATACCCCGGCCTGCTCGTAGTGTGGCCCATGAGGAGTTGTGTGGTGGGATTAGTGCCACATTGCTTGTCTTAAGTGAGTTGTAGTAGTATATAATGCCTATTGGATCCAAACGTAGCACCTCCGGGTTAACCCTTTTACACAAAGCGAGGACGAAAGTGTAAGTGAGGTGCTATGTGTGTGCGAGTCCACCCCACGGTGGGCTGGGCATTGAGCTGATTTTGGGTCAGGGTGTTACAATCCCTTCGGCTAAAGGAATTTGTGCTCTGAGATTTATTTAAGATTCCTCTTTATCTTCCTTCAAAAGATTTCTTACGACCTTCTCTGTCCTCCCGCCCGAAAAATTTCCCAAAATTTTTCTCTAACCACTAGTCATTCAATCATGTCGGATTTAATCACTAAGTGGTCGGTTTCAGATCTGAGCGGGAGGAAGCTCAAGGCCTTGGAAGAGATCGAGATGTTTTCGGACAAGAGTCTGATTAAGTGGAGGCCAGCGATCAGAGAGTATTACCTGAGCGGAGAAGAAGGGAAAATCATTGTTTTCCTCACGTATATAGAGTGCGGGCTCAGATTTCCGGTACATAAGTTTGTTTTGCAGGTTTTTAAGTACAACGACATTGAACTGATTAACCTAGCCCCCAACTCAATCGCTAATATCAGCATCTTCATCTACCTCTGCGAGGTGTACCTGGGGATCCGACTAGATTTGAGGGTCTGTTAGTATTTTTACAAGATGGTAAGGTCGGGGAATACGATGGGAGCCCCGGCGGAATGCTCGTTGTGTCTTCACGACGGGAAGGCCTATGAGTACATCAAAATGTACTCGAAGTCCTCGTAGTTGTCATGGAAAAAAGTTGATTCTTATGACAGTTATGAAGGAGGGCGGCCTTTTCTTCGCCGCTAAATTGGCGAGGGAGAAACCCAACTGGCGTTCAGCCGTAAAGAAGGAAGGAAGAGTCAGAAGGTGTGTCGAAGCAATTCAAGACCTTAGTGCCAGGGGCTTAACCGCTTGGAATGTGGTTAGAGACTTTTTATGCGTCGGATTAGTCCCTTAAGGCTCCGATCACGTTCCCTGCTCTGGTACATCGGTCGTGACGAAGCGACCAAGGATACTAGGGAAGGTAAGTTCCGAGAATTCCATCTAGTATAGTTTGTTAGTTGTCTGTTCTTTAACCTTGAAATAATTTTATTCCTTGAAGCGCTTTCTTCTGATAAAGTTAGAGAGCGGATCAAAATAATCTGCGTTGGGGACCCTGATGCCAAGGTTGTGTTTTCCAATATTTTAGCACTTGTCTCTTTATAAGAGAAAGTAAAGAGACTCAAGATAAATAACAGCGCATTCTTCCCATTTTATATATTCTCCGATAATAATATAATTTTGTTGTAATTATGTAGGCGGTCGGGCTAAGGACGAAAGAACCTGGTGCGGAGTCTCCGTGATCACTTGTTCTGACCGACTCTGCCTTATAGATCATCAAAGATGATGATATCCCAAGGGTAATAGATTTTTTGACAAGGAGTATATATTTTTTATGGAAAGAAATTGTCACCTCATTTAAATTAGCTTTGAAATTAGATGGGAGAAAAGGAGGACCCGCAGGTCGAGGCGACAGAGGTCATAGGCCGTATAACGGTCGTTCACGACTAGACGGTTACTACCAAAGCAACTGTCATAGAAGACAACGAAGACATTGTCTCCGATTAGCTAGTCAAGGACCAAGATCATCTGGTCGAGGCTATCACTACCGACCGGAGGTCGGAGGACGTGAGCGGTTTAACCAACCTTACTGGTTTGGATCTAGTAAAATTGGTGTGGAAAAAGAGGAAGGCAAGCGCCACCGAATATGCTCCCAGACGTTTCAAGATTAAGACCAAGAAGACGATCAAGTGTGTATATATGAAAAAGACCTATGAAAGTGCATACCTGTTCGTATCTTCTGGTTTTCTGAAATTTTAACTTTCTTTTCTTCCATTTTGATAGGTCTTCATGTGTTCCAGTTGTTTTCGACCAGAACATCCCTCAGGAAAACATCCCTGAGGAGGAAGAGGTCGAGTCAGCCCCTGAGCAAATGGCAGCTCTGGATGCTTCGGTCTCTGAAATGGCTCCAATCGTGCCTGAGGAGACAAGAGTCGAAGAAGAGCCTTAGCAGGTTCCGCCTCCTATTGAGACCGCTCAAGGGGAGAGGAGTTCTTCACCAGTCGTAAGGTCTCCTCATCCCAGTTTTTTCTTCGGCCGCCATCGAATTCCTGATAACCAGTTGTTCGAGGAGGTCTGGAAGAGGGTGTCGGGTCGTTAGTTGGAGACTGATACTACCCTTATCTACTCCCAATGCGCTGACACAGCGGTCGAGGTAAGCGTCTTCGACCACACTCTTTGTCTCCTCTTTAAATTTATTAAAATTTTAAAGAAGTTTGCTATCTTTGGCAGCATATGATTGAGAATATGGTTGTGGTCGAAAGACTGACCAAGCGAATTTCTAAATTAGAAAAAGAGAATTCCGAGTTAAGAAGTAAGCACTCCTTCCTGACTCTCTTCTTTTCTTCTTGCTACCTCTTTATTACTTCTGAACTCTCCTCTTATCATGATTGACAGAATCAGAGGCAAATAAGATGTGAAAATAACAAAGCTTGAATAAGAAATCCAAGCTAAGGACCGGTCGATCGAATACTTGACAACCAGGCATAAAGAAGTCCTTGAAATTTGCGAGAAGAAAATTCAAGGTAACTGGTCATAAAGCCTAACTAGTTTGCTATGTATTTTAAGTTTTATAAACTTTTTATCTTTGATCTGCTTAAAGAGAACAAAATCAAAAGCTAAAAAGAGTAGAAAGAGCTCTTGAATTTGAGCATGACAAGGAGGTAGCTCTTGGGCAAAATCTTGATGAAGAAGTCAATGATTTTAACAAGATAATTTTTGACATGAGGTTGGGATCAAGTATGCTCCTTACGACCACGGGGGTCGTTACCCTTAGGGGTTACGACTATGAAGACATATGATCTTTTAATTGTGTATTAAAGTAATACATAGAGATTTTAATCCTCGTCAAGTGTGGTCAAAACTTTAGATCAATGTGGTCAAAAACATAGACCAGTGTGATCGTAATAATGTGGTCGACGATATAGACCGGTGTGGTCGAAGGTATACACTAGTGTGGTCGAAGCCTTAGACCAGTGTGATCGAAGACATAGACTAGTATGGTCGAAATAATCTGGTCGAAGTCATAGACCATTGTGGTTGAAGGCATAGACCAATATGGTCGAAATAATCTAGTCGAAGCTATAAACCATTATGGTCAAAGGCACATACCAGTGTGGTCGAAAATAGTGATCGAATCCTTAGACCAGCATGATCGTAATATACTGATCAAAGTTGTAGACCAGTGTACAATTAGGATCAATAAACACTGCTTAATAACCATTAATTAGCTTTGAATTAGCAGTTACGGGTGGTTTATTACGACAGTTACTAGAGAGTAATTAGACCATAAATAGGATCTAGAGATGTCTACACGAAAGTTGACAATTCATTTCATTTTTCTATCTTCCTATTTGATCAATTGTGCTGAAGAATTGAGCTGTCGAATCAAGCTATCTCTTCTTCTCGGCGTGCACCGGGAAGGAGGGCAAGCGGACATCTGCGAACCATTATTGCAGAGTTCACTTGCACGGGATGGTAATAAGGTTTCTAAGCAGCGCATCTGCGCGACCGCTCTCTGCATTGCATCCTTCGACTACCCGCTTCATTGCGACAACTGCCTCGATCATATTTTTTAGTACTACGACCAGATTATTCTGCTATAATCATATTTTTTGAGTATGTTTAGAAGTGCAATTAGTTGTCTGTTATTGATATCGCTTTATGCATTTCTAGTTATTTATTATTTTTGTGTCGTAATAAAATCTGAAATTAAAATGTTGTCCATATTTTCAACTTTTATAAGGTTATTTCTTAGAAGCCGTCGCTACATTTGAGTCGGAGAGGAACATATTTCAGGTACATCTCAGTATGGATCACGCACAGAGGAGGTCACGAAGCAGGCGTTCTTATAAGCAGCGAGTCTCTACTCTAGTGATTGTCTAATGTGTGATAATGTGTAATTGTTGGGTTGTATTGTTGTAGAATTGCACATATTATGTATTATATAGAAGTAGTTATCAGTTAGTAGTGAATTAGTCACGAGTCAGAAGAATTATATCTTACTTAAGCCTGCACCGTCGTCAAAACTCTGGCGCCGCCACTCCGCATACCAATGCATCAGCCCAGCTCAGATGCATCATAAAGCTATAATATTTGAGTTAGTATATTGTTTCTTACTCGCAGTAACTTGATAAAAACCTCTAAAAAAAGAACCTTGATAAAAAAGTTGAAAACTATGAGAGTATTGCAAAATAAAAACAAAAAAAGAACATGAATATCGAGGAAAAAGCAAAGTAGAAAAAAAACTAAATTTAGACATGTATGCAGTATCCAGCAAGTTGCAGAGCAGTTACTATATACATGGAGCAATCAATTACTGAGGATGGGCCAAATTACGAACTGAGGGCTAGCGCACACAGAAATTTGCGTCCTTACTGCCCCAATTAAAGGCCGTAAACATAACCAAAATGAATTCGGATTTATGTTGTTCTACTGTACAGATCCGAGCCGATCAAAAAAAAAAAAAAGATGGGCAGAATTGCCTACTGACCACTAAACTTCTGTGTCCTTTACCGGTGGATATATAAAAAAACATGGCTGTGCTAGAAGACATTTATTTTTTTGGATTTTGGTCGTAGGGTACTGAGGGGATTATTATATTTTTTCCGGGTGTGAAGAGGAGAGAGAAAGAGAGCAAAAAAAAATCCATTTTGCCATTCGGTCTCCTTCCTCTCGCTCTTCCTCGGACCACCGCCGCCTCGACGACCCTCACCTCCTCTTCGTGTCACCTCCCCCTCACCTCCTCACCATCCCGAACATCGCCACACACCGCTGGTCCCGTCGCTACGCCGTCGCCTCCACCGCGCTGGCGACCGTCCTCCTCACCGCAACCTGGACCTCGCAGTGCAACCCTGTGTCTTCCTCGCGCTGGCACGGCCTCGCCGTCCTCCTCCTCACGCGTGATCACCGGTGCCGTGTGTCGTAGCTAGATGTGGGGTTATAGATAAGCGAGTTCTGGGTGTACACCCTGGCACGCGAGCCTGGTGGCCCTCCTGGTCGCCACCGGGTACATGGTTGGCGTGAAGGCGAGCGCCGCCTCCCCCTCGCCACCGCTGCCGCCTCCTCCTCTTCGTGGCGGCTCCTACTCACCACGGCCATCACCTCCCCCTCGCGATGGCCCCGCCGAGGCTGACCGGAATAGCAACTTGTATTATCAGGGGGCTAATGGGTCAGTATATATACACAAGTACAGGTTACAGATAAGGAAATCAAATAATATCTAGAGTCATACTCTAACACATATATATCTCTAACATATATATCTCTAACACCCCCTTCAAACTCATGGTGGATCAACAACACTGAGTTTGGACAGGTAGAAGCCGTGCTGTACTCGAGTCTGGGCCTTCGTGAATAAACCCGCTATCTGAAGCTCTGAAGGCACATACTGAAGAGCAATCCACAAGACCTCATGAAGGAAGCATCAACACCAATATGCTTGGTGAGCTCATGCTTCACAGGATCACGGGCAATACTGATAGCACCTGTACTGTCTGACAAAAGAGGAGTCGGTGTAGTGGCAGAAACACCAAAATCCTCAAGTAACCACCGTAGCCAAGTAATCTCTGCTGTCAAGAATGCCATAGCTCGCAACTCAGCCTCTGTACTCGAACGAGACACTGCAGTCTGTTTCTTCGTCTTCCAGGCAATGAGAGAAACACCAAGGAAAATACAGTAAGCAGAGATGGACCGCCGATCAGAGGGATCGCTGGCCCAAGTAGCATCCGAATAAGCCTGCAGTTGTAACGAGCTGGAGCGTGGAAAGAAAGACGGCGAGAGATAGTCCCACGAAGGTATCACAGAACTCGAAGAAGGTGGCTATAGTGGACCTAAGTGGGAGTGGAAACGAACTGACTCAGAACATGAACTGGATAAGTGATATCCGGACGAGTAATAGCAAGGTAGACAAGACTCCCAACAAGATGAAGATAGCGAGTCAGATCAGAAAGAGGCTCGCCATCAGAAGGCCGGAGATGAACGTTGAGCTCCATGGGAGTCTCAACAGTACGCTGATCAGTGAGAGAAGCGCGATCAAGAAGATCCTGAATATACTTCTCTTGGGACATAAAGAAACCATCTGGAGTGGAAGTAACCTCAATCCCAAGGAAGTAACGAAGAGGAACAAGATCCGACATAAGGAACTGCTCACTCAGACGAGCCTTGACAAAGGCAATGTACTCAAAATCATCTCCGGTGATGATCATATCATCAACATATAGAATAAAAAGAGTCAGACCACGAGACGAAGTGTGGACAAAAAGAGCTGGATCATGATCACTAGCTGAGAAGCCAGCAGCAGTGACCACAGAGGAGAAACGCTCAAACCAAGCACGAGGGGCTTGTTTAAGGCCATAGAGAGAGCGACGAAGACGACATACCATACCCTCAGGAACAGAATACCCAGGTGGCGGATGCATGTAGACCTCCTCACGCAACTCGCCATTAAGAAAGGCATTCTTTACATCAAGCTGAGAAACGGACCAATGGCGAACAGACGCCACCGAAAGAAGAGTGCGGACAGTGGTCATGTGGGCCACAGGAGCAAAAGTCTCATCGTAGTCACGACCATGCTCCTGCTGGAAGCCACGAGCAACAAGACGCGCCTTATAGCGCTCAAGAGAGCCATCAGAGCGAGTCTTAATCTTATAGACCCACTTACACGTGATGGGACGAGAGTGAGATGAAAAAGGAACAAGATCCCAAGTACCAGTACGCTCGAGAGCAGCAATCTCCTCGGCCATAGCATGCTGCCACTCAGGATGAGTAACAGCATCCCGGTATTAGACGGACTCATGGGTAGCTGCACCAGCAAGACCAAAACGGGTAGGAGGCCGAATCGACCGACGATCGCGGAGACCGTAGCGAGGAGATGATGGCCCATCAGAGGAAAAATAGAGCATCAGGAGAAGATGAAACATCAGGGGAAGATGGTTCATCTGGAAGAGCCTCAATACGAGGTCGACGAGTGTAAAATAGAGTGGGAGGGGCCTGAGAAGCCACAGGCGACAAAGCAGGGGGCGACAACGGCGGAGAGGCCCAGGAGATATATGTGGAGACTCAGTGGGACGAATGGACGAGGGCAAGACATAGATGGGTGTATCTGGAAAGGTCAAAAAAGACAGGGACTCCACAGAGGAAACTGAAGGAGAGGCAGGACGTGGGTAGAAGGGACGAGACTCGTCAAAAGTCACATCCCGAGAAATCCGCATCCGTCGACCAACAGGATCCCAGCACCGATAGCCCTTGTGTTCGGCACTGTATCCCATAAAAACACACTCAATAGACTGAGCGGTAAGTTTGGTGCGTTCTCGAGGTGCAAGGAGAACGTAGCAAATGTAGCCAAACAGACGAAGGGTAGAGTAGTCTGGAGAAAGATCACAGAGACGCTTAACCGGGATCTCACCGAAGAGCGTAAGAGAATTTGGATGTTGACGAGATAGGTGGCAGTAGAAACAGTCTCAGCCCAAAAGTGAGGTGGAATAGAGGCGGCAATCATCAGTGTACGAGCCGTCTCAAGGAGGTGATGATGTTTGCGCTCAGTGACACCATTCTGAACATGAGCACCAGGACAAGAGAACTGAGCGAGAGTGCCCTGCTCAACAAGGAAGTTGCGCAGGTAATGAGAGAGGTACTCGCCAGCAGAGTCAGCATGAAAGACTCGAATAGGAGTGGAGAACTGTGTGCGAACCATAGTGCTAAATTGTTTATAGATAGACAAAATCTCACTACGGGAAGACATAAAGTATATCCAAGTGTGACGAGAGAAGTTATCTATAAAAATGATATAATATCGATGGCCCCCTTTCGAAAGGAAGGGATCCGGACCCCAAACATCTGAATGAATAAGATCAAATGGTCGCTGAGAAACAGACTCACTATGAGAATAGGGAAGCTGAATCTGTTTTCCTAACTTACAGCCCTGACAATCTAAAGATACGTCTCCTGAGACAGACCCCAGAAGACCACGACGGACTAAAGATGACAGACGAGATCCACATAGATGACCAAGACGGTGGTGCCACTGTTGAAAAGAGCTGGTAGACGAAGTGGCGAAGCGAGAGGAGGCGGTGGCGGCGGTGGCGTGGAAGGAAGGTGAAGCGTCAAGCTCCCAGAGACGCTGTGAGTCAAGGCGCCGAGGGCAGAACCAACGAGAGCCCCCGTGTGGCGGTGCTGAACACAACAAGAGTCAGAGTCAAGAATGACCCGACAATCAATGTCGATGTCATCCAAAGCAGAAAGAAGTCGCATGGTTAGGCGAGGAACATGAGCAATGAAGGAACATGAAAAGATGAGTTGCTAAGAGGTCCTCGACCGAGCGAAAGAGAGGTACCATCGTGATAAGCACAGCGGGGAATCAAGAGGTGTAACAAAAGACAGATGGAAGAATCGGAAGTCATGTGAAAAGATGCTCCGGAATCAAGGATCCACGGGGAGGTACCTAACTGTGTAGGAGGTGGTTTCTCAGTGCCCGAAGAGTCAGTCGCAGAACCTGCAGAACCTGTCGAGGAAGAACCTGAAGCGGCAAGTAGGCGTCGAAGTCTGGCTATTTCCTGCTTAGTGAGAGAAAACACGGAAGTAGTCGATGAAGACGTCGATGTAGAAGTACCGGTGCCAGTGCTAGGAGAAGAACGGCGTGAAAGATGCCGCTACTTCTTGTAGCACTGGGACCCAATGTGGTCGACCTTGTCGCAGTAGGAGCAGCGAGAACAGCCACCGCCAGATGGAGGACAGCCACCACCACCTGTGGCAGCCGCTGGAGGAGGCAGTGTACTGAAGCGTGAAGCAGTCGGTGTAGCAGGTGGACGGGCGGCGAGCACGGAGGGAGTGGCATCAGACCAGCACCACTCAGACGAGTCTCCTCTGCACGTATCTCGGTAAGGGCTTCCAGAAGAGTGACACGAGGGTGATGTGCAAGAAGCTGGGCACGCCTCTGCTCGAACTTCGGGGCGAAGGCGAGTAAGGAACTCGTGAACAGCTGAAACTCGGATCGGCGCGTGTACCAGCAACACGAACATGAGCGGCAAACCGGCGGGCGAAGAGAGTCCGATTGGCGCCAGCGGCAAAACTCTGAGCATAGAAGGCGTCAACGATGGCGTCACCTGCGAAGAGAGTGCTCTGGCGAACCAGCAGCGGTGAGGGCATCTCCGGAGGGTTCAGAAGGCCGACAAAAGTGAGTCCACATCTGGATAGCCGAAGAAAATCCCACAACCTCGTAAGAGAGGCGAGATCGGACATCTGGCGATGAAGGCAAGGCGCAGCCGGCGTCGTCGTCGCACCACTAAGTGTAGGTAGTCAAGCGATCCATGTAGAAATCCAGAGCCTCTTAGTAGGCAGAGGTAGCCTTCTCATCAGCAAGGCCAGCTGCCTCAACAGCAGTCTTGTCGGCTGTCGAGGATAGCGCAACAGACGTAGGTTCCGTCGGAGGAGTAGGGCACGGTGGGCAGGTGACATCGCCAGAGATGACGCCCCAGAGACGAAGACCACACATGTGGATGCGCATGTGAGACACGAAGTCAGTGTAATTAACACCGTCGAAGATCACCGGGCAACGAGGGAGAGAAACGATGCCCATTGGTAGGCGGGGCTGGACGGCGCGGCGACCAAGGTAACGTAGTTTAATAGGCGGCCGCTGGACGGCGCGGCGATCGACCGCGTTTTTTCGGCCTGATACTCAACCTTTTAATGGGCCTACCGAACCGGCCGGCGAACCGCTTTGGGGACTAGGGTTCCCCCAGCGTTTGCTTCGGAGCGGTGATGGCAGCCCACACGGGAGCGAGATGCGGGAGGCGGCGGCGGCCCATGCGAGTCGATCGTGGCCGGCCGTGTGGAGGCGGCGACGGCGGCGCCCACGCGAGCGGAGGCGGCGATGGCGGCGGCCCACACGAGTCGATGCAGAGGTTGGCCCGCGTGGAGGTGGCGGCGGCGGCGATCCACGCGAGTGGAGGCGACGACAGCCATCTTGACGCGGGCGGCGGCGCGATGGCGGCCGTTCAAGCGTCGAGTCGCGCGGTCCACGCAGAGCGGGAGGCGGCGGCGGCGACAAAGCGGCAGATAGCGGCGCCCAGCGAGATGCGGAGGCCAGCGCGGGTGTCGGTGATGAGCAGCGTCGCAGCGGGAGAAGATGAAGCCGATGAAGCGGCAGACGGAGTTGCACGAGCGAGAGGGAAGCCGGCGGCGGCGACTAGGAATAGGTAACCCTAATGCTCTGATACCATGTTAGGAATAGCAACTTGTATTATCAGGGGGTCAATAGGCCAGTATATATACACAAGTATAGGTTACAGATAAGGAAACCAAATAATATTTAGAGTCCTACTCTAACATATATATATCTCTAACAGTTGTCACCTCCTCCTCCCAAGCCGAACCACCCGCGGGGCGCCCCTATCCAACCGCCGCCGCCTCCACTGTTTTTGTGTCGCTGCCCACGACGTCCTTTTCTCCTCTTCTCTTCCTCCCTAGCGAACATGTCTGATCTGACCGTGGGCGCCCCTAGTCCACCCGTCCATCCTTCTCCACCGACATCGCCTCCACCCGTCCATCCTTCTCCACCGCCATCGAGCACTTGCGGCCGCCGGTGCAGTCCCCTGTGTTGGTGTTGGTCCACGCGAGGCGCGCACCAAGGAACGCGTTGTGCGTCATTTGGCCAGGCCCAATTGCAGCGAGAAGTTATGTGTTCTTCTTTCACTGATCGTGACCCTACTCGTTATAGAGGAAAGGGTACAGATGTCATTTTGCAGTGCTTCTCTTCCTAAAACAACGAATAATAATCGTCTTCATGTTCTACTGTCAAAATCCATAAAATTTGAGTGTCTTCCGGTAAAGTCACGGTTTTTTAATGGCCGTCGGCGTAGAACACAAAAGTTAAGTAATTTGTAGCCAATTTTGAAAGGGAAAAGGAAAAGGAAAAGAAAAAGAAAAAGAAAAAGAAAAGAAGAGCGAAGGCCGACTTGCGAACTCGATTCAGGAGCTAGGGTTTAGGCTTTTTGTAGGGGAGCGAGACGGGGAAGGGAGCAGGCGGCGGCGGCGGCCATGGCGGCGGAGGAGGATATAGCGGTGAAGGAGCCGCTGGATCTGATACGGCTCAGCCTCGACGAGCGCATCTACGTCAAGCTCCGCTCCGAGCGCGAGCTCCGCGGCAAGCTCCATGTACGGCTCCTCGTCTTTCTTCGTAATTCCTGCTGGGAGTGCTAGTGATCTGGTAGCTTTCGTTGTCTAGGCGTGGATGAGATTTTTTTTTCTGTGGCCTGTACATGGTTGGGCTTGGTCATTTACTCATTGGTCGTAGTAGCTATTAATATATAAGAAACGAGTTGTTCTGGGCTGTAAGTTGAAATTTGGATGACTTCTTGTTAAATTGTAGACACTGGAACCATTTTTTTTAGAGCCTTATCTGAAATTTTTTTGCTTTCCCTTCTATTGGATATATATGTGAATAGAGTTTGCCTTCGGCTACCCTCATTCACTGGAACGGTGCATATCTTGATTACATCTGTTCTCTTTTAATGCAACACAATCTATCATTGTATCCATCAAGAATAATCACTTACTTCAGATAAAGTTTAACATATTGTTTTGAAAGCTTTCTTGGTTAGTAAAGTCAAGAGTTCTTGCAATGTAGTTTTGCGTTGCTTAGCAATATGTAGCATCTTAATAGCAATGCCATCACAACATTTCAATATAAGACTTCAGGTTGCTTAACAGAGCATTCCTTAATTTGGACATTATCCTTAAGGTACTAGTTATGTTCTCTGTATCTTTGCAGATCGTATATATCCCATATTGATCATTTTGTTGATTCATCACCAGTTACAATGTTATACTTGTATGGGTTGTATGAAGCTGCACCCTGGGTTGTAGTCTTGATATAGGATGCATTGTTATTCAATTGTAACAGTTTGGAAATTTGACATGTGACTCTAGATTTTTCAATCAAAGTGGTCATTACTTGAGATTCTGGTTTTTAAGTTGCCTTTCTTCTTCCTTTGATCCAGGCGTATGATCAGCATCTCAATATGATACTTGGAGATGTAGAAGAGATAATGACTACTGTTGAAATTGATGATGAGACTTATGAGGAGATTGTTCGTGTAAGTATTTTCTTGTTCCTAAAACTTTCAACTATACACTTGTGTCAGTTTCTTCAACTGTCAACTCACTTTAAACATGTTTAGAGCCCCTTTGGAGTGAGGGTTTGGCACAGCCCCATAAAATCCTAACATGTTTTTTTTGTGAACTGCACCATTACAGTGACGCTGCTTAACATGAACCCATTCATGATTGCATAGTACCGTGTAATTGTTTTATGTGTTTATTAATTGTTAGTCATCTTAACTGCTCACATTGCGAGGGTGTCATTTGTGTTAGATTGGGCAACCGTAGCACCAATAATTTTGTTTTCACAACCAGGGTTCTGAACTTGTTTACTGATACTTTCTGCCATGGATGTCTCTTATGTTACAGAGGCCGCAATATCCAGAGAGAAACTAAGAAACCGGATACATTTTGTGTCTCTTGTCACAATGAATGCTTTACAGTATGTATGCAATAATCCTTTTATTTTTAGTACAAAATTTTCAGTAAATCATGTTTCTTGTTTGCTTTATCTGGTTAACTTGTTATTCTTTATTTTTATAAACTTTATGAATTCTGCGTGATTATTGTTTCCAATGTTTTGGGGGTAATTTGAAACGACAATACAAAATGTTGTCAGATGCTTCTAACTGGTGATGTGTGATAACTCGCTGTTCCGATGTGCTCACTACCCCGTTGTGTTTCCAGACCACCAGACGCACTATCCCCTTCCTTTTTGTCCGAGGAGATGGTGTGATACTGGTTTCTCCGCCCTTGCGAACTGCATGAAGTCGGGATGGAGCATTCTGCCATTCTATCAGCATTGGCAGCAACGTGTATTGATGATGAGCAGTAGATGACCTTTTCTGGTGTATTACTGGATTCTGGGACATCTCATAGGCTTAGCCATGAATACAGAAAACTGTACTAAACGATTATTTGTATAAATTGGTCTGATTCTGGTACCAGTTTCTCCATACTTGAATTAACCATCCATTTTCAACACCTTTGACTTATGGTATCGACAATTACTGTGTGTTCACAGTTCACAAGCAGTGCGGCAAATGCTGTGTGGACTGTCTGACAATGGTTCTCACTTCGCAATGTGAAGGTAGCCAAGCAGACCATAGTCGGGTGGGTTACTCCTTCCAACTCTGCGAAACTCCCCAAAATTGACACTGATTAATCTGATCCTGATCCTTGCCATGTTGTCTCGGAACTCCGAGATTTACTCTACTCGTGTGCTAACAATTGGGGCTACCTCGAAACCACCCCTCTTAGTGCTTGTCGGTGTTTGGGGGCAGAAATGTAAATCCACCAACCCCAATCGGCAGGCATTACCACAGCGTGTGCCACATTGATTAACATGTGCATCACGACCTCTAGATAATTCTGCCTCGCCTCCACCCTTTTTCAGAGCATGATTGGCAATGGCGCAAAGCTGTATGCAAGAGCGCAGGAGATTCACATATCACGACGCGATCGCGGAGTAGCGTTCTGCGTTGCCAGTTTCTTCCACTTCTCCTTTCCCCGCGAGCCGCGCCACCTTTCGGGGGCATTGGAATCTGATAACGACACGACCAGCTCGAAACTCGGGCACAGCCAACGTGCGGCGCGGGGAAACTTCCCGCTTCCACCCCGGCGCTGCATCGTCACCGCACCCCTGTTCCCACCACCAACCCACCGCACCACTCCCCCGCCTCGCATCTATATATGCACACCGCGCCACGAGCGTTGCGGTCGTCCAGCGCCGATCGATCGAGCAACGCGCACGCAGATACGCAGCGCAAGAGCTCGGAAGTGATCCGTGCCTTGGGAATCGAATTCTTGTTGTTTCTGATAGAGCGAAATGAGCTGGGAGAACGGAGCCAATGGGCACGCCGCCGAGGAGCAGGAGCTGGAGCAGAAGCGGCCGGCGCCGCGGCTGAACGAGAGGATCCTCTCGTCGCTGTCGCGGAGGTCCGTCGCCGCCCACCCCTGGCACGATCTTGAGATCGGTGAGTAGCCCCCGCGAAACTTTGTAGCTCAGACAGAATTCAGATCCAAAGCCGTTGGAGTTGCAGTGCTGATGGGGGACAACTTGTTCATGATGCAGGTCCTGGAGCTCCTGCCGTGTTCAACGTTGTAAGTATCTCCTTCCCATAACGCCGATGTCCAATGGCAGATGCATAATTTAACTCGCATGGATGAGATATATCTTGCAATTTTCATGATTGGTTTTCACTTTGGCATCTGAATTCTGAAGCAAGTCGTTGCAATGGATCCATGGAACAGGTAGTGGAGATCAACAAGGGGAGCAAGGTGAAGTACGAGCTCGACAAGAAAACAGGGCTCATCAAGGTCTGCAGTGACTCATCCGCACCAGCGCATTTGCTGCTCTCTAAAACTTTCTCTTCTTTCATGATCATATAGATCCGTCTGATATATTCCCCGTACGCTGAAACCTTGCCAGGTCGATCGGATTCTGTACTCCTCTGTGGTCTACCCTCACAATTACGGCTTCATTCCGCGAACCCTTTGCGAAGACAACGACCCCATGGATGTCCTAGTCCTCATGCAGGTGAACTGATACTTTCAGCAGGATTGGCGTAATTCTGTGCAAAGCTCATAGTTCTGTAATGTATTTTTCTAACAATCAACAACTGCATGTTATATGTAACCAGGAACCAGTTCTCCCCGGCTCCTTCCTCCGAGCCAGGGCCATCGGTCTCATGCCTATGATAGATCAGGTAGGCAAATCGATCCTTCCATCTCTGTAGAAGTCAAATTTTGCTTTATGTAAGTATCAGGATCAAGCTTACAAACAGTCCACTGCATCTTTTGGAACAGGGAGAGAAAGATGACAAGATCATTGCTGTCTGTGCCGATGATCCCGAGTACCGCCATTACAATGATCTCAGCGAGCTTTCTCCGCATCGCCTTCAGGAGATCCGGTGTTTCTTTGAAGACTGTATGCCTGCTGTCTCAGTTCATATAGTTTCTCCTTTTTTTTAAGTATCTTTGCCTCAATTGTGTGGTTATTGATCAAATCTTTCAGATAAGAAGAATGAGAACAAGGAGGTGGCTGTGAATGATTTCTTGCCCGCTACTGCTGCTCGTGATGCGATCCAGTACTCCATGTAAGTTATGAATTTCTGTCGTACTCCAAATTTGTAATTTGTTAATCTGTGTTATTATCTGGATCAGTAGATAGTATATCACAGATACATTCTTGGACCATTTACATACATCATATACAACAACATAATATATTACATGACAGTGCGTGTGGCCCACTATTTTACAAAAGGGGCACGAATGCCACAACATTACATAAGAGATAAATACAGAAGCAAAGGAAGTAGTTAATCCATTCACTTTGCCCACAAGTAAGCGACTGGGGTCCAGTCTAAACTTCATCATCTTCACCACCGTCTGGTCCAACAGCCACGAAGTAGTCGTATGGGTCTTGATTCTGAAAGATTATATTGGACGATCATGAGTACACAATCATACTTGCGAGCCAACACACAATGCAGTTTATTATAGATACAAGACTAGTCAAGGAAAGTCCAGAGTTCTTTTATTTGCCCAAAGCTAAGTTTGAACTAGATTCAGTAGTAGAAAATCCTAAGACTTAGCATTTTTACCAACATATTTTATAAACTGAGTTTTTATTTGTAAAATACTAGTGGAGATCCCATCTCCTATACTATTGAATGGCTCCGTCCACCCAATGCTCAGGCTATCCCGTATTTACCATTGGTCCCGGACCAGACTTTCTCAAATCCCTGGGGTCCCAACCCATCTTTCCATTCCACACCCACACACAAATGGTTTTATGAAAAATGAAAGCTAGTTCAAGCGGGTTCCCGGCACCGCTCTTGACTGTGAGCACGACTATCTAGATAGTTTTCTAACTCTGCAAAGTTCGTACACTTTACCCACAAGAGATATTCAACTTATAATATCTCATATACACTTCCGTAGGTGTGCGACTAAGTTAATTATCACAAGGCCTTTACAATACCCTCCCCAATGCAACCCCACATCGCTAGGCATCACCTCCTTGGGCCGTGCCCCGGGAGGTCCCCATTTGCTTCGTGTAGCTTTCCTGTGACTACTACCCATACACACACTACACATCCACCAATGGCGAGGTTGCAATGAGGCGAACAAATTAGTTAGTACTAGCCGTGTGGTCGTACTATTTTTACACGAGAGGTCATCACAAGAACTCGGTCCTTTATTGACTTGACGGTACATCCACATACCTCACCTTTGTGCATCACCAGCATCAGCCACTCTTTCTAGCCGCCCAAGTCGAAAACTATTTTTCAGGTTTTCCTTTGTTTTTTTAATAACCTTTAATCTAACATACCAGCCAGGCTCCAGCCTCGACTGCCAAAATCCAGTTTTCATGTTTTGAATGATTATTGTCGAAAAATTTAATGCTCGTATGACAATGTATCTAAGCAAGACTAAGCATGCCACTTAGATACTGACTTATTAACTAGTATGTGAACCATTAATTCTAGGGTGACAAATGATAGTATCCAAGTTCAAGGATTGGAAGTTTATACACAGCTATCATTAAAGCATTAACTATGAACTAGACCAATATAGTTTGCAAAGACTAGGTGCAATATGATCAAAGTGTTGACTCACCATGGTCGAGGTACTACTGCTCTTGCTCTTAGTCTGGTAGAGGGTCTTCGGGAGCTTCCGACTCTATACACACAAAATTTAACCAATAACTCAAATAAGCACAAATGACTTCAGGTTGCATTCAAAAATCCAAATGAACTCCAAATTGGAGTGTCTTCGGTTTAGTTGAGAAGATTTAGTTAGTTTCTGATTTTCATTACCGCGTTCGGTGTTGGACAAAGAATTCGAGTAGATAACGTAAGTTGTTTCCAAGACAGTTGCTAGCCGTATATGAGTTCTTGGTTTCGAGTATTGTTCATTGTTTCGACTGCGTGGTCAGAGGGGGTTTCGACTACCTGGTCAAAAGGGGGTTTCGAGTACTGTTCATTGTTTCAAGCATTGTTCATCGTTTCGACTACCTGGTCGAAATGGGTTCGACTACCTAGTCGAAAGGGGTTTTGAGTACTGTTTATTGTTTCAAGTACTGTTCATCGTTTCGACTACCTGGTCGGAATGGGTTTCGACTAACTAGTCGAAGGGGTTTCGACTAACTGGCCGGAGGGGGTTTCGACTCCATGGTCGGAGGGAGTTTCGACTACATGGTCGGAAGAAGGTTCGACTTCCTGGAGGTTCGACTATATTCCAGGCGGAAGGATGTGCGACTACCTGGTCGGAAGGAGGTCTAACTACATTCCAAGCGGAAGGAGGTTCGACCACCTAGAGGTTCGACTATATTCCAGGTAGAAGGATGTGCGGCTACCTGGTTGAAAGGAGGTCCGACTACATTCCAAGCAGAAGGAGCTTTGACCACCTGGAGGTTCAGCTATAATTTGGGTTTGCAATGCATTCGTCGTTCCGGCAATGCTTCGCGCAATTAGAGTAAATATGAGCATCTAGTGTCCACTAGGAATGTACTGGTATGACGCTGAGGAAACGAGCTAGTCGGAGATGGTCTGGCGATGGTGGTTAGCGACGACAGGAGAAGCTCCAAGCAGTGGTGATGGCCGACAAGGTCAATTCGACTGCTTGGGCTACTCTAGTCGGAGGGGAGGAAGAGCGAGGTCGGCGGCAGCTCCTGTGAATAAAGAATGTAATCAGTTGAGGGGAAACGTCTCTTGGGTCATGGAATATGAGTTGACACATTTAATTAGGGAAGAGCTTCACTGATGGGTGTTAATGCTGATGGTGACGCTGTGGTGGCGCTCGGCCAAAGCGAGCACTCAAGTCTTACCTGGAGCTCAAGCTCGTTTGAGGGATGGAGGAGGGGGGATTAGCACTTGTGGCGAGGAAAGACAATGAGGGGGCTTGGGCCTGCTATTTATAGCTGCTTGGGCGGAGGTCGCCCGAGAGCATGCGTTGTATGCGGCACAGCTCAGTACTAAGGAGTGATTGGCGATTTTGACAGAGTCGGCAGCATAGTGCAGCCGGTGCGACGGGTTGAGCGATGGCGAGTAATGGTCGAGCGACAGTAGTCGCCAACGCTCATGCCTTGTCATGTCGTAGCATCCGAACTCGGCAGGTGTTGTCGCCGAGTGGGGGAGAGAGACGCACAGACTCTGGTCCACTCGGAAAACCAGGACCGAGGAGCGGTGTCGGCTGCACCGATTCGGCTAGTCACTAGTCCGAGGAACAATAACCAGGGAAGAGTAGAAGGGTGGTATGGCGATGCACTCGGAGAGGGAAGGAAACTGCTGAGGCCGAACCGAGGTGGTTCGGTGGCAACCCAGGTGGCTTGAGGTGATTCAGGCCGGTTGTCAGAGGAGTATTAGACGGAGAAGAAAAGATCAGGAAAAAGCCTAAGATAATGAAAAGGGACTTGGCCTTCAAGAAATTCTCATGTGAAGATAGTTCATAATCTAATATTTGCTGAACAATTCTAGTCGGTTCTTGAACATTACTCTTATTCTAGGGTTTATACTTCATGTAATTTTCCAAAGGGCAATGGCTCTTGTGTCTTTGCTACTTCTGATACTAGCGTCTATGTTTTAGTGTTTTCTTGTGTCGGCAAAGGAGAAAATATAGTTCAAATAATTCTCAATAATACTGACAAAAAAAGGATGGTAACAGATAACACATGAAAAGTTTTAAAAATATCATATTTTTGCATTCAGGTATTTTTAGGGTGTTAGGACCATTTTGGAGGATGATATGTATAGTCTTATAAAATTGGAGACTGAAGGGGGTTGGTATTAACATAAATTGCTTTAACTCTTTGCAGGGACTTGTATGCGCAATACATTATGCAGAGCTTGCGTCGGTAGAGCGTGTCCCATTTTCCCTTCACCTGGCCTTCTATGATATAAAGCAAAGAACATTCCATCAGAACATGCGAGATATGATGGGCAACCAAGTTACATAAGTCTTTATTTCTGCATTCTTTTTTGCATTATTCTGTATTAGCCATCTTTTCCCAGCGATGTATTAGTCTTTATTTTTTTTGAGACAACGTGAGTCTGTATTTCTATGTGGAAATTTGTCTCGAAGAAGTTGTGGTTTGGTTCATGTACTTCCCTTTACAGTTCTTACTGGAACAAACAAATAATATGGTAATCTGTGTTATTTTGGTATTTGGTTGAGTTGTTCTTGCCTGATGTCTGGCACAATAGCTGACTGAAAATCTCCTATCTGTTGAGCAACAAAGTAATCTTGTACTAACTGCCAGGATCACCTTCAGGTACAATGAGCCAAGAATTGGTTGCAGACTTGCATTAACATCTTCACTCTGATGCAATGCAACACTAAGATATATAATTTGGGAAATCATAAGACTCATGAATTGATACATTCTAACAGTATTTCCCATGAGGAGATTGAAAATTTTATCTCTACACTGCTTGTCGTGCCAGATTCTTGAGAAATAGATAGATTGGTTCATAACATTAGGACATGATGCGGCTGGTAACATAAAAACTCAAAAACAAGTTGAGAACAGGTTTTGAGCAGCAAGCAGGTTCCCAATGTTGTTTCTTGAGGGACTTTTTGGTAATTTATCATTTGAGAAAAGGATAAATGAAAAAAAGGAAAATGAAAGGGGCCTACTTGTCATAGGATTGAGGGGGTGGATAAGGTCATGTGACATGTACTTCAACTGGGAGCATAGAAGGGCTTCGGGACCTTTTTGGTCCTGGCCTTCTCGGCTGGGAGCGGTCGTCGTGGGTGACGTGGTCATCGCGAGCGGCTCGGGCAATTTGGGCTCTAGTTTGTTGGCAGCAGTTGCTCACTCACCTCCTATAACTTGGCCGGCTCTCCCTTTTCTGTTTTTCTACCTGAAAAGAAATTAAAACATGTGATTTTCCCCTTTTTGGTTCGACCGCTTTCGAATCTTTCTGGGCTTCGGTTTTGGAAGATCTTGGAGCCTGTGTACCACCTCAGCTTATCTTTCTTGCTGGTGGTGAGCTCTTGATTTTCCTTATGGTTGACTCTGGATTGAGATTTGAGGAGGAAGAGGACTACAGAACCTTCGGTTAATTGGTGCTCAGTTGGTGTTTTCCGGCCGGAGCACTTATTTGTGATTCTTGTGCGGCATCCTCCCGGCTTCCTCATCTTCGCCCTTGGTGTGACCCGTGGGTGGAGTTCGGCACTATATCTCTGTTGACCTCGTCCTTCACCGCACCACGGTAGGGCGCTAGGTTTTCTGGGACATCGTCTATCGACGTGCCTTGCCGGTTCATCTCGTTGGCTTTGAGTGCCTTCGGCTATGTGAGTATTCCTATATTACGTTTGTGCATCACTTTGGCTATATACCTATGTGCTGGATTGGCTTCAAAGTCTGTATTTGATTGCACACTGAGAGATAGCAAAGTGGTTTTGTGGGCTCGGTTGATCAGCTTTGTGATGAATGTCAAATCTGAATTCAATTTGATAATTGGAAACAATCTTGAGCTAAAACTTTTGTTTTCTGTTGTCAGGTTTAATTTGTAGCTTAATTCCTTTTGGTTGTCAATTATGCATAGTTCAGATTATCCTTGTATGAGATAGTTGATTATATGTGATGTACTTCGTAGTTATTCTCAATCTGGATAAGGCTTATTGCTGAAATATTCTTGTGAATTATCTTGAATTCATTGTTGAGTTGTTCTGTTTTCATAACAGATTACATACTATTTTCATGGTGGATTTATTCACTCTGATAGTCTGTTGATAATCTGTGAACTAAAAGTTTAATTTGCTACTTTGAGGTAAATTTGACATTCTGTAGGAAAGCTTTAGGTTGAGCTCAAGATCTGTTTTATAATTGTCAAACTTGATTAGTGAGGAGATATTGGCTGATGTGCTATGATAGTGATGAGGACATCCCTACTATGGATACAGCCGCACCTACACATACAACTCATCCACTACAAGAACCTCTTACCCGAGCTCGTGCTCGCCAACTTAATTATCATGTGAATTCGTTCCTATGTTTATATATTACTGAGAATAAACCGCTACCTAATGCAAGTGATTTAATTGTACTTAGGAACATGGGAACAGATCAAGGAGAGGCTTTTGGAGTCATGGACATGCATGGAAGACATAATGAAGGTCACCACGTCACTTTGTGTCCGTGTCAAGCAAGAGTTCGAGTTGGGGGCTCGTTCTGGATTCGAATTCGGACTGCTGCGATAGTACTAAGTTCAAACAGTCGTAACTTCTTCATACGGACTCCGTTTGGGGTGATTCTGGACTTCATGGAAAGCTTATCAAGTCTACTTTCCAACGGATCCAAGATCATCATCAAACTCCATCCGAGTCGGCCACAATCATCAAAAGAGTCCACATCTATTTCTAAGTCCGAGTCAAGCGGTGTCTGCGTCACCTCCACTTGGGCCTATGGGCCTTGTAACCCTAGGGTGTGCGCCCACACTACCGCCGCCACCCCGGCCGTCTCCTATATAGGAGCCGCCATCTCCTTTTTCTAGAACTTGGATTTCGTTTGATTAGTTTCTCCATTGTGAAAACTCGTTCTTCGCTTGTGTCGACTAGACCAGCCGTAAAGGACCTCTGCGGAATCCCACCTTACGAACTCAATCATATATTTGCAATTCGATTGCTTTTACCTTGTTCTTGCTTGTTCTTGATTGCTTGCGAGGAATTGATCCTCGTGATCAGTCAGCGGGTCTTTGCACGGTTGATAACGACAGTGGTTAGTTGATTGCTTGGTTCGTGCGTCTTTGCGCTCGAGCTGGATCGTGAGAGTTGACCATCATCCAATCGAATTTACCCTCTCACCGAAAGATCGGGACAACATAGTATATCAAGTGGTATCGAGCTACAGTTCATCGGTGAGTCTCGATTTTCATACCTAGAGTCGAGAAAATTGCCAAAAAATCGCATCTACCATCCATACCGAGCCCTTTGAGCCTCGCAATTTTTTCTTTTGATTGCATTACATTGTTGAACTTTCGGTTGCATCGTTGTGTCTTTTCTTTGGTCTTAGAGTCTAGTTCCTTTAGAGTTTCGAGTTCTGTTCACGTTTGGTCTCACCGCTGCAGTTGAGTTCGACAGACCATCTAGGGAGGCTTTGCCCTTTCTGATCTCGGAAAAGGAAACCTTGCCCAATTCGGAGGCAAGAAAAAGCAGCGTGGTGACCGCAAAAAAAGAGAGAAAAAAAAGAGAAAAAAAAGCAGAGAAGACAAAAAAAAAGCGCACACAACTTTTGCATACGACCTCCGAGTATTTTATCAAACGCGTCGCCCGGACGTCTGTGAAAACTTCGACCCCGAAAAACGTCGTTTAGGGCATCAAAACAGGCCCGCAAACAGCCGCAAACCGAGAAAAATTCAAGTTTCTCGAATTTGCTCAAAATTGATGAGCCCTTTTACAAGTGATTCTAAGGTTCCGCGAAGAGCGGCATCCTTTTGAGCCTCCAAACTCCGTGTGCGACGTTCTCCAGTTCTGTAGCGCCGTGTTTTCGTTTGTGTTCTAGGCTCGCGTCTCTAGTACGGTCTAGCCTAGGACCAGCAACTAACCGGCGTTGAGCGATTTTTCACTTACATTCACCGAGTCGATTATTGCTAATCCTTGCTACCATATTGAAGCCTAGAGCTCCACTTCCTACTAACTCGGCGAGTTACATTCCTTGTAATCGTTGTGCTAATCGCAAGTGAGATTATCACGAACCGACCACCGGTTGTGCCACCTCCTTCTTTGCGTTGGTAAGAGCTTGTAAGAACACAGTAAGGCATTGTGAGAGTGACTTGTGAAACTCAAAGAACCTAGTAGTTCATAGAGATATATACCTTTGTGATTTGTTCTTTTCTTTGATACTAACAATGGCGAGTTCATGGTCACAAGGGAGAATAGCATGCCCAATGTTGAGGATCGCCTCTCACGCCTCATACGAAAGACATCATGCGACAATTTGCACACTTATTGAGTCAACATTGAGGCGTCTTGAGGCGGTTCTAGATCGCACCAATGACGGTCTTGCTGCGATTGTTACGTGTGGAGCAGCTAGAGAGAGCTCCACCTCCTGCCGCTGCTTGTCGGCGTTGCACCACCACGCGTAACACATCCGTTGCTAGCTCATTGGCGATGAGATAGAAGATGAAGTGAACCCATATGTTCGCGACACTGAGTCCGATGGTGGTTTCAATCCCGGCAATGGTCGTGATCATCGGCAGCGACACGTCAATCGACAAGGTATGCGAAGAGACCCACCACGTGAGGTACATGATCGTAATGATGCACTTGGTAAAATTAAATTCACTATGCCTCCTTTTCTTTGGAAAATATGATCCCGATGCTTACCTCACATGGGAGTTAGTCGTAGACCAAAAATTTGCTTGCCATGAATTTCTGAAAATAAAAGGTTAGAAATTTGCTACTAGTGAGTTCACCGACTTTGCATCTATATGGTGGAATGAATTGTGCCAGTAATGAACAAAACATACCTAGAACATGGAATGCTATGAAGAGAGCTATGAGAGCTAGATTTGTGCGTTCATATTATTCTCGTGATTTCTTGAATAAATTACAACGTTTAAGACAAGGTAATGTCTGATGAAGACTACTATCAAGAATTGCAAACCGGTATGTTACGTTGTGGTTTAGAAGAAATCGAAGATGCTAGAATGGCTAGATTTTTAGGAGGGCTTAAGGGACATTCGGGACATTCTAGATTATAAGGAGTATAATTCTATCACCCGTCATTCCATCTTGCTTGTAAAGTGAGCGTGAAGTCAGGGAAGACAGTCTCACTCCGAGGCTCTTTGGAGTTTCTTTTGCGGTAGGCAAAATCAGTGCGATCATGCAGGCAGGCACCATCCTGCTGTCCTGCGGTGGCCGTCCTCCCCCCTCTGGTCATGGGCGACTAGCAAGCACCACTCCCGAGCCTCCGGCGTAAGGAAATCAACCGGTTCAGCAAGCTCGGGGCTCTACCTCGGTTGCTTCCACCGGCGACGCGAGACATACAATGCCATCATTGCAAAGGCTTGGGCACATAATGAGAGATTGCCCAAATCAGCGGGCACTTCTTGTTAGAGATGATGGTGAGTATACTTCATCCGATGATATTGATGAAGAACATTCATTGCTTATAAGCGACCCGCGGTGAGCAATTTGAACCCGAACATGACGAAGAACATTTTGGAGCTGAAACAAGTGATAAATTTTTGAGCATAATTGTGAAGCGTGTCCTCAGTGCTCAAATGGAGCGTGCTGAACAGAATCAACGCCACAATCTGTTTCAAACAAAATTTGTGGTCAATGAGCGTTCTTGTCGTGTGATTATTGATGGAGGAAGTTGCAATAATTTGGCTAGCATTGATATGGTTGACAAGCTTGCCTTGATCACACAACAACACCCTCGTCCTTACCACATTCAATGGTTTAATTCATGTGGTAAGCTGAAGGTAACTCGCATTGTCAGAGTACACTTTTCTATTGGCTCATATCGTGATTTTGCTGATTGCGATGTCGTACCTATGCAAGCATGTTCATTACTGCTAGGTAGACCATGGCAATATGATAATGACTTTGTGCATCATGTAGGACTAATCAATATACTCTCATGTCTAAAGGAAAGCGAATGACATTGCTACCCATGTCTCGAAGCAATTTTAAAAGATGAATTAGAAAGAGTGGATAGAGATAAAGAGAGTAGCAAAGCTGAAAATCAGATTGTAGCTAAGGAACTTGCATTGCATAAGAAGAAGCAACCTCGTGCTAAGGAAGGTGAAATTAGATTGAATGGTTGCATTTTGTTAGCTACCAAGTCCGATATGAGTGAGGTAGAAGTGGTAATTCGTTGCTATGCTTTGGTGTGCAAAGTAACTTTGTTTTCATTTGAGGATATGCCCCCTCTTTGCCTCCTGCATTACTCACCTTTTGCGGAGTATGGCGATGTATTTTCAAGTGAGATACCAGGGCTACCTCCAATTAGGGTATTGAACATCGATTGACTTGATCCCGTGAGCTTCACTACCCAACCGCGGCGCCATACCATACAAACCCGGAGGAGACTAAGGAGATTGAGCGTCAAGTGTAAGACTTGCTTGACAAAGGGTGCGACGCTGCGAGCCTTAGTCCATGTCTTTGTTCTGTACTTTTGGTTCCAAAGAAAGATGGTTCATGGCGTATGTGTGTTGATTGTAGAGCTATCAATAACATTACAATTAGATATCGTCATCCTATTCCTAGGTTAGGCGACATGTTTGATGAATTAAGTGGCTCTATTTTATTTTCTAAAGTTGACTTGCGTAGTGGATATCACCAAATTCGCATGAAATTAGGAGATGAATGGAAAACAGCTCAAAACTAAGTTCGGTTTGTATGAGTGGTTAGTGATGCCTTTCGGTTTAACTAATGCACCTAGTACTTTCATGAGATTGATGAGCGAAGTATTGCGTACTTTCATTGGTAAATTTGTGGTGGTTTATTTTGATGATATATTGATATATAGCAAATCGTTAGAGCAACATCATGACCATTTACGTCTTGTTTTTAATGCTTTACGTGATGCACGTTTATTCGGTAACCTTGAGAAGTGCACCTTTTGCACCGATAGAGTCGCGTTCTTGGCTATGTTGTTACTCCACGAGGAATTGAAGTTGATCAAGCTAAGGTTGAAGCAATACGAGTTGGCCGACTCTAACACGGTCCACACAAAGCGAAGCTTTTAGGGTGGTGGATTTTATCTCCGCTTCGTGAAGGATTTTAGCACAATCGTTGCACCATTGAATGAGCTCACTAAGAAGGGCGTGCTATTTGTGTGGAGCGCCGCACAGGAGAACGCATTCACCACACTGAAAGATAAGTTAACATATGCACCCCTACTCCAACTCCCTGATTTTAATAAAACTTTTGAACTAGAATGTGATGCTAGCGGAATTGGTTTAGGTGGCGTGTTGTTACAAGAAGGTAAATCGATAGCATACTTGGTGAGAAGTTGAGTGGGCCTAGTCGAACTATTCTACTTATGATAAGGAATTATATGCACTATTTGAACTTTAGAAACTTGCCAACACTATTTATGGCCCAAAGAATTTGTTATACATTCTGATCATGAATCTTTAAAGCATATTCGAAGTCAAAGTAAACTAAATCGTAGACACGCAAGGTGGGTTGAGTTTATTGAGTCTTTTCCTTATATCATAAAACATAAGAAGGGAAAGGAGAATGTTATTCTTGATGCTTTGTCTAGGAGATATACCATGCTTTCACAACATGACTTTAAAATTTTTGGATTAGAGACCATTAAAGAGCAATATGTGCATGATCTTGATTTTACAGATGTCTTGTTGAATTGTAAAGAAGGGAAAACGTGGAACAAATTTATCATTAATGATGGGTTTGTGTTTCGAGCTAACAAGCTATGCATCCCAGCTAGCTCTGTTCGTTTGTTGTTGTTACAGGAAGCGCATGGAGGCGGGCTGATGGGACACTTTGGCGTGAAGAAAACAGAGGATATACTTGCTGATCATTTCTTTTGGCCAAAGATGAGGCGGACGTCGAGCGCTATGTTGCTCATTGCACTACATGTCAAAGAGCTAAGTCACGACTTAATCCTCATGGTTTATACATGCCTCTACATGCTCCTAGCGTTCCATGGGAAGATATTTGATGGACTTTGTTTTAGGATTGCCTAGAACACAAAGGGAGAGATAGCATATTCGTAGTTGTTGATCGATTTTCCAAGATGGCTCATTTTATACCATGTCATAAGAGCAATGATCTGCCCATATTCTTTGATTTATTCTTTCGTGAAGTTGTTCGATTACATGGTGTACCTAATACTATAGTTTCAGATCGTGATGCCAAATTTCTTAGCCATTTTGGCGAACTTTATGGGCTAAATTGGGGACTAAGTCGTTATTTTCTACTACTTGTCATCCCTAAACCGATGGACAAACCGAAGTTGTGAATAGAACATTATCTACAAAGCTTAGGGTGTGTTGAAAAAGAATTTAAAAATGTGGGAAGAATGCTTGCCTCATATTGAGTTTGCTTATAATCGTTAGTGCATTCTACTACCAAGATGTGCCCTTTTGAGGTTGTTTATGGTTTTATGCCTCGTGCTCCTATTGATTTAATGCTTCTTCCATCTTCTGAGAAATTGAATTTTGATGCTAAACAACGTGCTGAATTGATTTTAAAAATGCATGAGACAACCAAGGAGAATATAGAGCGCATGAATGCTAAATATAAACTTCTTTGGCAAATCGGGGAGGAAACATCTAACTTTTGAACCAGGTGATCTTGTTTGGTTGCACTTGAGAAAAGATAGGTTCCCTGAATTGAGAAAGTCAAAATTGATGCCTAGAGTGATGGCCCTTTCAAAGTGTTAAAAAAGATTAATGATAATGCATACAAGCTTGAACTTGCCTGCAGATTTTGGGGTTAGTCCCACATTTAACATTGCAGATTTGAAGCCATACTTGGGAGAAGAGGACGTGCTTGAGTCGAGGGCGACTCAAATGCAAGAAGGAGAGGATGATGAGGACATCCCTACTATGGATACAGCCGCACCTACACATACAACTCATCCACTACAAGGACCTCTTACCCGAGCTCGTGCTCGCCAACTTAATTATCAGGTGAATTCGTTCCTATGTTTATATATTACTGAGAATAAACCGCTACCTAATGCAAGTGATTTAATTGTACTTAGGAACATGGGAACAGATCAAGGAGAGGCTTTTGGAGTCATGGACATGCATGGAAGACATAATGAAGGTCACCACGTCACTTTGTGTCCGTGTCAAGCAAGAGTTCGAGTTGGGCTCGTTCTGGATTCGAATTCGGACTGCTGCGATAGTACTAAGTTCAAACAGTCGTAACTTCTTCATACGGACTCCGTTTGGGGTGATTCTGGACTTCATGGAAAGCTTATCAAGTCTACTTTCCAACGGATCCAAGATCATCATCAAACTCCATCTGAGTCGGCCACAATCATCAAAAGAGTCCACGTCTATTTCTAAGTCCGAGTCAAACGGGTGCTGCGTCACCTCCACTTGGGCCCATGGGCCTTGTAACCCTAGGCGTGCGCCCACTTCGCTGGTCGCCACCCCGGCCGTCTCCCCTATATAGGAGCCGCCATCTCCTTTTTCTAGAACTTGGATTTGGTTGATTAGTTTCTCCATTGTGAAAACTCTCGTTCTTCGCTTGTGTCGACTAGACCAACCGTAAAGGACCTCTCTGAATCCCACCTTCCGAACTCAATCATATATTTGCAATTGATTGCTTTTTACCTCGTTCTTGCTTGTTCTTCGATTGCTTGCGGAATTGATCCTCGTGATCGAGTCAGCGGGTCTTTGCACGGTTGATAACGACTTGGTGGTTAGTTTCGATTGCTTGGTTCGTGCGTGCTGCGTTCGTAGCCTGGATCGTGAGAGTTGACCATCATCCAATTGGAATTTACCCCTCTCACCGAAAGATCGGGACAACAGAGTATATCAGATAGTCAAGATTTTATCTTTTACATCTAGCATTCTGAAAGCGATGTTCAAAATCATATTTCTGGGCTTTATGATGAGTTCTTTCGTATACATGTGGTATATGTTGAGCATATTACTCATTGTAAATGACTTGAAGAAACTTCATATGTATATGTTGATTTGGTCATTTAAATGTTGTATGTATTATGCTTCTCTGTCATTTATTTTTGTTGGAATTAATGATGATTATTTGCTAAAACCGTAATCTTTGCAACAATCCAGAAAACCTAAATTTCAAGTAATGGCTTCATCGTCAGATGTCGTTAAGCCGGAAGTGTTTGATGGTGCTAACTTTAAGCGTTGGCAAGCTAAAGCCAAACTTTGGCTGACCGACCTCAAACTTTTCTGGGTCGTTTCAAATCCTCCGATGTTCCCTTTGGAAACCGCTGAAATGACGCGATGGGAGGATGCGAACAATTCAGCCCTAGCTAGGTTGTTAGCAGTCTTATCCAACCGGCTGTTTGACGTGTATGTCAATTTCACTAATGCCAAACAACTCACGAATTAGATGAGAAGTATTCCGAAGGGAATAATGGTAACGAGTCCTTTATCAATGCTACATACTTGAACTACAAGATGGTAGAGGTACGGTCGGTGATGGAGCAGCTCCATGAGCTTCAACTCCATGTACATGATCTTAATCAGTATGACTGTCTTCTACCTGAGAGTTTTCAAGTTAATGTCATTTTGGCTAAGTTACTACCCTCGTGGCGTGACTTCGTGACCACCCGACGACATATAAAGGAGCGCTTGACACTCAATGAGTTGTCAGCAGCTATCAATGTCGAGGAGCGGGCAAGAGCCAGTGACAGCAAAGGTAAGGCTCAAGTCCAAGCTCATCTAGTGGAGGTCAAGAGTGCTGGTGGCTTTGGGAATCAGAAAGTCAAGAATCAGCCCAAGATCAAGCTGCGAGGGAAGAAGATGAAAAAGGAGGACATTGTCTGCTTTGTGTGCGAAGTGGCTGGTCCTATGTGTGTAGAGGATGCAGAGCCTTTTCCCGCCCCTACGCATAGCCTTCAGCCCATGGTGTACCCTCCTGGGCTTGTCCCCCCATACTTATTTAGATAGGGCTCCGAGGAAGCCCTAACAATTTTTTTTGACAGGGGGAGGCGAAGCCGGCGCTGTCCCCCATGCTTTTTTAGATGGCGCTTCGGGGGAGCCCAAACCATTTTTGTGAGGGGAGGCGAAGCCAGCGCCGTCCCCTATACCTTTTAGATAGGGCTTTGGAGAGCACTGACCATTTTTTCCGAGGGGGAGGCGAAGCGGTGGCGTCCCAATAACTTTTTAGATAGGGCTCCAGGGGAGCCCTAGCCATTTTTTTCTGAGGAGGAGGCAAAGCCAGCGCTGTCCCAAAGAGGTGCTTGGTACCGCCGAGGTGGGGTCAGCCGCAGGCCCCCTCCAGCTCCCCGGAGGACCTGTTGCTTCTGGCCTTGCGGTACCCCGGCGACCCTCCGGCGGCCTTTGGGTCTTCCCTGGAGCCTCCCCGAAGGGACGCCTGGTGCCCCCCTGAAAGCATCTAGGCCCCTAAAAATGTGTTTGGGTAATTAATGACATTATGTGAATATGGGACTAATATGTTTGTTGAAGTGATTACAAGGTTTAGTCCTAAATGGTAAAGTCAAATCAAGGAGTTGCATGTCAAAGGATGTCAAGAAGATGGAGTTTGTCTCAAGGGCAAGGTACAAATAGTCTAGGACCCGTTTGAATTTTACTGGTCTTTGGAGTATGGTGGAAGACCAGATTTTAGGATAAATATCGTACTATTAAGGGGGAGCTTGTCTGGTAGCTTGAAAGTACTTCATTATGCCTTTGGATCAACTTAGGATCATGCATGCTCTCTTGTTCTCGTTTTAAAATCAAAATCATCTTTTCAGTACATAATCGGTAGTTCCGGCGTTATATCTGCGGAACTACCGCTGGGCGGAACTTCCAAAAAATTCGCGGAACGTTTTTTTTCAAAGAGTACCCTTTTCTGGACTTAACCGATTTTTCAGAAGTGCGGAAGTACCGCCATGATGGGATAGGAACTACCGCACCGCGGAAGTTCGGATTTTTGCACGGAATGTTTTTTTCAGAGAGTACCCTTTTCGGGACTTAGCTATTTTTCCGCAAGCGCGGTAGTTCCGCCATGATATGAGCGGAACTTCCGATTATCGGTAGCTCTGATTTTCTTGCGGAATTTTTTTTCCAGAGAGTACATTTTTGGGACTTAGCCATTTTTCCTCAAGCGCGGTAGTTCCGCCATGATACGAGCGGAACTTCCGATTATCAGACGAACCAAAAATTAGTTGGCGGTAGTTCGCATATAAATCCAACCGCTATAATCAGAGCATTTAATGCCACTGTAATGACCGTTACAGTGCACTCGATGCAAGGGCGGTAGTTCTGCATGATACATGGCGGAACTTCCGATTTCCCTGAAAAATTATGGTTTCTTTTTGTAACGGTCTTATTTGGTTGTGGGGGGTATAAATACACCTCCACCAGCTCAAGGAGTAAGTTGTTGAGCATTCATTCAATACACTTGAGCTTATAGCACTCTCATCACTCCTCATTTACTCTCTTTGCATTAATTTATGAGGTTGTGAGCAAAATCTAGAGCATTGCATTCTAGTTGATCCTTTGGCTCTTGGTTGCTGTTAAGCGAAGGTCAAGGTCTATTCTCTTGGTGCTTGTCGGCACCTAGACGGCTTGGCGGAGGTTGTGCGGTGATCTCTTCAAAAATTTTGTGAAGAGGCCCGGCGCTAGTTGTGATTGGTCGGTGTTCACCAACTCCGGAGAGGAGGAAGAACAACCAAGTGATTACGAGGGAAGGCTTAATTTGTGGAGCCGGCTTGATCGAGTCAAGCTTCCTCAACGTGGACTAGTGAAGATCGACAAATTTTCGATACCACGTATAAACCTCATTGTCTCCCTTGCGGTTATTTCTTATCTTTGCTTACTGCAATCAATTTGTGATATATATATTGTGATAGTTAGCATTGCTTAGTTCATCTTGCAAAATTGTATAATTTGATCTAGAATTTTTAGAAACCTCCTATTCACCCCCCTCTAGTCGGTTATCCTTGATCCTACACCCCCGGAGGGGGCTTCGCGCTCATGGGGTCTGTCCCACGGTCTTTTTCAGGTCGTTGGGACCGGTGGGACCACCCCTACAACAAACCCCTTGCGGTCGAGGTCCTTGTTCATCACGGTTGAAACCGCGCCATTCTCCCGAAGGGTCCAGACACACCGTCCCCTTCGGCCTAGTGAAGCATGCTTGTCTTGTTTCCCCGGCGCGCGTCTCCTTCGGGGATGTTCTGACACATTGTTCGGGGTTGTTCCTTGTTGCGGCCAGGTTAGGTTGCCCGTGGTCTTTATTGTGCCTCTTTGGGTGATGTGCGTTGTCGTTGGGTGTTGCGCTCTGACGCCGTTTGTTGGTTCCTGTGTGACATAATGGCGTGTAACCATTGCTCCGTTTGGGGTACACATGTCAACCGATGGTTGGCGTGTGGCTCTTCGTCTTCCGTGCCTTGTCATTTTGTGGGCCTGGCGCTAGTATAAATAGGGGAGCTCCCCCATTCCGCCACTTCATTTGTTTGTGAAAACCCTAGGTGTTGTTTTTCCTTGTCTGCTTGTTGCTTCTTTGAGGGGCCTAGCTCCGATGCTTTCGCCTTCTGTGCATCGTCATGACGAAGCAAACCAGGGATGGCGGCGAGGCGGTTGCCTATACCGACGAGCTTGGTCGCACCTCGGTGACCCAGCATATGCTGCAGATGCTCAATGATGAGGGGAAGCAGGTGGATCTTATGGAGGTGCGATCCCTCGAAGCGGAGATAGTGCCGGCGCCCCAGGAGGACGAGGCTGTTGCCTTCGTCACATTCTTTGATGCTGGCCTTCGCTTCCCCTAGGTAGAGTTGGTGGCCCGGGTTCTCCAGTTGTACCGGGTGGAGTTGGCGCAATTGACGCCCAACTCCATCGTCAAGCTCGACGTGTTTGAATAGGTGATGCGGTCCACGGGGGTGAGCGGACTTTGGAAGCCCAACTCCAACTCCATTGACGCTTAATTTTGGAAGCGTTAACTTTCAGCTGAAGACGCGCTGCCTTCGGTACTTGCCGGCTCCCGCGTCCAGGAATAGGTGGGAGTCCGACTAGACCCGACGATGGTTCTACCATAAGTCTCTGGCAGGCGACGGTTTGCGCTCGACCGGAGGGCCCATCCAACGAACTCCCTCCACGGAGATTGATTTAACGTTGAGGGGGGAGGCACTTCTCCGCCTACTGCTGAATGCGACGCGGAGGCTTTCAACGAGGGATCTTGTGAAGGAGTTATGCGTGCTTCGTGTATGGCCCCTTGCGCGGGGGTGGGATGTGAAGCTTGGGGAGCCGAGGGGTGACCTCCCCTCCTTCGAGCTGTTGGACCACGAGGGAGGTAATGATTATACTTTTTTTTTTTTTGGCATGCGTTGTCTGACTACAATATAATGGTGCTCCTGCAGTGCTGCATAGCGACAAGGCTGCACGGGTTGCGGAGCAGCTTCTTGGCCCCTATACTGGGGAGGAGCACGTGAAGCGAGGGCTAGTGGTGCATGAGCCTTGCCTTAGCCGGTCGTACTTGGACCCGACGGTTCGCCTGGTGGAGCGCCCAAACCCCGACGAAGGGAAGAAGAAGAAGAACTATGAGCCGAAAGAACTAAATGTCTTGGGGCGATTGGCGCGGTACCCCTACAATCTTTTGGGGCTGGGGGAGCAGGCGGTTCCCGCTGCGCGAGGGTGGACATGGCGGAACTTTCGCCGAAGGTGGAGCGGGTTCCCATGGGGCGGGTCGAGCGTGCGAGTTCGACGGGCTCTTCCTTGGAAGTGCACCCGATTTCTACGGCGGCCGTCGCAGAGGGTGCGGAGGAGGAGAGGGTGGCAAACTCATTCCATGTGGCGAGCTTGGCCCTCGAAGAATATTCGTTTGGGACGCCATCGCAAGTGTACGACCGGGGGTCTGAGGATACCCTGGTTGAGGTACCTTTATAACTACCCAGTTATGGAGTAACGTTTGGTAATCCCAAAGTGTACTCTTACGCGTGTAGGAAACCATGCTGATCTCAGGTCTAAGCATTATGCATCATCATTACTTGAGACCAACTGATAACACATGAAATCATAACAATCTCAGCAATGTCTCAAGGTGGGTCGATCCAACACCATGTTCTCTAACATGTGTCCACATTATTGATTCGATATCCCTATATCCATGACCAGTGACTAGTGACCAGTGACATCCGACCAGGTATACATTTAGAACGACATCATCATAAGTTAAACGAGCTTCACCAATGAGTCACATACTCGTTGATCTTTATAATTTATGATTCATTCAATGAACATAATAACACTTATTCAATAACTCATCAACATAGACGTGATACAATCATCACTATGATTGCCTCTAGGGCATATCACCAACAGTCATCGACATACAAACACAAAATCACTCCTTAAACCCCACCATAACGATAATACACATATTTATCTGCCTCATTCACAGGAAAACCAGCAGATGTTAAAGTTTTATCAAACTTCTCGTGTCATTGTTTACGTGCTTGCTTTAGGCTATACAAGGATTAATTAATTTGCATACCTTATTTTTCCTATCCAGAAATCACAAAATCATCCGGTTGCTCCATATAGATTTCTTCCTCCAACTCTCCATTAAGGAAAGTTGTCTTTACATCCATTTGATGGATGTGTAGGCTATGGAAAGTAGATAGTGCAATAAGCACTCGAATGGTGATTAATCTGGCAACATGAGAGTGAATATCAAAATAATCTCCACCTTCTTTCTGTGTATAACCCTTGATCACAAGTCTTACCTTGTACTTATCAATAATACCATCAGACCCCATTTTTTTTAAATATCCACTTGCATCCCACAAGTTTGCATCTCATAAGACGATCAATGATCTCCCAAGTCCCGTTAGCCATGATGGAATCCATCTCACTTTGGACTGCCTCTTTGCAATACTCAGCATCAGGTGGTGCATAAGCCTCTGAAAGAGTATTTGACGCATCATCTATGAAGTATACAATAAAGTTTTCACCAAAAGTTTTCTCAACCCTTTATCGCTTGCTCCTGTGAGGAGCCTCTTCGACTAAATTTTTAGTTTTCTCAGAAAGATCACAAAATAGTGATATTTCACTTATTGGTTCGAGAGATGGTGGTAGGTTCAATATTACTATTATTCATAGTTTGATTATCCTCAATTCGATAAATACTGCCTGCAGTTCTTATAGGATAAATATCATAAAAAATAAAGCATCTCTAGACTCTATTATTGTGTTAACAATAATTTCAGGAGTTTCTGATTTTACTAATAAAAATCTATAGGCTATACTGTTATTAGCATATCTCAGTAAGACATAATCGACTCTTTTAGGTCCAAACTTTCTCTTTTTTGTAATAGTATATTGACTTTTGTCAAACACCCCCATGTTCGCAGAAAAGTAACATTAGGTTTTCTTCCCTTCCATCTCTCATACGGAGTAATGTCACACCAATTAGTGATTACTCTGTTTAGGATAAAAGTTACCATCAATATAGTTTCCCCCACCATATCTTAGCATCCGGCACTCTCCAACATGACATTCACCAAGTTTATTAGTGTCTGATTTATCCTCTCAGCCACCCTGTTTGATTAGGATGAGTATGGTGGTGTAACTTCATGGACTATTCCATATTTAGAACAGAATAGTGAGATTTCATAAGAGATATACTCTCCTCCACTATAAGATATTAATCTTTTAATTTTCTTTTGTAGTTAGTTCTCAACCTCGGTCTTATGAATTTGAAAGTAATTTAAAGCTTCATCTTTTATTTTCAGTAGATACACATAGCAACACTGTGATGCATCATCAATAAGTGTTAAAAAAATACTTTGTCTCCTTTTGTCAACAATCCATTCATCTCACACAGATCTAAATGGACAAGATCTAATGGTGCCAAGTTTCTTTCCTCCTGTAACCTCTTAAAGGGTTTTCGAGGTTGTTTTGCTTGCACACAAGTTTAACACTTTGATCCTTTGATAATTTCAGATTTTGGAATCAAATCTAATCTAGACATTCAAGCAATACAATCAAAACCAATATGACAAAAACGAAAATGTCATATATTGGCTTTACATTTATTCAAACCAATTTCAACATTCATATTATAACAATACTCTAAAGTGCTTATGCGGAACAAGCCTCTGCTCCCATAGCCTTTACCAACAAAGTTATTCTTGGCATATCTTTTCTCTATGATATTTGCATTGATCTGACTGTTCTAACTGGTCATGTTGGGTGCATCTTTTGCTCTTGCCTTTTTTTCCTCATCAAGAGCAGTAATGAGATCCTCAATAGATATCTCTTCCCTCTTGTGCTTTAAGCCAGTGACAAAATCCCGCTATGAAACAGGAAGTTTGGCAACAATGCTCGTAGCCACAAACTTAGGAGGCAAAATACGACCCAAATGTGCAATCTCTCCAACCAGTAGCTGAAGCTCATGAGCTTGTGCAACTATCAACTTAGCATCGTCCATGCTGTAGTCGAAGAATTGCTCGCACATGTAAAGCCAACGACTAGCCTCAACTTCGGTATATTTGTGCTCTAGTGCATCCCACAACTCTGTGGCGGACTTGAAGTCCATGTACACATCATAGAACTAGTCAGCCAGTATTGTCAATATGCATCCAAGGGATGTGTTTTCATCTGTGTCAAACCACGTGATCTGTTCAATAGTAAATGGATATTGTGGTCGGATCACCCACCACAGCCCCAAAGACATGAGCCAAATTTGACCCTTGGCTGCCATCTACGAAAGTTTTGGCCAGAAAACCTCTCAGGTTTCATAGCTTCAGAAGCACCAACCATTGCTGAATCACAAAATATATCCACAATAAGGTTTCTGAATTATTGAAAATGTGGACAATATTTTAATTCTAGGTTTTAATATGAAGCGAAGATCACAAATAACTAGAGATGCATAAGTGATACCAACAGCAAGCAACTCATTGCACTTCTAAACATACTCAATAATATGATTATAGCGGAATAATATGGTCATACAACCAACTTACGATAGGGCTCGATAAAGAACAGGAAGCAGTGCAGACTCGATGTAGAGTAGGTCGTTGAAGATGCAGCGTAGTGAACGGTCGCACAGATGCGCTGCCCAGAAACCTTATTGTCGCCCCGTGTAGGTGAACTCTGAGACAATGGTACGGAGATACCCACTCACCCTCCTTCCCGATGCACACCGAGGAGAAGGGACGGCTTGGTTCGATAGCACAAACCTCTAGCACAAGAGAACATAGAGGAAGTAGAAAGGAAATGGATGTCGAATCGTCAACCCTCGTCTGGACGTCTCTAGATCCTATTTATGGTCGAGACAATTACTTTCTAGTAACTGTCATAATAAACCACTGGTAACTGCTAATTCAAAACCAATTAATGATGATTAAGCAGTGTTCATTGATCTTGATTACACACCGATCTACAGCTTCGATCAGTATATTTTGACCGCACTGGTCTATGGATCTGACTACTAATTTTCAACCACTGTGTTTCGACCACTTATTTCGACAATAGTATTTCGACCGCACTTGTCTATGCCTTCGACCACAGTGTTACGACCACACTGGTCTATGGTTTCAACCATATTATTTCGACCATACTGGTTTATACCTTCGACCACACTAGTCTATGGCTTCGACCACACTGGTCTATGCCTTCGACCGCATTGGTCTATGGCTTCGACCATACTGGTCTATACCTTCGACCGCACTGGTCTATGACTTCGATCAGATCATTTCGATTGTACTGGTTTATGTCTTCGATCACACTGGTCTATAACTTTAACCAGATTAGAGAGAAAAGCACGGTCAGTAAAAGAAAGATGAATTGGGTTCACGACACGATCATAGTTGCGTATCGCAAGTCACAAGTGACGCGATTTTTCACACGAAAATACGCGAATACACGCGCATGTGTGTTTAGCCAAAACCCTCCTTGTGCCACCCTCATCTATGTGTCACATGTTTCAAGAAGTGTCATGTACTCTACTTTATAAATTACTCTTCCACCATTTAACTAGGCACTATGGTACTGAAGTATGTATATTTTGAAAATTTAGTATTGAGTAAGTTTTAGTAGAGATCTAATTCTAACCGTTGTTACATCCAAGTGAAGATATCTCACAGATCTGCTCAAAGAGTGATATAGCCAAATGACAAGTACAGCGAACCAGTCATGGATAGCAATCCATCAGAAACTACAGAGAATGGCATATTCAGTGATCACAAGACATGTAGGAAAGTAATTTTCACTTTACTGGGCATGAGATTATACATTATCGAAGAGTTGCCTCACAATCTATTATATATTAAAAGTTAATGAAATAGGTTTTACCGCTAGACAGTCTTTTAAAAAATCTGACCTTTAAATGGATGGAGTTTAATTTTAAAGGCTTATATTCGATAGTTTTTTTAGAGATATATTAATTTTAAAAAGGTCTAAAAACATCCAGCCCTTTATTTGGTGGACCCTAATTTTAAAGGTTTAGATTAAAAAGTTTGTTTAGAGATATATTAATTTTAAAAATAGATCGTGCTACATTTAATTTAAGAGTTGAGAATGTAAATTTTCTCGATGAACCCACATCTCAATCCTCTCTTTCACGCATAAGGAGAGTGACGAGGATCTAATAATCCTCATTTTTATCTTTTATCTATAATTCTTATTATGGGTAAATATGATGTCACACAGTCCCCAGAGGTACCCCTTATCTAAAAGGGAGAAGTCCAATGAGTGGTTGTAAGTCTTTCTACGACCACTACATAGTCGTAAGTCCTTCTACGACTACTACCTAGTCGTAAGTCCTTCTACGACTGCTACCTGGTCGTAAGTTCTTCTACGACCAGGTAAACTACGACCACCTTATAATCAAACCTACAGGCGAGTGGGTCCAATTGATTAAGGAATCCGAACGGTCTGCACGCACTATTATTCCGCTTATTAATGGTGCGTAATTACCCCATTATCTCTGGAAGATAATTGCCAGACGGCGTGAAGAAGCCGAGGCGCCGGTAATTACTGCCATCATGCGCCTGCATCTTGAATTAATCAGCGCAACTCCGCATGAGGCAAACGGCTACTTCTTCACGACTATATAAGGGCATCGATCAGAGAGATAAAGGGAGGCGAACAAGAGCCAGTCAAGTAGGAACACAAGTGCTATTCTCTGTAATAGTCTTAGTCTTTTACTTGATCATCAAGAATACCATACACACAGGATTAGGGTTATTATTCTCTCGGAGAAGGCTGAACTCATCTAAACATCCCGTGTCAATCCACTCTGCGTGATCTTATCTCTAGGAGACCCCGAATCAAACAATCTTTACGTAAGATCGGTTCTAATACAGCGGTTGGCGCCGCCGTGGGGATCTTCGGTAATCTCTTGTCAACATACTCTCTTTTTCCAATCTCATGCAATCATGGCGGGAGAATGGAACGAGGAGAACTGGTTTGACTTGGCGGATTACGCAGACGCCGACATGGATGCTTGGTTTCGACCATGAACCGAGTGATGCATCCGCCGATGGTGATGTTGCCTTGGAGATTATTCTCCAGAAACCATCCCATTAATAGAGTTGAGGAGGATCCTTATCCCCACAACAATACGCCCAACAGAGGAGCCATTTCCCTCAAAGAACAAGGGTCAATCCGACCGGGACCGCCCCGGAGGACTCACAACGCGACGAGAGTTTTTCTCCAAGTGTTCAAGTCCCTTAAGACGGTCCGACTTGGTAAGTCAAGTTCGGGAGCCACCATTCCAGGACTCCACCAAAGATCTAGTGATTCTCTCTCGGGGTAACTCCGGAGAGGGTGGGATCAAGCATGCTTTTCTCGCAAATCGACCGTCTCCCGCAGATCTCATTTGCGAACGGAGGCGATTATAACCCGGAGTTCCCCTACGGAGGATTACTCCAAGTCGCCAGATGGTGTCCTCGAGCACTCCTCAAGCGGGAGGCCTCGGCGCAAGTGAGAATCATCAACGGAGGTCTTCGCCCTTCCCAAATCGTGGTCGACCTCATGGAGGCCGAGATAAGACACTCACCGAAGATCACACACTGCGCCCCTCGTGGTAATGGCAAGGGCACCACCGTTGGCGAGAGAGGACCAACACTCGATGAACGCGAGGGAAATCCTCGACATTCTCGCACTCCACTAAGAAGGCCTCAAAAAACGATGAGGAGGATTTTGATGTCGTCGAAGAAAGAAAATTGCGATCGTAAGAACTTACAGGCGCATTCAACATCATCGGAGGAGGTACAAGAACTCCGAACATCAACGACTTGCTCGAGAATCCCGATCAAGAGCTTGCTCGAACGCTGTGGTACGATTCTTTCTGTCAAGAGATTACGCAAAGACTTCGAATCGTGATGACAAGACCGAGGTACCTCATCGACAACAATCGTAGTCGTAGCAATACGACTTCCTCGGCTACGATCAATCGAATATTTCTCACGTAGGAATCGACACGACCATAAGTCGAATCGATTCCCTATTCTGAGAAATACCTTCGATCACCAAGATCAAGAAGCCCTCAAGAGGTGATCATTCACCACTTCGACAAAGAAATTCTAACGAGTAGAATACGAGGAGTATTCTCCTCGTAGGCGAGGCCTACTACGAGCAGTCACTGTTACGGGTATCGTCGTATACGATCACTGGTGACATTAACCCTTCTTTTCTACAAAGAAGGCGTCAAGAAGTGATTACTGGGATGTCGGGCATTTTCGCCGACCTTGAAAGCGGTTACGCCACCTCATTTTCGACCGATGAACATGGAGAAATTTGATGGATCTCAAAATCCCATCGAATTTCTTCAGATCTATACAAATACCGTCCGAGCGGCAGGAGGAGGAGAACATGTAATGGCGAATTACCTTCCGATCAGACTCGAAGGATCCGCCGATCGTGGTTATTAAACCAACCACTCAGTCGATCTACTCTTGGCAACACCTCGTGATCTTCTACAGCGAATTTCCAAGGCACATACAACCATACGAAAAGAAGACGACTTGCACGGATAAAGCAGAACAACAACGAGACTTTGCGTCAATTCATCAAACGCTTTAGTCGGGTTCAGAACTCAATTCGGAAATTTCGATTCCTCCGTGATCGTGGCTTTTAAGCAAGGAGTCCGCAGAGAAGAATAACGGAGGACATTGCTCAATCCTCCCAACAACATTCGAACTCTTCGAGATGGCCGATCGATATGCAACTGCTTCTGAGGCAGTCGAGTGGAACAACACTATCGATCGAGAAACATATACTCCTCGAGAGCCAGGTGAAGTTGGTAAGGATAAAAAAGCAAAAAAGTCCAAGAAGAAAATAAAAATCAAAACCACAAGCCAGTGGTTCCAAAGAGGTTCTAGCCGTGAAAGATGGAGAGCCCCAAACCACCAAGTCGTACCCTGATCAAGGCAAAGGTAAGCGCCCTGATCGTAGGAACGACAAACCAAGGTGGTGTCCTTTTCATAAAAAGGAAGGACATGACCTCCAGAATCGCCGAAGTTTTCCAAAGAAAGCTCGAGGACTACTACAAGCAAGAAAGCACCACTCCCTACTCGAAAGCGGGTAGGACATACGAGTGGCCAAAAGTCGTCGGATGATGAGGAGATGCCGTTCAAGATCCGCAACATACCGTTGAGCACATCTACGGAGGATCATCGAGATACGACTCCAAACGACAACTTAAAGTCACGGACGAGAGGTAAATTCTCTACATACTCCTCTCGTCAATAAATTACCAAAGTGGTGGAAGTTACCATCTCTTTTGAGAAGGATGGTGTCCGATCACTACGAGTCGATCAGTCGATATCCGATTGTGGTCGAACCCACCATCAACAACCGTCGGGTCAATCGAGTGTTGGTTGATGGTGGCGATTCTTTGAACATATTATTTACTAATGCCCGGACGAGATGCAAGTACCGGGACAAAGGTAAGGCGATGACGATACACCTTTCATGGAATTGTACTGGGGTCTTCACCAAACCTATTGGCCAAGTTTCTCTTCCTTTAACATTTGGCTCACCCAAGTAATTTCAGACAGAGAAAGTCTCCTTTGATGTGGTCGATTTCGATACGGCATATAACGCCATACTCGGACGACCAACTTTGGCAAAATTCTTAATGGCTACTCATTACGGGTATCAATGTCTTAAGATGCCAGGTCCCAAAGGAGTGATCACCATTCGGTGTGACAAAAGATGGCGTATATAGTGCGGCCGTCGATCCTCGAGATGGTTGGTCAAATACCAACTCGAGATGAAAGTCGACCGACTAGCAAGTCGAAGCCTCAAAGTCGCACCAAAGCCGAACGACCAAGTCAAAGAGGTTCCTCTGGACGCAGAAGAACCCTCGAAGACTGTTCGCATCGGGGAGACTTCCGACCCCAAATAGGAAGACGCCCTCATTACCTTCCTCCGAGCTAACGCAGATGTCTTTGCGTGGCAAGCGTCCGACAAGCCCGAGTCCTGTGGAGGTAATCGAGCACTGGCTAGCTTTACGGCCGATAAAGTACTGTAAAACAAAAATTACGAGATTTGCCCTCGATCGACGAGATGCTATTAAATCGAGTTGGATAAGCTACTTAAAGCGGGCTTTATAAGAGAAGTTAACCACCCAGTGGTTGGCTAACCTGTAATGGTCAAAAAGTCAAGCGGCAAATGGCGTATGTGCGTGGACTTTCTTGATCTTAATAAAGCTTGTCCAAAAGATGATTTCCTTTACCTCGTGTCGATCGGTTGGTTGATTCAAGCTGCAGTTGTGAGATATTAAGTTTTTAGATGCATATTCGGATACCACGGATCAATATGTGTTTAAGCGATGAAGAAAAGACCGCATTCATTACTCCATTTGGTACCTTTTGCTATGTCAAAATGCCATTTGGTCTAAAGAATGCGGTGCTTCTTTTCAACGCTTAATGCAATCGACTTTTCATCTCAATTAGGCCGGAATTTGGAAGCCTATGTTGATGATCTAGTCGTAAAAAGCATTAAGAGACTTAATCATATCACCGACCTACAAGAAACATTCGACAACCTCAGAAAGCACCGCTTAAAACTCAATCCAGAGAAGTGTGTGTTTGGAATTTCTTCAGGAAAATTGCTTGGATTCCTAGTATCTGAACGAGGAATCGAAGCAAATCCTGAAAAAATAAAAGCCATCCTCCAGATGCGTCCTCCAAACACAAAAAGGAAGTCCAAAACTCACTTTGGGTGCATGGCGGCTTTAAGTCGTTTCATCGCACGACTAGGAGAAAAGGACTACCTTTCTTTAAACTTCTCAGGAGACATGAAGGTTTTGAGTGGTCGAACGAGGCAAACGTTGCCTTTGAGGATGTCAAGAGGTATCTTTCGAGTGCTCCTGTTCTGGTTTCTCCAAAGCCAGAAGAGACGCTCTTAATTTACCTAGTTGCCACGCCACAGGCAGCAAGCGCAGTACTAGTCGTAGAACGTGAAAACGCATAACAACCAGGTTTACTCGTCGCGAAGTTTTACACGGGCCTAAGGAGCGTTACCCTCAGGTCCAAAAACTTCTATATGCCCTCCTCATGTCTTCGAGAAAACTGCGGCATTATTTTCAAAGCACAAAATAGTCAGGTTGCCCGAGTTTCCTTTGGGAGCAATCCTCCATAATAAGGAAACAATGGACGCATGGCAAAATGGTCATCGAACTTGGGAGTTCGACCTCCATTCGTGTCCCGACGGCCATAAAATCCAGATCTTGGCGGACTTTGTCGCCGAATGGACAAATCTGAACTGCTCAGATCCCGAGACGATTCCCACGACCGATGGATGATGTACTTTGACGGGTCACTTACTTTAAGTGGCTCTGGGTCGGGTGGTCTGGTATCTCCTACCGGAGAAACCTTAAAGTATGCCATACAATTAAACTTTCGGGCTACTAACAATGTAGCGAGTCACGAAGGTTTGCTAGTCGGCATACGAGTGAAGCACTCTCGATTAAATCGACTACTCGTGAGAGAGACTCTCAACTAGTCGTGAATCAAATTGGGAAAGAGTACCAATGCTCTAACTCAACAATGGCTCGGTACTTATCGAAGTACGTAAGCTAGAAAAACATTTTTAGGTTTCGAGGTACAATTTATCCTCGAAGGATAATTTCTCATGCACCAACCGCTCGGATGGCTTCTTCCCGATCCACGCACTGCAAAAGGAGTTTTCTTGGAGCAACTAAAACCGTCTCGTCGAAGAACCGTAAACACCTCCTCTTGAGATGGCCTCATTAGATTACGAGGATACGGATGACTCCCATCTACAAGTATCTTTACAAGGGTTCGTGACCAAGATGATCTTGAAGCGGATCGATTATCCCGAAAAGCCAAAATGTATACTTTGGTTGAAGGAGTCCTCTATAAGCGAGGAACCCAAGGGATACTCATGCGATGCATTCCGCAAAACGAAGGAATAGCACTCCTTCATGATATACAGTGGCATCTGTGGGACGATGCTTCCTCTGAACATTGGTTGGTAAAGCCTTTCGACAAGGTTTTCTTGGCCTCTGATACTGCACGATGCTATGGAGGTGGTTAAAAAGTGTGTCCATGCCAATTCCATGGTGAGCAGATACACCAACCACTCAAGCATTACAAACAATACCTCTTTCTTGGCCTTTTGCGACACTGGGGCTTGATATCCTAGGACCGTTTCCCAAAGCTCGGGAGGTTTCAATTCCTTTTGTGGCTATTGACACGTTCACAAAATGGATCAAGTGAACTCAGAATCGATAACAACTAAGCGACAAAAGGTTCATGATGAGAAGCGTAATTAGTCGATTTGGAGTTAAGTCGGATAATTACGCACAATGGTAAACAATTCGCAAGTGCAAAATTTCGTGAATTTTGCGACGAGTTGGGTACCAAGCTATGCTATGCTTCATTGCACATCCCCAAAGCAATGGGGCGATCGAACGTGCAAACGGCCAAATAATGCGAGGAATTAAAACTCGAGTCTTCGACCCGACTTGTTAAGCGCTGGGGCTTGGGTACAAGAATTACCCTCCATATTATGGGCGATTCAGACAACCACCGAGAGCAACAGAGAAACACCATTTTTCTAGTTTTGGGAGAAGCCATGCTTCCTCCGAGCTAAAATTGCGGTCGACACGAGTTGAAACCTTCAACAACTCGGATCAGAACAACTTCGAGCGGATGACATTAACCTACTCAAGAGAGGAGAAACCTAGCCTTAATCCGTTCGCGGTCTACCAACAAGCCTGCGCAGATACTATAATCGTAAGGTCCAACCTCGCATGACCTTGTCAGAGGTGATTTGGTATTGAGGCTCGCCAATCCAAGTCTAATCGGAATAAACTTTCCCTAAATGGGAAGGTCCTTACACAAAGGGTCGGTAACTCGCCGGTGAGTCAGACGACTAGCAATGGAAGATGGACAGGTTCTCTCAAACTCTTGGAACATCGACCAGTTACGCAAATTCTATGTGTGACCAGTTTCTCAGGCAATAAAAGTCCAGGTTCTTTCTACCTCTTTTTGCCTTAATTTTTGAGTAGTGCTTTTTTAATCTTTCGACTATGATATAAAACACGCAGCTTTTTTACTACTCGCGTAAAAGCGAAACGTCATCCGGTGAAACTTCTCCTCTGCATGTGGCTCTGCCCACTAGAAGGAATTTCCTAGCATCGACTCGTTACTCACTTTTTCTGTCAATACAAAGAGCTCGGGTTTTATCTAGTCATAATGTTATCAAAGCCAACTCTCTCAATCTTAGTCTATTTTTTCCAGTAAATTCAAAAAAAAATATTCTAAGTAGAGTGCACTTTCTTACATTTGTTCGACCACATTTGGTGTACTCGATTTGTTTTAACTGGTCGAAGGAAGAGACACACCTAGTCGAAGTCTTTCCTCTCTGCATGTGGTCCTGCCCACTAGAAGGAAACTTCCTAGTGTCGCTCAGTCTCCTACTTTTGTTACTGGAAAAGACTTATCGAAGTCCACCAAAAAAGGACGAACGAATGACTAAAGTACTCTTAGACGTTTGTTTAACTCAAGTTGCTGTTCTTGGTTTGATTAAACTAGTCGGAGATGGGAACATCACCTAGTCGAAGTCTTTCCTCTCTCAAGACGTGGTCCCGCCCACTAGAAGGAACTTCCTAGTGTCAAGTCGTTTCTACTCTTTTCGACCAAAGGCTTAACAACCGCAACAAAAGCTATAAGTTAAATAAACCTCTCTTTGTTTTGTAAACCCCATTTTTAAACACTATTTATTTAGATTGTCTAAACAATCTAAGCAAATAGTCGGGGCTAGGATAAAGTTATTAATTTGACTTCAATTCTTAGTCTTTCGCTCGTTTATTATCTTTTGAGTTACTAACTACTCGACAAGATGATTTTCGGAAATGAAGCGGATTATATATTACTCATTAACAAAATTGTGCGCCTTACAAGGTAGTTACAAGATTACTCGAAGGGGAGAGCCTAATGCATTTCCTCCGCCACCTTTTACCAATGATCGCATTTCCTCAATCGACGACTTGCTTCGATTCGGACGATCAAGTCGGCTTCGATTGGTTTAACATTAAGGCGGGGTCTTGAGCTTTAAGTTTCGCCAAAGCGTAACTTATTGCGACTTCGATCGCTTCCCTTATTGATTCAACTTTGATTAGTCTTGAGTGGTCACCATTTCTTGCAATTTTCCGACTTGTTCCCCAATGGTACTTGTATGAGCAACTATGGTATCTTCTCGAGGAGTTTTTCCTCGAATGTAGCTCACTAAGCACATTGTTCAGAGAGTGATGTTGCCTTGAAGACTAGTCTTCATCGACTCCATCTCTGTTGGGCACAAGTCGAAGCCTCATGAAGCTTCTTGTTTTCGACCACTTGTTACAAAAGAATAATATCGGTCAAACAAAAATATACTTCTAGAGGAAGATAACACAAAGATAATTATAGGTAAAAGCTTTTTCTTACCTACTAATTGAGAATCCAATTTCTTAACCTCTTCTCGATGGGAAGCAACGGTTTCAAAGATGCTTTTGCCCCATGCTTTGATGTCCTCTGATTCATCTTAGCAATGCGACGGACTCATTGCAAATTAAGGTCTTTGCTTGGATTTCACCTCAAGGCTTCTCAATTGGGCAGCAATTTCTGAACAAGAAATTGTCATTAGAAAAGGAAAATACTCAAAAGGACAACGGTAAAGAGTTACTTACATGTTATTTGAGTTCTCGAACTTGAGTTCTTGATCCTTATTCTTGGTAATACGGAAAACTCTGAATTACCAAAGCTTTGTCTCCAACTTCACCCCGAGCTTTGATCTCATTTTCTTTATCTAAAGAAGAAATGAGAGTTAAGTAAAGGTTAAAACTCAAAAGCATCTTAAGTTCAAGACTTCATCGCTTATTTTTCTGCAATTTCTTAGATGCAGAGCAGGTCTCTCAAGTCTATCCGAGAGAACTAATACTTCATTCCTTAGCCTCCTCGACTCCTCTTTTTCATAGTCGAGTGAGTCACTAAGGTCTTCAGATCACTCGTTTAACCCGCAAAAACAGAACGAAGATAAACATCGGTGAATGGTTGTGAGTACTTCTACAACCACCAACCTAATCGTAAGTTTTTCTCGCGACTAGGATATGGTTGTAAGTCTTTCTATGACCACTACCTAGTTGAAAGTAGTCGTAAGCTTTTTACGACTAATACTTAAATCATGAGTTTCTTCCATGACTTTTCTCGTGAAACATTTTACGAGTATTTAAGTCAAAAACAACTATGAATGATAAGTGACTTACCACCTCTCTGCCTCTGCGCAGAGTAATTCTTTCTCTTGTCTTAGCTCTAAAAGTTGTCGATGATACTCACCGACAACAAAGAATTTGCTCCGAGCTTTCGCAAAAGAAAACAGTGAGAAGGGAAGGAAAGCCACATATATAAGTATTCTGAAGATACTTACATTCATAGTCGTTCTAGCAAAAATCGAATATACAAGGTCCGGGTGCTGCAGATTATCTATCCTCGCGACTTTATCCCACCACACCTTCTCGAGGCGCTTGTTGTCAAAAGTATTCTCCGTATTGGGAATATCTTTGGGATGGGGGACTCTGTCACGAGATCTGTAAGCAGCAGACCCTACGACGGAGGAAGGCCCAAAGAAGTCACCACGAAGTTGAAATTTTCTCCTTACGGTTACGTGATTTCTCTTTGGGTAGGGGAAGGAACGCCTCACGATTTCCTTCCCAGAGCGGTGCATAGACTGGTCACCACCTTGACCAGAGGCTTCCACAGATGCCTCTGTTGTTTCTACGACTTCAGTAGTCGTAGCGGTCACCTCAACAGTAACAGCCGCTACCTCAAGAGTCGTGAGTTACGACTTGGCGAGATGTGGGAGACACTGGGAGTCTCGACTTCATCGCCACACCGGGCCAAGGGTGATGCTTCGACCACCTCGTTGCTACCTCTCCAAAGTAATGAAGGGATAGCAATGGACTTCTCGTGAAGCATTCCCTTTCAAGGAGTCGGACTAAAATAAAGAAAAGCAAATCAGTTGTGAAAAGAAAAAGGTAAATGTCGTTCTTACACTTCAAGACATTTCACATACCTCTGCACTCGGTCTTAACCAGAATTTTGGAGCAATCCTCCCAACGGAGGACCTTTTCTTCTCCACGACCACGCCCGGTCGAGGTTCAACAATTGGCTCAGCTACGACCACGTCTGGTCGTAAAGTTTGAACAGGAACCAGAGCTCTGGTTTCCTGATCTTTTGGATGGATGAGATCGGTCTCGACCATTCCGTATAGCGATCGCCCTCGATTGCGAGTTGTGCCGATGCTGACATCGTCCTTCATAAAGACACAAAATCCTTCCGGTTCTCCTTTCAAGTTTCTTAATAAAACTAGGAGTGGCACCAATCGCGAAAGATTCCGTGTCATAATAGAAGGGTACCTTAGCCTTGCGAGGTTTGCGCTTGAGAGGTTCAACTGCTTCAACCTCTTCGGCTTCGACGGCTGCGGCCTCGGCTTCAGATACAACTACAGCTGCCGCAGGCCTTGTAGAGGGTTTGGTCGAAAGACCAGAACTTGAACTTGCTCCCCCCTTGTCGGCAGATTTTACAAGTCGACGTCTCTTCGAGGGAGGAGCCGAGTCTTTGTCTTTCGACAACCCAGCGCCAATAGTCATCAAGACGACTTCTTCGTCGTCCTGGCGATTTTCCATGCCTACTTTCTGTAAAGCAAAACAGAAAAAGAAGAATCACTAATTTGTCGTAAGTTTTTTCTACGACTAGTACCAAGTCGTAAGTTTTTCTACGACTTTTTCTTGATTGTAAGATATTCTACGATCACCATTAGTCGTAAGTATCTTATACGACTATAAAAGTCCTAAAGAGAGGATCAGATTTCTGATTACCTTTAGGCGCTCTATCCTTTCATCTGCGGACAAAACCGCAATGACTTGAGGAACCGCTCCTCGGACTGGCGGGGACTTCTCACAGATGAGTCGACTGAGTCAACCTCACTGTGAAAGATCCGTAAAGCAGATAAAAATATTAGACAAGGTTGAGAAAGACCAAACAGAGTTAAGTCGACAATTGCTTACCCTCCTCGTAGTCTCGGTGGGGTCTCCTCTCCCGAGTACCTCCACATAGGAGATGCTCGTTTCTTCAGAGGACTAATTCTGCGTGTGATGAAATCTTTCACCACATGCCATCCGGCCACCCTTCTTCCTTCAAGTCCTTAATGGCTTGAATATAAGGGCTAATCCGGTTGATATCTTCGAGGTTGAGTCCCATGAAGATTTCTTTTCCATGACCTTCCCCACGAAAGAAAGGTTGTCTTGAGGTGACCTTCCAAAGAGAACCACCTCTTCCTCCGGCTCGCCACGAAGACCGTGAAACTCGAATGTACTCCTTCGACTTGAGTCGTGGAGCTTGCACCGCAGACTTCCGGCGATTCCAGTTTGTCGAGCCATCCCATAATAATATTGGAACACTCGAGATCCGCCGGAATCCCAGTGCACGCCGCACAGATACGAACACACTCAACATGGTAATGGAATTGGGACCTAAGTTCACGGCCCACCCCAAAGTGTTCGAGTACTCTCAGTAAGAAAGGGGGCAGGCAATCGAAGGCCGCACTCACAATACGCTTGGAAGACAGGGATTTGCCCATTTTCCCCCGATGGCCAGTGCTGCCCAATAGCCGGAATCCACTTCACCAGAGCCTTCTCTGGAATCTTCCCGGCATCGACCAAGATCTTGATCTTAGTCGCATCCATCTCCGATTCCTCCCATTCGAAACTCTCTTGGCCATTTCGCCGAAGCAAGAAGTTTTTGATTGGGTTGGCGTGAGAAGATGAAACCTAGTCGAAGACGGAGAAAGCAAGAGCTCAAGAACGTGAGTGATTTGGGAAGAGTAAAAATCCAAGTCTACCTCCTGGTAAGTTTTTATAACCGCACGATCTCCGCCGCTTCGGAAACCGTCCCGGCTATAGGTCTATGATAGATGGTTGTACCGCTTCGGGAACCGCTTCATCGGACAAGTCTATGAGAGACGGTTGCAATTCTCCAGATGGTCCGTTCGAGAAAAAAGTAGGTACGTATTGTCACCTCCAAGCAAAATTACATTCTTGACCAAGTCTTTCTAGTCGAAGGAAGTATCAATCGGAAGAGCTTTTTCTCCGATTCCCCTACCACGACCATCAGACGGTCATAGGGGTTTTTTATGACTTTTTAATAGTCGTAAGCAACCTTCCTGATAAAGCAAATTCCTGGTCAAAGCAACACTCAAATGTCGAAGAGTTTTTCCTTCGACTATCGTTCTACGACATTCTCATGGTCGTAAGTCCATTTACGAAACCTTTATCAAGTAAGTTACTTTCACTTGAAGCTTGGGGGCTAGATGACGAGGATCTAATAATCCTCATTTTTATCTTTTATCTATAATTCTTATTATGGGTAAATATGATGTCACATAGTCCCAGAGGTACCCTTATCTAAAAGGGAGAAGTCCAATGAGTGGTTGTAAGTCTTTCACGACCACTACATAGTCGTAAGTCCTTCTCGACTACTACCTAGTCGTAAGTCCTTCTACGATCGCCACCGGTCGTAAGTTCTTTTACGACTGTAAACTACGACCACCTTATAATCAAACCTACAGCGCGAGTGGGTCCAATTGATTAAGGAACTGAACGGCTCGCACGCACTATTATTCCGCTTATTAATGGTGCGTAATTACCCCATTATCTCCGGAAGATAATTGCCGACGGCGTGAAGAAGCCGAGGCGGTAATTATCGCCATCATGCGCATTCATCAATTAATCAGCGCAACTCTCCGCAGGCAAAACGGCTACTTCTTCACGACTATATAAGGGCATCGATCAGAGAGATAAAGGGAGGCGAACAAGAGCCAGTCAAGTAGGAACACAAGTGCTATTCTCTGTAATAGTCTTAGTCTTTTACTTGATCATCAAGAATACCATACACACAGGATTAGGGTTATTATTCTCTCCGGAGAAGGCCTGAACCTGTCTAAACATCCCGTGTCAATCCACTCTGCGTGATCTTATCTCTAGGAGACCCCCCGAATCAAACAATCTTTACGTAAGATCGGTTCTAATACACCGACAGAGAGATATCTCAACATAAAATTTACTAATTAAATATGAAATCAATAGCCCAAATTCAAATTTAGATTGCAAAATATAAAATGTGGAATTACACAAAGTTATACTATACTACACAAAACCACACAATTGTGCGAGCCAATTGGCTAGCTGATTAAATATTTAAATTATACCCTAGCTTCCCGTTGAAAAATTTTCATGGTCTTGCATTTACTTGGTCAAGCGAGGAAAATGGAATCTCTGGAGAGCAAAAGCAAATAAAATTGTAGTTCTTGCTTGCCAGAGCCAAGCCAGGTGACTAGGTGACAGACACACACCTTTATTAAGGTTTTGTTTGGTACAGCTTCCACTTTCAGCTTCTCAATCGATTTTTGTGGAGCTGTACCAAACACCCTGATTGTCAAAACCACTAGATTCTGCTTCTCGCGAGGAGCTGTCTCGAAAATGAACTAGCAACGAGAAGCAGCAATTCTCGTGAGAATCCAATCTTCATAAACAAAAATATCCTTTGAAGTTGAAGACTTTTACCCGCAAATACCACTGAGTTACACTAATAGAATTGAAGTATTACATTCAGGGGTGATATGGTCTATTTGTCTCTAATCCTCCTTTATATGATTTTTGAAGCCAACCTACCAGCAAAACGGTTTTAACAGACAACTTCAGATTCTCAGATAAGTGGATTCTCAGAGAATCAGAAACAGAATCTAAAAAATAAGAATCTAGAATTATACCAAACAAAATCTAAATAGTGCTAAGGCAAGTGGTGTTTTTACAATACCAGGAGACTTCGTACCGATACCACACATTGCAAAGCTTGGCACAGAGGAAGAGATTCCTGGTACCGGTTCCAAGTTTTGTTCTGGTACCCAGCCCAAAAAAATAATAGTAACTTCACATGTATGTGAAATAGGAAGAGAGAGAGTAGATGTGATAAAAAGAGATGATATTTTATTTAGTAATGGACCATATAAAAATATAGAGAATGCGATACTTAATACTAAAAAAAATAGCACTTAGCACCTATGTCAGATACCCTACACTGTAGATGCCCCAACCAGTACACAATTTGCAAATATGTGGGATGGTGTAAATAGGAACGCAACAAGTATTATCAATAGAAGGGAAGTTTTGGGATTATACAGCACATAAGCAGGGTTCAGATTTCAAAGCCGAGAGTTCTAGAAGATAGTACCAACGATTTAAGCTGAAAATGCCAAGTAATTTTCGAACGATATTGGAGCAGAAATACGACCTCCATTCGAATAAATCAGAGTCAAGTACAGGCTCACAAACACAAAACAGGTATCGAAAAACGCGGATTTAAGATTAGATAGCCATCTCTCCCATTGCCGATGATAATGAGTTTATAACATCAGACACTACATGACACCATAACACAGCCACCATAGCATGAACAACATCGCCACCACGCAACACAGGCTGAGAAGAACCTAAACACCTCTACACCTCGCTCCAGATCAGGCAGCAGGAAGCACTCTACGCCCTCTCCCCACGGATGCGGCGGGCGAGCTGAATGTCCTTGGGCATGATGGTGACGCGCTTGGCGTGGATGGCGCAGAGGTTGGTGTCCTCGAAGAGCCCAACGAGGTAGGCCTCGGCGGCCTCCTGCAGCGCGGCGACGGCGGAGCTCTGGAAGCGGAGGTCGGTCTTGAAGTCCTGCGCGATCTCCCTGACGAGGCGCTGGAACGGCAGCTTCCGGATCAGCAGTTCCGTGCTCTTCTGGTACTTGCGGATCTCCCGGAGCGCGACGGTGCCTGGGCGGAAGCGGTGGGGCTTCTTCACGCCGCCGGTGGCCGGGGCCGACTTGCGCGCTGCCTTCGTCGCCAGCTGCTTCCGCGGCGCCTTGCCGCCGGTCGACTTCCTCGCCGTCTGCTTCGTGCGGGCCATCGGAATAGGACGAAGGGTGAGATCGCGAGCTCTTGGGATCTTTGGGAATTGGAGGGGGTGGGGTTTGGGTGAGGAGAATTGAGGGGAGCGTGGGGTTAAGTAGGCGGCGGGTGGGCTGGAGATTGGCGAAATTTTGTATTTGGGGGGTCGGGGCGGGCAGTGGGTTTGTTTTGGGGAGGGACGGTGGGGTTTGGAGCGTTGGATTCGCTGCAGATGGACGGTGAAGATTCGGTTTTGCGGAGGCACGCGGATCGTGGGGGGCGATCCGTGGCGTGTGGGTTCCTGTGTTCTGATTGGTTGCAATTGCGTGCTAGCCACGCGGTCGTGCGACCGCCTTGGGGCGTGGGATGTGGGCCTGTCTTAGGCTTTGGTTGGCTCGCCCGTAGTTACGTGGGCTTCACATCCCGAGATGCAAACGATGCAGTCTTGTCTGCTTGTGAAATTTTAGTCTTAGGGCCGAATGGTAAATGCTGAGAAGCCTGAAGTCTGGAGACACACTGAGTCTGCCTCAGAGTTATCTCTTCATGCCCATTTTGCGGACGATATGTTCTTTCTCGTCCGGTTGGCATCTCTCTCACCCTTTTCAAAATTTCTCGTCGATGCGTATCAATATATAGACTCAATCTAATAACAATAAGATCTCGTCCCATCACTCCGGGACTTGCGAACATATCCAAGCTCTCATTTCTTTCGCAACCACCTAAATCGTCACCGCCTTATTCCTTCTTCACATGCACGCACCAAAATTCGTAGACGTTTCATTCCTTCCTGTTTTGCACCGCGACTCGCCGCCTGTGTTTCGTGCCTCAGATATCCCGACCCTTTCGGCACTCAGTCCGTGGGTTACAACAGCGGCGTGCATGAAGATGAAGGGATCCAACAGCGTAACAGGTGGTGGCGCTGGGAGGTAGCGCCCAGTGCCAGGAGGAGGTACAGGGAGGGGAGGCGGCGCCGGCTCAAGGAGGGGAGATAGCGATGGCGCACGAGAAAAAGACAGATATGAAGACGTCCTTCACTTATCGTGCCGCCGTCTCGAGTTCACCGCACCGTGTCCTTTTTATCCTAATCCTCCCCTACACTGTCGCCGCCTGCTCCGCGTCGGTTGAGCAAGCATCGTTGTCTCCTCCTCGCTTACCACCACCACATCGCCACCGCCTCCTCCCTTGGCCTCCCACCTCCTCGTCGCAATGTGCCTTGCGAGGGCTGCAAAGGTGGGCCGTGAGAATCGAGTCGTGGCTTGGGTTCAGGATGGAAGAAGCTGGTTATTGACGTATAGCGCCCTTCCTTGTCAGCCGATAATGGATGGAAATTGTCAGCACGTCAACGAGGGAAGACAACATCAACGTCAACTTCCAAATGTAAACATTCTATGCGCTCAAACTTTTAATTTTTCCGGTAATAGCAGTAGTAAGTGACGCAGTAGGCGGAGTTAATGTTTCTGTTTATACGTGTAAAAGAAATCGATATTTATTATATGATTCAGAACCCCGTCTTACTAATATGTATCATTTTTTAGGGTTCCGTTGCAACGTACCGACACCCTACTAGTCAATTAAAATTCTCGTGTTTTATACTTAAAAATCAGATCAATTCTCACAGAATCCGGTTAAAATTTAAAATTTCGTGTGCTCAGCTTGTATATACCGTACCCCAACATCACCCTGCTAGAGAACAGTAGAACACATGTATTCATTTATAGCCATCAGGCGTCAGCTGGAACAAAAAAAAAAAGATCATGTACGCCACACCATATTTCTGACAAATACATATATAAGTATAATCCATTTCATTATTTCATACAGCAGTGAAATACTGAGGCAATGCCATTGTCCCTAAAGAACAAACATATTTTATGACCCAGACTGCTCGAGTACTGGTAGGTGTATATCATTTGACGGTACTGTGCTACTGTACCCTTTCTGTTGCTTACTTGCTTCAAGGCAACAGCAGACTCTCAAACGTCTTGAAGAGCCATGTCCAACGCGAAAAGCAAATCTCAACCACCGAATACAAACTAGAAACTACTATATAATTTTGAAAAGCAAGTCTCTTTTGTAAACATATATCAACCAACATATTTCAACAACCAAAAGTACAGCTGCAAACTTCCCCATAAGCTTAGAAGCACTTCATGTGGACTATACCGGGACCAGATTCATCATACTCTCCCTTGGAGATCCACATCTGCCAAACAAACAAATCATTATCAGACTTTATTCGAAAGATATGTGGAAGAACTATACTTCAAAATACAAGGGAAAAAAATATAAGAAACAGAAATGCACTAAAAGTTCAACACTATCGTGATGGCTATACCACTTCCTGTTTATACCTATGCAGAAACAATCTTGGTAGTATTAGTTACAAATTCCAATACCTCTCGGAAGATACTCTTTTTTTCTTCTATAAAACTAGGACATAAAGCAATTTACATGAAATCCTAGAAGAGTACTTGGTCATTTAGGCTGTATAAGTACAACTGCATGATTGTTAGCCAATTTCCTAAAATATGCACTAATGTATATTCAGATTTAGTTCTCCGAAATGGACAATGCATATCCTGCTACTCTGCTAGTGTGAACTGATTGGGGACTATGGATAAAGGATTCTGGCCCAAATACCAGAACAACAGCTGATAAAACAAATACCGTGGAGACCGCTATAAAAATTGCTGAGCAAAGACTGCAGTAGTAACATATGTAATTTCCAGAGTTGACGAAAAATACTACCTGCTGGAAAGTGCTGAGAGATGCCAAAATAGAACCACCAATCCAGACACTGTATTTCCTTTCAGGTGGTGCAACCACTTTAACCTTCATACTGCTAGGAGCAAGGGCCGTGATCTCCTTGCTCATACGATCTGCAATTCCAGGGAACATGGTAGATCCTCCACTGAGGACAACATTACTGTACAGATCCTTCCTAATATCGACATCACACTTCATGATAGAATTGTATGTAGCTTCATGTATACCAGGAGCTTCCATGCCAACAAGAGATGGCTGGAACAGTACCTCAGGGCACCTGAACCTTTCCGATCCAATGGTGATAACCTGGCCATCAGGCATCTCATAGCTCTTCTCAACAGAGGAGCTGCTGTTAGCAGTTTCCAACTCTTGCTCATAATCAAGGGCAACGTAAGCGAGCTTCTCCTTTATGTCCCTGACAATTTCCCGCTCAGCTGTTGTTGTGAGGGAGTACCCTCTCTCTGTGAGGATTTTCATTAGATGGTCAGTGAGGTCACGGCCAGCAAGATCCAAACGAAGGATAGCATGAGGAAGTGTGTATCCCTCATATATTGGAACAGTGTGGCTCACACCATCACCAGAGTCAAGCACAATACCTGAACAAAAAAAAGAGAAGCTATTACTGTCCCTACCCAGTGAACTTTAGTAGGAACTCTTGCTAAGGTAACAGTCATACCAGTTGTTCGACCGCTGGCGTATAATGATAGAACGGCCTGGATTGCAACATACATTGCTGGGCAATCGAAGGTCTCAAACATGATCTGGGTCATCTTTTCTCTGTTGGCCTTGGGGTTGAGAGGGGCCTCAGTCAGCAATACAGGATGGTCTTCAGGTGCAACACGGAGCTCGTTGTAGAAGGTGTGATGCCATATTTTCTCCATGTCATCCCAGTTGCTGACAATGCCATGTTCAATTGGGTACTTCAATGTCAGGATACCTCTCTTTGATTGAGCTTCATCGCCCACGTAGGCATCCTTTTGGCCCATCCCAACCATGACACCGGTATGGCGTGGTCTGCCCACAATGCTAGGAAAGACAGCCCTTGGTGCGTCGTCTCCGGCAAAACCCGCCTGTTTAACATCAAGAAGGTGATCAGTTAGTTAAGAAGAGTATCCTTGCATTCTTGAAAGGATTCTGTGCAGGACAACCACCTTAACCATTCCAGTGCCGTTGTCGCACACAATAGGTTGAATATCCCCGTCAGCCATTCCTTAGGTGTGCTGTAACAGAAATCTGCGGTGGTTTTACATTAGTAGCTAGCAGCTAGGTGTAGGTTAAAGTATCACAGAAGTTTTAAAGTATCACAGAAGTTTCTGTGTAAGGGAGAGTAAGCCAATAATATAAGCAGTACAAAGTGCTTGAAAATCTAAATATAAAGACAGTTACAAAGATAATTGTCGTGCGGCGGATTAGGCAAATGACGAATGCCATTTGATTAGAGAAGTAAAGTTTAAATAATTCAAGCGTCAATTTTTGAAAGATCGTATCGAATTTTCAAACATTAATTAACATGTTGATCCTAACTCCATTTTTTTTTGTTGAAGAAACGGCATGTTGATCCTAACTCGTAAGCATTCAACAGATTTGTTAGCAACACGGATGGCCAAACAAACATACAACTCACAAAAGTTGGCAGCGGCTAAAGTACCAAAGTCAAGTGATAATGCAGAGTCAGACAAACTTCTGCTCTTGAAGCAGTCCAGTTTTGTAAAATAGATCACATACCATCACAGCCACAGCTCACACAACAGCTGATGCACATATGTATATTCATTACAGTAACTATGAAAATTGCAACAAGCGCCGGGATAGGGGGGGGGGGCTCCACGAAAGCAAATTCTACAATCAAATTGGTTTCCATAACACCAAGGGGACGATGGGCATAGCCTCACGGCAGGCAAATAGCCGATCGTCGTAGCAAATCCGATATAATATAACACGGACATAAGCAGACAGCACATACACATATTTAACGTCTATAAAAATCCCAGCAGGTTTCTTTGCTCTGCAAAGGATCACCAACACACCAAATCAAGCATCGAAATTCGGCGATACAGCAATAAGAAGACGCGCAAACCATGAAAAATTTCACCGATCACCGCTAGTCAGAAGTTAGTGAGGCGATCTATCTGGGGGCAAGTAGAATTTAGCACTTTTTCTTTTTCAGATCAAACAGATTGAGGGCCAGGGGAAGGGGAATATCACCTGATGTCGAGGCGCGGCGAGCCGGTGATCGCTTCGTCCTCTGGAGTCTGGAGAGCTCGGCGAGTGACGCAAGCTGGACCGCTGGAGCCTGGAGAGCGAGACGAGACGAAGGAAATGGGCGAACGGACGGAGTAAAGGGTGGTGGTTTATACGCGTCCGTCTAAGAAAAAGTACGCCGCCCGTAGAAAACGGTCTGACGCCGCGGTGCGTGACTCTTGGGGCCTTCTTGTTTTTGGAGTACCTAATACGGAATTGTGTCATTTCCATGATCCATGTCAGCATGTGATGACTTTTTTTTATTTGAAAATTTTACGTCAAGTATAAATTAGATTTGACTATTGATTTTTTGATAACATAATAATTTTTTAAAATTTTACTACTCATCCTATCATGTGTAATATAACTAAAACACAACTAATCTTAATTATTGGATAAATAAATAGATAACTCATATTAAAATAAGTGTATCGTAAAAGTATTTTATTTATTTATTAAAAAAACCATTTAAAAAGTATGCGACTGTCACCTGGAACGCTCTTTTTGGTGTTGTGAATCTGGAAAATCTGTTTGTTCAATTTTTGAATAAAAAAGAAACAGGTCTTCCCAGATAAAACACCTGCTCGATGTTCTTTGCAAAGGCCTGGTACGATTGTGCAATATACTTTCTGAGTGGAAGGGTAATTCTGCACGTGTCGTCGCGGGTGGACACGTCGGAGCCATCTATATCTCGCAGCTTGATGATACGTACGGCCACGGGACTTGTCTCTGGCCGGTAGTAAACCGGGGGCAGCGGAAAAGGACCCGAAAGGCTCTGGCCGGTGGTCCCGCCGGTCCGTCCCGAGAAACTTTCGGTGCCCAAAGCGGCGCGTCCACGTCGGCGCCAGCGGAAACTTCGGCCGGTGTAGGGCGGCGCCGTCGCTGGCAGCTGACGTTGTCCGCCCGACCAACTTTTTCCGGAGAGTTTTCGCACGGCACAGAGGCCTTTCTTTTCCGTTTCACGACCATCAGGAACCGGCCCGGACGTACTTGTGTTGGGCTCTATCGGCCTAGTTTAGGACTGAGACGCGTAGTCCGCACCTGGATTTGCACGGGCTCTGGACGGATGTTATAAATTGGTTGTGACGGCCTTGTTCGGATTACGGTCTCCGCAGATTTGTAGGCGCCTAGCGATGGGCCTGTATATATGAGGTAGAATGTTGGCTTGATAGGCCTTGGTTATGGCTGCTGTACGCAGAACAGCGGCAGCTTGCTCACGTTCGTCGACTTCATTAGGGGTTGAAAAAAAAGAGCCGGTAGTTGGTTTGGTTTTAAATTGTTTAAATTAAATTAAATATTAAAATTGATTAATTTCAAATAAAATTAGATTTCGCTTTGAGGCTCGTTAGTTCGGTTCTAAAAATACTTTTAAACTATAAGTAAAATGATATCAAACCAAACTGTGTCAATTTCGAGGAAAACTCATTATGACGAATATCTGTATGATATCCACCTCCAGAGTTCATACCATCGAGCCTGTGCTACTGTACACCAACATGCGAAGAAAAGAAAAGGGTACCCCTGCTAAGTTCAACGCCTTGGAACTTGTCTGCCTATTCGCTAACACAGTGCTACCGGCACAACGGCCGGCCACGCACGGTCCGGCAGGACGTGCTCGGGCTCGGCGAACGGCGCCGCCGCACGCGGGAAGCACGTCGGCGCGCCATGAGCCACCGGCCGATGCAACGGACGCGAACCCGTGGTTGCGGCTGTGGCAGAAGACGCTTGGCGCGTGGACGCCTTGCGCAAGATCGAGCACGACGTGAGCGCTTATCGCGGCGACGACGCCGCAGATGATGAGCGCGAGCACGATGATGGCGTTAGCGCCCGGCCAGTGAAAGCGCGCTCGGCGTCGGCCGATCGGCCGCGTCGGGAACACCGGCGCGCGGCGAGTGCGGATGATGGGCTCGCCGTTGGCGCCAGGAGGAGTGGCCTCGAGTAGTGCAGCCGCGCTTCCATGACGGATCGAGTGGGACGCCGAGAAGTGGTGCACGTAAGAGGAGAGCGGTCACGTATTCACGTGGGACGGTGGGAGTGAGTCGTGCCGGGAGCGGTGAGGATAGGATTCTGTAAATATTAAGATATAATTTCAGTAGTAATAATTATAATTAAAGTACATTTTTAGAAGTATTTAAATGATAAAATTGGTATATAAATATGTAATTTCTTCATGTCAATTAACTGAGATAATTTGCTCAAAAGATAGAACTCGAAAATATACCAAATCAGCATAATACTCAGATTTAAATATTTGTTTATTTGCTCTCAGATGTCGAGTTGCACAAGAAACAATGACAATTTGTAATCTAGGATACACCAAATTGCAAGATCAAGGTATAGGGAATGCTACACAAGAACCAATCGAAGTGCACCGGCCAAAAGCATCTAAGAACACCAAGCATTAAATGCTAAGTTCTTCCCTCCTAAATCGATTCCGAGCCAGCCGAATCCAATCCTCAAAGGCACAACCCCCAAATTTCCTCACTGCTACCTCAACAGAGAGATAACACAAGGAACCGAACGGGGAGTGCTCAAGGAGGAAGGGCCGAACCTCATTGCCATCAGTGCCGAGATGAGCACGATGGAGCAGCAACCCAAAGATCCAAAATTGAAGTCTGATCGGAGAAGAAGAAACACATACAAGAGGAACTCACTGATTTTGGGTCTTTGAAAAGAGGAGATGGAGGGAGCCTTAACAGGAGGAGAGATGGGGCACCTGACGCGGCTGCAACCAATGGCCAACGCCGTAGCGCACAGGCCGCTGGCGCCTCCTGCGTCGGCGCCGCTCGCCCAGGAGCTCCCCACGCCGCACGAGCCAGAGAGGAAGCCGCTTAGCCACACGTGCAAGACTAGACCTCTCACCGACAGGTGGGATCCACCTTTTTTCCCCTTCTATTTCTTCTTTTCTCGAAATAAAAAATTATCAAATAGCCCTCGCTGGAGGATAAGCGTATATAGAACGTGACAGGAGTACGAGTGTTCCACGACGTGTCACGGCTGCAACATCGATGTGCTGACATCAACCTACCCCCAAGAGGTGGCTCCGACTTCACCCACGAACACCATCATGCTTGGCGTCGTCATCACCGGCCCCGCTCCATCCACCGACACCTACATCATCACCAGCCCCACTCCATCCACCGACACCTACATCATCACCACGCACCAGCTGTTCGGCGAAATGCTCCTACACGCCGTGGCGAAAGCCACTCCATGCACGGACTCCCCCCTTGCCGTCGCGACGCCCGCCAAGTGTTTGATGTCGGGCTCCGACCCCAACGTCGGCGTCGCCAAGGTTTCGGCCATGTCCCTGCGAGCGTATGTGGAGCGCACAAAGGTGTCCTCGCCGAGGTTGTTTACCATCGGCGAGCTGGACACTGTTATGTCCACTAGGTGTTCAACGATTTGTTCCAACAACGACACCGTCACATAGACATCCACGTTCATGCCAGACGCGACCCTGAGTTCTCCCTCAACCGCCGCCTTACTCGACCTCACCGTCTCTGGCCTCGTACTGTCAAAGGTTGTGATTTTGGTGCACGGGTGACTTCACCACGCACTGCCTATTAAGAAAACGCCCTTACCGCTAGTGTCGACTCGAGGCCCGCCATGGTTGAGCATAGGACCGGCGCCGTGTTCGCTCCCACCGGTCTCATCTCAACCCCATGGCACCGCTTGATTATGGTGGTGCTAGATGTCGACAGCGTCATAACCAAAATGGCGGTGACATAGTCCTCGACTCCTAAGTCCTCGTCACCAACGACCTCATCACCAATACCTATAGTTGAGTTTGGTTGTTAAAAGACAATTAATGAAATGGTATTTATACAAGATCATGTAAAATTTAGTAATCAGTAACATCATCAAGCCGCCAATTAGGAAAAGATGGTACCTCTAGGAATGTCTCGGCCATATCTTGGTATTAGTATGGTGGCCAAGACTGGGATGTTGGCGAGTGGAGGCATCGAACAATCAATTAAGACAGGACTAAAGGAACATCACAAGGGACTTATTGAACTAAGTAGATTTGCAAGGTTTTCTTTATGAAGTAAATTACATTATCCTTTTCACGTTAGCAACACATTGAGTCGGTCTTGAGCGGTGAGGATAGGATTCGTAAATATTAAGATATAATTTCAGTAGTAATAATTATAATTAAAGCACATTTTAGAAGTATTTAAATGATAAAATTGGTATATAAATATGTAATTTCTTCATGTCAATTAACTGAGATAATATGCTCAAAAGATAGAACTCGAAAATATACCAAATCAGCATAATACTCAGATTTAAATATTTATTTATTTGCTCTCAGATGTCGAGTTGCACAAGAAACAATGACAATTTGTAATCTGGGATACACCAAATTGCAAGATCGAGGTATAGAGAATGCTACACAAGAACCCATCGAAGTGCACCGGCCAAAAGCATCTAAGAACACCAAGCATTAAATGCTAAGTTCTTCTCTCCTAAATCGATTCCGAGCCAGCCGAATCCAATCCTCAAAGGCACAACCCCCAAATTTCCTCACTGCTACCTCAACAGAGAGATAGCGCAAGGAACCGAACGGGGAGTGCTCAAGGAGGAAGGGCCGAACCTCATTGCCATCAATGCCTGAGATGAGCACGATGGAGCAAAGAACCCAAAGATCCAAAATTGAAGTCGATCGGAGAAAAGAAGAAACACATACAAGAGGAACTCACTGATTTTGGGTCTTTGAAAAGAGGAGATGGAGGAGCCTTAACAGAGGAGAGATGGGGCACTGACGCCGCAACCAACGGCCGACGCCAGAAGACGCAGGCCTGGCGCTCCTCGGCTGCCGCCGCCAGAGCTCCCACGCCGCACGAGCCGAGAGGAAGCCGCTTAGCCACACGTGCAAGACTAGACCTCTCACCGACAGTGGGATCCACCTTTTTCCCTTCTATTTCTTCTTTTCTCGAAATAAAAATTATCAAATAGCCCTCGCTGGAGGATAAGCTATATAGAACGTGACAGAGTACGAGTGTTCCATGGTACGTTGTCACGCCTGGTTTACATCAGTTGGACATCAACCTCCCTAAGGATGGTCTTACCATGACACCATCATGCTGGCGTACTCACTGTAGGCGCAACGATCCAAGCATGCACGTCACAGGGCATATAACACTACATCATCACCAGAAGAGGAATGTCAAGGTGCGAAGCCCATGACGACTGTGAGTCGATGCGAAGTGTTTGATGTCGCGACACGTGCCAGGTTGCCATGTCAGCGAGATGGAGCGAAGTGTCCTCGACGAGGTTGTTTACACATCCAGCTAAAATTATGGAAACTAGGTGTATGCAGCACGATTTGATTCAACAACGACACCTGTCATAGACATCACGATTGCGTAGAACACTAAAGTCTCAAGCCTTTACTCGCCTTCACCGTCTGCCTCGTCCAGGTTGTGATTTTGTGACGTGACTTCACTACTGCTATTCGAAACGCTTACGCTTAGTGTCGACTGAGGCCTGCCATGGTTGAGCATAGGACCGCGCGTGTTCGCACTCACGGTCTCATCTCAACCCCATGGCACCGCCGTATGGGTGCTAGATGTCGCAAGCATAACTAAAATCAAGGTGACATAGTCCTCGACTCTAAGTCCTCGTACCAACGACTCATCACCAATACCTATAGTTGAGTTCGGTTGTTAAAAGACAATTAATGAAATGGTATTTATACAAGATCATGTAAAATTTAGTAATCAAGAACATCCGCTAAGCCGCCAATTAGGAAAAGATGGTACCTCTAGGAATGTCTCGGCCATATCTTGGTATTAGTATGGTGGCCAAGACTGGGATGTTGGCCAGAGTGGAGGCATCGAACAATCAATTAAGATGTACTAAAGGAACATCACAAGGGACTTATTGAACTAAGTAGATTTGCAAGGTTTTCTTTATGAAGTAAATTACATTATCCTTTTCACGTTAGCAACACATTGTAATTCTCATTGCGACTGCATAGTTCCTGCACAACAAATGATAAATCTAAATAACTTGGTATAAAGCATATATGCATCTATGAGGTTCATCAAAGTAGTATCTAGTTGACCACTTAATACCAACCACTAAATACATATAATTTCAGTAGTAATAATTATAATTAAAGCACATTTTAGAAGTATTTAAATGATAAAATTGGTATATAAATATGTAATTTCTTCATGTCAATTAAGCGAGATAATATGCTCAAAAGATAGAACTCAAAATATACCAAATCAAGATAATACTCGATTTAAATATTTATTTATTTGCTCTCAGATGTCGAGTTGCACAAGAAACAATGACAATTTGTAATCTGGGATACACCAAATTGCAAGATCGAGGTATAGAGAATGCTACACAAGAACCCATCGAAGTGCACCGGCCAAAAGCATCTAAGAACACCAAGCATTAAATGCTAAGTTCTTCTCTCCTAAATCGATTCCGAGCCAGCCGAATCCAATCCTCAAAGGCACAACCCCCAAATTTCCTCACTGCTACCTCAACAGAGAGATAGCGCAAGGAACCGAACGGGGAGTGCTCAAGGAGGAAGGGCCGAACCTCATTGCCATCAATGCCGAGATGAGCACGATGGAGCAGCAACCCAAAGATCCAAAATTGAAGTCTGATCGGAGAAGAAGAAGAAACACATACAAGAGGAACTCACTGATTTTGGGTCTTTGAAAAGAGGAGATGGAGGGAGCCTTAACAGGAGGAGAGATGGGGCACTGACGCTGTCGCAACCAACGGCCCGCCAGCGCCAGAAGCCAGGCATTGGCGCCTCTGGCGGCGGCGCCGCGCCAGAGCTCCCACGCCGCACGAGCCAGAGAGGAAGCCGTTTAGCCACACGTGCAAGACTAGACCTCTCACCGACAGGTGGGATCCACCTTTTTTTCCCTTCTATTTCTTCTTTTCTCGAAATAAAAAATTATCAAATAGCCCTCGCTGGAGGATAAGCATATATAGAACGTGACAGGAGTACGAGTCTATGGTACTTGTACGCCTGGTTTAATTAGTTGGCTAATTAAGGATGGTCTTAATGCTGTGCGGCTACTACTGTAGGGAAGATAAGATGCGCGTCAAGGGCATAAAATAAAAAAGAAAGGAGTCAAGGTGCAGCAACATGTGAGTATGCGATTATGTGAGCCAGGTGAAGCAGATGGAGGAATGCACGATTACACACACCAGCTAAAATTTGGAAACAGATTTATGCAGCACAATTGATTAAAAACATACCTGTAAATATAGATTGGTAGAACACTAAAGTAATTTATTTCAATTGAACTTCCGTATTACTTCATTTGAACTTTTATGTTTGAATGTGTAGCTTATGTTTGCAGTATTGTTAAATTCATAGCTCCGGCATTGCAACTACTATCATTTTCAGACATGTAAGCCGTAGGGCTGAAGCGAATGCTTCCTAGTTCCTACGTACCCGATCAAGTAGCTAGTAGCAAGTTTGTTTATTCCCAAACTCGATCCCAATCCATGTCAGCTAAGGTTACATGCCCCCGGTGACCACTCGTGCACTGACACATCAGCGTCTGCCAGTGGCGTTGCGGAACAGCATAGAGCGCACCAATAGTAATTCCCATGCACAAAAATATTAGTATCCGGATGGATCATATCGATCATATATTCTCGGTTATGCATATCTCCTAGTCTACGCGCATTTAATTTAGGGTGTGTGCGTCTATAAATTTAACTGTTTTCTCAACTTAAAACAGTTAAATTTTAGTCTACTTACAATTTTATTATACATAAATTACAAGAATTTATGTATGTAATTTTTGTTCCTGGTCACTGTAATTATTATCGAAAGTTTTAATAACTCATATTTTCATCACATGATTCATATGTAATTTTTGTTCCTGATCAATGTAATTATTGTCGAAAGTTTTAATAACCCATATTTCCATTACATGATTCAAAATCTAACATACTTTGAGATATTTAGGAAAAACAAAGATAAAAAATAAAATTCTATACCAACAAAATACGACAATGTGATGAACCCGTTATGGTCCGAAAAAATTATAACAAATTCGGACCCAATTCATCGCATGGGAAGACAAATCTCAAAGCATATCGGACGAATAAAAATTCGATTATTTTGACAAAAGAAAACAATCGAATGTTATTTCGTAAATCTCCAGAGAAGACGATGTTGCCGACCGAAACATGAATCTCTGAGCAAAATTGTAAGGTCAGAAAATTAACAATTTTCTCTCAAAAAAAAATATACGATATTTTTTAGCAATTCCATTTAATTTATATTCGATGATAAAAGCTGGAAAAGGAAGTTGACATGCACATGTGCGAAAGGGGAGCACGACATGCATGCATTGCTTTAGCATGTTGGCTGTTAACAAGCTGTAACAGGTATCCTTGTTGAAACCACCGGAGTGACCAGCCAAATTAAATCGACCATCAAATTAAGAACGATCGTCTCAAGTACCTAACATGATACTCTGTACATCGGCAGTGGGCTGTGTCCTGGGTTGTGCGTAGATGGGCTGGGCTTGGTCACGGCCCAAGTTGGAGGCATGGGCAGTATAAGGGCAGGAGCGGCTGCAACAGCCGGAGGGGTATCGAAGAACACACAGGAAAGGTTTTCGCCTCGGCTCTTCCTCCCCTCTCGTTCTTTCTCTGATTTCCCCAATCCAAAGTGCTTCTTCTTCTTGGTCTAAGTGTTCTTCCCCATCCTTTATTCCATTTCTCCTAATTTGTATATAAAATACTTTGTATCTTGGGTCGAATTTGGTACTAAAGCTATTGAGTTTGTGTTGATTCGTGTCCATCCAAGCGGATCGTAACAATTGGTATGAGAGCGATTCGGAAACGCTGGACACACACCCCCCCCCCCCCTCCCCCTCCCCCCACGCTATCACAAACTGGCTCGCAGGAAAATGGAGCAGAAACTCGCGATCCTGACACAGGGCGAATCTGTCAAGAAGCTTCAAGCACAGGGATAAGCAATTTCACAACTCGGTGGAGGAAATCAAGCCTGCGATCCTAGAGTTGTGGTGGAAGCCTGAGATGGAGAAGGCGGCAGAGGGGCTGCGCACCGAGGTGGGCTAATTGCGCAATCAAGTCCAAAAGATGGATCGCAATCCGGTTCTCACTGTCCGCCCAGTGGATCTACCGGGAATCTTCCCCAAGATGGAGGCGTCGCCGACCACTCCGATCTTCTAGCCGCTGGTTTCGCTAGTCCGAGACTTGACGTAGTCGTTGACCACTCTGGCATCCCATTGTGTCACCACTGCAGACCACGCCGGGGCGGCAGCTACTCCATGCATGGACTCCGCCCTCACCACCGTGACGCCCACCAAGTGGTCGACGTCGGGCCTCGACCCCAACATCGACGACGCCAAGGTTACAGCCATGTCCCTTCTCGCGGGAGGCGTGCCCACGGCCACCCGGGGGCATGTGGAGCATGCGAAGGCATCCTCACCGAGGTCATTTGCCACCGGCGAGCTGGACACAGCGACGCCCGGGTGTTCCACGACGTGTCACGGCTGCAACATCGATGTGCCGACATCAACCTACCCCCAAGAGGTGGCTCCGACTTCACCCACGAACACCATCATGCTTGGCGTCGTCATCACCAGCCCCACTCCATCCACCGACACCTACATCATCACCACGCACCAGCTGTTCGGCGAAATGCTCCTACACGCCGTGGCGAAAGCCACGCCGTGGCAAAAGCCACTCCATGCACGGACTCCCCCCTTGCCGTCGCGACGCCCGCCAAGTGATTGATGTCGGGCTCCGACCCCAACGTCGGCGTCGCCAAGGTTTCGGCCATGTCCCTGCTCTCGGGAGGCATGCCCATGGTCATCCGGGCGTATGTGGAGCGCACGAAGGTGTCCTCACCGAGGTTGTTTACCATCGGCGAGCTGGACACTGTTATGTCCACTAGGTGTTCAATGATTTGTTCCACCAACGACCCCGTCACGTAGACATCCGCGTTCATGCCAGACGCGACCCTGAGTTCTCCCTCAACCGCCGCCTTACTCGACCTCACTGTCTCTGGCCTCGTACTGTCAAAGGTTGTGATTTTGGTGCATGGGTGACTTCACCACGCACCAGCTGTTCGGCAAAATGCCCTTACATGCTAGTGTCGACTCCGAGGCCTGGCCATGGTTGAGCATAGGACCGGCGCTCGTGTTCACTCCCACCGGGTCTCATCTCAACCCCATGGCACCGCCAGTTATGGTGGTGCTAGATGTCGACAGCGTCATAACCAAAACTGGCGGTGACATAGTCCTCGACTCCTAAGTCCTCGTCACCAACGACCTCATCACCAATACCTATAGTTGAGCTGGTTGTTAAAAGACAATTAATGAAATGGTATTTATACAAGATCATGTAAAATTTAGTAATCAGTAACATCTGTCAAGCTGCCAATTAGGAAAAGATGGTACCTCTAGGAATGTCTCGGCCATATCTTGGTATTAGTATGGTGGCCAGCACTTGGATGTTGGCCAGGAGTGGAGGCATCGAACAATCAATTAAGACAGACTAAAGGAACATCACAAGGGACTTATTGAACTAAGCAGATTTGCAAGGTTTTCTTTATGAAGTAAATTACATTATCCTATTCACGTTAGCAACACATTGTAATTCTCATTGCAGACCTGCATAGTTCCCAGACAACAAATGATAAATCTAAATAACTTGGTATAAAGCATATATGCAGTCTATGAGGTTCATCAAAGTAGTATCTAGTTGACCACTTAATACCAACCACTAAATACTAACCATTGCCACCAACATTTCAGGAACCTAACATTCCATAAATACTAAACAAAATGATTATAACAGATGTTCATATATATGCCCTCTCCTAGCCTAACATTCTGTTTCTACCTTAAGTTATAAACATTTTTCAAGAGTAGACATGCAACCTTGGATGACATCATATGTTAAGTAGAAACAGAATGCTTATAACTTAAAGTAAATATTCCTAGGACATCATATGTAACCTTAGACATTTTTCAAGAGCAGGTAGCAATAACAAATGTTCTTATATATGCCCCCTCCAAGCCTAACATTCTATTTCTATTTTGAGTTATAAGCATTTTTCAAGAACTACAAACTGAGTCAAGATCGAAACGTAAATAGTGGACTGAACTTTCAAAACTAAACTTGGTCGATTTTACTCAAACTCCACTTGTTTTGACCCTATTCGCCATTACTATTTGCATTTTCAAATGTGTGTCTCACAGCTACATTTTTGCAAACTGTTTGCAAGCTCGTTGGTCCAGAGGCAAAAAGGGAAACAAAAGTTCCATATGCATGTAACTTTTGATTATTAGAAAAACAAACTTTTTTCGAACGGTAAGGAAAACAAAGCTTTGCATCCCTGTCATTGTAAAGTGTATGATGTACATGTTTGCTTACCATGTTCTTCATTAGAGACCCGACTGCTGAAAGAGCCTTCATTAACGAAAGCGAGAAGCAAACAAATAGGGCCCGGCGAAGAAAACTGCATAGCACATCAACAAAAAACAATTAGCATGATCAGACGACGAAACACAAAATTAACAAACATGAATAGAGGCACCTAAATACCAACCACACGCAAGAAAGGAGGCCTGCGTCCTCCCCAGAAAAGAAGAAGCTGCAGAGACCCTGAATGAAATCGAAATAATCAGGGCAAAAACTAAAGCAGAAAAGGGGGGTAATCCCCACATCCAACTAATTAGCACACAAATCCTCAGCCCACCTCAACCAAAATCGATGACATGCAATCCAATCAGCATGTGGATTAGCTCACCAGAGATGGTGGCGGGCGATCGGGCGGCGAGATGACCTAGGGTTTGGGCCCGAAGTGCGTTCACTGCATATCAAATTCGGTGATGTGGAGGAGACTAACAGAGTAGCCACCAGAGTCTTAGGATGGCCGGGGATGCTTGCAACTCGCTGGAGATTTGCCGGCGAGTTGGGATTGCGCTTGCGGTGTCGGTCGCATGAGATTTTTTCTTCGAAGGAATGGAAGTGGGTTCAAAAGAAATTTAAGAGGTCATTTATCAACATAAACTATAATAAATGTACAATCAATTAGTACAGATGGTCACAAGTTAACAATTTTAGAGTTGAGAATTTTTTTTACTACCGTGAGATCAGATGGGTTCAAAACATGCACCATATCATTCAGTAGTTGTCACATTTTGGATATTATTTAAATCCCCTAAACCGTGATAGCAAAAGGGGGGAGAAAAGTTAAAATCACGAAATGAGTAACTCGGTGATAACTGAGCAAGTCAAATGAGTTCAATACACTAAGAAAAAGGACATAACCTCAGAGTCTCGCCATCAGAGGGCATTCTCTCGTTCAAAATTCTCGCAGCATATTTGGGTAAACCATAGGTTTGAGAATTATGTGTTGCCGGAGGAGTAAAATATTGATGGGGCATCTATGGGACGTCTTGGGAATGCTACACCTGTCCTCTGTAACAAATTTTCACAATTCACACATATGGTTACATCTAAAAGAATTTATTTCCCAAAAAATAAAAGAGCATAATCACATGATCCGCGTATGTTGGACAGAGGACATGCTTTTGGAATCATATCCAGTTGGAATATTACACAAAAGATATTTCTACTTCCTAGGGAACGAACAGGAATTAGTTGCATACCTTTACTTCAAGATATGCCCAGTGATATTGCGGGTATTTACATACAGGTCCACCAAATGCTTCTTCCCATTAGTCTAAAAGTAATAATACCTTATCCCTTACTTGCACATCATTCTGAAAGCAAAGTCCAAACAAGAAAATGCTTAAAATCTTAGCACAGACATGTTCGCTATTTAGCATGCACTCGGATTTTGGAAAGGAGAAGGGCAAGTAAAAGTAAGGAGGGGGAGTAAAGAAACCTTCTTCTGGATGGTTTTAACCATCTCTTGCAGAACATGCTGTTCAGAAACTTCAGACTGGACATATTCACCGCAGTTCTTCATCATTGTCTCTAACAGCTGCATCAATTTTGTAACTAATATGAAAAAGATAAACAGCATATTTGAATCTTATTGTGTACAAAAGTATTTCTCAACCTAAGATCTTTGTAAGAAAAGTAATAGCATAGAAATTGATTCAACCATTTTTTTTTTACAATGTCCATCATGGCATAATGGAAGTACATACCATCAAAGCATAGAATTGAACCTTCGGGTCCTTGTTTCGCAATCGCTTCTTCACTGCCTTTACCATGTCCTTTGTTTGCCCGATTTAGATGTTTAGAAACTAGCATGTTAAGAAAATAACTACTTGGACCAGGAAAAAATATTTTTAAAAAACTATGATAGTATAATTGGAATCAGAATATCTACCTATTACCTAAGTGAAAATAAAAGGAATGTAATTAAACATTTCCAGTCCAGATTCCTCCAGGAAGAAAAGCCTAAACTGCATGCTAGGTACAAGTCCAAAACCCATGCACCAACTAATCACCATACAGTTTCAAACAACCTCCAGGACATCTTTAACATGAATAACCATGTAAAGTTAGACAAAGTTAGTATCATGGCTTTTAGTAATTCACTAATTCTTTACCATAATCACAAATTCCTCCAGATTTTATTTTCATGATCAGTACGATTGACTGTAACAAGTTCATAGTTACCTCTACATATTCCTACCCTAGTTCTGACCCCTATGAATTTTCTCACCTTGTTTGCTTTCTTCGGAACAGAGTCACAACCATGAGCCATCCACCGTATGCAAGTGCAGTTCATGATCAAAAGGGCTTTCAGCAACAGCTTGGGAGAGGGCAAAAGTCGAGCTCATGCTAGATGTTAAAAGTTAAACCACATCTGGTTCGCCACAAAAAAAAGCATTCGACCCTACACCAAGGCAGGCCTAGAGACCATCCTGGTTCTGCTCCAAATATGCATTCTGTAACGGCATCCTCTTTATCTTAATGCCAAAATCGACCAAAATTTCGGCCAAAATGAAAAGCACTTGAGCCAGCCAACAGCCCAACACCCACTAAAGCCTAAGCAAAGACCAAAACTTTCCAAACAACACACCTTATTTCGCAAGCAGGAACCGAAACAAAGCGCATGCAAAGAAGGATAAGGCGTGGGGGAAGGGAGGGAGTCAGTGCGATCACCAGACGTCGGCGTTGATGATGTCACATATTTCGAGGTTGACGGCCCAGTCGGGCCCCATGAGGAGGTGGCTCGTCGCCTTCTCCGCCTGTGACGCCGCCTGCTGTGCTGGCGCGGTTGCCGGCGCTACCACAGCCCCCGCCGGGTACATCGCCGGAGGCTGTGGGCAAGAGGACAGCTAGGGTTTCGGTTCCCCCGAGGAGGCGAGCAGTAATTACGCTGCTGGTGCCATTATTATCGAAGGGGGTTTGTAAAAATCTGGGAAATCGGAACACAATTCGGATCATCGTAATTCTTAAATTAGCCTTTTTTTTAACATCGAAATTCTGTTTTTAACTCCCTGAACCTGCCTGATGCGCTCTGACATCGTAGCATACTAGCATGGCACCTACTGCACCACCTAGCCACCTGCTGCCCTCCCCAGTCGCAGAAGCAAGCTGCTGCCCTACCGTACAGTAGTAGAGTAAATTGTAGCGTCAATTTTCTCAAAAAAATTATTTAAATATTTTTAAAGAATTTCTAAATATAGAAAATTAGCTAAAAATGATAGATAATTTGGTCAAGCGTTCTGATACAGTGTACTTGATTGTGAATTTTTTTTCAAATTTTTATCCAGTCTGATTTTTCCTCAAAAAAATCATTTAAGTAAATATAGGAAACAAGGTTCAAACATTATGAAGTTTTTTTTTCCAGGCTCCTTACGCAATGGAATTGATTGTGTAATTTTACAGAATTTTATATGGTCTCAAATTATCTCAAAAATTAAGGACATGTAAACCCTTAATTTTACGCAATGGACATAAACCCTTAATTTTTTAGATAATTTTAGAGCATATAAAATTCCATAAAATTACACAATCAAGTACATTTCGTAAGGAGCCTGGATAAAAAACTTCATAATGGTTGGACCTCGTTTTTTATATTAGAAAATTCTTACAAATAGTATGTTTGAATAATTTTTTGAGAAAAAATCAGACCTGATAAAATTTTGAAAAAAAATCACAATCAATTACACTATGTCGGGACACTCCACCAAAAATTTCATAATTTTTTGAGCTAATTTTATATATTTAGAAATTTTCAAAAAAAATATTTAAATGGATTTTTGAGGAAATTGGTGCTACAAAGGCGCATCATCGTTGCGGTAGAAGCGTGACTTCTTTCTGGCAAGCTAGGGAGGGTAGCAAGCGGCTGCTACGTTGCGGTGGTGCAGAAGGTGGCTTGCTACGGTGCTGGAGCGCAGCAGGCAGCTTCAGAGGGGCTAATTTAAGAATTACGTTGGTCTAAAGGGCCAATAGTGTTCATATTTCAAAATTTGGTTGTCAGAGTCCTAGATGGGGGGAGATGTTTGCAACTCGCTGGAGATTCGCCAACGAGTTGGGATTGCGTCTGTGGTTTTCTTCGAAGGAATGGGCGTGGGAGGCGATGAAGTGGGCATTGGGATTTGGGCGAGACACGCCCGCGGTGTGGGGATCGAGAGGGGGGCAAGGCGATGGCGACTGGAAAGGCGAGGCAGGCGTGTATGGACGGCTGGATCGCAGTCGAGCAACAGATCAGACGGTCCTTGTGGATTGCAGGCGCGTGTGCACAACGGGCAGACCAATCGAACCACGGATAACGGAATATCGGACGGCGCAAAAAAAAAAGGAACGATTTGGCCATCCTGAGAAGAAGCGAGCATTTCAACCTCCTTTTATATAGAAGGATTTACATGGAATTCATGCGTTCTAAATTAAAGAGATCCTAAGGTTAACCATATAAATACTCTTCAGGACCAGACATTTAAATGGAGTTTTGCCTCAAACTTCGTCATGCTCATACGGCCTTGATAATAGCTTCACCGGTTGAGGCATATGCAGGCAGTGAGCTAGACCATGTCATTTGACATTATCTGCTGATCGCAAATGGCACAGTGGTGGGCTCGCAAGAGCTCTATCTCATTGCTGAGTCTCAGGTAAGACAAATTAAACGAAGATTTACACTTTTTGCAGCAGGGAATGAAGAGGTAAGGTGGGTGGGGTTTCGTTTACTTTTTGACAAAAAAAGACTTTGTTTACTTTGTTAACTATTGCTGCATGCATTAAGGTCTTCCACGACATGATATGCCTGCCAGTCGTGATCGTGTCCTTTGCAACGCCCGATCAAGCACACGATCATTCTGTACATTTTGGTTGCTTCCGTGCAACTGGATCGTTCTTGTCCAGTTGTCTCACATGTCTGGACCAGACTAATTCTAGTACATGCAGCAGATTTAAGCCCGGGCAATGAACAGCATGGGCCGTCGTATCTCCTGCTTGCAAAATTTTCGGCCTCAATTTGTGAAGAGCCGCCATTATACATTTATACGGCTCTGCCGATTTCCGTTTTGCTTCTCGCGATGGGAGAAGTGCTTCGAGTGTTCTGTTTTCTGAACTCTCCAAATGCAGCTTTCAGGATTCAGAGAACCCCAAAGCAAAGAAGCAACAACTCACAAGCACCAAACGGTTCGTCTGAATTAACCAGCTTTCTTTTCGCGCTCCCCACATCACATCCATAATGGTCATCACTCGCTTGCAAACATATTTGCACCAATTGTACAATCCGAATATATGAAATCTACATCGTCGTCGTCTACAAGCTGCGAGGCAAGGATCTCCAGAACACCAACAAGGCCTCCGAATTCAGGCCTCAGGTCCTCCCCGGCGACGAACTCCCGCACCACGTTGTCCACCTCGATCAGGCTGCACCCCGGCGTCTTCCTCATGCTCCTGCTCCTTATGGCCTTCCTCGTGCTCGCCACGTCGGTCCACCGCCTCGCCGCGGCGTACACGTTGGCCAGCATGACGAAGTTGCCCACGTCGTCCGGCTCCAGCTCGACGAGCCGCTCGGCAGCCAACACGGCCGTGTCGACATCGCCGTGTCCGCGACACGCGCTGAGCAACGAGCCCCATATCTTCGCGTCGGCAGGGACTGGCATGTCACGTATCAAGTCTAGCGCACGTCGGATTTGCCCTGACCGGCCGAGGAGGTCGACGACGCAGCCGTAGTGCTCGACGCCGGGTTCGACGCCGTGGACGTCCTTCATGCGCTCGAAGTAGCACAGCCCTTCGTCCATGAGCCCGGCATGGGAGCAGGCTGACAGGAGCCCGACGAGCGTGATGCCATTAGGCCTCACCATTCCCTCCGTTTCCATCTCCGTGAACAATCTGACAGCCTCGTACGCTCTACCGTGAGCCGCGAGGCCACCAACCATCGTGCTCCACGAGATGACGTCCTTCTCGGGCATGCCGTTGAACAGCTGCAGTGCTTGGTCAATGCACCCGCACTTCGCGTACATCTCCATCAGCGCATTGCATATGTATGTCTTGCGCAGCATTTGGTGCTTGTTGCAGTAGGCGTATATCCACCTGCCTAGCTCCAGGGCTCCCAGTTGGGCACACGCCGGCAACACCGCGACGATGCTCACGTCGTCCGGTTCAAAGCCTTCCATTTGCATCGACCGGAACACCTCGACGGCACCTGAGAAGTCCCCGATCGCCGTGTACCCGGACACCAGTGCAGTCCACGAAACCACCGTCTTACCAGGCATGGAGTTGAACAGAGCTCTTGCTCTCTTCATCTGGCCAAGCCTCGCATGCGCCGATATAAGCGTGTTCCAAGATACCACATCCCTCTCCCGCATTCCATCAAACACCCTACGCGCGAGCACCAAGTCGCCGGCGCGCGTGTACATCTCGATCAGGGAGTTCTGCACGATGGCATTGGACTCGCACCCGGACCTCACCACGTGCGCGTGCACCTGCATGCCCAGTTCGAGCTCGGTCAGGCCGCCGCAAGCCTTGAGCAGGAACGGGTACGTGAACCGGTCGCCGCCGGCGAAGCCATTCGAGGGGAATGGGGGGCACCTGAGCATGCGAATGTAGATTGCGATCGCGTCGCGGTGCAGGTGGTTCTGGGCGTAGGCCTTGATCATGGCGTTGTGGAGGTGGAGGTTGGGTTCGCGCACCTGGGCGAACACCCGCGCGGCGTGGGCGGCGCGGCCGTGGGCGTTGCAGAGGTGGACGATCTGGGTGGCGAGGTAGCTGCTCTGGGAGAGGGACAGCCGCACGACGTGGGCGTGGACGCGGAGGAGGCCCCGGAAGGTGGCACAGGCACGGAGCCTCGCCATAAGCGCGTCCTCCAGCTGCCGCACCGCGCAGGACGGCGCCGGCGGCATGGCTGAGGCAGACAAGGTGTTCGACGAATTGGCGGCACAGGGGCGGATGCGTTGGTGAGCGCGCGCGCGCGTTCGTATCGTTTTTTTGCCTGGGTTTTCGCGGGAGGACGCAGATTTGATTCGCGTGTGGCATCAAACCGAAGGATAACCACAAAGTCACGGGAAAAAATGTCGCGGATCTGAGCTAATTGCTTTATTAAGCTTGGTAATAATCCTAGGATACTAGTTTTTCTTTTGCAGCGTGTCTGACTGACGTCGTAATGCATGCTGACGTTGACTCTTAACTGCAAGTGGTGATATTGTATTGCTGTCGTTTTACAATCGGTAGAGAGGGATCTGACGCAGGTCACTACTGTACTCTGCTAGAAAAATACCGCAGAAGCAGTGTCGTTTTTATTCGTGCGTAGAAAAACGATGTAGCGATATTTCTGTTTAATACTTAACACGATACTGTACACGGTTAAAAATACCACAGAAACAGAATCGATTTTACCGAGTTTAGAAAAATAATACAACAATTTTACTGTTTAATACTATAACACGATACAGTAGTGTTAAAATCATTGATTGACGGTCCTAATACATACCTATTGTGCGCCTTTGCTGTAACTAGTTGCTACCGCAGGATCCGCGACGAGAGGGATCGGATTCACTCGAGATAGACAGTCTTTTCCTCCTCCCCTTCCATCTTGTCAGGTGATCGAGCCAACACATAGTGTGCCATATGAGGTCATAAGTCAACTGTAACTGTTTGTATAAATATTTGTAATGGATCATTTCTTCTGAAACCGATGAACCAATGCATCATCCGAAAATTAAACCAGGAAGATTATGTGGTTTCTTAGCGATTTCAACTTTGGTTAAGTGCGTTGTTAGGCTGACATCTATCCTCCAAAAATTACACCTTCAAGCCTCGTTTGAGAAGTCCAAACCCCGCTGGGATCCCTGCCATTTCCCAAGGAAAGTTCGCCCTGTGGAGAAATTCCTCGGTCCAATTGAGACTGTCATTTGGATGAGAGGCGCGAGGGGGAATTCCCACAAGACAAGGATTTGCCGCACTACTTACCTCGCCGCCGCCACCACCCTCTTCTCCACCGCCGTCCGCACCACCCACGCCCTCAACTCCCTCCTCGCCGCCGTCTGCTCCTCCCAATCATTCCTCCGCATTGCCCCGAAGGTCCTCCCCCTCGCTGTCCCCTCCGCTTCCCCCGACGCCACCACCTTCCGCATCCTCACCTCCGCGCTCTGTCGGGCCCGCCAACCCACCGCCGCCACCGACATCCTTCGTTGCATGCCCTCGCTCCTCCTCGACCCTGACTCATCACACTGCCGCGACGTCCTCTTCTCCCTGTGCTAGTGCGGCGCCCCCGCCTCAGAGGCGGTGGCGTTCTTGGACGACATGTGCCAATGGGCCTCTCGCCTAGCAGGGCGGACCACGATGATGTCCTCAACACGCTCTGCGGAAGGGATGGTGGTGGAGGCGTACGGGGTTGTAAAGAAGACGATGGATGGCGATGGAGTTGCCCTGGGGCTGGTCGAGTTCGACTCGATACTACGAGCGTTTAGCGACATGGGAGAGTTTGACTCCATCGAGGAGGTGTTCGACGAAATACTCATGAGAGGGCTCGTGCCGGACGTGGCCGTCTATGACGTGTACGTCGGGGCACTGTGCAGGAAGGGCGACCTGGCTGGTTCCCACCGGATGGCGCAGTGCATGGAGCGAGTCGGTTGCCCGCTGGACGCCAGGACGTTCTGCACTATAATTGTCGGGTGTGTGTCTGCTGGGGACATGGACGTAGCGAGGGAGGTGGCGCAGGAGGCAACAATTCGGGGTTTGCACGCCGTGGGATTCACCGGCGAGGCGACCAGCTACCGGAGCTGATAGGCTTGCCTCGTGCACCGTTGCTAGAGATGTTCTCTTGCTTGTTTGAGTTTGATTACCTTACCACCGTCTCTCATCAACATGATCCATGTAACACCGCTCCGCGTTACCCATGTTCAATCATTGCTACTGCGCGTTGGATGGATTTTGCTAACGAGAGGTGAGCTCGCCTCTGCCTTTTTCTTTTCTTTTTTTGAATTACAATGGTAGGACTTTGGGAGGGATTTCCCCCTCTTTCCCAAATGACAATGGGGATTACACCCTCTGTAGGATATATTCTATGGGGTTTCTATGTGCCCTTAAAACCCACTATAGGGATTTTGCCTCCTAGTTTTCCTAGCCTTTGCTTCTAAACAAACCCTTAAGTGAGTTGTTAGGCTGACATCTATCCTCCAAAAACTATACCTAGAAAATTCCACAGCTTCTCATCGATTTCAGGTTTGGTTAAGTGCGTTGTTAGGTTGACATATGTCTGGTAATGCCTGGTTAGTGCTTGCAATAGCGTTTGGTGATCTGGCTTCTATGTCCACGGATACATCGTACTTACAACACTTCGAACATTTTTTTTGTCGACCACACTACCTCTTAAAACACGTGGTTTCTTTCCTTTGCACCATATGTTTGCCCCAACACAGAGCACACATCCTGATCACAAAGACCATGCATGAAGTCCAGATCAATTGAGATTATTCTTAAGAAAAATGATTTTTCATCCTGCTTGAAACTTTGAAATTTATTTACACTAATCAATGGCATAATAGTTGAAATAAAGCACAATTGATGCACATAGCTACGACAAACAATTTTCAACCCAAGCTAGCTAGATAGGATCTTAAACCTCCAGAGATTGCTAGTTAAACCCAAAATACAAGATTTTCTCAGGGAACCACTGTCCAACCTCATAATTAAGTACAATGTGCATTAGGCCACACAATTGAGATTATTCTTAAAAATACAAGTGGAGATCGTCAGATTATTCTGGACAAAACTTGACCAACCTGTTACGCGCGCACGAAGTCACGAGTCCCTCGCGGCAGTCCCACCTATTCCATCTCACTCATAGTCCAAACCATGGGTCGAAACCATACGAACCCAAAAAATCTTAACCCAAACAAGACCAAACCAACCTGTTTTAGGTGGAAACCTAACCTAACCTAAACCAAACTATTAGTTGTCTCAACCCGTTTCCATCCTTCCAAAGGCAACCCGAATTGAAACCAACCCATTTCACCCGTTCCAATCCAACCCATTACCAGCCCTACCTACACCAAATGCTCCCTGAATTGTCTACGATAATGTAGAGATGCACTACTAAAACAATGTTGAGTCTGGTACTACAATGCTTTGCAGTAACACTTTAGCAAAACATTGTCGAAATAATGCTTGTTTTGCTTAATTGAGAAAATAATGTAGCAATTTACTATTTAGCACTGTGCCATATATGCTGTAGCGAATTGATCTAGACTGTTCGTTGTAGATCATGGTGTGGATCAATTCGCTAATGCACCTAATGCACATTACTAATAACATTTGTACCAATACTTGATAAAAAAAATGTTGTGCACTACAACACAATTCTTTAAGATTCTTTACGAGGGAAAAAATAAACTAGCAACTACACAAATATTTATGTAATACCTTCATAGTAGAAACCATATATCATCATTTATACTTAGATTGCCTTTTAGGGTTTCTCGTTACTAGACCTTATAGATTCAACATGCAATGGTACCGTGATGGTGGCGACGATGGTGCCATTGGTCATGCATGGAGGCGGGTGTTAGTTAGAGGCTAGGGGTGATGACAGTGGAGATGGTGGCATCATTGGCAATAGGAGGTCACCTGTGGCCGAGGTGTCAGTGTAAGATGGTGGTAGCTAGCCGGTGTGAACTAAGGAACCAATGGATAGAGTTCTAGATCTCTGCCCTACCTCACACCAATCCGGTCATGATCCGCACCGCCCCACACTAGGGTGGGTGGATGCGGTTGAGGTGCCCCACCCTACTCCGTCCTGATCACATAAATGTTATCCATTTTTTGTATAGATTAATATTATTTTGCAAGCTATGATAATACAATATTAACTAGTATTTGCTATTTCAAAGACTTTTATTACTATTGTTACAAGTTGGTCTTTAAATATCAATGGTTTATGATAATATATAGAGAAAGAACGCAATGAGACAAAATATTGATCAAACTTTCCTTTGATTGATTGATATGATCAGGGCTTACAGCCACTCCATCAATGGAGGACAATGCTCAATCCAAGAGCACGAAAATCACATCAAACATCAAGAACCCTAGCCTCCACAAAAACTCTCCCTAAGAAAATTAGGGTTTACAAGAATTGCAAAAGAGGCGAAGCCATGGTGCAGCCACCACCCTCTCCTATTTATAGTGGAGGCTTAGACCTTCTAGATGTTTTATCCTATTGGGCTCCCGTTAAGGCCCAAAACAAACGGGACACATACGCACGTATTTTAAAACGTCGTCTTTATCTCCTCTTGACCTAACTAGCTACACCTAGCGCCATCTTGCGCCTCGGATTAGCTAATAGGTCACTCTTGTCCATCTTGCACCACGCTTGAGTACATTGACTCACCCAAGATCGCCGATCGCTCGATCTCACTCTCCAAGCCTAGTCCCGATCATCCTTACCGTTGACCGTCGTTGACCACCAAGCAACCTGCACAATAATAGATAAATAAACCGAATTTGGGAACAAGTTCTTCACAACTTGACCCATGTTAGTCAAAACATGCATCATGCACCATATATGCCCTGAAACTTATGACTTTGACCTAACACACGAATATCGCCGCCACGACAGGCGCATTTAACCTAAGTGAAAACCAGTCCGATCGCCCCGTGGGCGGTCGATCGCCCACCTCGCCGGCTCGATCGCTACCATCGGGCCGATCGGATCGCCAAGACGACTTAGCCGATTTTCAACCTCTGAAAACCGAAACCTACTGGAAATTTCAAACTAATAGAACTTTTGGCTGGAGACTCCAAAAATTATAAGACCAAGTGCAATAGAATCCCCTTTCTTGCCTACACACTCTATTTTTGGCCCAGCTCAAAATAACACTTTTTAAGTTCACCGGTCCGACCGCCGCTTATGGCCGATTGGACCGATTTGGGACCGGTCTGACCGCCACGCTACGACCGGTCAGACCGATTACTGCCTGACAGTTCTGAAACTTATCGAAAACACATTAAAATGATAAACCGTAAACGTCATTGCCAATTGTCACATCATTCTAAGATCTGGAATATATCCCCATGATATCCACAGAAAGTCGGTAACATATCTAGTGCAAAAGGGGAATTGTGTGTTAAAGTGCAAAAGACAACGTTGGACGTACGATCTGAGATGAAGGGTTGAGATCCCGGCAGGTGGGAGACCCAAATCCACTAGCGCACTTTTGCACTTAAGCCCCCATGCGTCAGCACATTTTGTGAAAAAAACCCCGCGTCAAATCCCCTCCCCCCTCCCTCTCTTGCTCGTTCCAATCCGATACCGTCACTAAGATCCTGTCGCCTCGCCCGTCTGCATAGTGGAGCACAGTTGGTCTTTAAATATCAATTGTTTATGATAATATGTCAATCAAGTTTCGTAAATAATATGTTTCTTAGCTTTTAAAAGACATGAACCTAAAAACCTGCCCGACGTGGTGGAGCACCATTGACTAGTCAACCCCATCCTGCTCGTCCCACTCTATATAGATTTATACCAATGGAAGTGGGTAACATATCTGGTGCAAAAGGGGAAGAGAAATACTACATCATGCTATATCGTTCTTAGCCAAAGCAACATGATAGGGCGTTGTTGTCCGATTCGACGAAATCCAATGACCCATGCATATGATCAGACCACCTCCCCCAACATCCCACTTCCCCGTATGCACCCTCCCCTCCCCAACCGTCCTCATCTCTCTCCCAAATCCAATCCACCCCTCGTACAAACTGACTATTTCCTCCTCCATTCCCCATCCCTTCCCCCTCCTCCTGCTCTCTCTCTCTGCACCTCCATGGAGGACGAAGGGTGCACGACACTCGACTATATGAGCTTGTGAGGCCACAAAAGGGGTGCATCCCACCGATGTCCTCACTGTTGATGTCCTCGTCGTCGGTGGGCACCTAGATGGCAACCCATCACCTCCATGCCTCCGTCGCTAGTGTCGCCTCACCCTCCTATTTTCTCATGCGAAATATGATGGGGGGGGGGGCCACGGCGGCGCAGCTTAGTGGGGCACGACGTGAGGCAAGTGCGATGGGTGAGGTATGTTAGCATGGGACACGGAGATGCGGTGCGGGCCACGATAGCGTGCCTCGACGGTGTGATTCGTGGTGAGTGTGCACATCTGTGGCGGAAAAAAGCACAAAACTCATCGAAACTGGTTGGGAACTTCTTGAAACTTTTGGTTGGAACTTGCCAAAACCAGTTGAAACTTGGTGAAACCTCTTGAAACTCTTTGGCTGAAACTTGCTGGAACGCTGTTAAAATTTAGTGAAACTACTTGAAACTTTGGCTTGAAACTTACTTAGAATCTTCTAAAAACTACTAGAAACACGTGAAACTCACTGGAACTTGAAACTGTTCAAATGTTTTCATGAAACTTATTGAACCTTCATAAAACCTATTGTTATACCATTGCAAGCTATACCGTTCTCTAGTCACTTCAAAATAGGGAATGGGTGTTAAAGTGCAAAAGAAAACCTAGGATGTCCAATCTAAGATGATGGGCTGAGATCCGGGTGGGTGGCAGACCCAAATCTATTTATGCACTTTTGCACTTAACCCCGTGTGTCAGCACATTTTGCAAAAACCCCCGCATCAAATCCCATCCCCCCGCTCTCTCTCTCTTGTTCGTTCCAATCCAACGTCGTCACCAAGATCTAGTCGCCTTGCCCCGTCCGCGTAGCCACACCTCCGCCTCCCTCCGTCGTATCCTCTTCCCTTCTTGTCGCCCACCACTGTTGCCCTACTCTAGCTCCGCCATCGCCCCCTCGTGCAGATCGAGGCATCGAGCTCCCTCCCCCAAATTCTAGTGTTTCCTCTCTACACCACTGCGATTGGTGACCACTGTTGGGTTGATCTCGGCAACAAAACCCGAGATTCAAGGGGGGCAAAGCCCCACTAGCGCCCTGATCGGGGGCGTAACCAACTTTTGGTTACTAGTTCCGTTCACCCAGCGCGAGATTAAAAAGGTGGTGTTCGTCAGGCCTCTGGGCGCATGCGTTCAAGGCTACCAAAATCCCACACAATACCCGATCTGCTAAGTGTGCTGTGGTGAGCGAAGACTGGAACCGTCGGCATCACTATGACGCCGCCGTCACCACTACGACATCTTCGCCTCAGGTTGACGCCCTCCTGCCCTCCCCAAACTGATGCCGACCATCTCTACTTCAACAGAGCTACAACTTTCATGGTGTCTTCAGGCTCGGGTATTCCACACGCTTCCGCATTATTGTTTTGTTAGGTGTTCATCTATGAGCTATGGTTAATCATGTTTAGATCAAGTCATTACTCTAAGTTTTTAGTCCACATTTGGTACCAGAGCAACCCTAGCTCCGTTTGAACCCTATTAGCCCCAACCGAGTCTCCCTCTCGCATAGATCTATTGTTAGAGACTCGGTTTTAGCACTTAGAAGGAGGGGATTTAAGATCCTTAAGCAAAAACCCTAATGAAATCCCGAATCCTCAAAACTCAAATCCCAACCCACCAAAATCGATCGAAGGCAAAAAGGGCGGCGGAATACTCACGGTTTTGGAGATCTAGAGCCGCTCGGTCTCGGGCACCGCCAGTAGCTCGCTGACGGCCATTTGGCGCTGCGACCTCCGCGACGCGCGCCGGCGGCGAGAGAGCTGCGGGGCGCGCTTCTTGTTGCGTGTCGCTTGCCGCGTGTCGCTAGCCGCCGCTCGCTTCGCGCTCGCCGCGCGTCGCCAGATAGGGCGCGGTGCACCTCTCCGCCGCATGAAGCGCTCCGCCGACTTCTTCGCCGCGATTTTTCCGGGAGAGGAATGAGAAATGACTAGGGTTAGGGTTTCGGCCGATCGACCGGTTTTTATAACCCCGCGATTTTCACTCACCGCTAGTTCGATCCGACCGGCCACGCTCACGTTCCGACGGATTAGTTCGATCGTAGCGATGATCTCGGCCGTCCATCTCAGATCCGACGGCTCTAGTGCGTCGCGGCGATTTTCAATACGATGGCCCGGCGCATCGAGGGCTTTTTGGGCCGTCGCGCGGCACACCAAGCAGTCGAGCGCGAGAGGGAAGCCGGGCTTATAGCAGGCCGGGGCCGGGAACTATGTCAGCAGTGCACAGTGCCTCTTTTTTTTCTAAGGGTTTTTTATTTAAGTTTTGTGCACTATTTTTAATTAACGTTAATTGCTCAAGTAACAGTGATATTAGTCTCTAATTAAAATTGAACCAACGAGATATTTTAATTAGAGATTTTTATGATTTATTTTGGCATTATGTATACACATGATTACATACTGACCAACATTGTTTGTAATCGTATGTCGCCATATTAATTGTTGAAGTTCTTTTCATTTTCTACCCAACGGTGATATGAATTAGAACTGTAGTTTTGCATGTTATTAATCAGACCAACGTAGGGTTAATTGTATGCAATACTTTTTTATGTTATTTCTAATTTTTTTTTCATATATTTTAATGTTCAGCAATAAATGCTTCGAATGTTGCCGCTACAATTGATAACATTGAACAGCTTACGGGAAGCAACTTTCCCGCTTGGAAAGAAAGAATTTCAGTTGTCTTTGGAGTTCTGGACCTTGATTATGCATTAAGGGTGCTCGCTCCCGTTTCTCCCACCGTCGGTGAGGATAGTTATGATGAGAAAAATAAAACTTATGATGCTAATGCTGAAAAATAGGAGCGGTCCAACCGCCTGTCGTTAATGATCATAAAGACCTCTATCTCAGTTGGGATCAGGGGAGAAATCTCAGATTCTGAAAATGCTAAGGAGTATATGACTTCAGTTGAGGAGAAGGTTTATGCCAGTACTTTAATCCAGAGGCTTCTATCCACTAAGTATGACGGATCCAGCAGTATAAGAGAGCATATCATGATGATGACTGCGAAGACTGGAACCATCGTCATCACCGTGACGCCGCCGTCACCACTACGACATCTTCGCCTCAGCTGATGCCCTCCTGCCCTCCCCAAACCGACGCCGACCATCTCTACTTCAACAGATCTACAACTCTCATGGCGTCTTCAGGCTCGGGTATGTCTCACGCTTCCGCATTATTGTTTTGTTAGGTGTTCATCTGTGAGCTATGATTAATCATATTTAGATCAAATTATTACTCTAAGTTTTTAGTCCACAACCACCGGTGGAAGATGACTCTGCCACAGGCTTCTTGGACAACCGTTGTGATCTCCTCCGAGCTTGGTATTTTTTTGGGCAGCCTATTCTCCAACAACCCATGGTGTTTTTTTTATTGTGCAAAACCTTATTGTTTTGTGTGAAGTGAGTTGCTCTATATGATGGATATGATCGAGATGGATTCTCTTTGATTTGTGATGTAACAAGTGGGTATAGATTGAATCGACAATTGTGATGTAATAAATCAGCGTATATTCAATTAACATTTCTGAAAAATTGGCAGATTTTGTGGATTGAATTGATAAAGGCACGAGATATAAATGAACGAGTTCTAGCACAAGTAGCACCATTCTTTTGGCTTTTTTCTACTCTCATATTTGCTCCCCGGGTGCTCATGAATAGAGTGAGATTAAGCCTTTGGCTTTGATTCCACTGCCAAATGCATGAGGGAGCAAATGCATGAGGGAGCTCGGTATACACAAGTGGTTGGTCGACGGCGGGCGGCAGGAGGGGAAGAGGATGCGGCGGAGGGTGCCGGAGGTGTGGCTGTGCAGAGGTTATACTAGTTTGGCTTTTAAAATAGTATATTTTGGTATCAGTTTATGCTGGTGTACCATTATAGAGTTTAATATAATAATATATATATATTTAAGTATATATCTATTTAATTGTATATACACTAAATTTCACTTGTAATATTACTCCAAACATATAGTAGTAGGATTAAAATATAACATATACTTCAATGATGAGTTTGATAGACAATATTTTCAATTCCATTGGTATGACCGGCATTGTTCGGTATAATCAGCATCGAGTCAGTATGACAGGTATTGACTGGTATCGAGATGAGTAAAGAGCGCATGGCTGCTCGATCTATGATAGAATGGTACATACCGACTATATTGGCTGATACCAGAACAATATTAATAGGTTCAGCTAGAACATAGGACAAGAGGGGTGTGGGCAGTGGGGAAGGTAGAGGATGGAGTGAGGATTGGTGATGGGTGCACAAATCTCAATGCAAGCCAACGGTGGAGAAAGCGTATAGTAAATTGAGAACAAAATAATGTACCTAATAGCCAAAGCTACTACAATACAGTCTAGAAAAGAGATCACACGTCTCGGTTCTTATACAGGGAGAACAAGATCGGGAGCCGCGTTTCAACAAAACTCTATCAGCGAAATTTCGCCGACAACCGGCGGTATCGGTAGAGTTCGATAAAATTTCATACTAGATATTTTTATTTATTTATCTAATTTCCATTCAAATTCAAATTTTAATTCAAATTTAGATAAATTTCATCTTTACATCTGAAAAATTCAAATTTTAATTTAAAAAATTTGTTCGAATTTTTTTGCCAAAATATCATGTAACCATCGATTACCGATTCTAAGTCCGATAAAATTTCTAAAACATATAGTTTTCCGTGGTTTCAGCACGCCGAAACATCCCCCATATCCTTTTCCCCCTTATTCCTTGACTCCACCTTTTTCTTCCCGACGCGAAGTTTCGTCAAAAGGCGGATTCCCAGGATCCAATTTTGCGCCCTAAACAAGGTATCCGAAGCCATAAACATCGCCGAAATGTTACTTCAAGACGGTCAATTAGCCTCGTGAAGCGTTTTTAGTCACGCGCGCTCGTTGTTGACATCTCCATCCCCTTTTCTGTGCGTGGATTGCAAGACGGAGAGGAGCCGAAGGAAGAAGGGGATCGCGACTCAGTGAAGACTGAAGACTCCGTAGGATGATGAGGTCGCCTCGCCGGTGACAGGATACGTGCTCGCATTTGTTTCACTTTCCTGCGTTTTGTCGTCTGATCAGATCATGCTGGCTTTGTGGGATTCTTCTGCGTGTGCTTTCGGGAAAGAAGTGGTCACATTTCCAGCAAAGCCGTCTGAAACCCGGATTCTAACTGATGTGCACACCTCCAAGAGTCCAAGATGGAACAAAATGAAAAATTCAGTTCAGGCTAGAAAGGACGGTGCAAATTGTGCTTAGCTTTGGTTCATAGCTTTTGCATGCATGCATCTTTGGACTGCGAAGTACGTGTTAAGAAGAGAGGAAAATGTCGCTCTGTTTTGATGTTTCCTGTGATAAACCGTGTTTCCTCTGAGCCTTTTGCCCATAGTTTCAATCTGGGTATCTCTATCTCAGCCTTTTATAAAAGATTTTTTTTCTCTCTCTCTCTAAAGTAGATTCCTATCTTTCGGAAAGTTTGACCAACTTTTTCTTTGCTCACTCGAAAGATTTTCCAGGGAGATTACATGTACGACTGTTTCTTTTAGAACTTTAGTGGAATTAGTTGGTTGCCCCCCCTAATTAAGGCCTAAATTTCGTATGATACACCGACTCCACTAATGAATCAGCTTTCATTAAAATGTCGTTCGCAGACGTAGCAGAAATTTTAAAATGGAATTAATGCTCTAGCAAAACTAAATTATTGGATTTATGATAATTGTATAGGAATAAAAAAAATGAAATATACCAAGTTACCAACTGTTTGGTAGTCCAACTAGTGTCACCTCTAGCTACCTAATTAAGCTCATAAGTTTATATCTTACCAACAATAAATTAGAAGTGTTATTTGTGGATCTTTTTTTTAATCATGTCAACAACAATATTGGATTGTATAAGCTACATAGACTAATTTCTAAATGCACATTTTCAATTAGATCCGAATTAAAAAATAGGTCCTTATTTTGTGTATTCTGATGTGTCCTTCCTTGTTGCGCACCACATTCTAGAATTTTTGATTGTATTAGCGCCTTTTCGCATCATATTTACAGGAATGACCGTCGCGATTTTTTTTTGTGCAAAAATAGCGCCCTACCGCCACGTGCCTCCCTCCCGCACGGCCACCGTGCGGTGGCGGCTTGCCGCATGGCCGCCGTGTGGTGGCCTCCGCCATGTGCCGGTTAGGGTTTCAGCAGTGTTTGTATGATTTTTAAAATATAGTAAATGAGTTCAAAAATATATAAAATTTTATGTGAATGCTCATAACACAATGTACTTTATTATGTAATTTTTTCACAAATTTACTCATTCTGATTTTATCTTGCAATTTTATTTAAGTTTATTGTTTGTAGTGTTTTTGAAAGAAAAAAAATGAGTTCCAAAAATTATAAATTTTGTTTTGAAGGCTCCTTATACAGTGGACTTAATTGTGTAATATTTGGAAAATTTTATACGTGTTATGTAATTGCCTCGAACATTACAGATTTAGGTATAAAAAATTTGGACTTTAGGTTTCGAAAATTAGGGTTTCGCACACAAAGTACTCATAACAGAATTAGGGTTTCCAATGAAGTTGCAATATTCATTTTTATACAGAAAATTGTTGACATTTCAAGCGTTACAAGCATTATATGAAGCACGCGCGGGTTTATTGCAATCGGGATGAAGTAGGAGGGGGTATTATCACATGTAACCCGATCAAATAGACACTCTTTGTTAATTTATTAGTTTAATGTGGATGATATTCTTTAATACTGTATTGTACGACATGCTAGATAAGCTTGTACATGAACTAACTGAGGGAAATATGTGTCATGCAGATCGTATAATGATGTATCGTAGCCTCCAACTCGTGTATGTTTTGAAGGCTACGGTGCATCGTTATATGATTTGCATGCCACATATTTTCCTCAGTTGGTTCACATATAATCTTATCTAGCCTATGATACAATACGATATTAAAAAATATAATCAACATTAAACTGATAAATTAACAAAGAATGTCCTATTTAACAATATTATTCATGAGGGTAGTTGGATCTATCATCTATGCAATGATGTCTGCAACTAGTCTCCGTGACGCTATAGCCACTGCCCCTTGTCTCGGGGCTGCCCACAGTGGCGGCGAGTATCGAAGTCATGCATGTATTGCGATTCTATAATGTAAGTGGATCGTAGAGTAACAAACGTAACAAGGATGTAAATTGTATATAACTCATGTCTTCGATACGGAGTGCGCCCAGGCGGCCGGATATGATACTACGTCGGCCCATCTCGATCGAAGGAGCCTTCCCCTTCCCCTTGTCGCGGGACTCCCCACGTCGGTGTCATATGTCAAAATCGTCCATGGCCTACGATTCTATGATGTAAGTGCACCGTACAATGAAAAACGTAACAATGATGTAAATTCTACATAACTTATCATCGATATGGAGTGAGATCGGGCGACTGGATACGCTATGGTGGCCGGGCTCAGACGCATTAGCCTTCTCGTTCCCCTTGTCTCGGGACTACCCATGTTGGTGTCATATGTCGAAGTTCCCTATGTTCTACGATACGGGCTGGACGCTTGCATGTTGTTAGAAGAACGAAAGGGCAAATACAAAATCAGGACGTGAATTGTACGTAACTTACCTCTTCGATTTGCAGTGCTATCGGGCGATGGGAGAAGCTACGACAATTGGCGGTCTCAGTAGCAGGAGCCCTCCCCTTCTCTGTCAGGCGAGTCCTAGGATGCTCCGGTGCCTCCTCAACAAGGTCCAGTACGTAAGGTTTCCACATGAAGTTCTGGGCAAATGTCTTTTACTTCCAAAGCATTGCAGTAGCTCTTACGACTTAAAACATCTACAACAACATTGGCTTTACCGGGAACCAAGTGGTGCCCTGCACCCTAGGGTCGTCAGGAATACCGGTGTGCCGTCGGGGATACTATACATATGTAGACCAAGTCATGTGGTGTATCTAGACAAATATACTTAAATGCCCTTTCTCTCTCTATACATTGTGAGGGCAAGAAGGTAAATGTCCCTTCTTGCCCCCAATAAATAAAGCCCCAAGGGCATGTAAGAGGGGGTTGGGCCTCATTATCTCATTCACACACTTAATACAATACATTCATACATCTTGTGTCTCGGCTCCTCTCCCCCTTTGGTCTTATCTCAAGACAAAGGGTACTCCGTACCCACTGTCTAGCCTTTTCTTGCTACAACAGTTGGCGCCGTCCGTGCGGACCGAACAAAAAGATTATGCATGAGAGGAGCCGAAGCCCACCCCATCCTTGCCAAAGCACATCCCGCCTGGGATGAAGTACCTTCGGCCCCATTGAGCTGGCTTTGGCATCAGCAACCTCCGGAGCACCCTTTGGCGGAGCCCCCCTTTGGCGAAGCCTCCACCTTCGGCGTCGGTAGCCTACGGAGCACCCTTCGATGGAGAAACCCCCGGCGTCGCCTCTAGAGCCCGCGCCACCCCCATCGAGCCTCCACTGGAGCGCCGCCTTGGCTACCCCCCACAACTTGGTCGAAGCCCATCTTCAGTCGGAGCACACCCCCGTGAGGCCAGGACTAAGGTCCCCTTGGTTTAGTCTCTCTTTTTGTTGACCGTGCTTTTCAATATCAGTGGTCGAAATAGAAACAACACAACATGGCACAATGCCATGGCAAGGCAAGACGTTGTGCATGCCCAAAACACCGCACATGGATCCGAGCCCTAGTGCACACCAACTCACCCTCGCACGAAGGTCTCGGGCCACATCAGTTAGTTCAGCATGTACTTGTGCTGGATGAACACCCTATCGTACATCTCCGGGCCATCGATACACTAGAAGAAGTGGCAGCACATCTTGGGCTGCCATTACATGGGGATGAAGTTAAAAATTTATGAAAATCAACGTAGGGAGAGAAAAAATCGATGTGTGCAAAAGAAACGCTTACGAGGTGGTGCCCGCATGTGTAGTACGCCCGAGCGGAGGTGTCTGGGTATGTGGATCGAATGGTCTCTACCAGCTTGCCACACACACACTGTGGGATCGGATGACAACCGGACAAGCTCGGTCTGTTGGTGCAATCCTTCATTGAGTGCCCAGGGGTCTTGCATGTCATGCACTTAATTGTGCGGCTAATACTGGTACATTGGTTGGCATCCATGTCGTTCTGGAAGCACCGCGTCTGCCATCATCCCTTCCCTATTGTCTCCAAGACCTTGTTCAGGCCTCATTGTACCTTGTCCGACCAAAGATACTTGTAGTTCATGTCCAAGCCGTACGAGTGAAACTTTGCACTCTATGTAGCGAAAAGGTGTTGCATGTCATAGTATTTAGAGATGTACGGCGTGGACATCTGCTTCATTTGCGCACATACCTTGTACACATACTAGCATAGCTTGTGCATGAGCTTCAGTTTGTTGTAGGTGCATGTCGCTACATCACCTAGTGTGCAAGCCTGTTTTCTTTCCACCCTGGTACGATTGTTGATATATTTCTGCCAAAGCCTAATATCGTACTTCCTCCTAAGGCCATCGATCTCCTAGGTATCATGCATTCAAGCCTTCTCCATCTTCTGGTCTATATGCCTCTGCATGTTCTGGGACCACTGTTCGCCTTCCTCCATCTGTCATTTAGCTGCGGTTGCTGTCCAACTAAGAGGGTGTCGGCATGGAACCCCCACTGGAAGCCTTCTTCTTGCGGCAGTACGAGTGAACGAACCACGATATCATCAACTCTCGATGTTGCGTAAGGCACCTCCGATGACACAATTCCCCCAGTTGGACTACCAGTCTGGTGTGCATCCTCGTCGCTACCATCTGATCTTGGGTCGGCGTCCTCGTCGGACTCTGACCCGACAGGCTGGTCCGGTAGATAATCGTGGCAGTCAATGTGTGCCGACCACCATAATCCCACCTCCTCATTTTGCACAAAATTATGCGCGAGTCTTCCCTATGAGACAACACATTCTTTGCTACCATCTTCAAGCTTGGGCTGTGGTTGCCCGCTTGTAGAGTCCCCGACATCATCAAGGTTTCCATGCGCCCTACGTACAAAATTTATGTACACAATCGGCTTCCCGTAAATGGCCGCTTCGGGCTGGGAGGCAATTTGCATGTACTGGCTCCATGCTACGCTTCCATGTACTTTGATGAGCTTCCACACGTCATTTGTGCAGGTGATCCCCTCGATCACAAGTTTCTTCGTCATTGCCTCTGTGAAAAAACTCCCTTTGGATGCAGCTTCGAAGCTCGTGAATATTCCTCGCATCGAGCACCTCCCTCCCGGACCACCTTGTACTACCATCTCGACAGGTCCAACCCATCGGGTTCAACCCATACGAGACCATCGCCATAAAATACTAGCAAGTCTTGTATGTTCGAAATTACCTAAAGTAACAAATAATGACAATAGATTGTATGCAAGTGATTGATTACATATGTGTAATTAAATACAGATAGTTGATTAATTACCAACACTGTGATTACTCCTTCGAAAACTAATTATGAACCGCATGTTCATTGCCACTTAATTAATTAACTAATTACGGCTGATAAATTAGCATTAAACTAATTAATTATGACTGATTAATTAGCACTGAACTAACTAATTACGATTGATTAATTACCACTAAATAAATTTTGAGTATTTCATTTCCACTAATTTAATATGCCATACTAATAACCACTGAACTCAGTACAACTAATTATTTACCACTAAACTAACTAATTACGACTAAACTAACTAATAAATTAGCATTGAGCGAACTAAATACGACTAATAAATTAGCATTGAACTAACTAATAATTAGAACCGAACTAACTAATTACGACTAAATAATAACCACTAAATATATTACGAGTAGTTCATTTCCACTAATTTAATATGACGTACTGATAACCACTACATTACACTAATTACAACTAATTAATTATCACTAAACTAACTAATTATGACTAATTAATTTCCACTAAACTATTTAATTACACCTACTAAATAAAGATTGATTAACTACAACTACAGTAATAATGAGAAAGGCATCTGTCGACGATTAAATCACCGAACTTACAAATATAAAAAGACAGAGGAAAATGGTACGTATGTCCTGGCAAAGAATGTGGCTGCTCTTTATTGAGATAAACTGGCTATTACAGAATATGTCTACAATCTGAACCAAAGGCTAACTCTCCTAACACTGGGGTACAATGCTTGCTATGACTTTACAATCTAATCGACTGGTTATCTCCTGAGAGTGATTCCAATCGATGTATCCTTCGGTCCCCCCCTCTCCTCCTTCCACGGTCCTCCTTATGTAGTTGATGAAGCGTTGGTAGTTGTCCCTGGGAGAGATGTCTGTTGAGAAGTGGCGCGTCTGGTCGGAGAGAGGCGTCAGTTGACAATGTATCAACTGTTGTGCGATTATATGTCAGTGAGTCATTTAACCGCATTCCAGTGTCTTATAGTCGCATAACGTCGCGTGGTATGGAGTTATACAGCACATGTTCCATTCGTCACACGGTAAAGCATATATCTGGACTCAAATCCAGATACCAGTTCAAAGCTTTATGAGCATTTTGACTGGTCGGAGGCTTGGTTAGGAACCTTGTCCGACCAGGTTATGTATTATGTAATCTCTGGAATCCTTACGACCAGTGAGGTCGTTAGCCTTAGGGGTTACGACCATGAAGACGTATGGTCTTCTAGATTCTAAATAGTAAATAGAGGTTTTAATACTCGTCAGCTAGTCCCCGAACTTTAAATGAATTGGTCGTATAGATGCTTTCTTCCAATGAAGTCGTATCGGGCAGACCCCTCATTAAATGTCGTGGTACTTGAGGTGGTCTATATTCATTTTTAAAGTTGAGAAATTGCTTTGGAAGTTGAAAAAAGCTTCTTTGTCTGCTAGTAAAAAAGAATTTTTGTCCATCGGACTTCTTCCGGAAGCGGTTATAGTATTGTGGCTATAAAAACCCCTTAGCACTATGTATTAGGGTTTCTACGTCTTTTGCTTTCCTCTTCATCTTCCAAGAAACCATCTCCCATCACCTTTGAATTCTTCACCCGAAGGAAAACATTATGTCAGATCTCATCACCAAATGGTCGATCTCCAATCTGAATGAGAAGAAATTGGACAGTTTGGAGAAGGTTGGGCTGCTACCCGACAGAAGTCTGATCCCATGGAGATCAGCATTTGGGGAACATTCTCCAAGCGGTGAGGATGGGGAAATTCCGGTATTCTTCGCATACATTGAATGCGGCTTCAGACTCCCAGTTCACTTCTTTCTTTCCCAAGTTCTAGAGTACTATGGAGTGGAACTGATTAATCTGGTTGTTGGACCGAAAAGGCGACTAGAGGGGGTGGGGGTGAATAGGAGCACGCAAACTTTTTTTACAAATAATTGATTCAATAATATTTTACTCCAGTAGCTATGGAAGCTATGAAGATCAGTATATCAGTATAGCGGAAGACTAATATTGAATCCAATTCAAACCCCTAAGCAATACGACAAAATCAACAAAGATTGAAACAATTCAATGCATCTTGGTCCGACCTCCGCCTTGGGTGGTCTCGACCCGATTCCTGGCGGTCGACTCGGCCTTGGGCGGTCGGAGACCGCCCAAGAATGTAATGTAACAGAACCCAATGACGAAGTTGCAAATAGATGAAACTTTTGATCTACAACTCCAAACTTGATGAAACTTGGTACACACCTTCTCTATGATATCAGGAACCTATTCCAATCCAAGATTATGATAATTCTGGGAAGAATAGCGATCCTTTTCGGTTTGATTGAAGAAGGGTTCAAAACCGGGTCAAAACGAAAACTTGATCCAAGATCTTGCTCGTGGGTGATTGATGATCAAGATGATCCTAGATATGTTTCCACACGTCACAGCAAGCTAGATCATGTGAAGAATTCAATCAAATACTCGTGGATCAAAGAAAGACTCAAAATCATCAAATATAGAGAAAGAACACAAAGAGACAAGACATGATCAAACTTTCTCTAGATTGATTTGATATGATATGGGCTTACAGTCTCTCCATCAATGGAGGACAATGCTCAATCCAAGAGCACGAAAATCACATCAAACTATCAAGAACCATAGCCTCCACAAAAGCTCTCCCTAAGAAAATTAGGGTTTACACAAATAGCAAAAGAGTCGAAGAGGAGGTGTAGCCACCCCCCTCTCCTATTTATAGTGGAGGCTTAGACCTTCTAGAAGTTTGACTCAATTGGGCTCCCGTTAAGGCCCAAAACAAACGGAACACTTACGCATTTTAACACGTCGTCTTTAACTCCCCTTGACCTAACTAGCTACACTTTGCGCCATCTTGCACCTTGGATTAGCCAATAGCTCACCCTTGTCCATCTTGCACCACGCTTGAGTACATTGACCTCACCCGGCATCGTCGATCGTTCTGGACCTCAGCTCTCCAAGCCTAGTCCCGATCATCCTCGCCGTTGACCAGACCACCAAGCAACCTGCACAACAATAGACAAGTAAACCGAATTTGAGAACAAGTTCTTCATAATTTGACCCATATTAGTCAAAACATGCATCATGCAACATATATGCCCTGAAACTCATGACTTTGACCTAACAACCGAATATCGCTGCCACGACGGGCGACGATCCAAGTGAAAACCGGTCAGACCGCCCACCCTGGCTGGTCTAACCGCCACCTATTGGCCGGTCAGACGACCAGTAAAGACTTAGCCAAATTTCCTCTCTGGAAAACCGAAACCTACTGGAATTTTCAATACAATAGAACTTTTGACTAGAGACTCCAAAAATTATGAGACCAAGTGCAATAGAATCCCCTCTGTTGCCTGCTACCTCTATTTTTGGCCCAGCTCAAAATACCACTTTCTGACATTGCCGGTCCGACCGCCGCTTAGGCGGCGGTCAAACCGCCTGAAGTTTGATAGCACTGTTTCTTTGCCGAAAACACGCGAAACGACAAACTGTTAACGCCATTGCCAATTGTCACATCATCCTAAGCTCTGGAGTATATCCCCATGATATCCACAATCTCCCTCTTGATGAACACATTGGCAATAATCCAGAAAATGTATTTTGGAGGTTTGAAAAGTAAAATACTTTCATTTTCGCACAAAATCACAACTTGGTCCATAAGCAATGGAAATGATCAAGCTGACATCAGAATAGCATAGGCAAATGAGATAAGGCATAAGAAAGCATAAAAACTTTAAATTCCAGAAAGGAGTAAAAAATCTCACTTAAGGTCCATATGAAAGAACAATTGTTCAATTGATCTATGATCATTGTGAGGATTAATACATGCAATTCAAGTTCAGAAGAATCAATAAGACAAAAAGAATGCAATTCAAAAACTCCCCCTCACTATGATCCTCAGATTTCAGAAAATTTCAAATTCCAATTTCACCCCCTTTTTATCATTTTCATATATCTTCTCCCCTTTGTACAATAATGATATATCTTCTTCCCTAACATTGAAATATCTTCTCCCCCTTTGACAATGGAGTCATCAAGGAATCACGCCTTCCTCTCATCCAGAGTTAACAAATGCAGAATGAAGAAAGAAGCATAAGAAGGAGTGTGCATGAAGTGCAATGTAGTGTGCTTCATTTTTGTATTTTGATTTTTTATTACAAGAAGCTTTGGAGATTACCCAAAAGAATAAGCCAACATTTCTAATATTGCACAAACAACATATCAAGCCTAACAAAACTAGCAAGATCATGATAAAGACATATACATCAAAGATAAGCACGAAGGCTGAAAAGTAAAGTAATAGATTTGATCAATTTAAGCAAGACTTCAAATTCAGCAAGTTCATCAACAGGGTTCGTAAAGTAAAACTGGTCATGTCAAAATGTCAAAGTGAGATAAAAAAGCAAACAAAAACCATATTAAGAGTCAATCAGGTCATGTATTGAATCATTTTGCTCAAATTTCTTAACGCTCATTTTTCAACAGTTTTCTCATTTGCACTGAATATTAAAGTTGACTAATGATCTAACTTAGTGACAAGATCCTGGACTAAGAGCCATCCACAAACTCATCCTAAGCTTCGAACAAAAGTTGATTAAATGTATATCTTAGTGAAGAAGATCCTGGACTAGGAGCCATCCACAAACTCTTCCCAAGCTTCTACCAGGGCGACAAATCTTGAGGTTCATATCATTTCTGACAAGCAGCCCCCATGAGATCGTCTGGTTCATCAAAATATCTCCAAGTTCATATCTTTGACAAGTAGTCTCGTAAGAATAGTTTGGCACAATTTAAGCATAAGATAATCTTGATTTTTCATGTTTCACATGAGTAGTTTTATATTATCAAGAACACAAAAAGCTCAAGTAATCGTCAATTTTAGATTCAAGAGCTAACAAAGCAATTCTGACAGGGCCAATGTCACAAAAGGAGCACTAATTGCGCAACTAGCTAAAGCATCCACAAATTACAATTTTTAGTTCGAATTGTTTTAGAGTTCTACCTCATACAGCAAAGACTTATCTGTATATGTGAAAGCATGATAATTCTAGCAAGTCAAAAAAATAGACATGACATTGAGCAATAATAGAAATACTAAAGCTCCAAAGGGTAATAGGCAAAGCTTCATCAATTTTAAAAGATAAGCAGAACAAAATTTATATTACAATGCATCTTTTTGGATACCACTTGTTGGATTTTTCATACCACTTGTTGGTTTTTTTCATATGAATGCAATATGATACAATGAGATGCAATAAAAGCCTAAAAACCTAAAAAGTTCAAAAAGATCAATAAGTTTAGAAAAGAACAAAAAAAGATCAAAAGAACAAGGTAAGATCAGAAAAGATCGAACTACCATCAAACCAACCCATAGGGATAAATTACCCCTAACTCGCTTCTCAATGTGGCAAACCTAGTTGGCTCTAAAGGCTTGGTGAGGATATCTGCCAGTTGAGCCTCGGACTCTACGAAGTGTAGCACAATATCACCATTTTCGACATGGTCTCTAAGGAAGTGATGGCGAATATCTATATGCTTGGTCCTAGAGTGTTGCAGGGGTTTTAGCAATATTAATAGCAGAAGTGTTATCACAGAAAAGAGAAACACTAGCAAAAGTTAACCCATAGTCCTTAAGAGTGGTTACCATCCACAAAATATGACTACAACAACTAGCAGCAGCTACATATTCAGCTTCAACAGTGGATTGTAAAACAAAGGATTGCTTCCTAAAAGACCAAGATACAAGAGAAGTGCCTAGGAAGTGACAAGTGCCTGAGGTACTCTTCCTATCTAGCCGACAGCCAGCAAAGTCAGAAAAAAACCCCCGAATGGATAAGGATGACGAACAGGAATACCAAATGCCAAACAAGAGGGTAGAGTGTAAATACCTGAATATGTGCTTAACGGTTTGGAGATGGAAAGTTTTCGGAGACGCCTGAAATCTCGCACAGAGGCAGACCGTGAAGTGGATGTCCGGTCTCGAGGCCGTCAGGTACAGAAGGGAACCGATCATGCTGCGGTACTCGCGTTGATCCACGGCTTCTCCTTCCTCATCTGGATCCAAAACAGTCGAAGTTGCCATGGGAGTGCAGATTGGCTTGCAGTCACCCATGTCGAAACGTTTGAGCAAGTCCTTAGTGTACTTCGTCTAATGGATAAAGATCCCTTCCTTGCATTGCTTAATTGAAAGCCCCAAAAAGTAATTGAGCTCTCCCATCATACTCATCTCAAATTCCCTGAACATAGTCTAAGAAAAGCTGAAAACAAGAGCATTAGAAGAACCACCAAAGATAATATCATCAACATAAATTTGAGCAAGCAGGAAGTTATTACCACGCCTAAGAATGAACAAAGTCTTGTCTACCTTACCCATCTCAAAATCATTCTTAAGCAGGAAAAATCTTAAGTCTATCAAACCAGGCTCTAGTGGCTTGCTTAAGACCATTATTTCCAAAAGTGATGAAATCATCACTCGTTGACCGCGTGAAGGAGGTGAACCATCTTGAGTCTCCGATCATGTGACGTGAATAGCCGGAGTCGACGAACCACGTGTCCTTCCTCTTTCTGTGAAAATCCTGAAAATAAGGCACAGAAGAACGATGTGTCTCGATACTGGAGTTAGTTAAACAAGACTTAGGGACCCAGTACTGAGACACACGTCTGTGAGTAGTATGCAAAACAGAAGTGCTATCCTTGATTCTATTTGAAGTTCTGTTACGAGCAATGGTTAAATTAACATGAGAGTTATTCTGTCTAGGAATATGATGATGAGCATGTGACACAAATCCTAAACCAGGTTTCATATTTTCTATGTTACCATGCCTCATAAAAGCTCTAGGTTGATTAGGTGAAATTCTAGCATAATTTTTCGATGCTATCCATCTCCTGAGTGTCAGGGGTTTAACCTCCTGGCACCGCGTAGAGGTAGGTAACCGAGCGGAAATTTTTAGTGTCAGATGAAGCACGTTCATCACCTGACTAACTTCACTTGTTAATCTAGGCGGTAATCGTTGAGTCTCATGCAGTCGCTCAAGACTTGCTAGTTGCGATTGAAGCAACTGTTTTGAAGGCCAACAAATCTACACCTTCCGACCCATTGATCAGGGATATTGTTCTCGACCAACTAGTCGAGAATATCACTTCTGGACCTTTGCTGGAGGGTGTAACCAACCCTACCAATTCAGAACTGGTAAAATCGGTTGAAAAGAAAAGAAAGGCGAGAGCTACGGACTTCAAGCTGGCGCGCTTCAAAATCAAGACCAAGAAAGCAACCAGGTATGTATAAAGGAACTAACCATATAAATGCATAACTGAGTTTTGTCTTTGGTAGACTTGAGCTCCTGAACTTCCTTTCTTTCTTTTGTGTAGCTCTTCTGGAATTTCGATCGTTTTCGACCAGTCTATTCCGGAAGATCGGGTGATTGAGGGCACCTCCGACCAAGGCTTCACTCTGTTTAGAACCCCTGAGGAAGTAGCTAGGTCAACCCCCGAGCAAGCTTCAGTGTCAGAACCTGAGTTGGATCCCCTGGTGATTATTACCCCATTAGCGGAGGTAGGAATTCCTGCAAATATCCAACAGGCTCTGGCTTCTGCAAGCAATGCTTCCCAAATTAATAAGTTTTCTTTTTTCTCCTCGATTTATTGAGGATAAGGAGCTTGATGAAGTTTGGGGGAGAATATCGGATCGTCAAGAAGAGACGAGTCCTGATAAAAATTTTACGATTATAATGACGTGGCAATTCGGGTAAATGTCTACAACCATTTCTATAGCTCCTTTTGAAGTTTTATAGGAGACTTAAAGGAAGAATGCTATCTATGTAGCATATGGTCGAGAACTTTGCCGTGGTCGGAGATTGACCCAGCAAATAAAGATCTTCGAGCAAAAACACTCCGAATTAGAAAGTAAGAACTTTGCCATGGTTTTTCTTCTTGAATTATTCTCCCTTATCATGTTTGATAGATTTGGAGAAAATAAAAAGAAGCTGTGGCCGATAAGGCCAAAATAAGCAGGCTTGAGGAAGATAACCAAGCTAAAACCGGTTGATCGAATACTTGACGACCAGGAATAAAGAAATTCTTGAAACTTCTGGAAAGAAAATTGAAGGTAACTAGTCGTAAACTTGACTTAGTATCTCTTCTAATTACTCTTGCCTAATACTTGTTTCTGTTTATGCATAACAAAACCAAGCATTAATCAGAGCCAAGAAAGCTCTGGAATTTGAGCAAGACAAGGAGGCAGCTATCACGCTTAATCTTGATGAAAAGATCATTGTACTCAACAAAATGATCTTTGACATGGGATCAGGATCGGCGCTGCCCTCTTTGTGTGATCCAACGGAGAAGCTGAATTACCTGGACCATTTCTTGGAGGATCTCAAGGGCTTGCTCAATACTACAAGGGAGAATTATACCCGATCCGTAAAAGAACCCGTTGCTAGTGGAGTTAGTCTTGATTTGCCAAAACTGAAGGCATCCGACCCCTCTACTAATCTTCAAGCTATTGAAGAAGATTTCAACTGCTTACCTGAGGAGGCGACCAAGTTTCTCAAAGAAGTTAAACCTCTTGGAGACAAGGTTGCAGAAGAAATGGAGGTCGAATCTCCATCAAGCAGTCATTAGATGGGCAATCTCTAGTAGTAAAAAAAACCTGCAAAAAGAGAGTATGCAAAAAAATATGTAAAAAACTTACCTCTCTCATGTTAATGAAATCTTTTGTTCATCCGGTCGACTTATGGATATTCATATATTACCTAGCCCCCGACTGTTTTATAGAAGAACTTTACTATAGAAGCAGTAGACCAAGAAAATGAACTTAAGTCTTAACCATTGTTTGAAAGTTTGTACTGATTGTTGAAAAAACTGATCGTGATAATACTAGGAAACCTTTTTTGGTTGGAACCAGTGCTAGGTTTTGACTAGTTGTAAATCTTTTTTCGTAATCAAAGTACTTACTAAGACAATATATGGTCGAAAGAAAAAAGAAGATTTTCCTTGATAAGAGAAAAAAATTATATGCAAAGACATATATAATAAATGATAAGTGGTTTTATTTCTATGTAGTACTCAACGCTGGTCGGAATGAACCGCCAAGATATGAAGATATAATGTATATCTCACAATACGTGCTCATGCTCTAGTCCGACTGGTAGCGAGGATCGTAACAAAAAGAGCGTCGCTAGGAAGCTCCTTCAAGTGGGTGGAACCACATGCGAAAAAGGAGAGACTTCGACTAGGAGGTTTTCTGTTTCCCGACCAGTAGCCAAACAAGAGTAGAACAGAACTTTAAAAATAAAAAATATATGATCTTCATAATCTTGAGCATATGAACCGCGTCGACCAGATTTGGGTGCCATCATATAAATAACATCACTTACTTCTTTTAATTTGATTAACATTTATTAAATTTAAAGGAAATGAAATGAATTAAACAAAAAACTTACGTAATTGATCAATATTCCAGGAATTGGACAAAACTCTACCGTCGGGCATAGCTAATCATACCGAGCCTGGTCGGGTGACTTTGACCACAGTGTAAGGACCTTCCCACTTGTGAGAAAGTTTATTGCGATTTACTTGGCTCTGAATTTTTCCGAGAACCAGATCACATGCAGCTAGGCTGCGAGGCTGCACCTTACGATTGTGGTACCTTCACATGGCTTGTTGATAGATTGCCGAACGTATTAAGGCTTGGTTTCGTCGTTCTTCAAGGAAATTGACGTCGTCGAGCCGTCGTTTCTCCTGATCGTTTACACTAAAACAATCAGTAGGAGCAGAGCTAATTTTTGATTCTGGAGGAAGCATGACTTCGGCTCCATAAACTAAAAAGAATGGTGTTTCACCGGTCGCACAACTGGTCGTGGTTCGAACAGCCCATAGGACAGAAGGCAGTTCTTGAACCCAAGCTCCTGACCGCTTTATTAGCTGGTCGAATACTCGGGGTTTGACCCCCTGCATTATGATACCATTGGCACGCTCAACTGCTCCATTACTCTATGGATGAGCAACGGAGGCGAAATGGACTTTTATTCTAAGCTCTTCACAGAATTCCTGGAAACTGCAGCTAGAAAATTGAGTACCATTGTCCGTGATTATACGACTGGGTACACCAAATCGTGTAATCATATTTTTTGTTAAGAATCTCTTCGCAGCCTCAGTTGTAGTTTTAACAACTGGCTCGGCTTCAATCCATTTTGTGAATGCGTCAATCATAACGAAAAGGAATTCAAAACCCCTGGGTGCTCTTAGGAATGGTCCCAGAATGTCTAGTCCCCAGGTTGCAAAAGGCCAGGAAAGAGGAATTATTTGCAAAGCTTGTGCCGGCTGATGTACTTGTCGGCTATGAAACTGACATTGTATGCACTTCGTCACAAGCTGTTTTGCATCATGAAGGGCAGTTGGTCAATAGTATCCTTGCCCGAAGGCTTTACCGACCAATGTTCTGTAGGAATGATGTGCTCCACCGACTCCTCCATGAATTTCGGTTAGCAACTTGATGCCACCCGAGCGAGATATGCATCTCATCAACACTGCATGAGATCCTCGTTTGTACAAGGTACGTTCGATTAGAGTGTATAATTTAGCTTTTAGTGCTATACAATCGGCCTCTAAATCATCTTCTGGAATTAGGTCATGCTGAAGATAATTGTAGATCGATGTCATCCAATCTCTACCCTGATCGTCACCGATCTGTGGAGCATCTATGTTATCAGAATCAATAGGCATGACCTGATGTTTATCATTGATGTTCTCGAAATGCTCGACCACCGAGGGTGAATCGAGTTGCTCGAGAAAAACTCCGGGCGGGACGGCCAACCTCTTGGAGGCCATCCGTGCTAACGGATCTGCTAGAAAGTTTTCTTTTCTAGGAATGTGTTGTATCTGATAACCGAAGAAATGCTTTTCGAGTTTTCGTACTTCCGCCAGATAAGACGACATCTTGGTACTCGAGCATTGATACTATTTCCCTACTTGATTCGCTACTAGTTGAGAATCGTCTTTCACTAGTAATTTACGAATCCCGAGCGAATGAGCTGCTCGAAGTCCTGCCAGTAAATCTTCATATTCCGCCACATTGTTTGTAGCGGGAAAGTTAAACTGGATGGCGTACTTAATGTGTTCGCCAGTAGGGGATATCAAGACGATTCCAGCCCCCCGATCCTTTAAGCATCAAAGAACCGTCAAAGTACATTGTCTTTTCATCATGGTGCTCGTACTCTGGTTCCTGCTTAGATTCAGGGTTTGTCCATTCGCCAATGAATTCTGCTATTGCCTAAGACTTTATTGCTGTTCGTGAGATGAAATGGAGATCGAACGTCCCTAGTTCAACCGCCCATTTTGCTATTCGTCCTGATGATTCCCTGTTTCCAAGGACTTGACCGAGGGGATACCCGGTATGTACAACCACTTTGTGGGCTTGAAAGTAATGCCCTAGTTTCCTTGAAGCCATAAGGAGACCATAAAGCAATTTTTGTACCTGTGGGTATCCACTTCCCCACACCCCAACTGCCCTGGTGATGCAAGAAGCCCAAAGATTCATTGATCTTTCCAAGAACGGGTTGTCGACGGATCACTTGCACTGTAGGCTGAGCACGACAACGGTTGACGAGATATGATTTTTTTAATCTGTAGCAAAGCACGGGCATCGGACTAGTACTACTTAAAAGAAAGAATTGGTGGCGGTCTGTCCTCCCTCATGCGATGTGAGTCGTTAGATCTATCTTTCTTCGTGGGATGTGAGCCGTTGAATCTCGTTCTTTCTCAGTTCCTCCTGTGCGTACGGTTGACCATCCATAGCCTCCTTTCCACTCCCCACACCCCAACCGACTGGCCATTTGGTGCAGTCTAGCCCAAAGATTCCATCGATCTTTCTATGAGCAGCATCGATGGATCGGCTGCGATCAGAAAATGCGACAACAACGATTGATGAAATATAATTTTTTTTAATTCGTAAGAAAACACGGACACTGGACTGGTGAAAAACGTCAACGCCAGCACACCCACCCGCTTGGCTTTGACCGTTGACTCGCTGACATCACCCCACCATTCTTAAGGCCCCCACTCCCACTCCCCCCTCCCACTCCCCACGTCCCCAGACCCCAGCAGCTCGTCGTCCCTCGCCAATCACCATGGAAGCGGCCGTCGCCAGACAGCAGACGAGACGGCGGATCAGGCCGCCTGAGCCACTCGTGATGGCCGCGGCGCCGCCTACGCCGGCCGCGTTCCGGTGCCCGATCTCGCTGGAAGTGATGCGGTCGCCAGTGAGCCTCCCCACCGGTGCCACGTACGACCGGGCGTCTATACAGCGGTGGCTCGACTCCGGACACCGCACGTGCCCGGCCACGCGGCTGCCGCTGGCGTCCACCGACCTGGTCCCCAACCTGCTCCTGCGCCGCCTTATCCAGCTGCACGCCGCCACGCTGCCGCCGTCGCCATCGCCATCGCCGTCGCCGGAGGAAGTTCTCTCGCAGCTCGCCGCCGCGGACGGGGAGCCTGCTGCGGCCGAGAAGGCCGTGCGCTCGCTGGCCGCCAAGATCGTGCCGGAGAAAGGGAAGCAGGCTTCAGTCGCGTCCGCCGTTGCCGCTGATCTTGATTCCGCCGTCCCGGCCCTCCTCTCCTTCGCCAAGGGCAGGGCCGGCGCTGACGCGCGCGTCGACGCGGTGAGGATCCTGGCCACCGTGGCGCCGGAGCTTGTCCCTTACCTAACCAGTGACGGCACGGAGAAGTGCGGAAGGGTCAAGATGGCCGTGGAGGCCTTGGCCGCCGTCTTGTCGGCCGACGGAGTTACTGAAGAGGCCAAGGAAGGCCTCATCGCCGCCCTCGTGGGCGGCGATCTGAGCTGCGTAGTGACGACTCTACTCGCCACTGGGGCCAACGGCGTCGTGGTTCTTGAGGCGATCCTGACGTCGCCCGTGCCGGACGCCGACGTCAAGACCCCCATCGCCGACAGGTCAGAGATATTTCAGGATCTGGTGAGGATCCTCAAGGACGCCGCGTCGCCGGCGGCTATCCGGTGCATGGCCGCGGCTGTGCAGGTACGCGGGCGGCCCGCCCGCGCGTCGATGGTCCGGGCCGGCGCCGTCCCCTTGCTCGCGCTGGCCGTCACGGCCGCGCCCACGGCCGCGGCGGAGTCCGCGCTGGGGCTATTAGTAGAGGCCGCCCGCTGCAGCGACGGTAAAGCAGCCATCGCCGCCGACGCGGCGGCGGTGGTGGCAGCCGTGATGGGGAGGATGATACGGGTCGGGCCAGCGGGACGCGAGGCCGCCGTGGCGGTGCTGTGGTTGGCCTGCTGCGAGGGCGGCGGGGAGCGGAGGATGCGGGAGGCAGTAGTAGCCGCTCCGGAGGCGGTGGGGAAGCTGCTCGTGGTGATGCAGGGGGGCTGCTCGCCGACGACGTCGCGGATGGCCGGCGAGCTGCTGAGAGCGGTGAGGCTGGAGCAGGAAAGAAAGGGCTTGGCCGCCGCCTACGACAGCCGCACCATCCATATCATGCCTTACTGAAGCTAGCGACGATCTCACCTAGTGCTTAGCATGTAATTTATCAAGTTAACCCCTTGCGGTAATGGCCGGAAAGCATCACGATTTGCGAGGTACTAAGCGTAGTGCAATGTTGGGGATCATTGATCTGCTTGCAAATATGCTTCTTCCATTGGAGAAATCGCTGTGGAAACTCGAGTAACAAGAAGAATTTGATCGCACATACGTACCGAATTGGTCTTGCTGCTTATTTTAGGTGCTTTATGGGGTAGTTTGCTTTCTTGGTTTCAATCAATTGACAGTTCAAATCAAAGAAATATAGTGCGCGCTGTGAAGCTTTTGTGAATAAATATTACTATTAAGTTAGGAGGTTTATTGCATGATGTTATACTGATCGGTTGCCATAGGCAACCCGGCAAAGATACATCACGCATGACTGGATGACAGGAAACTATTCGTCTTACGTTTCCCTATTTGTATGTAATGATGCCCTCCAGATCACGGCATTTTTGCGGTAGTACCAAGTTGTTCATGACTTCAACTCGGTTTGAGATGAAACCGATTTGTCAATTCGAGAACTCACTCAAACGTTCAAGGCTGTACCACACTACACACGGTCGTGCATTTGTTTCCGGTTTCGATTAGGGGTTTTTTTGTAGTTTCTTGGGGAGTTTTTGCCCCTGTACGTCGTGGCCTTTCGACTTTCGAGATTTGTCAAATTTTCTTTCGCATCCGGCAGGCTGTTTTCTTCGACACTTGTGAGCACGGGCGAATCAACCGGGTGGGCTTCGTCAGGCTGAAGCCCACCCTCCACCAAGCCGAACACTCCCCGTCTCTCCCCCCTCCGGCAACTTTGACTCCCCCGACTGCCATGGCTTCGGGCCTGTGCCAAACGCCAAACGAGAAGAAGAACAGTCAATAGAGCAACAAACCAACAAAGCAAATGCGTGTGGGTCTTGCCCTTGTCGAAGCAATGAAGCCTAGGCCCAACTCACAGTCTCACATCCACTAGTCCACCGTTCCAAAATTCCCCGATCGACCGATCCCCTTTCAATCAAGCAATTCACCATTCATTCTTTCGAGCGAGATGCACCTGAGGTCTGCGACGCCGCATCGCCGACGGTAGCCCATAGCCAGACTACCAAAGGAGGCCGAAGACGAGGAGTCCGTCGGGTCGTCGGGCTGAGGCAGGGAAGCAGCGGCCTGGTGGGGGAGAAGAGCCAGAGGCGGATCTAGGCATCCGGGCCGAGGCAAGGAGCCGGCGGCTGAGTGGGGGAGGGAGTGTCGGAGGCAGATCTGGGCGACCTAACCGAGGCAAGGAGCCGTGGCCAAAGGGGGGGGGAGGGAGGCGAGGCGGAGGCGGATCTGGTCGGCTAGTAGCCCGCATGGGTAGGGAGGCCGGGAGGAGCGCCAACCGGGAGTCCGAGAGGGAGCGCCGGAGCAGGAGGCCGGGTAGGGAAGGCTCGAGGCCGGGAGGGCGCTGTCGGAGCCGAGCAGGAGGCCGGGTGGATCGCCGCCTCGGGAGGCCGGGAGGGAGCATCGAGCGAGGAGGCCGGGAGGGAGCGCCGAGCAGGAGGCCGGGTGGGAAGGCTGGAGGCCGGGAGGGCGTCGAGCCGAGCAGGAGGCGGGTGGATTCGTCGCCCCTGGGAGGCCGGGAGGGGGAGCATCAGAGCGAGGAGGCTGGGAGGGGAGCGCTGGAGCAGGGAGGTCGGGTAGGGGAGGCTTGAGGCCGGGAGGAGGAGCGCCTGAGCCGGAGCTGGGAGTGGGGATTTTAAGCAGATGGGTGGGGGTGGGGATTGGAGAACAAGGGAAGAGAAGCCGACCCGGTAGCAATAGTGCTGAAGTTTTGCTGGTAATCTGGTATATACTTGTTGCTCAATTACCAATTTGTTAGTAAGTTTGATATAATAGTCGTTCCTCATAGTTGAAACAAAAAAAAAGATAGAACTTTTCTATTGGTATATCGCCTCATCGAGCTGATATTGATCCTTCCAATGGCAACGGCATCTGTTGAGAGAATATTTTCGGCAATGAATATTATCAAAGCAGATTTGCGCAACAAGGTATCGGATGAGTGGCTGAATGATTTGATGGTGTGCTACACCGAGCGAGACATATTTAGATTCATTGATGATGACAAAATCATAATATCCTTCTCAGGCATGAAATCTTGCAGATCAAATTTACATTGTGAAAGTCATGATTCAAGCTAGCGTCTTAGTGGTATGATTCTTTTATTTTGAATATTCATGATCATTTAAGTATAATTTGCTATTATATCACTAATTTTTCTAATTTTAATGCATAGGTTGGTACCTACTGGAACCATATTTACATGTTTTGGGGATATACTTTCCATTAGCGAGGTATATTCATTATATTTCTCTCTTTTTTTGCTCTGCTTTTATTCATGTATGAATTTGATTGCGCAAAAATACAAAATTATATTTGTTATAAATTAGTTTAGTCATTCAAAACTTTGTCCACCCTTATTTTTATCCTGAATTCACTACTGCTTATGAGCAACGAGCGTATTGATCCGCGGCCATCCTCGAGTTGCACCGGTGTGCCTGCAAGATCAGTGCCCAGAAGCACGCTTCTGATTCGAAATCGGCGCATATTTTTAAAGCAAAACAAGCAAATCTGTCTTGCATCTGGAGCCATGTATTTCAGATTTGATACAAAGGGTGTTGACGGCGGTTTTGAGTAGTATATTCGGATCCGAGTTGATCTGGTGACTACTCTGGTCAGACCTCAGAGTGCAACACCGGAGACACAGACAACAGACTGCCATGTGTATTTCTTGCAAACAAGCTGCGCTATGTCTGGCGGTATGTCATCTCCTCTGCGATTCGATTTGAGTACTACGCCAACTTGTTTACCAACCACCTGCTGCCCAACGTCACCAAATAATATGAATTATGCACTTGTTGTCCCATCACTACCAATTACACAAAGTTTTATCTGTGAATGGGTCATAAGATACAAGGTAAAATAACACACTGATAAGGAAAGAGGAAGGCATGTAACAACAATATGTCAATTACCTTGGTTTGGCGACTTCCTTCTCTGTAGGAATTAATACGGGTCGAACTCAGTTTTTATTTCTAATTAATTTTAAAGAATCTCAAAGGACTATATGCACGTGTTAAAATTGATTAATCCTATATGGAGAGTTGAAAGGGAGTTATACCACTTTATAAGGTGGAACGTGGTAGCCTCCTTGTGGAATTGGAGAAAGCCAACACAAACACGTGCTCACTCTCTCGCTCACCTCGCCTCGTCGTGTCGTGCGGGCAGGCACGTCGGGTGCGGATGCGTTTTTCTTTATCTATTCGAAAATCGAAACACACCGACTCAAAGTAATGACATTAACGAACGGCTGGCAGTAACGGTTCAATTACCAGTGAGTTATGGCTACAGTTTGCACTGGTTGATGGCAACCGTTTCCTCTGATCTCTGCCTCTGCCTCTTCGTTTTTTATTTTTGGCTATTACAAGAAACATTGAACTATTCGTGTTTGAGCTTCTCTAATTCACTCCCACGAGAGACTAAGAAAGAATCCTTAGTCTGTTGATGTTGTGTCTGCCGATCTCCATCCCGCAAGGCGCGTGTACGGTCGAACCGAAAGAGCAGGCCTCCAAACCCCATCCTTGAAGGTTTGCACGAGCGAGGACGAATAAGGTTTTTGAGGAGTGTTCGCGCGACTGCTCGCTACTTTGTCTTCATCCGATCGCTACTTCGTCATCATCCGATCCTCTACTTCATCTACATCATCTGCACGACTACTACTACTACACCATAGCGAACGACGACATTGAAAGCTTTTTTTTTCACTACATCGGTTGTTTCTTGATCCGCGACGCATCAAGATTGAACAGGGCTTGTGTTTCCATCTCGGCCCACGTTTTAGTAAAACTTAGGCCTTTTGATCAATCCGGCCTAGCTGAGCCCCTCGTGTGATGTATCTCAAGTTGGCCCGCCTGAGCCATGCGTCGCACCGTGGGCCGCCCCTTCCAACCACACGTCTTGGTTGGATGCAGCGAATACGGCCAAAATCATTGGGCTTACGGGACGGAACTACCATGCTTACCACACTACCTCCGCAGAGTTGTCACGCGGGAACGACAAAGCTCCCCAACCCCCGCCGGCCAGACTCAGGACCAGCAAGTACCAAGCAGCCTAGAGCATGTACAACGAATCCCCCACCTCATCACGTCAGTCAGGACATGAATTTTGTTTGGTTACTTGGTACACAAGCACGGCCGAGCCCGTCACAGTCTAAGCCTAGCCAGCTGTTCTGAGACAAATTTGTATATTTGGTGGTTTTGCAAGAGATTTTTTTATTATAAACTTTTGATCCTAAGTCTCCAGTTTTAACCTAATTAGCCTGAGGGCTAGCCGTGCCTCTGTACACCCGGAGTGGCGCCAGTGTCACCATCGCGTGTCCAAGGACCTGCGGGCGCGGCTGCATTCGTGCGAGGCGAGGCCCCGGCCGATCGAGCGGCCTCACCATCCGGCGCAGTGGTACTCCCCCTGCGACCGCGCGCGCGCGAGCGCCACCAACCCGTGGCCCCGGCCGGCCGGCCGGGCCGCGCGTCTCCCCACCAACCGTGCCGACGAGCGCTCGCCTGCCCACATGGCGGCCGCCGATTCGCTGACCGCTCGCGCATTATTCAAGTGATGGATCGATGGTCCTCGTATCAGCTAAACTAGCTAGTGGTGTGCGTGACGAAACCATGTCGCGGGAACGTACTCCCGAGTCTCGTCAACGCTGTGTTTAATAAAAAAAAAATTATAATAATTACATCGTTATTACAGGATTAATTGTTGATCGATCGATGATCTGTTAGGGCGTTGTTTGCCTAGCTTGATTGCTTCTCAAGGAAGAGGCCTCATAGGGGTCTGGGTCACGTCGTTGTCTGGGATGTGACCCCGGAAATTCATTGGTGTGACGTACATCGAATTGCATTTGCATTTACGTCGTGAGAGGGAGAGGAAACAGTCTTGTTTCTTGTTTGGCTTGTGATGTTCATCTTGCCAGATGCAGGGGTGGAGCTACTCTCGGATAATGGCTCAAGGCCTAGCAAAAAATACAAGTTAAAAATCAAAATAAAAATATACAATAGCCAGCTGCAATATCAACTTAGGCAGAAACGCACTGGACCGGTCTATCCATCAGGTCTCCAACTGCCCTCACCTAAAACACTGCAGCTGCTGCCAACATCTACAGATCCATGCAAAGTCGAATCAGCACCCCCAAAGATCCCTACTCTGTTGCTCCAACGCATAGCTAGTGGACACTGGACAGAGATCACCGTCGCTTTCTCACGCACTACACGTCTACGTACACGCATGCAGAGTCTAGCCAATTCGGCTCGAGTTCATCGGTGCGAGCGCATGAATGCGGTCACGTACAGCAGCTTACCGTGCTCGCGGTGATGTTCGTTCCGACGAATGGACATGTGCAGTAGCAGATCTAGGAAAAAACAATCACATGTTTGAGTTTATGTTACGAGATACATATATGCATGAGACTTCGATTAGATAAAATAAAATTGGGGTGGGGGGGGGGGGGGCGGGACATAAGCTAGCCGACTTTTGGCGCCATCGCTCTGCAGTTGAAGCTGGTATTGCTATGTTTTTTTTTTCAAAACACCTAGTATAACGCATAGATATTTACACACACGCACGTACTCACACATACGACGCTTACGAAAGAGTGAACGAGCGGAGTTTGATGAAAAAATGATAAAGTCACCACCGACATTTCGCTTGTGATGGGCACTAGTGGGCTGGGGGTATAGCTACCCAAGCAAGGCTTGGTTCTCCTCGTACTGCTATGTTTATTGGCTTGATTCCTGCTTTGACTAAATGGAAGATGAGTAGTATTAGCTAGTCTTGAAGATGGTGTTCGGCTAATTAAGCTTGGCGCTTGCTCTGGGCTGGGCTGTCTGCTGGTTTCATTTGTTTCTTGGACAGATTAATTAAGTTGTGTTGCGTGTGGAGGGGGATAACAGTGATCGACAGCATTTCGTGTATGATTTGCTAACTACTAATGCACATGCAAGAATTCATATAGTAAGAATATCCCAATACAATCGTTCAAGTATATTATTCGAATGCAAGAATGGCGAGATTTCGTTTAAGGATACTGTAGCCAGAGTGGCGCACTAATTTAGCCCGGAACGTGGAAACAAGTTATGTCGGTGATAGGTGTTTAACTAGTAAATTTGTTGGCACCCACGGTCTGCTACGTCGATCACCGGGATGCATGGGTGAGGAGCAAAACGTAAGTGAGGCAAGTGAACCATTTAAGTTGTATTGCTCAAGTGTGAAATGATGTATAAGTGCCTCCCTCCCCTCCTAGTAGATATGCATCTAGACAATAAATTTGTAGGTACCACCCGTTGGCTATGTGAATGCGTGGGTGGGGAGCAAAACGTAAGCGAGACGAGTGAACCACCCAAGTTGTATTGCCTAAGTGTGAAATAATTAACATGTGACCTCCCCCTCCCATGTTACAGTAGGGTCATATTTATAGAATGGCCAAGCCTAGACTTCTATCAACGTACGTTGGACCAACGTTAGCGTAGTCAACGAACCCAACGGGACGCAGGAGGAACCTACCCTCAAGGCGACGTCTTGTGGCGTCCGTCACGTTGGCTACAGTGCACCTACGTCAGTTCTTGATTGACTTGGCTGTCGACCCGGGAACGCAGGGACCCTTCCCCAACAAGTTGCCTATCGTGTTTGATGTTATCGTGTGTAAGAATATCCTATCGTTACACATACAATGATAGAGGACATGGAATTTCGCGCAAATATGGACGCTCGTGACTTGGAGAGCCCGAACACCCTTCTGATCCATGGGATCACACCCTCTTCACTTCCAAGCCGTTGAATGAATCTTAATGTTCGCATGCGAGGACGCATCCATGAGTTCATTTCTTCATCGATCGTTCAGATCTCACCCATAGGAACAAGTTGTCACCCACGAACTTCCTCACCTGCACCCCACGATTCATTCCCATCCCCATCCCCATCCTCATCCCTGAGTTCTCCTTCCTCTTCCCCACATGCAACCTCCTCACCACCCCACGGCCGCCTCAGGCCTTGTTTGGCTAGTGGTGAAATTTATACAAGAGAGAAACAATCCAAGAGGGGATTGGGTGAATCCCTCTCCCTCCACCCAATCCCCTTCCACCTTGGATCTAATCCCCTCCCACCTTGGATCTAATCCCTTAATTTGTTTGGACAAATGGTTGGATCAGTAGGGATTGCAAAAATTGAAAAATCTGAAAAATTTTCACAAACAGTCCAGAAAATTCAAAAAAAGGTCTAGAAATTTCCAAAAAAATTAAAAACACAGATTATAAATTTTAAAAAAATATATTAAAATTTTGAATACAACCTCCAGAAAATTGGATAACAAGTGATGCTATTGCAGAAAGGAAGCAACAATGTTCAACAACAAACAGAAAGGTAAAGATATTTCATATTACAAATTGTCTCATACAAAAAAAGATTGATCATATAATATCTCATATAATATCTCAAACTACAAAAAAGTATTTCATATTTGCAGCTAAGCTCAAGCTCCTCGACAACCTGGTAGACCTTTGAGCTCCTCTCCTGCATAGAAAATGTGAACAATTCTTCAAAAAGAATTCAAAGACCAATATTGCTCAAAAGAATTTCTGACATACTTACATATCCTGAGCATGATATTCAAGGAGTCAACAATTTTTTACCTGCCAATGGAAACATATTACCAGGCACAAGCTCTGTTGACCTCGAATTTACATATCCTGTTAATAGATAAAAAATAACAATAAGCATTTTAGAAGTGAGAAAACATAATATGAAGAATTACATGATAACATGCGGTATAAGCAAAAAGCAGAGTGCAATCCTAAGGATACCAAGATATAACAAGTTATCCACTTACCATGACACTTCTCAACCACAAGAGACGAGTAACGGTTACGCACTAATGAAAATCTCTCTGTTTTGAGCATCCTTGAATACACCAAAGGCTTTGACTTTCTCTTCATTTGATAGATCTTCCATTGTGTTCAAAACACTAATGCAACTCTTGATAGAGAAATCATCAACACGTCCTGCAGCAGCTCGTTCCATGGCTAGCTCTACTGCTTCCTCCTCGGCTTGCTTTGTTCTCATCTCTAGGTACTTTCCCATCATATCAGCTACATTCCCATCTTGCTTACGCTTTTTGACCTTTTCTCCTTTATCTCTTGAGTTAGCATTAGTCTTCTTCGTAGCCTTTTCCCCTTTATCTCCTGAGGTAGCATTACTCTCCTGAGGTATTGCACTCGTTGTATATTGACTTGGTAAACTCATGTTATTGCACTCATCATAATGCGAGTCCGGAAAAAGGTTCTCAGTTTCAACATAATCATCAACATTGTCTACTTGTGTGAGAATAACATGTTGTGATGGCTCAAGAGATGTGAAGTTCATACTACCCTCAGCCGTTTGTCCTACGAAAGAAAGTTAAAGTCCACTAATACGGAATTTCTTAGTTTAAGCTAATAGGAATATGTTTCGCAAAGTTTACCATCATATAGATCTCCCAAAGCATCGAACAGAGGGAAAGGTTTACTACGGAACTTCTTAGCTCTAGGATATGACTGCAGAATGTACGAAATGACATTAGCACATTGCTCATCAATTTAATAGTGAACAACAAAAATTGGTGTAAATATATTACCATGATGATGTTTGCCCAAATAGGTGGATCAGCAACTATCATGCAACGTTTGTCATCCCAAGATGCACCACTCTGTTTTCTTGCATCTTTGAGCATCTTATAGTCCCTTTTCAGCTCCTTTTCTTTATCTTGTATTTGTTGCTTTTTCAAATTCACATACGGATGCTTCTCATGAAATTCTTTGACAATCTTATTCCATGCTTCACTCGACCATCCGTTGTCGCCCCTGTAAGAAGGGTTGTTGAGCTCATGGAGCAGATCAACTAAAGCCTTTTCTAACCCAGGATTCCACGAGGCTCTAGACTTATCCACTGTAAGCAAAATTAGATCAAAGTAATAAGAAAATAGGCTCAATTATAAGCATAATTGCATAAACTATAAAGTAATACCTCCTAGTGCTGTCCCTTTTGGTGATGCTTTCTTCTGTGCATTTCTAGCTTGCAACAAATTGAATTTTGGAGATCCTCTTGCAAACATCATGACTGTAAAGTAATATCTGATTGAATTTATTCAAACAAATAACCAAATAACTATTTTTTTTCTTTCAAACATCCAACATAACTACAAGTTGGGTGTAAATAAAACAAATACATCCAACATAACCATTGTTTTGCTACTCTGGCCACATCTTTTTGGCAATTATATCTCTAATAGTTTTTCCATGATCCATTTCATTACTAAGTGAGTGCACATCGCTCTGGTATTCATTGTCACCTCCTGGAAGATCGACAAACTTTTCGGATGGTATATTGCTACGTTGGTTATCTAACCACCCCTCATCGCCATCAAGCATTCGGATCATATTATGGAAAACTGCTGCGGCTACTGGAATCTTCACTTGGTTCTTTATACGATGAAATGTGCCTACTTTGAGGATAGGGAAGCGTTTATTTAGAACTCCTAAAGCCCTTTCTATGTGATTTCGCAAGCTTGCGTGACGATGATTGAATAACTCCTTGTAGTCTCTTGGTCCACGGTGACCACGTCCAAACTCCTTCAGGTGATATCGAACACCACGGTAAGGTGCAAGGAACGATGGTGTGTTAGCATAACCACCATCGACAAGAAAAAATTTACCTTCCGGTACTTGAAAGCCGCTACTCAGAGCAGACCTAAGGACTCTAGCATCTGTGGCAGATCCCTCCCATCCACATGAGATAAAAGTGAAGTTCAAGTCAAAATCACAAACTACCATGACGTTTTGACTCAATGTACCCTTTCTATTCCTGTACGGAGCAGCCTTCTTTCCATTTATAGTAATAGGAATATGGGTACCATCGATAGCACCAATACAATTCTGCAAGGCAAAGAATATAACCATGATTTTTTATTTTTTATGAACTAATTATTAATTTATACACGAATGTCAAATTATGCACCTTAAAGTAGGGGAAGAAGCGAGGATCCGATCTAATCTTCCAATGAGTTTGATCAACATTAGGAAGCTTGACAAATTTATAGGTGAGAGCAGGAATTATATTAAAAACCTCCTTAAGATGACGATGAATTGTTTCCCCGCTATGCTTGAATTCAAATTGTAAATCTTGAAAGCTTGCATTGTGGGAGAGCATGAACATGAAAAATCCAAGTTTCTCCTCAACACTAACACCTCTACTGTCTTTCAACAGTTTCTGCTCTCTAAGATAATTCGCAATTGCCCTAAAGACCACTGGCTCCATACGGAATGCAACTCTACAATCCATTTCATGTCCTTCAAGGATTTCCTTAAGCCGCTCTCTGTTAGGTAGTCTGGACGCATGCCTTGATTTTTTTTCACTTTGTGTACTAGCAGACAATAAATGTAAAGTAGGCAAAATAACAAACATCATGTCGTCATCCTCTTCCCTCCTTCTTTTAGCTCGAAGCACCCTTCTTGAACCCATTTGATCACTAATCATTTGAAATAAATAATCAACATAGTTTTTTTTCATTTGCAACAAATGAATCTGCAAACTAATCATTTGAAATAAATAACTTTGTATCCTTTGATTGTAATGTGGTAAAAAAACTTACCAGAAATGTATTATCTATGAATGACAATACAAGTAGAAGATCTGCATCAGAAAAAAGAAGTGGCATACTCATATCCGTAAATGACAATACTATTTTTCCACAAACTACATGTCACCAACCTTCTGAAGCTACTCAAACAGCGCATTAACCATGGTTCATCATACTGGATGGCAACAGAGAAAGGGAGAATTCTAGACACAAGATAGATCAATATTGTTGGACCGAAAAGGCGACTAGAGGGGGGGGTGAATAGGAGCACGCTCACTTTTTCAACCACGATTAGATTCAACACAAATTTCACTCCAATAGCTATAGAAGCTATGAAGATCGATATACCGATCTGTTGAAGACTAGGATTGAATCCAATCAAAACCGAAGCAAAACAACAAAAACAACCGAAACTTAAATTCCTAAGAGTAGGCGGTCGACCTCTACTCGGGGCGGTCGACCTCTCAAGGGGCGGTCCGACCTCTAGCTAGGGCGGTCTGACCTCCAGCCCATGAACAGTGAAATCAGCCCGAAAAACGAAGTTGCAAATAGGTCTAACTTTTGATCTACAACTCCAAACTTCATGAAACTTGGAACACACCTTCTCTAGGATGTCAGAACCTATTCCAATCGAAGATCATGGAGATCCATGGAAAAGTTACGACATTTTCAGTTTGAGAGATGGATGGTTCAAACCGAGTCAAAGCAGCGTGACCCAAAAACTTGCTCGTGGGTGATTGATGATCAAGATGATCTTAGATGTGTTCCCACATGTCACAGCAAGCTATATCACGTAACGAAATCAATCAAAACATGCGAATCAAAGAAAGACTCAAAATCACCAAATAGAGAGAAGAAGGGCAAAGAGACACATCTTTGATCAAAGCTTTCTTTGGATTGATTTGATAGGGTTTGGGTTCTGACCACTCCATCAATGGAGGACAAAGCTCAATCCAAGAGCACAAGATCAAATCAAAACTCTCTAGAACCCTAACCTCCACTAATCCTCTCCTAAGCCAAAACTAGGGTTTCAATAATGATAAAGAGTTGGAGGGGTGCAGCCACCTCCCTCCTCTATTTATAGTGGAGACTTAGACCTTCTAGAAGATTAACTCAAATGGGCTCCGTTAAGGCCCAACACAAGCGGGTCACACTGCATACGCATTTTAAAGCGCCGTCTACAACACCTCTTAACCTAAACCGCTTCTCTTGCGCCGTCTTGCGCCGTGGGTAGGCAAAAGGTCACCAAGGTGATATTTGGTAAGATTACCAAAATACCCTTCTCGGTCCTTCTCCAAGACCGAGTCCATCTTCGCGAAGCACTTCGCATGCTCGCCACGTGTAGGTTGATCACCGGCTCTCTCCATGTCGGCAAGTCTCTCCCATCCGGCTCCCCGAAACCACCATGGCACTTGCACCGACCCCGCGCCGCTTGATCAAACCGATCGACCGAACCGTCTGTTCGGTCATCCTTATCCATTCGCACCATACTTGATTTCATTGACCTCACCGGCATCGTCGATCGTTACGGACCTAAGCTCTCCAAGCCTCGTCCGATCATCCTCGCCGTTGACCGTCGTTGACCACCAAGCAACTCGCACAACAATAGACAAGCAAATCGAAGCAGGAACAAGTTCTTCGCAACTTGACCCATGTTAGTCAAAACATGCATCATGCAACACATATGCATGAAACTCATGACTTTGACCTAACCAGCGAACAACGCCGCCACGACAGCGACGTTCAAGTAACAACCGGTCGACCGCCCCTCGGGCGGTCGACCGCTGGCCTGCGGTCGGACCGCCGACCAAAGGCGTCGGCCGCCGTAAGGACTTAGCCAATTTTCAACCCCGAAAATCGAAACCTCTGGAAACTTTAAACCAATAGAACTTTTTATGGAGACTCCAAAATTATGGGAGCAAGAACAATGGGATCCCCTCACTTGCCTACACCCTCTATTTTGGCCCACTGTTTGACCACTTTTGGTCACGGCCGGTCCGGCCGGCGCACATGGCCGATCCGACCGATTTGGGACCGGTCGGACCGCCGTGCTATGGCGGTCGGACCGCCCTATCGAAAGTCGAGCATCTTTGAAACTTTGTCGAAAACCCGTGAAACGACAAACCATTAACGCCATTGCCAATTGTCACATCATCCTAAGATCTGGAGCATATCCCCATGATATCCACAATCTCCCCCTTGATGAACACATTGGCAATAATCCAGAAAATGTAATTTGAAGGTTTGAAAAGTAACATACTTTCGTTTTGCACAAAGGCACAACTTGGTCCATAAGCAAGAGAAAGCAATGGAAATGACCAAGCTGGCATCAGAATAGCATAGACAAGTGAGATAAGGCAAAAGAAAGCATAAAAACTTTGATTTCCAGAAAAAGTCAAAAATCTCACTTAAGGTCCATATGAAAGAACAATTGTTCAATTGACCTTTGATCATTGTGAGGAGTAATAAATGCAATTCAAGTTCAGAAGAGTCAATAAGACCATAAGAATGCAATTCAAAAACTCCCCCTCACTATGATCCTCGGATTTGTAAAATTTCAAATTCTCCAACTTTCTCCCTTTGTATAAACTTCTCCCCAACATCGAAATATCTTCTCCCCTTTGACAATGGAGTCATCAAGGAATCACGCCTTCCTCTCATCGAGAGATAGCAATTTGCGAGAATAAAGAAAGAAGCAAAAGAAGAAGTATGCATGAAGTGCAATGGGTGGCTTCATTTTTGTATTTTTCAATTTTTGATTACAAGAAGCTTTGGAGATTACCCAAAAGAACTAGCTAGCATTTCTAATATTGCACAAACAACATATCAAGCTGACAAAGTGCTAGCAAGATCATGGTAAGACATATATATCAAAGCTAAGCACCAAGGCTCAAAAGTAAAGCAATAGATTTGATCAATTTAAGCAACGCTTCAAATTCAAACAAGTTCATCAACAGGATCCTAAAGTGAAATTGGCCATGTCAAAATGTCAAAGTGAGATCAAAAATCTAACAAAGACCACATTTAAGAGTCAATCAAGTCCGTATTGAATCATTTTGCTCAATCTTTTATAAACGCCCATTTGTCAATATTTTTCTCATTTGCATTGAATATTGAGGTTGACTAATGATCTAACTTAGTGACAAGATCCTGGACTAGGAGCCATCCACAAACTCATCCTAAGCTTGACCAAAGTTGATTAAAGGTATATCTTAGTAAAGAAGATCCCGGACTAGGAGCCATCCACAAACTCTTTCTAAGCTTCTACAGGCGACAAATCTTGAGGTTCATGTCATTTCTGACAAGCAATCCCCATGAGATCGTCTGGATCATCAAACTATCTCCAAGTTCATGTCATTTGACAAGCAGTCTCGTAAGAATAGTTTGGCACATTTTAAGCATAAGACAATCTTGATTTTTCATTTTCACAAGAGCAGTTTGAGAATCTCAAGAACACAAAAACTCAAGTAATGGTCAATTTTAGATCAAAGAGTTAACAAAGCAATTACAGCAGGCCAATGTCACAAAGGAGCACTAATTGCGCAACTCGCTAAAACATCCACAAATTGCAATTTCTTAGTTCGAGTTTGTTTTTAAAGTTCTAGCTCATATAGCAAAGACTTAGCTACACATGTAAAAGCATGATAATTCTAGCAAGTCAAAGAACTAGACATGGCATTGAGCAAGAATTGAAATACTAAAGCTCCAAAGGGTAATAGGCAAAGCTTCATCAATTTTAAAAGATAAGCAGAAAATTTTATATTACAATGCATCTTTTTGGATTTTTCAAACCACTTGAAGTATTTTACATATGAATGCAATATGATACAATGCGATGCAATAAAAAGCCTAAAAACCTAAAAAGTTCAAAAAGATCAACAAGTTCAGAAAATGAACAATAAAAGATCAAAAGAACAAGGTAAGATCAGAAAAGATCGAACTCCCCCTCAAACCAACCCATAGGGATAAATTACCCCTAACTCGCTTCTTAAGGTGGCAAACCTAGTTGGGTCTAAAGGTTTGGTGAGGATATCAGCCAGTTGAGCCTCGGACTCCACGAAGTGTAGCACAATATCACCCTTCTCGACATGGTCTCTAAGGAAGTGATAGCGAATGTCTATGTGCTTGGTCCTAGAGTGTTGCATAGGGTTCTTAGCAATGTTAATAGCAGAAGTGTTATCACAGAAAAGAGGAACACTAGCAAAATTTAACCCGTAGTCCTTAAGAGTGGATACCATCCACAAAATCGACTCTGACAACTAGCAAAGCAGACTACATACTCGACCTCGCAGATGGATTGTGCAGAGGATTGCTTCCTAGAAGACCAAGAAACAAGAGAAGTGCCTAGGAAGTGACAAGTGCCGAGGTACTCTTCCTATCAAGCCGACGAACAACAAAATCGAATCGAAAACCCCGAATGGATAAAGAAGAAGAACAGGAGTACCAAATGCCATACTGGAGGGTAGAGTGTAAATACCTGAATATGCGCTTAACTGCTTGGCGATGGGAAGTTCTCGGAGACGCCTGAAACCTCGCGCAGAGGCGAGCGGTGAAGTGGATGTCGGTCTTGATGCCGTCAGTGTGGAGGGAGCCGATCATCTTTGCGGTACTCGCGTTGATCCACGGCTTCTCCTTCCTCATCGGATCCAGCGATCGAAGTCGCCATGGGAGTGGCGATCGACTGCGATCACCCATGTCGAAGCGTTTGAGCAGATCCTTAGTATACTTCGTCTGATGGATGAAGATCCCTTCCTTACATTTCTTGATTTGAAGCCCCAGAAAGTAATTGAGCTCTCCCATCATGCTCATCTCAAATTCCCTGGACATAGTCTCAGAAAAGCTAGAAACAAGAGCATGAGAAGAACCACCAAAGATAATATCATCAACGTAAATCTGAGCAAGTAAGAAATCATTGCCACGCCTAAGAATGAACAAGGTCTTGTCTACCTTACCCATCTCAAAATCATTCTTAAGCAAGAAGGTCTTAAGTCTATCATACCAGGCTCTAGGGGCTTGTTTAAGACCATACAAGGCTTTGGATAGCTTGAAGACATGATGTGGGTTCTTGGGATTCTCAAAGCCTGGGGGTTGCCTAACATAAACCTCCTCCTCTATAAAACCATTCAGAAAGGCACTCTTAACATCCATCGATATAATCTAAAGCCCTTAGAAGCGACAAATGCAAGAAGAATGCGAATAGCTTCTAGTCTAGCAAGGAGCAAAGGTCTCATCAAAATCTAACCCCTCAACTGGCTAAAACCACGAGCTACTAACCTAGCCTTGTTTCTAACCACAGAACCATCCTCATTTTGTTTATTTTTGAAGACCAGTGAGTTCCTATAACATTATGACCACTAGGAGGTTCTACTAGGTTCCAAACCTTATTCCTCTCAAAATTTTCTAACTCCTCATGCATGGCATTGACCCAACTAGCATCGGATAAAGCATGTGATATATCTTTGGGTTCAAAAGAAGCTACAAATGCGAGTGAGAGAAAAGACTTGGATCATGATACAGGCGAGTGACTCGCTCATGGATATTACCTATCATCGATCCGGCGGATCTTTGCTTTTGAATGTGAAGTGGCGCACCGGAGAGGAAAGTACCTCTTCGACCTCCGCAGTGCTGCGATGATGAAGATCTGGCCAGTGCCTCAAGCCCGAAGGCGAAGTAGTCACACGGGTTCTTGTGCGAGGATAAGAATGTCACAGTGGCGGTGGAAGAGTATCATCGAGTCCATCATCATCTTCTTCTCTGAATATACTCTCTGTCACTGTGTATCACAGAAATATCGATCTAGCTCGGGGCTAGTCTCATCAAAAGTGACATTGCATGTCTCTGAACGAGTTAGTTTGACATTAAAAACCAAAACCCCTTGAATGTGCGGGATAACCCAAAATAAACCATCAAAAGTTCTTGACTCAAATTTATCTAGATTTCTGTCTTGAGAATAAAACACTTGGATCCAAAGACTCGAAAATGCGAGAGCGGAGGGTTTTCTACAAAACCGAAGCTCATAAGGAGTCTTGCCCAAAGATGGTCTTAAAAGACACGATTTGCAATATGGCAAGCGGTAGAAATAGCTTGACCCAAAACCTCCTCAGTGCTATACTCATCTAGCATCGTCCTAGCCATCTCGACTAGGGTCTGTTCTTCCTTTCCACAACGCCATTTTGTTGAGGGACGTGTGGGGAGGAGAACTGATGCTCAATTCCACGCTCAGCACAAAAAGAAGCAAAGGATGCATTCTTGAACTCCGTGCCATTGTCACTGCGGATCGCTCTCAAGGCACTCGGAAGTTCAGAAGCCAAACGAAGAACAAGATCATGATAATGATCAAAAGCTTCATCCTTCGAAGAGAGAAAGAACACCCAAGTGTATCTAGAAAAATCATCGACTATGACAAGAATGTACCATTTTCCACCAATGGCCGAACCTAAGCGGGACCAACGGTATCCATATGAAGCAAGCGTCGGTCAGTCGGTCATGACCATAGTCAGCGATGGGTGTGAGGCGGCAACTTGCTTGCCATGCCTACGAGGCGCACATCTGACATCCTTGGCGGCTTTGAGTTTGGGCAAACCTCTCATGAGCTCAAGGTTGCTAACTCGCGTCGGATGATCAAAACCAATGTGCCCCAAGCAGCGGTGCCAAAGCCAAAACTTCGGAAGAAGAAGATGAAATTAAGCACTTGAGAGAACCGAGAAGAGATTCGGAAAAATCGGCTCCAAAGATCCTAGCAACTCTAGTAATCCCAAAAACAAGCTCACCGGTGAATCAAGCACCGACAAGCATTTTCTTAAATCTAGTCTCATACCCATCATCAAGAAGTTGAGAGCGAAAGCAAATTAAACCTTAGCTTGTCCACAAGGCGGCGTCCTTGAGGATGAACTTGTCGTTCACCCCGATCGATCCGTTCCTTCAATCCGCCCTTGCCTATCATCTCCAAAGGTGATGAATTCATCACCGTCGGCCGCGTGAAGGAGGTGAACCATCTTGAGTCTCGGTCATGTGGCGTGAGCAGTAGTCGGCGAACCACGTGTCCTTCCTCTTTCGCGGTAATCCACGAAAATCAAGGCCGGAAGAACAATGTGTCTCAATCATGGGGTTAGTTAAACAAGACTTGGGAACCCGATCTTGAGACACATGTCTGCAGTAGTATGCAAAGCGAAGTGCTATCCTTGATTAAGTTTGAAGTTCATTATGAGCAATGGTTACTTTAACATAAGAGTTATCCTGTCTAGGAACATGATGATGAGCATGTGACACAAATCCTAAACCAAGTTTCCTCTTTTCTACATTACCATGTCTCATAAAAGCTCTAGGTTGATTGAGTGAAATTCTAGCAAAATTTTTCTTATCATTTTTCAACCTCATGTGAGAACTCAACCAAATGTCCATTCTTCTTGCAATAGGTGCAATGGTACTTGATACCCTTTGGGAGAAGCACCCTTTGACTTAACAGAAGTTTGGGCAAAACCCAGATTTAAAAGTAGTTTTTGCAGGTTGGGTTTTAAATTCAACTAACCCATTTTCCAAGACTTGAGTTACTTGGGGCTTAGAGTTATCTTGGACGAGTTGTATCCTAATCCTTGCTTCTTATAAGGAGTCTTAGATTTGTCGAATCATGTTTAATTGTTTCTTACCTTTAGAAAATTTTCTAAGGTATCCTTAAGATAAGCATTTTCTTTTCAAGATTAACACATGACTCACAAGTTTTGCCTTTAATAGCTCTAGCATATTTTTCCTTATATAAAGCAATTTCAAGTTTAAGAGCGGGACATGAAGCACATGTAGAAGACTCAATCTTGTTCTTAAGCTTGGCATATTTAGCTCTAGCGCTTCTAAGATATCTTTAACTTCATGTTCGCGTTCAATGCAAAAGAGCAAAGGCTAGGATCAATAAACACGGGGAGCAACCAACTTCTTTGGAATCTAAGCATTTTCACAAGGAGCAGATTTAACCTCAACTAACTCAGTCCTAGCATTTTCAAGTTGTTGCAAAGCAATATCATGAGCAGATTGCAGTTTAGCAAATTCTGAGTGTAGAGCATGGCAGGAAGAACATTCATCAGATTCAAGAGTCTTAGTATTTGCAAGTTCTAAAGTTAAATTATCTACTTGAGACTCTAAGTCCTTGTTCCTAGCCATGATATACTCTAACGCCTTATCCTGGCTCATGAGTTGCTCAAAGATAGTTTCGCATCTATCAGAAAGGACATCATAGGAGAGAGGTACCTCATCGTCGTCGACGTCGTCGGAGTCGGCCATGAAGCAAACACCGGTGAAGTCCTTGGCCTTCCCCTTCTTCTTGTCTTGAGGGATCTCCTCCTCCTTGTCATCCTCGCTCCCGGAGTCCACATCGCTTAAGGATTGTTCCCCAAAAGCGGCAAGAACCCGGTGAGCTGCCTTTGTGAGCTTGGCAGCATCAAATCTTGATTTGTTCCATTGAGGCTTCTTCCAAGCTGGCTTTCCTTCCTTGTGGTTGCTCTTTCCTTTCAACTTGGGGCAGTTTGCCCGGATATGATTAAGCTCACCACACTCATAGCAAGTCACGGGACCTCCTCTCTTTTTGTTTCTCATATTGTTATAGGCCCGTGTGGCTTTTCTGACTATGAGGGCTAACTCGGCCTCAGGAAGACTCTCAAACTCCTCTTCATGGATTGCAGATAAACCAGCAAGCGAAAATCCAGAAGAAGACTCAGAAGACCCATCAGAAGCTCTCTTGAGCGGGTCTGCTACCAAGGCCATATTTTCCTTCTTGGGATGATCAATCCTCTTGATCTCATGAGTCTTAAGCTTGCTATAGAGCAGCTCCAAAGTCAGATCAGAGAGGTTGACGTTCTCCTCAATGGCGGTAGCCTTTATCTCCCACTCCTTGGTGTTGATTGCAGCCAAGAGGTGGGTGGCATTTTCAGACTGAGAATATTCAATTCCAACGACCTTCATCGATTAATCACTTTGTTGAAGCGGTGAAAATGTCATCGATGCTCTCTCGGGGCGCATCTCGAATTTGTTATATTCACGCTTATAGGTATCAGCGTACTTTCTTGATTTGGGACGAACCCTCATGGTAGGTTTCGAGGTGTTCCAAATCTCGTCGCGATCTCAAGATTGCAAATTCGATCATACTCCCATCTACCAAGCCCACCATACAAGAGGTTCTTTGCCTTATTGTTGTTAGCCAGAGAGGTCATTGAAGCCGCGTAACAACCGGGAAGAACGAGCGGGGCTCGAACAACCTCCCATATAGCTTGTCCTTCGCTCTCAAGGAAGACTCGCATGCGATTCTTCCAATAGGCATAGTCGTGCCCATCGAAGATATGCGGCTTGGTGGAGTACTTATCCATCGCCAAGTTCAGTGACCGGTTAAGATCAAGATTGAACTAACAGGGCTCGATACCACTGTTGGACCGAAAAGGCGACTAGAGGGGGTGAATAGAGCACGCTCACTTTTTCAACCACGATTAGATTCAACACAAATTTCACTCCAATAGCTATAGAAGCTATGAAGATCGATATACCGATCAATGGAAGACTAGGATTGAATCAATCAAAACCCCAAGCAAAACAACAAAAACAACCGAAACTTAAATTCCTAAGAGTAGGGCGGTCGACCTCTACTCGGGCGGTCGACCTCTCCAAGGCGGTCAGACCTCTAGCTAGGCGGTCGACCTCCGACCCATGAGCAGTGAAATCGGCCGAAAAGCGAAGTTGCAAATAGGTCTAACTTTTGATCTACAACTCCAAACTTCATGAAACTTGGAACACACCTTCTCTAGGATGTCAGGAACCTATTCCAATCGAAGATCATGGAGATCCATGGAAAAGTTACGACATTTTCAGTTTGAGAGATGGATGGTTCAAACCGAAGTCAAAGCAGCGTGACCCAAAAACTTGCTCGTGGGTGATTGATGATCAAGATGATCTTAGATGTGTTCCCATGTCACGACAAGCTATATCACGTGAAATCAATCAAAAACATGCGAATCAAAGAAAGACTCAAAATCACCAAATAGAGAGAAGAAGGGCAAAGAGACACATCTTTGATCAAAGCTTTCTTTGGATTGATTTGATAGGGTTTGGGTTTTCTGACCACTCCATCAATGGAGGACAAAGCTCAATCCAAGAGCACAAGATCAAATCAAAACTCTCTAGAACCCTAACCTCCACTAATCCTCTCCTAAGCCAAAACTAGGGTTTCAATAATGATAAAAGAGTTGGAGGGGTGCGACCACCTCCCTCCTCTATTTATAGTGGAGACTTAGACCTTCTAGAAGATTAACTCAAATGGGCTCCGTTAAGGCCCAACACAAGCGGGTCACACTGCATACGCATTTTAAAGCGTCTACAACACCTCTTAACCTAAACCGCTTCTCTTGCGCCGTCTTGCGTGGGTAGGCAAAGGTCACCAAGGTGATATTTGGTAAGATTACCAAAATACCCCTTCTCGGTCCTTCTCCAGAAGACCGAGTCCATCTTCAGAAGCACTTCGCATGCTCGCCACGTGTAGGTTGATCACGGCTCTCTCCATGTCGGCAAGTCTCTCCCATCCGGCTCCCACCGAAACCACCATGGCACTTGCACCGACCCGCGCCGCTTGATCAAACCGATCGCACCGAAGCGTCTGTTCGGTCATCCTTATCCATTCGCACCATACTTGATTTCATTGACCTCACCGGCATCGTCGATCGTTACGGACCTAAGCTCTCCAAGCCTCGTCCGATCATCCTCGCCGTTGACCGTCGTTGACCACCAAGCAACTCGCACAACAATAGACAAGCAAATCGAAGCGGGAACAAGTTCTTCGCAACTTGACCCATGTTAGTCAAAACATGCATCATGCAACACATATGCACCTGAAACTCATGACTTTGACCTAACCAGCGAACAACGCCGCCACGACGGCGACGTTCAAGTAACAACCGGTCGAGCCAGCCCCTCGGGGCGGTCGGCGCCGACCTGCCGGTCGGACCGCCGACCAAAGGCGTTCGACCGCCGTAAGGACTTAGCCAATTTTCAACCCGAAAATCCGAAACCTCTGGAAACTTTAAACCAATAGAACTTTTCTTGGAGACTCCAAAATTATGGGAGCAAGAACAATGGGATCCCCTCACTTGCCTACACCTCTATTTTTGGCCCACTGTTTGACCACTTTTGTCACGGCGGTCCGACCGGCGCACATGGCCGATCCGACCGATTTGGGACCGGTCGGACCGCCGTGCTATGGCGGTCGGACCGCCTGTCGAGAAAGTCCGAGCGATCTTTGAAACTTTGTCGAAAACCCGTGAAACGACAAACCATTAACGCCATTGCCAATTGTCACATCATCCTAAGATCTGGAGCATATCCCCATGATATCCACAAATATAAACAATATCATGGGCAGGTATAAATAATTTTCAAGTTAAACCAAGACATACAGTTTGTGTCGTGGTTGCATATTGGGTAAGTTGCAAATATAAATGGCGATTCATCTATGATTGCACAATATCAAGACATATTGCTAAAGTAATTACTTTAGTTCACTACAAGGAGTCAAGGATTTTTTTAAAGGTTATATCACCAGGCTACACACAGTTTGAAGTCATTGATCTTATATAACAACATCCTGTCACTTTGTGTCGACTCAATGACTAGAGGTCATTGAGTGATTTTTTAGGGCATTCAGACATATATTTTTTTGCTATATCATGACACACCAATCAGATATTTGCATACAATCAATGCCAATGTTTATGGATTTTGTGGTTTCTACACTCAGTTTCCCTATGCACATTTGCGAAGTTACATCCCGACACTTCACTATACAACTCTTAACATTACATGGGCTTTGGAAATTATCCAGAAAATCACATTGGATGGTGCCTTGATGACACAATCACAATACTCCTTCCTATATACATCCTCTGCATAACACATCGATATATGTCTTGTAAATTGTATGCCCACACATCACAGATTTCAACATTTGTTTCCCTAACACATATAGAATTCACACGAAATAAAATAGAGACCATCTGGTATTACATACATACAGCTATGATCCTATCCACAAAAGGGCAGAGGCCCATGACAAACACTATTCTATCCTAGTATTACACTTCAGATAGTGCACATAAAAACACTCTGATTCTCAGCAAAAGAACTACTGATAGATAGCCAGACATTACCAATTTGTTGAGCAGAAAAAACAAATGTAAAACGTACATTGGAGACTTAGAAGAAATTATAGTAGCACAAACCAATATCCGGAAGGACATGGAGCGGAGATTTGTGACGATCCAGAATCGGTCAAGGTGAATCAGAATCGGTCCAGATTCTAGTAGCACAAACTTATAATCTGCGAATCCAGAATCGGTCAAGGTGAATGGAGGAGCAGATATATGGAAATATCCAATAGAGAGGCAAAACAAAAAACAGAGAGGCAATTCTAGTAGCACAAACCAAGAACCGGAAGGAGATGGAGCGGAGGACGAAGCTACAACCAAAGCCTGAACATCCTGCGCCACCGCCTCCCACTGGGGCTTCCCGATTCTCCACACCTGGAAGAGGCTCCTCGAGCAGCCCTGGTCGGAGTTCTCCTCCCCCTCTCTAACCCTGGCGCAACAGATCGGTGAGAAAAAATTGAGGCTACAAACCCTAGTATCATAGGAGGACGAGGAGGCTACAGATCTGACCGGGATGTTCCTCCGAGGGCGGCGACGGTGGCGGGAGTAGCGGGACCGGACCGGAGTCAAGGGGGAGAGAGGGGGGGGGGGCGGCGCCGCTCGGAGAAGACCGCAGTCGTGAGCACACGCGAAGTCGAGAAGGGAAGAAGAACCACGCCTCGGCTGAGTGGGAAGAAACACGCGTGGATTGGGTTGGAATGGAGCGGGATTTTTTTTATCCCCGACGTCATCCAAGCGGTGATTTTAGCTGGGATGGGAAATATATCCCGGCCGGGATGTTCCCTGGCCAATCCCGGCCGATCCCGGCGGTTCCCGACGCTGCCAAACAAAGCCTCAGGGTTCTCCTTCCCCTTGTTGCATGTGCTATTGCCCCCGCTACCCGTGGGGGACCAAGCCGCGTGGGTGAGGGACACCAGCGACCTCGTGCCATGGAACACTATTTTGTTTGGGAATTTTTTTAGAGGAGATGAAATCACCAAAATTTCTGTTGAAAATTTCGGCGGGTTTTCAAACTGAACGAAATTTGACTAAAATTTGGACGAAATTTGATCTGATTTTGTCCAAATTCAAATATTACCAAAATTAGGATGTAATTTGTCCAACTTCAAATATTTATGATTTTTTTGAACGAATCATAAAAATTTCAGAGGGAGGCAAAATTTCCGAAATTTCATCAAAATTGTTTTCCATACCTCGTGCACCCGTGAGTGAAACATGGTGCTTGACTTCTACTTGATCACTGCGGTACGTACGTTTGGAAATTTGACATGCATGCTAGACTAGTGGCGTAGTTGATGATGGGTCACGTCTCGGGCTGGCCCAACTACACCACCGACGACTCAATCGAACACTACAGAAATTTGCTGTTTTTTGAAAGAAGGTAAGATGACTTTTTGAACCTTGACTTCGGACCGTTGCTTCGGTGGTCGAGGCCCAGCTTCGACTCTGTGCTAGACAGTAGCAATACAGGAGCAATCTATTGCACTAATCGGACTCATGATAATCGTATCCGTACCACTCTCCACCAATCTCTGCTCATGAAAAGGACTCCCCCGTCCTCCGCCCAATGGCACAATTAGTATTACGACAGGACAGAATCGTCGAAGCATAGGCATTATGTACTCGGCTGCGGGATATGGAGCTTCTTCTCTTGTTAATTGCTTATAGATTCTTATGTAAAAAAAAAGATACTTTTGGAGTCCACAACAGTTGCGCAAAAACTTTATTTATATATAGAAAAGCCATCATATTTATATTAATAATAATGCAAGGATAAAGTACATGAGCAATCAACTTTTACATTGAAGATGTCCGCAGAACAACTTGTTTCCATCAAATTATCGAGTCAATGAACATACTGAACTTCTTTATATTCATCGCCGAAAACTCCAGATCTTACAACGTCAACATGATTGTCGACAAACATAGGAGCGGGAGGTAGATTGTCAAGGATCTTCATGAATTGTGTAGGACCTACGACTCGGTAGCGGAGTTATTCGTTGGAATAAAATCAGAGGGGTTTATTTAAAACCAACTTGCCCAGTGTCGATTTTTTGGTGTACATGTCACCGTTGTCGTCCAAGTGAGTTGGAATAGCAAAATTCACAGGTAAAAGAAATTCGGCACTGAAGATAAAACTATAATAACTTGATCTAGGGATTTTTTTTAATAAAAAAAACCTAAAATTACTTATGAAAAACCACGGGTTCTCCACCCCTCAACGCCAACAATAACACTAGAGAGGAGGGGGAGAGGGGCCGGACAGGGGCGAATATGGGCCTCGGGCCGGTTGGGCAATGGCCCGAGGCCCAGAAAAAATACTAGTAGAAATAATTTAGTATGTATAGCAGAAAAAAAACATATATAGCAAAAGGTCCGAGCCTTACAGTAGGCCCAAGGGCCGACCCAGCCCCGCCCTTATCCCTCGACTCCCGTTCCCCACAATTCTTCCCCCACACCGGCCCCGCTCCCCGCCAGCCCGCCCACATCCCCCCTGTTCTCCCCCGGCTCCCAGCTGACCCCATTTCTCCCAGGCCCCATTTCTCGTGGCTCCGCCCCACCGCCCCCATTCTCCCCGGCTCCCATGCCAGGCCCACCTTGGCGCCCCATTTCTCCCAGCGCCTCCAGTTTGCGCGTCGCCGTTTGAGGTGGTGAGTGGTCTGAGTTCCCTTGTTCTTGGCGTCGCCTCGGCCGCTCCCTTCTAGCGCCATTGGCCATGCCACACGCCCGGTGGCTCGGCCAGATCTGTACATGTGCGCCAGCGCCCGACCTCTGGCTCGACCTCTGCGCCGCCCGTTCTCTCGGCTAACCCCGCCCCATTTCTCCCGGCCCCGCCCGGCGCCTCGACCTCTGGCTGCTCCCCCCCGGCGCCTCGCGCCTTGGCCCGCCCCGCTCGCCATGAGCGCAGCTCCTCTCCCTTCTAGCGCCACGCGGCGCCTGACCGTTCGGTTGCAGCTCCCTCGCCCGGCCAGAGCCCAGATCTGCGCGTTTGAGGTCTGAGCTCCCTTGCCGGCGTCACCGCTCCCCTGTGGGCTATGCCGCTGTGGCTGGCGCCTTCGCGTCTAAGGTCAGACCTGGGTGCGGCCCCTCTCTCAGCCCGTCGGCCCTCGGCCAGCCGCACCACCCCCAATGCCCCTCTCGACCAGCTGGTGCCACCCACCCCCCTCGCCCCTCCCTCTGGTAATACATTGTGAAACTGTTGTAATTGTTCATCTATTTCATTGGATGTCTCAAAATTCAAGTGATATGGATGTTGTTTCTTTAGTCTGCACTACTCAATTTGGTTTATCGTCTTGCACACTAGAGGATCGATGGAAACATGGAGTGGTAGTAGTAAGGAGTTTGGCATAGTTTGACATGCTAATTAAATTGGTCAAGGATCATATGCATGTTTACTAGCACCTTATGCGAGTTATAAATTTTAGGCATTATGAGATTACTTTGTTGTTCTTTGATGAATACATTACCTGGCCTTTTACCAGTACTTATAATATGCTTATTTGTTCATAAGGTTTTGTGAGTAGTGACTGCATGCCCACTATTCTAGAGAACAGGTATCTCCAAGTTGTGAATGCGAGATGCTGCATTGTTGATCATTAGCTTATTAGCTATAGCAATTAACAAACATATTTGGTCCTTTGGAAGTCAAAGTTTAATGGGGAATCTGCACAATATTCACATGCTCTATAACCATATATGATAGGCAAAATAATACAAGAAAGTTTGTCACATCTCCCCTCGACGCCTACACCAAATAGCATGCATATTAGAACTATATAGCATCCTGGTTTCATTTTTACATATTGTAGTAAGAGATCATGACAATTGGCACCATGACATCCTTCCTTTTGTGCAATAGAAATACATGATCTCCTGACCGCCAAAGCTTAACATTAGGATTCTATTTGAAATATTATATGTCATTTGATCAATATTAATTGATTTGATTATATTTGATGTAATAGAAATACACGATGAAGAGAACCAAGACATTGGCATCTTATTTTCCATCTCAATCCAATCAAACCCCTCCGGAAATAATAGGTCGCGTAAGCAAAAACTACCTTGTGCTAGCGGTATGTTACATTCTTATTTCATAATATGCATTAAAAATAACTTTGTGGTCTTATGTCCCTGATTTACATATTAACTTTTGTACCACTACACTATATTGTTTTGCCATGTTTTATCTATTTTGTCGCATCATTAAACACGCAATTCAAATTTCATTTCAATTATGCATTTGTGTTGTATTTTGTTATGTCTCGATGTGGATAGTAATTGAGGTTAGTTATAGCTACAAAGTTTTGTGCCCGAGGCTTTGTGGAATCCTGGCTCTGCCACTGGGGCCGGAGACAGACAATGGTGGCGAAGCTCCCGGCGGCGGCTAGGTTTTGCATGCGTGCAGGTGGTTGAAAGTGATGAGGCTATTAGATGGATGAGCAACTAACGCAAAACGAGCTGAAATTAAAGTTGAAAATTAAAGGAAATATAGTAAATTAGACTAACGAAGTTGAAGGAGCAAGAACACAGTGTTAGAGTTTCGGGAACCAATTTTTTTTCCAGCTACATTAGAATTTGGAAAAACAACACTATTTTTCACCTTATACGAACCCTATAATAATCATAATGAAAAGCATCGATCGAACTTGACCAATGGAACGTACAAAAACTGAGAAACGCAAGTAGCTCTGCTGCAATTTTGCCATGAAATAGTATTATCCCCTACGTTATCTCCTGACAGCTCTTGCCGATCCGTATCGTTGGAGCTTACAAACAAGCAGTGACAGTCCTTCCCAAATAGGGACAAGAAAAGAAAGAAAAAGAAAGGAAGAGAACCGTTTGCCGCAACATGCCAGTAAATAGATGAATCAAGTGGAGACCCACAAAGCCCGAACAGTGAAAGGGGGCCCATCCCCACCCATGCACGTGGTTGCGGCCCCTCTGTGTCGCCTTCTCCTGGATGGTAGGCCCATTTGTCCTGAATCCCCGAGCGGGCCCACCGTTGGCACGGACCGGGCCCCGGACCACATCGCAAACGTCGGGAGCAGTAGCGGCTGGCCGATCAGTACTCGTATTTCAGTGGTGCAATTGCGCGACGCAGTCGCACAGTAGAGCAGACGTTGACGTGCCCCGGATCTTGGCAAGGAGAGGTTGGTCGTGCAGATGCTAGATCCAATCCGTCTTGATCAAACAATGGAACTTATTATCGACCGATCCGGGATGGTTGGTTAGTTCATGTACTTACGACCGAACGGCACTGAAGCAGAATTGCAGAAACGTCATTGCATAGATTAGGACAGTATAACATTTTCTCCTTGAAAAGAAGACAGTAATACTATTTCGCACAATTGTGCCAACGACTGCTAGTTATTGCCACAACATGTCGTGGCTAAAACAAAAAGGTTAACTAGCATTTGAACCAAAAGGGACAACATATAAGGGTTTAATTTGTTTGGATAGAGATGGATTAGAACCAATTATATCAAAGGGCATAGCCATGCCAAACAGCCCGGTGGTCGTTGGCTTACCTGAACTGCATGCGCGGCCGGTGTTGCATGGTCCAGTCCAGTACCGCCCGACGCAGCGCTGCCCATGTGAGGCGTGGCTTTCCGTTGCCGTCGATCGCTCTCCCCGAATTTAAGGTATCCACCCATGGCACGCTTATCTCTTCCGTACCGCGGTAACCGTACCGTCGCCATCGATCGAAACACATTTCACCGGGGATACACGTCCACAAGACGTACGCCGGGCGCGGCTGGCCTACGTACGTACGAAGGACCGTGATTGTATGGACCGGTCCAGCTTGTTGGCACTGTGCGTGGCGAACGCAGGAGTCGTCGTCGTCGCGCGCGCGTGGTCAGGTTGGTTGCGGGGCTGGCGCGGGCGTACGCGTACTTGGCCTCCGCCTTCAGTGCCCTGTTTGATGGATGGGTGGGTCATCTGCTGCACTGTGCAGCAGGTCGGCATGTCCTACGAGAGGCCCCGTCGCTTGGTGGCTGGACCCGGCCGTACGGCATGGACCAGCTAGCCTTATGATTGATCGATCGATCCATCTTGGCGTGCACACCGGTAATTTATATAATTTTGTCCAAGTACTTCTAAATCCGACTTCTACCATGAAAGTTGAAAGAGTAGCAGTGTACGTTACTCATACATATGTAGTTAATTAGGTCTAGCACCATGCAATGCAACAAGAAGCCGTTAATCACAAACAATAGAGCTGATGGAGCTACGCAGGGCAGGGGTGTCGGATCGGAACGACGTACGGCCGATCCATGAGGGAAATCGCAGGCTGGCTGGCTAAGAGCCGTGCATCCCAATGCTTGGCCGTGTAGGGATCAGGCACCACGCTCCATCTTGTTTCCCGTGCCAATCCAAAGTTCCAAACGAACGAACCAACCAAAGCAAAACGGCCAAAAAATACGTAGGCGCGATCGATCCCGAGGCACCGGCCGGCTTCTCGCGCGCGATCCCCACCAATCCGGTTCATGTCATGCGGAAGGCCACCACGTAACTCGTAAGTATATAACCCCGGGTCACGCGATGCCCTACGTACGTACCTGGCTGCCGACGATCGAGCAGTACGTGCCGCCCACCACGTACGGCGTGCCCACTACGGCGCCGCGCTACCTACCTGCTTCCGCTTCGGAGGAACAGAGTAGCTACTGATCCCTCTATCTGATCGAGTGTATCTACCCGCATATATACGAGTATCTGATCTCTGTAACTTGACATGATCTATGGCCGAATCATGGTACGCTTTTGCTTGCTCCAAAGTCGCCATATATTAAACATTTGTGATCGTGACCTGATGCCTATCTTATTGCTAATTAAAACTCCAGCTCAGGCCTTCTTTGAACGTGATTTTCTCTCTCTCTCTCTCTTCTATATTCCAATTAATGAATCGCACTGTGGTTGTTATGGAGCCATTATGCAATATCAGCACTACTGTATCCACTAAAGAGATGGCTCAAACACTGGTTGTTGGGGATGGTACCTCTTGATTTGCCCTTTTTTTTCTTCTTCTCTATAACCACAGATCATATCATTGAGTCACAGCCTCCAAGTCTGGCCTGTCTAGCAACAGCTTGGCCACACCTATGTACCAGTACTAATTAACACAAACTCACATGCACATGCACTGATGCACCATCACCAACCGAAGAAAACCTCTCACCCTGGCTTAGCTTAGCCTTCCCCACGTATATATACACCTCCCCTCCTCTCTCCTCCCGCAAATGAAGCTCTCACATCCGCAAGCTCCCAAATGCTCTCACATCACCGCATTCTTACATTCGTTCAGGTCTCCTTGTTGATCGACCTCCTCGTCCGCTTCGATTTCCATCGTCGCCACAGATGCTGTCTCCTCACTATGAGAACATGCTGACATACGCGGCGGCCGGACGGCGGACGGTGCTGGTCGACCACCGGCGGTACCGGCCGAACGTCGAATTGGCGCCCAACTGCCCCCGGTGCGACTCGCCCAACACCAAGTTCTGCTACTACAACAACTACAGCCTCAGCCAGCCCCGATACTTCTGCAAGGGCTGCCGCCGGTACTGGACCAAAGGCGGATCCCTCCGGAACGTGCCCGTCGGCGGCGGGTGCCGCAAGAACCGGCGGGGCAAGTCGGTGCGGTCCATGGCCGACACGGTCGCGGCGACCCGTAGCGCAGCGTTCTCTCACCGGTTCAACGGCCCGGTCCGGCCCGACCTGCTCCTGGAAGGCATGGTTGGCAACCCGGCCGACCTGGGCCAGCCGGCGTCGCCTGACAAGCCCGCCGCAGCCGATGGCTCGACGATTGACCTGGCATTGCTGTACGCCAAGTTCTTGAATCATCAGCCTGTGGTCGAGCAGTGCGCCGTCGTGCCGGAATCGGTCGACACCTTGAGTGGGTCAAGCGACATGAGCTCGAGAGGGCAGCCGCCGGTCCGGTCCGGTCCGAACCACGACGCGTTCGGTGAGCTGTGCGGACCGGCGAGCACAGAGGTCGGTGCAACCATGCTGCTGTGCGCTGACGCGAGCGCACAGGCGCTTGAAGAGCTCAACTTCAGCGTGGACCAGAGCTGCTACGACTCGCTGGGGTTGCCAACGGACGGTGGCGACTTGATCCTGCCCTCGACGTGGGATCAGGAGGCCAAGTATGAGCCGTTCGATTCGCTTCCCGAGGACGCCATGAGCCTCCAGCACGAAGGCGTCACCGGCGGCGACGATGTTTGGAGCAGCTCGTTGAGCTGTCAAGGACTGGAGGCTGCTCTCTGCCGGCCTTAATTAATCTAAACTCATCTTCTCTAGTTGATTTGCTGCTGCTGTTCTTGTGATTGTTTTATGTTCTTATTTTCCCTTATTTTGATCTTCTTCAGAGATAATTTATATAGATATATATCTTCGACACAGTGAGATCATGCATATGAAGGAATCAAGGGGTATACATGTGAGATAGAAAGAAAAAAAATGTAATAAAGTTTGATATTTTATTGGGTATATTTAAGCGTCCGCCTATATAAGATTTGATTGTTTTTTAACTTAAAACAGTTAAATTTTAATTCATTTACAACTTCATTATACATAAATTATAGTAAATTATTTATATAATTTTTATTCTTAGTCACTGTAATTATTCTCAAAAGTCTTAATGACTCGTATTTTCATCTCATGATCCAAAATCTAACATATACTTCGAGAGGTTGAGAAAAAACAAAGACAAAAAAATAAAATTTTATATTAACAAAATACGGCAATATGGCGAACACGTTATGCTCCGAAGAAAAAATCATAATAAATTTAGACTCAATTCATCATATGAGAAAAAGTTCAAATCTCAAAGTATATCGGATGAATGAAAATTTGATTATTTTAGCAAAAGAAAACAGTCGAATGTTATTTAGCAAAACCTTATACTTAACATCATACTTTCCTAGTTTCCTTTTCGGAGCCATATGTTCAATTGTTCGTAGTTCATTCATTCAAAGTTCTTTCTCTTCCATATATGTTGCATACAAGTTGGTGAATGATGCTTTGAAATTTCAACATGCCCCATGGTGTGGATCTAGTTAACAATACAAAACAGATATCACTAGTTGCTCCAAAGCTGAGATTTGGCCCTAGCTAATTATAGGATTCACGGTACCTATACGCTTCAATCATTGCTAGTAGAACTTCAGTTTTATCGGATCGAAGGTCAGAAAAACAAAGAAATCTACTGACTAAGGCTTCACACGTGCCCTGGACTACTCGTACGTGCAACGGGAACTAATTTGTCAGTCAGACTTCTCCTTGTCCATCAAATATTCACATACAGAATAGGTAAGAGATGGAACTCTACTACATCTAAAAAGAAGAGAGAGAACCCTTACGTCATCGCCACCAAATCTGTAGAACTTAGCATCTACCACTTCTTGTATAGCCCGACTGAACACTAGGCTGCGGTAATCACTGTTATAAATAGTGCTTGTATTCAATATGAGATCAATGTACCAGTATATATACACAAAGAGAGGTTACAGATAAGCAGTGGCGGAGATGGGCCTCGGGCCATTGAGTTACAGATAAGCAGTGGCGGAGATGGGCCTCGGGCCTCCGGGGCAATGGCCCGAGGCCCAATCTCAAATTCCCATTTGGTGCATCAATAGAAAACAGAAATTTTCCATATGAAGGGAATTAAAATATGGGTCACAGCTGGGCCGGCCCGAGGCTTGTTGATGGGCTGGTTACGCCCCTGCAGATAAGGAAACCAAATAATATCTAGAGTCCTACTCTAACACATATATCTCTGACATATATATATCTCTAACACCCCCCTCAAACTCATGGTGGATCAACAACACTGAATTTGGAAAGGTAGAAACCGTGCTGTGCTCGAGTCTGGGCCTTCTTGAAGAAATCCGCTATCTGAAACTCTGAAGGCACATACTGAAAAGCAATCACCTGATCATACACATAGACCTCATGAAGGAAGCATCAACACCAATATACTTGGTGAGCTCATGCTTCACAGGATCACGTGCAATACTGATAGCACATGTACTGTCTGTCAAGAGGGGAGTCGGTGTAGTAACAGAAACACCAAAATCCTCAAGTAACCACCGTAGCCAAGTAATCTCTGCTGTCAAGAGAGCCATAGCTCGCAACTCAGCCTCTGCACTCGAACGGGACACTGCAGTCTGTTTCTTCGTCTTCCAGGCAATAAGCGAACCACCAAGAAAAACATAGTAAGCAGAGATAGACCGGCGATCATAGGGATCGCTGGCCCAAGTAGCATCGAATAAGCTGAAAGCGAAGCGAGTGGAGCGTGGAAAGAAGAGCGGCGAGAGATAGTCTCACGAAGGTATCGCGAGAACTTCGAAGAAGGTGGGTGTAGTGGACACAGTGGGAGCGTAAGCGAATCGACTCGAATGTGAGGCTGGATAAGTGATATCCGGACGAGCAACAGCAAGGTAGACAAGACTCCCAACAAGATGGCGATAGCGAGTCGGATCAGAAAGAGGCTCGCCATTAGAGGGTCGGAGGTGAACATTGAGCTCCATGGGAGTCTCAACGATCTGTTGTCGGTGAGGAGGCGCGATCAAGAAGATCTGAATATACTTCTCTTGGGACATAAAGAAACCATCCGAGTGGAAGTAACCTTAATCCCAAGGAAGTAACGAAGAGGACCAAGATCCGACATAAGGCGCTCACTAAGGCGAGCCTTGACAAAGGTAATGTACTCGAGTCATCTCGGTAATGATCATATCATCAACATACGAGAAGAAGAAGAGTCCGACCACGAGACGAAGTGTGGACAAAGAGCGCAGAATCATGATCACTCGATGAAAAGCCAGCAGCAGTGACCACAGAGGAGAAGCGCTCAAACCAAGCACGAGGGGCTTGCTTAAGGCTATAGAGAGAAGCGGCGAAGGCGATGGCCGTGTCCTCGAGGGCAGAATACCCGGTGGCGGATGCATGTAGACCTCCTCACGCCTTCGCCATTAAGAAAGGCATTCTTGACATCAAGGCGAGAAAGCAGACCGATGGCAAATAGGCGCCACCGAAAGAAGAGTGCGGACGGTGGTCATGTGGGCCACGAGGAGCAAAAGTCTCGTCGTAGTCACGACCATACTCTCTATTTGGAAGCCATGAGCAACAAGACGCGCCTTATAGCGCTCAAGAGAGCTATCAGAGCGAGTCTTAATCTTATAGACCCACTTACATGTCATGGGATGAGAGTGAGATGGAAAAGGAACAAGATCCCAAGTACCAGTACGCTCGAGGGTAGCAATCTCCTCGACCAAGGCATCTTGCCACTCGGGATGAGTATGACATCCGTGAGGGAGGCGAGCTCACGAGTAGCTGCGCCAAAAAAGGCAAAAGCAGGCGGGGCCGAATCGGTGGCGATCGCGGAGGCGTAGCGAGAGAAGACGGCCCATCGAGGGAAGATGAAGCATCAGAAGAAGATGAATCATCAGTAGAAGAGAGCTCATCTGGAAGATCCTCAATACGAGGTCGACGAGTGTAGTGGGGGGAGCCTGAGGAGCCGCAGGAGAGCAGCGGCGGCGACAATAGCGGAGAGGCCACAAGAGAAATATGTGGAGACTCGGTGGGGACGGGTGGGCGAGGCAAGACATAGATAGGTGTATCGGAAAAGTAAAAAAGACAGAGACTCCACAGAGGAAGCCGAAGGAGAGGCGGGGCGTGGGTAGAAGTGGCGAGACTCGTCGAAAGTCACATCGAGAAATTCGCATCCGTCGACCAACATGATCCCGACAGATAGCCCTTGTGCTCGAGATCTTGTATCGAGAAAGACACACTCAACGGTGGCGATCGGTTTGGTGCGTTCTCGGGGCGAGGAGAACGTAGCAACGCGACCAAGCGAGCGAAGGGTAGAATAGTCGGGAAGGAGACCACAGAGGCGCTCAACGAGGATTGCGCTGAAGAGCAGAAGAAGGCTGGATGTTGACGAGATAGGTGGCAGTGGAAACAGCCTCGGGCCAAAAGTGAGGTGGAATAGAGGCGGCAATCATCAGGGCACGAGCCGACTCAAGAAGGTGACGATGCTTGCGCTCAGCAACACCATTCTGAGCATGAGCACCGGGACAAGAGAGGCGGCGAGAGTGCCACGCTTTCGACAAGGAAGCTGCGCAGGTGATGAGAGAGGTACTCGCCAGCAGAGTCAGCACGAAAAACACGAATAGGAGTGGAGAATTGTGTGCAAACCATAGTGGCAAACTGTTTATAGATAGATAAGGCCTCACTACGAGAAGACATGAAATATATCCAAGTGTGGCGAGAGAAATCATTTATAAATATGATATAGTATCGATGACCCCCTTTCGAAACGAAGGGAGCTGGACCCCAAACATCAGAATGAACAAGATCAAAAGGACGTTGAGACACTGACTCACTATGAGGATAAGGAAACTGAATTTGTTTACCTAACTTACAGCCCTGACAATCTAAAGATACGTCTCCTGAGATAGATCCCAGAAGACCACGACGAACTAAAGGCGGCGGGCGAGATCCACAGATGGCCAAGACGGTGATGCCTCTTTGGAAAGAGCCAGTGAGACGGAGTGGCGAAGCGGAGAGAGGCTGGCAATGGCGGTGGCAGCGGAAGGAAGGTGAAGCCAGTCAAGCTCCCAAAGACGCTGTGGGTCAAGACGCCGAGGGCCAGAACCAACTAGAGCTCCCGTGTGGCGGTCCTGAACACAACAAGAGTCAGAGTCGAGAATGACTCGACAACCAAGATCAGTAATCTGTCCCACAGAAAGAAGCTGCATGGTAAGGCGAGGAACATGAGCAACAGAGGGAACATGAAAAGATGAGTTGTTAAGAGATCCTCGACCAGAGACAGAAAGAGAGGTACCATCAGCAGTAAGAACACTGACAGGAGATTCAAGAGGTGTAATGAAGGACAGAGTAGAAGAATCAGGAGTCATGTGAAAAGATGCTCCAGAATCAAGAATCCACGGGGAGGTGCTGGACTGTGTAGGTGGTGGTTTCGTAGTGCAGAAGAGTCGATGGCGTAACCGAGAACTGTCGAAGGAGAACCTGAAGTAGCAAGCAGGCGTCGAAGTCTGGCTATCTCCTGCTCAGTGAGAGAAACTACTGAAGGAGTCGATGTAGACGTCAATGTAGGAACTGCAGAACCTGTTGAGGGAGAACCCAAAGCGGCAAGCAAGCGTCGAAGTCTGGCTATCTCCTTCTCAGTGAGAGAAATTTCTGAAGGAGTCGATGCAGACGTCGATGTAGAAGCACCAGTGCCGGTGCTAGTAGAAGAACGACGTGAAAGATGCCGCTGCTTCTTATAGTACTGGAACTTAATGTGGCCGATCTTGTCGCAGTAGGAGCAGTAAGGACGGCCACCGCCAGATGGAGGGCGACCACCACCACCGTGGCGCCTACCGGAGGAGGTAGTGTCTTTGAAGCGTGGAGTAGCACCACGTAGGCGAACGGAAGCCATCGGTAGGCGGCGCTGGACGGCACGGCGACCGAGGCAACGAAGTCTAACAGGCGGCGCTAGACGGCGCGGCGGTTAGATCGACGTTTTTTTTTCGGCCCAGCCCACGTTAAAAACAGCCGGCCTTGGCCTGCTAAGACCAAACGCGCAGGAACCCTAGTTCCCCACGGCGGCGGCGCGGTGCCTAGCGGCAATGGCGGCGGCGGCGCGGGAGAGGATCGACCTCGGCCTCGGAGGCGTCCGGGCGGCGGCCGATCTAGCGGCCTCGAGGCGGCGCCCATAGCGAAGGCCTTGATGGCGGCGGCCGAGCGAGAAGAGGCCGGCCGGCGGGAGAGGCGGCGGCAGCGGTGAGCAGCGGCCGGAGATGGCTCCGGCCGGCGGCGGTGGCGGTGGCGTCGGGCACCAGCGGCGGCAGCGGTGGCGGCACGGCCGGCGGCCGGGATGGCTCGACGCGAGTGGCGGCGTCGGGTAAGCGAAGCGACCCGGCGGAGACCCCAGCGCGCCGACGACGGATCTCGGAGAGGCAAGCGGCGGGATCTGGAAGCTCGAGAGATGGACGACGGCGTCGAGCGGCGGCTGGCGGCGACGACTGAATTGGCGGCAGCGGCAGCGGCTCTGCCTTGAGCGGAGACCGGCGGCGAGGCTAGCTCAGCGGCGGCGGCGCCCGAGATGGCGAGCGGCTAGGCCCAGATGACGCCCTGGAGACTGGAGGCGGCTCGGCAGCCGAGGATCCGATCGGGAGTCGTTGAAGATGACGACAAGAGGCGATGCCGTCAGAGCGGCGGCAGCGGGGCGACAAGCGAGGCGAAACAAACCCTAGGTTCGCTCTGATACCATGTTATGAATAGCGCTTGTATTCAATATGAGGCCAATGAGCCAGTATATATACACAAAGGGAGGTTACAGATAAGGAATCCAAATAATATCTAGAGTCCTACTCTAACACATATATCTCTAACATATATATCTCTAACAACCACTACACAGAAACATAGGATTTCTACATGTTTCGTGCGAAATTACTGCATTCCAAACATGCCCTTAATTTATGGTTTAGATAGTAAAAATAAATTAGCAGCAGAAGCAACTTTACACAGGACACCGAGAAAGAATTAAAGAAAGGCGGCGTTTGCGTACATTCAACACAGATTCCAGTTTTTGTATCAGCCGCACCTGTTGTGTTGTAGAATGACGCTGTCTGCAGCCGAAGCGGTTCAGCTGAGACAATCTTTGAATTCAAATCCGAACAAGCCACACCACTCTTCATTCAATCTTCATACAACATTGGACAAGCCATACATCATAGCAGATACAACACTTCATACATCTATTGCTGAATGGAAACTTCATTCTTGACACAGTTTAAGCGGATTTCGAACAACGAATTCAGCGGTCCATACATTTAGCGGTAGCGAAGTAGGTCACAGTAGCAATGCTACATTCTAAGCAGCAGTGGGTGCGGTCACGGTCACGGTCACGGCCGAAACTTGGGCGGCTTCCGTCGGAGCTGCCAGCTGGCTGATGTTCTCCACCGCACGAATCCTGCCGCTCGCCAGCCCGGCCGTCAGGTGCTCAACCTCCACTTTCAGCACATCCCGCCGGTTGCCAATGTCAGCTGCATACCTGCTGGCGCAGTACACCACGACAGCCATCACCGCCATTCCATATACATTCGTGGTCACTAGGCGGAATGGGGTAGAAATCACTGCAGCGAGAGGACCACCGATGATGGAGATGGCCTGCCCGCTCTGCCCAACAACACCTCGCTCCGCCACAAGGAGGCCAGTCTTGCAGTATATCGCGAAGTCCTCGCAGTTGTTCTTGAACAGGTTGTAGCACCTGAAACCATTGCTGAGCAAGTGGTTGGCACGGCGGACAACCGCCTCGTCGGGGTCAGAGGTAGCAAGCGTGCACGTCCCTCCTCGCGCCTTACCAAGGAAAAGCGCTGGGTTTACAGCATACTCGAAACGGTAGAGGGCGTCCCCTGCCAGGAAGCAGTTGAGGCAAGAGGATACCACACCGTTTGTGTCTCTGGCGGCGGCGGTGTCCTCGTTGCTGCATATCGAGCATGGTGTGCTGCTTCTATTAGGGCCAGAACTCACAAGAAGAAAATCAATGACAGTTCCTGTTCCGACCTCTTGGTCCCTTCCTCTAGTGAAATGGATCACCTTATCATCGCCCACATATATTCCTGCAAGAAACGTACGGTTATATCTGCACAAAACTACATCAATAGAGCACCTCCAACTAAATACCCTAACCATTTCCTACAAAGTGACCACAAGATTGCCACTACAGCAAGATCTATTATCTGTTCTTGCAACTTCGTCACTCAATTTCCAAGGTAAGTGAAGTCGCTCACTTTCCAGATAGTTGATCCCAACCATTGATATGTAAGGGTGCAAACGGAGCGGATAATTCCCGTCCGACTAACCGACCGAATGTTCGCAAAGCGAATACGGGATGAAGAAATACTATCCGTGTCCAACTCCGACTCCAAGGAAAAAATACAGAATATGGTACAGGATGAGTAATATTCGTCTGTATATGTTCGTATGTCAGATGGTACTAGAAAAGCTTGTTGTGACTTCATTTAGGAACAAGATAACAGATATATGGGTTGCTACATCTGAATAGACAAGGGATACTAAGTGTTTTTTCTTCGACATCTGAAAGATTAGTCTCTCCATGTTCGCTCTGATTGCACTCCTATTATCCAATGTCTTGTGTAGAGATGTAAAAGAAGTGGATAATTTCTGTTCAATCGACCTACTGAAGGCTCGCAAAGCGAATACAGGATGAAGAAATGAGTATCCGATACTATTTGTGTCCGACTCCAAGAAAAAATAATACAGAATATGATATAGGATGAGCGATATATGTCTATATCCGCTCCGATTGACTTGAAAAAAACATTGAAAACAAGTTGATGGCTTATATACTGAGTAAACATATGCTTCGCATCTAATTCCACAACACAGTTTGCATGATGTCGCAGCAAGCAATAGCATGTTTTGATCCTTTACCCATCCAGCCAATCAAAGCAATAAACGGTTACCAAATATCTCATTCTGAACAAATGTGCATGCCAATTAAGTGAATCTCCTAAATCCTGTAAAAAACCTAAAATTTCCAAATTAGGATGATTTGAATTTTGCAGGGATGGGCTGGATTAACTTTCTCTAAGAACTTTATCCCTCGCAGACTAAAAGAAAGGAGCTTTCTCTAAGAACTCGTGACACATAACATTGGAGACAAACCCCTCGTTTTCTAGATTCATTTATTGGTCCCCAAACCTAACAACCATCAAAACCAAAACCTACATGGAAGCGACCTCATCTTAAAGTTTTCGAAGGAGGCAGGAAATGAGGAGTAGACTAGATTCCGCACCATGATGCGCGTAGACCCACGCGGCCCTCCACGAGTAGATGTGATCCCCCGCCTTGAGGCTCTCCTTCCCAATCCTACGCAAAACAATAAAAAGAAGATCTCAAAATTAAAATAAAAAACCACTAAGCACTACAGCGCTGCCGAACAAACTGAATGCGATGATTCGAGAAACAATACAGTAGGGGGATCCAGAGAAACAACAACAAGACCTGTTCGAGAGGAGACCCATGGCGACGGGAGGCGAATGCGATCGGTGGGGTTTCGGATGGCGAGGAGGCGGAGGGGAGGCCGGGAGGAGGAAGGAGAGGGACGGAAGCGAAAAGGTTTCTTGCGCTTTGGAGTAAAGCACGAGAAGCGGGGAGCGGATGGACGTAGGATCGACGGGACGATGATCTCATCTCACGTCATCGTAACTGGTGCCTTAAAAAAGTAATCTTGGGGGGCTTGGGGCGAGGACAGGTCTTAAGGGCGAAGGCTTCTTCATAAAAGAAATCGAGCAGTTTTGGTGGTCGTGGTCGGTCGGTAGCACAAGCGCTGTCGGCAGGAGCAGCGGCGGAAACGCGTTCGTTCTCGGGAGCCCAAGTTAGAGTAAACAACTTCGTTTAAACCAACCTACCTGTTCTACACGGAACCAATCCCCTTCGATATGCTCCTGCGTATGAGCAGTAGCACGAGCAGCTAGAGATTCAGCGAAACACACACTAGTGCATGCATACTATGCATTTCTGGTTCACAGCCAGTTTGCACTTACATCTCATATAACAACATCGGAATCCCGAAATATACCCAACAAAGCATGCATGTAATCATCGCAATTTCCAAGTAAATGATTATACAGTAATCACTCGCCGGAGCACGAAAAGAAGTTCGCTACAGACACTCGCGCGGCGTAAAGAGGGCCGCCTTGATAAGACAGATGTTGACACATGATAACGTGGGGTGGGGCCGTGGGGGGGAGGGCATTTGGGGAGCGTATGGTGATTGTGAAATCATCAGAGTTGATGCAGGAAAAGCATACGCAGGCAGAATATGGTACGACGAAATAGGAAGAAGTTACCCACCAATCTTGCACTCCTTCCGAAGGGATCCCTTCCAGAAAGGAATTGATTCTTCCCAGAGAAGTTAGGCACCAATCACAATCTTTTGCAACAGATATATGCTTAGGCATATAGGTAAAAAAAATACGATGGTGCAAGAGATCCTGACAAGCTGAAACCCAACACCGGCAGCATGTACAACTTGACACCTATACATGTACAATACGACGTGATACAGGTCGAGGTTGGCCACCATTGGATCATGAATGGTGCACTTATTTTAAAGTTGCTTCAATGGATAAAATCTTTACAGTCCAATAGAAGCCTGTGAATGTAGAGCATGCCATGATTTGAAATTGAAGTTCATCACCACTGCATCTAAAAGATGTAAGCATTTCTAAATGTCCTTCAAGAAAGGAATGGATTCTTTCCAGCACTTCTTCATGCTGTCAACTACTTTCAGTGTGTATTTCTCATCCTCTGGATAATACGCGACTGGGTCATCTAACAGTGGGGCTTGCAGATCATGGACACCTTCAAGTGTTGCATGCAGACAATATGCTGAATAACTGATGTGGTAACCACCTTCCTGGACAATCAAAATTTGCCCATTGCTATGTTGATCAGCCATGCTCCTCATTATCTGTCCAATTCTCCTATAACCATCCATGGTCAAGCACTGCCTTCCATTGGGATCGAACTGCATGGAGACAAAACATAATTAGTTAGTCTAACTGTCTAAGAGAGTCTCATAAAGTTAAAATTGAACGCTGCTAAAAGTATCATTGTTATGCCATTTGGAGAAGTTGGTGTTAGGACATCTGCAAGTACCACCACCTACGTGTGGTGTCTTGTTCTGGTAGACAAAGGACAGCAAGAAATGGTGAAATTGTCTAGGTCTCATCCAATGGGGCAACATGTGATTTAAGATATTACTTATCATAACTCCAACATAATGATTATAGCAGGCCCTAAATGTAATGCTTCGGATCATACTAAAATCTAGCAAAACTGAGAGCCAGACTATTGTACAAACCTTTCCGTATAGAGTATAAAAGCTTACACTGAAAATCTTTTACACCATTACTATCTTCCGGTTTCCAAAACCCTGATATAGACCGCAGTTGTTTCTTTTATTGCTTTCATATTTCCTTGCTGATACCATCATACCAGGATCACAATTCACCAATAAAAAACAGCATACCTAGGAGTCAGGGAATGCCCAGAAATATGAGTTATTTAGTCTGCACATACTGAGCATCTCCATTGATGTAGTACCTTATGTAGCAATTAAAATGCATAGCTTTTTTCCTTTTGAGATTTCTACCTAAAACATCAGTTAGGCTGAAGATTATTATCCATATAGCACCACTTCAATTCAACGTACAATAGTTCCGCTTTATCTTATATCTGTTCCTCTCATTATTTGCCAACCACTATTTTCCTTTTGGTATTTAACTTTAGTTTCACTGTATTAGAACTAGACTATCTTAAATTAACAGCAAGAAAATCCCAAATTGTTACTATTTTTTTTCCATCCTTATTTGCACATATATATTTATTTTCCCCACATTATAACGTTTGTACATTCTGACACTGTATGATGCTCATTATAATGTTTATTCAGTAATATAATAATTACTAGGCTGTGCAATTGCGCAGAATTTCAGCAAGTTTAAAGAGTGCAACATCTAATGTACTAAGTAAAACAATTAAACATACTACACAAACTCAACTCACCGCACTAGAATCTTGGCCGATGACAAAAACCAAAAGCTGAGGCTGAAACTTTTCTATCGCCGGAACAACCAATTCATTCATTGCATATTCATACCCGGCATCCCCGCTTCCATTAGGCAAAGGTATATTGAGATTGTACCCAAGCCCTCTGCCTTCACCAATCTCATAAACAGAGCCACTCTGTGGATGCGACGGACCCCATGAACCATGCTTCATGTGGAGAGAGATTGTCAACACGCTATCTGTGCGGTAGAAGCCCTCTGCAGTGCCATTCCCGTAGTGCACATCAATATCAATAACGGCAACCTTTGCGCGCCCAGAATCCAGAGCCAGCTGCACTGCAAGGCCGGCATTGTTCAGAAAGCAGTAACCATCGGCGCGGTCGGGCTGCGCGTGGTGGCCAGGGGGACGGACCAACGCGTAGGCAATCTTCCCATGCCCATCTAGTATGTGCTTCATCGCAGATAAGGTTGTTCCAGCCGCCAGAAGCGCAGCACCCCAAGAGCCAGGGTTCAAGAAAGTGGCTTCACAGAGCTTCTTGGCTCCACTGGCATTCGCTTGCACGAGCTCCTCAATATATTCTGCCAACCACAATAAGATTTAGCGATTAATTACTAATTACACAATAATCTTTTGTAATGCAAAGACCATGGGCACGTATCAATCACAAGACCAGGCACTCTAGACGAGATCAAGAATGAGATGGGCAAGCCAATAAGAGCTTTAGGTTTGAGGATTTGCGAGGAGATTCGGGGGCTGACCGGGGGAGTGGAAGGAAAGGAGCTCGGTAGCGTGTGCCGGGCGGCCGGAGTGCCAGGAGAGGAAGGGCGCGATGGGCCCGCGGCGGAGGATGGAGACCATGTTGCGGACGCGGTCGGCGTTCTCCGGGTGCTGGTCGAGCACGTCGAGGAAGCCCGGGTCGCGGCCCGAGTCGAACACGCCGTGGCCGGCGTCGTGGGCCAGCATGCCCTCGTGCCAAAACACCGCCAGCTTCTCCCCCACCGGAGGCGCGCCTCCGCCGCCGCCGCCGCCGAGGAGAAGGAGGAGGAGTCCATCGGCACCGGGGTTCGTGACGTGGCAACGTCTTGACCGAGGATTGAGTCTGATTCCGGGCATAGAGTCGCAGCAGCTTTCGCAGACGCATCGCGTCTCGGCTAGCATGGGCTCAATGGGCCGAAAATGTGCATGTTGGGCTACATTGCTGTGCGTCGACATTTCCATGTGGGCCTGCCTCTGTTAGCTGCTTCTCCTGTGCCATTTTCTTCTTCTTTTTTTTTCCGGATGAAATGGGAATACATCACACCGCGATACAAAGGGAAAATGGATGATTTTACCAGAACAAGATTTGGAATATTAGCGCATAATTCCCTCCCGCCGAGAATGAACATTAAAAGGCGCGGTATTGATCTCGACACTTTTGTGTCCGATGTGCAGAAGGCTAGATGAGGATGGAGGTCATCTGTTTTTCAAATGCAAATATGCCAAAATATGTTGGCGTCTCCAGCTCATATCGTTCCTTTGGTGCTTATGGACGGAACGAAACTCTTGCCAATGCACATCAATGAAGCGATCCAAGCTGCAGCGGAAGCCTGCTTACAGGCTATTCGGTTTGCATCTGACATCGGAATGGGAAGAATCATCGTTGAAACGGGTGCTATGAATCTTAAGCATGCCTTGGAGAACAATGAGGAAGACAATTCAAGACTTGTGGTTCTTTATAGAGAAGCTAAATTCTTACTTGTCTGTAATTTTCTAGATTTTAAAGTGACCCACTGTTCCAGGTCCTGTAACCAAGTCGTCCATGTTCTTGCTAAATAGGGGGCTAGTATGGATCTAGGCGCCGTTGTTCTGTGGTATGATTCGGTCCCGAACTGTATATCCCCCGTGGTGTCCAGCGATTTAGCTGCACCTGTGGCTTAATGGAATCTATACAATTCCACCTAAAAACAGTACAACACCCTACCCAGTTGCTGACTAACTGCAGCATTTGCAGTAAATGCCAATATGGAATCTCTATGCATCTCTCAGTTTCAGCATTGTCTTCTCAGGCTTTTCATATCATACTTTTGATGGATAACTTGCCAGCAGATCAATATAACTAAATGCCAATAGAGAACCAAATTCATCACTTTGTAGCATTTTTTTTTTCTTCTTTCGGAGGCGGCATCGCACCGTAGGTAGCGTTTGGTTCCGTGGATGAGGGTGGATGAGACCTCATCCAGGTTTTAGGTGGATGGGATGGTCTCGTACACCCAAGTTGGTTGTTGGGATGAGTGGACGAGATGATACAAGTATGTGTTTGGTTGCTGGGAAAGAAGTGAGTGTGATCATCCAAGTTTGTTTTGGATGGAGGGATGAGGTTGGTTGCAATAAAATCTCTCTAGGATATGGTAAAATTACCTCCTTCGTATAGCGGCGGATCCATCACGGGGACGTGAGGGGGCTGAAGTACCAGCTCTGCTCGTCGCACCTATGGTACCTCTTAGTACATCTGTCATGATTTGCATCATTAATCTAGTTGACTTTTTTCACAAGATTGCTACTTGTGTATGTTTTTGGATTTTCAGAACACGCTATCAATAATTAAGATACTATCTTTAATGTATCTACCATTTTAACATTGTTGCTCATAAATTTATATATCAATTTAGATTATACATGAAATTTAAATATGTGTTTGCTACGTTACTCATAATAGCTTTATCTCACTAGCACATCCTCCATTTTTTTTTTCATGCATACGCGACTGCCTCCACATATGGGTGGCCAAAAATTATAAGTCCCAACTTGTATTCACAGCTATTGTAAATAAGAGGTAAAGCAAACATTACTATCTAAGGCATGTTTGTAACGACGTCGTGAGGCCGATCTCGACATGGCAGATGAACTATCTATACCCTGCATCTGCATGCCATATTGAATTGATGATCATTGGTAAGAAGATTGCGCACAAGCTCAAAGGCTTCCCTCTCGCAGTCAAGACTATTTAACTGGGATGCTGAGCTCCGACATGGGCGCAAAGCGTCGGAGCACGGTCATGACCAGTGGGTGGGTTGTGGGAGCATGAACAAGGTGCTGGAGCTTCGAATCAATACTCATGAGTATGAAAGAAAGACAACATCCGGAAGCTACAAAGGCAGTTTTGCTCATTTTCATTCATTCAGTTGAACTGCATGCCCCTAGCCTGGTTGAACCAAGTACAAGAGCGTCATAGCACCAGGGCTAGCTACTGGTTGGGATCGTGCTAGCTAGCTCTATATATCTTTGACAACAAATATTATTATGTGTGCAAATTCTGATTCTTCTGATCATATAAACAACAAATCTTGGACACTAGCTTAGTTAATAAAGTTGTTTATCTATAATATCTATTGTAAATAATAGTATTCTAATAGCTCTCCAGTATACCCTAGGTCGGAGATACTTGCTACGATCGGTTCAGGTTACGGCCACCCTCTGGTCGAAAATTCTATTACGATCAGGTCAAATCACAACCACTCGCTGGTCGATAAGTCTCACAGACAGATACGTGGACCCTATCTTATCAACTAAGGACTATGTACACCATGTCCAACTATGTGTAGTAGCAAATACAACACGTGCACCTTTGTGTCTCTAACATAACTGCACACACCTCTCTCCGTCTCTAACAATAGCTATTTGGCGAACGTGTAAGGAAGGAGTTTCATTGACAACAACTGCCGTCCACATACGGATTTTAGCAACTGTTATTGTGTCTCTTGATGGGCAACTACTGCCACCCCTTTGATGCTTTATAAGGGACGGTGTCGGTGGATGGAAGGTGAGAGATTGAGGGGCCATTGACAACATTTATAATTTCTGTGGTATGTTGTGTATTGCAATATCGCTTAATACGAAAACACAATAGTAGAGTATTATTCTTCCCAAAGAAGACTTGCATATCTAAAGACACACTATCTCTTCCTTGTCTCTTCCTACGTGATCTTGAGAGTCGTGTTCTCGCATTTACTTCCGTAAGACCTATAGTAATTCATCGACACTAGTCATACATTGCCTTCTGCTTGTAGACTTCTTCATTGACAACACATGAAGATATTTTAGAGAGAGATCTCATCTGAATGTTTGTATGGATGGAGAACAAGAAATTTCTGAGAGAAACCACAATAGATCTACCATCATCTAGCACCGATCCATCAAATCATCAAGTGATTTTGGGGGCTAGCTATCGGTTCCATAGCTTCAGATTGGGAAGACACACAGTGAGGGATAGGAACAAGGTCGTGAGGGAAATGAGATGCCCAAGCGGAGTCAGATTGGGAAGGAAAACACAGTATCGTTGGCCGGCTCCCCTCGCGCTGCCCTCGGCGGGGCTCCTGAGCCACCTTGCTTCGCTGCCGACATCATATGCGAGAGAGAGGGCAGGGAGATGGTGTAACGGGACTGGATGAGGAGTGTGTTGAGAAACCATTGCTGACCAGTTCAGTTCAATCGATCACCTTTTAGATAAAAGTACAATCACATACAAGCACACAAGTACATAAAGTAAAAAATGAACACAAAGATGGGGAACTCTTTTTTTGTTCTCTTTTATTTCTTCTCTGATCAACAATACATATAAATGATTGAGACCCTATATATATACACACACACTAAAGGGATGGGGAGTCATTATAGACCAAAGTTGCCTGGCCAGGCCCAAGTTTCCCAGTAGAGTGAATGTGTTGGGGTCTTGGGGAGGTGAGCGAACCTGTGCCGCGTGGTCACGTGACCGCACGCACGTGAGGCACACCGGGCGTTGTGGGACTAGCTCATATGGGCTTTTTTTTCCCTGTATCGCGCCATGCAGTCCATCGGTTGATGAGTTGATCACACCTACTCAACCAAACACAAGAACAACCTCAAAAGTTGGATAAACCACCCTATTTCATCCTCATCCATCCATCCATCCATCATCCAAACACAATAGTAATCTCTCTCCCCGGCTCTCTTACCAACATGGCACTGTAACCTCGGACTCATAGTAGCACTGAAAAGCTGTAACTGCAAGATACCTCTTCTGTTGCATAATCCAAAGCAACGAAAGTACAACAAACGTTGAGTGCGTGAAGGGAGCTTCCATGCCATTTTTGCTTCGTCTCACGCTCTCACTTCGAGTGAAATCTAAGATGACTTAGCTTCATGCATGGACATGAGTAATGAGTTGGCTCCTTCGTAAGTTTGACCAGTCGAAGGATGGATATGGATATATAGTAGACGTCAAGAAAACCTGAAAGTAGACGAATTTGGAGCGGTCTAACTAAACGCCATGTTCTTTTTTCACGTACGCCTTCTTATTTTTCACACCAATTCTCGTTCATAATTAACTGATTACTACAAAACGAAAATTGAACGGTTTCAGATATAAAGATGGTAGCAATTGTGCCAACCAAATACTAGGACTGATTTGTTCCCAATTGATTAGCAGTGGCGACTAAGCAATTACTCCTGATCTCCTGCTAGTCTCTGCGATCTGGCTGGAGAAATGCGTCATGCTGGCATCCTCTTCGTGGCCAACGCGGTGGCAGGTGGATTCAGACTTTGCTCTGCCAATTATTTCCTGCTGCAAGGTTCGAGTCAGGTTTGCCTGCATGTGTGCGTCCTGGGGCAGACGGGTGAAAATGCCCCCTTGTGACCCGTTCTGCACAGGTCTTGTCCCATCTCGCAACTCGTCGCAACAACTCAACGTAGAAGCTGCAACAGTTCAATTGAAACGTTGTTTAAATGATGGGGATAGAATTTTACATCCCCGGCCTCTGCTCTTATGAAAAGCAGATAACCTCGGTTTCACCACGACATAGTTCAACTGGCTTACAAAGTATTTACAGACAGAAAACGAAATCAAGGAAATCAGAACAGTAACCGGAAACATATTTATACCCTAAGCATTCTATGTTCCTATCCTGGATCGATGCTGAAAGCAAAACGTTGATCGCCTCCTCTTTCATTCCAATGGCAAAGTAGACCCGCCACGTTGCTTCATCCAGCATGTGTGCTGAAAAAGGTTGTCAGAATTTGATTCTAGTCTTACGATCCTATATTTCTATGACCCAAATCAACTGGATCAATCCGATTCTATAATAGAGTCTTAATTTGGTAGAATCTTAAGGTTATTATGATTCTATATTTTTTAGAATCGTGATAATTTTTTTTATACAACCCTACCCGATTCTAGTGATTTATTATAATTTTTTTACATATCATTTTCATTGTAAATTTTTACTTTAAATTTCTTCATGACCATTATAATTTGCATAAATAACAAATAATTTTTCTTTTGCACTACATTTTAGTAAAGAAAATTTCTAAAATATATAGTTTTAAAAATATAAAAAATGTTAAAATACAAGGTAGATTTTAAAAAATATTTCTCTCGTAGAATTAGATAGAATCTTAGATTCTACATTAATCATACGATTGACAATATTACTGAACAACATTATCCGATTAAGAATTGCGATTCTTACAACCTACAGCTGAAGATTGCCGAAGCCACCCGCAGCATCTTGTCCACGCCCATCACCAGCAAATCGCGCATGTCCTGTTCCTGAAAAGGAAACCACAATCGAATCCAATGTCACATAAAAAAGCACAACTTGTAGGATGAGTTGGCCATTTCCTGTCAAAACAAGCCGAATTCCTTGTTTTCCAGACAGCCCAGTGCAAAGCAGCTACACCTACCCCACATAACATTTTCATTTGATCACCAAAGCCATCCAGCCATGTATCAAGCATCTGATCAACGTTCCTGGGAGGGGATATGCCAAATGAGATGGAAACAATTTGCCAAACATATCTAGCTATGGGACAGTGAAAGAGCAAGTGCTGAATTTCTTTTTCTAATCTTAATTGAACGGCAGAGCTGCTGCACGTTTCTTAAAAAAAAAGTTTATTCAAAACCGGAACAACAACAACACCATCTATCTTTTTTCTTCCGATTCCTTTAGCAAAGATTGTCTTTGGTCAGAATCACCTTTTTAGCCAAATACCACAGAAAAAAATTAATCTTTCAGAGGGAGATTCAAGCGCCATATTACCTTATGTTGGAAGGGTATGTCACAGTAGATCAAACGACCATACATAGATTCTACTGTGAAATACCCTTTTTTGTTGTGTTTCCAAATTAACACATTTTCTCACGGATTCGCCACACAGTACCTTTTTTTTTTGTTGTGTTTCCAAATCAAACAAGCATACAGTAGATCACACCGCCGCCGCCTGCCCCTGCTTGACTTCTCCCAGATCCCCTCCCACCAACCGCCGCCGCCGCCTCCTCCCCGCTCGCTCTTGTGGTGCCTCCTGCGTCGTCAGTCGGCGGGGCACCATTCCATCCGGCGCGTCCCCAGCCTTGCTCGGCCGCTCGCCTCACTTTTGTCGCGGCCGTCGCTTTTCCCGAGAAGATCCCAACCCAACAAAGTGGCAGCCAAGGAGGATGAGGAGGAAAAGACCAACCAACCCCACGCGCGACTACGTCAATTCCACCCTGCTGCGCCAATCGATCTGTAAGGCAGTGGCGGGACAGCGCGCGGCGGCGGTAACGATGGACATGTTCTTGGGCCTCCAATCCGCCCGCAAGGAGGCCCGCTCCACCGACGCCGCCGTCCTTGAGGTCCAGGTCCACCAGATGCTCCGCGAGTGCCACTACACATGCCCACCATCCTCAGCTCCTCCCCCATGATCCATCGATTTGGTCACCCTACGCTGCGCCGAGGGTTTGGATAGCCTGCTCATCCCATCTTTTCTTGCCCTAGCTGCCTCTCCTGAGTTCTTATCCCCTTCCATTCTCGATCCGCTCCCTCCTTCTACCTCCCCGCCTCCCCTCGCTCGGCCTCGCCATCATCTTCTCACGAAGGTCGTCATGCCACGGTCTCATCGCCCTCTAACCAGCACACAACCGCATCTAGCACGCTGATGGCCAACACCGTACTTCTCCCCGTGGGCCATCGTTCCACCTCCGCATCAGGTTTGGTTGCCTCAAACTTCCAACCGATATTTTTACCTTGATTTGATCCAAAATTTTGTGGTTTTTTTTTTCCCTCAGGGCCTCTACGATGAGCTCTACGCTCCAGCAGTTGGGCATCGCAGAGATGATCTCATCGCCTCTACTGAACCGGCGAGTCACATTTTGCCTCATGCCGATATGTGGAATTGGGACAATATTTGTTTGTGATGCAATGCCAATTTCCCTCCCAGGTACTTTTTCTTTTGTAAGCACTATGAAGTGCAGCTTGATTTCCTTTCCTTTCATGTGTTGCACTCCTCATATTCAAAGGGCATTAAGTGTCAGAAATCCTCTAACTTACGACTAGATCCCTAGTGCAATGGTTGTCAAGAAGATGCATGCTTCATTGATTTCGCTATTGGGAAGGTTATGCGTTTTGTCTACCAAGTTGATCAGGTTAGTTTTGCATCATTGATTCCTTCACTTCTTGCAAGCTTTTTGCATTTTTCATCACAGATCAAAAGTTTACCTTTTGTATTGCAAAACCTAGCTTAGTTCCTTTAGGTGCTCTTTTTATTGTTAACGCATTGAGGTAGGTTTGATCTGTGAAAGTTACTTCTTATTAGATATTTGACAAATTAAAATTTGGCACATATTTGTTGATGAGCTAATTAGCCTCAATCTCCTTTGTGTAGGTCCAAGAAGAAAGGAGGTCAAGAGCTTCCAAGATTGAACCTGGTATTTCATCAGGCAACATAATCAGATAATTCGTTTATCTACTTATATGGTGGTTTCCTTTAGTTCTTACATAATTAGTTTGATGGTTTGCCCTTTCACAGAACAATGGCATTTCTTGAATGTGAGCATCAGCTGACTTCAGTATACAATTAGGTTAGCTCATTGTTCTTACGTATAAATTTAGTTGGTTTAAAAATAAGCTATTTTGCAATTAGTCTATTACCTTTCCTTTTATTACAGTGCTTTTTTTTGATATACGACTGTGTGATGTTATGACCACGTTCTGTTTGTCGTTCATTCGATATTTTTTATAACATTTTCCACAAATTTTAGCTTCAATAAGCACATTCAGCTTGAGAGCATGCATTATATAAGCCTAACTGGGTGTTGTATTTGGTGCTTCCACAACAAAATAAGTGGTGATGCTTGGGCCATTCACCAATCTTGTGTGGTATTATTGCAGCTATCTCTTAGAGGTATCTTTGACACTATCATTTATCTTAGACATCAATTTGTTTTAGGTTTGTTTACATGTATGGCCATTTCATAGTGCTATTTTCTTTGTTTAACTGTAACAGCTATACATCTCAAGCCTTCTGCACAGTTTAGTCTTTGGTGTTATGGTAGCAGCTATACATTTCACGCCTTCTGCTCGGTTTAGTTATGATTTGCACTATTTATTCCTCTGCTGTGCAAACTATAGATTTATTAGCATGGCTAATCTGGTTATCAACCAATATATGCTTCTAATAAATAGAGGTATCAACTCATCTGCCTACGTTATCCCTTCTTCGCAAACATATGCATGTTCAGATAACAGTATACCTAATGAATAGAGGATGAATTAGAAATTGCACTTCTTAGAGTTAGCTCACATAATCTATGTTATACTAAGAAATTATTTCAATCCATGATTCCTCAAGGTATATGGACCGCAAATGCATTGTGGTATATGTCAACTTTTGTCAGTCATACTCTACTTCTGGTGCACTCTGTATATCAAACTGTAGCACCTGCTAATGGCCTTCTTTTTCTTAGCCTCATTCATGTTTCAGTTCATTGTCCTTTGGATTGTAGATATCATTTATGTATATTTGCACACAACAAGATGGCGTGATCAAATCCCACTAAAAATGATTGTTGTATGACCCTCTTCTACTAGTAAGGTAGAATCTCCATAGCTCAGCCTTCATAATTTTTTCAAAGGCAAAATGATTGATTACCTTTTTGCACAGAAAATGTTTCAGCCAAAAAAAATATATTCTAGATTTGAATCAACTAGGGTTATATATGTGCAACATTTATGAATGTTTTATAACCACATTGCCATCATCCATACATATAAAATTCATCTGCTAAATCCTTTTTTGAAACATATTCTGCAATGCCAAGGTACTGATGCATATTTTTGCAAGCAGTCCAGGAGTTCAATTTCTTAATTTATCTTCACCTCAAGGAAAAACATGTGATGTTTGATTCGTTCAAACTCATTGAGACATTGACACAATTGTAGCTCCACATTGATGAACAATGACTCAGCGTTTTTACTTCAAAATGCGCTGTATCGAGAGAGAGAGAGAGAACACTGTATTGCTTCTATTAGTTATGGTCGAACTCTGCTGTATGGATTATGGACCTATGGCGTACCTTCAAGGGAGCCGCCGGACTTCCACTACCCTTGCTCTGGGTCGGAGAGTCCTTTTGATGAAAAGGATATTATATTGGTGGAGTGCAGATTGGAAGAAGAGGCCATATTTCTGGTGGCCCACAATATGAAACTCACTTGAGATTTTCTTTAATTATAACTTCCCAAGCAGCCACGTCAATTCCAACGACACCGGAACCTGGTCTTGAGGTGCAAAACAATGTGTGATAGCTTAAAAATATTTGCCATGTTTAGAAACATAGGGAGAGCCTAGTTCTATTAGTGAAACCAGTCTAGACATCACGTATCAGAGACAAAAAACAAACGAATAAAATTGTGAAGTCCTAAAAGAACATTCACAACATGATCATCTTAAAACGGGGTGAAATTTGTGGTTTGGCTGTAACAACGATTTGGTCACTGAAGCAACATAATTAAATGTATGCCTCATATGATGAATGTGTTCATGGCCCTACAATGATGATAAAAATTGTATGATTCTGAGTGACAGCTTCAGTCCAATAAGATAGTTTCTGATTTAATTTTATTGTGCTAACAACATTTTTAAATCGAATACCTTCAGATGGAGTTTTTAAAATGTGTGTAGACTCCACAAGGCACAGATGGTGATGAGGACATCATTTCTACTGATATGAACACTCCTCTTGCTGCTGCCATGAATGATATGCAAGGTCCACTTACTCAGCACGTGCTCGTAAACTCAATTATAAGTTAAATTCATTTCTAGGGCTGAGTGTATTATCTAATAACTCTATGATGCTGCCTAACGGATATGATTTGCTTGTGCTTAGGAATCTAGGAATGGACAACAAGGAGTTGATGTGCATCAAGGAAGGAGAAGGCAATAACAATGGCCACAATTCCAGCGAGGACTTCAGGACTTTAAAGTCACCCTAAAGGAGATGAAGAATTTATGGCCCCCAACTCAAAGAGTTTCGGCCACCCTCTACTTGGTGCTGCACCACCTTTCCTTAGCATATAAGGCTTGTATCCGAATCCCCTTAAGGGTTAGTTTGAGTCAAACTTTGTAATGGGCTTATTTGGCCCATGTAGCCTATATGGTTGGTCACCTAGGGTTTGGGGTATTGTTCATATGGTACTATTCATATGTGAACAGTGCCACCGTTCCTCCCTCTTCCTCCTTTACATAGTGGCCGCCATCTCTTAGTTTTGATAGTTTCGTCGCTCGTCGGTTTGAGGAATCCTAACTTTGTGAGCTTCATCATTATTCGTAATACAATTTCAGATTGTATCTTCTACTTTCTTGCTTGTGTTCTCGATTTGCATGAAGGAGATAGCCTTCTTGGCGAGGTCAACCGCGTTTGGCACGGTTGATAACCATCGGAGCAGTGGTGTAGTGATTGCGAGGGGTTCGATCTGTTTTGGTCGGAGTCCTTGGATCATCAACGCCGTGATCTCCTCAATCGATATATCACTACCTTTCGAAAGATCGGACCACAACCACATTAGATGGAGTTTTTAAAATGTGTTTAGACTTCACAAGGTTTGTCATGTTATGTTGTTTGACAGAATAGGAACAAGGATAGAATAAAAGCCTACCTAATTCAAAATGAAACCAAGACTCACTTTATGTACAGGTAAATTCAGACCTCACCAAAAGTTGTGTCCTGTGAAAGAAACATGCCATGTGTAAGCTAAGAATTTCTTTTGTGCTCGAGACATATAATTTTGGCATAAATGTCTTAATATTCTAATTGCATGGCTCATGGAGACGTGAAAATGTCCAATTTGTCCTTCATACATAAGACAAGGAAGCAAGTTACTAAGAGTATATTGCAGCCAACGACAACTCTTTTGGGTAGGAAATCATAGTATGCAAATAATTATGAGGATACCAGTAAATGAAATAGAAGTGCACAAATGAAATATAGTAAATGAAATAGAAGTACTCAAATGAAATATAAACCAACATAGAAGAATAAGCATTAAAGAGCACACAAGAATATCTTTCAGAACTCTCGTTCTCTCAAAAAACCGCTAACTAACTTTCTTTATGAGCAAAAGTGAGAACGGGTCACTACTAACAAGGAGGGAGAAAACTGATGGCAACAAAGGTTTGTAATTCACTCCAAAGAAGAAAGCAATGTGACTGCATAACATAATCTATGTTGATATTTTTGCATATCAAGTCTGATCCTATCATAGTTCAAAACTGCCAGAATGCCATGGTTCTGTGATTCATGGTTTTAGGTCCCAGCGGATCGGAAAAACGCCAAATTTTTTTGGCTCCTTTTGATTCTCATTGTTTTCTCCCATGTGGGCAAAGCAGCCCCTCATCCCTTTTGCTCACTTATTGCTAGTAATTGACCCCACCCACTACCATTTGTTTATTTGCTCACTTATTGCCTCCTCTTGGCCTCTTCCTCCTCTCATTCTCCATTTCAGTAGCTTCTCTTCCTCTCATTCTCCATTAGCTCAAGCAAGCACCAAGGCAAAGACATCACAAGCAAGCACAAGGGCAAGCACAAGGAAGCGGGAGCAAGAAGACAAGCACAAGCAAAGCAGTCCGAAAGTTTTTCTACTTGTCGAGTTTTGAGTTCATTGTTTGTAGGGAGTAAGGACTAAGTAGAGATTGTAGTGTAGAAAACCATCTTGAATGCATTTGTGGAGGGTTGCACATTTGGATTACTAGTGGTTAGCATTTGTGGAGGTTGCACATTTGGATTACTAGTGGTCATGTGAAAGGCTATAGCATGTTGTGCGTGTCGGTGTATGCAAGACCACATAATGCTATCCTTGCATGTTGTGTGAAATTGTGAATCAATGTGTAAGTCCATGCATGTTGTGTATCGGTGTATGCAAGACTACGAATGCTATCCATTCACAAAACAACATATATGCCTTGAGAACATCATTTGTCTGACGTCTCTTCCGATCCTAGTTTCCATTACGGCCTTGTGTCCTTCAATACCAATGCGAAACGTTTACATGTTGGTCGAACCCACATATTACCAACAACTTTACAATCATTGGTTACAATATGCACACTAAACACACACTTGGGATCAATACAAGGCTCACCTAGCACAATTTGAAGGACTTATACTCTATGATAACAACGACTACATTGCACAACCTTCGCGTTTTCGACAATGTATTGGTATGAATTACTTCTCATTATTGTTTTTGTATGCTAGTCAAGCTATCGCTCATTATCATTAGCTTATATTTTTATTGTGTTACATGCTTTAGAATACTTGGACGAGAGGATGCTCGAGAGTGAAGCAACCAAGGATGACTTTTCATGTACATCTTGAAATATTTTCCCATTAATATTTGCATTATTCTAAATTTAAATTTCATAATTACCATTTTCCCCAAATTCCGGTTTTTCCGGTTTTCCCTGTTCAACAGGTTCTCGCAGAATCGTAGAGATCGATTCGCATAAAATTTGGAGTTCAAAATTCAAAATTTGAATTCAGCCGGTTTTTTTGAAATTTCATGAATCGATGAATGCATTATCGTTATCTTACAGGCCGGATTTCATCCGTGAGCAGATTTCAATCTGATCCTATCCTGTTAGTTCAAATGTAGAGAATGCACAGATGTCAGCCTTCTAATGTGAAAATGTTTGCAAATAAGGATGTTTTAGAACAGCAAGGACAAAGGGAAAAAATGTCTCTAACACCTCTGAAAGAAGTTATCGAAAAGACTAACCTTCTTAAACTGAATTGGTTTCATTTGAAATCCTCGAGGTAGTTTCATCCACATCACCACATGCTTCTAGCTTGGTTAAAAGATCTTCTATAACAGCAACATCATCAACTGGAGCTCTAGAGAGTTAAGTAGCCTTCTCATTTTATAAACCATATTACTCATGTTCTTTACCTAGACAAGTATGGAGATTATAGTGTAAGCATGTTATGGGCCAATATCCGGGGATAATGTAGCATGCACACACTGTAGCCCGTATGTGTTGTAGCGGTACGTACTGTAGTGTCGGAGTCAGCTCTTGCCTTTAGTGGCCAAGGAAACCCCTCATCTATCCCTTAAATTTAGAGATGTTATCTTTAGTTATTTCTATATCCTTTATATTGTTTATTTCTATATCATTTAGATTGAATTGTTAGGATCATCTATTTTCTATATTAGAGATATATTTCTTAAAGGTCAAGTCAAGTCATCCCTATAAAAGGGACAACATTGTATTAGTTATGGGTAAGCAAGAAAGAAAGAATAAAGTTCATCCTAGTCTTAGTCTCCCCTCTCCCCAGCCACGCCGACGTCGCCTAGCCATCCTCTCGGTGGTGTTTACTCTGTTATGATCTAAGAGTCATAGCAAAGTGTCTTGAGGAAACATGCAATGTTAGTTACTTAACACGATTAGAGAAGTAATCTTCAAATCTGGCAGAAAAAAGGTTATTATATTTTATATGAAATGAACTCCCCTCCTTAATACTATATGTTTGGATGATATATAATATATTCAAATTTCAAAGAGAAAACATTTAAAGTTTGAAGTACCTAACATGATATTAAGTGAACCAAATAAAACAATGAAGAAAGCAATTGAAAATATGTAGTTGCATAATTTAACAAATAGTGAATTAATTCCTGGCTTTGCTTTAGGAAAAAAACATAGTACAAAGGGGGAAACTAAAGACCTAACAACAGTTGTATCAGATTATTAAGTTCCTTTTAATAATGAAGAGACATTTGCACTTCTTTTGTTGTCTGAGGCTGCCTTGCCAGTTCAAAAACAAAAAATGTAGCTCCAAACAATCGAGTAAAATTGGCAGTATACACTATTGAACAATCTAGCAAACTTTGCAACATTTGAGTTATCGAAACTAAACAATTATATTTGGCATTTAAGTACCAATGGGCATAACAAATCAATAAATAATGTGTTAAATTTGTTTAGTTCTCAGATAAAAGAAAGAGCATACTCTGGATTGCAAAAGAATGTGTTGTCAGTTTGACTATCATGGCAATTGAAAGGCGTGATTAGTACTTTAGGTTCAACGATAAAAACAACATGATTCGTTAAAGCAGCATAAATTAGCGGGACTCTTTCGCTGCAACAATACAACATGAATCAAGCAAATTGTTGAGCAACATAAACAAGTATATGAACTTGTAGCTTAGCATGCAATAAACTGGCAGAAACCTAGACAATATTTATTGGCTGGTATAAACCACCGCATATATATGATGTGTTAATTCGATGAAGAACATGTAATATTATGAGAATATTCAAAATTGATCGATCCTAATAATTGTTTGGTTTAAATATGGAAAACAAAACAAAAGCCAAAAAGATGACCCTACATCTTCATATGTTTTTGTGACCACAGAGATAATCACACCTTAATCTAGTTTTATGAGTCCTCTTCATGTCGAGCTTCATATGCTTGTGAGGTAAGATTCCCTACCGGCGATTTCTTTCTTTACATAAGCAAAACAAAAAAGTAAACAAACGTTGAATATAGAGGGGGATAAATCGTACTTCAGTCTAGCCCAAATTAGGATATCTTAAATTTATCACATCACTCCCTGTCAATGCATTCACATACAAGCTAGAGCAATTTCCTGGTTTAAGAATCACCTGCTTTTCTCACAGCATCATATTGAGTAGGATTACATAGTGTTCACTTCATTTCTAGTTGCGCACTATTATTCTAGCAATAAAGGAAAACTATTTAACTAAAGAACAATATAGATCTTGATTTCTGTAATTTTCTTGAGAGAGAAGATTTTGGGAGGGGGGAATCTCACGCCTTGGCTTTGGACACGGAAGTGGTGGTGAGGCCTGCTACATGATTCGGCAAGGGGCAGAGGTGCGATGATAGCAAGAACAACCAAGGTGAAGAACACCATAGGACCACCCCCACCACATCATTAAGCTTCATTTAGGCTAAGAATCTTTCACATTCTGGTTTTCTTTCTATTTTCCTGTCTTATACCATGTTCGGCTGAGAAAGGCTGTCACTCTAGCTCCTTGTGCCTTTAGCAGAAAGGAGCTGCGCCCGAAGTAGCTCAAGAATTAACTGGCTCTTCTCTCTATGTAACTCAACTACGAAGAAAGGAAGCATATTTTGAAATTAGAGTACGTAAGCACAAAAATTAGTTTAACCTCTCCTACAAAGAAAAGAAGTCGAACTCAGAAATGTCACATCGAACAGAAGTAACAAAGAAATTGACCCAAAAAAAAGATTGAATCTTCTATTCAATATGTGCACACGTTGAATTCTCCACCCTAGAATCACAAATATCAAAACCTTCCCCTGCCCAAATCTCTCTTCCAAACAGCCTCTATGCTCTAAGAACAGAATAAGCTAGAGCTAGCCAAACGGAATGTGCCTGTTGGGTCAGCCCGAGGCACGATGCTGTAGGCCCAGCGTAGGAACTGCACGGTCCGCACTGTTCATGTGCTGTGTTGATCCGGCACGACGACCCGTGTCGTGCTTGGGCCGCTACCTTGACACGGTGAGTAGGCCTGACACGGTACGAATAGTGTCGGGCCATGTCAGGCAAGGCACGAGCCCAGCAAGACCTGAGTGGCCCACATGCGAGGGAGAGCTAGAGGCCCAGAGCCGAGAGCCCGGCAGCGCAGGAGGAGAGGAGAAGAAGGGGAGCCGGGGAGGGAGCAGTGCTGGCTTGGAGGCAGGCCGGACTAGCAATAAACAACACCAATAAACAACACCATGACCGGACTAGCAATAACAGATTCCATCAACAAAGAACATTGGAGAAAGCCAAAATTCCAAACCCCCAACCACCTCCAACAAGTTTTTGACGAGTAGAGTTCCCCTCTGTCCGGTGTCGATCCACTCCACTCCGCTAAGCGACCTCTATCCTAACTCAGACGAGCGAGCTGGTGTTCTTTTTAGAGAAAATTGCACTATAAGTCTCTGAAGGTTGTACCACTTAGCTTCCTGAACTTGCATTTTATTTTCTCAGTCCCCTGAACTTACGAGGTTGTGCCACTTAGCCCCCTGAACTTACATTTTACTTTCTTAACCCCTTGAACTAGCGAGGTTGTGCCACTTACCTCCTTGAACTTGCGTTGAAGCAAAGTTCGTCGGATGCGATGACGTCGCCGCCCCATTTCAGCAGTGTTCATTGTCCCCGTCACCTCACGCCTACAAAAAATAGATTCTTGGGCCGGAACGCACCGTGTTCGCGTCTTTGCTGGAGCTCCACTGTCGTAGCTTGCCACTGCCCTCGCCCTTGTCTCCCCTGAGTCGGTCGTGAGAAAGAGAGAGAAGTACATTCTCAGTGCTAGAGCAGAAGCTACTTACCCTGCACAAAGTCCATTTGACCATTTGCTAACAGAAAAGGCTGAGCTGGCGAATCACCATGAGAGAGAGAAAAGTATTGTGCCCTTGCTCTGGCATTGCGAATGTACTTCTCTCTCACGGCCGACTCGAAGGAGGCAAAGGCGAGGGCTGCAGCAAGCTGCGACCTTAGAGCTTCGTCGAAGACACGGGCCCGGTGCATTCCTGGGCCCGAAGAATTCATTTTTGTTGGCGTGAGGTGACAAGGACGATGAACACAGTCGGAACGGGGCAACGACGAGTCCGGCTCTGGGGGAGGGTGGGAGTCGTCACCATTTCGACGAACTTTGCTTCAATGCAAGTTCAAAGAGCTAAGTGATATAACCACACAAGTTTAGGAGTTGAGAAAGTAAAAAATAATAATACAAGTTCAGGGAGCTAAATGGCATAACCTCGCAAGCTCAGGGGCTGAGAAAGTAAAATACAATTTCAGTGAATTAAGTGGTACAATCTTATAAATTCAGTGACCTACGGAGTAATTTTCTATTCTTTTTTTCAACTATGATAATGAAACATGTTTTCCAAAATTTACTACGAAGTCACACCAAAGTTCTTGCCAGCTAGCGCTTGCACACAGTAAAAGCCGCTACAGAAACGTTACACCTTAGCTGATGTCGAACCCTCTACAAATCCTGGAATCCATCCACAGGTAGGTGTAGGTAAGGCAGACAGAACGATCTCTTCCGACACTCGAGAGGCCTCACCTCACACGCTCCCATCGAAAACCGTCACCGTCGCTAAACACCTTTCGCTAAGAGAAAATCAAGTCTTAACCTCTCTCTAATTAGTAGGTCTCTGCCCTCTCTGGCCGGCTCCATTTGTAGCTTTCCCGCGGTGTCCTGTGGTGGTTGCGCCGTCTTTCTCGGGATCGGTTTGTCAGCAGTGATAAGATCAAAATTGACTAAAATATTTTGTAGTAAATCAAAGGATGATTAAAACTAGAGCAATCTAAAATTTGGCTATCCCATACTTGACCCACCTGACATAGAGAGAGAGAGAGAGAGAGTTACTAAATTTTGATTGTCAATTTTATTTTGCCACGTATATTTTGCCTTAAAATCTCGCTAAACTTTACTAAATCTATGAAATATGCCAAATTTTGGCCACCAACCAACCAAAGACCAAAATACATAGATATTACCGATATTTGGCTTGGCAAGTTGGAGTAAACAACCAAGTAGGCATTTGATATTATGACGTCTCGAATCGCAACAGCGAAGAGATTTAGTCGTCTCGCTTGTCTCCTGACGGCAATGGAGCACCTCCCTTATTTGGGTTTCGTACAGCTTTTCATTTCAGATACTGCTCATGAAATTGGTAGAGAGAGAAGAAAAAAAGGTTGACATGACATGTGTTTGCAACTGTAATTATAGGATCACATTGCTAAGTACACGTACCATGACAAAGTTTATTGGAGTAGTAGTACTGGCGATGACAATGTCTGAAGAACCAAAACATGTAATACTCCAAATGTCTTGGATTTCCCTGGGGCCGCCATAATAATTGTGTCAAGCGATACTAACAGTTTAGGGTCGTTTGGAACTCGAGTGCTTACATCAATAGCAGTCGTTACCTTAATCACATCCATTAGTGCTCCATCTAGGCATCTAGTACTACGGCCTTATTTGGTACAACTTCAGATTCTTATTTTTCAGATTCTGCTTCAGATTCTCTGAGAATCCACTTCTCTAAGAATATGGAGCTGTCTGCTGAAAGCGTTTGGCTGGAAGGTTGGCTCCAAAAACCATATGAGGGAGGATTAGAAGCAAATAGACCATATTACCTTTGGCTATAATACTTCAATTTTATTTGTGTCTTTCTCCTATGTATTTGTAAACAAATTATAGAATTTTTTTTCTCTAAATTTGTTTAGACCATGTGAATGTATATACGTTGTATCTATATACAATGCCAGGTTACATTGCATTTACACTTCATGATGGATTACAACTGTGTATAAGCAAATTTTATACTATTCACGCTGCGATAGATGAAGCCGAGATATCGCATTCATATCGTATAAGTGTTCAAAATGATAATTAAATGATATTACGAACAAGTATTGAAATGATAAATGAGTCATAACAAAAGACCACAAAAAATCACAAGTAATGTGTCTATCATCCCGAAAGAGTAATTGCACTTGCAAGGTCATTACGGAAATTATCCATGGATGTAGCACTTGTTTGCGACGTTGACGCATCCGATGCATCTTGAGAAATGACATATTTGGCATATCTTGATGGTATTGTGGGCACATAATTAGGATCTCGATCAAACCTACAAAAATGCATGTCCGCGAAGCATGTTCACGTATGAAGTTATGCATTCCCATGGTTGCTGCAACAATCATCTTTTGCTTGGACATGGGAAAGCTCGGCATCTTAAGAAGAATTCTCCATTTCATCTTCCATACGAAACATGTGGTAGTTGATTTCAAATCATATGTACTCACCAAAAGATCATATAGACTGTAAAAGATTGAAGCATTCATACGAAACATATGGTAGCTTTCTCCCGGAGTGGTCAAAGTTTCTTTCACCCAACCCATTCCACTAAGCCGTGAAGTCCTAGGCTCATTCTTGTCCAAGTAGGATGAGTGATAATTCTCCACGATAATTACAGTAGCAGCGAGGTGACTTGACATGTCTTGCCACAAACGTAGCATCTGCACGTCACACTCATGTTCCTCATCTGATATATTACTCCCTTCAAAATCGCTTTCAGAAGACGACATCTGTACATTAACATAAAAAACACAATAACATAAATGGCAATTTAAAATACTTGAGTACGCATTAGATCCAAATGACAGTATATAACTAGTGAAAAAATATCTTGCAATACATAAAAGATCTTACAGTCAATAGAGAAATAAACAATAATAAAGGTGAATACAAGACAAACTACTTTTAGGAACGTCTCCAAAATCATCCTAACGTTACAATCAATTATCTATTTGCCATACTTGGCATCGTACTTCCTTTTGAGCCACTCAAATCGTGCTTCATTATTGCGCAAGGTCATAAACATTTCCCTTTGCTCCTTCTTTAAGAAAATTTCAGATGCAATGTTCTCGTCGTTCCACTCAGCGTTATCAGCCATCTGCATATTTGGCCAATATTTTTTATTTATCAAATTGACAATTCAATGAAGTTATGAACCAATAAAACCTCTATCAAGTGTGCATGAAAAATTGACAATTGTCTGCCTCTACTTGTTCAACGAACCCTAAGACATGCATGAAAAAAATCATTCACAGATGCATCAAAAAAGAATTCACAGTACATTGTTCATTACAAAGCTAATTTGTCATTACATTGTTCATTACAAAGCTAATAGTAAAGAAAAACAGATCATTGTTTATATTTACAACTTCAGTTCACAGAGGGTCACAACATGTACAACTTCAGTGCCCCTACAATTTATTCTCTATGGAACCTAAACATGTTCAATTTCAGTTCACAAAGGGTCACAACATGTACAATTTAGGGCCTGATCTTCGGTTGATTCCGAAATTCAAGGAGGGGCAGTGTATCTCCGAATACTTCGTCTTTTGCACCCAACATTAAATATCAACAATAAAGCATAATACCAGCCTGTAGCAAATGACCATAAAAATATGTGTTCATGAAATTCTTCTAAGTCACTTAAATACAACATTATGCTCAACATTAATAGCATGAAATCATCAATAATCAACATATTGCATAGATGATTTGATATCGAATGTGCTCTCAGAAGGAGAGTTGCAAAGGAACTAGCCTTTGCCATCTCAACCCCATTGTCTATAATCTTCATAAATTAAACTAGACAATACAAATTCAAGATTTGAGCTCTAAATAATGCTTAAATATTCTGTCTAAAGATATCAAAGCCAATAGACCACCCAATAAACTTTCAGCTAATCCAGGAGATCAAATGTGATCATAAACAATACTACAATTATCCAACAAGACTGTCTATTTTGATAATGATCTGGGTTGTATATTTATGTAGATGGATGAATGGACATCACCTAAGATCACTTCCACCGGATTAGAACCAAAAAAGTTTAACATTCCTATACTCATCTACATCAACCACCGGCTACAGAGGGAGCTAGCCTGGAAGGAAAAGGAAATGAATGGAGGGTAATACATAAGTATTTAACTGGTAAAATCCCTTCATTAAAGACACACTCAAAAATAGTTTGTTTCAAAGACTCGGAAATACCACTAAAGAAGATCTTACTTTTTTTTTGCATTAACTGAAAGCCCAGACACTCTGTTAAAAGAGTCATGATACTAGTAAGCTCTTGGATAGAATTCAGATCACCACCATAATCGAACACAATTGAAAGCATTCTGGTTAGAGCTCAAGTATGAATTGATTATCAGTTCAATTTCAGAATTAGACCATTATCATCATTGAGCAAGCCAACAAAGCCCACTGAACAATTTGCAATTTCTTCATAGATAGATTCAGATACCAGAATACCATCAATCACCATCATCGATAACAGATCAGTAAATCATGAGCACAACATTATACTCAACCTTTTGAATGAAGATGTGCCTCATGCTGGATACCATCAATCATCATCAATCACAAATTCATCACAGGAAGGGGACAAATGGATGAGTAAGAAGGGCAAGGGGGTGCAATGGATGATGTCCTTACCTGCGGCGGCGTAGTTGAGGACCGGAGGCAGTGCAGGACCGGAGGCGAGGGGGAGGGGGGAAGCGGAGGCGAGAGGGAGGCGGGCCGGGGGGGGAGGCGGCGCTTCCGAGGGGGAGGCGGAGGCGAGGGGAGGGGGCGGAGGCGAGGAGGAGGCGCCGAGGAGAGGAGGGGCGCCATGAGCGGGAGGCGAGGCGGCGCTGGGAGGGGGAGGCGACGCTTCGAGAGGGGAGAAGCCGTGAGAGCTGAGAAGAAGCGAACATAAAAAAATAGGGTTACGAGGTTTTCGGGGGAACAGGGATTTGGGGTAGTTGGATGGCATTTGCGGGTAAAAACTTTAAATTTCAAAGGGTACTTTTATTTGTGCATGTTGGATTCTCACGAGAAGCTGCGGGAATGCTGCTCCTCGTTGCTAGTTTATTTTTTAGACAGTTCCTCACGAGAATCAGGATCTAGTCGTTTTGAGAAGTTTGGTGTTTGGTATAGCTCCACAAGAATCGATTGAGAATCTGGAAGTAGAAGCTGTACCAAACACCCCCTACATGAGCAATACAATCCTTCAAAATAAAAAGAGCAATACAAACAAGCAGGAGGGAGGGAGGGAGAGGGGATCCGTATAAAGCCGTTGAATTGAAAAACGAAGGTCAAGATGCGGCAGTGTTAGCATAACGAAAACACCGTGACAAAAGTATTGTGGTTGACACTGTCACAACTAGCATTGATTTAGTTTGTTCTTCCTCAATTGGACGATTCAGATTGTCGCAGCGTTGTAGCAGTGTTGCTCTCTATCCTTCGCTTATCCTTCGCTTTGCAATGTAGAGGAGGATCCGAATCCCATGGGAGCACGAAGAATCACCAGCACGCCGTTACCTGTTGTGATCTGCACAATCTGACCAGCAGACAGACGGTCATTGCTTTGGTTTTGGCGAGTGAAGCTAACCAACCCAGCCTCGGAGCCCGCCTCAAACTGCACGAGCAAACAACACTAAAAAAAACGTCACACGCAGCCGTGTGTTTCTGTGCGCTTTTCTCGTTCCCTTATCTGCTCCGTTGCTTGAAGTATATTTTGCTTTTTTAATTCTATTTTTAAAAATAAGCTCTGGCTAGAAACTAATTTCAGGAATAATCTATTTTTCTAACATCAGCACGAATCACACTGAGGATGAATATATTAACACTATTAATTTCTAGCCGAGGCTATTTTTAAAAATAGAAACAAAAAAAAGGTCAAAATAGGCAAAAAGCTCTTGCTTGCCAGGTCGGTTTAAACTTTGACCGACAGCTCGAGGGCTTCAGAGGCCTTGCCCTTGGCGATTTCCACGGGCCACGGCGTATTTTGCTGTAGCTACCCGGGTTACTAGCAATAATAACGGCGAGTGAGTCCTGGTAAGCAAGGGGCCCACCTGCCATTGGCGCGAGCAACATCGGTTTGTGACGGATGCGGTGCTGGTATATTTATTTCTGCTGCTGTGATGATGCTGCAAGTTGGGACGGTGCAGGCGTGCAGCTCTTCAGAGCTCACGCTTCTCTTGCTCTGGAATTTAATTACCGCCCCGAAGTTCTTAATTACCGTGACAGAGAATCTCCTGCTTTCGTAGGCTGCGTTGGTCAATACTGGAGTACTGCACTGCTGTTACTCGTAATTTATCTGGTTAGGCTCGGTTGGTATTGTTGTGGCTTTTGAAAAAAACACTTTTTTTGCTATTTTTTTGGATGTAACGATGGCTTGGAATATCATTTTGGGCCATAATAGTAATATTTTGCTAGAATTAATGATTATTCGTATAACTAACTAGATTACAAGGACCTCATCGTTGAAAGTTAAATCCTACTAAAGTGAGAGAGCCTATCTCACTGACCTTTATTAAGAAGTTGCTGGTGCAATGCAACGAAATGAACCAGCCATATATGAACTATGAAAGGCGGGCAAGTTGAGGTATGCATGTGAGCAATAATTTACTAACCACTTGTTTATTTTGTCGCCCGTGCCAAACAGGATACATCCCAATATCTGATGCAATACGTCATGGTATCTGCCTTGGTTCAGACATCAATTCGTATTGTTGGATTGTTGCCGGAAATATTTCGTTGGATCGGATACGACAATCTGAGGAGGTGAATGATTATAGTATCTTTTTTTCGAATTACTGAAGAGAATCTGCGTTTGATTTAACCGATAACTGAATACACCTACTCGTACAAGATGTCTTCTCCTCCTCGTAGTCGAAACTGCTCTGATCTGCTCTGCCAGTCGATGCTATTGTCAACAATTGGGTGAACAGCACAACACGTGATCGAAGAAGGTGAAGTCGACCTGGTTGAAGGAGTTTCGATCAACTAGTCGAAAGGATTCGACTATCATATTTCTTTCATCCTCCAACTTGGGAGAGTCACGCATTGCAAGGAACAAGAACAAATCGAAGACGATGAACGAGAATAAGTCGAACACAATGCCCAGAAGCACGCGCTGCCAGCAATGACTAATCTTTCTTGGAATAGATCTGACCTGTTCTTTTGAATCATGTTCTATGGCTACAAAGTGCTCTAACAGCACCCCCTCAAACCCTAGCACAAAAACACCAAAAGCTTTCTCCCAAAAGCCGTCGCCGAAAAGTCTCTTGCAACTCTTAACCTCTTCCGGCTTTTATATGCTAGAGCCATGAACCGTGCCCTTATCAACATGGACACACAATCCTATCTCTTCCGAAAATTAAGGGACCCGAAACCCCTCAAATCACAGGTTTTCCAAAAACTCCAAACCTTCTGGTTATGAACACCTTCCATAAGTCCTCACGCGTTGAAGCCTTCAGGACGGCACCTCCGTAGCTTCTCCATGCATCATGCATTCACCTTTGATCTCTATGTGCCCCAACTGTAAGCCCAACCACCTCATGACATCTACGACCACCGAACCTTGGATTTCTCCATCCTAGTTCCGGTCCTCCTCGTCATCAGCCATGACCGTCTCCACGCCCAACCTGCACATGCAAAGATCAAAGAACGTTTTCCGGCACAAGTTCTCCAACTTGACCAATATCAGTTCACACACGCATATCACAATCTCATCTAACAATAAACACGAACCAGATCATCCACGACCTTAATTTTCATGCTTTGGAAAATAACTCAAGACCACTATGTAAAACTGGTCTTACCGCTGTGCACAAGCTGGTCAGACCGCTGTCCGATCAAACACGAGTGCTCAAGGTACTTGAAGAATACAAGAAATGAAGTACTCGAAGCCTACAGCTACTTACTGTGAAGCTTACAGCAACCGATCGCAAAACCTACTACTACCGATCACGAAGCCTACGACTACTGATCGCAAAGCCTACGACTACCGATACGAAACCCACGACTACCGACCATCCACTGTAGCTTTCGACCTTTGACCATACACTGTAGCTTCGACCACCGATCAGGTACTGTAGCTCAGACCATTGAATAGTCACTGTAGCTCCCGATCATCGACCAGGCATTGTAGCTTCGACCATTGATCAGACACTATAGCTTCAACCATGCATTGTAGCTTACGATCACCGACCATGCATTGTAGCTGACGACCACCTACCATGCACTGTAGCTTCCGACCATGCGACTCCGACTGTTCTTCGTACTCGGTACACATCTCGATTCACGACTGAGTACATTACTCGGTACTCGGAGCTACAGCCGGATTTATAGCAAATGCAGCCGGATTCGTGCCATCAAATTTGCATATACTAATCTGTGATGCATGAGATCGCATCAACCAAGTTGATGAAGGTGAAAAAAACAAACAAAATTAATTTTTTTCTAACAGAAGAATTAGAGAGCCGGGGGCTAAATTCAATAAAAACAAGTTGAAGACTCAAATCCAGTACGTATCAACCACCCCTCCTATAAATTGACATGTAGCAACTCCTCATTTTGGACAATAAAATCATTATGAAAAAGTATTAAAAATGGACATATATATACTAGAACGATGCTCCACCATGCAAATATACAAAATCAAACCGAACGATTTAAAAGAGAATAGTAGAGGAAAGCTGGAAGACAATGCATCAGCATCAATGGGTGGACGCAGATACTACCTTTGCTTTAGTAAATTCATGTAACTTAACCATTTTTTATTCAGCACCAAATGACGTGATCACTCAACAACTGCAACATTTTACCTAAAAAGTGCCTTTTTTATTTGAATCAGGTTATGTTAGGAAGACTGGATACTATACCGCAGATACGAGTTTCTCTTGCATAATGCTAAATATCCAAAAGAATTCAGATTTTCTAAAGCAAAAGTTTAGATTTAGAACTACAAAAATGTATCAAATGAGAACTTTCCACAAAGTGAAAGAAAGAGAACTCGCATTTGAGCTAATGGTCACATACTCACATTAGGAAGATTTTCGTGCACTGTAATGTGGGATACAATTGCTATAACGTCCGTAGGGAAAATTAGCGGCGATTGCGTCCATTGGGGGAGATGGGACGAACACAGTAACAAACGCAACTGATTCCCCCATCGATTAGATGGCTATATTTGGGAAGTTCACACAGTACAATTTTAAGGTGCACTCACAGCTAGTACGCATCCTCGGTAACTTTTAAATTTTATTGACACTGTTATTTTGATTCACATGTCCATTCGAAATGCTCCACTTTTTATGAATTCATATGGAATTTTCATCACTAATGGAGTAACACCCCCATCAGGCCATCACCACCACGCACTGTTGCGGCCATGCCCGGCCCCCGTATATAAGCCACCGAGCAAACTCCGTCGCCTACACCACCACCGTTACGCCGCACCAAAACTTCAAAAAAACAAAACAAAACAAATCCAGAGTCCGAAGCGGCCAACGACGCCAGTAAGGAGTAGCGGAAGCTGCGAGAGCTCGAGACACGCGAGCGGGCAGAGGCTCCGGCGAAGCGGGAGATCTCGCCGCGGCCCCGCCCCGTCGCCGCCGACATCGCCGGTTTCTGCCGGGATCGGACGAGAAGCGGCGCCACCGCGGACGGTGCTCCCGGCCGCTGGCCAATGCGGGTGGCGACCCCCGCGGTAAGGCCCCCTGTCTCGGCCGTGTTGCGGTTGGTGAGAGCAGTGCGCGACGCAGTCGCAAACTCTGTAAATTTCGTGCTACTGTTCTGGATAGCTGATCCGATGCTCTCTGACGCATTACCATGGACTAGTTCGTAACCTGTAGTTCATCGATTCCCGTGTTTAAACACTTTCCTTGTGCAATAGTGTCTCTTCTTTCCAGGAAAAGGTATTGGTACTACATGTCGTGGATTTGATCGGATGGCACGTGACGCGGGTTACGCTTTGATTAAAGCAGCTTGGCTCATGCAAGTGTCTCGATGCATTTTCCAGGACTCGCCTAGGATGGGGAGGCGTTTGAGCTGCAGTTGGGCAGAAGAAATGTGATTCGTCTGGGTATTTTATTATTTAGAGACGAGTTGCTGCTGTGAATTTAGCTGTGATAGTTTTTGTTACGGATTGGGAACGCATGGGGTCCCGGATGGATCAGTACGAGATCATGGAGCAGGTTGGCCGTGGCGCCTTCGGCGCCGCCATCCTTGTGAATCACAAGATTGAGAAGAAGAAGTAAGACATACTCCAGTTCCCTTCCGTGAAGGTGTAGTGTTTGTTTTCTCCCGTTTATGTTAGTGACCATATGCTTGTGTCTCGATGGCAGGTATGTGTTAAAGAAAATCCGGCTTGCGAGGCAGACGGAGCGCTGTCGCAAGTCCGCTCATCAAGAGGTTAGTAGCAGTGTGGAATCCTTAGGATTTGTTTGTTGATTCGCTGGTGTTAATTTGAGGAATTTATCAAGAGGAAAGCAAATTGCAGATGGCTCTGATTGCGCGGCTGCAACACCCTTACATTGTTGAATTCAAAGAGGCTTGGGTTGAAAAGGTTTGTCGTTTAGGAACTTGTACTTTGCTTGTTCGGTCTGTACTTGTTTAGTTGACAAGGTGAGTTTTGCAGGGTTGCTATGTCTGCATTGTCACGGGCTATTGTGAAGGTGGAGATATGTGAGTGTGATTTGGCACTGTGGAGTTTAGTTTTCTCGCTGCTATGTTTTAGATTGTATCCGCCTCACTTTGCTGTTTTACCACAGGGATGAGTTGATGAAGAAATCAAATGGTACTTACTTTCCAGAGGAGGTATGAAATGACTTGTCTCTTTCGTTTGTCCGAATGAAGGGAAAAAACATTTAACATTGAGCTCATATTACTTTTTGATTCTCAGAAATTGCTGAAATGGTTTGCTCAATTGGTATTATCTGTTGACTACTTGCATTTGAACTATGTCTTGCATCGTGATCTGAAGGTAAGTGACAACGGACAGTATCATTGTCGATTGTTTATATGATAGTATCATTGACAATTATTCCTCATAATTGCAGTGCTCCAACATATTTCTCACCAAAGATCAAGATATACGCCTTGGTTAGTTCCTGATAACAAATACAGTACTGCAAGTCTGGAGCTGTCTGCTGTTTCATACTACATCAGCATCTTCTAATTCTACATTTTATCATTTCACAATTCATTGGTTTGCATGCAGGAGATTTTGGCCTAGCTAAGACTTTAAAGGAAGATGATTTAACTTCTTCAGTATGCTCTTTTTCCCTATTTCCTCCAATTGATCTCTTTGTAAAAATTCTGCATTACCTTAGCCTTTCCCAATGTGAGAAGAATATTACATTTATCGATCTATTTATCCCTCATATGGTATATCACCAGAGACAATAACCATGATGTTTGTCATGTGTATATCCCTCACACCACTTATACTCTTCCCTTATACCACGAACCATATAGACACTTACATTCATCTGAATTGTGGAAAAGAAAAGGTCATGATTATTTTTCTATGCTTTCTTTACTGAATTGTGGAACTGAATACTGACAGCATCGTGCTTTCTTTAGGTTGTTGGAACACCAAACTACATGTGTCCAGAGCTGCTTGCAGATATTCCCTATGGATTCAAGTCAGACATCTGGTCTCTTGGTAATATATTTCTTTTCTGACTCATGTATCGTTGTAATATTTATAGATGATCACATAACTGTATATTTGATTTAATTTAACTTTTATGCATCTTGTATAGGATGCTGTATGTATGAAATGGCAGCTCATCGACCTGCTTTCAAGGCTTTTGTGAGCTCTTACCAGATCTTATTTCTTTCTTCACTATGATTATCTAGGAGTAGCTTTCCTGGGTGGATTATGAGTTGAACATTTCTATGTTACATATTGTCCAATAGGGTTCATGCGCTTTTATAGTTTTTCTTGGTTAACATATTGAATAAACTGCAATATTTTGGCAGAAGTAGCCCAAATCCCGACTGACTCTGTGGTCTAACCTCTATATTCTCTTTAGGACATATTTTTGACAGGTACTATAATTTACAATACAAGCAGTGACACATAATTTAACTTAATTTGTAAGCTTATTGGTATGTAAATATATGATCTTTTCAAGGCAATGCACAAAAGAGCTTTGGGCCGAGTTCCGGAAACAAACTAACTACCATTGGTAATTGACCAAGTCGAGAAGAATGAAAGTCAATCAATCTATTAGTTCATAATGATGTAAACAATTATTGACTTAAACATAGCTATACACATATTTTATAGTGTTTTAGCATAACTGATTTTCGAATTATTCATGCAAACTTACGAGTAATATCTATCTCAATTGTCGAATATGATATTATGATTTCTTCGGTAAAAAAAAATGGTTGGCTAATGGATGACTATAATTCAACCAGCTAACCATTTCTTTACATATATCATAAAAAAATTGGAATATATCAAGGTATCCAAAATAATTTGACAACAGCAAAAAAAAAAAGAAAAGAAAATATGTACACTACTAGATCTATTTAAACTTTGTCAACAGAAAATCTGGAATGTTGGGATTCTTGGGTGTTATTTGGTGATGCTACTATTTGTAATTGCTGTTAAAAAACAAGTGGACTTATCTGATCAGCAATACTTGCAGGATATGGCTGGATTGATAAGTAAGATAAATAGGCCTTCCATTGGTCCCTTGCCTGCCTGCTACTCTCCTTCTATGTACGTGACTTGTCTTCATATAGTAGGTTGTATGGAAGCTGGATATTTCTTTTTCTTTTTAGTTTAAAACTGTTTTTTCTATCATTTCCATCACATGATCTTTACTGTAAGTCATCATGTTTATTCTTATTCTTGAGAACCAAGTAATGCTTTGGTAGCATATGTAGTAATACCGGCAAGTCGGTAACTGGTTAAAAGTTTATTTCCTTTTTCCCACTTATGATGTTATAAGAGCTTCATAAAGAATATACAACTCACGTGGTATTTTTTTTGCTGTTGGATACAGGAAAACCCTTATCAAAAGCATGTTGAGGAAGAGTCCTGAGCATCGACCTACTGTAAGTTGTATGAAGCTTGAAACCTTCTATATAATAGCTGTCTCTTCCATCTGGGTTCTGAAAAAATATGTCATGTCATGTGAACAGGCATCTGAGATTCTGAAGAATCCATATCTGCAACCTTATGTTAGTCAATATCGTGCTCTTTTTGATGCTTCAAACCCCATGCGGATGCCAGAGAAATCATTGTCCACTTCACGGGGCAGTCAGAGAAGCATGTCTGAGAGCCAAAGCAGTAGCATTTCTGGTAGCGATATAGACAGTACGCAATCAAGTGACAGAAGCACATCAGGGGGAGCTGCAAGTACTGATAGCAAGGCCGCTGATATTGGAAGCATTCAAGATGTGGATCGAGTTGACTCAGATGAAAAGTGTGCAACACCAGAAGATCTCAGAGGCAACAATGACATTTCGTGTGTTGAACTGAAAAGACAAGATTCGTCTAAATCCATACATCAGCATCCCAGAGGTGAGAGTAAGCAACCAAAAATCATTGAGAAGATAATGACAACTCTTAGAGAGGAGAGCAGGCTTAGAGAAAGCAATTCTCCTGTGAGAGCTAGTGGTGTAAAGCTGAGTTCTGCAGTCAGCAATAAGAATCAAGAAGAGCAATCATGGGAGACTTCAAGGCTTAACAGTGGCGTGTCATACAGTTCAAAGTACGGTGACATTTCATCTAATGGATTGGCCAATACCAAAGATGGATGTGTGAATCCAGTTCAAGCATCACCACCCTTGAAGCAACTGGTATGAGCCTGTTTTTTTATTGTGCAAATCTAATTTGCTTTTATTGCTAATTACTTTCTCTTGGTACTGGTCTTGCAGTCACCTATTGTTGAACACCGTCCAAAGATCAAAACTGCTGGGCCATCAACACCTGAACCTGCCAAACAGATCATAGAAAATGGTTCTTCAGCTGCAGGAAAGCCTAAGATCAAGACGCCACCTAGTACTACTAGACGGTCTAGCCCTCAGAGACAAGTGGGAGTAGGGACTCCAAGTGTCCAAGTCACTATGGCGAAACGAGCTCATACTAAGGTCATCACAGAGGGTGAGAAAACTCCATTCCATCCTGCCCATTGCCCAGATAGTATTCTCAGTGATCTTCCACATACCGTAAGAATATCTAAAAATCCTTCAGAAGGACTGAACATCAAGCTAGACAATCCACATGCAGAATCTGCTCCTCTGGAACTTTCTACTGTAGCAACCAAGGAAGATATCAGTGCTGGCTCGAGTTCTACAATTGGTTGTGTTGAAAAGATAGACCAGTCTGAACTATCTGAACCTAATTCACCAGCCTGCTTGATTTCATGGTGCACAAGCTCTGCACCTGATGCTGCCACAGAAGAGGATGACCTGATAGCCATACCATTTTCAGAAATCAACACCGACATTTTGCAGAAGAGTTTAGCTAGTAATGATGATTCAAGCCTGAGCTCTGCTTTGGAGCCATCCATTCCAAGTTTTGAACAGGAGCTTGTTTGCAAGGATGATGTGCAATCCAGTAAGCATGGGCAGAGTGCTGTCACATTACAAAGTGGCGAGGATAAATTTATTGTCCAAGAACTTCTTTCGTCGATACCAGACATTGCTTCTTTTGTTTCAACCACAAAAAGCACACTGTTGGAGAAGGGCCCCAATTCTATTCTGCCATTAAAGAAACAAACAGTTCCTCATTTAAGCCCAATGGTTGGTGATGCCATACAGAATATTGGACACAACCATTTCCATGTTAGCGATGAGCGGCCAATATCAGAAAATGTTCAAGTTGAAACTCGGAACATGGATGTCAGCAAACTTCTGAATGTGGTAAGAGAAAGTCTGGATGTAAGAAGCAGCTCATGCTCACCAAACACAGTGCCTTCTGGACTATCCTCAGTTATTTCCATATTGCATGTTCCAGAAGCTAATACTGCCAGTCAGATACCAGCCAGCTCAGACGCAGTAAAATTATCTGATGTCATGGACGTGAAACCTTACACGCCTGAGGCCAACAATGGGGTGAAGGAAGAGGCAAGCTCTGCCAAGGAAACACTAGATGTCACATCATTTAGGCAGCGAGCTGATGCTCTCGAAGGGCTCCTGGAGCTTTCTGCGGACCTGCTGGACAACAACAGGCTGGAGGAACTTGCCATTGTTCTGAAGCCGTTTGGGAAGGATAAGGTCTCCCCGCGAGAAACCGCTATCTGGTTGGCGAGAAGTTTTAAAGGGATGATGAACGACGAAGCAGGTCGCACATCGATGTGAACGCTTGTTATCTTGAGGCTTTTTTGTTTGCTTCCACTTATGTGCTCCGAGTAAGTCGAGGTCGCTTGATTTTTGATTCAACCATTCTTTGTGGCGCATGTTGTACGTAGCCAGGACTTGTAAAGAGAAATAAGTTTGCCTTTGCTGATCAAATGCCCTCACCTGCTAATTGCTTTCATCTTCAGGCAATATAGTACTTGCTCAAGTTGCACCTATACTGTTTTCACTGTCAGCACATATGATCTAGTTTGCAAGTTGCTCGAGTTGTACTGTAAGTTTGTAACAACGACAACCCAGAATGCATCCTCATGCATTTGAAATAGTGAAGTTTTCCTTTCACTAATCTCCAGTGCCCTCACAAGCTTAATCGCTGGATCCTGACTGTGCCTAAATTGTTCCCAGCCAGGTATCTTTACTGTTTACTTGCTCCAGCGTTCCCTCTCACTGTTCTGTTCCAAACCACCAACGATTGTCGGTTGTATGTCAAGGTTGGTATGTGGCCTGTGGCGCAGAGTAATTCTCCGTTAGCAGTGCAGAGACAAGACGTAGGATTTGGCATCTGCGCCTCGCGTGCCGCGTTTTGCTCTGACGAAATCCGCACGAACTATCCTTGTCTATTTGCAGAGATTTTTTAATGGACAATTCGCACTGTTTTTATGTGACTAGTCTGAATTCTACCTGGAGGTGTGTCATGTCCTGCGGCCGTTGGCGAACCGTTGGCAGGTTCGCCGCCGGCGAGATGCCAGGTTTCGAGGGAATCCGAGAGAAAGAGAAGGGGAAGAACAGACAGGGAAGGAGATGAACTTGGTTCCGTTAATCAACTTGACGTTTTCAGATGAGGCATAGTAACTAAAATAACCCTCTGTCTGTAACTACTCAACAACAGGCTGGCAACAGCCGCCACGCTTACCTGGGCCGGGCCCAACTCGTTTCGGCTCGATGGCCCATTTGTATACTCTGCTTCACTTGCTTGCCCGCCATTGTCCTTCGTCGCCTGGCTTCGTCTTGTCAGGATGGACCCGTGGAGGCACCTCCGTCAGTGCCATGACTTTGCCACCCGCTTGAGATCCAGCTTGCCTCCAAGATGGTGCATGAGGAAACCTTTCTTGCGGGACATCATGATCCTCCCAAGTGGCCATGGCCGCAGGTAGCGAAGTCCATTTAATCAGCACCTGCACAAGAGCTGAATTCCTTTTTAAAACCAGCCAAGGATTTCTTTAGTATGCACATCCTTCAGACTGATATCCACCTGATTAAGTTGGGATGTAAATACCGGAGTATGATTAGGGACTTGAGGCTTCAACTGAGATACATGGAACACATAATGAATCAAACTTTCTTCAGATAATTCCAGTCGATACACTGTACTGCCAAATTTTTCCATAATTCTGGATGGACCATAAAACTTGTAAGACAGCTTTGGGTAAGGTCTATTCACTACAGATGACTCAGAATAAGGCTGTAGCTTCAAGAATACCATTTCACCCACTTGAAACTCTCAAGAAGATCTGTTTCTATCTGCATACTGCTTCATACGCAACTGAGCTTTTGCCAATTGTTGTTTATGGAATTCAGAATAAGCCTCTCCTTCTGTCAACATGTCAACCACATTCCGATTGTTTATCGAAGACAGATCTGGTATAAGACCATGGTGTGATTCTGTCCCATAGGGAGTCTTATATGGAGTACATCCCAAAGTAGTGTGATAGCTGGTGTTGTACCAATATTCAGCTAAAGGAAGCCAATTGTGCCACTTTGTTGGTGTTTCTTGTACTGCACATCTCAAATACATCTCTAAGCATTGATTAACTCTTTCACTTTGACCATCCATTTATGGATGATATGCTGTACTCATTTGTAATTTGGAGTCAATTAACTTAAATAATTCATTCCAGAATGTGCTTGCAAAAATTCTCTCTCTATCAGATGTGATTAGGGATGGCGGTTTCATCCATTTACCCGATTACCCGTGGGTAAAAACACTAATGGAGGTGGATATGTTCACTTTTTTGCACACAGGTACATTCGTGGGTACAAATCTCTGCCCGGTGAGTAAACAAGCATGGGCACGGGTAACGCCCACTCGTACCTGTTTCGCTCGATTATCCGTGAGAATGTAATGACATGTGTGCCTAAGTTACTTCATGTGTCACACACATGACGCCCCCTCTCAAATCCAATTCCTCCCCCAAGTCCCATCCTTTCATCCTCCAGAATCCAATCCAAATCCCCTTCCTGCACGCTCGGCCGCTGCCCTCACGCGGTCACGCCTGCCGCTGCCTTTCTCATGAGTCACGCCTGGCAGTCACCCCCGGATCTTCCTCCTCACGCCCGGCCGGCGCCCCTCCTCACTCGGTCACTCCTCACGCCCCTCTCCTCATAGCTAGATCTAGATCTCCCTCTCCTCACGCCCCTCTCCTCATGGCCGAATCTCCCTCCTCACGCCGACCGCCACTACCTCGTCCTAGTCTTCCTCTTCTACTACTACCCCCTCACCAATCCCCAAAATTCCCAAACCCAAACTCCAAACCACCAATTCGCCAATTCCCCAATCAAGAAGCCCCAATCCATTGCCAGATCACTCCATATCTTTGACACGGTCGAGGAGGACGGGATGTGCTCCAGCGACAGGGTCGACGATGAGGTCACGTCACAGTTTGATCCAGGAACATTATTTTGGTGAGCGAAGTTTCAAGCTTTGGGAACACCCAGTGCCCCTCCAATTGCAGAGCAATGGATAATCATGAAATTGAAGCACATTTTTTTTCTTTGCCGGAAGATGTGATTAAGGCCATTTTTTGTGCAAATAGCTGAAAAGAAAGGAGGCTTGGAGAGGACCGGGGTATCATCAGTGGCAGATATACCAGCTCAAGATGTTCACGAGCTTCATATGAGGTACAACTGGATATTATAAATTCAGGTGTTCTAATATTTACACTTTGGAATAATAATGCAAGCTAATGTTTGCTCTTTCCCGGTTAAAAAAATGCAATTTCAGATCAAATGTTCAGGAAGATGGTGTACAGGTGCCATACATCGAGAACAATTTATTAGCTCAGATACCAAGCTTCACAACTAAGTGTGTTTTGATTTACATGTGTGATTACCCATCTATAGATGTTCTTGTCTGCTTCCTGTTCTTACAGGTTGCTCATTTACTTGTCAGTGTCCAAAAATGCTTGGCAATCTTTTGTTGTGTACGATGCATGCTTTCGGTTTTGTCTGAATGCATGGGCAAGAAACTGCATGGAGGCTCCATAATTCCTTCGTGATGAGAAGTGCCTTTGGGGATGTGTGATGATTGACGCGTGAAAACTTGATTAGTTGTTGAACTTGCATCTTACATTCTCATATGCACGGACCATGTGGTGGGCGGGTACATGGGTATGCCTGCGTGCGATTGGTACTCATGGTAGGGATGGCATCGGTGCGGCGTGCGGTAGTGCTCGCCCATACCCGCACCGCGACCGATTTCCCACGGTATACGCTGAAGGACGACGGGCGAAAAACCTCGCCCATACCCGTCGCCCGCGGGTACCCGTCGCCCGCGGGCATACCCGTTTACCCGCGAATAATGCATCACCGCCCGTGGGTACCTATCGCCCGCGTACATGCTCGTTACCCACGAGCAATGCATACATCAAGTTCATCATAATTCACACATCAATGGTGCATCACGCATTCAACAACTAATAAAGTTCATCACAATTCACATATCATGTTCGACAAGACAACTAATCAAGTTTAACAAATAAAATACAAATATAAATTGACATAGTTCTTACACATGTGGGTAGATCACTGTAATCGCAGGTGGAGCTTACCCATACCCATACCGTTGCATTCGACGGGTAAGGAATTGTGCCCGTTTTCATACCCGTGGGCAAAGAAAGACGCCCATACCCGCCTCCATTAGGGTATTCGCCCGCGGGCACGCGGGTAATCGGGCACAATTGCCATCCCTACTCGCGGGCGATGGGCATGGGTGAGGTTTTTCGCCCGTCGTTCTTCGCGGGCATACTCGTGAGAGGAAATCAGGGTCGCGGGCATGGGTATGGGCTAGCACTACCCATGCTCGCCGTGCCCGATTGCCATCCCTAGATATGATTGTCCTTGGAATGCCATGAAGTTTGACCACATTATTCTGAAAGACTTTAGCTACTTGAACAGTAGTAAAAGGGTGTTTCAAGGCAAACAAATGTGCATACTTTGTGAATCAATCGATCAACTACCACTAGAATAGCATTAGAACCTACTTATTTTGGCAAAATCCTTCAATGAAGTCCATTATAAAATTTTGCCATGCCCATTCTAGAATAGGCAAAGGACACAATAAACCTGGTAATTAGCAATTTTCATGCTTTGCTTGCTGACATACTCCACATCACCTCACAAAATTCTCCACATCATGTTTCAATCCTTTCCAATTGAACATTTTCTTAGTTCTTTGATATGTAGCATGTATGCTTGAATGTCCCCCAATTGGTGAAGTGTGAAAGGCCTTAATGAGTTTTGTTTGCAGACCAGCATTGGATCCAATCCATATCCTTCCTTTATGTTTGATCAATCCATCCACCAAAGCATATCCTTGTTCATGTGTCCTAGTAATTGCCAGATGAGCCAAATAGTGCTCTTGCCTCTAAATCCACTTCATAAGAATTTGACACCTCTTGTATCCACACAGGTTGAGCTATAGAAATAGCTTGAATGCCATATACATGTCCCACTCTTGAGAGAGCATCAACCACTTTATTATCCTCTCCTTTTTGGTATTGAAACTTGTATTGTAAGCCAATCAGTTTTGTCATAGCCTTCTTTTGTAATTATGTAGTTCACACTTGATCCTCTAAATGACACGGGCTCTTATGATCAGTCTTAATCACAAATGGCCCTCTTTGCAAATAAGATCTCCACTTTTCAATTGCCATCATGATAGCTAAAAATTCCTTTTCATAAATGGACAACTTCTGGTTAATACTGCTTAAAGACTTGTTGTAGTATGCCGCTGGATGACCATTTGAGTTAAAATTCTCCAATTCATGTAACACAAGCACCAGTTTCAACAAAAAAATGGATGTTTTAAATCTGGTAAAGCCAACACTAGAGTCGACTCATAGCACTTTTAAGTATGATAAATGCATCTTGTGCTTCTGCTGACCACTGAAAATTCTTTTTATGTAATAAGACAGTGAGAAGCTTTGCCAATATACTGTAGTGTTTCACAAATTTTCTGTAATAGCTTGTTAGTCCCAGGAAACATCTCAACTTAGAAACATTTGTAGGTATAGGCCATTGCATCATTGGTTGTGTCTTGGTACAATCTGCAGCTACTTCCTGGTTAGAAATGGTATGCCCTAAATATTCTAGTTTGTTATGAGCAAAATTGCACTTGCTCCTTTTAGCCACCAACTGATGTTGTTTCAGTATTTCTAACACAAGCTCCAAATGCTTCACATGTTTTTTCTATACACCAATATGTCATCCATGAATACCAATATAAATTTTCATATATATGGTGCAAATATTGAATTCATCAAGCACTGAAATGTTGTTGGAGCATTTGTTAAACCAAACAGCATAACTATGAACTAAAATTGATCATGGTGTGTCTTAAAAGCAGTTTTTAGTTCATCACATTCAATTAGTCGAATCTGATGATATCTAGACTTCAAGTCTAGTTTTGAAAACAAACTTAGACCAGCTAATTTATCTAGTAACTCATCTACTATTGGATTTGGAAATTTGTTTTTCACTGTAATTGAAATCAACTTTCTGTAATCCACACAGAATCTCCAACTCCCATCTTTCTTCTTCACCAATAAGATTCATGAGGCAAAGGGACTCATACTAGGAGTGATTGTGCCAGCTTCAATCATTTCATTAACTTGTCTTTCAATCTCATCTTTCTGCATTGGTGAGTATCTACAGGGCCTAGAATTTACAGTGCAGCTTCTGGCAACAAGGTGATAGCATGATCAAACACTCTATGTGGTGGTAGCTTATTTGGATCTTGAAGCACCTCTGGATACTTATCCATCACTTGTTGCATCACAATTGGTACTGCTTCTTCTTCTAACTCACTAGGAGTCTTTTCAATCACAACAGTAGCCCAAATCTCATTGCCTTTATTTCATTTTATCACCTGTTGTGTTGAAATTTCCTTTACATCTGCCGACTCCATCACACTACTCTCCCCTTCCAAACAAATTGTTCTTCCTTTATATTCAAAATCCACCCACTTCTCAGCCCAATGACATTTCATAACTCCCCATTGTTCTAGTCGATCCATGCCCAAAATAGCATCGTATCCATCGTCCCAGAGGCCAACGAAAGCACCGTCTTCGACCAGCTGGCCAGGGATCTCGACCATTTGGTCGAGGCTGTCACCTTCAACCGAGGTTGGAAGACGTGAAGGGTTTAACCAACCCTACTGGTTCAGATCTAGTACAATTGGCGGAGAAGAAGAGGGGAAGTGCCACGAATTATGCTCCGGGATTTCAAGATCAAGACCAAAAAGACAGCCAAGTATATATACATGAAAGAGACTTATGAAAGTACATACCTGTTTGTAGCTTCTGGTATTATAAAAACTTGATTTTCCTTTATTTTATTTTGGTAGGTCTTCTGGTGTTTCGGTCGTTTTCGACCAGAACACCCCTTAGGAGAAAATTCATGAGGAGAAAGAAGTTGAGCCAGCCCCCGAGTAGGTGGCAGCTCTAGATGCTCAAGTCTCTATAACGGCTCCCATCGTGTCTGAGGAGACAAGAGTTGAAGAAGAGCCTCAGCAGGTTCCGCCTCCTGTTGAGATCGCTCAAGGGGAGAAAAGTTCTTCACCAGTTGTAAGGTCTCCTCGTCCCAGTTTCTTCTCCGACCACCGTCGAATTTCTGATAACAAGTTTGTTCAAGGAGGCTTGGAAGAGGGTATCAGATCGTCAATTGAGACTGATTCTACTATTATCTATTCCCAATATGCTGACACGGCGCTCGAGGTATGCGTTTTCAACCACTCTCTTTGTCTCTTCTTTAAAATTTATAAAAAATTAAAGTATTTTGCTATCTTTGACAGCATATGATTGAGAACATAGATGATGTCGAAGGACTGACCTAGTGAATAATTGACTTGGAAAGAGAAAATTTTGATTTAAAAAGTAAGCACTTCTTCCTGACTCTCTTGTCTTCTTTTCGTTACCTCTTTATTATTTCTCAACTCTCCTCTTATCATGATGGACAGAATTGGAGGCACATAAGAAAGAGATTATGGCTAAAGAAGCTAAAATAACAAAGCTTGAAGAAGAATGCCAAGCTAAGAATGAGGGGGGTCTTGGTATCATCCGGTCCTCCGTCCGTCCATGTTGTCTCCTGTTGAGGGAGGAGTGCTAGGAAGAAGTCATGGTTTGACTTTGTGAATTCCTTTACCCCGGTACATTTTTGTAAGCTGCATGGTTTCTGGAGGATCTCTAACACTTGTCCTGCATGTTGAACATAACCTAGAGTCTCTGCCAGAGCAGGATCTGGGTTATTCAAGACATCACGAACTCGTTGTAAGTTTTGTAGGGTTACCGAAGGTCTTGGAGGATTGCTGCTAGCAGTGGGCATTAGATGAGTCAAATGTCTTCCGATCTTCCATCTTGTCTTGCTCGACATGTCACGTGTTGTGGGGTAGGAACAGGCGGATGAACTGATCGACGTCCATTCATTCGTTCGCCTCCGACAAGTGATGTTTGAGCTCCCATACCATCTCCATCAGCATGTGGTGGCAGGTTAAGCCGTGGAGGATTGAGCATGACATCTTGATCGTTATCTCCGATCGCGTTAACCTCATGGCGCCAGCAGTGATCTTTCGAGGAGCTCCCATCGTAGCTAAGGGAGAGCCTTCCAGAGCTTCGGTAAGGAGCCTCCACGACGGGAGTGGTAAAAAATTACCACCTTCGGCGTGCTTTGTGGTGGATTCAGCCTGATCCGGTGGATTGTCGATCCTATGCTGAGGTTTATCATTCCCACTTAGCCTTCGTCCAGTGGCAATGGTAACTTCATTGACACTCTCACCAAGTGTCGGTTAGTTCCCGAAATACGTAGAAGCCGTTGGCGAATACTGGTCACCCATGATAACATCGAGAGTACATTGATTATTTGATGTTGGGCTACTGTCACCGTTCTTGCCGGTCGGATTGATTGGGCTTGTAGAGGTATTCGGATGTTCCGAACTAGTTGAAACGACCGATTCCTCCGGAACGCCATGGATGGTGGTGGTGAATCCTCATCTATCCGGTTGATCTCGCTGGTCTCAACGAGTGGCGAGCAACCGGAGGAAGATGGCGACAACATCTCGTTTTCTTCCATGGCGTGTATGTATGCGTCCATGTCGAAGTCGGAGTAGTCTGCCAAGTTGAACCAGTTTTCTCATCCCAAGTCCCTGCCATGTTCGCATGAGCGATGATGGAGTGAAGGGCGTGAATGAGGAATGCTTGATCAAAGTGATCTTCAAGAACCCAATGCCTTCTTCCCCACGGACGACGCCAGTTGTCGACGATCGAGTTGCCGATCTTACGAAATAAATTAGAGAAAAATAGCAAAGATTTTTAGAAGAGAACAAGATTGCTCTTTATTGCTATGAATAGGATCCTTTACAGGGGGTGCCTTTGACAAGGCGGTGGACTAATCCTAATTACACTGAGCGTAGTGCTTGCTATGCTATTGAATCATAGTTGAAACATGAATCTAGTATCGATTGTGATGCTTCAATCTGATGCCCTTGTTCCTCCATGCTCCGTATTTAAATAACCAACGGAGAGGTGACAGTTACTCCTGTAGAAGACGCCTGTTAGAAGTGATGTATTTGGTCGGAGGGTCAGCTATAGTTAATGAAACAGTAACTGGTCGTCAGTTAGTGTCTGTGAGACACACAACCGTATAATAGTTATTGTCAGTGTCTTAGGACCATGAACCGTTGCATGGTATGGAACAAATATTTCATGTGTTACAGTCATCACACGGTAAGGAATATACTTGGATTCGGATCCAAGTACCATTTCATAGCTTTCACGAGCAGTCATCTGGTTGAGGATTGGGTGCAGAACCTCATCCGACTAGGGTACCCTTTATGTAACCTCTAGATTCCTTACGACCTCAGGGGTCGTTAACTTGAGGGGTTACGACCACGAAAACATATGGCCTTCTATTATGTATTAAAGTAATACATAGATATTTTAATCCTCGTTATGTGGCCCTGACCTCGGACATATGGAGTGACCGCGCTAGGGAGGATTATCTTAGCGTAGTTGCTCATTATGTTAATGATGACTAGGTAATCAATTTTTTTATGGATTTCAAATTAATTGATGTGACACACATGGCTGAGAATATTGTAGACTGTATTATCAAAGTTCTTGAGAAGATACTGCAATTTTAGAGAAAAAAATTATGAGGCCATTAGAAAAAATTTATGAGGCCATTGTTGCTTTGTCCGCTGTGTATTATCCAACATATCATATTATTATGCATAGTATTTTACATGATTTCTACTCAATTAAAAATATATGAAAATTACTTAGTTCTACTTGAGGCTATTGTTGCTATGAAAACTAAATACCCTTAATATTAGAGAGAAATCCATTTTCTATATGCATTTGCATTTGTTTTAGATCCTAGAGGTAAAATTGAAGCATTTGCAAATGTTCTTAATCTTATTAGTGATGCTACAAGGCTGGACTATACTAACTATTTTGTAGAAGTTCGTTCTCGATTACACGAGATTTACCAAGGGTTTGAAAAAAAGTTCCAGGGAGTCCGCTTGCAATGGCATCTAGTAGCCCTCGCCTCAAGTAGCAAGACAAATATACGGAGCAAGATTTTTGGTGGCTCTTCTTCCAGGTCTAGGTCTTCTTCTACAATGCCGCCTGCTTAACCAAGAACAAGTTCAAAGAGCGGAGAACTATCTACCTATCTGAACAGCGATACGATGGATTTCAACTCAGAAAGCTTTGAAATTTTGCAATAGTGGTATGCCCATAAGTTAACATATCACGTGCTATCTATACTTGCATGTGATATGTTAACTGTTCCTATCTCGATGGTTTCATCCGAATTCGCTTTTAGTCTTTCTGGAAGAATATTGGAGGAGAGAAGAACACGTGTTACGAGTGAGATGGTTGAGATACTTCTAACTGTGAAGGACTGGGAACAAGCTGATTTGCGAATATAACACTCTGTGAAAAATACAGGGTTGTCGAACATGTTTGAAAATATGTACCTCGACAATGACACTTATAACAAAGATGTATGTAGAGTTATAGGTTGTACTTTTTTTATTTACCAAGGTTTTCTCATATTGAGTTTTTACTTGGCAAAGGTTTTAACGAGACAACCATTTCAATATTAATAAAACTCTTTATTACATTTTCAATATACAGTCTCATTTTTTACAACCTTCATGTGTATTTATGAGTTCCACACATTTTTCTTCTTCTTTTTTTTTGCAATTTTTTTGATTTCCGCCTAATTTTTTTGATTTATTTCTGATATTTTTTTTACTTTTTTTATTTTACAGGCTAAGTGAGCTGTAAACTGGCCCGACAAGCCAAATAGGCTTGTGCCAGGCCAGCACGGCACCATCACACGAGTCATGCTTAGACCACTACCTAGATACGTGAGCCAGCTCAGCGAAAGTTTCCCGGGTCAGAATGGGCTTTATCGGGCCGGGCCGTAACGTCCATTTAAGCACCCCTGGCTAGTAGTATAGCTCAGTTAACAGCTTGTCCTCACGCGCGTGCTGGGTTAGTCAACTCAAAGCAGGCTTTCGCCGTACACGTACCACTCGTACTTGCCTCGTCACATATGCCCGGCCGGCCAGGATTTACCACCGTAAAACTTGCTTCCTCGACGCGTCAAATCACACCACGCCACAAACCATCGATGGCCGGCTACACACCTGCAACACGGCCCGAACTATCGATTCACTATACTGCACCACCCCGATTCATACGCTAACCTAGCAGCCGCAGCTATAGATTATTAGATGCTACAATCCTTACCTTTTTCTCTCGCTAGCTGCTCTCTGTGATCATGACACACCTTTACTCTTTTTTACTCTTCACTACTCGCCATTCATGCCGGCCGCTTCTCCATTGCGCGCTCACAAGCCCCGCTGATATATAGTACGACCTCGCGCGTCCGCTTCTCCTAGAACCCCCTCTTGTAAGCGAGCAACCAGCCATGCCATTGTTGTCAGGTAGTACCTGTAGTCGGCGTACCGGCGGCAGCTTCGTGCTGCCGCGGCAGCCGCCGGTGGTAGTGGACATCGGCTGCAACTGCTGCCGCAAGCCGAGGCTGCTCGGCTCGCTCTTCTCGCTGGCGTCAAGCGGGCGGCGCGGTCGCGGCAAGCCCAAGTCGCCCCACGCGTCGTCGTCCTCCACCACCACCGGTTTCATCTCCAGTACCGCCTGCGCCACCACCGCCACCACGGTCTCGTCCGTGGACTCGTGGGGCCCCGCGACCTACACCACCAACATCCTCTACGAGGACGACGTGGAGGCGAGGCGCGAGAGAAGGAGAAGGAGAAGGAGAAGGAGGAGGCAGCAGAAGAGGAGAAGGGAGCAGGCGGAGATCATGGCACGGGAGGAGGAGGAGGTGGTGGTGGAGTCATCGGCGCCGTACGAGGACTTCCGGGAGTCGATGGTGGCAATGGTGGTGGAGAAGGAGATGTACGCGTGGGAGGACCTGAACGCGCTGCTCCACCGGTTCCTGTCGCTCAACTCGCCGCGCCACCACCCGCTCATCCTCCACGCCTTCGCCGACCTTTGGGCCCCGCACGGCAGCCTCTTCTCCCCTCCCTCGCCGTGCCTCGGCCTCTGACCTGGGTGACCTCATGCATCGTCCACCCATCCCCACCACCACCTAGCTTATACTCCATTGACGTAGGCATAGCTGCAAAGCTAGCGCCGGGATCGGGAATAATTAGTCTCGCCGGGATCTAGTTGGAATATTGTAATGCAGGTCCCGATGGTGAGCAACCTAGTTGCTAGATACGGTTGCCATTCTCCACCCATAAATATGCTAGTACTACTACCAGTCTACCACTGCCCTCCCGATGCATCACGAGGCCTTCTCTTCATTCACGGGAGACTCACGGTCGGTTCATAGACGGGATCTGACGCACGCCGCGAGTCAAGCGAGGGAGAGAGGAACGGATCCCCGCCGCCGCCAACAGCCACCTCACGCCGCCGCCGACGGCCGTCATTGCGAGGCACCTCACAGGTTTCCGAAGCCGCCGAGCGTCCGGCTCTGCCGGCCGCCCGTCTTTGCTCAAGTGGTGGATGGAGGCGGCGGATCTCTTCCAAAGTGCGTATTCTAAGCGTGCCCAAGCGTGTAGATGAGACTCGACAAGTGTAGATGTGGTGGTAATCTAAGCTGTACCACCTTTTTATTTCTTTACTAGGCTCGATGGGGAGCACGCCCTTAGCTTTGGTAGAACCTCTGCCTTGCGACAAATCACGAGGCACCTCTTGTTGATTGGGATAGCCTACGATCGAGGACAATCGAGATGAAGAGGAAGAATTGAGATTGTTGATGATGAGGTGATGTATGGTGTTGGGGTTTAGGGTCGACGATGAGGAGGCGATAAGGCAAGAAAGGCACCGATAAAGCTACTTGATCAACGAACGCCGATACTTGTCGAGAGGGTGAAGAAATTGATACAAGCTGAGGCGATCATTGAAGTTGATGACTATTTACGAGGGGAGAGGCGTGGTGCACGATCCAAATCGCCCAATATGGATCTTGGTACGATTTATTCTAACATGAAGGAGTTTAGATTGGCGGTGAGACAATTTGCTATAAATAAAGAGTTTGAACTACGCGTTGTCAAAGCAGATCCGCAAGATATATTGGAGGTTGCAAGGGGAGAAGATTGTCCTTGGCATCTTGTTGGCGTGAAACGACTGATGGGTGCATTATGGTACTAACTTTCATTTTGCGTTCCATTAATTTTTTCCCTTCAATAATTTTAAGGTTTGCCAATGTTTTTGCCCTTCTATATTAGTTGCCTTGACTAATTTTTTTGTTGTTGCGGTGACAAGTGGTTGTTGATAAGCATACATGTGAATCAAGTGCTAGGAGGAAGACTACCACACCAACAGGTGCTTGGGTTGCTTCAAAGGCAATACATCACCTTAGGAAGAAAGCAACTATGGGCCCTAAGGCGCAAAAAACTTTCAGGATGACCACAAGTGTATAATTCATTATGATACTATTTGTAGAGGTAGGCAAATTGCTTTGAGAGAATTGTATGGCAAATGGGAAGAGAGCTTTCATTGCTATTCAATTGGAGGTCGAGGTCTGAAGAGGTGTCAGTAGTGTTATTGAGATTGGCATCAAGAGGGTAGATGGCAATTTCTATTTCCATAGATTTTTGTGCATTGAAACCTTGCATTGAAGGTTTTTAGAAGGATGCGAGCCATACCTTAGCATAGACTCTCTGCACTTAATGGTAGATGGAATGGTCATTTAGGCTGCGACTTGTGGTATAGATGGTCACAACCGGATGTACCCATTGCTTTTGGGTTCATTGATGGTGAGACAAGAGATAAGCTGGACTTGGTTTATGACTTCGATTGCACAAGGCCATAGGAGATCTTCTGTTTTAGCTATTTAAATCGGATCGTGCAAAGGTCTAGAAAATGCGATTAAGAATGTGTTTCATGAAGTTTGAACATAGGGAGTGCTTTAGACATCTAATGAACAATTTCATTAAAAGGTTTGGTGGTGATGTGTTCTCTAAGATGTATCCTGCTGACTAGAGCTTATAGAGAATCGATTTTCAATTATTTTTACAGTCGATCATTGATGCTAGTCCTCAAGTGTTGGTTTGGATGGAGGCTCACCATTACAAGCTTTGGATGAGATCTGGCTTCAATCCACGAGATTAAATGTGATTATATCACTAATAACCGTCTTTGAAGTGTTCAACAATTGGATCGGGACTGGAAAGACCTTCTGTTGTTGAGCTTGCGAACAAACTCGAGAGATGATTATGGTGCTATGGCGAAAAGGAGAAAAATTTGAAAGGCTTACTGGAAAGATCCTCCCAGCTGGTGATACAACAGTTGAAAGCCGAACTAGAGGACTTGGGCACTTGGTATTATAGATGGTGGAAGTCTGCAGTGAAATTTGGGACACCACAAACACTCATGATGACATGTTGTTAAGTCTTCTCTACATGAGTGCACTGTCTTGAGTGGCGACATCTTGGTAAGCCTTGCCCGGCATGCTTTGGCTTTGATTACAAGTGTCAGATCTAGTAATGTACATATGGAGGACTTTGTGCATGAGTATTACTCTGTTGAGAGGTTCGGGCAGCTTATAAGAGACTTATAGAGCCATTGCACGATAGAACACATGGCGGATGTTGATTTGCCTTTTGGGGTTAGGGCACCACTTGACAAGAGGCTGGCTGGGAGTGCAGAAAACTTCAGGATCAAAAGCTTCCTTGAAGGTGGTGGTAGCAAAGGAAAGAAGCGACCAAGGAAGCGACAAATGAGGCAGATAAACAAGCTGCAAATGAGGCGAGAAAAGGGCAAGAAAAAAAATGATTAGAGGCAAAAGAAAGTGCAAGGGATGTGGAGAATTAGGCCATGGTGAAACAAGCTACAAATGCCATCTTAATGGGACTAAGAAAAGGTAAGACCCAACTATATGTACTTCTGCCATGACTTGTTTTGCTAACTAAATTAAATACTTTTTGTCCAAACTTGCAGGAAAAGAAAGCCAGAAAAATACAACAAAGTATGATGAGAATGCAAAAATCCCAACAAAGAGAGCAAAGAAGGGAGGAAATCTCGGGATCTTGCTCTTGAACAGTGACCCAAATGCTTTCCATGACCAAGAAATCGCACCACCAGCCCCAGATGATTTGCATGCTTTAGAAATTGAAGTACCGGCCCCAGATGATTTGCATGCTTTAGAAATTGAAGTACCGGCCCCAGATGCTTCTCTCCATGACCAAGAAATGCCTACACCAGCCCCAAATACACTCACCAGCCCCACAAGGCTCACAAGGGACCAGATCATACAAAAAGCACCCCAATAGGGTTACAAGAGGGTATGCTACATTAATTCTCATTCTTTTATACTTGTATACTGCTTTCATACAAGTGACTCATAGTGCTACTTTTATTGCAGCCAACTGCAAAACCTGCTAGCTGAAGGTGTCTCACCAGACAAGACAGTGCAAAAGAGGAGCCCACCAAAAAAACTCAAGCCAAGAAAACTGAAAACCAATTGAAGGTTTCGGTCTGGAATGTTATGTCCATCATGAAATTGTAACTTAAATTGTATCTGGACATGTATCTCCATCATGAGAATGGAGATCTCTATGAAAACGTATCTCTGGACATGTATCTATGTATCTGGACCTTATTTAATTTATTTGGACCTATGTTATTGTAACTTAAATGCTACCTATCTTGAATTTATCTGGACATGTACTTTGCTAGAATGTTATTGTGATCATGAAATTGTGTCAAAATTCTGTCCAAATTCTATTGAAATTATGTCCAAATTCAAGCAAAATTATGTCAAAATTCTGCATAAAACAAGTCAAAAATACAGGTCGATTCCAGAAAAACATCTTCATTTCATAGGACTTAGATGTCATTACAACACATTCTACAAATCAGTTACTAAACAGACCACCACCAGGAGTCGTACCCCACACTTCTAGAACACAGTTACTAAACAACTTCACTTGCTAATAAGCACTACCACACCTAAAAGAACTAGGACTGCAATTAGTAAACACAGCACCACCAACAGCTGCACCAGAACGATAAGCTTGTCCATCTTGAGATCCATCCTCTCTTCCTCGTAAATCCTGCAATTAGGCTTCATTTCGACCAAGGCTTTAGTTTCACCATGACCTTCGTATACTCTGCGAGCTTGCATTTCTTCTTTTCGTTTCTTTTCCATGTCTTCTTTAATCTTCTTTGCAACTACTTTCTTGTAAGCATCAATCCACCTAAAGAATGGACATTTCTTCTTTGCTTTGTGGAAATGACAATACATAACACAAACTATTTATCCAAATCTTGACACGATTACCTAGTTCATCCATTTCTATATGACAAAAGCAGATCATTATATACTCACAAATTCATCGTAGTTTACGCATTTGAAGAAAATTTTGCCGTTGTTCTTCCAGATTTGCATTCCACTACTTTATCACCACATTACGGGCATGGAATGAGGGGATCCCGCTAGGCCAAGTGGATCTGAGAGAAAGGCATTGTTGGGATGAGCGACGAACTAGACGAAGCCTCACCCATATCCGGCGTCAGGCGTGGCGGCGTCTGGCGCGGACGCGTCGGCGGCAAGCAATGCCGGCGCGGACAGCAGCGACGCTAAGCGCGAGGCCGTGGCTGGGAAGGAAAGGGCCGAGGAGGTGGGCTGCTGTCGGCCGTCGGCGGCATCGGCGGCGGTGGAGCAGTTCCCTCTGTTCGTCTTCGTCTCGTCTCTCTCCCGTTCTCTCCGTGCTCTCTCTCCCGTGAAGATACGGTGAATGAAAAGGAACGAAGGGATAAGGCTCAGGGGCAAAACGGGAAGAAAAAGATGCCGCAGCAAAAAAAAAATTTAATTTGGCAACAAATCCTCCACAGGGCATATTTGCGGGTGTGTATCGTTTGAGAATGGCAAACGGGCGAATCCCATTTGCGGGATGGCAAAATTGCGAAGCCCAGTTATCATAATGGCAGAATCACCATTTTCTCGTCTACCACTGATCGGTGTAACGATGCCGTGCGTGCGCAAAGGCAAACGTGCATGTGATGTGATGGCACCTCGTACTCTTGTCTTTGCTCGTCTATGCGGTGTCTTTGCGATGCTAGCTACTACTGCCGACATCGATCGTGATGGATCCTCCTGATATATATAATCTTGTTTTTAGTTTTTCGGCTTCGGTTTCGGTTTCGGTTTCGTTTTGCTACCGTGTTTGGGTTGTTTGGGTAGGACATATGATCTGAGTAGGGTGTTGAGTGCATGTGTATATAAAGAGTCTAAGACCATGTAAAGAAGTGGTGAGTTGAGAAACAATAAACAAAACACAAAAAGAGGAGCGGCGTAGCTCCTGAAACAATCGTATTGTCTCGGTATTATTTATCTGGCAAGAAAGAAGTGCAGGCGGGGTGCTGCTGGTAGCATCATCATGTGAAAAGAAGAAGGCGGAGGCACTCTGTTCCATCAAGCAAGGAAGCACAACGTACACGTGATGTCAAAAGGAGCAGAGGTGCTGCACTGCTCACAGGGAGTCACGTCGGTGACAGGTCCCACTGAAGCATCACGTTGGGGAGAGGACTAGCGTCTCGCGAAGGAAAGTAGAGTAGTTCGTTTCTCTCTGGATCGTGTGCAGATACAGTGCAAGGAGCAAGGAAAATTCCAACAGTTGGTATCAGAGCGTTCTAATTTTGGTGGTACCTGAAGATCATTGGCGACAAGGCGAAGGCACGTGATGGACCATTCTCCCTCCTATATCCTGTCCTGATGACCGACAATTACCCGATGTGGGCAATGAAGATGAAGGCAAATATGCGCGCCCAGGGAGTCTGGGGTGCAGTCGATCCAAAGGCGAAGGACAAGGAGGTGGACGACAAGGTGGACCAGACGGCTTTGGCCATCATCTACCAGGCAGTGCCAAACTCCATGATGTGATAGCTCATCGGCAAGGAGACGACACGTGAGGCGTGAGCGACGCTTCAGAAGATGCATGAGGGAGTTGATTGCATGAAGGAGGTGTGACTCCAGAATTTGTACACTGAGTTCGAGAATCTCCAGATGGGAGAAACCCAGTCGGTGGACGAGTTCGTCGGCAAGCTGACTTCACTATACAATCAGATTGTCTCTCTCGACGACAAGATGGAGGAATCTGTGGCAGTGAAGACATACCTGCGTGTCTTACTAGAAAAGTTCGTATCTTTTGTCACCATACTCATGTACTCCTCGGATCTGGAGACAAAGAAGATCTAGGAGATCACCGGTTCCCTCAAGGCGCATGAGGAACTACTGAGGGCGTATCAGTCTCGTAACGAGCAAAGGTATCAGTCCCGTAACGAGCAGGCGTTGTTGTTAAGGGGGGGGGGACAAGAAGCGGTGGCAGATAGTTTTTACAAAGAATCATCGAAGGAGGACGGTCGTGACTCGTCAAGAAGCCACGGCGTGGGCGGGCATGGCGCGGGCGAGAGGAGAACTTGGAGATTAGGCTAGGCAAGATGATGGTGACAGATCCCGTGACAAGTCACATATCAAGTGTTTTAAATATGATAAATATGGTCACTACGCGTCGGAGAGCCGCAGCCACATAAAGTGCTTCAACTGCGACAAATATGGGCACTATGCTTCGGATTCCCAAAACAAGAAGAAGAATGAGGAGGTAAACCTAACCCGAGCCAGCGAAGACGACTAGCTGACCCTGCTTTTCTCCTTATGTGTCAACGAGATGTCGGTCGTGCTGATGTTGAACGAGAAGAACGTAGTTCCTAAACTACGCGCAGAGGGAGGCAACCATGATCATTTTGATGAGTGGTACTTGGACAATGGAGCAAGCAATCACATGACGGGAGATCGCTCTATGTTCCATGAGCTTGATGAGAAGATTTCCAGGAAAATCAAATTTGGCGACGGCTCCACGGTGCAAATAAGAGACAAAGGATCAATGCTATTTCAATACAAGAACGACAATAAGAGGATGATGACTGAAATCTATAAAATACCAAGTCTGTGTAACAACATACTCAGTCTCGTGCAGTTGGCGGAACGGGGGTGCAGGGTGGAGCTACAGGATAAGTTCTTGCGTGTCTATGACAAGAACAAAGATCTGTTGATGAAAGTGAAAAGATCCTCGAACCAGTTGTACAAATTTTTTCTAAAACTTGTAAACCGGTTTGTGTGAAGGATAATCTGGAGGAGCCAGAGTGGAACTTAGGTATCGAACCAGAACATGGTGGGACCCAGGAGTGGCACGCAGTTAGCGCAGGAGGCGCAGCAGACGGAGCCTTGAGAGGTCCAAACGACGCGCAGTAAGGCACGCATGACACTGGAGGGGGCGGTGAGTCCTACACATATGAAGGGCGCGAAGTACACAAAGTTGACACATGAGGAAGAGGCGTTGTAGCCTCGGCTAAGATGTACGCGGGGGAAGTGGGCAGACTTGGTCCAAGAGAAGAATGAGAGGCTCAGGTAATGGCGAAGCCCAGGCGGACGTGGGAGCAGGTGCTCCAGCCCAGGCGGGCGTGCAAGGAAGGACGAGTTCAGTCCAAGTGCGAGGCGCGGCAAGCGTTGGTTTATGCATAACTTAGGATGAAGCAAGCGTAGGCGGTAGGGCGATATCGGCCCAGGAAGGAATGGTGCACGGGAGTGCAGGTAAAAGATGAAGACTTGGAAGTTCAAATGTGTGAGAAGATTGGCATGATCAAGATGAAGAAACAAGATTAATGGGGTGATTGATAGATATAATCTTGATTTTAGTTTTTTGTTTCCGGTTTCATTTTGTTACTGTGTCCGGTTAGGACATATAATCTGAGTAGGGTGTTGAGTGCATGTGTATATAAAGAGCCTAAGGCCATGTAAAGAAGTGGTGAGTTGAGAAGCAATAAACAAAACACAAAAAGAGGAGCGGCGTAGCTCCTGACACAATCGTATTGTCTCGGTGTTATTTATCTATCAAGAAAGAAGTGCAGGCGTGGTGCTGCTGGTAGCATCATCACGTGAAAAGAAGAAAGGGGAGGCACTCTGTTCCATCAAGCAAGGAAGCACAGCACGTGATGTCAAAAGGAGCGAGAGCGTCTTTGCCGCTTCTGCGCGAGTCACGTCGGTGCAGGTCCCACTGAAGCATCACATTAGGGATAGAACTAGCGTCTCACAGAGGTAAGCTGAGCAGTTCATTTCTCTCTGGAACATGTGCTTATTGTCGAACCCAGGAACGAAGGATCCCGAATTCACTGCGTTTACACAATACACAGTCTCACAAGCAGTGTTATCACAATCATATCAAGCGTTTTATTAATAAAGAACAGAGTTTATTACAAAATAGGCATGAGGCCAAATAACAAAGCATAGCGGAAGCAAATAGGTAGTAGGCCACACGATGCGCCACAGGCAATCGTCTAGAGGCGTAGCCTAAACATCTGGGTCCTCACCGTCTGGATAGTAGTCTTCTCCTGAATAATAATATTAAGTAAGGATGAGCACAACTACCGTACTCGTAAATTACACCCAATACAGAATTTAGAATGCATGCATAAGTAAACCAAGGAAGGTTATAAGGGTTTATTTGCATAAATCAACATTTAAAATTTTAAATAATCATACTAAGTTTCAAGGCATATTTTTAATCCATAGCTTAAAATCAGATTTTTAATTGATAATTTTATAGTGGATAGCTAGCTTAAAATCAAATTTTTTAATTGATAATTTTATAGTGGATAGCCTCCATATGAAACATGGTGATGGATATCCTCCTATCACATGGCTAACCGCCCAATTTTACCACAAGGATTAACCATCCTAAAAACATGTACAAAATCATTTTTAAAATAAAAAACAATATCAAACTTAGATTGGCTTTCCTCAGCATGTCTATGACCGTGGACACGGCTATTCCAAAATGGCACAGCTAACAATGGAATATTACAAATTATTCAGCCTAGCCTGTCCCATTCCAGGCTTGCGGTAGTACGGTGGAGCTTTGCAAGTTGCGGCTCGAAGACTTGTGCTTAACTGATTTGGGTGACTTCCAAAATAACCCATCGGCCTCAATCCTACCCGGATTGAGCCCGTGCATAAACCTGCACCCACCATGCATTCATTCCGCCCAAGTCCAAACCCATTTTTCACTTTTATTTTTCAAAAACAATTGCAAAAATCTACCATGACAAAATAATGTCATAGACTTTTAATCAATATTTGCTGTTTTGGTTAAAATTCCCCAAAATCAAATATTTGTGATCTAAGCAATGTCTAAGCACATTTGTATTTTCAAATATTATTTGACTAAGGTGACAAGGGAATGATGATTCAACATTCAAATTTTGCTATACAAGGGAATTGGATTAACTAGACATTAAAACATGAATTTAAAATAACTGTATAAAATTATGCATGCAATAATAATTTAAAATAGAATTAAATAATTTGAAATACTGGGATCAAAATGATCAATGGTGTAACTTGCCTTGCTCAAACGGGAGGAGGAGGAGGTGGTGGTGGAGTCATCGGCGCCGTACGAGGACTTCCGGGAGTCGATGGTGGCAATGGTGGTGGAGAAGGAGATGTACGCGTGGGAGGACCTGAACGCGCTGCTCCACCGGTTCCTGTCGCTCAACTCGCCGCGCCACCACCCGCTCATCCTCCACGCCTTCGCCGACCTTTGGGCCCCGCACGGCAGCCTCTTCTCCCCTCCCTCGCCGTGCCTCGGCCTCTGACCTGGGTGACCTCATGCATCGTCCACCCATCCCCACCACCACCTAGCTTATACTCCATTGACGTAGGCATAGCTGCAAAGCTAGCTTAATTAGTCTCGCCGGGATCGGGAATATTGTAATGCAGGTCCCGAGGAGCAACCTAGTTGCTAGATACTCCATGCTGCTAGTACTACTACCAGTCTACCACTGATCGGTGTAACGATGCCGTGCGTGCGCAAAGGCAAACGTGCATGTGATGTGATGGCACCTACGTACTACTGTGCTGCTCGTCTATGCGGCTGTGCTGCAGTGCTAGCTACTACTGCCGACATCGATCGTGATGGATCCTCCTGATATATATATAATCTTGTTTTTAGTTTTTCATTTTCGGTTTCGGTTTCGTTTTGCTACCGTGTTTGGGTTGTTTGGGTAGGACATATAATCTGAGTAGGGTGCTGAGTGCATGTGTATATAAAGAGTCTAAGACCATGTAAAGAAGTGGTGAGTTGAGAAACAATAAACAAAACACAAAAAGAGGAGCGGCGTAGCTCCTGACACAATCGTATTGTCTCGGTGTTATTTATCTGACAAGAAAAAAGTGCAGGCGGGGTGCTACTGGTAGCATCATCACGTGAAAAGAAGAAGGCGGAGGCACTCTGACAGGTCCCACTGAAGCATCACGTTGGGGAGAGGACTAGCGTCTCGCGAAGGAAAGTCGAGTAGTTCGTTTCTCTCTGGATCGTGTGCAGATATAGTGCAAGGAGCAAGGAAAATTCAAACAGTTGGTATCAGAGCGTTCTAATCTTGGTGGTACCTGAAGATCATTGGCGACAAGGCGAAGGCACGTGATGGACCATTCTCCCTCCTATATCCTGTCCTGATGACCGACAATTACCCGATGTGGGCAATGAAGATGAAGGCAAATATGCGCGCTCAGGGAGTCTGGGGTGCAGTCGATCCGAAGGCGAAGGACAAGGAGGTGGACGACAAGGTGGACCAGACGGCTTTGGCCATCATCTACCAGGCAGTGCCAAACTCCATGATGTGACAGCTCATCAGCAAGGAGACGACACGTGAGGCGTGGGTGACGCTTCAGAAGATGCATGAGGGAGTTGATTGCATGAAGGAGGTGTGACTCCAGAATTTGTACACTGAGTTCGAGAATCTCCAGATGGGAGAAACCCAGTCGGTGGACGAGTTCGTCGGCAAGCTGACTTCACTATACAATCAGATTGTCTCTCTCGACGACAAGATGGAGGAATCTGTGGTAGTGAAAACATACCTGCGTGTCTTACTAGAAAAGTTCGTATCTTTTGTCACCACACTCATGTACTCCTCGGATCTGGAGACAAAGAAGATCTAGGAGATCATCGGTTCCCTCAAGACGCATGAGGAACTACTGAGGGGGTATCAGTCTCGTAACGAGCAAAGGTATAAGTCCCGTAACGAGCAGGCGTTGTTGTTAAAGGGGGGGTACAAGAAGCGGTGGCAGATAGTTTTTACAAAGAATCATCGGAGGAGGACGATCGTGACTCGTCAAGAAGCCACGAGCGTGGACGCGGGCGTGAGCGAGGCAGCAGAGGAGAACTTGGACATTAGGCTAGGCAAGATGATGGTGACAGATCCTGTGACAAATCACATATCAAGTGTTTTAAATATGATAAATATGGTCACTACGGGTCGGAGAGCCGCAGCCATATAAAGTGCTTTAACTGCGACAAATATGGGCACTATGCTTTGGATTCCCGAAACAAGAAGAAGAATGAGGAGGTAAACCTCACCCGAGCCAGCGAAGACGACTAGCTGACCCTGCTTTTCTCCTTATGTGTCAACGAGACGTCGGTCGTGCTGATGTTGAACGAGGAGAACGTAGTTCCTAAACTACACGCAGAGGGAGGCAACCATGATCATTTTGATGAGTGGTACTTGGACAATGGAGCAGGCAATCACATGACGGGAGATCGCTCCATGTTCCATGAGCTTGATGAGAAGATTTTAGGGAAAATCAAGTTTGGCGACGGCTCCACGGTGCAAATAAGAGACAAAGGATCAATGCTATTTCAATACAAGAACGACAATAAGAGGATGATGACTGAAATCTATAAAATACCAAGTCTGTGTAACAACATACTCAGTCTCGGACAGTTGGCGGAACGGGGGTGCAGGGTGGAGCTACAGGATAAGTTCTTGCGTGTCTATGACAAGAACAAAGATCTGTTGATGAAAGTGAAAAGATCCTCGAACCAGTTGTACAAAATTTTTCTAAAACTTGTAAACCGGTTTGTGTGAAGGATAATCTGGAGGAGTCAGAGTGGAACTTAGGTATCGAACCAGAACATGGTGGGACCCAGGAGTGGCACGCAGTTAGCGCAGGAGGTGCAGCAGACGGAGCCTTGAGAGGTCCAAACGACGCGCAGCAAGGCACGCATGGTACAAGAGGGGGCGGTGAGTCCTACACATATGAAGGGCACAAAGTACACAAAGTTGACACAGGAGGAAGAGGCGTTGTAGCCTCGGCTAAGATGTACGCGGGGAAGTGGGCAGACTTGGTCCAAGAGAAGAATGAGAGGCTCAGGTAATGGCGAAGCCCAGGCGGACGTGGGAGCAGGTGCTCCAGCCCAGGCGGGCGTGCAAGGAAGGACGAGTTCAGTCCAAGTGCGAGGCGCGGCAAGCGTTGGTTTGTGCATAACTCAGGATGAAGCAAGCGTAGGCGGTAGGGCGATATCGACCCAGGAAGGAATGGTGCACGGGAGTGCAGGTAAAAGATGAAGACTTGTAAGTTCAAATATGTGAGAAGATTGGCATGATCAAGATGAATAAACAAGATTAACGGGATGATTGATAGATATAATCTTTATTTTAGTTTTTTTGTTTCTGGTTTCATTTTGTTACTGTGTCCGGTTAGGACATATAATCTGAGTAGGGTGTTGAGTGCATGTGTATATAAAGAGCCTAAGGCCATGTAAATAAGTGGTGAGTTGAGAAGCAATAAACAAAACACAAAAAGAGGAGCGGCGTAGCTCCTGACACAATCGTATTGTCTCGGTGTTATTTATCTAGCAAGAAAGAAGTGCAGGCGGGGTGCTGCTGGTAGCATCATCACGTGAAAAGAAGAAGGCGGAGGCACTCTGTTCCATCAAGCAAGGAAGCACAGCACGTGATGTCAAAAGGAGCAGAGGTGCTGCACTGCTCACAGGGAGTCACGTCGGTGGCAGGTCCCACTGAAGGATCACATTAGGGATAGAACTAGCGTCTCACAGAGGTAAGCTGAGCAGTTCATTTCTCTCTGGAACATGTGCATATTGTCGAACCCAGGAACGAAGGATCCCGAATTCACTGCGTTTACACAATACATAGTCTCACAAACAGTGTTATCACAATCATATCAAGCGTTTTATTAATAAAGAACAGAGTTTATTACAAAATAGGCATGAGGCCAAATAACAAAGCATAGAGGAAGCAAATAGGTAGTAGGCCACACGATGCGCCATATGCAATCATCTAGAGGCGTAGCCTAAACATCTGGGTCCTCACCGTCTGGATAGTAGTCTTCTCCTGAATAATAATATTAAGTAAGGATGAGCACAACTACTGTACTCGTAAATTACACCCAATACAGAATTTAGAATGCATGCATAAGTAAACCAAGGAAGGTTATAAGGGTTTATTTGCATAAATTAGCATTTAAAATTTTAAATAATCATACTAAGTTTCAAGACATATTTTTAATCCATAGCTTAAAATTAGATTTTTAATTGATAATTTTATAGTGGATAGCCAGCTTAAAATCAGATTTTTAATTGATAATTTTATAGTGGATAGCCTCCATATGAAACATGGTGATGGATATCCTCCTATCACATGGCTAACCGCCCAATTTTACCACAAGGATTAACCATCCTAAAAATATGTACAAAATCATTTTTAAAATAAAAAACAATATCAAACTTAGATTGGCTTTCCTCAGCATGTCTATGACCGTGGACACGGCTATTCGAATAGTTTTACACTCTGTAGAGGTTATACAACTTACCCACAAGAGATAATAAACTTTTAATGTTCGTCTGACACAATTCCGTAGGTGTGCGACTAAGTGATTATCACGAGGCCTTTACAATGCGTCATTCTAAATTAGTCATGCCCGCTAAGGTTTCACATCCTTTGTATTAACCATCGGCTAGAAGTCCCCTCTTGCGCCGCTAAGGTTTCACTTCCATTGGGTTAACCACCCGCCGGAAACCCCCTCTTGCGCCAAGTGGAAATATTGTCTAACCGACATCCACACACCAAAATGGCACAGCTAACAATGGAACGTTGCAAATTATTCAGCCTAGCCTGTCCCATTCCAAGCTTGTGGTAGTACGGTGGAGCTTTGCAAGATGCGACTCGAAGACTTGTGCTTAACTGATTTGGGTGACTTCCAAAATAACCCCTCGGCCTCAATCCTACCCGGATTGAGCCTGTGCATAAACCTGCACCCACCATGCATTCATTCCGCCCAAGTCCAAACCCATTTTTCACTTTTATTTTTCAAAGACAATTGCAAAAATCTACCATAACAAAATAATGTCATAGGCTTTTAATCAATATTTGCTGTTTTGGCTAAAATTCTCCAAAATCAAAAATTTGTGATCTAAGCAATGTCTAAGCATATTTGTATTTTCAAATCTTATTTGACTAAGGTGACAAGGGAATGATGATTCAACATTCAAATTTTGCTACATAAGGGAATTGGATTAACTAGACATTAAAACAGGAATTTAAAATAACTGTATAAAATTATGCATGCAATAATAATTTAAAATAGAATTAAATAATTTGAAATACTGGGGTCAAAATGATCAATGGTGTAACTTGCCTTGCTCAAACTCTTGGTATTCTACTTCTTCAACAGGGTCGAACTCTCCGGAGTCGTCAAAGTCTATACGCGTAAAATAAGCTAAATTCAAATGAAATACAAATAAATTCAAATGGATATTCAAATTAACTCCAAATGAAATAATTTTGGTTTAGTTAGCTAAATCTTAATTTTATACAAATTTAGAACTTTGATTCACCTAAATCGGAGTTCGTATGAAGAAATACGAGCTCCTGAAAGTTTTAAATCGAAATTAAATCCTAATTTTTAGAAATTCCGAATTTCCCAAATTATTTTTCTAAAGAAAAATTGATTTATTGCGTCAACACATGGACCTGAGCTGCTGACATGTGGGCCCCACAGTCATGGACTGGGTCCACGGGAAGCACGCGAGTCCACGGTGGACTTGGCTCACAGCACAGTACGAAGGGGGAAAAACGCTGGCGCGGCTCGCCACGCTGGCGCCACGCATGCAAATGTGCTGAGGTGGCACCGAGATGGAGTTGACGCAGCCGAGCCACGTCGGCCCGAGGACAGCAGTGCTCCGGTGTCGGCGTCGGCGGCGCTACGCTGCTCGGCGAGGTGTGTGGAGATTCGCAAAAGAGAGGGGGCGAGATGCTGAACCTAGTGCGCTACCTTGCTGCGGAGGGACACGGCGGAATGGTCATCGGCGATGGGGAGGAGCGACGGCGAGGTTCGATCGACGGTGGCGACGCAGCTCCGGCGGTCTCCTGGCGAAGCGAAGGGGCGCACGAGGGTCGCAGCGACGAGGTGATGCTGAGGGTGTGGTCGAGGTGGTCGGAGGAGACTGGACGGCACCGGAATCGGAGAAGAATGAGGCTTCGGCTGGCGGCGAGAAAACTCAAAGTGCGGGCGCACGAGAGCGATTGGGGTGAGGAGAGCTGGGGCGCTGGAGTGAGTGGAGAGAGGCGCTCCTGGTGCTCCCTTTTATAGGGCGAGGGGAGGTCGGAAGGTGGAGATCGTGCGCGGAGGTCACGGCGGTGGCGGCGAACAGTCGACATGAATGCATACGATCAAAGGATGAAACGGCCGGGATGAGTGCATAGGTTACTACTGAATTGCATTAGCATGATTTCTCGCTTTATACTGACCCACCAATATCTTTCCTCCAGATCTTGGTACATCTTGGTTCTTCCGGGATGAATGGAGTTAGGTGATTCATGAGCTTCTTTCAGAATCAGTTGTCTTGTTTCCTGATGGTTGGGTACACAGATGCGGTTACCAAACCATACTGTACCTTGCTCATCCTCAGAAAATCCTGGGGCTTTACCTCTTCTCATGTTCTGCTTTATCTCCTTGATGTCTTCGTATTCTAGTTGTTTCTCTCTTATCTAACTCTGTATGGTTGGTTGGACTTCCAATGCGTTGACATAGCCTTGGCTAACAATTTCCAGGTTCAGTTGCTTCAGTTCTTCATATAGCTCTGGCTGATTTTTTTGAACTAACACAGTGTTGCAGTATGCCTTCCTACTCAGGGCATCTGCCATGACGTTTGCTTTGCCCGGGTGATAATGGATTCCAAGGTCATAGTCCTTTATCAGCTCTAGCAATCTTCTTTGCTGGAGATTAAGTTCTTATTGGGTGAAAATGTATTTCAGACTCTTATGATCTGTGAAAATCTCACAGCGGTTACCAATGAGATAATGCCGCTAGATTTTCAAAGCATGCACAATTGCTGCTAACTCTAGATCATGAGTTGGATAATTTCCTTCATGTGGCCTCAACTGACAAGAAACAAAGGCATGAGCCGTGGGTACATAAAGCACTCAGCAAGCCGTAGCGAAATGTATGCAAATAGTATTCATATAAGGCTTACCAAATGTTAGTTGTATGGTTCTTTTGTAGAAAGCAGTATTTACGATCAATACAATAAATAGATTGAAATGTGTATTTGAAAAGAATATTAAATAAGTTAACAATTGCTTTGAAACAACCAGTGAACTACCCATTCACTTCCCAACCAAACCAATGATAAGTAAATCCCCAATTCACCAATCGACAAACCACCAAGTGAATTACCCATTCACCAAACAAATGTTATATTCAACAAGTGAACTTCTCATTCACACTCCGACACATTTTATGAAGAAACTCTATCTCTCGTGTGAAATCCCCGAGCACGTCCATAACCGCGGACACGTCTATTTGAATAGTTTTACACTCTGCAGAGGTTATAAAGCTTGACCCACAAGACACAACTTCTCTAGTTTGTTTGGCATCCGTCCGGCATTCACCGCACCGCAAATGTGCCGAGGTGGCACCGAGATGGAGCCGACGCGGCCGAGCCACGTCGGCCGAGGCGGCAATGCTCGAGTCGGCGCGGCGGCGCTATCTTTGCTTTCGGCGAGGTGTGTGGAGATTCGCAAAGAGAGGCGAGATCTTGAACCTCTTGTGCTACCTTGCTGCGGAGGACACAGTGGAATGGTCGTTAGCGATGGGAGGAGCGGCGGTGAGGTTGGTCGGCGGTGGCGGCGCGCTCGGCGATCTCTGGCGCGGCGAAGGCGCCACGAGTCGCGGCGACGAGCGTCTTGAGGTGTGGTCGAGGTGGTCGGAGGCCGGGCGACAGGAATCGGAGAAGAATGAGGCTTGGTGGCGCGAAAACTCAAAGTGCGGCGCCACGAGATCGATTAGGGTGAGGAGAGGCTGGGCGCTGGAGTGAGTGGGAGAAGCGCTCTGGTGCTCCCTTTTATAGAGGCGAGGGAGGTCGGAAGGTGGAGATCGTCTTGCGGAGGTCACGCATGACGGCGAGCAGTCGACATGAATGCATACGATCAAAGGATGAAACGGCCGGGATGAGTGCATAGGTTACTACTGAATTGCATTAGCATGATTTCTCGCTTTATACTGACCCACCAATATCTTTCCTCCAGATCTTGGTACATCTTGGTTCTTCCGGGATGAATGGAGTTAGGTGATTCATGAGCTTCTTTCAGAATCAGTTGTCTTGTTTCCTGATGGTTGGGTACACAGATGCGGTTACCAAACCATACTGTACCTTGCTCATCCTCAGAAAATCCTGGGGCTTTACCTCTTCTCATGTTCTGCTTTATCTCCTTGATGTCTTCGTATTCTAGTTGTTTCTCTCTTAACTGACTCTGTATGGTTGGTTGGACTTCCAATACGTTAACATAGCCTTGGCTGACAATTTTCAGGTTCAGGTGCTTCAGTTCTTCATATAGCTCTGGCTAGATTTTCAAAGCATGCACAATTGCTGCTAACTCTAGATCATGAGTTGGATAATTTCCTTCATGTGGCCTTAACTGACGAGAAACAAAGGCATAAGCCGTGGGTACATAAAGCACTCAGCAAGCCGTAGGGAAATGTATGCAAATAGTATTCATATAAGGCTTACCCAAGGTTAGCTGTATGGTTCTTTTATAGAAAGCAGCATTTTCGATAAATACAATAAATAGATTGAAATGTGTATTTGAAAAGAATATTAAATAAGTTAACAATTGCTTTGAAACAACCAGTAAACTACCCATTCACTTCCCAACCAAACCAATGATAAGTAAATCCCCAATTCACCAATCGATAAACCACCAAGTGAATTACCCATTCACCAAACAAATGTTATATTCAACAAGTGAACTTCTCATTCACACTCCGACACATTTTATGAAGAAACTCTATCTCTCGTGTGAAATCCCCGAGCACGTCCATAACCGCGGACACGGCTATTTGAATAGTTTTACACTCTGCAGATGTTATAAAGCTTGACCCACAAGACACAACTTCTCTAGTTTGTTTGGCATCCGTCGGTACCACTGCTCACTACTGTAATACCCTGGAAATCGAATCGGTAAATCACAGAGGGGGGTGCCCACCCCCCAAAACCCTAGTGCCCCACCACTTTTCCCCCTTTCCTCCCCCTAGCAGCCGCCGGCTCTCCCCACCCTCCCCCTGCGCCATAGTGGTTCGTCAGATTTGGGTAAGTTCCGTATATTTTTTGATCTGTCCACCTTTTAGAAAGTTGTAGCCCTTGATCTTAGCTTTCTTTTGGCACCGAGATCATCTGATTTGGAGTTATGGTTTAGGAGATATGTCCATTTTTGTACGACTATACAGGAAGGCTAACGAGATTTGGCAGTCTGCATGTTTAGTCATATTGTATTTTTTTGAGCCCGAATCTGAAGAGCCACCTAAAACAAAAGTTGTAGCCATTCCAGTAAGCTTTCAGGATGGATAAAGAATATATTTTTTAGAGGTGTTAATAAAAAGTTATTGAATTTTTACCGTCGCTGTTGTCTGATTGTCAGACTGAGGGAACAGCAAACTTCGTCAGAACATTGGGATTATTAGAAGGCTGAATGAGGAGTCTTACCCAACTAGGTTATTGTAGTCTGTTTAATAATATTTCCAAATTGATAAAGATCATCTCAATTGGATCTGTATAGTGAAAGTTATGCCATGATGTTTACTGCTGTGCTGTATTCTGGACAGATGTCTATCAATAGTTTTCAACGGTTCTTTAGACCACTAGTTTGGCCGAATCAAAGAACCCCACCTACTAGAGTTTTGTAGCCTGTTACGTTAAGAATATTTGAGCACTGGTTTCAAGTCATTCGGAGTTACATATATTTAATTACAATTTTTCTCGTACTGCTGTCCTGGGAAGCATTATGCTAGGATCAGGGAAATTTGGGTAGAACCTCTCTTTGAGTCATAGGTCTTGAGGAGTTGGATTAAGGAGTGTAAACGGAGTCCATCATTCATCGTATTTATTGTTACCGCTATGCTTGTTTAGGAGGCGGAGTTCCAGAGTAGAGACACCAATTTTGCTTCCTTGTGTGCCGTAGCGGGAAAGAAAGAAACAGGCAAGTGCACCTATAATGTGGTTGTTATGTGATTGTTCTATATGATGAATCATGGTAACATATGCTTGTTCGATGTACTAATTTAGGGTGATATGTATTTGTTCATGATGGCTAGATTATTAAAATTCGATTACTGTCATTTTATTGTTCATCATGTGCACTCATGAATGCAAGTTGTGGACTTGCGACACCGCGGAGTGGGTGGTGATTATAAGACCCACCATTCCAAAGTGATCATTGTGGATCCCGGTTGACTTGTTCTCAAGCGGGCTTTGGATCCCAGCGTGTTGTAGAAAGCGGGCATAAGTGAACACCGACGGGTGTTCACTCGCTATACCGGTATGAGCAAAAGAGAAGAGCATGTGCATTCATTCATTCATTCATTCATATGTTGATTTGATTCATGATGTTGATACACTGTTGGATAATGAATGATTTTGTTATGTTTTGTATCATTGCACTTCTGAGTCTTGGACTCACCCTTGCCGTGTGTTGTTTTTAGGTACATCGTTTGTGGGCGGCATGCATGGGCGGGAGTAGAAATTATTATGGTTGCACACTGGCACGAATAAAGTTGAACAAAACATTTAAGTCATACCTTCAATTTTGAAATGTCTTATGTGAGGCTTATTTCTTTACGTCCTATGTTGTAGTCAACCTACTTTTGAGATTGATAGCGTTTTATAGTTGTTTCTTTCATGAACATGTTTAAATGCAGCGTTTGGATATTTGCTTATTATTGTTGTTATTTGCGCGATTGTCCAGATAGTTCGATTTACAAAGGAGACTCTGCCGAAATTTATTGTAGTGTCTTAGATTTGTATTTGTTATATTATTATTTTAGTAGCATTCCAGGCTCATGTTGGGCTGGGGTGTTACAACTACCTTAGGTAAGCAATCTAGAGCGCGTGACAAGGCCTTTACAAAGCACCTTCTTAATCCAGTTCTACCCACTAAGGTTTCAACACTGAATGTCTAACCGACCAGACAGGGCCCCCCTCTTGTGTCATAGTGAGTACATTCCCTGTAACTCACACTTCCAAGATAGAAATGAAATTAAGGCATTGCTAATTAATCAATCAGGTCTCGCCAATACATGACATATGGTGGTACGGTTAAGGCCCAGTTCAATGGTGTACAAGATTAAGTCCTTGACAAGTTACTCAGACGATCTTACCACAACCCACAACGTGCTAACCACACCCTTAATCCACCATCCACTCGCCTAAGTGAAAACCATTTTGTTTAGCCAATGACATCCCATGTCATAGTACTCAAATTTTAACAACAGTGGCTAACCACCACAATTCCATATATCATTAAATCAAGATTAATCATTATGACACATGTTATAAATATACCCATATTGGTGATACAAATATGTCCAACTAAAATTATCCATGCTAGGGTGACAAATAATTCATGGCATTCGAATAATCAAAGGAAGCATAATGACAACAGGTGATAGCTAATCCCAAAACAGTTGATATAAAGATAGCATGCATTTGTATAAAACAATATACTTTTAAAATCATAGGTTCAATATATATGATCAAAGGACTACGGCTTGCCTTGGAATAGATCCTAGTACTTGTCTTGATCTTGATGTACTCCTCCATGCTTAAAATTCCCCGAAGTAGCAACGTCTACTCGCAAACAAAGCAATAAATAAATAAATAAATACAAAACAGAGATAAAAGCAACTCCAAAAATTAAATAAAAATTTAGATAAATAGATCTTGAATTTAGATGAATTTAGAAATTTGGATGGGCTCAAACGGAGTTCGGATGCAAAACATATGGGCTCTAGAAGATTGAAATCACATGAAATAATGAAAATAATAATTTCAGGATTTACTGAATTGTTTTACTAAAGGAAAAGGGGATTATGATGTCAGCTGACATCAGCAGAGTAAATTTTTAGGTGAAGGAATTCAATCTGACAGGTGGGTCCCACTCGTTGGCGAGATGGTTCACCCTGGACCAAGTCCACCGAGACTCTAGATCTGGGCTGAGATGGAAGTGCCACGCGTGTGTTGACGAGGACGCCACACAAGCAAAGATGATGAGGTGGTGCTGATGTGGAGGATGAGTTGGCTACCAGGTCAGCAAGAGGGAGAAAAACACAAAGAGCAAAGCACAGCTCCGGCCGGCGGCAAGACGACAGTGTCAACGGCGAGCGGCGGCTCCAGGAAAGTGGCAAAATGGGATCCTGCGAACACGGCGAAGCTCTAGGTGGTAGCGACGCGATGCTGGCGGTAGTGTATCGGTGGTGGTGACATTGGCGGCGAAGGAGATCACGGTTGCGACGGCGATGGAAAGGGAGTTGCGTCTGATGGAAACGGACATGAGCATCGGCTCGGAGATGACATGAGGATCCCAGAGAGAGGCTCGGGAGGTCCAGAGGTTGACCACACCAGCGGCAATTCGAAGATGACCAGAGACGAGATAGAGGCTCGGTGGTGGCACTTCGGCCTCTCAGAGGTCAAATCAAAAGCAGAGATTAAATGAGAATATGCTTTGGTACAATATGACACGCAAGAAACGGCAAATTCCTCACCAGAGATGTAGATCGAAAAAGAGAGGCGGCGGCCGGTTTGATGATGAAAACAAAAACGGCGGTGATGGGGCCTTCGGGAGGAGATGATGAGAGCACCATGTAGCCGACGATGATGCGGTCTCAATGGCGAGGACGATGCGGGCGGAGGTGCACTGATGGCGATGAATTTGGCAGCGAAGGCTTCGGCGACCGTCTCGATTCTTCAGCGATTTCTGCGCAACGAGGACAAAACCGGAGCGGAGATGTTAGGGTTTTGAGAGAGGAGGCATGGGCGAAGAAATTGACGCGAGGAGGCGGCCTTATATAGCGGCGGAAAGGAGAAGTTTGGGAGAAGCACGACGACGGAAATGTGCGGGTGAGGGGCTCCGAGTCCGGGACGGTTGGAGACGACGATGAGTTGGCACGACGACTGGGACCCATCCGGCAGGGAGACAAGAAGGCTGATGTTGGCTCGGCTGCTCGCGAAATGGGCCCAAAGCGAGAATAGGAATGGTCTGAAGGGAATAGGGGTAGGCTGAGGCGGGAGCTTCGACCCAAGAATAATCTGAGATTTAAAATACTTTTTTCTTTTTAAAAAATACAAAAAATTCAAATAGCAAATGAACTCAAAAAATTCTAGAAAATATATCCAAGCACATAGAATCCAAATAAAAATAAGTTTGATAATGGTTGATGTAGGAATTAATCATATTAAATTATTTTACTTTTGAAAGTCCATATTAAGCTTTCTAAACTACTTAAAAGATTTTTAAATTTCAGAAAAATTGGGATGTTACAAAACTTGAGCCTTGGATTGGCTTGAATTGGGGAAACTTCAGGGTATTTGGGAGAAATAGAGATGGGATTGGCAGCTAGATCTAGAAGATAGAAACTACCTCCTGATGGCTGGCTGCTATGGCATCAATGCCGACGAGGAGGAGGAGGAAGAGACCGATGACGAGGGACAGTCACCGCCGTTGAAGCTTCGGTGCCCACAGACTACCCATCAGCATGGTAATTTCAAGAACTAGATAACTACCAACAGATCCCATCTCCTCTCGCCACCAATACGGTCGCCCGGACAGGGAGAGGAGAGGAAGGGGTCCAGGGAGGGCCTAGTAGTCATGTCCTGATGCAAATGTTTTTTTGTTGTTGTCAAATTTCATTTTGAATGGAACCATGCAGATGGAGCGAAGCAGTGCCCCTCTGTGTAAGTGTTGGTAGTGATATGTCCTAAGAGGCAATCATGGAGACAATTATATCATGTCTATATTTATGAATTATAGAATAAATATTATTATATTCATTTGATGAATAATTATTTACAAAGATAAACAAGTATGTTACTTGTTGGTGAATCTCTTTATTTGTTGTATGATATCATTCTAGAATATCCCTAGTCAAATGTCACTGGTCGAGACATTAGTGACCTATAGATAGCACATGTATTGATTGATGACCATGTTCACCGATCATAGATATGAGGGTATTGAATCAATAGTATGAGCATATGTTAGAAAACATGATATTGGATCGACCCCCCACTTTGAGACACTATTGAGATTATTATTCTATGTGTCATCAGTTGGTCTCAAGCAATGATGATGTATAATCCTTAAACAAGATATCAACATAGTTTGCTACATGTGTAACAATACACTTACGGGTTAGCAAACGCCACTCCGTAATTGGATAGTTATAAATGTAGCTTTCGGGTATGCTATGAAACATACGGAGGGTTGTGACTTGTTGGATATGAGATTTGCCCTACCTAACATAAAAGGTGAATATCCCTAGGCCTCTCGATGTGCTCGAATAAAGGAAGTGTATGGTCGTGCCATATGTGATCGAAGAGTCAACCATATGAAGTTATCCATCATTAGATCGAGAAAAGATTGAACAATCCATGGATGGCATATATCTCACCTGGAGTTCGATCAGGTATCGTGAGGTAAAAGGAGAATATGTAAGCAGGTCGCTTAGTCCGGCCAGATTCGAACTAGTTGTATGGGGATACAGATCGGTCGTGAGTTGATCGTACATGATCACAAACTGGTTGATAAATTGGTCGTGTGGAGATATGGACTGGTCCTGAGTTGGTCGTACATGATCACAAACTGGTTGACGAACTGGTTGTAAGGTCTTACGAACTGGCCGTGACCAGATGCGAACTAGTCATAATGAGTTACAAACTGGTCGTGAGTGACAAGAATATGGTTGCAGATTATATTGCATAAAGTTTGTTCGATTTGATCTTTATGTGTATTTATGAGTGACAAGAAGTTTCCGGGTCACGACTGATTACGTATGAACCTAGAGGGTCACACACTTAATGAGTTGAAACAAACTAGTTTGGATAGGATCCGTTACGAGCTCTTTATAACGGAAGGCATGTGGCTTTTGGAATCAAGGTTGCACCGCCCACCGAAACATAGCCACCTGTTCCCCAGAAAGCCTTGTTGTGTGTGCTGGTGCTAGCACACCAGCGCACGGCGCTCCACATCTAGATGTGTGGATACCATAGAGCTGCTGCTACGCTGATTTAGGATCACTCGTTATGTACGTAGGGAACACGAGAGGTTGCGGGAGGAAAAGATCGACGACCAAAGACATTGAACGATCGACTACTTCTACCACATCGACGTAAATAATGTTGAACTGATTACTCTAACTCTTCTTCCACTGGATTACGCGTCTAACGGTTAAAATTTATTGTCTTTTCCTTACACAACCTCGTAATTTACATACTGAATTTTGAGTTGTGTGGTGCTTGTATCCCAACAAGTGTGCCAGCGAATATTCGGAACAAAACATAGTGGGACGGATGGAATTCAAGTGATATGACTAATGTTCACGTCAATCGATGTATGTGAAAACTGGGAGGGGGTACATGCATCGGGCTGACCCAAGAAAAATGGTGAGTTGGAAAGCTGGGAACACCACACAACAGCAGTGAACTATTTCAGGGCACAATTGCTGGCTGATGTGATGCCCTCTCATTCCTTTCCAGCTATGATCGGCTGCGAAAGGGCAAACGATAAAACTGGTCCACCGTTCCCAAGCTGGAGGTGGTCTGTGCCTTCGGCTAGAGGCTGGGAACACCACACGCCAGCAGTGAACTACAGTCTCTTGCAAGGCAGCAAGTTTAATTTCGCGTTGAACGCTGGATTGTTGTACTTACCTTGGATCACATCAATTAAAATATGCAGGTTGCACGAGAAAGACAGGTGATTAAATGCAAGCATGAGCGCGCCGTGATAAATCGATCGATCGATTGATCGAGCTAGCACCGTCCCCATCAGGTCCTCGTGAAATAACCTCCTGGTCCGTTGGTATGGAGCTTTCAGTATTGATGATGATAGCTAGCTCGTCCGCTCTCTCGATCATTAAGCATGTGATCACGTTGTATCCATGAATGCAACTTAATATCTAGAAGAACAACGTGCATGAATCGAAACATCTCGCGCTGGCTCGCCCACGTACTTATCCGAAAACTATAGCGGCATGTATGATGTACCGCATATTTGCACTGTTGGAGTTTTGAGTTTGGCCTATTCAATATTCTAATTAATTTCTAGAAGAATTTTAAAGGTTTACTCATGCATAATCAAAGATAGAAAGTTTAGTACTATATTGCTAGTCTAGGTGGGAGGAGATCAATATGTAAGGTGGAGTTGATCTTACCTAGTTGAAGCAAGCAAAGAAGAACACTCACTCGCTTGGCCGTGCCATGCCATCGCCTGTTCGCGTGAATGGTCTGGTGATTTTGTGTTCGGTTGGTTGTGAAGCCGCATCTTCTTTTTGCACTTCAAAACTATGCACACAAATTAAAAACTGGAAACTGAATACACTGTTTCAATTGGGGTTTTTATAGCGCACTTTAACTGTATTTAATATAGAGTTATTGCTCCAGTTTATTTCTTATGGCTGATTCTATTTGAACGTTGGGTCTCTCCTCTCATAAGGAGAGAATAGTGAGAAATCTCTCAGAAACATAACAGAATCAGAATCAATATCGTCTTGTTGCCTATTTCTTCTGTGATGCGCAATCCCAGTTTTTCATCCCTTTTTCGGTGTGCACCTACGTGGGGAGAGTAGTATCTCCGAAGCTAGCATCCCTCTTGGTCCTGCACAGGTTAGAGTGAATCAAGTTTTTGGGAAGCGTTCGCGTGACTGCTCACGATTTCTTCCTTCTACATCACCCGCTTCGCAGTCTTATCCGCACAGACTCTACCGCGATCTTTTCCGTAGCGATTCTATGTAAGTCGTGGTGATATCTTTAGATATGACTAGGCCTTACTTCCTAGAAATAAATTATGTCATGATGTTGATGCCTACTTCTGTTAGTAGTGTTCTTGTTCTAGGGTTTGACTCGTTGGCGCATATATATAAGATAGAAACATTTGAATTGATGATCATACTTCTGTTCATAGTTCCAAATATACCTAGTATATATGCTATTATTGCATCGATTATTATTTTAGAAATTAATCTAATCATGAAAATATGCATATATCTAACATGCCCCGTACTACTCCTCCTACATGATATAACGATTTAAGATCATGTTTACCTGTCCTTTGCTTTAATTAGCCTAGCCAGGCTAATTAAACTGCTTACTTAGGAGACACTGCTCTCGATCGCTTAATTACTCACGAGAGTATTACTCGGTGCATATGCGAGCTGAGCTCTACTCCCGGAGGCCGAAGCAACCAGCAACATCGTACTGACGAGCTCGCGCGAGTAGTGGCAACAAATTAATGCACCACTGCGCCAATAAAGCTGCACCACCAAGAGGCAAGAGCCCAAAGATGACAAGGGCAGCGCAAGCTCACAAAAGCAGAAGCCTGGACCACCGCGCCGCTCCAGCGCCGGGCGCCCTCTCAGCTGTGAAGCCGAACGGGATGCGTACGTTCTCCGTGCCGGCCGGCCCGTTGCCGCGCGCATCCCCTGTTTTTTCTGGGCAGACACACGAGAGAACGTAGCAGTAACGTGCGGCGCCGCCCGTACGCACGCCGGTTGCTTTGCTCATGGACACCGTGGCCGTTCTGGGGTCGCGTACATTATTGTTCATTTAATTGATCCGTCACCAATTAATTTGCCCTCACCCGTAGGATGGATGGGCGAGTACTTACTGCTCTGCGTACGCACGATTGTTCTTACTTCTGCACTAACCGCGCGAGGGAAATGGATCCTTTTTGTATTAGTGTGGGGGCAAATGAAGAAAAGTACGGTGTTTTGCGTTAGATATGTATCTCAACTGTACTTCGATCGAAATCTAGTGTCTTAAATCGATAACTATAACATTATCACTACAGTGATTTCTGAAACTGTAAAATTGAAACTGCGGCAACAATATTGCATGCCTGTACTGTGCAGTAAAACACGGGCAGGCAGACGACTCAGTTCCTTGTAGCTACAGGGCACCTCAGCATTGCTACCTATGATTCGGATCCCCGCGCGAGGACTTTCACCGTACTGATACTAATAGACGAGCCCTGTAAAAATATGATAATCTTGGCGGCCAATTTGCCAGTGACTGTTGGTAGAGTTCTGTATAATTTCTGAATTAAGAAACCATTTCTATGGAAACAAACCTTTTCCCCTGTCGAATATATACATCTGGTGGTACACTACAATTACCTAGCTAGGTTAATTTTTTTGGTTATAACTACATGCGTAAGGTACGTACGTACTGTACAATACCTGCAACGTACAGCCTCGTAATGTCCCTGCCCAGCCAATGACACACGGGCCCACAGGTGGGCCACTACGGGAACGGGGTTAGAGAGGAGCCGAGCGCCCTGGATTGCAGGCAGGGACCATGGGCCAAAAGATTTTTATGGAAGCTAGCGGTGCTGCCCATGTGCAAATCTATTTTTTTCGATTTGAAATAATAAAAAATAGCACATCTATAGCTCTATCGTGTTCCTTGTCCGCGAAAACCACCTACCACGATCCTCATGCACGGTAGGTTGCTTCCTGTTTGCGGCATGCCACCTATCGCGCTACCAGTTCGCGGTATGGATATATCTGCCCACGGCACCAACATGCACACATCATCCTGCCGTGGACTGGAAGCGCAGCATATGGCCTGCCGCGCATGGGGATCACGGTAGGTGACTTCTGTGGACAGGGAGTGCGGTAGGGGATACGTGTTACCTGACTAACGTGTTGTGATGCTATATATTTTTATCATTTCGGTCAGAGGGCTAGATTTGTTATTTCATTTCAAAAAGAAACTAAATGAGCTAAAAACACACTATCTAAATGGCTAAAGCTCTCAAACTATTCAAGGGGCTCGGACAAAAACGGCACAAGCAACCACACGATTGGCCACAGCTCTGGGTGGAGCAGACAAGCAGTTGCTCCCATCCACATGCGATTGGACACCAGAGCACCGGACGCTTAAAAGGGCGTTGCATGGAACAGTACCAGATTACCTGTACCCATGGGCGGAAGTAGTGTGGCCCACCCGGTGTCACAGGACATCGGTCCTCTTAAAAAAATAGTAAATATTATTGTGTATATATTATACGTGCACCTCCTAGTTCAAAAGCTGTGCACCCTGGTTCAGTCTAACCTCTAGTCTCTTGTAGTTTTTTGCGCATAAATTACTATTTAGTATAGTGTTATTTGAAAATTATATATGCTGTTATATGTATAGTAAAATAGTGAACTCCGGTTATTTTTATTCTAATTCCACCCCTGCCCTGTACCGTTTCTTTCACCTGAAAAGCTGAAACCCTGCGGGAAACGGGGTTTGCAACGTATACCGAGCCACATCTGGTGTGGCCCAAATGAACGTGGCGTAGACCGTAGGTTGTGTGTGCCGTAAATAAAAAGGCAGACCATATTTCAGAAGAAAAAGATTGCACACCTGGCTAGGTGCACAACGCCAGGATCACAACACAACAGAACAGAATGCCATTGGAGAGCCTAGTCTGGTGCACCCTGCACCTAGCTAGCTAGCTAGCTAGGTACCGGCCGGCCGATTCCAACCGGTGCGTACGTAGTAGCCTACTAACCTGTGGATGCTGCTGGGGCTGGGGTTCCGTTGTCGTATCAACGTCGACGCCTACCGATCGATCTCGACGGCACGTGCATGCCGGGACCATGACGAGCCGATAAGACGTCGTTCGCTGTGTGCGTACGAACGTGCAGCCCTAAGAAATGGCATGGGCTCGGTCTCGCCCGCCGATCAGGTCCAAACCTGCTCCGGCTGTGCATTCGTGTATGTGCGTATTCTCGCTGGGTGTCACATTTACTGTGAAGTAGTACTGTTTTACGTTGGTCGCATTGTTGCCATTGTTAGCTGTTACGTCTCTGCATGTTGTAGCAGCTACACTTTACAGTTAATACCAACTAGTGTGATCCAGGACACAGCGCCGAGTACGATCGAAGCATGTGCATGCGGCTCATGGACCAATCGAATTAGGCACGATCCATGAATTAACCAGGGCTAGCTAGCTGGTTGATTAATCTGGAACTACTACAGTTTACACGACAAAATCAATCGACACACACGCGCATGCACGTAGCACACGCAGTAGCACACAGAGCAGCGAGAGCTAGCCTGAGACTAATTTGATTTACCTCAGACCGAGAGAGACATGGCCGCCGCCGCTACTGCTCTCCAGCTAGCCCCCGACAAGCGTGAAGGAGGAGTGGCGGGAGGAGCAGGCTGAGGCGGAGGCGGCCATGGAGACGACCAGGTCGACGAACGCGGCGACGATGGAGGCGTGGGTGTCCTTGCCGTTGGCGCGGAGGTACCACCCCAGCATCTCCTCCAGCCAGTCCCAGTCGCCCACGCCGTGCGCGGCCACCATCTCCTCCATCGACACCCGAAAGTCCCGGTACGGGTCCGCCGACTCGAAGGCCACCGCCACGCCGCCGCCGAACAACACCGCCGCCTCATCGCCGTCGGTGGCGCGAGCGCGCGCCGGAGGCTTCTTCTCGAGGATGGAGCTGGAGGGCGCCCGGGGCTCAAAGAGAAGGCGGTCGGACCGGATGCCGCGGACGATGGCGTCAGCCATGTCTTCGGCCGCCGCAGAGGTATCAGACTCCGTGGAGAGGCTGTCCGACGCGCAGTCGTGGTGCATGCGCGCGGACGAGTTGGTGAAGGAGGACTCGGCGGAGTCGAGGAAGAGGGACGCGATGGTCTTGGCGGCCGCGGCGCGGCCGCTGCCGACGGTGAGCGGAAGGAACGTGTTCTTGGGTTCTTGCAAGAAGGCCACATCCATGCCGGTGGGGTGGCCGTCGGAGGGGGAGGTGACGACGGCGGGGTGTCTTTGGCCGAGTTGACGGTGTAGAACAGGGAGCTCAACGGTAGCTTCCTCACCATTGGCGTGGCAGTTGATGTGAAGTGGAGGAGCAGGAGAAGCAGCAGTAGGAGGAGAGGTAGACGGAGTAGTAGAAGAGGTTTGTGTGTGTGTGTGTGTGTTCGTCAGTGGTCTTTCAAACTGGGTGTTTGTTTGGGAGTAGAAGGTTTGTGCTAGTTCGGTTTTTGAAGGGACCTTGTGGGAGGGAAGAAGGGAAGACCGGAGGACAGGGCAAGGGGATTTTTGTGGCTACTTAGTTACGTGAATTAACTTATTTTAAGACTGTTATAAAAGTGGATATCATAGGATATACTCATAATCTTATAATGATGATACAATAGGCAATGGTGATGTAGGTTTGTTGAAATACGTGTTTTCCGCAAAAATCAGAACCTGTTAGGTCTCAAGTAGTTAGACCGGCCATGGTGGCGATTTGACATGCATTGGTCAGTGATTTAACCAACCATGTGTAGGGCTAAGGGCCGGCGATCAGACCGGACGTGGGTGGTGGTTTTGACCGGGCAAAACTTTCATGGAATTTTGGATTAGACAAAAAATAGAGGGTGTAAGAGATGGGGTTCTCCTACATTTGTTTTCATAATTTTTAGAGCTTTGAGTCAAAAATTTATATTCGTTTTAAATGTTTAGAGAGGTTTCGGATTTCCAGTAAGGAAATCTAGCTAAGTCCTTGTGCTAGCGGTTAGATCGGCTCATTGTGGCGATCGCCGGCCGTGGTCATGGTCGACTAGTTTTACCTCGCTCGTTGGCGACATGGTGGCGATATTCATAGGTTAGGTCAATTTCATCGGTTTCAGTGCATATGTGTTGCAAGATGCATGTTTTGACTAACGTTGGTCAAGTTGCAAAGAACTTGTTCTCGGAATCGATTTATTGGTCCGTTGTTGTGCAGGAGGAATAGAGATCAACGGCGAGGATGATCGGGACTAGGCTTGGAGAGCTGAGGTCCATAATGATCAAGGACGTGGGATGAAGTAAGTGGACTCAAGCATGGGGCAAAATTGACAAGGATGATCAAACGAGAAGTTCGGTACAACGGGTTGTATCAATCAGCATGGGGGTCGATGCAAGTGATATGGTGGTTTCGATAGGAGTCGAATGGGAGAGACTTGCCGATATGAAAAGAGTCGTTGATCAATCTACATGTGGCAAAGTATGTGATTGCTTTATGAAGATTGAACCCGGTCTTTGGAAAAGGATCAAGAAGGGTTTTTTTGGTAATTTCATCAAAATACCGCCTTAATGACCTTTGGCTAAACCGCGGTGCAAGACAGCACAAGGAAAGGCGATTTAGGTCAAATGAAGATAAAGATAACGAAGAAACGGATTCGGGAAGCCCAGATTGTCATCCGCTTTGATAATTGTGCGTGAATGTATACTCGTTTGTGTGTGGGCTTAACGGGTGCCCGTTAGGATCTTCTCTCTCAGCCTAGCCTCTACTATAAAAGAGAATGTCCAGATGTGGTGTTCTCAAATCCTTCCAGGAGAAAACTCCTAATTTCTATTTTAGGGATTTTGGAGTAGTTGAGGCTAGGGTTTGTGAAAGATGAATTGATTGTGTGCTCAAGCGTTGAGCTTTTATCCTCCATGGTGGAGTGGCTATAAACTAACATCTATCTCAAATCAATCCAAGCAACATTCATTCAAGATGAGTCTCTTCTTGTTTTGCTCTCTCTTTGGTGGCTTTTGTGTTTTTGTGATCATTTGGATTCTTGTCGTGATCTTGCTTGCTGTGATATGTAGGAATGCATCTATAATCATCTTGATCATCTTTTACCTACAAGCAAGGTTTGGGATCAAAGTTTGATTTTCATATGTTCTTGTGCCCTCCTTCCCCTATTTATGAAATTCATGGAACTTTGGCATTAATCTTCCCAATCGTCGATTGGAATAGGTTCCCAACCTTCATGATGAACTATGGTTGAAATTTGAGAAGATTTGGACCATCGGATTAAATTTTGAGTCGATTTATGATTTTAATTTTGTGCTAATTTCACTGTTCATTGGGATGGAGGTCAGACCGCTCCTTGTGAGAGGTCAGACTGTCAAGCCATCGGTCAAACCACCCAACCCATCTTGTTTTGAGTTTTCGGTGTTTTTGTTTGCTGCGCTTCGGTGTTTTGATTAGATTCAATACAAGACTTCCACTGTGCTTATACATTGACCTTTATAGTTTTCATAACTATTGTAGTGAAAATTAAGTTGAATATGATCTAGGTGGAAAAGAGATAGTCCTCCTATTCAACTCCCCTCTAGTTGTCATTTTGGACCAACAATAAATAATGGAAAAAAGAAAAATAATGGGAGACACAAATTTTATGTGAAAAACCCTTTCGAAAAAAATCACGGACACACGAAGACAATATCGCTATACGATGATATATTTACAATGAAGCTCTTACTTTTCCTATAGACCACAATGATATATTTATAGTGGTATATGGAAGACTTTCTATAGGAGTAGTACTATGAGCTGGAATATGAAATAAAATTCGTATCACACTCAAACTCAATTCGTATCACACTAAAACTCAATAATCTCCACCTTGAGAGGAATTCCTCCCCGAACCAAACAAAATTTGATCTCGAAATGAATTAGCATGAACACCTTGTGGGTCGAACGTCCATAGGACTATTGAACGATACCAACTAAGTCTGAGCAAAGCTCAAACTTAGCAGTAGGAGCTGACTTTGTTATCATATCAGATGGATTGTCATGAGTACTTATCTTGCTAAATTTAACGTCACCTTAAGCAGTGACACCTCGAATATAATGATATCTGATGTCAATGTGCTTCGTTCTCTAATGAAATATTTGATCCTTCCTAAGGCAAATGATGCTTTGACTGTCGCGGAATGTTGTAGTGCAAGGTGTACTTCCGCAAAGCTCAGTAAATAAACCTATTAGCCAAACAAATTCTTTGCAAGATTCAGAAATAGCCATATACTCGTCTTCGTAGTGGAGAAGGTAACAATAGCTTGCAGACTTGCTTTCCAACTAACGACACATCCTCCAACAGTGAACAAATAATCAGTAAGAGATCTTCTCTTATCCAAATCTCCAGCAAAATCTCAGACTACATAACCAACGATTCCATCTTTAGTCTTTCCAAACTGTAAACAAGCATCAGACACACAAGTATATGAAAATCTATTGAACTGATTTCCAATGCTCTTTGTCAGGACTAGCAATGTACCAACTAACAACACTCGACGATTGAGAGAAATATGGGCGAGAACATACCATGACATACATAAGTGAACAAACTACACCACCATATGGAACTATATACGTATACTCAACTTTATCATCTGACTGTGGACATGATGATGAATGTTTGAAATGTGTAGCTAACGGGGTATTATCTGGTTTGGCATTATGCATGTTGAAACAAAGGATAACTTTATCAATATACCACAGACTCGCCGGGATGGAGATCGCTAGTCACAACAGCCACAGACTGAGAATGCTACAAAGTCTCTCGTGGGAGTCGATTGGAAAAGCAAAATACACGAACAGATCTATGTTCATGTAATATTCAAAAGCCAAAACGAAGAGACAGAGACCAGAGAAAATGGTTGTCATCAACCAGTGCAAACCGCAGCCATAACTCACTGGTAACCGACGTTCGTTAATGCCATTAGTTCGAATGTGCGTTTCGATTTTCGAATAGATAAAGAAAAACGCGCCCGACATGCCTGCGTGCGCGCAGCACAACACAACATGGCTCGGCTCGGCAAGCGAGCACGCGTGTGTGTTGGCCTCCTCCAATTCCACAAGGGGGCTACCACGTTCCACCTTATAAAGTAGTGTAATTCCCCTTCAACTCTCCATGTGTGACTAATCAATTTTAGCATGTGCACATGGGCCTTTGAGATTTTCTAGGAATTAAATTGAATTAAAAACTAGGCTCAGTCCATATTAATTCCTACAAACATTTCAAAGAGGTAGAAAGTAACATTTAACGCGAGAATAGCGAGTTAGACTTGAGATCATATATAAGTGACACATCGATATTACGTTCTAACCCGTGTGATCTTTATAGTATTTTTTTCCATAGCCTTTTGGCTTTTATTAAAGAAGAATGAAGCCGAAGCCCCCTCGTGAGCGCACGCGCTGAGCTTTGCTCGAACACGGGTGGACGGCCCGATGTCCCCCGTGTCAACTGCGTGATCTTTATACTGTTATCAAGCAAGTGACCCGATTTATATAAACTTCTGTTTCTTCAATGATGTGCGCGCTGATTGGAGATGTGGCTATGCCTTGCAAGTTTCAACAACTGCTGCATCGATCTCATACACCTCTCCATCCATTTACGATCATGATGTTGGCAAATTAAGGAATTGCGAATCTGTGTCTCTGATGCCTGCCTGTTGTCTCGGAGATTTCAAGTGCTGCGCGTACGAGCTCAAAATTCGTAATTGGCCCCAGCATACCAACCGTGTATCCTTGCATATATGTACCTAAGTCACTGTCCCCTGGACCATCCATATTTTTGCATTATTTGCTCTCATCTGGTACCTACCAATTCCTCAAACATCTATGCATGCATTGTTGTACTCACATAACCTAGCTACTACAAAATGCACGTGAAGATACATATGCCATATATCATCGAGCATGTCAAATTACAGGCATGTCAAATTACAGGAGCAGTTTACATTACATAACTAGGAGATCAAGCCTCCTCCAAATTAGCTGACCCTAGCTGTAGTCCTGCCCGACCAGCGTAGGTGAAGGGCGAACTACCCATTGCCGAACCCTAGAGCCCAGACCCACCCAGTTCACGGCACGCAAGAAGGTGTGATTCCCCCTCCCGGCTCCCCCCAATGCGCAATGCCCAAATCCCAATTTTAATTTTGTTATTTTGATTTAGGCGATCTGCACCTTGGACTGAGTGGCATTTTTTTTCTTTCTGAAACGTCTTGTACTTCGGACATTTGAAGTTTTTTTTTCTTGTCAGACATAGGAGTTAAGACGCGAGAGAGGCAATTTCAATTCGAAGCTTGTTTTAGCAAAAGGATACTATAGTAGTATTTTAGTTGAGTAGAAACTCCATCTGGATTAGACTATTTTTGGTTTAGGCGATTAGCACATAGACAGAGATTAGACATATGTTATGTTATATGATTGTTGCAATAATTGATATATTTTTTATCTTATAGTTATAGTGTGTCATTTTGGTGCTGATTGTACTTTTGGCAGCGCAAATGTCTATATAATCTTCGGTAGAGAGGTACTACCATGGATTTATGCAATTAATTTTCATTTATGCACGATCAGATGAGTATTGGACTTCAAGATTGTTTTTATTTTTAAACTATTGTGATTGTCAACTTCGTATGCACACATCGATCTTTATTGACATGTTTACATAGTAAGACTTGCGCGCCCAGGCTAGATTTTTTCCCCTGGCTCTGTCGTTGAGCGTAAGGCCACGATGTTCATGCATGTTGAGTATAGTAACTTATATCATTATCTGCTATGATTTGAAGAGATATGCTATAAAAAAATCTAGATGAATTCTAATATGATTAAGACTCTTACTTGTGTTTAGAGTAGGATTCCTACTTCATTTTGGAGGATGCCTTTATAAATCCATGATGGGTGGTCATAGGAATCCAAGAAAAGAAGCAAAGCCAACAAAGAGAAACTCATCCAAAACAGATGGGGAAAGGATCGTGGGGTTCTAAAAGGTTTGAGAGGGTTGTGAGAGAGCGGCAATCCCTTATATTCTTTTGAGGTTGTACTTAAGGAATTTGCGGTCGGCTTCGTCAAATCTTTCTATCTTGACATGCTTGCTTCGTTGCCGTTATTTCGGTTCTCTCTACGAGATTTATCTACTTAATTATTAATACTGTGTACGCTTGTGTCGTACCCAGATTTCGCAAATCCAAATCCTCTGTGAAAATACTGTGCTATTCCCTAGATCAGTAGATAGCACTCACAGATACATCACTAAATCATTTTCATACACGATGAAAACTGAACCAATCATTATATTACAAAACATCAGTGACATAGACTGCATCGAGTCAAGTTTTACAATAGGCCTGAACAAGCCAAATGCTTATATTACATAAAAGCAGAAGCGACTGCGAAAGCAAAAGGGGTAGAGCACATCTCTCCACAGACAAGCGACTGGGGAAACCCGTGTGCATGAGATATTAACCAAAGACTTGGATAATATTGAATGCACGCAAGCAACAACGAGAGACAGCTAGACTGAGGCGAGACCTAGACTAAAAGAACTACACTACTCTTTATTATCTTTAGGGCCTCTAGCAGTCCAGCTTCGGGATCCTCGTAGTATGTGGTAGTCTCCAAGAGTTCCTGCTTTTGAGGGTTTGGGGAAGAGCGAGGATGAGCACAACTTCTGTGCTCGTGAGCCAACACACGGGATGCAATAATAATACATGTAAATCTTTACAAGGATGGCTTGGGTTCTTTTATTTGCTTAAAGCGCATTTCGACTATAATATTTAGAAATTCCTAAGACTTAGCAGTTTGACCAAATCTCATTTTAAAAGAGATATTGTGCAATATTAATAACAGTGAAGGTTACCTCCACTTTATGCTTATTTTTTGTGGTTACATCCACCATTACCAACACTACTGAGTACGACGACCTAGGAAAAACCAAAATAGGGTTACATCAGCCCGACCAACATTTTATCCCATCCACAAGATTTTATAAATAGAACTGACTCAAGTTAAGTTCATATGTTCGCCTTTGGCCGTAGGCACGGCTGTTTAAACAGTTTAGACTCTGCAGAGGTCGTACACTATACCCACAAGAGACAATTATACTCATTGCCCCACATGATTCTTTAGTCATGTAATTGAGCGACCGTCACAGTAATATTTCAAAATATCTTGATGCTCCCTGTTGTCCCGATCTTTCGATGAGAGGGGTAAATTCCGATTGGATGATGGTCAACTCTCACAATCCAGGCTACGAACGCAGCACGCACGAACCAAGCAATCGCTGAACTAACCACCAAGTTGTTATCAACCGTGCCAAAGACCCGGTTGGCCTGATCACGAAGATAAATTCCTGCAAACAATCGAAGAACAAGCAAGAACGAGGTAAAAAGCAATTTGAATTACAAATATATGATTGAGTTCAAAAGGTAGGATTCCGCAGAGGTCCTTTACGGTTGGTCTTGTCGACACAAGCGAAGAACGAGAGTTTTCACAATAGAGAAACTAATCAAATGAAATATGAGTTCTAGCGAAAGGAGAGGGCGGCTCCTATATAGGGAGATGGCCTGGGGTGACGGCCAGCGAAGTGTACGCACACCCCTAGGGTTACAAGGCCCATGGGCCCAAGTGGAGGTGACGCAACACCCTTTTGACTCGGACTCAGAAACTAATGTAGACTCTTTTCACGATTGTGGCCGGCTCGGATGGAGTTTGATGATGATCTTGGATCCGTTGGAAAGTAGACTTGATAAGCTTTCTATGGAGTCCAGAATTGCCCCAAACGGAGTTTGTATGAAGAAGTTATGACCGTTTGAACTTAGTACTATCGCAGCAGTCCGAATTCGAATCCAGAACTAGCCCAACTCGAACTCTTGCTTGACATGGACCCAAAGTTACGTGGTGACCACCATTATGCCTTCCATGCATGTCCATGACTCCACAAGCCTCTTCTTAGTCGATTCCCATGTTCCTAAGCACAATTAAATCACTTGCATTAGGTAGCGGTTTATTCTCAGTAATATATAAACATAGGAACGAATTCACCTGGTAATTAAGTTGGCGAGTACGAGCTCGGGTAAGAGGTCCTTGTATTGGTTGTGGATGAGTTGTTTGTGTAGGCGTGGATGTATCCATAGTAGGGATGTTCTCATCATATCTCGCCCCTTCCATCATCTTACCCATATGGGTCACGCCCATAAGTTTTGCGGGATGTTCATCTCAGCAACTAGCATAGCTAGATTACCCATAACATCTAGCGCGACTAGCAACTTCACCTTGCATTGGTGTCCTATTCAAGTTGGACCATGTCCAGTGCTTGCACGATCCCACTACCCCTCCAGTGAGATGACATTCAGAGTTTAACAGATTTACTAAGCCAAGTTGTACTTTATAGACTTATCGTTGTACTTATTTTTACACAGGAGGTCATGACAAGATTAAATTCTTAATCTATCCGGACGGTTCATACCACAAACAACACATTCTCGTGCTACGTCCGCACCCACCACCATACCATCCGCCTAGATGAGTTAACAGCAATTATTAGGGTTTTTGGGAAGCAAAAAAATACATTACCACAACATTCCAGTCATTTACCTATAATGACTGCCCAAAACTATTTTCATGATTAAAAGATGATGATTGAGTCATTTAATGTCCTGGTATTTAAGCAAGACAAGTATGTCTCTTAAATACAACCTATAACTAGTAATTATCATATAGTTACTAGGGTGACATGGAATGATAGATTCAATTGCCAAAGGATGGTATAATAGTAAATTAATCATCAAATGAGTATTTAACTACCTTAAGCTTTAACATACATTTTCTTAAAGAATTAAAGCATGCAATTTTGGTAATTTAAAGGAATATAATTTGCGTAAAATGTAGGTTCAAAAATGATCAAAGTATTGACTCGCTTGGAGTGAAGGTGGGAGAATCTTGAAAGTCTTGCGCTTGATCAAACTGGAGATCTCTCGCATCTTCAAACTCTATTCGGACGAACGTACCAGAAAGAACACACATGCAAAGATAACAAATAAATACACAAGAAATAGCAAATGAACTCCAATTTAAATAAGACTAGTGCCCTTAGCAAGGTTTTGAAGTTAGACAAATTTAGAAACAAAAATCACTAGAGTCAGAGTTATAACAGAGGAGAACTAAGCTTCTGAAGTTCTGGCTTTGAGTACTACCGGTTCCGAGTAATGTTCGTTTCGAGTACTGTTGGCTTTGAGTACTGTTTGTTTCGAGTACTGATCGTTTCGATTACCACTGGCTTGGGGTATTGTTCATGTCGAGTACTGTTCGTTTCGAGTACTGTTCATGTCAAGTACTGCTGGCTTAGAGTTGGCGCGGTCGAAGAAAGGTTCGGCTACAGGATCTAGTCGGAAGGAGTTTCGACTACAAGACATAGTCGAAAGGAGTTTGACTACAGGTGGTCGAAAAGGGTATCGGCTACATGTGGTCGTAAAGGGTATCGACTACATATGGCCGTAAAGGGTGTCGACTACATGTGGTCGAAAAGGGTATCAACTACATATGGTCATAAAGGGTATCGGCTACATGTGGTCGAAAAGGGTATCGACTACATGTGGTTGTAAAGGGTATCGGCTACAGGTGATCGAAAAGGATATCGACTACATGTGATCGTAAAGGGTATCAGCTACATGTGGTCGAAAAGGATATCGACTACAGAGTGTGGTCTGAAGGAGGTTCGACAACTCAGCAACTCGTAGCCGTAGTCGTAGATATGGTTGTAGACATAGCCGAGAAGGAGTTGCGACCGCTCGGCGTGGTCGGAGAGAGGTTCCACAACACGGTGTGGTCGGAACGACAAGAGGAACAACCAGGCACAGGGAAACGGGCTTACCAAGGCCGAGAGGGAGGTCAGAGGTGGTCGAACGACAGCGGAGGAGCTCGCGGCGGCGAAGGAGGACGGCAGCGAAGGGGTCGGACGGGAGGTTGAAGGAGGAGAGGAAAGACGATGTTTCCTGGGACACAAAACTGAAATCAAGTGAGGGGCTGCTTCGAGGAGCTCTAGGGCACGAATTGATGTGAGCAGAAGAGGGCTGCACTAGTGCGGCGATAACCGAAGGAGGCGCGTGGCGGCTGCTCGAACTCAGAGCTCGGGGCTTCGGGCAATCTCAGCAACACGAGCGAGGTGGGGAGCTCGGAGAAGAAAGAGGCTACTTGGGTTCTTCTCTTGTGGCACTTACCAGCACGAAAGGAAAACGAGGGGAGGAACGAGAGGGGTTCATGACTTTTTATAGCCGAATGGGAGGGAAGGCGGATTCGTTGGAGACTCGGAGGCACGCGGGTTCCCGAGGTGGTCGTGGCATGGGTGCTCTGGTCGGAGAGGACGGGGTAGGCGCGTGCAGCGAGGGAGCGACGACTCGCGCGGTCGACGCAGGTGGCGGGCCGACACGAGTAGACGCTGGCGATGAGACATGGCCACGGAGGCGCCGGAGTCAAGGGCAGGTGGAGGGGGAGTAGGTGGTGGCAGAGGACCAAAGGTGCAGGCGCTGTGATCAACCGACGCGGCGATGGACAAAGCGACGAGACTAGTCGATGGAACAGAGCAGCAGAAAACCAGGGGAGGGTGATGACTGGACGTGGGCGACAGGATGGGAGAGAAGAAGGGGGGAAGCTGGGTCCGCTGGGCCGAAGGGAAAAAGGAGGCTAGGCTGGGGGAAAAGGGCTAAGAGGAGGTGGCCTACGACAAGAAGGAGGGGAACGGCCGGTCCAAGGGGGAGGAAAATGGGCTGGGCCTGAAAAGAGAAGTTTTGAAATTGATGTAGAAACTCCATATTTTAAAAATACAATTTAAGTTGAAATAAAATTTTAAAACCAACTAGCAAAAGCAAATACAATTTACGAACCGTACAAAATATCAGAGTATAACAATGCAAGAAGCTCAATTATCTGCAATCGAAGGGCTATTGTTCCTACCTGCAAGATGCAACAACGAGAGCTTGACAGCATGGTGTTAAGGACGTACGTCGATCTGCCTCTCGAGAGCAAATCACGGCGAACTCCATGACGTATATTTTCAAGGGACAGCGAGGACAGAACAGTGGAGTGCATGCATGATTAAGTGTGGAATTGAAGTGTGGGCGCATGCAGGAGCAGGACATGAGCTAGGGCTACTCCTTACTGCCAGGACCATCTTTCTATATGACTGCTTCATGCATGCAATAATGCAGGGCCTAGATCTCGGGAGGCCCATGCACGTCTGGAGCAAATTACACTAGCGACTAATTCGCAGCACACAACATATATATATATGCACCACGTCAAAGATGCAACATGCAAAACGTGGTGTACTCATGCCAAGTTACGAAGAGGAATGATTCAGATTCTCGTCGCGTTGTAACCATGAAGGAAAGAGAGATGGGGAGATATGATATGTGTATAAATATATACCTGCAGCCACCTAGCTGGAAAGATATGGATCGATGGCGATCAGATCATGTGATCTGTGCTCTGAAATTTTAGAATCCGAAAGTCGGTGCCCCGGGAGAAAAAAAGATGGACTTCACTGTGGGGCGTATATAAGCGGTCATCTTTGGAGTTTGGACGGGTCCAACGCGTTGCTCAGCGGCTCGGCGACTATTTACCATGATGACCGAACAGTTGTACGTATGCGCCTGTAGTATCGCACTGTGTTGCATGCACGCTGCCGGCCGCAGCTACTCGCGAGAAAGCTTGTCTCTGATCGATCTGATCTGGTCCTAAAGGTGCATGCATGTGTGAGTAACCTGGTAGTAGAGCAGTGTAAAGCATTTGCGCTTTTTTTTTAGTAGTAGAGTGTGTGTAACAGTTGTAGCTTTCAGAGTTTTGCATGGCCTCAAATTATCAACTTCAATTTTTCCCTCCCAGTTTACATGTATGGTCTTGTATGCATGGCCAGGTATATCTTGGATGATGTACTGTGGCAGCAGCCGCAGCAGCAGATAGAAAATGGAAAGTAAAGAAACAAAATCTTGGCGATATAATGATTTATAGTAGTAAAAATTCCTCCTTTTCTACCATGTGTCTACCAAGCGGCAAATCCAGCCAAAAGATCATCACAGTTCGCAGGGAGACCAGCCTTGTCTTGTGTTTGCACATTGCCATCAGAGGAGCAGCAACAGGTCAGGCTTTTTTAGTACCATTCCATTTCCATTTCCATTTCCATTTCCATACTCGATATATTTCTCCAACATCTTATCATCTACATCTCCCCGGCTTCCCTTCAGTCTTCAATGCATGCACCCGGCCGGCCTCCCCGTCATGATTACCTTGTCTCACTTCGGCATCAGAAGTACAGTACAGGGAACAGAAATTACAGCAAAGATTGCAAGCAACGCTAGCAGTACGAACACTTGAACAGTGAAATTTACCTGCCTGTTTTCCCCTTTTTCACCTTTGGGCTTCAGACAAGTTCGTACAGCAGGTGCAAGTGCAAAGAGAGAAAAGAAAAAGAAAACAGGCGGCTAGCTAGTGTCGCCATTGGCCTGAAAGGCAATCAAAAAGATATGGAAGCAGGAGCTGCGCGGGGCGCACGGGTACATACGTGGCTTGCAGAACTGTTCTTCTGCACGTACGGCGTACAGAGCTCTGCATCTGCATGGTGAGAAATATGAGAAGAAATGCTAGCTTGTTTACTTAGTGGTAGTACTGTAGTACCACGTAGTCTGAAGCTTTTGCCACCCCGTCTGAATATCTGACTGACCATAGGGTGGTGCAGCCTACGAAGTATGGATCATCATGTGTTCCTCTCCCTCGTGTTGACTGTTACCAATGTCATACTACATATGCGCAGTGTCCTTTAGGTGTTGCAGGATTTCTTTTCTCACAACATGAAGTGAGATATGCATGGTCGGTCGGTCGTTGCCCCATTATCGAAACAGAGTTGAAACTTCAAACTTGCTTTGAGTTTTAGCCAATGTACTAACATTTGTGCAATCGTGTTCTGCTTCTAGCCTGGGTGTATACCAGATTCAGGAAATGATATATGCAAATGCACTGCACCGCTCCGATCCGATTTGAGCTGGGCGGGGACACAATCATGCGGCACGGACGTCCCGCGCTTACAATCGGGACCCCGCGGGGCGCCGAGGCCGCAGCGCGAGACACGCGCCGCGCACACCGAGCAATTCCCCACGGCTGATCCGTGTGCGTGTGCGTAGACTTCATCAGTGCGCTGCCTCGATCGTTTCGACTTTCGAGAATCGCTACGTGGATCAGCGGCCTCTTGATGGGCCATTTGCCTCTGGACGGAGGAGACCTACTGGCCCAGCCTCGTATTACAGAAAATCCGCCTCCCACTAGTCGTAAACAGCAACATGGGCTGTCCAGTCAAATCGCCAGGCCAGTCTGTACTGGAATCGAAGTCAAGAGGCGTGGCCCGGCCCGGCCCGTTCGTCATCCGATAGGTGAGGACGTGAGCCAATTCGTCCTCTTTCCGTGCGCCCGTCTGGTTCGCTCTGCTCGTAGAATTCAACCGCAGCACGAACGTACGTACGGGCTGCCGATGACGTCCAGGAGGAGGAGGAGCAAGACGGCGCCGACACCCGCACGGACCGATTTTATTGGCGTCGGCGGCCGCGAGGACGGACGGATGGAGGGAGACGGCGCCGTGCCCCGGTCGCCGCGCGCGTCGACGGTCTACAAGGGCGACGACGGCGAGCGATGCGCGCGCGCGCGGGGCATTGCTCAGAGAGAGAGAGAGAGAGAGAGAGAGAGAGAGGCCAGAAGCTCTGCCCTTCTACGGGCCTTCAAATCAATGGTCGCGCAGTCGATGGCCATACGTACGCGGGCCTGCGGCTCTCGCACCGTGGTCTGTGCGATTCTTTCTTTCTCCATTGATGTCGCGGTGACAGAGGCGACAGACGGGGGCGCTCATTGGGTGGATTTCTCGGCCTTGTTTTCTGCATGTCTTTACAGCCCAGCCTGCAGCGTTGTCCCTGTCCCAAAGGTATTTCTCGTGTCTGCTGGATTATATGTGTGCCGCTGCTGTTGAGATGCGGGTGGTGGTGCGTACATGTACTGTTAAGAATAATCTTGACTGATGCATGTTTGGTTCTTGCATATAGGATAGATGTGTCAGTCAACGTTCATGTGTTGAACATTTGCATGAGCATGGGGCCTGAAACGTGATGTGTTCATGCTGTGGCCAGGTTTAGTTTGTGCATTAGTACATGGTCTTGTATTAGTCACATACACGTAGAGTTAGCATGTTAGCCTGTGCTAATCGGCAGTGTGTTTGTTGCAACGAGATTAGCTAATGGCCAAGTCAATAAGTCGGCGAGTAGTTAGCTGCATGCAGGTTAGTTGGGCACGTTCAAGGCGTGCCCTGAGGTCAGGTGAGTGGACCGTGTCATGCGGCGTGTGCATGTGTGGAGCGTGTGCTCGTGCGAGTGAGACCCGGGCAGTTGAGGCTCCCTGTGCATGTAAGCTGGGCTATATGAGTCGTGTACTTGCATGTTCATTCTGAGTTGAATACAGAGAAAAGAGGTGTTCGTCGTCGCAAAATCTTCTTGTGTGTATCCATTACAAAATCAGCTCCTGGGTGTGTTAGTTCGGGTGAGTTCGTTGCTGCGCCAAGCTGATCGATCCTTGGGCGGTTCCAACAATTGGTATCAGAGCTGGTTGAGGTGGCACAGCAACACGCCATCGACACTGTGAAGATGAGCACCAGCGACAAGGCTGCTCAGGACGTCAGGATGGAGCGCGTGATCGGCGGTGTGATGGAGCTCCCGATGCTGACGAAGACAAACTACCACGAGTGGGCGCTCGTGATGCAAGTCAACCTGGAGGGCATGGAGCTCTGGGATGCTGTGGAGGCGGGCAAGGCCGAGCGCGCCAAGGATCGGCGGGCGTTAGCCGTCATCTTGCGCGCGGTGCCACCGGAGCTGAAGGCTGGCCTCGCCGTGAAGAAGACCGCCAAGGAGGCTTGGGAGGCGGTCAAGTCGGTGGATGGGGGACTCGCGCGTGCAGGAGGCCAAGGCGCAGCACCTCCTCAAGCAGTTCGAGAATGCGGCGTTCAAGGACGGTGAGACGATTGACGATTTCGCTGTGCGGATCGGCTCCCTCGCCACGGAGCTGCGCGAGCTTGGGGAGAAGATGGAGGAGGAACGCGTCGTGAAGAAAATGCTGCGGGTTGTGCCGGCGAGGTACAATCAGATCGCGTGCTCCATCGAGATGTTCACATATTTGAAGACGATGTCGCTCGAGGAGCTCGTCGGGAGGCTACGCGTGGCGGAAGAGCGCTGTGGCGGCGTTGAGGAGGTTGCGGACGGCGTCCAGCGCCTACTGCTCACGGAGGAGCAATGGGAGGCGCGTCGACGTCAGCGCGGCAAGGATCGGCGCGGTGGCGGCAACAATGGCAGTGGCCGTAGTGGTGGTCGCGACGACGACGACGACGATGACGGAAGCAGCAGCGTCTACTCCGAGAATGGTGAGCGCAAGTCGAAGGGCAAGAAAGGCAAGTGCTACAACTGCGGAGTTCGTGGGCATTTTGCTAGCGAGTGCCGCAAACCAAAGAAGGAAGAGACGCTCCTCGCGACGGTCGACGACGAGACCCGTGCCTCCTGTGATGAAGCGTCAAGTAAGAAAGTCAAGATTAGAGGAGGCATTGTTAAGAATAATCTTGACTGATGCATGTTTGGTTCTTGCATATAGGATAGATGTGTCAGTCACGTTCATGTGTTGAACATTTGCATGAGCATGGGGCCTGAAACGTGATGTGTTCATGCTGTGGCCAGGTTTAGTTTGTGCATTAGTACATGGTCTTGTATTAGTCACATACACGTAGAGTTAGCATGTTAGCCTGTGCTAATCGGCAGTGTGTTTGTTGCAACGAGATTAGCTAATGGCCAAGTCAATAAGTCGGCGAGTAGTTAGCTGCATGCAGGTTAGTTGGGCACGTTCAAGGCGTGGCCTGAGGTCAGGTGAGTGGACTGTGTCATGCGGCGTGTGCATGTGTGGAGCGTGTGCTCGTGCGCGTGAGACCCGGGCAGTTGAGGCTCCCTGTGCATGTAAGCTGGGCTATATGAGTCGTGTACTTGCATGTTCATTCTGAGTTGAATACAGAGAAAAGAGGTGTTCGTCGCCGCAAAATCTTCTTGTGTGTATCCATTACAAAATTAGCTCCTGGGTGTGTTAGTTCGGGTGAGTTCGTTGCTGCGCTAAGCTGATCGTTCCTTGGGCGGTTCCAACATGTACCGCTGCCCGGTCAGTCTCCGGAGTCTCGAGGATGAAAATACAAGACCTCTGATCATACGGCTATATATGCAAGGGATTTTTTTGACCAATAATACGGCAGTCTATATACCGAATTATCGCACTCTTATGCTCACAAGAACTCTCTGAAATACAAACCCCCTTCAAAGTCATCTGGCATTTCAGCAAGGTCGGAGAGCCTTTGTCCGTCCCCATAGTTGCTCTGGTAATTCGTACTACCTAGCTAGTACAAGAGATATGTTTTTACCATGCTGATGCTCGGGAGTATATTTGTACGCCTAAACCAAAATTAACCTCACCATAGTTGCTCTTCAGGAAAGCTATTGCTAACTCTTCAGTGCCCATATAGCAAATGGTCAGTTAGTTATGATAAATCTTTAATATATCTTTATACCTCCCCTCTAATCTTCCAGAAGCTATCGCTATCAAATAAAGCACATAGATAGCTTGCAGATTCTCTTCCTGTACAAGATTCTGCCTTGCTTTATACTCCCTTCATTCCTTTTTAGATGCAGTCTTAGAATGCGTACAATCAATGCTATAAAACAATGACCGCTAATATTTATAAAACTATATATTTGGTTTTGTTGTGCCAAAATGGTGTTTGTTACTAGATTTGTCATAAATGTACTTTCATATCGTTATATGTTTTATAATTTTTACTAACATATAATTAGAAAAAAGTAATTATCAAATATACATATTAGAGACCGTGTCAATGTATACAACGACAAGTAAAAAAAAAATGAAGCTAGTACAACATTAACAGTGTAGGTGATGACCAGTGGACGATCCCTCGAGTACGTACGTACGTGATCCAATTGTAGTAGCAGGTCTAGCAGATGGAATATGTCAAATAAGTGGCACGAATGGACCATGGACCTCGCAATAAATATACGATTTGCGCAACAATTTTGCAAGCTGTTGACACTAGCGTATCAACTACGACAGTTCTGCTGAGTTGTGATTGTACCCACACTGCTTAATTTTTGCCCAGCCCTTAATTAATTCCTCATACCATGATATATCCATATGCTGTGGATTTATCCGGCCACTATTACTCGACCGATCGATCGGTCCTTCTCACCTGTGTTAGCTAACTTCATTCGGGACCAAATTAAGTGCGTCCATATATGCATGATTGCGGTTTGCTAATCTCCTCCATGTATGATGCAGGAGTACTAGCTTCTAGATCGATGGCCACATGCATTCTGCATCAAGTGGAGTACCCAATTAGCATCCGATCTGAATGTACACTTGGCATATGCATTTGCCGTACGTAGATGGTTCAATGTATGGAAAGAACAGCTCAGTAGGAGCTGGTAACCCCGGCCAAGCAACAACAACTTATTCATGAGTACTTATTATTATATATGTATGTTCTCTCTAGGCACTATATGGCCTTTAATTGCGGTGAGGTTACGAGCTGATCTCTTTTAGGAGGGGGATTTAAAGGTTGGAGTGGTTGGTCGACCTTGATTGCATTGCAACCCTAGCTCGGTTTAATATTAATTTGCTTGACAAGGATGGATGGATGGATGGATGTTATTGTTGCGGTTTACTACTCCACGGCTGCATGCATGGCCATGCACACACCAAGGATGTGATGTTCTGCATGCATGCAGTTGACACACTCACTACGGGAAACACGTGATTTGTCGAGTGTAAACATCTTTGCCGAGTGCCAAATTGCGGGCACTCGGCAAAGACCTGCTTTGCCGAGCGCCGCACTCGGCAAAATATGGCACTCGGCAAAGGACTCGGCAAAGGTAGGCACTCGGTAAAGATTGGTAGGGGCCTAACGGCATCCAGCGGCGTCCTCTTTGCCGATTGCCCCCCGTTTGGCACTCGGCAAAGAATTTATTTTGCCGAGTGCCAAAACTTGGCACTCGGCAAACTAATTTTTTTTTTTGGTTTTTTGCCACCAATTTTTTTTTGAAGCTTTAGTACACTACCACAAACAACATGTTTAAATTTGAAATATTTTCATTGCCTTTTGGCATATTTCTATAGTTTATTTTGTTTTGTTGAATTTTTCCAAAAAATGTAAGTTTGAACTGCAGGTGCATCGAATAATGGATTACATTCGTTCAAAAAATGTTATCCTTGTTTCTTAGTGTAAATTTAGGCTAAATCCAGGAACTGTCTCGAAATTTCGATCAACGTGCTCACGGGGCAACGTACGATGCTCACAAACGTAGGAGATCTCTTGGTTTGTGAGCATCGACGTGAAAACGTTTCAAACTTTTCAAATTTTTTTCACGGCAGATACGATACGATACGGCGACAACTCGACAAGTTTCATGATTTTCGAATTGCTCGCATTTTATACAATTAAAAACCACTCCTACGCAAGTTGGGGCGTTGCCCGTGAGCACGTTGATCGAAATTTCAAGACAGTTCCTGGATTTAGCCTAAATTTACACTAAGAAACAAGGATAACATTTTTTGAACGAATGTAATCCATTATTCGATGCACCTGCAGTTCAAACTTACATTTTCTGGAAAAATTCAACAAAACAAAATAAACTATAGAAATATGCCAAAAGGCAATGAAAATGTCCCAAATTTAAACATGTTGTTTGTGGTAGTGTACTAAAGCTTCAAAAAAATTGTGGCAAAACCAAAAAAATTAGTTTGCCGAGTGCCTAGGGTTGGCACTCGGCAAAGTAATAACTTTGCCGAGTGCCGCCCAGCTGGCACTCGGCAAAGAGAAACTTCGCCGAGTGCCAGATCACGACACTCGGCGAAGAAAATTAACTTTGCCGAGTGCCGCCGATCTGGCACTCGGCAAAGCCGCCTTATCCCTTCACCTGCGCGCGCGCGACGCTCTCTTCTCTCTCATTTTCTCTCCTCTCACCTCTCTCCCCTCGCCGCCCCGCCCGCCGCCTCGCCCGCGCCCCCGCGCCCGCCACGCACCGCCCCGGCCCGCGCCCGCCACGCGCTCGCCGCCTGGCCCGCCGCCCGCCGGCCAGGCCTCGCCCGCCCCTCGCCTCGCCCGCCTCCCGGGCGCCTGTCTCGTCCGCCTCCCGCGCGGCGGCGCCCCTGCTTTGCCCGGTCGCGGCGCGGCTCCCGGCTCTCAGTCGTCGCCAAGCTCTCTTCCCGTGCTTGCCTCGGCTCCGTCGCGGCCACTTCCGGTTCTCCAGTACTCGCCGGTGAGCCTCCCTCCACCTCCCCGTGCCCTTAATCGCTCGTAAGAGATATCGATATTGGTGTCAATGATATGTGTTTTGTATTTGGTATATGTGTGCAATTCGCAATTGGAACTTTGGTAATGAATTGTTGCGATCGTTGTATGAGATCATAAATCATATGTATGACATTGATTAGATTATTATGTCAATTCGAATCTTGAATGTTTAAACTTGCCATTGGTATCGTGGTATGCACTCGCCGCTTGAAAGTTTGTATCTAGCCATTGTGAATTTGGTTTGTTAAAGTCAATAGTTGTTTGGTCTAGCCATTGAAAGCTTATATGATTGATGTGGCAAGAGATTGAGAGTTGACATTTGGATTTTCTAGATGGAGTGTTGATATTTGGATTTTTCGTTAATTGAGTTGTTGTGTCATAGAGGTTGCGATCAATCGTTATTCATCGCTTCATTTGTCAACATTTGATTCGTAGTTACCTTCCTGCATCGTAGTGGTAGCATTAAGGTTGCAATCGATCCAACGATTAAGAAATGGTACAATAAGATAGCAGGATGTTTTGGCGGTAGTAAGATTGATTATGGCTTAATTGTCCGTGGTAATCGATCATCGAGATAAGAGTTTTGGGCAGAAATTGACTTGTTGGTTGTGATCCCGATTGTTAGGGATAGCTTTAATCGCCGCTGACGTAAATCGCACCGACACGCCATCGCCCGCATCGCTCGCCATCGCACCGACACGCCATCGCCCGCTAGCTCGACTCCACCGCCACCCTAGGTATAACCCCTCCTCCTTTGCATGCATGTTTTATATGGTCACGAGCCCGCTTAGGCGTCTCCTGCTCGAAAGAGATACGGCCGAGGTATGCGATCTTTGCATATCTGCGACCGTATCTCTCTTCTGATTGTCCACGTATTTGATAGCCACGGATGCGTAGATGAGGTTAGTTTCATGGTTCGCTCGGTCCGAGAGACTTCGGCATCACCTCCTGTTGTTCTCCTGGACACACTCTCCTTGCAGGACGTGTATCGGGAGAACAAATGGGAGGTGCCGCCAAATTTTGTCTCTGATAGGAGCGAGCATTGAAACTAACCTCATCTACGATCCGCGGTGGAATTAGGACCTATCCTCACCTATTAGATGGTAGGAACGCCGTGCAGATGCAATTGTTGGTTATATTACTCGCTACATATGTATATGCCGAGGATGGAGAACCGTGATTGGATGTACACGCCACGCAAGTATGACCCCGAATGGATGACTAAGACTAATGCTTTCTTGGAGCATTCATTTGGCGAGGTCGCTAGAGGGTCGAGTCGGATGCCGTGTCCTCGCAAAGAAATGTGACAACCGTAAGAAAGAATAGGAAGAACGTGGGGAAGATCTTTGCAAGTATGGATTCACGCCAAACTATACCGCCGGATCCACCATGGTGAAGCCGATCAGATTAGAGAGGAGGTGGTGAGACCACGCCGAGGCTTTTGATGGAGATGCCGGTAGCGATCGGATGGATGACTTTCGTGAGGCACGGTTCGTGAAGGATTAGAGGACAAGCTGAGGAATCCGCAAAGGCGCATTACGATATGTCGCCTTCTGCACGTAAGCCCTTCACGAAAAGACAATGGTTTCGAATCGATGCCATTGACGCCTAATGGCGCTCAAGTCGCATGTAGCATGAGTCGAGACAACTTCGATGGTATGTTGGCGCTTGTTGGATCCTCGCTCCGAGGGTCACATTCGCCAAGAACTTGTACGAGTCACGTAAACTTCTTCGTGCCCTTAAGATGCCGTATGAGCACATCCATGCTTGTCCGAATGGTTGCGCCCTATTTAGGAAAGATCACGAAAGCAACGACCGTCCATAGTGCAAATCCTCTAGGTATCCGGAGGTCGACACTAGTGATGGCAAGAAGGAACAGCTTGGTATCCCCGCGAAGGTCCTACGGTACCTTCCTGTCATACCGAGGATCCAACGGATCTGTACATGACAGAGGAGTCCGCGAAACAGATGACATGGCACAAACATGGCAAAAGATACAATGCTGACAAGATGGTACACCCATCGGATGGCGATGCATGGACCCATTTCGATGGCATACATCATGGTAAAGCTGAGGAGGCTCGGAATGTACGTAGCGCCGGCAATGATGGGTTCAACCCTATGGATTGTCGGTGGCCCCGTACACTTGTTGGCCCGTGTTCGTGATCCCCTCAATCTCCCCCCGCCATGTTTCAACCCAAGAATGTATTCTTGTCACTGATAATTCTGGACACCCGGGGAACAAGATGGGTTTGTTCATGGAGCCTCTCATTGATGAATTGATCCTTGCTTGGGAAAAGGGGGTACTGACATACGACCGAGCTACAAAGAAGAACTTCACAATGCATGTGTGGTACCACTACTCCCTGCATGACTTCCTGGCGTATGGCATATTCTGCGCGTGGTGTGTTCACGGGAAGTTCCCATGCCCAATATGCAAGACATTTGTGAGGTTCACTTGGTCAAGAGGGGTGGCAAGTTTTCTTTGTTTGACCAACATCGTCAATTCCTCCTCTTGACCATCCATTCGCACGAGACGCCAAGAACTTCGTGAAAGGGGTTCAAGTCACCGACCCTCACACTCGATGATGACCGTGCCGAGGTCCGTTTGAGATAGAGGCTCTCAAAGATGATAAAGAGAAAGGTGGTTTTATTGGATATGGTGAGGAACACCAGTGGACTCATAAATCGAGCTTGACTAGGCTCCCCTATTTCAATGACCTTCTTCTTTCACACAACATTGATGTAATGCACACAGAAAAGAATATCGCCGAGGCGCTTTTTGCAACACTCATGGACATTTCTGATAAGTCAAAGGACAACGTTAAGGCTAGACTGGACCTGTCAACGATGTGCGATAGGCCAAAGCAAGTGATGAAGCCTCCCGCGCCCGGCAAGAAATGGAGAAGGACTCCGGTCGATTTCGTCTTGAAAAAGGACCAAAGGAAGGAAGTACTGCAGTGGATCCAGACGTTAATGTTCCCTGATGGGCATGCGCGAATTTGAGTAGGGAGTGAACTTGTCCACTATGCGAGTCTTAGGGATGAAGAGTCATGACTACCACATATGGATTGAGCGGCTCCTTCCTGCGATGACCCGGGGATACGTCCCTGAGCATGTGTGGCGCGTGCTGGCAGAGTTGAGCTATTTCTTCCGCCAGCTTTGTGCCAAGGAGTTATCTCGGGACGTGATTGATGACTTGGAGAAAGTGGCACCTGTGTTGCTCTGCAAGTTGGAGAAGATCTTCCCACCCGGCTTCTTCCTGGCGATGCAGCATCTGATTTTGCACCTACCGTACGAGGCACGAATGGGGGGGCCCGTGCAGGCCCGTTGGTGCTATACAATTGAGAGATGTCTAAAGATTCTTCGGAAAAAGTGTAGAAATAAAGCCAAAATTGAGGCTTCGTGGCGAGGCATTCATTCGAGGAGGTGTCAAACTTCACAACAAAGATACTATAAGGATGGCCTTCCCAGCAGGCACAATCGTCCCCCTCGTTATAACGCGGACGAGTTCATCGAACCTCGCCTTTTCAAAGGGCAACTCGGAAGGCAAGCACATCGGGCACCAAGACCTTGCGGCATGATGAGTGGCACACTATCATGATGTATGTGTTGTTGAACCTTAACGATGTGAAGCCTTATGTGCAGCAAGTTCTCAATGAGCTTGTTACATACGCCCTTGTCACTATCCTCCATCTATCCAACCCCTTATCTCTTGTTTTTTCAGGAATTTCGAATAAATACAGAGAGGGAATAGGCTCCTTCCCTCAAGAAGAAGATAGTCTTCTCAAAGATGGTGTGCCCGATTTCATATCCTCGGTTCGACACGAAGGTACCGCCCAATTTACCTCGCTCAATCTTTGACATCCCACTTTGCTCCTACGAGCGAGTAATGTAACGATCTATCGGCCTCACCTTGCAGGCCGCAAGGATGCGGAAATGGATCTTCGAGTTGAAAGGGTTTCGCCAAAGGCTTCGCCTACAAGGTCAAGTCATTCACCGCTTATGATGTGAATGACTATCGCTTTCACACAAGAAACTACGAGCGGAGTCGGCCCAATCGCTTTCACGGCATAGTAGAAGAAATATACGAGCTCAATTTTGAGTGTCGCAAAGCTCCTAATCCATCAGATTCAAATGCCATTGGTTCGATCCTAATGTCACGAGAACAATTTCGAGATTGACAAGTCGAAATTCGACGAGATTCTCGTCTATCAAGGAGAGGATGTCTATATTGTGGCTCAACAGCCACGCAAGTTTATTATCTCCCATGAGCGTGCCAAAAGACCCCAATCTTATCGGTTGGTACCTTGTGCGCTTGGTATCGCCAAGCACGGCAAACTGCCTGGTCCCAAACGATGAGGATTACAACTTTGACCCAAACACACGGGAGTTCTATCAACCAGAGGGGCTAGAAGGGAGGTTTGACATAGACATATTTTCGCTGATGGGCATGGAAGTAGACAATGACATTGATCAGGACGATGGAGATGAGGACGACGGAGAAGAGGTGCAAAATGCTAAGGACTTACAAATGCTTGAGCGACATGGTTAAGCGATGACAATGATGACAACGATGGAGATGAGCCCGATTTACTCGACAATATTGATAGTGATGACGACACCTATGATCCAGCCGCTGCCGATCGTGAAGAATATTTCTAATTCATGTAATACTATATTATTATTATTATTATTATTGCAATTATTTTTCGTTGATTTTGCATCTCTTTATAAGTACTTGTAATTTAACTGTGCTAATTGGTTTACTCTTTGAAATTGCGTGCACTCGACAAAATGTCGGCGAAGGCGGGCCCGTCGGGGGTCAACTCCTCTACATGAGGGAGCGCCACCACCCCACGCTGAGGACGACCCCTTGCCGGAGCCGCCGACGAGGAGGACGAGGGTGCAGCCGGCTGCCACCCCGTCGGTGGACGAGGACGACCAGGCGGTGGGCCTGCACATAGGAGGGGGTGGCACTTCCTCTGACTCGTCGGACCACGGGGAGGCGGCGATATTGACAAATAGGGGTTCCACTTGCACCGCCTGGCTCTACTCGTCGGAGTCTACTTGCGCGGGCCTCGCGCCTCTGGCCAGCTGATCCCACTTCACCGCCGCCGGTGATTCGACCAATGGCGACAAGTAAGTATTATTTCACTACTATTTCATATGACATGTTGAAAATCGAATCGAGACTAACAATTCTTCTTAATGACTCTTGCAAAGCGGGAAGTTGTGTCCGAACGGCGGCACATCAATGCCCACCGGCCTTTCGATTGGCAAGACTACCTCGGCATGTTCACCTACGCCTCGGTGACTTCGCCGCTCGGACGTGGGACCACTTCTACGCCGCCGAGGACAACGAAGTTCGCAGACCGTTGCGGCGCGGATCAAGGCCGAGTTCGGTGAGTCTTCATTGCACTAAATTGGTCAATACTACACATTCATTGGTCGTTCTTGAAATAATGAAACGATACATGATGTCCAGATGCGAGACTTCTTCAGTGCGGCGAAGGGTTTGAGGACCGGCGGCGCGAGTGCGAGACAAGGTCCAGAGGTCCCGACTCTCTGACTGTACCACGAGACGCTGCTCAGTGCATCATCAACTACTGCGCCGACGCCCTTGGTTAGGTGGTGAGGAAGGCCGATGCGGGACCGGGACGCCACCAAGGAGCAAGACCTCTCGGTAAGTACGAAACATTAATATCGACTCCTTCCATGAAGAATAGGTAGGCTTCATTTCATCTTCTCGACATATTAATAACTTGATGGCATGCAAGAATGTCACGATTAGTGCGCCAGCACCGCCTGGCTGGGAGGCCATTGTGGGTGTGGCTCTCGGAGGAGTGGGCGAGAAGCACAACATCCGTCGGATGCCGCTGCAGATGGGTGGGCGCCACACCACCAAGGCAACCGGAGCCTCGTAGCAGCACGCCTGCACATGGGTAATCTTCTTTGTGTTTTCATCTTTATTTGTTTATTCTAATGCTCAATTCTCATTACTTGTAATCATCTTTGTGTTTTCTCTCGATCCCAGCGCACCAAGGCCGTGAATGCAACGAGTTCATGGCGATACCACCGCACACAAGGGCAAGGCGACGGCCCCGGAAGTCACCTACAACCCGGCGGACGGCCCGAGGCGCACACCAACGCGAAGGCCCACAAAGAAGCTTAGCGAGTACACCGGCGGCCCGCGAGCGCCATGGGAGGACTTCGATCCCGCCACCCACCGGACACTGAGACTCTCGATGAGGCCGGGAGGAGGAAGCAAGACTGGCCGATCTTGGATGGCGGACAACCTGATCGACTCGCCTCTGCTCCCATCCTCGCCGAGATTCGAGCAAGGAGCACGAGCTCCTCCCTCCCATACGCTCTCGGCAGCAGAGCTCACAGCAGCAGATGGCGGAACCTGTGTTAATCTGCTTTATTCTGCTGCTCATTGCTTTTACACATCTACCTTACCTTTGCATTGTGTAAACATTGCGGGTGGAATGTTGCAGCCGACTTGCGGAGGTTGGAGGCCCAGCAGTGGCCCAGCGTGAGGCCCATCTAGTGGAGATGGAGGTCAGACAAGCCCGGAGGGCGACCGTGCGCAGAGGTCGCAGGACATGTTCACTTCATGGCGAGCCTTCGTGCCTTGCCAGTGTGGTCGTGCCCGATCACGCCGCTCCAATTGTGGCTCCTCCTCCCGTAGGGACTCGGTGAGTATATATGGTTGTTTATTCCTTTAGCTTGTGCGGCCCTCCTGTAGATACTCATGAATTCGCTTCTCCTTTGTGCACCACACGGTCGGCGGGTTCGAACCGACTCCTCAAGGTGGCCCTTCTCCACAAAGTAGGGTGGCCAACTGCCCTCCTCAAGGTGGCGATTCACACTCGGGTGGGGAGGTGGCGAAGAGGTACCGCTTATTTGTTTCTTTTCATGTTGCATGGACTTGTGTTAGACTTAGCCTTATGTTGGACTACTACTAGAGACATATATATATTGTGATGGATATTGTCATGGATGATGCGAATGTATGTGATGGATTATGGACAATGGATTTGTATGTGATGTATTATGGATGGTGGATGTGTATGTGATGGGTTATGGATGTGTATGTGATGGAATATGGATGTGTATGTGATATATCCTGTGCTGTGTGTTGATATATATATATGTGATTTCTTTGTTTGTGCTGATGGAAAGCAAAAAACAAAAAAAAATAGCATTTTTCCCCTATTTGCCGAGTGCCACACTCGGCAAAGAGGGCTTTGCCGAGTGTCGTGACCATGACACTCGGCAAAGCTGGGAAGCAGAAACCCAATTTTTCAGCTTTGCCGAGTGCCATAGCCATGGCACTCGGCAAAGAAATTTTTTATTGCCGAGTGCAAGTGTATGGCACCCGGCAAAGAATTTTCAAAAAAAAAGAGAAAAAATTCTTTGCCGAGTGCCGCTGAGGTGGCACTCGGCAAAGAGACCGTCAGAGTTGACGTCAGATTTTTTTTGCTGAATGCTGACGTGACACTCGGCAAAGGCTTTACCGAGTGCCCGATATGTGGCATTCGGCAAAGAAACCTTTGCCGACGGGTTCTTTACCGACTGCTCTTTGCCGAATGCGGCACTCGGCAAAGCCTTTACCGAGGGCCCTAAGCACTCGGCAAAGAGCCCGTCTGCAGTAGTGACTGCACTAGTCAAGTGGTGGCCATCATCTCAGTTGAATGCAACCGTAAAATTTCTGCCTCATCTGCCCAAAAGTAGCTAGCTAGCTTGATAGATATAGTGTGAGAAAGCCATGCGATGCAACTGCCTGAACATCACACCTGACCCGAATGGCTTCTCCGGATGACTGTTCGACTGGCACTTTTCAGACAAGAGACCGACCATGAAGTGATGTTACCAACACATTAATTGCTCCATGGGCAAGATCAACTGCCTTTATTTAATTTGATGTACATTATATATACTAGTAGAAACTTTTATAATCTTTTTGCTGCTGTTGCATTGTTTCTTGTAGGCAGCTGTTGACTTGTACCAGTAGCTAGCTCTTACAAGGAGGAGGAGTGTGCCTTAATTCTGTGTGCAGCAGAGGCGACTATACAGTGGAATATGAGGGCATTTAGTGGCTGGCCATCGAAGCAGTGTGCTTCAAGTCCTCCTTTGCAACAATGCATTGAAGCGACAAGGTTGGCATGAACTGTGGTTTCATCACCCTGACACAATCCCCCCCTTCATATTGCCCTCAACTGTCTCCAATTACTCGTGCATTTATTTGGTTTAAAAGCGAGTTAATCCTCAATAGTCTCCCCTTTGAATGACCCTAACAACCCAGCATCTTCCTATCTTCGATCGATCTCCACATGCCTGCCCGCCTGCCTTAGTTTCCTTGTCCGAAGAAACGCTACCTCATGGATGGCATGGTATTTCGATCTCTGAACCAAACAACACGCAAACTTCTTTTGCAGAGAAGTTGTCTGAACTGTCGATTCATATTTCGTGATCTTAATTCGTGTGTTCTCTGCATACATTTGTGTTGTCTGAAAATTGAGATGGATTAGTATGGACTATGGACTATTCAGAAGTTTTTTTTTAATGCCGGTGTGCGTACGTATTTATACGTAGAGCTCGATCGATGTGCGCAGTGTTCATGTGCATAAGTTAATTAACGATGAGCTGCCTAGGTGCTAGCTAGCTAGCTAGCTCGACGTCCGTCCGTCCGTCCGTATGAAATGCATTTGCACCCACCGATTTCCCGCACGTCACTGCAGCATATTTACGCCGCGTCAAGCTGTACCCGGGCGCGAAAGGACGCCAGACAAGAGCATTACGTTCTATAAAATCTCCAAGACAAAATCTTAATCCTTAGCAGTACTGCCCCGTACAAGCACATCACTTTCACCAGAACACACACACTGCGCACACTACACCTCACAGATAGAGAAGAGACGCGAAATTATTACCTAGACCCGTTCCATTGGCACCCCAATGTCCGACACACGCACGCATGGCTGTGGATAGCTACCTGACGCCTCCTAGTCCATGGAAGAACGGGTCTACGCAATAATTCCTTTTCGATCAACTCACACATGAACACGGACACGCACAGGATTAACAGAAGAGATAGTAGCTAGTAGCAGCTTAGTTTCTTGCACGATCAGATCGTCGTCATGACATGCACGGCCAGCCATGTCAGTTCAGCAGACCCCGGCCGGCGCCATGCCACAGGACAGGTCAGGTCAGCCGCGCTTGCCCTTGCTCTTGCTGGCACCGACGTGGCGCGGGTCGGCGCCGTCGTTGAAGTCGAGGAGCACGGTACTCTGGCACTTGGGGCACTTGGGGTCCTCCCGCGACAGCATCACGTACATCATGCACCGGGGGCACCCAGCCAGGATCATCGGCGGGCCGCCGCCGCCGGCCTCCGGGCTCCCATCTGACGACACGCACGAGCTCGGCGGAGACGCCGTGGACGACGACGACGACGACAGCCTCCTAGGCGAGCTGCTGCCGCCCGGCGCCGCCGACGGGTCCCCGCCGCCCCGCGCGACTGCGACAGGTTCAGCCGCAGCTCCAGCTTCGCCCCCTTGCCGTTGTTCCTGCTCATCTTCAAGTTAGCTTCCGCACTTAGCTCCTCACCACTGCACAACACCAGCCAGCTCGTGTCATCAAAACACAGAACAGTAGCACCAGCTACGTACCAATGATAGACCGATCGATGTAATCAATCAATCAACGTTGCATATATGGATGCACATTACTTACCTGCTTGGACTTGAAGCGTCGCGATATATACGATCTGTCGATCGATCGATCGATCAGTCGTACACACACGAGGGGTTTATATGTAGCTAGCGCGCGTGGCTGGGGTGGTAGTGGAGCGGTGGAGCCAGGTGGAGCTAGGAGGCGGCGCGGCCACTCTCGTGCATGTACTGGTAGGTGGAATGAAGGACGGCCGGAACCGAAGTGAAGCCCTTGTGCCTGCCTGGGTATTTGTGGGGTGGTGGTGCAGCTCCCGTTTGCGTTTTATAATGCGGAGGGCGCTGCGTTGAGGAGGAGGTGATGGTTTTCTTTATTGCCATGAACAGCAGCTTTTAAATTCATGTTGCTTCCCTCCCTCTCGATCAGCCCCTCCGTTCCCACAACCACGATGCATTCCGATTCCGATGCTAGCTAGCTAGTACAGTTAAGATAAGCTAAGCTCCCCTTCTCTTTCCTGTGGTTGGGGATATTAATTGGATTGCCAAATTGGATTGAGAGAGTTAAGGGTTAATCTATATATTATGGATGGCATAGATGAAACTATAGACTTGTAGGCTATTTCTCTTGACGAAATGAAAGTGAGAACGACGGCATAGGTATACGGAGGATGCGTTAATGAGCTGTAGGTACGTACCTTAATACTAGTGTCTGTCTGCAGTAAATATTACCCGGTGTCTAGTGGGAGAGTGCAGCTGAAACTAAAAGGGACAGCGAGGAAATTGACCTGTACGTGTAACTTCTTTTTTTTTTTCCATGAAATCCATCAACTAATGTGCTTCTTCCATACCCATATTAATTTGCTTCATGTAAGATTTTGTAGACAATTAATTAAGAAGGGCAAATCACATGGATTTTTTTTTTTGCAGAACTTTTCCAAATCAAGTTTGCTTCTTCAAAATAGGGAATTTTTACGGTACCTTCTACCAATAGTAAGGGGGTGGTAGCAGAAATTAAATCTAGCCATTGATTTGTTGATGGCATAACAGACTTTTCTCTGTAATTTTGTTGTGAGGGTATTGTGCACCTTTCACTGAACCTATTACTAGTATGCCCAAGCGCTTAATCTTAACTAATCCGATCTATTGGATAAAAACACTATACGACTCATATCGATTTGAAGGTACCGTAAAAGCACTACTACAAAATAGGTCATAGAAAACGCCTCATCACAGACGGTTCTTTGAAACCGCCGTCTGTGATAAAATAATCACAGACGGTTCCAAGAAGAACTGTCTGTGATATGTCATCACAGACGGTTTTTGTATAAAATCGTTCATGATACTTTTGTTTTGTTGGGAGGGAAAACGAAAATTTGCACTTAATGAGCGGGCTGCCAAAAATCTCTTTATATTAACAGAGTCCTACATCTCCTCATTTGCCATCTCCATCTCCTCCTCTGTCATTCTCCTCTGCCATCTCCGTCTCGCCCTGACCTTGCGCTCCGGCCTCCCCCTAGCTCGTCGCCCGCGGCCTCCTCCACCTCGCCCCAGCCTCGTCGTCACCGGCCTCCCACGACCTCGTCACCCCCGGCCTCCTCTACTTCATCGCCCTGTCCTCCCCTGAGCTCGTCACCCGCGGCCTCCTCCACCTCGCCCCGGCCTCATCGTCGCCGCCTACCACGACCTCGTCACCCCAGCCTCCCACAACCTCACTCTCTCTACTCCCCCCTTTTGCTCTGTGATGTGGATTACTACTGTGATGTGTTAGTGCTCTGTGAATGGATTGAGTTGATGCTACTGTGATGTGGGTGATGCCGTGTTGTTTTTAGTGCTCTGTGAATGGATTGAGTTGATGCTACTGTGATGTTGTGGCTATTGTGGGAAAGCTAACGAAAAGTTCAATCCGAAAATCCATATCAGATTCATTCGCGAGGCTCGGGATGCTCCAGACGAAGTGAAAATCCGTTTTTTTTTTGCAATAGAAAAACCTATCACAGACGGTTCTTGTTCAGAACCGTCTGTGAAAATAGACTATCACAGACGGTTCTATTCAACCGTCTGTGATAGCCTTTTTCACATACAGTTCAAAAACCGTCTATGATGATCTCATGTCATCACAGACGCATAAATTCAGACGGTTCAAAAACCGTTTGTGATGATCTCATGTCATCATAGACGCATAAATTCAGACGGTTCAAAAACCGTCTGTGATGATGGTTTAGAACTGTCTGTGATAAGATTTTGTATAGTAGTGAAGAGCCCTCAAAATAAACTAGGTTGATCTCAGTTCCTTCAAATTTTACCATCTTCAATTTGGTTAAACACCAAATCACACTAGATGCATATAACTGTGAATTCCATATCAATCCTGCTAGAATTGATCTGTTTCCACCCGTGCATTATTGCAAAAAAAAAAATTCATTCCAAACATGCCCTAATTTGTAGTATAAATGATGTATTAAAAACAACAATATTTGATGGTTATACTTATACACTTATACGCATCTAGTGTGATTTCTGTGCTAAAACGATGAAAATCGACAGGGACAAACGAAGTGAGAGACCAAAATCACTATGTTTTGATATTGAGGATTAATAAGTTCAAATTATACACGTGCAGGTCCCAAAAATACTCTAGGCTGTTGAGCTTACGTACAATGTAGAAATGGTGCTGCAATCGTGCGCCACGATCGATTTCAGTTTAATCAAGGAATTGGGCTCAACTTTGGCGCAAACTAACTACTCCCTTAGGTATAAAAAAACATGTTGTTTTTGGACATATACGGTCTCTAAAATGTCATTTTGACGATTAATTTTGTTGATGAATTACTATCGATATTTATGAGTAAATATTGAGGATACGACTGTCGAGATCACGCAAGAAGAGATATAGTGATTTTTATATAGGATCAGGCTTTCTTTGAATAAAATAAAAATCATACTCATGTGTTCTTGTATTGAATAAGGTAACAATGCAGAACAAGTCATCGAAACTAAGAATGTTGTCAATGGCTTCTAATTGTGTCTATCAGTCTCTCCTCTTCCTCTTTCCAGGCACCGCCCCATATAAAGCGTCGAAAGGGTGGCAGTTGTTGTACGCCAAGAGGTGCCTTGACAGTTGCTAAAATCCATATGTTGGTGATGATTGTTGTCAGTGAGACGTCCTCCTTGCACGTTCGCCAAACGATTATTGCTAGAGACAGAGAAAGACGTGTACAGTTATGTCAGAGACACAAAGGTGCATGTGTTGTATTTGCTACCATGCGTAATCAAGCATGGTGTACATGGTCTCTAGTCAATAAGATAGCGTCCGCATATTAGTCTGTGAGACTTATTAGCGAGAAGTTTATCGTGATTTGACCTAGTCGTAACAATTTTTTGACCAAGGGGGGTCATGACCAGACCTGGTCGTGGCAAGTATCTTCGACCAGGGGTATATTGGAGGGCTATTAGAATACCACTGCCTATAATGAATATTATAGATACAAAGCTTCATTAATTGAGGATGCTTAGTTTATAGGCTTCCTCTTCGGGGCACGGTCTTGGAACACACGATTCCAAGGCTCAAACACCATCTGCTAATCGTTACTGTGTACTTACCACTCCCCAGGGCATGGTCGACAACTTGCAATTTCAAGTCCAACCACACACATGGAGTGTACACCTTCGACCGGAGACGGTTATAACCTAGAATTACCCTTTTAGACAATGATTACTCCGAGTCGTGAGGCATTGTCTTTCAACTACACGTCGAGCCAGGCGGAGTCGACCACCATCGGTGCTAGAAGCACCCAGGAGATCTTTGCCCTCCCTACATATCCTAGTCGCTCTCCACATGATGGGTCTGAGGATGCTGCCCACCGTACACTCCATTCTAGCACTCGTCCAAATGGCGAGAACCCCTCCGACAATGAGAGAAATATCTCAACACTCATGAGCGTAACCAATGTTCTCTAGGTGATCACACTCCTCCGAGAGATACCCTAGCAGACTCAAACATGGATGATCCCAAGACAACCAGGAGAAGATGGATTGTGGCCTAGGACAGGATGCCTGGTCGAGTCCACTACCAGTCAGAAATTGCTTGAGAACTTCAATGAATCAATGATCGCACCCAAGCCGAACGACCAAGTCAAGGAGATTCTGCTCAATCCTACAGTGACCTCCAAGACTGTTCGCATCGAAGTCTCCCTCGACTACGCATTGGAAGGCGCGGTCATTGCCTTCCTCCGGGCAAACACATATCTATTCGCGTGGAAAGAATCCGACATGCCTAGGGTCCCAGAGAGGTGATCGAGCACATGCTACCTTTACGGCCTGGTAAGAAGTTCGTCAAACAAAAGTTATGACACTTCACACCCGACCGACGATAAGCTATCCATCCGGAACTCGACAAGCTACTTAAAGCAGTTTCCATAAAAGAGGTTGAACAACCCGACTGGATGGTCAATCTTGTAATGGTTAGAAAATCTAATAGTAAGTGGAGAATGTGTGTATATTTAATTAACTTAAAAAAATCTTGTTTGAAGGATGATTTTCCCCCCTTCTTCGTATTGATCAATTGGTTGATTCTACTATTGGTTGTGAGATGCTAAGTTCCTAGATGCATGTTCTGGATATCATTAGACTATTATGTGTTTATATGATGAAGAAAGGATAGCATTCATTACCCCATTTGGAATTTTCTTTCCTACATCAAAATGCCAATTGGGTTAAGGAATGGTGTTGCTTCCTTCCAGCGCCTTATGGAAAAGACCTTTTATCCTCAACTAGGTCAAAACTTGGAAGCCTACATTGATGATTTGGTCATAAAAAAGCATAAAGTGCTTATATCACATCTCTGACCAACAAGAAACATTCAACAACCTCAAAAAACACTCTTGAAACTCAATCCTGAGAAGTGTGTATTCAGAGTATATTCGGAGAAGCTACTTGGGTTCCTTGTCTCTACTCGAGGCATTGAAGAAAATCCCAAAAAATTGTGGCCATCAATTATATGTGCCCTCCGATCACAAAAAGAAAGTCCAGAAACTCACATGGTGAAGCAGTATTAAGTTCCTTCCTAGCACGTTTGGGAGAAAAATGACTCCCTTTCATTAAAATCCTTAGGAAACATGAGGGTTTCGAGTGGTCTGAAGAAGAAAATGGAGCTTTCGAGGATATCAAAAGATATCTTATGAGTTGTAACATCCCAAAGTTCTGTTACCAAAATTAAAATTAATAAATTTATTATTTTATTGGATTTTCCAAGTTTTAAAAGAGTTTTCTTGAATTTCCTGGTTTTAAAATCAAAATGAAAATTTATTGAGTTTTCTGGGGTTTTCTTGGATTTAATGTGAAAAGGACATTTTAATTAATTTCTTTAATTTTTGGATTTTAAAAAGTTTTTCCTATTTTCCATAAATTAAAGTTAATTTATGTGAAAAAATAAAAAACCAACTTTAAGTTGGAATTATTTTATTAAGTTCAAAGTAATTCAGGGAATTTCTATGAATTGTTCTAGAATTTTTGAACTCTATTTGCTATTTTCTAAAAGACCTTTTATTTTGTTACATTTTTTGATATTCGAAAATCAAATTAAATCCCTTTTTCTCTTTTGGGCCAAATCTCCCTCTCCCGACCTATTTTCCCTCTCGCCAGCTAGCCCACCAAGCCTAGCCACCCAATTTCTCTCTCTGCCAATCCAGGCCCGCACGTCAGCCTCATTTTCTTCTTCCTTATCACCGGCCGCCATGCTACCTCGCAAGATCTTTGAAACCCGCAATTTTCTCCTGGATTTCTCGCGCTTTCGGTGCCATCAAGACCCCCCAACATCGCCACTCCCATTTCTGGCCATTTCCTCCTCTTCCACGTGCATTTTCACCATGATTGCGTGATGGCCGCCACAAACCTTGCAGCACTATCTCCTCTCCGGGTGCCCCTCCACCGCTATAAATGGGAGCACCGTGTGCCCCTTCTTCTCCTCATATCATTCTCGAAGTCTCATCCTTGATCCCCCCTTCTCTCCTCGTCGTAATCAAAGTTTTTCTCCCGCCGGCCGCAAGCCTCTCCGCCGCCATTAGCGCCGCCGTCCATGGGTCCCCACAACCATCATCTTCACCCTCAGATTCACCACACTATGTTCTACCTCGTGCTCGCACCCTCCTCGTCGAAGCGACCTCGCTGCCTCAGACACGATTGCGCCGCCACCTTTTCCCTTGTCATTGGCGATCTCTACACATCTAGCCACCGCCGAGGTGAGTGTCATGCTCCCTATCTCATCCTCTCGCGTTTGGTACCCTCACCGCCACCCGCCGTTCGCTGGTAGCCATTGATACCCATGCGCCACCGCCACCTGGCTGTGACGTGGCACGCAACACGTAGGCCACCTCACCACCCTCGCCTACACGGCTTCCTCATCACTGCCTACGTCGCACTTGCGCCAGCACACGCGTAAGCCACGTTACTGTTTCACAGAACCGGTCCACCGTGGACCAAAGCTTTTTTGTGGATCTGATCCATGGACCATGGGCCCACTTGTTAGTGTCTCATAGGATTTTCCAGTAGGAATTTAATTCGGCCAAAATTCAATTATCTCCTCGTTGACGCAATAAATAGATTTTCCTTTAGAATTTTTTTCCAGAAATTCCATTTCTATCATTTCATGTGAAATTCAATCTTTCGAGAGCCCGTTCTCCTCATTCGAGCTCCTATTTAAGTGATTCAAATGTATAAATTCATATAAATTAAGTATCTATCTCCTAGAACCTAAAATATTTAATTTAGAGTTTATTTTAATTTTATTTGAATTTTGTTTGAATTTAGCTTATTTTTGTGTATATATTTCGACGACTTTGGATAGCACGATTTCAATGTTTTTAATAGAAAAACAATTATTTGAGCAAGGTAAGTTACATCCTTTGATCATATTTTGTACCAGTTTTTCAAATTATTTAAATTCTATTTAAAATTATTACAAGATGCTTATTTGTATTTAATTTAATTTAAATTCCTATTTTAAAATTATAGTTATTCCCATTACCATTTTATAGCCAACTTTGACATTGAATTAAACATACATAAACACTTTAGATGAAAATTTAGTTTATGCAATAGTATGAACTAGAATATTTTAGAAAAAAATTAAGCTTAGCCATGCTTAGACCTGAAATATTTGATTCAAGAAGTTATAGCCAAAAAAATCAAAAGTGGTTTAAATTGTATGCATGGCATTGTTGTGTCACGGAAGTTTACAAATGATTTGAAAACTGAATTAAAATTTAAAACTGGTTTGAACTTGCACGAAATGGATAGTTAGTGGGTGTAGGTTTATGCACGGGCTCAATTCAGTGAATGGTTGAGGCCCATGGGTTATTTTGGAAGTTGCCCAAGATAGTTAAGGACTGGTCTTCGAGCCGCATCTTGCAAAGCTCCACCGTACTACCACAAGTCTGGAGTGAGACAGACTAGGCTAAATAATCTGTAACACCTCATTGTTAGTTGTGTCATGTTGATGTGCGGGTGTCGGTTAGACAGTTTTCCCACTTGGCGCAAGAGGGCGCTCTGGCGGGTGGTTAGCCCAATGGAAGTGAAACCTTAGTGGAAGAAAAAACCTTAGGGTAGAACATTGTAAAAACCTCGTGATAACCACTTAGTCGCACACCTATAAAAGTGTGAGAAGCGGATATTATAAGATGATTATCTCTTATGGGTAAAATTGTACAACCTCTATAGAGTATCAAACTATTCGAATAGTTGTATCTACAGTCATGGACATGTTAAGCAAAGCCATTCAAAGTTAGACTTTGTTTTTCTTTTCAAAATGTTTTATAAAATAGTTTATGGCATGGATGGATGTCCATAAGAATAATTGTAGGTTGAAGTCTCGGGTTGGTGCTCGTGTTTAAGTTAGTGTTAGGTTGGCGCCTACACTAGTTTTATTAATTCAATTAAAAACTTACTTTTTTAAAATATTGTAAAACTTCAGCTTTCGAACTTATCTATTGTATTTAAAATATCAAATTAATCTTGTCTTTTGCACAAAAACCCTATAAACCTTCCTTTCATAATATCCAATCATGCATTAACTCTGTTATGGGTGTAACTTGCGGAGTACATTTTGAAGGGATACGGGTAGGCTACACAAGCTAGCAATTCAAAAATGCTACCACGTAAACCAGGATGTCATGCAAGTAAGAAATCATAGATCGTTACCACCAGATATGCAGTGCAGCGGAAGAAGAGTTGGAGCAGCCAGATCGAACGTAGAGCATGTCGATGAAGTGGTCGAAGCCAATCATCCAACGTAGTCGATCGTCCTCGATGGCGATTGTCTCCTCCAGCAACCAATCGAGTTCCTCGATAAGGTCATGGATCGTCCTCAAGCTCAACAGTAACCGCAATAGCGCCTCTATGGTATCCACACGTGTCGGGACCCAAATATGCACATCTGGACCCTCTGTGTATTCTGCACTAGTCCAGGATCACGCTAGTGCACACAGTGGTAACATCGATAAAATATCAATTCCATATACAAAGATGACTAATAACTAGGCAAATAACAATAATTATCAGAGTAAAGACCTTAAGGTCAAAGCTTACAATTAATGTCTCAGAAGACAAATAGCTCAATAAAGTCGCAACGAACTAAACGGATAATCTCGGTGAAGCCCATCCATATGCCCACAGGCAATCGACTGGGGTAGCGCAACCTAGTTCTCCACGATCCTTGAAGTAGACCTTGTTGACTGACGATTCTTCCACTTCTGTTGATTGTTTATAGCAAGTATGAGTACACACCGTACTCGCAAGTCATACCACAGAATGCAATTTATAGATGATGGCTTATTCCAAAGGAATGGCTTCTGTGGTTATTTTGCAGAAATGCAACATTTGCAATTGAGTACAAATAATAGATTGAAAGCATAATTCAAAATAAATAGACAATAATAAGTTAACAATTAATTTCACAAAGGACACACAGTCTAATCAAGTTATTCACACAGCTGCACAAGTTATCTCACACAGCTGACCCTTCCCATTTGTTTTATGAAAATCTACCCCTCGTGTGAAATTCCCGAGCATGTCCATAATCGAGGACGTGGCTATTCGAATAGATTGGATTAACACTCTGCAGAGGTTGTACACTTTACCCACACGATGTAACCAACCGGATCAGTGTTGATCACAACAAAACCTTTCAGAGACTTCATCTCAAACAATGACACTCCCGATGTGCTTTCCTGCCGTCCAATTTGTACACACAGCCCTTGGATCGACACACACCGTTGGATCTGAAAACGGCGAACCGCTCATAGATGTGACATATCACACCTCCAGCCCATCACACAGCTTAAATACAACCTGAGTTGTCAATGCCAAGACTCCATAACTTACTAAGTCAGGCCCAGCCCATACTAGGCATGTGGTCGTACAGTAAGGCCCAGTTCAATGGCGCACAAAGTTAAGTCCTTAATTGACTAAGGCAAGACTTCCTGTTTTAACCCCAAATCACAAAGTTTATATCACACAGATCCACCATTCACACAGATCCACCACTTGCCTCAGTCTAAATCTTTTTCCACCCTGTTGATTAAGTGCAACACATGCCATCAACGAGTAATAGCACACAGCACACACAGTTTCATCACACAGTTCCATAATCACTTAGTCAAGTTTATAATTGCGACTCAGATGAAATGATGACTCGTGGCATGACTAAGCAGTCTAATCGTATCTAACCAACCCACATTGGTGCTACGATAATACCAACTAATAATGAACCAACCTAGGGTGACAAAAGATCATGGCATACAATAGACAAGGTGGATATAACAAATTGGATTAATAACTATCCCAAAAGCATTTAAATAAATACTTGGAATAGAATGCAATACATTGAAACAAAGTATTTTGAAAACTGGGTTCAATATGATCAAAGGTATAACTTGCCTTGCTATAGCAATGATGGTCTTTATTTATCTTCAATCTTCTACTTCCTTGCTCTTCAGCTCCTTCAGACGATTCCGGGCTTCAACGTCTAACGATAAAGATAGCGTAAAACAAACACAATTCAAAAGACAAATCAAATAAACTCCAAATTGAAATTGAATGGTGCTGGAAGATAGATATTGAATTTAGATGAATGTAGGAATTTGAATGGGTTCAAACGGAATTCAGATGAAGAAGATATGGCTTTTGGAATGATGAAAATAAAAAGAGAGACAAGCTGACAAGTGGGGTCAAAGGAATATTCTCAGAATATTCTATTCCAAAGATATTATAGATTGGATGAGTGTATGACATGTGGGACCGACTGATATTTATGGATTTCTAGAATTAAAAATAATTTCAGAAATAAGGTAGAGAGAACGACATGTGGGACCAATGAGATAAAAGAATTTTCAAGAATTAAATTAATTCTCGAAAATAAGATTAGGGTTGATATGTGGGCCACTGGTCTATAGACCAGGTCCACGGAGATATGCTAGTCCACGGTGGACCAAGCTCATGGAGGAGGGTTGACCAAAGTTGACTGACATGCGGGACCCGCATGTAAGTGAGATAAACAATTAGAGTTTTAATTGGGTGGATAACACGTGGGATCCATGTGTAAGTGAGGAGACATATATGTATGCATACATACAGTCATACATACAGTCATACATACAGGAACAGAGGACAGGAGCTCGCCAGCCGGCCGGCTCGTGCGCACTAGGTGGACGACCGAAAGCTATTGCCGAGAGCACAACAGAGAAGTATTGAAGGAACCGAACACTGGAAGAACAATGCACAGTACAGAAGCTCGGCCTGGCTCATGCACAGGGGATGGCCGGCGGCATGGTGAGAGCTGGCAAAACAAACAGATGGCAAAGCCAACGGATCGCAAAGCCAATAGAGGAAGCAACTAACGGTAGAACACGGCTCGAGCATTAAAGAATGTAACATGCACGAGGAACGGAAGCATGCAGAGGGCGTCAGCCTGGTTCCAAGTGCATGGTGATTGGAGATGGCCATGCAAGGATTAGAGAAATAATCATTGGTATGGCTTAGATTGATTGGATGAAAAAAAGAACCAAAACACAGAGAAGCGAAAGAAAGATATTGACTTCTGTTACCAGCCGGTTTCAACAAAGAATAGGAACCAAGCAAGACATGGAACAGGAGCTTCGGCTTGCTCATGCGCATGGCGGTGTCAACTGATTTTGGCGTCAACTGATTTTGATCCTGAGAAGAATTAGCAGAGGAAGAACAATGCGTAGTACACGCACTGGACTTAAGCCATCAACATGTAGAGGAACCGAAATATGAAACCTATACGCATAAAGATTTAATATATATATAATCAACAGAGGACCGCAAGTAGCGAGAACTAATTAACCGATTGAAAGAATCATGCACCGACAAATATACATGAACAAAGGATGGACTAATGGTGCGATCAAGATGGTCGGCGATCGACGGAGACGCGGCGCTAAGGGCAAAACGGAAAGGAAACGACGAGCCGGACGCGATGGTGCGGTCGGATTTTCAAAATACTCACCGAGGAAGAAGAATACGCCAAGAATACGGTTGGGATACGGCGGACGGCGAAATCCCGCGAACTTGAGCGAAGGGCCGCACCATGGCGTCGAGCACGACGACGCGAACCCAACGCCACGACGGTTCGGCCAATGGACGTCGGATGGAGGAGAAACTCGCAATGAAGATTTTGGGATGAACTCGGTATTCGCGAATGCGTTGAATACAGATCGATTCGGAGGAAAGCAAATCGTGGATTGGAAGAGGACGCCGAGACGAACGCGTGCAGGCTGCAGACGGCCGCATTTATATGCACCAAGCTTAAAAGATACGAAGATTTGAATTTTGAATCGAGAACACGACGCGCATGAGTCACGATTCGGTTTCGGAGCGACGTCCTACCGAAAATCGGACTAACAAAGATCGCATAGTAATCGTTTCACGTAAGGTGAGAGAGAAAATCTATTATTTTCGGAATTTAATTAAAAGGCAACAAATCGATAAGATTCTCCAAAAATACCATAAAATTCCTGGGAACACCAGGAAGCCAAATAAAATAGATTTTGATTAAATTGACGTTTAGATTAGTCAAATTAAATATTTTAAATTTAGAAAAATTCCAATTAAGCTTTATTAATTCAAATAAAATTGGTGAAAATTTCTAGTGACCTAAACTACTCAAAAGATTTTTGAAAAGCCAAATTTTGGGACGTTACAACACGTCCAGGGAAGGAACACCGTGCACTGGTGTGCTAGCACTAACTCGCACGGTAGGGCTCTGTCGGGACCCAAAAATGCATCTCAGAAACCCTCTGTGTTTTCTGAACTAGTACCAGATCAGTAGCTAGCTCACACAGGAAATAGTGATGAAATACCATCCATTTATTCGATTTAAATAAAAAGATCTCAAAGATAACAAATAGTAATAATAACTGGACCTTATGGTCAATGTTTACTTAACTTGCCACGCGGGGCTAAACAAACAAATAAACTCTTGCAGCAGAACGAGAAACTTGGAAAAGCCAATCAACATGCCCACAGGCAATCGAGTGGTGAACGTATTCTAATCCGCAAAACCTTCATAGTCCTCTTTCTGAAAGAACTCTTGTGCAGCTTGGTATTCTTCAACTCATCAACAAAGGCATAAGCCGTGAGTACATAAAGCACTCATTAGGCCGTAGAGAAATGTATGCAAATAGTATTCATGCAAGGCTTGTCAAAGGTTAGCTGTATGGTTTCTTTTGCAGAAAGCAACATCTACAATAATTAGATTGAAATGCGTAATTGAAAAGAATAATGAATAAGTAAACAATTTCTTTGAACAACCAGTGAACTATCCATTCACTTACCAACCAAACCAATGATAAGTGAATTCCCCATTCACTTACCAACCAAACCAACGATAAGTGAATTCCCCATTCACTTACCAACCAAACCAACGATAAGTGAATTCTCCATCCACTAATCGACACAAACCACCAAGTGAATTACCCATTCATTAGACAAAGATTATATTCATAAAGTGAACTTCTCATTCACACTCTGACACATTTTATAAGAAAATCTATCTCTCGTGTGAAATCTCCGAACACGTCCATAACCGCGGACACGGCTATTCGAATAGTTTTACACTCTGCAGAGGTTGTACACAGCTTGACCCACAAGACACGACTTCTCTAGTCTATTTGGCATCCGTCGATTCCACTGCTCACTACCTTAGGTAAGCAGTCTAGAGCACGTGACAAAGCCTTTACAAAGCTCCTTCTTAATCCAGTTATGTCTGCTAAGGTTTCAACACTGAATGTCTAACCGACCAGACAGGGCCCCCCCTCTTGCGCTATAGTGAATACGTCCCCCGTAAGTCACACTTCCATGACAGAACTGAAATCAAGACATAGCTACTTAATTAGTCAGGTCCTGCCCAAACAGGACATGTGGTTGTACAGTTAAGGCTCAGTTCAATGGCGCACAAGATTAAGTCATTGACAAGTTACTCAGTCGATCTTTCCACAAACTCACAATGTACTAACCACACCCCCACTATCCACCATCCACTCGCCTGAGCGAAAACTATTTTTTTAATTACAACCAATGACATCCCCTGTCATGGTACTCGAATTTTAACAACAGTGGCTAACCACCGCGATTACATCTCTCATTAAATCAAGATTAATCATTATGACACATGTGATGATGAACCCATCGTAACTAAGTTGAACTAAGCATCAATACGATACCCATGTTGGTGATACAAATATATTCAACTAAAGTTATCCATACTAGGGTGACAAAGCATTCATGGCATTCAAATAATAAATGAAGGCATAATGACAACAGATAATAACTAATCCCAAACCAGTTGATATAAAGATAGCATGCAATTGTATAAAATAATATACTTTTGAAATCATAGGTTCAATATGATCAAAGGACTACAACTTGCCTAGGAATAGATCATGGTATTGGTCTTGATCTTGGTGTACTCCTCATTGCTCAAAATTGCCCGAAGGATCAACGTCTACTCGTAAACAAATCAAATAAACTAAATAAATATAAACCAGAGGTAAAACCAACTCCAAAAATTAAATAAAAATCTTAGATAAATAGAGCTCGAATTTAGATGATTTTAGAAATTTGGATGGGCTCAATCGGAGTTCGAATGCAAAAGATAAGGGCTTTAGAAGATTGAAATCACATGAAATAATGAAAATCAGAATTTCTGGATTTACTGAATTATTTTTCTGAAGAAAAAGGATTTATGACGTCGCAGAGAATTTCAGCCGAAAGAAAAAGAAATAGAAATTGAACAAACATGTTGGTACCATTGGTGATTGATAGGGTGTACGGTGGACTGGGTTTAAGGAGGTTTGACTCAGAGGAATCTTTGGTTCACCATGTGACTGACACGTGGCCGCTGACTGGTTGGCAAACAAGTAGCAGGACTGAGGTAGCGCTGATGTGGATTGCCACACTGGCACAGAGAGCAAGCGTAGAGGAGTAGAGCGCAGCTCCGGCCGGCGACATTGACAACGGCGGCGACGGCGAGCGGCGACGAGCTGGCGGTTGGAAAATAGCAAAACGGGACCCCGAGGAAGTGGTGGAGCTGAGAGGCGGCGGCTCGGCAAGGGTGGAAGAGATTTGGCGGCGGTGAAGCTCCCGGGTGCAGAGACTCTGGTGATTAGACAATGCCCGGAGAGAACGAGAGAGAACACCGGGTTGGCGACGTTCTGAGGATCATAGAGAATGGCTCGGGAGGTCCGGAGAGTACTTGGAACGGTGGCAAGAGCAAGGTGGCCGAAGATGAGGGAGACGAGCGGCAACGACGCTTCGGTGGAGGAGAAACAACGGGAGGAGAGGGTTTCGAATGAGCATAGGGTGGAGCACCTGGTGACACGCTCGGACAAGCAAGGAACTCACTGGAGATGTAGATCGGCGAAGGGAGGCGGCGGTCGGCTTTTCGGACGAAGACGACAACGGCGCTACTGAGTTTCTCGGACCAAGAAGACGGAAGCACAATGTAGCTCTTGCTATTGCGGACACGTCGGTGCTGGAATCACGGGCGGAGGTGGTCCGACGGCGGAGAATTTGGGCGGCGAAGACGCTTCGGTGGTCCTCGGTTCTTGACGAAGTGCGGCGCAACGATAACGAGCTAGGGGCGGAGACCTAGGGTTCCGATGGGAGGAGCTTCGGGCGAAGAAATTGGCACAGCTGGATGTGCTTATATAGCACCGGTGGAGGGAGAGTCCGAGGGAGAGACGGCGGCTTCGGCGTTGAGCACTCGGACTCAACAGTCCAGAACGACGACGGGAGGAGGAAGATGATGGCGCGGGGCCCACCGTCCAGCGGGAGAAGGCGATGGCCGCGCAAGCGGGCGCGCACAGTGGGAAGGCCGAGCTGGGCTGGGCCGGCTGAGGGAGAGAAAGGCCGCACAGGATGGGTCGGACCGGGAATAGTGGTGGATTACGGCCCATTACTGTTCCAAGAATTTAAAATAGGTTTTTTCTTTTCAATAAATATTGAAAATCGAAATAGCAATTAGAAAATAGCAAATGAACTTAGAAAAATTCCAAAAAAATCTAACAAATGTATCTAAGCACAGGGAACCCAAATAAAATAATTTTGACAATAATTGATGTTGAAATTATTTGTATTAAAATATTTTTGATTTCTAAAAATTTCAATTAAGCTTTAATTTTAGCAAAAAGATTCAAATGGTTATTTTTCTTTTAAAACTTCAAAACAAACCAATTTTTTGGGATGTTATAGGCTCTTAGGAAGATGACGACTAGGGATTCGGTAGAGAAACTCACGTCACATCTATCTCATGTCTCTCCCAACAGCCTCATGCATCTCCTTATATAGAGCTTATAATGGATCCTATTCGAACACGTTTGTTCCAATCCGTTAAGTGTGTGACCCGTTAGGTTGATGCATAGTCGGTTGTGACTTCAAAACCTTTTTCGGTCACGAGTCGTTAGCGGTTCCTAGCAGGATATAACGATTCACAAATACACATAAATAATATTGGATGAACCTTAATGTAATATGATCTACAGCCATGTCCTTGTCACTAACGACCAACGCATATCTCTATACAACCAGATCATATTTAGTCTCGACCAATTCGTAACACGTTACGACCAGGTTACGATCAATCAGTGATCATGTTCGACCAGCCTACGACCAGCTCGTATCTCCATACGACTAGTTCGTATCTGTTCGAGTTGAGCGACCTGCTCGTGTATTCTCCCTTTGCCACATGACATCTAGTTGAACTCCATGTGAGATATTACTGTTGGAAATATGCCCTAGAGGCAATCATAGAGATGATGATATTTCGTTGTATCCATGATTTAATAAATGTTCCTTGAATATTGCCTTTGTGTTGATTAACAAGTATGTGACTTGTTTGTGAAACTCTTTACTTGTATGGTTATTCTAAAGTTGTCCCTAGTCGGAGTTCATGTGAGGACACACGTGAATGGTGGATTAGCACATGTATCGGTTGATGACTATGTTTCACAGGTCATAGACATGGAGATGTCAAACCAATAATGTGGACACATGTTTAGAACATGGGGTTGGACCGACCCAACATGAGACATAATAATTATACTTATGGTTCTCTCTACACAATGTGTACGTCTTGTCCTTAGACCTAAGATTGTCGCATGTACTTGATATGTGAATCGACCTACTTAGGGGCTATCAAACGCTACTCCGTAACTGGGTAGTTATAAAGGTAGTTTTGGGTTTGTCATGAAGCATCTTTGCGAGGCATGGTCATCAAGATGGATTTGCCCTCTCACCCGAGAGATATCTCAGGCCCTCGAGTGATCGGATCCAGAAATGCATGGCCATGCTACTTAAGGTTAAGAGTTAACCTGGTAAGGGATTCCGGATCACAAGATCGAGAAAGAGTGGTCAGCTTGGAGCTCGACCGAATATCATGAGGCAAAGGGATTGGCATGTACATAACGTTGTGTTGGTTCGTCCGATATGATCTTTGTGTACGTTTAGGAGTTGGGACGTCTTGCTAGAGGCCGCTACCAACTATTGACCAAGTATGTATACTCGTGTCATGTCTAAACATACGTGAACCTAGAGGGTCACACACTTAAGGGGCTGAAGCTTAATTCGGATTAGATCCGAATTAGACTGGGCATTGAGTCCTAATGGGCCTCTATTAGTAGAAGACCATTGTAAGGACGTCTATAAAAGGAGGGCAAGGGCGCAAAGGATGAGATAGAAGTTTTTCGTGACATCCTCAAATCCTGGCCGCCACCTCTCCCACGCCCTAGTCGCTCGCGCGGATCTAGCAGTCCGGCGTGCGTCGCTTCCTCCCGTACGTGTGGATACCTTTGGAGGCGCTGCATCTGTAACGTTTGGACGAACCGCAAGAGCGGAGCTGTACGTGGGACGCTGCGACGAGGACGAGGAAGTAGTACGACTACTCTGCCCCGACGTGCTGCATCAACTTAGTACGACTACTCGCCTCGACGTCGCCGCATCGGGCCGCACTGCGCGTCTAGTGGTAAGACCGTGATCTATAACTGCAGTTATCTTGGTTTACGGGTAGAATTTTTATTAATTTGCGCTAGTGTAGCATACCCATAACCTTACAATTATGTCATCCATATATTGTTTAATACTTTCTCGATCAAGTGTCGGATAACTTCATGTGGTCGAACTCTTCGACCGTTAGTGGCATAGTCATGCACTTTCTTTATCCGACCACATCGAGGTGCCCAGAAATATATCTCCTGTTATGTTAGGAGGGGTAAATCCCATATTCATCCAGTCATATTCCTCCGCATGTTTCGCAACATACCTAAAAGCTACTTTTATAACTATGTACCCAGTTACGGAGTAGCGTATAGCAACCCCAAAGTGAACTATTACACATGTAGGTAAGCATGTTGATATCAAGTCTAAGGAAAATTCATCATCATTGCTTGAGACCAACTGATAACATATGAAATCATAACAATCTCAGTAGTGTCTCAAGGTGCGTCAATCCAACACCATGTTCTCTAACATGTGTTCACATAATTGATTCGATGTCCCTATATCCATGACTGGTGAAACATGGTCATCATCAATACATCTGTTGGTCGATAGAGTCACTAGTGACCATGGATACATTTAGAACAACATCATATAGGTTAAAAAGCTTCACCAACAAGTCACATACTTATTAATCTTTATCAATGATGATTCATTCGAGGAACAGAATAATATTTATTCAATAACTCATAAACGTAGACGTGATACAATCATCTTAATAAATGCCTCTATGGCATATCACCAATATATTTTTGTACTCACCCATGCTTAAGAAAATGTTGTTTAGAGGAGGACTTTGCTACCGGTGTGGATCTCGATGACTAGGCCGCTACCCCAGTCGATTGCATGTGGCAGATTAGCTGGACTCTATTACTTCTTCTTCGTCTTCTACTGTGTTCTTTATTCTTGGCTCGTAAGCCTTTTTTGTAATAAACTCTTATATTTATTAATACTAGTAGGATGCCCGTGCGTTGCAATGGATCTTAAATAAATAATACCACAAGTGCTAAATTGTGTCAATGTTTAACCCAGTTTTGTTAAGACCGAATGGTATGCTATTGGGAATTGAAAACAAGTCAGCTCCCAATCATTGTTTCTCAACCTACCTTTACCTTGTACCGCTCTTCGCTCTAGCCCTGTCAAAAGGAGAAAAATATATCTCCACTTTTACTACTCAATCTTTTCTTTTCATTACGTGCATCATAGATAGTTAACATCCATAAAGTTATCGGTTTACAAAAAGATCTTCGATGATAATTTTGCTCAAATCTATGCAAAGATCACACAATGAAATCAAATACTAATACCAGTGACACAAGCCATTTATTTGATAAAATGCAGGACCGGATTTCATTGATAGAAGAGGGAATTCACAAGGTTTCAACCGGTTACAATTGAACAGAGTGAAAATTGATCAAATTGTCTATACCAAAGGACAAGGAATTGACTCAAAATCAACATTATTACCTAATTATACCTTGTTAGCACTTGCATTCATTGACCCCTAGCATTTATATACATATTGCCCCCACATCAATTTCAACTATAGTGAAAAAACCCATCAGAGTTGATATGTTAGAAGCAGTTGTTAGGGAAATTGCAACAAAGTTAAATGACTCGTGTAGGCAATAACATTTCAAAAATATGGATGCAAAATATTTCATAAAAAAGACAACATTCCTGTTGGCATATCGATCATGATGAACAATCCCATCAAATCTTTGAGGGAACTGCACATAGCAAACTTTTTTTCCTATCAAAGGGTCCATCATAAAACACATTGCTTCCTTTATAGCCTTGCTGTTATTAATGTAGCGATGTCAATCCAAGTTCAGCAAATATGGAGCATTGTTTAGTATAGCGGAGACTCAGACCTATGAAACAGCCAAACAAAATGAATTAAAAATCTGTTATATGTTGCAACGGATCCCAAATAAATGAGCTTGACAAACTCGTGAAAATATACTAAAAGGACAAGTCCTGTTGTTCAATATGAATGTATCTTAGCAGGACAAACAATGATAGCACATGCTTTATTGTTTGAATATCTATACAGCATCCTTGTTTCCATTAGGATTTAGGATGCAAGGCACAAGATCTACAAGGAAATCAAAAGCTATACACAAGAAATACATCAAAAGATTCAGAAACAAGATTCATTTGACAAAACAAAGCTGGAAACAAGCTCACGATCCATCAATCAAGGTAACAAATAACAACTTAAGTTTTAGATTTTTAAATAGGATCATACCATAGTCAAGGGCACCCACATGAGCACAAGCCCCCGACACTTTCATCAAGAGCTGGTCATTGAAGTTTGCATTTATGTGAAGATTTGATAGTCTCGGTATCAATAAAGTGTTAGTTTAAGATACCTCCTAGTGACAGAACAATATAAAGGGAAAAATATAAAGAATACTCTTGACCATCTAGTAGTTTATTTAACTATAACATCTGGAAGAAAACTATTAACTATAAGGGGGAAACAAACACAAAAACCGCTCATTTTATGAAATATTTAGAATCTTCTTGCCTTAGCAATCCTAAAAATATGTTGACATTCTATTGACATCAAGATTCCAGACCATACAATCTTGTTCCATATGTACATTTAAAAGCATCAGTTGAAAATTTTGTCAATATATCCACAAGCCACTTGTCCAAGTTCAGGGATCTAGGGCTTGTTTGGATTGGTGCAAAAGTTAGCCTTATAAAATTTTGGTTGTGTCCCCGTATTTTGGCTTGCATTTAAATGACAACAAAAGTTGGTTAGCTCCACTTGGCAATTTACCCCTTTGCATAGAGAACCTAAACTGCACAGTTTGTACAGCTTTGCATACTTCTATAGATAAAAAGACATAGAAGAATATAAAAGGTCATCACATAATGACTAAGTAATCGGTACTGAAGCTCATAGGACAATATTCTTTATGAAGTTTTTTGCACTATTGATGCTTACCTTTGTTAGTTCAGGGTAAAAGAGTGTCTTTAACATATCTAATTGGAAAGACTCTCAAGAGAAACAAGTTAAAGGCACAAGGCAAGAATGGGCATTAGTTAAGTACTTACATACCTATCATTAAGAAATGCAATGTTGATTCCATCATAAAAGCTGCAAGGATAGCAACTGGCTTCCAAAGGAAGCCCATCCTTGCATATACCAAAGGCAGCATTTCAAAATCAGCCAAAAATAGGAATAATAGAATATTCAAATCTTCATTTGCCTATCGAGGATGGACATGATTAAGATGAAGTAGTTTGTCCTGTAGCTGAGACCAAACAAAAGATGGAAAAGAACTTAAGTATAAGATAAAATGAAATCATACCAACCATATGGCTTTCTAAAAAACTTGCAAATTGCGAACTTCATGAATTAATAGTACTTTAGCATTCATTCAAGTTATAAAAAATGCCTATCCATTTTGTATCTTCTGCAGATCAAGGAAATCAACTTAACCCCATATTTACACCACTTTGCATCTAGAATCTGAGTTCAAAATATCTGAACTACATAAATAGAAAATATTAACGGATCCCAGCAAGAAATATCCAATACGATGTCTTCAATGCAAGTAGAGAGAAAAAATATGTGATCCAAGTTAACATCACGACCATTTCCATTTGTCCAAACTTGCTGCATGCTTGACGTCGATCTCCTATTCATCTCTCTTCAGACCCTCTCATTATCCTTAGTTTCTTGCAAGAACAGATGAACATACTGCAAATCAACAGAAGTTAACAACTCATTATACTCCTTGTTATACATAGATCCACAAATGTACACAACATCTCTCTGTATATGTAGATCTTGATAGGATACTTACTCCCAGGGCACGTCGCCGGTGAGCATCAGATCACCGTCCTTGTCCTCGTACGCAACGGCGAACTGAGCGCCGTCGACCGAGGAGAAGCAGCCGAAGAGCGCGTCCAGTGCGTCCCTCAGCTCCCTGTACCCTCCGTACATCCTCAGATCGACCTTCCAGAGGTAGGGCGCCCCGTCCATTCTGCAGTGCATTGAACGATTTGATGTACACCTTCTTCGACATCCCACTCATACGCTCCGCCTCTACCCAATCAAATATCACTTGAAACCTGTGCAATCCACAGATAAAACAAGACGGGTCACACCGTAAACCAACACGATCCCCACATGGGCAATTCATCAAACACTTGGAGAACGAACCGAACTCACTTGGATGCCACGATCTCAAGGCAGACGATCGTCTTGCACACCTCCCCTGTCGGACCCCGGGTGATGTCACACAACCCCGAGACCTCTCAGGCTTACCAAGCTAGTCCCATGATCGTAGCTAGCTTGCAGATTACAACAATGATGTAATCATAACCATTCAACAACGAACTAATGAAGGCATAAAGTAATATTATTTAAAACAACAAAGACCTTATGGTCAAGGTTCTTACAAAAGTCGCCTCACGTGGCTTAGCAACAACAGAGTATCCGCAATGAAATCTCAAAATTACGTGGAGCCCAATCGACATGCCCACAGCAATCGAGTGGAGGACGTGGCCTAGATCGCAAAGTCTTCAAAGTAGCCTTCTTCGTAGTACTCAACATTTCCTGATTCTTCTGATGGGACCGATCAACAAAGGGCATAAAGCCGTGAGTACATAAAGTACTCAAGAAGTCGTAGAGAAATGTATGCACATAGTATTCATGCCAGGCTTAAACAAGGATGGCTTTATGGTTAATTTGCGTAAAGCAAGTTTAACGAAGAATACAATAATTAGATTGCAAAGCGTGATTTTAAAAGAATAATACATAGATAACCAAGTTCTTTTGAATCAAACAAAGGAACATCCCGCTCACTTCCCAACCATTCCAACCAAACGCTTCTATCGAACCAAACCACATTTTTGAAAATACTACCCTTGCGCGAAATCACTGTGCATGTCCGTGAATCGGGACACGGCTATTCGAATAGATTTTGACACTCGCAGAGGTTGTACAACTTTACCCACAAGAGATAAATCACTTGTAATGTCCGTCGACACACTTCCGAGGGTGTGCGACTAAGTGACTATCACAAGGCCTTTACAAAGTTCCATTTTGCCTCGGTTCTGCTCGCTAAGGTTTCGCCATCACAGCCCCCTCTTGCGCCAATAATCAACCCTAACAGAACCGACTCAAAACTTCCCTAATTAGTTGGCAGTCCGTCCCATACCGGACTTATGGTTGCACGAGGTGACCCTGATCAATGACTTGCAAAGTTAAGTCCTTAGTTGGTCGCCGGACAAGTCTACCACAACCCAATGTGCATCACACACCCACTCTAGCTTCCTACCTCAAGCCCGAGCATAAATCATTTTTGTTCAATCCGACCAAATGGCAATCCTCGCCATGGCACAACATCTTTAATAAAAGTGGCCTCACACCACTGCTCCATAGTTCCATTAGTCAAATTTCATTAATCATTGAACATGTGATCGAAAGTACCGCTGTAACTAGAGCATGTCTAAGCAATAATACGCTCCCAAGTTGGTATACAAATATGTCCAACTAGTATTAACCATCCTAAGGTGTCCAAGGATATATGCCATTCAAGGAGACATTTCATTTTCAATTTATCAAGGAGGCATAATGGCAATTTGGTAATTATCTACTCCCAAAACCATTTTTAATAAAACTAGCCATGCATGATAATTTAATACAATATACATTTGTAAAATGGGTTCAACATGGTCAAAGGCCTACGACTTGCCTTCGCTGACGAGGAGAGGGTCTTGATCGTCGTCGAAGAAATCTTCCAAATGCCTAATCTACACGCGCGAGAATAGCAACAAATAAATAAAACAGCACCAAATGAACTCCAAAAATTACAAAACCAGTACCAAATGAAAGAGGATGAATTTATATGAATTTAGAAATTTGGATCACCCAAATCGAGTTCTGATGTGAAAGTTATAGCCAAAAGAAGTTTCAAAATTACATAAAATGATGAAATTAGGTTTTCGGATTTTTCGAATTATTTTCCAATTGAAAATCCGATGACGCTGTCGGCTTAAGCATCGGCCGACGCAGCAGCCCACGCGGCGAAACTCACGACGCTGCAGACCCTTGTGGCTGCTGCTGGTCAGTTCAGCGCAAGCAGAGAGAGAGAGAGAGAGAGAGAGGGAGGGGAGGGCGGCGGCGGGGCCGGGAAGACAATGGCGCGGCGATCGGTGAAGGAGACGGCGGCGCTGACGAGAGATGGCGCGCTGGTTGGTGCGGAGAAGAAGAAGAAGGAGGAGGCGGTGGTAGAAACGGCCGAGAGAGAGAAGGAGAGAGAAGAGAGAGGGAGACGAACGGCGCGGATTTAAAGACTCGCGGCGACGGACGGCGGGCGACGAGAGCCTTGCGGCGTGGCGGGGCGCGGGCGAGGCGCGACGAGGCGACGGACGGCGCGTTGCGGCGTGGCGAGACGGGACGGGCGCGGCGAGATTCGCGGCGACAAGCGCGGACGACGTGGGAGAGAGCGGCGGCGACGCGACGAGACGACGATCGGGAGCCGTCCGATTCCGACGGACGGTGGGAGCGAGCGAGGCGCGGCGAGCGAGAGCCGTCCGATTTCAATCGGACGGTGGGAGTCCAAAGGGCGCGGAGAGGAGATGATCGGGCGCCGTCCGATTTCGACGGACGGTGGGAAGCGGAAGAGGCGCGGCGACGCGATGGCGCGGATCGCGATCCAACGGCCGAACGGCGAGGCGAGCTGCGCGCGATGGACGCCGCGAGGACGCCGGATGAAGATCCAACGGCCGAGGTGATGGGGAGGCACGCAAGCGCTGAAACGGGTCGCGGAGTGGGCGGCATGGGGAACAGGAGATGGGCCGGAGAAATTCAAGCACAAACAGAAAAAGGATTTTAAATTCATTTTGATTTGAAATTCAAATAAATCAAAAGGCAATTTAGAAAATAGCAAATAGACTCCAAAAATTCTAGAAAATTCACGTAAATTCCTTGAATTATTCTAGACTTAATAAAAATACTTTTAACTTTAAATTTTCTTTTTCTTTTACAAATAAATTAATTTTTAATTTCGGGAAAAAGGAAAATCAATTTCTAAAATCCAATAAATCCAAGAAAATTCTTAAAATAATAATTTTGATTTTAAATTCCAGAAAAATCAATCAAACCAACTTTAATTTAATTGAAGTTTGATTAACTCATATTAAACTGCAAATGAATTTCTGAAATTCCAAAATTAAGCTTTGGGCAAATAGAAACAAATGGTTCTCTATTAAAAATTTTTCAAAAACTCCGAAAAACGGGACGTTACAAACCTACCCCTCTTAAAGGGAATCTCGACCCCGAGATTCAGGCTGACTAGAGAATAGGTGGGGAAACTCAGCCTTCAAGTCATCTTCTCGTTCCCAAGTGGCTTCTTCTTCTGTGGTTGCTCCAATCGACCTTGCGTAAACGGACGATCTTGCTTCTTGTCACTCGCTCGCTACTTCCAAGATCTTGATGGGGTGCTCCTTGTAGGTGAGGTCTTCTTGCAGGCAATTGATTCCACCGCATCCGCTTCTTCGCACACGCAAACACTTCTTCAATCGCGACACGTGGAAGACATTATGCACATCCGATACCGAGGCGGAGGTCCAAGCTGTAGCGACTTCACCTCTTCTGCTAGAATGGAAAGGTCCGATGTACCTTGGTGCAAGCTTTCCGCTTACTCAAACGACGATCCTTTTGAGAGGCGACACCTTTAGGTACACATGATCACCAGTGCAAAAGCTAGATCTCGGCGATTTGCTATCGCGATAACTCTTCCGCAGTGCATCTTTGTTTTCACCTTTCTCCGATTGATCGAACTTGCTTTTCGGCTTTTTCCAAAATATCCGCCCAAACACTTGTCTTTTGCCTACTTCATTCCAATACAAGGGTGTCTGCATTTTCTTCCATAAAGAGCTTCAAATGGAGACATCCGAGGCTTGACGGTAGTCGTTGTTATAGGAAAACTCGCATAAGGTAGCATTTGATCCCAATCGGTTCGATTTGCTAAGGCACAAGCCCTTAACATATCTTCTAGGATTTGATTTACTCTTTTCTGTCATCCATCGGTGCGGGATGATAAGTCAGATCAAATTTAGATTAGTACCCAAAACATCGTGCAACTTCGCCAAAATCTTGAGGTGAATCTGGGTTCCTCGATCCGACACGATCTTCTTGGCACTCCATGCCGCACACTATCTTTGCCATGTACAATTCGCGACCTATCACGAGTAAGTAGTCTTGATGGGAGAAAGTGAGCAACTTTGGTTAGACGATCCACAATTACCGTGATAGAATCATAGCCCGACCTTGTCCTTGGCAAACCGGTGATAAAATCCATGCCAATTTCTTCCCATTTCCATTCAGCACTTTCAAGGGTTGCAGAGTCCAAAGAGGTCTTTGATGCTCGGCTTTAACTAGCCGACGGACATCACACCGAGCTACAAACTCGCAATCTCACGCTTCATGCTAGGCCACCAATACATTTCTTTAAGGTCTTGGTACATCTTGGTGCTTCCAGGTGAATGGAATACAAAGTTTCATGGGCTTCCTTGAGTATCACCGCTAAGCTCTTCTCGATCTGGAACACGATTCGCTTGTCAAACCAAATGGTGCCTTGCTCATCTTTTGAAAATCTCAGGGCTTTACCCTTCTTCATGTTGCTCTTGATTTCCTTAATATTGGCATCTTGAATTGAGCTTCCTTGATCCGATTCCGCAAAGTGGGTTGAACTTCTAAGGCGCCTAGATAACCTTCTCAACCAACTCTATCTTGAGCTTCGTGAACTCTTCATGAAGGGTGGTGATTTTCCTTGATTGATGTGGTATTGCAAGAGACTTTTTCGCTCAAGGCATCCGCCACAACATTAGCTTTGCTCGGGTGGTAGTGGATTCCAATATCATAATCCTTGATTAACTCTAACCACCTTCTTTGCCTCATATTAAGATCACCGAGTGAAAATGTACTTCAAGCTCTTATGGTCCGTAGACTTCACAATGATTACCAATAAGGTAATGACGCCATATCTTTAGAGCATGCACTACGCAGCACTAACTCCAAGTCATGAGTGGGGTAATTTACTTCATGAGGCCTCAACCGACGGAAGCATAAGCTACTACCTTCCTTTCTTGCATCAGACACAACCAAGTCCTTGCCGGATGCATCACAGAAAATCTCAAAATCCTTAGGACATCCGCAAAATCAACACCGAGTCGTGGTCAAACGCTTCTTCAACTCTTGAAAACTTTGCTCACAATCTTGTCCAAGCAAACTTCTTTTCTTTCTTCAACAAATGAGTGAGGGTCTTGCTATCTTGGAGAATCCTTCTATGAATCGACGATAGTATCCCCGCCATTCCAAGAAAACTTCGACTGAGGCAATCGACTTGGGTGACTCCCAATTAACACATCCTTAACCTTGCTAGGGTTAACAGATACTCCTTCCGCAGACATGACATGTCCCAAGAAAGTAACTTCTTCCATCCAAAACTCACACTTGCTGAATTTAGCATAGAGTTGATGATCTCTAAGCTTGTTCAGACCAAACGGAGGTGCTCTTCATGCTCTTCTTCACTCTTGAATACACCAAAATATCGCCAATGAAGACAATGACGAACTTATCCAAATACTCCATGAATACTTTATTCATCAAGTTCATAAAGTAAGTGGGCATTGGTCAATCCAAATGACATGACCGTGAACTCATACAACCCATCTAGGGTTGAGAAAGTCATCTTGGGGATATCTTCCGACGAATCTTCAACTGGTGGTAACCTCGACCTCAAGTCTATTTTGGAGAACACACCGCTCCTTTCAACCGATCAAACAAATCATCGATCCGGGCGGAGGGTACTTGTTCTTGATGGTGACCTCATTGAGGGCTCTGTAATCCACACACATCCGTTGGGTGCCATCCTTCTTGCAACAAAGATCACTGGGCTCCCAAGGTGAAGAACTTGGCCTGACAAAACCTTTCTCTTGCATTTCTTCAATTTGCTTCTTCACCAACCAAATCATTGACAGCAATCAGAGGGCCTCTTGAAAATAGGAGCAGTTCTCGGAACAAGATTGATGACAAACTCCAAGTCTCGGTCCGCGGCATTCCGTAGGTCATCGTGAAAGACATCCGAAAACTCTCGACCATGGCACTTCTTCCAAGGACACAACATCGCACTGCAGACTAAAGATCCGGCTAGCTTCTCCGGGAGGCTTCAAACTTTACCTTGGTTCCATCCGGATCGACCAAAGTGATGCTTCTACCACCACAATCCAAGAGGGCTTGGTGATTGGCAAGCCAATCCATTCCCAAAATCACATCAAGAGACTTGGTGTCTATGATGATGAGATTGGCAAGGAATTCTACCCTTCTATGGTCACTTTAACCTTAGGGCAACCTTGGTTCGTACTCAATTCCAACCGAGATGAACCAACAAAACACTTTTAAGAGGCAAAACTTCCAACCGGTGCCTTTCAAAGAAAAATTCGAGAAACAAACGAATGCGAAGCTCCGTAATCAAACAAAACAGTGGCAAAGTGTTTGAATTGACAAGGAACTTACCCAAGACGACGTCCGGGTCTCAGGCTTCCTCCACAGTGGTGTGGTTCACACGACCTCTTCCAAAAGGCCGAGGAGACTTGATCGTGCGCTTGGAGTCCGAGGGCTCCACGTGCGACTCGAGCGGGGTCTGGTCGGAGTGGCTCCCATGTTGAAACGAACAGAGAAGGGCCTTGCCTCGCGGCAATCGCCGCGAAGTGCCCCACCGATGGCACTTAAAGCGATGATCCCGTGGCAGGTTGACATTCCTTGGTCTGCCGTTGCCGGAGCCGTTGAAGCCGCGGGTCACTTTGGGCCTGGCGAGGTGCTCACAGGGCTCAATGTGACAGTGGAGCAACACGGCGGAGGCGGCACATTCATTCGACTCTCGGGAGTGAGACCGATGGGCACCGTGGCCGCATCATCTTTTCTTGCGGGATTCTTCAAGTTCACTGCGGATTCCTCGATGAGCATGGCCTTGTTCACCAAGCCGGAAATCAATAGTCATTCCCAATGACTTGCACCTTCAAACCGGGTTGAGTCCTCTCTTGAAGCGCTCGGGCATCATCTCGTGGCAACGCCCTTCGGGCATAACGGACAACCGAGTGAATCTGTTAAGGTATTCACTCACCGACGTGTTGCCTTGCCGCACTCACTAACTCATTCTTCTTCATTTCCACCTTTCCATCGTGGATATGGGAGTGGCGGAAAGCTCTCAAAACTCACCAAGTGATACTCTCATGGTTTCCATGGGCGGCACAATAGTTCTCCCACCATTCTCGCAGCGGTACCTTCAAGCCGGTGAGTGGCATACGTAACCTTCTCGCGATCATCACAACGGGTGATAGCGAGCTTTTTTCCATGGAACGCAACCACCATTCAGGCCCAATGGCTCCGAGGAGCTAGAGAAAGTGGGCGGATGGGTCCTCAAAACTCGCCAACTGGATCGAGGAAACACGGGGTGGAGCAAAGGAGGTGTGGCACCGCTGACTGCTCGATTCATCATTGCGAGAAGGGCAAAGATGCCCGTTCTGGCGATTCATCATTCGAGTCATGTTCTCGCATCAAAGAACTCATCACCGTGATCTGGCCGCCATGAATCGACTCAAACCCGGATCGCACCGGGCTGGGAAGACGGGCACTGGCGCTGGAGTATCATCCGGCTTATGAGTTGCGGGTCCGAACCATCTCGCGACAAAGCTTCACTGTGTTTAATAGACGAGAAGAAGAAAGCAATTTAGATGCGAGGAAAGCACGAGATGAGCGAAACAAGGGAGATAGATGGATCAACCTAATGCGACAAAATTGGTTTTACCTAACGAACGGATAGCCTAAAGCTATCAAGAAGCAAACCAAAAGGGACACTTAAGCACGAAGCACTATTACGCAGACTAAACGACTCTAAAACTAGGGAGGCAATACCATTCTAATCTTTATGGAGGGTCAACTTGAATGCATCATGAACTTGAACTTCCAAAACTTCCATTGCTTGATCTTGAAGGGCTCGATCCTAGGGATAATCCAGAGATGAGGGAGTCAATTTAAATTTGAAAACCAAGTTCCAGAAAAGATAAGATGAAAGAGTTCAAGAATGATATAAGAGGGTAAGATGATAAGATAAGAATAGAACAAGGCTAGAAAGAACAGAATAAGATGAGAGAAGAATTCCTAGTCAAGTTAATTGCTTGGTTTGATTTAGAAAATATATTTTGAATTTTTGACTAAGACGACCAATCTAGCTAAAGGTTACGTCCTACAGTCGATATGGCTCTGATACCATCTCCTGTCGGACCCCGGGTGATGTCACACAACCCCGAGACCCTCTGTGCTTACCAAGCTAGTCCCATGATCAGTAGCTAGCTTGCACAGTTACAACAATGATGTAATCATAACCATTCAACAACGAACTAATGAAGCAGACAAAGTAATATTATTTAAAACAACAAAGACCTTATGGTCAAGGTTCTTACAAAAGTCGCCTCACATGGCTTAGCAACAACAGAGTATCTGGCAGCGGAAATCTCAAAAATTACGTGGAGCCCAATCGACATGCCCACAGGCAATCGAGTGGAGGATGTGACCTAGATCGCAAAGTCTTCAAAGTAGCCTTCTTCGTAGTACTCAACATTTCCGGTTCTTCATTGACCGATCAACAAAGGGCATAAAGCCGTGAGTACATAAAGTACTCAAGAAGTCGAGAGAAATGTATGCACATAGTATTCATGCCAGGCTTAAACAAGGATGGCTTTATGGTTAATTTGCGTAAAGCAAGTTTAATAAAGAATACAATAATTAGATTGCAAAGCGTGATTTTAAAAGAATAATACATAGATAACCAAGTTCTTTTGAATCAAACAAGGAACATCCTGCTCACTTCCCAACCATTCCAACCAAACGCTTCTATCGAACCAAACCACATTTTTGAAAATACTACCCTTGCGCGAAATCACTGTGCATGTCCGTGAATCGGGACACGGCTATTCGAATAGATTTTGACACTCGCAGAGGTTGTACAGCCTTTACCCACAAGAGATAAATCACTTGTAATGTCCGTCCGACACACTTCCGAGGGTGTGCGACTAAGTGACTATCACAAGGCCTTTACAAAGTTCCATTTTGCCTCGGTTCGCTCGCTAAGGTTTCGCCATCACAATTTCTCTTGCGCCAATAATCAACCCTAACAGAACCGACTCAAAACTTCCCTAATTAGTTGGCCAGTCCGTCCCATACCGGACTTATGGTTGCACGAGGTGACCCGCATCAATGACTTGCAAAGTTAAGTCCTTAGTTGGTCGCCGCACAAGTCTACCACAACCCAATGTGCATCACACACCCACTCTAGCTTCCTACCTCAAGCCCGAGCATAAATCATTTTTGTTCAATCCCACCAAATGGCAATCCTCGCCATGGCACAACATCTTTAATAAAAGTGGCCTCACACTGCTCCATAGTTCCATTAGTCAAATTTCATTAATCATTGAACATGTGATCGAAAGTACCATGTAACTAGAGCATGTCTAAGCAATAATACGCTCCCAAGTTGGTATACAAATATGTCCAACTAGTATTAACCATCCTAAGGTGTCCAAGGATATATGCCATTCAAGGAGACATTTCATTTTCAATTTATCAAGGAGGCATAATGGCAATTTGGTAATTATCTACTCCCAAAACCATTTTTAATAAAACTAGCCATGCATGATAATTTAATACAATATACATTTGTAAAATGGGTTCAACATGGTCAAAGGCCTACGACTTGCCTTCGTTGACGAGGAGAGGGTCTTGATCGTCGGGTCAAGAAATCTTCCAAATGCCTAATCTACACGCAAGTAGAATAGCAACAAATAAATAAAACAGCACCAAATGAACTCCAAAAATTACAAAACCAGTACCAAATGAAAGAGGATGAATTTATATGAATTTAGAAATTTGGATCACCCAAATCGGAGTTCGGATGTGAAAGTTATAGCCAAAAGAAGTTTCAAAATTACATAAAATGATGAAATTAGGGTTTTCGGATTTTTCGGAATTATTTTCCAATTGAAAAATCCGATTTACGCATGGCCGCTATGTAATCACGACGCAGTTACCACGCTGGCGAAACTTCTGACGACGCAGCACCGACGCTGCCGCAGCGCTGTTTACCAGTTCGCGGCAGAGAGAGAGGAGAGAGAGAGACGGGAGGCGGCGGCGGGTAGGGAAGACGGCGGCGGCGGGCGATCGGGAAGGAGACGGCGGCGCTACGAGAGACAATGGCGGCGTCTTGCTTGGAGAAGAAGAAGGAGGAGGCGGTGGCGAAACGGCCGAGAGAGAGAGGAGAGAGAGAGAGAGGGAGACGAAACGGCGCGGATTTAAAGACTCATGGCGACGGACGGCACATGGCGACGAGACAGCGGCGTGGCGATGGGGCGGGCGAGGCGCGACGAGGCGACGGACGAAGCGCGTCGCGGCGTGGCGAGACGGATTGCGCGGCGAGATTCGCGGCGACGGCGCGGACGACGCGGGAGAGAGGCGGCGGCGACGCGACGAGACGACGATCGGAGCCGTCCGATTCGACGGACGGTGGGAGCGAGGAGGCGCGGCGACGGAGAGCCGTCCGATTTAATCTGACGCTGGGAGTCCAAAGGGCGCGGGAGGAGATGATGGCGCCGTCCGATTCGACGGACGTTGGGAAGCGGAAGAGGCGCGGCGACGCGATGGCGCTCGGATCGCGATCCAACGGCCAAACGGCGAGGCGGAGTCGCGGCGACGTGGACGCGCGAGACGCCGGATGAAGATCCAACTACCGAGGTGATGGGGAGGCACGCGCGCGCGAAACGGGCGCGGGAGTGGGCGGCATGGGAACAGGAGATGGGCCGAGAAATTCGCCCACAAACAGAAAAAGGATTTTAAATTCATTTTGATTTCGTAAATTCAAATAAATCAAAAGGCAATTTAGAAAATAGCAAATAGACTCCAAAAATTCTAGAAAATTCACAGAAATTCCTTGAATTATTCTAGACTTAATAAAAATACTTTTAACTTTAAATTTTCTTTTTCTTTTACAAATAAATTAATTTTTAATTTCGGGAAAAAGGAAAATCAATTTCTAAAATCCAATAAATCCAAGAAAATTCTTAAAATAATAATTTTGATTTTAAATTCCAGAAAAATCAATCAAACCAACTTTAATTTAATTGAAGTTTGATTAACTCATATTAAACTGCAAATGAATTTCTGAAATTCCAAAATTAAGCTTTGGGCAAATAGAAACAAATGGTTCTCTATTAAAAATTTTTCAAAAACTCCGAAAAACGGGACGTTACATCCCCCTAAGCAAAACCAACATTAGCGATACATACACACCAGAAAGAAAGGCGTGAAAATGAGAAAAGGGGATGGTCTGGGTTGCTCACCTCTACCAGCATTGGGAGCTCCGGGTGGCCCTCCACCCAAAGTGTGTCAGCACCTCGTGAAGCAGCTGTCCCAGCTCCTCCTTGATCCCCTTCGACCATGCGGCCCCGCCCTGTGTAGCGTGCAGGCAAGAAGTAGGTGTTCGTACCGTGCAGGCCGTCCTTGGCAATGGCGGCCAGGTCGGATTAGGCTCAGGCACCAATCGGGAGGAGCCTCCTCCCTCGCCTGGTGGTCGCTCCTAGGAAGGGTGCGACGATTTCGGTCATGGAGGTGATAAGCGACATGCAAGGGAGGCAGGCCAGGTGGTTGAGGCGGCGGGCAAGGGAGGCACGGTGGCGGGCAAGGGCGGCGCGGATGGTAGGGAGGGACGGTCACAAGGGTAAGGTGGGGATGCTAGGGGTGAGGGTCGCGGCCGCGCCGCGGCATAGATGGGAGGGAGGTACGGGGAGCAGCACAGCGCCAATGTGAGGGGGGACGGGCTGGCAGGCGATGGGTGAGGGGCGAGGGCAGAGGATCGGGAGTAGGCGGCTCGGCGGGGGGAGGCAGTGAGGGCGTGTCGTTGGGGGGCAACGACGAGAGCATTGCGGCGGCGGGCGGGGGGAATGAGAGGCAGGACGGGGCGGGCGGGGGAATGAGAGGGAGAGGGAGGGGGAGGGAGGAAGGAAGGGAGCGGGCGGACGATGTGCACGAGTGGGGTGGGAGGGGGAAGTGGGGAACGTGCGGGCAAAGAGGAAAGCGAAGAAGAAGGCGGAGGGGCGGTCGGCCGTGCGGGCGGGTGAGTGGGAGAAAAGCGGAGAGTGCGTGCGGGCGGGTGAGTAGGAGTGGAGCGGGGTAAACTGAGAATTATAGAGTAGTAAAGAAAGTTATGCGAATTATGAGCATTACTATATTTGTTTATTATGTACACTAGCTATTGTTCCGGGAACTAGTGTAGAATACATAGAAGATTTGGGGGTGTTACTCCCGTCCGACACGAGTGCTCCAATCTTGGTTTCCCCTCAACCAAATGAGTCACTCTCACTGTACTTAGCTGCTACGCCACAACTATTAAGTGAAGTACTAGTCGCTGAATGTGAAATACTAAATGACCAGTACACTATGTTAGCGAAGTCTTACATGAGCCGACTGAGTGTTACCCTCAGGTCCAAAAACTTTTATATGCCCTCCTCCTGTCTCAAGGAAACTGAGGCGTTATTTCTAGATGCACAAGATTATTGTGCCATCTAGATTTCCCTCAGGAGAGGTCCTCTAGAATGGAGAAGTTGTGGGGCGCATGGCTAAATAGTTGGTTGAACGTGCGGAGTTTGGCCTTTATTTTGTGTCCCGAACGATCATTAAATCCCATATCTTGGCAAACTTTATCGCCGAATGGATAAATCTGAACCAGTTCAGGAACCCAAACACGAATCCCACGACCAGTGCACATTGTACTTTGATCGGACACAAACGCTTAGTGGCTCCAGTGCTAGGGTGGTCCTGCTTTCTTCAACCAGAGAGACATTAAAATAAGCTATCCAGTTAAACTTCTCTGCTACTAACAATGTGGTGGAGTACAAAGGTTTACTGGCTAGCCTTCGAGCAGCAAAAGTGCTCGGGATTCGCCGACTATTCGTGAAAGGTGATTCTCAGTTAGTCATGAATCAGGTCAGAAAAGAGTACCAATACTCTTATTCAACCATGTCTCGATACTTATCAGAAGTCAGGAAGCTTGAGAAACATTTTTAGTCTTGACGTTCAATACATCCTCGAAAGGATAATTTTCTTGTAGACCAATTATCTTGACTAGCTTCTTCCCGATCACTTGTCCCACAAGGAGTCTTCTTGACATCTCCGAGTGAGATAGCCTCTTTAGAATATGAGGATACTTAGATGAATCACATCTATGAGTATCTTCAAAAGGGTACTAGACTCGATGATGATCTTGAGGCTGACTGTCTATCCCGAAAGGCCAAAATGTATACTTTGGTCAAATGAGTCCTCTACAAGCGAGATACTCATGCAATGAATATCGTAGAAAGAAGAAGTAGAACGCCTTAACAAAAATACACCGATGTATCTATGGAACTTATGCTACCTACAGAACCCTGGTCGATATGACCTTTCGACAAGGTTTCTACTGGTTAAGAGCCCTCCACTATGCAAAAGAGATTGCTACTAAGTGTGTACAATGACAGTTTCACAACAGGCAGATACAATGACCAACTCAATCATTACAAAATATTCCTCTTTCTGGGCATTTCGCAACCTGGGGTTTAGATATCCTAGGTCCATTCCGAAAGGCACCAGGTGGCATCGAGTACCTTTTTGTGGCAATTGACATGTTCACAAAATGGATCGAAACTGAACTTGTTTCTGGGATAACAACAGGAGCGGCTAAGAAATTTATGATGAAAGGATCATATCTGACAATAGTACACAATTTGCAAGCACAAAATTTCAGGAATTTTGTTAAAAAAACTAGGTACCAAATTATGCTATGCCTCTATTGCCCATCAGCAAAGTAACGGGGGTAGTTGAAAGGGTAAATGGTCAAATCATGTAGGGAATTAAAACTTGAGTTTTCAACCAGCATGTAAACCGCTCCGAGCTTGGGTAAAAGAATTACTCTCAGTATTATGGCCAATTCGCACAACCGTTAGTCGGACTAGAGGCAAAACACCATTCTTCTTAGTTTTTGGTGTCGAGGCTATGCTTCCGCCTAAACAAAAGATTAGGTCCACAAGGGTCGAAAAATTCAACAATCAGGATCAAGAAAAACATCGAGCTGATAACATCAACCAGCTCAAAGAAAGAGGAACCAAGCCTTAATCCGATCGGCAATATACCAACAAGGCCTACACAAGTACTACGATCGTAAGGTCCAACCTCGCTTCCTTGTTGTACGTGACTTGGTTCTGAAAAATATTCAGACCCAATCTAATCAGAATAAGCTCTCCCCCAAGTGGGAATGCCCTTACACAATGGTCGAAGTTGATACGATTGGCGATGGAAGATGGCTGAGTTTTCTCATTCATGGAACATCGACCAGTTAAGAAAGTTCTTATATAAGCTTTTATGCTTTCAATAAAGTTTATAATTTTTTATTCATTCTTCACTGTCTTACATAAGAATTTGATGATATAAGTTTTCATTATCTCTCTGGTCACTTTAAAATACTTGTTTTTCGTTACACTGGTCGAAGAAATGCGACGTCATCTAGTCGAAGTATCTCCCATCTGCACGTGCTCTTGCTCACTAGAAGGAGGTTCTTAGCATTGATTTGTCCCTAACTTTCGCTGCCAATACAAGGAGACTAGGTTCAACAACGTAGTCTGAAGAATTTGAAGCCATTTCCGTTGTTTCCTTGGTACATTTACTTTAACTAAGCAAACAATCAAGGGCTAGGGGAAAAGTTATAATTATGACTTTCATACCTTAGTATTTTCTTTTTATTTCTCATTTCTATTTTTTCTTATCAATTATGGACTACTCGAAAAAACAAAATTTGTAGGAAAATGAAGATATATATATATTCAAAAAGATCAAATATGTCTTTACATGTACAGAATATTACAAACTACTCTAAAGGAGATCCTAGCTACATCTCCTCTGCGACCTTCCTTCCGGTTGGTCTAGCTTGTTCGACCAGTTTAAGGGCTTCTGCTTTAGGACATACGAAGTAAGCCTCAACTGGAACAAGGTAGAGGGTGTGGTCGTATGCCTTGAGTTTTGCTAAGGCATAGCTCACTCCGTTTTCGACAGCCTCCCTCATCGACCGAGCCTGGTTGGTCTTCATAGTAGTAATTAACTCCTAGAGGACTCCAACTTGCTAGCCAAGACAACTTGCATGTCCGACCAGGGTGTCGCTTGGAGGATTGACCTCCTCGGCACCTAGCCTACCGAGCACACTATTTAGGAGGGATACATTGTCTTGAAAGTTGACTTTTGTCGCTTTCTCTCCTCACGACTGCTTGCCAGCACCTCGTGCAATCGTTTATTTTCTGCCACTTTCTCTGTTTAAAAATAGTAATCGTTAGTCAATAAACAAGATATTCGACTAGTATCCAATACTGGCCAGAGGAAAGTATTTTTACCTGTCAAGCGGCTTTCAAGCTCTTGTTTTTATTTTTCATGGGAAGCAGCACTCATCATACAGTGATCTTCTCATGCCTTGAGGCTCTTATCTTTTTCCCTCATGATGCGGTTAAGCTCCTTGATCACTAAGCCCTTTGATTGGAGCACGGCTTGAAGCTTACTAGCATCGACATCTTTTTCTTCAAAAAAGGAGTAAAAGATGAGAGAAAAATAAGGAAAGTTATCGAAAAAGCCAAATATCAAAGAGATACTTACTTTTCTAATATTCCGCGGCTCGCAAAATGCAGAATTAGCCTCTTCTAGGTTTTTAAGGAGGTCATCCTTCTCTGCCATCAACCTTGGCGATTTGATTTTCTCCAAATCGAGTACGTCCACAAGGGGTTTGACATCACTATTCAACCTACAAAGGTTAAGATATTTAGAATAAAAAGATGGTCGAAGATTACTCACAAGGGTAACTTACCATCTCTCTGTCTGCTCGCAAAGGAGATCCCTCTCCTTGATTTCGAAAATTTGTTCGTCAGCTCTCCACCCACAACGACTTGTTCGATTGCTCCCTAAAAAAGAAGCAAAAAACATAGAAGGTTGGAGATGAAAAAAATCCAAGTACTCTAGGTTATGTATTTGGTATCGAGTACTTACATCGATTATTGTACGGGCATACATCCCGTAGAACTCCTCGGGGTCTTCATAATTCTTGAACCTTTCGACCTTGTCCCACCACACTTTGTCATAAAAAATGTGTCATCGAATGGGGATATCCTTGGGATGAGGGGCTCAGTCGCAGGATCTCCAAGATGAAGTCCTGATTTCTGGAACACCAAAAAACTCTAGAAAAAAGAGGTCAAGTTATTGTTCTTCTTCAGTCGAAGAGGAGCTAGTACCTTGGGGCTTTTGGGGTACCACCTCTGTAGCCTCATTTCCTTCACAGTGGCCTTGATCAGAGCCTTCCGCATGTTCTTTTTTGACCACCTCTTGTGATGGAATAGTCAGCTTTCTTGATTGGACATTGATGTCCTAGAGAACTGATTCGATCAATGGAGTTGTTGAATCCTCCACTGCCTTTGCCTCTGTCTCCATGAAGATGGAGGAGACTACCACCTTAGTGGTCATGACTTGCTAAACAGATGGTGGTTTTCTCTCTTGAAACTGCCTTAGAAAGAGTGGCTGAATATTGAACCACTTTTGTCTCTGTCTCCAAGACCACATGAGATATTATTATCTCAGTGGTCGTTGCTTCGATGGTGACATGTTTATCTTTAGAAACCTACTCTGGGGTTAAAGGAGCGGGACTACAAAATAGAGAAAAAAGATATTAGAAACCAAGTCATAAAAGAAAGAGGTAAGTATTATTAATGATCTTCAAATTTTACATATATTGGTTTCCTAGATATGATCCTGAAGCCAGAACTCACCTTGCAAAAAGCAACATGACCGATCTTCTTTTTCTTCTCCTTTTCTTCGTCCGACCTCAGCAACTTGAAGCTTTCAGCCTCCAAGTGGTTTTTGTTTTCAATGGTCAAGGTGGTCATGTGTTGCTTGACCTCGATCGGTCGAGTCTCTTGAATTTGCAGAAGTCCTTCCTTTGTAATATATCATTCATTCTGGTCGGAACTAACTTAGATCACTTGGGGACTCATGCTTCTTAAGCACATATGCTCTACTGGAGTGGCAAGTGGTCTTCACAAAAGAAGTAAAAAATTTCTAGTTTTTCTTCTCTATTTGCTTGACAAAAGTAGGTGTGGGGAAACCTGAGAATGTTTGAATATCATAGTAAAATGGTACTTTGAATTTTGGAACCTTTCTTAGGTTCCACGACCATCTTCCCTTTATGATGTGGCTTCTCTTGCTCAGTGGGACTTGATCGCCGTCTAAATCATCTTCAGCGAAGCCCAAATCAATATAAAAATCGTAGGGTCTCCGTCGCGCCAACTTGCTACCAAATGCAAGAATCAAAGATTGGTTAGTGGTCGAAATCACGACCACCGGTCACCAAAGACGAAACCAATAAACCAATGAATACCTGAGGCGCCTTCATCTCTCTTCCTTGTAGACAACAACCAAAAATTGAGGAACCACTTCTGTTTTCGGAGGCACTTTCTCATAGATGAGCTTGACCCGAGCGTCAATTTCTTTCTGGACTAGGTCTACAAATGAGAAAATACAATGAAAACATGCTCCAAAATAATAATAAAACAAAGAGCTAAATTGATTATGACAAACTTACCATTCTGGTAGTCCCTGGTTGGATCTTCGACCCCCCGAGTACATCCACATTAGATGTGCTCGCATCTTCAAAGGGTTGACGCGGGTGTGATGGAATATCTTACCACATGACATCCAGTCAGTCTGTCATCCTTCAGGACCTTGATGGCTTGGATCCATGGGACGATCCGGCCTGGACCGTTTGAGGTCATGTCCCATGACTTCTTCCTGCGGCCTTGCTCTCAAAACAAGATGATCCTCGCGTGCGAGAGTCATGTTGAACCACCTCTTCCTCCAACCAGACCAAGATGATTTGGTGAACATGGGGATATACTCATTTGACTTCCCGTTGTGGGGTTGAATCGAGCAGCTTCCCGCGATCCCACACGTCTGCTTGCTCACCCGTAGTAGTACTTGAAGAGCCCTAGATTTGCGAGGATCCCAAAGTATGCTTTGCTAAGGTACAAAAATACACTCAACATTGTGATCGAGTTAGGAACCAAGTTCACCAATTCCATGTCAAAGTGCTCAAGTACTTCAGCTAGAAAAAGGGTGTGAGGGAAGTCTGAGTTCACACTCGCAATAAGCTTCCTTCACCAAGTCAATTTATGGTCAAAAGAAATACTCATCGAAAAGTTTTCTTTCTGATTACTATTGTCAAGTATGTCATTTTTACTAGAAGTTGGAGGGCTAGATGACAAGGATTGGATAATCCTCGATAAATGAAGCTATTTTATTAATATTCATTATAGATAATGATATTCTAATAGCCATATGGTATACTCCTGGTCGGAGATGCTAATCATGACTAGGTCAGGCTACAACCAATTCAGGTTACGACCACCCCTGGTCGTAAGGCCTATTAAGACTAGGTCAAAACACACACATCTATCAGTCGATATTTCCCATAGACAGACATGTGTGCCCCATCCTATTGACTAGGGATCTTGTACACCATGATCGACTATGCGTGATAGTTAATACAACACGCACATGTATGTGTCTCTAACATAATTACACATACATCTCTCTGTCTATGACAATAACCACCTGGTGAACGTGCAAGGAGAACATCTCACTGACCACAAACATCATCAACGTGTGGATTCCAGCAACTGTCAAGGCGCCTCCTGGTGCATAGAACCTAGCGCCCATTCGACACTTTATAAGGGGCAGCGCCAACAGACAGCGGAGAGAAGGACCGACACACAAATAGAAGCCATTGACAACATTTTCTAGTTTGGTGACTTGTTGTGCTTTGTAATCTCATTCAATAAAAGAACATAGAAGTAGGGTTGTTATTCTATCCGGAGAAGGTCTGAATCTGTCTAAAAAAAACCCCTACCAACATTTTCTAGTTTCAGTGGCTTATTGTTTTTGTAATCTCATTCAATACAAGAACACATGAGTATGGTTGTTATTATCTTTGAAGAAGGCATGAACCTGTCTAAAAAACTCATGTCTCTTCCTACGTGATCTTGAAAGCCATATCCCCATCATTTAACTCACACATATCGATTATTAATTCATCGACAAGCACAAAGTACTAGTCTTCTTAGTTGAAATTCGAAAATCTGTAAGATATGTGCAATTTCCGAGGAAGCGATCCTAGTTGCACATACTTTTAAAGAATACACGCCTTTGAGTAAATGAAAAAAAATAGAAGGAAAAAAATCCAAGATTTTAAACTCCATCATTTAAGTGCACATAATGGGTTTATGCAACTTTAGAGGCTTCAGCATTTGCTTAATTATCTTTCGGCAAATCACTTAAAGTACATGCTACGTACTCTCTTGTATACTTCTATCTTTCTGAAAACAAAAGGCATACTTTTTTTGTCTTACAACATTTGGGAAGGTCTACGGAGCGCTCGCGCGCTGCGAAGTCATGCACTTCCCTCGCCTCTCTTCTTCCTCTCCGGCGAGTTCCTCCCTGCCCCTCTTCTTCCTCCCGAGGAGCTCCTCCCTCGCCCCCGCGTCTGTCTTCTTCTTACTCCCCGGTGAGCTTTGTGTGCCTCCACCGCCGTTGCCCCCTCTTCCACAACTCGTGGCCGTTGACACACTCGCAACCTCACTACACCACCCCCTCTTCCCTATTGTCACCGCCCCAACCCCACCTAACCTAACATTCAGTCCTCCTTGTCACCGTGCCACTCGCCACCGCCCACCCTCCTTTGAGCTCGTGGCCGACGGCGCCACCGCCGCTGCCACCCCCTCCTCTTTATACCCCACGGTCCCAATAAACCCTTCCATAACCTCAATAAACTCTAACCCGTCGCCGGAGAAGAGGAGGTGCACGCGCACCACGCGCTCCCAGGCTGGAGGGCGCACACGCTCTATAGCCTTTCCCCAACATTTGGGCAACAACATGTTGCCTAATTTCCTAAACAAGAAAGAGGGGAATAATCGAGCTAAGCTAATCTAGAGTTGATAAATGTAGGAACTGATTATATAGTAAATGGGACATAAATTGGAAACAGCCTTTGAGTAAATAGACTACTGTTCATTTAAATGAAAGATGGTCTTGCAGTTAGCTCACCCTCGCCTCTCCCTCTCCTTGGGCTTTCTAAGATTCGACATGATAAAACAACATTCCATGGCAGCATTGTTTTTTAATGAAACTGGCGGAAGGGTTGCCCGTTATATTAATAGAAAAAGGCAGAACGAGAGCCACAACTTACAAGATAAAATTAAAAAGGGCCTTAATTACAGAGTATTAAAATGCTCCAGACACTTGCCCCCCGCTAGGTACCAAGTTCTACCCTCCTCCTTAATCTTCACTAGGAGTTCCAGCGGCGCGGTGGCTTTGTTGTTGAAGATTCTTATGTTTCGTTCCTTATAGATATTCTAAATAATTAGGATCAAGGTCGTAGTCGTGGCTTTCCTGGGGGAACCCTTCGTCTCTGCTACATTAGACCACCAAGCTAAGATGTTCGTGCCAGGAGACCAAAGTGATGGTTGTAGGCTATCAGTTCCAAGTCAATCCGTTATATGCTTTCAAATTCTTCTAGAGGAGCGACACTGGGCGAAAAGATGTATGGCCGATTCTGAAGTGTGTCTGCATAGGAGGCAAAAGCGTTGGTTAGGCCACCCCCTGGCTTCCAATCTGTCAGAGGTACAAAGCATGTTTTGGATTGCCAACTATGCGAAGAATGTGTTTTCCAAATTATTGTTTTGAAATTTGTCTCGATGGACCCAGAAAAAGTAAAACGTAGGTGGATTTTAACAAGTAGGTTCCTTTCAAGATTTGCTTCCAAGATATCTCATCGGGGGTGATTGTATCAAAAGAATTTGATTGATTCTGGTTCAAAGTCTCATGAATTATTGAATGTGGTGGATCGTCGAACCCCGCATGCAGTTTATGTCCTGAACGAGCAAACAGCTAGTTACAGCACAGGACTAACAACTGTGTTGCGCGGTTGCGCCTGCTTACACATGCACCGCGCGCGACAGGCATTTACCCGTACGAAGAGCTGTAGCTCATACATGGGCCCCGGTGTACTTACACTCCGGCGTACGGCCCAATCAAGGACTAGCTGTTTGGTTGGCCACACTCACGGATGCAATATAACAGATTCTCTTTCTCTATTTTTTTTTTATTTGAAAAGAAGATATTTGGTGTTCGTATATGCTTCGGACTTGTCTAAATCCTCACTTTGTTTTATCTAGTATGTATACCCTTTTTGAATTTGTACTCGTTATCTGGTTTCAATAATGAAATTGGGGTTTCCCCTCTGATTAAAAAAAATTGCCCCCAAAAAAAAAAACAAAATATGGTGTCATGGTTTAGACTTTGATTAATTAATTATAGAACTTGCATGTAACTAAATGGTCTCCAGAGATCGACACAGATCTTACATACATATAGGTGAATGGCGATTCTATATATATTCCTTGGACAATTTTGCATCCGGGAGGAATTGACTCTGTGCTGACTCGCTCGACCGTACGTGCCGTTTGTTGTCGAATTCGGGACCACGCCGCGATTGGAACTGGATTTTGCAACTACATGCAGCAGCAGCAGCACGTACGTACGGTTAATTGCTGCGCGCCCCCACAATCGCCGAGCTAGTAGCAGTGCCCGAGCCCTGACACGTCGCCCAGCCGCAAGACTATCGCTTGCTAATCGGATTCAAATCTGCCCACCTGGTGAACAGGCCATAAATAAATCGGTCTGATACCAGCAGTACCACCACCACACCCGGAAGCAAGCATGAACAAAGCATCTCGGATAAGCTTCTACACTTTGGTTCACACGCTCCGTTTGCCCATCCGTTTGTGGATGATCGCGCAGACTCATCCTCAAAAAAGAAAAGCATAAAGACTTGTGCTATATGGAAAGTTGTAAAAGGATGTGCAATGGGAGAAGAAGATGTTACTGTCACTGAGGCTTAGTCATCACCTTTTGCTTTGACAAAGTATTCAAGTCTGATTACCCGGATGAGCTAAAGCTGCGTTGATCTGCCCTTATCAAAAATTCGGATGTTTGCAAATAAAGTTGATAACCCTCTTGCCCGAGGTCCCAAGGAGTGTACAAGCGCGTAAATGGCACCGACTTGGCCGGGCACAAGCGAATACTCCCTTGTGATGCTCCTAGTTAATGAGGGCGCATAAATAAGTTTGTGAGATAGTAGTTGGTGTTTTGGCCATGTGCCGGTCTTTAAGTCTCGGCAGAATCTTAATTCGGAGGAGACGATCGACTTGATGCTGTGTCATGCATGTCATGTGGGAGCTAGCTAGCCCGGTCGGCCGGGAGGTGTCGCGCGCATTTGCGTTTTTGCACCACCGGAGGCAAGGGAATAAAATGCCACATACGGCCGGGGCATATGCCATAGTGTCGTCGACGGTGCAAAAAGGAGAGGAAGAGGAACAAGACCCGGCTGGGCTGCTATTGGTGGGTGGGCCTGGAGTTGTAGGCAACCCAGCTTAACAGAGAGAGCTCATTTGGTCCTGTTGGAACAAGGCCACAGCCACGACAATTTATTTACGGATTCGGCAAAGCTTTCGATTGGAGCGGAATCACGACGACTCAATCCGTACGAGGATTTTATAGTCTGATTAGGGTTACATAGGTTTGTAGATATTGGTGTTTGTGGAAATCCATATCAAGCTTTTTAATTAATGGCCGACTAACCATCAATCTCTGTGTTCAGATTTCTTATCTGGAAAGTTAATGGTGCATGCCAAGCATGTAGACTCTTAACTACTATTAAGAAAACAAAGGGAAAATGTTTATCTTTGTTTCCTCGAATCAAAACAACCAGCGAGTCAACATGATTCATATGACTCTGTTCACTTGCAAAGAAGAGGATATCAAATATATTGGAGATGATACATTGAATGGTACATGAAACACCTGGGAAGACAGCAAATTGTAAGTGAGAATTCATGTAAAACTCATTTATAACTGATTCCCTTGATCCACATATATTTGCCCCCAAAATCGTATCATGAAAGAAGGAAATGCAATTCAGCACCAATGGCTTCCAATGCCTATATGATATCTAGGTAAACCATAGCCTAACCTATATTTGGAAGGATAGCATGGCACCAAAAGGAAGGCAGGGCATGCTGTGAGCATCGTGCAAGACATACAAGGAACATAAAATAGACATCATTAGCCCTGTAAATAAAAGGACAGAGAAATTTTACTATTACATCCCAACATTGGTTTTAATCACCTGCCCATACGCAAAAACAGCAGCACAAAGACTTCAGTTTCTCTTCAAGATTCGCCGTATAGATTTCGCCTTCCTCCTTACAGTAGCTTACAACAAACAACCACATATCCTTTTTTTCTTGTGTACTGTCAATTTCCATTCTCGTCGTAACTATTGGAACCAATCATATACTGTTTTTATCTCACGTGGTATAAGCTTCTATATGACCATAGTAAAGCAGCTAGCAAGAACATACAGATCCACTTAAATATGATAAATGCTAACCAACAACAAATCTCAATTATTCTATACAATACAAAGTAAGCGGAATGAAATTTTGTATCAAACATAACCTGCAATTCAATCTTATTTGAACTGACAAGCAGTGGAAAGTCTATTTTCAGACATACGACTTTGTGACAAACATCTGCAAGCTATCCATCTATATGTCCGGACAAAGATGAGGATGGCAAGTATGGAACAATACGAAGGCACAATGGAAAAAGCTGAACATTGCATAGAATGGAATGGGAATAAGCGCTTGAAATTCTAGAGAAGTTCATAAAGCAATCATTACTGTGGAGGTTCTTTACTCCCTCTTATGAATCCGGTCCTCACACAATGATTGCAATCTTCCATCTCCTACTGCTAATCATCTAGTAACAACCGAAAAGGAAATTTGCAACCATTGTTGTTACTCACAATTTCAAAAATCAGCATTTAAACTGAAAAATTAGGCCTCAAAACCCAAACCCAGCAAACCAGAGATTCCAAAAGGGAATTTTCTAACGAAAAGTTGTAACCTTGAAGTGAGCAGTTCAGATGGCATTGTAGTTGATCAACTAGTCGACATCTCTTATTGACTCTTCTGTTATTCTTCTTGACCCATGCTTTTTCCTGACACAACATAGAATGTGCAACTCCTCATGTGTATAATCCTATGTCTATATACTATAAAATTCAACACAAAACTGAATAAGATGGAACGAACAACATCAATTGTGGGCACCCTAGTGTACACAAAGGGAGGAAATATTGCACGGAAAATATGAGCTAATCGCTCAGTTTTGTCCATTTCTAAATATCTATAGATAATCAAGTGGTCAATCCTTATGTAAGAGAAAATGAATATTGATGAAACAACTAAAAAAATGGCAATCATACATTGCAATTAGATAAGAATAAAGTTATGACAATCAACAGAATAAGAAACTGTAAAAGATACAGTAGAAGTCTTAATCATAATCAGCACATTCGAAACAAAACATAGTCATCAGCAACCTTTGGAAGGGTAACTAATTTTACTATTTTGCAATTCTGCCATGATGTTTTGATTAACTCACGAATGGCAAAACTTCTCTCCTAGAAGAAATCCTAAAAGCACTATGTATGATAAATCAATCGTGCCATGATTCGTGCTACTCCCTGCTGCACCGCGGCTCTGGCCTTGGCCGTCGTAGGCCGCAGCTCCGGCCCATGCCGTCCTGAGTCTGATGCACCACTACAGAGGCATCAGGGGCCAGCCAGGAAGGAACCCCCTACATGTAAAGCTTCTCTGCATCAACACTTCTATTAGCAAGAAAGGTAAGATGTAAGACAATCTAGCAAATGAAAGGCTAAATGGGATGATTGAGTTGACCCCTTACATGTTTCCTTAGCATAACCAATCGAGGTGGATGTCAAGATCTTCAACAAAGAATCGCAAGCATAAGCGGTGACAGCGAGCAGGTCGGGCGGCATGAGCAAAGCAGGCGAACAGAGGAAACCAGGAAAGAGGAGCAACCAAAGCAACAAAGAGAGGGCTCATCCGAGCTAACAGGCACCAGCAGCTGCTGAAGGCAGGCGGCAGTGAGGGTGAGAGAGGCACAAGATGACCCTCGTTGCTGCACCACTGGCCAGGCCGACACCCTCTTGGCGATAGGTGAGTGGATTGATGGCGGCGCTGTGGTTTAGGTCGAGTGAAGGCGGTGAGGAGATGACCAGATCAGCGGCGCAGGACCACGAATCGACGGTTGCAGCTCAATTTAGGGCGAGCTAGGGTTGCGGGCGAGGCCGGGTGAGGAGACCGACGACCGGGCGGTGGCAAAGTAGGCGAGGGCAGGCGAGGGCGACGCGCGGCTCGGGATGACGACGGTTCCAGTGACGGCGAGGTCGAAAGGGAAGCGGGGGGCGATTGCCAGGGCGGGAGCGAGGGGAAGAGGAGGCGACCTCTGCAAGTGCAAGGTGATCGGGAGAGGAGGATGGCACGGCTAGGGCACTGGGCCTGGAACGCGGGCACAGACGGTAGGATCTTCCCCTTGGCACCGATCGGACGGCCACAAGCATTCATGACCTGAGCGGGATTCCAAGAATCATGATGGCCTTTCTGCAAAAGGTGCAAACACAAAACCTGCATCCCGCTGGTTCAGCTAGGTCCTCGATGTGATTATGAAAAATACAGGGTTTTTTCGCAACACCGACGATGTACTAGGTGGTCAGGCGTGCGATGCCGCACCCGTGTAATAAATATAGTTTTTCATGGACTATGTATATATATACTGATATGTATGTGTATAACACCAGAGGTAAAGCATAGGACTACTGGCATATACAGGGAACAAAATAATAATTTGTCTAATCCAACAAACCGCAAAAAATAATCGACTACCCAAATGCAACAGACTCTAATATTTTGTTTGGAAAACTACTCCCGAGCATGGTCAATTGGATAGGGACGGTAGCTGTTCTTTCGGGGAAAGTCGTATAAGCTTGGTCCAAGCTTTTTAAACACCTGAAAAGGAAATCAATTCAAGATTACATTCTGACCGTTAAAAAAAGGACAACCTTTTTTATGCATATGTACTTACTATACATATATGATTACGGTAGTCAAACTAATTCCGTATTTGCACACAATTGTAGGTATAGAACCATTCATGCAAATCCATCAACTCAAAAAGAATCAAGAGGTGAAACGAGGAGGGTGCTGGATTACTTAATGGCTTCTAGTAAAATCATACTTCCCAGGTCTCTGAAGCACAAAAAAAATCCAATCATATCAGCTTCTCGATATTTCTGAAGGGAACGCACACATAAAACCATTCATGCAAATCCATCAACTCAAAAAGAATCAAGAAGTGAATCGAGGAGGGTGGATTACTTATCTTTAGTAAAATCATGCTTCCCAAGTCTGTGAATCACATAAATTCCAATTATAGCAGCTTATCGATATTTCTGAAGGGAACGCACAATCTTGATAGGCACTGTTTCTTGGTTTTCAAGGTCCAAGCATTCCAGCACTTGCTCAAACGTCTCTGCAACACAAATAGAAATAGCAGATATTTGATTATGTGTAATTGTGTAAATAATGGCTCAACCTAAATGTGTGAGAGACCATGTCGCTATATGTTGTATTCACTGTAAATTCCAATTATAGCAGCTTATCGATATTTCTGAAGGCGAGGAGGCGAGGCGAGACGCAGATGCGGTGCGTATGGCATGGGCAACGACCAGCTAAGAAAACACGCACGCGATGGCGCCTCGTGTAGAGTGACCTGGACACCAGGACCGGGGGCTCGCTGGCACGTAAGGCGAAACGCGGATGGTGAAACGCTTGGATGCGAAGACGCCACTGAGTCAGCGGACATAAAAACGGTTGAGAAGGAAAACGGAACAACGGCGATTGCACGCACGCGCTGACAAGCGGGACCGCAGCGAAGAAGAGAGCAGGAAATCTCAAAGCGCGGCAACAGCGGCAGCGGTGGCGGTCGCGACAACAACAAAATCGCGAATCGCCGCGGCGGCCGTAACGCGTAATAACCGCGGGCGGTAACGGCGCACCGGTGGCAACAACCCATCTAACTCCGGCGGCAAGAACGCCGCATTCTGGCACAAAGGGCATGTCAAGCACCGCTCCAAGCGGGCGGCCCCATCCTTCGGAATCATGGATGTCACTCCACATATTATTAAAAACTTAATTTCGTTAGACAATTTACCATTGACAACAAGCTGCTCCGCTGAGTTTGATCCATATGGTCTTTCTGTCAAGGATCTTCGCACTCGAGCGTGATCGCCAGTGCAATAGTTCACTACCTCTATCCATTCTTCGCCATGTCCACCCACGCCATGAGCTCTCGCCGCCATCGCACCTTCTACACTTTGGCATCGCTGTCTCGGTCACATTGGCACCAAGGCCCTCTCGCAAACTAGCCGATTTTGGCTATTTCATATACTAATGAGGCTACCGAGTCTATTTGTCATGCTTGTCAACTTGGTCGTCACATTCGTTTACCTTTTGCCACTTCTAGCTCCCGTGCTATTTCAAATTTTGATTTAATTCATTGTGACCTTTGGACATCTCCTGTTGCTAGTATCTCTGGCTACAAATATTATCTCATTATTTTAGACGATTGCTCGCGCTATTCGTGGACCTTTCCACTGCGCCTTAAGTCGGACACCTTCTCCACCTTGTCGCATTTCTTTGCATATGTCCGCACGCAGTTCGGCCTCACCATCAAACGCGTCCAATGTGACAATGGCCGCGAGTTTGACAACTCCTCCGCCCGTCGCTTCTTTCTTACTCATGGCGTTGCACTCCGCATGTCATGCCCACACACTTCTCAACAAAATGGCAAGGCCGAACGCATCATTCGTTCCACCAACAACATCATGCGCTCCCTCATGTTCCAAGCTAGCCTTCCACCATCATATTGGGTTGAAGCTCTCCACACCGCCACATATTTGCTTAATCTTCACCCCACGAAGACACTCCAATTCCTCACACCACACTTCGCTCTATTTGGTGTTCATCCCTCTTACTCCCACTTACGTGTCTTCGGGTGTCAATGCTACCCAAACCTCTCCTCCACGGCGGCTAATAAGCTCTCTCCCCGGTCTACTCTATGTGTCTTTCTTGGCTACCCATCGGAACATAAGGGCTACCGTTGTCTCGATCTTTCATCCAATAGGATTATCATATCCCGACATGTCACTTTCGATGAAACATCCTTCCCCTTTGCCACCTCCCACGATCGCTTTGAGCCGATCGACCTTGACTTTCTAGCTAACATGGACTCGGCCCACCGCCCTTGGGCATTTTCCTCTTGCGGTGCTCTACGACGCCACGTGGCGGTGCGCCATGGTCCTCGCCTGCCCCAATGGTACATCACCTTGGCAACCGCCCGAACCGCCACACCTCATCGTCTGGCGATGGCTCGACACGCGATCGTCCCTCGGGACTGTGCTACACGCACACTCCCCTGGGCCTACTTCGGTCGCGGGGCCCATCTGGGCTGGTTCGGCTGCAGGCGGGCCAACTTCCGGGCCACCCCCTGCTGCCCCCGTGACATCGTCTGGCCCTTTTGGCCTCCCTACGCCGTGGCTCGCGATCTCTCAAAGATCGCAGCCGCACCACCGCTTGGCCCACCTAGTGCTCCCCGATGCTTCGACGATGCGACCACAAAGACCTCCCGGCGCCAATCGCTCTCCCGACCGGCTCCGCTGACACCATGCACCCCGAAGTTGTGGCCACACGCACGGTCACCATCCGTTGCTCGACTCCACCGTAGCTAATGATCACCGTATGGTTACTCGTGCCAAATCGAGTATCCGTATTTCAACGGATCGCCTCAACCTACATGCAGCAGTTCTTTCGCCAATTCCGAAGACATTCCGCAGTGCGCTGACTGATCCCAATTGGCGCCAAGCTATGACCGAGGAATTCGATGCACTCCGCCTAATCGGACGTGGGACCTCGCTCGCCCACGGCGCCAACATCGCCACAGCAAATGGGTTTATCGCCACAAGTTTCATCCTCGACGGTTCTCTTGAGCGCTACAAGGCTCATTGGTTCTTCGTGGCTTCACCAATGTGGCTGGCATTGATTTTGATGAAACTTTCATCCGATGGTGAAGCTCGCCACGGTTCGCATGATTCTCACATTGGCTCTTTCTCGAGATTGGTCTATCCATCATTTGGATGTGAAGAATGTCTTTCTTCATGGCACACTAGCGCAGATCGCCTCATCAGGTTCACCTTCCGGGTTTGCGCTTACGCCCATCCGGATTACGTCTGTCGACTCAACAAGTCTCTATATGGCTTGAAGGGCTCCTCGTGCATGGTACACCGATTTGCATCTCACATTTCATCATGGGATTTATAGAAGCCAAGTCCGATATATCTCTATTCATCTTGACCGAGGACAGATCTGACCTATTTGCTCCTCTATGTGGATGACATTGTATGCTCGCTTCTTGAACACTCTTCTTATTTGGATTATTGCCGCTCTTGGGATGAGTTCTCTATGAAGGATCCGAGGCCACTTCATCACTTTCTCGGTCTTTACGTGAGTCAGCGAATGGTGCTCTTTATCTCTCAGCCGGCATTATATCCTCGACATATTGGAGCGTCTTTGGGATGTCCGATCGCAAACCTGCAAAGACGCCGATTGATACTCACTTCAAGCTCTCTGCTGATGGTACTCCTGTGGATGACCCGACACACTACCGCAGCCTAGCTGGTGCTCTCCAGTACTTGACCTTCACTCGCCCGGATATTGCATATGCTGTGCAGCAAGTCTGTCTCTTCATGCATGATCCTCACGAACCTCATCTCGCTTTGGTCAACGCGATTCTGCGGTACCTTGTGGCACCTCGACTATGGCCTCATTCTTCACCAGACGTTCCCAACTGAACTGGTGGTTTATTCTAACGCCGATTGGGCTGGCTGCCCCGACACACGCAAGTCTACCTCCGGCTACGCGGTCTTTCTCGGTGATAACTTGATCTCCTGGTCTTCCAAACGACAGCACACCGTCTCTTAGTCGAGCGCTGAAGCCTAGTATCGCGCCGTGGCTAACGGCGTTGCTGAAGCTACTTGGCTACGCCAGTTACTCCTCGAGCTGCGCATACCTTTGCGTCGCGCTACTGTTGTGTATTGCGACAACGTCAGTGCTGTCTATCTCTCCAGCAACCCGGTTCAGCATCAGCGCACCAAGCATGTGGAGATCGACCTACACTTTGTTCGTGAGCGTGTTGCTCTCGGACACGTCCGTGTTCTTCACGTGCCTACGTCGTCGCAGTTTGCGGACATCTTCACCAAGGGTCTACCTACGTCCGTCTTCACCGAATTTCGGGCTAGTCTGAACGTCCGGCCTCCTCCCGCTCAGACTACGGGGGCGTGTTAGACGGATAAATCACGGGCGTGTTCACACCGACTGTTCGGTTCGGTCTCGTGTTCACACCGACTGTTCGTTTCGGTCTCGTGTTCACACCGACTGTTCGGTTCAGTCTTGTGTTCACACCAATCTCGACCGGCTATATATATGTAACCCGTGTAGCTTAAACTTTTCATCAATCTATTGCGTCATTACCCAAAACTCTGTACGCTTTCACTGAGCATCCTATCTGCATAAAACAAGGCAAACAGTGTCAGGGCTTAGAATTATCTCAAGTTGTCTGCTGAGAAGGGATTGAAATACAACAAAAAAAAGGGAAACGGTTGAGAAGGAAAACGGAACAACGGCGATTGCACGCACGCGCTGACAAGCGGGACCGCAGCGAAGAAGAGAGCAGGAAATCTCTCGTGTACCTCTACTACTTGAGAGGGAAAAGAAAAGAAGGAATCGGTGGTAGGGTTAAGAAAACACGCACGCGATGGCGCCTTCGGGGCTCGCACCGCACGTAAGGCGTAAACGCGATGGTGAGCGCTTGATTAGATCTATCGGTTTGCGATTCGTGAGACCGCAGTCAAGTGAGGGCGGAAATCTCGTATCTCTACTACTTGGATTTGGTTCTTCCTTCGATGTGAACCGTTAGATCTATCTTTCTCCCGTTCTTTCTCGGTTCCTCCCGTGCGTACGGTTAACCACTCATAACCTCATCTCCACTCCCCCATATCCTAACTGCCCAACCTGATGCGCAAGAAGCCCAAAAATTCTATCGATCTTTCCATGAACGGGTTGTCGGCGGATCACTTGCATTGTAGGCTGAGCACAACGACGATTGACGAGATATAATTTTTTAAATCCGTAGCAAAGTAAAAGTATCGGACTACTAGAGATAAGATAGATAGATATGTGGTCGGCCATGTAGAGCATGTGTTTCTTGTAGAGACAAGTAGTGCTCTCGGTTTCAGGGGAAGACCGTGGTATACGCTACTTGTAGTCATAGGTTAAACCCACCCACCCACACGCATCAAGGAAGACATAAATGTAAGCGATGAAGCATGATAGACGCTGACACAATATTACGTATGTAGACACGTAGTGGAAACCTCATGAACACAAGCATAGGCATGTTGCCCATGGCCTTATTCATCAGAAAAGGCCTAACATGATTATAGATACAAGTAGGCATTAAAGCGTTCTCAGTTTGTGAAGATAGACACTGATGCAACATTAGACACGTAGTTGACACCTCGCAAACATGCAAAATGTCATCCCACCAGGTGTACAACTTGCGTTCCTTAAAAGTTGCTGACGACGAGCACCAAACCTGTCTGAGAAACAAACATCCGGGGTGGATGCACGCTTTATACCATTGTCATCAAACTATTTGTCGGGTCTTACAGTGCAGGGTTGACGATGGAAAGCCTTTTCGACTATACCATTGTGCCAATATGTAAGAAATAGGGTTTTTCCCTCTTTACGGGGCTACTATGGCACCTATTTAAGAAAATATCGCTAGGTTTTAACCCCCAACGTTGTGCTGGTTTTACATCAATCCATGATCCTGACTTGTCCTACGTACATAACCCAGCAAGTTAGCTTAGATTTGGATACACTTTGAGCCGTCTGAGTTTATAGGTCAGTAATGACATTAGGTTATCACAGACGGTTCTGTGGTGTATACTATCATAGACGATTTGTAGATAAAATCGTATGTGATAGTTGACTATCATGGACAGTTTGTAGATAAAATCGTCTGTGATGATATTTCTCTATAAAGTCTCCAAACAGTGGCTATTTGTACCTTTTAAAACGGTTTCACATACACGCGTGCGCGCGCGCACACACACACACATATATAGTTTGTAGTCCCTTGTTAGCTAACATGAGGAATGAATTCAGCTAGCTAGCTCACTCCTTGGGCATTCATCCTAAATGTGTAGGAGAAACCACATCCTACTTCATCGAACCTGACACACTAGAGTGTGTGATTTGCTTCGTGTCAATCCTCTAAGTGCTTTGTAGAATCCTTCTTAACCTCGGCCTCGGAAGTAATAGCAGTAGAACTGAAGTTGAAATTATTAATTACAAGCATGTAATTGTCTTTAAACCCAACAAGAACACCAAGCAACTTGAGTTATGATTTATATGTAAGGATGGTCGCACCGTAGAACTTAACATCAAGGAATGGTTGGTTGCTAATACATGATGTCACTTCCCAGTCGGAGTACCTGTGCATCCACACCACTTTATAAACATAGCGACGTCCAATTACCTATCGACGACAACCAAGTAATTACATTTAATTATGTTTTTGCGTAGTTAATTGGTCTTAATTAATTAATCATAATTAATTTAGTGGGAATTACTTAGATGTAATGAATTTTTCGTAAGTAATTTATTGAGAAGTAATCAATTTATTGCTAATTAATTAATTACTCGTATTTTAATTGCTTAGTTGTATGTAATATGTCGTAATTATTTGTGTCATGGGTAAATAGTGGCAAATGAATTACTCATAATTAATTAGTTTAGCCCTATTTAATTAGTGGTAATTGAAGAAATAATCATGTGTAAATAGTCATGTATAGTTGATTAATTAGTGTTAATTACATGCCATGTTTGTTATATTCCATATCGTAAATCAGGTTGTTGTGACTTTAGATAATTTCGAATATGCAAGACTTGGTAGTGTTTTATGTCGACAGTTTCGTACGGGCCGGGCCAGATGGGTTGGAACTGTCGATATGCCAGTACAAGGTGGTTCGGGCGGAGAAGCTCGATGCGATTAATAGTCACAAGTTTAGGAGCTGCATTCGAAAGGAGTTTGACACGGAGCCAACGACGAAGAAACTTATCATCGAGGCGATCACCTACACGGGTAGGAGAGGGTAGGGCGTATGGGAGTTAGTCAAGGTGAATGAAAGCGTAGCATGGGGTCAGCACATGCAAATTGGTTCCCAGCCCGAGGCGGCGATATCCGGGAAGCGATGGTGCACGTGAATTTCGTACGTAGGCCGCTGGAAAACCTTGGTGATCCTGGTGCCTCAGGAAGCAGGCAACCGTTTGCGGAGCTTGAAGACGGTAGCACGGAATGTGATATTTTGGAGGAAGTCCACGAGAGAAGACTTGCGCATAATTTTATGCAAAATAAGGAGGAGGGATTGTGGTGGTCGGTCTACATTGACTACCATGAGTATCTACCAGACCAGCCTCTCGGGTTGGAGTTCAACGAGGACACTGACCCAGGCTCGGATGGTAGCGAGGAGGACGCACACCAAGGTAGTGGTCCAACCGCAGAATTCTGTCATCAGAGGTGCCTTACGTGGCATCAAGACTTGGTGAAATCGCAGTGTGGTCGCTCGTACTGCCGCAAGAAGAAGGATCCCAGTGAGGGTTTGATGCTGACACCCTCTTAGTTGGGCAGCACTTCTCTAGCAAGGCGGCCGTGCAACAAGCTATAGAATAGTACGCCTTGTCCATCAGCCGTGTGTACCAAGTGCACTGGTCTAACATAGGACAATACGCAGTGAAGTGCCTAATGGAAGGATGCCCTGGCAAGGTCAGCGCTCACCGAGCAAAGTTCTTTGGTTCGGTTTTCAAGGTCAAGGCGGTGACCGACCATATTTGCGAGCTAAGCGAGCCGCTAAGGCAGCATTGGAATGTGACTTCGCATATGTGGCAAGCCCCATCAGCCTCCAAGTTGTGGAGGATGTGTCCAACTTTCCCAAGATGCTGTTGTCAAAAGTCGCCAATTTGGTTGGTTATCCAATCAGCTATAGCAAGGTTCGACGAGCCAAGCAGAGGGTTATTGAGTTCATGTACGGGACATACAAAGAGGCGTACAACCTTGTGCCGAGAATACTTTACTAAATTGCCAAGCAAACCCCGATATGTACATAAATAATGTTGAAAGTGAAAATGTCGATGGAGCCCCTAACTATTTCATACTGGACCGGGTGTTTTAGGCTTTCGCCTAGGCTATAGAGGGCTTCAAGTTTTGTTGTTCGGTGCTCACGATGGATGACACTTTCCTCATAGGGAGGTACAAAGGCACCATTCTCACCGCGGTGGTGACCGACGCGAATGACTAGCTTCTTCCAATTGCTTTGTCATTGTAGAGAATAAGAACACATCCAGTTGGCTGTGGTTCCTCGCGAATGTGAAGCGGCGATTATGGGATATCGGCCCAACGTATGCCTTATCACAGCCGCAATACTAGGTTGTTATCGGCTCTGAACACCATAAAAAATGGGACGGAACCCCCTCACAAGTGGAATGGCATTGAAACCCAGTGGTGCATGAGGCATTTTGCATCAAACTTCTTCACGCGGTTTTAGAACCAGGAACTAATGAAGACGTTCAAGGCGTTGTGCATGCAGAATCAGATGCAAAAGTTTGAGCCCATTTGGACAGACCTCGAACATCGGACTACTAGACATACAAGGGAGTCCCCTCCGGAGGCATAGGAGAGACATCAGGCCGCGAGCGGGCAATCCAGGAGCACCATAAGTTTCCTGAGTTTGAGAAATGGTCCCTGCTCTATGACGCAGATGGTGCGAGATACATAATTATGACGACCAACATGTTCGAGGTGTACAATAGCGTGCTGAAAGGTGTGCAATGCCTCCCTATCACCGCCATCATTGAGGAGGCATGGACTCGCACAGTCGGTTACTTCGTCAACAGAGCCACCGCAATGAGGCAACAGCTTGAACCCAAGAGATGAAGAAGGTAAGCAACGTGGTGCGTCCTAACAACCTCGTCAAGTGCACCTGTCGGGCATTGATTGAAATTCCTCAGCCATGTCCGAGGGACACCACAGGTGCTGTCTGGGATAGGTATGCCGAACCAATGCCCCAACTAGGCCTTCTAGTCCGTCGGCGGACGGCCTGGAACAAGTGGCTCACCGCTGGTCAGGAGACCGATCAAGAATGGGATATCCTAGAGAGTGACCTTCATCTCTTCCCACCGAAAGTGGAAGGTGTGCGTCTCAGGTCTCCATCTGTCGTCAAGTGCCGACATCAGACTGCCATCCAGGGTGAAGTAGCGTCCGATTGAGAGTAGCCTCGCAAAGGGAAACAAGCCAGTGTCCCTAAGGATTGAGACGTAGTGAGCGTCGAGCTGCCAGTAATGCATCTTAGACCGAAGCATGAGGGATGGATGGTCATCCGCGTCCCCGATGATCCACAATTTGTACCGGTGATGCTCTTCGTAGAAGGGTTTCAGTAACTCCGGTATAGATATGGTTTGCAAGAGACGAAAGATACATATTATTAGTGAATAAATTAATAATAACGATGATTTACTAGAAATTAAAAATTACGACTAAATACATATAACAAATTAATATACACTAATTAATTACGACTGATTAAATACGACCAATTAATTAATACTTAATTTATTATGACATAATAATTATGACTAATTAAGTACGACTAAATTAGTTGTGACTAAATTAATACGAGTAACTAAATACCACTAAATTAATTAGGAATAATAAATTACCACAAATGAATTACAAATTAAGAATTACAACTTAATAATGAAAACTAGATTATTTAGGACTAAATTATCACGATGAATTAAATACTACTAAACTAATTACAACTAATTAAGTATGACTAATTATTTACGATTAGGTAACTACGACACATTAATTCCAACTAATTAATTACAACTAATTAATTAACTAACACTAACTAATTATGACTAAATAATTAGTAACTAATTAACTATGCCACGAATAATTATGTAAGATTAATTTAACTACGACTAATTAATTATGACCTAGTTAATTAGAAATAATTAACTAACACAAATATAATTACGACTAAATTGATTACGCCTAAATAAATACAACTAATTAACTAACTACACAATTAATAAACAAAATACGTACAATAAAAAATACCTACTAATATGACCGCTAATGGCGGCTCTAAACAATCCTTAATCGTTTGCGAAAACAAAATCGACCGAGGCGAGAACGAGAGAGCGAGCAAGCGAGGATGACAGTGAGCGAAGCTTCTCGCGGTCGACTTGGAATTTATAGTCGCCCAACGCAAATCACGGCCGACCGTGATGCGACGAGACGAATCGGATTCCCTCCCACGCGCAGCTTGCATGGATGCACAGACAAGACGGTGATGGACGGGCGACAGGGAATAAAGCGCATCGGGGCGTGGGACAAACTTGTTCAGGCGATGGGCGAGCGGAGGCGGATACGTGTCCGAACGAGGGACATCGAGACTAAGGAGGTGCAGTGGAGAATAAATCCGGGCTCAGGAGGCCTGGCTTTGCACATGTATCGGGTACCAACCTGTTCGTGTTGATATTTTTAACAACACGAAGCTGCGAGGGCTATTTCTGTAAAAAAACATCGCCAATGTTCCATTTAGGTCCGGACTGATCCAAACCACACGTCCACACTAGTAACCTTGTTTCCATCACGGAACATGCCAAAAGTAGCAACCGCGTAAGCTTGTACCTTTGCCTAATTAGATGACACCAAGGTGATGATAACTTGGACACTAGTGAGAGTGCGCCAAATTAGGATGTTGGTCTGGGGCGTTAATTTGACGAGGGGATTTTTGGCAGGTTCTTAACTACGTGCCTTTCAAGCTTGTGTAGTCTATTTCCACAAGGCTAGATACAATCCGGTCATTACGTCGTCAAACTATTTCAACATATGTTCGTCACGGCATACATGAGTGACGCTACATAACGAGTAACATTTGCAAGCCACTTTTGGTGCCATCGCAACGAAAACCTACCAGCACAACAGAAAGAACCAACAATGCCATTAAAAAGATGCTTGTCACTAGGATAGATGTATTGGTAAGATGACAATGGGATGTGAAAAACCAAGCCATGATCATCGATACTAGTTTACCATTCTCTAATAACCACGCGCTGGATTGCTAAAATCCTTCCAGGCTCTGTTCCTTCCTTACATGTCCCACACATGGACACTGTTATTCGATCATACACTGTTTTTATTAGTTCTTGATCACAGATTCCAACCAAGCTAGCTTCAGCCTACATTTGTACAGAGACAGATGGAGACGGTTTTGTTTTCTTCTTTCCTGACGAGGTAAAAGCTAGGGGGTGAATGCAGGCTAAGCTTGGATTAGACCGGATCCTGTTGCATGTCCTCGATCTCCACCCATCACGGGGCGGTGATGTCGTGGATGCTCTTGCGCTTGTTGTCGCCGCGGCCGGCGGCGTTGGCCTGGCGGATGAAGTACTTCTGCGCGTGGCTCGCCACCTGCGTCGGCGTCCGCGTCTTCACCGACCACCGCGAGATGTTCCGCCAGTCACCGCGGCCGTACTTCTCCAGCCCTTCAAGAAACAGCCTGCACCAACACGTACAGGAGAAGAAGGGAATTATAGTCAATCCGATGTACAGGAGAGTGTGCTCGCAGGTAGGGCGCGCGGCTACGGGAATCCGGGCCCGCGTGTCGGTGAGAAGGGTGAGAGTGGGCCAGGTCGACGCGGAAAGATCCGGGGAAGTATCTAGGACCTCGAAGAACGCACGTAGAATAACAGGGGAAAAGGACAAGAAAATAAAGGGTCTCGAGGTTTATGGATCGCGCACGTACCTGTGCTCCTCCTCGGTCCAGGGCACGCCGCGGCGGCGCTCGTCGACACCGCCGCCGCCACCCCCGCCGCGGCCGCGACCTCGTCCTCCGGAGGCGGCGTCGTCGTCCCAGGAGTCAGGTGCCTCCACCATGCCGCGCTCGATGAGGTCGACGTCGGCCACGAGCGCCTGGTAGTGCTCCCAGGCCTCCTGCGCCGTGCGCCCCGGCAGCCGCGCCGCCACGTGCGCCCACCGGTTCTGCACTTTCTCCGGGAACGTCACCAGCGCGCTCTCGAACACCTTGTCCTCCGCCTTGCTCCACGGCCTGCTGCCCGGAGGCGGCGCCATCATCGCCTGCGGCGCCGCCACCCACGACGACGACGGCCCACCCACGCCGCGGTAGAAATCCATGATCGCGCGTTAGGCGGGCGTAACAACTTTACCGTTCCTGCGGAGGCTGCTCTTTGCAATTGCCTTTGCTTGCTTGTATCGAGGCGATGGGCGCCTTAATATATAAGGATTTGGAGTTGGGCTGGATGCCGTATGATATGATTCTGTGTGTGCCCCACGCGCGCGCACGTTTTGGGCATGAGAGCCGTGGCGTGGCACCGGATAAGCGTACGCGTGTACCGTGCCGCCTCCATGGTGATTAAGTGTAGCTAAATTAATCGATGGGTTAGATTAGAAGAGGTGTAGAGAAGAGGAATGATTCATGCATTAGATACTATAATAGTAAAGGCGTAGTAGTTCGGTTTCCTCTCTTGTGTGGACTGGGGAATCAAAGGAAACTGAAAGTGGAATGTAGCATGGACTTTTGACTTGTGTGACTATTTATATGCTTGTTGAATTGATGATTAGATAGACACAATTGATTGCTTAGGATAAAGCACGCATCTAGGTTCTCTATGCATGCCTTGACAGGTTTAGTCGTGTATGAACAATTATACCGCTTTTGGATCGTGACCGAGCAACAATCTCCTACTTTAATTCCCTCCGTACGTAATTATTTTACTTCGCCTTTAGGATGCTACTAAGAACCTAAACATGATGCATGATTTGTTGTTTACACAACATACTTAATCGATCTATCGTGACCGAGCAACAATCTCCTACTTTCCTCCGTACGTAGTTATTTTACTTCGTCTTTAAGATGCTACTAACCTAAGCATGATGATTTGTTGATTACACGACATATATACTTAATCGATTCTGCAGAGCTCTGTATGCCATAACAGGTGTAGGAGCAATTACGTTACCTTTTGTGATCAAATTATGTTATCTATCATTACCTATATGCCACACTCAGGGAAAACGATTTCGGTGAAAGTTCGACGGTTACCGCCGATTTTCGATCTTATCGTTGTGGACCGGTAAGAAACAGTACCGGCAAAAAAAAAAGCCTAATTTGAAATTCCCGGCCTGGCCCAACCGAGCACAACCTTCCTCATCCCATCCCCTCTCCAGCTCTACCCTAACCCCGAGCCCATCTCGCGCTGCGGCGATTTCCACGGCGCCTGCATTCGTCCTCCTGGTTCTGGGCAGGGCTGCTGGTGCTTGAGAGCAGGGAGGAGAGATGGTAAGATTCCCAGCCCGAGGAGGCTCTTCAAGAGCTGCTCCAAGAGCACCGGTGGCGGCGCGGACATCTGCGCCATGGTCACCGAGCACGAGAAGATAGAGTGGGAGGTGCAGCCGGGCGGGATGTTGGTGCAGAAGAGGAGGGCGCCGGAGGAGGATGACGACATGACCGGCGCCGTCAACTTCATCCGGGTTAGGGTCTCCACTGGGTGGCTATGGCACGAGCCTATTCTTCTTCTTGTTTGTTTTGGGGTTCCTTCGCAGGGGGATCAAATCGAATTGAATTCCGTTTGTGGCGATTTATTTCATCTCCCAAACATCAATCTCCTCACGAATCGAATTGAATCCCCTTTGCAGCGATTTATTTCATCTCCTGATTCCATCTTTTGATTGATTTGTGCAGGCTACTACCTCGTCAAGCGCAACCTCCACAACACCGCCAAGGCCTTCTTAACATTTTTGCCAAAAAATCACCAAAATTTCGGCCAATTTTTGGTAATTTTTCGGCTGGTTACGACCGACACAAATTGGAATTTCAAAATTTGATTCAAAAATTTTGGCTGAAAAAATCCAAAAAATCCGGTAATCTTCGATAACCAAGTCTATCGCTAGGCTTCGAAATTTTCTCCCAACTGGTAGCATTTTCCGTGGCCATACTTATTCCACTCCGTCTTTAAGATGCTACTACGAACCTAAACATGAAGACTTGGTGATTACATAACATACTTAATTGATTATGTAGAGCTCTATATGCCATAAAGGGTGCAAGAGCAATTATACGTTACCTGTATGCCATACCTCACTTCATCTTTAAGATGCGACTAAGAACCTGTACATGATGACTTGTTGATTACACAACATACTTGATTGATTATGTAGAGTTTTGTCTGCCATAATAGGTGTAGGAGCAATTACGTTACCTGTCGTGATCGAATGACAACACCCTACTTTATGCATATGTATTTTTGATGTCATCTCTTAATTTGCTTCGGAGGACCTAAACCTAAAGATTTCCTGATTTTTGTTACTGATCATTACGCTGGATAAAACACATATGTAGATTCTTTATACCGGCCGTATCAGATGCAGGACACACTTTCTTTCTGTTACTGCACTTAATTAACATCATGCAGGTACCAGATGCCTAATGATTGAGCAAATAGATATGGTCAATAATTGGATTGCACACGATAGCACATATCTAGATTCTCTATATCATTTGTAATACCAATCATATACCACTGTTGAAATTGTAATAACCATACATCACTTGCCATGATCGAGTAACCACCTCCTACTTTACTGGTCAGATGTAATATTTTTACATCTTCTTTAATGTGTTATCGATATGCTGCACCTAATGATTTAGTAATTAAACATCTGTAATTGATTTCGTAGGATAAAACACATATGCGGATTCTCTGTACCATAACACGCGCAAGATCCACTTTCTTTTTGTTGCTAACCTCATGCCACTCACAACCGGAGACAGCTTCTTTGCCGAGTGCCTGAGGCACTCGGCACAGGCTGATATACACTCGGCAAAGGTTTTGCCGAGTGCTACACTCGGCAAAGGGTGCTCGGTAAACAGTTTATCGGCAAAGACCCCTTTGCCGAGTGCATTTTATCGGGCACTCGGCAAAGGCTTTGCCGAGTGCTAACCGAACACTCGGCAAATAAAAGTGGCCGTAACGGCGAGCGTCACCGCGTGGCGTTGTCTTTGCCGAGTGTCACCGGAGGACACTCGGCAAACATGTAAATGCGTGCGAGTGCCACCGGAGGACACTCGGCAAGCAGGCCATGTTTGCCGAGTGCTGACCCGTGGCACTTTCGGCAAATGGCGATGTTTGCCGAGTGCAATGGCCATTGCACTCGGCAAATCATGGTCACTTTGCCGAGTGTCATGGCCATTGCACTTTCGACAAAGTGGTTGAAAATGACCTTTTTATTTGTTTTACATTCCATCCAAACAAATGAAGATATATATATAACAAACATCATCAACATCACATATATATCATCAACGAGACATATATATCACCAACACCACATATATATCACAAACATCACATGTCTCGTTGTTTTTACATCCCATCCAAACAAACAGATATATATATATGACAAACATCATCAACATCACATATATATCATCAACAGCACATATATATCACCAACACCACATATATATCACAAACGTCACATGTCTCACAATATATCACAAATAACTTCACAAGTAATCCAAGTGCTCCATCATCTACAACCATAATTGCAAATAGAAATACCATTAACAACCACAAGTAGTATCACTAAGATGGCCTATGAGAGTGATTTGGTGAAGGATTCACTGAAGCATGAGGATCGTTCGATCCCATAGATTGATTCTGCACAAAGGAGAAGAGATTGCATGTGTGAAACAAGATAAATATATACCATACATGAATAAAACTTTCATACTCCACTAGGTTTGACCGTAAGCATGAATATACAAACTAAAACATTTATACTCACAGGAGTAGAATAGTGAGGAGGTGGTGGTGGAGCGAATAGCGAAGGTGGCGGAGGTACACCCGTAGCGGCGCCAAGACTTTGCATGTACTGAAGAATCTCCGCCATCCTCCGCTGCTCAGCCTCCCGCTCGGCGTCCCGCTCGGCCTCCACCCTCTCCATCTTCGCCTGCATGTGCTCCCGTATCCTCCTCTCTTGTTCCAGCTGGGCCTACAATATATTCACCCCAATGTTACAATAATGCGAAGGAAATGTATGAAAAAACCAATGAGCAGCGAATAAACCGGGAATAACCTCGAGTGCCTCCACCGGTGGTGTGAAGTGTCCGCCGAGGTCGTATGGCCGGGCTCGTGCTCGTGCTGCTTGCTCGAATCTGGGAGAGACTGGGAGTAGCGACCGAGTCGATTGCGCCGTCGCCAATATAGTATCGCCCATGCTTCTTGCCTCCTCCCACCCTCATGACGACTTCTCCATCAAGGTCCTCGGTGCTCGGATCGTACTCTGGCCCATGGACCTCCCTTGCCATCGATGTGTACTCACTAAGGTGGTTGTGGACGGTCGCATTCTCAGACGCCTCGGGCCCGTCCTCGGGTTGTAGTCGACGTCGGACGTCGCCTTGCCCTTGTGGGCCATAGCAAATGCCTTGAAGATGGAGCAAGGCTGGCCACCATGTGACGCCGACTGCGAGAAAAACAGCAAGATGATTAGAAATCATGCAGAATTGAGCGTTAGAATAAATAAATGAATTCACGTACCCATGTTTACGCAGATCCGCTGAGGTTGCGGCTACCTTGATGGTGTGCTACACCTGGCATCATCAAACGCCGCTCCCGGCACAAGTTGTGCGTCTCCTCCCACTCGCGTGAGCACCACTTGTGCACCATCTGTTCCCAGCACTGGGGATGCGCGGCGCACCAATAAGGAATCATCTACAGGCCATCAAGTACATGACATATCAGAAGATGAAATTATGCCTACTTAATCTCAAAAGGAATCAGTATTAATGGGAATCAGTATTAATGTTCTGTATTTACCTGCAGGTACTGGTCCCGGGTCAGCGCCATGGTTCTTGCGTCCCTTTTGGTGACCTTCGTTCCAAGGACGGTCCCGTGGTAAGTTACGACGGCCTGGATGCGCGCCTCGTAATGCATGTCCACGACGAGTTTTTTGCAGCATTTGGTAGCCACCGCATCCGCCCTGGCCTCATGTCCGTCCTGGCATCTAAAGAAATCCTACATACAAACACGATGTATCCATTCATTATTTCAAGAATGTCCAATGAATACGATGTATTGAGCAATGTAGTGCGAGGAACACTTACCCACAGCTCTTGCTTCACCCGCTCCGCCTTGTTGTTGAATACCCTGCGGGCCCGATCTTCAGCATCGGGGGCGACGGCGTAGTGGTCAAACGAGTAGGCCGGCCCCGTCACTCCGGCGTACTCAACCAGGCCAGGGAAGTGCTCCTTGCACAGAAGACCGAGGACGCCATTGACTTGGCGTGTGTGAGCACCTCCACTCGCCACAATCGTCCAGTTCCTGCCCAAGTGATTAAGAAAAATTATTAATTTCTATTTTGATTTTCAACATATCATATAAAGTACTGATAACATCTAAAGCTACTTACTTTTCCCCCTCGGGTCGAATCAGCGGGCGTCTCTCACGAGGTATCGGTCGGCGAGGAGGCTCATGGACCTCGCAAGTAGACGCCCGACGAACTAGAGGAAGCGGAACCCCCTGCTGTCGCCTCCTCCTCGCAGTCCTCCTGCGCGTCCTCCTGCGCCTCCTCGTCGTACTCCTGCGCGTCCTCCTGCGCCTGCTCGTCGTCCTCTTGTGCGTCCTCCTGCGCCTCCTCGGCGTCCTCCTCCTCCTCACGCGACGGGGCGGCAGGCGACGACTCCCTCCTGCGGCTGCTCCTCCTCGTACTCTCCCCCGGTTCAGCGGTCCTTGTCCTTCGGTACAAGGACGTTAGCTTCCTCATCCCACCACCCACCATCTTTGTTCAATCACCTGCAATTAAAAGAGTAAACCAATAAGCAGATAAACAAGAAGTACTTAGAAAGAGATGCAAAATAAACAAAAGCGTAATTACAAAATAACATAGTATTACATGTATTAGAAATAATCTTCATGATCGGGATTATTTGGATCATAAGTCTCATCATCACTATCAATCATGTCGAAATAATCAACACTATCCGAATGAGCAATGTTGCCATTGTCATTGTCTAAATGTAATCGCTCAAGCATTTGAAAGTCCTTCACATTGTGCACCTCATCTCCAGCGTCCTCTTCAATAACCGTTTCATTGTCTACTTCCATTCCGATCGCTTCGGTTAAGTCTATCTCAAACCTCCCTTCTAGTCCCTCTTCTTGAAAGAACTCTCCGTCATATGTGTTTGGGTCTAAGTTGTAATCTTCATCGTTTGGGACAGGCACTTTACCGTGTGGCGATACCCTGTGCACAATATCCCAACCCTTAAGATGCCTTATGGTTTGACACGCATATGGGAGATAATAAACTTGTGTGGCCTGTTGGGCCACAATATAGACATCGTCTCCTAGTAAGACGGAATCCTGTCGAATTTCGACTAGCCCAAGATTAGAATATGTCCGTCTCGTTACTTCAGGATCAAACCAATGACATTTGAATATGACGGGATTAAAAGGTTTTGAACCATGAAACTTGAGTTCGTATATTTCTTCAATTCTTCCATAATACTCGACCTCATCAACGCCGGGCGTAAAAACTCCGGAACTTGTGGTTCTTCGATTGGGCCGACTCTGCTCATAGCTTGTTGTGCGAAAGCGATATCCATTCACGTCATAACCAGAAAATGACCTGACCCTATAGGCAAAGCCATCGGCAACCTGTCTCAACTCGGCACACATAGACGCATCCCTCTGGCCCTGCAAGCTCAAGCAGGATACATCGTTATATTATTCGCACGCACGAGTAACTTGGAATGTCAAACTAAGTCACGAGCTAAATTGACGGTACCTTCCGCTTGAACCAAGAAATGAAATCGGGCATCCCATTTCCGCACCGCCTAAGAAGGGTATCTACCGTGGGGTAGGATCCCTTGATTGACCTTAATTCATGAAGAAATTCCTGTACTAACGAAACAAGGGGTTGGATGCGAATAGTGACGACGTATTTAACAAGTTCGTTGAGAACTTCTCGCATGTCGGTGCCACCGTCAAGGTTGGTCAACACGTATAGCATGATATGGCGCCACTCTTCATGATTCAAGGTCTTGGGGTCGATGCACTTGCGCTTCCGAGTTGCCCTCGGAAAAGGCCGAGGTTCGATTCATTTTCGCCGAGATTGTAACGAGGGGTGGATTATGCACGCTAGGAGGTTGTTACCATAGTATGTTGTTGTGAAGTTCGCCACCTCCTCCGAATGTATGCCTCGCAATGGAAGCCTCGATTTTACATTTATTTCTACATTTCTTTCAAGAACCTTTAGACATCTCTCGATTGGATAGCACCAACGACCTGCACGGCCCCCATTCGTGCCTCGACGGAGGTGCAAAATCAAATCTCAGATCGGATTGAAGAAGCGGGTGGAAAGATCTTCTCCAACTTACGAGCAACACAGTGCCATTCTTTCCAAGTCGGCAATCACGGTCCGAGATAACTCCTTGGCACAAAGTGGCGAAAGAAATAGCTCAACTCTGCAAGACTAGCCGACATGCTCAGGACATAGCCTCGAACCATCGCGGAAGAAGCCGCTCAATCCATATGTGGTAGTCATGACTCTTCATCCCTAAGACTCGCATAGTAGATAAGTTCACTCCCTCCTCGATTAGTTTGCATACCCATCAGGGAACATTAACGTCTGGATCCATTCTAGTACTTCCCTCCTTTGGGGCTTGCTCAAGACAAAATCGGCCTTAGGCCTTCTCCATGTCTTGCCGCGACTAGGAGGCTTCATATGTTGGTTTGGTCTATCGCATATCGTTGCCAGATCCACTCTAGCCTTAACGTTGTCCTTTGACTTGTCAGTAATGTCCATGATTGTTGCCCAAAGTGCCTCGGCAACATTCTTTTCAGTGTGCATTACATCAATGTTGTGTGGAAGGAGAAGGTCATCAAAATAGGGGAGCCGAGTCAAGCCCGACTTATGAGTCCACATATGTTGCTCACCATATCCCACAAAACCACCTTCTGGATTGACCACGAGACCATCTATCTATTCACGAACCGCGGCACCAGTCATTATCGGTGGTGCAGGGTCTGTCACTACGACACCTTTCGTAAAGTTCTTGATGTCTCGTCTGAATGCATGGTCAAGAGGGAGGAATTGCCGATGTTTGTCGAACGATGAATACTTGCCACCCTTCTGCAACCAAATGAACCTCAGACCTTCCTTGCATACTGGGCATGGGAACTTCCCGTGAACACACCAGGCGCAGAATATCCCATACGCCAAGAAGTCATGCAGGGAGTAGTGGTACCAAACATGCATTTTGAAGTTTTTCTTTGTAGCTCGGTCGTATGTCCATACCCCTTCCTCCCAAGCACGGACCAATTCATCAATCACGGGCTCCATGAACACACCCATATTATTCCGGGTGTTCAGAATTATCAACGACAAGAATACGTTACGTCGTTGAAAGCATACCGGGGAGATTGAGGGGATAACGAACACGGGCCAACATGTGTATGGGGCAGCCATCATTCCATAAGGATTGAATCCATCATTGCCATGGCAACACGTACATTCTGAGCATCTTTAGCTTTCTCATGATGAATGCCATCAAAGTGGGTCCATGCTTCACCATCGGATGCATGTACCATCTGTCGAGATTGTATCGTTTGCCATTTTTGTGCCATGTCATCTTTCGCGGATTCCTCGGTCATGTATAGCCGTTGGATCCTCGGTATGAACGGAAGGTGCCGTAGGATTGTCACGGGAATGTCAAGCTGCCTCTTCTGGCCATCACCAAATATTTAGAGAGTACTACCATATTGTTCATTGTTGAACTATTTGAAGATTCTATTTCACATTGTTACGTGGCTCGTGGGTTGTGGCCTATGCATCATCGAGAAAAGGAAGGTTCTCGCCATTGCTTGAAAAGATAAAACATCACTTATGGCTATCATTGTACTATAAGTTAGTAGCTGGTTCTTGATTACAGAGTTAGCATTTCCCCCCTTTGCATTCATTATTAATACTCATTTGCATTCTTAAGTAGCATCTCCAACCAAGAGAGTATCATATTTATCTAACGAGAGACTAACCCGAGGGTGAGTTGTTATGCCATACGAGAAGCAAATAACACCAAGAAACAAAGAGATGCAAAAGATCCAAATCCTATACTACCCGAGTCTATCGTGCTCGACCACGCCGAGATCCGTTCTCGAGACCGCCCAAATCCACGTGTTTGGGATCGCTCGAGCTTGCCTCACGAGTGCGAACCTACATCTATCACGGATCCACGCGCCCGAGCACGCTCGAGATCTGGCTCGAGTCCACCCAAATCACATATTTGGGATGCTCGGGGTTCATTCACGAGCACGCCCGAGATTTTGCTCTGGTACGCCCGAGCTACACGCCGAGTGCCACGGACCACTCGTCCGGAAAGGCGATATGCGAAATGAGATAAGTCACGGCCGCACGATATGCGTAAAGGCGATATGTCGACCCGACTATCGATGGGAGGTCGGGGAGGCAAGCAGACAATAGAGTTACTCCAATTCAATGAAAGAAACTTGGTATCCTTTCATATTCATTGGAAATGTGAAGAAAAGTAGAAAAATAAGAGGCGACTTATTCATGAAGTGATGAGTCCTCTTGAATAACACAATAACATATTAAGTGAGTTGCAAAGCGAATGACCAAATATACGGATATGCAATAGCATTTTGTTCTAGTTCTTGGTAGTCAAGAAAAAATACTAAACTTCAAATTAATGATTGCAAGAATTCCAATTTCAATACCTTGGTAGTCGACTCTTCAAAGCTTTTACTAGAGCATCAAATACTTGATCCGGTAGGATGTATCTCGAAAACCTTGTGCTGTGATTGCCAAAACATAAAACACAATATGACATTTCACGAAAAGATGCTTTGAATATGAACATAAGACAAAACATGGCTATCATTTTGTTTCAGAATCTATCCTGTGCATATATTAAGAAAAGACGGTTCCCCAACCCATGTGTAATATATTAATGGTCACTTATATATCAATGCTAATAGAGGGATGATTATACACATGATAATACAATAATTTTTCACCAAATAATAGAAATAGATGGGACAACTAGCATTCAATTTGTGCATATATGCATGTACGTCCTCATTTGTTTTGTAGAGAAAATCACAAATCCATCAGTACCACTAGCCAGTGAATATCTTGTAACGACCAATGAGGATGTATATATGTAGCAGCAGATCGTCGTAGCATGTATATCCTGCAGAAGCTTATTAAATGCACGATATACTTGAAGAGAGCAGAGTCATTGGTAAATAGGTTGCACATTGGTCCCCCAACTTTGGAGACAAATCCATTTTAGATTCTGAACTTTTGGAGAGTCCATACATAATGCAGCAGAGACAGAGAGACAGTAGAACATTGCATTTTCTAAGTGCTACTTTTGCAAGGGGATCACATCGATATCATCATTTTGTTTTGTCAGTCTCTAGATAGAATAATCACATGAAGTCGAGGGTGCTATGATCAGAACACCTAATTAATCAATATCACAGTAATATGCTTACGAGTAAGGAGAGGACCGCGTGGGGAAGGCGGCGAGCGGCGCATGGCGCAGGCGTGGCGGGCGAGGCGCGGGGAATGGCGCGTGCGGGCGGAGGCTCGTGGGGCGGCGGCGGGAGGCCATGGGCGGCGGCGTCTGCGAGGCGCGTGAAAGCGGCAGGCGTGCGAGGCGCGCGGGGAGGCGCGAGGGCGCGCGGAGCGGCGCGGCGGGCAGGCAGCGGCGGGGCGTGAGGGGCGGCGCGGGCGTGTGATGTTGCGTGTGCGGTGTTGCGTGTGTGAGCGCCAGCGCGGGCGCGCTCGTTATATGTGGTTTGTTTGTCGAGTGCGGATCGGGGCACTCGGCAAAGCCCTCCTTTGCCGAGTGTCGCCCACGAAACACTCGGCAAACATTCATTTTGCCGAGTGTCGCGCGAAGGCACTTTCGGCAAAGAGGAATTTTTAAATTAAAAATTTAAACTTATTTGCCGAGTGTCTTACCCTAAAACACTTTCGGCAAATCACTCCTTTGCCGAGTGTCATAATTTGACACTCGGCAAAACTACTTTGCCGAGTGTCATATTTGGACGCTCGGCAAAGTAGCCTCTTTCTTCGAGTGTCATTTTGTGACACTCGGCAAACTATTTTCCCTTTTGACCTCCAAACTTTTCTGCGATCCTCATACAATACACGGTACTCCATGTTCCAATGTGGCACATTTCTCGGACTTGTTCTATATTCCTTTAATTTATTTCAATTAATTGAATTTTCTTGGATAATTCAAATTATAAGCGCTAGTCATTGAATAATGAAAAAATGAATGGAAAAATGATATTCATGTTATTTAGTATAATGTGAGGCGTAACGAGAGCAGACCACCAATTTTGAACATCTTGTTCACGAAACATGACCACGAACTTGCGGTCGAATTGTTTTTAAATTGTATAAAAAGCAAGCGAAGTCAGAAAATCATAAAACTTGTCAAGATGTCATGATATCATATGTGGAGGTGTGATAAAAATTTGAGTAGGTTCGCGCAAGTTGTCACGTCGATGCTTGCAAGCAGAAGAAAAGCAGAAGAATACGTGACAACTTGGCGGATATTCTTACGTTTGCAAGCATCGTGACGTGACAACTTGCGCCAAACCTACTCAAATTTTTATCACAACCTCCACATATGATATCATGACATCTTGAAAAGTTTTATGATTTTCTGACTTCGCTTGCTTTTTTATACAATTTAAAAACAATTCGACCGCAAGTTCGTGGTCATGTTTCGTGAACAAGATGTTCGAAATTGGTGGTCTGTTCCTGGTTACGGCCTCACATTATACTAAATAACATGAATATCATTTTTCCATTCATTTTTTTTTATTATTCGAATGACTAGCAGTTATAATTTGAATTATCCAAGAAAATTCAATTAATTGAAATAAATTAAAGGAATATAGAACAAGTCTGAGAAATGTGCCACATTGGAACATGGAGTACCAGGTATTGTACGAGGACTGCAGAAAAAGTTTGGAGGTCAAAAGTGGGAAAAAAAAATATGGTTTGCCGAGTGTCACAAAATGACACTCGGCAAATGGGCGACTTTGCCGAGTGTCTTCTCTTGACACTCGGCAAAGTAGACTCTTTGCCGAGTGTCCACATATGACACTCGGCAAAGTCGCATCTTTGCCGAGTGCTAGGATAAGACACTCGGCAAAGTCGCCCATTGCCGAGAGTGTCGGAGAAGACACTCGGCAAAGGGTTAACTGGTGCCGGTAATTATGGCGGTGCCCTTTGCCGAGTGTTCTTGTTTGCGAGTTCCCAACACTCGGCAAACCAGTCTTTGCCGAGTGTAATTTTTTGCCGAGTGCACGGCACTCGGCAAACCATGTATTTGCCGAGTGCCAGATGTTTGCCGAGTTCTTTCTATATGGCACTCGGCAAATATCCTCTTTGCCGAGTGCCCGATTAAAAGAACTCGGCAAAGTATGGAACACTCGGCAAAGAAGCCGTCTCCGGTAGTGACTTGCTGTGACTGAGTAACAACCTCCTACTCTCCTCCACCTCGCTCTGTCATCGTCATCGCCGGCCTCCTCCAATCTCGTCGCCCACAGCCCCCTCGACATTGTCGCCCTCGCCCTCCACCTCACATCGTGCAATGTCCAATAAAACAGTTATAACTTTTGCATACGAACTTGAATTGCGACGTTCTTTGGCTAATTGGAAAGCTAATGAAAAGTTAAATCCAAAAATCCATATGCCCATATCAAATCCATTCGCACCTATTTTTGATTATTTTTTTACAATGGAAAAACTATCACAGGCGATTTTAAATAATAACCGTATGTGATAATTACTATCACAGATGGTTCTTATCAAGACCGTCTGTGATAGTTCACAGATGGTCTTGCTAAGAAACATCTGTGATACCTTTTTTCACAGACTGTCTGAAAACCGTCTGTGATGAAGAAAACCATCGGTGACGACACTGCACGGTTTAAAATTGTCTGCGATGAGCCTTTGCGTAGTAGTGTGTGATCGAGTAACAACCTCCTACTCTCCTACCATGGGTAATTATTCCATATTGTCATTAGTAGGAAGATTTGCTAGTTAGTCAGTAATTGACGTGCAAGTGCAGAGCTTTCATAGCTTTTTATGGGGCACCTTTAGAGATGAAATCTCTCGCTGTGTATATATACGATGGGTGACGAATCTTTTTTTTATTTAGATTCGAGATCTATCCAAATTGCGCGCAGCTCCTGCGCTTTGTAGCCGCAGATTCGCGGGGTATTTGATGATGGGCAGCATAGATGCAAAGAATTGATGGGCACCAACCCCTCAACTTCTTTTTTTTTTTAACTTTGAACGAAGTCGTACGCGCGCGAGAGAAATCCAACTCGTGCTCTCTTTTGTTGGACCCGCAGCGCTCAGATACAAGCAGAATCATGTGCACCTTAAGACTAGCAGATATATCGATAAGCATGTGGGTACGTTCCTGTAAATTCGACGCATTTTGCAGGGGAAAACTCATCCTGATTAAAGTTTCGACAAACTAAAAGTTGCCATGATTGATAACTACAATCGAGCCAGTAGAATTCTTTCGCGTGAGGTGCCAGAAAAGGTGAGCTGCTGTCGCTTTAGCCGCGAGTGGTACACCACGAAAACCCGCCCGGCGGCACGCTGGGTGGAAGGAGACGAGGCCACGAATCGGTAGGGCCTCCAAGCGTGCGTGCGTGGCCCACAAAAGCGTTTTTGGCCCAGCCTGCGTGGGCCCGAGCCGGCCGTCCTCCCAGTCGAGTGGAGATTTTGGCACGAGCTTTTTTTTCTGTGCTTATGTTTATCCACTCTGCCCCTCCTAGCTAAACAGGTCTTTCTTAGTGCAGGGTGCAGCTGAGTTCAGATAAGTCCCTTGTCGCTATCCACAAAGGACGTGAATTCGCTTGCGCTGCTGTGAAAGTTGGGGGTGCAGGATAATAATGTAAATTAGCTTTGTTAGCCTGGAGACGATGATGTGCTCGTTCGTTGTGGATAATGGCACGGGACGGGAGTTTGAAATTAACCCACTCGAGAGACACAACGATCTGTCACTTAGACCAAGTCCCTTCCGTGCGTACAAGCAAGCGTGAAGGGGTTCATGGGAAGGAAGGGAATAAAGATTCCATAGGGAGACTCTTTTGTCGCGATGCGGGCCTAGTAGGCGCCACGTGGTTAAGTCTCTTTTGGATGGATTCGGGTGGCGCCGACCCGTGACGCGGCATGGGCGCAGCCAAACGAACAGTGAGGAAAGGCACCTAGTGATACTAGAGCAGAGCAGAGCAAAGCAGAGCACGGGGAGATTCGCTTTTTATTTTTATTTTTATTTTTATTATCCCCCTTGTTATTCCCCGGTGATGTGATATTGGGATTCCATGACTTTGCATGCCCGTACCGCTTTGCTAACGACTTGGTGAGTGCGAGCGCATCGTATCTGCTCGTGGGCCCCGCCGCAACTCAAAGAAGAAGCCGTCCGGACGCTGAGCAAAAGATACGGTGATGGATATGCTACTTTGAAGTTTGAAGAGAGAAAAAAAAAAACTCGTATTCTTTCCTTTTTGTTTTGATGAATTTTGTTATACATACGTTGTAGACGTGATAAGTAGTCATTGGCAAAGTTAGGGTCTTACATATGGATCTAGGAAAACAAACCAAAATAAATTTTGTTATCCGGGAAAAATTAGGTTCTATTTTTCTAAAGATGTATAATTTTTTAAAAAATATCATCGTATATAAAGTTAACAAGTGAACCATATGTCCATCTTTGAACATACGCTATCTAATCAAAACTCGATTTACCAAACACACTTGGTTCTTACCTTACTAAGATATGAAAAAACAAAAATGTCAAACTAATCCAATAACCAAACAAAACATCTTGCTTCTGAGTTCAACTAAATGAGGTGTTGTTTGCTATTGCTCCTCTGGCCGTCCTACCTTCGATGATCAAGCAAATCGAGAACCTCCCAAGTCTCCTAGGATCTGCCACTGTGTTGTTGCAGCGAGATCCGGATCGATCATTAGTGCGAAGGGGATCGAGGAATCGTATCTGTTGTCATTGCATTATTGCCGAGGAGCGACGATGTCTGAGAGGCATGCCAAAGGGATTATGATTTGGGGGGACATGATGAGGAGTCGAGATATTGTCCTTGGTCATACCGAAACATGAAGAATATGTATAGTTAGTCGGTGCTGTATTGTAGATGAGTTAAGGGACATGCAACTATTAGCATGGTGATTCCAGGATGAGCGAAGGGACTTCTAATTGTTGCATGGGAACATGCTCTTCATGAAAAGAAACAACTTTGCACAACTTTTAACGGCCAGCTTGGAACACACGAAGTTTACAAAAAATTCACATGAAACAGTTCAATATTCGTAGTAATATGTTAAGATTCCCGTGTTCCAGATGGACTTAATTTATATTTTTCGTACTCTTATTTTTCAAAAGTTTTAGATATAGACTATGTACTAAGGACTATTCAATGAATCTCACTCCTCCTACGCGCTCATGCATTCTCCTAAAAATACTATGCAAAAAATCACGAGAAATTCTAAAAACAGCCGACAATATTGATGCAAAACTAATCTATCATACTAATTTTTTTTTCAAATCTAACTACAAAAAGAGAAAATTCTACTAAAGAGGAAATCGAAAACAAAGGGGAGAAGAGAAAATCATAAAGGTCAAATTCACATAAATTTATCATTTTTGTATCTTCTATTATATATTGAGTTTTGACCTTTTTTTGGAGTGACGATTGATCATCTCATGGCTTTCTAACCATGTTGTGTTAAATTTTTTAAAATAATTATCATGATATTTTGAAGTGGCATGTACAGAAGCACAAAAGAGGGGTGTGATGCACGGGATACACGCTCTCTACTTTGTAATCTTGGTGGTTGCAGTCGTCCTAACCCTATAAATAATTAATTTCTAATATATATATATATATATATATATACACACACACACTCAGCTACTAGGGTTATAGAACTAAACACTATTCTCTCTTTAAAACAATATATAAGAAAATATATAATATTTCTAAGATAAATTATGGCTTTTTAAGTTTAAATAAATAAATAGCTCTTAAAATTGCTAACCCGGGCTGTGCTGTGCACGAGTTGATACCCAGTTAAAGAGCACGGATTGATACCTAGTTAGAGCTAATCAGCATGCGTGTTTTGAGCTACATCTTCTCTCCTCTCTTTCTCTCTTTTAATGATGTGGTGGTTGCCTGCTTTTCCACGAGAACATTCTAATTCTAGATGGCAAATACAAATTTTTGCAGGACCACGTGCGTGCGGGGAAACAGTGGACGGCAGCACGCGCCGCCCACAGTTGGATTCCGCCGACGTGAGCACCGTACCCCATCCCGTCGGAACGCAGCCGGCGGCTGCGGGCCTTGTGGGCCAACGCGACGCCCGGATAAGATCACAGCCCGCCATATTATTTTAGCGCCTTTTTCTTCGTTTCTTTCTTTTCTGATTCCATTTTGTAACATGTCACGTCACGCTCATCAGCGACACTAAGACCCAAGAAAGCTAGACACTTTTGCTAATTCTAATTGAATGGACAAAAGACTGAATTACTTCAAGAGGGTTTTTACTCTTACGAGCTGTAGATACGAGGATTACCATGAACAATGATATACATATGAATAAACAAACTGATTCTCCTCTATACATTGTGCCCATATTTGGTATTTATTGTGTGATTACATTGATTGCCTCTCGACTATGATATCGATAGTTTAACGCATTATTGGTAAGTTCGGGATCCTCTTTCCCAATTCTTATGATCTATAATTTAACTTGCTAGATTAAATTTTTAGAAACATAAATTGGATAGGATTAATCGGCTAATCTAATATGTATTTACTATTCATCATCATTTGATGCTACTGGTCATCCTCATTCACGGTTACTGTTCATACACCGACGGAGAAAAACAAAGCGAAAAAATGGCAATCTGCCGCTCGCCCGACATCGACCACCGCCTCTACCAGCCCAAAGCTGTCGCCAACGGCCTCACATGTGCTTGCAAGCGCGTGGCGTTGCGTCGCCGCGCACCGGAGATCGCGTCTGAATGCGTCGCCGTGTGCTGTAGCCGCCACCGCGAGCTTGCTGTTCGCGCCTGTGTGTTGCCGCTCGTCCCGAAACCGGCCGCCACCTCCCGCCATCGTCCTCATCATCGCAAAGATCGCTCGTGTCGGTACCGCTTCATGCAGACCACGCCCGATCGCTCCCGCCGAGCACCGCAGGTGCCCACGCGGTGCCCGCGCACCCTGCACCGCCACCTAAAGCCACATGCGTCGTGCCGCATGTGGCCCGCCTCGCGCCACGCCGGCCGCACCTCCGCTCCAGGCGCTCTTGCGGACCAGCCACCGCCATAAGGAATGGTGCGTCGCCACTGCACACAATAGCTAGGGTTAAAACCCTAGCTTACAGGTTGGTGGGCCACGCCAGCCGGCCTAGTAGCTCAAACAGGCCGGAGCAAATCCAGCCTGATGACAATTTTGGGGAAAGACTCTACATGTTCAGAAAATCGCGAGAGAATATTTCGGGAAGGAAAATGTTGCGGAAAACACCTCAAAAATTTAGAAAATCACGAGGAAAGCTTTCGGATAAGAAAATTTTGTGGAAAACCCCTAGAGTTTTGGGAAATTACGGCGAATTTTGGGATTCCATGTATTTTTGCATAATAACCCTTCGAGAATCTGATTTTTGTGACCGATCAACATGTTCTATAGTTATTTTATAATCTTGACCATCAGTTATGGTTATTTTCTTCAATAATATTTTATTTTTATGCAATAACCTTAATTTAATCATAGAAACTGAATTTCTAATGTATATGAGCGTCCATAAATTTATGAAACCTTAGACCTAGTACACCTTGGAAGCATCATATTTTTATGGTTTATTTTCCCTGGTATTGTGCATTTTGGGAAAAAAAATTTAAAGGGTTTAGTAATTTTGAAAATTGATCCCATGCTTTTTTTTATTTTTTAAAGAAAATCCAAAAAAAATACTAAGAAAACTCTGGAAATGTGTGAAATTGTCTACTGGATAGATAAAATTAATCTTTACTATTTTTTTACTCGTTTCATGCATTTTAAAGTGTTTTACCAGCTGTAAACATATAGAAAATTGCCCTGGATGACAGCAACTATATCACCTTGGTTTATCTCCATGTCATGCAATTGCTGAGCTTGCCGCCGGCACACCTGAACCTGCTAACGCTGAAAAGGCAAAGATTTTGCAATTTATAAGGTACCGCCTCTACTCTGCCATTAAGAATGACGACGTGGTGCCTTTGTCAAGATGTCACTTTCCTGCACGAGACACATTAGTAGTATAGATTCAACTCCTGAAGAGCTTGGTCATATTTATGATGAGTATCTCATATCTTTTGCTTTAGGTAGAAACTTTACGCATTATATTGTTATTTCCCAGATACCATAAATAAAATAATGGTCTAAGTTGTTATCTTAAAGTCTTCTCTACCGCCGAATAGTTGGTTAAATATGCTTAATAAAATATATTGGCAGTAGCATTGTTTACCTGTAGTAAATTAATCTTGCATGGAACAAAATTTGTAAACTGTATGCCTGACAAATTAAAAATAATTTACCATGCCTTGCTACCAAAAATATTAGACATGTGCTCTTGATATGTAATAAGCTTCAATTCACTTGCTTATAGTGCACGGATGCCCAGATAGCAAAAGATAAACTGTTTTTCTCAGTAGCACAAGAACAAGCCTAGTTATTTGTTAAACTCTAATGGATCACTTTGGCTAGAAAAACACCAAATATTCATCAAATAGATACATAATAACTTATGCCCTAAGACTTAGAGTCTATATAACACTATCCTCAACCACATTGATTTCTTAATTGAAGAACTTTGCAAGCAGAATGTTACAAATTATATATTGGTTTCATACCAACAAAATTGTACCCATGTTGAACTATGATTGCAAATCTTTGCTAAAACTCCAAATTGATATCAAGCAAATGCCTTATGCACACGCTATCACTCAGGATTTTTATAGTTGGCATGAAAAGGGGGAGAATATTGGGCTTGTGTGGGATATTGGAACCTAAGAAGCGTAGAAAAATGTTCAAAAAAGGAGTCATGGTAGGCACAGAGGCATATCCTAGGTCAAGTCTAGAAGCAAATTAGCCCGAAGCAATAAATTAATCTAGTTTATTTCAGGATATAATCTACACCAACATATCCAATCAAATTAAATTTACATATACACGTATAAATTTAATTTGATTGGATATGTTGGTGTAGACAACATGTTTCAAGTTTATCGAATATGCATTACCTATGATAATCTTGCTAATTTAAAATTGCATATTTTGCGCAAACTATCTATTGAGCAATGTCATGGTCACTTTGAGATGGATTTAAATACTAATGCATATTTTTTTAGAACGCAACACGATGCCTACTTATTTATCTCTTAAATATATAACTAATCAGAGTAGCAGATTGAAGCATGGAAAGGTATCAATTGGTTTTCACCCATTTTACTCGATTTTGATGTTGGGAAGGTGAAATTTGATCATATGAGTCAGTTGTGCAATTTGAAATATGATTTCGAGCTATCGATTGTGCAAAACAACTGTAATACTCCGGAATAGAAGTCGGTTAATAGAATGAAGCTGGAGGGGTAAAAGACAATTGCAAATTCAATTTCAGTTCAATGGGGTTTTCTATTTTATTCGCCAACTTTGGGCGCGGGCCACCACCAGAGGCCCAAGAGGGGGCCGGCCCAAGGGGGGCCGGCCAAGGGAAGGGGGGAGGCGCCCCCAACCCTAGCCGCCTCCCCCATTCCCTCCTCTCCCTCCCACCCTTGAGCCGCCACCTCTCCACCCCATGGCCGGCTCCTTGCTGCTCCCTGGAGTCCTCGCTGCTGTGGTGCCATCTCCGGTGATCCCCGTCGCTCCTCCTCTAGTTCCTCTCCCTCAACTCCGTTCCCCGCCGACGTCGACGGCCGCTCGTTCGTCTCCCGGTGGCCGGCCCTAAGAGAAGAAAGAGAGGAGAAGGGAGGAAGACCCTTGTGCAGCGGATCTTCATCGTTTTACTGGTCTACAAGGGTAATTAAACCTCCGATTCGTTGTTTGATTCCATTAGAATTGAGGATCCGATTGGATTTGTAGTTTCGTTTTGATTCGGTTAATAGATTGATTCTGTCCAGTAGGTTGTACCTCAGTTTTGGGCATCTTAGAGGCAGAATTGGATGTCTTCGCCTTCTGGAGAATTGTTCCTGGTTTCATTAGCTTTCTTTTGGCACCTGGATCACGAATTTTCACCCAGTAGATTAAAAGTTATGACTGTTTTACTACGTGCTGGTCTGTCTGCCAGAATTGTTGGGTATAGTCGGTTGCACCTAGGTTTTGATCTAGTTAGAGTCAGAATCAGGTCGGCCACCCAACTAGGTTTATGAAGATAATTTCACCAGCTTTCCAGGCTGATAAAAATCACTTTATTTGGATCAGTGGTTTAAAAGTTAGAGCCTTTTCTTTAGGGCTGTTCTGAATTCTGGGCAGACTGCAGTTAATGTTTTTCATTGGATGGTTAGACCTCTGTTTTGGCCGAATTAGAGTTTACCATCAACTAGAGTTTCGTAGCCTGTTACGTTAAGAAAATCTGGGCACTGGTTTCGTGTCGTTTCGAGTTCCAGATAATTAAATATGCTTTTTCTCGTACCGCTGCTCATAAGGGCTGAAATCTGGCAGAATAGTTTATTTTCAATTTGGGTTTATGCGGTATATTGAATAGTCAGGGGTTATTGTAGAACATCGGTAGCAGTGTTATATCGTTGTTCTTATTTTGGGAACATGCTTGTGTAGGCGGTGAGACATCCCGTGTGGGAACACCTCCGTTGCCTGCTAAAGAGTCACTACGCAAAAGGCAAGTACTGTATGCATAATGATATGTTGTTTACATGAATGTTTTGTGCCTTGTTCATGATGTTGATATACTGCAAGTACCTTGTATACAATGTTGGATGCAAAAATGTGATGTGTGAGTGAATGATTATATTTGTTCGTACTTGTAGATGAATGCCATGTGTTTCTTTTCAAGTATGAGTACTATTCAATATTGCCATGGGATCACATCATGACATGCATAAATTACATTTGTAAGACCCATCAATTCCAGTATGGGCACTTGAAAATCCCATCAATTCCAGAATGGGTACATGAGTCCACCATTCCAATGTGGGCCATGTTACGTGAGTCCACCATTTCAATGTGGGCCACGTTGACTGATCGTATGAAACGTTCTTCATACGATTACTTTAAGTGAACACCGACGGGTGTTTCACTCGCTATACCGGTATATGCTGCAATATGTCCAATTCCTTCAATGCATCATTCCACTTCATCCATTCATAAATTCATTTCCAGTAAATGTTCAAATGATGATTGTGATATATTGCTCATGGAATGTTTGAGTGTTACATACAGTTACTTGCTGAGTCTTTGGCTCATTCTTGCTTTGTTGTTTTATTTAGGTAAATGACAAGGAAGAATGATCTTGTGGAGGGTAGATCATCACGTTGCACTCACTATCATATATCAAACCATTTGAGGACTTTTATTGTCGTTAATTATGACTTGTGTGGCATTGTAATAAGCCATCATGGCCTTGACTACCTTATCTTTCTGAATTGTTTACTTCCATTTCGTTGATTAAAACTTGAGGATGAATACTTGTGTCCATTCAATCTTAATACTTGCTTCACCTTATCATGCGATTTGATGTTAATCAATTGAAGAGTAGTGGTTGTAGGTGACATCTTGACTTCCTTATAGTCAGGGTGTTACAACAACAAGAAGAACATAATTATTGATTCATATATATACCATGCATATACATTGTTTACTTTGTCTAGCACATTCTCAGGCTATCTTGAAGAAACGGAGGATGATGCGAACATCCTTAGCTATGTTGTGTTATATAGTATTTTCAATTCATAAAGTACCTCAGAACAACATGAGCTTACTAAAGGAGTTGAAGAACAAGAGAAGCTTGTGCAAAGAACCAACAAGTGAATCTGTTCCCTGAATTTTCTTTTAGTTCAGTTGACAATATTATACTACCTAATAGCGGGTCATTGTTTATTGTTAGGTTTGAAGGAGATGCTTTATGGGAATATCAAGAACATGATGCTTCTCGGCGTGTTTTGAAGCTCACAAAAATAGCATGCGGTCCGTGGGAGGCATGGGAGGTAGGGGCACATGAGACGAACAATAGATGGCGTCACACTGATCTTGAACTTCACGATAATTTTTGCAGCAACTCGGAAGGATCTAGCATGCACAATACATATATTTGGAAAGCTTCTCAAGTATACTTTCTAGAAAGTCCGAGTTCATAATTTTTGGGGCTGTAGGTCAAAAGATATGATTTTTATAAGGTGACTGTTCTGTTTGGGACAGAACGATGTTCAGGGAAGAACGACGTTTGGGTTTCGACTAGGAGTGATGCTAAATATGTATCTATTTTGTATAGTTGTTATCCTTGGATTGTCTCCTTAGAATGTTTATTAAATACTAAGGTGGTGGTATGAATCCGGGGGTAGTGCCCTCTTCCCATCGTCAAACTTCGCACAGTTGAGGCAAGTACAATTAGTTGATAGTGTATATGGATGGATGATCATGCATTGTTAATCTTTTACGAGAATGGATGTTTACCTATGATATTGCTGCTGGTTGTTTTATACTCGTGTGGATTAAGTGCTTGGACTCATTTGCATCATACATTTATCTTTGAATCTTGGACTACGTGGTAGCCAAGCAATGTTAGGTTGAGGTCCCCGTCATGTATTGGACGGGTATGAAGTCCCCATAATGTATTGAACGAGCATGAGGTCTCCACACTCATGGAGTGTGGGCTTGAGGTCCCTATGCGAAAGGCACATGCATGTGTATGCATCGATGGAAACATACCCCGCATTACCGGTATATGCAAAAGAGAAGAGCAAAGTGCGTTTGTAGCATGAGCACTGCATGGCAAACAAAGTTGAATAGATTTGGTGATATCATGAATAATATATGTGACAGGTTTTACTGTCATTCAAAGTATATTATGATGTTTATTTTTTTGCTTTAATTGTACTTTGCTGAGTTTTGGACTCACACTTGTTGTTATGCTTTGTTTTAGGTACAACTCGTGATGATGACATGCATGAGAGGGGCTAGTATCATTGGTTTACACTTCACCACGTTAACTGTTATGCTTAATAAATTAGTGTTTTAATTAATATTGATGGATCCTACCAGAGAACATAATTTATTTAGTATGTCCATGCTCACCCTTTGTGCTGCTTTTGTTTTAATGTAATAAGAGTCGGATGATGACACATTATATCTTTCTATTTTATGTTTTAAATTGTTATCGCTTTATCTTGTTCACCTCCTACATACTCGTTAGTCTCTTTAATACTTAAAATTACAAAGGAGATACTGCCAAATTTTGAAGAAAACTCTTAGTTTAGTAGCATTCCAGGCTCATATGGACTGAGGTGTTACAGTTGGTATTAGAGTGAGCTTTAGGTCCATGGTGAATAGGATAATGAAAATTTGCTAATGGTTAAACAACTTAAAAATTTGACATACTGGCGCACAATAAGGTGAGAATGAGCAAATATTTGCATTTACATTTTTTTTATGTCACATTGATGATTGCTTATGAGAATTGATTATGTGTGCTTATGATTTGATTACATGATTGTTATGTGTGATGTTAGACGCTGTCGAGAGGTAGAGATGGGTTCAGGTCAAAGGCATGGCCATGTTGTACCACCATTTGTGGTATGGGAATAATGAAATGTTTACCTTGGATAACTTAGTTATATGCGTTGAGGATGAGTTCTTTAGGGAAGTTGTTGTCTTCCTTGAGTTTAGATTGGTTATTCTTGTTACGGATGCTGTTGGAGAATTTTCTTGGGTTATTGGCTACAATGTAGTGGGACATTTTCCCTTCGTTTTATTTGATTCATAAAGCGATCATTTGTTCTTCTATCTGACGAGAGTTGTGCTGCTTGTTAACGTTGTTGATTCGTAAGGTTGATATTTTATTTTGAAGGTTTGCCTTTCTTGTTGGGAAAAACATAATCCGCTTATTCACTTGATACTTTGGATAATGTGACTATCTTTTGCGAGTTCTTTAGCATGTAGAAGTGTTGATCCTACATATTTCTTTTGGAGTAGTTGAAGTGTTGAAGTTTAATGCTTCTCTTTTATGAAAGAAAGCATCAAAAACCTTTTGTGATGTCTTGTTATATTCAAGTGAGAGGTGGTAAACATAGCAGTTCATTAATAGGATATGAGTTATCGAGTCATTTGCAGCGTGGTGCTTAATCGATTTTAACCAAAATCCTTGGAAGTAAAGATGATTAATTTATTGTTGTCTTAGAATAATTATATGATGAACTGTGATTAAAGGTATGTCTATACCTACTAGGAATACGAGATTTATTAAGAAGTGTGATATATTTATGAACTAGTTTGATCTCCAAGGGTGATAAATTTGGTAAACCCCTGGGTAAATTGGATTAACGGGTCTCAAAAGATTAATCCAACCCTTTGGGATAGTTAAGTTCAGAAGGTATTAGATTATTATCTTAGTGGATATTAATTTTGGAGTTATCTTTTCTGGATACTTAGTGATCATATGTAATTGCTAGGTGCAATTATTGTGTATTGAAGTTTGGTGTTGAGCATCACTAAGAGATGAACTGATGGGATTTGATATGTAATCTATGTTTACATGGTGGTGGAATTGTCTGATATTAGTATATCTTTGATGAAATGGTTGATCATTAAAATTGTTTATTTTGCTAAACTTGTTGGATTATTTGTTCTCAATGGATTAATCTAACCGTGTAGGAAAGGAGAGTTAATGATGTGTTCGACTGTTGTCTCAGTGGATAATAATCTGAAATTTTTGTTTAATTGGCTACTTGATGATTTTATATATGCTAGTGGGAAAACAAGTAGAGAAAAAGTCATAAATTCTTCCATGATTGAATAATTGTTATTTATTTATGACAACCTCTAGATTGGAAATAATGTGCACTAGATTGGTGTTGAATATTGCAAATAGTTGAATGATTGAAATTTAAAAAGTGATTTATACATGTATGTTTTGGGAGGATGACTTGAGGCAGCATGCCCTTATTAAAAGAGGTTTGCTTCGATAAGTGTGATTTGCACATTAGATATTCTCTAGAACAAGTTGAATGTTGCAATCTTATTGAAATAACAAAAATATTATGAAATAATTTATTGTGTTTCCTTTGGAAAGGTTTATGATGGGATAGTAAGGTATGTTGATTCTTACCAGGAGTGCATTATATGGATGTTAGTAAGATTATTAGTAGAGGGTTGTGAGAGTGATGTTGATTTCTAAAAATAATAATTTGATTGCCTTTCGTGATATCACTTCCATAAAATATTTTGATATTTGCATTCATGATCTTTTGGAGTTCATGATTTATGTGGCAACTGAATTTGGGTTGAGAATAGTGACTTGTTGGAAGGTTCCCTTGGTTCTTAATAGACTCATGTGATTTGGCCATAAAAGTTTTTTTGGATGAGTTGGCAAAGTAATGTTGTAAACAAAGAAAATTATCTTCTTTGTTAAATGAAAGGGTATAGTAAAAATATTTGAGGTTGCAGTTAAGTTTTGTAACTCCCAACTTATTTGAAGTGTGTTTAACCTTTCTATTTGACGCATAAGAGTTTTTTAAGTTTCAATAGAAATGTTTATTCTTATTGGTTGAAGTTTGGTATTCTCTTCTTGTGGGACTTGTGCTCTCAAGTGTTGTCTCATCTTTTGGTTTGTTCGAGATCATTTCTATTTGACTATTTTCCCTTGATCTTGTGTATATTGCAAGTAGTAAATATTTTTCTGTGCGCTGAAAATTTATTTATATTTGCCTCTTCTTCTAGGAAAGGGTTAACAATTTTGTGTTGCAAAGTCTTTTAGAATGTGTAATGGTATCTGGATAGTGGTGGTCTAGTAGATATTTTCATGAGATTTTAATTGTCAAGTTTTTTGAGATGCATTGAGTAATAAATTAATTTCTTGGAATAATCCTTGGAGAGGATTTGATTTAAATGGAATATTTATCTCTCAAGCTAACTGAATATGTTGTTGCAACTAGTAGAACCTATAGAGATATGTGGTCCAAGATCTTTTGTTCATTTTGACGGAACATTAGAATTATCGAAAATATGAGAATTTTGATCAATGTATTAGAATATCGCGATTGGGTACTTTGTAAGGTTATGTAGGGGAATTATGATGATCTAGTTTAATGCGAGTAGAATTGCAAAGAAATTTAATTGTTATGACAATTATTGGGATAGTAGGGATTGTAGAGTTATTATCAGGTATACCTTGGCTTTAGCGAGTGACCCTCTGAGAGTTAGAATATCTCTAAAGATTTTTGTCGATAAAATGTTTACATGTTGATGTTAATGGTTGAGTATGTTTGGATTGTGGGAATTTTAGGGATTGAATATGAGGATTTCCCTATCTTTTATACGAGAAGTTCGTTGTAGGAATCTTGAAGATTGAATTTGGGCTTTGCATTTTTATGCTAGAACTTTGGTTGCCCAATAGTTATGTGTAGAAGTAGTAGAATAATGGCGGATTCCGAATAGTGGGGTGATAATTGATATAGCCCTTTTGATGTATTATATGAGAGTGTGTGATGGTTATTCCGAGTTGTTTATTCTTAAAGGATTGAGGTGATGTGATTACGTTGAAACCTATTTTGATGTGTATTGGGAATTATCTGTCAAAAGTACTTCAGTTGGTAGAGGACTTAGCTAGAGTATGTTTCTGTGGGGTCAATAGAGTCTCTCTACAATGATGTGGATGATGTACTCGGTTTGAGCACAACGTTAAAGTTGTCAATTTAAGAGAAATGAGTTGGTGTGTTAGGTGATGATTTGGAATTCCTTTGTTTAAGGGAAGTTAAATTTGTAAAAAATGATTGAGAAAAAAATATTTTCTCGGGTAGTGAGACGCTCTCTTGATTCTTGCTTAAGTTGTGTGGTTATGACGAAGATTATTTATAATTGTTTTATGTTGGTGCGTAGTCTTTTTCAAGTTAAGAAAAGAAAAAGTATTGTTTTGGTCATTTGAGTTATTTCACATTTTGGGCTTATGTGGTGTTTTTATCCAACTGCCAAATTAGAAAGTGAAAAAGTTTTCGTGATGAATCTTTTGAATTTGGATTGGAGTCTTTTGGAGGGTAGTTGGTTATGAGTGGGTTGCTTTGTGAATCCTTTGGTTTCAGTTGGGTTCTGATGGTAAAAAAAGTTTGTTTAAAACAAGTTCGTTGTGCATTCCCAGTTAAAGGAGACGCTCCTTGTTAAGGTGAAGAGATCGATTGAGAGAGGGAACAAGATTTCCTTGTGTTTCGTGCAGATTGTGTGGTTTGGTACCAAAGGGAAGTTTGGCCCAAGATACATTGGTTTGTTTCTGGGAGTTGCGGAAATTTTGGAAGATAGCATATCACTAGAAATGTCCCGAGTTCATTCATCCATTGTGTTTCGTGGTTGAGAGAATATTTGAGAGATCCAGAGCATGCGATTCTGCTAGAGCCTTTGATCATTGAGCAAGTTTTGAGGAACAAAAGGGTGAAGTATGTTAAGGTGCTTTGGTCATATCAGTCCAAGAGAGAGGGTCCACTCGTCTCACATGCGCGAGCGATATCCGTATTTGTTCACTCGGATACATGATATCTATTGTTAATTTCAGTTGCGGTGTTCTTGCGAATAGAACGACAAGTAGAATTCGGAGTCGAATTCTATTTAAGGGGGGTAGAATGTAATATTCCATTTAAACATTAAACAAATAAGTGATTAGTAGTGAAATTAAATAGAAATAGAGAAATAATTAGAGGTTTTACAGGGGTGTTTTTGCTTTTATTGGAGAACCTAGGCTGTGGGCTTTCAACCCATGGTGTTTAGCCCAAGTGGAAAGCTGGTTTAAGAGGGGACACAAAACCCTAGATGTTTACTGTAGCACACATGGTACTGTATCGCCATAGGCACTGTAGCACACCTCCCCTCCGCTGCTACCGTCCGAAAAGAGGAAGATCAACAAGAGGAAAGGAGAAGAAGAAGAAAGGAAGCGGAGAAGGAAAATTTCATGGGGATTCGCTGAGATCACCTCCCTCATTTTGGTCTCCAAGGCTGACAATTCTTTTACCTCTTTTCTATTTAGCAATCAGTAGGATCTATTTAGTAGATCGGTAGAATCTGTTGGTAGATCGGCAAACTGGCAGTTCTGTTGCATTGCAATTTCGAGTACTGTAGTGGCAATATCTGGGAATATTGTTTCCTAGAGTATTGTAGATATTTATTTTCTTTTTCTGTGGAGTATTCGATCATGAAATTTGATATGTAGATAATTAGTTATGATTTTAACAATCTAAGTGCCTATTCAGTCTCTAGGTTTCGGGCAACGAACATAGTTATGTAATTTTAATTGAAAAATAGACGAATTTGGACTTTTGGTCTGCAGGTATTAGAAATATAACTTTATATTTTTTGGACAAGTATAATTGGAGTTATCAAATGTTGAACAATGCTATTCCGTTCTGTCTTCCTGTTGGGTACAGTCGGGGAAAAATATTGAGTTAGCAAAGCCTGTTGTAGAGTAGAAACATTATATTAAATTTATTATGGTATCTAATTCCCTGGGGATTCCCGAATGTCTTAGATCACTATTTTTGGATGTACCAATTAAAAGTTATAGAATTCCTAAGTTGATAGTACCGAAGATGATAGATTTTTCTTCAAAATTAAAAACAAGGGTTTAGATGAAATAATTTGAACTTTCGATCATCTGAGTAATTGTAGGTTTATGTGTGTAGTTTCCAGAAAGTATAAGTTCACAAATTTTGGGGCTATAGGTCAAAAGATATGATTTTTGTAAGGTGACTGTTCTGTTTGAGATAGAACGGTGTTCAGGGAAGAGCGACTTTTGGGTTGCGATTAGGAGTGATGCTAAATAAGTATTTATTTTGTATAGTTGTTTGCCTTGGATTGTCTCGTTAGAATGTTTATTAAATTCTCATGTGGTGGTGTGAATCCGGGGGTAGTGCCCTCTTCCCATCGTCAAACTTCGCACAGTTGAGGCAAGTACAATTAGTGGATAGTGTATATGGATGGATGATCATGCATTGTTAATCTTTTATGAGAATGAATGTTTACCTATGATATTGCTGCTGGTTGTTTTATACTCGTGTGGATTAAGTGCATGCACTCATTTGGATCATACATTTATCTTTGAAGCTTGGACTACGTGGTAGCCAAGCAATGTTAGTGTTGAGATCCCCGTTATGTATTAGACGGGCATGAAGTTCCCGTCATGTATTGGACGGCCATGAGGTCTCCACACTCGTGAAGTGTGGGCTTGAGGTCCCTATACGAAAGGCACATGCATATCAAGAACACGATGCTTCCCGGTGTGTTTTAAAGCTCACAAAAATAGCATGCGGTCTGTGGGAGGCATGGGAGGTAGGGGCGCATGAGACGAACAATAGATGGCGCCATACTGATCTTAAACTTCACGATAATTTTCGCAGTAACTCAGAAGGATCTGGCATGCACAACATATATATTTTTGGGAAGTTTCTCAAGTCTACTTTCTAATGGATCAAACGGCATGTGATTTAAAGTTTTCTATAAAAAAAGTTACGGCTATTTGAGTGCATGCTGCACATTCAGACCGACCGACGCGTGAGAGTTGACAAAGTTGATGATTTTGTGGCTTGTACGGCATCATGGGAGGATATCCAGCTATGGTATTACTTTCCAAAGGTTTACAAGTGTTCTTTTCTCAAGTTTCACATGGATTCAAGTCGTTTTAATTAACAAAATTGAAGATAGGAAGATTTGGTTTCAATTCGGATTCAGAATTAGCATCAAGTTCGGATTCGGAATCAGCACATAGTCTGGATTAAAAAGGTCATAACTTTTACAAACGGAGTCCGACTTAGGTGTTCTTGAGCTTGTTAGAAAGATAACTTCAAGAACGACCCAATGGATCCTCTCTCAGTCCGAAATTAGTTATTTATCAGAAGATATGTCCGAAATAATATGACGGTTGTAAACTCATAGTTTCTTTTTTGTTTTAGATTGTGTCCGAATTGGAGTAGGAGCTATAATTCTGAAATAGAGTAGGAATAGAGCCTCTTGGCCAGCCCTAAGGTCGAGAAGGACACTATATCTTGAGGGGCAGACCCACATTGTAAACCTCAGACCACGATTAATGATTTTAATTTTTTTTTTTGCATCAATGCTTGATTCTTCCAAGAAGTTTTGTGAAGGTCGACGACTTGAAGGGGAATATGAAATTTTCTTCCAAAGACCATTGTCTTTCTATTGGGAATTGAGGGATCAGTAAAACTCCACTTTGTGGTCGGGTGGAGTACATGTGAGATTCGATGAATTAAAGAGTTGCAATTTCATGCATTGGCATCGGATGAACAACTAAGATTTGTCAAGTCAAACGTGCAAGTTATCTTCAATCCTATGTCGAGAAGATCGAGTCTCCCCGTATCACTCTCTCTTTGCTCCCTCCACCCTCGCCTTGCATGTCTGGAGCATCAATTTGTTCATCCCCATTGTTCTTGATTTGCAAGTTCCAAATTACTATCAGTGGCACCATCTCTTCTTAGTGCACCTTGGCCGCTATTCTCTGTGCCACCATGTCGATGGCTCGGAGCCTGCTGATGATGATCTAGCTGGGTACAGGAGGACTTCATTGTTCTCCAATGGTTGTACACTACTATTTCCACTGTGCTCTTCCAGATGGCGATGCAACCAAACTCCATGGCCTATGGCACCTGGCGCAGCCTCGAAGGACTGTTTCGTGATAACCAACCTTCACAAGCAATTCATCTCGAGGTTGGACTACGTGGCGCCGTCCGAGGCGATCTAACCATGTCGACATACTGCCACCGTCTCAAAACATTGGCTGACACCCTAGGTGACATTGGGCATTCCATCTCGGATCAGACGTTGGTCCTTACCCTCCTACGCGGGCTCAACGACAAATTCTCGATTCAATGGTCTCCGGCCGTTCCCTTCATTCCTCGAGACGCAGGCAATATTATGCCTCGGTTTTCCTGTCCTTGCACCTCACAACAAAATGGTAAGGCAAAAGTGCTCTGCGCACTATCAATGATGTCATCGACACGTTACTGTTGCAGACGCAGATGCCACCACAATATTGGGCGGAAGCACTGCGCACAACCACCTATTTGCCCAATATCCATCCCACTAAGGCTCTACCATCTCAAACACCTCATGAATCTCTCTATCACTCCCCACCTTCTTATGATCATTTGCGTGTTTTTGGATGCCTTTGCTATCCAAACATTTCTGCCACCACACCTCACAAATTAGCACCCGCTCCTTGCCTTGTGTGTTCCTCGGTTATCTGTCTGAACACAAAGATTACTTCTACCTTCACCTTCCTTCTGTCGTGTTATTATCTCTAGACATGTTGTTTTCAACGAAGCCACCTTTCCTTTTTCGAGTTCTTTGGTCTCGCTGTAACATCCTAATTTTCTGAGTCTCAAAAATCTTTCGAATGGTTAATAGGGAGAAAATTCACCATTTGGAATTTATTTAAAATTTTAATTAAAGCTTAATATGGACCTTTAGCATCAAAATAATTCAATATGATTAATCCCAACATCAACAATTATCAAAACTTTTTTATTTGGATTCTATGTGTTTGTACATATTTTCTGGAATTTTTCTGAGTTCATTTGCCATTTTCTAATTGCAATTTGGATTTTCTAGAATTTTCTAAAAAGAAAATTCATTTAAAATATCCGGAACAGTGTTGGGCCGAAACTCAACACTATTCCACGTGGCCCAACGCTGTGCAGCCCAACTCGCACGCGTGCGCCCGCCTCTACTGCAGGTGGCCCCCACCTGCCGGTCACTCTCCCCCCGCGCTCGTCGCCTCCTTCCGCTGCCAGGTGGAGCCCACCGCCGAGTCGTCGTCCTCGCATCGTCTTCTTCCCCGCGAGACCGCATGTCGCCCGCTATGGCCAGAGCTTCGAGCTCCATCCGACAACGCATTTTTCCAACAGAATCATCCTGGATTTCCGCTCCAAATCTCATCTCCATCTCTCCCGCACCCGTTTCGGTTGGAATCAAATCCCAATTCGATCTCTATCTCTGAAAATCAAAAATAATCCGAATCGAACTCAATTTGGGGATTTCTTATCCCGTTCCGACTCGGCCCTATAAAAGGCACCCCCGGGTTCGCCTTGCCCCCGCACATCCAACTCTCAAGCCGCCGCCGCCCTTCGATCATCCTAGCGCCGCAATCAAGATTTTAGGGTTTTCAACTGAGGTTTTGTTTCTTTGAATTGCGTCATCGCCAGTGACGCCTCGTCGTCGTTGAGCACGCCGCCGGGTCCGCCATCGCCCGTGCTACCTCGTGCGCCCCTCCCCGTCGCTGGAGCATCGTCAGAGCTTAGGTCCGATAATAGCCGAAGCTCTTCGCCGCTTCAACCTCGCCGCCGGCCATCACCGTTGTCCTCGATCACCAGGAGTTAGCTCACCAGGTTCGCAACAACACCAGCTACCCTCTGGTACCCCTCACCGCCGGCGAAGCGCAGCTATTCGCCGTTGCTGTTGGTTTTCGAGCGCTGTTGTCGTCGACCTGACATGGCAAGCCGTGTCAGCGTCAGCCCCGAGCACACGTGTCGTCGACGTGGCGCCAGATCAGCAACCACGTGTCGCATGCGTGTGCGGTCCACCGATTCCCAGATCGATCGGTTCGGTAGACTTGGTTCACCATGAGACGTGAGACTAACATGTGTGTCCCACATGTCAAGTATTTTCTTTTTATTTATATATTTTTTAAAATCATTCGCTGACGTCAGCATTGCGCAATAATCCAATTTTGCAATAGAAAAATAATTCAGAAATTCTAATAAATCCGAAATTAGGGTTTTTCTTTAGATTCAATCTTCCAAAGCTCATATCTTTTGCATCCGAACTCCGATTAAGCTCATTCAAATTTTTGAATTTATCTAAATTTGAGATATATTTATTTATGATTTTTTTTTAATTTTTAGATTTTATTTTTCCTCTATTATTTATTTATTTCATTTGCGAGTAGACGTTGATTTTTTGGGAAACTTTGAAGAAGGAGTGCCTCAAGATAAAGATCAGTACTTAGACCTATTCCAAGGCAATTTATACATTTGATCATGTTGAACCCAGTTTTTCAAAATACTTCAATTCAAATTATTGCATTATATTTCAAGTGTTTATTTAAATACTTTTGGGTTTAGTTATTAACCCAATTTGTTATATCCACCTTGTCTATTGTTATGCCATGATATTTTGTCACCCTAGGTTGGTTCATTATTAGTTGGTATTATCATAGCACCAATGTGGGTTGGTTAGACACGAGTAGATTACTTAGTCATGCTACGAGTCATCATCTCATGTGAGTTGCAAATATAAACTTGACTAAGTGAGTATGGAACTGTGTGATAAAACTATGTGTATTGTATGCTATTACTCATTGATGGCATGTGTTGCACTTAACCAACAGGGTGGAAAAAGATTTAGACTGAGGTAAGTGATGGATACTGTGTGATATGGTGGAAATTGTGTGAATGAGAATATTGGTCTGTGTGACATTTAGTTAGAAATAGGAAGTCTTGCCTTGGTCAATTGAGGACTTAACTTTGTGTGCCATTGAACTGAACCTTACTGTACGACCACATGTCTGGTATGGAATGGGCCTAACTTAGTAAGTTATGGAGTCTTGACATTGACTGCTCAGGCAAATAGGTTAGGCCGTGTGCCAGGGTGGAAGGTGTGTACCGCCGTATTTGGGTCACATCTATGAGCGGTTCGCCGTCTTCAGATCCAACGGTGTGTGTCGTACCAAGGGTTGTGTGTACAAATTGACAGGCGGTAAAGCACATCGGGAGTGTCAACGCTTGAGGTGAAGTTTCTTAAAGGTTTTGTTATGGTCAGTGCTGGCTACACTGATTGTATCTTGTGAGTAAAGTGTACAATCTCTGCATAGTGTTAATCAATCTATTCGAATAGCCGCGTCCACGGTCATGGACATGCTCGGGGATTTCACACGAGGGGTAGATTTTCATAAAATATTTGGGAAGGGAGCTGTGTGGTCTAAATCATATGCCTGCGTGAATAACTTATTTAGACTGTGTGTTCTTTGCGAAAATAAATGTCAAATTATTATTATTTATTTGTTTTAAATATTATTTTCAATCTATTATTCATATTCAATTGCAAATATTGCTTTATGAAAAATAACCACATAAGACATTCCTTTGGAATAAGCTTGCATTCTGTGGTATGACTTGCGAGTATGGTTGTGTACTCATGATTGCTTCCAAACAATCAATAGAAGTGGGGGAGTCTCCGCCTGCATTTGAGGAGTAGTTCTACGAATGTGATGATCGTTAGGGTCTTGATCCCAGTCAGTTGCCTGTGGCGAATTGATGGGATTCTGCTGAAGTTAAACTTTGTTCCGTCGCTGCTATTTTATTTATTGTCAGCCCTGCGAGGCTTAATAAATGTAAACTCGACCATAAGGTCAAAACCATTATTTGTTATTCAAATTAGTCGTTTATTATATTAATCGTCTTGTGTGGATCGATATTCATCTATGTTGATACTGTGTGCACTAGCGTGATCCTGAGCTAGTGCAGAATACACAGAGGGTCCAGAATTGTATTTTTGGATCCCGACACTCGCCCACCTCATCTCCTACTCCATCGCTGACATCTCCTCATGATCTCTATCTGCTGCTAATTTTCTCTCCTGCCCATGGACCTTCCCTTCTCCCATCCGACGTGCCTGGTTCTGTATCAGATCCGGCACACGATGCGTCACCAGTGCCTTCGCCCTCCTCCTGTGGTTCACACCCTGTCTGACCCTACTCCTCTTGACGAGATTTCTTCTCATGTCGTCCCTATTCAGGCCACAGTGAATCAACACGGCATCCAGACTCGGGCTAAATCCGGGTTTGGCATCCCTATTCAGCGTCTGAACCTTCTTGCCACATCAATCTCTCCCATACCTTCTTCCTACTGAGTTGCCCTGTTAGGTACCAACTGGACTCGCGCTTTGCGTGATGAATTTGATGCTCTCATCCAGAACAACACTTGGCACCTCGTTCCACGACCGGCTCATGCCAATGTTGTTAACAGTAAATGGGTGTTCAAGCACAAATTTCATTGCAATGGCTCTCTCGCCCGGTACAAAACTCGTTGGGTAGTCTGTGGCTACTCCCAACAACCTGGGATCGATTATGACGAGACCTTTAGTCCTGTCGTCAAACCTAGCACCATTCGAGTTGTTCTTCATCTCGCAATCTCTTCTTCCTGACCTATACATCAACTCGATATTAAGAACAATTTCTTACATGGTTCTCTCTAAGAGACTGTATATTGTCAACAACCTCATGGTTTTGTGGACAATACTCATCCCAACTACGTCTACCTTCTCTAAAAATCTTTGTATGGTTTGAAACAAGCACCTCGGGCTTGGTTCACTCGATTTGCTTCTTTCATCCGATCAGTTGGCTTTGTTCCTGCCCGGTCAGACACATCTCTCTTCATCTACCACTCCAACAGTCAAACCGCCTACATTTTACTCTATGTCGATGACATAGTTCTCACTGCCTCTTCTACCACCTTCCTCAATCACGTTATCTCCTCTCTTCGTGCTGAGTTTTGCATGACTGATCTCGGGCCTCTCCATCATTTTCTGGGGATTTCAGTTACACGTTTTGCTTCTGGTCTTTTTCTTTCCCAACACCAATATGCCCTTGTCATTCTTTCCAAAGCAGGAATGACTGATTGCCATCCAGTTCGCACACCTACATATACTGGTCCCAAACTGTCTACCAATGGCAATCCGGTCTCAGATCCATTTCTCTATCGTAGTATCACAGCTACCCTCTAGTTCATCACCATTACTCGTCCTAACTTGGCCTATGCTGTTCAACAAGCATGCTTATTTATGCATGATCCCTGTGAACCACATCTTGCCCATGTCAAGTGTATCCTCTGCTATTTACAGAGTACCTTAGATCTTGGTCTTCGTATCACACCTTCCTCTACACACTACTCATTGACAGCATACTCCGATGCCAATTGGGCGGGATGCCCGGATACCCGACGATCCACCTCTGGCTATTGTATTTTCTTGGGAGACAATTTGATCTCGTGGTCTTCAAAAAGGCAGGTTACCGTGTCTCGTTCCTCTGCTGAAGTGGAGTAACGAGCAGTCGCGCACGCCGTCACGGAAACATATCCATTTTGTGCGTGAATAGGTCGCTTTGGGTCAAGTCCGCGTTCTCCATGTGCCAACTAGTTCCCAATTTGCTGATATTTTCACAAAGGGTCTTCCGTCAGCCATCTTCAATGAGTTCCGTTCCAGTTTGGGCATCGGATCTTCCTCTACTGCGGCTGCTGGGGGGTGTTAGTTGATCAGCGCTACATGCATGGGCACCAGTTCTTGCGGCACCTCATCACGAGCATACTCGCATCATGGGCCACACCATATTCGGATCATGGGCTTGGCCATCAACGGCCAATCCGGTTCTGTCGCTAGTTTCTGTTGCTTCTCGTTTACTTATACTCAACAACTGATGTACTTATGTATAATTTGAGAATGCAATGGTAAACGATGTGTGGCATTATAATATCTTACACCATGTATAAGGCTATACAGATGAATAAAGAAGCTGGTTCTCCTCTGTATATTATGTCTATCTTTAGTATTTATTGTGTAATTAGATTGATTGTCTCTTTACTACAGCAGCATAAAAAGTTTAACAATTCCCTCTCCTTTCGTGTGCACCTTTTTTTATTAAAAAAAATCCTATCGCTTGAGCTTATCCGCTTTGGGCGTTTGGGACCGTGGCTACGATAGCATGCGTGCGTGCCAGTGTGCCCCCAACCAATGGCGAATGCCCAGCGAGGCTTGCTCTTAGTTTAACGGCTAATGATGATGAAGTTGCAAACTAGCAATTACTTGCTTAATTTCTCTGGAATATAATACACGTGGATGTTTCCCCGCGCCGTCATGACCCATCCACATCGCATACGCCACATGTATGCAAGAATCACCCCCAAAGATCATATTTGCTTAGCCAAAAGAAGGCTCATCGAGGATTCACGGTACCGGATCCTGTAGGCCAGGCCAGGACGTCCATCTAGCCAGCTCTCCGATCAGGTCTCCTTCTTTCCTGATTTGAACAGAATGTTATCATTCACGTACTGAATTACGCTCCCTCGCGCTCCGTCCACGCCGCAGGCGCCACATGCACGCCAAATATCATATCTGTTCAGCCATAGAAGCCTAGATATCGAGGTGAACTGACGGTACCAGATCCTGTACGTGCAGACCCGTTTTACTTGTCAGGTCGATCAGGTCCGTCTCCAGCTTTACTGATCCGAACAGACTAACGCGCGCGCGTACCCCTCTTGTTACAAGTATATTATTGCCCGTGTAGTTTGTCGGTTGTATAAGAGGTTATTTGTATATATATCATATATGTATTTGAATATATATTAGCCTATTAATCTCATAATAAATATACACGCTATTCATAATATAGTACCATAACGAGGTTATGAGGTTATGGTTAGTGTTTTACATGTTGCAGCAGCGCCTCCGAACGTCGTCGCCGCCGCCGCCCTCCTTGTGTCCTCTTTTCTTTCTCTACCGCCGTTGGTGCCCATCACGGTGCCACCCACCCGTGCGAGCTCTACGTCAGCCTCAAGCCGCCGCTAGTCTTCCGCCGCCGGATCCCGGGCGCCACCATCGGATCCGGGCCACCCTTTGCCAGATCTGTGCTTCTTCTTCACACTGCGTCGCCGGAGCGTCTGCTTTGTGTCTCCTTGTCTTCATCGGCGGCGGCGCATTGTCTTCTTCGGCACCTGCATCGTGTCGCCCGGAGTCACCTCATCTTCATCGGCGACGGCGCATCGTCTTCCTTAGAGGTGTTGCATCGTCGTCAGCCCAGTGTTGCCTGTCGCCGGTCACACGGGCACGAGCACGAGGCCGAGCTGCCGCCGAACCGGACCTCCCTGTTTCCACCACCGCCGCCGGATCTCGAGCCAGACCGCCGGATCTCAAGCCAGACCGCCGGATCCACCGCGCTTCGTCGCGCCGCCGCCGGAGCCTCGTCGGTCGTTGCCTCCATTGCTCATACAGTTTCTAAACAAAACCGACTTTGTTTCGTATAGAAACTAAATCGAGCGTTAGTGTAAAAAACAGTACATCGTTCTAACCGTCGCATCATCCAGCGTCGCCTGTTAGACTTCATTGTTTTGATCGCCGCGCCGTCCCGCGTCACTTACCAATAGGCACGGTTTCCGTTACTCGCTGTCCGGTGATCTTCACTAGTTTCAATTATCGGGACTGGTTTCAACACATGCGTCTTCACATGCGTGGCAAGCGTCTTTGGGAGTTTCTTACTGACGAGTTGCCTTGCCCGTCTCGTCTTATTCCACCTGCTGAGCATGTGCTCCCGAAAACTATTCTAAGACGCTCGTAAGGAGACATCTGATACTTTTGAGGATGTTATGGAGACTTTTTAGACACAGTATGCTGCCTACAAGACATGGATTGATGAGGATGCTCGTGCCTCTACTATTCTGGTTACTAGCATGGAGGTGCAATTCACCGGGATGTGATTGGTTTGGCTTCAGCACAGTTGATGTTGACACATCTGCATAACCGCTACAAGCCGTCTGGTGATTCCTTGTATCTTTCTGTTGTGCGTCAAGAGCAGTCGCTGCAGTAGAGAGATGTCATTGTGGACGAGTTCTATGCCCAATTGTCTACGGTATGACGTCAGATTGACTCTTTGGGATCAGATATTTGCCACATGTGTCAGTGCTGTCAGCGTCAGCATTCTCACCGGAGCTTCGTCGTATCTACGACTTCTTGACCCGTCTTTGGGTTGAGTATGATCAGAGTCATGCTAAGCTGCTAGCACGCCACCCTCATGCGACTCTGTTGGAGGCCTTTGCATCTGTTCGTGATGAGGAGATTCGTCTTCGTGCTGCGGGTTTGCTGTCATCACTGGTGTTTTCTTCGATTCTGGCTATTTCTACACCTGCTACGTCTCCAGCTAATCCTTCACCTGTAGTGCCTTCACCAGGTCAGGCGCTGTTGGTAGGGGACTACAATGCATTTACTGAAACAAGGATGGACATGTATAGCAGACCTGCTACAAGAAGAAGAAGGATTTACGTCGTGGTGGTCGTCCTCCACAGGGAACTTGTAGTTCCTCCTCCCAGAGGAGCTCTGGTGTTTCTGATTCTCATGAGTTTCTCACACTGCTGCATCGCATGGCTACTCTTGCACCGTCCGGTTCTATTGGTTCTGCTGCACAGTCTTTTAGTGAGAAACCACCATCTACTTCTTTCTCAGGTATATCACCTTGGATTCTTCACTCTGGTGCTTCCTTTCATATGGCATCTGATTCCACCAGTCTCACTTCTATTCGTCTTTTAGCAGTTCCTATCACTGTTCAGACAGCAGCTGGTACCTCTCTTTCTGTCGCAGGACGAGGCACTCTTTCGAATTGCTCTTTTCATATTCATGTTGTTTCTCATACCCAAACTAACCATGCAGCTCATATCTACCGGTCAGCTCACTAATCATGGTTGTCGTGTTATTCTCGATTATGATTCTTGTTGTGTTCAAGATCGACGCACAGGGGCTCTGGTTGGTACTGGCCCTCGCTGCCATGACTCACAGCATCTCTGGGAGCTTAACTAGCTTCATCTTCCTTCTGCTGCCCCTACGAGTCTTATCGCCTCCATCGTTGTCGCCGCTTCTGCGACATCCTCCATTGCGTCTTTTGCTCAGTGGCATCATCGTTTGGGACATCTTTGCAGGTTACGTCTATCTTCTTTACTTCGTTGTGGTCTTTTAGAATCTGTGTCTGGTGATGCTTTTCTAAATTATCAGGGTTGTAAGGTTGGCAAATAGCTTCAACTTCCTCATCCTTCTAGTGAGTCAGTGTTGCAGTGTCCTTTTGATCTTATTCATTATGATGTATGTGGTCTGACTCATTTTGTTTTGAAAGGAGGTCATCGATATTATATTATTTTTATTGATGACTTTTCTCAGCACATATGGATATACTTTATATCATCTCGTAGTGAGGTTCTATCTATCTACAAGACTTTTGCCACCATGATCCGTACTCAGTTTGACTCTTCTATTCGTGTTTTCTATGCTGATTCTGCTGAGGAATACTTGTCAGCAGTCCTTCGTGGTTTTCTTGCTAGACAGGGCACTCTCTCTCAATTTTCTTGCTCTGGTGTTTATGCCCAGAATGGTGTGGATGAACGAAAGCATCGTCATCTTCTTGAAACAGCCCGTGCTTTTATGCTTGCTTCTGCTATCCCACCACACTTTTGAGCTGAGGCTATTTCTACTGCCACTTTTCTTATTAATATTTAGCCTTCTTCTGCTCTTCAAGGTGGGATCCCAGTTGAACGTCTCTGTGGCAAGACTCCTGATTATTCTAGTCTTCACCTCTTTGAGTGTGTGTACTATATTCTTCTCGCAACTCGTGAGCGTACAAAGCTGACCGCTTAGTCCATGGAGTGTATTTTTCTGGGCTATAGCCTGAGCATAAGGAATATCATTGCTGGGATACTGTTGGTCGACGGATGCAGATTTCTCAGGACATCACTTTTGATAAGTATCATCCTTTCTACCCTCATTCTTCTCCTTCCACCACTCCAGCATCTTTTGTCAAGCCAATTTCTTTCCTGACTTTTCTTACCAACCCCATAGTCACCACACCTCCATCACAACATTTGGCCTCTTCGATGCCTCCTTCACTATCTCCTTCGCCACCTCCACCCTCTCCAGAGGCTCTTCCTGGTCTTGTTCCTTCTTATCTTCTCTACTAAACTCATCATCCGCGAATTGAGGATTCTTCTGATGCACCATCTTCTTCTGATGGTTTATCTTCTTCGGCCTCTCCTCGATATGCTCTTCGTGATCGCTAGTCTATCTGTCCCCTGTGCGCTTTTGTTTAGCGGCTCTTGCCAAACTAATTTCTTATCGTGATGCCGCTGTTCATTAGGAGTGGCGGCTTGCGATGGCAGAGGAGATTGCTGCCCTTGAGCGTATTGACACGTGGGATCTTGTCCCTCTTCCCACACGTGTGACTCCTATCACGTGCAAGTGGGTCTACAAGGTTAAGACCCACTCTTATGGGTCTCTTGAACGCTACAAAGCTCATCTCGTGGCACATGGTTTTTAGCAGGAGTATGGTCGTGATTATGATGACATATTTGCTCATGTGGCTCACATGACCACCGTTCGCACTCTTCTTGCTATGGCGTCTGTTTGGGCATTGTCCATCTCTCAGCTTGATGTCAAGAATGCCCTTCTCAATGATGAGTGGCGTGAAGAGGTTTATATGCAGCCGTCACCAGGGTATTCTGTTCCTGAGGGTATGGTTTGCCATCTTCGCCGATCTCTTTACGGCCTCAAGCAAGCTCCTCGTGCCTGGTTTGATTATTTCTCTTCTGTTCTGTCGTCACTGCAGCTAGTTTCTCTGCCAGTGCTCATGATCCTGCTCTCTTTATTCACAATTCGCCTCGTGGTCGGACACTTCTCCTTTTATATGTTGACGATATGATCATTACCGGAGATAATTTCTCAGTACATCACTTTTGTGAAGGAGCGTGTTAATGAATAGTTTCTCATGTTTGATCTGAGTTCTCTTCGCTACTTTCTTGGGGTTGAGGTTATTTCTACACTTGAGGGCTTTTATTTGTCCCAAGAAAAGTATATTCATGATCTTCTTGATCGTGCTTCTCTTACTGATGAGCACACCGCTGAGACTCCCATGGAGCTTAATATTCATCTTCGGCCCACTGATGGTGAGCCTCTTGCTGATTCTACTCGCTATCGCACCTTGTTGGGAGTCTTGTTTATCTAGGTCTCACTCGTCATGTCATTTCATACTCTGCTCAATCTTGAGTCAGTTTGTTTCTACTTTCACTTAGCTCCACTATAGTCATCTTCTTCGTGTTCTACGATATCTTCGTGGAACCATCACTCACCATCTGTTTTTCTCTCGCTTCAGCTCTTTATAGCTCCAGGCATAGTTTGATGCTACCTGGGCTAGTGATCACTATGATCGCCAGTTTCTCTCTGCTTATTGTGTTTTTCTTGGTGGTTCTCTCATTGCTTAGAAGACTAAGAAGTAGACAGCAGTTTCTTGTTCGAGTGCTGAGGCTGAGTTACGAGCTATGGCTTTGTTGACTTCGGAGGTTACTTGGGTAAAGTGGTTACTTTAGGATTTTGGTGTTTCAGTTTTAGCACCCACTCCTTTTTTGTCTGACAGTACAGGGTCTATTAGCATCGCTACAAATCCGTGAAGCACGAGCTTACTAAGCATATTAGTGTTGATGCTTCCTACATGAGGACACCGGTGCAGGACCAGGTTGTTGCTCTTCAGTATATGCCTTCAGAACTTCAGTTGGTAGAATTCTTCACAAAGGCACAGAGCAGAGCCCAGCACAGCTTCTATCTCTTCAAACTTCATGTTGTTTATCCACCATAAGTTTAAGGGAGGTGTTAGATGTATATTATTGCATGTGTATTTTTTCTATTGTATAAGGGATTACCTGCATGTATGCCACACCTGTACTTGTATATATATTGGTCTATTGGCCTCATGATGAATACAAGCACTATTCATAACACCTCTCACCCTACGAGCAGGAAACCTAGGGCACGCCTCTGGACGCAGGCTAGCTAGCTGGGGGCATATCGGTTGCGAATCTGGATGACCGGACATGGAGCTTTCTCGTCAGTCTTTTATCGATGGACGACGCTTATTCTTCCATCGATAAGTCTAAAACCTCAGGCCTCCAGGTACAAGTACAAATACGATGGAGTGAGTTTTTGGCTAATTTAATATTATTTATGATCTCAATAGCAAATCTGGCCGCAGGGGCACAGACTTTTCCTCCGCACCACGTGTCCCGAGCTCGTGCCCAGCGCACGGACGAGCCGCGTACATGCCCCAGGCGTACTGACCCGCGCTCGCCCGCCCCTGCGCCGCGCCCGATCCCCCTCGCTAGTGAGCTCCAAGCTGAGTTATGACTGTCATCTCGTATCCCCGTGCGTCCTCCACCTTTCACCCCTCTCCGTTCAAGTGTTATGCCGCCGTGGAGCACCGTTGCCATCTTCTGCCACGCCGGTGCCGGTCCCGTCGCCCTGCCACCTCGGTTCCTCTTCGGCCTCATTAGCATCGAGCCCAAGCTCGCGCTAATTTCTGGCGAATGCCGCTAAGCCGCCACTGTGGTTGTGCGCCCGTGAGCCCGAGCCGCCGCCACCTGAAGGACCTCCGAGACGCCATCGTTACTAGTACATAGAGGGTCATTACAGATGGTTCTAAACCGTCATCACAGATGGTATCTGAACTGTTTGAATTTATGTGTCTGTGATAACAGACGGTTATCATAGACGGTTTGCGAGCCGTCTGTGATAAGTCACAACACAGACGATTTTTGGTTGAAACCGTCTATGAAGGTCTACTATCACAGACGGCTTCTACCAAAAACCGCTTGTGATACGTCGACTATCACAGACGTTTATATATACTAACCGTCTGTGATTGGATATGTATCACAGACGATTAGTAAAAATAAACCATATGTGACAAGTCGAGCGTCACGGACTAATAAAGGGATACCACAGACGGTTGTTGGTGGTAGCCGTCTGCGATAGTTTATTCTATACCTAAATATATTTTTTGTTTTTTGACTAGTCTTAGGAAATAGTAGCCATGCCTTCTGAAAATAAGCAAACAAAAAACAGATAAATCAATTGTAACTCAAACAACTCAAAGTGATTTACAATTCATAATCAATTACAAAAGATTGTTCATGTATTATCGCTAGAGTTACAATTGAATTACAACTTAGTGTGAATTACAATTGAATCAATTGTTTGAAGGTGGTCCAGCGGTGTCGACGGAGTGAAACTCTCCATTAGGGTTACAAATCTCCGTCTTGATGAAGCCGGAGAGCTATCCTCGAACTTTCAAAATTTTCGTGCAGAACGAATGCACTTAAATCGATTATCATGCTCTGTTGCTAGGAGGAGTAAATTAATAAGCATATATATTTAAATTTATAATTAGAAAATAATTATTGCGAGATTGACAAACCTCCGGATCATTCGTCTTAGCACTGATGATTAGTTGCATATGACAGCAAACGTAGAATGCACATATGTGATCTTGTTTTTGCTGGTGGTACTATAAAAATAGAATTACATATATCGATGTAGTCAGTTTGAGAGACATTATTACAAAGTGTAATATAGGATTATTGTGTTGTAGCACGTACCAAAAATTTAGCCCTGTGTCGCAGTCTGGCGCTTGATTCCTGCTTGTGTGTCCCTCCCATGGCAACATAAGCGCTAAACGACCTACGTGATTCCAAAAAGTTATTCTCGGCCATTTCAAACAGAGGAAGACTATAATAAAATTATGTATGAAGGAAATTAACATACCTACCAAGTATTCATTGCATAAGGATGAAGTCGTGATTTTTGTTGAGTAGGAAATCAAGGTATAGTACCTTGTTTCGTTTTGGTACAAAGACTAAAAGGATTCAATGGAACATACTTGTGTATGTCGCTACTTATCACAGATGGTTCTAGTCATCATTGCTTGTCTTAAGTGAGTTGTAGTAGTATATAATGCTGTTGGATCCAAACGTAGCACCTCCGGGTTAACCCTTTTACACGGCGAGGACAAAGTGTAAGCTGGGTGCTATGTATGGTCCGCCCACGCTGGTCGGGCATTGAGCCAATTTTGGGTCGTGGTGTTACGATGGTATCGAGCATCAACTCGCCGCACGGCACGCAGGGACAGTGCGCGCATATGGCGCATGGCACATGTGGGCCCGGAGTGGACACATGGCATGGCATATGTGCCGCAAGACCGACGCACGGACGTACCGAGGGGTGGTTCGGCATTTATCGCAGATGCGATGTCGCCGAGGGCGCCACTTACGGGTGAATGTAATACCCCTACCGTCGTAGTGGCCCATGAGGGTTGTGTGGTGGGATTAGTCCCACATTGCTTGTCTTAAGTGAGTTGTAGTAGTATATAATGCTCGTTGATCCAAACGTAGCACCTCCGGGTTAACCCTTTTACACGAAGCGAGGACGAAAGTGTAAGTGGGGTGCTATGTGTGGGCGGGTCCGCCCCACGGTGGGCTGGGCATTGAGCCAATTTTGGGTCAGGATGTTACAACTACATATCATAGACGGTTATTATTAACAATTGTCGGTGATAATTACAACACAAACGATTATACAAGAATCGTCTGTGATGAGGCGTTCAGTATAGCATGTTTTGTAGCAGTGCGTTCCTTTTTGCCACTCTCACCGCTCCCATGCCGTCATCCGCCGCCGGCACCATGGGCTAGAGCCGCTGACACCCCTGCTCTGTTTTCCTCATCTGCTCCTCCCTCTCTCCCACTGATTGTGGGCCCATCGACTCAGTGCGTCTGGGGTACGGAAGCGGCTCGTTCGTGTGTCTGGGGCACGGACTTAGGACACGTGATGCGCGGAGGAGAAGTCTGTGCCTCTGCCGCACGGACTTGATGCTATTTTTGTAATTTTTACTTACAAAGGGTCGGTATTGAGGTTATAAACAGTATCAAAATAGCCTAAAGCTCCCATGGAGGCAGGCTTCATCGAGAAGACGAGGAGAAGGTTCGGGTGTGGAAATGCAGAATAGGCATTGGGCAGAATCTAGCCTGGTCGGTAATCTTATTAATTGACTAAGGACATTGGATAGGTGTCTGAACTATGGACAGGCGTTCTGATTGATCAGAATCCAGTCGTCACTGCTTTTAGAACTGCTTGGAAGTTGCGACGCAATTCGTCTGCCGCATGCGCTGCACGAGCACGCACGTACGGCCCAAAAGTGGAGAGCCCAACCTGCCCAGCCCAGCCGACCGTCCACACGAGCCGAAAAAAACGAGTCTTGCGAGCTTGTGCCTAGTGTATGTAAAAAAACATTGTGCCTTGTGAGGAGAATTATGGCTCATATCAATTCAAATCCTACGAAAAAGTATCCACTCTAAGGTATGTCACGTTGCATTAGGCCTTGGCAAATTGAAGTTTTGCAATGAATTTATCTGCCTCTTTATGAATCTCAGCGTGACAACATGCCGGCGTATGGTGAAATGGACGGGAATATGTTTGCCTCCTGTCAGCGACAGCGAGCGAAGCTCAACGGAGAGTCAATGTGATAATTGATGTCCAGCGATTTGCGTCATGCGCGTCTGCTCCGAAGCAGCAGGCCAAATTAAGGTGTCACGATCGCTGCAACCACTAGGGACCGGACGATCGTAGAAAATAGTTTTTTTGCATGCATGACCAAAGCACAAATTGCATTCTTATTTCTCTTTGATGTAAACAAATCGCATCGTTCCACCGATTTTTTATTTACAAATTGCATTATTGTATCAAGGAAAGAAATCAACAAACCCAAGCATTAATTAGCATATCTAAAGTCTCACTTTTCCATTTCGGTACAAAATTGTGTTTGTGAGCTGCATTGTCTAGACTCTAGATATCTATCTCCTAAAATTAACATTGGAGTTCCTGCTCAAATTTTATTTGGCAGTACAAAATGATTTTTAAAAATAAAAAATAAAAAAATCCGTAAAAGACATATATATCGACCGTGCATGGAATTTTTCTTCGCATGATCGACCATGTAATTGAATTCCAATATCAAACCCAGTCCAAAAATTCTGCCCAGCCAGTCATGTTGTCGACGAGCTCGTCATCGGTGCCTCCCTGCGTCAGCTGCTGCTGCTGCACGGTGCGATCGCCGCCGTCGTTGCACGACGTGCCATCGTTTGGTGCACACCTTTTCCTCTTTCGATCCCTTTGCACCGCAACGTCCTCATTCGCCAACGACGCAGCCGCCACGGACGACGACGGCGCCGGGTTCTCGCTGCCACCGCCAGCCGCGGCAGCGCACGGCCGTCGGTCGAACTGCCGCGGGCACCCGGACCTGGTGTACAGCCGGCACAAGCTGAACTCGCTCCTCGTCTACAAGCAAGCACAAAAAATGGATGCCAAAGTTATTGCAAGTAGCAGTTACCCTCACGACTCGTGCGACTACAGTGTGTATGCATATGCTTTCACATCAGCGTACGATCACCATTATCCATCGCATAAAAGCAACTTGTGATAGTTGATAAGGCAACTTGTGCTTAATTTTGGATTCTTATACAGTATCAATCAGCTGCTGAAAATTAAGGAGCATCGTTACCTGAAGGGAAGGGTTTGGTACCGAGGCAGTGGCGTGAGCGGCCGCTGCGTCGACGTCGTCGTCCTCGAGAGCCCTGTACTCGTTCATCTTCCACTTGGTCTTGGTCCCGGCCGGCGCGCGGCCGCGGTAGAACACCATGGTCTTCTTTGTCCCGATGGGGCGGCCGTCGGCCGAGTAGACCCACCCCGGCGTGCCCGCCGCCTTCCAGTACCCCGACGGTGTCGTGCGGCTCGGCCGCCCGCCGCGCGCCTCTCGCTCCTGCCGCGAGCAGAAGTAGAACCACGGCTCCCCGTCCCCGGCGCACGCGCCCCGGTGCATCTCTGCACGTACGCAATCATTTAACCGTTAATGGCAATGCATTCGATCGGCGGCAGCATGTTACTACGAATTACATCATATGCATGGTCTGTAAACTGTACGTGCCTGGGAGCTGCCATGGATCGAGGGAGCAGACGTCGGCGACGGGGATGACGCGCTCGATGTCGCCGCCGCGGCGGCCGTCGAGCTTGTGGCGGAGGTAGAAGCACACCAGCTCCTCCTCCGTCGGGTAGAAGCGGTACCCGGGGGCCACCTCGCCCATGGCTGGCGTCCGTCAATCAACTCGCTCGCTCGCACTCGATCGCAGCTAGTCTCGTCGTCGAGCTCGAACAGAGTGAGAACGCATGTATGGTACGTGCGCCGCGAGTGAGGTTATATAGGGACGCGATCGAGGGGGTCGTTTTTTTGACATGGTGATCTCGGTGCGCGGCTTAATGGGGGAGAAAGTTCTCAGGTCGTGGTGGTGGAATTAAAACCGAGTGGATTGTGGTGGCCGGCGAGGAGGGGGACGACTGGGTCAGTCTTATCCTTCCTGGTATACATTCTTTTCTTAACGAGAGGATTCGAAGATTTACCACGATGAGATAGATACATTTGAGAATTTATTTCTCGATACCTTACTAATATATGACTCTGAGATCTACATGTTAGTAAGATATCAAACAATAATCCTTAAATACACGTATTCATAGCGGTAGATCCTTAACAATTCGTTTCTTAATTAATTAGTAGTCTTCATTTCATTATCCAATAAGTGTATATGTAATGATATAGACAACTGTTTTTATAGTACTTATCTATATTATTTATAGACAACTCTACACAATATATCTTATTTTCGATGTTATCGTTGACTTACTGTATAAAAGACGACTCAATTCTCCGAACTCTGCTCTCTCGTCACGTTATCTCGTGTCCTGGGTAAGAAAAGTTACAACTGGCTTTAACTAACCTGGGTGCCTTCACCGATCACCATCTTTGCTATGACATCACTACTCGTGGCACGGAAAAAGCAAGATGACGACAAGCAAATTCGGGTTTGGGGGGGTGCTTTACGGTAGGAACCACAGAAATGTCAAGAAAAAGAAAGATCCATGTGTAGACGTGGTTAGGCAAGGTTGGGGATATTTTGCTGGATTACTAAATCTGCCGTAACAAACAACCTAGCTAGCAACCTATTTCTTGACGTCTTCAGTGATATCCATATCAAGATCTTGCATAACAGTGAAGAGCGTGTCACGAATTAATCAACCGCGCTAACCCTCGAAAGAGATAACAGGGGATCATCCAGCACATTGACCTCGCGCGGGACCTTGGAAATTAATTTTCAAGCAGTTGTTTCCAATGGTTAGTGCCAAATGGAGAGGTGGAAGTAGAAATTGGACAACGAGACCAATAATCTTTTCTGAACGGAGCCAATACTCGTTTTTACTTTTCATGGGGAACTGCTATAACTTTGACAAATTCTTTTGGAAAACAGTGGCCGTTGACATATGTCTTGTTAAATGGTCAGGTACTCATGTTCCAAATTAAATTCTTCTCAACCGGTATAGTTTTTTTTATTCTTGAGAAAAAATTAAGATAGGTTCTTTTTTTTTCTCTTATTGTCGATGATTCACTCTCGAACTTATGAAAATAAATGCTAGGGACATGACATTCAAGATTATGCAAGACGAGACATAGGCTTTTTAGACGGGTTTGAGCTTATTCTCCATAAATGCTAGGGACATGACATTCAAGATTATGCAAGACGAGACATAGGCTTTTTAGACGGGTTTGAGCTTTTTCTGGGGAGAATAATAACTCTACTCCTGTGTACTTGTATTGAATGAGTTTACAGAATGAAACAATCCACCGAAACTAAGGCCCTATTTGGTACAGCTTCTGCTTTGGCTTTTGGGTGAGAAAAGCCAGAAGCTGTGCCAAACGGTTGGCTTTTTTCTGGCTTTCACAGGAAGCTCAAAGCTGTCAATACATATAAGCCAAAAGCGAAAAGCAGGTGTTGAGGTGTTTCCACGCCTTCCCACCTCAAATGCTCCAAGAATACCCCCAGACTTCGCAGAAATTACCCACCTCATACCTAGTATTTAAAGCAATCTTGCCTGTTCGCCTTCCCACTTGCATATTCGATTGAGTCTACTTAAAATTCTAAGTTACAATGAGCACAAGCAAAAGAAAATTATCATTGCAACAATGGCTTTGCATAATTTTATTCGAGATAGTGCTTTGATTGATAATGATTTTGCTCGTGCGCATGTGAATGATGATTATGTAGACGGGGACATGTCCACTAACCTCGCCAAGCACATGATGATACAGCTGTTATGGATGATGTTGATATGAACGGCCTCCGTGACGCTATTGCAATAGCTTTGGTAGCATGACGATAGAATAGATGGAAGATATATGCAGTATTTTGTATGTAGTACTTGCCAATTTAAACTATGTATAAGGGACTGATCTTCTATTCCAGATTATTTTCACATGCTTTTTGAAGTTTTATTGTTAAATACTGTTAAATGTTCTTAAATGTCGTTAAATGCCGTTTAATGTTGTTAATTTAGTTAAACGACATCAAATAAGTCATTACTGTCCTCATGAGTATTTCAGATATTTCATATCTCGAAGTCGCAACAAACCTACCTAAAAGCCGATACCAAACACCAAATCGTAAAAGCACACCATTATTTGCAATTGAAAGCCTACAAGATACCAAAACGCTTTTAGGAAAGCCACAGCTGTGCCAAACAGGGCCTAAGTCTAACGGCTTCCGTATGTCATGAACTTATGGATCTCTCTCTCCCTGTCCACTGGTGTTGCCCTTTATATAGCTTCGAAAGGGGTGACAGTTACTGTGTGTCAGGAGGCGCCTTGACGGTTGGTTGAATATGCACGTTGGTGATGGTTATTGTCAGAAATACACCCTCTTGCACGTTTGTCGTGCGGTTACGCCAAAGACAGAGAGAACTATGTGCGGTTATATCAAGGATAAATCGGTATTAACTACCACGTGTAAGTAAGCGTAGTGTACAAATTAGTCTTTCGTCAATAAGGTTCATATGTCTGCGGTTTTTATCGACCATAGGGATAGCCGTGATCCGACCTGGTCATAGCAAATCTTACGACCATATATAGGGTGGTAGTGACATGGAGTAGTCGTAGCCTTCCCTAGTCGTAACATATATTTTCGACCAGGGGTATACTTGATGGCTATTAAGAATACCATTATCTATAATAAATGTTATAGATAATTAGTTTCATTCACTTATGGTAGAGGCTAACCTTAGCACCATATTTCTTAATGAGTAAATTGTGTTGCGGGTCACTGAACTTGTCGTCTTAGTGCAAATAGGTCACTGAACTCGTAAAACACATATTTACCAGGGGCGAATCCACGTAGAGCTGAAGGAGTGCACGGAACACTAGATCCTAAATCATTTTGCCTTATTAAAACCCGCATACATATAGGCGTACACCTTGCAGTTCAAGCCCAATAACTCTGCACACATATGGTAATATGTATGTTGGTCTTCGATCGATTTTGTTGTAGATCTGCGACCGCCACGGCTAGTTAGACTTGAGCTAGCCTGCTAGTGACATTAGGTGACCCACTTGTTTAGTTACCTAAATATGTAATTTTATGTAATTTGACAAGTTTGATGACCCAATAGTGCAATATACTAGAACCTGCTAGAATTGGCCTATTTCTCGGGGGGGGGACTACTTTGATAGAAGCAAAATCTTGTAAGACGTGCTACTTTGTACTTTGCACTTCTAGTGCTAGGTAAAGAACAAAAGAAAAAGACTAATAGTTTGCAAGGGTATATTGAAAGTGTTTCAAACGGTTTATTTTGATAGAAGTAAAAAAAAAACGGAGGTTAGTTTTAGGCCAAATTCCCCTACCAAAGCAATTCGATGGTTTTGATTTACTGAAACAGTTGCAGTGCCGTAAGTCCGAGGGTGTTAACCCAAAAATCCTAAACCGCCAGCCCGTTTACCAGACGAAACGCGTAATACGGTCTCTGTCCCAACTTGGGCTCTTTGGATGTAGTTATCGATGGAAATGGATCTCCAAGCTGAAGAAGGTCCCACGCGTTACAACACCAGCCGAGGCAGTGACCACTGCTTTCTTTTTTCGTGTCTATTCTTCTTTTTTCCAGTTTTTAACAGGTCAGAGACGATCCTAGTCCAATCAAAGTATGCGGAATATATGCATCACAGTGACGTTGTTTTCCAGTTTCCAACAACCATATTACGGACCAGTACCAGTTTCCGCATTGAACTGTACGTACCGCGCTTCCTCCCCGTCAGGCCGCTCAATCTTGGCAATTAATCTTCTCCTTTCGTTTCTTGTAACTCTTGGCCAGCTGGTCAGGTCTGGAGTACACATGAACTATTCAAGTGTGCCGTTTTTGTTCATCAAACTTCATGTAGATCGAGCAACAAAGACATGCAAGGATTTACAAATATTTCAAAATCCAACAAATGTACGTAGAAGAAACTGACATCACAGATACTTACAAATATCACAGCACATATTAGACGACCCCGCGGTTATCAGTTTGTACTTTTCATGGTTTCTTTTTTTTAATTTCAATAAAACTTTTTTTAAAAAAAAAGATCATGCAATCAGGTCGTAAGCAGACAACTAGGCAACAGCGGGAGAGAAAGGGCCTGGTACCGTGGTAAGTAGCAGGCAGTACGTCTCAAAAAGAAAAAGGAAAACGGAGCAATGTAGCGGTCGATGGATTATGCGGATCGGATCTCGACGTGCGTCGCTGTCGCGCCTGGACACGACGACTCCTGTGCCTGCCCTGCTCGGCTGCTGCCTCCAACTCACTTGGCTTCCACGACGAGACAGCTAGCCATGGAGCCATCGAGGACGACCTTCCACGGCGACCCAGTCACAAAAAAACAAACTCCCGTGTGATATGATTACTAGCATTTAGCAGGCAACAGCTCACCCTGGGCTGCGAGCTTGCGACGTCGCCCTGCAGCGCAGCGCACCGCACCGCACCAACTCCAAAAAGTCGGACTGACGACAATTCAACCGGTAAAGTAGTGGGTTCATCGGTTTAACCACTAGTTTATATATATATAAATATTATATTTTTAATCATTATATTTTAAATAAAAAATTGAGATTTCCTATTAAACATCGCAATCAATTTGTATATCTAGATCATGAATCTTCAAAACAAGAGAATTACTGTTAGAATTATGCATGTATAGCTATAGCCAGATCTGGCCAAATGGACAGCCCGACCAGACACGATATGGCCACGACTGGGCACAACCCATCTTGGCACAGCCTATTCCGGCTCGGTTATTAGACGGATCGTGCTATGCCGGTCCACGTGCCGGGGAGGCGACCTAGGCACGACACGTCTGTCGTTCGTGTCATACCGGGTCAGCATGAGCCGTTTGGCCTAGCGGACCAATCTGGCCCACTTAGCCTATTTGGCCCGACAGAATAAAAAATTCAAAAAAATAGAAAAATATGTATAATTCAGAAGTAGACATGAAAATTAAAAAAACAAGACAATCATATTGAAAATGTAATAAAGAGCTTTATTAATGTCCAACTAGCTGCCTCGTTAAAACATTCGCCAAGTAAAAACTCAAAATGGGAAAACATTGGCAAAGGAAAAATAGTATAGACTATAGCTCTACATACATGATACATCATTGTTCTACGTGTTGATGTCATTGTCTAAGTATAAATTTTTGAATATCTCCGACAACTCTGGATTTTCCACAGAGTGTTGTGTTCGTGAATTAGCTTGTTCTCAGTCTTCCACAGTTAGAAGGATCTCCACCATCTCACTTGTGAGACTTGATCTTCTCTCCTCCAATATTCTTCGAGAAAACTGAAAGCAGACTCGGAGAAAACCATCGAGGCAGGAACAGTTAACACATCTCGTGTAAGTATGGATAGCATGTGATATGTTAACTTATGGGCTTGCCACCATTGAAAGATTTCGAAGCCTTTTGAGTTAAAATGCACCGTATCACTATCCATAAAGGTAGATACTTCTCTTCTCCTTGTAGATCTTGGCTGAGCAGACTGCGTTGTAGAAGAAGAATACTTGGACATGGAGGAAGAGGCACCGAAGATCATGTCCCACATATTTGTCTTGCTACTTGAGGCGAGGGCTCCTGGAGGTCGTTGCGAGAGGACTCCCTGTAACTTTTTTCATACCTTTGGTAAACCTCGTATAACCGAGAACGAACTTCTACAAAATAGTCAGTATAGTCTAACCCTATAGCCTCACTAAGAAGATCAAATACACTACCAAATGCATCGACTTTACCTCTAGGATCTAAAAGAAATGCAATGCATATAGGTAAGTGTCAACGATCGAGTTGCCGATCTTACGAAATAAAATAAAATAAAATGGCAAAGAGTTCTTAAGAGAGAATGGGGTTGCTCTTTATTTCTATAAACTGGATCCTTTACAAGGGTGCCTTCAACAAGGCGGTGGACTAATCATAATTATATCAAGCGTAATGCTTGCTATGCTATTGAATCAGAGTTCAAACATGAATCTAGTGTCGGTTGCGACACCTCAATCCGATGCCTTTGTTCCTCCGTGCTCCGTCTTTAAATAACCAATGAAGACGTGGCGGTTACTCTTGGAAAAGATGCCTATTAGAAGTGACACGTCTGATCGGAGAGACAGTTGCTGTTAGTAAAATAGTAAATGGTCGTCGGTTAGTGTCTATGAGACACTCAATCATATGGTACTTGTTGTCAGTGTCTTAGGACCATGAACTGTCACGTGGTATGGATCAAATATGACATGTGTTGCATTCGTCACACGGTAAGAATATATTTGGAGTCAGATCCAGATATCAGTTCAAGACTTCTATGAGTAGTCGTCTGGTCGGGGACCGAGTATAGGACCTCGTCCGACCAGGGTATCTATAAGTGACCTCTGGAATCCTTACGACCACGGGGTTGTTAGACTTAGGGGTTACGACCATGACGACATATGATCTTTTAATTATGTATTAAGGTAATACATAGAGATTTTAATCCTCGTAAGCTAACCCCTGAACTTTAAGATGAATTGGTCATGTGAACCTTCGATGAGAAGTTATATCGGGCAGACCCTCATTTAATGTAGTGACAAACGAGGTTGTTTGTATTCACTTTAAAGTTAAGAAACTACCTCAGGTTAAGAATCTGCCTCAGGAATCGAAGAGTTTTTCTGTCAATTGGACATTGGTTTGTGTCTGTTGGACTTTTGGGTAACTCCTTTTTGCAGTTAAGGAGTAGCTGCTATAAAATCCCTTTCGGCACGCCGCCTAAAGGACTTTATGCTCTCAGATTTTGTTAAACTTCCTCTTCATCTTCCTACAAAGGATTTCTTCTAACCTCCTCTGTCCTCTTCGCCCGAAAATTTTCTCTAACCACTACTCATCTAATCATGTCGGACTCAATCATTAAGTGGTTGGTTTCAGATCTGAGCGGGTTGAAGCTCAAGGCTTTGGAGGAGATCAGGATGCTTCTGGACAAGAGTCTAATTAAGTAGAGACCAGCAACCGGAGATTATTACCTAAGCAGAGAAGAAGGGGAAATCCCTATTTTCCTCGCCTACATCGACTGCGGGCTCAGATTTCCGTACACAAGTTTCTTTTGCATGTTCTTGAGTACTACAACATTAAACTAATCAACCTAGCCCCCAACTCAATCGCCAACCTCAGCATCTTGATCTACCTCTGCGAGATGTACCTAGGGATCCGACCGGATCTGAGGGTCCTCGGGTATTTTTACAAGATGACAAGGTCGGGAAAGACAACGGGAACCCCTAAGGAATGCTCGCTGCACCTTCACTATGAGAAGGCCGATGAGTACATCAAAATGTACTCGAAGTCCTCGTGGTCACCATGGAAGAAACGCTGGTTCTATATGACGGTCACGAAGGAGGACAATCTTTTCTTCGCTGGCAAATTGGCGAGGGAGAAACCCAACTGGCGTTCAACCGTAAGGAAGGAGGGAAGAGTCAGAAGGTGTGTCGAAGCAATTCAAAACCTCAGTGCTAGGGGCTTAACCGCTTGGCATGTGATTAGGGATTTTTCCATGTGTCGGATTAGTCCCTTGAGGCTCCGATCACGTTCTCTGCTCTGGTACATCGGTCATGACGAAGTGACCAAGGATACCAGGGAAGGTAAGTTCCGAGAATTCCATCTATTATAGTTCATTAGTTGTCTGTTTTTAACCTTGAAATCTTTTTATTTCTTGAAGCGCTTTCCCTGATGAAATTAGAGAGTGGATCAAAATGATCTGCACTGGGGAGACTGGTGCCAAGGCTGCTTTTCTAGTCTCTTTAGAAGAGAAAGTGAAGATACTCAAGTTAAATTGATGGGTAACGCGGCAAGGCTACGATAGCATAAACAAAATTTTACCGCGCAACCAAGGAACCACCGTAAGTAATAGATCACGAGATTACCGCTAGACGCGTCGACTCGTAGCGGAAGTAGAGTCGTTGTAGCAAGTTGATGCAGTCGTAGTCGTACTCACGACGCGTCTCCTCCTTCGAGTGGTCGTACCCGTCGCGCGTCTGCTCCTCCGAGTGGTCGTACTCGTCGCGCGTCTGCTCCTCCGAGTGGTCGTACTCGTCGCGTGACTTATCCTCTGACTCCGGTGAACGTCACAAGTTGTGGATCGTCCCAGTGCTGATGCTTCGCAACAACACCTCTGAGGTATCCACACGTACGGGGCAGGATCACCACGTGCTGGAGTGCTAGCACCGACAGTGTGGTTGAAAAGACGTGGCTATTAGGGTTTCGAGAGTTCTTCCAAAGATCATCCTCTCCCGTGCACCCCATGCCACCATCCCTCTTTATATAGGCATCCAACATGAGAGGCCCATTAGGAAGTCGTGGCCTATACGAATTCGGATCACCATCCAAAACATATCCTTGCCCTTTAAGTGTGCGACCCCACAGGTTCATGTGTAATCGGTTATGACTCGGAAACTCTTTTCCGACCACTAGTCGTCAGTGGTACCTAGCAGCACATAACGATTCCCAAATACACATATAATATATCGGACGAATCTTGATGTAATATGACCTATGATCAGGTCCTCATCACTTACGACCAGTTCGTATCTCTATACGACCAGGTTTTATTTGGTCACTACCCCAGTTCGTAACTCCTTACGACCAGATTTTTACCATTCTGTGATTACGTTCGACCAATCTACAACCAGCTCGTATCTCCATACGACTAGTCCGTAACTGATAGAACTAAGCAAACTACTCATGCATTCTCCCTTTACCTCACGATGCCTGGTTGAACTCCAGGTGAGATGTTGTATCATCCATGGACTGTTCAATACTTACTCGATTGAGTGTCGGATAACATCATGTGGTCGACACTTCGACCACTAGTGGCATGGCCATACACTTTCTTTATCCGATCACCACGAGGGGGCCAGAGACATCTCTCCTGTTATGTTAGGAGGGGCAAATCTCATCTCGACCAGACACATCCCTCCGCATGTTTCATAGCATACCCGAAAGCTACCTTTATAACTACCCAGTTACGAGTAGCGTTTGGCAACCCCTAAAAGTGCTATTACACATGTAGGGAACCATGCTGATCTCAGGTCTAAGGATTATACATCATCATTACTTGAGACCAACTAATAACACAAAGATTCATAACAATCTCAATAGTGTCTCAATGATGGGTCTATCCAACCCCATGTTCTCTAACATGTGCTCATCAATAAATACATGTACTAGTCATAGAGTCACTGGTGTTCCGACCAGTGACCTCCGACCAGGATATATTTAGAATGACATCATATAAGTTAAAGAGTTCCACCAACAAGTCACATACTTATTGATCTATAACAAATGATTCATTCAAGAAACACGATAACATATTATCAAAATCATGAACATAATGAAATATCATCATCTCTATGATTGCCTCTAGGATATATTTTCAACATAAATAACAGCTCATTCTTCACCGTTTATATATTCTCCGATCAGTATGTAATTCTGCTCTAATTATGTAGGCGGTAGGGCTAAGGATAAAAGAACCTGATGCGGAGTCTACGTCATCACTTGCTCAGACCGACTCTGCCTTAGAGATTAGTGAAGATGATGATCTCCCAAAGGTAATAGAGCTTTTCGCCGTTCATCTTCACCACTATCTTACTCCTCGCATTGTGTTCTATGCTGTGCTTCCCTCCCCTTTCCCAGAGCGTCGCCGCAACTCCATCGTCATCGAAGCCAAGCTTACGCCGCCGCTTGGAGCTCGCCGTTGGCCATCTCTGACGTGCCCTTGACCCCGCACCTGCATCATCTTCTTCACCTTGTCGCCCTCTCCCCGTTTTGACCCTCTCTTGCCTCCACCGTGACCCGCAACTCCGGTGAGCCGACAAGCCCCGTGCGCCACCATGCCAAGTCAGCCGCCACCTCGCACCATGTCACCCTCCAACTCATCCACCGCTGCCCTAGTCAGCGCACGCTTGGCAGACTGAAACCCATCTCCTTCTCTCTCTCTCTCTAACGTGCGGGTCCCACACGTCAACCACTTAATTCAAAACCCTAATTCTTTCTCTCTCTTACATGCGGGTCTCGCATGTCAGCCAAACATGGTCAACCCTAGCCGCATGGACCCGGTTCACCACGAACCTCTCTCTTGCCGTGGACCTGGTCTATGGACCAGTGGCCCACATGTCACTCTCTTTGTCTTTTTTCTGGAATTCTTTTAACTCTAGAAATTCGTTCGTTTTAGTGGGTGCCACCTGTCATACACTTGGCCTCTTTCCAAAATTCCTGAAATAAAGATTTTTGGGAATATTCTGCGGATCCCATATGTCAGATTTCTCTCCCTTTTTTCCAACATTTTCCTTTTCGATCAAACTTCCGAGAGCTTGTTCTTCCTCATACAAACTCTGATTGAACCCATTCAAGTTTATAAATTCATCTAAAATCAAGCCCTACGTTCCTGTACTATTCAATTCCAATTTTGAGTTTATTTTATTTTTATTTTTTATTTTTATTTTGTATTTACGCTTTCTCTCTCGTTTGATGTTGACATTCCGGAATTGTGCGAAAGAGCTGAAGGTCAAAGTAGGAAATCAAAGATATAAGAAGAAGATAATTGCTATAGCAAGGCAAGTTATACATTTGACCATGTTGAACCCAGTTTTTCAAAACTACTTTGATTTAAATTATTGTATGTTACTTCAATTATTTTATTCTTTAAATGTTTTGGGTTAAGCTATACACTTATTTGATTATATCCACTTTGATCATTGTATTACCATGATATTTTTGTCACCCTAGCTTATTTAATTATTAGTTGCTATTATTATGGTACCAACGTGGGTTGGTTAGACACGAATAGTCTGCTTATCCATGCAACGGGTTATTGATATCATTTTGAGTTGCAAATCTAAACTTGACTAAGTGATTATGGAATTTTATGAAAAAAATTGTGTGACGTATATTGTTACTCATTGATGGCATGTGATGCTCTTAACCAATAGGGTTGGAAAAGATTTAGATTGAGCCAAGTGGAAAGAACTGTGATATGGTGGAACTCCGTGCTTAGGAAAATATGAATCTTGGTAATTTGGTTAGAAATTGGGAAGTCTCACCTTAGTCAATTAAGGACTTAACTTTGTGCACCATTAAACTGAGTCATAATTGTATGACCACTTGCCTAGTATGAGACATGCCTAACTTAGTAAGCTACGGAATCTTGGCAATGACTACTCAGGCATGTAGGTTAGATTGTGTGCTAGGGTGGATGTGTGTCCTACTATGTTGGCTCACACTTATGAGCGGTTCGTCGTCTCCAGGTCCAACAATGTGCGTCGGTACAAAGTGCTTCATCAGGGTTAGTATGACGGTAAAACACATTAGGAGGATCAATTGCAAGATAAAGTTTCAAAAAGGTTTTGTTATGATTGGTGCTAGCTACTGATGTAAACGAGGTGTCCGATCTTTCGATGAGATTGATAACTATCGATTTTGGTGGCGGTGACTCTCACGATCCGACTACAACCGCATTTGACGACGCTTGCGCCTTAGCAATCGCTGAACCAACTCCGAAGTGTTATTGACCTCGCTGGAGGCGCGATCAACCTGAACACGAAGTTCAATCCCTGCGAGCAATCGAAGAACTAGCAAGAATAAGACATAGGCAATCTGATATTACGAATATGAAGGAAGCATAAATTGTATTGCGAATAGCAAAGATGGGATCCCGGTCGTCTTGACAGTGGTCGCTCGACACAATCAAGAACGAGTTTGCACAATGGCTAAACCTAAACTCAACGAAATCCTGCGTTCAAGCGAGGGAGACGGCGCTCCTATATAGGGAAACGACCAGGTGGCGGCGGCGAGGTGGACGACGCCCTAGGGTTACAAGGCCCGTGGGCCAAAGTAGAGGTGGCGCAAAGACCCTTCGACTCGGACTCTCATACGGATACGGACTCCTTTGATAATTTCGGCCGGCTCGGACAGAATTTGATGATGAGGTTGGATCCGTTAGAAAGTAGACTTGATAAGCTTTCCACGAAGTCCAGAAACGCCCGAAACGGAGTCCGTATGAAGAAGTTACGCCGGTTTAAAGTTAGTCGACGCCAGTAGTCCGAATCGACTCCAGAACGAGCCCAACTCGAACTCTTGCTTGTCTTGGACCCAAAGTGACGTGATGATCTCCATTATGCCTTCCATACATCTCCACGACTCCACATGCCTCTCCGTGGTCCTTTCCCATATTCCTAAGCACAATTGAATCACTTGCATTAGGTAGCGGTCTATTCTCAGTAGTATATAATCCTAGGAATGAATTCACCTGATAATTAAGTTGGCGAGCACGAGCTCTGTAAGAGGTCCTTGTATTGGTTGTGGTTGAGTTGTGTGTGTAGGCACGGTTATATCCATGGTAGGGATGTCCTCATCATCCTCCCCTTCTTGCATTTGAGTCGTCCTCGACTCAAGCTCATCCTCTTCCCCCAAGTATGGCTTCAAATCTGCAATGTTAAATGTGGGACTAACCCCAAAATCTGCAGGCAGTTCAAGCTTGTATGCATTATCATTAATCTTTTCTAACACTTTGAAAGGACCATCACTCTAGGCATCGGCTTTGACTTTCTCAATTCGGGAAACCTATCTTTTCTCAAGTGCAACCAAACAAGATCTCTGGTTTAAAAGTTATGTGTTTTCTCCCGACTACCAAAGAAGTTTATATTTAGCATTCATGCGCTCTATATTCTCCTTGGTTGTCTCGTGTATTTTTAAAATCATTCAAAGACGTTGTTTTGCATCAAAGTTCAATTTCTCGAAGGTGGGAGAAGCATTAAATCAATAGGAGCACGAGGCGTAAAACCATAAACAACTTCAAAAGGGCACATCTTTGTAGTAGAATGCAATGACCGATTATAAGAAAACTCAATATGAGGCAAGCATTCTTCCCACGCTTTAAATTCTTTTCAACACACCCTAAGCATGGTAGACAAGGTTCTATTCACAACCTCGGTTTGTCCATCGGTTTGGGGATGACAAGTAGTAGAAAATAACGACTTAGTCCCCAATTTAGCCCATAAAGTTCTCCAAAATGGCTAAGGAATTTAGCATCACGATCGAAACTATAGTATTAGGCACACCATGCAAGCTTAATAACTTCACGAAAGAATAAATCAAGAATATTGGTAGCGCCATCGCTCTTATGACAAGGTATAAAATGGGCCATCTTAGAAAATCTATCAACAACCACAAATATGCTATCCCTTCCTTCTTTGTCCTAGGCAATCCTAAAACAAAGTCCATCGAAATATCTTCCCACGGAATGCTAGGAACGGTAAAGGCATATATAAACCATGAGGATTAAGTCGTGACTTAGCTTTTTGACATGTAGTGCGGCGGGCAACGTAACGCCGACGTCCGCCTCATCTTTGGCCAAAAGAAATGATCAGCAAGTATGTCCTCTGCTTTCTTCACACCAAAATGTCCCATTAACCCACCTCCATGTGCTTCTCAGAATAACAAGCAGATTTGACGGAACTAGCGAGGAATGCACAACTTGTTAGCTCTAAACACAAATCCATCATTAATGACAAATTTATTCCACATTTTTCCTTCTTCACAATTCAACAATATTTCGCAAAATCAAGATCGTGCACATATTGCTCTTTAATAGTCTCTAATCCAAAAATTTTGAAGTCAAGTTGTGATAACATGGCATATCTCCTAGACAACGATCGGCAATAACATTCTCCTTTCCCTTCTTGTGTTTTATGACATAGGAAAAGACTCAATAAATTCAACCCACTTTGCATGTCTACGGCTCAATTTACCTTGACTTGAATATGCTTTAGAGATTCATGATCGTAATGTATAACAAATTCTTTGGGCCATAAATAATGTTGCCAAGTTTCTAAGGTTCAAAGAGGGCATATAACTCTTTATCATAAGTAGAATAGTTCAAACTAGGCCCACTCAATTTCTCACCAAGTATGCTATAGGTTTGCCTTCTTGTAACAACACACCACCTAAACCAATTCCGCTTGCATCACATTCTAGCTCAAAAGTCTTATTGAAATCGGGGAGTTGGAGTAGAGGTGCATGTGTTAACTTATCTTTCAATGTGGTGAAGGCATTCTCACATGCAAGGCCCCAAACAAATGGCACGCCCTTCTTGGTAAGCTCATTCAATGGTGCGGCGATAGTCTGAAATCCTTCACAAAGCGGCGGTAGAACCCAAAGAAGTCCTAAAAGCTCCGCACCCGTGTGACCGTGTTAGGAGTCGGCCAACTCTGTATTGCTTCAACCTTGGCTTGATCAACTTCAATTCCCTGTGGAGTAACAACATAGCCAAGAAACGCAACTCGATCGGTGCAAAAGGTGCACTTCTCAAGGTTACCAAATAGGCGTGCATCACGTAAAACCTTAAAACAAAGACGTAATTGGTCCGGATGTTCCTCTAATGATTTGCTATATATCAATATATCATCAAAATAAACCACCACAAATCTACCAATGAAAGCACGCAAAGCCTCATTCATTAGTCTCATGAAAGTACTAGGAGCATTAGTTAAACCAAAAGGCATTACTAACCACTCATATAACCCGAACTTAGTTTTAAAAGCCGTTTTCCATTCATCGCCTAATTTCATGCGGATTTGATGATAACCACTACGCAAATCAACCTTGGAAAAGACAACAGAGCCACTCAATTCATCAAGCATATCATCTAACCTAGGAATAGGATGACGATACCTAATGGTGATATTATTAATCGCTCTACAATCCACACACATGCGCCATGATCCATCTTTCTTTGGTACCAAAATGACCGAATAAAGACAAGGGCTAAGAGATTCGCAAGACATACCCTTTATCAAGCAACTCTTGAACTTGGCGTTGAATTTCTTTAGTTTCTTCCGATTGGTCCTATATGGTGCTCGGTTGGGCAATGATGCACCGGGATTAAATCAATTTGATGCTCAATCCCACGGCGGTGGCGACCCACGGATGTCCTTTGGAAAGACATCTTTGTACTCCGCAAAATGTTAGTGACAAAGCAGTGGCAAAGAAGAAGGTATATCCTCAAATGAAAACAATGCTTCTTTGCAAATTAATGCATAGCAAATGTAATTACTAGCATCCAGCTTGAGTCATATCGATTTGGTAGCAAGAAAACTAGCACCTTTCAATTTAATTTCTTTATTTTTGTCATGAATGATTTAGGTTCTTTCTTTTATGTTGCTCAAGCTCTTTTGCTACAATCTGATTTTCGCTCTTAGTATTCTCCTTCTCTCTTCTAGCTCTAGCAAGGTCATCTTTAACAATTTGTTCAGAGTCATAGGATGCAAGACAATTTTCTTTCCCTTGAACATGAGAGAGTATTGATTATTCTTACCATGATGTATACAATCAAGATCGTATTGCCAAGGTCTTCCTAATAATAATGAACAAGCTTGCATAGGAACAACATCGCAATCAACATAATCATGGTATGAACCCATAGAAAATGTATTCTAACCATCCGTGTTACCTTCAACTTACCATTCTTTGTTGAACCATTGAATATGGTATGGGTGGGGATGAGGTTTAGTCGACAACGCAAGCTTCTCCACCATATCCATACTCGCCAAATTGTTGCAACTCCCACCATCAACAATTATGCGAATGGAACGTTCCTTGACAACGCCCTTGATTTGGAATAAATTATGGCGCCGATTATGCTCTAAGATGAGACACTTGAGCACTTAGTACGCTACTGCACTATAATGCTCAAATACTTGTCGGCATCTTGGCGTCAACATGTTCCTCCTCATGGTTAGATTTATCATCATGTCCTGCAGGGTCATTTGCAAGCATAGCATATGTTTCATCATCTAAATCACTAGCAGAGGAATACCCACCATCATCACGTATAATCAATACACGCTTGCTTGGACAAATTCCGCATCATGTGTCCATAGCCTTTGCAACGATGGCATTGAACGTCCCTCGTTAAATCTGTCAAGCAACCAAGAGGAAGTTTTGCGGAAGTTGTGGTGTTGTTTTGGGTGCTTCGAAAACTCTTGTCGCTGAATTTGAGGTAGTAGGGCGCTGCTTGTTGTTGGCGGTTAATGGTGGGGCCGCCATAGTGGATGAGGAAAAAGGTGTACGCGTCCATGAATTTGTGCGACCTGTAGAAGGGTTAGATCGCGTTCTCGTCTGGCGCCCTCGCATTCTCGCTCACTTTGCAAGCAAGATGAAACAATCTAGTCATGGAGTTATAATCTTTATAATCAAGAATGTCACGAATGTCACGATTCAATCCTCCCAAAACCTAGCCATTGATGCCTCCTCATTCTCAACTAACCCACAGCGCAACATGCCAATTTGTAATTCCTGATAGTATTCTTCCACAGACTTTGCACCTTGTTGTAAGCGTTGCAATTTATTTAACAAATCACGAGCATAATATGAGGGAACAAATCGATGACGATAAGCAATTTTAAAGCCTCCCAACTGTTAGGTATGTTATTGGGATGTTGACGGCAATGTTCTTTCCACCAAATAGAAGCAAAGTCGGTAAATTCACTAGTAGCACTCTAACTCGTCTATTCTCGGGAAAATCATGACAAGCAAATTTTTGATCAACGACTAGTTCCCAATCTAAATAACTATCAGGGTCATATTTACCATTAAAAGAAGGCATATTGAATTTAACCTTAGCAAAAGCATCTTCGTGGTCACGTACCTCACGTCGTGGGGGTTCTCTTCGCATACCTTGTCGGTTGAAACGCAATTGGCGACGAGCTCGATCGTTGTTGTGGTTAGCTCTGCCATCTGCCTCGTAATCACCCACATATTCATCTTGTCCTCTACCGTCACAAATAGGGGAACGATGAGTGAAGCTTGGACAATCTCCTCAAGTCGCGCCATAATATACGCTAAAGAATTATTAGTAATACCTTGTGCTCTCTCCATCGCAATGAGCGCTGCGCTTGTCTCAACTGGTGCTCTCTAGTTGAGCAAGTCGCTCATTTGTAACTCGACGTCCTCCTCAAGGCCCTCCAGCGATGATTCATTTCGCAAGCGAAATGTTGTATGATTCCTTCAGACGGGATCGTGACATGTATCTTGATCATAAACTCTCCGTAACTCGCCATTGTTAGCAAAAACACAAGAATATGTCCCTAACAAGAACTAGGGTATGGTGGTTCAAAGTCGCCGCACTCAAGCCTTCTATCGAATTCTTACCAATTCTTACCAAGCACACAGGCGATCGGCAACCAAAGTGGTTACAATATATCTCCAAGATTGGATGGAGCGATTGCGTGTAAAGCTCGGCTGACGGTGTAGAAAAGGTGTAGGTGGGAGGGCTCAAGTTTAGTAGCAAGGAGTAGCAATAATCAATTCGAGAAAATGCAAGTGAAAAATCGCTCAACGCCGGTGGAGTGCCGCCCTAGGCTAGACCGTACTAGAGACGCGAGCCTAGAACACCAACGAAGACACACCGTGCAGAAAGAAACTAGATGGCGTTGCACACGGAGTTCTGGAGCTCAAAAAAGTGTGCCGTCTTCACAGGGACCTTAGAATCACGTGCGTGAAGGGCTCACAATTTTGAGCAAATTCGAGAAACTTGATTTTTCCTCGGTTTATGCCCATTTTGAGGCCCTAAACGACCTTTTTTGGGGTCGGAGCTGCCGCGTATGTGCGTGGTATCTTACGCTCTATTTTCTGATTTCCTTTCCAACGGATCAAAAATCGCCTCAATCGGAGGTCGTATGCAAAAGTTAGGTTTTTCTCTCTCCTCTGTTTTTTTTTTTTTTAATGCGCGCTCTTTTAATGCAAATTACTGTTCCTTCTTTTTTTTTTTTAATGCCGTATGCAAAACCAACTCCGACAGCCTACTCCGAAACCAACCAGGGCAAGGCTTCCAAAACCAAATCCGAGATCGTGTCCTACTCCGAAACCAACCAGGGCAAAGCCTCCCTAGAGATCGAGTCCTCCTCCTTTTCTACTCCTGTGGTAGTTCGGATCTAAGCGAGCGGTGAGACCAAAACGTGAATGTAACTCAAACTCTAGAGGAACTAGACACTAAGACCAAAGAAAGAACACGACGATGCAACCGAAAGTTCAACAATGCAATGTAATTGAAAAGAAAAATTGCGAGGCTAAGACTGGTTTGGACAGATTGAATACTACTGCTAAATTTTTTTGTGTACTCTAGGTAAGGAAAAGCAATCTAATCTATGGTAAACTGGAAATTCTCACCGAGCAACCTTGAGCTCTGATACCACTTGATGTAAACGAGGTGTCCGATCTTTCGATGAGATTGATAACTATCGATTTTGGTGGCGGTGACTCTCACGATCCGACTACAACCGTACGACGACGCTTGCGCCTTAGCAAATGTTGAACCAACTCGAAGTGTTATTGACCTCGCCGAGGCGCGATCAACTGAACACGAAGTTCAATCCTCGCGAGCAATCAAGAACTAGCAAGAATAAGACATAGGCAATCGATATTACGAATATGAAGGAAGCATAAATTGTATTGCGAATAGCAAAGATGGGATCCGGTCGTCTTGACAGTGGTCGTTCGACACAATCAAGAACGAGTTTGCACAATGGCTAAACCTAAACTCAACGAAATCCGCGTTCAAGCGAGGGAGACGGCGGCTCCTATATAGGGGAAACGACCAGGGGTGGCGGCCAGCGAGGTGGACGCACGCCCTAGGGTTACAAGGCCCGTGGGCCAAAGTAGAGGTGGCGCAACACCCTTCGACTCGGACTCTCATACGGATACGGACTCCTTTGATAATTTCGGCCGGCTCGGACAGAATTTGATGATGAGGTTGGATCCGTTAGAAAGTAGACTTGATAAGCTTTCCACGAAGTCCAGAAACGCCCGAAACGGAGTCCGTATGAAGAAGTTACGCCAGTTTAAAGTTAGTGCTGACGCCGTAGTCCGAATCTGACTCCAGAACGAGCCCAACTCGAACTCTTGCTTGTCTTGGACCCAAAGTGACGTGATGATCTCCATTATGCCTTCCATACATCTCCACGACTCCACATGCCTCTCCGTGGTCCTTTCCCATATTCCTAAGCACAATTGAATCACTTGCATTAGGTAGCGGTCTATTCTCAGTAGTATATAATCCTAGGAATGAATTCACCTGATAATTAAGTTGGCGAGCACGAGCTCGGGTAAGAGGTCCTTGTATTGGTTGTGGTTGAGTTGTGTGTGTAGGCACGGTTATATCCATGGTAGGGATGTCCTCATCAGCTACCCTGGTTATATCTTGTGAGTAAAGTGTACAAACCTCTGTAGAGTGTTAATCAAGGTTATATCATGTGGGTAAAGTGTACAAACCTCTGTAGAGTGTTAATCAATCTATTCGAATAGACACGTCCACGGTCATGGACATGCTTGGAGATTTCACATGAGGGGTAGATTTTCATAAAACAATTGGGAGGGACAACTGTGTGAGTAAACTTATGCAGTTGTGTGAAAGAAACTAATTAGGTTCTGTGAGCTTTTTGAAAATACTTGTTAAAATTATTATTGTTATTTTTTTTGAAATTATGCTTTAAATCTATTATTCATATTCAACTGCAATTGTTGCTTTTATTCAAAAGAACCATAGATACCATATCCTTTCGAACATGCCATCATCTATAATTGCATTCTGTTGTGCGACTTGCTGGGAACTCTATGTAGTCATCTTGCTATAAAGAATGTTGTTCAGTGAACGTAGACTACAACAGTTCATCGTCGGTCAACAAGGTATATATCAAGGATTGTGGAGAACTAGGTCGCGCGACCCCAATCGATTGTCTGTGGGCATATGGATGGGCTTCACTGAAGTTATTATGTTTCCTACCTCTGAAGCTTATTTGAGCTATTTGGTTTTCGAGGTATTAATTGTAAGATTTGACCTTAAGGTCGTGACGAGGATCTGATAATCCTCATTTTATCTTTTATCTATAATTCTTATTAGGGGTAAATATGATGTCACGTAGTCCCCAGAAGTACCCCTTATATTTATAAGGGAGAGGCCTACCAAGTGATTGTAAGTTCTCCTACAATCACCCCCATAGTCGTAAGTCTTGCTACGACTATGTCATGGTCGTAAGTCCTTCTACGACCACCACCTGGTCGTAAGTCCTTCTACGGCCATTACCCAGTCGTAAGTCCTCCTACGACTATTGTCCAGTCGTAAGTTCTGCTACGACCTGTACCCAGTCGTAAGTCCTTCTACAACTTGTACCCAGTCGTAAGTCCTGCTACGACCAAGTCAACCACAACCACCTTATGATCAATAAAACCTACAAGCGAGTGGGTCCAATTGATTAAGGAATCCAGACGGCCTACATGCACTGTTATTCTGCGTAGTAATAGTGCTTAAATACCCCATTACCTCTGAAAGATAACTGCCAAACGGCGTGAAGGAGCCACTACGCCGGTAATCACTGCCATTATGTGCCCATTACTGGCTTAATTAGGCGCCTCTTCAGCAGGGTAAAACGACTACTCCTTCACGACTATATAAAGGTATCAATCAGAAGGACAAAGGGAGGGCGAGACAGAGCCAATCGAGGACAATCAAGGAGAAAGACAAGTATTGTTCTTTGTAATAGTCTTAGTTTCTTGCTTGATTGTCGAGAATACAGTCAATACCACACACACACAGGAGTAGGGTTGTTATTCTCCCCGGAGAAGGCCTGAACATGTATAAAAATCTCGTGTCAATCGCTCTGCGTGATTTCATCTCTATGAGACCCCCCGAATCAAACAATCTTTACGTAAGATCGGTTCTAAAACACCGACAGGTCGTTACTATGATAATTAGTGTTATTTTCCTATTTATTACTTATCTTGGTTTATGGAATGATATTTCATCGATATTGCCATTGTGTGCATTAGCATGATTCCATACTAGTGCAGCATACACACGACATGCGCCGTCTCCGTCCAAGCTGTAATCTACTGATGCTAGATTGTCTGCCAATCCTCAAAAATGTCAGCCCGCCCTCGATTTACTACATTCGAGAAAAATTAAGTTAGAAGAACGAATATAGGTATGAACTGTAAACATTATTCGGATGGAGTTGGACTCACAAGTGGATAGCTTGCTGTAGCATCCAAAAGTCGAGAGAAGGCACAACCTGGTAGACATAACACTACCACATTACACATTGCGGTGCGTACCATATGGGAAAACACAAGGTGGAAGGTCGTCGCCCATAATCCGGCGTCATGCGTGCATTGCACCGACAGACCGTTCGGCGCTATCGTGTTCACAAAATGTGGGCTCCATGGGGACCATATGATGTTGTCATCGTGTAAAGACTCGAACTCATTGTGAAACACAGGTAGCACCTCGCCGGTCTATCTCTGGCCCAGCGTAACTTGGCAGCAGTCCACTCGGTGCCTATAGTGGGCTCATCTATGGGGGTCGTTCAACTCGGGGTATGGGTGCACAGCATTCCGGATGGTGGGCCGCCCATAAGTAAAGTGCTCCCAACTCTACAAATGCAGGAGCACGTAGCAGACGACAAGGCATAGTTTCACACCAATGTCGCACCGCGAAGCATCACACAACCCCTGTATGTGGCGCAAATTACAACTGATCCGAAGATGCAATGGGGCATTGCCCCAGGCTCCGCATCAGCCAAAGACTCAGCGATGCAGACGAAGATGGGGTGCACCCAATCGCCATGTGTGGTAGGAAATAAGGCCTAACCGAAAAGATGAAGAAGGTAAACAACGAGGTGCGTCCTAACAACCTCATCAAGTGCATTCATAGGGCATTGACTGAAATTCCCTAGCCATATCTGAGGGACACCACGAGCCATGTCTGGGACAGTTATGTCGAACTGATGTGTCAACCGGGCCTTCTAATCCACCGCGGATGGGCTGGAACAGGTGGCTCTCCCATGATCGAAAGACCAGTCAAGAAGGAAACATCCTAGAGAGTGACCGTCATCTCTCCCCACCGAAAGTGGAAGGTGTGCGTCTCGGGTCTCCATCTATCGACAAGTACCGACATGAGATTACCGTCCAGGGTGAAGTACCATCCGACCTGGAGTATCCTCTCAAAGTGCAACAAGGCAGTGCCCCGAAGGATTGAAACGTAGCGAGCATCAAAGTCCTAGTAATGCTTCTCCGACCGAAGCACGAGGGGTGGAGGACTATCCATGTCCCTAGTGGTCCACAACTTGCTCCGGTGATGTTCGTCGTAGAACGGTTCGAGTAACTCTGGAACTCGTAGAAACATGGCTTGCAAGAGATGAAAGACATAAATTATTTGTGAATAAATTAATAATGAATAAATTATTTACGACTAATTAATTACCAAAAATTAATTACAAATAAATAATTATGAATAAATAATGACAACTAAATAACTCAATTAATTAAGACTAAATTAATTATGTGTAATTAACTACGACTAAATTAGTTACGTGTAATTAACTACAATTAAATTAATTATGACTAATTAGTTGTGACTAATTAACTAATACTAATTAATTATAGCTAATTAATTGATAATTAATTAATTATGGCACGAATAATTACGTAGTACTACTTTAATTATGACTAATTAAATTAATCTATTTAACTATGACTAATTAATTATGTTCTAATTAATTATGACTAATTAATTGCGACTAATTAATTTGGCCATAATTAATTGCGAATAATTAATGGCGACTAATTAACTAAGACAAAATTAATTACGACTAAATGGTAATAACTAAATTAATTACGCCTAATTAATTATGACTAATTAACTACACCGTTAATAAAGAAAATACATACGACAAAAAATACCTGCTTCTAATGTCGAACTTTTTATAATAATACGACCGCTAATGACTACTCTAAATAATCATAATCGTCAAAAGCACGCGAGAGCGTGCAAGGCTGAGAATGAGAGAGTGAGGGTGAGAATGAGAGTGCGAGGAAGAGAGTGAGCTCTCTCGCAGTATGTGTTGTGTGTTTTATAGCCGCGCGATGCAGAAATTACGCCGACGTGAAGTGACGGGAGGAATCGGATTCCCTCCCGCACGCAGCCTTGTCTTCGGTGCATGCATGCGATGATGGAGACGGATGGGACAGAGAGTAGTGCATGCATGTGGTGATGGAGACGAATGGGACGGAGGATTCCCTCCCATGCAGGGCTGCAGATGAGAGCATACGGGTCTGCAAGTGCGCATCGTGCCTCCAGCGCACTGAGCCGGGCGAAGCCGTGCCTTAGGGCCATGGCAAGGGAGAACCCGACCCTGGTCACCAGACGCACCACGTGGCGCGATGAGGAAAACCGTGCCCTAGGGGCACGGTGCAGGCATTTCCAACCCCAAGGACGCGGCAGGCGAAATTCGGCCCCTAGAGCGCGGTGTTGCACCGTGGGGCAAGTCCGCCCCTGGGAGCCGAATTTGGGGCACGTGTCGTGCGCCGTTTTGTCCGATAAGCCATCTTTTGTATTACGCCTGAGAGGAGGCTATTTTTGTTAATTACTCCGCCAAAAGTGTTATAAGTGCCCAAAACTGTGAAGTGATCAACTACGGTGTAAATCTAATCATGAACGAATTCATTATCCAGATTGAACCGAAAGATAAAAAGAAATCGAAGTTTTTCTCATAATTTTATTTGTGGATAACTAATCACCCACACTTAATTCCTTCGTGATGGCAATCAGATTTAAGATCGAAAGTCCAGTGGTTCGCGTCCATGCTACGGCACAACCGATGAACAATTCGCCACGCTATTGAACAAAGGGAAAAAAAAAAAGAGTTGAGTGCTTCCTTCCTGGTGTGCTTGTATGGCCCTATGGCACTTGAGACTTGAGAGTTCGGTGGACAAGTGTTAAACCCACCAGCCCCTGATTCGGATCCTCGGCTGTACCACATAGAATCAATGTATATATAGTTATTTCAGTGTGTATAAACAGTGCCTTATTGTAGTACTATAGCAGATGCTACAGAAACAACTGCATATCTACTGTACCAAAATACGCTGCAGCGAGAGATCTAAGCAACTCGTTTTGGATCAAAGAGGTGGAGAATGACATAAAGCATATCGTTGTGCTGCTTTGTATTAGTCCATATTAATACAGAGGATCCACTTCCCCAAGCCCCTGCCCTTTTGCCTTCCGGAGATTCCATTTTAGCATCACTGTAAACCCTTCTTGCTTTGGAGATTCTTTCCCAATTTTACTTCCTTACTCTAACAAGGTGTCACGCATCAAGGCATCCACATTACCGTAGGCGGCGTAGGCTTGCCGACATCAGTATTCAATATAGTAGGGACTGGGCCGTGGCTGCAGTTCAGTTTGGACACACGATGCCCGAATCCTCAATCCCACCGAACAGGCCCCAGTGCGTAAATGGGCTGGGCTTATGCATGCCGCATCAAAGCTTTTGGGAAAGAGGCTTGTTTGGTTGAAGCCCCGAGAATCAGGGTCCGGCAAAAAAGTGATGTCCGGCAACAAAAAAAAAAAAGTGATGTCCGTAGTTTGGAATTTTAATGATTTTTGCATGGTCAACCAGACTGGTCCTGAAGAAAATATAAAGCTAATAAATAACGTTTTCAGAATGAGAAAGGCATGCGACCGTGTCCCTCGTCCCCAAATCTTCCTCTGATTTTCACCGAATCGAGTGCAGGCGAAGCGTCGAGATGGGGCGAAGGCATCCGGGCGTCGTTCGCGACGAGATGCGGGCAGTCGGCGGCGGCGGGAGCAGCTACGCGGGCCTCCAACGGTGGGCGCGTCGAGAGAGAGGCACGCGACCGTGTCGGCGGCCGAATGCGAGCGGGAGCTAGCAAGCGAGCAGCAACTGCATCGGCGGCGGGAGTAGGCGAGCGACCACATCAGCGACGCGAGGCGGGCTTCAGCAGATGGTACATGAGGAAGAGCACGAGACCGATGATTAGAGCAGGTGGTACACTAATCGATACGCCTGGTTCCCATGCGTTCGTTTTTGTGGGATGAGCCTGGCAGGGGTTTGCCTGTACAGAAACAAACGCATCCTCTAACATGGTAGCAAAAATTATTGTAGCATAGGTACTATTTATTAATACTGTGGCATTACGGTAACAGTTGATTTGCGCTTTTCTTTCCAGCTCAAAACTGCCGAGTGTTACGACACCATGCTCCTTTGTCATTGACAATGATAGAGGATGCATGTCAATCCGGCAGCTAACCAGGGTTGCAACAAAACACACTCCCGGCGGACTCCTGGTAGTGTCCAGGCAAGGACGTTGAACCAAACACGCCCTGAGGCAGGGCTCATGCCTGGACAGCAGAAAATAATCATCAAATGGTTCGGAGAAGACAGAGGGGCCTAAAAATTTTCGAGCAAGCATAAGCCAAAATTCTATTGAGGGGCCTAAATAAAGAGCTCCCAACCAACACTATGCATGAACTTTGGCCCTACATCCCCTTGCCACTTTGCCAGCATGCTTCTGATTAACAGGACAGAACAAGACACCTCTGGCTCTGGGCCAACTACTGCCATTAAGGTCTACAGATGATAAGAAGAAATACGGAAGTGCGGTTGCACTCGGGCACTCGTTGTTGGATTTGACATATTCTAGATAGACAGGTGACAGAAAATACGCCTGGCGACAGTTTGGCCGAGTGGTCTAAGGCGCCAGATTTAGGCTCTGGTCCGAAAGGGCGTGGGTTCAAATCCCACAGCTGTCACGTTTTTTCCCTAATATTTTTTGTACGCATTATTAACCTTCAGCTTTTAACTATCAGCTAATCGAATTGATGTCTGTTTTTTAGAAGAACTTTTGTGGACAATTTGCTTGCGTTATTGATCTTTTGTCTCAACAACGCGGAAGAAATTTTTTTGTTTTCTCGCCAAAGCACCAAAAGTAGCTCATATCAAGTACTGCCAATATCGCGCACACCGATCAAATGTAGATGAAAACTGAACTAGATTCAATTCAACCGTAGAGAGGCCCGTTCCGAAAAGAAGTCCCGGCATGTTCTTGGCCTGGCCCAAACATGTCCAATTGTCTCTCGCAATGTCCAATCTGACTCATCTGGTTAGTGAACAGTGCATGCTGACGAGCCTAACTCATCTGGGTAGGCCATGAAGAAAAGAAAATCCAATACCGGCATGGAATCCATGGTAAATACGGTATAATATTAGCGTTGCATGACCACCTCCACTATGGCATATCTTTCTTCAAGACGGGTAACTCTTGTTGAGTAACCGTCGCTGGCGAGTCCAGTCCGAACGGGTACCTCGTATACAATGATCAGAATCGTAAGAACGATGAAGAACACAAGAACACAACAATAGAATGAACACGAGATATGCGGGACTTCGAGTCGCTTTATTCCTTCGAACAATCGGGTTACAATGAGAGGGTGACCTCTATTTATAGACTACGGATGAGGAGTTCAACTGGGCCAGACTCTCCGGTCCTGGCTCAGATCGGGCCAGACTCTCGAGTCCCGGCCCGGTTTCTTAGAGAGTCCTGGCCCCGGTTTCTTAACACTCCCTTGAACACTCATCCAACATGTTCATGTCTCGTTAAAACTCCATAAAACCCGATGGGAAAAATTTGGAGAAAGAGTACATGTCATGCGTTCACATGTTGCACTAATTGCCTCATTAAAAACCTTAGCCGAGAAACTTCAGAAAACTCGTCAAGGAAAAAGAGTACAATCCACCCCGCTTTATTTAATCTCCGTGATTTATTCTTTGGGTACTTGATCTTCGTGATCAAGATTCAATAATGAGTTCGTGAAGATTCTCCCCGACTCGCACTTGTCTAAGTCTTATCATTCCAATTCCACGATGCATCTTTCAAAACTAGACTGAAGTGACTTAGTGAATAAATCGCAAGATTTTCACATGACTTAGTATGCGAGACTTTAATTTCGTCCATCTTTTGCATTTCGTGAGCATAGAAGAACTTGGGATTGATATGCTTTGTAAGGGACTCTTCACATAACCCATTTACTCTTGTGCGACGCAAGTCGCATTATCTTCAGAGATAATAGTGGGGTTTGCACAGTATTCAATCCACATGATCTGCTGGATGTGGTGAATCATCCAGAAGCCAAGCACATTCTTGTGAGGCCTCGACAAAACGCTATGATTTTTTGAGTGGTTCGTCAAGTCGATACAAGACTTTGCTTAGACGATTTTCACTAATTACAGTTCCACCACATAGGAATACATAGCCTGCTTGCGACTTGGTTGTATGTGGGTCCGACAGAACCCAACATCTGCATAGTCATTCATACACAAGTCTTAGTTCTTTCAGAGAATAGACTAAGTTCTTTGCTTTCTTGGAGGTAACGGAAGATGTCCATTATTTCCTCGCCAATGCCTTTGGTAGGTTCTCAGACTATACCTTACTAATAGGTTTACGGCAAATGCAATGCCCGATCTAGTACTGATTTGCTAAAACATAAGTGCTCCTATCGCACTCGTGTATGGGAATTTTGGTCCCTGTGACTTCCTCCCCTCTTCTTTAGATCTGCGGGTCCTTGTCTTGCCGCAAGGATCTCCCACCATCGGCACTTTCAAGGATATGCCTTTTCAAAGCCGAACCTTTTCAACACTTTCGAGCGTAGGTTGGCCGATGTACTAGAATCTCTTCCGGATATGCTCAAGCCGCAAGCCTAGGCGATTTGGTTTGATCCAAATCTTTTATTTCAACTCGACTCGTGTAAGAGCTTGCTTTCTTAATACCTTCTAAGGTTCCAATGATATTCAGATCATCTTTATACACCGAGATTTATACAAAATTCATCCGGGATCGTCGATAAATACACGGGGATAATTCTCATTGTTCGTAGCCTTTCTTGCATAGAAAGTCGCTCGAGCGATTATACCACATTCTCGCTCGATTGCTTCAAATCCATACGGTGACTTTCTCGAAGTTGCACATCGTATAGATTTCTATTCGCTCTATCTTGGTTGGGACAGGTACATTCTGTATCTTCATATAAATGTCCAATTCAAATTTCCATAAAGGTATGATTACCACATCCATCAATTTCACTTCTAACTTCCAAGTTTGTCGCCATTGAGATAAATATCTAAAGGTAATTCCGCCCATGACCGGGGAATAGGTTTCTTCATAACAATCTCTCGGACGTTGAGTGAAACCTTGTGCAACGAGCCTTGCTTCTTTCATTTCTCTTTCGAACAAATACCCACTTATGCCCTACAGGTGCACATGGGGAGGTGTGCACCATGTGCCCAAACACCTCTCTTTTATTCAAATAGAACGATTCAGTTTCTATTGCCTTCTTCCAATCTTCTTAATCTGACCTTTTCTTATATTCAACGAGCGATGCAGGCTCTGGATCAAGATTGATGATTGTGACAATTTTCTTTGCAACATTGGCTGTTGGCTTATTCATAGATTCTCCCAAGATCATAAAGTTTATAGCTATGTCTTCAAGGGCGATATTTCTAATGCTTCTATTTGCTTACCGCTACTTTCAATTGCGGGGCAAGTCCCTTTAGTTTTTCAGCTCCGATGTGTGCACACACATCCATGCTGATGTCTCCCTTCATGGGGATGTTCAATTCTAGTATGCCTTTTCGAAGGTTCCATACGGTGCAGTCTCAACTGCTCCCTTCCGATTCAGGGTACTTTGGTGATCGGCTGTGTCAAGTCCTTCTTATCCTTTTTCACCAGGCGTCCCCGGTTACTTCGGATTCGAGGGGCCGGAGTTCTCGTCCTTTCAGAGGCCTTAGGACGGGATTAGGGATACCTTCATCAGTATTTCAACCCTCTCCGGTGCATTGCGTACAGGCATATGCGACTTGGTCACGCTCTTCAAATCACTAAAGTGGTTAGGCAGTTGATTCGCTAATGCTTGCAAATCAATTATCTTCTGGACTGCAATTGTCTTCTAGACTTCAATTGTCTTCTAAACTTCTCTATTTGCTTCACTAGTGCGCGGGTCATATGCATGGATTTCAAATATCTTCTAGACTTCAATTGTCTTCTGGACTTCTCTATTTCTCGACATTTTACATCAAGGGTTGATTTCCTCCCCCTAATGACGAGAAATAATTCTCATCTAATATGCTATCAAGCGGGCTGCATGCAAATCTCCAGTCGTGGGGTCCAAATACCTGATTATGGATGATGTCTCATAACCAACGATATCCCGCACTTTTAGAGAGTGTCCATTTCAGGTTCTTTGTGGTGGTGGTATAGGTACATAAATCTTGCAACCAAACCTTCAAAGATGAGAAATTTTCAGTGTTGACCCTTGCGCTAGTTGCATAGGTGAATGGATGTTATATGTCGGTGGTCTAAAATTGATGAGAGTTGCTGCGTGCAGGACTGCGTGTCCACAACATGTAGTTGGTAAATAACAATTCTGCTAGTCCATTCTGGGTGTGGACATGCGGTACGGGATGCTCAATTTTAATTCTCATTTTCACACAATAATCATCATATGCCCTTGAAGTAAATTCTCCGGCGTTGTCCATTCTGGTGGACTTCACATGATGATAAGGGAAATTATTCTTAATGTTAATTATCTACGAGATTAGCTTTGCAGAAGCGGGGTTTCTCGGAGACATTAAACAAACGTGCGACCGTTTCGAGGAAGCATCGATAAGCACCATAAAATACCTAAATGACCCTTATAGGGGCTGTTTAGGACCGCAAATGTCTCCCTGGATACGGTCCAGGAATGCAGGGATTTCGTCCTTTACTTTCAGAGTAGAGGGTCTAGTAGTCAGTTTCCCGATGGTACATGCAGGGCACACAAAATCTTCAAGATTCGGGAAGTTCTTTAAATTGACACTATGTCCCTGTGAATTGTTAATTATATTTCTCATCATCTTAAGACCTAAGTGACATAATCTATCATGCCAGAGATAGAAGAGGTTTAGAGCTTCTAAATATAGTTTTCAGGGCAGTATAGGCTGCAAATGCCTTAATATTAGTGTAGTATAGCCCATTTTCAAATGAAGGAAGTCATTCTAATACCAATTTTTTAAATCACGCTCAGAATGAGCAGTATTCCTTACCATGCTCTTCTTCAGTCTCTGCGTGGAAACTGTTAGCGCGAATATCCTTGAGAGTTCTAGTCGATTATGGGCACAACAAGGCTTCTTTAATGACCAAAGTTGTGTCCGTCGGGAGTATAATTGTGGCCCTTCCTAAGCCTATTATACATGTATCGCTGCCTGCGATTGTTGAAAAATTCCATCTCTCTCAAGGTGGTATTCATTGTGCCGCTACCTGCTAAGCACACTTCCTCCATAGGGCGCTACATGCGATCTAATATAATGTACTTTATTAATATGTAGCAGAAATCCAGCAACACATAAAATAAAAATACTTCAGATATTAGAACATAACTTGCTATCATAAATACGGGAAATATAAGTCTTGCAGGACTCATCATAAGAATTTAATGCTTTGCTCTTCTAGAGCCTACAACCATTATTCAAAGTTTCATCATAATCACAAAATGCAAGTGACTGTAAAAGGGTCTAAGTGCAATGCGTGCACTAGATCGAATCAGCGAAGTATTCAGAAACTTCTGCCTTAATCTGCTACATGGCGATCTTCTCCTCTTGGGCAATTACGGCTGTGGCCGCTGCTATGTCCAAAAGGAGGCATGATGGGGGCTGCTACTAGGCTGTCCACATCCATAAGTGCAACTAATGGGTGTGGATCTTCCGTGCTTGCAATGGTGAGGTGTGCCTCATGCTATCCTTTGCCCCTTTTCTTAGACCGTAAAACACCAATTACGTGCGACTCACAACTTTACCCTTCTTGCCCCTCTCCTTCGTGAGAGGCTTCATTACCTTGTAGCTACTAGTATTGGCTTCATGGCCAACATTGCTACTAGGTGGCTGTGAGATGTAGTTCTTCCTTAGAACATCATTTTGTGCTTTCGCAATTTTCACGGTGTCAATTAATGCGGCATACTTCTTGTAGCCATTTTGACAATAATTGCGTGCGGATTGCACCGCATTCGTGAAGGTAGAGAGGGTCTTGTCAATCTTACGCTTATCCGTGATTACCTTATCACGAGGTGAAGATCAGACAAATTCGCCATCTTGGGCCAACTCTTTCGAACTTCGTTCGTGATGCCGCCATTTTTCATATTCATGCAAAAAGTTCATAGGGTTACCGGTAATGTACATAAAATAGTTGCAAAATTCTCATAATGCTCGCCGAACTTCGGTTCAGGATTCCGTATTTTTCCATGCATTTTCATGATTTATCGCTATTTTCATGATTAACAAAGAATATTAATAATCGCAAATAATCAAAAACAAGAAATACAAGAAATAAATTGCATAGAAATAATAATAACAAGGTAAAATATGCTTTAAATGCAAAACCGATTCAAAATCAATTCAGAGGCCCTTTTCATTGGAATATGAATTTTCTGACGACTCGCAATTTCGAGGCTAAAACGTGAAAATTCAATTCGAGAAATTTTTCGCGTAATTTACTGGAAAATTCGAGGGCCTTTTGTAAAATAGCCCTTTTTCGTTTTCTTTTTTTTTTCTTTCTCGGTTATACGGGTACTTTTTTTTGGCATTGCTTTCACGGCTTAAGAAGCGACAAGGGGAACTCGGGGTAGGGTTTCCTACCCGAAGTTTCTCGGCGGCGGCGGCTCCTTCATGGGAGCCGCCGTGCTCTTCTCAAGCGGTGGCGGGCGGCTATGGCGGGCGGCGCTGGCACCACCGCACGCTTATGAGGCGCGGTCGGAGGAGGAGGCGACTTGAGGCGGCGGCCGGCCCGAGCGGGGCGTGGGGACGGCGCCTGAGGCGGGGCCGTCGGCGGCGGCGCGCGGCGGAGGCGCCATACGGTGGCGCCTTCCTCTCCCTTCCCCGTTATCTTGTGGCGGCCGCGAGCTCATCGCGGCACCGTCGCGGGCGGGAGGGCCGGCGGGCGGAGGTGTCGTGCGGGTCGGGCGGCCGAGGTGGCCGTGGGCGCGCGAAGCGCAGAGGCGGGCGGCAGCGGCAGCGGCGGCGCGGCCGTGCATCGCAGCATGGTTGGGCCGGCCCATCTCCCTTCCTCTTTTCTGTGATGCGGTGTGGGCGGCCAAGGCGGTGCCATCTTTGGGCAATGGGCGACGTCTTTGGCGGGCGCGCGACGGCAGCGAGCCAATGGTGGAGGTGCCTTGCAGGCGGCGGCGGTTCTAAACCTCCCCTTATTTGTGATGATTAGGCGTCCGTGGCGCGGCGGCGCATCTCGGTGCTAAGCCGGCGGCCGGCCGGTGTTGCAGGTGGCGCCGCTATAGAAGTAGCCGCCACTCGGGGAGGGGGAGCAGCGACCGTGGGTGGTCTTGGCCGGTGGAGATCGGCGACGACGGCCGGCTATGCGTCAAGATTCTCCTTTTTTCGAAGATCGTTTATGCAATCGACTATTTATGCGATGTAATTTTCATTCATGCAATTACCGATCGCGACTTGAGTCGGTTCGCGGTGAATTGGCAATTTCAATCTACGATACAATCGACATCCGATCTTTCATGCAATCTCCGATCGACATTGTGTCGGCGACTTCAAGTCACCATGGTAGATTAGAACAGATTTGCAATCAGAAAAACAATCTAGAGAGCAAATTTGCGTAATTGAAAGCAATCTAGAAAATACGATTCAATCTACGAGTGTCGTTCTTGACGGTTACCTTCGATGCGAGGAGAGTCGATCGTCGCGATAACGTGTTGAGTAACCGTCGCCGACGAGTCCAAATCAACGGTACCTCGTATACAATGATCGAATCGTAAGAACGATGAAGAACACAAGAACACAACAATAGAATGAACACAGAGATATGCGGGACTTGAGTTCGCTTTATTCCTTCGAACAATCGGGTTACAATGAGAGGGTGACCTTCATTTATAGACTACGGATGAGGAGTTCAGTGGATCGTGACTCTTCGGGTCCTGGCTCAGATCGGGCCAGGACTCCGAGTCCTGGGCCCGGTTTCTTAACAACTCTCACTGCAACATTGCAAACGAAATGCAGATACCAAAACGCGAATAAATTGGCGCGGGCAGAGTGGAGCCGAAACCGGAAGGCCAGCCAATCCTGTGCTCCTCCTGAAAGGCTTAAATGCAGCCGCAGCCTGCGCTTCCTCCTCTCCTCTTCCTGTCCTGTCTCATGCCTAGCACAAAACAAACACCTGCTGATCCACAGCACGGCACTTACCCAGGCAGGACAAACTCGCAAAGAAAGGCAACGGCAGGTTCACCAGAGGAGGCTAGCTCGCTCTCGACGGAGGAAAGAACATTTCACGAGGCCTGCAGGAGCAGCAACTCTAGCCGTAGCAGCGGCAGCGACGATGACGAGCCGTCGGAGCCCGCTGCAGAAGGCACAGGCGAGCTGGACGGTGGCGCCCCTCCTGAAGAGCACACCGTCGGTGACACCTCCTCTGGCATCGGCAACGCGCAAGAACAGCAACATCAACACAAGGTCAGTGCCAGGCTTGCTCAAATAGCATCACAGCAATTTTGCATTTCTCAAATTTTGCACTAGGCAGTCCGGGCTGTCCCTGTTTTCTATTTTGATTATCACATGATTCCTTATCTTTCTGCGTGCTGAATTCTTGAGATGGCATTTTGTTTCTGAAAGGAGAGCAACGCTGATGAGGCAGGGAAGCCCAGCGTCGGGAGTGATCTCGTGTCCATGCTGATGGTTGCTGTGGGCGACTGCATTGCTGCAGCATTCCTCGTCATTAAGAAGCGCTGAGACACATCACCGGCAGCCGGCGCTGGAGCAGCACCGTACCAATCACCGGGAGAGCCGCCCTCCCGATTTTCGCTTTCCCCTTCCTGTATTTTTTGCTGTCTCGAGCAGCGGGTAAACTCTGCTATCTGCAGATGTAACATATCAAAATAGAATGTAAAGCAAGAGTTTTGCAGCATTGTAAGGATCGGTTGCAGAGCTGCCCCGCTCTACATTACTTCTAGATTTATGAATATTTGTAACAGTACTATGGAGTATAGCAAAAGTGTGTTCAGCATAAATCCATTGTATGAAAAGGATTCACTGCACTGGCATCCGTCTGAATCTGACTTGACCCATAAATTACATTCGCTCACACTACTGGGACATCAGATCCAATCCCGGGCAAGCCCCAGCGGTATATTGTATTACTGTAAAACTCATGTGTTATCTTTTGCATCAATATCTTTGCTAACAAAATAGGAATGAAAAATAACCAGACCAGATATAAGAAAAATGCAAGAATAAAAAGTTTATCTCACCAATCATCCCTACAACACTGAGCTCTTGACACAAGCAACTACTAGTACGATTGAAATTTGACCTCCCCTCTTTATTACTCCATGGCTATATCTCTCTCCATTTCAGCTGATCATGTTACAGTTATCTACTACGCACCCTCCCCTCTTTATTACTCCATGGCTATATCTCTCTCCATTTCAGCTGATCATGTTACAGTTATCTACTACGCAGACTCGCAAAGGTTAAAATAAGAGCTGTTGACACAATCTACACCATCCTTTGGAACCAGAGGTATTTGGTCTAGAACTAGCTGCCACTTTCTTCCTTGAGGATATCTGCTGCTTCATTCCTTATACTCTCACGGAAGGATACAAACCCTCTACCAGCTGTAAACCCTGAACCATCGACATCTTGCTCTTCGATAAGATAGTTTTCGAACAAAGTTGAATCATCTTGTCCTCCACGAATAAATGTAAGTTTCGGTGTTATACACCTGTCCTTCTTCAACGCATTAATCGTTGTTCTCAAAAGACCTGCATGATATGTTTAGTTGTGAACAAAACAAATGGCTGAAAAAAACAAGCAATTTTTTTTGCATGCCCAACAAACAGTAAAAGGATGTACTTACAGTCATGAGGTGGAGGAAAAGGAAGTGAAGGATCAGCAGTCGATGAGTAGTAAACAATAAGGTTGGTAAATGCATCCAGAAGAAATATTGAGCTCTCACTCATGATCATAGCAGCACGGCTCAAAGTGTGCCGTGGGAATGCTTGCTTGTCAGGTGAGGAATATGAAATCAAAACTGGATATATAGCTTTCACTAGAGAAGATGGTTCCAGCGCGCTGCAAGAACAGTCCAGAGGAGATTTATAAACTCGGAAGTGAGAAAATTAATCCATATCAAATCACAATAAAGCACAAGAGATCACTGCAGCAACAATAATATTAAATTTTATTCTCGGAGTGAGCAACTCTAACCACATGAAAAAAATTTAGACATTTATATCATAGAACCATGAATAAAAATCCAAATAAATGTACGTTTTTTGGGGTAATATTTGCTCTAAGTCAGGTACAAGAAATCTTAAAAGCAAGATACTTTGTAAACCACATTATAACATTTGAAGAGAATTATGCACCTGAAAAGGCATTGCAAGTATATCCTGTAATCTGGGTGAATGCCTTCTTCATGCAAGCGAAGAAGAGGGCTCCTCAACAATGCAAACACAAGCTGGGGTAGCATTTGCAGCTGTGGGCATTGTGAGAACTCAATGTCAATGTGTGATTCTGGAGTTCGTGCATCAGATCTCAACACCTCATTATACCGAGCTGTAAGGATAGCCAGCCAATCATGCACCAAATGTCTGCCTTCTCTAACCCCTTTATCCAATGAAACTAAAATAACCTGATGACAGTGTTCGAGAGGAGAATTAAGTTAGGAGGATTAAAAAAATAGTAGATGCGTGCACCTCAGCATTAAATGAGAAAAAAGATCACAGGATTTTCCTTAGGTGTGCATTAACCAAAAGGTTGAAAATATAACAAATAAACAAACACCTCGGGTAATCAATTAATTGAATTAATTGTAAAAAAACGTAGCATCTTCCTGGAGATGTTCCTTACAGAATCCGATCAGCTCAGAAGAACTTTCCTTACAGAATCCAATCAGCTCAGAAGAACTTTCCTTACAGAATCTTCACCAGTCGAAATCTATACCGAATTAATTCAATGATCTTGAGCTCACATTATTTCTAATCGTATCGATGTTTCTTGCAACTAATCGCCTCCAATCTTTATTTTATGATGATCTTTCCTATTTTCAACCGGCTGAACATCTCCAAAGTAAACTATGTGTATGATTTAAACAAAACTGAATATGGATACCTTATGAACAAGGATATGTAGGACAGCCTCTGGATCAACACTGTCATAGATTTCATTGATATTCTTGGCTGGTCGATACTGCAATGTCCTTATTCTCAACCGTCTCTTTAGACAAAACTTGCTGTGGAGATGTAAAATTACAAGAGAAAAATGGTCAGCTTCAAAAGTACATGTGTCACTTAGCTACAGGCACAACAGGAAAAAAAAGATTATGAAGGAAGAGATGTTAGCATGACTGTCGTTATGCACCACTAACTACTCTATTGTTGTAAGCACGACTGCACGAGTATTAGTTCAGATAAAACAGAAATATTGATATCACAAGAGGTAAGGCATGCAAAAGCTAGTTAAAACTTAAAACAGTTACAAAGAAATGTATTGAAAATTAAATACCCAGATGCTTTGTACCTTGCAGATGATTGTGCTTCATTCCCTGATGCCTCCTCGACAGGCTCAATGACACAGTACTGAAAAGCTATTTGTATAACAGCAGGTTCTGTGTGCCTGTAAATAATGTAATCACATTATCTGACTTCTGGCAAGTATCACCCAACTTCATTAGATTAATAGGATCCAGCAAGAACAAGGTTTCTTCCTATAGTAAAGTTGAATTATGTTTAAAAAAACACAAGCTCTCTTCTATACTCTCTAGATGATCATGTAAGGAAAATTATTTGTCCCTTTGCATGTTGAGTCACTCTTCCACGTGATTATAATGTTTCGGCATTTCACTGCATTTTATATTGCTGAAATGAACCAATGTTTGAACAATGAGATACCATGATGGTTATAAACTAAATTTTGCTTCTTTATACTTCTACCCTGTGCATCTACCTTGATCAAACTAGAAAAATATCTGAAGGAAAAAAAGTTTGATTTCGAGAATATATTCCCCACAGCATCCTAAACAGGAGGAACTGTGCTGAAGGAATTTAATTTTGCAAGAACTTTTACATGTCATATCAGAATTTTTCACCCATAGGAGTAGGCATATCAGATGATTTGCACAGTGCATACACTCCACATGGATTCAAATTTCACATATTCATTATTCAGCAACAATTGATCAGTCAAAGGGTGAAGATAAAATAAAATACCTGGAGAAGCCATCGGAATGGGCAAAGTCAAAGTCATATGCATAAGTAGCAAATGAATCACAGCAGATGATATGTTGCACATTTTCATATTGAGGATCAGGGAAGAAATGTCCATACTGCAAAAAAGGATGGGTGCATTAGAAATCGGCTAGACAGTACAGTATAGTTAATGTGAACACAAATAGCTTAATTGCTTACAGAATGGCCAGGTTCAAAATCTGAAGATGTTCTCAGCCTTAGAACACAACCAAAAGCATAGGGTCGACTCAACAAGCGGTATCTATTAAGAGGAAAAGGCAAGGCATCATTTATCGGGAAACTGGGCAGTTAGAATTTGAAGAAGAAAATATAAAATACATAGAATAATAATAAGATCAAGCTCACATGTCCTGGGGAAGTGTTGAATCATCCGTATTTGCATACAGAAATAACGAGCCACCACTTTCAATACTTAAAAACTTCAACGAAGCCAAATCAGTGTATTCATCAGTTACAGCAAATATGTCTACACATACTCCTGCTTGAACAGCAACAACTGCCTGTTTCAAATTTTCAATAAGGTCGATATAGGACAGACACAGTGAAGCAAAAGGTAACTTTTTTCCCTCCAAGATTAACTGAAGCTTACTAGATCTCTATAAAAAGGTATCTGTTCAGGGAGCAATGCAAGGTCAGCGTCTTCCCCTTTGCTAGCATATTGCTCGCCATATCTCCTAGTGTCTAGTTGACCTTCTCCATAATCCGGAGCACCAGACAGAAAAGCAAATACCCTAGCTGTTCTTGAATTAACAAGAAAACCATTGCCAGTTAGGCATAAAAAGAGTAAGTACAAAATTTTCTGCAACATACAACATCTTAGGAAAGTAATTACCTAATTGACAAAAGGCATTTCTAGAAAATTGCAGAAAGGGAAATATGTTAACCTACCCAGAGCAAAAGTAGTCCCATACTCTGAACTTAGGTAGTCAATTAGAGCAGACATGGCTGTTCCCAAACCTCGGCCACCAAGCAAAACAGTATCCACTTCCTGCCCGGAAGCAGCACCTCTCTCCCATGAAGATGTAGGTCGCAGTGTCTCCAGGGCAGCAGCAATTCGACATTTGCATGTGTCAACCTGCTCATAAATTATCTTACCATTACACGATATGTTCATATTGACTAAACCAAGCTGTAACACTTCCTATAGTTTCGTAACATACAGGGGCCAAAAAAGAAAGTAGGGGCATGGCATCTTCCAGGGCAACTGGCAGCCCATCTTCTTCTAAGTCTGGAGGAATGAAAACATTTTTCACAACTGGAATCGGACCTTGTACATCATACAACCCAATCTTGTGGCTGAATGTCATAAGCCCAAACAGGGAGCCTGGAATCAGAGCTGTTGCAAGCAGAAAACCCAATTGAGGAACTATGGAAACTGAACTCGCTCACAACACAAAGTTGTTGAAGCAACCCAAAATCAGAAAGTTCCAAATGTTCAAAATACTAACCCTCCAGGGCTGCCAGAAGCGCACTCTTGATGAGTTCCAGGAACTCTTCAGAACCTGAAGCCATTCAGAGAAGACTATCAATTCCCAGAATGATCCTATAAAGCATAGCACAAGATTGCTATCGATAGACTATTCAATGATCCAGCTGAAATTTCGAGCAGTGCATGCTGAGCATCGAGACTCGTACATGCAAATCTTATCACATAAAGTACGAAATTGAGCTACATACATTCATTATTTTCTTCTCTTTTTCTATGCTTCTCGTCTAGTTGGGTTACTTAGTAAAATTCTATCATTCACAGGCACAATTAACCTCCCTCCCACCACTACAAAGGGGGGCGGGGGGAAACACGCATGGAATTCCATGATCAGGATTCGGGATGCATTAAGCAACAGAATTACACTTACATGCGAGATCCACCGCCGCCACATACACAGGCCGCGCCTGCACGCCGTCTCCTGCACCTTCCGCCCCATCCACTGCACAAACCCAATCCAGGGGTCACACTTCTACCACCAAAGCTAAGAGAAACCAATTCTGACTCACATGGCTCCCAACACACACACACACAGTGAGGAAATCGCAAATAGTACGACCTGGGATCTCGAGATCGACGAAGGAGGATTTGAGCTCGGGGCACGCGTCGGGGCGCTGGAGGCGGCGGAGGGCATCGTCGTCGAAGCCGTTGAGGGTGCCGCAGAGCGCGCAGGCCCAGCCCCAGCGCTCCACGTCGCAGTGGGTGTTGAAGTAGGCCCAGCAGCGCTCGCAGCGCGGGACGCGGTCGCCGCCGGCGCCGGTGGCCGGCGGCTGGCCGCGCTCGTCGGCGGCGGCGAAGGGCGTCACGGAGATGCCCCACTGGACGCCGCACGCCTCCAGCGCCTCAGACGTCACTGGGAAGCGGGAGACCGTCGCGCGCACCGCCATGGCGACCGAGGGTTCGGGCGGCCTCCAGTTGGGTTCGGTGAAGTGGGGGACGACGCGGCGGAGGAGCCGAAGGGCGTGCGTGACTCGCGAGTCGCGACCGCTACCGCTCCGGTCTGACGCACTGAGCCTGATACTAGGTCGCACTGAGATAATTTATATGATTTTTTTCTTTTTCAGGATTATCAAGGGATTTTCCACTCATGAAACGAATGAGGTAGATTGAATTCACCGGTTGTTTTTATAGATACCAGTAGGATGTTCGTGCATTATAACAGAATTTTAAACCTTATAGAAGTAGTATTTTCTTTTAACACAAAATGAATCAAGCAACTACAAGATAGTAATACCAAAAAACATCACATTAGTTCAAAATAGTAGAACAAGAACTTTATGCAATAATTCTGGAAATGAATGGTAACAAATAATATCTTCACTCGCATCCTTGTAGGGGTATTCCTCTCGGACTTGCTCGGTAAGTTTCACTCGTATCTCGTAGGCATCATCCCCATGAAGCGTATCGCGGACCCATGTAACCTCTGTCTTCATAGACACCTAACGCAGTACATTGGCAATTAAATTAGAGCAACGAAGTGTAAAAGCTTTTTTCTGAACTGATAGGAGTAGGACTACAGCACCAGGAAAACAAGTCTAAATTTATCATAAGCTTATAAAGATAATTACATTAGAACACTATTAGTAGCAAAAACACTGGAGCATAATACTCCACATCTGAGCAGGTTTGACTTTGGTGGTACCATATAACAGTAATGTAGACGTCAGTATTGCGTTAGTAATGTAGACGTCAGTATTGCGTCAGTAATGTAGGCACGTCATTAAGCATAAGTAAGTACATAGCCCCTAAACAGAATTTTAGTAAATGACATCATGCAGGTAGAATTTAATTGACCTGGGATAGAATGATGGGCCCTCCTTGAGGAGCAAACATCTCCGCATCCTTCAACTTTTGCACTATGAATCTCACAAATTTCTCTATTTCTCTTTGGGTGAGAAAACCAATGGTCATCAATTTGAAACTCTTTTAACACAAAAAATGCATACCAGACTTACAGATCTGCGGTTACCTTGAAAGGCTCGTTGTTAGCCCAAAATATTATGTGGCCGATCTCCCTAAGCCAATAAGGCAAGCCACTCGGGACAGAACAGATAAAAATAGAAGAATCATGAAGTAATCAGATGAGCTAAGCATATCAGAATTGCAAAGCACAAAATTAGTTTTGTCACACGAACCCATGGTTCCATTCTGCCTGAATGAAGGGCCCAATGCGCACAATAGCGTACACATCATTGTCCTGGATCAGCTTGAGGAACTTGATCAGGTCGAACTGAAAGCATCTAGGCCTCTAAAAATGTGTTTTGGTCATTAATGGTATTATGTGAATATGTGACTAATATATTTGTTGAAGTGATTACAAGACATAGTCCTAAATGACAAAGTCAAATCAAGGAGCTGCATGTCAAAGAATGTCAAGAAGATGGAGTTTGTCTCAAGGGCAAGGTACAAATAGACTAGGACCCCATTTGAATTTTACCGGTCTTTGGAGTATGGTGGAAGACCGGATTTTAGGATAAATGCTGTACTATTAAGGGGGAGTTTGACTAGTAGTTTGAAAGCACTTCATTATGCCTTTGGATCAACTTAGGATCATGCATGCTCTCTTGGTCTGGTTTTAAAATCAAAATCATCTTTTCAGTACGTAATCGGAAGTTCCGACGTTATAACTGCGGAACTTCCGCTGGGCGGATCTTCCGAAATATTCGCGGAACGTATTTTCCAGAGAGTATCCTGTTTCTGGACTTAGCCGATTTTTGAAGTGCGAAAGTACCACCATGATGGGAGTGGAACTACCGCACCGCGGAAGTACGGATTTTTGCGCGGAACGTTTTTTCTAGAGAGTACCTCTTTTCGGGACTTAGCCATTTTTTATAAGCGCGGTAGTTCCGCTATGATATGAGCGGAACTTTCGATTATCGGTTGCTCTAAAATTCTTGCAGAGTGTTTTTTTTCAGAAAGTACCCTTTTGGGGACTTAGCCATTTTTCGCAAGTGCGGTAGTTCCGCCATGATATGAGCGGAGATTCTGATTATCGGACGAACCGAATTTTAGTTGATGAAGTTCCGCACATAAATCCAACAGCTATAATCAGAGCATTTAATGCCACTGTAATGACTGTTATAGTACACTCAATGCAAAGGCGGAAGTTCCGCATGTTACATGGCGGAAGTTCCGATTTCCTGAAAATTTCTGGATTCTTCTTGTAATGGTCATATTTGGTTGTGAGGGTATAAATGCACCCCCACCAGCTCAAGGAGCAAGTTGTTGAGCATTCATTCAATACATTTGAGCTTTGAGCACTCTCCTCACTCCTCATTTACTCTCTTTGCACAAGTTTGTGAGGTTGTGAGCAAAACCGAGAGCATTGCATTCTAGTTGATCCTTTGGCTTTTGGTTGTCGTCAAGCGAAGGTGAAGGTCTATTCTCTTGATGCTTGTCGGAACCTAGATGGCTTGGCGGAGGTTGTGCGGTGATCTCTTCAAGAAGTTTGTGAAGAGGTCCGACGCCGGTTGTGATTGGTCGGTGTTCACCAACTCCAGAGAGGAGAAAGAATAACCAAGTGATTACGAGGGAAGGCTTAATTTGTGAAGCCGGCTTGATCGAGTCAAGCCTCCTAAACGTGGATTAGTGAAGATCGACAAATCTTCGATACCACGGGAAAAACCTCTTTGTCCCATTGCGGTTATTTCTTGTCTTTACTTATTGCAATTTATTTTGTAGCATATATCTTGTGATAGATAGCTTTGCTTAGTTCATCTTGCTAAATTTTTTAATTTGATCTAGAATTTTTAGAAACCTCCTATTTACCCCCCCTCTAGTCGGTTATCCTTAATCCTACAAGTGGTATCAGATCTTGGTCTCTCTAATTTTAGACTTAACCGTCTAGGAGAGAAAGGATGGCTAGTGAGGGTATGTCAATAGGCAAGGCTCCTCTATTTGATGGATCAAATTATGCATATTGGAAAATTAGAATGTCAATTTATTTAAAGACCATGAACATAAGCATATGGATAATTGTGAGTGAAGGTTTCGTTATGGCACTTGATCCACACACCCCATGGATCAAGACGAACGGAACTCTCACCTCAATGCTCAAGCGATGAACGCTCTTTTTGGAGCTTTAAACGCGGATGAGTTCTATCGAGTGAGCAACCTTGAAACCTCTCATGAGATATGGACTACGCTATCTGAAATCCATGAGGGCACATCCATGGTTAAAGAAGCCAAATTGCATAAGCTTAGGATCAAATATGAGACATTTACAATGTTGCCTCAAGAAAACATCATCGAGATGTATTCTAGACTTAACAACATTGTAAATGAGCTCAAGGGTCTTGGTACTAATTTGCTTGACATTGATGTTGTGCGCAAGATGCTTAGGGCTCTTCCCGACAAGTACGAAATATTGGTGACATTGTTTCTCAACTCTTTCGAGTTGCCGAGAATGATATCAACCGGGCTTTTGAAAATCTCATCACAAATAAGCTTTACAAGAAAGACAAAGAAGAGCTCATGGAGTCAACTTATTCAAGGAAGAAAGTTACTGCTCTTAAGGCAAAAGCGGAATCAAGTGATGAAGAAGATGAAGATGAAGATTCCGAAGATGAATTTGCTCTCCTTGTGAGGAGAATGAAGAAGTTCATGAGGAGACGTCCTCATCGAAGCACCCATTGCAGGCACAGAGGATCCACGATCATGGGATGCACCCATGGATGTGGACAACCATATAGCAGTCCCCATCACACCTTCTTTGGACAACGCAGCAGCAGCTGTAGTTGCCGAAGAAGACAAGATGGACATAACACAGATTCAGGAAGAAGTTTCTTCATACTTTGCTAGTTCGATCTAGTGCACGCATTGCACTTAGATTTTATAGTCATTTGCAGTTTATGGTTGTGATAGAACATTGATTTTGAGTAATGGTTGTAAGCTCTAGGAGAGCAAAGCAATATATTCTTATTATGAGTCCGGCACGACTTTTTCCCGTATTAATAGCAAATTATGTTTTGTTTTGAAGTGTTTTTACTTATTTGTGTGGATTGCTTCCTATCCATATTAATAAATACTTTATATATATCAGAACACGTGTGGCGCCCTATGGAGGAAGTGTGCTTAGCAGACAGTGGTACAACGAATACCATATTAAGAGAGACAAAAAAATTCCAGTTGACAGACAAGAATGCTGGTAGTCTTATGACAATCGCAGGCAGCGATATTTGTATAATAGGCTCAGGAAGAGCCACAATTATACTCCCGATGGGCACAACATTGGTCATTGAAGAAACTTTGTTGTACCCAGAATCAACTAGGACTCTCGTAAGCTTTAAAGATATTCACGCTAATAGTCTCCACGTAGAGACTAAAGAAGAGTATGGTAAGGAATACCTACTCATTACAGAGCGCGAAGAAAATGAAAAAGGGTATTTGAAAGACTTCTTTCATATGAATCTGGGCTATACTACACTCACATTAAGGCACCTGCAGTCTATACTGTCTTGAAGATAACTTTTAGAAGCTCTAAACTTTTCTGTCTCTGCATGATAGATTAGGTATGATGAGAAATATAATTACTAATTCTCAAGGACATAATGTCAATGTAAAGAATTTCCGAATCTGGAAGATTTTGTGTGCCCTCATGTGCCATCGAGAAAATGATTATTGGACCATCTACTCTAAAAGTAAAGGATGAAATCACTGCATTCCTGGACCGTATACAGGGAGACATTTGCAGTCCTATACAGCCCCTGTCAAAGCCATTTAGGTACTTTATGGTGCTCATCAATGCTTCCTCGAAATGGTCGCATGTATGTTTATTGTCTACGAGAAACCATGTTTTGTAAAGCTGATCTCGCAGATAATTAAAATTAAGAATAATTTCCCTGATCATTATATGAAGTCCATCAGGATGGACAACAGGAGAATTTACTTCAAAGGCATTTGATGATTATTGTATGGCAATGAAAATTACTGTTGAGCATTCTGTACCACGTGTCCACACCCAAAATGGACTAGCAGGGGCATTAATTAAAAGAATTAAATTTATTACTCGACCGCTCTTGCAGAATTATAATTTACCAACTACATGTTGGGGACACGCAGTCCTGCATGCAACAACTCTCATCAATTTTCGATCATCAGCATATAACACACATCCACCTATGCAACTAGCGCAAGGGTCAGCACCAAAAATCTCTCATCTACGAAGGTTTGGTTACAAGGTTTATGTACCTATACCACCACCGCAGCGAACTACAATGGACCCTCTCTGAAAGTCTGGGATATACGTTGGTTATGAGACAACATCCATAATCAGGTATGTGGACCCCATGACTGGACATACAGCCTGCTTCGCTGATAGCATATTTGATGAGGATAGTTTTCTGTCATTAGGGGGAGGAAATCAACCTCTTGATGAAAAATGTCGGGAACTGACATGGCAAGCCACGAGAATCCATACACATGACCCACGCACTAGTGAAACAAATAAAGAATTTAGAAGATAATTGATTTGCAAGCATTAGCGAATCAACTGCTTGACCACTTTAGTGATTTGAAAAGTGTGACCAAGTCGCATGTGCCAACACGCAATGCGCCGGAGAGGGTTGAAATACCAAAGAAAATTGAAGGTATCCCTAATACCTTCAAAAGGCATCGGAATAAAAGGATGAGAACTCTGGTCCCTCGAATCCCAAGTAACTAGGGACGCCTGACGAAAAAGATAAGAAGGATTTGACACAGCCGATCATTGAAGCTCCTCACAACCAGAAGGGGAACCAGTTGAGACTTGGCACCAGTATGGAACCTTCGGTAAAAGGCATATCGAATTTGAATATTACCACAGAGGGAGACGTCAACATGATTGTGTGCGCACACATCGAAGCTGAAAAACTAAAAGGACTTGCCCCCACAATTGAAAGCAGCGGTAAGCAACTAGAAGCATTAGAAGTGTCACCCCATGAAGAAATAGCTATAAATTATGTTACCACGAAAGAATATATGAATAGAACAACAACCAATATCGATATTTATTTTGCAAATAAAATTTTCACAATCATCGATCTTGATCCAGAGCCTGTATCGCTCGCCGAATGTAAGGAAAAATCAGATTGGAAAGATTGGAAGAAGGCAATAGAAGCAGAATTATTATCTCTGAATAAAATAGAGGTATTTGGGCCTGTAAGCCGCACGTCTCCCCATGTGCACTCCGTAGGGCATAAGTGGGTATTTGTTCGAAAGAGTGATGAAAATAATGAAGTTGTAAGACATAAAGCAATGCTCGTTGCACAAGGTTTCACTCAACGACCAAGAGATTATGAAGAAACTTATTCCCCGGTCATGGGCGGAACTACCTTTAGATATTTAATCTCAATTGCAGTAAACTTGAATTTGGAAATGAAATTGATGGATGTGGTAACTGCATACCTTTATGGGAACTTGGATTCATACATTTATATGAAGGTATGAAGGTATCCTATCCCGAACCAAGACAGAACAAACAGAAATCTGTACAGTGTATAACTCAGAAAGTCACTGTATGGACTGAAGCAATCAGACAGAATGTGATATAATCGCTTGAGCAACTTTCTCTACAAAAAAGGCTACACAAACAATGAGGATTATCTATGTGTTTTTATACGGCGATCCCAGTATGGATTATGTATAATCTCAGTATATGTATATGATCTGAATATTATCGAGACCATGGAAAATATTAAGAAAGCAAGCTCTTACCTGGAGTTAGAGTTCGAAATGAAAGACTTGGGTAAAACCAAATACTGCCTAGGCTTGCAGCTTGAGCATACCCCTGAAAGGATTTTAGTACATCAGTCAACCTACACTCGAAAAGTGTTAGAACGGTTCGGCTTTGAAAAGGCATATCCTTCGAAAGTACCGATGGTCGAGAGATCCGTGCAGCAGGACAAGGACCCGTACAGACCTAAAGAAGATGGAGAGGAAGTCCTGTGACCGAAATTCCCATACTTGAGTGCAATAGGTGCACTCATGTATTTGGCAAACTGTACTAGACCGGACATTGCATTTGTAGTGAACCTGCTAGCAAGGTACAATGCAGAACATACCAAAAGGCATTGCTAGGGAATAAAGGACATCTTCCGATACATTCAAGGAAACAAAGATCTTGGTCTATTCTACAGAAAGAACCAAGTGTAACACCTCATCCCAACATTGAGCCTAGAATGTCACTAAACTACTCTGACCATTTAATTTACATCAACTTACTATAAAATTACAGCAAGCATATCAACGATGAAACCCATGCACGGGTCACAATAACACAAGAATAATACTGTGGCAATCATAAATAATTTAGTCATATGGGCATAACAAAGTAATAAACCAAGATTAACGCAAACCAAGCATCTAAGGTTATTCAATATCATCATGTCCTAGATATAAATCATCATATTATACTAAAAGTTTCTCATGTCCAATGAATCAACTAATTGGGTGTGGTGTATGATTCCAAGTGCGCTAGCCCTTCCCGAGTCAAACGTCATCAATGGTCACCTAAAAACAGCAATAGAGCAAGAATGCGTCCAAGACTCAGCAAATACATAATAAAGCCATAAACAATAGTTTATCAACCATAATCAAAGTTATCGTCATCATCCATCTATTTAATGCCATTCTCATACTCAAACAAATAAGCCATATTTTGTATAGCAAATGCACCAACATGCGCATGCTCATATGCATCTCATCAGCTGATACCAGTATAGCGGAGTGTTCACCTGTCGATGACACACTCTATCCTTTACTCCCGTGAAGTCCCCACTGAAGTAGGATTTTATCTAGAGCACTCCGGACTAGTCATGTATCTTTCTCACCGACCTCACCGGAATAATTACATGACTTTCTCACCGATCTGGCTCGTGCAACTCCTATCAAGATGAATGTAAATGATGCAACATCTTTAATTATTCATCAACATAATTCATCTCATTAACTCAATATCTCATTCTCGTTAACTCAATATCATAATCTCGTTCACTCAAGTTCATCAATATCATGTATAAGAATAAGCTTAACGAAAGCATAATAACTAGCATGATAAGTAATATCAATGATCATGGTGAACAACCCATTGTTCACCACTTTACCATGTGCTTGCCTTAACCGAGAGACGGATGACAACGGAAGGCTCTAACCCTGGTGCTCACCACCACCTGGCAACCGTAAAGTATACTAAATATATCATTCAAAAGTACACAACATAGCAATGGAATAAAATGAAATCAATCGCTCTTAATCGCAGCCCGAGACTTAGCCAATACACTCCCGAATCTCAATCTATCCAAGCAGACAACTATCAAAGGAAAATCCATAAATTTTGAGTAAAAACTTCAAAAGTCATTAATCTAATTTTTCTGAAATCTACACTAGCATATCTACAACTTCTCAGGTTACCAAAGATCAAATAATACCATCTAAGCCTTTGTTTTTAATTCTGAAAACCTTTCTGTCATCTTCGGTACTACTGACTTGGGAATTTCGTAACTTTTATTTGGTACATCCAAAATCATGTTCTAAGACTCTATGGAAATATAACAAAATTATCTACAATAACTTAGTTGGTGAGATTCTCTAATTTTGCCATTAACATGATATAATTTATAGTTGAAAACTTGAAGTTGGAATTTGACAGTCGGAAGGAACAGCAGTACAAGAAAAATCCATATCTTTCAAATGACTGAACCAAAATTCATGCTCTTTATCAATATGGAAAGATAATAAACTTTATTACAGAAGTTGTGTTGAGAGACCCCCTTGAATCGGCCATTAACTAAACCTTATCTATTAAACAAGACGACTGTTATAATCTCGTGACGATTTCTGGACAGCGGTAAAGAAACTAATGTATCTCTCAAACTACAACTTCGAATTGGGTGATCTCGAACTCTATGAAAACTGAGAACAAACCCCACAAATCTCTAGAAGACTCTAACCTCCCATTCTGACTTTAACTATACGAAAACTGACGAGCAAACAGGGTACAATTTACTGATTCTAATCACAGCAGTTCAACGATTTTCTAATCGATGGCAATTAAGGATATAAGTAGATCCAAACAGCAGGAAGATGATCGTTACCCTTGAAGAATCCGCTGAAGAACGCAGGAACCACCACATGATACCTCTCCCTTCCCTTCTCCCTCTCTCTTCTTTTCTCCTTGGCTAGCAGCACCCGAAGGTTCTTCTCCTTCCCACCTTCTTCTTGGACAGTAGCAAAGGAGGGGGTGGGTACTGTAGCGGTGACGATACTGTAGCACATGCATACTACAGTACCATCTAGGGTTTTTTGCTGCCCTAATGGGCTAAGGCTATGGGCCTTTGGCCCAAGATTTAATCCCCCTACTAGAGAAATTCTGAAATTTCATTTTAAATCGATAAAAAGGTTTGGAATTCAATTATAATTCTAAAGATTGAACGGGATATTACACCAAGATCTAACTATGACTGGCTACGCAGATGCTGAGTACCTGTTATACCCGCAAACAGGCTATGTATTCCTACGTGGTGGAACTACATTTTCATAAAAATCGTCTAAGCAAAATCTTGTATCTACTTCGACGAACCACTCAGAAATCATAGCATTGTACGAGGTCTCACGGGAATGTTCTTGGCTTCGACGGATGATTCACCACATCCAGTAGTCATGTGGATTGAATACCGCGTAAACCCCACTATTATTTATGAAGATAATGCAGTTTGTGTTGCACAAGTGCAAATGGGTTATGTGAAGAGTCTTCTCACTAAGCATATCAACCCCAAGTTCTTCTATACTCACGAACTGCAAAAGATGCATATTTATTCACTAAGCGTCTAGCTTTGAAAGATGCATACGTGGAATTGGAATAATGAGACTTAGAGAAGTATATAATTCAGATGAGAATCTTCACAAACTCTTTATTAAAATTTGATCGCGAAGATCGAGTACTCAAAGAATAAATCCTGGAGATTAAATGAAATTGGGTGGATTGTACTCTTTTTCACTTGACGAGTTTTTCTGAAGTTTCTCGGCTAAGGTTTTTAATGAGACAATTCGTGCAACACAGTAGAACGTATGTCATGTACTATTTTTTAAAAATTTTCCACTGTGTTTTTATGGAATTTTAACGAGACATGCACATGTGAGCATGGATGCTCAAAGGAAGTGTTAAGAAACTCTGGGCTCGGCCCATAAGCCGGTTCATGTATGGACACCCCACCAAAATCCTAGTAGGGTCAGGAGACTATATACAGGAGGGGTCCCGATCAATGTAACACGATTATTGAAAAGCAATAAAGCGAAACCTGAAGTTCCATCATATCTAGGTGTTCAATTTACTGTTGTGTTCTTATATTCTTGTTTTGTTCTAGGTGTTCAATTTATAGGATAATTACTCGAACGCAAGTGATAATTACGCAACAAGTTCGAACACGCATCCACTGCTCTATCGGCAACGGCCCAACTACCAACAACCACCGTCATTCGACAAAACTGCCCGCCTTGCCAGGCCGTCTGCCCTTCTCTTACTCTCCATTTCCCCGCAGCGAGCAGCGGCATTGCCACGTCGCCGTGTACGGCTAACAACTTGCAGCCCACTCTGCCAAAAGCCTACTTCCCGTTGCCAGGTCCCCATCCCTCATGCAATCCCCGCTTCCTTCGGCCCATCCCTCATGGCCCGCCCTCCTTGGCCACTTCCCCCACGGCCTTCGCAGTTCGCACTCGAGCCTCGTCAGTTGCCACCGGCTGCTCGCTGGCTCGTCTAGTCCTGGATGCCCCAGGTCCCCAACGCCCGGACGGTCGCACCGCGCGCGCGGCTCGCCCGCTCTACTTTGCTCCCCACACATGCACCGTCCGGTCCGTCCCCCCGCGGCAAGCCGGCGACATCTCGCCGTTTCCCTTTCCCATCCGACGAGTGGACGACGAACGTATCGCGATTCACGAGCTCTCCGCGCCAAGGCCCATTAGCCAGATTTTTTTCTTAGTTACTGCTTCTTCTCTTCTCTCTCTCTCTCTCTTTTTGAGAGGGAAATGTTAGTTCTGCAGCTAGATGTTGCTTCGTTATAGTTCTTGATTTCTTGTCTAGATGGTGATTTGAGGAAACACTAGACACCACGAGTGATCAATTCAAAGCTATTGATTGTGTCATCAACAACACCAAGCTATAAGCCTATAATTGAGTACCAAAAACAATTGAACAGACTGGTTCTACAACAATAAACTCATTATAAATCGGAAAGAACAAAAACCAAACAACCACTCTATGAGCCCAGAAATTTGCCCCCATGTAGCTACAGAACCAACTATGGCCACTTCTGTTGCAAATTTATCTCATGCTTTCAAACTTCTATGGCGGCTTGCCTGGAAAGAACAAGTACATGGGCATGCTAGCTTGGGATGCATCGGGCTTCTCCTCTGTCGTACAATTACAATCTTAAAGTCATTTTCAACAATAGAAAAAACCTTACAACTTGCATTAGAAATGAAAGGAGCAATTAGATCGATATTAGGAGTTACCAATTGTCATGGCAATGGACCGGACCTTACAAGTTACAAGGAATAGCAACGCAAATGAGTTAAAATACACAAAACAAAAAGGCGCAAGCTCTTGTTTGATCTTATTTTGGCCAAAGTTGTAGTGTACAATGGATGAAATCACTGTCGTAGTTTATGAGTCTAGCTTTTGTCACCTCTGGAATATACAAGACTCTAGTCCATGTGGCACCAACAAAATGGAAACTAGCATCAAGATGATCAAAGAACAGTAAGGAGTTCCGCCTAAACAATCTTATCCTAGAAAGAAAACCTCCCAGCTTTCTACCACAATAAAGGTGCATATGCTCTCACTACAAAAGTAGGAGATAAAAGTCTAGATATACACAATCCCCTCACGTGTCTAAATACTTTCAGAATTCCGACAACTGAGTCAGATACTTCTGAGGAATTAGTTAGTCTGGAGCTCTCAGAAAATACCCTGCGCATAAGGGTTAATGAGACAGCGAGTGCTCGACAGCAACACGCCCCAAGGGAACAATGGTTTCTGAAAACTGAAAAGTAGACATTGGAGCCGAACATCCCCCCACACCCAAAATGTCTTCTTTTGTGCCAAAAGCTTATTCGATTCTTGTAGATGACGCGAGCTAGCTTATCTGTGGTTGGTCGGTTTATAGCTATCAAGAAATGGCCATAGCAAGAATCACGACCGATCGATCAACCACCGGCCTACCTCCCTTGGGAATACTCTAACCGAAGACATCCTCCAAATGGAGCACCAGAAACGAAAACGACCAAACATATGTTGCCACTGAGATAGGTCATAGGATAGACCGATCACCTAACATTATTGCTGACAAATGCATGTCAAATTACTCAATTTCATGACTGGAATTTTTAATAACCTAGTTATAGAATATAGACTGATGAAGTGATAATTGTACCAAGAATGGTTTAAAAAATATGTTTTCATAAATAAAAAATTGTAAGAAGTACAGCTGAACAGGAATATGATCGAGATAAGCTTACCTCAATGTCAAAATAAAATACCGGCTCTCGTGTGCCATGTAAGCACAAACTGAACTATCGGTCGGGAAACAATCCCAAATCATTCGTGCAATATATACTTGTGGAGGATGGTTAGAGGGAAAATGCGGCGAGTAGGACAACCACCCCCACCGGAAATGTAATCTGCAAGAGTGAACAAAAGCGAAAAAAGGGTTAGCTTCTAGTCTTCTAGTCAGGGAGGTGTTATTTGACAATCTCCTTTTCTTTAAACCAATTTTATAACTTCAAACAACATCAAAGCCATGGTCATGGTGATGTATAGTTATGGTCAAGAGCTCAAAGTGCTTGCACATTAGGTTCGCATCTTGGTAGTGGTAGGTTTTGTAAAGCTGCCATTTGAGATCAATCAGCAGAGAAAGAGAGAACTTTTTTGAATTTTCATTCAGACATAAAACTCTGAACTTTGTTACTTACCGTCGGCTTGGAAGAAGAGGAAAACGACGACGTCGTCGGCGACGGGCTGAACGAAGCCCCGTCCAACCCGATATTGTACACCGGCGTGCCGTTGGGGTAAAATAGCCCGTAGTTCTTCTCCGACGCCGGCCCGGGCTTCATGTCCTCGTTGAACAGCGCAAACACGAACACGTCGATGGGCACACCCGGCTTGAGCGGCGTCCCCTGGCCTGCCGCGATCCTCTTCATCAGGTTCCCGTTGTACGCGGCGGCGTTCTGCAAGGTGGCACCCACCTCGTCGGTGTCCCCCTTGGACGGCCACCCTGTCTCGGAGATTCTCACGCTGATGTCGGTGTGCCCCATGGCCTTCATGGCCGCGTACACGGCGTCGATCTGGGCGTAGAGCATGTTGTCATAGGTGAGGTTGGTGTTGGGGTCGCGCACGCCGGGGTTGGGCTCGAACAGCACGTACGGCAGCGACACGCTCCCGGGGCTCGCCTTGTAGGCGAAGAACGGGTATGCGTTGATCAGGAACGGAGAGCCGACCTCGGCGTGGAAGTTGAGCAGCGGCTGTATGTACTGCCCGATGTCCTCCCGGAACGCGCCGGCCGACGGCGGGTAGCTGCTGGCGAGTATGTTGACGGAGTGCGCCGTCGAGACGTTGACCTTGCCGCCGAGGCCGATGTTGACCAGCGCCTCGTGGACGGTCTGCATGGCGGGGAGGAGGCTCTGCATGGCGACCGTGTCCTTGCCGGAGAGCACCTCGTTGCCGACGATGACGCAGGTGATACGGGTGGCCGGGAGGAAGGGCTGCACGTGCTGCGCCACCCATGCGCGTGCCTTTCGGGCGTCGGTCATGTTGCTGAGGTCCTCGTTGCCGACGATGAACTCGACGCCCGTGCCGGCGAAGGCCGTGAGGACGGCCGGGTCGGCGTCGTAGAGCTTGACCCTGTTGACGTTGAGCGACTGGAGGAGGCCGGACACCTGCGTCGGGTGCGGGAGGTTGTTCGCAATCTGGCCGTAGTTGATGCCGAACTTGAGTGGCGCCGTCGCCGCCGATACAACGTCATTGGCTGCTGTCGGCGTCGGAGCGAGACGTACGTTCCAAAGAGAAGGTGAAAAATACTTAAATACTTAGAAATACAACCAAGCTATAGTGAAGAGCAACACACTAAATTGGTCGCGTGACTGTACAAAAAGGGTCATTAGTAAATTACCTAAGAGACATTCCATAGAAGATGTACATAAATATGTCTGTGACAGCAAGTATCTACTAAACAAATTATAGGAGAGATTTACATACATATGTTGGTCAGTGTTGGTTCAAAGACATTCATGTGTTTTGTTTTTCAGGTTTGCTAATATTTTCAGTTGCCTGAAATTTTTTTATTCATCAGTCACATATAATTGCACAATCTTAAGTTTAAAATTACAGTATTAAGTGATGTGCAATTTTAGCATAACTCTACTGTAACTTTTAGTTATACTTATTTTTGTACTCGTAGGATTTACCTACATTTACTTTTATCTAATTTAGAATTTTTTTTATCTTAACATAAAAACTTGTGGTATCTATTGGATCACAATCCTATAGCTAAGAAAGATAACTGATAAATAAAGAAATTTTAGTCACTTAAAGCATAGATTCTCCCTTTATTTTTTTTTTTTTGCCATGGGTCAGGGTTTCACTTGATTGAGAAATTTTTCATAATGCAATGTTGTGTGAAAGGCTCAAAGCTATTGGACTACAAGATTAACATTTTTGTCAAAATAAACGTAATTTAGTCGTCTTGTCACGTTTGTCAAAATAAACCAATTGGCCCCACATATCCCTTGCAATTATGTTACTTTATCCGGTCTCATACCAATTTTTTCTCTACTAGATCAAGGTTTTTTTTGGGAAATATCGCATCATCCAAACCAATCAAGGAAAAGAAAAGGTTGCTACAGTACCAACCCTTTCGATATTATTTTTTCCATTCCGTGTGATGCTAAATGAAAGCGTGCATGTTTATCATTTTAATAGTCATGGATGGACATCATGCTCCAAAGAGATCTCGAACCAATCGAGCCCCTACCGGGTTGACTATACGACGAGCCCTCCAGTGCTACATGTCCATGTTTTTACCTAGTCAGATGTTTTTACATAGTTCAGATGACAAAGATGAGCCAAATCAAATACATACTCCGCGGTATATATATAATTCCATCTCGAAGTACTCTCACGATGACCGTGCTTTTACAAGGCGAAGGCTCAAACGGTACATATTGTTTCATGCACATGTGCTAATGCTACACAAAAATTTGCATCCCCTTTAGTTGGTTGATTCTCTCTACGTACGTGTGAAATGTGCTAGTGGGTACGTAGGACTAGGGAGGTACACAAAAATTTCACCGTGCTATTGGTTGGTTCTCTTTAGTTGGTTATTTCTGTCCGGGTAAGAAAAACTATTGTGTGAATGTGCTGTTTAAATCATTGCGAGCTCAAATAATTAGCAACAGATTTGAAATATCTAAAGTTATAAAGTTAAAATTAGAAGAAGTTAAATGAGTTTCCCTGTCACATAAACTTGGCTTGTAATGCTCTTGGGTAGGAGGTCGTTTTCGACAAACAACTGCACAGGAAATAGTACCAAATGATACAGGCAACCAGAGGAAAATATCAAACAAATGTCAAATCAAATATGCATGATTTCAACGAGGGCTCGCAGCCTCACAGGATGACGTGGAAAGTATACTGTTTTCCCTGTCAAAGACACGTCGGACTAGAGGACTGAAATACGCTTAATTAATCTCTAATGTGTTGTTTTAATCCGTTTAAATGGGGAGAGAGAAAAGGATTGAATCAATTCAATCCATAGGAGATGTCGATTCTAAAAATAGTAATAATTAAAACCAGACTCTATATAGGAGTCGGTTCAAGGTATTAAACAACTCATATGAGTCAATTTATAAAAGAGATGATATTATTTTTTGTGGTTTTTTTTAATATAATATGAGTCCTAATTATTAGTAGGAATTAGATCAATACATCGCAAAAATCAAACTCAGTTCTTTGCATACTTACATGATACTTTTTTGAATCGACGTCGGTTCAATACACTGAAAATACTCTAAAACTATTGCTCCCGTTCACTGACAGCTGTTTTACATGATAGTATGACCTCATTTCTCCATGCCCAAATTTCTAAAAAAATCCCATAAATGCCCCTATTGAAGCTGCACTCAAAGCCCTTATTCCTCACTATTCTTCGCCAGTTCTCCCAACTGAAATGAGACGGAAAAAAAACAAAGAACACGAAAAGCCAATCTGTTTCAACGCATGGAGTTGGTTGATGAATCAATCAGATGATCCAAACCGACACACGCAGAATCTCGAGCAACCGGAAGGCGAAGGGTGTGTACATGTCCAAGGACCAGCTAACTAGGGACGTTCTGCTGCAACTGCAAAAGCTAGCTGCTATGCACGCATATATGCACGAAAGAAATAGAGAAAGAAACCAAAGGATCGGAGCTCTCTACCTACCTACCTGTGAGGAGGAGCGAGAGCAGGAGGCAGAGCAGAAGCAAGGAGAAGCGGGCGCAGAGCTCCATTCGCCCCTCGTCCCGTGTCGCCTCTCTCCTTCCCGTCTCCCTCTCTCTCTCTCTCCTTCAGTTCAGGGCGAAACGGAAGGGCGTCAGTTGCGTTGCGTCTGCATTAACTCGTGCGTTTCTCTCCTGTCATGGCCGGCTGGGTCGCCTACCTTTCCCTGCTCTTTATAGTACTACTAGTTGGCCAGTTGCAGCAACAGGCTATGCAGCTTAGTTTGCTGTGATCTGCTCTGCTACCCTCGGCCTTCCCAGGTCCAAACCGTGACAGACGGACAAAACCCATCCCTCTCCAAGATGACAACCCGTTACCGGTACCGCCCATAAATAGATACGACAACCAGACCACCACACAGTCTATACGACAAATAAGAGAGTATCTGTTTACTTTTCGCTTTCGTGGCTTACGGAGCTGAAGAAAACAGAGGTGCACAGGCGAGGATACAAAGTGATTTTTCAGCACAAATGGCAAAAAATGGACCTTTCGGGGAAGCCACGCATGTAAGTGACGGCAACGGAACGGTGAAAAACTGCTGCTGCTGTGAGTGTGCACGTCAACTTCAGCCTTGCTGGCCCGGCGGCACACAGCAGGCGACCGGTACTGGTCGCTGGCCAGAAATTAAATCCTCCACGTCAGCATGTCACACCATATGGAGAGCTCGAGAATGAAATCCTGGTCATATGGTCTCAAAAGAAGGGTTGATCGGCATCGAGTCTACCACCAAACCAAGACCAGGCGATTCTCCTCTTTCTCGATATTTTCCTCCCTTGCCTCAGGCAGAACTTCTCTTCTTCTGTTCAAAAGTTGATAAAGCACATCTGAGCATGTTCAACGGTCAACATGATGGGAGTTTAAACTGTTGTAAAAAAATACAGTATTAGCAAACATTCAAAATTGATTTTATCATAATTAACAGTAATTAAATCATAATTCCAACCGTATTTAAATGATAAAAATTAACATATACACATGTAAATTCTTTAAATCATTTAAACATAATAATATACTCAACACTTAAATCATGTTGACAATTAAAATCAGCGTAATGCTTATATTTAGATTGTTTGCTTTTAGATATCAGGCTGCTTAAGATAAATCTTGGCCTCCTCGTCACCATTATCTATACTCTTCACTAATTAAATACAACTACAAAAATCCAGATTCTGAGCCCTTAACAATGTTTTACTAAGATGTCAAACTATGATCTCATAAACAACAATATTTCATTCAGCTAACAGAGAGGTGATTTTGATTAACAGTGCAAGGAACTAACAGTGCTGAAAATCACATACTAAAGCATGAAAGCCTGTCGATTGACAGAGAATCAATCTCAGTTCAGTTGACACACAATGCAACCAAACCTTCTGAAGATAATATAGCCAAAAGCTAGAAATAGAATGACAACAGTAAACAACACAATTAGAGTTTAAATCTGAATTTACCATCAATTCAATTTCAGTATACAACAATTATCCTTATTAAGTATTTAAACCGAGTCTACAGTATCACTAAGCATTATCTCACAGTTGAATTTTCAACACAATTGAATCTTCTACTAGAACAACCCACAATGCCAAGTAATATGAACAAGAAAGCAACAATACTCATCGATGCAATGGTACTCAAAGCCACTGAGCAGAACCAGGCAAGGCACGTCAAATGGCGCTATTTCAGAAAACCAATTGCCTCGCTGTACCGCGAATACCAGGCAAGACACGTCAAATGGCACTATCCCAGAAAACCAATTGCCTCGCTGTGCCGCGAATACCAGACAAGGTTGATGAAGATACAATGTCACTCTTCGCAATTCGGGACATACTGAACAACAAAGCCGAGGTACAGGAAATACTGCACAAGAACCACTGAGATGCACCGGCCAAGTGCACCTGAGAGCACCAATTACCAGAAAAATGGTCTCTTTTTCCTCACCAAAGTCGAATCAGAGCCACCCGAGTTAGGACGCTAAGTTGCACCATCACTAATTTTCAGCACAAAAAAACCTACACAGGAGAGGCCGCAAGTGGGGAAACCGGCGGGATGCCTGGAGGGAGGTCATGATATCAACACCTACGGCACCGGTTCTCACACGGCGACGCGGGAGCTCCAAATGCTCCAAAAGCCGAAGATCAAAACGGAGAGGAAGAGGAATTACCAAAGTGGAAGAACTCACGAATTATTTTTCGAGCATTTTTCTGCCAAAAGAACCGAGGAAGCCCAAGCCAAGAAGAGGAGGGGGTGAACGAGGCCCTTGCGAGCGCTGCTGCACCGTGAGGCAAGGTTACAAAACCTTCTCTCTTGCTTCCTCCCATTGACAGGTGGGCCACCTTCTTTTCTTTTCTTCTCATTTTATTGTTTTCTCTAATTCAGAAATTATCAACATACCCTCAAAAAATCCAACAAAAACTTCAACTGTCGTATAGTAATATCGTCCGATTTGAGCTACGACTCCTGAATCCTGATTCACTTCAAGTTTAACAAAAACGGACGCTAGAGAATTTTCCTTGCTTGAAAGGAGCATGTACTACGTTGAACTACACAGGAGTAAAATTTGACTTTGCTTCAGCGGCATTCTAATGCTCAGTGGTAACTGAACAAACCAAATCCGGTGCGTAGAGTCAGTTTAGCCTGAATCACCGTGTTAGATAAACAGTTCAAATGCACTTAGTGAGGATTGCTAAGCTAAAGAACAATGAAATGGTGCAGAGGACAGACCATTAGCAAACCAATATCCTGCAGACATAAGATGCATCTGAAGTTCTAAAGCTGCCTTCTGAAAACTGAAAACAACAAGAATAGCAAAGGACAGAAAATGTTATACCATCTAGAGTTTCAGTTTCTGCGACGCAGCACTCTGAGTTTCAGACTTCAGGAAGCAAGCTATTAGCTATGCAAACAGTTCTGATTTCTGAACTTCAGATGCCACATTCATCTAGCAAAACAATATGTAAACAGACAAGCCAATAAAATTACTACTAGAAGCGGCCCACAAGTATAACATGAATTCATAACTTCCATAATGTGCCTTTGTTGGGATTGCTGCAATTTGAACAAATGCAGTTTGAATTGCTAAACCATATTACAGCAATTATTGTCACAACTCATATGCCATGGTAAAATCAAAAGACCAAACTGATGGCCAGAAGGAGATGCCAATCTCTAGATAACAATAACTAACCAAACAACGGATGTACTCTGAGACTTCAACAAATGTGCCGCAGAAGCGTATGTGAGCCAGCTAGTAGAGTTCTTCCTCCTTGTGGGTATGAATGACGCAATCCGCCTTTGGATACGAAATGCACGTCAGGACATATCCATCAGCCATCTGATTCTCATCAAGGAAGGAACCCTCCGACTGATCAACTTCTCCGGTTGACATCTTGCCCGCACATGTGGAGCATGATCCGGCACGGCACGAGAATGGCAGCTCCACCCCGGCATCTTCAGCGGCCTCAAGAATGTAGGTGTCTTCAGGGGCATCAAACTCGTGCTCTGTCCCGTCCGGGCCTACGAGCTTCACCTTGTGCACGGCCGTCACGGACACCCTGAACTTGTTGGAGATCCTTAAGCCTGACATATTTGATGTTAGCTTCTTGTAACCGATAAAGGAAGGGTTCTTGATCACCGGAGCAATGGCCCGGCAACTAGCCCCAGATTTAGGGAAACACGCTCTCGAAGCAGTGGCAGTTGACATCTTGCTGATCCTGGTAAACGAGACAAAATTAGATTACAGATACATACAAAATTAGATTACAGATACATGCAGATGGCATTTGGTAAAGCTAAACAAGAACAACAATTCTAGTATCTTGCAATTATAATTGGTTTCCTTGTAAACCAACTTGAAATCACTTGCCCCAATGTACACTAGTTCAAACTTAAGAGTTACAACCGCAAAACTGGGCATTATCCTCGTCAGATAAGTTCCAAAAAATGGTCAAGCTTTCTACAAAAGCTTGTTACTACGGGCAGAATCTACCGAACAGGGTCAGATCCAGCAAGCGCAAGGACTCGCCGCGACGCAGCACCAGGGGACGGAGCACGTCACATCAGGAAACAACAGGACAAGGCTGCGATCTGCGGCTACAAAAGATCTCGCCGCGACCGAGGGAACGAGCGGGATGCGCGCGCGTGATCAAGGAAGCGAGGAAGGTGGTGGATCGACGCGTACGTACCTCCTCCTTTTCCTTCCCGACGAGGCTGGATCGGGGTGCGGTGGGGCGCGGAGGCGGGGTTGGATCGGGGGGTGAGAGACACCTAGATGGGCGGAGCACACGCACGCACGGCGCCCTATTAATAGGGGAGCGTTTTGCTTTTGCTTGCCCGACTCCAACTGGCCCTGCCCTGGCCGCGACGCCTCTTCCTCGCCTTGGGCCGTGGGTCGCCTCGCCGCGGCTGGCTGCTCGGGCGAAAGGGCGCGGTGGAGTGTACCGAATTTTTTCGCCGAGACGAGCTGACGAAGGATTAGCTTAGTTTACGGCGTGATGGGGACATAGATCAAATTAGGGGGCGGCTGCGGAGCGGTGCGGTGCGGCGCGGCCCTTGGTAGGGCTCAGAGGCCGCTATTGGCAGGCACGGGCAGGTGGGCCCTCAGCCCCTGCTGACACCAGGAACCCACGTGCCGGTTAGGAGGTTGTAGCAAGATCGAATTCGATTTGGATGGCGGTTAAAAGTTAAAACAGTAATCACATCCGTATATTTTGAATCAGATTCGAATATGCTCGGATTTCAGTACGAATTTGATGTGTGCTGGATATGAGTTTGAGTCTGTATTTAATTGTTTCGGTCATATCCAGACATCCGCATAAATTGGTAGCTTCGCACATCAGCTCGAAAATAATAGCCCATACACTCACCATGGAATTTTGTACATCAGCTCGATAATAATAAGCCTTTACACTCACCGTGGAAGACAACTAACTATTGTGATATGTTAAATTAAGCTTAAATTTTAATATTTGACACTAAATTGAATAATTGCATCTAATCATTAGTGGTATTGGAACAAAAATTGGTGAGTAATTCTATTGAATTCTCATGTAAAAAGAAATAATTACATATTCGAATGTGCAAAACAAAACCATATTCAGGTAACGTCCTCATTTTTTAGGGCCATCAAACTCGCAGCATCTTAAGCAAGCTTTCGAATTACAATAAAAATCAAACTTTTATTACATAAAATTAAGACTTAACAACCAGTTTTAACACTGACACGGGCTTCCAAGCCCAAAGTTAATATATTACAAGACAAAAGAATTTCAAACCACAAGTACGCTTGAGCGCGGTCGAGACATAATAACAGTAATCATTGCCATCTGGGGTCTACCAAAATCCTACTCATTAAGATCCTCAGCATTTTCCCATGCTTCCTCTGTAGATGTTTTGCAGATTTTGCAAGAATGAGTACTACTATCGTACTCAACAAGCCACATGGAAGTCCTAATTAATTACATGCTAGGATTATCAAATGAATGATACAGTTTTACCATAACAGACATATGTGGATGCATTTTATATTTAAAGCAGTTTAACTTTAAAACAGTAAAACAATAGTAAATAATAACAACATGGGTTTCTCAACAATTGCAAATACCAACTAAATATCTCAAAAACTCTACTTATGCCTCAAGTGTGATTACACAGCTTCAATACCGGAAGCATGGTGTATTTGAATACCATTCATTATACTCTGCAGAGTTGCCCAACTTTACCAACAAGATACCCCGTGCTCATACTGTTAGGCAAAAAAATACGCAACACGTTAGCGTGCGACTAAGCTGAGATAACAAAGCTTTTTCACTGCTCAACCTTTTTAGTCTCTACCCGGTAGGTTCAGAATCCATACAGCCCTCGGGAGACCACTGGCCAACAGTGGACTTCGCACTCCGATGCTAACGAGACCATACCGTTGTGTAGTTCAGCGAGTGTCCTAACCGATCTACTCCTAACCCACCCCTATTCCGCATCTGTTCTATCATACAAGAACAATTGACATCCTGTGGATATTTAATTAGAAGAGCAGTGTACTAACCCAGTGAGTAATGAACACACATGTGGTTGAACGGTTTTCTGTGTTTGTTACTTTGGCACAGGGTTCTTGTTCTTACTTATCTCCAATGAGGAAATAGACCAACACCAACTCGTGGCTGTCCACCTGCTTGATCTCACCTTTGACTCACGTTTAACACAAGTCTATTGGGTTGTCCAACTTCCTGGTTTCAACCCTCAACTTTCCTCCAAAACCATTGGCAAAAAGCCAATACTGCTTTTCAGAATTTATCAATACATTTTGGTGACAAAGCTAAATATTTAGTCATTATTTTATGTAACCTAAACTTGTCAATGTGAATATGTCCTACAAATGTAGGTGGGCTTGTACGTGGGGTAATAGGATTATTCTAACCATCATGGAATTCAAAAGTATTATTTCAATATTTAAAGTAATTGATATAAATAATAATATAAAATACATAAAATGTTAGTTCAAAATGATCAAGGAATGGGCTGGGAACAGCATGCAAGTTAAAAAAAACTGAAAAAGAAACATAAAGTAAGGTGGTGTGGGAGGGTAGAAATTTATTTAGTGCTTCATTGGACTGAGCAGAGCGGAGAAATGGATTCTTGGGCTCAAAACGGATAAAATGGATATGCAATGTCGAATTAAGGTTTTGGGGATAAATAGTGCTGGATATGAATAGTACCATTTTTTGACTATTTATGGACAAAAATGGGTAGTGAACAGTAATTAGGGTTACTATTTTGATTTGTGAATAGTAATTAGTTTACTATGTTTATGAATAGTGGATGGTGATTAATGATGAACAGTAATTGACCGGCTCGTTTACTGTGGCAGCCCATGGCCCAAAAGCCAGGCCTTAAAGGCCCACCAGTTGGGCAGCCTAGAGCACGGAGGAGGTGGCGCGGGGATTCCATTTTAGGGGTTTGGAGGGACGGAGGAGGTGTGGAGGTGGGGCGGCGGCGGCAATGGTGCACGGTTGAAGCAGGGGAAGGAGGCGGCGGTGCTATGGCCAAGCTTCAGCCGGAGCAAGGGGCGTGAGAGCATCAGTGAGGTGAGGGGAGTTTAGAGAAGGTGTTGGTGGAGCTCGGGGTGGTCCGAGGCGCTCTGCCCACGGGAAATAGTGGTTGGCGCGGAGGAGGAGCTCGTCGTCAGCGAGCTAAGGGGCGAGGATGGGGTGGGAATGGTGAGGGAAAGCTTCGTGGTGGCGAGAGGAAGCTAGTGCCGGAGTGGGGAGGAAAGGTGGCAGCTAATTTCACCTGAGGCTCGTCGGGGAAGAAATGGAGGCGGTGGCGGTTCTTCAAAATTCGACCCACACCGGTGACGAAGGGGCAAGGGGAGGTGGTGTGGTTGGATATGAAGAGATGGCTTGCGCGGGGTGGCTTTTATAGCATGCAGAAGGCGGTGGAAGCAGGGAGGCGGTGTGACTGTGGCGGCGACATGGTTGGCCGAGCGCGGTTGGGCGGCGCCGGGAGAGGCAAGGTGGCGCGGCGAAGGTGGTAGAAGGTGCTGGTGGAGGTGAGGTGGTAGGCTGACGGAGGCGATGGCGTGGGGGAGATGACGTCGAGAGGAAGAAGAAGGGACAGGCGCCCAGGGAGAAAACCGTTTTCGGAGAGAGAGAGAGAAGCGGGATTCCGAAAAGGGAAAGCGTATTTTGGGTTGGAGTTTTCGAATTTCAACCAAAAGATCCAAAGTTTTTGAATTTTTCAAATTTTGGGATGTTTCAATTCACATCTACATTTTTAAGCCTGATTCGGATACAAATTTAGAAAGAGGAGGTCTTGTTATTCGGATTGCTAAAAAATCTAAATCACTTTCACAATTTATTGCATTCAATAATCAAATACTTTGGATAATTCATATTCCATTTAGTGTCAGTGACATGAAGTCATCTACCTTCATAAGGTCACAATTTATTGTATTCAATAATCGAATATTTTGGATAATCCATATTCATAAGTAGATGTAAATGCTTAAAAGGATAGTCGGGTGTGTTCACTTAGCAGCTACATGACTTACATCGTTTTTTTGCTTATCGCTGTAGGCCGGCCTGTACGGTAACGAAGATTTCACGGTCGTGAAAGCAGAAGGCACATCCATGTACAATGCATCAGATATTCCGATCCGAGTTATTCGAGTTAAGCAGGCAAACTTCAATAACCAGGTAGGGACAGTTACAAACTTACTATACAATGAATCAATTCGATTCAAGTGCACCTTCCTTTCGCAAGAATATATTAACAGGAGACGCCACCGTGGAAATCTACAGACAAATTTAGCCATCTCTGTTGATTATTGCCAGTATCATGAACAAATTCAATGACATCATGTGGCAGTCTTGAACCAAAAATGTGGATTAGCAGAAAAATCACCACACACAGCGATGCTGGGACAAGCTACTGACGAGCAACCACAGCTATCAACTGCACAAAAACGTTGGCAAACCTGTCTTCATCGCATGGCAATCTAAAGCGTACGATCAGGGTGCTTCAAATCATATGGATCCTTCTTCATAAGGAACTATGACACAGATTGATTGGTACAGTGCAACATGGTGATTGATACATACATAATTGGGACCAAAACTGGATACTGATCGCAGTCACCTGACATGCAAAGCCAGCAAGCCTGCAACATGTGCAAAATAATCTCAGATGAAGTGAAGACCGATACATCTTATGAAAAATATTATCCTGGTTTGAAGCAGGTAATGAACTTCTGTCACCAACTTATGTAAATATGATTCAAGGCATAATATACGTGATCAGTAACAAATAGCTAAACATGATAGATCAAGAATCTCATGGATGGTTTGGGCTGATCTTCTGTATTGTCTTAATTCAAATAATATTGGCCGATCTTCTCTGTTGTCTTAATTCAAATAAAGCAGCAAAAAACATATGAAAAGTGAATGTCAGAGATATCCAAGAGTTGGTACTCTCCAGTTTCCAAGTCTGTTATTGTGATCAATGCAAAGTATTTGTGATGGAACATAATGGATACAACGAAAACACCAATAGAATACATAAACTACAAAAACCACAAATTCCATTCCTATTTTTTCAGGTATTCAAACTGTCAAACATAGCGTGCTTACTGTTCACTTGAACTAAATATCTGTTTGTTCCAAAGGGATATGGTCAATCATCATACTTAAATGCTTAAAAAGATGAACCATGGCGGTATGGCACAAAGAAACTCACCGAGGACAGCAAGTGCAATTAGTAGTGCTGTTACTAAACGAACTTGAGGATGATTGTAATGCGTAGAACATTCAGATCTACTTAATCTCCTCTTGACAAGCTCAGGCCATAAATACATAGCCTGCAGGAAGTAACAACAGAAGGTCATTACAGGGGAAATTAATAGACAGCAAGATTCTTCAAAGAACTATCAGCCCGAAATAGTGAATAGATTGCGACATGTAAACAATCAGAAAAATAAAGAAAATGGTAACATACCCTTCCAGATGTAGCTAGATTGAACGAAGGTAATATATTTCCATTTCTCACACTATCCGTCACTTCTCCATCTTTCCTCCTCTTTGTAAAGCTCTCACGGCCTCTCTTTGTAAACCATAAGTTTCTCATAAAACTACGGTACTGCCTGCTCAGTTTGCTCTTGTAATGATGGCTCCTACCAACCGAATCATCAGCATCCAAACTACACATACTGCTACCGTTATGATCCCCTTCACATGCACTTTCTCCACATGAACATTGGAGTTTGGCTGCTCCTTCCAAATCTTTTCCTGAATATCTGAGTTCACATGTTGTATATTCTTGGGCAGGATGGTAGCCATTCACTGTAGGTGCATTGTCGAACTTAAGCTCAATAATTTCATCTGTATCAGTGGAATAATATACACGAGTACCATTATTGTTGCTACCAGAAAGAAAAGACGCCAACCCATCTCCATCCTGTTCACTGGAGTAAGAATATTTCGGAGTTCTATTGAAATCTGTCCTAAGACTCTCCAAACTTTCTTCCACCCGAGAAATTTGCTCCGCTATAGCTCTAATGAATTGCCTAAATTTTAAAATAGCATTTTCCCTTGAATTTGACTTATCAGAGAATGCAGCTGCATTCACCTCCCTCTCAAATTGCTCCAACTGCCAGTGTTAGGAGAATAAAGGCCTTAGAAAAAAAAAATACAGAAGCAAACAGATAACCCAAAAACATGGATACATGGATACAAGGAAAGCTCGATTGTTTCAACCTGCCACTTGGTTGTTCCGAGAGCAGTAATCACATCTCTCTCATACTGTATCGGTGCATGAATCTTTGCATCTGATGTATCATCCTGTATAAGTTTCCTTTCATGCAAGAACAAGCGGTAGACACCCTCCATCCTGTACACCAACCCAAAATTACATCCTACGAGTACATTCAGCAAGCAGCACAGCACAACACACATTCTTTGCAGTATTAACTATTAAGACCTCTTAATACCGTGCAAGCTTAAACACAATATAATTTTGAGGCAGCATTCAATAAGCAATACTTTACTATGATAAAACTACTAATTTTCAGATATTATGATTTGATGGCTGCACAGCATGGTGCATTTCTGTACTTACATTCCTGCTATAACTTCTTCCTACCAGACAAGGGGCATATTTATATGTACTGATTGTAGGATCACCAGCTGCTCTCACATTAACCAGAAGAGAAAAAACATAGAAATTCCTAGATTAATAGAGAGAAAAATAAAATTCCTATAATTTACCGTGTTAATTGGGAGAAAAAGACACCATCTTTAACCATTAATGTCTTTAGACCGGTGTAATACACAGTATTTGCATGACAGTGAACAAAAAGTATATAGAGAAAGAAGTGCTTAGATTTGGACTGTAGCATGTGGAGATGCATTGGCTACTAGATAAGTACCTTCGTTCCTTTATTTTTCTCATGAAAAAAAGGCTTCATATAAAAATTTATGACCTGCATGCAACATCGTGTGGAGGGATAAAGCCTAATCCGATTAGGGAACAACTTTTGATGGCCTAGCTCTGTGATCAATGCCTTTGTGTTCATTGAAAGCTCGTATATATTATTGGTACAACTTAAAAGTTTTTTTTAAATCTAGAATGCATGGTGTTTAAGGTTTACATTTCTAACCTGATTCAGATTTATACAGCTTAATTTTCAATCTCTACAATGATTAAGACACAATTTTTTTATCCTAATTTGATTTCATCAGTTGATATGCTCAATAATTTTTATTCGTAGTCCTTAACTAGTCTTATGTTTTTTTTTTGGAAAAAAATCATTCACAACCGGGTGTCGATTTATGCAGCCTAAGCTCTCAATTCCTAATTTGATTTAGATTTACATATCTCGAAATTTTCAAATCCTAATTAAATTATAATTTGACCGATTGTTAACAATAAAAAAACATTATTCAACTTCTGTAGCCATGAGGGGGCCGATAGCTAGTTTGTACCACAATAGCAAAGTGCAAAACTAGTTTTTCTATAAGGTAAGCTATGTTCAAATACGAAACTCACACCAAAACCTAATTAATTGAAATGATACTATTTAGCTAGACATAAGCTATAGCAACCTGCTAGAATTATGCTAAGCACTTGCACGGGCATCCACAGAAAGACAGTCATAGATTCATGCCCGCAAGGCGTCCTCAAGGAATGAATGCCAAAATTACAACCTTTTACCCAACCAAACTGCAATTTTCCCAGAATTTCTCATCGAAGACAGCCACGAGACTTTCAAGCCCGCAAGGCGTCCTCAAGGAATGAATGCCAAAATTACAACCTTTTACCCAACGAAACTGCAATTTTCCCAGAATTTCTCATCGAAGACAGCCACGTGACTTTGGGCGACGAAACGGTCTCCGCCATTCACCTGCAACTTCGGGTCTAGCTTCTTTGTCGAAAATGCCAATCCCCACAGAATTTACATGAACAGAAGAAACTACACCGAAAGATTCCCGAGCTCCAGAACTGGCACCACATATTCACGTGAAACAAGCACCGAATTCTCCACAATGCGCAACAAATCTCGCGATATTTCAAAACCAAACTAGGCGCAAAATTCTAGTAGGCAACGGATCGAGAGAGAAACGGGACGAGCAAAAGCCCGACGAACCTGTCGGCGGAGTCCTGCACGCACTCGGCGCCGGGGAAGAGCGGATCCGACTCCCACCGCCCGAAGCCCTCCGCCATCGAGCGGGATCCGATCCGCGGCGCCAATCGCCCGAGCAGATTCAAATCCGCAAAAGGGAAGAAGAAGAAGACGAACAACGCACGTGCTAGAGCGCGAGGGGAAAATACGTTGTTTTGGAGCGGGGGAATTTTCGGTTGGTGCCTTCCTTGTTCTGGACTAGTTTCCGTTGTGTTCCTCCCCTTTCCTCTTTCGGGTTTGGTGGTTCATGTCTGGTGCTTCTGGGTGGAGTACTTTGCAGATGAGTACCTGCTATAGTTCAAAATTGTCTTTTCAGGCTTTGGCATCGTCAATTAATTGTGTGCATGCTCAATTAATTGTACTACTTCTGGGTGGAGTACTTTGCAGATGAGTCCCTGCTATAGTTCAAAATTGTCTTTTCAGGCTTTGGCATCGTCAATTAATTGTGTGCATGCTCAATTAATTGTACTACTTCCGCAAGGTTTAGTATACTTTTATAAAATGTCACGTATTGTTGTGAAAGTATTTTTATGATAAATATAACAATATCATTTAATACGATACATCTAAGTATTTATAAAATAATTATTGATCAAAGTTTGACTAATCCAAATTAACGGTGCCAAGTAAATAAAAACAGTGGGAGTACGTGTGATGTGTGTACGTGGTTAGCTAGTTGCAGCATAGAATAGGTAGCTATCTGTGTCATGTGATCCAGGGTTTAAGAGTTGAGAAAGACAACGACGGGAGCTAGAGGTGGGAGTCAATCTGTGCTGTTCCGGCATGGACAGCCGCTGATGAGGTCCAACACGGTACGAAGGAACACGGGGCCACCGTCAGGCCATGCCAGCACGGGCATGACACGCGCCGCCTGTAGCTCGGCCGCATTCGCCGCCGCGGGGTTGCCCACCTCGACCGCCACCACCTTCTTGTTGCCGTGACACCGCCCCTAGGGCTGCCTCCTTCTTATCGCCACTGCCGGGGTCTCCTCCTTCTCGCTGCCTCCTTGCCACCGGCGCCACGGATGGGGAACAGGGATTGGGGATTGGAGATTGGAGAGGGCCGGAGCCGAGTTGGGTTTGGGGAGGGTGGAAGGCGGTGGCGTGTGGAGGGTGGTGCCGGCTTGGGCTGAGGAGGGGAGGAGAGGTAGGTGAAGGGGGATTGGGGAAGAAGAAGATAGAGCGAGACACAGGAGGAGTGCGAGGATTTGGAAGAAAAGAAAGAAAGTAAAGGAGAAAAAAGAAAAGGAAAGGAAGGAAAAGAAAAGAAAAGGAAAAAGAAGAAAATAAAAGAAAAGGGGGAGAAGAAAATAAAATAAAAAGGGAAAGAAAAGAAAACGGTGTGGTATCGTTCACCTTCATGCGTTCTAGATCAGCGTTGTTCCAATTGAGAAAAAATTATCAGGTCAATTTTATCAAACTAGCGAGAACTTTATCATTGGAGGTTCGATCTAATCTTTTATGGCACTTGTAAGGATAGTTGAGATTTTTTTAGAGGAATATGGTTGAAATTCTTGTGAGCTTCATCTTTGTTGATCGGATGGATGTCTTGTGTATGACGAATAACACTAGTTGTGAGATATTATTTGCCTCTTGAACATTACCAAGATCACAATTGAATTCTGCAAGTAGTTGTTTACTAGAGATAAAAAGAATAATTTTTTGCAAGCAACATGTACAATTTTGATATATTAATTTTTTTTTTTTGTGAAACCACAAGTTATTTATTTGCATGCATTCCCAGTGCTTCTGTTGTATATTTTGCAGCGAGTAGTTGATTTGAGATCAAGTACTTTACTAACTGATCATGCTTGCATAATTGTTGAGGGATGTATCTCCGTAACATTGTAAGTTTGTAACTACTAACTACTCTTTTGCACTGTATTTTCCCTAGCCATTATATATAGAGAAAGAATGTTTGTTTTATATGAATCTTTAACTTTGGTGTCCATGCATATAATTGAGTGCTCAAACTCCAATTACTTTAAACCACACTTTTAATCAAATGGGAAGTTCTGGAAGGCAGCATCTCCCTCACTTCTAATCAAATTACTTTAAACCATACTTCTAATCAAATTACTTTAAACCATACTACTAATGAAATTTGCACCCTAACTATTTAAATAGTGATGACACACTAATTACTTATGGTTAATCACTAATTCTCACGAGTCATGCTCTGAAAAGTGAGAACAGGGTTCACGAGGTGGTTTATTGAATAAAAAAAGTGAGAATGGTATAACAGTTAACCTCGCATGCAAAGGACCCAGGTCTCATAGGATTATTTTCCATCAGACCAGTACGAATAGTGGGGGTCACCTTTACACATCGCCCTTTAATTTACTGACCCAAGCAATTAACTAGCACACGAGAGCATTTGACTTGCATGAATGAAACGGCAAGCAAACAACTTGTAACATCATTTGATCTACAATTCATTTAGAAACAACATTAGACACAACATTCTCAATGCATAGTATCTATTGGAGGGTCCAAACAATAAATATTATTCTCTCTTTCCTCTCTACCACACACTTTCTCTCTCTTTCTCCCTCACGACCTCACTTCATGTAGTACTTTTATGGTGCCTACTACATTGCTTTCGATAGTTATCGGTATTTTGTATACTAACAAATTTAGTCGTTATACACTACAGGGTTTTGATGTGAAAGTCATTGGCGTTAATCAGACATGTGAAGTCACAAAGGTTAATGCTCTTCATTTGGACGATCACAACTACTACTTATAGCTTTTCACCAAATTCATTACCTAATTTTGCATCCTGCTTCTCATGGAGGTCAAATAGCAAAATCCACTGGATTGTTGGCCACTGGAAACTACCCTGGTGTCGTAGGTTTTGCAAAAGCTAAAGGCCCAACAACCAAGATTGTAATACATAGGGTACAGATCTTTACATTTCCAAACAATTTATGAAACCTATGTTTAAAAAGTTTCAACATTACCTCTTCAATTCATTTGCTAGTGCTTTATTTTGCAATTGATTTGAGTTTATGATTGTTTGTCCTCAATTAGTGCGCAAATAGTAGTCACTGATGTAGTGATGTGTTCCAACTTTCCCTCATTCCCCCGCCTCCACCTCTATACCTCCCCACCGCCCCTGGCGCTCGATGCCCCACCTCCACCTCTCTGCCTCCCCAGCGCCCCACGGCCTCCCCGCCGCTCGGCCTCCTCGCCTCACCTCTCTACCCTCACTTCCTCTCCCTCGTGGCGGCCGGATCTGCGAGGCCACGAGGTGGATAGCGGTGTCCACGAGCCGATGAAGAAGATGACGACAACGACAACTGGCCTTCGTGGCCGGGCGCGGGGGGATGCTGAAACTTTCCATCTGATTTCATTTGAATGCATTATAAGACAAGAATGATGCTCAATATACGTTAGAACTAAGATATCAAATCCTGATCCATTGCAGTAGACTGCTGAGAAAAAAGAGGGTTACACATTGATAAGACACGGTTCAGATCTGCTCTAATGCTATCACCTAAATTAAGCTTGCAACAAAAGAAGAAAAAAAAGGAAGGAACTTAAGCCGTGTCAAACTACTGGAGTATTCAGCCTCTGGGAAACCCTGAACGCCCTTTCCTCTGTAGGAACTCCGGAATCTGTAACTTTGGACCTTCCTCCTGGGAAGACGAAGAAAACCAACTATTGTGACCACGGTTGGTATCACCTCCAGCCTGAGCATGCAGAACTTACATTAGAATACATATCAGAAATTTACAGAGAGTAGGCAAACGACGCAAGAGGATGTACCTGCACCAATCGGCCTACACCTTCCTCCTGGCGTTTGAATCCAGTCGCAATCAAAGTTATGCTCACCTGAACGGAGAAATCATGTTATTGACGTGTGCAATGCCATATATATTTACCAGTGTGGTTTCAAATGACCTTTCTATTTAAAACATGGTTCACATGACCAAAGTAGTAGTTTTTATCTGGGTGAGAAAGAAGTTGTGATGTGCAAAATCATGTTAACCACAAGGAAAAAACAATGTGATTTGTTTACTTACCTGACCAGTATATGATGGGTCTATAACAGAGCCAAAAATCAGATTTGCACCAGGATCAACAAGATCATATATTACTTCAGCTGCTGCATTCACCTAAACAAAAGGATGATCAGTGGGGTTCACTTCAAATGTAATTAAAGAAGTCATCTGGCAATTTACTAATTTAGTGATGTTCCTCCATTTAGATGGTCAGCAGCTCAGTGCAGACTCAAAGTTACAGAGGCCTAAGGCCTAATTTGAAAATGGAGCCTTCTAAGTTAACTTAGCTGCTGTAGTTAGCCAGTACAAGTGCATTTTCTTAGCCCTTGCTTGTTATGTTTTTCATGATCTAATTCTAAACTAGCATGAATAACTTGTACAAGCAGCTCTATCTAACTAAAGATCATGTATCTGATACCTCTGTCAAGGTTAGATCATTCCCGCCAGTGATATTCCATACAATCCCTGTTGCTCTTTCAATACCAATATCAAGTAGAGGAGACTGTATGGCACTGAGTGCAGCATCTCTGGCTCGTGTCTTACCTGCAAACACGCCAACATGATATCTGTATAAAAGACTGCAGAAATCTGACAAGGTCTAATACACCTTTAGAAGTGTCATATAAATAATAAAAGTGGAACTTGTGGTTAGTAAAATAATTTTCAACGAATAAAATCAAGAAAATGCAATAATAACGCAAGAGATTCAAACTACATTCCACTTATTTTAATAGCACAATATGCTTGGGAATTTCATAACAAACATTATATGAATGCAAGGAAGTATGGATATGCATGTAGCTATTTGATGCCAAACAAAGATGGTTATATGAAATTTAACCTGTTGCTGTTCCAATGCCCATCAAGGATGAACCTGCATCGGACATAATTGATCGAACGTCAGCAAAGTCAACGTTGACCAAACCTGGAACCTGCAAGCAAAAGAGGATAGCAGTCAATCACCTGTTTAGCTGCATAGATCACATACTCACATATATTGAGAAAGGCATAGGCTAAAAATGTTTAAACTTTCAGACTCATGACTTGGCATTGCAAATGGCATGGCAAACAGACAACCAGTGAATGTTGTGCAAAAAGGATTACTAGAAGGAATCAAGGAACTAAGTGCATTAGTCAACAATGGCGTTATAATTTTATTTTGTTGTAGGTAACTTCATAGGGATAATGGTCAAAATGAAGATAATAATGTTGTGGTTTTTTTTATATATTTAGAAGAGTGTAGATATGTTGACTTGCACTAAAGCACATATAAGCCATGTGTGCATCAAGAAAGAAGAAGGAAACAGTGACAAAAAAAAGGAACCCACAACATGGTGAAGGAGAAGGAAAAGGTCACCACTATAGCATAATTTATATCAAACAATTCAAGACTCAAGAGGGTTTGTTAATCCATAGTTGCATGATTGTATAAACTGTAAACCAAACTGTGGTTTTTTTAATGACATCACACACACCATTTCGTCAAAATCATTCTCGACAAATGGAAAATAGCTAACATAAGGTCTTGCATATTCTCTTACAGTGATGATATCTGAGATTCCACGAACACCTTGCCGAAGAATATCATCTGCCAAATTGAATGCTTCTGTCACAGGAGTATTTGGAGAAACAGCAGTCAGTAACTTGTCATTCGGGATTACTATCAGTGTATCAACATTGCTTCCCAAGGATGCAATTCCTTCTTGTGCCTGAAGTGCCCTCCTTCTTCCCTCAAATGAAAATGGGGTTGTCACAATTCCGACAGTTAAAATACCCATGGACTTCGCAATCCCTGCTATAACGGGCGCCCCACCAGTGCCTGTCCCCCCTCCCATTCCAGCCTGCAAATTGATATTAAAGGATCAAACTCAAGCATATTGTGCTCCTTTCAATCAAAGAACAGGAATGATGTATTTGGGTATATGGAATTGTAAATTATAACCTAACATATCTATCTAGGATATTATGACTCTCTAGATGTGCTAAATCTATAATAAATGCCAAGAGAACTAGAGAAGTATGTCATTCTTCATCAATTAAGCAACAGAAAAGAGCAGAATTTGCATGAGCAGCATGGACTTACCGTCACAAAAACCATATCAGCACCAGAGACTGCCTGTTCTATCAACTCCTGGCTTTCCTTGGCTGCATTCATGCCGATTTCTGGGTTCCCACCAGCACCAAGACCTCGTGTCAGTTCCTGGCCAATCTGTAACTTGTTTTCCGGATCAACGGGTGATATCCGCATAGCCTGAAAATCAGTATTCACAACCCAAAATTCCACCCCCTTCATGGAGCTCTCAATCATCCTGTTCACTGCATTGGAGCCACCACCTCCAACACCAATGACTTTAATCCTGGGCTCATTGTAGCGGTACGTGACAGGAGGGTCTGCCAATCTTTCAGCTGCTTTGTCTATACCCTTCTCCTTGCTCGGGGCAGCAATTGCACCATTCTCCTCTCCATAAAGCACTGAGATCTCAGGCTGGAGGTCATACAAGGTATCCTCAATGCGAGGTCATACAAGGTATCCTCAATGCGTCGTGGCCCAAGTTGATGCGAGTTTGCAGAGCATTCAAATCGACTAGGACGAGAAGAACGACAAGAAAACCACTTCTTTGTCTGGAAATGTGTTGAATTGGTACCAAGAACTATTTTCCCAACATTGTTCTGCGAAATGCCTAACGGGCGTTTGCAATTGGAAGCTGTGGGAAAGACTAGCTGCGTTGACATCCTCTATCCTGACCCAGGATATGGCCAGCGCTTGTGAATGTGGTAACCAATCCAATGCGTTAAGAAGAAGTACTCGCTGAAGAGTTCACGCCTCAAAACTAGCCAAAACTCTGGAAACTGGATTCCATTGCCGGATAGACATAGAAGATATCACCAAAAGTAAAATTAAGACAGATAATATAAGCAAAAATGCACCATGAAATTACCTGCTAAATCTCCGTTTCTTGGGGTTGGGGTGGTGAGGGCTGCTAAATCTCCGTTTCTTGGGGTTGGGGTGGTGAGGGTTTCTTCTTGCTGGGGATTTGACGAGGGGCTGTTGCTCTACGCCAAGCATACACTGGGAAATGGAATCAAGAGACGTCGGCAAGGGGAGCGGAGAGGCGAGGTAAGTGGGGGCGGCTCTCGCGGAGGCCGGAGCAGTCGGCGACGGGGTTAAGGTTTGGTTTATTAAACCTTGGTGGGTGCGAGTTCGCCGGTTCGCCCTGCTTTGTGGGGAAGAAGGTCAGGGCATTTTCGGAAATTCGTTCGTGTGCTCTCTTTAATCTTTGGCAACTTTTCTTTTCTATTTTTTTTAACCTCTCTCAGCTTTGTAACAGGGATAGCAATCTTGTCATTAATCCGCCAGCAAAAATTCAAATAGAGATAGTGACCGCGGGCACGTTCACAAAGGCAAAACTTTATCTATCGGGCAAACAGGCGGACATAGGGAGCTCCACCCGTGCCTGTTATAACCAATTACCTGTTAACTTTAACTGACAAGTGGGTCCTTAGTTAGAAAATCTAGACATCCACCCCCACCGACCGCTCCATATCATATCTGCCCACTCGGTTGTACCCAATTCCAGACTTCGTCACCCACTCTATCTTCCCTCTTTTGGTATTTCCCGCCTGAGTTCCTCCGCTCTCTCTCGTTGTCTTGCAGCTTGCTCGCAGGTCGTAGTGCCATCATCCTCCTCTGTCGCCAGTGGCTAGCTAGCTCAAATGCTCAATCCTGACTGCCTCCTCTCGGTGTCAGATTCCACCCATCAGCTACCTCCTCCTAGATCTCTCATCGACGGGCGGCCGAAGCACGCTTGCCCCTGTCGGCTCCCTCATCTCACTTCGCTCTCTACTCCCCTCCCCCCTCGGCTCCGTAGATGATGAGAAAAAAAGAGTCCAAAGGCCCAAGATGTACTTGTTCTTTTTTGTTTTAATGTTGTTTCGCGTCTTGTTCGACCTTAGATTCCATGCTCTTTTTTTCTTGTGTCTGTAATCACAATTAGTAAGTAAGCAAGTGTAGACTTTGGTTTTCTACTTCCCTGTGCATTATAGGCCGAAGGTTTGTATGATTGCCCCCTTAATCTGGAAAAAGATATATGATTTATGTTCAATTTTAGTATATGTTCAACATAGATATGTGATTTATGTTAAACTCTCGAGTCTAGACAGTTTTGGATATGGAGGATCCCTATCCGTGCCCGTACTTCCGCGAACTCTACTAGAGGTGGTAGTTAGATCAATTTCTACTGTGATATAGCTTATTCTACATTTTTATCTGCTCAAACCAAACGCAACCTAAAAGTTATTTTCACGTACACACACCTCTCTATCGGGACCCTGGGTATGCAACCCCGAGACCCTCTGTGCATTCCGAGCTAGTCTCAGGTCAGTAGCCAGCTCACACAGTTGCAACAACGATGTTATCATATCCATACAACAAAGAGACTAATGAAGCAGACAAAGTAATATTAATTAGCAACAAAAATGACCTTATAGTCAAGTCTTACAAAGATTGCCACACAGGGCTTATCAACAATAGATAACTTGCAGAGGAAACCAAAATATCTCGTGGAGGCCAATCGACATGCCTACAGGCAATCGAGTGAAGGACGCATCCTAGTTCGCGTAGTCTTCAAAGTAATATTCCTCGTAGAACTCAGTGTTCTCTGGTTCTTCTGCGGGGACTGATCAACAAGTGGCGTATAGGCGTGAGTACATAAAGTACTAAGCAAGTCGTAGAAAAATGTATACAAATAGTATTCATGCAAGGCTTGAACAATGATAACTTTATGTTTAATTTGCAGAAAGTAGTATTGACATTAAATACATTAAGTAGATTGTAAAGCATTGTTTAAAAGATTAATACATAAGTAATAAGGTTCTTTGAAACAACTAGTGAACACCTGGTTCACTTCCCAACCATTCCATCCAAACCATTCCAATATTTTTTTATATGAAAATCTATCTCTTGTGTGAAATCACCAGACATTGTCCATAACCGGAGACACGGCTATTCGAATAGTTTTTCACACTCTGCAGAAGTTGTACAGCTTGACCCACAAGAGATAGTCGCTTGATACAATGCACGTTTCCTTAGACGTGTAAATCAAGTGGAGACTATCACAAGCCTTTTACAAAGCTCCGTTTTGACTCGGTTCTGCTCGTTAAGGATTTGCCACCCTGGCTCCCTCTTGCACCGCTCATCAATCAAAACAGAACCGACTCAAAACATTACTAATTATTCAGCCAGGTCCATCCCATAAATGGACTTGTGGTTGCATGGTATGGCCCAGATCAATGATCCACAAAGTTAAGTCTTTAGAGACTACTTAGGTGAGGCAACCTCATCTCAAGGTGCTTCCTGCACCCCCTTTACTGTACGACCACTCACCCGAGTATAAATTATTTTTGGTTCAAATAGACAAAATGACAACCCTTTCCATGGTACAACATCTTTTAACAACAGTGGCTGCACCACAATTCCATCTTTCATTAAGTCAAGTTTAAATATTTAAGCGTGTGATCATGAATCCCATCGAATAGCTAAAGCATGGCTAAGCATAAGACGCACCCATATTGGTATTATAATAATGTCCAATTAAGATTACCCAATCTTATGGTGTCTAGGGACTTATGTCATTCAAGGGAACATGTCGATAGCAATTATCTAAGGTGGCATAATGGTAATTGGATATTTAACTATTCCTGAAAGTATTTTGATATTACTAGCCATGCATGTTGATATAAAATAATATAATTTTATAAAAATGGGTATGAGGTGATCAAAGGTCTACGACTTGCCTTCGTTGAAGAGTTGAGACGCTTCGGTCGACGGGTCCAAGAATTCTTCTGAAACGCCGAAATCTATACGTGCAAAAAGAACCAAATAAATAAAATAATACCAAATAAAATCCAAAAATTACAAAACTATAACCAAATGAAATTTACTGATTTTAGATGAATATATAAATTTTAATCACTCAAATCGGAGTTCGGATGAAGAAGATATAGCATTTGGAAGTTTGAAAACACATAAAATGCTGAAAAATGATGAGAGCCACGTGGGCTGCCATGTAAGCAGAGGGGGGTGATGAGGCGCTGAGGTGGCGCTAACAAAGCGCCATGTGGGGCTACCACGTCAGCACCGAAGCGGTGGCGCGCACAGACCGAGGGTCGTTGGCGAACGGCAGTGACCCAGTCGGCGGCGAGGACACCGGCGTGAAGAGGGAGGCGCGGCGAACATGATGCTCACTGTTTCATTGATGGGAAACCATGGAAGGCCGGTGGTGAGGAGGAAGAAGCGGCGCGGGTGAAGGCGGCGGTGGTGCTCCGGTGGAGATCCGATGACGAGGAGGTGCGCACGGGGTGGCCTGTGTTCTTGCGATTCTGGAGGTGGGGTCGACGGCGCTGGAGGAGGCGTGGCGGCGGTGCTAGAGGCGGTGGCGTGAAGCTCGGCCGGCGACGAAGAACTTGAAGCACGGGGTGGAGGGAACGTGATAGAGAGGGGGAACTGGGGGAAAAGCAAGAGGAGCTCACGGTGCTCCCCTTAAATAGTCTCAGGCAAGGCCCTGAGGGGGAAAACCGAGCACGGAGCGGCGGTGGGTTTCTCGACAGGCTTGCGTGCTCCAAGGATTCCGTGCGCAGAAGAAGGGAGATGACAGATGGAATGGGGTCGGCGGAAGGCGCGGAGGTCAACACTAACAGTTTCTTGGAGAATCGACGACGGATTTGTGGGATTGGACGGGGAAGAGTCAGCGACAAAGGCGGCAACCGACGGACACAGCAGAAGGACCGGCGAAAGAAGAGAAACATGGCGAGGGGGAGGCTGACGGGTGTGCCACCCCTGTCAGCGAGAAGAGAGGAAGGAGGCGCGCGGCTGGGCTGCGCGAGCGGAACGGGTCGGGGAGGCTGGGTTGCAGGGAGAAAGAGAGTGGGCCGGGAGAGGAAAGAACAATAACGACCCGAGAAATTTGGCCTGGAACAATAAATGGGGTTTTTTTAAAGATTTTTGAATTCAAAAAAATACGACCAATCAAAAGGGTTTTTTTAGAAAATAGCAAATAAAGTCAAAAAAATTCTAGAAAAATACAAAGAAATTTCTTGAATTATTTGGAACTTAATAAAAATATTTTCAACTTTAATTTGTCTTTTTAATTTTGTAAATAAAATATTTACTTTTGGGTAATTGGAAAATCCTTTTTAAATTCCAGAAAATCCAAGAAAAAGATTAAAACAATATTTGGACTTTAAATACCAGAATACCAAATTAAAATAAATTTGAATTAATTAGAGTTTGATTAATTCATATTAAATTATTTTTATTTTCTAAAATTCTGAGTTAAACTTTAGCAATAAAATCAAATGGTTATTTTTATTTTCAAAAATTTTCAAGAACCCTGGAAATTAGGATGTTACAAACGTACTCCCCTTAAGGGAATCTTGACCCCGAGATTCAGGCTGACTAGAGAATAGGTAGGGAAACTCGGCCTTCAGGTCCTTTTCACGCTCCTAGGCGGCTCCTCTTCGGTGTGATTGCTTCACTTGAACTTTGCATAAATGAATAATCTTGCTCCTCATCACCCGTTCTGCCACTTCCAAAATCTTAATGGGATGCTCCTTGTAGGTGAGATCTTCCTGCAGGTCCACTGCTTCTAAAGGCATTTGCTCCTCTGGCACACACAAACACTTCTTCAGTTGTGACACATGGAAGACGTCATGCACATCTGACAGCTGAGGTGGGAGCTCCAACTTGTAAGGAACTTCTCCTCTTCTGGCAAGAATTGGAAAGGGTCCGATGTATCGAGGTTCGAGGTTCGAGCTTCCCGCTTACTCTGAAGCGACACACTCCTTTGAGAGGTGAGACCTTCAGGTACACATGATCTCCAGGTGCAAAAGCTAAATCTCGACGACGGTTATCAGCATAGCTTTTCTGTTTGATCTTTGGTGGTTCCTCTAATGCTCTTGTTTCCAGCTTTTCTGACACTATGTCCAGGGAATTTGAGATGAGTATGATGGAAGAGCTTAAGGAGGAAAATCTGGTTTGATCTAAAGGCTTGGTAAGAATATCTGCCAATTGAGCTTCGGACTCTACGAAGTGCAACACAATTTCACTCCAATAGCTATGATAAAGCTATGAAGATCAATATACCAGTACAGCGGAAGACTAGTATTGAATTCAATTAAATCCCCTAAGCAAAATAACAAAATCAACTAAGATTGCAAACTCACAGCACAGGCGGTCTGACCGTTGAACCCAACCGGTCGGACCGATTGCCGGGCGGTCTGACCGGCGTTATGCTGGCGGTCGGACCGCTCCAAAATCGGCCTGACCGGTGATGACGGGTGGTCCGACCGCCGACTCGAACCGATCGCAACAAGAAAATCGGCCGATGACGGTTGCAATTAGATGAAACTTTTGATTCTCAACTCCAATCTTTATGAAACTTTGCACACACCTTCTATATGCTATTGAGGACCTATTCCAATTGAATATTAGGACAATTCTTGGAACGATCTTGAGCAATTGCCAATTGATTAACAGAAGGTCTAAAACCGGGCAAGAACGAAAACTTGATCCTAATGCTTGTTCGTGAGAGATTGATGATCAAGATGATGCTAGATAGATTCACACATATCACAGCAAGCTAATTCACGTGAAAGAATCAATCACAAACTCGCGGATCAAAGAAAGCCCTAAAAACACGAAATTGAAAGCAAGCAAATTATCAATCATAGTATCCTGTTTCTTAATCAGTTTAGCTTGCTTATGCAATTTTTGTTCAGCAAGCACCAAAGCCCTTTTCATGTCAGGAAGTGAAGGGCATACCTCATCGGGATCACTAAAAGGATCCTCATTTGTTGGAGGAGTCATTTGTCGTGGTACATTCTTAGCTATGAAGCACATGCACGTGAAATCACGTGCCTTCTTCTTGCCACGGGAGTCACTCTTGTCGTCCTCCGCCTCCGAGTCCACATCATCCATGCTCACATCCTCTAGAGCTTCAAGGACTCGGCTGACAAACTTGCGATAGTTTGTCTTCTTGTGCTTAGCATCTCTCGCTTGAGGATGCCTATGTGACTCCTTCTCCTCCTTGCCCTTCAGCTTGGGGCATCTAGAGCGAATGTGATTGGCTCACCACATTCAAAGCATGTGATAGGTCCACTTCTCCTCCTATTTCTCACATTGTTATGCGCTCGTGAATTTGGTGAATAGGAGGGCTAAATCATCTTGGTAGTCTCTCCGGTTGCTCATCGCTCAAAGAATGCAAGCGAGACAAAGAAAAGCGGATGAGCTAACATCAAAAGAATCATAATATCTACCCTTAGATTGGTGGACCACTAAAGCCATCGAATCTGTCATGGGGAGGCGAGATAAAATCAATCTCATGCGTCTTCAACCTAGAGTAAAGCTTATCCATGGTAAGCTCACTCATGTGATGTTGTCATTGATGATGATCTTCATCCCCAGACCTTCACATCCAAAGCACCCAAAAGTGGCGTGCATTTTGATTCGAGAAAGACAAGATCAACAGTGGAGATCATGAAGAATTTTAGAAAATCTCCCCACAGTTCATCTAAAGATTCACGGGCCTTTGCTCGATCTTAGAGTATGCTTTCTTGGTGGTTCTGTCTCACTTCCTTGATCGCGGTGGACCCCTCGTGATAATCACAAAGTGTCAGCCAGATCTCATGAGCGGACAACAAATGAGCAACACGCTCAAACTCGGACCGACTAAGACCTTGAATCAAGAAATTTCGAGCCTGTGTTGTTCTCCACATACAGGTGATCAAATTGTCATCGGTAGGCCACGACATAAGGGTTTTTCACCTTAAGCCAAATTGCGTGCCCTTGAGCCTCGATGTAGGCCTCCATTTGGGCCTTCCAATAAGCAAAATTAACTCCATCAAAAATATGTGGCCTGATTGAATATCTGTCAGTCGCCATGGCTCCAAAGACCGGTTAAGATCTATGCGAAGAGCCAGCCGGCTCGATACCACTTGTAGGACCGTAAAGCGACTAGGGGTGAATAGGCGCTTTCTCAACTTTCTTGCCTAAATCAAAATCAACACGAACTTTACTCCTTTAGCTATGAAATCTAAGAAGACCAGTAAGCGCACAGTGGAAGCCTTGTGCTGAATTTGATAACCCCGACAACCACACGACACAAAAGTGGAGACTTAAACTCAAAGGGCGGATCTGAGCACAGCGGTCCGACCGGCTACCAAGGTGGTCGGCCAAGCGGTCAACGGCCAGTCGGACCGGCTACTAACTGGCGGTCGGACCGGTGGATATCGGTTCGACTCGGCAGTACTAGCGGGCTGAAAAGCGAGCGGTCGGACCGCCGTTATAAAATCGGTCAGACCGGTTCAGTCTAGTACTGAAAATTCAAGCCCAAATCTAAAACGAAATTTGATCCAACTTTTGATTCAACCAATGAAACTTGACCAAATTTCGAGCACACCTCCCTAATGATATTAGAGACTTATTTCTAGCGATGATCCTTGGATCCACTTGTGAATCGATCTCTCAAGGATTTACCAAAGAAGTGCACAAACCCTAGAAATATGAAAATCTTTGATTCAAGACTTGCTTGTGGGAGTTGATGGTCTAGATGATTCTAGGAGTATTCCCACACATCAAAACAAGACAAAATGGGTCAAGAGACCAAGCTTAAATACTTGAATCAAGGAAGCACCAAATTCATCCAAAAGAGAGAAGAACACAAAGGGAGACAAATGATCTCTCAAGTAAACTTCACAAGATTGATTGATCTCACAAGATGCTTACAAAGCCACTCCAACAAGGAGGACAAGAGCTCACCAAGGAGCAACCACAATCTCTCCCTCTCTTCCTCTCCAAACTCTAATCCTAGAAAAAGGCTAAGGAAAACCAAATGAATGCCTCAAGGGGTTTTACATCCCCACTTCTCTATTTATAGGAGAGGCCTAGGGTTTCACTATTGGGACCCACTCACACATGGGACCCACACACACATAACCATTGAAGCAATCGCCTGCTTCACCACGTGTAGGTTGATCAGCGGTTCTCATCACGTCGCCAAGACTCTCTTGTCCGAATCCCATCGGAACCTTCAAGAGACTCGCACCGACTTCCACACCGCTGATCCAACGGTATTGCATCTTAGAACTACCGTTCGATCCATCTTGCCCATTCTGCACCATGCTTGAGTCACACGACCTCACCCGGTATCCATGATCGTTCTGGACCTCAGCTCTCCAAGCTTAGTCCCGATCCACCTCACCGTTGACGTCGCAGACCTGCAAGCCACCTGCACAGCAATAGACAACCAAATCGTTTTCGGGAACAAGTTCTTCACAACTTGACCCACGTTAGTTCCACAATACAATATGCAACAATAAAGCATTGATAACCAAACATAAACCACTATCAAAACACATCAATGCAAACTTGGCTACCCTCCAAGTCATCGCCGGTCTGACCGCCCCACAAGATCGGTCCGACCGATTTCAAGCCGGTCGGACCGATCCCACAACGGCGGTCGGACCGCCGAAAAGACTTAGCAAAATTCGGCTTGAAAATCCGAAACCTTGGAATTTTCAACTCGATAGAACTTTTGTAGGAGCTCCAAAATGATCGACCACATCGGAGACTCCTCACTGCCTACACAACCTATTTTGGCTTAGCTCCAAAAGCCACTTTTAGGTCGGTAGGTCCAGGCCAAGCAACCACGGCCGGTCCGACCTCTCCACAAGCGGTGCGTAGCCCCACACCACCAGGTCGGACCCTTTGTGGTGCGGCAGTAACAAACCCGAAAACACGAGATTTTGCAAACCAACAAAGCCATTGCCAATTGACTCATCATCCCGAGATCGTGCACATATCCTCACGATATCCACACATCCACCCCCACCCACCGCTCCACTCGTCACCCACTCTATCTTCCCTATTTTGGTATTTCCCGCCCGAGTTCCTCCGCTCTCTCTCGTTGTCTTGCAGCTTGGTCGCAGGTCGTAGTGCCATTATCCTCCTCTGTCGCTAGTGGCTAGCTAGCTCAAATGCTCAATCCTCACCGCCTCCTCTCGGTGTCAGATTCCACCCATCAGCTACCTCCTCCTAGATCTCTCATCGACGGGCGACCGAAGCACGCTTGCCCCTGTCGACTCCCTCATCTCACTTCGCTCTCTACTCCCCTCCCCCCTCGGCTCCGTAGATGATGAGAAAAAAAGAGTCCAAAGGCCCAAGATGTTCTTTTTTGTTTTAATGTTGTTTCGTGTCTTGTTCGACCTTAGATTCCATGCTTTTTTTCTTGTGTCTGTAATCACAAATAGTAAGTAAGCACGTGTAGACTTTGGTTTTCTACTTCCCTGTGCATTATAGGCCGAAGGTTTGTATGATTGCCCCCTTAATCTGGAATAAGATATATGATTTATGTTCAATTTTAGTATATGTTCAACATAGATATGTGATTTATGTTAAACTCTCGAGTCTAGATAGTTTTGTATATGGAGGATCCCTATCCGTGCCCATACTTCCGCGAACTCTAGTAGAGGTGGTAGTTAGATCGATTTCTACTGTGATATAGCTTATTCTACAATTTTATCTGCTCAAACCAAACGCAACCTAAAAGTTATTTTCACGTACACATACCTCTCTATCGGGACCCTGGGTATGCAACCCCGAGACCCTCTGTGCATTCCGAGCTAGTCCCAGGTCAGTAGATAGCTCACACAGTTGCAACAACGATGTTATCATATCCATAAAACAAAGAGACTAATAAAGCAGACAAAGTAATATTAATTAGCAGCAAAAATGACCTTATAGTCAAGTCTTACAAAGATTGCCACACAGGGCTTATCAACAATAGATAACTTGCAGAGGAAACCAAAATATCTCGTGGAGGCCAATCGACATGCCTACAGGCAATCGAGTGAAGGACGCATCCTAGTTCGCGTAGTATTCAAAGTAATATTCCTCGTAGAACTCAGTGTTCTCTGGTTCTTCTGCGGGGACTGATCGACAAGTGGCGTATAGGCGTGAGTACATAAAGTACTCAGCAAGTCGTAGGAAAATGTATACAAATAGTATTCATGCAAGGCTTGAACAATGATAACTTTATGTTTAATTTGTAGAAAGTAGTATTGACATTAAATACATTAAGTAGATTGTAAAGCATTGTTTAAAAGATTAATACATAAGTAATAAGGTTCTTTGAAACAACTAGTGAACACCTGGTCCACTTCCCAACCATTCCATCCAAACCATTCCAATATTTTTTTATATGAAAATCTATCTCTTGTGTGAAATCACCAGACATTGTCCATAACCGGGGACACGGCTATTCGAATAGTTTTTCACACTCTGCAGAAGTTGTACAGCTTGACCCACAAGAGATAGTCGCTTGATACAATGCACGTTTCCTTAGACGTGTAAATCAAGTGGAGACTATCACAAGCCTTTTACAAAGCTCCGTTTTGACTCGATTCTGCTCATTAAGGATTTGCCACCCTGGCCCCCTCTTGCGCCGCTCATCAATCAAAACAGAACCGACTCAAAATATTACTAATTATTCAACCAGGTCCATCCCATAAATGGACTTGTGGTTGCATGGTATGGCCCAGATCAATGACCCACAAAGTTAAGTCTTTAGAGACTACATAGGTGAGGCAACCTCATCTCAAGGTGCTTCCTGCACCCCCTTTACTGTACGACCACTCACCCGAGTATAAATTATTTTTGGTTCAAATAGACAAAATGACAACCCTTTCCATGGTACAACATCTTTTAACAACAGTGGTGGCGCCACAATTCTATCTTTCATTAAGTCAAGTTTAAATATTTAAGCGTGTGATCATGAATCCCATCGAATAGCTAAAGCATGGCTAAGCATAAGACGCACCCATATTGGTATTATAATAATGTCCAACTAAGATTACCCAATCTTATGGTGTCTAGGGACTTTTGTCATTCAAGGGAACATGTCGATAGCAATTATCTAAGGTGGCATAATGGCAATTGGGTATTTAACTATTCCTGAAAGTATTTTGATATTACTAGCCATGCATGTTGTTATAAAATAATATAATTTTATAAAATGGGTATGAGATAATCAAAGGTCTACGACTTGCCTTCGTTGAAGAGTTGAGATGCTTCGGTCGACGGGTCCAAGAATTCTTACGAAGCAGCAAAAATCATGCGTGCAAAAAGAACCAAATAAATAAAATAATACCAAATAAAATCCAAAAATTACAAAACTATAACCAAATGAAATTTACTGATTTTAGATGAATATAGAAATTTTAATCACTCAAATCGGAGTTCGGATGAAGAAGATATAGCATTTGGAAGTTTGAAAACACATAAAATGCTGAAAAATGATGAGAGCCACGTGAGTCGCCACGTAAAGTAGAGGGTGATGAGCGCTGAGGTGGCGCTAACAAAGCGCCATGTGGGGCTGCCACGTCGGCCCAAAGCGCCAGCGCGCCTGATCGAGGGTCGTTAGCGAACAGCGATGACCCGATCGGCCGAGGACACCGGCGTGAAGAGGAGGCGCGTGACGTGATGCTCACTGTTTCATTGATGGGAAACCACGAGAAGGCCAGTGGTGAGGAGGAAGAAGCGGCGGCGGGTGAAGGCGGCGGTGGCGCTCCGGTGGAGATCCGATGATGAGGAGGTGCGCACGGGTGGCTTTGTGTTCTTGCGATCTCGGAGGTGGGGTCGGCGGCCTGGAGGAGGCGCGGCGGCGGTGCTAGAGGCGGCGTGAAGCTGGCCGACAGCGAAGAACTTGAAGCACGGGGTGGAGGGAACGTGATAGAGAGGGGGAACTCGGGGAAAAGCAAGAGGAGCTCACGGTGCTCCCCTTAAATAGGCTCGAGCAAGGCCACGAGGGGAAAGCGAGCACGGAGGCGTGGCCAGGTTTCTCGGCGAACTGCGTGCTCAAGGATTCCGTGCACAGAAGAAGGGAGATGACAGATGGAATGGGGTCGGCGGAAAGCGCGGAGGTCAACGCTAAGAGTTTCTTGGAGAATCGACGACGGATTTGTGGGATTGGACGGGGCAGAGTCGTGACAAAGCGACAGCAAGCGGACACAATGAAGGGCCGTGAAAGAAGAGAAACATGGCGAGGGAGGTGTGGGTGTGCCACCTGTCGTCAGGAGAAGAGAGGAAGGAGGCGCTTTGGGCTCTGTGACAGAGCCAGTCGGGAGGCTGGGTTGCGGGGAGAAAGAGAGTGGGCCGGGAGAGGAAAGAACAATAACAACCCGAGAAATTTGGCCTGGAACAGTAAATAGGGTTTTAAAAGATTTTCGAGTTTCAAAAAATACGACCAATCAAAAGGGGTTTTCAGAAAATAGCAAATAAAGTCAAAAAAATTCTAGAAAAATACATAGAAATTTCTTGAATTATTTGGAACTTAATAAAAATATTTTCAACTTTAATTTGTCTTTTAATTTTGCAAATAAAATATTTACTTTTGGGTAATTGGAAGATCCTTTTTAAATTCTAGAAAATCCAAGAAAAAGCTTAAAACAATATTTTGACTTTAAATACCAGAATACCAAATTAAACTAAATTTGAATTAATTAGAGTTTGATTAATTTATATTAATTTATTTTTATTTTTCTAAAATTCTGAGTTAAGCTTTAATAATAAAATCAAATGGTTATTTTTATTTTCGAAAATTTTCAAGAACCCTGGAAATTAGGATGTTACAAACATACTCCCCTTAAGGCAATCTCGACCCCGAAATTCAGGCTGACTAGAGAATAGGTAGGGAAACTCGGCCTTCAGGTTCTTTTCACGCTCCCGGTGGCTTTTCTTAGATTTTCTCTTATTAACCGAACTTGATCTTCGGCCTCCTTCAGGATTTCTGGTCCAAGTACTTGTCCTTCGCCCATTTTAGTCCAATACAAGGGTGTTCGCACTTTCTTTCGTAAAGAGCTTCAAACAGGGACATCTGGAGACTTGACTTATAAATATTGTTGTATGAAAACTCTGCATAAGGTAGCTTGATCCCAACTGGTCTGGTTTGCTAGAGCGCAAGATCTCAGCGTATCCTTAGGATTTGATTTACTCTTTCTGTTTGTCCATCTGTCTGCGGATGGTAGGCTGTACTGAAATTCAGATTAGTGCCTAGAACGCTATGCAGCTTCTGCCAAAATCTTGAGGTGAACTGGGATCCTCGATCCTTGCACCCGATAGGACGATTAGTGATCTCTCAAGTCCCGTTAGCTATGATGAAATCCATCTCGCTATGGACTGCCTCTTTCCAATACTCGTCATCGGGTAATGCATGAGCCTTTGAAAGAGTATTTGGCATATGATCCATGAGATATACAATAAAGTCTTCGCTAAAGGTTTTCTTAACCCTTTGTCGTTTGCTCATGCGAGGAGCTTCTTCGACGAAATTGTTATCTTCCTCAGGATTATCACAAACTAGTGGTATATCACTCATTGGTTCAGAGATGGTGGTAGGTTTAAATTACTATTATTCATAGTTTGATTATCCTCAGTTCGAGAATTATTGCTGCAGTTCTCATATGATAAATATCCTAAAAAAATAAAGCATCTCTGGACTCCAATATTGTGTTAACAATAATATCAAGAGTTTCTGATTTTACTACTAAAAATCTATAGGCCGTGATATTATGAGCATATCCCAATAAGAGACAATCGACTGCTTTAGGTCCAAGCTTTCTCTTCTTCTGCAATGATATATTGACTTTTGCCAAACACCCCCAAGTTCGCAGAAAATTGATATTGGGTTTTCTCCTCTTCCATCCCTCATACGAAGTAATTTTGCACTTTTTAGTGATTATTCTGTTTAGAAAAAAATTTGTTGTCAGAATAGCTTCCCCCCACCATTTCTTAGGCATATCGACACTCTCCAACATGGCATTCACCAAGTCTGTTAGTATCCAATTTTTCCTCTTAGCCCCACCGTTTGATTGGGGTAAGTATGGTGGTGTAACTTCATGGGCTAATCCATGTTTAGAACAGAATTGGGAGAATTCATGAGAGATATACTCTCCTCCACGATCAAACTTTAGTCTTTTAATTTTCTTTTCTAGTTGGTTCTCAACTTTGGCCTTATAAATTTTAAAGTAATTTAAAGCTTCATCTTTTATTTTCAATAGATACACATAACAATATCGTTATGCATCGTCAATAAGAGTTAGAAAATATATTTTACCTCCTTTGGTCAACAATCCATTCATATCACACAAGTCAGAATGGACACGATCTAAAGGTGCCAAGTTATTTTCCTCCTGTAACCCCTTAAAAAGTTTTCGAGGTGTTTTGCTTTCACATAAATTTGGCACTTTGATTCTTTGATAATTTCACATTTGAAATTAAATATAATATGGACATTCTAGCAATATTATCAAAACCAATATGACATGAAACGAGAATGTCATATATTGACATCATATTTATTCAAACCAGATGCAACATTCAGACTATGACAATATTCTAAAGTACTTACACAGAACAAGCCTCCGCTCTCATAGGCTTTACCAATAAAATTACCAAACTTAGATAATACAACTTTATTTGACTCAAATACTAACTTATAACCGTCCCTGCATAGGAGAGAACCACTAACGAGGTTCTTGTTTAATGTTGGTGCATACTGCATGTTCTTCAAGTGGATAATATTTCATGAAGTAAGCACCAGATTCATCGTGCCAACACCAAGAACAGAAGCATGCAACCTGTTCCCCATTAGGACGGAGGAAGCCCCGGCTGCCTGATAAGAAGAAAACAAGGAAATATCAGAATATAGGTGAACATTAGCTCCAGTATCAACCCACCAATCAGTGGATTGACATGCTAAAAACCATACCCTCCTGTTGAGGTCTCGCCTATGATCACGTTGACGGCCTTTCTCTTTGGTTGTACACTGTCGGGACCAAAAATACAATTCTGGACCCTCTGTGTATTCTGCACTAGTCCAGGATCACGCTAGTGCACACAGTGTCAACATAAGTGAATATCGATCCACACAACACGAATTGATATATAAATGAGTAATTTGAATAACAAATAACTGTTGTGACCTTAAGGTTGGGTTTTACATTTATTAAGCCATGCAGGGCTGATAATAAGTAAATAGCAACAGCGGAATAGAAATAAACTTCAGCGGAATCCCATCAATTCACCACAAGCAACTGACTGGTGATGAACCTCAGAGCTCCTGATTTTGCCCGAGCTTTCGATGAGAAGATAAATTCGGTAGAAGTCGCTCAACTATCACGATCCTAGCTACAAACTCGCAAGACCCGAAACCACGCAAATCACTGAACTGCTCTACAAGTCGTTATCAACCATGCACGAATACCCGGGTGACCTGATCACGAAGATTAATTCCTGCATACACCGAAGAAGCACGCAAGAACAAGGTAAAACGCAACCTGGATTGCCAATATATGATTGAGTTCAAAAGGTGGGATTCCACAGAGGTCCTTTACGGTTGGTCTAGTCGACACATGCGAAGAACGAGAGTTTTCACAATGGAGAAACTAATCAAACGAAATCCAATGAAACTAGAGGGGTGCGACCTCCTTATATAGGGAAGTGGAAGCCGCACATAACTAACAAAATATGGGGTGATACTAAGCATGGCACTGTTCATGGAGGGGTTACTATTCATGTGAACTGTATGGGCTCCTTTGGGATGCTGGCTAGTGTATGGGCCAATTCCAGTACGATTACAAAGCCCAAATTGGCCAAAATAGGTGATATAGCACCTTATTTTGATGATTACAAAGTCTACAGAAGGAATTTGGAGGTGAGGTGGATCCGTTGGAGAGGTCTCGAAATAAGCTTTCCAACAAGCCCAAGAACACATGAATCGAACTCCGTTTGCAAAAGTTATGTGCGTTTAAAGTCGGTGCTGTCTCCGGAGGCCGAATTGGATTCCAAAACGTGTCCAGCTCGAATTCTTGCTTAGCTTGGACAAAAAGTGATGTGATGCTGCATAAATATACATTTTCATCATTAGGTTGCATCATATAGTTCATATAATATAATATAAACATAGCTCACCTGATAATCCAAGTGAAGCGTACGAGCTCTTGTAATTGGAACAGCGAGCATAGCAAATGTGGTTATATCCATAGGGGTTATGTCCTCATCAACTGGGATCAAAACCCTAATGATCAACACCTTCGTAGAACTCCTCCTCAAATGCAGGCGAAGACTCCTCCACTTCTGTTGATTGTTTGAAGCAAGTATGAATACACAATTGTACTCGCAAGTCATACCATATAATGCAATTTATAGATGATGGCTTATTCCAAAGGAATGACTTCTGTGGTTCTTTTGCAGAAATGCAACATTTGCAATTGAATACAAATAATAGATTGAAAACATAATTCAAAACAAGTAAACAATATAGATTAAAAGTTGGTTTTCACAAAGGACACACAATCTAAACAAGTTATTCACACAGTTACATGACTTAGATCACACAGCCCCATTCCCAAGGTTTTATGAAAATCTACCCATCGTGTGAAATCCCCGAGTATGTTCATGACCACGGACGCGGCTATTCGAATAGATTTAACACTCTGCAGAGGTTGTACACTTTACCCACAAGATACAATCAGTGTAGCTAGGCACTGACTATAACCAAGCCTTTCAGAAACTTCATCTCAAACATTGACACTCCCGATGTGCTTTAAAGTCGTCCAACCGATATACACAGCGTTTGGTACAACATACACTGTTGGACAGGGATGCGGCGAATCGTCCCGCGATATGATAAACACACCTCCAGCCCCATCACACAGCTTAACCTACAACCTGAGTTGTCAATGGCAAGATTCCATAACCTACTAAGTTAGGCCCGTCCCATATCAGGCATGTGGTTGTACAACAAGACTCAGTTCAATGGCGCACAAAGTTAAGTCCTTAATTGACCAAGGCAAGACTCCCAATTTCTAACTGTCACACAGACAAATATTCACATTCACACAGTTTTCCACTATCACAAATAATCCACCACTTGCCTCTGTCTAAATCTTTTCCCACCCTGTGTAACATCCCAACTTTTGGCATTTGAAAGTTTTTTATCTAGTTGCTAGTTGAAAATCTCACCATCTGCATTTTATTTGAATTTAAATTAAAAGCTTAATATAGACTTTCATGACAAAATGATTTAATGTGCTTAATCCCAACATCATCAATGGCCAAACTTATTTTATTTGAATTCAATATGCTTGGATATATTTTCTAGTATTTTCTGGAATTTTTCCAAAGTCATTTGCTATTTTCTATTTTCTATTTGCATTTTCTGGAGTTTCTAAAAAGAAAAATCAAATTTAATTCTTCGGAACAGTGTTGGGCCGAAGCCCAACACTCCTACGCGCTAGCCCATCTCCCCGCTCGCCCGCGCCCTCGTCCCTTGGATGTGCGACGCGTGCCCTCGTTTCGATCGGACGCTCGCGCTCAACCCCACCTTCCTCCGTTGGATGTTTGCCGCGTGGCCTCGCCCGCTGATCTCGCTCACTCGCTCGCCCGCGCCTTGCTGCCACTGCCAGGTGGGACCGCCACAGGGTCGTCGTCTCCGTGCCTTTCTTCTTCCTCGCGCCCGCGCCTTCGCCCGACATTTCCGAAGCTTCAAGCTCCGTCCGACAAACGCGTATCCGTTGCGGATTCTTCGCGCCGACTTTACCAAAACAAATCCCGAGTTATCCCGTACCTATTTCTGTTGGAATCAAACCCGAATTCGGCAGATATCACAGAGAATCAGGGATTTCAAAATCGCGATCGTTTCGGACTCCAATTGGGGGTTTCCAATTACGACGTTCCCCGAGCCTATAAATACCCCTAAGCATCGCCTAGTCCTCCGCAACCCAGAGCCGCCACCCTCGTCTCCCCGATCGCCCTAGCGCCGCCGCAATCCAAGATTTAGGGTTTTCGGCCGAGCTTCTTCTCCGGCGAATTGCACCGCCGTCGTTGTCGCCCTTGCCCCACCGACCGCACCACCGTGATCAGTAAGGTCCCAGCTACCTCGTGCGCCCCTCCTCGTCGCCGGAGCATCGCCGGAGCACACTTCCGACAAAACCCGAAGCTCCACCGCCGCTTCTTCCTCGCCGTCGGTTGCCACCGTCGTTGCCAACCGCTGGTAAGAGCACCAGCAGGTGCGCAATAACACGGGGAAGCTCCTAGTAACCTTCGCCGCCGATGACTCGCCGCCAAACGCCGGTGACCATCGGGTCCCGAGCGCCGCCGCCGCCGTCGTCGTCCAGCTCAGCGCCAGCATCAGCCTCGGTGCTGGTGTGGCAACCGCGTGGCGCCAAATCAGCGCCAGCACACGCGTGCATGGCCAGTCCACCGCGTCAACTCTCCCGAGGCTCGGTGAACCCAGTTCACCGTGAGCCCAGTCACTGACATGTCAGATTTCTTTTAAATCTATTTTTTCTTGAAATTCTCGGCTGACGCAAGCATTGCGCAATAGTTCGATTTTCCTTTATAAAAATAATTCGGGAAATTCATTAAAAATCCAAATTAGGGTTTTATTTGATTTCCAATCTTCCAAAGCCTATAACTTTTGCATCCGACCTCCGATTGAGCCCATTCAAATTTGTAAATTTATATAAAATCATGATCTATTTAATGGTGAATTTTATTTGATTTTTGGAGTTTGTTTTGCCTCTATTATTTATTTATTTTTGTTTCTTTTGTCTCGTTTACGAGTAGACATCGATACTTTGGGAAATTTTGGAGAAGAAGGAGCACCTCAAGATCAAGATCAGTACCTAGACCTATTCCAAGGCAAGTTATACCTTTGATCATGTTGCACCCAGTTTTTAAATTACTTTGATTTAAATTAATATATTTTATTTCAAGTATTTATTTAAAAACTTTTGGGATAGTTATTAGTCCAATTTGTTATATCCACCTTGTCTATTGTATACCATGATCTTTTGTCACCCTAGGTTGGTTCATTACTAGTTGGTATTATCGTAGCACCAATGTGGGTTGGTTAGATATGAGTAGATTGCTTAGCCATACCACGAGTCACCATTTCATGTGAGGTGCAATTATAAACTTGACTAAGTGATTATGAAACTGTGTGATGAAACTGTATGTGCTGTGTGCTATTACTCATTGACGACATGTGTTGCACTTAATCAACATGGTGGAAAAAGATTTAGATTGAGGCAAGTGGTGGATCTGTGTGAATGGTGGACCTGTGTGCTTTAAACTTTGTGATTTGGGTAAAACTGGAAGTCTTGCCTTGGTCAATTAAGGGCTTAACTTTATGCGCCATTGAACTGGACCTTACTGTACGACCACATGCCTAGTATGGGCTGGGCCTGACTTAGTAAGTTATGGAGTCTTGACTTTGACAACTCAGGTTGTATTTTAAGCTGTGTGATGGGCTGGAGGTGTGATATGTCACATCGCGGGACGGTTCGCTGCATCCCTGTCCAACGATGTGTGTATCGGTTGGCGAGCAAGAAAGCACATCGGGAGTGTCATTGTTTGAGATGAAGTTTCTGAAAGGTTTTGTTGTGACCAACTCTGATCCGGTTGATTACATCATGTGGGTAAAGTGTACAACCTCTGCAGAGTGTTAAACCAATCTATTCGAATAGCCGCGTCCTCGGTTATGGACATGCTCGAGAATTTCATACGAGGGGTAGATTTTCATAAAACAATTGGGAAGGGTCAGCTGTGTGAGGTAACTTGTGCAGCTGTGTGAATAGCCTGTTTAGACTGTGTGTCTTTGTGAAATCAAATGATAAATTATTATTATTTATTTGTTTTGAATTATGTTTTCAATCTATTATTCGTATTCAATTGCAAATATTGTATTTCTGCAAATTAACCACAGAAGCCATTCTTTTGGAATAAGTCACTATGTATAATTGCATTCAGTGGTATGACTTGCGAGTACGGTGTGTACTCACTCTTGCTAAACAAATCAACAGAAGTGGAGGAGTCGTCACCAGCTTTTGAAAAGGAATTCTATGAAGGTTGATCGTTAGGGTCTTGATCCCAGTCAGTTGCCTGTGGTAAATTGATAGGAGCCCGCTGGAATTTACTTTGTTTCCGCTGCAGTTTATTTCATTATTGTCAGTCTTGCATGGCTTAATAATTGTAAAACTCGATCTTAAGGTCACAACAGCTATTTGTTATTCAAATTACTCGTTTATTTAATATTTCATTGTATGGAGTTGATATTTCATTAATATTGGCATTGTGTGCACTAGCGTGATCCTGGATTAGTGCAGAATACACAGAGGGTCCAGATTTGCATATTTTGGGTCCGGACACCCTTTTGGTTAAGTACAACACATGTCATCAACGAGTAATAGCACACATCACACACAGTTTTTATCACACAGTTCCATAATCACTTAGTCAAGTGTACATTAATTTGCAACTCATATGAAATGATGACACGTAGCATGGCTAAGAAATCTACTCGTATCTAACCAACCCACGTTGGTGCTACGATAATACCAACTAATAATAAACCAACCTAGTGTGACAAAAGATCATGGCAAAACAATAGACAAGGTGGATATAATAATTTGGATTAATAACTAAACTCAAAAGCATTTAAATAAATATTTGAAATAGAATGCAATACATTGAAACAAAGTAATTTAAAAATTGGGTTCAATATGATCAAAGGTACAACTTGCCTTGGAATAGGTCTAGGTACTGGTCTTGATCTTGAGACACTTCTCCTTCTTCAAAAGTCCCGAAGAAATAACGTCTACTCGTAAACGAAACATATAAATTAAACAAATAAATAAAAGAGGCAAAACAAACTTCAAAAATTAAATAAAAAACATAAATAAATAGATCTTGAATTTATATAATTTTAGAAATTTGAATGGGCTCAATCGGAGTTCGGATGCAAAAGATATGGGTTTTGAAAGATTGAATCTAAAGAAAACCCTAATTTTGGATTTAATAAGAATTTCGAACTATTTCTCTAAAGAAAAATCAAATTAATGCGTAAGCGCTGATGTCAGTCAAGGAATTTTTGAAAAAAGAATAAATAGAAGAAATTCTGACGTGTGGGACCAATATGTCAGTCTCACGGCTCACGGTGGATTGAGTTCACCGAGCCACGGAAATCCGGAAGCGGTGGATCGGCCACGCATGCGTGTATGTGGGCGCTGACTGGACGCCACGCGAACGTCACGCAAGCACGGGGCTGACGCTGGCGCTGAGGTGGCGACGGACGTGGACACGACGATGAGGCGACGCTCAGGACCCGATGGTCGCTGGCGAACGGCGGCGATCTACCGGCGGTGAGTGGTACCAGGAGATAGCTGACGCTATTGCGCACTTAGGGGTGCACTTACGGGCAGCTGGGAGCGACGATGGCGACCGGCGGCAAGCTCAGAGCGGAGGAGGCAAGTCTGGTTTTGTTGGACGGAAGCTCCGGCGATGCTTCGGCGACGAGGAGGGGCGCACGAGGTAGCCCGAGAAATGCTGATCACAATGGTGCAGTCGGCGAGGCAAGGGCGGTAACGAAGGGAGCGCATTTCGCCGGAGAAGGAGCTCGGCCAAAAACCCTAAATTTCGGATAGCGGCGGCGCTGGAGCGATCGGGGCGAGGAGAGTGGCGGCTCTAGGTTGCGGAGGACCAGGCGAACCCTAGGAGGTTATTTATAGAACTCGGGCGAGTCGGGATAAGGAATCCCCGATTTGAGTCCGTTTTGAATACGAAACCAAATTCGGAAATCCCAGAGATTGAAACCGATTCGAGATTTTATTCGGTCGGATTCGGGTGCGGGGAGATAAGGTCTATAGATTTGGTGCAGAAAACTCGGAGGTTTCAGTTGGAAATCACTGTTGTCGTTTTGAGCTTGAGCTCCGTCAATGGCGGACGCGAGTGACGGCGTGAGGTTGACGGCGATGCGGTGGAGACGATGGCGGTGGGACCCACTTGGCAGCGGCACAGGACGATGTAGGCGCGAGAGCGCGTTCAGCCGTTGATCGAGGCCACACGTCGGCAGATGCGGGAGGGAGCGCGCGGGCGAGAGAGAGAGACTAACATGTGGGGACCACCTGTTTGCGAGAGGCGGGGCGCGTGCGCGGGCGAACTGGGCTACACTGTGTTGGGCCACGCGGGGAGGATTTTAAATAGATTTTCTATTTTAGAAAATGCAGAAAATCCAATTTGCAATTAAAAATAGCAAATGAACTAAATATATCTAAGCTCATAGAATCCAAATAAAATAGTTTTGACAATTGTTGATGTTGGGATTAATCATATTAAATTGTTTTGATACTAAAGTCCATATTAAGTTTTAATAAAATTTAATAAAAATTCAAATGATGAATTTTTCCAACTAGTAACCGTTCAAAAGATTTTAAAGCTTAGAAAATTGGAATGTTACAAAACCAACCTTGCTCTTGCGGAAATGACAGTCTTTGGCCATATAACCATTTTTTCCACACACAAAGCAGGTGATGTTCCTCGCCCTCTTCTCCGTTTTCTTCTTAAAGCTAGTTGTCTTGTTTGGTTTAAAGGCTTTGTTATTCTTGCCATATCTCTTCTCTATGACATTTGAATTGATCTGATTGTTTTGACTGGAAGTGCTTGGTGCATCTTTTACTCTTGCCTTTTCTTCCACACGGGGCAACAATGAGATCCTCAATAGATATCTCTTCCCTCTGATGCTTTAAGCCAGTGGCAAAATCTCGTTATGAAGCGAAAGTTTGGCAACAATGCCTGGAGCCATAAACTTAGAAGGCAAAACACAACCCAAATACGTATTTCTCTGGCCAGTAGCTGAAGCTCATGAGCTTGTGCAATTATCGACTTAGCATCATCCATGCTAAAGTCAAAGAATTGCTCGCACATATAGAGCTAACGACTAGCCTCAGCTCTGGTATATTTGTGCTTGAGTGCATCCCACAACTCTATGGCGGACTTGAAGTCCATGCACACATCATAGAGCTGGTCGACCAGTATGGTCAGTATGCACCCAAGAGCGGTGTTGTGATCTGTGTCGAACCGCATGGTCTGTTCAATCGTAAATGGATACTGTGGTCGGATTACCCACCATAGTCCCAAAGATATGAGCCAAAACTTGACCCTTGTCTACCATCTATGAAAGTTATGACCAGAAAACCTCTCAGGTTTCATAGTATCAGAAGCACCGGCCATTGCTGAATCACAAAAATATCCACAATAAGGTTTATGGATTGTTGAAAATGTGGACAATAGTTCAATTCCATATTTGATTATAAGGCAAAGATCACAAATAACTAGATATACATAAATCGATACTAACGGCAGGCAACTCATTGCACTTCTAAACATACTCAACAATATGACTACAACAGAAAAAACTGATCGTACGATCAACTTACAGTCGAGCGTGATGAAGAACATGAAATAGTGCAGACTTGATGGAGTGCAAATCGTAGATGTCGCAGTGAAGCGAGTAGTCGTAGGATGCAGTGCAGAGAGCGGTTGCGTGCAGATGCGTTGCCCAGAAACCTTGTCACCGCCCCGTATAGGTGAACTCTGCGACAATGGTTCGAAGATATTCACCCACCCTCCTTCCTGGTGCACACCGAGGAGAAGGGACGGCTTAGTTCGACAGCTCAATTCTTCAGCACAGTTGATAAATGAGGAAGATGGAAAAATGGAATGAATTGATCTTTTTGGTTTGGATGTCTCCAGATCATTTTAAAGGTCGAGATAATTACTCTCTAGTAACTGCATACTTAAACCATTGGTAACTGCTAATTCAAAACCAATTAATGGCCATTAAGCAGTGTTTATTGATCCTGATTGTACACTAGTTTACAGCTTCGACCAATGGTCTATAGCTTCGACCAGTGTGTTATGACCACACTGGTCTAAGGATCCGATTACTATTTTTCGACTATATTGGTCTATGCCTTCGACCACAATAGTATATGGCTTCGACCACATTATTGCGGCCACATTGGTCTATGCCTTCGACCGCCCTGGTCTAAGACCTCTGGTCTGAGACGTCGACCACCCTAGTCTAAGATTTTGCATACTTTAAAATTTTAGAAATGAATTGGTCTTTACACATATGGATCCAATTGCAACATATCACGGGTGTTGAACTGATCTATCTGAGATCTCTTTTTCTAAGGCATGTGAGCATTTCAGGATTGGATTTGAGCCTTGGTTGTCGCTTGCCCGAAGATATAATTTTTGGTGCTCGATGCCCTTGAGATTGTCACTTTAGATTCACAGTCAACATCGGAGCTGACTAGCCCAACCTGGAGAAGTCAGTTTACAAAATCATTAGGAGAGAATAAGATCATAGTCGATGTGGATAATATGGAGGTCCTTGTTCGAGCTCATTGGAAAATATATTATATAGCCATGATCGTTGATGTTAATGTTACACACTTTGGACATTTGGCAAGAGTACAGATTGTTTGGAGTATAGATGCAATGGTTGTGGGCAACTTTACAATAATCTGGCCAAAGTTCTATAGTACGTTATCCAGATAACATAAATTTAGAATGCCATTTGATGACGATGACGAGATTGCGCGCTCAGAAACCACTGCTGTTTCATTTCCACTTCTAAGATATCTTTTGTTATGAACTGAGAGATGAACTTTTTCACCAAAGCCTGCAAGGATCCTCTGATTCCTCTCCACTTGAGAATGCGGCAGTTCTGGAACTGGGCTGGACTAGCACTTTGGGCCATGGGTGCTTGGAGCCTTGGAATGATTATAAGTTGTCGATATCTCAAAGAAGCTTCACTTCGTTTTGAAGAGCTCGGAATAAACTCTATCCTACTTTATTTGAAGTTGTATTATATGGTAAAGTTTCTCGTTTTCGGACTTCACACATGTTTTTAGCATGACTTGTTTCATTATAGCGTAGTTTCCGCAATGCTTCGTTAACGAACTGATTCTTCAAGCTATATGGTGCAGGCAAATCGGCTCCTTTTTTTGGGGTCTTTTTCTCGTTTGTTTTCGTGGTTTCACATGTCCATCTCAGTGGTACTTTTTTGTCACTAGCTTTCAGTTTTATTAAGGTCGATCTTCCTGTTCACTAGGGTTGTACTGTTCCACGTTTTAACCATGAACAGAATAGTAACGGTCCCCAGACTTTGTTTTTCCTTCCAGTTCCACCATTACTTGTTTAGTTCTGTTTGCTAGAGAAAGAATCACTGTTGTTCGAGATGCCTTAACTAATTTTATTTTTTCGTATCTTCATTCTTCATGCAGTAAATTTTGTTGAGATAGTAAATTCCCATAACACAATATAATATAATTGCCAAATAGGCCCAGCTGGGCTTCTCCAATAAGATTTCTCATATGTATCTCCAGATTATAAGTTACAAGGCCCTAAAAGTCACCCCTAGCGGCCTTTATTTTTCTCCTGCTGTTGAGAACTCTCCTAGCCTCCTGTGGCTTCAGCTTATATAAACTTCTATGTGGATGTAGGAGTTCAAATTATGCAACAAAATGGAAAACAAACCAACAATTTGACCTTAGTTCAGCTTGTAAACTCATTACGATGACTAAAGTTTTTTTAAACCAAGGGTGGGAATTTTGCCATTCATTTCAAGAATAAGAGAATACACCGACCCGAAGGGAAACACCACACCGGCCCCAAGAGGAGAGACACCAACGTCCGAATATGATGACTCTCATGTAGTTGTGGCTTCCTTTGGCTTTACCCTTTATCAATCCCTGTAAAGAAAAATGTTACTGATATAAGAAAACTCAATCAGTATAAACAAGTTAAGAGTAGTTGTAATTCTACAATATATTTATTCTTAATTTTTATTCTGTGTGATTAACCTCTTTAGCTTTCTTGTTTTACATACTTGATGGCACGCATCTTGCAGTTCTAAGGTCTGAATCCTGCGATTTGGGGAGGACTGTTTGCTTTCCAACTTCAGTTGCCTGCCTCAATGCTCACATTCCAGCTGCCATTATGTTGATCTATCAGAGATGTCTGCACAGGCCCATGATTTACAGACCGAAATGCACTTCCATTTCTGGAATATCCACCTTCTTCTGAAGAAAAATGGTTTAGATGCAAGGTTTGATCTCTTGTGCCTGCGCATAGATATAAACATCCACTTTGTTAGGCATGCCAGTGAGAACTTTTTGTTTTAAGTTTTTAAAGAGCCTGTGAAGTTTTACAGAAGTGTCTGAAAAAGGCTTACTACTGCATATGCTGTTTTAAAAAAAGAAAAAGAAATACTGCATATGTGTACTAGAAATGACTGGCTCCTGGTGTTAGTGTTAGATGGAGAGGGAGTGAAAATGTGAATAGTTGGTTGTATAGCAACAGCTTAAGGGGTAATATATAGTACAAGTATACACACAAGAGTAAACCCTAGACTAGAGTGGAATACCATAAATACTCTTCACACCCTCCCTCAAATACAAGGCATATGCAATAGCATTGCATTTGAAAGGGTTGACACTACAATAGGGAAAACCCGAAGTCCGAGTCTTAATAATGTCGTCGTAGTGTGCAGCTCTTGGAAAATATATCGAGTATCAAAAGATCTCCTCTCATTCGGGGTCATGCGATAGCCCAAAAAGCACAAGCTGCAGGGGCTGAGAAATGTGGCGCCCCGTGTTATTACCCCAGAGGGTAATCACACTTAAGCATACGGATTATTATTCATCTGCCCGGTAGGATACCGCTCCGACTAGTAGTAAGCAATTACCAGAGTTAGCACAACAGAACAATAAGGTAGAAACTGTACTTTATTCTAGTAATTAGCCACACAAGGCTGAGGTATTTATTACAAGTAGTAATTTACAATTGCAAAATAGGACTAAGTCCCCTCGCTTGCCTGCTCTACTCCAGCTGACGCCTATTCTCCCCAATCACCGAACAAGTTGCCCATCTCACCCTGGTCCTCGTAGTCAGCGCTCTCGCCTCCTGCGGCCTCTGCGGTACCTGCGTGTCCTTCATCCCACTTGGAATAGTTCCCGGACGGAATAGGATCTAACAAAGGAGAATAATAGAATGGTCGAGTACTAGTGTACTCAACAAGTATTAATAGCAAAAGATGCACTGTATGACTCATCTCTGTTCATTATTACAGTTTCTAGATCATCTCTGATTCTGAAAAATAATTCATCAAAACTTCAGTGGCAAATTTTAATATTGAAAAGACTACTAGTCACTCGGAGAGAATATAGAGCACTAGCAGTTACTGTATACTCGAATCCAAGAGAAGAGCATGAATTCATAATTTTGTATAGCACTGCGCAGGCTTGTACCACTTTACCCATAGCTATTCTGAGCTCTCTTTGAGTTAGGTCTCCTGCATTTCCTTAGATGCGGGTTCGAGATCAGAATATAGAATATTCCGATAATAGAATGGTTGAGTACTAGTGTACTCAACAAGTATTAATAGCAAAAGATGCACTGTATGACTCATCTCTGTTCATTATTACAGTTTCTAGATCATCTCTGATTCTGAAAAATAATTCATCAAAACTTCAGTGGCAAATTTTAATATTGAAAAGACTACTAGTCACTCGGAGAGAATATAGAGCACTAGCAGTTACTGTATACTCGAATCCAAGAGAAGAGCATGAATTCATAATTTTGTATAGCACTGCGCAGGCTTGTACCACTTTACCCATAGCTATTCTGAGCTCTCTTTGAGTTAGGTCTCCTGCATTTCCTTAGATGCGGGTTCGAGATCAGAATATGGAATATTTTTCAAGTTACGTGATTAATTCCTCCACCCATTACCTTCTGTCGGTGCTGACCTTGTCATCCACCGAGTTCCAGCAATGTTGGTTGGGTCGGCTCTCCGGTCCCCAACACTCCACTTAGCGCTATAACGCTTCTTTTTCCTATATAAGTACTTACCCGATGTGGAGGACATAATTACGTAACAAGGTAGCATTTTCTGCCCATCAAAACGGGAAAATGGTTGGCACTTAATTTATGACATCTGATCTAGTAAGAATTTTGGTAGGTCCTTATATATTAACCATATATAAAGAGGTCCCACCTCTTCCCTCGTCTCTTTTCTTCCACGAGCCCCCTTTACCCGTCATAATAACTCTCTTTTCTCATCCTTTTTTCCCACCTCATCTCTTTTCTCTTCTTTCTTGCCTCTTTTTATTCGATTTGAAGTTTAGACATAGTTTTCATGCATGTAGCCAATATGTATTTTACATTTAACATAACTATGTTGGTTATCAAGAGATAAGCTTGCTTTCCGAGTAGTAGAAAAGATCGTCGTTGACAAAATCGGTATCAGCTACTCCTGCCGGTGTTGGTTCGTTTGCTGCAATTATACGACGACATGAATAATAAATAAATACTTAGTGTCATTTGGTGCTATTATGTGTACATTAGTTAGATGATTTTCTTTTTAGTAGATTTTAAATTTAATAACATTTTTCGGACCCCTCGTTAAGTTAGCACTCCCCAACTGCGGTTATTCTACGGTCTACTCTCTCTAGAGTCGGGGTTGCCGAAACTCGCGCTTTGATGGGCGCACGAAAATAAAATACTAAACATATTCGCATGCAACTAGGTCGACTAGATTTTACACATGCGACTAAGTGTCTAATTGATTTTATGCAGCAGCTGCTTAATTTTATTATTTTATTCCACTTAAATTATTTTCTAACGTTTCAGATAAATAGTATAATTTAATGAGTTCTATCGACGATTAATTTCTCTAAATATTCTTGGATTAATTTTACATATCTTTCCACTTTTATTTTCTATCGGTCTGGTCTACTGCTATTTATTCGCACGCGGCTTAATTAAAAGCGTTTGGTCCCAAAAAATACACAACGTCGATAATTAATTTTACTGGCAATTAACTCTCCTACGAAATCTAAGGTTATTAAACTCTCCAGAATTTTACATTTTACCCCTATCTAATTTCCCCCTTTTCTTATTTTCCTTTTTACCTTTATCCTATTTCCTTTCTCTCTCCTTTCCACTGGTTCGGCCGAAAATATCTTGGCTCCAAGGCTTCCTCTTCCCCCAATCTCTTCCTTTCTATCTCCATTCTTCTTTCTTCATTTCTCCCTCCTGGAATTCTTGCCCATGGAGCCACCTCCCTTCTCGCCTCAGCCGCGCCCCACCGTCGGCGCCTCCTCTCCCGTGCGCATGCCCGCACCTCCTCAGCCTGGCTTGCCGCTCCTGTGTTGCCCTAGCTCACCCGGCCCCCTCTCTCTCTCACGACTCGGGCGCCACCTTCCCCTTGTGTCACTGCCGCCGCCGACCACTAGCTCGGCCAAGCCTTGGCCCCCGCCACCTCCTCTCGGCCCGCTACTGCGCCGTGCCCAGTAGCTCGGTCTCCGCCCGTTGGCCCTTGTTGCTCGGTCACCCACGCCCGTGCACCTGGCTCTGCCTCCTCGCTCGGCCCCGTCTCGCTCGCACCCCATCGACTTGGTCCTGGCTGTAAGCCCTCCCCATGGATTTGTTCTTCCCATTTATTTTCTGTTAATGACACTTCAGTTTTTATGCTTTGCTAACTCATGTTCTGAAGTTTGGTGCACATGGTTCATGCATGGTGTATGAGATGGAAGTGGGCTATTGTCGTGGTTGCACTGAGGTAAACTACTTCCTTTCCTTTCTATACCTTTCCCTCCCCTTGCTCTGTGATGAAAATGGCTAGTTCTTTGTGATGGATACTAAGGGCCATTGCTTTGTGATTTTGGGGGATGATGATATGACTGTGGGTTATTGCTGTATGTGCTCTATGGGTATGGTTTGGGTAAAAGGAAAAACAGTGGGGGAAGAGAATTGTGGTCGTGGGATGTGCTTTTTTGTGCATGGTGCTGGTTTAAATGGTGTCTCGGTTTGGGCAAAGAAAATAATGGAGGCATGAATGGGGTTACCTCTGTTGGGCTTTTGTCGGTTTGGGGAGATGGCAGTGGTGGTGGTTATTCTCCTGGTGGCTCTCTCTGGTTCCTCTTTCCTCTTTGTTCTGTCGATTGGGGTGGTCCAGGGGTTCGGTGATGGTTCGACGCCGTTGCCGATGCTGTCCACGCTTCGTTGGCTTCCCCTTCTTCTTGAGCTCCTCTCCTCTAGTTGCTCTTTGTGGGTGGTTATGATGGAGGTGGCAAATGGTGGGTTGTTTTGCTGGTTTGTACTTTGCTTGGGCTTTTGCTCTTGTGTAGGATCAAGGATAACCGGCTAGAGGGGGTGAATAAAAGGTTTTTAAAACTAATTGACAATTTTAAATTTTAAGCACGATAGTTTTAACAAGGCTTCTTTGCACAATAAAGAAGGTAAAACCATTATGCCACTACAGACAAAAAGAACTAATAACAAAACTAGATACACTCCTACCTAAGCTAAACAAGCACACTAGAAAAGCTTAGAAATATTAATGCAAGATAGGAAAGACAAGAATTAACCACAATGAAGACAATTTTTTTTTTCTAGTGGTATGGAAGACTTGTCGGTCTTCACTAGTCCACGTTGAGTAAGATTGAGCTAATCAAGCCGGCTCCACACATTAAGCCTTCCCTCGATTTCACTAGTGGTTGTTCTTCCTCCACTCCGGAGATGACGAACACCGAACCAATCACAATTTTGGTACTGGGCCTCTTCACAATCTTCTTGAAGAGATCACTGCGCAAACTCCCGCCAAGCCGTCTAGGTGTGGACAAACACCAAGAGTAATAAATCGTAATTTTTGCTTGACGACACTCAAGTGCTAGGAATCAATCTAAAATGAATGCACTTGAGTTTGGCTCAACCACCTCACAATGAATGCAGTGAGAGTATATGAGGTGTAGAGTAAATGCTCTAGGCTCAAAAGATGTTAAATAAAGTCTCTTGCACTATCCTTGAGCAGGTGGGGGAATATTTATACCCCCACAACCAAATACGACCGTTGGAGGCAAAATACATAATTTTTCAGCAAATGCGGTAGTACCGCTCTTCTAGTAATACACAATAATGGCAGCGCAAAGGCATTAAATGCTTTTGAAAGAGCAGTTGGAAATTCAGTGCGGTACTACCGCAGTTGATTGAGCGGTAATTCTACTTATCGGTCATACCGGAGTACAGGGGCGGTACTACCGCTTCACTTTGCGGTCCAAAACAGGTGTTTTCTGGAAAAAAAAAACATACCTCTGTCTAATTTTTGAAATATCTGGGTTGCGGTAGTTCCGCTCAAGATGCAGTCATACCGCGATGCGGTAGTTTCGCCAAGGAAACTCAGGAACTACCGTTCACCAGGTGAGCAACTGAGATAAAAAGGTGTCATTCTATAAAAAAAATGTATCACCAACAAGATTTAGGTATGACCGGATTGCGGTAGTTCCACACCACTATACCGGTCATACCGTAGTGCGGTAGTACCGCCAACAAAACGTCAGTACTACCAATTTTTCTGAGAAAACCATGGTTGGCTTTCAAAACAAACTCTAGATGCATGCATGATCCTAGATTGATCCAGATTGCACAAGAACATGTTATCATGCTAGTAGTCATGATTACTCTTAATAGTACAAAATTTAACCTAAAATCCGGTCTTCCACCCTTTTCTCCTTAGACCGATAAAAGCAAAAAGGATCCTAGACTACTTGTACATTGTCTTTGAACTATATTGATCTTAATGTGTCGACCTTTAGCATGCATGTCCAGATTGTTGTATTCATCACTGAGACCAAACTTTTTAAATACTCAATAAACATATTAGTCCTATATTCAAATGTTGTCATTAATTACCAAAATAATTTTTAGGGGCCTAGATGCTTTCATCTTGGCTTTGTGCTGGCTTGTTCTTACTCTTGTTCTTGGCGGTGGGTTGCTTGGGAGGTGACTTAGCTTTGCTTGAGTTCTTGCTCTATGTGGTGGCTTGGCTCTGTGAATGAAGAGGCTTGTGTTGGCTTGTTGCTATGCTTGGCTTTGTGAGATGGGGGGGTTGTGAGTATCTTTGGTGGTGGTGGCAGTGGCTTGGCTGTGAGCTCGCTCTCTGCTCTTTTGGTGGCAGGAGGAGGCATGCTTGGCTTTGCTCTTGGTGGTCTTGCCCTCTTGGTTGTGAGTGAGAATGAGGAGTTGTGGTGTTGGTTGTGAAATGTGAAATGATTTTATGGGGAGATGGCTTTGGCCGGCTCTTCCCTTGTGGTCTGTTCATGACCCTTATGCCCTTCCCTTATCCATTTCCTCCTCACATGACTATTTGGCTATTGTCCATTGGTCCAAGGATCACGATTAACCAGATTTTCTGCGGTTCAGGTAAGTCGGTAAAATGGGAAGTGGGTGTTGGGCTAAGAAAATGGAATGAGCCAATGGTTCATTGGACATTGTCGGATTTTTTTACGATTGTGGTAAGTCGTTATATGTGGGTGTCGGATTTTAACAATTGCGGGGTGATGAAACCCACTGTAGGTGAGACGGTACCGACTAACTTAGGTTGGTCTGGAAACCTCGGTGATCTTCCCGAATTCTGACGGCAATTATTTCTAATTATAATTTCTATGTATAGCTTTTGGTTTTGCTGCCGTTCTATTGGTTGTTGGTGGTCGGTGGAAATATGTGCAGGGTTTTGGATTGGGTCAAGGAAAGTGTTGACGGCTAGCGATATATGGACAAGGAAAGGCTTTGTTACGTGAATGCAAGACTTTATTTTATTCCTTTCTTTTGTAATTTAATCAAAGTTCTAATTTATACTGTGATATGATATAATGCATTCTTGTAATTAATCCAGAGATTGTATTATTATTTTATTTCTGCTTGAAGCCAATCCTCGTTACTAATCCCGAGTGGCATTAATATTTTACTTATGCTTGTAATGAATTCTGTAGTTTATTTGAGAATGTAACAGTGTTGCGTTATTACTTTTAGATTCATATTGTAATTTCTGGAGATGGATTCTTGTATTACTTTATGAGTTTGTATTAATGATTTAATTTCGCTTACAAGAACTTCATATTGCAATTTATCTCAGAGATTGTGTTGGTGTTGTATACCCGCTTGAATGAACTCTTGTAATTGACTTTGAGATTGAATTGATGTTGTATTTGTGAATTCTTGTTGCAAACTATTTGGTAATGAAGTGTAGTATGTCTTCCTGTAATTAATTCTTATACTTGATTCTGATTTATATTTATGTTGAAATGTTGTTGTAATAATTCATATTGTAATTTATGTTGGTGAATTCTCGCGGATATAAACTTTGTATAGATTTGATCGGCGATGCGTTTGATGACATGCGTTTGATAACAACTTTATAAATTTTTGTTTGTTACCACTTGGATGAAAATGATTTATTCTCGCGTCTAGTAATTTATGTTGTAAATCATGTTGATGAACTCGTAATAATATTATTATTTTATATAGAATTGTTTCGCGATGTGATTAACATCATTCTAAAATTATGCTTTTGTTCACTACTTATAATTTTTTTTTAATTTACTACTAATTACCGATTAGCATTATTTAGCTTAGTTCAATTGTTCGGGTTCTTACAAGAAATTAGATGCAAGAGGGAGCAAAGTCGACCACAGCAACACGACGAAGAAGACGATAAAACTGATAGGAATAGAGAGATCTGTCAAATCAAGCCGAAGAGGAATGGATAGAAGCATGGCAACACCGATCGAAGCCCGAGACGGCGGCGGTGCATTGCGGAAGAAGCGCAACGGCCTTAGAAACTTGGGGCGGCGGCTTAGAGAGAAGCGGCGGTATCATAACAACTTCTATGATTTGCAGCAGCTCAAAGAGAAGAGCAGCGGCAGCTTGATCCGGGGCTATGCGGATCGCTCAGAGTAGATCAGGCAGAGTAGCTGGTTGGCGCCTCGGTCCAGGTCGGATCCGGAGTAGGAGAGGGGTGGTGGCTCTCGTGAGCTAGCTCTGGAGGCGGCGGTGCCTCGGTTCGGGCCGGATTCGAAGCATGCCGAGGAGCGCAAGCACGAAGCCGACACCTTGAGGTAGGGGTGTCGGCGGTGGCCGGATCCAGGCGAGGCGACGTCGGGTGGCACCTTGAGGCAGGGACGTCACCGACTTGTTGCTTGTTCTACTAAAGGAAAAGACTACGACTAGAAGGAGGCCGCCCCTGAGTGGAGATTGCTCCTCCCGGGGGTAACTGCAACGGAGGACGAGCGGAGGTTAGGAAAGAACCTAATGCTCTGATACCATGTTAGATAGAGAGGGAGAGTGCAAATGTGAATGGTGGTTGCATTGCAATAGCCCAAGGGGCAATATATAGTACAAAGATACACACACGAGTAAACCCTGGACTAGAGTAAAATACCACAAATACCCATGTTCCATGAATGGTGGTTCATGGAACATGGGTATTAAAATATACAACCTTTTACGTTGAATTTTGTGCCCAGAATATTCTGTAATATCCACAGAAATTGACTGTCTCATGTGTTCTTCCTTTGACTTGATGTTTCACGATTCTAGGTTAAAGAACATATTATGTAAGTGGTAGTATAAAGTTAATAGCTCAGGATTGTGGCATGAATTTGTCATTTCTCTTCATGTTTGTGCTTCAAGGTTTCTGTTGCTAAATATGTTTTTTGTTTGCAAATATTTTCTCTTTTTTACCAGCGCATTGTACTGCAATACAAAGGGTCAGAGGGGGCAAGCTATGAGCTCATATTTAATGGTCTCTACTGGCCTATCTGTATTCTGTAGCCAAGGGAATCAGCAAATCTCTACAGACAACAGACCTTAGGAGCTTTCCAGTGAGTGTAAATGTGTTAGATGTGTATTGTACAAGGGGTTATTTGCATATATACCACACATGTACTTGTATATATATTGGCCCATTGATCTCATAATGAATACAAACGCTATTCATAACATGGTATCAGAGCGAGGTTATGGTTAGGGTTTTACCTATTGCAGCTGTCGCCGTTGAACGTCGCCACCGCCGCTGCCATCACCTTCCACGTGTCCTCTTTTTCTCCACCACGCTTGTTGCCGTTGCTGGTGTATTCCTCTTCATCAGCTGCTGCCACTCCATTTGGGTTGTCGCCAGGGCTCGCATCGCCTGGAGTTGCGTCGCCGCAGGGGGACCCCGGCGCCGACACCAAGGTGCTGCCGTTGTCGCCCGACAACAATGCGGCCGTTGAAGAATCTAGACCCGCCATTATGAGTTAATGGAGTATTTGGATGATTAATGATAAATCTATATGTGAGACAAACACTTCTATTTATATACTTATCGTGTAGTCTTATTTGGATGAAAAGGTGAAAATCATAGAGGTATGCATTCTACATCATATTTTTATATATTATTGTATTCATCGAATCCAAAATATATGTTGAACTCCACCAAAAGTTTAACTTGAATATGTGTATATGTTTTTATTACACATTTGTGTATGCACACATTTAGGGGGAGTTCACTCTATGTTTTTTGTTTTCATTAGTATTGATCATTATTTCTTTATCCATATATATTGGGGATCTCTACTTTTCAACATATCCTTTGAGTATATAAAACATGTGTAGTTCATATATACTCATATTGCTTTATATTCAATTATTTGAAATTGTGTTGTGGGACTAATGTGTGTGCTAAGATGTGTTCAAGGCTTAGTCCCGAAGTTTGAATAATGACATGAAAAGGAAATGCAAAGATGATAAAATATCGACATGGCTCAAGACAAAGGAGTCATGCATTGCATTTCGAAAAGCTTCTAGAAGAATTTCAGTGGAAATCGGTATGACCGCATTTGGTAAGCGGTACTACCGATGTGCGGTAGTACCTGAGTTTATTTGGCGGAACTACCGCATCGCGGTATGACCTCAAATATTGAGCAGAATTATCGCATCCCGGTTAGTCTGAATTTTAGTTAGCGGTATGATTTTTCCAGTACGGGCCAGTTTTGGACCTCGAAGGGAAGCGGTCGTACCACCCTGTGTGATCAAAAGTACCGGAGAGCGGAACTACTGCATGATCAACAGCGGTAGTACTGCACCTGTCAGTAATGGCTTGTTTAGAAGTATTTATTATAGGTATATCTTGGTAATTAATGTTAATCATTGTGGACTAATGTTTTTCATGAGTTGGATGAATATGTTATGTTCCATGGTAATATAGACTTTGGATGGCATCATGAGTTGATCGTCATCAAGTCAAGGTTAAAGAACAGGATGCATCATATGTTGATGCATATCAAGATCTCGAAGAGGAGATGATCATGAGTTGATCATCAAGTCAAGAGAAGACCCATCGTGTGTTGATGGAGGTTAAGTAAAGGATGCATCATGGATTGATGCATGTCAAGACGATGACCCTGACTTGAAGTGAAGATGTGTGTCATCAAGCTTTAAGAAGATGCTCAAGGCAAAGGTATGACTAGCAAGGGTTAAGGATGTGTTCCTAGTCTTTTACCGGTCTTGGTGTTTGGTTGGAAGACTGGATTGCTAGTATAGGATTGCCGTACTATTAAGAGAGGTCTTGTCTAGTATCTTGAGTCTCATCATGTGTTTATAGCTCAATCTTGCTTGCTCTAGCTCTCCGTAGCATGATGCTATTATTTGCGAATTTATTTTGCAAATAGCCGAGGCTCATGCATCTAATCCTTGTAGCATGTGACTATACTTTGCAAATGTATTTTATAAATAGTTGAAATACATATACCTACTCCTTGTGGCATGATCTAAGTTTGCAAATGTGTTTTACAAATTATTGGGATTCATGCATTTCTCCTTGGTATGGTCTAAGATTGCTTGTCGCTATTTCTTTGGACTTAGACCATGATAGTGACTATTTGGATTTGTGCTTTTTGATTTGATCAAATTTGTTTGAGATCAATTAAATAGGTGGGTTGTGTAGCCCTACGAATAAGCTTTCTATAGAGTCCAAAATCACTCAATTCCGACATCGGAGTCAAAAGTTATGATATTTTTACCGAGTGTCGTCTGTGTTGAAATTGGACTGCGGTAATATCGCATGAGAAGAGAGGTACTACTGCAGAACGGTAGTACCACCCTTTGTACTGTGGTACTATCGCACAAAAAAAACTTTAACGACTACTTTTTGAGCCGTTAATGCACCTGTGCGATCGATGAACAGTAGAAAATAGTAGTACCAGAGTTTGTACAGCGGTACTACCACAAATCCTAATTTTTTGGGATTTCTGCTCCCAATGCCTAATTTTTGTGTGTGGGCTATAAATACCCACATTGGCTGGTTGAGAGACAAGGCTATAAATACCCACCTTGGCTGGTTGAGAGACAATCTTTGGTATTTCATTTCACTCACTTTAGCTAGTGTGAGGTTTTCCTCTCAATTGTGCATGTGTTGCACTTTGTGAGTAAGGAGAGAGGTCTGTAGTTACATATGTTGCATCTAGAGGTGGATTTTGTATCCACTTGAGCTTGTGCATTCGTTGCGTGTGGTGATAGTCAAGCAAGGGGCTTGGCTTGTTGCGCGTGGTGATAGTCAAGCAAGGGGCTTGGCTTATTACTCTTGGTGTTTACCGACACCTAGTTACTCTTGGTGTTTACCGATACCTAGACGACGTGGAGGTGTTGTGAATTGGTTATCTTCTTGGTGAATTGGTGATCTTCTCAAGAACCTTGTGAGAATGCCCGATATATTGTGAAGGTTGGAGCTCACCTACCTGGAGCGGGAAAAAGCTACCACTAGTGGAATTGGGATGTTTGACTTAATTCGTAGAGCCGGTCCAATTAGTTTGGGCTTACCTCAATGTGGATAAGGGGAGACCGGCAAATCTCTGAACACCACGGTAAAACGTCACTGTGTTATTGTGGTTTATTTCTTTTATGTCTTACTTTGTGCTATTTATATTCCTAGAATTAAATTACTTATAGCATTTGTATATTTTCTATCATTATTAATAGTCTTATATTGTTGGTGCACTCAGTCAAGACTAGTTGATTTAGATTTTAATTGAGCAAAACAAAATTGATTTACAATTCCGCATAAAACTCGGTTTTAACCAAAAGATTTTAAAAACCACCTATTCACCCCCCTCTAGTCGGCCTCCTCGATCTTACAGCCGTAAAGGTAGTGCCTCCCTCCTCCGTCGGGATTCCTCGCACCGCCTGGAGTTGCGTTGCCGCCATGGAGCTGCAGGGGACCACGCCGACCGTCGTCGCTCTCCCGAGCCCGAGACGCACTCTCGGCCGGCGCTTGGTACCGCGCCTCCGTGACCGCCACCAGTGCTTCTACAAGTATCTCGCCGCTTGGTATCGCGCTGCCGCCGCAGGGGAACCCTAGTTCCTTTGTGCCTCTTCGGTTAGCAAGCTGAAGCCTTCGGCCCCTTTTTAGCCGGTTCGGCCGAGCGAAGCGAAAAAAAATCAGTACGTTGTTCTAACCGCTGCGCCATCCAGTGCTGCCTGTTAGACTTCATTGCCATTGGTCACCGCGTCGTCCAGCGATGCCTTGCAATGGGCACTATTTCTATTCCTCGCTGCCTAGTGATCTTAGATGGTCTCAATTATCGGGACTATTTTCAGTACATGCGTCTCCACATGTGTGGTCAGCGTCTTTGGGAGTTTCTTCACTGCGAGTTGCCTTGTCCGCCTCGCCCTGCTCCACCTGCTGAGCCTATTCTCCCGAAGACCACTTCTGAAGATGCTCGTAAGGAGGCATATGATGATTTTGAGGATGCTATGGAGACTTTTCAGACTCAGTATGCTGCCTACAAGACATGGATTGATGAGGATGCTCGTGCCTCTGCTATCTGGTTGGTAGCATGGAGGTGAAATTCATAGGGGGTGTAGCTGGTTTGGCTTCCTCACAATTGATATGGACGCATCTGCGCAACCGCTACGAGCCGTATGGTGATTCCTTGTATCTTTCTGTTGTGCGTCAGGAGCAGTCACTACAGCAGGGAGATGCCACTGTGGACGAGTTCTATGCCCAATTGTCCGCAGCATGGCGTCAGATTGACTCTTTGGGACCAGATGTTTGCCACACTTGTCAGTGCTGTCAGCGTCAGCAGTCTCACCTGGAGCTTCGTCGCATCTATGACTTCTTGATACATATTTGGGTTGCATATGAGCAGACTCGTGCTCAGTTACTGGTATGACACCCTCGTGTGACTTTGTTGGAGGCCCTTGCAGCTGTTCATGCTGAGGAGATTCGCTTTCGTGTTGCGGGTCTGCTGCCGTTCCAGTCATCTCCCTCGATTCTGGTATCTCTTCCAGCTTCTACACCTGCTACAGCTACTCCATCACTAGTTGTGTCTTCACCAGTGACAACTGTTGTTGGTATGGGACTACACTGCACTTACTGCAATAAGGATGAACATGTACAACAGACCTGCTACAAGAAGAAGAAGGATTTACATCGTGGTGGCCGTCCTCCACAGGGGACTGGTGGTTCCTCCTCTCAGAGGAGTTCTGGTGCTTCTGATTCTCAGGGGTTTCTCACACTGCTGCGTCGCATGGCTGGTCTTGCACGTCCGATTCTGTTGGTTATGCTGCACAGTCTTCTAGTGAGAGACCACCTTCTACTTCTTCCTCAGGTATGTGACCTTGGATTCTTGACTCTAGTGCTTTCTTTCATATGATATCTGATTCCACCAGTCTCACTTCCATTAGTCCCTTAGTTGCTCCTATCACTGTTCAGACAGCAGATGGTACCTCTCTTTCTGTCGCAGGACGAGGCACTCTTTCGAATTCATATTTTCATGTTCCTGCTGTTTCTCATGTTCCCAAACTAACCATGCAGCTCATATCCGCCGGTCAGCTCATTGATCATAGTTGTCGTGTTATTCTCGATTCGGATTCTTGTTTTGTTCAGGATTGACTAAAAGCATCTAGGCCCCTATAAATGTGTTTTAGTAATTAATGACAATATGTGAATATTGGACTAATATGTTTGTTGAGTGATTACAAGGTTTAGTCCTAAATGACAAAGTCAAAAATAAGGAGTTGCATGTCAAAGGATATCAAGAAGATGGAGATTGTTTCAAGGGCAAGGTATAAAATAGTCCAGGACCCCTTTTGTATTTTACCGGTCTTAGGAGTACGTTGGAAGATTGGATTTTAGGATAGATGGTGTACTATTAAGGGGGATCTTATCTAGTAGCTTGAAAGCACATCATTATGCCTTTGGATCAAATTAGGATTATGCATGCTCTCTTGTTCTAGTTTTAAACTCAAATCAATCCTGTAGTGTACAATCGGTAGTTCCGGCATTGTAAATGCGGAACTACTGCTGGGCGGAAGTTCCAAAAAATTTGCGGAATATTTTTTTCAGAGAGCACCCTTTTCTAGACATCATGGCGGTACTACCGCACCGCGAAAGTTCTGATATTTTACGCGGAATGATTTTTCCAGAGAGTACACTTTTGTGGACATTTTCATTTTTCTGGAAGAGCGGTAGTACCGCCATGAGATGAGCGGAACTACCGCACTGCGAAGTTCTAATGTTGCGCGGAGCGTTTTTTTCCAGAGAGGATATTTTCTTGTGCTTCAATGAAGAGCGGTAGTACCGCAAGAAATTTGCAGAACTTCCAATGATCGAAAGTACCGCGAATTAGTTGACGGTAGTTCCGCACCAAAAAACCAACAGCTATGTTAAAGCATTTAATACCCCTGTAATAGCCGTTGCTGTGCACTCGATAGAGGTGCGGTAGTTCCGGCCGTTACATGGCGGAACTACCGATTGTCCTGAAAATTGCTGAATTTTTCCTCCAACGGCTACTTTTGGTTGTGGGGGGTATAAATACACCCCCACCAGCTCAAGGACAGTGTGCTGAGTATTCATTCAATACACTTGAGCTTAGGGCACTCTCTTCACTCCTCATTTACTCTCTTTGCATTAAATTATGAGGTTGTGAGCAAAACCTAGAGCATTTCATTCTAGTTGATCCATTGGCTCTTGGTTGCCGCCAAGCAAAGGTCAAGGTCTATTCTCTTAGTGTTTATCGACACCTAGACGGCTTGACGGAGGTTTGCGCGGTGATCTCTTCAATAAGATTGTGAAGAGGCCCGACGCCATTAGTGATTGGTTCGGTGTTCACCAACTCTGGAGAGGAAGAAGAACAACCAAGTGATTTCGAGGGAAGTCTTAATTTGTAGAGCCGACTTGATTGAGTCAAGCTTCCTCAACGTGGACTAGTGAAGATCAACAAATCTTCGATACCGCGGGAAAAACCTCATTGTCTCCATTGCGGTTATTTCTTGTCTTTACTTATTGCAATTAATTTTGTAGCGTATATCTTGTGATAGATAGTATTGTTTAGTTCATCTTGCTTAATTGTATAATTTGGTCTAGAATTTTTAGAAACCTCCTATTCACCACCCTCTAGTCGGTTATCCTTGATCCTACATCGACGCACGGGGACTTTGGTTGGTACTGGCCCTCGCCGCCGTGACTCATAACTTCTTTGGGAGCTTGACTGGCTTCATCTTTCTTCCGCTACCCCTGCCAGTCTTGTCACCTCCACCGACGCCACTGCTTCTGCTGCATCCTCCACTTCGTCTTTTGCTCAGTGGCATCATCGTTTGTGATATCTTTGCGGGTCGCGTCTATTTTCTTTACTTCATCGCGGTCTTTTAGGGTCTGTGTCGGGTAATATTTCTCTAAATTATCAGGGTTGTAAGCTTGGTAAACAGCTTCAACTTCCCTATCCTTCCAGTGAGTTAGTGTCACAGCGTTCTTTTGATCTTGTTCATTCTGATGTATGGGATGAGGCTCCTTTCGTTTCAAAAGGAGGTCATCAATATTATATAATTTTTATTGATGACTTTTCTCGCCACACATGGATATACTTTATGTCATCTCGTAGTGATGTTTTATCCATCTATAAGACTTTTGCCACTATGATTTGTACTCATTTTGATTCTCCTATTCGTGTCTTTCGTGCTGACTCTGTTGGGGAATACTTGTCAGGAGTCCTTCGTGGTTTTCTTCTCGAAAGCGAGCACTCTCTCTCGCTTTTCTTGCTCGTGCTCATACCCGTAAGCGGTGTGGTGAATGTACATCGCCATCTTTTTGAGACAACTCGTGCTCTTATGCTTGCTTCTGCTGTCCTACCACACTTCTAGGCTGAGCCTTTTTCTATTCCCACTTTCCTGATTAACATTCAACCTTCTTCTGTTCTTCAGGGTGGGATCCCAGTTGAGCGTCTCTGTGGCAAGCCCCCTGATTATTCTACTCTTCGTCTCTTTTGGTGTGTGTGCTATATTCTTCTTGCCCCTCGTGAGCGCACCAAGCTGACCGCTCAGTCCGTGGAGTGTGTTTTTCTGGGCTATAGCGCTGAGCATAAGGGATACGTTGTTAGGATCTAATTGGCCAACGGATGTGGGTTTCTCGGGATGTCACTTTTGATGAGTCTCGTCCTTTCTACCCTCATCCTTCTCCTTCTACCACTCCAGTATCTCTTGTCGAGCCCTTTCTTTTCTGACTTTTTCTGCCACTCCCACAGTCACCACACCTCCATCCCAACCTTTGGCCTCTTCGGTGCCACCTCCATCGTCCCATTAGCCACTAGCACCCTCTCTAGAAGCTCCTCCTAGTCTTGTTCCTTCTTATCCTCTCTGCTGCACTCGTCATCCGCAAGTTGAGGATTCTCCTGATGCGTCATCTTCTTCTGATGGATCATCTTCTTTGGCCTCTCCTCCTCGATATACTATTCGTGATCGTCAGTCTATTCGGCCTCAAGCAAGCTCCTCATGCTTGGTTTGATCGTTTCTCTTTTGTTGTCATTGTAGCTGGTTTCTCTGCTAGTGCTCATGATCCTGCTCTTTTTATTCATACTTCACCTCGTGGTCGAACGCTTCTCCTTTTATATGTTGATGATATGATCATTAGTGGAGATGATTCTCAATACATCACTTTTGTTAAGGAGCGTCTTAATGAGCAGTTTTTCATATCTGATCTAGATCCTCTTCGCTACTTTCTTGGAATTGAGGTTATTTCTACGTCTGAGGGCTTCTATCTGTCCTAAGAAAAGTATATTCAGGATCTTCTTGATCGTTCTTCACTTACAGATCAGCACACCGCTGAGACTCTCATGGAGCTTAATGTTCATCTTCAGGCCACTGATGGTGAGCCTCTAACAGATCCTACTCGCTATCGTCACCTTGTTGGGAGTCTTGTTTATCTGGGTGTCACTCGTCTTGACATTTTGTATCCTGTGCATATCTTGAGTCAGTTTGTTTTTGCTCCCGTTCAGCTCCACTATAGTCATCTTCTCCGTGTTCTACGATATCTTCGTGGAACCATCACTCGTCGTCTGTTTTTCCCTTGTTCCAGCTCTTTACAGCTCCAAGTATATTCTGATGCTACCCGGGCTAGTGATCACTCTGATTGCCGGTCCCTTTCTGCCTATTGTGATTTTCTTAGTGGTTCTCTCATTGCTTGGAAGACTAAGAAGCATACAACAATTTCTCGTTCGAGTGCTGAGGCAGCGTTGCAAGCTATGGCTTTGTTGACTGTGGAGGTTACTTGGCTACGGTGGTTACTTGAGGATTTGTGTGTTTCTGTTTTAGCACCCACCCCTCTTTTGTCTGACAGTACAAGGGCTATTAGCATTGCTACTAATGTGATTTTCTTAGCGGTTCTCTCATTGCTTGGAAGACTAAGAAGCATACAACAATTTCTCGTTCGAGTGCTGAGGCAGCGTTGCAAGCTATGGCTTTGTTGACTGTGGAGGTTACTTGGCTACGGTGGTTACTTGAGGATTTGTGTGTTTCTGTTTTAGCACCCACCCCTCTTTTGTCTGACAGTACAAGAGCTATTAGCATTGCTACTAATCCGGTGAAGCATGAGCTTACAAAATATATTGGCGTTGATACTTTCTACATGTGGACCCAGGTGCATGACCAGATTGTTGCTTTTCAATATGTGCTTTCAGAACTTCAGTTGACAGACTTCTTCACTAAGACGCAGACCAGAACTCAACACAGTTTCTATCTCTCTAAATTTAATGTTGTTGATCCACTATAAGTTTGAGGAGAAGTGTTAGATGTGTATTGCACAAGAGATTATTTGCATATATACCATATATATACTTGTATATATATTAACTCATTGATCTCATAATGAATACGCTGTTAACCCGAAGGCCTACTTTATCCAAAGGGTTAAGCGCTAATAAGTTAATTAAGAGGCAACTTGGTCACAACATATTTTCTTATAACTGATAGTGATCCATAGCATTTCCAAATAGGGAGAAACGAGGTAATGCAAAAGCTAAATTTCTATTCGAGGGAAAATGCTTTTGGTTTTTGGTGCATGACAAGGCAGTGATTGGTGGTGACCTATGAGCTCGAAGTCAAGGCTAATCTCAAACAAGCCCCATTTCCTGGCCCCAAAATATACTAGTAAGCATTTGCAATTTTGAGTAGATAGGGGGATGCATCATGGATGCGTAGAACAACTCCTCAAGCTCCTATTTTGTTCATGGAAAAAGAAGTCTTGTGTGTCCCATCCTCCCATCTTTCTGTCTCTCTCTTCAATGATCCTTCTGCCGAGTACTTGCCGTTTCAGAGGCGAGGCCAGAGGGCAGCCTATGAGAGATGAAAGGTGGTTACAAGCGGGAGAGTAGGAGACAGAAATCCTGGCAGAGAAAGGCCTACCACATCTCTCACTATCTCTCTTATCGTCTCTCTCTAGCCTGTGAAAACTGAAAAGAGAGACAGGCTCGAAGGGCATGTTCAAAAGGACACAAAATCTGCTTTGCGGTACAGTGGTGGATGAAACTCCGAGGGGGATTCGATTTGCCAGTGTGAGAGAAGACAGACAAGAAAGGAGGCAACATCCTATCATGTGGTATTTTTATATGCTCTTTCTCTTCTCTAGTCCCCCTCTTGAATATATAGCATAATTGAAATCTTGAATACATGGTACATGCATATGCGAACCTAGCTCACTAGTCTACTAGTCCCTTCTTGCAGTAGAGTTCTACTCGTTGTCATGGTGCAAGGTGAAGAGAGTTCTTGGGGGATGGCAAGTGATCATGATAGAGCTGTACCAACTTAGCCAAGCACTTGCATATGGAATCCAAGGCCATGCTCCTGCCGCACCACCTGCCAACTTCTTGTACTGCTGCTTCGCTCTCTAGTCTCTCTCTATATCTGCTATTTTGTTCTTTCAGCAACTAGTACGTGCAAAGACCACACAGCTGAAGTTCTTTTGCAACTACTTGTTTTCAAGTCTCGCAGTTACTTTAAATATTGTATCCCCTCACCTCTTTTTAACTGTCTTTATAACCAACTCTACTGCTATATATATCCAACCTTGTTCTCATTGGATTACATCTCTTCCCACAAACCAAATAGTCTCTTGATGCCTAAGGCCTGGATCTTGTAAGTGATTTGCTTACCCTCCTCCTCCATCTTTCGGCTCTCATTCTTATCTGTCCACCTCTAACCCTCAAAATTTTAGTCATTGCCTTTACATTCTCGAAAAAGTTCAGTTTTTATCTGCTCTGCCATATATTGCGTATGGTTACCACTGGTGCTGAACTCTGCACTACTCCTTGGTCCAGGGAGTTGCAACCTGCAGCCGCTGCTTACTTTGGTGAGTTGGAGGAGGCCGGCCCTTATCCATGGCACCAGTGCTGGTGTTGATCCCGGCATGATCAAAAGTGATGCGCACACAAAGTGTAAGACTGCCTTTTCTCTACACCTATCTCCTTCTCCAAACCTTAACCGCCTAGGAGAAAGTCTTCTTTCTTTGCTTCCCTCCCCACAGCACCACGTAGATAGGCACAACATACCTTGGCTTTTGCCTTGCCAAACACAGTCATGACTCATGAGCCCTGACCACATGTAATTGGGACGCAGCATAAATGGTGTGATCCCACAGCCACCCACACCTCACCTCTCTCTCCTTTCTTTGTCTACAATTTTGCAACTTCTTGGCGGGGAGAGAGCGATTGAAAAAGGCCTTTAATTCCATTTGTATGTATGAAGCAGCAGTATATCTTGCGGCTAGCCCCCCCCACACACACACACTGGAGATCATCCCTTCATGGCCAATGAGTCATCTACAGCAGCCATACAGTGTAAGCACTGCTTCCCTTGATCATTTACAGTCTCCTACAGTTTCTGGCTGACCACAACAGAAAAAAAAGTTGTTCTTGGTTAATTAACTGCTCACTGGCCTCGTCTGCCTGCTCCTCTTGTTTCTTTGATTAATTGCTTCACAGGGGAACTCGCAGTCAGTAGGGAGCACCACTGAATCGAGCTCAGCTCAGAACACAATGCCACAGGCCGAGTTGGCGTCCCCAGTGAGCATGAGGGCCGACTCTGGACAGCAACAGGAGGTGTTCATGGTGACCATTGATGATTACAACTACAAGCAAGAACTTGGAGCAGCAGCAGCTACTGCACCAAGCTTTCAGCAACATGCAGGAGGCCAAGACAAGGTAATAATGACACGGTGATAGTATGTTTTGTCGTCTTCAACTATTCATGGATTAAGCTTTTGGAGAACTTCTTGGTTAAGCCTTTCAATGCAAACCAAAGCTTATGTTTCTGTAGGGGGTCATTCTAAAACAGCTTAATTTTAGAAGCGTAAATTTGGTTGAGGTTTTGAGCTCATGTTTTCAGTTCCAGACATGCATGTCTTTGAATAGAGAGGTCATGGTTGTTGTCGGGTGCAACAAAATGTCATGTTTCTAGAACGATTGGAGAGTCGGTAATAATAGCTTATGGTCAAGGCTGGCCAACGCTGAAAAGGACACCAACTGATGATTGGGGGAACCCAAATGGTTCCTGTCTCTCCTTGTGATGGATATAAGCATAATGGTTCCTGTCTCTCCTTGTGATGGATATAAGCATAATAGTTCCTGTCTCTCCTTGTGATGGATAGAAGCAACATGATAACCTCCCTGAACTGTACCTTGGAAAAAAAACTACCGCAATAGTAGCACATGGTCTTCCAAATTCCAAGAGCTCCTGACGTTGAGCTATCAGAAATAGTTACACTGGAATGGAGAAAGAAACAGGTAAACAGCTACCAGTGAAATGGAAAGTAGTAACACCGAACAGGACATTTAGCTCCAATATACTTACTTTCTTCATGTCTAATAGGTGTGTTACTGTATAACTAGCATTGCACACTGTTCTAAGTCTACCTTTTTGGTGTGCTGTGGTGCAGGGGAAGCATGGATCCACAAGAAAAGATGGCAAGTTGCTAGATGCCAAGGTTGATGTCGATTTATTGCTTGAATGGCCGTGCATTTGTGCCATATTCTTACTTGTACTGTTCTAATTCTTAGACCGAAAGGAGATTGGCTCAGAACAGAGAAGCTGCAAGAAAGAGCAGGCTGAGAAAAAAGGTGCACAATAAAAACTATAAAAACTTTAAGATTTTCTTAAATCATGCACACAAAACAAGTCTTTTGCAGGCTTATGTGCAGCAGTTAGAGACAAGCCGGATCAGGCTTCAGCAAATCGAGCAAGAGGTTCAGAGAGCACGCTCACAGGTTCCAATTGTCTAGAAGCCTCACAAGATCAGAATATCTAATATTATTTACATAGTGTTGCCATATGTTATAAGACCTAAATTGTTTCAGGGCCTGTTTCCTGGAGGATGCAATGCGCTCGGAGATATGAGTTCTGGTAACCATCTCATTCAGTACAGTGGTGCAAGCTTCACAACGTTAACTGTGTCAGGTTGAGGAACTTGGTGATCTGTTATTACAGGCGCCGTGATGTTCGACATGGAATACGCCCGATGGTTAGATGACAACAGCAAGTACCTGACAGAGCTCCAGGGCGCGCTGCAGGCCCAACTCCTCGACGTAAACCTTTGCGCCATAGTTGAAGAATGCATGCGGCACTACGATGAGCTGTTCCACCTGAGGGCCGTGGTCGCAAGGTCGGACGTGTTCTACCTGATGACTGGCATGTGGGCAACAGCGGCCGAGCGGTGCTTCCTTTGGATGGGCGGGTTCCGGCCTTCAGAAATTCTCAAGGTCCGGCAGCACAAAGGAACCATACTTTTTTGCCACCCCTGCACGATTATTAAGGCAATGTTAAATGCTTAGTATGTCTGTGGTTGGCTTCTTATCAGATGCTGATACCTCAGCTTGATCCACTGACGGAGCAGCAGTTGCTGGGGATGTGTAACCTGCAGCAATCGTCGGAGCAGGCTGAGGAGGCGCTCGCGCGGGGGCTTCAGCAGCTGCACCAGTCACTGGCCGATGCGGTGGGCGCTGGTCCTCTCAACGACGGTGCAGATGTTGCCAACTACACCGGTCTCATGGCCCTAGCACTTAACAGGCTCGACAACCTTGAGAGCTTTTATCGTCAGGTCGGCATTTCCTCTTCTTTTTAGTTCGTGCATCCTACTGTAAAAACCTGAAATTAGTTGTAGCATGATTAACCTGAAATTAGTAGTGCTTAGTTTTAGTTTCTGGGTGGTTCAAAACTTCAGGTTCATTGGCTCAGCGACCGGAATTTTCTTTTGGTTTATCTGGTTTCTGGATCTGCAAAACTGCTCTTCGTGTTACTCTTGCAGTGGGAGTGGTCCTGTATGGAGAGAAAAACGGTCGATCCTTTTCTGAACATAGAAAGAGACACACTGCTTTGATGTGCAGAATGATGATTAATTAGATAAAAACTGCAGTACTTGAAGCTAAAAATTAATTATGGGTATATATATATATATATATATATATATATATATATATAGGTATGTTAAGCTATTAACATTAAGTTCTATTTCTACTATTTATTATAAATTATCGAAATGCTGGTCCTACAGAATTTTGTCTTTTCGAAAGATCCTACAGAATGTTGTCTTACTTTTTGGATAATTGAAAGGTATCTAATGACCTAAGCTTTAGCATGGCCAACTTTGTTTGACTGGCTAAAACATGCAGATAAACATCATTAGCACTTTACAACATGCATAATTAGTCTGTTATAAGCAATGACAAGCTGATGTTTGTAGAACCAATTACTCGGTGTTTTCTTTGAGAAATTGGCTGGATCCAGGAGAAGTAAGGTTCTTTCTAATCACGTAAAACATATATGTACTCTCATAGATTTCAACACCTATCACTTTCTATAAAAAGTCAATGTAGGAATTTGACGGTCACCTTCTTGGCTTCTTATATAATTTGTTCTCTGTGTAGTACTGCTACTATTTCTGGCCATGTCTTGTTTATCCTCCCACTATGTCTGCTGGTACTTCAACAGATACACAAGCATATCAAAGCAATACTTTGGATGCCATATATGATGTTCTATTTCTTGCAAACTTTGCAAGGGTTCAATCCATCAATTGTAGTCAAGAAAAGGACACAAACAACCTAAACTTCAGCACTTGGAGATGACTCAGAGGTGCCTTGAATTAAAGTAGGATCATGCCGCTCCATCAAAGGAGTAGAAATTAAGTGGTATTGTCTTTCTAAAGGTTCTCTTCTCTCTCCCTTCGAATAAATGGAGATTGAGACTTTTGGTGGCGTAGGTAATGTTTTTTTGTGTTAACAATTTGAGCAAGTTAGCCACCCAAAGACTCCAGAAATTTTAAAAAAAACAATGAAGCTACTTAGATATTTTTAGACTATATTAAGATTGTATGCAATTAGGATTGGTTAACTCTAGCAGAAAATGACATCTCATTAGAAATTTAAAATATGCAACAGCAGGAAGCCTTCAAGTAGTTTCAACTAGTCCATGTCTCAAGCAAGAACATTGGCTTTGGACCTTTTATTGTCATCAGATGCTGCCGCTCCCAATTATTGCATTGTGCACTTCTGCGGTGTGATATGTAGATATTGCTACTGTTACATTTTTTGTCAACTTGACTGCCAACTATCCATATGTATAGCTAGTTTACCTAATATATCATTTGCCGCATGACTTTGCAAGCCAGGCAGATAATCTGAGACAGCAAACCTTGCATCACATGAGGCGGATTCTTACTACTCGACAAACAGCTCGGTGTTTTCTCTCCATTGGAGAGTATAACCGCCGTCTCCGTGCTCTCAGCTCCCTTTGGGTTTCCCGTCCTCGCGAGTAAGACTCAATTCTCTTCAACGATAGTGCACATATAACTCATTGAATTATTTTTCAATATCACAGCACAAATCTCACTTTCGATTTACACTCTTTCATAGGAACTTCATCGTGGCAGAGAATGTCAGCCCTACAGGAACCGAATTTCAGGTTATTCATCAATCTCAGCGAAATCAATTTTCCGGCCTTTGAAATTCTGCCAACAGTGAGGAGAGAGACATAGATTGTAATGCTCCATCATTAAGATATTGACAAAGGAAGTTCACTGGGAAAAGAGAACATAAAGTTGGTAGGCCAACGGAAGAAATTGGGATGGCTCTTGACTTGAATGAAGGGTTAGGCACTTTGCAAAATTTGGTGTAAATCATAGATAGAGAGACTAAGAAAAGCGAGAGCAGGTGAGACGTGGACGTGCTGCATTGGTATGATTAGGTAATTCCATTTGAGAAATAGGAAGGGAATTAAACAATCTGGGCATGCCAAACAACGGTTGTGCCTTGAAAACGAACTGTGACTTTCTTGGAAGGACGCCAACATTATCCGACCCCTTTCCCGTGTATGCCAGCTTGGCAATGTGTCGACATGAGCAAACAAGTACGGCCGTACTTTATAGCACGCTACACCTTATGGAAAGTGACCACCAAGAACTCGGTCAGTAGATCTTTGAATACATCTGCACAGCTACTCCTTCACAGTGTAACCGAAACAACATGGACAAAGGCATGGCACAGAACACGCCTTACCGTTTTCATGCATGGCATCGAAAATGGAAGAAACTGAAGATATTATTTTTGTCAGTTGGTTTTAAAATTTATTTCAACTTAAGTTATTTTTTAAAAAAAATCTCTAACTTCTATCTCAAATTGAAAATCCCTCTCTTGGGGTTCGGCCTACTTTCTCTCCCCTTGGGCCGGCCCGTCTTTCCTCATAGACTCAGCCCATTCCCTCCTGGCTATCCCCGGCCGCTTCTCCCTCCGCCTCACCGCTCCATCCTCCGCCACCGCTTGGCCCCGGTTGCCGCCGCCGTCGTTGTGATGTCGCCCCGCCCGCTTCCTCAGGCGCTGCATGTGGCCACGCCAGAGTTTCTATGCCCCGTCATGTCTCATGTCTCATCGCCGCATCACCGCCCTGGCCGCGCGCCTGCGCTGCACACGCTACCCTCTGGCCCTTTGCCGCCACCTGTTCTGCCCCAACCACCCTTGACTCCGGCGCCCATCACTACCTGGTCACATCGCCCAACACGACTCGTCCCATCACCACCGTGCAGTGCCCGTGCGCCCACCTGCTCAACTGCGCTCGGCGCCTTGCCGCCGCACCTGCTCCCTTTGACTCCGGCACCCTCTTTCGCCCCATCCCATCGCCAGCATGAAGCCTGGAGCCGCCCGGTCCCAGCTTCACCCACGCACGAGCGCCTGCGCCCTCGACTGGGCCACCTGCCGCGTCGCCTTATCGCCTCCGCCACCTACTTCAGCCCGCCCGAGTCGTCGCCGTGCAGAGCGCCCATGCCGCGCTGCCTCGGGACCACACGCCTCCGAGTATCTCAGCGGCTATCCCCTCCTCTTCTCCGGGCTATAAAGAGCCCAAGCAGCCCCCCTTCATCTCCTTCCCCCACCCAACACTCCCTCGCTCGTGTTGCTATGGTTTGCCCGAAGCCCCGAGTCCAAGTTCAAGCCGATGTATGCCTCCTTTTGGTTCTCGTCACACCAGTGCAGCCCCCTCTCCTACCACGTCGATTCATGCCCCAAAGCTCCTTGAAGCAATCCCCTCACTCAATTTCAATTTTGTGTCACAGGAACCACCACTTTTCCTCTTCTCGTTCAGTCCCGGCCGACCCTTTCACCGCCATCTTCCTTCGCCTCCGACCGCGAGCTTCCCCACTGTCGTTCGCTATCCACCAACCTCCTCCGGCCTATCTCTTGGTCTTGGTAAGCCCCCATCCCCGTGCCTTGTTCTCCCACATGTCCCTCTGACCACGTCGCATTGTCGAACCTCCTTCCGACCACACCGCGTTATCAAACCTCCTTCCGACCATATGTTGTCGAAACTCCTTCCGACCACGTGTAGTTGAAACTCCCTCCGACTACATTGTGTAGCCGAAACTCCTTCTAACCACGTCGTGCAGTCTAACCTCCTTCTGACCACATCAAGTCGGGTGATCAGTGCTCGAAGCCAGCAGTACTCGAAATGAATAGTACTCGAAGCCAACAGCACTCGAAGCCAACAGTACTCGAAGTGAGCAGTACTCGAAGCGAAAAGTACTCGAAGACAATAGTAATCGAAACCAGCAGCATTCGGAACCAAAACTTTGGAAGCTACATTCTCCTTCGTTATAACTCCGATTCTAGTGATTTTTGTTTCTAAATTTGTCTAAATTCAAGACTTTGCTAATGGCACTGGCCTTATTTAATTTGGAGTTCATTTACTATTTCTTGTGTATTTATTTATTCTCTTTGCTTGTTTATTCTTTTTCCGGTACGTTCATCCGAGTAGAGTTCAGAGAAGCAGGAGATCTTCTTTTCGATCAAGCACAAGACTTTCAAGACTCTCTCACCTTCACTCTAGGCGAGTCAATACTTTGATCATTGTAAGCTTACGTTTTATACAAATTATATTCCTTTAAATTACCAAAATTGCATGCTTTAATTCTTTATGTTGGAATGGATTTCATTACGGGTCTGCCAAGAAACAAGTCCGAATGTGATTTAATATGGGTCATGGTTGACAGATTAACAAAGATAGCCCATTTTATTCCAGTAAAGACAACTTACAAGGGAGACAGATTAGCTTAGCTCATTCCCTCTTGGCTTTCCCCCGGCCTACTTCTCCCCTCTGGCCCAGCCAGCCTACCCCTCCTGGCCCTCTACTGCTTCATCCCCTTCGCCACCTACTTGGCCCCCAAAGCCGTCGCCTCTATCGCCATGATGTCAGCACCACCCTCGATTCCCTGTGCGCGCACTGTAGCCACGCCAGAGCTACTACGCCCCGTCCTGTTGCCTGTCTCCTCACCGCGTTAGCACCCTGGCCGCGTGCCTGCACCGTGCACACCACCGTCTGTCCCTTTGCTGCCACCTGCTCTTCCCCCAACCATCCTTGACTCCTGCGCCCATCGCTGCCTGGTCACGTTGCCTAGCTCACCTCATCCCATCACCACTGTGCAGCACCTGTGCGCCCACCTACTTGCTTGCGCCCGACGCCCTGCCGCCGCACCTGCTCCCCTTGACTCCGGTGCCTTCCTTCACCCTGTCCCATCGCCAGCGCGATGCCTAGAGCTGCCCGGTCCCAGCTTCGCCCGCACACTAGCGCCTGCGCCCTCGACTGCTGTAAGATCGAGGAGGCCAACTAGAGGGGGGGTGAATAGATGGTTTTAAAAATCTTTTGGCTAAAATCGATTTCTAATGCGAAAGCTAACAACAGTTCGGTTTTGCACAATTAAAACCTAAATCAACTAGTCTTTAATAAGTGCACCAACCATTCTAAGACTATTGATAATGATATCAAATAAGCAAATATATATGAGCAATTTAATTCTATAAATGTAAATTACTATAAAGTAAAGCACAAGAAAGCAAACTACAATGGCACACGGATGTCTTACCGTGGTGTTCGGAGACTCGCCGGTCTCCCCTAACCCACATTGTGGTAAGCCCAACCACGTTGGACCGGCTCCACAAATTGAGCTAAGACCCCCGAGGTAAGTCCAACCATTTGGATCAGCTCCAACACGAACCAACACCTCGATTCACTTGGGGTTGCTCTTCCTCCACTCCGGAGATGGCGAGCACCAAACCACTCACGATCACCCGGGTCTTCTGACGACCTTCTTTGAGAAGATCACCGACGTAACTCCTCTAAGCCGTCTAGGTGTCGGTAAACACCAAGTGTAACAAGTCGAAGATGCTCACTTGAATGAATCAAATGTCTAATCTAAATGGATACACAATCCACTACCTAATGCAACACATGCACGTAGAATTTTCTCTATAAGCTCACTAAGTGTAACACATGCACATAAGAGTGTAGAGGGCTTGCTCTTTGCTCAAGGGATTCAATATAGCACCAGCAACTCTCTCACAACCGACCATAAGGGGATATTTATACACACACCAAGAAAACTAGCCGTTGGAGGAGAATCTTCAGAAAACCAGGGAAACCCGGTCTGACCTCCAACCAATTGCCGGTCAGACCGCCCTAGCTCCAACGGCTATAAAACTAGCCATTGAAAAAGTGGCGCGGTATTACCGCCGTTGTATATGCGGTAGTTCCGTTCACATAGGGTAATACTACCGCTTCCCTTAAAGGTCCAAAATTGCCCCTCTCTCGATGTAATGTACCGCAAACTAAGTTTGGTACTTCCGGTGTGCGATAGTTCCGCTCAGGATATGCGATCGTATCGCGATGCGGTAGATCCGCCAAATGAACCCCGGTACTACCTTCCAGGGGAGCAAATATGCTCCTAAAGGTTTCTCTGAAAAAACATACCGCACGAAACAAGCGGTCTTACCGCTGACCGGTGACCAGCCAGACTAGCGAACACATGGTGGTCAGACCGATATCCCACCGATCAGACCGACTGACATGGGCGGTCAGACCGCCCACTATCACCAAGGTTAAAAACAGGTTACACACCTTGCTTAAACTGAATTTGCAAAACACATTTGCCAATTGACACAAGATGCACACAAGGGATAAAGGTAAGATTCTCAACAAGTTGCAAAATATATTTGTCAACTTGTAGAATCTACGCCACAAGGAATAAGGTACATGGGCTTAAACCATTTATAAAACACATTCGCAAACTAAATTCATATGCTACAAGGATTATGCATGAGTTGCGACTTCGCAAAACATATTCGTAAATATTGTCAACATGCTAATGACAGCTAGAGCAAGCAAGATGAGTTATCAACACATAACAAACTCAAGCTACTAGTTAAGACCCCTCTTAATAGTACGACAACCTATGCTAGCAATCTGGTCTCCCAACCAAATACCGAGACCGGTAAAAGACTAGGAACACGTCCTTAGCCCTAGCTAGTCTTACCTTTGCCTTACACATCCTCTTGAAGCATGATGACACATATCTTCACTTCAAGTCCGGGTCATGGACTTGTTATGCATCAACCCATGATGCATCCTTCACTTGACTTCCATCAACACATTCTGGTTTTATCTTGACTTAATGATCAACTCTTCTTGGGATCTTGATATGCATCAACACATGATGCATCATCTTCTTGAACTTTGACTTGATGCTGACCAACTCATGATGTCATCCCAAGTTATCATCATCATGGAACTCAACCTATTTCACCAACTCATGGAAAATGTTAGTCCCATAACGTGATTGTCAATAATTACCACAACATACCATTAACTCACAATGGTGGGTCAAGATACTCCAATCTTTCCATCTTTGGTAATTGATGACAACCATCACAATTGCAAATAATTGAATATAAAGACATATAAGTATATGTGAACTACACAAGTTTTATATACTCAATAGATATGTTTCAAAGTAGAGATCCTTAAGATACGTAGATAAAGGAATATGGATCGATACCAATGAAACCATAAAACATAGAGTGGACCCCATCTAAATGTGTGCATAAACAAATGTGTAATAAAAACATATGCACGTATTCAATTTAGATTTTTAGTGGAGTTCAACCTACATTTTGGATCCGAGGAATGCAATGAGATATAGGAATATGATGTTGAATGCATACTTCTTTGATTTTCATTTTTTTATCCAAATAAAACTACACGATAGATATATCAATGAAAGTGTTAGTCTAACAAATAGATTTATCATTAATCACAATAATACTTCATTAACTCATAATGGTGGGTATATATTCTTCAATTGCGACACCTGCCGTGTCGCCTTGTCGCCTTTGCCACCTGCTTTGGCCCGCCCGAGTCGTCGCCAAGCAGAGCACCCATGCCGCGTAGCCTCGGGACCACGCGCCCCCGAGTATCTCAGCGGTTCTCCCCTCCTCTTCAACGGGCTATAAAGAGACTGAGCAACCCCCCTTCATCTCCTTCCCCCACCCAACTCTCCACCTCTCACTCGTGTTGCTGTGGTTTGCCCGAAGCCCCGAGTCCGAGTTCAATACACCGCGCGCCTCCTTTCGCTTCTCGCCGCACCAGTGTAGCCCCCTCTTCTATCTGCGTCGATTTGTGCCCTAGAGCTCTTTGAAGCAATCCCCTCACACAATTTCATATTTGTGTCACAGGAGCCGCCGTTTTTCCTCTTCTCCTTCAGTCCCGACTGACCCCTTCACCGCCGTCTTCCTTCGTCTCCGACCGTGAGATTCCCCACCGTCGTTCGCCGTCCACCGACCTCCTCCAGCCACTCTCTCGGTCTTGGTAAGCCCCCCTTCCGACCACGCCGCGTTGTCGAACTCCTTCCGACCACGCCGTGTTGTCGAACCTCCTTCCGACCACACCGCGTTGTCAAACTCTTTCCTACCATACTGTGTTGTTGAACTCCTTCCGATCACGTGTTGTCGAAACTCCTTCCGACCACGTGCTGTCGAAACTCCTTCCGACCACCTGTGTAGTCAAAACTCCCTCCGACTACGTCGTTTTGTCGAAACTCCTTCTGACCACGTTGTGCAGTCAAACCTCCTTCTGACCACGTCAAGTCGGATGATCAGTACTCGAAATAAAACAGTACTCGAAGCTATCAGCCAACAGTACTCGAAGCCAACAGTACTCGAAGCGAGCAGTACTCGAATCTAGCAGCACTCGAAATCAAAATTTTGGAAGCTCCATTCTCCTTAGTTATAACTCTGATTCTAGTGATTTTTATTTTTAAATTTGTCTAAGTTCAAGACCTTTCTAATAGCACTAGTCTTATTTAATTTAGAGTTCATTTACTATTTCTTGTGTATTTATTTATTCTCTTTGCTTGTTTATTCTTTTTCTGGTATGTTCGTCCGGGTAGAGTTCGGAGAAGCAAGAGATCTCCATTTTGATCAAGCACAAGACCTTCAAGACTCTCTCACCTTCTGTACCGGCACAAGTTTCTTTTTCCAGTTTAAAATAGGATTTAATTATTTTCTAAAATTTTTAAAAATCTTTCCCCTAACTATATTAAAGCCAAAATAAATTATGTGCAAAAATTAATTATCAATTCTGAGTTGGCAATATTTTATTTAAGTCCAAAATAACTAAGGGAATTTCTATGAATTTTTCCATGTTTGTTGGACTTTATTTGCTATTTTCTAAAGCCTAAATAAATTATCTGAATTATTTTAATAGTTAAATCTCTCGAAAATCCAGAACAATGGTTGGGCCGAATCCTTCCCGACCCATGGCCTTTTTTTCTTCCACACCGACCCGCTCGACCACCTTCTTCCCTCTCTCTTCCGCCCGACCCTGCCTGTCATCTTCGAGTAGCCCTTCGTCTTCCTCTGTCCGAACCAGAGCACCGCCAATCTCGGTCGTAAATTGCATTGATGCTTCCGTTTCCACTCGAGATCACACGCAATTATTTTCCATGATCACCCTTCACTCACTGCTGCACGCCGCCGCGTCGGCCGAAAACGGCTGCGCACGTCCTCGACGTTTCAGCTACTCCTTGCCCTATGAAAGGGGGCTATGGCCTTCGCATTTCTCCCCTCACTCTATTCCCCACAACCACGACCACACTGGCCTTTCTATCCGTGGGAATCGAAGCCGAAGCTTTTCTGCCGCCAATGCTAGCTCCGTCGATTACACCGCCGTCTGTTGATCTCTGGTGTCGTTGTCTACACCGGGAGCTTCTCCGCATCGTGTTCTACCTCAGGCGTACTTCTTTTTCACTAGGGGACCATCGGAGCACCGTTGCCACCAGAACCCGTACTCCTCCGCCGCCAAACCTCCTCGCCGTCGATTTAGCTGGTTATTACCGCAGGTTCATTTAAGGTTTCTACAAAATCGCTAGACCCATGACCCAACTTCTTAAGAAGGAGAAGAAGTTTGATTGGACAAATGCTTGTGAGTAAAGGTTTTAGGAGTTAAAGAAAAGGCTAGTTTATGTACCTATTTTAGTTTTGCCAGACGTCCATAAGGACTTTGAGGTTTTTTGTCATGCCTCCCGTCAAGACCTTGGATGTGTGCTGATGAAAGAAAGTAAAGTTGTGGCCTATGCATCTCGTCAGTTGAGGCCTCATAAAGGAAACTACCCAACTCATGATTTGGAGCTAGCACAATTGTGCATGCTTTGAAGATCTGGTGGGATTATCTCATTAGTAACCGCTGTGACATTTTCACGGATCATAAAAGTTTAAAGTATATCTTCACCCAGTCAGAACTTAATCTCAGGCAAAGGAGATGGTTAGAACTGATAAATAATTATGACCTTGGAATTCATTGTTATCCGGGCAAAGCAAATGTAGTAGTAGATGCTCTGAGTAGAAAGGCATATTGCAACGCTATGTTGTTTCAGGATAATCAGCCGAAGTTATTTGAGGAATTGAAGTATTTGAACTTGGAGATTGTCAGCCAGGGATGTGTAAACACTCTAGAAGTTCAACCAACCATTCAGAATCAAATCAGAGAAAACAAAAGAAGATTGAGATATTAAAGGAATCAAGAAGAACACGAGGAGAGGCAAAGCCCCAGGATTTTCTGATGATGAGCAATGTACCGTTTGGTTTAGAAATTGTATTTGTGTACCTGATCATCATGAAACAAAGCAGTTGATTCTAAAAGAAGCTCATGAATCATCTTACTCTATCTATCCTGAAAGTACCAAGATGTACCAGGATCTGAAAGAAAAGTGTTGGTGGGTCAGCATGAAACAAGAGATAGCTGAATTTGTTACACGTTGTGATGTATGCCAAAGAGTCAAGGCAGAACATCAAAGACCCACTGGTTTGTTACGGACTTTGTCAATTCCCGAATGGAAGTGGGAAGAGATTGGTATGGACTTCATCACCGGGCTTCCTAGGACCCAATCAGGATATGATTCTATTTGGTTGGTGATTGACCGGTTGACTAAAGCGGCACATTTCATTCCAGTCAAGACCACCTATAGAAGCAACAAATTAGCAGAGTTGTATATGGCCAGGATTGTTTGTCTGCATGGAGTACCCAAAAAGATAGTGTCTGACAGAGGTTCACATTTCACGTTAAGATTTCGAAGAGCCTGCATAAAGCATTGGGAACCAGACTCAACTTCACAACAGCAAACCATCCTCAAACAGATGGCTAGGCGGGACATGTAAATCACATACTAGAACACATGCTTCGAGCCTGCTTTATAGATTATGGAAAAAGTTGGGATTAGAACCTGCCCTACGCAGAATTCTCTTACAACAACAGCTATCAAGCTAGTTTGCAGATGTCTCCATTTGAAGCCTTATACTGCAGGAAATGTAGAACTCCTCTCCTTTGGAATCAAGTGGGAGAACATCAGTTCTTTGGACCAGAATTAATAAAAGAAGTTGAAAGTAAAGTAAAAGCCATAAAAGAACGCCTGAAAATTGTTCAGTCCTGACAGAAGAGCTATGCAGATAATCATCACAGATAATTATCTTTTGAAGTAGGAGATTTTGTTTATCTCAGAGTAACCCCCCTCAGAGGAGCAAGAAGATTTTGGACTAAAGGAAAACTCGCTCCCAGATTTGTTGGACCATATAAGATTTTAGCAAGAAGAGGTGAAGTTGCTTACCAGTTAGAACTATCGACATCTTTGTCTGTAGTTCACGACGTCTTTCACGTTTCTCAGTTGAAGAAATGTCTTCGAGTTCTGACAGAACAAACACCGCTTAAGATCATTGATCTTAAAGAGGATCTCACCTATATGGACCAGCCAATCAAGATTCTCGACGTTGCAGAATGGATCACCCGGTGCAAAGTCATTCGCTCGTGTAAAGTCCAGTGGAGTAATCATTTAAAAGAAGAAGCCACTTGGGAGCGAGACGGAGATCTGAAAACCGAGTATCCCCACCTTTTTGCCAGCCAAGTCTGAATCTTAGGGTTGAGATTCCCTTTGAGGGGGGTTGGTTTTTAACAGCCCAAAATTATTTTTCTAGATGAAAATAAATTTTAATTATTTTTCTAAATTTTTTAAAAGCTTTCCCCTAATTATTTTAAAGCCAAAATAAATTATGTGCAAAAATTAATTACCAATTATGAGTTGAAAATATTTTATTTAAGCCCAAAATGACTCAGGGAATTTCTTTGAATTTTTCCATATTTGTTGGATTTATTTGCCATTTTCTAAAGCCTAAATAAATTATCTGAATTATTTTAATAGCTAAATCACTCGAAAATCCAGAACAATGGTTGGGCCGAATCCTTCCCCGGCCCATGGCCTTTTTTCTTCCTCACCAACCCATTTGACCAGCCTTTCCTCTCCCCCTCTCTCTTCCGTCCGACCCCACCTGTCTTCTTCGACCAGCCCTTCGTCTTCCTCTGTTCGAACCAGAGCGCCACCAATCCCGGTCGTAAAGCGCATTGATGCTTCTATTTCCACTCTAGATGATGAGTCACGGCGACCTGATCTTCCGATAGGTTCGATTTGGTTCGTCGTGAGGACATTGACGCTTTGAGGCTTCCGACCAACAGATCGTCACCTCGCAATTCGCTACACCCGCACGCCTGTCGTTATCAACCACGCTTGCACGTGATCGACCTTACCACGAAGGTTATTGTTCCTGCAAGCAATCGAAGCAACTCACAAGAACAAGGTAGATGCAATCTGAATTGTATTGCGGATATGGATGAAGTTTACAAGTGGGGTTCCTCAAACCGATAATCGGTGAAACTGCAATTGGCAGAATAATCTAAGAAAACCCGCCTCTAAACTATGGCGACCATCGTATATATATAGGGAACGTGAGGAGATCGACCTAGGGTTGTGCGGTAGTGGGATGAAGCGTACACAACACGGACTCGACCTCGTTACGTTTACAAAGTCTTATTAGTTTCCAAAGCGGTGACGCAACACCTTGTGTTGCGTATTTACGTCGAAGATCCGGTCGAGGGACCGGTCCTAGGGTGGTCTTGAGGAGTCCATGCTATCTTTGGTCGTAGATTGTGTCCAACGAGTACTATGCTTGCTTTTTGGTCGAGATTGCTCCAATCGAATCAACTAGTCGTAGGTCTTCTTGTAGTGGTCGAGATCTTCTTGCGATGGTCGAGACCTAGATTCCGATTACAAGTAAATCATCTCCATTAGGCAAGATCATAGAGTTCTCAAATAATACACTCGACCCTAGAAACGACTTTACGATCGATTAAGTGACGTGCTCTAGCTCTTGTCATAGGACCGTGTAGTTCAAAGACCAGATCCGGAGGGTCTTGTGTCGTGCGTGTATCAGAAGGAGGGATGTCCTCATCATACTCCCCTCTTGAATTGGAGTCGTCCTCGACTCAAGCTCATCTTCTTCTCTCACGTATGGTTTCAAATCTGAAATGTTAAATGTGGGCTAACCCCAAAATCTACAGTAATTCTAATTGATATGCATTATCATTTATCTTCTTAATTATCTTAAACGGTCCTTGACTCTAGGCATCAACTTTGATTTTCTTAATTCAAAACCTATCCTTTCTCAAATGAACCCAAACTAAATCACTGGTTCAAATTTTACAACTTTCCTACCTTTACTTCCAAAGAACCTTATACCTTTCGGTCATATGCTATATATTCTCTTTAGTGGTTTCATGCAACTTGAGAATAAATGCAAGACGTTCTTAGCATCTAGATTAATTTTTTCAGAGGTCGGTAAAGGTAGTAAATCAATAGGAGCACGGGGGTTAAAACCATACACTACCTGAAATGGACTTACCTTGGTGGTGGAGTGTACTGACCTATTGTAAGCAAACTAAATATGCGGTAAACACTCTTCCCACATCTTCAAGTTCTTCTTTAAAAGCAGCCGCAACATGGTGGATAACGTGCGGTTGACAACCTCCGCTTGTCCATCGGTTTGGGGATGGCATGTAGTAGAAACAGACTTTGTCCCCAATTTATTCCAAAGTGATCTCCAAAAGTGGCTCAAAACTTCGCATCACGATCCGAGACATTAGTATTGGGCACTCCTTGTAAGCGAATGATTTTCCTGAAAAACAAATCAGCTATGTTTGTAGCATCATCGCTCTTGTGACAAGATATAAAATATGCCATTTTAGAAAATCGATTGTAACACCCTGACTATAAGGAAGTCAAGATGTCACCTACAACCACTACTCTTTAGAAGAATAACATCAAAACCCATGACAAGGTGAAGCAAGTAGTAAGATTATACGGAAACAAGAATTCATCCTCAAGTTTAATCAATGGAATGGCGAGAGATACGATAGTTATGACCAAACTGGCTTATTACAATTCAACACAAGTCATAATTAACGACAGTAAAAGTCCTCAAAATGTTTGGTTTATGGTAGTGAGTGCATCGTGATGAACTACCCACCACAAGATCTTTCTTCCTTGTCATTTACCTAAATAAGACAATAAAGCAAGAATGAGCCAAAGACTCAGCAAGTAACGGTATGAAACAATCAAACATACCATGAGCAATATATCACAATCAAAATTTGAACAATTTACTGGAAACGAATTTATGAATGGATGAAGTGGAATGATGCATTGAAGGAAATGGACATATTGCAGCATATACCGGTATAGCGAGTGAAACACCCGTCGGTGTTCACTTAGAGTAACCGTATGAAGAACGTTTCATACGGCCGTCCAACGTGGCCCACATTGGAATGGTGGACTCACGTAACGTGGCCCACATTGGAATGGTGGACTCACGTCTATTCGAATTGATGGGATTTTCAAGTGCCCATGGAATTGATGGGTCTTTCAAATGTAATTTATGCATGTCATGATGTGAATTCATGGCAAGATTGAATAATACTCATAAATGAAAAGGTACACATGGCATTCATCTACAAATACGAACAAATATATTCATTCATTCACACATCCCATAATGCATCAATCATAGTATACAAGTTACTTGCAGTATATCAACATCATGAATAAAGCACAAGAACATTCATGTAAACCACATATCATTATGCATTCCTTTGAATTTCGGAGGTGTTCCCTCACATGATGCCTCGCCGCCTACACAAGCATGTTCCCAAAATAAGAACAACGATATATCTGCTACCGGTGTTCTACAATAACGACTATCAATATACCGCATAGACCCTAATTGAAAATAAACTATTCAGCCAGATTTCAGCCCTTCTGAGCAGCGGTACGAGAAAAAGCATATTTAATTATCTAGAACTCGAAACGATACGAAACTAGTGCCCAAAGAAACATAACGCACAACACTACGAAACTCTAGTTGGCGGGATCCTTTGATTCGGCCAATACAGAGGTCTAAACAACAGATTAAAACACTAGCAGTTATCTGCCCAGAATTCAGAACAGTTGCAAAGAAAATATCATAACTTTCATTCTATAGATCCAATGGGGGTGATCTTTATCAGCTTTGAAAGATAATTTAAAGGGCTACAATAACTTATTTGGGTGGAGGTTCTGGAAATGCCTCTAACTAGATCAAAACCTAGGATCAAGCCGACAGATCCTCCTCGTCAGACAGACAGAACAGCGCGCACTAAAAAAAATCATATCTCCTAAACCGTAAGGCGGAATCACGTGATCTCAGTGGCTATGGAAAGATAAGAGTCGTGGCTACAATTCTCTAGAAGGGGGGAACCTCCAAATCGGCCTCTAAAAGGTCGATAACGGACACTCAACAATCTGGACAGAAACTGATTATCTACAGCACCAAATCAATCCAATCAAACTAATCGGTTTCACAACTAATCAACATCAAACAGCAGGGAAAACATCTCGTTACCCTTGAAGATTCGCTGAGGATGATGATCAAGCTCCCACCAAAATCCCCTTTCTCCATCTCCTTTCTCCTTGGATCGGCCACCCAAACCGAGGGGAGGAGGAGAGGCCGGTTGGGAGGAACTGCACGGCACTTGGGAGACGACGACGGCGATCACCGGGGACCAGCACCGAGGGGAGGAGGAGGCGCTAGGGAGAGGAGGAGGCGGCCAAGGGGGAGGGGAGAAGGCCTAGGGGCGGCTAGGGTTTGGGGGGGGGAGTGGCGCCCCCCCTTTTTGGCCGGCCCCTACATGGGCCGGCCGGCCCCTCTTGGGCCACCTGGGTCGCGGCCTGCGGCCCAGGTTGACGTATAAAAGCATTAACCCCCTCCGCTGTTTGGAAAAATCCGACGAAAGTTGTTTCTTTTACCCACTCCGACTTTTTTTTTTACCGATTCGGTTCCGGAATGTTTTAAATCTCGTTTTCGAATAAAATTCCCAGATAATTGAAACGATACACCCTAGCTGGATAAATGAGGTATTACACTCTATCCCCCTTAGAAAAGATTCGACCTCGAATCTATGCACCAATCTACTCGTAAGGAAACTGCGTCTGGAATGAAACAACGATATTTCAAGCTTGGAATTGCTCAGATGCTCGCTTAACACTCGAGCACACCAGACGATGCGTACTTCGCATAAGGACCTGGGACGGTCAACGCGATAAGCCAACGTCCTATTTTCTACAACTTTCCAAAAATGAAGAGAATCCAACTAGAAATAGAGAGTCCTCATCGCATCCACGTAATGCTAACTCTCACCAAAAGGTTAGATTCCAAATTTGACAATTCATCTCGAAAATAAATCCATTTTACAACCAAAGGAGAAGTACTCAAACGCCCTAAACCAAAACTTGCGGTTTATCTGAATTTGGAAAGAATCAACACGCCAACACAGCACCAACTCAAATTGCAGAAAACACAAGTCAACGACACAAAACTCGAGAATCAAGAAAACGCTTCATTAACCCACGAATCATCCTTTGCCACAGTTCCTCGCTTCTAGGAATGAAATTTCTCTCGAACCTTGAAATTCGAATTCTCTGACTACCACATGAGCTAAAACCTCTTAGTTAAACATCCTTAAATTATACTCAAATTGAAATACATCATCCACACCTCTGTGGGGTGGCTCCATTGAATCCTCCGAATACTCTATGCATCTCATTCTACTTAATCAACCATAATTTGATTGAAGACACCCAAAGCGCCACAAAAATAGATCTCACTGTAACATCCTGGCTATTCGAAAGCCAAGATGTCACGCAATTACATTACTTCTAATTTTTCAAGAACAACTCAGAATCCTCAGTACACACGCTCATGTACTACATCAAAAAGGTTCTATCAAAGATCATTCCACTGCTCAGGAAACTCCTTTATTCCACTTTCTCTACACACACTAATTGAGTGACCAAAGGTCTAACATAACAATGCAAACCCAAATTTAACCTCCAAGATCTCTACCACAAATTTCAATTATAACATATAGGGAAATCAACAGATTTACTCTCTAACATTTTCCCCAATTCTAACATACTCACTCATTTGCATACTTAGAAATTTCTCACCTAATCTCGCATCATTATCCAATTGCGTTGCTTTATAGAAGTAATCAAGGTTTCCATACTTTCGATAATCACCGACCATTCAATCATGAACTGAAGTTATGAAGTTTCACTATACCATAGGTTCTACTCAGTCGAAACACTTTTCAGACTTACTTCGAAACCAAGCATTCCATGTGAATTAATTTTTTCCCCAAGAGATACAGATCAAAACCATTCTACATTCTACTACTCCTCCAATAACTTGGTAGCGAAATATCACCGCTACGATTACTCATCTACCACCAAACAGTTGCCAAACTTAGCCTTTGCAAACACTTTGCAACCCAAAACTGTGATCCTTTCTCAAAAGGAAGAGGCGAACAAAGATAAGTTTATTCACACAGAAAGACCGTTGCTCATCACGGCGAGAGGAAACCAAAAGAAATATTCGATAAAGGTGATCTTGAAAACGAAGCTCGAGTTCATAATTGAGGTACACATCCTCAAAAGAGAATAGCAAATAACGGTAACACGAAAGAAAGATATTACGTTTGAAATTCGCCATCTCTTGAGCGGAAAGAGCAACAAAGTTAGGGACGCTTCAAATAACCACAAGATTTAATTAAGAATTGATAAAATCCTTCAACAGGCCAACTTGCTCGAAACAGTTCATCTACTTGGGAAACACGAGATCCAAATATTCTCAGCCACAAAACTCGAAACATTTCCCTTTACAGGATTTCACGGAAACAAACGGATTAACTTCGTCTCGAAGAGATCAACGAAAATATTCTTTTATTGCAACCTCACTTTGCGAACTCAAACCAAAGAGCCTTTCGGACTAAATCACACGAAATCTTTAAGAAACAATAGGTTAATCCAATTCCTCTAGTTACCCAAAATAATTTCAGTTACCAGTTGATTCACGAGCTCCAAGGTACCGTGAAGGCTAAACTTGAAATATTCTTATTTGAACGATGCCACTAAAGGCGATCAATTTACTACAGGTATTAACATCAAGCCCATAACAACACTGAGAAAATATTTCGGAAGACCCACGTGGAATGAATGGGTTGATTCCTTCTCGAAAGAAGAGGCAAATAGAAACGATCTTTACCAACTGAAGAAATCACTTACCACTCGCAAGGAACACAGAACTCAGGGGAAAACCAATTAGGCAACAAACTCAGAACACATATGGAAAGTCCACAGTTGAAAACATAGGCCTCACAAAAATAGAATATCCGACCTTAACCGTTAGGAACAAACGGGTACTTAAGATCAAAACACCCGCATCATGGAAGAACTATTATAATTTTTCAACATATCGCTTCACTCGACAAACGATATTGACCACAAAGAACTTGAATTCCCCAAAAGAGCATGAATACAAAACTGAAAATTTGATCATTTTAGAAATATTACGAAAGGCGGACAACTTTCTTTCTTTATAAAGGAATCAACATTGCCATCACATTACTGATCATGTCAATAAACCTTCTAAAGGAACATGGCAAATCGTGTTATAGAAATTTTTCAGCATCAAATGGAATTGTAATAACAACTTATTCTAGAAAGGAAACTTAGTACAAAAACCACAAAGCTGAAACAAACCTCTCACACATCTCCACCATAACATTAGAAAAGGGTTTCGATATTTTTTTTAAAGAGAGGTTCTAAACTCCAACATTCCAACTACTCCAAAAGAAACGAGTAGAGTCAAGACTTTCTTCGACAAACTTTGTAAAAGATAATTCCCGTTCCCCAAAATACCAAACGGTTAACTGGTCCCTTAATCAACAAGTGAGATAGGACCCTTACCAAAAGAATGATCTTGTCAATAATATCGTGTACAAGTAGCAAAGAGAGCTCAACAATCAGAAAGACAAAAATTGTTTTTGAAAAAACATCTAGGGGCCAATAGGAAACCGTAGCCAACCAATTTGTTTGATTACCACCTCCGACTTAATCACCACAAGGCACCCCAAAAAGGGTTTTAACACTAATCCTCAGAAAAGAGATGCGTTAAACTTCAAGACGCGGAATGATCCAAAAGAAATACATGGAGCCAATGCTTCCTCATGTTAACGAACTTGCAACATAAAACTCTCATTATACAAACTATCAAACGAGTAAACGAGTCGCTATTTTCCAATGTGAAAGAAGGAACAAACATGGAAATATCAATATTGCCAACTGTCGAAGATCATTTAAAATAAAAGAAATTCAACAATCGAAAAACAATAATATTTTCAGAGAACCATTAAAGACCTATTGATCTCATCAACTACCATGAATCATGAACCTAAGAGAAATTCATCAATTACCACCGGACAAGAATTTGTCAAAATCAGAAATCAAAGAAGAGAACCACTGTCTAAAGCATCCCGAAAAGAAATATGCAAGATCATTGTGCACTTGATAAAGAACTTGCAAAAGAAATCGCCAATGCCCAAACTCCAAGCGAACACACGGGTTGAATTTTTCCAACAGGTAAAAGCAGAACTTGGTGAAAAGATAAATCTTGCAATTTAACTACGCCACGTGGAGCGTAAATATCACAATAGTAGAAAGAACAATAATTGTTTCAAAGAACGATCGAAATCTACTAGAGATTGCCCACTTCATTATAACCTCCATTCAAAAGAAATTCACGAACTATCAGAAACCACAACCAGAAAACCAGATACAAACTTGAGAAGGACAACAACTTCATCAATGAGCTCAGGCTCAACACAGAACTATGGAACATGGGTAAGAACTTCTCTACTATTACAACACGAACAGTGGTGTAGCCTGGCAAAACCCAGGACGACAACCACGAACTCAGCTGCTCGACGTCCGCTACCGATACGCATAACTAATGCAATCAATTATGAATATATAGGATCATCTCATGACAATCATAGAATAAATCATAGATATATAGGATATCGCATCACGACATAGATTAAAAACAAGAAAGATAGTACAGAAGCAATTCTATACCATACAACATAATGAACAACATCACTAGAAATGCGGAAACAACGGATTTCCCAAACCCCACCTACTGTGCACAGTGTGTCATTTTAATAACTTAATTACCACGGACCTAAAGCCCGCTCTGATACCAACTGTAACACCCTGACTATAAGGAAGTCAAGATGTCACCTACAACCACTACTCTTTAGAAGAATAACATCAAAACCCATGACAAGGTGAAGCAAGTAGTAAGATTATACGGAAACAAGAATTCATCCTCAAGTTTAATCAATGGAATGGAAATAAACAATTCTGAGAGATACGATAGTTATGACCAAACTGGCTTATTACAATTCAACACAAGTCATAATTAACGACAGTAAAAGTCCTCAAAATGTTTGGTTTATGGTAGTGAGTGCATCGTGATGAACTACCCACCACAAGATCTTTCTTCCTTGTCATTTACCTAAATAAGACAATAAAGCAAGAATGAGCCAAAGACTCAGCAAGTAACGGTATGAAACAATCAAACATACCATGAGCAATATATCACAATCAAAATTTGAACAATTTACTGGAAACGAATTTATGAATGGATGAAGTGGAATGATGCATTGAAGGAAATGGACATATTGCAAAGATATACTGGAGATAGCGAGTGAAACACCGTCGGTGTTCACTTAGAGTAACCGTATGAAGAACGTTTCATACGGCCGTCCAACGTGGCCCACATTGGAATGGTGGACTCACGTAACGTGGCCCACATTGGAATGGTGGACTCACGTACCCATTCTGGAATTGATGGGATTTTCAAGTGCCCATACTGGAATTGATGGGTCTTTCAAATGTAATTTATGCATGTCATGATGTGAATTCATGGCAAGATTGAATAATACTCATAAATGAAAAGGTACACATGGCATTCATCTACAAATACGAACAAATATATTCATTCATTCACACATCCCATAATGCATCAATCATAGTATACAAGTTACTTGCAGTATATCAACATCATGAATAAAGCACAAGAACATTCATGTAAACCACATATCATTATGCATTCCTTTGAATTCAACACCAGTTAACATACATTACTTGCCTTTCGCGTTGTGACTCGATAGCAGGCAACGGAGGTGTTCCCTCACATGATGCCTCGCCGCCTACACAAGCATGTTCCCAAAATAAGAACAACGATATAACACTGCTACCGGTGTTCTACAATAACCCCTGACTATCCAATATACCGCATAGACCCTAATTGAAAATAAACTATTCAGCCAGATTTCAGCCCTTCTGAGCAGCGGTACGAGAAAAAGCATATTTAATTATCTAGAACTCGAAACGATACAAAACCAGTGCCCAAAGAAACATAACGCACAACACTACGAAACTCTAGTTGGCGGGATCCTTTGATTCGGCCAATACAGAGGTCTAAACAACAGATTAAAACACTAGCAGTTATCTGCCCAGAATTCAGAACAGTTGCAAAGAAAATATCATAACTTTCATTCTACAGATCCAATGGAGGTGATATTTATCAGCTTTGAAAGATAATTTAAAGGGCTACAATAACTTATTTGGGTGGAGGTTCTGGAAATGCCTCTAACTAGATCAAAACCTAGGATAAAGCCGACAGATCCTTCTCGTCAGACAGACAGAACAGCGCGCACTAAAAAAATCATATCTCCTAAACCGTAAGGCGGAATCACGTGATCTCGGTGGCTATCGAAAGATAAGAGTCGTGGCTACAATTCTCTAGAAGGGGAGAACCTCCAAATCGGCCTATAAAAGGTCGATAACGGACGCGCAACAATCTGGACAGAAACTGATTATCTACAGCACCAAATCAATCCAATCAAACTAATCGGTTTCGCAACTAATCAACATCAAACAGCAGGGAAAACATCTCGTTACCCTTGAAGATTCGTTGAGGGATGATGATCAAGCTCCCACCAAAATCCCCCTTTCTCCATCTCCCTTTCTCCATCTCCCTTTCTCCCTTGGATCGGCCACCCAAACCGAGGGGAGGAGGAGAGGCCGGTTGGGAGGAACTGCACGGCACTTGGGAGACGACGACGGCGATCACCGGGGACCAGCACCGAGGGGAGGAGGAGGCGCTAGGGAGAGGAGGAGACGGCCAAGGGGGAGGGGAGAAGGCCTAGGGGCGGCTAGGGTTTTGGGGGTGGTGGCCTTTTTGGTGGCCCTACACATGGCCGGCCGGCCCCTCTGGGCCACTGGTCGTGACCCTGCAGTTGACGATAAAAGCATTAACCCCTATTTGCTTGGAAAAATCCGACGAAAGTTGTTTCTTTTACCCCCTCCGACTTCTTTCTTTTTACCGATTCGGTTCCGGAATGTTTTAAATCTCGTTTTCGAATAAAATTCCCAGATAATTGAAACGATACACCCTAGCTGGATAAATGAGGTATTACATCGATCCACTACTACAAATATACTATCTCTCCACCTCTTTGTCCTAGGCAATCCTAAAACAAAATCCATAGAAATATCCTCCCAAGGGGCGCTAGGAATAGGAAGAGACATATAAAGTCCATGTGGAAGGAGACGGGACTTAGCTTTGTTGCATGTAGTGCAGCGAGCTACGAAGCGCCGACATCACGCCTCATCTTTGGCCAAAAGAAGTGGGTGGCCAGACATCTTCTCTTCTCTTTGCTCCAAAATGCGCCATCAAACCTCCTCCATGTGCCTCCTGTAACAACAAAAGACTAACAGAGCTAGGCTGAACGCATAGCTTGTTAGCACGATAGACCAAACCATCATTCAAAGACATAGTTATTCCATGTCTTCCCTCCTTTACAATGTTCAAGCACTTCCTTAAAGTCCAAATCGGTGACATATAAACTCTTAATGGCCTCCAAACCAAAAATCTTATGGTCAAGTTGAGATAACATGGTATAACGTCTAGAGAGCGATCAAGAATCACATTATCCTTACCTTTCTTATGCTTTATAACATATGGGAATGACTCAATAAATTCTACCCATTAGCATGTCGTTTATTCAGTTTAGCTTGACTTCTAATATGTTTTAGCGATTCATGATCCGAATGTATAACAAATTCTTTGGGCCATAGATAATCTTGCCAAGTTTGAAGCACTCGAACTAAAGCATACAATTCCTTATCATAGGTGGAATAATTCAAACTAGGCCCATTTAGTTTTTTTGAAATATGCAATCTGGTTTACCTTCTTGAATCAATACACCACCTATCCCAATCCCAATCGCATCACATTCAATTTCAAAAGTCTTACCAAAATCGGGGAGTTGGAGTAGGGTGCTTGGATGAGCTTCTCTTTCAACAAGTTGAATGCCTTCTCTTGTGCAGGTCCCCATTGGAAAGGCACTCCTTTCTTTGTCAATTCATTCAATGGTGCGGCAATGGTGCTGAAATCCCGCACAAAGCGCCGATAGAATCCCAAGAAGGCCATGGAAGCTCCGCACTTGTGACACAGTAGTAGGCGTCGGCCAGCTTTGGATGGCTACAATCTTTGTCTCATCCACCTCAATGCCCTGTGGTGTCACAACATAACCAAGAAATACAACTCGATCGGTGCAAAAGGTGCACTTCTCGAGGTTACCAAACAAACGTGCGTCTCTCAAAGCATTAAAAACAGCACGTATATGATTTAAGTGTTGCCCATGTGACTTGCTATAAATCAAGATATCATCAAAGTAAACCACCACAAATTTTCCAATGAAAGGACGTAAAACCTCGCTCATCAAACGCATAAAAGTACTAGGTGCATTAGTTAGACCGAAAGGCATCACTAACCACTCATATAATCCGAACTTAGTTTTAAAAGCAGTTTTCCATTCATCTCCTAATTTCATTCTAATCTGGTGGTAACCACTCCGCAAGTCAATCTTTGTGAAAATAATAGAACCACTCAATTCATCTAGCATGTCGTCTAGCCTTGGGATAGGATGACGATACCTTATAGTAATGTTATTAATGGCTCGCAATCAACACACATACGCCAACTACCGTCTTTCTTAGGAACCAAAAGAATCGAATAAAGACAAGGACTAAGGCTTTCTTACGCATCCACGGTCTAAAAGATCTTGGACTTATCATTGAATTTCTTAGTCTCCTCTGGATTGGTCCTATATGCAAAGACGGTTTGGCAAAGTCGCTCCTGGGATCAAATCAGTTGTTACGGCGGCTCGATCTTCCGATAGGTTCGATTTGGTTCGTCGTGAGGACGTTGACGCTTTGAGGCTTCCGACCAACAGATCGTCACCTCGCAATTCGCTACACCCGCACGCCTGTCGTTATCAACCACGCTTGCACGTGATCGACCTTACCACGAAGGTTATTGTTCCCGCAAGCAATCAAGCAACTCACAAGAACAAGGTAGATGCAATCAATTGTATTGCGGATATGGATGAAGTTTACAAGTGGGGTTCTCAAACCGATAATCGCGTAAACCGCAATTGGCGTAATAATCTAAGAAAACCCGCCTAAACTATGGCATCTACTGTATATATATAGGGGAACGTGAGGAGATCGACCTAGGGTTGTGCGGTCGTGGGATGAAGCGTACACAACCTGGACTCCGACCTCGTTACGTTTACAAAGTCTTATTAGTTTTCAAAACAGTGACGCTGCACCTTGTGTTGCGTATTTCTGGTCGAAGATCTGGTCGTAGGACTGGTCCTAGGGTGGTCTTGAGGAGTCCATGCTATCTTTGGTCGTAGATTGTGTCCAACGAGTACTGTGCTCGCTTTTCTGGTCGTAGATTGCTCCAATCGAATCAACTAGTCGTAGGTCTTCTTGTAGTGGTCGTAGATCTTCTTGCAGTGGTCGTAGACCTAGATTCCTTAGTACAAGTAAATCATCTCCATTAGGCAGCATCATAGAGTTCTCAAATAATACACTCAGCCCTAGAAACAACTTTACCTGATCGATTAAGTGACGTGCTCTAGCTCTTGTCATAGGACCGTGTAGTTCAGCACCAGATCTGGAGGGTCTTGTGTCATGCGTGTATCCGAAGGAGGGATGTCCTCATCACTAGATCATGCTCAATTTTCCGCCACGATCACCCTTCACTCACTGCCGCACTCAATCGATCGTTTCTTCATCTTTACCCGCTTTACTCATCGCTGCCGCGTCGGCCGAAAACACCCGTGCATGTCCTCGACGTTCCGGCTACTCCTTGCCCTATAAAAGGGGGCATGACCATCACATTTCTCCCCTCACTCCATTCTCTGCAACCATGACCACGCTATCCGTTTCTATCCGTCGGAATCGAAGCCGAAGCTTCTTCGCCGCCAGCGCTAGCTCCGTAGATTACGCTGCCATCTGTTGATCTCTAGTGTCATCGTCTACACTGGGACCTTCGTCGCGTCGTGTTCTACCTCAGGCGTACTTCTTCTTCACCAGAGGACCATCGGAGCACCGTCGCCACCAGAACCCGTACTCTTCCGCTGCCAAACCTCCTCACCGCCGTAAGGTATCGCATAAGGTTCAACGTCATCTCCTCTTCCTTTTGCGCACCTTCGGGTAGCTCACCGTGGTGTGTAGCGCCGACAAGCTTGTAGTTGAGCGCAGCCGCTGCTGTCCAGAGTAGTCGTAGTTTCCTTCGGCTAGATAGTCGTATTTTCCGTCCACTAGGTAGTCCTAACTTCCTTCGACTAGATAGTCGTATTTTTCGTCGAGTAGGCAGTCGTAGCTTCCTTCGACTAGATAGTCGTAGCTTCTTTCGACCACAAAGTCGTAGCCTTTATTCGATTAGTGTTGTCGAAACCTTTCTTCGGCCAGTGTTGTTGAAACCTTCTTTCGACCAGTGTAGTCATAATCCCCTTTGACCAGTACTCAGAAGATAAACAGTTCTCGTAGATGAACAGTACTCGGGAGATGAACAGTACTCTAAGTTTAACAGTACTCGGAAGAAGGACAGTACTCGGATGCTATCTGTTCTCGTGATATACATACTTCTGGATGTTCGTTCTCCTTCATACGAACCCTGAATCCGTCGATTCTTGTTCCTAAATCTATATAAATTCAATATCTATCTTCCAGAACTAAATTTATTAATTTAGAGTTTATTTGTATTTGTATTTTCATTTGAATTTATTTGAATTTTTTATTGTTGTTGTATTTTTGCGTATAGATTACGACGACTCCGGGGAAATTGAATTAGAAGAAGAAGAGTCCTTCGAGCAAGTCAAGTTATACCTTTGACCATGTTGACCCTAATATTTTAAATTATTTAATTCTATTTTAAGGTATTATTGCATGCATATTTCTATACAGTTATTTTAAATTTATGTTTTAAATTCCTAGTTAATCTATTTCCTTTGTATGACCAATGTTATTGTTTGAACAGTATATCCCTTGTCGCCATAGTTAAAGTAAAATTTGCACATGATATGCTTAGACCATAATCTTGAATTTGGGGAGTTTAGCCAAAATTATTCAAATTTGATTCAAATTGAGTGTATGGTATTATCTTACCATAGAAGTTTTAGAAAATATTTTTTTCTTGCAAAATAAATCAAAATGGTTTACACTTGGGCAAACTGGATGATTGGTATAGTGCAAGTCAATGCACATGATAGATATATTTTCATGATCAAGTCCAGAGTTGTGGAATGTTGCCCAGGTTTGTTAAGGACCGGTCTTTGAGCCGCATCTTACTAAGCTCCACCGTACTACCGCGTGTTCTGTGTGGGCAGGATTAGACCAAATAATTTGTAATATCTCATAGTTGTTTATGCCATGTTGATGTGTGGGTGTCAGTTAGACAGTAGTCCTACTTGGCCCAAGAGGGGGTTTGCGGTGGGTGGTTAACCCAATGAAGGTGAAACCTTAGCGGGCATAATAACCTTAGAGTAGAGCATTGTAAATGCCTTAACGCGTGCTCGAGAATACTTACCTAAGGTAGTGAGTAGTGGTATCGGCGAATGCCAAACAAACTAGATAGGTCGTGTTGTGTGGGTAAAGTTGTACAACCTCTGTAGAGTGTAAAACTATTCGAATAGCTGTGTCCACGGTCATGGACATGCTGAGTAAAGCCACTCCAAGTTAGAATTTGGTTTTGTTTTTAAAATGATTTAGCAAATGATTTTGGGATAGTTAATCCTTGTGGTAAAATTGAGCGGTTAGCCATGTAATAAGAGGGTATCCTTCACCATTCTTACTAGGGGTTATCCACTATGAAATTCCAAATTTAAAAATATGATTTTAGTTATGGATTAAAATATTGCATTGAACTTAGTAATGGTATACAAATATGAAAATACAGCTTTGTGCAAAATAACCATATACTCTTTTTTCTTTGACAATATCCATCATGCATTATACTATGTTAGTTGGGTGTAACTTGCGAGCATGGATGTTGTGCTCACTCTTGCTAAATAAAATTTATTCAGGTGAAGTTTATTATCAAGACGATGAGGATCAGGACGACTAGGTTGCGCCCCCTAGACGATTGCCTGTGGCGAATCGTATGGCCTACCTATTTACTTTGCTTCCGCTGTTTCTTTATTGTTTGGCCTTGTGCCTAATTTTGTAATAAACTCTGATTATCAATGAATAAATGTGTGATATGATTTTACTATCATTTTTGTTTGACTGTGTACATTAGCTATTCCTGTACTAGTGCATGAAACACAGAGAATCAGGGATTCTTCGTTCCCGGGTTCGACACCTTCACTCCAGGCGAGTCAATACTACGTTTTATGCAAATTTTATTCTTTTTAAATTACCAAAATTGCATGCTTTAATTCTTTAAGCAAATGCATGTTAAATCTTAAGGTAGTTAAATTCCAATTTGATGATTAATTAATTATTATACTATCCTTTGGTAGTTGAATTAATTGTTCCATGTTACCCTATTAATTATATGATAATTACTAGTTATAAGTTATACTTAAGCGACGTGCTAGTCTTGCTTAAGTACTGGGACATTAAATGCCCTAATCATCATCTTTTAATCATGAAAGTAGTTTTAAGCAGACATTGTAGGTAAATGACTGGTATGTTGTGGTAATGTATTTTGTTCCCCAAAAACCATATTAAATTGTTGTTACCATATTTGGGTGGATGGTATGGTGGTGGGTGCCATCGGAGCACGAGAGTGGTTGGTATGTAGTATGAACCACCGGGATAGATTAAGGACTCAATCTTGTCATGACCTCTGATTGTAAAATATGTGCAACCACAAGTCTGTAAAGTACAACTTGGCTAAGTAAATTTATTAATCTCTAAATGTCGTGCTACCAAGCTAGTCCCATGAAAGCTAGGGTAACAATGATGATATGACCATTCACAACGAACAAGCGGCATAAAGTAATATTATTTAAAACAACAAAGATATGGTCGTTCTTACAAAAGTCGCCTCGGCTTAGCAACAACAGAGTTGAAATCTCAAAATGCCCAATGACATGCCCACAGCAATCGAGTGAGGACGTGAAGGTGTAAGAACTCAACATTTTGATTCTTCCATTGACCGATCAACAAACATTGAGTACATAAAGTACGTTGAAATGTATGTGTAATCTAGCTAATGCTAGCAAGTTTGGCTAAGGTGAACATCTCGCGGTGAACAACTTATGGGTGCAACCCATTTTTGAAAATACTATGGGTGCATCGGGACACGGCTAGAATGTTTTTTAACACTGCAGAGGTTGGACAAGAGATATTTTGAAAGGTTGCGACTAAGTGTGATGGTCTCTCAACGGCCCCTCTTGCGCCATTAAATGACCAAGGACTCAAAACTTCCCTAATTAGTTGGGGGTAGCGACTTATGGTTGCACGAGGTGATCAATGACTTGCAAAGTTAAGTCCTTAGTTGGTGTAGATAAGTCTACCACAACCCAATGTGCATTACGCACCCACTCTAGCTTCCTACCTCAAGCCCGAGCATAAATCATTTTTGTTCATTCCGACCAAATGGCAATCCTCGCCATGGCACAACATCTTTTAATAAAAGTGGCCTCACACCACTGCTCCATAGTTCCATTAGTCAAATTTCATTAATCATTGAACATGTGATCGAAAGTACAGCGGGTAGCTAGAGCATGTCTAAGCAATAATACGCTCCCAAGTTGGTATACAATTATGTCCAACTAGTATTAACCATCCTAAGGTGTCCAAGGATAAGGTGGACATAATTTGCTACTAAAAATTTAGTTATATTTTATGGCAATCGGAATTTGTAATAAATGGGTCAACATGGTTATGGCCCAACATTGAAGTTGGAAATCACATAAAATGATAGAATTAGTATTAACCATCCTTTTCAAGGATTTTCATTCAAGGAGAATTCATTTTCAATAAAATCAATCCATAATGGCAACTGGTAAAAATCTACAAAACCATTTTAATAAAACTAGCCATGCTGATATTTTAATACAATATACATTTGTAAATTGGGTTCAACCAAAGGCCTACAACTTGCCTTTCTGGTGAAAGTCTTCTATCGTCGGGTGATAAATTTAGAAATTTGGATCACCCGGAGTTTGCGTCAAAAGAAGTTGGAAATCACATAAGATGATAGAATTAGCCACGTGGCAAATCGCGGCTTTGGCGTGGCCGCGCTGAGGCCGATCCGCGGCACGCTGCCGCTCCGTGACGAGCCCACGCTGCGCGAGAGAGAGAGGAGAGAGAGAGAGACGCGAGAGCAGGGCGGCGCGAGCTGGGAAGACGGCGCGACGGCGAGACCGGCCGGAGAAAAAGCGGAGACGGGCGGAGGGAGGCGAGCCGAGGCGAGAGAGGAGGGAGAGAAGGAAAGGGAAGAAGCGGAGGCGGCGCTTAAATAGGGCGAGGAGGAGCACGGCGACGTGAGGCGTGCGATTCGGCGCGTGATTCGCGGCGCGATTCGCGCGGACGGAGAGAGAAGCGGCGCGGCGAGACGATGAGCGGAGCCGTCCGATTTCGACGGACGGTGGGGAGAGGGAGGCGCGGCGAGAGAGCCGTCCGATTTCGACGGACGGTTGAGAAGTCCAACGCGCGGGACGAGGAAGACGACGGCGCCGTCCGATTTTGATCGGACGGTGCGGAGGAAGGGAGGCGCGGCGAGGAGACGAAAGCGCGCCGTCCGATTTCGACGGACGGTGAAGACGGAGGGGCGCGGCGACAGGCGTCGTCCGATTTCGACGGACGGCGGAGAAGAGAGAGCGGCGCTGGCGAAGGCGATGGCGCGGATCGCGACGGACGGCCAAGAAGAAGAGGCGACGCGGCGAGGCGAGAGCCGCGATGATGATCGGACGTGGAGGCGAAGGGTGGCGCAGCGAGAGACGCCGGATGGAGATCCGACGGCCAGGAGCTGAGGGCGCGCGCGGGAGGCGAATCGCGGCGAAGGAGGACGGCCGGATGGAGATCCAACGGCTGAGGCGAAGGGGAGACGCGGCCGATCGAGAACCGCGGATGGAGATCGAACACCGGAGGCAAGGCGAGGCCGGCGCATGGTGGGCAGCGGGCGCGGCCACTGAGGAACAGGAGCGGGCCGGCGACGATTCGGCCCAAGAACAGAAAAAGGATTTTAAATTCATTTTTGATTTTAGAAATTCAAATAAATAAAAAGGCAATTTAAAAAAAATAGCAAATAGACTCCAAAAATTCTAGAAAAATTCACAGAAATTCCTTGAATTATTATGGGCTTAATAAAAATACTTTTAACTTTAAATTTTCTTTTTCTTTTGCAAATAAAATGATTTTTAATTTCGGGAAAAAGGAAAAACCCTTTTTAAAATCCAATAAATCCAAGAAAATTCTTAAAATAATAATTTTGATTTTAAATTCCAGAAAACTCAATTAAACCAACCTTAATTTAATTGAAGTATGATTAATTCATATTAAACTGCAAATGGATTTTGAAATTTCCAAATTAAGCTTTTGGCGAATAGAAGCAAATGGTTTTCTTTTGAAATTTTTCAAAAACTCCGAAAAACAGGACGCTACAAACCTACCCCTCTTAAAGGGAATCTCGACCCCGAGATTCAGGCTAACTAGAGAATAGGTGGGGAGACTCAGCCTTCAAGTCATCTTCGTTCCCAAGTGGCTTCTTCTTCTGTGGTTGCTCCTTTGGACCTTTAAACGGATGGTCTTGCTTCTTGTCACTCGCTCGCTATTTCCAAAATCTTGATGGGATGCTCCTTGTAGGTGAGGTCTTCTGCAGGCAATTGATTCCACCGCATCCGCTTTGCACACGTGTGACACGTGGAAGACATTATGCACATCCGATACCGAGGCGGAGCTCCAACCGTAGCGACTTCTCCTCTTCGGGCTAGAATCGAAAGGTCCGATGTACCTTGGTGCAAGCTTTCCGCTTACTCAAACGACGATCCCTTTGAGAGGCGACACCTTCAGTACACAAGATCACGGTCGCAGAAGCTAGATCTCGGACGGTTATCGGCGATAACTCTTCCGCTCGGGTCTGCAGGCTGTTTTTCACCTTTCTCTCGATTGATCGAACTTGCTCTTTGGCCTTTTCCAAAATAGCCCAAACACTTGTCTTTCGCCTACTTCATCCCAAAACAACGGTGTTCGCATTTTCTTAGTAAAGAGCTTCAAATGGAGACATCTGGAGGCTTGATGTGCAATGTTGTTATAGGAAAACTCGCATAAGGTAGCATTTGATCCCAATCGTCTCGATTTGCTAAGGCACAAGCCCTCATCATATCTTCTAGAATTTGATTTACTCTTTCTCGTCTCGATGCGGCTTCTACCAAAATGCACTCCATGCCGGCACACTATCTTTGCCATGTACAATTCTGCCAGTCTATCACTAGAGTAAGTAGTCTTGACTGGGAGAAAGTGAGCAACTTTGGTTAGACGGTCCACAATTACCCAGATAGAATCATATCCTGACCTTGTCCTTGGCAAACCAGTGATAAAATCCATGCCAATTTCTTCCCATTTCCATTCAGGCACTCTCAAGGGTTGCAGGAGTCCAGCAGGTCTTTGATGCTCGGCTTTAACTCACGATGGACATCACACCGAGCTACATACTCGGCAATCTCACGCTTCATGCTAGGCCACCAATACATTTCCTTAAGGTCTTGGTACATCTTTGTGCTTCGGGGTGAATGGAGTACAAAGTTTCATGGGCTTCCGAGTATCACCGCTAAGCTCTTTCGATCTGGAACACGATTCGCTTGTCAAACCAAATGGTGCCTTGCTCATCTTCTGAAAATCTCAGGGCTTTACCCTTCTTCATGTTGCTCTTAATTTCCTTAATATTGGCATCTTCAACTTGAGCTTCCTTGATCTGATTCCGCAAAGTGGGTTGAACTTCTAAGGCAGCTAGGTAACCTTCTTCAACCAACTCTAACTTGAGCTTCTGGAATTCTTCATGAAGGGCTGGGTGATTTTCCTTGATCGCTGTGGTATTACAATGAGACTTTTCTACTCAAGGCATCTGCCACAACATTAGCTTTGCCTGGGTGGTAATGGATTCCAATATCATAATCCTTGATTAACTCTAACCATCTTCTTTGCCTCATATTAAGATCAGCCTGAGTGAAAATGTACTTCAAGCTCTTATGGTCCGTATAGACTTCACAAATGATTACAAGAAGGTAATGATGCCATATCTTTAAAGCATGCACTACGTCAGCTAACTCCAAGTCATGAGTGGGGTAATTCACTTCATGAGGCCTCAATTGACGGGAAGCATAAGCTACTACCTTCCTTTCTTGCATCAGGACACAACCAAGTCCTTGCCGGATGCATCACGAGAAAATCTCAAAATCCTTGGGACATCGGGCAAAATCAACACCGAGTTTGTTGTCAAACGCTTCTTCAATTCTTGAAAACTTTGCTCACAATCTGTTGTCCAAGCAAATTTCTTTTCTTTCTTCAACAGCTGAGTGAGGGGTCTTGCTATCTTGTAGGATCCTTCTATTGCGGCTCAACTGAACGAGTTGCACATCTCTGACAGCTGCAGCGGTAGCTCCATTTTTGGGAAACTGATGCCAAACTGCGGGTTTACAACTATGTTCTGGAGTGCCAACTAAGAAGCTATCAATCTTATCTTCCAAATTGCTGGGTCCAATACTCATTATTATCGAAATCTATCAATCCAGCATGTCATAAGGTCACCCAATTACAATCCAATCATTTAATCAATTTCACGTTCTCGATACACCAACATGATTCACACATCCTTCTTCGGCATAAGTTTTAATTAATCCAACAAATTCACCATTTTGATCGCAAGATTTCTTCCCTGCATAAATCCACAAAATCCACTAGCAATAAGCACATCTTCCGATCCGATAAACTTCCAGATCACACTAAATTCTTTTCTATCCCTTTTGGAACAAAATCCTCCAGAGATTATATTCACGCAATTGCTTCCTCCAAAATTATTGACTAAATCCACAACATTATCCACTAAATTTCCTCAAGCAAATTTATCAATTGCAGCCCACAGAATTTCTTTATACCAATCCAATATCTCAATTTTAGAATCTTCCAAAGGACTGCTTGCCATCCCAAATTCAAATTTAATCCGCCAATTATTGTATCACCATTTATCCTACATTTATTCAGTCCAACTCCAATACCTGCAGATATTCATCAATCCAACAATTATTTTGGACCAACTCCGATATCAGTAATATATCCGTCAATCATAAATTCCAATATCCAACAATCATCTGTTTGCATAATCCAATCTCCACAAATGCACAATTCTATGATCCAATCAAGACATATCTCTATAATCTAACAAAAATTTCTCTTCAAAGCCCAACTTCTATATTCAATCATATCCAATTGAATCTAATGTGACCAACAAACTCAATCAATTCCATTCTTCTTGATTCAACATAATCCACCACAATCATCGTCAAGAATTGGCGATCATATAATCCAAATCCTTAACAATCAGGTAATCCTTTAATCCAAATCCAATCATAACATATTCTGTAACCCATCATCTAGCAAATCAGATTTCTATAACCCAAATTTCACAATCATATTTCCATAATCCAATCAAGATCCATTTCTGTAATTCATCCAAGATACTTTTCTATAATCCAATCTCCCAAAATCTCGTATCAATAATAATTTAACTCTACAATCTAGTAATCATGCATTTCTACAATCCAACCAAGATCCAACCAATTCTCCCAAAATTAATATCATCAATCGACATGAAAAATCAAATTCTCTTCGCATTCTACTCTGTGCCTCTTCTGCACAATTTCTCAATTCCAAATATCCAACCTACATTATAACCAGCTCAAGATTCAATTTAAATACAACTTCTCCTAATAATCAAATCAGCACTTCAGATTCTTTTATCCTTCAAGATTAATCAAGATTTTCCTCTCTGATCACTTTACTCCACGATTTATATAATCCATCAATATGCTACTCTTTAAACCATTTATAATCAAGGCATACACATTATCATATTCTGGTATCCACAATAACTTCTTGCATAAACCCGGTTAAATCTCAAAATCAGTTTTATCAAAGATTCTCCAAAGCTACCTACGTTGGCATCAAAACACATTGGTTATCTCCAGCAAGAGTAGCTTCCAAGGGACTTACGGGTTTGATCCATTTTGCAACAATTCTTCACAGGTTTCATAGATGAGAGGGAGAAAGCACCATAGGTGAGAGGGAAAAGCATTTAGACGAGTAAGAAACAAGGGAGATAGATGGATCAGCCTAATGCGAACAAAGTTGGTTTTACCCAACGAACGGATAGCCGAAAAGCTATCAAGAAGCAAACAAAAAGGGACACTCGAGCACAAAAGCCCTATTACGCAGACTAAACGATACTAAAACTAGGGAGGGCAACTACCAATCTAATCTTTACGGAGGGTCAACTTGGAACAGACGACGGAACTTGAGCTTCCAAGATTTCCATTGCTTGATCTTGAAGGGCTCGATCCTAGGGATAATCCAGAGATGAGGGAGTCAAATTTAAATTTAAAAACCAAGTTCCAGAAAAGATAAGATGAAAGAACTCAAGAATGATATAAGAGGGTAAGATGATAAGAAAAGAATAGAACAAGGAAAGAAAGAACAGAATAAGATGAGAGAAGAATATCTAGTCAAGTTAATTGCTTGGTTTGATTTAGAAAATATATTTTGAATCTTTGACTAAGACGACCAATCTAACTAAAGGCTACGTCCTACAGTCGATATGGCTCTGATACCATCTCTTGTCGGACCCCGGGTGTCACACAACCCCGAGACCCTCTGTGCATACCAAGCTAGTCCCATGATCGTGAGCTAGCTTGCACAGCTTGCAACAATGATGTAATCATGACCATTCACAACGAACTAATGAAGCGCATAAAGTAATATTATTTAAAACAACAAAGACCTTATGGTCAAGTTCTACAAAAGTCGCCTCACAGGCTTAGCAACAACAGAGTATCCGCAATGGAAATCTCAAAATACGTGGAGCCCAATCGACATGCCCACAGAGCAATCGAGTGGAGGACGTGACCTAGTTCGCAAAGTCTTCAAAGTAGCCTTCTTCGTAGAACTCAACATTTCCGATTCTTCTCATTGGATGATCAACAAAGGGCATAAAGCCGTGAGTACATAAAGTACTCAAAGAAGTCGTAGAGAAATGTATGCACATAGTATTCATGACAGCTTAAGCAAGGATGGCTTTATGGTTAATTTGCGTAAAGCAAGTTTAACAAGAATTACATTAATTAGATTGCAAAGTGAAGGACCGAAATGGCAGCAGAGGGGGTGAATGGTGCCTAAAATTAATACTCCCTTCAATGTATTTAAAACCGACCTACAAAGATCTCTAAGATCTAAGGAAAGTAAATGAAACAAGATCAAATAACAAAAACAAGTTTATCCGAAATCGGAAGTTATGCGGAAGTTCCGCTATGTAGTTCCGATAGTATAGCGCTGAAGTTCCGCTTATGATTTCACGCATAAAATCTAAGTCTGATTATCCCGACAAGAAAGAGCTCTCGGGTTTTGCCCAAAAATCCAAACTACTTAATCTTGAATGCTCTTCTCAGTCAAGTTTTACGTGTCATTATCCTAAACACCATCTTGACCTTATGGAGAACAATCGCAACCAAAGATTCAATAATCGAACCAAAACGGATTTCTTGAAGAAGGGGCAAGAAAGACCAAAACCAATGATAAGTTTAGATTCTCGATTCTTAGAGCATGAAACTTTGAGGAAGTAATAGCAATACCAAAACGATTCTAGATATGAAGTTTCATGCTATTTCATAAAACGAAACAAAAGATATGCCAAAACCCTAGATATTCAACATGAACAGAGAGGAATAAAGAGAGGCATAAACATGTAATCAAAGACTCGAGTTTCATTGATAGACATCAAACGTTGACAAGTGGAAACACAGAGGAAAGATTACAAGAGATTTGATTCATTCTCTCAAAACCAACAAACTCTCAAAAGGCAACACACACCCTTTTAGAGCTAACCTAATTTTCTATCAAAAGGTCTAACCCTAACCCGTGGTTCTCCCTATTTATAGCCTCATTAATGGGCCTCCAACCCATTAAGCCCGCTACACCGAACGGAACCGCCTCCACTTTTGCGCTTTGCGAAAAGACCCTTTCGCCCTTGCGCACCTTTACGGAAGCCTCCGTACACCTTGTTGTGCACGACTGCAACCGCTTCAAGATTCACGCCGTCTTCGACACATCCCGACCGTTCTGACCTCAACGCCTCCTGCGCCTAGTCCGGTCCACGTGTCTCGCCACGACTCCATCTTGATGCCCTGCAGTCAACACAGACAAAAACACATCACATAGCATTGCACAATATCATAGCATCAACATTTGTATAAGACTCAAACTCATACAAAATCAAAATCACAATTTAACCTTCTTCGCACGATTCGGACACAATCGGAAGTTCAAGATTTACCACAAATGAAGTTCCGATTTCGAACATCCGCACTTGTCAGGAATATCGGAAGTTCCGCGCTCAACACTGCGGTACTTCCGATATCCGGAACAACCGACTTCCCAGATATTTAATTCCGATCCGATATCTCAGAGAACACTTAATGTCAGAATTATCGGACACTCCGCTACCCCTTGTGCGGAAGTTCCGATTTCCTTCAGCCGAACTCAAAACCCAGGAAAATCGGAAGATCCTATTTCCAACACCGGTAGTTCCGATTAATCGGAAGTTCCGCTCCATACACAGCGGTAGTTCCGATTTCCCTGACTCAGCCCAGAAACAGTCCAAACCTAAAACCTCAACTCTCAATCTAATCAACACACTTGTCAAATACTCATCACTCAGAGTGGAGGACCTCTCACATGGTCTCTCAATCTCCCCCTTGATGAGTATATTGACAATTACCGAAAAATCATAAGATGAGTTTGAGATTCCAGTCAACCAAGGTCTAAACAAGTGCAATTAAGCTCAAGACCAAGTTGACAAAAAGAGAAAGACTTGAGATGAGATGAAGGCGCAATTTTCGCACAAAACTCAAGGCTTTTCTTGAAGGCTTTTCTCACACATTCTCCCCTTGGCAATAAAATCATCAATATGTAGAAAAGGGAGGAAAAGACTATATGATGTTCGTTTTAAGCATTAGGAGCCATGTAGATTATCCAAAATGACTATTTGAGTATTACACCAAGCCATAACACAGAAGAATGCTATCAAGATCATGACAATCGATGTATAGAAGAGCTAAGACAGAAGGTCCATAATCTGATTAATGATCCAATTCTTTTAGCAGGTCAAATAAGTCAAGATTGAAGTCTAGCTAAAGATATCCAAGGATGATACAAGCCATGTCAAATAATCTAAGTTGAACCAAGAAGACTCATCTTTGAGCAATGTTTAGAGTGCTACCAGTTGAAGGAGGACTCATTTTATCGAACTTGGTCTCTTTGATGATAAGCAATTTTAGCACATTTTTCTTTTCTCAAGACTTTCTATTTTAAGGCTCTTTAAGGTTTTATCTCGAGAAAGCAAGCTCGACTAGGTGCCATCCACAAGCGCCTCCCGAGCTTCAACCATTTTTTTAGCCATGTGCTAGATCCCAAGCCTTATGCGACCACTCCAAGCAAATGACTTAAGGAGGTGATCTTAGGTCATCCAAGGCTCCCCGAGTTCATGCCTAGTGCAATGGCAAGCCGTCTCATGAGAAAGATTTGGTGAGATCGGTTTTTCGCACAAAGAGATCATTTTTGCTTTTGAAATTTTTAGACCGGTGATTAGAGATAAGTCATGTTTCTTAACAAACCGACATAGCTTACTCAAAAGTTCAAAAGAGATTCAGACTCAACTCACCTACTTGACATGGCGAAAATCATAAAAGGATAGTTTTAACTGACTAGTCTCAAGAGCTATCATGACAAGATTTTAATTCAAGTTTAGCATTTTAAATACCTTAGCATGTCAAAGACTAAACTACACATAAAAAGTCATGATAGATCTAGCAGCTTTAGCATAAATCATGGCAAGATGTAAAAAGTGAAAAGCAGATCATAAGGGATAATAAACAAGGCTCCATTTGATTATTATGCAATGCTTGATGAAAGACACAAAAATCCAGATTCCCTTCAGAATGAGATGCATCTTTTAATTCAGGTTGAGTTATGACACAATTAAGAATATGGAATAACCAAGAATAACTCCCCCTGAACCAAAGGAACAAAAACAAGAATCTGATAAGTAAACCAGAAAAGGCAGTCCTTTAGAGCATAGAAAAGATATAGAGAAGACTATCGCTCGATGTGTTCTTATCTACCCCATATGATTCTAGGACTATCACCGATCTATACAAACACTAAGGAGCAAACAACGTCCTGTCTACCCAAGGGTGGCCCGACCCTGCTAGAACCTATAAGAAGTGAGTAAGCTCTACTTAGAGAGGTAAGAGACAGCTTCAATCGGACGGCGGAGAAGAGAGAGAGGCGGTGCGGCGAAGGCGATGGCGCCGGATCGCGATCGGACGGCCAGCAGCAAGAGGCGACGCGGCGAGGCGAGCTGCGTGATGATGATCGGACGGTGGAGGCGAAGGGTGGCGCGGCGCGAGAGACGCGGATGGAGATCCGACGGCCGAGCCGAGGGGCGCGGAGGCGAATCGCAGCGAAGGAGGACGGCCGGATGGAGATCCAACGGCTGAGGCGAAGGGGAGACGCGGCCGATCGAGAACCGCGGGATGGAGATCGAACGGCCGGGAGCAAGGGTGAGGCCGGGTGCGCGAGTGGGCGCGGAGCTTGGCCGGTGAGAAACAGGAGGGCGGGCGACGATTCGCCCAAGAACAGAAAAAGGATTTTAAATTCATTTTGATTTTAGAAATTCAAATAAATAAAAGGCAATTTAAAAAAATAGCAAATAGACTCCAAAATTCTAGAAAAATTCACGTAAATTCCTTGAATTATTATGGGCTTAATAAAAATACTTTTAACTTTAAATTTTCTTTTCTTTTGCAAATAAAATGATTTTTAATTTCGGGAAAAAGGAAAAACCCTTTTTAAAATCCAATAAATCCAAGAAAATTCTTAAAATAATAATTTTGATTTTAAATTCCAGAAAACTCAATTAAACCAACCTTAATTTAATTAAAGTATGATTAATTCATATTAAACTGCAAATGGATTTTGAAATTTCCAAATTAAGCTTTTGGCGAATAGAAGCAAATGGTTTTCTTTTGAAATTTTTCAAAAACTCCGAAAAACGGGACGCTACACTCAACCACATGACCAAGGAATCATGTGGGGGTAGCGAGTTGATTTTCTCTTGTAGGTACAGTGTACAACCTCTACAGAGTCTAAACTGTTTAAACAGCCGTGCCTACGGTCAAAGGTGGACATAGGAATTTGCTAAAGTTAGTTATATTTATTAAATCTTGTGGTTGGAATGAAATACTGGTCGGACTGATGTAACCCTGATTTTGGATTTTTCTGGGTCGTCGTACCCAGTGGTGTTGTTGATGGTGGATGTAACCACAACCAAAATTAGTATAAGATGGAGGTAGCCTTCGTTGTATTAAATGTTGCACAATTATACTCTTCAACAAAATAAAATTTGGTTAAAATGCTAAGGGATAGGAGTTGCTAATATTGATAATAGAAAAAATATTGTTTTATCAAATAAAAGAATCTGAGTCAATCCTTATTAAGCGTTGAATATATATTATTGCATCATATGTGTTGACTCATGAGCACAGAAGTTGTGCTCATTCTCGCTCTTTCCCCCAACTCTTAGAACCTGCGGATTTTGGAGATTATGCATTCTACGAGGATCCAGAAGTTGTCGAACCTCCTATCGCTTACTTGTGGTAAGTTGTTGGATCTTTGGTAATATCGAAAGCACACGAGTTTCTCCTGTCGCTTACCTATGGTAAGATATGCTCTACCTCATTTTGCTTCTGCGGTCGCTTCCGCTATTTTTGTAATGTAATCATTTGGATTGTTCGGTCGTTATTGTAAAACTCGATCTGACGCGGTCTATGTGACTTTGATGTTTGTAATATAATATTTGGTTCGATTTATATCGTGTATGAAATGATTCAGTGTTGTATTTGTGAATACTATTTATTGTTTCAGTGAATAATACAGGATTTTCACGTAAGATTTAAATTCCCCTCCGACCGGAAACTCCGAGACGCACTCCTCCACTTCCCGTCGTCCGGCCGGCGCCACATCACTTCCCTTCCCGATCTTGCTCCGTCGCCCAGCTCCAAAGTACAAGGTTCAAAGGAGCCTTCAGGCTACTGCTCCCGAGACGGCGGCCCAATCCAACTTCCTGCACAATTGAGACGGCCCAACTAATTATACCTCAGCGTAGTGCGCGGCCCGAGATGAACAGATGACGCCAACCATAAAATCTGAATCCCACTCGACCAGCCTAACTCACTCAACAAGGGCCCCGCCAACGCGACCCCCGCTTCCGGGCTGCCGCTCCCCGCACGGCTGTGCAAATCACGTCCCGCATGGCCCGCACGCACGTGACTTCTCGTATTCCTCGTGGCCTATGAGGGAAAAAGGTGGGTGCGCCGCGCGGCCCACTAACCCCGACAGCCGCCGCCCGCGCCGAACCTAAGACGTACGTAGCTGCGCCGCCCCCACACGGCCGCTGGTCCGCAAGCGCCGTTACGTATCTAACACGGTCGCCGCGGTACCTCGGCGCCACGCCCGGCCCCTCTCCCGGTCCCCCCATCCGCGCGGCGCGCGCTTCCCTATCAGTGTAGGGCTGGAAACGAGCTAGAAGCCCTGCTCGGCTCGGCTCGCCAGTGGGCTCGAAGTCCCTCGCGAGCTTGAGGCCACGCACATCCACAGAGAAGACCACTGGCGCACGAAGAAGGCCGCCGACGCTGCATTCCAGACACACATGACGGCGGCCGGTGGGTGGATCGGGCGAGCGGAGGCGGAGGGGAGGGGCGAGGCGGCCGGCCGGTGGAATCAGGAGAGAGGGAGGAGGCGAGGCGATCTGGGCCGGAGGTGGATCCGGCGAGATGGAGAGGGAGGCGGGGCGGAGGTGGTGGGTGGCGAGGTGGAGGCGAGGGCGCGGGGTGGATCCGGCGAGATGGAGAGGGAGGGAGGCGGACGGAGCCGGGCGAGGGGAGGGGGAGGTGGATGGCGTGGGTTGGAGGGAGAGAGGGAGGCGCGGCCGTGGGTGGAGCACTGGAGCAGAGGAGAAGGAGACAGCTGGCCGGCAGTGGATCTGGCGAGAGGAGAGGAGGCGAGGAGGCGGCGTGGTGGAGCACTGGGTTGGAGGCGGAGGTGGCGGCCGGAGAGTGGGCGAGGGGGGAGGCGGAGGCGTGGGTGGATCTGGGCGAGAGGAGAGTGGGGCTAGGGAGGGCCACGGGAGGTGGCGAGGAGGGAAGGTCGGGAGGGGAGGTGGATCTGGGCGAGAGAGGCGGAGAGGGGGAGGCGGGTGGAAGGTCGGGAGGGGAGGCGGCGGCGTCGTGAGGGAAGGTTGGGAGGAGAGCGGCGGCGGCGGGGACGAGGAGGCTTGGGGAGGCGGTGCGAGGCGATTTGGCTCACGGCGGCTCGGCTCGAAGGTCAAGGGATTTTGGGGCGGCTCGGCTCGATCGTGAGGGGAAGGTTGGCTTCACTGAGCTCAAAGTTGGACTCGGCTCGCAACGAGTTCGAACAGGCTCACAAGTTTTGAATTTTTTCCAGCCCTACCCCACTCCCCACCACGGCACCACCCCTGCCTGCGTTTTCCCACGCAATTTCGCTGGGTTACGTCCGTCCGCTACGCGCGCGGTACGTGGTGGCGGTCAACTGGCCACCCCACCGGCCCGACTAACCGGCCGGGCAAGCGGCCTACGAAAACGTACGCGCGCAGATCATCACCATGTCCATGTGTGCAGCGAGGGTGCCACAGCGGCTGTCGTTAAACGTACGTATGGACCGGCAGGATCAATTACGCTCGTACGTGCGAGGTACGCGCGACACCGAACTGTGCCGTCCGTCAATGCATGCGGGATCGGTCGGTCCGTCGTCTGTCATCGTGTTTGATCCGTTCGATGTAACCTACTACCAAATTAATCCTGTCTAGCTGAATAAAAACGTCAGTCCAATAGTGACCACACCACACACATGCATACCTTGTGGAGTCGTGTTTGACAATTGCTCGCTCGACCGCCGGCTGGCTGCCTGGCTGGTTTTACGTTTCCATTGGTACGCGCTCGCTCCACACGGTATTGCGACCTCCACTTCAAAAGGAGAAGCAGCCCAACCATGCATATGTAGCTAGCTCACCAAGCTAGAGCGCCCCACTTCTAGATAGATTCATCGGTACTACAAGTTACTAAACCTTTTACATGTACACGCTAAGCTAGTACTGCACTTTTTCTCATACATGCATGCATATATGTCAATTGAGCTGATTGTTTTGTGGCGTGGAGGACATATGGGTTTTATATCTTCTTTTTGACGAGTGGCTTATTCTAAAGCGGTTAAAGTTGCACCTGAGGTGTGAGTGACGGCCGATGACTTTGAATATTGGTTTTACACCTTTTCATGGGAAAAACAGTTCGATCGGCCAGGTGCCTGGTTTTCTCAACACGAAACTTGCTCTGGATCTTTCAAACTCCTGACTCCGCAGCTAAGATTATGTTAATGTTGGTGTCCGGCAAGCTAAACAAATATTTGCATGTAACATGTGCCAAAAACATATACAAATATCTACAAATTAAGGGAGTTATTTGTATATTCTTACGGGGAGGCAATTAGCTGATTTCTCCAATTTGGTGTCATTGACTATATATTAAGAGTCCTGGTTCGGTCTCTACGGAGGAAGTGTTGGAGGTGCTAACATCTCCACCACATCTGACCGTCCAACTGTTTGGGACAACATCGTACATTAAGTTTTGAGAAAAAGCTAATACACACCCACGTTGGTTAGACGGTTAACTGGGGGAAAACTGACTCCCCGCTAACTCCAGTATGCAGCGCATGGGTGCCCCTCCCAGACTCCTGGTCGGCCCGCCTGTGCGATGAGGACATCACCGAGGACCAAGCTGACATCACCGTGAACGTTATCTCTATAGCTGTGCTGGTGGGAGGACTAATGACACGAGCACGGTCGGGATCCCAGATCACTGAGTCTGAATTCTTGTCTATTCTGAACTAGTATCAGATCAGTAGCTAACTCACAGAGTGACATCATCAATAACAATCATATTCATACAACAAAATATATAAGAAGCAGGCAAATTCATATTACTTAGTAGCAAAATAACCTTATGGTCAAGGTTTTGCAAAGTTTACCACGTAGAGCTTAACTACAAAAGATAAACTTGCAGCGGAATAGCATAACTCGTGCTAGCCATTTGACATGCCCACGTGCAATCGAGTGGAGAATGCGACCTAGTTCGCATAGTTTTCGAAGTATTCCTCCTCATAGAACTCTATGTTCTCTGGTTCTTCTGCGGGGACTGATACCCAAATGGCGTATAGCCGTGAGTACATAAAGTACTCAGCAAGTCGTAGAGAAATGTATAAAAATAGTATTCATGCAAGGCTTTAACAACGATAGCTTTATGGCTATTTGCAGAAAGCAGTATTGGCAGTAAATAGATTGAAGATCATAATTTAAAAAATTGAGTACATAAGTAAACAAGTTCTTCGAAACAACTACTGAACACCCTGATCACTTCCCAACCTCACCCAACACCCACAACGCTTCCCAACTAAACTATTCCAACATTTTTGTGAAAATCTACCCCTCATGTGAAATCACCAAGCATTGTTCATAACCGGGGACACGGCTATTCGAATAGTTTTTAACACTCCGCAGAGGTTGTACAGCTTGACCCACAAGAGATAATCATCTTGATAAAAACACATGTTTTCTTAGACATATGGATCAAGGAGAGACTATCACAAGGCTTTTATAAATTTTTGTCTTAACCCAGTTCTGCCTACTAAGGTTTTGCCTCGATCCGGCCCCCTCTTGCGCCATGTGGACCCATTCGTAAACCCAGAAACCACACTACCACGACATAATCAAATCAAAACATCGCTAATTATTCAACCAGGTCCACCCCATAAATATACATGTGGTTGCACAGTAAGACCTAGATCAATAATGCACAAAGTTAAGTCCTTAATGGCTACCCAGGCGAGTAACCCACAATGTACTTTAACTGCACCCCCTTAATCGCACGATCATTCACTTGAGTATGAAATTAATTTTGTTCAACCCAACTAAATGACAACCCTTGCCATGGCACAACCAATTTTATCAATAGTGGCTCCGCTACAATTCCATATATCATTAAGTCAAGATTAATCATTGAAACATATGTAATCATGAATCCCATCGCGACTAAGTATGGCTAAGTATAACACGATTCTCATGTTAGTAATAAAATATGTCCAACTAAAATTAACCCAACCTATGGTATTCAAGGGTACATGTCATTCACAATTATTCAAGGAGACATAATGACAATTAGGTATTTAGCTAGCTATTCCCGAAACCATTTGATATAAACTTAGCAATACATGTTGATATAAAACAATATACTTTTATAAAATGGGTACAAAATGATCAAATATCTACAACTTGCCTTTGTTGTAGGGGTGAGATACTTTGGTTGTCGGGTCCAAGAATTCTTCGAAAACGTCGGAATCTATACGTGCGAAAAGAGCAAAAATAAAATAGCAAATTCAAATAAAATCCCAAAAATTACCAAACTAGAACAAAAAGAAAGACAATGAATTTATATGAATTTAGAAATTTTAATTACTTAAACCGGAGCTCGAACGAAGGAGAACGAGTTTTCGGAAGATTGAAAAACACAAGAAATGATGAAATTGAGATTTTTGGGATTTTTCAGAATTATTTTTCTAAAGAAAATTCTTTTATTGCTTCATGGTGACATCAGCGACTAGAATTAGATTTTCGGTCGAAATATTTTTCAAAAGGAAATAGAGGTGAGTCTCTGACATGTGGACCTGGGTCTTGTGGACTGGGTCCACGGGTTTTGCGCCGGTCCACGGTAGACCGGGCGAGCGGCAGAGGGATGGCACTGACGCGGCTCCATGCAGCGAGGAAGGGTGAGGTGGTGCTGAGCTAGCGCTGAGGTGGCAGCCACGCAGGTGGCGGCACACCGGACTAGAGCGTCGCTGGCACACAGAGGCGAGATGGCCGGCGGTGAGGACACTGACGGGGAGAGGGAAGCTAGGTGAGTCTAGCGCTCACGGTCTCATCGGCGCATCTTGACGGAGCGGCCGACAGTGAGAGGAAGAAGCGGTAGCGGCGATGGTCCGGCGAGTTTCTGAGGAAAATAGTGAGAGCACATGAGAGAACGTGGTCGTGCGAAGCCGAAAGTGAAGACGAAGATGACGGAGAGTCCTTGCAGCGGCAGAATCGCTGGCGCATACGAAAGGAACTTGTGTACCAGAAATCTGAGCCCGCAATGGATGTAGGCTAGGAAAATAGGAATTTCCCCTTCTTCTCCGCTCGGGTAATACTCTCCGACCGCTGGTCTCCACTTAATCATACTTTTGACCGGAAGCATCAGCTTCTTCCCGCTCAGGTCTGAAACCGACTACTTAGTGATTAAATCCGGCATGATTGGTGAGCAGTGGTCGGAGAAAATTTTCAAGCGAAGAGGACAGAGGAGGTCGGAAGAAATCCTTTGAAGGAAGAGGAAGAGGAAGCTTAAAAAAATATGAGAGCAGAAATCCTTTAGGCGGCGTGCCGAAGGGATTTTATAGCTGCTACTCCTTAACTGCAAAAAGGAGTTACCCAACAGTCCAAAGGACACAACCCAATGTCCAACGGATAGAAGTTCTTCGATTCCCAAGGCAATTTCTCAACTTTAAAGTGAATACAGACCACCTCGTTTGTCATAACATTAAATGAGGGTCTACCCGATACAACTTCTCATCGGAGGTTCACACGACCAATTCATTTTAAAGTTCGAGGACTAGCTGCCGATGATTAAAATATCTATGTATCACTTTAATACATAATTAAAAGACCATATGTCTTCATGGTCGTAACCCCTAAGGCTAACGATCCTTGTGGTTGTAAGAATTCCAAAGGTTACTTGTAAGGTACCCTGGTCGGACGAGGTCATGTACCCGGTCTCCGACCAGATGACTGCTCACAGAAGCCTTGAACTGATATCTGAATCTGACTCCAAGTATATTCTTACCATGTGATGAACGGAACACGTCATATTTGCTTCATACCATGCGATGGTTCATGGTTCTAAGACACTGACAACAACTATCATACGGCTGAGTCTCTCACAGACGCTGAATCAACGACCAGTTCTGTTTCAGTAACAGCAATTGTCCCTCGGACCAGATGAGTCTCTTCTAACAGGCGTCTTCTCCAAGAGTAATTGTCACATCTTCATTGGTTATTTAAAGATGGAGCATGTAGGAATAAAGGCATCAGATTGAGGCATCACAATCAACACTAGATTCATATTTCAATTCTGATTCAATAGCATAGCAAGCATTACGCTCGGTGTAATTAGGATTAGTCCACCACCTTGTTGAAGACAACCATTGTAAAGGATCCAGTTCATAGCAATAAAGAGCAACCATATTCTCTCCCAAGAACCTTTAGCCATTTTCCTCTGTTTTATTTTGTAAGATCAGCGACTCTATCGTCGACACGACTCGATCGTCGACAGGGGTATGATGAGGATATCACCAAGGACCATGCTGGCATCACCGAGGATAGTGCCTCTACGGCTGTGCCTGTGGGAGAACCAATGACGCAAGCACGAGCAAATCGTTTGGGACAACAAGTGAACTAGTTCCTCGGGCAAACTAGCTATTTAATTACAAAACAAATGATATTGCCTAATGATAGTTGTTTGCTTGTTTCTAGAGATTATTTTCGGAGAAGTCCCTGATAAAGTACGACCATATCCCTAGTCCACCCGAGTAGCTGCTGACCAAATACGACAAGATCTAAAGTGCTCCTGACCAACTGCTGACCATATAAGGCAAGATGTAAAGTTCCTTTAACCAGCCTGCGTCGACCGGATCCTCCAACCACCGACTAGATCTTCGTTCTGACAAGGACACAACAAGATTGCTTATGAGAGTCCTACTTTGACCCGACTGATGATGCTATGCAAGAAGTCCTGCTTCGACACGCTGGGAGAGTTCTTGCCCGTTTCGACTACGGAGTCTACTTTAAACCTAACTCAAATATTCTAGTTGGTAGTTCTCCGTACGGAAATATAGTTTTAGTTAGTTACGATTTCTTTTATTAACACCGACCTAAGTCACTATAAATATTTGGGTGTTGTGCCACCAATAGATCAAACTTTGATTATTGATTTAGCTATTGCTATTGTAAGGCCTCTCGCCATAATTGAGGTCTCAACTCAATCATTCAATTTCGAGTGATTCATCTTTCGCTGTTGCTCTTGTGTTTCTATGGATTCGCTTGGGCGGTTCTTCGTGAACAAGCTAATTGTGTTTGACACGGTTAGTAACCAATCGAGGAGCGGTGTAGCGACTATGATGTTTGCTAGTCTTGAATGGATCTTGGTTAGCAGCCCCTTCATCAATGTCGCAACTCAAGTTATCGAATTTCTCTTACAATGGAAGATCGAGACAAACTTGCATACACGCAACTTAAGTCGAGACGTGTGCACGTCACTGTGTCATTCGGCGAGCGCGGCGATTCGGTAGTCCCACCCAGCGGGCGTGCCTGCAGGTCCTCATCGACCATGGCAGCATATTCATGATCTCATTTCGTTGCCTATGTAGGCGTCGTTCCTTCCTTCGAATCCTGGTCCTGATAACCGCCTACGCTTATACATCCCATCCTCATTGATTCATGGACATTTGAACTAGCTAGTTGGATTGGAAGTGCTCATTATATGTTCATCACATGAAAAAAAATTTGCCGAAATTTCGGCGGTTACCGGTGACCGTCGGTAAAATTCAAAACATCCCCGAAAATTTCAGTTTTGGAGAAATTTGTCCAAAAAAATAGAATTTAATAGAATTTTGTTTGAATTTGTTTTTTTAAATAAAATTCGATAATTTGAGTTTTTTTTAAAAAAATTCAAAATTTGACCAAAATTTCTGGTTACCGGCGGTAACCGGAGTTATCGTTACCCTCCTATTTTTTTTCAACCGGTAGCCTCATCCCAGGTTCATCGTAGCAATAGATGGGGACTGCCAACTGAAGATGATGGAAGATGAAATGACCTCTGTACCCTTTTTTTTCCAGAACCACTCGTGTAACTGGTGATGCACACACAGGAGACGCTGGAGGGGTTAGATCATCATGCCCGTTCGATGCCATATCTACAACCAAAGCATTGCAAAAGGTTAAAAAAATGTTGTGAAGGCCGATAGGGTGGATGGGGATGCTGGCCAACGAGAGGGGACGTTCTCTCGGGATAAAATCCTAGCGCGTGCGTGCAGTCAAGAAAGACATGTGGTGGTATGGAAGCAAAGGTTGCATTGGCGTCAGAAGAAGCATCAAGTGCATGGAACAAGTTCGTGCAAGAAGCTAAGAGAAGGAAAACCCACAACACAAGGGAAACCAAGAGGGAGATTTGGCCATGCATGGATAGGACGCCAGGAACATGGCACTTGGGTTGGTTCAGTTTGGATCCAATTCAGACAGCCAATTGGTGATTAATATTTTATTCCAAAACTAGAATAGTTTAAATTCTAATTAAAGAAAGTATTTTTTTGGCTTAGTTTACTGTTCATGTGAACAGTAATTGACTCGGATTTACTGTTCATGTGAATAGTAATTGGATACAGATTACTGTAGCAACTCGGGTACTATTTATCCAATTTTTGTGCTTGCGTGGGAGGCTATATAAACCCCCCATGGCCGCACCATATAGGGGACAAGTTATGATTTAGATAATAAAAATCAGAAAAGCCGTTTTGGCGCATATCGTGTGTTCTTGAGTCGTGATATGAGTTGGAGAGATTGAGGGAGAAAGATTGAGAGCAAGATCAAGATATATATCTCTTGTTTCGGAGTACTATTCACCTAACGCTACTACTTGCAATTCAATCTATTAGATTGGTTTGTGAGTATATTGATTTTCTTACAATTCAATTCACCGAATTGGTTTGTGAGATTGCTACTGATCTTCGAGTGTACCGTGAAAGATTGGGCCAACAATCGTGATTCATCTAATCAACTAGGTGGATCCATATCGGGTGGTATCGAGCTTGATTGCTCACGGTGCCGTTGTTACGAAGATCAAGTATCGACATGGCCGTCTGAAGGACATAAAGTTGGTCATGCAATTCGGCTACACTATAGATCAATGTGAGGAGGATTCACTCCACGATCCGAGCTACATATTCTTCAATCGGTGTCGAGTGGGGAACACAGATTGTGCTATGATGATCGATACGGAAGCTTGACAAACGCCGCAAGCCAAACACTTGTGGATGATTGGGGTTGATCACAAAGCCACATCCGAGCCATATCTATTGATTTGGAGGTTCAAGCACATTCGATCACAAAACAAGTGGAGGTAAAATTTTCTTTGGATGGGTATATCATTGTTGTTACTTATGACATGATTCCTATGCATATGAGAGCATGTTCGTTGGTGATTGGTGCATATTGGTTGAAAGAACAAAGACATACATCGAGTTGCATCACGCCCGTCATGCGGTACTCCTTTCCATGGAGAGGAACACGAAAGGACATTACATCTTGGTCCTCGTCAAGGTACTTTGAAGATAGACAGCGACGAGACAAGGCTCAAGGAGACATTAAAGAGCAAAGAGAAAGGCTAAAGGCCAAGAAACGTGAAGAAGAACGGTTGGCCGAGGAAGAACAGAAGAAATTAGAATTGGCGACCCTTCTTTCTACCCAAAAACAGCAAGAGGTGTCGTTCCATGATGACAAAACTACTAGTGAGGCACCACAAGATGGTCTTTATATGCTGACCAAGACGGTTCGAGTTGACAACACTTCCATTCTCACAACGGGGCAGCGAACCAACGTTTTCAAATCTGAGTGCAAAATCAATGGCAAAGTTTACAAGCTTATCATTGATGGTGGAAGCTACAACAATATCATTAGCAACGATTTGGTGCAAGCTTTGGGGTTGACAACCTGGCGACATCCAGAACCGTATTATGCACAATGGTTGCATAATGTCGGTAAACTAAAAATTACTCATCGTGTCAAAGTTTATTTTTCAGTAAGAGACTATCACGACAAAGTGGAGTGTGACGTCGTGCCTATGCATGCATGTCACTTGTTGTTGGGGCGTCCGTGGCAGTATGATCGCAATGCTACGCACCATGGGAGGTCCAACAAGTACTCTTTGGTGCATCAGGGAAGATCATATACCCTGTGTCCTATGCCAGAGAATTCTATTCATGCTGAGGAGATCATAGCTAAAAAGACAATCGTGAAGACTACCCCGACGGAGATTCCTGAGGTTACACAAAAGACGAGGACGTCTTTTCTTGAAGAAAGGGATGATGATACGGCCATATCTACAACCAAAGCATTGCAAAAGGTAAAACAAAATATTGTGAAGGCCGATAGGGTGGATGGGGATGCTGGCCAACGAGAGGGGACGTTCTCTCGGGATAAAACCCTAGCGCGTGCGTGCAGTCAAGAAAGACATGTGGTGGTATGGCAGCAAGGGTTGCATTGGCGTCAGAAGAAGCATCAAGTGCATGGAACAAGTTCGTGCAAGAAGCTAAGAGAAGGAAAGCCCACAACACAAGGGAAACCAAGAGGGAGATTTGGCCATGCATGGAGAGGACGCCAGGAACATGACACGTGGGTTGGTTCAGTTTGGATCCAATTCAGACAGCCAATTGGTGATTAATATTTTATTCCAAAACTAGAATAGTTTAAATTCTAATTAAAGAAAGTTTTTTGGCTCGGTTATTGTTCATGTGAGCGAGAATTGACTCGATTATCGTTCATGTGAGCGATGTCGGATATAGATTCTTGTAGCAACTCTGCATCGTTCATCCAATTTTTGTGCTTGCGTGGGAGGCTATATAAACCCCCCATGGCCGCACCATATAAGGGACAAGTTATGATTTAGATAATAAAAATCAGAAAAGCCGTTTTAGCGCATATCGTGTGTTCTTGAGTCGTGATATGAGTTGGAGAGATTGAGGGAGAAAGATTGAGAGCAAGATCAAGATATATATCTCTTGTTTCAGAGTACTATTCACATAACGCTACTACTTGCAATTCAATCTATTAGATTGGTTTGTGAGTATATTGATTTTCTTACAATTCAATTCACCGAATTGGTTTGTGAGATTGCTACTGATCTTCGAGTGTACTGTGAAAGATTGGGCCAACAATCAGGATTCATCTAATCAACTAGGTGGATCCATATCACTGTGTCATTCGACGAGCGCGGCGATTCGGTAGTCCCACCCGGCGGGCATGCCTGCAGGTCCTCATCGACCATGGCTGCATATTCATGATCTCATTTCGTTGCCTATGTAGGCGTCGTTCCTTCCTTCGAATCCTGGTCCCGATAACCGCCTACGCTTATACATCCCATCCTCATTGATTCATGGACATTTGAACTAGCTAGTTGGATTGGAAGTGCTCATTATATGTTCATCACATGGAAAAAAAATTTGCCGAAATTTCGGCGGTTACCGGTGACCGCCGGTAAAATTCAAAACATCCCCGAAAATTTTGGTTTTGGTGAAATTTGTCCAAAAAAAATCAAATTTAATCGAATTTTGTTTGAATTTGTTTTTTTAAATAAAATCGATAATTTGAGTTTTTTTTTTAAAAAAATTCAAAATTTGACGAAATTTTCAGTTCTGGCAGAGGCAGAGTTATCGTTACCCTCCTATTTTTTTTTCAACCGGTAGCCTCATCCCAGGTTCATCGTAGCAATAGATGGGGACTGCCAACTGAAGATGATGGAAGATGAAATGACCTCTATACCTTTTTTTTCCAGAACCACTCGTGTAACTGGTGATGCACACACAGGAGACGCTACAGGGGTTAGATCATCATGCCCGTTCGATCTTCCATAATGGACCGCTTAGAAATTAAGTATGCATGGACTGAACTAGGACTTATATATTAATTTAGTACACAGTATATATATAGAGAGAGAACATATCTAGTGCTAATGGGTAATTGAGTGCTAATGTGCTAATGACAATCTTGACCGTTGGATCATGCAGTATGTTTAATGCAGAGCATTGGTGGTGAGAGCATGCAGTGTGTTTAATGCAGACGTATTAATGAAGGCGCATTGGAGGTGGGAGTACGCAGGGTGGTTAAATGGTTTGGAGGTGGGAACCCTATTAATCTTGGTTGTTCAATTCAAATCAAACGGTCAAGATTGTCATTAGCACCTTAGCACTGAATTACCCATTAGCACAGATACGTTATATATATACCAACCCCTGAAAAGGTGTGAATACCACCTAGGTGGTCTTATATACTTGTATACTACACATATATACTCTCGGTTCGCAAGATACTTCATACGTTGTGAGATACGGAATAGGGAGTAATTACTCCGGGAGTAGGAAAAAGGCTTCTTAGGATTAATACTTTCTACTCCCGGTGTAGTTACTCCCATCTTTGATATACCACCTAAAAGAATTTAACATTGTGAACCACACGATATATATATATATATATATATATATATATATATATATATATATTACAGATATAGCATAGGCGTAGATATAGCCAACGATCTATACGTACCTTGTCAGAAAGAGATATAACTGTTGTATATGTACTCTAGCAATCAATCTATTATTTATTAGCTACGACAATAATCATCTACAGTACGCATAAAAGTGAGGGTTTACCTATTCCAAGCCGAATATAGGTAGTTGTACACGTTTTTTCATCCGTGTAGTACTCGAATTGACTCCCACTACATATGTTTCCCAGAGAGAACCTAGTACTACTCCCCTTGCGGCAAGCGGCCTAGCTGCTTGTAGCTCAACTAGGAAGAAAGGGCGCGCTACGTCGCGCCGGTGATGTTTTGAGATGTACTCAAAAAAAAAAATTAAGTTTACAGAAAGCCTATATAATATGAAGAATGCATGTGCGTGGTAGCGTTTTAAACAGTTCTGCGGCAACTGTGGAAGCGAGAGGGTGGACGGGCCACGGGGGAAGAAGAGGGAGGGAGCGGCGGCGCTGGCCGAGAGGGAGGCGGGAGATGGACGGGCTGCGGGGGAAGAAGAGGGAGGGAGCGGTGGCACTGCCCAAGAGCGGCGACGGAGGGGAAAAGGAGAGGAGATGAGCGAGAGCGGAGGCGGCGGTCGGGGAAGGGGATCGGAAGGGCGGCGGAAGAAGGAGAAGGAGGGAGCAGCGGGACATGTGAAGAAAGGTGGTGTGAGGAGAGAGAGAGGAGCGGGATGAAGAAATCGGACGACGGAGAGCAGGCACGTGGATCGGACGGGCGCGTGCGAGGGCGGGCGCGATCGGGCAGCTCGTGATTTCTTGGCGACCTGGCCGGGTTGGTTGAGCTCCAATCCCACCCGGCTTAATAAGAAGTAAGATATGTACCCGGCTCATCCCAGAGACGGCGGCTACGGCGTGATACACATTAGACAGGCACCACATTCTGAGCTAGCTATCATGCTCTAGGCATCCCTAGCAGTCGCAGATGCCCAGATTATGCAGCTCGCCCATTCACACGAGAGCACGCGCGTGCAGCTAGCCCCCAGCTGCTTGCTTGGCTTGCTTATCTCATACACTACTGACTATGCGCGGGACGCGACGCGACAGCCTTCCAAACTCCAAAGGGGCGCACCACACGCGCAAAAGGGCATCATATAAGGGGAGCAACACCAACGGCGCACCAACATCTCGACCTCTCGCTCGCTCCCCGCATTTCTTCCCGGCCGTGACATGCACGCCTTGACATAGACGACCCCTTTCCTCTCCTCCTTGGCCACACCACAAAACCTCCCAGATATATATATATAAAGCAGCCCGCACTTCAATTCTACATACATATAGAGGGTTCGAATTGATCTATGGTGCTGAGGGCTTGAACAATGGAGGGTGCGGGTTTGGGCGTGCCGTTCTTCGAGTGGATCAAGCCGCGGTCACCGCTGTCACCGTCATCCTCGTCGTCGACGTCCTCGTCCCTCTCGACGCCATCGAGGGATCACCAAGCACTCGGTGAAGGTCGAAGAGAAGGAGGCCAAGAACGAAAAACCCTGATGTGTTTGCCACTTCTTGGCCTGCTCGGAGGTGGGGAGAAGATGGCTCCTGATGGTGGGCAGAACCCTATCAAGGAAGAGGTGAGCAATATTACAGAAGAGGCCAGTGTTGACTTAAACATCGGCTTTCCTGCAAGCGGCGGCTATAGTTCTGAAGAGGCGCCCATGGATGATGATGACGAGGAGGACGAGGAGGACATGGAGGAGGAGAAGCCAAGGCAGCATGAGAGGTGTAAGGTGGAAGCAGGAGAGCAAATATATAGTGAGATGGTGGAGTCAGTGGAGGGGTCAAACTACGTGTGTGTGGGAGCGGAGGAGAGCAGCAAGGGCGCCACCGGCTGCCGCGACCGGCGGTATTGGATCCCGACGCCGGCGCAGATACTCATCGGCCCGGTGCAGTTCGTCTGCCATGTCTGCAACAAGAACTTCAATAGATACAACAACATGCAGGTGATTCATCAATATCCCATCCTGTTTAATTTGGTTGCGGTTTTAATTATGCCTAGCTTCTTTGGTTGGATCCTCTTTCTTCGAGTTTGGATTTGTGTTAGAGTTCGTCTTTTGTTTTTAATTAATTGTTGCGGATGCTTTCGAGTATGCGTGCTACTTGACTTGATTTAACCATATTGTTCGAATAATTAATACCCATAACTCAGAGTGATGCAAACCGCATGCATGATTTTAAATTAATCTAAATTACCCCCGATGCATTTTGATCTCAACTACTTCTTTTTCCAAGAACACTTCACTTTGAGCTCAGTCACCTTTTCTCGCCATTGAATCAATTTTCTACGGTCTAGATTGTCTCTTTCTAAAATGAACAAAACTAAATATGGGTGAACTCTACAAATACAAAAAAATAATCTAAAATAGATAAAAGTAAATCTAAGTGAACCCTACAAATACAAAAAAAATAGAAATAAAATTTACAGTAAAGTTATACTAAAATTGTACATCACTTGATACTGTAATTTTAGATTTAGTACTGTGTAATTATACATGATTGATGGATAAGAAAATTTCAAGCAACTAAAAATTAGCAAATCCGTTTCCTTGTTTACTTTCACATCTGGCTAATTGCATGGTTAATTTTTCGCATTGCAATCTATCTCAACGTACGTAACAGTGACATAATTATGTGTGTACACGATCGCTGTTGCTGCTGCAGATGCACATGTGGGGCCACGGCCGCGAGTACCGGAAGGGCCCGGAGTCGCTCAAGGGCACGCAGGCGACGACGCTGGCGCTGCTGAAGCTGCCGTGCTACTGCTGCGCGGCGGGGTGCCGGAACAACGTCGCCCACCCGCGCGCGCGGCCGCTCAAGGACTTCCGCACGCTGCAGACGCACTACAAGCGCAAGCACGGCGCCAAACCCTTCGGCTGCCGCCGCTGCGGCAAGCCCTTCGCCGTCAAGGGCGACTGGCGGACGCACGAGAAGAACTGCGGCAAGCGCTGGTTCTGCGCGTGCGGCTCCGACTTCAAGCACAAGCGCTCCCTCAACGACCACGTCCGCTCCTTCGGCGGCGGCCACTTCCCCGTCGTCCCCTCCGAGGCGCCCGCCGTGGCGCCGCCGCCGCCCAAGGAGCGCATCATACGCTTCGACCAGTGCCATGGCGCTGCCGCCCGTGCATGACAGATTAATTAACAGGGTTAATTAATTCTTGATCATTTGCATACTTGCACTCTTGGTATACACACACGTATATATACAGTTACGTTGGAACAGAAAGGACACGTACGTACGTACGTAGACAATAATATCATGGAGGATGCCGTGGAGAAGCTTGGCTGTGAAGTAGCTGAATTTTCTTCTGGAGTGGAGTTGCAGAGACTGGTGTAAGGTTATAGCTAGGTCAGTTCTCTGTATCTTAGTAATTTGCAAGGGAGAAAATTTGTCAACTTCACAGGCTAATATTTGGCAGCTATGTATCAATTTATCATGCATGCATGACTTAAATTTTATTGGATTAAGGAGATCGGTTAATTAGTTGTTAACATTTGATGGGTTCATCCAGGAGCGGAGTTGGACCTCGGGCGTTAGAGAAATAGCTCGAGGTCCATGATCAAAAGCCTATGTGAACTTCCTCAAAAAATCAGATTTGAATATAAAAGCAGCTGAACTGGTCTAAGGTTTGGCCCATAGCCGGCTCCGTTCTCGGCTCATCATTCATCGGTGTTATTTGCAAAATTCTTATCTTGTTTTTTGTTGCATGGATATCATACATTTCCCATGCAGCTTATAATTAATATACGGTCACTACTGCAAAACATGCTATACTAGACACCCCTGTGATAAAATTATCACAGACGGTTTTCGTTAACCGTCTGTGATAAATAAGTATCACAGACGGTTCTTTATACGAACCGTCTATGATACTTCACACGGTTCGTATAAAGAACGGTTCGTTCTTTATAAAGAACCGCGTGATGTGATTCACGAGCGGTGTTATCACGAACGGTTCTTTACATAATGGAACGTCTCGTGATAACGGTTCTTTATACGACCTGCTCGTGATGCATGCCTATCACGCACGGTTCTTTAAAGAACCGTCGTGATATACAAGCATTATAAGTAGATGCTCCCGACAGCCCCATTTCCATTTCATTTGAGGCGCCGCCACCTGCTGCTTCTTCTTGCCTCCTCCCCATTGGCCACCTAACGCTCTTCTTTGCTTCCTCCCCGCTTTGAGTATTACCCCGCCTCCTCCTCCCCATTGCGGCACCTCTGCGCCTCCTCCCACATTGCGCCACCTTGGAGAGAAGGGTAACGATCTGTAACCCTTTATTTTTACTCTAGACTAATCACTAATGTGTAACGATCTGTAACCCTTTATATTTGCTATAGACTAATCACTAATGTGTTTGGTCATTATGAAGGGTACTTGCGGTTTATTAATATATAATTTAACACTAATTAATTTGTTACGTGCGTATACGTGTAGATGGACCGAAACTGGATGTACATTGAGAACCGTGTGAGTGAAGAGTATATTAATGACGTGTTTGCTTTTAGAAGAGTCACGAAAGGTGATATGTTGAATAAGGGGATAAAATTTATATACTGTCCATGCATTGATTGCGGTAATATGAAAATGTTTAACAACCTAGCGCAGATCGAAGCTCACTTAATACGAAGGGGTTTCAAAAAAGGATATACATGTTGGAGCAGTCACGGTGAAGAGCAGATTATACCGAAAGTCAGTAATGACGACATCGCCGAGGAAGTCAACGATATGCAGGGTATGGAATGTGCTTTTGATGAGGATGGGTCGCATGATGACAATCTGGATCAGATGCTACGCGATGCAGAAGGGAACTACGGTGAGAAAGAGTTTTGTAAATTCGAGGGCTTAATGGAGGACTCGGGGAAACATTTGTTCCCTAGGCTGCAAGCCGAATACACAAGGTTGTCAACCGTGCTTGAATTGCTGAAATTGAAGGCAAGCAATGGTTGGTCCGACAAGAGTTTTACGGCGTTGTTAGGTCTCTTAGCTGACATCCTTCCGGAGGGAAACGTGTTGCCCAGCACGACCTACCAAGCTAAGAAGGTTCTTTGTCCATTGGGAATGGAAGTAGAAAGAATGCATGCATGTCCGAACGATTGTATCCTCTACCGTAAAGAGTATGTAGACATGCATGCATGTCCCGTGTGCAAAGCATCCTGATACAAGCGCAAGAATACTGCTAAGGCGAAGCAAGGACCTCCTGCTAAGATGTTGTGGTATCTGCCTGTGATCCCACGTTTGAAGCGTTTATTTGCGAACCGAAAGGAGGCAAGATTGATGCATTGGCACTCGGAGGAGCGTAAGAAAGATAGGAAGCTCAGACACCCAGCTGATTCTGCCCAGTGGAGAAACTTCGATCGGAGCTTCGAAGAGTTCGGTGCGGAACCGAGGAACATAAGGTTAGGGTTGAGTACAGACGGAATGAATCCTTTCGATAACATGAGCAGCCGACATAGCACCTGGCCCGTGAATCTATGTATGTACAACCTTCCTCCTTGGCTGTGTATGAAGCGGAAATACATTTTGATGTCACTACTTATCCAAGGGCCGAAGCAACCTGTGAACGATATTGATGTGTACCTGGAACCATTGCTGGAAGATCTTGTGACACTTTGGAACGAAGGGGTACAAGTATGGGATGCGTACAAACGAGAGAACTTCACTTTACGCGCCATGTTATTCTGCACCATCAATGATTTTCCTGCCCTTGGTAACTTGTCGGGTTCAGTATAAAAGGAGCCAAAGCCTGTCCCGCACGGCTTAGATGTTCCGGGAGGGTATGGCTGAACAACTCACATAAAATCGTATATGCGTATGTAGTAGGTTCCTTCCCAGGATTCACCCATACCGCAAGATGAAGAAACAATTCAACAGAAATAAGGAGGACGGTTCAGCTCCAAGGGCTTTTAGAGGGAAAGAGGTCTATGATATGGTTAAGGATATCGATGTTGTGCTTGGAAAGGAGCGTAAATTAAGGACCCCTAGAAAAACATATGGAAGAAGCGGTCAATTTTTTGGTACTTACCTTATTGGGAGCACTTAGAAGTTCGCCACTGCATCGACGTCATGCACGTGGAGAAGAGTGTATGTGATATCTTGATTGGTCTCTTACTGAACATTAGTGGCAAAACAAAAGACGGTGTTAACGCACGGCGTGACTTGGTTGATATGAACATAAGAACCGAGTTAGCACCGAAAGAGACCGATAAAGGACGAACGTACCTTCCCCCAGCTTGCTACACTTTGTCCAAGGCCGAGAGAAATGAACTGTGTCAAAGTTTGCATGGTGTGAAAGTTCCGTCCGGTTACTCCGCCAATATTAAGAAACTTGTTTCCATGAAAGATTTGAAATTAATTGGTATGAAGTCTCATAATTTTCATGTGCTGATGACACAGATGCTTCTGTTGCAATTAGGAGTATCTTGCCAAATAAGGTCCGAGTGGCAATCTTTAGGTTGTGTTATTTCTTTAACTCAATTGCTCAGAAGGTCATCGATCCCGAAGGACTCGACGCTCTGCAGGCCGAGGTGGTGACGACTCTATGTCATCTTGAGATGTATTTCCCTCCGTCTTTTTTTGATATCATGGTCCATCTCATTGTTCACCTTGTGAAAGAGATAAAGATATGCGACCCTGTGTTCCTACGTCATATGTACCCTTTCGAGAGATACATGGGAATTCTGAAGTCCTACGTACGGAATCGATCTCGGCCGGAGGGCAGTATCATCGAAGGTTATGCAACCGAAGAGGTCATTGAGTTCTGCGTGGACTACATGGCTCAGGTGGAACCGATAGGTGTGCCTCTATCTCAAATCACGAGGGAGACTGGAGGGTATCGGGACCATCGGGAGGAAAGCAATCACTCCCGATCTAGATACATACGCGCAGGTCCATTTCAAGGTGTTGGACCGAAAAGGCGACTAGAGGGGGGGGGGGTGAATAGGAGCACGCTCACTTTTTCAACCTCGATTAGATTCAACACAAATTTCACTCCAATAGCTATAGAAGCTATGAAGATCGATATACCAATCAATGGAAGACTAGGATTGAATCCAATCAAAACCTCAAGCAAAACAACCAAAAACAACCAAAACAACCGGCTGAATTTCCTAAGTGTGGGGCGGTCGACCTCTATTCAAGGCGGTCCGACCGGTCCTATGGGCGGTCCGACCTCGATGAGGCGGTCCGACCTCCGGCCGATGAACAGTGAAATCACCAAGCGAAGTTGCAAATAGATGTAACTTTTGATCTACAACTCCAAACTTGATGAAACTTGGTACACACCTTCTCTAGGATGTCAGGAACCTATTCCAATCGAAGATCGTGAAGATCTTTGGAAAAGTTCAGACCTTTTTCAGTTTGAGAGGTGGAAGGTTTGAAACCGAGTCAAAGCGAAAACTATATCGAAAAACTTGCTCGTGGGTGATTGATGATCAAGATGATCTTAGATGTGTTCCCACATGTCACAGCAAGCTAGATCATGCAAAGAAATCAATCAAAAATATGCGAATCAAAGAAAGACTCAAAATCACCAAATAGAGAGAAGAAGGGCAAATGAACTCATCTTGAAGAGAACTCTTCTTTGGATTGATTTGATAATGTATCGATTCTGACCACTCATACGGATACGCATGGACACAAGATCAAAACATCTCTCTCTCTAGAACCCTAATCTCCACTAAACCTTCCCTAAGCACTTAAGCCAAAACTAGGGTTTCAAGCATGAAAGGGTTGAAGGGTGCACCACCTCCTCCTCTATTTATAGTGGAGACTTAAACCTTCTAGAAGAGTAACCCTAATGGGCTCCGTTAAGGCCCAAAACAAGCGGGTCACACACGCACGCATCTCGAGCGCCGTCTTCATCTCCTCTTGACCTACCCCGCTTCTCCACGCCATCTTGCGCGCATGAGTCGTCAAAGGTCACCAAGGCGGTATTTGGTATAATTACAAAATACCCCTTCTCGATCTTTTGCAAAGACCGAGTCCCATCTTTGTGAAGCACCTCCCATGCCGCCACGTGTAGGTTGATCAACGGCTCTCAACATGTCGGCAAGTCTCTCCCATCGGCCCCACCGTAACCACCATGGCACTTGCACCGACCCCGCGCCGCTTGATCCAACGATCGCCGACCGAATCGCCTGTTCGGTCATCCTTGTCTATTCTCGCACCACACTTGAGTTCATTGACCTCACCCGCATCGCCGATCGTTCGGATCTCAGCTCTCCAAGCCTAGTCCCGATCATCCTCGCCGTTGACCGTCGTTGACCACCAAGCAACCTCGCACAACAATAAACAAGCAAATCGAATCCGGAACAAGTTCTTCACAACTTGACCCACGTTAGTCAAAACATGCATCATGCAACACATATGCATGAAACCCATGACTTTGACCTAACAAAACATCATCGCCACGGTTGGCCGATGAACAAGTCGAACCGGTCGACCGCCCTCGTGGGCGGTCGACCACCACCCACGGTCGGCCGCCACCACAAGGCGGTCGGACGCGCGTGGACTTAGCCAATTTTCAACCCCGAAAATCCAAACCCTCTGGAAACTTTAAACCAATAGAACTTTTGCTTGGGAACTCCAAAATTATGAGACCAAGTGTATTAGGATCCTCACTTGTCTACAACACCTATTTTTGGCCCACCCATTCGACCATTTGGTCACGCACGGTCGACCGCCGCACATGGCGGTCCGACCGATTTGGGACCGGTCGGACCGCCATGCTATGGCGGTCGGACCGCCCGCATCGTAATGCTGAACGGATTCGAGACTTTGTCGAAAACCCGTGAAACGACAAACCGTTAACGCCATTGCCAATTGTCACATCATCCTAAGATCCGGAGCATATCCCCATGATATCCACAATCTCCCCTTGATGAACACATTGGCAATAATCCGTAAAATGTAATTTGAAGGTTTGAAAAGTAAAATACTTTCGTTTAAGCACAAAGGCACAACTTGGTCCATAAGCAAGAGAAAGCAATGGAAATGACCAAGCCGGCATCGAATAGCATAGACAAGTGAGATAAGGCAAAAGAAAGCATAAAAACTTTGATTTTAAAAGTCAAAAATCTCACTTAAGGTCCATATGAAAGAACAATTGTTCAATTGACATTTGATCATTGTGAGGTGTAATAAATGCAATTCAAGTTCGAGAAGAGTCAATAAGGCAATAAGAATGCAATTCAAAACTCCCCTCACTATGATCCTCGGATTGAGAAAATTTCAAATTCTCCAACTTTCTCCCTTTGTATAAACTTCCCAACATTGAAAATATCTTCTCCCCTTTGACAATGGAGTCATCAAGGAATCACGCCTTCCTCTCATCCAGAGATAACAATTTGCGTAATGAAGAAAGAAGCAAAAAGAAGAAGTATGCATGAAATGCAATGGAGTGGTTTCATATTGTATTTTCAATTTTGATTACAAGAAGCTTTGAAGATTACCCAAAAGAGCAAGTCAAGCATTTCTAATATTGCACAAACAACATATCAAGCCTGATAGTGCTAGCAAGATCATGGTAAGACATATATAACAAAGCTAAGCATAAAGGCTCAAAAGTAAAGCAATGGATTTGATCAATTTGAGCAAAGCTTCAAATTCAAACAAGTTCATCAACAGGATCCTAAAATGAAATTGGCCATGTCAAAATGTCAAAGTAAGATCAAAAATCTAACAAAGACCACATTAAGAGTCAATCAGTCTGTATTGAATTATTTTGCTCAGTATTTCTTAAAAGCCCATTTGTCAACAGTTTTCACATATGCATTGAATATTTGAAGTTGACTAATGATCTAACTTAGTGACAAGATCCTTGACTAGGAGCCATCCACAAACTCATCCTAAGCTTCACGGAAGTTGATTAAAGGTATATCTTAGTAAAGAAGATCCCGGACTAGGAGCCATCCACAAACTCTTTCTAAGCTTCTACAAGGCGACAAATCTTGAGGTTCATGTCATTTCGACAAGCAATCCCCATGAGATCGTCGGATCATCAAACTATCTCCAAGTTCATGTCATTTGACAAGCGGTCTCGTAAGAATAGTTTGGCACATTTTAAGCATAAGACAATCTTGATTTTCATTTTTCACAAGAGCGCTTTTAGAATCTCAAGAACACAAAAGCTCAAGTAATGGTCAATTTTAGATCAAAGAGCTCACAAAGCAATTCTGACAGGGCCAATGTCACAAAAGGAGCACTAATTGCGCAACTCGCTAAAACATCCACAAATTGCAATTTCTTAGTTCGAGTTGTTTTAAAGTTCTAGCTCATATAGCAAAGACTTAACTACACATGTAAAAGCATGATAATTCTAGCAAGTCAAAGAACTAGACATGGCATTGAGCAAGAATTGAAATACTAAAACTCCAAAGGGTAATAGGCAAAGCTTCATCAATTTTAAAAGATAAGCAGAAGATCTTATATTACAATACATCTTTTTGGATTTTTCATACCACTTGATGTATTTTTCATATGAATGCAATATGATACAATGAGATGCAATAAAAAGCCTAAAAACCTAAAAAGTTCAAAAATATCAATAAGTTCGAGAAAAGAACAATAAAAGATCAAAAGAACAAGGTAAGATCAGAAAAGATCGAACTCCCCCTCAAACCAACCCATAGGGATAAATTACCCCTAACTCGCTTCTCAAGGTGGCAAACCTAGTTGGGTCTAAAGGTTTGGTGAGGATATCACCAATTGACCCTCGGACTCCACAAAATGCCAGCACAATATCACCCTTCTCGACATGGTCTCTAAGGAAGTGATAGCGAATGTCTATGTGCTTGGTCCTAGAGTGTTGCACAGGGTTCTTAGCAATGTTAATAGCAGAAGTGTTATCACAGAAAAGAGGAACACTAGCAAAATTTAACCCAAAGTCCTTAAGAGTGGACACCATCCACAAAATCGACTACTGACTAGCAAAGTTAGCTACATATTCAACTTCAAAGATGGATTGTGCAATGTAAGACTGCTTCCTAGAAGACCAAGAGACAAGAGACGTGCCTAAGAAGTGACATGTACCAGAAGTGCTCTTCCTATCTAGCCTCTGACCCATAAATAAAAATCGAAAACCCCGAATGGACAAATGAAGAAGAGCAAGAATACCAAATGCCATCTTCGAGAGTAGAATGTAAATACCGAAGATGCGCTTAACGGCTTGGCGATGTGAAGTCCTCGGTGGCGCTGAAACCTCGCAGAGGCGCATCGCGAAGTGGATGTCCGGTCTTGAGGCCGTCAGGTACAGGAGGGAGCCGATCATGCTGCGGTACTCGCGTTGATCCACGGCTTCCCCTTCCTCATCTGGATCCAAAGCAGTCGAAGTCGCCATGGGAGTGGCGATCGCCTTGCAGTCACCCATATCAAAACGCTTGAGAAGATCCTTGGTGTACTTCGTTTGATGGATGAAGATCCTTCCTTGCATTGCTTGATTTGCGGCCCGTAAAGTAGTTGAGCTCGCCCATCATACTCATCTCAAATTCCTGGACATGGTCTCGTAAAAGCTGAAACAAGAGCATGAGAGGAACCACCAAAGATAATATCATCAACGTAAATCAACAAGCAGAAGTCATTGCCATGCCTAAGAATGAATAGAGTCTTATCAACTTTTCCCATTTTAAAATCATTCTTAAGCAGAAAGGTCTTAAGTCTATCATACCAGGCTCTAGGGGCTTGCTTAAGACCATACAAGGCTTTGGATAGCTTAAAGACACGATCGTGGTGCTTGGGATCCTCAAAGCCGGGGTTGCCTAACATACACTTCCTCTTCTATAAAACCATTGAAAAGCACTCTTAACATCCATTTGATGCAACCTAAAACCTTTAGATGCAAATGAATGCAAGCATGATCTTGAATGGCTTCTAATCTAGCAACAGAGCGAAGGTCTCATCAAAATCTAACCCCTCAACTTTGGCTAAAACCCCGAGCTACCAACCTAGCCTTGTTTCTAACCACGTAACCATCCTCATTTTGTTTATTTTAAACACCCAACGGGTACCAATTACATTATGACCACTAGGAGGTTCTACAAGGTTCGGACTTTATTTCTTTCAAAGTTCTCTAACTCCTCATGCATGGCATTGACCCAACTAGCATCGGATAAAGCATGTGATATATCTTTGGGTTCAAAAGACGCTACAAATGCAGAGTGAGAGAAAAGACTCGGATCATGATACCAGAGCGAGTGACTCGCTCATGGAGACTACCAATCATCCGATCAGAAGGGTGCCGCTCGGATGTGCAAAGGAGCGCCTGGGAGATAGTATCTCCTCAACCTCCGCAGTATCGCTGATGAAGAAGATGCGCAGAGCCTCAATTGGAGGTGAAGCGATCGTAGGTGTTCGGAGTGGAATCGGAGCATTAGCGCAAGTGGAGGAGCATCATCAATTTCATCCTCATCTTCCTCAACAAATATGCTCTGTCACCGTAAGTCACCAAACATCGGATCTAGCTGCAGGCTAGTCTCATCAAAAGTGACATTGCATGTCTCTGGACAATGTTAGTTTCAACATTAAAACCCGAAAACCCTCGAATGAGCGGGATAACCTAGAAATAAACCATCACAAGTTCTTGATTCAAATTTATCTAGGTTCCTGTCTTGAGAATAAAACACTTCGATCCAAAGACTCGAAAGTGCTAAACCGAGGGTTTTACGCCAAAACGAAGCTCATAAGAAGTCTTGCCCAAAGACGGTCTCGTAAAGACACGATTTGAAATATGGCAAGTGTAGCAATAGCTTCGCCCAAAACCTCCTCGGTGTGCTATACTCATCTAGCATCGTCCTAGCCATCGAGACTAAGGTCCTGTTCTTCCTTTCCACAACGCCATTTTGTTGAGGGACGTGTGGAGAAGAGAGCGATGCTCAATACCGCGCTCAAAGACAAAAGAGGCAAACGAGGCATTCTTGAACTCCGTGCCATTGTCACTGCGGATTGCTCTCAAGGCACCGGGAAGTTGAAGCCAAGCGAAGAACAAGATCATGATAATGATCAAAGACCTCATCCTTGAAGCAAGAAAGAACACCCAAGAATATCTCGAAAAATCATCGACTATGACAAGAATGTACCAATTGCCACCGATCGGCCGAACCTAGCGGGACCAGCAAGATCCATATGAAGCAAGCGTGTCGGTCCGTCGGTCATGACCATAGTCAATGAAGGGTGTGAGGCGGCAACTTGCTTGCCATGCCTCTGAGGAGCACATACAAAGATCTTTGATGACTTTGAGTTTAGGCAAGCCTCTCATGAGATCAAGGCCGCTAACTCGTGTCGGATGATCAAAACCAATGTGCCCCAAGCGTCGGTGCCAAAGCCGATATCGAAGAAGATGCAACTAAACATTTGAGAGATCCGCAAGAGATTCGGAAAAATCAGCTCCAAATATTCTACCAACTCTAGAAATTCCAAAATGAGCTCACCAAAAGAATCAAGCACCGACAAGCGTTCTTCTTAAATCTAGTCTCATAGCCATCATCGAGAAGTCGTGAGACGTAAAGGAGATTGTACCTTAGCTTGGACACAAGAGCGACATCCTTGAGAATGAACACGCTGCTCACCCCGATCGATCCAGCCTTCGATCCGCCCTTGTGAATCATCTCCGAAGGTGATGAAGTCATCACCGTCGCCGCGTGAAGGAAGTGAACCATCTAGAGTCTCCGGTCATGTGGCGTGAAGCAGGAGTCGACGAGCCACGTGTTCTTCCTCCTTCCGCGACGATCCCGAAAATCAAGGCACAAAAGATCGATGTGTCTCAACATCAAGTTAGTTAAAATAGACTTGGGAACCCAAAGATCTTGAGACACATGTCTCTGCAGTAGTATGCAAAGCGTAATGAGTGTCCTTGATCCTAGTTGAAGTCCTATCATGTGCAATGGTTACAAACACATGAGATGCATTACATCTAGGAACATGATGATGATAAGCATGTGTAGTATATCCTAGACCGGGTTTCTTCTTCTTTTCATGACCATGTTTCACACAAGCTCTAGGTTGATGAAATAAAGTTCTAGCATGATTAGCATTTTTCAACCTACGCCAACAGAACTCAACTAAATGTCCACTCTTCTCGCAATAGGTGCAATGGTATTTTGTACCTTTGGGAGAAGCACCTTTTGACTCAAAAGAAGGTTGGATGAGAAACTGCAGTTTGAAAGCAATTTTCGCGAGTTGGGTTTTGAATTCAACTAAGCCATTTTCCAAGACCGAATGACCTTAGTCTTGGATTTGTTCAAGCGAGTTGTATCATAAGCCTTGCTTCTTAGAAGGAGTTCTAGACTTGTCAAGAATCATGTTTAATTGTTTTCTCCACTAGAGATTTTTTGCGGTGTGTTCTCTAGATAAACATTATCTTTCCTAAGATCAACACATGATTGACAAATTTTAGGTTTATTAACCTTTGCAAGCTTCTCCTTATAATTAGCAATTTCAAGCTTAAGAGCGGGACATAAAGTACAATTAGCGTAATTAATCGCCCTTAAGCTTGGCATATTTCTCTCTAGTCGCTTTTAAAATGTCTTTAATTTCACGCTCATGTTCTAAGCAACGAGAGCAAGAGCGAGACTCTCATGGTTGTAAACATCCAACTTGCTAGACTCTAAGCATTTAAGACATGGAGCAGATTTGACCTCAACTAGCTCGGTTCTAGCATTTTCAAGTTGATGTAAAGCAAGATTAAGAGCAGATTGCGTTTAGGCGATTCGAGTGCAAAGCATGGCAAGATGAACATTCATCAACGTCTAGACTCTTAGCATTCACAAGTTCTAATGTCAAATTTTCAACTTGTGACTCTAGATCCTTGTTCTTAACCATGATGAATTTTAAAGCCTTATCCTGACTAAGCAATTGCTCATACATGTTCTCGCATCTAGCAGAAAGGACATCATAAGATAGGGATACCTCATCATCATCATCGACGTCGACGAGTCGACCATGAAGCACATGCCGGTGAAGTCCTTGGCCTTCCCTTTCTTGTCTTGAGGTGGCTCCTCCTCCTCCTTGTCCTCCTCGCTCCCAGAGTCCACATCGCTCAAGGATTGATCTCCAAAAGCGGCAAGGACCCGGTGAGCAGCCTTCATCAGCTTGGCAGCATCAAACCTTGATTTGTTCCTTGAGGCTTCTTCCAAGTGGCTTTCCTCCTTATGGTTACCCTTACCCTTCACTTGGGGCGATTAGCGAATATGGTAAAGCTCACCACACTCGTAGCAAGTCACGGGCCACCTCTCTTTTGTTTCTCACATTGTTGTAAGCCGTGTGACTTTCTTGACTATGAGGGCTAGCTCGGGCTCGGAAGACTCTCAAAATCCTCTTCACGAATTGTGGATAAACAGCAAGAGAAAACCCAAGAGGACTCGGAAAAACCATCGAAGCTCTTGAAAGAGGATCACCTACCAAAGCCATGCTATCCTTCTTAGGAAGACTACCTCTTGATCTCATGAGTCTTGAGCTTACTATAAAGCAGCTCCAAGGTGAGAGTAGAGAGATCGACGTTCTCCTCTATGGCAAGAGCCTTCATCTCCCACTCCTTGGTGTTGATTGCACCAAGAGGTGAGTGGCATTCTCGATTGAGAGTACTCAATGTCAACGACTTTCATCCGATTGACAACCTTGTTAAAGCGAGTAAAACGCCATCGATGCTCTCGCCAGACGATCTCGAATTTGTTGTACTCTCGCTTATAGACCGTCTGGCGCACTTGTTTAATCTGGGACGATCCTCATGGTAAGTTTCGAGGGTGTGCCAAATTTCATGTGCGGTCGTAAGATTGCAAATCTGTCATACTCTTGTCTACCAAGCCCAAAGATATAGGAGATTCTTTGCCTTGTTGTTGTTAGCCAAAGTATTGCCAAGCTTGCGTGGCAATCTCAGAACAAACGCAATGAGCTCGAACAACCTCCCATATAGCTTGTCCTTCGCTCTCAAGGAAGACTCGCATGCGATTCTTCCAATAGGCATAGTCGAGCCCATTGAAGACATGCGGCTTTGTCGAGTACTTATCCATCGCCAGTTCGGTGACCGGCTAAGATCAAGATTGAACTAACAGGGCTCGATACCACTTGTTGGACCGAAAAGGCGACTAGAGGGGGTGAATAGGAGCACGCCACTTTTTCAACCTCGATTAGATTCAACACAAATTTCACTCCAATAGCTATAGAAGCTATGAAGATCGATATACCAAGACAAATGAAGACTAGGATTGAATCCAATCAAAACCCAAGCAAAACAACCAAAAACAACCAAACTGAATTTCCTAAGTGTGGGGTGGTCGACCTCTATTCAAGGGCGGTCCGACCGGTCCTATGGGCGGTCCGACTCGATGAGGGGCGGTCCGACCTCCAGTAGATGAACAGTGAAATCACCAAAAACGGTTGCAAATAGATGTAACTTTTGATCTACAACTCCAAACTTGATGAAACTTGGTACACACCTTCTCTAGGATGTCAGAACCTATTCCAATCAAGATCGTGAAGATCTTTGGAAAAGTTCAGACCTTTTTCAGTTTGAGAGGTGGAAGGTTTGAAACCGAGTCAAAACGAAAACTATATCGAAAAACTTGCTCGTGGGTGATTGATGATCAAGATGATCTTAGATGTGTTCCCACATGTCACAAACAAGCTAGATCATGCAAAGAAATCAATCAAAAATATGCGAATCAAAGAAAGACTCAAAATCACCAAATAGAGAGAAGAAGGGCAAATGAACTCATCTTGAAGAGAACTCTTCTTTGGATTGATTTGATAATGTATCGACATGACCACTCATACGGATACGCATGGACACAAGATCAAAACATCTCTCTCTCTAGAACCCTAATCTCCACTAAACCTTCCCTAAGCACTTAAGCCAAAACTAGGGTTTCAAGCATGAAAGGGTTGAAGGGTGCGACCACCTCCTCCTCTATTTATAGTGGAGACTTAAACCTTCTAGAAGAGTAACCCTAATGGGCTCCGTTAAGGCCCAAAACAAGCGGGTCACACACGCACGCATCTCGAGCGCCGTCTTCATCTCCTCTTGACCTACCCGCTTCTCCACGCCATCTTGCGCCGCGAGTCGTCAAAGGTCACCAAGGCGGTATTTGGTATAATTACCAAAATACCCTTCTCGATCTTTTGCAAAGACCGAGTCCCATCTTTGTGAAGCACCTCCCATGCTTCGCCACGTGTAGGTTGATCAACGGCTCTCAACATGTCGGCAAGTCTCTCCCATCCGGCTCCCACCGTAACCACCATGGCACTTGCACCGACCGCGCCGCTTGATCCAACCGGGCCGCACCGAATCGCCTTCGGTCATCCTTGTCTATTCTCGCACCACACTTGAGTTCATTGACCTCACCCGCATCGCCGATCGCTCGATCTCGGCTCTCCAAGCCTAGTCCCGATCATCCTCGCCGTTGACCGTCGTTGACCACCAAGCAACCTGCACAACAATAAACAAGCAAATCGAATCCGGGAACAAGTTCTTCACAACTTGACCCACGTTAGTCAAAACATGCATCATGCAACACATATGCATCAAACCCATGACTTTGACCTAACAAAACATCATCGCCACGGTTGGCCGATGAACAAGTCGAAGCGGTCGATCGCTCCTCGGGGCGGTCGACCGCCAACGGCACGGCCCGATCGCCACCACAAGGCCGGTCAGACCGCCGGGACTTAGCCAATTTTCAACCCCTGAAAATCCAAACCCTCTGGAAACTTTAAACCAATAGAACTTTTGCTTGGGAACTCCAAAAATTATGAGACCAAGTGTATTAGGATCCCCTCACTTGTCTACAACACCTATTTTTGGCCCAGCCCATTCTGACCATTTTGGTCACGGCCGGTCTGACCGCCGCACATGGCCGGTCCGACCGATTTGGGACCGGTCGGACCGCCATGCTATGGCCGGTCGGACCGCCCCTGTCCAGAATGCCTGAACAGATCTGAGACTTTGTCGAAAACCCGTGAAACGACAAACCGTTAACGCCATTGCCAATTGTCACATCATCCTAAGATCTGGAGCATATCCCCATGATATCCACACAAGGTCTTGCAACACATGACCCAAGTGTCCCCGTACATCGACGAGCACAAAGACATGGTACGCCAACAGAATCCAGACTGGTCAGAGGTTTGGATAACGAGAGAGCACAACCGTCGGTTCAACGAATGGTTAAAGATGTGATTCACTGGGAGGCCATCAAGTTATGAAAAGCTGCTATGGTTGGCCAAAGGACCAAAATTTACAATTGTGACATGGCAAGGATACGACATAAATGGGTACACGTTTTATACGACAGCTCAGGATAGGAAGAGCACAGTCCAGAACAGCGGTGTCCGCATATATGCATTTCACGAGGATTGTCGGAGTTGAGAATGTCGTGGATGAGGAAGAGTATAATCAATTTGACGAATTGCCTCCTTTCGGAGACGACATCAAACTGGAGGAAGAACCCAGTGAGGAAGCTAGCTATATGCGCGTCGATCATCGTGAAGGACTATATTTCAATTAAGCATGTATATATTACATTGTAATTTGATGTTAACATGGAAACGCGTCACGTGTTATGGACTAGTGGTAAATCGGTCAGACTATCATGTGTTGGGCGGTCCGACCGATTTCCCTTTGAAATGATTCTCTGTGCGGTAGTTCCGTCGTTGATAAACGGAACTACCGGTGTGCAGAAGTTCTGAAGTTCTAGAAACCCATACGTTGTGTCGGAGTTATCGTAGAGCTAGCGAAAAAGAATCGATAAGAACGACGAATACGAAAAAGACTCAACAGCAAACTTTCTCCGAATGCTTTGAAAATTTTACAGCAGCAATGTTCAAAACTTCCGCCGTTGATAAACGGAACTACAGTAACATGTTCAAAACTAATTTTCACAGTAAGCTCATTAATAGAGGAATCCAACAAAATTGGATTCACTCAAAAATAGTTTACAGTGAAAAAGTTATGCATTTTTGAGGTTAATTGCATTTTTCAGTTAACAAATAATCCTTCTCGGGAAAATCTGAAATTAAATCGACGTGGATGAACTTGGATCGTTGATCTTGGATCCAAGGGCCCAAGTCCACGGGACAACGCGCGCGCGCACGCGGATCACAAACCCCACCGTTGGATTTAGATCCAACGGTCCACGTGGATGGAAACGTTCAGACGGTCCGAATGTTCACGCGAATATGGGCCGTTGATCTAGAGATGGATGGCTCACAACGAGAGTGCTTTCGGACGATCCGAACGTTCACGCGAATCTGGGCCGTCCATCTAAAGATCGACGGCTCTACATATGTGTGTGTCTGTTCACATCACAGACGGTTCTATAACGTAACTGCTGCGTGATAGTTAACATCCTGAGCGGTTCTAGTAATGAACCGTGCGTGATATCAACATATTATAGACGGTTGATTATGGAACCGCTCGTGATATTAAAATTAGGGTTTCTCTGTTAAGTCATCACATACGGTTTCATAACAGAACCGTCTGTGATAGTTAACATCACAAACGGTTTGTTTATGGAACCGTCTGTGATGTATTATCACAGACGGTTCTGATAGAACCGTCTGTGACATCCAGCTATATAAGTCTTCTGCCCGACTCGAACGGTTGTGCACTCTTCTGCCTTAGTCTTTTTCCACTCTTCTCTGTCGTGAGAGCCGAGGGTTTACCAGCGCCACCTCCCTTCGTCCCTGCCTTCGACCAGCTCCGCCTCCCTTCTTCCCTGCCTCCATCCAGCGCCGCCTCCCTTCGTCCCTGCCTCCGTCCAGTGCCACCCCCGCCCCTGCCGAGCACCCGTGAGTTTCCCAGCGCCGCCTCCCTCGTCCCTGCCTCCCTCGGTGCTGCCCCCGCCCCTGCCGACCACCCGGTGAGTTTCCCCGCGCTTCGATCCCCCCTTCTCTGTCGTGAGAGCCGAGGGTTTACCTCGGTGCCGCCCCCGCCCCTGCCGAGCAGCCGAGGGTTTATGTGGCATTTTTACCCCTTTAGATGTTTTACTCTGCTGTGCTTTTGTTTGAAATGGGGTGAGGCTCTGTGTGCTTACTCGGCCAGGGGGATGAACCGGCGAGAGAAGGCTCTGGAAATGGGTGTCTTTGTCGCCGATGCTTTCTTTGTCTCCATTGTCTTGGTGAGCTCTGCTCGCCTTCTTTGGCTATCTTTGCCGTGTTGGGGCTGTTAGTTGGATACACCTAATGATGTCTACCGAGGGTTTGGGATTTATTGGGATGTGCACTGTAGGATTTGACCGCAATTACGGTAATTGCCGAAAGTGGGTGCTGAATTCTAATAATGCCGAATGATGAAAACCTATGGAAATAAGACGGTGCCGATTTACTAGGTTGGCCTAGGTATCATGGGTATCCCGGTGCCGACTAATCTGGGTAAGCCTAGGTGACTTGAAAAACCAAGATGTCGGTTAACCTAGGTTGGTGTGGGTAGTCTCGATACTTAGGGTGCCAACTAATCTAGGTAAACCTAGGAACCGTGATGATTCTTATGGTACACTAACGGCAATTTATTTTATGCTAACTCTAATTTCTCTCCATCCTACCCCTGTAATCTTTCCGTCAAAACGGCTCCCGCACACAGGAAGAGGCCATGCCCTCGTGTACCTTATTCTGTTTTGATCGGTTTTGGTGTAATGATTTATTCCAGAAATTGTTAGGGTGAGGTGATTATTGCTTCTCTTTGTTTCTTTATGGTATGACACTACTACAAAACAGGGTTGAGATAGCAAACGTTGATTCTATTTGTTTATATTTTTTGTGCAATTTCATATATTTTATTTACTATGTAATCATTGCATACGTAACTTATATAGATAGCAAGTAAGCGAGATGGCAGAGGCACCGTCTTCGCCGCCGTCAGCGACGTCGCCAAATGCGTCTGGATCTCCGATCAAGGTGGTACGCAGGCGAGAAGGCAGAGGAATCTCTAAATTGCCCTCGGGCCGCATGACGATCACGGAGGTCAGTGATGTCGAGATCCTGCTGAGTCCCAAGAAAGCAGGTGCGAGATTCGGACCGTCTGCATGGGTACTTGCAAGAGAACGGTCCCATCACCACCCCAACCTAGAAGTCTCTGACGGATGTACAGAGAGACCAGTTGTGGAGTGAACTTTCTGCCTCGTTCACTTTTCGAGCGGACTGCACGTGTGCGATGGCACGCGCTGCTGGCGATGTTCCACGCGTGGAGGACCTTCAAGAGCCTGCTTGTCACGCAGTACGTGAATACGGGTCGGACGCCCTTCACGACGTATCAATTTTTGTTGCGGGATACATGGGACGCCTTCGTGCAGATGAAGACGACTGCCGAATTTCAGGAGCAAAGTGCGGCACACAGAGCTATCCAGGTACAAAACACTCACCCCCACAGACTCGGCACCGCTGGGTACGCGGGTAAAGCCACGCAGTGGGCGGCGGAGGACGAGACCGCTGCACGACCGTTTGCTGAGATCTCAGACGAGTGCGCTTGAGCCTAGTTAAGAGCGAGGGCATCAGCCACGTCTTCGGGCAGCATCTCTTTCACAAACCCGGCAGACGAGGCAGTATCTCACGCCTGGTAAATTCCTCGAACCACTTAATTGTTAATAAGTCCATAACTTCATGGTGTCTAAAATAACATGATGTCCTCTTGCAGGAAGAATTGACGTCCGCATCTTCCCAAGATTCCTTCGAAGTAGACAGGGAGAAGGATGTACTATCTATAGCCCTGGGAAACAAAGAGCACCCGGGTCGCACGCGAGGCGTTGAGGTTTACGTACCTTGGAGGGATGGATTCCCACACAACTCCAACACATATAGGAGTAGGAAGAGATCCAAGGACCACCACGGCGCTCGGTTGGAACATGTGATTATTGGAAAATTTCAAGAACAAATAACAAACTTGCAGAATCAAGTAAATCAACTCATGCAGGCGCAAGCCGCCCCTGTTAATTTGGGAGCAAGTCCTCCTCGACATCGGAGTAGCGTCGCGTCCACACATAATTCTGGACATGGCGACGTGCAATTACCGATCGACGCCATCGAGGTAATGTACATCTCTGGAATGCTCCAAAGATAGACCTATAGGACGCCTTAGCTAATTGTGTACCATTTTGTAGGAGCCGACGCCCTGCAAGCTCCAAGTGAGGATGGTTGGGTCGATTCCTATTGAAGCTGGGCGGGGTATGGTGTATCCATACCATGAAGGGGCAGTGCAGCACGGTGTCCAGCTGGCGCAGGGTTACGCCAGGGTGCAGGTGGACATGGTACATGACAATTTCATGGCCATCCCACTGGAGATTCCCCCGAACGAAGAAATCAGAACACTAGGGGATGCCACGCACACTTTTATCCAGTGGCCCAAGAAGGATATCGCACTGGACCCTTCAGTGACGCGATATCGACAGGACCCTACCTCTCCAATAGGACCCTCGATGAGTCCGCCTCAACTAAAGATTCAGAAGGCCGCCACATCGCTTCTCGTCGAGAAGACGGCGAAGGGACAAGAAAAGCGTGTCACCATATCGGTCCCTGAGGCGTCTCACGAGAAGACGTCCCTCATCCGCCTCGTTAAGGAGAAATCGAAATCGAAGAACATTAAGGCACCTCCCAAACCCGTGAAATACTAACTCGGAAGTCCGTTGGTCTCCGGCGCAGAAATAAAGAGCTCATGAGTAGCTTGTCAAGCTTTGCATGATTGGTACTTGCGCAAGACCCGAGAGAAGGGGTCATCTTCGAATCACCATCGACACGGAGGGAGCATTTTCTCCACGAGCCTAGCCACTTCGTCGTGGGCTTCGAAGACTTATTTGACCTATACAACCCAACTGCCCTCGGCGCCTCACTTCTACGATCTGTGGACTTCGTAAGTGTGTACAATCAATTTCTACACTCACGTGATACCGATAAATATCATAACTCATTGCTTATGTACAGATATATTATGAAATATGCATGTCGAATCAAAGAACCGGTGGGTTTTTCCTCGACCCACACATGGTCTCTGAGCAAACAATCAACCAAGACGCATCCTACATCGAGAATTATATAAAAATGGGATTGCTTGCTCTGAACGACAAGGACTACATAATGGTGCCCTACAACCAGAAGTAAGTGCTTCAATATTTGCTATACAAATTATGTTTCAACATAGGTTTATGACTATAGCGACATACACGAGTAGGTTCCACTGGATTCTTCTGATTCTTGTGCCAAAGAGGAACATGGTATTGTACCTTGATTCTCTACTCAACAAAAATCATGACTTCACCCTTCTTAAAGGAATACTTGACAGGTATGTTCATTTCCTCCGCACATAACTCTATTGTAGTCTTTCTTCGTTTGAAATGGATGAGGATAATTTTTTTGAATCATGTAGGGCGTACATCGGCTATGTTGCCGACGGAGGTTTATACAAGGGAACAAGCGCCACACTGACTCATAGGATGCGATTTCTAGTACGCGCTACAACACAATAATCATATATCATACTCCGTAATATTGCGTCTCGAACTGACTGTACATATATATGTAACTCTATTTTTGTAATGCCGCCAGCAAAAACAAGATCACCTATGCGCATTCTACGTATGCCATCATATGCAGCTATTGATTGCTTCTAGGACACACGATCCCCAGGTTTGTCAATCTCGTAATAATTATCTCCTAATTATAAATTTAAATATATGCTTACTACTTTACTCCTGCTAGCGACACGGCTTGAACATAGAGTTAAATGCACTCAAGATGGACCAGGTCATGCACATTCGAGGGGAGCTCTGTGGCTTCATCAAGGCAGACATAGTTAACACCACCGGAGAGTTTCACGCCGTCGATACCGATGAACGACCTCGAAACAATTGATTCAATATTGTAATTCACTTTGACTGGTTGTAATTCAATTTGTAACTCTAGCGACAATGTATACTTGAAACATCATTTTGTAATTGATTTTGAGTTAAATGATCACTTTGAGTTGTCAACAATTATCTGTGACATGTTTCTGCTTGCTAGTTTTCAGAGGGCATGGCTAGCAATTCCTGAGGCTAGCTGAAAATACGATAAAAATTAATTAGGACTAAATACTTATCACAGAAGGTTCCAACCACGAACCGTCTGTGATACTTCTGTGATAAGACTTATCACAGACGGTTGAGATCACAGACGATTTTCAACCGTCTGTGATAACCGCCTGTTATCACAGACATAAAATTTTATACGGTTCAAAAATAAATGCGTGATGGATATTACGAAATGCGTGATGAGCTTTTCTGTAGTAGTGGGTCTATTTCATCCATATATATATATATACGTGTTGCTTTCTTTAATTTAGTGCACTGGCTTGACTGTTCCAAAAGTCAAGTCCACTGATGTGTTTATGTGGACCAGGAGTTACATCAAACGCTAGGAATATTTTTTTAAAAAAAAACCCCATAGTATCGATCATACCTATGAGGTGCATTGACCATACCTATAGACTATTGATCAATTTCATCAAGTCATTAACTACTCCACAAGCTGAGCTATTAGGATACTCTCATACCTTACAAATATATCTGCACAAAATCTGAATAGAGACTGCAGATTAGGGTAGGTTTGATTTGTTCAGGCTAATTAGTAGGAGACTTATCGGGTTAACTACTAGCTCGAGGGAATGTATATATCCCTCTGTTTCCGAATAAGTAGATGCTATTTTATAATTCGTGTAATCAAACTTACAAAAAAAAAATTGGACCATAAAAATACACACAAATATTTAGATGTAAAAAAACGATATTAATTACTAGATTTTTCATCAATTCTATTGTGTTTTGTTTCCTATAATATTTACTACCATATAACTAGATAATTTAAAGGTCAAATATGTATATTAGTGACCGTGGTGACATATATGCAGCAACGCTTGTATAAATTACTAAGAGAAAGGTAGTATAAATTACTTTTATATTAGTCTCCCTTCCTGTGGGCGCACGCTTGTATGTCGTCATTCGTGAGTAAATTAGTCTCAAGTCACATTCGCATTGGCACATGAGTTGGGACTTGGGAGTCAAGAAAACGATGAATGCATTGCACGCTTGCGGATTAGACGTAATTAAGTATATATTAATGAAAGGAATTTACACAGGGGACTAATCAAAGAGTGAGAAAAAAAATGCATTCGGTCTGCAGGGAAAATTAGTTACTTGAGCAGAATGGCATGCTTTTTCCCACAAAGTCTTTTGTGGAGAGGTAGTAGTACTAACCTTTTTCGACCAAGTCCAACTTTGGGGCTCCTTGGACTCCGAACCAGATCACACCTTGATCCATTCCAACCTTGACGTGGTGCGTCGATCTAAGTGGGATGGTAAAAAGGAAAAATAAAGTCAGATCAAGACTCAGAAGATAACATATGTTAGTGCGCTTGGCCAGTTGAAAAGGTTACTAATATTTACAAGAATACTTGTCCGATGGACTTTTCGATCAAAATCGAAGTCTATGTTAAAGTAGACTCGTATGTAAGTATGGACAGTATTGATATTTAGGCTAAATACTTCATACATTTATACCTTTAATAGATTTCATCTCACTACCATATCTCCCCCTCCATAATTCGTCTAAAATAGTTTGACTCACCTCACCAACCAAATAGCTTTCAGCTGAGACACATTCCCCCTCATACCAAATCCCAACACTCCCTCTCTCTCTCTCTCTCTCTGACCGTTAGATAGTGCTAACACACGACTCCACAAGGCAATCAGGTGTCGTGAGAGCCGATTTGGTGCAAGCGAAGGCGAGGGCAGCTCCCAAGCTTTGTCCGGACCTCGGCGGCGATATGTGAACAGCGGAAGCGCGTTGTCTAGGAGGTAGAAGTAATGAAGCAAGCGCCAAGAATGTGGGTGACGAGCGAGACATTGCCATGTCTCCTGGGAGCCGTGGCCCTGAGGAGGGAATGCGAGTCAGCAACCAAGGTCACCTACACACGTCGATAACAGCACATGTGCATCTCTATTTCTCAATTCCTCGGTCCTAAATCCCAAATTACATATTCAACATTTTTCTTAGTTATTTTTTTCCTAATTTCTTGGAGGTGTTATCTCTAATATGAATTTTTTTGTACTTTGATTTTTGCTATTATAGACCTTTGTTTTTTCATTAAACAATATTTTGTTAACTCGAACACCCATATGAGAAATCATGTGTCCGCTACTGCATGTCAGAGGCTACCTCTGTAACGGTTATGAGCCTACAACCGGTACCTAAAGGAAGTATAATACCCTTTACTATGACCAAACTGATCGACGACCAGTTTGAGTCATGTGACGATCAACTATGGATACCGTTCAACCAGCTATATGGTTTTGGGCAATCCCTAACCAGCCAATTGGTAGGGAGACATAATAGTTTCCCGTATGACTAACGGGAAAGCGGTTATTGGCGCATCTGATAACTTACGACAGTTGATTAAAAGACGTGACGGTTCAAAACTTTTCTGAAGAATGTATATGAAGATTAGAGATGCCTTTATCAGTATTTACTGCTACCCCTTTAATAGCTATAAAGGAGATATACCACGTACACTTTAAAATATATTCATATTGTCTAGTCATTCACCATTCAAATTCAAGCTCATCGATTCCGTAACATCTTCATTGTATTCTTATACATACACTCAGTGTATCCACAACAATAAAATATTTTTGTTTTTATAATGTTTTCGTATCATTTTTCCATATAAGCTCGATACAGAACCCGTGTTCTAATCATGGACAAATATGTTAAAATGGTAGATCTATTTCTTTCATGTACAGAGAGAGAGAGAGAGAGAGAGAGAGAGTAGTACCATCATACACCCATCCTTAAAATACCTATCCTATACCACCCTTTCCTAGTCTCCTGACCCAACCGTGTACGCGACTCGCTGCCCCCAGACGGTGGCTCCCGACCTGCGTGATGATCGCCCGCACCGGCCCACGGATTCATGCGCCTCCCAACCTGCATGATCGCCCCGCACCGGCACGGACAATAATCACCTCCACTAATTACCCTATGCCCACACAACTATCGTTGTGCGTGTGACCACGAATAGCTAATGGACAGCCAGCTAGCTAGCACTTTGACACACGTGCGTGAAATATTCATCTATATTGGGTACTAGCCTACTACTATTGATGTGTCAACAGTGTTCTCGAGTGTGTTAACAGTATCTAGCAGGAGTACTACAGTAACAGTAAATATGTACTATAGCTAAAACACGGTGTCGACACACTGTAACTATTAATTTGAACCTTTATTTTTGATCAAAATGTAGAAATCATTTTTTTAATACAGAACACCGATCCTCTGCATTGAGATAATCCATTTCCTTGTCAATAACAAAGCACGGCTGTATCACTACTTCACTGGTTGATTGTACAGTGCCATGGCAAGCCACGGAAGAGCTAAAAGCAAACTCCATTAGGCAGACATGTGTGCATCGATATGAATTAACGAGCATGTGTGCGTGTGGTTGTTTTTCTTTTGTTTGCTCGTGCAATTGACAAAAATTACAGTATATATATAATCAAATTATAGTACACAGAGATTAAAACTTTGGTAGATACATGATCAACGATTGTAGTAGACAAATATAAAAAATTGCAATAAACACGGGACAACAACTGTAGTTAACACATACCAAAAATTACAATAGATACATAACCAACCTCCAACAAACATGGGACAACAACTGTGGTAGACATATTCCAAAAAAAATACAGCATACGTATAACCAAAACTATAGTACACGAGACAAAAATGTTGTTGGGACTTGGAGCCGAGCATGGGGCGAACCGAGCTAGGTTGAGCCAGCCGGACTGAGTCTCTACACCTGGGCACTAGGCTGACCCAGCACATCACATACACTATTTGGGTCGGACTGGCATGAAGCAGAGGGTTGTGCTGAGCCTGGCTCCCAAGCACGATGGGCGGCAAGGCAAGACATGTCTGCGTGGGCCGTGCTTGGGTTGGCACGACATGAAATAGGCATGACGGGCCCAAAGTAGACACGGTGGCACGCGGTAGTGCGGCGTGTCGTGCCTTACTGACCTCCTCGAGCACTTCCCGCCGTGCCGCTCGCCACCCGCCCGGCCGTCACCCGTTGGAGCTCCACATCACCACCGAGCATGTTGCGCATGTCCGTCCTCGCCGCCACGCATGCTGCCTGCTCACCGCCCCATGCCCGCTGCCCAGCCACCGCCCAACATCAGATTTGCCGAGCGCACCACGCATGCCAGTCCTCGCCACCATGCTCGATGCCCCATACTGTGGCTCAGCCACCGCCCAATGCAGAGGAGCTAGGGCTATGGAGAGGAGTAGATGCTGCGGGGGAGGTGAAACCGCAGTGGTTGGCGGCGGCGGCAGGGTTAGGGATGGAAATCGGGCACGGTAGGTACAAGTAATACTCGCCCATATCCATGCTCGCGACCCCGAATTCATCCCACGGGCATACCCGCGAAGGACGACGAGTGAAAAACCTCGCCCATGCCCCTCGCCCGCGGGCATGCCCGTTTACTCGAGAAAAATGCATCGCCGCCCGTGAGTACCTATCGCCCGCGACATGCTCGTTACCCACGAGCAATGCATACATCAAGTTCATCATAATTCATACATCAATAGTGCATCACACATTCAACAACTAATAAAGTTCATCACAATTCACATATCATGTTCAACAAGACAACTAATAAAGTTCAACAAATAAAATACAAATACAAACTGATATAGTTCCTTACACATGCGGGTAGGTTACGGGTAATCGGACGAAGCGGGTACGGGTGGAGCTTACCCATGCCCACGCCCGTTTACGATGGTCAAGAAATTGTGCCCGTTTTTATACCCGTGGGCAAAGAAAGCCGCCCATACCCGCCTCCATTAGGATATTCGTCTGCGGGCACGCGGGTAATCGGGCACAATTACCATCCCTAGGCAAGGTAGGAGAGACGACGTGGGAGGAGGAGCCCACGGAGGAGTGTGTGTCCCATTGACAGCGGTGTTGGTGCGAGCAACAAGGGAGGCGGAGAGGGAGAGGGAGAGGGAGAGGGAAAGAGATGAGAGGAGTAGAGGCGCGGGGAGGCATAGCTGTAGTAGTGGTGGCGGCGGCGGGGTAGGAGTGGGGCCATGGAGAGGAGGAGAGGCAGCGAGGGAGGTGGAGCCACAGTGGTGGGCAGCAGCGGGGGTAGGAGAGGCGACGAGGGAGGCAGAGCCCATGGAGGAGAGCACGTCCCGTCGATAGCAGTGTCGTGGGAGCTACGAGGGAGGTAGAGGGGGAGAGAGACGAAAAAGGGAGGAGAGGAGTAGAGGCCTCAGGGGAGGCGTAGCCGCAGTGGTGTGCAGCGGCGGCGTGGTAGGAGGGGCAACAAGGGAGGCGGAGCCTGCGGAGGAGCGCGCGTCCCATGACAACGATGTCAGTGGGAGAGACGAGGGAGGCGAAGATGGAGATGGAAAGGGAGAGGAGAGGCAACAAGGGAGGCGGAGAGGGAATGGCAATGCTGAGGGCTGCGGCTGCGACAGTAGCTGTGCTGCAACCTGTGGCTACGACAGTAGCGCTAGCGGCAAGATAACGGTCGTGACGAGCTGCAGTAGCAGTGATGCAGGCTTAGCTTTTTGCAGTGATATGACAGAGGAGCATGACTGCATGGGTGAGGTAGAGAGGGAACACGCGATTAGACAATTTTTGCAACGTGCAAATGCTAACGTTCGCCATTGCACATCCTATAAATTCCCCCTCCTCATTTCTTTACCACACAGTCAGCTAGTGTTCTCTCCTTGCTATCTCTTCTATCCTTGCTCTCTAATTTATAGTTTTCTACCGATACTATTCGCTAGCCTTTCAATTTGTTTGGCAAGAAGAAGTTAGGAGGGGGAGCAGGAGAGGTCGCCCTCGCACTCCTAGTCCTCCTCCCCAATAGGAAGTGCAAGAGCTAGAGATCGATCCTTGCCAACTCTCCCTGGGCATGGGAGACTATGGCACGAATGATCGTCATATGGAAGGAACGGGGGGCTTTGAGAATGCCTACTCCCCCCACCTCGGAGGCTGCCCGCTTATCCACCATAGACGCCGGGGGCGGTTCATCGGTGCAAGTAGCTGGTGGAGACTCTGGCAGCTAGCATGCAAGATGTTGGTAGCATATAGAGTACAACATAGAAATGAAGGACAGAAGTCATGTAGCATATGCCACTTGTAAAAATTGTCATGCTAAATTATCTACACGTTCAGGTGGAGAAACATGTCATTTCAAGCGGCACACGGAGGCATGTTTGAAGAAGATAGCAGCTGGGTAGACACAAGGGGGGAGCCACTTGTAAAAATTGTCATGCTAAATTATCTGCGTGTTCAGGTGGAGAAACATGTCATTTCAAGCGGCACACGGAGGCATGTTTGAAGAAGATAGCAGCTGGGCAGACGCAAGGGGGGACGTCCAGACCCAACTTAACTTTGGGGTCGATAGTTCGGTGAGCACATGGGTGTACAACCCTCAGGTAGTTAGATACGAAATTGCTAGATATATAGTTACTGAGGATCTTTTGATTAGGATTGGCTAAACCTCTAGTTTCGAGAGAATGATCCAACGAAATTTTGCCCACAATACTGTCACATCAGTAGGAGAACATCTGCGCGTGACATACTAGAACTCTACTAACGTAAACTATCAAGTTTGAAAGAGAACTTCTTGAAAGTTACCTTTTCTTTCGCTTTAACCTCAGATATATGTACTTCATCCCATGAAAGGGCGGACTATCTTAGTGTTGATGCACATTACTTGGATGATGATTACAACTTGAACAAGCAAGTTATAGGATTTAGGCTAATTGATGAGTCACACATTGGAGAGGCCATCGCACAACACATATTAGAGGTCATTCATGATTTTAAAATAGAGAATAAAATTATTGTCATCACTCTTGACACACGCGACGTCCATGGAGGTTCTCGCACTGCATCTGGAGTCCTATACTAGTGGTTTCGTCCTCCGCTAGAGATGCATGCGCCACATCCTTAATCTCATCGTGCAGACATGCTTGAAGGTAATGAAAGGTTTAGACAACATACGCGATGCTATCCAGTTCATTATAGCTTCAGGCCCAAGATACGCCCAGTTCACGGAGTAATGTAGGGCCAACAATAAGAGACAAAAAGATTCAACATGTACATGAAGGTGAGGTGGAACTCCACGTATACTATGTTGTAGTAGTGCGTGAAGTATGAGTACATCATCACTCTCTTCGTCAATACTAATTCTGGTAGGCAGTTGGTTACTGAAGGGGATTGGATAGTTGCTAGTCATTTTTATGTATTTTCAAAAGTTTTTTACAATGCAACCATAATTTTATCTGATGTTTACTATACTACTTCTTGCTTAATCATCGAGTGGCTTTGGACTATTGGTAATACTTTCAAGAAAAACATAAACAACACCCTTATGAAACCTATTATTGAGCCCATGGAGAGTAAAATTTTAAATTTTTTTCAAGCTATTCTACATCTCTTCTGTTTTGGTATTATTTTGGATCCTAAGAGAAAATTAACAGATCTGAAGGGGGCTTATGAGGGAATTGTGGAAACATTTGATCTTGATTTTTCTAAGGATTACATTCACATTCATGACAAGTTTTTTTTTCAAGTTTTCAATTTTTATTATGGAAATTTTGGTTGCACAAGTTAATCGAGAACAAGTGCTTCAACAACACAATAAGGACAATGCAATTTGAGTGCTTCCAACGTGTGGAAGAAGCTGAAAGGCCCGACATCCAATTCGTCCTTTCATGCTTCGAGCAAGTTGTAATGGAATCCAAGAGTAGAAATCAACCACTACCTCGATGCACCTTTTGCAGACACCAAGTTTGACCTCGCAAAGGGCAATGATGTCAACCTCCTGTTGTGGTGAAAGGACCACCAACGTATTTATCTCATGCTGTCACATTTTGCACGAGATGTACTTGTGGTTCCGGTGTCGACTGTCTCATTAGAAGCTACTTTCAATACGATGAGGAGGATAATCGAGCTAAGGAGGTCATCTCTCACACTTGAGATGGTTAAGGTACTCACATGCTTCAAAGACTGGGAGAGCGTAGATGAATGGACGCAACATCAGCTCGAGGATCCAGAAATCGCATAGGCGATAGCCAACCTAGAGACTCTCGACGTTAACTAGTCTATGTATGTGCATGTAGTTGTTGTACTCTTTTTCTTACCATGGGTACCACACACTTGGGTGTAAGGTTTGTAACGAGGCGGTAACTTTGTATCTGTACCCAACAATGGATAAATTTTAGTCCCCCGAAAATTGGTGTGTGGCTGCATTATGTGCAATTTTTATGTTGTTTATCATTTCCCATCATAATCCTTGTATCCCCACCTTTTTCCAATCCTCTTTCCCCCTCTTTTTTCCATTCCGTCCTATTATTTCCTTCTCCGCTACTTTTTCACTCCTTCCCTAAGTTCCCTCTTCTTCTTTTCTCCCCCCTCTTCTTTCCCCTTTTCATCTGATCCTCGTCACCATCCACCTCCCTGTCTCCTCCATGGTCATCATGGACCCCCCACCTCCCCTCTCCACGCAGCGGCAGTGGCCATCCTCTCCCGTCTCCCAACCTCCTCCTCCTCCTCATCATCACCGTCACCGCCCCACCCCACCTCCTCCTTACCGTCGCCGCCTCCACCCCCACCCCCCTTCTCGTCTGTGGGCCGCGGCCATTGCCCCACCCCCACAGCCCTACCCCACCTCACCATCACAACCTCCTCCACACCGCTGTCCTCCTCCAGTGGGCCCCACCTCCACGCCGTTGCCCTCCTCCACACACTCCACCTCCACGTCGTTGCCTCCTCCACCACACCCCACCAACTCCACGTCACTGCCCTCCTCCACCACGCCCCACCTCCACGCCATCGTCGACATGACGTCACGGGCTCACCCGCCCCGATGGCCATGGATTTGGAGGCAATCCTCGGTGATGGACTGATTGCGTCGATGCCGGCCACGGCGTAGCTGCAATTCCAAGTCCCACGACGATAGCAACGACCATATCCACGCGACCACGCAGCCAGGTGACACCATGCTCCCTACCCCACCTTCCTTCCTCTATCGTCGGCATGGCGCCCACCCAGATGACCACGAGCCTTCCTGCTGGACTGTGCTTGTGCTTGCCTTCAACTAGGTGGGACCAGCACGGCGGGCTGGCTGAACTGGGCTAGCATGGCCCAGTCCTGGCCCCCGGCCCGTTGGGTCCTAGCCGTGCCGGCCTAGCCCGGTTTAATGCCCCCATGTAGCCGAGCCAGGTGGGCGCGAATGGGGCACGGGTGCAGTGGTGCGCGTGAGCCGGGCGACCGAGCCAGCTGGGCTCGCGCGGGGAGATAGATGGGCACGTTGCACGAGAAGCAGGTAGGCGCGCGGGGTTGCGGTTTGGGTTCGGTGGGGGTGGGGACAGCAAGATGCCATCCGGTTGCGCATGTAGCCACGTTTGTGCATGTACTTTCGTCCTGCATGCATGCATGTATGCACGCACATGAATGCATGGACACAGTAGTGCATGTCAGCATGTACTGATGTACAGTGTTGAGACCAGCTCCAGCTTCATGTTTCGTCCTTTCTTAGTTCTTACTGATCACAGCAATAATACAAACAGTGTATAGACTATATATAGACTATTGTTCATGAAGCCCAAAACTACGAAAAGTCCTGAACGTTAAGGTCACTGCATGGAGCACACATCTATGTTCCATGCTTCACAGACCGAGACTTCGGCCTCGATCGATCGGCCGACGTGTCCGCCGTTGCTGCCGTCTACAATACGCGGCCTGCGTGAGCAAACAAGGTATCTGCAACTTGCAGTCTCGATCGATCGGCCGACGTGTCCGCCGTTGCTGCCGTCTCCAATATGCGGCCTGCGTGAGCAAACAAGGTATCTGCAACTATGCAAGTTGCCGGCAAGGAGAGAGAGAGAGAGAGAGAGATAATAAAGCAAGTGGAGGAATTGCGAAGAGTTTGAATGCTTTAGGAGACGCAGCGGAGAGGAATGTCAAAAAGGCGGCAGCCGTGGGCCGGCCGAGGAGATGCATGAGAGCGAGAGACCCGTCGATACTCGACATTACACATTATATGTCTGCGGTTTTGCGCTAATTGTGGGGAATATGTACGTGTTGCCATCGCGCCACCTGCGTTTGTCGACCGGCCGTCCATTTCCTATTATATTCAGCCCATATAATTTGGACAATACAATATATGAGATCGATCACAAATCAGTAATTCACACGCCGGGAAGGACCGAAGGAGTTATATATGCTGCAGTTACGCCAGTATGCTCTCATATAAAAATGCACACGGATAGAGGGAGATGGAGATGATAGTCAGATAAGCTCAGCTTTTTTCGTAGAATAATTAGAGACCACAAGCTAGGAAAGAAAGTGAGACAAGGCAAGTCACCGATCGAGCCAGGAGCAACGGCCGTACAAATCTTTTTGTGCTGTATAGTGCTCGCACATTGATTGATTTGATTGGCAGGAGAAGCAAAAACTAATTAATCCATAGATCTAGAAATGAACGGCTTAACCTTTTTCACAGATCATCTAGCTAGGAACGGACCACTGGAACGTGGAAGCCGTTCTCGAGGTTGATCAGATTCCATCCCACTTCTCCCCGGTGCAAAGAAAAGCATCATGGATCCTAGCTAGCTAGCCCTATATACCTCTTTGTTTGTCTCCGTCTGGATGCAGGTTCAACGGACGGCGAGCAGTTAACACGCACGTTTCGTTGTCCTCTAGCTTCTGTAGCTTTCGCACGCAACAATCAGCTTCCCGGCCCTTTGTCATGCTCGATCATTGGCAGTGTCCCCATCACATCAAGCTTGAAACTGGCTAAGTAGTCCCGGCCGGTCCGTTGATTACGTACGTACGCAGATTAAACACATGAACTCCACCGTTCGTCGACGAGTGAGAACGCCAAGCACATGACCGAGACGAAAAGCAACAACTAGCGTCATCGACCCATAAAGATCACTGCAACTGGGAGTTTCTTGCCAAAGTGAGGCGTGTCTCTCTCAATTAATTCGACGAGACGCACGCGGCCACGTCCTGCGTGCAGACGCGACGTACGAGTCTAGTTTAGAAAGAAAGAAAGAAAATTTTAACGCTGCACGCTTGGCCTTTGATTAATAATAATCTTGCGTCACACACACCACACGAACCTGATTAAATCGACCACCAATCTCCGAGCTTATCTAGTGTAAACGGCATAAACATTGCACGCCGCAGCTGCAACGAACTGGGACCGAATGGTTTGATCACGAAACTGCATATATGTTGTTTACTGCACAGCAGCAGTCATGTCACACGGGTCACCGAGTTGGACGCCGTGTGTATTCTAGTCTTCGCTGGGCCAAACACATAACCTACGTATCGAGATATCTTGCCTCCTTGATGTGCCCAAAACCTTAACAAAAAAGGGCAGGTGTACATGTGTGCCGCCGCGCCTTTAATTTTTTATTTTCGCCCATGACCACTAATTTGGCAGTCGATGTGCTGCTGCAAGGGAAGGGAGACGTGTGAACCATGTCGTCTGGTCTCACTCACACAGCCTCGCCGTTCGCGCGCGCGCAGTACGTAACGGCCTGACTGACCTACGCGCTGTTCTCTGCGTTCGTTTTCCGTGTTCAACATTTTCGCCGCAGTTTAGTGCTACCGCGTCCTACTATTATCATGTTGAACTGTGGGCATCGCCATCTCTTGCTCTGGTGTGCGTACAGTCTAACGGGCCAGGCCTTGACCCAAGAATTGGGCCGTCAGTTCTGCAGTGCAGATCTGGTATGAATCAAGCGTGCAGTTCTGCATGGGACAAAACAAGCTACGACCTCTGTTGCATATAGGCGGTGCTGATTTTGGGAATCGGTACGGCATCAAGTCTTGTTTCCTGCAAGATCTTCAGAGAATGCGACATGGACGTCTCTGAATGCACTGATGTTTCGTAGTGCAGAGGTTCAACACAGAAGATCAGCTGCCACACGAATTTCACAGGAGTGCTGCTCATTCAACGGACAGAGTGCACTCTGTTTCGCCTGAATTCTGAACACTGAAGGAAACTCCTTTGTCGGCAACAACAATACAACTGCAGGGCAGCATGACTGAGTGTGAGAGACATATCTGAGCAATGTATTTGCTCAAGGGGATGCTTATGCTACTTGGAGCCCTGATTTTGTCACATCCGAGTCATAGAGAAACCAAGCGCTAGATGTACGTACTCCCGAGGGGAGGTGAGGTAAGATCAAACAACTACTGCATCCTCTTCGAGACACGATGTAAATGGTCATGAAAAATTTCATAATTTGTCCTTAAATCTCACTAGTAGACTCCCATGAAAGTAACTTCATACCGTTCACATTATTCTTCCAGTATTACTTACAGATTTTTTTAAAGGGAAAGAAATGTCCTCAAATAGTCGAACCAAGTAAGAATTTGTGGGCCGCAGAATGAACCTAGAAGATGCGAGGCCTAACATGGACCGCATGGGCTGGAGTTAAAAAATTTGAGAGGTAGAGGAAGACGACCAGTGTTCTAAATCGCCAGGGTGTCGCGGCGACAAGGCAAAAAAAAAAAAAAAAGCTATCGTGAATACCAGGTGGAAGCTATCCTACATCGTGGTTGTATTTAAAAATATTATCTATAATAATTTGATCATTATTAAAAATACTAAATAAGTAAGAAAAACATTGTCATTTAATTTTTTTTTACAAATTTACAGTACCATTACAACAAGTTCGATTTAAAATCTGAAATACATTAAAATAAATTGGAATGGATGAAATTTAATTCTAATTTCTATAAAATAACAATATGTTTTGAATTATAACAATTTTAGTTTAATTTATGGAATTTGAAATAATTTCTGGATATTTTAATAAATTATTATGAAATTAATACCCAAATATTTTGAATTTATGGTATTTTAAATAAATTTTAATTCTTGGTTTTAAAGAACAAAATTTAGTTGGCAAAAAACCTAAGGAAAAAAAAAAGTCTATTTTACATCCATGAACTCTTCCGAAAGTCTAAAAATCAACCTTAAACAACAAAACCGGATATCCGACACCCTCAGCCATCAATACCACGCAAATTACCCACCTGAAGCCATTCCAAGCCGGTTTCATTCGGCGTGACAGCGGTTTTTGACACGTGGGCTGTTTTTCGAATGACATGGCAACTGCTCAGCAGAATCAACCAATAAAAAAAATGATGGGACCCACATGTCATGCTCTAGTCTTTCTTCCACCTATCCTCTAGCTCCTTCCTCACTCTCTGGCTCGCCGGCCACCGCACACCGCCGCACCACCGGACTCTGGTGCCTCCGTCATCGCTATCGACGACCTACATTGCAGATTAAGATACACGAGTCAAGAGATCGCGAACATCGTCGAACTCGGAGAAGACTTAGAACGCGTGGATGACATCTTGGTACTCGAACACCCTCACCCCGCTAGATCGCGACGAGGCAGACGAGGCAGACATTCTTCAAGGTGGAGGAGCCCGTGACCTAGCGGCAAGCGATGTGGCGGGTGATGTTGTTGCCGGTAGTAGGGCGGCAAAGCCATCATCATAGGATGCGGGGAAGCGGTGCTCCTGGGAGCACCGGTTGTCAACCAAGAGCACGACCACGGAGCTGTACCTCGCAATGTGGTTGCAAGCCCAGTCGTAGGCCGGGGACGCTGCAAAGAGTAACGCGAACCCGCCGCCGTGGAAGAAGATGATCACAGGGAGGGGCATCAAATCGTCGTCATCACTGGGGCTCACTGGGTAGAAGAGGTGCACGTAGAGGCAGAGCGCCCGGTCGATGACGACATCGCAAGAGGAGACACCACAGCACATCAAAGAGATGGTGGGGATGCACGGGTCTAGAAGGGAGAGCATGTGACGTTGGAGGCATGGAAAGGGAGGGAGGAGGAGGCGGTGGTGGGCGGCGTGGTGGAGGTATGGAGAGAGGGGAGGAGGAGATAGCGGGGACGAACAGGTCCAAGAGGGAAGCGGAGGGGGAGGGGGGGCGTGGTGGAGGCATGGAGAGGGGGAGGTGGAGGGGTAAGAGGAGATGGCGGGACGCTTGGGTCCAAGAGGGAGGGGGAGGACTGGGAGGCGGGGACGGTGTTGTGGAGGCATGGAGCGGGGGAGGAGGCAGCGAGGGGCGGTGCGGTGGAGGCATGGAGAGGAAGGGAGATAGGGATGGAGGGGAGTACGGCGGAGGCATGGAGAAGGGGGAGGGGTGGTGGTGGGGACAGCATGGTGGAGAAATGGAGAGGGAGGGATGGGGTGGCACGGTGAAGGAAACAAAAAAATTCCACACATGATTCAACTAGGATCCATGTGGACGGCACATTGCCAATTCTGATGCCACGTCAGACAAAATGTCAGGACCCAAAAATACAATTCTGGACCCTTTGTGTATTCTGCAGTAGTTCATGATCACGCTAGTGCACACAGTATCAACATAGATGAATATCGATGCACATAAGACGAATAGTAGCATAAACGATTAATTTGAATAATAAATAAAGGTTTTGACCTTATAGTTGAGTTTACATTTATTAAGCCTCGCATGGCTAGCAATAATTAAATAAGCAGCAGAACAAAAATAAACTTCAACGGAAACCCATCGATTCACCACAAGCAACCGACTGGGATCAAGACTGTAACATCCCAATTTTCTGAGCTTTAAAAATCTTTTGAATAGTTACTTGTTGGAAAATACATTATTTGAATTTTTATTATTTGTATTTAAAGCTTAATATAGACTTTCATGCCAAAATAATTTAATAGGGTTAATCCCAACAGTAACAATTGTCAAAACCATTTTATTTGGATTATGTGTGCTTAGATATATTTTCTAGAATTTTTTGGAATTTTTCCAAGTTCATTTGCTATTTTCTAATTGCTATTCCGAAACCCAACCCTATTCCTATCTCGGCCCAACACTGTGCGGCTCGGCTTCCCTCACGCGCGCGCCGCGCCGTTTCGAGTAACATGTGGGCCCCACATGTCAGCCTCTCCCTCTCTCTCGCGCCTGCCTCCGCTGACAGGTGGCCCCCGCCTGTCAGTCTCTACTGTCTATCTCTTCTTGCAGCCACACCCGACCCGACCGGTCCGGCCACCCACGCTGCTTGTAACGCGAACTCATGAGTCATTGTCGCCGACGTAGGGACCCACCGAATCACTGTTCTTCATCTCCGATTCGGTTGAGATACGGTTTTCATCGCCGCGTATCCGATTTGGGCGTTCGCGCATGGAATCTCCCGAGTCGCCGGGTATAAAGGGAGGGGTAGCCCTGGAGCTCCGCACCTCAACCCTAGCCACCAGAGCTCAAGCGTGAATCCCTAGTTGCCGCTAGAGCTCGAAGCATAAATCCCGCCGCCACCAGCTCCGACGAGCAATCCCGCAGCAACCAGAGCCGCACGAGCCTCGTCATCTACACCTCGCATGGTTAGCAATAATTAAATAAGCCGTCCGAGCTCGAAGAAGAAATCCCGAGCCTTGGTTCCGCCGGAGCGTCGCTGAAGAGCAGATTCCGTCGAGCCCGCGGCAACGCCTCCGCTCTGACCTCACCGCCGGCCAGCCCAGAGTCGTTCTCTTGCTACCGCGAGTGCATCGGCGAGATCCCCGCTTCACCCTCTACGCAATGGTACCATCCACCGCCGGCGAGACGCCGTCGTTCGCTGGAACCCTCTCGCCGCTGTCGATCTGACGTGGCGAGTCTGCGTCAGCATCTGCATTAGCACCTGAGCCTACGTGTCACCCACGTGGTTGCTTCGTTAGCGCAAGCGTGGCACGGTCCACCGATCTCTGTTCCAATCGGCTCGGTGAACCTAGTCCACTGTGAGCCATCTCACTAACATGTGGGTCTCACATGTTAGAATTTCTTTTATTTATTATTTTTCCAAAAATTCATCGCTGATGTCAGCGCTGGTGCAATAATCTAATTTTTCTTTAGAAAAATAATTCGGTAATTCCAGAAATTCTAATTCATGGTATTTTCTTTAGATTCAATCTTCCAAAGCCCATATCTTTTGCATCCGAACTCCGATTGAGCCCATTCAAATTTCTAAATTTATATAAATTCGAGATCTATTTAGTTATGATTTTTATTTAATTTTTGTAGTTGGTTTTTCCTCTGTTATTTATTTGTTTTTTTTATTTCGTTTGCGAGTAGACGTTAATTCTTCGGGGACTTTGACTTTTGAAGAAAAAGGAGTGCCTCAAGATCAAGACCAGTACCTAAACCTATTCCAAGGAAAGTTATACCTTTGATCATATTGAACCCAATTTTAAAATACTTTGTTTCAATGTATTGCATTCTATTTCAAGTATTTATTTAAATACTTTTGGGTTAGTTATTAATCCAAATTGTTATATCCACCTTGTCTATTGTTATGCCATGATCTTTTGTCACCTAGGTTGGTTCATTATTAGTTGGTATTATCGTAGCACCAACGTGGGTTGGTTAGATACGAGTAGATTGCTTAGCTATGCTACGAGTCATCATTTCATGTGACTTGCAAATATGAACTTGACTAAGTGATTATAGAATTGTGTGTGCTGTGTGCTATTACTCGTTGATGGTATGTGTTGCACTTAATCAACAGAGTGGGAAAAGATTTAGACTGAGGTAAGTGGTGGATTATGTGTAATTGGTGGAGCTGTGTGTTGCGAATGATAATCTGTGTGACTTAGTTAGAAAGTGGAAGTCTTGCTTTGGTCTCACACGAGTGATAGATTTTCATAATAAAAAACATTTGGGAAGGGAGCTGTGTGAGATAACTTGTGTAGCTGTGTGAATAACTTGTTTAGACTGTGTGTCTTTGTGAAATCAAATGATAAATTAATATTGTCTTATTTGTTTTGACTTATGCTTTCAATCTATTATTTGTATTCAATTGCAAATGTTGCATTTTTGCAAAATAACCACGAAGCCATTCCTTTGGAATAAGCCATCATCTATAAATTGTATTATGTGGTATGACTTGCGAGTACGGTTGTGTACTCATACTTACTTCAAACAATCAACGGAAGTGGAGGAGTCTTCACCTGCATTTGAGGAGGAGTTCTACGAAAGTGTCGATCGTTAGGGTCTTGATCTCAGTCAGTTGTCTGTGGTGAATTGATGGAATTCCGTTGAAGTTTATTTCTATTTTGTTGCTGCTATTTTATTTATTGTCAGCCCTGCGTGGCGTAATAAATGTAAACTCGACCATAAGGTCAAAACCAATATTTGCTATCAAATTAGTCGTTTATTCTATTAATCATCTTGTGTGGATCAATATTCATCTATGTTGACACTGTGTACACTAGTGTGATCCTAGACTAGTGCAGAATACACCGAGGGTCCAGAATTGTATTTTTGGTTCCGACAGAGGTGGTATCAGAGCCATATTGACTGTAGGTCTTGACCTTAGTTAGACCGCCGCCTTAGAGTGTCCAAACTATTTTCTAAAGTAAAATTAACTTGCAAGATTAATATAACTGCTTAACTCTTCTCCTATCTCTCTTGACTCAACTATTGCTGAAATTTTTCTTCTCCCCGCTGTTTTAAGTTGTTTTTGCCCTCTTGTCCATCTTGGCAGATGCCTCGTCTTCAGAACTATGGAGAGCGTAAGGGGGGACTTGCCGCTGAGCTTTGGAAGTTGTTGCAAGTGCTTGGAGGATTGGATCGTCCGATGTACCGTGGCAGCACTTGGGTCGTGAACGGCGAGAGCGTAGAGTGATCTGCTGCTTGATCATCTACGCTTGGAAAGACACCAAAGCTAGTCGACCCCTGAACATCTCCACAAGAAGGATGATTTGGAACGATGCGATTGAAGAGTCTTCACGCCTCGCTATCCTACTGATCTGCAACAACTACGCTCGCGAGCTTTGAGACACTTTACTCACACGATATAACCAGTGTTGCGAGCACTAATCATGACAAAGCCTTTCGGAAACTTCATCTCAACAATTGACACTCCCGATGTGCTTTACCGTTATCCAACCCATACACAGTGCTTTGGTACGACACACACCGTTGGATATAAAGACAGTGAATTACTTATAAATGTGTACTACATATTAGTCCACACCTCCGCCAATCACTGAGCTCGTAACCTACAACCTGAGTAGTCAATGTAGAATCCATAACTTACTAAGTTAGGCTCGTCCCAGACCAGGCATGTGGTCGTACAGTAAGGCTTAGTTCAATGGCGCACAAAGTTAAATTCTTAATTGAACAAGGCAAGACTTCTAATTTCTAACTATACCACAAAGATTATCATTCCCACTGAAAAAACTCCACCATATCACTTAGTATCCACCACTTGCCTCAGTCCAAATCATTCCCACCCTGTTGGTTAAGTGCAACACATGATGTCACAAAGTAATAACACATATCACACAGTTTTACACAAAGTTACATAGTTACTTAGTCAAATTTATAATTGCAACTCAAATGATATGTGTGACTCGTAGCATGGCTAAGAAATATTATTCGTCTAACCAACCCACATTGGTGCTATATGATAATACCAACTAATAATTAACCAAACTAGGGTGACAAAAGATCATGACATTACAATAAGCAAGGTGGATATAAACAATTAGGATGATTAGCTAATCCCAAAAATATTTAAATAATATTTAAAGTAGAATGCAGTACTTTGTAATTTTGAATACTAGGTTCAACATGATCAAATGTATAACTTGCTTGGAATAGATCTTGGTACTGGCCTTGGTCTTGGTGAACTCCTTCTTCCTCAAAATTCCCTAAATCGAGTCCGAGACGAACACGAGTCAAATCCCGAGTTTGAAGGGGATACGAGATATGATTCGGTTGGATTCAGATACAGGAGGATACATGATAAGATTTGACACGCTAACCCAAGATCTTTTAGTTGGAGATTTGGTTTTGTCGGATGGAGTTCCAAAGCATAGCCATGGCGGACACGGGCGAGACGCAACGCAGAGAAGATGATGGGAGGAGGATGACGACCACCTAACGGGCGGGGCCCACCTAATAGAGGGACGAAGGCGCGGCGAGCGAGCTAGCATGGGAAGATGGCCCGGGAAGGAATAGGAATTGGGACGGGTAGAGGAAGATTCGGCCCAAGCGTTGTTTCTGAGATTTTAATACATTTTCTATTTTAAAAATACTAGAAAATACAAATGGCAAATAGAAAATAGCAAATGAACTCGAAAAAATTCTAGAAAAATCTAGAAAATATACCCAAGCACATAGAACCCAATTAAAATAGTTTTAAATAATTATTGATGTTGACATTAATAATATTAAATTGTTTTGATACTGACAGTCCATGTTAAGCTTTATTAAAATTCAACTAAAATCCCAAGGGTGAATTTTTTAACTACAAACTATTCAAAAGATTTTTAAAGCTCAAAAAATTGGGATTTTACAAAGCTCCCCCTTAAAGGATTCTCGACCTTGAGATTCGGGCTAGCTAGAAAAAGGCTAGGAAACTCGGCTTTCAGCTCATCTTCACGCTTCCACGTTGCTTCTCCTTCCGAGTGGTAGCTCCACTGAAATTTGCAAAAAATGAACGATCTTGCTTCTGGTCCGATGCTCTGCGACATCCAAAATTTTGATTGATTGCTCTTTATGAGTGAGATCTTCCTTTAACTCGACTGAATCCAAAGGAGTTCGTTCTAATGGCACATGAAGACACTTCTTCAACAGAGAGACATGAAACACATCATGCACTCCTGCCAACGACTGTGGCAGTTCGAGCTAATAGGAAACTTCTCCACGATGATCCAAAATCTTGAACGGACCAACATACCTAGGGGCAAACTTCCCTTTGGCATGAAACCTTTTGACACTTCTAAGGGGAGTAACTCGAAGATAAACAAAATCTTATGGTTCAAAGCTAAGATTACGATGGCGATTATTAGCATAGCTCTTCTGCTTGGACTGAGCTATCTTAATCTTTCTCTAATAATAGACACTTGGTCTTCCACCTCTTGAATAATATCTAGACCGAACACTCTTCGTTCAGCTATTTATGACCAATTCAGAGGGGTTCTGCATGCACGACCATACAAAGTTTCAAATGACGACATTTGCAGACTGGCTTGATAACTGTTGTTATACAAAAATTCTGAATACGGCAAACTCTTATCCTAACTGGTAGTATTAGCTAGAGCACAAGCTCTTAACATATCTTCTAATATTTGATTCACTCTTTGAGTCTGCCCATCTGTGTGAGGGTGATATGCAATACTGAAATTTTGGTGAGTTCTCAATGCCTCATGCGGACTTTGCCAAAAACGAGAGGTGAATTAAGATCCTCGATCTGACACTATCTTCTTAGGCATGCCGTGCAAACTTATAATTCTTGATGTGTATAATTTTGCAAGGTAATCTGCTGAGTAGGTGGTTTTGACTAGCAAGAAATGGGCAACCTTAGTCAAACGATCAACTATTACTCAAATCGAATCGTAACCCGATTGAGTCCCGGGTAAACCGGTAATGAAATCCATTCTGATTTCTTCCCATTTCCACTCTGGAATCTTTAGGGGTTGCAACAGACCTGCTGGTCGCTGATGTTCTACTTTTACTTTCTGACATACGTCACACATGGCGATGAACTCTGCGACTCCTCGCTTTAGATTTGACCACCAAAACTTATTCTTAACATCCTAGTACATCTTAGTGCTTCCAGGGTGAATAGAATACTTTGAGTCATGGGCTTCTTTTAATATTAGCTGCCTTAAACCATCAGCATCTGGCACACAGATATATCCATTAATCCAAAGCTTATCTTGATCATCCTTGGTGAAATATTTGAATTTACCTTCTTCCATCTTACACTTGATGTCCTTAATCTCATGATCATTTGGTTGGGCTTCACTAATCTGCTTCTCCAAGGTGGACTGTATTTCTAGACTGGTTACGAATCCTTCGGTTACAACTTCCAACTTTAACTTCTGAAACTCTTCATGAAGTTCTGGACAACTCTCCTTTACCTCTAAAGTATTGCAGCAACTCTTACGACTTAAAGCATCTGCAACTACATTGGCTTTACCGAGATGGTAATGGATGCCGAGGTTATAATCCTTTATTAACTTTAACAATCTTCTCTACCTCATGTTCAGATTAGACTGATTAAAAATGTACTTTATGCTCTTATGATCTGTGTATATCTCACAGTGATTACCAATGAGATAATGATGTTAAATCTTTAAAGCATAGACAACGACAGCTAATTCCAGATCATGGGTAGGGTAATTCTCCTCATGAGATCTCAATTGCCATGATGCATAAGCAACAACTCTTCCTTCTTGCATGAGGACGTATCCTAATCCTTGACGTGAAGCATCATAGTAAATATCGAAATCCTTTTGAATATCCGGCAGAATTAGCACTGGGGCCGATGTCAAACGTTTCTTCAACTCTTGAAAACTTTCCTCACAGGCTGGAGTCCAGGTAAACTTTTTCTCCTTCTTCAACAATGGCATAAGAGGCTTAGCAATCGTGTAGAATCCTTCGATGAAGCAGCGATATATCCTGCTATTCCCAAGAAAATGTGAATCTAAGTAACGATCTTGGGCTATTCCCAATGTAATACTGGTTTAACTTTACCGGGGTCAACTGCTACTCCTTCGGCTGTTATCACATAACCAAGGAAATCGACTTCTTTCTTCCAGAAATCACACTTGCTGAACTTATCATACAACTGGTGCTCTCTATGTTTCTCTATAATTAATTTCAAATGTTCGACATGTTCTTCTTTTGTCTTTAAATAAACCAAAATATCGTCAATGAACAATTTATCATGTTTATGAAGTATGTAGGGGCGTTAGTCAGACCAAAAGACATGACTAAGAACTCATAATGTCTGTACCGCGTTGAGAAGGCGGTCTTCAGTATATCCTTCGGACAAATCTTCAACTGAAGGTAACTTGATCGCATATCGATCTTTGAAAACACTTCGGCTCCCTTCATTTGATCAAACAAATCATAAATTCTGGGCAGTGGGTACTTGTTCTTGATAGTAACTTCATTAAGAGAACGATAATCGATGCATATTCTCATGCTTCCATCCTTCTTCCTGACAAATAAGACCGATGCTCCCATGGCGATGAACTAGGTTTTACAAAACCTTTATCACGAAGCTCTTCATGCTGCTTCTTCATTTCCACTAACTCATCGGCGGGCATCCGATAGGGTCTCTTAGAAATCGGTGCTGTTCCTGGCACTAGATCAATGACAAAATCAATGTCACGGTCTGGTGGCATTCCTGGCAAATCCTCTAGAAAAATATCTGGGTATTCTCTGACAATAGGTACATCCTCCAAAGCAACAATCTTCAAGCTATTGACTAACAGATGTCCATCATCGGTGGTGGTGGCTAGAAACTCCACCTTCTTTCCGTTGATATCTTCAATCGTTACGGCTCTTTAGCCACAATCTAACACATCTTTGTGCTTTGATAACTAATCCATGCTAAGTATGATATCTAAGGTTTGGGTGTCTAGGACTATGAGGTTGGCTAAAAACTCAACTCCAGCTATGAGTAATTTAGCTCCTAAACATCCCACTTTAGAGCTCAATTATGCCACAGGCGATTGGACTAACAGAGCATGCGTAAGACGCATAACTTTTAAATTATTCTTTGTTGCAAAAACTCCAGAAATAAACGAATGCGAAGCTCCAGAATCAAATAGATCTGATGCAGGTACTGAGTTAACCAGAAACTTACCAAGTATGACGTCGGGTGCTTCTTGGGCTCCTTCTAGAGTGACGTGGTTGACACAGCCTCTAAACACAGATTGCGGTGCTCCTCCGAATTGACTAGCAACTTGAGAGGCTCCTTGGTTGTTGCTTGGCGCTGGCATCTTGGCTGTTGTAGCTCTAAGGTTGAAGCGAACTGGAGTCATCGTTCCCTTCTGAGGATAATGATTGGCGAAGTGTCTTGGTTGACGGCAGACATAGCAAACTCTTGGTCCACCTTGCTGGTTGCTTCCTGGATTAGTGTTGACTGGAGTAGAGTTGCGAAAGTTCTGAGCAATTGGATGAGGTGCTGAAGTTAGTGCAAGTGTTATAAATGAGTTATGTGGTGGAAAACAGGCGAACTGTTGAGGAACTATCCTCGCTCTCTGATAAGACTAGTGTCTTCCTTGTTGAGCTATTATACACTTTCGGTTGTCCTCGAACTCTTTGTGCTTATCCTCAAGGATCAAAGCTTTATTGAATAGCTCTTGAAAATCTAGAAAGGTATGAGCAATTAAACCGACTTGTAGTCCGATATGCAGTCCTTTTAAGAAAGGATAGTGATGAGCCTTGTCAGTCGCGACATCTTCTGCAGCATAACGGGCAGGTTGAGAAAATTTGTTGAGATAGTTAGTCACTAATATGCCTCCTTGCTTGAGTGCACAAAATTCATCCTTCTTAAGATCAATAATTCATTCTGGCACATGATACTGGTGAAAAGCTGTTGAAAACTCTTCCCAAGTAATATTCTATGGCGTCTCATGTGCGGCACAGAAGTTTTTCCACCATTCAGTGGCAATGCCTTCCATATGATGGGTGACGTATAGAACCTTGTCACGATCATTGCATTAGGTGATCAGCAGCTTCCTTTCGATGACGCGAAGCCATTCATCGGCTTCAACTGGTAAAACATTCCTAGAGAATGTTGGTGGGTGAGTCCTCATGAACTTTGCCAACTTGGACGGTCCGTTGTGATTGTGAGTAGTTGGCACCTCGTTGTTGTTGTTGTTCTGATTGTTGCTCAAATTTTGCATCTGGTTCATCATCGTGTACATCATCTACGTTTGAGCTGCTATTTAAGCTCCAAAGTTTAGCAGATCAATTGGGGGTGATTGCGGTGGGACTGCTCCTGCGGGTGTCTGTTCATTCTCTTCTGACCCGGGGGTTCCGGATCCACTGGCAGCAACGTGACGAGTCTGAACCATCTGGCGATGGCTCCACAGGTTAGATAAGGTAGCAAGCACAAGATAAGTTAAGAACTAATCGAGGGGGTAGATTAAACCCAACAACACAGTTTCAAGAAATTAAATGAAATACCTATATCAATAGGGGTCTTAGCATGGCTGCAACAAATGCCTAAGGGCCTTTGCAACTCATACTTTCACACAAGAAAATAAAGACAAACTTAACACACAAACCACCGCCTAAAGGGCGACACTCCTAACCTTAAACTGACGAGGCTCAAACACACTAAGCCTCAATTGACTTAACCTAAACTTGGGCAAACTTAGTCGATGAGGTATCCTCCACAGCCACGACGGTGCTCCTGCCTGTTGTAGACTAGGAACTACGTGGGCATCCTTGCGAACTGGTCTTGGTGCCCCGGGATTGGTGCAGCAGGAACGGGCGTCCCTGGTGCAGGCACAACAGGCTCCTCTGGTGCTTCGGGCTCTACTGGCTCCTCAGCCTCTTCCAGGTCTTCTTCTGGATCTTCCTCTTTATGGTCTTCCTGGTGCTCGTGCTGGCCGTAGAGAGCTTCCTCCAATGTGGTGATCCTTTCTTCTGCCATCTGCAGGGTCTCGTAGACGCACTCCAATTCTGTGGTGGCTAGCTCAAAGTATTCCTCATGGGCGGCGGCGAATGGGCAAGGTGCACCACTGTAGCATTGCGTTCTCCTTCTATAGATGGGTAATGAGAAGGAAGGTCCACAGTAGAGCCACAGGGATGGTAGCGGAAGATTGTGTCCTGAAGCTCTTGAGTGTGAATGCATGATGACTCTTGAACTCCTTCAGTCCAGACGATCCTTCAGACTGAGATGTTCAGAGGGCGGCTGGCTTCGGTGTCCCTCTGAGCGTAATGGTTAGAAGGTAGAGCACACCACAGTTTCGACTGTTCACCACCCAGGTGGAGCCTCGGTACATCGGTCGATCGAATCCTCCAAGCACTTGCAGAAGCTTTCACAGTTCTGTGGCAAGTCCTCCTTTGCGCTCACCATAGTTCTAAAGATGACGCATCTATCAAGACAGACAAGGGGGTAAGAACCAATTTAAAACAACAGGGAGAAGAAAATTCAGCAATAGTTGAGTCGAGAGAGACATAAGAGAAGTTAAGCAATTCATTAATCTTGAAAGTTAATTTTGCTTTAGAAAATAGTTTGGACACTCTAAAGATGGCTGATCTAACTAAAGTCAAGGCCTACAGTCAGTATGGCTCTAAGACCACCTTTGTCGAGATCCAAAAATGCAATTTTAGACCTTCTGTGTATTCTGCACTAGTCTAGGATCACACTAGTGCACACATTATCAACATAGATGAATATCGATCCACACAAGATGAATAGTAGCATAAACGATTAATTTGAATAACAAATAAGGGTTTTGACCTGATGGTCGAGTTTACATTTATTAAGCCTCGCAGGGCTAGCAATAATTAAATAGGCAGTGGAACAAAAACAACTTCGAAAACCCATCGATTCACCATAGGCAACTGACTGGAATCAAGACCTAACGATCAGCACATTCGTAGAACTCCTCAAAAGCGGGTGAAGACTCCACCACTTCTGTTGATTGATTATAGCAAGCATGAGTACATAACCGTACTCGCAAGTTATACCACAGAATGCAATTGATAGATGGTGGCTTATTCCAAAGGAATGACTTGTGTGGTTATTTGGCATAAAGCAACATTTGCAATTAAATAAAAATAATAGATTGAAAACATATTTAAAACAAATAAACAATAATAATTTAACTATTGTTCCACCATATCACTTAATATCCACCGCTTGCCTCAGTCCAAATCCTTCAACCAAGTTCCAAACTTGATTGTCATACATATCTATCTTTTTATCTTAAAAATCTACTTGCACTCTATGGTCGTGACACTATCAGGTGCATCAACCAAGTTCCAAACTTGATTGTCATACATGGATTTTATCTCGGATATCATGGCTTCAAACCATAAATCAGAGTTTGGGCCTATCATTGCTTCCGTATAAGTCTTAGACTCATCATTATTCAATAATAAAACGTCATGCCCATACCTCATAGGCAATTGATGTGCCCTTTTTGATCTACATGGGGCTGATGCCTTATCTACAGGTTCAACAACATCTTGTTCATTCTCTAGAGGTTCAGTAGGACTTGAAATATTTTTAGATGGTTCTCGAATTTCTTCGAGTTACACCTTGCTCCTACCGACTCCTTTGGAAAGAAACTCTTTCTCCAAGAAGACACTATCTTAGGCAACAAACACTTTGTTATCAACCCGATTATAAAAATAATATCTTTTAGTTTACTTAGTATACCCCACAAAGAAGCATTTATCAGACTTGGGTGTGATTTTATCTGACGTCAAACATTTGACATATACCTCACAACCCCATACCTTGGGAAAAAACAATCCAGGGCTCTTCCCAGTCCATATCTCATATGGTATCTTCTCTACAGTTTTTGATAGAACCCTATTTAAAGTGAAAGCCGTTGTTTCTAGAGTGTATCCCCATAATTGCAATAGAAGATCAGATTGGCTCATCATTGATCGAACCATGTCCAACAATGTTGGTTCCGTCGTTCAGACACCCCATTCCATTGAGGCGTCCCCAGCGGAGTAAGTTGTGGAACAATTTTATATTTCTTTAGATGATCACCAAACTCATGGCTCAAATATTCACATCCACGATTAGATTGTAGACATTTGATTATCTTGCCAAGTTGATTCTGCACTTCATTATAAAATTCTTTGAAGTTTTCAAAGGATTCCGACTTACGTCTCATCAAGTAGACATAGCCATATCTACTAAAATCATCAGTAAATGTTACGAAATGCTGAAAACCACCTCTGGCCGGAGTGCTCATTGGGCCACATACATCTGTATGTACCAGAGCCAATAGGTCACTTGCCCTCTCACCTCTAGTCGTGAAAGGCGCCTTCGTCATCTTGCCAAGTAAACAAGATTCACATGTTTCAAATGATTCAAAACCAAATGAGTTTAGAAGACCATATTTATGAAGCTTCATCATGCACTTCGCATTTATATGATCTAGACGACAATGCTAAATAAAAGTGAGATTCAAATTATTAGGTCGAAGTCTCTTAGCATTTATGTTATAGATGGGCTCATCCTCAAGATTCAAAACATACAATACATTCACTAATGGAGCATGACCATAAAGCATATCTTCAAAATAAATTGAATAATAATTATTCTTTGTTCTGAACTCATAACCTTCTGCTCCTAAACATGAAGCACAAATATTATTTTTGCTTAAGATAGGAATATAATAACAATTATTTAGTTCCATAACTAATCCTGAGGGTAAAGCTAATGGTAGAGTGCTAATAGCTAATGCAGCAACTCTTGCTCTATTGCCCACGCGAAGATCAACATCTCCTCTTGCCAAGCTTCTACTTCTTATCTGTCCCTGCATTGAATTGCATATACGAGCAACCGATCTGGTATCAAATACCGAAGAACTGGTCAGAGAAGAGGCAAGATTAATTTATATAACATTTATATCTAAACTGGACATCTTACTTCCCTTGTTCTTTTTCATCTCTGCTAAGTACTTCTTGTAGTTTCTCTTCCAATGCCCAGCCTCATGAAAATGATAACATTCTGATTCAGGCTTAGGACCCAGCTTGAGCTTCTTAAGCTTAGCCTTGGGACTCTCGATCTTATTTTGAGTTTTCCTTTCCCTTTGACATACCATTCTTCTTGAAGCTAGTAGTCTTTTGAACTATCATCATATGATTAGAACTTTTCTTGATGATTTCCTCAGCACCCTTAAGCATGGCATACAACTCGGTCATTGATTTCTCCATGCCATTTATATGAAAAAATTAATATGACAGGCTCAAAGCTCGTAGGGAGCGATTGGAGAATCACATCAGTAGCCAACTCTTGGCTAAGGGAAAAACCAAGCTTTTCAAGCTCTCAATGTGACCAATCATTTTGATCACATGAAGACTGACCGGGTTACCTTATGAGAGTCTACAAAAAACCAATGCCTTAGAGGTGTTAAACCTCTTTGCACTTGCTTGATTCTGAAACATACCATTCAGACCTACAATCATATTGATAGCGTCTGTGGTCTCATATTGACTCTGAAGCTCAGAGTTCATGGTCGTAAGCATTAGGTAGTGCACATTGACGGCATCATTGCAGTGCTTCTCGTAAGCATTCTTATCAGCATGAGGAGTATCGGCACTCGGTTCCTCGGGATAGGGACCCTCTAGAATATTTTTTTTTCTTTTTCTTGTTTGAGAACAATTCTTAAATTATGAAACTAGTCAATGAAGTTTGTACCATTCAGTTTTTCTTTCTCAAGAATAGATTGCAAGTTAACGGTAGGTGAAGAAGAAGTAGTAGGTGCCATGATCTACAACAGAAATATATGCAAAGATTCAACACTATGTTTATGTAAAATCTTCTATTAGACACATGTTGGTGGTCGTGTTCGACCAGTCTACGACCAGCTCATATCTCCGTACGACTAGTTTGGATCCAGTCGTATCATCATACGAACTAGTCTGGACTCGGTTGTATCACTATATGACTAGTTTGGACTAAACTAGATCTGGTTGTATCACTATACGACTAGTCTGGATCTGGTCGTATCACTGCTACCAGTCCATACCTAGTCGAACTTAATCATCAACAGTCAATAAAAGATACTCCCACTATATGTTCTAAACCATGTTTTCCTCAAACATCATATAGTGAGTTCAAGATCCAAAAAATCATTAAGTCATAGTGAGCTTTGACATCACTGCTAGAAACCTAGTAATTTTAGGTAGGCAACCTCTTGACAATCATATCACATATGACTCTTGCTTGTTGGGCGGTATCTCTATGCCCCGACAACCAACAGTACTATGCCTCAAGGCTCAAAGCCCTTTTGATAGCCTTGTCAAGTTACACCAACACGATATATATGGGTGTCCCACACCCACCCCGTCTTATTAAAATAGTCAATGGCACTCTACTTTGGCAGACCTACCAATTAATGATCAAAATCATGACGAGCGCAGCAATTGAAGAGGCATCAAATTAACTTAATTTTTCTTGAGGGATACTGTTCTACCATGTTAAAACAACTAATAAAAAATATGATCAAATAGCATGACAGGAATAAATATTCACAGATAATAAAATTAAACTGTGAAATAGTATGACCCTTTTCATGACAATCTCCACCACCATGCTTCATGTCCTTTGACCATCATGCTTGAAGTCTCCGACCACATTCATCTACAAAGCAATTACTCCTAAAAGCTAGTAATGAATTACAGACAAGAATATTAAGCATCACATGTCGGTACACAGACCGTTATACAATAAAATGTAGCTCGATGGCTATCTCACAACATGACACGCAGGCCATGAGAAATACATTCATGTATCACATACACAATGGGCCATAATATTCACATCAATACATGCAAAAATGAGTTATGCATAGAATCTAATTCTATCAGGTGACATGAACACATAATACCATATAACGCAGCTACGACCACGGTGGTCCTGCTAGCCGGTTAGCGGGCGGGATTCAAAGGGGTAACGCCTCTCGCTGGTTGAGGGCAGCACTCTTGGAAATCTTTTCTGGGACATGAATCTTATTCACGTAACCGAGCTTCGTAAATCATCAGATTAATCATATTAACACTATTCTGAACCCATCTGAGCACTGCCTTGATACGACCACGCACTACGGCATACTCCGATGGCGTATTTCCGACTGGTAGGAGTATCATGCAAGGCGGTCGAGAACAAGTCGAGTAAATCATATGGTCCTTTTAGCTCATACCTCCTCGTAAACCCATCTACTATCGCCGAACACATATCAATCTCATCGACTAGTGTCTAGACCGTTCCATCCACATAAACCGATCTAGGTTACAAAATCTGATCAGTAATAGATCCAATCTACTACTGTCACATATCCAGTATATGCGATCGATCTAGATAAAAAACTATACAAGATGGCTCTGATACCACTGAAGGGATACAGGTAGGCTACGTTAGATGGCAATTCAAAAATTCTACCACATAAACCAGAATACTTGGCAAGCACGAGATCACAAATTGTTACTACCAGACGCGCAATGTACCAGAAGAAGAGTTGGAGCAACCTTGTCCAACGAAGAGCGCGTCGATGTAGTGGTCGTAGTCGATCATCCGACGTAGTTGATCGTTCAATGTAATTGATCGTCCAGCGTAGTCGTCTCCGGTTGTCTCCTCTAGCAACTGATTGCTTTCCTTGCAATGTCGCAGATCGTCCTCGAGCGTAACAGCATCTGCAGCAGCGCTTCTACGATATCCACACGTCCAGGGCAGGAACACCGTACGCCGGTGTGCTAGCACTAAGTCGCACAGGAAGGCTCTTTCAAGAAGATGGCGGTTAGGGTTTGGAGCAACCCACGTCAACTTTTGTTGTGTGTCTCCTCTATTACCTATGTCTCTTTCCAACAGCCTTAAACATCTCCTAAAATAGTGTCCATGATGGAGCCTCAAGCACTGGCAATAGGGAAGGGTGCTAGAAGTGGCTCTGGTAACGGCGAACTTGGCTGTCCAGTCGACGTCGACGAGGCGACGATGATGGCAGCACAATTTGAAGAAAACGAGCTTCGATTGAAACCCTAATTTTCTGGATTGCGGCGACGCTAGGTTTCTTGAGGTGCGGCGGCTTGGGGTTTCGGCATGCGGGCGCAGAGGCGATCCTAGGGGCTATTTATATGGCGTACCGGATTCTGAAAACCCTAAATCGAGTCCGAGACGAACACGAGTCAAATCCCGAGTTTGAAGGGGATACGAGATACGATTCAGTTGGATTCGGATGCGAGAGGATACGTGATAAGATTTGACACACTAACCCAAGATCTTTTAGTTGGAGATTTGGTTTTGTCGGACGGAGCTCCAAAGCACAACCATGGCGGACGCAGGCGAGACGCAACGCGGAGAAGATGACAGGAGGAGGGCGACGATGACCTGACGGGCGGGGCCCACCTGGCAGAGGGACAAAGGCGTGGGTGCGGTGAGCGGGCTGGCGCAGGAAGATAGGGTGGGAAGGAATAGGAAATGGGCCGGGCAGAGGAAGATTCGGTCCAAGCACTGTTTCTGATATATTAAATACATTTTCTGTTTTAAAAATACCAGAAAATGCAAATGGAAAATAGAAAATAGCAAATTAACTCAAAAAAAAATTCTAGAAAAATCTAAAAAATATACCCAAGCACATAGAACCCAAATAAAATAGTTTTAACAATTATTGATGTTGACATTAATCACATTAAATTGTTTTGATACTGAAAGTCCATGTTAATCTTTATTAAAATTCAAATAAAATCTCAAGAGTGAATTTTCCAACTACTAACTATTCAAAAGATTTTTAAAGCTCTGAAAATTGGTATTTTACAAAAACCACCCCAGTTTGGGTTGAGGGGGTAAAGTGAACGGTTTTGATAGTTGATGGTGTTGAATGTCCTATTTTGTAGTTTAAGGTTGATTTTTAGAGTTTCAAAAGAGTTCAGAGGTGTAAAATGAACTTTTTCCCAAACCTAAATATAGCATGAAAATATGTTGGATATTTGCTAACATGTCAAATAAGTACTATATGTGGCATAGCGACGGCTATTTCTGCTATCCGCTAAGCGCTATAGCACACCTCTATTTCTGCTATAGCGGTTGTAGCTATAATAGTAGAGATTTGAGATATAGCTTAGCATTTGGGGTGTGAAACCGCTATAGTGCCGCTATAGCCTGGTATTTTAATAACTGAATTAATGGTTATTGTTCATACTATAAACCAGGTTGGCTTAAAATGGTGATTGGCATTGGTAGCGACCATGTGGTATGGTCCTAATCTAGGTATTGAACAATTTGCATCATTGTTAAGGAGTTTGGGGAGTGAACTCTTAGTTTTGGAAATTGTCGGCCTGTTGTCAAGGTGTAGGCGGTCTGACCAGCCATGGGGGTGGTTAGACCGATGGTGCAATATTTGGGAAAATGGGCACCAAACACTTGTGTGAGAGTGTTTGGGAATGTATTTGTACCATGTGCCATTGAAAATGGAGACTGAATGCGAAACTAGATAGAGATTAACTAAAAAAATTAAGAGGTGGGTGTTTTATGGTATTAGGAAGCGGTCTAACTAGCCACTACATGGCGGTCAGACCGGTCCCTTGTTACCGGGGGAGTGCGGTCAAACCGGCCAGAGGTTGGAGGTCTGACCGACCATGGCGGTTCAAACCTAATAAGTTGTGCTGGATTTTGTGATTTGACATAGGGTCAAGAAATTGCTGCATATGTGTTGTATGATGCATGTTTTGGCTGACGTGGGTCAAGTTGTGAATAACTTGTGCCTGGAATCGATTTCTTGATCTATTGTTGTGAAAGGATGCTTGGACTTAACTACAATCAACGACGAGGATGATCGAGACTTTGTTTGGTAAATAAAGATCTAGAACGATTGATGACATCGGGTGAAGTGGTTGGTATCAAGTAAGGTGCAAGATGGATAAGAACGACAAGAATGAGAAGTTTGGTACAACCGGTTTCATCAAGTGGCTTGGGCCGGTGCAAGTGTTGAGGCGATCCGGTGGGAACCGGATGGGAGAGACTTTCCGGCATGTGGAAGGCCATTGATGAACCTACACATGGCGAAGAACTGGACTGCTTCACGAGATTGGACTCAGTCAAGGATGGAAGGATCGAGAAGGGGTATTTTGGTATCTTCATCAAAATTTCGAGTTGGTGACATTGGAGAAACCACAGTGCATGACAGTGCATAGGAGAAGCGATTTAGATCATGAGAAGGACAAAATCACAAAGAGACGGATTTACGAGATCCGGATCATCATCCGCTTTGAGAAGCGTGCATGAGTGATCTGTTTGTGTGTGGGCTTAACGGGTGCCCATTAGGGTTTTCTCTCTAGACCTAGCATCCACTATATAAGGGGTGGTGCAGAATATGCACTAATTAAGAAACAAAGACTAAAATCCTAATTTGAGATTTAGGGAAAGTTGTGAGAATAGAGGAGGCTAGAGTTTGAGAGATGTATTGAGAAAAAAATTATGGGATTGGGTGCTCATGAGTGAGCTTTTGTCCTTCATGCTCCATGGTAGTGTGGTTGTAAAGCTTCAATCCCTCATATCAATCCAATCAAGTTTGCACATAGATGAATTCTCTCTTGTTCGTAGGGGTTTTACCTTGGTCTTTTGATGTGATTTAGCTTGCTAGGATTTGTGAAAGTTGATCTAAGGTCATCTTGACAATCTTTCATCCATGAGCAAGCCTATAGATCAATTTTAGTTTTTTTCCGGGTTTGAGCCCTCTTAGACTCAACCAAGAAATTAATGGAACCTTGGCTATGGTCGTCTCGATCGTCGATTGGAATATGTTTCTAACCTTCTTATTGAGTTATGTCTGAAATCTCAATTGATTTGGATCTCTAGATCGTAAGTTAAGTCTTTTGTGAATCTAAACTCGTGCTAATTATACTGTCAACCTGAGGGAGCGGTGAAACCGGCCCTTACCTGGCGGTCAGACTGGCCGATGGGTGTTGAAGTTTGAATTTATTTATTTCAGTTCAATTCTTTCATTGTGATCCCTTACCTGGCGGTCAGACTGGCCGATGGGTGTTGAAGTTTGAATTTATTTATTTCATTTCAATTCTTTCATTGTGATTTTGAGATCTTGATCCTTGTAACTTTTCGTAGCTATTAGAGTGAAAAGATAGTAGAATTCTAAAAAGCAAAAGGTCAACTCGTATGAACCGCCTTTAGTCGCTATAACACTCCAGCAGCACTTAAAAAAGGTCGACCGTGCCACCAGTTGCATGATAGGCATCTGCCATTCTGCCGTGAGCGTTCCTTTGAGTGCTTAAGGTATTTTCATCATCCATCGTACCATGGTTACCTCACCACAACCACAAGCATCAAATTAGCAGCTGGTGCTCATAAAAAAACGTTGCGTGTTCGGCGTTCATAGAAAGTTTGTGTCTGAATCTGATTAGTGCCCATCTGAAATACATATCCATATGCAGTAGATGTATGGTCTATAATCGACACCAGTAACCGTACCTGCATCAGATCCGCTCCTTTTCCATCCCGCCCTTCAAATCAAACGTTTCCATTTCTGAAGGTGCAAAAATCACCAATTGCACGGAGTGCACAACTACATGACCTGCAATGATTGGTCCGTTAGACTCCTTTCCAACAGTTGCAAGAAGTATCAAAAATTAGTTCAGGACCTACTGAATCATGGGCCATGATGAAGCTTTTCAATAATTTTTCCCCGGTCGTGAGGCACAAGCTGTATATTGTATTGCAAATAGGCCAATCTGCTCAGCTAATGACGATCCAGACGCATGATACCATAAAGCAAAACGGAAATAAATGGGGTGGTCACATGCTGCTGCACTCAACTACTCGACCTTTGCTTAGTTTATTGCACGAGGCCCATCTGCCAGTCTACCTTCCATTCTTCTGCTCCAGCTTCCTCTTTTGCAAGCGTATAAATCTTGCCTCTGGATCTAATCCGATCTGATGCTTCCGTGAACCGTGCTCAGGCCCATGGAGATCAAGAGGAAGGACGTATGGGGCCTGCTGCTCGTGCTCCTCCTCGGCCAGCTCGTCGCCTTCTCCATGGCCGTCTCCAGCTTCTCGTCCTCCCTTATTGCTAGTCTTGGTACTCAATTTTCTACTTATCTTTTCTCATTGGGCTAATCAATACACAAAAAATTATCTATTTGATAAAGCACTGGATAACTCTTTATCTTCACATATGCAAATATCATTTCATTGCCCTTAATATATTTGTGCAGGAGTTGATGCACCACTCACACAAACTTTCTTCGCATACCTGCTGTTGACCTTAGTTTATGTTCCAATCGTCTTGCATCGACGGCAGAAGCTGCAAGTGAGCATAGCTGCATAAGAATCAACCCTGGAAGCTGTTGTAATTCACAGCTCACTCTTTTGGGTACTTTTTCTTGCAGATGCCCTGGTATTGGTACCTAGGCCTGGCCTTCATTGATGTCCAGGGGAATTATCTTGGTGAGTACAGACATTACACATTTTGTAATGGAAATCCATACTACCGATGCAATCCTGTTGGGTGCTTCTTGCCCTGATGATAAACAGCCAAACATGTTGTTATCCTGAGACTTATTTTGCAGTTGTCAAGGCGTACCAATACTCATATATCACCAGCGTGACGTTGTTGGATTGTTGGACTGTTGTATGGGTCATCATAATCACCTGGTATGCACTAGGCACAAGATATTCTTTCTGGCAATTTTTGGGGGCAGGGACCTCTGTCGCAGGGCTTGCTCTTGTGCTCCTTTCAGATGCAAAATCTCCAGATGAGCAAGGTAAGTAGTTAACTACTTAAAACATCATGACAATTAAATTGGAATGTCAGTTACAGGATCCCAAAGACAAACCTAGAATAGGAAGTTAGAATTTCATATACACAGGATGAACTTCTTGACAGTAGGGCTCTCTCCAACTGTCTCCTTTAAAAAACAAATAATGATAGTAGAATAATCCTATATATCAATTTTAGTAGTAGATAAGATAGGAATAGAACAGGTGTGAATGTTCTCAAATCAGAACTGAACTTTATGAACCTCACAAGCTGAAAGCTGTTAGCACCGCCGGCTTCCACTCAACGTGAAAACCTGGACACAAGCACACGAGAACACAGGAGCACAGGAAGAAGATGAACACTCAAGATAGTTCTTTCTCCTTTTTATTTCTTATTTATACTAGCAAATAACTGAAAACAAAAGAAATACTTCATGCGTAACTGAAGGCTTCATGGCTTCATGCGTAACAATTGCACTTCACTACGCATGACTACTATTAGCTCCATGCAAACCAAAAAACTGAAACACCCAATGTACAAACGTTACAAGAAAAATAGTAGACGCAATAACTAGCAAATGCAATAACTAGTCACGAAGGATTATTCAAAAAAACACCCCTAATCCTTGATGCGCTTTTTGACGATGCCGATCCTTGTGCATAGTTCGTCGCGCCCTCCACGCCACGCCCGCACCGCCCGTCGCGCCACTGGCCGCCAGCCCGACGTCGTGCTACGTGTTTGCCCGTGCACCGCGGCTTCCCACCGTGCCACGCGCACTCGCGCCCGCTGCGCGTTCTCGACCGCTCGCAAGACTTGCGTCGCCGCTGCGGCGCCGCCGCATGTTTGGTAATGCCGAGGTGAGCACATAGAGCCGGTTGCGAGTGCGGTTAACCTGAGCAAGTATGCGACGTTGCCAGTCGCGGATCGTGAGCACGCCGTCCTGGATGAGCGTCTGGTAACCATTCTCGTCGAGCTATCCAAGGCTCACTATGTTGCTACACAATCATGGGATGTAGTACACCCCCATCAGTGCAAGGTGCTCCCCATTCTGGCAGTGAATAGGACGGTGCCACGCCCGCGTATTTCCACCACCGAGCCATTGCCGAACTTGACAGATCTGGTGACGCCCTCGTCCATCTCCGTGAAGCTTGCTTGGCACCTGGATATGTGATTGCTGGCACCGATGTCCAGGTACCAAGCGTCATCACGGGCTTCCTCCTCGCGCTCTAGATGCACCTGCGCATGCACCTCGTTGAGCACCACATCAGTACCCGCGCCCACAGATGTCTCGGTGAGCGTGCACACCTGCGCCATGAAAAGCGCATGCTCGTCGTCGTCGGCTTGCGTCAGGTAGGCCTGCTCGGTACGCTTCGGCTTACGGCGGTTATCACCACCGCTTCCTCCGCCCTTGTCACCGCCGAAAGAGTTGTCGCCTTGCTCTCCCTTCTTGGCACGTGGAAGCCACTCCTCCTCCTCTTCCTCCTTCAGCATGATGACGTCCACGATATGCTCGCATGCCACATCCATTCGGAGAGTCGGCTCGTCGTCCTCTTGGACGTTGGTGAGATACACCTGTCCATTCTTCGGCTCATCACACTCGGACGCGAAATGGCCGAACTTCCGACAAGTTAAGCACTGGATCTTCGACTTGTCGAACTTTCCGCAGTGCTTCTTCTTGTTCCCATCTTGGCCACGACCACGGCCATCGCCGCGCCCACCATTCTTCTTTGTGCCGCTGTTGGAGTCCTCACCGTTCCTCTTCTCTTCGGTGGCTTTGGCCTCCCACTCGGTGTGCGTGAGCAACAGGTGCTCTCCTTCTTCCTTGTCGCGGCGCAGCCCCTTCAAGCTCTCCTCGTACGCCCTCAAGCGTCCGATGGCCTCCATCACCGACATCGCCGATACATCGCCCCATTGCTCAATGGTGCTAACAGTTGGTAGGAATTTGTCGGGGACGGAGCGTAGGAGCTTCTCTACGACAACACTCTCCTCCACCTTAGTACTGAGAGCACGTTTCTCGTTGACCATGGTGGTGAGTTTCAAGGCGAACTCAGTGATTTTATCTGAGTCCCCCATGTAGATGCGTTCAAACTCACCCTTGAGAGTTTGAATACGCGTCTTCTTGACACGTTCTTCGCCGACGTGCATCTCCTTGAGCGCGTCCCAAGCCTCCTTTGTCGTCTCCTTCTCGGATATGACAATTACAACGGCCTCCGGCACGACTTGGACTATGACGGCGAGAGTCATCTAGTCTTTCTTCTCATCGACTAATTCTTCGCCCTCCACTACCTCCCATACTCCTTGCGTACGCATGATGATCTTCATCTTCACTGCCCACACCCTGTAATTGCTTATGTGCGCATGGGGTATTGGAGGGTCACAACTCCCTCCCCTCACCAGCGGTACCACTAGTGTACGGCCAACACCGCCACTACTCGCGCCGTCCTCGACGTGGGTCCTGGTACGCGATGGAGACTCCGAGCCGTCACGTGACATCTTCACAGGCAGGAGAGTACGAAGCTCTGATACCAATTGTTAGCACCGCTGGCTTCCACTCAACGCGAAAATCTGAACACAAGCACACGAGAACACAGGAGCACTGGAAGAAGATGAACACTCAAGATAGTTCTTTTGGTGCTGCTAAAAAACTGCACAGCTTTTCTCATTTTCATTTCTTATTTATACTAGCAAATAACTGAAAACAAAAGAAATACTTTACGCGTAACTGAAAGCTTCATGGCTTCATACGTAACAATTGCACTTCACTGCGCATGACTGCCATTAGCTCAATGCAAACCAAAAAATTGAAACACTCAATGCACAAACGATACAAGAAAAATAGTAAACACAATAACTAGTCATGAAGGATTATTCAACAAAAGCTTATGAAAAACTTAATTTTATGCAGATCCGAGTAAAATACCACTTCTGGGGGATGCCCTTGTTATTGCCGGGACAGTTTGTTTTGCATTTAGCAATGTTGGGGAGGTTAGTGATGCATTATATATCCTGCTGCTATCAGCAATATTTTCTCATATTTCTAATAACCAATAAACTTATAAGCATCCTCGAATGTGTAGGAATACTGTGTCAAGAAGAAAGATCGAGTTGAAGTTGTCGCAATGATGGGACTCTTTGGGTTGTTAGTCAGTACAATTCAGATGTATCCTCTTCATAATTCATTACTAATTACAGACCAGTAGAGCAAACTGGCATGATCCATTGACAATGCCGTTTATAGATTTCTTCTTCTTGCATAATTAAACTATCACCACAATTTTCTGGATAAAAAATATCTTGATATACACTTTTCTGGAGCAAATATTCCTGTTACCTTTAATCCGACAAAACCTTAGATTTATATTCGAAAGGAAGAGCCTAGAAGCAGTTGCCTGGTCTTCGACAATGGTATCATACTACAGTTGTGGTTAAACTCTTTCATCTGCAATACACTTGTTTGAATTGTTTGACAGGAAACTCACTCCTGTTTGTTTTTTTATTCTTTATTTTCAGATAAGTCTGTTCGCAGGATTTGCAGTGGCAATCTTTATGTTCTACACCATTACTCCTTTTGTCCTTAAGGTTATTTTCTCATACACGTTAGGCTGGAAATAAGTTCCACAAGTAGGAAACAAAAAAGTCAGGTCCCATCAAGTGGTTATGAATTATTTTAATAAGCTAACATAAATGATACTATTTGGATAATATTAGCTCATTAGGAAGTATCAGCTGAAGGGCCCTTTCATTTTCATTTCACAGTCCAAGAATTTTTAGCCTTTCGCTGATGACCATAGCTCTTACAGATGAGTGGAGCAACATTGTTCAACCTTTCACTCCTAACATCTGACATGTGGGCAGTCGCCATTCGAGTATTATTCTATCATCAACAGGTGAAAATTTCTAACTCATACTTGCACCAAATTATAATATATTGTATTATATGCTCTCATGATTTAGTTGCAACCCACAGATAAACTGGCTGTACTATCTAGCATTTGCAGTTGTCGCCATTGGATTGATCATCTACTCATTGCAGTAAGTTTGTTCAAATCTTTCTGGATCCATTTGCAGATACGTCACTTGTCGCATAAACCTAACAAATTTAATTGCTTGTAATATATGCAGTGAGAGTTCTTCAGACAATGAAACAGTTTCAAGTATGGAAGCAGCAACCCAATATCTACTACTTCCTAGTGAGGATAATACAGCAGGAAGTGGTTCTAATTTTGACAGCCAAGAAAGGAAACAACACGAAGAAGTTTACATCTGTTAGTGGATGGGTGTGGGTGTGGGTGTGGGTGCGGGGGCGGTGTCAATGTACAAAGTCACACCTCCTTGGTTTCATATTTGGCTATAATCAAATATGGCAAAAGAAAATCTGCATCTCCAGAGTATAAAATCTTGTGCGCTTCATGTATATGCAAAACTGTTAGTATTTCAAGCAAAAAAACAATTTGGGTTAAAAGGGCCATCAGAACATATTTTCTAAGAATCACTCCACTAAAAACTTGGCAGCAAAGGGATCGACGGGAGCTTTTTCCTCGCAAAAAAAGGAGCTTTTGGACTAAGAGCTTGAAAACCACCACAGCTGGTTTGTGTAAGTACTAGCAAAGTAGTAACACAAACAAAATGTGGAAGAAATATTAGGTGAAGTTCCAGTGTTAATAACTTACTAAACCTCCTACGAGAATCGCCATTTCTCCACAGAAATTCATCATCGAGGTTCTCCGTGTGAATCAGAATAGCACCAATCCAGATATTTGAAGAAAAAAGAAAAGAAACTGCCTATGAAGGAAATAATTTTTATTTCTGAGTAATGTTTTCCATGAATAAGTAGTTCAAAGGCTTTAGTGGCATGTGAAATCGTGAACATGCCACAGTATTTGCTTCTTTGGAGATTTGCGATATCAAAATCTTATGTTCCCAGATTACTACATACACAATTGCTCATTGTAAAATTCTGCAGAGTATCACCGTAGAAGCTTTTGCCATGCCCCGTGATGAATATTGTAACATTCTCAAAAATTTCAAAAGCATTTGGTTTTGACTTCACAATTGTAAATCAATTTCAAAATTTGAACTTCAAATTGAATTTCAATCACACCTGGGTTTTGGGCCGTCTCGGCCCAGTTCTCCCCGGCCCGGCCCACACCTCCTTCTTCCCCCTCCTTCCCGGCGCAGCTGCCGCGCCCGTGTCGGCCGACCCACACCCTCTGCGCCCGGCCGATAGCGGCGCCGCCTGCCGCCTGCGCCACTCCGCCTAGCGCCGCGGGCTCTGCCCCCGCCGCACGCGCTGCGCTGCACGGACCCGGGCCTCCTTCTCCCTCCCCCCAGAGCCGCCGATCCCGGCTTTGGCCGCCTTCGGGCCCCCCTCTCCCCATCGCCTCCTCCCCCGCCGTGCCCAGCCTTCTCCTCCCACCTCCCCTCGCCTATTTAAGCCGCGCGCACCCCTCTCTTCTTTCCCCCTCCACGCCCGTCTCCTCCCTTCTTCTCCGTTGCCGTCGCCGACACTCCGCCACCGCCACCCATTTGTCTCCGTCGCCGTCGTCGTCGCCTTCGCCTCCTCCTCCCGCGCCTCGGTCGCAGCCGCATCGCCGACACCGTCGCCCCACCAGCTTCGCCTCCGCCCCCGGCGCCGCCCTCCCCTCCCTACTTCCAGCACCACCGCTGCCGTGCGACCCCTCCCCTCCACTTCCCACCTCTCCCTCTCCCTCCCCCCTCTTCTCCACGCCGCGGAGAAAACGAAGCGAAGCACCATGCGCGTCGCCATTTTAACCGTGCCGTGCGCTGACAGGTGGGCCCCCAGCTACAATGTCGTGTGAGGCTGATAGGTAGGCCCCACACGCACTGTGCTGTGGACCCATGCGCCGGTGTGCATGGACTCGGTCCACGCACTGTGCGGTGGACCGAGCCCTATGCGTGCCACGTGTCAGCACGGGAGAATTCTGGGTTTTCTGATTTTTTTCAATTAAAAATTCCATTGAAAAGCTTTAAAAATTCATATCTTTTTCATTATAACTACAAAAATTATGAAACTTGTTCTTAAAATTTTCTAAATTCAAGATCTTGCTAATGGCACTAGTCTTGTTCAATTTGGAGTTCATTTTGTTAAGGGTTTTGTATTTATTTGCTCTCTCTACTGTTGTGCATTTTTCCGGTACTTTCGTCCAATTAGGACTCGAAGAAGCAGGAGATCTTCCCTTCGACCAAGCTCAAGAGTACCAGGACCCTACTGCCTTTAACCAAGGTGAGTCAATACTTTGATCATTTTGAGTCTATATTTTATGCAAATTATATTTATTTAAAATATCAAAATTGCATGCTTTAATTCTGTAATCAAATGTATGTTAAAGCTTAAGGTAGTTAAACACCCATTTGATGATTAATTAATTATTATCCATCCTTTGATAAATTGAATCCCTCATTCCATGTCACCCTAGTAAATATATGGTAAATACTAGCATATATTGTACTTAAGCGACGTCATGATAGTCTTGCTTAAGTACCAGGACAATAAATGTCATGTTTATCATCTTTTAATCATGAAAGTGGTTTTGGGCAGTCATTGGATGTAAATGACTGGCGTGTTGTGTTAATTGGTTTTTCTCTCCAAAACCCTAAACAACTTGCTAGTACCACATCTGGGCGGATGGAAAGAGTGGTGGGTGTCGTCATGCACGAGAGTGTTGGTATATGGTATGAACCGCCCAGATGGATTAAGGACTTAATCTTGTAATGGCCTCCTGTGTAAAACAAGTACAACTGCAAGTCTGCAAAGTGCAACTTAGCTTAGTAAAATTATTAAACCATAAATGTCATCCCACAAATTGGTGTTTGGAAGCGTGCAAGCGGCAGGATGTGTTTCGGATTGAAAGGGACACCGTGGTAGGGTGAAGTTGCCAACTGTGCTAATCGTTATAACCGGGGCTAGCTGCGCTATTCGTTGTGGCGAACATCCCGCACAACTTATGGGAGTGGCCCATAGGGGTGAGATAACGGAAGGGGCGAGGTAGTTCGAAAAGTTACTGTGACGATCGCTCAATGTAACATCCCAACTTTTTGAGCCTTTGAAAATCTTTTAATTGCTAGTAGAAAATCTCACTATTTGCTGTTTATTTGAATTTAAATTTAAAAGTTTATTATAGTCTCTCATGAAAAAATGATTTAATGTACTTAATCCCAACATCAACAATGGCCAAACTTATTTTATTTGGATTCTATATGCTTGGATATATTTTCTAGAATTTTCTGGAATTTTTCCAAAGTCATTTGCTATTTTCTATTTGCTATTTGCATTTTCTGGAGTTTCTAAAAAGAAAAATCAAATTTAATTCTTCAGAATAGTGTTGGGCCGAAGCCCAACACTATTCCCGTGTGCCAGCCCATCTCCCCGCTCGCCCGCGCCCTCGTCCCTTGGATGTGCGACGCGTGCCCTCATTTCGATCGGACGCTCGCGCTCAACCCCGCCTTCCTCCGTTGGATGTTCGCCACGTGCCCTCGTTTCGATCGGACGCTTGCGCCTCGCTGCCACTTCCAGGTGGGACCGCCACGGGTTCGTCGTCTCCGCGCCTTTCTTCTTCCTCGCGCCCGCGCCTTCGCTGCCATTACCGCTGCTCAAAGCTTCGTCCGACAAAATCGCAACGGTCGCTGATTCTTCGCGCCGACCCCACCAATTTGTAGCCGTATCTATCCCGTACTCATCCCTAACCAAATCGGCTACCGAATCTCTCCCAATCTCCCCAAATCTCAGAAATTCCAATCGCGACCGTTTCAGACTCGAATTGGGGGTTTCCAATTCCGGCGTCCCCCGGGCCTATAAATACCCCTGTAGGATCGCCCAGTCCTCCACAACCCAGAGCCGCCACCCTCGTCGCCCTGATCGCACTAGTGCCGTTGCAATCCAAGTTTTAGGGTTTTCGGCCGAGCTTCTTCTCCGGCGAATTGCGCCGCCGTCGTTGTCGCCCTTGCCCCATCGACTGCACCACCGTGATCAGCAAGGTCCCATCTACCTCGTGCGACCCTCCTTGTCGCCGGAGCATCGCAGGAGCACACTTCCGGCAAAACCCGAAGCTCCACCGCCACTTCTTCCTCGCCGCCGGTCGCCACCATCGTTGCCAGCCGCTGGTAAGGGCACCAGAAGTTGCACAATAACCTCGGGAAGCTTCAAGTACCCTCCGCCGCTGGTGACTCGCTGCCAATCGCCGGTGACCATCGGGTCCCGAGCGCCACCCTCGCCGCCGTAGCCGCATCAGCGCCACCACAACCGCCGCGTCAGCTTCGTTGCTTATGTGGCATTCACGTGGAGCCCAATCAGCGCCAGCACACGCACACGTGGTCCAGTCCACTGCGCCTGTTTTGACTTGGCTCGGTGAACCCAGTTCACCGTGAGCCTAGTCACTAACATGTGGGTCCCACATGTTAGATTTCTTTTAAATCTATTTCTTTTTCCGAAAATTCTCGGCTGACCCAAGCATTATATTCCATTATTTGTAATTCAAATTACTCGTTTATTTAATATTTCGTTGTATGGAGGTTATATTTCATCAATGTTGATACTGTGTGCACTAGTGTGATTCTGGACTAGTGCGGAATACACAGAGGGTCCAGATTTGCATATTTGGGTCCCGACACTCAACTACATGACTGTGGAATCATGTGTGGTAACGAGTATGATTATCTCTTGTGGGTACAGTGTACAACCTCTGCAGAGTCTAAACTGTTTAAATAATTGTGCTTATGGTCAAAGGCGGACATGAGATCTTAACTTGAGTTAGTTCTATTTAAAAAAACCGTTTTGGGTGGAAAGACAACTAGGTCGTCTCATCTAGCCTGAGGTTAACAACCAGGTCGGCTCACCTAACCTGATGTTGGATTTTTCCTAAGCCGTCGAGCTCAGTGGTATGGAGCAGCTGAGGTAGCTCCAATAAAATGATGCATGTGTAGAGTTTTTGATGGAGGGAACCTCTACTGTTATTTAATACTACACTTACTCTCTTTAATAAAATGCAATTTGTTTAAAATGCTAAGTCATAGCAATTTGTAAATATGATAATTGAAACTGTTTCTTTAGCAATTAAAAGAATCCGAGCCATCCCTTGTTAAGCCATGCATGTATACTATTGCATATGTGTGTTGGCTCACGAGCACAGAAGTTGTGCTCATTCTCTCTCTTCCCCTAAACCCTCCAGATGATGTAGATCAAGGGGGTTATGCTTACTACGAAGACCTTGAAGTCGATGGACAAGGAAACGACGAGGAGTAGTCTAGTCTATAGTCTAGATCTCGCCCTAGTCTAAGTGGACTCGTTCGGTACTTGTGTACAGCGGATATTATCTAATCCCTTAGGTAATATCTGTCGTACACAAGTTACCCCAATCGCTTGCCTGTGGAGAGATGGGCCCTATTTCCCCCTTTTGCTTCCGCTGTGGCTACGTGTTTTTATGTGATGTAATCGATTTGGTATGTCCGGCCCTTTTGTAAAACTTAACCCAACGTGGTCTATGTCACTCCGAAGTTGTAATATATTGAATGTCTTAAATTACACCTTGTATGAATTGATTCAGCAATATGCATGTGAGTGCTATCTACTGATCCAGGGAATAACACAGTGTATTCACAGAGGATTCGGAATTAGAAAATCCGGGTCCGACAAATATGGAGCTAAGATGGTATATACAAAGAGTATCAATAGATCAAATGATCTTTTAGAAGGAAATACTTGATAGAAAGAGTGTATTCGCAAAAACAAACTCGGTATACATTGCAGAATGTTAAATTAAATCAAACTTACATTCAGTCTGGAATATCCACCAAAGATACCATAGCACGTCTTGGGGGGTCGAGGGATCACTGGCTCATAACTGTTGATATGGGCCACGCGACTCGCCGGGGCGAGCGTGGTAGGCTGGCTGGGGCGTAGAATATATATTGTATACTCAGTTACAGAATAGTGTGTGTATATACGATCCCCTGTCGACCATGTCGGCAGTAAAAAAAATCCCCTTTCGCCGGGCATGACATGCTTCGTGATTTGCCTCATCCGCATCGTTTTACTTTCGAGCTGTCGTTTTACTGTTGTGCCTGACATAAAAATGATACTATAACTATGTATAATATATTGTTGTACTGTTCGATAAGGCTATGTTACTGTAAAACGGCACGTTGTATTACTGATCATCATTGCTGGGCATCCATACACGATCGTGAAGTGGAAGAATTTGATTTACTATTTTTTATTTGTTATCTTACCGTAAATGGTGTGTAATATTACAACATTGAAGGTATTCGTTTGACTATTGTTTTCTTCACCATGTACTGTTTGTTTTTGGAATTAGTGTGTGTGTGGTAGTGTTTTACTGCATGTTTGGTTGGATTTTACTGACATCGATCCTTGTTTTTGTGAATTTCTATGTTTTACTTTACTTCAAAAATATTTTTTTCTACGTGTTACACAAATGTTTACTGGGATGTTTACAACACACCAGACTACTTTGTTGTGCTACACGGCCTGAACTTCTCAAAGATATCAGGTAAGGACTTGACGTTGTTGACCTTGTGGAATAACAAATAGAACATTAGCTTGATGTCCTAGAACTCAAAGAACTTCATGATGAAGAATGCACATGCGTTCTCGAGGACATGCTTCCGTGACCATGTTGTACACCCTCCAATGTGCAATGGTTGGGAATTTCCTGCCGGCCACGTCTTGGAGGGCGGTGCATAGATGTAAGATGATCTTGTTGTTAGCCATACACGGTATGTGCATGGCCTACATCACCGGCCCGCCCGGATTGGCAGGAGATTAGGCACGCAAGGAAAGGAGATTACATCCCATAGCTGGACTCAGGCCGTCGCCGTCACCAGCGTCAAAACTCTCGTCCCTATCACCCTCGACTTACAAGCCGGCAACTACTCCCAATGGCGTGGTCTCTTCGAGGTTGCTCTCTTCAAATATGCCCTTGATGACCACGTCACCGCGCCTCCTCCGGCTGCACCCAACGCGCAGTGGACGTGTCTCGACGCCCTCGTTTGCCAATGGATCTACGGTGCCATCTCCCTCGACCTGCTCTCCATGGTCATGGATTCTTCGGCCACAGCGCATGCTGTTTGGGCCACCATCACGGACATCTACCGTGACAACGCCGACACTCGCGCCATCTACCTCGAGCAAGAGTTTTACGGCCTCGACCAGGGCAGCATCACCGCTGGCGACTACTGCCGCAAGCAAAAGACCCTCGCCGACGAACTCGCGGCGGTCGGTACGCCCATCAGCTACAAGAGCCTCATCCACAACACCCTGCGCGGTCTCGGCCCTCGCTTCCAGCACATGCACACCCTGCTGTCCATGCGGCAGCCGTTTCCCTCATTCAACGTAGCTCGATCTGCTCTTATGCTTGAAGAACTCACCATGACTGCCCAGGAAGCTACGCCTCCTACCGCCCTCTACTCCAACTCTAGCGGTGGCGGCAAGAACTCCTTCCCGGGTGGATAGTCCAACAGCAACCAAGGTGGTGGTAACAACCGCCCTCAAGGCGGCGGCAATAGCGGCAACAATACCCCTCCAACAACCGCCGCCGACGAGGCGGTGGCCACGGCGGCACTTCCTCCGGTGGCAACGGTGGCCAGGGTGGTGCCAAGGTCTCCTCCCCGTGGCCATCCTTCCAGAACCCGTGGGCCGGCTCGATCCACATGTGGCCGGGCCAGGGACCGCAGCCAAACAGACCAGGTCTTCTCGGTCCTGGACATCCCAGCGCGTTTGCCGCCGCCCTCCTAGTCCAGCCGCCGCTCTAGTGGCGCGGCAACGACCACCCGCCCCAGGCGTCACCTCAGTGGCAAGGCGTGCCCTGTTCGGCGCCCGCCTCTGGCGCCTCCTCCTTCTCCGCGCCGTCGTGGGATCAGCAAAAACTCATGCACGCTTTCAACACCATGTCACTCACGCCGCCCTCCTAGTCCGAGTGGTACATGGACTCCGGCGCCTCCACCCACATGACATCGGAGCATGGTAACTTGACATCATCCCATCCTCTCCCTTCCACTGCACATTCTTATGCCATTGTGGGAAATGGGTCTCATCTTCCTATCACCCACACTGGCACAACCTCTCTTCCCGCTCCAAATTTTCTATCCGACATCAGATTCGTGTCATCTTGGATCAAGCACTCAATGAACTGTGAAATAAAAATATCTTCAGTCGTCTACTTGTCCTTGAACATCCGCCATATCTTTGTTGGTGGTGAACATCCGCCATATCTTTGTTGGTGGTTGCGATGGTGCTATTTCGGATCTGGAGAAAATACATATGCAGTACATAACATTGCTATTAGCAGTAAAACACATGTGTATGTAAAGTAAAAATTCAACCTAGACTTTGGGGGGAAAATTGATGTAGTACAGTAAATGTATCATAAAAGACAGTAAAAATGCCAATGACATCGGAAAAATACAAGGGCCTCTTAACTTTTAATGCTCTCGACCGTGGATATCAGCTCCGTCACCTTCATGGCCGTGGAAATAGGCACATCCGGAAGCTTGACATAGGCCTTGAAGGGGGACACTAGCTTGCTGGCTACTTTGGTAAGCCTCTTCCCAAATACACTAGCGTCGCCAGGACCCTTCTGTCCTGAGGGTGCCACGCTCATCCCTGACGTGGTGTTCTTCATAGGAACCGCCTTGTTGTCCGATGTGGTGTACTACTACACAAAACCTCATCACAGACGGTTCTAAACCATCATCACAGACGGTTTTTGAACCGTCTGAATTTTTGTGTCTGTGATGACACGAGGTCATCACAGGCGGTTTTTGAACCGTCTGTGAAAAAGGCTATCACAGACGATTCTATTCACGAACCGTCTGTGATAGTAACTATCACATACGGTTCTTGTTTAGAACCATCTGTGATAGCTTTTTCTATTGTAAAAAAAATGAAAACAGATTTTCACTTCGTCTGGAGCCTCCCGAGCCTCGCGAATGAATCTGATATGGATTTTCGGATTGAACTTTTCGTTAGCTAGCCACAGCATCACAGTAGCATCAACTCAATCCATTCACATAGCACTAAAAACAACACGGCATCACGCACATCACAGTAGCATCAACTCAATCCATTCACATAGCACTAACACATCACAGTAGTAATCCACATCACAGAGCAAAAGGGGGGAGTAAGCAAATACGACCGTTGGAGGCAAATGTTAGAAAAAAATCAGCGAAATTGGTAGTACCGCTGCAATGGCTGGTACTACCGCACCTCCAATGTCAACATAGTAATGGCTATAGCAGAGGCATTTAATGTGTCTGAATGAGCCATTGGAAACTTGGTGCGGTACTACCGCCATTGATCGTGCGGTAGTTCCGCTCAACTCATGGCGGTACGACCGATTTCCTTGGAGTTCAAAAATACCGCATACTGGAAATAACGTACCACTTGAATTTTTCGGTCGCACCGAACTGCGGTAGTTCCGATTAGGAAATCAGCAAATGAACACGGAAATGCACCGTTCTGTAAAAAACGTTCTGCGCCTTAGCTCGGTACAACCGACTTGCAGTAGTTCCGCTCAAAGAACGCCGGCACTACCGCATTTCCAAGAGAGCAAATAAAACTCAAGAAGGTGTCTCTCTGGAAAAAAAAACATACCGCAAGATTTCAGTACATCCGATCTGCGGTAGTTCCGCTCAAGGAACGCCGGTACTACCGCACTTCCAAGAGAGCAAATAAAACTCAAAAAGATGTCTCTCTAGAAAATACGTACCGCAAGATTTCGGTACATCCGATTTGCAGTAGTTCCGCCATGGGAACACCGGTCATACCGCAGAGCGGTAGTTCCAACGACAACACGTCGTACTACCGATTTTTCTCAGAAAACAAGATTTTCTTTTAAAAACAAGTATTGAGTGCATGCATGATCCTAGATTGATCCAATATCCACAAGAACATGCTATCAAGCTACTAGACTTGATCCCTCTTAATAGTACGGTATTTAACCTACAATTTGGTCTTCCACCCTTTTCACCATAAGACCGGTAAAATCAAAAAAGGATCTTAGACTACTTGTACCTTGACATGAGCCTTAAGTATGCATGTCCAAATTTATGTAACCACCGCTATAATCAAACCTTGTAAATACTCAATAAACAAGTTAGTCTCATATTCATATATTTTCATTAATTACCAAAACAAATCTTAGGGGCCTAGATGCTTTCAGAGGAGGTGGTCGCAACTAAGACCGGGCGGGGACAAGGTGCACGGGGGCACGGCAGAGCGGGCACATGGTCGAAAGAAGCTTTCGACCACCTGGTTGAAAAGAAGGAAAAAGGGGTGGGGGAGGAGAGGGGCCAGATGGGCCAGGCTCAACAGAGAGGATTCGTAAGGAAACCGAGATTCAAGCTGAAACCCAAAATCCAAATTTTTGAAATGAGGCAGAAACCAGAAATTTTTTGCAAATACACTATAACTTGAAATAGGTGTTGGAAACCAAGAAGACAAACGAGAAGATACTAAACGACATACGAAAACGGAATGTTACAATAACGTAGGAAACTCGGAAGCCGCTGAGGGGCAGCGTCCTGCAGCCCCATTCCAACTTTACCCCTAAAGTTCAGAGGTATTTACCCGCTTTTGCCACTGCACAAAACCCCCATCCCGACCGCCGAAACCCTAACCTAATGCGCCCAAACGCCCTCCTACCTCCTCCCTCACGGCGCCGCTGCCCCTCCTCCTCCTACCCACGCGCCGCCGTCCCTCCACCCCGAACTCCTCCCAACACCACCACCGCTGCCCTCGTCCACTCCTCCTCCTGACCTCCTCCCTTGGCGTCTCTGCCCGCCCGCGCCGCCGCCCTCCTTCCTCGGCCCCTCCGCCCCGACCACCTCCCAAGCCCGATGTCATCGCGCTCGTCCGCTCGTCCTCCTCCTCCTCCCAAGCTCGACGTAGCCACCGCCTGCTCCTCCCTCTTACTCCCTTAACGCCACCATCCTCCTCCTCCGACGCTACCACCATCCTCCTCCCCCAACACCGCCAACAACAACCCTAATCGTCGTTTATTATTATTAGTTTAATTTCTTTTTTCTATTGTAAATGAATTATTTATATAATAATTCTTTATTGCATTGATTGTTTATTGCAATCATTTACGTAATAATTGTTTATTATAATAATTATTTATTGTTAATTGTCATTATTTGTGTTGATTATCATTAATTGCATTATCTGTCGTTAATTGCGGTCTATTGCGTTAATTGCCATTAATTGCGGTAATTCTCGTTAATTGCGGCACTCGTCGTCCATTGTGTTAATTTTCTCCAATTGTGTTAGTTGTTGTAAAGTGTGGTCAATTGTCATTAGTTGTTGTTGATTGCCTTTAATTGTCATTAAATGGCACCAAACAAGCCATCATCTTAGGGGTATTTCAAACATTTCCCAACTCAGAAGCTTCAACCAGTCGACCTAAAAGCCAGAATGCCAAATACCAAAAATCTTTAGCTCGGTCGTTCAACCCTTCAACCCAGTACGAAACTAATTTTTAGAAAAGCTACAGCCATGACAAAAAAAGACCCTTCACTTGATCAAACTTACGAATCAAAAAAGATAACAACAAGCTTATATCTCTAGTGTTGTTTCTGCAAAATCAATTCTAACACTTGTGGCTACAAACAGGCTGTGAGTTTGCAAGCTTGAATCACCCGGCGTAGCATGTCGAGTTTTTTTTTGCTTAAATGACACTACTTGACGTCGAAATAGCAAAACTAATCTCCTCTCGCGCGAAATAACAAAATGACATTACAGACGTGCCGACAAACAATATGTGTCGCCTACCATACTGTAGCTGCATAGGACCAGCCTGTTGCGCCGCGGCCGCCTGAATCCACCCCTGCCGCGGTGTGGCCCAGTTGGTTCCCACATTCCAAGCGATCAAACAATGCATGATACTATTTTGCAACACTATTAGCACTATTTGCAACACTATTGACACTATTAGCAACACTATTAATACTATTTGCAAAAAAATGATAATATTTGCTATACTATTTGACACTGTTTACACCACTATTTGCAAACATTATTTGACGTTTGCGGGAAGACAATGGAAAAAATCAATAAAGACACTAGTAAACTAAGAAACTGTGGCTATTTGCTACAAAATCATGCCCGTTAAAACATTGTTATTTTGACATTTAGGATTCAGAGGAGCATGAATGTCCTATTTTTAAATGAACTATTTAAAAAATTGATCATCCAAATTTCAAAATTCAGGTATCGATAATTGATCCATCCAAACTTTATTTAGAATTATTCAACAAATTGGACTTTTCAAACTTGTTATCTCTCAAATACCAAAAATAGTATTATTTTAGTGTGCAGTGTGTTCTAACAAATTACCGTACTAGTGTCTATCAGTGATTTTGGTCGTCCTTAAGCAAATACCAAATTTTTGCAGTACCCCAGAGCCAATTTTTCCGACCATTATTGATTGGAAATGTTCATTTTCAACCCTAAACTATCACCAGAGTCCAAAAACAACCTCCAACTTCAAAACTGTACACTTTTAATGTTTCTCGATTAACATTGGCAATTATTAGTGTTATATTAATCTTAATGTATAAATTTGAAACATTAATTCGTCACCATGAGCATGAAGTTGTGCGTGGGGAAGTGCAATGTTCGTAAGTCGGCAGACGTGTTGACGTAGATGTCCGTGGGCGTCTCGACCTGCATGAATACTAATTTACTAACTCTACTGTTCTTTACTAGAATAGCGTAAATAATAGTAGAGTTTCTGGTGGGTTTCGGTTGTGAATTCCACACCGATTGTTTCGGTATTTGCGTATATAAATAGAGTAAACACTATCAGAAATCGCTTAAATTCTAAGTGCTTATATGTTTATGGGTGTTTGGATGAAAACACTCGGACAGGTCCCGAGTGTTCCATAGTGTTTCCCATAACACTCGGGAGATCAAATATAATCCCGAGTGCATAGAAACGAAAACACTCGGACCCTTTTTTCACTTCTAACCCTACATCCCCACTCGATATCCCCAATCCCCGTCAGCCACCTCCCCGTCCTCCTCCTTCTCCCTCCTGCTCCCCGTGCCCGGCTCTCCTGCTCCCCCCTCCCCGGCGCCCCACCTCCTCCCTCGAATCTGGCACCGACCAAGTGGCTTGCTCTGGTGCATGGTGGCCCATGGTGCCTCCTGTTCTCAGCACTGCTCCCGGCCCAGTCCTCCTCTCCGACTGGTGCCTCCCCCCGGCGCCGCCGCTACCACCGGGCTTGGCCTCGCGCCCGGCCGCACCCGCGTTGAGTCCAAAGATAAAACCAGATCCCGACGAAAGGCGGCGCGCAGCGTGGGGCAGCGGGTCGTGCGACTGGTGGCGCGATGGTGGCCCATCCTCCTGCTACTCCCAGCCGTCGCGCTGCTCCTCTTCGAGGCCTCGCGGCTCCACACCTCCCCCAGCTCTGCCCCTCCATCGGTATCCTCTTGCCTCCTCACTCATCTCCTCTTGTCTTCTGCCTCCCTCTCCGCTCCCTCCTCGCTCCGTACGCCTCTCGTGGCAGGTTCTCTCCCCTGGCGCCTCGCGTGCTGGTCGTACATCCTGCTCCCATGGCCTTCCCATTCCCTCTCCTCGAGCCCCGTGTAGCCGCGTCCTCCTCCTCACTCCTCTCCTCTTCCCTTCCGCCTCCCTCTCCGCTCCTCCCTCGCTGGTCAGATGGGCGCTCAGAATTGCAGATTTGGTCGGCGCCGTCATGTGTGCTGGATGAAGTCACGACCGTGGTGCTGAGTGCTAATCTTGCACTGCTGTTGCCACAAACAATACTGAATAGGAGGTAATTAAGCAATTGCTCATTGTAGTAGATCTTCACTCATAATTTTTTTGAGTATGTAACGGTTGATTACTCTAGTGCATATTAGTAGGATATTTGCATATAGCCTCAGAAACTTGGATGGTTCTAGAGATCTCTCTATCAAGGTGATATATTTGGCATGGTTGGAATTTGTATAATTGAATGTACTTTCTTTCACAGAGATACCTCTTGGTTTTTTTAAAGATAGACAAAATGGATAAAGATTGGTAAAGTTCATAGCAGTATAAAGGATGTCCTAATTTAGCCATAGATTAGGTAATATATATGTTGACACAGATTCTAGAAACTTACTTTGGTTCGAACCTGCAGGATATCCTGATCTAGCAAAAGCTCTAGGTAAGCACTAGGAAGCATTCTCGCAGAGGAAATTTAGGTGCATTACTGAGATGGTACCACCTGCAAGTGTTGAGTTTGATATTATAGCAATATAATCATGCTCTATTTGAGAAGCTAGGTTCTTCTACAAATATTGATTTGAATGGGGGATTGGTCATGATTCCTGAATTAGTTGTAGAATTGTTTTTCATGGTTTCCTTTGTTGCTGCGATAATAGGTAAAGTTCCCAACACATGCCGTTTAGAAGACTCGATTGGAGCCCTATCTACATATGCAGATCAATGTGTAGATATATTGAAAAGTAAAAGGGGAGTTTCATTGCTTATTTGTTACTAATACTTTATCCTTGCTAGTATAGAGATTTGAGTAGCACGCTATTTGCCTTGGTCTGAACTTCTAAAATGGCTTTTGCTTACATGCCTTCAATTATAGAGCTTATTTTGTTTGTTGGTAAAGAATAAGTGGTTGATGCTGGAAAAAATAACATCAGAAGGTAAGTAGTTCTTGATACAATTTAAGCACGGAATCTTTTAGCTTATCCTTCCTCCATTGTTTCCTTTTAGGACAACAGATCAAAAGAAATCTGTAACACCTCAGCCCAACACTGAGTCTGGAATGCTACTAAACTACGCTTAACAACCAATAAACATCATCACGAATAAAATATGAGCAAGCAAAACAATAATAAAACCCAACCATGGGTTGCAGTAGAACCTGAATAAAGATTGGTCAAGCGTGAAAATATAAGCAAGGGAAACATAGCAAGGTACACAGTCTAAAACAGCACCAAACCAATAATTTCAAAACCTCAGAACAAATAGATTAGTCCCAAAACGTTAACCTACACTTATTCACTCTCTAACATGCCCTAAAGGTAGTCCAGCAATAATGAATCAAATAGTTCTCATGGCGAAATAATCATGTGTCTGAAGTATTCAACTATTCCATGTGCACTATTCGCTCTCCATCGTGACGTCCTCAATGATTACCTAAAAACAACAAAAAAACAAGGGTGAGTCCACGACTCAGCAAATACATCAATTTAAAACGAACAATGATAAATCAATAGTATTCAATAACTTCATTATCATCACATGTACTTCTATTAAAATTCTCATGATGTTCTCTTCTCTTTGTTTTCACACCCATTCACCTCATATTAATGCAACTCTACTCTACATGTCCACATGTACTTTTTTCGCGTATACCAGTATAGCGTGAGTGAATGCTCGTGACAACATTCACTCTCAAGCCCGCTCCTCCTCAAGGATCGGGGACCTCCTCCACTCCCGTGGAGTTGTGATCAATCATGATCACCTGCTCATATGCAAAGATATTTACGGATGCAAATATGCAGAATTTCATAATATTCATCATATCCAATTTTTCCTCATGATTGTCAACAAGATATAGCCATACCATTTCATTGCTTGTAATTAAATAAAAATAAAAGCACAACAATAATCATATTGAAAGATAAAGAAACACAGTGATCAATAATTTATCGCTAAGACGCAAAGAGGGTGCTACCCCCGGAACCAAACTCTCGTCTGGATTAATTAAACAAGCACTTTAAGATAGAAATTTTTTACAAAATAAAATTAGAAGAAAATATGAACTCGCTATAATCTCTAGCACAAACCCAACTCCAAAATCCTAAATATCGATCTGTACCCTCGACAGACAGTCATAATCTAAAATTCATAACTTTTTGACCAGAGATCCAAATGCGGCTTTATTGGACCCTCTGGAAAGCTTATCAAATTACCCACCTAAATCTAGTTGCTGAGCTTTCAAAATTTGGCCATCTTCTATCCTTAACAAACTGATTAACAGAACAGATAATTTTCGTCAGGGTTTCTGGACAGCGGCACAAAATCCAACGTAACTTTCAGTACACAAGGCCAAATTTTATGGTCTTTAGCTTTATGTAAATCTTATAAAAATTTCTACAACATTCGTTATGGTGATATACCCTAATTAAACCATTAACTATTTGCTAATGACCGATTACTAATACCTTTCAGAATTACAACGGTATTGCAGAACAACAGTGCTACGAAAATCATATCTCCCAATCCGCTCATCCAAACGACCTGAACCAATACTCTACGGAAAGCTAGCGACGTCGCCCACAACTCTCTAGGAGGTATCCCGGTCGAAATCCTCATTTAACTGGCCCAAAACATACGATCTCTACCGACTGCCAGAACCGATCTGCTATCAGTAACGCCTAAACGCATAAATTAAACACCCAACTATCGAGATTAGGAGCGTTACCCTTGGAGTCGTGCTAGCCCGATGAAATCTCGGCGAGGTACTCCTCCCTCTCTTCCTCTTCTCTCTACCTTCCCTCCCTTCTTTCTTCCACGACCGGTCACCATAGCGAGGAACTAGCGACCCCGGGAGACAGCAGCACAAGAAGGGAGTAGCAGGAGCAATCGGCTGTAGGGGAGAAAGGGCATCAAGACCAGGGAGGACCGGCAGCAAGGTGGGGAGGAGCGGCGGCCTGGTGGGGAGGGGAGAGAGGAAGAGATAGTGGCAGCTAGGGTTTGGGGGTAGGGAGGCACCCCCACCCTTATGGTCGGCTCCCCTTTGGGCCTCCTAGGCAGCGGCCCGCGGCCGAGGTTGGTGGGATTTTGTGGAGACCCCCTCCAACCCTCAGAAAAATACCACTCTTTAAAAGATTTTTCTCCTCCCGAATTCTTTTCTAATTGCCCGATTATATTTTGGGGTATTACAAAATCGTCATCAAAGCTATAGAAGGATGATAAAAAAAAACTATTGCCATTATAAAGCTTCTTAAGGTAAATTTTTTGATTCGCTACAGTTATTGGTAGGTTAATACTATTAATGAAAATGTTTTTGTTTTGTGGCTCATTAAAGCATCTGTGAGTAGAGAAGGATTGTCTGCCTCCATCGAAATATAGCAATATAGTGCATTGGTATAACTGACACTTGGGAACCGTTGGAACTTGGAAGAAGGCCTACTACTATGAGGAGAACTTTATATTTTTCCTTTGTGCCTTTATCTAGGATGGTGTTGTACTGTTGTTTATGACATATTATGTTTTATATGACAGCCTTCAAACTACTCGCTATGTTTTGTTGATTTCAATTACATAGTCAAAAAAGGAATTGGAGACATCTTCCCCTAGGTAAGTAGAAATCTATGTGTTGTCTGTCTTCTTATTGAATGAGATGGTCAAAGTATATTTCTTTATTGATTTGCTTTCAGTTGTTTACTCTGATGGATGTTCAGACAAAGAGAAAGGGCGTGTATATGTGCAATCAATACCTCCTCGTCCTCGTCTCCCCCTCCTCCGTACCAAAAAATGTAGGTCATTGCAGCTCTCTCCTCTCTCTAACTATACTTAAATTCTGTATGGTTATGTATGTATTAACCATAAGACTAGTGATACATGATCATCGTGACAAATCCACTATAGATTCTCTTAATGAAACTATACAAGTGAATTTTCTAGCTATGATAATGGCAGATCAGATGTTAATGTTTTCAATTGATAATTTGGTTAACCATTCAGTCCCTTCTTCTAGGCTAATGTAAAATTGTATATCTTTTGTTCCTAGCACTTGTAAATATTAGTTTGAGTTTATTTACAAGCTACCCACTGATATCTACATGCAATCTTGACATTTTCCCTATGTATACATTTCTGACTTATACGAGCTGACATTATTGGATAGCTAGACTTACTAAAAGAAGGAAATGAGAATTAGCCTAATGCCATGAGAACTAATACTGCAACTCATTTTTTGGTGCTACATTTCACATCAGTTAGCCATGGTTGGACTACAGGAGCCGTATCAAAGCTATTTTGTTAGGTTTATGCTAATATGCTATTTATTGTTCTGCCATGTACATTGATAATCTAGCTATGAATGGACAAAGCTATTTTCATTGTCATTGTAGTATCTTACTACTATTTTCATTGATTGAGTAAACTGTAACAATTAAATATATGAACATGATGAGGTTTGAAAGTTCGAGTTGATGTCTGATTGCAATATTAGTTTAAGAGTTCATAACTGATCCATGATTTGATTCTTTTCAGCTGACCAGTGGAGCGACAAATTGAATGTTACAACTCATGTAACTGTGCAACTCGACAATTGATGTATCATGTACATGTAACTATTATTTAAACTAGTTTGTTGTTGAACATTAGTTGTTGAACTCTTGTAACTATTGGATGCTGTGATGTTTTCAATTTGAACCTGAACATGTTGTGGATCGATGTCAGGAGCTATCTAGTGGTTTGTGGTTGTGTAACGAACTCAAACATATTATTGTCGAATCTATATATGACATGGCTTATAGATGTAGTACATGTCAGTTTGTGTTGTATTGTTTGTTATGAAAAATGAATGTGTGATTGTTTGATAATCTATGAATGGACAAATTGAAATGCTTGCTACATGTGAAAAATTAGGTTGTATATCTAGGTCCCCATGCTAATTCCTGAGTGTTCATTTTTGTCCAACACTCGGGAATATAAGCAACGTGTAGTTTCAATTACTGGTACACATGGCACATATTCCCGAATGTTTGGCACTCGGGACACTCAGGAACATATTCGTTACAGTGGGTTGACCCATCACGGATTTTATCTCCCGATTGTAAAGGTGAACACACGGGAAATACAGTTCTCCCGAGTGTTTATTCCTAAAACACTCGAGAAACTGAAATTGAACCGACTAAATATCTATCCTGAGAGCTTTTTTCCGAGTACCAACATTCGGGGAAATATATCCCGAGTGTTTTGTTTAGTCTCCGAGTGTTACCGACACTCGGGAACTAGGTGGATTCTGGTAGTGAAAGTGTGTATACGGGTATCTCCAATAGATAGAGATAACATTATCTCTAACATATGCTACATCATCTTTAGAGACAACATCTTCAATATATAGTCTCTAGCACACTCTCCAACATTGATATTTTATAATTTTCTTTTGAAATGGCCCACATGTCAACTAGAGTAGATTAATGTTTCATATCTTGTTCCGCGTTATCCTGTCTTGTTTCGCGTGCACGACAATCTCTTCAGGAAGAGACGATATGTGCTCTCTCTCCTCCACGTAAAATTTTGTTGATGTGGTATAGCTAAGAGAATACACTATTAGAGATGCCTTATGCTATACAAGGAAATACACAGAAAATATAGTACAGACTGGACCATATCTAGTACATGTGATAATACAAGGAAAGTCATACATACACACTATGCACAAATGTTGCGTATTGGACCATATTTGGTACATATGATAATGTTGTGGATTGAATGCACACCGATTGTTTCAGTATTTGCGCATATAAATAGAGTACAATGTGTACAAACTATACAAGTAAGTACACAACAAATATGGTGCTGCTTGGACTATATTTAGTACATATGACAAGGAAAGTCAGGTGGAGTACAAACTATACAAGGAAAATCAGGCATACACCACACCATACTTGCACTACTATAAAACATGCCATAGAAAACGCCTCATCACGGACGGTTCTTTGAAACCGTCTCTGATAAAATAATCACAGACGGTTCCAAGACGAACCGTCTGTGATATGTAACTATCACAGACGGTTAGAAACCGTCTGTGATATGTAGATATCACAGACGATTCGTGGTTAGAACCGTCTGTGATTTTAGATTTACAATAACTAATTTTACCATGGCAACCAATACTCTACCGTGGTAGGGTTTAGGCAGCCAATGCTCTGCCGTGGTAGGGTTTGGGCAGCTAATCCTCTGCCGTGGTAGGGTTTGGGCAGCCAATCCTCTACCGTGGTAGGGTTTGGGCAGTCAATCCTCTGCCGCGGCAGCCAATCCACTGCCGCGGGACACAATCCTCTGCCACGGCACACAATTGATGGGCAGAGTATTGGCTACCACAGCAGAGGATTGTTTGCCACGGCAGTGGATTAGCTGCTGCGGCAGAGGATTGGCTGCCCAAACCCTACCATAGTAAAACCCTAAAATCACATACGGTTTTATACAAAACCGCTCGTGATGAGTCTCTCATGATGAGTTCGTATAAGAATCTGTGATGAGCGCTATCACGGTTTTGTATAAAATCGTCTGTGATACTTGGGCGGGAAAATGAAAATTTGCACTTAATGGGTGGGCTGCCGAAAATCTCTCTATATTAACAGAGTCCTTCATATCCTCCTTTGCCATCTCCATCTCCTCCTCTGCCATTTCTCCTCTGTCATCTCCGTCTCGCCCTGACCTTACGCTCCGGCCTCCCCCGAGCTCGTCGCCAGCGGCCTCCTCCACCTCGCGCCAGCCTCGTCGTCGCCGGCCTCCCATGACCTCGTCACCCCTGGCCTCCTCTACTTCGTCGCCCCGTCCTCCCCTGAGTTCGTCGTCCGCGACCTCCTCCACCTCGCCCCGGCCTCATCGTCGCCGGCCTCCTATGACCTCGTCACCCCAGCCTCCCACAACCTCACTCTCTCTACTCCTCCCATTTGCTCTGTGATGTGGATTACTACTGTGATGTGTTAGTGCTCTGTGAATGGATTGAGTTGATACTACTGTGATGTGGGTGATGCATGCCTGTTGTTTTTAGTGCTCTGTGAATGGATTGAGTTGATGCTACTGTGATGCTGCGGCTATTGTGGGAAAGCTAGCGAAAAGTTCAATCCGAAAATCCATATCAGATTCGTTCGCGAGGCTCCAGACGAAGTGAAAATCTGTTTTCGTTTTTTTTTTGTCATAGAAAAAACTATCACAGCAGACTATCACAGACGGTTCTATTCACGAACCGTCTGTGATAGCCTTTTTCACAGACGGTTTAACCGTCTGTGATGACCTCGTGTCATCACTGACATAAAAAATTAGACGGTTTAAAAACCGTCTGTGATGATGGTTTAAAACCGTCTGTGATGAGCTTTTGTGTAGTAGTACAGTCATCACAGACATAAAAAATTAGATGGTTTAAAAACCGTCTATGATGATGGTTTAAAATCGTCTGTGATGAGCTTTTGTGTAGTAGTGTTGATGTGTACTTCTATGTATAGTTTGTACACACTGTACTCGATTGATATGTGCAAAAGCTGAAGCAATCGGTGTGGATTCACAACCGAAACCTATTGTCTTGTGCATTTTTCAGTGAAAACTGAGTGCGCCTCGCCTCCTCGGTTTCGGTTTCGGTTTCTGTGAGAACTGAGAAACACCTATTCTATAAGCGCACCAGGAGCCTCAAATCCTCAGGAACCAGCAAAGAAGTGTCGTGTTGCTTCACTTGCCTACAGTGAAAAGAAAATTAATGGGAAATATATAACACATAGTAAAGCAAATCTGTCACCATTAATTTTAGAATAGCAGTGAAATAGAACCGTGTGTGTTTGAAAAAGACAATTATACGGCTGTCCAAATCAAGCTATTTACTACACGATGGGCTGTGTCATCCACAAAAGAATCGTTATGTGTTATGCTCTCAGAAATGGAACGATGGAAATTAGAGAAGTTAATATAGGAGAAAAGCATCAATAGTAAGCACATGTGGGGAAACACTATCTTTTAGCATTACGATAAGACAATGTCATTGCAATTAAGAATTGACAGATGATTTTCCATTTAAAAAAACTTGCAGAAATTTTATTTCCTTTTTTATTTTGCCAAAAAAGATTCAAAGATACTTGGAATCCGGAGTAACTACTAACTTCATCCTTCTGCTGATTCATGACATTTTTCAGATGCTCTCTAGCCTTCCAAGCATAGCTCTTTTAGCTCCTTGTGCTGAGCTCTCGTGACCTCATAATGACAAGCCACACGTTAGAGTCCTCGTATTCTCAGTGTCAACCTTGATTCTAGTCATATGATTCTACATTTCTACGACCTAGATTGTCTGAACCTATACAATCCTCTGGTAAAGTCTTAATTTGGTAAAGTCTTAATATCATTACTATTATAACAAAAAAAATGTAGGATCATGATTAAAAAACATACGATCCTACCCAATTCTACAAATTTTTGCGATTTATTGTAAATAATTATTTGCATATGTCCCATTCATTGTAAAGTTTTACCTTTTATTTCTTCATGTCCATTATAATTTGCATAAATAACAAATGAACTTTCCTTTGCACTATATTTTGGTAAACAAAAGTTCTAAAAGTATAGTTTTAAATATATAAAAGTGTCAAAATACAATGTAGATTTTTTAAAAAGTTTCTTTGGTATAACCAGACATGATCTTATATTCTACATCGATCCTACGATTCACGATCGAAGAACTTCCTATTCGATTTAGGATCGCGATTCTGACAACCTTGCTCAATTGTACATTCCCCTCTTAGAAATTATATGCATGTATTATATGATCTGCATGCTAAGCATGTTGTATTTGCTAAATGACGACGAAAATCACTAATGGACACTAGTACGGTAATTGGTTAGAACACACCACACCCACTAAAATAATACTATTTTGGTATTTGAGAGAGATCGAGTTTAAAAAATCCTATTTGTTGAATAATTCTAAATAAAGTCTAGATGGATCAATTATGGATGGTTGAATTATGAAATCTGGGTAGTGAATTTTTTTAAAAGGTTCTTTTTAGAATAGGATATTTCATGCACCTCTGACTCCTAAATGTCAAAATCACAATGTTTTGACAAGCATGATTTTTGTGGCAAATAGCCACGATTTCTTTAGTTTATTAGTGTTCTTTCCATTTCTTTCCCACAAAGTCAAATAGTACTGCAAACAATGTCAAATAGTATTGCAAATAGTGTCATGCACTGTTTGACCGCTCGCAAAGCCAGATCCGTGATGCCATTTTGTCATTTCACACGGAAAGAGGCTAATTTTGCTGTTTCGACGCCGAACAATACCATTTAAGCTAAAAACTCCAGCATGTCTGCATGCAGTAGCAATGCCAACAAACCTCAGCACTGGTATTAATGCTGCTCTATGCTTCTGCAAGCCCCAATAACACTACTTGTAGGCTTGTAGCTGATATCAGCTACAGACAACCCATTACTCCAGAGTCAGCTTGCCGGTAACATTGTTCAAGGATGGCATTGCCAGAGTTTAATGTATCAGCAGTTTGTTCTGTGCTCCATTCACCAGAAATCACCACAGGAGCAGGCCCCAGCATTGAAGTGGTGGAACCTGCTGCAGTCCCGCATGATGATCACCCTGTCCTCAATCACCGACACCATCTTCATAACCATATGGCAGTCCCCACACACCCGTAGGTTTTTGACAATCTGAATGGGCGTCCCTGGTGGTGTAGCTATCAGGCCAAAGGCAAGAGCTAGCCGCTCACTGTGCATAACCAGCATGGCTTCCTTCTGCTCTTCTGCCATGTCATGTAGCACAAAGCTCGTGTTAGGACAATAACCTTCTTGCTTCAACCTGGTTGTCATTGCCTTGAGCTTTGCATATATCTGGTCTGACAAAGGATGCGACTTGTCAGAGGCTATAAACGAATGAATTTTGTTCTTGATCTGAATCCAGCTGCATCCAGCTTCTTTCTTCACCTTTCTACAGTCCATGAGCTTCCTCACTTCATCCCTCTCTTTCCACTTTCCTGCAGCCGCATAAATGTTAGAGAGCAGCACATATGTAGCCGAATCAAGCGGTTCAAGTGAAAGCAGCTTCTCTGCAGCAAGCTTCCCAATCTCAACATTCTTGTGAACTCTGCAAGCACCTAGCAATGTGCGCCATACTGTTGCACCTGCTGGGAATGGCATGCCTCCTATAAGGCTCATTGTTTCATCCAGCTTGCCTGCACGGCTATAGAGATTCACCATGCACGCATAATGCTCCATGTTGGGACTGATCTTGTGGTCTCTGACCATTGAATCAAAGTATCGCTGGCCTTCTTTGACAAGACCAGCATGACTGCATCCCATGATCACCGCGAGGAATGTGACGCCATCCATCTCGATGCCCGCAGCTTCCATCTGTTGAAATGTATCAAGGGCCTTCTTGCTGCAACCATGCTGCGCATACCCTGATATCATTGAGTTCCATGACACCAAGTCCCTATCCGTTTGTCTCTCAAAGACACTTCGAGCGCTGTCAATGCTCCCTTTCCTTGCGTACATGCTAACAAGTGCGCTGCTTACACAGATTGCATCCTGGTATCTGTACTTGATCGAAACAGCATGGAACTGCCTACCCTGGCCAACCCCGGCTGTCGGACTAGCACAAGCATCGATGGCACTAGAGATTGTGAACTCATTTGGCTTCATGCCTTGGATGGCCATCTTGATGAATACATTTGTGGCACCATCACAATCGCCAGCTTGGGCATAGCAAGACAACATTGCAGACCATGCAACAACATCCTTCTGGTCAATCATTTTGAATATAGAGTGGGCTTCTTCAGTGCTGCCGAGCTTTGAGTATGCGGCAAGAAGTGCAGTTCCAACAGATGGTGCATGCTGGTAGTTGGTCTTGATGACCTGGGCATGAATTTGGGGAGGCGAGATGGATAGTGATGCTGTCAGCATTGTCGAGTAGGTGAACTCATTTGGCTCAACGCTGTCTTCTCTCATTCTGCTAAAAAGAGCAGCAGCAAGAGGAATGTCACCGTTCTGAATGCACCCACTAATTATAGCAGTCCATGAAACAACATTTTGAGATCCTGGCAACAACAAAAATATGTTGAAAGCATCATCCAATACGCCGCATTTGCTGTAGGCATCCATAAGGGCTGTCATTACATTGCCATCCGAATGGAACCCGTGCTTTGACACACAGCTGTGAAGCTGCCTTGCCAGGGCCAGCTGTTTGAGGTTTGCACATAACTTGATCACCGTAGGGTAGGTCGATTGTGTCAGCTTCGCCATACCAGCTCGTGATTGATGGAACAGCTGCAGGGCTTCCGGTTCGCACCCATTCAACAGAAGGCCTGCCATCAATGTGTTCCACGACACCATGTCCCTGATCTCCATCCCACAAAACACAGCCTTGGCTTCTTCAACCAGCCCACACTTTGCGTACATGTTCATCAGAGAATTACACACAAACACAGTCGAGCGGCATCCAAACTTCACTGATTGAGCATGCACACGCTGCCCAAGATCGAACGCGCCCTGGCTCGCCACTGCAGAGAGAACACTTGCAAATGTGAATGGATTGGGCCATACCCCATCGGCACGCATCCTAAAGAAGAGCGCCATGACATCCGCATGTGCCCCGCCCTGGACATAACCAGTAAGCAACGACGTCCACGTGACAACATTCCTCTTAGGCATTCCCTCGAACACCTCCCTCCCGTCCTCAACGCTGCAGCACTTCATGTACATGTCGACGAGCGACGTACCAACACTGACCTCAGCCTGATCAAACCCGCACTTGACGCACAGGCAATGCAGCTGTTCTCCAAGAACTCTGTCCGGCACCGACCCGCAAACCTTGAGAGCACAGGACAGCGTGGCGCCGTCGACACGCCCACCGCGGCGGCGCACGCCCAAGAAGTGATCCAGTGCCTCCCAGACCATCCCGCGCCGCGCATAATCGAAGAGAACGCGGTTGGAGCCCGCCGCGGCATCCCGGTGCGGAATTTCGTCGAACGCCTGGTGGGCGCCAGGGTGATAACGGGGAGCAACATCATCCTGCAACCGAACCGACGAGGTGAGCTTGGCTAGCAGCTTCCGGGCTTGGTTTGGTGCGAAGGTCGCTGTGTTCTTGCTTCGGAGGAGAACTGGAGGCGCAGTTCGTGGTATCATACTACTCCGCTTCCTGATGGATTGCTGTTGGGCTGGTTTGGATTCTAGGTGACAAACAAACAGGTTCCGTACACCGGCACGACGAGGTCACGGAAAATGCGGCGGCAGGCCGGTGGCGTTCGGGTGGATCCCATGGGCGGCGGCTTAGCAGGCGGATGGTGAGGAATGTGGCGAAGGCAGTGAAGCCGCTTGTACGCCTTCAGGACTCGTCGGACGTCAGCTAGTGCCTTCGAAAAGAGCTTGTGTATAACGTATAAACTGTCCTACGCATGCTTCAATCTTCGTGGGATTTTTCCTTAGTGGGCCGCACCGTCTCAGGCACCTTTACTCATTTGGGAAGATGAGCCTGGCTAATCCCAGCTAGACTAGACATTCAAGAATCATCAAGGTTAAGCCCAACCCTGCAGCGCGCTAAGCTGATTTTGCTCAAGTCTCTTTTTTTCTTAGTCCTGTTGGACATGCAGTGTTTTCCTTATGTATATATAGTTCTCGGAATTTGGGTGGTCCTCTGTAGGAAAAAGATTGGGCAAGGTGTGTTTGAGGTTGAGACGATAGTGTTGATATTGTTATCCGAATCGCCTAATATGGATGAATTCGAATCATGTTCTATATTAGCGGATAAGGATCTCATAGTCAGGCCGTCCAGCAAGTTACTTAGCCAATTTTGACCCTTGAAATCCGAGACCTCTCTGAAAATTTCAAATGAATAGATCTTTTGACTAGAGACTCCAAAAATTATGAGACCAAGTGTAGGAAAATCCCCTCTCTTGCCTACACCCTCTATTTTTAGCTCAGCTCTAAACTCCACCATTTACAATGGTCGGCCCGACCGCCGCCTATGGCCGGTCGGACCGTCCCCGACCGGTCTAACCTCCAGGGGTGGCTGGTCAGACCGCCACTGGCCGGTCAGACCGCCTATGACCTGACAAAACTGAAAACTTACCGAAAACACATGATTCGATAAACCTTCAACGTCATTGTCAATTGTAACATCATCATAAGATTATGAGCATATCCCTATGATATCCACATTTTGTTATATGCGTCTTGGGCATATGAGTGAAATTGGTTTGACAGAATTGAGCAAGAGAGGACTTCTTGATGGACATAGTATCAGCAAGCTGAAATTTTATGAGCATTGTGTGTTTGGCAAACAAAAGGGTGAGATTCAATACTTCAGTCCATACTACGGAAGGTATTTTAGATTATGTACATTATAATTTATTGGGGCCATCTACCAAGACATCACTAGGAGGTGCTAGCTATATGTTAACAATTATTGATGATTACTCTAGAAGAGTGTGGCCTTATTTCTTGAAGCATAAATCAGAAGCATTTTCAGCATTTAAAGAGTGGAAGATTATGATTGGAAGGCAAACTGAAAAGAAGGTAAAAAAAACTTCGCACTGATAATGGGATGGAATTCTATTCTAATGAATTTGAATCATATTGCAAGACTGAAGGCATTATCAGGCACTACACCGTTTCTCATACTCCTCAACAAAACGGTATAGCTGAGCGTATGAACAGGACCATCATTTTCAAGGCTCGTTGCATGTGTGTCTAATGCAGGTTTGCATAAGCATTTTTGGGTTGAAGCTGCTTCCACTGCTTGCTATCTTATTAATCGGACACCCTCTATTGCAATTAAAAAGAAGACTCCAATTGAGGTATGGTCTGGTTCTCTAGCAAATTATTCAGAATTGAAAAAAATTGTTGTGCTACTTATGCTCATGTTGATAATGAAAAATTAGAGCCTAGAGTCGTTAAGTGCATCTTTCTTGGTTATAAATCTGGTGTTAAAGGATATAAGTTGTGGAATCTGAAACATGTAAGGTTGTGATTAGCAGAAACATTATCTTTAATGAATCTGCTATGATTCATGATAAACTGCCTACTAATGTTCCTGTTGAGAGTGAGCAGAATTCAAGTGTTCAGGTGGATCATCTTATTGGTTCAGATAACACATTAGATTAGAAAAATATTGTTGTTCATGATGCACCTATTGTTGATAATCGTCTCATTGTTGAGCAGCCACCACAACGGTCTATTGTAGTTGACAGACCTAGGAGAGAGATTAATTCACCCAATAGGTTGATTGAAGAAGCTAATATTGTTGCTTATGCTTTGAGTGTAGCAGAAGAAATTGAAGGTAATGCAGAACCTTCATCATACTCTGATGTATTGATTCCACTTATTGTAATAAGTGGATAACTGCTATGCATGATGAGATGGAGTCACTTGAAAAGAATGGCACTGGAAACTAGTGAAATTGCCAAAGGAGAAGAAGCTTGCTTATTGTAAGTGAGTTTTCAAAAGAAAGGAAGGTATTTCTTCTACTGAACTAACAAGGTATAAAGTAAGGTTGGTTGCTAAATGTTATAGTCAGATTCCAGGTATTGACTTTAATGATGTATTTTCCCCAGTTGTGAAGCATAGTTCTATTCGCACTTTACTCAGTATTGTTGCTATGCATGATTATGAACTTGAGCAATTAGATGTTAAAATCGCATTCTTACATGGGGAGTTAGAAGAATACATTTATATGGACCAACCTGAGGGTTTTATTATTCCTGAAAAAGAACACCTTGTTTGTAGATTAAAAAAAAATCTCTTTATGGTTTGAAACAATCTCCTAGGTAATGGTACAAGAGATTTGACTCATTTATACTCTCTCATAATTTTGAGCGAACTGATTATGATAGCTATGTTTATTTAAAAACTCTTAATAGTTCATCTATTTATTTGTTTTTCTATGTTGATGATATGTTGATTGCTGCAAAAGATAAATTGGAAATAGCAAAACTGAAAGCGCAATTGAGTAATGAATTTGAGATGAAAGACCTATGTGCAGCAAAGAAAATTCTTGGTATGGATATTATCAGAGAGAGAAAATCTGGAATGTTATACCTTAGTCAACATGGTTATATTGAGAAGGTCCTTCGTCGTTTTAATATGCATGATGCAAAACCAGTGAGTACTCCATTAGCTTCACATTTCGATTATCTCCGGCTTTATGTCCTGAGTCAGATTATGATATTGAGTACATATCTAGAGTTCCATATTCCAGTGCAGTTGGTTTTTTTTATGTATGTCATGGTTTGTTCTCGTCGTGATTTATCTCATGCATTGAGTGTTGTTAGTAGATACATGGCTAATTTGGGAAAAGAGCATTGGAAAGTAGTTCAATGGATTTTTAGATATTTGCGAGGCACTTCTAATGCTCGTTTGCAGTTTGGAAATTCTAGAGATGAACTTGTTGGTTATGTTGACACTAACTATGCTGGCGATTTAGACAAGAGGAGGTCTCTCACAGGTTATGTTTTCACTATTGGTGGTTGAGCTATTAGCTGGAAGGCAAGTTTGCAAGGTACTATAGCCTTATCTACCACAGAAGCAGAATATATGACTATTTTTGAAGCTTGTAAATAAGCTATTTGGTTGAGTGGTTTGTAAACTGAGCTTTGTGGAGATAATTCTTACACTACTATATTTTGTGATAGTCAGAGTGCTATATGTCTTACAAAGGATCAGATGTTCCATGAGAGAACAAAGCACATTGATGTGAGATATCACTTTATTCGAGGTATTATTACTCAAGGTGATGTCAAGGTGTGTAAGATAAGTACTCATGATAATCCAGCTAATATGATAACAAAGCCAGATCCTGTTACTAAGTTTGAGATTTGTTCATGCTTAGTTGGTATTACAGTTTAGTCCTAGAGACTAATTGGCGCACGGTGATTTTTATCTTATTATGGAGATATTTTAATGATTGATGATTATTCATTATGCTACAAGAGAAAATTCGTCTCAAGGTGGAGCTTGTTGATATTGTTATCCGAATTGTCTAATATGGATGAGTCCGAATCAGGTTCTATATTAGCAAATAAGTTTCCTACTTGGACTCTAAATCCTTTACTCCTATATATACCTATTGTATGCCGCACGGGGAGGGTTGACGCCTCATTGTAATCCCCTGCGATTTGTAAACACTCCTCATATAGTGATCATCGCCGATCGGCGCCCGTGGTTTTTTCCCACAAGAGTTTTCCACGTAAAAGTTCGTGTCTCGCTTTTGTCTCTATTCTTCTAACAGCTAGACAGCCACATATAAGTTTTTATCTAAAATCGGCATTGTCCATTCTGTAGATCAAATTACTACTATAGTCTATGACTTTTGGAGCTTTATGTATGTTGACATTTCTTCAACGACAAAAATATTTTTTCCCATCACCACCAACCGTTGGGAAGGCAAATAACCCTAGTAGCTACTTTGGATCATGAATTCTATAGGAAACAAACAAATCATTTAGAATCCATTCCAAACTATCTCTTATTTGGCATAGCATAGTTTCAGTTTCAACCGAGAGTATTTAGGAAATGAAGGTGAAATAGTGCCTTTTTAGGCTTATTTAAGAGGCCCAAACCCTCCTTTCGGATGTAAGTGTAATGTATTGTCCTCTTATCATGTGGAAGTGAACTTCTAGTACACTACAAGTTTTCTCTAGTGTTTAGAAGTCATAAAAGTTTTCTACGTATGTACGTTAATGTAACACCCCAGCCCAACATGAGCCTGGGATGCTGCTAAAATAACAATATCACAAATACAAATCCAAGACACTACAAAATATTCGGCAGAACCTCCTTTGTATAACTAAGTTTACCAAGATTCCAATAGATGCTTATAAAATTATCACTATTTCAACATCCAAAGTTCATCGAAGCATTCATAAATAATCTACTCAGCTAAAACATAAGCAAGCATAATTAAAATTTACCACTCTCATTATTACAAATAAACCAATGCATTCAAGTATAGCCAAAGTTAATCCTTAAGCAGTTTGCTTGTTATAAAGGTACGGTCTAAATGATAATTATCTTTTCAAGAATATGTGGTAGTGAGTGCAACCAAAGCAACCCTACTCCTTCCCATGCATGCCGTCCGCAAACGAGATACCTAAAACACAACATCGGCAAGAGTGAGTCCAAGACTCAAAGAAAGTACAAATAGCAAGACAATAGCCAACACAAGCGTAATTAACAACATCCATCCACGTAACCCAATAAGAAATATGTCTCATGCTTATGCGATGCAAACTGTTCAAATGCACTTTTCTTTCTCTCTTTTGCATATAGGTATATGCGAGTGTGCATCCGTCGATGCACACCCATGCTCGTGCCTTCTAGCATGGGGACCTTAGCCCATACTCCACAAGTATGGGGACCCAAAAGCCCATCATATTCATGACGGGACCTCAATTAATGCTTGGTCACCACGTGACCATGCCTCCAATATGATATCATGATGCACATGGTCAATACTTTAAATCATCATGCATACATGAAACTTACACATACTTCTAGCATTTACGGCCATTAATGTCCATAACATTCGAGCATCCATGATTAACATAATATACTCATAACATAGTAAACATGAACAAATGATCACACACAATTTACCACTCTTTGTACTTGCCTTAACCACGAGAGAGCGAGGATGTGCTGAATGAGTCGCTCCCTGCACGGTCCACCACGAATAATAGTTATAACACATGCTAAGACACAACAGCGGATCAAAACAACATATATAACAACAACCATGGACTTGCAAAACTCCTAACTCGATCCCGACCCCAAACTCCTAAACGTCGATCTGTCCCCTCGGTGGACATTCAACTTCAAAAATCCATATCTATTAGTACAGGGGTCCAAATAAGATGTTATTAGACTTTCTGGAAAGATAATTAAATTATCCAACTAAGTCTAGTTGGTGAGCCTTGCTGAATCGGCGAAGTAATACCCCTTTCTGGAAAGAAGTTATTAGACTTTCTGGAAAGATAATTAAATTATCCAACGAAGATAATTAAAAAAACATCAACTTCACGTCGGGTTTTCTGGACAGAGTACTAAAACCACCATAACTTTTACTACGCAACTCGGAATGGGGTGATCTTGGACTCTCTTGAATCATACAAAACCAGCTACAATAGTCTAGTTGGACAAGTCTCCTGATTCGGCCTCCTACTAATTCTTATATTCAGGTAAAGTTTTTCTAAGTTTTCTGTCTCTGCAATCTGACAGTTAGCAAAACAGTGACGTTAAAAATTTCATAACTTTTGATTGACAACTCTAAAAATTGTGTTCTTTATCAGCTTGGAAAGCTTTATGACTCCTCTACAATATTAATTTCGGGTGGCTTTTCTAATTCGGCCTATAAAAATTCATAATAACCAGACAATACAATCGGCCACAACTCGTCAGCTCTCCTGGTCAGTCGCGGTAAAACTACCATAACTCCTAAACTGTTTGTCCAAATCAGGTGATCTCGGTGCCCAAAGAAAGCTAAAACCGAGATCTACAACTTTCTGAGAGGTGATCAGGTCATAAAATGAATGTAATATACCCAAATCTGACGAGGCGGCGCACAGCAGGGAGAGGTGGGGAGAGGCGGCGACTCAAAGTGGGAGGAGGAGGGAGAGTGGGGAGTTTAGGGTTTGGGCGGTGGGAACCCCCCTTTTTGGCCGGTCACCACATGGGCCCCTCCTGGGCTGCGGTCCAGGCCCAGGTTGTCGAGGATTTACGGAAAACCCCTTCTCTTTTCAGGAATTTCTACTCATTTAATTGTCTTTTCTCCTCCCGGCTATTTTCTAATTACCCGATTCAATTCCGGGGTATTACAGTTAATTTATTGCAAATGGTTAACGACATATATAAGATCCTCGCAAAAAAGAACATCATATATAACATACTCCAGCTTAGAGGTGGGCAATGAGCCGTGCCGTGCAGGCCCGGCCCGGGCCCACCGTGCTTCGGGGAGCGTCGTGTTGTGCCGGCTCGGCCCGGTCACCCCGCCGTGCCGGCCAACCTCGCCTCCGGTCAGGCCCAGGCATGGCCCAAAGCCCGCCGTGTTGGGGTCGTGCCGTGCTAGCCCTAAATAACGATAGACGCGGAGGCGGCAATAGCGGCGGCGACCGCCATCTTCATTCCTTTCGTACCCGTCTCATTAAAAATATAGTTAAAATTGAATTAATTGGTAAAAACATGGGCACATAAATATTTCATGGAAAAAATATATTTTTCTTGATATTTTACATATACAATGTTACTGCCTCGTTAAAAACCTTACGCCCTAGAGTGGGGTTCCCCGAGTAAGGAAAAGAGTACAGTAACAACCTGCGTACATACTAACTACTCATCAATGTCGAGATCGTTTGTGCGTTCCAGCCAGCGTACGCCTACACGATCTCAAGATCCTCCAGTTGATGTTGTTGTCGCTCTTTAGCCAATTCCGAGTCCTTGGCGCATGTGATTGCCTCCACCATCCTAGGCGTGAGTGATGATCTTCTTTCTTCAACTATTCTCCCTGACATGCTGAACGTTTCTTCTGGAGAGACAGTGGACACCGGCATCAGCAGAACATCCCATGCGAAATGTGACAACACAGGAAATATCCGCTTGTTGTTCTTCCACCACTCGAGCAAGGCTATCTTTCCACCGAAAAGATCAGGATCGATGTTTGCAAAATCATGCTCCAGGTAGTGGTTTAGCTCGAGATAGAATTCCACAAGGGGGTTGCTTGAGAATAAGAGGACAAAGAGCTGGACTTGCCCTTTAGTTTCTTCCACAAGTGGGATGCCAAGCTTTTCTTTCCTTGTTGTGTCTGTTGTGAGGCCTCCGATCTCACGCTGCTGCCGAATTTGTCATGATACATGCGAAAAACATAAAAAAACTCCTCTTTGATATGTGCGAAAGATTCCAAGTAATCAAGACCGAGTCATTCACCTATTCCCTCCATACCGATCTGCAAACCTGGCAACTTTTTCGTATGATCAAAAATAATTGCAAAGCAATACACGTGTGAAATAGAACCAAAATATTTAATAAATTTTTCCTCCATTAGTGCGACAGCATGACCAAATAAATTCTATAATTAAGGGAGAGGTAGGGTAATAAACACCAGATAACATATTTGTTGCTTTATAAAAAGGTTTTAAAAACTCTCAAAAATGACTAGCAATCTATCAATCTGAATTAGTAACTACCAATTCATTGTCTTGAGAGTTAGTATTGACAAAAACGGATATGACATGTTCGTACTCTTGTAACTTCTTTAACATGATATAGGTCGAGTTCTACCTCACCTTCATGTCAAGACCTAATTTTCTTGACTCCTTCCCATTGGCCGCGTAGTACTTCCCTAACCTGGCTGCCACTTGTGGAGAATTTCTGAGGTAGCGAACAGCGTCGTGTACAGTGTTCAAAAATCCACCAATCGCTTGCATACCATCTTGAACAACAAGGTTCAAGATATGGCATACGCATCTCTGGTGGAGAACATAACCACCAATATACGTCTGCAATCTTGGGGTGAAGAAGTTCATAACAGTCGTGTTCGCTGATGCGCTATCAAGAGTAATATAAACAATCTTATTATTTATCTTAAAATCATCAAGTACGCGTAGTATACGCTCGACAATGGCCTCTCCCGTGTGTGATTCGTTAATTACCTTAAACGGTATGACTCTCTTGTTTAGCTTGTAATTATCGTCTAAATAATGGGCTACAACACTAATGTATGCACTTCTCTGATGTGATGATATAAAAATATCTGAAGTTATAACAAAAGAGAACTGAACTTGTAGGAATAGTTCTTTTAGCTCTGCTAGTTCCTTATGATACATCCGTAAAATATCAGATGTAGTGGTTATCCTACTAACATGTTGGTACTGTGGGCAAAAGCCGCGTTGAATTATTCTTTCGAACGCGCGACTTTCACCCATCCTAATCGGTTGATCTTCCGCAACAATATATCTAGCAATTTTCTCACAGGAAGAAAGCGGATTGTATACCCAAATACTTACAGAGTCATTGACCTCGAAGTTTAGTTGCGTTTATACTCCTCCCCCTCGGCTCTGTGCCCCGATCTTGCGCAAGCATGATTTGTAGTGCTGGTTCAAGTGCCTGTCCCTGCAGCTACACGAGCAAATAATTTAGCTTGGCAATAATTACAGGTTATGATATCTACCGTTTGGCTATCTTGGATTTCCTGCCTCCAGGTCATGTGCTTCCAGCAATTCGCCATTCGTCTAGACCCGCTAATGTTGTCGTCCGTGGACGCGGGAGAGAACTCTGGAGCCCGCATTGGCTCCGGACCGCCTGGTACTCCTCGTAGCCCTCCGTACCGTCCATATGACGGTCATTCATGCCGTAGTCTCCCATGCTTGGCGAGAATTGGCGAGCATCAACGGGAGCCGGAGCTGGAGGAGGACTAGGGGAGCGGCAGTGAGAGTTTACACTAAGTCGCCCTGCAGCCCTTTTTGTGCTCCGACTCCTCGGTAGCATACTGCTCGGGAGCTCCTTGGTGCTCCGACTCCTTTGTAGCATAATGGATGGTGGATAAATAGGGAGAGTAGATTAATGTTGAAGAAATAAAAAAGTAAATGGATGATGAAAAAATAAGAGTGGATGAATGGTGAAGAAATGAGTGTATATATGGTGAAGAAATGAGGCGTGGTGAGTTGGTTTTTATAGTTGCTCAACGTTCTCCCGAACGTTGAGCAACGTTCTCCTGTGAGCAACGGTCACTCACCAGTCCTCGGTCTCGCGACTTCACGAATCACGAGTCACCACTCACCACCACATAATCTTTTCTCCCCTCGGCCTTATCTCCCCGTCTCCCCCCGGCCTTATCTCCCCCTCCCCCCGAAGCACCGAGCCCCCGACCTTATCTCCCCTCGGGCCCCGGCAATCTCTCTCTCTCTCTCTCTCTCTCTCCCTATCTCTTCCCTCACGGGCTCCCGGCTCCCGCCGTCTCGTGGCTCTCTCTCGGTCTCTCCCCCCGGACCGGCGGACCCGCCCCCTCATCTCCTCCCTCCTGCCGTCTCGCGGCTCCCTACCACCACTACCGCGACCCGCGGAGGCGACGAGGCCGAGGCGTGAGTCGTGAGGAGGCGGCGGCGGAGTCACGAGGAGGCGGCTGCGGGAGTCACGAGGAGGCAAGCGGCGGAGGCGACGAGGCGGCGGCTGCTAACGACCCGATTCTCGCCGGCCGCCTCGGGCGGCCCTCGCCTCGGCCCTACACGCACCGGCTCGGCCCGGCCGCCGGCCACCTCGGCCGTCGGAGTCTTTGGCGAAGTGGGCGGCGGACCGGCCGAGCACCGCACGCCACACCGGGCCGTACTGTGCCACCCGTCATGCCGTCTTCCCAGATCCAGCCCGGCCCGCCGTCCGTGCTGTACCAACCCAGCCCGCCACGTGGCGTGCTTAGGCCGTGCCAAGCCGGCCGGGCCTCAGGCGGGCACGGAATGACCCAGCCCGACTCCCACCTCTACTCGAGCTTATTGGTGACAGTAAATTTGATAACATCTGCTTTTCTAACAGTGCTTCTCTTCTCCCTTATGAGTGATGACAAATCGCCAATTATGATGTTCTGAAACCGCAAGGCACAGAGACACGCCGGCCCGAAACAATTGATGTCTCAGCTAAAACCTCTGCTCGGAATTAGCTCGTTCCCATCGTCTACCCGGATCGCATCACATGCCCAGCCTCTCTCCGTACGACGACGCAACAGCCTCATCGTTAGACGACGGATCGTTGCAGCAATGGTGCAGTACGGCCGGAGGCAGCCGAGCCCCCCACTGCTCCGCGGTCAACCGCATGGATCGCAGACCCCTCGCCCGCAGTGCGCCGTACCGTCACCTCTCACTAAATGGTCCAATTGGGTCCGAGACAACAGCGAGGCGTCACCTTCTGCACAACAGCGAGAAATTAGTCACGCGGTCGTTGCCGCGCAAGACGACGCTATACAAGGAGAGGAAACGATCCAAGCAATGTCGTTAAAACTTTTTCTAATTCTTCTCTCCGATTCCAGCCACTGTTTCTCTGTTCATCTTGAACGGTTCAAATTAACCTGGGGCTTCGAGTATCGTGCCTGCACGCATGGGCGCTGTCTGTTCTTGGAGGCGCACAGGCCGTTGCTGTGTCCCGTCTGTTCAGAAGTCTCTGCGAAATCATTTGCTTTGTCAAACTGCAGTAGTTCTTGTCCACAGCGGCACGGCCGGGGCCACAAACGGGATCCATCGCGCGCACCCGTGTGTTGCTGTTGCGGTTCATGTCAGATGCCATCTATATTTGTCATCTGATTTAGGCGCAAAGTCACTGCTTTTCCGGTCTCAGTGATTTCATGAACCATATCTGATTTGGATACTCATACACAGCGAGGTGCACGGTGCACCAAGGAAAAGACTATCTGAATGTGGCGTAAACTGTGCTGCTTTCAGATAGCAACGAGTGGCACTAGCTGCTAGCTAAGGGGAAAACATCGCTTGTAATTTTCAGAGCCTCGACTCGATCCGCCAATCACCAAGCAGCCTGTGGTTCCGTTTCTTCTTAGGAATTAGGATAGATTCAAGGATCTAACAATTATCAGTTAATTAAATTATTTATTTAAAATTATTATTATACATAGCAATATCTTTATGATAGTCTTGAGTATAGCCTTTATCGATCATAAAGGAGAAGTTTAAGACCATCGGTTATAAATTATCCTACGACCATTCTGTCTGGTCGTAAAATGTTCTACGACCACCTCATGGTCATAAGCCTTTCTACAATCATGTCATAGTCGTAAACATTTCTACAACCACCTTATGGTCATAAGTCTTTATACGAACAGGTCAATTAAGACCATCCTATAGTCAGCAAAGTCTACAGACATGTGAGCCTAATTGACTTGGTAATCTTATACAATGTGTAGATTAATACAGAGCAATTAATATACATTATTATTCTCTAGGATAACTTCATGTACTACGCATATGTCTCTGAGGATAACTGTCAGGCGACGTGAGGTGTCATCTCTCTGACAATAACTTCCATCAACGTGTGTATTACATCAAACGTTGAGGCGCCTCTTGGCCAGGAATAACTGTCACACCTTCATACGCTATATAAAGGCAAAAGCCAGTGGACATTGGGGCAGATCGAAGGGACATTAGGTATTAGTTTTATTCCTGGTTGTAAAGAGTATAGTCAATACATCAACATAGGAGTAGGGTTATTATTCTCTCAGGAAAAGACCCGAACCTATCTAAATCAATGTGTCTTTCTCTGTGTGATTCTAATTCTAGGAGACCCCAAAATATTCATTCATAAGATCGATACTAGATCATCGACGGTTGGTGCCGTCCGTGGGAAGTTTTCGGTGATTCCTTTTCGGCAATTTCTCTTGTTTTTTTCAACTCTAATGCTTTCATGGCAGGAGAGTGGAATGAGGAGAACTGGTTCGATTTGGCCGACTACGCAGAACTCAACATGGATGCCTGCTACGAATATGAGCAGAGTATTATTTCGTCCGACGATAATGTAGCCACCAGGATCTTTCACCAGTCCCAAGAGACCACGCTGCAGACATAGTTGATGATGGATCTTTTTCCCCCACAACATTACGTCCAAATGAGGAACCAAATTCCTCATAGGGCAATGATCCATCCGACCATGATTAGAACTGCACCAAGACAAGTACAGAGCATAGCAAGTGTTCCCCCTCCAAATGTTTGAGTCCGTCTGATACCGTCAGATCTCGCACAACAAGTTATGGAATCCATCATTCCGGGACTCAATCGGCATCTGGTGATCGTCACCCTTCGGTTACCCCCTACGAGGTGTGTGGTCAAGCCTGCTCTTCATGCGGATTCGACTGTACCCTTGCAGGGTTCACCTTCAAATTGGAGACAGTTACAACCCAGAATTCCCCTTCTTAGAGGGGATTAGTCCAAGTCGCGAGGCTTTGTCGTTCGACTACTCCTCAAGCCAGGATGGCTTAGGCGCAAGTGGAAATGATATCCAAGAGGTCTTCATCCTCCCCTCATATCCTAATCTCTCTCCGAGAGATAGGACTGAAGATACTTCCCATCGCTTACTCACTTTGAGCTCTCGTGGTAATGACGAGGACGCCTCCGGCAATGAGCAATATCACCACCCGCATAAGCGTGGGAGAAATCCTAAAAATAACCACTCTCCACTTAGGAAAACTCAATCAAACTCCGATGTGTATGATCTCAAGACCATTCGGAAGAGGAGAATTGCATCCCAGAGAACTTTACCTAGGCGCATTCAATATCGGTCAGAGGAAGCTCAAGAACTTCAACGTATAAACGACCTGATCGAGAATCCAACTCAAGATGTTGGACGAGCATCAGGCTACGACCTCTTCGCTGAAAAAATCGTATAAAGGCTTCGGGGCGCAATGGTCAAGCTTGAGCAAACTCGCCGACATCGTTTTGGTAGTCGTACCGGAACGACTCCGTCGAACATCAGTCATTCGAATAACTCTCCTCATGGAGAACGGCACGACAACAGGTCCAGTCGCTCCCCTAACCACAACTCTCATAGGAGAAGAGTTCTTCGAACATCAGGTGATCGACAAGCTCCTAGGGGAGGTGATCATTCACCACTTGTACTTAGAAATTTGCAACAGCAGATGGAATACAAGGAGTACTACCCTCATAAGACTTAGATCTATTATAGGTCAGGTCCTCCTATCACTAGGTATCGTCGTGTATGATCACCTGGTGATATCAACCCTTCTTTCCCACAAATAAGATGTCGGGCGTTCTCACATAACCTTCGAGCAGTTCGCTGGCCGCCGTGGTTTCGACCGGTGAACATGGAAAAGTTTGATGGGTCACAAAATCCCATCGAATTTCTTTAGATATATACGAGTGTTGTTCAGGCAGCAGGGATAGAAGAACATGTCATGGCAAATTACCTTCCTATTGTGCTCGAAGGATCTGCTCTGTCATGGTTGTTAAACCAACCACAAGAGTCGATCTATTCACTACTTCACCAGCAAATGACCTCTTCCTACACTCGAGGAGGTAGGGCAAAAAAGTGGTCGAAAAAAGTCAAACGATGATGAGGAGATGTCATTTCAGGATCCAAAGCACACCATCAATCACATCGATGGAGGATCTTCTGCATACAAGTCAAAACGACAGCACAAGGCTGCCAAGCATGAGGTAAACTCTATTGACCCTCCTCTTGTCAATAAATTATCGAAGTGGTCGGAGGTCTCCATCTCTTTTCGAGAAGGGTGATTGTCCGATTCCTTCTACTCGACCAGGTCGATTTCCGATCGTGGTTGAGCCCCCATCAACAACTGTCGAATAAATCATATGTTAGTTGATGGTGGGAGCTCGTTCAACATATTGTTTATAAGTGCCCTAGATGAGATGCAAGTGCCCAGGACCAAGGTAAAACATGTATGATATTTATTTCATGGGATCGTACCGGGGTCTTCGGCCAAACCCACTGACCAAGTCTGTCTTCTTGTAATGCTTGTTCTGCAAACAACTCCAGGAAAGAAAAAAAATCTATTTTGATGTAGTCGATTTCGACATAGCATACAATGCCATACTCGGACGACCAACTTTGGCACGATTTCTAATGGCTACTCATTATGGTTATCAATGTCTTAAGATGTCAGGTCCCAAAGGAGTAATCACAGCCCGTTGTGATAAAAAGATGGTGCTTACAAGCGACTGAAAATCCCTCGAGATGGTTGGCTAGATACCAACTCAAGAAGCAAGCAAGGGTCAGCCTTCGACCAAGCAGTCGAAACCTAAAGCTGCACCAAAACCGACCGATCAAGTTAAAGAAGCTCAACTGAACCCAGATGAGCCTTCAAAGACTGTTCGCATTGGGGTTACTTTCGACCCTAAATAGGAAGACGCTCTTATCACCTTCCTCTAAGCTAACGTGTTGTCTTAGCGTGGCAAGCATCCGACATGCCCAAGTCCCCGGAGAGGTGATTGAATACAGGCTAGCTCTACAACCTGATAAGAAACATGTGAAATAAAAATTACGAAGATTTGCACCTGATCGACGAGATGCTATCATATCAGAATTGGACAATCTACTTAAAGCAGGCTTTATAAGAGAAGTTGACCACCCAGAGTGGTTGGCTAACCCTGTAATGGTTAGAAAGTCTAATGGTAACTAGCGCATGTGTGTAGACTTTACCGATCTCAATAAAGCTTGTCCAAAAGATGATTTTTCCTCTTCCTCGTATTGATCAGTTGGCTGACTCTACTTCTGGTTGTGAAATATTAAGTTTTCTAGATGCATATTCTGGTTATAATCAGATTAGTATGTGTTTATATGATGAAGAAAAGACCACATTTATTATCCCATTTGGAATATTTTACTTTGTTAAAATGTCATTTGGTTTTAAAAAATGATAGTGCTTCTTTTGAACACTTGATGCAAACGATATTTTTTGTTCAACTAGACCGAAATTTAGAAACCTATGTGGACGATTTGGTCGTAAAAAGCATCAAGCACCTTAATCATATTTCCAATATGCAGGAAACATTCGACAACCTCAGAAAACACCATTTGAAACTCAATCCTGAGAAGTGTGTATTTGGAGTCTCTTCAGAAAATTGCTTGGATTCCTTATTTTTGCACGAGAAATCAAAGCAAATCCTGAAAAGATAAATGCTATTGAAAAAAGGTGCCCTCCTACCACGAAGAAAGAAATCCAAAAACTCACAGTATGCATGACGGCTTTAAGTCGTTTCATCGCATGACCAGGAGAAAATAACGTTCTTTATTTAAACTTCTAAGGAAACATGAGGGCTTCGAATGGTCAGAGGAGGCAAACAATGTCTTTGAAGATATCAAGAGGTATCTTTCGAGTGCTCATGTTCTGGTTTCTCTGGAACCAGAAGAAACACTCTTAATATATCAAGTTGTCATGCCACAGGCAGTGAGCGCAGTGTTGGTTGCCAAACATGAGAACATTCAACGACTAGTTTACTACGTAATTAAAGTTTTACACGGGCCTAAGGAGTGATACCCTAAGGTCTAAAAATAGTTATATGCCCTCCTCATGTCTTCGAGGAAACTGAGCTATTATTTTTATGCGCACAAGATAATTGTACCGTCTTTGTAACACCCTGGCTATTTGGAAGCCAAAATGTCACGCAAACCTATCAAACTACTAAGCATAGCATTAAAACTAGATTATCCAGATTCAATCAACATAAATTCCTAAGGAAAGACAATGAACGATCACTAGAATCATGGTAAAGAATGGATAAACGGTCATAATACCACGAACAGTCAAACGTTACTAACATAGGATTATTACAATCTGGAACTTATTTCAACAATTTGACTTGGTGAATGGCAAGAATAATTGTTTCGATTGATAAAAGTGAAGTGTAGTGTGCCGAACTACCCCACCAAATCATCTTGTCGTCCTCCTCAATTACCTAATTAAAATATACAAGGCAAGGGTGAGTCGAAGACTCAGCAAGTACTAAACAAGAATAATCAAGCATGGAGTGGACAACACAATTCAGTTGAATTACGAACAATTATTGGAACACATACATGTACGTATGGAATGAATACATGAATGGATGAAATGTAAGAATGCATTGAAGGTATGGACTTATCGATCGCATATACGGTATAGCGAGTGATACACCGTCGGTGTTCACTTAAGCTCGTACTTCACAAAGTACGGGGACCCAATCACCGTATGAAGAACGTTTCACACGGTGTCCAAGTTGCCACATTGGAATGGTGGTCAACACTACCCACATTGGAATGGTGGGTTTTCAAATGCCCATTTGGAATTGATGGGTCTTTCAAATGCCCATCTTGGAATTGATGGGACTTACTAAAAGAATCCACTTCGTGGTCATAATGAATTTTATGAATGAACATGATGATTTCTCATGGTATGAATGAATAACACACATTAGTGGAAAAGACACATGGCATTCAACAACATGTGTAAACAAGTATAAGTATGTATTCACACTCAACATAATGTACCAATAAGGCCACACTAGTCACTTGCAAGTATATCAACACCATGAACAAAGCACAAGAACATTCATGTAAACAACATATCATTATGCATTCCTTTGAATTCAACACCAGTTAACATACAGTACTTGCCTTTCGCGTTGTGACTCGTTAGTAGGCAACGGAGGTGTTCCCACACATGATGCCTCGCCGTCTACACAAGCATGTTCCCAAAATAAGAACAACGATATAACACGGCCACGGTGTTCTACAATAACCCCGACTATCAATATACCGCATAGACCCAAAATGAAAATAAACTATTGACGATTTCAGCCCTTACGAGCAGCGGTGCGAGAAAATTCACCATTAATTATCTATAACTCTAAAAGACCTGAAACTAGTGCTCACTTAATCTTAACAGATCAGGCTACAAAACATTAGTTGGCGGATTCCCCTGATTCGGCCAAAACAGAGGGCTAATTATCAGCTAAACACAACCCATCTACGTCTATCCAGAATACAGATCAGAGATAAATAAAATGGCGTAACTTTCAACCTATTGATCCAATGAGAATGATTCTTATCAGCTTGGAAATATAATTTTAAGGGATAAAATAACTTAGTTGGGTGAAGGTTCTGATTCGGCCCCTAATTTGAACAAAACCGAGGGACAAACCTACTGACCTCAGTTTTCAGACAGACCGGACAGTTCGTAATAAAAAATTCATATCTCCCAAACTACAGATCGGATTGTCCTGATCTCGATGCCAAAATAAAGCTAACGTTCCCAGGAATAAAACTCTAGAAGGGCAAAACCCCAGATTCGGCCTCTACAGTAGTCTAAACAATGGATGAAAACACTAACATTTATCTGCCCAGAATTCAGAACAGTGGTAAAGAAAATATCATAACTTTCATTATACAGATCCAATGGAGATTATATTTATCAGCTTTGAAAGATAATTTACAGGGCTACAATAACTTATTTGTGTTGAGGTTCTGGAAATGCCTCTAACTAAATCAAAACCTAGGATCAAGCCGACAGATCCTTCTCGTCAGACAGACAGAACAGCGCGCACTACAAAAATCATATCGCCTAAACCGTAAGGCGGAATCACGTGATCTCAGTGGCTATGGAAATCTAAGAACAATACCTACAACTTTCTAAGAGATGGACAGGACAGAAAACGAACGCATCTTACCCAAAATCGACGTACAAGGCGGTGCATAGCAAGGGGGAAGGGGGGGCGGCGGTTCCAAAGGGTGGAGGGGGAGAGAAATGTGGAGTTTAGGGTTTGGGGGGTGGGAACCCCCCCTTATGGCCGGCCACCACATGGGCCCCTCTGGGCCGTGGCCCGAGCCCAGTTGTCGAGTATATGGAAAACCCCTTTTATTTTTCAGGAATTTCTACTCCTTTAATTGTCTTTTCTTTCCCCGGCTTCCATTCAAATTACTCGATTCGATTCTTTACTCTTTTCGTTTTGAGGTATTACATTCTTAGTTTCCCTTAATAGAGGTCCTCCAAAGCAGGGAAGCGGCGGGACGCATGGCAAAATGGTCGGTTGAATTTGGGGAGTTTGACCTCAATTTCGTGTCCTAAACGGCCATTAAATCCAAGATCTTGACAAACTTTATCGCCGAATGGACAAATCCTAAACCTGTTTAGGATCCCAAGTATGAATCCCACGACCAGTGTACAGTGTACTTTGATGGGTCACTTCTGTTAAGTAGCTCGGGGGCTGGGATAGTCCTAGAATCTTCTACAAGAGAGACCTTAAAGTATGTTATTCAATTAAACTTTCCTGCGACTAACAACGTGACCGAATACGAAGTTTTGTTGGTTGGCATACGACCAGCGAAAGCACTCGGGATTAGACGCCTACTCGTGAGAGGAGACTCTCAACTAGTCATGAATCGGTTTGAAAAAGAGTACCAGTACTCTAATTCCACCATGTCTCGGTACTTCTCGGATGTCAGGAAATTTGAGCTTACCCATACCGACCTATTTTTCTAAAAAGAAAAAAGAGTTAGAGAAAGACAAGAAAGTTATTAAGATGAACAGTTTTAAGTATAAAACTTATTTTTTTTATTTCATTCTGCAACTCTCAAGGTGCAGAATTTACCTCCTGAATGTTCTTCAGTAGGTCTTCTTTTTCATCTCTTAGCTTCTGTGTTTCAACTTTTACATAGTTGAGTGCAGAAGTTAAGATTCTTTCATCATCTCTAAACCTCCATAAGATTAAAGAAGACATGAGTATTGACTGGGTGGTCGAAACAAAATAAGACTACCCAAATCAAATACTTATGATCTCACTGCTAGTTGGCAGAGCTCGGCTTGTTGCTTCTTGACAAAATATGTTGCATGTGGTATTCACCAAACGTGGTCAAGCTGTTCAAAAGCTCTCTGAATAGAGAAAGACAGTGAGAAAAGAGAAAAAAAATCCAGATTTGTAAGTGTTTACCATTGAGTACTTCGAAAGATGGTTGACCAAGCGAAATTAGCACACACCCTCTCGAAATCTTGAAGTTCACTAAGCCCCTCGACTTGGTCCCACCATACTTTTTGAAGATATTCGTCATCAAAAATATGTCTCCTATTCGGAATATCCTTAGGGTGTGGGACTCGATCACCAGACCTAAACGAAGAAGATCCGATAGTTGGTGGGCTAAAGAACTCAGGGAAGAGGTCAACAAGTCTTCGTCTTCTTATTTTTCTTCTTCTACTTTGTTGCTGGCAACAGCAACAACTCCTCCTTGAGGACCAGAAGGAATGTCCTCTATGACTTCCTTCCCAGCACGGCGGTCGGAGGTTCCTTCTCCATCTTGACCAGATGCTTTTGGGCATCGTAGGACGAAGTCCCTTGTCCGATTATTAATATCCTCAACAACCGGCTCGATCACCATAGCAACCGGACCGTTCGCCGTCTTCACCTCTGTTTCCACGACCACCTCAGTGGTTGTAGCTGCTCCTGTGGTAATGAATTCCTCCATTACCACCACAGGGACAACGGTCGATGCCTCGACCACCTATGCTGTTGTCTCTTCGATTGCAGGACAAACAATTATCGTCTCTGCAACTGCAGGAGAAATACCTGCAGGCCTCTCAACAGAAGCATCCCTGGGAGCTGGAGAAACAACACTAAAATTGCGAGAAGAAAACATGTCGAGTTATGTTAAGAAAAGGTAAATATTATTTTTACGCATTCAAGATTTACATGCCTTGGCTTTCTGGAAATAATCTTGACTTCAGAAGAAACATTCCTCAAGGAAGATTTCTTTTTCTTCTTCTCTTCGGTCATCTCAATCTTCATGACACCTTCAGCCTCTTGAAAGCTTTTAGTGCCACGAGATTGAGAGGCTGGGGTTTCTTCGACCACATCTGGTCGAAAGTATTGCTGGGGGATTGGGATCTCCATGACCACGTTTGGTCATAGATCATGATCGAGAGCTATAGCTCCAAAAGCTTCTTGCCCCTCTTGATGATCGCAACTTGTTTCGACCACCTGAGGGACAGCACTCGCCTCGGCCATAGGTTCTGCTGCTGTACCTTGGCCTTAGGGGCATTGTGCTTAAGCACTTCGACCGCTCCACTTTTCTCTGCAGCGACCACGTCTGCAAACAATTTACTAACGGGGCTGGTCGGAGGAGGAGCGGAGCTTGATCCTTCGCCCTTCTTGTCGGTGGCCTTCACAAAGGGATGCCTTTTGGCTGGAGGAACTCTGTCTTTCTCTTACCTCAATTCGACCTCTTGGTCATCTTGATGGCCCGCTTCAACAGCCCTCAATTCGACCTCTTGGTCATCATGACAGTCTGTCATGATTACTTTCTGCAAAAGTCAAAAAAGGAACATTACTCAATGATCAAATTCTACGACCACGAAACCCTAAAGATGAAATCAATTTTTGATTACCTTTAGGTATTTTTTTCTTTCCTCTGTGGACACAACCACCAGGATTCGAGGAACCCTTGTAGTGGATGTTAGAGATTTTTCACAAACGAGTTTGACTCGAGCGTCAATATCTTTTTCTGAGAGATCTATAATTGCAGAGAAAATAATCAACTATCAATCTCAAAATTACCAAGAAGAAATGGGTTGAATATTTCTTATGTTGAATATTTCTTTATCTTCTTCGAAATCCCTAGTTCGGTTGATAGTCCCCGAGTACATCCACATGGGGTATACTCGATTCTTCAGAGGACTAATGCAGCGCGTGATGAAGTCTCTCACCACGTGCCATCCAGTAAGCCCCTCTTTCTTCAAGTCTTTCATGGCTTGAATGTAGAGGGTGATCCGATCGAGGTTGCTTGGAGACAAGTCCTAGGAGGCAATCTTCTCTGCAGACTTCCCCATGAAGAAAATGTTATCTTCCTTGGATTTGGAAAGTTATGGGAAGAGATTGTGATTTGGTTGGCGGTGGAAAGAACAATAACTCGAAGAACAATCGAAGAAAAAGGGAAAACCGCGGTAGATTTTTATAGTCGCACACCTAAGTTAGAGATTGTGGGAACTCAACAGTTGCCACCTCTTGGGGACTGCTCCAATGGACAGGTCTGTGAGAGTTGATTGGGATTCTTTAATTGGCATGTTCGGGAAAAGTGATTCTGTCTTTACAACTCAAGCGAAATTAACTTTTTGACCAAATCTATTTCTGGTCAAATAAATACCAGTCGGAAAGGCTTTGTATTGTTCTACGACCTCCTTTTCCAAGTAAATTATTTCCATTTGAAGTTGGGGGCTGGATGAAAAGGATCTAATAACCACAATTAATTAAATTATTTATCTGTAATTATTATTATAGATAGCAATATCATCATGATAGTCTTAAGTATACCCCTTATCGTTCATAAGGGAGAAGCATAAGATAATCAGTTGTAAACCATCCTACGACCACCCTATATGGTCGTAAGACTTTCTACGATCACCTTATAGTTGTAATCCTTTCTACAACCAGGTCAATTAAGAGCACCCTATAGTCAGCAAAGTCTACAAACATGTGGGCCTAATTGACTAGAGAATCTTATACACTGTGTAGACCAATACAGAGCAGCTAATGTATGCTATTATCCTCTAGGATAACTGCATGTACTATGCCTCTGTCTCTGATGCTAACTGCCAGGCAACGTAGGGTGTCATCTCTCTGACAATAACTTCCATTAATGTGCGCATTACATCAAACATTGAGGCGTCTCTTGGCCTGGAGTAACTGTCATCCCTTCATGCGCTATATAAAGGCAAAAGTCAGTGGACATTATGGCAGATCAGGAGGGGACATTAAGTATTAGTTTTCTTCCTAATTGTAAATAGCATAGTCAATACATCAACATAAGAGTAGAGTTATTATTCTCTCATGAGAAGACCTGAACCTGTCTAAATCCCTGTGCCTTTCTCTGTGTGGTTCTAACTATATGAGACCCCCAAATATTCATTCGTAAGATTGATACTATATCATCGACAATATTGATGTCCTAGCTAGTTGCAAGCTAGCCTAGTTGTGATATTTTGTGGACATGGTTGGAACATATTTCTGATTTATCTATTGGTTGCAGCTGCGGCATGTCTTGTACTGATGTAACATGATGAAAGCTTCATTGCATCAGGATTAAAGCATCTATTGCACGCAGATGGTAGCTAGGGTGTCAACGGATCGAATATGAATCGAATAATGGTATTTCCATATTCGTATTTTCTAAACGAATACAAATTCGAATATTGTTGAATACAAAAACAAATCAAATATTGTAACAAATCGAACACCTACCCAATTCGGTCAGATTAGGATATCCTCATAACTTACGTAATAGCAAGAAATTTAAGATAATTTATTCTCATACATAGCACACTTAATCATTCTAGTTTATCTATTTCACCTAAAAACATGACTTCACATTAAACGAAAAAATACACATCCAACTAATTATTCATACTGCAATAAATTATGTATATTGTTTTATCGAATTCGAATACGAATACGAATAGTGCATATAAAATAACATTTCAGATGTCAGAAGTCCATATCATATTCATATTTTTATGCAAATGCCAATATGAATATGAATAGGAGAGAAATTTTTAATTGAATGAAAAAATCTAAAACATATGCGTATCATATCAAATATGGAAGTAGAATAAAACAGATAATTTGTGTCCGATTAACACCCCTAATGGTAGCCTAGCCTTAATTACACATCACTGTGTGGCTACATAGGAAGACTGAACTAACCAATTGTTAGACCAAATAAGCGACTATAGAGGAAGTAAATAGGAGGACCTATCTTTTTCTCCACCAACAGTATTCAACTTCTTTATCACCCCAATAGCTATGAAAGCTATGAAGATCAAAGAACAAGAACAGTGGCAGAAGTCTCGCGTTGAAACCGAAAGCCCCCGAGCGAAAAGCCTCTCGGTCGGTCTGGCCACCGAGCTGGTCGCTGACACCAATCTGACCGTGCCGATCTAATCGGTGACCGATCTAGTCACTAGTGAGGGACAGTCTAACTGTCGGCTGCAGGAACAACAACCCAAAAGATCCTCCTATCGACCTTACTTTTGATTTTGATATCCAAATCCACTGAGATTTCAGACATAGCTCATCAAGAAGGTCAAAACGTATTCCAATCGACGGTAAAGATAATCGAAGCCAAGGTTCCACGGATTTCTTGAATGAGGTCAAGAAGGCATAAAAACTGAGGAAAACCAAAACTTGAGCCAAAAGCTTGATGTGCATGGAAGATGGTCAAGATGATCTTAAATCCGATCCCACAAGTCCTAGCAAGTTATATCACAGCAAAAGAACCAATCAAAACCCTTGGAACACAAAGAAAACCCAAAATCATCAAAAAGAGAACAAGAATAAGAATGAACTCATCTTTAGGGTGATCTTGATTGGATTGATTAGATGGAACATAGGTTTACAACCACTACAATATAGAGGACAAAAGCTTACACTTGAGAACCTAATTTCTCAATCCATCACTCTCAAACCCTAGTCTTCTCTATTTCCTCCACTCCCTCGCCCCCCAATCACAAATTAGGATTTTTCCAAGGCTTGAGTGGATGATGCAAATCCTACACCACCCCCTTATAAAGTGGATTCTAAGTCTAGAGAGAAAATTTTATCGGGTATCTGTTAAGCCTACACTCCAATGGGTATGCGCTTATGCATGCTTCTCAAAGCAGATAATGAATTGGGTCTCCCAAATCCGTCCCTTCATGGTCTTCATCTTCTCTTGACCTAAACTGTCTCTCCTCGCGTCATCTTCCACCGCGGTTTCTCCAAGGTTACCAACCCGATATTTTCGTGAAGATACCAAAATACACCGTCTCGATCCTTGTTCAAAGGCCGAGTCCAATTAACGTGAAGTAATCCAAATGCTTCACGACGCATAGGTTCAACAATGACTCTCTTCATGTCGGCAAATCTCTCCCATCCAACTCCCACCAGAACCACCATGACACTTGCACCGACCCCAAGCCAATTGATGCAACCCATTACATCGAACTTCCCGTTCGGTCGTTCTTGTCCATCTTGCGTCATGCTTGAGTCCAATCACTTCACCCAGCATCCTTGATCGTTCTGGACCTCATCTCTCCTAGCCTAGTCCCAACAATTATCACCATTGACCGTAGTTGACTCCAAGCCACTTGCATAACAATAGATCAAGAAATTAATTCTAGGCATAAGTTCATCGCAACTTGACCCACGTTAGCCAAAACATGTATCATGCAACACCTATGCACTTAATCCTATAGCTTTGGCTAATTCCACAAGATCATCGTACCTCAATGTGCATGATCGGGCCATGGCCAGTCTGACCACTGCCCTTGGCCAGTTTGACCGTCAGTCAAGCTGGTTTGACCACCACCTGGCCGGTCTGGCTACTCATTAGTCTAACCACCAATAATGGGTAGGTAAGAATGCTCTCAAATTTTTCTCAGGTCCTCAAAAAATCCCCCTCTAGATATTTCAGCAAAGCTCTATCTAATTTTATGTACAATCTCTATTTTCCATGAGACTTGGTGCAAACACACCTCCAAACACTCACACGTAAGTGTTTGATCACATTCATCAAAATTCAACTTTTTCGCCAATGGCCGGTCTAACCGCCACTCTGTCCAGTCTGACCGTCACCCCTTGGCCGGTCAGATCACCCCTAGGACCGATCAGACGACCTACAACCTGATAGAATTCTGAAGGGATCGCAGCAATGCTATGATAGCACAAACAAAAAATTATCGCGCAACCAAGGAATCACCGCTAGTAATAGATCACGAGATTGCCACTAGGCGCGCAGACTCGTAGCGGAAGTAGAGTCATTGTAGCGAGTTGATGCAGTCGTAGTCGTACTCACGACGCGTCTCCTCCGAGTGGTCGTACTCGCCGCGTGTCTGCTCCTTCGACTCCAGTGACCGCCACGATTTGCGGATCGTTCTAGTGTTGATGCTTCGCAACAACACCTCCGAGGTATCCACACGTACGGGGCAGGATCACCACGCACTGGAGTGCTAGCACCGGCAGCGTGGTTGAGAAGGCATGGCTATTGGGGTTTCGGGAGTTCTTCCAAAGATCATCCTCATCCTTCAACCCATGCCACCGCCCTTCTTTATATAGGCATCCATGATGGGTCTCGAACTTGAGGCCCATTAGGAACTCACGGCCTATATGAATTCGGATCACTATCCAAATCAAATCCTAGCCCTTTAAGTGTGCGACCCTATAGGTTCATGTGTAATCGGTTATGACTCGGAAACTCTTTTCCGATCACCAGTCGTTAGCGGTACCTAGCAGCACATAACGTTTCCCAAATACACATAGAATATATCAGACGAACCTTGATGTAATATGATCAATGATCAGGTCCTCATTACTTACGATCAGTTCGTATCTCCATACGACCAGATCATATTTGGTTACGACTAGTTCGTAACTCCTTCCGACCAGTTTCTTACCATTCTGTGATTATGTTCGACCAGTCTACGACCAGCACGTATCTCCATACGACCAGTCCGTAACTAATCGAACTAAGCGACCTACTCATGCATTCTCCCTTTGCATCACGATGTCTGGTTGAACTCTAGGTGAGATGATGTGTCATCCATGGACTGTTCAATATTTTCTCGATCGAGTGTCGGATAACTTCGTGTGGTCGACACTTCGACCACTAGTGGCATAGCCATGCACTTTCTTTATCCAACCACCACGAGGGTCCCAGAGACATCTCTCCTGTTATGTTAGGAGGGGCAAATCCCATCTTGATCAGTCACATCCCGCCACATGTTTCATAGCATACCCGAAAGCTACCATTATAACTACCCAGTTACGAGTAGCATTTGGCAACCCTAAGAGTGCTATTACACATGTAGGAAACCATACTGATCTCAGGTCTAAGGATTATACATCATCATTACTTGAGACCAACTAATGACACAAAGATTCATAACAATCTCAATAGTATCTCAATGATGGGTCTATCTAACCCCATGTGCTCACAATATTGATTCGATATCCCCATATCCATGATCGGTGAAACATGGTCATCAATTAATACATGTGCTGGTCGTAGAGTCACTGGTGTTCCGACCAGTGACATCCGACCAGGGATATATTTAGAATGACATCATATAAGTTAAAGAGTTCCACCAACAAGTCACATACTTATTGATCTATAACAAATGATTCATTCAAGGAACAGGATAACATATTATCAAAATTATGAACATAATGAAATATCATCATCTCTATTATTGTCTCTAGGGCATATTTCCATCACTTTCTGATCACGAGTCGTTAGCGGCTCCTAGCAGGACATACCGATTCACGAATACACACGAATTATATCGGACGAACCTCAACGTAATATGATCTACGACTAGGTCCTTATCACTAATGACTAGCTCGTATCTCTATACGACCAGATCATATTTGGTCTCGACCAGTTCGTAACTCCTTACGACCAGGTTTCGACCACTTAGTGATCATGTTCGACCAGCCTACGACCAGCTCGTATCTCCATACGACTAGTCCATATCTAATTGAACTGAAAGACCTACTCATGTATTCTCCCTTTGCCTCACAATATCCGGTTGAACTCCAGGTGAGATATTATGTCATTCATGAACTGTTGAATACTTTCTCGAGCAAGTGTCGGATAACTTCACGTGGTCGAACACTTCGACCACTAGTGGCATGACCATGCACTTTGTTTATCCGACCACATCGAGGGGGCGAGAGATATCTCTCTTGTTATGTTAGGAGGGGCAAATCTCATATCCGTCCAGTCACATTCCTCCGCATATTTTATAGCATACTCGAATGCTACCTTTATAACTACCCAGTTACGGAGTAGCGTTTGGTGGCCCCTAAGTGTACTAATACACATGCAGAAAATCATGTTGATCTCATATCTAAGGACTATACATCATCATTGCTTGAGATCAACTGACGACACATATAATCATAACAACCTCAACAGTATCTCAAGGTGGGTCAATCCAACACCATGTTCTCCAACATGTGTTCACATTATTAATTCGATATCCCTATATCTATGACCGGTGAAACATGGACATCAATCAATACATGTGTTGGTCGATAAGTCTCTAGTGTTCCGACCAGTGACATCCGACCAGGGATTCATTTAGAACGACATCATATAAGTTAAAAGAGTTTCACCAACAAGTCACATACTTGTTAATCTTCATAACCAATTATTCATTCAAGGAACAAAATAACATTTATTCAATAACTCATAAACATACACATGATAAATCATCACTATGATTGCCTCTAGGATATATCACCAACAAATCAAGCTACCCCTTTCCTCAACGAGCGCCCCAAATTTGGCTTTACTTTCCTCCACACCTATGCGGCCATGCTACAGAGGGGGAGAGAGATAGAGCGTTCCCCGCCGTCTCCGACGGGTTTCCGCTACTGGTTTGTCCCTGTGTTGGAGGACATTAACACTATTAATGTTTCTCGTGGCTCGCATCTGAGGACATGCCACAACCGAGTTGGAGGGCGCTGGCGGTGTTGTGGTTGTTGATGGCACAGACGTGAGATGGCAAATAGAGGTAGATATGTTGGTTGTGTCGCGGTCACACGGATCTGGTCTCATCACTCCACCTATGTGCATCGCTGCTGCAGTTACTACGCCCGTGTCTACAATCGCCGCATGTGAGCATCATAGGAGAGCACGTCGATAGGATGGTCGTCCAGGCTAGGAGTAGAAGATTCGATCATTGACGGCAAGGCACGGACAACAAGCAAGGGTGCCTAATTTTGGGATAAGTGGACATTTCATATATGCACCATTTGTCGATGGATTTAAGGTATTCTATGCTGACATAAAGAACTAAGATACCACTGCAGGAAGTGCTAACATACAGAAATTCAACGAGGTAACAATCGGGACATTTTTTGTGGTATTTTGATGATTTAATCATGCAACTAGAACAATGTATGATAAGAAATGAACAATATTAATGCATATATATACATACCAAAAATGACTCTCAAGAAGCTCTCTGTTGGACCGAAACGGAGACTAGAGGGGGTCAATAGGAGCATAATCACTTTTTCACCTTGATCGGATTCAACACATTTTTCACTCCAATAGCTATAAGAGCTACAAAGATCAACGTACAAGCATAGCGGAAGACTTGTATTGAATCCAATCAAAACTCTGAGACAAAACAACCAAAATCACCAAAAACTAAATTCACAACGAGTTGGGTGGTCAGACCTCTCAGCCTAGAAGTCTGACCTCTCCATGGGGCTATCTGATCTCTCCAAGGGGCGGTCTGACCTCCAACCTGATGAACAGTAAAATCAACCCGAACTCGAAATCACAAACTGGTCTAACTTTTGATCCACAACTCCATACTTCACAAAACTTGAAATACATCTTCTCTAGGATGTCAGGAACCTATTCCAATCAAGGATCGTGAAGATCATTACCAAAGTTCTGACCTTTTTTCCATTTGAGTGAAGGTTGCTTCAAAACCGAGTCAAAACCAAAGTATGATCTAAAAACATGCTTGTGGGTAATAGATGATCAAGATAATCCTAGATGCATTCCCATATGTCACAGCAAGCAAGATCCGCACCGAAACCAAAGGATCAAAGAAAGCCCAAAATCACAAAAGAGAGAGCAAGACCAAGAAGAGACTCATCTTGAGTAATCTTGCTTGGATTGATTCGAGATTGATGTTGGTTTACAGCCACTCCATCCTAGAGGACAAAGGCTCAACACTTGAGCACACAATTAATCCAACTCTCTAGAAGCCTAACCTCTCCACTTTCCTCTCCCTTAACACAAACTAGGGTTTCGTCAATGCAAGGTTGGAAGGTTCACAACCATCACCCTCTGCTATATATAGTGGAGGCTAGCTTCTAGAAGGACATCCCTAATAGGCACCCGTTAAGCCCACACACAAACGGGTTTCACTCATGCACGCATTTCAAAGTGTCGTCTTCATCTTCTCTTGACCTAACCACTTCTCCTTGCGCCGTCTTGCGTTGTGGTTTAGCCAAAATCCATCAAGGCGGTATTTTGGTAAAGTTACCAAAATACCCCTTCTCGATCCTTCTCTAAAGACCGAGTCCAATCTTCATGAAGCAATCTCATACTTCGCCACGTGTAGGTTGATCAACGGCTCTCTTTATGTCGGCAAGTCTCTCCCATCCAGCTCTCACCGAAACCACCATGGCACATGCACTGACCCCTGCACCGCTTGATACAACTCGTCGCACCGAACTTCCCATTCAGTCATCCTTGTCCATTTTGTGTCGTGCTTGAGTCCATTGACTTCACCCGACATGCTAAATCATTCTGAACCTCAGCTCTCTAAGACTAGTTCCGATCATCCTCATCGTTGATCATCGTTGACATTCAAGCCTCCTGCACAATAATAGACCAAGAAATCGATTCTGGGAACAAGTTCTTCATAACTTGACCCGCGTTAGTCAAAACATGCATCATGCAACACATATGAACTGAAACCCATGAACTTGACCTAACTTACAATCATCGCCACCAAGATGACCGGCGAATAAGTCGAAATCGGTCAGACCGCCACCAATGAACAGTCTGACCGCCCCCTGGTCGGTCTGACCGCACAGCAAAGGGACTTAGCCAAATTTCCTCCCTAGAGATCCGAAACCTCTCTGGAAATTTCAAACGAATAGAACTTTTGACTCGAAGCTCCTGAAATTATGAGAATAAGTATAGGTGAAACCCTCTCTTGCCTACACCCTCTATTTTTGGTACGATCCAAAATTCAACAAAACCTTTAAGGGTCGGGACCGCCATCTCTGGTGCTCGATCTTGACCTCTTGGCCAAAACCAGTGGCTCGACCGTCGAGATGGTGGCGGACGCCACAAAGGTGGTCCGATGACCATACTGGTGGTCCGACCGCCTCTTGCTCGACAGAAACTAAACATTGTCGAAAACACGTGTTTCGATAAACCCTCAATACCATTGCCAATTGTAACATCATCCTAAGATCATGAACATATCCCCATGATATCCACAATCTCTCCCTTGATGAACACTTTGGTAATTTTCCAAAAATGTAAGTTTGAGGTTTGAAAATGAAAATACTCAACGTTTTTGCATAAAGGCACAATTTGGTCCAAAACCAAGAGAGCGCAATAGAAATAACCAAGTTGGCTTCAAATTAGCATAGGCAAACGAGATAAGGCAAAATAAAGCAAGAAAGTTTTAATAACCAGAGAAGAGTCAAAATCTTACTTAAGGTCCATATGAGAGAACAAGTGTTCAATTTGACCTTTGATCATTGTGAGGTTCCAAGAATTGCTATTCAAATTCAAAAATGACAATAAGATTATAGGAATGCAAATTAGATACTCCCCCTCACTATAATCACCATTTTTTAGAAACATTTTATTTTCTCCTTTTTCTCCAAAAGACTCCTCCTTCTATCATTTTTGTTATATCTTCTCCCCATTAGACAATAGAGTCATCAAAGAATCACATCTTCCGCTCATCTAGAGATGACCAGTGCAGAAACGAGAAAGAAGTATAAGAAAGAGCATGCATTAAATGAAAAGGAGTGGCTTTATTTTTATTTTATTTTGAATTTTTTAATTTTTAGTACAAGAAGCTTTAGAGATTACCCAAAAGAACAATCTAGAATTTTTACTATTACTCAATACACATTAAGCCTGAAAGTGCTAGCAAGATCATGTTAAGACATATATATCAAAGCTAAGCTAGAAGGCTCAAGATAAAGCGATGAATTGTAACAATTTAAGCAAAGCTTCAAAATTAGCAAGTTCATCAACAGGGATCTTAAAGAGATAATGACCATGTCAGAATGTCAATGTGAGATCAAGAAGCTAACAATGACCATCCTAGAGACAACAAGTCCAGAATTTGAATCATTTTGCTCAAAGTACCTCAAATCACCTAATTTTTACAACAGTTTTCATTTGCAATGAGTATTGATGTTGATTAAAGGTCTATCTTAGTGAAGAAGATCATGTACTAGGAATCATCCATAAACTCTTCCTAAGCTTCAACCAGGGCAACAAATCTTGAGGTTCATGTTATTTTTGACAAGCAGTCCCCATGAGATCGTCTGGACCGTCAAACTATTTCCAAGTTCATGTCTTTGACATGCAGTCTCGAGAGAATAGTTTGGCACAATTTAATTACATGAGAAACTCAAAATTTGATTTTTTTTTTTTTTTCATTTTGCACAAGAGCATTTTTAGATTCACAAAGGAACAAGAACCTCAAGAGATGTTCAATTGTAGATTCAAGAGCTAACAAAGTAATTTTGACAGGGCCAATGTCATTGACATGCCTAAGAATGAATAGAGTCTTATCTGCTTTACTCATCTCAAATTTATTCTTAAGCAAGAAGGTATTAAGTCTATCATACTAGGCTCTAGGGGCTTGTTTAAGACCATACAAGGCTTTAGATAGCTTAAAAACATGATGTGGATGCTTGGGATTCTCAAAGCCCTGGGGTTGCCTAACATACACTTTCTCCTCTATGTAACCATTCAGAAATGCACTCTTAACATCCATCTGGTGCAGCCTAAAGCCCATAGATGCAGCAAATGCAAGCAGAATGTGAATGACTTCTAATCTAGCAACAGGAGCAAAGATTTCATCAAAGTCTAACCCCTCAACTTGGCTAAAACTCTGAGCTACCAATCTAGCCTTATTTCTAACTACAGAACCATCCTCACTTTGTTTGTTTTTGAACACCCAACGGGTTCCTATCACACTATGAGAACTAGGAGGCTCTACTAGGTTCCAGACCTTGTTCTTCTCAAAGTTCTCTAACTTCTCATGCATGGCATTAACCCAACTAGAATCAGATAAGGCATGTGATATATCGCGGGGCTCGAAAGAAACAACAAATGCAGAATAGGAGCAGAGACTCGGATCGTGATACATGGAGCGAGTGACTCGCTCATGAAGATGACCAATCATCTGATCCAGAGGGTGACGCCTCTGAATGTGAAGTGGAGCACCGGGGTAGGCAGCATCTCTTTGAACTCTGCAGGTACTACTGATGATGAAGATACAGCAGGAACCTCAACTAGAGGTGAAGTTGTCGGCACCCCGGGTGTCACACAACCCCGAGACCCTCTGTGCATACCAAGCTAGTCCCATGATCAGTAGCTAGCTTGCACAGTTACAACAATGATGCATTCATAACCATTCAACAACGAACTAATGAAGCAGACAAAGTAATATTAATTAAAACAAAGAAAGACCTTATGGTCAAGGTTCTTACAAAAGTCGCCTCACGTGGCTTAGCAACAACAGAGTATCCGCAATGAATTCTCAAAATACGTGGAGACCAATCGACATGCCCACAGGCAATCGAGTGGAGGACGCGACCTAGTTCGCAAAGTCTTCAAAGTAGCCTTCTTCATAGTACTCAACATTCCCTGGTTCTTCTCATTGATGATCAACAAAGGGCATAAAGCCGTGAGTACATAAAGTACTCAAGAAGTCGAGAGAAATGTATGCACATAGTATTCATGCCAGCTTAAACAAGGATGGCTTTATGGTTTAATTTGCAGAAAGCAAGTTTAACAGTAAATACAATAATTAGATGGCAAAGCAGGATTTCAAAAGAATAATACATAGATAACCAAGTTCTTTTGAATCAAACGGTGAACATCCCGCTCACTTCCCAACCATTCCAACCAAACGCTTCCATCGAACCCAACCACATTTTTGAAAATGTTACCCCTTGCGCGAAATCACTGTGCATGTCCGTAATCGGGACACGGCTATTCGAATAGATTTTGAACACTCTGCAGAGGTTGTACGACTTTACCCACAAGAGATAAATCACTTGTAATGCCCGTCGACACACTTCCGAGGGTGTGCGACTAAGTGACTATCACAAGGCCTTTACAAAGTTCCATTTTGCCTCGGTTCGCTCGCTAAGGTTTCGCCATCACGTTCTCTTGCGCCAATAATCAACCCTAATGAACCGACTCAAAACTTCCCTAATTAGTTGGCCGGTCCGTCCCATACCGGACTTATGGTTGCACGAGGTGACCTGATCAATGACTTGCAAAGTTAAGTCCTTAGTTGGCTGCTCAGACAAGTCTACCACAACCCAATGTGCATCACACACCCACTCTAGCTTCCTACCTCAAGCCCGAGCATAAATCATTTTTGTTCAATCCCGACCAAATGGCAATCCTCGCCATGGCACAACATCTTTAATAAAAGTGGCCTCACACCACTGCTCCATAGTTCCATTAGTCAAATTTCATTCATCATTGAACAAGTGATCGAAAGTACTGCGGGTAACTAAAGCATGTCTAAGCAATAATACGCTCCCAAGTTGGTATACAAATATGTCCAACTAGTATTAACCATTCTAAGGTGTTCAAGGATATATGTCATTCAAGGAGACATTTCATTTTCAATTCATCAAGGAGGCATAATGGCAATTTGGTAATTATCTACTCCCAAAACCATTTTTAATAAAACTAGCCATGCATGATATTTTAAAGCAATATACATTTGTAAAATGGGTTCAACATGGTCAAAGGCCTACGACTTGCCTTCGTTGGCGAGGAGCGAGTCTTCGGTCGTCGGGTCGAAGGAATCTTCCGAAACGCCGGAATCTACACGTGCGAGAATAGCAACAAATAAATAAAACAGCACCAAATGAACTCCAAAAATTACAAAACCAGTACCAAATGAAAGAGGATGAATTTATATGAATTTAGAAATTTGGATCACCCAAATCGGAGTTCGGATGTGAAAGTTATAGCCAAAAGAAGTTTTAAATCACATAAAATGATGAAATTAGGGTTTTTCGGATTTTCGGATTTATTTTCCAACTGAAAAACCGGATTTTGACGTCAGCGCCGCGCAAGCGTACACGTGCGCGCTACGTGGCAGACACGCGGGCAGAGGCGCTGACGCGGCGCCGACGTGGCGCCACGTGGGTGGCCACGGGCTCGCCCACGGTCGAGAGAGAGAGAGAGAGAGAGAGAGCGGCGCGCAGCGGCGGCGGCCGAGCTGGGAAGACGGTGGCGTCGGCGCGGGAGAAGGCGGTGGCGCTACGGGAGACGGCGGCGCGGAGGCGGCCGGAGGCGGGGAAGACGGTGGCGTCGGCGCGGGAGAAAACGACCGAGCGAGAGAGAGAGAGAAGAGAGAAGAGAGAGGAGGCGAACGGGCGCGGCGGATTTATAGAACTCGCGCGGCGGACGGAGCAGCGGAGTGGCGGGCGCGGCGAGGCGGACGAGACGGCACAGGCGTGGCGCGACGCGGGCGAGGCGCGCGTGGCGACGAGACGGCGCGGATTCGCGGCGCGCGAATCGCGCGCGCGTGGAGAGAGAAGGCGGCGGCGTCGGGGACGATGAGCAGAGCCGTCCGATTCGACGGACGGTGCGGAGCGAGGGAGGCGCGGTGAACGAGCCGTCCGATTCCGACGGACGCGGGGAAGTCCAACGGCGCGGCGAACGGACGCGAAAGGGCGCCGTCCGATTTCGACGGACGGTGGGAAGCGGAAGAGCGCGCGTTGCGGAGGGCGTCGGATCGCGATCCAACGGCGGAGAAGAAAGGAGAGCGCGGCGAGGAGACGAGGCGCCGTCCGATTCGACGGACGGTGGGAAGATGGAGGCGCGGCGAACGAGAGCGCGGATCTCGATCCAACGGCCGAGAGCGAGGAGGCGCGGCGCGGCATGAGCGGGTCAGCGGAGTGCTGAGGGGGAACAGGAGATGGGCGGAGAGATTCGCCCAAAACCGAAAAGGATTTTTAAATAGTTTTAATTTCTGAGATATTCAAATAAATCAAAAGGCAATTTAGAAAATAGCAAATAGACTCCAAAAATTTTAGAAAAACTCACAGAAATTACTTGAATCATTCTAGACTTAATAAAAATACTTTTGACTTTAAATTTTCTTTTTCTTTTGCAATTAAATTAATTTTTAATTTCGGGTAAAAGGAAAATGAATTTCTAAAATCCAATAAATCCAAGAAAATTCTTAAAACAATAAATCTTGATTTTAAATTCCAGAAAATTCAATTAAACCAACTTTAATTTAATTGAAGCTTGATTAACTCATATTAAACATGCAATTGAATTCTGAAATTCCAAATTAAGCTTTTGGCAAATAGAAGCAAACGGTTCTCTTTTAAAATTTTTCAAAAACTCCGAAAAACGGGACGTTACAGAAGTAGTCGAAGCAAGTTCTTGAGCTGGAATAGGAGCGTCAATAGCAGGTGGAAGAGCATCATCGACTCCATCTTCATCTTCCTCTACAAAGATGCTCTCCATCACTAGTGTGTCACCTGAAACATCTGATCTAGCTCCAGGGCTAGTCTCATCAAAGGTGACATTGCATGTCTCCTGGACAACATTAGTCTCAACAATGAAAATCTAAAAACCCATCGAATGTGCAGGATAACCCAGAAATAAACCATCAAAAGTCATTAACTCAAATTTATCAACATTTCCTGTCTTGAGAATAAAACACTTAGCTCTAAAAACTCAAAAATAAGAAACATGGGGTTTTCTACAAAACCGAAGCTCATATGATGTCTTGCCCAAAGACGGTCTCAAGAAGACACAATTGGCAATATAGCAAGCTGTAGCAATAACTTTGGCCCAGAACCTCCTTGGAGTGCTATACTCATCTAGCATCATCCTAGTCATCTCGACTAAGGTTTTATCATTCCTTTCCACTACACCATTTTGTTGAGGGACATGTGGAGAAGAGAACTGATGCTCAATACCACGCTCAGCACAAAAAGAAGCAAATGAGGCATTCTTGAACTCTGTGTCATTATCACCGCGAATCGCACTCAGGGCACCGAGGAGTTCAGAAGCCAGACGAAGAACAAGATCATAAAAATGATCAAAAACTTCATCCTTATAAGCAAGAAAGAACACCCAAGAGTATCTCGAAAAATCATCGACTGTGACAAGAACATACCATTTGCCACCGGCTGACCGAACCCTAGAAAGACCAACAGTATCCATGTGAAGCAATGTCTCGGTCCGTCAGTCATGACCATAGTCAATGAAGGGTGAGGCGGCAACTTGCTTGCCATGCCTACAGGGCGCACATACAACATCCTTGACAACTTTGAGTTTGGAAAAACCTCTCGTGAGATCAACGCTGCTAACTCGCGTTAGATGATCAAAACCAATGTGTCCCAAACGACAGTGCCAAGCCAGAACTCAGAAGAAGATAAAATCAAGCACTTAAGAGATCCAGCAAGAAATTCAAAAAAGTAAGCTCCAAAAATTCTTCTAACTCTAGAAATATCAAAAACAAGCTCACCAGCTGAATCAAGTACACGATAAGTATTTTTCTTAAATCTAGTCTCATAGCTATCATCAAGAAGCTGCGAGACAGAAAGCAAGTTGTACCTTAGCTTGTCCACAAGGGCGATGTCCTTAAGGATGAACTTGTCGTTCACCTTGATTGATTATGTTCCTTCAATTCGCTATTGTGTATCATCTCCAAAGGTGATGAAACTATCACACGTCGACTGCGTGAAGGAGGTGAACCATCTTGAGTCTCCGGTCATGTGGCGTGAACAACCGGAGCCGACGAACCACGTGCTCTTCCCTCTTCCGCGGCGATCCTGAAAATCAAGGCACAAAGATCGATGTGTCTCAATACTGGGGTTAGTTAAATATGACTTGGGAACCAGTACTGAGACACATGTCTACTAGTAGTATAAATAGTAGAATTTCTAGCCTTGATCCTACTTGAGGTTCTATCATGAGCAATGGTTACACGAATATGAGAAGTATCATGTCTAGGAACATGATGATGATGAGCATGTGAAATAAATTCTAGTCCAGGTTTCTTCTTTTCTAGATGACCATATCTCATGAAGGCTCTAGGTTGATGAGATTAAATTCTAACAAGATTTTTTCTATCATTTTTCAACCTACGCCAACAGAACTCAAGCAAATGTTCATCCTTCTTGCAATAGGTGTAATGGTACTTGGTACCACTAAGAGAAGCACCTTTTGAATCAACAGATGGTTGGGCAAAACCTGCAGATTTGAAAATGGTTTTTGCAGGTTGGGTTTTGAACTCAACTAAGCCATTTTTTAAGACTTGAATGATATTTGGCTCGGAATTGTCTTGGAAAAAATTGTATCCTAACATTTGCTTCTTATAAACAGTTTTGGACTTGTCAAGAATCATGTTTAACTATTTTTTACCCTTAGAGAATTTTTATTTCTTACCCTCAGAGAATTTTTCTAATGTATCCTTAAGATAAGCATTCTCTTTTCTAAGGTTAAAACATGATTCACAAGTTTTGGTCTTAATGGCTCTACATGCTTCTCCTTATGAATAGCAATTTCAAGCTTAAGGGCTTCACATGAAGCACAAGGAGCAGAATTAATTTTATCCTTAACTAGGCATACTTAGCTCTAACTGCTTCTAATATGTCTTTTACTTCATATTCACGTTCTAAGCAGAAAGAGCAATTGCTAGACTCAGCCTTACTAGAAGCGATCAACTTGCTAGATTCTAAGTATTTTTCACAAAGAGCGTATTTAACTTCAATTAACTCAGTCCTATCATTTTCTAGTTGGTGCAATGCAGCAACATGAGCATTTCACAATTAAGCAAGTACATAATGTAAAGTATGGCAGGATGAACATTCATCAGCATCAAGGTTCTTAGCAATCACAAGTTCTAGTGTGAGATTATCAACTTGTGACTCTAAGTCCTTATTTCTAGCCATGGTCAACTCTAACGCCTTATCCTGGCTAAGCAGTTGCTCAAAGATGAGCAGAGAGAATATCATAGGATGGAGGTACCTCATCGACGTCATCGGCGTTGACGGAGTCGGCCATGAAGCACATGCCGGTGAAGTCCTTTGCTTTCCCTTTGTTATTGTCTTGAGGGAGCTTCTCCTCCTTATCCTCCTCACTCCCAGAGTCCATATCGCTCATGGATTGCTCTCCAAAAGCGACAAAAACCCGGTGAGCAGCCTTCATAAGTTTGGCAGCATCAAACTTGTGCTTGCTCCCTTGAGGCTTCCTCCAAGTTGTGTTCTGCTCCTTGTGGTTGTCCTTCCCTTTTAGCTTGGGGCAGTTCACCTGGATATGGTAGAGCTCTCCACACTCATAGCATGTCACAGGGCTATCTCTCTTCTTATTTCTCACATTGTTATAGGCCCATGTGAATTTTTTGGCTAGGAGGGCTAACTCGGCCTCATGGATACTCACAAGTTCCTCTTCATGGATTGCAGATAAGCAGGCAAATGAAAATCCAAAGGAAGATTCAGAACAGCCATCAGAAGTTCTCTTGAGAGGGTCAGTGACCAAATCCATATTCTCCTTCTTAGGATGATCAACTCTCTTGATCTTATGGGTCTTGAGCTTACTACAAAGAAACTCCAATGTGAGATCAAAGAGATTCACATTCTCCTAAATGGCAGTAGCCTTCATCTCCCATTCTTTGGTGTTGATTGCAGCCAAGATATGGATGGCATTCTCAGACTGATAATACTCAATATCGATCGCTCTCAGCTGATTGAGCACCTTGTTGAAGCGAGTGAATACAACATCGATGCTCTCTCCAGTACGCATCTCGAACTTATTGTATTCTCACTTAAAGACCGTTTGATGTACTTTCTTGATTTGGAAAGAACCCTCATTGTAGGTTTCGAGGGTGTGCCAAATCTCGTGTGCGGTCTCAATGTGATAAATCCTATCATACTCTTGTCTACCAAGCCCGGCATACAAAAGGTTCTTTGCCTTGTGGTTGTTAGCTAAAACGGCAGCTGAAGCCGGCGTTGCAACCTCGGGCAAGACGAGCGGGGCTCGAATAACCTCTCATACAGCTTGTCCTTTGCTCTGAAGGAAGACACGCAAGAGATTCTTCCAATAGGCATAGTCGAGCCCATCGAAGATATACGGCTTGGTGGAGTACTTCTCCATCGCCAAATTCAGTGACTGGTTAAGATCAAGATTAAACTAACTGGGCTCTGATACCACTTGTTGTACCAAAATGGTGACTAGAGGGGGGTGAATAGGAGCACGATCACTTTTTCACCTTAATCGGATTTAACACACTTTTCACTCCAATAGCTATGAGAGCTATGAAGATCAACGTACAAGCATAGCGGAAAACTTGTATTGAATCCAATCGAAGCTCCGAGACAAAACAACCAAAATCACTAAAAAAACTCAATTCACAATGAGTTGGACTGCCAGACCTCTCAGCCTAGCGGTCTAACCTCCAAGGGCGGTCTGACCTCCAGCTCGATGAACAGTAAAATCAATGCGAACTCAAAATCACAAATTGGTCTAACTTTTGATCCACAACTCCAAACTTCACGAAACATGAAAAATACCTTCTCTAGGATGTTAGAAACCTATTCCAATCAAGGATTGTGAAGATCATTGCCAAAGTTCCGACCATTTTTCGTTTGAGTGAAGGTTGCTTCAAAACCGAGTTAAAACCAAAGTATGATCCAAAAATATGCTCGTGGGTAATAGATGATCAAGATGATCCTAGATGCATTCCCATATATCACAGCAAGCAAGATCCAGGCTAGAAACCAAAGAAAAATGAAGGATCAAAGAAAGCCCAAAATCACAAAAGAAAGAGCAAGAACAAGAAGTGACTTATTTTGAGGAATTTTGCTTGGATTGATTTGATATAGATGTTGGTTTACAGCCACTCTATCCTGGAGGACAAAAGCTTAACACTGGAGCACACAATCAATCTAACTCTCTAGAAACCTAACATCTTGTGGATATCATGGGGATATGCTCATGATCTTATGATAATGTTCAATTGGCAGTGACATTGAAGGTTTATCGAATCACGCATTTTCAGTAAGTTTTCAGTGATGTCAGGTCTTGGGCGATCTGACCGGCCAGGGCGGCGGTCAGACCAGCCACCCTTGGCGGTCAGACCGGTCAGGGACGGTCCGACCAGCCATAGGCGGCGGTCGGACCGACCAGTATATGATTGGTGGAGTTTGGAGCTGGGCCAAAAATAGAGCGTGTAGGCAGGAGAGGAGATTCTCATACACTTAGTCTCATAATTTATGGAGCTTCCAGTCAAAAGATCTATTCATTTGAAATTTTGGCTTCCACCTTGATTGCTTTTGGCTAAAACGCGGCGCAAGACGATGCAAGGAGAAGCAATTTAGGTCAAGAGAAGATGAAGACGACACTTTAAAATGCGTGTGTGAGTTAAACCCGTTTGTGTGTGGGCTTAACGGGTGCCTAATAGGAAACTCTTCTAGAAGGTTAGCCTCCACTATAAATATGGGAGGGTGCTGTAGCACCTCCTTGATCCTTTTTCTTATTTTGAAACCCTAGTTTGCTTTTGAGATTATGGACTGGAGAGGTTAGGATTCTTGAGAGGAGATTGATTGTGTGCTCATGTATTAAGTTTTGTCCTCCGTGATGGAGTGGCTATAAACCAGTAACAATCACAAATAAATCTATGCAAGTTCTCTTGAGATAAGTCCCTTTTCGTTCTTGCTATCTATTTTGTGATTTTAGGGTTTTCTTTGATTCTCAAGTTTTCTTTTGGTTTCTGTCCCTAATCTTGCTGGCTGCGATATGTGGGAACTCATCTAGGACCATCTTGATCATCTCTAACCCACGAGCAAGTTTTTGGATCTAGTTTTCATTTTGACTCGGTTTCGAACCATTCTTCACTCAAACGGAAAAAGGTCAAAACTTTGCAAAGGATCTTCACGATCTTTGATTGGAATAGCTTCCTGATATCCTAGAGAAGGTGTGTTCCACGTTTTATCGAGTTTGGAGTTGTAGATCAAAAGTTAGACCTATTTACAACTTCGTTTTGGGTTGATTTTACTGTTTATCAGGCTAGAGATCAAACCGCCCAAGGTGACCGGTCAAACCGCTCAAGGTGACCGGTCAGACCACCATTGATATAGAGGTCAAACCGCCCAACACTTGAAAATCAAGATTTTGTTGATTTTCGTTGTTTTGCTTTAGGGTTTCGATTGGATTCAATACAAGACTTCTGTTGTGCTTGTATATTGATCTTCACAGCTCTCATAGCTATCGGAGTGAAATACGTGTTGAATCATATCTTGATGAAAAAGAGATCGTGCCCCTATTCACCCCCCCCCTCTAGTCTTCGTTTCGGTCCAACAAGTGGTATCAGAGCCCAGTTAGTTCAATCTTGATCTTAACCGGTCACTGAACTTAGTGTAACATCCTAAAAATGGATTTGTGTTTCAAGTGTAAGAAAATCAGGAGAAATTAAAACTTTTCTTGCATCTTGAAGCCATTGATCATTTCTGTAATTCTTTCAAAAAGAATTATGGAAAATCAAATTCAAAACCTCAATTGACTCCAAACGAAAACCTCCTTGTCATAGATCTTGTGCCAAACCCTGGGAAATCTTTTCCCTGAGTTCTAGGGAGACTTGGCAACACCTCTGAATTATCTCATAGTTTTTAGAAATTATTTGATAATTTTTGGAGGCAACTCAAATTTGCTCAAACCATAGTTCCCCTGTTCTGGAAATTCTGGAGAAAGTTTCAGTGCCAGAAAATCCCTGAAGATTTCAGGAGAGGTTCCTCCTGCAGTCAGCAAGCTCCAGTTAAAATTTCATAAAATTTGGAGTTTGCTTGCTACCTCAAAGAATTCCTCGGAAAGCAGATGTTAGGATTCAAACCCTAACTGGTTGCACTGTTCCGTAGGTTCGGATCGGACTCGGGCTCGAGCCACTTGGCTCGATCCAGTCCACTAACTGTGCCAACTCGGACGTTAGGGCGCTAGGGTCGTGAGCCGTTGGATCGGCATCGAACGGTCTTCGACCAGCCGAACGATGGAGTCGCTTTAAACCACCCGATATAACTCAGCCGTTGGATCGGCATCGAACGGTCTTCGACCAGTCGAACGGTGGGATCGGTTCAATCCGCTCGATCTAGCCCAGCCGTTCGATTTCAATTCGACGACCAACGAGTCGTCTCCTTCCTCTGTCCGCGCGCGCGTGAGCCCTGCCATGGCGTGCGCAGAGGAGAAAAGCAGTGGCGTGCAGCCCACCTTTAAACGGCTAGCTCTGAGCGCATTAAATGCCTATCACGCTCATCTCTCAGAGGGCCATGACTCAACTGCTCCCATCGCTCTCAAGTGCTCTCATGGCAGTGTTGACCCGACTGGAAAAACCCTTCCGTTGCTCACTGCCATTGCTCTATTTAAACTCCATTGCCTCACCCTTAGTTTCCTTTAGCACTTCCGCAACTCCAGCTAGCACTCACCAGCTTGCTTGAGCTGCAGTTCCTCGCAATCTCTTCGACCGCCATTGTTGAGTGTGGAGCTTTGGTGGAGGCGGTGCAGTGGGGGTTTCCTTCTTCGAGTCCTTGCCCCCTCTGCTCCCCCTTTACTCTTTGGAGCTTAACCCTCACTCGGTTTGGTTCTCTCTGTGCCCAGGTTGCTGTGGCCTAGCGAGAACCTTACCGCCGCCGTTCGGATACTGTCGCGGAGCACTCCGTGGGTCTCTGGTCGTTCTCCAGCTCAAGTACTTTCACCTTACCCTATAGGAGCTTAGGTGTGTTTTCGTTGTTCTTTTGGTATGGCTCGTTCGGAGAGTTCTCCCGAGCCATACCTACTCGGCCGCACTCCGTGGTCGTACCACCGTAGCAGCCGTACTCCGACCAGTACTGGCCGCCGGTCGAACCGTTAAACTTTTAGGCACTCATCTCTGCCCTTGGCTGGCGCCGCTGTGGTCGGAGAAGCCACCGAGCCTCTGGCAAAGCGTGCGGGAGGCGCCGCCGTGGTCGAATTCGACCGATCCATCGTAGCTTGGCCGTTTCGACCAGATGCAGTATTATGTTGGGTAAATATGACGTCCCGTAGTCGCCAGAAGTACCCCCTTATATTTATAAGGGAGAGGCCTACCTAGTGATTGTAAGTTCTCCTAAAATCACCCCCCATAGTCGTAAGTCTTACTACGACTATGGCGTGGTCGCAAGGCTTTCTGCGACCATTACCCAGTCGTAAGTTCTGTCGCGGTCCTGTACCTAGTCGTAAGTCTTTCTATGATTATGTCAGGGTCATAAGTCCTCCCACGACTTGGATCTAGTCGTAAGTCCGTATATGACTAGAACCCAGTCGTGAGTTCCTCTACGACCACTACCTGGTCGTAAATCCTTCTACGACTTTTGTGCAGTAGTAGGTTCCGCTACGACCGGTACCTGGTCGTAAGATTTTCTTTTGGTCGTATATTTGGCATTAAGAATCTAAATCAATTGGTTCTTGTTGCTAAATTCTTCATAAATCAGTACCTTGCTACTGTAAAATTTTTAGAATTTTTGGGAGAGGGTTTGTTGTTGAGTCTTTGCATTTTATTCGTTCTTATTGGTTGCTTTTCGCCTTCTCGTTAGGATCCGAAGAGCACATTGGCAACATAAGTGATCCCCAGCTACATCTTGACCCGCAGCAAACAGGCAAGCAGTTTGATCATATTAATCCCTTTACTTTCAAGTCTAATATCTTGTTTACAACTCATATGTATGCATGCTTTTGTGTCAAATTAATTTTCCCGATTAGAGGTAGTTATTCCTATTGCACTGTTGCCCTCAGATTGTTATCCCCTGCCACAACCTTAAGTTATTAACATCGCTGGTGGATTAGAGCCCAGTGATTTAAGTATACTCTTTTATTGTCTTTTCGATGTGATGCTTAGAAATGCTTAGATGTCGGTAGTATTGGGCAGTCATCGACTTAGTCGATGATGTTGATCACACAAATCTTATTACTACTCCATTATGTCCAAAGACTCGTGCTTTGTTACTTTGTAAAGTCAAAAACTGAAAATAAAACTGTTTTCGACTTGGGCACAATGGTATGTTGGTGTGATCTGTTGGTGTGAATGGAATGGTGCCTAGATCATCAAGGACCGAGTTACTTGTGTCACTAAGCCAAGCGCTTATGCATGCTAACCACGCGAGAGGGATATGGGACCTCTCTTGACTTAGTACTTTGGCGTGGGTTATCTCCGAGTCGCAGGAGGGGGTTGTGTGTGTTGTGTGAAACATGATATGTGTTCTGGTGTTCTTGTGTTGGGTGTGCGGTGGTGGAGATTCCGGGTAGGCTCTCCACCTCGAGGAGCATTGTAGTTGTCCAAGGCTTTACCTGAGATGGGTAGTTGACCGAGGCTTTACAATGACTCCGACACAACGTATGGGTTTCTATCCATACGGGCGGCTCGTGAATAATTCACAATATTGGAAACGTCTCATAGGACTTAGCCGTGCCGGCATACCTTCGGAAGTGTGCTTAATAGCTTGGCAAAAAGGCGGTCTGGCGTGTGGGTACATTGGTACACCCCTGCAGGGATAAAACTATTCGAATAGCCTCGTCCTAGGTTATGGACATGCTTGGTGAGGTCGTGCAAGAACTAGACTACAACCTTTTAAACTAAAATTTGACATGGGTGGTATGAATGGGCAATTCATGCTATTGTTGTGGTGACTATTGGGTTAGTCACTTCCAGGACTGTTGTTGTCATCTATCTACTGTTATACTGTTGTCTTTTCGATTATTTGAACATTAAACACTGATTTGTCAACTTGCTTTTAAATGTACTATCTTATTGCAAATAAAATTTGCTTTATGCCAAAAATGAAACATACAACCTCCACTCAAAAAGCTGGCATATAGTTATGTACAGGTCTGTTACTCTACACGTAAGTCTTGCGAGTACATTCAAAGTACTCACCCGGCTTTGCTGGGCTCTTTGTTGCAGGAGAGGAAGGTGAGCCCCAAGGGCCTCACTTTTGTGAAATGTGTTGTGGATTCGACGACTAGCTTGGCGGTCCGGTCGGTTGCCTTGTGGGGTAAAGGCACACTGATTGGCTCTTTTGTTTATGGCCATCTTATGGCATTTTTGCTTCCGCTGTTTACTTCTTTTGTCTATGTATGTATTTGGCCGGTCGGCCTCTCTTTTGTAATATCCATCTTTTATTTATCTTCTGGTTTGTTGTTTTGCTTCGGTTCTATGTGAATGAATGGAATTGATGCATGAACTTTGTAAAGAGGTGTGTATACTGCATTTCTGGGAAGTATACATGTCTCGAGTCTCGGATTATCTGATTTGTGATGCTAGGACCGAACGGATGGTTAAGCATTACAAGCCGGATAAACCGGGGTCTCACACTTAGCGATGGAGAAGTACTCCACGAAGCCGCGTATCTTTGATGGGCTCGACTATGCCTATTGGAAGAATCACATGCGTGTCTACCTTCAGAGTGAAGGACAAGCCATATGAGAGGTTGTTCGAGCTCTGCTCGTTTTGCCGGAGGTTGCTACGCCGGCTTCAGCAGTTCTCTTGGTTAACAACCATAAGGCAAAGAACCTCCTATATGCCGAACTTGGCAGACAGGAGTACAATAGGATCTGTCACCTTGAGACTGCGCACGAGATTTGGAGCAAACTCGAAACCTACCATGAGGGTTTCTCCCAAATCAAGCAAGTGCGTCAGACGGTCTTCAAGCGATAATATAACAAATTCGAGATGCGTCCTGGAGAGAGCATCGATGACGTCTTTACTCGCTTCAACAAGGTGCTCAACCAGTTGAGTGCGGTTGATATTGAGTATTCTCAATCTGAGAATGCCACCCACCTCTTGGCTGCAATCAACACCAAGGAATAGGAGATGAAGGCTACCGTCATTAAGGAGAATATCAATCTTTCTACTCTCACTTTGGAGTTGCTATATAGCAAGCTCAAGACTCATGAGATCAAGAGAGATGATCATCCCAAGAAGGAGAACATGGCTTTTGTAGCAGACCCTCTCCAGAAATCTTCTGATTGTTTTTCTGAGTCTTCTTCTGGATTTTCTCTTGCTTGTTTATCTGCTATCCATGAAGAGGAACTTGAGAGTATTCCTAAGGCTGAATTAGCCCTTCTAGCCAGAAAGTTCACACGGACCTATAACAATGTGAGAAACAAAAAGAGAGGTAACCCTGTGACTTGCTATGAGTGTGGAGAGCTCAACCATATTCGGGCAAATTTCCCCAAGCTAAAAGGGAAGGGCAAATACAAGGAGGTGAAGACGGCTTGGAGGAAGCCTCATGGGAACAAACCCAAGTTTGATGTTGCCAAGCTTATGAAGGCCGCTCACCGGGTTCTTGCCGCTTTTAGAGAGCAATCCATGAGCGATGTAGACTCCGAAAGGAAAGAGGACAAGGAGGAGGAGATACCTCAAGACAAGAAGAAAGTGAAGGCCAAGGACTTCACTGGCATGTGCTTCATGGCCGACTCGTCGACGTCGATGACATCAATGAGGTACCTCCATCCTATGACGTTCTATTTGCTAGATGTGATACCATGTATGAGCAACTGATTAGTCAGGATGAAGCTTTAGAGTTTACCATAGCTACCAATAAGGATTTAGAGTCACAAATTGATAATCTGAAATTAAAACTTGTGAATGCTAAGAGTCTTGATGTTGACGAATGTTCTTCCTGCCATGCTTTACATTCTGAACTCGCTAAATTACAAACTGCTCATGATGTTGCCTTACACCAACTTGAAAATACTAGAACTGAGCTAATTGAAGTTAAATCTGCTCCTTGTGAAAAATAATTAGAATCTAGCAAATTGGTTGCTTCGTAATGTTGATTCTAGACATTGCTCCTTCTGCATTGAACGTGAACATGAAGTAAAAGATATAGTAGAAGCAGTTAGAGCTAAGTATGCTAAGCTTAAGGATAGAATAGATTCTGCCTCTTGTATTTCATGTAAAACCCTTAAGCTTGAAGTTACTTTATATAAGAAGAGATATGCTAGAGCCATTAAGGGTAAACTTGTGAATTATGTCTTAATCTTGAAAAAGAAAATGCTTATCTCAAGGATACCTTAGAAAAATTATCTAAAGGTAAGAAACAGTTAAACATGATTCTTGACAAGTCTAAAATTCCTTATAAGAAACAAAGGTTAGGATACAACTGTGCCCAAGACAAGTCCAAGACAAATGTCACTCAAGTCTTGGAAAATGGCTTAGTTGAATTCAAAACCCAACCTGGAAAAACCCTTTTCAAATCTACAGGTTTTGGACAACCATCTGTTGAGTCAAAGGGTGCTTCTCCCAGTGGTATCAAGTACCATCGCACCTATTGCAAGAAAGAAAGGCATTTGGTTGAGTTTTGTTAGCGTAGGTTAAAAAAAGATAGGAAAAAGTTTGCTAGAAATTCATCTCATCAACCTAGAGCCGTCATGAGACATGGTCATCTTGAAAAGAATAAACCAGGTGTAGGATTTGTTTCACATGCTCGTTATCATCATGTTCCTAGATAGGATGCTTCTCATGTTCGTGTGATCATTGCTCGTGATAGAACTTCAAATAGAATCAATGATAGCACTTCTGCTTTGTATACTACTCGCAGATGTGTGTCTCAGTACTGGGTTCCCAAGTCATGCTTAACTAACCCCAGTATTGAGACACATCGTTCTTCTCTGCATTGATTTTCAGGATCACTGCATAATGGGAAAGAACACGTGGTTCGTCGACTCTGGGTGTTCACGCCACATGACCGGAGATTCAAGATGGTTCACCTCCTTCACGCGGGCGACGGGTGATGACTTCATCACCTTTGGAGATGATACACATGGGCGGATTGAAGGGACGGGATCGATCAGGGTGAACGACAAATTCATCCTGAAGGACGTCGCTCTTGTGGACAAGCTAAGGTACAACCTGTTTTTTGTCTCACAGCTTCTTAATGATAGCTATGAGACTAGATTTAAGAAAAATATATGTCTTGTGCTTGATTCTGCTGGTGAGCTCGTTTTTGGGATTTCTAGAGTTGGTCGAATCTTTGGAGCTGATTTCTCTGAATCTCTTGCTGGATCTCTCAAATGTTTACTCGCATCTTCTTCTGATTTCTGGCTTTGGCACCGACAGTTGGGGCACATTGGTTTTGATCATCTGACGCGAGTTAGCAACCTTGATCTCATGAGAGGTTTGCCCAAACTCAAAGCTGTCAAAGATGTCGTATGTGCGCCCTGTAGGCATGGCAACCAAGTTGCTACCTCACACCCATCAGTGACTATGGTCATGACTGGTAGACCAGGACAGTTGCTTCATATGGATAATGCAGGTCCTGCTAGGGTTCGGTCAGTCGGTGGCAAACGGTATATTCTTGTCATAGTCGATGATTTTTCAAGATACACTTGGGTGTTCTTTCTTGCTTCGAAGGATGAAACTTTTGGTCATTATCATGATCTTGTTCTTCATTTGGCTTCTGAACTTCCTGGTGCCTTGAGAGCGACCGCAATGACAATGGCACGGAGTTCAAGAATGTCTCGTTTGCCTCTTTCAGTGCTGAGTGTGGTGTTGAGCATCAGTTCTCTTCTCCACACGTCCCTCAACAAAATGGCGTGGTTGAAAAGAAGAACAGGGCCATAGTCGAGATGGCTAGGACGATGCTAGATGAGTATAGCACATCGATGAGGTTTTGGGCCGAAGCTATTGCTACAGCTTACCATATTGCAAATCGTGTCTTCTTGAGACCTTCCTTGGGCAAGACTCCTCATGAGCTTTGGTTTGGTAGAAAACACTCTGTTTCTCATTTTTGAGTTTTTGGAGCCAAGTGTTTCATTCTGAAGACAGGAAACCTAGATAAATTTGAATCAATGACTTTTGATGGTTTATTTCTGGGTTATCCTGCACACTCGAGAGGTTTTCGGGTCTTTAATGATGAAACTAAAATTATCCAGGATAAATGCAATATCACATTTGATGAGATTAGCCCTAGAGCAAGATCTGATGTTTCAGGTGATTCACAGGTGACAGAGACCATCTTTGTAGAGGAAGATGATGATGAAGTCGATGATGCTTTCCAACCTACTGCTAACGCTCCTATTCCAACACAAGAACCTGCTGCGACTACTTTACCTTCATTTGAGGCTCCTGCTGCATCTTCATCATCTGTAGTACCTGCGGAGGTCGAAGAAACGCTATCACCCCCGTGCGCTCCAATTCACATTCAGAGACATCACCCTCCGGATCAGATGATTGGTCAGTTTCATGAGCGAGTCACTCGCTCCAGGTATCATGATCCGAGTCTCTACTCCCATTCTGCTTTTGTTGCCTCTTTTGAACCCCGTGATATATCACATGTATTGTTTGATTTGAGCTGGGTTAATGCCATGCATGAGGAGTTAGAGAATTTTGAGAGGAACAAGGTCTGGAACCAGTAGAACCTCCTAGTAGTCATAATGTGATAGGACCCGTTGGGTGTTCAAAAATAAACAAAGTAAGGATGGTTTTGTGGTTAGAAATAAGGTTAGATTGGTAGCTCGGGGTTTAAGCCAAGTTGAGGGGTTAGACTTTGATGAAACATTTGCTCCTATTGCTAAATTAGATGCCATACGCATTCTACCTACTTTTGTTGCATCTAAGGGTTTTATCCTGCATCAGATGGATGTCAAGAGTGCTTTTCTGAATGGTTACATAGAGGAGGAAATGTGTGTTAGGCAACCCCCGGGCTTTGAGAATCCCAAGTATCCACATCATGTTTTCAAGCTATCCAAAGCCATGTATGGTCTTAAGCAAGCCTCTAGAGCCTGGTATGATAGACTTAAGACCTTCTTGCTTATGAATAATTTTGAGATGGGTAAGGTGGATAAGACTCTTTTCATTCTTAGGCATGGCAATGACTTTCTGCTTATTCATATTTATGTAGATGATATTATCTTCGGTGGCTCTTCTCATGCTCTTGTTTCCGGTATTTCTAAAACCATGTCCAAGGAATTTGAGATGAGTATGATGGGAGAGCTCAACTACTTTCTGGGACTTCAAATCAAGCAATACAAGGGATCTTCATCCATTAGACGAAGTACACTAAGGACCTGCTCAAGCGTTTCGAGATGGGTGACTGCAAGCCGATCACTACTCCTGGGCGACTTCGACTTCTTTTGATCCACATGAGGAAGGAGAATTCGTGGATCAACGCGAGTACCGCAGTATGATCGGCTCCCTTCTGTACCTGACGGCCTCAAGATCGGACATCCACTTCGCGGTCTGCCTCTGTGCGAGGTTTCAAGCGTCTCCGAGGACTTCACATCGCCAAGCCGTCAAGCGCATCTTCAGATACCTCCACTCTACCCTCCAGTATGCCATTTGGTATTCCAGCTCTTCTTTCTTGTCCATTTGGAGGTTTTCTTATTCTGATTTTGCAGGCTGTCGGCTAGATAGGAAGAGTACCTCAGGCACTTGTCACTTCTTAGGCACTTCTCTTGTCTCTTGGTCTTCTAGGAAGCAGTTTTCTGTTGCACAATCCATTACAGAAGCTGAGTATGTAGCTACTGCTAGTTGCTGTAGTCAGATTTTATGGATGGTGTCCACTCTTAAGGACTATGGGTTATCTTTTGCTAGTGTCCCTCTTCTTTGTGATAACACTTCTGCCATTAATATTGCTAAAACCATGTGCAATACTCTAGGACCAAGCACATAGACATTCGTTATCACTTCTTAGAGACCATGTAGAGAATGGTGATATTGTGCTACATTTTGTGGAGTCCGATGCTCAGTTAGCAGATATCCTCATCAAGCCTTTAGACCCTACTAGGTTTGCCACCTTGAGAAGTGAGTTAGAGGTAATTTACCCTTATTGGTTGATTTGAGGGGGAGTTGGTTCTTTTCTGAGCTTCCCTTGTTCATCTGATCTTTCCTTGTTCTTTTCTGAACTTGTTGATCTTTTTGATCTTTTTAGGCCTTTAGGTTTTTCTTGCATCTCATTGTATTATATTGCATTCATATGAAAATCACAAAAAGATGCATTGTAATATAAACTTTACTGCTTATCTTTTAAATTGATGAAGTTTTGCTTATTACCCTCTTAAGCTTTAGTATTTCAATTTTTGCTCAATATCATGTCTAGTTCTTTGACTTGCTAGAATTATCATGCTTTCACATGTGTAGCTAAGACTTTGCTAAATGAGCTAGAACTTTAAGACAACTTGAACTAAAAATTATAATTTGTGGATCTTTTAGCTAAGTTGCACAATTAGTGATCCTTTTGTGACATTGGCCCTGTCAAAATTACTTTGTTAGCTCTTGAATTTAGGATTGAATATCTCTTGAGCTTTCTGTTCTTTTGTGAATCAAAAAGGGCTCTTATGCAAACTACAAAATCGAATTTCAAGATTCTCATGTGATTAAAATTTGTGTCAAACTATTCTCACAAGACTGCTTGTCAAAGACATGAACTTGGAGATAGTTTGATGATCCAGACAATCTCATGGGGACTGCTTGTCAAAATTGACATGAACCTTAAGATTTGTCGCCTTTGCTAAAGCTTAGAAAGAGTTTGTGGATGGCTCCTAGTCCAAGATCTTCTTCACTAAGATAAGCTATTAATTGACTTGGTTGAAGCTTAGGAAAAGTTTGTGGATGGCTCCTAATCCAGGATCTTCTTCACTGAGATAGAGCATTAATCAACATCAATATTCATTGCAAATAAAAATTGATGTAAAAATAGGTGTTTGAGGTCATTTAAGCAAAATGATTCCTTTTAGGATTTTTTGTCTCTCAGATGGTCGTTGTTAGCTTCTCGATCTCACATTGACATTCTGACATGGCCATGATCTTTAGGATCTCTGTTGATGAACTTGCTAGTTTTGAAGCTTTGCTTAAATTGTTACAATTCATCATTTTTACTTTGAGCCTTCTAGCTTAGCATTGATATATATGTCTTAACATGATCTTGCTAGCGCTTTCAAGCTTGATATGTATTGTGTAATTATAGAAATGCTAGCTTGTTCTTTTGAGTAATCTTCAAAGCTTCTTGTACTAAAATATGCACACACAAAATTAAAAAAATGAAGCCACTCCATTGCATTTCATGCATGCTCTTTCTGATGTTTCTTCCTTATTTCTGCATTTTTTATCTCTGGATGAGAGGAAGACGTGATTCCTTGATGACCCCATCGTCAAAGGGGGAGAAGAAGTAGCAAAACTGTTAAAAGGGGGAGCTATTTGGAGAAAATAGAGAAAATAAAATTTTCTTAAAAAATGATGATCAAAGTTAGGGGGAGCTTTTAATTTTCATTCTTATGATCTTATTGCCATTTCTGAACTTGAATTGCAATTCTTGGAACCTCACAATGATCAAAGGTTGATTTGAACTATTATTCTTTCATATGGACCTTCAGTGAGATTTTTACCTCTTCTTTGGAAATTGAAGCTTTCTCGCTTTCTTTTACCTTATCTCGCTTGTCTATACTAATCTGAAGCCAACTTGGTCATTTCCATTGCTTTCTCGTGCTCTTGGACCAAGTTGTGCCTTTGTGCGAAAACGTCGAGCATTTTCATTCTCAAACCTTAAACTTATATTTTTTTGAAAATTGCCAATGTGCTCATCAAGGGGGAGATTGTGGATATCATGGGGATATACTCATGATCTTAGGATGATGTTACAATTGGCAATGACATTGAAGGTTTGTCGAATCACGCGTTTTCGGTAGGTTTTCGAGTGCTATCAGATCTTGGGCGGTCTGACCGGCCAAGGCGGCGGTCAAACCGGCCAGTGGTGGTCAGACCGACCACCCCTGGCGGTCAGATCGGTCAGGGGAGTCCGACCGGCCATAGGCGGCGGTCGGACCGGCCAGTATATGATTGGTGGAGTTTGGAGTTGGGCCAAAAATAGAGGACGTAGGCAAGAGAGGAGATTCTCATACACTTGGTTTCATAATTTTTGGAGCTTCCAGTCAAAAGATCTATTTGTTTGAAATTTTCAGAGAGGTTTCGGATTTCAAGGGTCGAAAATTGGCTAAGTCCCTTGCTGGGCGGTCAAACCGGCCAGGGGGCGGTCAGACCGGCCCATGGGTGGCGGTCTGACCGGTTTTCACTTGTTCGTTGCCAAGTTTGTTGATTAAGTCAAGTTCATGAGTTTCAGTGCTTATATGTTGCATGATGGGTGTTTTGACTAACGTCGGTCAAGTTGCGAAAAATTTATTCCCGAAATCGATTTCTTGGTCTATTGTTGTGTAGGTTGCTTGGAGATCAACGACGGTCAACGGCGAGGATGATCGAGACAAGGCTTGGAGAGCTGAGGTTCAGAACGATCAATGATACCGGATGAAGTCTATGGATTCAAGCATGACGCAAAATGGACAAGGATGACCAAATGGGAAGTTCGGTGCAACGGGTTGCATCAAGCGGCGTGGGGGTCGGTGCAAGTGTCATGGTGGTTTCGGTGGGAGCCAGATGGGTGAGACTTGCCGACATGATGAGAGCTGTTGATCAACCTACACGTGGTGAAACATGGGATTACTTCATGAAGATTGAACTCGGTCTCTCGAGAAGTATCGAAATGGGGTATTTTGGTAATATCACTAAAATACCGTCTTGATTGCTTTTGGCTAAACCGCGGCGCAAGACGAGGCAAGGAGAAGCGGTTTAGGTCAAGAGAAGATGAAGACGGCGCTTTAAAATACGTGCGTGAGTTAAACCCGTTTGTGTGTGAGCTTAACGGGTGCCCAATAGAAAACTCTTCTAGAAGGTTAGCCTCCGTTTGTAGCACCTCCTTGATCCTTTTGCTTATTTTGAAACCCTAGTTTGCTTGTGAGATTAGGGAGTGGAGAGGTTAGGATTCTTGAGAGGAGATTGATTGTGTGCTCATGTATTGAGTTTTGTCCTCCCAGATGGAGTGGCTATAAACCAGCAACAATCACAAATCAATCTATGCAAGTTCTCTTGAGATTAGTCACTTTTCGTTCTTGCTCTCTATTTTGTGATTTTTGAGTTTTCTTTGATTCTCAAGTTTTCTTTTGGTTTCTGCCCCTAATCTTGCTTGTTGTGACATGTGGGAACTCATCTAGGATCATCTTGATTATCTCTAACCCACGAGCAAATTTTAGAATCTAGTTTTCATTTTAACTCGATTTTGAACCATTCTTCACTCAAACGGAAAAAGGTCAGAACTTTGCCAATAATCTTCACGATCTGTGATTGGAATAGGTTCCTGATATACTAGAGAAAGTGTGCTCCAGGTTTCATCGAGTTTGGAGTTGTAGATCAAATGTTAAACCTATTTGTAACTTCGTTTTCGGGCTGATTTTACTGTTCATCAGGCTAGAGGTCAGACCGCTCAAGGTGACCGATCAGACCGCCATTGATATAGAGGTCAGACCGCCCAACACTTGAAAATCAAGCTTTTGTTGATTTTAGTTGTTTTACTTCGTGGTTTCGATTGGATTCAATACAAGACTTCTGCTGTGCTTGTATATTGATATTCATAGCTCTCATAGCTAACGGAGTGAAATACGTGTTGAATCCGATCTTGGTGAAAAAGAGATCGTGCTCCTATTCACCCCACCCCCTCTAGTAGCCGTTTCGGTCCAACACCTCTCCACTTTCCTCTCCCTAAACACAAACTAGGGTTTCTTTAATACAAAGGTTGGGATGTACACAACCAGCACTCTCCCCTATTTTGTGCCATGGCACCTGCACCGACCCCCGCGCCGCTTGATGCAACACGTCATACCGAACTTCATGTTCAGTCATCCTTATCCATTTTGTTCTATGCTTGAGTTCACCTGGCATCCTCGATCGTTCTGAACCTCAGCTCTCCAAACCTAGTCCTGATCATCCTGACCGTTGACCGTCGTTGACCTTCAAGCCTCCTGCACAACAATAGACCAAGAAATCGATTCTGGGAATAAGTTCTTCGCAACTTGACCCACGTTAGTCAAAACATGCATCATGCAATACATATGCACTGAAACGCATGAACTTGACCTAACTTACAATCATCGCCACCAAGATGACCGGCGAACAAGTCAAAACCGGTCATACCGCCACCTATGGCCAGTCGAACCGCCCCTTTGCCAGTCTGATCGCCCAGCAAAGGGACTTAGCCAAATTTCCTCCCTGGAAATCCATAATCTCTCTGGAAACTTCAAATGAATAGAACTTTTGACTCGAAGCTCCATAAATTATGAGACCAAGTGTAGGAGGAACCCCTCTCTTTCCTACTCCCTCTCTTTTTGGTCCGATCCAAAATTCAACAAAACCTTTATGGCCGGTCAGACCGCCGTCTCCAGGCCGGTCTGACCGCCAGCCTCTTGGCTAAAACCCAGGCCAGTCAAACCGCCAGAGATAGCCGGTCAGACCGCCACAAAGGCCAGTCTGACCGCCTACTGCCTAACAGGAACTGAACTTTGCCGAAAACATGTGTTTTGACAAACCCTCAGTACCATTGATATCCACACTCTCACCAAGAAAAAGCTTGGAGTACGGTGTTCGTCGACTAGTCATGATATAACTAACTAAATATATGAAAATTAAGTATTTTATAGTTTACCATTGGATCGATGTTGCGTGCTCATGTATTGATGGTTTGTTTTGGTGGCATCTTAGATGTTTTGCTTTTAATGTCTTCATTCGAGGTTGCAGTGAGGCCTCATTTGGTTGTGAATAGCGACACACGAGGATGACGAAGCAGGCGAAGCTTGCCGGCAGAACCGCGAGTATGCGGCACAGAATAAGCATAGCGGCGAAGGCGCAATGTGAGCTATAGCGGAGCTCGGCCAGATGTGGCGGAACAAGGACACACTGTAGACAAAGGGCAGCGCGTTCCAGGGTGGAGCTCGTTCGGGGCATCAGGGGCTCGATGTAGTAGGGTAATATGATCATTGTGATCCGTAGTAAAGCATGTGCATTCAGCTAGTGCTTTTAAAAGACAATTCGGTTGCTTATATATGCAATGACGTCTTGAGTGTAACATTATGAGATCAATAGCAACCAAAACTAGCATAGTCGCAAGTCTCATGTAGCTAGAGCTTCTTTACGGTCATTTTTAATTTGTTTGACGCCGATTGCATACAGCTACAGAAGGATGAAAGCATAGTTTACTTTAACCCGGCCATCTTGTGACAACTTCAGGACCCCCACCATGTGGGGGAGATTGGCAACATGACATTACCTTCTCCATTTAAGTTTGTCTTAACTGACTGGAATCATAAGCCAAACAGCTAAATAGTACCTCCTTTAATTTCCAGCAGCGTGCAACACGGTCGACATCAAATATCCAGTCGGTGCGATGTAGAAGCCACTGCTGATCTTCCCCTAAAAAAAAGCCACTGCTGATCTTCAGCATCTGTCTTGACAGCAATCTTAGTCTAAAACTGTAGATTTTGACTGTTGGTTTAACATAATGTTCAGCTTACCTAGTAGTAGCTGTGCCCATGCCTCTATTTGCATTAGTAGCTGTTGCCCATGCCTCTATTTGCATTCAATGGTATCTAGTATGCCTAGGAGGCTATGAGCTCATCTCCGATTGGTGGTTTTTGTGGCAATAACGAACCGATCGGTCGTTAGCCGTAGCGGTCAGGAACAAAATGTATCTTGTGTTCCAGCCAGCAGACAGGGATGGAGGAGCCAGCACATCATGTGTGCAAATCCAATCCGTCAACGAATACGGTCGTGTCAATATAGCAATGTCCGACTCTGATAGCAAAACGATGACATGTCGCGATTGAGTGGTAGAACTGCATCCACTTGATTGCTCTCCATCATGAAGGGAGCATTTGACTTCCTTTTTCTTTTTTTCCTTGCTACTGAGAGTGTTCATCCTTTTTTTCCTCCTGGGAGAGAGAGAGAGATGTGATTTATCATCCGTCATGGTCTTTCCTTTCGTTTTAACTGCTCCTTTCTTTGCCAACTCCATTGCGTGTAGCTTGTGTCATGCTCACAGGGTGCTGAACTTCGCGGGCTGGTGCTCCTAATTGAAGTGTAGCACCTGTTCGATAGGGAATTTGGTTGTCATAGTCCTGCAAACAGAGATCGGAAGGGACACGGCAACACGGAACTAGGTTTTCTCCATTAACAAAATGAACATTTTGACTGTATATGATAAGTTATTATTATTTTTATACAATTAATTAAGACCATGAGATAGTTCAGTCTTCAATGGTTATGACTACTTGCTAGTAGTTTGAAACAAAGCTCATAGGTCTACCTTAAAAAGGTTCTCCACAGAACAAGAAGCTAACTGTAAAACCTGTACTTATATAACTCAATATTTTTTTAAAAAAAAAAATCAAGCTAGTAGTTTTTTATCCAAAGATGATGTGCCATATCATAAAACAAATGCACCAGTCAACTTCCCCTAGTTATCAATCATATAGGAATTTAGGAATAACTTACATATATATGCATTACAGTTTTTTTTTCTCTTTGAGTTGATAGCGTTTGCCCTTGAAAGACTGAAAGGCCCTGATCAGTGAAGGCACAATAATAGGCTGGCTTCATTTGGTACTATGCTCTGGTGTTTTTTATGTGTGCTGGTGTTGCTAGGTGAGGGATAGGTGTTGGTGCCAGTGATTCTTCTCTTTTGTGTTTTCACTCCCGGGCTGTTGTATTATCTTTTTCTTGAAATAAATGGTAGAACTCATGTTTTTTGTTTCAAAAAAAATTAGTAATATGCTAACTAGGGATTAAGGTTCTACTCAGGGAAACATAAATCCTCCATGTAACCAGAACCAATCAATACAGGGAAAGGCCCTGGAACTTAGCAGCAGATATTTCGCTCATATTGAGCAGACAGCAATTGTCAGGGTGCGTGGTTGCTGCTTTAGCAATGCCGCGGGCGACATGTCTCTCTCTCCACGAAAAGACTTCGGAATCTCTTTGTCTAGGAAAAGATTTGAGAGGAGGGGGGAATAAAGAGAAGGACATTCATCTCCCCATACTTATCAGTAGTACTGTAGTACAAAGTCTTTGGGCAAATGGCGAGAAAAATGGAAATAATGAGTGATCGAGATCCTAATCCATATCACACGCACAATCATAGTGTCTGTAGGCCCCTGCAGGTGAGGCTGGGATAAGTTTGTGCTCATCACCGGAAGAAAAGAATATAACAACTCAACGAAAAGAAAATTGCAAGAATGTCATCCAAACTCATGGTTTTGAAAGAAAAAAAACTAACCTGTCATGTCCCATGGTAGAAAGTAGAAACTGGTCAATGAAACATTTGGAACGCGGACATGTCGTAAGATCTTTACAGGAATTATACTATTTTTTAATAAAATTATTGTGAAATTTATGTATTCAAAACTGGTTGTGATGCCTAGCATGTACAGTGATAATTGTATATTTGAAGACTATTTTAAGGCTAGTTCTTACTTTGTAGCATGTTCCTTTAGAACGTAGTAATAGTTTTCTCGCTAGTTCGCAAGCAGACAAACGGCTACTTCTGCAATTTCCCCTTTTCTTTGTGCTAGTAGTGAAGAAAAACATCACGGGGGGTAAAAATGCAGAATGGCGAGCATGCTCCGTTGCTCGCTCGACACGTAAGCAGGGCCCCCCCTCGTTTTCCCGCACGTGCCGCGGATCAAACATCCTTATCCGCACGGTACTGCGACACTGTCCAACTGACACCCGTAGAGTTTGTAGCATAGCCAAATCCGATGCCCACCGCACCGAATCATACCTCCGATCGAAGCCCCCTCCCGAAGTTGACCCGTGAGCCCGGCGTCGAGCTAGCAGCCGCGAGGGCAGCTGCCTGCGCTGCATGGGCCTCGGCGGGGGAGGGAGCGGCACGGGCCCCGGCGGTGCCGCCCTTCTCCGCCCTGACGGGTGAGCTGATTGGCCGTCGGGCTTTTTCTTTTTCATGCTTGCAGGTGGTGCTATGTCCGCGTACTTGCTGACTGGAACTTTACTGACTGACGGTACCGCGGTCGGCTTTGATTCGATCGTCCTTTCAGCACGAGGATCACGTTAATTATCACGGACAGGCTAGGAATTATGCAACAGGAAGCTTCCTGTCGAGGAGCGTAAGAATGTCGCGCGTGGTATTTTGTAAGTTATACGAGTGTCCATCTAAATTGTTTGTTGACTATGTTAATTAGTTTTGGAGGTCCACGTGCCTCCCTTTGCAGGAATGTTTGGTATCTCTAGGCCCGATTATTTATTTGCCCACGTATTACCAGATTGTATGGTTAGGAAATCCATCGTGCATGGTTTCTTAAGCATAGACTCTTACTACGGTCTTACTCGATGCAGGTGTTTCCTACGAAATTCCGATGGGATTATTGTGCTCCAAATGGGCCTTAAAACGATTACTAGCTCGTTCTCAAACTCACACGAGCGCGTGTGCACTGGACGTCACTACTATAAAATAAGTCATAGAAGACGCCTCGTGATAAAATAATCACAGACGGTTACGCCTCGTGATAAAATAATCACAGACGGTTCCAAGACAAACCGTCTGTGATATGAACCTATCACAGACGGTTTGTAAATACAACCGTCTATGAAGTATCACAGACGGTTCTGACCACGAACCGTCAGTGATGACATAGAGTATCACAGACGGTTCTTACGCAGAACCGTCTGTGAAGTATCACAGACGATTCTTATTATCAACCGTCTGTGATATATACCTATCACAGACGGTTTGTAATATGAATCGTCTGTGATATGCTAACATTATATAATACCTGGTCCCGACAGAACCCTGCCCATTCCCATTTGAGCCGCCACCCTGCTGCCTCCTCCCCCATTGCTCCACCCCTGCTGCCTCTTCAACTGTGCCAACTTGGAGAGGAGAAGGAAGAGAAGAAAGGAGCAGGGAGGAAAAGGAAGGAAGGAGAGGAGAAAGAAAGTGAGGAGATCTCGCAGGATATTCGTCGTGAGCTCTGAGGGTAACGATATGTACATAACCCTTTATATTTGCTCTAGGTTAATCACTAATAAATTTTAGTATGTTTAGTTAATAGTTAGAGTACTTGCAGTTTATTAATATAATTTAATACTAATTTGTTACGTGTGTAGTGTACATGGACTGAAATTGGATGTACATTGAGAACCGTGTGATTGAAGAGTACATTAATGACGTGTTTTCTTTTAGAAGAGCCGCCGAGCAGGATATATTGAAGAAGGGGATAAAATTTATATATTATCTATGCATTGATTGCAGTAATCTGAAAATGTTTAACAACTCGGCGCAGATCAAAGCTTACTTGATTCGAATGGGTTTAAAAAAGGGTATATATATTGGACCAGTCATAGTGAAGAGCAGATCATACAGGAAGTTAATAATGACGACATCGCCAAGGAAGTCAATAATATGTCGGATGTGGACTGTGCTTTTGATGAGGATAGGAAGAAGGATCTACTATCTACGGCTCTGGGAAACAAGGAGCACTCAGGTCGCACGCGAGGCGTTGGACTTTACGTACCTTGGAGGGATGGATTACGACACGACTCCGACACATACAGGAGTAGGAAGAGATCCAAGGATGAGCACGACACCCGGTTGGAACAAGTGCTTACTGAAAAATTTCAAGGACAGATAACAAGATTGCATGATCAAATAAAACAACTCCTGAACTAGTCGCAAGCCGCCCCCGTTTTTTTGGGAGTCAGTCCTCCTCAACATTGGAGCAGCGTCGCGTCCACACATAATTCTGAACATGACGACGTCTAATTACCCATCGACGACATCAAGGTAATGTACATTTCTGGAATGCTCCAAAGATAGACCTATAGGATGTCTTAGCTAATTGTGTATCGTTTTGTAGGAGCCAACGCCCTGCAAGCTCCAAGTGAGGATGGTGGAGTCCATTCCTATTGAGGCTGGGCGGGGAATGGTCTATCCATACCAGGAAGGGGCAGTACAGCACGGTGCCTAGCTGGTGCAGGGTTACGCCAGGGTCCAGGTGGACATGGTACATGAAAATTTCATAGTCATCCCGCTGGAGATTCGCCCGAACGAAGACATCAGAACACTAGGGGATGCCATGCACACTTTTATCCAGTAGCCCAAGAAGGACATCACCATGAACCCTGCAATGCCGCAATCTCGACACAATCATGCCTCTCCATCAGGACCCTCGATGACTCCACCTCATCCTTCACTTCAGAAGGCCGCCTCATCAGTTCCCGTGGAGAACACGCCGAAGGAATGAGAAAAACGTGTCACCGTATCGGTTCCTGAGTCGTTTCATGAGAAGACGTGCCACAGGCAACTTAAGACCAAATCAAAATCGAAGAACATTAAAGCACCTCCCAAGCCCGAGAAATACTCCCTCGGAAGTCCATTGGCCCCCGACACAGTGCTAGCACGCGCTGGAGTAGCTTGTCAATCTTTACATGTCTGGTACATGTAAAAGAACCAACATGAGGAGTGCGATACTGGAATAACCATCAAATACACGAAGGAGTATTTCTTCTATGAGCTAGGCTACTTCGTCGTGGGTTTCGACAACTTATTCGACCTATTCAACATCACTGCCCTCGACGCCTCACTTCTACGATGTTGGACACTGTAAGTGTGTACAATCAAGTTCTACACTCACGTAATACCGATAAATATCATAACTCATTGCTTATGTATAGATACATGATAAAACATGTCCATCGACGGAACGAACCGGTGGGTTTTCTTAACCCACACGTCATCTCTAAGCAAACCATCAACGAAGACGCATCCTACGTGTCGTACAACCAGAAGTAAGTGCTTCACTACTTGCTATACAAATTTTATTTGTACTTTATACGTAGCACGAACTTTGGTTTATGACTATAGCGACATACATGAGTAGATTCCACTGGATCTTATTAGTCATTATAACAAAAAGTAACAAGGTAATATACATTGATTCCCTACTAAACAAAAAACCACGACTTCACCCTTCCGAAAGAAATACTCGACATGTATGCTCATTTCCTCAATACATAACTATATTGTAGTCTTCCTTCTTTTAAAATGGCCGATGATAACTTTTTGGAATCATGCAGATCATTCATCAACTATGTTACACAAGGAGGGCTATACAAAGGATCTAGCGCCACACTACAACACAGAACGTGATTTTCAGTACGCGCTACAACAAAATAATGCTATATCATACTTCGTAATAATACTTCTCGAACTGACTGTACCTACATATGTAATTCTATTTTTGCAGTGCCGCCAGCAAAAACAAGATCACCTATGTGAATTCTATGTTTGCCATCATATGCGGCAATTGGTTAGTGCTAAGATGAAGGATCCTGATGTTTGTCAATCTCATAATAATTATTTTCTAAATATAAATTTAAAAATATATATACTTGCTACTTTACGCATGCTAGTGACAGGACATGACCATAGATTTAGATGCACTCGTTATGAAAGAGGTCTTGGAGGTTTGAGGGACGCTCTGCGCCTTCATCAAGATGGAGATCGTTAACGCCAACGGAGAGTTTCACTCCGTCGATACCACTGAATGACCTTAAAAATATTGATTCAATTGTAATTGATCATTTTGAGTACTTGTAATTCAAATGTAAATCTAGCGACAATATATACTTGAACATAATCTTTTGTAATTGATTTTGAGTTTTAAATGATCACTTTGAGTTGTGTCAACAATTGATTCATCTGTGTGATATATCTGATTTCTGCTAGCTTGCTAGTTTTCATAGGGTATGGCTAGCAATTCATGAGGCTAGCCGAAAATAAATAATAATAATTAGTTATAAATGAACTATCACAGACGATTTCAACCAACAACCGCCTGTGATACGCATATATCACAGACGGCTCTATTTACAAACAGTTTGTGATATCTGACATATCATAAACTGTTTGTAAATAGAACCTTCTGTAATACACTACATATCACAGACGGTTCTTGGTTGAAACCATCTGTGATAGTGTCCTTTCACAGCCGATTTCAACTAAAAATCGTCTGTATTGAGCCTTATCACAAAAATCGTCTGTGATAATCAACTGTTATCACAGACATAAAAATTCAGACGGTTCAAAAACCATCTGTAATGTACTTTTCTGTAGTAGTGCGTGACGGCGGCACGGTCGACCTATCGGTAATGGATAAGATAATGGCTAATATGACAAATTGGTAGTTCATTAGGAGCTGAAAGCCACTTAATTAGCACTAAACACTCTGGTTGTTATTACACAATTGATCAACACATACATACACACAATTAGCTACTTTGAAGGGGAGTAGAGGAAATTTAGACCATGATTATTAATATTTAGTCTAGCAACCATCACTCTTTCGTCTTGCAACTATCACACTAGCACCTTTTAATATAGGAATCCTTTTACATGGCTACTCAAGCAAACGCTCCGCCGTGGCTCTGGCCATGCATACGGGGAACTAGGTTCCAGTTTTTTTTTTTAATTTTATTTTAATTTTAATTTATTTTGAAGTTAATCTCTGCAAATTTTAGTTTTTGATATCTTTGGTCACGTCAACTCCGTAGCGTGACAAAACAACACTGTCACGTCAGCCCATATCTAGGCAAACTCTTGTGACAGTGTTGTTTGGTCACACCACTACCAGTGGTATGACAAAAAATGCTATTTTAGCGGACTTATCCTGTAGCGTGATAATGTTGTTTTGTCACGCCACGGATGATGGCATAACAAAAGAAGTCATAATTAAAAATAAAGTTCGTGAGGAGTTAACATTAAAATAAAATTTTAAAAAGAGTTAATTAATAATAATAATAAGTTCACTAGGTTCATGTAACAAATGTTTCTTTTCCTGTTACGGTACACCAAAATTTTCAAACCAAAAAAGAAGTCAATGTTCACTTCTCAAATGTACATCTCTGTTAAACTCTTGCAACTTAGAAGAAGTGTAAGCAGACCGACCTATCCTGGGCTATAAACCGGATGGATGAGCTAATTCGTCTGAACCTAATCATAGAAAATAGAGAATAACGTCAAGCATACCCTAAATTCATTGAGCCCGTGCCGGCGTAGCCCGAGCCCCAATCTACTTCAACGCCCAGCCCCAGGTCAAGGCAACAAATTCGTTTGAAAAGAATGCCACTAAGCAAAAGGAGAACTAGAACAACTAAAGGGGCAACAGAAAGGAAAATAAAGAGAGAATGTGCATAAAGGTTAAAGCAAGCAAGAGGTCAAAACCAACCATAAAATAGGGGTACAAATCCTGTCACGTACGTACGTTGGCTGTTGCACAGTTGCACTGCACGTACACCTCTGCGTACAAATTTTTAACAGTTAAACGTTTGATATCCTGTATAAAACGGTGTGCGCTGAGAATGCCACAAGGCAACCGCACACGCACACACTCGGACGTACACGTAAAGCACACATCGGGCGCACGCGCGCGAAAAGAGCGAGAGAAAAACCCACACAATTCTTCGCCATGGGCGCGGATGCAACCACGTTGCACGTCGCGGTTCACGCCCTGGCGAGCTCCCTGCAGCCGCAGGTGGCCGCCGTCTTCTTCGCCTCGGCCGCGTGCACGGTGGTCCTCGCCGTCCTCCTGGCCTCGCTGCGGCTGCGGCCGCCGTGGTGGTGCGCGTGCGCGGTGTGCGAGGCGTACGTGACGGCGTCGTGGGCGGGCGAGTTCGACAATCTCTGCGACTGGTACGCGCACCTGCTGCGCCGCTCGCCGGGGCGGACTGTGCACGTGCACGTGCTCGGCAACGTGCTCACCGCCAACCCGGCCACCGTCGACCACATGCTGCGCGGCCGCTTCGACAACTACCCCAAGGGTGCTCCCTTCTCCGCCATCCTCGCCGACTTCCTCGGCCGCGGCATATTCAACGTCGACGGCGACGCCTGGCTCTTCCAGCGCAAGCTCGCCGTAGCTGAGCTCGCCTTTCCCGCGCTTCGCGTCTTCGCGGCCAACGTCGTGGCCTCCGAGCTGCGGTGCCGCCTCATTCCTCTGCTCCACTCTGCTTCAAGCGACGTCAGTGAGAAGCTGCTCGACCTGCAGGACGTGTTCCGACGCTTCGCTTTCGACTGCATATGCAAGATCTCGTTTGGCCTCGACCCCGGCTGCCTCGAGTTGTCGCTGCCGATGTCGGCGTTCGCGGACGCGTTCGACACGGCGTCGATGCTCTCTGCACGGCGCGCGACGGCACCCATGCATGTGTTCTGGAAGCTGAAGCGGTTACTGAACGTCGGGGAGGAGCGGGAGCTCCGCGACGCGATCCGCCTCGTCGACGCTCTTGCCGCCGAGGTCATCTGGCAGCGCCGCAAGCTCGGCGCCGCCACCTCGGGCGACGACCTCTTGTCGCGCTTCATGGGTTCCATCAGCGACGACAAGTACCTCCGCGACATCGTCGTGAGCTTCATGCTAGCAGGACGCGACACTGTCGCCTCGGCTCTCACCGCCTTCTTCTTGCTCCTCTCTGACCACCCTGAGGTCGCTGCCACAATCCGGGACGAAGTCTTTCGCGTCGCCGGAGGCAGGGACGACCGCCCCACGGCCGTCACCTCCGACAAGCTCAAGGACATGCACTACGTGCACGCGGCGCTGTACGAGTGCATGCGGCTGTTCCCGCCGGTGCAGTTCGATTCCAAGTTCGCCGCCGGCGAGGACACGCTCCCGGACGGCACGTTCGTCGCAAAGGGCACCCGGGTGACCTACCACGCGTACGCCATGGGCCGGATGGAGTCCGTCTGGGGCCCCGACTGCGCTGAGTTCCGGCCGGAGCGGTGGCTCCGCAACGGGCGGTTCCTGCCGGAGAGCCCGTACCGCTACCCGATCTTCCAAGGCGGCGTGCGCGTCTGCGTCGGCAAGGAGCTCGCCCTCATGGAGATGAAGGCCGTCATCGCTGCCGTCGTCCAGAGCTTCGACATCGAGGCGGTGGGCCGGAGCTCGCACCGGCCCAAGTTCGCGCCCGGGCTCACCGCCACGTTCGCCGGGGGCGTGCCGGTCAGAGTGCGCCGGCGAGCGCGTGTGAGCGGGCACTGCCCGCCAAAGTTAACTTAATCAAATGTCGCGTCACCACGCGCGATCTATTCGTTTTCTTTTTTGCTTTGAAACCGAACATTAGATCATGCACATGCAAAGTTGCGGTAATCTATTGAGTTACTCGATCGAGACCAGCTAGTCACTTTGGTGAGTGCGCTGGTTCTTACCCTCCACTGGAGATTCCTCCGATAGATCATAATTGAGCGCATTAGGCTAAACAACCTTCCTTCTCCGCTTGGATAAAGGGAGTAAGTAGCCTGGTCACTAAAGCCTGTGCATGTCAGCATGTGTGTGTGTGTGTGTGTGTGAATGTATGCTGTCATTCTTTCCAACTTCAAAGCATAATTCGTACCTCCGACGCCATTCTTGAAAATTAAAAATGCAGATTCAAAGTTACAGAGAATGCACACCTAAATGTTCTTCCGCGTGACCTTTTTTTATATATGGACGACATCAATTATTGCAAGGTGGTCGGCCATTGAATTAGAGAAAATGTAACTTGTTCTATACCATCAAAATCTGACTAGTGGCTAGTATATAGTATTTGACGACTGAAGAGCATGCATGCTCATTAAGCAGGGCTTTCCATGCGTGTCAGCATGTAAACAGAGGCTTGTGTAAGTTGATAACTCTTTTCGATACAAGGAGAGTACGATCTTGCGATACAGAACGAGTTCCGTCAACATACAGGAGAATACGATGCTAGTGGCACCTGCTTTCGTAGGAACACCAGTAATCGCCATCGCCAAACAGATGATAGATAATCTTTTTCCACGCAAATTGTAAAGAAAGTCTGCTCTGGATTCCGTTGAAATCTAATCATATAGTATGGGATAACTCATGAACATGCTTTTTAAGCAGAGATGCATGTTCTGAGTATAGAAACGGGTTTGTTCTAAATTCCGGCGAGATTAATTGCTGGGGGTGGGGGGTCGGAACACGATCACTGGGAGGGGAACAATGCACATGTGCTCGGGGGCTCGTGGGACTGCCACTGTTGAAACTTGGACCCTACCTTTCAAGTACCTTGTACGAGAGCATTCTTCTGAACTCTTGGTAAATAATAGCTGCCATGATATGGCCATGTGCTGCAATTGTTTATCAATTAGTTTATCCCCCACAGTTTCGTTTTCATATAGGTGAGGCGGAGAGCACGTTTTCTTTAGTAGGGAAAGCTACGAAGAGAAGGGGGCAAAAAAAACATTATTCATCCTAGTGTTTGGTACCAATAAGCCTGCTAATGGTCTAGCACCCAACTCATTTCTAACCAAAACCACAACAGCAAGATGCACTATCCCAAACCAACTCGATCCATTAATCATCCATCGGGACTCAAACCAATACAACGCGTTTCCCTACTATAGGCTCAACCCACTTTCTCAGCCCGTGTCCAACCCACCTTGTTCAACCATTCACGTTATGAAGCTCATCTCCAAAGCACAATACCGCGCCGAAGACAAGAGGATCACATAGTGGATCATGTGCATTCACGAAGCTTGATTAGTGTTCATGTCTCCAACAAAGTTCTTTACTAAATGAAATATAATCCAAAATAAATTCAATAATTATGAAACTGACCAAAAAAAATCCATTACAAAAAGAACTTAAAAATTCAGACAGATTAGGGAAAAATCCATACACACGTGAATAAGTCCTTAACACACGTCTAATCTAGGGCGGAGACTTTAACCTTACGTGGCATGATCATACGCTTTGATCATTGAATGCACTCACATATGCGTATACTATTCCTAAAACCACTAATTGTTTTAGGTGAACACGAGCGTCGAAGCCAGCTTCGAACAGCGGGTGAGAGTGAGCTACAGGCTCTCACCAACTAAGCTACGCTATGATAAGTATCATCACATGGTAAGAGAAGGGAACACAGTGTCCACACTGCCCTCCCAAGTATTCACCGCCTTACTCCAAGTTCGTAAACAACAACAAATAAAGTAATATGGTTATTTCACAGAAAATTTATATCCTGGCTAATTAAAGCACACAACCAAGAAGCAAGAACCGGTAAGCTTCTCCTTGCAAATTCACCTAGGCATTTCCTTTTACTAATGGGATTTCTCTCTTCTTTTTTTCTTGAACTAGATGTTGATTTCTCTCTCCAAAATTTTGATCTAGATTGCACCCTCTTCTCACCAAATTAAGCATCCACTTGAAGCAACAGCAGCAATGCACTCATTCTCGGAAGCAATGTTCTCCTCACCTGATTAATGTTGCTGTTAAAAAGGGTTTCAAACCAGCCATTTCTAGATCGTTGTGACGATATAATTGGAATTGTGTTTATAGATGGATATTGGGTTTGTCAAGGGAAAATTAGACCAGTAGCACTCCATTAGCTCGATCTTAGAGAAATAACATCTAATTCACACTCGACTAGCAAATGACACTACAAACATGTGAAATTGTGAAAAATAACACTCTAAGGGCGAATTGATGATATTGCCCTCGTGCTGCATTCGATGTAGCTCGGTCTTTGTCAATGAGCACTGGTGCGGTGATGGTGGGAATGGGCGGTGTCAGAGGAGGAGGGCTTGGACATGGCAGGGGAGGAGGCGGGAGGTGACGAGGTCGCGGCCGCTTCAGCGTCGTCCACCGCTGCACGTCGTGCTCCACCGGCGAGGCCTTCGCTGTCAAGTCCGTCGACCGGTTGCAGCTCACCGACGACCTCGACTGGAACTCGCGGATCTCGAGCCCAAGCTGGTCCGGCTCGCCGAAGCGAGCAACTCGGGCGTGGTGTAGGTGCATGCAGTGTACGAGGATAAGTCGTGGACACACATAGTAATGGACCTCTGCGCCAGCCCAAACCTGCTCGACTGGGTCCGCCTCCGCCGCAGCGCGCCCGTGCTAGAATCCGTCACCGCCGCCGTCATTGCATAGCTCACCGAAGCACTCGCGCTCTGTCACCGCCGCGGGTGGCCCATCACGACGGTAAGCCCGACAACGTCCTCCTCGACATCGGGGAGGGCGACACCCCACGCGCGTGGCTCGCAGACTTTGGGTCAACCGCGTGGGTCGGTGCAGATGGGGGCCACGCTAAGGACTCATGGGGATGCCCCACTACGTGGCACTTGCGGCGATGGCACGACGGAGGAGGCCCGATGTGGCTTGCCAGAGTTGAGGAAGAAAGTGCAATTGTTTCTTTTTGGAAAAATTGTGATGAAATATTCCCTTGTAGTGTTATTTTTTTAGATTTTTTTAGCCTTTTGGGTGTTATTTCGTAGTCAAGTCTCATTACGATGTTATTGATGTAATTTTAACTTTTTGTGATGTTACTAACTTAATTGACCCTTAAACTTTATGGTGTATTTGGTTGGCGAAATCATCCAAGGATTACTTAGAATCATTCGGTAATACTATGAAATTACCTTGTTTGATAAAAAAATCCAAATATCTGAACGAGAAATCTAAGATTACCTTGGGAAATAGATTATCATCAATTCAAGGAATCTGTTCCCGTAGAAAAAGGTGTCTATCTTAGATTATCAAGGGAAATGAATCTTTGTTGTTGTGTTTTTCATCGTAGTAAAATTTGTATGTTCATAATTCAAAAACTAAATTATGATTTATTTCAATATTTGAATATCTGAATTATGGAATTTAAAATATTTTTTCTTCAAAATATGAATTTCAAAACCAAAATATCAAATTTTGAATCCTAAATTTTGGAATATTAAATTCAAACAATTTAAATTTGAAAATAAAAATTTCAAGGTTGGATTTTGAAAAAATATATTTTAAAATTTCGAATTCTGGATTTTACATATTCAAATTCCATGAATTTAAATTTGATAAATTTGAATTTTGAAAGTTTCATTTTTTAGTTTTGAAATTTCAAAATTCAAAATTTGAACTTTTGAATCATTAAAAAATGAAATTAGGAATGTTGCAGATTTAAATGGTAAAATTCAAAATTTATAGATGTTAACCTTTATGGTTTGAAATTTCAAATCCTGTTATTTAACTTTGTGGACTTGGTGGTTCGAGTTATGAAATATTTGAACTATGATAAAGACTAATATGTAGTTTCATTATGTAGGATCGTTAATGACAATCAGAAGGGGGATGAATGATTGTAATCCGCAGTGAAGACTTTTTCCTCAAATATACTTTCTTATCTCGCGGCAAATAATTAGTAGTAATCACGTATTAAGCCCCAGGCATAATTCTGTAGAACTTGAAGTAAACTACTCTCTTTTTCTATCTGGACCCCTGCCTACCGAACTGCCGCACGTCTCTGCAAGGCCAACATCTCACGCAATAGCCAATATCTCTCACTGAACGAATTCTCAATGCCCAAAACAATTAGTAGATGACTAGTCAAATCAATTAATCAATCAATAGAGATTAATTTAATGCCAAAAACAAAGTCACAAGAATCTGCATGCAAGAACCAAAAGTGCCGAAGCCTCTGATCTCCCCTACTTGCATGCAGCCAATGTCATCTTACAAAAAAGCATCCAAACAGTAGCCAAACCTATCACCTCAAGGAATAAAGAAAGAACCAAAGCAGTAGTCCTGCCGAGGGGATTTCCTAGCCGGTCAGCTCTTCTCGATGTCTTGCCCTCGATGCATCGTTCTTCAAAGCCGCACCCGCAGGACTACCCTTCAGCACAGCCGCCCTAGCTCCTTTTTATTCTGTCGCACGCCAAAACTGTAGAGCCCTTAATTAACTTTCCTAATCCCATACGGCATGCACTCACGTCTCCTAATAGCACTCACCACCGAAACAATAACTTAATGCTTTCCAAAACCAACTGCCACTAACCCTTCCGAAAACTCCTCCGGGGATTAACCATCTCGTGTACAACTCCAACTCCAACCCGCAAAGCCATATATATATATAGACACACACACACACACACACTAAAAACATGTGTCGTAGTCTCCGAACCGCAACTTCGTAGCTCCAACATTCATTATCCATCTTTAATCTCCGTGCGTTCCAACTCGAGCTCGATCGCCTCCTCCGGCATCCTCGACCCTCTGGATCATGACTTCGCACCTAGCCATCTCCCGGTCACCGCCGTAGACCACGATCGTCTCCGAGTTACCCTGCACATGCAAAGACCAAAGCAACATATTCTCCGGCACAAGTTCTTCCCAACTTGACCAACATAAGCCCACACACACCACACGCCTCAAATAACATCAGTAAATAACATTGTCAATTATTCATCAGCTAAATTATATTAGACCTACCCACATGGTCTAACAATCTCCCCCTTGATGAATACATTGACAATACTTCAAAATCGAGAGATGAAATCTTGAAAGAATTTTTTTTTGAATAAAGTTTCAAAGCTGCAAAGCAAACAGTTCAAAACCACAGCTGAAAACTCCCCCTCAACACAAGGAAAGCAAATTTCTCCCATTTTTCTCCCCCTTTGACAATGTAATCATCAAGAACTTCAGAGAATAATTCCAAAACAAAAGAGCAAGGAAAGTAAACATCAAGAATCTTTGTAGATTATCCAAGTCATTTAGTATTGATTTATTAAATTAACCAAGCCATCCTTTTTAGTAGAGCTATCTGGATCATATAAAGTCATATACCATATAGCAATGTCAAAACAAGTCTTTAAAATGATTAAGCAAGTTAAATTAATGACAGGCATCTCAACAATGACAAAGACGATTATAAAGAGCACAATGAAATATCACATTGAAAAGTTAAAACCTAAAAGTGAAGCAAACTTTAAATTTAGACGAGCTAGCAGTCTCTTATAACAGCTTATTGCTCCACACTCAATTCTTAAGCATGTGTCATGCTTGTAGCATACTTCTTTTCAATGGTGGTATGCTTGTAGCATACTTCTTGTTAATTGAGCACATTTTATGCTCCTTTGTGTTTTTTATACATAGATATGTATGGCATGCTTGAAGCATACATCTTGTCATTTGAGCACATTTTATGCTCCTTTTTTTGTATACATAGATATGTTTGGCATGCTTGAAGCATACATCTTTTCAATTTTCTCTTTCTCATTTTTTGATAACATGCCAAATTGAGTGAACATAAAAAGACTGCAATCAGAAACATACGAGCTTCATAGTCAAGATTTAAAATAAGATTCACAATCAAGCTAATCTTTTTCAATGAACATCGCAAGGTACTAACTATAATCAATCTAGTCAAAGTATACCGCCATGTCATGTTTTAATTCAAATGTGGCTAATTAATTATAACTAGTCATGAGCAATCGCTACACAGCACATGAGTAAATATGATAAAGAGAGCTCTATATCTCAGTTGATTTCAATGGCTTGGACTTGATTATTTAATTGACAAGTATAATAAACAAAGCTTCTGATATTTTAAACTACAAGCTCTCCCTCAGAATAAGCCCATCGGGTGCAACACACCCAACTCACTTCGTAAACGAACAAACCGAGAATAATCCAAAGGTTTCGTGAAAATGTCTGCCAACTGATGTTCAATATCTATATGATGAAGCACAATATTCCATTTATCCACATGATCTCGAAGAAAATGAAATCTTATATCAATATGCTTAGTTCTTGAATGTTGCACTGGGTTCTTAGCAATACAAATAGCACTAGTATTATCACAGAAAAGTGGAACATTATCCAAAATTATCCCATAATCTTCAAGTGTGGCTACTATCCAAAGTATTTGTGAACAACAACTAGCAACAGCTACATATTCAGATTCAGCAGTAGATTGAGCAACATAAGATTGTTTTCTAGATGACCATGAAATAAGTGAATTACCCAAAAAGTGACATTAGCCAGATGTACTTTTTCTATCAATTCTACAACCTCCAAAATCAGCATCAGAAAAAGATCTTAAACTAATACAGGAAGAAGCAGAAAGCCATATGCCAAAATTTTGAGTACCATGTAGATACCTAAAAATACGTTTGACAGCTTGTAGATGAGAAACACGTGGGGAAGCTTGAAAGCGAGCACATAAACATACAGAGAATTGTATGTCTGGCCTCGAAGCAGTAAGATATAAAAGTGAGCCAATCATGCTCCTATACTCTTTTTGATCAACAGCTTCACCATCTTCATCAGGATCAAGTGTTGAGGCAGCTCCCATAGGTGTCATAATAGGCTTGTAATTTTCCATCCCAAAATGACCTAGAAGATCATTTGTATACTTACTTTGATGCACAAAAGTTCTCTCATTTGTTTGTTTTATTTGCAGTCCCAAAAAGTAAGTCAACTCTCCCATCATACTCATCTCAAATTCTTTACTCATCGTTGCTGAAAACTCAGTCACCAAAGCATGAGATGCACTCCCAAAGATGATATCATCAACCTAAATCTGAACGAATAATTGATCATTGCCTTCCTTAAGTACAAAGAGAGTTTTATCAACCTTTCCCATGGAAAAATCCTTTACTAATAAAAAGTTTTTCAATCTATCATACCATGCTCTAGGAGCTTGCTTTAACCCATATACAATTTGAAAACATGATTAGGAAACTGTGGATTTTCAAAACCATGTGGTTGCTTAACATAAACCTCCTCATTTATATAGCCATTAAGAAAAGCACTTTTTACATCCATTTGAAATAATCTAAAACCTTTAGATGCAGCAAAGGCTAACAAAATTCTAATGGCTTCAAATCTAGCAACAGGAGCAAAGTATTCATCAAAATCTAAACCTTCTATTTGTGAAAAACCTTGAGCAACCAACCTAGCTTTGTTTCTAACAACAACACCATCCTCACTTTGTTTATTTTTAAACACCCATTTAGTTCCTATTATAGAGTGATCAGAAGGAGGTGAAACAAGCTTTCAAACTTTATTACGTTCAAAATTCTCTAATTCTTCATGCATGGCATTGATCCAAGATTCATCAGTTAATGCATGAGATACATCTTTGGGATCAAAAGAAGCTACAAAAGCAGAATGAGCATGGGAGTCAGAATCAATAAACCTGGACCTTGTTACTCTTTCGTTTAAATCTCCAATCATTTGTTCAGGTGGATGTCTCCTTTGAATGTGGCGAGGAGCAGAAATTTCAATTCTGAAGCACCTTCTTGTTCATTTTCTATATATGTAGATGAAGTAGTAGCTTGAGGATGTCCAACTGTAGCCACAGTAGTAGAAGGTGTAGAAGAAACTACAGGTGGAGAAATAGTAGGAACCATAACCTCATCTTCATCATCCTCATCGTCATCAACAAATATGCTCTCCCCCTGAACATATGCACTTGTACCTGCATCACTCAGACTAGTGCCTGGACTAGTCTCATCAAAAGAAACTTCACAGCTTTCTATTATTTTGTTAGTCTCCAAAACAAGCACACGAAAGCCACGTGAATGAGTAGGGTATCCAAAAAAAATACCATCAGTTGATCTAGCTTCAAATTTATCTAAGATTCCAGATTTTAACACAAAGCATTTGCACCTAAAAACTCTGAAATGAGATACACTAGGTCTATGCCCAAACCGAAGCTCATATGAAGTTTTACCAAGTTTAGATCTCAAGAACACACAGTTTGAAATATAGCATGCAGTAGATATAGCTTCAGCCCAATATTTCCTTGGAGTTTTATATTCATCTAGCATTGTTCTAGCCATCTCAACCAAAGTTCTATTTTTCCTTTCAACTACACCGTTTTGTTGTGGAACAGATGGTGATGAAAATTGATGATCAATTCCTTTTTCAGCACAAAAAAGATCAAAAGAAGAATTTCTAAATTCAGTTCCATTATCACTTCTAATAGCTCTAAGAGATCCTGGGAGATCGATAGATAATCTAAGAACAAGACTTCTAAAATGACTAAAAGCCTCATCTTTAGGTGCCATAAAGTAAACCCAAGAATATCTAGAGAAATCATCAACAATCACTAGTACATACCACTTACCACCAAATGACTGAACTCTCGATGGTCCAACTGTGTCAAGGTGTAGGAGCTGTCCCGGTGCATTTGTTATGACCATAGTAAGCGGAGGATGTGAACCAGCACACATCTTACCATGTCTACAAGAAGAACATACTATATCGCTTTCATTCTTAAGTTTAGGTAAACCACATATAAGATCCATACCACTAACACGCATGAGATGATCAAAACCAACATGTCCAGGTCTACGATGCCAAAAGAATAAATCTTTTAGAAACATTTGCAACTAGACACCTAAACTTAGCATCATGTGAAACATCAAAATCAGCTTTAAAAACTCTTCCAAATCTTGAAATTTTAAAAACTAGATCACCTGAAGCATCTAACACTTTACATTCACCTTTCTTAAAATATACTTCAAGATATTCATCAATCATTTGTGAGACCGAAAGCAAGTTGGATTTCAAGTTCTCAACAAGTGCCACATCTTTAAACATAAACTTTTTATTTACCTTCACTATATCTTTTGCCAAAATAGATGTAAAAGTAGCATCTCCAAAAGTAACACTTTCAGCTCGAGATGTATGCGAAAGGGAGGAGAACCAACTTTTATCACCGGACATATGGCGTGAGCATCCGGAGTCCACTAACCATATGTTCTCCTTCCTCGCGCGAGAAGCCTACATAGAGACAGAAGATGTCGAGGCCTCAGCATTGGGGTTAGAAATAAAACATTTAGGAATCCAGTACTGAGACACACGACAAGTAGGCGCAACACGAGTATTCTTATGTAAAAATTCAGATTTAGCATTACTCATGTTTCTAGTCTCAAAAGAACGTGCATTCCTCAAATTAGACCAAGCCTTAGCCTTTTCTTTCATTTGTTGTTTGGCTAGTCTAAAGCAAAATTGCACAAGATATCCATCTTTACCACAATGACTACAAATGTACTTCACTTTATGTTTAACCTGAGAAGTAGAAGCAGCATTTGCATTCACTTGATTAGTAGAAGACATAATACCAGCAGACTTAAAAGCAATTTGTTTTGGTTCGGATGTTACTTCAATTTTTCCAGGTTCAAGAAGCTTAACAATCTTAGCAGGATTATTCTTGGCATGCTCAACAGAATTAAATCCTAAACCACGATTTTTCACACTTGTTTTTGACTTGTCTAGAATCATATTCAAATTTTCTTGCCAAAAGAAAATCTCTCCAAAGTGTCTTTAAGATACTCATTTTCTTTAGCCATAGTGGAACAAATTGTACATTTAACAAGTTCATTCACAAGATTCTTAGAAGTACTAGACTGAGCCAATCTTTCTTTTTGAGTAAAATCATTAAGTTGTCTAGTCAAAGCTTCTATTTCAGTGTTAAGCTTAGGACAATTAGAGCAAGAGGATATCTCATGATAAAGCATCTGTTGAATTGTTTCTTGAGATGAGTTAAGTCTAGCTTTTAGCAATTCACAATTAGAGTAAGTTTTAAATTTAGCATTTGAAGTACTTAACTCTAAACATGAAGAAGAACTAAACTTGAGCTTTCCAATTTCATCATTAGCACATTTCAATTTTTCATTACAAGAGTCATGTGCTAATCTTAATTCATCAAATTTAGCAGTTACATCTCTAAGTTGATCCATGTTTAAGGCATTAAGTGACCTAGCATTCTCTAACTCATAATGTAAAATTTGACAAGACTCACAAGATTCATCATCAGGAATTAAAACTCTAAGTCAATTTAGAGATTCAATCAAAGTATCGTACTTTTTAATCTTTTTATCTTTCTTTTCTAGCACAGTACCAAGTTTAGCAATAGCGTTAGCTAAATCATCATAAGAAGGTTCTACCTCATTGTAGTTGTCGCTGTCAAGATCATCATTGTCGGTGGAGATTTTGCTACTTGCCATTAAACACAACCCAATTAACTCTTTCTTGCCTTTGGTTACATCATCCTCGCTGTCCGTGTCCACATCACTCAAATTAATTTGCTCAAGAGCCGAAAGAACACGATGCACCACCTTGCGATTCATATAGCCCTTCTTTTTATTCTTTCTTTTTCCTTTCTCCATCTCTTCTTCCTTCTCATTCTCTTCCCTTCCAAATCTTGCTAGAAACTTTGGACATTTGGGACGAATATGATTGAGATCACCACACTCATAGCACCTTTGAGGACCAAAATTTCCTCTCTTTCTTGATCTCACATTCTGCAAAGCTCTTGTGAAGCGTGTAGAGAGGAGTGCCAAATTATCTTCCGGGAGTTGCTCTAGCTGTTCATCAGTTAGTGAAGACAAAGAAGACAAAGCATAGCTAGTAGAAGAATTATCACCATTAGACTTGTTAGATTGTGAAGCTAAAGCAATTGATTTATCACCATTATTTTTTCTAGCAAAAACATCTAATTCATGAGTTTTCAACTTAGAATAAAGTACATCTAATGTAAGTGTACTCATGATGAGAGATTCTCTAATGGATGTAACCTTCATCTCCCATATAGACATATCTAATGCTCCAAGTAATTGACGTGCATTTTCAGCATCAGTATAAGTAACATTAACAGCACGTAGGTTACTAAGAATTTTATTAAAGCGAGTAAAGAAATCATCTATTGATTCACTAGGTTTTATCTCAAAACGCATGTAATCCTTTCTGTACATATCTTGACGTACCTCTTTAATAGTAGATGAACCCTCATGATAATCACATAATGCTTTCCATACCTCATATGCGGATTTAAGATGCACAACACGATCAAAATCACTCCTTCCTAGCCCTTGAATTATCAGGTTCCTTGCCTTGCTATTTGCCTCCACTTGTGCTATATTTGTTGCTGACACATCATCGTTCTCGGTCACTTGATAAGGCTTGTAGACCTTCTCCCATATTGCAAAGCCATGAGCTTGAATATATGCCTCCATCTTTGCTTTCCAATACTGAAAATCAACACCATCGAAAACACAAGGTTTTGTGGAATACCTATCTGTCGATATGTTTTCTAATCACCGGTTAAGATCAATTAGAAAAATAAACCTGCTCTGATACCACTTGTAGGATCGTTAATGACAATCAGAAGGGGGGATGAATGATTGTAATCCGCAGTGAAGACTTTTTCCTCAAATTTACTTTCTTCTCTCGCAGCAAATAATTAGCAGTAATCACGTATTAAGCCCCAGGCTTAATTCTGTAGAACTTGAAGTAAACTACTCTCTTTTTCTATCTGAACCCCTGCCTACCGAACTACCGCACGTCTCTGCAAGGCCAACGTCTCACGCAATAGCCAATATCTCTCACTGAACGAATTCTCAATGCCCAAAACAATTAGTAGATGACTAGTCAAATCAACTAATCAATCAATAGAGATTAATTTAATGCCAAAAACAAAGTCACAAGAATCTGCATGCAAGAACCAAAAGTGTGAAGCCTTTGATCTCCCCTACTTGCATGCAGCCAATGTCATCTTACAAAAAAGAATCCAAACAGTAGCCAAACCTATCACCTCAAGGAATAAAGAAAGAACCAAAGCAGTAGTCCTGCTGAGGGGATTTCCTAGCCGGTCAGCTCTTCTCGATGTCTTGCCCTCGATGCATCGTTCTTCAAAGCCGCACCCGCAGGACTACCCTTCAGCACAGCCTCCCTAGCTCCTTTTTATTCTGTCGCACGCCAAAACTGCAGAGCCCTTAATTACCTTTCCTAATCCCATACGGCATGCACTCACGTCTCCTAATAGGACTCACCACCGAAACAATAACTTAATGCTTTCCAAAACCAACTGCCACTAACCCTTCCGAAAACTCCTCCGGGGATTAACCATCTCGTGTACAACTCCAACCCGCAAAGCCATATATATATATATATATATATATATATATATATATATATATATATATATATATATATATATATAAGGACACCCGTTTCGTACTCCTGGGAGTACGTACTCCCACTTCCAATATACCACTTAAACAAAGATGTTATACTTCTTTACCATTTTTAGTATACTTAAAAACCAATTATAAGATACTTCAATGTGACTCGATTGAAAAAATTTCATCAGAGCCCTTTATTTTTGTTATATACCCTTTTTCATACAGAAAAGAAGTATATATACAAATTTTGCTATAAAAATGGATTTTAATGAAATTTTTCATGAACCTCACTTTGGGGTATCTTATAATTATTATTGGAGTATGCTCAAATAGATAAAGAGGTATTATCATACGATTTAAGTAATATATGAGAAGTGGGAGTATGTACTCCCAGGAGTATCAAACCATTTTCCTATATATATATATATATATATATATATATATAGAGAGAGAGAGAGAGAAAGACACTAAAAAACACGTGTCGTAGTCTCCGAACCGCAACTTCGTAGCTCCAACATTCATTATCCATCTTTAATCTCCGTGCGTTCCAACTCGAGCTCGATCGCCTCCTCCGGCATCCTCGACCCTCTGGATCATGACTTCGCACCTAGCCATCTCCCGGTCACCGCCGTAGACCACGATCGTCTCCGAGTTACCCTGCACATGCAAAGACCAAAGCAACATATTCTCCGGCACAAGTTCTTCCCAACTTGACCAACATAAGCCCACACACACCACACGCCTCAAATAACATCAGTAAATAACATTGTCAATTATTCATCAGCTAAATTATATTAGACCTACCCACATGGTCTAACACATTCGAATCAACCAAACATTGAAATATTAGATTACGGGTAACATGTTTACCAGTAACTAGATTAATGAGAATATTATATTACAGAGGAATATGAAATAATACGTACCAAGCATACCCTTAGTGGGAACTAAGAGGCATTGAAATCAACGTGGCTAAATCCCAAGCTTCTTGGTTTATCATCTCTATTTATTGAAATATACCTTCTGTTTAACAAATATAAACTCTTCCAAAACATTATTCAAGAAAACATAAAACTTGTACTTGTCAACTAAATTTGTACGACCAGAAATGTCTGTCATATGAACATGGCCAATGTACTCCAAGGTTCAATAGAGTTGGCAACAACTAAACATTGCATGCACGCAAAGGTTAAACATCATGAACAAGGCCGTGGAAATTTTTCGACGACCATGACATATCTACACTTGTGACCATTCAAAATTGATCGGTGCCTCATGTAATTTCTGAATCAAATTGTACATCCATATACATACACATGTACTAACAAAAAAGAGTACATCTTTTTTATTTTGATTCTAACCAATTTACAGTTACTCGTAAAAAAAAAGGCAAAAAAACACCATCGTGAGGCTATCAATTACAAATGCTCTGTTGGAATGGTTTTCAATTTTAGTCTCTATGGACATTAGATAGGTCGAGCACTAAATTGAGGTCAGACTGATTAATTAATCACAAAAACTGCAGCACAGCAAAAACAGTTTGACCCCTACAAGAACAATGTCCTGTTTGCACGACGACCATGATGTATTAATGCATAATTTCAAAATTGATTCGATCTGAACTAGAATGAGCAAACATTGCAAGAAACAGTCTCGAATCTTGGCCAAGACCACGGAAGATCAGAACTTTGAACTACCCGCGTGGAGAGTTAGGAGGGGACGGGATGTGAAGATGCCAAGGAGGAGATCCAGGGACAGGGTTATGCGGAGGGGATGGAGGTCAAGGGAGGAGGAGGCGGCGGTGGCGGTGGCGGTGATTCAGCTGAAGCCCTAGCACCTCACCTCTCTTCAACTCAAACCCTGTCCCGCTGATCATTGCCTCGTCCATGCCAACCCATCCATATGAACACATGGGTTCAACCCGTTCTAACCCTAATTATTTGAATCCACACCAAAGCTAATTTTCAAACGATGGTGCATTTCATACCAGCGGCATGCGGATAAATTTTTTGTTTCAGAGTTTTTCTTGTAGCTGTCTTGAAGGCTGAAGAAACTAATCATGCTCAGAGAAAGCAATAGAACATACGGTCGATCGAACAATGTGGAGGATATCCATTTGACGCTTCTTGCAAAGCAGAGCAGCGATCTCCGTCGAGTAGCCGGTTGGTCGACACGCACCTGAATAATGAGCTCAGTATAAAAAATCTCTCTTTAATTAGCTTTCAGAAAAGGGGAATCTTTCGTAGATCTGCGAGAGTTTGCAAGAGCAGCAATCTCCGTCGAGTAGCCGGTTGGTCGACACGCACGGTTCATCTGAATGATGAGCTCGGTATAAAAAAAATCTGTCTCTAATTAGCTTTCAGAAAGAGAGAATCTTTCGTAGATCTGCGAGAGTTTGCAAGAGCAGCAATCTCCGTCGAGCAGCCGGTTGGTCGACACGCACGGTTCATCTGAATGATGAGCTCAGTAAAAAAAAATCTCTCTCTAATTAGCTTTCAGAAAGAGAGAATCTTTCATAGATCTGCGAGAGTTTTATTTTTATTTCCCTGAGCACGAGATTTTTTGTTTATTTAACGATCATGACTGATGACTAGCAACACTGTATAGGGTCAAATTCAAATATTCAGTGAAAATATTGTGTTATTCTTGGATCAGTAGATAGCATTTAAAAATATATAATTGAATCATTTCATACACGATGTAATCTGAACCAAACAATATATTACAGACATCAGAGTGGCATAGATTACATCGGACCGAGTTTTACACTAAAGGCCAAAAATGCCAAATGATTACATTACAAAGGCAACAAAGCGGTAGCGGAAGCAAAATAAAGAGCATATCTCTCCACAGGCAAGTGACTGAGGAAACCCGTGTGCATCCGATATTATCTAAAGACTTGGATAATATTATATGCACACAAGCACCAACGGAGTCAGCTAGACTGAAGCGGGACCCAGACTAAATGAACTACACTACTCTTTGTCGTCTCCGGGTCCTCCAGCTTCGGGATCCTCGAAGTATGTGTAGTCTCCGTGAGTTCCTGCTTCTGAGGGTTTAGAGGAAAGAACGAGGATGAGCACAACTTTCGTGCTCACGAGCCAACACACAAAATGCAGTAGTAATACATGCAAGGCTTAACAATGATAGCTCGAGTTCTTTTATTTGCTTAAAGCATCATTTTCAACTACAGTATTTAGAAGTTCCTAAGACTTAGCAGTTTAACCAAATCACATTTTGTTAAAGAGAATAATTATGCAATATTTAATACAACGAAGGTTACCTCCACCTTATGCTTATTTTGGTTGTGGTTACATCCATCATTACCAACACTACTGAGTACGATGACCCAGGAAAAATCAAAATAAGGGTTACATCAGCCCGACCAGCATTTTATCTCATCCATAAGATTTTATAAATAGAACTAACTCAAGTTAAGTTCTCAAGTCCGCCTTTAATCGTACGCACGACTGTTTAAACATTTTACACTCTGCAGAGGTTATACACTGTACCCAAAAGACAATCATACTCATTGTCCTACATGATTCATTAGTCATGTAGTTGAACGATCGTCACAATAACCTTTCAAATTATCTCACTCCCTCCACCATCTCACCCATATGGGTCGCTCCCACTTGCAGTGGGCTATGAAAGTTGTGCGGGATGTTCACCACAGACGCTAACGTAGATGGACTACAACTTCCACAACATCTAGCTCAGCTGACAACTTCACCCTCCCTTGGTGTCCCATTCAAGCTCAATCATACCCAATGCCTGCACGACTTCGCTCCTCCACCAATGGGATGACTTTCAGGATCCAATAAATTTATCAAGCCAAGTTGTATTTTACAGACTTGTGGTTGTACTTTTTTTACATGGGAGGTCATGATAAGATTAAATCCTTAATCCATCCGGATGGTTCATACCACATACCAACCACTCTCGTGCTCCGACGACACCCACCACCATACCATCCGCCCCAGATGAGTTAACATCAATTTAATAGGGTTTTTGGGAAACAAAATAAATCACCACAACATTTCAGTCATTTACCCACAATGACTGCTCAAACCACTTTCATGATTAAAAGATGATGATTAGGACATTTAATGCCCTAGTACTTAAGAAAGATTAGCATGTCACTTAAGTACAAACTATAACTAATGATTACCACATAGTTACTAGGGTGACATAAAATAATAGATTCAATTGTCAAAGGATGATATAATAATTAATTAATCATCAAATGAATGTTTAACTACCTTAAAATTTAATATACATCTGCTTAAAGAATTAAAGCATACATTTTGCTAATTTAAAGGAATATAATTTGCGTAAAATTTAGATTCAAACTGATGAAAGTATTGACTCGCCTGGAGTGAATGGGAGAGAGTCTTGAAAGTCTTATGCTTGATCAAACTAGAGATCTCTCGCGTCTTCGAACTCTAATCGAACGAATGCACGAAAAAAGAATAAATAGGCAAAGAGAATAAATAAATACACAAGAAATAGCAAATGAACTCTAATTTAAATAAGACCAATGACATTATCAAAATCTTGAATTTAGACAAATTTAGCAACAAAATTCACTAGAATCGGAGTTATAACGAAGGAGAACAGAGCTTCTGAAGTTCTGGCTTCGAATACTACTGATTCCAAGTGCTGATCGTTTCGAGTACTGTGGGCTTCGAGTACTGTTCGTTTCGAGTAATGTTGGCTTCGAGTACTGTTCGTTTCTAGTATTGGTCGTTTCGAGTACTGTGGGCTTCGAGAACTGCTCACTTCGAGTTGATGCGGTCGGAGGGAGGTTCAACTACATGACGTAGTAGGAAGGAGCTTCGACTGCATGACGTAGTCGGAAGGAGGTATCGACTACAAGACATAGTCTGAAGGAGTTCGACTACACGATGTAGTCTGAAGGAGTTCGACTACATATGGTCGGAAAGGATTTCGACTACATGTGGTCAGAAGGGGTATCGACTACACAGTATGGTTTGAAGGAGGTTCGACAGCGCGGTGTGGTCGGAGGGAGTTTGACAATACAGCTATCTGGTCATGGACGTAGTCGTAGACCTGGTCGTAGATTTCGTCGTAGACGTGGTCGTAGGCATAGTCGTAGACGTGGTCCTAGACGTAGTCGTAGACATAGTCGAAAAGGAGTTTTGACCGCTCGGCGTGACTGGAAAGACAAGAGAGAGAACCGGGCACGGAGAAAGGGGCTTACCAAGATCGATAGAGAGATCGAAGGAGATCGAGCGGTAGTGGGGGAGCTCACGGTCGGCGACGAAGTAAGACGACGATGAAGGAGTCGGCCGGGACTGAAGGAGAAGAGGAAAGACGACGTTTCATGCGACACAAAACTGAAATCGAGTGAGGGATCACTCCAAGGAGCTCTAGGCATGAATTGACATGGGTAGAGAGGTTGCATTGGTGCGGAGAGAACCGGGAGGTGGCGCAGATGGCTCGAACTCGGAGCTCAGGGCTTCGAGCGACCTCAACAACACGAGCGAGAGTGGGGGAGCTCGGCGAAGAAAGAGGCTACTCGGGCTCTTCTCAGGTGGCACTTACCAGAAGTGAACGGGAGACAAGGGAGGGACGAGAAGGGTTTAGGGCTTCTTATAGCCGAAGGGGAGGGAAGGCAGAGCCGTCAGAAGCTCGGAGGCGCGCGGGTTCCCGAGGCGGTCGTGGCATGGGCACCCTGGTCGGAGAGGACGGGGCAGGCGCGCACAATGGGGAAGTGACGGGAGCGACGACTCGGCGGGTGACGCGGGTGACGGGGCCGACACGAGCAGGCGCTGGCGACGGGACTGGTCGACGGAGGTGGAGGGGAGAAGGTGGCGGCAGGGGGCTAGAAGGCATAGGCGCGCGGCCATGGCGCTGACGCGGCGGCGGGACAGGCAACAGGACGGGGCGACGGAGGCGGCGACTTCGGGACCCAAGCGGGTGGCGGAGGCGACGGGAGCAGGTGGGCATCGCAAGCGTTGGGCGACGAGGAGGGGAGTGCCGAAGTCCACGGGAAGGGGAGCAGGTGGCAGAGGGGACAGAGCCGCAGGTGCTGGTCGATGGGACAGGCAGCAAAGGACTAGGAGAGGGGCACTTGCCTGGCTATGCTGGAAGGGAAAAAGGGAGGATGAGCGGGAAAGAGGGAGAGGAGGTGGTAGGCCGGCCCAAGAGGGAGAGAAGATGGGATGGGCCCAAAGAGAGAGGTTTTGAAATTAAGGTAGAAGCTACATATTTTGAAAATACAATTTAAGTTTATATAAGTTTTTGAAATCATCTGACAAAAGCAAAATACTATTTATAATCCAAAAACAGGTTGCTCCATGCTATAGCGGACAAAGCTGCAGGTATGTGAGAGTGCGAGATGCCATCTTACAAGCAAATATAAAAGATCAAAAGGTCATTAATAGTTAAACACGCAGTGGATGCTCTATACTAGATTCGCACTACTACAAAATGCATGGCTGACACATCAGCCCTATGTGCTCCGGACCACTTATCAGTTGGTAAAATGGTAACTGAAATGAGATATATATAGTGAGCATAGCAACTTCTTTGGAATATAACTAGTGCAGACATGCTCTGGAAATTGCGTGATACAGAAAGTGTCAGTGTTCTGCACTGGCCTAGAAAATTTAAGCATGTGTTATGCTATTGCCTGTAATAATCCTTAACTAGCTAGTGGCTAGTAGGCTGGAGCTGCTCGCACACATCAGTGTTAAAATAGTAGTGTCATTGACCAGTGTTGGGTGGTAATAAAAATGAAGAGATATTTTTTTTATCGCTGCATTATTTTTCCTATTTGCCATCATGCCATGATTGAGGCAGGCTCTAGATTTGAAATGTTGAATTCCAAAGATTTGAAATGCTGAGGCTCTTCTAAAGCAAAATCACACATAAAAGAACATGTGAATTTTGTACTGGTTTAGGTATTCTTCTGAGAGAATAATAACTCTATTCCTATATTGATGTGTTGATTGTGTTTACAACAGAGAGCAACCACTAAAACTAGGGTTTGATAACTTTTGTCTCCCATTGTTCTTTCCAAATCTTTTCATCTTTTGCCCACCGACTTTACTCCTTATATAGCGCATAAAGGGAGTGACACGACTTTACTCCTGATATAGCGCATAAAGGGGGTGGCATTTGTCCATGTTAAAAGGCGCCTTAATGTTTGATGCTATGCACACGTTCAATGGTGATTATTGTCATAGGCATATCCCCCATGCCACCTTGCAATTATGTCAGAGACAAGGTTTAATACGTTCAATTATCTCAGGGAATAACGTCACATATTAACTACTGCGTGTATTAAACACAGCATACAAATGTTCCTAGTCGATTGTGCCTACATGTCTGTGGTTCTTATCGACTATAGGGTGGTCGTAAATGACCTGGTCGTAGTAAACCTTACGACCATGATGTGATCGTTGTAGGACTTACGATCAATAGGTGGTTGTAGAAGAACTTATGACTATGATGTGATCGTAGTATGACTTACGATCAATAGGTAGTCATAAAAGAACTTACGGCCTTGAAGTGGTACTAGGATGACTTACGACCATATAGAGTGGTCGTAGAATAGCTTACGATCACTAGGTGTTTATAATTTTTCTTATTGTTTATATTGAGAGGTACCTTTGAAGGTTGTATAAGAGACATCATCATCTATAATAAATATTACCGATAAATAATTTAATTAATTGAGAATTATTAGATACTTGTCAATACTACCTCTACGATTTTCTCTACAAATAAATTATATGAGAGCTCCTCACCTTTAGGGCATGTTTTGTTGGAAGACAAAGGTTGCCACAATTTACAACAAGTCCCTTAGGCAAGTTTGACAACCTTAGGTTAGTGTTTGGTTCCTAATCACAAGTTAGACGTGCCATTTTTTCAACTAGATCCACACGTCATAGACACAATAAATTGTGGTGAGATTCTCTTAGGCAAGCTAAGTTGTAGCTCTAATTTTTTTGGTCACAACTTTAGCAAGTCAGACATAAAAAAATTGGCAAACTGTGGCACCCTTAGTCCATGAACCAAACATGCCTTAGATCTTGGTTTGGACCCCTTTTCAAATCATGACATTTGGTCGTACAATGACATGATTGATTTATTCTTCCATGTGTCATGACATTTGGTCAGACTTGATGATATCGCAGTACGATCGCTCGTACTGCCACAGGAAGAAGGGTCCTAGTAGGGGTTTGATGCTGACACCCTGTTAGTTGGGCAACACTTCCCTAGCAAGGTGGTCGTGAAGCAAGCTATAGCATGGTACGCCTTGTCTATCAACCATATGTACCAGATGCACATGTCTAACCTAGGACATTACGCAGTGAAGTGCCTAGTTGAAGGCTACGCTGGCAAGGTCAGCGTTCACCGAGCAAAGTTCTTTAATTTGATTCGGTCTTCACGGTCAAGGCGGTGACCAACCACACTTGTGAGCTTGCGAGCCGCTATAGCAACATCGGAATGTGACTTTCATATATGTGGCAAGCCTCATCAACCGCCTAGTTGCGGAGGACGTGTCCGTCTCCCCAAGATGCTGTTGTTAGAAGTCGCCAATCTAGTTGGTTATCCAGTAAGCTATAGCAAGGCTCGACGAGCAAAGTAGAAGGTTATCGAGTCTATGTATGAGACATACGAAGAGGCGTACAACCTTGTGTCGTGAATGCTTCATCAGATTGCCGAAGTAAACCCCAGCACGTACATAAATATGGTTGAAAGGGAAGATACTGATGGAGGCCCCAACCGCTTCATACAAGACCGGGTGTTTTGGGCTTTCGTCTAGGCCATAGAAGGCTTCAAGTTTTGTCGTCCTGTGCTCACGATGGATGACACTTTCCTCACAGGGGAGATACAAGGGCACCATTCTTACCACAGTGGAGGCGGACGAGAATGACCACCTTCTCCTGGTTGCTTTTGCGCTACCAATAATGCTTCTCGGACCAAAGGATTGGGACGTAGCAAGCGTTGAGCTACCAGTAATGCTTCTCAGACCGAAGCACGAGTAGTGGAGGGCCATTAGCGTCCCCGGTGATCCACAACTTGCACCGATAATGCTCGTCGTAGAATGGTTCCAGTAGCTCTGGCAGAGGCATGGCTTGCAAGAGTTGAAAGATACAGGTTATTAGCAAATAACTAAAAAACGACTACTTAGTTACGACTAAATTAATTACAACTTACTAATCGTGCCTAATTAACCACGATAATTAAACTAAGAATTAATTAATTATAACTAAATAGTGTGACTAATTTTTTATGCCTAATTAATCACGCCAAAGTAACAACGACTATAATATTTCTGAGTAATTAATTGCGGCTAATTCATTACGAATATTTCACTAAGAATTAGTTAATTACGATAAAATAATAATGACTCACTTAATTATGAATAATTAAGTATGACTAAATTAATTACGACTAACTAATAGCGCCTATTTAAGTACAACTAATTAAATAGACACTAAATTAATTATGAGTCACTAATTGTGTCTAATTAATTATGAATATTTAACTAAGAATTAATTAATTAGGACAAAACAATACTGACTAACTTAATTATGATTAAATTACTACGATTAAATTAACTACGTCTAAGTAATTTGGCTTAAATAGTTATGGCTATTTAACTAAGAATTCATTAATTATGAATGAATAGTACTTACTAATTTATTTATGTATAATTAATTACGACTAAATAACAATGGCTAAATTAAATGCGAGTAACTATTTGTGGCTAATGAATTATGAATATTTAACTAAGAATTAACTAATTACAAAAAACAGTAATAACTAACTTAATTACAAATAACAAACTTAAGTAACAAACTACTACTTAATTAACTACAACTAATGCATACAAAAATAATTATCTCTTCTTAATCACCACTATAAGCAATCTTTAATCGACAGCAGAATCACAAGTCCCTCGCTCACTCAAATCTCTATGCCTCACTAACGCAAGTTTGAAGCGATAGCGAGAGCGAGAGAGAGAGAGAGAGAGAACGAGGATGAGAGCGAGAGCGAAGTCAGTTTTTATAATCACACGAACGTAATTTACGCTGATCGCGGGAATCGATTCACTCGGTTTGTATGCATGCGGAGGGAGCCAAGAAATGATGGATGGGATGTGAGAGAGAATCTCGCACCGAAAGCAACTAGAAGGGAGAAAGGGATGGGCGAACGCAGGGAGGGGTGGAAAAAGACGAGGCGGGCGCGGGCTACGGGGGTACAGATCGGGTGCGAGACGCGTGGAAATGCGGCTACGTGGCGCGGCGCAGGAGGTCCGGGCCAGGGGGCACTGACGAGGTGGCGACGTGGCGTGGTGTGCGCCGTTTGGGCCACCAGGCAATGACAGAGGTGGCGTCCGAGCCACCGTGCTACGACACAGGAGTTTCGGGCCAGGGGCACAGACGAGGTGGCGACGTGGCGTGGTGTGCGATGTTTGGGCCACTAGGCAACAACAGAGGTGGCATACGAGCCATCGTGCAACGGCGCATGAGTTCGGGCCGGGGCACAAACAAGGTGTGACGTGGCGCAAATAGTGTCGTCTGGGCTAGGGTGCCACAGACGGTGGCTGTCCGGGCTAGGGAGCCACGGACGAGGTGGTGACCGGGTGCGGGACACGTGACAGGGGGAGATATGGCAGGCGAAGAGCCGTTCGGACCACTAGGGAATAGCATAGTTGATCTCTGTACACAGGAGGAACAGTGTAGAACATACATCGCACGACACATCTATAATGCCAAAATTAGTATTACCCCGTGCGACAAACCAGTTTTGCTAATAACGGACCAGCGGTGTCATTTAGGGTGTGTTTGGTTCGTTGAATGGAGTGGTTTTGAACCATCCGGTACAGGAAATGAGCTCGTTCAGGTGTTTGGTTGGTTGAATAGAATCAAACCATTTGGGATGAGATGGTTGAAGAAAAAGGAATATTTCATGTTTATGATGTATCATCCTATTCGGGAAAAAAAATCCCGAACCACACCGTTCACTCAAATTCTAAAGCGTTTGGTGGCGTGGCGGCTTGATTTACGAGTTTTAAATGATCATATTTCCTAAACCGAGAATCAGATTTGCAATCCGATTGAACCGTTGTGTTCATTGTCATTTAATTAACAAAATAAGACCAATCTTGGCATATTTTAGTACATAAAATATTATACGGACTATCATATCCCACCAACCAAACACCATCTTGAACCATCCAGAACCATTATATTCCACCAACCAAACAAAATCATATATCATTAAATTCCACCAACTAAACATCATACTTGTATCATCTCATCTAGGACGATCTCATCGTACCTATACCATTCAACTTCATTCCACCAATCAAACATACCATTCAATTCAACAATCGAACTCCCAACTTTCCCGACACGATGGCCAACCAAGTAGTCCCAACGCAAATCGAACTCAAGAGGGAACCAGCTAGGGATGGCAATCGGCGCTTTCATACATACCCGAAGGACGGCGGACGAAAAACCTTTCCCGGCACGATAACACCGCGAAATGAACCGCGTGCACAGGCGAGTCCCATCACTCGCACCTACACCACAAATCAGAACCGGCAGGTCAGTAGGGAGGAGTGACCAGCCGTCCAGCCCCCATCCGGTGGACACGTATCAGCACGCGCCAGATGGCCCAAATCCACCCGTCCGCCACCTACCGCGCGCGGTGGGTTGACCCCGTCCGTCGCGCGCGTCGGCGTGCACTGCATGGACACACCCGCACAACCGTAGCCCATGTGCGCTAATGGCCGCCTAGACCCCGACGGGGGACGCACGCGCGCGGCGGAAAGCGGCCAAACGCAGCGCCCCCCGCCCGAGCCGCGCGCGGAGGTAAGAAACGACCTCGAAATGATGGTGGGTTCAGTGGCAACCTCCGTCTCTCTCTCTCTCTCGGCTTGCACGTCGGGTTTAACTAAGATTTAGGCAGCATGCATTCTGTACTGCACCCTAGAGAGAACATTTGCCCCATCATGCGATCGTGGTTATGTTTTCGCTCTCAGGCATGTGCTTTTGTTCCGTCTTGTTAAGGTTGTCAAACTATCAAACCGACAAACCGTGAGCCGTTACTCCTTAAAAGCAAAAGCTTCTTTACATAACAGGTGAATTACGATTGAGTCAGATTTGTTTTGCCAAAGAAGGGGTGGGATGTAGCGAATGCCGAACGGACGTAAGGATACGTAGCAACACGAGTTATTTGTTACTTTCGAAAGAAAAGAAGAAGTCTCATGTAAGTGTGAATCAGGCTGTCAGCCATACATAGGCTCATTTCTCACAACCTGTAAATGTTTCGAGGCCCAAGATGAGTCCACCACGTACTTGCTGTGCCTAGCTCCCTGTATGTGCCCAATCCCTCGCTTGGGTCTCCCTACTCCCTAGCCGGCAGCCGTGGACGGCTGGCCGGCGGGTAAAGAGGAGGATTTCTACATCGTCGAGATTACTCGATTGCTACTAGCGTACTATGGTTTTTGTAGCTTCGTGCAATGCTGCTTGTTTTCATTGTTTGCTTTCATATCGATTGTCTTCATGACTTGTAGTCTGTATGTAGCACAGTTTAACTGCAATGATGCTGTAGTTCTGATGTCTACTGTCGACTGCATAGGTGTATAGCCCAGATGGTGAATTACGATAGTGTGATCAGTCAACGATTCCAGTTGAGTTGCTGTATACAACGCTTTTTACAGGATTCGGGAAACTGAAGCCTCTGATTCGTTGTCCACAACTGTCCATACACTGTCCATTAGAGTTTGGCTGCAATACAGTGTGGCGTGCACATTTTGCTATTAGACGTTCAAACGAAAATCTAGCTAGGTAGGTTATCCTGTAATTCTAATACTACGTACCCCCAACAAAATTTCTACTGCTACGTGGAACTAATGTGGATTAAACTCCAAGAAGTATTATCAAGCAGACAAAATATAAGAAGAACAGATGTGCCTCTGTGTACTGTGTAGTACATCACACATAAGGTAGCAGAAATTGACGCCCAGTGGGCTGCTGTTGGCTGTGGGCTCTGTGCTTCTAGCCCGTAGGATGTGAGTTTGTGGGCCTCCGTTCGGACTTCGGAGGACGTTCTCCACTTATCCTGTAACGTTTGATCGGAATCGAACGATCTGGATTTGGCTTCCTTAGGAGGACTTCCATCCTGGCCGTTCCGATTGGCTATATATATAAGCGAAATGCTTCGGCTCGTTCCGTCTAAAACCCTAGGCACGCACGAGCCGCCTCCGCCGCCGCGGGCCTCGCATCATCCGCTTCTCCTGTTCGGCTTCGCGGTACGCTTGCTCCGATCCCACCCTTCTACCTCTCGCTCCTTGTCAATTTGCAGTCTTATCTTGATTAGACAAGGGGCCTAGTGCAACGGTTCTAACAAGTTGAAAATCTTTGTAGTTCTGCAGGTATTTACATCTCTTTGGTAGGGGAATTGTTTCTAGGATGCCAATAAAATTAGTATTCTTGATTATTTATGGTAGATTTGTACCCTATAGGTTGCTTAATCGTTTCCACGGTAGATCTTTAGCATTTTGGCGTCCGCAGGCATTCCATAACAAGTCCAATTTTTCCATTTCTAAGCTCAGTAGCCCTTAATTTCGATTTATTCCAGCGTACTTCCAAGGGCGACGGTAGATCTTTAGTATGTTGCAGTCACTTTCTTTCACGCTTTATGCATACATTTTTCCTCCATGTTTAGCATATACTGAGCTGATGCTGTGATTTTATTTATTTTTAAATGTTTGTTTTAGGCGTTTCTCTAGTTTTCACGATGAAGGTGATCGCTGCCTACCTGCTTGCTGTTCTGGGTGGAAACACTTCACCAACTGCTTATGACGTTCAAAACATCCTGGAATCAGGTATTTCTGCTATGTTAGTTGTAAGTGCTGCTGGTTCAGTTTCTTCTGACTAGGCCTAGTTTCCAGTATATCTTATGGTTTGGCTTATCCGCTGCGCTCCAATGTTTTGCTGGGCGTAACATAAAGGGTCCATTTCATTTTCTAAATTTTACAAGATTTCAAGCACTTATGATAATTCTAAGTATGGTCACAACTTTTTTTTTGGTGATGTGGTGATAGTTTATAATGTCAAAGATAGCAGGAGAAAAATGAAGCAAAAGCTTCTTTACATAACAGGTGAATTACGATTGAGTCAGATTTGTTTTGCCAAAGAAGGGGTGGGATGTAGCGAATGCCGAACGGACGTAAGGATACGTAGCAACACGAGTTATTTGTTACTTTCGAAAGAAAGAAGAAGTCTCATGTAAGTGTGAATCAGGCTGTCAGCCATACATAGGCTCATTTCTCACAACCTGTAAATGTTTCGAGGCCCAAGATGAGTCCACCACGTACTTGCTGTGCCTAGCTCCCTGTATGTGCCCAATCCCTCGCTTGGGTCTCCCTACTCCCTAGCCGGCAGCCGTGGACGGCTGGCCGGCGGGTAAAGAGGAGGATTTCTACATCGTCGAGATTACTCGATTGCTACTAGCGTACTATGGTTTTTGTAGCTTCGTGCAATGCTGCTTGTTTTCATTGTTTGCTTTCATATCGATTGTCTTCATGACTTGTAGTCTGTATGTAGCACAGTTTAACTGCAATGATGCTGTAGTTCTGATGTCTACTGTCGACTGCATAGGTGTATAGCCCAGATGGTGAATTACGATAGTGTGATCAGTCAATGATTCCAGTTGAGTTGCTGTATACAACGCTTTTTACAGGATTCGGGAAACTGAAGCCTCTGATTCGTTGTCCACAACTGTCCATACACTGTCCATTAGAGTTCGGCTGCAATACAGTGTGGCGTGCACATTTTGCTATTAGACGTTCAAACGAAAATCTAGCTAGGTAGGTTATCCTGTAATTCTAATACTACGTACCCCCAACAAAATTTCTACTGCTACGTTACTACGTGGAACTAATGTGGATTAAACTCCAAGAAGTATTATCAAGCAGACATAATATAAGAAGAACAGATGTGCCTCTGTGTACTGTGTAGTACATCACACATAAGGTAGCAGAAATTGACGCCCAGTGGGCTGCTGTTGGCTGTGGGCTCTGTGCTTCTAGCCCGTAGGATGTGAGTTTGTGGGCCTCCGTTCGGACTTCGGAGGACGTTCTCCACTTATCCTGTAACGTTTGATCGGAATCGAACGATCTGGATTTGGCTTCCTTAGGAGGACTTCCATCCTGGCCGTTCCGATTGGCTATATATATAAGCGAAATGCTTCGGCTCGTTCCGTCTAAAACCCTAGGCACGCACGAGCCGCCGCCGCCGCCGCGGGCCTCGCATCATCCGCTTCTCCTGTTCGGCTTCGCGGTACGCTTGCTCCGATCCCACCCTTCTACCTCTCGCTCCTTGTCAATTTGCAGTCTTATCTTGATTAGACAAGGGGCCTAGTGCAACGGTTCTAACAAGTTGAAAATCTTTGTAGTTCTGCAAGTATTTACATCTCTTTGGTAGGGGAATTGTTTCTAGGATGCCAATAAAATTAGTATTCTTGATTATTTATGGTAGATTTGTACCCTATAGGTTGCTTAATCGTTTCCACGGTAGATCTTTAGCATTTTGGCGTCCGCAGGCATTCCATAACAAGTCCAATTTTTCCATTTCTAAGCTCAGTAGCCCTTAATTTCGATTTATTCTAGCGTAGTTCCTAGGGCGACGGTAGATCTTTAGTATGTTGCAGTCACTTTCTTTCACGCTTTATACATACATTTTTCCTCCATGTTTAGCATATACTGAGCTGATGCTGTGATTTTATTTATTTTTAAATGTTTGTTTTAGGCGTTTCTCTAGTTTTCACGATGAAGGTGATCGCTGCCTACCTGCTTGCTGTTCTGGGTGGAAACACTTCACCAACTGCTTATGACGTTCAAAACATCCTGGAATCAGGTATTTCTGCTATGTTAGTTGTAAGTGCTGCTGGTTCAGTTTCTTCTGACTAGGCCTAGTTTCCAGTATATCTTATGGTTTGGCTTATCCGCTGCGCTCCAATGTTTTGCTGGGCGTAACATAAAGGGTCCATTTCATTTTCTAAATTTTACAAGATTTCAAGCACTTATGATAATTCTAAGTATGGTCACAACTTTTTTTTTGGTGATGTGGTGATAGTTTATAATGTCAAAGATAGCAGGAGAAAAATGCTTATTGTTGGGGGAATTTATGTGAGGAAATGTAGTTGTATGATTCTGTGTGTAATTTGCCTCAGCAACTGCTTTGATTTTCTTTACAGTTGGGGCTGAAGCTGATGAAGACAGGCTGGAGTTCCTGCTAGCTGAACTTAAAGATAAGGACATAACAGAAGTGATTGCAGCTGGAAGGGAGAAGTTTGCCTCTGTGCCTTCAGGTGGCGGTGCAATCGCCGTGGCAGCTCCAGCTGCTGGTGGTGGCGGTGGTGCAGCACCTGCTGAAGAGGCAAAGAAGGAGGAGAAAGTTGAAGAGAAGGAAGAATCTGATGACGTAAGTACTTTCCACCTAGCAATGGTTCCACTCATTCATTTACTTCTCCCATAAGTTCCTCTAGCATGATTATCCTGTGTGCCAATTGTAGATATTCATTTCATTCTCCAATCCACAATGCTTTGTTCCATGGTTCTTCTGTGTCATTGCAAGCGCTGTCTTTTGAGTTTGGACAGCAATTGCCATTTTCTACCACACTATCGTTCACTGATTACCTAGTATAACAGCATACGAGGAGGGTTGCATATCTATGATTCTACGAAGACTTGCATTAACACTCGACAGTTTTATAATTTCTGTATTATTGTTCACTCCCATGCAAGTTATTTCATGCATTTGCTTTTTTCAGTGTGTAAATTACTATTACCTTGCTGATTGATATTTTTGTTGAATTTGCTGCAGGATATGGGTTTCAGTTTGTTCGATTAAGTATCGCTGCCCACCTATTCAACTTAGTGTTTCTTATTGTCTGCTATGACAGTATCTGCAAAATATGGGCCGTGTAGAGTCCCAATATTTGTTCTATTTTGCTTGAGACATTGTATATTGCTAGTATCTTGATATGTGAGTATGCGAGTGCCTCACGAATCTTGAGATGTTAATGTTAATCTGCACAAATTGAGTTTCAACATGTATCTGTTGATGCTTGGTATCTCCAGAATCCAGTTATTCGTTGTTTTATATGGCTGAGTGAAAACCCAGCTGATTTTGTTGTTGTTGTGGTTATGCTGCTCCGGCTTTAGATCGAATAATCAACTTCGGATCCGTGTACGCACTTGTGCAAGCATGCCGCCCGGTTCAATCTCTGTTAGATTTGGTGCGCCTCACGCGTGTACTAGCGACCTTCGCTCGAGACTAAGCGCGTGATTCGTTATTGTCGATCGTGGGAGCGCAAGTTCTAATGGGAGATAATATGAGAATAACATGAGAACGCGAAAATCTTTTATTCTATTGCTGTGGATGTACTGTTTTGTATAAGCATACAAGAGCGTGAATATAATTTTTTTTGAATATATCGAATTATGTCTTTAAAGTACATGGGATTTATAATTATTGAAAGAGTGACAGTTAATGTTGTTAAAGATGTATTTAATCTTCACGCATGTTCTTTAGTGGAGTTTTGAACTGTCGTGTTCGTGTTCTTTAGTCAACTGTTCGAAATTGTCAAAGACGTTCAAAACATCCTGGAATCAGGTATTTCTGCTATGTTAGTTGTAAGTGCTGCTGGTTCAGTTTCTTCTGACTAGGCCTAGTTTCCAGTATATCTTATGGTTTGGCTTATCCGCTGCGCTCCAATGTTTTGCTGGGCGTAACATAAAGGGTCCATTTCATTTTCTAAATTTTACAAGATTTCAAGCACTTATGATAATTCTAAGTATGGTCACAACTTTTTTTTTGGTGATGTGGTGATAGTTTATAATGTCAAAGATAGCAGGAGAAAAATGCTTATTGTTGGGGGAATTTATGTGAGGAAATGTAGTTGTATGATTCTGTGTGTAATTTGCCTCAGCAACTGCTTTGATTTTCTTTACAGTTGGGGCTGAAGCTGATGAAGACAGGCTGGAGTTCCTGCTAGCTGAACTTAAAGATAAGGACATAACAGAAGTGATTGCAGCTGGAAGGGAGAAGTTTGCCTCTGTGCCTTCAGGTGGCGGTGCAATCGCCGTGGCAGCTCCAGCTGCTGGTGGTGGCGGTGGTGCAGCACCTGCTGAAGAGGCAAAGAAGGAGGAGAAAGTTGAAGAGAAGGAAGAATCTGATGACGTAAGTACTTTCCACCTAGCAATGGTTCCACTCATTCATTTACTTCTCCCATAAGTTCCTCTAGCATGATTATCCTGTGTGCCAATTGTAGATATTCATTTCATTCTCCAATCCACAATGCTTTGTTCCATGGTTCTTCTGTGTCATTGCAAGCGCTGTCTTTTGAGTTTGGACAGCAATTGCCATTTTCTACCACACTATCGTTCACTGATTACCTAGTATAACAGCATACGAGGAGGGTTGCATATCTATGATTCTACGAAGACTTGCATTAACACTCGACAGTTTTATAATTTCTGTATTATTGTTCACTCCCATGCAAGTTATTTCATGCATTTGCTTTTTTCAGTGTGTAAATTACTATTACCTTGCTGATTGATATTTTTGTTGAATTTGCTGCAGGATATGGGTTTCAGTTTGTTCGATTAAGTATCGCTGCCCACCTATTCAACTTAGTGTTTCTTATTGTCTGCTATGACAGTATCTGCAAAATATGGGCCGTGTAGAGTCCCAATATTTGTTCTATTTTGCTTGAGACATTGTATATTGCTAGTATCTTGATATGTGAGTATGCGAGTGCCTCACGAATCTTGAGATGTTAATGTTAATCTGCACAAATTGAGTTTCAACATGTATCTGTTGATGCTTGGTATCTCCAGAATCCAGTTATTCGTTTTTTTTATATGGCTGAGTGAAAACCCAGCTGATTTTTTTTGTTGTGGTTATGCTGCTCCGGCTTTAGATCGAATAATCAACTTCGGATCCGTGTACGCACTTGTGCAAGCATGCCGCCCGGTTCAATCTCTGTTAGATTTGGTGCGCCTCACACGCGTGTACTAGCGACCTTCGCTCGAGACTAAGCGCGTGATTCGTTAGTGTCGATCATGGGAGCGCAAGTTCTAATGGGAGATGATATGAGAATAATATGAGAACGCGAAAATCTTTTATTCTATTGCTGTGGATGTACTGTTTGTATAAGCATACAAGAGCGTGAATATAATTTTTTTGAATATATCGAATTATGTCTTTAAAGTACATGGTATTTATAATTATTGAAAGAGTGACAGTTAATATTGTTAAAGACGTTTTTAATCTTCACGCATGTTCTTTAGTGGAGTTTTGAACTGTCGTGTTCGTGTTCTTTAGTCAACTGTTCGAAATTGTCAAATACGTTAATAACTGATTTCCCATTAAACATGTGGGAAAATTATCATGTCTTCCAACCAGTTCGCTGGATGGAAACTGTCCAAACCACATAGCTGGTCTGGTCGGATGATATCCACAACTAGTCGTCTAATGGTTCCAACGGGTCGTCAACCAGTTGGGCCGCAATAAAAGGTATTGAATTTTTCTTTAAATATTAGATATAATTTCATAACCGTTACAAAAATAACCTCTGACGCTGAACTTATTTTGATAGAGTCTTTGATTTTGATCAAAAAGTTGATCAGAATTCTCGGTAGTTATGACGTACACACTCGCTTGAGACCTAGCGTACTATTCATTAGGACATACGCACTCGTGTGTATGGTGTGTGGTGAGTGGGCATGTACGAGTGTTCGTCCTTAGTTGTAATCCTAAAAAAAACCGACCAACATATTCGTTAGTGGTCTTTGCAAAAACTTAAGACATATTCTTCACGCTCTTTATTTTTTGTTAATGGACTTCGAGGTTCACGCGCAACAGTCACGCGCTTTAGGACCCAAAATGCACAGTCAGCAATGATGCTCATCATCCAAGCAGGGAAATTTCTCCGCCTAGCATAGTAGCATTACAATCAGCAACAATTTTGCTGCAACACTTGTTCTTTTCTTTTTAAAAAAATAAAGAAATCTAAATCCTTTCGTCCTCGTATTGTCATGTTCATTTACACAGAGCAATTGCACAGTTGTTATGGAACGGATGCCTCGTGAGTCGTGATTGGATTGCAGCTCCGACTCTATTATGACTTGTTATACTACGATCGAACTGAACTCGTCTCCTTCGGAAAGCTCATAGCTGAAGGACGCCTTCGTGCTGACTGTACTGGGTCGCGCACTCGCGGCCCGCCCAGATTTACCCATCTCTCTCGCTCGCTCGCTCGCTCGCTCCCTCACTCATCCTTCTCCTAGAAGCGGCGAGCGGAGCCGGAGCTCCGGTGACCAGCTGCCGCCAACCTGACCCGACCATCTCCTGCCGACGCCCGCGACTCGACAAGGTTCGCCCCTCTTTGGTCTCCTAATCCAGTGATTCTTTTGCGCAACTCAAACCCTAGGTCTCTCTCAATCTCTTCAATTCTAGAGGTTTGTTCAATTTGTCCCTAAGCTACCATTTCGTTATTGCCCTACTTTCCTGTACTTGAGGAAGCGGCTGCTATTTAGGAAGTACTTTTTGGCGATTCTACCTAGGGTTTGGTCGCTCATGCCCCTAAAGACGATTTCTCTAGATGAGTAGGCTAGAAATCCAAACCTGTGATGCTGGATGAGTGGTGATTAGCCATTAGAGCATGTACAATGCAGGTGCTTGGGAAAAAAACTGATTTTTCCTGCTACATATGACAGATAATGTGCTTATTTTGTAGCATCTATGCATAATTAGGCACTGGTGCTTAACATGTGCTTGTGTATATAACTATATCTAATTAATAGATAATACAACATTTAAGCACCTACAAAAGTGATGCTTGCATCGGATGGAGTGACTTTTACATGAGTGCTTGATAGCATGGTTATATTCTCTCTTTAATTACTTATGTATAAGCATCTTGCATTGTATATGCCCTTAGCGTGCAGAATTAATCGAGTATCGCCCTACTAGGCTGTCTATTGTAGTCTGCTTGTGCTTTCTAGCACTTGGGCTGGGTGATGACCTGTGCAATGTTTTGGATACAAATTATGTGCTTTTAGATGATCATATGATATGTGTGATAAAAATATACTAATTTTTTTAGCACAGTAGCAGTGTCATATGTAGAGTGTGAATATTCAGTTATGTGTTGATCATCTTTCGGAGAATTTTTCTAGCACAGCATTGCTCCACTGGTTCTGTGTTTACAAGACGAAAATGGAAAACAACCTAATTTACGTAATAAGCATTTAGGATCTGACCTATGTTCTATGTTTCTCACAGGTTTGTATTCTAATAAGCATATTTACTTGAGACAACATGCCTAAGATAAAGACAAGCCGTGTCAAATATCCTGAAGGATGGGAGCTTATTGAACCAACTCTCCGTGATTTGGAAGCCAAAATGAGAGAAGGTGTGCACATATGTGTAATCTGTAATCACTTGTGATTTTTTTCTCTTCCAGATGTCGATATTTCCAACCATAGGATGGTAGTAACGTGATTTTCTTATGCAGCTGAGAATGATCCACATGATGGGAAGAGGAAGTGTGAAGCTCTCTGGCCAATCTTCCGTATTTCTCATCAAAAGAGCCGCTACATATATGATCTTTACTATCGAAGGAAGGAGATATCAAAAGAGTTATATGAATTTTGCTTGGAACAAGGTTATGCAGACAAAAATCTGATCGCTAAGTGGAAAAAGGTTGGTGAGCTTGATCATTTGTATGCATGCTTTGTTTTGATGGTTTCTACCACTGTGGTGGCATGCTTTTCTCCACTTTGGTTTGGTGTGTCTTGGAACTTTTTGTGTGCAATTATGTTCCAGTTCTCGTATATTATAAGCACCTGAACCTAGTCAGGCCATCCTCACCACCATGATCAAGTGAACATATCAAGAGCAATTCTATTCCAGATTCACCTTTTTTACACACTATGGCCATATAAAACCAATGTTGGTAGAAAAGGATTAGCCTTTCTCTTTCTCTGAAAGAAGCATCGTTATAGAATGCAATGTGAGCATTCCTTTTTTTTGCTTGGATTACTTGTTAATTTATGAATGCACTCAAACTCAAAAAGGAAAGGTTCCCCTGCTCCTAACATATGCATTGTAGAAATTGCCTGAATATTTACTTTTCCATGTGTAATTTTTGTTAGTGTTAAGTTCACTCTGTAATGATTCGCTAATTTTGGTTATGTTCAATTTCTATTTTTCTTTTTGTAGCCACCAGAAATCTACCAAATCGCTAGGCTAGGGTTACTTAACCATAACATTTGAATTGTGTTAATGAACATTCTTATTGCTCACTCCTACCTATCTTTTTCTTGAGTCCTTTGCAGCCAGGTTATGAGCGCCTTTGCTGCCTCCGATGCATACAAACACGAGACCACAACTTTGCAACCACTTGTGTCTGCAGGGTCCCCAAGCACCTCAGGGAAGAAAAGGTGATAGAATGTGTCCATTGTGGATGCAGGGGATGTGCGAGCGGTGATTGAAGTTGCCATCACGTGGTTAAAAATAATCTAAGACTAATCGCTCGAGAAGTTTCATTATATTTTTTTCTCTGGTAAAACAAGCACAATATAATCAGGTGATTCGTGCAATGTATTGTAAACTCATGGGTGTCTGGTTCGGTTTTCCCACAATGGAAGTTCACAACTGCCTTCATAAATATTAGCCAGATCTTCCACAATGGATTATTGTACGTCGCAAATCGCTATTACTCATGTATGAGCAGTTTTTACTACTGTATCAGTTATGTTTCACATGTCGCGTCATCGGTGTTTGTTGATACGTGGTATTTATCGGGTGCTAATTTCCATCTCAGTGCCGACATTCAAACTTCACAGCGAGACATGCGATCAGAGTTATTGTTGTTCGGTCATGGGGAGCTGCTATACGAGCCTTGATACGAGGCAATTTCAACGCAAGCACACCTAGATATCGTGGTCCGAACACTATAGTCTACAGATGTTATGACCTCTAGCTTCTGTGCATGAGATGACCTTGGCTAATCGAACCAATTGGAATAGGAAGTCATAAATATTCTCGATCCATTAAAGGCGCGTGTGTGTTTGGTTGTTGGTATAAAATGAAACATTTGGATTAAGAAAAAAATCATCCATACGTTTGTTTCTTTAAATAGAGTCATCACATCCTAGATGATGGAATACAAATTTATAGAATATTCTTTCTAGATACTAAATCATCTCGTTCACTAAAAGCAATAAAACCATGTATAATACCATTATATTCTATTTCATCAACCAAACACACCATGATAGCTCAGTTTTACTTAAACAACTTGTGCAAGGTATGACACTATCAAAGCTCAGTTCACCTTGTGCAAAAACTAGTACTACTCCACACGAGAAGTAGATATAGGCTGTAGTGGCTAGTAGATGCAATAACTGAACTCAGTCGTGCGGTAATCCGAACGATTCCAAGCGACCGTGCTATTGCGTGTCTCATCCCACGTAGATGTACTATAGTATGATGTAAATTGCCGGACTTATAAAGCACGCGAACATCGGCATCAACATTCCGGTCATGTCTGGAACGGTGCTATGGGCGAAGCACCAAACTTGTGGTAACGAACATATCGGACGGGAAGTTGAAGGTGCTATGGGCAGGGATTAGAAAAACCTTTTTCGGAGGGTATCTTACCGGGCGGCCGGTAATTGAAATTTTGGAAAAAATTGGTTAAAATTCGTCTAAATAAATTTAAATTTGAGATATTTTTACCAAAATTTTAAATTTTAATTAAAAAAATTTCAGTCGGTATTTCGAATTTCTGTTCTCATCGGTGACCGACAGAAATCGACCGAGTTCTCCATCCTGGCTATGGGTGAAGCACCAAATTGTGGTAACTGTTAAGAAACCGGGCCCAGAACTCTCGGAGAGTCCTGGCTCAATTGGACTCCTCATCCCCTGTTCCCTATAAATAGAGGAGGACCCCCTCATTGTAACCCACATCTTTTGAGAAGCAATAAAGCAGATCCCGAAGTCCCTTCATATCTCTGTGTTTATTCTATTGTTGTGTTCTTATATTCTTGCATTGTTCTTACGATTCTGAGTTTGTCTACGAGGTAATCGCTCGGACTGGACTCGCCAGCGACGGTTCCTCAACACGTTATCAGCACGAACGACTCTCCTCGCATCGAAAGGTAACCGTCAAAGAACGACACTCGTAGATTGAATCGTATTTTCTAGATTACTTTCAATTCTGCAAATTTGGCTTTCTAGATTGGTTTTTCTACGGTGCAAGTCCGTTCTAATCTACCGTGAGCGGACTTGGAGTCGCCGGCATAATGCCGATCGGTCGATTGCATGAAAGATTGTATGTCGATTGTACCGTAGATTGAAATTACAAACCCGTTCTAATGTACCGCGAGACGACTCGAGGTCGCCGTTCGGTAATTGCATGAACGAAAGAATAATGTTCTTCTCATATGAACAATAATTGCATATGAATAGTAATTATACATAAATAGTAACATGAATTGGCCTCACCACTGCCACGCCGTCCCCGGCCGCTTGTACGCGCAGACCTGACGCACACCAACAACAACGAAGCACCCGGCCGCCACCACCACCACGCGCCGCGGCTCGGTACCGATCAGAACCCCGGCCGGCACCACCACCGTACATCACGAAAGGGGGAAGGGAAGAGCCAACCCAAAAGCCCGCCGGCGCGCGTCCCGTTGTAGTCGCCGCCGCCGTAGTGACGCCCCAAACCCGAGCATGGAGCTCGCCGCCTCTGCAGAAGACCAAGACGGCTACCTCGCAGCGCGCCATGGCCCGCCTGCGCCATCGCTTTGAAGGCCCCAGCTCCTTGCCGCCTTGAAGCGGTCCGGCTCTCGCGGCCGCAACGCCCGCCGCAACGGGCCGCCTTGGCTCCGTGCCAAGAACGGCCGCAACCCTGAAAGCATCTAGGCCCCTAAAAATGTGTTTTGGTAATTAATGACATTATGTGAATATGGGACTAATATGTTTGTTGAAGTGATTACAAGGTATGGTCCTAGATGACAAAGTCAAATCAAGGAGCTGCATGTCAAAAAATGTCAAGAAGATGGAGTTTGTCTCAAGAGCAAGGTACAAATAGACTAGGACCCCTTTTTGGATTTTACCGGTCTTTGGAGTATAGAGGAAGACCGGATTTTAGGATAAATGTCGTACTATTAAGGGGGAGCTTGTCTAGTAGCTTGAAAGCACTTCATTATGCCTTTGGATCAACTTAGGATCATGCATGCTCTTTTGGTCTGGTTTTAAAAGCAAAATCTTTTTCTCAGTATACAATCGGAAGTTCCGGCGTTGTCACTGCGGAACTTCCGCTATGCGGATCTTCCGAAAAATTGCGGTTCATTTTTTCCAGAGAGCACCCGTTTTAGGGACTTAGCCGATTTCTCGAAGTGCGGAAGTTCCACCATGATACGAGCGGAAGTTCCGATTATTGGTTGCTCCGAAATTCTTGCGGTTCGTTTTTTCCAGAGAGCACCCGTTTTAGGGACTTAGCCGATTTCTCGAAGTGCGGAAGTTCCGCCATGATACGAGCGGAAGTTCCGATTATCGGTTGCTCCGAAATTCTTACGGTTTGTTTTTTCCGAGAGTACCCTTTTTAGGGACTTAGCTATTTTCGCAAGTGCGGTAGTTCCGCCATGGAATGAGCGGATCTTCCGATTATCGGAAGAACCGAACTTTAGTTGGCGGAAGTTCCGCACATAAATCCAACGGCTATATTCAGAGCATTTAATGCTACAATAATGACCGTTACAGTGCACTCGATTGAAGAGCGGAAGTTCCGCACTTTACACGGCGGAAGTTCCGATTTCCCTGATTGTATCTGAATTTTTGCATAACGGTCATATTTGGTTGTGGGAGGTATAAATGCACCCCCACTAGCTCAAGGTGATGTTGTTGAGCATTCATTCAATACATTTGAGCTTTGAGCACTCCTCTCACTCCTCATTTACTCTCTTTGCACACATTTGTGAGGTTGTGAGCAAAACCAAGAGCATTGCATTTTAGTTGATCCTTTGGCTCTTGATTGCCGTCAAGTGAAGGTCAAGGTCTATTCTCTTGGTGCTTGTCGGCACCTAGACGACTTAGCGGAGGTTGCGCGGTGATCTCTTCAAGAAGTTTGTGAAGAGACCCGACGCCGGTTGTGATTGGTCGGTGTTCACCAACTCCGGAGAGGAGGAAGAACAACCAAGTGATTACGAGGGAAGGCTTAATTTGTGGAGCCGACTTGATCGAGTCAAGCTTCCTCAACGTGGACTAGTGAAGATCGACAAATTTTCGATACCACGGGGAAAACCTCTTTGTCCTTGTACTGTTATTTCTTGTCTTTACTTATTGTATTTAATTTTGTAGCTCATAGCTTGTAATAGATAGCTTTGCTTAGTGTATCTTGCTAATTTGAGTAATTTGATCTAGGAATTTTAGAAACCTCCTATTCACCCCCCTCTAGTCGGTCATCCTTGATCCTACAAGTGGTATCAGAGCTTGGTCTCTCTAATTTTAGACTTAACCGTCTAGGAGAGAAAGGATGGCTAGTGAGGGTATGTCAATAGGCAAGGCTCCTCTATTTGATGGATCAAATTATGCTTATTGGAAAATTAGAATGTCAATTTATTTAAAGGCCATGAGCCCAAGCGTATGGAGAATTGTGAGTGAAGGTTTTGTTATGGCACTTGATCCCACACACCCCACGGATCAAGACGAACGGAACTCTCACCTCAATGCTCAAGCGATGAACGCTCTCTTTGGAGCTTTAAACGCGGATGAGTTCAATCGAGTGAGCAACCTTGAAACCGCTCATGAGATATGGACTACGCTCTCTGAAATTCATGAGGGCACATCCACGGTTAAAGAAGCCAAATTGCATAGGCTTAGGATCAAATATGATACATTTACAATGTTGCCTCAAGAAAGTATCTCCGAGATGTATTCTAGACTTAACAACATTGTAAATGAGCTCAAGGGTCTTGGTACTAATTTTGCTTGACATTGATGTTGTGCGTAAGATGCTTAGGGCTCTTCCCGACAAGTACAAAATGTTGGTGACATTGTTTCTCAACTCTCCCGAGTTGCCGAGAATGACACCAACTGGGCTTTTGGGAAATCTCATCACAAATGAGCTTTACAAGAAAGACAAAGAAGAGCTCATGGAGTCAACTTCTTCAAGGAAGAAAGTTACCGCTTTTAAGGCAAAAGCGGAATCAAGTGATGAAGAAGATGAAGATTCTGAAGAGGAATTTGCTCTCCTTGTGAGGAGAATGAAGAAGTTCATGAGGAGACGTCCTCATCGAAGCTTCAATTTCGATAAGATTACAAAATGGCAATCATCAAATGAAAAGAAGCGATATAGCAACATTCGTTGCTATGAGTGTGATGAGAAGGGACACATTGCCTCTCATTGCCCAACCAAGAAGGATGACAAGGGCAAGTCATCAAAGAAGAAAGAATTCAATGGTAAGAAGAAGCTTTTCAAGAAGCTCCACAAGGATGGCAAGAATGAAGCTCATATCGGAGAATGGGACTCCGACAAGGAGTATTCGGATTTCAACTCCGACTCCGATGTTGAGGGGTCCTCCAAGAAGAGAGGACTTGTCGGTATCGCTATCAAGGAGGCTCCATCGCTATTTTCCACTCCTACTTGCCTTATGGCAAAATGAGAAAAGGTAAAATCTCTTGATAATGAAGAACCCTCCTATGATGAGCTCATGGATATACTTGAAGAATTAAATGAATATCTTGGAAAGAAAAAAGCTAAATTTAGAGTCTTAAAGAAAGAACACATGTCCTTAAAGATCTCTTATGATGAACTAAAAGAAGCTCATGATTTGCTTATCCAAGATAAGTCTTACACTAGCATTGGTATTACTTGTGATATTCAAGAAAGAATACCTAGTGTAAATATTGCTAGAACTAGCATATCTACTTCTTGCGATGATTTGCTTGCTATGCCATGTAGCTCAAGTGTTGATTCCAAAATTGAAAATGCTAAATCTTGTGATAAGCTATTTGTAGAGAATAGTGAGCTAAAGGAGCAAGTTACCAAGCTAAGTAAGAGCTTGGAAAGATGTTTCAAGGGCAAATCTACCCTTGATAAGCTTTTGAGTGAGCAAAGGTGCTCATTCAACAAGGAAGGACTTGGGTATGTGCCCAAGAAAGGTAAGAAACCGGTAAACAAGCCCGTAAGGTTTGTTAATCAAAATGGTAAGTATTGCCATAAATGCCGAGAAATAGGACATGTTCAACAAAATTATTCTATTGGTAAGGTTTCATCGATTGGCTTGTTTGACTCATGCTATATGCTCAAAAAGGCCAAAGATGAAAAAGTAATTGCTAGATTTGTTGGCACCTCAATTTTAGGTGTTAAGAAGAATGCTATTTGGGTGCCAAAATCATTGATAACTAACCTCCAAGGACCCAAACAAATATGGGTACCTAAAAGAACTTGATTCCTTTTGTAGGTGAACTACAAGACCGGTGGAAGGCATTGGGTGCTCGATAATGGTTGCACTCAACACATGACCGGAGATCGAAAAATGTTCACCTCATTTGAGAATGGGAGCGGAAATGAAAAGATCACATTTGGTGACAATAGCAAAGGAAAGGTAATTGGCTTAGGTAAAATTGATATCTCAAATGACCTTTCTATTTCAAATGTGTCTTTAGTGGAAACATTAAATTTCAATTTGCTATCCGTTGCTCAATTATGTGATCTTGGATTAACTTGCTCATTCTCTAAAAAGGAAGTTACCATTTTTAAGGAAAAAAGAAAAAGAAATGATTTTCAAAGGTTTTAGATTTGGCAATCTTTATTTGGTTGATTTCTCCTCAAATGATTCTTGTTTGAAAACTTGTTTGATTGTAAAAACTTCAATGGGTTGGTTATGGCATAGAAGATTAGGTCATATGGGAATGATTCAACTCAAAAAGCTTTTGAAACATGACTTAGTGGTTGGCCTGAAGGATGTGAAGTTTGAGAAAAATAGACTATGTAGCGCTTGCCAAGCCGGGAAGCAAGTTGCTAACTCTCATCCTTCCAAAAGTATCATGTCAACCTCTAGGCCATTGGAGCTCTTACATATGGATTTGTTCGGGCCAACAACCTATAAGAGCATTGGGGGCAATAGCTATTGTTTAGTCGTTGTAGATGACTACTCTAGATATACATGGGTATTCTTCTTATATGACAAAGGTGAAGCCTCCAAGAATTTTAAAAGTTTTGCAAAAAGGGCTCAAAATGAATTTGATTTCAAAATTAAGAAAATCCGTAGTGATAATGGTTCCGAGTTCAAAAACACTAATATTGAAGATTATTGTGATGAACTTGGAATAAAGCATGAGCTTTCCACTACCTACACTCCGGAGCAAAATGGAGTTGTAGAGAGGAAAAATCGTACATTAATAGAAATGGCTAGGACAATGCTTGATGAGTATACTACTTAGATCGCTTTTGGGGAAGCCATTAATACCGCTTGTCATGCCATAAACCGTCTTTATTTGCATAGGCTTTTGAAAAAGACTTCCTATGAACTCCTTATTGGAAGAAAATCGAACATCTCTTACTTTAGAGTATTTGGTTGCAAATGCTATATCTTAAGAAAGAGTGTCCGACTTTCTAAATTTGCAAGTCGTTGTGATGTTGGTTTTCTACTAGGTTATTCTTAAAATAGTAAAGCATATCGTGTATTTGAAGGGTTAAGGGTAGGCTACACTAGCGCAAATTAATAAAAATTCTACCCGTAAACCAAGATCACTGCAGTTATAGATCACGGTCTTACCACTAGACGCGCAAGAGTGCGAAACCGATGCAAGACGTCAGGCGGAGTAGTCGTATTAAGTTGATGCAAGCGTCGGAGCGAGTAGTCGTACTACTTCCTCGTCCTCGTCGCGGCCCCACGTAATGACTCCCTCTTGCGGTTCGTCCAAACGCTACTGATCTGGCGCCTCCAAAGGTATCCACACGACGGAGAAAGCGACGACGCCGGATCGCTAGATCCGCGCGAGCGACTAGGGCGTGGGAGAGGTGGCGCCGAGGTTTGAGGTCCGAAAAATCGCCTTCAACTGGCGCGCCAAGCCCTCCTTTATAGATGTCCTCACAATGGGCTTCTACCAATAGAGGCCCATTAGGACTCAATGCCCACTCTAATTCGGATCTAATCCGAATTAGGCTTCACCCCTTAAGTGTGTGACCCTCTAGGTTCGCAGACGTTTAGACATGACACGAGTGCACATACTCGGTCAATAGTCGAGAGCGGCCTCTAGCAAGACGTCCCAACTCCTAAACGTACACAAAGATCATATCGGACGAACCAACACAACGTTATGTACATGCCAATCCTTTGCCTCGATAAAACTTGATAATGAAGAACCCTCCATGATGAGCTCATGGATATGCTTGAATCTTAAATGAATATCTTGGAAAGGAAAAGCTAAATTTAGAGTCTTAAAGAAAGAACACATGTCCTTAAAGATCTCTTATGATGAACTAAAAGAAGCTCATGATTTGCTTATCTAAGATAAGTCTTACACTAGCATTGGTATTACTTGTGATATTCAAGAAAGAATACCTAGTGTAAATGTTGCTAGAACTAGCATATCTACTTCTTGCGATGATTTACTTGCTATGCCATGTAGCTCAAGTGTTGATTCCAAAATTGAAAATGCTAAATCTTGTGATAAGCTATTTGTAGAGAATAGTGAGCTAAAGGAGCAAGTTACCAAGCTAAGTAAGAGCTTGGAAAGATGTTTCAAGGGCAAATCTACCCTTGATAAGCTTTTGAGTGAGCAAAGGTGCTCATTCAACAAGGAAGGACTTGGGTATGTGCCCAAGAAAGGTAAGAAACCGGTAAACAAGCCCGTAAGGTTTGTTAATCAAAATGGTAAGTATTGCCATAAATGCCGGGAAATAGGACATGTTCAACAAAATTATTCTATTGGTAGGTTTCATCGATTGGCTTGTTTGACTCATGCTATATGCTCAAAAGGCCAAAGATGAAAAAGTAATTGCTAGATTTGTTGGCACCTCAATTTTAGGTGTTAAGAAGAATGCTATTTGGGTGCCCAAATCATTGATAACTAACCTCCAAGGACCCAAACAAATATGGGTACCTAAAAGAACTTGATTCCTTTGTAGGTGAACTACAAGACCGGTGGAAGGCATTGGGTGCTCGATAGTGGTTGCACTCAACACATAGAGACCGAAAATGTTCACCTCATTTGAGAATGGGAGCGAAATGAAAAGATCACATTTGGTGACAATAGCAAAGGAAAGGTAATTGGCTTAGGTAAAATTGCATAAGTATAATTGTTATGTCTCATGTTGGGTCTTGGTCCAACCCCATGTTCTAAACATGTGTCCACATTATTGGTTTGATATCTCCATGTCTATGACATAGAAGAAACATAGTCATCAAAAGCTTTTGAAACGATACATGTGCTAATCCACCATTCACGTTGTGTCCTCATCATGAACTCTAGGACTAGAGGACAACTTTAGAATAACCATACAAGTAAAGAGTTTCACAAACAAGTCACATACTTGTTAATCAACACAAATGCAATATTCAAGGAACATTTATTAAATCATGGATACAACGAAATATCATCATCTCTATGATTGCCTCTAGGGCATATTTCCAACAGTATTTAACAAAACTAGTGGTATTGTTGAAGAAAGACACGATGTACAATTTGATGAAACTAACGGCTCTCAAGAAGAGCAAGAAGATTTTGATGATGTAGGTAATGGAGCTCTTATGGAAGCAATGAAGAACATGCAAATTGGAGATATTAAGCCTAAAGAAGATCAAAATGAACAATCATCGTCCACGAAAGTCGAGCCGCCTACCTCTTCCGTGACAAATGAAGTTAATCATAATGAAGAAGATGTCAAGGAAGATGATCAATCATTGAATCTACCTCAAAGAATCCACAACACAATAGCTAAAGACCATCCAATAGACCAAATATTGGGTGAAGTGAGTAAAGGTATCCAAACTCGCTCTCGTATTGCTTCTTTTTGTGAACATTACTCTTTTGTTTCCTCTCTTGAACCAAAACGCATAGATGAAACACTAGAAGATCCGGATTGGGTGAATACTATGCATGAAGAGCTAAATAACTTCACCCGGAATGATGTTTGGAAAATGGTAGAAAGACCCAAGGAGCATAATGTTATTGGCACAAAATGGGTCTTTCGAAATAAACAAGATGAAAATGGAGTTGTGGTAAGAAATAAGGCAAGGTTAGTTGCTCAAGGATATATTCAAGTCGAGGGTTTAGATTATGATGAAACATTTGCACCCATAGCAAGACTTGAGTCTATTCGTATTTTACTTGCTTTTGCATCATGCTTTGATATTAAATTATTTCAAATGGATGTTAAAAGTGCTTTCTTGAATGGCAAAATATCTGAACTTATTTTTGTTGAACAACCTCCGGGTTTTGAAGATCCCAAAAATCCTAATCATGTGTATAAACTCTCAAAGGCGCTATATGGTTTAAAGCAAGCTCCTAGAGCATGGTATGAGCGCCTTCGAGATTTTCTACTCTCTAAGGGATTCAAAATCGGAAAGGTTGATACAACTTTGTTTACCAAAATTATTGATGGTGATTTCTTTGTTTGTCAAATTTATGTTGATGATATAATTTTTGGTTCAACTAATCAAGATTTTTGCAAAGAATTTGGTGATATGATGTCTAGGGAGTTTGAGATGTCAATGATAGGAGAACTTAGTTTCTTCCTTGGACTTCAAATCAAACAACTCAATGATGGGATCTTCATAAGTCAATTCAAGTATGTGAAGGATTTACTCAAAAGATTTGGCATGGATGACGCAAAGCCCATCAAGACTCCCATGGCTACAAATGGTCATCTTGATCTAAATGAAGGAGGTAAATCTATTGATTTAAAGCTTCATAGGTCTATGATTGGTAGTTTGCTTTATCTTACCGCATCTAGGCCCGATATTATGTTTAGCGTTTGTGTCGGTGTTTTAGAACCGATCTTACGTAAAGATTGTTTGATTCGGGGGGGGGTCTCCTAGAGATGAAATCACGCAGAGCGATTGACACGGGATTTTTATACAGGTTCAGGCCTTCTCCGGGGAGAATAACAACCCTACTCATGTGTGTGTGTGGTATTGACTATATTCTCGACAATCAAGCAAGAAACAAAGACTATTACAAAGAACATTACTTGTCTTTCTCCTTGACTGTCCTCGATTGGCTCTATCTTTTTCGCCCTCCTTTGTCCTTCTGATTGAAGCCTTTATATAATCGTGAAGGAGTAGCCGTTTTCCCCTGCTGAAGAGGCGCCTAATCAAGCCAGTAATGGGCGCATGATGGCAGTAATTACCGGCGTATTGGCTCCTTCACGCCGTCTGGCAGTTATCTTTCAGAGGTAATGGGGTATTTAAGCGCTATTACTACGCAGAATAATAGTGCATGTGGACCGTCCGAACTCCTTAATCAATTGGACCCACTCGCTTGTAGGTTTGATTATAAGGTGGTCGTGGTTGACTTGGTCGTAGCAGAACTTACGACTGGGTACAAGTCATAGCAGAGCTAACGACTGGATAATAGTCATAGAAGGACTTACGACTAGGTAATGGTCGTAGAAGGACTTACGACTGGGTAATGGTCGTAGAAGGGCTTACGACCAGGTAGTGGTCGTAGAAGGACTTACGACCATGACATAGTCGTAGTAAGACTTACGACTATGGGGGTGATTGTAGGAGAACTTACAATCACTTGGTAGGCCTCCCCCTTATGAATATAAAGGGGTACTTCTGGAGACTACGTGACATCATATTTACCCATAATAAGAATTATAGATAAAAGATAAAATGAGGATTATCATATCCTCGTCAGTTTGCATGTGTGCACATTTTCAATCGGCTCCAAAAGAATGTCATTTAATGGCTGTTAAAAGAATATTAAGATATTTAAAGTATTCCTCAAGCATTGGCCTTTAGTATCCGAAAGGTGCTAAATTTGATTTGATTGGATATTCGGATTCGGATTATGCGGGTTGTAAAGTGGATAGAAAGAGCACCTCAGGGAGTTGTCAATTCTTAGGTAGATCCTTAGTGTCATGGTCTTCTAAGAAACAAAACTCTGTTGCCCTTTCCACCGCCGAAGCCGAATATGTTTCTGCAGGCAGTTGTTGTGCTCAATTGCTTTGGATGAGGCAAACATTGATGGACTATGGAATAACGTTTGATAAAATGCCTCTTTTGTGTGATAATGATAGTGCAGTAAAAATAGCCAACAACCCTATCCAACATTTAAGAACCAAGCATATAGATATCCGCCATCATTTCCTTAGAGATCATGTATGCAAGGGAGATATTGAAATTAGCCACATTTGCACTAAAAATCAATTAGCGGATATTTTACCAAACCTTTAGATGAAGGCCGTTTTTTCCTATTGAGGAATGAGTTAAATGTCATTGACTATTCAAATGTCGTATGAACTCTTGTCACATGTACCTTGGGTCTTAGTTGCATTTTTGTCATTTTTAAGATGTCTTTTCTCAAATTTTTGCTCCAAATGTGATATATTCGTAAAAATTACTTTCTTAAATAGACATTACTCTTTTCATTGCATAATAATCCTGAATGATACTTGGTTGAGTGCAAAACTAAGGATTATTTGCAAAATCTTCAAATTCAGCTCTCTCTCTTCCTGAAGTGTTAGGATAATCGGAACTTCCGGCCTTCCAGGCGCGGAACTTCCTATTTCCGGAACTTCCGCTGTTGAATTGCGGAACTTCTGTTTTTCAGCTCTCTCCCTGAAGTGTCAGGATAATCGGAACCACCGGCCTTCCAGGCGCGGAACTTCCGCTGTTGAATTGCGGAACTTTCGTTTTTCGGCAGTTGAGAGGCCTTAACTCCCCTGCGGTTCCTCCGTTTCTCTCTCGCTCTCCCGCCGCCGCTTCCTCTCTCCCGAGCGCTCCTCTTCTCTCCCAAAGCTCCACCGAAAACATTGATTTTTCTTTGGCTTTTCCTCAATCCCATCCGATCATTTGCATCTCCAGGGTTCATTCACTTCCTTCCTCAAGGTATAATCAATCCCCTTCGGATTTCTTCCTCTCATGAACCCTAGTTTTGAATATTTGGGGGAAATGCAAATGTAGATGAAATCTGTGGAAAATTCTTGGGCAAATAGGTTTATTCAGTATTGTATGATGTATATGCATCGATTTCATGGACTCAATCCATCAAAGATACTAAAAATCCAAAAATCTCGTTGCTCTACAATCGGCCCAGGATAATCGAAACTTCCGCCGTTGAAAAACGCGGAACTTCCGCTTGTGGTAGTTCCGGCGTTTAAAATTATGAGCTTAGATTGTCCGTGTAAAACAATTTTCATCTCCTTTTTGAATCTACCTTTGACACTTCATTCATTCTTGTTTTTGAAGATGCCTAAGACAAAAGATACTATCAAGAAGCACTATTCAGATGCCGGCCAATCATCTTCGAGAACTCCTCCCTTAGGACAAGAGGAAGAGATGAAAGCTATTGAAGATCAAAGAGAATCCTCTGAGAATTCAGATACTGAGGCAAGTGCATCGGGTGAGGGCTCTCAGTCAGAATCTGATGATGAATTAGGAGAGCCTGAAGAACTTGAGATTGATCTTAAGTCACTGACAGCTGATGATTACACTCTTCTTCGGCTTAAGAATCAGTATACACTTCCTCGCAACTGTGATGATCCTCGCTTTCATACCAACTTTCAGAGGAAAGTGTATGAACTTTTCTATGGACCCAACAAGCCCTTTGCCGACCATAAGTGCGTAAATTGGTCATATCTTAACGGGCTTGACAAGTATGAAGGTACATACAGGCTCTTTCAGCGAGCGGGGATCCATAACTTTGTGGCACTCAAAAGCAATTATAGTGATGAAATCATTCGTCAATTTTATGCCACAGTGCACATTCCCTCATATTTCTCTGAGCTTACCTGGATGACTGGGACAGTCAAATACTCCTGCTCAAAATGTGCTTTTGAGAATGCATTGGATATCGAGTCAAGCAGATTTGAGCAGATTTATGATAGATCGGTTCTTCCTCTTTCATCTTGGACTGAATTTTATGACACTACTCAAAGGTTTATCCTTGGTAAGATAACCGGTCTTCTCCCTATTCCCAGCTTGGTGAATCGGATAATTAATCATACTATATTACCAAAAAGCGGGAATTATGATGCAATAAGGGGCCATGTTTGGAACATTTTGGACTGCATCATGCATGGGAGAAAATTTAATGTAGTTGATGTCATTATAAGAGAGATAGCAGCCACCAAGAATGATCGGGTCAAGAGGATAAATTTTGCTCCATATATTATGGCCCTGATTATTCGTCAAACTGATTATAATGGAGCTACACCTTCACACCACAAGTTCTATAAGCCAAGAGAAGGTCCTCCAATACCTGCAAACTTTCAGCCTCCTCCAGCTCAAGAACCTGAAGCTGATCCTGCTCCTGCTGCTGCTCCTAGTCAAGGCCAAGCCTCCATGGATCAAATTTATGCCACTTTGTTGGAGATGAAGGCATCTCAGGAGGCCTTCCAGGCAGCGACCTCTTCGCGTCTGGATGCTTCCTCTGCCAGACTAGATGCTTTTGAGGCTGCCACCACCTCAAGACTTGACGCCAACACCGCCAGACTCAACGCTCTCTCAGCAAGATTTGCAGAACAGTTTCCTCCTCCAGTCCGGTTTGGACGGCGTCGCCTCCGCTCTCCTCCTAGTGATCCTCCTAGTGCTCCTCCAAGTGATCCTCCACAAGACCCTCCTGCAGAGTGAAACTCCTTTTGGCTTCTTGATGACAAAGGGGGAAAGGAGTGAGTGAGTTAGTGTGAGAGTTTAAAAGGGGAACTTATCTATGAATGATCTTATCTATTGTAATATATTAGAACTGTCGTTTTGACTATGGTCTGTAATGACTTTGTTTGACAATATTTTGCCTATGATGATATATCTTGTTATCTTATATTTTTGTTGTACTTGGATCTTTGATTGATGATGAATGACCATGATATGTGAATGTTCTATCTCTATTTATTGTCATTTGCTCTTTTCCAAGTAACAACATTCTACAGAAACTCCGCCAAAATTTCCTGAAAATCCAAACATGTGATTTACATTATCTTCTACTCAATATGCACATGTTAAGGGAGAGCTTTCTGTTTCAAACTAAATATCTCTCATATCTTTATTGTGTTGTCATCAATTACCAAAAAGGGGGAGATTGAAAGCATCTAGGCCCCTAAAAATGTGTTTTGGTAATTAATGACATTATGTGAATATGGGACTAATATATTTGTTGAAGTGATTACAAGGCATAGTCCTGGATGACAAAGTAAAATCAAGGAGCTGCATGTCAAAAAATGTCAAGAAGATGGAGTTTGTCTCAAGAGCAAGGTACAAATAGACTAGGACCCCTTTTTGGATTTTACCGGTCTTTGGAGTATGGAGGAAGACCGGATTTTAGGATAAATGTCGTACTATTAAGGGGGACCTTCTCTAGTAGCTTGAAAGCACTTCATTATGCCTTTGGATCAACTTAGGATCATGCATGCTCTTTTGGTCTGGTTTCAAAAGCAAAATCTTTTTCTCATTATACAATCGGAAGTTCCGGCGTTGTCACTGCGGAACTTCCGCTATGCGGATCTTCCGAAAAATTGCGGTTCTTTTTTCCAGAGAGCACCCGTTTTAGGGACTTAGCCGATTTCTCGAAGTGCGGAAGTTCCGCCATGATACGAGTGGAAGTTCCGATTATCGGTTGCTCCGAAATTCTTGCGGTTCGTTTTATCCAGAGAGCACCCGTTTTAGGGACTTAGCCGATTTCTCGAGGTGCGGAAGTTCCGCCATGATACGAGCGGAAGTTCCGATTATCGGTTGCTCCGAAATTCTTGCGGTTTGTTTTTTTTTCAGAGAGTACCCTTTTTAGGGACTTAGCCATTTTCGCAAGTGCGGTAGTTCCGCCATGGAATGAGCGGATCTTCCGATTATCGGAAGAACCGAACTTTAGTTGGCGGAAGTTCCGCACATAAATCCAACGGCTATATTCAGAGCATTTAATGCACCAGTAATGACCGTTACAGTGCACTCGATTGAAGAGCGGAAGTTCCGCACTTTACACGGCGGAAGTTCCGATTTCCTTGATTGTGTCTGAATTTTTGCATAACGGTCATATTTGGTTGTGGGAGGTATAAATGCACCCCCGCCAGCTCAAGGTGATGTTGTTGAGCATTCATTCAATACATTTGAGCTTTGAACACTCCTCTCACTCCTCATTTACTCTCTTTGCACACATTTGTGGGGTTGTGAGTAAAACCAAGACCATTGCATTTTAGTTGATCCTTTGGCTCTTGATTGCCGTCAAGTGAAGGTCAAGGTCTATTCTCTTGGTGCTTGTCGGCACCTAGACGACTTGGCGGAGGTTGCGCGGTGATCTCTTCAAGAAGTTTGTGAAGAGACCCGACGCCGGTTGTGATTGGTCGGTGTTCACCAACTCCGGAGAGGAGGAAGAACAACCAAGTGATTACGAGGGAAGGCTTAATTTGTGGAGCTGACTTGATCGAGTCAAGCTTCCTCAACGTGGACTAGTGAAGATCGACAAATCTTCGATACCACGGGAAAAACCTCTTTGTCCTTGTGCGGTTATTTCTTGTCTTTACTTATTGCATTTAATTTTGTAGTTCATAGCTTATAATAGATAGCTTTGCTTAGTGTATCTTGCTAATTTGAGTAATTTGATCTAGAAATTTTAGAAACCTCCTATTCACCCCCCTCTAGTCGATCATCCTTGATCCTACAAATCCGTCGGCTCCGATCGCTCCGAAGGCTCCGCAGGCGCCGCCGCCACTAAACGAAATGGGGTAGGGAAACCCTACCCCCTACCCCGTCGGTTCCCCTTCTGAACTGGGCGAATAGGCCGGATGGGCCGAGAATCAGTGGCCAGGAACGAGCCGTAATTCCGGCTCGACCGATAAAAAAATTGGGAAAAGAAATTTTTGCAAAAACCTCCTCATAAAATCTGCAATTTACGAGATTCTTTCGGGAAATTGAACTTTGCAAAAAGCCCCTCGTAAAATTGGAAATTTACAAAAACAATTTCGGGAATGATAAAGTTTTGTAGAAAGCCCCTCGGTTTTCCGCAAATTACGCGATAAATTTTTCAGAAGAAAAATTTCGTGTTTTAACCCCTGGAAATTGCAGAATTCGCTCGAAAATTCATATTCCAGCATAAAAAGGCTCGAAAATTCAAATTTTGAATCAATTTTTGCATTTGAAGCATATTTCACCTTGTAATTATTATTTACATGCAATTTATTTATTGTATTTACTGTTTTGATTATCTGTGATTATTTAAATTACTTTTAATCACTGAAAATAGCAATAAATCATGAAAATGCATGGAAAATACGGGATCACGAACTAGGAGTTCGAAGAGCATTATGAGAATTTTACAACTATTTTATGGTAATTACCAGAAGTAATCTTATGAAATTTTTACATGAATATGAAAAATGACTGGCATCACAAACTAGGAGTTCGAAGAACTGACCCAGTATGGCCAGAATTTGTACAGTCTTCAACTCCGTGATAAGGTAATCACAGATGAGCAGAAGATTGAGGAGACTCACTCTACCTTTCACCTGAATGAGGTGCAATCCGCACGCAACTATTGTCAAAATGGCTACAAGAAGTATGCCGCAGTGATTGACATCATGAAAGTTGCGAAAGTTCATGATGATGTTCTAAGAAAGAACTACATTCCACAGCCGCCTAGTAGCAATGTTGGCCATGAAACCAATGCTAGCAACTACAAAGCGAGGAAACCTCTCACGAAGGAGAAGGGCAAGAAGGGTAAGGTCGTGAGTCGTACGTAATTGGTGTTTCACAGTCTAAGAAAAGGGGCAAAGGATAGCATGAGGCACACCTTACCATTGCAGGCACGGAAGATCCACACCCATTAGTTGCACTTATGGATGTGGACAGCCTAGTAGTAGCCCCCATCATCCCTCCTTTGGACATAGCAACGGCCACAGCCGTAGTTGCCCAGGAGGAGAAGATCGTCATGTAGCAGATTGAGGCAGAAGTTTATGAATACTTCGCTGATTCGATCTAGTGCACGCATTGCACTTGGATCTTTTATAATAACTTGCAGTTTGTAATTGAAGCAGAACATTGAATTATTTTATTCTTTGAATAATGGTTGTTAGCTCTAGGAGAGCTAAGCATTAAAAATCTTATAATGAGTCCTGCAAGACTTATATTCCCGTATTTATGATAACAAGTTATGTTCTGATATCTGGAGTATTTTATTTATGTGTTGCTTGTTTTCTGCTACATATTAATAAAGTACATTATATTAGAACACATGTAGCGCCCTATGGAGGTAGTGTGCTTAGCAGGTAACGCCACAGTGAATACCACCTTGAGAGAGACAAAATTTTCAGTTGATCAGTAAGAATGCATGTAGCCTTACGACAATCACAGGTAGCGATACTTATATAATAGGCTCAGAAAGGGTCACAATTATACTCCCAACGGGATATAACTTTGGTCATTAAAGAAGCCTAGTTGTACCCATAATCGACTAGAACTCTCAAGGATATTCACGCTAACGGTTTCCACGTAGAGACTGAAGAAAAGCATGGTAAGGAATACATGTTCATTACAAAGTGCGAAGAAAGTAGAAAAATGGTATTAGAATAACTTTCTTCATTTGAAAATGGGCTATACTACACTAATATTAAGGCATCTGCAGCCTATACTGCCCTAAAAACTGTATTTAGAAGCTCTGAAACTCTTCTATCTCTGGCCTGATAGATTATGCCACCTAGGCCTTAGTATAATGAGAAATATAATTAACAATTCACAGAGACATAATACTAATGTAAAGATCTTCCCGGATCCGAAGATTTTGTGTGCCCTCATGTGCCACCGGGAAACTGATTACTAGACCCTCTACTCTGAAAGTAAAGGATGAAATCCCTGCATTCCTGTACCGTATCCATGAAGATATTTGTGGTCCTAAACAGCCACTGTCATGGCTATTTAGGTATTTTATGGTGCTCATCGATGCTTCCTCGAAACGGTCGCACGATTGTTTATTGTCTACGAGAAATCACGCTTCTGCAAAACTAATCTCGTAGATAATTAACATTAAGAATAATTTTTCTAATCATCATGTGAAGTCCACCAGAATGGACAACGCCAGAGAATTTACTTCGAGGGCATTTGATGATTATTGTGTGAAAATGAGAATTAAAGTTGAGTATCCCGTACCGCATGTCCACACCCAGAATGGACTAGCAGAATTGTTATTTACCAACTACATGTTGGGGACATGCAGTCCTGCACGCAGCAACTCTCATCAATTTTAGACCACCAGCATATAACATCCATTCACCTATGCAACTAACGTAAGGGTCAACACAGAAAATTTCTCATCTTTGAAGGTTTGGTTGCAAGGTTTATGTACCTATACCACCACCACAACAAACTGAAATGGACACTCTCCAAAAGTCTGGGATATACGTTGGTTATGAGACAACATCCATAATCAGGTATTTGGACCCCACGACTGGAGATTTGCATGCAGTCCGCTTCGTTGATAGCATATTAGATGAGAATTATTTCTCGTCATTAGGGGGAGGAAATCAACCCTTGATGAAAAATGTCGAGAAATAGAGAAGTCCAGAAGATAATTGAAGTCTAGAAGACAATTGAAGTCTAGAAGATAATTGAAATCCATGCATATGATCCGCGCACTAGTGAAGCAAATAGAGAAGTCCAGAAGATAATCTAAGTCTAGAAGACAATTAAAGTCTAGAAAACAATTGCAGTCCAGAAGATAATTGATTTGCAAGCATTAGCGAATCAACTGCCTAACCACTTTAGTGATTTGAAAAGCGTGACCAAGTCGCATATGCCTGTACGCAATGCATCGGAGAGGGTTGAAATACCAATGAAGGTATTCCTAATCCCATCCTAAGGCCTCAGAAAGGACGAGAACTCCGGCCACTCGAATCCGAAGTAACCAGGGACGCCTGGTGAAAAAGGACAAGAAGGACTTGACACAGCCGATCACCGAAGTTCCCAGAACCAGAAGGGGAGCCAGTTGAGACCTAGCACCAGTATGGCACCTTCAGAAAAGACATACCAGAATTGAACATCCCCATGAAGGGAGACATCAGCATGGATGTGTGCGCACACATCGGAGCTGAAAAAAACTAAAGGGACTTGCCCCGAAATTGAAAGCAGCGGTAAGCAAGTAGAAGCATTAGAAATATCGCCCCTTGAAGAAATAGCGATAAACTTTATGACCTCGGGAGAATCTATGAATAAGCCAACAGCCAATATCGACATTTATTTTGCAAAGAAAATTGCCACAATCATCAATCTTGATCCAGAGCATGCATTGCTCGCTGAATGTAAGAAAAGATCAGATTGAGAGAATTGGAAGAAGGCAATAGAAACTAAATTGTTCTCTCTGAATAAAAGAGAGGTGTTTGGGCCTGTAAGCCGTACACCTCCCCATGTGCACCCCGTAGGGTATAAGTGGGTATTTGTTCGAAAGAGAAATGAAAGAAGCAAGGCTCGTTGCACAAGTTTTCACTCAACGTCTAGGAGATTGTTATGAAGAAATCTATTCCCCGGTCATGGGTGAAATTACCTTTAGAAATTTATCTCAATGACAGTGAACTTGAAGTTAAAAGTGAAATTGATGGATGTGGTAACTACATACCTTTATGAAAATTTGGATTCAGACATTCATATGAAGATACCTGAATGTATCCATGTCCCGAACCAAGATAGAGCAAATAGAAATCTATACAGTGTGCAACTCAGAAAGTCACTGTATGGACTGAAGCAATCAGTCAGAATGTGGTATAATCGCTCGAAGCGACTTTCTATGCAAGAAAGGCTACACGAACAATGAGAATTATCCCTGTGTATTTATACGACGATCCCAGTATGGATTTTGTATAATCTCAGTGTATGAAGATGATCTGAATATCATTGGAACCCTAGAAGGTATTAAGAAAACAAGCTCTTACCTGGATTCGGAGTTTGAAATAAAATATTTGGGTCAAACCAAATACTGCCTAGGCTTGTAGCTTGAGCATACCCCGGAAGGGATTCTAGTACATCAGCCAACCTACACTCAGAAAGTGTTGGAAAGGTTCGGCTTTGAAAAGGCATATCCTTCGAAAGTTCCGATGGTCGGGAGATCCTTACAGCAAGACAATGACTCGTACAGACCTAAAGAAGAGGGGGAGGAAGTCCTGGGACCAGAATTCCCATACCTGAGTGTAGTAGGAGCACTCATGTATTTAACAAACTGTACTAGATCAGGCATTGCATTTGCCGTAAACCTATTAGCAAGGTATAGTACAGAACCTACCAAAGGCATTGACAGAAATAGTGGACATCTTCCGTTACCTCCAAGGAAGCAAAAAACTTGGTCTATTCTACAAAAAGAACCAAGACTTGTGTATGAATAACTATGCAGATGTTGGATTCCTATCGGACCCACATACAATCAAGTCGCAAGCAAGCTATGTATTCCTATGTGGTGGAATTGTAATTCCATGAAAATCGTCTAAGCAAAGTCTTATATCGACTTCGACGAACCACTCGTAAATCATAGCACTGTACGAGGCCTCACAAGAATGTGCTTAGCTTCGGCGGAAGATTCACCACATCCAGCAGTCATGTGGATTGAATACCGCACAAACTCCCATAATTATCTATGAAGATAATGCAGCTTGTGTTGCACAAGTGCAAATGGGTTATGTGAAGAGTCCTCTCACTAAGCATATCAACTCCACGTTCTTCTATGCTCATGAATTGCAAAAGATGGACAAAATTAAAGTACTGCATACTAAGTCATGTGAAAATCTTGCAGATTTATTCACTAAGTCGCTTCCTGCATCTAGCTTTGAAAAATGTATATGTGGAATTGGAATGATAAGACTTAGAGAAGTGCAGAATTCAAATGGAGAATCTTCACGAACTCATTATTGAATCTTGATCACGAAGATCGAGTACTCAAAGAATAAATTCTGGAGATTAAATGAAATTGGGTGGATTGTACTCTTTTTCCCTAACGAGTTTTCCTGAAGTTTCTCGGATAAGATTTTTGATGATGCAATTCGTGCAACACAGCGGAACACATGATATGTACTCTTTCTCTAAATTTTTTCCACCGGATTTTTGTGGAGTTTTAACGAGACATGAACATGTCGGATGAGTGTCCAAGGGGGAGTGTTAAGAAACCGGGCCCAGGACTCTCCAAGAGTCCTGTCTAATTGGATTCCTCATCCCCTGTTGCCTATAAATAGAGGAGGACCCCTCATTGTAATCCACGTCTTTTGAGAAGCAATAAAGCAGACCATTAAGTCCCCTCATATCTTTGTGTTTATTCTATTGTTGTGTTCTTGTATTATTATTTTTCTATAAGGTAATCGATCGAAATAAACTCGCAATAGTTCTTCAACAGTAACAAACGAACACACCGGCTGGGGCAGCCGAAGCACCAACCCGACACACACGGGTGGTGGTTTATTAGTACCGGCTTTATGGCGTACCTGTTGGTTACGGTGATCGCGCGCCACGCGCCTGGTGGGCACAGCGCGCCGCGCGGTGCCGGTGCGTCACAGAGGGATGCGCGAGTGGCGTAAAGCGGAAGCGGGAGCGGGGACAAACAAAGCACCGTCGTCACGTGACCATGTGTGAGGTGCGCCCACACACCACGACGCGCCCGGTGCCCGCCGCCCCTGTCCCCCGCGCCGCCCAAAGGCAAGAACCCGTCGCGGCAGGGTAGCGGCACGGTCGGTCGCACGGATAGGCGGATAGCGAAACAAAAGCGTCCGGGGCACAGAATCGCATCGCTTTGGAGCCGTGGACCGGACCGCGCAGAGAGTGGAGACGGCATCTGCTGCTGCTATTACAGTGTCCAGAGGAGGGGATGCCGCGCTGAGAGTGAGAGCGGAGAGGAAACCCCGCCAGATTCCGTGGGTGGGTTCGAGATGGCGGCGGACGCGACCACGGCCATGACCATCGACTTCCTCCGCGCGCGCCTCCTCTCCGAGCGCTCTGTCTCCCGCGCCGCCAAGGAGCGCGCCGACCAACTCGCCAAGCGGGTGCGTGCGGCAGTGCGCAGTGCGCTAGCCCCCCGCTCCCACCGCTCTCCTCTTCTCCCCGCACGTTTCTTGTTTTCTAGCTTCACATTGCTGTTTTGACTCACGGCGGAGCCTGTTGCCACAGGTTGCGGAGCTGGAGGAGCAGCTCCGGACGGTGACGACCCAGCGGCGCAAGGCGGAGCGGGCCGCCGCGGAGGTGCTCGCCATCCTCGAGTCCCAGGGCTTGGACCGATTCTCCGACGCCGCAGATTCCGGTTCCAACGACGATGACGACACTGGCGGCACTGAGGCCGCCGAGAGTGGCGGTGGCAAGGCCCGCGGGGAGGCGGAGGATGCGCTGTCGGGGTCGGAGCTGGGAGGCCCGGCGGCGGCGCCTCAGGCCGGTGGGCTGTCGTGGAAGGGCCGCGCCGCGAGCCCCGATTCGGAGAGGCGGCAACCGCAGCAGAAAGGCAGGCAGCTCAGGCAGAGGCATAGCCACAGCCATAGGAGGAGCTACCTTTACCTGATGACCGCGGATTTGTCGCCCAAGTACCAGCCGGGGCAGTCATGCCGGAAGATTAAGAGGAAGGAACTGATGAGGTCCAAACATTGAACATTGCTGAAATTCTGTGATAAGTGTTGATCTGTAGATGTGCATTGGCTATCTGACATGATGTACTTGTACTGTTTTGACAGATTGCAGACTGAAGGCGAGGAGGGCAAGCACAATGTCGCGGAGAGTCCGGAGGAGGGGCAGGAGATATCAGACTGTACTGTTTGCACGGATGAGCAGCATGGTTTGGATGGTGAGGTGAGCCAGGATGGGCAGGGTTCTTGTGATTATGGAGGAGTTGAGGTTGGCGGTGATAGGTATGCCATGGAGTATGAGAAGGATGGGGAGATGGAGAGGGTGCTGGAGAAGCAGGCTGAGCTGATTGGGCAGTATGAGGCAGAAGAAAATGCTCAGAGGGAGTGGGAGAAGAAATTCAGCGAGAGCCGCGATTCAACTGCGGTATGTGCTGTCCTTCTGAGATTCAAAATATTGTTGATTGAATAGTTGTGCCAGTACTCTCACAAGTATACACATTGTGCCATGTTGAAAGATTAATGTTGCATTTTGATGCAATTTTATAGAAATATAGGATCTGTTAGGAACTTAGGATGGATTTTGGTGGTTGGTTTAAGCATTTTATATGGACTTGTTTATCATATCGATTTGTTTATTGAAATAGTGCACTGCATTTTACTGTGTTTGCCTTTTGTGAAACCTCCCTGCTGATCTGGTATGGAATGGTTAATTTACTTCTAACATGAAATACTTGCTGTCAATGTATACCAAACTTTTATTTCACTTCTTATACCGAACTTTGCAATTAACTGGATAAAAACTAACAGGAGCTAAAGATTTCCTTGTTTGACATCCACTGCTTTCCAACTTCCAGGATGATGTTCACTTAGACAATAAGTTAAGTCAGATTGAAAATGCTTGTGAGCAGAGGGACAAAGCTTCTCAGGTTTTGGACAGAGGAATAGTTTGTAAAGAGGCTATGAGGTCAAGCGATAAACAAACCTTTGGCATCAACGGTCCTGCTGAATGTTTGTCGAATGGTTCTGTCTCTGGATTGCCCCCAAATACACCAGAAGAAAGTGCTATTAAGCAGTGCAAAGTTGTTGAGTCTGATCATGATTTTGGGCAGGCTACTGCAACAGTTGCTTCAATCGATCGTGAATTGCAGGTTAGGAAGGATGTGTTGGTAAATAAAAGTTATACTGAAATTATAGAAGGAAGTGGGAATAATTTTGGAAGATCAGCTCCTTCACCACAAGGAAGCTATGATCCCAATGCAGGACATAATAAAGGTCAAGGAGATGAAAATTCAGACAGTGGTTCAAGCTACCATGCAAATGCTCGCTCTTCCAAGAACTACATAAATACACCATCAGTTGAGAGTCCATTAAGTGATACCCCTAAAAGCAAAGTATCTGAATGGAGCTCGTCATGCTTTCATAACTATACTGATAATCAGATGGACACACAGCTGTATCAACCGTCAACTGATGATGTGGGAGGTGTTCTAGAGGCCCTTCAACGTGCCAAGATGTCCCTCAGAGAAAAGCTGAGCAGGCCAAGTCCACCCAGCCAGGACATGTTGGCACTTCCAGCACCTGAGGATTGCTACACAACAGATGATTTGCCAATCAATGACACAGAACTTTCACTCTGCAGGTCACGACGGCTCAGCCAGGAAATATTGGCACTACCAGCATCAGGAAACTACCTTAGCAGGATCAATTTACCACGGGATGATGCGATAGTCCCAGTTGGCCCTGCTGGTTTGTTTCGGTTGCCAACAGACTCGTTCCCCCAAAACGAGGTGTGTTCGACTGATGGCTACGGTTCAAGGTTCAGTTTGACAGCAACAAGTCGGCATACCATCTTTTCAAGCAACCCTGCTAATTATATCTTGTCAACTCCATCACTGAAGAATCCATATTACGATCCTCGTAGTTCTATGTTATTGTCAATGCCTACTGCTGGTGGGTGTAGCATCCCGGTGTCAGACTTCACAATAGGGGACGCTTCTTTCATCCCTGAAATTCCAAGGTCTGGCAATGCAATAAGAAGGGGAATGCTTTCTGGAGAAGCAGGCATGCTCTTCCAGTATGGTGGTGATTACACCTTCTAATAAATGGAGTGTTGTAGTTATGCATGCTTAGGGTCCCAGGATAGTATTGAGTTAGATACTATGTGTCGCATCAATTTTGTCTACGGTTTGATAATGATGTATGTCATGTAGTATTGCAATCCAAGAACAAGTTTTTTTTTTTTTTTGCTTATAAGCAGTGTTGGCGTTTGAAATATTCTTCTCTCTTGTGCCAATTTGCCAAGACATGACACAACTATCCTATAAATGTAACTTTTCACAGTGACTCTCAAAGAAACTAAGATACTTGCTGCTTGACAATACGCATCCATCATGGCAGGTATTGCTTTTTCCTGGCTTTTGTTTTGTTTATCATATAGTTTATACGGCAAGAGAGCTGTTTCATGATAGCAAGTATTGCTCGCTTGCTTCCCGAGCAATCTTAATTTGCTTGTGCAGGAACTCATTATAATGATAGACACGTCTAGCGCCACCAACAATGCCGGTCATCATCATAACATTGCGTGATCGTTGTCAATCATGGCTTTCGCCTACTGCAAAATTGGCAAGTTTGGTAGCTATACCATATATAATGTTCTTCTTTTGGGATAAATGGAAACCTCTTAATAAGAATGGGTGGATTAAATGAAATAAATTACTAACCATGAGAGGGAGGGTAGCATCGGACTTGTAGTTAATCTTGTGTGTTGATCTCGTAGGATCACACCTCATTTATTTATAGTCTCAAACCCTAGTCTGATTCACACACAACATCTTATCCGACTCTCATATGATTGAGATATCTAACTCCAACTCAAACTCTCCAACTCTCCCCCTCAAGATGGGCTGAAAATATCAATCATGCCCATCTTGTTACATATTGTATAACACTCACTAGGACCTAACCCTTTAGTAAAACAGTCAGCCAACTGTTCACCAGACTTGATATACTCCAACTTCAATATCCTATCATCAAGCTTCTCCTTAATGAAGAATCTGTCAATCTCAACGTGCTTGGTACGATCATGCTGAACTGGGTTGTTAGCAATATCAATTGCAGATTTATTATCACAATGCAATACTAAGTGATTATTCTTCCATATTTGAAGCTCGGACAATAAACCCTTCATCCATATCATCTCACTCACACTCAACGCCATTGCTCTGTACTCTGCCTCTGCAGTAGACCGAGCCACAACCTCCTGCTTCTTGCTTCTCCATGACACAAGGTTACCTCCCACAAAGATGCAATATCCAGAGGTAGACCTCCTGTCATCCATACTGCTTGCCCAATCAGCATCACAATACCCTTCCATATTCAGATGTTGGTTTTTCCTGAACCAAAGGCCCTTTCCGGGGCTATTCTTTAAATATCGTAAGATTCGATAAACAACATCCATGTGTCCTGTTCTAGGATCATGCATATATCGACTAACCACACTCACTGCATATGAAATATCAGGTCTTGTATGACACAAATAGATAAAACACCCAACAAGCCTTTGATAAGCTTCCTTGTTGACTGGATCTCCCGACTCAGCACATAGCTTGTGATTCCTATCAATAGGTGAAGCAATAGGACAGCACCCAAGCATACCTGTTTCTTCCAGCAGATCAAGAACATACTTTCTCTGGGAGAGAACTATACCATTCGAAGAACGGGCAATCTCAATCCCAAGAAAGTATCGAAGAGGTCCAAGATCTTTCACCTCAAATGCCTCTCCCAATTTTTCCTTTAAGGACTTGATTTCCTTGGCATCATCTCCAGTAATCACAATATCATCAACATAGACTGCTAATATAGTGATACGCGATCTTTTATGCCTATTAAACACGGTATGATCTTTATTGCACTGAGAATAGCCTATACTACAGACTGCACGTCTGAATCTATCAAACCACGCCCTTGGAGACTGCTTCAGACCGTATAAAGACTTCTTGAGTTTACATACCTTCCTCTCGATCATGCATTTTCAAAGCCTGGAGGAATCTCCATGTATACCTCTTCTTGTAGATCACCATGTAGAAAAGCATTCTTTACATCCAACTGATGTAGAGGCCATCCGAAATTAGTTGCACAGGAGATCAACGTTCTTACCGTACTCATTTTTGCTACCGGTGCAAAGGTCTCATCATAATCTATCCCATATGTTTGACTATAACCTTTTGCAACCAATCGTGCCTTGTATCTCTCTATCTTGCCTTCAGGAGTTTGCTTAATTGTAAACACCCATTTGCATCCTACTGCCCTTTTTCCTACTGGAAGTGGAACAAGATCCCATGTCTTGTTCTTCTGAAGTGCACTAAGTTCCTCCTTCATGGCATTCTTCCACTTAGGATCTTGCTTAGCAGTTCGCCAATCCTTCGGAATATGCATAGTCTGAAGAGATGCAATGAATGCTTTGTATGCAGGTGAAATATGAGAATACGAGATGAAATTTGCGATATCATGCTCAAAGCCATACCGGACTGGAGGCTTTCCTGCATTAGCTCTAGTTTCCCTATGTTGTGCAAGTAGTAACTCTGGATGGGAATGATTAGAATCAATATTACCATTCGCCCCAAGGGGAGGCAAGAAACTTGATGGAGAGAGACCCGATGAGGGATTTGGGACTGGATCAACCGGCAAGGTTGGCTGTTTAGAAGGCTGTTCTGGCTGTGGCAATGCCGTTTGTTCAAAAAAATCCACCGTTGTTGGCTTAGGTGCTGACTACTTGTCTTTTGATTTCTCCCCTGTTTTCCGAAGCGTCTTCGCTGATAATTTTAAGTCTTTTTTGGTTATCACATCTCTCGCATATTCTGTTAGATTTGGGCACGGAATTGTCCCCACAATAACTTCTTCTTGTTGACTAACACTCTGCTTGTTCTCCCCCCTTGATTTTCATCCTCAATGATAGGAGAGAATTCCAAAAACTGATCAAGATTACCTCCACTCGTGTAGTAAGGCTCTAACTCCCGGAATGTTACATCCATACTTACAAATAACTTCCGTTCAGCTGGGTTCCAGCATCTATAGCCCTTCTGACTTGATGAATAGCCTATGAAGATACATTTCAATGCCTGTGGATCCAGCTTGCCAACTGTTGGTTGGTGATCTCGTACAAAGCACACACAACCAAACACCTTGGGAGGCACTTTGAACTCCCACTGACCCAAAAGAAGTTCCGTTGGAGACTTCATCCCAAGTATTCGAGATGGCATGCGATTGATGAGATATACTGCCGTCATTACTGCCTCGCTCCATAATCCCTTTGGCACATTCATATGAAACATGAGTGAACGTGCTACCTCTAATAAATATCGATTCTTTCTTTCAGCCACTCCATTCTGAGATGGAGTTCCTGGACAAGTAGTCTGATGAAGTATCCCTTCTTCTGAGAGATATGTTGCAAACTCATTATTAACATACTCAGTTCCATTATCTGAGCGAAGAATCCGAACTTTTGCATCAAACTGGGTAGCGACCATCCTATGGAAGTCCTGAAAACATCGAAGCGCCTCTCTCTTGTGTTTCATCATATAAATCCAAGTCATACGAGTATAGCAATCAATGAATGTGATAAACCACTAAAAACCACTCACAGAAGTAACTGAGCACGGACCCCAAACATCTGAGTGTATTAATATAAAAGGTTCATAACTCCGAAGACCAATACTACTATATGTAGACCGTGTATGCTTTCCAAACTTGCAAGCATCACATACAAGTCTACTCTTGTCTACCCTTTTGAATAAATCAGGGTATAACCGACTTAAATTCTCAAATGATAGATGTCCCAAGCGTCGATGATGTAATAAGACTTCTTCCTCGACTCCTCCTATAGCCACGACCAATGCCGCATCAACTCGATCAATGTACCACGACCCATTCGCCTTATTCGGTCCCAATCCTCTTCCAGTTCTCTTATCCTGTAACAAACACGAATCCTCATCAAATGTGATGATGCATTTGAATTGGTCAATGATAGAACCGGTCGATGAAGGTTGGTGGAAAGGAGGGAACATGCAAAACGGTGGACGAGCAATGGATGGTGTACATTCTCAGATCCAACACCCTTAATAAGCTGGGCAGTTCCATCTGCTGTTTGGACGGTTTCAGAATCAGTATATGGGGTGTAAGATGTGAAAGCACTACGTGAACCTGTGACATGTTTGGATGCCCCTGAATCTATGATCCAATCAATATGAGAGTGCTTACATGTGGATGCAAGTGCATGTGTCTGAGTACCTTCGCCCACGTGGGCGTAGTTTGCAAAGTTGCCAAAGGAGGCGGAATCATGAGAAGTCTTCAATGCCTTTCCTTGCTGCCACTTCTCCCATTGCATAGCTTGCTACTTTGTCGAGTGTGAGGCGTGTTCTCCTCTGTCTGGGCCATGTTAGCTCTGGGGCCAACTCGGCCCCTTCCTCGGCCTCCACGACCACTATGATCTCCACCTCGGCCTCCACGACCTCCACCTCGACCTCCATACTGTGGAGAGGGACAAGCACGGATCAGATGTCCTTTTATCCCACAGTTGTAACACTCTCTATCATCGGGTATGGCATATCGTAGTCGAACTTCCTCCCGCACCATAGTGAAATAGCCTCCTCCATTGTAGGCAATTTTGCCAAGTGAAACATTGTAGCCCTCCTACTCTCAAACTTTGATTTAGTCCTTTTAGAAAGTGTGTTGTTGTCCCACACCCTACCGACCTCAATATCACCGGAACATGTCCTGCAGTGGATCATAATTGTAGGACCAGCGACTAAAGGGGGTGAATAGGCGCTTTCGAACTTTCTGCCTAAATCAAAACCAACACGCTTTACTCCTTTAGCTATGAAAGCTAAGAAGTTCAAGTGAGCACGCAACGGAAGCCTTATGTTGGATTTGATAAACCCCTCAAGCACACGACACAAAAGGAGAAAAGAACTCAAGGTTCTTCACTGGCTCGGGCGGTCTGACCGGCTACCAAGGGCGGTCGGACCGACGGTCATCCAATGATCGGCCAAGCAACTAACCAATGGCTTGATCGGACGGTACGATTCGACCCGCCAAACCAGTGATTCGAAAACAGGCGGTCGAACCGCCGTTGAAAACGGTCGGACCGTAGAGTCGATCTTGAAAACTCCACCCAAAACCAAAACGAAATTTGATCCAACTTTTGATTCAACCAATGAAACTTGACCAAATTTCTAGCACACCTTCCTAATGATATTAGAGACCTATTTCTAGTGACGATCCGTCAGATCCACTTCGCAGAATCGATCTCTCGAGATTTTATCAAAGAAGTGCTCAAACCCTAGAAAAGAAAAACTTGATTCACGACTTGCTTGTGGGGATTGATGATCTAGATGACTCTAGGAGTAATCCCATACATCAAAGCAAGATAAAGAAGGCCAAGAGACCACGCATGAACCTTTGAATCAAGGAAGCACCAAAACATCCAAAAGAGAGAAGAACACAAAGGAGCAATTGATCTTTCAATTGAGCATCACAAGATTGTTCATTCACAATAGATGCTTACAAAGCCTCTCCACCAAGGAGGGCAAGAGCTCAACAAGGAGCACACTCCAAACCCTAGTTCTCCTCTCCTCTCCTCCAAACCCTAGAAAAAGAAGAAGGGGGCTAAAATGAATGCTTGCTTGGTTTTCCACCTCTCCCTTCCTATTTATACTAGAGAGCTAGGGTTTCCCTTTTGGGTCTCTTACACATGGGACCCACACACAATTAACCCTTGAAGCAATCGCCTGCTTCACCACGTGTAGGTTGATCAGCGGTTCTCATCGACGCCAAGCCTCTCTTGTCCGAATCCCATCGGAAACTCCCAGAGACTTGCACCGATATCTGCACCGTCTGATCCAACCAGCTATTTCGAACCACCCGCTCGATCCATCTTGTCCATCTCGCACCATGCTTGAGTCACACGACCTCACCCAGATCCCCGATCGTTCGGACCTCGGCTCTCCAAGCGTAGTCGATCCACTCACCGTTGACGTCGTTGACACGCAAGCCACCGCGCGACAATAGACAAACAAATCGTTTAGGGAACAAGTTCTTCACAACTTGACCCACGTCGATTCCGCAATGCAATATACATCAATAAAGCATTGAAGTTCATAGAATAACACACTCGTAACAAACTCAATGCAACACTTGGCTCACCTCCAGTGATCGCCGGCCAGCCAGCCCCACGTGGGCGGTCCGACCGATTTCATCTTGATCGGACCGCTCCCACAGCGGTCGGACCGGTCCAAAGGACTTAGCCAAATTTTCAACTCAAAATTCCGAAACCTTCTGGAATTTTCAAACTAATAGAACTTTTGACTGGGAGCTCCAAAAGTGATGGGACCACATCCAGGAGACTCCCCTCACTTGCCTACACAACCTATTTTTGGCCCAGCTCCAAAAACACAACTTTCAAAGAAGCGGTCGGACCGGCCACCATGGCCGGATCGCTCCTGGCGATCGACCGCCCTGCACAACCGGTCAGACCGCGGTGGCCCGACAACCTTTGAGCAAACAAACGCGAGAATTTGCAAACCATCGACGCCATTGCCAATTGACTCATCATCCTGAGATCGTGCACATATCCTCACGATATCCACAATCTCCCCCTTGATGAACACATTGGCAATTTTCAAGAAAATGTGGTTTTTCAAAATGAAAAGTAAAAACTCGCCGTTTTCGCATAAAGACACAACTTGGTCCATAAGCAACAAAAAGCCTAGGAACCAACCAAGCTGGCTTCAGAATAGTGTAAGCAAGTGAGATAATGCATTGAAAGCACAAAAGGATTCAAATTCCAGAAAGTAGCCAAAAATCTCACTCAGGTCCAAATGAAAGACACATTATTCTATTTGACCTTTGATCATTGTGAGTATTCTTCAATTGCAAATCAGATAAGATAAGACAATGAAACCCAGAAACTCAACTCACCATGATCACAGATTTTCAAAAGGTTCAAAATTTTTATTTTATGAAGTTCTTTTATATTAAACCTTGAGTATGAAACCAAAAGCTCCAACATCAAACATTTTCTTCACAATCTTTCTCCCCCTTTGACAATGAATTCATCAAGATGCATGAAAAAGAAAGAGCATGAAGGAATGACTTTATTTTTGAACTTTAGTGAAAAGGAGCCATGACCATTATACATGAAGACAGTACAAGTATTATACCAAGCCATATAAAGAGTAGACGCTATACTCAATCATGGCAAAACGTGTACTGCAAAGCTAAAACCAAGATAGCAGCAATCTGAGATTAACAGAATTGAAATCATGAAAGGTTGCTCAAAATCATAGATTCACTCAAAGCAACCAAAAATGAGTCAAGCCATGTCTATAAGTAAAAAGAGACTCAAAACAAGAATTGAGGCATTTTGAGCATTAAGAAAATTCTTTTGAAGCAAAGCTCAAGCACTTAGCCCTTTTTGGGCAATTTCTCTTTTTTTTTGCTGTGCTAGATCTCAAGCCTTGCCGCGACCATCTCAAGCGATAAGCTTAAAAAAATGATCTAGGTCATCCAAAACTCCCCCTGAGTTCATGCCGAGTGCAATGGCAAGCCGTCTCATGAGAAAGGATTGGAGAGATCGTTTTTCGCACGAGAAAATCTCATTTTCATTTGCTTGACTTAATAGGATAAAAAGCTCATTTTTCAACTCAGAAAAGTTCAAGACTCAATTCAACTTGTAAGACATGGCGAGAATCATAAGCGGATCACTAGAGCAAAACTAGTCACAAGATCCAACAAGACATGATTTGATTCAAATTTCTCACAGATATAAAGCTAGCAAGTCAAAAGCTAAGCCAAACACGAAGAGCCATAAGCGAGGTCTAGCGGACTATCACTCGATATGACAAGGTATAGAATATGAGAACAAGTCATACAAGGATAATAATCAAAGCTCCATTAGTTTTAATATACAATGCAAGACAAAAGAGTTTAAACATGCATTATGATACAATGAATGCAAAAGAGCCACTTCCCTCCTCAAATGACCCAATAGGACTAATAACCCTAACTCTCCCATAAGCGGCAAAGCGAGAAGAATCAAGAGCCTTAGTGAAAATATCCGCAAGTCGTTGCTCGAGACTCTACAAAATGAAGCACAACATCACCTTTTCAACATGGTCTCTCGAGAAAATGAAATCGAATATCAATGTGTTTAGTCCTAGAATGTTGCTTTGGTTTTTGGCAATATTAATTGCGAAGTGTTATCACGAAAAGAGGAACACTTCCCAAAGATAACCCATAGTCCCGGCGTGGATAAAATCCAGAGAACACGAGAGCGACCAGCGGCAGCTACATACTCGGCCTCGGTGTGATCAGGCAAGCAAGACTTTTCTAGAAGACCAAGAAACAAGCGATGTGCCCAAGAAATGACAAGTGCGTAAGTACTCTTCCTATCCACTCTACACCGTGAAATCAAGACATCGAGAAAATGCTCGAATTGAAAGAGCCAAGAAGAAGAATACCGAGTCCAAAGTCAAGCGTATCTTGAAGATACCGAAGATGCGCGTCTCGCTTGACGATGAGAAGCACGAGGAAGCTGAAATCGAGCGCACGGACATACGGCGAATTGTATGTCGGCCTCGTATTTGTAAGATAGAGGAGGAGCCAATCATCTGCGGTACTTCTTACGGTCCACGGACTCTCCATCCTCATCGTGGTCGGCCACGGTGGTTGTAGCAATGGGAGTAGACATTGGCCCATCGCTTCCCATATTGAAGCGCAGAAGAAGGTCCTTTGTATACTTACTCGGTGGGCGAAGGTGCCTTCTTTCGGTTGCTCGATTTGAAGACCAAGGAAGAATGTCACTCTCCCATCATGCTCATCTCAAATTCCTTTGCTCATAGAATCAAAATCTAGACACCAAAATATGAGAGGAACCACCAAAATAATATCATCCACATATATTTGAACCAACAAGAAATCAACGCCATGCACGAGAGTGAACAAGGTTTTATCAACCATTCCCATTTTGAAATCATTTTCAAGCAAGAAACTCTTAAGCTGTCATACCAAGCTCTAGGAGCTTGTTTCAATCCATCTGAGCTTTAGAGAGTTTAAAAACATGGTTTGGGAATTTTAATTTTCAAACCCGGAGGTTGCTTGACAAAGACCTCTTCTTCTATGAAGCCATTCAAGAAAGCACTTTTAACATCCATTTGAAAAAGCTTGAAACCCTTGGATGTTGCAAATGCTAAAAGAATGCGAATGGCTTCCAATCTAGCTCTTTGGAGCAAAGGTCTCCTCAAAGTCTAAGACCTCTACACAGGAATAACCTTGAGCAACAAGTCTAGCCTTATTGCGAACAACCAATCCATCCTCACTTTGCTTATTTTAAAAACCCATTTTGTTCCAATAACATGAGAATCGAAGGACGCTCAACTAAAACCGGACTTTGTTTCTTTCAAAATTTTCAAGCTCTTCATGCATGGCATTGACCCAAGAGGCATCGATAAAGCATGGGTGATATCTCGGGGTTCGAAAGAAGCGACAAAAGCGAGAATGTGCATGGGAATCGGGAGAAATAAACACGAGCGAGTGACTCGCTCTTGAAGATCCCCAATCATCATGCGGGAGGATGTTGTCATTGAATGCGAAGAGGTGCTCTGGTGCGTAGTGACCTCTACCCCATGAGTTGTGGAGGTAGGAACAGAGCCACTCGGATCGTCGGTGGGGATAGGAGGAGGTCGCTCGGTGACATCAAGTAGTAGTAGCAGCTCTCCACCCTCTCGTGAGGTAGCAGGAGGATGGTTTGGGTCTTCATCCTCAGAATCATCATCGACGAAGATGCTTTCTTGAGTTTCAGGAACCTGTGTACCTGAAGCATCGGGTCTAGTACCAGGACTAGTCTCATCAAAAGTGACTTCGCAAGTCTCAACAATTTTTTAGTATCAACATTAAAAACACGATAGCCACGAGAATGAGCGGGATATCCAAGAAATATGCCATCAAAGCATCTAGACTCAAATTTATCAAGATTGCCATGTTTAAGAATGAAGCACTTGCAACCAAAAATCTTGAAATGAGAGACCTTGGGAGAATGACCAAATCTAAGCTCATAAGAAGTCTTCCCAACCACAGATCTCAAGAAAACCCTATTGGAGATATAACAAGCGAGAGAGATCGCCTCATTAAAATCTCCTAGGAGTAGAATGCTCATCTAGCATGGTCAGAGCCATCTCTACAAGGGTTCTGTTCTTCCTTTCTACGACACCATTCTCACGAGGAACTCTAGGAGAAGAAAAGCGATGCTCAATTCCCTATCGGTAGCGTGAAGGTAGAGAAAGAAGAATTCTTGAACTCTGTCCCATTATCACTCCTAATGGCTCTCAAAGCTCCAGGTATATCAACAGCAATTCTAAGGACCAAATCTTTAAAGAATCCAAATGCTTCGTCCTTAGAAGCAAGAAAATAAACCCATGAATACCTGGAGTAATCATCCACAATCACCAAAGACATACCATTTTCCACCGGTGATGAACTCTAGAAGGACCAATCAGATCTAAGTGAAGAAGTCATCCCAGTCCATCAGTCATTACCAAAGTAAGAGGTGGGTGGGAAGCAGACACCATCTTACCATGTCTCTGAGGTGAGCACACAAGATCTCTGTGACCTTGACCTAGGCAAACCTCTAATCAAGTCCTTGCAACTGACTCTAGACAGATGATCAAAACCTATATGCCCAAGTCTACGATGCCACAAAACAAGGTCATGAGAATCAGAGGCTACCAGACATCTAGGACTGGAAACAGAAGAAATACTGAAATTTGCATGTAAGATCTTCTCAAATCTGGAGATCTCAAAACAAGCTCACGAGGAATCTAGAACTCTACACTCACCTCTCTTAAACCTCACTTCTAGACCCTCATCAAGCGGTGAGAAATAGATAGAAGATTATACCTCACTTACTTACCAAAGCGGCGTCTTTTAGCATGAACTTGTCGTTGACGCGCACGGTGCCCTTTGCGATCCACGGTCCCCAGAGAAGCATCCCCAAATGTAATCAATTCATTGCCGGATGCACGTGTGAGGGAGGAGAACCATCTAGAATCTCCGGTCATATGTCGAGAACACCCGGAGTCAACAAGCCACTTGTCCTCCTTCCTCGCACGACGGACCTAAAAGGCACAATCAGAAAACATCCGTGCCTCGAAGATGGGGTTAGTAATAAATGAGCGAGGAATCCCGATCGAGAAGCACGATGTCTGGGAGCGGCAGTAGAAATAGCTGAAACATGATCAGGAACAAAATCATAAGGATGCACATGAGAATCACCTAGACCTCTCCAAACGATCTACCAAAAGATCGATACTCCCCTGTCTAGGTGCTACAGGTGTCTCTCCTCACGATGTCCTAATCCAACATGTTGCCTAGACCCACCAAAAGAGTCTACAAAGTTCTCTACAAATCTAGGCCTATGTGTGGTGCGATAAGCAGTCGCCTAGCTCTAGAGACTACATCGGAGAAGGGACTCCTCTAATGGATCTTAGGACGCTCATCCTCTCTTTTCTCTCAAGTTTTGCTCTCCCAAGCAGAACTCAACAAGATGGCCTTCTTTCTTGCGAAGGTGCAATAGTCTTGGACCTTTTGAGGGTCTGCATGAATGAGTGAAAGCACCTTTCTTGCGTAAAGAGTTTGAGCAAAACCACCGGATTTGAAAACAACCCGGATGGCTTAGGAGGTTCTAGCTCAAACAAACCATTCTTCACAACTCTAGCAATCTTAGGTGGGTTTTTCTTGGAATGCTCTAGGGGTTGAAACCTAGACCACTATTTTTCACGCTCACCTTGGATTGATCAAGAATCATGTTGAGTTTCTTTTCCCACTTGAAAATTTCTCAAGAGTCACCTTGAGGTAATCATTCTCTTTCATTAACTCCTCACATCTAGTACACTTGCTAGACTTGATTACCTCATTAAGCTTACTCTTAAGAAGGGCCACTTCCACTTTGAAGGCCTCACAAGACACACAATAGGATTCTGAATCCTACTCAAGCTGCTCCTTAAACTTGACTCTAAAAGCCTCTTGTATCGACTAACCATGGTTTCAATTTCAGATTCAAAACACAAGAGTTAGAATCAATAACCTTTTAGAAGCGAGAAAAGACATGGATCTTTCAATTTTAGCTTTTCTTCCAGTGGTCTTGTTTAAGGCTTCAATCTCAATTGTAAGCTTGGGACAATTTTCACAAGATGCAACTCTAGAGTAAATCAATGTTTCGTCATCTCTTGCATCTTAATCCTATTATCCTTACAATGAGAGCATGTGTGACTAGCATCAAACTTTTGCAATTCTTTTAAGGAACTATCCAATTTTAATTCTAGCAAGGCACAATTAGAGCAAGTTAAAGGGATAGCTTCCATGGCGGTCACATCAAGAGGAATGACATCTAAACAAGCGATCTAGACTTGAAAGATTCTAGTTCATCGAGAGCATCTTTTAGTTGATTTGTGACAGAGGAATGAGCAGATTTCAAGCTTGTCAAATCTTTAAGCAAGCTAGTGCGGGAATCACAAATATCGCCAGGATTGATAGATTTAAGCCTAACAACTTCAAGATTCAAATTATCAATCATAATGTCACGCTTCCTAATCATTTTACTTGCTTAAGTAATTTACATTCAGAAGCACCAAAGCCCTTTTCATATCGGCAATAGAAGGGCATACCTCGTCGGGATCACTAAAAGGATCCTCATCTTTGGAGGAATCATTTGTCGTGGTCGTTCTTGGCCATGAAACACATGGGGTGAAGTCATGCGCCTTCTTCTTGCCACGAGAATCACTCGTCGTCCTCCGTTTCCGAGTCCACATCGCTCATATTTACATTCTCAAGAGCGGCAAGGACCCGGCTGACAAACTTTCGATAGTTTGTCTTCTTGGGTTTTGCATCCCTCTCCTGGGAATGTCTTCGTGTCTCCTTCTCCTCCTTGCCCTTTAGCTTGGGGCACTTGGAGCGAATGTGGTTTGGCTCACCACATTCGAAGCACGTGATAGGTCCACTCCTCCTCCTATTTCTCACCTTGTTATACGCTCTTGTGAATTTGGTGGAAAGGAGGGCTAAGTCATCCTCGGGCAATTTCTCAAGTTGCTCATCACTCAAGGAATGTAAAGCAGATAATGAAAAGCCAGATGAGCTACAATCAAGAGAATCAGAAGAGCAACCCTTGGATTTGTCGACCACTAAAGCCATCGACTCTGTCTTGGGGAGACGTGAGATAAAGTCAATCTCATGCGTCTTCAACCTCGAGTAGAGCTTATCCATGGTAAGCTCACTCATGACCGTGTTGTCATTGATGGAAGTGATCTTCATACCCTGCACCTTCACATCAAGAGCACCTGTAAGTGGCGTGCATTTTGACTCGAAAATATCAAGTCAACGGCGCGGAGATCATGAAGAATTTTAGAGAATCTTCCCACGGCTCATCCAAGGACTCACGGGCCTTTGTTCGATCTTCGAGTAAACCTTTTGAGCTGGTTCTGTCTCACTTCCTTGATCGCGATGGACCCTTCGTGATAGTCACAAAGTGTCGCGGATCTCGTGAGCGGCACCGCAAGTGAGCAACACGCTCAAACTCGGATCGACTAAGGCCTTGGATCAAATAATTCGAGCCTTCTTTGTTGGCCTCCACATCCGGAGTGATCGTATCGTCATCTACCGGCACGACATAAGGGTTTTTCACCTTTAGCCAAATAGCGTGCCCTTGAGCCTCGATATACGCTTGCATACGAGCCTTCCAAAGATGCAAAGTCAACTCCTCAAAAATGTGTGGCTTGGTTGAGTACTTGTCAGTCGCCATGGCTCCAAAGACCGGTTAAGATCTATAGAAAAGAGCTAACCGGCTCTGATACCACTTGTAGGACCGAAAAGCGACTAAAGGGGGGGTGAATAGGCGCTTTGAACTTTCTCGCCTAAATCAAAACCAACACGTACTTTACTCCTTTAGCTATGAAAGCTAAGAAGTTCAGTGAGCACGCAACGGAAGCCTTGTGTTGGATTTGATAAACCCCTCAAGCACACGACACAAAAGGAGAAAAGAACTCAAGGTTCTTCACTGGCTCGGGCGTCTGGCCAGCTACCAAGGGCGGTCGGACCGACGGTCATCCAATGATCCGGCCAAGCAACTAACCAATGGTCGGACCGGTGGATGACGTTCGACCCGCCAAACCAATGATCTCGAAAACAGGCGGTCGAACCGCCGTTGAAAGGCCGGTCGGACCGGTAGAGTCCAGTACTGAAAACTCCACCCAAAACCAAAACGAAATTTGATCCAACTTTTGATTCAACCAATGAAACTTGACCAAATTTCTAGCACACCTTCCTAATGATATTAGAGACCTATTTCTAGTGACGATCCGTCAGATCCACTTCGCAGAATCGATCTCTCGAGATTTTATCAAAGAAGTGCTCAAACCCTAGAAAAGAGAAAAACTTGATTCACGACTTGCTTGTGGGGGATTGATGATCTAGATGACTCTAGGAGTAATCCCATACATCAAAGCAAGATAAAGAAGGCCAAGAGACCACGCATGAACCTTTGAATCAAGGAAGCACCAAAAACATCCAAAAGAGAGAAGAACACAAAGGGAGCAATTGATCTTTCAATTGAGCATCACAAGATTGTTCATTCACAATAGATGCTTACAAAGCCTCTCCACCAAGGAGGGCAAGAGCTCAACAAGGAGCACACTCCAAACCCTAGTTCTCCTCTCCTCTCCTCCAAACCCTAGAAAAAGAAGAAGGGGGCTAAAATGAATGCTTGCTTGGTTTTCCACCTCTCCCCTTCCTATTTATACTAGAGAGCTAGGGTTTCCCTTTTTGGGTCTCTTACACATGGGACCCACACACAATTAACTCTTGAAGCAATCGCCTGCTTCACCACGTGTAGGTTGATCAGCGGTTCTCATCGACGCCAAGCCTCTCTTGTCCGAATCCCATCGGAAACTCCCAGAGACTTGCACCGATATCTGCACCGCCTGATCCAACCAGCTATTTCGAACCACCCGTTCGATCCATCTTGTCCATCCTGCACCATGCTTGAGTCACACGACCTCACCCGGTATCCCTGATCGTTCTGGACCTCAGCTCTCCAAGCGTAGTCCCGATCCACTCACCGTTGGCGTCGTTGACGCAAGCCACCGCACTGACAATAGACAAACAAATCGTTTAGGAACAAGTTCTTCACAACTTGACCCACGTCGATTCCAATGCAATATACATCAATAAAGCATTGAAGTTCATAGAATAACACACTCGTAACAAACTCAATGCAACACTTGGCTCACCTCCAGTGATTGCCGGCCCGATCAGCCCCACAGGGCGGTCCGACCGATTCATCTTGATCGGACCGCTCCCACAACGGCGGTCGGACCGGTCCAAAGGACTTAGCCAAATTTTCAACTCAAAATTCAAACCTTCGGAATTTTCAAACTAATAGAACTTTTGGTAGGAGCTCCAAAGTGATGGGACCACATCCAGAGACTCCTCACTTGCCTACACAACCTATTTTTGGCGGCTCCAAAACACAACTTTCAAAGAAGCGGTCGGACCGCCACCATGGCCGGCCGGATCGTTCCATGTCGATCGACCGCCTGCACAACCGGTCGACCGCCCTTGATGCTTTGTGACCTTGGAGCAAACCCAAAAGCGAGAATTTGCAAACCAATAGCGCCATTGCCAATTGACTCATCATCCTGAGATCGTGCACATATCCTCACGATATCCACAATAATGGTCTAAATCTGCCCAAAGTTGCTGCAATTCACTAGCATATTCCTGGACAGTCTTTTCCTCCTGTTTCAGGGCCTCCACCTTGCCTTGGACTTCCACCATCATCATTACATTTCCTGCCCCGGAGTACATATTGCTTAGTGTCTTCCATATTGCTAGTGCACTCTGCATCATCTCCACCATCCGAGCTATGGATGGAGACATCGAAGTTAGCAACCAAGCTACCACCACAGAATTGGTGGTGTTCCACATCCTCCAATCAATGCTCGTCTTGTCTGCAGGCTCAACACAAGTCTCTTGCAGATAGTGTTCCACCCCCTTTGTCCTCAGAATTAGCTGAGCCCTTCTAGACCAACTCAGGTAATTCTTATTTCCTTCTAATTTTACATCATTTGGCATCAGCTCCAGTTTTAAGTCGGATGACCCTGCACTAGCTCTCGGACCTATCATACCTGTCGCGAAGAGATCCTGTAATATGTTTCTTATGTCACCTTGAGTTACTAGCGGGGAAGTAGTCTCAATAACTGCCTTCCTCGCAGCCTCAATTTCTTCGGGGGTCATCTTCTCAACAGCCAGAGATGCCAATTAATATCAAGATATGCCGCGCGTATCTCCCATGATCACGGCAACTCTTCACGCATTAATATTCTGTCGGATCTCGATATTTTCTTTTACCAAATTATACATAACTGCACGTACCTCCTTTTTTTTTCTTCCGACCGAATTTTCTTCGGCCGTCTTTCTTTTCCTTTATTTCTTGAATTCCCGAGCGGCTTCGGTCTCGGCAGCGTCGGCCGTCTTTCTTTTCCTTTATTTCTTGAATTCCCGAGCGGCTCTCGGCAGCGTCACCTCTCTCGGTCTCTTCTCCCCTCCCCGAGCGGCTTCGGTCTCGGCAGCGTCGCCTCTCTCGGCCTCTTCTCCCCTCCCCGAGTAGCTTCGGTCTCGGCAGCGTCGGCCTCTCGCCTTGGTTCCTCCTTCCTGGACAACGCCTCGGCAGCGCCGTTTTCTCCCGAGGGCACCGTCGCCTCTCGCCTTGGTTCCTCCTCCTGGACACCGCCTCGGCACCGCGCGGCTTCTTCTCTCCGTCGCCCCGAGCGGCGCCCACGCGCTTGTCCGCAGCGGCGGCGCCGCCGCCGCAGCGCGGCGCGACTGAGCGGTAGGCGGCGGCGGATCTGGATGGTGACGGGGCGACGCGGCGGCGGCTTCACAGAACAACCACGAACGGCGGCGGCGACTTGGATCTGAGGTGAGTACCCGGCTCTGATACCATGTAGTTAATCTTGTGTGTTGATCTCGTAGGATCACACCTCATTTATTTATAGTCTCAAACCCTAGTCCGATTCACACACAACATCTTATCCGACTCTCATATGATTGAGATATCTAACTCCAACTCAAACTCTCCAACAGGACTGAACATGACAAAAGACCGGTGACATCAGGATTCAGGTCAGAACTTTTTTCCTTAAGTTGAAAAAAAGTAAATATCATTTTTGAGCCATATAATCTTACTATGATTTCACTTTGCACTACCGTAACAAATCTTTTTATTTTGCATCACATCTTATTTTTTATTTCACTTTGCACCACATGAACATCCTGTCAGTGCGAGAGCAACATGTGACACACAACATGTGACGCATGCAAGGAGCTTGCCGGCAACGAGCCACGGCCGACGAGGTAGCGGCAACCCGAAAAATAGAGAGATCGAGCCATTTTGCTGTCGTCGTTGTTGCTATGGCTGCCGCCGGCGATACTCCAGCAATTCTACTCCACTTTCGATCCATTTTCTGCTCCATCTACCCCCGTCCGTCTATCTTATGCCTCCTCGTCGCCTCCCGTGCCGCCATTCACCGTCGGCGAGCACCAAAGAAGACGATCAAATCCTTAACTTAATACAAAGTGCAACACATGATAGAAAAAGGTGGTGTAAAATGAAAAGATTTGCTAAAGGTAGTGCAAAATGAAACTATAGTAAAATTACATAGTCCAAAGTGAAATTTACTCTTGTACAGAAAACTTAGTTCTTGTATTCAAGTTATGCCTGTCAACCCCACCAGTATATGATCATGTTTTTCGCTATTCAGGAAAAAGTGCATGAAATGTCGTTGATTATTCCACTATAATTAATTTCGACATGACAAAGATGAAGGCGAAAAGAACCAGTGTCATTCGTATATTCAGGGCATAGAATCAAGTAGTAAACAAGAGTAAAGACAAGAAATACTATGCCACTGATTTGCCACTCCTACAAGCTCTGCTTGCAGCAAACTCTGTTGATATGACAGTCTATACCTCCCCAGGTGCAGAGAAACCACCAGTTATGAAAAACCAACTATTTATACACAAAAAGAAGATACCGGTACTGACAAGGTCTTTTGGCAAGCTAAGCCATGTACGAAAAACCAATGATATATATACAAGATACCGATGCATAAACAAGGTCTCTTTGAAAGCTAATACAAGTACAATGGATAAACCAAATGAAAGGTAAATAAGATAAAAAGTCTCACAGAAAAAAAATACAATGTCATTCTACACTCAAATAAACAGCTAGATGATAATTCACATATGACTTGGTGCATACGAAATATTTGGTGTTTCTCATGCTCCATTAGCTCCCACATCTTGTAATTAACAGTTTTCTACTCCATGGTTTATTTCCTAGAAGAATGGCTGTCGTCCGGCAGGAACTAATATGACCCATGCGCAGATCGAGAGCTAATGCTATCATTATCGACATAATATTTATGAATTTGATGTCTTCGCTGATTCAGAGTCTTTGGTCAGTTGCTGCTGTTTTACGGGATCTGGGTAATTTGCTTGCTGCAAGGTGCAGATGGGGGCACAGAGGCCTTGGAGCCCTAGTTTCCATGTTAAATCCTCGCACACAGACAAACCCTGCATTGTATTTAGTCTTTGTCAAGGAAACTCCAAAATAAATTACAGGAACAGCGAAGGTGTAGAATTTTTTTCAATAAAAATACTTTGTGGGAGGGCAGTAGTGGACAACCTTACTTAAATATATAAAGAAAACAACTGTACGTACAAAGAAAGCAGGAAAGGAGAAAAGAGAAATCGGCCTAGCCACTGGGAAATAAGAACCCTTTAAGAAAATCTAAAGTCTAAACCATGTGTAATAAACATCCTTTTTCCAACTAAATCGGTTTGGAAGCAGCCGAAGCACACTCGTTCAAAAATGCAACCATTCGTTTGTATCCAAACATATAACATCCTAGTGTTATTAACTCAGAAAAGAAGGGTTTTATTATAGTAGCAGTCTTTCGACCCATGAAGCATACCAAAGATACTATCTGTATGGTTACACTGAATTGCTATCAAACTCCAGCAACTCTGGCTGAAAGGGCATGTGAACTGAAGAATAGGAGTCTCCAGTCCTCAGTCATCAGCACAAGCCTAGGGGATGACATTATAAGCAACAGATTATGTTTGGTTCACATCGTATTTGTTGGAACCGGCGACAACCCCTAGCGCTCCAATGGTGCTGCGCAACAGTATTGAACATCATTGTTAGGTTGGAGCTCCATGACCTTTGTGCATTTGGAAGATTAATTTCTGAATAAGAGAATCCATTTCTCTTCCATTTTTCATTGTTCACTGCTCCGTTCGTGTTCATGATCTAGTAGTTCTTCAGTCCTAACTATTTTTACATTCCGTGTGTTGGATATATATAGGTTGTGCTATTCTTCCCTAGTTTAGGGAGTTTTGTGCATATTTATCACTTCTGGGTATCTGTATATATTGGCTCATTGGGCCCCCTTTGAATACAAGAAACTCATTTGTAACATTGTTCAGAAGCATTTATTGCATCTATATCTTGGTAATTAATGTTAATCATTGTGGGACTAACATTTTCCATGAGTTGAATGAATAGTTTATGCTCCATGGTAACAGAGACTTTGGATGGCATCATGAGTTGATCGTCATCAAGTCAAGGTTCAAGAAGAGGATGCATCATATGTTGAAGCATATCAAGATCTCGAAGAGGAGATGATCATGAGTTGATCATCAAGTCAAAAAGAAAACTCATCATGTGTTGATAAAGGTCAAGTCATCATGGGTTGATGCATGTCAAGACGATGAACCGGACTTGAAGTGAAGATGTGCGTCATCAAACTTCAAGAATATATTCAAGACAAAGGTATGACTAGCTAGGGTTAAGAATGCGTTCATAGTCTTTTACCAGCTTGGTGTTTGTTTGGAAGACTGGATTGCTAGTATAGGATTGTCGTACTATTAAGAGGGGTCTTGTCTAGTAACTTGAGTCTCATCATGTGTTGATAGCTCAATCTTGCTTGCTCTAACTCTCCGTGGCATGATGCTATTATTTGCAAATGTGTTTTGCAAATAGCCGAGGCTCATGCATCTAATCCTTGTAGCATGTGACTATACTTTGCAACTGTGTTTTGCAAATGGTTGAAGTCCATGTACCTACTCCTTGTGGCATGATTAAAGTTTGCAAATGTGTTTTGCAAATTGTTGGGATTCATGTATTTTCCCTTGGCATGGTCTAAGATTACTTGTTGCTATTTCTTTGAACTTAGACCATGGTAGTAGCTCTTTGGAATTGTGCCTTTTGATTTGATCAAATGTGTTTGAAATCAATCAAATAGGTGGGTTGTGTAGCCCTCTGAGTAAGTTTTCCATAGAGTCCAAGATCACTCAATTCCGACATCGGAGTCAAAAGTTATGATATTTTTACCAAGTGTCGTCTGTGCTAAAATTTGACTACAGTAATACCGCCCGAGAAGAGAGGTACTACCGCAGAACGGTAGTACCGCCCTTTGTACTGCGGTACTACCGCACTAAAAACTTTAACGACTAGTTTTTGGGCCGTTAATGCACCCGTGCGACCGATGAACAGTAGAAAACGATAGTACCGGAGTTTGTACTGTTATGTATGTGTATATGACCCATATGTATTTATGGGCCATGAGGCCCATTAGCCCTTGTTAGGGTTTGTAATGTAGTATATATATACTACAGTATAGGTCTAATACAATTGAGAAGTTGTATTATAACATGGTATCAGAGCTGTAATCTTCTCCTACTAATCTACTGCGCAGCCGGCATATTTCCCAAGTTGCATCCCCGGAGGAGGAACGGACGAGGGAAGTCGCAGCCATACCAAGTCGCATCGCCGGAGGAGGAGGAACGGCCGAGGGAAGTCGCAGCCACCTTCGGATATCCCGACGACGCCGTTGAGTCGTAGCCGCCGCCGGATCTCCCGACAACGCCGCCGAGTCGCAGCCGCCGCCGGATCTCTCGACGACGCCGCCGGGTCTCCCGACGATCGCCTGCCTCCCCGACGCACAGATTGCACTTCGGGAAGTCGCAGCCGCCGCCGGATCTCCCGAGGTGCCGCCGGTGCGTCTCCACGGTGCTCTCCGCCACCGGATCTCCCGACGCCGCCGCCGGGCCTCCCGACGATTTCCTCGCCGCCCGCTGCCAGTGCGCCTCTATCCAAGGTACGCCTGATCCTCCGCTCCACCGCCTGGTCTTCCGCCCGCCTCTGTGTGAGCCGTTGCCCGTGTTGGACGCCGAGCCGCCGCGAGCTTCCACGAGTCACCGCCGCTCCCACCGCTCCAGCTCGGATCGGCCGCCGGTCTCGCCAACGCTGAGCGGGAGGAGAGGGGAGGAGAAAGGGACCGGTCACCTCGCTCGGTTGGAGAGGTGAGGAGAAGGGACGCTCGCTCGGTTCGCTCCGAATCTCAATGAGGAGAAGCCCGACGCTGGTCGCTCGTTTCGCTCGGTGGACGGCAAGCCTCGGTGATTTAATCAGTGGCTCGCCTTGGTGTGATTTAAGTACAGGTGGACCAGTTGTGCTCCGCCGTCTCCGTATCGCTGCGTGTATTTTTGTCTGGTCCTCTGATCGTGCAATGGCTAATGGTAATTTTGTTCCTCTCGGTATGGGTGGTGCTCTTCTAGCTTCGGATATCAAGCTGGATGGTCAAAATTATCGTGAGTGGTCGTCATCGGTCCGCATGCTTCTTCGGTCCATTGGTCTTCTCTCGAATATTACGGCGGAGCCTCCGACCGAGAAGACTGATGTGAAGGAAGCTACTGTATGGCGAAGTGCTGATGATCGTGTTATGGGTATCTTATGTCACAGTGCTGAAATTTCAATCAGGATGGATTTCATTGATCTTCAAGTTCTCGCAAGATGTGGGAGTATCTTCAGCATCGTTATGAGCAGACCAGTGCGGCACGTCGCTTTTCTCTTTTACAAACTCTTCATGATTTACGTCATCAGGAGATGTCTATTGAGGAGTACTACAGTTCTTTCACTCGCATTTCACGGCAGTTGACCTCCATAGTCCCTTATTCTTGTGCTGGATGTGCTGGCTGTGTGCTGGCAAGGCGGGTCATGATGCGCAGAATTTAATGTTCACTTTTGTTATGCGCCTTCGCCCAGAATTTGAGTCTATTCGCGCTCAACTACTGGGACGTGCTGTTCTTCCAACCATGGAGGCCCTTGCTGCATTGATTGCTGAGGAGACTCGACTTCGCTCTTTGTTATTCGGATTGACACCACCTCAGTCTGTTCTTGCGGCACCTCGTCAGGTGGTTTATCAGCCTATTCCACTCCCTGATGCTGCATCCAACCAGGTTATATGCTCTCACTGCAAGAAGCCTGGTCATCCTGTTCAGAGGTGCTACCGCCTTCATCCAGAGCTGCGACCCGCATCTCATCGTCGTCGTCGTGGTGTGGTTGCTACCACCACTCCTACACCTGTTGGGGATTCAACTTTTGCCACTCAGTTGAGCGGCTTGATTTGACCGGCTCTTGGACTCAAGCTCACAGCGGCCTTCATCTGATGTTCCTCCTAGTGGGTCTGCCAGTCTTGCTGTAGCCTCTTCTTCTGTGTCAGGTACTAGTCTTCCATGAGTTTTGGATTCTGGAGCTTCTTTTCATATGACATCGAATAAGTCTCACCTTGCATCATGTCGACCTGTTTTGGATGGTTCCCGTGTACAGACAGCTGATGGCACCTCATGTTCAGTCACTCATCAGGGCATCCTCTCTACTTCTCATTTTACTGTTTCAGAAGTGTCATTTGTACCTCAGCTTTCTATGAATCTTATGTCTGTTGGTCAGCTTGCTGATATGCACTACTTTGTTGGGTTTGATAACTCTACTTGCTATGTGCAGGATCGTCGGACAGGAGTTCTTGTTGGTACTGGCCATCGCCTTAGAGATTCTCAGGGTCTCTACTTCCTTGATCGCTGAGTCTTCCATCTTCTTCCGTCCATGCATCTTCAGTCATTGCTTCAACTTCTGTTAGTTTTCTTCAGTGGCATCATCGACTTGGTCATTTGTGTGGATCTCGTCTTTCTACATTAGCTCGTCAAGGTGTCCTAGGTCATGTCATTATGGACACTAGTTATGATTGTAAGGGTTGCAAGCTTGATAAACAGTTGAAACTTCCATATCCTACTAGTACATCTCGGTCTAGTCATCCTTTTGAGTTGGTTCACTCTGACGTTTGGGGTCCTGCTCCCTTTGCTTCTAAAGGTGGTCATATCTATTATGTCATTTTTATTGATGATTATTCTCGATATACTTGGGTTTACTTTATGAAACATCATTCTCAACTCCTGCCTATTTATCAGTCTTTTGCTCGTATGGTTCACACTCAGTTTTCCACTCCTATCAGACCTTTCGTTCTGATTCAGGGGGGAATACTTGTCGCATGCTTTTCATCAATTTCTCTCCGCTGAGGGAACTCTTCCTCAGCTTTCCTGTCCTGGCGCCCATGCTCAGAATGGTGTTGCGGAACGTAAACACCGTCATCTTATTGAGACTGCTCTTACTCTTTTACTTGCATCTCATGTTCCACGATATTTTTGGGCTGATGCGGTTTCTACGGCTGTCTATCTCATTAATATGCAGTCATCTTCTCGCCTTAAGGGAAAGTGTCCTGGAGAGCTCTTGTTTTCCACTCTCCCACGGTATGACCATCTTCAAGTTTTTGGTTGTATCTGCTATGTTCTGCTTCCGCCTCGTGAGCGCACCAAGTTAACAGCTCAGTCAGTTGAGTGTGTTTTTCTTGGATATAGTCTTGAGTATAATGGCTATCGTTGTTATGATTCTCTGCTCGGCGTATGCATATTTCTCGTGATGTTTCTTTTGTTGAGGATCATCCTTACTTTTACTCTTCTGCCACTCGGTCCTCCTCTCCCGCTGAGTCTCTCTCTTTTCTTTATCTTCCGCCCATTGTTCCGTCTGATACACCTTCTTATATGGAGTCTTCCTCTCCATCCTTAGTCAGATCACCGTTTCCTCTTCACCATACTCGTCGGTCTAGGGTTTCTCCTGATACTCAGCTTGCTATTTTTTCCTCCTTTGATGGCATGGCTAGTACTGATGATACTCCTTCTGATGATCCTCCACCGGCACCGTCATCTCGGTATGAGCTTCGTGATCGTACTACTATTATTGCTCCTGACAGATATGGTTTTCTTTCTACTGCTGTTGTGCCTGAGCCCCACACTTATCAGGAGACTGTTGTTCATCCTGAGTGGCAGTTAGCTATGGCTGAGGAGTTGGCTGCTTTGGATCGTACTCATACATGGGATCTTGTTCCTTTACCTACTCACGCTGTTCCTATTACTTGCAAGTGGATTTTTAAAGTTAAGACGAAATCTGATGGTTCTGTTGAGAGATACAAGGCTCGACTAGTTGCTCGTGGTTTTCAGCAGGCATATGGTCGTGATTATGATGAGACATTTGCTCCTGTTGCTCATATGGTAACGGTTCGCACTATTGTCGCTGTGGCTGCTGTTCGCTCTTGGACTATCTCTCAGATGGATGTGAAGAATGCTTTTCTTCATGGTGATTTATAGGAGGTTTATATGGCTCCACCTCAGGGTGTTGTGGCTCCTGTTGGTCATGTTTGTCGCCTTCGTCGTGCTCTTTATGGTCTCAAACAGGCTCCTCATGCTTGATTTGAGCGGTTCAGTTCAGTTGTGTTAACTGTTGGTTTCTCCCCGAGTAATCATGATCCTGCATTGTTTATTCATACATCTCCACGTGGTCGTACTATGCTCTTACTCTATGTTGATGACATGCTGATTACTGGAGATGACAAGGAATATATTGCTTTTGTTAAGCAACGGCTCAGTGAGCAGTTTTTGATGTCAGATTTGGGTCCTCTACATTATTTTCTGGGGATTGAGTTCACTCACACAGATGATGGCTACTATCTATCTCAGCAGCGCTATATTCAGGATCTACTTGCTCGTTCTGGTCACACTGACAGTCGGACTGCTGCTACTCCTATGGAGCTTCATCTTGACCGTCCCTCCGATGGCACTTTGCTTGAAGATCCTTCGTTATCGTCATATTGTTGGGAGCCTTGCTACCTTGCGATCCTGCATACGACATTGCTCATTCTGTTCATGTGCTCAGTCAGTTTGTTTTTGCTCCCACGTCTGTTCACTATGCTCATCTACTACGTGTGTTGCGCTATCTACGGGGAACTGTTGATCGTTGTCTCTTTTATTCTCGGTCGACTCAGCTTCAGCTTCATGCTTACTCTAACTCGACTTGGGCGAGTGATCCTGTTGATAGACGATCATTTCGAGCTATTGCATATTTCTTGGGTCTTCACTTATTGCTTGAAATCCAAGAAGCAGATTGCGATTTCACGGTCTAGTCGAGGCAGAGCTTGGCGTTAGCCACTACTACTTCGAGATTGTTTGGCCGTTGGTTGTTAGTCGATCTTGGTGTATCATGCGGTACTCTGCATCTCTCTGTGTGACAACACTAGTGCTATCTGATTGCTCTTGATCCGATGAAGCGTGGTGACTAAGCACATTGGTGTGGATGCATCTTTCACACGTTCTCATTGTCAACAGAAGACTATTGCTCTTCAGTATGTGCCTTCTGAGATTCAAGTCGCTGATTTCTTCACTAAGGCTCAAACTCGAGAACAACATCGCTTCCATCTCTCCAAACTCAAAAATTTCAGATCCTCTTGACCCATATTGAGTTTGAAGGGGGTGTTATGTATATGTGTATATGACACATATGTATTTATGGGCCATGAGGCCCATTAGCCCTTGTTAGGGTTTGTAATGTAGTATATATATACTACAGTATTGATCTAATACAATTGAGAAGTTGTATTATAACATGTACGATGGTACTACCACAAATTCTAATTTTTGGGGATTTCTGCTCCCAACGACTAGTTTTTGTGTATGAGCTATAAATACCCACCTTGGCCGGTTGAGAAACAATCTTTGGTATCCCATTTCACTAACTTGAGCTAGTGTGAGGTTCTCCTCTCAATTGTGTATGTGTTGCACCTTGTGAGTAAGGAGAGATATCTCTAGTTGCATGTATTGCATCTAGAGGTGTATTTTTGTATCCACTTGAGCTTGTGTATTCGTTGCACATGGTGAGAGTCAAGCAAAGAGCTTGGCTTATTACTCTTGGTGTTTGCCAACACCTCGACGGTGTGGAGGCGTCCTGGACCGGTGATATTCTCAAGAAGCTTGTGAGAAGGCCCGACGTGTTGTGAATATTGGGGCTCACCTACCCGGAGCGGGAAAGAGCTACCACTAGTGGAATTGAGATGTTTGGCTTAATTCGTGGAGCTGGTCCAATTAGTTTGGGCTTACCTCAACATGGATTAGGGGAGAACGGCAAGTCTCTGAACACCACGGTAAAACATCATTATGTCATTATGGTCTATTTCTCTTATGTTTTACTTTGTGCTATTTACATTCCTAGAATTAAATTGTTTGTAGTCTTTGTATGTTTGCTATCATTATTAATAGTCTTATATTGTTGGTGTACTTAATCAAGACTAGTTGATTTAGGTTTTAATTTAGCAAAACCAAATTGATTTACAATTCGCATAAAACTCAATTTTAGCCAAAGATTTTTAAAACCAACTATTCCTCCCCTCTAGTCGGCCTCCTCGATCTTACAAAGGTGAGCACCAAGGACCTCTGGTGCATCAAGTGGCTCGCGGACGGCTACACCCACGGGCCACTCGGTGACTGGACCAAGGCGTCGCCCGAGCGCTCCATATTCATCGACGCCATTCCATGCTGGGGAGAGGAGGGTATTTTGGGCAATACCACGAAATACAGACCGTTGACTTGAACTAAACAGACGTTTGATTGACAGCAGTGGCATGGAAGAGATCACTTTCGTTTGTCGATGGCATATAAGGAATAACGAGTTTGTCGATGGCAAATCATGGATTGTAGTGTTTGTCAGTAGTATAGAAGGAATTTTCCTTGATATTTTTGGCCCATCTTGAAGGGGAGTATTGGTGTATTAGAAATAATCATGTAAGGGCCTAATTGCCCTTTTGTGCCTCTATAAAGAATGGAGTGTAAGATCCTACGGGATACACACAATTATTCCTAAATCTACAGACTTGCTCCAGGTCAATGATACAACCATCACTAAAGGTTTTCATGAATACTGAGTGGACACTTCCAAACAATCAGGCAAATGTTGCATTACCAGAAACAATTACGTAAACTGTCATCAGTTATTTCATGGTATAAAATACTGGTTATATCATGGGATCTGCATTCTGAATATTGTTTGTGTTAGGAATAGCAACTTGTATTATCAGGGGGCCAATGGCCAGTATATATACACAAGTACATGTTACAGATAAGGAAACCAAATAATATCTAGAGTCCTACTCTAACATATATATATATATATCTCTAACACCCCCTTCAAACTCATAGTAGATCAACAACACTGAGTTTGGAAAGGTAGAAGCCGTGTTGTGCTCGAGTCTGGGCCTTCGTGAAGAAATCCGCTATCTGAAGCTCTGAAGGCACATACTGAAGAGCAATCACCTGATCATGCACACAAGACCTCATGAAGGAAGCATCAACACCAAAATCCTCAAGTAACCACCGTAGCCAAATAATCTCTGCTGCCAAGAGAGCCATAGCTCGCAACTCGGCCTCTGCACTCGAACGGGACACTGCAGTCTGTTTCTTCGTCTTCCAGGCAATGAGAGAACCACTAAGAAAAACACAGTAAGCAGAGATAGACCGGCGATCAGAGGAATCGCTGGCCCAATTAGCATCCGAATAAGCCTGAAGCTGTAACGAGCTTGAGCGTGGAAAGAAGAGACGACGAGAGATAGTCCCACGAAGGTATCGCAGAACTCGAAGAAGGTGGCTGTAGTGGACCTGAATGGGAGCGGAAACGAACTGACTCAGAACATGAACTGGATAAGTGATATCCGGATGAGTAACAACAAGGTAGACAAGACTCCCAACAAGATGACGATAGCGAGTCGGATGAGAAAGAGGCTAGCCATCAGAAGGCCGGAGATGAACGTTGAGCTCCATGGGAGTCTCAACAGTACGCTGATCAATGAGAGAAGCGCGATCAAGAAGATCCTGAATATACTTCTCTTGGGACATAAAGAAACCATCTGGAGTGGAAGTAACCTCAATCCCAAGGATGTAACGAAGAGGACCAAGATCCGACATAAGGAACTGCTCACTCAGACGAGCCTTGACAAAGGCAATGTACTCAGAATCATCTCCGGTGATGATCATATCATCAACATATAGAAGAAGAAGAGTCCGACCACGAGACGAAGTGTGGACAAAAAGAGTAGGATCATGATCACTAGCTGAGAAGCCAGCAGCAGTGACCACAGAGGAGAAGCGCTCAAACCAAGCACGAGGAGCTTGTTTAAGGCCATAGAGAGAGCGACGAAGACGACAGACCATACCCTCAGGAACAGAATACCCAGGTGGCGGATGCATGTAGACCTCCTCACGCAACTCGCCATTAAGAAAGGCATTCTTTACATCAAGCTGAGAAACGGACCAATGGCGAACAGACGCCACCGAAAGAAGAGTGCGGACAGTGGTCATGTGGGCCACAGGAGCAAAAGTCTCGTCGTAGTCACGACCATGCTCCTGCTGGAAGCCACGAGCAACAAGACGCGCCTTATAGCGCTCAAGAGAGCCATCAGAGCGAGTCTTAATCTTATAGACCCACTTACACGTGATGGGACGAGAGTGAGATGGAAAAAGAACAAGATCCCAAGTACAAGTACGCTCAAGAGCAGCAATCTCCTCAGCCATAGCATGCTGCCACTCAGGATGAGTAAAAGCATCCCGGTAGGAGACGGGCTCATGGGTAGCTGCACCAGCAAGACCAAAACGGGCAGGAGGCCGAATCGACCGACGATCACGGAGACCATAGCGAGGAGATGATGGCCCATCAGAGGAAGATGGAGCATCAGGAGAAGATGAAACATCAGGGGAAGATGGTTCATCTGGAAGAGCCTCAATACGAGGTCGACCCGTGTAAAAGAGAGTGGAAGGAGCCTGAGGAGCCACATGCAACGAAGGAGGAGGCAACAACGGTGGAGAGGCCTCAGGAGATATATGTGGAGACTCAGTGGGACGGATGGACGAGGGCAAGACAGAGATGGGTGTATCTGGAAAGGTCAAAAAAGACAGGGACTCCACAGAGGAAACCGATGGAGAGGTAGGACGTGGGTAGAAGGGACGAGACTCATCAAAAGTCACATCCCGAGAAATCCGCATCCGTCGACCAACAGGATCCCAGCACCGATAGCCCTTGTGCTCGACACTGTATCCCATAAAAACACACTCAATAGACTGAGCGGTCAGTTTGGTGCGTTTTCAAGGTGCAAGAAGAACATAGCAAACACAGCCAAATAGACGAAGCACAGAGTAGTTTTGAGAAAGATCACAGAGACGCTTAACCGGGATCTCACCCTGAAGAGCAGAAGAGGGCTGGATGTTGACGAGATAGGTGGCAGTGGAAACAGCCTCAGCCCAAAAGTGAGGTGGAATAGAGGCGGCAATCATTAGTGTACGAGCCGTCTCAAGGAGGTGACGATGCTTGCGCTCAGCGATACCATTCTGAGCATGAGCATCAGGGCAAAAGAACTGAGTGAGGGTGCCCTGCTCAGCAAGGAAGCTTCGCGGGTAATGAGAGAGGTACTCGCCAGCAGAGTCAGCACGAAAGACTCGAATAGGAGTGGAGAACTGTGTGCGAACCATAGTGGCAAATTGTTTATAGATAGACAAAGCCTCACTACGGGAAGACATAAAGTATATCCAAGTGTGACGAGAGAAGTCATCTATAAAAATGATAGAATATCGATGGCCCCCTTTCGAAAGGAAGGGAGCCGGACCCCAAACATCTGAATGAATAAGATCAAATGGTCGCTGAGACACAGACTCACTATGATTATAGGGAAGCTAAATCTGTTTCCCTAACTTACAGCCCTGACAATATAAAGATACGTCTCCTGAGACAGACCCCAGAAGACCACGACGGACTAAAGATGACAGACGAGATCCACACAGATGACCAAGACGGTGGTGCCACTGCTGGAAAGAGCTGGTAGATGAAGTGGCGGAAGCGGAGAGACTGGCGGCGACGGTGGCAGTGGAAGGAAGGTGAAGCCAGTCAAACTCCCAGAGACGCTGTGAGTCAAGGCGCCGAGGGTCAGAACCAACCAGAACCCCCGTGTGGCGGTCCTGAACACAACAAGAGTCAGAGTCAAGAATGACCCGACAACCAAGGTCGATGTCATCCAGCAGAAGAAGTCGCATGGTTAGGCGAGGAACATGAGCAATGAAGGAACATGAAAAGATGAGTTGCTAAGAGGTCCTCGACTGAGAGAGAGAAAGAGAGGTACCATCGCAGTAAGCACAGCGACGGGGAATCAAGAGGTGTAACAAAAGACAGAGTGAAAGAATCGGAAGTCATGTGAAAAGATGGTCCGGAATCAAGGATCCACGGGGAGGTACCTGGCTGTGTAGAAGGTGGTTTCTCAGTGCCCGAAGAGTCAATCGTAGAACCCGTCGAGGAAGAACCTGAAGCGGCAGCGGCGCGAAGTCCGCTATCTCCCGCCGATGAGAGAAAACGCGGAAGTAGTCAATGCAGACGTCGATGTAGAAGTACCGGTGCCAGTGCTAGGAGAAGAACGGCGTGAAAGATGCCGCTGCTTCTTGTAGCACTGGGACTCAATGCGGCCGACCTTGTCGCGATAGGGAGCGGCGAGGATGGCCACCGCCAGATGGAGGGCGCCACCACCACCGTGGCCTATTGGAAGAAGCGATGTCTTGGCGTGAAGCGATCGGTGTAGCAGTGGGCGGGCGGCGAGCACGGAGGGGAGTGGCATCAGACCAACACCACTCAGACGAGTCTCCTCTGCACGTATCTCGGTAAGGGCCTCGGAAGAGTGACACGAGGTGGCGTGCAAGAAGGCGGGCACGCCCCGCTCGAACTCGGGGCGGCGAGTAAGGAACTCGTGAGACACGTTGAAACTCGGATCGGCGACGTATAGCCAAGCAAAGATGAGCAGAACGGCCACCAAGATGCGAAGAGAGTCGATTGACGCGGACATCGAACTCGAGCATAGAAGGCGTCAACAGTAGCGTCACCCGGCTGAAGAGAGTGCTCCTGGCGAACCACTGGCGGTAGAGGCATCTCGGAGGGTTCGTAAGCGCTAACGAAGGTGAGTCCACATCCGACGGTAGAAGAAAATCCCACAACCTCGTAAGAGAACCGAGGTGGATCTGGCGATGAAGACGAAGAAGCGGCCGGCGTCGTTGTCGCACCACTGAGTGTAGGTAGTCAAGCGATCCATGTAGAAATCCAGAGCCTCTTGGTAGGCAGAGGTAGCCTTCTCATCAGCAAGGCCAGCAGCCTCAACAGCAGCCTTATCGGTGTCGAGGATAGTGCAGCAGACGTAGGCTCCGTCGGAGGAGTAGGGCACGGCGGGCAGGTGACATCGCCAGAGAGGACGCCCCAAAGACAAAGACCACACATGTGGATGCGCATGTGAGACACGAAGTCGGTGTAATTAACACCGTCGAAGATCACAGGGCAGCGAGGGAGAGAAACGGTGCCCATTGGTAGGCGGCGCTGGACGGCGTGGCGACCAAGGTAACATAGTCTAATAGACGGCGCGGCGATTAGACCGACGTTTTTTTTTCGGCCGGCTTCAAAACAACCGCTCTAACGGGCCGACCTTAAGAAAAGGCCCTCGGCCCGTGAAGCAGAGAACGGGAGTTCCCTTGCCCTAGCCGTCGGCTCCCTTTTGGTCGGGTTGGTGGCGGCGGAAGGGCAACGACGACAGGCGGTAGCGGCAACGGTGGTTCCCCGTGGAGCTCTCGTCTCCCGCCTGCGCCAACACCGCCTCCTCCTCTCAGCCTCAGCACCCGCCGAGGGGCTCCGTGGAGGACGTCTTCCGCGCGGGCGACGGCGTGCTCCCGAACGCGCGCGCGGGTTTTGATGACGACGCAGAGTCGTCGCTCATGGACGCGCGGTTCCCGTGGGAGAGGCCGATGCCGGCGTGGATGGCGGGCCGACCTCACCGCCGCCGAGTGCGGGCGGTTCGGGTGGCGGCGTCGGCAATGGCGGCCGGCGGCAACGGCGGTCGGTTCCCCCTGCCCTAGTCGCCGGCTCCCTTCTGGTCGGGTGGCGGCGTCGGCAACAGCAATCCCCGGTGGCAGTTGCGGTCGGCGCCTCCCTTCCGGTGGCGGCAACGGCGACCACTGCTGTAACAGCAGCGGCAACAACGACCCTTGGTGGCGGCGGAAGGGCTCCGCAGCGGCAGATCGGCGACGACTGCCTCGGAAGAGCGGCGGCCAAGACGGCAGGCAGGAAGAGCAGAGCCAGCGGCAGCGGCTTGGACTCGGAGGGAGGCCGGCTGAAGCGGCAAGCCAGCGACGGGCGGCTAGGTCAAATGAGGAGAGGACGAGTTGCGCGTCCGAGAGAGGTAACCCTAATGGGCTCTGATACCATGTTAGGAATAGCAACTTGTATTATCAGGGGGCCAATGGGCCAGTATATATACACAAGTACAGGTTACAGATAAGGAAACCAAATAATATCTAGAGTCCTACTCTAACACATATATATCTCTAACATATATATCTCTAACAGTTTGATCTGTGATGAGAAGAGGCAAAAAGATCTCTCCTCAGAATAGCACGCATTGACACAGCAAATGAAAATGTATTTTTCATACCTCTCCAGAAGCAGTGCTGTATTTGTTCAGTTGTTAGACCTACAGAATCAAAATAACTGTTGTTGGTACTATTACATATAAGATTTCTTTGAATTGTTAGTGCATGTTGGTGAGAACCTTTGAATATGGTAGGCACTGAAGTCCCAAAGTAGACCATACGCCTTTGCAAGTTCCATAACTGTGCCCTTGCAACATGTATGGGATTGTGGCTAGTTTTGTGGTCAGCAAATACCTGCATGAACAAATTCACAAAAGCCTGAATGTCAACTCTGTAGACAGAGGACGCCCACGACTAGCAAACTCTTCTATACCCTATTCTTGCGGAAAAAAGAAAGATGTTCACATTATGAGTTTATGACAAACATGACATACCTCGTTAACTTGAAAATAAGTGCCATTAAGCGGGAAACTACCCCTCATAGCTGTTCGACAAGGAACCTGTTCATGTTCCAGTAACTTATCATCAGTGGAGAAGTGCATGCAATTTCGCAGACCAACAATGAATTATTTATATTACTCGAAACTATCAGTATTAACAGTAATTTTTGTATTCCTGGATTAGCCCAAAAACCCAGAATATATGCTGCTCTTCTTCTTTAGAACGAAGATTATAGATTTTTTTAATGCAATAAATACAAGTTACATAAAAGAACAGATATGCATTTGATCGACAGTTTACAAACATTATATAAAAATTCAACTTTAACTTTTCCTTGAATTCAGAATTCTTTCTAAAGTTTAGAGGTTCATCAACAGCTTTGTTAATTTTATTTTTCTTTGCTAATTCTTAATTCAGGGATTTAGCTCCAGGCTCCAGCCCTCTAGGGTGGCTTTGCTAGTGTTACCCTGAAGGCCTGAACCATATTGTAGGTCTATGAAACTAGGCACTTGATTCACCTAAACCAACATCTCTACTCTAATCAGTATTCATGGTTGCCAGGTAATGTTGATTGCTTTACCAGAATCGTGCCTCTGACATATCTAGATTGGTTTTCTCGCTCAGGCATACAATAGTGACACATTTCGTTATTGCAAACACCACCTTCCATTTGAGAGTCACAACACGATTTTGGTGGCTTGCTCATTTCCTTTATTTCATCTGCACAATAGACACAATGTTCAGTGAAAACAAACTTAGATGTGCAGTCATGCATTTTCAAAGAAAATAAGCTTGCCTGGCATCCATATGGTCAATAGGTAAGGACTTGGATCGTCAGGTTCCCGTTGGTCAAGCCCTAGCTGTTAATCATTTTCTGAATCAGGAACGATGTTTTGAAATGCTTAAAAGAAAGATGGCAGTATCTCACCTGTCGCACAAGAGGATGTGAATCTGGAAGTTCGTAACTGCAAGCAGAATCTAACTTCAGCAATAGCAATTAAAGAACTAAACATTTTCTGGATGAACTAGATGAATAACATTATTTACATGGGGAAAAACAATAGCTATACTGTAAGTGTGAAGTGATGCATGTTTAAGCCAAACCAAAATTAGTTTGCCGCTTACACATAGTGTTCTGTCCGAAGCCTATGCACATTCTTTAGTTTAGGTACAGGAATTGAAGCTGCTTCAGTGCTAATAGCAACCAATGCTTTTGCAATATCATCAGATTGGAGGTCCTTATTGCTTTCTTTAATGCAATTTTCCAAGTTCTGAGCAAAAGTTTTCATGTTAAGCTTTATTGTTGGGATTTCACCAGTATCTTCATCAAAATCTTCAATATCATTTTGCAAAGTCTCTGGACATTCTTCCTCTCTTGGACTTGCTGGCTCCTCAATTATTGGCTCTGAGTTGTTAGCAAGAAGATCCCTCGCATGGACACTCCCCTCAAGCTGAAGCAGAGGAGTTGAATTCGGAGTGGGCATGCTGCCATTCTGGAAATCAAATTGATTGCTAGACTTCACCAAGCTTTTCTCCTGAGGAGCAGGAAGTGCAAGCCTTGCACTTCATTAAAAAAACAATGAGAAAAAGAAAAAGGAATACAGAAGAAAAAGATAGAAATTGATAAATGAAGAAATACACAAAATTAAAGCTCCCAGATAAGACCCAGCGAAGTGCCACATGTTTCAGTTGCACCAAAGAAAAAAAAAGTGTCTGTATCGGAACTAATAGAACCATCCAGTTCACAGCTCCAAGTGAAGCAGTATCAAGCTGGTTCTGAGATATAGCACTGTGATTTTCTCCTTGCTTCTTTCCCCCTTTTTTCCTCTTCCGAACCACTGTGTTCAACCGCAACAACACGACATAAATAAAGAAAGTTGTCAAATTAAGTCGAACAGGAATAGATAGAAGCATGGCGGCGCAGATCGAAGCCCAAAACGGCGGCGGCGCAGATCACAAGAAGCACAACAGAGGCGCGGTGCGGAAGAAGCGCGATGGCCTAAAAAGCTTCGGGCGGCAGCAAAGAGAGAAGCGGTGACATCATAACGATCTGCAGCGGCTCGGAGAGAAGAGCGGCAGCTGCTGCTATGCAAAATAGAATTCCTATACTTCTATGACTAACAATAAATTTGTGGATTCGCATGGCTTAGACGAACTCAAAGATTAAATGATATGGACTTGGATGAACATAACGGAAGAAAAAGGCAAAGAATAGCTAGCGATGAGCAAAGAAGAATAGCTAGCAGTAGCAAAGAATAAACATGCGCGAGCCTGGTGAACCACCAATCGGGGGCCAGCACAACCCAACCATCTCCATTCTCCAGAGCCTTCCGCACCCCTCCAACTTTCCATCTCTCTCTTCTCTCCTTCCCAAACAAAGCCAGCTCCATTGGATGAAGGAGCCTGAGGGCCAAGCACGGCGACGGGACAAAGGCCGACGGTGACGGATCCGTCGGGAAGACAATGAGGAGGAGGGAGGCGGCGCGAACAAGAGAATCCGATCGAAGCCGGAGCAGAGGCGACCTGGAGAGCCGGATCCTTCGGGAAATCCGGCCGTCGCAGAGTAGAGAAGGAGCTTGGTGAGAGCAGCGCGACGGACCAACGCGGGGAATCCAAGGGTCGCGAGTCGAGGAGGTGGCAGCCTGATCCAGGGGCTGCATGAGTCGAGGCGGCGGCAGCCCGATCCAGGGGCTGCACGAGCAGCCGACCTCTCCCTCGGGTTCCTTCTCCCCTGCACTGCGACAAAGTAAGGGACTCGAACCGGGGGCGAGCATGGGCGGAGCAGCCGGGCTCGGCGGTGCGGATCCGAGACGAAGCCACAACAAGCAGAGGTGGCGTGGATCCAGGGCAGAGCACCGACGAGAGGCCGCCCGCGGGAGCAAAGATCGGTCCTCTCGGGGGCAGCGGCAGCGGAGAATGGGTAGAGGCTAAGAGGCAGCAGCCGACCGAAGGGGGCGACCTCGACAATCTGACGGGGAACGAGCTGCCGAAGGGGACGACCTCGACGATCCGTCTGAGAACGAGCTCGGGCGCAGGGACGTCGATGGAAGCTAGAAGGAGGCCAGCCTCGGGAGCGAAGATCGGTCCTCCCGGGGGCAGCGGCAGCGGAGGCAAGTAGAGGCTAGGAGGCGGCGGCGGCTACAGTAACCCTTGTTATGAATGTCGCTTGTATTATCAGGGGGCCAAAGGGCCAGTATATATAGACAAGTACAGGTTACAGATAAGGAAACCAAATAATATCTAGAGTCCTACTCTAACACATATATATCTCTAACACCCCCCTCAAACTCATAGTGGATCAACAACACTGAGTTTGGAAAGGTAGAAGCCGTCCTGTGCTCGAGTCTGGGCCTTCGTGAAGAAATCCGCTATCTGAAGCTCTGAAGGCACATATTGAAGAGCAATCACCTGATCATGCACACAAGACCTCATGAAGGAAGCATCAACACCAATATGCTTGGTGAGCTCATGCTTCATAGGATCACGGACAATACTGATAGCACCTGTACTGTCTGACAAGAGAGGAGTCGGTGTAGTGACAGAAACACCAAAATCCTCAAGTAACCACCGTAGCCAAATAATCTCTGCTGTCAAGAGAGCCATAGCTCGCAACTCAGCCTCTGCACTCGAACGGGACACTGCAGTCTGTTTCTTCGTCTTCCAGGCAATGAGAGAACCACCAAGAAAAACACGAAGCGAGAGATAGACCGCGATCGGAGGATCGGCCGCCCAAGTAGCATCCGAATAAGCCTGAAGCTGTAACGAGCTGGAGCGTGGAAAGAAGAGACGGCGAGAGATAGTCCCACGAAGGTATCGCAGAACTCGAAGAAGGTGGCTGTAGTGGACCTGAATGGGAGCGGAAACGAACTGACTCAGAACATGAACTGGATAAGTGATATCCGGATGAGTAATAGCAAGGTAGACAAGACTCCCAACAAGATGACGATAGCGAGTCGGATCAGAAAGAGGCTCGCCATCAGAAGGCCGGAGATGAACGTTGAGCTCCATAGGAGTCTCAACGATCTGTGTCGTGAGAGAAGCGCGATCAAGAAGATCCTGAATATACTTCTCTTGGGACATAAAGAAACCATCTGTAGTGGAAGTAACCTCAATCCCAAGGAAGTAACGAAGAGGACCAAGATCCGACATAAGGAACTGCTCACTCAGACGAGTCTTGACAAAGGCAATGTACTCAGAATCATCTCCGGTGATGATCATATCATCAACATATAGAAGAAGAGTCCGACCACGAGACGAAGTGTGAACAAAAAGAGCAGGATCATGATCACTAGCTGAGAAGCCAGCAGCAGTGACCACAGAGGAGAAACGCTCAAACCAAGCACGAGGAGCTTGTTTAAGGCCATAGAGAGAGCGACGAAGACGACAGACCATACCCTCAGAAACAGAATACCCAGGTGGCGGATGCATGTAGACCTCCTCACGCAACTCGTCATTAAGAAAGGCATTCTTTACATCAAGCTGAGAAATGGACCAATGGCGAACAGACGCCACCGAAAGAAGAGTGAGGATAGTGGTCATGTGGGCCACAGGAGCAAAAGTCTCGTCGTAGTCACGACCATGCTCCTGCTGGAAGCCACGAGCAACAAGACGCGCCTTATAGCGCTCAAGAGAGCCATCAGAGCGAGTCTTAATCTTATAGACCCACTTACACGTGATGGGACGAGAGTGAGATGGAAAAGGAACAAGATCCCAAGTACAAGTACGCTCGAGAGCAGCAATCTCCTCGGCCATAGCATGCTGCCACTCAGGATGAGTAAAAGCATCCCGGTAGGAGACGGGCTCATGGGTAGCTGCACCAGCAAGACCAAAACGGGCAGGAGGCCGAATCGGCCGACGATCGCGGAGGCCGTAGCGAGAGATGATGGCCCATCAGAGGAAGATGGAGCATCAGGAGAAGATGAAACATCAGGGGAAGATGGTTCATCTGGAAGAGCCTCAATACGAGGTCGACGAGTGTAAAAGAGAGTGGGAGGAACCTGAGGAGCGACAGGCGATGAAGCAGGAGGCGACAACGGCGGAGAGGCCTCAGGAGATATATGTGGAGACTCAGTGGGACGGATGGACGAGGGCAAGACAGAGATGGGTGTATCTGGAAAGATTAAAAAAGAGAGGGACTCCACAGAGGAAACCGAAGGAGAGGCAGGACATGGGTAGAAGGGACGAGACTCGTCAAAAGTCACATCCCGAGAAATCCGCATCCGTCGACCAACAGGATCCCAAAGACCGATAGCCCTTGTGCTCGCATCAGTATCCCATAAAAACACACTCAACGGTGGCGGTCGGTTTAGTGCGTTCTCGAGTGCAAGGAGAGCGTAGCAAGCCGCCAAGCGACGAAGGCGAGTAGTGCGGAGAAAGATCACGAGAGGCGGTTAGCAGGGATCTCACCTGAAGAAGCGAGCGAAGGGTGGATGTTGGCGAAAGGTGGCAAGTGGAAACGACCTCGGCCCAAAAGTGAGGTGGAATAGAGCGGCAATCATCGATTACGAGCCGTCTCAAGGAGGTGACGATGCTTGCGCTCGCGACACCATTATGAGCATGAGCACCGAACAAGAGAAGCGAAGCGAAGGTGCCACGCTTTCGGCAAAGGAAGCCGCAGGTAATGAGAGAGGTACTCGCCAGCAGAGTCAGCACGAAAGACTCGAATAGGAGTGGAGAACTGTGTACGAACCATAATGGCAAATTGTTTATAGATAGACAAAGCCTCACTACGGGAAGACATAAAGTATATCCAAGTGTGACGAGAGAAGTCATCTATAAAAATGATATAATATCGATGGCCCCTTTCGAAAGGAAGGGGCGGACTAAACATCTAAATGAATAAGATCAAATGGTCATTTGAGACGGACTCACTATGATTATAGGGAAGCTGAATCTGTTTCCCTAACTTACAGCCCTGACAATATAAAAATACGTCTCCTGAGACAGACCTCAGAAGACCACAACGGACTAAAGATGACATACGAGATCCGCACAGATGACCAAGACGGTGGTGCCACTGCTGGAAAGAGCTGGTAGACGAAGTGGCGGAAGCGGAGAGACTGGCGGCGACGGTGGCAGCGGAAGGAAGGTGAAGCCAGTCAAGCTCCCAGAGACGCTGTGAGTCAAGGAGCCGAGGGCCAGAACCAACCAGAGCCCCCGTGTGGCGGTCCTGAACACAACAATAGTCATAGTCAAGAATGACCCGACAACCAAGGTCAGTAATCTGTCCAGCAGAAAGAAGCTGCATGGTTAGGCGAGGAACATGAGCAACAGAAGGAACATGAAAAGATGAGTTGCTACGAGATCCTCGACGAGAGACAGAAAGAGAGGTACCATCAGCAGTAAGCACACTGACCGGGGAATTAAGAGGTGTAACAAAAGACAGAGTGGAAGAATCGGAAGTCATGTGAAAAGATGCTCCGGAATCAAGGATCCACGGGGAGGTACCTGGCTGTGTAGAAGGTGGTTTCTCAGTGCCCGAAGAGTCAATCGCAGAACTGCGCAGAACACATCGAGGAAGAACACGGCGGCAAGCGGCGTCGAAGTCCGCTATCTCCGCTCGGTGAGAGAACGCGAAGTAGTCGATGCGCGGCGAACCTGTGTCAAGACGCATGCCGAGCAAAGACGAGCAGAGCGGCGACCCAAGAGTGCGAGAGAGTTCACTAACGCGACGATGAGAACTCGAGCGTAGAAGGCGTCAACGATAGCATCACCTGCTGAAGACAAGTGCTCGGTGAACCAGCGAGTGAGAGCATCTCGGAGGGTTCATAGCGCTGACGAAGGTGAGTCCACATCTGGACAGCCGAATGGAGTCCCACAACCTCAGAAGAAAATTGAGGCTGGACACTGGCGATGAAGATAGCAGCAGTTCGAGCGTCGTTGTCACACCACTAAGTGTAGGCGGTTAATCGATCCATGTAGGAATCCAGAGCCTCTTGGTAGGCAGAGGCAATCTTCTCATCAGCAAGACCAGCAGCCTCGACAGCAGCCTTGTCAGCTGTCGGAGGCAGCGCAACAGACGTAGGCTCTGTCGGAGGAGTAGGGCAAGGCGGGCAGGTGACATTGCCAGAGATGACGCCCCAGAGACGAAGACCACGCATGTGAGACACGAAGTCGGTGTAATTAACACCATCGAAGATTACCGGGCAGCGAGGGAGGGAAACGGTGCCCATTGGTAGGCGGCGCTGGACGGCGCGGCGACCAAGATAACGTAGGCGATCGACCAGCGTTTTTTTGCACCGCTTTAAATACCAGCCCGCTTTAAATACCGGCCGATTCGGCCCAGCCGGCCCAGCTGCCGAAACCTAGGGTTTCCCCTTTTGCTCTTTCGGCAGCGGCGGCTGGGATGATACCAAAGGCGTGGCTGGCGGCGGCTTCGTGGAGGCGGCGGTGGCGGCAGCGACCTGCGTCGGCGGCGCGGCTGGCAGAACGCGGCGCCTTCCTCGATCCGGCGGCGTCCGGCGGCCGTCCTGCTGCGCTGCTCGCGGCGGCGGCGGCGGCGGCGGCTCGGCCGACGATATCTGGGAAGCCGAGGCGTCGGTGCAGGGAAGCCGGCGGCGTCGGCAGACACGCGGAGCCGAGGCGGCAGCGACACCGGCCGGATCAAAGCGGCGTCGGCACGGAAGCCGGGGTTCGAGGACCCGAGGCGGCGCGGCGAGAGCCGGCGGCCGGCCGGTGGCGGCGATAGCGATGGCGGCGGCGGCGGCGACGGCCACGGCCCGGTTTTGACGAGGCCCGCGTCTGGAGACCAGAGATTCGATCCGATTGAGAGTCGTCGAAGATGACAACAGAGGCGATCTGCGTCTGGCGGCGGCAATGGCGACAAGCGAAGCGAAACCCTAGGTACGCTCTGATACCATGTTAGGAATAGTGCTTGTATTATCAGGAGGCCAATGGGCCAGTATATATACACAAGTACAGGTTACAAATAAGGAAACCAAATAATATCTAGAGTCCTACTCTAACACATATATATCTCTAACATATATCTCTAACAATATCCAGACGAGTAACAACAAGGTAGACAAGACTCCCAACAAGATGACGATAACGAGTCGGATCAGAAAGAGGCTCGCCATCAGAGAGTCGAAGATGGACATTGAGTTCCATGGGAGTCTCAACAGTACGCTGATCAGCGAGAGAGGCACGATCAAGAAGATCTTGAATATACTTCTCTTGGGATATAAAGAAACCATCTGGAGTGGAAGTAACTTCAATCCCAAGGAAGTAACGAAGAGGACCAAGATCCAACATAAGGAACTGCTCACTAAGACGAGCCTTGACAAATGCAATGTACTCAGGATCATCTCCCGTAATGATCATATCATCAACATACAGAACAAGAGTTCGACCACGAGACGAAGTGTGGACAAAGAGCGTAGGATCATGATCACTAGCTGAAAAACCAGCAGCAGTGACCACAGAGGAGAAGCGCTCAAACCAAGCATGAGGGGCTTGCTTAAGGCCATAGAGAGAGCGGCAAAGGCGACAGACCATGCCCTTAGGAACAGAATACCTTGGTGGTGGATACATGTAGATCTCCTCACGCAACTCGCCATTAAGAAAGACATTCTTGACATCAAGCTGTGAAACAGACCAGTGGCGAACAGATGCCACCGAAAGAAGAGTACGGACAGTGGTCATGTGGGCCACAGGAGCAAAAGTCTCGTCGTAGTCACGACCATGCTCCTGCTGGAAGCCACGAGCAACAAGACGCGCCTTATAGTGCTCAAGAGAGCCATCAGAGCGAGTCTTAATCTTATAGACCCACTTACACGTGATGGGATGAGAGTGAGATGGAAAGGGAACAAGATCCCAAGTACCAGTACGCTCGAGGGCAGCAATCTCCTCGGTGGAAAGGAAACAAGATCCCAAGTACCAGTACGCTCGAGGGCAGCAATCTCCTCAGCCATGGCAAGCTGCCACTCAGGGTGAGTAACAACATCCCAGTAGGAGACAGGCTCACGAATAGCTGCACTAGCAAAGGCAAAACGGGCAGGGGGCCGAATCGACTGGCGGTCGCGGAGAGCGTAGCGAGGAGAAGATGACCCATCAGGGGAAGATGTATCATCAGAAGAAGATGGAACATCAGAAGAAGATGATTCATCTGGAAGATCCTCAATACGAGGTTGACGACTGTAGACGAGTGTAGTGGGGGGAGCCGCAGGAGACGAAGCAGGCGGCGACAACGGCGGAGAGGCCACAAGAGGAATATGTGGAGACTTAGTGGGACGGGTGGACGAGGGCAAGACAGATATAGGTGTATCTGGAAAGGTAAAAAAAGACAGAGACTCCACAGAGGAAGCCGAAGGAGAGGCAGGACGTGGGTAGAAGGGACGAGACTCGTCGAAAGTCACATCCCGAGAAATCCGTATCCGTCGACCAACAAGATCTCAGCACCGATAGCCCTTGTGCTCGACACTGTATCCTAGAAAGACACACTCAACAGACTGAGCAGTCAGTTTGGTGTGTTCTCGAGGGGGCAGGAGAACGTAGCAAACGCAGCCAAACAGACGAAGGGCAGAGTAGTCAGGAAGAAGACCACAGAGACGCTCAACAGGGATCGCACCCTGAAGAGCAGAAGAGGGTTGGATGTTGACGAGATAGGTGGCAGTGGAAACAGCCTCGGCCCAAAAGTGAGGTGGAATAGAGGCGGCAATCATCAGGGCACGAGCCGTCTCAAGGAGGTGACGATGCTTGCGCTCAGCTATACCATTCCGAGCATGAGCACCAGGACAAGAGAACTAAGCGAGTGTCCCCCTCAGCAAGGAAGCTGCGCAGGTAACGAGAGAGGTACTCGCCAGCAGAGTCAGCACGAAAGACACGAATAGGAGTGGAGAACTGTGTGTGAACCATAGTGGCAAATTGTTTATAGATAGACAAAGCCTCACTATGAGAAGACATGAAATATATCCAAGTGTGGCGATAGAAATCATCTATAAATATGATATAATAGCGATGACCCCCTTTTCGAAACGAAGGGAGCCGAACCCCATACATCTGAATGAACAAGATCAAACGGACGCTGAGACACGGACTCACTATGAGGATAAGGAAGCTGAATTTGTTTACCTAAACGACAGCCCTGACAATCTAAAGACACGTCTCCTGAGACAAACCCCAGAAGACCACGACGAACTAAGGACGACAGACGAGATCCACACAGATGGCCAAGACGGTGATGCCACTGCTGGAAAGAGTTGGTAGACGGAGTAGCAGAAGCGGAGAGACTGGCGGCGACGGGGGCAGCGGAAGGAAGGTGAAGCCAGTCAAGCTCCCAGAGACGCTGTGAGTCAAGGCGCTGAGGGCCAGAACCAACCAGAGCTCCCGTGTGGCGGTCCTGAACACAACAAGAGTCTGAGTCGAGAATGACCCGATAACCAAGGTCAGTAATCTGTCCAGCAGAAAGAAGCTGCATGGTAAGGCGAGAAACATGAGCAACAGAAGGAACATGAAAAGATGAGTTGCTAAGATATCCTCGACCAGAGACAGAAAGAGATGTACCATCAGCAGTAAGGATACTGACAGGAGAAGTAAGAGGTGTAATGAAAGACAGAGTGGAAGGATCAGGAGTCATGTGAAAAGGCGCTCCAGAATCAAGGATCCATGGGGAGGTACCTGACTGTGTAGGAGGTGGTTTCTCAGTGCCCGAAGAGTCGGTAGCGTAACTGCGAGAACTCGTCGAGGAGAACACGAAGCGGCAAAAGCGTCGAAGTCTGGCTATCTCCTGCTCGGTGAGAGAAACAGCTGAAGGAGTCGATGCAGACGTCGACGTAGAAGCACCAGTGCCAGTAGAAGAACGCGCGAAAGATTCCGCTTCTTCTTATAGCATTGGAACTCAATGTGCCCGACCTTGTCGTAGTAGGAGCAGTGACGACGGGACACGGTGCCCATTGGTAGGCGGCGCTGGACGGCGCGGCGACCAAGGTAACGAAGTCTAACAGGCGGCGCTGGACGGCGCGGCGGTTAGAACGACGTACTGATTTTTTTTGCGCTTGCGTGAACTTGGGCCGGCTTATAAGCCTGGCCTGCTCACGGCCTGGTCACGAAGACCGAGCGGATCGAGCGGGGGAACTAGGGTTCCCCCGAGTCCTCGGCGGCGGCGGCGACCTACCGGATGGCGGCGGCCCTCCGGTGAGCAGCGACACGGAGGAGGCGACGTCCGAGGCGAGAAAGCGGGGGTCTCCAGCATTTCGGGTGCAGATCGATGGAGGCCGAGTCCTTGACGGCGGCGATCCTCCGGGCGGCGATGGTCCTCCTGTGAGTGGCGGGATGCGCTCGGTGCGAGCAGGCAACCAGCCTGATGAGGCCCCAGATGCCGAGGAGGCGCGGTCGCCCCGAAGGCCGTGAGAGCGACGACGGCGCGGGCGGCCTGATGAGGCCCCAGATGACGACGACCGGAGGCGGCGCGACGGCGATGACGACAGCCGAGGATCCGATCGGGAGTCGTCGAAAATGACAAGAGGTGATGCCGTCAGATCTGAGCAGTGGCGGCGGGGCGACAAGCGAAGCGAAGCGAAACCCTAGGTTTGCTCTGATACCATGTTATGAATATCGCTTGTATTATCAGGGGGCCAAAGGGCCAGTATATATAGACAAGTACAGGTTACAGATAAGGAAACCAAATAATATCTAGAGTCCTACTCTTACACATATATCTCTAACAACCCTAACTCTAACCTTCGCTTTGATACCATGTTATGAATATTGTGCGTATATTGAAGAGGCCCAATGAACAATATATATAGGGTACAAAGGGGACACAAAGACTAAACCCTAGTACAATAGGAAATACCAGAAATACCGTTAACAGACAGCAGGTTATATTGTTTTTAGTGGCAACCAACGAAAGTAAGGCTATCCATCACTTGGTTTCTTTTTGCACGCTATACATATATCAATTATGCAGAGCAATTGGTGCAAATTGTTTTTAGGTCTCCTTATTGTTCCATAAGACTTTTGTTTTCTGCTCATCAAATATAAGCCACTATTTCTGAAGGAGTACAGCAAATGTGATAATACCTTGCAAAGGCACTTGCAAAATGCTTGCATTCACTCCTCATTGGGCATGCATTGCAATTTGGCTTGCTTTTGGTACAAAACACCTGCATTGGGTATGGTAACAAATCTTTACTGGTTCCAGAAGAGAACAAACTCATCGGTAGATGCTAATAAAGTACCTTTCCAAAAGTAATCATCTGGTAATGTAGCTCGTACCTGTGAAAATTATGATAATTCTGACAATTGTTTTTAATAGTCCTTATTTATACATGATCTAAAAAGATTGCATTTGCATGGAAGAGAGAACCTATAATTTACAAAACACAATAAAAACGTGCACAAATTTAAGAAGATATTGTTATAACTTATAACTCACAGTGTTTGTTGATCAAGTTTACACAGACGAGGCCAAAGGTACTTTTGTATAGTCTCCAAGACAGGATATCTTTAACAAGGAAAAATAAATCGATTGAACCAAATTTTAGCTGAAAATACATAATGAAATAAATATTGTAGACAATGCAGCACGCTTACAGCTCGAGGAGATGCAACTGTAGAGATTCAGGAAGGGGTTGAATGGGCACCCATCCCAGTCTTACACATATGCGGCCAACATTGGTGTCAACCTGAGTGGCCAAAGCATTGTTGTGAAAATATTAAATTTGACTGCAGGTGAATTAAAACTACCCCAACAGTAGCTTACTGGGAAGGCAAGATGATGCAATGTCAGAAGACGAACACACTCAACACTTTTGAGTCCCAGTCCTCGTATACTGAGGAGGTAATCCCTGAAAACAAATCGAACTCGTTTTTAATAGAAACAATTCTAATTTGTCAACAGAATGGGGTTACGTAGAAATGTGTGTTTTCCTAAACAAGTCCTTCGCCACTTTAGTCAATTGCATCATATATTACAACTTTTTGTGCAATACAACTGCCCCTTCCACAGAACTACTACATAAGCACATAGTGTTCAGTTTTAGATATTAATTGCCAACTTCAACCTGTTGCACCTCTTGCTCCATTTAATCGGTTCAAATACTTTTGTGATAGTTGACTTGCCATTTTGAGCACTAGAAAATGTCACCAGCAAGGTAATGAGATGTGTAAATACAGAGTATCTTACTTTGCTGAGTCTGGAGGAATATCTCTTAACCACTCAAGATCAATACTCCCATGATCTCTGACCAAACGATTCAGGAAATTCTGTGAAAACGTCAATTGATGCAAGCAAAAACTATTAAAAGTGAGCATGAAATTTCTCAGTGATACAGAAGAAAATCTCCCTAAGGTTAATGAAAATTTTCCGAAGCCTTCTGAGGAAAACAAATGTTTATATTTCATCAAAACATCAAGCAGGGCATATAAACCTAGTAAATCCTAGTAACTGTTCAACCGGAGGTTAATACAACCTTCTGAGAAAGATAACATTTTAACTTACAACAAAACATCAAGCAGTGCATATAAAACCTAGTATCCTATTAACTGTTCAATTAGTACCTGGATTCGCTCTGCCAAAACATTATTCATTCCTCGTTCCCGAATGGCGTGAGAAATTCTTTGTACATCTGCACGCCTTACTGCTTCCCAATCAACGGAGTCTCTTCTTTCAAAAATTCTTTCTTTCATGTGGCTGTTATTACAAGCCTGCCTTCGCAATTTGTCCCAGTCAAAATTCTCTGCATTCTTTTTACTTGTGGTTCTTGTTTTTTTTGGTCTTGATGCTTGTGCTGCTGTATCTGACACTCCATTATAGGAAGTAAAACCAGATTTTAAAGTAGATTCATCTGCTTTGCTTGCTGTTTCTGCTATCATTCCACCAGTGGCAGAGAGTGATTCATGCTCCTGCAAGACTGATGCTTCAAAACTAGTACTTTTGTCGCAGTGTAACTTAACTGCATGGACATCAATTTTTTGTCAAGCAATTAACAGACAAATATTGCATGTCAATTAAAGTGACAGAAGAAAGATATGCTTGCTGACCTGGAAGCTCTGTGCCTGTTTTTGGAGTGTTAAAAGTTGTGTCAACAGTCTTATTACCATTCCTCTCTGCTGCATGAGTATCAAATGGTATGAAAAGAGAAATTTTCTTCTCAATTGTGCCATTTTTCAAGTGTGGTGATACAGAACCTGAAGAACTGTTGGGAGATGTATAAGCCACATATGGTTCATTTCTCACATCTAGTTGTCGACGATCAATTGTCGAGATAAATGGATACATCATGGAACTAGAAGGCATCCCATGTTCACCTGCACCATCATCATTTATTGCTGCTATTTTGATTCTTTGGCATTCAATTTCATTGGTTGTGGCATCATTTCCTGCTAATGAATTTCGATCATCAAAACTGCTTCCCAGCTGCTGAGAAGCTGCAACACCAACGCCACCAACAAAACTTCTAGGTGCATAATCTATCCCAGAACTCAAAGATAATCTTGATTGAAGAATAGTTTCCGAAGTTATAACACTTTGAGAAGATGACATCTCCTTCTGGAACAGTATCTCTTGTGGACTTTTTGTAGATGCTGTTAATTCTACCGAGGAGAAATCTAGAAATTGTTGTGCCTTATGGTCTATTTCTGTCCCTAGGTGGTTGAAAAAACTTCCATTTGATGCTTTGGAATAAAGAGAATGATTTTCACCTTTGGTCAACTCATAAGCACTAGTATTGTCCCTGGATTCCACGTTGATCTTGTCATAGGTAATTAACAGCTCCTCAAAATTCACTCGTAGATCTGGTCTTGCACCATTACCAAAAAAGTCAAGCATCCTTTTGTTTCCTACTGCATTCATGCTAATGATTTCTTCATTGTCTTGAGTGGTAATATCATCCTTACAACTGCTATTGACTGGCCCTGGAGGAAAACTTGCAGCAAGGGCCATATAGGCAGAGCTGCATTTCGTCAAAATAGTAGTCATAAAGAGAGTTTGTACATAAGATCAATTCATTACTTTATTTTAAAGAATTGAGAGTATTATTAGAATCACTCTGATTTTGAATATCATACCTTGAAAGATGGTCAGATACATTCTGGGTGAGGAAAACTCCTACTACGGAGTCAACTACTGATCCTTTCCACGGAGAAAAGTGCCTGTCGCCTGATAAACAAGTGATTGAAAAAAAAATAGGTGCAAATTTCAACCATGGATTCATGGAAATTCAATATTTTAAAATAGTAACAATTTGTATTCACACGCTTCTCTTTCCAGTATACTGCAATGGTCATACCCAGAAAACAATACGACGAGTCTACTAGGTTGATATCATATTCTTCCACAGGTATTAATGTGACATGAAAGTTCCCCACATTGTACCCCTTTTTTTAGATGAAAGCCAGAGGCCAAGTGTGGAAAAAAGAGGCTAGCTTCTCAAACTGCAAACTTTGAATGCTACCTATCAAGTTGGTAGAATAGAGAACTAACGTTTTGAGCGGCTAATCACTTGCTAAAGATGATCTCTTGAACATCATGACTTCCTCCACGTTGAGCAGTGGAGTTACTTCAGCAGAACAGATGCTATGTAATTTCTTCTCTTTCAAGCTCTAAAATTATTAGTGCCTGACCGCCTGTGGAGCCTTTTCGAAACTAGGTTGTCAAATAGTGGGTAACCTGACAACGTTTCAAGGGTTTTACCCTCCAATTCTCTTTGGCTTGCAAACTCTTAAGATAAGGGCGTCAATAATAGAAAAGGGTATAAAGAATATTCAAGGAAATCTGAATTCAGCATATTATGGACATTCTAAAAGAATTTACACCTGCACTAAAAGTACCTTGAACTAGTCGCATGCGTGCTATAAATGAATTAGCACGGCCTTGAAAAACTTCTCTTTCTTGTTGCCACCACCTCTCTTTCTCAACATCGGTCCCATCTACAGGGTCAGCTGCTTTCCCCATCAAAAGGTTCCAAACTCTTGTTGTCTCAAAATCCAAGTTAACCTTAGCTCGAGGGCGTTGCTTCTTGACTAAATGCAATGGCCTCTTGCATGGAAAGACCACCTCACCACCATATGGGACAAGAGCATTTGACAGACCACCTGTTCCTCCGGAAGAAACAATAGCGGATGTGGTCAGAGACGAATGCATCTCAGTTCTATGCACATGCTCGGTGTTCAAATCAAGAAATTTCAGCTTTGATGCAACTCCTTGAAGGTAATCCATGTATGGTACAGTTGATGTATTTGCTGAACTTCCTTCTGGTACTTCGCAATAAATATCAAGGTTGATTCTTTTATAATCTGGAGCCTGAGGTGAAGTTTGTCGGAAAGTCCCCTCTGACCCTTTTGATCCATTAGATCCACCACAAAAAAGGCTTCCAGATAAAAAACTGTTTTTCTTATCCATATTTGGTTGAATGGAACTGGGAGAATGAAGTTGTGCCTTTTGTGAACGTTTCTTGGTCATAAATTTAATGCAGGAACTTTCATACAGGACCTCCATGCATGACTGTGGCAATCTTGATGATGCTTGTGAAGTATTGCTCTCAATGTCCATAATAGGAACAAAGGAATTCCTGCGGATCCGGACGGATCGCTTCTTTTTTATCCCACCATCTTGGCAAAATGCTAGCATCTCAGCAGCAGTCCTCAAGATGATGGAGTCTCGTGTGCCGGTTAGGGGGGACTCACTGTAGTTATGTTGTGTATGGTTCTTTTTCTCCACTTTCGACACCTTACTCGTCTGACTTTTTGTGGATTCTATTTCAGATAAGGACGTAGCCGAGCAATACATCTCAAAACCATCTATGTTAGAGTAGTTCATCTCCAAGTCCTTGTTGTTCCCTTCCATTACAGTTACCCCCCTCCTTTCTTCAATACACAACCCATACATTCTTGTGGCATCAGGATCATGAGTGATTCCTACATTATCTTGTTTTCTTGCTAATTCCCTGCTAAAACTTCCAGAAGTTGCAGGTGAAACTTCTTGTGTAGGATTTGGTGCGTCCTCTGGCAAATGTATGTGCTCATCTAACAGTTTGTTCAGTTTGCGACTCAGGCCAAAAGCTAATCCTCCCGGTGAATTTTCCATGTCTACTTGCAGTCCATTTCCAATCTGCACAGTTGATTTAGCCACTGAGCACAAAGAACTTTTAGCATGGTTGTGGTGCCATGAGTTGCCCAATGATGATTGGCCTCCCTGCACTCCTTGTTCCTCGAGTTCGAATTGCAATCTTCTTCGAACTGATGCAGATCTGCTTCTAGCAGCATTTTTTGTTCCTCCAGAGATTGATTGGTTGCTAACAGGTCCTGAGCACTTCTCCAGAGAGCTGAGATTTCTTTTCTTCGGGACATAACTTCTCCTGGCTTTCTGACTTGGAGTATTTACTTCTGGAGTCGTAACTGCAGGCTTTTGCTTCTTGGCTGGCTTGTCCTCACGGATTACCTTTGGTCTATGCTTTTTCCTTCGAGGCTTCGCTTTTCGTGCTGGGGTCTCCTCATTGTTGAATGTTTCAATTTTTTCAGCACCTGAGATCTGCATCTCTATCTGAGTTAGTGTTCTTTCCTTGAATACAGCTGGTGTTGACAAACCTGTGTGATCACTCTGATTCATTTGTGTCTTGGGCCTTTTTTGTGTCTGCTGGTACATATGCATGTTGCCATCAGTTGAGCCTTCTGCAAGCAGTCCAATCGATTCTTCAGGGTGTTGACCTTGTGTTTCCTCAGTATTTGCAGGGATAGCCGATTCTAACTTACTGTGGCTGTCACAGATAACTTGTGTTGCTGCTGATTGTTGGCTATCTTCTCCTTGAATCCCAGTTTTGGATACTTCAGCATCTAAATCATTTGCCTGAAAATGTATTGGTGAATGTTCCGTATTGAATTTATCTGAAGTGGCTAGTGCCAAAGGATTCATTAGCATATCACTTGCAAAAATGTTTGACTCTCTTCCAAGTGACAAGAAATCACTTTGAGCAAGCTGAGTAGAAGCTCCATTTTCAGAATCTGTAGAGGAAAAACAGAAAAGGCAGTCAGTCTATTCATAATGTACGACGATTCAGCCACAAAGCTATGACGAAACTAACATAACACCTCGAAAGGAAAAGCAGCAAGAAATGCTCACCCTCTGTAACACCGGGCAGGGCAGGAGCTGGTATAAAAGTCTGAGTTAGTGGCAGCTGGGGTCTTGACTCTCTTCCCGTCAGCCGCCTATGGAACACCAAGATACTTATCGGCACCTGTGTGCATCCAGCAGGCAGGTTACAGGATGGCCGGATAGAAGGGCCAGCATGTTGTTCAGCAGCGCGGCTCATGGAACCCGACACAGCGGCTCGTGGAGTGGAACTCTCACACATGGCATTCAGCATCGACGTGGAGCATCCTGAGAACACGGCTGACTGGGTGATCGGGCTGCTCCCACCTGCTATGGCTGTACCAGCAAGATTTTGCCAGCCTATGTTGGGCGCCCCAACGCCCAGGAATTGGGGCCTGTTGCCAGGGATGTTTGGAGTGCCCCTCCCCACCGACATGCCGGGGGTCCAATTTTCCTGGTTCAACGCAGGATTTGCCTGCAGGTTGAGCTCTGAGGGGTCCATCCTTGCTTCTTCCACAACCTACACAAAGAAGAAGATCAAATAAGACAAAAAGAATAAATAATGCCAAGAAAAAAAAAGAGGGGATGAAGACCCTCCCCAAACCCCTGAAAAAGAAATGAAAAAAATGATAATACAAAGTTCGGTTAATTCATTTGCAATTGATACTCCAAATGTACAGGATTCTAAAAAGAAACATGCTATTTGGACAGCGAAACACAGAAAAAGGAGGGATCGGCAAAGGATTGCAATTGGTTGCCCAGGGAAAAGGCCGAGGGGCTCAAAAGCGCACACAAGAAAAGGCAGGTAGATAAGTTCCCCTTTTGATGCTTGTTGTAAAATGCAGAATTGCAGGCCATCAAGAAATGGGGAAAAGAACCTCTTTTGGTTAAAACCTCGACCATCGCCTGCTCTCGCTGCTGAGGGGAAACATAAGTTCTTGTTGATATTTTCATTTTTCCCCCGTCCATTACCCGCGTGAATGAGATAATAGAACTGCATTGCTTAGATCGCTAATCATTGGAAAAAAAAAGTTCTTTTTAATTAACTGAGACTGGCAAACTAGAAGTACACCCTCTAGATTCTGCTCAAATATATTTTAAAAAAGGAGATTAACACGGAAGCGCATTTTCCTAAACAAAAAGCAGACCAGAACAAAAAGACAAAGAACTCCAGAACAAACGAAGAAGGGATTGGGGGAAGAAGCAGGCCAAGAACTAATAGATTGCTGTACTTCTCGTAGCCACCTTGGTTCGCAACACAGAAAAAATCAAGGCTAGATGCTGACGAGCACAAGGCAGGGTAAGGAAGATTAACCCATGAACAGCCAGCCTTTGGATTGATCTGTGATTTCGCTGCGTCTGTATAGAAATGGATGAGAGGAATGGAAAGAAGAGGGGTGACTCTCCTTGGTGAAACCTTTACCTAACTGGGCGCAGAGCCAGCCTTGCTTAAGCCCTGGGGCGTACTCTCATCTCTCGTGTTGTTAAGCGGACTCCTCAAGGGCGCTAAGAAGGCGCGCAAAGAAGTCCTATCAAACATAGCCCACACACTACGTCGAGTACGGGTGACTCGTATCCTAATCAGTTAGAATTTGAATAAACACGCTATAAGAATTATTATATGAATTATAACAGAATTATAATTTTTACTTTCTTTTAAAGAACTATAGTACTGTATAAAACTACGAGGAGGGGTTATGGTCCTCGTGGAGAACACAAAATCACAAACTAACTCATTCAAAGTAAGAGACGTACGAGAGTATTAGATGCTAGTTTATTCTTTAGCACTATATTTCTGTATAAGATAAGTATCCAAGTGTCCTCAGAAGGGTTGTGAGAGAGCAACAATCACTTATACTTTTTTGAGGTTATGAGAGAGCAACAATTCTTTATACTCTTTTGAGGTTATGCATAAAGAATTTACGGTCGGTTTCACCAAATCTCTCTCTTGTCGTGATTATTTCGTCGTTATTATTTATTTCTCTCTACGAGATTAATCTACTTTGCTCTTATACCGTGCACGCTCGTGTTAGTTTCTCACAAACTCTGATCAGATCTAGGGTTGCTATGCATAAGAAGGGTATCAAAGTATAACAAGTGATATCAGAGCCAATGCCAGATTAATTTGATTTGCAAGAAGGTCGGCGAAACGATATCAAGATCGATGTTGAATCAAGTGAAGAAATACGACGGCGGAGGAAATTTCAACGTGTTGCAATGTGGGGTGAAGGATGTCATTGTTCAGCTAGGGTTAAATAATGCTCTCGAAAGGCACATACCGAAAAAAAAAATATTCGATGAAGACTGGAAGGTGGTGGAGCGGAAGACTGTCGGTACAATCCGTCTATGTCTCTCTGAAGAGGTAAAATACTCCATGATTAAGGAGAACCCGTTGAAGAAATTATGGAATGACTTAGAAGAATTGTATATTGCAAATTCGCTGACAAACCGATAGATGCTGAAGCGAAAACTGTTCAGGTTGCTCATAGAGGAAGACATATGGTTCTTTGACCATCTCAATGTAGCTTATCATACAACTGACTAGTATGGATGAGAAAATTGAGGAGAACGACAAGGTAGTCATATTGACACAATCTCTATCACCATCATGGGAGCAATTGGTGATGAACACTCTCAACTTCAATGAGGTAGAGGCATATCTTTTGGAGGTGGAGCCCTTGAAGAAGCCATTGGATTCTTCATCCTTGGGTAATCAAGTATTGGCTACCATATGTGTTGCAGGCAAAAGAAAAGGTCACGGGAAGAAGGATATGAGCAAGGACACACGTGTATGTTGTCTATGTGACGAGGAAGGTCATATGATAAATGATTGTCTAAGTTTGAAACAAATGAGGGGAGTATACTTAGTAATGATAGCGAAAGATGATTCGGATGTATTAGTCGTTAATCAATCAGGTACTTCTCATGGATTAATATTAGATTCAAGTTACTACTTCCATATATGTTCGGCGAGGGGGATGTTTTACTAAGGATCTCTACGCAAAATCTTTCTCTTTTATCGTGATTATTTCATCACTGTTATTTTGTTCTCTCTATAAGATGCATCTACATCGTTCTTACACCGTGTGTGCTCGTGCTGTTTCTCACAAACTATGATTTGATCTGGGGCTGTTGCGCATAAGGAGGGGTATTAAAGCTAATACTAAATTAATTTGATTTGAGAGAAGGTTGGCGAAACGTCAGGTAACACAAAATCAAGATTGATGTCGAATCAAGTGGAGAAATATGGCGGAGGAGTAAATTTCAGCGTGTGGCAATGTGTGGTGAAGGATGTCATTGTCCAGCAAAGGTTAAACGATACTCTTGGAAGGGACATATCGGAAGAGACATCCTGTGAAGACTGGAAGGTGATAGTGTAACACCCTGACCCAAAATCGGCTCAATGCCCAACCCACCGTGGGGCGGACCCACCCACACATAGCACCTCACTTACACTTTTCGTCCTCGCTTCATGTAAAAGGGTTAACCCGGAGGTGCTACGTTTGGATCCAATAGACATTATATACCACTACAACTCACTTGAGACAAGCAATGTGGGACTAATCCCACCACACAACTCCTCATAGGCCACATGGGCCACGCACAGCAGTGTCGGGTATTACATTCACCCCTTAAGGGTCGACGCCTCGGAAAGATACCACATACGCCGTAAATGCCCGAACCACCCCTCGGTACGTCCGTGCGTCGGTCTCAGCACATATGCCATACCATGTGTCCACTCCGGGCCCACATGTGCCATGTGCCATATGCCCGCGCATCCCGCGCGCGCCGTGCAAGTGAAGGTTGATGCTCGATACCATCCGTAACACCCGACCCAAAATCGGCTCAATGCCCCACCACCGTGGGCGGACCCGCCTACACATAGCACCTCACTTACACTTTCGTCCTCGCTTCGTGTAAAAGGGTTAACCCGGAGGTGCTACGTTTGGATCCAACAGGCATTATATACCACTACCACTCACTTGAGACAAGCAATGTGGGACTAATCCCACCACACAACTCCTCATGGGCCACATGGGCCACGCTACGAGCAGGCCGGGGTATTACACTCACCCTGACTATAAGGAAGTCAAGATGTCACCTACAACCACTACTCTTCAATTGAATAACATCATAACGCATGATAAGGTGAAGCAAGTATTAAGATTATACGGAAACAAGTATTCATCATCCAGTTTTAATCAACGTAATGGAAGAAAACAATTCAAAAAGATAAGGTAAACAAGGCCATGATGGCTTATTACAATGCAACACACGTCATAAATAACGACATTAAAAGTCCTCAATTGTTTGATATATGGTAGTGAGTGCAACGTGATGAACTACCCTCCACAAGATCATTATTCCTTGTCATTTACCTAAATAAGACAATAAAGCAAGAATGAGCCAAAGACTCAGCAAGCAACTGTATGTAACAACCAAACATACTTTGAACAATATATCATGATCATATTTGGAACATTTACTGGAAACGAATTTATGAATGGATGAAGTGGAATGGTGCATTGAAGGAAATGGACATATTGCTGCATATACTGGTATAGCGAGTGAATCACCCGTCGGTGTTCACTTTAAGTAATCGTATGAAGAACGTTTCATACGACCGTCCAACGTGGCCCACATTGGAATGGTGGACTCACGTAACGTGGCCCACATTGGAATGGTGGACTCACGTACCCATCTTGGAATTGATGGGATTTCAAGTGCCCATACTGGAATTGATGGGTCTTACAAGAGTAATGTATGCATGTCATGATATGATCCCATGTCAATATTGAATTGTACTCATAAATGAAAAGAACACATGGCATTCATCTACAAATACGAACAAATGTAATCATGCATTCACACATCATACATGGCATCAATCATAGAATACAAATTACTTGCTGCCACATTTAAGCAGGTTAGGAGGTAATTGAGATACCCCTCCACTCACCGCTTCACCGCCTACAATATAACATAATCGAAATAAGGGCAAACGAATAGGGCAATGCTACACGTGTCCTCCCTCAATCTCTAGCCAAACTAACCATATAAAAGTTCAATTTGATCATTTTACCCAAACATTTCAATTATCCTTTATCTGGCAGTTTTACTAGAAAATTCACCAAATAAAAACAGTAAGTCCAAAAGACCTGAAACCAGTGCTCATATTTTCTTAACTTAACTGGCTACAAAACTCTAGTTTATGGTAAACTCTAATTCGGCCAATACAGAGGTCTAACCATCCAATGAAAAACTTTAACTGCTGTCTGCCCAGAATACAGAACAGCCCTAAAGAAGAGGCTCTAACTTTTAAACCACTGATCCAAATAAAGTGATTTTTATCAGCCTGGAAAGATGGTGAAATTATATTCATAAACCTAGTTGGGTGGCCGACCTGATTCTGACTCTAACTAGATCAAAACCTATATGCAACCGACTATACCCAACATTTCTGACAGACAGACCAGAACGTAGTAAAACAGTCATAACTTTTAATCTACTGGGTGAAAATTCGTGATCCAGGTGCCAAAAGAAAGCTAATTAAATAAGGAACAAATCTCTAGAAGGCGAGGACATCCAATTCTGCCTCTAAGACACCCAAAACCGAGTTGCAACATACTGTACAGAACCGATCTACTGACAGAGATTACGCGATACTACCAAAAACATTGAATCGACAACTCTAACGCAATCAAACAGCGATGGGGTCTCGTTACCCTTGTAGACCAAGAACGACGAGGATCAACTTCCGAAGACTTCCCCTCTCCTTCTTTGGCCAGCCCCAAAACAGCAACCCCGCGGAAGCCCGGCGAAGGAAGAACCGAAGGTGAAGACGTGGAGGATCGGGTGCAGCTCAGAGAACACCAATGGCGGCCACCACCGGAGGAGGAGGCGCCTAGGAGGAGGTGCTGCGCCGTGAGGAAGGGGGGGGAAAGGAGGTGGCGGCTTGGGGGAGGGAGGAGGAGGCTTTAGGGTTTTGGGGGGGGTGGTGCCCCCCCTTTTGGCCTTTTGGCCGGCCCCTACATGGGCCGGCCGGCCCCCTCATGGGCCACTGGTCACAGCATGCCCCAGTTGTCCGGCAATAACATATATACCCTCAAGATTGGAATTTTTCCGATGAAACAATTTCTTTTACTCTCTCCGACCTCTTTCTTTCTACCGAACATTTCCGGAAAGTTGTAAATCTCGTTTTCGAATAAAACTCCCAGACAAATGAAACGATACAACCTAGCTGGATAAATGAGGTATTACACTCTAACCCCCTTAGAAAAGATTCGACCTCGAATCTACGCACCAATCTACTCGAAAGGAAATCGTGCGGAATGAAACAACGATAATTCAAGCTTGAATTGCTCGATACTCGCTAACACTCGGGCACACCAGACGTTGCGTACTTCGCATGAGGATCCGGGACGATCAACGCGATAAGCCAACGTCCTAATTCTTACAACTTTCAAAAACGAAGAGAATCCAACTAGAAATAGAGAGTCCTCATCGCATCCACGTAATGCTAACTCTCACCAAAAGGTTAGATTCCAAATTTGACAATTCATCTCGAAAACAAATCCATTTTACAACCAAAGGAGAAATCACTCGAACGCCCAAACCAAATACTTGTGATTTGTCTGGATTTGGAAAGAATCAACACGCCAACACAGCGCCAACTCAAATTGCGAAAAATACAAGTCAACAACACAAAACTCAAACGAGAATCAAGAAAACGCCTCATTATCCCACGAATCATCCTTTGCCACAGTTCCTCGCTTCTAGGAATAAAATTTCTCTCGAACATTGAAATTCGAATTCACTGCCTACCACATGAGCTTAAACCTCTTAGTTAAACATCCTCAAATTATGCTCAAATTGAAATACATCATCCACACCATTGTGGAAAGGCTACATTGAATCCACCGAATACTCTAAATAACTTGTTCTACTAACCAAAATTGACTTGATAGAAGGCGTTCAAAGCAACACATAGTAGGTTCCACCCAATGACATTACCTCAAATTTTCAAGAACAACAACTCAAAATTCTTAGCACGCACGTAAATAAAATTCATCAAAAGGGTTCTATCAATTATCATTTCACTGCTCAGAAAACTCTATTATTCCACTCTCTCTACACACCATCATTGAGTGACCAAAGGTCTAGCATGGAAATGCAAAGCCTAGATTTAATCTGCAAGACTTCTACTACAAAATTGCAATTATAACAGGTAGGGAAATCAATGGATTGAATCTACAATATTCCCACAATTCTAACATACTCACTTATTGACATCCTCAAAAATTACCCACATAATCTCGCAATCTTATCCAATTGCGTTACTCTATAAAATTAATCAAGGTCTCCATACCTTCGATAATCCTCAACCTTTTAACATGAACTAAAATTCTGGAATTTCTCTATACCATAGGTTCTACTCAATCGTAACACTATTCAGACTTACTTCGAAGCCAAACATTCCATGTGAATCAATATTTTTTTTTCCTCAAGAGATACAGATCAAATCCATTTCACATTCTTCTACTCCTCCAATAACTTGATAGCAAAATATCACCGCTACCAAAACTTAACCACCACCAAATAGTTGACAATAAACGCTTTGTAAAACCCTGCAACCAAACTTTTGGGTCTTTCTCAAACGAAAGAGGCGAATAAGGACAAACTTCGTCATACATAAAAACGTTGCTCAACCCAACGAGCATGAACCCAAAAGAATATTCTGATAATGGGGATATTGGAAAACGAAAACTGAGTTCACAGTTGAGGGCACACATCCCTCAAGAGAGAATAGCAAATAACATTCGATACGAAAGAAAGACATTGCGATTGAAACTCGACATCTTTTGAGCGGAAAGAGCAAGAAGTTTAGGAACGATTCAAATAATCACAAGTTACAAAACTTGACTCAAATTATCAAATACTCTACTGCACTCTTTCCTTTAACACAAAGAATTAGTTCTTGAATCTAAAACACCTTACCACATGAACAAAGTAAGTTCTTTAGTTTAACCCACGGAACTACTTAAGAACAAATAATTTTTTTCTCAACACGCCAACTTTGTTTGAAACACTCATCTACTAATGAAACATGTTATTCAAATGACCTCACCACAAAACAAGCATTTTCCTTTACAGGACTTCATTTAAAAGCAACCGGATTCTCAACGAAAGCGGCGAAAATTTCCTTTGATTGCAACCTCACTTTGCTAACTCAAACCAAGGAGCCTTTAGGACTAAATCACACGAAACTCTTAAGAAGCAATAGGATATCTGCATGCTCCATTTTACTTAAAACAATTTCACTACTGAATATTCACGAACTCCAAAAGATCACGGACACTAGACTTGAAGTATTCTCATTTAGGTGGTATCACAGAGGTGATTATTTTACTACAAGTTTCAACATCAATCTCTCAACGCCAATTAGAAAACACCTCGAAAGACTCATGCGGAAAGAATGGGTGAATATTTATCAAAAGAAGAGGCACATGAAAACGATTTTCACCAACTAGAAAATCATTTACCACTCGCCACAAACACCGCCCGGAGAAAACCAATTAAGCAATGAACTCATTGAACATAAGGGAGTCCACAGTTGAAAGCATAAGCCATCAAAAGAAGAGAATGTCCGACCTTAGCAGATAAGAACAACGAGCATTCAATATCAAAGCGCCGCATCACGGAGAACTATTATAACTTTGCAACAAATCATTTTTTTCAACATATCGCTTCACTCGACAAACGATATTTACCACAAAGAACTTGAATTTCCCAAAAGAGCATGAACACAAAACAGAAATTTGATCATTTTAGAAATATTACGAAGGTGGTCAAACTTCTTTCTCTATAAAAGAATCAACATTAATGAACATTTCATTAAGAGCAATAACATACGCCTCGATAACAATCAATTTACATTACTATCATATCAATAAACCTTTTAAAGGAAACACGACAAAGTGTGTCTTAGAAATCTCCAAAGATTAAATGGGATTGTAATAACAACTTATTCTAGAAAAAAAACGTGGTGTGAAATACACAAAGCTTAAACAAACCTCTCACACAACACCACAAAACCTTAGAAAAAGGTATCGACATTTTTTTTAAAGAGAGGTTCTAAACTCCAACACTCCAACTACTCCAAAAGAAACGAGCAGAGTCAAAACATTCTTCAATGAACTTTGTAAAAGATGATTTCCATTCTCCAAAATACCAAATGGTGAACCAGGTCACCTTAATCAACAGGAGAGATAGGACCATCATATACAAAATATATGATCTTGCCGATAACAACGTTTACCAGTAGTAAAGAGAGTTCAGCAGTCAAAAGACAAGAGATTATTTTGAAAAATAAGTAGGGACCAATAGAAACCCGTAGCCCACAACTTTGTTTGAGTACAACCTCCAACTTAATCACAACACATCACCACAAATGGGTTTTAACACTATTCTTCAGAAAAGAGATGCATTATACTTCAACAAACAGAATGATCCAATAGAAATAAGTAGAACCAAAGCTTTCTCGATTTAACGGACTTGCAATAGAAAACTCTCATTATACAACTATCAAACGAGTAAATGAATCGCTCTTCTCTAAGGAGAAAGAAGGAACAATCATGAAAATTTTTAATATTACTAATTGACGAAGATCACCAGTAGTAAAAACAAATTAACGGTCGAAAAATAATAATGGTTTCAGAATACCATTAAAGGCTCATTGAAATTCATCAACTACCAGGAACCATGAACCCAAAAGAAATTCATCCACCCCACCGGACAAGAATTTGTCAAAATTGTAATTCAAGGAAGAGAACGACTTTCTAAAGTAATCTACAAGAAATATGCAAGGCCAATGCACACTTAATAAAGAACTTTGCAAAAGAAATCTTCCAACGCTCAAACTCCAAGCGAACAAATAAGTTAAATTTTCCAACAGGTAAAGCATAACTTCCGTGAAAGATAAATCTTACAATTTAACTATGCTCACGCGAGCAAGAATATCACAATAGTCGAAAGTACAATAACTGTTTCAAAGAACGATCGAAACTTCATCGAACTTGCCCTCCTCATAATAACCCTCCTTTCAAAAGAAATTCACGAACTACAAAAACAACAACCGTAAAATCGGATACAAATTTGAGAACGACAACAACTTCAACAATGAGCTCGGGCTCAACACGTAACTATGGAACAGGTAAGAACTTCTACTATTACAACACGAACAGGTGGTGTAGCACTCGCAAAACCGGGACGACAACCACGAACTCACCGCCGACGTCCGCTACCGATACGCATAACTAATGCAATCAATTATGAATATATAGGATCATCTCATGACAATCATAGAATAATTCATAGGTATATAGGATATCGCATCACGTCATAGATTATTAACAAGAAAGATATAGTAAGCAATTCTATACCATACAAAGATAATGAACAACATCACTAGAAATGCGGAAACAATGGATTTCCCAAACCCCACCTACTGTGCACAGTGTGTCATTTTAATAACTTAATTACCACGGACCTAAAGCCCGCTCTGATACCAACTGTAACACCCTGACTATAAGGAAGTCAAGATGTCACCTACAACCACTACTCTTCAATTGAATAACATCATAACGCATGATAAGGTGAAGCAAGTATTAAGATTATACGGAAACAAGTATTCATCATCCAGTTTTAATCAACGTAATGGAAGAAAACAATTCAGAAAGATAAGGTAAACAAGGCCATGATGGCTTATTACAATGCAACACACGTCATAAATAACGACATTAAAAGTCCTCAATTGTTTGATATATGGTAGTGAGTGCAACGTGATGAACTACCCTCCACAAGATCATTCTTCCTTGTCATTTACCTAAATAAGACAATAAAGCAAGAATGAGCCAAAGACTCAGCAAGCAACTGTATGTAACAACCAAACATACTTTGAACAATATATCATGATCATATTTGGAACATTTACTGGAAACGAATTTATGAATGGATGAAGTGGAATGGTGCATTGAAGAAAATGGACATATTGTCGCATATCTGCAGATAGCGAGTGAATCACCCGTCGGTGTTCACTTTAAGTAATCGTATGAAGAACGTTTCATACGACCGTCCAACGTGGCCCACATTGGAATGGTGGACTCACGTAACGTGGCCCACATTGGAATGGTGGACTCACGTACCCATCTTGGAATTGATGGGATTTCAAGTGCCCATATTGGAATTGATGGGTCTTACAAGAGTAATGTATGCATGTCATGATGTGATCCCATGTCAATATTGAATTGTACTCATAAATGAAAAGAACGCATGGCATTCATCTACAAATACGAACAAATGTAATCATGCATTCACACATCATACATGGCATCAATCATAGAATACAAATTACTTACTTCGCCACACAGAAGGTTAGGAGGTAATTGAGATACCCCTCCACTCACCGCTTCACCGCCTACAATATAACATAATCGAAATAAGGGCAAACGAATAGGGCAATGCTACACGTGTCCTCCCTCAATCTCTAGCCAAACTAACCATATAAAAGTTCAATTTGATCATTTTACCCAAACATTTCAATTATCCTTTATCTGGCAGTTTTACTAGAAAATTCACCAAATAAAAACAGTAAGTCCAAAAGACCTGAAACCAGTGCTCATATTTTCTTAACTTAACTGGCTACAAAACTCTAGTTTATGGTAAACTCTAATTCGGCCAATACAGAGGTCTAACCATCCAATGAAAAACTTTAACTGCTGTCTGCCCAGAATACAGAACAGCCCTAAAGAAGAGGCTCTAACTTTTAAACCACTGATCCAAATAAAGTGATTTTTATCAGCCTGGAAAGATGGTGAAATTATATTCATAAACCTAGTTGGGTGGCCGACCTGATTCTGACTCTAACTAGATCAAAACCTATGTGCAACCGACTATACCCAACATTTCTGACAGACAGACCAGAACGTAGTAAAACAGTCATAACTTTTAATCTACTGGGTGAAAATTCATGATCCAGGTGCCAAAAGAAAGCTAATTAAATAAGGAACAAATCTCTAGAAGGCGAGGACATCCAATTCTGCCTCTAAGACACCCAAAACCGAGTTGCAACATACTGTACAGAACCGATCTACTGACAGAGATTACGCGATACTACCAAAAACATTGAATCGACAACTCTAACGCAATCAAACAGCGATGGGGTCTCTCGTTACCCTTGTAGACCCGAAGAACGACGAGGATCAACTTCCCGAAGACTTCCCCTCTCCTTCTTTGGCCAGCCCCAAAACAGCAACCCCGCGGAAGCCCGGCGAAGGAAGAACCGAAGGTGAAGACGTGGAGGATCGGGGGTGCAGCTCCAGGAGAACACCAATGGCGGCCACCACCGGAGGAGGAGGCGCCTAGGAGGAGGTGCTGCGCCGTGAGGAAGGGGAGGGGGAAAGGAGGTGGCGGCTTGGGGGAGGGAGGAGGAGGCTTTAGGGTTTTGGGGGGGGGAAGTGGTGCCCCCCCCTTTTGGCCTTTTGGCCGGTCGTGCATCATGCCCGAGTTGTCCGCAATAACATATACCCCGAAGATTGGAATTTTTCCGATGAAACAATTTCTTTTACTCTCTCCGACCTCTTTCTTTCTACCGAACATTTCCGGAAAGTTGTAAATCTCGTTTTCGAATAAAACTCCCAGACAAATGAAACGATACAACCTAGCTGGATAAATGAGGTATTACAGATAGAGTGGAAGACTGTTAGTACAATTCGTCTATGTCTCTCTGATGAGGTAAAGTACTCCATGATTAAGGAGAATTCACCGACGAAATTATGGAGTGACTTAGAACAATTGTATATGGCAAAATTGCTAACAAACCGATGGGTGCTAAAGCGGCAACTATTCAGGTTGCACATAGAGGAAGTCACACGGTCCGTTGACCATCTCAATGTAGCTTATCAAATAGCTGACTAGTGTGGATGAGAAGAACGACAAGGTCATCATATCGACTCCATCTCTACCACCATCATGGGAGCAATTAGTGATGAATATTTTCATTGGGAAAAGCACTCTCAACTTCAATGAGGTAGAGACATATCTTTTGGAGGTGGATTCCTTAATGAAGTCATTAGAATCTTCATCCTCGGATGATCAAGCACTGGTTGCCATAGGTGTTGCAGGCAAAAGAAAATATCACAATAACAAGGACAAGAGTAAGGACACACATGTATGCTATCTTTGTGACAAGGAAGATCATATGATAAAAGGATTATCCAAGTTTGAAGCAAATGAGGGGAGCATACTCAGTGACAGTAGCGAAAGATGATTCGAATGTACTAGTCGTCAATCAATCAGGTACTTTAGATGGATATTAGATTTAGGTTGTTGCTTCCATATATGTTTGATGGGAAAGGTTGTGAGGTATCACTTCTAGGTGGAATCATGTGAGTTACTTGCAAATGATAAATATTCATGAAAAGTATCTGGAGCAAGGAAGCATACTAATTAATGGGTAATCATAAGGGAAGAGCAGCCAATGAGAGGTCTGATCAAAATCCTGGTCAGGAGAAAGAAATTGTGTCGTCAACAGTAGGTACTCAGATCTCATCTGCAATTTTGTGTGGAACTGCAAAGATGGTTGCAAAATCTAGCATGCATGAGGCGATTGTGCGAGCCGTTGTAAGAAGAAAGATGTGGTGGGACCAACCACATGGTACAGATGAGTAGGTGGAGCTCAACAGTGGGTACAAACCTATTGCATGGAGGGCTATAGGAATAGGAGGTGTCAGGTGGAGTATCCAGGTAGCAAAGCCTAGATATCGCCATGCACATTGCGGTTATGTGCATGAGCCTCTCTAGTGAGGGCACTCCCAAAGGTGGGAGGAAAAAAGGAAAAACAAAAATAGCAGAGCCGACTCGAAGTGATTTCTTGGAGGAGCACAGTGACTTCAACGGATAGGAGTCAATGTAGAGATTGTTGAGTATGAGTGACTCATATCCTAATCAGCTAGGACTTGTCTAATTGTGCTACAAGGATTTCTATACGAATCCTAATAGGATTATGATTCCTACATCCTTTTAGAGGAAAACTAGGGGGCACTGCATAAAGCCATTAGGGGTGGTTATGGAGAACACAAGCCACAAACTAACTCATCAAAAACAAGAGGCGCACGAGAGGATTAAAGATTAGGTTATTCTTTAGTACTAAATTCTTGTATAGGGTAAGCATCCGAGGATCCTAAAAGGTTCGAGATGGTTGTGAGAGAGCGACAATCCCTTATACTCTTTTGATGTTGTGCTTAAAAATTTACAGTCGACTTCGCAAAATCTTTTTCTCTTGTCGTGATTATTTCATAGTTGTTATTTGGTTCTCTCTACGAGATCCATCAACTTCATTCTTAATACCGTGTGCGCTCCTGTTGTTTCTCACAAACTCTGATCCAATCTAGAGCTGTTGTGCACAAGGAGGGTACCAGAGTATAACACTCTATATCTATACTACTATATAAAAGAAAGGGAGACTTCTTTATATGCCACTGCAAATATTCGGATCTCTAATCTATCATTTCAATGTGACATCTACCTTCCATGGTATTGCAAACTCGAAACATTGTCCCTTTATGCCACTGCCGTCAACTCCCGTTAGATTTTCTCCATCAAATTTTTAAAAAATGCCCATGTTGCCCTCATCTTCTTCATCCTCCACTCCTCTTCTTTCCCCTTCCCCTATATCTCTCATGCGGTCATGGTATGTGTCCCTCCCCCTCCATCTCTTTCCACCTCTAATCTACTTCACCTCCCGCCCCTCTTTCGCCTCATTTGCTTCCGTCGCCGCCAGCGCGCCAGCGCTTCTCCACCTGTCTGACTCTTCGAAGCTTCTTAGATTGGTCGCAGCGGTAGAGGTAGTACCGGTGCTGGCGGTGACACACCGACCCCGCCGCTCCACTCCTCAGCCGCCACCTCCGCAGCAGCGGGGGTCTTAAGGGAGGGCAGTATCCTATGTTCCCGACGGGGTCCTTCGGTGGTCGCCGCGGCTGAGGTGGGTTTGAGCCCGCCGAGCCCTCATCTCCGAAGGTGACTTGCATCAACGAGATTTGCGTCAAGGGCGACAGGAACAAGCCCAAGCACGCCTCCGCCGCCGCGCTGCACTTGTGGTCCAGGCACGATGGTGTCGGGGCAGTGCTGAGGCCAGCTTCCACCGCATCGAGGACAACCCCCTGAGGAAGTACCAAGGCTTGTACCCCATGAGGACCAAATCGAGGCGTGTGCCCTGGTCCAAGTGCTTCTTGCGAGCTTGAGCTATGGCGCTAGAGACCTTTCTGTTTGCCCTCGTTTCCCAGATTTGAGCTCTATCTCCATCACCATCACTAGCTGCGATCTTTAACTGTTTCGACACTGGCGGCATGGCCGCGTGCCTGAGTGGCCGACAACGACTACAAAAACGGGTACGAGAACATAGGGAGAGGAGGAGGAGAATGGGGATGGTGAGGAGGGCGAGGTGCTTCATGGTTGCCTTGAGTTTGTCCATGGGAGAATAGAGAAGAACATGGTAGAAACATAGAGAAGAGATGGGAGGGGTAAAATTATATTTTTCATAGCTACTTCGGGGCTTGACTGGCCAACGATGGCAAAAAAGGTATGGTTTTGAGTTTACAGTGGCATGGAAGAGAATAATTACTTTGGAATGGCAGATCACAGATTTAGAACATTTACAGTGGTATAAAAAAATCTTTAAAAGAAATGATAAAATAAAAAAAATCCTCGCGTTTATTTAGAAAAAGGAATTTGCTAAAACAAGGACGTTTGTTAGCTAGCTACACGTGGACACCGCTTCGAACCACCCAGCCCCTACACAGGAATATACAGGATGAAGAGAGTAACAGGGCGGAGCCAACCACGGGTTGGGCCAGCTATTCTTGTGTCAAACTCGATGTTTGATGATTTTTCATAGGCTTTAACATATGTAAATTTTACATTTCTCGGACTATAGTCCACCAAACTCAAGGCCTGGACCTACCCTGAAGAGTACCCATGTGCACTATTAATGACTTCTCATCCTTCTCTCGAGCGCACCAAATTGAAATCTCGCTAATTTGATAGTTTTGACTCAAAAGTTTTTAATCATTTGAGAGTTTCGAATCATTTGGCGGGAGGAGCAAGGAGTGGATTGTCTAGGGGGATGTAGGGTGCGTCCACGGTCCATGAGTGGTGCTTCTCGTCGATGCCCACGGAATAGGCATACTCTTAGAAAAATACATTATGTACTTAGGCATATTGGATGAGTCTCATAATTCCAATTAAACTAGCCGATTTGCCAATGTACGGTGTAGTGTGGTATTTCATAGCGTATAAAAACTCATTTGCTAATTCCAAACGATGACATCTTTGTAAAATACATTTGGGATATTTAATTTCATATTTAGTTAGCATAATTTATTTTGAGATCTCTCTCCTATGTGAAAGAGAGGATTAAGAGGTTGGCTTGTCTAGTTTTATACTCTCAACCTTTAAATTATAGATAGTGTTGTTATCTTTTTGTTTTCAAATTAATATATCTCTAAGCCAACTATCAAATCTAAGCCTTTAAAATCAGAGTACACCAAATTAAGGGTTAGATGTTTTCTTCTTTTGAGAATTATTTCAAATTCTTATATTTATGTATCAATAATAAAACCTAAACCTTTAAAATTATGGAGCATCAAATTAAGAGCTAGATATTTTTTGTGAGAATTTCTAGCATAATTTTTTATTATCTTAGTGCTTGTAAATCATGTGTCATTGATTTTTTATTTCTATCAAATTAATATATCTAAAACTATCTATTAAATCTAAGGGTTTAAAATTAGGTCACTGAATTTAGGGCTAGATGTTTTTTTCTTACTACTAGCAAATTACATGTCATTAGTTTTTATTTTATAATAGATTTTGTGCATTTCGTCCTTCATGAATTATTAATGAATTTAAAGAATTGCGTGATTGTTGGAATGATCAACTGAAAGATTGTCAAAGTTTCTCTCAAGAAAGAAGAAGAAGAAGATTGTCAAACTTTAAACGAGCATGTAAGCAAGCAAGTACTAATTGACAATTTTTGACTAAATATCTACAAAAGTTGAAAAGTTGGTGTCAATGTCACCCTTTTTGGAGATAAAGGACCCTCAATAGAGCGCTGATTATATGAAGCAAAGAATAATGCATAATCCCGCAATTTAAAAGAAAACTTCAATAATTAGATAATCTGGAAGTTAGGGTACATGACACACGTTGAAGTCGTTCACCCCAAGAAATCCATGCATCTCAATAGTTCTCCACAATGAGTGATATCATTGTTAATTTGAATTACATAATTTGTTCAAGTCCTAATCTCCAGAGGGCTACATGACAGCATTAAAATCGTTCACCCAAGATATCCATGCATCCAAAGAGTTCTCCGCAACGAGCGACGTTAGCAGCAATCTAGTGTAAGGAGATGGCATGGAATGGATTGGGTCTTTTGGCTCAAAATAGAACGATGTCACCGTTGTTTGCATGGGCCTTCTTGTAATTTCTCAATTAGAAAAAAGAAGAAAAAGGAAAGCCGGGGCCCACCGGTCATAGGAAGAAAAGTAAGAGATAAGGTTGGACACCGAGTCTCCAACTAGAGGAAGCGCACAAAGGGGATCGGTCCCCTCTCTTCATTCCATGGTGGCACAGGTGTGGGCAACACGGGCGAGATTCTCGCCGACCGTTGGCAGCGTCGTGGTGCTCCTCCCCCTCTTCTGATAGGCCTCCTCCACCTCCTCCTTCTCGACGCACGGTACAACGAGTCTCCCCTTTTGGCTCTTCCTCTCATCTCTCTCGATTTGGTCACGGGCTCGAGCCGTGTAGGCGGCTACACCACCATGGTTGAGACCGACGACGCCGGCAATGAGGGTCTGGTTTTCCTCCTCCCTGCGCTCTCCCTTTCTTCTTCCTGTGCACCGCCTCCTCATAGAGGTGACCTAATGAAGAAGGGCAGCGCGCTGTCGAGGTTGAATCCAGCCGGCTTCGTGCGGTTGTGGGTGAGTAGTTTGGCAATGTTTTGTGGTGGATTTGCTCCTTGGTGCATTCGACCAGTGCATCTCGCTGTTGATTCTTTATGCGGCATTTCCTCTGTACCTCGACTTCACTTTTTGGTGTGTCCCAAATTGTGAAGAGAGGTATTGTATCTTCGATGACCACATCCCTCCACCGTGGCACAACAAAGCTATTGGTTTTTAATACAGCGCAACGGTGTGCCTTGCCGGTCAACTCGGTGGCTTTGAGGGCCATCCGTGCAGTGAGTTTGCACTTTCAGATTCTTTACTTTACTGTGCTTAGTGCGTCGTGCTAGTGATATATTCAAATTATCTTATCGTTGATTTACTCTAGCACTGGGAAAGTTAGCATGGTAAAGATTGTAGGCTCGGTATATGCTCGATGAGGATATAAGGTCATTGTGAGATTAAATATGACAATTTGGATATAAGTTTGGTCTTGAGCTTATAGGTTACTTGTTTATTACTGTTTTTGTCATATATCTACCTACTTGGTTGTTCACTGTGAGCCCTCTTTTCAGTCCCTATTAAAATATCATTGCCAATTGGTATCTTGTTAACTTGTCTTGTTGGCTCATCTACTTACTGTCCTTGAACATTGAATTGTTATATGATCGGTTAGTATAGCAAAATTTTATTTGAGCACAAGGCCTAATTTATTTAAGAGATATTGTTATATTTAGTTTGTGAATGAAACTTGACCTAAGTGACGAGGAGGCCAAGAATTAATTCTTGAGCAGCCCGACATCTGAGAGCAATAAGTAACTAATTAAATCTTAGCAATATACTGATTTCAGTTGCCACAAGTTATATCTTTTGAGTATATTATCCTGTTTAATTGTCATGAGAAGGCTACATGTTATATTCAATTCTTATGTGTTGCTTATGTCAATTATATGTTGCTAGAAATAAATTTTTATGATCATAAGTATTACTAAAATTATTTCTAAATATTTGCTAAAACCGCTTAATTTACAACGGCCACCACCTCTCCGCTTAGATACCTATTCCCAACCCACACCGTTGACACAACTCCAAAACATAACTCTACTCTTGTCCGCGTTACAGATAGAAGTGACCCCAAAACGAACAACGTCGTCATTATCTGTCCGTCCCACAATTGGTCCTGCTAACCACACGATGAATCAAATGTCAATCTTAGGCAAAACCCTAAGCGAAAGAGCTTGTCGAAGTTCGCCACCGTGCCACCATCCACCACGCACCACTTTCCTTTTTCAGATGGCGCGCAAGATAGTAATTCACTTCGCTGAAGGCCATCAATAGGATCAGTAAAACTCAAAGAAGGGTAGGTATGTGCTCAGGCAGCTATCTACGAGGTAGGTGAGTCTTAAAAAAACGGGGTAGGTGAGTGGATGTGAGCGTTTTCATCGTACACTCCCTCGGCCACCAGATCTCCCTTAGATGTTAGATCTCATTTAGATGGACAACAACAAAAAAATTGGTGCAACAAAAATTTATGAACCGCAACACTTAGTTCTATGGTTGCAACAAAATTTTCACTCCGATGCAACAAACGCAAACACAAACTAAAAAAAATTATGCACTAAATCAGAACAACTATGGCAACAAACACAAGAATATATTGCAACAAAATTGAAACATTGTTGCAACAAAAATGAAAACTCACTAAATCAGCCCCAATGTTTTGGAGAGAATGCTACAACATTAAAAAAAACCACTCCAACAACTCGACTTACTAGTGCCAACATTTTAGATGGGTTCAGCGTAGGAGGAGGAGGCGGCCAGCCCAAACCACTACCTCCTCACTGGTTGGCTCTAACGACCACAGCACCACATCCTTGTCACCCTCAATCCCGACGGGCCCACTACTGAGTTTGTCATCTGCGAGGGATCGTTGTTGCCGGGACGACGAGTAAGCACAAGCTGCAGCTCCCGCAGAGGAGAGCACACCAATGGGTGTGGCTTCACCAGCAACCACTGCATTTGGCTCCCACTCTAGTCCTTGATGGCGACGGTGAGAAGCCTGGCGCCGACGAGCTCGACGATAGGGACGAGGGTAGCATAGTCAAGTTGCATTGAGAAATGGCGCAACAAATTGAGACTAATATGGCAACAATGAAGAAAGGGGCTGCAACAAAATTGCAAAATGCATGCAACAACCCATCGAAGGAGGATCCTCACAGATGGCACCGAGCAGGGCGCAGCGGCACCCCCGCACGGCTCGACAGCGTGCACCTGGATTGGATCTCGCATGTGTACGGCTTGGAGGCACCTCACACGCCGCTATCGACTCTCTTGTTTGTCGAGATCAATAACATGGTAGAGAGTACGTGGATGAGAGAGCGAGAGGGTGGATTGATCTCCAATAGGGCGCGAGCCGAGTGTACGGCTTGGAGGCACCTCACACGCCGCTATCGACTCTTTTGTTTGTCGAGATCAATAACATGGTAGAGAGTACGAGATGGATGAGAGAGGGGGGCGGGGGTTGGATTTGCATTTCCCCCTCCAACCACCGTGGCAACACAGGGGAACACACGATCGAAAGCCGCAGGTGGATCCCCAAGGACCGTGGGGCCCGGTCTGTTGGCAGTTGCCGCCCCGCGCGCGCCACAATGACGGCCTTCCGGGGCCTTCGTTGGCCGCCGTTGCCCGCGCGCCCCACGGTCCGAAAGCGGCCCGCCCCCACCATTCCCCGACGCGCGGGACCAACTTGGCATGGGTTCCGCACGCCAGCTACGCAGTCTCGCGAGCCCCACCGTCGCCGCTCCCAAAGCAGGTCACGCCGGGACGGCACTCGTCTCACCTTCCCGAGTCAGTCCACCGCTTCTGGATGTTAGTGCCCCTGCGTTATCTTTTCATCTCTTTGCAATTTGTTTTATCCCTCGATTCGTTTCTCCTCCTCGTCACCAACTCCGAATAGAACGGCATCATCTTTTCATCCCTTTCTATTGATGCCCACACCCGCTACGGGCCGTCACTCCCACCGCCGTGCTGTGCTTGCTGCCAAGGCAGTTTCGGCGTGTCAATACGGGCCAGACATGTGGGCCTGGAAGCGTGGTAAGGTTGACAGGTCAGGTCATGGGCGTGCTGAGCTGAGCGCCGGTGAACGGTGAAAACTCGCTGAGAAAAGCGAGCATCTTTGCCCATGCACCGAGGCACCCGGCCTCCATGGAAGCGACCGTCTGATCTCAATCACGCAGCCTGATTTTTATTTTCTTAGCGAAGAATCATGCATCTAACAGAGAAACTGCACGCACGCTTTAGGAGTCTGTTTGCGCAGTGATCATGAATGAATTCATCTGGCAGCCAAACTAGCCACGACCCATGACCAGGCCAGGCCCTGTTCGGCACGCGATTACTGCCGGAGAAGCGGCATCAGCAGCCGAACACGTCCTCCTACCTCGGGCCACGGCGGCGCCGCGCGTCCTGCCCTGCGCTATTCGTCCACAGGCGGTTTCGCGGCGGTGGCTTACCCTTTTTTTTTTTTAATCATCACCAATGCATGCCAACGCGGGGACGGCACGGGCCCGCCGTCGATGCAAATGTTTTGAGTGGAAGGAAACATCGCGAAACCCCGTCCCCGACTGAAATACCTGAAAATCTGTGCTTGCGAGAGTTGCGGCACAGTGCGTGCAAGTTTGAAATAAGTTGTGACTTCTACTGCTTGTTTATTGTTCAGTCTTATTACAAAGTATCCAGTTGTTTTAGCGTTCGCCGGATCCCACATGGTACCGTACGTAGATCAAAACGATAGTAAAATAGTACTGGTATATTGTAACTGCCCCATTTTTTGCGATTTTTTAAAACTGGAAACTTCAAAAACCACTCCATGAAAATTTCCCGTTTTACTTGAGTTTATTTGACTCTGGTACCGTTTAACTTCGAAAACCACTCCATAAAAGTATTTTTTTCAATGTAAATCCCGCATGGTACATCGTCTGTGTGGACCCACATCATTGCTCACAATTCTTCATCATCCGAACCCGGTTCAGCAGTATTCATCACAACCCATCACTATTCTTCAAACCCAATTAGGTTCATTGTCATCCGCATCATCACTATTCTTCAAGCCCAATTAGTTTCATTGTCATCCGCATAAGATCTTTTCAATTAAGTCCAAACGAATGTAACACCCTTCGGTGTCATCTTGAATTCGCTCCGTCCTAAGTTTGTTCGGTATATCCACCGTGCAAACCCAATTTCGTGCGATTACCACGCGAACCTGAGTTCGTTCGGCCTAAACCCGTACAAATCGGAGTTCGTTCCGCACTAACCCTAGGTTCGTCCCGCGAAACCTAGGCCAACCTCGTTCCTAGTCGTCCAGTGACTCCAGTCCATACCAAACCTGTATGACTTTGAGTTCGTCTAGTACGAATCCCTAAAAGCATTACTGATCTCGGTCAATAGATAGTAGATCAAATTTCAGTGGGTTTGTTAGACATGTACCATCAAAACCTTATATTAGCAAATTTCTGACACAACCACCGCGCAAAACCTAATCAAAACTCCTCCCACATGCTAAAACCACATAGAGCCTTTTTTAATTTTATTTCTTTTTAAAATTATTTTAAAGATAGCACCTTTCTAATTTTATTTTAAATTCTGATCCCTTTGGTCACGCGTGATCAAATTGTGTTGTTACGCCACCGACCGCGGTGTGACCAAACTGTGTTGTCACACCACTGACCGCGGCATGACTAAACTGCGTTGTCACGCTATCGATCCCTTTGGATGCGTCCGTTTTTTTTGACCAAGTTCTGTCATCCCAAGAAGAGTGGCACGACAGTACAGTTTGATCACGCTGCGAGTCATGGTGTAACTAAAGGGGTCGGAATTGAAAATAAAGTTAGAAAGATGTTATCTTTAAAATATTTTTTAAAAAAAGATTAAATAATAAAAAAGATTCAACCAAATATCTTCACCATTTCCATCTTTTTCTTAGTATCTGTCTCACATCTATCCCACACGAACTCTTATTCTGTTCCCGATGCTATGCAGCTTCCCCACTTCTTTTTAAACCTTCCAGGGGGTTTTATTTTTGGATTGTTGTCAACTCGCTTTTTCCTCGGTAGAGATAGGAGGTCTTTGAAGTTTTATTTGGATTTTATCGCCTTTAAGCTAGAACATGACTTGATTCGCTCCTCTAGGAGGAGACGGCCAGGACGAAGGTTTTCAAGACAGGGAGCATGAAGATTGGTACAACAACCCTGGACTAGATGACGACGTCGTACAAGATGAAGACCTTTATAATAAAAGTTGGTAGATAGATCAACTACATCGAGCAAGAGACAAGTTATGCTCCTTTGATCATGTTGAAGCCATTTAAATATATGTATAGTATTTTCTTAGTTAATACGAATGCATGGATAATTTTGTATAAACTATTTTAGCAATAATCCGGATGATTGTTATGACCAATATAGTACTTTTGATAAAACCCCTCTTTGACTATTATGCCAATTCCACCTTAACAAAAACCAAAATTAGACGGTAGGTTATTCACGCCGTAGCGATAGGACATGCCACTTACAAAATAAAACTGGTGTGTCGCCTATAGTAAAAAAACGGATTGGTCCGACTGTCCGACTTGGAAAAATCGGACCGGAGCCTGGTCTAGCCCGGTTTGCTCTTTGGATCGTTTGCACAAAAAAAAAACATGGTGAAAATTATTATTTTCAAATAATTGTGCCAGTAGGATTCAAACTGACGACCTCTTGCTTCCCCACGATAGAGTGAACCACCTGGACTACATTTGTTGTTGGTCTAAGTGAATATACGCATCCTTATTATGTTACATTGTCCGGTAGATGACACTATTTTATTGATTTTCCAATTAATTCCGCTCGCAAATATTAAAATAATATTACTATTGAATCACGGTCCTACCGAAAAAAAATCAACGATTGGACTAGTAAACTGTGAACCGATCACGTGAGCAGTTTGCTTGCCGGTCCTATTTTTCACGCTGTAGTTATGTTTACGGAAGGTGATTGTGTGCATAACTATTCTTCTGAGCGTAAGGTCGTGTTATGTTCATGATGGTGCGCACGTGGGCTTGTGATTGGTGGCATCACCTGAAGTGTATAAGTAGAACCTCGTGTGCTAAGTAACAAACAAAGTTCACGCTCAACCGTGGGATCAATTTGTCGAACTTGATTAGCATATTGCTCAAATAAGTCAACCCTACACAGGAGAGGGCTAAGCCTCCCTACTGCTGAATCTCATGATTGGGTCACTGTGTTCAGAGTTCCTGCTAGCCAGCTTCGTTTGTTGTTGCGTGAGACAGCCAGACAGACATATGTCTATGTAGGTACGGTCCGGTCTTCGCCACGGTAAGGTCGCGGTCAACAAGCAGGCTGCCCATCTGCGCGGATCCATCGTGTGTTGATTTCGGTTACTAGTCGTTAACTTAAATGGCAAAAGTTGAATTACACAGTAATATTACCATGTTATCTTAACTTGATAGAGTGGTAGGTATCTAAAGCTGAATAAATTTTGCAGTCATTAAAATACACCGTTCTCGTTTAATGGAGTTATGTTTTTTAGATGATTCCAACCTCGAAGCATAAGTAGTCTTTTTTAGTATGATAATCTGGCACGTGTGGTGGTTGGTAATATCTGATGTCAACACCAAGTTAATTCGATTTTGTTCAAAACTTTTTGCAGCTATATAAACCTACTTTTATTGTTCTACTAAAAACGAATATATTAGTAACTCAAGCTAGAGCCTTGATCCACTTGAATTCCCTGCATACTAGTGTATCTATAAGCATACACATTTACTGCATTTGTAGCTTGTTGAGTACAACAATACTCACTCTTGTTTAATTTTTCAGTGATCGTGACAAACGAGGAGTGCACACCTGCCCGAGAAGGTCATACATGTTATGGTTGTGTCTCCACTCAAACTAGCCTGTGGAAGTTTCACTGGTTCTTCTGTGATGCACGTCTTTTAAACTAACAACCCTTATGTACCGCTGCTATATAAAATATTTTTCTTACCGAAGCTTGTGCAACTTATCATTTTGTCCCCAACTGAAATCCAAGATAATTGTGGGAATACATGACACCGGAAAATCAGACTGTTCCCACATAAATTACATTTGGATATCGTATAAATCACACTTTTCTTTTCACTAGTTAAGTGTTTGTGCGTTGTTACAAAATATCTTATAAATGTAATCATTTATCAATTAAATAGATATAATATATCTCATTTTGTCAAGACACGTAGAGCAGAGCAGAAGAATAAGGACAAAAAGGAGGAAGTAAGACTCATCCAGATCTGACTAATGGAAGCAGCGACATGCGAGAAGTATGAAGCAGAGCAGAAAAGCTAGGGGTGGAGATGAGGGCGGAGAGGAGGAAGCGGCGTCACAGGCGATGTCAAGAGAGAATGAGCAAAGAGCGCACCATGCGAGGAGATAATTTACTTATAATATGGCCCACGTGTCATTAGAGAAAGACATGTTTGGAAAGATAGAGGACTGATGATAAATTTTAAGTAGCAAAGATTAAGCACTTTAATTCTAAGATTTCAACATGTGCTATTCTGATAGCCTAGAATCATATGTAGAAATCAAATTACTTGGTGGTTTGGCGCACTTTACTCATGAAACAGGAACCCATGGTATTTACAAGAAACTTTAATGACAACAACACACAATCGGCAGGACAATGTGTCATGCAAGCCTCCATTCTGAGCTCTTCGGGTTTTTACAGCAAATGAATGAGCATAAACATGCAAAATACGAGTTTTTAATTTTCATGTTCACCTTTAAACAGTTGAATTGCTCCCTCGGACACAATCGCCGGTCAAGTAAGGGAATAAACCATACCATCAGATAGCTCCTTTCCTAAAACTTTGACATATCTGCTCAATTTTCTTTCTAGCTCATCGAGGTGTTTCCTCTCAATTGGCCCAAAGTCTCGCTGAAGTTCCTGAAAGGGACAACAGGACCAATGTAGGACATAAACAAACTAAAAGACAGACTAAAAAGCCACAAATTAATACCTCCTCCAAAGAACAACTTCACAAATCGTATAGATATCACAACCAGAGCAAAGAAATAAAATTTCCTACACGTCAATTATGCTATTTCAATCTTTATGCAACATAAATGGTTGTTAAATTAGGTAAACAGAAAAGAGAGAGCTTTGGATACATGTTCCATACAAAAGACATGCAGAAGGATGGATAATTTTAATAACAGCAAAAGCTGGCAATTTTCTAATGAGTACCAGAAAGGCAAAATTAATGCCTGCCTGATTATACGACGCCATTTCAGTGCATCGACAGGCTAGAACATTGATCCATCTTTTAGCTTGGAGCTCAAATTTTTGTACATACCTTATATTTTACTCGAGAAGTATTTAGGTCCAAGATGACATTTTCAATATCATTTATGTTGGAACAACCCTCAGTTGCGTCAGCTTTGAATTCTGAATGAACCATCTCTTGATCAACCATCATGCCCAATTCATCATAGTCCAAATCTTCATCATCCTCATCAATGGGAGACTCACAATAGTCATTTTTTGCTGAAGATTCATCAGAAGGACCACAAATCTGTTGTTGGGGCACTTCATCTTGCATTCTGGCGAAATCGGATAGAACAGAATACAAACTCTTATCTAGTAAAGGTTTGGCTACATCATAGCGGACCCACCTGCAAGGTTAAGAGTTAAATATTACATAACTATGAATAAATTAACAGGACAAACAAGACCCAAATAATTGTTCCTCCAATATTTTACCATAGAATTGAAGTGCTAGAAAGTTTTGCTTTGATGAGCAAACCAAAGAAACACTCAAAACACCTTGCATTACATTTTGCATGTAAGCCTGCGGTTTGAATAGTTGGGTAGGAAACATAAACATAGATAACCTGCAGTTTGAATAGTTAAGCTTGAGGCAATCTTTTAAGCAGGTGAAGGATGTTTTCATTAACCTATGCTCGGGCAAGATGACATGTACTTGAGCTGTAGACAGTCAGTGATGACAGCAGTCTCAAGCAAATTACTACTTTGGAACGATTAACTGTAGGCTTCTTGAAAGGAGATATATCCTACCCATTTTTCAACTATCTATCACTCCAGCATACACAGTATACAATTTAGTGCGCCTCCTGTATATTTTCCTATAAACTTTGGGTATTATTGATTTATTGCATTTGCATTAGAAAAGGATATGTGTTGCGAAATAAGAGGAAAAACAACTTACTCATAGCGGACTGGACAGAGAAGTTGTGATGGTCGATATGAAGCTTTGTATCTCATCTTATTGCAGGAATGTATATAATAACCAAGATAGTAGTACTGAAGGCTGGGGCAGCGCTCCTGTGTTATCTTGACCCACTCTATCTCCTTTAGAGCTGTATACTTTCCAATAGATAGGAAAGCAAGGTCAGGATCCCAGAACAAATACTTGCTTGACAAACATTTAGGAAGGATATCAACTACACCAACTGCCACAAGTTTTCCATCAATTCTATACTGCTGATGAAATGAACCAAACCCACATGGTGGAACTGTATTATCACCACTCCATGGGGGGACAAACACGATTGGTGTATCTACTAGAAATCTCCTGTACGAGTTTTCTGTAACTATCTTCTCCTTATGCACTTTCGTCTGATATCTTTGATACAATGCAAACTCCTCCGGGTCAAAATGTGATCTTCTCGTCCTAATTTCCAGCTTTCTTCTTTTTTGAGGATGTCTTGTATCACTTTTGTTCACGGAGCTTTGTTTTGAGCTACTAGACTTATCTGGAGCTTGTGCAGATACATCAATAGTGCGGTTCTGTGTCGCCTGATTGGTGGCTGAATAAAAGTTCAGATGGCCATTACAAGCTTTTACTGCAAAACTAGCTATTTCTCCATGGCGTTCCATTGTCAGGGCCAGCTTTTCTGCAATAGAATTTGGAGAAAGATCTGCTAAAACTTCATTCTGATTAGCACCCATTTCTTTAGGCAATGCACGTCTAATTGCTGCAACTATTTGGAAACTTATATTACATGTGTACACCAAATCTTGCACTTCTTCCCCTATATTCTTTTTTTGTGCTGCTTCTCCTTTCTTTTTTACTTGAGGCTTAACGGTCTTCACAACAGCTTTAGGGGGTTGAACATCAGAACCTAATATTCCACCTTGGAAGCACATATCTATTGCCACGTTGACTTTGCCTGAGAGGCAACTGATATGCTCATCTTCTTTGGACAAGCTTGGACATGTGACTACTCGATATTCATGAACTGATACCTTGGATACTTTTGAAATTTGTGAATTCATAGGTTCATTGAGTGAACGTTTTGTAGTGCTAGTCTTATTCTGTGGACTTCCAACCTGTGGATCAAGCTCACCAACAAGGTACCTGCACATGGATAGGGCGAAGACACACCATTGGGGCAGTTTGATAACTGAACTAGAAAATATAGATATTATAAACTTCACATGGATAGTGGGACATATGCAAAAATTGGTACGTCCGGGGGCAAAACATGTACCTTCGCATCTTTTTAAGTACACGGTCTTGCTCTTTGGAACAAATGAAATCACTTGCCTTCAAGCGTATTGTGTATGAGGGACAGCATGTTCGTTCCATCTCAGGTTTGTAAAGAAAACAGCCGGATCTCCTCCACCCACGATCAAGAAGAGCTGTAAAAAGAAGCCGCCACCCCCCCAACCCCCAAGAGAGTGTTGATGTTGTACAATATTGTGTTAGATATGCATATAGCTTAAGATGTTCTTTGCATATTGACATACGCTGTACATGATATATTGGCCATTTTGTCCACTGGAAAAGATGAAGTTCATTCTAACATGGTATCAGAGCAAGGTTAAGGTTCCACTTGACCGCCACCTGCCATCACCGCACCGAGCAGAGCTCGGCAAAAACCAACTCTACTCTTCTCTCCTTGGCGCACACGCAGAAGCCGTTGTCGGATCCGTGCTCCCGCCACCAGATCCGGGCCACCCCATCGCCGGGATTCGCCTTGAGACAAATCCTCTGTTTTCTTCCCCTGTTTTCCCGACGTCAAAACGTGCGATCCACTCCTCCCGATGCCGTGCCGCACTACCCGGGTTCGTCCCGCCACCTCCCGACCAACGCCCCCCCTCCCCGCCCTCCTAAGGACGCCGCCGGGGCTCCCGTGCGCAACAGCTCAAGCCACCTCTTGCGCGGCCGCTGGAGTTCGCGTCGCCGGCCGGCCCAGCGCTCCGCCTACGGCCGTCCCAGCCACTCCAGCTTCGGATCCCGACGCTCGGGCCACCCCGACCTCGATCCGCTACAACCACCCATCTGGATCGCTCCTATGCGCCCAATGGCCTCCGCCGGTGGTTCCTTTGCCATCCCGCCGCAGATCTCGTGGCCGCCGGCGCAGCACCTTTCGGTGCCACTGGTAGCATACCCGCAAGTCGTCCACCGGCCACCCTTGTTCCTGGCTAGCGTTGCCGCCACCGCAGCCTCGATCTCGGGACACAGTCGCCGCCCCTGCCTCGGGCTCTGCTCGTCTGGCTCTTGCTTCTCAGCAGTCCTCGCCTCCCTCCGCCACCTCACTCATCCAGTATTTTGTCTCCGTGGATCTTGGACTTTGATGCTTCTTTTCACATGACACCAGATTCTACTCGCTTCAATTCTGTGTGCCCACAACTTTTCCTTCCATTGTTCAGACTGCAGATGATACCTCTTCCCACTGCAGCCGATGCATCCTTTCCACTTCTTCCTTTCATGTTCCTACCATCTCTTATGTTCCCCACTTACTATGCAGCTTATGTCGACAAGTCAAATCATCGATCGCGACTGTCGTGTTATTCTTGAGTCCGACTCTTATTGTGTCTAGGAGTGCCGCACAAGGACTCTACTGGTGCTGGCCCTCGGCGCCGTGATTCGCAGCGTCTTTGGAAGCTTGACTGGCTACACCTTTCTTCCGCTGTCTCCACTTGCCAGTCAGTCACTACACCTGCCTCTGTTTTTTGTTACGTCCTCTACTGCTTCCTTTGCTAAGTGGCACCATCGTTTGAGTCATCTTTCTGGATCGCGATTGTCGTCTTTAGTAGTTCGTGTTCTTCTTGGTTATGTGACACCTCTTTACCTTGTATGGGTTGCAAGCTTGGCAAGCAATTGCAACTCCCCTATCCCTCTAGTGACTCTTTCTCGACTTGTCCTTTTGATCTTGTTCACTCCGACATTTGGGGTCCGGCTCCCTTCGTTTGAAAGAGGCTCATCGATACTATGTAATCTTTATTGATGATTATTCTCGTCATACTTGAATCTACTTCATGTCCTCTCGTAGTTAGGTTCTCTATTTACCAGAGGATTGCCACCATAGTTCGCACTCAGTTTGATTCGGTTATTCATACTTTTCGTGCTGATTCTGACGGCGAGTACATATCTGCTACATTGTGTCTCTTTCTCGTTGAGTAGGGTACTCTTCTCCAGTATTCTTATCTTGGTGCTCACGCTCAGACGGTGTCTTTGAGCGTAAGCATCGTCACTTAACTTGCTTAAGACAGCTCACGCTCTCATGCTTGCCTCTTTTGTTCCACCTCACTTTTGGGCTGAGGCTATCTCCACCTTCGTTGTTTCTACTGTGTTCTGCTTTCCTCATCAACATGCACCTTCCAGTTAGTTGAGTGTGTTTTTCTTCTTCAAGATTCTACACTGATGAGCATCTCTCAACCTTCCACTTCTCTTGGGCTACACTGTTGAATCTCATCACCTCCGTTGATCACCTTCGTTGTTTACTGTGTCTGCATTTTGGCCCTTCTTCCACCTCGTGAGCACATCAGGCTACTGCTTAGTTAGTTGAGTGTGTTTTTCTTGGCTATAATCTTAAGCATAAGGGTTATCGCTGCTACGACCCTCGCCGGATGAGGATCTTTCGGGACGTCACCTTTGATAAGTCATAGCCTTACAATCCTCATCCCTCTACTGTCAACTCAGATTCTCTTGTTGAGTCGATCTCCTTTCTGACTTTTCCTAATACTCAGTTTTCCACTCCTATTTCGCTTCCGCCTCCACCTTCTTCGTTTTCCTCTCCTCCGGCTCCACCTGTTCCCTCTCCTCTGGTTTTTTCCTTCCAGCTCTTTTGTTGAGGTTCCACCGTTTCCCCTACACTACTCTCGCCGTCCCCGGCCTACTTCTTCTCCAGTTGAGCCTCCGTCTTTGCTGGGCCCTGTTCTCAGTTCTTCTTCTCCGTCTTTGCTGGGTCTTGCTCCACTTTCTCTTCCCAAATACGATCTCGTGATCGTCGCACTGTCAAGCATCTTGAGCGCTACGACTTTGCAGTCGTTGCTCTTTCTGAGCCTACGACCCACCGTGAGGCTACTGCTCACTGTAAGTGGTAGCTCGTGATGTCTGAGGAGATTGCTGCTTTGAAGTATGCTAGCACTTGGGATCTTGTGCCCTTACTTGCGTGTGTTACTCCTATCATGTGATGTACAAGATCAAGACCTACTCGGATGGTACGGAAGAAGTCTGACCTAATAATGTTGTAATATTTCACCAATAAGTCAGCTTATTCCAGTTCTCACTTTCACTCTCTTTTCTATAAATCCTCAAGTCAAATTCATACTTCAGCAAATGCATCCTTATTCTGAATACACTTGTTTCGTGGTGTACATTTTTCCCCCTGTTGCAAATTGCTGCAATGCGGCAATAAGGATACTTAGGATACATTTGTCTTTTCCAGTAGGTGAATTGATAGTCGAAAATGAAATAGTATTATGTTATGTATCATTACAGTTTACTAAATCCATTTGCCTTCTACTGGGTGAATGCTGTGATGCAGGCTGTTGCATTTTTGGATCCTGTACAGTGCAACAAGCACAAAACAGCAGCTCATCACAGAACATGTGTTCATCCTGCCTCCTCCCACGCACATACATGTAGAGAACATGCTTAATTGCTTATGCATCAAATGGCTCTTGAACCTACTATCTGGTGGCTTCTGAAACACACCCTCTGTCACGATTATGGACAGCCATTGATAGATTAGATGGACAAAAACAAAACACGCGGAACTTAGTGTTGCCAAATGTTCAAATCCTAGTTATCCTGACGAAATAAAAGCACATCATCGTGCACATGCACACTTGAAGCAAACGAAATCAAATATCTGCAGAACTTATCCTTGGATCCATACTCAGGTCTATGCGCTGCCCATCACCCTCCCAACTCAAAATTTTATAAATCACCCAAATAAATCTAACATAGTTCTACTATCAAGCTATCATGAACTTCCTTGAGCTTATCCAAGAAAAGCAACTAACTTTGTCCAGATATCCATTCGGACATCACAAATAGTCCCTTCCCCTGCCAAGACGCATAACTCCTCAACAAGGAGGCTGTCTTAGAAGTTAGAACACTACATTACAAGAAGAAACAACGATAGAGACAGGCATCTCACTATTATTTTGAGCTTCCCAAGCTTTTGGCCACCACTAAACTACATCACTATCTTTCACCATTTCTGTCATGTCCTGCGATGCTAGGACAGAATGATACAGTAAAGATATGACCATTTATATTTCCCCATGCTTATAGCTATTCAGTCATCTGAACAATTTTAGTAATTACACATGTGTTGTTTGGTCAATTATAAATCTTGTAAAACAGCTTTTAAATGTGGGAATTATATAGGATATTTTCATATTATAACCCAAACTATGTGCGCAAAGATAACAAACATCTGGCCTCCAAAATCCACGTCCCTGTCATCTAATTCTGCTGGAAATGCGATAAAAACAAAACGGTTCCAGGTTGCATACAAAGGGCAAAATTTTGAATTAAACATTATCTTCATACCTTGATAGTCATCAGCTTTCAGACTGTTAGCCCACAGACCTGCAAGATTGATAGGATAAGAAGGTAGCACAATAAATGATGTGATAAAGGTTTGTCTAGACAAGTACACAAATGTTTGATCAAACAAGAAGAAAAAGGTAACAACAAAGGAAAAAAAGGACGAACTATCTAATGTAAAGGTGAAAGTTGGTTACTGTTGATAGTACCATGAACAATATATATGATATATTCTATATTCATCCTGCATTAAGAGTTAACGGTCAGCATGTTAATGGCCTGTTTTCCATTTCATTTCAGAGAGAGAATTGGATGGCTGTTGCAAGCACTGCAAGCAGAAGTACAAAAATGAGGCGTTTGAAGCATTCATAGACTAGCAAAGTACAGTGGTATATGTACTTATGTAGGTAAGAAAAGTAACGATCAACAATCATATATTATCTGTACACCCTGCAGTTGGCAAACAAAAGCCATTTTCCTTACAAGTATAAGCTGAAATTGGGGTGGGAATGGATCAGGCCGACCCAATGGACCACCAATCTGTCCCAAAAATTCGGCCAAATGGGCCAGAGGTTCGATCCAAAAGACAAATCAAGGTGACTCGAGTAGAACCTAAAGCTCCATTGGATCCATCGGATCGACCCTATCGCGCTAAGCCTCCTCCCCCAGTCCCCCTCTGTCCTCCAGGCTTCCACCGTTCCACGCCTCCACCCCGCTGCCAACTTCGACTCCATAGTGGTGTGCAGCTCCAACTTCGCCGCTGGCGACGCGTTCGGGGTGCCCACCGGCGCTACACCGCGGCTGTCCAACTATGAGGAGGACACCCCAAACAAGGCCAACAAGTACGGCCAGTACCCGGCGCCCAACCCGGTGATGGCGGCGCCGCCCAAGGCCAAGAAGGCGGCGAACGGCCAGGCCAAGGGCGGGGATGGCAAGGACCTGCACATGTTCGTCTGGAGCTCCAGTGCGTCGCCCGTGTCCAACGTGTTCGACAACACCGCCGAGTACAATGATGCCGCCGCCGTCAAGGAGGTCCGCATGGCCGTCGCCTCGCCGCGCAAAGGTACCCACTTTACATTCGATTGCTCCAGTTGCGCTTGTTCTTAGTACCGCGCTAATGTGTTCTGTTCTTCAGTTCTTGGTTAATCAATCGGCAGCAGTGAACGGGAGGAAGGAGAGGGGGGCAGGGGGGAGTACGCAGAGCGGGATGACTCCAGCTTCAGGAACAGGGGCGTGGCGGAGAGGGACGCGAAGGCCGGCGATGAGAAGGCCAAGGTGGCGGCGGCCGAGCAGGGGAAGGCGGGCGTGGCGGCGCCCACGGCGATGCCGCCGACGAGTGTGATGACGCGGCTCATCTTGATCACGGTTTGGCGCAAGCTCATCCACAACCCCAACCCATACTCCAGCCTCATCGGCCTCATCTGGTCCCTTGTCTGCTTCCGGTAACCACTCCACGTCTCCCCCATCACATTCACACCGCCGGCGAAGTTAATCAACGAGTGTCCTATCGTGAGCTAATACAAGCTGAGCCTGTATTATTCAATTGGTCTTGTGCCCGCATTTCTTATTCCTAAGTTAAAGTTCTAATAAGTGATGAATCTTGTCTGCTGGATTTCTCATGTGTGTGCTTTCCTCTATTGAAAGGTTCAACCCTTAAGATCCATTGGAGCCAAATGGAGCGACCCTTAAAGATCCATTCCACGCTCTGACAGCATGGGTTATGGACGGGTCGCACCTGCCCCTAACCACGCCCACCCCTAAGCCGACAGATCGACGACTCTACACAACCCCAACTAACAAAACATCGTAATTTGGTACTGCCCTTAGCAACAATATCTAAGCCTAAAATTCTTAAAAATTTAGGGGTTATCTAGGATGACGCGTCGATTCGATACATCAGAACCGACGAGCAATTCCACACGCAACAAGCCCCAATCCATATCGAAGTAGAGAAAAGTCCTTTTTCTCATCGGAAGGGATTTCCGGATGGTACCGTGGGAGATGCTCGTGGGGCCGGTGGATCGGCAGTAGCCGCAGGTGGTGCGGCGCCGGCCGTAGTCGATCACCACCGACTCGCCGCCGCCGCCGCCGCTGCTGCTGATGCCGTCGGCCATCGCGCGGCGGGGTGTTTCGTCGCCGCGCCGGAGGATGGATGGGTTTGGGTTTATTAGAGTGCTCGGCAAATGCAATGCGGTTGGGCGTATTGGTTGGGGGTAGAGCTGTAAATATGAAGTTTCTTCCCCTTCTGGCATTCTCTGGATTTCAGGAGGGCTTTGTAGTTTGTAGGAGTGCCAAAAGTCTTCCAAAACAAGACAAGCTTTTCCTTATTTTTCCATTTTTTATTTCAAGAAATGCAGAGCTGTTTTGCAAGGTTTCCAATTGCCAGCACGGCAGCACCATCCAGGGGAAGCAAAGCAAGATTTTTATTAAGAAATGATCGTTGAATTGATGAACGGCAACACAATCATAATTACGTAATCAATCAATAACACCAGATACGCCAATAGAGAACGCCAGAAATCTTTATTAATGAATCAGGGATGATTACATGGGTACACTGCCTCTCTATTTATAGACTAAGTCCACCAAAGGCAGTTCTGGTATTTACCCTCCCCCTTGGACGAATACCACGGCATGCACATACCTCATTAAAAACTCCTCCCAAAAACCCAGTGAGAAAAAAGGGATGAAGAAAAGAGTGCATCGTATCCATTTCTTGGATCACACTTGTTGCCTCATTTAAAACCTTTACGTGAGAAAACTTCAGAAAAACTCACAAAGGGAAAACGAGTGCAACATTTGGATCTTCGGGATCATGTAAGTCTTCTGGTCTTACATATGGGCTATGGTTCAGGGATTCACTCCCCCTGAACTTTATAACTCACTAAGCTGTCTCATTCCTATGCCTCGAACACATTTGTGGAAGCTAGAGGCTGGGAGAGATTTTTGTGAATAAATCTGCTAGATTATCACAAGACTTAGCCTTTAAAACTTTTATCTCTCCGTTCTTCTGAAGCTCATGAGGATAAAAGAATTTAGGAGCAATATGCTTCGTGATATTACTCTTAACATAGCCCATTTGCATTTGTGCAATACAAGCGGTGTTATCTTCATAAATAATAGTAGGGTCATCGACGGTGTTTATGCCACATGATTTCTTGATATGGCTGATCATCCGCCTAAGCCAAACGCATTCTCGCGAGGTTTCGTATAATGTGATTATTTCTGAGTGGTTGGTGGACGTAGCCACCAAGGTCTGCTTGAATGATCGCCAAGAGATGGTTGTACCACCACAAAGAAATACAAATCATGTCTGGGATTTTGCATTATGTGGATCGCATGATATCCGCGTGATCTGTATCCAACCATAGACATGTCTTGGTTCTTCGGGTAAAATAATCCAAGATCTTGTGTACCCTGAAGGTACCTGAATACGGTTTTAATGCCAGCCCAATGTCTTCGAGTTGGAGCTGCGTTATGTCTGGCTAGCAAGTTTACTGCAAAGGCAATGTCTGGCCTTGTGCAGTTAGCTAGATACATTAGTGCCCCAATAGCACTTAAGTATGGAACTTCTGGTCCAAGAATTTTCTCATTTTTCATCTTGGGTCTAAAAGGGTCTTTATCCGCTTCTAGGGATCGGACCACCATCGGGGTTTTCACCGAGTATGATTTGTCCATGTTAAATTTCTCTAGGACTTTCTTGATATATGAGAATTGGTATACAAAAACTCCTTCAGGGAGGTGCTCCAGCTGCAGGCCTAAGCAAAATTTAGTTCGGCCTAAATCCTTCATTTCAAATCTTTTAACAAGATAAAAATTTGCTTCTTGTATGTTTTCTGTCGTCCCGATGATATTCAGATCATCGACATATACTAAAATAATATAGAATCCATTCTGGGATTTCTTTATGAATACACAGGGACAATCTTCGCTATTAGTATATTCTTTTTTCAGGAGGAATTCACTAAGTCGGCTGTACCATATTCTTCCAGATTGTTTTAATCCGTACAACGACCTTTCCAGGTTGACGCTATACATATTTCGATTCACTTTATTTTGATTCGGAATCTTTACTCCTTCCGGGACTTTCATATAAATATATGAATCAAGTGACCCATATAGATATGCTGTCACTACATCCATTAACTGCATACATAAATTCATACCTGCTGCCATTGATATTAAGTATCGGAAACGTTGTCCCACTCATGACAGGAGAATAAATTTCATCATAATCAATACCGGGTCTCTGCGTGAACCCTTGTGCCATAAGTCTCGCTTTGTATCTCACCACCTCATTATTTTCGTTTATCTTCCGGACGAAAACCCATTTGCATCCTACAGGGAATACCTTGGGCGGTGTTTGGGCTATCGGGCCAAACACTTTTCTTTATTCAATGAGAGTAATTTGCCTCAATTGCTTCCTTCCATTTACCCACCTCAACGCTTCTGGCATTCAGCTAAGGACTTTGGTTTTGGATCCAGTTCAAGATTTCTAGCAATTTTTGAGGCGAAATAGATGTCGACAACTGTAGTTTTCCTTTTATATAGTTCTCCTGACTCAACAAAATTAGTGGATATTTGTTCATTCATTTCATCCAGCTCCTCGTGATTTCCCACTACGACGGAGTCTGGTTGTTCCGAAATCCCAGTATTAGACTGTGCGCGCGCAATTGTACTGGGTTTACTATCTTCAGGATTATTTCCTTCAGGGGTATTTTTAACTTCAGGTTGATTCTCTCCAATTGATCGGGAAGATGTCTTATTGAGTTCTATTTTCTGCGGACGTCTCCGCGGAATTGAGGCCTCATTCTCTGGTGCTCTCCCCCTCTTCTTCACATGAGGGGTTGAAGTGGTTCGAGTATCCTTCTGGGGTATTTCAACTCTCTCCGGAGCATTTGCTGCTGGTATATAAGACTTCGTTACCCCCTTCTGATCAGTGAATGCATTTGGCAAGTTATTTGCAATTTGCTGCAGGTTTATTATTCGCTGAACTTCTTGTTCAGCTTCTTTAGTGCGTGGATCCAGGGCCTGAATGCCTGAGGCATTCCAATCTATTTCTCGGCATTTATCTATTCCTCCCCCTAATGCCGGGAAATTTTCTTCATCAAAGATACAATCGGCGTGTCGGGCCGTAAACATGTCTCCCGTAGTAGGTTACAGATATTTAATAATCGACGGGGACTCAAAACCGACATATACTCCTAACTTCCGGTGGGGGCCCATGGCTGTACGTTGTGGTGGTGAAATTGGCACGTATACAGTACAGCCAAATTTTCTCAGATGGAAAATACTTGGTTCTTTTCCACGCACTAGTTGCAAGGGGAAAATTGATGGTATGCAGTTGGTCTTAAATTTATTAGTATTGCTGCATGCAACACTGCATGACCCCAACAACTGGTGGGGAGCCTACTGTTCTGCAGTAGGGGTCTAACAATTAGCTTAATTCTTTTGATGAATGACTCTGCAAGGCCATTCTGAGTGTGGACATGCGGTACAAAATGCTCTACCTTAATACCTAAAGCTAAACAATAGTCGTTAAATGCCTTAAGAGGTAAACTCACCGGCATTGTCCATTCTAATGGACTTAATTCTTTCATTTGGAAAGTTGGTCTTTATTATGATAATTTGAGCTATTAGTTTAGCAAAGGCGTGGTTCCTAGTAGACAACAGGCATACATAGGACCACCTAGTAGAAGCATCTAATACGACCATAAAATATCTAAAGGGGCCCGACAGGGGTTGAATAGGTCCACAGATATCACCTTGTATTCTCTCCAGGAAAATAGGTGACTCCGCTTCTACTTTCAGGTAAGAAGGTCTAGTGATGAGCTTTCCTTTTGCACAAGCTGGGCACAAGAAATCTTCAGGTTTAGAAAATGATAGAGTTTTTAAGCTATGACCAATAGAGTTGTTTATGATTTTTCGCATCATTCCTACTCCAGGATGCCCTAATCGATCATGCCAAATCTTGTAAGGCTCTGAGGATTTGTACTCTGTTTTTAACGCTACATATTCTTCAGGTTTTATGTAGGTATAATATAACCCAGATGAGAAGGAGGGCAGTTTTTCAACCACACGTTTCTGACCACCGTCGAGCTTAGTCAAGAGGAGATATTCTCAGATCCCCATAACCGCTTGGCCTCCACATGGATGTCATTTCGCGAATATCCTTAAAGCTTAATAGGTACGCTTTGATTCGGATACAAGAGAGCATCCTCAATCACTATTCGGTACCCATAGGAGAACAAGTGTGGCTCTTCCAAAGGCCAACTATGAGAGCATCGCCCGCTATTGTCATAACATTTCTCGCTTTCTTAGTTAACGCTTGGAAATATTTGGTATCCCTTAGGATTGAGTTGGTAGTTACACTGTCTACCAGACAGATTTCCTCCTCCTTCATTAGATTCAAGAAGTTGTTCTATATAGAATATAATATAATCAACAATAATTCAACAGGAATAAATCTTCAAAAGATAACAAGCAACTCATTTATTCATCAAGAGATAATGATTCAAAAGAGCATGGAAAATCCACTTGTTCGTCTGGAATAACCTAAACTGATAAAGCAAACCTAAGAAAATTATGACATTTGGAGTTGCTTGGGGAGATAGCTTATGGCCTACTGCAGGTCGCCATATGTGTCAACCTCCATGTGATCACCCCTTGTCAGAGTGTCAAGCTCCATCACCGCCGGACCCGATTTTGCATCCGATCCTCTGTGAAATCACCGTGCTATTCCTGGATCAGGAGATAGCACTCCACAGGTACATTGCTGAATCAAACCATACATGGCGTAAAATTATTTCATTCATTAATTTACACATCAGAGTTTACATAGACCGCTTCGGGCCAATTTTTTTTTTCAATAAGGGCCGAACAGGCCAAAAGAATACATTACAAATGATAGCGGAAGCAACAACGGAAGCAAAGGGATGAGGGCACATCTTATCGCAGGCAAGTGACTGGGGAACTCGTGTACGCCCGGTATTATCCGAAACTTCGAACAATATAGGAGGTACACAAGAACCGACGGAGTCAGCTAGACTGGGGTGAGACTAGAGCAGCTAAGGACTAAACTACGCTTCAACGATTCCTGGGTCTTCAGACTTCTGGATCCTTGTTGATAGCTCCAGGGTTCCTGTTTCTGAAGGTTTGGGGAAAGAGCGAGGATGAGCACAACTACCGTGCTCGCGAGCCAACACACACATATGCAATAATATACATGCAAGGTGTAACAAGGATGGCTCGGGTTCTTTTATTTGCGTAAAGCAGCATTTGTAGATACAGATATTAGAAAATCCTATCACTTAGCATTTGGACCAAATTGCATTTTTAAAGAGAATAATTATGCGATAGTGATAATAAACAGAGGTTCCTCCATCTAAACTCGTCTCATGCTTCTTTTCAACGGTGGTCATACCCACCTAATACCAACACCGGGTAAGAATACCCAGAAAAACCAAATCAAGGGCTAGGTGAGCCCGCACATTTTTCATCCCAACCACAAAAGTTTTTGAAATAGAACTAACTCTTATGAGCTCTCCGCCGCCCTTGACCGTGGGCACTACTGCTCAATGCTTTTATTCTCTGCAGAGATTGTACATCTTTACCCACAAGAGATAATCAGCTTGATATGTACACACGTTTCCGTAGACATGTGAATCAAAGGGAGATTATCACAAGGCCTTTACAAGGCATCCCTCGATATTTGCTGCACCCGCTAAGGTTTCACTGAGCGGGTTTCGCTCCGTGGGACCCGACAACCACTACGCCTGCACTCTCTTGCGCCATGCAACTTACGCCTAGGGTCCCGCAAGTTACATTCCCCAATACGTAGCCTCTTGGGCTCACGGCATTGGGGAGCCCCTCCAATGGTGCAGCTCGTACCGGTGGACACCAATTAGTTAGCCAGGTCGACACCATTATAGACTTGTGGCTGTACTGTTTTACAATAAGAGGTCATCACAGGATTAAGTCCTTAAGATTATCTGGGCGGTTCTTACCACATGCCATTCACAAAAATATCCTGGGCTACATTAGCACCCAACCATTTACCCTCCAGCTTACCATCCGCCCAGATGGGTATTAGCAAATTTTTGAGTTTTGGAGAAGTATAAAACAAATTATCCAACCATTCCACTATTCTCCCAATGGTGCCCAAAACAAGTGATGGTGATTAAAGGATGATGATTTGGGGTAAGATTACCCCGGTACTTAAACAAGTCTAGCATGGCATTTAAGTACGACCTATAACTAGTATGTTACCAGATATTTACTAGGGTGACAAGGATACTGGGAGTTCAACTTTCAAGGGAATGGCATAATAATTTATTAATCAACAAGTAGGCATTTAACTACCTTAGAGTGTTTGACATATGTTTGCATAAAAATTAAAGCATGCAATTTGATACTTTAACAGAATATAATTTGCATAAAATGTGGGATAAATATGATCAAAGTGTTGACTCGCCTTGGATATAGGTAGAGGGGTCTAGGTCTTCTTGAGTTTGTCCGAGGTGGGGGTCTTCCGCTTCTTCGAACCCTACTCGAACGGATGTACCGGAAAAGACACAAAAAGAAAAGAGAGCAAATAAATACACATCACCAAGCAAATGAACTCCAAATTAAGCAAGACCAGTACCATTAGTAAGGTCTTGATTTTAGAAAATTTTAGGAAAAAGATTCATAATTTTTGGAGCTAAAATGAGGAAGTTATGAATTTTTGAAGCTTTCAACAGAATTTTCAATTGAATGGAAAAACAGAAATTGCAGTTAATCGTGGTGCCGACACGTGTCGTCAGCGCATAGGGTTGGTCCATGCGCACTGTTACGTGGGCCGAAGGCCAACACGTACAGCGTCGGTCCACGGTTCACCGGTTCACGGAATAGCGCATCGGGCCCACAAGTCAGTCAAAGAAAGCAAAAACCAGTGTTAACCCTTGCCATTACTGTGCGGCCGGGTCCACACGTCAGCGATACAGACTGTCACTTAGGGCTAATTAAACCGGGTTTAACTATTAACAGAATAGTAATCGCGCAATAACCGGCCATGATGGATGTGGCGTCCGACAACGCGACCAGAAGGAGAAGCGGGGTGGCGCGCTCGTCGCCGGCGGAGGGAGGCGGCGCGCCGGGTTACCAAAATGGGTTCCCCTCGGTGAGGCGGTCCCGTGTGACGGGTGGCGGCGCGAGGTTGGCCGAGAGCGGCGCTGGTGAAGGAGGCGGCGCGGAGCTCGGCCGAGCGGGAAGATGACCAGCGCGGTGCTTCAGAGAAGTGGGGGAGCACAGCGTCGGTGGGGTCCTCCGTAGCTCACCTGGCCAACAATGGCGGCGGGAGCTGGCCGGTGCTGGGAGATCGGCGGTGGAGAGGAGGCGGTCGGGCGCGAGAAGAAGAAGCCGATCCGAGCTACGGTGGTCGGAGGCCGGGGTTGGAGAGGAGAATTTCAGGTGGCGGTGGCGCCACGGTGACGGGTGGCGGCGCGGATTTGGCCGAGGAGGGAGATCGGCGGTGGAGTGGTTCGTTGAAAAGGGGGAACTCGGCAGCGGCAATGGCGCTACCAGGAGCAAGGGATGGAGCGAGAGGTAGAAAGAATGCCTAGGGTTCTTATAGGCGATCAAAAGGGAGGGTTGAGAGGAGAGAGGCCGGCAAGGCGGGGTCTCGAGGTGCTCGGTATGGCCTCCTTCGTGCACGTCGGGGCAGGTGAGGCAGCGGCATGGCGTCGCAGGGATGGTGGGAACAGAGGGAGACGATGGGACTGATGTTGACGCGCACGGGGGAGAGAGAGGTTGAGGCTGCTACCGAGAGTGGGGGGTGGCTCGGGAGAGAGAGAGATTGAGTGAGGCCGGGCCGAGCTGCTCGGGAAGAAGAAGGAGCGGTCGAGCCTGGGGAAAGCAGAGCGGCCGAAGTGCGAGCAAAGTCGGGAGGCGGTAGGCTAAGGAGAGAATGGGCTGAGCCCAAGGGAGAGGGAGAGATAGCTAAGTTGGGTTTAGGCCCCAAAACCGAAAAGAGGAGCTACAGCTTGAATTTGAAAATTTGAAAATGCCAAAACATTTGAAACACAAACTCGAGCTTGAAAGCAACTTACAATCTTTTCGAAAATACCGCTGATTGAAACTGCGAATCAAAATATAGAAGACGAGAAGTAGACACTATTCACCATTCGAAAACGGGGGTGTTACAATCACATAGTTTGGGGCATCACCCTTATCATCATCAGGTTGATTGACAAAATGTGTCTCTGCAGCCTTCCTAACTAGCGCCTTCTTGCCCTTAGCAACTGACTCTTGGTAGATTTCCACCAAATGTTTCGGGGTGCGGCAGGTGCGGGACCAATGGTCCATGCAACCACACCTGTAGCACGGTGAAGGAGGGTATGTCTTCTTGCTACCCATGTCTGGCTTCTGTTGCTTGCCTCTCCCTTGCCCCATCCAGCGGGGTTTGCCATTTCCCTTCTGCACATTCAATTTCTTCCACTGTCCACCTTTCTGCATGGGGCCTTTTATGCGGCCCTTACCACTTGTCCTCTGGAAATTGGCATGTGCTTCTGGCAATGGCTGTGATCCAGTGGGACGAGTCTGATAGTTCTTCATCAGTAACTCATCATTCTTCTCTGCCTCGAGAAGAGTGGTAATCGATTCAGTACTTCTTGTACTTGGCTTGACGCATCATCGCCGGAGTGTCTCGTGAGTGGGGTGAAAAGTGCTCAAAGTCTTATCAATGATCTCAGCATCTGTGATCTTTTGGTTACAGAATCTGAGCTTAGCGATAAGTTTATGAATTGCAGAGTTGTATTCAGACACCTTCTTAAAATCCTGGAACCTTATGTTGGTCCACTCACGCCGTCCTTGTGTAACAAGATGGATCTCTCACCGGTCATACCTCTCCTTCGTAGGAGTACCATGGGCGGCGATCACGCCGCGAAAACGGCCGCAGCGGCGCCGTGAGGAGGTGGCTACTCTGGCGATAAAGGAGGAGGTGGTGGCGACAGCGACCACGGGCGGCGGCATCCTCCGAGAGGCAAGCGAGAAGCGGCGCGGCGCGACGGCGGCGGCTCCAATGGTGCGGCGATGCTCGCGACGGTGGCCGACCGGGCGGTGCCTTGCGCGAGGAGGCCGGCGACGGGCGGTCGGGCCGAGCCGACGCGGCGCGCGGTGGACGGGCCGAGGTGGCGCCTGTGGGCGGTGCGATCCAGCCGCCCTCCACCTTCTCCTTCCATGCAACCGACGCGGATGGCGACTTCGGCGTCTAGCCGGCGTTGCGAGTGGCGGCGTTGCTACGGGCGACGTCATCAAGGCAACGGGCTTGCGGTTGGAGGCGGCTCCCGCCTACTCTCCCTCTCCCCCTTGCTTGTTATGGATGCCGCGGCGAAGCGCCGGAGCAGAGGTGGTTACCTCTCGCGCCGACGGCCGGGTTGGCGTCGGCGTCTTGAGCGCGCGCTGACGGTTTACGAGGCCGAGATCCAGAGAAGATAATATTTTTTTTTGTTTTACTGTTCATGTGCGTATGATGATCTACTATTTGCTTCAGGCGGTTGATTAGTCTACTGGATCTAGATCAGGTCTTAAACTGTAGATCAAACTACTGGATTAGTCTACATATTGATCTAATCATTGCATTGCTTAACATATCTAGTATTATCAAGCTAGATTAGTATATAAATTGCAATGGGTAGTAGATTGAAATTACCTTTCACCTTGTAGAGTGAATCGTGCTGATAACGTATTAAGAAATAATCATTGAATCGATGAACGGCAACACAATCACAATTACGCAATCAATCAATAACACCAGAGACGCCAAGGAGAGAGAACGTCAGAAATCTTTATTAATGAATCAGGGATGATTACATAGGTACACTGCCTCTCTATTTATAGACTAAGCCCACCAAGAGCGGTTCTGGTATTTGCCCATACCAAACCTTCTAGGTTTCGTAACAATTTTAATTTACAAGAGAATCTTCAAGTGGAAGCTTATGTATGAACACACTTAGGGTGCCACATCAGCAAAGATTTTCCATGGTCACCTATCATCCCCTTCTTAAACTGCCTAGGAGGCCAATCGACGATGGACAGGTGTCCATAACGCTTTTTTCGCATTTTGTTCAAGTTAGTCCGATACTAGCGCTTGCACGACTGCACCTTACCAATCTGCTTTAAAGTAGGCCAGCATTGCTAATGCATTCCATGTGAATTCCTTGTGCATTGTTCACACTAGTCCGGTACTCGTACCTTACTACGGATTAAAAAAAATCATATCTCGTCAACCGTCGTCGTATTTAACCTACAATGCAAGTGATCTGTCGCTAACCCATTCTTGAAAAAATCGATAGAATCTTTGGGCTTCTTGCGCACCAGCTTAGCAGTTGAGATGTAGGGGAATAAAGAGGAGACTATGGGTGGCCAAACGTACGCACGGAGGAACCAAGAAAGAACGAGATCCAATAGCTCACATCTCACGAAGAAAGATAGATCTAACGGCTCACATCGCATAAAGGAGAACGGACCACTACCAATTTCTTCTTTTAAATAGTAGAGATATGAAATGCTGAACCTAACCTTGTTTATATATGAGATAGTGGCCAAGTGGCCGTCCTACACTTGCAAAGAAGTTATGCAAGTGCAGAGCTCCAGTCTTGATGAGTTGGGTGTAGATAATTATTCCATAGTGCTGGGTTGCTTATACTAGACAGTAGCACAACTGAGACCGTATACACTAATATTGCACCTACCGAATGGGTTCAAGAATAATCTTACATATATGAACAAGTAAAAAAACATCGAGAAGATGCCAACCTTCTCGATGTTTAGATGGAACTCTTCTGATTGATGTATCATGTATACCATGACATGTGAACTCGAGTTGGATGGTTAGATGGAACACCTGTGCTGATTGTGCAGGCGTTTTGCAAATAAAAAGCTGTGTTAATTCCTTTATAAACAGCATGAGTGCATGACCATCAGCCGTTCAGCCTAGCTTAATCTTCCGTGGGTGTCTTAACATTACGATACAGAAATGCGTCAGACTGATCGGTATAGTTACTTTTGAAACCTGTCTCTAAGCTCTAGATTACATTGCATTTGAACAAAGCAGTGGAGAAAAATTGTCACACGGTTCTTGTGCAATTTTCTCAAAAACATTATTCTCACGACAAATATATACGATCGGCAGACATCCCTTACGAATCGGGGCTGCTTCCACCGACTGACAACAAACTGATGATAGCTTATTGGCAAGTGGTTCCAATCTCTAAAGAAACAGCATTTCTTGGGGAAAACAAACTAAGTACACACAACAGAATGCGGCAACAGTACCAGCAGCTGCTAGTCTTTTCTATTACATCCTTTAAAGGAACAGCATACCATCCAGACTGCCATGTATATATAGCTGCTAATCATGTTGCATCCATTTTGAAGCCCAGGCTCATGAGCAGCTGCTGCAGGGCCTTCCACCCATTCTCTACCGGAACACCATCCTCGGACAAGATACTATCATCATCGGTTCTTTCAGCATGATTGTCACCAGTGTACGTTCCGACACTGCCGTTCTGCAGTGCCGTGTCTTCTAATTTTTCATGAAGCTCATATTGAATTTTCGATTCATCCATCACTAACTGATTCAAGAAAAAAAAGCATTGTATGAGTATGATAATAGATGGAATGTATCATTCAAATGACAACTAGTCTTAAAATAGGATAATATGAACTATTAAGAATGATCATTGGATGAGATCTATGCAGCTCACACTATACACTAAAACTAAAAGCCACCAACATTTCTCAGAAAATCCCTGAATTGCTCCACTTTACACCCATGTCCTTCCACCTTCTAATGAAATGAGTGATCTAATGCTTGAAAATTCATTTCCAAGTTGGTAGTTCTTACTAAATACGTTATTTCATAATTGGACCAGAAAACCTATGGTGCTCCAGTAAACTAAAAGTGTCTAAAATAGTGCATAATTTTTAATAACTGTCCTCTATAATTCAACTCAGCCATTTGCAAGTTGCATCATCACTCCCTCTCAGAGCTAATCAGGCTATCTGCACCAGAAAATAGTGTGACTGACGAGATAAAAAATAGGCCAGTAGGTGTTATTTCAAACAGTAAGCATATAAGTTATACTGAACTACTTATTTGCAGTATAACAGTTGATAGATATGTGGAACGCCTCAGGAATTTCAGTAATAAACAGAGTTTAGATTGCCACATGAAGAGGGTGATGTATCTCATCAGGAAACCATTACCTGTGGTTGGTTAGCTTCGTGTGCCTTCACCGATTCCCCCTGAACAGAAGCATTCATGGCAACAGTTGACTTCTCGTCATCAACACCTACACTTGATTCATCTTCTTTGACTTCTTGATTATCATCATCCAATTGGAGCTCATCTGCTGAAACAACACTCTTTCTGCTTTCACCGTCATCCGGAGCAATCACATCCTCCATCCTGACGGACACGTCTCCAGCCTCTGCTATTTTCTGATTCTTCACATCACCCCAATCTTCGTAGACGACTAAAGTGTTTGCGGTGTCACCTGTCTGTAGGCTTCTATTAGGCCCAGTCTGCCAATGGAACTTTCCCGAGGAATCTTGCAGCAAGAACTTGAACTCAATCAAACTGTTGGCTGGCAAATCCTGGCCAAAACAGAAAAAGAGGTGATGAAATCGCTCAAGAAGAGAGCAAAACATCAAACAATGTGCATAACCCAAGGCTCACTTTCTCTACAGTCCAATCGTGGCCTTCCGACCAATCCAAAGCAACCGCATTTGACGGATCCCAGAGGCCAAGTGCCGGGTCGTCGCCTACAAGGTGGAAGCTCTGGCCGAACGCGCACTGCTTTTTTAACACAAATCTGACACGCACTGTCTTCCCAAGAACTGGAGACAACAGTTGCAAAGATAAGCTTTCACCATTTCTATTTTGCAACATGACGAACTCACGGGAGAAACACGCTGTTGGAATTTTCTGACGAGAATTCATTAAATTTTCCAAATTCAATGAACATGTAAAGCCAACACTCACCATCAAGGGGAGACGAGATTTCATCAGAAGTCACCACATCCCCGTGGACCTCCTCATCAGCCTGCAGTAACAATCGTACCCAAAACATCAGTCTCTCCATCACAAGTGCACCAAAATAAGCACACCACATGCGCGCACACCCGATTTCGATTTGATGCAACTTAATTACCTCGGGCGCTAGCGCTACGTCGCCCTCCTGCGGGAGCGAGAGCGGCTCGAGGGGCTCCTGGAGCGAGGCGACGAGCACCCTCCGTCGGCCGGGCGCGGCGAGGTCGGCGCCCACGACGCGCCTCGGCCCACGCGCGCTGTTGTAAGCGAGCGCGACCGCCCGGACTCGCACGAGGGATCCGCCGCGGGCGGCAGCCGCCGCCGCCGCCGCGGGTTCCATGGACGGGGATTTCGTCTCGCCCCTAAACCCTACGCAGCAACAGATGGAGCTGCTTCACGAGGCGAGGTGGCGAGGAGGTGTGCCAGTGGGTGGCGGTATCTGCTTGGTCGGGTTCCTGTGGGTGGCTTTCGGCGGTGGGGCACGGCCGCACGGGGGTTTCGTGGGTTTTGCGGTAGGGAGGGTAGGGGAGGATGGCGAGTTGGCAGCAGACGGCGGCGAGGGAGGGGCCAGGTGCGGTGTCGTCTTGTCTCTCGCCGTTGGATCTCGCGCGTTGGCAGGAGGGCGTTTCGGTGTTCGGGAGAGTTCCGCTTCTCAAGTTACGTCACCTCACGGATCCCGCGGCGCCAGCCACTGGATTTTGCAACGGCAGGCCTGCTTTTGTTTCGTCCTTAGGGGCATTTCGGCCCAGAGCCCAAACTGCTGAATTGGACATTGCCTACCTATATTCCCACTTTCCAAGTACTCGTGTCTAAGGGTGACAAAAAAAAGCTTACGGCTCGCCGACTCGAGCTCGTAACGAGCTGAGCCCGTTTTTTTCGAGCTGAACTGAGCTCGTTTTTTTCGAGCCAAACCTACCCTTATGTTTAACTTGACAAAAATACGAGTCGAGCTCGAGCCGCTCGTCGAGCCGAAAGGCTCGGCCCAAAAACCCTGTCCACCTCCGGACCTCCCGCTACTCCGGCCCACAAACTCCCATCCACTGATCCACCTCCGGCTCCCAGAGTCCCAGTCGCAGTCTCCTCTCCCAGATCGCCTCCCACCCTAGCCGCCGCCCATCCACTCTACTCTCCCAGATCCCCCCAATCCACCTCTAGCTCCTAGATCCCCGCCCACCCGACGCCGCCGCCCGTCCACCCGGTGGCGCGGTCCCCGGCTCTCCGCCCCGCCATCAACCCCGTCCCCTCTCCACTCTCCTCTCCCAGATCGCCTCCCACCCGACGTCGCCGCCCACCCTCTCTCATCTCCCAGATCCCCCGATTCCCCCCAATCCACCTCTGGCTCCCAGATCCCCGCCCACCCGCCGCCGCCGCCCGTCCACCAGATGTCGTCGCCCCGTGCGCCCGTGCCCCATCCGCCGACGGCCGGCCTCTCGCCCTCTCCATCCGACGCGTCGCCTCGTCCTCAGCCGAACCGACGCCGACGTGCATGGATCCGGATCGGCACCAACGGAGCTTGGAGTCTCGTGTGCTAGGGAAGAAATCGGCCGACGTTGGGGCCTCCTCCTCGGCACTAGCGGGTGGGCGTGGATCCGGTCGTCACCTCCTCAGTTCCCAGTCCCACTCCCAGCCGCCTCCTGACATCGCCAAACCGACATCGTCGTCCTCGGTGAGTCTTCAGTATTATGCAACTACAAAGTGGCTAATTAGAAGTAGGATTTTGTTTGATTTGTTTACAATCGTTGCGATGTTAGTGAGCTAGTTTTCTCGGTATAAAACTAGCCAGGGGGTCCTTCAAGATCCTTGAATCATGACAGATAGGAAACGAACAAATTGAAGGAACTACCAGCTAGCCTGTACCTTTGGCCGTGTCAGTGAGGCAAGTTTGATCTGATGAGTTAGCTACTGCTGACATATTTCTGCATGCATATATCCTGTGATTGATGAGCTCTAGCTAGTCCGTCAAACTCATCACAATTAAAACCCAACAATAATAATATTATTGTCCTAAAGCAGCCAATATATATAATTAAGGTTGTTCTATGATATCCACAAGGCTCTACATGCATCCAAAATAATCCATGCAAGCTAAGCTAGGTTAGGTTGGATTTTCCTGTGGACTTGTTTGGCTTTGCTAGTTTCACCTCTTCATGTTCATATACGGAGTGGAGTGTGCATGTGCAGATAGGATCACTTGGCAACAGGCATTCATATATGTGGTATGCATGCTAGACTTTCTAGTGAAGCATCGTTTAATTTCTTGGTTTAATCTCATACTGCACAAGCTAATTAAGCTAGTCATGAAGAAGCAACAGCTCCAGTTGATCATTTGCTCTCATCAGGCATATATGTAGCCTCATGGAGCATATATAACATGATTCTATATATTCTTACTTGAACTTCGTATATTGTACTTGTTTTAGACATGTTGTGATATTCTCTGTCTAATTATTTCTATTTTTTATCGCAGTCGTCTAGTGAGGATGCAGATTGGGAGCATATGGCTGATGATGATCAACCATCTGACACAGAGGGGGAACAAGGACATATCTCGGTGGATTCTTCAAGTTCGAATGATGATGAACAAGGTGTCGTGGAATTGATAGAAGATGGTATTACAGTGTCTCAAGGAAGATCAAAGAGGGAGGCAAAAAGGAGGAAGGGATCTCCGAAGGCAATTGGGAGGCAAAAACAAAGATCAGATTGTTGGAAGATCTTGAAGGTGGTGACTGTTCCATCGAAGACAAAGAAGGGGGAGATCGATACAAGGGCAAAGTGTAGGTTTTGCTACAAACTCATATCTTACAAGCAAAGGGGCCTACTTCACATCTGATGAGGCACATACCAAAGTGCACGCCATATCAGAACAAGGTGCCTAAGATGAAGGCTCAAGCTAATATGAACTTTGGTCCCGCCATGGTAGTTGACACTGGTTTACCTCTTATTGCCACTCCTAGAGAATATGATCAAGATGAAACTCGTCGAATCATTGCTAAGATGATAATTGTCCATGAGTATCCTTTTAGGATGGTTGAGCACACTTGGTTTAATGTTTTGATGCATTACTTAAATTCATCATATCAACCCATCAGTAGAAAGACGATAAGTGAATGCATCAAAATTTATGACTCAGAGAGGGAAGTCTTTAGGAAGAGTCTCAACAGTGTCTCCCATATAAGTTTAACTTGTGATTTGTGGACATCTAACCAAAACCTTTGCTACATGAGTTTGGTAGCACATTATATAGATAAAAATTGGGTTATGCAATGTCGTGTGCTGAACTTTATTGAGTTGGATCCTCCACACAGCGGGGTTGTCATAGCTCAGCTGTCTTTGATTGCATTGCTGAATGGAAGATAGAGGGTAAAATTATCACACTTACTCTTGATAATGCTTCCTCAAATATTGCTGCTATACGTAGTTTAATGGCCAAGTTTGCTGTTAGAGGATCATCTCGTTTCATTGCCAAGTATTTTCATGTTCGATGTGGTTGTCATATAGTGAACTTAGTTGTAAATGATGGCCTAGTACCATTAACACCTTTGATAAACAAGCTCAGGGAAACAGTCAAGTATATAAAGAAGTCCCCATCTCGTATGCACAAATTTTTACAAATTTGTTCATCACTGGCTTTGCAAATTGATCCTGGGTTGAGACTTGCTTTGCAAATTGATCCTGGGTTGAGCCTTGATGTGTCCACACGATGGAGTTCCACATACAAGATGTTGTCAGTCTGCCTTGCTTATAAGGACGCTTTAGTGTGTTATGCCGACACGGATGCAAACTACCAATGGCAGCCATCAGGCGCAGACTGGGCATTGTATGAGAAAATTACACCAATATTGAAGTCCTTGGCTGAAGTGACTAGTGCATTTTCTGAATCAACTTATCCAACAACAAATATTTTTTATCCTTACATAGTTAATGTGAAGGTTGCATTAAAAGCTGCAATTGCTTCTGGAGATGATCAGTTGAAGCTCAAGGCTGCTATAATGTTGGACAAGTTTGATAAGTATTGGGAAGAAAAGAACAATGCCATGGTCCTTGCTACTATTCTTGATCCTAGATTTAAGATGGGATTCATTGGTTGGTGCTTCAACCAAATGTATGAGCCCTCAAAGGCTGCACTTGATGATGTGAAGGTCGAGTTGGAAGATTTGTATTCACAGTTCGAGATGGATCATCGGCACAGCAAAGTGGCTAGTAGAGGTGATGTAACCTCCTCTTCAGCTATGGGTACAAGCAGCTCTTTATCCTCAGTCTCATCTCAGTTTTAGTCATTCTTGCGTTCCACTTCTACCGAGCCTTCAAAGTCAGAGTTGTTTATCTATCTAGATGAAGTGAATGAGAGTTTAGATAACAAGGGCTTCAAATTGCTTGAGTGGTGGAATTTGAATGCACATAGATTCCCGGTAGTATCAAAGATGGCTAAGAATTTCTTGACTATACCAGCTAGCAGTGTATCTTCAGAATCAACCTTCAGTGCTGGAGGTAGAGTACTAGATGATTATTAGAGTTCTCTACGTCCGGCTATGGTTCAGTATTTGGTATGTGCCTCTAGCTGGATTAGAGGTGCAGCTAATGACATGAGACCTCCTATATTTGTGGTAGGTTCTTGCTTACTTTAATGTCTTTTCTAATCTTTTTTGTTCATACCATGGCTAATCTTTATTGTTGTTTTAAGGAAAAAGATGATGAGGATGATGTTGAGACCATTCTATTTCCTCAAAGCATCGTGGAGAGCAACTAGTGAGTGCTAATACTTTTAAGTACTCTTTTACTTCATAACAAATACTAGTGAGTACTATTTATGTTTTCAAAATCCATTTTGACATGTAAGTATAATTTGTGCTTGCAGGTTTCATTGTCTATTCTTGCTTGGCTGGCAGGTTTTCAAAATGTCTTGCCACTGTTTTAAATACAAAATTGATAGATGTCACTGTTTTAAATTGAAATTGAATTTAAAATTAGATACTAAGTATGTATGAGAACCATGGTTTTGCATGAGCAAAAATAGGTTTACATAGAGCATTCCCTATATCAACTAGCTATCATATATATTCTAGAAACCGGATGTCCATTTTGGTCAGAATCTCAAAACTGCTTATATAGTTTGTCAGCTTGTGCATCTTGAACGAGGGAATGAACCTTCTGAATATGCATGCCCATGAATCAGATATCTCAAAACTCGAAACTCATAATCTCAAAAGTCAAAACTGCTGAACTTTCCTTGTTTCAATCAAATATCAAGATTCAAAAGAAAGGAATAATCTTTTATTACATTCTGTGCTGAAAATGGTAAGACATGCAATCAAAAAGCTCATGCCATGCTGAAAACGTATTTAACTCGAATAATTGCTAAATTACTGCTCATGCTTTATCAAACAGCTTGCTGATTTTGCATTGATTTTGCAGGATCATTGGATATTTCGGATAACAAGATGACACCAATATGCCATGGAGTATGGACTGTAATATTAAGTGTATGGACTGTTAAATATTAAGTGTATGGACTGTTATGCTATATAGAGAATGGAGTTATGGAGTATGTACTGTTATATGTACTTATGGACTGATATGAACTTATGATAAATGGCTTTGTTTATGATGTATGGATTATGGACTGCTATGATGAATGGCTTTGTTTATCATGTATTGATTATGAACTGTTATGAACTTACGATGAATGGCTTTGTTTATGATGTATGGATTACGGACTGCTATGATGAATGACTTTTGTTTATGATGAATGGATTATGAATTTATGAATGCTTGTGGTTGTATCATGTATGGATTATGAATTTATGAATAATTGTGGTTGTATCATGAATGGACTATGAATTGGAACCCTGCCTGAGCTGGCTCGAACGAGCCTTTGAGCCGTCTCGAGCTGTTTTTCGAGCCGAGCCGGCTTTCGAGCTCATTCTACAAACGAGCCGAGCCGAAATTCAGACCGAGGCTGGGCGAGCTCGGCTGTAACATCCCAATTTTCAGAGCTTTAAAAATCTTTTAAATAGTGGTAGTGAGAAAATTCACCATTTGGATTTATTTGAATATTAAATTAAAAAGCTTAATATGGACTTTAAGAACAAACTGATTTAATGTGCTTAATCCCAACATCAACAATTGTCAAAACTATTTTATTTAGATTCTATATGCTTGGATATATTTTTATAGAATTTTCTGGAATTTTTCCAAAGTCATTTGCTATTTTCTAATTACTATTTGCATTTTCTGGATTTATTAAAAAGAAAAATCTTTTAAAATCCTTCGGAACAGTGCTGGGCCGAAGCCCAACACTATTCCAGCAAAGCGCCAGCCCGTCTCGCCCCGGCCGCGCCCTCGTCCATTGGATGCTTGACGCGTGCCCCTCGCTTCCGATCGGACGCACGCGCTCAACCCCGCCTTCCTCCGTTAGATGTTCGCCGCGTGGCTTCGCCACGATCTCGCCACTCGCCGCTTCGCGCCGCCGCATTGCCGCCGGTGGGACCATCACCGAGTCGTCGTCTCTGCGGAGCCTTCTTCTTCCTCGCGCCGCGCTTCGCCCGCCATTGCTGGAGCTTCGAGGTTCGTCCGACAAAATCGCAACTGTTGCTGATTCTTCCGACCCCACCAAATCGTACCTCGGTTGATTTCTTATCCGTTCCAAACCGAATCAAACCCGGATCCTCTCAATCTCCAAAATCAAGGATTTCAAAATCCGGCCGCTTGGACTCGATTTGGGGTTTCAAATCTCGGCGCCTCGGGCCTATAAATACCCCTTAGCACCGCCCGACCTCCGCAACCCAAAGCCGCCACCCTCGCCGCCTGATCGCTCTAGCGCCGCCGCATTTCGAGTTTTAGGGTTTTCGTCCGAGCTTCTTCTCCGGTGAATTGCGCGCCGTCGTTGCCGCTTCTTACCTCGCCGACTACACCACCGTGATCGCAAGTCCCAGCTACCTCGGCGCACCTCCTCGTCGCCGAGCATCGCCGAGCACTCTCCCGACAAAACCCGAGCCTTCACCGCCTTCTTCCTCGCCACGGCCGCCACTCGTGCGCTGCCGCCACGGTAAGGGCACCCCGAGCGCAATAGCACGGGAACAATCTGTACCCTCCATCGCCGGCGAAGTCGCGCTGTTCGCGGTGACCATCGGTCCCGAGCGCCACCGCCGCCGTTGTCGCCGGCTCGGCGCCCGGCGTCGGCCGATCGATTTGGTGTGGCGGCCGCGTGGCGCCAGATCGGCGCCAAGACGCGCGCGGCGTGGCTCGGTCCACCGCGCCAGATCTCCTCGGTTCGTGCACTCGGCCCACCGTGAACTCAGAGATTGACATGTGGGGCCACATGTCGATTTCTTTAAATCTATTTCTTTTCCGAAATTTCTACGACGCAAGCATTGCGTAATAATTCGATTTTCCTTTATAAAAATAATTCGAGAAATTCAATAAAATCCAAATTAGGGTTTTATTTGATTTTCAAACTTCCAAAGCCCATATCTTTTGCATCCGACCTCCGATTGAGCCCATTTAAATTTGTAAATTCATATAAAATTAAGATCTATTTAATGGTGAATTTTATTTGAATTTTTGGAGTTGTTTTGCAACTATTATTTATTTATTTTTGTTTCTTTTGTCTCGTTTGCGAGTAGACGTCGATACTTCGGGGAATTTTGCAGAAGAAGGAGCACCTCAAGACCAAGACCAATATCTAGATCTATTCCAAGGCAAGTTATACCTTTGATCATATTGAACCCAGTTTTCAAAATACTTTATTTCAATGTATTGCATTCTATTTCAAGTATTTATTTAAATGCTTTTGGGTGTAGTTATTAATCCAAATTGTTATGCCACCTTGTCTATTGTATGCCATGATCTCTTGTCACCCTAGGTTGGTTAATTATTAGTTGGTATTATCGTAGCACCAATGTGGGATTGTTAGATACGATTAGACTGCTTAGCCATGCCACGAGTCATCATTTCATGTGAGAGTTGCAATTATAAACTTGACTAAGTGATTATGGAACTGTGTGATGAAACTGTGTGTGCTGTGTGCTGTTACTCGTTGATGGTATGTGTTGCACTTAATCAACAGGGTGGGAAAAGATTTAGACTGAGGCAAGTGGTGGATCTGTGTGAATGGTGGAACTGTGTGCTATAAACTTTGTAATTTGGGTTAAAACTGGAAGTCTTACCTTGGTCAATTAAGGACTTAACTTTGTGCGCCATTGAACTGGGCCTTACTGTACGACCACATGCCTAGTATGGGCTGGGCCTAACTTAGTAAGTTATGGAGTCTTGACATTGACAACTCAGATTGTATTTAAACTGTGTGATGGGCTGGAGGTGTGATATGTCACATCGCGGGATTCGTTCACGCATCCCCGTCCAACGGTGTGTGTCGTTCCAAGGGTCGTGTGTACAAATTGACTGGCAGAAAGCACATCGGAGTGTCATTGTTTGAGATGAAGTCTCGAAAGGTTTTGTTATGGTCGATCTTGGCTCCACTGATTGTATCGTGTGGGTAAAGTGTACAACCTCTGCAGAGTGTTACATCAATCTATTCGAATAGTCGCGTCCTCGGTTATGGACATGCTCGAGAATTTCACACGAGGGGTAGATTTTCATAAAGACAAATGGGAAGGGTCAGCTGTGTGAGATAACTTGTGCAGCTGTGTGAATAACTTGATTAGACTGTGTGTCCTTTGTGAAATCAGTTGTTAACTTATTATTGTCTATTTGTTTTGAATTATGCTTTCAATCTATTATTTGTATTCAATTGCAAATGTTGCATTTCTGCAAAATAACCACATAAGTCATTCCTTTGGAATAAGCCATCATCTATAAATTGCATTCTGTGGTATGACTTGCGAGTACGGTGTGTACTCACTCTTGCTAAACCAATCAATGTATGGAGGAGTCGTCTTTGCTTTTGAAGAAGAGTTCTACGAAGGTTGATCGTTAGGGTCTTGATCGATCGGTTGTTCGTGGTAAATTGATGGGAGCCCACTGGAGTTTATTTCGTTTCCGCTGCAGTTTATTCTTTATTGTCAGCCTTGCATGGCTTAATAAATGTAAAACTCGACCGTAAGGTCCCAACAGTTATTTGTTATTTAAAGGTACTCGTTTATTCTTATATTCGTTGTATGGATGTGATATTTCATCGATGTTGACACTGTGTGCACTAGCGTGATCCTGGTCTAGTGCAGAATACACAGAGGGTCCAGATTTGCATATTTGGGTCCCGACATCGGCTCAGCTCGTTTCCAGCCCTACTCGTGTCCTTTTCGTGCAACCTGAGAACGTGTGATGACCCATTTTTTTGGTACCGTAAAACTCTTCGCAAACACTCAAGATTCATAATTATGAAGCAAAAAAGTACCATAAGTATACTTACGATTGCATAATAAAGACCAAACTTTTAATTATATGAGGTTAAGGTTTAACATCCTGTTTTAACAATATCATGGGCATCCAAGCCCAAATTTAATATATTATAGGACAAAGGAACTTCCAAACCACAGGCACGCTCCAGCATGGTCAAGACCTAGTACCAGTAATCATCACCATCCAGTGATTCCTCAAATCCTTCCTAGTAATGATCACCAGTATCTTCCCCAGGTTTCTTTTGTTGATGGTTAGCAAGTATGAGTACAACAGTATTCAACAAGTTACATGGGAAGATATTTAACTACTTGTCAGTGTTTCAATTGATTGATGAAGGCTAACCATATTAGTTGTATGTGGATACATCATTGGAGTTAAAATATTTTGTCTTTAAAACAGTAAAACCATACTAAATCATACGAGGGGTTTTCATAACATATGTAACTACTATCTTAACATCTCAAAATCTCTACGTGGGTCTTACCAAAATAAAGCCTTATTTACAAATTATCAACGGGTTGGGAGGTAATTGAGATACCCTCCACTCACCGCTTCACCGCCTACAATATAAAATAATCGAAATGAGGACAAGCGAGTATGGAAAGGCTACACGTGTCCTCCTCCATCTCTAACCAAGCTAACCCAATAAAAGTTCAATTTGAATCACCTATGAACTAAAGAAAACGGCTCCATTAACCCATCAGTTCTGACAGACAGACCAGCGCGTAGTAAAACAGCCATAACTTTTAATCTACTAGGTGAAAATTTGTGATCCAGGTGCCAAAAGAAAGCTAATGAAATAAGGAACAAAACTCTAGAAGGCGAGAACATCCAATATTCAAATACCATTAATTATACTTTGTAGAGTTGCCCAACTTTACCCACAAGATACCTCAGACTCACAATGTCAAGCTATTAACATAACATATTCGCGTGCGACTGAGTTGAGATAACAAAGTCTTTTCATTACTCATTGTCGGGACCAAAAAATACAATTCAAGAACCCTCTGTATTCTGAACTAGTCCCAGATCAGTAGCTAGCTCACACAGAAAATAGTGATGAAATACAATCTATTTATTCGATTTAAATAAAAAGATATCAAAATAACAAATAGAAATAATAACCGGACCTTATGGTCAATGTTTACTTAAATTGTTATGCAGGGCTAAAGAAACAATTAAACTATTGCAGCAGAATAGGAAATCTTTGAAATACCAACCAACATGCCACAGACAATCGAGTGAAGACCTGGGCGAAGAACTCTTGAGTAGCTTGATATTCTTCAACTGAGCAACAATGGTGTAAAGCTGTGAGTACATAAAGTACTCATCAAGCCATAGGGAAACAATATGCAAATAATATTGATGCAATGATTGCCAAATGTTAGCAGTATGGTTCTTTTACAGAAAACAATATTGACGATAAAATACAATAAATAGATTGAAATACATAGTTGAAAAGAATAATAATAAATAAACTATTTCTTTGAAATAACCAATGAACTTCCTATTCACTTTCCAAGACAAACCACCAAGTGAATTACACGTTCACCAAACAAACATTATACTCATCAAATGAACTTCTCATTCACACTCCGACACATTTTATGAATAAACTCTATCTCTCGTGTGAAATCCTTGAGTACGTCCATAACCGCGACACGGCTATTTGAATAGTTTTTAACATTCTACAAAGGTTGTACAACTTTTCCCACAAGAGATTTGTGGATATCATGGGGATATGCTCCAGATCTTAGGATGATGTGATAATTGGCAATGGCATTAACGGTTTGTTATTTCACGTGTTTTCAGCAACGTTTCAGTGCTGTCAGGCTTCAGGCGGTCTGACCGGCCTAAGCGGCGGTCAGACCGGCCTAAGATCGGTCCGACCGGCCTAAGCGGTGGTCGGACCGGCAATGTCGAAAGTGGTATTTTGAGCTGGACCAAAAATAGAGGTAGCAGGCAACAGAGGGGATTCTATTGCACTTGGTCTCATAATTTTTGGAGTCTCTAGTTAGAAGTTCTATTGGATTGAAAATTCCAGTTGGTTTCGATTTTCTAGAGAGAAAATTCGGCTAAGTCTTTACTGGCGGTCTGACCGGCCAATAGGTGGCGGTCATACCGGCCAGGGTGGGCAGTCAGACCGGCCCTAGGGGCGTTCTGACCTATTTTCACTTGAATCGTCGCCCGTTGTGGCGGCGATATTCGGTTGTTAGGTCAAAGTCATGAGTTTCAGGGCATATATGTTGCATGATGCATGTTTTGACTAACATGGTTCAAGTTGTGAAGAACTTGTTCCCAAATTTGGTTTACTTGTGTATTGTTGTGCAGGTTGCTTGGTGGTCAACGACGGTCAACGGCGAGGATGATCGGGACTAGGCTTGGAGAGCTGAGGTCCAGAACAATCGACGATGCCGGGTGAGGTCAATGTACTCAAGCGTGATGCAAGATGGATATGGGTGACCGATTGGCTAATCCGAGGCGCAAAGTGACGCAAGGTGTAGCTAGTTAGGTCAAGGGGAGTTAAAGACGACACATTAAAATGCGTGCGTAAGTGTCCCGTTTGTTTTGGGCCTTAACGGGAGCCCAATTGAGTCAAACTTCTAGAAGGTCTAAGCCTCCACTATAAATATGAGAGGGAGGTGGCTGCACCTTCCCTTCGTCTCTTTTGCTATTTTTGTAAACCCTAATTTTCTTAGGGAGAGCTTTTGTGGAGGCTAGGGTTCTTGATAGTTTGATGTGATTTTTGTGCTCTTGGATTAAGCATTGTCTTCCATTGATGGAGAGGCTGTAAGCCCATATCATATCAAATCAATCTAGAGAAATTTTGATCATGTCTTGTCTCTTTGCGTTCTTTCTCTATATTTGATGATTTTGAGTCTTTCTTTGATCTGCGAGTTTTTGATTGAATTCTTCATGTGATCTACCTTGCTGTGACGTGTGGGAACCCATCTTGGATCATCTTGATCATCAATCACCCACGAGCAAGATCTTGGATCAAGTTTTCGTTTTGACCCGGTTTTGAACCCTTCTTCAATCAAATCGAAAAGGATCGCTATTCTTCTAAAAATTATCATAATCTTCGATTGGAATAGGTTCCTGATATCATAGAGAAGGTGTGTACCAAGTTTCATCAAGTTTGGAGTTGTAGATCAAAAGTTTCATCTATTTGCAACTTCGTCATCGGCCGGTTACGCTCATTCTTCGTGCCGAGGTCGATCGCCAGTGGAATCGGTCGATCGCCAAGGCCGAGGTCGACGCCAAAGGCATTGAATTGTTTCAATCTTTGTTGATTTTGTCGTATTGCTTAGGGGTTTGAATTGGATTTAATATTAGTCTTTCGCTGTACTGAATACTGATGTTCATAGGTTCCATATCTACTAGAGTGAAATATTATTGCATGAATTGTTTGTGAAAAAGTGAGCGTGCTCCTATTCACCCCCCTCTAGTCGCCTTTTCGGTCCAACAAGATTAATCAACTCAAAGAGTCTAACCACAGTGTGACTTAAGTGATCATCACAAGGCTTTTACAAAGCCCCTTCTTAACCCAATTTTGTCCATTAAGGCTTCAACATTGAATGTCTTTCCGACTAGACAAGGCCCCCCTCTTGCATCATCGTGAGTATACATCTATCCCGCAGCTCGCGCTTCCAAGACAAAACCGAAATTAAGATATTGCTAATTAGTTAGCCAGGTCCTGCCCATATAGGACATGTAGTTGTACGGTTAAGACCTAGTTCAATGGCGCACAAGATTAAGTCCTTGACAAATTACTCAAGCGAGTCTACCACATCCCACAACGTGCTAATTGCACCCACTTTATTGCATGATCGCTCGCCCGAGCGAAAATTATTTTGTTCAACCAAGACCAATGACATACCCTGTCATGGTACACTAATTTTAACAATAATAGCTAATCATCACGACATTATGACACATGTGATAATGAACCTATCGTAACTAAGCTTGACTAAACATCTGTATGATACCCATGTTGGTGATACAAATATGTTCAACTAAAGTTAACCATTCTAAGGTGACAAATGATTCATGGTATTCAAATATTCAATAGAGGCATAATGACAATAGGTTATAGCTAATCCCAAAACCATTGATACCAAGATAGCATGCAATTGGTATAAAACAATATACTTTTGAAATCATAGGTTCAATATGATCAAAGGACTATGGCTTGCCTTGGCTTTGGCTCTGCTCAGTTACCACACTTGGATCTTCGAAGTTGATTTCTGATCCTGCTCCTTGAAATAAATCGTCTAACGAGATAGAAAACAACAAGCGAAGCACAAATAAATTCAAACAAATCTAATAAAAATCCAAAAACAATGAAACCAATGCTAAAACAAAGAGCTCAATTTTAGACGAATTTAGAAATTTTAACGGACTGAATCGGAGTTCGAACGAATGAGAACAGACTTTTGAAAGATTGAAATCACATGAAATAATAAAAATAAGAATTTCAGGATTTACTAGAATTATATTTCTGAAGGAAAAAATTAATTGTGTCATGCTGACATCATCAATGATTTTCGGCTGAAAAGATAATAAATAATTTGGACTGACAGGTGGGACCTACTTGGCATAGACTTGGTGTATAGTGGACTAGGTTCAAGGGTTTCGGGTTCGGGCTTTACCACATGCTATTGACACATGACAAAAGAAGATGAGGTGGGTATTGATGAGGATGCCACACAAGCAAAGGTCTTAGGTGGCTCTGATGTGGAGAGGTGAAGTGGTGCAAAGAGAAAAGAAGGGAGAGGCAGAGAGCACTTGGGTGGTGGCTCAAGTGATCGGCGGTGAAGGCAACCAGCGGCGAGATGACTCTGGGGAAATGTCAAAATGGAATGCCAAGGATGTGAGGAACACACTAGAGATGATGGCTTGGCCAGGGTGGCAGCAGCTCAATAGTGGCAGCGGCTTTGGCGGCGAGAAGCTCCACGGTTACGGCGGCTTTGATGTTTCGGCGATGCCTGAGTGAGTTGGAGATGAGCTCGACGTCGGCGACGATGCACTGAACAAAATGAGAGGTTCGGGTAAATCGGAGAGCGAAGGAATCGACGGTGAGAAGGAGTTGACCGGAGATGGAAGAGTAGGGCGGCGGCGGCACTTTGGTGGTGGAAAGAACACAAGGAGGTGGGGGTTCCGATGAGATCAACCAGGAGCACGTGATGACATACTTAAAAGAGCTGGGAGCTCACCAAAGATGTAGATCGATAAGGAGAGGCGGCGACCGAATTTAGGGCAAGAAGTGTGGCGGCGATGCGATGGTCTTCGAGACAAGATGGTGCGGCCACCCTGTAGAACGCAACCTTGCGATCACAATGGCAAAGACGATGATGCCGGAGGAGGACTGACGGCGGCACAATCCGGCGAAGATGTGCTTGCAGAGGTGTCGGTTCCTCGGTGATTTTGGTGCAACAAAATCGAAATAGAGGCCGAGGTCTATGGTTTCGGGAAGAGGAGGCACCGATGAGCAATGTGACATGGGTGTTGCCCTTTTATAGCACCGGATGGGGAGGAGTCCCAAAGGAGCACGACGTGGCAGTGTTCGGTTCGGACATGGACTCAAGGATTCCTGGTTGAAGACGACGGAAGACGCGGTGTGCTGGGCCCACCGGTTAGAGGAACAACAGAAAAGGAAAAGGAAGCTGGTGTTGCACGGGCTGGGAAAAACAGAAGTAGCCAGCTCGGACTGGGCCTTGCACACGAAGGGAAATGGGAGGCAGGCTAAGCGAGGAGGAAAAGGGAGTGCAGACAGGAAATGAAATGGCGGGACAGGCCAAGAAAAAAAAGTGGAGGTAGCTGTGGAAGAACTAGGTCGGAAAGAAAACAGAAAAAGGCCAAGGAAAAGGAATTGAGCCCAAGGGGGATTTCATAATTTTAAACAGATTTATGATTTTAGGAATTGGAGATAAATAAATGTGAATAACTTCCAAAAATTCCCAGCAAATTCCAAAAAATTCTCTAGAACACCAGGAACTCAAATAAAATAATTTTTAATTTAGTTAAGTTTAGATTATTCACATTAAATCTTTTTTCACATATCCAATAATAGATCCAATCTACTACTGCCACATATCCAGACCAGACCAGTAATAGATCTAATCTACTACTGCCACATATCCAGTATATGCGACCGATCTAGATCAAAAAACTATGCAGGATGGCTCTGATACCATTGAAGGGATACGGATAGGCTATGTTAGCTAGCAATTCAAAAATCTACCACGTAAACCAGGATGTCATGCAAGCAAGAGATCACAGATCGTTACCACAAGACGCGCCGTGCAACGGGAGAAGAGTTGGAGCAGTCTGGTCCAACGAAGAGCGTGTCAAAGTAGTGGTCATAGTCAATCTTCCACCGTGGTCGATCGTCCAGCGTAGTCGATCGTCTCCTCCAGCAACCAATAGAGTTCCTCGCCAAGATCGCAGATCGTCCTTTAGCGTAACAACAATCGCAGTAGCGCCTCTACGATATCCACACGTCCAGGAAAGGAATAATTGTACACCGGTGTGCTAGCACCAACTCGTACAGTAGGGCTTTTAAGAAGATGGCGGCTAGGGTTTAGATGAACAACTCAACTCGCAACTTTCGTACATCTTGTCTGTTATGTGAATCTCCTCTGTTTCGTATCCTCAAGCATCTCCTCATATAGTGTTCGTGACGGATCCTACCCGAATACGTTTGACGAATCGTATCCGTACTAGTTTGTTCCAACCCGTTAAGTGTGTGATCTTGTAGGTTCATACGTAATCGGTTGTGACTCGGAAACTCCTTTCCGATCACGAGTTGTCAACAGGACACAACGATTCCCGAATACACACGAATTATATCGGATGAACCTTAATCCAATATGATCTACAACCAAGTCCTTATCACTAACTACCAGCTCGTATCTCTATACGACCAGATCATATATAGTCTCGACCAGTTCATAACACCTTACGACCAGGTTTCGATTAGCCTACGACCAACTTGTATATCTCCATACGACTAGACCATATATGATCGAACTGAAAGACCTGCTCATGTATCCTCCCTTTGCCTCACGATATCTGATTGAACTCCACATGACATGTTGTGTTATCCATAGACTATTCAATACTTTCTCGATCAAGTGTAGGATAACTTCATGTGGTCGAACTCTTCGATCAACAGTGGTATGGCCATGCACTTTCCTTATTCGACCACATCGAGGGGCTCAAAAATATCTCTCATGTTATGTTAGGAGAAACAAATCCCATATCTGACCAATCACCTTTCTCCGCATGTTTCATAGCATACTCGAAAGCTACCTTTATGACTACCCATTTACAGAGTAGTCTTTGGCAACCCCAAAGTGTACTCTTACACATGTAGGAAACTATGTTGATCTCAGGTCTAAGGATTATACATCATCATTACTTGAAACCAACTGATGACACTTGAAATCATAACAATCTCAGCAGTGTCTCAAGGTGGGTCAATCCAACACCATGTTCTCTAACATGTGTTCACATTATTGATTCGATATCTTTATATCTATGACCGGTGAAATATGGTCGTCAATCAATACATGTGCTGGTCGATAGAATCACTAGTGTTCCGACCAGTGACATTCAACTACGGATACATTTAGAACGACATCATCATAAGTTAAAAGAGTTTCAGCAACTAGTCACATACTATTTAATCTTTATAACTGATGATTCATTCAAGGAACAGAATAACACTTATTCAATAACATATAAATATAGATGTGATACAATCATCTCTATGATTGCCTCTAGGGCATATCACTAACACTCAATATGATCAAATAATGCAACTTGCATCCTTGTTCAAAGTCTTCAATTGGGTCTACTTCTACGTCTTGATTGATGTCTACTAGAGCTTGATCTTCGAAGTCGGAGCCTAATGCAAAAGAAAGTCAAAATAAATAAGTTCGGGCTCAACAAGGAGCAAACCAGGAACAAAATGAATTAAATAAATTAAGAAAATTTTTGTAAAGAAAGGTGGTGTGGGTAGTCGAGGGTTTATTTGGTGCTTGGTTAGGTCGAACGGAGTTGAAAATGGGTTTCACATACTCAAAATGGGTATGTTATGTATTGACGGGTGCGAAATAAACAGTGTCGGGTCGGGTTGCACAGTAACTGGTTTGGCACTATTCATTATTGGGTTTAGGTAGAATAGTAACGTGTCTAGTGACTAGTGCGGGGTCAACACTATTCCTAACGGGTCGGGTTTGTTGAACAGTAATGGATTTGGGCCGAGGGTTAATGGGATGCACAGTGTTGGGCTTTGGATGAATAGTAACAGACTGTGCTGGGTTGGGCTTTGAACAGTGTTGGCCCGGTCCAACTGCTTGCCTGAACCAAAAGGCTGGCTAGGCCAAGCTAGAGTGGCCTACGACCACTCGGCCCAGGGAACTGAGAGCTAGCTCCCATGGCACCTGAGCCGATGGCGATTGTGGTAGACGGTGGCGCCGGGTGGTGTAGCGAGCACCATCGTGGCTCGCGCAAACCCATTTTGGGGCTTTGCGCTGGCGGAGGTGGCTCGGTGAGGGCCTAGCGGCGGCTGTGGCGCATGGCTGAGGCAAAGGAACGGGGCGGCAATGCTACAGGCGTGCTTCGGCCAAATTGGTCGGCGCTTGAGCATTAGTGATCTCAGGGGAGCTCGGCGGTGGTCTTGGTGAGGCTAGGGGAGGTCGGAGGTGACCGGGCACCGTTGAGCGAGGGTAGCGCAGCGGTGGGGCACGATGGCAGTGAGCTGGCAGTAGGGATGGTGAGTGTGATGGTCGGGTTTGGCTTTATGGTGTTGAGGCAGTGCCCATGATGGGGTTGAGGAGGTGGGGGCATGGACAGGGCGGCGGATCGAGATGGGAGCTCACCGGGAGCTCTCAGGCGTGACAGCGATTGGCGGTGGTGGTCAGGGTTGGGGACGAAGGAGGGTGTTAGGGAGGTTGCGGTGAAGCTAAAGGGGAGGAGAGAGAGTCGCGAGAGCGGCTTTTATGCATGGTAGAGGCGATGGCAGCAATAGACGAGCAGGGGCGACTTGGCGTGTAGCGGCGGCGTGGACAGCGGAGCGCATCTGGTGCTGCGAGATGGTGAGGTGGGGGCTTGGTGGTGTCACGGGAGATGGTGTGCCTCGTTGGTGCGGCAGCATGCGCTGGCGTGGGCAACAGAGGCAGGGGCGGCATGTCGAGCATCTGGTGGCAGTGACGCTGGTGCAGCGCTGATGGGCAGCCGAGGCCGTGCGACGCTGGCATGGCGGCGTAAATGCCCAGAGGGAAGGTAGCGAGAGCGGTTGCGAGGCACTAGAGCGGTTTTGGTGTGGGCGCGGGCGCTGGCGACAGCGAAGTGAGGCGGTACGCGGTGCGGCGAATGGGAGCGCGACGTGACGCCAGCGGGAACAGGGGAGAAGAGGCACACGCACAGGGACGCCTTCAGACTAGGTAAAACGGAAAACCGAAAGCCGAATAGAGGAAGCGGGTTCTGGCGGAAGCTTTCCGAATTTGACAAAAAACTAAAACTCAAACCAAAAACTCTAATTTTGTTTCAATTTTTTTGGGTTATTTCAGAATGCACATGGAAGTGAGTGTATGAAAACAGATCTGGATTCGTGCACAAGCACCCAGCAGCGTCTGTGGATGAAATGGGAAAATGGGATATAAAGTGAGGTAGGCAGATACAAAAATCGAAAATCGACTGCTTGACTCGATGAAAACTATCTACGAGAATCGTCGGTACGGTGTTCATGCAGACAGCAGACGTTCGTTTCATGCCCACCAGAGGCCACTGAATTTGTGAGAAAAGGTACACTACTAATGGCTTTAAGGAAGAAGTTCTTAACATCTAGCAAATTAAAATTACATGCTCATGTGCTGCTCCAGAAGACATGCGATGGAAATCAAGCATTAAACATTCAACATTCCAATTTTGAACCATGGTTGCCTTGCTAGGTGAAGAGGACGTGATGCGTGATATGGGAGAGGTAAAAGAACCAAGAGAGTTTCTCTTGAGGATGAGTGCCCGAGAGCGCCTGCGGTAGGGATGGAAGGGCAGGTGAAACGAGAGCAAGGTTTGCAGCATGCCAGAGGTTGGCGGGTCGGGAGGTAGCCAAGTCAAATCTCCTTAGTACATCGTTTTGGGATCGATCTCACCAAGTGTTGAGGAAGTGGGACTGACGGAGAAACCTCAAGAGGTTTCGTTGGTGGCAGCGAGTTCCCCCACCGGCCTTTTCGATTCTCCACCGGCGGGTGTCGTGGCGCCGTCGATTCCGGCCGCCGACGGATCCAACTGAAGTGGAGTGGAGTCTCAGGCGGAGCAGCCCATATCAAACCTCCCAAACCAGGATCCCACGGCCGGTGCGACATAGCATCCGACTGCTGCGAAAATCGTTGAGGGAAGGGACATGAATAAAGTGGAGGAATTCATTGCCGCGCTGGTCGACCCGATTTCCCCCTCGGTTCTCGGTTCTCGGCCCGCGGCCACCGGCAGCTCGTCGCCGCAGCCACAGCCTCCTCGCGACTTCACACCCAGGAGACGTTCCCGATTGGCCCTCAAATCCACTAGGAAGCATGAAGGAGCGATCGAGCGAGCGCAGAGGGTGGCAATGTTCATATTGGGATACATTGATTCTGAGGAAAATATCCCTAACGAAGCCGTGAAGAAGTACCCGGATTTGTTCGACAATCCCATGACAGACGGCAATGTTAAGGCCATTGCAACGCTCTTTCGGCTCCAGACAGCTTTCGAAGGAGGGGAGGCCCCAATTCGTATTGTGGGTGGAGGGAGACTTGTTAACAATCGCGTAACCGTCATCACTTGAAGCTACAGTGGTGGTCAGTAGTTATCGAGCGTAATTTATTTTTACCCTCTCATGGTCGTAATATTATTAGAACTAAATGGATTTTTAAGAATAAACAAAGTGGTGTTATTGTTTGAAATAAGATCAGACTTGTGGCTCAGGGATTTACTTAGAAAGAAAGTCTTAATTTTGATAAAACTTTTACATATGTTACTCGATTAGACGCCATTAAAATCCTTTTAGATTTTGCTGTATCTAAGGGTTTCATGTTGTATAAAATGAATGTAAAGAGCACTTTTCTTAATGGCTATATTGAGTAAGAAGTGTATGTAAGACAACCATCTGATTTTGAAAAATCCTAAATTTTTCGATCATGTCTACAAACTGTCCAAAGCTTTATATGGTTTAAAACAAGCACCTAAAGCATGGTATGATATGTTTAAATCATATTTGCTTAAAAATAACTTTCAAATGGGCAAAGTAGATAAAACATTGTTTACTCTCAAACACGGCAATGATCTTTTACCCATTCAAATTTATGTGGATGATATCATCTTTGGTGGTTCCTCTTATACTCTTGTTTCCAAGTTTTCAGATACTATGCTCAGAGAATTTGATATGAGCATGATGGGAGAACTCATGTTCTTCCTAGGCTTTCAAATCAAGTAATAAAAGCTAGGTATTTTTGTTCATCAAATCAAGTACACCAGGAATTTTCTTCGTTGCTTCGACATGGGGACAAGTAAACCAGTTTCTACATCAATAGGATCTACTGCAGTGTTAAACCCTGACGATGATGGAGAGCATGTTGATAAAAAAGAATATAGAAGTATGATTGATTCACTTCTGTATCTCAGTGCTTCAAGATCAGATATTCACTTTGTTGAATGTCTGTATGATGGCTTTCAAGCTTCCCCACGTGTTTCACATCATCAGGTAGTTAAGCGAATTTTTAGGTATCTTCAGTAATATTTAGAATTTGGCCTATGGTATTCTTCTTTATCATGCTTTACCCTTAGAGTTTATTCAGATTTGGATTTTGGAGGTTGTAGAATTGATAGGAAGAGTACTTCTGACATATATCACTTTTTAGGCACATCTCTTGTTTCTTGGGCTTCTAGAAAACAGTTATCTATTGCACTTTCCACTACTGAGGTTGAATATATGGCTGTTGCTTCTTCTTGCTCACAATTGCTTTGGATGTCAGCTACGCTTAAGGATTTTGGCTTAGAATTGGATAATGTACCACTTTTCTGTGATAACACTAGTGCTATTTGGATTGCTAAAAATCATGTGCAACATTCAAGAACCAAACACATTGATATTCGATATTATTTTCTCAGAGACCATGTGGAAAATAGAGATGTATTTTATATTTTATTGATACAGATTCTCAAGTTGCTGATATTCTCACAAAACCGCTTGATTCTGCACGGTTTGCTCTTTTATGAAGTGAGTTGGGTGTGTTGCATCATATGAGATTATTTTGAAGGTGAGCATGTTGTTTAAATTATCAGAAGCTTTGTTTATTATACTTGTCAAACAATTCATTAAATCCAAGCCATTAAAATCAAATAAGGGGTAGAGCTCTCGTTATCGCTCTCGTTATCATATTTACTCATGTGATGTGTACCTTTGATCATGACTAGTTATAATTACTTTACCATATTTGAACTAAAACATGACATGGCGGAATACTTTGACTAGGTTGATTATAGTTATTACTCTGCGATGTCCATCGAAAAGGATTAGCTTGATTGCGAGTCTTATTTTAAATCTTGACTATGAGGCTCATATGTTTCTTATTGCAATATATTTATGTTCACTCAATTTGGTATGTTATTAAAAAAAATGAGAAATAGACAACTGAAAAGATGTATACTTCAAGCATTTCACACACACACACACATAGGACAAATAAGTATGCTTCAAGCATACCACCATGGAAAAGACGTATGCTTCAAGCATACCACCATTGAAAAGAAATATGCTTCAAGTATGTCACATGCTTAAGAATTGAGTGTGGACCAATAGGTTGTTACATGAGACTGCTAGTTCGGCTAGATTTAAAGTTTGCTTCACTTTTAGGCTTTCACTTTTTATTGTAATATCTCATTGTACTCTTTATAATTGGTTTGGTCATTGTTGAGATGTCTGTTATTAATTTAAATTGCTTAATCATTCTAAAAATTATTTTGACATTGCTATATGGTATATGACTTTATATGATCTAGATAGCTCTACTAAAAAAGATGGCTGGATTAATTTATTAAATCAATGCGAAGTGACTTAGATGATTACATTGCTATATGGTATATGACTTTATATGACTTTATATGATCTAGATAGCTCTACAAAATTTCTTGATTTTTACTCTCCTTGCTCCTTGTTTTAGAGTTTTTCTTTCTCTGAAATTCTTGATGATTACATTGTCAAATGGGGAGAAAAATAGAGAAATTTACTTCCCTCGTGTTGAGGGGGGAGTTTTTCTGTCGTGATTTTGTGTTGAGAATGAGTTTTTCGACTGTTGTTGTGATTTGTCAAAATTCCTTGCTTTGCAACTTTGAAACTCTCTTTTCGCAAATGTGTCTTTTCTTTCAAAATTCAACTCAAGTTTTTGAAGTGTTGTCAATGTATTCATCAAGAGGGAGATTGTTAGACCATCTGGACTGGTCATAAATTTTGTAATGATGAATAATTAACTTTTGGGTGCATTGAAATTTACATTTGTGAAAGTTTCAGTTGTTGGAATATTCAGTTTGGGTGGTCGGATCATGCCTTGTATCGGGTGGTTCAAACGGTGATACTCGATGATCCCTTTCAACTGGACTCGAGCACTGTAGCTCTTAGCGCTGAGTAATAGAGTTCAGAGTACTATAACTCCGAGTACCGAGTGGTAGAGCTATGAGTACTGTAGCTCTGAGTACCGAGTAATGTACTCAGTTGTAAGTCGAGGTGTATACCGAGTATGAAGGACAGTCGGAGTCGCATGGTCGGAAGTTATAGTGCATGGTCAAAGGTCAAAAAGTTAAAGTGCATGGTCGATGGTCGGAAGCTACAATGATTGGTCGATGGTCGAAGTTACAGTACCTGGTCGATGGTTGAAGCTACAGTGTATGGTCGAAGGTCGAAAGCTACAGTACTTGATCGATGGTCGAAAGCCACAGTGCCTAGTCGGTGATCGGTAGTTATAGACTTTGCGATCGATAGTTGTAGGATTTACGATCAATGGTCGTAGGCTTCTGATCGGTGGTCGTAGGTTTCTGGTAGGTAGTCGTAGGTTTCGAGTGCTTCAATTCTTGTAATATTCGAGTACCTTGAGTACTCGTGTCTGGTCGGCCAGTGGTCTGGTCGGTTTGTACACAACGGTCAGACCGGTTTTTCATAGTGGTCTCGAGTTGTTTTTCTGGAAGCTTTGAAATTAAGATCATGGATGATCTGGTTCGTGTTTATTAATAGATGAGGGTATGATATGTGTGTGTGGACTGATATTGTTTAAGTCGGGAAAATGTTCTTTGGTATTTGCATGTGTAGGTTGGGCGTGGGAACAGTCATGGTCGATGACAAGGAGGACCGAGACTAGGATGAGAAAATCCAATGTTCAAGTGATCGTGAATGTCATGAGGTAGTCGGGCTTACGCTGGGGCACATGGAGATCAAATGTGAATGCATGATGCGTGGAGAAGCTACAGGAGGTGCCGTTCTGAAGGCTTCAACGCATGAGGAATTACGAAAGGTGCTCATAACCGGAAGATTTAGAGATTTTGAAAATCCGTGATTTAAGGGGTTTCGGGTCCCTTGATTTTCGAAAGATATATGATTGTGTGTCCGTATTGATAAGGACACGGTTTAGGGCTCTAACATATAAAAGACGGAAGATGTTAAGAGTTACATGAGGTGGTAGGTGACAGCAATTTGGCAAAAAATTTGGTGTTTTTGTGCTAGTGTTTGAGGGGTGCTGTTAGGGCACTTTGTAGCCACAAAACATGATTCAGATATAACAGATCAGATCTATTCCAAGAAAAATTAGTCATCGCTAGCGGCATGTGCTTCTGAGCATTGTGTTCAACTTATTCTCGTTCATCGTTTTCGATTTGTTCTTGTTCCTTGCAATGCGTGATTCTCCCAAGTCGGAGGATGAAAAAATATGATAGTCGAATCCTTTCGACTAGGTGATCGAAACTCCTTCGACCATGTCGATTTCACCTTCTTCGATCACGTGTTGTGTTGTTCAACTGGTTGTCGACAATAGCATCGACTGGCAGAGCAGATCAGAACAGTTTCGACCACGACAACGATGAGACATCCCGTACGAGTACAATGTATCCAGTTACCGGTTAAATCCAATGTAGATCATCTTCGGTAATTCGAAAAGAAAATACTATAATCATTCACCCCCTCTGATCATTCAGGGACCATGGTTGCTAAAACGGCAGCTTCAATTTGATCGCGGAGGCTGGGGACAAGAACAATGGCAATATTAACAATTTTTTTCGAGGAAACAATATTAACAGAATTAAGACATGCCCAAAATCGGTTACAACTAAAAGAGCTTTACCTCATTGGAGGGAGGTACACTTGGAGCAATAAACAAGAGCGACCAACTCTCGCCAAGCAGGATCGTTGCTTCTACACGGATGATTGTGAGGGGTTGTACCCAGGTAGTATAATGCAGGCGCTCAGTTCATCTATATTTGATCACTGTCCGATGCTACTAGACTTCCATGCCAACTTGCAACGGCTTAGGAAATTCAGATTTGAGTCCTTCTGGGTAAAGGTTCCGGGATTCCATGAAGTGACGCAATAAAGCTGGAACGAGCCTGTCCTGCCAATGGAGATCTTCAGGACGTTTAATTTTGAGTTTTAAAAAGAGCACGGGCTTTGCAAAAATGGAACCAACACATTATCAACAGCTACCGCTTGCAGATTTTGTTGGCCAATGAATTCATCTTCAGATTGGATGCAGCCGAAGAAGACGCACACCATCCACTGCTAATGAGTGAAAACTCAAATATTTGCTAAAGAGCCGGGTGATGTTAGTTAAGCCTTATGCACATAATTAGTAAGCTGCTCGTTGCATGGCATTGCTCATGTATACGGAACTGTTCATGTATACGCGCGTACTCGCCGTACGCGTAGGATGCGTGGCGAGAATAACTCGAGATTGCGAACGTGAGCGCGTCGTGCGGATGCAGGGATGGACACGATCCAAGCCACGACGCGAGTAACGCTCAAACGCTCCCATTTTTTTTGGTTTCCGTCCGTTTCCGTCCGTTTCTTCAGTTTCCATTACTTTGCATGTTGCTTGCATAATAAAAGGGAAGAAAGACCAGAAAACGCACAAAATTCTCTTGCATTCCAAGTGTTCGTCTGTGAGTTCGTGTCTTTCAGCTCGGGTTCTCGTCAGCAAAGCACGCCGGGGAATCCTGACACTTGGTATCAGAGCAAGTCTAGATAGTGTCTCCTTCTTGGGACACCTGGAGAAATAGTGTCTTGTACTATTGCAATTAACACAATGATTATCTTGTTTTGGCTTTTCCTTTTGAGGGCATTCGCAGACGAAGTGCCCTTGTTCACCACATTTGTAATAGATAGGGTTCTTCCCTAGATAGTGATTTTCAGGAAGAACGTGACTCATGTCATCGAAATGGGATACATTTGGTGGCTAGATCCTTGGTAACTCATTTATCTTCCTTCCTACTATACCCTCTGGCACATGAGAGAGGCAGAAAACTGTTGGAAATTCGGTCCAAGTAATCTCTTGTGGATTCTCATAGGCGGCACAATAATTTTCCCTCAAGTCTACAACTAGGCCTTCCAGCTGATCCGCTACGTACAGAACCTTCTCGCGATCGTTACACTCAACAACAATGAGTTTCTTCTCAATCTAGCTTAACCAATCATCGGCGTCTAGTGGTTTGGAGGAGTTGAAAAATACAGGTGGACGTGTCCTCATGAACCTTGCAAACTTTGATTGCTGAAAAGTTGGTGGTGGCGGCGGCACGGCAATGGCCTGATGGTTATGGTTCACCATTGTCATAAGAGCAGCAATAGTCTACTTCTGCTGGTTTATCATGTTGACTAGGGCTGCAGCAGCCTGATTCTGTCGATTCATCGTTTGTTTCATATTATGCATCATGATATTTATTAACTGAGTCTGAGCTGCCATAAACTGACCCAAGCCTTGGTCTGCTACTGTGGTCGGTGGAGGTGGTGTATTGGGGTTAACACTGGCGTTGGGATCTATTGGTTCACTAGAACTTGCTGAGTTGCAGTTCTAATCCATCTAAAACAAACCATCCCAGATTTAATAGATGAGAAACAAAGCACGATAGGCGAGAAGGAAAAACACAATAGATGAGCGAGAACAAGGGAGAAAGACAGAGCAATCTAACTGGGGAAAATCAATTTAACCCAACGAACAAATAGCCGAAAGGCTATTAAGAAGCAATAAAATGCGGCACTCCAGCAGAAAGATCCTATTACTCAGACTAAGCGATACTAAAATTGAGAAGGACAACTCTACTAAAGCACTTCTAATCTAACTTATATAGATGATCGACTTGAAACAAATCTCGATCATTTAGAGATTATTGAGATGTGAAGGTCAATTTAATTCGAAAACGGAGTACCGACAAGATAAGAGGTAAGAATCTAGGAATGAGATGAGAAAGGATTAGAGTAGACGAGAAAAGAATAGAATAAGAGGAGAGGATAATAACTATTCATGTTAATCTATTGGTTTGATTTATAAAATAATTTTTGAAGGTTTCGACTAAACGACCATGCTAACTATGGTTTCGTCCTACAATCGATATGGCTCTGATACCATCTCTGTCGGGACCCCGGATATGCAACTCCGGGACCCTCTATATATTCTGAACTAGTCCCAGATCAGTAGTTAGCTCACACAGTTGCAACATCGATGTAATCATATCCTTACAACAAAAACAGGTAATGAAGCAGATAAAAAAATATTACTTAATAGCAAAAGAACATTATGGTCAAGTCTTACAAAGATTGCCACACAGGGCTTAAGGCAAAGGGTAAACATGCAGCGGAACCAAAACACCTCATGGTAGCCATCCGACATACCCACAGACAATCGAGTGGAGGGCACGGCCTAGCTCGCATAGTCTTCAAGGTACTCCTCTTCATAGAACTCTGAGCTACCAGGTTCTTCTTCGGCGACTGATCAACAAAAGGCGTATAGTCGTGAATACATAAAGTACTCAGCAAGTCGTACGAAAATGCATGCAAACTGTATTCATGCAAGGCTTCAACAAGGATAGCTTTATATTTAATTTGTAGATAGCAATATTGACATTAAATACAATAAGTAGATTGTAAAGCATAATTCAAAAGATTAATACATAAATATTCAAGTTCTTTGAAACCATCGGTGAACACCCCGTTCACTTCCCAACCATCAACCAACAATCAGATCGCTTCCCAATCAATCCATTCCCATATTTTTATGAAAATTTACCCCTTGTGTGAAATTACTAGGCATTCTTTATAACCGGAAACACGGCTATTCGAAATCTACAGAGGTTGTACAGCTTTACCCACATGACACGACTTCTCTAGTTTATTTGGCATCCATCGATATCACTGCTCACTACCTTAGGTAAGCAGTTTAGAGCACACGTCAAGGCCTTTACAAAGTTTTGTTTTGATCCGGTTCTGCTCGCTAAGGTTTCGCCATTCTAGACCACCTCTTGCGCCAATTCATCCACCAAAACAGAACCAAATCAAAATATTCCTAATTAGTTGGTCAGGTCTATCCCAGTCTAGACATGTGGTGGTATGGTAAGACCCAGATCAATGGCGCACAAAGTTAAGTTCTTAATGTCTATTCAGGCGAGGCAACCACATCCCAAAATTCCCCCCTTTACTGCACGATCACTCTCCCGTGTATAAATTATTTTTGGTTCAACCCGACCAAATGGCAACCCTTACCATGGCACAAAAACTTTTAATAACAGTGGTCGCGCCACAATTTTATATTTTATTTAGTCAAATTTAATCATTTACGAACATGTGATCATGAATCCCATCGCGACTAGGTATGGCTAAGCATAACACGATACCCATATCGGATTTTACAATATGTCCAACTAAAATAACCTATCATATGGTGTCCAAGGAGTTATGTATTTCAAGGGTACATGTCAATAGCAATTATACAAGGAGACATAATGACAATTAGACATGTAACTATTCCCAAAAGTAGCTATTATGAACTTAGCAATGCAGGTTGATATAAATCAATATAGTTTTATAAAATGGGTACGACATGATCAAAGGTCTACAACTTGCCTTCGTTGAAATGTTGAGATGCTTCGGTCGTCGGGTCTAAGAAATCTTCGGAAACGCCGGAATCTATGCGTGCGAAAAGAGCCAAATAAATAAAACAATTCCAAATAAAAGAAAAGAAATTATCAAACTAGAACTAAAAGAAATATACTGAATTTAGATGAATTTTAGAAATTTAAATAACTCAAATCGGAGCTCGAACGAAGAAGAATGAGCCCTCGGAAGGAGGTTCGACTACCTGGTCGGAAGGAGGGTTCGACTGGTCGAGAGGTTGACGGCTTGGGCGCTCGGTGAGCTCCCGGCGAAGACAATGGGAGCCTTAGGTAGAACGCAGTCTTGCGAAGAAGGAGGTGAAGACAACGTCGACGGGATAGGCTTTGATGGCGACACTAGAGCCGGTGGCGCGGGCTCCGGCTGGCGTTGGCGATACTCGAAGCACAACGAAATGAGAGCGAGAGAGAGAGAGCAAGAGAGAGCAAGAGTTGATGAGAAAACAAGAGGGTGAGGGTCCCGGTGCTCTTCTTTATAGGGCACGGGAGGAGGCCGGAGGGCGAGATGTGCTTTGGTGGAGACAATGACACTTAATGTGCACTTCGTTGAGGAAAAAGAGGGAGAAAAAATACACCGGGGCGAGACGACGACATTTAATGCACACGTCGCTGAGGAAAAGGAGAGGGGCGGGATTCACACTTGAGGCGACAGCTTTTACAGCGGCGTGACGCGGGTTTGCTCTCAGCGGCATGGGTGAACAACGGAGGGGGAAGGTGAGCAGTGGTTGACAGGTGGGGCTAGCCGAAACCTGGTCGGAGGGTCTGGTCGAAACCGCGTGGGTGGTCGAAACCGAGAGGGTGGTCGAAACCGAGAGGGTGATCAAAACCGAAAGGATGGTTGAAAAAAGGGTTGTCGAAACCAAAAGGATGCAGGAATAGGAACGGGCTGACGGGAATTCGGCCCAAATAGAGAAAAGGAATTTCAATTAGGTTTTGACTTTAAATACCAGAAAACCCAATTAAATCAAATTTGAATTAATTAAAGTTTGATTAATCCATATTAAATTGTTTTTGTTTTCTAAAATTTCAAGTTAAGCTTTATGAACTTCAATAAAAATCACATGGTTATTTTTATTTTTGATTTTTTAGAAAGCCCTGAAAATAGGGATGTTACAATCTCCTACTTCATTGTTCCTACTCCCGAGTAGTTTGGCACAACATTCTTATTTGGTTAAACAGGTTGCCCTGTATGCCGACAGCTCCAGAAAAACTAGTGCATGACTTGTGTACCGAAGCACGGGAAAGAGCAAGCAAGGAGGAGATGAAGAGAGCAAGCAAGAAGGAGATGAAGCTCATGGATATGGTTAGGACTGCGAAAATAGTTTGAGGCTCGTGAGCCGGATCAGGCTCGTAAATTTTCAAGTTGAGCCCCTTGTCCAGCTCGTAAAAACAAAAAACGAGCCAAGCTTGACCCGCCTTGCCGGACCACGAAGGCCCAGCCCAGCCGCCCGCCTGAGAACCTCTCTGCATCACATTCACATGGTCACACCGCGCCGCCACGCCCCGTTCTCACCCTTGCCCGTCCCCCTTGCCCCGTCCTCCCCTTGGCCCCCCATCCTCTCCGCCCCATACTCGCCCAACACTGCCGCTGCCTTGGCCACGTCGTTCCAGATGAACCGACGAGCTCCTTCTTGAACCACCCGCATCACGGCGTGTTCTAGCGCCCAAGGACTCTTTCCCCTCAACCGATTGCGTCTTGCGTCCACCGGAGAGCCACATGTCATCTTCTTCCTCGGTTCCAGCCAAAAACTGCCTCCATCCTCGCCGCCATCGCCACGGTGAGCCTCCCTCCAATTCCTCTGCACGAGAGCATCCCTACATCCCCCTCTAACCTCCCCCATTACTCACCCAAGCCCCCCTCCTCTCTAGCGTCGTTGGCGCGTGGACATTGTGCTGCCTCGGGCCATCGACGCCAGCCCGCCAAGGCCCGTCACCGCCCTCTTTGATTGCTCCGGTAAGACCCACGCACCTCCCTAGTGCTCACATGCGCCCCCATTTCTCCCCTATCCCCCTCCGGCACCGCCGCCCCGTTCCTCCCTCGGTTCTGGCCACTACACGTCACCACGCGCTCTCGCAGGTGTTCTCCTGGTCATGATACCGCCTCCCGCAAGGTCGCCTCGCTGCCCCCGTTCCATTTTTCCCCTTCCCAGCCGCTGCCACCGCTCCCTTCGCCAGCGCCGAACCCCTCCATGGCAGCTCCCCAAGCTCCTGTGTTCCATTCCACTTCTCCCTATCTGTCTCTCTCTCTCTCTCTCTCTCTCTCTTGAGTATGTTGAGTGATCGTGGAGCTTGGCTCGCAAACCAGCTTTCGAGCCCAACCAAGCTTACCTCTCGGCTCGTTCTCGAAATGAGCCGAGCGCACATTTCAGCCGAGCTTGATCGAGTCTGGCTCGCTGGCTCGGCTCGGTTCGACTCGTTTCTAGCCCTAGATATGGTAGTCATTCTGACAATCTTATGTGTTTGGAAGGAACACAACAATAGAGTTTTCCATCAGAAGGGGATGCCACTGGCCGAGTTGGTCCATCGCATAAGAGAGGAGCTGCACCTTTGGAACTATTTTTGACGCGTTTGTAGGACAAACGTATCAACGACGACGTCGAGCTGCCGTCTCCAATCTAGCGACATCAGCGGCAGGAGTGCCCAGTTCGGAGACTCCAGCAGCTAGTTCAGTTCTTGTCAGCGACACCATAACAGCTACATCCGATGGGAGTCCTGGGAGTAAGGTTCGGTAAAGGACTCGATGTGGCGCTCGTTTCGGAAGAAACGGTTACTACTAGTCTGTTTCGGTTATCAGTATAGATATGCTATAGATAAACAGGATTGCTTAGGAAGTTGTACCAGATAAGGATAGTTTATAATTAGTAAGTTTTGTTAGGAGAGCTTATCGGCTATAAAGAAAGAGAGGCCGGTTCTGTTTCAGAGAATCGATAAAGAATTTACTTCAGACAATCCTCTGCAATCCGGAGCCTTACGTTCGGTTTGGACAAGCCATACCGTTGAAAGGGCGAATTGTATTACCTTGCAGTACCATCGTAGATTAAGCCATATCAGGAACCTTGCAGCAGGAGCCGATAATCCCGACGGGCAGTAATCTGGGTGCAAGTTTAGCCGGCTGCTCTGAGTTGTATCTCTAGAATTAGCTTAACTAGTAATTCTGGTCGCTTAAACAGACGTTCAGCGAGCCATATGCCGTGTGTTTGATGCAGCCTTCCGAGGTGATCACCGAGTTATACTGTTGTCTGTACCGTTGTTTTACCTTTACTCTCCTAATAGAATGGGGGGAGTTCTCCTGCTCCCACTTCTTAAAAAAAAATTCCAACATTCAGCATGCATAGGTTAAGCTAACCAATGCACATGACTACAGTTTTAAATTACAAGTGCTATGGTGCATGTTGTTTAATGAAGCTTCATGTTCAGGGTTTACAGTACCATTTACGTCGGGCATTGTTCATCATCAATAAATAAAGCTCCAGTTCAGATTAACCTTTTTTTTATTGAACTTTAGGTGTGGATTCAATCAGTTTAAGCTCTCTTTAAAACTAGAAGCTCAGTATGTTCAAGATACCAGACTTCCGAAGAACCACACATACCGTAGTACTTTTTACTTTGCACATCAGAGAAAACAGGCTATATCAATGGCCATTTTTCAGCACGACAACAGTCTTGCCGACGTTGCCGTTAGGATCAACAAAAGAGTAATAATTCTTGTCGCCTTCCACAAGCACCATGGTATGAACATATATACAGAAAGGTTGGGGCTTGGAAACGAGAGAGAAAAACAAAAACAGCTTACTTCGTTGCAAAAACCACAGAAAGTTCCTGAATATCTACAAAAAGTAGTTGAATTGGGCTGGATGACTATAAAAAAGAAAGTCGCATACCTAACACAAGTTGTAGGACCCGTCTGAAAGACTTGAGATTTCAGGTAGAATTATGACCAAACAAATATTAAAGAGATCAGCATGAGCTACAGCTCTGAAATGAACTATATAACAAGGTGTAATGAAGCAATACTGGAATTCCAATTTGTAAAGACAAATAGACTGAACCCGATAACAGTTACAACAAGGAGACCACCAGACTGAAATTGACAACTGAAAGTTATACGAGGGTCTGTTCCATTATAATACTAAAAAAATGCTTACTGGTTACATCTTATCAAGGACATCAGTAGTACTGGTTGGCATTTGAGCATGATTGACTAGGGATGGAGAATCCATTCTCTTTACTGTAATAACTAACCATGGAGAATGGCCATTAGTACACACCTACACACATCACATGTTGACATTTAGGCGGTACTTACTTCAGTCTTCACTTGTCAACATTAAGGATATGACTGTTTGACTTGATCACTAATAAACATACTGCTGCACACACTTCAAACTTCAGAATTAGTACTGCTTCCATTAGAATTGTTTTCATAAATTTGAATAGGAACTCTTAGGACACAAACTTCATAAAAACTCCAAGAAAGTACATCCTTCATATATAACGTAATTTTGTGGTTCATCTGCTTTGCCAAAAGGGGCTATTTTATTGGGAAAAGACCCTGTTTCTCTATCCCTTGGTACAAAGCTTATGCCGTAGTAAGCACCAAACCAATTGGTGGTGATCCTCTGGGATTCAACGCAAATGCATTTCATTCATAAGCAAAGCAAACCCAACAGGGAAAAAAATAGAGAACTGGATGATTAAAATTTGCTGCGACTTCGGAAATCCAAGCCAATAACTTCATACAGCCGAACCTAGTGAACACCAATCAATTGGTAAATTATGCTGCTGCAACCAATCCATGGTGTCAAAGAACAGGCTATACAACAAAACACCAAACTTGTTCCCATATAGCAGTCAATAATATAAATATAATAAAGAGAAACAAAACCACAAATTCACAATCAATTAAGTAGATACAATAGAGGCAGCATATCGAGATAGTCACAGAGGTCACCGCAATCTTACGCTGAAAGCTCATCATTCGCTTCGTTCGTCTTGGGCTGCGACGGGGGCTGGGGGCGGCTGTCGTAGTCGACGACCTCGGCGTCGGTGACGGAGCGGGAGTGCTGGACGATGGATCGGCCTATGGAGTTGATCCACTCCTCCTTCTCCTTCTCGGAGTCGGCGATGAAGTACATGGTCTCGGTCGGGGTGGAGAGCTCGAAGGCGAACTGGCGGTTGAGCACGTCCTCGGCGCCCTTGACGGTGAGGCAGGAGTCCACGGGGATGACGCCGCGGGGCACCGACGCGCGCGTCACGGCGGGGTCCTTGAACCAGGACAACCGCCCCTGCTTGAGCACGAACCACCGCCGCCGCCACGTCTTGATGTACTCGCCCTGCTTGTTCAGCCACCCCGTGCGCTCCGCCCCGTGCCAGAACTCCACCCCGCCTGCCGCTGCGTCGCCGCCGCCAGCCGAGGAGGAGCCGCCGCCCGTGCCCATCACCGCGCGCCACAGGCTGGCCGCCATCGAGCCGGACGGCCGGGGGATTTGGGGATCGGAGTGGGTGCTCGCGCCGGGCGCCGGGCGCCTGGGGCTAGGAGTCAAAGCGGGTGGGGGTAGCTCGCTGCTGGATTCGGCCGGACGGGCGTGTGATGGGATCGGGGATGGGCATCGTCTAATTAGCATTCACCCAGTTTAACTGATTAGGCCAAGAAGTTCAGATCTGACAGCCAAAACCCCATCATTTATTATTCATTTTACATGTCCACAGAATCCTAACCGTTATATATATATATATATATATATATATATATATATATATATATATATATATATATATATATATATATATATATATACACACACACACACTTACACTTTACATGTCCACAGAATCCTAACAGTACTTCTGCTTCTCATATACTACTTAAATCGTATAATGATATCTCTTTATCTATTTGATCATACTTCAATAATGATTATAAGATACCCCAAAGTGAGTTTTATGAAAAAAAAATCATTAAAGTCCACCTTTTATAGCTAAATTTGTGTATATACTTTTTTATATATGAAAAATGGTATATAGCAAAAATAAAGGACTCCAATGAATTTTTTTCAATCAAGTCACATTGGAGTATCTTATAATTAGTATTTAAGTATACTGAAAATGATAAAGAAGTACAATATATTTATTTAAGTGGTATATTCGAAGCGGCACTATGTATTCCCAGGAGTAAGATATATATATCTATATCTATATCTTAATTACTATAATTATGAGTTTGCCTCTCTCACTCCCACGCCAAACCGCCACCTCGCTTCTCTTCTCCTCCCCCACGCCAAACCGCCGGTGCCGCTCGCTTCTTGTCGCCTCCCAAGACCGACGGCTCACCCACGACTTCTCATCCGTAGTCTCCTTCCCATGGGTTGGCACAAGCTCGCTCCACATCCTTAGCCTCAATTCTACCTCGAACAACATGAGCTTACTAAGAGAGTTGAAAAACAAGAGAAGCTTATCCAACAGTGAATCTGTTCACTGAATTTCCTTTTAAATTAGTTGAGAATTTCATACTACCTAAAATTAGTGTTTTACTTGTGCCAGTTGGAAGCAATGAAGGAGAAGCTCGTGGGAGACAAGCAAGGGAGAGAAGCCCAAGAATCCAAATCAAATTCGAAACTTCCACAAGCCCAACCAAATTCAAATTCTCAACTCCAAATTCGGATTCGGAATCAGCATTAAATTCGGATTCGGAATCAGCAGGACAGTCCGGATTAAAACGGTCATAACTTTCACAAACTCCGATTCGAGTGTTCTCGGACTTGTTGGAAAGATAACTTCAAGCCCGATCCAACGCATCCTCCTCACTCCGAAATTCCTTCTGGATCAAAAGATATGATCGAATCAATGTGACGGTTGTAAAATCAGAGTTTCTCTTGGCCAGCCATGAGGAGGAGTAGGAGCACTATATATAGAGGGGTAGACCCCATTGTAACCTCGCACCACGTTTAATATATTTTCAAAGCTTTTGCTTGATTCTCTGTTGTGCTTATAGCCAAAACAGAGGAATTGGGCATTGAGAACAAGGGGTCGTTCTTGCTTTTCCATTTGGGAATTGAGGTTCGACGATCTTCGCTTGTGGTCACGAGGATCCAATCAAGTGTGTGTTTGGGCGAATTTTCCATAGAGTTGCAAGTCCGTGCATTGGCGCGGGGATCACCGTGGTTCGTCGGGTACACAAGTTATCGAGAGGTTCTACGTCGAGAAGATCGGGCACCGCATCGGGTGGTATCGAGCTCCGTTGACTCGGTAGGATCTTTATCCGATTATCTTTTTTCCCATACACGCATACAAAAAAATTCAGTAGTAGTATTTAATTTGTTATTCTAGTGGTCGTATATTAATATTTGTGTTCTTGCAATTGTTCAAAGATCAAAAGGTGGAAAGAACTTTTGCTCATTTTGGTAGAACAAGAATTTTGGCCATAGTTCAAAAAAAAAGAAGGAAAAGAGAAAAAAAAAGAAGAAAAAAAAAAAAAAAAAAAAAAAAAAAGAAAAGAGAAAAGGAAAGCATAGCATGAACCATAAACTTGAGCAAAATCCCCACTCATTCTTGATTCAATTGTTAGAATATCAATATTTTGTGCAATCTTGTGCCCTAGTTTCATTATTTGCAACTAGCTAGTGTCTTTCTATAACTTGTGCAATACGAGCTATTTTGTTCTTCACTTATATCTTACATAGCTCATTCCTTGATTGCACTAAGTTCTAATATCTTCTTGCGTGAGTTGTTTTGATTTTCACTTATATCTTTGTGATCGGCAACTAGGCATTGGATTCTAGTTTGGATATTTACTTAGCCTTACAATACCTAGAATTTTCAAATTAAGTAGGTATCCATACCAAGCTCCACAAAACACCCGTTGTCGTGCTTTGACTTGCTCTTGAAATTCGCTCACACATCACCTTGTGGTTCCTGCTACCCTGAAGTGTAAGTATTGTTGATCTTAATTCCTTTTGGAACGGTAAAGAAACTTCACCTTGTTATGATTGTGAGTTGAGTAACCTCTACATATACGCATACACATACATACATATTCGACATACTTCAAAGCGAGCTTGAATTATCGATCGTTGTCGCATTTCAAGATGAATATTTTCGTAGTCCGCAAGATCTTGTGAAATTTGCTATGAAGGCCAAAGAGGTTATCATCTTGTCTTTAGTTCGAGGTGATGAGTAGTCTTTGCCCGTCACAACCCGCAACACGTGAGGAGGTCGTGGTTGGTGGTAGTTGTGCCCTTCGCCCACGGTCTTACAAGGATGAGATGTATCAAAACCCATGTGAGAATGAGAGCCACATAGCCAAATTGAGTGAGAGTGATAAAAAGAGTGAGTGTGTGAGTCCACCATCGCGAGGTTGAGAGCATCCCAATTGAGAGTGTGAGAGATACACCAAAAGAAAAGGGAGAGATAGATGATAGGATAAATAAGATTATTTTTGAACCTAACAACTTACCCTCTATTTCTAGTGTTGTATCCCACATTCTGCAGTGGACCAAGCAAATAAGGAGTTGGAGATTCAAGAGCCCTCACCATTGGAAGAGAAAGATAAAGAGCTAACCATGGATGGAGAGGAATACGAAGATCAAGGTAACACTATTTGTCTTGAATTGGTCGTTTATGAAAACAAGGTGCGTAAAGCGAGAACTCCATTATTCATTTGATGATTCCACGTTCTAAATTTGATATGCTTAATTTGCAAAATGTGAAATTGATTACTCAAAAGAAGTTCTTAGTAGAATACACATTAATAATTCTTTGTGTTATATCATATTCGATAGTTCTAAACATGTATCTAGTGTGATTAAGAAGGTTCTGTTTCAAGTTTATCAAATATACATCCTATGATAGTCTCACTTCTATTGAGCCCATGGGTTGGCAACATGATGCCTACTTGACAAGCAGCTTGAATTATGGAATGGTATCCAACAGTGACTCTGTTCACTGAATTTCCTTTTAAATTAGTTGAGAATTTCATACTACCTAAAATTAGTGTTTTACTTGTGCTCAGATTGGAAGATTCAATAATGTACGGAGATGAAAGATATGAGGCTGTTCTTGAAGAAAGGCAGTCACAATGGAGGAGAAGCTCGTGGGAGACAAGCAAGGGGAGAGAAGCCCAAGAATCCAAATCAAATTCGAAACTTCCACAAGCCCAACCAAATTCAAATTCGGAATCAACTCAGAATCAAATTCGGATTCGGAATCAGCATTAAATTCGGATTCGGAATCAGCAGGACAGTCCGGATTAAAACGGTCATAACTTTCACAAACGGAGTCCGATTCGAGTGTTCTCGGACTTGTTGGAAAGATAACTTCAAGCCCGATCCAACGCATCCTCCCTCACTCCAAAATTCCTTCTGGATCAAAAGATATGATCGAATCAATGTGACGGTTGTAAAATCAGAGTTTCCTTTTCTGTTTTGAACGAGAGGTTCTACGTCGAGAAGATCGGGCACCCCGCATCATCTCCTGTCACCACCAACCAGCCCGATTCCCCCAACTAGAGGTCTATCTCCTATCCCATGCCAAACCGCTCTGTCCTCCTCTCCCTGGTCGCCGCCAACTTTGGTTGGGAGGACAGCTGCCCACACGGTCAAGGCACCTTCCTCTGGGCCGATGGTAGCGTCTACGTCGGCTACTGGACGCGCGACAACCCCACCAGCATTGTCCAGTAGAAGGGCGTGTACTACTCGTATCCGGCGGCGTAGTCCCTAGACGACGCGTGATCTCCGTGACGTGTTCGCGAGGGACTTACTGGGATTCATGCACTTCAACACCGAGTCAGCGTCGCTACAGAAGTCGCTGAATTATTCAGGGAACAGGACGGCCAATGGGCGGGCTAGCTCGGCGTCCGGGCTGAGCAATAGCTCCGGCGGCGACCAGAAGTACGATAAGATTTGCATTTGGGAGTCGGACGGGGACATCACGTGCAACATTGTGGACGGAGCCGCCTTGGCGGACGAGGTGGTGGGCGCACTGAGGAGCATCGTGACGCATAACGACAATGAGGGGAGGGTCGCCGCCGCCGCCGGCGCAAAGACATCGCCAAGTGGGTGCCGCCGCGGGAGGTGAAACGGCAGGGGGAGACCATCGACAAGGGGCACAAGAACTACTTGCTTATGCTCAACTTGCAGCTCAGGATCAGGTGCGTGCTTTCGTTTGCCTTCAATGGCGGGTGTGAATTATGAACATTTTGGTTGCTCAATTGTGAGATTTGACCATGTTACTACTTTGGCACCACATAACGCGTAACGCCAGAGAAATTTGCATTGGCTTTGGTACCTTTGCCGATTTAAGTCTGAATTCATCAAAGATTTTGCTTTGGGTGATGTAAGTAATGGTTAAAAAGCGATTTTTTTGTGGGTTGGCCAATCTGATTTTGATTAAAAGGTAGATGCTTCACACTTTTGTGTGAATTTTCCACCAACTCACAACATTTCATTGGCAGCTCAAATTGTTACTGAACTCCTTGCAAGCATATTAGTCATTTTTCTTTCATTTTTTTCTCCACGGTTAAATTCATCTCTAGCTTACCAATGATGTGTTGACACATGCATGCAGTCGGCAAGCAAGGTCCAATTACGCTTGATCTAAAATCGTCGGCTTTCAACCCAAAGGAAAAGGTATGGACAAAATTCCCTCCAAAAGGCTCAAAATATACCCTTCCTCATAATTCTCGTGATTTCAGATGGAAGGATTATTGCCCACAGGTGTTCCGGTTGGTCATCACTCCTATGATAAAGATATATGTTGTACCCTTGCTCTGGTGTCATCATGCTGATCGACATATCATTTGTTCTGAACTGAATCACAGGACACCGCACAAGCTGTTCAAGGTGGGTGATGCTGACTATATGTTATCCCTTTGCGGAAGTGAGGCTCTCTGGGAGCTCTCATCTTCCGGTAAGAGTGAAAGCTTCTTTTACCTAACAAATGATGATCGGTACTTGATAAAGACAATGAAGAAATCAGACGTAAAGGTTTGTCCTTTGTGGTTCCTTCTGTCTCTAAACTTTCTAAGCTTCATAAATAAGGCCAGAAGTTTTATTCTGAATGCAAGAAACACGTTTACATTACAGATGCTTCCAGCTTACTACAATCATGTCCGCGCATTTGAGAATGCTCTAATTACCAAATTGTTTGGTCTACATTGTGTCAAGTTAGCGTTAGAGATAAATGTGATTGTATATTTCTTCTCTATCCTTAGCACTACCTTTGTTATATACATTTTTGCCAATGTTCAAAATGTATGCCTTGACTGTTTACTGCTGTATTACTACTCAGGTTCGTTTGTCATAATGGGGAATCTATTTTTCTCTGATTATTCTATCCATAGACGTTTTGATCTAAAAGGCTCATCTCTTGGCCGTACAACTAACAAGCCACACACTGAGATTGATCAGTATACTACCTTGAAAGACCTCGATCTGAACTTCACATTTAGATTGAAGAAACAGTGGTTTCAGGAGTTTTGAAGGTGCAACCATCTTTTGTCTCGTATTATTGCCTCGACCGATGCATTTGCAACTTCATTAGTTAGGTTCCAACTGTGAAAAATGACCATTTCATTTCTGTAATCATGTATATACATGGGTTGTGTCACTGTAGTTGAAATTGATGTGGGGCAGTATGCATAGAAATGCTGTGGCTCAATGAATGCAAGTGCTAACAAGGTATAATAAACGATGTTGATTTTGAGTAAATTCCTCATCCTTTGGGATATGCAATTTCATCAATTTTCGCTCTGTTCAATTGTAGACGGTTCAAACCTTGTGAATTCTGTCTTCTATCAATGAAATCCAGTGCTATATTTTATCAAAAAAAATGGCTTGTATCACTATGGTATTAGTCTTTGATTTCATAAAGTAATTTTTGCATAGATTTGAGCAAAATTATCATCAAATATCTTTTATGTAAACTGATAAATTTCTGGATGTTAACTATTTATGGTACATGCAACGAAAAGAGATTGAGTAGTAAAGGTGGAGATTTTTTTCCTCCTTTTGATAGGGCTAGAGCGGTAAAGGGAAATGTACGTTGATAACTAAAGATTGGGAGCAGCTTGGCATGTTTTAAAATTCCAATGGTATACTATTCAGTCATAACATAACTGGGTTAAACATTGACACAATTAGCATTTGTGGTATTATTTTTTTAATATCCGTTGCAACGCACGGGCACCCTACTAGTATATATATATATATATATAAGATTAATACTTTCTACTGGGGTGTAGTTACTCCCACCTTTGATATATCACTTAAAAGAACTTAACATACTCCTTTATCACTTTAGGTATACTCATACACTAACTATAAGATACTCCAATGCGGACCATACGAAAAATTTGTAAGCGAGTCCATAATTTTTAGCATATTTTGTAAATACCTTCATATTCGCACTAAAAAGGAGTATATCTAAAAAATTATACATACCACCCCTGAAAATGTGTGAATACTACCTAAGTGGTCTTATATACTCGTATACTACACATACATACTCTCGGTTGTGCAAGATACTCTCTACCGTTGTGAGATACGGAATAGGGAATAACTACTCCTAGGAGTAGAAAAAAAGGCTTCATGTAACTTAAATAGCTTATAACAACATAGCTTATTCGAAATGTCTAAAATATCCTTGATCACGTCTTGATAATACCAAACATATTTTTACAACCAACGATACCAAATTATGATATCGAACTGGAGTAGTGGAAGCAGGCTCTCCAACCATCTCAGATGTGACTGGAGGATGGATTGGGTCCTCATCCTCAGAGTCATCGTCGACGAAGATGCTTTCTCGAATTTCGTGAACACGTGTACTGCAAAGATCGGGTCTAGTACCAGGACTAGCCTCATCAAAAGTGACTTCGCAAGTCTCAACAATTTTGTTAGTGTCAAAATTAAATACACGATAGCCACGAGAATGAGCAGGATATCCAAGAAATATGCCATCATAACATCTGAATTCAAATTTATCAAGGTTGCCATATTTAAGAATGAAGCACTTGCAACTAAAAATCTTGAAATGAGACACTTTGGGTGAATGGCCAAATCTAAGCTCAAAAGAAGTCTTGCCAATCACAGATCTCAAGAAAACCCTATTAGAGATATAGCAAGCAGTAGAGACCGCCTCAGGCCAAAACCTCCTAGGTGTGGAATGCTCATCTAATATGGTCTGAGCCATCTGTACAAGGGTCATGTTCTTCCTCTCTACAACACCATTCTGCTGGGGAACTCTAGGAGAAGAGAATTGATGCTCAATTCCCCTATCAGTGCAGAAGGTAGAAAAGGAAGAATTCTTGAATTCTGTCCCATTGTCACTCCTAATGGCTCTCAAGGCTCCAGGAAGATCAACAGCAAGTCTAAGGACAAATTCTCTAAAGAAGCCAAAAGCCTCGTCCTTAGAAACCAAAAAATAAACCCATGAATACCTGGAGAAATCATCCACAATCACAAGCACATACCATTTCCCACCGGCTGACTGAACTCTATAAGGACCAACAGAGTCTAAGTGCAGAAGCTGGCCTGGTCCATCAGTCATCACTAAGGTAAGAGGTGGATGAGAAGCAGAAACCATCTTACCATGTCTACATGGTCAGCACACAAGGTCTCTAACAGCCTTCAGCCTAGGCAAACCTCTAATCAACTCCTTGCAACTGACTCTAGTCAAGTGGTCAAAACCTATATGCCCAAGTCTACGATGCCACAAGACAAGATCATGAGAATCAGAAGCTACAAGACATCTAGGACTGGAAGCAGAGGAGATACTGAAATTAGCACAAAAGATCTTCTCAAACCTGGAGATCTCAAAGACAAACTCACCCGAGAAATCTAGAACTCTACACTCACCACTTTTAAACCTAACTTCTAGACCCTCATCAAGCAGCTGAGAAACAGATAGCAGATTATACCTCAGCTTACTTACCAAAGCGACGTCTTTAAGCATGAACTTGTTGTTGACGTGCACAGTGCCCTTGGCTGTCACGGCCCCAGTAGAAGTATCCCCAAAAGTAATCAATTCATTACCGGAAGCACGAGTGAGGGAGGAGAACCATCTAGAATCTCTAGTCATGTGTCGAGAACACCCGGAGTCAACAAGCCATATGTTCTCATTCCTCGCACGACGGACCTAAAAAGCACAAATAGGAAACATCTGTGCCTCAGTACTGGGTTAGTGATAAAAGATCTGGGAATCCAGTACTGAGTCGCACGATGACTGGGAACAACAGTAGAAGCAGCAGTAAAATGATTAGGAACACAATCATAAGAATGCACACGACAACCACCTAGACCTCTCCGAAACGATCTACCAAAAGATCGATACTCCCCCTGTCTAGATGCTACCCGTGGTTTCTCCTCACGATATCCTAAACCCGAACGCTGCCTAGACCCACCAAAAGAGTCAACAAAGTCCTCTACGAACCTAGGCCTATGTATAGTAGAAAAAACATGTTGTCTGGCTCTTGAGACTACAGCAGGTGAAGGAACTCCTCTAATGGTTCTCAAAATACTCATCCTCTCTTTTCCCTCAATCTTGGCTCTACGGAAGCAGAACTCAACAATATGGCCATCTTTCTTGCAGAAGGTGCAATGGTACTTGACCTTTTGAGGGTCTGACCTGATGAAGCAGAAGCACTTGTCTTGCTAGAAAGAGTTTGGGCAAAACCTGCAGAGCTAAAAACAACCTTAGATGGCTTAGGGGGTTCTACCTCAAACAGGCCACTCTTAAGAACTCTTGCAATCTTAGGTGGATGGTTCTTGGAATACTCTAGGGAATTAAAATCTAGGCCACTATTTTTCATACTCACTTTAGATTGGTCAAGAATCATGTTGAGGTTCTTTTTCCCACTAGAAAACCTCTCAAGAGTCACTTTGAGGTAATCGTTCTCTTTGGCTAAATCCTCATATATAGTGCACTTTCTTGACTTGATTGCCTCATCATACTTACTCTTAAGAAGAGCTACTTCAACTTTCAAGGCCTCACAAGACACACAATAGGAATCCCTAATCCTATTCAACTGCTCCTTAAATTTAACTCTAAAAGCCTCTTGTATCTTATCAATAATTGTTTCAACTTCAGCATGCAAGACACAACAGGTAGAGTCAATAACTTTCTTGGAAGCAGTAATGGTCATAGATTTTTCAATTTTAGCTTTTTCTTCTAGAGTCTTGTTTAGAGCTTCAATTTCAGTTGTGAGCTTAGGACAATTTTCACATGATGCAGATTTAGAGTACATAACTATTTCTGTCATCTCTTTCATTTTAATCCTATTATTCTTACAATAAGAGCAAGTGTGATTAGCATCAAATTTTTGCAATACTTTCATAGCGCTATCCAATTTTAATTCAAGCAAAGCACAGTTAGAACAAGATAAAGGGATAGCAACTATAGCAGTCTCATCAAGAGAAATGGCATTCATGCAAACAGGACTAGACTTGAGAGATTCTAGTTCATCAAGAGCATCTTTCAATTGATTCACAACAGAGGAATGAGCAGATTTTAAGCTAGTCAATTCATTAAGCAAGCTAGTGCAGGAATCACAACTATCATCAGGGTTAATGGATTTGAGCCTAATAACTTCTAGGTTCAAGTTATCAATCATAGTGTCATGTTTCTTAATCAATTTAGCTTGCTTATGCAGTTTCTGTTCAGCAAGCACCAAAGCACGTTTCATATCAGCAAGTGAAGGACATACCTCATCGGGATCGCTGAAAGGATCGTCGTCGTTGGAGGAGTCGATGTCGTGGCTGTCCTTGGCCATGAAACACATGCCGGTGAAGTCCTGAGCCTTCTTCTTGCCACGGAGTCATCCTCCTCGTCCTCCGTCTCCGAGTCCACATCGCTCATGTTAACATTCTCAAGAGCGGTAAGGATCCGGCTGACAAACTTGTGATAGTTTGTCTTCTTGGGTTTCACATCCCTAGCTTGAGGACGCCTCTGAGAGTCCTTCTTCTCCTTGCCCTTCAGCTTGGGGCACCTGGAGCGAATGTGGTTTGGCTTACCACACTCAAAGCATGTAACAGGGCCACCTCTCCTTCTGTTCCTCACCTTGTTGTATGCTCTCGAGAATTTAGTGGATAGGAGGGCTAAATCATCCTCGGGTAGTTTCTTTAGTTGCTCATCACTCAAAGAATGCAAAGCTGATAAAGAAAAACCAGATGAGCTAAGATCCAAAGAATCAGATGAACTATCCTTAGACGAGTCGACCACTAAAGCCATCGACTCTGTCTTGAGGAGACGCGAGATGAAATCAATCTCATGCGTCTTCAACCTCGAGTATAGCTTATCCATAGTAAGCTCACTCATGACAGTGTTGTCATTGATGGATGTGATCTTCATTCCCCAGACCTTCACATCAAGAGCACCCAAAAGCTGGCGTGAGTTCTCAGACTAAGAGAAAACAAGGTCAACAGCACGAAGATCATGAAGAATCTTCGAAAACCTTCCCCACAGCTCATCTAAAGACTCACCAGTCCTTTGCTCAATCTTGGAGTATATTTTCTTGAGCTAGTTCTGTCTCACTTTCTTGATCGCAGTGGAGCCCTCGTGGTAATCACAGAGAGTCCGCCAGATCTCATGAGCAGACCTCAAATAAACAACACGCTCAAACTCAGATCGGCTAAGGCCTTGAATCAAAAATTTCGAGCATTGTTATTTGCCTCCACATCTGGAGTGATCACATCGTCATCGGCTGGCACGACATAAGGATTTTTGATTTTAAGCCAAATTGCGTGCCCTTGAGCCTCGATGTAAGCCTGCATGCGGGCCTTCCAGTAAGCAAAATCGACTCCATTGAAAATATATGGTTTGGTCGAATACTTGTCAGTCGCCATGGCTCTAAAGTCCGGTTAAGATCTATGAGAAGAGCTAACCGAGCTCTGATACCACTTGTAGGACCGGAAAGGCGACTAGAGGGGGGTGAATAGACGCTTTCTTAATTTTTGCCTTAATCAAATTCAACACGAACTTTTATTCAATAGCTATGAGAGCTAAGAAGATCAGTAAATGCACAGAGGAAGCCTTGTGCTGAATCCGATTAACCCCTTAAGCAAAAGACCCAAAATATAGAGATTAAGCTCACTGATGCGGTCAGACCGGTGGCCAACTGATGGTTTGACTGCCTGGCGGTTGGACCGCCGTTGAGAAATCGGTCTGACCGATTTTGTCTAGAACCACTGCCGACCACCCAAAACCAAAACGAAAATCGGTCTAACTTTTGATTTATCTGATGAAACTTGACCAAATTTGGAACACACCTCCCTAAGGATATCTGGAACCTATTCCTAGCAGCGATCGTCTAGATTCACGTCAAAGTTTTGACCTTTTTAAGTTATACCAAAGGAGTGTTCAAAACCTAGCAAAACGAAAAACTTGATCCAAATCTTGCTCGTGGGGGATTGATGATCTAGATGATTCTAGGAGTATTCCCACACATCATAGCAAGGTAAAAGAGGTCAAGAGACCAACCAAAAACAACCGGATCAAGGAAGCACCAAAATTATCAAAAGAGAGAGGAAAACACAAGAGGCATCATCTTTGAACGAACATCCATAGATTGATTCAAGATGTTGCTTGTTAAAGCCACTCCCTCAATGAGAACAAGAGCTCAATCCAAGAGCACACACCCAAATCACCTCTCTAGAACCTAGCCTCTCATCTCCTCTCCAAACTATAACCAAAACTAGGGTTTTTACAAATGGAGCGCTTGGGGGCTGTTTTCCAACCCCTCTATTTATAGTGAGGCCTAAGTGCTAGAGGAGTTCACCTAATGGGCTCCCGTTAAGGTCCAATACAAACGGGACACATACACACGCATTACAGTTGAAGCAATCGTCTGCTTCGCCACGTGTAGGTTGATCAGCGACTCTCATCATGTCGCAAGTCTCTCCCGTCCGAATCCTATCGGAACCTCCAAAGCACTTGCACCGACCCCCGCGCCGCTTGATCTAACCAGCTGCAACAAACTGCTCGTTCGAACCATCTTGTCCATTCTGCACCATGATTGAGTCACACGACTTCACCCATCATCCATGATCGTTCTGGACCTCAGGTCTTGTAACATCCCAAATTTCAGAGCTTTAAAAATCTTTTAAATAGTAGTAGTGAGAAAATTCACCATTTGGATTTATTGGAATATTAATTTAAAAAGCTTAATATGGACTTTAAGGACAAATTGATTTAATGTGCTTAATCCCAACACCAACAATTGCCAAAATTATTTTATTTAGATTCTATATGCTTGGATATATTTTATAGAATTTTCTGGAATTTTTCCAAAGTCATTTGCTATTTTCTAATTGCTATTTGCATTTTTGGATTTATTTAAAAGAAAATCTATTTTAAATTTTTTGAACGATCTTCGGGTCAAGCCCAACACTATTCCACCCGCCACTCCCGGTAGTTGGATCAAGATCGCTCGGCCGCCGCTCATGAAGTTCGCCCGCTTGCCTCGCTGGATCTTCGCGTGTCCTTTCTTTGGCCGATCCCGCCGCTCGCCGCCTGCGCCTCGCGTCTCTCGCAAGTGGGACCGCCGAGGTGTCGCTTTTTCCACACACCTTCGTCCGAGCCGCCACGACAAGTGGGTTCCACCAAAACTCTGTTCATCGCCTCCGACGGGACTTCGTTCCGATTCTTCCGCTTGCCGCCGCCCTCGACATGGGTTCTAGGGTTTCTGACCTATTTAAATCCGCGCCCGTGTCACGAGGATCGCATCCACCCCGCCGCCTTTCCCCACGTACCGTTAACCCTAGATCGCCGTCGTTTCGCGGAATCGGAGCTCGAACCTCAAGACCGCCGTGAGCTTCTCGCCGGATTGCGCAGCCCACCGGTGAGCTTCACCGCCACCGAGCCCACCCTCGAAGTTCGCCGCCAAGGGCAACCCTATGCGCGCTGCGTTCGTTGCCTCGGGAAGCCCTACCTCGCCGCCGCCATCACCGCACCGCTCGCCGCTCCTCGTGTCGCGCCGCCGTTCGGTCATCTCGCGAGTAGCGACCGCGTCACCAGATCGCCAGTCGCGACTGAGTCCAGAGCGCACCTCGCCATCGCCGAGCCGCCGTCATCCGCCAGATCCGTGGTCGCGGAGTGTCGCCGTCGTTCGCCTCGTGGCGCCACGTGTGCGACCACATCCCCTCAGGCTTTGGCGTGTCGCTCGCGTGGCCGCATCGTCGAGCCACGCCGCCCGGCCCACCGGGGTGGTTCTCCTCGGCTCGGTGGATTTGGTCTCACTGTGGGCGAGCCATTGACGATGGGGCCCACTGCCGATTTTATTTTAAATTTAATTCTTTTCCGAAATTCTACCGACGCAAGCATTGCGCAATAATCCGATTTTCCTTTATAAAAATAATTCGGGAAATTCGAGAAAATCCAAATTAGGGTTTAATTGATTTTCAAATCTTCCAAAGCCCATATCTTTTGCATCCGAAGTCCAATTGAGCCCATTCAAATTTGTAAAGTCATATAAAATTAAGATCTATTTAATGGTGAATTTTATTTAATTTTTGGAGTTTGTTTTGCCTCTGTTATTTATTTGTTTTGTTTCTTTTGTCTCGTTTGCGAGTAGACGTCGATACTTCGGGGAATTTTGCAGAAGAAGGAGCACCTCAAGACCAAGACCAATATCTAGATCTATTCCAAGGCAAGTTATACCTTTGATCATATTGAACCCAGTTTTCAAAATACTTTGTTTTCAATGTATTGCATTCTATTTCAAGTACTTATTTAAATGCTTTTGGGTGTAGTTATTAATCCAAATTGTTATGCCACCTTGTCTATTGTATGTCATGATCTTTTGTCACCCTAGGTTGGTTAATTATTAGTTGGTATTATCGTAGCACCAACGTGGGTTGGTTAGATACGATTAGACTGCTTAGCCATGCCACGAGTCATCATTTCATGTGAGAGTTGTAATTATAAACTTGACTAAGTGATTATGGAACTGTGTGATGAAACTGTGTGTGCTGTGTGCTATTACTCGTTGATGGCATGTGTTGCACTTAATCAACAGGGTGTGAAAAGATTTAGACTGAGGCAAGTGGTGGATTCTGTGTGAATGGTGGAGCTGTGTGCTTATTAAACTTTGTGATTTGGGTAAAACTGGAAGTCTTGCCTTAGTCAATTAAGGACTTAACTTTGTGCGCCATTGAAATGGGCCTTACTGTACGACCACATGCCTAGTATGGGTGGGCCCGACTTAGTAAGTTATGGAGTCTTGACATTGACAACTCAAAGTTGTATTTAAGCTGTGTGATGGGTCGGAGGTGTGATATATCACATCGCGGATCGGTTCATTGCATCCCCGTCCAATGGTGTGTGTCGCTCCAAGGGTGTGTACAAATTGACTGGCAGAAAGCACACCAGAGTGTCATTGTTTGAGATGAAGTTTCAAAGGTTTTGTTATGGTCGTGATCGCTACACCGATTGTATCGTGTGGGTAAAGTGTACAAACTCTGCAGAGTGTTTAAATCAATCTATTCGAATAGCGCGCCCTCGGTGATGGACATGCTCGGAATTTCACACGAGGTAGATTTTCATAAAACAATTGGGAAGGGTCACCGTGTGAGATAACTTGTTCATTGTGTGAAAGAACTTGATTAGACTGTGTGTCCTTTGTGAAATCAATTGTTAACTTATTATTGTCTATTTGTTTTGAATTATGCTTTCAATCTATTATTTGTATTCAATTGCAAATGTTGCATTTCTGCAAAATAACCACAGAAGCCATTTCTTTGGAATAAGCCATCATGTATAAATGCATTCTGTGGTATGACTTGCGAGTACGGTGTGTACTCACTCTTGCTAAACAAATCAACAGAAGTGGAGGAGTCGTCGCCTGCTTTTGAAGAGGAATTCTACGAAGGTTGAGCGTTAGGGTCTTGATCCCAGTCGGTTGCCTGTGGTAAATTGATGGGAGCCTACCGGAGTTTATTCCGTTTCCGCTGCAGTTTATTTCTTTATTGTCAGCCTTGCATGGCTTAATAAATGTAAGACTTGACCATAAGGTCCCGACAGTTAATTGTTATTCAAAGTACTCGTTTATTCATATATTCGTTGTATGGATGTGATATTTCATCAATGTTGACACTGTGTGCACTAGCGTGATCCTGGACTAGTGCAGAATACACAGAGGGTCCAGATTTGCATATTTGGGTCCCGACAGCTCTCCAAGCTTAGTCCCGATCCTCCTCACCGTTGACCGTCGTTGACCTGCAAGTCACCTGCACAGCAATAGACCAAGAAATCGCCTCCGGGAATAAATTCTTCACAACTTGACCCACGTTAGCTCAACCATGCAATATGCAACATTAAAGCATTGAAACTCATGCACTAGACATAACCAAAATACAACGCTGCCAACAAGGCCGACGAACAAGTGGAAACCGGTCTGACCTCCATACCTGACCGGTCTGACCGATCTCCAACCGGTCTGGTCGATTTGTATGAGTAGGTCAGACCGCCCAAAACGACTTAGCCAAAATTCCATCATGGAAATCCGAAACTCTCTAGAATTTTCAACTGAATAGAACTTTTGACTGGAAGCTCCAAAAATTATGAGATCAAGTGTAGGAGACTCCCCTCTCTTGCCTACACACTCTATTTTTGGCCTAGCCCCAAACTACACCAAAGGTTCTGGCCGGTCGACCACCACACGGCACGGCCGGTCGCCACACGGCCGGCCGGATCGCCACACACACGGTCGGACGCGATGCACGGTCGGACCGATACACGGGCAGTCTGACCGCTAGGTGGAGGTTGAGGGAGGCCAGCGGCCGACGGAGTCGGACGCGGGGTCGAGGGAGGCCGGCAAAGGTCGAGGTAGGACGACGGCCGACAGAGGTCGAGGAAGGCCGGCGGAGTAGGGGAGGAGGACGGCGGGGTCAGGCGGAGATCGAGGTAGATGGTGTCAAGCGCGTGAGAGACAGTGTCAGGCGAGGAAAGGACAGTGGCGACATGGGGAGAAGGCGTCGGGTGCGGGAGTTAAAGGTTAAAAGAAAACAGGGTGGGAGAGAAGGAAAGAGGAGAAAAAATGAATGGCATTTGGTGGATAATTTTAGCGAACTTCAGTGGCAAATGGATATTCTAGTTCGCCAAAGCCAACAAAAGCACATCTTCCATGGCTTATGGTTTTTAAGCTTAAAATGGCTTAAACTTTTTATAAGCTAGATGAAAAGGCCACCATTTTTGTTTAGCCTTAGGCTTTTTTACTTTTAAGCCAAAGAAAATGCCTAAACAAACAAGGCCATAGCCTAGAAGCTATATCGACTTAGGTAAAGCCGATATAAAAACCAATTTTTTTGCTAAATTAGTGTTGTTGATAGCCACAATAGCAAATCTAGCACCACTGGACATCGAATGTAAAACTGTCACCGAGTCCGTGCACTAGGGCACAGAGTCACCAGTGGTCGACATGTTGCCGAGTTCGTGCGTTGGGGGAACGAACTTGGGAGCACCATGCGCTGGGGCACCAACTCGCGCGCACGACACGCCAACGTGCACACGGAGGGGGCTGCGGGCAACACGGCAGCACTAGGCCCCGAGCACTGCCGTGTCCTAGCGCACGGACTAGGGCATGGGCGCACGAAAGCAGCCACGTGCGCACAAAGGAGGCAACTCCGGGCCTCGGGCGCGTAGACGAGGGCCTCCGTGCCCCCAGCGCACAGACTCGGTATCATTTTTGTATTTTTTTTTTTGTCCAGAGAGGACTAGATTTACTATTGTGGGTGTCAACCACGCTAGTTTAGCCAAAAACTCATAAAACCCCAACTCACCATTTTTAGAGGTAGGTTAGGTATGCTTTGTTTAGAGAGAGAGGAGCCGGGTTTGCCTATGCTATTGATGTTTCTAGACTAGATCAAATGGGCCTATAAATGTGAGTTACATTTTTTGGTCTACTTTTAGAATGGTCAATGGGTCATTTAGTTCACATTGGTGCCACTATCAATCCAACTAAACAGTAAGCGTGCTAAGCCATGTTCGTCCGTTGAAATTATGATATTTGGCAATTATTTGCAGGGTGTTGGTATGGTGTAGTGTAGTTTGTTATGCAGTGTATGAACATCATTAGTGGTGTTTTGTTGATTTTTCTTCTTCTTCTTGTTAAATGGATTAGAGGCAATTTTGTTGAAGAAATTGGTGTGGTATGAATAAAAGAAAGACCTAAGTTCAGCTTTGGTGTCGTCGGATCATCGAATAGAACAGGTCTAGGGTTCATCATGCTATTCATCCTCTGCTCAACCTATTTTGTGTTTAGAGTACAATTTCTGTGTAGCACGGTAGATTCTCTGTTAATGTATTCCACAAATCCATACTAAGTATTGTGCATGGCAACTCTGCATAGTATGATATGCATATCATTAAGTAGCTATATCTCACATAACAGAATCTGAGACTTCAAATTAATTGTGCATATTGACATATATGCTGGCTGGTGAAGAACAAAATGAGATCTGAAATTAATCAAACACAAAGTAGCACAAATATAACGTATACACAGAGCCGCAGCCATTTGAGCTGCATCTAACATAACGAGTGTCAATCACCGTGTTGGTTGAATTGGATTAAAATTTTCATGTTTGAGGATTAAAGGTGGACCAGCTTGCTTGTTTGGGCAGAACTGACAAGTGGCACAGGCTGTTTTTGTACTGGCAGTATGTGGTGCTGCTAGTATGTTAACTAATTGCAATTACTATTGGTATCAAACGTTTTGTAGGGAAGAAATTACTATTAGTAATTAACAAAAGGTGCATGAAGTTAGTTTGTTATGTGAAACAAACTGCTAGTGCTAATGGATGAACTGTCCATTAAGGTAAAACATACAATCAGTAGGATAATACGTAGCAGTGTTGCATAGTAAACATACAAGTACGGATATATGTTCTTGGATCGTTCGGCTCGGTAAGCACAGTAGCAAGTGGAGTGGTGGTAACGTGGTAAGCATCATGGAGCGTACAAAAGTAGTATAAGATGCCTCGTATGTAAAGGCAGGTTATCTACATGACCAAAACACTGGTGCTGTTGTAGTAAGCACTATGATGTTAAGGCAGCAAAAGGTAGAGAGCATAGAGCCATGTCATGCATTTGCTCGTTGTATGGTTTGTCCGTACAATACAGAAAATAGATGTAATCAGTTGGGCTGTCGAGCCAATTTGTTTATGGTAAGAATCGAATATTCAGATGCTTGAGAAAGAACCTTGAAAGGTGTCGTGGGTTGTATTATCCACCGTGAGGGGAAGAGGAGGCATGCTTTGCCGGCGAGGCCATGGACGGTCGGGGAGGAAGGGCAGAAGGAGGAGGTTGCTGCACAGGAATTCACTGGTGGGGAGAGGGGGAGGGCCAAGCGGCAGCGGCAGCACCATGAAAAGGGCAGCATCGGCGCCACGCCGTAGGAAGGCGGGAGGCGGACTGACCAACGGCGACGGCGGCGCCCGGATGCAGGGGACTGGGAGGGAGGGAGAACGGGTGCGGCTCGTGTCAGATCCCAATTTCAAATCTGGGGATGAACGCTGGAAGAAGGGGAAAGTAGTCTACTGGAACCTGACTAAAGTTAACTAACAGGATTTGATTTGTTGGAGATACCCTTTCCATTACCAGCATCGGCTTAAATAGTCTTACAGACTGTAAAAGTAAGAGGTTTACAGCAGGTATGCTGAGTTAAACAATGCCAAAAATTACAGTCCCCGTAATTGACAACTGAATGACATGAATAGTAAATACAAGACAAAGTATTTGAGTCCGTTGATGAGTGTTTGAAGAGGTATCTTCAAATCTCAGCCACTCCTTCACCCAACAGGACTTCATCTTCTACCTCCCGATGCTGGACTGCTTTCTTACCGAAGCTTGAGAGTTCCTGACATTACTTCCCCCTCAGCTTCACACTTGTCCTCAAGTGTGATCAGTCGGAAACCAAGAACGAATTGTCTGAGAATAGAATTCTGGAAATGTACTCTTGATAAAATTAGCGTCCTCCCAAGAGGCATCCTCAGGTGGCAGGTTAGCCCACTGCACCAGCCATTGAGTGACTTGAACATCATTTCTAGGCATAGCCCTGGTTTCAATGACCAAAATTTGTTCGGTTTTGATCTTGCCGTCATGTCCCACCAGTGGTAAGTCTGGACTCGGAATTGCAGTTTTCCCACAATGTCGCTTGAGCTGGCTGACGTGAAAAACGGGATGTATTCCCACTCCTTCTGGTAATTGAAGTTTGTAAGCCACCTTACCTACCTTCTGCAAGACTCGGAAGGGTCCATAGAATCAGCTAGTCAATTTCAGGGCTTGTTTTAACCCAAACGCAGCAGTCCTATACGGCTGCATTTTCAAATACACCATATCCCCTACTGTCAATTGCCTTTCACTTCTCTTCAAATCAGCATACTACTTCATTCTAGCCTGAGCCTGGTTTAAATTTTCTTTCAACCTCCTCAGCATGGTATGCTTCTATTCTATGAAATTCCTGGCGTCCACATCTTCAGGACCTGGGACAGCCACTTCGTTGATCAGTGGAGGAGGGAAACCGTAAAGAGCTTGAAAGGGGGATAACTTCAATGCTGTGTGGAAGGTCGCATTTTACCACCATTCAGCTAAAGGTAACCAACCTACCCATTTGTGTGGTTCTTGCATCACCATACATCGCAAATATGATTCCACACACTGATTTACTCTCTCGGTTTGCCCGTCGGTTTGTGGATGATACGCTGTACTAAATCTGAGCTGAACCTTTAGGGACTTGAATAACTCTTGCCACAGTTTACTAGTGAAGATCCTATCTCTATCTGACACAATAGCCACTGGGAGTCCATGTAGTTTGAAAATGTTGTCAATAAACGCCTGTGCCACTGATTGCACTGAGTAAGGGTGAGAAAGTGGAACAAAATGGGCATACTTCGTGAATCTATCAACCACAACAAAGATTACTTCCTTCCCTTTGGACTTTGGCAAACCTTCAATGAAATCCATGGTGATTTGTGTCCATGCCATATCTGGGACAGGTAATGGCTCCAATAACCCTGTATACTGACAATGTTCAGATTTAGATCGTTGACATACTTCACATTCTTGTACCATAGTGTGTACCTCCCTTTTCAGTCCAGGCCAATAGAACAGATTTTTCACCCTTTGATAAGTAGCTACTCTCCCTGAGTGCCCTCCTATAGCAAATTTGTGGAATGAGTGAATAATGTTCAGTCTTAATTCTGGATCATTTCCCACATAGATTCTGCCCTTGTACCTCAAAACCCCCGAATTTAAGGTGTAGCATGAATCTGCATCTGGGGCCAAGGTTAGACGTTCCAGCCATTCCTTGCAATGATCATCATCTTGACAACTGTTTACCACAGCCTCTATCCAAGATGGCACAGCGACTGATATGGTCATGAAACTGTCACCTCTCCTTGACAAAGCATCCGCTACTTTGTTCTCCTTTCCTTTCTTATACTCAATGGTATAATCGAATTCTAATAACCTCAGCATCAACTTGTGTTGAATACCCTCAGCAACCTTTTATTCGGTCATGAACTTCAAACTTCTCTGATCGGTCCTGATAATCAACTGAGTTCCCAAAAAATAGTGCCTCCACTTCTTCAAAGATTCAATGATTGCCAGTGCCTCCCGATCATAGGTTGACATAGATGCAGCTCTAACACCAAGAGTTTTGCTGAAGTAAGCAAGAGGACTTCCCTTTTGCATTAAGACTCCACCGATTCCAATCCCACTAGCGTCGGTTTCTAGAGTGAAAGCTTCAGAAAAATCTAGGAGTGCCAAGACAGGCGTGGTGGACAGAGCAAGTTTTAATTTCTCAAAAGCTTCATCTTGAGGGCTCTTCCAATCAAAACCCCCTTTCACCAACATATCATATAATGGTCTGCATATGACTCCATAATTCTTGATAAACCTTCTATAATACCCAGTCATGCCTAAAAACCTTTGCAATTTGGTTATGTCCCTTGGTATTGGCCATTCTGCAATAGCACTGATTTTGTCTGGATCTGTAGCTACCCCATCTCCTGATATGACATGGCCCAAATAAATTACTTGGGAAACTGCAAATACACATTTGGTGAGATTAGCCACAAGCTTATGCTGCCTCAACAGATCCAATACAATGTTTAAGTGGTATCCATGTTCCTCATCACCCCTGCTGTAGATAAGTATATCGTCGAATAATACTAAAATAAACTTCCTCAGATAAGGGGCAAAAATGATGTTCATTAAGCATTGGAATGTAGCTGGGGCATTAGTAAGCCCAAAGGGCATTACTAGGTATTCATAATGGCCTAGAAAGGTATTGAAAGCAGTTTTACAAATGTCCTCTTTGTTCATCCTTATTTGGTGATAACCAGACCTTAAATCCAGCTTGCTGAAAGTATTAGCCCCAAAGAGCTCATCTAGTAAGTCTTCAATCACTGGAATCGGGTATTTGTTTTTGATAGTTTGAGAATTCAATTTCCGGTAGTCAATACAAAGTCTCCATGAACCATCCTTCTTCTTAACAAGAATCGCTGGGGAAGCATAAGGACTTGTACTCGGTCTGATGATTGATGATTCCAACAGATTTCTGATTTGCTGCTCCATTTCGTTCTTTTGTCGATGTGGGACTCGATATGGTCTGATATTGGGGGGGTACAACTCCAGCTTTAATAGGGATAGTATGGTCACATCCTCTCTCTGGAGGTAAACCTTGTGGTTCCTTAAAAACGTCCATGTAATTTTGTATCAGTTTCTGGTACTGTAAGTTCATAGTGTTGATATTTTCTTCTCTTTTCAGAACTTGCAGCTCAATTACAAACCCAATCATTTCATTTCCTGTCAGTTTGCCTAGCTCCTTGGAGCTCAGTAACTTCACTGATGGGGGCTCGGATTGATCATCCAATACAGTTGCCATTTTACCTTCTTTCATAATAGTCACTCTCCTATTCTTCAAATCCATACTGATGGGACTGTGCTGATACATCCAGTCACAGCCTAATACCACATCATAACTCCTTAGTTTGAGGATTTTGAATGAATTGATAAAACCCTGACCATTGACGCTATATTCCATTTCTGGAATATGTGACCTGGTCAAAATAGTTCCTCCCCCAGCCACTGTTACCTTAGTTAAATTGTTGCACACAATTTTGCAAGTGGTTCTAGAAGCAAACCTCAAGTCCATGAAGGTGTGAGTACTACCACTGTCCAACAGTGCTATCCCTCTTTTCCCCCTATCTTAATCTCCACTGTATAGGTAGTGATTCTGGAGTCCCCTTGAACCGCCTGAGCTGAAACTTGCATATGCATCAGCCGCTCCTCCAATTCATTGTCTTCCACAAGGCACTCGTTGGTTTCTGGCAGTTCACCCTTGTTTTCTTCATTGACTGGAACAGTTTCTCCAGTATCTGATACCATCAGGTTCACATTCTGAGATTGTTTACATTTGTGACCCATGAACTATTTGTCACCACAGTACCTGCAGATTCCTGGGATAAATGGAGTACTGGGTTTGTTTCCCAATTCCTTCTTCTGGAAGTTGTGAACTGGCTGAGTTTTGTCCTTAGTTGGATTTACAGCATATCCACTCTTTTGAGAGTTCATGGCTGAAGTGGTCAAGCCTCTCCTGGCTACAGCTCCTGCCCCCTTCTCCATGTCTTTGGCCATCCAATAAGCTTCACACAGTATTTGAGGTTTCAAGGGTTTTAAGTAATGCTTAATGTCAGGCCTTAATCCATTGATGAAACATTTGACAAAGAAAGATTCATTCTGCCAAGGGTTTTCGTTTTTATAATTAGTCATCAATTCTTCAAACTTATCAATATAATCTGAGATACTGAGGTTATACTGTTTCACTGAATGGAAATTTTCCAAAGCCTCATAACCACTGTACTGAGCAAACCTGTCACATACCATTTTGCATAATATTTGCCATGGTGGAGGATTCCATAACAGTCCTGAGCTTCGAATCCAGTTATCAACTCTGCCACCCATATACATCTGAGCTAGATCAAACTTGGCTTCATCTGGAATATTTGCCATTGCAAAATACGTTTCAATCTGCCTAATCCATTCTAAAGGTTGATTACCTTAAAATATGGGGAATTCTATATTTGGCCCTCTAGCAATGGACTTGTAAAAGTTGTTTGCTCTTTCATTACCCGTATCAGAATTCCAGGGTCTCCCAAAACCATGTTCTCCTGCCTGATTTCGGTTGTTCAGAGTAGGCGAAGCCGAAGTAGCAAATGGAGAAACATTTTGTCCCCACGGTACCGGTGCCGCAGAATGCCCCGAAAGAGATTGATACTGATTTACCTCCTGGTTGCCATTGATATTTACTCCTTGAGTGCTACTTACATACGCCGGTTTCATAGCCCTGATTCTTCCCATCATGTCCAAATCCACCTCCTGAACCTTGGATGGATCTGCGGGTAGTTTCGCCGCCCCTATGCTTCTATGATCGACAATAAATTTATGGACTCGTGATGGCTAAGACGAACTCAAAATTGAGTACTACGGACTTGGATGGACGAACGAAGCAACGACGCAAAGCGAAAAAACCTAAGGATAACTAGCGTAAAACGGCGTACTCTTAACAACGGAAGAAGTCGCAAGAAGTGGAGTCGAAGAAGCTATTGCAAGCCAATGTTAACATATAGCTTCGCTTGATCGAGCCGGGAAAGCCGGGAAGCGGAGAACAGACCAAGCCGAAGTCGCCTCGGCTTCCGGTGATGTATCATCATTCCTCACCTGATAAGCACCAACTCCATTGTTGTGTTCATTCACTTGATGGGGTGATGCGGCGAGTCCCTGGAGGAATGACTCCAATCTATTCATCTGAGATTGCATACTCGTGACTTGCAAGTGTAGATCACCCAAACTTTGCTGCAGTGAATCCACTTTACTCTTGGCTTCCATTGCTTCTTGCCTCACAAGGATTAACTCAGATGTCTCACTATCCGATCTCATCGCCGTTTTGGTCATTATCTCCCTTACCTAGAACGAAGTTCAAACCTTCACCTTGAGATCTAATTGAACTCGGGATTTTACGGTGACTAAGGTACACCAACCAAGCCACTTTCAGATCGGATCTCCGCCAAGGATCAAGATGAGCTCTGATACCAATTTGTCATATCCCAATTTCAAATATGGAGATGAACGCTGGAAGAAGGGGAAAGTAGTCTACTGGAACCTGACTAAAGTTAACTAACAGGATTTGATTTGTTGGAGATGCCCTTTCCATTACCAACACCGGCTTAAATAGTCTTACAGACTGTAAAAGTAAGAGGTTTACAGCAGGTTTGCTGAGTTAAACGACGCCAAAAATTACAGTCCCCGTAATTGACAACTGAATGACATGAATAGTAAATACAAGACAAAGTATTTGAGTCCGTTGATGAGTGTTTGAAGAGGTATCTTCAAATCTCAGCCACTCCTTCTTCATAACTCAACATGACTTCATCTTCTACCTCCCGATGCTGGACTGCTGCTCTGGACTGCTTTCTTACCGAAGCTTGAGAGTTCCTGACAGCTCGGCGCCTCGTGGAGGGCTCCGCGAGCGTCCATCCCATGGTGCTACAAGGACCGGGGTCGGAGGAGGTGGGAGGCGGCCTAACCAAGGGCGGCGGCGGTGGCTGGTTGTAGGCGACCGGGAGGGAGGGAGAACATGTGTGAATCGGCGCCTCCTCGAGGGATCCGTGGGCGTGAATTCCATCTCGCTGCAATGGCCGGGATCGGGGGAACGTGGATGGGCAACAACCGGCTGGCCACCGATACAATCTCGCGCAAAGCGTCTATGCGCGTGAACGGCACGGGCAACGCGCATAGCGTATATGGCGTCGACGGCCCAAACGGGAGCGACGTGTCGCGCGCCAATTTGAGGACTAAGGTCTTATTTGGTACCGTTTTTACTCCCAGTTTCTCAATCAATTTTCGTGGAGCTGTACCAAACACTCTGATTCCTAAAACCACTAGATTATGCTTCTCGCGAGGAGCTGTCTCGAAAATGAACTAGCAACGAGAAGCAGCCTCTCAGCAAATTCTCGTGAGAATCCTACCTTCAGAAACAAAAATACCATTTTAAGTTAGTTTTTACCCACAAATACCACTGATTTACACAAATACAATTGAAGTATTACACCTAGGGTGACATGGTCTATTTGCCTCTAATCCTCCCTTATATGGTTTTTGGAGCCAACCTACTAGCCAAACGTTTCAACAGACAGCTCCAGATTATCAGAGAAGTGGATTCTCAAAGAATCAGGAGCATAATATGAAAAATGAGAATCTAGAGTTGTACCAAACGGGGCCTAAACGTACGATTCACTCAGGTCACCATTTCCATCCGTCTTAGATCAGGGAGATATTTCATGGAGCGTTTTGAGACATTTTTTGGGCTACATTTAGGACGACAATTTCAGTAAAACCCACAAACAAAAGCCTATGTGTTCTGCCTTTAGCTAGCACGAGGAATCATCCATGACAGTTACCCACACAACCACCTAAACAGCATGGAGCAAGCTTTGATTAAACAAGCGGAAAATACGTGTTTGAGAGAGTGAAATATTTAGGGTAATTGCACACAGTGTGTGGACCAGGAACCGGAGATTCTAACAGGAACCGAAGAGTCTAACATTCCTCACAGTTGGAGCGTCGATGGAACGGACGTTCAAACTGGACCGAACTCGCTGAAGACAGAAGTAGGTAACCCTTTGGTGAAGATTTCAGCGTACTGAGATGTCGTCGGAACGTGAAGAACGCGGACATCACCAAGACCAACTCGTTCCCAGACGAAGTGAAGGTCAATCTCAACATGTTTAGTGCGCTGATGTTGCACCGGATTTGTTAAGAGATAGACCGCGCTGACATTGTCACAGTAGACGAGGGTAGCTCGGCGTGGAGTGTTGTGAAGCTCCTGAAGAAATTAGCACAGCCAGCACGCCTCAGCAACAGCATTGGCCACAGCCCGATACTCAGCCTCTGCACTTGAACAAGAGACAGTGTGTTGCCACTTCGAGGACCAGGAGACAAGATTGTCACCCAGGAATATAGCGTGGCCTGAAGTGGACTTGCGCGTGTCGAGACAACCAGCCCAGTCGGCGTCGGAGTAGACAACCAGATTTGTAAAGGTGGCTCGGTGAAGAAGAAGACCGTGGTCTATGGTGCCGCGAAGATACCGAAGAATGCGCTTCACAGCGGCGAGGTGCGGCTCGCAAGGATCATGCATATGGAGGCAAACTTGTTGTACAGCGTAGGAAATATCCGGATGAGTGAAAGTGAGGTACTGCAAAGCACATGCAAGACTTCGGTAGAACGTTGAATCAGCCACAGAAGTGCTAGCAGCAAAGGAGACCTTGGAGTGAGTATCAACGGGGGTGATGCAAGGCTTGCAAGCGGTCATGCCGGCGCGGTCTAGGATGTCTAGAGTGTACTGCCGCTAAGAAAGGAACATGCTGCCATCACGACGACTGACAGAAACACCCAAAAAATGATGAAGTAGACAGAGATCCTTCGTAGGAAAAGCCTACTAGAGGGAGGCAACCACTTGGCGGAGCACACGGTCTGAAGAAGCAGTCAACACAATATTGTCCACATAGAGCAGCAGGTAGACAGTGTCACCGCCTCGATGTGACATAAAGAGGGAGGTGTCGGATTTTGCCTCCAGGAAACCGAGTGACAGCAAGAAAGCCGCAAAACAGCTGTACTAGACCCGGGGCGCCTGTTTGAGACCGTAGAGAGACTTGTTGAGGTGGAAAATGTAATCTGGGCGAGATGAATCCACAATCTAGCCGGCTGCGAACAGAAGACAGTTTTCGAGAGTGTGTCATCAAAAAATGCATTCTTAACATACAGCTGGTGGATAGGCCAATCCCGAGATAGGGCCGAGAGAGAATTGTGTGAATAGTGGCCGACTTGACGACTGGACTGAAAGTCTCATCAAAATCAACATTAGGACGCTGTGTGAAATCACGAAGAACCCATCGAGCCTTATAGCAGGCAAGAGTACCATCCGAATTGAGCCTATGCTGAAAAATCCACTTCTTAGTAACCACATTGGCATTGGATGGTTGTGGAACAAGATCTCATGTGTTGTTGGCCTGAAGAGCAGCGATTCTTCCTTCATGGCGCCACGCCAATTAGGGTCGGCGAGAGTAGCCCAGTATGTGGTCGGAACAGGAGACAGAGTGGCGGCATGAAGGTTTATGCGGGTGAGCGGCTGTCGAAAACCGTGCTTGCCACGAGTCACCATGGCATGGGAGTTGTCGACCGGCTGGAGAGGCACAACACCTGGGGGAAGCTGCGGGAGAACGACCCCGCTGGGAGTTGGCGGGTCAACTTGTAGACCGACATGAGTACCGTGTGTTTCGACTACCACAGGAGGAGCCACTGTTGGAGCACTGGGTGCTACCACAGCCGTGGGCTACGAGGAACGCTGTCGGCTGGCGTTACGTGCGCGCTGGGAATGCGCACAACATCTGGTGTTGCAGGCGCACTGGGGTCGTGCACATCTGACGCGGGAGAGGCAGCACCATCGGGCGCCACAGTCGGTAGGAGCATGGGCGGGCGCGCCACACTAGGAGGGGCACCAGGACCTACGAGATGCTGAGGCCCAATGGGCTTCGGCGTATGATCAAGCTCTAACAAAAAATCGAGGTCAGTGGGAGATGGCAGAGCGACGAGCTCGGCAAAGGGAAAGGAGGACTCGTCAAACGTAACATGACGGGAGATGATGACTCGATTTAGTGAGAGATCGAGCATCGATATCCCTTTTGTTCGGACGGGTAGCCGAGAAACACACACATGGTGGAGCGAGGAGAAAGCTTGTGAGAAGCGATGACAGAAAGGTACGAGTAACACTTGCAGCCAAAAATGCAAATGTGAGAGTAGGAGGGGGAAACACCAAAGAGCGCAAAAAAAGTGTGAAAAAAATTGAGAGTTTTGGTGGGTTGGCGATTGAGAAGGTAGGTAACGGCGTGAAGAGCCTCAACCCAGTAAGAGGAAGGGAGGCTGGCCTAAAACATAAGAGACCGAATAATGTTATTAGTGGAACGAATAATACGTTCGGCCTTGCCATTTTGCCGAGAGGTGTATGGACATGACATGCGAAGTGTAACGCCATGGGTAAGGAAAAAAGTTTGAGCGGTGGAGTTGTCAAACTCACGGCCATTATCACACTAATACTTTTGATCTTAGTGCTGAACTGAGTAACAACGTAAGAAAAAAAGTGAGAGATAGTGGTAAAAGTATCATATTTCAGACGCAAAGGAAACATCCAAAGATAATGCGAGCAATCATCAAGAATAACCAAGTGGTATTTGTAACTGGACACACTGCCAACAGGAAAGGTCCAAAGCTCACAATGAACTAAATAAAAATTCTTGAGAGTATGAGACTGTGAAGTAGCAAAAGGTAGACGCATATGGCGGCCAAGTTGACACGCATGACAGATAGTGTCGACATGTCCATTATCACAAGCAATGGCGGACGCACTAGCAATGCGAGACAGAGACTCAGGGCCAAGGTGCCCGAGACGACGATGCCAAAGGGAGGCGGAGGCGCCGGCGACAAGTGCGTACGAAGGGGAGGCAGACATCGCCATACGCAAGGGGTAGAGAGGTCCGATGCTTTTGCACCTGGTGATCACGTTACTGGAACGAAGATTCTTGGCAGAAAAACCAAGAGGGTCAAACTCAACGGAGCAGTTGTTGTTAATAATGAATTTGTGGATTTCATGGGGATATGTTCCAGATCTTAGGATGATGTGACAATTGGCAATGGCGTTTACGGTTTGTCGTTTCACGTGTTTTCGACAAAGTTACAGGCTTACTGGACAGGGGCGGTCCGACCGGTCCTTGCACGGCGGTCCGACCGGTCCCATATCGGTCGGACCGGCCATGTGGGGCGGTTGGACCGGCGATGACCAAAGTGGCCAAAACAAGCTGGGCCAAAAATAGGTGTTGTAGGCAAGTGAGGGGATCCCAATGCACTTGGTCTCATGATTTTTGGAGTCTCCAAGAAAAGTTCTATTGGTTTAAAGTTTCGAAGGTTTGGATTTTCGGGGTTGAATTTCGGCTAAGTCCCAAAGGCGGTCCGACCGCTCATTGTGGAGCGGTCCGACCGCCAAGCCAAGGTCCGACCGGCCACCTGAGCGGTCGGACGGTTTTACTTGAACGTCACCAACTTCGTGGCGATGTTGTTTTGTTAGGTCAAAGTCATTGGTTTCATGGCATATGATTTGCATGATGCATGTTTTGACTAACATGGGTCAAGTTGTGAAGAACTTGTTCCCGAATTCGTGTTTGCTTGTCTGCGGTTGTGCAGGTTGCTTGGTGGTCAACGACGGTCAACGGCGAGGAGAATCGGGACTAGACTTGAAGAGTTGAGGTCCAGAACGATCGACGATGTCAGGTGAGGTCAACGACTCAAGCGTGACACAAGATGGACAAGGATGACCTATTGGCAAATCCATGGTGCATGGTGAAGCGGTTTAGGTCAAAAGGTTAAAGACGGCGCTGCGAAGCGTGCGTGTGTGACCCGCTTGTTAGTGGGCCTTAACGGAGCCCAATTGAGTCAAACCCTAGGAGTTCTAGGCCTCCACTATAAATAGGAGGAGGTGGTGGTGCACCCTCACCTCGCTATTTTTCACCTCTTTGTTGCTTGCAAAACCCTAATTGGCTTAGGGGAGTTGAGGTGGAGGCTAGGGCTTTTCATGGTTTGAGGAGAATTTCGTGATCCTTGATTGTCCACTGATCCATGATGGTGTGGATGTAATCCAGCATCAATCACGAAATCAATCTATGCAAGGTTTGCTTGAGATAAGTCTCTTTTCGTTCTTGCTTTCAATTTCGTGTTTTTAGGGCTTTCTTTGATCCGCGAGTTTGTGATTGATTCTTTCACGTGGATTAGTTTGCTGTGATGTGTGGGAACCCATCTAGGATCAATTTGATCATCAATCACCCACGAGCAAGCGATTGGATCTAGTTTTCACTTTTGCCCGGTTTGCACCCTTCTTCAATCAGATCATAAAAGATCTTTGTTCGTCCAAGAATTATCATAATTGTTGATTGGAATAGGTCCTTAATATCATAGAGAAGGTGTGTGCAAAGTTTCGTGAAGTTTGGAGTTAAGAATCAAAAGTTAGACCTAATTGCAACTTCGTCATCGGTGATTTTCGTTTCGAGCTCACGGTCGGATCGCCCCACACCGAGGTCGACCGATTTTGGTGCCGGTCCGACCGCCCCACACAGAGAGGTCGACCGATTTGGTACCGGTCGACCGCCAAGATAATGTGATCCGACCGATCTCTGTTAGTTTTGATTCTTCTTGATTTTATCACATTGCTTAGGGTTTTAATTGGATTCAATACTAGTCTTCCATTGATCGATATATTGATCTTCATAGCTTCATCATAGCTATTGGAGTGAAATTGTGTTGAATTCATATTTTGTGAAAAAAGTGAGCGTGCTCATATTCACCCCCCCTCTAGTCGCCTTTTCGGTCCAACAAGTGGTATCAGAGCCCGGTTAGTTCAATCTTGATCTTAACCGGTCACTGAACTTTGGCGATGGATAGATTCTCTACAAAACCGCATATGTTCAATGGACAAGACTATGCCTATTGGAAGAATCGTATGCGAGTATTCCTTGAGAGCGAGGGACAAGCTATGTGGGACGTTGTTCGATCCCCGCTCATTATTCCTGAGGTTGAAACTCCTGCTTCTGTGGTTCTTTTGGGTAACAACAACAAGGCCAAGAATCTTTTATATGGTGCGCTTGGTAGACAAGAATATGATAGGATTTGCAATTTTGCGACTGCGCACGAGATTTGGAACACTCTCGAAACATATCATGAGGGTTCGTCCCAAATTAAGAAAGTGCGCCAAACAATCTATAAGCGTGATTATAACAAATTTGAGATGCGTCCTGGAGAGAGCATCGATGACATTTTCAGTCGTTTCAATAAAGTGATTAATCAAATGAAAGCTGTTGATATTGAATATTCTCAATCTGAAAATGCCACCCACCTCTTGGCTGCAATCAACACCAAGGAGTGGGAGATGAAAGCTACTGCTATAGAAGAGAATGTTGATCTTTCAAGTCTTACTTTAGAATTGCTTTATAGTAAACTCAAGACTCATGAAATTAAAAGAGTTGATCATCCAAATAAAGATAATTTAGCTTTGGTAGCGCATCCTCTCAAAAGGCTTTTGATGACTCTTTTGAATCTTCTTCTGGATTTTCATTTGCTTGTTTATCTACAATTCATGAAGAGGAGCTTGAGAATATCCCTGAGGTTGAGTTAGCCCTTTTAGCTAAAAAATTCACAAGGGCTTACAACAATGTGAGAAATAAAAAGAGAGGTGGTCCTGTTACTTGCTATGAGTGTGGAGAGCTTTACCACATCCGCCAATTGCCCCAAGCTAAAAGGTAAGGGTAAGCATGGGAGGAGAAGACGACTTGGAAGAAGCCTCATGAGAACAACTCGAGTATGATCTTTGTCAAGCTCATAAAGGCCGCTCACCGGTCCTTGCCGCTTTTGGAGAGAAATGTGTTAGTGATGTGGACTCAGGAGCGAAGAGGAAAAGAAAGGGAAGGCCAAAGACTTCACCGGTATGTGCTTCATGGTCGACAAGCGACATTGATGATGATAAGGTATCCTCTCTTATGATGAGCTTTCTGCTAAATATGATTCTATAGTTGAGCAAGTGCTTAGTCAAGATGAAGCGCTAGAATTTGTCATGACTAAAAATAAGAAACTAGAGTCAAAAATTGGTAAACTGAAACTAGAACTTACAAATGTTAAGACTCTTGAACCCGATGAATGTTTATCCTGTCATGCTATGCATTCAGAAATTACCAATTTACAATCTGCTCATAATATTGCTTTACAACAACTTGAAAATGATAGAACCGAGCTAATTGAAATTAAATCTGCTCCTTGTGAAAAATGCTTAGAGTCTAGCAAGTTGATTGCTTCTGATGTGATTGATTCTAGCCCTTGCACTTCATGCTTAGAAAAGAACGTGAAATCAAAGATATCTTAGAAGTCGCTAGAGTCAAATATGCTAAGCTTAAGGACAATATTGAAAATACTACTTGTGCTTCATGTTCCGCTCTTAAGCTTAAAATTGATTTGTATAAGGAGAAATCTATGGATAAAACTTGTGATGCTTGTGTTAACTTGAGAAAAGAAAATGCTTACCTTCATGATACATTAGAGAAATTTTCTAAAGGTAAGAAACAATTAAACATGATTCTTGACAAGTCTAAAACTCCTTATAAGAAGCAAGGTTTAGGATTCAATTCTTTTCAAGACAATTCAAACCCAAAAATCATGCAAGTCTTGGAAAAAGGTTTAATTGAATTCAAAACCCAACCTACAAAAACATCTTTTAAATCTGCAGGTTTTGCTCAACCTTGTATTAATTCAAATGGTGCTTCTTCTAGTGGTACCAAGTACCATTGCACTTATTGCAAGAAAGGTGGGCATTTGATTGAATTTCTGTTGGCGAGGTTGAAAAATGATAGAAACAATCTTGATAGAATTTCATTCAGCAACCTAGAGCTTTTATGAGACATGGTAACACCGAAAGGAATAAACCGGATTAGGATTTTTCTCACATGCTAATCATTATGTTTCTACATATTCTAATTCTCATGTTCTTCAGTCGCGGTCGGATCATTGGTGGTCACCGGCCCGACCGATTGGTCACGGTCGACCGCCAAAGACAACGCCGGCCGAATACCGACGCTTTAATTCCCATGTTAACTTAAACATTGCTCATAATGAATTTTAGATGAAATCAAGGATAACATACGCTTTGCATACTACTCGCAGACGTGTGTCTCAAGATCGGGTTCCCAAGTCTTGTTTAACTAACCTTGATGTCGAGACACATCGCTCTTCCGTGCCTTGATTTTTCGTGATTGCCGCGAAAGAGGAAGGGCACGTGCTTTGTCGACTCGATCGTTCACGCCATATTGCCGAGACTCAAGATGGTTCACCTCCTTCACGCGGTCGACGGGTCTCAAGCATCTCCGAGAACTTCCCATCGCCAGCCGTTAAGCTCTTATTCAGTACTTACACTCTACTCTCTTTGTATGGCATTTGATATTCTGTTCTTTATCCTTGTCCATTCGGGGTCTTTCTTATCCTGATTATGCGGGCTGTCGGCTAGATAGGAAGAGTACCTCAGGCGCTTGTCACCTACTAGGCACTTCTTTTGTCTTTTGTTTTTATCCTCACCAAATCTTTAGACCCAACTAGGTTTGCCACCTTGAGAAGCGAGTTAGGAGTAATTTATCTCTATGAGTTGGTTTGAGGGGGAGTTTGATCTTTTCTGATCTTTCCTTGTTCTTTTGATCTTTTATTGTTCTTTTTCTGAACTTAGTGATCTTTTTGAACTTTTTAAGTTTTTATGCTTTTTAATTGCATCTCAGTGTGTCATATTGCATTCATATGAAAACTCCAACAAGTGGTATGAAAAATCCAACAAGATGCATTGTAATATAAGATTTTCTGCTTATTTTTAAAAATTGATGAAGCTTGCCTATTACCCTTTAGAGCTTTTGTATTTCAATTCTTGCTCAATGTCATGTCTAGTTCTTTGACTTGCTAGAATTATCATGCTTTTACATGTGTAGCTAAGTCTTTGCTATATGAGCTAGAACCTTTTAAACAACTCGAACTAAGAAATTGCAATTTGTGGATGTTTTAGCGAGTTGCGCAATTAGTGCTCCTCTTGTGACATTGGCCCTGTCAGAATTGTTTTGTTAGCTCTTTGATCTAAAATTGACCATTACTTGAGCTTTTGTGTTCTTGATATTCTAAAACTGCTCATGTGAAAAATGAAAATCAAGATTGTCTTATGCTTAAATTGTGCCAAACTATTCTTACGAGACTGCTTGTCAAATGACATGAACTTGGAGATAGTTTGATGAACCAGACGATCTCATGGGACTGCTTGTCAGAAATGACATGAACCTCAAGATTTGTCGCCCCGGTAGAAGCTTAGAAAGAGTTTGTGGATGGCTCCTAGTCCAGGATCTTCTTTACTAAGATATACCTTTAATCAACTTTTGGTCGAAGCTTAGGATGAGTTTGTGGATGGCTCCTAGTCCAGGATCTTGTCACTAAGTTAGATCATTAGTCAACTTCAATATTCAATGCAAATGAGAAAAATGTTGACAAATGGGCGTTTACAAAATATTGAGCAAAATGATTCAATACGGGACTTGATTGACTCTTAATGTGGTCTTTGTTAGATTTTTGATCTCACTTTGACATTTTGACATGGCCAATTTCATTTTAGGATCCCTGTTGATGAACTTGCTGAATTTGAAGCGTTGCTTAAATTGATCAAATCTACTGCTTTACTTTTGAGCCTTTGTGCTTAGCTTTGATATATATGTCTTACCATGATCTTGCTAGCGCTGTCAGGCTTGATATGCTGTTTGTGCAATATTAGAGATACTAGCTTGTTCTTTTGGGTAATCTCCAAAGCTTCTTGTAATCAAAAATTTGAAAATACAAAAATTGAAGCCACTCCATTGCACTTCATGCATATTCCTCTTTATGCTTCTTTTGTTTCTGCTTCTTTCTTTATTCTATATTTGTTATCTCTGGATGAGAGGAAGGCGTGATTCCTTGATGAATCCATTGTCAAAGTGGGAGAAGATGTGTTAAATGAGAAGAGAAGATGTGTTAATGAGAATATATTTCTTTGTTGGGGGAGAAGTTTGTACAAAGGGGAGAAACTGAAAATTTGAAAATTGAGGATCATAGTGAGGGGGAGTTCTTGAGTTGCATTCTTATTGTCTTATTGAATATTCTGAACTTGAATTGCATTCTTTTATCCTCACAATGATCATAGGTCAATTGAACAATTGTTCTTTCATATGGACCTCATGTGAGAATTTTGACCCTTTTCTGGAAATCAAAGTTTTTATGCTTTCTTTTGCCTTGTCTCACATGCCTATACTATTCTGATGCCAGCTTGGTCATTTTCATTGCTTTTTCTTGCTTATGGACCAAGTTGTGCCTTTGTGTAAAACCGAGAGTAAACTCGCTTTCAAACCTCTTACTTACATTTTCTGGATAATTGCCAATGTGTTCATCAAGGGGGAGATTATGGATTTCATGGGGATATGTTCCAGATCTTAGGGTGATGTGACAATTGGCAATGGCGTTTACGGTTTGTCATTTCACGTGTTTTCGACAAAGTTACAAAGCTTCTTCTTGGACGAGGCGGTCCGACCGGTCCTTGCACTGCGTCCGATCGGTCCCATATCGGTCGGACCGGCCATGTGGGGCGATCGGACCGCGATGACCAAAGTGGCCAAAACAAAGTGGGCCAAAATAGGTGTTATAGGCAAGTGAGGGATCCCAATGCACTTGGTCTCATGATTTTGGAGTCTCCAAGTAAAAGTTCTATTGGTTTAAAGTTTCGAAGGTTTGGATTTTCGGGTTGAATTTCGGCTAAGTCCCAAGGCGGTCCGACCGCTCACGAGAGCGGTCCGACCGCCAAGGGGCGATCCGACCGCTCACTGGAGCGGTCGGACGGTTTTACTTGAACGTCCACCAACTTCGTGGCGATGTTGTTTTGTTAGGTCAAAGTCATTGGTTTCATGGCATATGATTTGCATGATGCATGTTTTGACTAACATGGGTCAAGTTGTGAAGAACTTGTTCCCGAATTCGTGTTTGCTTGTCTGTGGTTGTGCAGGTTGCTTGGTGGTCAACGACGGTCAACGGCGAGGAGAATCGGGACTAGACTTGAAGAGTTGAGGTCCAGAACGATCGACGATGCCGGGTGAAGTCAACGACTCAAGCGTGACACAAGATGGACAAGGATGACCTATTGGCAAATCCATGGTGCATGGTGAAGCGGTTTAGGTCAAAAGGTTAAAGACGACGCTTTGCGAAGCGTGTGTGACCCGTTTGTTAGTGGGCCTTAACGGGAGCCCAATTGAGTCAAACCCTAGGAGTTCTAGGCCTCCACTATAAATAGGAGGAGGTGGTGGTGCACCCTCACCTCGCTATTTTTCACCTCTTTTGTTGCTTGCAAAACCCTAATTGGCTTAGGGGGAGTTGAGGTAGAGGCTAGGGCTTTTCATGGTTTGAGGGGAATTTCGTGATCCTTGATTGTCCACTGATCCATGATGGTGTGGATGTAATCCAGCATCAATCACGAAATCAATCTATGCAAGGTTTGCTTGAGATAAGTCTCTTTTCGTTCTTGCTTTCAATTTCGTGTTTTTAGGGCTTTCTTTGATCCGCGAGTTTGTGATTGATTCTTTCACGTGGATTAGTTTGCTGTGATGTGTGGGAACCCATCTAGGATCAATTTGATCATCAATCACCCACGAGCAAGCGATTGGATCTAGTTTTCACTTTTGCGGTTTGCACCCTTCTTCAATCAGATCATAAAAGATCTTTGTTCGTCCAAGAATTATCATAATTGTTGATTGAATAGGTCCTTAATATCATAGAGAAGGTGTGTGCAAAGTTTCGTGAAGTTTGGAGTTGAGAATCAAAAGTTAGACCTAATTGCAACTTCGTCATCGGTGATTTTATCGTTTCGAGCTCACGGCCGGACCGCCCCACACCAGAGGTCAGACCGATTTTGGTGCCGGTCCGACCGTCCCACACCATAGGTCAGACCGATTTGGTACCGGTCGGACGCCAAGATAACAATGGTCGACCGAGCCGATCTCTGTTAGTTTTGATTCTTGCCGATTTTTATCACATTGCTTAGGGTTTTAATTGGATTCAATACTAGTCTTCCATTTGTCTCGATATATTGATCTTCATAGCTTCATCATAACTATTGGAGTGAAATTGTGTTGAATTCATATTTTGTGAAAAAGTGAGCATGCTCCTATTCACCCCCCCTCTAGTCGCCTTTTCGGTCCAACAGAATTGAAGAATAAAAATAAGATTCTTAATAAGGTGCGGAGTGACAAGATCATTAGTAAGATGAAGAGAGCCAAGACTAGTAGAATCAGTGGAGGTGACGGGTAGCAGTGACCCGTCACTGACAACGATAGTGGAATGAGTTAAGGAGTGAGGGGGATGGGAACGAGAGAGGTTACCGACGTCCGACGTCATGTGCGAGGTCGCACCAGAGTCCATGTACTAGTCGGTGGTCGACGGGGAAGTAAGAGTCATGGTGTTGAAAGAGTTTGCCAATGACTGTTGATCCCATGGACCAAGATCGGGAGGCGCAGGATCCGGATCAACCCGAGGAGGCCACGGCGGCGGGTACAAGGGTAGTGTGTAGCCGACCTGGAGTTAGCTGACAGCCAGCGTGTGCGGCAGGGGCGCACCACTGGGGCGCGACTGGGTGGGCGCGCTAGGGGCGCGCGGACCGAGGAGGCGGGGGGCCTAACGTGGATGGAGTTGCTCGGGCCACACCTGGATGGTGCTGGCCCAGGGGTTGTAGAAGGAGGGTGGCCAACCAGAGGTGTTGTCCCTGCAGTGAACACCCGCACCTCCGCCGCTGGTCTTGTGGTTGTTGTCGTAGTTTCCGCGGCGGCGACGACGACTGAAGCTGCCCCCGCCACTGCTGGTGCCACAAGAGGGAGCACCCTGGGGTGCGCCAGTGGAGCGGCTGCCGGACGCGTCGCCACCGCCCCCGGGACCCCCATTGCCGGTAGGGGTCGTGGCGATGAGGGCTATGGAGGGTGCGGAGGGGCACGACAACATCGTGATTTCTTCGAACAGTAGATCGGAGCGTGCCTCGGTGAACAAGGGGAACGACTTTTGCCACTTCAGCAGGGCTGCCATGTATGCGAACTTCGTGTTCAGGCCGTACAGAAGGGACAGAACAAGGGTGTGATCGCGCACCGGTTCGCCCAAGTCGCCAAGGGCGTCGGCTATGCTCTTCAGCTTGCGGCAGTAGTCGGAGATGGAGAGGTTGCCCTAGACGAAGTTGCAAAACTCCACATCCAGGTACAAGGCACGCGTCTCCTAGTTGCCGACGAACTGTTGCTCGAGGCTTACCCATACGAGCTATGTCGTGGAGGTAGGAGTCATCACGATTTTGAGAAGTTCGGCGGAGATGGTGTCGTAGAGCCACGAGAGAACTAGATAATCCATCCGGACCCAATCTGCGACGTCGGGGTGAGCATCGTCGGAAAGGGCGTACTTGCCGAGGGTGACGAGAAAAAGGCCGTGCCATTTGTTGTAACTCGGAGAGCACGAGGTCGAGGACGACAGAGACAAAGACCTTGATGTTGAGGACGTCGAGGACGACAGAGACAAAGACCGGTGTCGTCTTTGCCGGCCATGGCGGCGAGATTAGCGGCTGGGTGCGGTCGCGATCCGCTCTGATACCATGAGAGAGTGCAATATTTAGGGCAATTACACACACTGTGTGGACCAAGAACCGAAGAGTCAGGAACCAAAGAGTCTATATAGGAACCGAAAAATCTAACACTGTTGCATATGTCATACTTGTATCACATGGAATGTAACATGAAATCATGAAGAACCTACAACCATGTTCACAACCAAAAAAGAAAAAAGAAAATGACACCAACAGATGTACCAAAGCCACGCATGCAGCAAACGGGACGGTCCAGGGCGCTGGGCGGCATATCTAATTTGTGACCCACACGTTGTTCTACTAGACTACTAGCTGTAACACTCTATGTGTATATTACAAGGCGACCAGAAACTAGCAGAGCGTACAGAGACTTGTTGTGCACGGTGTACCGAGAGCTCCTTGTTTCCGGCCGGCATTGCGACGGTGGTCTGCTTCAGGCGCTCGCTAGTGGCGCGGCGGCGCTGGCAGGGGCGAGCCCGGGGGCGGGGCGTGCGTCTTCGTGGGGCACTGGTAGCACTTGGCGAAGAGCCCGAACGTGTCGATCTGCTTGATGAAGTTGGACATGCTGGCCCACCCGCCGAGCCCGAACCCGACCACCAGCACCCACGCCACCACGAACGCGTTCACCACGAACATCCCGCTCCAGCTCGGCAGGAAGAACGGCGGCTTCTCCGCCGCATTCTGTTGCAATGCATCCAAAAGTTTACACCACAGAACGGGCAGGATTACGTGGGGGGCCATGACCCGCGCCACAATTTAACACGAACTGGCCGTCTCGGCATATCTCTGCACGGTGTCTATCAATGGTCCGTGCCAATCCAGCTACTGCTCACCACTGTGTCAGTCTAGCACAAAGAGTTTCTTGAATCTTGATGTGGTATGTTATGCCGTGCAATGGCGCTAACTAGCTAGAAACTGGTGATAGCATGATCTTTTCGTACTTGAACGATTGACGTGAGAGTACTAGCTGAAATGATGAGCAGAGCAGGATAGCATGCACGAGTGTATACTGCAGTAGGAGAGGACACTTACCAATCGGGCGGATGCCGAGCGGTACGTGAGCATGTGCGCGAGGGCGGGGATGATGTAGACGGTGAAGCTGACGAGGAGCGCGCCGACGGCGGAGTTGATGGGCCCGAAGAAGGGGAAGATGATGGCGAGGAACCAGATGGGCACGACGATGGGGAGCCGCGCGAGCGCGCGCAGGCAGATGCTCTTGGTGCCGTGCATGCCGATCACCTTCTCCCACACGAAGTAGAGCGGGATGCACGCGAACCCGAACGTGATGAACTGGTGGATCAGCATCAGGATCACCGCCGCGTCGCGCCACCCGGACCTGGGCAGCATCGAGAAGGCGTTCGAGTGCGTCAGCAGCGCGTCGCCGAACGCCCAGTACATGGCCGCCGCCGACGGCAACGTCAGCGTGAACACGTACAGTGTCGCCACCAGGTAGATGTACTTGAACTTCTGCGGCTTCCACATCGCGTGCATGATCTCGCTGCGCACAACGTCAATCAAGCCACATTAAAAAAAGAAAACTTTAAGTAGGTTTGCTCGTGAAACGATCAACATTCAACAGTATTCTACTGACCAACTATCCAATTTAGCAGTGTTGTTCTGTGCTAAGCTATACTGCACGTTTAAACTAGCTGTGCAAGAACAGTTTTGTGAAAGCAACATGTACTTGATTCATTACAAAAAAAAAATCAGAAAAATGATCTGGTACAAAATAAGCAACAATCCATGGCATTAACGTACTAGACGTTCTTTCCGCACATGCGTGCAAATAATATAAGAACTTTACGTTGATTGAATGATAAGCGAGCAGGGAGGGAAAGTAGTGCTTCTCCTAGTCAGCATATTTAGAAAGATTGGGACATGAAGAACCTCCCCCAACTTTCACTACATCATTCAGCTACACATGCGCCTCCGGTCAAGTAAACAGAGGGGGCGACAAATATGGCCAAATGAAGCCATTGCCGATTAAATTAAGCGCCTAACACTCTCAAGTGATGTTATCATAGTACCATCTAATGGCAACCGTCATATCACTAAAAAAGCAATAGATCTACAGCTTTGAATTGCTTCAAGCGAGAAATGGAGATCGAGAAGGGGACTGTCAAACTGACAGATTTGGGTTGAAATTCCCAAAGTTGGCCATTGTTCCTTTCTCTCCACTACCAAAAGGTTGTTACTAAAAGATAAACTTGAATCATGAACAAACGATGGGTTACTGAATTGTCGCAATCCAATATATATCCTGTCACCCCCACACGAGGGCAAGTAGGACGGAATTGGTTTACTTGATGTGAACTCCGCACTAGCTGGATTGAAACCAGTCCACATCATATAACCTCTGGAAAGAACATTTTTACCACTACAAAAAGCAGCCTAATTTTTAAGACAAAGGGCTCGCTAACAACCGGGCGTTTGAACACCGCATTGATGCTAATTATTCCTCGGATGGGTTCTCCTCTCATCATAGCGACGCAATGGTCATCATAGCAGGTAGTCTTAGATTATGCACAGGGAATGAGCAATGGGAATAAAGGCTTGTTCACTAGGAGTATTGAAATGCATAGTCGCTATCGTAGAACCTTGAGTAGGGGAATGTAGGGGCTGATCACCAAGCTTAGTGGCTATGCTCGATATTTTCTGTGTAACCAATGGTTAGAAGCTAACACCGCTGGTTTCCACCAGCCGGAAACCATTTTTTTACTCCTCGGGATCTGCTTGCCCTAATCTAAAAACATGTTTAGCTGCAAGATCTTAATATGCCATTGCCAAGCAGGGGGACCAAAGATGGAATAGAAATTAGAAACCTATCCATGTCCTCCTCAGAACTAGGCAAAAGCTGCAACTGGTGAAAGTGTAGGTGATAACAACGAACACTGGCTCATAGATGTGTCCCCAAAGTTCAGGCTTAGACACTGGACCCACTTGTCGATAACCTTTCACAAAAAAAAAATTACTAAAGATTATGGTTCATGCACTCAGAGTTCTTTCAGTACTCACACAGTGACGGCGTGGCCGCCGAAAGTGTAGAGGATGTTGGTGGCGCCGGTAAAGTACAGCACCAGCTTGTTCGGCCCCGAGTGCGTCACGCCGTCGACCTGCGACGTCGATTTCGGCGAGCCGACGTGCGCGGACAATCATTGTTAGCCCATCAATGTGGCCATGTTGACAAACCAGATCAAGTGGTAATGACGGATTTTTGCTTGGTAATCAATGACTGAAAAGGATGGACGGGGCACGGATTCACCTGGCCGTGAACGACGGCGGCGATGGTGAGGTACCAGGCGGTGTAGGTGGTCATGCCGAGGCCGAGGAAGGACCAGATGCGGTAGTTGTGGAAGGAGGGGACGAACACCGTTGTGGCGCAGCACGCCCCGAATATGTACGTCCATGTCCTCTTGTCCAGCCGGTCGTTGATGTAGTATATGTTACTGCAATGAATTCCATAACACATCTATTTATGAGTTAGTTTATCTCCAACATATAAGATTTGGGCTATTGACAGAGGTAAAGAAGAAAAGATGTTTTTTTGTCTCAAGAATTTGACGGACCTTGCACAGGCGATCAGCTGGATGACGGAGCCTAAGAGCAGGAAGGTGCAGTTGAACACGAGCCCGGCCGCCTTCCAGTACGGGCCCAGGAGCCCATCCAGAACTTCGAACCACTGGTCAACGGCAAAAGGGGAAATAAAAATTGAAGCCTCATTCTATTCCAGTTTGATGCGTGTACTCTAGTAGTACACAGATGTATGCCGATCGCATTGCAGTATTGCTTTAGCGATAAGGAACCGGGCAAAAAGTCCACAGCATGCAAAGCGCCTTTTCGTTGCACAAGCAACGCTACACTACTCACTGCCCGAAATTCCAGAGCATCGTATGGCGCGGCATGATCACGAGGGATCCAATTCCGATACCCCTCACCCGCGAAAAAGGTTTGCAAACGGAGACACAGAAACCGCGTGCAGGAGACCCGGAAACAAACGAAACTGAAGCTGTTGCGAAGATGCACGCAAGAAACTGCAGAGTGCAGAGTGTGCCACTGCCACCGGCTGACCGACCTGGATGACGTGGTTCTTGTAGCTGAAGCCTTCCTTCTCCTTGCGGGTGCGGTACTCGACGTAGAGGACGCTGATGAGGTAGGCGGTCCAGCTTCCCATGAGGCCGTAGAACACCTGCAGCAGCACCCCGGACAGCATCCCCAGCTGCGAGAACGAGTACGGCAGCGTCAGCAGCACCTGCGCCACCTGTGAATCCAGAGAAGAATTAAGAAAAATAATGCGTCGGTTCGGTTTCGTCGTATAAGCGAGGTGCATGCATGGCACGGCGAAGATGTGCCGCGTCGTAGTACCTGGTTGGAGGCGCAGCTGAACCAGGCGTCCCAGACGGATCCGCCGTGCCAGAGCAGGCTCTTCACGCTGAACTTGCCGTGCTGCTGCTGCTGCTCGAGGTCCTCGCCGCCCTCCCACCCGATGCCCATCGCGCGCACCTCCTCCCCGTCCTTGCCGTTGGCGACGTCCGCCACGATGGCCTCCTCCGCCTGCTCGCCCGGCACCATCCTGCACCCCCCGGTCTTCCGGTCTCCAGCCGCGCGCCCTCGTTCTCTCTCTACGCGTCACAACGAAACCAAGAAACCCACAGTCTAACACACACGACGGCTACAGGAAACAGAGGGAACAAATCGGAAGCATAAATAACACCACCACCACCAACCTGTCGCACAGGAGGGGAAGTAAATGGAATAGCTGGGCTGGGCGTTGGAGCGCTGCGGGCAAACTGCGCGACGCGCCGACGGAATTTACTGTGCTGTGGAAAGGCGGCACGTACTTTCTGGCGGGCAGGCAAACGTACGCGCGCGGTGGCTGCGCCTGCGCCGCTCGGGGCCGAAACTGCAGAGCTAACGACAGAGGGCAGCAGTTACTTCGCCGTGCGCTTTACGGGATCTCGCAGCTCTGCCTCGCGGATCTTTTCCCCCTCGCGCCTCCTCCTCTCCTCCCGGCTCTCTTCTCTTACGAGAGTACGAGAGGCCGAGCCGACGTGGGACGGTGGGAGGGAGACTGTGGGGTGGCGTGTGTTTTTTTTTTTGGCGATTTGACGGGAGAATTTGGGTGCGTGAGAGAGGGGATGGTCATGGGAGGGGGGACCACATGCCACTTTTATAACGCTCAGCTCGACGTGTTAAGACTCAGTACCTCTCTGCTTAATGTTTACACACACCCCCTTTGCTTTCCCACTGCTATTTCTTTCATCCTGTTGATTCTCTTTCAGCTGCTTCTCCCTCCACGGTTCTAAATGTTGCCAGTCCATCCTTGTGATTTCTGTTTCAATGGCGATCTTATCCCTCTTTAGCCAATATTGTGAAAAGAATTAGAGAAAATCCAAATAATTAAGATTTTGCGAAGAATTCATAAGGCACCACCTGATAAAAAAGGTTTGGATATCTTCATAACCTCCCTTTCTTTTTCTTTAATGCACTACTAAGTATACAGAGAAGATTTGGGTAACATTATTCAATGTCTTGGCAAGAATAAATTCGTCACATAACATTCTTTCTTTTTAAACCATGTCCTGGCAATAATAAATTCATCACATAGCATTCTTTCTTCTAAAAAGAACAACCAAGCTGACGAAATCCAATGCACTCATATCCAGGTCTTCTCCAAAGTCCAAAGAGGACCTGCTGACGTCCAAACTGTGAAGGTTACCTTCTCCTTGTCAACCAAGGACACAAGCTCCCGAATTCACTTAGAAGATAATTGCAAACACCCAGGGGAGACACCAACAACATCGGGTAGGGAGCCAAAGACCTGGGACTCCTACCAAAACAACACCCGCTCTAGACTCACCCACAGATCACAAGCCTAGAACCGTCTAATTAAGATCGAAGCATAGCACAGAACGGAAGAAACTTGTCTCTTGTGATGACTTTGAGTGAAACCGCTCACCACGGCAGCAGCGCCGCCTCGGTTCACCAACACGAACCCGCACAACGCCATTGAACCGTGCCAACTCCAACACCGCACCACGAACAGCAATACCAACGTGACAAGCCACAACAAGCATGAGGAACCACAACAAAGGTGACCTGCTCTCTCAGCATGACGAAGAAGGATGGTGTCACAGTCCCATTTTTATTAAACTGAATTATTATGCATCTTATGGGTATGTATTTGATTTCTGAAGCATTTGCACAAATTATTGCATTTATAAATTTTCAAATCAGAGCTAAACATATAACTCCAATCGAAGCTCCAAATAAAAACAACAATAAATACTTATGAAATTCTCTGAAAATAATTTATTTAAACCTTAAAATATTTATTATGAATAAACATGAATTTTATCCGATTTTTAGAACTCAAATCAACCTTGATAAAATGCAAATCCCAATTCTAAAAGCCATGCAGTAAATGATTTAAAAACAAGTAATTAAAACATGAACAATGATGTTAGACAATTTTTATGTGTACTAGGTCATCCCAGGAATATCTATAAATTTTTTAGATTTTTTTAAATTTATTAACTATGTTATCTCACCCATTCAAATCTGTTGTTTTTTTCGGTCAAAACAAATTCAAAAAATCAAACCGACCGAATCAGACCCAACTGCGACCGGACCCGACCCAACCGGTTGAACTTCTCACCCGCGCCTCTTTCCTCACTGCCGCTGACTGGCGGACCCCATTCGCCAGGGTCATCTTCTCCGAAGCGGCGCCATGCCACGCAGGTGCTCGGCCGAGACGCTCGCATGGACGCCACCTCGCCCTTGCCGCCCCCGTGTCCTGGCCTCACCCTCATCCCTCCTCCGACCTTCCCTCTCCATCCTCCCTCACTCTCCTGCCATCCTCTTTTCTCTAAACTCAACCCGAATTCCAGAGCCGAATGCCATGGCCTCGTCGAACCGCTCGTCGTCGTCCCGGGACGATCACAATACATCAGTAAAATTTCAAAGGTCTACAACAATTAACTGCGTACGTTTGCTAACAATTAATCTGATTACGCTAGTATCTTCTTTTTTCAGAGTTCTGATCGTGTTCAAGATGGCAGTAATCATCATTCCTTTGAAGGGTTCGAGAAATGGTAGTTCCGACAACAAAAAAATGATGAAAGTGAGCTCATGCTTTGTTAAAGCTCATATTTCTAAAGCCTTCTAAAGATTTTGGAAACAATTGATGAATCTGCTTTTGGATAATGCAAACTTTTGTCCATGGGATTAGGCTAGGAGGAGCTTTTTATATCCTCTTTTGTACTGAGATGGATGTCAAACATTCAGTTTGAGGGGAAATTGGACCTCAACTATTTTTCTCATAACAATCTGTAATTTTGCACATGATTCATTTCGTTCTTAATTGTCTATCAAAGGGAGAAGAATTACAAGTGCAGTGACAGTCTCTTGAGGTTCTAGACAGCAGAAAAGGAGGGAGCAGGAGGCCAACTGATCCTAGACATTGGTTCCTTGTTGGATGGCCAGATCAACTACTACTGCTAAAGTTGATCTGCGTTCCACACAACCATATGTCCGGAGTTCCTTGACCCTTCCCTCGTCATGTTGTCCTCATCGACGGATGTAACAAGTGCTGCGAATGACACAAGATCTTCACAAATATAAATTGTAACTCTGCATATCATATGCATGGCGTACTAATCTAGGAACAATTCATAATAATTTGCACAAAGTAGTTTCGAAATTGACTGGTTTTCTCCTCAACTCGTGTAAGTGCATCAAAATACTAGTTTAGATCTCGAGTTTTACCGAAACCAGATTTTGCTAAACACGTTTAAGCACCTAATAACCTAAAACCATGTTTGGGAGGAGAGGATAAAACCAACATAAAAAAAAATTGGTTTTTGCTAAAACTTAAAATACTAGTTTTGTGGAAAACGACTCCATCATGTTTTTCAGAAAACGATTTTCGTGTATCCACGTTCCTAACAACTCAACGGCGTACATCTTTTTTCCATCCGCGTGCACGATGCTGCATGTCGTGTGAAATATGTTGTGTCATGTCACTGTGGTGACCAATGAACGAGAGTTTCAAAGGCATATACGAGATGTTTTACTTGGTGATAAACAAACAAGAGGTCAAACACACGTACATGAGACACTGAACGAGCTGCCGACCGGTGAGCTAGTTCATGCATACATTGCATGAAGAACTTGTTACCCCACCTTCCCAGGATGATGGTATGATTATGATCTCAACCAAACGTTGTTTTAGTTAAAACTCGTTTTTCTTAATTCCGTCCAAACAAAGTAATCTATAAAGTCGTACTAACATATTAAAACTTGTTTTCCTAAAATTCCTCATAAAACCAGTTTTATGAAAACTAATTTATAATCGTTAAGTGATGGCAAAATATATAGTGTAATACGTTAAAGGTAGGTTACTGAAACTAGTCGTACCATTAGATCTCTAAATGTGGAGATCATATGTATAATCATAATCTTAGTGTTGAACAATTGATAATGGCATTGAGATGCTTGGGGTTTAAACTCTTGGTTTTAGCAAAGTGTCGATGGCTGTCAGGTTCAGGCGGTCTGACCGGCCAAGGTTCGACGATCAGATCAACCAAAAGTAGCGGTCAGACCGGCTAGAGTTGGAAAAGTTGATCTTTTGGGAATGCGTTAAAACACTTATGTGGGAGTGTTAAGAGGTGAGTTTGCACCAGGTTTCATGAAAAATGTCGTTTCGAGATAGAGTTTTACCAAAATTTTCAAAGAAGGTGTTTTCTAGTCCTTGGGATAATTTTGAGAGTGGTCTGGCCGGCTAGGTGGCAGTCAGACCGGCCCTACTGGCGGTTAGACCAGCTAGAGCTATCATGCACAGTGAGGTGCGATGATCTTGTGGGTTTGGCCAAAGTCAAGGGTCTCAATGCATAGGTGTTACATGACACATGTGTTTGGCTAACGTGGGTCAAGTTACGAGGAACTTGTGCCTGGAATCGGTCTCTTGGTCTATTGTTGTGCAGGTGGCTTGAAGTCAACTATGACTAATGTCGAGGATGATCGAGACTATGCTATGAGAGTAGGGGTGGATAACGAGCTAGCTCGGCTCGGCTCGGCTCGTTAAGAAAACGAGCTCGGCTCGGCTCGTTAAGCTAACGAGCAAAATAACAAGCTCGGCTCGTTAAAAACTAGAACTCGACTCGTTAGGCTCGTTAGACTCGTTATCAATAAAAATACATGCAATCCATCTTTGTTAATCAACGATCATGCTACCATCACCATGCACCATCTCTGTTATGCAATTAACCCGCTTATAGCGTGTGAAAATGCTTGATTCATTCTGAAGCCTCTAACAGAATATTTGATTCATTTTAAAGCCATTAAACATATACCACTATGTATTATAGGTAAAGCTACCATTCATTCTGAAGCCACTAACAGGACGGGCGGGCGGTGGTCTGTGGGGGTGGGTGAAATAAGGAAGGAACTGGAAGGCCAAGCGCACGAGCCCCGAGCTACCGAGCATTAGGGATGAGGGACTTAGGGAGTTAAGGTTGCGCTGAACCCAGTGGCCAGTGGACTGGGCTAGGAACTGGCCAGTGGGCTGCATGGTGGTCAACCGAGATGGCTTGGAACTCTGGACGTCTGGTGCGTGAACGAGCTAAACAAGTTAACGGGCAACTCGTGAGCTAGCTCGGCTCGGCTCGTTAAGAAAATGAGCTAAATTGCCGGCTCGGCTCGTTAAGGGACCGAGTTCGAGCCGAGTCGAGTCGAGCTGGCTCGCGAGTTTCAAGCTTTTTTTCTACCCCTATATAAGATTTGAGGTCTAGAATGATCGAGGATGCCAGGTGAAGTGGTTGGACTCAAGTATGGCGCAAGATGGACAAGAAAGACCGAATTAGAAGTTCGGTGCACCGGGTTGCATCAAGTGATTTGGGGGTCGGTGCAAGTGCTATGGTGGTTCCAGTGGGAGCTGGATGGGAGAGACTTAACTACATGAAAAGAGTCATTGATGAACATATGTGTGGTGAAGCATGGGATTGCTTCACGTCGATTGGATTCAGCTTTTGGAGAAGGATCGAGAATGGGTATTATAGTATCTTCGTCAAAATACCGGGTTAGTGACCTTAGAGAAACCACATCATGGGACGGGAAGTGGTTTAGATCAAGAGAAGATGAAGATCACGAAGAGATGGATTCGGAAGACCTGATTCGTCATCTGCTTTGAAAAACGTGTGTAAGTGTAGACCTATTTGTGTGTGGGTTTATCAGATGCCCGATAAAATTTTCTCTCTAGACCTAACCTCCACTATAAAAATGAGAAATGCAAGATTTGCACTCATCCACTTAAGCTTATAAAACCATAAATTGTTTTTTGGGAAAGTGGAGAGATAGAGTAGGCTAAGGTTCAAGATAGATGAATTGATTGAGTGCTCAAGTGTTGAGCTTTTTTCCTCTATGGTTGAGTGACTGTAAACCTACGATCCCTTAAATCAATCCAAGTAAGCTTGCCCTAATATTAGTTCTATCTTTTTCTTACTCTCTTTTTGAAGCTTTTGGGATTTTTGTGTTCTAGAGGTTTTGATTCGTCTTTCGTTGTGATCTAGCTTGATAGGACTTGTGGGAAAATCATAAAACTTTGGCTTCGATCGCCCCGATCATCGATTGAAATATGTTATTGACCTTTTTGATGAGTTATGTTTGAAATCTCAGACGATTTGAATATCGAAATGAAAAGTTAGGTCTTTTGGAGATCAGTTCGGGCTGTTGTTCTTGCAGCCGACAGTCAGACCACTAGACCGATCAGACCGACACGCCGCGGTCAGACTTACCGTGGGTCTTTGAACTCTGGGTTTTGGTTTCAACGTAATACTTCTGTTATGTTATTATAGTTTGGATCTTCATGGTTTTCGTAAATTGATACGTGGTGAAAAAGATAAATGCATGACGCAAACATGCCCCCAAGTCATCTTAATATAGTGCGACGAACTTGTACCACCAAATGTATCAAATTTGGGGTGCGCACATTTCTAATCAACCTATAATAAATCTATAATGACATAGGGCGCCCTGAGGCCTGGACAGTGGACAGACACGCGCCTCCCAAGTCCATTATGGTGAGGTGGCCTCCAGGATACCACCACATATGAATGCGATGCTTCCGATATGGTCACGAGGAGACTTGAACCTTGAGCTTACTCCGGTGGAGAGCACTAAGCACGCTCGAACTTGTCTTTTGATTCGAGTTTTCGAAAGGCTATGTGGATAGATTAGACGGATAGATACCGGCGAACATCATCATAATAATGCCCGATTAGACATGTGGCTAAGATATGTCCTTCTCTAATATCCTTTTATGCATAGGTACTAAAGGGTGCAGCTCGCCAACGGCATCTAGTCGTCAGTGCTCCCAACGGGACAAATTTACACTGTAACCATTTATATTGTAAGTAATTTTATTGTCGTTAGTGTTATCTAGTCATCCTCATCGAATGTAATTACACTATATAACTTATTTAGCTCTTTTCATCTTTAAATCCTGACTCCACCCTCTATTGTCCAAGAAATTTTTCACCAATTTGAGCAACTCATCCATGATTTTCCAACAAAAAAAACCCACGTTTAAAATGTGACTTTTTTTGACTAGCTAAGGTGTTTTCACCGAGCATCATCGGTGGTAATCAATCCAAGACTGCACATGTATGTGCGGAGAATGGTTCTCTGTCATTCTGCTCTCAATATAAAGATGCTATGGTGCATAAGAACTAAGAACGATCTCCATCGGCTGATCGAAAAGTGATGGCCGAGAGAAATCACTACAGTGTTTGCTACAATAGAATCGTTGCATCGCTTTCCCAACTGCTGCTAAAGTGTTTACATGATATGATACACTGTTCACACCACATCATCTGCATTTACTGTAGAGAATCCGGATCCGAGCATCCACATTCTATCACCTGGAATTTATTCAAGCACCTCACCGAAACTGGTCCTTTGTTTTTTTCTCTTACTAAAGAGACAAGGGACAGAAAAGCAGAAAGCAAGACGAAATTGGCGACCAAGGCGTGCACTGAACTTTTTTTATGATGTAATTTATTTTGTAAGAATTTTTTTAAAGATAATCTCTCAACTTTATTTTCAATTTCGATCTTTTTGGCTACGCCATAACGCGTGGCGCGTGGTGCGTAGCGTGATAAAAGTACGTTGTCACGTCACGGAACTCAGTATGACAAACGAATAATGTCACACCGCCTCTCTCGATATGATATGACTTAGCCTAAAAACGAACGCGTGCCAGCTCGGAGAGCTATCATGGCAGCTTTGGTCACGCCGTGATATGTAGCGTGAAAGTATTTTTGTCACACTACGCGTTGTAGCGTCACCTAAGGATCATAATTGAAAATAAAATTTAGAAAACATTATATTTAAAATATTTTTTAAAATAGATTAAATCATATAAAAAAAAAGTTCGCGTGCACTCTACTTCTCTAGTACTGCAGTCTTGTTCAGGCATATCATGATATGAAAGCACTGAAAATTTGTACCCTCTTTCTTTTCCTTTTGCAAAAGAAAACGTTCCGAATTTTCGGATGCCGAGGCATGTGGCTGGTACAACATCAAAAAAAGACTTCGCAGTGATAATGTACGCAATATTCCAATGATTTTCTATTTGAAGAATAGTTATGTAATGTAACGCGAGGACATTATACTAATCAAGCAGTAAGCATTTGCTACACCAAATCACTGAAGTTGTTTTTTTCTTAGAGATATGGTTGAGACCCTGCCTAAATTCCACTCAGCCTTCTCATAGCCTTTTGCCGGAATCGATTCCTACAGATATAGCAGAAGCAATTGTTAAAGTATATTGTCCATATTTTTTTATCAGTTTAATTTTTTTGAGTAAATTGATTGATGCATACAACTCAATATGGTATCAAAGTCAAGAGATTTTTGAGTTCAAAACCCGGTTGACGCAATTAAGAAAACTAGTTGAGTGTTCATACTTTGCTACGGGTAAAAACATATTACTCTAGCACGTTGAGCCATTGTTATTGAGATTCGTGCTAATCCACATCTTGTCTCCACATGTATTGTCGTGCTCAATGCCTCAGCTTACAGCATAGCTTTGGCTTCGACACGACGTCTGGTCGAGCTCTGATACAAAAAAAGGTGCGGGAAAAGATGAGTATGCTGCTGGTTATTATTCTGCATTCTTTTAGGGACATCTCCCGCTGAGATATGGTTTTCAACAACTGAAGCTCCTCGTGTTATTCAAAAACTCATTGAGTCGTTATCGTGATTTGGGAATGGTTTTGTGAATGTTGCTTGATACGACATTAATGCAAATAGTTTCAACAGAAAACATAACAAACTTAGCTGGTAAAAAACATATTACCCTAGCACGTTGTGCCACCGTGGCCCTGGCCTGGGTGCACGAACACGTCTTGTCCGGGCGCCAAGGGCGTAGGCACAGCTCGTCCGGCCCCGAGGGGCGCGACACGGCGACGTGGCTGCACGGGGACGTCCGGCCCCCCAGGAGCGGTGGAGATGGAATCCAAACGTGAGAGGCACGGATGTGGACACGTGTCAAACACCGACACGTCCGTTGTGCTATTTTGGTGTACAACGCGTGAACGATCAATTTTGTTAATAACGATGTACAATAATTATATGAAATTCTGATCCATATACATGGTATACAGGATAGTAGGATTCCTAGATCCTGACAACCTTGGATAGTAGCACTTTCCCCCGCCTCCTGATGGAAAGCGACCTGCATCATCATATAATGGCTATGTGTTCTCTACGCATATAGCTTCCACGATCAGAGGCATAGGCATCTATCCCTGGATCGCGAATAATATCCCATGATAAGCAAAGAGATAATGGATTGACGAATGCAAGGGTTACCTAGAGCTAGTATGCAGTGCGCGCTGCTGGTAGGAATCCAGGACAAATATAACCCACGTTTTACAATAAGAAAAAGCTTGAGATCCTGTTTACAATAGCCACTTTGAGGTCCAAAACTTAGTTTTTTGCCGTTTCTGTTCGTAATCGAGGTGGTTGCGTCGAAAAGATGCTTATCAACTTCGTCGCAAAGGTAATTTCATGCCGACCCATGGCTTACTATTGGCCGTCCAGTGTTGTCACTATCAGTGATGTTTGAGGGTCCTTGTGAATTTGGTTAGGTTGAGGATTCCCAGCTCGTCGAGTTTTGTTGGTTGACACACCTTGTCTCATTTTACTTTGCATTTTCCTCCTGTTATCACTTCTTCCCCGCCCAGAGGAACCGGCTCCTCATGCAGTCCAGAGCACGAAGGATTGATTTTGGGACTCTTAGGGTCGTGAGGTAATAGGTCGGGATCAAGGTGATCACCGATTTTACCAAGGTGGAGCGACCAGCTGAGGTGAGTAGTTTGCCTTGCCATCCCGCAAGCCTCCCCCCAATTTTGTCTAACAGGGGCTGAAAATCCACCCTCCTAAGTATTTTATAGGTAAGTGGAAGACCCAAATATTTGATGAGGAAATTTGAGCAGGTGGTCACGAACTCTTGGAGTAACATGTCGATGTTTAGATGCCCTCACCCTATTGGGATCACTGTGCTTTTATGTAAGTTTGTGTGTAACCCCTAGACGTTTCCGAAGTTTTGTAGTATCAGGGTTGTTGCTTTGATGACTTGCTCTGTTGGGGAGATAAAAATTGCTACATCGTCGGCGTAGAGCAAGGTCCTGAGGGTGTCAAAAGTCGATGGTCTAAATATCCGTGGTTTGTTGCCTTTGTAAACAATCTTTGTAGAGGGTCGATCGCCATAGTGAAAAGGAAGGGGGGGGGGGCGGATCTCCTTGCCTCAAACCCCTTCCATGGTTGATGCTGCTTCCCGGGATGCCATTGAGTAGGATTGTGGAGGAGGCCAAAGACCATAAGGCTGTAATCCATCCTCTCCACCTAGGTGAAAAACCACGTCCCTGAGGAGCTCTAGAAGGTAATCCCATCAAACCATGTCAAAGGCTTTTGGTATATAAAGCTTGACGAATAGAGTCGGAGTTTTGGATCTGTGGAGCTGAGTTGTTATGTTTTTGACATACATGAAGTTGTCATGCATGCTTATTTTCTTCAGAAACGTGCTCTGGTTTACCGATACCAAACTATCCAGGTGGGGTGCGAGACGGAGGGCCAAGGTCTTGGAGATCTACTTTCCTATCCCATGAATGGGGCTGATGGATCTGTAATCGGTCACCCCTTCAGCCCCTTCTTTCTTCGGAATCAAAGCAATGCTTTCCGTGTTGAGGAGATGCATGTTCGACGTGCGTAGGCTGTGGAAGCTATGGAACACCGCCATGATGTCTGCTTTGATAATGGACCAGCATGATCTGTAGAAAATGAACGTGAAGCCATCGGGGCTGGTGCCTTATCACTTGGCATGAGAGCTAGTACATTTCTAACTTCCTGCTTAGTAAATGGTCCCTCCAAACCCTCTAGGTTCTGTGGCCTGTAATCCAGCTCTTCCCATCTAAGATCGTGGGTTCTGGAGTTTGGCCAGGATAGCATCACCAAAAAGTGTTGTTTTAATGCTTCTTGTTTTATCCTCATGCAAAATAGCCCAACCTTGCCCGGTGCGCAGCCTTTGGATGTTGTTTTTTCTTCTCCTCGAATTTGCATTTAAATGGAAGAATTTTGTGTTGGCATCTCCCTCTTTTAGGTTCCGGAAGCTCTGTCTTTTCCTTGAGCATTCAATCACAGCCAACCCCATCACCCTTTTCTTTAACCCTGCTCTTAGCCCTCTCTCTGGCGTCGAGAGTTGTCTATTCTCCTGGGCTATATCCAGCCTCGGTATTACTTCCAGGGCCATGTGGAGCACCAGTTTTGCTTGGGGGAAGAGGTTTATGCTCCATGTCTGGAGCTTTTTCGCCGTTGCAGATAGTTTGTGGTTCAGTCGGTGGAACAGTTCCGTGTATAGATTGTGTGTAGACCACGTGTTTAGTACAACTTACATGAAACCTGGCATCTTTACCCATAAAATCTTGAAGTGGAAACATGCAGGTCTTCTTGGGCCCGTGCAATTTGAGAGAAGGAGGGGTTGGTGGTCTTAAAGGGACATAGGGAGGGCATGCATGACATGATTTTCAAAATGGATGTCCCAAGCTTGATTGCAGAAGACTCTGCCCAGCTTGACTAGCATCAGATTTTCTCGTTCGTTGCTCCAAGTCTACTTTCTGTTCTGGAGGGGGATCTCTATGAGTTCACAATCGTTTAGAGTATTCCTGAATTGGCCCATGTGACCGCGGTTAATGTTGTTGTTGTTTTTGTCGCTGGCCCTATAGATTAGGTTGAAGTCACCAAGAACTAACCATTTGCTATCTGCTACCGACCTCAAAGACTTAAGCTCTTGCAGGAAGGATGGCTTGTCTCTGTCACGTGATTTGCTGTAGACTTTCGTCAGGCGGCATATCTTGCCGCATTCCTTGTCCGTGATCATTGCCGACAGACTATTCTCCTCTGGTTTGAAGTCTGCAACGTGAATTAGGTTGTCATTCCATAGGAGCAAGATGCCACCTCGTGTGCCGACGGCGGGCCTCTACGCGAACTTGTGCGGTCCGTGGCCTCCGAGGTAGAAGGCCAACGCCTGGTCTACTATTTGAAGCTTTGTCTCCTGCAGACAGGAGAGGTGGCAAATGGTGGAAGTCAACATCTCATGAACCATTGTTTGCCTGGCCGACGTTTTAAGGACTCTTACATTCCAGCAGATAACGTTGAGATTGGGGTCGGTCATGGATCGGATAGCTCGCTGTGCTCTTTCAGGCCATGTGTTAGGTTGTCTCGTTGACGGTCCCAAATTGGCACGTAGGAGGTGTCTAGGAGCACTTCCTTCTGTCGAAGCAGGCTAGGCGGAGGATGAGGAGGGCACGCCTTAACCACATGGGAGGGCGCGGTGCTGCCAGCCCAAACCGACCATGGGGACATCGACTTTGTAAATCGCGGTTGGGGACTTTGTAAATCGCGGTTGGGGTTGGGGGTTAAGGTTGTCCAGGCATCCCATGCCCGCTGATGCAGGTAAGAACACCAATTTGACAAGGTGTTTTTGATAAGGTTGACAATGGGCATAGAACGAAAGATACACAGATGACAATTGGGCAAAAGCGGGGTGGACTTCAGGGCGATGATCATGTAGATGATGGTTGTCGTCCTCGTCATGCTCGGGTCAGCTCGCCTATGCGGCCATGACCGCCGCTAGCGGGGTCATTTGGCTAGCCCCTACCAGTGGTGGTGCGGCTCCCTCCCTTGGGTTCGCTTCGTCCTGTCCACGTGCGTCAAGCATGCCATATACTCCATGGTTTATTAGTGCGTCGTTGACTTGTGTCGTGAGGTTGCAGTATAGCTTGAAGAGTCTTGTCAATGCCACTATGGCCTCCTGGGACAGAGGGCCATTGAACAAACGCCTGTAGTCCTCCAAGGCTACTTTGCCAAAACTGGAATCTTTGGGCAGCGTGCCTAACTTGTGGGCGAGGGCCTCCTAAGCCCGGTGAAGCATAGTCCCTGTTCGCCTCTTTTGTGCTAGGCCCACGCTTCTCCAGACAGTGGTTTGGTCAGAATGCCTTGTCCGCCTTGGCTTGGGTTGGACAGTATCCAGTGCAACAAGTAGAGGCACCTTGGGTGTAGTGAAAAACTGATGTTCCAACAGTTTTGGCTCATTCGATCGGTCCTGGTGTGTCTGCACATCGATCATGTGGCCGCGGTCCTTATCGTCGTCCAGGCGTGGGCCGTCGGGGCCAGCACCGGTTCTCTCCCCCCAAGAGGGGTGCCTCGACGCTTGGTGTCTGTGACCCACTGCGTGATGTAGGTAGCTTTTGTCGGGGCCAAGCTGGCATGTCTCACCCTCTTGGTGCCGTGCTGCCTCCGAGCCATCCCCGAGGTTGGGGGACTCAGTGAGAACAAAAGTGAAGGGGTCCTTCTTGATGTTGATCTTCTCAGTGCAGTCAGGTTTTGGCATCGTGTGGAGGCCGCAGTCCTACCCAACCAGCTCCTGGAAGATGCCGAGGGTGTCGGTCAAAATAGCCTCACCTTCTGTTGCCTTGGCAGGGGAGACATGCCCTGTGCCTCCTAATCCTGCCCCACTATCTTTGGGAGCCGACGGGGTTGTAGCTCGCTGCTCTGAGTCCATGCCGAGCCTGTGAGCCGCCTCGCTCATAGCCTTGATGTATGCCTCCACATTCCTTAGCCATTCGTCCCGAGCCTCCTGGAAGGACACCTCCTGGTGGCACGACGGCTCAGAAAACTTGGCTTCGGAAGCAAAGACACGATGAAGTGACTCCCTCAGCTAATCGACATAGGACGAGAAGAATTCCTGTAGATTCTTGTCAGCTTTTGCATTGAGCTCCTCTGATGAGGGTTTGGGGAAGGCGAAGCAGTCTGGGCCCTGGGAGAAAGGCCCGTGGTGGACCTCGCCGCCCACCGGCATAGCCCGGCGGTGACCTCCCTCTCGGTAGTAGCCATCTGCATGGCCTCGCCAAGGTGACCTATCGTGGTCGCTGCCATAGCCTAGCCTCAGCTTGTTGTCGCCCAAGCTGGGGTGCCTCATCACATTTCGTCTTCCCCGTGCGTCGCGCCATCGTTGTCATCGTCATCTCCGTCCTCCTTCCGCCACAGGGTGATGCGCGTGGGGTGGTCGTTGTGATCCGGGCCACGCCGTGGTTGATGTTGGGCCCGCCCTTCATCACTTTTTTGTTCCTGTTGTAAGCCTCCTCCCTCTTGTTGTCGGTGCCCCTACTTGGACTCCGGTGTACCATCCACTACCCCCAAGCTCCAAGGGAGCCTGGTGGTGATTGGTTCGTAGGGCACAGTGTTCGACTTCGTAATGAAGTCGTCGAGGGCGCGGCGGTGTGGCCCTCATTGTAGTCCATATGGATGATGATCTGGAAAGTGAGTCCGCGCCTCCACTGATCTGGGAGGCTAGCACTCACCTCAGTCGCGTGCGCTTCGCTTCGGTTGGCGAAGGTGCTTGGGTTCGCCGTCCAAGCCCAGATGTTAAGGGTTCTGGTGTCCTCCTTACTCGCCGAAATGCCTTCTGTGCTCTGTAGGGAGCATTTACGGTCGACGATGTGCTCCACTAGTTCCAGCTGCCAAGCATGTACTAGGACTCCTTCTAGGCAAAGCCACACCCGGAAGAACATGGCCACACCGAATGCATGTCCGATGGAGCGCCATGGCCGAATATGTAGCTCTAAACCTTCATGATGGAATTTGCGGGTTTGGAGCACCCTGTCCTGGTGAGATTTTCGCTCGAGCTTAACAAGGAATTCCTCCGGGTGGTGGTGTGTGACCGCCACCTCTGTGCGACAGAGGTCGAAGCATTTGTGGAAAGCTTCATCCGCTTTGGCATCTTCCACGGCAGGACCTCCTTTGAGGACCTAGACCACCAGCGTTGTGTCTTCCCATTCAACTTGATCTCTGTCGATTTGCGAAGTGTTGTTGATGATGCAATAGTCTGAGGAGGGTGGGGACTTCGACCGCTATGGGCAAGAGGAGGCACAGTGTCCGCTTCTAGAGCAAAGTATACACCTAATGGGGTCTCTACAAGTGAAAGCTCTGTGGTCAGAAGCAAAACAGTTGAAACACTTGCCTCTAATTTTGCGGAGGAACTAGAACTGTGCTGCACTTAAGTAGTTGCCTGGAGCTTGGCGATTTCGCAGAGCACAATGACTTTGTCGTTCGGCGTGGTGCCCCTCCCGGCGGCACCAATACGGCTTCCGCACTTGCTTCCAATCGTTCTCCTTCCCGTGATCGAAGGCTTTGCACAGCGGATTGAATGCCGCTGAGGACGCTTGGGCCGCTTCAATGCCATTCGCGACGTGCTGATGTGATTGGCACCGCGCTAGACGAGGGATGGGCGGGGAGTAGCTGGAGGTGGGGGCTACGACAGGCGGGGGAGGGGGGGGGCGAGCCGCCAAGGTCGCCGATCTCCTCTTGGAATCGCATCTTTTAAGGGGCTTCGGGGCGGGGGGTGAGCGGGGCGGTGGCGGAAGAGGTAGGGGCGAATAATGGCTGGTGGTGGGGGCTGAGGTAAGTCGGGGGAAGGAGAAGGGCAGCGGCGGGGAGGAGCCGCCAAGGTCGCCTTGGGTAGAGATAGTTGCCCTTCGCAGGAAGTTTGGCCTGCCGAACAAACCCATGGTTTTGAGCTTTGGCTTGCTAAAATGTTTGAAATACAGTAGGTTCTGTTGGAATTAATCTTGTCATTAGTATCTTTGTATTTTGATTAGTATTTAGTTGCATGTTAAGTATCTCCATTTAGTTGCATGAGGTATGGGTGATGCTGCATGGAAGGAGTAGTGGCGTATGGAGTGAGTCTGTATGCTACTAGTTTACATGTGCTTGTCTACTGATTTAGTCTTGCACGTAGCTGTATGTAGGAGAATGCATGAGCGCGTGCGTTGAGTTAGTTACTCAGTTGGGTCATGGAGCAAGAAGCGGATCAAGTAGCTAGTGCAATGCATGAGTCTGCATGTAGCAAATAAGGTGTATGTGCATCAGAGCTACATACATGCATACACAGATGTATTTAGAATTTAGACTTGGTAAGTCCGATAGTTAAGGAGTTAGTTTATTAGTGGTGTTGCATGTCATGCATGTACATGTTGCCTGAGTCATGGCGTGAGTGGTAGAATTAGTTAGTGGCACGTATTTAGGCGTTGCCTGGATCATGGCGTCGAAGTAGGATCATAGTTGGCCACTAATGCATGTAACCATTTCTCTGTTGAATAAAAGGATACGAGGAGAAAATGTAAAAGCCGCGGAAGTTTGAGCGGCACAAAAGAATCTGTGTGTTCATCTTTCTTCCACTGTGAGATTGAGAGTGCGTGTGTCCACGAAAGTACTGTGAGTGCGCTCTCGATTTCCAACAATTGGTATCAGAGCTCCTAGGTTCATACCCAAGATCATGCCGCATTCGTCGGGGAGTGTGACCGGCGACGAGGCGATGTCAAGAACACCGGCGAGGGAGGGATTTGTGACCCTCCATTACCCCATGCTCACGGAGAGCAATTACGGGGTGTGGGCGGTGAAGATGAAAATCATCATGCGTGCGCAAGGAGTGTGGGCGGCAGTGGAGGGCAAAGAATTGGTCGATGAGAAGAAAGACCAGATGGCTCTCGCCGCCATAGTCCAAGCCGTGCCGGAGGCCGTTGTGATGGCCATATCCGAGAAGGAGACGGCAAAGGAGGCTTGGGATGCTCTCAAGGAGATGCGCGTCGGTGAAGATCGCGTCAAGAAGGCGCGCACACAAACTCTCAAGAGGGAGTTTGAGCGTATGTACATGGGGGACTCGGAGACAATCAATGAGTTCGCCCTGAAGCTCACCACCACGGTCAACGAGATACGTGCTCTCGGTACCAAGGTGGAGGAGAGCGCCGTCGTGGAGAAGCTCCTACGCTCTGTCCCCGACAAATTCCTATCCATTGTAAGCACTATTGAGCAATGGGGCGATGTATCGGCTATGTCGGTGATGGAGGCCATCGGACGCTTGAGGGCGTACGAGGAGAGCTTGAAGGGGCGACGACGCGACAAGGAAGAAGGAGAGCATTTGTCGCTCACGCTACCGAATGGGAAGCCAAAACCGCTGAAGAGAAGAGGAGCGGGGAGGACTCCGACAGTAGCACAAAGAAGAATGGTCGCCGTGGTCATAGTCAAGATGGCGGCAAGAAGAAGCACCGCGGCAAGTTCGACAAGTCGAAGATCCAGTGCTTCAATTGTCGGGAGTTCGGCCATTTCGCGTCCGAGTGCGATGAGCCAAAGAAAGAACGGGCATATTTACCGCGCGGTGGATGCGGATGACGAGCCGAGATTGCTCTAAAGCTCGTCGTGGAGGTGCTCAAATAATGCATGACAAGATTAAGGGGGTGATTGTTGGAATTAATCTTGTCATTAGTATCTTTGTATTTTGATTAGTATTTAGTTGCATGTTAAGTATCTCCATTTAGTTGCATGAGGTATGGGTGATGCTGCATGGAAGGAGTAGTGGCGTATGGAGTGAGTCTGTATGCTACTAGTTTACATGTGCTTGTCTACTGATTTAGTCTTGCACGTAGCTGTATGTAGGAGAATGCATGAGCGCGTGCGTTGAGTTAGTTACTCAGTTGGGTCATGGAGCAAGAAGCGGATCAAGTAGCTAGTGCAATGCATGAGTCTGCATGTAGCAAATAAGGTGTATGTGCATCAGAGCTACATACATGCATACACAGATGTATTTAGAATTTAGACTTGGTAAGTCCGATAGTTAAGGAGTTAGTTTATTAGTGGTGTTGCATGTCATGCATGTACATGTTGCCTGAGTCATGGCGTGAGTGGTAGAATTAGTTAGTGGCACGTATTTAGGCGTTGCCTGGATCATGGCGTCGAAGTAGGATCATAGTTGGCCACTAATGCATGTAACCATTTCTCTGTTGAATAAAAGGATACGAGGAGAACAGAAAAGCCGACGGAAGTTTGAGCGGCACAAAAGAATCTGTGTGTTCATCTTTCTTCCACTGTGAGATTGAGAGTGCGTGTGTCCACGAAAGTACTGTGAGTGCGCTCTCGATTTCCAACAGGTTCTAATGACTTATTTGCTCACTGTTAAGGATTACATCTCTGATTTCTTCGGAATTCCCATACAATCAAAGTTCGTTTTGGCCTCATCAGATATGCCAAACGACAAGAATCATTCAAACAAAAATCAGTCGAATCAAAATAATAATTGGTAGAACACAAAAACTCTCGGTGGTAATTTACAGATTTTTGAGTGCTACTTTTTACCTAAATCAATGATCATGACGTTGATAATCAGTGTATCTGTCCTCATGCAATTCAGAAAAAGAAAGAAAAATGAAGGAAAATTCACGTTGAATCTGAATATACAGCAACTTGCAACCTGAAAGAAAATTCAGGTACTGCACAAAAGGAACTCGATCCTACACAAAATCAAGGTAAAAAAGAGAAAGATAAAAACTAGATATAAACATGTAAATAATTTGAGTTACAAACCAAGAATCATACAATCAATTCACACCAAATATTGACCAAATCCCGAACCTGCATAGATCAAGAAAGTTCTTAGATTGGAAAACTCGGATTGGGGAGGAGTGCTCGGGGCAGGATGGTCGCTTTCAGCTCGGGGGAGGAGTACGGCATCGGGACATCACGGGATCCGGACGGAGGAACTCGCGGGCGGTGTTGGAGATCCGGCGGCGGTCGGGATCCGGACGGAGGAACGAGTGGGCGGCGGTGGGAATCCCTCGGTGGTGGTGAGGAGGACGGCGTCATCGACGGCGGGAGATGGGGTCGCCGGCGCCGTACGCCGGCGAGGAGGCACCGTTCGGTTTGGAGAGGAGAGGAGAGATGAGGACGGGATGCAAGGATTTTAATTTCGGGTTTGTAAATTTTCAGCTGCACTAATTTTTTTATTCAGCTCTACAATTGACAATATTAAATCTAAAATAATTGTGCTAAGTTATATACAATTTTAGTATGGGAGCATCAATACTTCCCGTGATCCATCAGTCGCCTTTCTTAGTCGTGAGATTTTGATCAAATGGATACCACAAGTTTATGTATTAAGACAAAAAAATTATATAAATTAGAGAAAAATAAATGTAGATGAACCCTACAAATACAAAAAAAAAATCTAAACTAGACAAAAAGTAAATCTAATTGAATCTTACAAATACAAAAAAAAATCAAAAACAAATAGAACTAAAAGTTACAGTAAAGCTGTGCTAAAACGTGTTTGCTAATTTTTAGTTGCCTAAAATTTTCTCATCTATCAGTCACCTTCAATTGTACAGTACTAAGTCTAAAATTATAGTACCAAGTTATGTGCAATTTTAGCACGACTCTACTGTAACTTTTAGTTCTATTTATTTTTGGATTTTTTTTTGTACTTGTAGGGTTCATTTAGATTTACTTTTTTTTTGTATTTGTATGGTTCACCTATATTTATTTTTCTCTAGTTTATATATTTTTTATCTCAACACAGAAACTATCAAAATCATATGGCTAAGAAAGATGACCGATAGATAACGAAATTTCAATCACTTAAAACATAGGCTTTCCCTTTTAATTTATATACGAAGACATTGGTAGTTAAATTCTTTGAACTTCAATGGCAAAAGCTATTCCATCTGTTAAAACAAAAAAAAAAAGATCTCTCGTGCATTTGGCCTATAGTTATATGAAAAGCTTAATCTTTAGAAAAGCCTAGTTGGAAAGCAACCCATTTGTTTGGTCTATGTTTCTTTTAACCGAAACTTAAGTCCAAACAAACACATGCGAAGTTTAGGCCTATTTTGAGCTCAGTACATTTCTTGCCCATAAAAACCTTGCATGAGATTACAGTAGCATCATCACAAAAACGTCAGTTTTGTGTCATCAGCCTGGCCAGCTCATATGGTTCTCGCCTCATTTTGGAATTTCCCAACGGAGACAAACTTCGTGTTTTTTTAGTGCGGTAGGAATGCCAGGCTAAAGAAAAGGAGGACATACTTAACGAAAAGCTAGCTCAAGGGTAGCGGATTAGGCGTCGCCAGATGCACGAGGCCACACTAGAGGAAGAGCTAGCTCAAGGGGAGCGGATGTGCACGTCTTGCGTTCCTTCCGGACCGTTCCACATGATGTAAATAGCTGCTGTAAGACAGTATTTGCCGCAAGTAAATTCAGGGGATCCGAGTGTATTATATATGACATGAGATGTACATTGCTGGAGATTACAGCCGAGCGCCAACCTGAGGCAACTGCAGGCGGAAATCTCGCGGGAAACATGGAAGAAATCCTGTGCCCGATTAGCTACAGTTGTAACCGACAATATTCAGAGATTGCATTCCATATGTAATAAGATGCCGTTTTCGTTAACGGCTACACCATTGAAGTCTATTCTCTGCTCTTTTGGAGTTGCCAAGCTTGCTTTCTGCCACAAGTAAGGATGGTGTCATATTCTGGCGGCCTCACATGCTGGATAATGTTGCAATTCACCAAGGCGAGGGTCCTGGACCAGACCTCGTTGGCGAAATGGCAATGGAGGCGGAGGTGTAGTCCGGTTTCTTGGTGAGCGTTGTAGAATGAGGTGTTTTTGGTTTAATTGGTACCGTTACGCCATGAAATACTAAAAATAATCTCCCGTGAGAGAAAGTTCAAAAATAGCATGCAAAATGTCCCCTACCGCACCCTCACAGGTGACCTGCTCATGCCACCTACCGCCCGGTGGGCGCGTGGCTGGCCACCTACCGCCGAACAGGAAGCCCGCTAGGCGCACGGTAGGCTCTCTGTCATGGCATTTGAACGCAGAGTTGATGTTATTTTTATCAATTCACTCAGGCATGCGGCAGGATCTCTGTCGTGACATTTGAACGTAGAGCTGGTGTCATTTTTGTTAATTCATTCGCGAGGGGGAAAAAACTATTTTTATTATTTTATTATGCAACAGCATCATTTTAGCCTGTAACCGGCGAGTGAGCAGGTCTGCCGATGCGGCCATCCCTCTCCTCGCAGAGCCAGGTTGTCTACCGTCGGGATTTTGTTTTGTACTAAAGTCCACGCAAAGAACTTGCAGTTGTTCTCTGTCCTAGCTCTCATCTAGATGAGAGGATTGCAGCGCTCGTAGCATCCCCGGAATTGGGCGAGATTATGCCCGATTTGGCGGAGTAGACTCATCTGTGGTCCAACGCCAAGTAATGGGATGACTCATCTTTCCTCTGACTGCACGAATCCAGTTCCCGTTTTGCAATTCCTTGCAGGCCTTCCTATTTCCCCTCCTCGTTGTGTTGAACAACGGGGACAAACGTGCTGGGACTCCGTCAATACTTAAAAGAAGCTCGAGAATAAAACCCATTGTTTAGGCTTAGCCTCGTCGGAAAAAAAAAATCCTATGAGACCTCGTTAGCTTTAGATCCGTATTAGATCATTTCAATCTCACGACACACATGAAAATGGTCTAAATAAGTGTCTAAAGATAATAAGGTATCGTATAATTTATTTCCAGCTTTACCAGCTCATAAGCCTATAATCTAAAGCTGAAGTTATGGCAAATATAGACCCTAGATTAATATAATGTGCGCTGCATTATGGTTGCATGAAGAACTTGACATTGGATAGAGGCGTGAGAACTAATGGGTAGGAATCTAAATACACGCCGATCCTATTTTTTCTTCACATGAGTTGGACTAAGATAACAGTGGTGCAGCCGGAAAAATTACATGCGGGACTATACAATAGAAATTATCAATTAGCGTATGCCAAATATTAAATTTTCTACCAATCTCCCAGGTAAACGTGTGTACACGTGGCAGTGCACCAAAACACCGACCCATGCTGGATGAGATGGCAACGGTCGAATGTGTGTTTGGTTGGGTGGATCACGGTAAATGAGATGAGATAATCTAAAATGGTATAGTATAACTTACGTGTTTAGTTAGTGAGATGGGGTAATTTAAGATTTTGTTTGATTGCATGAATGCGATGGTATTAATTATTGAAATATTAGCATGATTATTAAATTTACCTTAATCACAAAAAGAATATTTAACTAAATTAATTACTTTAACTATCTACTAATTGGTATTGCCTACTGGTCTGGTCAGTGATGTATACACAAAGGAAGAGTTGTAATAGATGTGACACACTCGTCCCTGTATTGCGTGGTTCACTTGTTTTTATGGAATTATTCGGTATAACATATTTGAGAAATATTATCAGAATGTTATATGACCTCATCCAAAATGAGTAGATTCGATTCACTCAACCAAACACACAGAGAGACAGAGCCATATTCAAAATCATCAGCCAGCACAACCCAAGTAAAGCTGTCCTCTTACGGCCAACCTGAGCTATTTTTTCACCGTTTGGTAGCAGGGACAAGTCGGTGATTGGATTGGAACAAGACAAGGCAGAGCACCCGTGTGTGTGTTTGCACATGACATGCATGATTAATAAGTTTAGTCTCGTCAATTATACAGGGCAATGTTCCACGGGAGATTGTATTAATTAGGACTTTGGTGCTGGGCAGTGCGAGAAGTCCAATCGAACGATTTGCAATGATTAAGCGGCGGATTAGGCTGCCAAACCTGAAGAAAGTGGCTCGCGGCCTCACGCTTTGTGGGGGGGGGTCTAATCACCGATTTGTATATCAGAACTGGTTGCTAAGACAAATAGCTGGTACTTTACTTTGTTTGTGGATGGATCAATTGGTTCGCACCTGCATATATATTGTTCTCCACTAACCTACTAGCTAGCTAGCTGCTCCTAATCAACTAGCTAGGAGTCTAGGTAGCTTTTCCCTCTCGTTCTGCATAGCATCACACTCATAATTTGTCTTAAGCGGGTTAGTATCAGTATCAACCAACATGTGTTGGTGATACACAGTGCCATATGATAAGATTGGAACATAGTTGACCTGGTGCTACTAGCTGTGAATATGATGGCAAATTATGAAGAGCATGCTTCCTCTGTTTGCTTTATGTTCATCATGATTACCTGGCCGCAACTTCGCCAGTGAGAAGACCACAATCAATTAGTAACATACGAAGCCCAAGCCTACAAAATCTAAATCGATTGTATAATAAGATTTTTTTTTAGTAAAGATGTGTTAGAAGAAGATCAATACATCGATCTATGATAAGATTGGGACATAGTTGACCTGGTGCTACTAGACTCCTAAGACGTCTAATAGCTGTGATTATGATGGCAAATTATGAAGAGCATGCTTCCTCTGTTTGCTTTATGTTCATCATGATTACCTGGCCGCAACTTCGCCAGTGAGAAGTTCCTCAATGTCCTTGGTTAAAGACCACAATCAATTAGTAACATATGAAGCCCAAGCCTACAAAATCTAAATCGATTGTATAATAAGATTTTTTAGTAAAGATGTGTTAGAAGAAGATCAATAGAACGATATATGATAAGATTGGAACATAGTTGACCTGGTGCTACTAGACTCCTAAGACGTCTAATAGCTGTGAATATGATGGCAAATTATGAATAGCATGCTTCCTCCCTTTGCTTTATGTTTATAATGAATACCTAGCCGCAACTTCGTCAGTGAGAAATTCCTCAAGGTCCTTGGTTAAAGACCACAATCAATTAGTAACATATGAAGCCCAAGCCTACCAAATCTAAATCAATTGTATAATAAGATTTTTCAGTAAAGATGTGTTGGAAGAAGATCAATACATCGATCTCGTGCTTCACTTTGCACTTCCAAAATGGTTCTGGGACTCGCACCTGACGGGACCCAAAATGTTCATGTCATGCTGGCTACTAGTGAATACCAGTAGTTACTCTACTGCCCACTGAGTAGAGTACATCAGTGGTGCATGCACTGGCTAACACGCCACCACTGCACCATACTATACTCCCGGCCGCGGCATACACCAACCTTGCGAAGCCAATGCCAATGCCGATTGAATTGTGGACTCAATTAGCCCCATTGCGCAGTAAAAATTCCAAAAATAGCCCTATAAATCTAAAAATTCCAAAAATGGCCCCCTCATATTAGGTGCTGCCGTCCGACGGCAAGAACCAAGTCTTACCGTCGGGACGGCGGCACCAATCTCGTCCGTCCCTGTGGGCGGCACCAGGTCTTGCCCTCAGTGGGGCCCGGGCAGCAAGTCTTGCTGTCCCGCCGGGCCGGTGGGGCAGGCGGTCTTCTTCGCCACCACGTGGCCTTGAGGGTGGCGTGGGGCCGTGTGACCCGGTAGCCACGACCCATGGCTGGCGCGGCAGGCAGCGGGCGCTGCGGCCGCAGCGGCGCCGCAGCGGCGCCGAGCTCAAGTTCTGGCCGGCGCTTCGCAGCGTGCCGTAGCATAGCGCCCGAGCTAGACCGGCGCTGCGCGCCTATAAAGGGAGGAGCCGGTGAGGAGTCTCCTCAGCGGCTCGTCGCGACACGACTATCTTGAAAAAAAATTTGTGAAAAAAATCTACGAGTCCGAAAAAATCACGAGCACGTAGAAAATAAGCTTGAAGCTCTTTGCGAGCACCTACAAAAGGTAAGTGTCATTAGCATTCGATTAGTATTATCGGTATTTTTAGCAATGTGATTAGGATGCAATTAGATAAATTGTAGCAACAGAGTAGTTTTAGTTGTGTAGTTAGTTTATTTTGAAGACCTAGTAGTTAATAATGTCATTATGCCGTAATTAGTTGACTTAACAGACATGTTGCTAGTAGTGTTGTAAATTTCCTTTCGGGTATTTTTATAGTTTCATGAACTTGGTCATAAAATAGTAAAATTTTTGGAGGTCGTTAAGCAAAATAGAAATAGCCCCTTGAGCGCTTTGTATATGTACTCTTGATCGGGCATATCGCGTTAGGTGCATGCACTACGATTTTAATGAAAAGAATACCTTATCGTGGACCACACATGTCTTTGGTGTAAGTTAGGTCTAACTCGGGTATGGAAACGTAGAAATGCAATAAGAATTTCTGAAGTGAATTATTTTTGCACTGTAATATCGAACTAGTTAAAAAATTCGTAACTATGTAGTACCACAGTAAGTTTCTGAAGTGTAACATAGAATAGGCTATGAATTATTTATACTACAAATAATATTAGCTTGGACATTTCATTGATAGAAAAATCATACGAACTCCAATCGGGCTTGAAAACATGTACGACAAAACGTTCGTCTACAGTGGGCATAACTAAATTTGTAGAAGCGTTCATTACGACAAAAAATCCCGCAAATAATTCGATGGTTTCATATGCACATGTGTTAGGTACTTTATGGCGGAAATTCAAGATCATTCGTGTTCCACGGGGGCGGTCTCGTGACGCTGACGGACCGCACGGTCGCGGACTGTCAAATTGTCACCGCACCGTGATCCGGCGCCGGCTCGAAGGACATGAGCCTCTGAGCTAAGGCGGTGCGTGCGATCGCGTTCGATCGCGCGCGCTGGAAGGAAGAAGCTGCGCATCGAGGCGTTGTATGCCTCGGTGGTGGGTGGTGCAGGCGAGACCGTTTGGCAACTTATGAAGGTCACATGTGACGCTTCATGGGCCAACTACATGGGGGTTGTTTGCAACCCCGCTGCTGCGATATATCGCGCCGCCGATGGTCTACGTTCGATTCTTGGAGAGCACGGGGACATCCGCGCGGTGGTTCCGGTGAAGGTGAAGCTGCTTTGGTGAGGAGGAGCTTGCGTTGGTCTGCAGTTCTGGAGGAGACGTGGGCGATGGAGACCTGAGGGGGCGTGCGGTCAATTTTGAGCCCAACGAAGGGGCGGAGAGATGGTGGTCAGCTCGTATTGATTGTCACGAGTACCGACCACCGTGTGGATGAGGTGGAAAGCGAGGAGGACGTCGAAACAACTAGTTCGGAAGACGACGAAGACGGAGAAGCTGCTGCGGGGGGAGGTGCAGTTGGTGGTTTTGTAACCACTGACATTGCTTACGTCCCCTCACGATTGGACGATGTTGCGATGACATCGCCGGTTACGCCACGTCCGAGGGTGCCGAGTGGGGTTCCATGAGGACACCACCGCTCGTAAACCGCTTTCGACAAGATCGCCGCACAACAAGCTATTGCAAGATACGCCGTTAACATCGGACGGACGATCGGGTGCAGAGGTCAACCCGACACGTACATCGTCGGTGTGTTGATGAATCTGTCTTTGGCAAGGTCCGTGCGCAGAGGTTCACGATCACGCCATGGGCTTCGGATAACGGTCGTTGAAGGACCACACATGCGAGTTAGGCGAGCCGCTACACGAGCACCGCAACATGGCGTCCTCGTATGTTGCGGCTTGATAAGCCACCTCGTCATTGCAGATGTGTCCATTTCGCCAAAGCTCCTGGCTGGCGGATGTTGCCAATATGGTGGGATTCCTGTCGGCTACAAGGCGGCATGGCGTGCGAAAGCGAGGTTACGGAGCGAATGTTCGGCACATTCAAGAGGCTTACAACCTAGTACCAAGATTCTCGCATCAAATCGCGGAATCTAATCCGGGGCGTCGTAAACAAGCTTGAGCGGGTGCATCCGACGGAGGGCCCAATTGTTTTGTTCTTGAAAGGGTCTTACGGGCCTTCCGTCGAGCGATCGAAGGTTCAAACATTGTCGTCCGTGCTCACGATGGATGGTACCTTCCTATGTGGGAAGTGCAGGGTACCATCCTCACCGCCGTTCGCGGCCGATGCGAATGACCGATTAGTCCCGTGGCGTTCGCAATTGTTGAGAGCGAACACGGAGAGTCGGTTGTGGTTCTGTGCAATGTGAAGCGGCGGTCGTGCAAGATCGGCCGGATGTATGTGTCATCTCGGATCGCAATCTTGGCTTGTTGTCTGCGTTGTGCATGATGCAAAATGGGACGCACCGCGTGCGGTGGAGCGATGTTAGGAGCCGTTGGTGCATGAGGCATCTCGCGGCCAACTTCCACACAAGGTTTCGGAGCAAGGACCTCATGAAGATGTTCAAGAAGCTCGCATGCGAGAACCAAGGAGGAAGTTGAGCGATGTGGAGCGGCTCGATGAGGAGGCCGGGAAGCATGTAAGGGACTCGGCGCATGCCGAGGCAGGGCAGCGGCTAGAGGGTCCGCGCGAGTTGGGAGTTCACACGATGGGTTAACTTCGCACGCACTGACACGGAGAAATGGTCCCCGCCGCACGACACGGACGGTGCAAGGTGCGGGATCATGACGACCAACATGTCGGAGGTGTACAACGGTGTCTTTGAAGGGTGTCCGATCTCCGCCGATCACTGCGATCGTGGAGGAGAGCTGGAACCGTACCATCGGATACTTTGTCAACAGAGCCATGATGGCCAGAAGCATTTGGAGGACGAAGCAATTCTCAAGTAATGCATGCCTACATGGAGAATAAGATCGCAAGGCTCGATCGCGACACCGCCGTACCATGGATGGCGTCGGCGTAAGTTCGAGATCGGGCTCGTGGAGAAGTGCGTGATGGGCCATGTTAGAGGGGATCGTGAAGCAGTCCGCACGATTGGTGAAGAAGCGTCGTGCACACGCAGCAAGCGCGACTTCTGCACAAACCATGCTCCCATGTGTACGCGGCATGCGCGGCGTGGCGGCAAGCCTCGGGCGTTACATCTCCGAGTACTATGACATCCACCACCAGATGCAACTTGGAGGCTTGAGTTCCATTCATACGGGTGGACACGCACTCTGAGGACCTTTGGTGGGACGGGTGAAGTGGGTGCCCAACGACGCACTAAAGCACCCGGTCGTGGAAGACGATCCCGACGATCCGAACGACATGGGACGACGGACGGTAGCGAACAGCGAGTTCGCCGACCCGCTGCGATGTGCAAGATCGTTGGGCACTCCATCACCATTGCCCAAATGGATCCGGCACAAGCGAAGGCATCGTAGTGAGGAAGATATAATTACTACGTCGTGATGTCGCTTGCTTATTTCAATGTCTTTGATGAACTCATTGTTGTTTATCCATGCCTTTATGTAGTACTTGTTAAGTTATCCGGTTTGTTGTTAACTCATTATGATCATATTGCATTGTTGAAATTTTTATCGTATGTCTTGCCTTATTTTCTGTGTCACATAATATGTTTTACATGCGTGCCTCGACATGTTGTTTCCTGTTGGCGAGGAGATGGCGCGAGCTCCGATTGACGACGCAGACGTCTGCCGCTCGACCCACGCAGGATGTGGGACACCGCTGCCGGCGTGGTCGCCGGCGTCGCCCTCCGAGCTCGGTCTGGCGCCCAGAGAGAGATGGCCCCTTGACGAGCGGTGACGTCCCGAGCCGGAGACCGGGCTCCTGCCCCTCGCCCGGATGTTGGACCTCCCGCACGCGCTGCAGTTTGACGCGGCACTCCTGTCTGCGCTCGTGGACCGTTGGAGACCGGAGACTCACACCTTCCACTTCCGATGGGGGAGATGACCATTACTCGGAGGGCGTGTCTCGCCATGTGTCTACCTCTGCGTGGTCTTCCGGTAGTGCCCTCCGAGGCGATGACCGGAAGGTCCGTTTGGTAGCAATTTGGTGACGATTCTCGCGACGCGTCGGGTGTGCCACATTCTCGCTGCGGCGGTACATGATCTCGCCCGAGCATGCGACTCGGGAGGAAGTGAGGACACATTTAGTCGCGTACTGTTGTTCTTGTTCGGATGGATCTGTTTCCTACCACGCAGGAGACTGCGTGTACCCGAAGCTACATCCATCGCGCATACCGGCGGACGCTTTGGCCCGACGAGGTTCCACAAGATGATTGGGGCTCTGCGGTGCTGCGCCACCTACCGAGGGTTGTGTGATGCTTGTCGGCAGCAAAGACGGGTGAGAGCCGATCCTCGCGGTGTGCTACGCCTCCCACGATTATGGTCGTGGGAGCACTTTCCGGTCGGCCGACCGTACTTCGCGCAGCGTGCACCCTTACGGTGACCACCGAGCTTTCTGGGGACGCTGCAGGGGCGACCCGTCGGCGGCCTACGATGGGAACACGTTGGACACGTGCTACCCTAGGGTGGGCTAGGGAGAGACCGAGGCGCGTATACCCAGAGTTCCATAACCTTTTTGAGACTCTCCACGAGGACGAGGTCATCTGGTGGCCATGGACAGCACGGTTCCTTCACGACACGGCCCCGTTCGGATTATCGTCCCAGTGCATTCTGGACGAGGCACTCTGGATGACGACCTGCCACTTGGTCTTCTCGCACATGGTCGAGCAGTACAACCCGCAGCGGGTCATGAGGCAATTCGGCCTTTACCAGGAGGTTCCACCGCCCGCGGGACGACCTCTCACAGCAAAGGCTCACCGGTATGTCATTATTTGGTGTTATTTTGAGGGCATTTTTGAGTAAGATTTTCTGACATGTAAATTCAATTGCGTGCGGGACGAGGAGAGGGGAGGAGCGGCGGCGGAGGCGATATCTGGCTCGACGACGGCAGCGTGGATTGACGAGGTTACGACGGACGTGGTGCTTTGGAGTTTCGCGGCTCGCCATCCAGGCGTACGCGACGTACTTGCAGTGGTACGTTCCGCGCACTAGGTGCGAGCTTATCTTGGGCGGCGCCGCGGCGTCGATGGGCGCCATGCAGACGACGTCGTACTAGGTGGTCCGACCGTCGCGGCGGCCCGCCTCGACGAGACGGTAAAACATTCTTCGCATAATTCTCGTTCAGCAACACTTTTCGCACTTACTATCGGTTTTCGTGCAGCACTACCGCTTGGAGCGTGTCCGCAACCAGCTCACTGAAGCTATAGACCGTGGAAACAACAACACAATGGATCGTATCATAGGCGCGATGCGCACGATGCGCGAGGATGTAATTTCTGCGATTAGATCCATAACTTGTGGTCGCCACAGCGACGTTCACGTACATCTTCGCGTACGTGGCGGGTACCTTCCACCACCTCCGCCCTCCGCACCTCCGTCAGCACCGCCCTCCGCACGCCCGTCGCACTCCGGGAGTCGTCGGAGCTACGGTCGCTCGGCCCCGACCCGCCTCGAGCCACAGGTATGTCATCTGTCAATCGGTTCTTATCGTGAGTACCTTTCCATACACTCATTTTGACGATGTCGACATTACCCTTTGTTCTTGCGGCGAGCTATGAGGGACGGCCTCTGCGCAACCATCGTCATCACGGAGGAGGCGCAGATCGACTTCTTCGACACGGCGCTCAATCACACCTCCGGAGCGCGACGGTGGTTGGCGACACGCACGGAGGGTACACCGCGGCAAAGACTACGGCTCGATCGCGGCGGAGGGTCCTCGTCAACACAACAACCTACTCGGTACACGTGAACGCACTAACACCAATTTTCCGTCGTACAAAAGCAATGACTAACTCACCTCAGACGCTTCCCGCAGGCAGAGCACCGATGGGTGGGCGACATGCTCGGGCCTCGGTAGGACCGCCACGATGAGATCACCCAGCATTCGCCTCCCGCATGTGGCCCCTACTACGGCCTTCGAGGCGACGCCACTCCCTGACAGTTCACATTCCACGAGGATCATCTCGTCGTCCGACAGCGACACGACCATGCGCCCTAACTAATTTCATGGACGTGTAAAACTTGTTACATAATGCCATCATGCATCTCGCCTTTACGATTTATGTAATGTCCATGTGAGTTCGCCTTTCGATTTATGTACACAACATGTTATCTCAAATATTTAGTACTAACAACAAGCAGAACTCCCGATTTAAACTTACTAAACCTTAAAGACATAACTCAATGTCGCCTTCACGATACCTCCTAAGCACTTTGCTACCTCATGGAAATGATTTTCTTCAACAAATTACAATTTACCAACAGGCTATATATATGCATCATTTGGCTTCCATTCCACTCACTCTTCAGTTCCTCTTCTCCTTCCTTCCAGTCTTAAACGGGATGTCTACGGCCTCATCAAACTTTCGAGTGAACAGGCAATTAGAAGCACTAAGACAAAGACTTGGATTGCCCTCGTTGTGGATCGGTGAATGTGTTCACCTCCCATACGCCAACGAATCCATCCGAGTGTTCATGAAGTGTTCGAATCTTACGGTAACTTATATCTGATCATCCCCATTGAACTTCTTTCCAAACATAATATTTTTCACTTGTATTCCCAATTATTTTTATAGAACACAACATGTCGGTTACGGGTGTGGGTCGATGAAGTCATGTGCGGAGGTTCGAGGCATTGCAATGCAAATTGCAGCCTTGCAAGAGGACACACGTCGTGTGGCTGCATTTCGTCAAGTGCCTCGACCATCGGATGAACCGACGGAAAATAAAGATAGTGTTCTTAAAGGACTGGATGAAAGGATGGGAAGGGTTGAGAAATCGCTACAGAAATTAGTTAACATGGCCACTTTGGTAATTTTTCTTCTATTATTTCTTGTTCTTGCTAAGTAGAAGTTCGCTTTAATAAGATTGTAATATCGGTCTTTATCTATGCATCCCTGCACTACGTGATGTATGCCTTTGCGGCGTTGTGGTAGTATTTTGTATCATGTATGCGTCTATCTAATTCCGTTGTGAACACTTTGCGTGTGAATTAATCAAACAGTAATTTCTAAATCAGCGCGGAAGTACCGCTATCTAATTTGCGAAACTTCCGATTATCGCGGTGCAGGAGTACCGCTCCCAACAAGGCGGTAAGAACCACGCTTGTAGAAAATCAGCTAAGTCCCAAAAGAGTGCTCTTTGCAAAAAAAAAATGTTCCGCAGGATTTTCGGAAGTTCTGCCGAGAGGTAGTTCCGCACTTATATCGTCGGAACTACCGATCATCCTAACAAAGCAGCAGATGGCTTTCAAAACAACTTCAATTGTAAGCCAGCTTTTCGGACCGAAATGACAGCACTCTGCAGAGTAAGACGTGACAACTCATCGCCCGCCAAATTTTTCGGACGAAATGACAAAGACTCTGCAGAGTAAGACGTGATAACTCACCGCCTCGCGACTTTTTCCGACGAAATGACAAGACTCTGCAGAGGAAGACGTGATAACTCATCGCCTCGCCCGACTTTTCGGACCGAAATGACAAAGACTCTGCGAGTAAGACATGATAACTCATCGCCTCGCCGACTTTTCGGACCGAAATGACAAAGACTCTGCGAGTAAGGCGTGATAACTCATCTCGCCGACTTTTGGACCGAAATGACAGCACTCTGCAGAGTAAGACGTGACAACTCACTGCCTCGCCAGCTTTTCCGACCGAAATGACAGCACTCTGCAGAGGAAGACATGACAACTCACTGCCTCGCCAGCTTTTCGGACCGAAATGACAGCACTCTGCAGAGTAAGACGTGACAACTCAATGCCTCGCCGACTTTTCGATCAAATGACAAGACTGGAGAGTAAGACGTGACAACTCAACTGCCTCGCCCGACTTTTTAGACCGAAATAGCAAGACTCTGCAGAGCAAGACGTGACAACTCACTGCAACAACCAGGACAACACTCTGCCTCCAGAGCTTTTTCTACCAAAAATACAGCACTTAAAAAAGGGCCATGACTACTCTCTGCAGAAAGATTAGACAACACTCTGCCAACTACGTCATGCCAACCCTCTGGCTTATAAAAGGAGGTGCAAGTCATCTACGAGAGAAAACCACACAACCAAACCAAACACTACACCAGATCTTGCTTCACCATATTTGGGATGGACAACCTCAAGAAGCAATGGACGAGATCCGTGATCTAGCAGGGCTTCAACGGCACGAGCCGAACAAGCTAGGAAATTGCTGAGGCGGGTCAAGAAGAAGCGACTTGCCAGATGGCGCTCTCCGCAATGAAACCCCGCGCACAAAGAACCCTTGTTAGAACGCTCCAAACGAGCCTTCGCGCAACACCCGCCAGAGGGGAGACGCCGCCATCCGTTGGTGTAGGGACACATGCAAGTTCTTCAAATCCAAGCACCGGCTCGGCCTCGGCATGCGCATCGGGATGTCCTAACTACTCCTCGACTATCCCGACCGCCGTTGGGATACGAGCGATATCATCTACAAATGGAAGGAGTACTAACGAGAATATATCGTACTCAATTCTATTTCGAGTATGCACTAACAATCTCTCCGTCTACCGCACCCCGGAGCCGCTATGTGGCTTCCGCAAGTGGATCGTCCTAGAGATCCACCCACACGACGATGGGTTTCGACTTCGAGGAGTGGAATGCAGAAAGGGGACGCGAGATCCGGGAGGAGGATCGTCGGACTGAAGAGCACAACGAGCGTATCCGCCGGGAGACTCGGGCCCATCTCGAGGCGTGCAGGCGCAGGGAGCGCGAGGCACGCGAGAGGGAGCGCGAGAAAAAGCGGGAAATGGCGGCCGAGGCCAGAGCGGCAGGCGAGGACTACAATGCCGAGCTCGCAAGAAAGGGCAAATGGCCCCGGTCCACGCAGTAGGTCGGACTAGTCCGTAGTACTACACCTCCTATTCGCAATGTTTTAACTATCCCCTAAAGGCATGCGTACTTACATGGTCCGGAAGCTCGTGTCGCGAGTTACCGTAGTAGTAGCGTCCATGGTAAAGTAATTAGCGAACCATCATGCCATGTGACCACATGTAACGTGCTTCGTCCGCACGGGGCTGCTTTGTAGTTACGTGTGTGCCTCATTGAGCCATCAAAGTATAGCCATCCACATCGGTCTCGATTCGCTATGTTTTAGGGTTTCTCCGTAATCGCAACGCTCTAAGCCCTTTCGTTAAATTAATTTCAGACTCTGCTTTTCAGTACTCTACTTTCACACAAGAAATGTGATGGAGAACCATACTTCCCACATTTCAAGTCACATGAATTCATGAAACCCTAATTTCAAACGCCTCGTCCTAATTTTTGAGACCTAAACCACGAATTTGTCGAGACAATTTCAGAGCATATAAAATTTTGTAAAATTTACACAATCAAGTCCTTTGTGTAGGGAGTATGGAAAAAAATTCATAATGTTTGGACCTCATTTGCTATATTATAAAATTCCTACAAACATTAAACTATAAAGAATTTTGCAGAAAAAAAGAATACATAAAATTTCAAAAAATTACACAAGCATAAAAACTATGCCAGAGGCTTCACAAAAATTTCATAATTGTTTGAGCTCATTTTGTATATTTTAAAAATCTTTGAACAAAATTATTAATAACTTTTTAAAAAAATTCAAAAAATAAAAATCGCACGTGGCAAAGCACTTGTGCGATTGGTGCTGCCGGGCCCGCCAGCTGGCACTCAAGGTGCTGCCCTCGGGACGGCGACAACTTAGTTCTCGCTTGAGTCGGAGGCAAGACACCTAGGTCTTCGCCGTCCGACGGCAAAGACCTAATATGAGGGGGTCATTTTTGGAATTTTTAGATTTATGGGGTTATTTTTAAAATTTTTACTGCGCAATAGGGCTAATTGAGTCCACATTTCCCGATCGACGAGCGTGCCGCGTGCGTAGGTTCTTCTGCAATTTCGATGCTCCAGCTACCCTCGTATGCTGCCCCTGAGGGGATGTTGCTACCAGCACTGCACTGCACTGCACTGGATTAGGCTATGCATCATTGCATGCACTTGGCTCGCCTTTTTTGGTAGATGCACCGGCAGACACTGCTTTCCTCGCTTGAAAGCTATTTTAGGCGCTTCTGGAAACTGCATTGACCCAGCCTGCGGGCAGGAAAGGCCAAAGTGTAAGCACAAAAGGCCGAAACGTAATGAGTTTCTGCACTCCAGGGTTTCAGTACCATTTTTCCAGACACCCAATGATGGTGCCGCCACGCCGGTGGAGAAATGGGAGATGCAGCGGTCTGGTGGTGTGATCCGGTCTCTCTCCAAGCTGCATGCGCCGGGGTCTCTCCCCCGAGCCCACGGAGATGATCACGGACGGATGTGTTACCTAACACGGGAATCGGATGTCATGACTAGCGAAATTCTATGGGAATTTAAAAGGCAGGAATCAGTCAAATGAGATGCTTGGATTTTCCAAGGGAAAATTGCATGAAATTTGTATGGAAATGCATCTTAGTCTTGGAGAGAAGAGAATAGAAGAGATAAAAGAGAGATGTTGCCTTGAGCTTCTCAAAGGAAATGAAAACTTTGATGTTTGAGCTAATATTTAGAATCCTCCAAAAAATGGAGAAAAGGAAGGATTCCTATAGAAATGTTAAAATCCAATCGTACAATCCAAATGGCTTCATAGAAGAAAAAAATCACATGGGATTTCAGTTCTATGTTCAGAACATAACAGTGTTTGTTGGGAAAGAAGAACCCATAAGCAAACAGAACATACTACAACAACATCCTAAGGAGTGTTTGTTGGGAATCAACGAAGTTGCTGCTCTCCTGCACTGACGACCTGGGGAAACAAGAATGTGTTCGCTTGTGGTGTTAGTTTCTTTATTTCTTTTCTTTTCTCCCTACCTTGGATTGTTGTGGTAGTTGTTTTGAGCCTCTGGACGTTTTGGACTTGAGCTTGAGGCAGTGAGGCTCCAAGACAAGGTATATACATGAACTTAATAGTACTTGGGCTGGGCTTGTACCTCTGATGGGCCTGTTACTTCTGTTCTTAATATTTTCTTACAAGGCTGAGGAAAAGAATGCCCAGTTAATATTTACTTAATATTTCTTCTCAACTCTCTTGGTTACATTGCTTGGCCTTTTAAAGGCCGGTTACATAGACTTTGAAACCAACACGGTTTCATTTATCGGACTCAACTCGGACTCCTAATCAAAACAACTCTCACCAAAAATAACAAAATTTACCAAAACAAGATTAATTCCATCAATCACCTCTTAATCTTGTTTGTTCACCTTGATCACACCGATCTTCTCTCTCATTTCCAAAAATCTGATTCACCCTAGTGATTTCATCAAAATATCAGCAAGTTGATATTCTGTTTTGATGTGATCAACTAGTACATTCCCTTCTTCAACACACTCCCGAATGAAGTGATAGTGAATATTAATGTGCTTACTTTTTGTCATGGTAGACTGGATTCTTGCTCAAAGATATTGTCGACTTGTTATCAACCTTGAGTACAAACCTGCCCACTTCCTTCTGTGTAAGATCACCAAGTAACCGTCCCAACCAAATCCCTTGACATGCTGCAATGGTAGTAGCAATATATTTCGCTTCACATGAAGAAAGTGCCACTACTTTATGCTTTTGTGACTAACAACTCACCATGCTTTTCCGAAGCAACAAAAAGTACACCTATTGTACTCTTTCCGCTATCAACATCTCCAGCCATATCGCTATCACTATAGCCGACTAACTGGATTTCTTATCCTTCACCTCTTTCATAATAACAGCCAAACTCCAGAGTCCCACACACATATCTCAGTATGTGCTTAACTGCTGGCATGTGCCCGCTTGTAGGAGACTCCATAAAGCGACTCACATACCAAACAATATAAGCGATATCAGTCCAGTAAGCACTAAATATCTCAGGCTTCCAACGATGTTTTTGTAGTATGTAGCATCAACTGGCGGGTTGTTACTAACCTTACTTAGCTTCAGGTGAGCCTCCATTGGGAATTGGCACGGATTGTAGTTCTCCATACCACACTTCTCAAGAATCTTCTCCGCATACGCTGACTGGGTCGATGATGAGGACATCCCTACTATGGATACTGTGGATATCATGGGGATATGCTCCAGATCTTAGGATGATGTGACAATTGGCAATGACATTTATGGTTTGTCATTTCACAGGATTTTCGATAAAGTTCAGGCTTTCTGAACAGGGGCGGTTCGACCGGCCATAGCATGGCGGTCCGACCGGTCCCAAATCGGTCGGACCGACCATGTGCGGCGGTTGGACCGGCCGTGACCAAAGAGTGTCAGAATGTGCTGGGCCAAAAATAGAGGGTGTAGGCAAGTGAGGGGATTCCAATGCACTTGGTCTCATAATTTTTGGAGTCCCCAAGCAAAAGTTCTATTCGTTTTAAATTTCCAGAAGGTTTGAAATTTGTGGCTTGAAATTGGCTAAGTCCTGTGGCGGTCCGGCCGGCTCACGTGGAGCGGTCCGACCGGCGAGGGATGACGACCGCTCCATGAGCGGTCCGACCGCCCCGAGGGGCGATCGGACCGATTTCCACTTATGCATCGACCAACTTCGTGGTGATGTTAATTTGTTAGGTCAAGTTCATTGGTTTCATGGCATATGTATTGCATGATGCATGTTTTGACTAACATGGGTCAAGTTGTGAAGAACTTATTCCCGAATTCGTGTTTGCTTGTCTATGGTTGTGCAGGTTGCTTGGTGATCAACGACGGTCAACGGCGAGGAAGATCGGGACTAGGCTTGGAGAGCTGAGGTCCAGAACGATCGACGATGCCGGGTGAGGTCAATGACTCAAACGTGACGCAAGATGGACAAGGGTGACCTATTAGCAAATCTGAGGCGCAAGATGCTGCTAGGTAAAGCTATTTAGGTCAAAAGGTTAAAGACGGCGCTTTGCGAAGCGTGCGTGTGTGACCCGTTTGTTAGTGGGCCTTAACGGGAGCCCAATAGAGTCAAACCGTAGAAGTTCTAGGCCTCCACTATAAATAGGAGGAGGTGGTGGCTGCACCATCGCTCTCGCCTCTTTTATGTTTCAAAACCCTAATTGGCTTAGGGGGAGTTGAGGTGGAGGCTAGGGCTCTTGATGGTTTGAGGTGATTTTCGTGATCTTGGATTGACCACTGTTCCTTGATGGAGTGGGTGTAATCCAAAGATCAATCACTTAATTTAATCTATGCAAGGTTTGCTTGAGATAACTCTCTTTTCGTTCTTGCTTTCAATTTCGTGATTTTAGTGTTTTCATTGATCCGCGAAGTTTTGATTGATTTCTTCACATGTTAAAGCTTGCTGTGACATGTGAGAACCCATCTAGGATCATCTTGATCATCAATCACCCACGAGCAAGCATTAGGATCAAGTTTTCGCTTTTACCCGGTTTTAGACCTTCTCTTACTCAAACGGCAATTGATCAGGATCTAGCCAAGAATTATCATAATTGTTGATTGGAATAGATCCTTAATATCATATAGAAGGTGTGTATCAAGTTTCATCAAGTTTGGAGTTGAGAATCAAAAGTTAGATCTATTTGCAACTTCGTCATCGGCCGTTTCATCGCTCGAGCCCAGTGGTCCGACCGCCCTACACAACCGTCCGGCCAGGTTGGCGTGGTCCGACGGCCGGCATAACAATGATCGACCGCCAGAAATCGGTCCGACCGCCGGTGCCGCAGGTCGACCGCTAGTGAATTGAATTGCTTTGATCTTTGTTGTTTTTGTCATATTGCTTAGGGGATTAATTTGAATTCAATACTAGTCTTCCGCTGTACTGGTATATTGATCTTCATAGCTTCCTCATAGCTATTGGAGTGAGATTGTGTTGAATTCATAATTTGTGAAAAAGTGAGTGTGCTCCTATTCACCCCCCCTCTAGTCGCCTTTTCGGTCCAACAAGTGGTATCAGAGCCCGGTTAGTTCAATCTTGATCTTAACCGGTCACTGAACTTAGGCGATGGATAGGTTCTCCATAAAACCGCATATCTTCAATGGGCACGACTATGCCTATTGGAAGAATCGTATGCGAGTCTTCCTTGAAAGCGAAGGACCAGCAATATGGGACATTGTTCGAGCTCCGTTCATTATTCCCGAGATTGAAACACCTGCTTCTGCGGTTCTTTTGGCTAACAACAACAAGGCCAAGAATCTTTTATATGGTGCTCTTAGTAGACAAGAATATGATCGCATTTGCAATCTTGCGACTGCGCACGAGATTTGGAATACCCTCGAAACCTATCATGAGGGTTCGTCCCAAATTAAGAAAGTGCGCCAAACAATCTATAAGCGTGATTATAACAAATTTGAGATGCGTCCCGAGAGAGCATCGATGACATTTCGATCGCTTTAATAAAGTGATTAATCGATGAAAGTCGTTGATATTGAATACTCTCAATCTGAAAATGCCACCCATCTCTTGGCTGCAATCAACACCAAGGAGTGGGAGATGAAGGCTACTGCTATAGAAGAGAATGTTGATCTTTCAAGCCTTACTTTGGAGTTGCTTTATAGCAAACTCAAGACTCATGAAATTAAAAGAGTTGATCATTCCAAGAAAGACAATTTAGCTTTGGTAGCAGATCCTCTCAAAAAGACTTCTGATGGTTCTTTCGAATCTTCTTCTGGATTTTCATTTGCTTGTTTATCTGCTATTCATGAAGAGGAGCTTAAGAGTATCCCTGAGTTTGAGTTAGCCCTCCTTGCTAAAAAATTCACACGGGCCTACAATAATGTGAGAAACAAAAAGAGAGGTGGTCCGGTGACATGCTACGAGTGTGGTGAGCTCAATCATATCCGGGTAAATTACCCCAAGCTGAAAGGTAAGAGCAATAACAGGGAGGAGAAGACAGCCTGGAAGAAGCCTCATGGGAACAACTCTAAGTATGATGCTGTCAAGCTTATAAAGGCCGCTCACCGGGTCCTTGCCGCTTTTGGAGAGCAATCCATGAGCGATGTGGACTCCAGGAGTGAAGAGGACAAGGAGGAGAAGATCCCTCGAGACAAAAAGAAGGGGAAGACCAAGGACTTCACCGGCATGTGCTTCATGGCCGACACTAACGACATTGATGAAGATGAGGTATCTCTCTCTTATGATGTCCTTTCTGCTAAATATGATTCCATATATGAGTAACTGCTTAGTCAAGATGAAACGCTAGAATTTGTCATGACTAAAAATAAGAAATTAGAGTCAAAAATTGGTAAAGTGAAATTAGAACTTGCTAATGTTAAGACTCTTGAACCTGATGAATGCTTATCTTGTCATGATATGCACTCAGAATTAGCTAAACTGCAATCTGCTCACAATATTGCTTTGCAACTACTTGAAAATGCTAGAACCGAGCTAATTGAAATTAAATCTGCCCCTTGTGAAAAATGCGCAGAGTCTAGCAAGTTGGTTGTTTCTGATGTGATTGATTCTAGTCCTTGCACTTCCTGCTTAGAAAGTGAACGTGAAATCAAAGATATTTTAGAAGCAGCTAGAACTAAATATGCAAAACTTAAGGACAGTATTCAAACTACTACATGTGCTTCATGTCCTGCTCTTAAGCTTGAGGTTGCTTTTTATAAGAAGAAATCCATGGATAAAACTTGTGAGTCTTGTATTAACTTGGGAAAAGAAAATGCTTACCTTCAGGACACATTAGAGAAATTTTCTAAAGGTAAGAAACAGTTAAATATGATTCTTGACAAGTCTAAAACTCCTTATAAAAACCAAGGAATAGGATACAACTGTATTCAAGACAATTCAAAGCCAAAAGTCACTCAAGTCTTAAAAAATGGCTTAGTTGAATTCAAAACCCAACCTGCAAAAACTTCTTTTAAATCTGCAGGTTTTGCTCGACCATCTGTTCAAACAAAAGGTGCTTCTTCTAGTGGTATTAAGTATCATTGCACTTATTGCAAAAAGAGTGGGCACTTGATTGAGTTTTGTTGGCGTAGGTTGAAAAATGATAAGAAAATTTTTGCTAATATTTCATCCACTCAACCTAAAGCTTTTATGAGACATCGTCATTTTGAAAAGAATAAACCTGGGTTAGGATTTGTTTCACATGCTTATCATCATGCTCCTAGACAGGATAATTCTCATGTTCGTGTGACCATTACTCTTGATAGGAATGCAAATAGAATCAAGGATAACACTTCTGCTTTGCATACTACTCGCAGACGTGTGTCTCAGTACTGGGTTCCGAAGTCTTGTTTAACTAACCCCAGTATCGAGACACATCGTTTTTCTGTGCCTTGATTTTCAGGATTGCCACGGAAAGACGAAGGGCACGTGCTTTGTCGACTCCGGCTGTTCACGTCATATGACCGGAGACTCAAGATAGTTCACCTCCTTTACGCGGTCGACGGGTTTCAAGCATCTCCGAGAACTTCCCATCGCCAGGCCTTTAAGCTCATATTCAGGTATTTACACTCTACTCTCTTTGTATGACATTTGATATTCCTGTTCTTTATCTTTGTCCTTTCGGGGGTTTTTCTTATCCTGATTGTGCGGGCTGTCGGCTAGATAGGAAGAGTACCTCAGGCGCTTGTCACCCACTAGGCACTTCTCTTGTCTTTTTGATTTTATCCTCACCAAGCCTTTAGACCCAACTAGGTTTGCCACCTTGAGAAGCGAGTTAGGGTTAATTTATCCCTTTGGGTTGGTTTGAGGGGGAGTTCGATCTTTTCTGATCTTACCTTGTTCTTTTGATCTTTTCTTGTTCTTTTCTGAACTTTTTGATCTTTTCGAACTTTTCAGGTTTTTAGGCCTTTATTGCATCTCATTGTATCATATTGCATTCATATGAAAAATTCAACAAATGGTATGAAAAATCCAAGTCATACTAAAAAAGATGCATTATAATATAAGTTTTTCTGCTTATCTTTCAAGATTGATGAAGCTTTGCCTATTACCCTTTGGAGTGTTAGTATTTTAATTCTTGCTCAATGTCATGTCTAGTTCTTTGATTTGCTAGAATTATCATGCTTTTACATGTGTAGCTAAGTCTTTGCTATATGAGCTAGAACCTTAAAACAACTCGAACTAAAAATAGCAATTTGTGGATGTTTTAGCGAGTTGCGCAATTAGTGCTTCTTTTGTGACATTGGCCCTGTCAGAATTGCTTTGTTAGCTCTTTAATCTAAAATTGACCATTACTTGAGCTTCTAGTGTTCTTGAGATTCTAAAACTGCTCTTGTGAAACATGAAAAATCAAAAGATTGTCTTATACTTAAATTGTGCCAAACTATTCTTACGAGACTACTTGTCAATGACATGAACTTGGAGATAGTTTGATGAACCAGACGATCTCATGGGGACTGCTTGTCAGAAATGACATGAACCTCAAGATTTGTCGCCCTGGTAGAAGCTTAGAAAGAGTTTGTGGATGGCTCCTAGTCCAGGATCTTCTTTACTAAGATATACCTTTAATCAACTTCTGGTCGAAGCTTAGGATGATTTTGTGGATGGCTCCTAGTCCAGGATCTTATCACTAAGTTAGATCATTAGTCAACTTCAAAATTCAGTGCAAATGAAAATTTGTTGAAAAATGGGTATTTGAGAAAATTTGAGCAAAATGATTCAATACAGGACCTAATTGTCTCTTAATGTGGTCTTTGTTAGCTTTTTTATCTTACATTGATATTTTGACATGGCCAGTTTCACTTTAGGATCCCTGTTGATGAACTTGCTGAACTTGAAGCTTTGCTTAAATTGATCAAATATATTGCTTTACTTTTGAGCCTTTTTTTTGCTTAGCTTTGATATATATGTCTTACCATGATCTTGCTAGCGCTGTCAGACTTGATATGCTGTTTGTGCAATATTAGAGATACTAGCTTGTTCTTTTGGGTAATCTCCAAAGCTTCTTGTAATAAAAAAATTATATACAAAAATGAAGTCACTTCATTGCACCTCATGCATACTCCTTCTTATGCTTCTTTTGTTTTGCTTCTTTCTTTATTCTATACTTGTTATCTCTGGATGAGAGGAAGGCGTGATTCCTTGATGACTCCATTGTCAAAGGGGGAGGAGATGTGTTAATGAGAAGATGTGTTAAAATGTATTAATGCTATGCATAGGGGGAGAAATTTTTGGAGATACATATCATTGTTTTACAAAGAGGGAGATGATATATAACTCTGAGTATGATGCTGTCAAGCTCATAAAGGCCGTTCACCGGGTCCTTACCGCTTTTGGAGAGCAATCCATGAGCGATGTGGACTCCGGGAGTGAAGAGGACAAGGAGGAGAAGATCCCTCGAGACAAAAAGAAGGGGAAGGCCAAGGACTTCACCGGCATGTGCTTCATGGCTGACACTGACGACATTTATGAAGATGAGGTATCTCTCTCTTATGATGTCCTTTCTGCTAAATATGATTCCATATATGAGCAACTGCTTAGTCAAAATGAAGCGCTAGAATTTGTCATGACTCCAAAATACGTTGTTTAGGGCCTCAAAACGGGCCTGCAAACAGCCGCAACCCGAGAAAAATTCAAGTTTCTCGGAATTTGCTCAAAATTGACAGAGCCCTTTTTCAAGTGATTCTAAGGTTCCCCGCGAAGACGACATCCTTTTTTGAGCTTAGGAACTCCGTGTGTGACGTTCTCTAGTTCTGTAGCGTCGTGTTTTCGTTTGTGTTCTAGGCTCGCGTCTCTAGTACGGTCTAGCGTAGGACCAGTACTAACCGGCGTTGAATGATTTTTTAGCTTGCATTCACTGATTCGATTATTGCTGATCCTTGCTACCATATTGAAGCCTTCCGAGCTCCACTTCCTACTAACTCAGCATGTTATGTTCCTTACAATCGTTAGGCTAATCACAAGTGAGAGTATCACGAACCAGTCACCGGTTGTGCCACCTCCTTGCTGCGTTGATAAGAGCTTATAAGAACCTGGTAAGGCATTGTGAGAGAGTGACTTGTGAAACTCCAAGAACCTAGTAGTTCATAGAGATATGTACACTGTGATTTGTTCTTTTCTTTGATACTAACAATGGCAGGTTCATGGTCACAAGGGGAGAATAGTAGGCCCAATGTTGAGGGTGCGCCTCTCACGCCTCGCGCGAAAGACATCATGCAACAATTTTCACACTTATTGAGTCAACATTCAGAGTATCTTGAGGCGGTTCTAGATCGCACCAATGACAGTCTTGCTGCGATTGTTACTCGTGTGGACCAGCTAGAGAGAGCTCCACCTCTTGCTGCTGCTGTCGGCGTTGCACCACCGCGCCGTAACACATCCGTTGCTAGCTCATTGGCCGATGAGATAGAAGATGAAGTGAACCCATATGTTGCTGATACGGAGTCCGATGGTGGTTTCAATCCCAACAATGGTCGTGATCATCGGCAACGACACGTCAATCGACAAGGTATGCGAAGAGACCCACCACGTGAGGTACATGATCGTAATGATGCACTTGGTAAAATTAAATTCACTATGCCTCCTTTTACTGGAAAATATGATCCTGATGCTTACCTCACATGGGAGTTAGTCGTAGACCAATAATTTGCATGCCGTGAATTTCCTGAAAATAAAAGGGTTAGGGCTGCTACTAGTGAGTTCACTCACTTTGCATCTATATGGTGGAATGAATTGTGCTGTAATGAACAAAACATACCTAGAACATGGAATGCTATGAAGAGAGCTACGAGAACTAGATTTGTGCCTTCATATTATTCTCGTGATTTGTTGAATAAATTACAACGTTTAAGACAAGTTAGTAATACAGTAGAAGACTACTATCAAGAATTGCAAACTGGTATGTTACGTTGTGGTTTAGAAGAAATCGAAGATGCTATAATGGCTAGATTTTTTAGGAGGGCTTAACCGGGACATTCATGACATTCTAGATTATAAGGAGTATAATTCTATCACCGTCTGTTCCATCTTACTTGTAAAGCTGAACGTGAAGTGCAGGGAGGACAGTCTCGCTCCCGAGGCTCTTTTGGAGTTTCTTTTGCAGGTAGGCAAAATCAAAGTGCGATCCATGGTAGGGCGCCATCCTCGCCGTCCTGCGTGTAGCCATCCTCCACCCCCCTCTGGTTATGGGCGACCAGCGAGCACCACTCCCCGAGCCTCCGACGCAAGGAAATCAACTTCGTTCAGCAAGCTCGTGGCTCTACCTCGCTTGCTTCCATCGCTAACGCGAGACATACAATGCCATCGCTGCAAAGGCTTCGGGTACATAATGAGAGATTGCCCAAATCAGCGGGCACTTCTTGTTAGAGATGATGGTGAGTATACTTCATCTAGTGATATTGATGAAGAACATGCATTGCTTGTAACTGACCCCGCGGGTGAGCAATTTGAACCTGAACATGACGAAGAACGTTTTGGAGCTGAAACAAGTGATAAATTTTTGAGCATAATTGTGAAGCGTGTCCTCAGTGCTCAAATGGAGCGTGCTGAACAGAATCAACGCCACAATCTGTTTCAAACAAAATTTGTGGTCAATGAGTGTTCTTGTCGTGTGATTATTGATGGAGGAAGTTGCAATTATTTGGCTAGTATTGATATGGTTGACAAGCTTGCCTTTACTACACAACAACACCCTCATCCTTACCACATTCAATGGTTTAATTCATGTGGTAATGTGGATATCGTGGGGATATGTGCATGATCTTAGAGTGATGAGTCACTTGGCAATGGCGTTGTTGGTTTGACGAATCTCACATTTTCGAAAAACTTCAGTGCTGTCAAGTCATTGGCGGTCCGACCAGCCATGCCGCTGGTCAGACCGGCGTGTGGTAGTCCGACCGGCAATGCTTGCCGGTCCGACCTGCCACAGTTTATGATGGAGTTTGGGGCTAGGCCAAAAATAGGTTGTGTAGGCATGAGAGAGGAGTCTCCTGGATGTGGTCACATAATGTTTGGAGCTCCCAGTCAAAAGTTCTATCCAGTTGAAAATTCCAGAGAGGTTGCGGATTTCTGAGCTGAAATTTGGCTAAGTCTTTTGGGGCGGTCCGACCGCCGTTATGTAATCGGTCCGACCGCTGGGAAATCGGTCCGACCGGCTTGGTAGGGTAGTCAGATCGGCTTCCACTTAGACTTCGGCCATTTTGGCATTGTTGTGTTTTGATGTTGTTTAATGCATTAGTTTCAATGCTTTATTGTTGCATATTGCATTGTTGAGGTAACGTGGGTCAAGTTGTGAAGAACTTGTTCCCGGAGACGATTTCTTTCTCTATTGCTGTGCAGGTGGCTTGCAGGTCAACGACGTCAACGGTGAGGATTATCGGGACTAAGCTTGGAGAGCTGAGGTCCAGAACGATCATGGATGCCGGGTGAGGTCGTGTGACTCAAGCATGGTGCAGAATGGACAAGATGGATCGAACGGGCAGTTCGTTGCAGCTGGTTGGATCAAGCGGCGCGGGGGTCGGTGCAAGTGCATCGGAGGTTCCGATGGGATTCGGACGGGAGAGACTTGCCGACATGATGAAATCCGCTGATCAACCTACACATGGTGAAGCAAACGATTGCTTCAACAGATTTGTGTGTGTGTGGGTCCCATTTGTATTGGGCCTTAATGGGAGCCCATGAGAGAAACCCTAGCCTCTCCTATAAATAGAAAGGGGGAAATGGAAAAAACCGCCCAAGCATCCCAAGCACTTAAGCTCTTATTTTGCAAAACCCTAGTTAGGGTTAGGGTTTGAAGAGGAGAGGAGTGGATAAGAAATTTGTGTGTGCTCTTGGATTGAGCTCTTGTCCTCCTTGAGGGAGTGGCTTTGTAAGCAACATCTTGAATCAATCAATCTATTGATGTTTGCTCAAGGGTGAAGACTCATTTGCCTTCTTCTCTCTTGATGATTTTGGTGCTTGCTTGATCCAGTTGTTTATGCTTGGTCTTTTGACCGATTTTACCTTGCTATGATGTGTGGGAATACTCCTAGAATAATCTAGATTATCAATCCCCCACAAGCAAGTTTTGGATCAAGTTTTTTATATTTCTAGGTTTTGGAACACTTCTTTGGTAAAACCTTAAGAGATCGATTCTTTGAAGTGGATCTGGACGATCGTCGCTAGAAATAGGTCTTAGATATCCTTGGGGAGGTGTGCTCCAAATTTGATCAAATTTCATTGGTTGGACCAATTTTCGTTTTGGATTTGGGCTTTGTGCGCTGCCTCTGGACTAAATCGGTTTGACCGATTTTCGTATGCCCGATCCGACCGCGATAATCGATCGCCAATTGGCGCCGGTCCGACCGCCAGACGATCGATCACAAGACTACACCGGTCGGACCGCCCAGTGAGATCAATTCTCCATTATTGTGTCTTGTGGTTAAGGGGGTAATCGAATTCAGCACAAGGCTTCCTCTGTGCATTTACTGATCTTCTTAGTTTTCATAGCTAAAGGAGAAAAGTGCGTGTTGAATTTGATTAAGGCAAAAAATCGAGAAAGCGCCTATTCAGCCCCCTCTAGTCGCCTTTATGGTCCTACGGGTAAGCCGAAGGTAACTCGCATTGTCAGAGTACACTTTTCTATTGGTTCATATCGTGATTTTGCTGATTGCGATGTCGTACCTATACAAGCATGTTCATTACTGCTAGGTAGATCATGGCAATATGATAAAAATACTGTGCATCATGGTAGGACTAATCAATATACTCTCATGTCTAAAGGAAAGTACATCACTTTGCTACCCAAGTCTCCAGAAGCAATTTTAAAAGATGAATTAGAAAGAGTTGATAGAGATAAAGAGAGTAGCAAAACTGAAAATCAGATTGTAGCTAAGGAACTTGCACTGCATAAGAAGAAGCAACCTAATGCTAAGGAAGGTGAAATTAGATTGAAGGGTTCTGTTTTGTTAGCTACCAAGTCTGATATGAGTGAGGTAAAAGCTGGTAATTATGGTTGTATGCTTTAGTGTGCAAAGCAACTTTGTTTTCATTTGAGGATATGCCCCCTATTTGCCTCCTGCTGTTGCTCACCTTTTGCAGGAGTATAACAATGTATTTCCAAGTGAAGTACCACCGGGGCTACCTCCAATTAGGGGCATTGAACATCAGATTGACTTGATCCCAGGAGCTTCACTACCCAACCGCGCGCCATACCGAACAAACCCGGAGGAGACTAAGGAGATTGAGCGTCAAGTGCAAGACTTGCTTGACAAAGGGTACGTACGCATGCGAGTCTTCCTTGAGAGCGAAGGACACACTATATGGGAGGTTGTTCGAGTCCCTCTCGTTGTGTCCGAAGTTGCTACGCCGGCTTCAGAAGCCCTTTTGGCTAACAATAATAAGGCTAAAAACCTCTTGTATAGTGGGCTTGGGAGACAGGAGTATGATCGGATTTGCAATCTTGAGACTGCGCATGAGATTTGGAACACTCTCGAAACCTTTCACGAGGGTTCGTCCCAAGTCAAGAAAGTACGCCAAACAGTCTATAAGCGTGAATATAACAAATTCGAGATGCGTCCTAGAGAGAGCATCGATGATATTTTTAGTCGCTTTAATAAAGTGATTAATCAGATGAAAGCTGTTGGTTTTGAATATTCTCAGTCTGAAAATGCCACCCACCTCTTGGCTGCAATCAACACCAAGGAGCGGGAGATAAAGGCTACTGCCATTGAGGGGAATGTCAATCTTTCTTATCTAACTTTGGAGCAGCTCTATAGCAAGCTTAAGACTCATGAGATTAAGATGATTGATCATCCCAAAAAGAAAAATATGGCTTTAGTAGCAGACCTGCTCAAGAGAGTTTCTGATTTGTCTTTTGAGTCTTCTTATGGATTTTTGCTTACTGTTTTATCTGCTATTCATGAAGAAGAGTTTGAGAGTCTCCCTGAGGCTGAGTTGACCCTCATAGTCAAAAAGGTCACACGGGCCTACAACAATATGAGAAACAAAAATCGAGGAGGTCCCGTGACTTGCTATGAGTGTGGTGAGCTTAATCATATCCGAGCAAATTGGCCTAAGCTGAAAGGTAAGAGCAACCACAAGGAGGGAAAGCCAGCCTAGAAGAAGCTTTAATAGAACAAATCAAGGTTTGATACTGCCAAGCTGACAAAGTGAAAGCATCTAGGCCCCTAAAAATGGTTTTGGTAATTAATGATAATATGTGAATATGGGATTAACAAGTTTACTAAGAATGTGCAAGGTTAATTCCATTTGATGAACATGATGAAGCAAGGATGCATGCTAAAGGAAAATGTGAAGATCAACAAGGCTTAAAGTCAAGGTACAAATAGTCTAGGATCCTTTTCTATTTTACCGGTCTAAGGAGAATTGGTTGGTAGACCGGATTATAGGATAAATGCCGTACTATTAAGGGGGATCACGACTAGTAGCTTGATAGCTTATTCTTGTGCCATATGGATCAACTTAGGATCATGCATGCATTTAAAATTGGACTTGAATTTAAGTTAGAATGAATTCGGTGCTTTAATTCGAATCGGATGAACCAAGAAGGCTTAGCAATGTTGTACCAAGCGCGGTTGTTCCGCGGCATGTGGCGGTTCAACCGTTAGCCTTTTAAATTGAAAATCAAGTCGATCGTCCGATCTTAATCTAACGGCTAGGATTAAGTGGGCCGTTCGGACCGTCCAAGTGGCAACGCATGTGGATCGTTGGATTAAAATCAAACGGCTCGAGATCTTGTGTCTTGACCGGACCACTAGACGAAGAGTCCATCGTGGCCTTCCGTGTCATGATCTCGTGGTGATCCGATTTCGTGGGCTGCGGTTGTACCGATGGCTTGAACAGTACGACCGCATCCCGGTTATTCGATGATATTACGGCGGTTGCAAAATAACGAAGACGAGTGTAATCTCCTTTGAAAACCTCTTTTGAGAATCGGTTGTATCGCACGTATAATCGGATGAACCGCAATACGGATGTTCAAATGTATTTGGCGGTTGTAAAATTCCGCACGGATGCAAAATCTCGGTTTAAGAACCACAAATCGGACGATCCGGTGTTTGCTGCGGATGAACCGCAACTAAATCCAACGGCTATATCGGTGCATTTAATGCGTGTAACATAGCGAATTCATCGCGCATTGAGCATAGCGCGGTTGTACCGATGCTAACACGCCGGTTGTTCCGATATGTCTTGAACTTTCGAACTTCTTCCCAACGGCTAGAATTGTTTGGTGGAGGCTATAAATACCTCCCCAAGCGCACAAGGAGATGTTACACGCTGCATTGAAGATATCTCAACCCTTGTGAGCATTGTGCATTCAATTCTACTCCCAATTTACTCTTGCATTCATTGAGAGGGAGATCAAGTGCATTCATCTTTAGTTGATTCATTGACACTTGAGTAAAGTCAAGCGAGGATCGTTGATCTATTCTCTTGGGGTGTTGCCGCACTCCTAGACGGCTTGGCGGTGAAGCACGGTGATCTTCTCAAGTGAAGCTTGTGAGAAGACCCGAGCAAGATTGTGAGTGGTTGGTGTTCACCATCTCGGGAGGAGGAAGAACAACCCAAGTGATCGAGGGAAGGCTTAATTCGTGGAGCCGGCTTGGGTGGTCAAGCTTCCTCAACGTGGACTAGTGAAGACCGGCAAGTCTTCGATACCACGGGAAAAACATCATTGTGTCTTGTGGTTATTTCTTGTCTTTACAATTCCGCACTTATATTTCTAGCTTGCTTATTGTGATTAAATTGCCTAGCTAGGAGCATAACTTGTTTAGACTAAGTCATTAATTGAATTGGATAAATTGTTAATTTGTTAAAAACTCTAAAAACCTCCTATTCACCCCCCTCTAGTCGGTTATCCTTGATCCTACACAAAGGCCGCTCACCGGGTGCTGCGGCTTTTGAGGATCAATCCTTGAGCGATGTTGATTCTGGGAGTGAGGAGAACAAGGAGGAGGAGATCCCTCAAAACAAGATGGGGAAGGCCAAGGATTTCACCGGCTTGTGCTTCATGGCCGACTCCGTTGACGACGACAACGATGAGGTACCTCCTTCCTATGATGTTCTTTCTGACAGATGGGAATCTATGTTTGAGCAACTCATGAGTCAGGATAAGGCTTTAGAGTTTGTCATGGCCAAGAATAAGGAATTAGAGTCACAAATAGATAATTTGACTTTAGAACTTGAAAATGCTAAGACTCTTGAATCTGATGAATGTTCATCTTGCTATGCTTTGCACTCTGAATTTGCTAAACAACAATCTGCTCATGATATTGCTTTGCAACAACTTGAAAATGCTAGGACTGAGCTTATTGAGGTTAAATCTACTCCATGTGAAAAATGCTTAGAGTATAGCAAGTTAGTTACTTCTGGTGTGGTTGATTCTAGCCTTTGCACTTTTTGCTTAGAATGCGAACATGAAGTTAAAGATATCTTAGAAGCAGCTAGAGCTAAATATGCCAAACTTAAGGACAGTATTAAGTTTTCTACATGTGCTTCATGTCCAGCTCTTAAACTTGAAACTACTCTATATAAGGAAAAATATGCTAGAGCTATTAAGGGTAAAACCTGTGAATCATGTGTTTATTTTAAAGAAGAAAATGCTTAACTTAAGGATACCTTAGAAAAATTCTCTAAAGGTAAGAAATAATTAAAAATGATTCTAGACAAGTCTAAAACTCCTTATAAGAAACAATGATTAGGATACAATCATGTTCAAAATAATTCTAACCCAAAAGTTACTTAAGTCTTGGAAAATGGGTTAATTGAATTCAAAACACAACCTGCAAAAACTATCTTTAAATCTGCAGGTATTGCCCAACCATCTGTTAAGTCTAAGGGGGCTTCTTCCAGTGGTATTAAGTATCATTGCTCCTATTGTAAAAATGATGGGCATTTGATTGAGTTTTGTTGGCGTATGTTGAAAAATGATAATAAAAATTTTGCTAGAATTTCATCTAATCAATCTAGAGCCTTTATGAGACATGGTAACATAGAAAAGAAGAAACCTGGTTTAGGATTTGTGTCACATGCTCATCATCATGTTCCTAGACAGGATAACTCTCATGTTACTTTAACCATTGCTCATAACAGAACTTTAAATAAAATCAAGGATAGCACTTCTGCTTTGCATACTACTCATAGACGTGTGTCTCAGTACTGGGTTCCTAAGTCTTGTTTAACTAACCCCAGTATCGAGACACATCGTTCTTCTTTGTTTTGATTTTCAGGATTACCGCGGAAAGAGGAAGGACACGTGGTTCGTCGATTCCGGCTATTCACGCCACATGACCGGAGACTCAAGATGGTTCACCTCTTTCACGCGGTCGACAGGTGATGATTTCATCACCTTTGGAGATGATAAACAAGGGCGGATTGAAGGAACGAGATCGATCAGGGTGAACGACAGTTTCATCCTCAAAGACATCGCCTTGTGGACAAGCTAAGGTTTAATTTGCTTTATTTCTCTCAACTTCTTGATGATGGATATGAGACTATATTTAAGAAAAATGCTTGTCGGGTGCTTGATTCAACTAGTGAGCTTATTTTTGGAATTACTAGAGTTGCTAGGATCTTTGGAGCTGATTTTTCTGAATCTCTTGCTGTTCTCTAAAATACTTGATTTCATCTTCTTCTTCTGAGTTCTGGATTTAGCACCGTCATTTGTGGCACATTGGTTTTGATCATCTGACGCGAGTTAGCAACTTTGAGCTTTTGAGAGGTTTGCCCAAACTCAAAGCCATCAAAGATGCTGTTTGTGCGCCCTGTAGGCATGGCAAGCAAGTTGCCGCCTCACACCCTTCAGTGACTATGGTCATGACTGAGGGACCAGAACAGTTGCTTCATATGGATACTGTTGGTCCTGCTAGAGTTCAGTCAGTTGGTGGAAAATGATACATTCTTGTCATAGTCGATGATTTTTCTAGATACACTTGGGTGTTCTTTCTTGTTACGAAGGATGAAGCTTTTGATTATTATCATGATATTGTTCTTCGTTTAGCTTCTGAACTTCCGGGTGCCTTGAGAGAGATCTGCAGTGACAATGGCACAGAGTTCAAGAATACCTCATTTGCTTCTTTTTGTGCTGAGCGTGGAATTGAGCATCAGTTCTCTTCTCCACACGTCCCTCAACAAAATAGCTTTGTGGAAAGGAAGAATAGGACCCTGGTCGAGATGGCTAGGACAATGCTAGATAAGTATAGCACGCCGAGGAGATTTTGGGCCGAAGCTGTTGCTACTACTTGCCATATTGCTAATCGTGTCTTTGTGAGACCTTCTTTGTGCAAGACTGCTTATGAGCTTCAATTTTGTAGAAAACCCTCTGTCTCGCATTTTCGAGTCTTTGGATCTAAATGTTTTATTCCCAAGACAGGAAATCTGGATAAATTTGAGTCAAGAACTTTTGATGGTTTATTTCTGGGTTATCCTGCACATTCGAGGGGTTTTCGGGTTTTTAATGCTGAAACTAACCTTGTTCAGGAGACATGCAATGTCACTTTTGATGAGACTAGCCCTGGAGCTAGATCAGATATTTCAGGTGATACACAGGTGACAGAGAGCATATTCATAGAGGAAGATGATGAAGTATTTGATGTTCTTCCGCCTACTGCTGTTGACGCTCCTATTCCGGCACAAGAACCTGCTGTGACTCCTTCGCCTTCAGATGAGGCTCCTGCTGCATCTTAATCACCAGCAGTACCTACGGAGGTTGAAGAGATGTTTTCCTCTTCGGGTTCACCACTTCACATTCAAAGGCAGCACCCTCCGGATCAGATAATAGGTAATCTCCATGAGCGAGTCACTGGCTCCAGGTATAATGATCCAAATATCTACTCTCATTTTGCATTTGTTGCTTCTTTTGAACCTCGCGATATATCACATGCTTTATTGGATTCTAGAGAATTTTGAGAGGAATAAGGTTTGGAACCTAGTAGAACCTCCTAGTGGCCATAATGTTATAGGAACCCGCTGAGTTTTAAAAAACAAACAAAATGAGGATGGTTCTGTAATTAGAAATAAGGTTAGGTTGGTAGCTCAGGGTTTTAGCCAAGTTGAGGGATTGGATTTTGATGAGACCTTTGCTCTTGTTGCTATACTAGAAGCCATTCACATTCTGCTTGCATTTGCTGCATCTAAGGGTTTTAGATTATATCAGATGCATGTTAAAGTGCCTTTTTAAATGGTTTCATAGAGGAGGAAGTTTATGTTAAGCAACCCCAAGCTTTGAGAATCACAAGTACCCACATCATGTATTCAAGCTATCCCAAGCCTTATATGGTCTTAAACAAGCCCCTAGAGCCTGGTATGATAGACTTGAAAAATACAAAAATGAAGCTACTATATTGCACTTCATGCATACTCCTTATACTTCTGTCTTCATTCTGCTTTTGTTATCTCTGGATGAGAGGAAGACGTGATTCCTTGATGACTCCATTGTCATAGGGGGAGAAGATATTTCAATGTTGGGGGAGATGATATATCATAATTGTACAAATGGGGAGAAGATATATAAAAATGATAAAAAGGCGGAGAACGTGGAGAATTTGAAATTTTCTGAAATTTGAGGATCATAGTGAGGGGGTTTGAATTGCATTCTTATTGACTCTTCTGAACTTAAATTGCATTTATTTATCCTCACAATGCTCATAGGTCAATTGAACAATTGTTCTTTCATATAGACCTTAAGTGAGATTTTTGACTCTTTTCTGGAAATCAAAGTTTTTGTACTTTCTTTTCCCTTATCTCACATGCCTATGCTATTTTGATGCCAGCTTGGTCATTTCCATGACTTTCTCTTGCTTATGGACCAAGTTGTGCCTTTGTGAGAAAACAAAAGTATTTTAATTTTCAAACCTCCAAATTACATTTTCTGGATTATTGCCAATGTGTTCATCAAGGGGGAGATTGTGGATATCATGAGGATATGCTCTAGATCTTAGGATGATGTGATAATTGGCAATGTCGTTTATGGTTTGTCGTTTCACGTGTTTTCGGCAAAGTTCGGTCTTTGTCGAGCCATAACCGTCGACCAGGCCGGATGCGTGGTCGAGCCGGTCCATGCGTGGCCCGACCGGCCTGTGGCGATCGGACCGGTCAACTTCAAAAGTGTTGAATTGAGCTGGGCCAAAAATAGAGGGTGTAGGCAAGAAAGAGGATTCTATTGCACTTGGTCCCATAATTTTTGGAGTCTCCAGTCAAAAGTTCTATTGGTTTGAAATTTCTCGTAGGTTTCGGTTTTCAGATGTTGAAAATCGGCTAAGTCATCTTGGCGGTCGGGCGGGAGGGCGGTCGAGACCAGCCCTAAGGCGATCGACCGGTTTTAACTGGTTAAATCGCCCGTCGTGGCATCGATATTCGGTTGTTAGGTCAAAGTCATGAGTTTCAGGGTATATATATTGCATGATGCATGTTTTGACTAACATGGGTCAAGTTGTGAAGAATTTGTTCCCAAATTCGGTTTACTTGTCTATTGTTGTGCAGGTTGCTTGGTGGTCAACGACAGTCAACGACGAGGATGATCGGACTAGGCTTGGAGAGCTGAGGTCCAGAACGATCGACGATGCCGAGTGAGGTCAATATACTCAAGCGTGGTGCAAGATGGACAAGAATGACCTATTGGCTAATCCGAGACGTAAGATGGCGCTAGGTGTAGCTAGTTAGGTCAAGAGGAGTTAAAGACGGTGTATTAAAATGCGTGCGTATGTGTCCCATTTATTTTGGGCCTTAACGGCAGCCCAATAGAGTCAAACTTCTAGAAGGTCTAAGCCTCCACTATAAATAGGAGAGGGAGGTGGCTGCACTCCCTCTTCTTCTCTTTTGCTATTTTTGTAAACCCTAATTTTCTTAAGGAGTGCTTTTGTGGAGGCTAGGGTTCTTGATGTTTTGATGTGATTTTTGTGCTCTTGGATTGAGCATTGTCATCCATTGATGGAGTAGTTGTAAGCCCAGATCATATCAATCAATCAAAGGAAAGTTTGATCAATATTTTGTCTCATTGCGTTCTTTCTCTATATTTGATGATTTTGGGTCTTTCTTTGATCCGTGAGTTTTTGATTGAATTCTTTACGTGATCTAGCTTGCTGTGATGTGTGGGAACCTATCTAGGATCATATTGATCATCAATCACCTACGAGCAAGATCTTGGATCAAGTTTTCGTTTTGACCCGGTTTTGAACCATTCTTCAATCAAATCAAAAAGGATCGCTATTCTTCCAAGAATTATCATAATCTTCGATTGGAATAGGTTCCTGATATCATAGAGAAGGTGTGTTCCAAGTTTCATCACGTTTGGTTTAGTGGATCAAAAGTTTCATCTAATTTCATCTTCGTCTTCGGGGCTGATATGTTCTGTTCTGGAGGCCGGCGGTTAGACCGCCCGTGGCCACTGGTCAGACCGGTAGGAAATCGTTCCGACCGCCCTTGAGGCAGCGGTCAGACCGGCAGTGCTCTGTGATTTGTTATCTTGTGCTTGATCTTTTGTAGTATTGCTTAGGGGTGTTTATTGGATTCAATATTAGTCTTCCGCTGTACTGATATACTGATCTTCATAGCTTCCATAGCTTCTGGAGTGAAATCTTGTTGAATCCAGTATTTGTGAAAAAGTGAGCGTACTCCTATTCACCCCCCTTTAATCGCCTTTTCGGTCCAACACATTGCGATCAGATTCGTTCTCCACTTGCGCCACAAATTTCTGGAATGCACTTTTTGCATCTCCCTTCTACTTCAGCATGTACACCAATATCGCCCTGGAATAATCATCCACAAAAGGAAAGAAATATTGATTACCTGCATTAGTGTGGGGTGTGATCGGGCCACATAGATCCAAGTGAACCAGCTCCAGCGGGCGTGGCGTCCTGTCCCTCGCCTGCACAGAAACAGAATCCTCGCTTGTTTCGCCACCTGGCACCCCTCACAAATCTGTAAGGGGTGGTTCATATTAGGCATCCTGGTCACCATCTCTTTATCACCTATCCATTTAAGAGACTGAAAATTCATATGCCCAAGTCTTGCATGCCATAACCACTCGGCTTCTCCAGGCCGCTCTTCAGACAAACCGCCTTACAGGTTTTCAAGGAAACTTTGTACAACCAGTTCGGGGATCTTTTCATCTTCGTCAACAGATCTTTATTTTTATCATAGATACGCAAGAACTCACCCTGCAGCTCCACCCTGCACCCTTCTTTGCATTCTTGCATTGCAAAGACTCGGTATAAAGTAAATTTCAGGTAACATTTTCTGATCACCATTCTTGCATTGCAACAGCATTGTACCTTTGCCTCTTATCTGCACTGTGGAGCCATCGCTAGACTTGACTTTGCCCAAAATATTCTCGTCAAGCTCATGGAATATGGAGTGATATCCCGTCATGTAATTACTTGTTCCATTGTCCAAGTACCACAGATAAGAGTGATCTTGGCTGCCCCCTCCGTGCGTAGTTTGGGAGCTACATTCTCCTCATTCAACATCGCCATGATCGACGCCTCTTTGACACATAAGGAGAGAAGTATGGTCGGCTTGTCGCGAACTCGTCCACCGAATGGATTTCTCCCACTTGAGATTCTCGAGGGCAATTCCTCTTGCATCTTCTGAAGTGTCATCTATGCTTCACGTGCTGTCTCTTCCCCGATGAGCTGATTCATCATCGAATGTGGCACCACCTGATAGATTGCAACAAGCGTTGTTTGATCTATCTTGCCATCTTCCTCCGTCTTCCCCTTCGGATTGACTGCGTCCAAATACCTTGGACACACATGTTCGCCTTCATTTTCATTGCCCACACCAGGTAATTGTCAGTCACCACGAGAGAATATTAGAGGGAGATCAGCCCATCCCAGTCTTCATCTTTTCGTTCATGATCTTCAGACACCACCAAAATTAATAGACTCTGATATCAATTATTGGAATCGTTCCTAATCCTTTCGCTTCATCCAGAAGAAAACTTCGCTCGGTTCTTCTATCTAGACCAGAGGCGCGCCTCTCTTTTCTCCGTGGGTCCCACTGTCCCTATTCTTCCGGTGTGATGTGAAGGACAAAATGTTGTGATGTTTTCGGTTCTTCCTTCACGTGATGCACTCGCACCAAAGCTGCTGCTTACGCTAGTCCCTGCTCTCTTCACATAAAGTTGTAGTAGTGCCTGGTCTTCCTTCCTACTGGACTCAAAGAAAAACGTTGAAACAACAAAATCACCGAGAACTCAATCGAACGAATTTGTTTTGTCAAGAGCACCGAAAAACGCTGCTCCTCTTTTTGTTTTTTCTATTTCTTCTCAACTCTCTTGATTATATTGCTTGGCTTTTTAAAGGTCGGTTACATAGACTTTAAAACCAACACAGTTTCGTCTGTCTGACTCAACTGGGACTCCTACTTAAAACAACTCTCACCAAAAATAACAAAACCTACCTCGACAAGATTAATTCCATCACGCTAAGTGATGAGTCGCTGACAAGAATCGCTATCACGTGCGCCATCCTTTGAAGCAACAAGACACCTCTTTGGTAGTATAAGGACCGGTTGGATAGAAGGATTGGACACAGACAATTGTAACCATACCACGCTCATTGGCCCGTGCGATCAGGGAACACTCTTGTCATATATTCTTAGCAATAAAGACTACCATTTTTACTTACTTATCCGCGAGTTCTAATATTTCCTTTGTATTTCCACAAAATCGCCATCTAGATGTTGATAGTTAGCATGCCAGGCAGGGGAAGCACCAAGTTCTCAATCCTGGAGAATCATGCACCAATGGTGAAAGCATCTAGGTCCCTAAAAATTATTTTAGTAATTAATGATAATATATGAATATGGGACTAACTTGTTTATTGAGTATTTACAAAGTTTGATCTTACAACAATCTGGACATGCATGCTAAAGGACAACATTAAGATCAATATAGTTTAAAGACGAGGTACAAGCAGTCTAGGATCCTTTTTGTTTTTACCGGTCTAAGGAGAAAAGGGTAAAAGACCGGATTGTAGGTTAAATATCGTATTATTAAGAGGGATCATGACTAGTAGCTTAATAGCATATTCTTGTGCAATATGGATCAATATAGGATTATACATGCATCTAGAGTTTGTTTTGAAAGCCAACTAAGTTTTCAGAAAAATCGGTAGTAATGATGTTTTGCTGGCGGTACTACCGCAGTGCGGTATGACCGAGATAGTGGTGTGGATCTACCGCAACTCGGTCGTACCTAAATGAATGGTGGTACATTTTTTACAAAACGACACCTTTCAGCTCAATTGATCACCTGGTAAACGGTAGTTCCGAAGTTTACTTGGCGAAACTACCGCATCGCGATATGACCGCATGTTTAGCGGAACTACCGCAACCCAGATATACCGAAGATCAGATAACGGTACGATTTTTTTTCTTCAGAAAGCACCCTTTTGGACCGCAAAGTGAATCAGTAGTACCGCTCCTATTCTACGGTATGACCGTTCAACGGAACTACTGGTTGATCACTGGCGGTAGTACCGCACTAAATTTTTCAACGGCTCTTTCAGAAGCATTTAATGCCTTTGCGCTAGCCGTTACTGTACACTGCTAGACGAGTGGTACTACTGAGATTATAACGGCAGTAGTACCGCACTTGCTGAAAAATTATCCAAATTACCTCCAACGGTCGTATTTGATTGTGGGGGGTATAAATACTTCCTCACCTGCTCTAGGATAGTTAGTGAGGCTTAATTTCAACATCCTTTGAGTGTAGAGCATTCACTCCACACCTCATACTCTCTCATTGCATTCATTGTCAGGTGGTTGATCAAAATTCAAGTGCATTCATTCAAAATTGATCGTTAGCACTTGATCCAACAAATGGCGGACTTCTTGGATGAGAAGTCCGCCATTTGTTGGATCAAGGATAACTGGATAGGGGGGGGGGGTTTGAATAGGAGGTTTTTTAAACTTTCAACTAATTTATGAAACTAAGCAAGATAATCTTATCAAGACTTCCTATCACAAGATAAATACTGCAATAGTAAATGCGATAAATAAGGACAAGAATTACCCACAATGAAGACAAGGAAGCCTTTTTGTGGTATCGAAGATTTATCGATCTTCACTAGTCCACGTTGAGGAATCTTGACCTAATCAAGCCGGCTCCATGAATTAAGCCTTCCCTCGATTTCATTTGTGGTTGTTCTTCCTCCTCTCCGGAGACGGTTGACGAGGATCTAATAATCCTCATTTTATCTTTTATCTATAATTCTTATTATGGGTAAATATGATGTCACATAGTCCCCAGAAGTACCCCTTATATCTATAAGGGAGAGGCCTAACAAGTGATTGTAAGTTCTTCTACAATCACCCCCATAGTCGTAAGCCTTGCTACGACTATATCATGGTAAATAAGTCCTTCTCGACCACTACATAGTCGTAAGTCCTTCTCGACCACTACATAGTCGTAAGTTCTTCTCGATCGCCACACAGTCGTAAGTCCTCTACGACCGGGAAAACTACGACCACCTTATAATCAAACCTACAGCACGAGTAGGTCCAATTGATTAAGGAATCCGAGCGGTCTACGCACTATTATTCCGCGTATTAATGGTGTGTAAATACCCCATTATCTCGGAAGATAATTGCGGATGGCGTGAAGAAGTCAAGGCGCCGGTAATTCTGCCATCATCGCCGTTACTACATTAATTAGGCACATCTCCGCGAGAACAAAGCGGCTACTTCTTCACAACTATATAAGGGCATCAAGCGAGAGAGACAAGGGGACGAGAGAAGAACAACGGCAAACAAGGGCTAGTCAAGTAGAAACACAAGCACTATTCTCTGTAATAGTTTTAGTCCTTTGCTAGATCATCAACAATACCATACACACAGATTAGGGTTATTATTCTCTCCGGAGAAGGCTGAACTGTCTAAACATCCGTGTCAATCCACTCTGCGTGATCTCATCCTTAGGAGACCCCGAATCAAATAATCTTTACGTAAGATCGGTTCTAATACAAGCGGTTGGCGCCGACCGTGGGGATCTTAGGTAATCTCTTGTCAACATACTCTCTTTTTCCAATCTCATGCAAGCATGGCGGGAGAATGGAGCGAGGAGAACTGGTTCGACTTGGCGGTCTGTGACGTCGACATGGATGCGGTTTCGACTACGAGCCGAGTGATGCATCCGCCGATGGTGATGTTGCCTCGGAGATTATTCTCCAGAAACCATCCCATCAATGGAGTTGAGGAGGATCCTTATCCCCACAACGATACGTCCAACGGAGGAGCCAATTCCTCCAAGGACAAGGGTCAATCCGACCCGAACCGCACCTGGGAGGACTCACGACACAATGAGAGTTTTTCCTCTAAGTGTCCAAGTTCCCTTAAGGCGGTCCGACTGGTGAGACAAGTCACGAAGCCACCATTCGAGGACTCCACCGGCATCTTGTGATCCTATCTCTCGGGGTAACTCCAGAGATAGTGGGATCAAGCATGCTTTTCCTACGAATCTGACCGTCTCTCCGCAGATCTCATTTGCGGATGGAGACGATTATAACCCGAGTTCCCCTACCGGAGGATTACTCCAAGTCGCCAGATGGTGTCTCTCGAGCACTCCTCAAGCGGGAGGCCTCAAGCGCAAGTGAGAATCATCAACGGAGGTCTTCGTCCTTCCCTCAAATCGAGTCAACCTCATGGAGGGCGAAATGAGAACCCTCCCGAAGATCACGACCTGCGCCTCCTCGTAGTAATGGCAAGGGAACCACCGTGACAGAGAGAACCAACACTCGATGAGCGCGAGAGAAATCCTCGACATTCTCGCACTCCACCGAGAAGGCCTCAAAGATCGGCGGGGAGGATTTTGAGGACATCGAAGAAAGAAAATTGCAGCCAGAAGAACTGCTGGCGCATTCAATATCGATCCCAGGAGGTACAAGAACTCCGGGACATCAACGACTTGCTTGAGAATCCCAATCAAGAGCTTGCTCGAGCGCGAGGATCGATCTCTTTCTTTGAGGAGATTGCGCAAAGGCTTGACGTGATGACAAGATCGAAGTACCTCGTCAACAACATTGGTAGTCGTAGCAATGCGACTTCTTGACTACCGATCAATCGAATATTTCTGCGTAGGAATCGACACGGTCATAAGTCACATAGATCTCCTATTCGGAGAAATACTTTTCGATCGGCTGATGATCAAGTAGCCCTCCGAGGAGGTGATCAATCACTACTCCGACAAAGAAATTCACAACGGGTGGATTACGAGGAGTATTCCCCTCGAAGAACTGAGACCTACAACAGAACAGGTCAGCCTGTTGCCGGGTATCGTCGTATACGATCACCTGGCGACATTAACCCTTCTTTTCTACAAAGAAGGCGTCAAGAAGTAATTCTGGGATCTAGGGCATTTTCGCCGACCTTGAGCGATTATTTGGCCACCTCATTTTCGACCAGTGAACATGGAGAAATTTGATGGATCTCAAAATCCCATCGAGTTTCTTCAGATCTATACAACAGCTGTCCGAGCAGCAGGAGGAGGAGAGCACGTAATGGCGAATTACCTTCCAACTGTGCTCGAAGGATCCGCTCGATCGTGGTTATTAAACCAACCACTCGAGTCGATCTACTCTTGGCAACACCTCTGTGATCTTCTACAGGCAAATTTCCAAGGCACATACAACCGCATACAGAAAGGAAGGCGACTTGCCGGATCAAGCAGAACAACAACGAGACTTTGCGTCAATTCATCAAGCGCTTTAGTCGGGTTCAGTAACTCAATTAGGAAATTTCGACTCCTCGTGATCGGGGCTTTTAAGCAAGGAGTCCGTAGTAGAAGAATAACAGAGGATATTGCTTTAAATCCTCCCAACACCGTTGCCGAACTCTTTGAGATGGCCGATCGATATGCAACTGCTTCCGAGGCAGTCGAGTGGAATAACACTATCGATCGAGAAACACACGCTTCGAGAGCCGGTGAGGTTAGTAAGGACAAAAAAGCAAAAAGTCCAAGAAAAAATAAAAGTCAAAAGCCACAAACTAGTGGTTTCAAGGAGGTTTTGGTAGTAAAGATAGAGAGCCCCAAACCACCAAGTCGAACCACGATCAAGGCAAAGGTAAGCATACGATCGTAGGAGCGACAAACCAAGATGGTGTCCTTTTCATAAAAGGAAGGACATGACCTCATAGCCGAAGTTTTCCAAAGAAAGCTCGAGGACTACTACAACGGCAAGCACCGCTCCCTACTCTCGGCGGTGGGACATACGAGTGGTCAAGTCGCGGATGATGAGGAGATGCCATTCCAAGATCCGCACCATACCGTTGAGCATATCTATGGAGGATCATCGGCATACGACTCCAAACGACAACTTAAAGGCTGCGGACGAGAGGTAAATTCAATACATACTCCTCTTGTCAATAAATTACCAAAGTGGTGGAAGTTACCATCTCTTTTGAGAAGGACGATTGTCCGATCACTATGAGTCGATCAGTCGGTTTCGATTGTGGTCGAACCCACCATCAACAAGCTGTCGGGTCAATCGAGTGTTAGTTGATGGTGGTAGTTCTTTGAACATATTATTTACCAAAGCCTGGATGAGATGCAAGTACCGGGACAAAGGTAAGGCGATGCGATATTCCTTCCATGGAATCGTGCAGGGTCTTCGACCAAACCCATTGGCCAAGTTTCTCTTCCTTTAACATTTGGCTCGCCAAGTAATTTCGTGACGAGAGAAAGTCTCCTTTGATGTGGTCGATTTCGATCGGCATATAACGCCATACTCGGACGACCAACTTTGGCAAAATTCTTAATGGCTACTCATTATGGGTATCAATGTCTTAAGATGCGGGTCCCAAAGGGTGATCACAATTCAATGTGACAAAAGATGGCGTATAGCTGCGATCACGATCCTCGAGATGGTTGGTCAAATACCAACTCGAGATGAAAGTCGACCCGACTAGCAAGTCGAAGCCTAAAGTCGCACCAAAGCCGAACGACCAAGTCAAAGAGGTTCCTCCGGGACGAGAGAAACCCTCAAGACTGCTCGCATTGGGAAGACTTCCGATCCCAAATAGGAAGGCGCCCTCATTACCTTCCTCCGAGCTAACGCAGATGTCTTGGCGTGGCAAGCATCCGACATGCCCGAGTCCCTGGAGGTGATCGAGCGAGGCTAGCTTTACTACCGATAAAGTACCCGTAAAACAAAAATTACGGAGATTTGCCTGATCGACGAGATGCTATTAAATCGAATTGGATAAGCTACTTAAAGCGGGCTTTATAAGAGAAGTCAATCACCCAGTGGTTGGCTAACCTGTAATGGTCAAAAAGTCAAGCGGCAAATGGCGTATGCGTAGACTTTCTCGATCTTAATAAAGCTTGTCCAAAAGATGATTTCCTTTACCTCGTATTGATCGGTTTGGTTGATTCTCTGCGGGTTGTGAAATATTAAGTTTTTAGATGCATATTACGGATATCACGGATCAATATGTGTCTAAGCGATGAAGAAAAGACCGCATTCATTACTCCATTTGGTACCTTTTGTTATATCAAAATGCCATTTGGTCTAAAGAATGCGGTGCTTCTTTTCAACGCTTAATGCAATCGACTTTTCATCTCAATTAGGCCGAATTTGGAAGCCTATGTTGATGACCTAGTCGTAAAAAGCATTAAGAGACTTAATCATATCACTGACCTACAAGAAACATTCGACAACCTCAGAAAGCACCATTTAAAACTTAATCCAGAGAAGTGTGTGTTTGGAATTTCTTCAGGAAAATTGCTTGGATTCCTAGTATCTGAACGAGGAATCGAAGCAAATCCTGAAAAAATAAAGGCCATCCTCGGATCGACCTCCAAACACAAAAAAGGAAGTCGAAACTCTTTGGGTGCATGGCGGCTTTAAGTCGTTTCATCGCACGACTAGGAGAAAAGGACTACCTTTCTTTAAACTTCTCGGGAGACATGAAGGTTTTGAGTGGTCGAGCGAGGCAAACATTGCCTTTGAGGATGTCAAGAGGTATCTTTCGAGTGCTCTGATTACGGTTTCTCCAAAGCGGAAGAGGCGCTCTTAATTTACCTAGCCGCCACGCCCACGGCGGCAAGCGCGATCTTGGTCGTAGAGCGTGAAAAGCGTACAACGACCGGTTTACTCGTGCGAAGTTTTACACGGGCCTAAGGGCGTTACCCTCGTGTCCAAAAACTTCGTATGCCCTCCTCATGTCTTCGAGAAGCTGCGGCATTATTTTGAGCGCACAAAATAGTTGTCTTGCGTCGAGTTTCCTTTGGGAGCAATCCTCCATAATAAGGAAGCAATGGGGCGCATGGCAAAATGGTCGGTCGAACTTGGGAGTTCGACCTCCATTTCGTGTCGACGGCCATAAAATCCCAGATCTTGGCGGACTTTGTCGCCGAATGGACAAATCTGAACACATTCGGGATCCCGATCAATTCCACGACCGGTGGATGATGTACTTTGACGGGTCACTCACTTTAAGTGGCTCGGGTGGGGTGGTCTGGTATCTCCTAGGAGAAACCTTAAAGTATGCCATACAATTAAACTTTCGGGCCACTAACAATGTGGCGAATCGAAGGTTTGCTAGGCGGCATACAGTGAAAGCACTCTCGATTCGTCGACTACTCGTAAGAGGAGACTCTCAACTAGTCGTGAATCAAATTGGGAAAGAGTACGGTGCTCTAACTCAACAATGGCTCGGTACTTATCGAATGCGTAAGCTAGAAAAACATTTTTAGGTTTGAGGTACAATTTATCCCTCGAAGGATAATTTCTCATGAGACCAACTTGCTCGGATGGCTTCTTCCGATCCATAGTACCAAAAGGAGTTTTCTTGGAGCAACTCCAAAAACCGTCTCGGTCGAAGAACCGGAGGCACCTCCTCTTGAGATGGCCTCATTAGATTACGAGGATACGGATGAATCCCATCTACGAGTATCTTTGCAAGGGTTCCGTGCGAAGATGATCTTGAGGCGCATCGATTATCCCGAAAAGCCAAAATGTATACTTTGGTTGAAGGAGTCCTCTATAAGCGAGGAACCCAAGGGATACTCATGCGATGCATTTCGCAAAATGAAGGAATAACACTCCTTCACGATATACAGATGGCATCTGTGGGACGATGCTTCCTCTGAGAACATTAGTTGGTAAAGCCTTTCGACAAGGTTTTTCTTGGCCTCTGACCTGCACGATGCTAAAGAGGTGGTTAAAAAGTGTGTCCGATGCCAATTTCATGGTAGCGGATACACCAACCGGCTCAAGCATTACAAACAATACCTCTTTCTTGGCCTTTGCGACTGGGGCTTGATATCCTAGGACCGTTTCCCAAAGCTCGGGAGGTTTGAATTCCTTTTGTGGCTATTGACACGTTCACAAAATGGATCGAAGTGAACTCAGAATCGGGATAACAAGCAGGCGACAAAAGGTTCATGATGAGAAGCGTAATTAGTCGATTTGGAGTACCAAGTCGGATAATTACGCACAATGGTAAACAATACTGCAAGTGCAAAATTTGTGAATTTTGCGACGAGTTGGGTACCAAGTTATGCTATGCTTCATTGCACATCCCCAAAGTAATGGGGCGGTTGAGCGTGCAAGCGGCCAAATAATGCGAGGAATTAAAACTCGAGTCTTCGACCCGACTTGTTAGCGCTCGGGGCTTGGGTACAAGAATTACCTTCCATATTATGGGCGATTCGTACAACCACCAATCGAGCAACAGGAGAAACACCATTTTTCTAGTGTTGAGGCGAAGCCATGCTTCCTCGGAGCTAAAATTGCGGTCGACACGAGTTGAAACCTTCAACAACTCGGACCGGGAACAACTTCGAGCGGATGACATTAACCTACTCAAGAGAGGAGAAACCTAGCCTTAATTAGCTCGGCGGTCTACCAACAAGCCTGCGCAGATACTATGATCGTAAGGTCCAACCTCGCAGCCTTCTTTGTAGGTGACTTGGTATTGAGGCTCGCCAATCCAAGTCTAACGGAATAAACTTTCCCTAAATGGGAAGGTCCTTACGATGGTCGAGTAACTCGGCGGTCGATCACGACTAGCAATGGAAGATGGACGAGTTCTCTCAAACTCTTGGAACATCGACCGATTCACGCAAATTCTATGTGTGACCGATTTCTCAAGCAATAAAAGTCGAGTTCTTTCTACCTCTTTTTGCCTTATTTTGAGTAGTGCTTTTTAATCTTTCGACTATGATATGAGAACACCCGTTTTCTTTACACTTTGGCGGCGAGAAACGTCATCGGACGAAACTTCTCCTCTGCATGTGGTTCTGCCCACTAGAAGGAATTTCCAAGCATTGACTCGTTACTCATTTTTCCTGCCAGTACAAAGAGCCCGGGTTCTATCCAGTCGAAATGTTCTCAAAGCCAACTCTCTCAATCTTAGTCTATTTTTTCAGTCAATTCAAAAAATATTCTAAGTAGAGTACACTTTCTTACATTTGTTCGACCACCTTTGATGTACTCGATTTGTTTTAACTGGTGAAGGAAGAGACACACCTAGTCGAAGTCTTTCCTCTCTGCATGTGGTCCTGCCCACTAGAAGGAAACTTCCTAGCGCTGCTCAGTCTCCTACTTTTGCTACTGGAAAAGACTTATCGAAGTCCACCAAAAAAGGACGAACGAATTACTAAAGTCCTCTAAGACGTCTGTTTAACTCAAGTTGCTGTTCTTGGTTCAATTAAACTAGTCGGAAATGAAAACATCACCTAGTCGAAGCCTTTCCTTTACGCGACGTGGTCACGCCCACTAGAAGGAACTTCCTAGTGACGAGTCGTTTTTAACTCTTTCGACCAGTGCTTGACACCCGTAACAAAAGCTATAAGTTAAATAAACCTCTCTTTGTTTTCAGAAAACCCGTTTCAAACACTATTTATTTAGATTGTCTAAACAATCTAAACAAATAGTCGGGGGCTAGGATAAAGTTATTAATTTGACTTCAATTCTTAGTCTTTCATTCGTCTTTCATTCGTTTATTATCTTTTGAGTTACTAACTACTCGACAAGATGATTTTCAGGAAATAAGGCGGATCATATATTACTCATCAACAAAAATTGTCTGCCTTACAAAGTAGTTACAAGATTACTCGAAGGGAGAGCCTATTGCATTTCTCCGCCACCTTTTTTGCCAATCGATGCATTTCCACAATCGACGACTTGCCTCGATTCGGGACGATCAAGTCGGCTTCGATTGGTTTAACATTAAGGCGGGGATCTTGAGCTTTAAGTTTAGCCAAAGCGTAACTTCTGCAGCTTCATCGCCTCCCTTATTGATTCAAATTTGATTAGCCTTGAGTGGTCACCATTTCTTGCAATTTTCCGACTTGTTCTCCAATAGTACTTGTGTGAGCAACTATAGTATCTTCTCGAGGAGTTTTCCCTCGAATGTAGCTCACTAAGCACATTGTTCAGAGAGTGATGTTGCCTTGAAGACTAGTCTTCATCGACTCCATCTCTGTTGGGTACAAGTCGAAGCCTCATGAAGCTTCTTGTTTTCGACCACTTGTTACGAAAAGAATAATATCGGTCAAACAAAGATATACTTCTAGAGGAAGATAACACAAAGATAATTATAGGTAAAAGCTTTTCTTACCTACTAATTGAGAATCCAATTTCTTGACCTCTTCTCGATGGGAAGCAATAGTTTCAAAGATGCTTTTGCTCCCATGCTCGATGTCCTCTGCATTCATCTTAGCAATGCGGACGGACTCATTGCGGATCAAGGTCTTTGCTTGGATTTGACCTCGAGGCTTCTCAATTGGGCGACAATTTACGAACAAGAAATTGGCATTAGAAAAGGAAGATACTCAAAAAGAATAATGTAAAGATTTACTTACCATTAATCGAGTTCTAAAACCTCGAGTTCTTGATCCTTATTCTTGGTAATGCGGAAAACTCTGAATGACCAAAGATTTGTCTCAACTTGATAGGAGCTTCTTCATCTCATTTTCTTTATCTGAAGAAGAAATGAGAGTTAGATAAAGGTTAAAACTCAAAAGCAGTCTTAAGTTCAAGACTTCATCGTTTATTTTTTCCCGCAATTTCTTAGATCTGAGAGACAACCTCTCGAAGTCTTTCCGAGAGGTTAATACTTCATTCCTTAGCCTCCTCGACTCCTCTTTTTCATAGTCGAGCGAGTCGGCTAAGGTCTTTGAATCCTTATTTAACCTACAAAGGACGAGAGATGGAGATAAAAATCAGTAGAATGGTTATAAATACTTCTACAACCACCGACCTAGTCGTAAGTTTTTCTGCGACTACGAATGGTTGTAAGTCTTTCTGCGACCACTATCGGTCGTAAGTAGTCGTAAGCTTTTTACGACTAACACTTTGTCATGAGTTTCTTCCATGACTATTCTCGTAAAGCATTATCACAGTATTTAAGTCGAAAACAACTATGAATGATAAGTGACTTACCACCTCTGCGCCTCTGCAGAGTAGTTCTTTCTCTGTCTTAGCTCTAAAAGTTGTCGATGATACTCACCGAAACAATGACAATTTGCTCGAGCTTTGCAAAAAGAAAACAGAAGAAAGGAAGAAAAGCCACATATATAAGTATTACGAAGATACTTACATTCATAGTCGTTCTAGCAAAAATCGAATATACAAGGTCAGGGTCTTTGCGACTTATCTATCCTCGCGACTTTGTCCCACCACACCTTCTCGAGCGCTCGTTGTCAAAAGTATTATCCGTATTGGGAATATCTTTGGGATGGGGACTCGGTCACGAGATTTGCGAGAAGACCCTACGATGGAGGCAGGCCCAAAGAAGTCACCACGAAGTTGAAATTTTCTCCTTACGGTTCGTGATTTCTCTTTGGGTAGGGAAGGAGCGCCTCCTACGATTTCCTTCCCAGGCGGTCGCAGGTGGTCACCACCTTGACGGAGGCTTCCACAGTGCCTCTGTTGTTTCTCGACTTGATGGTCGTGGCGGCCACCTCAACGAGAATACCGCTACCTCAAGAGTCGTGAATTCGACTTGGCAGATGTGGGAGACACTGCAGGAGTCTCGACTTCATCGGCCACAGGCCAAGGTGATGCTTGACCACCTCCGTTGCTACCTCTCCGATGGTGAAGGGATAGCAATGGATTTCTCGTGAAGCATTCGGAAATTTGAAGAGTCGGTTGAAATAAAGAAAAGCAAATCGAGTTGTGAAAAGAAAAAGGTAAATGTCCTTCTTACACTTCAATACATTTCACATACCTCGCACCTGGTCTTAACAGGAATTTTGGAGCAATCCTCCCAACGGAGGACCTCTTCTTCTCCACGACCACGTGCGGTCGAGGTTCAACATTTGGCTCGGCTACGACCACGTGCGGTCGTAGAGTTTGAACAGAACGAGCTCGGTTTCTCGATCTTCCGGATGGACGAGAGGTGTCTCGACCATTCGTATAAAGATCGCCCTCGATTGCGGGTTGTGCCGATGCAAGATCGTCCTTCATAAAAGACATAAAATCCTTCCGGTTCTCCCTTTCGGTTGTTTAATAAAACTAGGAGTGGCACCAATCTGCGAAAGATTCCGTGTCATAATAGAAGGGTACCTTAGCCTTGCGAGGTTTGCGCTTGAGAGGTTCAACCGCTTCAACCTCCTCGGCCGGCACGCTGCGACCTCGGCTTCAGATACAACTACACGGTGCGCAGCCTTGTAGAGGTTTGGTCGAAAGACCGAACTCGAACTTGCTCCCCCTTGTCGGCAGATTTTACAAGTCGACGTCTCTTGAGGAGGAGCCGAGTCTTTGTCTTCGACAACCCGGCGCCAATAGTCATCGATCGACTTCTTCGTCGTCTGGCGATTTTCCATGCCTACTTTACGTAAAGCAAAGCGAAAAAGAAGAATCACTAATTAGTCGTAAGTTTTTCTCGACTAGTACCAAGTCGTAAGTTTTTCTCGACTTTTCTTGATTGTAAGATATTCTACGATCACCATTAGTCGTAAGTATCTTCTACGACTATAAAGTCCTAAAGAGAGAATCAGATTTCTGATTACCTTTAGGCGCTCTATCCTTTCATCTGCGGACAAAACCGCAATGACTTGAGGAACCACCCCTCGGAATGGCGGGGACTTCTCACAGATGAGTCGACGACTGAGTCAACCTCGGCTGTGAAAGATCCGTAATAAGCAGATAAAAATATTAGACAAAGTTGAGAAAGACCAAGCGGAGAGTTAAGTCAACAATTGCTTACCCTCCTCGTAGTCTCTGGTGGGGTCTCCTCTTCCCGAGTACCTCCACATAGGAGATGCTCGTTTCTTCAGAGGACTAATTCGGCGTGTGATGAAATCTTTCACCACATGCCATCCGGTCAGCCCTTCTTCCTTCAAGTCCTTAATGGCTTGAATATAAGGGCTAATCCGCTAATATCTTCGAGGGTTGAATCCCATGAAGATTTCTTTTCAGCAGACTTTCCCCACGAAAGAAAGGTCGCTTCTTGAGGTGACCTTCGGAGAACCACCTCTTCCTCGGCCCGACCACGAAGACCGGGTAAAGCTCTGAATGTACTCCTTCGACTTGAGTCGTGGAGCTTGAGACATGACTTCCGCAATTCGGTTTGTCGAGCCATCCCATAATAATATTGGAACAGCTCGAGATCCGCGGAATCCCTGGTATGCCTCGCATGCAGATACGAACACACTCAACATGGTAATGGAATTGGGACCTAAGTTCACGGTTCCACCCCAAAGTGTTCGAGTACTACCGTAAGAAAGGGGTGGGCAGTAATCGAAGGCCGCACTCTGTACGCTTGGAAGACGGGATTTGCCCATTTTCCCCGATGGCGATCTTTGCCCGATAGCCGGAATCCACTTCACGAGCCTTCTCGGGATCTTCCGACATCGACCAAGATCTTGATCTTAGCGCATCCATCTCCGATTCCTCCCATTCGAAACTCTCTTGGCCATTTCGCCGGAAGCAAAAAGTTTTTTTGATTGGGTTGGCGGCTGAGAAGATGAAACCTAGTCGAGGACGAAGAAAGCAAGAGCTCAAGAACAAATGGAGTGATTTGGGGAAAAGTAAAACCCAAGTCTACCTCTGGTAAGTTTTATAATCAAGACGATCTCCGCCGCTTCGGAAACCGTCTCGTCTATAGGTCTGTAGGAGTTGGTTGTACCGCTTCGGGAACCGCTTCATCGGACAAGTCTGTGAGAGCCGGTTGCAATTCCCCAGATGGTCTGTTCGAGAAAAATTAGGTGCGTATTGTCACCCCCAAGCGAAATTACATTCTTGACCAAGTATTTCTGGTCGAAGGAAATATCAATCGGAAAGGCTTTTTCTCCGATTCCCCTACTACGACCACCAGACGGTCGTAGGGGTTTTTACGGCTTTTTGATAGTCGTAAGCAATCTTCACGATTGCAATCGCTTCGGGAACCGTCTCATCAACAGATCTGTAGAGATTGTTTGCAATTCCCCAGATGGCCTGTTCGGGAAAGTTAGGTTCATTTCATCACCTCCAAGTAAAATTACTTTCTTGACCAAATCTTTCTGGTCAAAGGAAGTATCAATCGGAAGAGTTTTTCCTTCGACTATCTTTCTACGACATGTTCATGGTCGTAAGTACATTTACGAAACCTTTACCAAGTAAGTTACTTTCACTTAAAGCTGGGGGGCTAGATGACGAGGATCTAATAATCCTCATTTTATCTTTTATCTATAATTCTTATTATGGGTAAATATGATGTCACATAGTCCCCAGAAGTACCCCTTATATCTATAAGGGAGAGGCCTAACAAGTGATTGTAAGTTCTTCTACAATCACCCCATAGTCGTAAGCCTTGCTACGACTATATCATGGTCGTAAGTCCTTCTCGACCACTACATAGTCGTAAGTCCTTCTACGACCACTACATAGTCGTAAGTTCTTCTACGATCGCTACCGGTCGTAAGTCCTCTACGACCGTGAAAACTACGACCACCTTATAATCAAACCTACGGCGAGTAGGTCCAATTGATTAAGGAATCGAACGGTCTACACGCACTATTATTCCGCGTATTAATGGTGTGTAAATACCCCATTATCTCACGGAAGATAATTGCGGATGGCGTGAAGAAGTCAAGGCGCCGGTAATTATCGCCATCATGCGATTACATTACATTAATTAGGCACATCTCCCGCAGGGCAAAACGGCTACTTCTTCACAACTATATAAGGGCATCAAACAGAGAGACAAGGGGGACAGAGAAGAACAACGGCAAACAAGGGCTAGTCAAGTAGAAACACAAGCACTATTCTCTGTAATAGTTTTAGTCCTTTGCTAGATCATCAACAATACGATACACACAGGATTAGGGTTATTATTCTCTCCGGAGAAGGCCTGAACCTGTCTAAACATCCCGTGTCAATCCACTCTGCGTGATCTCATCCTTAGGAGACCCCCCGAATCAAATAATCTTTACGTAAGATCGGTTCTAATACACCGACAACGGTGAACACCGAACCACTCACAATTGACGGCGGGCCTCTTCACAATCTTCTTAAAGAGATAACTGCGCAAGCTCGCCAAGCCATCTAGGTGTCGACAAACACCAAGAGTAATAAATCCTGAACTTCGCTTGACGACAATCAAGTGCTATGGATAAATCTAGAATGAATGCACTTGATTTTGCTCAACTACCTCACAATGAATGCAACAAGAGTGAATAAGGTCTAGAGTGAATGCTCTAGGCTCAAAGATGTTCAATGGAGCCTTCTCCTTCTGTCCTAGAGCTGGCGGTGAGTATTTATACCCCCCACAAGCAAATACGACCGTTGGAGGCCAAAATCAGAGAAAATCGCGAGAATCGGTAGTACTGCCATGCAATGGCCGATACTACCGCACCTCCAACGTCAGCACAACAACGGCTATCGCAGAGGCATTTAATGCGTCTGAAGGAGTTGTTGGAAACTTGGTGCGATACTACCACCTTTGATCATGCGATATTTTCGATTATCTGTAGTTTCGCTCGACTCATGGCGTTATGACCGATTTCCTTGGAGTTCCAAAAACAACGCATACTGGAAATAACATACCGCTTGAATTCTTCGGTTGTACCGAGATGCGGTAGTTCCGCGGAAAGCATAGCAGTAGTACTGCACTAGCAAAATAGCAGACAAACTCGAAAAAGTACCATTCTGTAAAAAACGTTCTGCCCTTTTGCTCGGTATAACCGACTTGCGGTAGTTCCGCTCAAAGAGTGCCGGTGCTACCGCACTTCAAAGAGAGCAAATAAAACTCAAAAGGTGTCTCTCTAGAAAATACGTACCACAAGTTTTTGGTTCATCCGAGCTGCGGTAATTCCGCCATGGGACGCCAGTCATATCGCTCTGCGGTATTTCCGCCAACAACACGTCGGTACTACCGATTATTTTCAGAAAACAAGATTGGCTTTTAAAACAAGTTCTGAGTGCAGGCATGATCCTAGAATGATCCATTTTCCATAAGAACATGTTATCAAGCTACTAGACATGATCCCTCTTAATAGTACAATATTTAACCTATAATTCGGTCTTCCACCCTTTTCACCTTAGACCGGTAAAAGCAAAAAGGATTCTAGACTACTTGTACCTTTACTTTGAACCTTTAGCATGAATGTCCAAATTACTGTATTCACCACTAGAATAAAACCTTGTAAATACTCAATAAACAAGTTAGTCCCATATTCATATATTGTCATTATTACTAAAATAATTTTTAGGGGCCTAGATGCTTTCAGCCCGTTGTGGGGCGGACCAATGCACATATAGTACCTCACTTACACTTTCGTCCTTACTTCGTGTAAAAGGGTTGACCCGAATGTGCTACTTTTGAACCCAATACGCATTATATACTACTACAACTCACTTTAGATAAGCACTGTGGGATTAATCTCACCACACAACTCTACGTGGGCCACACTACGAGCAGACCGGAGTATTACATTCACCTCTCCTAAAGGGCTGATGCCCTCGACAGCATACATCATATGTGGAAAATGCCGAGAACCGCCCCTCGGTAGACATCCGTGTATTTAGTGACGACACAAATATTATGTTGTGTGTCCATTCTAGACCCACAAGGGCGATGCGCCATATGCCCACTTGCATGTCCCGTACATGCCCGTGCAGTGAAGGTTGATGCTCTGGTACCATCTCTGTTGGGACCCGAATTTGCAAATCCGGACCCTCTATATATGGACTCGCTATATATACTGCACTAGTACAGGATCACGCTAGTACACACAGTGACAACATAGATGAACATCATTCTATACAAACAATTAAAAGGAATGAATGAAAAATTTTGAAAAGCAAATAATGGTTATGATCTTATGATCGATTTTACACTTAAACGGTCACGTATGGCTTTAGCAAATAAAGAGAAACAATAGCAGCAGAACGAAAAGCAACTTCGGCGAAACCCATCACTTTCCACAGGCAACCGACTGGGAACACGACCGAATGATCAACCTTGCCGAATAACTCCTCCAGAGCAAAAGTTGACTTCTCCAATCCTTCCTCTGAACGATGATTATAGCAAGAGTGAGCACATGTAGTACTCAACAAGTTGTACCACATAATGTAATTACAGATGATGGCTTATTCCAAAGAATATGGCTTCTATGGTTCTTTTGTAGAAAGCAACAGTTGCAATTGAATATGAATAATAGATTGAAAGCGTAAGTTGAAATAGTAATAATAATAAGTAACAAAAGTTTCCACAAAGTTCACAAAGATTAAATCAATTCTTTCACACAACTTCCCATCCACAATGATTTTATAAAATCTACCCTTCGGGTAAATCACTGAGCATATTCATGATCGAGGACGCAGCTATTCGAATAGGTTGTTAACACTCTAGAGATGTTTGTACAACTTTACCCACATGATATAACTAGTGTGGCAAACACTACTCATATACAAAACCTTTTAGAAACTTCATCTCAACAATTGACCCTCCTGGTGTGCATACAACCAGCACCAACTTCACTCAACTCGTTGGCCCGACGCACACCATTGGACCTAAAAACGATGAATCGTTCAAAGATGCGACCCAACACAAAGGCGTCCGCACATCCACCCATCCCAAAATGCTTAACCTACATCCTGAGTAGTCAATCTCGAGACTCCTAACTTACTATGCTAGGCCTGTCTTATCCCAGGCTTGTGGTATCCCATGCTTGTGGTAGTACGATATGGCTTAGTTCAATGACACACAAAGTTAAGTAGATTTTGGCTAATATAGCACTGTTTGCGCGTGAAATAGCAAATCTAACCCCCCAGAGATCAAAGTAAAACATGGCGACGCGCACTCGCTGGTAGGAGACATGTGTCAAGTTCGTGCCTGTAATACCCCAACCTGCTCGTAGTGTGGCCCATGTGGCCCATGAGGAGCTGTATGGTGGAATTAGTCCTACATTGCTTGTCTCAAGTGAGTTGTAGTAGTATATAATGCCTGTTGGATCCAAACGTAGCACCTCCGGGTTAACTGTAATACCCCGAAGGTGATTCGGCTTATTAGAAGAAGTTTCGGAAGAGGGAGCTAATCGAAAAACCAGAATCATCTTTTCACCGGGGTTTTCGTGATTTCACGGCAACTGGGCTCGCCACGGGCAGGAGGGGCCCATGTGGTGGCTGGCCATAGGGGGTTCCACCCCAAACCCTAAACTCCACATTTCTCTCCCCCTCCCCCCCTTTGGAGCCGCCGCCACCTTTCCCCATTGCTGTGCGCCGCGTTGTACGTCGATTTTGGGTACGATGCGTTCGTTTTATGTCCTGTCCATCTCTTAGAAAGTTGTACGTATTGTTCTTAGCTTTCCATAGCCACCGAGATCACATGATTCCGCCTTACGGTTTAGGAGATATGATTTTTTAGTGCGCGCTGTTCTGTCTGTCTGACGAGAAGGATCTGTCGGCTTGATCCTAGGTTTTGATTTAGGTAGAGGCATTTTCAGAACCTCTACCTAAATAAGTTATTGTATCCCTTTAAATTATATTTCAAAGCTGATAAAGATCATCTCCATTGGATCTGTATAATGAAAGTTATGATATTTTCTTTACCACTGTTCTGAATTCTGGGCAGATAAATGTTAGCGTTTTCATCTATTGTTTATACTACTGTAGAGGCCTAATCTGGGGTTTTGCCCTTCTAGAGTTTTATTCCTGGGAACGTTAGCTTTCTTTTGGCACCAAGATCAGGAAAATCCGATCTGTAGTTTGGGAGATATGAATTTTTGATTGCGATCTATTCAGTCTGCCTGAAAACTGGGTCGTGAGGTTTGTCCTCGATTTTGTTCAAATTAGGGGCCGAATTAGAACCTTCACCCAACTAAGTTATTGTAGTTCTCGAATTTATATTTCCAAGTTGATAAGGATCATTCTCATTGGATCAGTAGGCTAAAAGTTACGCTGTTTTCTTTATTACTGATCTGTATTCTGGACAGACGTAGATGGGTTGTGTTTAACTGATAATTAGCCCTCTGTTTTGGCCGAATCAGGGGATTCCGTCAACTAATGTTTTGTAGCCTGATCAGTTAAGAATCAGTGAGCACTAGTTTCATGTCTTTTAGAGTTACAGACAATTAATGGTGAATTTTCTCGCACATTGCCGAAGTTAGGTAATCTGGACTTTTTGTGTAGAGGATCAAATTGAACCTTTTGTTTGGTTGGTTTGGTTAGAGATTGTGGGAGGGCACGTGTAGCACTGTCGTACTCAGTTGTCCTCATATCGATCATTTTATATTGTAGGCGGTGAAGCGGTGAGTGGAGGGGTACCTGTCGGACCCCCGGGTGTCACACAACCCCGAGACCCTCTGTGTATACCAAGCTAGTCCCATGATCAGTAGCTAGCTTGCACAGTTGCAACAATGATGTAATCATAACCATTCAACAACGAACTAATGAAGCAGACAAAGTAATATTATTTAAAACAACAAAGACCTTATGGTCAAGTTCTTACAAAAGTCGCCACACAGGGCTTAACAACAACAGAGTATCTGGCAGCGGAAATCTCAAAATACGTGGAGCCCAATCGACATGCCCACATGCAATCGAGTGGAGGACGCGACCTAGTTCGCAAAGTCTTCAAAGTAGCCTTCTTCAGTAGAACTCAATATTTCCGATCCTTCATTGGATGATCAACAAAGGGCATAAAGCCGTGAGTACATAAAGTACTCAAGAAGTCGTAGAGAAATGTATGCACATAGTATTCATACAAAGCTTAAACAAGGATGGCTTTATGGTTAATTTGCGAAAGCAAGTTTAACGATAAATACAATAATTAGATGGCAAAGGTGATTTTAAAAGAATAATACATAGATAACCAAGTTCTTTTGAATCAAGCGGTGAACATCCGCTCACTTCCCAACCATTCCAACCAAACGCTTCTATCGAACCAAACCACATTTTTGAAAATACTACCCTTGCGCGAAATCACTGTGCATGTCCGTGAATCGGGACACGGCTATTCGAATAGATTTTTAACACTCTGCAGAGGTTGTGCGACTTTACCCGCAAGACACGAATTCTCTAGTTTGTTTGGCATCCGTCGATACCACCGCTCACTTCCTTAGGTGAGTAGTCTAGAGCACGTGACAAGGCTTTACAAAGTTTCATTTTGCCTCGGTTACGCGCTAAGGTTTCGCCATCACCCTCTCTTGCGCCAATAAGCGACCACAACAGAACCGACTCAAAACTTTCCTAATTAATTGGCCAGGTCCGTCCCATACCGGACTTATGGTTGCACGAGGTGACCCAGATCAATGACTTGCAAAGTTAAGTCCTTAGTTGGCTGCTCAGACAAGTCTACCACAACCCAATGTGCATTACGCATCCACTCTAGCTTCCTACCTCAAGCCCGAGCATAAATCATTTTTGTTCATTCCCGACCAAATGGCAATCCCTGCCATGGCACAACATCTTTTAATAAAAGTGGCCTCACACCACTGTTCCATAGTTCCATTAGTCAAATTTCATTAATCATTGAACATGTGATCGAAAGTCTCGCGGGTAACTAGAGCATGTCTAAGCAATAATACACACCCAAGTTGGTAATACAATTATGTCCAACTAGTAACAACCATCCTATGGTGTCCAAGGATATATGTCATTCAAGGAGACATTTCATTTTCAATTCATCAAGGAGGCATAATGGCAATTTGGTAATTATCTACTCCCAAAACCATTTTTAATAAAACTAGCCATGCATGATAATTTAATACAATATACATTTGTAAAATGAGTTCAACATGTTCAAAGGCCTACGACTTGCCTTCGTTGTGAGAGAGGGTCTTGATCGTCGGTCGAAGAAATCTTCCAAAGCATAGGAATCTACACGCGAGAATAGCAACAAATAAATAAAACAGCACCAAATGAACTCCAAAAATTACAAAACCAGTACCAAATGAAAGAGGCTGAATTTATATGAATTTAGAAATTTGGATCACCCAATTCGGAGTTCGGATGTGAAAGTTATGGCCAAAAGAAGTTTCAAATCACATAAAATGATAGAATTAGGGTTTTCGGATTTTTGGAATTATTTTTCTATTGAAAATCCGGTTTGACGTCAGCAAGACACGCGCGCTACACGTGGCGCCCACGCTGGCAAAACGCCGACGGCGCCGACGTGGCGCCACGTGGGTGACCATGTGGGCTCGGGCCCATGGTCGAGAGAGAGAGAGAGAGAGAGACGGAGGCGAGGCCTTGTGTGGCGGTGGCCTGAGCCGAGGGGACGGCGGCGGCGGCGCCTTCTGGGAGACGGCGTCGTCGGCGCGGAGAAGAAAGAAGAAGGAGAGGCGGTGGCGAAGCGGCGAGAGAGAGGAGGAGAGAGATGAGAGAGAGAGGAAGAATCGGGCGGCATTTAAAAGCGAGGCCACAGGCGGGCGGAGCGGGCGGAGTGGCGTGAGCGGGGCGAGGCGGACGGACGCACGGCCGGGCGCGACGGAGGCGGGACGGACAGCGCGACGTGGCGAGATTGGCAGCGGCAGGCTTGCGCTACGACGTGTAGAGAGAAGCGGTGGGCTTGGCGGAGACGACGAGGACGCCGTCCGATTGCGATCGGACGGTGGGAGAGGAGGCGCGGCGAAGGAGAGCCGTCCGATTCGATCGGACGGTTGAGAAGTCCAACGCGCGGGAGGAAGATGAAGGCGCCGTCCGATTTCGTCGGACGGTGGAAGAGGGAGAAGCGCGGCGAGAGCGATGGCGTCGGATCGCGATCCAACGGCGGAGGGCGAAAGAGTGGCGCGGCCGATCGGGGACCGCGGATTGGGATCAGACGGTCGGGAGGCGGCGGAGGAGCGGGCCGACAGCGCGGGCGGGGAATGGGCCGAGGCGGGAAGCGATGATGGCCTACTGGGTTTCGCCCACCCATGAGAAAAGGGATTTAAAATGGTTTTGATTTTGAAATTCAAATAAATCAAAAGGCAATTTAGAAAATAGCAAATAGACTCCAAAAATTCTAGAAAAATTCACAGAAATTCCTTGAATTATTATGGACTTAATAAAAATACTTTTAACTTTAAATTTTCTTTTTCTTTTACAAATAAATTAATTTTTAATTTCGGATAAAACAAAAATAAATTTCTAAAATCCAATAAATCCAAGAAAATTCTTAAAATAATAATTTTGATTTTAAATTCCAGAAAACTCAATTAAACCAACTTTAATTTAATTGAAGTTTGATTAATTCATATTAAACTGCAATTGAATTTTGAAATTTCCAAATTAAGCTTTTGGCAAAAAGGAAACAAATGGTTCTCTTTTAAAATTTTCAAAAACTCCGAAAAATGGGACGCTACAGTACCTCAGTTACCTCCCAAACCGTCGCAGCGCGGCAGACAAGTAACTTGTATACTACGATTGATGCATTATGTGATGTGTGAATGAATGATTATATTTGTTTGGATCTGTAGGCTAAAAGTTACGCTGTTTTCTTTATTCTTGATCGATTCAGACGGGGCGTAGATGGGTTGTGTTTAATCGATAATTAGCCCTCTGTTTTGGCGAATCGGGATTCCGTCAACTAATGTTTTGTAGCCTGATCGTTAAGAATCAGTGAGCACTCGTTTCATGTCTTTTAGAGTTACTGAGACAATTAATGGTGAATTTTCTCGTCTGTTGCCGAAGTTAGGTAATCTGGACTTTTGTGTAGAGGATCAAATTGAACCTTTTGTTTGGTTCGTTTGGTTAGAGATTGTGGGAGGGCACGTGTAGCAATCGCGCACTCGGTTGTCCTCATATCGATCATTTTATATTGTAGGCGGTGAAGCGGTGAGTGGAGGGTACCTCGCCATTACCTCCCAAACCGTCGCAGTAGGCAGCAAGTAACTTGTATACTATGATTGATGCATTATGTGATGTGTGAATGAATGATTATATTTGTCCGTATTTGTAGATGAATGCCATGTGTATCTTTTCATTTATGAGTACTATTCAATCTTGCCATGGGATCACATCATGACATGCATAAATTACCTTTGTAAGACCAATCAATTCCAGTATGGGCACTTGAAAATCCCATCAATTCCAGAATGGGTACGTGAGTCCACCATTCCAATGTGGGCCACGTTACGTGAGTCCACCATTCCAATGTGGGCCACGTTGGACGGCCGTATGAAACGTTCTTCATACGGTTAATTTAAGTGAACACCGACGGTGTTTCACTCGCTATACCTGCATATATCTTTGCGATATGTCCAATTCCTTCAATGCATCATTTCACTTCATCCATTCATAAAGTTGTTTCCAATCAATGTTCAAGTTATGATTGTGATAAATTGTTCATGGTATGTTTGATTGTTACATACAAGTACTTGCTGAGTCTTTGGCTCATTCTTGCTTTGTTGTTTTATTTAGGTAAATAACAAGGAAGAATGATCTCGTGGAGGGTAGTTCAACACGATGCACTCACTACCATAATCCAAATATTTTGAGAACTTTTATTGTCGTTATTTATGTCTTGTGTTGAATTGTAATAAGCCATTTTGGTCATAACTACCGTATCCCTCTGAATTGTTTATTTCCATTCCGTTGATTAAACTTGATGATGAATCCTTGTTTCCGTATATCCTTATTAACTCCTTCACCTTGTCATGCGTTTTGATGTTATTATTCTAAAGAGTAGTGATTGTAGGTGACATCTTGACTTCCTTCTAGTCAGCCGTTCTGATTGGTATCGAGCGGGCTTTAGGTTCGTGGTTCATTCAAACATATTAAATTGACACCTTGTGCACATTAGGAGGGTTGGGTAAGCTGTTGCTTCGTGATTTCAATTGTGGTGACTCGAGTATTGAGTCGTTGTTAAATTGTGTTGTGCTATGATGTGTTAATCTATGATATGATGTGATAACCTCTATCTATGAAATTATTCTATGATCGTCATGAGATGATCGATATATATATATATATATATATATATATATATATATATATATATATTCATAATTGATTGCATTAGTTCTGCGTTTCGCTAGCGGCGTTGATCGCTTGAGTTCGTGGTTGATGTCACGGTTTTGCGGGCTACACCTTGTTTGTAGTATGATATTAGAGAACTTCTTACCTCTGTTCCATAAGCTCAGATTGAGCATGAGCTCATTGATGAACTTGTTGCCTTTCTCGAACCGATATCTGGTTTCTGGTTGTGGTTCTGGCGGTTCGTGAATTCTTTTGAAATTGGGGTTTTAATGAAGAATGCAAGCTCAGTAGAGTTCTCGATTCGTTCTTTGAAACAAATATTGCCCTTTCGACTATTTTGATATTTACGCTCCACGTGAGCATAGTTCAAACGCAAGATTCCTCTTTTCACAAAAGACTTGTTTTACCCCTATTGGGGAAATTTAACTCATTCGTTCGTTTGAAATCTCGGTTTTGGAAAACTTCTTTTGCAAGTTCTTTATCAAGTGTGTATTGATCTTGCATATTTCTCTTGAGTTGCTTTAGTAAGTCGTTCTCTTCCTTGATTTTGAATTTGACAAATTCTTGTCGGTGGCGATTGATGAATTTTTCTTGGGTTCATGATTTTGGTAGACGAGTTTAAAAGGCCTTTAATGGTACTCAAAAACATTATTGTTTTTCGATTGTCGAATTGCTTTTACTACGAATGATCTTTGTAAATTGGCAACATTGATATTTTCATGGTTGTTCTTTCTTTCTCATTAGAAAAGAGCGACTCATTTACTCGTTTGATGGTTTGCCTAATGAGAATTCTTGTTGCAAGTTCGTTAACACGAAAGCTTTGGCTCAATGTATTCCTTTTGGAACCCTCGCTTGTTGAAATTTGATGCATCTCTTTTCAAGAAAAGCGTTAAAACCCTTTTGGAGTGCTTGGTTATACTTAAGTCGGGGGTTGTACCCAAACAAAGATTGTGGGCTACGGGTTTCTATTAGACCCTATTTGTTTTTCAAAATAGTTTCTTGCCTTTACATCGTCTTTGAGCTCTCATTCTTTGTTTGTGAGCGTTATTTTTGACAAGATCGATCTCCTTATGTTAGCCCTATCTCTCTTGTTGATAAGGGCATTTCGGTTATCCGTTTGACAGTTCGGAGAATGAAAATTTCCTTTCACAAAGTTCATTGAGGAAATTTCGACTATGTTCATTTCTTTGGAATATTTGGAGTGTTGGAGTTTAGAACCTCCCTTTGGAAAAGAAAAGTGTCGAAATCCCCTTTCTCTAGAGTTTTGAAGTGCTGGGTGTGACGTTTGTTCAACTTTGTGGTTTTCGTACCAGAATTCTTTTCTAGAACAAGTTGTTATTATAATTCCATGTGATGATGAAAATTTTTATGACCCGATTTATCATGTTTCCTTTAGAAGGTTTATTGACACGATCAGTAATGTGAGAGTAAGGTTGATTCTTTTGTAGAGAAAGAAGTTTGACCACCTTCTTGATGTTTCCAAAATGATTCAATTTCGAGTTTTGTGTTCATGACCTATTGGAGGTCCTAGTTTATTATGATAAACGAAGTTTGCCACGTAAAACGATTTGTGCAGAGTTATAATGGTTCTTCAGTGATGCGATCGTTTTGATCTTGAATGATCGTTGTTCTTATCTGTAAAGATCCGACATTCTCTTCTTGTGAGGCTCATATTTTCAATTGTGGACTCCACCTATGTTCAATGAGTTCATTGCGTAATTGGTTTTCCTCTTGGTTCTGTGTTCACTGCGAGTGGTAAGCAATTCTCTAGTTGGTGAAGATCGTTTCTATTTGCCTCTTCTTTTGAGAAAGAATCAACCCATTCTTTCCACGTGGGTCTTTCGAAATACTTTCTAAATGTTGTAGTGAGTTTGATGTTGATACATGTGGAAATTTGATCACCCTTGGTGATATCGCTTAACATGAGAATACTTCGAGTTTAGTTTTCGTGACCTTTTGGGAGTTCATGAATCATCTGGAAACTGAAAATATTTTGGGTAACTTGAGCTATAGGATTATCCTATTTCTTCTTAAGAGTTTCGTGTGATTTAGCCCTAAAGGCTCTTTGGTTTGGGTTCGCTAAGAGAGGTTACAATCAAAGTAAATTATCGTCGATTCGTTGAGAATCCGCTTGTTTTCCCTGAAGTCTTGTAAAGGGAAATGCTTTGAATTTTGTGGCTGAAGGCATTTGGATCTCATGTTTCATGAGTAGATGAACTGTTCCGAACAAATTTGGCGGGTTGAAAAATGTTATTGGTTCTTAAGTAGTTCCGTGGATTGGACTAAAGAACTTACCTTGTCCATGTGGCAAGGTGTTATTCGTTCAAGAACTAATTGTTGTGTTAAAGGAAAGGGTACAGTAGAAGTAGCTGTTAGTCCGAGTCAAGTTTTGTAACTTAAGGTTTTTAAAACATGCCTAAATTTTCTGCCCTTTTCACTCCAAAGATTTCGAGTTTCAATCGTAATGCCGTTTTCTTATCGGTTGTTATTTGCTTATCTTATGAGGAATGTGTTCCCTCAACTACGAACTTAGTTTTCGTTTTCTAATATCACCTTTAGCAGAATATTTCTTTTAGTTTCTTGGCCGCCGTGGTGAGCAACGCTTCCCTGTATGAATGAACTTGTTTTTGTTCGCCTCTTCCTTTTGAGAAAGGATCACAGTTTCGTGTTGCGAAGTGTTTGCAAGGTGAAAGTTTGGCAACTGTTTGGTGGTGGATGAGTAATCGTAGCGACGATATTTTGCTACCAAGTTATCGGAGGAGTAGTAGAATGTGAAATAGTTTTGATCTGTATCCCTTGGAGGGAAATTGATTCACCTGAGATGTTTGACTTCGAAGTAAGTCTGAAAAGTGTTACGGCTGATTAACACCTGGTATAGTGAAATTCTAGAACTTCAATTCAGGATTGAAAGGTTGGTGATTATCGGAGGTATGGAAACCTTCATTGAATTTTTAGAGTAACGCAATTGGATAGCATTGCGAGATGGTGTGGGTGATTTCTGATGATGTCAATGAGTGAGTATGTTAGTATGGTGGTAATGTTGGAGATTTAATTCGATGATTTCACAATCGGTTATAAGAGCAATCCGTTGTAGAGGTTTTGGAAGTTGGATCTGGCAGTTTGTGCATTTTTATGCTAGACCATTGGTCACGCGATGATTGTGCGTAGAGGAAGTGGGATAATAGAGTTTTCGAGCAATGAATGGTCATTGATAGAACTCTTCGATGTAATACATGTCCGTGCGTGCTAAGGATCTTGAATTGTTGTTATTGGAAATTGAAGGTAATGTGATTGCGTGGTGCCTACTACTGTGGTGTTATGGATGCCTTCAATCAAATCGATTTTGTATTACCTAGAGTATCGGTAGATTTCATAGAGTCTCTTCACAATGGTGTGGATGATTTAATTCAGTTTGAGCATGATTTGAGGATATTTAACTAAGAGGTTTAAGCTCGTGTGGTATGCGATGAAGTCAAATTCAAGGTTCGAGAGAAATTTTATCCCTAGAAGAGAGAAACGTGGAAAGAAATGTTCATCGGATAATTAAGTGTTTTCTTGATTCTCGTTTGAGTTTGGTATTGTTGGTGATGTTTTCGCAATTTGAGTTGAGGTCGTGTTGGCATGTAGATTCTTTCCAATTCGCATAAACCGCCGATGTTTGGTTTAGGCGTTCGATAATTTCTCCTTTGGTTGTAGTGGTGTTCATTTGTAAACTACCTATTTAGAAAATGGATTTGTTTTGAGATGAATTGTCAAATTTGGAATTTAATCTTTTGGTGGAGAGTTAGCATTGAGTGGACGCGATGAGGACTCTCTATTTTCAATTGGATTCTCTTTGTTTTCGAAAGTTGCAGAAATTACAAAGTTGGTATTTCGTTTTGACCGTCTCGGGTATACGCGCGAAGTACACAATGTCGGGTGTGTTCTGGTGCTGAGTGGGCAGCTGAACCATTCAAGGTTCGAGTTTTAGTTTAAGGCGTTGACCATCGAGTAAGGTCTTACCTTGATCCTCTTCGATGAGTGTACCTAGAAAGTTCAAGTTGATTGTTAGGTCGACGTTGCTTCACATCTTTGCTTTGTGGTTTCTCTATTAGAGAGAGGCCACTTGGGAGATAGAGTCTCGCATGCGGCGAGATCGAACCCGTTTGTTTCAGTGCAGGTTAAATCCGTTGATTTCAACTCCTTGGAAATTCGTTCTGGTATTAGTTGCCGGTTAGAATTCGAGGTCGAATTCCGTTAAGGGGGGTAGAATGTAATACCCCGAAAGTGATTCGGCTTATTAGAAGAAGTTTTGGAAGAGGGAGCTAATCGAAAAACCAGAATCATCTTTTCACCGGGGGGTTTTCTGTGATTTCACGGCAACCTGGGCCTGGGCCACGGCCCAGGAGGGGCCCATGTGGTGGCTGGCCATAAGGGGGGGGGGGGTTCCCACCCCCAAACCCTAAACTCCACATTTCTTTCCCCCTCCCCTCCTTTGGAGCCGCCGCCACCTTTCCCCATTGCTGTGCGCCGCCTTGTACGTCGATTTTGGGTAAGATGCGTTCGTTTTCTGTCCTGTCCATCTCTTAGAAAGTTGTAGGTATTATTCTTAGCTTTCCATAGCCACCGAGATCACGTGATTCCGCCTTACGGTTTAGGAGATATCATTTTTTTAGTGCACGCTGTTCTGTCTGTCTGACGAGAAGGATCTGTCGGCTTGATCCTAGGTTTTGATTTAGTTAGAGGCATTTCCAGAACCTCCACCCAAATAAGTTATTGTAGCCCTTTAAATTATCTTTCAAATCTCATAAAGATCATCTCCATTTGATCTGTATAATGAAAGTTATGATATTTTCTTTACCACTATTCTGAATTCTGGGCAGATAAATATTAGCGTTTTCATCTATTGTTTAGACTACTGTAGAGGCCGAATCTGGGGTTTTGCCCTTCTAGAGTTTTCTTCCTGAGAACGTTAGCTTTCGTTTGGCACCAAGATCAGGAAAATCCGATCTGTAGTTTGGGAGATATGAATTTTTGATTGCGATCTATTCAGTCTGCCTGAAAACTGGGGTCAGTAGGTTTGTCCCTCAGTTTTGTTCTAATTAGGGGCCGAATTAGAACCTTCGCCCAACTAAGTTATTGTAGTTCTCGAATTTATCTTTCCAAGTTGATAAGGATCATTCTCATTGGATCTGTAGGCTAAAAGTTACGCCGTTTTCTTTATTACTGATCTGTATTCTGGACAGACGTAGATGGGTTGTGTTTAACTGATAATTAGCCCTCTGTTTTGGCCGAATCAGGGGATTCCGTCAACTAATGTTTTGTAGCCTGATCAGTTAAGAATCAGTGAGCACTCGTTTCATGTCTTTTAGAGTTACAGACAATTAATGGTGAATTTTCTCGTACGACTGCCAGAAGTTAGGTAATCTGGACTTTTTGTGTAGAGGATCAAATTGAACCTTTTGTTTGGTTCGTTTGGTTAGAGATTGTGGGAGGGCACGTGTAGCACTATCGTACTCGGTTGTCCTCATATCGATCATTTTATATTGTAGGCGGTGAAGCGGTGAGTGGAGGGGTACCTCAGTTACCTCCCAAACCGTCCGCAGTGTAGCAGCAAGTAACTTGTATACTATGATTGATGCATTATGTGATGTGTGAATGAATGATTATATTTGTCCGTATTTGTAGATGAATGCCATGTGTATCTTTTCATTTATGAGTACTATTCAATCTTGCCATGGGATCACATCATGACATGCATAAATTACCTTTGTAAGACCCATCAATTCCAGTATGGGCACTTGAAAATCCCATCAATTCCGAATGGGTGCGTGAGTCCACCATTCCAATGTGGGCCACGTACGTGAGTCCACCATTCCAATGTGGGCCACGTTGACGGACGTATGAAACGTTCTTCATACGGTTACTTTAAGTGAACACCGACGGTGTTTCACTCGCTATACCTAGATATATATGCCGCGATATGTCTAATTCCTTCAATGCATCATTTCACTTCATCCATTCATAAAGTTGTTTCCAATCAATGTTCAAGTTATGATTGTGATAAATTGTTCATGGTATGTTTGATTGTTACATACAAGTACTTGCTGAGTCTTTGGCTCATTCTTGCTTTGTTGTTTTATTTAGGTAAATGACAAGGAAGAATGATCTCGTGGAGGGTAGTTCAACACGATGCACTCACTACCATAATCCAAATATTTTGAGAACTTTTATTATCGTTATTTATGTCTTGTGTTGAATTGTAATAAGCCATTTTGGTCATAACTACCGTATCCCTCTGAATTGTTTATTTCCATTCCGTTGATTAAACTTGATGATGAATCCTTGTTTCCGTATATCCTTATTAACTCCTTCACCTTGTCATGTGTTTTGATGTTATTATTCTAAAGAGTAGTGATTGTAGGTGACATCTTGACTTCCTTATAGTCAGGGTGTTACATTAACCCTTTTACATGAAGCGAGGACGAAAGTGTAAGTGAGGTGCTATGTGTGGCGGGTCCGCCCCACGGTGGGCTAGGCATTGAGCCGATTTTGGATCAGGGTGTTACAGTGCCCCTAGGGGTGGGGACTTCCCAAGTAAGTACCATAGGGGAGAGGACTTACCAAGTAAGTGCCCTAGGGACGGGACTTCCCTCGTCCGCACGAGCCTAGCCTGGACACCCCAGTTGTAATTATCTACTTGTAATTAATTTATTCGTAATTAATTAGTCATAGTAAATTAGCCATAATTAATTTATTCATAATTAATTAGTCGTAATGAATTTATTCAAAATTAATTAGTCGTAATTAAGTAGTAGTAATTTTTTAAATAATTAGTCACATTTAATTAGTCATAGTTAAATATTCTTAATTAATTAGTCATAATTAATTTACTCATAATTACTTTAGTCGTAATTAATTAATCGTAGTTAGATAATAAATTATGACTAAATTAATAAATCACATGGACCATAAATTAATTATGACTAAATTAATAATACAATGCATGATTTCATGCGCCCTCGTTCAATGCGTAATTAATTTATGGTGCATGTGATAATACAACGAATGATTTCATGTGATAATAAATTTTTGGTGCGTGTGATAATACATGGAAAGTCAGACATACAAGGAAATCGCATGATTTCATGTGCACGATTTCATGCCCCCTATTTGGGATGCGAGTTTTTGGCTTTTCTAACATGTTAATTTATTAGTAGAAACTGTTAAGGATCCCACCCGGTCCGCCCCGTGTGAGTCTGTCGCGAAAAAAACACAAGAAAATCTTGTATGTTTGACGTTACCAAAGCCACAACAACTCAATTCATATGTTAGGAGTAATTCACCGTTCTTTATTATACACAATCAAATAAACTGGTCGCGCTATTTAGTCTACATTTCCCTACCTCCCCAAAATAACTACAATTCAGAAATCCTTATGTACAAATATAACCTAATTAGTGCATAATAAAAAACTGCTAAATTTCGGGAAAAAACTAGTAATCCTTACCACTAAATTATTTGGGCTAACTAACTATGAATAATTAATTATGACTAAATAATTAGGACTGAACTAATTTTGACTAATTAATTAAGAATAATTAACTTCAACTAATTAACTACGATTAATTAATTACAAAAATTATTACATATTAATTGTGACTAATTAATCATGAATAAATTAATTATGAATAATTAACTATGACTAATTAATTACAAATAAATTAATTAGAACAGGGGCATCCGGGCTAGGGCATGCGGACGAGGGAAGTGCCCTCCACTGGGGCACGGACTTGACACATGTCTCATATCGGCGAGTCAGCGGTGCTATTTTTCAATTTGATCTCTAAAGGGGTCTAGATTTGCTATAGTCACATGCAAACAATGTAAACGATCCTTAATTGACCAGGACGAGACTGGCAAACTACACTAAGTCACAAAGATTCATAAAACACCCTCACAAAGTCCACCAATTCACAAAGCACTTCCCACTCACCCCTAGTCTAAATCTTTTCCCACCCTATTGATTAAGTACAACATATACCATCAACAGGTGATTACGTACAACACACAACTTTTCACAAATACATTACGTAATCACTTAGTCAAGTACGAGTGTAACATTTTAAAATGATATCAAAGACCCGTTGCCAGGTTAAGCATACTAATCGTGTCTAACCAACGCATGGTGCTATGATAATACCAACTAGTAGTTAACTGAGCTAGGGTGACAAATGATCATGGCAATACAATTCATAAGGTGGGTATAATCAAGTAGGTTCATAACTAATCCCAAAATAATAAAGCATTTGATAATTGAATTAGCATGCAATAATTTAAATCAAATTAGTTTTGTAAAACTGGGTGTAATATAACCAAAGCACAACCTACCTTGGAACAAGTCTTGGTCTTGGTCTTGATCTTGAGCAAATCCCCCTTCCTCGTACGCACCTAAAGTATCGATGTCTACGCAGCGAGATAGAAGAAACACAAATAAATACAAAACATGACCAAAACCAACTCTAAAAATTATAATAAAAATATTTTAAGGTATGATTTAATTTTATATGAATTTAAAAGCTTGAATGAGCTCAATCAGAGCTCATGTGAAGAATAACGAGCTCTTAGAAGTTGGCCGGCTCAGAAATTCAGGAAATAAATAAAAGAGAGAAAACTAACAGGTGGGACCCAATTGGAAAAGGGATTTTTGGAAATGAAATTACTACTGGAAATTAGGGTAAGGTACTGATAGACCCACGATCTTTGGATTGGGTTCACATGTCTACGGTCGACCGGGTCTGCAGAATAGGACTAACATGTGGGGTCCACAAGTCAGAGGCTCGGTGCTCTGTGGACTTGGTCCACGTGGGATGGATATAAGGTTTTGGGTGTGGGTGACACATAGGTCGCTGATGCAGACAACACGCGTGCATGAGCACTGAGGTGGTGACTGACGTGGTGGACACACGGCTGGCACGTTGGCTCAATGGCTCAGGAACCAAGTGCGGGACCTCGGGTCGCTGGACCCGAGCCCTCTGTGTATTCTGAACTAGTCTCATAATCAGTAGTTAGTCCACACAGATTACAACATCGATGAAATCATATCTATATAACAAGGTAGCTAAGAAGCAGACAAATTAATATTACTTAGTATCAAAAGGACCTTATGGTCTAGGTTTACAGAGTTTGCCACGTAGGGCTAAAGATAACAAAGTAAATTTGCAGCGGAACAAAATAACTCATGGTAGCCAACCGACATGCCCATAGGCAATCGTGTGGAGAACACATCCTAGTTCACATAGTCTTCAAAGTATTCATCCTCGAAGAGCTCTGCATTCCCTGGTTCTTCCTCGGTGACTAATCAACAAATGGCGTATAGCCATCAATACAAAAAGTACTCAGCAAGTCATAGGAAAATGTATGAAAATATTATTCATACAATGCTTGAACAAAGATAACTTTATGGCTATTTTGCAGAAAGTAGTATTAACAGTAAATATCGAAAAAATAGATTGAAGAGCATAATTTAAAAGATTAAGTACATAAGCAAACAAGTTCTTTAAAACAACCAGCGAACAACCCTGTTCACTTTCCCAACAATTAACCAGCTCTAACTCATCGAATCCAAACCGATCCACCATTCAAATATTTTTTTGAAAAAACCACCCGTGTGAAATCACCATGCATTATCCATAACCAGAAACGCGGCTATTCGAATAGTTTTTAATACTCTGTAGAGGTTGTACAGCTTGACCCACCAGAGATAATTAGTTTGTAATGTCCGTCTGATACACTTCCGAAGGTGTGCGACTAAACGATTATAACAAGGCTTTTACAAATATCCGTTTTGACTTGGTTCTGCTCGCTAAGGTTTCGTCACACCGGCCCCCTCTTGCGCCACTTATCAACCCAAACAGAACTGACTCAAAATATTCCTAATTAGTTGGCCAGGTCCACCCCATAAATAGACTTGTGGTTGTATGGTAAGGTCCAGATCAATGACGCACAAAGTTAAGTCCTTAGTGTCTACTCAGACGAGGCAACCACATACCAAAATCATCCCCTTTACTGCGCGATCACTCGCCCGAGTATAAATTATTTTTGGTTCAACTTGACCAAATGACAACCCTTGTCATGGCACGACAAATTTCAATAACAGTGGCTGCGCCATAATTCCATATTTCATTAAGTCAAATTTAATTATTTATGAGCATTATCATGAATCTCATCGCAACTAAAGCATGGCCAAGCATAATATGATACTCATGTTGGTAAATAAATATGTTCAACTAAAATTAACACAAACTATAGTGACCAATGATATATGTCATTCACAATTATTCAAGAAGGCATATCGGCAATTGGGTAATTAACTGTTCCTGAAAGTAGTTGTTTATAAAACTAGTAATGCATGTTGATATAAAATAATATAATTTTATAAAATAGGTACGACATGATCAAAGGTCTACTGCTTGCCTTCATTGAAGGTTTGAGAGGCTTCGATAAACAGGTCTATGAATTCTTCGGAAACGCTGGAATCTACAAGCGCGAAAAGAGCCAAATAAATAAAAAATTCCAAATAAAATCCAAAAATTCCCAAATTAGTAGCGAAAGAAAGATTCTGAATTTAGATGAATTTAAAAATGAGAATCGACGGAATCGGAGTTCGTATGAGGGAGAACAAAAATATGATAGTTTGCACTCACATGAAATGATACAAATTCAATAGAGAGAGAAGGTCAATAGAACATGTTGTGATGGCATTTGCTTTACGGAGCAAAGATTTGTGTAGATGGCAAAGGGGACCCACTAGCTAGAGTGAGAGAGATGGAAGAGCAAGGGGGAACGACAAGTGACCATAATTGCAAGTGAGCCCAAAGCTTCTTCTTCACAGAGCCAGAACTAGGAGCTCGGGCTTGGCATGGGAGACGGAGAAGGGAGGCAAGGTGGTGCCGGGCAAGCGGCAAAATGGAACCCCACGAATGTGGCCAACAAAAGGGTGGTGGTGGCATCGCCGGAAAAGGTCCGGAACCGCGGTAGTAGCGAAAAAGGCGCATGGCCAACGTGGGAACAAGGAGGTGACAGAGCTCCGGCGACGCTCTGGCGAAAGCGAGGGGAGCATGGCGAAGAACGCGGAGCGACGATTCCAACAGTTGTGGTGGCTAGGACAAAGGACCTTCGATGGCGACGCAGTCCGGGCAAACTGAGAGGAGTTAGAGAGTGGGGTTGGCGATAATTTGAAGAGGGAGGTTGGGAGCATGCGGTGCTCACTTATATAGACGAAGGCGGTACACGGCTCGACGAGGAACACGAGCGTGATTCGCGGCGGCGTACGCGGTTGGCCGCGTATGGGGCTCCGGCTAACCGGCGGTGCTTTGGAGAAAATAAAGAAAGCACGGCGTAGAACATCGCGAGGCAAACTCAATGGAGTGGATGATGTCACCGCGGGATTAACGACGGCGACGGGAACGGCGGTGGAATGCAGTTCGGCTGGCGACCGGAGAATCACGATTGCGAAGAAAAGAAGGCGAGAGAGGGGGTGAACTCGGTGAGGTGGAGGAGGAGGTGAGGGGCACGTCGTGACATGCTTGGCATGGAGAATGGGTGATCGAGGAGGGAGAGTGGAGGAGGAGGAGGTGGGGCAGTTTGCACGGGAGCTCTGGTTGCTTTGGTTTGGGGGGAGAAGAAGAGAGATGGGAGGAGAAGGAAGGAGGGGTGAGTGGGTAGCTGCTGGCAGGCTATTTAAAGTGGAGGAGGGGGAGGGTAGCTTGGCATGGGGGAGGACATGGGCGCGTGATGTGCGCATGGCGCAAAAGGCGTTGGCTCGGGCGTCGCAGAGGGCATAGGCGTCATGGGCGGCGGCTTGGGAGTGGCAGGCGATAGGGAATGGGCGGCGGCATGGGAGGGGGTTAGGGGATGGGTGTTGAGGGCACGGTTGCTTGGGCAGAGCAGGCGACATGGCGACGGGCGTCTGGGTCGGGAGTTGACGGGAAGATGAACAACACTAGAGAAAATAAAAAGAGGAAGGAGAGAGTAAAAAGAAAAGGAAGAAATAAAATCCCAAAAACAAAATCAACAAAATTTTATAAAAAACTTGGGAACCTGAAAAGACCAAATAAAATATTTTTGGATTTAATTGAACTTTATTTTAGTCATTTAAAATGTTTTTCCTTTAAAATTCAATTTAAGATTATAAATTAAACCAATAAAATCCAAATGATTGTTTTGTCTTAAAAGTTTGAAAATAAATCCACACTTTAAATTAAATAATTTAAATAACTTTGATAATAAATAAAATCACTTTTTGGGAAACAAAAAAAAGAATTTAAACAAATTGGTTTGCAAGAAACAACAAAGAGCTTGAATAAATCCGAGAAATTCAGAAAATCAAATAAACTAGATTTTTAATTTAGTTGAAGTTTGATTTAATAATTTACATGTTTTTAATTATTAAATTTCAATTTAAGATTTAAAATTATTCAATGAGATGCAAATGGTTTGTTTTAATTTTTAAAGCTTTTAAAAAGACTCTCAAATTCAGGACCACTGCAAAGAAATAAAAAGAACTCAATGGTAATAACAACCAGGTCTGGGAAAAAGGAAACCCAAAACCAAAAAATCAAATGAAACAATTTTCATTTAGTCGGAGTTTGATTTACTCACATTAAATTGTTTTTAATTTATGAAATTTCCAAATTAAGCTTTAACAATTTAATAAAAATCAAATGGTTATTTTTATTTTAAAAATTACAAAAAGGCTCAAAAAATTGGGATGTTACACCAAGGGTTGACGACGAACGATGGTGGTTCGGCTGGCTTGGATTAATAGGTTGGGTAGAGAAGATGATAGTGAACACACCGGTGGTACACAGATGCCGAGGAACGACAGGGATGGCCGACAGCTAGGTTTGAGCAGCGACGACACTACGGACTTCGACAATGACGAGCTACGGAGGCGTTTTGGCAAAATCGACCAGTGGGCAGAGTAGATCGGGAAACAGCGAAGATGATGAGCTGGATCGAAGTGGAGGTCTCATGCGTCTTCGAACCCTAATCGGACGAAAGTACCGGAAAAAGGCACAACAGCAGAGAGAGCAAATAAATACAAAATCCATAACAAATGAACTCCAAATTGAACAAGACCAGTGCCATTAGCAAGATCTCGAATTTATAAAATTTTAGGAAGAAGTTTCGTAATTTTTGGAGTTATAACGAAGAAGATATGAATTTTTGAAGCTTTCCAAATGAAATTTTAATTGGAAAAAAAATAAGAAAAACCCCGTGCTAACGCGTGGTACGTGAATAGGGCTCGGTCCACTGCATAGTGCGTGGACCGAGCCCATGAACACTGGCGCACGAGTCCACGGCACAGTGCCCGTTGGGGCCCACCTATTAGCCACACGGGGGCACTGTAGCCGGGGGCCCACCTGTCAAGTGCAGGCGGAGGATAAGAGGTGGTGACGTGCGGCGAGTCGCCTCGCCTTCTTCGCTGCGCGGAGAAAGAGAGGGGGAGAGGGAGAGGGAGAGGGAGAGGAGGGGGCACACAGCGGCGACGGCGCGAGAAGGAGGGAGGGGAGGGGACGGGCGGCACTGAGAGCATGGTCGGAGGCGGAGGCGAAGCCGGGCGGAGGGGACGACGGCTCGACGAGGCGGCGGCGACGGCAATGGAGACGGCGACGACGACTCAGCTTCGACGGAGAAGGGGGGAGGAGGTAAGGTGTGGAGGCGGTGTAACACCCCAGTCCAACCTGAGCCTGGAATGCTACCACACTAACATAAATATATATTAAGCTAAGACATTTTGCTAACTTTCAGCAGGTTCTCCTTTGAATAAGTAACCATACCGGGGGTTTGCACAGCTAACAATAGGAATAAACAATTATCCAAACGCACAATCTAAAGCATGTCCATAAAGATTATCCAAGGCATAAAGCATAAATATAGGAATCCTTAAGCAGTTTACTCAATTCTAAACTATCATTAAATTTGTTTATTCAATGCATAAATCTACTCCCTCCCATGCATGCCGTCCACAAGCGGGGTACCTAAAAACACAGTAACAGCAAGAGTGGGTCCAAGACTCAGCAAAGTACATTTAGCAAGACAATAACATAAACAACTATAACCATCATCATCCATCCACAATTCTCAATAATAAACATTTCATATACTCATGCTATGCAAATTGTTTAACTGCACTTTTCTTTTCTCTTTTGCATATACCGGTAATGCGGAGTGTTACACCCGTCGGTGTTCACTCATGCCCGTATTATAAAATGCGGGGATCCATTGCCCATCCTTTTCGAGATGGGGACCTATTGCCCATATCTTAAATATGGGGATCTCAATGCCCACTCCCGTGGGTATCTCATGCCAACATGCATGATTGATATGAAATGACATGGACAATCCACAATATGTTCTCATAAGAATTATCAATTATCGATCATCATATAAACAATGTGAAATAAACACTTTCATCACACATAATCATAATAAGCACGCATCAAATCAACCATATTGCCCAATACACCATATCGTACTAAAATTGTATTTGCCTTTTTCCGCTACGGCGCGCGAAGAAGCAAAGATGATGCCTCTACTTCGGGACTCTGTCTCCTACACAAGAATAGCGCTAACAATAAATATGCTGAAAAGTGGACTCCGTTTACGCCCCTTAACCCAACTCCTCAAGACCTAGGGTTCGAATACAGGTTTTGCTCCACCTTCCCGATAGTCTAGCAGAAAGGACTACGGGACAGCAGCGCTAACAGTAACATAACTTTTACTAAACAACTCAGAACGGGGTGATATTGGACTCTCTGGAACCACAACAAAACCAGCTACAATAATCTGGTTGGGCAAGTCCCCTTATTCGGCGTCCTACTAATTCTTATATTCAGGTAAAGTTTCTGTCTCTCCAATCTGATAGTCAGCGAAACAGTGGCGGTAAAAATTCCATAACTTTTGATTAAAAACTCTAAAAAAAATTCTTTATCAACCTGGAAAGCTTACTGAAATCTCTACAATATTCATTTAGGGTGTAATTTCTGATTCGGCATCTAAATAATTCATAATGGCCAGACAAGACAATCTGTCAATTCTCGTCAGCTCTCCTGGACAGTCGTGGTAAAACTAGCATAACGCCTAAACCGTAAGTCCAAATCAGGTGATCTCGGTTCCTAAAGAAATATAAGACCAAGGGATACGACGTTCTAAGAGGTGGTAAGATCAGAAAACGTACGTATCTTACCCAAAACTGACAAGCAACAATGCTGAACAAATCTGATCTGCTACCTCCACTTGGGCGGCCCTCCAATTGTCGTCTCCTCGCCTTCCTTCCAATGGGCAGCAGCAAGGGGCTTCGCCGGGGAGGGTGGGGGCGCTGCTGGGGACGTGGTGGCACAGGGGAGGTGCAAGAGGAGGTGGGGGTGGCGGCACAAGAGCAAAGAGGGGCGGCTCTAAAGGGGAAAGGGGGAGAAAAGGGGTGGGATTAGGGTTTTGGGGGTGGGAACCCCCCCTTTTGGCCGGCCACTAGGTGGGCTTCCCCCCTGGGCCGCGGCCCGCGGCCCAGGTTGCCGAATAAATGCGAATAACCCCCTTTTTTCAAAAATTTCTTCTTCTTTCATTGTTCTTTCTTTCCCCGACTGATTTCTTAATTACCCGATTCAATTCCAGTGTATTACAGGGGGGAAGAGGAGGGGTCTGAGGCTTAAATAGTCGAGGGGGGGAATCCGGCGCGGTGGGGAGGAGGAGGTTAGGAGCGGCGGGAGGAGGCAACCGGGGCAAAGTCGGAGCGGCGAGGCCGGGGTGGAGGAGGAAGGGGTCTGGGTGCCGGCGGCGGCACGCTGCAGTGTGCGGCTAGCGCAGACAGTGCAGCAGAGGGGATGGTCGGCCAATCGACTGGCGACGCACCTGAGGAGGCGGCACGGGTCCACAAGACGGCGCCGGCGCCGGAGGGGGAGCAGAGAGGGGCGAGTCCGGGCACAGGTCGGGGAGAGCCGGGAGACACGCCGGGCTGAGCGGGTCGGGAGGGGGAGTGGGCCGGGTAGGGGAAGAACCGGGCCCAATCTGAGGTGAGATTGAAATTTTAAATTTTGAAATTTGATTTGAAGATTTTGAAAACCAAGTCTATTTGCTTTTGCAAATTGAGAATGTTACAACGGCTCTACCTTATTCCTAATTTTTTTTAGGATATTAATGTATGTTTAACTAGAGAGGATGCAGATCTAATGGGTGGTGACATTGGTTGGCTCTAGTCTAGGCATTCATATGTGCTCTAACTTATATCATTTGAGAATCAATATTGCATTTTGATTTTTTACTCTTGTTTTAGCATTACCATATAGCTGTCTATTGCATTATGATCCCACCCGTCCTCACCGACTCACCACGCTAGTCCTCTATCTCGTCGGTGCTCTCTCTCTCTCTCTCTCTCTCGTGACAGAAGCCGACGGTGGCGTCCAGAATCGACAACGACGCGCCTCCATCGAGTTCCTGACGTTCAGATCGACGGCGACGCATCTCTACCAAGCTCCCGGCGGTCGGATCCGACATCGGCGCACCTCCATCTGCTCCCTCTCCAGTCTCTATCAAACCACCACTACTACAAAACAGACCATAGAAGACGCATCATCACAAACGGTTCTTTGAAACCATCTGTGATAAAATAATCACAGACGGTTCCAAGACGAACCGTCTATGGTAAAATTCCAAGCCATAGTAAAATGAGTATCATAGATGGTTTTATACAAATACCGTCTGTGATGAGTATCTCATCACAGACGGTTTGTATTAAGAACCGTCTGTGATGAGATGCTTATCACAGACGGTTCATGATACGAACTGTTTGTGATATGTCACCACAGACAGTTTTTGTATAAAATCGTCTATGATACTTTTATTTTGTTGAGCAAAAAAACAAAAATTTGCACTTAATGGGCGGGCTGCCGAAAATCTCTTGATATTAACAGAGTCCTCCATCTCCTCCTTTGCCATCTCCATCTCCTCCTCTGCCATGTCTCTTCTGCCATCTCCGTCTTGCCCTGACCTTGTGCTCCGGCCTCCCCCGAGCTCGTCGCCCGCGGCCTCCTCCACCTCGCCCCAGCCTCGTCGTCGCCGGCCTCCCACGACCTCGTCGCCCCATCCTCCCTTGAGCTCATTGCCCGCGGCCTCCTCTACCTCGCCCCGGCCTCATCGTCGCCGGCCTCCCACGACCTTGTCACCCCAGCCTCCCACGACCTCACTCTCTCTACTCCCCCCTTTTGCTCTGTGATGTGGATTACTACTGTGATGTGGTAGTGCTATGTGAATGGATTGAGTTGATGCTATTGTGATGTGGGTGACGCCGTGTTGTTTTTAGTGCTCTGTGAATGGATTGAGTTGATGCTACTGTGATGATGTGGCTATTGTGGGAAAGCTAACGAAAAGTTCAATACGAAAATCCATATCAGATTCATTCGCGAGGCTCGGGAGGCTCCAGACGAAGTGAAAATCAGTTTTTGTTTTTTTTTTGCAATAGAAAAAGTGATAATTACTATCACAAACGATTCTTGTTCAAAACCATCTGTGAAAATAGACTATCACAGACGGTTCTATTCACGAACCGTCTGTGATAGCCTTTTTCACAGATGGTTCAAAAACCGTCTGTGATGATCTTATGCCATCACAGACACATAAATTTAAACGGTTCAAAAACCTTCTGTGATGATGGTTTAGAACCGTCTGTGATGAGGTTTTGTGTAGTTGTGCGCCACCAAATGCACCCCCTATGTCTCCACACGCATTCGATGGAGGAGTTGGATATGCTGCATGGCGTGGTTGTGGCAAGGGAGAAATCAGCAAGGCGTTAGATCTATGGCAGTGTGGCGGCGTGCCTTCGTGCTAGTGCAATGTTCTTGATGATCCTTATAGGCGGCGGCGCGGTAAGGCAGAATCGGGGACAAGAGAAGGCATGGGGAGAGGGGGCAATGGTACCTTGGAGCAGAAGAGACGACACTGGGGAGGGAGGGGAGGCAGCGATGATGCACGAGGAAGAGGCAGAGTTGAAGGCGTCCTTCCCTTGCCGCATCACAGACTTGAGTTCACCACACCGTGTTCTATTCATCCTAATCGTCCACTGTGCCACCGCTGCCTCTTGCTCCTTGCTGGCCGAGCAAGCATCACCTCCTCCTCCACGAGAAGTGCAAGTGAACCTACCTTGAAGATGTTGAGCCAGTGGCGCTCTATCCATTTGTATGTGTTGCGGAACCTTGAAGAGGTTGGCCCGTACATTGCGTAAGTTTTACACAAACTTGTTTCTTTTCTTGTCAATATTTTGCATGCACCCATCCAACCCTCTTGTTAGCGGCCGTTCTGACAAATTTGTTCTCCTCTACCATCGTCCTTCACGGAGGAACCCAGAAGCGGAAGTTGAAACCCTTCTAAGACATGGGCGGGAGAGCGAAATCCCACTTTTATTTGTTGGTTCAAGGAGGAGAGTCTTGTTCAATTTCATTTGTTGTTTGTACTTAACTCTCAACTCGACAAATATATAGCGAATCATCCTACTTGAACTAGCGGGCCAAAGCGTAGCGTGTCTATGAGTCTGCGAGTTGAGGCAAGTTGCCAATGGATTTGAATTTAGGGTCAAGTCATTCTCGTATGCGATGTCAATGGATATCGCTTTCACACAACTTCGGACGGCGAGTCGGCGAATCGAAGAACCACAAATCTGGGGTGTTTTCACGCCGAGACGCAGATGGGTTGGACTACTATGGAATAATTGAAGAAATATACAAACTCAAGTTTCTGGTTGTGTACCTCTTAGTCTGTCATATTCAAATGCCATTGGTTTGATCCCAAAGAAGTGATAAAGACCCACGAGCTTGGGTTAGTCGAAGTTCTAAAGTCATCCGTCTTGCTAGGAGGCAGCGTGTACATTGTGGCCCAGCAGGGACGCAAGTTTATTATCTCTCATACCGTGCCAAACCAAAGACCGTCTTAAGGCGTATGATGTAGTGTACAAGGTATCGCCGCATGGTAAAGTACAGTCCCAAGCGATGATGATTATAACATCGATGCAAACACATATGACGGAGAGTTCTTTCAAGAAGAAGGATTAGATGGGAGTTTTGAGATTGTCTTAGATGTAGATCTACGCAATGGAAGTAGACAATGATCGGTCATTGTTGGCGGGGATGATGGAGAGGAGGTTCTAGCGAAGGACTTGTTATTACTTGAGCAACACCATTGAGGCGGTGTAAGCTAGTGATGAGACTTTGAGAGGCGATCATAATTACGTCGACAATAGCGATGATGAGATTTTTGGCCCACCTATCAATGATCTTGATGATTATTTCTAGTACATGTAAGATCTGTAGTACTTATGGCAATTTTATACATGTATGATACATTTACTTATTTTGCATCTCTTTTATACATGTATGATACATTTACTTATTTTGCATCTCTTTTATACATATACGATACATTTACTTATTTTGCATCTCTTTTATACATGTATGATACATTTACTTTTTTATATCGTCTTGATAGTTTATTCCTTTTGTTGCGGTGATTGATGGTGGGCGGTGGAATCGGGAAGATTAGGTCGGTTATGACCTTCTTGGTGAGTGGCGAGGTCGGCCGAGTGGAGGAGGCGTGCCTGGTGAGGTGGGCGTGCCGGGGGGAGGAGGAGGAGGGCGGCGGGCGTGCCGAGGAGGTGGAGCCGAGGTGGAGGTGGAGCCGAGGTGGAGGAGGAGCCAAGGGTGGAGGAGGAGCGGCGGCAGCGAGGCGTCAGGCGACACCTCCTCCACAGGGCAGCGGCAGCGAGTTCGTGGCGTCCACGGAGGAGGATGAGGAGGAGGAGGAGACCGAGGAGGAGATAGCGGAGGCGGTGGAGGAGGCACGGAGGAGGATGAGGCGGCGGGGTGGCGAGAGGATCCGACTTCTTGGCGAGAGAAAATGGGGTGCCTACGGTTTGGGCTGCGAGGTCGTCGCGCCTCCCGGACTTACCCATCTGAGCGGCGGTGATTCGACCCTCGGAACTAAGTAAGTATTTTTGCATGTTAACACTACTTCACGAGTTTTTAAGTTATAACGAAACTAATATTCAATCTCAATAACTTTGTGCGAGGATTGGGAAATGGTGATCGAGTCACTCTCGCCGAGTAAGCGGGATCACAGGTCTTACATGCGGGCAAACTACCGGGATGGTGAGGATCGATGGTGTTGTGCGGCCCGCCATGAAGTGGTCCCAGCGGCGCGCCGCTAGCGTCGGTGATCGGTGGCGGTGTTATAACGACAAGGCGGCCGGGTGATGAAAGAGGCGTAGATGCGTGTTCATCGCACTATCTTGATAATAACATCACATTAATTGTATATTCTGACTTTATTTGCTTGTAGGATTACTACACCTTGGCGGAGGAGTGCGTAGGGAGGGCGCGGATGGCGTGGTAAAGCAGTGCATGTTCACCAGTGCGAGGACCTCTTCTACGAGACAAAGCTCTGCGAGAAGAATTTACCATGCCGCGAGAGGACACGAGTCACGAGGCGCGGCGGTGCACACGCCGACTAAGAGCAATACTTGGCGGTAAACATGAGATTACATCGTCTGCGATTAATTACTGAAATTGATTTATGATTTGTCATGTGCTCGTATGCGTGCAGGTGCCTCTGCTTGGTGTGCGAGGATGGACCTACCACCGTGACGCCACCACCGTCTCCTTGCCCAGCCTCACACCTCCTTCAGCGATGTGCCTTGCGAGGGCTGCAGAGGTCAATGGCCGTGAGAACCAAGTTGCGGCTTGGGTTCAGGGTGGAAGAATGTGGCCGTCTACGCGTACCCCTGTTCCTTGTCGACTGACATTGACCGGAAATGTGCAGCGCGTCAGGGAGGGAAATTGGCATCAACATCAACTTCTAAAGGTAAACATTCGATAAGCTCAAAATTTTAATTTCCAGATAGTAGTAGTAGTAGTAGCAGGTGATGCAATTAACAGAGTTCATGCTTCTATTTTTATGTCACTCTCTTTTGGGGTTTCATTGCAACGCAAGAACACCCTACTAATATTGCTACACAATTGGATTTTTTTTTCCATTTAAGATTAAACAGGGGAGAAGCACGCGGTATATTTCGCTCACTATTCACTCAAAATAGAGCCATATTTTCCGGGGAAAAAGTTAGTGCCTTGTTTCTGAACATGAAACACCCCACTACCTTACCTTAACTCAGAAGTTGAACACTATTACCACTAAATGAGTACTTACCACACGCGTGAAAGAGGATAGCTGAAATTTCCATGCATTAGCAGGTAAAATTTAAAAGGGTGCAACAGCCACATTTGGTGGCTAAGCAAACTCCTATTTTGCATTTTTGCTCATGCATATACGGGGTCTTCATCCAACTGCTGCATTTCATCTCCGAAGTCAAAGCAAACTCAAACATGCATGCAAAGTAGCACAGGCAAACACTAAGCTGTAATTCAAGGCTATGGGAATATAATCTTGATTTTTTAAAAAAACTCAAGTATCCAAACTAGAAGCAAACACTAACAGTAATTCAAGTATATGGAAATTATTGAATTAAAGCGATCTCCAATAGGAGTAGCAGCTATAGTTCAAGGATGGAAATTCTTAGTTTTTTTTGTCTATTAGGAAAGATGGAAATTAAAGCTGATGCTAAACTGCAGTCATGCGGAGGTTCTAACCAATCCCCACAGATATGGGGTTACAAACTTACAACCGATTGATAAATTGACGGGTTGCATTAGTTCATGGCGAGCTCAGAAGCCACCACGCAGATTCAGGGAAGCTGCTGCATTGGCATTGGCAGGAATGGAGAGTGGCTCAGTGACCATCTCAGCAAAGCTAGCGCCGCCATTGCCATGGTGGCTAGGCCCGACCTCCTGGTAGTAACCTGCATACACTTGGTCGGGACCTTCAGCTAAACGATAGTTGGTGAAAGCATGAGCCTGGTGCAGAGAAAATGGGCACTGAAACTGCAGGTTGCAGTACACGCCAGCCTGGTCAGGAGCATAGCCGTGTCCTGGCGCCAGCTGCAGCGTCGCGTAATGCACATAGCCATCCTCCTGCAAGCTAAGCAAGTGGCTCCTGTCAACGAAGCCAGGGTTGTACCCAGCTTCCTGAGGGACGCTGCCGCCGATGTTGAGGCCCAGGAATGGAAACAGCATGGATGTTGGTGGCGGCACGTTGCTGTGCAGTGCTTGCACTTGGGAAGAGTCGGGCGAGTTGGAGCCCGACGACGGCGCCGAGAAAGGGTCGACCGTCTGCCCGTTGAACGTCCCAGGCCCAGCTACGTTCACCGGGTCAGCGGCGCCAGCCTCAGTGCCCTCCCCATTCATCTTGCTGCGGATGTAGTCCTCGAGGATGTTTGGGCGGGATCCCGACGCCACGGCCTCCTCCTTCTTCTTGCTCCGGCGCTTGGCGTTCTGGCTGCGCTTGGTCGCGTTCCAGTGGTTCTTGATGGAGTTCTCTGACCGACCAGGCATGTACTTGGCGATTTCAGCCCACCGGTTGCCGAGCCTCTTATGCCACTCGACCAGCATCCGCTCCTCCACCTCAGTCCAAGCCGACTTCTGCAGAGCACAATGCCATGTAAATGATTGGCGCGTGAAAGAGCGAAGTGTTCATAAAGATATTTCAGTTGGGATGTAGCTCATCTATTAAAAAGAGTACATCAATTATGACATTTCATAGTTTCTAGCTAGGATCTTCAGTGGATGCTAATTTGTATAACATTATTTATGCACAACATTATGAAACCAAAACATCGATCATGTAATTGAGTACTCCTACGATAAATATACAAGTGCATTTTCATGCGGCGAATCTCAGTACTTTTATCTAAAAAATGTCTAGAGATACGTTTCATAAACTGATTAATTACTGGAGGAAATAAAAGTTTGTGGAGTATTTAGCAAATTAATACTAAGGATCTAATTGAAAGACACCTGTTTTATACCAAATGGGAGGAATAGTAGGTGTGAACGTTTCGGCTTCCTATAAAAAAATTGTGATGCTCCAAACGTGGTCGAATAAGATTAAATAGCAAGATCATATGTATATGTACAGCAACAAGGCAATATAGGAATATCCCTATCTTCTGTCAGTAAGAAGCAATGAACAACACTATTTACCCTCTTTAGCACCCGACAGAAAAATAAATTCTTGGAAAAAAGGCAAGAAATTACGAGCATGTCAGGATAAACTCAACATCTCTATATTGCTGGTATAGAATAATTCTATAATTAATATTTATTGTTGGTATAGAATAATTTTATAATCAAACCCGTTTCCAAAAAATGCATATTTTTAAATTTTGCATTGTTCCCTATAAGATTTTCATAAATTATATCATTCCAAACAGGAGATTAACAATTCTTGAAAGAAAAAAAGTTTGATTATTTGCCCCAAGTTGGTTTTGTAGCCCGTGTTCCAAATAAAGCAATCTTAGGCTTCGATTATTGATGAAGAAATTGTTTTATTAACAAGACTGATAAATAATTGTACTCAATAAATGCATCCATATATTGATTCATCAGGAATTAACACTCATACTTTGCATGTTTAGAACATATTAATTGCATACAAGAAATAATAATTGTACTCACTAAATGCATCCATATATTGATTCATCAGGAATTAACACTCATACTTTGCATGTTTAGAACAGATTAATTGCATACAAGAAATAATAATTGTACTCACTAAATGCAGCCATATATTGATTAATCAGTAATTAGCACTCATACTTTGCATGTTTAGAACAGGTTAATTGCATACAAGAAATAATAATTATACACACTAAATGCAGCCATATATTGATTCATCAGGAATTAACGCTCATACTTTGCATGTTTAGAACACTTTAATTGCATACAAGAAATATAACAATTGCTTGAAAAACATACAGATCATCTGGAAATTAATCTCAAAAGACAAGCGTCAGCAATTAAAGACCTTGATGTCAGGCCGCAGATGATTCTGCCATCTTTCCCGGCACTGCTTCCCAATCCGGCCGGGGAGTTCCCTTGCGATTACGGACCATTTCTTGTCACCGTGCTGCCTTACAAGCTTACCCAACACACTGCAAAAAAGAACTGTCACTGCACGCTCTAGAATGGCACAACTCACGGACAAGAGTAAAAAAGAATTAACTATATGGGACACAGCACGGCGCAAATAACAAAAACTACTTGAATAATCTCAGTAATGGCACAGAAACAGGGAATTCCTCAAAGATTAATTGTAAATCTCTACTGGAAAAGCATATATACCTGTCCTCATCAGCAGTCCACTGCCCTTTCCCAACATATGGGTGGCCGCCGGGGGCGACGCCAGCATAGGAAGTCATCTCAGCCGCCACAGCCGCGTTCCCAATCCCTATGGGCATGGGATCAATCATTAAGCCATGATCACCACTTATTGCAGCGCCATGGCCAGCATGACCGCTGCCTCCTCCAAATCCTGCAACTTCTTGTTGCGGCAGGACGATAGCCGGTGGCACGCCGTTAACACCAAGGTAGGCAGTGTCACCAGCAATCATAGGAGTAGGAGTAGGAGTGGCAACATGCGCACCATCGACGTGGTGTTGGCCAGGGAAGTACATATCCCCCGGGAAAGCACCGGCAAGGAACTTCTCGATCGGCGAAAGCGACCTAGTCCCGCTCCTCATCGACGGCGCCGTTCTCACCCTCGCCACCTTCTCACGGAACATCGTTCTCTCCTCACCCATCCGAATCGCCATGGTCACCTAGAAATGGAAAATGTTATCAAAGTGGTGTGGGAAAGATCAAGGAGCAAGGGATATGCGGAGTTGCAGACTCCTCCCTCGTGGGGTGGCCGCTGTGGGCGTTATATATGCCAACTCAAGAATCTTTGGCCGTTGATCTGATTCTCGCCCAACGGATGATAATCATTGTGGCCAACGACCTTCCAACTCTCCTGGAAGGTCATATTTTTCCCTTTATGAGTAGGTTCATTGGATATCTATCCATCCATCCATCCATATACATACTAATTAGAGGCTACTCTAGGAGCTTCCTGCTAAGGGCATGTCTAATAGTTAGAATACATTATCTTTGGAAACAATATCTTTAATATATAGTCTCTAGCACACTCTCTAATATTTATATTATATATTTTTCCTTTGAAATGGGCCCACATGTTAACTAGAGTAGATTAATGTATCATGTTTTATTTCGCGTTATCTTGTCTTGTTTCGTATGCACGACATTTTCTTTAGGAAGAAACGACATATACTATCTCTCTTCCATGTAAAATTTTGTTGATATGCCATAACTAAGAGACGATAATAAATGCACTATTGGAGATGTCCAAATTGTAGGAGAAAAAAAAGAAATTATGGAGAAAAAAAAATAAAATTCTCATATTAATCAAAGAAAAATTAAAAAAAATCTTAGTCGTCCAAATTTTTAGATTTCTGTAACCTAAGACTTGGATTAAGTTTACTTAATTATGATATAGTCATATGGCATCTGCCTCACCTTATATAGCAGAAGAAATGAGAGTTTGATTCGGACATTAATTAAGGGAGATAACTCCAAAAAAAAAAGATTGATGTCTCACCGAACTGGACACAAAATTACAGCTGTCCGTGTGTTTGGGTTTCCCCACAAACCTCCTCCGCTTACAGCTAATTAATGTGCACCTAAAGATGCACAAATATAAGGCAGCTACTACCCCACGCTACACCGTTAAAATGCATTGTCAACGGTATAACGGTTTCATGTAGTTTTGTGAAGTTTCAGTTGCTTAGAAGTTCTAGATTTCAAGTTTGATATGTTTCACTACGTTTCAACGTATTTCAGATTTCAAGAAGTTTCAGAAGATTCCAATAAAGTTTTGTAACATCCCAACTTTTGAGTCTTTGAAAATCTTTTATTTATTTGCTAGTTGAAAATATCATCATCTGCATTTTATTTGAATTTATAATAAAAGCTTAATATGGACTTTAAGGACAAAATAATTTAATATGATTAATCCCAACATCAACAATTATCAAAACTATTTTATTTGGATTCTATGTGCTTAAATATATTTTATAGAATTTTCTAGAATTTTTTCATCCTTATTTGCTATTTTCTAATTGCTAATTATATTTTTTGGATTTTCTAAAAAGAGAAATCAATTAGATTTCTTCGGAACAGTGTTGGGCCGAATCCCAACACTATTCCCGCGCGCCAGCCCATCTCCTCGCTCGCCCGCACCCTCGTCCGTTGGATGCACGACGCGTGCCCCTCATTTTGATCGGACGCTCGCACTTAACCCCGCCTTCCTCCGTTGGATGTCCGCCGCGTGGCCTCGCCCGCTGATCTCGCTCGCTCGCTCGCCCATGCCTCGTTGCCACTGCCAGGTGGGACCGCCACAGGGTCGTCGTCTCCGCGCCTTTCTTCTTCCTCACGCCCGAGCCTTCGCCCGCCTTTGCCGAAGCTTCAAGCTCTGTCCGACAAACGCGTATCCGTTGCGGATTCTTCGCGCTGACTTTACCAAAATAAACCCCTAGTTATCTCGTATCGTTTTCTGTTGGAATCAAACCTGAATTCGGCAGATATCCCCGAGAATCAAGGATTTTGAAATCGCGGCCATTTCGGACTCGAATTGGGGGTTTCCAATTCCGACGTCCCCCGGGCCTATAAATACCCCCTTAGCATCGCCCAGTCCTCCGCAACCCAGAGTCGCCACCCTCGTCGTCCCGATCGCTCTAGCGCTGCCGCATTTCAGGTTTTAGGGTTTTCGGCCGAGCTTCTTCTCCGGCGAATTGCGTCGCCATCGTTGTCACCCTTGCCCCACCGACTGCACCACCGTGATCAGCAAGGTCCCAGCTACCTCGTGCACCCCTCCTCGTCGTCGGAGCACACTTCCAACAAAACCCACCGCCGCTTCTTCATCGCCGTCGGTCGCCACCGTTGTTGCCAGCCACTGGTAAGGGCACCCCTGAGTGCGCAATAGCACGGGGAACAATCTGGTACCCTTTGCCGCCGGTGACTCGCCGTCAAACGCCGGTGACCATCGGGTCCCGAGCGCCGCCGCTGCCGCCGTCGTCCAGCTCAGCGCTAGCATCAGCCTCGGTCTTTGGTGTGGCGGCGCGTGGCGCCAATCAAGACCGACAAGACACGCGTGTGTGGCCCAGTCCACCGCGTCAACTCTCCTGAGGCTCGGTGCACTCAGTCCACCGTGAGCCAGAGACTGACATGTGGGGCCCACATGTCAGATTTCTTTTAATCTTTTTCTTTTTCTGGGAATTCTCGGCTGACGCAAGCATTGCGCAATAATCTGATTTTCCTTTATAAAAATAATTCGAGAAATCAAATTAAAATCCAAATTAGGGTTTTAATTATTTTCCAATCTTCTAAAGCCCATAACTTTTGAATCCGACCTCCGATTGAGCCCATTCAAATTTGTAAATTCATATAAAATCAAGCTCTATTTAATGGTGAATTTTATTTGATTTTTGGAGTTTGTTTTGCCTCTATTTTTTTTGTTTCTTTTGTCTCGTTTGCGAGTAGACGTCGATACTTCGGGAAATTTTGGAGAAGAAGGAGCGCCTCAAGATCAAGACCAGTACCTAGACCTATTCCAAGCAAGTTATACCTTTGATCATCTTGCACCCAGTTTTCAAAATATTTTGGTTCAATGTATTGCATTCTAATTTAAGTATTTATTTAAATGCTTTTGGGATAGTTATTAGTCCAATTTGTTATATCCACCTTGTCTATTGTATGCTATGATCTTTTGTCATCCTAGGTTGGTTCATTATTAGTTGGTATTAGCGTAGCACCAACGTGGGTTGGTTAGATACGAGTAGACTGCTTAGCCATGCCACGAGTCATCATTTCATGTGAGTCGTAATTATGAATTTGACTAATGGAATATGGAACTGTGTGATAAAACTATGTGTTGTGTACTATTACTCGTTGATGGCATGTGTTGCACTAAATCAACTGGGTGGGAAAAGATTTAGACTGGGCAAGTGGTGGATTCTGTGTGAATGGTGGAGCTGTGTGCTTTAAACTTTGTGATTTGGGTTAAAACTGGAAGTCTTGCCTTAGTCAATTAAGGACTTAACTTTGTGCGCCATTGAAATGAGCCTTACTGTACAACCACATGACTAGTATGGGCTGGGCCTAACTTAGTAAGTTATGAAATCTTAACATTGACAACTCAGCTTGTATTTAAGCTGTGTGATGGGCTGGAGGTGTGATATGTCACATCGCGGGACGGTTCGCTGCATCCCTGTCCAACGATGTGTGTCGTAACCAAACGCTGTGTGTATCGGTTGGCCGGCAGGAAAGCACATCGGGAGTGTCAATGCTTGAGATAAAGTTTCTGAAAGGTTTTGTTGTGACCAACTCTGATCCGGTTGATTACATCGTGTGGGTAAAGTGTACAACCTCCGTAGAGTGTTAAACCAATCTATTCGAATAGCCGCGTTCTCGGTCTTGGACACGCTCGGGAATTTCACACGAGGGGTAGTTTTTCATAAAACAATTGGGAAGGGTCAGCTGTGTGAGATAACTTGTGCAGCTGTGTGAATAACTTGATTAGACTGTGTGTTCTTTGTGAAATCAAATGTTAAATTAATATTCTTTATTTGTTTTCAATTACGTTTTGATCTATTATCTGTATTCAATTGCAAATGTTGCATTTCTGCAAATTAACCACAGAAGCCATTCCTTTGGAACAAGCCATCATGTATAATTGCATTCTGTGGTATGACTTGCGAGTACGGTGTGTACTCACTCTTGCTAAACAAATCAACAGAAGTAGAGGAGTCATCACCAGCTTTTGATGAGGAATTCTATGAAGGTTGATCGTTAGGGTCTTGATCCCAGTCAGTTGCCTATGGTGTATTGATGGGAGTCCGCTGGAGTTACTTTGTTTCCGCTGTAATTTATTTCATTATTGTCAGCCTTGCATAGCTTAATAATTGTAAAACTCGGCCTTAATGTCATAACAGTTATTTGTTATCCAAATTACTCGTTTATTTAATATTTCGTTGTATGGAGTTGATCTTTCATCAATGTTGACACTGTGTGCACTAGCGTGATCCTGGACTAGTGCAGAATACACAGAGGGTCTAGATTTGCATATTTAGGCCCCGACAGAGGTGGTATCAGAGCCATACTGACTGTAGGTCTTGACCTTAGTTAGATCGGCCGTCGTAGCATGTCCAAAATTATTTTCTAAAGCAAAAATTAACTTGCAAGATTAATTGAACTCCTTAACTCATCTCATATCTCTCTTGACTCAACTATTGCTGAAATTCTTTCTCTCCCCGCTGTTTTAAAGTTGTTTTAATCTCCTTGTCCATCTTGACAGATGCCTCGTCTTCAGAGCTATGGAGAGCGCAAAGGAGGACTTGCCGCTGAACTTTGGAAGTTGTTGCAAGTACTTGGAGGATTCGACCGTCCGATGTACCGTGGCAGTGCTTGGATCGTGAACGGCCGAGACCGTGGAGTCATTTGTCATTTGACCATCTACGCCAGAAGAACACCAAGGCGAGCAAACCCCTGAATATATCGACCCGAAGGAGTGTTTGGATTGAAGCAATCCAGGAGTCTTCGCGCCTTGCCATCTTGAGGATCTGCAACATCTACGCTCGAGAGCATCGAGACACCGTCTTCCGTTACCATCCCCGCTCTTCCGACGTGGATCTTGCTGCATATTTTCCGTCTATGGAGGGAGAAGGCAACGCCACCGTTGTGCATCTTGCCCAGTTCGCCGCTGCCCACGAGGAATCATTGGAGTTAGCCGCCACAGAGCTGGAGTGTGCCTACGAGACCCGTCAGAGAGCCGAGGAGAGCATCGCCATTATGGAAGAAACTCTCTATGGACAACACGATCACGAGGAAGACACTGAAGAAGAAGACCAAGAAGAAACCAATGAACCGGCTGAACCAGAAGAGCCAGCAGAGGCAGCAGAGCCGGAGGAACCAGCAGCACCTGCACCAGAGACGCTTGCTCCTATTGCACTAGTCCCGGGGCATCAAGATCAGTTTGCAAGGATGCCAGCTCACTTTCAGGTCTACAGCAAGCGGGAGCACCATCTGGGCTACGGAGGCTATCTCATCGAGTAGTCCGTTAGAGTTTGTTTCAGGCTTAGCCAGTCTTAAGTTTTTGAGTCGCCCTTTAGGCGGTAGTTTGTGTGCTTAGGTTCGTCCTTATTTTATTGTGTGCAAGTTTGAGCTGCAGAGGCCCTTAGGCATTTGTTGCAAGTCATACTATTATCCTAATTAATATAAGAGTTTCAGTTGAGCTTTCTTAAAATATGTTGTTGGGAATTACCTACCCCGCTTAGCTCTACAACTTATCTTATGCTTGCTACCTTATCTAACCTATAGAGATTCACTAGATGGTTGACTCGTCAAGCTGCTGCAAGTGGTTCCGATACTCCAGTGTTAGAAGGCCAGGAACAGAACCCCGCAGAAGCAGTTCCACCACAAGCATCTTCAGTTGATCTGCAGAATTTTGGAGCATTCATGGCAGCTCAGACTCAGCTGATGTATACCATGATGAACCAGATGCAAGCTATGAACCCGAACAACAACAATCAGCATCACAATGGAGCCCCAGTTGGTCATGGTCACAATGGATCATCTAAGTTGGCTGAGTTTATGAGAATCCGTCCACCAACTTTCTCTGGACATGTCTCGCCAGTGGAAGCTGATGATTGACTTCGTGTTATTGAGAGGAAGCTGCGATCACCCAGTAGCGATCATGAGAAAGTTCTGTACGCCTCTCACCAGATGGAAGACATTGCTGCCGAATGGTGGGAAAACTTTTGTGCAGTGCATGGAATACCGCAAGACATTACTTGGGAAGAGTTCACAACTACTTTTCGTCAGTATCATGTGCCGGAAGGAATTATGGATCTGAAAAAGGATGAATTCCGTGCTCTCAAGCAGGGAGGAATGTCAGTGACCGACTACCTCAACAAATTCTCACAACTTGCTCGATATGCTGCAGAAGATGTCGCCACTGACAAGGCTCGCCAGAGTCGTTTTCTGAAAAGATTAAACACTGGACTTCAAGTCAACTTGATCGCCCACACCTTTCCTGATTTTCAAGAGATGATCAATAAAGATTTGATTCTTGGGGATAAGCCCAAAGAACTAGAGGATCACCGTAAGCGCAGAATGGCCCAACAAGAAAGTCACCAACCCCAGCTGAAGGCAAGGATGATTCCACCGTAGTTTAGCCGTTTTCCACCACAAAATTCTGTCAGGCTACCTGCACCAACTTCAGCACCTCGCCCAGTTGCTCAGAACTTTCGCAACCCCGCACTAGTCAACCCCAATACAGGAAGCAACCCACAAGGTGGACCCAGAATTTGTTTTACATGTCGTCAGCCCGGGCACCTCGCCAACCGATGCCAGAGAATGGGACTATCACTCCAGTACGCCAAGTTTCATATCAAGTTTCAAACAAAAACTACCTATTTCAATATTTAAATCTAAAACTTGGCATTTGAAATGTGAGTTTCAGTAAGTTTCAATGTTTCATCTCAAGTTTCAAACAAAAAAACTCCATGTTTGAAATAGTTTTAAATTTGGAACTTGGCATTCGAAATAGAAGTTTTGGTAAGTTCCAGCCATGTTTCAAACCAACTCAAAGTTTCAACCCAAGTTCCATGCAAATTTTAAGCAAACTCCATGTTTAAAAAGCAGCTTTCGTGTAAAAAAGCAACAATTAAGTTTATTAAAAAGTGCTCTACTTTAGCACCAACGTTGTCATTGGGACCAAATCGGGGTGGCTCAGCATGAGATTTGCCTTATTTGGCTGTGAATCAGCCATTCGTGTTCAAGATGGAGAGAGGAAAGGTATTGGGGAGGGATCTAGATTGGAGAGAGAAGGATCTGGAGAGAGATTTTGATACGGAGTGCCCGATCTTCTCAACGTAGAACCTCTCGATAACTTGTGTATCCTGACGAACCACCAGCTGATCCTCCGCGCCAATACACGGACTTCCAACTCTATGGAAAATTCGCCCAAACACACACTTGATTGGATCATCGCTGACCACAAGCGTAGATCGTCGAATCCTCAATTCCCAGCAGAAAAGCAAGAGCGACCCATTGTTCTCAACGCCCAATTCCCTCTGTTTTGGCTATAAGCACAACAGGAGAATCAAGCAAAAGCTTTGAAAATATATTAAATGTGGTCTGAGGTTACAATGGGCGTCTAACCCTCGATATATAGTGCCCCTTCTCGTCCTCATGGCTGGCCAAGAGGCCCTACTCCTACTCTAATTCGGATTAGGAGTCCTACTCCAATTCTGACACATTCCAAAAAAAAAAAACTCTGATTTTAAAACCGTCACATTGTTTCGGTCATATCTTTTGACACAAGAGGAATTTCCGAGTAAGGTAGGATCCATTGGATCGGGCTTGAAGTTATCTTTCCAACAAGCCCAAGAGCACCCTAATCGGACTCCGTTGGTGAACGTTATGACCGTTTTACTCCGGACTATCCTGCTGATTCCGAAACCGAATTTGATGCTGATTCCGAATCCGAATTGAGTCCAAACCTTTCTATCTTCAATTTCATTAATTGAAATGATTTGAATTCGTGTGAAACTTGAGAAAGATACTCTTGTGAACCTTTGAAAAGTCATGGCATAGTTTGATATCCTCCCAAGATGTTGTACAAGCCACGAAATCATCAACTTTGTCAACTCTCGCGCGTTGGTCGGTCTGAATGTGCAACATGTACTCGAATAGCCATAACTTGTTGTAGAAAGCTCCAAATCACATGCCGTTTGATCCATTGGAAAGTAGACTTGATAAGCTTTCCAAATATATATGTTGTGTATGCTAGATCCTTCCGAGTTTCTGCGAAGATCATCTTGAACTTGAGAAGTATCGTGTTTTTGTCTTCCAAGAAACCTTCTTCTTCAAACCTGAAAACAAGCGATGTCCTGCTATTAGGTAGTATAATATCCTCAACTAATTTAAAAGGAAATTCAGGGAACAGATTCACATGTTGGATAAGCTTCTCTTGTTTTTCAACTCTCTTAGTAAGCTCATGTTGTTCTGAGATATTTAATGAATTGAAAATACTATATGAAACAACATAGCTAAGGATGTCCGCATCAGATTTGAGAGAAATTCATTGGGGGAATAGAGACAAGAAAAGAGAGAGACAGAGACTTTCTAGCGTGGAGACAGAAGTAGCAGTGGGAGATGAAGTCACGGGATGAGACTATTGAACGGTCAGATTCTATCCCGTTGGTTGGGTCAAAAACGGTATACTGTAGAGTAGTTTTTCTCCAAATACAAATAGACATAGCTATCTCATGGTCATGATTAAGATATGCTTGGTCACTATGTTTCAAAATATTAACCCAACTATCTTATATATATAGACTAAAGAGCCACAAAATCTATGTAATAGTTTTTTAAATTGGGAAAGAAGCTATAAATTCCTACATTAATATAAGAAATATAAAAAATATAAAAGTCCCCACATTAATCTTAAAAAGCGAACATCTTGACCATCTGATTTTTATTGGTATAATCTATGGCTAGGATCAACTATGAATAGATCTATGTCTTTTAATATCTGACGATACAAATTAATAATTTCAATAGAAATAGGAAACATAAAGACATAAAATATATGCCCTCAAAGCTAGAATACCACCCATTCAAAGCCAAATCATACTCAGGAAAAACGCCAGAGCATAATGTTGATGTCGTATTGAACAAACACTAAGGATCTCAAGGGAAAGGAAACCCTGACCCATGAATTACTTCAGTGGCATGAGGCCGACTTGCTCGCGTGGCTACGGTTTTGTTCATCTGGCCTCTCACGTGCAAATCCTATCTGTAAGCGAGGAAAGTAACACTATCTTTGATTGTTGAAATCAGAGTACATAAGTTACACATATATAGATTACAGCTATCATGTGAACGCATACAGTTACCATGTGAACGCGTACATCTATCATGTGAACGCGTGATCCCTCAGAAGAGAAGACGTTATGCATGTAGGAAGCTGAGGCACCATCCTGTCTAACACGCCCCCGTAGTCGGAACGTCGCCAAGACGGACATTCAAACTGGACCTAAATTCGGTGAAGACGGAAGTCTCGCTGGCGATGGTCTGGCGATGATTATCCGGCGTGATGATGATGGTAGACGGGGCGCTCGGAAGTCCGTGGAGAGAGGGCCGTGTCGACGAGCGCACCGCGTCACGCCACGATGTCATCGGAAAAGAGGAGGCACCGGAGAGGTCGAAGCCAAGGCGGTAAAGTCTGGAGCCGAGGAACGCGTACAATTATTATGTGAACGCGTACAGTTATCATGTGAATGTGTACAACTATCATGTGAACGCGTGATCCCTCAGAAGAGAAGACGTCATGCATGTAGGAAGTAGGCACTATCATGTCTAACACTATCGAGTTCAGAAGACTGCCATGGTATTGCAACCATACTGAAGCTAATATTGAAGGGCAAGGGTAGAAAAAAAGGAACGCATGTGGCGAACAGGAGGTACATGTCTTTGGTGGCGCAGCTTCTGGGCTAATTAGTACATGCAGTTAGAGAAAAGTTTTGCTCTAATATTGTGTTGATTAAAGATGGCACAGGAAGGAACTATACGTTCATTAACTCAGTTGGTTTATTTTGATTAATTAATGTTGGACCAGATCAACAACTAGGGATAAATAGGAGTACTACTTTTTTCCGATCCCGATGGAGTTCAACTTCTTCTTCTCCTCAGTACCTATTGAAGCTATGAAGATCAGAAATATAAGCACATCGGAAGTCTTGCGTTGAACCAAAGAATCCTCGAGGCAAAATACCTCCACACGACACAAGGCTGGTATGATCGCCTGACCTGATCGGTCTGACCGAGTTGCGGCCGGTCTGACCACCTGAATGACCAGTCTGACCACTGGTTGCCTTGCAGCAGTCTACGAAGATCACAAATCAACCTAACTTCCAAATCCGTTATCCAAATTCTCTAAAATTTCGACCATAGCCCATCGAGAAGATCAAGATCCCATTCCAATCGACGATTGGGACGATCGAGGCCAAGGTTCCACGAATTTCTTGGTTGAAATCAAGAGATCACAAGAACCGAGGAAATTTGATCTATGATTAAAAACTTGCTCATGGGTGGATGATAGTCAAGATGAATTCTCACACATCTTATCAAGCTAGATCACAGCAAAAGACCCAAGGAAACCAAAGGAACACACAAAATCCCAAAAGGCGTCAAAGATAACAAGAACAAGACATAACTTATCTTGGATAAAATCTTGCTTGGATTGATTTAAGAAATTATTGGTTTACAATCACTCCACTATGGAGGACAAAAGCTTAGTACTTGAGCACTCAATCAATCAATCTCTCACAAATCCTAGCCTCTCCATGTTTCTCTCCTAGCTCTAACTCACAAATTTCACTACTACAAAACAGCTATAGTAGACGCTTCATCACAGACGGTTCCAAAAAAGAACCGTTTGTGATAATCTAAGTCATCACAAACGGTTCCTGTTAAGAACCGACGGTTGTATTTATAAATCGTCTGTGATATGTCCATATTATAGACGGTTCTTATTACGAACCGTCTGTGATATACGGGCATTATAAATACCTGGCCCCGACAGATCCCCCTGCCCATTCCCATTTGAGTCGCCACCCGTGCTGCCTCCTCCCCCACTACGCCACCTTAGAGAGGAGAAGGAAGGGAAGGAAGGAGGCGGGGAGGAAAAGGAAAGGAGGAAGCTAAAGAGAGGAGGTAGGGAGGAGAGGAGGAAGAAAGGGAGGAGGATCTCACGGGATATTAATTTGGGATATTTGTCGTGAGCTCTGAGGGTAACGATATGTAACCCTTTATATTTGCTCTAGGTTAACCACTAATAAATTTTAGTATGTTTGGTTAATAGGAAGAGTACTTGCGGATTATTAATATAATTTAATACTAATTTGTTAAATGTGTAGTGTAGATGGATCGAAACTGGATGTATGTTGAGAACCGTGTGAGTGAAGAGTATATTAATGGTGTGTTTGCTTTTAGAAGAGCCGCCGAGCAGGATATGTTGAAGAAAGGGATAAAATTTATGTACTATCCATGCATTGATTACAGTAATATGAAAATATTTAACAACCTGGCGCAGATCGAACCTCACTTGATTCGAAGGGGTTTCAAAAAAGGGTATACATGTTGGAGTAGTCATGGTGAAGAGCAGATTATACAAGAAGTTAATAATGACGGCATCGCCGAGGAAGTCAACGATATGCCGAATGTGGACTGTGCTTTTGATGAGGATAGGTCGCATGATGACAATCTGGATCAGATGCTATGTGATGCAGAAGGGAACTACAATGAGAGAGAGTTTTGTAAATTCGAGGGCTTACTGGAGGACTCGGGGAAACCTTTGTTCCCTTGCTGTAAGCCAGAATACGCAAGGTTGTCAACCGTGCTTGAACTGCTGAAATTGAAGGCAAACAATGGTTGGTCCGACAAGAGTTTCACGACATTGTTATGTCTCCTAGTGGACATCCTTTCAGAGGAAATGTGTTGCCCAGCACCACCTACCAAGCCAAGAAGGTTGTTTGTCCATTGGAAATAGAAGTAGAAAGAACACATGCAAGCATCCCGATACAAGCGTAAGAGTACTGCTAAGGTGAAGCAAGGATCTCCTGCAAAGATGTTGTAGTATCTGCTTGTGATCCCACGTTTGAAGTGTTTATTTGCGAACTTAAATAAGGTAAGATTGATGTGTTGTCACTCAGAGGAGCGTAAGAAGGATAGAAAGCTAAGACACCCTGCTGATTCTGCCCAGTGGAGAAACTTCGATCGGAGTTTCGAAGAGTTCAGTGCAGAACCGACGAACATAAGGTTAGGGTTGACTATAGATGGAATGAATCCTTTCGGGAACATGAGCAGCTGACATAGCACGTGGCTCGTGAATCTATGTATTTACAACCTTCCTCCTTGGCTGTGTATGAAGCAAAAATACATTTTGATATCACTACTTATCCAAGGGCCAAAGTAACATGGGAACGATATTGATGTGTACCTAGCACCATTGCTAGAAGATCTTGTTAAACTGTGGAATGAAGGGGTACAAGTATGAGATGTGTACAAACGAGAGAACATCACTTTACGCGTTATGTTGTTCTACACCATCAATGATTTTTCTGCCCTTGGTAACCTGTCGGGGTTTAGTACAAAAGGAGCCAAAGGTAGTTGACTCCCATAACTTCATAGTGTCTATAATAACATGATGACCTCTTGCAGCATTGACTTCCGCATGTTCCCAAGGTTCTTTCGAAGTAGACAGGGAGAGGGATCTACTATCTACAACCCCGGAAACAAGGAGCACCTAGGTCGCACGTGAGGCGTTGGGTTTACCTACCTTGGAGGGATAGATTCCGACACGACTCTGACACGTATAGGAGTAGAAAGGGATCCAAGGACGAGCACGACGCCCGGTTGGAACAACTGCTTACTGAAAAATTTCAAGGACAGATAACAAGATTGCAAGATCAAATAAATCAACTCCTCAAGCAGTCGCAAGCCGCCCCTGTTATTTTAGGAGCCAGTCCTCCTCAATATCGGAGTAGCATCGCGTCCACACTTATTTCTGGACATGACGACTATCGACGACATCAAGGTAATGTACATATCTGGAATGCTCCAAAGATAGACCTATGAGACGCCTTAGCTAATTGTGTATCGTTTTATAGGAGTCGACGCCCTGTAAGCTCCAAGTGATGATGGTTAGGTCCATTTCTTTTGAGGCTGGGTGGGGGATGGTGTATCCATACCCAGAAAGGGCAGTGTAGCACAGTGCCCAGCTGGCGTAGGGTTACGCTAGGGTCCAGGTGGACATGGTACATGACAATTTCTTGGCCACCCCATTGGAGATTCGCCCGAACGAAGACATCAGAACAATAGGGGATGCCATGTACACTTTTATCTAGTGACCCAAGAAGGACATCACCCTGGACCCTGCAGTGCCGCGATCTCAACACGACCATGCCTCTCCAACAAGACCCTTGATGACTCCACCTCATCCTTCACTTCAGAAGGCCGCCTCATCAGTTCCAGTGGAGAAGACGCCGAAGGAAAAAGGAAAGCGTGTCATCGTATCGGTTCCTGAGTCGTCTCATGGGAAGATGTGCCGTAGGCAACTCGTTAAGGCCAAATCAAAATCGAAGAACATTGAGGTGCCTCCCAAGCCCGAGAAATACCCCTCAGAAGTTCGTTGGCCCCCGACACAGTACTAGCCCACGCTGGAGTAGCTTGACAATCTTTGCATGTCTGGTACATGTGGAAGACCCAACAAAAGGGGTGCGATATTGGAATCACCGTCAGATACACGAAGGTCCATTTCTTCCACGAGCTGGGCCACTTCGTCATGGGCTTCGACGACTTATTCGACCTCACAGCCCTCGACGCCTTACTTCTACGATGTTCAACACTGTAAGTGTGCACAATCAAGTTCTACACTCATGTAATACCGATAAATATCACAACTCATACTTATGTATAGATACATGAGAAAAATGCCCGTCGATGGAAAGAACAAGGACTACATAATGGTGCCCTAACCAGAAGTAAGTGCTTGACTACTTGCTATACAAATTTTATTTGTACTTTATACGCAGCACGAACTTAGGTTTATGACTTGACGAGGATCTAATAATCCTCATTTTATCTTTTATCTATAATTCTTATTATGGGTAAATATGATGTCACGTAGTCCCCAGAAGTACCCCTTATATTTATAAGGGAGAGGCCTACCAAGTTATTGTAAGATCTTCTACAATCACCCCCATAGTCGTAAGTCTTACTACGACTATGTCATGGTCGTAAGTCCTTCTACGACGACCACTAAGTCCTTCTACGACCGGTCGTAAGACCTTCTACGACCATTACCCGATCGTAAGTCCCTTCGTAAGTTCTACGTAAGTCCTTCTACGACTATTGCCTGGTCGTAAGACCTTCTACGACCATTACCCAGTCGTAAGTCCTTCTACGACTATTGCCCAGTCGTAAGTTCTACTACGACTTGTACCCAGTCGTAAGTCCTACTACGATCAAGTCAACCACGACCACCTTATAATCAATAAGACCTACAAGCGAGTGGGTCCAATTGATTAAGGAATCCAAACGGTCCACACACACACTATTATTCCGCGTAGTAATAGTGTTTAATACCCCATTACCTCTTAAAGATAAATGCCCAACGGCGTGAAGGAGCCACTACGCCGGTGATTACTGCCATCATGCTCCCATTACTGGCTTGATTAGGCGCCTCTTCAGCAAGGGAAAACGGCTACTCCTTCACGACTATATAAAGACATCAATCAGAGGGTGAAGAGGAGGGCAGAAACAGAGTGAGTCAAGGAGAAACACAAGTACTGTTCTTTGTAATAGTCTTAGTTTCTTGCTTGATTGTCGAGAATACAGTCAATACCATACACACACAGGAGTAGGGTTGTTATTCTCCCCGGAGAAGGCCTGAACCTGTATAAAAATCCCGTGTCAATCGCTCTGCGTGATTTCATCTCTAGGAGACCCCCTGAATCAAACAATCTTTATGTAAGATCGGTTCTAATACACCGATAGTTGGCGCCGTCCGTGGGGATCTTCCGGTAATCTCTTGTCAACATACTCTCTTTTTCCAAATCTCATGCAATCATGGCAGGGGAATGGAACGAGGAGAACTGGTTTGACTTGGCAGATTACGCAGACGTCGACATGGATTCCGGTTTCAACTACGAGCCGAGTGATGCATCCTCTGATGGTGATGTCGCCTTCGGAGATCATTCTCCAGGCAACCATCCCATCGATGGAGTTGAGGAGGGATCCTTATCCCCCACATCGATACGTCCAACAGAGGAGCCAATTCCCTCAAAGGACAAGGGTCAATCCGACCAGAACCGCACCCAGGAGGACTTACAACACGATGAGAGTTTTTCCTCCAAGTGTCCAACTCCCCCTAAGACGGTCCGACCTGGTGAGACAAGTTCTGAGAGCCACCATTCCAGGACTCCACCAACATCTGGTGATCCTCTCTCTTAGGATAACTCCATAGAGAGGGGGATCAAGCATGCTTTTCCTGCAAATTCGATCGTCTCTCCGCAGATCTCATTTGCGGACGGAGACAGTTATAACCCAGAGTTCCCCTACCTGGAGGGGGTTACTCCAAGTCGCCAGATGGTGTCTCTCGAATACTCCTCAAGCGGGGAGGCCTCGAGCGCAAGTGAGAATCATCAACGGGAGGTCTTCGTCCTTCCCTCAGATCAGGGTCAGCCTTACGGAGGCCGAGATAAGAACACTCCCCGAAGATCACACACTGCGCCCCCTCGTGGTAATGGCAAGGGCACCACCGGTGACGGACATAACCAATACTCTGATGAGCGCGAGGGAAATCCTCAACATTCTCGCACTCCATTGAGGAGGTGATGAGGATATCTCTACTAATTATGAGGTTGTTCATGAAGGAAGAACTAAACTTCTTAAACAACAGGTGCATTTGTTTCTTAATGAATTCCTTGTGTTTTCCATAAGAATTGGATACTACGTAAAATCAATACTTTGCGCATTCTCAGGTTTGATAAACTTAAAGTCTTTGGAACCGAGAGGGAGGAGAGGGAGGCCGGAGCCAAAGTAATGGAGGAGCACAAGGAGGAAGGTAACCATAGTTGTTGCCTACTGATGAAGAACAAGAAGGTCAAAACGGTTGGGAAGGAGAAAGTCAAGCAGTCCATGCGGCTGATCAAGGAGGAAAGAAGCCCGTGTGATGGGAGAGCAAAAGGGGACTTAAAGCTCAAGTTTTGGATAAGATTTTCAAGCCAATTCAGATCTCCCACAACCCCAACCGAAATCAAATTCGGAATCAACTCAGAATTCAATTCGGATTCGGAATCAGCAGGACAGTCCGGAGTAAAAAGGTCATAACTTTCTCATACGAAGTCCGATTGGGGTGTTTTTGGTCTTGTTGGAAAGCTAACTTCAAGACCTATCCAACGGATCCTGGATCAGTCCAAAAATCCTCCGGAGTCAAAAGATATGACCGAAACAATATGACGGTTGTAAAATTAGAGTTTCCTTTTTGTTTTAGATTGAGTCGGAATTGGAGTAGGAGTTCTAATTCCGAATTTGAGTAGGAGTAGGGCCTCTTGGCCAGCCATAAGGAGGAGAAGGGGCACTATATATTGAGGGTTAGACCCCCATTGTAACATGAGACCAGTTTATGCATAAGAATAGAAATATAGCTATTGCTTGTTCTTTCGAAACCAGAGTTCATGCGAGGACTTTGAGAGAGGACTAGGCGATCCATTGGTTCGTTCTGGAATTCAAGGTCAAGCCATCGTTCCATTGGGAATTGGGGACTTGGCGATCGTCGTTCGTGGTCTCGCGACGATCAACTACCCGGTGTATTTTGGGCGTATTCTAAAGAGTTGAGGGTTCGTGCATTGGCGCGAGTGTTCAGCTAGCGACATCGTCTACTTCGCATCAGTTATCCACGGTTACTCACCGAGAAGATCGGGCATTCCCCCGTATCATATGGTATCAGATTCTAGGTTTACTCGGTGAGAGTTTTTTTTTACCCTTAGTTTAGTTTCGTTTTTCTGTCCTATAGTCCACTAAACCGAAAATTGCAACACAAAAATTCCAAACCCTAGTTTCAATCTGTTATTTCTTGTGAGTTTTGTTAGGTTTTAGTCCATTAGAATTTTTTGTTTAGTGCTGATCTAAGTGTTTCCTTTGCGTACCTAATTCCTTGTTTCCTTCCAAAAAAAAACCAAAAAAAAAAATCCAAAATTCAAATTCAGTTAAATTGGTACACTGTTTGTAATTCGGTCGTAACTTTTGCGTCCGAGCTACGCTTCACTTATATCCTTTCATCTTGTGAGACTAGCTTTTGATATTGTATTAGCGCTGCTTATTGAACATTGTTTACACATTGCTGAATTTTTGGGCTTATGCACCCACGAGGGTAGCAAAACACTTTCGACCATTGAGAAAAGCAAAAAAAAAAAGGCAGCCGCACAATAGCAAGAGCCACGGCATTTAAAAAAAGTATAAAAAAAACTGAGAGCAAAAACATAATTTTTGCGAAAGAAAAGAGAGGAAAAAAAAATTCTTTGGTCGATTGCTACAGTATTATACATTTTATTGGTTGCTCTGAGACAAATTTCATCATTATTTCAGATTGTGTAGTCTTTTTTTTTAGCAATCTTGTGCCCTACTATTTTCAATTGCAATTGGCTAGCGTCTCTCTTAGTACTTGGTGCAAAACGAGCTAGCTTAATCTCATTTTTAGATCCCGTCTCGCTAGCTCATTCCTTTGTTTGCATTGAGTCATATTTGTCTTTGCGTGTGCGTTCATCCTTTCCACTTAAACCCCTTGGATCAGCACATAGGCAAAAAAAAATCTAGCTTGGATCATTACTTAGCTTTACAACAACTTGAATATCAGTTTGCATAGGTTATACACATACCTTACCAAGCTCCACCTACACCCGTTCGTGTACTACCTTTGCTCTGGGTTACGCTCATACATTTCCGGTTGAGGTCGTTCGCTACCACAAGTGTCGTTTTGTAGTCCTTGATTCACTTTGGAACGGTAAACTTGTCTTGTTTTCAGGACAGTGAGTTGCGAGCGTACAGAGAGAGAGAGTTATTTTGTTTTACTAACCTGGATATAATCGCGTTTGCTATTTGTGAGTTATTGCCATGTCAGGTCATCAGGAGGATTTATCAGTTACATGGATGGAGTACACTCGCTTGCAGGATGCTACAAAGCAACTTCTTGATCGTGATCTTGGTGTGCGCGATGAGCTTGGGGCCGTTCGGTATAAATTGAACAACCTCGTGGAGGAGGTTACGCGACTACGCACGGACATCAACAACAACTTCTTGAGTCGCGCGCCATGTTCAACCACCCCAACGTGCATCGTAAGGATTTTGTCACTAAGCCCAAATTTCCTATCCCTATATTTTCGTGTCGTGCGGATGTGGAAGAATACCTTAATTGGGAGCTTGAAATTGATACCATATTTCGATGCACAACTATTCCAATGAGAGGAAGCTCTTACTTGCGCCCAATGGTTTGGTTGATTATGCCACACATTGGTGGGAACAATTTGTTCGTAAGCGTATGGAGCGCCATGAATTGCCGATTATCACTTGGGAGCAGATGAAACAGCATTTACGTGCACGTTTTGTACCTTACCACTACAAGCGTTCCCTAGTGGAAAAGTTGACTGCGGTGCGACAAGGTTTGAAGTCCACTTGTGTGACACAGAGAAGGAGACCGAGCATGGAATTTTCCTTTGATCCACGGCTTCATGTAGTATTGCTCCATTGCTTCATGAAGAGATTGTGGTTACTCGTGATTGCTCCGTTGCTGACCCACAATCTTTGGTGGATGCGATGTATCCAAACCCATGTGAGAATGAGAGCCACATAGCCAAAGCCACATTGAGTGAGAATGATAAAGAGAGTGAGCTCTGTGATTCCACCATATGTGAGGTTGAGAGCATCTCCATTGAGTGTGAGAGAGATACACCAATAGAAAAGAGGGAAGTAGATGATAGCCAAAGTAACGTTACTGCTGAAATTAACGATTTACTCGCTACTTCTAGTGTTGTTTCTCACATTGTGCAGGTTGATATTAAAGAAGATGAGTTGACTGTTCAACAACCAGCACCGTTGGAAGTAAAAGACGCGCAGATAACCACGGTTGTGGATGGAATGCTTGCTGCCCCGTGGTTTCACGGTAACAATTTGATACCTACAACACCTGCAATAATAGAGGAGAACGTTAAAGGTAACAATAATGGTGTTGAATTCAATATTCATCACGCAAAGGTACGTAAGTGTGAAAACTCTAGTGTTCCTTTGAATATTCTATGTTCTGAATTTAATACGCTTAATTTATGTAATGTGGAATTGATTACTCATGATAAAGTTCTTACTAGAATATCCCCTGATGTATCTTTATGCTATCTCATGTTCGATGAACCCATAGAGCTATCTAGTGTGATTGAGAGAGTATCTGAAATTGTGTGTTTAAAATTGCTAGCTAGTACCTACACAGTCACTTATAAATTTAATTTGATTGGAAATTTTGGTGTAGACAACACGTTTCATGTTTCTCGAATATGCATTACTTGTGATCAGCTTGCTGAATTGAAAATGCATGCTTGGAACAAACCATCGCCTGGCAACTGTCATGATCACTTAGAGATGAGTTTAAATGTGAGTGTCTACTGTTTAGACATATTTGTAAAGCCTGCTCGGTCATCTTTTGTTGAACAATCATGTATAAACAATCAGAGTAGTGCAATTGAAGAATGGAATAAACAAATAATTTTATCGCCTACATTATATAAAACTGATGTTGTAAGGATGAAATATGATTATATGAGCAATTTGTCTACATTTGGAAATGAATTTTGTCTGTCCATTCATAATTTTGATACATACTTACAAAAGTCAAAGACAACTTCATTTCATGGGTGGGGCAATAATGTGGATAAAAGACATGTCGAGATGAATACATCACATCTATCTAATGGCTATTGTTATACTATTCCTGATCTGCAAAACCAAAGGGTTTGTAAAACGGATGACAAATACATATACCATGCATATACATTGTTTCCTTTGTCTATCACATTTTCAGGCTATCAAAAGCCGATGACGGCTTTTCTTGAAGAAAGGAAGGATGATGAGGATATCTCTACTAATTATGAGGTTGTTCATGAAGGAAGAACTAAACTTCTTAAACAACATGTGCATTTGTTTCTTAATGAGTTTCCTTGTGTTTTCCATAATAATTGGATACTACGTAAAATCAATACTTTGCGCATTCTCAGGTTTGATAAACTTAAAGTCTTTGGAACCGAGAGGTAGGAGAAGGAGGCCGGAGCCAAAGTAATAGAGGAGCACAAGGAGGAAGGTAACCATAGTTGTTGCCTACTGATGAAGAACAAGAAGGTCAAAGCGGTTGGGAAGGAGAAAGTCAAGCAGTCCATGCGGCTGATCAAGGAGGAAAGAAGCCCGTGTGATGGGAGAGCAAAAGGGGACTTAAAGCTCAAGTTTTGGATAAGATTTTCAAGCCAATTCAGATCTCCCACAACCCCAACCGAAATCAAATTCGGAATCAACTCAGAATTCAATTCGGATTCGGAATCAGCAGGACAGTCCAAAGTAAAAAGGTCATAACTTTCTCATACGAAGTCCGATTGGGGTGTTTTTGGTCTTGTTGGAAAGCTAACTTCAAGCCCGATCAAACGGATCCTAGATCAGTCCGAAATTCCTCCGGAGTCAAAAGATATGACCGAAACAATATGACGGTTGTAAAATTAGAGTTTCCTTTTTGTTTTAGATTGAGTCGGAATTGGAGTAGGAGTTCTAATTCCGAATTTGAGTAGGAGTAGGGCCTCTTGGCCAGCCATAAGGAGGAGAAGGGGCACTATATATTGAGGGTTAGACCCCCATTGTAACATGAGACCAGTTTATGCATAAGAATAGAAACATAGCTATTGCTTGTTCTTTCGAAACCAGAGTTCATGCGAGGACTTTGAGAGAGGACTAGGCGATCCATTGGTTCGTTCTGGAATTCAAGGTCAAGCCGTCGTTCCATTGGGAATTGGGGACTTGGCGATCGTCGTTCGTGGTCTCGCGACGATCAACTACCCGGTGTGTTTTGGGCGTATTCCAAAGAGTTGAGGGTTCGTGCATTGGCGCGAGTGTTCAGCTAGCGACATCGTCTACTTCGCATCAGTTATCCACGGTTACTCACCGAGAAGATCGGGCATCCCCCCGTATCAAGTGAGAATCATCAACGGGAGGTCTTCGTCCTTCCCTCAGATCAGGGTCAGCCTTACGGAGGCCGAGATAAGAACACTCCCCGAAGATCACACACTGCGCCCCCTCGTGGTAATGGCAAGGGCACCACCGGTGACGGACATAACCAATACTCTGATGAGCGCGAGGGAAATCCTCAACATTCTCGCACTCCATTGAGAAGGCCTCAAGGATCTGATGAGAAAAATTTTGAGGCCATCCGACGGAGGAAGATTGCAGCCCAGAAGAACCTGCCTGGGCGCATCCAATATCAGTCGAAGGAGGTGCAAGAACTCCAGAACATCGAAGACTTGCTCGAAAATCCCACTCAAGAGCTTGCTCAAACGCCAGGATACGATCTCTTCGCTGAAGAAATCGCGCAAAGGCTTCGAACCGTGATGACAAGACTGGAAGCACCTCGTCAACATCAATCAGGTAGTCGTAGCAATGCGACTTCCTCAGCTACCAGTCAATCAGACATTTCACCATGTAGAAATCGACACGGCAATAAGTCGCATCGATCCCCTACTCGGAGAAATACGTTTCGATTGACTGATGATCAAGAAGCCCCTCGGAGAGGTGATCGTTCGCCACTTCGACAAGGAAATCCGCAACGGATGGAGTACGAGGAGTATTCCCCTCGTAGAACTGAGACCTACTACAGGACAGGTCAGCCTGTTGCTGGGTATCGTCGTATACGATCACCTGGTGACATTAACCCTTCTTTCCTGCAAAGAAGGCGTTAAGAAGTTATTACGGATCTTTGGGCATTTTCGCCGACCTTCGAGTGCTCATTTGGTCACCTCATTTTCGACCAGTGAACATGGAGAAGTTTGATGGATCTCAAAATTCCATCGAATTTCTTCAAATCTATACAACAGCTGTCCGAGCAGCAAGAGGAGGAGACCCCCCGAATCAAACAATCTTTACGTAAGATCGGTTCTAATACACCGACATGACTATAGCGACATACATGAGTAGGTTCCACTGGATCTTATTAGTCATTATACCAAAGAGGAACAAGGTAATATACCTTGATTCCCTACTCAACAAAAACCACGACTTCACCCTTGTGAAAGGAACACTCGACATGTATGCTCATTTCCACCATACATAACTCTATTGTAGTCTTCCTTCTTTTAAAATGGCCGAGGATAACTTTTTAGAATCATGTAAGTCATTCATCAACTATGTGGCAAAGGGAGGGCTATACAAAGGATCTAGCGCCACACTGCAACACAGGATGTGATTTCCGGTATAGGCTACAACACAATAATCCTATATCATACTTTGTAATAATGTGTCTCGAACTGACTGTACCTACATATGTAATTCTATTTTTGCAGTGCCACCAGCAAAAACAAGATCACCTATGTGCATTCTACGTTTTCCATCATTTGCGGCAAATGATGAGTGCTAAGAAGAAGTATCCCGAAGTTTGTCAATCTCGCAATAATTATTTTCTATATATATATATATATATATATATATATATATATATATATATATATGCTTACTACTTTACTCTTGCTAGCGACAGGGCTTGACTATAGATTTAGATGCACTCGTTATGAAAGAGGTCTCGAAGGTTCGAGGGACGCTCTGCGCCTTCATCAAAATGGAGATCGTTACCACTGATGGAGAGTTTCACTCTGTCGACACCGCTGAACGACCTTAAAACCATTGATTCAATTGTAATTGATCACCTTCAGTAGTTGTAATTCAATTGTAAATCTAGCGACAATACTTGAAAATAATCTTTTGTAATTGATTTTAAGTTTTAAATGATCACTTCTAGTTGTCAACAATCGATTCATCTGTGATGTATCTGATTTCTGCTTGCTAGTTTTTAGAGGACATGGCTAGCAATTCCTGAGACTAGCCGAAAATCAAAAAAATAGGTATAAATGAACTATCACAGATGATTTTTGGTTGAAACCGTCCAGGAATGGTACTATCACAAACGGTTTCAATAAAAAACCATCTGTGAAGGGCCAGTATCCCAGACGGTTTCAACCAATAACCGTCTATGATACAGTTGGTTATCACAGACGGTGTTTGAATCGTCTGTGATAAGGCTCAACACAGACGATTTTTAGTTGAAATCGTGTGTGAAGGGCAAGTATCAGAGACAGCTTCAACCCAGAATTATCTATGATACGTAGTATATCACAGATGGTTCTATTTACAAACCGTATGTGATAACGGTTATACGTAGTATATCTAAATCTATTAGATGCAATCTAAAGACATGTATCATGAATAATTAGCAATGATAGCAGTCATACAAAATGATTTTATTTTGTGACACCACTAGACAATGGAGTAAGAATTTTATTTAGTGACACCACTAGACAATGTTATCCAAATGGAAATTTGGCTCTTGTCTAATGGAGTAAGAGAATGTGAGATTAGTTGATAAGTACGTTAAACAGAAAAGAAGTACAAACTTACCAAGTCCAATTGCATCTGAACATTTCATGATCCTGAGCCTACAACAAGATTCGGCGAACATCTTGTAATCGCAGTGAAAGAAAATGTTATAACCAAATTTTATGTTTAGTTGAGAAACACAAGTCACAAGATATAATCAGTGTATTTTTTCCATTTGCATTGTTGTTTTGTGAAAGATGGTTTCTTTACCCTTGTTTGACCCAGGTTTTGAGCCCAGGCGAAGCACTCAGAACTCTCATGTGTACCATGTTCACCAGTTACAGCACCAGAACCTCATGGGTCGTGGTTCATACTCAAAAAGAGTAGATTGTATATCAACCAGTGAGCCAAGATGTATTTGCAGATCTGCAATGTTTTCCCTTGATGCCCTGGTACAATATATGCACAACCAATATCCAGGACATCAAAATAGTGTTTGACTATGGTATCGTGGTTGCAATTTAGTGAGGTATGTACCTATGAAAAAAAATCTATTAATGGATACAACAACACGGTGTCAAGAATCACCATGGTCCTATATCTATTCTATGAACTATTTTCTTCTTTGTTGCCAACCCAATACTATTTTTTCAGGCACATGGTTATCATGTTATGGTTAGCTTAGGTGTGTAATTTTGGTAAGGAATCTAAGCTCTCCCAAAAAAGACTAGTACCACACAAGAAGCATCAAGCATTCAGTCTTGAAAAAATCAATCCACTATTGGGAATCCATCTTCACTAACAGGGAGTTAAAACCAATGTCACCACAACAGAGAAGGAGCGCCACCACCAGCCGATGCCGAGCTCGGTTTCGATCAACATGGCGCGGGCTCTGGCGGCGCGGACGGCATCGGCCAGGCGCCGCGAGATGGAGAACCTTCCGTCGAGTCGCTGCGCGGCCTGGCGGGCCTCGAAGGCGAGCCGCTCGGCGCCGGTGTTGGAGTCGCGCCAGGCTTGCCGAACGAAGCTGTCGAAGTCGGCTCGACCGAACGCGTGAGGGGACGGTGGTGAAGGGGTGGGAACAGAGGCGAAGGGGTGGAGGGCGGAGGTGTCGGGGAGGAGGCAAAGGGGTGTAGGCGCGGGCGAGGTCGGCCACCATGGGGAGGCGAGGCGTCGGAGAGGGAGACGAAGGGGTGAGGCGAAAGGGGTGGAGGGCGGAGGCGTCGGAGAGGGAGGCGAAGGGGGTGCAAGCGCGAGCGAGGTCAGCCGCTGTGGGGAGGCGGAGGAAGGGGTGGGGGCGGAGGCGTCGGGGAGGGAGGCGAAGGGGGTGCAGGCGCGGGCGAGGTCGGTCGCCGTGGGGAGGCCGAGGAAGGGGTGGGGCGGAGGGTTCGGAGGGGTAGTTTAGTGGCAATTTGTGGGTAAATACTCTTTACTTTTAAGGGTATTTTGTTTTACTGGTCCACAACTCCCTACTTGAAGCAAGGTTTTATCTGCTCTTACAAATTGTACTAGAGGGCTGCTCCACTCGAGGTTGCTCTAACTCCAACAGTTTTGTGGAGTTATCTCGTTTGGCACAACTCCACCAACTCCAACTAAGAAGTTGGGAGTTGGAGTCATATCAAACATGATCTAAATCTCTTTGATCTATTGGTTGGGAGAGCGTTTGCCATTGGAGATGCTATTCCTCCGCAATTTTGCAAAAGATAGAAATTGTTAGAACAAATTATGATGGTTAACAACGAAAATATTTGTTTACAGCTATGTCCTACAATGTGCAAAACAATTCAGGTAAGATAATTTATTTTTCGAACATGTACATATTTGTTGTCTTGAATATATTTTCATATTATAGTCATGCATATTTAAGTCATAAGATTTGTAGATTGCTTATATTGGTGGTTGTAAAGGCCTTATCATCCGTTTCAATTAATTCGAAATTTCCTATTAGTGTTCCTCAAACATCTATTTTGTACTAATGCCACAAATCATTAGCGTGCACGCAGGCTCAACACCCGGTAAAATATTTTACCATGAAATAAAAGTAAAACAAGTAAACTTAACAAATATTTGTACAAATATATAGTAACATACTTTTGAATTTGTGTACAAATGAAAGAATATATATTTAAATTCCTAGCCCGTGCAGGCGGACGGCTTAATGACTAGTAAATCCTAATGGTAATATGGGCCATACGTTTGCCACTTTTCTTTCACCCACTGACTTGCTGGCCAGAGCAAGATTATATGTGAGCCCACGCCCCACATGCCACCGGATAAGTCCAAAGGGATTACTAAGTAGTCGTTCTCGCAGCGTTACCATTGTTAATAAACTCTGTATTAAAAATTGATGTATATAATATCGAAACTATCTCTGGTGAGTTTTAGTCTATAAATATGATCTCTATGTACACACAAAGATAATGATCAATGAATAAAGAGATTTGTATGGTGGTTGATAATTTGCCTCCTTGCGACGACTACATTATTTAACACATTATCAGCACGAAAACTCTTTGATTCAGGGAAGGTCGTTCTAAAGGTTGACAATAGATCTATCTTATTTTTGTTGGTTCTAATCGCAAATTGATGTGTTTTGTATGCCCGATCCGATTAATTGTCATCATGATAACCATGCGCTAAGAGACGAAGCCATGACTGGAAGGATCGGATCTACAGTCCATCGAGCCAATGAAAATGGCACAATTGCCGAATGAACCGTTAGGTCAACACAACAATCAATGAGTGGATCAATCGATGCATATTCTAATTGCAAATCAATGAGAAGAAGAAAAAACACGCGATCTCTGTGTCGGCCAAACGTGAGCAACCACTGCTGCCTAGCCAGAAACAGCGCCGCCGCCGCCGTGCACCACCGGCCGCCTCCGTGCCCCTTTGGGCGCCACCGTGCGTAGCCTCCACGTCCGCTGTCCGCACCACACTGCCCGAGCACAACCGCGCGCGCCCGCCGCGTGCCGTGTCCATCGCGCCACCGCCGCCCCTGCACCCACTACGCTGTCACCTGACCTAAAGGGACAACTTGGTTTAGGCTGGCTCGGCACGAAAAACCAGAAAAGAAAAAGAGAGAAACAATTGGGAAAAGAAAGAAAAAAAAATAGAAAATTTGCAAATGGTCCCTTGGAGTTCTGAAAATTATGAGATATTTTTCGCGGATAAGGAAATTTTGCAAAAAAAAAACCTAGAGTTTGGAAAATTTAGGGTGGATTTTGGATTTTTATATATTCTTGCAAAATAACCATTTGGAAATCCGATTTTTACAACAAATCAATTTGTTCTATGGTTATTTTATAACTTAGGCTCTTGGGTTATGGTTATTCGCTTTAATTATTTTTATTTTTATGCAATAACCATAAATAATCCTAAAAGCTGAATTTCTAAGGTACGTGAGCTTCCATAAATTATGAAACCTTAGACCTAGTACACCTTGGAAGCATCATATTTTAATGGGGTTTCCCCCTGGTATTGTGTGTTTGGAAAATTAATTAATGGGTTTAGTAATTCTGAAAATTACTTCCAGACCTTAAAAATTATCAAAAAAATTTTCTAAAAATACCAGGAAAAAATTAGAAAATGTATAAAATTATCTATCGAATAGACAAAATTAATCTTTACTATTTTGCACTCGTTTCATGCATTTGAAATATTTTACCAATTGTAAACATATAGGAAATTGCATAAATTAGGTGGGACATGTTTGACATCGCTAAGTGGATATTTGTTTGTCATGGATGACAACAATGATAAGCCTATATTATGCTCTATGGAGACTTGCATTAATCTCCTAGTTGTACCTTAATTTCATAAAGATGTTGTTTTCTCGCACGAGTTGCACCAGTATTATATATTCAACTCAGGTCGAACTTGGTCCCACTCTTGTTGAGCATCTCTTATATTTTGCTTTAGGATGAAACTTTATGCATTAGATCATTATTTCCTAGATACCATAAATAAATTAATGGTTTGAATTGTTGTATTAAAGTCTTACCTCCTGCTGAATAGTTGATTAAATCTGCTTAATAGAACATATTGCCAATATCATATCTTACCTGTAGTAAATTAATCTTGCATGGAATAAATTTGTAAACCTTATGCCCGGAAATTTAAAATATGTTGACATGCCTTGTGCCAATGGTTTCGTATCGATGTTACGAATGAATGTTGTGGACTCTCCTTGAGTTAAACCACACAAAAAAAACACATAGATTTTATACAGTGTTTGGGCCTTCTCCTCAGAGAATAATAACTCAACTCCTGTGTTGTTGTATTGATTATGCTTTACAACAGAGAAGAAATCACAAGAATTAGGGCTTAATGACTTTTGTTTACTGATCTTGTCTTGTGTTAATTGTCGTTGTTCATGTCCTTTGTCCACCAGCTTTACTCCTTATATAGCGCGTGAAGGGGTGGCAGTAGTCCCGTATCAAGAGACATTGTAACACCTTGGCTATTCGGAAGCCAAAATGTCACGCAAACCTATCAAACTACTAAGCATAGCATTAAAACTAGATTATCCAGATTCAATCAACATAAATTCCTAAGGACAGACAATGAACTATCACTAGAATCATGGTAAAGAATAGATAAACGGTCATAATACCACGAACAGTCAAACGATACTAACATAGGATTATTACAACGGAACTTATTTCAACAATTTGACTTGGTGAATGGCAAGAATAATTGTTACGATTGGATAAAAGTGAAGTGTAGTGTGCGAACTACCCCACCAAATCATCTTGTCGTCCTCCTCAATTACCTAATTAAAACATACAAAGCAAGGGTGAGTCGAAGACTCAGCAAGTACTAAACAAGAATAATCAAGCATGGAGTGGACAACACAATTCAGTTGAATTACGAACAATTATTGGAACACATACATGTACGTATGGAATGAATACATGAATGGATGAAATGTAAGAATGCATTGAAGGTATGGACTTATCATTGCATATACGGTATAGCGAGTGATACACCCGTCGGTGTTCACTTAAGCCCGTACTTCACAAAGTACGGGGACCCAATCACCGTATGAAGAACGTTTCACACGGTGTCCAAGTTACCACATTGGAATGGTGGTCAACACTACCCACATTGGAATGGTGGATTTTCAAATGCCCATCTTTGGAATTGATGGGTTTTTCAAATGCCCATACTGGAATTGATGGGACTTACCAAAAGAATCCACTTCTGTTGTCATAATAAATTTTATGAATGAACATGATGATTTCTCATGGTATGAATGAATAACACACATTAGTGGAAAAGACACATGGCATTCAACAACATGTGTAAACAAGTATAAGTATGTATTCACACTCAACATAATGTACCAATAAGGCCACACTAGTCACTTGCAGTATATCAACACCATGAACAAAGCACAAGAACATTCATGTAAACAACATATCATTATGCATTCCTTTGAATTCAACACCAGTTAACATACAGTACTTGTCTTTCGCATTGTGACTCGTTAGTAGGCAACGGAGGTGTTCCCACACATGATGCCTCGCCGCCTACACAAGCATGTTCCCAAAATAAGAACAACGATATAACACTGCTACGGTGTTCTACAATAACCCCGACTATCCAATATACCGCATAGACCCAAAATGAAAATAAACTATTGACCAGATTTCACCCTTACGAGCAGCGATGCGAGAAAATTCACCATTAATTATCTGTAACTCTAAAAGACCTGAAACTAGTGCTCACTGAATCTTAACATATCAGGCTACAAAACATTAGTTGGCGAATCCCTGATTCGGCCAAAACAGAGGGCTAATTATCAACTAAACACAACCCATCTACGTCATCCGAATACAGATCGAGATAAAGAAAATGGCGTAACTTTCAACCTATTGATACAATGAGAATGATTCTTATCAGCTTGGAAAGATAATTTTAAGGGATAAAATAACTTAGTTGGGTGAAGGTTCTGATTAGGCCCTAATTTGAACAAAACCGAGGACAAACCCTCGACCTCGGTTTTCAGACAGACCGGACAGTTCGTAATCAAAAATTCATATCTCTCAAACTACAGATCGGATTTTCCTGATCTCGGTGCCAAAAGAAAGCTAACGTTCCCTGGAATAAAACTCTAGAAGGGCAAAACCCCAGATTCGGCCTCTACAGTAGTCTAAACAATAGATGAAAACACTAACATTTATCTGCCCAGAATTCAGAACAGTGGTAAAGAAAATATCATAACTTTCATTATACAGATCCAATGGAGATGATCTTTATCAGCTTTGAAATATAATTTAAAGGGCTACAATAACTTATTTGGGTAGAGGTTCTGGAAATGCCTCTAACTAAATCAAAACCTAGGATCAAGCCGACAGATCCTTCTCGTCAGACAGACAGAACAGCGCGCACTAAAAAAATCATATCTCCTAAACCGTAAGGCGGAATCATGTGATCTCGGTGGATATGGAAAGCTAAGAACAATACCTACAACTTTCTAAGAGATGGACAGGACAGAAAACGAACGCATCTTACCCAACATCGACGCACAAGGCGGTGCACAGCAAGGGGGAAGGGGGGGCGGCGGCTCCAAAGGGGGTGGGGGGAGAGAAATGTGGAGTTTAGGGTTTGGGGGGTAGGAACCCCCTTATGGCCGCCACCACATGGGCCCCTCTGGGCCGTGGCCCGAGCCCAGTTGTCGAGTTTATGGAAAACCCCTTTTATTTTTCAGAATTTCTACTCCTTTAATTGTCTTTTCTTTCCCCGGCTTCCATTCAAATTACTCGATTCGATTCTTTACTCTTTTCGTTTCCGGGGTATTACAGACATCTCACTGTTTGACGAAATACATAAGTTCAGTGACGATTATTGTCAGAGACTAATCCTCCCACGTCGCCTTGCAGTTATATCAGGGATAGAGGCTTAATACGTGCAGTTATACCAGAGAATAATAGCACATATTAACTACTATCTGTATTAAACACAACGTATAAGTGTCTCTAGTCGATTGGGCCCACGTGTTGGTAGGCTTTATTGACTATAAGGTGGTCGTAGTAAAGCTTACAACCATGAAATGATCTTAGTAAGGTTTACGATCATTAGGTGGTCGTAGAAAATCTCACAACCACTAGGTAGTCACTCGGCTAAGCTTGTCCCTTATTAATGGTAAGGAGTATCCTTGAAGATATTTCTATCTATAATAACAATTACAGACAAACAATTAATTTAATTGAGTATTATTAGATCCACATCACCTTGCTAACAAAATATTGTATATGTGCTCCTGATATCTAATAAGCCTCAATTCACTAGTTTGTAGTGCACGGATGCCCAAACAGCAAAAGGGAAACTATTTTTCTCAGTGGCACCAGAACAAGCCTAGTCATATGTTGATATCTGATGAATCACTTTGGCTAGAAAACAACATATTCCTCAAATAAGTGCATAATAACTTCAGCACTAAGACTTGGAGTCTATAAAACACTATCCTCCACCACTGATTTCTTAATTGAAGAACTTTGTAAGCAGAATATTACATAGTATATTCTAGTTTCACACCAACAAAATTGTACTCCTGTTGAAGTATGATTGTAAATCTTTAACCCCGAGTTGAGTTCAAGCAAATGCCTGATGCACACTCTATCACTTGGGATTTTACAGTCGGCATGAAGGGGAGGATTGGGCATGTGTGGGATATTGGAAGTTAAAAGGCATAGAAAAATGTTCAAAACAAGAGTTATGTAGGCACTGTGGCATAACCTAGGTCAAAGCTAGAAGAAAATTAGCCCGGAGAGATAAATTAATCAAGTTTATTTTAGGAGATGATTAAAATAAATTGCATAATTATTATCCTTATCTAGTTGATATGGAAAATGACATTTACACCATTGCTGATACCCATGTTGTTGGCAACCACAATTATTGCAACCCACGAAGGGCAATTGATTTGTGTCTTCAGTAATATGTTAATCGCCAGCTTGCGGGAATGCACACGACAAATCGACGGCTGCTTGAAGCAGTCGCACAAATGCCATGTTTGGCTATGCACCGAAGCGTGCTATACTCATCTGAAATGACACATGCATAAATTGGTAAGTGCAATCTGCAACTGCATCACCACCAGAAGCCATATCACTTGCTTGAAGCAAATATAGCTCTCAAAAGAAAGATGACATTTTGGACTTTGTTGATCCTAGATGATCTAAATTTGGTCATGGTGATTTTGTCATTACAAATTAAAATAAGTCATACAGTTTATCACCCTTAATTAAATTTGGTGTTTCTGTTGAACAATAAATATTACCGTCGAATAATTATACTATTTGAGTTATTCAATCAAGATTTGAAACCTAGAAGAAAATCTAGTATTTCCGTACAGATTAACTATGGTCGAATATTTTATGTTTCAGCATTATATTTATGTTCCTGAAGAACAACCTGTAGTTTTATACTGTTAGAACACACTACTTATGACCATAAGAAAAATATGTTGCGTAATTATAAACTTGAACTTTAATGATCTAAATTATTTAAAATAAGGTATGAATAATTGGATCAAAACTTGAAAAAATGATAAAGAACCTATTCTTTAGAATAAGTCTGCCAACTCTCGGACCCCCGTATGGGACATTCATCGTGGATTAATAACCGACCCGAAGTTGGAATATCCTACATAATATATGATCATGCAGTTTTCTTACCACTAACTCATAAAAGTCTAGCTCAATGCATACAATTATCAAATTCCTTATTGAAATAAGTGTGTGTTAGAAGAATCAAATATTTCCCATTATTATCACCACTGCAGCATGCACCTTTGGGCCACCACCAGTTGTTGGAGATCATGTTGCATATGAAATTCAATCAATCATGTGCCCATGATAGGGGAATTTTTGTGATATGCTATTAATAAAAATCGAAGATCGAATCACGACATTAGGGGGAGAAATGTCCAAAAGTTTCAAATGTCGTCGTATTTTCCAGAAGGAAAAGATCTTTAGTACGAAAATACATGCACTAGTCAAGCTAAACTTAAGGTTTAGTTTATACTCTTGTATGCCAGAAGCGGGAAGCCTGTCAGATACTTTCCAATTATGGAGGAGTTACCACAGTGTTTACTTGCAGTAAATACGTTGCTAAGGGTGGAATACCCGGGTTGAATAGTATATCCACCTCTGTGAAATTGAGTTACTGGTCCTTGATCTAAAATCTATGGGGACGCCTGTGGGTCTAAGATATAATGACACTAGTCAAATTAATTATTAATCGCTCCTTTAACTCTCCTGGAGAGTACTCACATTGAAGGTGAAATACCTCATAAAGAGGTTTATCATGAAGATGAAAGCCCAAGCAACTTGATGTGCAGATATTACAATGCTGAGAATATAGAACGACCAAGAATCTTTTGTTTGAGAAATGACAAAGATTTGGTTAATACTAAGATACCTCAATTTGGAGGATATGGAAGAAAATTTATCGACAATCACTTTGCCTCTACAATCGCTAAAGTTTCTCTTATGAGAACACGGATCCGGAACCAGTCCATGGCCGTGCGCTTGAAGCATTAATAGCGGGTCACATAATGAAACCATATGAGGCTGAACCATAAATGCTAAACAAAAGTCTTGGAACCAGGTAGTTCAGACTTGATGGACTATTATGAATATAATTAAGTCGTGAAAGCTATGATTCAAAGGTCCCCGTAGAGACCGTTACTCTCCTATTATGAATGTTATAATATTTTGTTGCAAAATAATTCTAGCAAATGGCATAAATAAATAAATAAAATATGCAATCAATGGGTTCCGAAAATCCTTGATGAAATCATCGAAGGACTCAAAATTCCTAGTGAGAAAGGAAATAAAATCGTAATATATATAAAACTCATACCCAATAATCTCTTACATGTAGTAAGAGCATCTCCCGGAAGAAAGAGCATCTTCCTGAAGGAAACTTATCTTACCAGTCGATCTCTTAATCACATCAATGATTATATGATTCCTAGAAGTGGAAAAGGACCCATCAAGACCCGAAATAATAAAATGAGGAACCTAAATTCCAGAAGTGTGCTACATAAGCACTTATAAAATGTATCTTCCACCAGAAGTTAATGGAATAGTGGTTTCCTCTAGTACCATGAAGGTACGATATACATTTGTGATATTAGCAATTAATCCCCTAAATGTCAAAACTAAGACTTGTTATATTTTACTCTAGAGTGGTACAACTATACCTTATAGTTCTGCATAACAGACTATTCATTGTAACTTTAACCATCGAGAGACCGTTACAAAATATTAAGAACCTAAAAGATTTTGATAAATCGTATCCGGAAGACATACGACTTTGTAACTAGTATTACCCTATATCCTCTGCAAGGATAATCTACTTGTGTTGCATAGTTAAATAGTGGTATTTGATGTGTTAAACATATTACTCTCGAATAGTATTTATCATAAACCTCCATAGGAGTAATATGATATTTGTATGTAAGACTTCGAATCGTGATAATCTAGTAGATTTGATCACAATATTCTTGTCTATGTTCATTTTCTAAAAATGTATGAAAGGCATTAGACCAACAAGACTTTAGCGGAAGTTGTCTTCAGGGGGAGTATATACTAAACACTGATGATCATACTTGAGATTTTGGAAATCTCAATCAAGCCTAGAAAGTATTGATAAGATGATTACTGATTAAATTCACCTTGAAGATTTTACCACTTAACAATTTAGATCCATTTGGTCGACAATGCATAGATCATGAAGATCATGCATAGATCCTAATGATCATTACTAAATCATGAAGATATTTGTCAAATCTCTATAGTGCAAAATCTCATAATAGATTTATATTACTTTATGGTGATTCAGCCATCTCTTGGCAGTCATCTGAGCAGACTCTAGTAGCTATTTCTACCAACCACTCAGAGATTATAACACTATATGAAGCCTCACTTGGATGTATTTGGCTCAGACGTGTGACTAACCACATCTAAAAGTATTGTGGCATTAACACCGTCAATACCCCCACAATTATCTATGAAGATAATATTTCTTGTGTTGCACAAATACAAATGTGTTTTGTTAAAAGTAATATCACGAAGCATATTGCTCACAAATTCTTCTATCCTCATGAACTCCAGAAAAACGATGAGGTGAAGATCATCCGGGGGAGAATCTCCTAAATCATAATCCACTTAAGGTCCCGTAGTTTTACCTTAATCCTGAAGATTAACCCAGAAGGTAGAGAGGCTACACTCTTTTTTCCTCAGTGAGTTTTCCTTGAAGCTTTCTCACAAAGGTTTTTAACAAGGCAACGATACAATACAGCTTGCGGATGCAATGTACTCTTTTTCCAATCTCTTTTTCCCCCACTGGGTTTTTGGGATGAGTTTTTCATGAGACATGTGCATGACGCAGTATTCACTCAAAGGGGAGTGTTAATAAACCCTGAATTAAAAGTTAATTGGCATAATACCGAAACTACCTTTGGTGGGGTTTTACTCTATAAATAGGACCTCCCTGTACACAGAAAGAAATTGATCAATGAATAATGAGGTTACTCCATATTGTGTTTCCATCTATTGTCTCTCTGTCGATTGTCTATTGTATGGTGATTAATTGGTTGTCTCCTTGCGATGACTACGTTATTTAACAACCAACTATTTTATTATTGGAAACAATAGCTGCAACTTTCGAATTTATGTGGCCGGTATTATTGTAATTTTATTTTAGATTATTTTAGTGCTGTCTAGTAAATATTAAGGCAGAGAAAAAAATAATACAAAAAACAACTTATTTATAGGTGTTCCCCGTGTCCTTAATTGACAATTCACCTTCAAAAACAAAGACAAAGATGGATTTCCTAGCTAGTTGCTATTAAATTATTTACTTATATGGTTTTAATTTATTTTTTCTAATAAAATGATAATAATCTTAGCAACAGAAAAATACAAAAAAATGGATTAACGAGATTTGAAAAGGATAGAGATTACTACTGTTGAGTGACTGCGGCAAAAGTGCATAATACTAATTCGAATTACGTATTGCCTCACTCGCTAGCGGAAATTAGTATGTTTCACCCGGTATTAAGCAATACCAATTTCAAAGTGTCCAAAATAATAAAATTTGTACTTAACCGCTATTAATGTGCATTGTCAAACTCCAACATAATTTCCAGACTATCATCGCATTTGATGTGCGGGTCTTATTTTTTTATTGGGAAAACGTCCATATTTAATCTCTCTACTTTCAAGCTAATCCAATTTAGACCGTTCACTTTAAAACTGGATATATTGCCCCATATATATCAGATCAATCAAGGTCTAGAGCCGAAACCAGGTGGTTTCGGTGATGACATGGGATCCGACGTGGCTCAGTCGGGTGAGTCGGCACTGTAAAATAAAATGATTTTTGAGTCCTGACCCCCTCCATCTCTCTCTTTATCTTCCCCAGACCACGCGACGTCGGCGGGAGCCGCTCTTCCTACCACCCTCCTCGCACTTGCCGACCCCTCGATGATTTCGCGGCTGTGCAGCTAGCTGGTGCAACCTACTGCCAGCGGTTGAAGAGAAGTGGACAAGGGACAACACAGGGCTGAATAGCAACGACTCCGAAAGCTGGCCCCTGGAGGTCCCAATCCCCAACAGCGGCTCCGCCGCCTCCAACTGACATCCCCGGTAAGCTTCTCCAACATTCACTCGCATCATGCCATGTTCCCGATTCTGCTGGAACATTTCTTCCAATTAATTTTGCCTGCTCGACCCGGCGCGCTCAAGTGAGCAGCTCGACCACGGTGCCCACGGCGTCCCTGTGTCACGGAGGGCCATGGAGTTATTGTTGTCGAGCCATGGCGCGCACAGACCGACTCGATCGAGGTGATGTCAACAACCACAGCGCGAAGATCGTGGTTGGAGCTGCCGGATCCGGGAGAGGCCTTGGTCGACAGCGGAGCGGATGGCGATTGGAATTGTTGGATAGTGGAGAGGAGCAGTCAACGACGGGGTGGGTGACGACGGTGACGGCAGTGCCCGTCCGAGGTTAGGAGGAGAAGGTGCTTCGGCAAGAAGGTGGAGGAAGGGGAAGGGGGTGGTGATGGTGGTGCCCGATGGGGAGGAGGAGGACGTGGTTGTGGTGCCGGTCGGATCATGCTCATGCCTAAACCCCATTCTTTTATTTACCGGATTTGCTAATTTTTGGTTGCCTGAATTTTTTTAATCCGTCGGTTATCCACAGCTACAGTATTAAACTTAAAATTGCAGTACCAAGTGATGTGTAATTTTAGCACAGCTCTACCGAAAGTTTTAGTTATATTTGTTTTTGTATTTTTTTTTATATCAGTAGGGTTCGGCTAGGTTTACTTTTTGTCTAATTTAGATTTTTTTTTTGTATTTTTTTGTAATGTTTTTAATACCGTTAAAAGAAAATCCAAATGTTAGAATAAATGACTAAAAATAACAAATTAGTCCCTTTACTTACCAAGTTGACTAACCGATGTCTGCCACATTCGATGCCAACTCATCGCCAAGACCACCTTCCGGCTGAGCTAGGATCTTATTTGATCGGGTATTGAAAGTAGAGAGATTAAAATACCCGATTTTAATATAGAGGATCTAAATTACACCAACTTAAGAGTATAGGACCAAAACGGATTTTCCTTTTCAATATCGACATCTCTTGCTGGCGCCCAAGTAAGTAATTAGTCGGGGTACGCTTCGCTCGCGCATGCTTGTACCAAGGCTAAATCGAGTATACCAGCAGCTGCCGTGCTTTTGTTGAGTAACCGTCATTTGGCGAGTCCAAATTCAACGGTACCTCGTATACAATGATCGAATCGTAGAACGATGAAGAACACAAGAACACAACGATAGAATGAACACGAGATATGCGGGACTTGAGTGCGCTTTATTGCTTGGATCAATCGGGGTTACAATGAGAGGGGTGACCCTCTATTTATAGACTACGGGATGAGGAGTTCAAGCTGGGCCGGGACTCTCCGGGTCCTGGCGTCAGATCGGGCCAGACTCTCCGAGTCCGGGCCCGGCTTAACACTCCCCTTGAACACTCATCCAACATGTTCATGTCTCGTTAAAACTCCATAAAAACCCAATGGGAAAAATTTGGAGAAAGAGTACATGTCATGCGTTCTATTTGTGTTGCACGAATTGCCTCATTAAAAACCTTAGCGAGAAACTTGGGAAAACTCGTCAAGGGAAAAAGAGTACAATCCACCGCTTTATTTAATCTCCGTGATTTATTCTTTGGGTACTTGATCTTCGTGATCAAGATTCAATAATGAGTTCGTGAAGATTCTCCCCAGATTACGCACTTGTCTAAGTCTTATCATTCCAATTCCACGTATGCATCTTTCAAAACTAGGCGAAAGTGACTTAGTGAATAAATCTGCAAGATTTTCACATGACTTAGTATCACGATGCTTTAATTTCGTCCATCTTTTGCATTTCGTGAGCATAGAAGAACTTGGGATTGATATGCTTTGTAAGGGACTCTTCACATAACCCATTCACTCTTGTGCGACGCAAGTGCATTATCTTGAGAGATAATAGTGGGGTTTGCACAGTATTCAATCCACATGATCTTTGGATGTGGTGAATCGTCCATGAAGCCAAGCACATTCTTGTGAGGCCTCAAATGCAGTAGCTATGATTTTTTGAGTGGTTCGTCAAGTCGATACAAGACTTTGCTTAGGCGATTTTCACTAATTAGAGTTCCACCACATAGGGATACATAGCACATTTGCGACTTGGTTGTATGTGGGTCCGACAGAACCCAACATCTGCATAGTCATTCATACACAAGTCTTAGTTCTTTCAGTAGAATAGACTAAGTTCTTTGCTTTCTTGGAGGTAACGGAAGATGTCCATTATTTCTGCCAATGCCTTTGGTAGGTTACGTACTATACCTTACTAATAGGTTTACGGCAAATGCAATGCACGATCTAGTACAGTTTGCTAAAACATAAGTGCTCCTCGCACTCGGTATGGGAATTTTGGTCCCGGACTTCCTCCCCTCTTCTTTAGATCTCAGACGGGTCCTTATCTTGCTGCAAGGATCTCCCGACCATCGGCACTTCGAAGGATATGCCTTTTCAAAGCCGAACCTTTTCAACACTTTACGGCGTAGGTTGGTGATGTACTAGAATCTCTTAGGGATATGCTCAAGCCGCAAGCCTAGGCGATGTTGGTTTGATCCAAATCTTTTATTTGAACTCGACTCGGGTAAGAGCTTGCTTTCTTAATACCTTCTAAGGTTCCAATGATATTCAGATCATCTTTATACACCGAGATTTATACAAAATCCATCACGGGATCGTCGTATAAATACACAGGATAATTCTTATTGTTCGTGTAGCCTTTCTTGCATAGAAAGTCGCTTGAGCGATTATACCACATTCACTGATTGCTTGATCCATACGGTGACTTTACGAGTTGCACTGCTTGTATAGATTTCTATTCGCTCTATCTTGGTTGGAGACAGGTACATTGGTATCTTCATATAAATGTCCGAATTCAAATTTCCATAAAGGTATCGATTACCACATCCATCAATTTCACTTCTAACTTCCAAGTTTGTCGCCATTGAGATAAATATCTAAAGGTAATTCCGCCCATGACCGGGGAATAGGTTTCTTCATAACAATCTCTCGGACGTTGAGTGAAACCTTGTGCAACGAGCCTTGCTTCTTTCATTTCTCTTTCGAACAAATACCCACTTATGCCCTACAGGTGCACATGGGGAGGTGTGCACTTATGAGCCCAAACACCTCTCTTTTATTCAAAGAGAACGATTCGGTTTCTATTGCCTTCTTCTAATCTTCTCAATCTGACCTTTTCTTATATTCAACGAGCGATGCAGGCTCTGGATCAAGATTGATGATTGTGACAATTTTCTTTGCAACATTGGTCGTTGGCTTATTCATAGATTCTCCCAAGATCATATAGCTATGTCTTCAAGGCGAGATTTCTAATGCTTCTATTTGCTTACCGCTACTTTCAATTGCGGGGCAAGTCCTTTAGTTTTTCACTCCGATGTGTGCGCACATCCATGCCGATGTCTCCTTCATGGGGATGTTCAATTCTAGTATGCCTTTTACGAAGGTTCCATACCGGTGCAGTCTCAAGCGGCTCCCTTCCGATTCAGGGTACTTTGGTGATCGTATGTCAAGTCCTTCTTATCCTTTTTCACCAGCGTCCCTACATTTGGATTCGAGGCGGAGTTCTCATCCTTTCAGAGGCCTTAGGGCGGGATTAGGGATACCTTCATCGGTATTTCAACCCTCTCGGTGCATTGCGTGCGAGGCATATGCGACTTGGTCACGCTCTTCAAATCACTAAAGTGGTTAGGCGGTTGATTCGCTAATGCTTGCAAATCAATTATCTTACGGATCAGTAATTGTCTTCTAGACTTCAATTGTCTTCTAAACTTCTCTATTTGCTTCACTAGTGCACGGGTCATATGCATGGATTTCAAATATCTTCTAGACTTCAATTGTCTTCTGGACTTCTCTATTTCTCGACATTTTACATCAAGGGTTGATTTCTCCCTAATGACGAAATAATTCTCATCTAATATGCTATCAGCGAAGCGGGCTGCATGCAAATCTCCAGTCGTGGGGTCCAAATACCTGATTATGGATGCGCTGTCTCATAACCAACGTATATCCCAGACTTTTAGAGAGTGCCCATTTCAGTTTGCTGTGGTGGTGGTATAGGTACATAAAACTTGCAACCAAACCTTCAAAGATGAGAAATTTTCATTGTTGACCCTTGCGCTAGTTGCATAGGTGAATGGATGTTATATGTCGGTGGTCTAAAATTGATGACGATTCTTTGCGTGCGAGGCTGCGTGTCCCCAACATGTAGTTGGTAAATAACAATTCGCTAGTCCATTACAGGTGTGGACATGCGTGCAGGATGCTCAATATTAATTCTCATTTTCACACAATAATCATCATATGCCCTTGAAGTAAATTCTCCGGCGTTGTCCATTCTGGTGGACTTCACATGATGATAAGGGAAATTATTCTTAATGTTAATTATCTACGAGATTAGCTTTGCAGAAGCGGGGTTTCTCGTAGACAATAAACAATCGTGCGACCATTTCGAGGAAGCATCGATGAGCACCATAAAATATCTAAATGCTCATGACAGTGGCTGTTTAGGACCGCAAATGTCTCCCTGGATACGGTCCAGGAATGCAGGGATTTCGTCCTTTACTTTCAGAGTAGAGGGTCTAGTAATCAGTTTCCCGATGGTACATGCAGGGCACACAAAATCTTCCGGATTCGGGAAGTTCTTTACATTGACACTATGTCCCTGTGAATTGTTAATTATATTTCTCATCATTTTAAAACCTAAGTGGCATAATCTATCATGCCAGAGATAGAAGAGGTTTAGAGCTTTTAAATATAGTTTTCAGGGCAGTATAGGCTGCAGATGCCTTAATATTAGTGTAGTATAGCCCATTTTCAAATGAAGGAAGTTGTTCTAATACCATTATTCTACTATTTTCGTCACACTTTGTAATGAGCAGGTATTCCTTACCATGCTCTTCTTCAGTCTCTACGTGGAAACCGTTAGCGCGAATATCTTTGAGAGTTCTAGTCGATTATGGGCACAACATGGCTTCTTTAATGACCAAAGTTATGTCCGTCGGGAGTATAATTGTGGCCCTTCCTGAGCCTATTATACATGTATCATTTGCTGCGATTGTCGTAAGGCTACGAGCATTCTTACTGATCGACTGAAAATTCCATCTCTCTCAAGGTGGTATTCATTGTGCCGCTACCTGCTAAGCACACTTCCTCCATAGGGCGCTACATGCGATCTAATATAATGTACTTTATTAATATGTAGCAAAAATCCAGCAACACATAAAATAAAATACTTCCGATATTAGAACATAACTTGCTATCATGAATACGGGAAATATAAGTCTTGCAGGACTCATCATAAGAATTTAATGCTTTGCTCTTCTAGAGCCTACAACTATTATTCAAAGTTTCATCACAATCACAAAATACAAGTGTGTAAAAGGATCTAAGTGCAATCGTGCACTAGATTGAATCGTGAAGTATTGAAACTTACGCCTCAATGCTACATGGCGATCTTCTCCTCTTGGGCAATTACGGCTGTGGCCGCTGCTATGTCCAAAGGAGGGATGATGGGTGCTGCTACTAGGCTGTCCATATCCATAAGTGCAACTAATGGGTGTGGATCTTTCGTGCCTGCAATGGTGAGGTGTGCCTCATGCTATCCTTTGCCCATTTTCTTAGACTGTAAAACACCAATTACGTGCGACTCACGACCTTACCCTTCTTACCCTTCTCCTTCGTGAGAGGCTTCATCACCTTGTAGCTGCTAGTATTGGCTTCATGGCCAATATTGCTACTAGGTGGCTGTGAGATGTAGTTCTTCCTTAGAACATCATCTTGAGCTTCCACAATTTTCATGATGTCAATCACTGCGGCATACTACTTGTAGCCATTTTGACAATAACTGCGTGCGGATTGCACCGCATTCGGGTAAAGGTAGAGATGGTCTTTTCAATCTTCTGCTCATTTGTGATTATCACATAATTGGAGATTGTATAAATTACGACCATTGGGTCGATTCTTGAACTCTGGTTCGTGATGCCAGTCATTTTCATATTCATGCAAAAAGTTCATAAGATTACTGCTGATAATTTCCATAAAATAGTTGCAAAATTCTTATAATGCTCTTCGAACTCCTAGTTCGTGATTCCGTATTTTTCATGCATTTTCATGATTTACTGCTATTTTCAGTGATTAAAAGAAATATTAATAATCACAAATAATCAAAAGCATAAATACAATAAATAAATTGCATAGAAATAATAATAGCAAGGTAAAAAAATACTTCAAATGCAAAAACGATTCAAAATTTGAATTCAGAGGCCCTTTTCATTGGAATATGAATTTTTGTGAATTCTGCGATTTCGAGGCTAAAATGCGAAAATTTCAGATTACGAGAAGTTGTTCGCGCAATTTTAGATAATACGAGGGCTTTTCCATAAACTTTTCTTATCGAAAAACTATATTGTAATTTTCAAACAATCAGGGGCCCTTTGTAAAAACAAATAGGATTTTATTCATTCATTTTTTTTCATTAGGCCAGGACAAGCGGGCCGACCTTCATGGGCGGCTGCTTGGCCCGATCACCGCTAACAAAAGCGCGCAGGGGTAGGGTTCCCTACCCCGTAGCGAGTGTGGCGGCTCCCAAGATGGGCCGCGTTAGTGATGACGGCCGGGCGCGACGCAAGCGGCGGTTCGAACTCCGGCGTGCTTGAGTGGCGGCGCTGCAGAGCGTCGAGGCGATGGGCGGCCTTCGGCGGGGAAGCAGCGGAGTCCGTGATGAGAGGCGGCGCGGCGCGTCTGTGAGAGCCAGAGCGGCGGCGGCGAGGAGGCGGCGCGGCCGACCTTGCGGGCGAGCCACCGTGCGGGCATGGTGGCATGGCCGTGCGGCGGCGGGCGGCGGCGGCCGAGGCGGTGCGGGCGGTGTGTGGAGGCGCCGGTGGGGTGGCGGCGCGGTGGAGCCGCTGCGGCGCTCGGGTGCCGGAGGCGTGTTAAGGCGGCCAGGAGGTGGTGCGGTGTCGGCGGCGACGCGCCCCGGCTCCAGCTCTTCCCTTCTCCCCTTTTCGTGATTTTTTTTCGTGATGCGGCGTCGGCGGTTCAAGCGGGGCCGCGTGCGGGGCGCGTGGCGGCCGTCTCTTCGGGAGGTGGTCTTGGCGGCGGCGGCGGTCGAGCCGTCGGTGGTGCGGCGAGGTGGTGCCATCTTTGGGTAGCGGGCGACGCCGTCTTGGTCGCGGCGCGCAGTGCGGCCGATGGTGGAGGTGCCTTGCGGCGGCGACCGGTTCTAAACCCTCCCTTTTTGATGTTTTGTGATGATTGGCGGCCGTGCGCGCATGCGGCGCGTCTCGGTCTTGGCAGGCGGCCGGCCGGTGTTGCGGTGGCGCCGCACACGGAGAGCATTCTTGGCGGCTCGGGGAGGGCGGCGTGGCGTGGGTGTTGCCGGCCGGTGAGGTCGGCGCGGTACTAAGCTATCGTCGCCATTCTCCTTTTTTTTTTCATTACTGTTTATGCAATCAGTACTATTTATGCGATGTAATTTTCATTCATGCAATTACCGATCGGCGACTTCGAGTCGGTTCGCGGTGAATTTGCAATTTCAATCTACGGTACAATCGACATCCGATCTTTCATGCAATCTACCGATCGACATTGTGTCGGCGACTTCAAGTCAGCTCGCGGTAGATTAGAACAGATTTGCACCGTAGAAAAACAATCTAGAAAGCAAATTTGCAGAATTGAAAGCAATCTAGAAAATACGATTCAATCTACGAGTGTCGTTCTTCGACGGTTACCTTTCGATGCGAGGAGAGTCGATCGTGCTGATAACGTGTTGAGTAACCGTCGCTGGCGAGTCCAGTCCGAACGGGTACCTCGTATACAATGATCAGAATCGTAAGAGCGATGAAGAACACAAGAACACATGATAGAATGAACACGAGATATGCGGGACTTGAGTCCGCTTTATTGCTTCGGATCAATCGGGGTTACAATGAGAGGGTGACCTCTATTTATAAACTACGGGATGAGGAGTTCAGTTGGTAGGGACTCTCGGGGTCTGGGCCCGTCTTGGCGAGACTCTCGAGTCTGGCCCGATTCTTAACACTTTTATCAAAGTAGCGGACCTAGCAAAGGACATGGTGCATGCGCAATACGAGGAGCCCCACAGGCCATGGCATTGCGAGTTCCAAACAGAAGTGCACCCATAGGCGCAGGCCGACGCCGTGCTTCTCCCACGTCTAAGATAATTAGCTGATGGGCATTAGATAGAACTCGGCTTGTGGTAAACCGGGCCTACGCTGTACAGGCTGCGCGACGGGATGGGCCATGACCAGCGGTGCATCCGCCGCATCTTGTCGAAACAGAGGCTCGGTCCAGGCGATCGTGGACCGTGAACGCGTGGGGTATTGCCACAGTGCCTTTGTGTGACCTACAGCGTACGATCTTTCGGACTTGCCGCACCAAAAGTTCATCCAACGTGGACGAAGGAAAAAAAGGCAAAACCTAGGACAGATCCAATGCATTATGCATCACTGATCACACTAGAAACACAAGAAGTTACTCGCATGTGTCATGGACCATGGTGTACAACTCTAGGTTACTTTCTCTCTCTTTGACGAGGACACGGGGTAAATATAGGGATGGTAATGGCTCTATTCTTCATCCTCCGACGAGTAATTCACTAATTAGGGGTCAGTGTTAGAGCTATTTCTTTCTCACAGAGATGCTAATATGCAAATACAATTCCCTCATCGGGTGAAGCGGGGACAGGGTCATTCCCCTACTCCCTATCCCTGCTACCCGCATAGGCCCCGATAACTCTATGACATGTGGGCTACTAGTTTTTTCTCTGTTGCTTCTTTTTGGGCAAAGATCTGCATGTATACTTCTTATAGTTCATTTATATCACGTTGTATTCTCGTAAGATGATAACTTGAGATTTATAAACTTTAGTTGCATGCTCTGCAAATCAATTCTTCATGAATTTGTTGTTAAAATCGAGGAGGCCGACTAGAGGGGGTGAATAGACGGTTTTAAAATCTTTTGGCTAAAATCGAGTTTTATGCGGAATTGTAAATCAATTCAGTTTTGCACAATTAAACCTTAAATCAACTAGTCTTTACTAAGTGCATCAACAACATATATTATTGATAATGATAGCAATCATTCAAATATATGAAAGCAATTTAATACAAGGGATGTAAATTGCACAAAGTAAAACACAATATAGCAAACCACAATGAACACAATGATGTTTTACCGTGGTATTCGGGGACTAATCGGTCTCCCCTAATCCACGTTGAGATAAGCCCAAACTAGTTAGACCGGCTCCACGAATTAAACCAAACACCTCAATCCCACTCCGAGTAGGTGAGCTCCAACCTACACAACATGACAGACCTTCTCACAAACCAGTCCAACCGAATGCACCGACGTACCATGCCTGAGTCGGTACCCGGCACAACATAACCCGATTAGCAGCCATGCCGGTCCGTCCGTTTGCCACAACTACTTCGATGTGAACAATTCAAGGGTCCCCAATGCTGTGAGGGCATATTTCGATCGTCTCCATCATCCTCGGTCGGGGACGGAAGGAATTCTGGGATGCTACCCCTTTTTCTCCCCATCAGTCCATCTTGCCTTTGTCGCCTTCCCTCTGCAACACACTAATCAAGCCAGCCGTATGGAATTTTCCTCTTGGACAGCACACGGGACCATGAACCTTGGTTTGGTAAGGGAGCACACCGGATCAATCAGCACAGACAGGCTCACATCACAGCTTAATCCCGACACGATCGATCAAGAACAGCGATCCCTCGATAGGTTCAGGCACAACCGTACATATCGCGCTTGGTCCAGCAGCTGCACAGGGCATGTGCCGACGCGCATGGATAGCCAGCTAGCTCGGTGAGTGAGTCGTGTCATCACGTACGCCGTCTTGATCATCCGAGCCATCCAAACGCTTCGTCCGTCGAACAAATCGTTGGACTCAAGCAGACGACATATCAGACAGGATAGGCGCGCATGCTCCCATGCCGGTTTTGGACGTTCCTTCTTGGTGCATTAGCCGGATAATGGCGCTTGACAGGGGTAACCTATCGCACAATGCACTGTGCATGTCGCGAAGAGGGCCGTGATCGCACAAGTAACAAGTTCCATTTTGTACTCTTTTCCGTGAACTGTTTGGTTGCTTGTATGGGGTTGGTTCACATGAATAGATGTAAGTTTTTGGGTGTTTGGTTGCCTGGTTGGGTGAGTGAGACTGGCTGAGTAGATGCAAGATTCTCTGTCGGGCCAGGTCCGAGGGAAACGCTTGATTCGAGCTTCCCTTCTCAGCCAGGCTGAGCGTATGCAAGCTGGCCAGCGTTGTGAGTCTATTCACCTTCTCCTGTGCCAGATACATGCAATCAAACAACATCTCAACACAGCCTGATCCAATAGAAACAGGCAACCAAACAATTCATCATTGCATCCACTCAGCCTGATTAGGTTCAGCCAGGATGGCACATACGAGCAGACTGAGAACATGCAGGCAACCAAACACACTTAGGCTCCTTGTCAACGCAGGGCTCCCTCCCTCTACACGGTCAAAAAGGTTGTTCTGGTGATGCCGACTGCGGCATGCATGCAGCGCCCGTGAAAATCTGGTAAATACATATCCTTTGCAGAAGTGAGAAGTAGCGGCAGGAGGAGGGACTCGTCGGTTCATGCCATGGCTATGAACTAGTCCGAGCTAGATTGGGTTGTCTATGAAGTAATTGTTTGGTTCTGAGGGATCATCTCATCCTAGGGTGGGTTGATCCATCATGGGATGATCACAACAAATTTGATGAGATGATTCAATTCATCATCTTGTAGTAGTCTTGTGCTTATAAAGGGGTGGTGATTGAACAACGCATTCTATTTCTCAAACCAAACAGGTGGGTTAGTAGTTTGGAGCAAGAATTGGACGGTCTATTCACCGGTTTATTTGGTTTGATATTTGAACAACCCCCCCACCCCCCTCTCCCGGCGCACGTTTGGGAGAAGAGAGAAGGAAGGGTGGGAGATCGGACGGTGCGGGGGAGGGGCCTTTCCATGCATCAACTTTACAATGGGAGAAGCACCTTCTTGATAATCAGTGGCCAAATCACACTAATCAATCCACGAGGAACGTGCAACTAGCTACAAGATCTATGCCCGGACGACATTCTCACTTGCACCTCACTCTCGCGCGCCAATCCAAAACAAAAGTGAACACAACTTGGTGCTTTAGATAGGAAGGATAGTTTCGAGTTTGTTGATCTCAATTCCTAGACTAGGCAGTAGCAGAAGTACAAATATGCAAGATCCAAGAAAGATGGCACCGAGATTACCATATCTTCTTATTCACTTATTCTTTTTACTCATCTACATAATTATAGGACGCAAGTTGTGCTATACACTACTCAACAGAGAACATCCATCCGTGCCACCTTGTTCGTCTACTTCCTCATCACCGTGCTACTACAATTCTATAGACATCCATGCCAACCCGGCCGGTCGGAGCGAGCCAGCCACGGAGACAACCGACAAGCTCATCGGGATTCGAGCTCGCGTCTGCATGACTAATCATCACTGTTCCCGGCCAAAAGCTCCAATCGCCGGATTCCTGGAACGGGAGAGGAGCTGCACTTACCACGTCCTGTTGGATCACGACTCACTCCACTGCCCATGCACACTTGACACTTCTACTCAACCTAAGTAAGTAAACGGAAAGATATCATGTGTTGAGTTACGTGATTTGAACTTTTAATGTGGTCGAATTCAAATTTGTCATATTAGTTGATAAGTTTTCTACTTAAACTCTAAGTCATTTTACCCCTTTATAATCCCCTTGCGATTTGGAAGTGATCATCGTTGGTTGGGGTCCGTGATTTTTTTCCCGTAAGAGTTTTTTCACGTAAAAATTTATGTCTCCTTTTGTACCTATTTTTTAACAAGTGGTATCAGAGTACATGAGATTAGGGTTTGAGATATTCGAGAGAAAATTTTTCTGGTCCTATCCGATCTGGCGGCGCCGTCACACACAGCGCATCTGTTCACACGCAGCGCCTCCCTTCCCGCGCCTTCACTTCGATCGGTGTTGTCGAGGCTTCGTCGTGCAAATAGATCGAAGCCTGATCAAGCGATCGCACTTCGTCGCCTCGGTCCAACGCGTCGGCTTCGGTCCTACGGTGCCAACTCCTTGGTCCAAGCGTCGCCAACCGCAACACCAAAGGAAGTCAGCAGTTAATCGAAAGCAAACAGCAATTAGCGGCACAAGTCCCAACGGTTTGTTTCTTTATTAATTCACCACAACAAGCTTTACTTCACGTGGAGGATCACAGAGCAAGGACATCATGTGGATTCACGTGTTTGCTCCTACGGTTTGGTGGTTTTGGAAATTTTTGCTTGTCTACCCTAATAAGTGTATCAGATCAATACCAACAAATTTCAGGTTTTAATCCTTATGGTGACTTTGAAGTATGATCTTCCACTCCTAGGTTGAGAAACAAGATTTTCGTTGTGGCAAGTCAAGATGATGGTTGTGTTGGCACAGATGAATTTGGATGGTGCATTGGAAGGTTTTGAGAAACAACCTACCGCATGGACCGCAGATGAGAAGCGCAAAGACCGTAAGGCTTTATCTCAGATTCACCTTCATCTATCAAATGATATTTTGCAGGAGGTTTTGAAGTAGAAGACATCTGCTGCATTATGACTGAAACTGGAACAAGTTTGCATGACAAAAGATCTCACCAGCAAGATGCATTTTTAGCAGAAGTTGTACTCTCACAAATTGCAAGGAGGATCCGTGCTTGATCGCCTTTCGGTGTTTAAAGAGATCATTGCCGACCTAGAGTCGATGGAGGTAAAATACGATGATGAGGACTTGAGTCTTATTCTTTTATGTTCACTGCTTAGTTCTTTTTCAAATTTCAGAGATACTATATTATATAGTAGAGATACTCTCACTCTTAATGAAGTTTATGAAGCTTTGCATGCTAAAAAGATGATGAAACAGATGGGTACCGTCTGAAAATTCAAGTTCGTAAGGAAAAAAACTTGTTTGTTTGTGGCAGACAAAAGCAGAAGAACTCAAATAATGGATTTCGATGTAAAAGTTCGAACGGCTACAAGAACCGGTCGAAATCAAGAGGCAAGTACAAGTCGTGCAAATATTGTAAGAAAAGTGGGCACGACATCTCTGAATGCTGGAAGCTGCAGAATAAAGAAAAGAGAACTGACTATTATAAGTCAAAAGGTAAATCAGGTGATGAAGGTAAAACCTCCCTTGCTAGAGTTTTCGTACTAGGGTTTGAGGGGTGCTGTTAGGACACTTTGTAGCCACAAAACATAATTTAGAAATAAAAGCATATATCTATTCCAAGAAAAATTAGTCATGACGACGTGTTATTCTGAGCATCGTTCTCGTTCATCGTCTCCGACTTGTTCTTGTTCCAAACAGTGTGTGGCGAGATAGGGCTCCTCCGTCGACTTCACCTTCTACGATAACATGCCATGTTGTTCACCATATCGTCGCCAACAGCGTCGGTAGTCAGAGCAAATCAGGGCACGGTAACTGAGAGGCATCACACCGAGTACGATATCTTCGATCGTCAGTTCAATCCCACAGAGACTTAATCACTACAATTCCCTCTAATTGACTACAGATGGGAAAGATAGATAGGATAGATTCGAGTTTGCCGAGCTCAGACTGTTTACGGAGTAGCAGTAGTACAAATATGCAAGATCCCAGAAAGATCGCACCGAGATTACCATATCTTCTTATTCACTTTCTTTTTACTCATCTACATAATTTACAGGACGCAAGTTGTGCTGTACACTAGTCAGCAGAGAACATCCATCCGTGCCACCACCTCGTTCGCCTTCTTCCTCACCACCGTGCTGCTACAATTCTACAGACATCCATGCCAACCCGGCCGGCCGGAGCGAGCCAGCCACGGAGACAACCGACAAGCTCATCGGGATTCGAGCTCGCGTCTGCATGCCAAATCATCACTGTTCCCGGCCAAAACCTCCAATCGCAGGATTCCCGGAACGGGAGAGGAGCTGCACGTACCACATCCTCTTGGATCACCACTCACTCCACCGCCCATGCACACTTGACACTTCTACTCAACCTAAGTAAACGGAAAGATATCATGTGTCAGCTCCACTCCACCGGCCCCGGGCCCGGTCATGGTGTCGTGCTCTAGGCGTCTCGCCGCGTGGCCGCCCCGCTCATGCTGCAAGAACTTGACTTCTTGAATAATGTTTTTCTTCTCTTTTTTTTTGCGGGGGGATGGTTTTGTGTTGTTCTGTGGCCATTGCGGTGCCGGTGCGCGCGTCAATCGAGGGGGTAGCATGTGTCCTCACCTCCGGTGTTCCAGAGGAAATGCGCGTAGGCGGCGGCGTGGTGCGCATTGCCGGGGTCGGCCGCGATGGCCTCCTGGTAGGTCTCCTCCGCCGCCGCGAGGTTGTCCCGCACCTTCCACAGGAACGTCGCGTACCGGCTCAGCGACTCCGCGTCCGCCGGCTCCGCGCGCACCGCCCTCTCGAAGTAGTGCTCCGCCCTGCGGTTAACACAGAGTTACTACATCAATGACCGCGGTTCAAATGAGCACGGACCGCACGCGGTCGATTCGTCGAACAGCTGGTGGGCGTAGCCGAGGGGCCTACCGGTCGTGATCTTTCTGCACGAGGTAGAGGAACTGCGCGAAGTTGACCAAGATGAGCGAGTTGTTGGGCTCCTCGGACACGGCCCGCTCGTACCTCTGCTCCGTCCGCGCGTGCTCCGCGTGGTCCTCCGTCTCCAGCTCCGCCTCCACCGGCGCGACGAGATTTCCCAGCACGTCCGGGTCACTCAACTCCTCGGCGCGCGCGTTGGCCTGCATGCTCGAAGCCTCCGCGACCATCCTTTCCCACACGGCCTGCTCGTCCTCGGCCGCGGCGTCGGGCACGACCTTCTCCGCGCCCGTCCCCGCAGGCGGTGCCGGTTGCTGTGGCGCGACGCGGCTCAGCCGATAGAGGGACTCGCCCCACCGGTCATCGCCAGTGGCACCCGCGGCGGGCCGAACCTTGCCGCCACCGCCGCTGCTCCCACCGACCGAGGCCGCCCGACCAACGGAGAACGTCTTTACCGTAGCCGCGTCGAACCGCGGGTGGGATTGCTCCGTGTGCTGGGTGTCGACCACCGTGACAGCCGCGACGGTGGGCGGAGTGGGTGGGATGGCGGCGGCGGCGGCGACGCTGTGGCCCATGGAGTGGACGGTGAAGTTGGCGAGGAGGAGCATGAGGGAGACCATGAGAGCCGGAGTGCTGGCGAATATGTGCTGGAAGAGCCAGACGAAGGAGGCATGCATCTCGCCGTGGACGCGCGCCAGGACGCCCTGCAGGTCGTCGCAGAACAGCGCCTCCCGCATCTGCTGCAGCGCGAAGCTCTGCAGCTCCCGAACGATGAGCACCATCGACGAGAAGGCGCGCCCCACCGACTCCCCGGCGGAGCCCAGCAGGCGCTCGTCCCACCGCGACTGCCGCGCCACCTGCTGCTTCTTCCGTTTCAGCATCCGCAGCGACAGCGGCATCCCGACGCTGCTCGCGCTCCGTTCCACGGTGGCGGGCCACCCGCACCCTGTCGACTGCACCCCCACCGCCGCCGCGAGCTCCTCGATCCTCCTCAAGAACTCCGCGTCCCCGCCTGCCATACCATCTAAACTAGCACTCAGCGCGCACCTCGCGGGCCGCCCCGTCACGCGCCAGCGCGTCATAAGACCGACGCCCCAATTAACCGGTGACCGGAATCTCGCGAGCCCGGCGCAGCCGCCGCCTAGTAACGCGGGCCGCGAGGACGAGGAGGAGGCGGAGGAGGGCGCGCACGGCGATGGCGCCACGGCCGCGACCTGGAAGCCCATGGCCTTTGGTTGGGCCCCGAGACCAGCACTGCGAGGGAGGGGTGGAAATCGGTCGCGCCCAACCGGAGGAGGACGGAGGCTGGCTAAATGCGAGAAAGGAAGCGTTGGGGCTTTTAATGAAGGATCCAGAGGGGCGTCCTGGTCAGCCTCCCCACGCGGCACGCCGCTCGTGAAGCGGTCTAGGTGGTGCCACTGTGTAGTGTAAATAGTAAAGACCTCCTTTTCCGTATTCTAAAGACAACCAAAAAGTCTTCAAATTGTTTTCTCCCACGGAGATCAGCGTCGGTAACAAGAGCTTCTACGATCTTTTGTTTTTTTAACTTGTTTCTAAAAGAAGAATACTCAATTTAATAAAAAAATTCCTTCTAATAGATGTTCTAATAGATTATTTCTTAAGCTTGTTTCGAAGACTTTAATGGCTACTTTAATTAGTACCTATAAAATAAATTTTGTAGGTAACAAATAAGTCTTCAATAACTATTTTATTATTTATTATGTTTTAGTATCAACAACTTGCTTGTTTTTTCATCTAGTACCAAGCCCATCTTCTCTCTTTACCATCTCTCCTTCACGCCACCTAAATGCTGATGTGTTCATCCCTTGGTAACAAGGGATATGAACTATTGTAGATACTCTAAGTAATCTATTATTTACAAATGAACACAACAACTTTGAAAATAGTGTATTAATATGCATTTTCTTATTTTTCATAAAGTTTTGGTAAATTCTAAATATTTGTTGAAAAGTGTAAATAATGTGTATAAACCATAAATAAAAAATAACGCTTAGGTTTAGATATTAATTAAAAATTGGCACATAATCCCAATTGTTTGAGAGAAAGTCTTCCTTTATTATTCCTATTGTTTTGCATTGTTTAGATACCAGCACCAACACATCGCAATAAGTATAAAGTGCCGACAACGAGTTTACAGATAATTTTTTGAACAAATATTGTCTAATGTATTTTTTTTGGGGTCGACAAAGTGTTTGAAATTTCCTAATTATTAGAACTGTAATAATTTTTACCTATAATTCGGTTTTTCTCAAGCGGAAATGTGTTATTTGCAATAAGACAGTAGTAATTTTTACAGCACAGGTTGGTACGCGTGGCTTACTAACATTTTTCTTAAATCTTTCCAGATATATTGACATGTCGCACTTTAAGCTTCACCCGCCAAAATGCGACGACTGTATTTTTTTTTTCTTTCAGCTATTTTTTTTATTGTTTTATCTACTATTTAAAAATTAGAGTCAGCGGATGTCCGTTCTCTTTACTCTCTTTTTTTAATCCGTAGCAAAGTACGAGCATTAAACTAATAGTATAAAATGTGTCAATTATCATATTCCTCTAGCTTTATTCTTTATCAAATCCAAATTAAAACAAAAGAATCTCTAAAGCCAGATCAAGCTTTTTTCGAGGAGATCAAACATTACATTTAAAAGTATATCTTACTGTTTGATTAGGCGGCAAGGCGGTTGGGACGAGGGACACCTAATCACGCAAGAGGGGATACAATAACCAGACTACGACGTCAACGAGATCATGTATCCGCGAGACGACAATTCGCCTTCGCTGACCGAAGGTGCTTCCAGCCAAGTCTCCATTGGGGCTTCACAGCTCCATGGTGTGCCTCCACCGTCCAAGCTACCGACGTTGTTGGGGTTCGCCACACCTGCGGAGGTTCCTCGCCTATAGGGTAGTTCGACCACCGGAACCCTTGACGTACTTGCACCAATAGCGAGTCCGTCGGACAAGGGTAGGGGCCACCCGTGGAGTACGTCCGAAGAGGGGTCACGACTAGATGTATCACCCATGTCATGTAAATATTAATTTTTGTGCGACTTATATTTTGCTTATGTCTAGTTTTCGATATCATTTGTTGTTGTTGTGCATACGACTAACCTTGTACATGAGTCAGCATCGCGACACCCTACACATCGTGTAGACCCCACTGAAATGACAGATAGGTTTGCACCAACAGAATCCAAGTTCAGCTCTATAAAAGCCCATCCAACCAACTAAACTCCATGTCCTTCTTTTCTCATCTACTTGCACTTGTCTCACTACTCTCCTCAGCGCCATGTCTCAGTTGTATAGTTCAATGAGCCGAGAGCTGTGGCGCTAGCGAATGCAAGGCACGTCAACTGCCCAAACTGTGGGGTCCAAGCAAATGTCATGTACTCCAACACCGAAGAGAACAGGGGTCGTGTATTCTACAAGTGTCTGTATTCCCCGCAGACAAGGGAGGCGTCGTAGGGTCATCAAGACTGACTTCATTCCCATCCGCAAATTTTTTAGATTCCAAAAGGTGCACATATATCCTAGGTGTAGATCGGGTTGCTGATAGTTGCATGTTGTCGTTTGTAATGTATGTAACGAAACCGTGCGCGTCATGTAATTCGCAAGTACATTACAAAGTCATATTACCACAGTTGAAATCACATCTTCTAAATTTAACTCCTAAATGGTTCTCTATTTAATATTTTGTTCCCTTTTTGAAAAAATCATTTTGTCACACACTTAATGATATTTAAAAAACTTAGACAAATCCTATAAAATTTAAAGCCGCGTTCTATGCCAACAACAAAAAAAAAACGAGCTTGTGTCGCCGGTTGAATTGGCGACAGAAAATTGTTGCTATTTCAAGTGGCAACAGGAACTTGTGACCATTTGAAATGGTGATTTGATGTCTATCGTCATTCCAAATGGTTACAGAGATATTTAACATTGTTTTGTTGTGACAGGCCAAATAGCGACAGGGTTATTTTGTTATTTGGAACGGTAACAGGTGCCCAGTTTTATTATTTTATTAAGTGAACATTTATTTTTGTAATTCAAATTCAAATATATATTTTTTTAAAAAATCATGAAATGGAGGTGGAGAAAGAAGGAGGATCGCAGGAAGAAGGAAAAAATATATCATGTTTTAGTAATGACAGAGAGTAGGAATAGTGTGGTGTAGCAAAGCCCTGTTTAGTTGAAGGCAAACCCAATGGAAATAGAACGTTGTAACTTGTACATGTAACGTATTTTTGTAAACCTAAATAAGCAGATTGTGATGTGGACCCCCACACGGTTAACACATACAATTGGTGCATAATTATGTTGAGTTCATTGCTAATTATTTTGCCAAGCAAGACTCAAATTTGATCATTTCTATGTTTTGACCCAATTTTCCTATTGGTACTCTATAAAATCTTACCTATATTAGTATTTCCTTGCTTATGTTTGTTTATAAAGAAGATTTTACTCAACCCTACCTAAAAGTTTTAAAAATCTTGTGGGATGTGTAGGATATTGTAACAGTGTTCATGCTTTCAAAACTAAAAGAGAACTTATCCAAGTTTTTTTAAAGATGGATTTTATAATATTCAAAATTCAACTACTGGTTTTTCTTTCGTTTCTGGTGATTTAAAATAATTTCCAAGCAAATAAACTTTAGTGATTTAGAGCTAGGTTCTACATAAATTGGTCCATTTCTGCCCATGTTAAAGTCCATTTTCGATGGTGGCACAGTGGCATCTTTAGTTGTTGGGGAGCAACTCCCACCTCGTAAGGAAGAGGAAAGAGAAAGACAATGGCAGTGGAGGAGGAAGAAGTATACTTGTTAATACCATCTGGGAGGATTTATACCGGTGTACTGTTCAGAGTATATATATATATTCAATTGTATGTAAACTAAATTTTGCTTACAATATTACTCCAAATATATTGTAGCGGGATTAAATATAACATATACTTCAATGAGTTTAATAGACGATATTTTTAATTCCATCTGTATAGTCAGTATTGCTCAGTATTGAAGTTAGTATGACCGGAATCGAGCCAGTAAGGCAAGTATTGATATGTATCGATGTTGGTACGAAATGTATGCCTACTCTATACCGTTTTAATCGGCGAAATAGTTTCAGTATCGGAACGATAGCGATAAGTTTGGGAAGAAGTGTATTTCTGTCTTTTGTAGCCTACATAATATATGGACGAAAGTGGCATGACACTGTAGAGAAAAGTTCTATAGTGATAGTGAAGGAAGCATAGTTTTTTTACTATAGATTAGAAAAACTGCGCACGATAAATAAGGAATTTGATTTTAAAAAGGCTGCAGTTGCATCATACGTTCGCACCCACTCGAGAACGACTGCTCCGCGGTCCCACCGCTCAAAGTTGCTGCGGCAGACGTCTTTCCGCTCGCTCGCTCGCTCGCTAGCGCCGAAACGGTAAGAAAAAATATCTCGGCGAACGGACGGCCGTGGGAGAGCGAACGGCACCAGATTCCAACCTGGGCTTTTGTACGGATCGGCCCGGACAAGCGACAAGAGGTAAGCCGCGTCGGGATGAGGTGCTTGTCGACGGCGGAGAATGGAGGGGGGCGCAGATCCGACGGTGGCCCAGGTCACCGGATGGGTCCTGGATGCTTCTCCTCCGTCCACGCGCGACACATGTGAAATGTACATGCGCGGCGGGTCAATTGCTAGCTGTGCAGTGAAGTGATGGAGCCGTGTCAGGCGTGTCGCGTGTGCGCATTGGGGTGATGGAGAGAGGGCAGTATCGTGGTTTTTCCAAGTAGTATATTTTAAAAATAAAATTACAAAAATAGATATTTATTTAATAAAATTATAAAAATAGACTTATGTTGCTGTTTGAATTGGCTACAGAAACCTGTCGCAACTGACGACAGGAGCCCTCTCGCCAGCAAAACCAAAGGAAATCCTCCCGTCGTCATTCGAAATGACGATTGTCACCCAAATGACATTTGGGATGACGACAGTGCCTACAGCCCCCTTGGTTATGTAGCGTGGTTCGATGTAGCACATCTTTTTAGCGTGTGTAGTTTAGTTATAGAAATATAGATAGTCGTAAAGAATTTTTTTATTGTGTAGTAATTGAATGATTTAGATAGTTTTAGATGTATGTTACGTAGTGTAGTTCTTTGTAGTGAATTTTTTAGGTGTGTAGTTTAGTTTTATATATGTTGTTACCCATGTAGATTTTTTTATGGTGCAGTAATTAAATGTATTATATAATTTTAAGTGTCTGGTTTTGTAATCTAGTAAATCTTTTTAAGTGTGTATAGTTTAGTTGTAGATATGCCACAAATGTTTCTATTTTCATAGTACTTTTTAATAAAATTACGTAAATAAATGCACTTCTAATAAAATTAGAAAAATGAGCTTATGTCACTGTTTGAAATGGCGACATGGCCCTATCGCCGGTCCGATTGGCGACATGCCCCTATCGCCAGTTGGATTAGCGACAAGAACCTTGTCACCCTCCCAATGGATCTGGCGCCATTTGGAATGACAATTTTATTGGGAATATGGCTAAATTTGTTTATTTTATTTTTCTATTTATGTTTATTATTAATAATAATGTAAGTGTTGTCTTTTTTGTTTCATATTATTTTAGGTATAGCGTCCGCAGGAGCTTTTGCGCAGTGACCCTTCGAGCTACTGGACCTGGCCATTGATGTCAGCCACCCCACTGTAGCCACCTTAGTATTGTCCAACACCAGCTTGGCGAGGCACCCATCGAGCTTGGCATGATACGTCTATGCACACCCATAAGGGTATGGAGGATTGACTCACGTTGGGTTAACGGTACATGTAGTTGTGAAATTTTTGTACTCCATTTAAATGTGACTTGTGCGGGTGTACGTACCCTCTTTATCATTTTGACGTAGGCTGGGAGCGTCGGCCAGCTTCCTCTTGCGTGGATAGTGGAGGCCACGTGAGAGGATGACTAGGACGTCTGTACGTTTAGGCATTTTTCGACGATAGGCGCCTGTTGACGGCATGGGTCGACCGTTGGAGGCTGAAGACGTACATGTTCCACCTTCCGTGCGAGAGATGGCTCATGCGCTGCAGGGCGTTGCATACCTCACAAGTCTCGCTTGCGTGGCACCTCTTATGACTGCACGTGAGTTTGCGCCGATGTGGCGCGTGGACTTCCTTGCCAAGTTCGCTGGGGTGCTGCTGCAAGGCGGCCGTTTCCATAGTACGCACTACCCTTCGCTGAAGTGGCTCTGCTAGTTTTACGCAAGTCCCCTGAAGGGATGCGGGTAGGCTACCACGTAAACCAGGATGTCATGCAAGTAAGAGTTCATAGATCGTTACTACTAGACGTGCAGTGCAGCGGAAAAAGAGTTAGAGCAGCCTGATCAAACGAAGATCGCGTTGATGTAGTGGTCGTAGTCGATCTCCAATGTAGTCAATCGTCCTCTCTAGCAACCAATCGAGTTCCTCGTCAAGGTCGTGGATCGTCCTCAAGCGCAACAGCAACCGCAGTAGCGTCTCCATGGTATCCACACGTCTGGGGAAGGAACAGAAGATGGTTGCTAGGGTTTGGAGCAACTCACGTCAACTCTTGTGATCCGTTAGGTTCATACTTAATCGGTTGTGACTCAAAAACTCCTTTCCGATCACGAGTCGTTAGCGGCTCCTAGCAGAACATAACGATTTCCGAATACACACGAATTATATCGGACGAACCTTAATGCAATATGATCTATGACTAGGTCCTTATCACTAATGACCAGCTCGTATCTCTATACGACCAGTACATATATAGTCTCGACTAGTTCGTAACTCCTTACAACTAGGTTTCGACCAGCCTACAACTAGCTCGTATCTCTATACGACCAACTCATATATGGTCTCGACCAGTTCATAACTCCTTAAGATCAGATTTCGATCAGTTAGTGATCAAGTTCGACCAGTCTATGACCAGCTCGTATCTCCATACGACTAGTTTGTATCTGTTCGAACTAAAAGAACTGCTAATGTATTCTCCCTTTGCCTCACGATATCTGGTTGAACTCCATGTGAGATATTGTGTCATCCATGGACTGTTCAATACTTTCTCGATCAAGTGTCGGATAACCATATGTGGTCGAACTCTTCGACTACCAATGGTATGGCCATGCACTTTCTTTATCCAATCACATTGAGGGGCCCAGAGATATCTCTCCTGTTACGTTAGGATGGGCAAATCTCATATCCGATCAGTCACATTTCTCTGCATGTTTCATAGCATACCTGAAAGCTACATTTATAACTACCCAATTACGGAGTAGTGTTTGACAACCCCAAAGTGTACTCTTACACATGTAGGGAACCATGCTGATCTCAGGTCTAAAGATTATACATCATCATTGCTTGAGACCAATTGATGACACATTAAATCATAACAATCTCAGCAGTGTATCAAGGTGGGTCAATCCAACACCATGTTCTCTAACATGTGTTCACATTGTTGATTCGATATCCCTATATCAATGACTTGTGAAACACGATCATCAATCAATACTTATACTGGTCGATAGGATCACTGGTGTTCCAGCCAGCGACATACTACCATAGATACATTTAGAACAACATCATCATAAGTTAAAAAAAGCTTCACCAACAAGTCACATGCTCGTTAATCTTTATAACTGATGATTCATTCAAGGAACACAATAACACTTATTCAATAACTCATAAACATAGACGTGATACAATCATCACTATGATTGCATCTAGGGCATATCACCAACACCCCCCTCTCTGGTGTTCGCGCTTGATTTTTTCACTAAACTTACTAACGAGTCCTTGTCATTTTGCAGCCACAGGGTATGGTCCTTGATGCCCTCAACTATACAGTGAGGAGACACCTCGATCTCTACTTGTTGTGGCTCTTCGGGTGGATCTTCTTCTGTGGGTCTCACGGCGACGGCGTCGATAAGCGCATGATCCAGTACGCATAGGAGTTGGCGGACGCTTCATTGGAGGAGATCTAGCAGTATGCCTAGGGCCCGGTAGTGTTGTGCGCGACGTACCAAGGCCTCTGCGACTCCTACCGGAGGGTCCAAGATAACTCCATACTTCGGATCGAAGAAGTAAGTTATTGTTGATTCGGCCTTATGTTCTACTAACATCATTCCTTCTTTCACCCTGTCTCGCAATACAAGATTGCCTACTAAGCGGGTGCTGAGTCCCGAGGATATCTTCAAAGCCCAATGGTGGGCTACCTTTGGGACTGGCCACTCCCGTGGGTCCGTAGCATACAAGGGGAATGCATCGAAGGGCCGTCAAGGCTGACTTCATTCCTATCCACCAGTTTTTCTGATTCCAAAAAACACACATGTATTCCAGTTGTAGATTGGGTTGTTGATTCATGCATGCTGTTGTTTGTAATGCACATAACCGAACCGTGCACGTATTGTTTAGGAAAGTACATTACGAAGTCTCATCTTCTAAATTTAACTCCTAAATTGTTCTCTATTTAATATTTCATTCTTTTTTTCTCGAAAATAATCGGTTGGACTGACACTTAAAGATATTGACAAAAAAACTAAGAGATATTAACAAAAAACTAAGTCAAATCCTATAAAATTTGAAACTGCCTTCTTTGCCAAAATAAAAAATAATTAGTTAATGTTGTTATTTCATGTGACGATTTAATCTCAGTCATCATTTTTTAAAAAAATGTATGTTGTCGTTCCAAATAGCTACAGAGACATTTAACAATGTTTTGCTGACGACAAGGCTCATGTCGCCAGTCCAAAATATATGCAAATTAATTGGTGTTATAAACCCATTATTTTATTATATTAAATAAGCATTTATTTCTATCATTCTATTTTAGATATGTATTGGTAATCCTACTATATATGGTAGCAGCAGCAGTAGTAGCCTAGTATGCCAAGCTAGATACCGTTCACCGTGAGTAAAGTCGGAGTTCCTCTTCCCTTCTTGCTGGAGGCTGTCTATTTTTGTTCCTGACAAGAGAAATATCTTGTATTGTGACTTTGTGAGGTAGTAACACTGTAACAGGTTTGACGATGAAAGGAACACTGTAACAGGTTTGACGATGAAAGGTGGCTACTCCCAAGGTAGTCAGAGTCGAGATCCTAAGTTGGATCGATTTACCTCCGGTAGGATCGAATCGTAGAATCGGCGATTCTACGGCATTGTAAAAATACACATATTTAACATCTATAATATAAGTTTGTATGATTATTGTATGGTTTACCACTTACTTATAACCAAAAAAGGGACAAATCACTTTTTATCGCACAACAGAAAAGCATAATCGTACTGACATGATAGATGATATAGTTCTGAACTACAGGAGAACAACCAATGACTATGACCACTTTACTACAATTACATGAGAAATTTTCACAACTTTTGTAAATCAATACCTAATTGCAACACTTGCATGTTCCTTAAAAGCAGCTAGACTTACTCTAGGAATAAAAATAGCTTGTCATTATCAATCTCAAGATTCCTCATGTCATAGTATAGATATTTGTACTAGTATTACCACACTGATATAATATTTTGTATGCTCCTTGTTTATTTATAGTTTCATTCTCAAAATTTAATATCAACAAATTTTACTCTAAAACAAAATATCAGCAAACAATGACCTCTAAAAAAAAAAAAATTGCAAAAAACTATAATTTTTTTGCCCAAACGACTCTACTCTACGATTCTATACGATTCTACACGATTCTACTATTTGGATCGCGACTCTACCACGATTCTACCTGATTCCGATTCACGGTGCGATTTGGATCGACATGCTATCGTGGGTTCGTAGAATCGTAAGACTCTAAGAGTAGGATTGCGATTGTAACTACCTTGGCTACTCCTATTGCTCGTGGAGTACACTCCCAGTTTCGGTCGTTAGTTCATCACAAATTAAGCAGGGAGGACGTCCATTTGTTTTGAGAAAAGTTTAGGATGCCATGAGAGGGTAGACAATCTAATACTCTACTCACACTTACTTGAGCGAGTGGGTTAGCAAGCAGTCGGTGCAGAGATATTTCACATTTCCATTTCCATTGCCATTGCCATTCGAATGGAATGGTGAACAGACTTGATTCGTACAATCCATTTAGACCGTAAATAGAGTACCCTCGAAAAAGTGTTTCAGATGCGATAAACATCCTGTTCCTATGGAGTGTGTCTCTTAGCGACACATACAACGTGACAGTTGATTTTCCAGCAAATCGGCAAAGGGTCGACAATGAATGATACAACCGGAAAGTGTTCCAAGCGCAACCAACACAACGAAGCTAACAGTAGTAACTCGAAATCGATTCAGTAGATGAATATAGATTGAATTAAAGAGGAATGATTCTACTAGTACTAGCTAGACGCTACTCTCAATGTACATGGTAAGTAAAGTTAAAGGTCAAAGTGTTTTGTTGACCAGGTGTGTCTTCCGTCAATCGGTATAGGATTTTATTGCCTAAGCTACAACTCCTCAACGCGGTTGACTCAATTATAGATTCTACTTCAAACTCCTCTTCGCATAAGCTCAACTTCGTCTTCAAGAAAACCCCTTGCAATCTGTGTCATGATCTCATCATTTTTGTCTGTCTTTGTAATACCTCAATTTTATCTAAGTAAAAAAGAAAAACTTTAGGGAGGAGTATCAATTAGAGAGAATTGATTTTTCAGATGTTTCAGGGGGGTTTGCATATCTCAGACATCTTGGGCTGTGGGCTCTTGGCCCACAGCATTTCGGTCCAAAGGGGGAAGGGGCATCCGGCTACTTAAAAGGGGCTCCTGTTCTTACTCTTCCTGAGCCTGGGAAGCGTTTCACAGTTTATTCAGATGCTTTCCAAGTTGGGATGGGCTGTGTTCTCATGCAAGAAGGTAAGATAATCGCTTATGCATCGAGGCAACTGAAGAAGCATGAGCAGAAGTACCCAACCCACGACTTGGAGTTGGCTGTGGTGGTGTTTGCCTTGAAACTATGGAGGCATTATTTGTATGGTGTCTTAAGTACATATTCACGCAAAAGGATTTGAATTGAAGGCAGCGCAGGTGGTTGGAGTTAATTAAGGATTATGATATCTCAATTCAGTACCATCTTGGCAAGACAAACGTTGTTACTGATGCTCTTAGTCGCAAGACGACTCCTATTACTCTAGATTCTCTCACTGCTGACTTTGACCGCATGGGGATATCATATTGCTATGCAAGCATAACACATGTGGAGACACAGTTGATCCTTGAGTTAGCCATTCCAAATCGCGTGCGGGAAGCACAACAGAATGACCGATTACTGCAGAATATCAGAAAACATATGGATAAAGGTAAAGAAGGAGATTTCAGTTTGGATGATTCTGATGCTTTGCAGTTTAAGGGTCGCCTTTGTGTACCACAAAAGGCGGAGGTCAAAGATGATATCCTGAGGGAGGCTCATCGCACCCGTACACTGTTCATCCGGGTGAGACAAAAATGTACCGTGATCTGAAATAAAATTTTTGGTGGAAAAAGATGAAGGTGGATATCGCTAATTATGTGGCTTCTTGTGGGGTTTGTCAGCAAGTGAAAGTTAAGCATAAGTGTCCTGCAGGATTGTTGCAGCCTCTAGAGGTTACTCAGTAGCCTTGGGATGATATCTCCATGGACTTCGTGGTTGCGTTACCTCGTTCGCCGTGAAGGAAGGATGCAGTTTGGGTAATAGTGGACCGTCTCAGAAATTTGCATATTTCATTGCTATCCGCACAACTAATTCAGCGAACAATTTGGCTCCTATTTACACGCGTGAGGTTGTGAGATTGCATGGTATATCAAAGACCATCATTTCCGATACGGACGCTAAATTTGTTTCCAAGTTTTGGGAGAGCCTGCAGAGTGCGTTGGGCACTCAGCTTCGTCTTAGTACGATATTTCACCCACAGACAGATGGGCAGTTAGAGCGTACCATTTAGACTTTGGAGGACATGTTGCGATCCTGCGTTTTGTTTTGGAAGGGTAGTTGGGAGGATCAATTGTCGTTAGCAGAGTTTGCTTATAACAATAGCTACCATTCTATAATTAAAGTCGCACCATTCGACGACTTGTATGGACGGAAGTGCAGGTCACCACTTTGTTGGGAGGAAGTGGATGAGAAGGCAATTTTGGGGTCGGATTGGGTTCAAAGGACCGTTGAGCGTGTAGCCCTGGTGAGACAGAATCTGTTGGCAACTCAGAGTAGACAAAAAAGCTATGCTGATGTGAGGAGACGAGAGTTGGAGTTTGAAGTGGGGGATCATGTTCTCTTGAGAGTGTCTCTCACAAAAGGTCTCGTGCGATTTGGTACTAAAGGGAATCTTAGCTTGAGGTATGTTGGGTCTTTTTTTCGATTCTGGCACGGATTGGAAAATCGGTGTATCGTTTGGACCTTCCAAAGTCTATGCGTGGTGTGCATAATTTATTTCATGTCTCCATGTTGAGGAAGTACTTGAGGGATCCGAAGCATATAATTCCGCTAGAACCATTAACCATCGAGCAAGACCTATCTTTTGAATCCAAGCCGGTACAAATTTTGGAGAAGTCAGAATGAGTATTAAGGAATAAAATGTTGAGGTATGTCAAAGTACTATGGTCACATCAGTCCGAAAGAGAAGCCACTTGGGAATTGGAGTCGCGTATGCGCGAGCAGTATCCGAATTTGTTCATGATGGGTACGTGTTATCTATTATTTAGTTTCTTATGGTTGTTCTTTCGTGTAGAACGACGAGTAGAATTCGGGATCGAATTCCGTTTAGGGGGTGTAGAATGTAATACCCTAATTTTATCTAAGTGAAAAGAAAAACTTTAGAGAGGAGGGTCAATTAGATAGAATGGATTTTTCAGATATTTCAGGGGGATGTTTGCATATCTCAGACAACCTGGGCTGTGGGCTCTTGGCCCACAACATTTCGGCCCAAAGGGGGAAGGGGCAGCCGGCCACTTAAAAAGGGGGACCCTAGGGCACCTCTTCCCTCCCCCCTTGGCCGCCACCCCCTCCCCTCCTTGTGCCTCCACCCTCCCTGTCCAGCGCCATTGCTGCTACTCCTTCCCCTGGTAAGCCTCCCTGCTGCTGGTCAAGAAGAAGAAGGGGAAAGAACCCCATTGGTGGTGGCCGGCCAAGAGGAAGGAAGGGAGAGAAGGAAGGGGGGAGAAGGGAGAAGAGAAGATGTGCATCTCGTGGTTGATCTTGCAACTTTTAGCGTGTTCGTCAAGTGGTAACTCTCAGTTCCTATTCGATTTGTTTTTCAGTTTTGTGTTTTTGTGATATCGGGTAATAGATTGAGTTCTTGCAGTCTGTAGTGATCTGTACTTTTAGGGTTGTTAACTACGAAATTTGATCTGGCCATCTCCTGGTGATTTGTGGGTAGAGTCGTTAGCTTTCCGTAGAGTCTTAGATCATATCATTTGAATGAACATATTATTAGTTATGGATTTTACATCTCTGCTGTCCCGATGCTCTGTCAGGATTCGGCAGATTGTATTAACTGGATAATAGAAATTAGTTAAAAAATTATTTAGAGGATAACACCAACATGAAAGTTGTAGACAATCTAATAAGGTTTCCAGAAAGCTAAAGAGAATAATTTTTGGATGCTCAAACTGAAAGTTATGAATATTTTAGTTCTGCTGTCCAGAACATCTATCAGGTTCTGGTAGTTTTAATATCTGTTTAGTAGAGATAGAGAATGACAGAATCTGGGTATCTCACCAATTAGTTTAATGTGGGTAATTTAGTAAGCTTTCCATAGAATCAAAGAACACAATTTTTGGATAATCATATGAAAAGTTATAATTTTTAGAAAAGTACTATCCTGTTTTGGGACAGATCGATGTTTATTGGGAAGTAATGTTTGAGTTGCGCTAAGGAGTGTAGATAATTATATGGTTCTTTTTTATATATACTGTATGCTTGAGAATGTCATCTTAGTATGGTTATTAAAATGTTCAGGCGGTGGTTTGAATCCTTGGGCAGCGGCCTCAAGCTCCACACGGTTGAGGCAAGTGAAATTAGTGGGTAGAAAAATTAAAAGGAATGTTCATGAATGCTTGTATTATGATTATGTTCTTTATTCGTGATTATTGCTGCTGGTCGTTACATTCTTATGATGAATAAATTAATGGAGTCATATGCATCATGTTGTTATCCTTGAGACTTGGCTACGCGATGGTCAAGTATTGATTTTGAGGTCCCCGTCATGTGAGTTTATGGTCCCTATGCTAGAAGGTACATGCATGGGTATGCATCGACGGATGCATACCCCGTATTACCGGTAAATACAAAGAGTAAAGAAAATATGCATTTGTAGTATTTGCATTGCATGAGCATGAGTTGAATGTTATGGAATATTGTGAAGTGTTGATTGTGGTAAGGATGAATTTTTGGATTATTATGTTACTTGTACTTTGCTGAGTCGTGGACTCACGCTTGTTGTTTCGTTTATCTTTTAGATATCATCCACACGAGCGACATATATGGAAAGGACTAATAATAAGGATAAATGCACTTCACTACGAACAATTTTTTGAATACCATATTTTGAAATATGATATTATAATTGAGAAAACTGCTACGATGATAACGGGATTGACTATTTTGTCTGCTAAAGTGAGAGACAACCGCAGCAAAGCGAGCTTTTTAGAGTTGGCACATAATGAAGTCCCCTGTTAATTTCCCGAAGGAACTCGTCCCTCAGCTGGCCTGCGCGTCGCTCGAAATCACAATGACTGTTAACAAGTGGTTACTAGACAGTTTCCTACTTGGGCCAAGTCCTCTGTACTCTCCCTACAGTGAAATAACATTGACCGTTGCTGTACTTGTCTACTGAACCAAATTTTGGTTGGCGTCAGGGTAGAAACCAAAATCATAGAAGTTTTAATACTAGCAACAAGTCCTCTCCGCTGTCCAATCTGTGTTTCCTACAGCAGTGATATAAATCAAGTCGGCACGGACGCACGGTGGCATTCCTCATACTAATTGGCACCCGTTGGGACGCAGCTGTTAATGAGGTCATGGGATTTTATATATCTCGACAACAACAACAGGCTACAGCCATTATGTTATGCCTATGTCATTGCATCCACCCTCTTCAGATTTCGTGGCCCGACCTAAGGCAATCATGCCGTGACGGATTCCTCTGCGCAATGCACCATGCACCATGCATGAAAACTCTTTCAGGAGATCACCATTTTCAAACACGTCACACAGCCACAAGCACATATTATGATAGGTAACCCTGTGCAAAATACTAGTAGTTGATGCCTGATATGTACAACATACATACCACAAGCTGGACTAACCAGGGCCATGTATTACTGAGAAAATTCATAATATATCACACAATATGTTATTTGGAGCGATGCCTGTTTCCCGGTCGCGGCGTCTGCAGTCCAGGTCTCGCGAAAACCCGTTTGCGCATTGCGCTGCCTGCCATCGCCTGCACACATGTCGTTTGCGCCTCTTGCTCCGCGACATCGCTTGCGTCGCACGTTGTGCCTCAGCCGGCCTACGTGTTCCTTCTCGCGCTTTCCACCGTGCACGCCGCCTCGACCTTCGCGTGCGGCCTGACTTTGTGTTGCGCCGTCGCGAGAGGCTTCCTGCCTCCTTCCCCTTCGACCATCTCCTGCCCTTCGCTCGTGCCCCAGCCGCCCACTCATCCGCATCGCCCCGCCGTACGCCTCCTCCCCATCGCCCGCGTCACTCCCGCGCCCTCCTTCTCTTCATGTCTTCTTTGTCCGAGGCCCAGCTAAAAAAACCAACTGAAAGTCCTAATGAAAGTTGAAAAAATCAATATAAATTTGAGTTTTGAGCCAAAACGCGCTGGGCCGGCCCGAGGCCTAGCCCAGCGCTGGCTACGCCCCTGCAGGTGATCATCAAAGAGAGGCGATCTTCAAAAGCGATCTACCAATGACTGATGTTGTCACGATGTACACAAAAAAATAGGTGATCTTCGAGAGCAGTTCTCTTTTGCCTTCTGTCGCATATAGAAATAAAACTATCCTGTGCTCTGCTTGCCACTCGATTGATGATTTTATCAGTTCAAGCATTCTGAGTTAGCAAGGAAAGCAATCCAGATAGCAAAGACATTTTTATTAACCCAGGTTCGAAGAAATTGATTGAAGGTGAGATATTCAGATACCTTCGTGTCATTACGAAACTGAAATACTGCAGACTACCTGATGTCCTTGCTTAAGATTGATGCGGTCTATTTTTTGCCATCTTATTCAAACCAGGTTAATGGCTGTAATCATGAATCTGGTCCACCGGATTATGTTGTCAGAACGTTCACAAAAAAAAGGAGGTGATCTTCAAAACCAGTTCTCTTTTGCCTTCTTTCATATATAGAAAGAGACAATCCTATTCTCTGCTTGCCACTCAATTGATAGTTTTAGTAGTTCAACTGTACAAGCATTCTTGAGTTAGCAGGGAAAGCCGTTTGGCGGGGACTTTCTTCCAGCATGCCGGCGATTGAGGAGCCTAACAGGGTTTCAGTTCTTAGTTTCTTTTGCATATCTGGACACTGAGGTAGGGTTCTTCTGTTGATCCATTAATGTTTCTAATGTTTTACGTCTTACGGGATTTGGCTCGTTTCACTGTTATGTATAGTATATGAGGGGAAGGATTCAGAATATGACGAAGAGGAAGAACCAGCTACATGTTGCTCTGCCAGAAAGAATCGATCGCATGAATTGGCTGCGGCACTAACTCTTATTCTCCCTCTCGGCCTCTCCCTCTGTAGTGTTCCATTGCTCGACTGAAATGACATGTTTCTTCGCAGAATTTACGAAAAGGGAGCATATATGGCCTACAAAAAATGGGTTCCAAAAAATTCCTGAGCTGTTCGGTGTCATCAAAAGACTGATCTGAAGAAGGCGAAAGCTACCCTGTTATTGCCAACCCTTTCCAAGTTATTGGCTTGCAGGGATAGGTATGTTTATTCATATTTTTTTTACTGCATGTTTCATTATCTTCTTATGAAAACTGTCTCTGAGTAGAAGTCTTATGTCAGAGAAATGGAGGAGATATCTGAATTTGTAAAGGATGCAATTTGCAATGACCATTGTTTAGGACACTGCCTTTATATTCATGGTGTACCTGGTACTGGCGAGGTAACAAACCATCTCTTCCTGGCTGCTTTGGTTGTTTGATTTCCTCTGCTGTGTCTGAATGCTAAACAAGATTATGAATGCACTTGCAGTTATGAGGAGGCTGAGATATGAACTAGATTCTGGAGCTCTGTGGCCCTATTGCTTTATAGAAATTGATGGTCTTAAATTGGCTCCTCCAGAGAATATCTACAAGGTATACAAACTTCTACTTGCGTTGACCAATGACAGATCTGCCCCACTTAAGCATAGCAAGTGCATCCCCTCAAAAAGGAATTATAATGTCTACATGTTTTTCAAATACACAGGTTATATGTGAACAGTTGAGTGGGCATAGGGTGGGATAGAAAAAAGCTCTTCATTATTTAACCGAGCACTTTTCAGATGGCACTAAAATTTGAAAGCAAGCAAATCAACCAATTATTTTTGCTCATTGACGAGCTTGATCTTCTTTTGACGGGAATTCAGTCGGTAATATATTTTAACTAAACTTATTAAGTAGTTGTGTAGCTTTATACTCTTTTTTTTTGCAAAATGAATTAAAAAATGTTTGATATTGCCATATGTTTGACCTTCTGATTGTTGTACAATATATATTCATATTCATGGACATTTGAATTGATAGTAGAGACCATTTGTCCTTTGTAAACTGATGCCATCTTTTTTAAATGATATTACGAAATCATTGTACAATACGTTATAGCAACAAGCTGTATCATACCGATCAACCTTGTGTTTTTTTATATTTTTTATGATTTTCAAAATTTGCGTGTATTTTGGTTATACCATTGTACCATCGTATCTATCTGCCTTTCCTATTTCACATAATTTTTTTTGTTTTCGCTTCCACAGTTGCCACTGAACTGTTCAGAACGCTACGCACGTGCATTCTTCATATCGTATATGTTTTCTACAAACTTATTTTTTTGGATACAGCTCAAAACATCACCGGCACGGCATAACGCGCCCTTTCTTACTAGTCTAACACAAAATACATTGTGTAGGTTAAAATTGCAATCCATGCAACCAGTTTCAGATGCCTCTTCAGAAGGAAACAACTACAGCGGAAAATAGGAGTACACATTAGCTTGAGCCTAAGTTGAGAGTTGTCTTGGGCACAAACGCACACATTTTTTTTGGGGTTAATTAGCAGTGTTGTGTGATACTTTTCTTCTTCTTCAATGAAATTATAGCAGCTGTCCTGCTATTCGTCCAAAAAAAAACGAGTAACCAGTTTTACTAATGAAGTATCGTTAATGACAATCAGAGGGGGTGAATGATTGTAATTCTTAACAGAAACTTTTTCTCAGATTTACTGTTTTTTGATTTTTAAATATACAATATATGTTACTGTAGCAAAATAAAAACCGAAAATTATACTTTCTTTTATTTGCTCAGAATAGCCACAATGTTTCTTTGTCTTATGCTCGGTCAAAAACCAAGACAGCCACAAGCACATAGCAAAATCTTATTCTGACGCATGCATGCACATGACTCGAAACTTGATATTTCCAGCACTACCTTCGGCTGGCAAGAAGTGATCGAAAGCTTCACACCAAATCAAATTCCAGCAGCCATTAATGGACAACAGAACAATAGCACAGATGAAGTCACAACTGAATAGTATAGCTATTAAGAAATTCGGTGCAGCCAAAAGACAAATCAAAGTATTAGCAAAAGTCACATCCAGTCACATCAACCAAAGACCAAGTCTGCATTATTAAAACCTCATCAAGGAAATTTTGTAGTCTCGTTACCTCAAATCTTCCATGACAACAAAAGTATTCTAAAAAAGAGTGCCGGCTTCCTACTGATTTTGGAGATCACGCACAGATCAAAGCCCCGCATGCATCTCCCGCTGGCCAGCAGCTCCTAATGCTCCCGCCGCCAGCACCTACAGGCTACAGCCGCGATTTTTATTTCTAAATCTCACGCCTCCACAAACTCCGTGCCGTCGCCAACGCTTAAACTGCCAGCCCTAATCTCCTCAAGATCGTGACGCACTTGATCCTTTTACCTCACGTCTAATATATACATATACATCTCATGTGGGACCACCAAGAGACATCTTACCGAACAGATCAATCCTATCTCAAGTCTGCATGCTTACCGAAAACAACTCAAGTCGGATATATCTCCTCCGAAGCTCAGCTTTCCAATCTGCTACCGAAACTCAACTTTCCAATTTTGGAATCCAAAATTGTTACGTATCGTAGCCTCCAGACCGCACATCCGTAGCTCTAACATGTATCATCCATCTTTAATCTTCATGCGCTCCAACTCGAGCTCGACCGCTCCCTCCAGCATCATCGACCCTCTGGACTATGACTTCGCACCAAGCCATCTCCCGGTCACCGCCGTAGACCACGATCGCCTCCGAGTTACCCTGCACATGCAAAGACCAAAGCCACATATTTTTCGGCACAAGTTTTTCCCAACTTGACCGACATAAGTCCACACACCATGACACGCCTCAAAATAATATCTATAAATAACATTGTTAATTATTCATCAGCTAAAATATATTAGACTTAGCCACATGGTCTAACAATCTCCCCCTTGATGAATACATTGACAATACTTCAAAATTGAGAGTTTAATTTTTAAAGAGAAAATTTTATTTTTATTCAAAAATAAAGTTTCAAAGCTGCAAAGCAAAACAGTTCAAAACCACAGTGAAAAACTCCCCCTCAACACAAGGAAAGAAAATTTCTCCTATTTTTCTCCCCTTTGACAATGTAATCATCAAGAACTTTAGATAAAGAATAATTCTGAAACAAAGGAGCAAAGATAGTAAAAATCATGAAGCTTTGTAAATTATACAAGTCACTTCGCATTGATTTATTAAACTAACCAAGCCATCACTTTTAGTAGAGCTATCTGGATCATATAAAGCATACACCATATAGTAATGCCAAGATAAGTCTTTAAAATGATTAAGCAAGTTAAATTAATGACAGGCATATCAACAAAACAATGACACAGACGATTATAAAGAGCACATTGAGATATCACCTTGAAAAGTTAAAGCCAACAAGTGAAGCAAACTTTAAATCTAAACAAGGTAGCAGTCTCTTATACCAACCTATTGCTCCACACTCAAATTTTTAAGCATGTGGCATGCTTGTAGCATACTTCTTTTCAATGGTGGCATGCTTGTAGCATACTTCTTTTCAAATGTGGCATACTTGAAGCATACTTCTTGTCATTTGAGCACATTTTATGCTCTTTTTTTTATACATAGATATGTATGGCATGCTTGAATCATACATCTTTTCAATTTTCTCTTTCTCATTTTTGTTCCTTTTTTTTATAACATGCCAAATTGAGTGAGCATAACAGGATTGCAATAAGAAACTTACGAGCTTCATAGTCAAGATTTAAAATAAGACTCACAATCAAGCTAATCCTTTTCGATGAACATTACAAGGAACTAACTATAATCGATCTAGTCAAAGTATTCCGCCATGTCATGTTTTAGTTCAAATGTGGCTAATTAATTATAACTAGTCATGAGCAATCACTACACAGCACATGAGTAAATATGATAAAAAGAGCTCTATATCTCAGTTGATTTCAATGGCTTGGACTTGATTATTTAATTGACAAGTATAATAAACAAAGCTTCTGCTATTTTAAACTACAAGCTCCCCCTCAGAATAAGCCCATCGGGTGCAACACACCTAACTCACTTCGTAAACAAACAAACCGAGAAGAATCCAAAGGTTTCATGAAAATGTCTGCCAACTGATGTTCAGTATCTATATGATGAAGCACAACATTCCCTTTATCCACATGATCTCGAAGAAAATGAAATCTTATATCAATATGCTTAGTTCTTGAATGTTGCACTGGGTTCTTAGCAATACAAATAGCACTAGTATTATCACAGAAAAGTGGAACATTATCCAAAATTATCCCATAATCTTCAAGTGTTGCTACTATCCAAAGTATTTGTGAACAACAACTAGCAAGCGGTGCATATTGATTCAGTGAGAGATTGAGCAACAGAAGATTGTTTTCTAGATGACCATGAAATAAGTGAATTACCCAAAAAGTGACATGAGCCAGACGTACTTTATCTATCAATTCTACAACCTCCAAAATCAGCATCAGAAAAAGATCTTAAACTAATACAGGAAGAAGCAGAAAGTCATATGCCAAAATTTTGAGTACCATGTAGATACCTGAAAATACGTTTGACAGCCTGTAGATGAGAAACACGTGGGGAAGCTTGAAAGCGAGCACATAAACATACAGAGAATTGTATGTCTGACCTCGAAGCAGTAAGATATAAAAGTGAGCCAATCATGCTCATATACTCTTTTTGATCAACAGCTTCACTATCTTCATCAGGATCAAGTGTTGAGGCAGCTCCCATAGGTGTCATAATAGGCTTGCAATTTTTCATCCCAAAACGACCTAGAAGATCCTTTGTATACTTACTTTGACGCACAAAAGTCCCCTCATTTGTTTGTTTTATTTGCAGTCCCAAAAAGTAAGTCAACTCTCTCATCATACTCATATCAAATTCTTCCTAGATGCAGTTTGCTCCTCGCTTGTCTCGACACGTCCTCGACCTGGGGAGACGAACGGGAGATCGAGCCTCCAGCGAGGCTTCTTCGGGAAGACGTTCTATTTCACTAGAGCTAATGGCATTTGCGCCATTCGAACTTAGTTATCCCACTTTTGCTGTGCTCACTGCTTATACGATTTAACTACAAGTTTTTGGTCTTGTTGCCCTCTAATCTTAACAATGCTAAATCTGCCATTTTTAATAATTCGAGTCCTTGTGCTTTCTACTGCTAGATGTCCACTGTTGCTCCCTTCTTTAACTGTTCATCCTTGCTTTGGTACTATTAATTAAGCACAATGATCGAGGGGACTACTGTCAATTTTTCTCTACTGATGCATGGTCTGATGCTTACTGCTAGCTATCTGTGACGTGTGTGGGTGGCAGCGTGTGCTCTAAAATAGTGGTTGGCAACTTGTGATACATTAATAAGTGCTAAAATAGGGAAAATTGAGGCGTGTGGGAGAGCTTTTTTATTTTTAATCTATTTTTAAAAATATTTTAAAGATAATATATTTTTTAATTTATTTTCAATTCTGATCTTTTTGTCACACCATGACCCGTGGTTTGACTAAACTATGATGCAACGTCTGATCAAACTGTGATATCACGCCACCGATTGAATCAACATGGATCCATTTTGAGTTAAGTCCTGTCACGCCACCTCTTGATGTGAGCACTCGTTTATCACGTCAATGTCTGTGGGGTGACAACGTATTTTTACTACACCACGTGTTATGGCGTGATTAAAAAGTTAGAATTGAAAAAAATTAGAGTGAGATTATCTTTAAAATATTTTTTAAAAATAAATTAAATAAAAAAAATTCCGTGTGGAAGTAACTTTTTCTTTGACTATGTCTTATTTGTGCTGGCTCGATTCCCATGTGCTCTCAGCTCACACCATTTTCGCCGGCTCCTCTTCTTGCTTGCCGGCTCAACTCCTCCTGGTCCAGCACCCCCTCCTCGATGTCGGCTCCTGTTCTTCCCCCTCCTAGCCGGCTTGGTGGTGGCGGATCCGGTCACCATCTTGCTCTTGATTGATTCATGGTTTTGTCTGTTTGGGAAAGTGACGGTGGAAAGAGAGTTCTGCAGGCAGTACTAACCTTTCACTATTTCCTTTCTTCCTGCTGTCTGGTTGCTCATTTTATCTTTCATCTACACCCATTTTGACTACTCCTTGGTCAAGGGCTCAAGGCAGTTGCCTCCTCTCCATTCGTTGAGAGTGGCTGCCTATCGAACTTTTTTATTAATTATTTTTTTAAAAAAATTTATTTTAAGGTTAATTTTTTGTAAACTTTGTTTTTAATTCTAACTCTTTTGATTACGGTACCATCTGTAGCGTGATAAAATAATATTTTTGCGTTATAGGATAAGTCCACTAAAATAACACTTTTTATGACTAAATAAATACCACGGGTGGTGGCGTGATAAGAGTTTGTCTAGATACAAGCTGACGTGATAGTGTTGTTTTGTCACACTACGGACGGTCGCGTGATCAAAGTGGTCAGAATTAGAAATAAAGTTTGCGGAGTTAATTTTAAAATAAAATTAAAAAGAGTTAATTATTATTAAAAAAAAATTCGTACCCTCTTCTACTGTGGCTAGCCCTATTTGTGTGCGTGCAATGCTCCCATTGGTGGGGAGTTGCTGCCCATGTCTCTTTCACTATTATGGGCTCATGTGGCTTCTTCCATATGACCCCTAATGTGGGTTCTACGTGGCTTAAGTTAATTGGTTGGCTAGCAATGTTGCCATGGAATGGTTTAAAATGGATTTGCATGTGATTAGCTCGGTGATGATACCCAACTACAGGTGAGATATGCCGGCCGGTTCTAGCGGGTCGAGGTAGCTACGTGAACAGATGCCACACAGTATACGGTCTGACGGCGATACTCTCATTAACACTTCATTTTTCTTTTGTTGGGTCTTTGGTTACCCTTTTGTATGCATGCATGGCAAGGTGTACAAGTTCACATGTAATTGTGTACTTTGGTAAATCAAGTATTAGTGTACGTATATATGTACCATTTGTGGTGCAATGGGCCGGAAGTTGTCGTATTATATGTGAGTATTGTTGTGCTATATACATTGGACTTCCTTGTTGATTTGTAAAAGTTGGACGCTTGTGATTATTGTAAAATTTCTTTTGATGACTCTAAATTCTATAGGATACACTCCAATTCCCCCTTATTATTGTAGTTAACCGATTAATCACTGATGATTTGCCGCATAATCATTATTTAAAACGCAGTTAAAAATCTGGGTCGTTTCAACGAGTTAAACCCGTCGTACTGCATGCAGTAGTAGTGCATGCAGTACTCATGTTCGAGTTCGACTCAGACGAAGACGCACGGTTTGTCCAACTTGGTGGAATCTATTTTCGTTGTTTCGTTGTTGTCATTTTCCTTTCCTTTAGTCCTGTAATCTATTTTGAACGGGCAAGGCTTCAGCCGTCTCCTTCGAGAGAAAAAAAAGGACTAGGTTGCAGGTAGATCACTGTAAAAAAAAATGCAGGTAAATGTCCCCCATACCACATCCACTTATTTTTCCCTTCGGTTTACTCAAGTATGAAACCAGCACAAGAATTTCTCCGGTCTCCACCTTGCACATTTCCTGCTTCAGTTATGTCAGCCGAACAAGCAATGCTGCACACGCTGGCATATGACGAAGGAACTATATATCAACTCGCAACTTGCATATAAAACATCATGCAAACGTGGTGAGTTGCTCCATTCCTCTGAAAGCAAGCGCCGAAATTATTCTTGCTGCGTGCCAGGATTTGCTGCTGTGTGACTATGGCAGAACAAGCTATACATCATGTTACTGGTCTGACACCTGTTACCAAAACCAAGCAAGATCACACTGTAAATTTCGGCAGGCACTGACAGGCTTGGCTTGGGCAGAGGAGTCCAAATCTCCACGCCGATCACTTACACGGCACATGCGAATGCGGTTCAATTTCGTACCAAGTAGAGTAACACAACTTGCTCATAAACCACTCAAACATTAACAATCCTTTGCTAAACTCGATAAAAATCACAGTAAGGAGCATGTCCAATCCAGCGAACCCAACGGATTGTCGGGCACGTACGAGCGCATGACCAAAACCACTAGCTGGTGCTGATCGCCGCGAGCAGGCGCGCACAAAAGACACGGCCCGCGCTATATGTGCGACACGACGGGCGCTTCGATCTGAACGCATGGGAGACCAAACCGCGATTGTTCGTAGCCCTGTTTAGGCTTTTTATCTAATTTAAAAGAAAAAGTCTAAGTTCAAATAAAGAGGTAATTTTTTTATCTAACTTACAAAAAAAAAATTAAACTATTTTAAGCTTAAAAGCTATAAACTAATGAAGATGTGTGTGTTTTTTTTAATTTTGCTGAATGGAATAACCGATTGCCACTAAAGTTTACTGAAATTACTCATAAAATGGCATTGCATATAAATGCAAATCGTTCCATTTTTTTCTCTTTCATCCTCCTCTTCATACACAACTCAATAAACTTGATTTAAAAGCTAAGAAACTTATAAACTGATTAAACTAAAAAAAACTGACTTTAATCTGTAAACCAAAAAAATCTGAACCTAAACAAACAGCGCTGCAGTCCGGCGTATCGGATGTCGGGCGCCGCACACGATGTTGTGCGTTTGCAAACAGTAGTGGCCGCGCCGCCGCGTGTCCTCTGTTCCCACCTCGATAAAGAAGCATTTCGCGTCCAAACCGTCGAACCTGCCACTGCGCTGCCCCACCGTACTGGAGCTTCCCTTATTATGTATGCGGCTCAACTGCTCATATATCGATTTCAGCACTGCTTCTAGCATATCAGGGAACCAAATCGGAAGCAGAAGCGAAACAGCAAACCTTCTATTTGCTTCACGACGTACACGGTAGACTAGAGTACGCTAGCTATATAGCCAGATATATATGGAGGGGCTGGGCGGGAGGGTGGGGATGAAGTGCAGGCGGTGGAGCCCGACGGCGGAGCAGGTGAAAGTGTTGACGGCGCTGTTCCGGTCGGGTCTGCGGACGCCGAGCACGGAGCAGATACGCCGGATCTCCGACCACCTAGGCGCGTTCGGCATGGTGGAGAGCAAGAACGTCTTCTACTGGTTCCAGAACCACAAGGCCCGCGAGCGCCACCACCACCACCATAGGAAGCGCGGCCGCGGCGCCTGCTCGACCGTACAAAACTGTGGCCACGAAGGAGTCCGAGGGGAGGCCAGAACCTACAGCCACCGACTCATGACATGTAAACATGCATACATTGTGACAACCCGCACCATTTGCATATTTCTTAACATAAAATATTTCCATTTCATTGCATCAAAAAGATTTTACAACATTTATTTTACAAGCATTTACAATGTTTTTGGCAGCAAATAACCAAAACCCTAGTTCTTCTCTTCTTGTCCTCTGTGGTAGCATTCTTTCTCGTCGCCTTGTCTTTGAGAGCTTGCCCGTAGAGCCACCTCGCAACCCGTTTTCCTCGCTCGCAAGAAAAGCAACAATCGGTTAGTAATCGTAGTCGAGAGTATTCTTGTGAGCAGTAGTGTATAAAAGTTAAAGCGTAGAAAGTGGCCGTCAGATTTCCCGAAGTGCAGTAGAGTATCCGGAGTACTCTGAGTAGTCGGTCCCTTGGCAATCAAGATTCCCAGACCAACCAGAGTTAGTCGGCCCTTGATCGCCAAGATATCCGACCACCAAGATCCTTCGACATCTGTCACTTCTGTGGGTCTCATCATCCGGTACTATTAGAACCCAACACCCACTATTTGCATTTGCCGAAACCACAAATGCAAACCCTCGATTACATACCCGGTAACCACACCTCGACCAAGCTTCACCGGTGCGACAACCATTTCCCAAGCCTCTCTCATAGAGCAAGCAGTGACCCTCAAAATATCAAGCACGGAGGCGGCGTGGCACCGAAGTGCATCTCCCCTGGCCGTGCCCAAACCCCAGCAAAACAGCACAAGCCGACAAGTGCATCCCCGACAAAGCAATGACCAACGGTGCATCTCCTGGCGGCGACAATACACCTCCCCGACAAATGCACTACCCGGCTAACACCAAAGACCACGGCCGGCACAAATGCATTCCCCCTTCCGAAGCCGGCGACAATGCATCCCCTCCCAAAGAACAAATGCATTCCCTCGGCCCCTGACCAGCGGTCCATTCATCCCCTCAAGCCAGCTACCCAAATGCATTTCCCCACGAAGCCACTTCCAGATTCACAAAGTAAAACACAAGCTAAGTCATCAATCCATCCATCCCATTCCACAACCAGCAGAGGCGAGGCGAAGGAGGTTCGGTAGAGTCCATCGGCAGCAGCAGCAGCGAGGCGAGGAGGAGCCCCGAGGCGGCGGCGACCGGTAACCAAGCGGCAACCCAAGCAACGAGGCGGGAGGCGAGAGAAGGAGAGCACCGGCCAAGCCGGCGCGCCATCCTTCTCCATCCCAACGAGTTGACAAAAGGTGAACTCAACCCCGATAAGTGCTTGCCCATTTGCACATCAATCATTTGTACCCCCAGTCTCATTAGCATCACAATGCAGCAATCCATTTTCATCACAGAGCATGGGATCAGAGAATAGAGAAGGAAATGGGTATTACCTCCCCACGGCTGAACCACCACCATCACCCCCAACCACGGCGAATCACGGTTATCACCTTGATCATGCATACTAAGTCATCAACTAATTTGGATAGTGGAACCAGCGCAAATCAGTCCATTGATCATCATCCATTCAAATCACCAAACCTCAATAGCGTCAACATAGATTGCAAACCTTTCCATCTCAAAGCAGTAGGTTAGGAGGGAGTAGAGTACCTAGGGTTCGATGAGCCGGGCGGGCCTTACAGGAGCCATGGCGGCGGGAGGCCGAGAAGGCGGGCAGGCCAAATCGAGAGAAAGCGAGGCGGCGGCGCCAGCGCCGAACCGACCAATGAGGAGGCGAGAGTAGAGAGAAGGCCGGTGGCCGAGTGAGTCGGAGCGGGAGGCGGCCGGGGAAGCCGAGGCGGAGCGACTGGGCGAGAAGCGAGGCGGCAGCAGCCTTGGCCTTGCCAAGCCTGCGGAGCCGTAGCAGAGAGGAGATAAGCGTGATCCGGAGGAGGCGAGGAGCAGCGAGAGGCGGTGGCGATGATGGCGGAGATTCAGGAAGGCGGGAGACGAGAGAGAGAGAGGAGAGGGCGTCGGTTGTGAGGAGGCGAGAGGGTGAGGTTAGCGGCGGTGGAAGGAGTCGGCGAGAGAGAGAGGAAGTGAGGAGTCGCCGAGGGTTAGAAGAGGAGAGGGAGAGAGAGAAGGGGTGAGTTAGGGTTAGGGTAGATTAGGTGTAGGTTAACCGGTTCTAGTTAGTTTAATAGGTTGGTTTTGTAGTGATTAGGGTTTAGTAATTAGGTGATTAAAGATTAGGATTAGAATTAGTTGTTTGGTTTTGAGTCTAGAGCGTGAGTTGGCGGTGTCGACAATAGATCGAGCTTAACCTAGAGCGATTTGTAGCGGAAGAGTGCTAAGCGGGTCGGTTCAAAAAAGTTTTGTTAAATTAAAAATTGGCTAGCATTGGGAGTCGTATTAGCATTTTATTCATCTACTATCACCAAAACTTAACTAAGTATTTATTTATATATTATTCGTACTACCGCTTTGCTCTGAGAGGCGAACGGTCTTAAACGGGAGAAGGCGATAAGAGATTCGTCATCGTCGACCTTTCCAAAAACTCTAAAGGCAAGCGATCCTCTTGAACATCAATATAGCTAATTTAAATGTAAACCGTATATTGCTCTATCATATATGTCTTGCATCAAAACTATTTCTCAAAATCAAATTGGATTGAGATGATGAGAAAGATAAGAAAAGCGAGATGAGATAAGATGAGAATTACTATGTGGGTAAAGGGGCCTTGGTTGAGAAAGAGATGATGATGATGATGATGATGATGATGATGATGGTAAGAGATGGGACCCTTTACCTACAGCTATAATATAAGGACTAACAAAACTCTTACTCGGTCGGATCTTAGTAAAATCGGTGCCAACCATTTCCCGTTTGTGGGCGAAAATGCTACTGTTTACGTAATTACGTTCTCCACAGCAGGAATGTTGGACACGGAGGATAGCGGTCCAAGGTGGAGTGTTGGGCTCGGAGGATAGCCGCCCAACCAACATTGTTGGAACTCGGTGGAGGGCTAGGTGCGCTCGAGACACCGACGGAAAACAATGGGTGGAGACTTAATCACGTAACACGGAAAGCGTCGTATTACGAACTTGAAGTCGCATCAAAGAAATGCGATGGACCTAGCTCATAAAGAGTTCGAGGATAGCTATGGGTAAAGTGGCGCAAGCTGCTGTGATGCTATACAAATCATGAATTCATGCGGTCTCTGGATTGGAGTCTCTGAGGAACCGCTAGAGTCTTTCTTCTTTCCGAGTGACTAGTAGTATTTTGAATTAAAATTGCAACTTAATGTTTTAATGTTTATTTTCAGAGTGAGATGATTTTAGAATTTGTGATAAAGACCAGAGATCAGTCATGCAGTGCACCTTTTGCTATTAATGCTTGCTGAGTACTTTTTGTACTCAACCTTGTTAGTATTCTCCTTTGTTAGATCCTAGTCCGTAGGAAGCTATCCGGCGGGGCAAAGGACTTGCAGTACCGATCTGGCGGGCGGAGGAGAAGGCACCGTGGCGAGGACTGGCGAGATGGAAGCCATCTTTGACTCGTGGGGCAGTAGGAGGCGTAGTTGAGCGGACTCGAGGCGGAGCTCCCTTTGTATCTGTATAATAGCTTTAGTAAGAACCCTAGTCTTATGTGGCTACTACGTAATAAAGATGTGCGATTTCTATTTTATTGTTACTGCTGCGCAACCACGATAAAATGGCTTGCTATTCGTTGGGCGGTGTTCTACAAGGCGGGCGAATAGTAATCCGTATGCCTAAGTGTGATTACCCTAGGGGTAATGACACGAGGCGTCCTGAGTGGTATCGAGCAATAAGATCGGGCCACGCTAATAAAATAAGCGTAGCAATACCTTAAGTATGCCATTCTTGCTTGCTATATTGCACTAAATATTTTATTAATCCTTGCCTTCATTTCAATTTCGATTCCAAACCGCCCTCTTCCAAAAGATATATATTTTGAAAAGCTTACCTCTTCTTAAAGTGACATTCACCGCTAACGTAGAACCATTTTAAGTTAGTTCTTCTTTCGAGAAAGTGCGGAGGCAGCGTTGTTGTCATAGGATCGGTGTGGTTGTCTTTTGTGAGTAGATGGTTAGATTCCAACTCAACCTAGGATAGAAAATATAGGCTGTGGGTGCAGTACCATAAGGTTTAGAGCCTAGTGCCTGGACTAGGGGCATGGAGTAGAACTCTGGTATGGACACCTTTTCCAATTTTGGGCAAGTCTGGACCATACTCTTTAGCTTCTTTACCTCTTCCTCTATATCAAGGTGTCTTGTCTCATACGCACATCGATTTCCGGACGAGTGGTTCGTGGCACTCGGCGTGTAGCTCTGGCGTACCAGGGAGGCGAAATCTGGGCGTGCTCGGGAATGAACCTGGCGTCCCAAATATGTGATTTGGGTGGACTCGAGCGGATCTCGGCGTGCTGGCGCGTGGATCGAGGTAGCATAGGATCGCTTTCGAGGCAAGCTACGGCGATCCCAAACACGTGGATTTGGCGGTCTTGAAGCGGGATCTCAAGCGTGGTGAGCACGAAAGACTCGGCTAGTATATGGTTTGGATCTTTTTGCATCTCATTGTTTCTTGATTTTTATTTGATTATCATGCATGTCATAATCCAACTCACCCATGGTTAACCTTCTACGAGATAAGTGTATTACCTCCATTTCTACCCCAAATTTGTTAAGGAAGATGGAAGGCCAAGGAAGTCAAGGCCGTGCATTGAAATTGAGACTAGGACTTCTCCGCATGGGCGGTCCACACGAATCGATAGTAAACCCGGTGAGTCGGCTTTGATCAACCTCCATCTACTACCATCCCGGGAACCAACCGTGACCACCCACCAAAGCAGCAGATCCCTAGGCATCATGGTGATGTACTCATATTCCTAGAGAACTCCGAAAAGAAGCCCGGGAGAACCAAAACCGTTTTATGGAAGCTCTATTAACTCGAGTAGCACCTACCACCTCTCAACGGTCAGTAGGGTTAGTCAGGTGATTTTCTCCAAACTCACCTACCACTTTTGCTAAAGCTCTTGATCCTTTGGGCCGAGTGATTGGTTGGTGGAGATAGAGAAGAAGTTGGATCTGATGGGATGCTCGGATATGGAGAAAATGCGGTATCGTCACACGGTGGCCGGACCGGACTACTACTGGTGGCTTAACTACAACCATAGCAAGTGTCGGTGAGCAACCCATCACTTGGGCTGAATTCAAGATCGCTTCACGAAACACATGTGCCTCTTGGGCGAATGGAATTGAAGAAAGCGGAATTGAGCTCTAACTCAAGGCGGGAAAAAGATGGTGGAATATTTGAGTCGGTTCAATGATCTTTCCGCTCGCTCGGTGATGTCGACAGGAGAAGAAAATAGAAATTCTGGATGGAATGCATCCATATCTGAAAATGCTCCTATCCATCCACAAACTCACTTTGAATTCCAAGACCTAGTCATGAGCCATAATTACGGAGAATGAATACTCCAACCTCAGAAGAAGCGAAGGAAGAAGGCCAAAACCGATCATCATTTTTCATCTGCTCCTAGACGTCATCCCTTTGTGTCACAGCAACCGCCACCAAGATATGGACCACCTCAGCAGCGACTCTTCAACCCACCTTTGCAGTCCCCAGTAACCCAGCAGCAACCAGTACCCCTAGCAATTAAATGTGGGAAGTGTAGAGAAACCACATGACGAAGATTGTGCGAAGGATGCGGTGCATGCTTCAATTGTGGACGACTTGGGCATCGTAAAATTGATTGTCCAAATCCCCGAAGGACATTTGGAACCCCACCACAACCAGCATTTAGGCCAAGACCACCTGCTCCAGCACCACCACAACTCACCTATATGAAGCAGACTGAAGACAACCAACTTGTCACGAAGGAAGCTGGAAAAGGAGAAGCAAGCACACCTATCACCCATGATCGCCAAACCGGTTGGAGAAGCATCGGGTGTAATAGCAGTGCGTTATTACTCCCATTCTCTTCGGATGTTATTCTTTTAAATTTGAAAGAACCACTCCTTTTATCTTACGCATTGCTAGTAAGGAGCCTTGTAAATTACGAATTTTGGAAAATCACAGGAGTGAACCAGCGATTGGAATAGTCATCGCTCTCCAAATAAGTATAGATGGCGTATTCGGCAAGCTTCCACCAAAAAAATCGGTCGAGGACCCAACCTAATACCTCAATATTTGAACCTAGAGGAACCATTTGAGGTGACCCTCACCTTTCTACACACAAATCTCGACCCTTCTCGCAAGGCGTTCAACTTTCAAAGGATCCTGTGAAGACTCAGCTCTGAAACCCGTCAGTTAAGGAACCAGAAGATCTGTCCAAGAAGAAATACAGTGGAAGGATCACCCCGTCAGCAAAGCATCGTGGAAAAAGGAGGAAGCACTACGCGAGCCTAGCCCAAACCGTCATGATGATTGCAATTTGGGACGAAATTTTTCCAAGGGGGGGAGGATGTGACAACCCGCACCATTTGCATATTTCTTAACATAAAACATTTCCATTTCATTGCATCAAAAAGATTTTACAACATTTATTTTACAAGCATTTACAATGTTTTTGGCAGCAAATAACCAAAACCCTAGTTCTTCTCTTCTTGTCCTCTGTGGTAGCATTCTTTCTCGTCGCCTTGTCTTTGAGAGCTTGCCCGTAGAGCCACCTCGCAACCCGTTTTCCTCGCTCGCAAGAAAAGCAGCAATCGGTTAGTAATCGTAGTCGAGAGTATTCTTGTGAGCAGTAGTGTATAAAAGTTAAAGCGTAGAAAGTGGCCGTCAGATTTCCCGAAGTGCAGTAGAGTATCCGGAGTACTCTGAGTAGTCGGTCCCTTGGCAATCAAGATTCCCAGACCAACCAGAGTTAGTCGGCCCCTTGATCGCCAAGATATCCAGACCACCCAAGATCCTTCGACATCTGTCACTTCTGTGGGTCTCATCATCCGGTACTATTAGAACCCAACACCCACTATTTGCATTTGCCGAAACCACAAATGCAAACCCTCAGTGCATACCCCCGGTAACCACACCCTCAGCCAAGCTTCACCGGGTGCAGCAACCATTTCCCAAGCCTCTCTCATAGAGCAAGCCAGCAGCCCTCAAAATATCAAGCACAGGAGGCAAGACACGAAGTGCATCTCCCCTGGCCGTGCCCAAACCCGACAAAGCGGCACAAGCCGACAAGTGCATCCCCGACAAAGCAATGACCAACGATTGCATCTCCTGGCGGCGTGACAATACACCTCCCAAACAAATGCACTACCCAGCTAACACCAAGAAGACGACCAAGACAAATGCATTCCCCTTCGAAGCAAGAACAATGCATCCCCTCCCAAAGACAAATGCATTCCCCTCGGTATGCCAGCGGTCCCGATTCATCCCCTCAAGCCAGCTACCCAAATGCATTTCCCCCCTGAAGCCACTTCCCAGATTCACAAAGTAAAACACAAGCTAAGTCATCCAATCCATCCATCCCATTCCACAACCAAGAGAGGAGGCGAAGGAGGTTCAGCCGAGTCCATCAGCAGCAGCAATGGCGAGAGGAGGAGCCCCAGGCGGCGAATGACCGGTAACCCAAAGCGACAACCCAAGCAACCAGGAGCCAGGAGCAGAGAAGGGAGAGCACCAGCCAAGCCAGCACTGCCATCCTTCTCCATCCCAACCCAGAGTTCAGCAAAAAGGTGAACTCAACCCCCATTAGGGTGCACTGCCCATTTTGCACATCAATCATTTGTACCCCCAGTCTCATTAGCATCACAATGCAGCAATCCATTTTCATCACAGAGCATGGGATCAGAGAATAGAGAAGGAAATGGGTATTACCTCCCCACGGCTGAACCACCACCATCACCCCCAACCACGGCCGAATCACCAGATTTATCACCTTGATCATGCATACTAAGTCATCAACTAATTTGGATAGTGGAACCAGCGCAAATCGGTCCATTGATCATCATCCATTCAAATCACCAAACCTCAATAAGCGTCATCATAGATTGCAAACCTTTCCATCTCGAGCGATGAGGTTAGGAGGAGTAGAGTACCTAGGGTTCGATGAGGCCGGCGGGCCTTACACAGGAGCCATGGCGGCCGGGAGGCCGAGCGAGCGGGCCAGGCCAAATCCAGAGAAGGCAGAGAGCGGCGCCAGCGCCGAGCCGACCAATGGAGGAGGCGAGGTAGAGAGAGGGCGGGTGGCCGAGTGAGGTCGGAGCGGGAGGCGACGCCGAGCAGGAAAGCCGAGGCGGAGCGCGGCCGAGGCGCGAGGCACAAGCAGCAGCGCGCAGCCTTCAGCCGCGCCTGAAGGCGAGCCGTAGCCGAGGAGGAGATGGCGCTGATCCGAGGAGGCGCAGGAGCAGGCAGCAGAGGCCGGTGGCGATGGCGGAGATTCCCGAGGAAGAGCGGGGGAGACGAGAGAGAGGAGAGGGGAGCGTCGGCTGTGAGGGAGAGGCGCGAGAGGGTGAGGGTTAGAGGCGGCGGTGGAAGGAGTCGGCCGAGAGAGAGAGAGGAAGTGAGGGGAGTCGGCGCCGAGGGTTAGAAGAGGGAGAGGGGGAGAGAGAGAAGGGGTGAGTTAGGGTTAGGGTAGATTAGGTGTAGGTTAACCGGTTCTAGTTAGTTTAGCCGGTTGGTTTTGTAGTGATTAGGGTTTAGTAATTAGGTGATTAAAGATTAGGATTAGAATTAGTTGTTTGGTTTTGAGTCTAGAACGTGAGTTCGGCGGTGTCGACAATAGATCGAGCTTAACCCTAGAACGATTTGTAGCGGAAGAGTGCTAACTGGGTCAGTTCAAAAAGTTTTGTTAAATTAAAAATTGGCTAACGTAGGAGTCGTATTAGCATTTTATTCATCTACTATCACCAAAACTTAACTAAGTATTTATTTATATATTATTCGTGCTACCGCTTTGCTACAGAGGGCGAACCAGTGCCGACAGGAGAAGCTGATAAGAGATTCGTCATCGTCGACCTTTCCAAAAACTCTAAAGGCAAGCGATCCTCTTGAACATCAATATAGCTAATTTAAATGTAAACCGTATATTGCTCTATCATATATGTACTGCATCAAAACTATTTCTCAAAATCAAATTGGATTGAGATGATGAGAAAGATAAGAAAACTGAGATGAGATAAGATGAGAATTACTATGTGGGTAAAGGGGGCCTTGGTTGAGAAAAGAGATGATGATGATGATGATGATGATGATGATGATGGTAAGAGATGGGACCCTTTACCTACAGCTATAATATAAGGACTAACAAAACTCTTACTCGGTCAGATGCCGTAAAATCAGTGCCAACCATTTCCCGTTTGGTAGGCGAGAAAATGCTACTGTTTACGTAATTACGTTCTCCTAGCGGGAATGTTGGACACGGAGGATAGCGGTCCAAGGTGGAGTGTTGGGCTCGGAGGATAGCCGCCCCAACCAACATTGTTGGAACTTCGGTGGAGGACCGGGTGCGCTCGGGACCGACGGAAAACAATGGGTGGAGACTTAATCACGTAACCTGGAAAACGTCTGTATTCTGAACTTGAAGTCGCATCAAAGGAAATGCGATGGACCTAGCTCATAAAGAGTTCAGGATAGCTATGGGTAAAGTGGCGCAAGCTGCTTGTGATGCTATACAAATCATGAATTCATGCCGTCTCTGGATTGGAGTCTACGGAACCGCTAGGGTCTTTCTTCTTCCGAGTGACTAGTAGTATTTTGTAATTAAAATTGCAACAATGTTTTAATGTTTATTTTGAGTGAGATGATTTTAGAATTTGTGATAAAGACCGGAGATCGGTCATGCGGTGCACCTTTTGCTATTAATGCTTCTTGAGTACTTTTGTACTCAACCTTGTTAGTATTCTCCTTTGTTAGATCCTAGTCGTAGGAAGCTATCCCGCGGGGCAAAGGACTTTGCAGTACCGATCAAAGCGGCAGGAGGAGAAGGCACCGGCGAGGACTGAGTGAGATGGAAGCCATCTTTGACTCGTGGGGCGAGTAGGAGGCGGTAGTTCAAGCGGACTCAGGCGGAAGCTCCTTTGTATCTGTATAATAGCTTTAGTAAGAACCCTAGTCTTATGTGGCTACTACTGTAATAAAGATGTGCAGTTTCTATTTTATTGTTCTGCTGCGCAACCCTGATAAAATGGCTTGCTATTCGTTGGAGCGGTGTTCATGCGAATGCATCCGTGATGACTAAGTGTGATTACCCTAGGGTAATCTTGGGCGCCACATACAGCACGGACTTATGGGAGAGTTGCCAATGAGACGACGCTTGAGCGAATGAGCGTATCTTGATGTGTTCCGCGCGCAATTCGTACCGTCGATGTGGAGCAGGCGACATATAGGCCAATGAGGAGCCGAGACGCTGGCGGTGTTGATACACCGCCGATGTTTTGCTCCTCGGCGCGCGGTGTTGGCGGGATGCGATCCGCCGTTGGCGCTCGTTGGCGCTCAGCTCATTGCGGCGGCCTCTAGAGCGACGCGGACTTGGATGGCAGCTAGCTGTCAGCCTGTAACCTTTGTAACTTTGCTGTTGTACTGTGCACAGTCGCACGGAAGCACGTTGGAGTGGGATTATATACGCCTGCAAGGAGATCATCTGCAAGCACCCCATTGAAAGGAGGGCAGGAACCCATTGGCTGTTTTCCAGTAGATAGTGCTTCTGTGAATTTTCTGTCGATCGACGCGAATACTGTGCTGTAATGACATGCCTCCGGGTTAGAAAAAGTTCTAAGCCAGCTGTGGGGAAGTTTTTTTTTTAACCAGTTGACCGATGAGAAGTTTTGGAGCTTAGGGCTAGTTTGATTCACGGCCAGAGCGAGATAAACTAAAATTTTATTATTACTTTAAAATTTTAGCTAGTGCTCGATTCGATTCCAATATTTAGCGTGTTGTCCCCTCAAAATTTTTGTAACGCCGGCTCTTTCCTTCCACTTCGCTGGCTTAGCGCGGGCCACAAAATCCGTCGACAAATTTTGGGTTGCAACAAGCAGCACAAAAGTTCTATGTGGTATCTTTTGGTTGGCTGTGGCCAAAGACATTAATTGCATGGTTAATTTAATTAACAAGTTTTAAATTATCATATTTCGTAAAATCCAGTATCCGATTTGTGATCCGTTTGAACAGTTGTGTTCCTTGTCATTTAATCAGCAAAATAAGGTCCATGTTAGCATATTTTGGTGCAAAAAAAAGATGTCATGCGGGACCACATGCCATACTTATAATTTTGGTAAATTTTGGGACAGTTGCAATCCAAACACATCAACTTCGGCAATGTCTATGAATTGGCATGGCTACTATCGAAACACCATTTTTTGGCCAGTTTTTGGCATTACCAAAATTTTGGTAGGCTCCATCGGGTCAGAAACCAACCAGGCCCTTAGTTCTTGGAAGCAACTAGGGAACACTATAGCGTTGCAACAGTGTAGTAGCAAATTTTATAATGTTTCAAGAAGTTTCGTGAGAACATTTTAAAAGTTTCAGGTTTCAATGAGTTTCGTGTGTTTCTAGAAGTTTCCAGCAAATTCCAAGAAAGGTTTCAAACCAACTTTCAACGGGTTTCAGATTTTGGAACACAAGTTTCAGGCGGTGAGTTTTGATAAGTTTCAACAAGTTTCAAAACAAATCTTTCAACAAGTTTCAATAAGTTTCAACGAGTTTCCATAAAAGTTTTAAGAATGTTTCAAAAAGTTTTGGCTAGTTTTGGCCAACTCACGTGGCTACGACGACACTCCTGCACCGCCACGGGACCGCTTGACACCGTCCGCCGCCGATGCACCCTCTTCTCCAGATTCGGCCCCAACTACCACTGTTGCCGAATCTGTGCTCAAACTCCGTGCCGGGCATTCATCTCTCTCTCTCTCTCTCTCTCTCTCCGACTTCGACACGAGCTCCACACCACACTACCGCCGGATCCGGCCACCCCAAACCATGGCGCCACTACTCGTTGACAGATCCAGAGCTGGTGGTGAAGCACTTTGTCGCCACTTGCGCCAAATCTAGAGCTGAAGTTGAAGGAGGAGGTGGAGAGGTGACGCTGGTAGTGAAGAAGGAGGGGGTGGTCGCTTGCCTCCGTCGGATCGCCGGCTGCACTCCTCGGCGAGAAGATCGAGGAGAAAGGGATATGAGAGAGACATGGAGAAATGAGAGAGGGGTGCGAAGAAGACACATCCTTATTATTTATGGGGGATGGATTGGGCGACTAAAACCTATACCGTTGGAACGCTTTAGTGTTCTATGGTATCTCTTGGACGAAGAAGTTTCGAATATCGCAGCTAGCTAGCTGTGGGCCATCTGATCCACACTTTCGCACATTCCAGCCCACTACTCTCTGTCAGGACACGGGATTAACACTCCCAAATCCTTTGTGTATTACTAAACATGTCCCATGATCTGTTACTAGCTCACACAGTAAACAAATATGGTAACAACCATAATACGCAAAACTTCGTTAATAGTTAGAGTTTAATTACCAGAAAGGCTTACAAGCCAACAAATAAGAACACAACGGAAGACAAATGAACAGTAGTACAGCCAGCTAATCTACCACAGACAATCGACTGGGGTAGTGGCCTATTCGTCGAGATCTTCGACAGCGCGAAGTCCTTCCTCTCTGAATTTTATTTGCATTAAGTAAGGGTGAGCTCAAACAACCATCCTCTACAAGTTACACCCAATAACAAAATTATAATGTATGCAGGGGTATATCAAAGGAAGGCATATAGGGTTGAATTTGCATAAAGCGATGTTTTCTTTAAATACTTGTACTAAGTTCCAAAGCAGATATTCTAACACTAAAATTCATTTTTCAAATTCTCAAGTTTTATAGTCAGATAACATTTACACAAGAGTGGTGAAGAATATCATCCTATCACATGACAAATAGCCCAATTTCCCAGTTGGATAAAATATGCAAAAGTATTTTATAAAGACTTTTGAAAACAAAACCAAAATCTAACTTTGCATTGGCTTTGCTAAGCATGTCCATGACCGTGGACACGGCTATTCTGGATAGTTTTACACTCTGCAGAGATTGTACAGCTTTACCCATAAGAGATAATCACTTGTAATGTTCGTTTCACACACTTCCGAAGGTGTGCAACTAAGATATTATCATAAGGTCTTTACAATGCACCATCCCACCATAGTCCGACCTCGCTAAGGTTTCGCTTCCTTTGGATAGAAACCCGCGGATTTATGTCCCCTCTAGCGCCATGTGGGAATACATAAAAGTATGTCATAAAGACACCCACACAACCGGATGGCACAACCACAGGGAAATGATAAAAATTATTTAGCCAGCTCCTGCCCACACAGGACATGTGTTAGTACAATGGGGCTTAGCAAGATACGGCTTTAAGACCGGTCCTTAACTGACTTGGGCGACTTCCTAAAATAACCCCTAGGTCTTGATCATAGAAATGACTCAATCCCATGCATCAACGTGCACCATCCAAACATCCATTTCGCCCAAGTCCAAACCAATTTTTTCATTTTATTTACCAATTTAAATTACTTTCCAAAATTTCTATGGTAAAAGCAAGACCATAGCATCAAGTAAAATTATAGTTGAACATTTGGCAAAATTCTCCAAATTGAACATTTTTTGTCTAAGCTTTGACTAACCATAAACTTTTCAATGTGTCTAGTTCATACTAATGCCCCAACTAGGTTTTAACTATAGCATTAAGGTATGGTTACTTCAATAGCAACATTTGGCTATACAAAGTAATTGGGAATAACTAAAATTTTAAAACAGGGATTTAAATAACTTGGATATAAATACACATGCAATAATAATTTAAAATAGAATTTAAATTATTTGAAATATTAGGATTCAAATATGATCAAATATGTAACTTGCCTTGCTTATTTAGTTGTTGTTCTCAAACGGTGTTGCAATCCGGCTTTCCGAAGTCGTCGCAATCTACACGCGAAAGCAAGCCAAATTGAAATAAAATTCAAATAAACTCTAAATTAAATAATTTTGGTATAGATGGCTAGATCTTGAATTTATATGAATTTAGGAATTCGAATAAATGGATTCGGAGTTCGTATGAAGGAGAACGAACATCTGAAAGTTTGGATATCGCAAGAAATGATAGAATTCTGAAAATATTGTTCATCGTTTCGACTACCTGTTCGAAAGAAGGTTTTGACTACCTGGTCGAATGAGGTTTCGACTACCTGGTCGAAAAGGGGTTTTGACTACCTGGTCGAAAGAACGTTTCGACTCCCCGGTCGAAAGGGGTTTCTACTACCTAGTCGAAAGAAAAGCAGCGGCGCACACAGCAGCAGCGGGCGCATGGCGATGGTGCTCTGGCAACTGTAGGGGTGAGGGAAGGGGAGCATGTAACATCCCGAATTTATTTAGTGATGATTAGTATGCATCTAATTAACATGTATGATGATTAGTATGCATCTCATTAACATGCATATGATTTTGGAATCTTTTGCATAATTTATTGCACTAGAAAAATCCCAAAAATAATTTAAAACGACAACTCAAATCTAAACTCTTAAAAGAAAACAATAATAAATAATAATGAATACCTTCTGTAAATAATTTATTAAAACACTATATTAATTATCATGAATTAATATAATATTTACCAAATTTTTGGACTTGAATTCAAACCACAGAAAATTCAAACATAATCATTAACCTATTTTATGTTTGAATTTTAATTAGGCAAATAACTCATGAATAGTGGGTTTTCAAATTTTATATGGGTACTTGGTCATCTCAATAACACCCCTGATTTATTTTAGAATTTGTAGAATTATATTTCTATATTTAAAGCCCAGTCAAACCTATTCTAATTTGGTCAAATCCGGAAATTCATAAACCCATCAATATTCCATCGGCTCGAGCCAGGCACTGTTGCACTGACCCGAGCCCGTCGCGCCACTTGACTGCACCAGACCTGATCACTCGGCCCCGCTGCTTTGACCGTCCAATGCCGATCCAACACTCCAGATCACCCATTTGCATTGTCGTTCGATGACTCGCTGACAAGCCGGACCCACGACGCCAGGGTCGTCTTCCTCCTCGGGCCAGCGCGTTCAGGGGGGTGCGCCACACGCCGCACGAAGCTTGATGCATGCCGTCCACATCGTTGCCGCGCTGCCCTCAGCAGCCACTCACAGGCTTTCGCCCACTCACACCGCCTATCCTTCCGTCCTCTGGCCCGAACAAAACCAACAGACTGCCCGCCTTCTTCCTCACTTCTCCTCTCGGTGACCGAGGAGAGGGGAGCTCGCATATGCGCACACCTCGGGTAAAGTTCGCGCCGCTTCGTCCCTCGGCTCCTCCTTTGGATGCCTTTTCCATTTTCGCTCATCCGAGCCCTTGTCATTGCTTGTAGGGTCGAGGACAGGCTCGTGTCCTCACCAGCTCTGGAGCGCGCCCTGACGGCCACCGCCGTGTCCACCTTCGGCATCTTCATGTCCGGTGACCCCTGGCCCTCCCCCGACCGCGTCACGGAGAGCCATACACTCCAAGGAGTCCTTGCCCCGGTTAATTTGGAGCTATCACCAGCAACGAGCTGCGCGCGCTTCTTCTTCCTCGGCTCCGGGCTCCTCTGTCGCCACCACTGCCGTTTCTACTCCAGCCAGTAACTTCTCAATTCCCCTCTCCTGGAGTATCTTCTAGCTCACCCCTACCTTCTCCGGCAACTCACTGGGGCTCTCATCCTTCCCAGGTCGCCGCCGTCAAGGACCACCCTGCGCCGACCATCGTCGTCGTGGACAACTCACTCCGGCCGCTCCCCGCCATCGCCAACCACCCCATCGCAGTCCAGGTACCCTAAGGAAGCTCATGCTCCCCCTATCTCTCCCCCTCCCCCATTCAAGAACCATCGCACCGGTTGTCCGTAGCTCCCCGCCGCCTCTCGCCGTTGCGCCGCCACCACGGTCCACCTCAGGCCAAGCTATGACTACCCATAGGACCGGCAAGCTACATGGAGTCCATTTAAGCGCCATGCCTGCGCTTGGACCATCATGGCCGTGGCCGTGGCAAAAGAAGCGGAAGCCAACGCCTGTTTTGTAGGACGTCGGTAGTACTATAGCAAGTTAATTACGGATAATTACTATCATTGAATGGTAATGATTGATTAACGTAAGTAATGACTGTATTACATATGGGCCCAACGAATAGTAACCCTGTTGGTTTGATACCTATGACATGTGGGACCAGACTTTAAGTGGCATTGTCCACAGGGCTGTGGATCGGTGAACCCAGTGTATGGGTTTCGGTCCATGCACTATTCATTGGACCCCACATGTCATTGACTGCGGCTAGAGTAAAGGTTGGTATGAAAAGTATTAATGTATTTATAAAATTCTGAAATGATTTATTTGTTAACTGAAAAAACAATTAACTTCAAAAATACATAACTAATTCATTTTAACTCCAAAAACAGTTAAACCAATTTTGTTATTTTTCATTTTAAATGAACTTTATTATAAAATAGGTTGCAACCTTATCACTGTCACAGAAAATATATTTTGTGGAGAGTGCTCCAAAATTGAATTATTATTACATTATAAATTGCTAATAACTTTGAAAATTCATAACTAATTCATAAAAACTCCAAATAAGATGAACCAAATTATTTTGATCTGGTAAAAATATTCCCTATCCATTTTTGTAATACTCATGTCAACCACTACTCCAGAAAATTTCATGAAAACTATAGATGCGGTGAACAGTGATAGATTCTAATTAAATTAGATTTTTCTGAAAAACTGATTTTCAAACAACTATAACTTTCACATACAAAATTCAAATGGAATAATTCTTTCACCAAAATTCATCTAAAATCATGATCTATCCACTGTATAAATTTCATGCATTTTGGATTTTGATATTGGAGTTTTGGATATTTTCGATGTATTTGTTCTTATTCGATGTTTTCGTTCGTTTGATAGTGTTCGACGATACGAGTGTGATCAAGAGTGATATATATACTCACCAGCAGCTGGACCATCCATCCCAGGCAAGCAGATCTTCCTTTGATGCATGTCGAATTTCTATTACTTTCAAAAATATATCTATGTTGTTTTTAAGTATTCTATGCATTGCTTAATTTCAAATACTCGTATGTCAAATGGGTAGTGTAGTTATATCCACTTACTTCATTGGCCCTCCTTTGAATATTGATTACCCTTTTACCTTGAATGATTAAGGATATATAAATATTGGAATGTTTGCTAATTTGTAGCACATTGCTTAGCCATGCTAGTAGTTGTAGTTGAAAACGGATGATGGAGCTAGTCCATCGCCGATGGATTGAATTGAATCTTGATAAAATTTGAGGATTATTATGGATTGAATTCTGTTGAATTGAGGAACATATTCAGATCGTTGAACCTGGTTATTATGGACTGGTTGTGTAGTGGTTTTTGTGTGTTGGACTTAGACGGGTGATAAATATGATACTCCAAATTTCGTTTAGGGAGGATTTTACTCGGGAAAGAGATTTATTTAAAATTCAAAGCGTCGGAGAAGGTTTGGGACCTTTATATTATGATCTTTATAAAATCTGTGGGACCTTGTTAATGTAAGATTCAGTACTTCCATCCAATGGAGATGATATTTATCAAATCTGTGGAGTGAAAGTTATGCTATGTTCTTTACTGCTGTTCGACTGTCTGGACAGATGTCTGTAATACATTTTCAACTACTGATTAGCCGATTATCTTGGCGGAATTAGTGAACCATGTCAACTAGAGTTTCGTATCCTAGTTCGTTAAGACTCATTGAGCACTTGTTTCACGTCATTCCGAGTAACAGATCTTTAATTATAATTTTTCTCGTAGTGCTGCCCAGTAGAGCTGTAAGCTGGCAGAATAGTTTTATTGCCGGTTTGATCTCGTGGATTATGTTGGTTGGTTAGCGGGTTAGGGTAAGACACTTGTAGCTATATCAACCCTTGTTATCCTTATTCCGAATATATGTTTATGGTGGCGGAGAGGCAGTGAGTGGAGGAGCACGTTCGTTGCCTCCTAGCACGTCACAGCGCGGAAGGCAAGTACCTTGTATGATTCTATTGAATGTTGATGATTGAACGTGGATGTAATGCTAGACTTGCTAGTCATATTCATATGCTGAGTATCATTCTTCGTTTTTATGTGATAAAAGTTCATTTCATGTCATCCATTGCATTCATACCATGTTTTCATTGTGACCACGGGAATGGAAATCAAAAGATCCATCAATTCCAGTATGGGCATGTAAGTCTCACCACTCCAATGTGGGCAATCTTGGACACCCGTATGAAACGTCATTCATACGGTATTTGGGTCCCCGAACTTTGTTAAGTATGGACTTAAGTGAGCATCGACGGGTGTATCACTCGTTATACCAATATAACCATGTGTGCAGTCCATTCCTTTCATAAATTACATTCATTCCATCCATCCATATATACATTCGGAGTTATGTTCATATTCTTTAATGATGTTGTCTTGTTCATTTCGATGTATGTCCGATTATTCACTGTACTTGCTGAGTCTCGGACTCATTCTTGTTTGTTTGTTTATTTTAGGTGATTATTGATGATGATGCTGGGCGAAAGTAGACACATTTTATTCACTCTTTTCATCATACACCCGTTTCAATAATAAGATTTCATTATGTCTTCCATTCAGAGAATGTTGAACTGTCATAAATAAATTAGATGTGATTGATATCATTATCCATGTTATGGTTACTTAAGAATTGTCTATGATCTTTGATCACTCCATTGGTATAATTATTTGGTCATAGTTCTTATTCCTACCATAGTAATATGGAAGTTGGATCTCTTTAGATCTTTAATTGAGATATGGCTTAGATTATTCTGCTAGATGGTTAATTGTTAGTTTATTTAGGTGACATCTTGACTTCCGAATAACCAGGGTGTTACGATAGGGTGATGAAGGGAGTGGTCCCGGATTCATGTAGCCCCGTCTGGGTATTTGAGGACTGGTCTGTGATGTGATGAACTAAGTGTTATGTACAACCACACGCCGGGATAATGGCGAAGGCTTGGCTAACTAATTTGTTGTGTGTTAACTATCAAAACATAATTAGGTTGACAACTTTTATGGTTACTGTTTAATTGTTGTGTTGTCAATCTAGTGGGGGCATGCTAAGTGTCTTCTTACTTGCCCTTAAGGGTCTTTTGCGTATGCCCGTTAGCTGCGCAACGGAATTACTTACACAACAGGTACACCCATGGTGACGATAAGCGACTTTCGGTCGTGGTGTTGTTTCCTTGGGTGGTTTGATAGTTAGGACATGCATTGTAACGGCCTCGTTATGGTATATCAGTCACACTCCTAAGGAAGAGTGTATTGGTCGACATTACGAGATATTCATATCGTGTGGGGAAAGCTATACACCTCTGCAGAGTTTAAATAAATCTATTCGAATAGCCGTGTCCCCAGTTATGGACATCACTTGTGGGAAAGCAGGCACAGATAGCTTATGGGAACTTTGGTTTGGGTTATGGTTGAAAATGTTATGTCATTATGTTATTTTGTTCAGATCTGAAATGTTATCACGAACGAGATGTTCGCGTGTTGATTTTGTTAAAGAATGATTTGTGTCACGAATGGGAAGTTCATGTGTTGATTATTATTGAAGTATCTACTGTTGCTGATCATAAATTGGGATTACCTACTGATATATAAGTTTTCTAAATATTTCACAAATGGCAATTTGAATCTATATCATTTATCTCAAACGAAAAACTTGCTTTATACTGAAAATGAGCCATGTAAGCCTATCCTTTGACACTTTAATGCATTTATTATATGTTGTTTTTCGTAAGTCTTGTGAGTACGTTTTTGTACTCAGCTGCATTGCCTATGTTGCAGGTTAGAAGTCGTTCAAATTGGGTTAAGTACTTCAGATGCTACGACTTTAACTCCAGTTGGTTGCTTGTGGGTTATGGGCATGCCAACTCGGTTTTGCTCTTCCATTTCTATATTTACCTTCCGTTGCGATTTATTTGAGTTATGTTTAAGTTTGGTCGGTCGGCCCTCTTATGCAAACTTGTACCTTAAGGATCTAATTAATGGTATTGTAATAGCGATTCTATTATTTTGTACATTGTGTATGGATGAGAATGCAATGTTGTGTTAGGATATGTGCGTGTTAGCCACTGATCCTTGGGAGCTAACATGAGACACATATTCGGCCGAGGAAAACAAACCGGTGCCCGGGAAGAGACTTGGGCCGGGAGAGAGGAAGGGAAATGGGATGGAGGATATTCGGCCTGAAAGCAAAAAGGAGATTTAATTGATTTTTAAATTTTAGAAAATATAACAAATCAAAATAGCTTTTAGAAAATAGCAAAAAGAGTTAGAAAAATTCACTAAAATTTCCTAACTTAAAGTTGGCTTTCAATTTTGCACATAAATTATTTTTAATCTTTGAAAGACGGGAGGAACTTTTTTATACCAGAAGATTCAATAAATTACATAAGTTTTTCTTTTTAACTTTAAATTGAGAGTAAACCCAGAAACTCAATAAACTATATTTTTTTACTTTTAAAATATAGGAAATTGAGAAAATAAATAAAACTCTTTTGAAACTCAGGAAATTCAATAAAATAGACTTTGGGGTGTTACACTCCCCCACAGTGGGTTTCAATAAATAAAAAACTCCCAACGCTGATTTTTCGTTGTGTATCCGTAAGGTTTCACATTTTCTAGACCTTAGATCAAAATTGTACGAATTTTCAATCACCACCCCAACCCACCCACGTGCTACTACATCACCACCGTCTCATGCACCCTGCCACTAGATCCCCCGCTATCGCCCCCTCCTTCCTAATCCTTGGTGAGTCAACATCGCTGAATCTGCCACTACCCAAATCCCTAATTAATTTGACACGTAGGCCCATCGAATGAATTTTTAAAATAATATTATTTTAATTAATAATTATAAAATTAATTGGTCAAATAAATTTGCAAAAATGGCATCATGTCGTCATTTCGAACGCCGACAAGAGCTGTCACCAGATGAAATGGCGACAGGTGCCCTGTCGCCACTTCAAACAATGAACAGGGAACCTATAGCCATTTGAAATGGCAATAGGAATCTCGTCATTTAAAATGGGGACAGGTTCCCTTTTATGAGATTAAAGTAAATTTACAATTTTGGTGTATCTATAATTGGCTGCGCTACCGATAATTTTCAAAAAGATAAGGAAATATGAGGTAGACAAAAAATTATGAATTTTGATGTGACTAAATATATTTGGAATGTGTTTTAAGTAGTTAACGAGGATTAAAATCTCTATGTATTGGTTTAATACATAATTAAAAGACCGTTTGTCTTTGTGGTCGTAACCCCTAAGGCTAATGACCCCTGTGGTCGTAAAGATTCCAGATGTTACTTATAGGTACCCACGCCGGATGAGGTCCTGTAGCTGGTCCCAGACCAGATGACTGCTCGCTGAAGCCTTGAAGTGGTATCTAGAACTGACTCCAGGTATATTCTTACCGTGTGATGAATGGAACACATGTCATATTTGCTCCATACCACGAGATGGTTCATGGTCCTAAGACACTGACAACAACTACCATATGGTTGAGTGTCTCACAGACGCTAACCGACGACCAGTTATTGTTTCACTAACAGCAACTGTCCCTCCGACCAGACGTGTCCCTTCTAACAGGCGTCTCCAGGAGTAACTACAACCTCTTCGTTGGTTATTTAAAGACGGGGCACGGAGGGAAAAAGGCACCGAATTGAGGCACCGTAATCACCATTAGATTCATGTTTCAATTCTGATTCAATAGCATAGCAAGCATTAGTCTTGGTGTAATTAGGATTAGTTCACCGCCTTGTTAAAGGCACCCCTGTAAAGGATCAAGTTCATAGCAATAAAGGGCAACCCTATTCTCCCCTAAGAACTCTTTGTCATTTTTCTCTATTTTTTCGTAAGATCGGTGACTCCATGGGGAAGAAAGCGTTGGGTTCTTGAAGATCGCTTTGCTCAAGCATTCTTCATTCACTCCTTTCGCTTTGTCGTCGCTTATGCGAACATGGCAGGGACTTGGGATGAAGAAAACTTATTCGACTTGGCGGACTACTTTGACCTCGACATGGACGTGTGCATGCTTGCCATGGAAGAAAACAGTACGTCCTCATCATCCTCCTCAGCTGGCTCGCCACTCGCTGAGACCAGCGAGATTGACCGAAGATTCGCCACCGCCATCCGTGGCATTTCCTGATAAACCAGTCGTTCCGACCAATTCGGAACATATGAATGCCTCTACAAGCCCGATCAATCATATCGGCAAGAACGGCGATGGTAGCCCAGCATCAAAGAGTCAATGTACTCTCGATGTTATCATGGTCGATCGATATTCGTCAAAGGCTTCTACGTATTCTAAGAGCCAACCGACACTTGGTGATAGTATCAATAAAATTACCATTACCACTGGTCGAAGGCTAAGTGGGAATGATAAAGCTCAACATACGATCGGCAATCCGCTGGATCAAGCTAAATCCACCACAAAGCCTGACATAGGTGGTAATATCCGACCGTTCTCCGTCGTGGAGGCTCCTAACCGAAGCTCTGGAAGGCTCTCCCTTAGCTACGACAGGAGCTCGTCGAAAGAATGCTGTTGGAGGCATGAAATTAATGCAATCAGAGATATCAATCAGGTTCCCATGCCCAATCGTCCACGGTCTAACCCGCCATCACATCCTGATAACATGGCACAAACGCTCAAACACCACCCGCAATCAAACTGATGGACATCTATCAGCTAATTCGTATGTTCATACCTCACTGCGTGTGATAAGTCGGACAAGAAAAGACGAGAGGTCGGAAGGACATTTGACTCATCTAACGCCCAATGCTAGTCAGAATCCTCTAAGACCTTTGGTAACGCTACAAACCCTACAACGAGTTCGTGACTATCTGGATAACCTAGATCCTACTTTAGCAGATACTCCAGGATACGTGCAACTTGTAGGACAGGTGTCAGAGATCCTCCAACAAACCATGCAACGTACAGAATTATACCGGGGGCAAATGAGATCGCAAAGTCACACGATGACTTCATCCCAGCGCTCCTCCCTTAGCAGAGGACAACATGGTCGGACGGAGGACCAGACGGTACTAAGGCCCCCTCGTAGGTTTCGACCAGGGAATCACGAGGGAGGACGGCTCTTCTCAGCAGCCACTACTCCTCGTCAAGAGGAACGACCTCTTGGTGCTGGTGACCTTCATCACCATCTCAACCAAGCAGGTGGTAAGAGGCGTTATGCTAGTGTCCACAACCTGGTTGGAACACCGGGTACTAGATGTGCTAATATAAGGAACCAGTCTCCAACCAACTACAATCCGGCTCCTTTTCAAAGAAGGCGTCATGACTCCATAACAGGTTATCGAGCCTTCTCAGCAGGGCTCCAAGTTGTATGTTGGCCGGACAGGTTCTGACCGGCCAACATAGAGAAGTTCAATGGGACTCAGAACCCATTAGAATTTCTTCAGATCTATACAATGGCCAGCAAAACTGCTGGTGATAATGACAATGTAATGGCAAATTACGTGCCCACAGACTTGAAGGCCTGCACGGTCGTGGATGATGAACCAGTCGGTCGGATCTATCTATACTTGGGAGCAATTCTATGATCTGTTGATCGCTAACTTCCAGAGGACGTACGATCACCCAAGAAAACAAAACAATCTCCATCGGATCAGGCAAAAGACCAATGAAACTCTTCGACAATATATGAAGAGGTTTAGCCAGACTCGTAACTCTATCCCAGAGGTCGCAGAATCTTCGGTTATGAAGACTTTTAAAGAAGGGCTGAGGAATCGACGGTTTACGGATGATATCACCATGAATCCTCCGCGAACAACCGTCGAGCTTTTCGACATGGCGGACAAATATGCAGCCGCTAGCGAGGTGATAGAATGGTGCAAAACTATTGATCGAAAGGATAAAATACCTCAAAATGGCTTGGAAAAATAGGAGAAGAAAAGTAAGAAGTCTCTCAAGAGTAAGAAGAACCGCAAGCTCGACAATAAAGAAGTCCTTCAATCCTTGAAATTTTTTCCAAGCGAAAGAAAAACTTTTTCGGTAGGAATAAGGCAAAGGCTCTGACCGACGACTACAAAAAAAAAAAGAAGTGGTCTCCACTTCACCAGGCAGCAGGGCATGATCTGCGCACCTGCCAAGCCTGGCAAAAGAAACTGGAGGATTAAGTCCATTCCCCTCTATACATGAACTCGGATAACCAAGCTCCAAAGACAGAGATGGCGATGAAGAAATAGAGTACCAGGAGCCGCAAAACCACGTGGATATAATCTTCAGAGGATCCTCTTCGTACGACTAAAGGCGATATCTGGAGACTGTGGAGAGGGAATTGAACCTTATCGAGTCTTCGATCGACATCAAGCCATACAGGTGGTCGGAGACAACTATCTCCTTCAGCAAAAAAGGCTACTCCATCCCGTTGACTCGACCAGGTAGTTTCCCTATCGTAGTTGAACCTACAATTAACGATTGTAAAGTTAATCGAGTCTTGATGGATAAAGGTGGTTCTTTAAATATTATGTTTACGGGAGCATTGGAAGAAATGCAAATTCCCAGGTCGAAGGTAAAACCTGTGATGTATGCTTTTCATGGCATAGTTCCAAGCTTTACTGCAAAACCGATAGGACAACTGTTCCTACCAGTCACGTTAAGAAAACTTGACAATTTCTGAACCGAAAAGATCCCCTTTGATGTGGTGGATTTTGAAACCGCATACAATGGGATCCTTGGTCGTCCAGCATTGGCTAAATTCCTGATAGCTACGCATTACAGCTATCATAGTTTAAAGATGTCAGGACCAAAAGGAGTCATCACGGTCCGAGGAGATAGAAAAATGGCTTATGTGTGTTATCAGAAGTCATTAGAACTAGTCGACAAGTTTCCGAACTGAGAAACTAATCCGTCTTCCGTCAGGTCAAGCACTCAAGACCCGAGATAACCCCAAAGCTTTCCGACCAGACCAAGGATGTCGGACCCGGGAGTAACACCCCCAAATCCTATGTGTATTTCTGAACTAGTCTCATAATCAGTAACTAGTTCATAGAGTAAACAAATATGGTAACATCCATAATTCGCATAACTTTATTAATAAACAAAGTTGATTACAAGAAAGGCTTACAAGCCAACATTAAACAAAAAACAGCGGAAGACGAAGAAGATGTAGTGGAGTCCAGCTGATCTACCACAGGCAATCGACTAGGGTAGCGGCCTAGTCGTCGAGATCCACACCGGTGGTGAAGTCTTTCTCCTCTGAAATTTATTTGCATGAAGCAAGGGTGAGTACAACTTCTGTGCTCGCAAGTTACACCCAATAACATATTATAATGCATGTAAGGATATATCAAAGAAAGGTTTATTGGTTGAATTTGCATAAAGCAATGCTTCCTTTAAATATTTGTACTAAGTTCCAAAGCAGTTATTCTATAACTAAAATTTATTTTATAAATTCTCAAGTTTTATAGTAGGATAACCTCTATTTGAAACATAGTGATGCATACCCTCCTATCACATAGCTTCTTGCCCAACTTCCCATTTGGATAGAAATCCAAAACCATTCAATAAAGTCTTTTGAAAACAAAATCAAAGTCTAACTTTGAGTGGCTTTGCTCAGCATGTCCATGACCGCGGACATGGCTATTCGAATAGTTTTACACCATGCAGAGGATGTACAGGTTTACCCATAAGATATAATCAACTTTTAATGTTCGTCTGACACACTTCCGTGGGTGTGCGACTAAGTGATTATCACGAGCCTTTACAATGCATCATTCCAAAGTAGTCATGCCCGCTAAGATTTTATTTCCTTTGGATTAACCATCCGCTAGAAGCCCCCTCTTGCGCCGCTAAGGTTTCACTTCCATTGGGTTAACCACCCGCCGGAAACCCCCTCTTGCGCCAAGTGGGAATACTGCCTAACCAACACCCACACACCAAAATGGCACAACTAACAATGGAACGTTGTAAATTATTTAGCCTAACATGTCCCATTCCAGACTTGTGGCAGTACGGTGGAGCTTTGCAAGATGCGGCTCGAAGACCAGTCCTTAACTGACTTGGGCGACTTCCAACATAACTCCTGCGCCTCAACCCTACCCGTATTGAGCTTGTGCGTAAACCTGCACCCACCAACTATCCATTTCGCCCCAGTCCGAACCATCATTTAATTTTATTTTATTTTTTAAATCGTTTGTAAACCTCCATGACACACCAATGCCATGGATACAATTTAAACAATTATTTTCTTTTTTGCTGTAAATTCTCAAATTAAATATTTCGGTTCTGAGCATGGCTAAGCATAATTTTTCCTAAAATATTCTAGTTCATACTATTGCATAAAATAGATTTTTGTCTAAGATGTCAAGGTTTTTTTTATCCAATTACAAAGTGGGCTATACAATGGTAATGGGGATAACTAAAATTTCAAAGCAGGTATTTAAATTATATTGAATAGAAATAGCATGCAATAATAATTTAAAATAGAATTTAAACAATTTGAAATAATGGGACCAAATATGATCAAAGGTATAACTTGCCTTTCTTGGTTAATCGATGTTCTCAAACGGCGTCGAAATCTATACGCATACATAAGCCAAATTCAAAAAAATTTAAATAAAATTCAAAAAATATATAATAAATATTGGAAGGAATATATAAACTTTATATGAATTTAGGAATTTGAATCGACAGAATCGGAGATTGTGCGAAGGAGAACGAACATCCGAAATGTTGAATATCACATAAAAAGATGAAATTTTGAATTTCAGAATTAAGGAATTGTTTTCCTAAAGAGAAAGAGAGAGAAATACAGATGGCATAACGTGGCTGTTGACTTGGAGAGAGAAGGTGAGGTGGCGCTTGGGTGGCAGTCATGTAGATGATATAGTGACGTGGCGCTCAGGTGGCAATGATTTGACGCCACATTGCATGACATGGCGGTGGTGAATTATTATGAAATTCAAATTTTTGTTTGAATAGAAAGGTAGATAATATTTAAAAGAACATGTAGGTAAAAGCGCTTGCGTAAATACCCAACGGGTGAAGAGATCGGGCTCGATGAATTTATCGTCGGACTTGGGGAAGAATATGTGGCCGGCTGTGAAAAAAGTAAGTAAATCAAAATTCCACTTGAATAAAAATGTGAAGAATCTAAATAGGAACTCGCCAATAAAATTTAGTGCACGGTGGAGAAACGGATGAGGAGATCGGGCTAACTGGAGTTCTCACCGGAGTTGGAGAAGAAGACCGTCGGTACTTTTGTAGCCGAGATGAACCAATAGGTAAATCAAAATTCAGCTTGAATAGAAATATGGAGAATCCCGATAGAAACTCACCAGTAAAATTTGGTGCACAACAGGGCTACAGATAAGGAAATCTAGCTCGCCAGAGTTGCCACCGGAGTTGGAGAAGAAGAGCTAGCAAAAGGAGCTCCTAGAGGCTTTTGTCAAATCTGAGCGAGAGGATTGTGGGGAATGAGATGAAGAAGCTACGGTTCAATTTATATGAGCAAAAGAGTAACGGTTTGGTGGGAATTGCCCGCTAGAGTTATGACTGGATTTTTGGGCTGAATATTTGGGTGTGGTTACTGTAGTTGCCAGAATATTCCGATGAATCTTCCATTTGAAGATTCGAAAAGACATTAATTAATGCCGGAAAAATAGCAAATTAATTCCAAAAAATCCACAAAAAATCATAGAAACTAAACAAAATATTCGGAACTTAAATAAAATAATACTAGTAAAATATAATAATATTATTCTTATGCAGTAATTATTTTTGTATTGCTAAAATTATTTTTAAACTTGAAAAATAGTAATATAGGTCTAAACATTCTATCAATTTTCAGAGTAGTTCAATAGGGTATTTTTATCTTAAATAAAATATTTTAAACAAAAAATTAGCTTTTACATGCGAATAACAATTCATTTTTAATTGCTTGATATTACAAAAAAAAAACTTTAGAAAAATACAAAATAGAGTCCAAAAATTCTAGAACAATTTTAGGAAATTCTATTAATTATTTTGAATTTAATAAAAATAATTACAACTTAAATTTGACTTTTTTTGTGTACATAATTATTTTTATTTTCTAAAAAATAGGAAAAATATTTTTAAATACCAGAAAATTACAGAAATTAATTAAAATTTTATTTTTCACCTTAAATCCAATAAAATCCCAGAAAACTACATAAATTTTCTTTTGACTTTAAAATCAAGAAATTAAATCATTTATTTTTTTAACAAAGAAAACTCTTTTTAATTACAGAAAACCAAGAAAAAAATCTTTGACTGCCAGAAAATCCATTAAAATAATAACTTTATTAATTTTATTTTTGGTAACAGAATTTCGAGATGTTACAAAGGTGGTATTACTCGACAAAGACGCTTCTCCGGAAAGCGCCAAAATGTCATCTCGATGAGAAAATACTAATGCATCTTCCCAAAAAGTACTGGTCGGATGAGGACTCAACCCTAAATAGGAATAGTTACTCGTCTCCTTTCTCTAAGCAAACCTGGACGTATTCGCCTGGCAGGCGTCCGACATGCCCGGAGTCCATCGGAGGTGATCGAACATAGGCTAGCTCTCCAGCTTGACAAAAAACCGGTCAAGGAAAAGTTATGGCGTTCGCACCTGATCGAAAGGAGGCAATCCGTTCTGAGATTGACAAGCTCCTAAGGCTGGATTTATTCATAAGGTTGGCCACCCAGGCTGGCTCGCCAACCCTGTAATAGTTGACCAGTGTCAACACCACGACCCCCACCCCCACTCCCCTAACTCTGTAGTGTAGTCAGGGCTGGTGAACCCAAACTTGAACACGGTGACCACAAACCCTAACCACCGCTGCCAATGGCTACCGAGGAGGATGAAAGCCCTCCCGATGCATGAATCGCTATGCAAGACCCAACATAACAAAGGTGACTTATTTTTAATAAATTATCAGATGGCTAATCAATAGCAAATCCAGAAATAAAAAAGATTTGCGTGCAGTGCACAATAAAGATTTCCTGATCGAACTCTGAAGCTAACTGTAACTCCTCCCGAGTAAAGGAGACCACAGAGGCCACACCTAGTTGAATGACTTCAATCAAATCAGAAACGCAGGGTCAAGTATCTGTATTCAGAGTGTAAAAAAGAAGAATATGTATTGTCTCATTATTCATATCTTTTGGATGTGCGTATAATGGCCAGCTTGTATCCCTGTGATATCTCTCGAAAGAATAAACAATACGATACTAAACTACACTAACGGTTCGGTTGGAACTTTGGGCCCAAGGTAAAATGTCCACACCATATATTTTCCTTTGACACCTAATAGGGTAGAAACTAGAAAGATATCACTTACAGATGGGCTTATGTTACTTACACAAGTACGGGACCGTACTAGTTCCTAGTGGTGGGAACACAGGCGTATTGTATTGCCTAAGATGAGTTTCTCTATTGGTGGAAAACGCCCTTGTAACAGAACGTTCCGCACAACTGATTCATTTAGAAATGTCCGTTTGAATCGGAGGATTGGCAAGATAAATTTTTAGTGGATTTGTACTTGTTCGAGCAAAATTCATGTAGATAGCAACAAGAGTGGCCCCTGAAACTGGGCCGAAGGCCATCCTTTTGGCAGGAGGGCCGAGCCCAACTGAGGTAGTGGGTTTTGTTTTGTTAAAAACCATTACTAATTGGCCATACTTCGCACGGCGCATCAAGCCCTGTTAGTTAGGATGTGTTTGGATATCCGCATGGACGGGTCATTCAAGCTAAACCTAATCAGTCTAAGTAGATACAATGGTGGGTTGTTTGATTGCCTATTTCTGTTGGATCAGGTTAGGCTGAGATGTTGTGTAGGACCGGAAAGGCGACTAGGGGGGGTGAATAGGCGCTTTCAAAACTTTCTCGCCTAAATCAAAAACCAACACGAACTTTACTCCTTTAGCTATGAAAGCTAAGAAGATCAGTAAGCACACAACGGAAGCCTTGTGTTGGATTTGATAAACCCCTCAACCACACGACACAACCGGAGAAAAGCACTCACTTTGCTCCTTTATGGGGATGGCGGTCGGCCGGCTACCACGGGCGGTCGGACCGACGGTCAACAATGATCGACCGACAACTAACTAGCGGTCGGACCGGTGGGCGGCGATTCGACCCGGCAAGCCGGTGGTGCGAATACAGGCGGTCGGACCGCGTTGAAAATCCGTCGGACCGGTAGAGTCGAAGCGAAAAACTCCACCCAAAACCAAAGCGAAATTTGATCCAACTTTTGTTTCAACCAATAAAACTTGACCAAATTTCGAGCACACCTCCTAATGATATTAGAGACCTATTTCTAGCGACGATCCGTCAGATCCACTTCGCAGAATCAATCTCTCGAGATTTTACCAGAGAAGTGCACAAACCCTAGAAATATGAAAATCTTGATTCAAGACTTGCTTGTGGGGGGTTGATGATCTAGATGACTCTAGGAGTAATCCCACACATCAAAGCAAGATAAAGTAGGTCAAGAGACCAAGCATGAACCTTTGAATCAAAGAAGCACCAAAATCATCCAAAAGGAGAAGAACACAAAAGGAGCAAGCGATCTTTCAATTGAGCATCACAGATTGTTCGATTACACAAGATGCTTACGAAGCCTCTCCAACAAGGAGGGCAAGAGCTCAACAAGGAGCACACTCCAACCCTAGTTCTCCTCTCCTCTCCTCCAAACCCTAGAAAAGAAAGAAGAGGCTAAAATGAATGCTTGGCTTAGTTTTCCATCTCCCCCTTTCCTATTTATACTAGAGAGCTAGGGTTTCCTTTTTGGGGTCACTTACACATGGGACCCACACACAAATAACTCTTGAAGCAATCGCTTTGCTTCACCACGTGTAGGTTGATCGGCGGTTCTCATCGCGTCACCAAGCCTCTCTTGTCAGAATCCCATCGGAACCTCCGGAGACTTCGCATCGATATCCGCACCGCTGATCCAACGGTATGCAAGAACCACTGTTCGATCCATCTTGTCCATCACGCACCATGCTTGTGTCACACGACCTCACCCGGTATCCACGATCGTTACGGACCTCGGCTCTCCAAGCGTAGTCGATCCACTAACCGTTGGCGTCGTTGACTGCAAGCCACCTGCACAATAGACAAACAAACCGTTTAGGGAACAAGTTCTTCACAACTTGACCCACGTCGGTTCCGCAATGCAATATACAACAATAAAGCATTGAAGTTCATATGATAACACAATCAAAACCAACTCAATGCAACACTTGGCTAACCTTCAAGCCATTGCCGGTCAGCCAGTCCCACGGGCGGTCAGACCAATTTCATCTTGGTCGGACCGCTCCCTAGCAGCGATCGGACCGGTCCAAAAGACAGCCAAATTTTCAACTCAAAATTCGAAACCTTCGGAATTTTCAAGCGAATAGAACTTTTGTTGGGAGCTCCAAAATTATGGGACCACATCCGGAGACTCCCTCACTTGCCTACACAACCTATTTTTGGCTCGGCTCAAAAACCCAATTTCATTTAGCGGTCGGACCGGCCACCATGGCGGTCGGGACGCTCTCCCAATGATCGACCACCGACACCTGATCGGACCGCACTGTGGTCAGCGATTTTGAAACAAACCAAAGCGAGATTTTGCAAACCAACAACGCCATTGCCAATTGACTCATCATCACGAGATCGTGCACATATCCTCACGATATCCACAATCTCCCCTTGATGAACACATTGGCAATTTTCAAAAAATGTGGTTTTCAAATTGAAAAGTAAAAAATCGTCGTTTTCGCACAAAGGCTAATTTGGTCCATAAGCAAGAAAAAGCTTAGGAACCAAAGTGGCCGAGAATAGAATAGGCAAGTGAGATAAGGCAATGAAAGCACCAAAGGATTCAATTTCAGTAAAGTAGCCAAAAATCTCACTTAGGTCCAAATGAAAGGCAATTTTTCTATTTGACCTTTGATCATTGTGAGTATATTTCAATTGCAAATGAAATCAGGAAAAGGCAATAGAACCACAAGACTTAACTCACTATGATCACAAATTTTCAAAAGGTTCAAAATTTTTATTTTATGAAGTTCTTTTATATTAAACCTTGAGTATGAAACCAAAAGCTCCAAGATCATTTTCTTCACAATCTTTCTCCCCCTTTGACAATGAATTCATCAAGATGCATGAAAAGGAAAGAGCATGAAGGAATGACTTTATTTTTGAACTTTAGTAAAAAGGAGCCATGACCATTATACATGGAGACAATACAAGTATTATACCAAGCCATATAAAGAGTAGACGCTATATTCAATCATGGCAAAACATGTACTGCAAAGCTAAAACCAAGATATCAGCAATCTGAGATTAACAGAATTAAAATCATGAAAGGTTGCTCAATATCATAGATTCACTCCAAGCAACCAAAAATGAGTCAAGCCATGTCTATAAGTAAAAAGAGACTCAAACAATAATTGAGGCATTTTGAGCATTAAGAGAATTCTTTTGAAGCAAAGCTCAAGCACTTAGCCCTTTTTGGGCAATTCCTTTTCTTTTTTTTTTTTGTGCTAGATCTCAAGCCTTGCGCGACCATCTCAAGCGATAAGCTTAAAAGAATGATCTAGGTCATCCAAAACTCCCCGAGTTCATGCCTAGTGCAATGGCAAGTCTGTCTCATGAGAAAGGATTGGTGAGATCGGTTTTTCATACGTAAAAAATCTCATTTTCATTTGCTTGACTTAATAAGATAAAAAGCTCATTTTCAACTCGAGAATAAGTTCAAGACTCAATTCAACTTTGTAAGACATGGCGAGAATCATAAGAGGATCACTAGAGCAAAACTAGTCACAAGATCCAACAAGACATGATTTGATTTAAATTGCTCACAGATATAAAGCTAGCAAGGCAAAAGCTAAGCCAAACACGAAGAGCCATAAAAGGAGTCTAGCGGACTATCACTTGATATGACAAGGTATAGAAGATGAAGTCAAGTCATACAAGGATAATAATCAAAGCTCCACTAATTTTATTATACAATGCAAGACAAATGAATTGAAACATGCATTATGATACAATGAATGCAAAAGAGCAACTTCCCCTCAAAACAGCCCAATAGGACTAATAACCCTAACTCTCCCATAAGCGAGAAAAGCGAAGAGTCAAGAGCCTTAGTGAAAATATCGCAAGTGTTGCTCGGACTCTACAAAGTGAAGCACAACATCACCTTTCTCAACATGGTCTCTCGGAAAATGAAATCGAATGTCAATGTGTTTAGTCTGGAATGTTGCCTTGGGTTTTGGCAATATTAATTGCAGAATCGTTATCCTGAGAAAGAGGAACACTTCCCAAAGATAACCCATAGTCCGCGGCGTGGATAAAATCCAGAGAACACGAGAGCAACCAGCGGCTGACTACATACTCGGCCTCGGTATGGCAATGTAAGACCGTATTTCTAGAAGACCAAGAAACAAGAGATGTGCCCAAGAAATGACAAGTGCGAAGTACTCTTCCTATCAACTCTACACCGTGAAATCGGCATCGAAAATGCTCGAATTGAAAGAGCGAAGAAGAAGAATACGAGTCCAAAGTCAAGCGTATCTTGAAGATACCGAAGATGCGCGCGTCTTGCTTGACGATGAGAAGCACGAGGAAGCACTGAAATCGAGCGCCTGGACATACGGCGGGTGTATGTCCGGCCTCGTATTTGTAAGATAGAGGAGGAGCACTGAAGGACCGAAATAGCAACAGAGGGGGTGAATGGTGCCTAAAATTAATACTCCCTTTCTTGTATTTAAAACCGACCTACAAAGATCTCGAAGATCTAAAGAAAGTAAATGAAGCAAGATCAAATAACAAAACCTAGTTTCAGTTTTCTTCCGAAATCGGAAGTTAAGGAAGTACAACTGCGGTAGTTCCGCTTGCGGTAGTTCCATGATGTATAGCTCGAAGTTCCGCTTATGTACTTCATTGCCTAAAATCGGAAGTTCGATTATCTGAGCTAAACGAGCGTTCGGGTTTTTGCTCAAAAATCCAAACTACTTAATCTTGAATGCTCTTCTCAGGTCAAGTTTTACAGGACATCATCCTAAACACCATCTTGACCTTATGGAGAAGAATCGCAACCAAAGATTCAATAATCGAACCAAAAGCGGATTTCTTGAAGAAGGGCAAGAAAGACCAAAACCAATGATAAGCGAGATTCTCGATTCTTAGAGCATGAAACTTTGAGGAAGTAATAGCAATACCAAAGCGATTCTAGATATGAAGTTTCATGCTATTTCATAAGACGAAACAAAAGATATACCAAAACCCTAGATATTCAACATGAGCAGAGAGAGAGAGAGTTGCAAAATCAAGTAATCGAAACCTCAGATTTCATTGAATTGAAACATGGATTCTGAGGTAACACAAGAGGAATGATTACAATAGGTTTCAGTTCATCAACTCCACAACTCAAAAAGCAAAACACACCCTTTTGGTGGAGCTAACCTAATTTTCTCACTCTTAAGGTCTAACCCTAACTCCGAGATTCTCCCTATTTATAGCCTTGGCTAATGGGCCTACAACCCATTAAGCCGCTACACCGACGGAACCGCCTCCACTTTTGCCGCTTTGCGAAAAGACCCTTCGCCCCTTGCGCACCTTCGGAAGCCTCCGTACACCTTGTTGTGCACGACTGCAACCGCTTCAAGATTCACGCCGTCTTGACACATCCCGACCGTTCGACCTCAACGCCTCCTGCGCCTAGTCCGGTCCACGTGTCTCGCCACGACTCCATCTTGATGCCTGCGATCAACACAGACAAAAACACATCACATAGCATTGCACAATATCATAGCATCAATATTTGTATAAGACTCAAACTCATACAAAATCAAAATCACAATTCAACCTTCTACGCACGATTCGGACACAATCGGAAGTTCGCACTTACCACGGCGGAAGTTCCGATTTCGAATTATCCGCACTTGTCGAATTATCGGAAGTTCGTGCTTACCGCTGCGGAACTTCCGATCTTCTAACATCCATGACGCCCAAAAATTCTATTCCGATTTTCGTCTCAGAGGAATCTCAATACCGATATTATCGGACACTCCGCTACCCCATATGCGGAAGTTCGATTCTCTTCACGAAACCATAACCTGTAAATCGGAAGTTCCTTTTTCCAACACGGAAGTTAGATTAATCGGAACTTCCGCTCCATACAGTGGTAGTTCGATTTCCTGACTTCGACCGTAAAGCAGTCCAAACCGAAAACCTCAACTCTCAATCTAATCAACACACTTGTCAAATACTCATCACTCAGTGGAGGACCTCTCACATGGTCTCTCAATCTCCCCTTGATGAGTATATTGACAATGCAAAAAAAGCATAAGATGAGTTTGAGATTACAGTCAACCAAGGTCTAGACAAGAGTAATAAAGCACAAGACCAAGTTGACACAAAGAAAAAGACTTGAGATGAGATGAAAGAGCAATTTTGAGCAATTTTCGCACAAAACTCAAGGCTTTTCTTGAAGGCTTTTCTCACAATCATTCTCCCCTTTGGCAATAAAATCATCAATATGTAGAAAAGGGAGGAAAAGACTATATGATGTTCATTTTAAGCATTAGGAGCCATGTAGATTATCCAAAATGACTATTAGAGTATTACACCAAGCCATAACACGGAAGAATGCTATCAAGATCATGACAATCGATGTATAGAAGAGCTAAGGCAGAAAGTCCATAATCGATTAATGATCCAGTTCTTTAGCATGTCAAATAAGTCAAGATTGAAATCTAGCTAAAGATATCCAAGGATGATGCAAGCCATGTCAAATAATCTAAGTTGAACCAAGAAGACTCGTACTGAACAGTTTAGAGAGCTACCAGTTGAAGAAGGACTCATTTTATCGAACTTGGTCTCTTTGATGATAAGCAATTTTAGCACATTTTCTTTTTAGAAGACTTTCTATTTTAAGGCTCTTTAAGGTTTTATCTCGATAAAGCAAGCTCTGGACTAGGTGCCATCCACAAGCGCCTCTGAGCTTCAACCATTTTTTTAAGCCATGTGCTAGATCCCAAGCCTTATCGACCACTCCAAGCAACAGACTTAAGGAGGTGATCTTAGGTCATCAAGGCTTCCCCTGAGTTCATGCCTAGTGCAATGGCAAGCCGTCTCATGAGAAAGATTTGGTGAGATCAGTTTTTTCGCACAAAAGAGATCATTTTTCTTTTGAAGTTTTTAGACCAGTGATTAGAGATAAGTCATGTTTCTTAACAAGCGACATAGCTTACTCAAAAGTTCAAAAGAGATTGAGGACTCAACTCACCTACTTGACATGGCGAAAATCATAAAGGATAGTTTTAACCAGACTAGTCTCAAGAGCTATCATGACAAGATTTTAATTCAAGTTTAGCATTTTTAAATACCTTAGCATGTCAAAGACTAAACTACACATAAAAAGTCATGATAGATCTAGCAGTTTAGCATAAATCATGGCAAGATGTAAAATAGTGAAAGCAGATCATAAGGGATAATAAACAAGGCTCCATTTGATTATTATACAATGCTTGATGAAATACACAAAAATCCAGATTCCCTTCAGAATGAGATGCATCTTTTAATTCAGGTTGATGTATGACATAATTAAGAATATGGAATAACCAAGAATAACTCCCCCTGAACCAAAGGAACAAAAACGAGAATCTGATAAGTAAAAGCAGTAAAAGCGGTCCTTTAGAGCATAGAAAAGATATAGAAAACTATCGCTCAGACGAGGTTCTTATCTACCCCATATGATTCTAGGACTATCGGTGATCTATACATACACTAAGGAGCAAACAACATCCTGTCTACCCAAGGGTGGCCCGACCCTGCTAGAACCTATAAGAAGTGAGTAAGCTCTACTTAGAGAAGGAAGAGGCGACTAATAAGCGACATCCTAGAAGCACAAGACAAGAAGTAGCAGATCAAAGCAATTTGGCAAGTGAACCACTCTAACCTATCTTTGGAAGGACTTGACCCAAAAATGAAACGAGAAAGAAGTAATAGTATAATATGATATAATATAATATAATATAATACAGAGAGTAGCACAAAGCTCCCCTCACAAGATCCGTAAGGACAAACCACTAAGCTCTCCCGCAGTGGCAAAGAGATCCGGAGGCTTAGTGAAGATATCGCCAACCGGTGCTCACTCTCCTGGCTGGAGCACAATGTCACCCTTCTCTACATGATCTCGAAGAAAGTGATATCGATATCTATATGCTTGGTCGAGAATGTTGCCTTTGGGTTCTTGGCAATGCAAATCATGAGCGTGTTATCACGAGAAGAGTGGAACGCGATCGATAGATAGCCCGAAATCTGCGGTCGAGACCATCAAAGCACTTGACTACAAACAATCGGCTGCGACAGCGTACTCGGCCTCTGCGGTGGATGCGCAACACCGGATTGCTTCCTCGGCGACCGGAGGCGAGAGAAGTGCCAATGAATTGGCAAGTGCGGAAGTGCTCTTCCTATCTATCCTCTGACCCGTGAAATCGCATCGGAGAAGGCTCTAAGAGATAGACAAGAAGAGGAAGAGTACCGGATACCATAGTCAATAGTAGCTCGAAGGTGCCGAAGATGCGCTTCACCGCTTTGACGGTGAGATCTGCGAGGAGAAGCACAAGCCGAGCACAAAGACACCTGAGAGAAGTGTATGTCCGGTCTCGAGGTCGTGAGGTACAAGAGAGAGCCAATCATGCTCCTAAAATCCTTTTGGTCAGCAGTTCGCCGTCTTCATACGGATCGAGAGCATTTGTAGATGCCATTGGGGTTGATCTTGGCTTTCCATCATTCATGTCGAAGCGCGGGAGGTCTCGAGTGTATTTGCCTTGATGAAGAAAGGTACCCTCTCGAGTCTGTTTGATTTGGAAGCCAAGGAAGAAACTCAACTCGCCCATCATGCTCATTTCAAACTCAGAGCTCATGACATCGGAAAAGCGGGAAGCGAGCATGCGAGGAGCCGCCAAAGATAATGTCATCCACGTAGATCCGACGAGCGGAAGATCGGTGCCTCGGCGGCGGATGAACAAGGTTTTGTCAATTTTACCCATCTCAAAACCATGGCTCGTGAGATAGGACTTAAGCCTTTCATACCAAGCTCGGGAGCCTGCTTGAGTCCATACAAAGCTTTGGAAAGCACTGTAGACATGGTTAGGGTATTTGGGGTTCTCGAAACCGGGAGGTCAGTCGACATAGACTTCTTCCTCAATAAGGCCATTGAGGAAGGCACTCTTGACATCCATCTGGTAAAGCTTGAAACCCTTAGAAGCCGCAAAGGCAAGCGAGATTCTAATGGCTTCAAGTCTAGCTACAGGGGCAAAGGTCTCTTCGAAATCTAGACCCTCAACTTGAGAGTACCCCTGAGCTACCAGTCTAGCCTTGTTTCGAATGACTAACCCATCTTCACTTTGCTTGTTCTTGAACACCCATTTGGTCCCAATGATATTGTGACCTTGAGGGGGCTCAACAAGGGACCAGACCTTGTTCCTTTCAAAGTTTTCCAATTCCTCGTGCATGGCGTTAGTCCATGACTCATCAGAAAGAGCATGACAAGCGTCTTTGGGCTCAAAGCGAGGCAACAAAGGCGAGAATGGAGCGAGAATAGAGACATGCCAGTTTTTGAACGAGTGACTCGCTCAAAGAGATCTCCAATTATCTGCTCTGAAGGATGGTCCTTTTGAATGTGTCTTGGAGGTCCAGGGTGAGATGAAGAAGTGGCCTCTACCTCATTAGCAGACGAGATAGGGACAGAGCCACTAGCTTCAGAAGAAGCAGAAGGTAAGGGCTGATCTCCTCGAGGTGCGGTGGAAGAGGGCACCTCAAGAGGAAGAGAAGGAACTGGATCGGGTAAACAACCCTCATCTCCATCCTCCTCATCGTCCACAAAGATGGACTCAGACTGCTCTAAGGAACCTGAGATATCAGGCCTAGTCCTTGGACTGGCCTCATCGAAGGTCACCTCACAGGTTTCTAACAATTTACTAGATTCGCAGTTCCAGACTCTATAGGCACGAGAAGAAGTCGAGTAACCCAGAAAGATCCCATCACAAGATCGTGACTCGAACTTATCTAGGTTCCCAGACTTCAGAATAAAACACTTGCAACCAAACACACGAAAATGCGAGGCCGGGTTTTCGCCCATATCTCAACTCATAAGAAGTGCGATGCAAGAGTGCAGAAGAAAAACTACATTAGAAACATGACAAGCGGTAGCAATTCCCTCACCCAAAACTTCCTAGGTGTAGAGTACTCATCAAGCATCGTCACGGCCATCTCGACCAAGGTGCGGTTCTTCCTCTCCACACGCCATTTTTTGAGGGCGTATGGAGCGAGGCGGTGCTCTACACTGTCTCACCACAAAAACTCTCAAAGTAGGAATTCTTGAACTCGGTGCCATTATCGGTCGCGAATTGCTCGTAATGCACAGGAGCTCAACGAAAGCCTACTAAAAGACCACGAAAAGAGTAAGCGTCTCATCCTTCGAGGCTAAGAAGAACACCCAAGAATACCTCGAGAAGTCATCGACCACGACAAGTGCGTACCACTTCCCTCCTCTCGATTGCACTCTATTTGGTCCCTCTCGTGTCCATATGGGCGATTGACACAGTGCATCTGTCATAGTCCTTTATGCGGAGGATGTGAAGCGGCAACCATTTTGCCGTGTCGGCAAGGAGCACAAACAAGATCCTTGACCATTTTGAGTTTGGCAAACCACGAATGAGATCGTGGCCACTAACTCGGGTCGATGATCAAATCCTATATGACCAAGTCTCCTATGCGAGAAAGACAAATCACGGGATTGAAGCAATTAAACATCGGAGAGGATCACGGAAGATCGGAAAAATCAGCACGAAAAATCCTCCCATAACGAGAAATCCATAAACTAGACTACAGAAGAATCAAGAATTTTGCAATTGTTTTTCTTAAAGCTCACCTCGAAACCGTCATCGGTGGTGAGAGGCGAAAGCGATTATCTGCAGCTTACTTACTAAGGCAACATCTTTTAAAATAAAAGAATCATTAATGCTCACGGTACCTTTAGCGATGGCGCCCAAATGAAGCATCTCGAAGGTGATCGTCTCATCACAGAGCGCGGGCTAGAGAAGAAAACCAACGAGACTCACGGTCATATGGCGTGAACAACCCGAGTCTACAATCGGACCTTTTCCCTCCCGGCCGGCGACCCTCGTCGAGTCGAATCTGACTCATTTGTCGCTCGGTTCGCCCGAGGCCATGAAGCACATCTTGGGAGAAGTTGCCGTCGTCCTTGGGATCATGATCGTCCTTCCCATCATCGTCCTCCACCCCTCCACCTCGTTGGTGTCCAGCTCGTCGAGGCGGTGAGGACAGCGATGGAACGACTTCTTAGCCTTCCCAAAGTTGCGGAACTTCTTCTTGCCTTGGTCAGTCTTGAGGGCTTCGTGTTGCGGTTCTTGTCGATGTAGTCGTTCTTGCTTGGACCGCCATAGTCACTTTTGCCCTTCCCAAGCTTGGGGACGGTTTGCTCGGATGTGGTTGGGGCCACCACACTCGAAACAAATCACAGGACCTCCTCTCTTACCATCCCTCCTCCTCTTGTAAGCATGGGAAAACTTAGAGCTAGGAGGGCTAGTTATTCATCCTCAATTTGCTCTAAGCGATCATCGGTTATGTCACAGAGAGCGACTAGGGAGAACCCACGTATTGACTCGAAGAAGATCCGAAGTGGGATCGGTGACTAAAGCCATCGATTGTGACTTCGACCTTGAGAGACAATGTCAATCTCGTGAGTCTTGAGACGCGAGTAAAGCGCATCAAGAGTCGTGGTCGAGAGGTCCGTGCTATCTTTGATGGTAGTCACTTTCATCTCCCAAACACGAAGATCAAGTCGAAAGCATCATCGTCGGCGTTATCCGAAGTCGGGGTATGTAAGACCGACCGCTCGGAGGTTGCTCAAGATTTTGTGAAACGCAAAAGCACTCGTCTAAAGATTCACCCGACAAGCATTTCAAATTCTTGTACTCACGCTTGAAGCTGGTCTTGTCGAACCGTCTTAATCGAGTGGTGCCCTCATGGTATGCATCGAGGTCACCCGGATGTAAATGGTAAATCAAATGAGAAATACGATCAAACTCATACCTTAAACCACGAATGATTATGTTCCTTGCCTTAGCATTTGCCTCAACATCGGCCATGTTTCGGCATTGATGTTCTCATCGGCGAGAACAACAAATCTAACCTTCACCTTTCTCCGGATGGCATACCCACGAGCACGGATGTAAGTTTCCATTCGGCTCTTCGAGAAGGGTAATCGGACCATCAAAAGCGGAGGCTTGGTGGAATACTTGTCCGTTGCCATGGCTCAACCGACGGTTAAGATCTATCACGAAGAGCTAAGCAGGCTCGATACCAATTGAAGGACCGAAATGGCAGCAGAGGGGGTGAATGGTGCCTAAAATTAATACTCCCTTTATTGTATTTAAAACCGACCTACAAAGATCTCGAAGATCTAAAGAAAGTAAATGAAGCAAGATCAAATAACAAAACCTAGTTTCAGTCGTTCTTACGGAAATCGGAAGTTAGGGAAGTACAACTGCGGTAGTTCCGCTATGTAGTTCCATGATGTATAGCTCGAAGTTCGCTTCTATGTACTTCATTGCCTAAAATCGGAAGTTCCGATTATCACGAGCTAAACGAGCGTTGGGTTTTGCTCAAAAATCAAACTACTTAATCTTGAATGCTCTTCTCGAGGTCAAGTTTTACAGGACATCATCCTAAACACCATCTTGACCTTATGGAGAAGAATCGCAACCAAAGATTCAATAATCGAACCAAAAGCGGTTTCTTGAAGAAGGGGCAAGAAAGACCAAAACCAATGATAAGCGAGATTCTCGATTCTTAGAGCATGAAACTTTGAGGAAGTAATAGCAATACCAAAGCGATTCTAGATATGAAGTTTCATGCTATTTCATAAGACGAAACAAAAGATATACCAAAACCCTAGATATTCAACATGAGAGAGAGAGAGAGAGTTGCAAAATCAAGTAATTGAAACCTCAGTTTCATTGAATTGAAACATGGATTCTGAGAGGTAACACAAAGAGGAATGATTACAATAGGTTTGAGTTCATCAACTCCACAACTCAAAAGCAAAACACACCCTTTTGGTGGAGCTAACCCTAATTTTCTCTCTTAAGGTCTAACCTAACTCGAGGATTCTCCCTATTTATAGCCTTGGCTAATGGGCCTACAACCCATTAAGCCCGCTACACCCGAGCGGAACCGCCTCCACTTTTGCCGCTGCGAAAAGACCCTTCGCCCCTTGCGCACCTTACGGAAGCCTCCGTACACCTTGTTGTGCACGACTACTTAACCGCTTCAAGATTCACGCCGTCTTGACACATCCCGGCCGTTCGACCTCAACGCCTCCTGCGCCTAGTCCGGTCCACGTGTCTCGCCACGACTCCATCTTGATGCCCCGCATCAACACGACAAAAACACATCACATAGCATTGCACAATATCATAGCATCAATATTTGTATAAGACTCAAACTCATACAAAATCAAAATCACAATTCAACCTTCTACACGATTACGGACACAATCGGAAGTTCCGCACTTACCCGGCGGAAGTTCGATTTCGATTTATCCGCACTTGTCGAATTATCGGAAGTTCCGTGCTTACCGCTGCGGAACTTCCGATCTTCAGGAACATCATGCGCCCAAAAATTCTATTCCGATTTTCGTCTCGGAGGAATCTCAATACGATATTATCGGACACTCCGCTACCCCATGTGCGGAAGTTCCGATTCTCTTCAATGAAACCATAACCCGGTAAATCGGAAGTTCCTTTTCCAACACGGAAGTTAGATTAATCGAACTTCCGCTCCATACAATGGTAGTTCCGATTCCTGACTTCGACCGAAGCAGTCCAAGCGAAAACCTCAACTCTCAATCTAATCAACACACTTGTCAAATACTCATCACTCGAGTGGAGGACCTCTCACATGGTCTCTGAGCCAATCATCTTGCGGTACTCTTACGGTCCACGGACTCTCCATCCTCATCGGGGTCCGGCCACGGTGGTTGTAGCAATGGGAGTAGACATTGGCCTCTTGCTTCCCATATTGAAGCGCGAAGAAGGTCCTTTGTATACTTACTACGGTGAGCGAAGGTGCCTTCTTTCGGTTGCTTGATTTGTAGGCCAAGGAAGAATGTCGGCTCTCCCATCATGCTCATCTCAAACTCACCGCTCATTGAATCGAAAATCTAGACACCAAAGCATGAGAGGAACCACCGAAAATAATATCCTCCACATAAATCTGAACCGAAGAAGAAATCAACGCCATGCACGAGAGTGAACAAGGTTTTATCAACCATTCCCATTTTGAAATCATTTTCAAGCAAGAAACTCTTAAGCTGTCATACCAAGCTCTGGGAGCTTGTTTCAATCCATCTGAGGGCTTTAGAGTTTAAAAACATGATTTGAGAATTTTGATTTTCAAAACCGGAGGTTGCTTGACAAAGACCTCTTCTTCTATGAAGCCATTCAAGAAAGCACTTTTAACATCCATTTGAAAAAGCTTGAAACCCTTGGATGTTGCAAATGCTAAAAGAATGCGAATGGCCTCCAATCTAGCTCTTGGAGCAAAGGTCTCCTCAAAGTCTAAGCCCTCTACACAGGAATAACCTTGAGCTACAAGTCTAGCCTTATTGCGAACAACCAATCCATCCTCACTTTGCTTATTTTAAAAACCCATTTTATTCCAATAACATGAGAATCGAAGGTCGCTCAACTAAAAACCGGACTTTGTTTCTTTCGAAATTTTCAAGCTCTTCATGCATGGCATTGACCCAAGAGGCATCGGATAAAGCATGGGTGATATCTCGGGGTTCAAAAGAAGCGACAAAAGCGAGAATGTGCATGAGAATCGGAGAAATAAACACGGGCGAGTGACTCGCTCTTGAAGATCCCCAATCATCGCTCGGTGGATGTTGTCGTTTGTATGCAGTGGTGCTCTGGTGCGAGCGTGGCCTCTACCTCATGAGTTGTGGAGATAGGAGCAGAGCCACTCGGATCGTCGGTGGGGATAGGAGGAGGCTGCTCGGTGGCCGACGTAGTAGTAGCGGGCTCTCCACCCTCTCGAAAGTAGGTGGAGGATGGTTTGGTTCTTCATCCTCGAGTCATCATCGATTGAAAATGCTTCCTTGAATTTCGGGAACTGTGTACACAAGCATCGGGTCTAGTACGGGACTAGCCTCATCAAAAGTGACTTCGCGAGTCTCAACAATTTTGTTAGTGTCAACATTAAAACACGATAGCCACGAGAATGAGCGGGATATCCAAGAAATATGCCATCAAAACATCTAGACTCAAATTTATCAAGATTGCTATGTTTAAGAATGAAGCACTTGCAACCAAAAATCTTGAAATGAGAGACTTTGGGAGAATGACCAAATCTAAGCTCATAAGAAGTCTTTCCAACCACGAGATCTCAAGAAAACCACGTTGGAAATATAACAAGCGAGAGAGATCGCCTCATTAAAATCTCCTAGGAGTAGAATGCTCATCTAGCATGGTCAGAGCCATCTCTACAAGGGTTCTGTTCTTCCTTTCTACAACACCATTCTGCTGAGGAACTCTAGGAGAAGAAAACTGATGCTCAATTCCCCTATCAGTGCAGAAGGTAGAAAAAGAAGAATTCTTGAACTCTGTCCCATTGTCACTCCTAATGGCTCTCAAAGCTCGGGTATATCAACGACAATTCTAAGGACCAAATCTCTAAAGAATCCAAATGCTTCGTCCTTAGAAGCAAGAAAATACACCCATAAATACCTGGAGTAATCATCCACAACCACCAGCACATACCATTTCCCACCAGCTGACTGAATTCTAGAAGGACCAACTGTATCTAAGTGAAGAAGCTGTCCAGGTCCATCAGTCATTACCAAAGTAAGAGGTGGGTGGGAAGTAGACACTATCTTACCATGTCTACAGGGTGAGCATACAAGATCTCTAATGACCTTGACCTAGGCAAACCTCTAATCAAGTCCTTGCAACCGACTCTAGACAAATGATCAAAACCTATATACCCAAGTCTACGATGCCACAAAACAAGGTCATGAGAATCGAGGCGCAAGACACCTAGGATTGAGGCGAAGACATCTTTGAAATTTGCACGTAAGATCTTCTCAAATCGGAGATCTCAAAAACAATCTCACCCGAGGAATCTAGAACTCTGCACTCACCTCTCTTAAACCTCACTTCTAGACCCTCATCAAGCGGTGAGAAGCAGATAGAAGATTATACCTCGACACTTACCAAAGCGGCGTCTTTTAGCATGAACTTGTCGTTGGCGCAAGACGGTGCCCTTTGCGATCCACGGTCCGTAGAAGCATCCCCAAATGTAATCAATTCATTGCGGATACACGTGTGAGGAGGAGAACCATCTAGAATCTCGGTCATATGTCGAGAACACCCGAGTCAACAAGTCATATGTCCTCCTTCCTCGCACGACGGACCTAAAAGCACAATCGAAAACATCCGTGCCTCGATCTCGGGTTAGTGATAAATGATCGAGGATCGATCTTGAGAAGCACGATGTCTAGGAAGCAGAGAAGTAGCGAAACATGATCAGAATAAAATCACAAGAATGCACATGAGAACCACCTAAACCTCTCAAAGCGATCTACCAAAAGATCGATACTCCCCTGTCTAGGTGCTACCCGTGGTCTCTCCTCACGATGTCCTAATCCAACATCTTGCCTAGACCCACCAAAAGAGTCTACAAAGTTCTCTACAAATCTAGGCCTATGTGTGGTGCGATAAGCAGTGCCTAGCTCTAGAGACTACAATTTGGAGAAGGGACTCCTCTAATGGATCTTAGGGCGCTCATCCTCTCTTTTCTCTCAAGTTTTGCTCTCCTAAGCGAACTCAACAGTATGGTCTTCTTTCTTGCAGAAGGTGCAATGGTACTGAACCTTTTGAGAGGCCTGTACAGCATGAGTGAAAGCACCTTTCTTGCCAGAAAGAGTTAGAGCAAAACCAATGGATTTGAAAACAACCCCGGATGGCTTAGGAGGTTCTAGCTCAAACAAACCATTCTTCACAACTCTAGCAATCCTAGGTGGGTTTTCTTGGAATGCTCTAGGGATTGAAACCTAGACTACTATTTTTCACGCTCACCTTGGATTGATCAAGAATCATGTTGAGTTTCTTTTTCCACTTGAAAACTTCTCAAGAGTCACCTTGAGGTAATCATTTTCTTTCATTAAACCCTCACATCAAGTGCACTTGCTAGACTTGATTACCTCATTGTTCTTACTCTTAAGAAGGGCCACTTCCACCTTGAAGGCCTCACAAGACACACAATAGGATTCTCTAATCCTATTCAACCTGCTCCTTAAATTTGCCTCTAAATGCTTCTTGATCTGATTAATCATGGTTTCAACTTGACATTTAAAGCACAAGAGTTAGAATCAATAACTTTCTTAGAAGCAGTAAAAGACATGGATCTTTCAATTTTAGCCTTTTCTTCAAGGGTCTTGTTTAAGGCTTCAATCTCAATTGTAAGCTTGGGACAATTTTCACAAGATGCAACTCTAGAGTAAACTAGCATTTCTTTCATCTCTTGCATCTTAATCTTATTATTCTTACAATGAGAGCATGTGTGACTAGCATCAAATTTTTGCAATTCTTTTAAGGAGCTATCCAGTTTTAATTCAAGCAAAGCACAATTTGAGCAAGTTAAAGGGATAGCTTCCATGGCAGTCACATCAAGTGAAATGGCATCTAAGCAAGCAGAACTAGACTTGAGAGATTCTAGTTCATCGAGAGCATCCTTAAGTTGATTAGTGACAGAGGAATGAGCAGATTTCAAGCTTGTCAAGTCATTAAGCAAGCTAGTGCAGGATTCACAAAAATCATCAGGATTAATAGATTTTAGCCTAACAACTTCTAGGTTCAAATTATCAATCATAATGTCACCTCGCTTAATCATTTTTACTTGCTTATGCAATTTCTATTCAAGAAGCACCAACGCCCTTTTCATGTCGACAATAGAAGGGCATACCTCATCGAGGATCACTAAAAGGATTCTCATTGTTGGAGGAGTCATTTGTCGTGGTGTTCTTGGCCATGAAACACATGCGGTGAAGTCATGCGCCTTCTTCTTGCCACGAGTCACTCTCGTCGTCCTCCGTTCCGAGTCCACATCGCTCATATTCACATTCTCAAGAGCGGCAAGGACCCGGTGACAAACTTCGATAGTTTGTCTTCTTGGGTTTAGCATCCTCTCTCAGGGATGTCTTCGTGTCTCCTTCTCCTCCTTGCCCTTTAGCTTGGGGCATCGGAGGCGAATGTGGTTTGGCTCACCACATTGAAGCATGTGATAGGTCCACTTCTCCTCCTATTCCTCACCTTGTTATACGCTCTTGTGAATTTGGTGGAAAGGAGGCTAAGTCATCCTCGAGGCGGTTTCTCTAGTTGCTCATCACTTAAAGAATGTAAAGCGGATAATGAAAAACCAGATGAGCTACAATCAAGAGACTCTGAAGAACAACCCTTGGATTTGTCGACCACTAATGCCATCGACTCTGTCTTGGGGAGGCGAGATAAAGTCAATCTCATGCATCTTCAACCTTGAGTAAAGCTTATCCATGGTAAGCTCACTCATGTGATGTTGTCATTGATGGAAGTGATCTTCATTCCCCAGACCTTCACATCAAGAGCACCCAGAAGCTGGCGTGCATTCTCAGACTCAGGAAATACCAGGTCAACAGCGCGAAGATCATGAAGAATCTTAGAAAATCTTCCCCACAGCTCATCCAAAGACTCACCAGGCCTTTGTTCGATCTTTGAGTATACTTTCTTGAGTGGTTACATCTCACTTCCTTGATCGCGATGGACCCTTCATGATAGTCACAAAGAGTCGCCGGATCTCGTGAAGCGGACCGCAAGTGAGCAACACGCTCAAACTCGGATCGACTAAGGCCTTGGATCAAATAATTCGAGCCTTCTTTGTTGGCCTCCACATCTGGAGTGATCGTATCGTCATCGGCTGGCACGACATAAGGATTTTTCACCTTTAGCCAAATAGCGTGCCCTTGAGCCTCGATATATGCTTGCATACGAGCCTTCCAGTATGCAAAGTCAACTCCTTCGAAAATGTGTGGCTTGGTTGAGTACTTGTCAGTCGCCATGGCTCCAAAGACCGGTTAAGATCTATGAGAAGAGCTAACCGGCTCTGATACCACTTGTAGGACCGGAAAGGCGACTAGGGGGGGTGAATAGGCGCTTTCAAAACTTTCTCGCCTAAATCAAAAACCAACACGAACTTTACTCCTTTAGCTATGAAAGCTAAGAAGATCAGTAAGCACACAACGGAAGCCTTGTGTTGGATTTGATAAACCCCTCAACCACACGACACAACCGGAGAAAAGCACTCATCGCTCCTTCTTGGGGTGGCGGTCGGACAGGCTACCACAGTGATCGGACCGACGGTCAACCAATGATCGGACCGAGCAACTAACTAGCGGTCGGACCGGTGGATTGGCGATTCGACCCGGCAAGCCGGTGATCTCGAATACCGCAGGTCGGTCCGCCGTTGAAAAATCCGTCGGACGGTAGAGTCGAGCGAAAAACTCCACCCAAAACCAAAGCGAAATTTGATCCAACTTTTGTTTCAACCAATAAAACTTGACCAAATTTCGAGCACACCTCCCTAATGATATTAGAGACCTATTTCTAGCGACGATCCGTCAGATCCACTTCGCAGAATCGATCTCTCGAGATTTTACCAGAGAAGTGCACAAACCCTAGAAATATGAAAATCTTGATTCAAGACTTGCTTGTGGGGGGTTGATGATCTAGATGACTCTAGGAGTAATCCCACACATCAAAGCAAGATAAAGTAGGTCAAGAGACCAAGCATGAACCTTTGAATCAAAGAAGCACCAAAATCATCCAAAAGGGAGAAGAACACAAAAGGGAGCAAACGATCTTTCAATTGAGCATCACAAGATTGTTCGATTACACAAGATGCTTACAAAGCCTCTCCAACAAGGAGGGCAAGAGCTCAACAAGGAGCACACTCCAACCCTAGTTCTCCTCTCCTCTCCTCCAAACCCTAGAAAAGGAAGAAGAGGCTAAAATGAATGCTTGGCTTAGTTTTCCATCTCCCCCTTTCCTATTTATACTAGAGAGCTAGGGTTTCCTTTTGGGGTCACTTACACATGGGACCCCACACAAATAACTCTTGAAGCAATCTTTGCTTCACCACGTGTAGGTTGATCGGCGGTTCTCATCGCGTCACCAAGCCTCTCTTGTCAGAATCCCATCGGAACCTCCCGAGACTCGCATCGATATCCGCACCGCTGATCCAACCGGTATGCAAGAACCACCCGTTCGATCCATCTTGTCCATCTGCACCATGCTTGTGTCACACGACCTCACCGGTATCCACGATCGTTACGGACCTCGGCTCTCCAAGCGTAGTCGATCCACTCACCGTTGGCGTCGTTGACACGCAAGCCCACCGCGACAATAGACAAACAAACCGTTTCCGGAACAAGTTCTTCACAACTTGACCCACGTCGGTTCGCAATGCAATATACAACAATAAAGCATTGAAGTTCATATGATAACACAATCAAAACCAACTCAATGCAACACTTGGCTAACCTTCAAGCCATTGTCGGTCGGCCGTCCCACGAGGCGGTCCGACCGATTTCATCTTGGTCGGACCGCTCCCACAAGCGGCGGTCGGACGGTCCAAAGACTTAGCCAAATTTTCAACTCAAAATTCGAAACCTTCGGAATTTTCAAGCGAATAGAACTTTTGGTAGGAGCTCCAAAATTATGGGACCACATCCAGAGACTCCTCACTTGCCTACACAACCTATTTTGGCTCGGCTCAAAACCCAATTTCATTTTGGCGGTCGGACCGCCACCATGGCCGTCGGATCGCTTCCTCGCGCGATCGACCGCCGACACCACCGATCGATCGCGCTGTGGTGCAGCGACCTTGGAGCAAACCCGAAAACGCGAGATTTTACAAACCAACAACGCCATTGCCAATTGACTCATCATCCTGAGATCGTGCACATATCCTTACGATATCCACATGTTGTTTGGTTGTATGTTTCTGTTTGACCAGGTTGTGCTGAGATGTTGTTTGGTTGATTGCATCACGAGTGGATGTCTGGATGCAAGTTGGATTGTTTGGTTGCATGCGTGCGGCAGAATGTGCTCACCTCTTTTAGTGGGCGGTGAGAATACCCTTTGGTAGAATACCCATTTAACTAATTATCCTGCTAACTAACTTGATTCAAATTATGTATTTCAATTCATTACTAATTGGCGTAAGGCTTCAATTTAATAAGGAATTCCTTAATTAATTATCACCTTATTGCATATTTGATTAAAATGATTTAGTTACGTGTTAACAATTGTACTAATAAGATATTACAGCGTGAGCACTGTCATTGGGCCACTTACAGGTGGGCCCCATTGTCAGTCCTCACATCTAAACACACACACACAGAGAGGGAACACGGAATAGGGGAGGGCAACCAAGGCGCGGTGACAGAGGTGACGACGGTGGCCAGTGAGGGCTAAAATGGAATACCCAGGAGGAGGCGGTCCCACTGGAGGTGGCGTTGAGGCTGGAGGTGGATGGTGGCAGTCGGGCGGCAATGCTTGGAGGCCAAAACCAGGGGAGGAAGAAGTGGCAGCGGCGTTGGAGGGGGAGAGGGGGGAAGGAGGCGAGCACGAGCACCGGGGAGACAAGGGAAGCTCACCGAATTGGTTGTGGAGGCGGGGAGCGGCTGAGGAAGGTTGGCGGCGTGAGACCGAGGTGGCATGGCGGGTTAGTCGTGGCGGCGGTGCTACAGAGAGGGGGAGCAGTGCGGGTGGTGGAGGAAGGAAGAGGGAGGTGAGGCGATGCTCTGGTAGAAAGTAATTGAGGAATGGCTCACCAGGGAGAGGATGGCGGCGGTGAAGGTGGTTTCGGGCCGGAGTTGGAAAAGAAGACCGTGGCATGAGCTCCGTGGACGAAAACCAAAATTGGTTGGGGGGTTTGATCGTGATGGTTGGGAACACGACGTGACGCGCAAGCGAGTTGGTGGAGCTCGTCGGATTGACTGGAACGGCAGAGTCTGCACGGTGGCCGGCGCGATAGTGGGCTCAAATCAAGCTTCGGGGAGGAATGCGGCAGAAAAGGCGGAGCGAGGCTGGAGGACGTGGCGGCACGGAGTCTGAGGAGGGGAGACGCGGAGCAAGAGGGGCGGCGCGGGGGTTGCGGTGGGGCGGGCGTGGTGCCAACGCCGCGGGGAAGGAGCGGATGCAGCCATGTGCACGAGCGGATGCAACGGAGTCGCTCACACCTGCGTCAAGCGGGCATGGCCCCCGAGCAAAGCTCGAAATCGGTGTTTCTCTCGGGCCAAGCTCAGTTGTGAATCTTACACGAGCTCAGCCTGGCTCGAAGCTTAGTGTAGCCAACCAAACAAGTGAAGAATTGCATACGTTGGTGAGCAAGCAACCAAACACGTCCTTAATGATTTTGTTCCCTACTCTCTCACACAGGGGGCAAAAAATTCGTTCCTTCTCCTTAAGCAGAGCACTCCCTCCCTGCAAAGTGCAAACGCAAGCTACTATCTACAAAACGTCAGGGTTCAACACACAATTAATAGCGTGATACGCCGTTCTTCTTTTTCCTTACAAGATCACAGCAAACGTTCTGCTCCATAACCATGACATCGGTTATGATATCTTTCGTTACCTCCAAAACTCACAACTACCATGGCAGTATGGCACCACGAAGGAACGAACAGAACCACACGATTTCAGCACTTGGCCGTCTCTTTGGTACGGCTCGATTCCACTCTTGAGCGTCGCTCTGTACGTACCTACCTGGTCAATCCTAATCTAGGTACCGAGTAACCGACTAGCACTAGATATTTTTGCAAGCATACAAATCCAGTAACGGTAGCACGGCAACATGTCTAGTGACCACATCACAGACGCCCATGTCAATCTCATGGCCTAGTACTGTAGTGGTACAACACAGCGGATGACCAGATGTGTTTCTGCATCACGGTGCATGGGACACGTACTGCAAGAACTCGTCGTCGCCGAGGAGGCAAGCCATGGTGTCCGGGGCGAGGCACACCTCGACGTCGACGCTGCCGTCCCCAGCCTGGCCCGGGAACGCCGACATCTTGCCGTCGAACTTGTTGGCGCGGCCGCTCCGCACCGCGAGCGCGCGGCCCCAGCCGAAGTCGTTACCGTCGTACATCGGGAACCGGGGCGAGCTCCCCATCGTGAGCGCCGCGCCGTCGGGGTTGCCCAGCGGGAAGCACCGGGGCGCGCCCTCCCAATCCGCCGCGGCACGCCGGATGGCGCCGTCCTCGTGCGCCACCACGGTCGCGTGCAGCCTGGCCGCCGCCCACCGCAGGTCGTTGGACGACAGCTCGGCCACCGTCGCCGTCGTCGCCACGCTCTGGATGGCGTTGCCGACGTAGAGCTTGGAGATCGCCGGGCGCAGACGGTGCCGGCAGTTCACCGCCATGCGGAACGTCGCCGTCGCGTCGGCCGCCAGCAGCCGCCGCGCGCGCGTCACGGCCCTCCATATATGCGCGCATAGAGATTGGAAGGACGAGATCTCTCTGCAGCCTCCCTGAACCTTCGAATCATGCACGAGTTTGCCGTTAACCTCGTCATCTTTATTGGTTATTTTCCGGTTGTTGGCCGTTGCCTTCAGCTCCCCAATTGCGGCAGCGCTGAAGTGGAGGATTCGCTCGCGGAGGGGCGCCTCGGCGTCGAACGTCACCGCAGGGCACACGCCCCCGGGGAAGCGGAGGACGGCGGTGGAGTGGCCAAAGAAGTTGCGGCGGAAGTCCGGCGGCTGGACAGGCACGCCGCGGCAGAGACCCGCCCACGTGTTGAAGAAGTGCCAAAAGGAGGTGCCGTCCACGACGGCGTGGTTGGCGACGAAGCCGATGAAGACAGAGCCGTCACCGAGCACGGTTACCTGGAAGGACGTGAGCGGGAGGCGGTGGCCATCGTAGCTCACAGTGCGGTCCATGGGGAACAAATCTTTCGTCAGCTTGGTCGGCACGTCGGCGTTGGGCACGAGAAAGTCGTCAAGCGACAGAGCAGGCGCGACCGCATGGTAGAACTCGACGGCCGCGTCGTCGCACCGGATAACGATGCGGTCGTCGGGGAGCGTGACAAGCCGGCCGGCGAGTGCCGGGAAGACACCAAGCGCGCGGGAGAGCGACGACACCAACGACGACACCAGGGAGGCCATCGGCATGCCAGGAGGCGGGAAGAATAGCCCCTTCTGGATGTAGTGGCACGACAGCATGGGCATGTCGGAGACCGAGAGCTTCAGGTCTCCAACCGCCGACGCGCCGTCTGGCTGAACGGTCTGCTTTGATACAACGGTGACGGCCGGCGCCGGCACATTCGCGCAAACCGTTTGGTTCAGCGAAACGACCGCGGACGCGGCCGGGGCAGCCTCCACCGTGGCTTCGGCAGAGATCGGCGGAGCCATGTGCGCGCTTTATCTGGAGTGGTAGTTTTGTTCGGTGATGCGGCGTCACACAAGATAGCGTGGGGCATTGCGTGGGGTATCGCGTGGTGCTCGACACGTTATATAGGCACGGAGGTGTTGGATTCGTGCATCTGCAGTAGTATCTGTTGAGGAACCATTATTGATGAGTTCAGTCTACGCAATTACCTCGTATACAAATTCATAATTGTAAAAATAATACAATAATATAATAACAGAATAACAGATTGAACACAGAGATGAGGGGACTTCTACCTTCTTTTTATTGTTCTTCTGAAAACCGTTGTACAATGGTTGAGATCTCCCCTCTTTTATATAGACTACTGATTGGATGAGGAGTTCACTTGGCTAGTATTCCCAGCCTAGGCCTAGTTTTTTAACACTCCCATTGGGCACTCATTTGTCATGTTCATGTCTCATCAAAACTCTATAAAAACCTAATGGAAAAAAAATTTTCTAGAAAGAGTACATGATACACGTTTTGCTATGCTGCACGAATTATCTCCTTAAAAACTTTAGCCGAGAAACTTCAGGAAAACTCGTTAAGAGAAAAAGAGTACAATCCACCTAATTTTATTTAATCTCCAGGATTTATTCTTTAGGTACTCAATTTTCATGATCAAACTTTAATAAAGAGCTTGTGAAGATTCACTTTCTAAATTCTGCACTTCTCTAAGTCTCATTATTCCAATTCCACGTATGCATCTTTCAAAGCTAGACACTGAAAGCGACTTAGTGAATAAATCTATAAGATTTTTACATAACTTAGTATGCAGTACATTAATTTTGTCAATCTTTTGCAATTCATGAGTATAGAAGAATTTGAGGTTAATATGCTTAGTGAGATGACTCTTCACATAACACATCTGCACTTGTGCAACACAAGCTGCATTATCTTCATAGATAATAGTAGGGGTTTGTACGGTATTCAATCCATATGACTGCTGAATGTGGTGAATCATCCACCGAAGCTAAGAACATTTTCGTGAGGCCTCATACAGTGCTATGATTTACGAGTGGTTCATCGAAGTAGATACAAGACTTTGCTTAGACAATTTTTATAAAATTACAGTTCCACCACATAGGAATATATAGTCAGTTTGCGACTTAGCTGTATGCGAGTCTGATAGGTACTCAGCATCTGCATAGCCAGTCATAGTTAGGTCTCGGTTCTTTCTGTAGAACAGATCAAAATATTTGCTTCCTTTGAGGTATCAGAAGATGTCTTTTATTCCCTGCCAATATCTTTTAGTAGGCTCTGCACTATACCTTGCTAGTAGGTTCACGTCAAATGCAATATCCGGTCTAGTATAGTTTGCTAAATACATGAGTACTCCTATTGCACTCAAGTACGAGAATTCCAGTCCCAAGACTCCCCCCTTCTCTTTAGATCTGTGCGGGTCTTTGTCCTACTGCAAGGATCTCCCGACCATCGGCACTTTCGAAGGATATATCTTTTCAAAGCCGAACCGTTCTAACACTTGCTGAATGTAGGTTAACTGATGTACTAAAATCCCTTTAGGGTATGCTCAGGCTGCAAGCTTGGGCAATATTTGGTTTCACCCATGTCTTTCATTTCAATTCTGACTACAGGTAAGAGCTTACTTTCTTAATATCTTCCAGGGTCCCGATGATATTCATATCATCTACATACTCTAATATTATACAGAATCCATCCTGGGATCGCTGTATAAAAACATAGGGACAATCATCATTATTCGTGTAGCCTTTCTTGTAGAGAAAGTCGCTCAAGCGATTATACCATATTTTGCATGATTGCTTCAGTCCATACATTGACTTTCTGAGTTGCACACTATATATATTTCTATTTGCTCTGTCTTGGTTCGAGACAGGGATACCTTCAGGTACCTTCATATAAATGTATGAATCCAAGTTCCCATAAAGGTATGCATTTACCGCATCCATTAATTTTATTTCCAAATTCAAGTTTACTGTCATTGAGATTAAATATCTAAAGGTAGTTCCACCCATGATCGGACAATAAGTTTCTTCATAATCGATACTGGTCATTGAATGAAACCTTGTGCAACAAGCCTTACTTTATGTCTTACAACTTCATTGTTTTCATTTCTCTTTCAAACAAATACTCACTTATACCCTACATGGTGCACATGGGGAGGTGTGTGGCTTACATGCCCAAATACCTCTCTTTTATTCAGAGATAATAATTTTATTTCTATTGTCTTCTTTCAATCTTCTCAATCTGATCTTTTCTTACATTCAACGAGCGATGTAGGCTCTCGATCAAGATCGATGATTATGATAATTTTTTACAAAATAAATATCGACATTGGTTGTTGTTCTATTTATAGATCTCCTGTGGTCACATAATTTATAGCTATTTCTTCATATGGCGATACTTCTAATGCCTCTACTGGCTCACCGCTACTTTCAATTGCGGGGCAAGTCTCTTTAGTTTTTCAACTCCGATGTGTGCGCACACATCTATACTGATGTCTCCCTCTGTGGGAATATTCAAATCTAGTATGCCTTTTACTGAAGGCTCCATACCGGTTCCAGGTCTCAACTGGCTCCCCTTCTAATTCCGAAGAACTTGGTGATAGGCTGTGTCAAATCTTTCTTATCCTTTTTCGCAGACGTCCCCAATTACTTGGGATTCGAAGGGCTGAAGTTCTTGTCCTTTTGTTATAATGCCTCTGGACGAGATTAGGGATACCTTTAATTTTCTTTGATATTTCAACCCTCTCCGACGAATTGTGTAAGCACATGCGACTTGATCACGCTCTTCAAATCACTAAAGTGGTTATGCAGTTGGTTCGCTAATGCTTGCAAATCAATTATCTTCGGACTTCTCTATTAGATTCACTAGTGCGCGGGTCATGTGTATGGATTCTCGTGGCTTGCCACGTCATTTCACGATATTTTTCATCAAAGGGCTAATTTCCTCCCGCTAATGACGGAAACTATCCTCATCAAATATGATTTTAGCGAAGCGGGTTGTATGCAAATCTCCAGTCATGGGGTTTAGATACCTGATTATGGATGTTGTCTCATAACCAATGTATATCTCAGACTTTCGGAGAGGCCCATTGCAGTTCGCTGCGGTGGTGGTATAGGTACATAAACCTTGCAACCAAACCTTCGCAGATGAGAGATTTTCGGTGCTGACCCTTGCGCTAGTTGCATAAGTGAATAGATGTTATATGCTGAGGGTCAAAAATTGATGAGAGTTGTTGTGTGTAAGACCACGAGTCCCCAACATATAGTTGGTAAATTACAATTCTACAAGAGCAGTCGGGCAATAAATTTAATATTTTAATTAATGCATCTACTAATCCATTCTGGGTGTGGACATGTGTTACAGAATGCTCAACGGTAATTCCCATTGCCATACAATAATCATCAAATACCTTTGAAGTAAATTCTCTTGCGTTATCCATTCTGATGGACTTCACATGATGATCAGGGAAATTATTCTTAATTTTAATTATCTGCGAGATCAGCTTTGCAAAAGCGTGATTCCTTATAGACAATAAGCATACATACGACCATTTCAAGGAAGCATAGATGAGCACTATAAAGTACCTAAATGGCCCTCACAAGGGCTGTATAGGACCGCAAGTATCTCCCTGGATACGGTCCAGAAATACGGAGATTTCATCCTTTACTTATAGAGTAGAGGGTCTAGTAATCAATTTCCGGTGGTACATGCAGGCACCCAAAATCTTCATGATTAAGAAAATTCTTTACATTGACATTATGTCCCTGAGAATTAGTAATTATATTTCTCATCATTCTAAGACTGGGGTGGCCTAATCTATCATGTCAGAGACAGAAAAAGTTCAGAGCTTCTAAAATTACTTTTCAGGACAGTATAGGCTGCATGTGCCTTAATGTGAGTGTAGTATAGCCCAGATTCATATGAATGAAGTCGTTCTAAAATCATTTTTTCATTTTCTTCACGCTTTGTAATGAGTAGGTATTCCTTACCATACTCTTCTTCAGTCTCTACGTGGAGATCGTTAGCGTGAATATCTTTAAAGCTTAAGAGAGTCCTAGTCGATTCTGGGTACAACAAGGCTTCTTCAATGACCAATGTTGTGCCCATCGGGAGTATAATTGTGGCTCTTCCTTAGCCTATTATACAAGTATCGTTGTCTACGATCATCGTAAGACTACCAGCTTTCTTGCTGATCGACTAGAAAAAATTTGCCTCTTTTAATATATTATTTGTTGTGCCGCTATCTACTAAGCACACTTCCTCCATAGGGCGCCACACGCGTTTTAATATATAAAGTATTTATTAATATAGGGTAGGAAGCAATCCACACACATAAGTAAAATACTTCAAAACAAAATACAACTTGCTATTATTAATACGAGAAAAGTCTTGCAGGACTCATCATAAGAATTTATTGCCTTGCTCTCCTAGAGCTCACAACTATTATTCAAAATTTAATGTTCTATCACAACCATAAACTACAAATGACTATAAAATCTAAGTGCAATGCGTGTACTAGATCGAATCAGCGAAGTATGAAGAAACTTATGTCTGAATCTGCTCCATGTCCAACTTCTCTTCTTCGGCAACAATAGTCGTTGCCGTTGTGATATCCAAAGAAAATGTGATGGGGGCTGCTACCACAACCCATGATTATGGATCCTCTATGCCTGCAATAGCGAGGTATGTCTCATGCTATCCTTTGCCTTTCTTCTTAGACTTGAAAGCATCAATCACGTGCTGCGGCTCACGGCAAACACGTGACCAATGTCCCTAAGTGTCATATTTGAGCAACTTTGGTCCTGCTGACTATAGTACTTCTCATCGCGCTTCTTTTGTTCGCCATTCTTGGCGTGAGTATTCTGCTTGGTTTTGTAACCCATGACCTTACCTTTCTTGCCTCTTTCTTTTGAGTGAGACTTCCTCGCCTTGTAGTTGTTTTTATTGACTTCATGGCCAACTTTGCTACTAGACGGCTGTGAGATGTAGTTTTTTAGAACGTCATCTTGAGCTTCCGCAACTTGCATTATGTCAATCAGTTCGGCATACTCCTTGTAGCCGTCCTGACAATAGTTGCGTGTGGATTACACTGCGTTTGGGTGAAATGTAGAGAGAGTTTTCTCGATCTTCTGCTCATGTGTGGTTACCGTACCAGAGAGTTGAAGACTTGCACAAATTTTATGCAATGCAGAGTTGTACTCCCCCACGGTCTTGTAGTCAGCAAAACGTAGTCGGTTCCAATCCTGCTCTGCCCGAGGAAGGATGGTGTACTTCAGCTTCTCGAACCGCTTCTTCAATACGGTCCATAAAGCTAGTGCATTCTTTTCTGCCATATACTCATTTTTGAGCGTTAAGCAGAGATGGTGTCCGAGGAAATGGAGTGCTTGATCATTCTCCTCAGCAGTTGGAGTGGCGTCCTTCAAGGTGCCAAGTCCAATAGCAGCACGGAGCTTCTTTGCTTTAAGTATAATTTCGACATCTGGTACCCAAGTCAGGTAATTGTGGCTATATTGGGCCAGCTCTTTGAACTCCTGGTCTGTAATGCCAGTCATCTACATATTCATGCAAAGATTCCATAAGATTACCGCTGGTAATTTTCAAAAAAAATAGTTGCAAAACTTCTCATAATATTCCCGTATTTTCTATGAATTTTTCATGATTTACTGCAATTTTCAGTGATTAAAAGCAATATAAACAATCACAAATAATCAAAACAGTAAATATAATAAATAAATTGTATAGAAATAACAATAACAAAGTTAAACATGCTTCAAAAGCAAAAAAATTCAAAATTTGAATTCCTGAGGCCCTTTTCTACTGGAATATGAATTTTTGGTGAATTCTGTAATTTTAGGGTCTAAACCGCTACTTTTCTGTTATGAGAAAAAAAATTGTGTAATTTTCAGATTTCGCAAGGGGTTTTCTGTAAAATTTCTTTATTCACGAAAGAATCTCATAATTTTCGAATTCTAAGGGCCTTTTGCAATTTTTTATTTTTTTCTTTTAATCGGCCAATCGGGCCAATTCACCTTCGGGGCCCAACGAGCCTTTTTCCTTCCAACCCAAAAACCGTTGGCCCACTTTGGCCGGCTCAAAACCATCGAATGACGTAGGGTTTCCCTACCCCTATTCAGAGTCGAGCAGAGGCGGCGCGGCAATCGCGCGTGGGAGACAACGACCATGCTGGGCCGTCGCCGGAGGCGGCGGCCGGGCCGAGTGTTCTTTGGTTGTCTTCTGGGCTCGGCCGCGAGGCGATGGCGGCTCTGGTCGCGATGGCGGCGTGAGTGCCAAGGCGTCGTGTGCGTGCTAACGGCCTTGGGTGCTGCGGTGCGAGCAAGCGTGCCTGAGGCCGTGGCTGCAGCCGCTGGGGCGGCCACCGAGGTGGTGGTGGCGCTACAGCGCAAGCGGCCGGGAGGCGATGGCGGATCGCGGAGCGCATGCGGTGGCGGGAGGCGCGGCGCTCTGAGCGCGGAGTAGCACCGCTTTGTCAGGCGAGCAGCGACCATCTGGGGCCTTCGCCGGTGGCGGGGACGGCGGGCGGCGTCATCCCCGTTTTTCGTGATCTTTGCCCGTGTAGGAGTGGCGCCGACCGGTGGTGGCGGCGGCTGCTAGCCGAGGAGGTCCTGTGCGGGGGCGGCGCGAGCCTGCGGAGACCGACAGAAAGTCAGCGGCGGCGCACAACTCCAAGCCGTGCGGCTGCCAAAAAAATTATTTTTCAATGAGTTATTGTTCATACGATTACTGTCGTTGTTACTTTTCATTTGCAATCCATTATCGGCTTGGCCGGCGACTTCAAGTCAGCTCGCGATAGATTAGAACGGATTTGTAAATTTCAATCTATGGTACAATTGACATCCGTATTTTCATGCAATCTACCGATCGACATTGTGTCGGCGACTTCAAGTCGGCTCACGGTAGATTATAGCGGATTTGCACCGTCGAGAAAAACAAATCTAGAATGCCAAATTTGCAGAATTGAAAATAATCTAGAAAATATGATTCGATCTACAAGCGTCGTGCTATGACGGTTACCTTTCGATCCGAGGAGAGTCGATCGTGCTAAAAACGTGTTGAGGAACCGTCGCTGGCGAGTCCAGTCCGAGAGATTACCTCGTAGACAAACTCAGAATCGTAAGAACGATATAAGAATAGAAGAACAGAATAACAGATTAAACACAGAGATATGATAAGACTTCTAACTTCTATTTATTGCTCTTCCGAGAACTGTTGTATAATGGTTTGGATCTCTCTTTCTTTATGTAAACTAATAGATAGATGATGAGCTCATCTTGAATCAGAACTCCTTGGATGAACTCCGGGCCTGGGTCAGTTTTTTTTACAGTATCCCCTTGCTAGTTGCTCCTGTTTATGCACTATTTTTGAACATTCCGTGGCAGGTACGTGGCTCTCAGTTACGCTCACGTAGATATCTGACAAGGAGAAGTGCTTCGCGGCGACAAAACAGAGAAACTTGTAAATGGATTGATTTGCGACTAGCGCAACCGGTGCGGTCTTTTCCAACAGAAAAGGTAAACAAGTGTCGCTCTTACGTTAAATGGAGAGAGCGTGGGAGTTGCACTTTAGCTATCAAATTGCCGTGGGAGAATTGGTCAAGACATACATGAACCTGCGTCTTACGTTCGAGAGATTCATTAGCAGACACGATTATACGGTGCCTATTATGGTCAGAGATAGCTGATGGTCACGTTTAAGAGCTTTAGTTTCTGGGTAAAGCCACGTGGAACTTGAGCAGTTTATCGTTTTCTAAATGGAACTAAAGGTCTCCCCATAGTCGATACTCTTTGCCGCCATCTTCTTTGCGAAGCAAATTTGAAAAGCCGCTCCCAAACGGACCTAGAGCAACATTACACTGGGGGAAAAAAAAAGAAGAAGCGGCATCGCGTTACGAAACACAGAGCGTTAACATGCGGCATGCCAAATTTCTATTTCCGCACAGAAAACAACGGTCGGGCCTGCATCTGCTTTTGGAGTGGAACCAGGTCGGATCCCAACGATCGATCGAACGACTGTTGCGACGCACATGCCCGGGTCGACCGGCTCTCGTGCGACTTGTCTCGTGGCCCGCCGCAATGCGCCAAGCCTTCGAATCCCCCGGTGGTGTGGCGTCGCTGTCACGAGTTGGCCGTGCCGGAGGAGGACCAAATATTATTGGATGGCACCCGGACAGGGCGGGCCAACGCGCACGCGCGGCTGAGATTTGCAGCGGCGCGGCGGGGCAGAGCGGATGGCCTCCCAGCGCCCCGCCCCGCGCGCGTCGTGGTGCGTCGCCAGCCACAGCCTGCCGGAGGGAGGCCAGTGCGTGCCGTTGGCTCGTGAGTCGTGAGCAAAGGCATGGCGCTGCATGCTGCTTTGCCGCCGCGTGGTTGCGACGGCGGAGCAACGCGCCCGGACAGGGCGTCGGCCGAGAGCAACACCCAATGCACCGTCAAAGCCAAACCCCCTGGCGCGAAAATCCGGGTCGCGGTTGTGGGTTCCGGACGAAGGTTGGGCAGGTGAGGTGAGGTCGGCGGAGGGTAGCGTCGTCGTGTAACCGATGAATGGTTGAGCCTGGGCCAAAAACAATCGGGCCGCGGAATATAGCCTTTCCACGTACAATATTACTAGTCCAATGTTAGTGGTTTGCTACGGATTAAAAAAAATCATATATCGTCAACCGTCGTTGTGCTCAGCCTACAATGCAAGTGATCCGTCGGTAACCCATTCTTAGAAAGATCGATGAAATCTTTAGGCTTCTTGCGCACCAACTTGGGCCGTTGGGGTGTGGGAGGAGTGAAGAGGAGGTTATAGGTGGTCCGTACGGACAGGAGAAATCGAGAAAGAACGAGATCCAACAGCCCACATCTCACGAAGAAAGATAAATCTAACGGCTCATATCGCATAAGGAAGTACAGAACGCCACCAATTCCTTATTTTAAGTAGTAGAGACTATTTTTTATAGCGTGTGAAATCACCAAAGCCTCAACGCTCATACTGTTTTTTTTGCCAATCAGGCTGCGATGCGTGCCTACACACGCTCCACCACGCCAAAACTCAACATCTGCACCCGAGGAGGCTCCAGTAAGCCCCGTCCTCGATTTGGCGCCTCTATCCACGTTCTCACCCCATCAACCACTCGTGAGCTTGGCCTCAAGCCCATGAACTCATTCCCTAGCTTCAAGCCTAATGTCGCCGCCCGTAGCTCATCACCGTCGTGCGACATGGCTTCGTCGCCCATGGTCACCGCTGCCAGCTCGCCTTGGACCTTCCCGAGCTCCACCGTCACCACCCCTGAGATCATCTCGCCCCATTGCTGCTCCCAAGCCGGACAATTTGGTCAGAGCATCATCGGAAGTCCGCCGCGTCGTTGCTCTGCTTTGGCCACACGCCACTGTTGTCGCGAGCCCATCCCATCCCGAGCCAACCCTAGCCGCGCCTGAGCCCAAAAAATGGAACTCCCATGCTCCAAGGTTGCTCCCAGCACCACCCGGTGTTGACACAGACCCTCGCCGCCGGTGAAATTGCGATCGTCGCCTTTTTCCCTGCTCGCCTCTCATGGAATGAGCTCCAACTCGCTTGAAATGGGGTTGGGCCGTGTGCCTTGTTGGGTCGCCGAAGCGGGCTAGCAAAGCAAGCCAGAATGACTTTTGGGCCTAGCAAAGCCAAGTGGCCCAGCCCCAAAAGTTTCTGTAGGATGTAAGAACAGGAACACAATCTTGATTAATGTGTCACATAATTTTCATATACTTTAGCACCATTTTCATAGGAGTGTGCCTATTGTAAACTTAAGGTTTCTATGGTGATTAGTTTTACCACTCTGTCTTGCTCCTAGGCCAATCAATTATGCAAATCTAAATCATTTTATGTATATATACATCATATACACTCTCTGCCAACCGAACTCTTTGTGTCTAGTTCAAAACAACCTCTACCTTGGAAAAACGCTGCAAACACTAGAGAAGCGTAGCGTACAATTTCATCCCAACATGTATTATGGGAGCTGCTAATTCGCGCACGCACTCGTTGCAACGTGCCTATGCGAGTTCGGAGAGCCTGCGTCTCGACACAGGTTGGAACGCACCCACCACCGCACGTAGTCCTCCGGCCACCTGCAACTGTCATGCGCCGCCGCCGGCCACCGCAGTGAGCCGCACCTTCGTCCTTCCCCTCAAAAAATTAAAAAAATCTTTTAACTTTGAAATTTCACTTTCAATTTTTTTTTTCAAAACTTTCGCTTTAAAAAATTCACAACTTTCAATTCCCAACAAACACACTTTCGACTAAAGATTGAATGCTTTCACTTTTTCACCTTTTTTTAATCAACGAACTTTCAACCTTCAACTTTCACTTTGTCGACGATGTTGCAAGTTCGAGCTCCTCCTCTTGCTCCGGCGACATGAGCTCGTACTTTGGTACCAACAAATGACGTGAACTTCTCCTCCTTCCCAAAGGCGGCGTGCGGCGCCCGTTTTCTCCTCCGGCGGCGGCGCACCGCGCGATCTCTCTTCGGTGGTGGCACAATTTGTGATATAGGGGAGGTAGGGACTATTAGGGTCCAAGGATGGGAGAGCATATGAGGAGCCATCGTGCTGGGCTTCAAAGGTAGCGGCGCGCGTGCGGCCATGGTTTTTTTTTTTTGCAAAGGGGAAGAGGAAGGGGATGGGTGCACCTGGTGCAATCAAATGGTTTGTTTTGATGCGGCTGGACCACACGCATGCGTGGGGCCGCACTACGGTTACAATGAAACTGAGTGAGGGGTTCGCACAAGTGGATGGTGGGACGCAAGGTGACATGAGTAGTTTGAGGCCAAACTCACTGGAATGGAGTGAACATGGTGGCTTGGAACGGGTGTGCTCATTGGAGATGAAGAAGACGATGCAGTTCTAGCTCTCCACGGCTTCAACTGCAAGAACAAGCACGGTGATACTCTAGGTGGAATATGACGCACGCATCGAGCAAGGAAGCTCACTAGGGCGGCCACGTGCATGGTGGTGTGCTCGCTAACATCGTTCCTAGGGAGACCAGGGGCTCTAGGTCTTGGAGGGAATGTTGGAAATGACGAGCTAGGCGAGATGACACACATGGTTTTGCTTATAATGCTAAGATGGAGTAGGAGAAAATTGTGCTTTGTCACGGGCTCGTGAGACGAACGTGCGGCGGAGCTCGAGGCCACGTCCTTTTCGTTTGAGTGAGACAAACGCAGGGAGACAAAAATGGGAGTAAGGACAGTATGTGGCGACGGTTCAGGACGGCGAGGATGCCGGAGAGCTCACGCGGGAGGCTACCTTGGTCCGAACAGCGGATTCGGTTGGGGCGGACGATGGGGATGCAGCACTTTCCCTTGTGTGGATTGGCGGAGGTTGGTCGTGGCAAGCTAAAGTGGCGGCGACAACCGAGGCGTGACCTTTGGGTACACTTGGCAGCGACGGGGTGCGACGATAGGCGAGCGGAGTGCCTCTCCGTGGCAGGTGGTCTGAGCGTGCGACGATAGGCGAGCGGAGTGCCTCTCCGTGGCAGGTGGTCTGAGCGTGCGACGAACGGGCTTGCAAGAGGTGGATGAAGGGGTCTGACGGGTGGGTCCCGGGCCCAGCGGTCAGCAGCACTAAAGTGTTGCGACGGAGAGAAAACGTAGTCACGAGAAGACGCTTTCCGCACAGGGGGGACAAAAGGAAGAATGGGAGAAGTTTCGCGAGGCATGGCACGCGAGTTGTTGCTCGGACAAAACAACATCGGGTTGGGCCATGGCAGAAATATTCGGCCCCATAAGGGATTTCGAATTTTGATTGATTTTCATATTAATTTTAGCCCCAAAATCAAGTTTAAAATTTTAAATTTAACAAATGAACTCCAAAATTAATGAACAGTTTTGGGAAGGCTCTTTAGATTACTAGGAACTCAAATAAACTATCAACAGGTTCTGTTCGGGTTTTAATTATTTTAGAAATTCTTTTTTAGCAACTGGAATTTATGAAATCCATTTTCTTTAATGCAAGAATTTTTAAAATGCAAGGAAATAGCAGAAATGAAGATTTAGAAGCTAATTATATAGTTTTTATGAGTTTTGGGATGTTACAGTGATGAATGGCGTAAGGTGGGCCGAGAGTTTATGAGTGTTATTGCTGGTGGGTTGTGGGCGGTGGGAGGCATGTCGAAGTTGGGCTGGGCCACGTGCAATTCTATTTATACATTTTTCGAACATGCGGTGTGCAATGTGGTCCAACTATACAATAAGCCCTTCCTCGAGAGAAAATAGCGGTCCCAATTCTCAAGAGGGAAACTAGAAGATTGTTAACCCTTTGTTGAGAAATATATCATTTAGAAAGTATGCAGTTAATTTTTTATCTTTAATTATTAATATAATTTTTTTGTATTGGTGATGTGAAAATAACATCATTAGATTACTGATGAAGATTATTTTCATAATATAATACTTTTATATTATTTTATAAATATATTTATATAAAAAGTAATAATCAAAATTATATGTTAGAGAAGTATCGATACCTAAAGCGTCATGTGTTCTTGAACAGAAAGACAGAAAGAGTACTACTCGAGATATTTTGTACGGTTCGTGGCCTCGTGGACCTTGCATAGGCCCGCGCAGCACACCAAAAACGCAAGATCCTCTCTCAGGGTAAATAAAAGTAGGCCTGTTAATAAGCCGGGCTGTAGGGCTCAAAGGGCCGGTATGGGGCTCTTTAAAATGGGCCATAATTAAAAATGGGTAGGGTTGGGCTGGGTTTTTTTTTTTTTGAGAAATAGGTTTGGTTCGGGTTAGCTGGGGTTGATGAAAAGGGCTAGGAAAGGATTTCGGCCCGAGGGCCAGGCCACAAAAAAATGAGACTGACTGGAAAAGCGGCCAACTCAATACTTGTCTTCCTTCTTCGTGCTCTCTTCTCCCCTCCTCCAGTAGACGAAGGAATTGAGGAGAGAATCAGAAAAGAGCCGAGCCAGCAGAAGCACAAGCCCGCGGCCGTCCACCCCGACTGCTGACCGGTCCGACCGCCCGATGAAAATAAACCCTAATCAGTTCCGCTCCCCGCATTTTCCATTTGCTCAACTTATATAATCCGTCCCTTAATTCTCAAGGTTTCAGATCGAAACGCTCTCTTAGATCTTAATTGGATGCTACTACGTTTAGAGCAGATTCGGTGCATGCGTTTGGTAATGCTTTATTAATCCCAACGAGATAAATTCCCCGTCGTTAGTTAAGTTAATCAGAAGCTAATCAAACTATGGTCAAGAATTACTGGGCAATTTCAATCTCGATGAGGAAAAATATGCACAACACAAGTAAGGATCGAGTAAACTAGTGCGTGATGGATGAAGTAGAAGCCAGAAACATACGATTGTTAGTGCTTAGTTTCAGGTTGGGAGGGTTCTTCCGCTATGCCGCTGCCACCGCTTCTGCTCGAGCTAGCCGCGCCGCGACCACCGGCCCGCCGTACGGGTTCGTGCCCGAACTCCGTGGCGGACAAGCCGGATAAGCTCAGCCCCTCGTTGCGCGGCTGTTGCATCGTCTTGGTGTCCTTCACCACCGAGCTCATCGTGGTGAGCGGCAAGGGACCTAAGAGGCTGAGAGCAGTTGTGATTGGCTAGCGGGTCACTCACCGAGTCGCTGGCTATGTCTGCCATGGTCGCAACTCGCAAGCAAGAAGCAGTCACCTCCCGTAAATAAATTAGCCGGAGTCGCTGGGGAGGTGGGGGGCAACTTACAAACTGCAACGAGGCTTTAGTGGGCTGTAAAGAGACAAGGCCCATTTCTTCAAATGGGCTGGCCGGAGGATTCATAACGGCCCAAGATAGTATTAGGGCGTTTTGCTTAATGGATTGGGCTGGACGGGATTTTATTATTTTTGGTTGGCTGGACGAGGGTTACACTGCTGCGGGCGGCACAGGGGGCTGGCCCACCATGTGTACCCGGTACCCGAAAGCCGCGAAACCGATCAGCGATGGACAGCTGGGCACGCACCGAGGTCGGCCGCTCCGTCCGTACGGTCCCCGTCGCTGTCACGGCCGGGCAGTCGACCACAGCATCATAGCAGCAGGTGCCGAGAACCTGGAGAACGGATCGACCGATCCATCGGGCAGCGAACTTTGCCTCGGAGACTAAGTTATACCAAATTAATTTTGGTAATATTAAAACCTATCAAAACTTAGATAAGAAAATTATTATTATTGGATCGTCTAGAAAACGAGGCCACGGCTGGATGGATCATGCCATCATGGTCTCGTGGATGGATAATCTCGACGTCGCAAGTGGCGCACGCCTCCCCTGGCTCCAATTGTCGAACCGTCAGCGCTCCGGTTGAGGTTGAGGCCTACGTATGCTGACAGGACAGGGCAAGTGTGAAGCTTGCTGTTTTGTGTAGCCCTCTCGAAGTAGAAAACGGCAGCTCAATGGGGGAAATGGTAGTAGTATCATCATCGGTTATCAAGTACGAAGTGTAGTTTTTCTTGTCTGTTCGGTTCTCACAAGAGAAAATGTGTAATTTACCCCAGCAAGTACCGTACCGGCATCTTAGCAGCCTTCCCATTTTTCTTTTTTTTTATTAAAAAAGAGAGAGAGATGCTTTGTTTTTACTTCTCTGCTCTCTGGTGGGGAGAGGCTCTGGTCCTCAAGAAAAGTAGTGGCCGCGCAGCATAGTGTTAGATAATAACAGCAAAAATATATCAGGTACCGGCGTTGAATAAACTAGTTTATTGAAGCCATGCACCATGAGCAATTAGAGCCACACAAACTTGGGGACTATTCCTTCCGTGTCTGATTAAAAAAGCTAAACATATTAGACCACCTTAATTTTGCATTGCAAAAAAAAGAGCATATATAATGGCAGCGACAGCAGATTATTGAAGTACGAAGCTTGTGAAATTAACACGCATACTTTTCAGTTATGTGTCACACGAAAACCATTTAAGTCTGGTTTCAAGATTTATTCATTCAAATATTAGAGCAGGGCTATCCAAATATATAGAGATTTTACGATACATTCTACTAGTAGTATATGGTTATAGTATAAATTAAATATGATAATTGTTTTGTTAATGATATAATATAATTTTCTTTGTATTTAGAATTTTTTTTGTGTGGGTATTATGAATTTTTCAACTATGATTGAAAATATTACTCTTGTGTAATGTGATCCCTATATAGACAATTACAATTCTACTTTATCCGAATTCTACTACCCATACTACCAGTTGTACGATAACTAAATCCTGCAACATTATAAGGGTGAGTTGACTCACTAGGTTCTTCAGCATCAAATGGAGTATCCAGTTACTATGTACTAATATCTATGGTTCCAAAAGAGCAAAGGAATCAGAATTACTTGTATCCATTCCATAGATCCAACTGTATGGTAAACACACAAATAACTGAACTAAATCTAGATATCTATGTCATAAATGATACAAGTTCAGTGTTCGAGAAGTGCGTAAGTTTCCAAGAACCGCACAGGTGGGGAGTACTTCCCATTGTAGACGCAATGTTAGTCCTTCTGTTTGTATAAATATTGATTACTATTGATATGAAAAAAAAGTTCTACGTGGCTATGGTCTTAAGTGTGGTATGACAAAACAATGATAGCTAATAACCATCCCATTTTGTTGTCAACAGAACAGCAACAGTAGCTGTAGCCATCACAGTCCTTAGGTAGCGGCCGTTTTTGTTCCTTCCTGCGAGTAATCTCTGTAATCTCAGGTGCGAACTGTGGTGCTAGGCTCCGTCGAGGCATGGAAGCTTAGTGGCCATTTTGTATTTTTTTTTTCTATCTTATAATGGAAAGATGTGCAGTTGTCCTGCTTATTCTCGAAAAGAAAACAGCCATCCCATTTTACAAAGAAAAAATATGTGCTAGAAATATTCCAAAATGCAACGATTAATCATTTAGATCTTGCTTGGTTAGGCCACAATCTCAACCCATCCATGTAGATGACAGTGACGGTCTGGCGGAGCTTAAGCTGAAAAGCTGAGAGGGCCAGGAGTGGTAATCTAAAGGTTCAAGCAATGCATGTACCTAAGTTCTTACTGTTCACTCTAAAAATGCAGGGGTAGCCATGGCCCATATTAGCCTCCACTGTACTCTGCCTCTGGTGGATGCGTTGGGATTTTAGTTCAAATTTTCGATCTAACCACGCTGATTTCGGTCAGGATGGGTTTACCAAATAAAGCCCCACAGGAATGTTCATAATCCTATTCAATATATATCGATGATTTGAAATGCACATACCATACCTGTGGACGGGCGAAAGCACCCTTATATTCCTAGCAACCTCAGTAAGAAGGTCATATGTAGCACAACCCTCTGAATAAATTACGACGTCTTCTAATGGAGGTACTTGGCCAATATTTCTAGCAGCTAGCTAGAGATGAGCTTGCAAAATATTTATGGCATAGGACGGATTACTCAGTCTTAATCTGATGTTTTACAATCCAATTAGCAAAAACACTTGACCCATCCTTCTCTGTTGAACCGAGGTAGCTAGCCATTGATACAATCCTTCCTCTTGTTAGTCGCACCTGGTTCCTTTTCCGACCACTCCAGAGCTCCACATTGCATAATCACATTTGTCAAATACTACCAGTTAACAATATCTTGTTGTTAATCTTGCCCCGTAAAATCAGAGTACATCAATAAATGGAAGATATCAACATAGTAGAAAATAATCGAGCATAAAAGTTGAGCAAATGCTGCTAGAAGATTAAGATGATATAGGTGGTTTTACTTTAGCGCAAACCTGGAATGAAAATTTCCTCCCAGGTACCAATGATACAATGAGGTGGATATAGGCCAAGTTTCTCTCACAGAACAGCTTGGCGAGCCTAGCAGCCTCCTCCACCATCTTTTCTATCTGTTTATTCGGTGCAACAGGAGCCTGCAAATGAAAAGCACAAACCATTTGGCTACTCAAACCATTTCTCATTTCTTACCAGTGTCGACATGAAAAATACACCTGATCAGCAATTCCTGCAGTAATAGAAGGTAAACTTAAGTATCAATCAAATCCAGTCCACTTCCTAAATCCTGGTAATCTACCACTTGGCGCGGGCCCGAGCTTGAGGGCGGATGGTTGCGGTGTGGTGCAGGGCCCCTCAGTGGCGATCTTGTAGAGGTCGTAGAGCCTCAGCTACGTCTCCTCGGGGATGCTCGTATCGGAGGCAGCGGAGGCCGCGAAGAAGGCGAAGGCGACATTGAACTCCTTGTCGAGATCCGTGCTCTCCACACCCTCCCAATCGTTGTCGCGGCCATCGATGGTGTCGTCATGGCCGGTCGCGGGAGGTAGGTGGTTGTGGCCGCAATAAAGAAGAAAACCACCACCCACGTTGCACACATCGCAAGGAGGACAGTGTGGGGAGTCCGGGAGGAGCCGGAGGCCACAGGGAGGAGGTTGGGATGGAGGACAGGAGGAGGGAGGGGAGACGAAGGCGGTGGCGCTACCAGAATCCACCGCCACCGACGCTCCGAGAGAGGCGGCAACGCCCAGGTGGGAGGAGACAAGGGGAGAAGAGAGGACAGGGAGGAACGAGGCGTGTGGGAAGAGGCGGCGGTGGCGGTGGCGGATAGGAGGAGGCGAGGGGAGAAAGAGGAAAGGAAAGGAAGCCAAGGGTCGGCGGTGGGGAGATAAACCAGGGTAGGCTCACGGGAAACAAGGTAGCAGGGACACGCGCCGAGTCGAACAGAGTGCGTTGGAACACAACACCGGAGGCAATCGAACGCCCGGGACAAGGAAAGGGAAATCGAATGGGTAAAAAAAAAATCAACATGGCCACCCTGCCTACGCCCCCCTGTCAACCTCCTGTAAGGATTTCAAACCCAACCTCAACCAGTTTGCCTTATTAGTACTACAGTTGCGGGAAAAAAAATCCTGGTGAATACTGGCATTCCTTTTTCTAGAAAGTTAATAGTGGTTTATACATCACATTTTTTGATAAAATATATCATGATTTCCCAAGTAGGAAAACTTTTTAATTAGATCGGGCTACTCTGAAATCAAATGTACCATCAAGGATCATTGAAATGGTTAATAAAGTAATTTATATAAATAGGAGGCGTTGAGAACAAAAAAAAACTTAGAAGTACAACAATATAAATCTGTAGCTTGAACATAAAGCCCTGTTTGGGATGATTTCGGCTTTGGCTTTTCGCCTAGAAAAGCCAAAAGCCGTCCTAAATAGGCGGCTTTTCCCCAAAGTTGCAGTCTATTGCGTTAATTATCGTTAATTGTGGTCAATTACGTTAATTGTAGTCAATTTGTGTTAATTGTTGTTAATTAATTACAGTAGTTGTTGTTAATTACGATCTATTGAGTTAATTATCGTTAATTGCAGTCAATTACGTCTATTATCATTAATTGTCGTCAATTACCATCAATTATCAGCGTGAAATAAGCCATCAGTTGCCACATGTGCATTTAAGACGTTTCATAACTCATAAGCTCCACTCAGCTAATCTAAAAATCAGACAAGCAAACACTAGATATTTTCAGCTCAACCATGCAGCACTTTAGCCCACTAACGTACTCGAGATTCACCAAACCAATACTCTGACCATTTGGACCATGCAAAATTTGGAAGCTCCGAAAGAGACAAATGAACTAGGAATATGATCAGAACTTCAGGACCCCATGACCATGAGAGAGAGAGAGAAAATAGCATCACCGCGAGAACGAGCGAAGAGATCCTTTCAAGATAGAGAGAGGCCTCGATGGATCATGGAACGACGGCATGATAACATGGATTAAAAAAAAAAAAAGATATAATGAGGAGAAAGTCTAAAACTGAAGGTACAGCTAAACCCCTCATATTGTCGTTTTCTGCTAGGTGTTAAGCCTTTTTTACCTCCTCTAAACAAAAGAGTTCCTTGTCCGAAATATGAATGGTCGTTAAGTACTCTCGCAAAGAAAAAATGCTCGTTAAGTACAGTTCAGATGGAGTTAAGAAAATTTGCCTTGCTAAACCCCTTGTATTGTCGTTTTCTGCTAGGCGCTAAGCCTTTTTTTTTAACCTCTTCTAAGCTTGGTGATCGAAACCCTAACCTTTAAAAAGCGAGAGAGCTAACCCGTGCTGCGTGCGCCCCACCTGTCAGCGACGTGTGGGGTACAACGCCGTTGGTGGAAGTGCAAAATACGGTGGTGTCATTTGTGGGGTTTCAGCTGAAGTGACAGAAGGCGGGTGGACCACCAATCACCATGTCGTCCAGGTGCACCTAATGTAAGTACCTTGATTCTCTCGAGATCCGACTCCGGCACACCACACACTGCAGCAGTATCGTTGTACGTGTCAAGGCTCATGCAACACCAAAGCACAAGGTTCCAGATAAGGTTTGTTTTCTACTTTGGGTACAATGTAAATTACTCCTACACTGTTAGAAACATACTGCATATCATGTGAAAGCGCTTAAAAATGTTACAAATAATGTGAAAATCAGCTTAGAATTTTTTATACTTTTTTTAAAAAAAATACCAGAGTTAGGAGAGGCCATGTTATATAACCTGGCAAAATTTCAAAATCACACTCAATTGCATGCGTAAGGTAAAAAAAAATACTTAGTGAATTATAATATTATAAAATCGTTAGGTGATTCTATTCACGTGTGTTCTGTATAAATATTTATAACAGCATGACTTTTTTTGTGACCGAAAGGAGTAGCTAGTGCCATGGTAAGCTCAACGAAGTACTGTGCGAGTGTGCGTGTCATGCAAGCATGAAGCATCATCATGGATAAAATATTGCTGAGGTAATTTAGATAAGCCGAATATGTATAACGGAGGATTTGTATTTGGGTTAATTCGTTATATATTATTGAATAACTTTAAATCTTTATAATATGTCACTGGTGTCACACTGACATATAGACCCATGATCTATATGTCAGCCCACAATGAGTGGTATATTACGAATTATGTAGTTTTTCAGTGATATATTACAAATTTTCTCAGTGTACTTAGGTGCGAATGTGTGAGCATAGCAGCACTGAGGGCAGCAAGCAGGAGCGAGAAAATCTCGGCACGTCATGGTGAGAATAAGGGGATATATTACCCGCAAACCAAAAGCATTTTTATATGCACTGATGACATACGATATGTCCAGATGCCCACTAACGATCTCAGATTTAGATGCATCCCCCGGCCCCGCTTGTTTGCAACCTCGCTCACCCAATCACCAACCTGCTTTGCCCAGTTGCAAGAAAAACTAAGAAAAAAGAACATTATTGTTGTTATGCTATGCTATGTGCACTCGGAGATGTCACATTTCGTTATGTACATAAGATTGTTTAGTGGCACACATTACGAAGAAACCATATGTATAAGATGTATAGAGTATATTATGCGTCATTTTGTGGACCACATATGCATTTCCTTCGCACACAAGATTGATGTGGGTTGTTGGTTCTCGCAAAAGAGGGAACTTGATCCTGTTTGCTACTGGGGTAATGTGCATACTCGACTCGCACACCCTCTTCGTCACGATCTTTCTCTCTTCTCCTTTGGAGTGCCACCATACTCAAGACACGCTCGCCGCCTCAATGCCGCCATGCCCGCTTCTTGTTGAAAATGTTAGATTATAGTTGAAAGTTTGAGAAATTTCTAGTTGGAAGTTGAAATATCCATTTTGAAAGTTCCAAAGTTTCTGGTTCGAAAGTCCATTTTCTCAATTTGAAAGGCAATTTCCCCTCATTTGAAAGTTAAAGGGGGTGACAGCGGTAAGCTAGTGGTTAGGCACTGCCGACGCTGAAGGAGCCAAAAGTGTCTGGTAAGGGTGACAAGGCGGAGGCAATTAGCTAGAGTAGACACCAACGTTGGCGATGGACGCCAATGATATATCAACTCATAATAACTAGATACAATAGTAAATATCAAACTAACTATGTATTTCCTATGTATTTTATTCATACGAAGACATAGGAAATAAAATTGAACTAACTAGTATTGTCTAATATGTTTAGTACATGGTATAACAAAGTGTGATGCTTTTTTAAAAAACATATCGTTTTTCTTATAATCGTAGTGCGCACCACACTCAACAATTGGCTACTGCAGTTAAAATGTACATGACATTTTTCTTAGAGCAATAGTGCACATGACACTCAATATTTGTGTAATACTATGTCCTTTAATATCACATTGCCGGTTTATATTTAATTACATTTGCATATAATACATGTTAGCCCAAAACGTAGCACTTCCAGACTAATCATTTTGGATGAAGCAAGGACGAAAGCCCAAAGCAGGTGCTATGCATGCATGCCCATCCCCACATGGGGGTTAGGTTGTTACCGAATTTTGGGCTGTAGATATAACACACGTGCACACATAGTTACAAGCAACTGAAGTTAAAGGTCCAACAAGTAAACCCTAGCCAATGCGTGTGTTTGACTCAATCTTTCACGGTACAAGCATATACCAACATAAATCTTTCTTGTCATTCCGCCACTAAGGCAAAACCAACTGTGGTACATGTAGTATAGGCATAAACCGTAGCGTTGGTTCTTCTCAAGCAGCAATAACCTTTAACCTTTGAAATCCTTGAGCAAGTAGTAGACTTCACGTCGATCCAAAGATCGATCGGTTGGAAACCAGAGGAAGTTGCACGCCCAAGCCTTAGGTAACTTTTTCCACCTAGATCACGCGCAGTTACGAGTAAACCAAAATAGATCTCTCTTAAGAGTGTGAAGTCTAGTGTTATAATATCACAAAATCTACATTTTTTTCTTTCACACAAAATAATTATAAGTGATTACAGTTACTAAATAAACTTCACACTCAAAAGATACAAGCTAATGATAATGATCAATTTCAACTAACAATCACATGGTACAGCTGCTATGGCATCCCCTTTCAAAGCCACCATCATCGTGGGTTCACCACAAGAGCGGGTAGCAGAGACCGGCCGGCGACAGGGCGTCCCACCCCTGCAGTGCTGCGGTGTGTGCGTGCCCCAAGCAATTCCCCACCTGACCCTGAGCCGACGTGGCGCGGCATCCCCAGCTGGATCGCGCAGGAGTAAACGCCCCTTCCCCAATCCCCATTCCTCTTGTCCTCCTCCACTCTTCTCCCCTCCCTCCAATAATTCTCTTCTCTCCTCTCCTGCACCACCACCCCATCAGAAAAGGGTAGTGAAAAAAAAAATCCCCATGTCTCCACCCCTCGCCGGCCCAGATCCCCGGCGAGCCAGCGAGGAGCCGTAGGCGTGGAGCGAGCTTAGGTTGCCTGATCCGCCGCCCGGTCGGATCGATGGGCGGGGAGGCGCCGGAGTCGCGGCTGCTGAGCCGCGCGCTGAGCTTCGCCGGCGGCGTCCCCGAGGAGGCGCTGCACCTGGTGATGGGGTACGTGGACGACCCGCGCGACCGGGAGGCGGCGTCGCTGGTGTGCCGCCGGTGGCACCGCATCGACGCGCTCACGCGGAAGCACGTCACCGTGCCTTTCTGCTACGCGGCGTCCCCGGCGCGCCTGCTCGCGCGGTTCCCACGGCTCGAGTCGCTCGCGCTCAAGGGGAAGCCCCGGGCCGCCATGTACGGCCTCATCCCCGAGGACTGGGGCGCGTACGCGCGGCCGTGGATAGCCGAGCTCGCCGCCCCGCTCCAGTGCCTCAAGGCGCTCCACCTGCGGCGCATGGTCGTCACCGACGCCGACCTCGCAGCGCTCGTACGCGCCCGCGGCCACATGCTGCAGGAGCTTAAGCTCGACAAGTGCTCCGGCTTCTCCACCGACGCCCTCCACCTCGTCGCTCGCTCCTGCAGGTACTGGGATTCGTCGATTCGCTAACTCCTCTCGGCTCTGATCTGGGAGTGGGAGAAGTAAGCCAGAATTGGGGTTTGGGGGTTAGGGAGATAGTCACTGGGTGGAGAATTGAGCTGCTGTTTAGTTGATGTCCCGAGGTAGTGTAGTGGATAGCACCGAGCTAAGCATCGGTTTCTGCAAGTAGAAACTTGTTCTAACACGGGACGGTGTTTGCCAAAAGTAGTTCGGGATCTGGACGCCCATAGTAGGGCATACTCTCATCGCATGATCGAGAGATTGTACAATCGTAGCATAGAAGAGGTGAAATAGCCTCGCGAGTGTATCTCTATGGATACAATTCGTTGACTTACGAGTGTATCTAGCTTGTGCATTTTGTTTCCTGCAGAAATTTAATGTTCTGCTTTTATCTGTTGATCATGATGCACAAGAGTCCATTCCATAGCATTTATTTCCTAAGCAATTGGCAAGAGGCCACCAAATCTAGCAAGAACATAGGGCAATGCAACAAAATGCTGACTAGACCAAAGCTAGCTCGACTTTTATTGGGACGTACTGTTGTACAGAATTCAGAGGCAAGTTGTTGCTGGTTTCTGTTATCAGCAAACTCTATCGTGGCCAGTATCATGTGGCAATATCAATATGTCAGGCTGACCATATTTTTAGGTGACTCTCAGTTTGTTCTTTTTTTTCAAATAAGTTTCAGTTTGATGTTGACATTGTTTAATTTGATCATTCTGATGAGTTAGCGTTGGATATGTTCTGCATACAAAAAACTAGAGTTAATAAAATGCAAAAATGTTACTTACTGAAGCTCAAAGAACAACATGGACACTGGCATATGTTCATTGTTTCTGTATTTTTCTAATACGTTTTACATTTCTTACTTCATGTTGAACACATCATTTCTTTCTTTTGTCGGAACCTTGAACCTGTAGCCTATTTCTAATAATGGAAATAGGGGTCATCCTTTTTATCGAAAAAATTGTTGAACACATCAATTGTGATTATTTTTGCAGTCATAAGCTACATTTGTCTCTCTTTAGTTCACTAATTTATTTTATGATCTTTTTGTTTGGCATGCTTTAGCGCACTTGTAATATCGTGATAAAATCACTGCACTAACATGTTGCACTAAACTCAGCAGATCACTGAGAACTTTATTCCTGGAAGAATGTTCAATTACTGATAACGGCACTGAATGGCTCCATGACCTTGCTGTCAATAATCCTGTTCTGGTGACCTTGAACTTCCACATGACTGAACTCAAAGTGGTGCCAGCTGACCTTGAGCTACTTGCAAAGAACTGCAAGTCACTAATTTCATTGAAGATTAGTGACACTGACCTTTCAGATTTAATTGGGCTTTTCCGAATGGCCACATCATTACAAGAATTTGCTGGAGGGGCATTCAATGAGCAATGGGAGCTCACCAATCATGAAAATTTTAAATTTCCTTCAAGACTGTGCTTATTAGGGCTTACGTACATGGGTACCAATGACATGCCTATCATCTTTCCTTTTTCTGCGGTGCTGAAGAAGCTGGACTTGCAGTTCACTTTCCTCACCACCGAAGATCATTGCCAGCTCATTGCAAAATGTCCCAACTTACTGGTTCTTGCGGTAATGTATCTGGTGCATGTGCATTACCAAGATATTCAGTTGGTGATCTTTTTATTGTAACTAACATTGTGAATGTGCTGTGCTCAACAGGTGAGGAATGTTATTGGAGATAGAGGATTACGGGTTGTTGCGGACACATGCAAGAAGCTACAAAGGCTCAGAATTGAGCGAGGGGATGACAATCCGGGTTTGCAAGAAGAGCAAGGAGGAGTTTCTCAAGTAGGCTTGACGGCTGTTGCCGTAGGTTGCCATGAACTGGAATACATCGCCGCGTATGTGTCTGATATCACAAATGGAGCCCTGGAATCTATTGGGACTTTCTGCAAAAATCTTTGTGATTTCCGCCTTGTCCTACTTGATAGAGAAGAGAGGATAACAGAATTGCCACTTGACAATGGTGTCCGTGCGCTGCTGAGGGGCTGCACCAAACTTCGGAGGTTTGCTCTATACTTGAGACCAGGGGGGCTTTCTGATGTGGGCCTTGGCTATATTGGACAGTACAGTGGAACTATCCAATACATGCTCCTGGGTAACGTCGGGGAAACAGATGATGGATTAATCCGTTTTGCATCCGGATGTGTGAACTTGCGGAAGCTTGAACTAAGGAGCTGTTGCTTCAGTGAGCGGGCATTGGCCCACGCGATACGATACATGCCTTCCCTGAGGTACGTATGGGTGCAGGGCTACAAAGCCTCCCAAACTGGCTGCGACCTGATGCTTATGGCCAGGCCCTTCTGGAACATAGAATTTACACCTCCCAGCCCCGAGAACGATTGTGTAGATAGGCAAGCTCAGGTACTTGCATACTACTCCCTTGCCGGGAAGAGGTTGGACTGCCCGCAATATGTGGTTCCTTTGTATCCTGCGTGACTGTAAATACACTAAGCCGGTATCTTTCTGGTATGTTCTTGCCCCTTATCCTTCTTGGGCAATAAGCATGTTGATATGTGGTTATTGTATGGATCTAGATGGCCAGCTGCTATGTACCGTAATAAGCTACTGGTAGCTGAGATGTACTGGAATAAGCACTTGCTATTTTCGCCTGTACCACTATCTAATCCTAGGAAGATGTATACTGAGTAACACTGCGTCTGTGACACTAGTCTGTGCTTGCTTCCTTGATTTGTACCATTGGTGGTCCTGGTTTTGGCAGCCTACTTAAGATGTTCTTTGTTGTACGTGAGTGTTCCCAAGATTGTAAGGAAAAACCTCTAGGTGAGTCGCATTTGCATAATGTGCGCTGAGCATGATGTTGTGCCAACAATGACTGATGGATGAAACTTTCGGAAACAGAGATGTGATCCCCCGCCCCCACCTCCTGTAGTAAGAAAAAGATATCTAGCAATGAGATGCATATTGGAACAGGAGCTATGCCACAAACGACAATTACAAGATGACATTTTGTATCCCTAAAAGAAATGTAGCTGGGAACGAAGAAAGAACAACAGGGGACGCAGCCACGCCCGCGCTTGGCGTCCTCGCGGGTGTGTTTTCAGTGTCAAGCACACTATAGCTGCCCTGGGCTCGGTGTCACTACGCCAAGAATGCGACAACATTTCTCATGATTAAATAAAGGATGAGCTATACACAATAACATAAAGCCACAGTCTGGTGATTGAGTAGTTTAGAGACTAGCAAACAAAAAGGCGTAAGATGGTGTCCGCATCTAGCTTGGCAAGTGGGGGGAACCGACCTCACTGAGACAAGGATGCCCGCGTCAGCACTACCAGAAACTCCAAGGGAGAAGCAACTGATCCATATACAGTCGGCGTCTTGGTGCACTCTAAGATAAAAGAAATATACAAAGTTTGTCCATGCAAATCACGGGAGAGAAAAGAAAGAAAGAAAGAAAGAAAGAAATGCAACTGCATCTAGCTACCAGTCGGCCCATGTTACTAATTTTACTAGCTTGCATCAATCTCCCCATGTGCCTAAGCATCAATCAGGGACAAGTAAGCGTTTGAGATCCAGGACAGGAGCCAATCCAATTATCCAACTCACGTGGTTACAACTTACAACTGCAATAGTATATTTTCAATAGTGATGATGCATCATCCCCAATTTCACAAACAGAAAAGGCTGAGCTTATGACTGAGCTCAGAATGGATACATTTTTAAGCAAAGTATGCTAAGCGATACGCTGTGGACTTGTGTGCCTCTTGGTGACAGATGCCCGTTTGTTGAGCGTTGCATAATAAGACCAAAACTAAGCAAATACGTCATTGTTTTCCAATCTTAATCTGGATAGCATGCTCAAATTTCGGCCTATGTCCATTGTTATGCATCTCTCTCTCAATTGGACAATTTGCATTATTTCCTGTAAAAGAGCCGCCGATTAGACATAATAAAACTCAAATGCTCTTGGGCATGATTTCGTAAGGCGATCGTTCATAGACAGATCTTCATTCCTGTCCGGCTATGGAAAAATCTGGGCTCGATTTGCTTTTTTTCAAGTAGGGTGCATATGCCTCAGAGCATTGCATTTTTTTCGACGCTCCTTGCACGGTAACACATAATTTCTAGCACATTTCTTAGAGTTTTTAAGTTTCACCATCGTTTTATTATACAGTAGTTGTGGCTAAATATAAATAACATTTCTCTATCGTAAGTGTATCCTGTCTTTGCTCTCTCCAAAAAAAAAAACTCCCACTGAAAAAAGTGTGCAATCTCCTGTAAAGAAAAGTATACCCCCACAAAAAGAATTATATTATTTTCGTAGCAAGCCCTATCCCCATTAAAACTAGTCACGATTGTACAGACCACTCGACTATTACTATTAAAATTAAAAAATGTTATTTATAATCTTTTTAAGGAAAAAAAGGAAAAGTATGTCTGGAGGCTATGTACCGTCCTTTTTGTTGTCTACATTTTGTATCTATTGTTTGTTAAACAGAATCTATTGTTTGCTAAACAGAAGAATTAAATCCTTGTTTTGTCTCTTCTGAGTCACGTTGAAAGAGAAGTTTTGCAAAAGATAGTGTTCTTCCAAATGGTTGTAAGCTGAACCAACCAAATGGCAGAATCGAAGGACTGACTTCCTTCAGAGTCGAACTATTTTTCCAACTAATCAAATGGCTCATAAAATTCAGGTGATGTTGCAAAGTGAATTTATTTTTCTTGTACCTATTTTAAAAAGAAAAGTTGGGTGAAGATACCTTTTACATAAAGAGGGTATTTTTACAAGTTGTTGGACCGTTTTAGCGACTAGACGAGGTGAATAGGAACCCACTTTTCCCTTCTGAAATTCTATCCCCTTTTCACTCCAATAGCTACAAAATTAAGGTAAAAAAACACAAAACTCAACCTTCAACCACCCTCGGTCGATCTAACCGCCATGTAGGGGGCGGTGTGACCTTTCTTAGGGGCGGTCTGGCATCTCCTCTCTTTGACAGAAAAATAAGCACGATGTTGAATCCACAAAATGACCTAACTTTTGATCTACAAATCCAAATCACTTGAAATTTCAGACACAACTCGACAAAAATGTCAAGAACCTATTCCAATCAAAGATCTAAACAATCATGGACAAGATTCCAAGAATTTTTTGTTTGAGCGCAAGATGAAGGGATACGAGTAGGCTACGCTAGAAGATCATTCAAAAAATCTACCACATAAACCAAGATGCCCAACAAGTAAGATATTACATATCGTTACCACCAGACGGGCAATGCAGCGGAAGAAAAGTTCGAGCAGCCTGGTCCAACGAAGAGCGTGTCGAGGTAGTGGTCATAGTCGATCGTCCAGCGTCGTCGTCGACGATTGTCTTCTCCAGCAATCGATCGCTTTCCTTGCAAAGTTGTGAATCGTCCTCAAGCGCAACAGCAACCGCAGTAGCACCTCTACGGTATCCACATGTCCAGGGCAGGAACATCGCACGCCGGTGTGTTAGCACCAAGTCGCATGGGGAAGGCTCTGTCAAGAAGATGGCGGCTAGGGTTTGGTGGAAAAACTCATGTATCCTCGTCTCCACCTCCTTACCCCAATAGCCTCAAGCATCTCCTTATATAGTGCCCGTGATGGATCATACTTAGTGCATTTCATCAAAATGAAAGAAGGGATCTCGTTCCTAGAGACCCAGAGATGATATCCGAGCATATTTGACGAATCGTATCCGTACTGGTTTGTTCCAACCCATTAAGTGTGTGACCCTGTAGGTTCATGTGTAGTTCGGTTGTGACTCGGAAACCTTTTTCGACCACGAGTCGTTAGTGGTACCTAGCAGGACATAACGATTCCCGAATACACACAAAATGTATCGAACGAACCTTAATGCAATATGATCTACGACTAGGTTCTATTTGGTCTCGACCAGTTCGTAACTCCTTACGACCGGGTTTCGACCAGCCTATGACCAGCTCATATTTGGTCTCGACAAGTTCAAAACTCCTTACGACCAGGTTTCGACCACTTAGTGATTATGTCTGACCAGCCTACAACCAGCTCGTATCTCCATACGACTAGTCTGTATCTGATCGAACTGAACGACCAGCTCATGTATTCTCCCTTTGCCTCACGATATCTGGTTGAACTCCAGGTGAGATATTATGTCATCCATGGACTGTTCAATACGTTCTCGATCGAGTGTCATATAACATCATGTGGTCAAACTCTTCGACCACCAGGAGCATGACCATGCACTTTCTTTATCCGACCACATCGAGGGGCTCAGAGACATCTCTCCTGTTATGTTAAGAGTGACAAATCCCATATCTGACCAGTCACATTACTCTGCATGTTTCATAGCACACTTGAAGCTACCTTTATGACTGCCCAGTAATGGAGTAGCCTTTGGCAACCCCAAAGTGTACTCTTACACATGTGGGAAATCATACTGATCTCAGGTCTAAGGATTATACATCATTATTGCTTGAGACCAACTAATGACACATGAAATCATAACAATCTCAACAGTCTCTTAAGGTGGGTCAATCCAACACCATATTTTTTAACATGTGTTTACATTATTGATTCGATATACCTATATCCATGACCAGTGAAACATGGTAATCAATCAATACATGTGCTGGTCGGTGTTCCGACTAGAGATACATTTAGAACAACATCATATAAGTTAAAAGAGTTTCACTAACAAGTCACATACTTGTTAATCTTTATAATTGATGATTCATTCAATGAACAGAATAACACTTATTCAATAACACATAAACATAAATATGATACAATCATCTCTATGATTGTCTCTAGGGTATATCACCAACACAAGAGGGCTAAAAACCGAGTGAAAATCAAAACTTGATCAAAAGACTTGTTGGTAGATTAAAGATGATCAAGATGACCTTAGATCAATTTCCACAAGTCCCAGCAAGTTAGATCATAGCAAAAGATCTAGGGAAAACCCCTAGAACACAAGAACCCAAATGTTAAAAAAGAATGCAAGAACAAGAGACAAAACATCTTTTCACAAATTTGATTGGATTGATATTGAGGAATTTATGGTTTATAGCCACTCCACCACGGAGGGAAAAAAACTCGCTCACTCGATTAACTTTACAATTGTTAATTGTAGGTTCAACTACGATAGGGAACCTACCTGGTCGAGTCGATGGGATAGAGCAGTCTTCTTTGCTAAGGAGATAGTTGTCTCCGACCATCTGGATGGCTTGATGTCGATTGAAGACTCAACAAAGTTCACTTCCTACTCCATGGTCTTCAGATGGCGCCTTAGGTCATACGAAGAGGATCCTCAAAGATCATGTCCACGATGTGTTGCGGCTCATGGTACTCCATTTCTTCATCTCCATCTTTGTCTTTTTTGGAGCTTGGTTCTCCGAGTTCATGTATAGAGGGGAAGGGGCCATTACCTGAGTAATAATCCTTCAGTTTCTTTTGCCAGGTTCGACAGGTGCGCAGATCATGCATTGCTGCCTGGTGAAGTGAACACCACTTCTTATTTTTCTTGTAGTCGTCGATCGAAGCCTTTGCCTTGTTGCGACCAGAAAAGTCTTTCTTGCCTTTGGAAAAAATTTCAAGGATCGCAAGGACTTTTTTTTATTATTGAGCTTGCGGTTCTTCTTACCCTTGAGAGGCTTCTTGCTTTTCTTCTCATGTTTTTCCAAACCAGGTTAAGGTATTTTATCCTTTCAATTAATGGCTTCGCACCATTCGACAGTCTCGCTAGCAGCTGCATATTTGTCCGCCATGTCGAAAAGCTCAATGGTCGTTCATGGAGGATTCATGGTGATATCCTCCATAAATCGTCGATTCCTCAGCCCTACTATAAAAGCCTAGATAGCCGAAGATTCTGCGACCTCTGGTGGGATAGAGTTACGAACCTAGTTGAACCTTTTGATATATTGTTGAAGAGTTTCATTGGTCTTTTACCTGATCTGATGGAGATCGTCTTCTTTTTCGAGGCGATCGTACGTCCCTGGAAGTTAGCGATCAACATATCACAGAGTTGCTCCCAAGTGTAGATAGATTCAATCGGTAGGTTCAGCAACCACGACTGGGCAGATCCTTCAAGGACTGTGGGGAGGTAATTTGTCATTACATTGTCATTACCACCAACAGCTTTGATGGCGGTAGTATACATGTAATGAAATTCTAATGGGCTCTGAGTCCCATTGGACTTCTCTATGTTGGCTGGTCGGAACCTGTCTGACCAGCATATAGCTTGGAGCCTTCTGAGAAGGCTCGACAACCTGTTATGGAGTCGTGGCGCCTTCTTGGAAAAGGAGCCGTATTGTAGTTGGTTAGAGATCGGTTCCTTATACTAGCATATGCAGTATCTGGTGTTCCAACCCTGTTGTGGATGTTAGCATAATGCCTCTGTCCACCCGCTTGCTTGAGACGATGACACGGGTCACCAGCAGCAAGAGGTCGTTCCTCATGACGAGGAGGACTAGTGGCTGCTGAGAAGAGCCATCTTCCCTCATGATCCCCAGGTCGAAACCTACAAGGGGGTATTGGTACCGTCTGGTGCTCCGTCCGATCATTTTGCCCTCTACTGAGGGAGGAGCGCTGGGATGAAGTCATCGTGTAACTTTGCGATCCCCTTTGTCCCCGGTACATTTTCGTACGCTGCATGGTTTGCTGGAGGATCTCCGACACCTATCCTACAAGTTGCACACAACCTGGAGTATCTGCTAAAGCAGAATCTGGATTACCCAGAAGGTCACGAACTCGTTGAAGGTTTTGAAGCGTCACCGAACGTCTTTGAGGATTCTGACTAGCATTAGGCGTTAAATGAGTCGATTGTCCTTCCGACCTCCCGTCTTGCCTTGTCTGACTTATCACACGCTGTGAGGTAGGAACATGTGGATTAACTAATGGACGTCCATCAGTTCGATTGCCTCCGACATGTGGTGTTTGAGCACCCGTACCATCTCCATTAGGATGTGATGGCGGGTTAGATTGTGAAGGATTGTGAACGAGAACCTGATTGGTATCTCCGATGGCGTTAACTTCGTACTTCCAATAGTGATCTTCCAACGTGATCCCGTCATAGCTAAGGGAGACCCTTCCAGAGCTTCGGCCAGGAGCCTCCACGACGGAGAGCAATCGGAGATCACCACCTCTGGTGGGCTTTGTGGTGGATTCCACCTGATCTGGTGGATTGCGATTGTATGCTAAGCTTTATCATTCCCACTTGGCCTTCGACCAGTGGTAATGCTAATTTCATTGACACTCTCACCAAGTGTTGGTTGGCTCCCGAAATGCGTAGAAGCCTTTGGCGAATACCAGTCACCCATGACAACATGGAGATTACATTGACTTTCTGATGCTGGGCTACCGTCATCGTTCTTACCGATCGGATTGACCTGGCTTGTAGAGGCATTCGGATGTTCCGAATTGGTCAGAACGACCGTTCCTCAGGAAGTGCCACAGGTGGCAGTGCTGAATCTTCATCCATCCGGTCGATATCGCTGGTCTCAACGAGTGGCAAGCCAGTAGAGATGATGATGAGGACATACCATTTTCTTCCCTGGCGCACATGCACGCGTCTATATCGAGGTCGGAGTAGTCCGCCAAGTCAAACCAGTTTTCTTCATCCCAAGTCCCTGCCATGTTCGCATAAACGATGATAGGGCAAAAAGAGTGAATAAAGAATGCTTGAGCAAAATAATTTTCAAGAACCCAACACCTTCTTCCCCACGGATGACGCCAGCTATCGATGATCAAGTCGTCGATCTTATGAAATAAAATAGTGAAAAATGGCCAAAGGTTCTTGGGAGAGAATAGGGTTGCTCTTTATTGCTATAAACTGGATCCTTTACAAGAGGTGCCTTCAACAAGGCAGTGGACTAATCCTAATTACACCGTGTGTAATACTTGCTATGCTATTGAATCAGAGTTGACATATGAATCTGGTGTTGATTGCGATGCCTCCATCTAATGCCTTTGTTCCTTCGCTCTCCGTCTTTAAATAACCAACGAAGATATGGCAGTTACTCCTGGAGAAGACGCCTATTAGAACGGACACGTCTGGTCGGAGGGACAATTGCTGTTAGTGAAATCGTAACTGGTCGTCGGTTTATCATCTGTGAAACACTCAACTGTATAGTAGTTGTTGTCAGTATCTTAGGACCATGAACTGTCGCATGGTATGGAGCAAATATGATATGTGTTTCGTTCATCATATGGTAAGAATATACTTAGAGTTAGATCCAGATTCTAGTTCAAGGCTTCTGTGTGCAGTCAACTGCTTGGGGACCGGTATAGGACCTCGTCCGACCAGGGTACCTATAAGTAACCTCTGGAATCCTTACAACCACAAGGGTTGTTAGCCTTAGGTGTTATGACTATGAAGACATGTGGTTTTTTAGTTATGTATTAAAGTAATACGTAGAGATTTTAATTCTCGTCAAGTCTTTAATTAAATAAAGTAATATCAAGATATTTAAACCTCATCAGCTAGCGTTTGAACTTTAAATGAATTTGTAGTGTGAACCCCTTCCGATGAAGATCCTTATCGGTGAAAACCCTTGTTTTTAATGGCAAAGTTCACGAGGTGGCTTGTATTCATTTTAAAGTTAAGAAACTGTCTGGGAAACCGAAGAGGTTTATGCATGTTGGGTTTTTGGCCAACGCCCTTTTGTAGTTAAGGAAGTGCGGCTATAAAATCCCTTGAGTGCGCCAACTTAGGTTTTTTACACTCTTAGTTTTCCTTTTCCCTTGTCTTTCTGCCAAGAACATCCTTCAACTTCCTTTCATTTTCTTGCCCAAAATCCAACAATGTCGGACGTGATTTCCAACTGGTCGGTCTCTGATATGAGCGAGAAGAAGCTTAAGGCTTTGGAGAATAAGGCAATGCTTCCTGACAAGACTTTGATCTCTTGGAGATCTACAGTGGAGAATATTTTTTGAGCGAAAATGAGGGAGAAATCCCATATTTTCTTGCTTATATCGAGTACATATCTAGTGCGGGTTTAGGTTACCAGCGCATCCGTTTCTCTCCTAGATCTTTCAATATTATGGAGTTGAATTGGTGAACCTTGCCCCCAACTCAATCACTGATCTCAGCATCTTCATCTACCTTTGTGAAGTGTACGTGGGGATTCCGCCAAATCTAAAGGTATTCAGGTACTTCTACAAGATGGTGAAGTCAGGGAAGTCGAAGGCGTCCCCTGGAGAGTGCGCTCTACGCCTTCATATCGGAAGGGCTGAGGAGTACGTCCACATGTACTCCAAATCTTCATGTCGTCATGGAAGAAAAATTGGTTCTACATGACGGTCACCAAAGAAGATATCCTTTGCTTCGTCGGCAGGGTGGTGGTCGAGAACTCAAGGTGGCGATCCTCCGCGAAGGAGGGGAAGGTGGAGAGATGGATCGAAGCCATCCAACACCTTAACATAAGGGGTCTAACTTCCTGGCACGTGGTGAGAGATTTGTTCATGTGCTGGATTAGCCCTATGAAGTTGCAAGCATATTCCATGCTCTAGTACATCGGTCGGGACGAGGCGACCAGAGATTCTAAAGAATGTAAGTCGTAAAAATTTCCGACCGATTTTGTTTGTTTTAGTTGATTATTTCGTAACCTTTAAGTCTCTCTCTTTTTATAGCCATTTCCCCTGATGAGATCAGGGAGTGGATCAAAATGATCTACACAGGGGAGCCTGAAGACAAGGCTGACTACCCCCGGATTTTGGCTATTATCTCTGCAGAAGAGAGAATAGAGAGGCTTAAGGTAAAAAAAAAATAACAACATTTTCTTCATCATTCATGTATATTCCAATCAGATGCTATAATACCCTTTTGACTTGCAGTCGGTCGGATTGAAGATTAATGAGGACACCAAAAGTTGTGCACCAACTGATTCTCCGACCGCCTCTCCCCCAACGACCACTCAGGATGGTGGTCCTTTGGAGGTAAAAAAAGGAGCACCAAAAAGAAACGTACATCTTAGATGATAAATTCATCGCCAGATTAACTTTGTTGTTTTTTAATCAGGCGAGAAAGAAGAAAAATGTGTCGACCGAAGTTGTCGTGGTTGCGGATTCTGGAGTGGTCGTGACCACCAGGTAGTTGCTGCTGAAGCAACCATAGTTGCTGCTGAAGCAACCATCGCAGAGGTCGATGAAGCCACAATCTCTGACCAAATGGTCAGGAAGATTATCTCCGATCGAGTGGTCGAGGAGAATTCTTTCGACCTATGGTTGGAAGATGTGAGGGGTCTAACCAGCCCTACCGGGTTGGAATAGGTGAACTTGGTTGAAAAGAGCAAGAGGAAGGCAAACACTCTGGACTTTGCTCTAGTGTGTTTCAAAATTAAGACAAAGAAGACCAGGTATGTAAAAAATAAAAGAAACATATGTAAATACATACCTTTAGTACTCCTTGTATCTTAAAATTTGCTTCTACTTTTTCTGTTTGTATAGATCCTCTGGTTCTCTAGTTGTTTTCGATTGGAGCCCCCTTAGGAGGAAACTCCTGAGGTGATAATTGTTGAGCCAGCCCCCGAGCAGGTGGCAGCACCGATTCCTACTCAGGAACTGTTGGCGGCTCCAACACTGCCTGTGGAGGCAGAAGTCCCAGAAGAGTCCCAACATTTTTCTATTGGTGGTATGCCCTAGATGAAATCATAGAGATAATTGTATCACGTCTTTGTTTATAAGTTATAGAATAAATGCTATTATGTTCCTTGAATGAATCATCAGTTGTAAATATTAACAAGTATGTGACTTGTTGGTGAAGCTCTTTAACTTATATGATGTAGTTCTAAATATATCCCTAGTAGGATGTCACTAGTCAAAACACTAGTGACTCTATTGACCATCACATGTATTGCTTGATGACCATGTTTCACTGGTCATGGATATAGGGATATCGAATCAATAATGTGAACACATGTTAGAGAACATGGTGTTGGATTGACCCACCTTGAGACACTGTTGAGATTATTATGATTTTATGTGTCATCAGTTGGTCTCAAGCAATGATGATGTATAATCCTTAGACCTGAGATTAGCATGGTTTTCTACATGTGTAATAGTGCACTTAGGGATTGTCAAACGCTACTCTATAACTGGGTAATTATAAAGGTAGCTTTCGGGTATACTATGAAATATACGGAGGAATGCGACTGGTCGGATATGAGATTTTTCCCTCCTAACATAACAGGAGAGATATCGTTGGGCCTCTCGATGTGGTCGGATAAAGAAAGTATATGACCATACCACTAGTGGTCGAAGAGTCAACCACGTGAAGTTATCTGTCACTTGATCGAGAAAGTATTGAACAGTCTATGAATGAAAAATATCTCACAAGGAGTTCAACCAGATATCGTGTGACAAAGGGAGAATACATAAGCAGGTCATTCAGTTCGAACAGATACAGACTAGTTGTATGGAGATACGAGCTGGTCATAGTGTAATACTCGATTTATTATAAGAAAGAAAGCTCTCAAAAGAGAAATTAAATATAAGAAAAATGGGGTTTCTATAGTTTTTCGGCAACCTGGGCCTCGGGCCTTGGCCTAGGAGGCCCATGAGGGGCCGTCCACGTATAAAAGAAGGAGAAAAACCCTAATGCTACTGTAGCTATAGTGCACACTGCCAATGTAGCAGCCCCCCTCCATGTTGCTCTACCAAGATGAGGAGAAGAGGAGAAAGGAAGGAGAGGAAGGAAGAAGAAGAAAGGAAGAGGAAGAAAGGGGAGAAGGAAGAAGGGGGAAGGAAGAGGAGAGGAAGGGCGCGATCACACAACGAGACATCGATCTCTAGCGGTTCGACAAGGGTAAACTCGATCCCCGATCGCTTGGTAGATTAATCGATTTATTTTGGTGCTGCCAGTAGTTGATCAGTTTGGAACAACGACGTTGGTTGTCATTTTTGGGTAGGTTGTGTGCGTTTTCTGGACTGGTCATCTCCTGAATAGTTGTATTTATCGCTCTTAGCTTTCTATAGGCGTAAAGATCACTCAATTTGGAGTTACGGTCTAGAAGTTATGTTGATTTATTTGCGACTGTTCAGAAGGGCTGACGAGGCTTAGCAGTTACTTTGTATAGTCAATATGATTTAGTTAGAAGTCGAATTAGAGCATTAACCCAACATAAAAGTTGCAGGAAATCCTTTAAGCTTTCCAGATTGGTAAAGAATGTGATTTTTAGTTGTGTCAATCAAAAGTTATGTATTTTAAATTACCGCTGCATTTCTAACTGACAGATTGAAGGAACAGAAACTTCACCTGATCATTAGATTTATTAGAAGGCCGAATCATAGAACCTTTCCGACTAGGTTATCGTAGAAGGTTTTGTTATGTTTCCAGAGACTCTAAGATCACTCCGTTATGAGTTTCGTAGTAAAAGATATGATGATTTTAGTACTACTATGTAGTTCTGTCAGACAGATTCGATATTCGACTTTCAGAGGATTATTGACGTAGATTTTTGGCCGATTTGGGAGATCCTGCCAACTAGAATTTTGTGTAGGATATTGTTATGTTTCCATAGGATCTGAGAGCACTCCATTTTGAGTCTCAGATCATTAGTTATGATTTATTTTGTACTTGCTGTCCAGATTGTAGTCCTGTTAGAATATTGGTTTATGTGAGTAGATCGACTTTGTGATCCTTGGGTTAGGATGCTACGATTAGATGGTTCGAGTGAGGTCCTGTTCACGTGGTTTCTCATTCAAATATATTTAATTGGTGTAGGAGGGGGAAATTCGAGTGTAGCAGCTTCCGTCTTGCCTCATAACGCTTCGCAGAGCGGAAGCTAAGTGCATTGTAATTCTTTATATTGATGAATGATGAGTGCTTGTATTCATACTGTTATTTCTATGATCCATGAGTACATTCAATGCTTTATATTCCTTTCATATCAGTTAATCCATGTTGAAAGAGGTGATGTCTTTCATTATTCATGTTTCATTCCATTCATTCATTTGTTTATGTTTCTTCCACGGGAGTGGAAAATAAAGACTCATCAATTCCAGTATGGGCACGTAAGACCCACCATTCCAATGTGGGCAGATTTGGATCCCCGTATGAAACGTTCTTCATACGGGCATTGGATCCCTGCATTTTGTTAAATGCGGGACTAAGTGAACACCGACGGGTGTGTCACTAGCTATACCGGTATAAGCAGAAGTGTAGTTCATTTATTCCATTCATTCATATGTTCCTGTCAGTTCTATGTTCATATTCTTAATGATATTGTATTGTTCATGTTCAGTGTAGTTCAAATTATTCTTTGTACTTGCTGAGTCTCGGACTCATTCTTACCTTTGTTTGTCTATTCTAGCTGATCGTTGATGATGGCATTATTGGGAGGGAATAGACACACATAATTCATTCACTTCACCATATTCGAGTTTTAATAATATGATTTGGTTAATGTCTTTCATTCGTTAAGTGGTGAACTGTAATAAATAGAGTTAGATGTTGGATGATATCTTTCTCTATATTAAGGATGATTAAATAACTGCTTGTGATCCTTGATTACTCCTTCGATATAATTATCTTAGTAGATTCATTAGACTTGAATAGTTGGAGTTTGTGAACTGTCGTTGGATTCAGACTATATTCCTGCATTTGTTCTATTATATGTTGATATCTTTATGTCATTAGATGAGATATTCTTTAAATTCTTCTTAATTATGGTTGTAGGCTAGATTATTTAGGTAACATTTTGGCTTCTGAATAGCCAGTGTGTTACACATAGTCTGCTCGAACATGATCACTAATTGGTCGTTACCTAGTCCTAAGGAGTTATGAATTGGTTAGGACTAAATATGAACTGGTTGTATAGAGATAAGAGCTGGTCATAAGTGAGAAGGACTTGGTCGTAGATCATATTGTATTAAGGTTCGTCCAATATAATTTATGTGTATTCGGGGATCGTTATGTCTTGCTAGGAACTGCTAACCACTCGTGGTCGGAAAGGTGTTTCCGTGTCAGAACCTATTACACACGAACCTAATGGGTCACACACTTAACGGGTTGTAACAAACGGGATCAGATAGAATCCGTCAAGGGCACTATATGAGGCTGTTGGGAGAGAAGAGAAACACGAGACACACGTGACGTGAGTTGCTCCTATGAAACCATATACGCCATCTTTTTGAGAGCCCTACCATGCGAGTTAGTGCGAGCACACCGGCGCATGGTGTTTCATCCTTGGACGTGTGGATACTATAGAGGTGCTATTGCAGTTGCTGTTGTACTAAAGGATGATCCACGACTTCGCATGGGACGCAACTGGTTGCTGGAGGAGACGATCGACGAAGAGGGAGCTGGACGATCGACTACGACCACTACATCAATGCACTCTACATTTGATCCGGCTGCTCTAACTCTTCTTCCGCTACACTGCGCATATAGTGGTAACGATCTATGATCTCTTGCTTGCATGATATCCTGATTTACGTGGTAGAATTTTTGAATTGTCAACTAGCGTAGTCTACCCGTAAATCTTCAGTTCCGACCAACGCTGGGACCAGAATGATTGATCTCGTGGAGGGGAGTCCTTTCTCAACAAGAGGTCTCCTCATCCTAGCAACTTCCCAGGCCGCCCTCGGATTTTTGACGATGAGAAGCTCAACGAGGCCCTGAGGAGAATTTCGGACCATCAATTAGAGACGGGTCCTACTACTAGTTACTTTTGAGCTCATGGTGCTGCAGCCGGCTCATTGCTGGCACCTTCGTCCAAACGGTCTGGCTCCTCACCGCGGAGCCGCATGCTTCACGTTGTATGTCGATCGAGCCGTCGCCTACGTGCGCCAACACCCCTGCGTGGCGCTGCACCGCCAGTTGGCCCTCGCACACGCACACCTGCGTACGCCCGCTCACCTGCGTCGCTGCACGCCTCACGCGCACGCCCGCGCCCTACGCATGATCGGGGTGGCCGCTATGCACGCCACGCTCTGTGCACACCGCGCTTGCGTGCCTTTGTCTTGGCGCCGCCGCGACGCACCGCGCTCGACCGCGACATTCGTCGCCCTCACGACCGTATGACGCGCCCCGCTAGCCACTGCGCCTTGCGCCTTGCGCGCGCTCGTCGACGCCACCGGGTGAGCACCCTCTTCACATTGAACCTCGTTCTGATACCAATTGTTAGAACTTTGAGAACTAATGGACGCACTAAATACTACATGCAAAACTGAAACTACAGCCACCATCTCACGTTCAGACAATTAGCACTATCAATATTCACGACTACGATTCAGCCATATAAACCAAATTTGGAACTTAAATAACATTAACGATTATTCAACAGTGGAGGCTCGGGTGCGCGACCTGCTGGGCCGCATGACGCTGCGGGAGAATGCGGCGCACATGGCCCAGATCGAGCGAACCGTCGCGTCGCCCCGCGCGCTCACGGAGCTTAGCACTGGTAGCGTCCTCAACGCCGGCGGCAGCGCCACCCGTGACCGCGCCTCCCCCGCGGACTGGGCCCGCATGGTCGACGACATGCAGCGCCTCGCGCTCTCCTCCCGCCTCGCCGTCCCCATCCTTTACGGCACCGACGCCGTCCACGGCCACAAGCCCACAACAACGTCTTCGGCGCCACCGTCTTCCCCCACAACGTCCGCATCGGCGCCTCCAGGTACCAAATCACGTGACGTGACACCCGTTGACCACCTCGCCGTACTTGTCCTTCTGGTGTTTGGTTAGTTTGAAAAATCGTGTGCCGTTGACCTCCCAGGGACGCGGAGCTCATGCGTAAGATCGGCGAGGTGACGGCTCTCGAGGTCCGGGCCACCGGCATCCACTGGACCTTCGCGCCCTGCGTCGCCGTGAGTAAAATTAAAAAAACCTTCCGGATTAGCTGCTAGTGTTTGTTTGGGATCTCCTTGATGTGCGTTTGGTCTGGTGCATGATGGATAGGTTTGTAGGGATCCGAGGTGGGGGAGATGCTACGAGAGCTACAGCGAGGACCCGGAGATCGTGCGCTCGTTGACCACCACTGTCGCCGGCCTGCAGGGCCAGCCGCCAGCAGACCACCCTCATGGTTACCCATTCCTCGCTTCGGTTAGGTACTTCAGTGAAGAGATATAGTGTGGTTTTTGTATGCCCACAGCCTGTTTGTGGAAATGGGTCTATGTGGTTTGCAGGGAGAATGTGCTTGCTTGTGCCAAGCATTTCGTAGGGGACGGTGGCACGGATAAGGGGTTCAATGAGGGGAATGCCGTTTGCTTGCCCGAAGATTTGGAAAGGATCCATATGAAACCTTACCCTGATTGTATAGCTCAAGGAGTGGGAACGGTCATGGCATCCTACTCTCAATGGAATGGGGAGCCATTTCATGCAAGCCGCTATTTGCTGACGGATGTTTTGAAGGGCAAGCTGGGCTTCAAGGTAGCAGAGCCTCTGGTGATTGGTTGGTATATCATGTAAGCTTAGTTTGTGACTATGAATTGTGAACATGTGTAAGCTCTTGTTTCAGGGTTTTGTGGTGTAAGATTGGGAAGGTATTGACAGGCTCTGCCAGCCTCAAGGGTCCGATTATCGCTATTGCATTGCACAGTCAGTTAACTCAGGAATGGATATGGTATTTAGCTATTAACTGGTTATATGAAATGCATTCTACAGCTACCAGTTCTTTTGCATTTGCTGAGCAATCTACAGATTATGATACCTCACAGATTTGAGAAGTTTTTGGAAGATCTCGTGTTCTTGGTGGAGACAGGGAAGATACCAATGTCCTGGATTGATGATGCTGTTGAGCGGATTCTAAGAGTTAAGTTCATATCTGGAGTGTTTGAGCATCCATTTTCAGATCCGTCTCTACTAGAAATAATTGGTTGTAAGGTAACATGCGTGTTTGAATTGCCAATAATTCTCCTTGTTCTTCTGTTTGAATTGTCTCACATTGGAGATCACCAACCATATACAATATGCTAAATTGTTAACCTTTTAGGAACATCATCTGCTGGCACATGAGGCTGTCCGGAAGTCTTTGGTACTTCTAAAAAATGGCAAGAATCAGAAGGAACCGTTCCTTCCATTGGCCAAAAATGTAAAAAAGAATACTTGTAGCAGGAACGCATGCTGACAATATTGGATATCAGTGAAGTGGTTGGACGATAGCTTGGCATGACGACAGTGGAAGAATAACTCTTGGTAAGCAGAAACTAAGATTTGCAACAATCTATATTTGCTGGTTGTATCAACTTCACACCATTTTTTTGTACTATCGACCAATGGTGCAGTCCAGAAGATATGGTGTCGTTGTGTAGGACAGTGGTGCTTCGTTAACACAGCGAGAAAGCCTGGTTGTCAAAACTAGCTTTACTGTCCTCTTGAGGATTTGCCACCCCATTGTCTCACTGACACATGTCAGTGAGACAATGGGGTGGCAAATCCTGAGGTGCCAATCTTTGGGGTGGGAAATAATTGATACCCTCCCCCACCCCAACACACACAAAGAAATAGTCAATATTTTGAGGTGCAGTGCATACTGCTTCCTAATTCATTAGCATCATAGTGAGATGATGCTCTTGCATCTGCCACATTGCTTTTGTAAAGAAAAGAGGGCAGTAAACTATATAGACTGATTGTAGCCTGCAACATTTTACCATGACCTTGGTACTGAAGAAACTGTTTCTCGTTGGGAATTCACCTTTTAAGTAGTTATTGATAAGTTATACCCCATTTCCAACGGCCATGATGCATACGATCTTTTATTAATGAAACCGGTATCAAAACAGTTTTTGGCTCTCATAGTGCCTTCTTTTCGAATTACCGAAGAGAGTATGCGTTGGATTCAACCGACAACTGAATGCAACGTATGCATACGAGTTTGTCTCCTCGTCGAAGTGGTCGAAACTACTCTGATCTGTTCTATCAGTCGATGCTATTGTCGACAATCGGTGAACAACACAGCACGTGATCGAAGAAGGCGAAGTCGATCTTGTCGAAGGAGTTGTGATCACCTAGTCGAAAGAATTCGACTATCAGATTTCTTCCACCCTCCGGTTCGGGAGATTCACGCACTGCAAAGAACAAGAACAGATCAAATACGATGGACAAGAACAAGTCAAAAACCGATCAACAAATGAACTAGTCGAAGACAGAAGAATATGCAGCCGGTGATAACTAATCTTTGTTGAGTAGATCTGATATATTATTTCTCAACCATGTTCTGTGGCTACAAAGTGCTTTCACGACACCCCTCAAACCCTAGCATGAAAACATCAAAAAACTCTCTGCCGAAAACCGTTGCAAAACGCCTCGTGTTACTCTTAACCTCTTCGGCCTTTATATGCTAGGGGCCTAAACCATGTCCTTATCAACACAGACACATAATCCTATCTCTTCCGAAAATCAGGGGACCCGAAACCCCTCAAATCCCGAGTTTTCCAATATCTCGAAACATTCCAGTTATGAGCGCCTTCCATAACTCTTACGCGTCGAAGCCTCCAGGACGGCACCTCCTGTAGCTTCGATCATGCATCATGCATTAACCTTTGATTTCCATGTGCCCCAGCGTGAGCACGACCACCTCGTGACATCCACGACCACCTGAACCTTGGATTTCCCCCTCCTAGTTTCGATCTTCCTTGTCATCGACCATGACCGTCTCCACGCTCAACCTGCACATGCAAAGATCAAAGAACGTTTTCCTAGCATAAATTCTCCAACTTGACCAATATCAGTTCACACACGCATATCACACTCTCATTTATCAATAAACACGAATCAGATCATCCACGACCTTAAATTCCAGCTTTCAGAAAAAAACAACTCGAGACCGCTCTGTAAAACTGGTCTTACCGCTGTGTATACGCTGGTCATACCGCTGGCCAACCAGACTCGAGTACTCAAGCTACTCGAAGAAAACAAGTATTGAAGCACTCGAAGCCTACAACCACTTACCAGAAGCCTACGACCACAGATCACGTAGCCCACGACTACCGATCACGAAGCCTACGACTACAGATCACGTAGCCCATGACTACCGAACACGAAGACTACGACTATAGCTCACAAAGCCTACGACTGCCGACCATCGACCAGGCACTGAAGCTTTCGACCATCGACAGTCACTGTAACTTTGACCATCAACCAGTCGCTGTAGCTTCCCGACCTTCGACCATGCAACACCGACTGTCCTTCGTACTCGTTACACATCTCGACTTACGATCGAGTACATTACTCGGAGCTCTACCAAACGTACTCAGATCTATAGTACCCGGAGGTCTATCACTCGGTACTCGTAACTATAGTACTTGAGCTACTGAGACTCAATTATATCACTCTAAGACTGAGCTACAAGACTCGAGTCCAGTCGAAATGGATCATCGAGTATCACCGATTAGACCACCCGATACAGGGCATGATCCGACCACTCATACTGAAAATCCAACAACCGAAATTTTCACAACCGCAAATGTCAATACAACCCAAACGTCAATTATTTATCATCACAAAGTCTACGACCAGTCCACATTGTCTAACAGTTTCACCCTTGGCCATCACATTACATTTCCACACTCTTTCACTATCCTATATTCCTATTACATGCCATTTCATTTTCTTCAGTACCACCTTGCATTCTTCACTCGATCTTCAGTTTCCTCCAGCATTGCCTTCCCTTGCTTGTCCGCCTCATTGCACTTGACAAGCCAAGCTCTTGTACTTGTATGAGTTTGTTGAAACACGGGTACGTTATGCTAGCACAAATTCAAAAATCTGCCGCGTAAACAAGGAACCTCCTCTAGTAATAGATCACGGGATTACCACTAGCCGCGTAAACTCGTAGCGGAAGTAGAGTCGATGTAGTGTGTTGGTGCGGTGGTAGTCGTACTAGCCGCACGTCTCCTCCTCCAGTCCTTGTGATCGTCACAAGTTGTGGATCGTCCTAGTGTTGATGCTTAGCATCAACAGCTCCAAGGTATCCACGCGTACGAGGCAGGGACACCACGCGCTGGAGTGCTAGCACCGGCTATGTGGTATTGGATGAGGAAGGTGTGGCTGCTAGGGTTTTGGGAATTCCGAAAATCACCCATAACCCTATGCCACCACCCCTCTATATATAAGCACTCATGATGGGTCTCGAACTTTGAGGCCCATTAGGAACTCGTGGCCCACAAGAATTCGGATCACCATCCAAATTAAATCATAGACCTTTAAGCATGCGACCCTATAGGTTCACGTACACTTGGACATGGCCCGAGTACTCCTACTCGTCCACTAATCGGTAGCGGCCCCTAGCAAGACATGCCGACTCCCAAGTATACGTAAAGATCATATCAGATGAACCTCAACAAAACTTATATGCATTTCCTTTTGCCTCATGATATCAGTCAAGCTCAAGGCGAGTACGTGTCATCCTTGTTGGTTAGCTTGACCACTCTTTCTCGATCACGTGACTCAAATTCCTCGACTACGGTTAACTCTTTAACCGCGAGTAGCATGACCGTGCATTTCTGGAATCCAATCACTCGAGAGACCTAGAGATATCTCTCCTGTTGCATGGAGGGGCAAATCCTATCTTGATCGACTATGTCTCGTTGCATGCATCATGACAAAACCCGAAAACTACCTTTATAACTACCCAGTCACGAAGTAGCGTTTGGCAATCCCTAAGTGAGCCATTACGCATCTCGAGTATGTGCGACGACCTCAAGTCTAAGGACATAGCATACGCATTGTAAATGAGACCAATTGATGACATGTAAGAATGCAATATTCCCGCAGTGTCTCATGGTGGGTCGATCCAACCCCATGTTCGATAACATGTGTCTATATTATTGATTTGATATCTCTATATCTTTGACCCGTGAAACATGGCCATGAACCAATATATATGCTAGTCTATTCATATATGTCCTCATATGTTTTCGACTAGGGAACGTTTAAGAATAATCATCGCAGGAATATAGAGTTTCACAATCAAATCACATACTTGATAATAAATACTAACGATATTATTCTAGAAACAAGATAATATATTATCCAATAAATTATGAACATAACAAAATATAATCATCTCTATGATTGCCTCTAAGGCATATTTCCAACAGAGTTGACATCACCTCCACTCCAGCTGCAATGCTTCCCTCGTGTTAGACTCCGGAAGACAGATAATATGATCCATTGCTGGCTTTTGTGTATCCTTGCAGAAAACTCTCCACTTTCTCAGCATCTGCGTGATTCTTCTCCATACAACCTGCACTACGATCCAATTTTTGCGTTGAAAGCATAAGTCATTCCTTTCTTTTCATAAATTCCACATAGCAGCAGTAGGAACCGTATTCAAAACCATATGGTTCTTATTGCAAATTCACCATTTTGCTACAGATTCAAGATCAGCTCCTATATGGACAGCCAGAATCTGAGAAACACCACACCAAACAACTTTTGCAACAACACGATAAAAAAGTAAATGATTCACCGTTTCCAACTCAGCAACAAAAAAAAGACAAGTCTTATCATTCACATTTTGTCTCTTAGCCAAATTATCTCTTGTTACAATCTTATTATTAGCAGTCAGCCACAGAAAGAAATGTAACCGTTGAGGCACAAGTAACTTCCAAACTGCAGGAACATGCACAGGAATAACCCCCCTAAAATTAGTCACAGCATAGAGGGACTGCACATTATAAACACCAGAAGAATGAAACTCCCAAATCATACTATCTTCTTCATCAGACAAATTGATAGACTGAGCAATAGACACCACATCAAACCATAACTGCATTAATCTATCATCAACACATCTCCTAATGATGCATACAAATGCAAAATTGTTGCTTCGAAATGCAAGTTCAAGATGTTTGCAGTTGATCGTTCGAGTATTGCGTAGTGGATTTTTTTCATAACTGCGTTTTGTGGGGACAATAAGTTCAGCCATGCATCACTATTTCTAGTTAGTTAGTCTTTTTTTTTAAAAAAAAATCTACTTTGATCAAATGAAAAGATTGCAAGTTTGCACTCTGCACAATACTATTTTTTTTAAAGCAGCTATTTATGCTATCTAAACCAACAGGTACAAGCATATTGGAGGCCATACAAGAATACGTGGGAGTGGAAACTGAAGTTGTGTATGAGGAATGCCAAACAGAAGCTACAGTTGAAACTGTGGAGTTTTCCTATGCAGTTGTTGTGGTTGGTGAGGTTCCATATGCTGAGTGGTTGGGAGAAAGAACTGACCTTTGTATTCCATTTAATGGTTCCGACCTTATTACTCGTGTTGCTAGTAAAATCCCTACCCTAGTGATTGTTATATCTGGAAGGCCCTTGGTTATCGAGTCACAAGTTCTGGAGAAGATAGACGCTCTAGTTGCTGCCTGGCTACCTGGAAGTGAGGGCATGGGAATTACTGATTGCCTCTTTGGAGATCACGATTTTGTGGGCACATTGCCTGTAACATGGTTTAGGTCTGTTGATCAATTGCCTAAAAATGCTGGAGATGATAACCATGACCCATTATTCCCTTTTGGATATGGGTTGAAAATGTTCTGAAGTGATGAAGATTTAGCATAATCTCATCACTGATTTGGTTATACATTTGAATCGTTATAAACTTATAGTAATGTTACATATGTTGTACCAATTGACTATTGGAATATGTAAAAGTGAAATAATGTCTTGTTGCAGGCTATGGTGTTAAGGTGTTCAAAACATGATTTCTTATATTCTTTCCCTAGATTTTAGTTACTCCTTCAATTACCTATCAACATAACTACTTGAATTTTATATTTCTTTCAATTATATCCTATCTATTTGCCTTGACTTGTTAGTTTTGTTTGTTCATTTTAATTTTGGCCTAAGGAAGCTGTGAACAGGGCGAAGGAGGATTGCAAAGGAGAGTTGGTCCATTCTTGTCACTTATATCAGTATATCAGCAGATGAAGGAGATTGGAGTATTGGACTACTGATGAAGTGAATAGAATAAACAGAAAACGTGGTCACTCTGAATGATGTTGCTGAGCACTTAACTGAACCCATTTGCTTGGAATCGCCCTTTCTTTTGATGGTACCAGATCTAAACATAGAACACTGTTTATGGAGAGGTTCAGATGATTTGCAAGCAAGACGTAAATCCTTGGCAGCATGGGATAAAGTTTGTAGGCCTAAGAAAAGAGGAGGCCTGGGGGTTATCAGTCTGGAAACCCACAATTAGTAGGAAGGATTATTATTTAGGAATCTATCTATTAAGTGTTTAGTATTATTTATGAGTTAGGCAAGATTAGCTATTTCCTATATTAGAGATATGTCAAGTCAAACCATCTCTACAAGAAGGATAACACTGTATCACATATAGTTAAGCAATGAATAAACAAAGTTTTAAGTATCTTCCCCTCTTCTTCAACTAGACTTTAGAGCCTCGCTACGTCGACAGGGAAGAGCCTGCCTGGCGCTTAGATGAGGGTGGGTTCCTTACCCTCGGTCCTCGAACACAAACCCAACCAAAGACCACTGGTTTTCGTGGCCGAGTCACTATGTGATAGAGATATTGCTATCTGCCAAGAGATCCAACATAAATTGCAGGAGTGATGGTGGCAAGGGACAAGGCAAAGGAGGCAAGCTATGTCGTAGCACAGTCGCCACCGCTATCACTACCCTCACCATGGACGACTTCTCTTTAGGCTTCGCTACCCTTGGCTGCATCATTGGTGCCTTTGTTGAGGAAGAAGGTTACCGTCGTCCAACGACGGTCCTCTCCACGTGGCCGGCTGAGGTCGTGCCTTCGAAGGTGCGGTGCGCAACGACTATCATGTGGGGGTTAGCGATGCCGTCGCCTCTCTACTACAACCATTGCATCTCGGGGCGAGAAGGATGTGCTGCTGCCCCGCGCCAGTTGCCTTTGCCGCTGGTGACTCCTGCGACGTCAACTGATGCTGGAGGGTTCTTGTTCTTGATGTTATTCATCGAGGCTTCGTTGATCCTCTTCTACGCGACACAACATTGTCATCGTACCCTCTCATCAACACGAGGCCACCATCGCAGCTCGAGAATGAGCTGCCTCGCTGCGAGGGGTGTAATGTTATGGACTAAGCCCTGAGGCACTGTAGCAGATGCATGAATAGTATCACAGGTACTGTAGCAACACATGAACAATACTAGCCACAATTAGTAGAAGGATTTATTATTTAGGGATCTATCTATTAAATGTTTGCTATTATCTACTAGTTAGGCAAGTTGTTGTTAGATTGGATAGTTAGGATCATCTATTTCCTATATTAGAGATGTGTTTCTCAGGGGTCAAGTCAAGACATCCCTATAAGACGGATATCATTGTATCATGTATGGTTAAGCAATGAATAAACAAAGTTCCTAGTCTCTCCCCCTCTTCTTCAACTAAGCCTCAGAGTCTCGCTACCTCGACATGAAAGAGCACTGCCGGTTGTTAGATGAGGGCGAGTGTCCTACCCTCGGTCCTCGAACCCGTACCCCAACAGCTAGCACAACATTCTTGTAATGGAAGCATCACAATCCACCAAGAAGGACTTGGCGAAGTCGGGAAGTTGGAGTATAGGCTCAGTAATGAGGGTCACCCTGAGGGCATGAAACGCGGTGTCGACTTCCAAGGACCATGCAAAAGCTTCTTTCTTGAGCAATTTAGTGAGTGGGGTAGCCACGTCACCATAAGCCTTGACGAATTTGCGGTAATACCTGGTAAAATTGAGAAAATTCCGCAATGCTCGAACGGTAGTAGGTGTTGGCCAGGAAGAGTCCTAGCCAATTTTGGAGAGTGATGCCTCGCCTTCCTGGCTAATCAAGCCTCAGAGCCTCGCTACCTCGACAGGGAAGAGCCCTGCGGCGGTTAGATAAGGGCGAGTGTCCTATCCTCGGTCCTCGGACCCGTACCCAACTAACGACCATAATATTTGATATCAGAGCCACTCACCATGGCTTCTTGTGCTGCACCATCTCTCTTGGATGAGTTGAAGGCTAGCAGCGAAGAACCGAAGGTCTTACTCGATAACATGATGACCTCCTTAGAAAAGGCTATGGAGTTGGTAGACAAGCTGAAGAAGCAGGAAGAGGCGCCACATGCCATTGCAATGGTTGCGCTGCCACCACCTTGCCCAGTGCCGGTGTCGGCACGGGTTGTTGTCCATTGGATCTTCATTGATCTTCGTCCACGTGACACGATGTCGTCATGGTAACCTTTCGTCGACATGGGGACACGAAGATCTTAGTCTGTGGTCACCACCGACAACTCGAGGACGAGCTGTCTCGCCGTGAGGGGTGTAATGTTATGCACTAAGATCCCAGCGAGGCATTGTAATAGACGCGCGAACAATATCGTGGTACTGTAACACCACGTGAGTAGTAATGCCCGCAAGTATTAGAAATGATTTATTATTTAGGAATATATCTATTATGTGTTTGGTATTATCTATTAGTTAGGCAAGTTATTATTAGATTAGATTGTTAGAGATAAATTTTCTTATATATTATTTCTTAAGGGTCAAGTCGGGTCGTCCCTATAAAATGGATAGCATGTATTTATTATCAATCAAACAAGAACTAAACAAATTTAGTCCCTAACCGGTTGGCTAAAGATCAGAGCCTCATTGTTCATTGGGAATAGTCCCAGCCGAGTTTGGAGGGCGATCCCTCGCCTCCCTGGCTAATCAGGCCTCAAAGCCTCGCTACCTCGACAAAGAAGAGCTTTGTCGGCGGTTAGATGAGGGCGAGTGTCCTACCCTCGGTACTCAGTCCTCAAACCCGTACCCAACCAAAGACTACAACTTGGGAAAGGAGGCTCAAGCTTCTTTTGGAAAAGAGGCAGTGGTGGATCCACCATGGGGGCACGCTGGGGTTGGAGCACCAGCTCTATTCGCCGCGCCCTTGGCACCCTCCCAGTACCTCTATCATTATTTGCATAACAAATTATTTAATTTTTTGCTTAATATTGCTACTTGTGCATATTTTTTGCTTTCGAAACACATTATTCATATTAAGATGCGGTATTTAGTATATTTCTCATTTTAACTTTGTCCCTCGTCATTTATGTATTAATTTGGATTGCACATGATATTTAAATGTGTGTTTGCTAGCTCACCTCAGATAACTTTGTTCTACTAACACCCTCATAATAACTTTATCCCACTAGCACCCTCTCTGTTTTTCGTTCTTGGTACGCCGCTGAAAACAGGCTCAAGCTTCTTTAAGCTTATGCTTTGATCCCTTTTGGCCTCATTTAGAGATGAAGCATTGGCACAGAAGATGCTGACATGACCACCCTGGATGTTACAGCCTCCATGATTCGTTGTATTTTTGCCAATTTGTTGCTGTTATACAATATAGTAATTAGTTGCAAGCCTTAATCCCAGCTAGATATGTGATCAAACAAATTCAGAACATTTTGGCCTTGTTTGGTATGGCTCTAACTCCCAGCTTCATAGTTGAAGTAGGTGGAGCAATGCTAAACGGTACAGCTCCAACAAAAAATCGAATCTGGAGTTTGAGAATCTGGAGCAGGCTGTAGTGTATTTTCTCAGAGTTGCGAGAAGGTTGCTCCCCGCATGGAGCAGTCATCCGGTTACGAAAATACCCCTAAAGTTAAGATAAAATTACACACCAAATGCCATCCAACAAAACCCCCTCGCGCCATCCATCCTGATCCTCCCCCCATTCGCCTCCGTCGCTTCCCCTTCCCCCGCTTGCCTCCCCTCCTTGGCGCCTCCGCCCTCACCCTTCCCTTCCCTTCCCTCCTCGGCGCCTCCCCTCTTCGGCACCTTCGCCCCCCCCCATCCATCCCTTCCCGACGCCTCCCTCCCCGACGCCTCCGCCCCGCCACCATGTCACCTCGTCCCCCTCCTGTCGCCTCCCTCCCCGGCGCCTCCGCCTCCAACCCTTCCCTTCCCTCATCAGCGCCTCCCCTCCTCGGCGCCTACGCCCCCCATCCGTCCCTTCCCTTCTCGACGCCTCCGTCCCCCCACCAATCCGCCTCCCTCCCCGACGCCTTCGCCTCCCTCCCCGATGCCTCTGCTCCCGAAACCCGGAGGTCGTCTCCTCCGCCGCCGAGCTGCGCGCTGTTGGAGATCCGCGCCTTCCTCTTCATCGCGTGCTATGCCCTAATTCCTCCTCCTCCGCTCCGACTAGGTTCCGACCAGCCTTCCAGTGACACCGCTGCCCTCCTCCATGCCTCTCGCGGTATGCCCAGTTCTTTTGGAAGTTTGTGCAATCAGTGTAATTATAACACAATTAAGCTTACCATTTTAAGCCGAAAGAGAATATGTGTGTGATTAGCAGCACTAGTTGCTTGCAAGAAAACTTGCTCTAGCAAGGAGAGAGTAAGAGAATGTTTGCTAAGACTGTAAGCCAAATTCTGTTTGCTCAAACAAAAAAACAAGTGAAATGGCATGCTCTTATTGATGTATTGTCAATTTGTTGCAAGTATAATCCATATTAACATGTTGCAAGATCAATTCTGTCATATGGGAGATTCCCTGCATATTATTGTTATTTCAGCTGGAATCTTTTAGGGAAGATGGTGTTATGTATTTTAGTTTCATAGAACAGAACTGTGCTGTACTGCTACTGCTTACATCTTGTATCAGTTTCACTGGCCGAGAGTTATTCAATCAACACGATGTTTCGAAGGAGGCTTATTGGTTGGCATTGCTACGTTCTTAGTTCAATTCGTGGGAGATGTGCATAAATTTTGCACCCATGGATGCTACATTTGTTACGTTCGTAGTTACGTTCGTAGTTAAATTTTCCTTGTAGTCTAGATGCATCAGAGTAAATATTAGTTGGTGAAGAGAGAGCAGTAAACTGATGGTACATTTGTTGATCCCATTTCTTTCTCTTTTTTTCAGTCAGTTGCGAAGAGGGAGGAGACGAGTGAAATCCTTATAGGCTTGTACATATCAGAAATTGGAGATGGTGTTCAAGCTGTATTATGGTTCATTAACTTGTTTAATCACATATAAGCTATATCGCACGTAAGCTACTTGCTGTGTACTGCACATGTTGTATCCTGTATATAGTGTGTCCTCCTGAGAACATGGAGGTGTTGTTCAGGCTGTATTATGGTACATTAACTTGTGGAAGTAACCATAGATATCTTGACTTGTGAGTTTTGAAGTTTGGTTCCTTCTCTGTTCTACATTTTTTTATGAGTCTGTCATGTGCATATTTGCGGTTAACACACACACACACTGTTGTGGTTTCGTTTGTCAGTCAAATGTATCAGCGCCGGCATCATTAGGCTGTGCCTAATCTGAGACCAATTCGGAATCCACGGCGGCAAGTTGAAAACGTTTCGGCAATGCGATGATGGCTACAGAGCAGCGTCTCGTCAAAGCAATGTTGGCTGCAGAGCAGTTCGGTTCAGATACGTTTCTGTCTCGGTTCAGCGACAGCGTTCGACATTAATTGGTGTTCAGTTATATTACTAGCAGTTATTCTATAGATAGATTGAATTGTTTTGGCAATTGTAATCAAGTTATAGATAGTTTATATCTTTGGAAGTCTTGTTTTGGAGTTCTTATTCATCTTGTAGTCTCCTAATTGGAGTTAATTTGTTTGAAGTAAAAATTTCGAACGTGGGTGAAAAGATGGCACAACTTGGCTCAATATGACAAAATAAATAAATAAATATACAAGCACATGATAACTGAAATCAATTTATTAAACTTCTATAAGTTAAGTAATATGAAAAAAGATTACAAGTACAAATCAAGGGTAGTGCGGTCTTTTTATAAAGATCATTCTCATTTCTGGAGTTGGAGCCAATTTTCTAACCAAACATCCCCTCAAACTGCTCCAACTTCTCACAGGAGTGGATCCAAAAGTGAAGCTGGAGTTGGAGCTGCAAAAACTTGGAGCAGAGCCATACCAAACAGGCCCTTTATATGATATTTTCCAAATGTTCATCTGATAGCTCCGTAAGTACCTCAGATGGGAGCAATTCCATGAGAACTCCAGCGAGAACCTGAACATTGTTCATAGTTCGTATAATAGTTACGATCATCTCATAAAAGGCCGACTACCAACAGGACACCCTCCTGTCCTTTCCTTTCTTGCTAAGAGGTACATCCATCCAGGGATAAAAAAAAAACCGATATCGGACAATTTCCTGGTCGTTGATCAGAAACGGTAATTGGCCGGTTACCGGAATTATCGGAAAAAAATCCGGATGAAATTCACTTGAACTTGTTTAAAAACCAATAAAAATTTTAAAACTAAAATTTGAATTTGCTAAACCGAAAAATCGGCCGATTTTTCCGTTCCTGGTTCCACCGGTAAGACCATAACCGACAGATTTTTTATATCCATGCATCCATCCAATATGGCAATTACTGGCCAAGCTGAATCTTTTCTGTACTAGAATCAAAGTTTTCACCGCTGACAGAAATGCTTGGACATACAGTTAGCCAGTTGGGAGAAATTTAACAGATTTTTTTTTTCAATGCTCAACATAAAGCAATAATTGCTGCTGAGAAGCACTATTTTTGGTGTTTCCCTTAATATGTGTTCTATTGGGTAAGGGCATCTTTCCTTGCACCAAGCATTTTGACGAGGTGTTGACTCTTAAAATGTTTTTTACTACATCTGGAATTTCCCATTCCCTCGTTCTCTTAGTAAACATTTTTTTTGGATAAAATATGAATTAAGGTATCTGATGCTACCATTTGCAATTGTTAAGATGCATTTGCATATATATAAGTCAGGCACCATAAACTACGACCCTACCTTTTCTTTCACAGAACTTACAGGTAACCCTGCAGCATGGATTGAGTCAAGCCTGTATCTGATGACGTCAAATTACTGCTTGTGTAAAGCCTGTATCTAAGGGGATCTTGAAGTGAATGTTCTTTGTAAGTGTCTTTTGTTAGATGTGTATTGTACAAGAGGTTTTTTGCATATGTGTAACACCCATGTACTTGTATATATATTGGCCGATTGACCTCATATTGAATACAAACGCTATTCATAACATGGTATCAGAACGAGGTTAGGGTTAGGGTTTTACCGTTGCCGCCGACGGTTTCTGTCGTTCGCCGCCGCCGCTCTTCCCGTATCCTCAGCCGCCGCTTGTCGTCCGCTGCTTTCACCCGTTGTTGCTCGGGAACGCCGTTGCTGCGAGTCGTTGCCGAGCGTGGGTCACCGCTGCGTCGCTTGGGGTCCGACGTATACTTGGTGATCGGCGTCACCTCACCGCGTGGTTGCGTCGCTGGACCGGTCCGACGTATACTTGGTGATCGGCGTCACCTCCACCGCGAGGGCCGGGACGTCGGGCGAGCTCACCATTGTGTCGGGGACCGCCATCCAGGGACCGTCGCCGAGCCGAGGGACGCCGCCGGACGCCGCCGGGACGCCGCTTCCGGTGATCTTCAATGGTCTCAATTATCGGGACTAGTGCCGCCCATGAGTGGTGATTAAAGGAAGACATGCGTTTCCACATGTGTCGCTCGGGACTTTGGGATTTTCTTCCACATGTGAAGTTGCCTTTGTCCACCTCGCCTGCTTCCACCCATCGAGCCTGAGCTGCTCAAGACTACTACCGAAGATGCTCGTAAGGAGGCAACTGATGCTTTTGAGGATGCTATGGAGACTTTTCAGACTCAGTATGCTGCCTACAAGACGTGGATTGATGAGGATACCCGTGCCTCTGCTATTCTGGTTGCTAGCATAGAGGTGAAATTCACTGGGGATGTGGTTGGTTTGGCTTCAGCACAGTTGATGTGGACACATCTGTGCAACCGCTACGGGCCGTCAGGTGATTCCTTATATCTTTCTGTTGTGCGTCAGGAGCAGTCCTTGCAGCAGGGAGATGCCACTGTGGACGAGTTCTATGTTCAATTGCATGCGGTATGGCGTCAGATTGACTCTTTGGGATCGGATGTTTGCCACACTTGTCAATGCTGTCAGCGTTAGCAGTCTCACCTGGAGCTTCGTCGCATCTATGACTTCTTGACACGTCTTCGGGCCGAGTATGAGCAAACTCATGCTCAGTTACTGGCACGACATCCTCGTGTGACTTTGTTAGAGGCTCTTGCAGGTGTTCGTGCTGAGGAGATTCACCTTCGTGTTGCGGGTCTACTGCCGCTCCAGTCGTCTCTTTCGGTTCTGGCAGCTTCTCCAGCCTCTACACCGGCTGCAGCTACTCCATCATCGGTTGTGTCTTCACCAGTGACAGCTGCTATTGGTAGGGGACTATATTGCACTTACTGCAACAAGGATGGGCATGTACAGCAGACCTACTACAAGAAGAAGAAGGATTTACGTCGTGGTGGCCGTCCTCCACAAGGAACTAGTGGTTCCTCCTCTCAGAGGAGCTCTCGTGCTTCTGATTCTCAGGAGTTTCTCACACTGCTGCGTTGCATGGTTGCTCTTGCACCGTCCGATTCTGTTGGTTCTGCTGCACATTCTTCCAATGAGAGATCACCTTCTACTTCTTCCTCAGGTATCTCACATTGGATCCTTGACTCTGGTGCTTCCTTTCATATGACACATGTTTCCATCAGTCTTCTATTCATCCTTTAGCTACTCCTATCACTGTTCAGACAGAAGATGGTACCTCTCTTTCTGTCGCAGGACGAGGCACTCACTCGAATTCCTCTTTTCATATTCCTGTTGTTTCTCATGTTCCCAAACTAACCATGCAGCTCATCTCTGCCGGTCAGCTCACTGATCATGGTTGTCGTGTTATTCTCGACTCTGACTCTTGTTGTGTTCAGGATCGACGCATGGGGACTCTGGTTGGTACTGGCCCTCGCCGCCATGACTCACAATGTCTTTAGGAGATTGACTAGCTTCATCTTCCTTCTGCTGCCCTTGTCAGTCTTGTTGTCTACACCGACGCCACCGCTTCTACTGCATCGTCCACCGCGTCGTTTACTCAGTGGCATCATCGTTTGGGACATCTTTGTGGGTCGCGTCTATCTTCTTTACTTTGTCATGGTCTTTTAAGGTCTGTGTCTGGTGATGTTTCTCTACATTGTCAGGATTGTAAGCTTGGTAAATAGCTTCAACTTCCTTATCCTTCCAGTGAGTCAGTGTCACAGCGTCCTTTTTATCTTGTTCATTATGATGTCTTAGGTCCGGCTCCTTTTGTTTCGAAAGGAGGTCATCGATATTATATAATTTTTATTGATGATTTTTCTCCCCACATATGGATATACTTTATGTCGTCTCGTAGTGAGGTTTTATCCATCTACAATACTTTTGCCACCATGATCCGTACTCAGTTTGATTCTCCTATTCGTGTCTTTCGTGCTGACTTTGCTGGGGAATACTTGTGAGGGACCCTTTTAGGTTTTCTCGCTGAGAATGACACTCTTTCTCAGTTTTCTTGTCCTGGTACCCATGTACAGAATGGTGTGGATGAACGAAAGCATCGTTATCTTCTTGCGACAGCCCGTGCTCTTATGCTTGCTTCGGCTTTCTCACCACATTTTTGGGCTGAAACTGTTTCTACTGCGACTTTCCTGACTAATATTCAGCCTTCTTTTGCTCTTCAGGGCGGGATCCCAGTTGAACGTCTCTGTGGCAAAACTCCTGACTATTCTAGTCTTCGCCTCTTTTGGGTGTGTGTGTGTGTGTGTTATGTTCTTCTTGCCCCTTGTGAGCACACCAAGCTGACCGCTCAGTCTGTGGAGTGCGTCTTTCTGGAATATATCGCTAAGCATAAGGGATATCGTTGTTGGGATCTTGTTGGCCAATGGATGCGAGTTTCTCAGGATGTCACTTTTGATGACTCGTCCTTTCTACCCTCGTCCTTCTTCTTCCACCACTCCAGCATCTCTTGTTGAACCGCTTTCTTTTCTGACTTTTCCTGCCACACCCATAGTCACCACACCTCTATCACCGCCTTTGATCTCTTCGGTTCCTCCTTCACCATCTCCTTTGCCACCGTCACCCTCTCCAGAGGTTCCTCCCGGCCTTCGTCGTTCTTATCCTCTTTACTACCTTCGTTGTTCGCGAGTTGAGGATTCTTCTGATGCGTCATCTTTTTCCGATGGTTCATCTTCTTCGGCTTCTCCTCGATATGCTCTTCGTGATCGCAGGTCTATTCGGCCTCCTGCGCGCTTTTGTTTAGCGACTCTTGCCGAACCGACTTCTTATCGTCATGCTGCTGTTCATCAAGAGTGGCAGCATGCGACGGTGGAGGAGATTGCTGCCCTTGAGCGTACTGGCACATGGGATCTTGTCACTCTTCCCTCGCGTGTTACTCCTATCACGTGCAAGTGGGTCTACAAGATTAAAACCCGCTCTAATGGTTCTCTTGAGCGTTACAAGGCTCGTCTTGTAGTACGTGATTTTCAGCAGGAGCATGGTCGTGATTATGATGAGACCTTTGCTCCCGTGGCTCACATGACCACTGTTCGCACTCTTCTTGTTGTGGCATCTGTTCGGGTGTGGTCTATGTCTCAGCTTGATGTTAAGAATGTCTTTCTCAATGGTGAACTGCGTGAGGAGGTTTATATGCAACCACCACCTGAGTATTCTGTTCCTGATGGTATGGTTTGTCACCTTCGCCGATCTCTTTACAGCCTCAAGCAAGCTCCTCGTGCTTGGTTTGATCGTTTCTCCTCGGTTGTCACTGCAGCTTGTTTCTCTGACAGTGTTCATGATCCTGCTCTTTTTATTCACACTTCGCCTTGTGGTCGAACGCTTCTCCTTTTATATGTTGATGATATGATCATTACTAGAGATGATTCTCAGTACATCACTTTTCTTAAGGAGCATCTTAATGAGCAGTTTCTCATGTCTAATTTGGGTCATCTTCGTTACTTTCTTGGGATTGATGTTATTTCTACGCCTGAGGGTTTCTATCTGTCCCAAGAAAAGTATTTTCAGGACCTTGTTGATCGTGCCTCTCTTACGAATCAACACACCGCTGAGACTCCCATGGAACTTAATGTTCATCTTCGGTCCACTGATGGTGAGCTTCTTACTAATCCTACTCGATATTGTCATCTTGTTGGGAGTCTTGTTTATCTGGGTGTTACTCGTCCTGACATTTCGTACTCTGTGCATATCTTGAGTCAGTTTGTTTCTGCGTCCACTCAGCTCTACTATAGTCATCTTCTTCGTGTTCTACGATATCTTCGTGGAACCATCACTCGTCGTCTGTTTTTCTCTTGTTCCAGCTGTTTACAACTCCAGGCATATTCTGATGCTACCTGGGCTAGTGATCACTCTGATCGCCAGTCTCTTTCTGCCTATTGCATTTTTCTTAGTGGTTCTCTCATTGCTTGGAAGACTAAGAAGCAAACAATAGTTTCTCGTTCGAGTGCTGAGGCCGAGTTGCGAGCTATGGCCTTATTGACTGCGGAGGTTACTTGGCTACGGTGGTTACTTGAGGATTTTGGTGTTTCTGTTTCGGCACCCACTCCTCTTTTGTCTGACAGTGCATGGGCTATTAGCATTGCTAAAAATCCGGTGAAGCATGAGCTTACAAAACATATTAGTGTTGATGCTTTCTACATGCGGACCCAGCTGCATGATCAGATTGTTGCTCTTCAGTATGTGCCTTTGGAACTTCAGTTGGTAGACTTCTTCACAAAGGCGCAGACCAGAGCTCAGCACAACTTCTATCTCTCCAAACTTAATGTTGTTGATCCACTATACGTTTGAAGGGGGGTGTTAGATGTGTATTGTACAAGGGGCTCTTTGTATATGTGTAACACCCATGTACTTATATATATATTAACCTGTTAGCCTTATATTGAATACAAACACTATTCATAACATCTTTGAAGTAACCATACTCTTATCCATTTCTTAATGTAATTCTCGCACGGTAAGCTCTTCCAGATTATATGTACTGTATGATTGGTCTATTCGATCGGTTTTGGGCTTTTTGCACATGCACACATATATTTAGCCAAATGGTTGTATTGTGAGCTGTCAAGTAGCATCTGACAAGAAAAGTACCGGTGGTAGTTCACCAAAAGTAAAAGTTAATTTGCCAAAGCTCACAATACAAAACATTTCATGCTTTTCTTTTATATAAACTTTCTTTTGTTTTGCCACAACTTAATAAACTTGCTATCTGTGCTCTCAAAGTACAAAACATCCACACTTCTATATATCATTTTCAAAATCCTGTGAGGAATGCAATGAAAAATAATGTGGAAATGCAATATACATGTACAGATTCTTTTCTTCTTTTCTGTATTGTTCTTGCTATAAATCTGATTACAGTAAGAATGAGGTACCGTAGCTGAACTTCTTGTGCCAGGTTTCCAAGAAATATGCACGGGCTAGGGTAATAAGTAGATGCTGTAGTTGCTTGTGCCTGCTGTTCATTAGCTTGGCTGAAACATGTCCCTGTAGTAGCAGAACTGATGGAGATATGGAAGAGAGCGACGCAGGCTGGCTGTGGTCCAAATGCTGTTGAAATGGCCCTGACTTCATCTGTATGTATAGTGAAGCTGAGCGTTGAATCGGGTTTACTGGTGATGATTGCTATTTCCTAAGAATAGTAAGTTTGTAGTTTCTGTTTAGAGGCTTGAAGTTCATAAGGCTTTGCTGGAGCTATAATTCATGCCAAGAGATAACAACAAAAAGAAAAGAAAAGAAAAGGAGGCAATAGCCAAAAGGAACATGAAAACGAAATTCCACTTACATCAGGATCTTAGGATACAGAATATCTGGTAAATCCAGGAGAATGAGCATGCCTTCCTCTATCATTTTAAGTGAAAGTTCACACCCGGGACAGGGCACCATGATCTGCTATGTGGTCCAGTCATAATTTTTCTTTAGATCTTTGCAAGAAATGAAACTTCTATGGCATACCCATCAATTAAAGGGGCCACTAGAGTTGATAAGCTTCGGGAGCTATTTAGTGATTAGCAAACCAACAGACGAGCGCCGTCACTTCACCTCACATGAAAAAAGTTGCAGGATATTCTTACCTTGCTATAATGCTATGGTGGTTTATTTCTTCCAAAATTCGGTATATTTTAGTTTCTTTAAATCACTGGGAGCAACTGATAACGATGTGGACAGGGATTGCAGGAAGACTGTTGCATCTTTTCTTCGCATGTCCTTTCAGTAAGAAGTGTTGGAACTATCTTGTTTTCAATTGGAATACATCTATTATCTTTTTTGACATGTTGAAACAATCTTGGTTTCAATTGGAATACATCTATTATCTTTTTTGACATGTTGAAACAAGCAAAACAAAATTACCAACACCTTTTCTTCATGGAAATATTCATTATATCTGCATGGCACATCTGGAAGCAAAGAAATGGGAAGGTTTTTGAAGGTACAAGTTCAAATTTTGGTAGATGGAAAATTTTATTCAAACAGGAAATCACTCTACATATGCATAGAGTGAAGGGGGGCTTAAATCTGCTATTTTTTTAATTGATATGTCCAGGACATCTCACCAAGGAATTGTACTCTTGTATAAATTATTCCTCCAGTGTCAATCTTACTAGTTCTTAGACCCTGGAATCGAGATCTGTTTCACATGGAGGAAAATCGTAGAATTACAGTATGCCAACTCTCCTAGTGGCAAATGGTAGCATCTTGTTTTTCGGTTTGTAAATAGTAATTACTTTTGTCAGTTGGTTTCAAAAATCTATTTTAATTTAAGTTGTATTTTCAAAAATCTCAAACTTATACCTCCAATTCAAAACCCCCTCTCCTTGGGCTCAACCCACTTTCTTCCCCCATGGGCCGGCTCATCCTTCCTTTTGGACTTAGCCCACTTTTTCTTGTCCTTTTTCCCTCGCCCATCTACCCCTCCCATCCGGCCCGACCAGCAAGACTCTCCTTGCCCTTCTTCTCCCCGACCGGATCGGGTGTGCCGGCCAATGCTTGTACCGCTTGGTCAAGCATCTTGACTGCTCACACCGCCCTCTGGCACCTCTACCGCCACCTGCTCCCGTCGCCCGCGACCAATCAGCGCCCTCGCCTGTGCCAACCTACTCGCGTCGCCTCCGCCACCTGCTCTGGCCTGCCGAAGATGCCACATCGTCTCGTCCCATCGCCAGCGCTGCGCCCCACCTGCCTTGACTTCGGCGCCCTCCCCTGCCCCATCTCGTCCGTCGACCGGACCAACCACCTACCCCATCCGCACCCGCTTTGCCGCGATCGTGACGCCAACACGCCATGGTCGCCGCACCTGCTCCCCGCCCGTCGCGTCGCCAACTCGTGCCTGCGTCGCCCTGTCGCCTCACCCCTACCACTCCCACCTGCTCGGGGCGCACAAGTCGTCGCCGCGCAGAGCACCCATGCCGCCAGCTCCTCAGGAGCGTGCGCCACCCCGAGCTCCTCAACGGCTCTTCCTTCCCTCCCCTTCGGCTATAAAAGGAGCTCCGAGCCTTCCCTTGCCTCCTCTCGTCTCCCCTTCGTTTTGGTAAGTGCCACCAGAGAAGAGCCCAAGTAGCCCCTTTCTTTTCCTAACTCCCCCGCTCTCACTTGTGCTGTTGTGGGTTGCCAAAGCCTCGAGCTCTGAGTTTAAGCCGCTGCGCACCTCCTTACGGTTCTCGCCGCACTAGTGCATGCCCTCTTCTAACCACGTCAATTTGTGTCACAAATCTCCTTGAAGCAATCCCCTCACTCAATTTCAGTTTTGTGTCATAGGAACCGTCGTCTTTCCTCTTATCCTTTAGTCCCGGCTGACCCCTTCACCGTCGTCTTCCTTCGTCTCCGACCGCGAGCTCCCATATCATCGTTCGTCGTCCTCCGACCTCCCTCTCGACCTTGGTAAGCCCCTTTCCCTGTGACCGGTTCTCCCCTGTTGCCTTTCCGGCCACACCGAGCAGTCGAAACTCCTTTACGACCACGTCCATGACCAGGTAGTCATGCGTTGTCAAACTCTTTCCGACCACGCCGCGTTGTCGAAACTCCTTCAGACCACACCGTGTTGTCGAAACTCCTTCATACCGCACCGTGTTGTCGAACTCCTTCCGACCACACTGCGTTGTCGAAACTCCTTCAGACCACACTGCGTTGTCGAACTCTTTTTGGCCATATGTAGTCGGTACCCTTTACTACCACATGTAGTCAATAACCTTTACGATCACGTGTAGTCGAAACCCTTTTTGACCACATATAGTCGAAACTCCTTTCGACTACGTTGTGTAGTCGAACCCCTTCTGACTACGTCGTGTAGTTAAACCCCTTCTGACTACATCGTGTAGTCGATACCTCCTTCCAACTACATCTTATAGTCGAACCTCCCTCCGACTACGTCATGTAGTTGAACCTCCCTCCGACCGAGTCAACTCGAGTGAGAAGTACTCAAAGCCCAGAGTAATCGAAATGAACAGTACTCGAAGCCAGCAGTACTCAAAACCCACAATACTCGAAGGCAGCAGTGCTCGAAGCCAAAACTTCAGAAGCTCCGTTCTCCTCCGTTATAATTCTGATTCTAGTTATTTCTATTTCTAAATTTGTCTAAATTCAAGACCTTGCTAAGGGCACTGGTCTTATTTAAATTAGAGTTCATTTTCTATTTCTTGTGTATTTATTTATTCTCTTTGCTTGTTTATTCTTTTCCGGTGCGTTCGTCCGAATAGAGTTCGAAGATGCGGGAGATCTCCAGTTTGATCGAGCACAAGACTTTCAAGACCCTGTCCCCTTCACTCTAGGCGGGTCAATACCTTGATTATTTTGAACCTATATTTTACGTAAATTATATTTCTTTAAATTACCAAAATTGCATGCTTTAATTCTTTAAGCAAATATATGTTAAACCTTAAGGTAGTTAAATGCTCATTTGATAGTTAATTAATTATTATACCATCCTTTGGCAATTGAATCCATTATTCCATATCACCCTAGTAACTATGTGGTAATTACTAGTTATAGGTTGTATTTAAGCGACATGTTAGTCTTGCTTAAGTACCGGGGCATTAAATGCCCTAATTATCATCTCTTAAAATCATAAAATTGGATTTGGCAGTCATTGTGGGCAAATGACTGAGATGGTTGAGTTAATATATGTTGCTCCTCAAAAACCCTAATAACTGTTATTACCTCTTCTGGGCGGCTGGTATAGTGGATGGTGTCATGGTGGGTGCTGATGCAGCCCAAGGAATGTTGCTACGTGAAATGTGGTATGTGGTATGAACCGCCAAGATAACTCTAAGAACTTAATCATGTGATGACATCTCAATGTAAAACAGTACAACCACAAGTCTATACTGGTGTCAACCTGGTTAAATAATTTGTGTCCCTCGGTACGGGTTGCACTGGGTAGATGACCTACTACGTTGTGGACCTTCGTGGTTATGGGTAGGGTGCACTACTTACAAATCTGTGTGGGCGTAAGTCGTTAAGATGGGCGCAAGAGGGGTCTGGGTAAGGGTTGACGCAGGTGTGAGAGAGTAACCCTTCTTAGGTGAAACCTTAGCGGGTGTGACAAATACTGAGGGAGGCGTTGTAAAAGCCTTATGGTAATCTCCCCTTGATTCACATGTCTACGGAAACATGTGTTATCAAAACAATTATCTTTTGTGGGTAAAGATGTACAACCTCTGCAGAGTATAAACTGTTCGAACAGTCGTGCCCACGATCAAGGGCAGGCATGGGAATTTACAAGAGTCAGTCGTGTCGGGCTCACCTAGCTCGTGATTTGGATTTTTTCTAGGTCGTCGTACCCAGTTATGTTAATATGTGGAGGTGACTTCACTCAAAATGTAAGCATAGGTGGAGGTAGCCTTCGCCGTTATAAATATTGCATAATATCTCTTTTAAGAATGATATTTGGTTAAACTACAAAGTCATAGGAATTTCTAAATATTGTAGTTGAAAATATTGCTTTTAACAAATAAAAGAACCCGAGTCATCCTTGTTAAGCTTTCATGTATTATTACTACATTCTGTATGTTGACTCGCGAGTACGGAAGTTGTGCTCATCCTCACTCTTTCCCCCAAACCCTCAGAAACAGGAACCCGTGGAGACTATGCATACTACGAGGATCCCAAAGTTGGAGGCCCCAGAGATGATGAAGATTAGTGTATATAGTTCATTTAGTCTGGGTCTCGCCTCATTCTAGTTGACTCCGTTGGTGCTTGCGTGCATTCAATATTATCCAAGTCTTTGGTTAATATCGGATGCACACGAGTTTTGCCAACTGCTTGCCTGTGGAGAGATGCGCTCTATCCTTTTGCTTTCGCTACCTTTGTAATGTAATAATTTGGCATGCTCGGCCCTTAATGTAAAACTCGATCCGATGTTGTCTATGTAACTCTGATGTCTATAATATAATGATTGGTTCAGTTTACATCGTGTATGAAATGATTCAGTTATGTATCTGTGAGTGATACCTACCGATCTAGAGAATATTATAATATTTTCACAGAGAATTTGGATTTGAAAATACATGTCCGACACAAATATAGTCAAGGGTGGGTGAGTGGGTGGATGGGTGCGGGCGCGCGCGTGGTGGGGGTGGGTGGGGGTATGGTAGTTTGTAACTGGTTACTGGTAGATGCTTTGCCAATCTCAGCAGTCAGCCAGTCAGTACTGCTGCACCTGCATGCATATCACAGGCAATTGTTTTTTTCTCATGTGCTGTGCGCTCCCCATTCAATCTGGTGGCATGTGCCCATTATTGAGGCATCCATCTTCGCTCTTCTCGCATGCATGTGCACCCCCACCCCAGCTTCAACTGGTGCATAAAATAATTGGATGGTCCCTCTTCCATTTTCATTTGCACAAACGTCAGTGTATGTGACACATCCACGCTTTTACAATTTACAGGCATGCGCGGTGTTATCTGTTCTCGCCAGAGAAGAAGCTGGAGAGAAGTATTAATCTGCAGAGAGAGAAGGGAATTGAACCCATACGATCGACGCATCATGCTATACTAGATTCTTAGGCGCAGGTACGTATTGTAATTGTTGCATGCAGTTGGAGAGGTCGGTCCCCTACGGTGATGGGCTGAAGGCTACCCGCTGCTCGAACGACCCTGTTGATTTGAACGGCCTTTGATGCAGCGTTGGAGTCAATAGCAGTACCGGAGAAGCAACGCAGATGCTCCCAGTTAATTTGCAGGGCTGGTTGGTCTTGCTGCTGCTGCTGCTGCTGCATGACATGGAGCCACTGGGCGCCACTGACGGCCGGCCAGCCTGTGTGGCGAACTGGCGATAACGATGCCCCGAGTCGGGCATCTCGTCTCATCTCACCCATGACGTTGTTTCAGTGATCAGTCGTTGCTCGGTTGCCATCTGACTGCTAAGGGGGGTGCTTTGCAGAATGCAGCTTGCACTGAACAGCTGCGATATATAATTGGGCGCAAGTGCAACAACTTGGCGTTATACATACGGTGTGTCACTCATGTCCTGCCATCATGTTCTTGGAGAATGTACTATTGTAGTAGTAGTTGTTGTCTAGTGATCAAGCAAGAGGAAGGAAGAAAGGGACTCGTGCTGTGGAGGGGACTATTCTAGAATATTTTTTTTTGCTAATTTAGTGTGTTTTTGGAGAGAAGTAGCAAAAATAGTCCATCAAAAAGTGAACTAGCAAAAATGATACTCTACCACGTGAAAACACTGTGGCAATAGGCCTGCCACACGCCCACCAAGCGGCAACAGGCCTGCCACACCCCCAAAGAGCGGCATGCGGACACCTGCCGCTCTCTGGGGGCACGGTAGACCTGTTGCAGCCGAATGAGAGCTCGCCACGTAGCCTACTGGATCTCACCACGTAGTCTACCGGGCACTCAAGGCACGGTAGATCACCTTTCGTAAGTTTTGAGTTTGGTATCGGTGATATTTTTTGCTAATTTGTTCATGAGAACTATTTTTTACTATTTTATTATCAAACAGTGTTATTTTAGCCAGGACTCGGTATTCTGATGGTAGCGGGAGTTAACTACTCACGGCCTCCTGCCGGGAAACTACACCTGCCCGGTACTCCAATAATTCTGCTGCTAGTAGTCGGTTTTGGAGCGCCATTTGTTTACTGCTTGCGCATCGGTCAGCTCCCCGGTGGGCATGTCGAGTGTCAACTACGCCAAAATCGTGAGCTTTTTATCTCTAAGTGCGGGGTTAGCTATACCTACCTAGGCTGATCTAAGCTCTTTCTACCAAATCTAACCACGGATACTTCGGCCTTCCGTTCATTTTGGAAAAAAGGAAGCGAAGTGGCCGCCTTTTTATATACAAGGGCGTGCTGAGCTGAATTTAGATCCATGATTGTGCCCTAAAAGCACTAGCCTCCAAGGATTTTACTCTCTCTCTTTTTTAGTTGCAGCACTGCTGTGGGTACGAACAAATGCATGTTTTGTCGAATTTGATAGCACCGACTGATAAGTGGTCCGAACAAATGGTTAAAAGAGAGCTAACCCATGAATGGGTGCTTAGTCCTGCTTAGCGGTGCTGAAACAGTGTCTTTCTGTTTTACTACTACTGCTGCTGCTGCTGCTTTGCTGTGAGCTGTGAAGCTCCGCCCCCCCTTTTCCCATTATGATATGCTCTGCCCGTGGCAAATCTTTGTGGTCCGACGCGAGAAAGGAGGGGGCGGAATCTCGAATCTCTGCGCCCAGCCTCTACCTCTAGTCCCTGCTCAATTATGTGTCCATTTGCAGAGCCCCAGGAATCTGAATACTCACTCCTACGTGCAAAGGCTTTTACGGACGCCGACATGCATGATGCCCAGAAAGCGCCGTGGTGTCGATGCAAGCCTCCCTCCAACTCCCGCCCAATGGCAACGCCGAGAACACTCAACGGCACTAGTAGCAATGACCAGAACTCCACACCTTCACCGGGCTGGCACAGATCCTCTGCAGCGCGCAAACTGTTACTTCACGTTTGCGCGACAAAGAGCGCCCCTGTGCTGGATCTGGATCAGGTGGTGTAAATCCTCCTAAATTCATAGAAAATTTTCACGTTCCAAACGGGGCTCGGTAAGTATGGTGGAGAAACCATTAACGTGTATCTCCAGTGCACCAAGTTGACAGGTGTTCAGAGGCAGTTTGTTTGCCGTGTCGAAAAGAGAACGTGCCAAAACTTAAGCATCAATGCTTAGTTAAACATTGATGCTTGATGGGTACCCGTGAATTTGTGGGAGAATATAGCCCACCTTGGAGAAAATGTGCTTGCATTGGCACATTGGAGATGGCCTACACCTTACTTCACCTCCAGTAAACAAAGTTTCAAGAGCCTCAACACAAAGTTGCACTATGCGTATTGTGCTCCCACCGGTCACAAATACATGTCGTTTTGGATACGTACAGCCAAACTTTCAAAATTTTGTTATTGATATCTTTTTAAATATTTATATTGGATACATGAAAATTGTATGCTTAAATTTGTCTTGAAGAGTAATTTTATAATAATATAGTTTTATTAGGTGCTATGACTATATTAGATTAGAAATTAGTGGTAAAAGTTGTATTTTTAGACTGTATCAGATATCTAAAACAATATGTACGCGTGACCGAGTGATTATGTAAGAGGGTAGCGTCGCCAATTCCCAGGGAGGGAGGAAAAGAAATCAAAAGAGAGTGAGAAGGAAAGGCACACAGACCCACTTTGCTTGTGTTGGATTTCATTCGTCTTTCGCTCCTGCCCACTTCTGTGTCCTCGAGGGCCCACTTGCATCCCCACATCTGCAAGTTGCCATTGTGGTTGCTTGGCCTTCAGAGATAGGCTGGAGCCAATAGTTAACAATATAATAATAATATACTCCTAAACAGTAGTAGTATAATGCCATATTGCCACACTGACAGAGACAACAGTATAGGGCAAGGAGATTAAAATAAAAACCAGACGGTTCTCAATGGAGGGGACACCAACCACCACATAAGATTCAGAAGGCTGGATATCCTGTGATGAAGAGGTAGGTAGTAACAGGTGGTAACACCGAGCAGCGAGTAACTCGTAAACACCCAATTCTTCGCTTGCCACTGTTCCTGACCGGACAAAACGTCCTGTTAAAACTGGCCTATTGGGTGCCTTAACCCTTGAAACAAGCAACGTCATATTCTGTTCCAAGTATATCATCTCTTATCTTGTGTTTCATTAACATCCCCATCACGGGTGAACATGCTCTCTTTCGATGGGGTCTATCTATATTCCTCTCTTTCTTTCTATGGCATATAGGCGGGCGGCTATATAAAATGCTGGAATTTTTTTAATTTTTTTTTTGTTAGGAATTAGACTCTTATGAATTTTATGTGTTTTACATAAATCCTAAAATTTCTCTATAGATTGTGGAGACTCTTATTTCAGAGAGAAAGAAACATAGACAGAACATGAAAACCTTACTTTTCCCTCTTTCTCGACGGTCAGAAGATTCTTACAGTTGTCCACGGTCGAGGAGATACCACAGCCACCACCGGAGGCCGGGAATTCTCCCAAGATTGCGTCTTGCTGAACAAATCAAACGAAAAGTTGGCGCACGGTATCGTATCAGAGAAGCATTTCTGTTTTTCACCGATGCACATCGCCAAGCAATCGGCCACTGAAACTGTCCGAATCCTCAACACTTGATGGTGTGATGTGAGCCACTAATGGACTTCCCGAGTGGATCTGCAGGAATGTTGTGTCTACGCAACTTGGGGCGAAATGAATCCGGCAACAGCAGCGAACTGTGCATCCGTGGACACACTTTGTGCTGTTGTTCCTTTCATTGGCGTGTTTCTGTGGGCCGCGGCCAACCATAGGGGAGGACGAGCTGCTCCTGCTTTAGATGGAAAAAAAGAGAGGAGAAAAACGAGGATAGAGGTTAGGGCATGTGATGCCTTGTTCCTTGGTGGACCTTCTACTCATTCCCTGCCACTGTTGCCTATGTGCCAGCCACACCTCCATCAGCATCAGCTGGGGTACTTGCAAGGTACAACCTCCATTTCAGCTAAACAAATCAATAAGCTCTCCCAATGCTCCTCTCCAATTGGCCAAGAGGAGCCACTGAACTCTAACTACTGATGAAGAGGACACAAGATGGAGCGAGTATATTAGTCTAGACCAGCCCTGATCTCTGACACGGGTTATAAACGTGAGAATGATTGATTGATAAGAGTGGTACAGGAGTACAAATATATAAGCGAGGATACCAACCGTTCGTATCCTCTCGAGGATACCAAACGTTCATAACTGTTCGTATCCTCTCGAGAATACCAAACGTTCATAACTGTTCGTATCCTCTCGAGAATACCAACCGTTCATATTCAATAGTCTAACACTCCCCCACAGTCTAATCGGGAGCATCGCTAATGGTCAGACTGGACCGGAACTCCTGGAACAGCGAGGTAGGAAGACCCTTGGTGAAGATGTCAGCGTACTGTGATGTCGTGGGAACATGAAGAACCCGAGCATGGCCTAGGGCAACTTTCTCTCGAACAAAATGGAGATCGATCTCTACATGCTTTGTTCGCTGATCCGCATCTTGGATTCTTTGGAGAGATAAAGCGCACCGACGTTATCACAATAGACCACGGTGGCTCGGCGAGGTGGGTGGTGAAGTTCGAGCGATGGTATCGCCGAGCTGTGTAGCCAAGAACACCATTTGCCACGCGACGCAGTATTCAAGCTTTCAAAGATCGGACCGTGAGGCCAGTATCTTGGCGCTTGGAGGACCAGGACACCAGGTTATTACCTAGGAACACTGCGTAGCCGGAGGTGGAGCGGCGGGTATCCGGACAGCCAGCCCAGTCAGCATCCGTGTACACAACGAGGTCTGTAGGCGACGAGCGGCGCATAGTCAATCCAAGTGTAAGGGTGCCTTGCAAATATCGCAGAATCCGCTTGAGAGCCGTGAGGTGAGGCTCCCTGGGGTCATGCATATAGAGGCACACTTGCTGAACAGCAAAGGCGATATCCGGACGGGTGAACGTCAAGTACTGTAGGGCACCAGCGAGACTGCGGTACTGCGTGGAGTCATCAACAGGAGGTCCATCGGCGGATAATTTGGAGTGTAGATCAGGAGTCTTTGCACGGCTTGCACTCACTCATCGGCTCGCTCCAAAATATCCACGAGTATCTTGTGGCCGAGAAAGAAATAAGCCACTAGCAGAGCGTGTCACTGAAATGCCCAGAAAATGGTGAAGCTGACCCATGTCTGTCATAGCAAACTCACGCTGGAGAGCCCCAATGATCTGATTCAAAAGACCGGCAGAGGAAGCAGTGAGAACAATATCATCCACATAGAGCAACAATGTGGTGTGGCCGTCCCTCTGCGGTATATGAAGAGCGAGGTGTCTGACTTGGCTTCAATAAATCCAACCGAAATAAGATGAGAGGAAAACCGGTGATGCCAAGCACGAGGAGCCTGCTTCAGACCATATAGAGATTTGTTGAGCCGACAGACAAAATCAGGGCGAGAGGAATCTGCAAAACCCTTGGGTTGAGTGCAGTATACGGTCTTTGTGAGAGTACCATGCAAGAACGCATTCTTCACATCAAGCTGGTGAATGGGCCAGTCCTGAGAGAGAGCCAGAGAGAGAACCACTCGGACGGTTGCTGGCTTAACCACCGGGCTGAAAGTCTCATCATAATCAATACCGGGTTGCTGTGTAAAACCCCTGAGAACCCAGCGAGCCTTGTAGCGATCAAGAGAGCCATCTGCAAGCAACTTGTGACGAAAAATCCACTTGCCGGTGACCACATTAACACCAGGAGGTTGTGGTACGAGACTCCAGGTGTCATTGGCGATCAATGCATCATACTCATCTTGCATAGCAGAACGCCAATTGGGGCCTGAGAGAGCATCACTGGACGGTGCGAGGCAATGGCGATATTGGCACTGGCCGTGGAGATTTAGGCGATCCACTGGTTGTGCAATGCCGGTCTTGCCGCGCGTGCGCATGGGGTGCGCGTTGTCGATCGGAGTGATGGAGATCGGTTGAGTGTCGGTGGTGCGACCGGTGGAAATCAAATTCTTAATAATGTTGGGAGACACCAAAACATCTTTAAGAACAAGAGTGCGATGTGGAAAAGTAAAAGTGTGTGATCCGGTGTCGTGTGATAGAAGAAGTGCACCATTGCCTACAATGATAGAGGAAGGAGTATAGGCTGATGGTGGGAAAGTGGTGGAGAGATTACCAGCGTCCGCAGTCATGTGCGATCCGGCACCGAGTCGGCGTACCATTCGGACGGTGCCGGAGGCGGGGTGAGCGTCATGGTGTTGAAAGACTGTGCTAGAGAGTCTTGTGTCCATGCGCCTCCATGGGTGGGGTTCCAGGGTGTCTCGTAGGTTGGTAGAGGGCCCTGGAATGCTGGCGTCCGACGCTCCCATAGGCGCTGTGGTGGAGGTGTGGGCACGGCGTAGCTCGCCCCGGCGTGGCTGCCGGAATACCGCCAAAAGAGCCGCCAGTCGAGGAGCAAAGAAGTGAACGCCGAGCGAGGCGGTGGGCGTCCATAGGGCCACATCTGCGCATGTGCCGGCCCACGGTGCGCGAAGGAAGGTGCACACCAGTGGGCGCCCATGAGTACCGGGAGGGTCTTTGCCAGATGTGCGAGAGGCGCGCCACCGCTAGTGGTGTTGGTCGCCTTTCCACCGCTGACACCACGCTGGCCGCGTTCTTGCGGCCGTTGGTGGGAGACCCGGGGCGCGCGGAGGCGCCATTGGCCGGTGCGTGGTGCCGTGGCGGTGCATACCTACCACGCCGACGCGTCGCAATGAGGAGAGCCGGCGGTGACGGCGACGCGATCGAGCTCCATCTCTCCGAAGAAGGTGCGACCGAGCCTCGGCAAAGGACGGAACGGCGATGCATCTTGAGGATGGACACCATGTGGCGGAACTTGCCACTCAAGCCCCACTTGTGTGTCCTCGAGGGCCCACTTGCATCCCCACATCTGCAAGTTGCCATTGTGGTTGCTTGGCCTTCAGAGATAGGCTGGAGCCAATAGTTAACAATATAATAATAATATACTCCTAAACAGTAGTAGTATAATGCCATATTGCCACACTGACAGAGACAACAGTATAGGGCAAGGAGATTAAAATAAAAACCAGACGGTTCTCAATGGAGGGGACACCAACCACCACATAAGATTCAGAAGGCTGGATATCCTGTGATGAAGAGGTAGGTAGTAACAGGTGGTAACACCGAGCAGCGAGTAACTCGTAAACACCCAATTCTTCGCTTGCCACTGTTCCTGACCGGACAAAACGTCCTGTTAAAACTGGCCTATTGGGTGCCTTAACCCTTGAAACAAGCAACGTCATATTCTGTTCCAAGTATATCATCTCTTATCTTGTGTTTCATTAACATCCCCATCACGGGTGAACATGCTCTCTTTCGATTGGGGTCTATCTATATTCCTCTCTTTCTTTCTATGGCATATAGGCGGGCGGCTATATAAAATGCTGGAATTTTTTTTTGTAGGAATTAGACTCTTATGAATTTTATGTGTTTTACATAAATCCTAAAATTTATCTATAGATTGTGGAGACTCTTATTTCAGAGAGAAAGAAACATAGACAGAACATGAAAACCTTACTTTTCCCTCTTTCTCGACGGTCAGAAGATTCTTACAGTTGTCCACGGTCGAGGAGATACCACAGCCACCACCGGAGGCCGGGAATTCTCCCAAGATTGCGTCTTGCTGAACAAATCAAACGAAAAGTTGGCGCACGGTATCGTATCAGAGAAGCATTTCTGTTTTTCACCGATGCACATCGCCAAGCAATCGGCCACTGAAACTGTCCGAATCCTCAACACTTGATGGTGTGATGTGAGCCACTAATGGACTTCCCGAGTGGATCTGCAGGAATGTTGTGTCTACGCAACTTGGGGCGAAATGAATCCGGCAACAGCAGCGAACTGTGCATCCGTGGACACACTTTGTGCTGTTGTTCCTTTCATTGGCGTGTTTCTGTGGGCCGCGGCCAACCATAGGGGAGGACGAGCTGCTCCTGCTTTAGATGGAAAAAAAGAGAGGAGAAAAACGAGGATAGAGGTTAGGGCATGTGATGCCTTGTTCCTTGGTGGACCTTCTACTCATTCCCTGCCACTGTTGCCTGTGTGCCAGCCACACCTCCATCAGCATCAGCTGGGGTACTTGCAAGGTACAACCTCCATTTCAGCTAAACAAATCAATAAGCTCTCCCAATGCTCCTCTCCAATTGGCCAAGAGGAGCCACTGAACTCTAACTACTGAAGAAGAGGACACAAGATGGAGCGAGTATATTAGTCTAGACCAGCCCTGATCTCTGACACGGGTGAAGTCATTAATAAACTGCCATTTGGCTAGCAAGTACGGTACTTGAAAACTGTAAGACGAAATTTTCGGCCAAAGAGAAGTCAATAAAGAAGCTTAGATTCTAGACTACACTGCACGGCAGAGGGACTGACCAATGTATACTCAGTCCTACAACATCGATCTTCTTCAGGTTTTATTCCCTCAAAAGCGACAGGAAAGAGCATATGGGAGGGTGACAAATGCAATCATCATCAATTCATCATTAATAAAGCACGGGATAATGAGAGGGTGACCAATGCTAATACCATCAAGGCCTCAACTGAAGTTAAAAACCTTACAAAAAGAAAAGGAACACCGGACAACTGCTGCTGCTGCTACGTGCTATCCAAATACATGCATGACATTACCTGATCGACAAATACATAAATGAAAAACGGCAGTCTAATCACAGCACCTAGCAAGTACTCCTCCTGTGCCCAAGCTCAAGCCTCCCATAGCACAGGAGATTGATTAATCAATAGCAATAGGAAATTGATTATTTCACCGTGATCGTGGTCTTATCTACACAGAGGCGAAACGCAGAAACGCCATATCCATCACCCCCAACTCCATTCTGCTTGTGGTTCTTGTCCTCTCATCTCTGGAATACTTTATCTCCACTGTTGCTGGCTTGTGCTCATACTTTTACTTTTATGATCCTTTCTTTTTCTTTACTCCATTGTTGGTTGGAATCAAGGTGCACGTACGTAGGCGCAGCTGGGTGCTTCTCCCTCCTCGTGCACGCCCAAAGATGAGAGCTTTCTCCGTAGGCTGGGTTGCTGCTCCAAGAACCGTGGTCAACCGAGAGGTTGCAGCTGGCATTGCATCTGCATCAGAACAGAGTCGTCAAGGCGGTGGCCGTGATAGCCGGCTGCGTGAGGATTACTGGCCTCAAGTTTCACGTTGCCGTAGGGATGAGGCATGAAGTGGTGGTGTCCACTGCGGCCGAGTGGCGGGGGCGGCTTGCTGTCGACGAGCACGCCGAACTGCTCCGAGATGACCGGGGCGGCGGCGGCGGAGGAGGGGGTGGAGTTGGCGGTGAGCACGGAGGGCGGAGAGGGAGAGGGGTTGCTGTGGTCATCGTCGGGGAGGTTGACGGTGGTGATATCGTGGATGCTGGAGCGGCGCTTGTCCTTGCCGCCGGAGTTGAGCCGGATGAAGTATTTCTGCGCGTGGCTGGCCACCTGCGTCGGAGTCCGGGTCGTGACGAAGTTGCGCGAGATGTTCCTCCAGTCCCCTCTCCCGTACTTCTTCAGCCCCATCAAGAACAACCTAACCAAGAAACAAATGCACCAATTCAGCTCCCAAGAAGACGCGCGGATCCATCAAGATTCAAGACTGTGTGGGTTAATTGGGGCTTACTTGTGCTCCTCCTCCGTCCAGGGCACGCCTTTCTTGCGCTCCTGGTCCGGGGCGCGCCCGCGCTTGCCGCCGACCATGTAGCAGGGGCGCTTGAAGGCCAGGTCGGCGGCGTCGTCGCCGCCGTCCCAGTCCAGGGTGAAACCGGAGGAGGGGGAGCCGCCGCCGCTGTAGTGGGGGAAGGGCACGAGCCCGGCCTCGATGAAGCAGACGTCGTTCTCGAGGTCGCCGTAGTGCGTCATGACGTCGGCCACCGTCTTGCCGGGCAGCATCGCCGCTACCCGCTCCCACCGGTCCGGCGCGTCCCTGTCGACCCGCGCCAGCGCCTCCTCGAACACCTTGTTCTCCTGCAGCGTCCACGCTCCGCCGCCAACGCCGTCCTGCCAGTCCTGCAAGAACCACCCGCCCGCCTGCCCGGCAAAGTAGGGCGCCGGCGGCAGCGGCAGCACCTCCATCCACGACTCCTTCATCATCTCAGCCAATAAAACGACCGACCAAGATTCCGCCTTTCTTCTCAGAGGGAAAGGAAGGCGAGCTCTTGGGAGGAGCAGGAGGAGGGGAGGAGAAGGGGGGAGTGGAAGTGGCAGGGGAGGTGGTATTTATGCAGGCAGCGCGGTGGTGGTGGTATCGATTCCGGCAGATGCCAAAGTGGCCAGAGATGATTCGGCCTCCACCGTGGGAGCGCTTAAAGAAAGCACAGCCTTCGTGATTGGGCCGTGGTGGAGTTTGTGGCCTCTCAACCAAACAAAAGCCGCCGCCTCCTCTTTCTCCACTCTCTCTCTCTCTCTCTCTCTCTCTCTTCTTCTGCTCTTGCTTGCTGTGTGTGTCTCTCTCTCTCTCTCTCTGCGAGCTGCGAGGAGAGCAGAGCTCGGCGTTCGCCGTGTGCTCTTGTGGGTGTTCGTCCAGGCTGGAGGACTAAAAATAGGGAACTCGGTGTCTTTGCTGCGTGAGAATTTTTTTATTAATTAAGTTAATTATTTTTTTAAAATTAACTTTACGAACTTTATTTCCAATTATAATATATTTAGTCACAGAATCATCTAAGACGTGACAAAATAACATTATCACATATGATAAGTCCGCTAAATGGTGGCGTGATAATAGTTTGTTCGGATATAGATTGGTGTGATAGTGGTATTTTGTCCTATCACGAGTGGTGATATCATCAAAGAGTTATAATTGAAAATTAAGTTAGTGAAAATTTACTTTAAAATCAAATTAATTAATTTAATTAATAAAAGTTCCCTTTGTGAGTGCAGGCGACGTCGCGTTTCTTTATTGGCGGTTGTTCCCCGTGCCGGACTCGTCTCGAGTATTTATTATTGCTCCTACTCCTTCATGGCTGTTTTTTTTTTGCCTTTTCTGCTGCTGTTGTGTCTTTGGGTTCATTTCTACTGCATTTTCTCTCTCTCTCTCCTGGCCGAGTACTGTAGATGTATGCCTTCTGTTTTCACTTTATTCCTCTGCGTCATCTCCTATTTGGTGAGGTGATCATTCAAGACTCGTGATAATTCTGTACCAGTTTTGTACTGGGCTGCTACTAAATATAGTACCAAGATTTTTTTTAAAAAAAAAACTGTACTACAGCAATAAGCATTGTTGCTAGTTGCTGCTACCCTCAGCCATCTAACTCGAGGGATGATATTATTAATTTTTTGGTTTTACGTGCTCTCCATGGAAACCACACGTAAAGTTTTCAAAAGTTCTTAACAAAATCATCATACCTAACCTAGGAGAGGAGATATACTATAACAATGTAAAGTTTTAAGTTCAAACTCAATTGTATTAGGAAAATCTGAAATGGGCAAGCAACAAGCGAACAGTGATGAACAGTACACTATTCTTGTTGATTTTGTTTTTTCCCTGTCTATCCTACAAACACAATTGAGTCTGGTTTTAAAATTTTATAGGGTTATAGAATATCATCTATCCTATATAGGTAATTTTGGATAAATTTTTTTAAAAAAATTTATACACGTTTTCATAAAAAGAGAGGTTTTGCACCTTACGCGTCTCCTACTGCCCCCTCTATGCCTCTTATGGTTGCCCACTGTCCCTTTTTACTCATGACCAAGCACATACCTGATCACTTGTCAGCCACAAATACTTTTCTACACACTTGCCAATTGCCATTAGTTTCCCCCGTTTGCACATGTTTACTATTGATCGGCCAATCCATTCTTGGTTTGACTGCTCGCTGGCTTACCTTACCGGACTACCGGGAGAAGTGTCACCATCGAGCAATGTCCTTGCTCACTGTTTCAAATGCATTTTTAAAACTATAACGACTAAAATGTTACTTAAATAAGAAAAATATGACACAGGGATCACATGTTGGCCTTTGGTCCTCAATTTTCTGTAGCTCAACAATTCAGCTAGTGAATGATCGTAGAATTAACTAGCTATCACCGGCCGGTCCCATTTTTTGGAACACGAGAATTTTCTTCTCGTTCTTGCGGACAATGTGCAGGGTTTTTCTTCTTCTTACTCCTGTACTAAATGAATTGATTCCTACAAATTTTTTGTGCTCCAAAAATGAGCAAATATACAACTCTAACCTCTTTTTTTTTCCAGCCTGCACATCTCTCTCTCTCTCTCTCTCTCTCTGTGTCCCTAGGCAGATGTTTAAAAACATCAAAGCAGCATCTCACGCTGGAGGCCCATCTCACGTGGGGGAGGTCTTTTACACCGAACCCTTCTGGTGCATGCGCTGTAGTTATGTGCTCTGTACAGTGTAACAAAAAGGAGAAAACGAAAGAGAGTACAGAGGCACCAAAATTGGGGCTACAATAAAATACAACTAACACTATACTACTCTCTATACTGTACCGGCCCCCATACGATGCGTAAAGAGCTTGCAAAGTAGTGAATACAAATCCGTGTACAGACTACCTACTCGCTGGACCACGGGAGAGGTAGCCATACTTTTCAATGGTGTAGTAGCCTAGCCATGCTTTTATATGTTCTGGTAGCAATGAAATTTGAGCAGAATTGGATCATTAGTATGATTATGATAGTACGTAACCAGTGGTAGGTCTCGGGTCCATGTAATATTGTAGAGAAGCACGTTCGCGCTGGTGCTGGCTAACGTTCAAACACGGACGACATATGGATAAGGCATGAGTGTGCTAAGACGTACACCTTGCGTGAATTGCTCTGTTTCTCTCTCCCCTTTCCAGCGTCGTCGTTCCTAGCTAATGGACGCGCAGATCGCTTGACCTCATTTCGCGGTGTCCATGCGCCATATTCTTGCACCGGCCCTTGTCATGTTTTGGGCAAAGTGATCCCCTCTTTTTACACCAAACGGGACATGCAGTCACTTACATGGATCCAACGACAGGTAGGGGAGCTAATTAAAGTAGTAGTTCAATTGCTAACGATCGTGTTTGGTAGTTTGGTAACTAGTAGCACTGGAGTAAACTTTTGAGTGGTTAAGCTTCTTAAACGTGAAAGATTAGCATAGCTTGTTAATTAGTACATGGATATATTGGTGTGAGCCGTAGAATTGGCCATTGGGTGGGTACGGTTGTGATGGATTTTCCCCCGTGCCGATGGATGGATGATGGATGGATGGATGAGAGAGAGAGAGAGAGAATTGGATCCCTCGCTGTTACGCCCCACGTTGCGGTCCCGTTTCGACGTGACCAACTACCACCCATCTTCCTCACCCGGCCTCTCTTACACACGCTCCCTGCCTAACGGTTCCACTGTCGCAGTGGTTTTTTTACGTACTGCAAGCTGCGCGGCCTGTTTGATTTAGAGCAGAGACGCTTCTTGGATCAATGGCGGTTAAAAAGATAAATTCCTCTGTATCCATGCATGTTGCGATCGCTTTCACTCTATCTGGGAAGCGAACGGGGAGACTCGAGACCAAACTTCACCGGGAGAATTTACCCTGGCTTCGCGTCCACGCGCCTGTGGTGCGTATGTGTGTGCAGTGCGTGTGCATAGGGTTGAAAAAAAAGGTCGTGGCTCGTAACGAGCTCGGCTCAGCTTGGGATCTTTGTTTTTTTTTTTTTTTTTGAGCCGAGCTGAGGCCGAGTCATCTTCATTGTTAAGAATTTTCATATTCGATGTGGTTGTCATATAGTTAAGTTGGTCATAAATGATGGCCTACTACCATTAACAACTTTGATAAAACAATCTCAAGGAAACAGTCAAGTATATAAAGAAGTATCTATCTCATATGCATAAATTCTTACAAATTTGTTCATCACTTGTTTTGCAAATTGGTCCTAAGTTGAGTCTTGATGTGTCCACAAGATGGAGTTCCACGTTCAAAATATTGTCAATTGCATTGCTTGTAAGGATGCTTTAGTGTGTTATGTCGACACGGATGTAAATTACTAATGGCAGCCATCGGACACAGATTGGGCATTGTATGAGAAAATTGCATCAATATTAAAGTCCTTGGCTGAAGTGACTAGTACATTTTTGGATCAACTTATCCAATAACAAATATATTTTTATCATTACATAGTTAATATGAATGTTGCATTAAAATATGTAATTGCTTTTGGAGATGATTGTTTGAAGCTCATGGCTGCTGCAATGTTGGAAAAGTTTGATAAGTATTGGGAAGAAAAGAACAATGTCATGATCCTTGCTACTATTCTTGATCCTATCTTTAATATGAGATTCATTGGTTGGTACTTCAACCAAATGTATGAGCCCTCAAAGGCTGCAAATGAGCTTGATGATGTGAAGGTCGGGTTGGAAGATTTGTATTCACAGTTTGAGGTGAATCATTGGCACAACAAGATGGCTAGTAGAGGTGATGTAACCTCCTCTTCAGCTATGGGTACAAGCAGCTCTTTATCCTCAGTCTCATCTCAGTTTCAATCATTCTTCTGTTCCTTCAAAGTCAGAGTTGCTTATCTATCTAGATGAAGCCAATGCGAGTTTAGATAATAAAGGCTTCAAATTGTTTGAGTGGTGGAATTTGAATGCACATATATTCCCGGTAGTGTCACAGATGACTAAGAATTTATTGACTATACCAGATAGCAGTGTATTTTCATAATCAACTTTCAATGCTAGAGGTAGAATACTAGATGACTATCGGAGTTCTCTACGTCCGGCTATGGTCTAGTATTTGATGTGTGGCTCTAGCTGGATAAGAGGTGCACTTAATGATATGATACCTTCTATATTTGTGGTAGGTTCTTGAATACTTTAATATGTCTTTTCTAATCTTTTTGTTCATATTATGGCTAACTTGATTATTATTGTTGTTTTAAGGAAGAAGATGGTGAGGATGACGTTGAAACAATTCTATTTCTTCAAAGTATGGTAGAGAGCGACTAGTAAGTACTACTACTTCTAAGTGTCCTTTTACTTCATTGTACATAACATATATACAATGTGTTTAGATATATAAAGTGCTCATTGTCTAATTGTGCATTGTATTTGTAGGCTCATTGGATGATTCGCCTTCTGATGCCAAGATGACACCATGACATCGGGTCAAGAAGCTATTTTGTTTTGTTTGATGTGGTTTGAAGTTTAGATTTTAGACTGTTATTTTATACTCTTGTTATCTTGTACATTAAGTGTTATGGACTGTTATGTTGGTATGGATGGACTGTTAAATATAAATGATGGGTGGATGGACTATTATGTATGATGGATCATGGATCATGAATGCTATGACATAAATTGATTATGTTGAATGATTAATTGTAAACTTATGATTTTGTCACGCATTTCTTTAAGAAAATATGCTCTCCGGGCTCTAGCTGTGTTTGGTTGTTCTTTATCGCTCCCTCTCGGCAGATTGAACTCTCTGAATCTCAGGTCGCAGATTGAGCTCCCCGCTGAGTGGCTGGTTTCTGGTTCTGAACCGCCGAGCCCAGCCGACTCGTTCCCAGCCGTGGATGTACAGGAATCCTGGTTGTTTAGTATGGAGTGGTATGCGGTGTCGAGTGGCGATTGAGGCCTGGCTAATGCGCGGCCACTCTTTGGCGGAATAATTAAAGCGGGCGACTTGGAAGAAGAGCTGGTGTACCTTTCAGATCTGTTGCTGTTCAAAGCTTGCTTGGATTTGCTGCGCCCAATGCAAAGAGCTGTCCGTACTGAATGAACAAATCAATTTTTGGTCTTGATGTTAATTGTCATTCATTCTCAGCTTCAAGTTGGGCTTGTCTAGCTTGAGCGCATTTGTAACCAAAATTTGGTAGGAAGGAAAAAAATAAATAAAGTGGAAGCAACTACTAGTACTGAATAAATGGAATATTCAGTAAAGTAAAATGATCAACGCACTGAACAAGAGAGGAACGAATGCATCTTGCAACTTCTATTTAAAAAAAAAGGCGATCCAAATTTCATCCATTCTACTGGTGGCATAGAAGATCCAGCCTTCAAATGATGGCTCCTTTTAGAGAGCCAAATTTCATCCATACAAATAGGTACGGCTTGCTATGTACTTGTGTTGCCAGCCAATGGCAAGAGCCGCGTACAACTAAGAGTCTAAGACAGCAATCATTAACGACAAATCATATGATTAAGAATTCATGTAGACCTAAGCAGCACTGCCGAATCCCAGGGAGCCATGTAAACACACTCACTACTCATCAACAGTCAAAACCATAGGATTAGCATACATACACTTCTCCAGACGGCCTAAACAAATCACCCATCCGTCCAATCCTACGCCCATGACCTTGCAATTTGTACTCCGTTCTGTAGGCGTAGCCTTCCTCCTAGGCTACAATTCTCCGTGTATATTGAACAAAGCCCAAGAAAAACTCTTGACCATAGCCCATCCTGGGAGAGAACAGGGCTAGTCACAGGTTTTCCTCTTTCTATATTTTCCTCTAGACCCTACTCCTGTCAGTTTGTTACTATAACTTCACATACAGTGTCGTTTCCAATTCTGAGTTGTTTAATTGATTCTGTTGAGCTGTGGAATGGTAGTACACATACAGTTATTAGGTCTATTTGTTTGTTTATTATTGACCAATATAACAGATTGATAGGTCAGAAGCGGATTGGACTAGCAAGATAAGATACATTGGGTCATTTGCTTCACCGTTCCATGTAAAACAAACGGTCTAGATTCAGCGATGCAGTACCTACGAAAATAGTAAAATCGTTAAAAACGTATTTCGCTACTGCATGTATTTCAATGTTTCTACAATATTTTCTACAACACTGTCGGGTACTACTCGTGCAAATTGAAAATACTGTTAAAACAGTGATCCCCTGTTGTGCAGCAGAGGATGCAGATCCTGCATTCTTGTGCATTGCATGTGTAGTGACTAGTGAGTGACCCAAATGTCATATGCAGCTTTGGAACCTTTTTTTCTTACCTCTTTTTGGCATATATCCAACAGCATAGAGTTTGCACTTTGGGGGTAATGAAGGGATGCCAGGAAATAGATTAATCCTTATTTGCCCAGCCCTTCTGAATTCTGGTACCTTCATCACATGACCTCACATAGAACGAAACGAGCATTTTGAATACATGCAACTCCATTGCCAGGAAGAAAGTACACCAAATGCTGACAAGAACTCGACAGGAAGAGAAGATTCCCTTCTTATTTATTTGATTGTTCAAAAAGTGACTTTGCTAAAAAAAAATATATATGACAAAACCGATCAATTCTCTCCTTGGGAGAAAGAACAAAACAAGGGGAATCTTGCGTGCGGTGGTTGGTTCATCAGCATTGGTGACAGTTGGTGTGGTTGAAATGTTGAATATTGCGAGCGTGGTGCAAGGAAAGCATCTGATGCCGGTTATGGCAAAAATGCGATGTACTCCACCATATTAGATGATGGGAAGGCGCCGTCGGAAGAAAAGATGATGCGAAAGATTTGTCTATGAATGTAGATGAGGCTCTGAACATAGTTAGACTTGTAGGCTTGTAGCAAGTCCTAGTAGCCCTGAGGGGAAAAGCCCCAAATTCTCTTTTTGTAGGCAACGCTTTTAGGCCAAGATTTCTTACAACTCGCGGCTCATTGAAACCCGTCAGGCCGACCCAACGCACACATTTGCTGGAGCACTTGTTCATCCCGTACGACTTTGCACCTTCCTTCCCCACGCCCTCACTAGGCCTTGGGAGTTTGGACGACACCTGCCACTTTGCCAGCAGGCCCCTGTTTGGGCTCGAAGCGGCCCACACTCCCCAGCTTTCCCCCTCTCTTTCGCGGTTCCCATAACGCCCGCTCCTCTGCGTTCAGATATCGCTGTTCCTGCAAAGAGTACAGCTAGCCAACGGACTCCATGGCAATCAGAATTTGCAGTTTTGCTCACCTTCTCACGGGAATGATAACGACTTTTGCTGATCTGCCGTCCCTTTCTCTCCAGGCCCCAGAGCGTGAGGACGAACGGACACATGAATGCGTAGTAGTGCTTGTCAACTGCCATCGTCTGACATTCTCCCCTGCATCGGCGCTTTGTTTTTACTGCATGTTGAGACAGACATTGGCAGCAAGGGATTTCTGACGGCTCCATGTGATGATCATGGGTTTGATTCCTGCAGATATGTATATATCTTCTCCCTTGAGGGGGAGAAGGGGCCCTTTCACCTATGTCCAGTCCAATTCAGCTGCGTTTTTTTCTTTCTTCAGTGGTGAATCATTTGCGGTGTTTGGCTCTCAAGGGAAGCCAATCAGTTGTAACTTACCTGAATATGAACTGTCTCCCAGTTAGTAGCGTACACAAGGCCAGGGGGCAAAACCGATAGCCAGCATAAGATGGAAATTAGTGGGGGCAGAGAGGGGAAAGCATTTTGTCATCCGTGGAAAAAATTGCTTGCCCTTGCCGCGCACTCATCGTTTGCTTCACACTGTGTTCAGTGCTGAAGAGGCATTCAGCTCAGCATCCTTTGGTGGTTCATGATAGCTTTCAAGGGACGGCCGGCACGTTGCTCCGAAAATGCCCATCTCACGATCTCAAGCCCCAAGCATGCTCAGACGCTCTCAATTGTGCACTCTGCGTGCCGCACGAACATCTCCCATCTTACCGAATTGAGCGTCCACTGCAGAACGCCTGCCCCTGGTGTTTATGATTCCCTATGATCATGCACCTCTCTCTGAAACTCTGTACAAGAGCATACGCAGCCTGCATACCAGAGAGACAGACAGTGCACCCGAAATCCAAGCGGGCCGCAATGATTAGGCAAAGGAAACCCGGAAAGGTTTTTTTTTGTGTATGATTCGATGCGTAAAAGCGATCTTGATCGTGGTAAACCATCATCATGAAAGATTAGGCGCATCGAGATGCGCGCCCGGAGTTGCCCTCCATCACTCTGCTGGGGATAAAGAGATGAGATATCGAGATGACCTAGCTGCTCTGCTCTTTACCATTGCGCTTTGCTAGCCTAGTTTGCTCTTGCCTGCTACTGCATCCATATTCTACATAGTAGTAGTCTAGTACCACACATCGTCCAGTATCCTACACCGTCTATGGCTCTATGCTACGCACGAATGCCTGCCCTGGAAAAGGGTGGTGATTAAAGCTGGTGCACTCCTCTTTGCTTTCTACCCCACTTTGGACTTTGGTTGGGCGCCTTTGAACCCCAGCGGCATGCAGCAGCAGCTGATGATTCCCATGCAAATACAAATCTCTCTTTGCGACGACTGAGATGTTTTTTTTTACTCTCTTGTTGGGCCATCCCTGGTCGAATTTTTTTATTAATTAATTTTATTTTAAAGTTACTATTTGTTGGTCATAACGTGACAAAACAACATTATCACGTCATATGATAAGTCAATTAAAATATTATTTTTTATTATACCACTGGTGGTAGCGTGACTAAACAACACTGTCACGCCATGAGTGGTGGCGTGATAAGAGTTTGCTTAGATACGAGTTGGCGTAACAGTGTTATTTTGTCACGCCACGGGTGGTGACGTGATCAAAGAGATCATAATTGAAAATAAAGTTAGCGAAGTTAACTTTAAAATAAAATTAATAAAATATTAAATATAAAAAATTCTCCCTGGTCTCCTCCTTTGTGAGCTCCAAGGCATGCTATCCTGAGCCATTATTCTCACCCCCAGCAAACTGCATACCATTGCCAGTCCCTAATGTTCCATAATTGGTCGTATGATCTGTTGTTGTATTAAGATTCTTTGATGTTCACATGGTCAGACACTGCATAAATCCTAGATTCTTTACTTTAGCCACAGGTATTAGTATAATCGGATACATGCAGCTATAGTTTCATTTGCGTAGAAAAATTGTGGTCTTCGTTCAGAATAGCGTTGCAGCACTTTCTGCGGATGTTTATTAGCACCTCAAGTCATGAAGTTCAGCATTGATTTTTTTGAATCCTTCTCCACAATTTCTACCGAACTAGCAAGGTGGCTCACGCATTTGCAGACTAAATTTATTTTGAAGTTTTGTATAAATGCTTGAGAATATATTTACGTATCTTGTAAGCTAAACATTGAAAATGACAATAAAAGCTTAAACAAAATTACAATATGGGGAACGTAATTGAAATATGTGTTTTGATGGAAGAAAATCATTGAGCATAATAAGTTATTGGGGTTCTTAGAAAATAACAACTCTTCATCATGCATAGATTATATAGTTGCATGTCCTTATTCTTACTTTATTAGTTTTTTCCCAAATTCGTGTGCATGCACATGTGTCTCTATTTAATATCAATCAATACATAATTATGTATACGACAAATTATCTTATTAGTTTACATACGCATACACCGATACACCATGGACATACATCGATGCACCATGGGTGACCTACCTTGAACTTACCTTTTGTCACATGTTGATTGCCCCCACCAAACCGTGTGCCTCCTATATCTTCTCGTCGTTATAGCTTTTTTGCTTCAATCTCCAACAATAAGCTCAAATTTTGATTGATCATTCTCAACTGCTACCCCTTACAATGCAATACTTTACCACATAGTTATATTCTACTTCTCTTCAATTATTGATTAATGCTAGTCATTGCGATATCAACACGTATATACCTGCAACCGTCGTTGATCCCAGCTGGGGACACATGTCACACTCTCTCCGATGACCTTGAAAAAATTCCCTACGGCCGCGTCATCATTACTCCAAGTTTTTGCTCCTCTACTTATGTATGTCCACGCTTTTATTTGTACGGATGCATGCATGTACATACGCATGCATTATGTTATACATGCATGGCATCCTCTTCTCTCGTGTTGGTCACTCATCTTCTTCGACGTTGGCCAGCTCAACGTTGTGGCTTCCTCATTAATTGCGGTGACCTCCTATCTTCACTAATGTCGGCTTGTATGCTTTAGTCGCTGTCTAACGATATGGAGAATCTTTTCGTTATCGCTGGTGGCGACATATTCCTTACCAGTGATGATAGGCTCTTAGCTACCCGATGGCCCCATATCGTCCATAGCTCGTCTTCAATGCAAAGTGTCATCTCTTCTTTGCCAGGGCTTCCCCATCATCGAGCTATTTGGCCACTAACTTCTTTAACAATGCCTACGCTTATCACTTGTCATCACGGCTCTTGGCTCCTTCAACACTGGTCTTTCTCTTCAATGGCTCCGGCGAGCAGTACGACATTGTCCTGACTTCGCATCACCGCCTCGGCTCTTTGCTTTCCCATGGGCCAATATTTTCTTGTAGTACAGATCGATGCCATTGCACTCTTTCGTGATCCTCTGGCACCATTCGTGTTATCCTTGTTATAACTTGTATTTTTAATCAAAATTTTAGTTATTTTTTATTTTTAATATATAGAAAGCAACAATAGAAACACATAACCTTGAGAGCGAAGGTGATGACTTCTTTTGTATCTCATCGGACACCATTTGTGCCATCTTCGTTATAAATTTTATTTTTATTCAATATTTTTGTTATTTTTATCGGAGTTGTATACAAATCAAATTGCTAAATTTATTTAATTTATTCTAAATTTTAGTTATTTACGGATTTTACTTAGGAATTCGTATGGAAATCAACTTGCACATTTTCTTTTATTTTTATTCTGAATTTTAGTTTTTTTTCTTGTAATTTGTATCCGAATTCAATTACTAATTTTTCTTTAATTTTATTGTGAATTACATTTATTTAGGTATTTTTATTTTGGAATTTGTACTGAAATTAAATTGCTTATTTTATTTTATTTTTATTCTGAATTTTTAGTCTTCTTGTTGGATTTCGTATAAAAATCTAATTTCCATTTTTTGTATTTTTATTCTAAATTATAATTATTTAATGATTTTACTTAGGAATTCATATGGAAATCAAATTACTAATTTTATTTTATTTTTATTCCAAATTCCAATTTTATTGTACTTGACATGTATTCTTTTACTTAGGAATTCGTATGGAAATCAAATTTTTTATTTTATTATTTATTTCGAATTTTAGTTTTTATTGTACTTGATATGAACTTTCTTTTCATCTAGACAATTATAATCTAGATCCACCACGATCGATGGTGTATGCCCTTCTCTTTTTTATCGATTAATATGGGTATTTCTAGCCCTTAAGAGCGAATGTGGTGGCTTTTTTACTCTTCTTTAATAAGATAATAGATTCATGTAGCAATCATGTGTTGCAACTTCCACACATATGACATAACCAAGAAATAGAGAAACAAAAAGAGTAGAAAGTCAGTCTTTAAGTTCAAAAATCTACAAGCCAAAGGGCTATCACAAAAATTGATCTGTTTTAGTCACCACAACCTCCAACAATTCCCTTTTGTAGGCCCAAGATATTTACAGATGTATACACTCCAAAATTACTGAGGCTGCTCAGGCCCTAGGCAAGGAGATGTCCCTTTACTCCTTGCTGGTTCCTCTCTCTCTCTCTCTCTCTGCAGTTAGTAGTACATGCCATGCAAGCAGATACCCCTACCCATTGCAAGTTCGCAACACACATTCTCTCATCGGAATCTGCGTCACATAGACACACGATAGAAGGGAAATAACAAACAAGCAGCGCCGCAACGAGCTTTTACAGTTGCAACTAGCAAGATGCAATCCTATTTTCTAACCAATCGAGCTCTCATTTTGGTAAAGCTTATTGTATCTCTGAGCAAGAATCAAGAATGAGCGAACTGAACCACATAGATTTCTTTTTTCACTTCCCTTTGCAGTCGATGCGATGCGATAACAAATTTACAACGAGAGGGGGAGGAAGGGAGATTCGAAATCGAATCTGTCCACATGTTAAGGCAATCATCATGAGACGTTCTTTCGCTCATTCCTATACATTTTAAATGTGCATTTATCTCTCTCTCTCTCTTCTCTTCTTTTGTGCATGTTGGGTGTGTGTCCTTTGATGGCGAGCTATAGCTTTTGAAGAAAAATGGCGAGGGGAAAGGTGGTGTCCAAAATGCCACGACGAGCTGCTTGTGCGTGATGTGATCGATCTCAATGATCCCCGATCAAAGGGGTGCACTGTTCATGATCAGCCTCCTTTTGCTTTGGTTGGGCTTGTTCAAAAGAGGGGTAGCCTAGTTTGCCCAGAGATTCACTACAAATGAAATGACATAATTAGGTCAATCATGCTCTGATCCATCTGTTTGTTGAGTTTGTTCAAATCTCTGTTGTATGAAGTGACATCAAACATCATGCTGTGCAGTTTGATATGGTAGCATTGTTAGTATGAAAACAAAATTTGAGGAAAATATTTCAATCATCTATTGTTTGTCAGTGTTTGCACCACACTGTTGAAAATATTGTATGTTATAGAAAAATAGACTTTTAAAAGTAAGGATTTGATTATTGTAACAAATCCATGTAAGTTCTCTCTGTTATTGCTTGCCATGTAACACACGGCTTTCTATTCCCCATCCGGAAATCGCTATACAAAAGGAATGATCACATCTCTGTTTGAGTACGTCATACCAAATCGTTTCCTCCTCCTTTAGTTTTTCTCACGTGGTATCAGAGCCCTAAGCTCCACAGAGATGACGTCCTCGACCTCGGCCTCAACCACTGTCTCCACCATGACGAGTTCTCAGACTCCGTTTTTCACCTCTGTCGGCCTTCTCCCTGCTCCAACATCTAGCCACTTGATCAAACTAACTGGCAAGAACTACCTTCTGTGGAAGGCGTATGTTCTGCCATATCTTCGAAGACATCAACTCCTTGGATATATTGATGGTTCCATTCATGTGCCAGTGATGACAATCAATGTGACCATCAACGGCGAGGTGGCGCAAGCACTGAATTCGGCGTACGAGACATGGTTGCAATAGGATCAGATGGCTCTGAGTTCTCTTCTGTCCTCACTCACATAAGATGTGCTTGGACTTGTCCTCTTCCTCAGCACTTCGCGAGAGGTATGGACCACACTTGAGAAGATGTTCTAAACACACTCCAGGGCCTGGATCATGCAGATTCGGATGGACCTGTCTACATTTCGCAAGAAGGATCTGCCTATGGTGGAATACTTCAACAAGATAAAGATGCTTGCCGATACACTAGAATCTATCGGCCATCCTGTGCAAGACGAGGAAGTTGCTACATACATCCTCACCGATCTTGATGCTGACTACGATGCCCTCATCACGTCATTCACTACCAGACCAGATTCTATTTCTCTTGACGATTTGTACACACACCTAGTCAACTATGAGGTGCGTAGAGAGCACAATGAATCGGTCATGCAGCTGTCCGGGTCCTTTGTTAACTACATCTCATGTGACAAAGGTGGTCGTAATGGCAATAGAGGTGGTCGCGACCGTGGCAGATTCAATGGCTGTGGAAACTAGGGAGATCGTGGCAATAGCAAAGGTAGGCCAACTTGTCAAGTATGTGGCAAGGGAGGCCATGCGGAACTCAAATGCCACGACTGCTTCAATCATTCCTATCAAGGAAAGGAGACAAAGATCGCATGACTTGCAGTTGAATCATCATCCTCATATGAAGTTGATCCCAATTGGTAGATTGATACCGGGGCAATCGACCATATAACTAGCGAGCTCGACAAGCTAACAGTTCACGAATGCTACAATAGCAAGAATCACGTGCATACCGCCAATGTTACAGGTTTGTCTATACTTCATCGTGGTCACTCCGTTATTCAAACTCCTATTAAAACTCTTCAACTCGAAAACATTATTCATGTTCCTCAAGATACTAGAAATCTTCTCTTTGTTCACCGACTTACCACTGACAATAATGTTTTTTTTAGTTCTACCTGAATCATTTTTCCTTGAAGGATTTATACACGAAGAGAGTTCTTCTGCACGACAGATGTGAAGGAGGACTCTTTCCCATTTCTCCACAAAATAAACAAGCTCTTTCTGGAATCAAACTTCTTTTGAAGATTGGCATTGCCGACTTGGACATGCTTCTCCACCAGTCGTTCATCACATTTTGCATTCTAATCATTTGTTTTCCCTTAGTCGTTTAGAGAATAAACCAATTTTGTAATGCTTGCCAGCAAGGCAAGAGTCATCAACTGTTGTTTTCTAGGTCACCTAGTGTTTCCTTGGCACCACTAGAACTTATTTTTTCAGATGTTTGGGGGCTAGCTCATCGGTCCATAAAAGGGTACAAATACTATGTGAGCTTTGTCGATGATTTCAGCAAGTTTACTTGGTTGTACCATCTTAAGAATAAATCGGATATCTTTCGTGTGTTTCTTAATTTCCAATCTCTTGTTGAATGACTATTGAATAGCAAAATCCTTTGCATGCAGTCCAACTAGGGTGGTGAATATCAGAAATTAAACAAATTCTTTCGGCAAGTGGGCATTAAACACCACGTCTAATGTTCCTATACTCACCAACAACATAGTTCAGCTGAGAGGAAACATAGACATGTATTTGAAATGGGTTTATCTCTTCTTTCTGAAGCTTCCATGCCAATCAAATTTTGGGACGAAGCTTTTTCTACGATGTGTTATTTGATTAACCGTCTTCCTATCAAAGTTATCTCAAATGCTACCCCTCTAGAAAAACTCATAGGTTCCAAACCAGATTACACTCTTCTCCGCGCCTTTGGTTGTGCATGCTAGCTAAACCTTCGTCCATACAATGCTCATAAGTTACAATTTCGCTCACAACAATGTGTGTTTGTCAGGTATAGTAATTCACATAAGGGTTACAAGTGTCTTCATGTTCCTATAGTCTGTGTCTACATTTTCCATGATGTTGTATTTGATGAGCATGTATTTCCTTTCTCACAGCAAAACAACCAATAAATTCCACCTCATGTCTTCACCGAAGCTTCTATTCTTCTTCCATTTGTATCGCTTTCTGACCACATGGAGTATAGCAATCTTTTGTCTTTGGATACTATTGCTCGTGCGGGAACCTTGCATCAGGGGGGGGAGGTGGTGATCGTGCTACAAGTTTTTAGTCGCAATAATAGACTAGATATGCCGCTGTTGTCGAACATCGGCCTTAGGCTGCCATGACGGCTGTTGAGGCTACTGCGGTAGCACCTTCTAGCAATACGATAGTGGAGGTTACTGCCGAGACTGTCACAACTGCACATTTTGATGTTTGATACTAAGCCGAGTGCAATAGCCATGCCTCAACGTCACCACCACATGAGAACTCGACTTTAAGACAATGTAAGGTAACCAAAAGTTCTCACAGCTAGTACAATGTTCTATCAGATTAGTCGAAGTGTTTGCTTGCATAACTGAACCCTCAGATCATGCAGAAGAATTGGAACATGCAAAGTGGATGCATGCCATGGATCATGAATACGAAGCACTGTTGAAAAACAGAACCTACCACTTGGTTCCACCCCCAACATGGTGTAAATGTGATTGACTCCAAGTGGGTTTTCAAGATTAAGAAGAGAGCAGGTTGTACTATTGATCACTATGAAGTGAGACTCGTGGCGAAAGGATTCAAGCAACGATATGGTCTTGACTATAAGGAAACTTTCAGTCCGGTTGTTAAGCCAGTTACAGTTCATCTCATTATGTCCATTGCGGTAGTATCCAAGGAGTGGAATTTGCGGCAATTAGATGTCTAGAATGCATTTCTCCATGAAGTACTTGAAGAAGACGTGTTTATGAGACAACCTCCTGGGTATGAAAATACATAGTATACCAACCATCTTTGCAAGCTAGATAAAGCTCTATATGGTCTAAAACAGGTACCGATCGAGAGCGTGGTTCTCTCGATTGAGCACAAAGCTACAAGAACTTGGTTTCATACTGTCACAAGCTAATACCTCTATATTCGTGTGCAATCAATTAGAAGTCATCTACATTCTTATTTATATAGATGATATAATTGTGGCTAGATCCTCAAATCAAGCTAATGAAGGTTGATAGTGCAACTACAGAAAGAATTTGCCATTAAAGATCTTGGGGAGCTCAATTATTTATTGGGAATTGAAGTGAAGAAATCTCACAATGGGATTGTGTTGACACAACACAAATACATCATGGATTTGTTGAAGAGAGCCAACATGGAAAATTGCAAGCCTACAGGAACTCCTATGACAGTGACAGGAAAGCTGTCTAAGGAAGGTGGAAAATCACTGCTAGCAGCAGAAGGAACCAAGTATAGAAGCTTTGTTGGTGCATTGCAGTATCTCACTCTTACGAGACCTGATATTGCATTTGATGTCAATAATGTTAGCCGAGCATATCCCATGCACGGGCACGTGCATGGCCTGGACGCCCAAACCAAAGGACACGGCATCAGCGGAGATTAGTTTCTATTCTTAGGAGCAATCCCTTCCTATTTGTTAGAGATATACTTGGCATGTAACTGATTCGGTTCCATACCGATCACCCATGTACTCTATATATTGCCATCGGCTCCTAATGAATTGCCAAGAGCGTTATCTCCAATCGCCTTCAAATAAAGTGTGTCAGTTCTTACACTCTCCGACGACTGATCACTTTACGGCAATCAAAAGGATACCTCGTTATCTGAAAGATACACTCAACACAGGACTAGCTATCAAGAAGTCGGCTTCAACTTTGGTGAGAACTTTTTAGATACCAATTGGGCTGGATGCAGTGATGATCTAAGATCTACTGGTGGGTTTGCGGTTTATTTTGGCTTGAATCTTATCTTATGGAGCCCCTGAAAGGAAGAAACGGTGTCAAGATCGAGTATAGAATTTGAATATAAAGCCTCAGCCAATGGAACTGCAAAAACAATCTGGGTACAATGTTGTGGATATCGTGAGGATATGTGCACGATCTCAGGATGATGAGTCAATTGGCAATGGCTTTGTTGGTTTGTAATTTATCGCGTTTTCGTGTTTGCTCCAGGGCTGTCAGGTCACGGGCGGTCCGACCGGCCAGGTCACCGGTCGGACCGGCCAGTGGGATGGTCTGACCGGCAAATGCTTCTTGGTCCGACCGCCAAAAGAAAAGTGGTTTTGGAGCCGAGCCAAAATAGGTTGTGTAGGCAAGTGAGGAGTCTCTCCGGATGTGGTCACATCATTTTGGAGCTCCCAAGAAAAGTTCTATTCAGTTGAAATTTCCAGAAGGTTTCGGAATTTCGAGCTGAAAATTTGGCTAAGTCTTTTCGGGCGGTCCGACCGCCGTTATGGAATCGGTCGGACCGGCCTGGAATCGGTCGGACCGGCCTTGTGGGGCGGTCAGACCGCCGATGACTTGGAGGTTAGCCAAGTTGGCATTGAGTTGATTTGAATATATTTAGTGTATGAACTTCAATGCTTTATTGTTGCATATTGCATTGTGGAACTAACGTGGGTCAAGTTGTGAAGAATTTGTTCCTAGAAACGATTTGTTTGTCTATTGCTGTGCAGGTGGCTTGCAGGTCAACGACGTCAACGGTGAGGTGGATCGGGACTACGCTTGGAGAGCTAAGGTTTAGAACGATCATAGATGCCGGGTGAGGTTGTGTGACTCAAGCATGGTGCAGAATGGGCAAGATGGATCGAACGGGTAGTCCGGTACAGCTGGTTGGATCAGGCGGTGTGGAAGTCGGTGCAAGTCCTTGGGAGGTTCCGATGGGATTCGGATGCAAGGGACTTGGCGACGTGATGAGAGCCACTGATCAACCTACACGTGGTGAAGCCGGTGATTGCTTCAATAGTTATGTGTGTGTAGGTCCCATGTGTGAGTGGGTCCCAAAAGTGAAACCCTAGGCTTCTCATATAAATAGAAAGGGGGGAGATGTAAAACCCCCAAGCACTCATTTGGCCTTCTTCATCCTTTTCTAGGGTTTGGAGGAGAGGATAGGAGAAACTAGGGTTTGGAGATTGTGTGTGTGCTCCTTGTGTGAGCTATTGTCCTCCTTGTTGGAGAGGCTTTGTAAGCATCTAGTGTGATCAATCAATCTTGTGATGCTTGCTTGAGAGATCATTTATCTCCCTTTGTGCTCTTCTCTCTTTTGGATGAATTTGGTGCTTCATTGATTCAAGTGGTTAAGCTTGGTCTATTGACCTATTTTCTCTTGCTTTGATGTGTGGGAATACTCCTAGAATCATCTAGACCATCAACCCCCACAAGCAAGTCTTGAATCAAAGTTTTTCATATTTCTAAGGTTTGTGCACTTCTTTGGTAAAACCTTGAGAGATCGTTTCTACGAAGTGGATCTGAAGGATCGTCGCTAGAAATAGCTCTCTAATATCCTTAGGGAGGTGTGCTCGAAATTTGGTCAAGTTTCATTGGTTGAATCAAAAGTTGGATCAAATTTCGTTTTGGATTTGGGGTTGGTTTTTCGGTTCTGGACCAAATCGGTCATACCGGTTTTGTAACGGCGGTCCGATCGCCGCATTTCGCATCGCTTCGATCGCGGGTCGAACCGATATCCAACGGTCCGACCGCCGATTAGTAGCCGGTCCGATCATTGTTGTTCGTCGGTCCGATCACTGTCTCGGCCGGTCGACCGCTAGTGCCCGAAGCCCGACAAAGTGAGTTCTTTTCTCCATTTTTGTGTCGTGTGGTTGAGGGGTTATCGAATTCAAGACAAGGCTTCCTTTGTGGCGCTATCGATTTTCTTAGCTTTTATAGCTAAAGGAGTTAAGTTCGTGTTAAATTTGATTTAGGCGAGAAAGTTGAGAAAGCGCCTATTCACCCCCCTAGTCGCCTTTACGGTCCTACACTACAATGTCTTCTTGGTGAGTTAGGGATTTTTCAACTGAGACCACCAGTCCTTTGGTGCGACCTACTTGTCTACCAACCCAGTGTTTCATGCAAGAACAAAACACATCGAGGTAGACTTTCACTTCGTGAGAGAAAGAGTTGCACAAAAGGCTTTGGAAGTTCGGTTTATATCTTCTCAAGATCAAATTGCTGATGCGTTCACCAAACCATTGGCAACGACACCATTCATGACAATGAGAAGAATCTCAATTTTATTTCACCTGGTTGAGATTGAGGGAGGGTATTGAAAATATTGTCTATTATAGAAAGATAGACTTGTATAGAAAGTAAGGATTTATTTTATTGTTGTAACAAATCCCTGTAATCTCTCTGTTATTGCTTGCCATGTAACACATGGGTGACTATTCCCCGTCCAGAAATCGCTATACAAAAGGAACGACCACATCTCTATTTGAGTGCGTCATACCAAACCTTTTCTTCCTCCTTCAGTTTTTCTCACACACTAAATTTTTGGTTCTTATGCGTAGCAGCGCTCTGTTTGATTCTGGGTTCTTATCTGCATTTTCTGAACAAAGATCTAGGACGGCAATTAATAAATCCCTAGACGTGAATTGATCTAGATCAGTAAGTGCTCTCTCTATTCCTTCCTAGAAGTTTGTAACAGTGCCCATTTCATACTTTGTTTCTCACTTACCAAGACCTGAAAGTCCCCTAAAGAAAACAAAAAACTAGATACCCTTGGATGCATTCAGGCACATCACACATGTGAGATGGAGAGTAAATGTTCCTGATCAAAGGGAAGCTAGGGAAGCAAAGGTGAGCAAAAGAGGAGGTAACATGATTAATTATCATTCCTAAGCTCGAGAAGGGGACAACTTTGGCCTCCCATCATGTTCCTAGAGCCCTCCTTTATCAAGATGCTAAGCTCCTAGGAGTTCTTTGATCAGATGCCATCTTTTGTCTTAAACTGGCCTTGGTTATGCTTGTCTAAGTAGGACAAATCTGAAGTAGAGGGAGGGACAGTGACACGCAAATGCCCTTTTGTTCTCTTGTTGCATCTGTTAGGCTTGGGAGAATGACCAGACTAGCCCTGCACTTTTGGGCCCTGAGCAAGTGGAAAATGGGGATGGGAAAGAGAGAGAAGGAAAGAAGGAGATGGGGCTAAAAAGGGAAAGCTGGAAAGGGAAAGTTCACATCTGTTGTCAAGAAAAGCTTCTAAGGGAAGGTGATGCTTTCAGATTGCTTTGACTGGTAGAATTAGAATTACCTGGAGGCGGTTAAAATTCCATCAGAAATCTAGGATCCTGTAATGCCTTCCCTGATTACATTTGTTCAAACGCTCAAAAGTAGATGTGAGATTGCACTAACGAGATCCTCTGCAAGGTTGTTCAAAACTCCGAACGGTTCTTTTCATGAAATCCATGTGCCAGGAAAGGCCTAATGATTGGGTGACTCCATCTGATTTCTGATGAAATGGATGCGCTAAACCCAAAAAAACGTTCGATATTTGCATCATGTCTTTGTGGGGGTGAAGAAGAAGAGAAACCTTGCTAGTAACACATGACAGTTTATCATCAGTGAACGAATAAATAGCTTCAGATACTTCACGTTGTTCAGAGTCCAGGGCTTGCCAAGCACCTCGGTAATCAGAGGATCCGACACTTTTCTTCAGTTTCTCGTATGTTCAGGACATTTGCTTGGAATTAGATGATGAAACTTAGAAGTACTACGACCGAAGCAAGCGCTAACATCTACGACCCATTTGGAACTCGAGTGCAATTGTTCATGGACCGATTTGACTTTTTACCAAGTCAAATTATTCTGTGGTAGTATGCTACTTGTGTATTAGTAGAGATAACAGTATGAGACATAGTATACCTAAGCTAGCAAGCAGTTAAGCTCCATGTACTACATATAATACTCTCATGAAAAGAGCAAACAAAACATGGACGTGAATCTCATACAATGTCGTTGTGTAAAATAAATTGTCATGGAGATCGTTTGTGTTCTTTTTTGTCACGAAGAAGCACAGGTATTGGAGATGCAATGGACTAATTCGGAGACAAGAATGGGCATCTTATGATTGTCGTTGCCCGGCGATTGGTTGAAAGGTGTGGCCTGAAGGGAGTTTGCAACAGATGTAGTAATATAGTACTTGATGTGAGTTTGCAACAGATGTAGTAATATAGTACTTGATGTTCTCTTACAGGCAAAAAAGAGAATGGATCAATGAAGCAGTCCATCATTTTGCAAAGTCCGGGAATATTCCAACTAACATCCCAAATTTAGTTCCAATTTAAAACTATGTGATTTTCATGAATCTCAAATTTTTTATTTTCACGAGTCTCAATTTTTTTGTTGCATATAAAAAATTTCTAAACTTTTTTTACGCTGTAATAAAAAAACAAAACAATTTCCTTAGCTCAAAAAATAAAATTTGCAAAAACTTTAAATATAATTGTGTGCAATCCAAATAATAATAATTAACACCTAGGTATTGCAATACCTCCTCCAAATTTCAAATTCAAACCTAAATCACATTTTTGAAATGCAATAAAAAATCAAACCTTATCTCCTTCCCTCTTTCCCCCTTGGGTCGAAACCCAGCCATCAGCCCTTCCTCATCCCTCTTCCTTCTCCCCCTCTCGCTGACCCGAGCCGTCCCAGCCGTCGCCCTCTCTTTTCCCTTATTTTCTCTTCCGCTAGCCCACCTCACAGCCCGCAAGGGCAGCAAAGCCCAACAACAGCCAGCCCACAACTCCCTCCCCCCTCTCACGCTCACTAATGAGAAGGCCCTAGGCCCCACCCGTTAGGCCGAGAAGAGACATTGTTTGTATTCTTCCTCACGTTGTCTCTCTCGTTCCTATGTTTGTGTCAGTGGGTCGAGCACGTGAAGTAGAGCACTCGAGTGCCTGTAGCTGACCACCCTCGAGCCATGTGTCGCCGTGAGATGGTCATATTAGTGCACTAGAGCCTGTTGCACGCCGTTCCGCTCAGGTGCCCGCACCATGCCGACCACTTCCCCTCCTTCTTCCCCCTTCCTCTCTATTTAAGCTTCGCCCGAGTGTGTCACTTTGCTCTCCCGTTCCTCCTCTACATTTCCCCCAACTTCTCCCCTCCTCTTTGCCTTGGGTGGAGGAGAACTTAGGCCGCGCCAATCATCTTCTACAACTCTGGTCGCCGGCTTCGCCATCGATTCCGACCGTTGGGGTGAGCCTCCGCCTTCATTTTGTTGCGCATCGTGGTCGCCTCGACCTCCTTTCCCTCATGCTCACCTTGCCCTGCTTGTTTCCCCACTGGGAGGATTGAACACCATCGCCATCCGCAGAGCAGGTCGGAGCGCGTCCTCGCCATTGTTCTTGTCCTTTGTTCCACTTGATCTGGTGAGCTCCGACCTCAAAGTTCTTGTCCTTTGTGTTCACCTTGAACCCCTCTTCCTAATGCTTCCTCTCTTCTTCCTTCCAGTAAACCAAAAACGTGGGAACGCCTTCGTCAGTCTCACCGGCCCGAAGCACACACAGTTCCCACCACCACACCTGATCTCCTTCTCCATCATTCCCTCGCATTCCAGTTGGCAGCAAACTTGTTATGCTAGTCAATGTCATCTCTAGATGATCGTAGCACCATAGGTCAACGTGGATAGCACGACACACTGCTTCTTCTGAAGCACCGAGAGCCCCTTTAGCTTCATGGTAGCACATAGATGGTAGATCAATCTTTAACTCTTGGGTTTAGGCCACGGTTAGTAGTCTCCTCTGTAATACCCCGACATGCTCGTAGTGCAGCCCATGTGGCCCATGTGGAGTTGTGTGGTGGGTATAGTCTCACATTACTTATCTAAAATGAGTTGTAGTAGTATATAATACCTATTGGGCCCAAACGTGGCAGGGTTAACCCTTTTACATGAAGGTAGGACGAAAGTGTAAGTGGGGTGCGATGTGTGCACAGGTCTGCCCGACGGTGGGTTGGGCATTGAGCGAATTTTGCCTTCAGATTAGCCCTTTTACATGAAGCGAAGATGAAAGTGTAAGGGGTGCTATGCGTGCGTGGGTCCACCGCACGGTGGGCTAGGCATTGAGCGGATTTTGTGCCAGGGCGTTACATATGGTACTAGAGTATCAACTTTTGCTGCACGGGCGCGTGCAGGACAGGGGCGTGGGCATATGACACATGGTGCATGTGGGCTTGGAGTGGACACATGACATGGCATATGTGTTGCCACTAGATGCACTGACGTGTATCATGCGGTGGTTCTAGGCATGCCGCATATACGGTATGCTGATGTGGGCATCAACCCTTAAGGTGGGGTAAATGTAATATGCCTGCTCATAGTATGACACATGTAGCCCATGTGGAGTTGTCTTGGTATTAGTCCTACATTGCTTCTCAAAAGTGAGTTATTGTAGTATATAATGTTTGTTGGGTTCAAACGTAGCACTTTCGGGTGAGCCATTTTACACGAAGCGAGGACAAAAGTGTATGTGGAGTGCTATGTGTGTGTAGGTCTGTCCTACGATGGGCTAGGCATGAGCGGATTTTAGGCTAGGGTGTTACAGCCTCTGTCTACAGTACCACCGCCGCCCTTGTCGTAGCCTCGCCACCTCAATATATCTCTCATCGCACCATCACCATCGTTAGAGTCTCTATGGTCCCTACATCCCATTTTAGGGGTCGCGGGTGGTCGTTGGAGCCTTCCTCGCCAGCGCCAAGCTCGATCCGAGCTGTCCACGGCCTCCCTGTTCCTCTGTTTTGACATGAGGAAGAGGACGATAGCTCTGACTTATGGACCCCCATGGTAATTAGATTAAGGCCCTGTTTGGCGTGGCTCCAACTCCCAGTTTCATAGTTGAAGTAGGTGGAGCCATGCCAAACAGTACAACTCCAACAAAAATCGAATCTGGAGTTTGAGAATCTGGAGCAGGCTGTAGTGTATTTTCTCAGAGTTGCGAGAAGGTTGCTCCCTGCATGGTGCAGTCATCTGGTTATGAAAATACCCCTAGAGCTAAGATAAAATTACCCACCAAATGCTATCGAACAAAAACCCCCGACGCCATCCATCCTGATCCTATTCCCCATTCGCGTCCGCCGCTTCCCTTCCCCGCTCGCCTCCCCTCCTCGGCTTCCTCTGCGCCCGCTTCCACCCCCACCCCTCCGCCTCCCAAGTCCCAAGTGCAGCAGCGGCAGCAGTAGACAACCATGGGAAGCACGGGGGTGCTGCTTTCGCACCCGCCGCCGCAGCTCGGCGGCTTCCTCCTTTGTCACCACCGCCTCTCCCTCGCACGCTGCTTGCCCTTCCTTGCTGCAGTCACGGCGCCCGAGCCCCTCCGCGGCCGCCGCCTCCTTTCGCCACGTCATCGCCTCCCTCCCGACGACTCCGCGGCTCCACCCCTCCCTCCGCCTTCGCCTAGCTCTGTCCCCACCCCTTCCCCTCCGCCTCCGCCTCCCTTCCGACGCCTCCGCGACTCCGCCCCCACCCCTTCCCCCTCCGCCTTCGCCTCGACATCTTCAAGGTAAGCTCCTTCGTGTTGATTCCATTTCACTCCGAGGGTTCGCCCTTTAAGTTGACAGTTAGATTTGACCATCCATTGCTCCATGGTATAATCAATACACCAGTTGACCTAAGTGGTTCTTGTGTGTATGATTCGAGATGTCCAATGTCAGTTAAATGATCGCGTGCTGTGTTGGTCCAATGCTATATGTCTATTTTCGAACTATGACCTGCAGATCCTTTCCAGGAGCACTTCTTACAAACACGCATCTGAATGGAACTGTATAAATTTGGGCATGGAATGGATTTGAAAATTAGCCCTGGTGTATGTAGCATAGAGTGTTGAATTGAATCCACGACTCAGGCATTAGCATTTATCGATAAGAATTGTCAGATCCTTGACATTGAGGCATGTAATTTCCTAAATGATAAGAACAGCCACCGACATCTTTTCTTTGTGGATTCTATAGCTTTATATTTGGTTGTTGTTATGTTTTGTTGCTATTTATGCATGTCAAGCTTACACTTGTGCTTGTGCTAAAGGTTTGCACTAGGCTTTATTTTTGGATTGGAGCCGCTGGGTTTGATTTTGATTGGAGCTAGCTCTCACGGCCGAAACATTTTGTGAGAAAGTGGGTCCTCCAGATTTTGTTAATATTACTACTGGAACACCATATTATAGAAACATTTTTGTTAGATGGAACAACGGATGAGGCATGAGAGCATATGTTGACTAACTCCAGTCAAGATCTGCATGATTTGATTTGGCTAAAAATGATATTCACATAAACCTATGAATGCAAAACTCACTACACATTTCCCTTGGATTTTGCAACAAAAAAAGTGAATAATCAACTCTCAGTTGTCACCAATATCAAGTGACTCCATTTTCTTTTAGGGTTTTCATCTGAGAGGAACATCAAACTTTTCTCTTATTCTGAGCTGAGGTCGGCAACAAACAATTTCAACCGAAGCAACAAAATTGGCCAATGTGGCTTCGGGACTGTATACAAGGTAACTACAGAATATGCATACTTTCTGTAGCTAGTTATTGACCTGATAATTTGTGTGTGCTTTCGGGCTTTAGTTAAGTATTTCCATCTGTATATAGCGAGCCTTGATCATCAGCATTCCATGTTTCAGGGGACGGTTAGAAACGGGCGAGATGTTGCAGTAAAAATACTCTCTGTAGTATGCATACTCCAGGCATGGTATCAAGGAGTTCCTGATAGAGATTGATGTCATCGCAAATGTGAAGCATCCAAACCTTGTCGAATTAGTTGGATGTTGTGTAGAAGGAAACAATCGAATTTTAGTGTATGAGTACTTGGAGAACAGCAGTAGGAAGCGCATGGAATATCAGATGGTGCATTCTAATATTATACACTGTATTAACTTGTGTGTATCAAATTGGCTATGAGTGGTGATTTTGAATGCTGTAATTTTGATTCATGAGCTCTCGCGCTTTCTTTATGATACTCATTGAGTTAGAACCTTTGTTTTGAACTTCATATGTTTATGTATGTTTTTTTAAATGATTGTTGGCGAAAAAGATGGCACATGGATAATTGTTTTTTAAAATAAATGCATAATATAATGAAATCAACTTACTAAACTGTTATAAGTTATACAATACGGGGAAAAAATTACAAGTCACAAAACGAGGGTAGTACAGTCTTTTTACAAACATCCTACTCATTCCTCGAGCTGGAACTAATTTTCTAACCAAACATCTCCTCAAACTGCTCCAACTTCTTATAGAAGTGGATTCAAGAGTGAAGCTGGAGTTGGAGTTGCTAAAACTTGGAGCAGAGCCATACCAAACAGGGCCTAAGTTAACCTGGTAATTAGTTAGTGCTAAGTATAGATTAGTGTTAGTATGACATGTGGGCCCGCGGTAGTTAGAAAATCTAATTAGGAGCTAGATTAATGTATGAGTCTATGACATGCGGGACCTGCTCCTTTAAGAACCCGATATAGACTTGGTCTGTAGACCGTAGCCACAAATGTGTGGGGCCCCAGCCCATGGGAACCGTCGCATGGACCGACTCCATGTGGATCATGGACCCACCTGTCAGCCTCTCGGGTTTTCCAAATAAAATTAATTAGTCAAGGAAAGGAAAACTCAGAGGACCCATCTGTTAGCCTCTCAGGTTTTCTGAATAAAATTAATTAGTAAAGAAAATAAAAACGCAAATGTTGAGGCCTGGATTTATACATCAGAAACCCTATGTGTATTCTAAACTAGTCTCGGATCAGTAGCTAGCTCACACAGGAAACATTGATGAAATACTATCCACTTATCGATTTTATTGAAATGATCTCAAAATAACAAATAGTAATAATAACTTATGTTTACTTAACTTACCACACAGGGATAAAGAAATTATTAAACTCTTGCAGTGGAATGGGAAAACTTAGAAATACTAATCAACATGCCATAAGCAATCAAGTGGAGAACGCATCCTAATTCGCAAAGCCTTCAAAGGACTCCTCTTCGTAGAACTCTTGACCAGCTTGATACTCTTTAACTTAGCAGTAAAGTTTAAAGTAGTGAGTACATAAAATATTCAACAAGTTATAAGGAAATAGTATGCACTTAATATTCATGCAAGGCTTGAACAAATGATTACTTGTATGGTTCTTTTGCAGAAAGCAGTATTGACAATAAATACAGTAAATAGATTGAAATACACAAATAAAAAGAATAATAAATAAATAGACAATTGTTTTGAAATAACCAGTGAACCTCCCTGTCACTTTCCAACTAAACCACCAAGTGAATATCCCATCCACCACGTGAACATCACATTCACCAAGTGAATCTCCCATTCACCAACCGACACATTTTATAAGAAATTGCACGTCTCGTGTGAAATCCCTAAGCATGTCTATGATCGCGGACAAGGCTGTTTAAACAATTTTAACTCTGCAGAGGTTGTACAGCTTTACCCACAAGAGATAAATTAACTTATAATGTTCGATCACACACTTCCGTAGGTGCACGACTAAATGATTACACAAGGCCATTATAAATCTCCTTCCCAACCCAGTTCTACCTGCTAAGGTTTCAACACTAAATGTCATCATGACCAGACAAGGCCCCCCTCTTGCGCCATTGTGAATATCCATCCCGAAATTCACGCTTCCAAAAATAGAACTATAATTGAACAATTGCTCAGGCGAGACTACCTCATCCAAAACAATGTTACTCATGCGAGACTACCTCTCATACTAGACATGTGGTTGTATAGTATAGCCTAGTTCAATGGCGCAGTGCACAAGATTAGGTCCTTGATAAGTTACTCAGGCGAGATTACCCCATCCAAAACAATGTACCTCACACACCTCCTTTACTGCACGATCACTCGCCTGAGCCTAAATCATTTTGTTCAACCAAACCAATGGCAATCCCTGTCATAGCACATAATTTATAACAGCGGCATCACATCACAATCGACACAACAGTGATATCATACCACTGTTGCACAATAATGACATTGCACCACAATTCCATATATCATTAAGTCAAATTTTCAATATTTGAACATGTGATCATGAATCCATCGTAACTAAGCATGGCTAAAAATATCTATGATACCCATATTGGTGATACAAATATGTCCAACTACTATTGCCCATCCTATGGTGACAAATGATTCACGGTATTCAAATAATCATTGGAGGCATGGTGACAAATGAGTGATTAGCTATTGCAAAAGCAGTTGATATAAAGATAGCATTCAGTTTAATATAAAATCATATAATTTTAAAATCATAGGTTCAATATGATCAAAGTACTACGACTTGTCTTAGCTTTGCTCAGTTACCACACTTGGATCTTCCAAACTTGCTCCTGCTCCTTGAAACAGATCATCCAACGAGAGAGAAAACAATAGGCGAAGCACAAATAAATCAAGAACAAAATTGAATAAAAAAAATAGATAAACCAATTCTAAAAGAAAGAGCTCGATTTTAGATGAGTTTATTATTTTGAACGGACTAAATCAGAGTTTGGACGGAGGAGAACAGACTCCCGAAAGATTTGTCGGAAAGAAAAAGAGAGAGAGAAAGAATATTCAGGGAATATGGCTAAATAGAAAAAGGAAGAAGAAAAAAAAGGAACTGACAGGTGGAGCTGGGCTGTAAAAGAGACAGAGAAAAAGAGAGAGGCCTACATGTGGGACCCACATGTAAGAGAGAGAGAGACTAGCAATAGAGAGGAAGAAACAAAGGAGGCTTGCGACAGCACTGGGGAACGGTAGCGGTGAGGCAAGTGGCAACGATGGGAAAAATGGGTTGCCGGTGGCTCAAGGGACTCGAGGGACATCTTGGGGGTGGACGGAGGATGACGGAGGCGGTAGCGAGATGTAGGTCGGTGATGGGGAAGAAAGGAGATGGCGGCGGCTCAGTACGGCGATGGATCTTCATCGGAGAGGGAGGGAAACGGAAGAGAACACTCGGGAACACAAGAGGAACACAAGATGACGCACTTGGATAGGAGAGGGCACTCACCGGTGGGAGGTTCAACGGTGGAGGCGGCGACGAAGCGGCAGTTCTCCGGGGATGACGACAGGAGCACGATGTAGAACGCAAAGGTGTGAACCCAATGGTGAAGACGACACGGTCGTAGGAGCTTCAGCGGCGTGAAAAACCGGCGACGAGGAGATTGCGACGGCGGAGGCGGCGTCTCAGCGGGTTGCGACGAGATGAAGGTGATACCGGAGCCGGCGGCTTGGGGCTTTTGGAGGGGAGCTTGATGCGTAAAAACTGACGTGAGTGGCTCGACCTATAAAGGCCTGGAGAGGGAGAGTTGGAGAGGAGGCTGACGGTGCTACATGACTGGCTTGGAGATGTAGTCCAGGTGGGAGGAAGAAGGAAAGGGGAGGGAGGAGGCTGACAAGGCGGGCCCACGCGGTAGTAAGAGGAAGAAGGAGTGGGGTAGGTTGGCTTGGTGCGGGAGAAAGGAGGAAGGAAATGGGCCGAGGCGGGAAAAAAGAAAGAGAAAAGAAGAAAAAGAAAAGAAGAAAAAGAAAAACAAGCAGGTGGGAAAGAAAATGATTCAGCTCAAAATGATTTTCTGAAATTACAAATGCTTTTGAATTCAGAAAAGAGATTAAATAAAACTGAGCTCAAAGAAATAGCAAATAAACTTCAAAATTTCATATAAAATTCTCTATAACTCAAGGAACCTAAATAAAACAACTTTTAAACTAATGGTATATACAGAGGGTTTGGATGAAAATCCGGATCCCGACGATGGCGTAGAATGGTATTTACTATTATTTTCTCCTGGCATTACTCTGGCCTGGTCATCAGAAAACTGTAATGTCGTTTTACATCGATGAAGCTTTTCAGTCCGTGAGACACGAAGAAACGATAGAAGCACAACTGCCAAGCACTTGCTCAACGGCTGTTCAATGTCAGCATTTTAAACACGTATATTGATTGCTAGCTACCAAGCGTGCAAACATCATCATAATGTGTACAGTCCGGCTTAGCTTCAAGATTCCTAAGGCCATATCCAATGCATCTAAAATACAGGTTCTAAAAAAAAACGCAACTTAAATACATCCTAGCTACTAGTTTTCTTATGTAGTAGAACCTACCAACTATTGTGATACTCCCTCTATTTCTAAACAATTCACTCTGTACTTTTTACTGTCTTCAGAGTTAAAATTTGATCGTTAATTGTATATTAATACATTTATAAAATGTTATGGAAATAATCTAAAAGTATCAGTTTAATACAACCAAACTAAATATCTAGAAAAATATTAATGGTCAAAATTAGAAAATTTGACTGGTCGAAGTCGAGAGTTTCAAAAATTTGGAACTCTATGCCTATTGTTGGCACGATCAAGCACCCAAAGTCCTATTGGTCATGGACTAATCAAACGACAATCCCTCCCAGATGTTGAAGATGGATTGTCAATTTCGTTACAAGCCAAACGGTAGCCATCCATGAAAAATGGCCGGATCTTGTTGGTTGTGAATGAAATTGGAATGATACCTGTTTCTATTGGCCATGAAGTTATCAGTCAAACACGCCCTTAAATTTGAATCAAGCATAAGGGAGACGTGGTTTGTAAAACAAAAATGGATACTATAAAGACCTTTTACTGTTAATGGTCCAAGCCATGTGTAACAATCAAAACAATGTCGGCACTGTAGCAACAAGAAACACAAGGTCACTTGGAACATGGAAATTTTCTCAGACTTTTACAAAAACCGAACCGTTTCATGTGAAAAATCCTCCATTCCAAATACACCAATTTCCTAAAAGCTCTATTGATGGAATTTGCACGATCTTTTTTCGTTTATTTCTACAAAGACTAATGTTTTTTCCATTGAAGGGTAGTCTGTTCTGTTGGATTTTCATTGTCACTTTAGAAGCACCTATTTGCGATTTAGCTTTAGCTTAGGGTGTTTGAATAAGGGGATTTTCCCAAAGGACATGCTAATTCAAAGGTGGCTTATTATTTCTTATGTTCAAATCATAATTTTTTTTAACCATTGGATTAATCTAGAACCAGACATACATATCCAAAGCTAATCCAAAAGCCTAACAAATTGACATAAAGTTTACAAAAAATCAAGCAACTTAAGAATAACATATCCATTTTACCAAACGCAAGCACGAAATGATATTTCTCCATTGGTGGAGCATGCGTGGGATTTACGTTGTTTCTTACTATAATTAGAATATTGCAATTATGTTTCAAAATATAAAGTTTACAATATTGCAATTATGTTTCAAAATATAAGACCCAAATACATATTAGGAATTCACATCCATGCTTAACCAGAATACGTAAAGAAATAGAGCTATCGGTTAACCTCAAACTTTCTAACGTGGAGTACATAAAACGCAGAATCCGAAACAAAGGGATGAGATCATAAACTGTCATCGCATTGGATTCCACCCTACAGCTCAAAGGGATTTGGCAGAACAGCTTCCATGTTTGCAGCCGCTGTTTTGCTGCTCAGTCCAGATAACATCAATGCTTGCACGCACGCGGATTATGCCGTGATAATCACCTTTGGATCAAGCAAATCCCGAAAGGACAATCTTGGCCAAATCAGCAAATCACAGAGCGATAAATTGACAGAACATGGAGAGTTACAGGGTGAGGTAGAGAGAGAGAGTGTGTGTGTTGTGTTTGACGATCCCCTCCCTTGGAAAAGGGGAAAAAGCAAGCAAGCAAGCAAAGCAAAGCAAAGAAGTATTAGAGAGAGGGAGAGACGACTGGCCCCGTGATTCCCTTAACCTTTCACTTTCCTCTCTCTCTCTCCCCTCATATTTTTCACCCTTTTGGCTTTTACTCTTTCTCTCTCTCTGGTCTCTACCTCACACTACATTCTAAAAACCAACCCTCGAATCCGTCACACTCACGCCCTTCACAGCTGCTGCTACTTACTAGTTATACTGGTACGGCGCAAAGCCAGAGGCCAGAGCCGAGCGTACTACCGTGTCCAAGAAATGTGATGGTGCGCTGCGACTGGCGAAGTGACGGGGTTGCCTCATGCCTGCTAGTCTGCTACTAGGGAGGGAGGCGAGGCAATGACGCTGCAGATGGAGCCGCCGGCGCCGCCGCCGAGGCGGTCCGTGTCGACGAGCTGCGACCTGCACCTGGGGGAGACGTTCACCGGCTTCTGCGCTGCCTGTCTCCGCGAGCGCCTCGCCGGCCTCGAGGCCTCCGCCGCCGCGGCCGCCGCGCCGGGCCGCAAGTCTACCTCCGCCATCCGCTCGCTCTTCTCAAGGCCTTTCGCCGGCGGGGCGGCCTCGTCGACCTCCGGCGCCGCCCCGCCGGACCTCCGCCGCTGCAAGTCCTTCTCCTGCGGGCGCGGGGATGATGTGCTCGCCGCGGCCGTCGCCGGCGCGGACGAGCTGCAGCGGCGGTCGTGCGACGTGCGCGGGCGGAGCACGCTCTGGGCGCTATTCCACCAGGACGACCGCGAGCGCGTCCGCGATGGCACGGCGTTCGGCGCCTTCCCCGCCTCGTCCTCCGCCGCGGCCGCGGCGCTCGCCGCCGAAGTCCAGCCGCCGCTGCCGGATCCCCCGCAGCCGTGCGTCCCTGAGGTTTTTTTGGAGGAGATCGTTGTGGCTGAGGATTCCGACGAGATAACTCCGGTGGTGGAGCCCATCTTGGTGGTGGACACCTCCGGGGAGATGGAAACCGAAGCCAATGCGGCGCGGGAGGCTAAGGCCATGAAGGATCACATAGATCTCGAGTCCTCGCAGTCCAAGAAGCCGCCGCCAAAGGACCTGAAGGAAATCGCCGGGAGCTTCTGGCTCGCCGCCTCGGTGTTCAGCAAGAAGTGGCAGAAGTGGAGGCGCAAGCAGAAGCTCAAGAAGCAGGAGGCGGCCGGCAGCAAGGCTTCAGCTGCGGCAATGCCGCTGCCGGAGAAGCTCTCCAAGCCTTCATTCCTCCGGCGGAGTCGCTTCCGTGGCGAAGCCTGCTCGGAATTCGCCGGAGGTCGGCGTTCCTGCGACACCGACCCAAGATTCTCACTGGATGCTGGTCGCATGTCCGTCGACGATGTAGGCTTCTCCTGGGACGAGCCCCGCGCGTCGTGGGACGGCTACCTGTTCGGCGCCGGAGCCGGCATTGGTCTTGGCCGCCCGCCCCCGCTGCTATCCCGCCTCCCGCCCATCCTCTCCGCGCTCGAGGACTCCCCTGCCGGCATCGTGGAGCGCTCGGACGGTCAAATCCCTGTGGAGGACGACTCACAGCCCGAGCCCGATGGCGATGCCAACACCCCCGGCGGCTCGGCACAGACGCGAGACTATTACATGGACACGTCAAGCCGGAGGCGCCGGAGCCTCGAGCGGTCCAGCTCCGTGCGGAAGCCGTCCTTCGAGGTTACCGACCCAAAGCCAGTGCCTCCGGCGGCCGCCATTACTAATGGCAAGGAGTCCCCCCTAATCGGTAGCTCCGAGTTCTACCACTTCCACCACGCCGAAGACCTGCTCGACCATCGGTTCAGCTCTAACTCGCTCATCGAAGACTTCCCCGTGGGCCTGGATACCGCGTTCCCGGGCCCCGCCAAGAAGCCTCGGCGGTGGCGCAAAGCGTGGAGCCTCTGGGGCCTCATACACCGCAGGGCCGCCGGTCGCAGGAACGGCCCGTCCGACGTCGCGGACCGGGCGTTCTCGGAGCCGTGGCCGGAGCTGCGCGTCCGCGGGTACAACGCCAGGATGCAGCGGTGCAACAGCAACGCCAGCGCGCGGAGCTCGTTCAGCAGCAACAGCGGCGGCCTCGGCAGCTCAAGACGCAGCTACGTGGACACCAACGGCACTGTCAAGCGGCGACGAGAGGAGTGTGTGATGGAGCGGAACCGCAACACGCGGCACTCACCGGTGCACGCCGACAACGGCATGCTGAGGTTCTACCTCACGCCAATGCGGAGCGCCAGCGGCCGGCGCACCCCTGGGCTACCCGCCAAAGGCGGCCGGCAGCTGAGGTCGCAATCGTTCGCCCGCAGCATGCTCCGGCTGTACTGAGAGACCCGGGAACCGGCCAGCCGTAGGTCACTAGTGCGGCACGCCGGTTGAGTTGTTTCTTTGCAGCACTAGTTAAGCCTTAAGGTCCAATTAAGGGCAAATGGTATAACCATAAATCTTTTTCCATCCTTGTGTAGCGCACGCAGTTCCTTTTGTTCGTTTGGGGGTTGGATAGAGCGAGGTTTCATCTCGAGCTATTCTTCTGTTCTGCGATACGACCATCATCGTGGTATCTCTCTCTTAAGCGACTAGTCAAAGCTAGCGTGTGGCTGCTGTTTACTGCAGATTGATGTTCTTCTATACTGGGAGCAGGGAACTGAAGCAAGCTTGCAAATTCTAACTCCGGTGTCCCAGATGGTGGTGTGTCACTTTGTCAAAAAGTCTGGGGAGGGGTCCTACTACTACTCTTAACTCTAGGATGATTGTATGCCACTGTATTACATCTAAAACGGCCGAGAATGGTTAACGCGGACAACAACGTGACCTGACCTCTGCGACTAGCAACGGCAGAGGATCCTTCCTTTTGACAAAGACACACGTCCTAGTGGCGTAGTCATGCCATTGCCATACATACGCCCATGCGGTGCGGGCGGCAGCTGCAACGTTAAGACTCTCGGCCCCGGCCACTGTAGTCGACCGGTCCTTTCAGGGACAGTAGCGGCTGCCGCCGCCTCGGAAACCGTTAAAGGCGGCCCATATTCTGTTGGTCCCTAGGCGCACTCGCTGCCGTTGGGGCTCGCCGTGCCATCCCCCTTCGCTCGCTATCGCTACTGTTCGGTTGTGTACGTACACTCCCGTATCGGCGCGGCCGCACGTTACGCAACATGGCGCCCTCTCGTTGTCGCACGGTTTGGCGTTGCTGCTTCTTCCTGCCGTGCGTGTGCGTGTGCGCGCGGCGCGCCATACTGTCTCTGCTAGTTTCGATTTGGTCGGTTGGTTCGAATGCTGCGCGGGGTTGTTGGGTTCCGATCGATCGGGCGCAGTGGGATCTAGAACGGGGAGATTCTGATTTGGGGAGGACGTGACCATGAGGTGGTTTAAGTAATCGGCGGCCTGCCGGATCTGGGTCGATGTGGGATTATCTTATGCGTCATCGGACATGTGCACGAGAAACTACATGCTAGAAAAGGGGTTCTTCAAAATGATAATGAAAATAAAATGGGGCTGTTTGCTTGAAATTTACTTACCTTTCGGTTAATTTTCCTGATCATTGGATCTAGATCTAACCATCTCTATCCTCCCCCTTATCTCGTATATATAAACCACCACCCTCCCTAACCTTAATCCCCTCCCACTGATGGCCCCTCCATACCCCGCGTGCCGCCTACCAATGCATCACCGGCGGCGGCGCCCTTCTCCTCCCCCTCCCCCTCCACCATCATCCACCTCCGCTGCTGCCATTCTTCCTTTTCTCCGGCAGTCCTTGGCGTCGCCAAGAGCGATGGTTGGTGACATCTTCGGCACATCTCCTTAATATAACGAAAAGAGGGGGCATTTAGCGGCGGCGGCGTCCACCGGCAAAGAAGGAGGTGGGGTGGCACATGAATCTCCTCATCAATATAAGGGTGAGCAAAATCGACCGAAAGTTGTGGAAATTTCCAGTGATTGCGCATTAGCAAATCTGAAATAAAATTCAAAATAAATTTAGGATGATTTTAGAATAGGATTTGTTGCGGCCTAGCCAGATTGTAGATTTTTTTCTTCAGAATATCTAGCACAATCTTTTTACACCGTTTGCAATAAATCTTTTCACTTTGCACAATCTCTTTTTACCATAGGTTACACTTTGCTAAGGATTTGATCATCTTCTTTAGTTCCCGCCGACGTTAAATGATAGCGCGGGAGGTGGCGGCGAGGCATAGGATAGAGAGAGGGAAGGTAGATAGAGCTAAGAAATGGATCTAAAGCAGAGTAGAATAGTCAAAACATCGCCGGCGGAGAAGGCAAAATGACTTGATCTCTCTATTTTTCGGATTGCTGCTACTTCGCTGCCGATAAGTTCTTTGCACGTCTCTCATGTTTTCGTACCTGATAGGATGTTCTTCTGGTGCAAAGTGAAATAAAAAGTAAGAATATGTGGTGAAAAATAAAAAGATTTGCTAATGATGGTGCAAAGTAAAACCATGATAAGATTATCACGGTGAAAGTAAAGTTTAATCGAATAAAATATAAATGATGATGCAGGCTTACGGCATCGCCATTCTAGCGTCGTACCATTGCTCGCTGCTCGCTGCTCTTCTTTTGCATGATGCTCACCGACGGCAGCTTGTCATCTCAACTCCTGCTGCAGCCTGGAACGGTATCTGATGCTTATGATGTAGCTCCAACTACTATTTCATGGAGCCATCTATACTCACAGATCAGAGACACCATCTCATGGACTCTTCTTAACAGTTAAACGAACTGAACTGACTAGTACACAGTTGGCTACTCTGTGCTTTGTGCTCGGAATCACGCATAATGTACAACGTATGTAGGTCTCAGGGTTCTACATGGACTGCACAATCATACTCTTTAACTCTGGACTATGGTCACTGAATCGGAAATCCATTACCCTGGGCTGTTTCGCACGGAAGGGGCTGAACTGTTTCTCTTTACCCTGAACTGTTTCAGTCTTTCACTCCTCCGAGTTCATGGAATCCATAGGCTGCTGCAACAATAACCAGATGATGGTACTGCCTCAACGTTGGAGACAATGTACAGGCTCTTCTGAAACTTTGGTGCCTGAAGATTTATGTCGCGTTTCTGCGTACCCAAAATTGCTTTGCTGTAGTGTACCACCAAGTTCGTCAGTACTTTATTTGTCAATGTGCATTACAAGATGGACTTACAGATAACAGCAGGTTCATCTGTTTGTACTTGAGTCCGTTCGTCGACGTTGTTGATGACCTTGTCGAGCACCGATTGCATGCCGTGCCGTCGCTGCTGTACCGGTCGGTGTTCCCTACCAAGAACCCCAATTGTGCAGCTTCAAACATCAGCCGGAGATTAGTGAAGATGCCTTTATGTTTAACCATGATCTGCATCATGGGTCATGGCCACAGGCACCAGAGGGGAAAAAAGAACCCAAAGTTGAATAACTATTTGCAGGGTCAACATTGCCCTGGTTAAAGTTGACTGTAGTACAATCCAAGGGGAGCACAAAATTGTTCACTCAAACGTTTACTTGCCTTGTCTGAAAGATTGTCCCTTTCGTGCCAAGATGCACGCATGTAAAATTGATATGACAGATTGATCATAGCTAGTTGAGTCATGTAAAACATTGTGCAAGTTATGGCTCCATGTTAGGACACTTATAAGAAATTCCTTCGAAGCCACGCAAGGTTGTGTATTCTTGTATGTGTGATCACAGTGAGCCAGAGGTTTTCAAATCATTTCAGACTTCAGAGGATACCTTTGGCTTGGCATCGACGGCTTGCTCATGCCTGGTTGACGTCAATTCCTCCATTGTAACGCAACTCGTACTTGTCCTTGACGTAGTAGTTGATGAGCTAAGAAATGCATTTTAGCGTAGTCATGCTCTGATGATAGCTGAGATATGAATAACAGTAAGTCGTGACAACTAAATTCTGTGAGCATAAGAAGTATTACTAGCATTTGATCCCAGAACCTAACTATTCTAGAGTACTAAGCTGTGTAGCCGTGCAGGCCTATTCGAGTGTGAGCAAAATGGGCATGTGAGCCGGACTGCCAGAGCATGTGACCCTGCGTGACAAACTGGACTTTCAGCAAGACTAAAAAAAAAACCTACCTGAGCTTTTCTAGGGGACATGGCCAAATGATATATATATATATATATATATATATATATATATAATAAAAAAATAATTTTTTATTATAAAAAATAGGTGTATATCGTCGTTTGGAATGACGACAAAAACCTATTTGCTGCTGGTCGCCGTTTCAACCGGCGATTTGCATCGAATAGTGTACACATCACCAGTTGGAATGATAACAGAAAACCATGGGTTCCTGCCGGCTATTTTCCCGAATATTCGGTGGAGAAGTCGTTTTAATTCCGAAAAAAAGAGAAGAGAGCAGAGGGGAGGGGGGAAGAGACGTAGCGAAGTCTTGCCAGTTCGTAGCGGAGGAGAGAGAGAGACGTAACAACAGATCTGGTCGCCCATTTTGCAGGTAAATATTCTTGCAACTTTGTACCTAAATTCAAAATCTTGTAGATTAGCAAATAAAAATAGCGACATAGAATTTAATGAATTAGACAATTTTAGTTCTATTGTTGTTTGATGTAGTACATCATTTTATGTGTATTGTTCTTTGATGTAGTAGATTATTTTAGCTGTGTATAGTTTAGTTCGTCGTATAGATATTATTTATGTTGTAGTACTCGTACGATTTAGAACACATCCGCAAAAAATAGTATGAATACTTTGTAGGTTTTATTTTTACAACCTTTTAAACCAGGAAAATATGAAGACATCTCTAAAAATAATAAGATACCTATTAAAATATGTAAAAATTGTAGAGTAGCTAAATAGGGTATGTAGAGCTTAATCAAAATAATCTCAACTTAATTTTGGTTTCTATTTGTGCACGATAAATATTCTATTAATGCCAAAAATATATTTTAAACTAGAAAAATAGCAAGATACCTCTAAAAATTCTCTAAGAAATCAAGAGTAGGTACATAGCGTATGTAGAGTTGAATTAAAATATTATGAACTTAATTTTTATTTCCATTTGTACACGATAAATATTTTGTAAATGCTGGAGACACTTTGCAAACAAGGAAAGTAGTAAGGTACCTATAAAAAATCTATAAAAATTGCAGAGTAGCTAAATAGGGTATGTAGAGCTTAATCAAAATAATCCCAACTTAATTTTAGTTTCTATTTGTGCACGTTAAATATTGTGTGCATATTAGTTTCCTATGTGTTGCTAATCGTGCAATAATAGAATTAATTAGATATGTCGCTTCTTATTACTTTTTGTATATGTTTTGTAGTATTTACAATGCATGCACTGAGGTGACAGCTGACGCGGCACTGACGAGGGCAGCAACGCTCGGGTTCCGATGGCTCGTCGGCGACAGCAGCCACAACAGAGATGAAGGACGGGTGCAACGTAGAGAGGACAACGAGGAGAATGCGATGATGTAGGCACGGGGTCCAAGGGATCGTGGGAGCTGGCCGGCGGCGAGCTCAAGACGGCGATGTGGGCTCAAATACGGCGATGACGGTGTTGCGCGAGGTCCACGGAAAGCGAGAGGAGCACTGGGTACAACGCGAAGCGGCAAAGGTTAAGTTAGTGAAGATGAACGACAAAGCTCACCAGTGGCGGCGTAATCATACGGCGAAGAGGCGGCGACTGGACTCGGACGAGAAGACCTCGATCTCATATCATGATGGAGAAAACTTCAAATTGAGAGAGGGAAAATGTAGATCGGGAGGTGGGACATGGTATGATGCGTACCAAATCACGAGGGACTCACCAATGTAGCGAGGAATGCAGATGTGAGATTTTGGCAGTCACAGGCACGCCCCGAAGAAGAGCTCCGTACGGCGCTCGAGAGCTCCGCGCAAACGGCAGAGGACGATGAGGCAAAGCTAGTGGCGAAGGGACTCCGCCTGAGGAGCGGCGACGAGCAGGAACGGGTGCGGTAAGGGCGGCGCCGGACTCGAAGAAGAAGACCGGGGGCGGCGGTGCGCGGTGGGGTTTTCGGCGACATCAGGTAGGGCAATGAAGACGGAGTGATGAGGCAAAGCGGATGCGCATGGGGTGGTATTTTTATGGCCTTGGGAGGCGTGCTTGATCCAGACACCCAGGAGATCCATGTTGCGCACGCGAGGGGCGACGACCGACTGGGTGACAAGCGGGCCTAGGTGAAGAGGTGGGGTGGTGAAGCGGGTTGGCGGGGCTGGGCCTATGGTAAGGTGGGTCAAAGGACAAAAAAAGGTGGAATAGGCTGAGCCAATTCGGCCCACGAAGGAAAAAGAAATTAAGAAAGGATTTTTGAATTAAAGAAAATGTTGGAAATTCAAATGAGGCAAAATAAATACCAAACAAACTCATAAAATTTCAAATTTTTTTTAGAAAAATACCTTGGAATACAAGGAACCAACAAGATTTAATTGAAGTTTACATTAATTATATTAAATTATTTTAATTTTAAAAAATTCTAATTAAGCTTTATTAAAATAAGGAAAAATGGTGAAGTTATCTGGGGACCTAATATACACAAAAAGATTTTTGAAAGCTCAAATATTGGGATGTTACAGATAGTTGTGCGAGCGGGAAAATTGGTCTATCACTTTGACCTTCCCGAGTCAATTCGCGGAGTGCACAACATCTTCCATGTCTCTATGCTGAGGAAATACCTGAGAGATTTGAAGCATGAGATTTCTCTATAACCATTGAGCTGGTACTGGAAGAGTCAAAGTGGATCTTGAGGCATAAGACATTGAAATCGACCATGAGTTTATCTATTTAGTTATCTCAATTATATCTTAGAAAGAAATAAGTCGTCTATTTGGGACTTGATTAGTGGACGTCTGATACTCTATGGTAGTTGTGAGGATTATGAGTAGGGTTAGTGCGTTGCAGTAATGATGGGTTATTAATGCATTTATGGTAATGGTTACTCAATAGCAATGTGCTAGTCAATATTTCCAAACGCATGGTTCGAAGCATTCTCGGGCGTATAGTTTCGAACGTTCTTAGGCGTAAGGTCCAAAGTTATGTGTGAATATTTATTCTTATTTATGTTATCTTGTCACGCTTGTTGCAGGGTTTTATTTAGGAATAAGGTTACAAAGATAGTGAGTATTTATAGTTTAAATTTAGCGTGAAAAATACAGTAGTTACATCGCGAGCTCTATATTAAGCTGAGACGTTACACCCACCATCATGCAAGCCGTTCCCACGCTGGGCCCCGCCACAGCACTCGGGAGGGAGTAGTCGCCTCGTGGGCTAGCGCCTCGCGCACCTAGCGCTGTGTCGCCACGCCCGATTCCGTCGAGCCAGAGCCGCTGTTTTTCCATTCCAGTCGCACGCCCCACACCGCTACTGGCATCGGCTGCTCGCGGGCCGAGCCTCCGCGGCGCCGCTTGCCTCGCGACTCTTCGGGCCACCGCGACACAACTGCTCGATGCCGCTCTGCCGTGTTGCCCATGACGCTTCGCCTTGGATTCGGACTTGAGGTGGTGCGTGTGCAACTAGAAAATGTGAGGAGGAAGACGTCATACGTGAGTATCGTAAAAAAAAAACATCCCGTCTATAACAACGTTGTAGGCCAAAAGAGGGGAAAAAATGCATATACAAACGAGACAAGCCGTTACGATGCCCTTATGTTTTAGTCTGATATCTCTTCTCATGCGCAAAAGTTTTAGATCGGATCAGAGTTTATGAGAAACAGTATAAGCGTGTATGGTATCAAGAACAAAATAGATGAATATTATAGATAGAACCAGATAATAACGACGAAATAATCACGGCGAGAGAGAAATATTTGGTGAAGTTGGCCGCAAATTCCTTCAACACAACCTCAAAGGAATACATGAGATTATTGCTTTCACAACCTCCTCGATCCTTTTAGGATCAAAGGAGTACATGAGATTATTGCTTTCACAACCTCCTCGATCCTTTTAGGATCCTTACCCTGTACAAGAACCTAATACTAAAGAATAACCTAATCTCTAATCCTCTCATGCACATCTTACTTTGGATGAGTTGATTTGTGACTTGTGTTCTCTATAATCACCATCATGGTTTTTATATAGTGCCCCCCTAGTTTTCCTCCAAAAGAAAGTAGAAATCATAATCCTATTATGATTCATATAGGAATCCTTGTAGTATACTTCTCAAAGTACTAGTTGATTAGGATATGAGTTATCATACTCAATAATTTCTACCTTGACTCTTATCAATTGAAGTCACCGTACTTCTAAAAAATTTGCTCAAAATCGGCTCTACTATTTTTGTTTTTATAATTTTTCTCCCACCTTTGGAAGAGCCCCTACCATAGGAGTTCATGCACATCACTACACTGTGCGTGTCGATATCTGGGCTAGCCTGCCGAATACTTCATCTGAGAGCCCCTTTGTTGTGTAGTTTGGTTAACCACACCTCATGTTCCTACAACCCTCCGTGTCATAGGTTTATACCGCCTTTGAGCTCCACCTGCTCATCGGTACTACATGGTTGGTACCACGATGCCTTCCTTCTTCCAATAGTTATCACCTTCGTCTTTGTGCCTGCTAGATTTTGCAACCGCCTTTGATTCGGCACATAGCGTAGATGACATCGAGCATATAACGTTTCCTCTCGATTAAGATGACATCTTCCGATGTATCTATGCTCCATTGCTCTATATACTTTTCATGATTACATCCTTTGCAAATAACATGCAAGTAATTTCACAACCTCAAGCTCAAACGACCCGATTAAGATTTTTATCGATCTCCAATGTAAATATTTACCTTAGTAATTGCTCTTCCCTAAGTAAATGCGATGATTATCCATCAATTGGTATGCTCCATTGCTCTATATACTTTTCATGATTACCTGTCCTTTGCAAATAACTTGCATGACTCTACCTCGAAGTAATTCATCACAACCTTCAAGCTCAAACGATCTGCACTATACAATTCAGCCAGCCCTGCCCTGGCGCGCCGATGGTCATACACGACATGTGAGGTGCACGCGCACCACCTTCCTTGTCGGAAATGTCAAGAAAGACCAGCAGACGACGGATTACCGGACCCATCATACCACCGGAAGTCCAGTCTTCCATTCTCATGGGCCGGTCGCCATATTTGTCCCCGTCCCCGTCCCTGCGGTGCGATCGCGATATCTCCCCGTCTCTAGGCCGTTTCAACTTTCAAGCCATCGTCTCGGGCCTCTCTCGCCTTTGCGCCTTTGGTTCGACTGGGTTGGTGGCGACTTGGAGTCGGCGCGGCGCGGCACTCCCGGTTGGGTAGGTGCCCACAGGACGGCGCACCCCCGCAAAATACTTGACTCTTTCCAAATCCCACCAATCCGGCGCCACTTCACCACCACATCACCAAACAGGACTTTAATCCTTAATTCCACTGCTTAGTTTTGCACCTGACAAACCAACCCCGCTTTCTCCTCCCATCTGGCCATCTCTCTCTCTCCTCTGGTCCGCCACCTACCACCATCGTCACCACCTTCTCCCCGCCTCCTGATTTATACCACCAACCATCGATCGGTCAGTCGTACATACCGCTTGCTCTCTCATTGCCATGGGATCGAGCGGTTGTACGCGGCGCCCTCTGATCTCCATGCCTCTCTGAGCTCTTGGGGAGTCTCGCGGCCTCAGGCTCAGCTTCTTCCTCGCGCGGAACATTGGATCAAGACAAAACTGTTTGCTTGTCCGGTCATGGCGTCGGTGAGATCATGCGTGTCCGTGAAGCTGGCCGTGAGTGCGACCAGGTACAGATCCGCGAGGGTCGGGGCGGCCAGCTTGGAGCCAACAAGGCTGCGGATATCTTCTTCTTCCTTGGCCTCCGGTGGCGGTGCTAGCAGTTGTAAAGATGTAGGTGTTCCCAGTAGCAGCGGGAGGAGCGATGGTGTTGTTGGTTTGGTTGGGGATGGTGGGAGGATGGGGAGGAGGGGCGGGCAGCAGGTCGTCGCCATGTGCAGCGCCAGCATGGAGGGGGTCCGACACGGCGCCGCCGTGGCGAGCGTGTCGGCGGCGTCGGCGGTGCCGGAGCGGGCCAAGGTGGTGGCGCTGGTGGCGGCCGTGATGCTGCTCTGCAACGCAGACCGGGTCGTCATGTCCGTCGCCGTTGTGCCGCTCGCCGCGCAGTACGGCTGGTCCAGCTCCTTCCTGGGCATCGTCCAGGTACGCACCGACGATCTAGTTACTAGTACTAGTTCGCGTCTTCTTTCCCTGTCCGGTTCTTGCCATCTTTTCAGCTCACCATTAGCAGAAAGTAAAGCTAAGCAAATGTCATTTTGCTCATACCTTAAGCAAGAATTTGTTGCTCTGTCACTGAAGAACAAAAGGTCCCAAACCATTTAGTTCATAGCTTAACAAAGTCAACGCTGCATCAAGCCAGACGCGATGGGAAGCATTACATTTTAGGAGCACGCAGAGCTGCAATGATGTGAGGCGTCCAGGGGCTACCACTTACTGTGCGCCGGCCGACTGCGACCGTGTAGCACCAAGTTACCAACTTACTAGCAGAATATGATAATTTTGAGACTGGAACTTGATGTTTGCTTTAGTTATCACTCATGAGTCATGATGCGACCTCTCTATACAATAAACTGTTTGTAGTTGCCTCCAGATAGATAGTGTCAAGGGTCAATTTCGCGGAAGAAAACTAAAACTTAGCGAGCTACACAGGAGATTGGTCTGGCAACTTGAGATATTAATCAAATACCAATATTTCATGGTATTGAGTATTGACAATGTTCAAATTTGATAATTGGACTACTGAAACATACAATCTAATGGAGTTTAGTTTTACCTGGTGATTGGGACCAGAAAGATTGTATCAGTAGTTACCTCTAAGTCCCTGACACTTCAATAACATCACAACACTAGAAGTCATTCAATAAAAAAAAAGCCTATGATGAATGAAACATGTATATTTTGACTAATTGGAGATTCAAATAAATAAGCCTCTGTAACAACCAATATGCATGAGTACCTAGGCCAGAACAAACACAACTTGTTCTCTTACAATCAAATTGCCAATACGCATGAGTACCGAGGCCAGAACAAACACAACTTGTTGTCTTACTACCATATCGTGTATGATTAATGATGTCCAAATGGATTGATCTGAGGTTAACTCTTCTCACCACTTCTGCAGTCATCATTTCTATGGGGATATGTTTTCTCATCCATGGTTGGAGGAGCTTTGGCAGACCGATACGGAGGGAAGAAGGTGATGGCAGGTGCTGCAGTACTCTGGTCCTTGGCCACTTTCCTCACTCCATGGGCCGCCTCTAAATCCACTGTGATGTTGCTTGCTGTACGTGCCCTCTTTGGCCTTGCCGAAGGTGTCGCATTTCCGACAATGAGCACTTTCTTACCAAAGTAAGTAGCTCATTTCACCCATTGAATTTACTCATCATTGACATTTAGTAGCCTTGCTTCAAGCAACATTAATCTCTGAAGCCTCAAAAGGAGTAGGCAGAAACATTAAGGACCACTCCTTGGAGCAGCATAAGCCAGAATGTAATTTAACAGATTTGAGATCAACCACATAGTACTGTACATAGAAGTACTCTTCATTTCATATCTGTACATTCGGGTATTTCAGCCTACACTATTTTTTATTGATATCAATTCTAGTTGTTACAGAATCTAGAAAAGGAAATAACTGCTACATATTGATGCAATCAAACACAATTTCAGTTTGGGCTTTCAATCTCATATTTTTTAACATGAAACAGGTGGTTCCCACACAAGAACGTGCCACTGCTGTTGGCATTTCCATGGGAGGATTCCATCTTGGAAATGTCGTAAGCTTCCTAGCAACACCAATCATCATGTCACATATAGGCCTGACTGGAACATTTGCCTTCTTCGCATCACTAGGTTTCTTGTGGCTCTCTGTATGGCTGTTGAATGTAGAAAGCGACCCTCTTGACAGCCGTACTATAAGCAAATCTGAGCTGCAACTAATTCTAGCTGGAAGAAGTGGATCAAAAGTCCAAGGCAGCAAATTCCCATCCTTAAGAGAATTGTTGTCAAAGATTGAATTTTGGGCCATCATTGTGGCTAACGTGGTCAACAACTGGGTAAGATCGAAAGACTCGCAGAATTGAAATTTGGTGATAGTGTGTCTAAATTTTAACATTTGCAAATTCAAAATATAATGCAGGGTTATTTTGTCCTACTATCATGGATGCCTGTGTACTTCAAAACGGTATGTTGTCTGAGGCATTATAATTGGTCTTCCTCACAACTCTGCTATAAGCTGTATTTCTGACTATTATCCCACAACAGGTTTATAATGTCAATTTATCGTCCAGGTACGCACCGACGATCTAGTTACTAGTACTAGTTCGCGTCTTCTTTCCCTGTCCGGTTCTTGCCATCTTTTCAGCTCACCATTAGCAGAAAGTAAAGCTAAGCAAATGTCATTTTGCTCATACCTTAAGCAAGAATTTGTTGCTCTGTCACTGAAGAACAAAAGGTCCCAAACCATTTAGTTCATAGCTTAACAAAGTCAACGCTGCATCAAGCCAGACGCGATGGGAAGCATTACATTTTAGGAGCACGCAGAGCTGCAATGATGTGAGGCGTCCAGGGGCTACCACTTACTGTGCGCCGGCCGACTGCGACCGTGTAGCACCAAGTTACCAACTTACTAGCAGAATATGATAATTTTGAGACTGGAACTTGATGTTTGCTTTAGTTATCACTCATGAGTCATGATGCGACCTCTCTATACAATAAACTGTTTGTAGTTGCCTCCAGATAGATAGTGTCAAGGGTCAATTTCGCGGAAGAAAACTAAAACTTAGCGAGCTACACAGGAGATTGGTCTGGCAACTTGAGATATTAATCAAATACCAATATTTCATGGTATTGAGTATTGACAATGTTCAAATTTGATAATTGGACTACTGAAACATACAATCTAATGGAGTTTAGTTTTACCTGGTGATTGGGACCAGAAAGATTGTATCAGTAGTTACCTCTAAGTCCCTGACACTTCAATAACATCACAACACTAGAAGTCATTCAATAAAAAAAAGCCTATGATGAATGAAACATGTATATTTTGACTAATTGGAGATTCAAATAAATAAGCCTCTGTAACAACCAATATGCATGAGTACCTAGGCCAGAACAAACACAACTTGTTCTCTTACAATCAAATTGCCAATACGCATGAGTACCGAGGCCAGAACAAACACAACTTGTTGTCTTACTACCATATCGTGTATGATTAATGATGTCCAAATGGATTGATCTGAGGTTAACTCTTCTCACCACTTCTGCAGTCATCATTTCTATGGGGATATGTTTTCTCATCCATGGTTGGAGGAGCTTTGGCAGACCGATACGGAGGGAAGAAGGTGATGGCAGGTGCTGCAGTACTCTGGTCCTTGGCCACTTTCCTCACTCCATGGGCCGCCTCTAAATCCACTGTGATGTTGCTTGCTGTACGTGCCCTCTTTGGCCTTGCCGAAGGTGTCGCATTTCCGACAATGAGCACTTTCTTACCAAAGTAAGTAGCTCATTTCACCCATTGAATTTACTCATCATTGACATTTAGTAGCCTTGCTTCAAGCAACATTAATCTCTGAAGCCTCAAAAGGAGTAGGCAGAAACATTAAGGACCACTCCTTGGAGCAGCATAAGCCAGAATGTAATTTAACAGATTTGAGATCAACCACATAGTACTGTACATAGAAGTACTCTTCATTTCATATCTGTACATTCGGGTATTTCAGCCTACACTATTTTTTATTGATATCAATTCTAGTTGTTACAGAATCTAGAAAAGGAAATAACTGCTACATATTGATGCAATCAAACACAATTTCAGTTTGGGCTTTCAATCTCATATTTTTTTAACATGAAACAGGTGGTTCCCCACACAAGAACGTGCCACTGCTGTTGGCATTTCCATGGGAGGATTCCATCTTGGAAATGTCGTAAGCTTCCTAGCAACACCAATCATCATGTCACATATAGGCCTGACTGGAACATTTGCCTTCTTCGCATCACTAGGTTTCTTGTGGCTCTCTGTATGGCTGTTGAATGTAGAAAGCGACCCTCTTGACAGCCGTACTATAAGCAAATCTGAGCTGCAACTAATTCTAGCTGGAAGAAGTGGATCAAAAGTCCAAGGCAGCAAATTCCCATCCTTAAGAGAATTGTTGTCAAAGATTGAATTTTGGGCCATCATTGTGGCTAACGTGGTCAACAACTGGGTAAGATCGAAAGACTCGCAGAATTGAAATTTGGTGATAGTGTGTCTAAATTTTAACATTTGCAAATTCAAAATATAATGCAGGGTTATTTTGTCCTACTATCATGGATGCCTGTGTACTTCAAAACGGTATGTTGTCTGAGGCATTATAATTGGTCTTCCTCACAACTCTGCTATAAGCTGTATTTCTGACTATTATCCCACAACAGGTTTATAATGTCAATTTAAAACAAGCAGCATGGTTCAGCGCCATACCTTGGGGAGTCATGGCTCTGTCGGGTTATGTTGCAGGAGCTTCTGCAGATTTCCTGATCAAATCTGGTTTCTCCATTACGCTAGTTCGGAAAATTATGCAGGTAAAGCATCACCTTGAAATTAGCCTTGTACAGCTCATGGAATTTACACTGACAACTTGCACAAGCTGAAACAAAAGACTCGTCACTATTCTGATTTCTCTCTTTGCATGGTGCAGTCAATTGGTTTTATCGGGCCAGGTGTGTCATTGCTATGCTTAAGATTTGCCCAAACGCCATCAGTGGCTTCAGTTCTCATGACCATCGCCCTGAGCTTGAGTTCCTTCAGTCAAGCTGGGTACTTCTGTAATGTACAGGTAGTTATTCTTTTTCCTGCATATCCTGACCATACCATCTCAACTCCAATAATCTTCTTTGTTTCTGACTGCTACTTCCATTATTTCCGTACTCCGATCTGACCGAATGTGTTTTTCTCGATTTTTCGAGTAGGACATTGCTCCTAAATACGCTGGATCTCTGCACGGTATGTTCCCAAACTTGAGCATTAATAGACAAGATCCACATCTCAGTAACACATTCTTCAGCTCTTGTATCTGACATCTCTTCTGCTGCTTGAACAGGACTGACGAACGGCATCGGAACAGTTGCCGCGATAGTTAGCACCATAGGAACAGGCTACTTCGTGCAGTGGCTCGGGTCCTTCCAGGCCTTCCTCACCCTCACGGCGGTGCTGTACTTCAGCGCCACCGTCTTCTACAACGCCTACGCGACAGGAGACCAGATTTTTTACTGAGTTGAAAAGATTCTTTTTTGTGTAAAATTTCGTGTCCTAGCGTAACCTCTTTGTCTCTCCGCGCGGTGCGCGGAGCCAATAATCGAATAAAACAGAGATTGATTGCTTCCCTTAGGGCATGCACAGTGTGGGGTGAATTCTGTTTTCTATAAACTTGCCGCTTCAGATTTTTAATAATATGGATGAAAGAAAACAAGGAGAGAATAAAACTGTCTGGTATGCAACAGACAGTCTAGAAGACCCTTATAGCCGACTGTTTGTTGTTGTACTCATGTTGTCTGTATAGTTTGTGGGGTCATATATACGTAACTTAAAAACAACTCAGTATTTGAGTTATCTTTCATTTTGTCTATAGATGATACAGAGATTATTGTAGATAACAATCGCCTATATCATTGTACACGCCCTCAGTGTAAAACCGAGTGCAACCATGGTTGCTAGTGTAGTAAAAAAAGATGTAAATGACTGATTAGTCGTCCACATATTCGGTATCACAAACAGCAATCTCAACTAGATGGAGGCATTGGTAATGTACCCTCCACTTAGATACGTTTTAAGAATATATTATTATTCCCGATGTAATTATTTTTTTACCCTCTCCTTAGTTTGATACTTTAATCGGGGTAAAATACTCCATTTTGATTATTATAATAATATCTGATTGTTTTTACCATTCTAGCCACATGAAAAGACCAAAATGCCCCCACCAACGTTTAGATTAGGAGTTGGATTGGAATCGTTTGGTCGAATCAATTAGGAGTCGGCCCTAGGCCTTGGTACGTGAGTTAGGGGGATATCATAAATACCACCGTGACCCTTCTTGTATCTCTTAGACCACGTTTAATATATTATTTTCCGAACAACATATGCTTGTTTCTCCTGTTGTGCTCATAGTCAAAATAGCTAGAATTGGGCATTCGGAACCAGGGGTCGTTCTTGCTTTTTCCCATTGGGAATTGAGGGTTCGACGATCTTTACTTTATGGTTAGCGGTGATCCAATCAAGTGTATATTTGGGAAATTTTGCAAAGAACTATAAGTCTGTACATTGATGCAGGGATCAGTTAGTGGATCGTCAGGATACATAAGTTATCAAGAGGTTTCCATTAGGCACCCCTCGTCACCTTGGGTCACATCTACCGGCTTGATTAACCTAGTAGCCATGAAATACCTAGAGACAACAGCATATGTCACATATAAAGACTACAAACTTGATAGAAACAACCACACAAAGATCTCAAGCTTATCGTGTGACGCTGTTTGTCGATGCAGTTGAGCCCATCGTAGTACTGCGTCTCCACGTACTCCTCCCCGTTCATATCCCCTCCGTCCAACACCAGCTTCTGCACACAACGAAGCACCACGCTTTACCAAACAAACACCAAGATTTCGAATTCCAAGAACAGGAGAGAATGAAGAACAAAGCGTCAACCTGGGGATTGGCCTCGAGGTCGCGGAGCTTGCGGAGCCTCCGCCCCACCCGCGCCGGAGTCCGACGGGTCGCTGCGCAGCGGCTTGGCCGGGCGATGCGGTCGAAGTAGCCATGGCGGCTTGGCTTCTCTCCTCTCCTCTTGCCTCGCTCGCTCGTCCAAGACTGGGTTGGTGCCGTGGTGGTGGAGTCGCCGGTTTCGGGAATGTTGGTTTTGCCGTGCGGGGGTGTCTCGCTGACAGTGGGGCCCGGTCGGGCTGGGTGGACAGTGGCGATCGAGGAGGCCGACCAAGGTGGTGAATAAATAATTTTTTTATTACTAAAATTGAGTTTTATATGAAATTGTAAATAAATTCAGCTTTACTCAATTAAAATCTAAATCAACTAATCTTAACTAAGTACACTAACAATATAAAACTATTGATAATGATAGCAAACATACAAAGACTATAAGAAATTTAGTTCTGCACAAAGTAAAACACAAGAGAAATAAACCACAATTAACACAATGTCGTTTTATCATGGTGTTCGGAGACTTACCGGTCTCCTCTAATTCATGTTGAGGTAAGCTCAAACTAATTGGACCGGTTCCACAAATTAAGTCAAACACCTCAATTCCACTAGTGATAGCTCTTTCCCGCTCCGGGTAGGTGGACTCCAACATTCACAGCACATCGGGTCTTCTCACAAGCTTTTTAAGAAAGATCACCGGTCCACGACGCCTCGACGCCGTCTAGGTGTCAGCAAACACCAAGAGTAACAAGCCAAGCCTCTTGCTTAACTTTCACCACGTGCTACAAATGCACAAGCTCAAGTGGATACGAATCCACCTCTAGATGCAACACATTTAACTAGATACCTCTCATTGTTCACAAGGTGCAATTCATGCACGATTGAGAGAAAAACTCACACTAGCTAAGTGAGTGAAATGGGATGGCAAAAAATGTCTCTCAACCGGCCAAGATGGGTATTTATAGCCCACACACAAAAATTAACCGCTGGCAGCAGAAATCCCTAAAAATTAGGATTTGCGGTAGTACCGTCACAAAAACTCCGGTACTACCATTTTCTACTGTTCATCGATCGCACGGGTGCATTAACGACTCTAAAAGTAGCCATTAAAGTTTTTAGTGCGGTAGTACAGTAATACAAAGGGCGGTACTACCATTCCGCGGTAGTACCTCTTTTTTGGGCGATATTACCGCAGTCCAATTTCAGCACAGACGATACTCAGTAAAAATGTCATAATTTTTTACTCCGATGTCGGAATTGAGTAATCTTGGCCTCTATGGAAAGCTTATTTAGAGGGTTACACAACCCACCTATTTTACTGATCTCAAACACATTTGACCAAATAAAAAATACAACTCCAAAAGGCCACTACCATTGTCTAAATCCAAAGAAATAGCAACAAGCAATCTTAGACCATGCCAAGGAAAAATGCATGAATACCAACAATTTGTGAAACACATTTGCAAACTTAGATCATGCCACAATGGGTAGGTGCATGGACTTCAACCATTTGCAAAGTATAGTCACATGCTACAATGATTAAATGCATAAGCCTCGACTATTTACAAAACACATTTACAAATAATAACATCATGCCACGGTGAGCTAGAGTAAGCGAGATTGAGCTATCAACACATGATGAGACTCAAGCTACTAGACAAGACCCCTTTTAATAGTACGACAACCTATACTAGCAATCCGGTCTTCCAACGAAACACCAAGATCGGTAAAAGACTAGGAACATATCCTTAGCCCTAGCTAGTCATACCTTTACCTTGAGCATCTTCTTGAAGCTTAATGATACACATCTTCACTTCAAGTCCGAGTCATCCTCTTGACATGCACCAACCCATGATGCATCCTTTACTTGACCTGTATCAACACATAACAGGCCTTCTCTTGACATGATGATCAACTCATAATGCAATCCAAAGTCTTCATCACCTTGGAACATAACATATTCATCCATCTCATGAAAAATGTTAGTCTCACAATGATTAACAATAATTACCAAGATATATCTGCAATAAATGCTTCTTAACAAGTCGTTGCAGAAAGGAGTGGTACTACCGCCGTTGATCATGCGGTAGTTCCGCTCTCCGGTAGTTCCGTTCACATAAGACGGTACTACCGCTTCCCTTAGAGGGAACTGACCCTCTCTAGAGATAACATACCACAAACTAAATTCAGAACTTCCGATGTGCAGTAGTTTTGATCAGAATATGCGGTCGTACTGCGATGCGGTAGTTCCGCCAAATGAACACTGGTATTACCGCTTTCCATTGAAGCACTCAAGCTTCAAAAAGGTGTCACTCTGGAAAACACGTACCACCAACTAATATTCGGTCCGACCGGGTTGCGGTAGTACCGCACCACTTTGCCAGTCATACCGCTGTGCGGTAGTACCGCCAAGACAACGTCGGTACTACCGACTTTCACTGAAGACTTTTCCAGAAGCAAAACAGATGCAATGCATAACAAAAATGACACAAAATAAACTTCAAGCCACTAGCAATGATCCCTCTATTGTCTTTGCATTACTATTTCTATATTGTCTTCCAAAATCTGGGACTAAGCCTTTAAAACAACTTAGCACACACATTAATCCCATAAACACAATTGCAAATAATTAAATATAAAGCGATATGAGTATATATTTTTATATACTCAAAGTATATACTTCAAAATAGAGATCTCCAATATATGTGGATAAAGAAATATAGATCAATGCTAATGAAATCACAAAACGTATAGTGGACTCCCTATAAATGTGTGCATACACAAATGTGTAATAAAAACATATGCACATATTCAAGTTAGATTTTTAGTGGAGTTCAACCTATATTTTGGATCCAAGGAATGCACCAAGATATAAGAATATGATATCGAGTGCATATCTCCATGATTTTTACTTTTTTATTCAAATAAGACTACACAATAAGTATATCAAAAAAGTGTTAGTCTCACATATAGATTTGTCATTAATCACCAAAATACTCTATTAACTCATAATGACGGGTCTACATTCTTCAATCTCCCCCTTTTTGGTGATTGATAAAAAATCCTTTATCAATAACAACATTTGGATATAAATAATCATAAGATAAGAATTTAAGCCATTAAACTATATTCATTCATGTCACTAAGCAATTTAAAGTTTCAAGCATTATGCATATAAAAATATCATGCTTGTGTAGACAATGCATATAGAAGACTGTGTATGAATGATATGCTCCTCATCAAGACATGCATGAAATAAGGTGAAATCGATGGAGAAAATATATTAATCATCCAAATGTGAAAATATATTGATCATTTAAATATTATCCTCTTTTGGCATTAAGCACCAAAAATCCAAAACAAATATAAAGCCAACATAGAGGTTGTGCAAAACAATGAGCTTGACAATTGAATTCATTTTATTGTGAGCATTGAAATATTCTGCCCTTTTGAAGTAAGGATTTGTTTTCAATATATTTGAGAAAAACCAAAATAGGTCACAAACTCCCTTTGTATTACCGAGAAAACCAAAGCAACTTGAAATGGGGCCATATTTAAGTTTAACTAATGAAAATGATATTTGTAACACATTCAAATAATCTCCCTCTTTAAATATTCTTAAAAAATATTTTTCATGAAGATACCATGCTCATTTTCACAAATCAAAAATCATGTTGAACTAAAATCTTTCTTAAAGCATTTGTAAATGTATGAAACAAGCTCTGAAAAATCTGAGATAAATCATGAAGTTAGTCCTTGTAAATACACACACTTTTCATTTGAGGAGGCTCAACCAAATATCAACCATTTTGAAGATATAAAAATCACAAAGTTTCATAAAAAAAATGAAAGTTTCAGGTTTTCAAATTTTGACATTTCATTTAAGCATCGAAAGATGGCGGAAAAAAGGTTAAAACAGTTCTAATAAATCTGAGAAAATTTAGCATAAAAGATCAACTATAGATGATAAAAATTCAACAGTATATCTTCATCAAAATATGAATATATTTGGAGATAAAAAATTACAAATCAACTCAAAACATGCAAAAGTCTGAATTTTCAACATGTTTATCAAAGATAGAAAAATTCAAAACTTTTTCAAATCAAGATGAAATTCTTTAAAATTTGGCAAAAATTTTTTTGAACTCCTAAGAAACTTTTCCAAGAAGAATTTTCGATAAAGGAGTCTTCATTCAAAAGATACGCTAAAATGAGCTTTGTAGGCATGATTTTTGCTTAAAGTGAATAAAAAAGTAAAAAAATTTCAAATAAAGTCCAAAAGCTTTAAAATGTAAACCAATTTAAATTTCATAGAGTTTTTCACTTTCTTGGCTTTGTATGAGTAAAAAATACTATTTTAAGCCAAGATACACAAAGAAATTCGACTCAAATAGCGAAACTCACTATATGCAAGAATATGCTATTTTGTGTCCAAACTAGTTTTTCGGTGAATTTCAAATAAATATAGCTTTTCAACTATTGGTATTTTGTAAAAACTTTGAACTAGAGAAATATTTAAAATGACTAACGCTACGAGTTTGGTATTGATAATTTTTTTAAAAAATTAATAGATTTTGATTTATGAAATATTGTAACACCGTGGCTATATGAAAGCTAAGATATTACCTAAAGTCTAACACCAAGCGTTTCTAAGAAAAATGTATTTTAAGAATCTTTCAAGTAATAACATAAAAAGAGCGCAGCTATAAAATTAAATATATGGTTTGAATCGGAACTCAACAGCCTATCAAAATTCTAAATATCCAATCATATTGAATTATTTATGATAAATCTATCATTAGGCTATATGAAGATTGTTAAGCATTTACTAATTCAAGTATTCAACCATATCATAATGAAAGATAGCATAATCGAGCATAATCGAACAAACTGTATTTATTACAATCCAATATCTATTAGATGAAAGGTAATGACTTATTTATATAACTAAACGAGAAGTAATGTGCAGTGAATGAAGTGATCTGTGACTATCCCCTCTCAAGCATGATGGCCTCATTGATTACCTGAAACAAATAAACACGGTAAGAATGAGTCCATACTCAGCAAGTACAACAGAACAATTTGAACAACATTGAATAAGAACATGACAGTCACCCTATAGCATAGGAATGTGGAATGGCATAAATCATATGAATGAATGAAATGCATGACCTTCTCTTCTGCTTATACCGGTATAGCTAGTGAACACCCGTTGATGTTCACTCATGCCCGCATTATCCAAAATGTGGGGATCCAAGGTCCGTTTGAAGAACGTTTCATAACGGGGATCCACTTTGCCCGCTTTGGAATGGTGGGTCTTTTATGCCCATGTTGGAATGATGGATCTTTACATCCTACTCCCGTGGGTGAAACATGAACAATGAATGAATGTATGAATATGCTGAACATAAACATATTATCAATGAATCATGGTATAACAATTATGAAGAGAAACAAGAAATACCATAATTATCCATCGCACATTCATCAATCAAGTGGAACAAATAGCAATCAAGACAATTCAACTGTACTTGCCTTTCGCGCTACGACGTGTTGGGAGGCAAGGATGAAGCCTCTAATCCCGAAACCCCTTCTCCTACATAATTAAATTACTAACATAAGAACAACGTGATAAAAAGCTACTACTCGCACCACTTTAACCCGACTTCCCAAAATCCAGGATTTAAATATTGGTTCTACTTAAACTACACGACAGTCTAGCGGCAGGTTATATTGGACAGCGGTATTAAAACCTTCATAACTTTTGCTACGAAACTCGAACAAACGTGATCTTAGACTCTCTGGAAATATAATGAAATTGTCTACAATAACCTAGTTGGCAAGACATTCCAATTCGGCCAACCTCTGTGTTTAATGATCATATGAAATTCTGTATCTACAATCTATCAAACAGAAGATACTGCGGTAGAAGAAAATTCATAACTTTTAATTGGTTCAACCAAAATGCAATATTTTTCTCAATCTGGAAATCTTAATGAATTTCCTACAACAATCATGTTGGGTGAAATCCCTGAATCTGCACCTAACTTAATCTTATTTAATAAACAAGTTGACTGCTAACCTTCGCCAGACTCTCTGTACAGCAGTAAAGAAATCAACATAACTTTTAGACCACAACTCCAATTTGGGAGATCTTTATGCCTATGGAAAGCTGAGAACGAAGCTTACAATTTTCTAGGAGACGGGATTCCCCTATTCGGCCTCTAATAATGTGAAAACTGATGCACAATAAAATTGTAGACATCTGAATCTACACACAACAGCGCAACGAAAATCTAATCGGTAAAAACTATAAATCAAACCGGCCTCAACCAGTGGAAAGATCATCATTACCCCTTGAAGGCGTGGCCGAGGCTCGCTGAAACCCCCCGCGAGGTGCTCCTCTCCTCCTCCTCTCTTCCTTTTCCTCTCTTCTTCCTTCCTCTCCCCCATTTCTCCTCTTAGCATAGCAGTAGGGGGGAATTGCTACAGTGCAGTGGTGCTACAGTACCAGGTGGTGGTACTGTAGCAAGTGCTAGGATTTTGTCCCCCCTCACTCTTAGGTTGGACTCCCCACTTGGGCTATGGGCGGCCCACAACTCTCCCGAACTCACTAAATTCTGATATTTACTCTTAAATACATCTTCTAATCCCTCAATTATTTATTTAATTAAACGGGATATTACAAATATGTCATTTAAATAATAAAAAAACAAGATCATTTTAATTGCAAACTTGATATTTGTTTTCTAAAATAGGAATTGTTTACTTCAAATGCATTGGAAAATATTTGAAATACATATTTAAGTACTTTTATCTAGTTTATCACATTTTTGAGTCTTTAAAGCACGTTTTTTGACTTTTAACAAAAAGGACTATTTAGAAAGGCTAAACTTGCATATCTCACTCCAAAAATACCAAATGAAGCAAATGAGAATGAAAAATATGCATTCACAAGATCCATAAATCATTTTGACAAATAGGTAAAATAGTTTTCTCAATACTAATATTTTACTCTCTTTTTAAGAAAGCCCAAAAACTTTAATAAGTTTTTCACAAAGGGAAACCCCCCCTCACACAAAAGTTCCTCTTGACATTCTTTTCTTCTCATTTGAAACACAAATGATTCTCTTTCATCTTGTCATCTCTTTGATATATCCATCCAGAACTCATGATGACTTCAACATCTTTTCTTTGACCATTATTTGCAATCAACTTCCCCCTCTTTGACATTAAGCAAAAAAAATCTACATGTGGATCACACTTGAAGGATAGTCTTTAAACATCTCTTGTAGAAAACATGCGTCGACAAGACTTAAAATTGCAAAGTGCTTGAACTTCTCTCGCAAAGATCCTCAAAGAAAGCATCCAAAGAAAAGAGGAAAGAGAGAATCCACTCATACACGAAGAGTACTTGATCTTGGTCAAAATAAGTATGATCGGCAAGGAATGAAATTAGATATCACTTTGAAGGAATAAGATGATATCATGAAAAGATGAATCTCATACCGAGGTCAAGATGATCAAGAGAAGCTACACCTTTTAAAAATAATATCATTTTTATGATAAAACATCACAATGCGATCAAAATGGCATATAGAGTCAACAAAGTACTTGAGAGTTGCTAGCGAATATAACAAGGATCAACTTGACCAAAGGAAGCAGCCAAATTAGGTTTAAAATTGACTGGAATGAAATGACTGTCTTGTCAGAGAAATCAGTAGTACCGACGTGCAAATGATTGTAGTACCGAGATGCGAAAGTACCGCCTTTCAATGGCCGGTCGTGCCATAAAGCGGTAGTACCTTTGTTAAACCGCCGATAGTTCTAATTTTTCTAGAACTTCAAGGATAGATCTAGGAATTGAGAAATATGCAAATGATCCTTAGTTTTGCACTCAAATAAATATCATTTACTATCATTATACATTGAAGAGACTAAAGAATATCTAAGAACATAGTTTTTTATGAATTAAACTTTTGTTTTCGCAAATCAAACTTATTTTGATAAAACTTCTTCAAATGGAAAAAAAACTAATCATATGAAGGAATTTAAAGTATCCAATTTCATGTACGAGTCATGAATACCATTGTGGACTTATTTATGTGAATAAATTTGGCTCAAATGGTAAAACTCACTTAAGTGCTAGAGAGTGACCACTTAGGTCAAACTAGTATTTTGAAAGAGTTTTAAAATCAAATAACTTTTGCTAGGTTGGCCATTTGGAAATCTTATGAATATCAAAAAGGTTTAGAATAGACAACTCTAGGTTATTCCTTTTGGGACGGTTTCAAATTCCTTTTTGAATAGATTTTACACAAAATCTAGTTTATGTAAAAAAATAAGATACTATAATTTTAAATTTTGGCTAGAAACTCTTTTTTCACTTAAAATAGGTTTTTATTGAGCTAAAACCTTTGGTAAACCTTTAAATAGCATTTGTATACATTTTACAACAAGTTTTTCAAATTATTACTGATAGTTATTAAATTTTTAACTTTTGGCTAAAAGGCTCAATTTTGAAAATCATTACTAGTACTTAATTTATTTGAGCACACTTAGGTATGTGATATACATGATTATGATTTAGTACTCCCCCTTATTGTGTCATTCACCATCTTGCTCAAGATTGTAATAATGAAGTTTTTGAACAAGAGTAAGAACACCCTTTTGAAAAGATTTTCATAGAATGCAACCTAACACAAGACATAAAGGGCTGGATACTTCAATGTAAATACTTGTTATTTAAATGACATTGGCTTATGATATGAAGTGATCATCCTCAAGTTTAGCTCTAATTTTGCATATAGTGGAATCCACCTCTTCATATGTGAGCCAAACCTTCAATGCCTCCAAGTACGTATTTATCATTTAAGCACTTTGTGGTACCCAAACTCGGTTGGGTCCTTAAATGTTAGTCATAAGATATTTGAGTACCCAAATGGCCTTAGAAATAATCTTTGGTGAACTAACAAGTCTAGCAATTACTCTACTATTTTTATCTTTCTTAAGCAAATAATGATTATTATAGATAATAGGTTTAGGAGTGATACTTTTGGGACAATTCTTACTAAAATATCTCTTTTCGGGCAATTGTAGCAAGTTTGATATTTTCTTCCATCCTTTGTCTTCTTGTTTTGCTTATTGCCGTCTTGCCTCTTCTTTGATGACATTTGCTTGTCATTCATCTTGTTTGGGCACACCGAGCCAAGGTGTCCATTCTCATGGCAATCAAAGCAATTGATATTCTTCATGTATCTTGCATTTTGCCTTGTCTTGCTATTCTCCTTCTTGTTGAAGATGCAGCTAATATCACTCGTCTTGCAAGCTTCTTTGCTTACTCAATATATCATCAAGAGTGACCTTCCTTTGTAGCACTTCTCCAAGTCATTGCTCAACTTGGTTACTTGGTCCTTGAGCTTTTTGTTTTCCTCTACAAGGTTAGTCTCAACAAGCATAGATGAAATAGAAGTATCTATTTTGGAGCAACAAGGCATATCAAGCAAATCGCCACAAAAAGTGGATATACTAATCTTACATGAAATGCAAGAGCTAGGAGCTATACATGACATATCATCTAGTAAATTACATGTAATACCTATATCCATCTTAGAGCTAGTGACTTCTTTGAGAAGGAGATATTCATGTTCTTCTTTTAGTATATCATAATTATTTTGAAGAGTTATATGCTCTTTCTCTAAAATTTTGAATCTCATCTTCTCTTTCCCAAGATATTCATTAAGCTTTTTAATATATCCGTCAACTCATCATATGAAGGTTTATCATCATCATTTACCTTCTTATTACCTTTGACCATAAAAGAATGAGGTGATGTGGAGGAGCATTTGGATTTTTTATTTTCGGAGCTAAAGGTTGAGAATTCTTCTCCCAACATCCATTCTTGTATGCAATCATCATTAGTGGAGGTGGACACTTCATAATGCTCGTGAAGATGGGTCCACATCTCATGAGTGTTCTTGATAATGCATACTTCATTGAACACCTCTACACTAAAAGTACTAAATAAAGCGTTAATTGCTTGAGTGTCCAGATTTAAGTATTTCTCTTCCTCAATAGTTGGAACAAGAGGATCCAATAGAGAAAAGCATACATCTACAATCTGCCATATTTTTTAGTTCATGGCCTTAAAATAACATGACACGCGGATTTTTCAATAAGCATATTTTGTGCCATCAAATAGAGGTGCTTCACCTAGGTGCACTATATCACTAGTCATGCTTTACTCTCTAGACGGCTAAGTCTAATAAAATAAGAGACCAAACTCTGATACCACTTATACGATCGAGGGCCGACTAGAGAGGGGTGAATATGCGATTTAAAAATCTTTTTGCTAAAACCAAGTTTTATGCAGAATTGTAAATCAATTCGGTTTTACTCAATTAAAATCTAAATTAACTAGTCTTGACTAAGTGCACATAATATAAGACTATTGATAATGATAGCAAACATACAAAGACTATAAGCAATTTAGTTCTAGGAATGTAAATGACACAAAGTAAAATACAAGAGAAATAAACCACAATGAGCACAATGACATTTTACCATGGTGTTCGGAGACTTGCCGGTCTCTCCTAATCCACGTTGAGGTAAGCTCAAACTAATTGGACCGACTCCACAAATTAAGCCAAACATCTCAATTCCACTAGCGGTAGCTCTTTCCCACTCCGGGTAGGTGAGCTCCAACCTTCACAACACACCGGGCCTTCTCACAAGTTTCTTGAGAAGATCACCGGTCCACGACACCTCTACGCCATCTAGGTATCGGCAAACACCAAGAGTAACAAGCCAAGCCGCTTGCTTAACTTTCACCACGTGCAATGAATGCATAAGCTTAAGTGGATATGAAATCCACCTTTAGATGCAACACATATGCAACTAGAGACCTCTCTCCTTGCTCACAAGGTGCAACTCATGCATAATTGAGAGGAGAAGCTAACACTAGCTCAAGTGAGCGAAATGGGATCCCAAAGAATGTCTCAACCGGCCAAAGTGGGTATTTATAGCCTAAACACAAAAACTAGCCGTTGCGAACAGAAATCCCTAAAAATCAGGATTTGCGATAGTACCACCGTACAAACTCCGGTACTACCATTTTTTACTATTCATCGATCGCACGGGTGCATTAACAGCTCAAAAAAATAATTGTTAAAGTTTTTAGTGCGGTAGTACCACAGTACAAAGGGCAATACTACCGTTCTGCAGTAGTACCTCTCTTCTCGAGCGGTATTACGGCAGTCCAATTTCAGTACAGACGACACTTGGTAAAAATGCCATAACTTTTGACTCCGATGTCGGAATTGAGTGATTTTGGTCTCTATGGCAAGATTATTTAGAAGGCCATACAACCCACCTATTTGATTAATCTCATTAGAAGGCTACACAACCCACCTATTTGATTAATCTCAAACACATTTAATCAAATCAAAAGCACAACTCCAAAAAGCCACTACTATTATCTATAAGTCCAAAGAAAGAGCAACAAGCAATCTTAGATCATGCCAATAGAAAATGCATGAATTCCAACAATTTGCAAAACACATTTGCAAACTTAGATCAGGCCACAAGGAGTAGATACATGGACTTCAAACATTTGCAAAACACAATTGCAAAGTATAGTCACATGCCACAAGGATTAAATGCACGAGCCTCGACTATTTGCAAAACACATTTGCAAATAATAACATCGTGCCACGGTGAGCTATAGTAAGCGAGATTGAGCTATCAACACATAATGAGACTCAAGCTACTAGACAAGACCCCTCTTAATAGTACGACAACCTATACTAGCAATCCGGTCTTCCAACCAAACACCAAGACCGGTAAAAGACTAGGAACACATCATTAGCCCCAACTACTCATACCTTTGTCTTGAGTATCTTCTTGAAGCTTTATGACACATATCTTCACTTCAAGTCTGGGTCATCGTCTTGACATGCACCAACCCATGATGCATCCTTTACTTGACCTCCATCAACACATGATGGGTCTTCTCTTGACATGATGATCAACTCATGATGCAATCCAAAGTCTTCATCACCCAGGAACATAACATATTCATCCAACTCATGGAAAATGTTAATCCCACAATGATTAACATTATTTACCAAGATATATCTGCAATAAATACTTCTGAACAAGTCGTTGTAGAAAGATGTGGTACTACCGCCGTTAATCATGTGGTACTACCGACTTTCACTGAAGACTTTTCCAAAAGCAAAACAAATGCAATGCATAACAAAAATAGCACAAAATAAACTTCAAGCCACTAGCTGTAATATTCTGAAATTAACCCTTAAGGGCCTATGCATAATTAGACGAAAGGGGTTATTAAAAAACAGACTATTTTGGAGTTTTAGGGAGGAGTTGGTTCGTACCGGTATAAAAGGATGGGGGAAATTAGGGGGTCTAGGAACCCTAGCTCACATTTCTATTTTTTTCCAAGCGCCGCCATCGTTTTTCCTCGTTCTCGTCGCGTGGGGACCATCTCCAGGGAACCGCCGTTCGGCCGACGAGCGGACGCCCGTGAGGCTACACGTCCGCGCACGTGTGTTGGCCGGGCTGCATCCTACCCGGCCGCATTACTACGTGCCCTGCGCAGCGTCGCCTGCCGTGCGTGGTTGCCTCACCTGGTTGTCGTCGCTCGGCTGGCCGCCTGTAGGTGTGTGGGACTCGGACGCCTTGACCGCCTGCATTGGTTGCTGCCGAGCGTCACCTATTTTGCTTGCCAGCAGTGAATCGTTTGTGCTTCTTTTACCTGCTTCCTTGGGTTGTTCCTACTCATAACGGGAGATACACCTTGTGGGCACCGCTATGACTAGATATTTAATGGGAGACGCCACTCTTGCATGCATGACGTGCTTAGTGCTACTAGTTAATTGCCTTAAGCAAAATTAGTGTGGTGATTAGAAAAGAAGCGCAGGCTGTACGGTAGATAGAGAGATGAATTACATAATGCAAGTTAGTAGTTAACTAGTTTGGCTACGTAGCATTACATGCATGCATGCATGTTTAAATAGTAATGATGAGACAATAGCTAATTGGTGTTGCATGCTTCGTAGATACGTGTTTGTCTGAGTTATTAAAGGAGAGAGAGGAGCTAGCATGTTTTGCTGAAATAGTAAGGGAAATTATTAGCATATTTTAGTCGGGAAGATATCAAACAGCAGATTGGTTTTGGTCTACTATTCTGTTGTACAATTTATTCGGGTACCTTAATGGTGAATTCTGGGAATGTCAACCGCTAGTTAATTGTAGATAATTTTGATATATTTCTATAGAATATTAATCATGTCGGACAAGTATAATTCGACTTATGAATTTTGTAAGGCTGTTGTCTAGGGAGTTGTCGTTGTTTGGCATCGTCTTGGTAGACTGCATATTAAAAATAGTAAATAGACTAATTAGAGTTTTTGATCTATATAAAAGATGTAGATAATTGTCTACGGGTTCTGTAGAATACAAGAACTCGAATTTTGGTTGGGTAAAACAAAAGTTATGAATTTAGTAAGACCTGCTCTCCCGAAGCTGACAGATCGGTCTTTTGGGATAAAAACGGAGGGTTAGATGATTTAATTAGAAGACTTGGTAATCTAAGAAAATGTGGAGAATTTTATGAAGAATTCAGAACTAGGTGGTTTGCCATGATCGGATGTTTGAGTAATAAGTTACGCTCTTTTTAGTACCAGGACAACAAGGGGTGACTGTTCGGTACCAGAGAAGCGTGGTAGATTTGGGGACATGTAGGAGCGATATCGATTGATTTTTGTTCTTATGATGTTGTAGCTTGTACTAAAATTTGAGTATTTAATGTAGGAGAGGCATCGTTCTTATTGCCATCTTCTAGCCAAACCGTGTGTCGCAACTAGTAAAGGCAAGTGCATGGTAGACAGCGATCAATGATTGATCACTGTTTTCTTTCTCTTCTATTACCATTATTGTTGTGCTTTTATTTTATTTAATTACAAACAATGGAATGGTATGGTTATATCTTTGTTGGCAATCATGAGAAAAAGTTGGATATGATGAATATGATGGAGTTTGCATTTTTCATACATAAGCATCTTTGCATATGAGCAGGTGATCATGAATGATCACAACTCCATGGGAGTGGAGGAGGTCCCTGATTCTTGTGGAGGAACGGCTTGAGAGTGAATGTTGTCGCGAGCATTCACTCACGCTATACCGGTATACGCGAAATAAATGCATGTGGACATGTAGAGTAGAGTTGCATTGATATACGTAAGATGATGCATGTGAAAACAAAGATACGAGAGCAGCATGAAGATACTAATAGAAGTACAAGTGATGATAATGAAGCTATTGAATTCGGTTGATTTTTTCATTGTTCGTTGTATATTAATGTATTTGTTGAGTCATGGACCCACCCTTGCTCTTCTGTTGTTTTTAGGTGAACTTCGAGGACGCCACGACTAAGAGCGAGTAGAGCACATGGAATAGATTTATACTTCAAACACATGATCATTTGCCATAAGAACCTTTTTATTCAATGCATAATTACTCTAGGACATGTTAGAGGTTGAATAAAGTTTATGTCAACGTTTTAAACTAGACTGTTTGGTTCAATGCTTTGTATTCATTAGTTGGTGCTATTCTGGATTGTTTACCTGGTTATGTTTCCCTTGCTCATTTGCTCATGCTTGATCCATATTTATTCATGCTCTTTTGTAATTTATGGATATGTCCATTAATGTTTTCTTGCTGAATTTTATAGTGTGTCGATAATTATTAGTTTAGAGAGTAGTTTAGTGGCATTCCAGGCTCAGTGTTGGATTGGGGTGTTACACTAGCCATGATCCCTCTATTGTCTTTGCATTGCCATTTCCATGTTATCTTCCAAAATCCGGGACTAAACCTTTTAAAAAAACTTGACACACACATTAGTCACATAAACACAATTGTAAATAATTGAATATAAAGCGATATGAGTATATATGAACAACACAATTTTTATATACTCAAAGAATATGATTCAAAGTAGAGATCCCCAATATATGTGGATAAAGAAATATAGATCAATACTAATGAAACCACAAAATATAGAGTGAACTCCCATGTGTGCATACACAAATGTGTAATAAAAATATATGCACATATTCAAGTTAGAATTTAGTGGAGTTCAACCTATATTTTGGATCCGATGAATGCATCAAGATATAAGAATATGATGTCGAGTGCATAGCTCCATGGTTTTCACCTTTTTATCCAAATAAGACTATACAATAGGTATATCAGTAAAAGTGTTAGTCTCACATATAGATTTTTCATTAATCACCAACATACTCCATTAACTTATAATAACGTGTCTAAATTCTTCAGAAGCCGTGAATGTGATGGTGTTGTGTTACTTTTACTGCGAAAGCGATCAGGATTAAGTTGGTGATGATGGTGATGGTGATGGTGATGGACGATGAACGATCTTAGGTGAGCGTTTTTGGTTGATAGATTGGATTGTAGAATTCCGATTTTATTATATTTTTAAAAGTATATATATTTTATATAAATAGTGTTACACAATGTTCTTTGAAAAAAATGGGAAGGACAAAAAACACACATAATCTGTTGAGTTTTGCTGGAGAATGCTCCAGTCCCACCTGCCACCATTTACTATTGCTTCACCTATATAACACTGCTGCCATTTACTACTGTTGCTGTTGCTCGCTCATATTTCTCCGCATGTTTCATAGTAAACCCAAAAACTACCTTTATGACTATTCATTTACGGAATAGCGTTTGACAACCCCTAAGTAAACTATTACACATGTAGAAAACTATAACGACCTCAGGTATAAGGATCCCATATACACTATGTACCAGATCAACTCATGATACATATAACAGTTCTCGCAGTGTCTCAAGGTGGGTCAATCCAACACTGTGTTCTCTAACATATGTACACATTATTGATTTGATATATCATATACATGATTCGTGAAACGTAATCATCAATCAATACATGTGTTGGTCCATAAATCATAAATGTCTCACATAATGACATAAGATCAGGTATATTTAGAATGACATTATAAATATAAACAGAGAGTTTCACAAACAAATCACATACTTATCTGTCAATATAAATGATATTTCATTCAAGTGAAAAAATAACATATTATTCAAAAGTTCATAAGCATAGAAGCGACACAATCATCTCTATGATTGGCTCTAGAGCATATCACTAAAGAATTTAAGTCCCTAGATGAATTCAGATGTAATGATTAACCTATGTTCATTGTAAACAATAGACTCCTCACATTCAGATGCATTTGGCTAAATGATAGCGCCTCTAAGGGATGGGTTTGTCAAGGGAGCCGCTAGCGCCTCTGGCAGCCAGAATGCTGCAATGGCACTAGAGACTGAAACCAACAAAATAGGTAGCATATTCTAGTGCTCTGGTCAGTGTAATCGTTGTTGTGTGCCGATTCTAACAGAGTTTGGTGGTTTTTCAAAGAAAATTCTATAGCGTTCAAGGTTTGCCGAAAGTTCTTGTGCGAACAAACTTTCTTCTCGGATGAAATTGTGGTTAATGGATTTCGTCGAAGAATTCAAAAGGTATCTACAATTAGACGCCATTAAGATGAAAAATTTGAAGCTAACAACGAGATGTTATTGATCAATTCGTTCCATCAAGAAGAGTCCTAAAACACACAAAATTGTAACTTGCACTAAACCATGAGTCACATCTACAGGCTTGATAAACCTAGTAGCCATGAAAAACCTAGAGACAACAGCGTACGTCACATCTACAGGCTACAAACTTGGTAGAAACAATCACACAAAGATCTCAAGCTTACCGTGTGATGCTGCTTGTCGATGCAGTTGAGCCCATCGTAGTACTGCGTCTCCACGCACTCCTCCCCGTTCATATCCCCTCCGTCCAACACCAGCTTCTGCACACAACGAAGCACCACGCTTTACATCGACCTATTCAACAATCAAACACCAAGATTTCGAATTCCAAGAACAGGAGAGAAGAGAGAACAAAGAACAAAGCGTCAACCTGGGGCTTGGCCTCGAGGTCGCGGAGCTCCCGCAATTCGCCTCTCGAGGCGGCGGCCGCGACTACCTCCGCGCCCACCCGCGCCGGAGTCTGACGGGTCGCTGCACAGCGGCTTGGCCGGGCGCCGCGGGGCGATGCTGTCGAAGTAGCCGCGCACCTCGGCCTCCACCCGCGCTGCCTCCTCCGGCGGCAGGTGCGGGTCGCTGCGCGCCGGCTGCGTCGTTGCCATGGCGGCTCCTCTCCTCTTGGCTCGCTCGTTCGCTCGTCCAAGACTGGGTTGGTGCCTTGGTGGAGTCGCCGGTTTCGGGAAGGTTGGTTTTGCCGTGCGGGGGTGTCTCGCTGACAGTGGGGCCCGGTCCAGCTGGGTGGGCAGGTGGCGAAGCCGTGAACGTGATGGTGTTGTGTTACTTTTACGGCGAAAGCGATCAGGATTAAGGTGGTGGTGGTGGTGGTGGTGGTGGACGAGGTACGATCTTAGGTGAGAGTTTTTGGCTGAATTACGATTTTATTATATTTTTAAAAGTATATTTTTTAAAAAAAATAAATTATGTTTTCAGACATGTAAGATTATATTTGAATATTTGAATTTTTTGAATTTAGTTTTATAAATTTGGGTACACTTTTTCATTTTACATGCAATTAAGCTTAAAAAATGGTTTAATTATTTTTTTAGTAAACTAATCATTTGAAATCCAATATATTCATGGTAATACTTTTAACCATAGAACAATATCAACAAAAACAAAATAAATTACACTATTGTAACCTAAATTAGCAATAGGTAAAGTGAAATTTTATATGTTGATATAGTTTATTATCAGGATCATGATTCTACCTGATTTTAAGCATGATTCTATGTGATCCCACCTTCAGAATCACGATTCTATCAAATTCCAATCTATATATCGATTGAACAGTAGCAGTCTTCATTTCAGTATGTCGCTCTCCTCAGAAATCATAATTCCTCTGTTGCAAAAGCTCGCTACCTAGCGCCAGTTGTACGATGCCTCTGATGCATTTTTTTGTTGCCTTTGTACATTTCATCCTCTTTTATGGCCTGTTAGAAAAGAGAGTAAAATACACAAGAATAGACAAAAAGTAGAAATGGAATGTCACGTACTATAGAATCCCACAGAATTATAAAACACATGAATATTAGAAGCAACGCGCTTGGATGGTTAACAGGAAATAACACAGGAATTTTTGGAGGAAAAAATATCTTGAAGAGAGAAGGAGAGAATGTATTGGACTTCTTAAAATGAGGTTTGAGCTCATATCCATTTTTCTATGGAATCGATGGCATAGAAATGTATTCCATATGAATTTGACAGCTTCATTCTTATGTTCCAAACAACCTTTATATGAAAAAAATCCTACAATCCAAAGAGATTCTTACTTATCATGGACTACGGTGGGATTACGCGGCGCGGATTGAATTTTATTTTTACACATGCTCATACCTCAGTTGCTTCCCTTGTTGACATTGTGTCGCCAACGCCAAAGTTTGTACACTAGTTTGCTTGTAGTAACGTACAATGAATTATATTTAAATAGGCATGTAAAAAACGTCATACATTATAATATAGCAAATCAAATGACGTCTACACCAATGAGCCACATGTACGTAAGGCCTAGAGAGTTTATGTACGACCTCAATCTTGCATGGACTTTACCGGTACAAATAAATATCCCACTCATTCTTACGATGTGTAAACTAACTCGCCACTTATAAATGTGATTGCACACTTAGTAAAATGGCATTACTCCTAAGCTATTCCCATTTTAACTATATAAATATCTCTCATCTTCTTTATTTGTATCAGATAAGAGGTTGTAAACTTGCAATCAGTTGGAAATAACTTGTCAATTTAGTTGTATTGCAAAGTGCTAACTATAGGGACGTAAGGTTTATGGGTTTGTAAGTTGTAAGTGCCAACATTAACCAATGATAGGGGGAAATTTTGTTTATAAGAGTTAGCAACTCAATTGCGGATATCACAGTTGCAAACATAGTAAAAGAGAGTTCTCGCAAGATATAAATAACTCGATTGAGGAAAATGGGTTGCCGAGAAAGATTCGATGACTTTCTTTTTGAAAGAGAGAGAGAGAAAGAGGAAGGGAGGGGCCCAAGATACCATGTCGAAAACGTGATTTAGAATATATTATTAGAAGGCAGCTATTAAATATAAGATAATGATACAGTAATAACCAACAAAAATGATGAACAATTTAATGACCATAATAAAAAGATTTGTCTAACTCATTTCAATTAAACTAGAAGTTAATACGGGATCCCAAATTAAACTTAAGACTCACCCTGTAAGGGATAATTGCACTGAGCACCTTATCTTGGCAAAGTCTCACCTAGCACCAAAATGTATTTTTTTTTTCTATGGTATAAATAGATATGTAATAGTTGTAACCAACCTCAAAAGGGCCTAAATCACCAATTTAGTCTGGACACATCTAATGGATCACTTCAGCACTTACCGTGTCATCCGTTGACATGCATGTTCCCTTTCACGCTGGCTTGTTGCTTACAGCGTGCTGACATGTTGTATTTGACAGGAATGTGCTGATTTGGATGGTTAAATGGATGGTTCTGACTATGTTGGACTCGAAATGTTGGACTCGAATGCAATTGCTAAAATGCTACCGGGTGTCAATTGCCAAGAAAGAAATACTTTTTACGAACGAGTGAATTTTTCCGAAGATTAGGATGTTATATGCAATTATCCCAAATCCCCACACTCTAGTCGTTATCCCCGCCCCTTCGCGGTTCGCCAGCCACCAGCCACCAGCCTCCAGCCAGCCAAATGAGGAAGCAAGGTGAACATGAAACGCCCGCGCGCCGCCACCTCCGCTCGCTCCGGCCAAAAATGGCAAGAAGCACCTCGCCGTTACCACCACGCGAGGAGCTCCACTCCGGCGCCGCCGAGTGTCCCCTTATTCATTTCACTCAATCAATGCTCCTCCCCCGGAAATCCCACCCCTCTCCTCGCCCTCGGTCTTCCTGGTTAGGCGGCCTCTATCCTCCTATAAAGCCGCCCCCATCGCCGGCCAGGTATCCTCACGCACAGCAAAGCCGAGGAGATCCAAGAAAGCTGTAGAGACGCGCAGAGCCCGAGACGCCGGAGCGTTCTTGGAGGAGAGGAGGGGATGGAGGGGAAGAGGCGGAGGACGAGCAACCGGGGGATGCTGTACCACGAGACGCAGGAGGGGCGGCTCTGCGGGGTTCACTGCCTGAATGCGGTGCTGCAGGGGCCCTTCTTCACCGAGGTCGACCTCGCCCAGATCGCCGCCGACCTCGACGACCGCGAGCGGCAGCTCATGCTCCAGGGCGCGCCCTCATGCGCCGCGGACATGGGCGATTTCCTCGCCGAGGGCCAGGGCTCCCACAATGTCTCCAACCACGGCGACTTCAGCGTCCAGGTTATTTCTTGTCCTGGTCCGGGCTGTGTCCCATTTCTTGCAAGTTAATTTCCTGATCTATATATTTGTCCGTATTGCTTTGTTTGTGTCTGTCGAGATGATATTGGAACTTGCCGGCAATAACGGGATGTGGCTAACATTTAGATTACGATGCATGCGATTTTGCATCATGCATTTCTGTTTTTAAGCTCGCAGATCGATTGCTGCGTGTTTGGGGTAGATTTGTTAGTGGTGTAACAATGTGCTGCTTGTGATGGAAAGTAGGATTCAAGGTGTCGTTTTGGTTGAAAAAAATTGTGTTTTTGCCGGTGTCAGACATGGGGAGGGAGTGCTTATAGTTGAAATGAAGTTAGGGTGTAGTTCTGAGTAGTTAGCGAAGGGCAAGGCATCACTTGACGTGGGTAATCAGTAATCACTAAGGTTGTCGAATATGAAAATACTTGAGGCTCACGAACTATGCAAGATCTACTCGAACCAGATCTAAAACTTGAACAATGTTTCAGCTTGAATAGGCTAGTATGTCTATGTATTGCATAAATTTCAGATTACCAAACATATAGAGCAGTGATCTAGCACTTCTCCAGGGAACTGAATGGCAGTTTTAACCAATACGTACAAAGTATATATGGATCTTTTAAAAATCAGCAGCAAGTAGGCGAAGCACTATGCATTCATATGTAATTAGTAACCTCTCGGATTAATTTTTTAAAAGGTAACCTCTCAGATTTGTGGCTATGCTCTGTGCATTCATATGCTGTTTATTTTCTGAGATATATGTAGTAGGCAAGAAGCCATCAGTATATTGTACATTTGTCTCATTGTATGTTTTATTTTTCTTGAGATATGCAGGGAGCAGCTATCAATATGTTTTTTTAGCAAAGACACACATTTTTAATCGTATCTAATTTGCCTAGTAATTACCACAGCTTTGCTACTTGGGAAGTCTATAGTTCACAGGCTATGGTTTTTCATGTATGCCTAATTAAATCATTGTATAGAGAAAGATCTGAAGTTAACCGCCTTACTAATTATTGTCTATCTCGATTTATGATGGCAATGATGCAGGTTAGTAATAGTTCATTATCGGTATGTTTACTAATATGCACATGGAACACCCACTCGATGATGTTGAACAATGATATTATGATTGTAGAAGTGTATTTTACTAAAGTTTCTACTTTTAGCTGGCAGGGAATTTTTGTCATTTGAAATTTGTCTCATACTGAACTTTTGGGCTTTGACCTTAGGAAGGGCTTTCACTATGTATCCAACTTCATAGCCAAAAAAACAAATAAGGTGGATTCAGTGAGGACTATAAGCTGAAGGTGGACTGGGTTGAATTTTTGGCACCTGGTTGAACCTATTAGTGCTATTGCGAACGTTCAAATTAGTATATAAACTTAACAACAATAGATATGGTCAAACTTCATGGTGATCTTGAGATTTTATGAAGCATTTTTGAAATTTTAAATTTCATCAGCAATGTAGACTGAAATTTTTGGGGATTTGAAGTGTTGCATTGTTTCCTTCATTCAAATTTAAGTTGGTGCAAAACCAATATGTGAAAGAAAGGTCTAAAGGACCTAGAATGTAAATGCAAAAAAAAAATGCTTTAGATATAAATATAGGAATAAGTAGCATTTTTTTGTTCAGAAAAATACATAATTACTGAAATAGAAATAATTTAAGAGTAGAGAAGTCTATAGTATTCACTGATGAATTAATTGGTTGCAAGGGCATAGAGCTGATGGCACTGGTTATTGTCTTATTGATGAATGAAATTTGCTAGTCTATTGCTTCTCTTCCTTCCGTTGCGCACGTTCCATAAGCTTCATTTGTTTGTGATGTCTTCAATCAATTGCTAGAGCCTGCATTCTTTTTTCTGGCAGTAAAAATGTAAATTAGCATAATTATGCAAGTTTCGGTGTTTTCCTGAACCAATGCTTTGTTATTAATAGGTTATGGAGAGGGCACTCGAGGTGTGGAGCCTCCAACTTATCTCCATGTACTCCCAAGCTGCAGGGGCATCCCAATTCAATCCTGAACTGGAAACTGCCTTCATTTGCCACTCCCAGAATCACTGGTTCTGCATTAGGAATGTGAATGGAGAGTGGTACAACTTCAATAGTCTAAATCCAGTCCCTGAGCAGCTCTCTCAGTTCTACCTCTCAGCTTACCTTGACACTTCGAGGGGATTTGGCTGGAACATCTATGCAGTTAGGGGCCCTTTCCCCACCGAATGCCCATCTAGTTCCAATGATTTTGGAAAGTGGCTGTCTCCTGGTGAAGCCAGGAACATTAAATTTTCACGCAACCAAGTGCAGCGGGAAGCAGTGAGCAACACTGAAATGGAGATGACTACAAGGCATGACCTAATGGTGGACATAGCTAGTAGCTTGAGGGACATTGCGGTTCCAGGCACCAAAACTGAAGTACCTAGTCAGCAGCCTTACCAACAGGAGGGCATGACTACAGCGCAAGAGGAAGATGATGAAGACCTGAAGGTGGCGCTAGCTCTTAGCTTGATGCCATTTATAGCTTCGTTGACCAGCTCTCAGCCAGCCCAAGAAGAGAGAGATTTGAAGGATGCATTCAGCAAAGACACCACGGAGGAGCATGGCTCTAGCAAATCTGAAGAGTCGATGAAAGAAGATTAGGATGGCATTTTCTCTATTTACATAGGAACCTTATTAAACATAGGAAACAATAAGGTCTCCATTCAGAAGAGGAGCCTCATTAGAATACATCAAAGTGAAAACTAGGTACTCTTAAATCACCCTCCACCACACAGCTGGAGTTGTTATTCTCATGTGATGTAAAGATCAGGAATGCTGAATTGAAACTGTCTGTCGATGATGTTTAACCAAAGTGGTAGCTTGCATCTTTATTTGTTAACTCTGAAATTCACCTGGAAGTATGCTCTTTAGAATTTAGATATTGGATTGGCTATATTTATCTGTTTCCCTTTTGCCTTTAGGGGTCATGTGTTGTGGATTTGGAGCCAGCCCGTTCTGTCCTTGCTCAATAGACTGGTATGGTGTAGGAGTAAAGCATTCTTATCTCAACTGTAACAGCTGCATAGGTAGGCTGTCCTGTAATACTGCAATCAATAAAAATTCAGTCGTTCTCATTTTCTAGTTTGCGATGATCGTCATCTTCAGGCAGTAACCTGCTGCTTGTAGAAAGCGTGCGAATCTTAGGTAGCTGAATGTGAAAGGTGGTCAGTGAACGGGAAAGTGGGCAAGCGTTAAGTCCATCTGGCCATCCTGGTACTCCTGCAGAAAGGGCAGCCAAGAGGAAGCCAATGGCGACATGGGGTACGGTCGAAATGTTGATCTCTACTTGTGCAAATGCCAAATAGCACTGGTGCCTCACACGGTCACACCGTACCCTTTGAACGAACAGAGTAAGAAGCTTTGCATGTCCATAGTTGCCATTCTGGCATTTCTCCCTTTCTTGTGTTGTTTTCGTTTCGTTTCGTGGAGCTTGGTCAATGTATGCACCCTTCAACGGGAACCAAGGTGGACAAATGAGAGTAGGGATGATAATCCCCTCAGGGTTTGTTTGGATATATTGTGATTCGAGTCAATCCGAAGATCCTCTCAAGGTTTGTTTGAATACATTATGATCCGAGTCAGCCTCAGGGTTTGTTTGAATATATTGTGATTCGAGTCAATCCGAAGATCCTTTCAAGGTTTGTTTGGATACATTATGATCCGAGTCAATCTCTGACTCGGAATTTAAACTATAATCTTTTTCAATCCGAATGGATTAGTTCTAATCTCTCTCTATCAAAACAAGCTTTCAATGGGATAATCCCCATGGGGGCGGGGGCGGAACCCCCCAGCAGCCTTGTAGGGGGAACAGGGACAACCCGCTAGGCTAGCGGGGTGGGGGTAGGGGTCGACCTCCCCTATAGGACCTGCTAGGAATATAAAAAAATATTATTTTGTTTATATATTATACATTTTTAATATGAGATGTGTAATCTTTTCTTATACATTTGGGCTAAAAGTTGAATCTATATGTTAGGACATGGATTTTGAAGCTATATATTGCAAAATATATACATAAGCATTTACAAATCAATAGCTTAAGTCGTATTAACAAGAAAAAAATTTATACAGGCTCTACATGTGAGGGGGTCTAGCTTAGGAATTTTTGCTCCAATCGCTTGGTACCTGTTGGTAGGACCCACATGCAATAAAAAAATATACACTTTACCCCTTTATTCCCTCACTCTCCTCGCCTTCTTCTCTTCTTTTTTGCTTGGCACCAATACCAAACTTGGTATCAGTAAATCAGCAAAATACGACTTAGACTCAAAAGCAACTGGGCCGACCTAAGACTTAGCATATCGCCAGCTCCGCCCCTGGTGCTAGGTCTATCTTCTCTCTCTTATTGGACCATTCTATTCATACATTGTGCATGCTAAGATTACCTGCAACAGCAGATGCTTGTTATTGCGCGCCAAGGGACTAGCTAGGTGAATTCGGAGATTTTAGTTTCTGTATGCGACAGTTCATGCCTTCATTTTTTATATGCTTTTTTTTGGAAATCATCATGCATTCATGGTTGGTTATGTTGATTCAGAGAAAATTTCGAAGCCTCTTGCAGTGGCGCATTTCATGTTGTTACCTTCGATGGAAGTGTTTGGGCCGAGCAAAATGTTGAGGAACCGTCGCTCGCGAGTTCAGTTCGAGCGATTACCTCGTAGACAAACTCAGAATCGTAATAACAATGCAAGAACACAAGAACAAAATAATAGATTAAACACAGAGATATCAGGGGACTTCTGGCTTCTCTTTATTGCTCTTCTGAAAACTCTAGTACAATGGCTGGGGGTCCCTCCTTTATATAGTCTGCTCGGAGGATGATGAGTCCATCATGGGTCAGACCTGCCTGGCCTGGGCCCAGTTTCTTAACACTCCCCCTTGGGCACTCATCCATCATGTTCATGTCTCGTCAAAACTCCATAAAAACCCAGTGGGAAATATTTGAAGAAAGAGTACATGAAACACATTCTACTGTGCCGCACGAATTGCATCATTAAAAACCTTAGCCGAGAAACTTTAGGAAAACTCGTCAAGGGAAAAAGAGTATAATCCACCCAATTTCATTTAGTCTCCAGGATTTATTCTTCGGGTACTCGATCTTCGTGATCAAGCTTTAATAAAGAATTCGTGAAGATTCCCCCCGGGATTCTGCACTTTTCTAAGTCTCATCATTCCAATTCCATATATGCATCTTTCAAAGCTAGACGCTGGAAGTGACTTAGTGAATAAATATGCAAGATTTTCACATGACTTAGTATGCAGTACTTTAATTTTGTCCATCTTTTTGTAATTCATGATCATAGAAGAACTTGAGATTAATATGCTTAGTGAGAGGACTCTTCACATAACCTATCTGCACTTGTGCAACACAAGTTGCATTATATTCATAGATAATTGTGGGGGTTTGCGCGGTATTCCATCCATATGACTGTTGGATGTGGTGAATCATCTGCCGAAGCCAAGAACATTCTCGTGAGGCCTCATACAGTGCTATGATTTCTGAGTGGTTCGTCGAAGTAGATACAAGACTTTGCTTAGACGATTTCTATGAAATTGTAGTTGCACCACATAGGAATACATAGCATGTTTGTGACTTGGTTGTATGCGGGTCTGACAGGTACCCGACATCTGCATATCCATTCATAGTTAGGTCTTAGTTCTTTATGTAGAACAGACCAAGATCTTTACTTCCTTGGATGTATCAGAAGATATCCTTTATTCCCTGCCAATGCCTTTTAGTAGGTTCTACACTATACATTGCTAGTAGGTTCATGGCAAATACGATGCCCAGTATAATACAGTTTGCTAAATACATAAGTACTCCTACTGCACTTAAGTATGGGAATTCTGGTCCCAGGACCTCCTCCCCCTCTTCTTTAGGTCTTTATGAGTCCTTGTCTTGCTGCAAGGATCTACTGACCATCGGCACTTTCGAAGGATACGCCTTTTCAAAGCCGAACCGTTCTAACACTTTCTGAGTGTAGGTTGACTGATGTACTGAAATCCCTTCAGGGGTATGCTCAAGCTGCAAGCCTAGGCAATATTTGGTTTTACCCAAGTCTTTCATTTAGAACTCCGACTCTAGGTAAGAGCTTGCTTTCTTGATATCTTCCAGGGTCCCGATGATATTTAGATCATCTACATATACTGATATTATACAAAAATCCATCCTGGAATCACTGTATAAAAACACAGAGACAATCCACATTGTTCGTGTAGCCTTTCTTGCATAGAAAGTCACTCAAAGCGATTATACCACATTCTACCTGATTGCTTCAGTTCATACAGTGACTTTCTTAGGTGCACACAGTACATATTTCTATTTGCTGTCTTGGTTCAGGACATGGATACCTTCAGGTACCTTCATATAAATGTCCAAATCCAAGTTTCCATAAAGGTATACAGTTATCACATCCATCAATTTTATTTCTAAATTCAAATTTACTGTCATTAAGATTAAATATCTAAAGATAGTTTCGTCCATGACCGGGGAATAAGTTTCTTCATAATCGACTTTTGATCGTTGAGTGAAACCTTGTACAACGAGTCTTGCTTTATGTCTTACAACTTCATTATTTTCATTTCTCTTTCGAATAAATACTCACTTATGCCCTATGGGGTGCACATGGGGAGACGTGCGGCTTACAGGCCCAAAAACATCTCTTTTATTCAGAGATAATAATTCTGTTTCTATCGCCTTCTCCCAATCTTCCCAATCTGATCTTTTCTTACATTCAGCGAGCGATGCAGGCTCTGGATCAAGATCAATGATTGTGGTAATTTTCTTTCCAAAATAAATATCGACATTGGCTGTTGTTCTATTCATAGATTCTCCCGTGGTCATATAATTTGTAGCTATTTCTTCATGGGGCGATACTTCTAATGCTTCTACTTGCTTACCACTGCTTCTAATTGCGGTGGCAAATCACTTTAGTTTTTTAGCTCTGATGTGTGCGCATACATCCATACCGATGTCTCCTTATGTGGGAATATTCAAATCCGGCATGCCTTTTACTGAAGGTTCCATATTGGTGTCAGGTCTCAACTGGCTCATCTTCTGGTTCTGGGGAATATCAGTGATCGGCTGTGTCAAGTCTTTCTTATCCTTTTTCGCCAGGCGTCCCTAGTTACTTGGGATTCGAGGGACCGGAGTTCTCATCCTTTTATTCTGAGGCCTCCAGCGGGATTAGGGATACCTTTAATTTTTTTGGGTATTTCAACCCTCTCTGGTGCATTGCGTGTAGGTACATTCGATTTGGTCATGCTCTTCAAATCACTAAAGTGGTCAGGTAGTTGATTCGCTAATGCTTGCAAATCAATTATCTTCTGGACTTCTCTATTTGCTTCACTAGTGCACGGGTCATGTGCATGGATTCTCGTGGTTTGCCACATCATTTTCTGATATTTTTCATCAAGGGGTTGATTTCCCCCCTAATGACGGGAAACTATCCTAATTAAATATGCTGTCAACGAAATGGGCTGCATGTAAATCTCAGGTCATGGGGTCTAGATAACTGATTATGGATGTTGTCTCATAACCAACATATATCCCAGACTTTCAGAGAGGACCCATTGCGGTTCGCTGCGGTGGTGGTATAGGTACATAAACCTTGCAACCAAACCTTCGTAGATGAGAGATTTTTTGTGCTGACCCTTGCACTAATTGCATAGGTGAATGGATGTTATATGGCGATGGTCTAAAATAGATAAGAGTTGCTGCGTGTAGAACTGCGTGTCCCCAACATGTGTTTGGTAAGTTACAATTCTACAAGAGCGGTCGGACAATTAATTTAATTCTTTTTAATTAATGACTATGTTAGTCCATTCTGCAGTAATTCCCATTGTCATACAATAATCATTAAATACCTTTAAAGTAAATTCTCCAGCATAGTCCATTTTTGATGGACTTCACATGATGATTAAAGAAATTATTCTTAATTTTAATTATCTATGAGATTAGCTTTGGAAAAGCATGGTTTCTCGTAGACAATATACATGTGTGCGACCATTTCGAGGAAGCATCGATAAGCACCATAAAGTACCTAAATGGCCCTAACAGGGGTTGTATACGACCGCAAATGTCTCCCTGTATATGGCCCAAGAATGCAAGGATTTCATCCCTTACTTTCAGAGTAGAAGGTCTAGTAATTAGTTTTCGAGTGGCTCATACGGGGCAAACAAAATCTTTCTGATTTGGAAAATTCTTTACATTAACATTATGCCCATGAGAATTGGTAATTATATTTCTTATCATCTTAGGACTGGGTTGGCCTAATCTATCATACCAGAGACAGATAAGTTCAGAGCTTCTAAAAGTGGTTTTCAGCATAGTATATGTTGCATGTGCCTTAATATTAGTGTAGTATAGCCTAGATTCATATGAAGGAAGTCGTTCTAATACCCCTTTTTTATTTTATTCACGCTTTGTAATGAGTAGGTATTTGTTACCATACTCTTCTCCAGTCTCTACATGGAGTCCGTTAGCACGAATATCTTTAAAGCTTAAGAGAGTTCTAGTCGATTCTAGGTACAACAAGGCTTCTTCAATGACTAATATTGTGCTCATCAGGAGTATAATTGTGGCTCTTCCTGAGTCTATTATACAAGTATCATTGTCTGCGATTATCGTAAGACTACCAGCATTCTTGCTGATCAACTGGAAAAAATTTCTCTCTCTCAAGATGGTATTCGTTGTATCGCTATCTACTAAGCACACTTTCTCCATAGGTCATCATGCGCGTTCTGATATATAAAGTATTTATTAATATGGGATAGGAAGCAATCCACACATATAAATAAAATGCTCCAAAACAGAACATAACTTGCTTTTATTAATACAGGAAAAAATCTTGCCAGACACACCAAAAGAATTTAATGTTTTGTTCTCCTAAAACTTACAACCATTATTCAAAAATGCAATGTTCTATCACAACCATAAACTTCAAATGACTATATAAAAATCTAAATGCAATGCGTGCACTAGATCGAATCAGCGAAATATGAAGAAACTTCTGCCTGAATTTGCTCCATGTCCATCTCCTCTTCTTCGGTAACTACGGCTGCTGCCTCTATGATATCCAAAGAAGGTGTGATAGGGGCTGGTAATGGGCTGTCCGCATCCATGGGTTCAACTCATGACTGTGGATCCTCTGTGACTGTAATGGCAAGATGTGTCTCATGCTGTCCTTTGTCCTTCTTCTTAGACTTGAAAATGTCAATCACGTGCTGCGGCTCACGGCTAACACGTGACCAATTTCCCCAAATACCACATTTGTAGCAAATTTGGTCCTGCTGACCATAGGGCTTCTCATTGCGCTTTTTTTGTCTGCCCTTCTTGGCTTGAGCATTTTGCTTGGTCTTGCGACCCATGACCTTACCCTTCTTGCCTCTTTCCTTTGAGTGAGGCTTCCTCACCTTGTAGCTGGTAGCATTGACTTCATAACCAACATTGCTACTAGGCGGCTGTGAGATGTAGCTCTTTCTGAGAACATCATCTTGAGCTTTCGCAACTTGCATGATGTCAATCAGTTCGACATACTCCTTGTAGCCGTCCTAACGATAGTTGTGTGTGGATTACACCGCGTTTGGAGTGAAAGGTAGAGAGATTTTCTCGATTTTCTACTCATCTGTGGCTACCTTACCATAGAGTGGAAGACTTGTACAAATTATATGTAATACTGAATTGTACTCCCCCATGGTCTTGTAGTCAGCAAAATGTAGTCAGTTCCATTCTTGCTCTGCCCGAAGAAGAATGGTGTATTTTAGATTCTCGAACCACTTTTTCAGTGCGGTCCATAAAGCTAGTGCGTTCTTCTCCGCATATACTCATTCTTGAGCGTTAGGCAGAGATGGTGTCTGAGAAAATGAAGTGCTTGATAATTTTCATCAGCAGTTAGAGTGAAATCCTTCAAGGTGCCAAGTCCAATAGCAGCACGGGGCTTCTTGGCTCTAAGTACGATCTCGACATCTTATGCCCAAGTTAGGTAATTGTAGCCATGCTGGGCCAGCTCTTCGAACTCCCGGTTTGTAATGCTAGTCATCTGCATATTCATGCAAATAGTTCATAAGATTACTGCTGGTAATTTGCATAAAATAGTTAAAAATTATCATAATGTTCATGTATTTTTCTATGCATTTGTCATGATTTACTGTTATTTTCAGTTATTAAAAGCAATATAAATAATTATAAATAATTAAAAACAGTAAATACAATACATAAATCACATAGAAATAACAATAGCAAAGTTAAACATGCTTCAAAAGTTCAAAATTGAATTCCCAAGCCCCTTTTCTGCTGAAAAATAAATTTTCAACGAATTCTGCGATTTCCAGGGCTTAATCGCTAATTTTCCGTTCTGAGAAAATTTTCTGTGCAATTTTTGGAATTCCCGAGGGCCCTTTTGCAAAATTTCCCTTTCTTTTTTTATTTTTTCTCTCTTCTTTTTCAGAAGAAATTTGGGCCAGTTACTTTGGCCCATCCCGGCCGGATCAAAAGAGGGCAAGGGGGGCTTAGGGTTCCTTGCCCCTGTGCATGTAGGCAGCACACGCGCATGCCCATGCGGCGGCTGCTCAAGGCGTTGCGCGGGCGAGGCGGCCGTGGCGTCGCAAGGCCGAGGTGGCACCGCGGCGACGGTGGCTCCATGCGCGTGCCGTGGCACACTTCGTGGCGCACCACGCGCCACACGCCGAGGCGGCACCGCGCGTGGCGGAGGCCGTCGGTGGTGGCGCGGCGTGCCCATCTACACGTGCTACCCACCCTCCCCTTTTTCTTTGCTTCGGGTGATCCGTGGCCGCATGCATGGCGATGGCTTGGCCGCACGGGCGGCCACTGGCGCGTGGCGTTCGTCGCGGTGCCGCGACTACGAGGCCACCGCGTGTGAAGAAGCGGCGCCACGCGGCGCGGCCGTGTCGCGGGAGTAGGGCCGAGGCGCGAGCGGTCGTGGTTTGGTCGCGCGGGCGCGGCGCGCCGCAGCTCAAGCCGGGCGGCGCCATGGTCGTGCATGCGGCTCGAGCCGCGACACGGCTCTGGCCGCGCGAATGCGGTGCTTCACGTGCGTGTGGGCAGCACGGTGTGGCTACAGGCCGATGGACGATCGGCGTAGCTTCGGGCGACGCAGGTGCCAAGGTGCCGCGTGCGGGTTGGCGTGGCTGTAGGCCACGGCGGCTCGACTGTGTCCCACACCTTTTTGTACTGTTCATTGCGATTTTACTGTGTAATTACTGTTCATACGTAATTAATATTCATGCGCAATCCACTGATCGGCTTTGCCGGCGATTTCAAGTCGGCTCGCGGTAGATTATAACGTATTTGCAATCCATAGTGTAATCGTCATCTACTCTTCCATGCAATATACCGATCAGCATTGTGCCGGCGACCTAAAGTCGGCTCGCGGTAGATTAGAGCGGATTTGCACCGTAGGATAAAACAATATAGAAAGTAACAATTGCGGAATCGAAAGCGATCTAGAAAAAAATGATTCAATCTACGAGTGTCATTCTTCGACGGTTTTCTTTCGATCTGAGGAGAGTCGATCGTGCTGATAACGTGTTGAGGAACCGTTGCTGACGAGTCCAGTCCGAGGGATTACCTCGTAGATAAACTCAGAATCGTAAAAATAATACAAGAACACAAGAACGGAATAATAGATTGAACACAGAGATATGAGAGGACTTCTGACTTCTTTTTATTACTCTTGTGAAAATTCTAATACAATAGCAAGATACCTTTTGTATAGTCTATCGAGAGAACAAAGAGCTCATCAACGACACCAGATGAGAGCTGGGCCGGTCTCTTAACACAAAAAAACACTGGGCCGGCTGAAGAACTCCGCCGAGGCGCGCCGGGCTGCGAGCTTAGGTAGACTACGAGCTGGACCGGCCATGCCTGGCTTAGTCATTGTTGCACAGAGAGCTCGATGCACAACAAAAGCCCAGACCATCTCGATCGCGGATAAAATCCGCGATCCAAGTTGGGCCTCCAGGGTACGTCCGATCCATGTAGACGGCTCAGATTAAGGCCGTGAAAAACAAGGCCCATGCATTATTCCAAGAGGGCCCGCTTATGTTTTTTTTCGCTGTCAGTTCGACCCTGATTATGATAGCGATTATAATGCGCGATCGTAGTTCCCGATCATTACAAACCCTTCGATCAAGCGTCCGCGGCCCGGATTGGCCGGAGAGAAAGATAGCAGAACGATTTTGTTTGCGTAAGAGCCCTTGTTCGCTATCCCGTATTCCCGTCCCGTTCTTCCGACCCCACTTCCCGGCGGCGGCGGGGCTCCGGCCGTGGAAATGGCGGGAGGTCAGCAGCGATTTGTGCCGTGCCATCGGCCAAGCGTTGCCGATGCTTACGCCTGGGCTTCTATGGAACTCGATCGTTCCCCTCCCTAGTTGAGGTTGAGCATCTTTCCGCCGCCTCCTACCTGTCGTAGCGGCTGCGCCGCCCCTCCTCGCGGGCCTCCGGCGAGGACCCGATGGGGAGGCTCCTCGCCGTTTTCGAGCTCCTCCTGCTGCTGCAAGTAACACAAAGATCTTTGCATTGCTAGAGAATTACAGCCTTCATTTGTATGACGTAACATTGTACCAGTGCGTCGTACAAAAGGACATGTGTATTCCAATCATACCTGTTGAATCTGAAAGGTATCATGAAAGATATCTTTGCAGGAAATGACTTTTTGATCAAAAGGAGAGTTATGAGGAGATCTTTATCTGGAAAAATATCACGCAGTAAGCGTTCTGGTCATCTTCAACCTGCTGAATCTGTCTTTGTCAGTCGTTGTTGCTCTCAATCTTCGCGTATCCTGCATCGGTAGAGCCGTGGAGATTACAAGGAATCCATCTTGAGAAAGCATCTACAAACATTCAGGGATATTTGTGGCTGGTGTGCGTGCTGATATTATAAAGCCGATATTAAGAGCTGGCTGTTGGAAAAGAAGAAACATTGTTATCTCGCGATGCAAAAATTTACATCCATCCTATAGTGGCTATCTATGCATAGTCGTAGAGATGAATGTTCCATCTTTTCCCAGTGGACTACAGGTGTTGTGCAATGACAAATGTGCGGTTTTGTACTGAACAATACCGATCTGGAAACAACCCATGCCTCAGTATTCAGAATTCTTCTTTTGCAGTTAAACCTGAAGAAACAAAGTAGCCTTAATTCTTTTTTATTTTTAGCCCTTTTACCTTGAAGTATGATTTTATATAGTGTTTACTGGTTCAGGAACATGCTCAACACATCAAGATTTGTGGAGGTTATACTGGACTAATAGCCCACTTAAGCTGAAGATGACACTTGACGTCTGCAATCTACATGATGTGGCATGGAGGAAACAGGGACACATAACTGCAACCACAAGGTCTACTTGTATTCATGAGAATTAAACGTCTTGTTATCAGTTGCTCACAGACATATCAAAGATTCTGGTAGGTACCAGGTAGAAACGAACACAGATGTGTCATATCTACAAGACATGAGCCCTCCATTCCAACGGCAGAATATCACGTTGCTATGTGCTGACAAGTGCTTCTAGTGAGAACTGAGAACTGAAGGCTGAAAGAGAGTGTTCAGCTCCAGGGCTGAGTGTTCTCATGCTCCATGTTTCTGTCAGTAGCTGTCCTAAAAAGATAGTTGATCTCACCGAGCTTGAAAAATTGCAGATGGTGAGACTTCAGCCATGAATATTGTCCTGAGCCTTTTAGTCCACATCATGTTTTCCATCGTGGTACATGTTGGTTGGAGGAACTTAATGGCATCTTTCGTAACAATAAATGGTCTTAACCAGTGAGAAACCTTTAACCTTTCAGTTCATATCATCCATGTTGATCTTGCACTTGCAATCTGTTTATTTCGGGTGCGAAAAAGCGACAAGTACAGCATCCCTGTTTGGTGCATAGTGGAATGAATCATGCTGAAATAAATTCATTCCTCCTACCAATCATGGGTGATCGGGGGTGCGGATTAGAAGATTTGGTGCATACACGTATGTATGTGCACATGATCCAATGGGGCCAAGAAAAGGCAAATCACCACAAGTCCTCGGATTCGTGATGTCTTTCTTCAGTGGCAATTAAGTTGAAGTTTTTGTGCATCAATCGACAAATTAATATTCACTGATACTTATCCTAAAAAAATATTCACTGATACATCAGTGATGAGTGATGACAGGTAGTAATTTGCAAACTTTCAAAAAAGAAAAAAAAGACAGGTAGTAATTTGCTTGCCCAAGAGTAGGCTGATCTAAGAGTGATGTGAGCAAATGTCAACGTCTGGCCATGGCCTCCTCATCCGCTAGCTCATTTGTTTAATCATGCACAACAGCACAAGGATAAAAGAGAAGCAAATCATTCCTTGTCGCGCTTATTGGACTTGATCAAGAACACCGTTGACGTCAAACAAGTCCACAGTTCTTTGTAGTCTTTTCTATTTTTATTGTTCCATTCGGTGGCTACAAAAGCTATTAATTCAAATACTCAGCAGTAATGCCACGTGTGTATATTATCCTTCACTCACTACTACACAAAAGCTCATCACAGACAGTTTTAAACCATCATCACAGACAGTTTTTGAACCGTCTGAAATTTTGTGTCTGTGTGACACGAGGTCATCACAGACGATTTTTGAACCGTCTGTGAAAAAAGCTATCACAGACGGTTCTAAACAAGAACCGTCTACCGTTTGTGAAAATAGACTATCACAGACGGTTCGTGAATAGAACCGTATGTGATAGTCTATTTTCACAAACGGTTCGTGAATAGAACCGTATGTGATAGTTTTTTCTATGGCAAAAAAAAATGAAAACGGATTTTCACTTCGTCTGGAGCCTCCCGAGCCTCGCGAATGAATCTGATATGGATTTTCGGATTGAACTTTTCGCTAGCTTTCCCACAATAGCCACAACATCACAGTAGCATTAACTCAATCCATTCACAGAGCACTAAAAACAACACGGCATGCATCACCCACATCATAATAGCATCAATTCAATCCATTCACAGAGCACTAACACATCACAGTAGTAATCCACATCACAGAGCAAAAGGAGGGAGTAGAGAGAGTGAGGTCGTGGGAGACTGGGGTGACGAGGTCATGGGAGGTCGGCGATAATGAAGCCGGGGCGAGGTGGAGGAGGCCGCGGACGACGAACTCAGGGGAGGACGGGGTGACGAAGTAGAAGAGGCTGGGGGTGACGAGGTCGTAGGAGGCCGGCGACGATGAGGCTGGCGCGAGGTGGAGGAGGCCGCGGGCGACGAGCTCGGGGGAGGCCGGAGCGCAAGGTCAGGGCGAGACGGAGATGGCAGAGGAGGAGATGGAGATGGCAAAGGAGGAGATGAAGGACTCTGTTAATATAGAGAGATTTTCGGCAGCCCGCCCATTAAGTGCAAATTTTCGTTTTCACGCCCAAGTATCACAGACGGTTTTATACAAAAATCGTCTGTGATGACATATCACAGACGGTTCGTATCACGAACCGTCTGTGATAAACGTCTCATCACAGACGGTTCTTAATACAAACCGTCTGTGATGAGAGACTCATCACAGAAGATTTTTGTATAAAACCATCTGTAATTTTAGGGTTTTACCATGATTTGGAATTTTCCTAACCATGGTAAATTCGAAGCCATGGTAAAACCCTAAAATTACAGACGGTTCTAACCACAAACCGTCTGTGATATCTACATATCACAGACGGTTCTCTAGAATCGTCTGTGATAGTTACATATCACAGACGGTTCGTCTTGGAACCGTCTGTGATTATTTTATCACAGACGGTTTCAAAGAACCGTCTTTATCACAGACGGTTTCAAAGAACCGTCTGTGATGATGTGTTTTCTATGATCTATTTTGTAGTAGTGACTGATAGTTAATTGAGTCTAGACGTAAGGGCCAAGTCGAAAAACCCATTTTATCTGTGAGTGTTGCAAAATTTCTCAAGACACGAATAAGACACGTATTGACAGTTGAGTTTACGATTCGTAACGTGTACTGCCTCTTAATCTTACCTCACAAGATGCTCAAGGCGCGCAGCACGTGTAGTTGTTTAAAATGAACTAAAAGCTGTACACTTGTACTAACGAACAACACAATATGTGCCAGTGCCAATATGGCAAGATGAACAAGAAGTTAGTCCTCAACTAGAGACGGATATTTTATATGCGATTAAGTGGATCCTTTCTGGTGTGGCGTGTGTATGGAGAGGGGAATTAGAGACGAGTCGTGTGCTGCTTTATTCCGGCGCACGCGACTCGTCTAGCCAGAAATTGACCTGTGGCCCGACAGAGAGCGACCCATACTTGACCAGACACCAGACCCAACCCACCATCTATCCCCAGTTCTCCATTTTTTTTTGGTCTATTCCCGCGTTAGATTTTAGCGTTTCCATGCCCCGCATTACATATTGTTTTTCGGTTTTCTTAACTTGAAGTTACCCTCACCGATTACTCCTCGTTCGGTTTTCTTAATTCGGAGTTACCCTCACCGATTCCACCTCACGGACACAACCCAGGTGACGATACGTGTCGCTACAGGAGACACAAGCACGAGCTCGTTTTCGCCGTCTCCTTAAGCCGATTCATCCGCGGATTTTTTTTAATAAATTATTATTTTAATACAATTACGGAAATAAATATTTATTTAATAAAATTACAACAATAAGCTTCTGTTGCCGTTTGAAATGACGATATGCTCTTGTCACTAGTTGGATTGGCGACGGGAGGTCTATCACTAACCAAACGGTAGTCTCTGTCTCTGCCGCTATTTGAAATGACCACAGAGAAGTAAATCATCATTTCAAATGGCAATAGACACCTCACACCTCTTGTCTAGAATGACGGCAGGAGTCCTCCTATAAAAGCGCAAAAAATCCAGCTGAAACTCAATTTTAATTGAAAAAGAGAGAAAGGTGAGAGGAAAGGGAGAGAAGGAAGCTAGCGAAGCACTGTCCGTCCATATAGGAGAAGAGGAGAGAGGGAGGAGCAGATCCGGTCGCCCACCTTGTATGTGTGTGTGTGTGTGTATAATTGTAATAAAATCAACTAGTTAATTTTATTGCGGTCTATTTTATCAAAGCTAGCAGTTGATCTAATAAAATTATAGGAATGACCTTGCTTGTAGGTAGTCATTTTTATTACAATTATGAAAATAAATACCAATATAAGAAAATTACAAGAATGGCCCTATAGGATTGAATACATGGCATTTAACAATATATGTCAAAATGGTTGGGCAGGGATGTTGGACGCAGTCAATTTTAAAATTTACGGACAAGTGATTGTTCTAGAGGGTCCAGAGAGGGTTGATTTGTGTTATTTTTCAATCGGTGACCGTCAGTCTAGCAAGACCAAAGCAACGTACATGGAGTGTAGTGATGCGGTGGTTGTATTATACTTTGAGTTGGATTATGCTCTGCATAATTTGAAATTGAGCTGCGTTGCCACCCAAGCATGACAGGGCACACATTGGGAGTTAGTGCAACTCAAGGGAACGAAGTCACGACAGTCATACCTAAGCATGGCAAGGGATCACGGGTGGAATTTGATCCTTTTGGCCCATGCATATGTCAAAGTTTTGCCTGTATATGAGGTTGAATAAGGGATAGTCAGTGGTGATGCCGAAGAAGTTGGGGACTTTAGTCGTAGCGCGGTGCACACAACAACCGAAGGTCAGAGAGTGATGATGATTCTTGACTAGGTCAACCTTTTTGGCTAAAGTCAAAGACTGACAAAATAGGCCCACGTGTTAGAGGCTACTTCTGTAATGGCTATAAAACTACAACCAATATTTAAAGGAAGTTTAGTATCCTTTATTACGACCCAATTGGTTGACGACAAGTTGGAGCTATGAGACGACCAGCTGTGGATATCATCCGACTAGCTATGCGGTTTGGACAGTTCCCGACCAGCGAACTGATTGGAAGACATGATGGTTCCCACGTGTCTAACGGGAAAGAAGTTATTGGCATATCTGGTAACTTCCGATAGTTGTCGGAAGATGAAGGTTCGGATGATGAGGATTTTGGAGAATAGCAAGCAGTTATATCTGAGTGGAACACATACTAATTCAACAACCTCGTCATGAATGAAGGATCCTGTGTACCGTGGGAGTACCACCAGAACGAGGCCAGGCAAGGAGCCTTGTACTAATGCAAGTAGGCAGTGCAGAAAGTTGCAAAATTCTAGGACCTTGTCGTTGCGGCAGACATTCATGGTTGTGAAGTCAAACCCCTGATGCTACGACGTGAAGTGCGAGATAGCAAGATGCCCTTAGCGAGTGCACGTATTCCAGTCTAAATGAGATACCTATTAGAAATGTTCTATAGTAATCCCTCGAACATGTGTCTATTGGAGTTGAATCACTCAACCTATCCTCATTGTGTTCTTCACAAGCACACACATGCATACGTGGTAAACACACACATGAAGGTGGACATAGACTCACTCCAAACCGACTCAGGCAGCCACAGAAGGCTATCGATCATAGCCCTCTGCCGGCTACACTTCTTATTACTGAATTCCATATTTATACAGAGATAAACACTTGGGATGCAACCAACTAACTAGTTAGCACCACATGCATCAGCACTAACTAACTAGATCCACAACTCATGCCATCACAAGCTAGAAGCGGTCCACTAATTAACAAACCTCCTAACTTGCTAATGCAAAGCTACATGCAGGCCAAACTAGTACTGCATGCAACCTAACAAACTTGACGTGCACACATATCTCAGCACAATAAATGTTAAAAATGAATCTGCAACAAAATTAATCTAACAGTGTTGTCTCGGAAACAATGCAATCGCATAAGAACTTAGGCTTCATTGTGAATGTCATGTATAACGAGATCGTGGATAACCTGGATTTTGAGTCACGGTCTATCATTCAGGCCATAGAGTCAAGGTCTACACAATCAGTTATGATAAGGCGTGAAGGGCAAAATAAAAGGCATTGGAAGCAAGGTTCGGTATGTTCGAGGACGCATACCACAACCTACTCGGTCAACTCCGAGTCATATAGGACGGGAATTCTGGTAATCATGGGGGTGAGCAACAATGTGTCACACTCGATGCCCATGATGACGGCTCCTTACCTAGACTTGCCAGGCAGGTCCCCGTGGCACCGCGTTAGTAATATCCCTACTCAGTTCGCAGGTACATGAATAATAGTCACATGAGCTTGTTCTTTTCACATCGAGTTTTTACTAACGCTAAGTTGTTCGAACAGGACCACGGTTCCATGCATTCACGGGGCAAGATCACATGGACACATTTATATGAATGCAACAACCAGGTCGGTTATTGCTCCCTCATCGTATATCATTTTAGTAGTTGCATTACGTTTAAATACATATTTTACTATTTGACCGAACATCCGCATGGTTGGGACGATGACCTGCCCGCGCAAGAGTGGGTACAAGTGTCAGACTTCGAACTTGGAGGACTAGGACATACCGCGGGATGCTGGTAGGGCTTCGCAGGTCGACGACACTCCCGGACTGGTCTTCCTTAGGGCTTCACAGCTCCAAGGTGTGTGAAGACTAAGCTAGTTGATGCAGGAGGGGTTCATGACACCCACAGAGGTTACTTGCCCCTCTAGGCCAATTTGGGTGCCAGACCCCTTGACGTCATTGCACCAGCGGGCACTACCATTGTGCTAGAAGAGGCCAAGGGCCACCCGTGGGGTACGCCCGAAGAGGGCCCGCGACTAGATGTATCACTGATCTTATGTAAATATTAATTTGTGTAGGACTTGCACTATGCTTGTGTCGGGTTTACGATATTATGTGTTGGTGTTATTGCGTGTACGACTAACCTTGTACCTTAGTCACCATCGCGATACCCCACACATCGTGTAGATCGAACGAACGTGTACACCCCCACCAACATTATAGCCTCTAGCATATTTTCAGGTCGAATTGACCACACCCTGTCATTCCACCTTTTAAGATCGAAGTGACAACACACACCAGTTTTTCTCAGTGATTAGACACCACTCACCAGCTATCCCACCTTTTCAGACCGAATTGATCACACCCTGTTATGCCACCTTTTAAGATCAAAATGACAACCCCACCAGCTTCTCTGAGTGAGTAGACATCACTCACCAGAGCTTCCTTGTGCAGAAAGATTCCTCACGGACGGGCGCGCATCGCCATTTGCCATAATTTACCCCCTCATCACTACACCCTAGCTGCTTATAAAACCGAAGTACACTCCACCACCACAGCCAATACTCCACTCGAACTAATTTCTCACAAAATGGACAAAGGAGGGAGAAGAGAGGTAGAGGAGATCAGTACATCGGGCTTGGAGATGTCAGGCTATGGGGAGATGATGCGGAAAGGCATTCATGATCCCCGATGCTTCTACTATACGGGTGGATATTTTCGACGAGGTCCTGGAAGCCCAATACAGGATTGCCTTCGGGACGGACGCACCCGCAGGTCTGTAGGAGACAAGAGAAAGGTACCGATGTGCCCTCAAGACTGACTTCTTTCCGATCCACCAGTTTTTATAATTTCAAAAGATGCACATGTATCCTACATGTAGATCGAGATGATAATTCGTGCATGTTGTTGTTTTTACCGTACGAGTAGTGGGACAAACAAATGCACGTAACCAACCCCGCACTCCATGTAATTCGAACCAACATTACGAGGTCTTATTATCGGGGTTGAAATATCATCTTTTAAATTTAATTCCCTAATTATTCTATATTTAATAGTTCATTCTACTTTTTAAAAATAATCAATTGTGCGAACACTACACTCGGTAACAACAGCGCAGGTGCAATTAACCTATAAAGGATTTATCCACGCAGTCAACAAACTCCAACCTCTTTAAGCACTACAAGATATTACCAAATAACTTAGTAAAATCCTATAAAATTTGAAGCTGCATTCTGTCAATAAATAAATATATTTTTATTCAATTTTTTCTGGCAAAAAAATTTGAACTCATGTCGCCATTTGGTTTGACGACACGTGGTTGTCACCAGTTTAATTGGCGACAGGAGTCATGTCGCCATTTGGTTTGGAGACAACCACATATCGCCAATTCAAATGGTGATGCGACCTCTTCCATTCACCACATGCACACCGTGACAAATCCAACTGGTGACAGGGACATATCGACAGAAGCTAGTTTCGTAATTATATTAAACGGGTATTTATTTCTATAATTGTGTTAAAATAATGTATTATTTAAAAAAATTCTTCAATCGCGCTCCTTAAGCATGAGCTCATTCGTCCTTGGAAATTCTCGATTTGAATTTTTTGTTTTCAAATTTCTCGATTTGAAATTTTCGTACTTGAAATTTCACGATGTAAAGTTCTCCGAGTTGAGTTTTGTCAAGTTGAAATTTCCTAATTTGGAATTTCTAGAGTTGAGTTTTATTCGATTTGAAATTTTGGTGTTAGTGGGGAGGACGACGGGGGAAAGAGGGGAAGAGTGGGAGGTGGAATACGATGGAGAGGATGACACGTAGGGTCCTAGAAAGGTGTCCTAAGTCTTGGTGTTTAAGGTTAACTTCAAACTAAAGGACCCATGGTTTTGCTTAGCCATCTACGATAACTCATGCCTTGAATGCTTAATTAAGGTCCTAAAATGTAAGGCTATACCTTGGAACCAATTTAGAACGTATAATTTTTACATGATTTTGTTAAGAAATGGATCATAAGTAAAAGTGGATGCTTCCTTCCTCTAAATTCCTGCTGGAATCATGCGTCGCAAAGTATGGCACCAAGTTGCTGATTAAAGAGAAACAATGTAATCAGCTCACGAAATCTGCATATATTGCACGAAACATCCCCATACGATGATCAGTGGTGCGTGCCGTCGGTGCCGACTTTGGTTTGATCGCGGGATGAGTCGATGGTATTAATGCAACCTTTCAGGCCCCACTCGACGGGGGAGTACTTTGCTTCTTACACCAAACCTCATTCAAGGCAACCCCAGCGAACCTGCACCATACGAGCCACGCCACCTGTACGAGCCATAGCTTCGATCCCCTTTCGGCTACATATATTACACGCGTCGCGCTAATTAATCCGGACCAACAAGCTAGTTAATCTCACCGGACAACCAAAACCAGCCAATGCACACATGTACAGTATGATTTCTCGTAGCATTAGTACTAATGAGGTTGATGGGTTAATTAGTTACTATTTTTTTTTGAAACAGACAGGAGGTCTACTTTTAAATTAATAGAGCAGATTGATATAAACAAATTTGCGACGGCCGAAACCCTGATTATCAAACTAAACACTAATTAGTGGGGTATTAATTACTCCAAATATTTCTCCCTGTCAAGGTCCAAACTCTTAAATTAATAGAGCAGATCGATAAACAAATTTGCGACGGCCGAAACCCTGATAATCAAACTAAACACTAATTAATGGGGTATTAATAACTCCAAACATTTCCTCTCTGAAGATCCAAACTCTTCCTTCTTCCTTAATCTTAGAGACCAGCTTCATGGGCGAGCATAATCTTCGGTTGAAAGTTTTGGCATTGTACGTAGTCTTTTCGCATCTCTCAGGTTATTAAGATGGCCACCGAGACCGTTATCCTTCTTGGGAGATGATCAGTATAGCAAATTATCCTCCATTATTCCTCGATCCATGTAATGTACCAACTGAGATCGAGCAACACGGTGGCGCGAAAACGGAAGAAGACTGCGCCAATCGCTGATTTTTCTTTCTTCATACTTGTGACGGAGTAGGACAAGGACGTCCTGAGGAGGAATAGCCATGTCTTGTTATTCTAGTGGCTCGATCTGGCTCGTTACGTACGAGCCGGATACTGCCAGTTACTATGACTAGCTAGCTAGTAGCTAGTCAGCGTATATATGCACGGTGCGTGGAGATCGTAGAAGGCAGAAGACATAAGGCCTCGATCCTGGCAAGTTCAGAGAGTCAGCTAATTAGGCATCATTTGGAACTGTATGTATCTCGGAGTGACTCGGACTCGGTTGCTTCCATGCATGATGGCTTGAGTGAGATAAGGAGGAAAACCAGCTAAGGCTATTTGCAGTTTGCAGTACGTTCCAAAAGGTCTAAACTAACAATTTTTGGATGCTAGGCATAATCTATCATCGAAGCTTTTTCTCTAGAAACTGTACTTCTAATTAAACATATATATATATGGCTAACATCCTCCATAAGGTACGTAGCTAGTCTGATCGTATTCGTGTATTGCTTGTAATATTGGATGTTTCTTGAACAGTTATGTCGTACGTAAATGTCCATTAATTGAAATCCGAACGAAGATCCGGACGATTTTATCAGCACTTGTTCAAGAGCAGAAATCAAGCAGCTGTAGCTAGCTAGTTGCATTTAGTCTCAATGATCTCATAAACACTGTGCATGGGACGATGGAGCGGTGCATGGTCTCGTCTCGATCGGCTTTAGAGATCGATTGTGCTTTCACAGTACCATCACTAAACATAAGCAGGACCACCCCCACTTAGAAGAGCTAGCTAGCTAACGATGGTTGGAATCCCGCCAATGGTCCATCCAGCGATGCACGGAACCTAACTTAGCTAGTCCTTTAATTTCTTTTGCTCAAAAGGTGACAAAACGTTTCTTATGTAGTATGCATGTTTCTCTAGGTTCATGGACCCATGAGGTTCGACGAACATGTATGTTTTGTACATTGTGACTCACTTATGAAAGGGTTACCTTGCTCCATATATAATATAGATTTTGTTCTCCATGTGGGTCACTACTACAGAAAAACTCATCACAGACGGTTCGTAACAGTCATCACAGACGGTTTTTGAACCGTCTGAAATTTTATGTCTGTGGTAACAGACGGTTATCACAGACGGTTTTGGTTCGTAACAGTCACCACAGACGGTTTTTGAACCGTCTGAAATCTTATGTCTGTGATAACAGGCGGTTATCACAGACGGTTGTGATAAGTCTTATCACAGACGATTCCAACCACGAACCGTCTGTGATTCTGTAATATCACAGACGGTTCGTGGTTGGAATTTTCAACCGTCTGTGATAAGTCTTATCACAGACGATTCCAACCACGAACCGTCTGTGATTCTGTAATATCACAGACGGTTCGTGGTTGGAATTTTCAACCGTGTGATTCTGTAGTATCACAGACGGTTCGTGATTAGAACCGTCTGTGATAAGTATTTAGTACTAATTAATTTTTATCGTATTTTCAGCTAGCCTCAGGAATTGCTAGCCATGCCCTCTGAAAACTAGCAAGTAGAAACATGTCACAGATAATTATTGACAACTCAAAGTGATCATTTAACTCAAAATTAATTACAAAAGAATGTTTCAAGTATACATTGTCGCTAGAGTTACAAATTGAATTACAACTAGTCAAAGTGAATTACAATATTGAATCAATTGTTTCGAGGTTGTTCATCGGTGTCAACGGCGTGAAACTCTCCGGTGGTGTTAACTATGTCTGCCTTGATGAAGCCACAGAGCTCCCCTCGAATGTGCATGACCTGGTCCATCTCGAGTGCATTTAACTCTATGTTCAAGCCCTGTCGCTAGCAGGAGTAAAATAGTAAGCATATATTCAAATTTATAATTAGGGGATAATTATTACGATATTGACAAACCTGGGGATCGTGCGTCCTAGAAGCAATCAATAGCTGCATATGATGGCATACGTATAATGCGCATAAGTGATCTCATTTTTGCTGGCGGCACTGCAAAAATAGAGTTACGTATATATGTACAGTCAGTTTGAGATGCAATATTACAGAGTATGATATATGATTATTGTGTTGTAGCGCGTACCGAAAATCGCATCCTATGAGTCAGTGTGGCGCTCGTTCCCTTGTATAAACCTCCCTCGGCAACATAGCCGATGAACGCCCTACATGATTCAAAAAAGTTATCATCGTCCATTTCAAACGAAGGAAGACTACAATAGAGTTATGTGCGGAGGAAATGAACATACATGTCGAGTATTCCTTTAAGAAGGGTGAAGTTATGATTTTTGTTGAGTAGAGAATCAAGGTACAATACCATGTTTCTCTTTGGCACAAGAATCAGAAGAATCCAGTGGAACCTACTCGTGTATGTCGCTACAGTCGTAAACCTATGTTGAAACGTAATTTGTATAGCAAATATTGAAGCACTTACTTCTGCTTGTAGGGCACCATAATGTAGTCCTTGTCGTCCAGAGCAAGCAATCCTATTTTTATGTAATTCTCTACGTAGGATGCGTCTTGGTTGATTGTTTGCTCAGAGACCACGTGTGGGTCGAGGAAACCCACCGGTTCTTTGATTCGACAGGCACATTTCATAATGTACATGTACATAAGCAATGAGTTATGATATTTATCAGTATCACGTGAGTGTAGAAATTGATTGTACACACTTACAAAGGTCCAAAGATCGTAGAAGTGAGGCGCCGAGGCGCTTAGGTTGTATAGGTCAAATAAGTCTTCAAGCCCACGACGGTGGCTGTGCTCGTGGAGAAAATGCTCCTCCTCAGTGTCGACGTTGATTCCAAAGATGACCCCCTTCTCTCGGGTCTTGCGCAAGTACCAATCATGCAAAGCTTGACAAGCTACTCCAGAGCTCTTTATTTCTGCGCCGGAGACCAACGGACTTCCGAGTGAGTATTTCACGGGTTTGGGAGGTGCCTTAATGTTCTTCGATTTCGATTTCTCCTTAACGAGGCGGCTGAGGGACGTCTTCCCGTGAGACGCCTCAGGGACCGATATGGTGATACGCTTTTCTTGTCCCTTCGTCGCCTTCTTGACGGGAAGCGATGTGGCGGCCTTCTGAAGCTTTGGTTGAGGCGGACTCATCGAGGGTCCTATTGGAGGGGTTGGGTCCTGTCGATATCGCGTCACTGAAGGGTCCAGTGTGATGTCCTTCTTGGGCCATTGGATAAAAGTGTGCGTGGCATCCCCTAGTGTTCTGATTTCTTCGTTCGGGGGAATCTCCAGTGGGATGGCCATGAAATTGCCATGTACCATGTCCATCGACACCCTGGCGTAATCCTCGGCACCGGGCACCGGTCGCGACCGCCCTTCCGGTATGGATACACCATACCCCTTGACCTCAATAGGAATCGACCCAACCATCCTCACTTGGAGCTTGCAGGGCGTCGGCTCCTACAAAATGGTACACAATTAGCTAAGGCGTCCTATAGGTCTATCTTTGGAGCATTCTAGAGATGTACATTACCTCGATGGCGTCGATCGATAATTGCACGTCGCCATGTCCAGAATTATGTGTGGACGCGACGCTACTCCGATGTCGAGGAGCACTTGCTCCCAAATTAACAGGGGCGGCTTGCGCCTGCATGAGTTGATTTACTTGGTTCTGCAAGTTTGTTATTTGTTCTTGAAATTTTCCAATAATCACATGTTCCAACCGAGCGTTGTGCTGGTCCTTGGATCTCTTCCTACTCCTTTATGTGTCGGAGTTGTGTGGGAATCCATCCCTCCAAGGTACGTAAACCCCAGCGCCTCGCGTGCGACCCGGGTGCTCTTTGTTTCCCAGAGCTGTAGATAGTACATCCTTCTCTCTGTCTACTTCGAAGGAACCTTAGGAAGATGCGGAAGTCAATTCTTCCTGCAAGAGGACATCATGTTATTGTAGACACCATGAAGTTATGGACTTATTAACAATTAAGTGGTTCGAGGAATTTACCAGGCGTTGAGATACTGCCTCGTCTGTCGGGTTTGTGAAAGAGATGCTGCCCGAAGACGTGGCTGATACCCTCGCTCTTAACTGTGCTCGAGCGCTTCGTCGAGATCTCAAAGAACGGTCGCGGCGGCGGTCTCGTCCTCCGCCGCCATCGCGTGGCTTTACCGCGCACCAGCCGTGCCGAGTCCGTGGGGTGAGTGTTTTGTGCTGGATAGCTCAGGCGCGCGACTTTGCTCCTGAAATTCAGCAGTCGTCTTCATCTGCACGAAGGCGTCTCATGTATCCCACGATAAAAATTGATACGTCGTGAAGGGCGTCCGACCCGTGTTCATGTACTGCGTGACAAGTAGGCTCTTGAAGGTCCTCCACGCGTGGGACATCGCCAGCAGCGTGTGCCATTGCACACGTGCCTGGTCTGCTTCAGGGAAAGTGAACGAGGCAGAAAATTCAGTCCATAACTGGTCTCTCTGTACATCCGTCAGAGACTTCCAGGTTGGGGTGGTGATAGGGACCCGTTCCCTTGCAAGTACCCTGCAAACGGTCCGGAATCTCGCAGCTACTTTCTTGGGACTCAGCGGGATCCCGACGTCACTGACCTCCATGATCGTCATGCGACCTGATGGCAATTTGGAGATTCCTCTGCCTTCTCGCCTGCGTACCACCTTGATCGGAGGTACAGGAGGGCATGGCCTCTTCCTGTGTGCGGGAGCCGTCTTGACGAAAGATTACAGGGGTAGGATGGAGAGAAATTAGAGTTAGCATAAAATAAATTGCCGTCAGTGTACCATAAGAATCATCACGGTTCCCAGGTTTACCTAGATTAGTCGGCACCCTAAGTATCGATACTACCCACACCAACCTAGGTTAACCGACATCTTGGTTTTTCAAGTCACCTAGGCTAACCCAGATTAGTCGGCACCGGGATACCCATGATACCTAGGCCAACCTAGTAAATCGGCACCGTCTTATTTCCATAGGTTTTCATCATTCGGCATTATTAGAATTCAGCACCCACTTTCGGCAATTGCCGTAATTGCGGTCAAATCCTATAGTGCACATCCCAATAAATCCCAAACCCTCGGTAGACATCATTAGGTGTATCCAACTAACACCTAACACGGCAAAGATAGCCCCAAAGAAGGCGAGCAGAGCTCACCAAGACAAATGGAGACAAAGAAAGCAGGGTGACAAAGATGACCCATTTCCAGAGCCTTCTCTCGCTGGTTCATCCCCCTGACCGAGCAAGCACACAGAGCCTCACCCCATTTCAAACAAAAGCACAGCAGAGTAAAACATCTAAAGGGGTAAAAATACCACATAAACCCTCGACTGCTCGGCAGGGGCGGGGTCGGCACCGAGGTAAACCCTCGGCTCTCACGGCAGAGAAGGGGGGATCGAAGCGCGGGGAAACTCACCGGGTGGTCGGCAGGGGCGGGGGCGGCACCGAGGGAGGCAGGGACGAAGGGAGGCGGCGCTGGGAAACTCACCGGGTGCTCGGTAGGGGTGAGGGCGGCACTGGACGAAGGCAGGGACGAAGGGAGACGGAGGCAATATCCAAAAGATCGAAAGCAAACCAAAAGCAATAATTAGAGATAGAAGTAAGAAGGACTGTCGTCAGATTTTGTGAAGCTCATTGAGGTTCCCTGACTGACCTAGGTTAGTCGACACTATCTCATTTCAGTGGGTTTCATCACTTGGTAGTTTTAGAAATTCAACACTCACGTTATACCGACTTACCTTCGCTGCAGAAAATCTGGAAAATAGTATCAGAAACATTGTAGCATCCCGTTTTTCGGAGTTTTTGAAAATTTTAAAAGAGAACCATTTGTTTCTTTTTGCCAAAAGCTTAATTTGGAAATTTCAGAAATCCATTTGCAGTTTAATATGAGTTAATCAAACTTCAATTAAATTAAAGTTGGTTTAATTGAGTTTTCTGGAATTTAAAATCAAAATTATTATTTTAAGAATTTTCTTGGATTTATTGGATTTTAGAAATTGATTTTCCTTTTTCCCGAAATTAAAAATTAATTTTATTTGCAAAAGAGAAAGGAAATTTCAAGTTAAAAGTATTTTTATTAAGTCTAGAATAATTCAAGGGATTTCTGTGAATTTTTCCAGAATTTTTGGAGTCTATTTGCTATTTTCTAAATTGCTTTTTGAATTGTTTGAATTTCTAAAATAAAAAAGGTATTTTAATTCCTTTTCTGTGCGTGGGCGAAACCCTAGCCGCCCACCATCGTTCTCGCCTCCGCCCGCTCAAGCGCGCTCGCCCTCACCGCCGATCCTCATCGTGTGGCTCTCGCTCGCGCCGCGTCGCCGGCCTTGGCCGTTGGATTGAGATCTCGCCGCTTCCTTTCGCGCGCTCTCCTTTCTTCTCCGCCGTTTGATCGCGATCCGACGCCATCGCCGCGCCGCGCTTCTTCCGCTCCCACCGTCTCGATCGCAATCGGACGGCGCCCGATTCATCTTCCTCCGCGCCTCCGTCTTCTCAACCGTCCGACGCAACGGACGGCCGCATCTTCACCCGCGCCCCTTCGCTCCCCACCGTCCGTCGGAATCGGACGTCCGTCGTCGTTCTCTCCGCTCGCCGCTCTCTCCACGCCGCCGCGCGCCTCGCCGCCGCGAATCCCGCCCGCCCTGTCTCGCGCTCTCTCGCTCTCGCGCGGATCCGCCGCAATCCCGCCGCCATCCCTCCCTGCTGCACCGCCTCGCCGCGCCCATCCGCGCCGTCCGCCGCCTCTCCGCCGCTCCAAGGCGTCGCGACCTCCTCCGCTTTTTAAGCCGCACCGCCCGCTTTCTTCCCCTTTTTCCTCCCGCGCGCTCTCCCTCTCGCTTCGACCGCCTGCGTCGCCTCCGAAGCGTCGCCGCCGATCCCCTGCGCCGCCACCATCTTCCCAGCTCGGCCGCCGCCGCCACCGCGCCTCCCGTCTCTCTCTCTCTCTCTCTCTCTCTCTCGACTGCGGGCCCGAAGCCGACGTGGCCTGCGTCCACACAGCGTCGGCGCCACGTCGGCGCTTTGGCGCGTGGCAGCCACGTGTGCGCTTGCGCAAGCACTGACTGTGTAAACCGGATTTTTCAATAGAAAAATAATTCCGAAAAATCCGAAAAACCCTAAATCCATCATTTTATGTAATTTTGAAACTTCTTTTGGCTATAACTTTCACATCCGAACTCCGATTTGGGTGATCCAAATTTCTAAATTCATATAAATTCACCCTCTTTCATTTGGTACTGGTTTTGTAATTTTTGGAGTTCATTTGGTGCTGTTTTATTTATTTGTTGCTATTCTCGCACGTGTAGATTAAGCGTTTGGAAGATTTCTTCGACCGACGATCAAGACCCTCTCCTCACAACGAAGGCAAGTCGTAGGCCTTTGACCATGTTGAACCCATTTTACAAATTTATATTGTATTAAAATATCATGCATGGCTAGTTTTATTAAAAATGGTTTTGGGAGTAGATAATTACCAAATTGCCATTATGCCTCCTTGATAAATTGGAAATGAAATGTCTCCTTGAATGACATATATCCTTGGACACCTTAGGATGGTTGATACTAGTTGGACATAATTGTATTACCAACTTGGGAGCGATATTGCTTAGACATGCTCTAGTTACCCGCAGATTTCGATCACATGTTCAATGATGAATGAAATTTGACTAATGGAACTATGGAGCAGTGGTGTGAGGCCACTTTTATTAAAAGATGTTGTGCCATGGCGAGGATTGCCATTTGGTGGGATTGAACAAAAATGATTTATGCTCGGGCTTGAGGTAGGAAGCTAGAGTGGGTGTGTGATGCACATTGGGTTGTGGTAGACTTGTCCGAGCGACCAACTAAGGACTTAACTTTGCAAGTCATTGATCCGGTCACCTCGTGCAACCATAAGTCCGGTATGGGACGGACCGCCAACTAATTAGGGAAGTTTTGAGTCGGTTCTGTTAGGGTTGATTATTGGCGCAAGAGGGGCCGTGATGGCGAAACCTTAGCGAGCGTAACCGAGGCAAAATGGAACTTTGTAAAGGCCTTGTGATAGTCACTTAGTCGCACACCCTCGGAAGTGTGTCGACGGACATTGCAAGTGATTTATCTCTTGTGGGTAAAGCCGCATAACCTCTGCAGAGTGTCAAAATCTATTCGAATAGCCGTGTCCCCTGCGGACATGCCCAGTGATTTCGCGCAAGGGTAGTATTTTCAAAAATGTGGTTTGGTTCGATGGAAACGTTTGGTTGGAATGGTTGGGAAGTGAACGGGACGTTCACTGTTTGATTCAAAAGAACTTGGTTATCTATGTATTATTCTTTTAAAATTCTGCTTTGCAATCTAATTGATGTAGTTACTGTTAAACTTGCTTTCTGCAAATTGACCATAAAACCATCCTTGCTTAAGCCTGTCATGAATACTATGTGCATACATTTCTCTACGACTTGCTGAGTACTTTATGTACTCACGGCTTTATGCCCTTTGTTGATTAGTCCCAGCAGAAGAACCAGGAAATGTTGAGTACCTTGAAGAAAGCTACTTTGAAGACTTCGCGAATTAGGTCACGTCCTCCACTCGATTGCCTGTGGGCATGTCGATTGGGCTCCACGTATTTTTGAGATTTCCGCTGCCAGATACTCTGTTGATGCTAAGCCCTGTGAGGCGACTTTTGTAAGAACCTTGACCATAAGGTCTTGCTGTTTTAATTAATATTACTTTGTCTGCTTCATTAGTTCGTTGTTGAATGGTTATGAATGCATCATTGTTGCAACTGTGCAAGCTAGCTACTGATCATGGGACTAGCTTGGTACACACAGAGGGTCTCGGGGTTGTGAGAATCCCCGGGGTCCCGACAAACATCCTTTAGACAAAAGGTCCATGAGCCAATAGGTCACGGATGAAGAGTGCGAGAGAGGGCGAGGGCTCCCTGGTGCTCCTTTTATGGAGGGAGGAGGAGGACCGGGGTAGGGCATGGGTGTTGCAACGGGGATGGACGGGAGCATGTGGGGGTAGAGAGAACAGAGGGGTGGGTCCGGCGAAGGACGCGCAATTAAATGCGCATGCGTCCAGAGGAAAAAAGGTGCGGGATTCGCATCGGGGCAACAACTTTGCAGCGGTGGTGACGCCGTGAGTGCTGGCAGCATGGGCGAGGCGAGGAGGACGGTGACCATGCAAGGAGGTGGCTGATAGGCGGTCCTGGTCAGACTTGGTCAGAGAGTCTGGTCGGACCTGGCCAGAGGGTCTGGTTGGACTTAGTGGGTGGTTGAAATGAGTGGTTCTCGTCGAACTCCAAAGACTGGTTGAAACGGGTGTCTGGTCTGGTCGAACTCAAGAGGGTGGTCGAAATCGAGAGCTGGTCAAAATCGAGCGGCTGGTGATGGTAGGATGCTGGCTTCATGGCACAGCGAGGATAGGAGCTGGCGTCGGGCAGGACGTGACAGGGCTGGGGACGTCGCCGGAGCAGGTGGCAGAGGCGATAGGGTGACGCGAAATGATCTGGCACGGACGCAGAGAGGGGAAGCAGGTGGGGCAGCGCAGGCGCTCGTGCGGTAGGAGGGAGCGGCAGATTGACGGGGTGGGACGGCACGGCGACTTCTGAGGGCGGTCCGGTCAACGAGACGAGGTAAGGGAGGGCGCTGAAGTCAAAGAGAGCAGGTACGACGGCAGGGCACTGCATGGGGTGTGCTTGGGGGCTGAGCCGGGAGAGAAGAAGGGGCAGTGGAAAGAGCTGGACCAGGCTGGCCGAAAAGGGGAGGGAGGTGGGCCGGGGGAAGAAGGCCAAGCAGGGGTGGGCTAAGCCCAGGAGGAAAGATAGGCCGGCCAAAATGGGAGAGACAGTGGGCCGTGCCCCAAGAGAGGGGTTTTGAATTTGAGGTGGAACCTAGGAAAATATTTCCAGGCACTGCCACAAGATTTGACTGTATTTTAAACTCAAATTCAAATAGAACACGCAAATAAAATAAGGCACCAAATAACTTCCAAAAATTCCAGAAAGTTACAAATAATCAAATTAGATAAGTTTGAATCCATCTAAAATATTCCCCGCTATGGGTATTACTATATTTTCAAAATAAACGATAGTTTGTATTTCTAGGATAAAGAAAGTATATTTGTGAATTGAATTTTGAGAATTCTTTTGAAAGTACCTCAAGCATTCTATGAGCATAAGAGGTTTTACTATTGATAATTTGAAATCCCAAAATAAACATTCCCATATTTAAAACCTTTTTAGTTTTGCTACAAATCCAAATTCGACTTTTTGAATGGGAAAAAGAGTATTGGATTTCTAGTCTTCAAAATAGAAGGATTTTCAACATAGGGTTTATACTCCACTCTGAACTAAGTTTTTAAAATCTTGACAAACTTTTATTTTATTTTAAAAATTTCATTTATAGGTTTTGGAAAAATAGGTTGTAACCTATTTGCTTTACAACAAAAAGTTTTAAAAAGGTTCAAAATTTCACAAATACAGAGTGGATGCTTAACTAATCCAACTTAGGGATTTTCAGCTGTTATAGGCAAGAAGGGCCAGAAGTAGCTAAAGGGTGCACTGGAGAGCACCCTTAGCACCACGACCACCACCGCAACCATCATCACCATCACTACCATTACATTCCCAACCTGACCAACCGAGGTAACCCACCATTCTTTTCCTTCCCTATTTCTATTTTTGCCCAAGCCGAACCCACCACAGTAGCAATATCATTAACCATGTCATCACCAATCCATCACAGAGCAAGGGAGGGATGGGGTACAGAGAGAGTAGAGAAGGAGCAGAGGGGAGTATTATACCTCGAGCCCCGCCGTAGCTAAGCCAAGATATAGCCCACCTCTAGCATCCACCATGCACGAGCATAAATCAACACAAATCAAGTTATGCATGAGCACAAATCAACACCAATCAAAACTTGAATCAAGCACAACTCTAAAACCGAAATCACTAGAGAAGGGAAGGTGAGGGAAAAGGAAACCAAGAACAGTAACAAGGAGGTAGGGCGCGGGCGGCCGAGCCGCAGGGAGGTGGCAGAGCCGGATGCAGACGGCCGAGCCGGTCTGCAGCGAAGGCGCTGCGAGGAGTTGAGCTGTGGGGGGCGGCGGCAATGAGGGCAGCTAGGCAAAGAGGCGCAAGGAGAGGCCGACCGGGGGTGGTACCAGAAGCAAGCACCAGGGAGAAATGGAAATGGAGCAATGGAATGGGGAAAAGAAAAGAAAGGAAGAGGATGGGCAAGCCAGAGGAGCATGTCGGACGAAAGGATAAGGGAGGAGAAAGAAAGAGGGAAAAAGAAAAGAAAAAGAAAGGGATAATAATAGAAAAGAGAGAGAGAGAGATTAATAAAAGGGAAGAAAGTAATTTTTAGTGAGAATTGGTAGTAGTAAATTTAATAGTAGAAATGAGCAGCAATGATAATAAATGTCGACACTGTGTCAATTTTGGACCAAACAAAATCGTGAACCCCGTAAGAATAAATAGCAGTAGACCAATCGATAGAAAATAAAAGAGGGAAAAGTATAAAATTAATCTAGGACCTTGTAAATAAATTAATCACTAGTAGAACTCACTAAATTAGACAAATAATCTAATGTGTTTTAAATAATTTAATCATGATAGAATAATTAAAATAAACAACCCCCGGCAAATATCACCCCTAGAATAAACTAACCAAGGTCCATTTTGACAAACGCATGAGTAAGCAACCAACGATTCCAGAGCTACTTGAGCGTAGAACAACCACAGTTGGGAGTGTTAACTTAACGAGGGATCCGAAAAGTTTATTAAATTAAAATATGCTAACAAAAGAAATAAATTGATTTATGTATGCCTATTAGCATAAAAAACAACTAAGTATTTATTTATTATTCGTGTCTGTCGTATAATTGCAGAGCACGAACTGACATAGACGGGACTATCTGATCCAGGTTTTGTTGACGCTGATCTTTTCTACGACTACGAAGGCAGGCCTATCTCTTGAACATCAACCTAGTTATATTAAATGTAAAAGTTACTTTGTTGAATCATATATATACATGCATCAAAACTATGTCTCAAAACCAAAATGAATAAAAGGGATGAGAAATAAGAAATGAGATGAGAGCAGTATAGCTGAGATGAGTAGCTGTACTGCAAGAGAAATATTAGGATGGTACAGAGAGTCCTTGGGAGGAAAAAGAGAAGAGGGAAGAGGTGGGACCCTTTACATATGGATAATATATAAGGACCAACAAAACTTTTACTCAGATAAGAGGTCGTATTTAAGTGCCAACCATTTTTCCTATTTCGGCAGACAGAAAATGTTACCTTTTTACGTAATTATGTTCTCCACATCGGGTAAGTAATATTGCATGGGTTGAGTTATGGAGGAATCCAGAACCGGTAGGAAAGTCCAGAAGTGGAGGATCCAAGACGCTATAGTACCACAAGGTGGAGTGTTGGGTGCGGGAAAGTCCGGCCCTACCAACATTACGGGAACTCGGTGGAGAATTAGGTGAGCGTCCTAGGACACCGACGAAAAGTAATGGGTGGAGACTTAATCACGTAACCAGGAAAACTTTATGTATTCCTATCTCGAAGACAGATCAGAGTAGCTCTGGGTAAAGTGGTACAAAGCCTACGCAATGCTAAATAAAATCATGAATTCATGTCTGTCTCCTAGATTGGAGTCTATGGTGACCGGTAGGGGTTTATCTTCTTACCGAGTGACAAGTAGTTTTTTTAGAATTAAAACTTGCCACGTAAATCTTGATAAATTATTTTCCAAAAGAAGAGATGAGCTAAAAAATATGATAATGAACAGAGATGAGTCATATAGTGCATCTTTGCTAACAACGGCTTGCTGAGTACACTAGTACTCATTCTTGCTATTATTCTCCTTTGTTAGATCCTAGTCCGGCCGAAAATTATCCCGAGTGGGATGAAGGATACGCAGGTTCTGAGAAGGCCGCAGGAGGCGAGGGCATTTACTACGAGGAGTAGGGCGAGGTGGATGCCTTATTCGGCGAGTGGGATGAGTAGACGACCGGTGGAGCAGGGCAGGCAAGCGGGGAGAATTATTTCATGTTATAATTAAATAATTGTATTTAAGACCATAGCTCTGCGTGGCTAACTTTGTAATAAAGTACAGTTTCTATCTTATTGTTCTGCGACGTTAACTCTGGTAAGGCTTACTATTCATCAGAGTGGTGTCCTACCAAGTAGACGAATAGTAATCTGTATGCTTAAGTGTGATTACCTTCCAATGTAATGACACGGGCGCCACATCTGTATGGCCCATAAAATTTTGGGGCTAATTTCCCAGAAGTTTGAACTACCAAAGACGCGATCTTTCTGTGCTGAATTCTTAACCACACCCACTGATCAACGTCTCACTTCATATCACGATGATGAGCATCATAGAAATGATTGTAATGTTGTTGCGCTTGAAGCAAACGATCCTGAACATCAGTAAGCAAAACATCTCGATCTTTTAATAGCTCATCCACGGCTGCTACTTTAGCACTGTCTGGCTCATAACAGTGAAGAGATGGAGAACCTCGCCCATAGACGACCTTAAAAGGAGTATCCTTAAGTGAAGTATGAAACGATGAATTGTAACAATACTTGGCCCAAGGAAGCCATTGTAGTCACTGACGGGGTCGGTCACCAGTCAAAACCCCCCTCAAATACATGGTGATCACTTTGTTTACCACTTTAGTTTGACCATCTGACTATGGATAAAAGGCAGAACTCCTATTTAACTGCACACCCGAGAGTCAAAATAATTCCTCCCAAAACTTACTTGTAAAAATGGGATCTTGATCACTTACTATGGATGAAGGAATACCATGCAAACGAACAATACCTTCAAAAAATGCCCAAGCAACCGAGCTTGTTGTGTATGGATGAGCCAATGCAAGAAAATATGCATATTTTGAAAACCGATCGACAACAGATAAAATAACAGTTTTATCGTTAACTTTGCGAAATCCTTCAATAAAGTCCATGGAGATGTCTTCCCAAATCTAAAAAAGTTGTTGCCAACGGTTGCAAGAGACCTGCGGAGTGTAAATGGCTACTCTTGTTTTGCTGACAGACTGAGCAAGCTTGCACATACTGCTGGACCAAATGGTGAGCGTGAGGAACAAAAAAATCAGCACGAAGTCCATGTAGCATTGTCTGTACTCCTTCATGCCCCAATGTATGCGTAGCCGCAAGGATGGTGGTAAAGTTGGTGACAATTCAGGAACATACACACGTCCTCTATAAGTGATTAACCCATCGACAAGATTCCAATCAGATCCAGCCATGCCATGATCAATGTTGTCGTACAACTTGAGCAAGACTATGAAATCCAACAGTTCCACGCGCAGCTTCTGAAAGAGATCAAAAGCTGGTGGTCGACAGTGCAGAAACTGTCACTTCTGCTGATTACCATTTTGATAACGCATCTGCCACGATATTTTGTCGGCCTAGCCAAAACTCAACATGGAATGTATAGCCCAGCAATTTACTGACCCACCGATGTTCAGGTATCATAGCCAATCGTTGGTCCAATAAAAGTTTCAAACTGTAATGATCTGTTTTGACCAGAAATGTTCAAGCTCATAAGTATGGACGCCAATGTCGAATAGCCTAAACCAGTCCCATAAGTTCTTGTTCATACGTCGCCAACTTTTGATGTCGAAGATCCATGGGTCCGCTGAAAAATGCAATGGGGCATGCATGTACCCTGATGTAAAACTGGTCCAATTCATGTGCCGGAAGCATCACATGCCACAATGAACACTTGATGAAAGTCGGGCAATTGAAGAACAGGTGCAGATGACAAAGCATTTTTTAAAAGATCAAATGCACGTGAGGCCTCTGATGATCATAGACAATTTTCTTTTTTCAGCAATTTAGTGAGAGGTGCGGCCAAAATGCAATATTTTTTTATATAAATCGACGATAATACCCAGCCTATCTGAGAAATCCTCGCAAAGCCCACACTTATCGTGGAATAGGCCATTCTTGCACTGCGGTCACCTTTTGTTGATCCATAGCAAGCCCTTAACTGGAAATAACATGCCCCAAATATGCTACAGATGATGTTCCAAATAGACACTTGGATCTCTTAAGGAAAAAATGATGGTCTCGGAGTACCTGGAAGACAGTGCGAAGATGTAGGAGGTGTTTTGACCATGATGCACTATATATGAGGATGTCATCAATGAACACGAGCACAAAACGTCGCAGATTGCACGAAGGACCGCATTCACCAATGCTTGAAATGTGGGTGGGGCATTTGTGAGCCCAAATGGCATTACTTAAAACTCAAAGAGCCTCTGATGCGTTCTGAAGGATGTTTTCTCAATATCAGATAGATGCATTCGGACCTGGTCATAACCAGATCGTAAATCCAATTAGGTGAAGAATTTGCCATTCTTGAGCTCATCCAAAAGTTCTTTGACCATAAGAATCGAGAATTTATCCGTGATGGTTTTGTCATTTAATGTCCTATAATCCACACAGAATCGCCACGAACCATCCTGTTTTTTTACCAGCAAAACTGGCACATAGAACGATTAAGAACTTGAACAAATAGTCCCCTTCAGGAGCATCTCCTTGTAATACCTCATAAATCCAGCTAGGTTGTATCGTTTCGAATGTCTGGGAATTTTATTCGAAAACGAGATTTAAAACTTTCCGGAATCGAATCGGTAAAAAGAAAGAAGTCGGAGGGAGTAAAAGAAACAACTTTAGGCGGATTTTTCCAATCAGCGGGGGGGCTAAACGCTATTGTACTTCAACCTGGCCGCAGTCACGACCAGAGGCCCAAGAGGGGCCGGCCGGCCCATGTAGGGGCCGGCCAAAGGGGGGCGCCACTCCCCCCCTAAACCCTAGCCGCCACCTTGCCTCCTCCCCTCCCCCTTGGCCGCCTCCTCCCCTCCCCCAAGCCGGCCTCCTTGCTGCTCCTTGGCACCTCCTCGCTGTGGTGGTGCCATCTCCGTGATCCCCGCTCCTCCTCAAGGTCCCTCCAACATCGCTGTTCCCCGCCGCCGTCGACGCCCGTTCGTCGTCTCCCGGTGGCCGGCCCTAAGAGAAGGAAGGGAGGGGAAGGGAGGAAGGCCGTGTGCAGCGGATCATAGTCGTTCTACGGGTCTTCAAGGGTAACGAAGGTTCCGATTCGCTGTTTGTATTAGTTTTGTTGCTCTTTTGTTCGTTTGATTTGGTTTAGTCTGCGAATCCAGATCTGTCCAGTTTAGAGCAGTAGGTTGCACGGCAGATTGAAGGCCTTTAGAGTCCGAATCTCAGGTCGATATCTTCTGGAGATATGATCCTGGTCTCATTAGCTTTCTTTTGGCATCTGGATCACGAATTTTCACCCAGTAGATTAAAAGTTATGACTGTTTTACTACGTGCTGGTCTGTCTGTCAGAAATGTTGGATATAGTCGGTTGCACCTAGGTTTTGATCTAGTTAGAGTCAGAATAAGGTCAGCCACCCAACTAGGTTTATGAAGATAATTTCACCATCTTTCCAGGCTGATAAATATCACTTTATTTGGATCAGTGGTTTAAAAGTTAGAGCCTTTTCTTTAGGGCTGTTCTGAATTCTGGACAGACTGCAGTTATAGTTTTTCATTGGATGGTTAGACCTCTGTTTTGGCCGAATTAGAGTTTACCATCAACTAGAGTTTCGTAGCCTGTTACGTTAAGAAAATCTGGGCACTGGTTTCGTGTCGTTTCGAGTTCCAGATAATTAAATATGCTTTTTCTCGTACCGCTGCTCATAAGGGCTGAAATCGCGTAATAGTTTATTTTCAATTTGGGTCTATGCGGTATATTGAATAGTCGGGGTTATTGTAGAACATCGGTAGCAGTGTTATATCGTTGTTCTTATTTTGGGAACATGCTTGTGTAGGCGGTGAGACATCCGTGTGGGAACACCTCCGCTGCTCGCTAACGAGTCACTACGCAAAAGGCAATCTTGTATGCATAATGATATGTTGTTTACATGAATGTTTTGTGCCTTGTTCATGATGTTGATATACTGCAAGTACCTTGTATACTATGTTTGATGCAAAAATGTGATGTGTGAGTGAATGATTATATTTGTTCGTACTTGTAGAAGAATGCCATGTGTTTCTTTTCAATTATGAGTACTATTCAATATTGCCATGGGATCACATCATGACATGCATAAATTACATTTGTAAGACCCATCAATTCCAAAGATGGGCACTTGAAAATCCCATCAATTCCGAATGGGTACATGAGTCCACCATTCCAATGTGGGCCATGTTACGTGAGTCCACCATTCCAATGTGGGCCACGTTGACTGGATCGTATGAAACGTTCTTCATACGATTACTTTAAGTGAACACCGACGGGTGTTTCACTCGCTATACCGGTATATGCTGCGATATGTCCAATTCCTTCAATGCATCATTCCACTTCATCCATTCATAAAGTTGTTTCCAGTTAATGTTCAAATTATGAAAGTGATATATTGTTCATGGAATGTTTGATTGTTACATACAATTACTTGCTGAGTCTTTGGCTCATTCTTGCTTTGTTGTTTTATTTAGGTAAATGACAAGGAAGAATGATCTTGTGGAGGGTAGTTCATCACGATGCACTCACTACCATAAACCAAACATTTTGAGGACTTTTACTGTCGTTAATTATGACTTGTGTTGAATTGTAATAAGCCAGTTTGGTCATAACTACCTTATCTCTCAGAATTGTTTATTTCTATTCCATTGATTAAACCTGATGATGAATTCTTGTTTCCGTATAATCTTTCTACTTGATTAACCTGGTCATGTGATTTGATGTTATTCTTCTAAAGAGTAGTGGTTGTAGGTGACATCTTGACTTCCTTATAGTCAGGGTGTTACACTCCTAGCATTGTTTTTCGAGTTCTTCCTTCTATGCATGAGTATAGCGATACGGTCTTACCACAATTGGAGGAGTATCTAGCAGAAGATGGATGCGATGGTCCAGTGTCCGTTATGGTGGCAAGCCTTAGGTTCTGTGAATAAGATGTTGAACTCTTCCAACAATTCTTGCAATAAATCGGATTCACCATGCAGTAAGACCAGTAGAGATGGCTCTGTTGATAGAATTCCATGCCAAGTAATTTGCTAGGTATAGTGCCAAAAGGACATATTCAAATGTTAAAAATCCCAAAGAATTGGATCCAATGTACTCAACCATTGCACCCCTAATACCATATCAAAGCCTGCTAGCGGGATGGAATAACAATCCAAGGAATAAACCTCTTGCTCGATGCATACCAGCAGATTTGGACAAAGCCCTGTGCTGGACAAGCTATCGCCATTAGCCACGACCACTTTCAGGCCTTGCTGGGACTGCAAATGCAATCCAGTGCACTGTGCAGCATTATCCCTAATAAAATTATGAGTAGAACCAGATTCTAATAAAGTGATTAACTGAGTTGACCCCACCCAAGCAGACAACTTCATCGTTTGTGTAGAGCGAGGTTGAATACTAGATAGTGCATGGAGTGATATGGCTGGAGCTGGTTCATCCGCATAGTCGTCAGCCGGTAAATCATCAAAATCGTTGGGTCACACTTCAAGGAGGAATAACCGCTTGCAACGATGTCTAGGAAAGAATTTCTCCTCACAATTGAAGCAAAGACCATGCCGGTGACATTCGACCATTTGCGCCGCAGTCAGTTGCTTGCGAGGCAGCGGTACGAAAGTAATAGCCGTTGTGTTGTTGGTGCCAAGTACTATAGCTGGTAATGTTCGCTGTGAAAACACACCTGTGTGTGTTGGCGCGAACTGCAGAGGCCTTGTTGTGCTCGGGTTAGTCTGTTTCCCACACGGTCGCGGAAGAGTGGCCATAACCAGATGATGCTTCTCATACGCGTGAACCAACGCCATAGCCAACAGACTGTCGGGGTTCTGGAGTTCCACATCTGTGCAAACAGGCTCCATGAGACCGAAAGTGAATAGCTGAACCTGTTGTGCTGGTGATAAGGAATCCGCCCGACACATGAGACCCAAAAGCTTCTCTTGATAATCATCAACGGTACTGACTACCTGCAGTTTAGCAAGTTCACCCAAAAAAATATTGTGAATTGGCGGATCGAATATGAGATTGCAATAGTCTTTGAACACTCTCTAGGATGGCTTGCCCTCATCACACTCCAACTAAAAATACCACTGCTACGTGGTGCCGACCAAATGATATGAGGCTAGCCATACCTTGTCCCGTTCTAGTGTTTGTTGACCTCCGAAGAATTGCTCGCATCGATTAAGACATCCTTAAGACATCCCAAGGGATCATCCTTGCCGTCAAAAGTGGGAAAAGGCAACATGTGACTACATATGCCTTGAGTGCTAACGTATTTTGCTGATAATTGGGCGGGTGGGTGGGCAATACGTCGGTTGGCGTGGGCAACAAACCATCTCCAGATTGGATCTGTCTTCTTTCCAATGTCCCAACATGCTCCTTGATACCTGCAACTTCCACTATGATATCTGTTTTGAGTTCCTCCAACTTGAACGCCATGGCTGTCGTGAGGTTGGCGATCTGCTGTGTCAACACCAACATCTCCGATGTCCCAATCATGGGCTTTGATACTAAGATGTCACGGGCTCAGTCTTGAGTCTGCAGGTTGTAACTATATGCGACCAGCAGTCGCACGGAGCGATGGTCACGGTCAACTTGTCGATGTAGTCTTCAAGTCTCTGGATGGATGCTTTGACATGATCAACGTAGCTCGTGAGTATGATCTCCAGGATGAGGTTGGTTCGGTGCACGTTGGACACCATATATTGGTCCGACCGAGAAGGAGACGCATCGTGCATATGATTGCAGCTACCCTCTCCGGTAGACATGGGGGCAGAGCATGAAGGAGGTCACAGACATAATCATGGTCCGTAGCCTCGATCAGGCTCTGTCCAGATAGCTGATCGTATATGAGTGATAGGTGGGATAGAACTATCGTTTTCAAGGGAGCAGAAGAAGAGTTTGGAGTCATTTTTGTTCCTTTTTGTTTGTGTTTGTGCCTTTTGGAGTTTTACTGTAGGGGAGGCTTTGTGGCGTCATGTGTATTCAACCCTTCGCAAGCTGATGATACATATTTATAAGTCATCGGGGGGAGACGAAGAGACACATCGGGAGACAGAGTGGCAGCATGTATGGTTTAAAAGTAAAGTCTTTTTTACGCATATAGTAATTCCAAATTAAAACATACATCAATAACGTTATTGGCATCATACAACAAAACATCTACCACATATCAGTAGAATGAAGACGACGCATTGATCGTTGCATTCTTTCTCCGCAAAAAAATAGCTAATAGACTACGATCAGCACAATAAAAACAATCAGTAATACTGTGTGATATTATAGTAAGAGAGTTCGGATATACAGTAAAACATGCAAGGTGAGCCGAATAGCGAGATCTGTTTTCTAGTTAGCAAATGTAACACAGTAGCACACATACGTCAATGCAGTAAATGGTTTACTGAAATGTAAGTAAAAAACACGACTATTTAGCATGTATCGCTGTCATCCGACCCTCCGGGGAGACTGTTGTCAGCATAGTCCTCTTTTGATTCATCCTCATGAATCAGCTGGCAGCGTGTACCAGACCTTCCTCATCCTCGCTGCCTCCTCCCTCTCCCTTGCCCCTTGCCACTACCACTGCCACTCCTGCACCCCTCGCCCTCTGTTTTTGGGTAGCGTTGGGCAGGTAGTACTGTTGTGACCGACTTTTAGGCCGCATATGCTACACGCCCTTGTCATCTTCTTCCCCACTGGGGTAGAACTTTTCTCTGGTTCGTCATCGATTCGTTTGCGACCCTTAGGCTGTGACAGAGGAGGTGCAGATGGATTGATCGAATCGTCGTCCGCTTCATCAGGCTCAGCGGTCTCCTCAACCACCGGGCCAATATCGTTGGGTATGGTATCAAGCTGCATCCGAAGTGCCCTTAGGACTTCCATGGATATGTCGTATGGAAGACTTAATCTGCACCCTAACCTCACCACGCCCATAGTCTTTGTCAGTAAGGTGGTGTGCCAACACATCTCAGTCATCCCATCGGGTCTAACCTGCATGAGTTCATGTCTGTCGTGTGACACATCTACCCTTGCATTCCTTATGTACCTACGGAGCACGTAGCAGCTTGGGATACTCTCGACCTCCAAGTGGGTGAACGCCTGCGCACCTGGTGCATGCAGAATAGCCCAAAGGAGGTAAACCGAAGATGTATTAATAGTAAAATACATAGTCAATGATAGTAAAAATAATATATGTACTTGACAATAAAATTATAATATATCATCATTAACTATTAGCGAGAAACAGTAAAAGTACCCATGTGCTCCCACCATTTGCATTCACAGTTGTATCTACCTGTTTCCTCTTCGGCCACCACCTTGGAATCGTATTGCGACCATGCGAACGTCGTAGACTATTTCCCGTGAAACACGAGGAATGGGCCATCTCGGGTGGTGTCAGCCCTTATGCGGAAGGCTGTACTGGACAAGTAGGTATCCTTGTACTCTTTGAACACTGCAAGCGTGTACACCCTGCCCAGCTGCTTCTCGAACGAGAGCAGAGTGGCTCTCATCGGTTGGCTCTGAAAGCACACAAGACGGTATATGTCATGAAGCAGGTACAGAAATGACATGAAGTAATGATATACATGGGTTGCAGTAAAAGAAAAATAAGACAGCTAACAGTAAATCATAGGAGAAATCGATGTAAATGCATATCGAAGTCACATTAAACCTGTTTTTATCTACGTACTGTGGACTAGTGTGTCTCCTAAGTCTAGAGTGCTTCCTCCTCTACAACACACAATGCATATCTTCTGCACGAATTGGTGGAGTGAAGTCATGTTATCCACAAAGTTCTGTTGTACCATCTTGTTCGTATTCTCGCTTCTCTGTGTGGATGTCATCCTAACGAAGTACACGTCCTTGAAGTATGTCGTGATCCACCTTTCGCACAGGTCATCGAGGCTAGCAATGGTTTGGCTCTTATTGAGGTGATACTCTCTCACCAAATCCTCCCACGCATTCTCGAACTCTCTCAGAGTAAGCGGATGGTTTATAACGGAAACCAAACGCTCTATCAGCCCGCTGTGCTCCGCGTATAGCTTGTTCAGGTTATGATTGTACTTCTTCATCTCGTGGTACCTACCCAGTCGGTGCTGCATGTGGGGTAAGACGAGTGAGATGGCAACCACCATGGTCAGGTCCTGATCTGCAGTATAATAAAACACATTAAGCAGTAAAACTCGTATAGAAATACAGTTTTTTACCAACATTGACAATGCATTCAAACCAGATACAGAGAACACAGTAAAACACACGTGCGATAGATAGTAAAATTGATCGACATATGCAATAATTAGGTTAGAACGGTATGAGAATCATCGGTTAGCATGCAGATGGGGTCCCTACATCCATGCAAGTCTGGGACGTCCTGAATAGCCACTTGAAGGATGTTGTCTTCTCATCACGGAGCAGCACAACATGGAACATGGTGTTCTACAAATGGTGGTTGGAGCCAACAAACATAGCTAGAGGCATCTCGTATCAATTTGTTTTGTGGGTAGTGTCAAACGTGGCGACGTCTCCGAAGTCAACGTATTCCGCACGGTAGCTCGTGTGGCTCCAGAAGATGTTTTTCACAACACTGGCATCATCCACCTGTATGTCGTAGTAGAACTTGTCGTTCTGCGACTGACTCTCCTTGAGAAAGCAATCAATTTGTTCACATTGTCGGTGAGATCAGCACGTGTATTCGCAGCCTTCCTGGGTTAGTCAGTACATTAGATGGTAACTAACAATAAATATACACCAACATGACAATAAAAATGAGACTAAGAGGATAACAGTAAGTCGACACGGGCGCAGCAATAATGACCTGAATAAGGAAAGGACGGTAATTTATCACGATTACACAAGTAATGACAATGATGGAACATAGTAAAAACTTGTTCTCTAGGTCACGCTCGGTGAATGGTATGTTATGTTGTCCCCTATGCATCTCTGACAAAATGTTCATCATAGCATTGTGAGGGAACCTGCTGACCTGCATGGTGTCTATGAGTTCCATCAACGAGGGATCAAAGTTTTTTGGTGACTTCATGAACGCGACCAAGGACGGCGTCCTAGCGAGTGGATGGTTGTGCTCGAACACAACCCACTTGATGCATATGGAGCCATCTTTCGGGCTCTTATGCAGCTTCACGAACGCCCTACACCCAATCCTCTTAGAGGTCTTGCTACATTCATGCTCCTTCTCTTGCATGTAGAAGTTGTGTTTCCCCTCCAGAGTGCAACAGAACTCTTTGACCGTTTTCTTGCCACTACTACAAAAGAGGCTATAGCAGACGGCCCATCACAGACGGTTCTGTGTTGGGTCTGTCTGGGCTATGTTTTGGCGCAGCGGGCCTATCACAGACGGTTCTATTTCGTAACCGCTCGTGATAAACAATATCTGACGCAGTTGCTCAAATAGAACCGTCAGGATGTTACATGCACGGTTCTATTTCGTAATCGTGCGGATCACGCACGTTCTATTTTCGTAATCGTCAGGATATCACTGCACGCTCAAATAGAACCGCCTCGTGATTTCTGTGCTTCATATAAATTGAGCCGAGACATCCTCACCGCATCGCACTGTGTCTACCACTTCCTTCCTCGCCCTAGCTCCTCATCTGCTATTGTGTATACCGCTCCAGCGCCACTTCCTCGCCCTAGCTCCTCCAACTGCGCCACTTCCTCGCCCTAGCTCTCTCACTGCCTTTGTGTCTACCGCTCCAGCGCCACTTCCCGCCTAGCTCCTCCAACTCGCGGCTCCTCCTCTAATCTCGGTATGAGCACATGATCTTGCACCGTCAATGTTGGAATAAATAATATTAGCCCCGCAAATCTTAGTTTTGAATAATGGTTTCCTTATAACTAATGAACTAAAATTTGACTTAGGAGTGGTAACTTAATAAAATTGAATTAGGTCTAATAATCACTAAAATTTTAGTTAGGATAATTAATTGGCTTAAAAAAATAAAATTTACACACCGGTTCACAGTACAGTGGGGTTTGGGTCAAGCAATATTGCATTTACTGTTCCAGATTTTAGGTTAATAAGTGTTGTATGAGGTGATGCCTATATTTGGGTTGCATGATTGTTCAATTGAGATAGATTTCGTGTCGAGAGGTAGGGATCATGGTTGTGGCGTAGGCATGGCTACGCTATGCCACCGCGTGTGGTACATAACTAGTGAAGAGTTTTCTTTCAATAACCTTAGATGCAAATGTTGGAGAATGAGTTTATATTGCACATTTTCGCTTGCTATAAATTAATCGCTAATCAATTTGACACTAATTTGTTACATGCGTAGTGTAGATGGATCGAATCGATGTACGTGTGAACCGTGTGAGTCAAGATTACATTAATGGCGTGGTTGCTTTTAGAAGAGCCACGAAAGGTGATATGTTGAAGAAGGGGATAAATTTTATGTATCGTCCGTGCATTGATTGCGTAATCAAGATGTTTAACAACGCGCGCAGATCGAGCGCACTTGATTCAAGGGGTTTCAAAAGAGGGTATACATTTTGGACCACCACGGTGAAGAGCGATTATACCGTGGTTAATAATGACGACATCGCCGAGGAAGTCAACGATTTGCGGATGTGGATGTGCTTTTGATGAGGATAGGGGCACGATGACAACTGGATCGATGCTACGCGATGCGTAAGAGAACTACATGAGAGAGAGTTTTGTAAATTCGAGGGCTTAAGGGAGGACTCGGTGAGACCTTTGTTCCCCGGCCGCAAGCCGAATACACAAGGTTGTCAACCGTGCTTGAACCGCTGAAATTGAAGGCAAGCAATAGTTGGTCCGATAAGAGTTTCACGGCGTTGTTAGGTCTCCTAGCGGACATCCTTCCGAGGGAAACGTGTTGCCCAAAGACCACCTATCAAGCAAAGAAGGTTATTTGCCCATTGGGAATGGAAGTAGAAAGAATACATGCATGTCCGAACGATTGTATCCTCTACCGTAAAGAGTATGCAGACATGCATTATTGTCCGTGTGCAAAGCATCCCGATACAAGCGCCAAAATATCGCTAAGGTGAAGCAAGGACCTCCTGCTACCGCTAAGATGTTGTGGTATCTCGCTGTAATCCCACGCTTGAAGCGTTTATTTGCGAACCCAAAGGAGGCAAGATTGCTGCGCTGGCACTCAGAGGAGCGTAAGAGAGATGGAAAGCTAAGACACCTCACGATTCTCGCGGTGGAGAAACTTCGATCGGAGCTTCAAGAGTTCGGTGCGGAACCGAGGAACATAAGGTTAGGGTTGAGTACGGATGGAATGAATCCTTTCGGTAACATGAGCAAATGACATAGCACTGCCCGTGAATCTATGTATGTACAACCTTCCTCCTTGGCTCAGATGAAGCGGAAGTACATTTTGATGTCACTACTTATCCAAGGGCCAAGCAACACGGGAATGATATTGATGTGTACCTAGCACCATTGCTTTGGAAGATCTTGTGACTTTGTGGAACGAAGGGGTACATGTATGGGATGCGTATAAACGAGAGAACTTCACTTTACGCGCCATGTTGTTCTCGCACCATCAATGATTTTCCCGCCTTGGTAACTCGTCAAGCCAAGACAAAAGGAGCCAAAGCCTCGTCCGCGACCGCTTAGATGCTACGGAGAGTGTATGGTTGAACAACTCGCAAGAAATCGTGTATATGCGCCACCATAGGTTCCTTCCGAGGAGTCACCCATACCGCAAGATGAAGAAACAATTCGACGGAAATAAGGAAGACGGTTCACTTCAAGGGCTTTTAGTGGGAAAGAGGTCTATGATATGGTTAAGGATATCGATGTTGTGCTTGGGAAGGGACGTAAATTAAGAACTCGTGAGAAGAACATCCGAAGAAGCGGTCAATTTTTGGGACTTGCCTTATTGGGAGTACTTAGAAGTTCGCCATCGCATCGACGTTATGCACGAGAGAAGAATGTATGTGATAGCTTGATTGGTCTCTTTGTGAACATTAGTGGCAAAACAAAGGATGGTGTTAACGCATGCGGCGTGACTTGGTCGATATGAACATAAGGACCAAGTTAGCACCGAAGAGACCGATACAGACTTAACGTATCTTCCCCGACTTGCTACACTCTGCCCAAGGCGAGAGAAATGAATCGTGCGAGCTTGCGGTGTGAAAGTCCCGTCTCGTTACTCCGCTAACATTAAGAAACTTGTTTCTATGCAAGATTTGAAATTAATTGGTATGAAGTCGCATGATTGTCGTGTGCCGATGACACAAATGCTTCTGTTGTAATTAGGAGTATCTTGCCGAACAAGGTCCGAGTGGCAATCTTGAGGTCGTGTTATTTCTTCAACTCAATTGCTCGTAAGGTCATCGATCCCCAAGGACTAGATGCTCTACAGCCGAGGTAGTGACGACTCGTGTCATCTTGAGATGTATTTCCTCCGTCATTTTTCGATATCATGGTCCATCTCATTGTTCACCTTGTGAAAGAGATAAAGATATGCGCCCTGTGTTTCTACGCCATATGTACCCGCTCGAGAGGTACATGGGAATTCTCAAGTCCTATGTACGGAATCGATCTCGACCGAGGGCAAGATCATCGAAGGTTATGCAACTAAGAGGTCATTGAGTTCTGCGTCGACTACATGGCTCTGTGGATCCGATTGGTGTGCCTCTATCTCGTCATGAGGGGAGACCGGATGGTATCGGACCATCGGAAGGAAATCAATCACTCCCGATCCGATACGCACGCCAAGCCCATTTCACGGTCTTGCAACACATGACCCAAGTGTCCCGCACATCGACGAGCACAAAGACATGGTACGCCAATGTAATCCGCACCGGTCGGAGGTTTGATCACGAGAGCACAACCGTCGGCTCAACGAATGGTTAAAGGTGCGAATCACTCGGAGGTCATCAAGTGATGATCTACGCTATGGTTGGCAAGAGGGCCACATTTTACAATTGTCACATGGCAAGGATAACGACATAAATGGGTACACATTTTATACGGCACTCGGGATAGGAAGAGCACAAAGGCGTAAGCAAATGTGTCCGTGATAGATGCATTCAAGATCGATGGGCCGAGGAGCTCGTACTATGGGCAAATAGAGGAGATATGGGAGATCGACTACGTGCTTTTCAAGATCCCCTATTTCGGTGCCGTTGGGTCCATCTCCCACAGTGAAGGTCGACAAGCACGGCGTCACTACCGTGGACCTCGAACGTGTCGGATACAAAGACGAACCATTCGCATCAAGCAACCAAGTTGTTCAAGTCTTCTATGTAACCGACCCGGCAAATAAGAAGCGCCACGTAGTTCTTCATGGAAAAGGAGGATTGTCGGAGTTGAGAATGTAGTGGACGAGGAAGAATACAATCAATTTGACGAGTTGCCACCTTTCGAGACGGAGATCGTGCTCGAGGAAGAACCCAGTGAGGAAGCTAGCTATATGCGCGTCGATCATCATGAAAGGTCTGTATTTTAATTAAGAATTTAATTACTCCATTGTAATTTATTTATTTATTCCATTGTCATGTGTTAATGTGTTATGGACTTGTGATCTTTAATATTGATGTCAATGTGGATATTCATGGTAATGTTGAGTTGAATTAGATATGAACTTTTGAACTCAAACTTGTCATCATACTGCTTATCCAACAGTTCATACATGCTGTGTTGTGGGGATATCACAGACGGATCTAGATAGAGCCGTCTGTGATAATGAATCACGACGGTTCTTTTATAAAACTTTAAGAGTGATGGATATATTACTAATTGAATGTGGTATAGATCCCTGCAGATTATTTCCAGTGAGTGAGAGTGTATTTAAAGATCTACGCTTAACTCATATAGGAATTCCCAGCCTTGGTTGTCCCTTGCTTCAAGCTGGTTTTGGTCAAGGTTTAGAGAAGACAACCTTGAAAGCTTTCCAAAAGAGGTAGGAATTTGCCCAGTGAAATTATTTGTTGACAAATCTACTACCAGCAGCTTTGAAGCATTGCCTAGGGAAGTTGGGATGTGACCTTCAAACTTGTTAGAATACAAAGATAGCTGTTGGAGATTAGGGAGGGCATCGCCAAAGTTCGGTGGCAATACGTTGCCTAGCATATTGGGTGAGGTTTGGAACGGTTGCCGGGATGATGCCAGTGAGATTATTACTCGCAAGGTCCAAATATTCTAGATTGGTAAGGGAGTCTATTTTAGGAGGAATTGCACAAAGGCAAAGAAAGTTACCGATAGGTCTATCTTCCTTAGGATGGAATGTAGGTTACAGGTAAACATCACGCACGGCTCTTCAAAAACCGTCAGGATGTTTAAGCATCCTGACGGTTCTAGAGGGAACTGTCGTGATGTGGAACATCACGCACGGTTTCTCAAGAACCGCTCAGGATGTTTCACATCACGCAGTTCGCCTCTAGAACCGCTCGTGATGCGTGTTGATTATATAAGGTTCGAGACGATAGGTTTTGATCTAAACCTATCGCCTCAACGCCCTCGCGCCTCCTCTCCGAACGCCCCCGACCCCGCGCCTCCTCCTCGACGACCCGGCGCCTCGAGCTCGCCGCCTGTCTCGAACGCCTCCCGACCCGGCGCCTCCTCCCGACCGGCGCCTCCTCGAGCCCGGCCACCTCCGCCACCGCCACCGCCGTAAGTTCTCCTCCTCCCCGCCGCCATCGAGCTCCTCCCCACGCCTTGATGTGGATTGATCGACCTTCTTCATGATACATTAGATGAACAACGAATTCAAGTTGCTATATCTTTGTTGGTTCATTGTCAAGAATTTAACAGACTTAGGGTACTACTAGTTGTTGGATTAATTCATTTTCTTATGGATAATTATCAAGAAAATAGATGTAATGCAAATTATAGTATAATCTGTAGAGATATTCATCCTTGTATATGTCCATGAGTCTTTTTGTACATGGGGAATTGATCATCCAAGTCGTTCTTGTGTAGATCATCCCGATAAATGGTATGCTAAAGGAAAAAAGTAATTCAAGACTCATTGATCGACAAAAGAATTTCTTCATATATGTAGTGTTGATTGAGCATCCTAAATTGAAAATATTAGAGATGTAACTCCCAAATGTATTGTGTGAGCATGAAAATTGTGAGCCAAAGTTTAGATTTGGTTGATTTATGCTCATGGATTCTTGTTATACGTCAATTCATCGTAAAATAATAATTGAAACGTGTACATACATATCTACATGTGATTTTGGATGGTGCAAAATGTTGCTCAATTGTTTGAAACTTAGTACAACAAGTCGTTACAATTTGGCTAATCACGCTTTTTTCAAAGTGTTTGTGTTTGTGTTTGTGTTTGATTAATCACACTTTTCTTTTGGTTGATCCAAATGTTACAATTTGTGTGTTGGTGTGTTACAAACCGAAAAAGAACATGAACATGATCTCAACATGAACTATACGAATACAAGCAAACACATATGTGATTTTTGATGTTGCAAAATGTTCCTCAATTATTTACACTAAATCAAGACACAAACATGTCTTCGTAACCCTTAAGGATATTTCGACATTTCATCCTTCTTCCGCGATCAAGCAAACAATACCAAACAAAAGCCAAATTGTCAAATGACATTTCATAAAAAGCTACAACCATCACCATCGCTACTTTGTAGCTCGAAAGCCAAAAGCAGATTTTTCATAAAAGCTACACTCCCCAAACAGACCTCAATTTGTTTACACAAGTCGACTCAATTGGCCGAGAAAAGAGAATGCTCGTGGTCTAGAGAAGAGAAAGAACAAAATGGTACTAACACACACTATGCTTGTAAATAATGTATTAAAAATACAAAATGCTATATGAGAGTTTCATCCACAACTAAAGTGTATGTTAAAATACAAAATCTTTGGAAACTATGAGTTTGTTTCCGTGTATTTACAATTTTAGTTTATAATCTGTTGTATTTCATTTCATTCACTTTTCTCGCATTTATTAAGAAAAATCTCTCTTGTAGTTGTCGGTTCTTGATCAACATTTTCAGATCTCAAACTTGAGGTATAGTGCCAATGATGAAAACCTATGGAAGTAAGACGGTGCCGATTTACTAGGTTGGCCTAGGTATCATGGGTATCCGGTGTCGACTAATGCAGGTTAGCCTAGGTGACTTGAAAACCAAGATGCCCGGTTAACCTAGGTTGGTGTGGGTAGTCTCGATACTTAGGTGCCGACTAACTGGTAAACCCGGGAACCGTGATGATTCTTATGGTACACTGACGGCAATTTATTTTATTTTACTCTGAGATGGCAAACGTTGATTATATTTGTTTATATTTTTTGTGCAATTTCCCATATATTATATACTATGTAATAATTGCGTACGTAACTTATATAGATAGGAAGTAAGCGAGATGGCAGAGGCATCGTCTTCGCCGCCACCACCGACGGACATGGCAGAGGCGCTGTCTTCGCCGCCGTCACCGACGCCGTAGATACATAAGCGAGATGGTAGAGGAATATCGAAATTGCCTGCTGGCCGACTGACCATCACGGAGGTCAGTGACGTTGGGGTCCCTCTGAGTCCCCCGGCATCAGCGGCGAGATTCCGGACCATCTGCGGGATACTTACAAGGAAAAGGTCCCTATCACCACACCAAAGTGGAAGTCTCGACAAAAGATCGAGACGCGCGTCGGGAAGACCTTTCAAGCGTGTTCACTATCCCGTAAAGCAGACATGAAACGCGCCGAGCGGATGCCTTGCTCTCCATGTGTCACGCGTGGAGGACCTTCAAGAGCGTTCTTGTCACGCAAAGACGTGAACAAGAGTGAGACGCCTTCACGAAGTTTCCATTCTTGACGCTGGAAACATGGAACGCCTTTGTGGCTATGAAGACGACGGATGAATTTAAGGAGCAAAGTGCGGCGCACAAAGCAATCCAGCACGAAACACTCACCCCACGCACTCGGTATCACTGGTACGCGGCTAAACCGCGCAATGGGAGGCGGAGGAGGAGAATCTATTTCGATATCACACACCCGTTCCTGCACTGGTTAAAAGCGAGGGCAAAGTCTTGTCGATGGCGTCACTTTCCCAAACCCGCGGACCGTGAAGTGTCCCAACGTGTGGTAAATATGTCGAACTACCTACTTGTTTATAAGTCCATAACTTCATAGTGACTATAATAACATGATGACCTCTGCAGCGTGAATTGATTGCCCAAACTTCCAAGGCTCCTTCCAAGAACACAGGAGAAGGATATACTATCTACGGCCCTAGGAAACAAGGAGCACCCGGTCGCACGCGAGGCAAGGGGGTTAACGTACCTTGGGTACATGGATTCATGACGACTACTTCATGTATAGAAGTAGGAAGAGATCCAAGGCCGAGTACGACAATCGCTTGGAACCGCTTAAGGCGTAATTTCAAGGACAGATAGCAAGTTTGCAGGATCAATCGAATCAAGTACTCGCAACCGCCGCAAGTCGCCTCGTTATTGCGGGAACAAGTCCTCGACATCGGAGTAGTGTCGCGCCCACGCATAATTTTGAACATGACGACGACCAATTACCGATAGACCGCATCAAGGTAATGTACATCTATGGAATGCACCAAAGATAGACCTATAGGACGCCTTAGCTAATTGCGATCGCTTTGTAGGAGCCGACGGCCGCAAGCTCCAACCGAGGTTAGTTGGGTCCATTCCTATTGAGGTCGGGCGGGGATGGTGCATCCATACCAGAAGGAGCAAGGCAAAGACGGTGTCCGTGTGGCGATGGTTACGCAAGGGTGGAGGTGGACATGGTACATCAACATTTCATGGCCGCCCCGCCGACATTCGCCCGAACGAAGAGATCACAACACTAGGGGATGCCGTGTACGCTTTATCCAAGGCCCAAGACGGACATCGCCCCGACCCAAAGAAGGCCGCAATCTCGACAGACCATTCCTCTCCAACGGAACCTCCATGACTCCACCTCATATTTCGCCTCGAAGGCCACCTCATCGGTTCCCGTGGAGAAGACGCCAAGGAACAACAAAAGCGTGCTACCAGACGGTTCCCGAGTCGCCTCGCAGAAGACGCCGCCAATCGTTAAGGCCAAATCGAAATCGACGAACATTAAGCCGCCTCCCAAGTCCCGTAGCACGGAAGTACTCCATCGAAAACCGCAGCCCTAACGCACAATTAGCCCACATCGATTTGCTTGTCGCTTTGCATGTTCGGTACTTGCGAATACCGCAAAGAAGGGGTGCGACATCGAATCACCGTCGCATACAAGGATGAGCATTTCTTCAACGGGCCGCAACTTCGTGGTGGGCTTCAACGACTTATTCAACCTATTCAATCTCGAAGCCCTCGACGCCGCTTCTACGATGTTGGACATCGTAAGTGTGTACAATCAAGTTCTACATTCATGTAATACCGATAAATATCGCAACTCATTGCTTATGTATAGATACATGATGAAAATGTCCGAAGGGCGAGAACCGGTGGGTTTCCTCGACCCACACGTGGTATCTATGCAAACCATCCAAGCGCACGCGACCTTCGCCGAGAACTATATAACGACGGCATTGCTTCTTCGTAATCGCAAGGACTACATACCGTGCCCTACAACCGTGGGTAAGTGCTTCACTATTTGCTATTCAAATTTCATTTGTACTTAGGTTTAATAGTTATAGCGACATACATGAGTAGGTACCATCGATCCTTTTAGTCATTATACCCAAGAGGAACACGTGATATATCTTGATTCCCTAGTCGAAACGATCACGACTTCAAAGATTCTCGCAAGGAATACTCGACAAGTATGATCATTTCCTCCATACATAACTCTATTGTAGTCTTCCTTCGCTTGAAATGCCCGAGGATAACTTTTTCAATTATGTAGTTTGTTCATCTCCTATGTTAGCCAACAAGGAAGATACAAGTGGATCCAAATACCAACTAACACACAGACTAAATTTCCAGACGCGCTACAACACAATAATCCTATATATATCATACTTCATAAAAATGTGTCTTCAATCGACTATACGTACATATGTAATTCTATTTTTGCGGTCTGCCAAAAAAAAATAATGAGCTATGTGCATTCTACGCTTGCCATCATATGCAAAGAAATCATTAGTGCTAAGATGAAGAATCCTGAGGTTTGTCAATCTCAAATAATTTTTTGTAATTGTAAATTCAAATATATATCCTTACCATTTTTTCTTGACCTAGCGCAGTGGTTTGATAATAGACTTACATGGACTCGTTGCGCAAGAGCTCGTGGAAGTTCGAGGCGCTATGCACCTTTATCATGACGTAAATAGTTAACAAAGGAGAGTTTCACTCCATCGCCGACCCGTAGATTCACGCAAACAATTGACTTAATTGTAATCCAATTGTACAACTATAGCAAAAATACTTCAACAAATTCGATCTTTATTAATTTATTTTGAGTAATGGTCAATTTGAGTTGTCAACAATTGATTCTCTGCGATGTATCTGCTTTTTGTACATGCTTGTTTTCGAGGGCATGGCTAGCAATTCCCGAGGCCGCCAAAAACAAAGAAACAATGTAGCTAGGATCGCTCAGTACCACAGACGGTTTTATGTTGAAACCGTCTGTGAAGGCTATTACCACAGACGGTTTCAACATAAAACCGTGCGTGGTAATAGCCTTCATGACGATTTTAAAGTAAACCGTGCGTGATAAGTAATTATCACAGACGGTTTTAACGTAAACCGTCTGTGATAACCACTTATCACGGACGGTTTACTTTAAAAAACCGTCTGTGATAAGTGGTTATCACAGACGGTTTATCGTCCGTGATAATTGGTTATCACAGACGGTTTACGTTAAAAACCGTCTGTGATAAGTGTTATCACAGACGGTTTTGAACCGTCTGTGGTAACTGCTTGTTATCACAGACGAATAAATATAGACGGTTCGGAAACCGTCTGTGATGACGGTTCCGAACCGTCTGTGATGACGTGTTCTGTAGTAGTGTGCCCCTGTTCTTTTTTATGCTAAAACCAGCATGTCGCACGTACCGACAATAGAACTGGTAAGCAACACCCTCATTATCGAACTTCATGCAGACCTGGAGCACCATATGGTCGCGGACGTTATTGTCTTGACATTAGTAATTATTGAAGAGTGTAAATAAAGTAAATGGACATCATACTGGTAGTAAAAATGCGTGCAAAGTCCCGTAAAACACACATACTTGGGTGTACGTTCGATCGGCGTCGGGTGTCCCTCATCTCGCTCGGGGAAACAGCGGGGGTGGCATGAGGTTCGAGGCTTGGAGGAGAGGATCCTAGTTGGAGGGGGACTTATAGCCAGGGGTACAAACGGTGCAGCCATCTGCGTAGAGAAACCTGGGTCGTCCGCCGTTTTGTCGGGCACTACAGTAAATGATGGGGGAATCTGCATGCTTTGGAGGGAGATTTGGCCAACAATGGTGATGGAGAACGAGCACTGCTGAGCGGGGTTCCTCTGCGCCCGCCGGGGGGGGGGGCATCCAGTAGTCATTATCGGTGCAATTGGTCGGAAGGGAGTTGTTGGACGGAGACGATGGTGGGGGTGGTGGGGGAGAAGCGATAATGACCGGGGTGAACGTGGGGAGGGGGGAGGTGGTCTGATTTTACGATCGGTTACATAGGGAGCACGTTTAGTGGGATGCATGGCATCGCCCGCTTTTTATTGTTGGCGCTGAACAATAATTTTTGGGGACTGGGGGAGTTTTTTTTGTTCGAATGAACAGTGAACGAGTGGTCATATCGAGAAGTTTTGTCTTACAGTAAAACTCATTTTGGCATAAAGTAAATCATGTTAATAGGATCAATAATTAGATACATATCTCTGGCAGCAACAATTCATGTCACTTACAGTAATACAGCTGAGAACATACAGTAAACCGCACTCACACACAGTAATGGGGCAATGGAACAATAAACATTAAGTGAGTCAGCAGTAAAATTAGATTGGGTACACATGTGCCTACCCATAGTTTCATTATCACCGTACCAGCGTTCCCCGGGAGTAACTTTACTATCAACTAATGTCCGATCTGCGGCGTACCAGATTAGACGATTCTGATACTTTTACCGCCGATCGCAATGCGCGCGTGTGTTCTACTGCCAATCCCAGACGAGAAGTGCGAGGGGTGTGTGTGTGTGTGTGAAACCACATTCGTAAACTTTCTACACCTCTTTAAAATTTAAAACAAGAAACATTTCCATACTTGCCAGTTGCATGCTATATATAAATGTGCATATCCAGCATGTGTGGCGGAGCTAATACCGCATAGGGGTACAGTTGTACCCTCAATTTTTTTTTTGAGAAAATACTTGTTATACATACACACACATGTATGTATGTAATAAATTTTAGTACAAACAATGACATTTGTGATTATGTGTAAATATTAGATTGCAGGTTGGTATGTAGAATTATATAGATTATGTATTATATAGAAGTAAAATAGTTAGTCACGAATCAATAAAACTATGTGTTACTTAAGCTCGCACTCTCATCTTACCAAAAAAGGAAAACCAAAGCTAGCTTATACCGTATCGGACCAACCCGTGCTAGCTAGCTCTTCTTACCGATGCCCTCGGGCTGATCAGAGCCGTCTGTTACCCCGATCGGACGACCATAAACACCTTCCTCACCGTTTGACATCTGTATCCTACGTAACCTACCACGGGTGCACAGGTTGGCATTACCGAATCCGAAGCCGAACGTGGCTGTGCGACATGTCACGCACGGCCGCCGAGGTCGACGCGCGCATGGAATGTCACCACCTGATTTTTCATACTTGCGCAGCCAAAAACCATACAAAAGCACACCACGCGCGGCGTGCGCAAACTTAATGATCGATCCGACGATCCTCACCCCGCGCGGTCGATCGATCGGTGCGTCGTACGTCGTACGTGCTCCGCGGCGCGCCCACGCTTCCCGGGAGACCGAGGCGCGCGTACGATACGACGCGACGTGGGCGTAGGCGCGCGCGCGCGCGCGGCACAAAACGCAGAGACGTACGCGCACCTCCTCACTCGCTCACGCGCGGGGCGGCGGTTGCAGGAGGGAGGGAGGGAGGGGAGGGTAGAGGCGAGAGCATACCACCACGTCCTGTTTCTTTCCCGGGCTTTTCTCCCCTTCACCCACCTTCTCTAGTCTCCCGCGGGGATCCTATTCTTGGGCGCCCCGCCGAACAAAACCGCGCGGTTAAGCGAGGCCGCACGCCCCGGTTTCCTGGCAGGGCTATGGCCGCGGCCGCGACGTTGTCATCCACGGCAACCACCTGCTCGTCGTCTTCCTCCTCCACGAGCCCCATCCACTCCGGCTCCGGCCCGCACCGCAGGCGGCTCAACGACATCGAGCGCGTCGACGCGCACGACGACTGCGGCGGCGCCCTCGACCCATTCGGCGACGACGACGAGGGCGGGCACGGGCACGGCGCCGCGGCCGTCACGCCCTGCAGCGGGAGGGCGGCGCTGCTGTTGGCGCGGAGGAAGCGCGCGTGGGGTGCAGGCGGCCAGGCCTGGATGAGGGGCGCCGTGCTGTGCCTTCTCGGCCTCGTCGCGGTCGTCGGGCTCTTGGGCTCGCACCGGGGAGGAGGGAGCGGCGGCGGCGCGGGCGCTGGCGGCGATGGCGAGGAGGGCGGGAGGCTCGTGCAGAGGGTGGAGGTGGCCGACGCCGACGTGTTGGGGTGGACGGAGGAGAACTTGACGGCTCTCACGCGCCGCCCGCCCGACGCCCCGGTGCGTACGTGCATATCACCGTTCATCACTCGGTCAAGTCCTTCATTACAACGATCATTTAGTTCACTAACTGTGCATGCACTTTTTTTTAACGAATAACCACACACACTTGCAGTTATTTAACAATTGGGCAGTACGTAGTATTATGCATGTACATGGAGCATTTGTAATTTGGAGTGAGTTTTTGGGTGTTTTTGGATTTGTTGGTGAGTTGGACTTCTTGATTTCCATTTTCGGGGTATCATGAGCTGAGCTACTGTTGATCGGACTCGGATTCTCGCCACAGGCGATTTAAAATGGTAACTGGACAGTCAGGACGAATACGATATATGGAACTTCAAATGCACAAAAGTTTTGCGAGATAGCTTTGAGCTCTTGGAGCTTTTTGCTTTCTGGTCAAATGATCGAAACGCACTAAACAGAAAAGGCACGGTTGCTTCTTAATGGCAAAAGGATGATGGTGTAAGAAAACGGGCTTACTAATTTTCAGTTACTTAAAAAAAATTTATCTATCAGTCATCTATAATTATACAATACTAAGTTTAAAATTACAATACCAAGTGATATACAATTTTAACACAGATCTACTGTAACTTTTAGTTTTATTTATTTTTGTATTTGTAGAGTTCACCTATATTTACTTTTGTCTAGTTTAGATTTTTTTTGTATTTGTAGGGCCCACCTATATTTACTTTTGTCTAATTTTGAATTTTTTATTTCAACACAGAAAATTGTGATATTCATTGAACCAAAATCTCATGGTTAAAAAAGGTGTACGATAGATAAAGAAATTTCAGTCACCTGAAATATAGTCACTCTCAAAAGAAAAGGGATGCGTGTTTGGATCTTTGCTCATCGCTGACCGTGTACATGGGAGAAAGGATTGATGATAATGACAAGGATTCGACCCCCCCCCCTATCTCTTAAAAAATATGAAAATGTTTTTCTTGTTCTTTGCGGTATTTCTTTGTCTCAACATATTAGATACATCGCTTTTGTTCTTTTTCTGGTCGCTGTTGAGCCATTGAGGGCCAGTGGTCACTCACAATGAAATGTTGAGTGACATGGGGTTGGTGCCGCCGAGGCTGCTTCCCCTTATAATTATCAAATGAAGCATTTCAAGAGAGGGAAAAAAAGGTTTAGTGCAGTAACAGTAGATGTTTTGGCGGATAAAAACTACTTTTCTACACATCACTTTTCTATAAAATAAAATAAAAACCTTAAATTCTCTCAAATGATCCTCTCTTTTTTTAGAAATTGACTCTAATTGATTGACTTAAGGATCTTCCCATAACTTACAAAAAAATTAATGTTATGAGGCTCTCTTTCAATTCCTTGTCTATTATTGATGTGCTGATTTTGTAAGATTAATCCTAGACAACTAGAAATTTATTTATGATGAACTATCAGGGTCCTACCTACCCTGAACAAATATATATTGAGAAAAAAAAATGGCCGGGTAGGGACAGCAACCTTCATGATGTATAGGTTTAGGACAGGGCTGGCAGAGCCTGTCAGAAAGCAATCTTGTGTTTATGTTCAGCCAAGAAACTTCATTTGTGAAAGCAAGACATTCATTCAGATGTGCTATGCTCAGCTCGACTTTACTGAACTTTCCTTTAAAACATCGACAGATACCTGAGATATGGATGAAACCAGACATTGAGGGTTACAGCCAGTGCATTGAACGCCCAAGGAATCATCTCAGTAATTTTCATCTCTATCTTTCACTTCATTTTCTTCCAGCTCCAACTCCAGCTAACCTTCTCATGTTTCATATGCTCGTTGCAGGGACTAACAATGCAACTGTTGGTTATCTAATTGTTGATGCAAACGGTGGGCTAAACCAGATGAGAATGGGAGTATGTATATACCTATGTTAACCCTCCAGCATGGCAATGCCGTTAAGCTAACTCATATTCCTCCGAAATTATTCTTACAGATAAGTGATATGGTTGCAGTGGCAAAGATTATGAACGCATCACTAGTAATCCCCACTCTGGATCATCAGTCATTCTGGACTGATCCCAGGTTTGTATCTTTGCTGCTTATGTTCATCCTGTAGAAAACACCAAGTAAACTGACAGACAGTCCTTGAATATAGTGATTTCAAAGATATATTCGATGTTGGCCACTTCAAGGAGACATTAAAGGAGGACATTGTCATTGTGGATTCCCTCCCACCAGCTTATAAAAGGGTGAAACCCTATGTGAGAGCACCCACCTCCTGGTCCAGGGTACGAATCGACGACGTTGTTGATTGTAGATTACAGAAGCTTAGAAATTCAGGTTTGTGATTAGGCTGATGGATTGTTAGCTCCATTTTGCAGGCTTCCTATTACAGAGATTTTGCAAGAATACTGAAGAAGTTCAAAGTAGTGAGATTTACCCATACTGATTCACGAATTGTTAACAACGGTCTTGCTCCTTCTCTCCAACGGCTTCGCTGCCGTGCGAATTACAAAGCACTTCAATACAGGAGAGAGATAGAAGAGCTCGGCAGCACCCTAGTTGATAGGCTGAGAAATGGATCTGACCATTATATCGCACTTCACTTAAGGTGATTAAAACCACAAAACGTTCATTTCCTGCAGAGAAATTATTTGCAGATCAGTAATCTTCCATTTGATTTATGAATTGGACAGATATGAGAAGGACATGCTCTCCTTCACCGGCTGCAACCACAACCTGACACTTCATGAGGCAAAGGAGCTGACAGATATGCGGCTCAAAGTGAGGCACTGGAAAGAGAAGGAAATCAACAGCGAGGAGAAGCGACTCCAAGGCGGCTGTCCCATGACTCCTCGTGAAGCTGCTGTATTCCTCAAAGCAATGGGCTACCCTTCCTCTACAAAGATATACATCGTCGCAGGTGAAATATACGGTGCGCATAGCATGGATGCGCTGAAAGTTGAATATCCAAACATCTATACACACTACAGTCTAGCCACAGTAGATGAATTAGAGCCGCTCGAGTTGTTCCAAAACAGACTAGCTGCTGTGGATTACATCGTGGCCCTGCAGAGTGATGTCTTTGTGTATACATATGATGGAAATATGGCCAGAGCAGTGCAGGGTCACCGAAGATTTGAAGGATTCCGAAAAACTATAAACCCTGACAGGTACGTATTTTGAAATAGTAGTTCAAGTTTTTCGATCTTGATTCTAGGTCCTAAATCTTTGTTCTGTCTGTAGGGTGAAGTTTGTGGAGCTCATTGACAAGCTCGACGACGGTTCCATAAGCTGGGGTGAATTTCAAAGTGAAGTGAAGAAGCATCATGAAAATAGACTCGGAGGTCCATATGATAGATTACCTGGTGAAAGTCCAAGGCAAGAGGAATACTTCTATTCAAATACTATCCCTGGATGCCTATGCAAAAAGGTACAGAGGATTAAGTAGTGAAACAGATTTATCTCAAAGGGAAATGATTCAGTCTTCAAATATACTGCCAGCTTCAGCAGCTGCAACATGGATGGAGATGAAACTTCCTCCACAAGACAGATTGCTAGATAGAGGGAATCCTAGTAAACTGAGAGACCAGCCATTTTGATTGTTTTCATAGGCTGACAAGACATCTAGTTGAGGGCATGGGGCCAAGAAGTGCGTGCATTCTCAAAGAAATGTTCATCCAAGGAAAGATGGGATGAGCAAAGATATTATGAATTACTTGAAGGGTTAATGTATCAATTATAGGAACAGCCAGAAGGAAAACGCTTCATGGGTGCTGCTTGTAGCTAGTCCATACACTCTCATGTTCTTGATGTTTCTGATTCGTTGTAGTAGGCGCCTTACCTCTGGATGGATTCATAACAATAATGTTTTGTGCTCTATTTGCCGGCTGTAGAACAAGCTCCTACAGTATAGAATGACAAATACTTCTGTAGTTTAGTTCAGGTCAATAAATCTTTGTAACCCAGTAATGTCAAATAGATCAATTTTAGCTGCTAGTAATTCCTTTTTTAAAAAGCTGCTAGTAAATCTTTATTTTCTGTTATTAATGATGTGTGCAACTGCACTCTCTTTCAGGTAAAATTAAATTAAAGTTTCAGAAAACTAAAGAAAAGTATAAAAAATGTAGGAAAACAAACAAGTTCAACCTTATGCTTTTTGAGATGATCACGCCCACCGGCCGATACAAACCTCCAATCCGATCCGACTCTATCTCCAAGAATCAACAGCCCCGTCCGCCTCCGATTCGATATAATAAACTCGGACGGGATTGCTTCCCTTGTTTCGCTGCGCAGATAAGAGCAGAGCGTTGCGTTGCCTTGCGCCTCGATCGATCGATATATCGATCCATCTGTGGCCAGGTTGCGAGCGATCGCCAAGGAAGCGAACAGCAAGCAAGGAAGGAATTTACAAGGAGATGGTCCTGGCGCAGCTGCTGTCTGACGATGTGCTCGCGGACATCCTCCGCCGCCTTGTGCAACGCGGCCTCGCCGCGTCCCGGTGCGTCTGCAAGGCGTGGCGCGCCGTCATCGACGCCCGCCGCCTGATGCGCACAGACCCTGCTTCCGCACTCGGTGGGCGGCATCTTCATCGAACTCAATTTCCTCATCTTCACGGAATTCTTCCCCCGCCCCTCGACGGGCGCCAAGCCCGACTACTGGTCCTTTGTAATCCCCCGCCACACTACGAGGTGTTTGTAATCCCCCGCGCGCTTCGCTTACGTGCACTACGACGTTAAATTGGAAACCACGATAGAGGGATCGGAATGGCCCTGTCACCGTGCATCCTGTACGTCTTCTCGTCATCGATAGGACTATGGGAGGAGAGGTCTATGTAACATTCATTTTCTGAAATTCAAGAAAGATGATTTCAATTTTAAAAACTTTCTAAAAATTTAAACTTCAATTTCAAAAAAATTTTAAAAAATAGATTCATAAATCAAACCTGGCCCGGTCTTCCCCGGCCCAACCCGCGCTCCACCTCGGTATCTCCGCCGCCTGCTTCCCCTCCTCGATCCGTGTGCCGCCATGCCGCCGCTCGGGTCCTTGCCCTCGGACCCAGTGCCACCCGTCGGCGCCGCCGCGCTTAGGTAACACTGGGCCAGCGCCAGATCCTCGCGATGCGCTCGCCTGATTCTCCGCCTCATTGTTAGCGCCGCGCCTCGCCGATTCTCCGCTTCATTGCTGGCCGTCGCCGTGCCTCACCCGATTCTCCACGCCCCATTGGGCTGTCCCAACGCCCGCGCCTCGCAAAATTCTCCGCTGCCCCGCTGCCAGTGCCGTCCCAAAGCCCACGCCGCCCGGCTCCTTCCCTTCTTCCCGAGGCCTCCGCCCCTCCTCTCCTTTCCCTCGGCTATTTAAGCCCGTGTGCCCCTTCGCCTTCTTCTCCCTCCACATTAGCCTCTTCCCGCACCTCCGGGTCGCCGCTTCGCTCACCGCCGTCGCCTTCGTCTCCACCTCCGGCTCCTCCCTTGCCCCGGTGCCACCTGAGCCACCCGCTCCCTCCCCTCCCCCTCTCTCTCGCACCGCCGCCGCCGTGCGCTCCCCCTCCCCTCTCTCCCTCCCCCCTCACCCCCGCTTTGCCCCCCCCTCGTCTCCTCCACACGGCGGAGAAGACGAGGCGACACGTTCGGCCGAACACGTCGCCGTCTTAACTCACGCTCGCGCGGACACTGACGGGTGGGACCCACCCATAGTGTCGCCCGTGCGGTTGACCGGTGGGGCCCACTTGTCACTGTGCGGTGGACTCGCGGCGCCCATGCGTGGACTCAGTCCACGCACTGTTCCGTGCACCGGGGCCACGTGTGAGCGCATGGATTTTCTGGATTTTCTGATTTTATGTTTAATTGAAATTTTTTTATAAAGTTTCAAAAATCCATATCTTTTTCATTACAACTCCAAAAATTATGAAACTTGTGCCCAAAAATTTGTAATTTTAAAACCTATATTTTGGTACTGGTTTGATTAATTTTTGAGTTCATTTATTGTGGATTTTGTATTTATTTATCTTGTTTGCTTGTCTTTTTATTTCCGGTGTGATCGTTCGAGTAGAGTTTGAAGAAGCCGGAGGTTCCCACTTCGACCAAGCTCAAGACTTCCAAGACCCCCTAGCCTTTGACTCAGGCGAGTCAACACTTTGATCATGTTGAACCTACATGCTTTAATTTTTTTAATGTATGTTAAATGGCACTAAGGTAGCTAAATGCCAACTTGATTATCAAGTAATTATTATACCATGTCCTTGATAATTGGATTCCCTGATCCTTGTTACCCTAGTAACTATATGGTAACCTATTAGTTATAGTCTATACTCAAGTGCTACTCAAGTGTTATGCTAGTCTTGCTTGAGTACCGGGGTGTCAACCACCCCAATCATCATCATTTAAACTTAAAGATTGTTTTGGACAGTCATTAAGGGGTAAATGATTGAAATAATTGAGTTAATTTATTTTACTATTCTCAAAACCCTAAAAACTTGCTAATACCCCATCTGGGCGGATGGTATGTTGGAGGGTATGTGGTTGGGTACTAATGTAGCCCAGGATATGTTGGAATGTGTTTGGTATGTGGTATGAATCACCCAGATAACTTTAAGGACTTAATCATGTGATGACCTCCTATTGTAAAACAGTACAACCACAAGTCTATAATGGTATCGACCTGGCCAAATAATTTGTATTCGTCAATACGAGTTGCACCAGGTAGATGACTCGTGATGCCGAAAGTCTTCGTGGCGAAGGGTCAGAGTGCACGGCGAAGGCCGTTTGATGGCACAAGGGGGGTCTAGGGCAAGGGTTGACGCGGGTGTGAGAGCGTAAACCACCTTAGGTGAAACCTCACCGGGTGTAACCAGTACTGAGGGATGCATTGTAAAAGGTCTTGTGGTAATCTCCCCTTGATTCACATGTCTGAGGAAACATGTGATTATATCAAGCCGATTATCCCTTGTGGGTAAAGTGTACAATCTTTGTAGAGAAATAAACTATTTGAACAGTCGTGCTCACGGTCATGGGCAGACATGAGAACTTGCAAGAGTTAGTTCTATTTATAAAAAAATTTATGGGTAGGTTGAAAGTTGTGATGGGCTCATCTAGCCCGTGTGTTGGATTTTTCCTGGGTAGTCTTACCGAGTGCTGATAATAGGTGGGTGTGACCATCAATAAAAATAAGCATGAGATGGAGGTAACCTCCCCTGATATTAATAATGCACAATTATTTCTCTTTGAAGAAATCATGATTTAGTCAAAATGCTAAGTGATAGGACTTTCTATTATGTGTATTTACAAACGTTGCTTTGCGCAAATAAAATAACCCGAGCCATCCTTGTTTAGCCTTGCATGTATATTATTACATCTGTTGTGTTGGCTCGCGAGCACGGTAGTGGTGATCACCCTCGCTCTTTCCCCAAACCCCCAGATTCCGCTGGTCTGGACGACTACGCCTACTACGAGGACCAAGGATTCGACGGTCAAGACCAAGGCGAGAAGTAGTTAGTTCTGAAGGCTAGGGTTTGCCACAGTTTAGCTGGCTTCGCCGGTACTTGCGTGCGACCAATATTATCTAAGTTCTTAGCTAATATCGGTTGTACCCAAAATACCATAGTCACTTGCCTGTGGGAGTCGTGTTGCCAATTTTGCTTCCGCGCTTATCTCTGAATTTTATGTAATGAACTTATTTGGCATGTTCGGCTCCTGTTGTAAACTCAACCCGACGTGATCTATTTAAACTCTTATGAATGTAATATATTGTTGAGTCAGTCAACGTTGTGTATGAAATGATTCAGCGATGTATACTGTGAGCGCTGCCTACTGATCTAGGGAGTAGCGCAGGATAATCACAGAGGATTCTGGGTTAAGAAATCCGGGTCCGACACATTTGTTCGGGAAGGGAAGGTTGCCGAGACTGTCACTGACATCAACATGCGGTTGGCTGAACGAGGCCAGAAGCGCTATTCCGTCTACTGGCGAGGAGCACTTTATGTGCTTTGCCCAAATAATTTTGTTTCGAGGGGGCTACTCACACTTAAGCATCGTTATTTGATTTTTATTATTTTTTTACAAAAATATTATTCAATTATACTATTCATTAACATGTGTTTCAATTATTTGATTTTTGCAGAATATCATTGTCAAATGACAGGTACCGAGTAATTAAACCACCGATAGGTATTGGAGCGTTCAAATTAATATCCAAAATTTTATCTGGGAAAATCGGAGAAGGGAGTTTATTCTACATTAGTTCATGATCGGTGCCAACTTCAGGTTTGGATCCTTAACCAATCGTGTGGCCATATGGAGTGGATGTTGAAGCATTGTAGAAACCTCGAGCTGACACGCTGGAACTATGATAAATACAGTAATGGACCCTGGACTTCTTCCCACAATATGATATGATCCAATACGTGAGAGTTTCATGGTAACAATTAATTTAGAAGCTAATACTGAAGATTGGGCTCTTGCACGGTACACTCGATTCAATACAGATTATTTATTCTTTCTTATCCAATGATTTAGATTAGAGAATTTTTATGGTGCATTATACTATCTTAGGTACTAGAAGTATATATTAGATTTAATCAATGCCTTTCAAGGGGTAATATAGATTTTTTTTTTCTAATTCTAAATTATTTTCTCAAGAGTATTATGGATACGAATGAGTTAACCTAAACTAATAAGTTCCCAGTATCATTCGCCAATTAAAGCTTCCACCGAATGAACTTTCCGGCGTCGGCCGATCTCGGCGCCATTGGAACCTCATCGCGATATCGATCGGCCGCCCTCCATCACTTAATTTGTTCATGTCGATCTCAAGTTTTTGAATGAAACAAGCCGCATCCTCACCCAATTCATCACGTCGAACTAAATCTTTATTATGCGGCTGATTTGATTCAAAGTTTGTGCGATTATTTTACCAGCCAATGGAATATTGCGCAGCCCAACATGTTTGCGATGGGGTTAGGGTTGCTGGTTGCAACTCAGTGGCTGTGAGAGGAGAGAATATTGCTCATTAGAGTTTGCTCTTAACTACCCTTCGGAGAATCATGCAAAAATACAATTTTACCCACAAGAGAACTATACTGCCTCATACTTGGTAGGGAAGTATAACCAAATCTCACCTAACTTGACCCACTAGATTGGATGGAATGGAAGGTTCACAACAATTGGTGTGCACCGTAAAAGAGTTCTCAGATTAGTTAGAATTTAATTATACTACATCAGGCAGTCATTGCTATAAAAAGGTTAATACTGCACACCTCATCACAGATGATTTACCAAAACCGTCTGTATTAAATATAATCACAGACGGTTTTAGTTTAGCGACCGTCTGTGTTACTTTCTGCGGTAAAAGCCGTATGTGAAGAGGTAATATCACAGACAGTTCTTGTTGAAAACTGTCTGTGATTCACAGACGGTTCTGAACAAGAACCGTCTGTGATATTACTGTTCAGAACCGTCTGTGATACTTCACAGATGGTTTTCAATATGAACCGTCTGTGACTTCCCGTCCTCATCACAGATGGTTTGTATACAAACTGTCTGTGATAATCTCATTTATTGCAGAACCAACCCTCACAGATCGATTTGTCTTAAATTCTAGCTCTATTCTCACTGCTACTGTTGTTGGAGGTGTAGCTTTGAGGTGATTTGGTGAAAGGAGACCGCGGATTTGGTCATTTGTTCTTGACTATCGATGGTTAGTACGTAATTTGTTCCTTGCATTGTATTCTATATCTAGCTTGGTAAAGAGAGAGAATTGAAGATGGTTTATATCGGTAGAGATAGAATTGAAGATGTTTTAGATCTATTTTTTTGTGTTATTTTGCAAGTGTTGGCTTCTTGCCATCTGAAGTTAGGCATGGGCTATCTATAATGTGTTTGTGATAAACAGCCTAACCCTAGGGTACATTGCTGTTTTTTCATTTCATTAGAAATACATATTTCAAAAGATATATCAAAAGTTGCATCTATAGTATACTAATTAATTAATTCAATATTTAACATCAAATTGTTATATGTGTCGCGTAGATGGACAGAAGCTGGATGTACGCTGGCTACCGTGTGAGTGAAGAGTACATTAATCGCCTGTCTGCTTTTACAAGAGTTGTCGATGAGGATATGTTGAGTAAGGAGGTGGAATATATGTACTGTCCATGCATTGATTGCGAGAATCTGAAGATGTTCAAGAACCGAGTGCAGATCGAAGCACACTTGATTCGAAGGGGTTTCAAAAAGGGTTATACACGTTAGACCAGTCACGGTGAAGAGCAGATTATACAGGAAGGTAGTTGTCGGTGTATTAGAACCGATCTTACGTAAAGATTATTTGATTCGGGGGGTCTCCTAAGGATGAGATGACGCAGAGTGGATTGACACGGGATGTTTAGACAGGTTCAGGCCTTCTCCGGAGAGAATAATAACCCTAATCCTGTGTGTTTGGTATTCTTGATGATCCAGTAAAGGACTAAGACTATTACAGAGAATAGTGCTTGTGTTTCTACTTGATCAGCTCTTATTTTCTGTCGTTCTTGTCCGCCTCTCCCTATCTCTCTGATTGATGCCCTTATATAGTCGTGAAGAAGTAGCCGTTTCGTCCTACGGAAGATGCGCCTAATTAATGTAGTAACGGGCGCATGATGGTAGTAATTACCGGCGCCTTGACTTCTTCACGCCGTCCGCAATTATCTTCCGAGATAATGGGGTATTTACACACTATTAATACGCGGAATAATAGTGCGTGTAGACCGCTCGATTCCTTAATCAATTGGACCTACCCGTGCGTAGGTTTGATTATAAGGTGGTCGTAGTTTTCCGGTCGTAGAAGGACTTACGATCGTAGCGATCGTGAGAAGAACTTACGACTATGTAGTGGTCGAGAAGGACTTACGATCGTGTAGCAATCGAGAATAACTTACGACTATGTAATGGTCGAGAAGGACTTACGACCATGATGTAGTCGTAGAAGAACTTACGACTATGGGGGTGATTGTAGAAGAACTTACAATCAAAGGTTAGGCCTCTCCTTATAGAAATAAGGGTACTTGGGACTATGTGACATCATATTTACCCATAATAAGAATTACAGATAAAAGATAAAATGAGGATTATTAGATCCTCGCCATCTAGCCCCCACTTCAAGTGAAAGTAACTTACTTGGTGAAGGTTTCAGTAAATGGTCTTACGACCATGAAAATGTCGAGAACAATAGTCGAAGGAAGAACTCTTCGATATTTGAATGCTACTTTGACCAGAATTTGTTTGGTCAAGAAGGTTGCTTACAACTATCAAAAGTCATAAGAACCCCTACAACTGTGTAGTAGTCGTAGTAGGCGATTGGAGAAAAACCCTTCCGATTGATACTTCCTTTGACCGTAAAGACTTGGCCAGAAAGTAATTTTACTTGGAGATGATAAAACAAACATAACTTTCTCGAATGCACCGTCTGGGAATTGCAAACGATCTCTACAGATCTGTTGATGAGACGGTTCAAGTGATCGCGAATCGTGAAGATTGTTTACAACTTAAAAGTCGTAAAAACCCCTACGACCGCCGGTGGTCGTAGTGGGAATCGGAGAAAAGCCTTCCGATTGATACTTCCTTCACCGTAAATACTTGGTCAAGAATGTAATTTTGCTTGGGGTGACGATACGCACCTAATTTTTCTCGAACGGACCATCGGGAATTGCAACCGCTCTCTCGCACTTGTCCGATGAAGCGGTTCCGGCGGTACAACCAACTCCTCTGCACCTATAGACGAGACGGTTTCCGGCTACGAGATCGCGTGTTATAAAAACTTACCGTAAGGTAGACTTGGGTTTTACTTTTCCCGATCGCTCGCCGCTCTTCGAACTCTTGCTTTCTCCATCCTCGACTAGGTTTCATCTTTTCACGCTAACCCAATCAAAAACTTCTTGCTTCGAGCGAAATGGCCAAGAGAGTTTCGAATGGGAGGAATCGGAGATGGATGCGCTAAGATCAAGATCTTGGTTGATGCCGGAAGATCCGCAGAAGGCTCGTGAAGTGGATTCCGCCATCGGCAAAGATCGCCATCGGGGAAAATGGGCAAATCCCGCCTTCCAAGCGTACAGAGTGCGCCTTCGATTACCGCCCACCCCTTTCTTACGAAGAGTACTCGAACACTTTGGGGTGGAACTGTAAACTTAGGTCCCAATTCCATTACCATGTTGAGTGTGTTCGTATCTATGCGAAGCATACCGGGATTCCATGATCTCGAGTGTTCCAATATTATTATGGGATGGCTCGACAAACCGAATCGCTAAGTCGCGGTTTGAAGCTCCACGACTCAAGTCGAAGGAGTACATTCAGAGCTTTACCCGGTCTTCGTGGCCGGGCTGGAGGAAGAGGTGGTTCTACTGGAAGGTCACCTCTGAAGACAGCCTTTCTTTTGAGGGGAAGGCTGCCGAAAAGAAATCTTCATGGGACTCAACCCCTGAAGATATCAGCCGGATTAGCCCTTATATTCAAGCTATTAAGGACTTGAAGGAAGAAGGGCTGACCGGATGGCATGTGGTGAAGGATTTCATCACACGCCGAATTAGTCCTCTGAAGAAACGAGCATCTCCTATGTGGAGGTACTCGGGGAGAGGAGACCCCACCAGAGACTATGAGGAGGGTAAGCAATTGTCGACTTAGCTCTCCGTTTGGTCTTTCTCAACCTTGTCTAATATTTTTATCTGCTTTTACGATCTTTCACAGGCTGAGGTTGACTCCAGAGTCAGACTCATTTGTGAGAAGTCTCCGTCACTCCGAGGGGCGGTTCCTCAAGTCATTGCGGTTTTGTCCGCAGATGAAAAGATGGAGCGCCTAAAGGTAATCAAAAATCTGATTCTTTCTTTAGGACTTTATAGTCGTAGGAGATACTTACGACTAATGGTGATCGTAGAATATCTTACGATCAATAAAAAGTCGAGAAGAACTTACGACTTAGTACTAGTCGAGAAAAACTTACGACTAATTAGTGATTCTTCTTTTTCTGCTTTGCTTTACGTAAAGTAGGCATGGAAAATCGCCAGACGACGAAGAAGTCGCTCGATGACTATTGGCGCCGGGTTGTCGAAGACAAAGGCTCGCTCCTCCTCAAGAGACGCCGACTTGTAAAATTTGCCGACAAGGGGGAGCAAGCTCGAGCTCGGTCTTTCGACCGCACCTCTACAAGGCCTCGCAGCATTGTAATGGTATCTCGGCCGAGGTCGCACTCGTCGGCCGAGGAGGTTGAAGCAACCAACCTCTTAAGCGCAAACCTCGCAAGGCTAAGGTACCTTCTATTATGACACGGAATCTTTCGCAGTCGGTGCCACTCCTAGTTTTATTAAGCAACTGGAAAGGGAGAACTGGAAAGATTTTATGTCTTTTATGAAGGAGGATGCGGCATCGCGACAACTCGCAATGAGGGCAAGTCGCTCGAATGGTCGAGACCGATCTCGCCCATCCAGAGGATCGTGAAAAAGAGCCCGGTCCTCGTTTCAACTCTACGACTGCACGTGGTCGAATCGAGCTAATTGTTGAACCTCGACCGACGTGGTCGTGGAGAAGAAGAGGTCCTCCGCTGGGAGGATTGCTCCAAAATTCTGGTTAAGACCGGGTGCAGAGGTGTGTGAAATGTACTAAAGTGTAAGAACGACATTTACCTTTTTCTTTTTCACAACCTGATTTGCTTTTCTTTATTTCAGTCCGACTCCTTCAGCCCCCGTGAATGCTTCCGCTGAGAAGTCCATTGCCATCCCTTCACCATCGGGAGGTAGCAATGGAGGTGGTCAAGCATCACCTTTGGCCCAGTGGCCGATGAAGTCGAGACTCCCTGAGTGACTCCCATATCTGCCAAGTCGTAATTCACGACCCTTGAAGTAGCGGTACATTCATCGTTGAGGTGGCCGCCACGATCACGAGGTCGAGAAACAACAGAGGCGGTGTGGAAGCCTCCGTCAAGGTGGTGACCACTGCAGACCGCCTGGGAAGGAAATCGAGGAGGCGTTCCTTCCCTACCCCAAGAGAAATCACAGAACCGTAAGGAGAAAATTTCAACTTCGTGGTGACTTCTTTGGGATCGCCTCCGTCGCAGGTCTTACACACAGATCTCGTGACTAAGTCCTCATCCCAAAGATATTCCCAATACGGAGAATACCTTTGATAACGAGCGCCTCGAGAAGGTGTGGTGGGACAAGGTCGCGAGGATAGATAAGTGCAGTAACCCTGACCTTGTATATTCAATGTTTGCTAGGACGACTATGAATGTAAGTATCTTCAAAATACTTATACATGTGGCTTTCCTTCACTTCTCTTTGTTCTCTTTTGCGTAAAGCTCGAGCAAATTGTCGTTGTCGGTGAGTATCATCGACAACTTTTAGAGCTAAGACAGAGAAAGAGCTACTCGCATGAGGCGAGAGGTGGTAAGTCACTTATCATCCATAGTTGTTTTCAACTTAAATACTGTATAATGTCTTACGAGAATAGTCATGGAAGAAACTCATGACAAAGGATTAGTCGTAAGAAAAAACTTACGACTACTTACGACCAGATAGTGGTCATAGAAAGACTTACAACCATTCGTAGTCGCAGAAAAACTTACGACTAGGTCAGTGGTTGTAGAAGTACTCACAACCATTCTACTGATTTTTATCTCCGTCTCGCCCTTTGTAGGTTAAGCAGTTGATTCAAAGACCTTAGCCGATTCGCTCGACTATGAAAAAGAGGAGTCGAGGAGGCTAAGGAATGAAGTATTAACCCTCTCGGATAGACTTCGAGAGGTTGTCTCTGCATCTAAGAAATTGCAGGAAAAAATAAACGAAGAAGTCTTGAACTTAAGACTGCTTTTGAGTTTTAACTTTACCTAACTCTCATTTCTTCTTCAGATAAAGAAAATGAGATGAGGAAACTCCGATCAAGTTGGAGACAAATCTTTGGTCATTCAGAGTTTTCCGCATTAGCAAGAATAAGGATCAAGAACTTGAGGTTACGAGAACTCAAGCAATGTAAGTAACTTTTACCGTTGTCCTTTTTGAGTGTTTTCCTTTTTAATGTCAATTCCTTGTTCGTAAATTGCCGCCCAATTGAGAATCCTTGAGGTCAAATCCAATCAAAGACCTTGATCTGCAATGAGTCCGTCCGCATTGCTAGGATGAATGCAGAGGACATCGAGCATGGGAGCAAAAGCATGTCAAACCGCTGCTTTCCATCGCGAAGAGGTCAAGAAATTGATTCTCAATTAGTAGGTAAGAAATGCTTTACCTACAAATATCTTTGTGTTATGTTCCTCTAGAAGTATTTTTGTTTGACCGGTATTATTCTTTTCGTAACAAGTGGTCGAGAACAAAAGCTTGCGAGGCTTCGACTTGTACCCAACAGAGATGGAGTCGATGAAGACTAGTCTTCAAGGCAACATCACTCTCTGAACAATGTGCTTAGTGAGCTACATTCGAGGGAAAACTCCTCGAGAAGATACTATTGCCGCCACACAAGTACTATTGGAGAACAAGTCGGAAGATTGCAAGAAATGGTGACCACTCAAGGCTAATCAAGTTGAATCAATAAGGAGGCGATCGAGGGCCATGTAAGTTACGCTTTGGCGAAACTTAAAGCTCAAGATCCCCGCCTTAATGTTACACCAATCGAAGCCGACTTCGACTGTCCTGAATCAGAGGCAAGTCGTCTGATTGTGGAAATGCAGTCAGTTGGCAAAAAGGTGGCGGAGGAAATGCAGCTAGGCTCTCCCTTGAGTAATCTTGTAACTACTTTGTAAGGCAGACAATTTTTGTTGATGAGTAATATATGATCCGCCTTATTTCCTGAAAATCATCTTGTCGAGTAGTTAGTAACTCAAAAGATAATAAACGAATGAAAGACGAATGAAGGACTAAGAATTGAAGTCAAATTAATAACTTTATCCTAGCCCCCGACTATTTGTTTAGATTGTTTAGACAATCTAAATAAATAGTGTTTGAAACGGGGTTTCTGAAAACAAAGAGAGGTTTATTTAACTTATAGCTTTTGTTACGGTTGTCAAGTACTGGTCGAAAGAGTAGAAACGACTCGACACTAGGAAGTTCCTTCTAGTGGGCAGGACCACGTGCAGAGAGGAAAGGCTTCGACTAGGTGATGTTTTCATCTCCGACTAGTTTAATCGAACCAAGAACAGCAACTTGAGTTAAACAAACGTCTTAGAGGACTTTAGTGATTCGTTCGTCCTGTTTTGGTGGACTTCGATAAGTCTTTTCCAGTAGCAAAAGTAGGAGACTGAGCGATACTAGGAAGTTTCCTTCTAGTGGGCAGGACCACATGCAGAGAGGAAAGACTTCGACTAGGTGTGTCTCTTCCTTCGACCAGTTAAAACAAATCGAGTACACCAAAGGTGGTCGAACAAATGTAAGAAAGTGCACTCTACTTAGAATATTTTTTGAATTGACTGAAAAAATAAACTAAGATTTGAAAGAGTTGGCTTTGAGAACATTTCGACTGGATAGAACCTGAGCTCTTTGTATTGGCAGCAAAAAATGAGTAACGAGTCGATGCTAGGAAATTCCTTCTAGTGGGCAGAACCACATGCAGAGAGGAGAAGTTTCAACTAGATGATGTTACTCGCTTTTCGACCAGTGTAAAGAAAAACTGAGTTTTATTTTTGTATCATAGTCGAAATATTAAAAAAGCTTTACTCAAAAAATAAGGCAAGAGAGGTAGAAGGAACCTGGACTTTTATTGCCTGAGAAATCAGTCACACATAGAATTTGCGTAACTGGTCGATGTTCCAAGAGTTTGAGAGAACTCGCCCATCTTCCATTGCTAGTCGTCGACTCGGACGAAGTTACTTTGACCATTGTGTAAGGACCTTCCCATTTGGGGAAAGTTTATTCGATTAGACTTGGATTGGCGAGCCTCAATACTAAGTCACCTACAAGAAGGTCGCGAGGTTGGACCTTACGATCATAGTATCTGCGCAGGGCTTGTTGGTAGACTGCCGAACGAATTAAGGCTAGGTTTCTCCTCTCTTCAAGTAGGTTAATGTCATCTGCTCGAAGTTGTTCCTGGTCTGAGTTGTTGAAGGTTTCAACTCGTGTCGACCGCAATTTTAGCTCCGGAGGAAGCATGGCTTCGCCCAACACTAGAAAAATGGTGTTTCTCCTGTTGCTCGATGGTGGTTGTACGAATCGCCCATAATATGGAAGATAATTCTTGTACCCAAGCCCCGAGCGCTTAACAAGTCGATCAAGACTCGAGTTTTAATTCCTCGCATTATTTGGCCGCTTGCACGCTCGACCGCCCCATTACTTTGGGGATGTGCAATGAAGCATAGCATAACTTGGTACCCAACTCGTCGCAAAATTCCTGAAATTTTGCACTTGCGAATTGTTTACCATTGTCTGAAATTTTGTACAAGAGTAGATCGACTCGAGTGGTTGGTTTAATAACCATGATCGAGCGGATCCTTCGAGCACAGTTGGAAGGTAATTCGCCATTACGTGCTCTCCTCCTCCCGCCTTTCGGACGGTGTTGTATAGATCTCAAGAAACTCGATGGGATTTTGAGATCCATCAAATTTCTCCATATTCACTTTGGTCGAAAATGAGGTGGCGTAACCGCTCAAGGTCGCGAAAATGCCCGAGATCCGTAATTACTTCTTGACGCCTTCTTTGTAGGAAAGAAGGGTTAATGTCGCCAGGTGATCGTATACGACGATACCCGGCAACAGGCTGACCTGTTCTGTTGTAGGTCTCAGTTCTTCGAGGGGAATACTCCTCGTAATCCACCCGTTGTGAATTTCTTTGCCGGAGTAGTGATTGATCACCTCCTCGGAGGGCTACTTGATCATCAGCCGATCGAAAAGTATTTCTCCGAATAGGAGATCGATGTGACTTATGACCGTGTCGATTCCTACGCAGAGAAATATTCGATTGACTGGTAGCTGAAGAAGTCGCATTGCTACGACTACCTGAATGTTGTTGACGAGGTACTTCCAGTCTTGTCATCACATTCAAGCCTTTGCGCAATCTCCTCAAAGAAAGAGATCGTATCTGGCGCTCGAGCAAGCTCTTGATTGGGATTCTCAAGCAAGTCGTTGATGTCCGGAGTTCTTGTACCTCCTGTGGATCGATATTGAATGCGCCCAGCGAGTTCTTCCGGCTGCAATTTTCTTTCTTGGATGGCCTCAAAATCCTCCCGCCGATCTTTGAGGCCTTCTCGGTGGAGCGAGAATGTCGAGGATTTTCTCGCGCTCATCGAGTGTTGGTTCTCTCTGTCGCCGGTGGTTCCCTTGCCATTACTACGAGGAGGCGCGGGCGTGATCTTCGGGAGGGTTCTCATTTCGACCTCCATGAGGTTGACTCGATTTGAGGAAGGACGAAGACCTCCGCTGATGATTCTCACTTGCGCTGAGGCCTCCCGCTTGAGGAGTGCTCGAGAGACACCATCTGGCGACTTGGAGTAATCCTCTCGTAGGGGAACTCGGGTTATAATCGTCTCCGTCCGCAAATGAGATCTGCGGAGAGGCGGTTGTATTTGTAGGAAAAGCATGCTTGATCCCACTATCTCCGGAGTTACCCCGAGAGATAGGATCACAAGATCTTTGGTGGAGTCTGGAATGGTGGCTTCGAGGACTTGTCTCACTGTCGGACCGCCTTAAGGGAACTTGGACACTTAGAGGAAAAACTCTCATTGTGTCGTGAGTCCTCCCAGGTGCGGTTCGTCGGATTGACCCTTGTCCTTGGAGGGAATTGGCTCCTCGTTGGGACGATCGTTGTGGGGATAAGGATCCTCCTCAACTCCATTGATGGGATGGTTTCTGGAGAATAATCTCCGAGGAACATCACCATCGCGGATGCATCACTCGGCTCGTAGTCGAAACCGCATCCATGTCGACGTCACAGACCGCCAAGTCGAACCAGTTCTCCTCGTTCCATCCTCCTGCCATGCTTGCATGAGATTGGAAAAAAAAGAGTATGTTGACAAGAGATTACCGGAAGATCCCCACGGACGGCGCCAACTGTCGGTGTATTAGAACCGATCTTACGTAAAGATTATTTGATTCGGGGGGTCTCCTAAGGATGAGATGACGCAGAGTGGATTGACACGGATGTTTAGACAGGTTCAGGCCTTCTCCGGAGAGAATAATAACCCTAATCCTGTGTGTTTGGTATTCTTGATGATCCAGTAAAGGACTAAGACTATTACAGAGAATAGTGCTTGTGTTTCTACTTGATCAGCTCTTATTTTCTGTCGTTCTTGTCCGCCTCCCTATCTCTCTGATTGATGCCCTTATATAGTCGTGAAGAAGTAGCCGCTTGTCCTACGGAAGATGCGCCTAATTAATGTAGTAACGAGCATGATGGTAGTAATTACTGGCGCCTTGACTTCTTCACGCCGTCGCAATTATCTTCCGAGAGATAATGGGGTATTTACACACTATTAATACGCGGAATAATAGTGCGTGTAGACCGCTCGATTCCTTAATCAATTGGACCTACCCGTCTGTAGGTTTGATTATAAGGTGGTCGTAGTTTTCCTGGTCGTAGAAGGACTTACGATCAGGTAGCAGTCGTAGAAGAACTTACGACTATGTAGTGGTCGTAGAAGGACTTACGATCAGGTAGCAGTCGTAGAATAACTTACGACTATGTAATGGTCGTAGAAGGACTTACGACCATGATGTAGTCGTAGAAGAACTTACGACTATGGGGGTGATTGTAGAAGAACTTACAATCAAAGGTTAGGCCTCTCCCTTATAGAAATAAGGGGTACTTCTGGGGACTATGTGACATCATATTTACCCATAATAAGAATTACAGATAAAAGATAAAATGAGGATTATTAGATCCTCGTCAGTAGTAATAACGACATCGTTGACGAAGTCGACGATATGCCGCCGGATGATGTCGATTGTGATTCTGATTTGGATAGGTTGGACGATGACAATCTGGATCAGATGCTTCGCGATGCAGAAGGGAACTGTGATGAGAGGGAGTATGTTAAATTCCAAGTCTTGATGGAGAACTCGGAGAAACCTTTGTTCCCGGGCTACAAGCTAGAATACACAAGGTTGTCATCTGTGCTTGAACTGCTAAAATTGAAGGTAAGCAACGGTTGGTCCGACAAAAAGTTTCACAGCGTTGTTAGGTCTCTTAGCAGACATGCTTCTGGAGGGAAACGAGTTGCTCAAAACCACCTACAAAGCCAATAAGGTTCTTTGTCCATTTGGAATGGAAATAGAAAGAATACATGCGTGTTCAAACAACTGTATCCTCTACCGTAACGAGTATGCAAATATGCATGTATGCCCGGTGTGCAACGCATCCCGATACAAGCTAGCATAGAATCAATCAGATGATGGCGAGGGAATCTAGGTGAAGAAAGGACCTCATGCTAAGGTGACGTGGTATCTTCCTGTAATTCCCCTGTTTGAAGCGGTTTTTTGCGAACCCGTCGGAGGAGTGTAAGAATGACAGAAAGCTAAGACACTCTGTTGATTCTGCCCAGTGGAGAAATATCAATAGGAGGTTTGCAGACTTCGGTGTGGAACCGAGGAATATAATATTTGGATTGAGTACAGATGGAATGAATCCTTTTGGTAACATGAGCAGCCAACATAGCACTTGGTCAGTGACTCTCTGTATCTATAATCTTCCTCCTTGGTTGCGTATGAAGCGGAAGTATATTTTGTTATCAGTACTTATCCAAAGGCCGAAGTAACCTGGGAATGATATTGATGTATACCTAGCACCATTGATGAAAGGTCTAAAAATATTATGGATTGAAGGGGTACAGGTATGAGATGCATACAAACGAGAGAACTTCACTTTTTACTCCTTGTTGTTCTGCACCATAAATGATTATCATGCATTTGCTAACCTGTCGGGCCAGAGTACAAAAGAGACCAAAGCCTGTACTCACTGCTTAGATGATACCGACAGTGTGTGGCTGAAACACTCACCCAAAACCGTGTACATGCGTCACCGTAGGTTCCTTCGGAGGGCTCACCTCATGCTCAGTCGACTCTCATGAAGTGAGCCTATAAAAAGTGAGGCAGCAGGGGCAAATCCGGTTCTTTGCCTCACACTGTTCCTTCGACCCATGGAGTAAATTTTATAGTAACAAAAAGTAAAGATCGTGTAAATATGAACATAAAACAGAGGGACAAGCACAACCCCAACTCCTCCTACAAGTTGGTAAGGAAGATAAAATCATGTGAATTTGTCATTACTCAAAACTACGACATATCACACTGATATTATATAACAATAAGAAAAACGTCATAACACTTAGTTTTTTACAAATGAAAGTGATATTCCAGAACATTAGCAATCACATATTACAACTGTCCGTGCTTTCCCATGGCGTGGCCTCAACGCCCCCCATGTGGACTACCTCGAGTCGGGCGGCCAGATGAGGTCCCCGCGGTGACGTCTGGAGTGCCGGTGTCTCCTTCATCCTGAGGATTTATCGTCAGGCATTTCTTGAAGGTGTTCCCACACTCCCTGCAAATGGGGCACTTCTTCTTACGACGTCCGGCTTCTGCTTCATCCATGTCATTCCTAATGTGCCGTACCTATCGTCGGCCGACCTTTCCCTCCAGCCTTTCAGTATTTGCGGCCTAAATTAGTTGCTCCTAGGTCAGATGGCCAGTGAAATGGCCAACCACGGCGTAACCATACATCTTTGCATTGCACCACCTCTTCCTTGTTGAAGTAATCAGTGAGGTACTGTCCAGGATGTTGTGTCACTATAGAACATGCGGCCATGACATGGGAGCAGAGCCTATGCAGAAGAAGGGGCTTGTTGCAAGTGCATATGCAACTAGTGTGGTGTAGCGTGCACTTGTGGGTAATCCTCTCGCGGTTCGTCTCGTGGCATCCTTTTTCCCTACACATTACCTCGAAGCGAAGCTCCCTTGTGCCCATTTTGAATGCGCGATGCATCTCACCGTTCTTGCTCTTCTCCTCCATGTACTTGGTGATCATGGCGGAGTAGAGTACTATGTCAATTGCCACAGCGAGCAACGTGTTGTTTCTTCTGTCAACGAAGTAGTTTGTCGTACCGCAGAGAATTGCCTCCACAATACTAACCAAAGGGAGGCACCTTGCGCCGCGCATGACCCAGTTGTAAACCTCGGCTAGATTGGTTGTCATGATACCATATCGAGCACCACCCTTGTCATGTAGTAGCGATCACTTCTCCTTAGGCTCGTGCTCAATCCAGTCCAAGAAGCATTTCACCTGCGCCCCCATCCTCCTCGTCAGACTGGGACCATCTGTGGGTAGACGTGGTAATGCTTCAGGGGCCTGGTCAGCGCTTGGGGTGGCCCTTATTGCTGCATCCCTTCTGTGCGTCTAGTCTAGGTTCGCTCATCCATAATCTTCCAGAGTGCTTCGAACTTCCGCTATTGGTTCTGGTTGCACAGCTACTTGAACAGGTTTATCGGGTCCTTGTTGCGGAACTGCTTGTAGAAGTTTGCCCTCAAGTGCCTCATACACCACCTTCTCTGCAGATCCGCCCATGCAAGTGGTTCGTTATCTCCTTGTTGTAGCTGGATTATTGCACTAAGCAGGCCGGCATGCCGATAATGAATGATACATATGTTTGGACGGCCCTGTACAACAGAAATCCCCACATTCTTAAGGAACCACAACTAGCTGTCCTTGTTCTCGCTTTCAACGAAAACGAATGCCACAGGAAAAACTTGATTGTTGTCGTCCGTCGCTATTGCGGTTAGTATCTGACCCTTGTACTTTTCAGTCAGGAATGTGCCATCTACGCACAAGATTTGACGGTAGTGCCGGAATACATTGATGCATGGACCAAAGCGAAGAATGCTCGCTGTAGTACCCTCTTATTGGGCTACTTCAGATGTGGCGTCTTGAATGTCAACATCATTGTCGGGATTCCTATCTTGTATGACTCGGAGTAGCTAGGGGAGGTTGTGGTAGGAATCCTCGAACGTGTCAAACCTTGATTCTACTGCCATGTTTGGCCCTCCAAGTCTTGGCATAGCTGATTGTGTATTGGAACCATACCTCAATCGCACAAATGATGGATCGCAGCTCAAAATTAAGATTTTCCATGATCTCACTATACATGAGGTTGGCGATCAAGCCGGATGACAGGTTCCCTATGGGACTGCATTGACTCAGCGACTACGCATGCATGCCCCCCTACTCCGTCTTTCTGCGTCCTGTCCTCCCCACGCCACCCCGGGCCGCCCCTACTCCGTCTCCGCCCGGATTCGGCGCCCCGGGCTCCCCTGCTTCGTCCCCGAGCTCGAAATTGGGCGTCCCTGTCGCCTCCATTGTTGTATCCGGCCTCTCCTACTCCAGATCTAGCCTGGACCGAGGCACCGCCGGCCATTGCCCTGTGCTCACCCCGCCTAATCTGCTATTGGCGCCACCCCGGCCGGTGTCCTGCGCGGGCGATGCGGGCCACTAGCAACGGGCTCCTACCAGGCTACCTCGTAGGAGGGAGGTGGAAGCGCAGTCGCAGTGGAGAGGGAGGGGGAAGCAAGGAGGCGGGAGGGAGGGGAGGCCGGGTTGCCGCCGGGAGGGGTTGTGGGGAGGGAGCCCGAGCCAGGAGGGGAAGGTTGGGTCGCCGCCGGGAGGGGGAGGTTGGGTCGCCGCCGGGTGGGAGAGGGGGAGGGGCTGCTCTGCTGCCTTGCTGCATTTATGAACACGATGCAGCGGGCAGGCGGGCTGCGGACAGGCGGGTACGGGCAGGCGAGATCTTCTGCGGCTAGAGAATCAGAGCTGCTGTTGTTGCTGCTGGGATCTTATGCGGCCGCTGCACTATCACCTTAGGATGTGTAAGGCGTCGCCTCGCTTCGCGCCTTAGCGCTTAAAAGGTGTGAGGGGGATGGATTGCCTCGCCTTGCTTTACCGCCTTAATAATCATGCATGGGTTGGTACATCGTTTAGTGATTGCTGCATTACAGCCCAGTACAATACTCTGCATTATTGCTGAGTACCTCCCAGGTGTTATATGTCTTTTGGTTTACTTGTACTCACCAGTAATTCTATGCTAATTAGATCTTTAATGTGGTTTAGCTTAGTAATTCCTTCAATTCAGAAAAAATTACGAGAACATGCTTCTGCTGCGGACAGTTCCAAAAGCATAAATACTTCTTGTTTTTGCACTTCTAGAGTAGGTTAAGTCAATGTACATCGATGTGTTTTTTTTTATTGAAAGGATTACTACATTTCATGTTGTATATTGATTCATTATTGTGCCTTCCAGTTAGTAATAGTAACAAACACATGTTCTGTGGTCTGTATCCAGTTTGCGCATGTATGACTACGTTTATTTTTTGGGTCAAGCATATACCTATACTTATATGCGCTTCTCAGCCAACAAAGGAGTTTGACATTCTTTTATTATTTATTTTGTTTGCTTGCAGCACATTCTTAAATATATTCTGGGAGCAACAACGCTTTTGAAGGAATAACAACACCACATGCTGCATGTACAGGAATTATATTCGGGCTAAGAAACAAATGAAAACCAACCACTCCTATTGTTCTTTGTTGAACATGCAAGTTAGTAGATGGGCTAACAACTTTCAGGATATACCTGTTTTTCCTTCTTCCTCTGTATATAGATAGTTTTAATTGTTTGTACCAATTAATGCAGTTGCACATGCTTTTCCATTTAGAGAGACCCTCTGGTTTTCTGCTAGCTGTTCAGAATGGTAGATAAAGGTCAAATGTGATCATTTCTCAGTTTCATTTTGATCATGGAGGAAATGTCCAACTTAATTAGAATTGTGTTATCTATCATCGCAGTTTATTTATTGATCAGAATGGAAAATCCTTCCATTTATTGTAGTTCAGAGATATATTCTCCAAGGTTACCTGGCATCCATGCTCCAACTGTACCCTGTGATAAAATTTCCTTTCCAACGGACTCTCCAAGGTTGGTTTATGTAGTTCCTTCGTTCTTTTCGTATGCCATCCCTGCTTTTATTGATTGGGAACATATATTACATTGGGTATCAATGATTCCTTTGCTCTTGCAGACTTAATCTGTGTTGGTCTGTTCCTGAAGCCGGCATGTGCTGAACACAGTCCGAAAGCATCAACGCAGCTAGGTATGCACTTCTATCATGTATGCCATGGCTCTGTATTCGCTATCTTTTGCTGCTTTCACCTCATCGTACTGCTAGAAGAACACCGATGTTCTGCACACGCATTGATCATTTGATATTCCCACCGTGCTACGCCAGGACCTTACAAATAATCTTACTTACACGCATCTTACATTACTTTTGCATGCCCCATGATGCTTGCCATATTACCACCAATAGGCTTGCTGCCGTGCTCACCATGGGGTCAAAACCAAACTGTTGTTTGCACAAATTATATACTACCTCGAAACATATGCCAGTGTCTGTAAGTTTCCTACGACATGGTACTACGTATTATCTTACTGATATTTTAGTGTAATCACATTCAACCCGTATAGTGCTACAAAACCACTTAGTATGTCTGTTTACTTTTATCGACTTCAGATCTTCCAGCAGAAATTTGCTTCTAATCCATCTAACACAGAAAAAAAATCAATGAGCCCTGCACCTAATATTTCATACACTGTGTGTCAAATTACCTTGTGCCATATCGAACACTGTACAAACATCTGTCAAATATCATACATTCAACCTGCAAGCGCAGCGTAGCGCGCCTGACCAGCTAGTTTGTTGTTGAAATGGTTGCTATGAGCCTGTGTGACCTGTGAGTTCCATCTTCCTGGAAACTACTCTGGCTCTGGGAATAACGAATAACGAGCTTTCATTCTAAAACAGCTGATTAGCATAATTTCTGAATTCTGTTCCTTCGTTTTTTGATGAAATAATTCTAGTATTTTTTGGAGATATGTGGGCATCTAGAGTTTTGCAAAATCCTACTGTACGAAACACCATCGAATTATATATTGATAAATTCAAGGCAATTGTGTTGATTGTCATTCTCATCATGTGCAATTTCTGAACCTTCAAGAGCCTGTAAGTAGTAAATATATATTTTTAGAGGAAAGTAAGTCGTAGCCTTTAAAAAAAAAGGAAAATTAGTTTGTGAATATGACAAAATCTCATCGTTAGTTATTGGATCCTCCAGCCCAAAGTAAAAAAGGACCCAGTGAAGGCCCAACTGACCCTAGAACTTCAGGCCCACCACGTAATCCCGTGAGGCCGTGTGTACTTCAGCTCCCCTGTTAGGGTTAGGATGCCTCCTCTAAAACCTCAAAGCCACCACGCCGCCGCCCTTGCATCTCGTACCAGCGACCCGTTTGCACCTAGTAAGGCCTGCAGCCGTCGGCCACGGAACCCGAAGCCGGAGAGGTATGCGTCCACTGCTTCCCGTCTCCGTGCTATAGCCTATCTGTCCGTTTAGTCGTCTATTGGCTTGCTGCTGTGAGAATTCACCTGCTGTTTGGTTTCGGAGAGCATCGGTGATGTTACATCCATCTTTACTCATCCTTGCACTTTGAGGGTTACCAGTGAAGAAACCATTGGGGAATATGTAGTCTGAGATGCTCTAGTGTTTTTCCTTTGTCGGTTTGTTCTTTTGTTTGTGGCTTTGTGTGTCTTGAAGTCCTGGATCGATGATGCAACTATTATCTGCGTTATCTTTCTGCAATTTCTCAAGTATTGAAGAAGACATTACGTACTGAGATCCCAGGCACGCTCGACCTGTTACTGCTTATAAAGTTCTAAAACATTTTTTTTTCGTTTTATATGATCCAAGTCTTAATTTTTCTCTAAAGGTCAGAATAATATACTCTGCTGCTGGAAAGGTCATGCATTTCCTTCGGTGTTTACATTGGTGAATTGTGTTAGATATATATATTGTGTAGGGTGTATGTTAGATATATATATTGTGTAGGGTGTTATTTGCTTTTGTCCTCACCTTGTACTTGCTATATATTGGCTTTTAGCCTATTGGAATATACTAAGGCTATATTCAAACATGGTATCAGAGCTAGGGTTTCGAAACCCTACCTCTTAGCCACCAGCCGCCGCTAGCCACCACCGCCGCTCTTCCGTAGTAGCCGTCGCCTTCCACGCCCGCCGCCGCTCTCCCGTAGCCGCCGCCGCCTCCACGCTTCCTCCCTTTTCGGCCGCCGCCGCCTCGTAGTCGTCGTTGCGCCCGCCTCCAAGCTGGTCTCCCGCCGGATCTGTCGTCGCTTGCCCGCCGCCTTTGCTGTCGCCGCTTGGGCTCGCCTTCGACCGTTGGACCGCCGGCTTGCTTGCCGCCGCCGCGCCTTTGCGCTGCCATCGCCGGCCGCCGCTGCCGGGCCATTGCGATTCTTGCCGCCGCCGCCGCTCGGAAGGAACCCTAGAGTTCCCTCCCCTCCCGTGTGTGCTGCGAAGGCCCCCCCCCCTTCGTTTTGTCTGCTGGGCCGAGCCGGCCCAGCCGAAAAGAAGGAAAGAAAAAAAGGAAAAAAAGAAAAAAAAATGTTGATGGCTTCTACCGGAGGCTCCTTCGCCATCCCGCTCCCCCCAGTTCGGTTTAATGGGACGAACTTCTAGGAGTGGGCCGTTCATCTGAGGATCCACCTCAATAGCTAGCGTCTCTGGGGTCATCTCACTGGTGAGCAGCCATGTTCGCCACATCCTACACCGCCTGCATCGCCGCTTCCTCTGCTTTGGCGCGGATAGTATGGCCAGAGGTCGACAATGCCGAATCAGAGGAAGCGTTATAGCTCTACCAGTCTGAGCTGCACGTCTACGAGCGCTGGCAGGAGGCCGAGGCTTGTGCTACCGCCATCCTGGTGGGTAGCATACCCGTGACCATCTCCATGGATGTGGCGGAGCTGCCTACGACACAGCTTATGTGGGAACGCCTCCTAGCTCACTATCAGCCGACGAGCGATGCTATGTATCTCTCAGTTGTGCATCAGGCACACTCTCTTCAATGACCGATGCCACCGCTGATGACTTCTACCGGAAGGCCGCCGAGGTGTGGCATCACTGACTCTCTGGGCCGAATGTCCGTTTGACTGCCCTCGCTGTGTGTCGCTCCGCGCCACCAGAGACTCACCGCCTCTACGACTTCCGACACGCCTCTCGGCCGAGTTCGAGATGCGGCGCTCGGCCTCGACTCGCCACCCGTGCTCGAAGCTTGGTGGAGGCCTCACTACCAGGCGTGATGAGGAGACTCGTCATCGTGGCGTGGCTCAGATGCAGTCTGTCTTGTCTCGCTTCACCCGCCTCCTCCGTGGTTGCATCGCTCCTTCAAAGATCGGCCGTGATCCTCTCCCACTCATCCCGTGGTTGCCGCTTCTCGCTGGTCTCCACCGCACTCCACCGTCGCCGCGCTTGGCCATGTGTTTCGTGGATTGTTACAAGCGGAGGGACTAGAGTCGTCGGGGTGGACGTCCCCCGAAGGGCTCTGGAGGTTCCTCTCCCTCAGGAGATGGCCTCTCTCGCTAGGGCTCCTCTAGTGACGCCACACACCAGCTCCTCTCACTGCTTCAGCGCCTCGGTGTCAACTCATCCTCAGACTCCTCGGGTTTTGCTCGTCTGGCTCTTGCTTCTCAGCAGTCTTCCTCGCCTTCGCCTCCGCCTCTGCCTCCTCCCTCGTTAGGTATCTTGTCTCCGTGGATCTTGGACTCTGGTGCTTCTTTTCACATGACACCAGATTCTACCCACCTTACTTCTGTGCGGTCCACATATTTTTCTTCCACTGTTCAGACTGCAGATGGTACCTCCCTTCTTGTTACAGGCCGAGGCACCCTTTTCACTTCTTCTTTTCATGTTCTTGCAATCTCTCATGTTTCTCAGCTTACTATGCAGCTTATGTCGGCTGGTCAAATCACTGATCACGACTGTCGTGTTGTTCTTGAGTCTGACTCTTGTTGTGTTCAGAACCGTCGCACAGGGACTCTGCTTGGTACTGGCCCTCGGCGCCGTGATTCGCAGCGTTTTTGGGAGCTCGACTGGCTTCATCTTCCTTCCGCTGTCTCCGCCAGCCAGTCAGCCACTACCACTACCTTAGCTCTTGCTGCGTCCTCCACTACATCTTTTGCTCAGTGGCACCATCGTCTCGGTCATCTCTGCGGCTCGCGTCTATCGTCTTTAGTCGGTCGTGGTGTTCTTGGGTCTGTTTCTGGGAACACCTCTTTACATTGTATGGGTTGCAAGCTTGGCAAGCAGCTACAGCTCCCCTATCCCACTAGTGATTCTATTTCTACTTGCTCTTTTGATCTTGTTCACTCTGATGTTTGGGGCCCGGCTCCCTTCGTTTCGAAAGGGGGTCATCGCTATTATGCGATCTTTATTGATGATTATTCTCGTCATACTTGGATCTACTTTATGTCCGAGCTCAGCCAGGTTCTTTCTATTTATCAGATGTTCGCCACCATGGTTCGTGACTCGCTTGATTCGGTCATTCGTGTTTTTGTGCGAACTCTGCGCGAGTATCTCTCTCGCCGCTTATGTCGCTTTCACCGAAAGCAGGCACTCTTCCTCGATATTTTGTCCCGTGCTCACGCCGAATGGTGTCTCGAGCGTAAACATCGTCACTTGCTTGAGACCGCCGCGCCTCATGCTTGCCTCCTCCGCCCCCTCACTGGCCGAGGTCGTTTCTCTGTTGCTTTTCTCATCAACCTCTGACCTTCTATCGCTCTTCGAGGTTCTACTCTCGCTGAGCGCCTCTTTGGTCGAGCCCGAGTATCGTCATCTTCGTAGTTTCTACTGTGTCTGCTTTGTCCTTCTTCCACTCGTGAGCGCACTGCCGATCGCTCGGTCGCTTGAGTGTGTTTTTCTTGGCTACAGTCTTGAGCATAAGGGTTATCGTTGCTACGACCCTGTTGCTTGTATGATGAGGATTTCTCGGGATGTCACTTTCGACGAGTCCCGCCCTTACTACCCTCATTCCCCCACTGTCAGCCCGGATTCTCTTGCTGAGTCAATCTCCTTTCTGACTTTTCCTGACTCTCAGCTTTTTACCACTGTTTCGCCTCATCCCCCATCTACTCCTCCGGCTCCATCTGTTCCGCTTCCACCGGATTTTCTTTCCTGCTCTTTTGTTGAGGCTCCATCTTTACCCTTGCACTACTCTCGCCGCCCTCAGCCTCCTACTTCCTCTCTTGAGCCTTCGTCTGGCCCTATTCCTAGTCCTCCCTCTCCATCATTGTTGGGTCCAGCTCCGCCTTCTCTTCCGAGATATGCTCTTTATCGTCACACCATCAGGCCGCCTGCGCGCTATGGCTTCGCAGCCTCTGCTCTTTCTGAGCCTACAACCTACCGTGAGGCCGCTGCTCATCCTGAGTGGTAGCTCGCGATGTCTGAGGAGATTGCTGCTTTGGAGCGCACTAGCACTTGGGATCTTGTGCCCTTGCCTGCGCGTGTTACTCCTATCACTTGTAAATGGGTGTACAAGATCAAGACCCGCTCGGATGGTTCCCTTGAGCGCTATAAGGCTCGTCTTGTAGCCCGTGGTTTTCAGCAGGAGCATGGTCGCGACTACGATGAGACTTTGCCCCTGTTGCTCACATGACCACTATTCATACTCTCCTTGCTGTGGCCTCTGTTCGCCAGTGGCCCATCTCTCAGTTGGATGTTAAGAATGCCTTTCTCAACGGCGAGTTGCGTGAGGAGGTCTACATGCAGCCGCCCCCTGTGTATTATGTCCCTGATGGTATGGTTTGTCGCCTTCGTCGTTCTCTCTATGGGCTCAAACAATCCCCGCGTGCTTGGTTTGACTGCTTCTCCTCTGTTATCACCGCCGCTTCTCGCCGCTGATCACGACCCTGCTCTCTTTGTTCACACTTCTCCACGGGGTCGAACGCTCCTCCTTCTATATGTGGATGACATGATCATTACTGGAGATGACTCTCAGTACATTGCTTTTGTGAAGGAGCGTCTCAGTAAGTAGTTCTTGATGTCTGATTTGGGTCCTCTTCGTTACTTCCTTGGGATTGAGATCGCTTCTACGACTGAGGGCTACTATCTCTCCCAGGAGAAGTACATTCAGGATATCCTTACTCGTGTTTGTCTCACTGATCAGCGCATAGTGGATACTCCTATAGAGTTAGGTGTTCACCTTCAGCCTACTGATGGTGAGCCTCTTGGGGATTCCACTCGCTATCGCTATATTGTCGGGAGCCTCGTCTACCTTGGGATTACTTGACCTGACATTTTTCACCCAAAGGCACATCCCGAGTCATCATCTCTCGCTCCCACTCGGCTCCACTCTGATCACCTTCTTCGTGTTCTTCTATATCTTCGTGGAACCCTCACTCGGCGTCTTTTCTTTCCTCGTTTCAGTTCTTTACAGCTTCAGACGTACTTTGATGCGACCTGGGCTAGCGATCATTCTGATCGTCGGTCTCTTTCTGCCTATTGTGTTTTCCTTGGTTCCTCCTTGATTGCCTGGAAGACTAAGAAGCGCATCGCAGCTCGCTCGAAATACCGAGGCTGAGTTGAGAGCTATGGCACTGTTGACAGCTGAGATCACCTGGCTTCGGTGGCTCCTTGCAGATTTTGGCGTTTCTGTTTCTGCATCGAGTCCGCTTTTATCAGATAGTATTGGTGCAATCAGCATTGCTCGCGATCCCGTGAAGCATGAGCTTACCAAACACATTGGAGTGGATGCTTCGTACATACGATCGCAGGTGCAAGACCAAGTTATTGCTCTTCAGTATTTGCCTTCGAGCTTCAGTTAGCAGATTTCTCCACCAAGGCACAGACTCGAGCTCAGCATAACTTCTACCTCTCCAAACTCAGTGTTGTTGACCCACTATGAGTTTGAGGGGGGGTGTTAGATATATATATTGTGTAGGGTTTATGTTAGATATATATATTGTGTAGGGTGTTATTTGTTTTTGCCCCCCCACCATGTACTTGCTATATATTGACTTTTGACCCATTGGAATATACTAAGGCTATATTCAAACAAATTGTACTTTTGAGGTCCATATGTTGGTGAATAAATTGTACTAATATCATGTAAAGTACAACATGTAAGCGAATAAAACAACTAAAAGAACCGACTGTAGTTCAGTTTTAAAGTTTCGATTTCCTAGTTGTTGATTGGTTTAATCGGTTTGCATTTCCCAAATTGAACTTTAAGGGGGATAATTTATCGGCAAATAAAACAGCGTACACACCCCAATCGGTGTGGTACATTTACAGAAAGGGAAAAAATGCAACTTGCTGCAGCTCTCATTATGCGGGCAAACAAATCTAACAGACTAGTACACATGACAATCCAGGCATCCTTGCCTTCTGCTTAAAAAAAAAAACTAAAGATGCTACATTGTGTTACTAAGTTTGTATAAGGCAACAGCAGAAGGCAAGGATGCCTGGATTGTCATGTAGCATCTCTTGTGGGCACAAAAGTTTTGACTCGTGCTTTTTATTCTTGGGAGCGTCGGTGATGTGTTACCTCTATATTCATCCTTGCACTTTGAGGTAAGGTTACCAGTGAAGAAAACATTGGGGAAAATATTCTGAGGTGCTCCTTTTTTACGCAATGAAACATGACCTGCCCTCTTTGTTATCTTTCTGCAAGTCTCTACTACTATGAGACAAGTGCATCAACCACAACCAATATATAGATCAAATGAAGACACAGAGGTTTTATATGGATGGACTGCTATTCGTTGTTATGATGTGTATTTTTTGTTCTTTTACTTGTATAGTTTTGGCTTAACCGTTTCCCTGGGAGGAACAATTCCAAAGGGGTCATGCTGTATGTTTTAATGCTGTGAGGTTTGGTGGCAGTGTCCACTGGAACCATTGGATTGGAGGAGCATGATTTATGTTGGATTTGCTGTCATGATTTGTATAAAGACCATAGCCTTGGGTGGCTACTGTTGTAATAAAAATGTACAGTTTCTATCTTATTGTTCTGCTGCGTTATCTCTAGTAAAGGTTTGCTATTCGTCGGAGCGGTGTTCTACCGGGCAGACGAATAGTAATCTGTATGCTTAAGTGTGATTACCCCTAGGGTAATGACACGGGACGCCGCAATTTGATTATACCAGTTATGTCCATAGATCATTTCTTGTGTGTTATAATGAAATCACAACTGCATAGCAGCTGGGGAACACATATGCAGAATAATTTTCTAACTTTGCTGAGTCCTTAACATGGTGTAAAGCTTGTTCCCTGCTTGTGTGCATGGCCTGTATAGACGGTTTCTTACTTTCTTTTTCCTTTGAAATCGTATAGAATAATTTCCGATACCATTTTATAATGTATAGTGGCTTGTATATAGTTAGATTATCCCGGATATCATGTATGGTACCTGTGATCAAAGCCTAGCATGTCAGGGAAGTGCCCTCAAGGCCTCAACAGCACAGCTTTAACTGCCAAGGAACATTGTGGATTGGAGTATCATAGCAATTTCACTGTGCCCCATTTGAAGCTATGATCAATTAGTGTTCGCTTGAGCTCCCTTTTTTCATTAGGTTTAACGCATACGTTTTTCACTGTATATGTATCTTCTGTTGCGCTGTGATGGCTTGAGATTGTGCTATCAAGTTGTCTGCCCGCTGCCTTGATAGTGTATTCATTTTCAATATGTGTTCAATATACCTTAAAAGTTATCATGAATTTCGCTGCAAGAACCAGCCTTGGTCTGGTGCACTGAAAGAGAAGCACTAGTCACTCGATGTACTTGCTAGCTAATTAACGTGTGAGCTGAGATCATATCACTCCTAATTTATTTACATCTCCCCAATGAACCTGGGTGCGCAGTTGAATCGACCGAAAACACCTGAGGAAGCTAGGGCCAGGAGACAAGAGGCCGGCCGGGCGGGCACGGCAGGCAGGCAGTTGCTCTTCAGGTAGCGTGCGCGTGCCGCTTCGTTTCGTTAACGAAACTTCACCCGGCCTGCCTCAGAAAATCACCACGTACGCCGCGGGCGGCCACACCTGCCTTCCTAGATGTATATAAACGCACAGCTCTCTCCTATCCCTCACCATCTCATCCATCACAAGTGACAAGCCAAGTCGTAGCAACACGAGTACAGGCTACTCTTCTCTAGTACTCCTCACCGATCTGTAGTTGCTACTTGTAAGCTAGCTCGGTGTGCATCAATGGCTTCCTCCTTCGCCGTCGCTCTCGCGCTCCTCGTCTCCCTCGCCGTCCTTGTCCGGTCAGCTCTTGGTACGTACGCGTGCGCACGGCTGCAATTGCTTACGTTAATTTTTTCGTTTCATCTAGTACTAAAGAGTGCATGCATGCATCTGTGAACTATATGCATAAATGCAGGTGGTGGCCTGGTGTGCGAGCAGCTGCCGCCGGACGTGTGCGCGTTCGCCGTCTCGTCGGGCGGGAGGCGGTGCCTGCTGGAGAGCACGCCCGAGGGGGCGCACCGGTGCCAGACGTCGGCGGTGGCGGTGCGGGCCCTGTCCGGCTGGGTCGAGACCGACGGCTGTGTGCGTGCCTGCGGCGTCGACCGCTCCGCGCTCGGCCTCCCCGTCGCCAGCGCCGCCGCGGACGACCGTCGCTTCGTGCGGGCGCTGTGCTCCCCGGCCTGCTACGGCGGATGCCCCAACATCGTCGACCTCTACGCCACCCTCGCCGCCGGTGAAGGTGCGTCGCAGCGCCTGATCATGCAAACATGCACCGATCGAAGATATACTGTTAACATTGCGCATGCATGCCAGCTTTGACTTTCTTGTGTATGTGAATGATCGATTGGTCTTAAATGGATGCAGGTATGTCGCTGCCAGCGCTGTGCGAGGCGCAGAAGAGCGTGAGCAACCGCCGTATGATGGCGGGGATGTCGCCGGTTGGTGCTCCGGTCGGGGCTCCGGTTGGCGCGCCTGCCCCTATGTGAATGAACTCACGAACGTATATATACGACATGGATTTGTAATTGCTGCACAGATACGAGACTACTAGTGGCTATCCAGATTTATATAGTAGTTAGAGCTGAGACGCGCAAAGTTGATTACTCGATCATTATTCTGTATCAGCGAAAAGATGTTCTCTACGCGACAGGTCTGTCAAATCTTGGAAGTACCGGAGAACATTCCGTTGTTTTTTAGTATGAAATAAAGCGTTGCATCCAGTGTCAATGATCGGTGCATGTGTTATAACAGTTGAACTCCACTCCACGTCTTGGGAGGGAGCTATATATCGACTGAGACTTGGACACTGACCAGGTTGAGACTGGTGGGGGTACTTTCTATTTCTTGACGTCGCATTGCCGCGGCTTGAGCGCGAGGACGCCAAGCGACGGGCATCCCAGCGTTGGCAATGCGACGTATAATAAATATTAATTTTATTTTACACACATATAAACAGAAACATTAACTCCATCAATTACAACAACTACTGCTATTACTTGAAATTAAAATTTTAAACTCATAGATTGTTTACCTTTGAAAGTTGAAGTTTATACCGACTTGTCTCCCCGATGTGCTGCCCATTTCTAGTCATTACCGGCCAGCAAGGAAGAGGGCCACACATCGATGATCACCTTCTTCCAACGAGAACCCAAGCCGCAACTCAGTTCTCATAACCATTAGCCTCTTCAGGCCTCCCCTGACACATCGTGGTGCGGAGGTGGAAGATCAGGGGAGGAGGCAGTGGCGGCGCGTCGGGAATGGTTAAGATGAAGAGGATGCGGTGCGGTGAACTCGACACGGCGGCGCGGTGAAGGAAGGATGCCTTCATCTCGACCTCTCCTCCCTTCCCTCCCGGTGCCTTCTCCGTCCCCGCCGCCGCCTTACTGTGCCGTTGTCTCCCCTTCCCGCTACCTGTTTAGTCACAATGCGAGGGACAGGGCGCGAGACAGGAAGGAGTGGGACGGTGGCAAATTTCGGTGTGTGCATGTGTTGGACCGAAACGACGACTAGAGGGGGGAGAATAGGAGCACGATCTTTTTCACCAAGATCGGATTCAACACGATTTTCACTCCAATAGCTATGAGAGCTATGAAGATTAATGTACAAGCATAGCGGAAGACTTGTATTGAATCTAATCAAAACCCCGAAGCAAAACAACCAAAAACCACGAAAACTCAATTTGCAATAAGTTGGGCGGCCTGACCTCTCAAATTGGCGGGTCGACTTTAACATGTGGCAGTCTGACCTCTCATATGGGCGATCTGACCTCCAGTACGATGAACAGTAAAATCAATCCGAAAACGAAATCACAAATAAGTCTAACTTTGGATCCACAAATCCAAACTTCACGAAACTTGGAACACACTTTCTCTAGGATGTCATAAACCTATTCCAATCAAAGATCGCGAAGATTTTTGTCAAAACCGAAATATAATCCAAAAGTTTGCTCATGGGTTAAAGATGATCAAGATGATCCTAGATGTATTCCCACATATCACAGCAAGCAAGATCCAGGCCAGAAATCAAAGGAAAACCGAAGGATTAAAGAAAGCCCCAAAATCACAAAATAGAGAGTAAGAACAAGAAGAAGACCATCTTAAGAAATCTTGCTTGGATTGATTTGAGATAGATGTTGGTTTACAACCACTCCATCATAGAGGATGAATACTCAACACTTGAGCACACAATCAATCCAATCTATAGAAACCTAACCTCTCCAATATTCTCCATAAACACCAAAACTAGGGTTTCAACAAAAAACACAAGAGGTGGAAGGTGCACACCCAGCACCCTCTCCTATTTATAGTGGAGGCTAGCTTCTAGAAGCTATTCCCTAATGGGCACCCGTTAAGCCCACACACAAACGGGTTCACTCACACACGTATTTCAAAGCGTCGTCCTCATCTTCCCTTGACCTAAACCACTTCTCCTTACACCGTCTTGCGCCGCGGTTTAGCTAAAAGCAATCAAGGTGGTATCTTTGTGAAGTTACCAAAATACCCCTTCTCGATCCTTCTCCAAAGACCGAGTCCAATCTTCATGAAGCAATCCCATACTTCGCCACGTGTAGGTTGATCAACGACTCTCTTCATGTCGGCAAGTCTCTCCTATCCGGCTCCCACCGAAACCACCATGGCACTTGCACCGACCCCCACGCCGCTTGATGCAACCCGTCGCACCGAACTTCCTGTTCGTCATTCTTGTCCATTTTGCGCCATGCTTGAATCCATCGACTTTACCCGACATCCTCGATCGTTCTGAACCTCAGCTCTCCAAGCCTAGTCCCGATCATCCTCTCTGTTGACCGTCGTTGACCTCGAAGCGTCCTGTACAACAATAGACAAATAAATCGATTTCGGGAACAAGTTCTTCATAACTTGACCCACATTAGTCAAAACATGCATCATGCAATACATATGCACTGAAAACCATGAGCTTGACCTAAAAAACAAAAATCGCTGCCAAGATGGCCGACGAACAAGTGAAAACCATTCAGACCGCCACTTAAGGGACGGTCTGACCGCCCTCTGGCTGGTCTGACCGCCCCCTGGCCGGTCAGACCGCCCAGCAAGGGACTTAGCCAAAATTCCTCTCTGAAAATCTGAAACCTCTTTGGAAATTTCAAATGAATGGAACTTTTGACTCGAAGCTCCAAAAATTATGAGACCCAGTGTAGGAGAATCCCATCTCTTGCATACACGCTCTATTTTTGGCCCAGCTCCAAAATCAAAGTTACTTTATGGCCGGTCAGACCGCCTCCCATGGCCGGTCTGACCGCCAGTTTCTAAGCCCAAGGACTGGCTGGTCTAACCGCCACACAGGTGTAGGATCAAGGATAACCGACTAGAGGGGGTGAATAGGAGGTTTCTAAAAATTCTAGACCAAATTATACAATTAAGCAAGATGAACTAAGCAATACTATCTATCACAATATATATTCTACAAAATTAATTGCAATAAGTAAAGACAAGAAATAGCCGCAATGGAGACAATGATGTTTTTCCCGTGGTATCGAAGATTTGACGATCTTCACTAGTCCACGTTGAGGAAGCTTGATTCAATCAAGCTGGCTCCACAAATTAAGCCTTCCCTCGAAATCACTTGGTTGTTCTTCCTCCTCCCCGGAGTTGGTGAACACTGAACCAATCACAATTGGCGTCGGGCCTCTTCATAATCTTCTTAAAGAGATCACCACACAAACCTCCGCCAAGCCGTCTAGGTGTCGACAAACACCAAGAGAATAGACCTTGACCTTCGCTCGACGGCAACCAAGAGCCAATGGATCAACTAGAATGAAATGCTATAGGTTTTGCTCACAACCTCACAATTTAATGCAAAGAGAGTGCTCTAAGCTCAAGTGTATTGAATGAATGCTCAGCCTATAGTCCTTGAGCTGGTGGGGGTGTATTTATACCCCCAACTAAAAGTAGCAGTTGGAGGAAAAATTCAGCAGTTTTCAGGACAATCGGTAGTTCCGCCATGTATTGGCCGGAACTACATCACCTCCATCGAGTGCATAGTAACGGCTATTGCAGGGGTATTAAATGCTCTGACATAGCCGTTGGATTTTTAGTGCGGAACTACGACCAACTAACATTCGGTAGTTCCAATGATCGAAAGTACTACAAATTACTTGCGGTACTACCGCTCTCAGTTGAAGCACAAAAATCCCTTCTCTGGAAAAATCGTTCCGCACTAAATATCAGAAGTACCGCACAGCGGTAGTTCTGTTATCAGAAAATGGACAGAAAGCTCAAAGATGCATCTCTCTGCAAAAAACGTTCCGCGAAAAATCCAGTACTTCCGCGGTGCGGTAGTTCCGCTCATCTCATGGCGGTACTACCGCTCTTCCAAAAAATCGAAGATGTCCAGAAAAGGGTGCTCTCTGGAAAAAAGTTCCACAAATTTTTCGAAGTTCCGCCCAGCGGTAGTTCCAGTTTTTACAATGCTGGAACACCGATTGTGCACTAAAAGATTGATTTGAGTTTAAAACCAAAACAAGAGAGCATGCATGATCCTAATTTGATCCAAAGGCATAATGATGTGCTTTCAAACTACTAGTCAAGATCCCCTTAATAGTATGATATCTATCCTAAAATCCGGTCTTCCAACATACTCCTAAGACAGGTAAAATTCAAAAGGGGTCATAGACTATTTTATACCTTGCCCTTGAAACAAACTCCATCTTCTTGATATCCTTTGATATGCAGCTCCTTATTTTGAATTTGTCATTTAGGACTGAACCTTGTAATCACTCAACAAACATATTAGTCCCATATTCACATTTTATCATTAATTACGAAAACATATTTTTATGGGCCTAGATTCTTTCAACAGGCCGGCCAGACCGCCACCTTGGCTGATCTGACCACCAGTGACCTGACATCACCTGATCTTTATCGAAAATACGTGATTCGATAAACCTTCAATGCCATTGCCAATTGTAACATGATCCTAAGATCATGAGCATATCCCCATGATATCCACAACATGTGAAGAAGAAGTGGGGCGGTGGCTGTTTTGGTGGTTACAGAAGAACTTAGTCACGAGGGAGAAAAGGGTGGGACGATTTTCCGCTGCGCGGGAGTAAACCCCTTCTTTTATTAGTTAAGAAGACTATTTTAGGTTCCTCTAAAAAAATCATTTTCTTAGGTACTTCTAGAACGTCCTGCTGTATGTATTGTAATTGGAGACTTGGTTTGGTATCTTGAATTGCCAATCTCATCATAGGAATTAAGGATCAATTAGCGCCCGGACATACATCTGGGCGTTGTCTCCATACGCTTGGATAATCGTTCAATGTTCATAATCCAAACCATCACCAGCCATACGATTCTCCTCCTTGAGGCGCAACATCAACCAAGTGTGGCACAACAAAAAATACCATCAATTCAACAAAAGAACAACCCCCACAACTAAAAACATTTGTGCCCGTTGTATAGTGATATCACTTAAATGTTGTAACAGAATGACAGGTCATGCAACAAAAAAAAGTCCAACGCAACAAACAACCAAAACACATGGTGCAACAAAATTAAAACTGCTAGTGTAATAATTCACAATAACCACTGCAACATACAGTAGCTCGTGCTCAACAAATCAATAAATCTTTGAAACAAAAATAAATAATCATTGCAACAAATGAAAGAGTGTATTGCAACAATGAAAACATATCGATGCAACATCACCGACCTGGCCGCACCGCTGCTCACCGAGAGCTATTCCAACCCAATGCCTCGTCACTGACGAGGAGTAGATCTAACATGGGTGAGACCGGTCCACTCCATGTCCTCCTCATTAGCCTACCGCTGGTCTTCCGATGATGGCAGCACCACCACACCAGGATGGGGTGGGAGTAATGTGACAACGCACAATGGAGAACAACGGTGGCTTGCGGTGTTGGTGGTGGCCGGGCGATGTCGCTGTGATGGAGGGGAGCTTCATGACCCGGTGGCGACGCTTTGGATTCTCGTCAAAAGAGTGGCCAACGGAGAAGAAGAGAACATAAGAGTGAGTGCTTGCACAACTGCAATATAACGCGGTCACTCGACATTGGGGGGCTCGACGGCAAAATGGCTAGCTGGATAGTTAATTTTTCTACCAATTAACAATCAAAATTGTGATAGGCGCAGCAATTGGAAAGACATCAAATTAACTTGATTTTTTTGAGGGATACTATTCAACCATGTTAAAATATCTAATGATAAAACATGTTCAAATAGCATGACAGGAATAAACATTCACAGATAATTAAATTAAATTATAAAATAGTATGGCCCTTAACATGACGATCTCCATCACCATACTTCCTGTCCTCCGACCATCATGCTTGAAGTCTCCAACCGCATTCATCTACTAAGCAATTACTCCTAAGAGCTAGTAATAAATTACAGATAATAATATCAAGTATCCATACATGCATCACATACACAATGAGCCATACTATTCACATGAATCCCTGCAAAAACGAGTTATGCATAGAATCCAATTCTATTAGGTGACATGAACACATAATACCATATAACATGGCTACGACCATGGCGGTTCGCGATTCGGTTAGCGGGCGGGGTTCGAAGGGGCAGCGCCCTTCGCTAGTCGAGGGCAGTGCTCTTAGAAAATTTTTCTGGGACTTGAATATTATTCACGTAATAGATCCTTGGAAATCATCAGATTAATCATATTAAACCTATTCCGAACCAATCTGATCACTGCCTTGATACAACAACACACTACGACATACTGCGATGGCGGAATTCCGATCGGTCGGAGTATCATGCAAGGAAGTAAAAAACAAGTCGAGTAAATCATCTGGTGCTCTTAACTTGTACCTCTTCACAAACCCATCTACTACCACCGAAACCCGAACAATCTTATCGACCAATGCCTAGACCGCTCCATCTATATGAACCGATCCAGGTTACTAGACCAAACAAGTAACCGATCTAGGGCATATCACCACCAACAGAAGCCTATTTTCATTCTCCTATTTGTGATGTGTTCTAATGATCCATGAATTGATGTTATTTGAAATGATACATAAGTCACTTTGCTCGTAGAGTATGTTAGTATTTGAAATGATCCGTGACAAGAAGTATGTTGGAAGATGACATTTACTCTTTAATAGTAAAATATGTTGTGTTTGGACACAACATGGAGTATATAGTAGTGCCAAATGCCTAATTATATGTGGAAGCCTATTTCTCCAACCCCCTCCCGAGCTTTAAAATGTGTATATTTTCTTCGGAGAAACTAGAAGTCTAGAATGCAAATACAAAGCTGTCTTAGCTATAGACTGGCCATCGAAGAAAGGCTTACTGTGAAGTAGCACTTATTTTTGCAGGAAGGTCATAGAGAAAAGAGAAGAAAAAAGTCCCAACATGATGGCATTATCTTACTGGGGTGTGTAAGAAAATATACACATTTGAACTTTTATTTTCTTCACTTCAAAATTCCGCAAACTAAAGATGTTCCTTTGGACGAAACTTTCTTCGGTGCTTGAAAGGTACCTAGGTACCTTTTCTCTAAAAAAGATCAGCGGTTGATTTGCAAGGGGCAACTTAGGAAGATGAAATATTGTAAACATAGGTAATTTCATAAATTTTTATTTGGCTTAACCCTTCATGTTCACCCTAACCTGCATCTCTTGCTCGGTCATCTTTGTCGACAAAGCTGAATTTTTCTGAAAATGAGGGTTTCGGCAAACACCTCGACGCTATTGGTAATTGTTCAACACACTAAGATTAGGAGCATATCCCCATGGCATCCACATATTCTTAGTGTCTTCACACATGTCTATAGAGCTTTTCTTGGCATTCCACCCACTATTCATCTTTTTCGCCATTTTTATCAATTTCCTAACAATAGGAGTCAAGGTTTATGTGGTAGTGTCAATTTCAAACTTTATGATAACAACATCGATGAGTAACCTATTCTCCCAATCAAGGATTCATGGTGTGATTATTACAAATACTGGTTCTACTCTAACCTCCTAGAAAGTAGTCATATGTAGTATACCAAAATGACACATCCAACTCTGACAAAGAAAGATAGGGATCAAGAACAAAAACTTTACCTTGACTGATGAGGAGAAGAGGGTGGTCGGATTGATTGCAACCATGGATGGAAGTGGTCTTATTAGTCGTAAGATTGCTCATGGCTTCCTCAAGCACCAGGTAAGCCCTTTGAATAAAATGATTCATTTGGCATGTGATATTGAGGAGTCCAACGACTCTACCAAATACCAAATTGGAGGTATGATACTCCCCAATCGTATTTTTATTTCTAAGTATTTGGCTGGTTTACTTAGAATTTTATTGTTTTCTTTTTTAGTACTGTCGGATGCCCAAATTTTAGATAGGGCATCTAAGATTTTGAGAGATGCTAAGGATAACTCTGAGCCTAACCCACTTGAGAGGCAGCCAATTGACCTCATTGGGGCTCCAATTGTTGTTCGGAGCGAGTGGGCTAAGGTAAAAATCTTTTAATCTTAGAAAAATTCTTAATATTATGATCTTGTTTATTGATTTGTCCTTCTTTTCAAATTCTTAACAGGAAATGGTATGCTGATTAGTGTAGTTCAAGTAGCCAAGCTCCTATTGCTAAGAAGGCTAAAGATACTAGCTCAGGCCCTGCCATCTACTGAAGTTGCTACTGAAGTACAAGGATAAGTTGAGCAAGTTAGAGAAGAGGCAGTGCCATCTCCTATTCCACTAGGCAAACAAGTTCCAGTAGTTGTACAGAAGCCATGGTGGTCTGGGAGCCTTCAACCATCATTATTGACGAGTCAACACCTCTTGTTAATGAAGTGGTCGAGAAAGCTTTGACCATCGTTGAGGAAACGACAGCTTCCACAAGCATAGATGTGGTCGAGGAGGCTCCGACCATTGTCAAAGAAAGAGAAGTAGCAACAACAACTGATGAAGTGGTCGGGAATGATCCTGCCACTAATGAAGCTACTAAGACAATGGTTAAGGAGTCCACTTACCAAACTATTGTTGAAGATCAAAGATTTGAACCCATTATTTTAGTAAGTTTGTTTCCTTTTTTTATTTAGTAGTATATTGTCTTTTATATAAAACTGGTCTTGGTTTTAAACCAAAATTTTCTTCTGTAAAAAATTCTTTAGTTTGTTTTCAAGAGAGAGCTTCTACTACTAAAATGACTTTCACACCGGAGACCGGTGCGACAGTGATATGGCGACCTTCTTCGGAATCTAGCCAAAAAGAAGGATCGCCTAGTTTTGTTGGCAGAACAGACCGACCAGACCACTATCCTGAGCAGTGTCGAGCGTAGGATATTTAGAGAAAGTCTTTGTAACATCCCAAAGTTCTGTTACCAAAAATAAAATTTGTTGGACCGAAAAGGCGACTAGAGGGGGTGAATAGGAGCACGCTCACTTTTTCACAAATAATGGATTCAACAAGATTTCACTCCAATAGCTATGGAAGCTATGAAGATCAGTATATCAGTACAGTGGAAGACTAATATTGAATACAATATAAACCCCTAAGCAAAACAACCAAAGATCAACACAAGATAACAGCAATCTCAGGCACGGCGGTCGGACCGCTGGATCAATGTCGGTCGGACTGATTCCCTGGCGGTCTGACCGGTGGCCTCTAGAATAGATCAAATAGCCCGATGATGAAGTTGCAAATAGATGAAACTTTTGATCTACAACTCCAAATTTGATGAAACTTGGAGCACACCATCTCTACGATATCAGAATCTATTCCAATCGAAGATTGTGATAATTCTGGAGGAATAAAGATCATTTTCCGTTTGATTGAAGAAATGTTCAAAACCGGGTCAAAACGAAAACTTGATCCAAGATCTTGCTCGTGGGTGATTGATGATCTAGATGATCCTAGATAGGTTCCCACACGTCAAAACAAACTAGATCACGTGAAGATTTCAATCAAAAACTCGCGGATCAAAGAAAGACTCAAAATCATTAAATATAGAGAAAAACGCAATGAGACAAAACATTGATCAAACTTTCCTTTGATTGATTGATATGATATGGGCTTACATCCTCTCCATCAATGGAGGACAATGCTTAATCCAAGAGCACAAAAATCACATCAAACTATCAAGAACCCTAACCTCCACAAAAGCTCTCCCTAAGAAAATTAGGGTTTACAAAAATAGCAAAAAGAGGCGAAGAGGAGGTGCAGCCACCTCCCTCTCCTATTTATAGTGGAGGCTTAGACCTTCTAGAAGTTTGACTCAATTGGGCTCCTATTAAGGCCCAAAACAAACGGGACACTTACGCACGTATTTTAATACGTCGTCTTTAACATCCCTTCATCTAACTAGCTACACATTGCGCCATCTTGCGCCTCGGATTAGCTAATAGGTCACCCTTATCCATCGTGCACCACGCTTGAGTACATTGACCTCACCCGGCATCGTTGATCGTTCTGGACCTCAGCTCTCCAAGCCTAGTCCCGATCATCCTCGTCGTTGACCGTCATTGACCACCAAGCATCCTGCACAACAATAGACAAGTAAACCGAATTTGGGAACAAGTTCTTCACAACTTGACCCATATTAGTCAAAACATGCATCATGCAACATATATGCCCTGAAACTCATGACTTTGACCTAACAACCGAACAACGCCGCCACGACGGGCGACGATCAAAGTAAAATCGGTCGAGATCGCCCCGGGGCGGTCGACCGCCACCTAACGGTCGACCGCCAGCTCGGACTTAGCCATTTTTCCTCTCTGGAAAACCGAAACCTACTGGAAATTTCAAACCAATAGAACTTTTGACTGGAGACTCCAAAAATTATGAGACCCAGTGTAATAGAATTTTCTCTCTTGCCTACACACTCTATTTTTGGCCCATCTCAATCCACCTCTTTCTGACATTGCCGATCCGACCGCCGCTAGGGCTGGTTAGACCGATCTTGGATCGGTCTGACCGCCGCCCTGGCCGGTCAGACCGACTGAGACCTGACAGTTCTGTTTCTTTGCCGAAAACACGTGAAACGACAAACCATTAACGTCATTGCCAATTGTCACATCATCCTAAGATCTGGAGCATATCCCCTTGATATCCACAAAATTAATAAATTTATTATTTTATTGGATTTTCTAAGATTTAAAATAGTTTTCTTGATGTCGTAGTTTTTAAAGTAAAAAAGAAAACTTTATTGAGTTTTCTGGGATTCTCTTGGATTTAAAGTTAAACAAAAACTTTTAATTAATTTATTAAATTTCTTGGAATTTAAAAAGGCTTTTCCTAATTTCCAAAAATTAAAAAAATTTATGTGCAAAAATATAAGCCAACTTTACGTTGGAATAAGTTTTATTAAGTTCAAACTAATTCAGGGAATTACTGTGAATTTTTCTAAAATATTTGAACTCCATTTTATATTTTCTAAAAGCCTATCTAATTTCTTGCCATTTTTGTAATTTGAAAAAGCTTTAAAAATCTAGATTTCGCTTTCAGGCCGAAATCCTCTTTCTCTTGGCCCTTTTTCTCCTTTTCAGCCTGGCTCGCTTTCTCTTTTTGTTTTCTTTTTCTTCCTTTCCTTTTTCCCCCGACTGACAATTTCTGTAATTCGAAAAAGCTTTAAAAATATGGATTTCACTTTCGGACTGAAATCCTGTTTCTCTCGGCCCGTTTTCTCCTTTCCAACCCGGCCCACTTTCGCTTTTCTTTTTCCTTTTCTTCCTTTCCTTTTCCCGGTGCCCACTCCCACGCCCACGCAACCTACACCACAATAGTTATGTGTGTGTGGGTCCCATGTGTGAGTGGGCCGCTCGCTCTCCTCCTGTCTCCTCTCTCACTGCCGCTTGGGCCCGCCTGTCAGGTCATCTCCTTCCTTCCCTTTTCTTCAACCCCTAGCCTCCGCCATTGTCATGCGCCCATGAGCTCTTAAACTCATCCGTTTCTTCCCTTTTTCTTGCACATTCATGGAAAATGAAGCCCCACCTTCCTCCCACACTCACTCCGGCCGTCTTCCCCTCTTTTATTCGCGTTAAAGCGCATTTACGCCGCCACCTGTGTCGGGTTAAAACCGCCGCACACGATCTCCACCTCCGCCATCCGCCCACCCTATAAAAGGGAGCATGAGGTGCCCTCATCCCACTCATCCTCTCCCCATCGAGCTACGCTCCCCTCTCCCTCTATCCTCGCCAAAATCTGCAATTCTTCATCGCCGGCCGCATGCTCTTCCATCGCCTATTGCGCCGCCGTCGAAGGAGCTCCGCTGCCATCATCTTCACACTAGGCTTCGCCGCGCCGCTTTCTACCTCGTGCTCGCACCCTCCTCCTGGAGCATCGCCGAACCGCTGCACCGCCGTGAGACCGAACCACGCCACCGCCTATCTCCTAGCCACGCTCATGTCTAATTGTTTTTGTGGAGCTTAGGATAACAAAATGATAAGGGGAACTACAGATGTTTCAGGTTATGTTTTGTACAATGCCCCCTCCCCCCTGCCCCTTCGCGCACTCCCCCCTCCCCTCCACCTTCACGAGCGCGTCTATCCTGCCTCAGCATCCTTCTCCACACGCCCTCCCCCGCGTCCTTCTTCCTCGTCCTACGGCCACGTCAAGCTGCTGGCCAACTTCGTCCCCCAAATGCTCCAGTTCATTCATAGCCGGGTGAGCCCATCTCTGTTTATTGCTTCATGTTGTTAACTGGATCCTGATTTGGTCTTTGGGTTCCTCTATTCCAATCCAGTCTTGCTTGCCTGGGCAGATCCCGATTTGGAGATCATCAACTTCGCCAAGAGGACGACCAAGGATCTCAACCTGTTGGCCAACTTCGTCCCCAAAATGCTCCACTTCATCCAGGTACCACTCTTTCTTTGCTTGCTTCCCTTTGCGTTCTATCTTCCTTAGGACATAAAGATTACTTGATATAGGTATCCTACAATTTTATAGGTTTATCGCTTACTATGTTGTTTTTCCCTGTGTTCCAAAGAGGGGGCGATTGGCTGAATCCCGTTCTTACGAGTGGTCGCAGATGCAGATCAAGGAGAAGATTGTGCCCCGCAAGGTTTGCTTCACTGGCTACTTGTTGCAGATTTGCATGCTATTTCATTATCTTTAGTTTCAATCACATGAATGGAGTGTAGTGAGGTGATAGCTATGGTGAATGTGCAGATTGACCTCCGAGTGAGCAATACTGTAGTTAGTGTTTGGATGCTAAGAGGGCATGATATAGCCTGCAAACTTGAAATAACATCTTAAATTCATTTGACTACTAGCCCTTCAAAACTCAAGGACCACATTCTATATAGTGTTAGCCTTTTTTAGGTGATCAACTCATTTTGGGCAAATCTATTAGGGTCATATATGCAAAATGATACTTCTGTTTACGGTGGGTTTTTTTTGACAAAGCTGAAATATTTGCTATTCCTGTGGTAGAGCTTATAATCCTGCCTTTTTATGTAAAACAAGTGGATTTTTGGTGTCCAGTCAGCAGATTAAACACGGGACGAGGATTCTAGAAATAACATCGTGAATACCAACACGATGTAGTGTAAGTGAACCACTATAACCACGGTTTTAAGCGTACAATCTTTGCATGATTGAAACTGTACATAAAATTATTGGTTCATTGCATTGCTAAATTCACTATAATAATCGTTGCCTTAATTGTTTCGTGCTTCTTGTTCGCTACTTTTTAGAACAACATACCTGGTAGAAGCTTACTGTGGAATTTAAGGGGAGCACTTGACTTCATGAAAACAAACCCCACCAATTCCAACACAACTGCCTAAGATAGAACCACAATCTCCACAGCGGTACGTTGTAAACTCTACTTTACTGTCACTATTACTCATTCCAGCCATTCCATTCCTAGCTGATAGACCTGTTATTTGTTTTGGCACCAACCCAGTTACAACATATGAGGCAATTTCTTCTACTCGGAAAAGGCTTTTCGATTCGTCGCCTCCATCAAATTAGGTTTATAAACTTCGCTATATTTAGCTCCTAAATTCGCTTATAGAATATACTGTGGATATCATGTGGATATGCTCTAGATCTTAGGATGATGTCACAATTGGCAATGGCGTTAACGGTTTGTCGTTTTACGTGTTTTCGGCAAAATTGCTATCTTTGTCGGAGACGATGGCGATCGGCCGGCGAACCGTGAGGGTCAAGCCGCCATAAAGCGATCCGACCGCCATAGCGTGATCCGACCGGCCAACTTCAGAAATGGTGTTTTGAGCTGGGCCAAAATAGAGGGTGTAGGCAAGAGAGGGGATTCTATTGCACTTGGTCCCATAATTTTTGGAGTCTCTAGTCAAAAGTTCTATTGGTTTGAAAATTTCAGTAGGTTTTAGAATTTCAGAGGTTGAAATCGGCTAATCCCAACTGGCTGTCTGACCGGCCAATAGGTGGCGGTTAGACCGGCCAGGGTGTGCGGTCAGACCGGCCTTAGGGGCGGTCTGACCGGTTTTCACTTGGATCGTCGGCCTTCATGGCGGCGATGTTCGGTTGTTAGGTCAAAGTCATGAGTTTCAATGCATATGTGTTGCATGATGCATGTTTTGACTAACATGGGTCAAGTTGTGAAGAACTTGTTCCCGGATTCGGTTTACTTGTCTATTGTTGTGCAGGTTGCTTGGTGGTCAACGACGAGGAGGATCGGGACTAGGCTTGGAGAGCTGAGGTCCAAAACGATCGACGATGCCAGGTGATGTCAATGAACTCAAGCGTGGTGCAAGATGGACAAGTGTGCCCTATTGGCTAATCCGCGGCGCAAGATCGCGCAAGGTGTAGCTAATTAAGTCAAGAGGAGATAAAGACAACGCATTAAAATACGTGTGTGTGTGACCCGTTTGTTTTGGGCCTTAACGGGAGCCCAATTGAGTCAAACTTCTAGAAGGTCTAAGCCTCCACTATAAATAGGGGAGGGAGGTGGCTGCACCTCTTCTTCGTCTCTTTTGTTATTAGAAACCCTAATTTGCTTAGGGAGAGTTTTTGTGGAGGCTAGGGTTCTAGAGAGTTTTGATGTGATTTTTATGCTCTTGGATTGAGTATTGTCCTCCATTGATGGAGTTGCTATAAGCCCAAATAATATCAAATCAATCTAAAGAAAGTTTGATCAATGTCTTGTCTCTTTGCGTTCTTTCTCTATATTTGATGATTTTGAGTATTTCTTTGATCCGCGAGTTTTTGATTGAATTCTTCATGTGATCTAGCTTGCTGTGACATGTAGGAACATATCTAGGATCATCTTGATCATCAATCATCCACGAGCAAGATTTTGGATCTAGTTTTCGTTTTGACTCGGTTTTGAACCCTTCTTCAATCAAACGGAAAAGGATCATTATTCTTCTAAGAATTATCACAATCTTCAATTGGAATAGGTTTCTGATATCATAGAGAAGGTGTGTTCCACGTTTCATCGAGTTTGGAGTTGTAGATCAAAAGTTTCATCTATTTGCAACTTCCTCATCGGGGTTGTTTGATCTGTTCTTCAGGCCGACGGTCAGACCTCCAGGTCCACCGGTCAGACCGCCAGTACACTGAATTGCTTTAGCTTGTGTTGATTTTTATCGTATTGCTTAGGGGATTAAATTGGATTCAATACGAGTCTTCCGCTGTACTGGTATATTGATCTTCATAGCTTCCATAGCTACTGGAGTAAAAACTTATTGAATTAATTAATTGTGAAAAAGTGAGTGTGCTCCTATTCACTCCCCTCTAGTCGTCTTTTCGGTCCAACAAGTGGTATCAGAGCCCGGTAAGGTCAATCTTGATCTTTAACCGGTCACTGAACTTGGCGATGGATAAATACTACACCAAACCGCATATCTTCGATGGGCACGACTATGCGTGTTGGAAGTATCGCATGCGAGTCTTCCTTGAGAGCGAAGGACAAGCTATATGGGAAGTTGTTTGAGCTCCGCTCGTTATTCCCGTAGTTGCTACGCCGGCTTCAGCAACCCTCTTGGCTAGCAACAATAAGGCAAAAAATCTCTTATATGGTGGGCTTGGTAGACAGGAGTATGATCGAATTTGTAATCTTGAGACTGTGCATGAGATTTGGAACACCCTCTAAACCTACCATGAGGGTTCGTCCCAAATCAAGAAAGTACGTCATGCAGTCTATAAGCGTGAATATAACAAATTCGAGATGCGTCCTGGAGAGAGCATCGATGATATTTTCAGTCGCTTTAACAAAGTGATTAATCAGATGAAAGCTGTTGGTATTGAATATTCTCAGTCTAAAAATGCCACCCACCTCTTGGCTGCAATCAACACCAAGGAGTGGAAGATAAAGGCTACCGCCATTGAGGAGAATGTCAACCTCTCTGATATGACTTTGGAGCTACTCTATAGCAAGCTCAAGACTCATGAGATCAAGAGGATTGATCATCCCAAGAAGAAAAATATGGCCTTGGTAGCAGACCCGCTCAAGAGAGCTTCTGATGGGTCTTCTGAGTCTTCTTCTAGATTTTCGCTTGCTGGTTTATCTGCAATCCATGAAGAGGAGTTTGAGAGTCTCCCTGAGGCCGAGTTAGCCCTCATAGTCAGAAAAGCCACACGGGCCTATAACAATATGAGAAACAAAAAGAGAGGAGGTCCCGTGACTTGCTATGAGTGTGGTGAGCTTAATCATATCTGGGCAAATTGCCCAAAGTTGAAAGGAAAGAGCAACCATTAGGAGGGAAAGCCAGCTTGGAAGAAGTCTCAATGGAACAAATCAAGATTTGATGCTGCCAAGCTGACAAAGGCAGCTCACGGGTTCTTGCCGCTTTTAAAGAACAATCCTTAAGCGATGTGGACTCCGGGAGCGAGGAGGACAAGGAGGAGGAGATCCCTCAAAACAAGAAGAAGGGGAAGGTCAAGGATTTCACCGGCTTGTGCTTCATGGCTGAGTCCGTTGACGACAACAACGATGAGGTACCTCCTTCCTATGATGTCCTTTTGATAGATGTGAAAATATGTTTGAGCAACTCATGAGTTAGGATAAGGCTTTAGAGTTTATCATGGCCAAGAACAAGGACTTAGAGTCACAAGTAGATAGTTTGACTCTAGAACTTACAAAAGCTAAGACTCTTGAATATTATGAATGTTCATCTTGCCATGCTATGCACTCAGAATTTGCTAAGCTGCAATCTGCTCATAATATTACTTTACAACAACTTGAAAATGCTAGGACTGAGCTAGTTGAGGTTAAATATGCTCCTTGTGAAAAATGATTAGACTCTAGTAAGTTGGTTGCTTCTGGAGTGGTTGATTCTAGCTTTTGCACTTTCTGCTTAGAAAGCGAACACGAAGTCAAGGATATCTTAGAAGCAGTTGGAGCTAAATATACCAAACTTAAGGATAGTATTGAGTCTGCCACATGTGCTTCATGTCCGACTCTTAAACTTGAAGCTGCTTTATATAATGAGAAATATGTTAGAGCCATTAAAGGTAAAATCTGTGAATCATGTGTTAATCTTAAAGAAAAAAATGCTTATCTTAAGGATACCTTAGAAAAATTCTCTAAAGATAAGAAATAATTAAACATAATTCTGAACAAGTCTAAAACTCGTTATAAGAAGCAAGGACTAGGATACAATTATGTCCAAGATAATTCTAAGCCAAAAATTACTCAAGTCTTGGAAAATGAGTTAGTTGAATTCAAAACCCAACCTGCAAAAACTATCTTTAAATCTGCCGGTTTTTCCCAACCATCTGTTAAGTCAAAGGATGCTTCTCCCAGTGGTATAAAGTACCATTGCACCTATTGCAAAAAGGATGGGCATTTGGTTGAGTTCTGTTGGCGTAGGTTGAAAAATGATATGAAATTTTTTGCTAGAATTTCACCCAATCAACCTAGAGCTTTTATGAGACATGGTAACATAGAAAAGAAGAAATCTGGTTTAGGATTTGTGTCACATGCTCATCATCATGCTCCTAGACAGGATAACTCTCATGTTAGTTTAACCATTGCTCATAACAGAACTTCAAATAAAATCAAAGATAGCACTTCTACTTTGCATACTACTCACAGACGTGTGTCTTAGTACTGGGTTCCTAAGTCTTGTTTAACTAACTCCAGTTTTGAGACACATCATTCTTCCGTGCCTTGAATTTCAGATTACCGCGGAAAGAGGAAGGACACATGGTTCGTCGACTCCGACTGTTCACGCCATATGACCGGAGACTCAAGATGGTTCACCTCCTTCACGCCTTCGACGGGTGATGATTTCATTACCTTTGGAGATGATAAACAAGGGCGGATTGAAGGAACATGATCAATCAGGTTGAACGACAATTTCATCCTCAAGGACGTCGCCCTTGTGGACAAGCTAAGGTTTAATTTGATTTCTATCTCTCAACTTCTTGATGATGGCTATAAGACTAGATTTAAGAAAAATACTTGTCGGGTGCTTGATTCAATTGGTGAGCTTGTTTTTGGGATTACTAGAGTTGCTAGGATCTTTGGAGCTGACTTTTCTAAATCTCTTTCTGGTTCTCTCAAATGATTGATTTCATCTTCTTCTTCTGAGTTCTGGCTTTGGCACCGTCGTTTGGGGCACATAGGTTTTGATCATCTAACGTGAGTTAGCAACCTTGAACTCATGAGAGGGTTGCCCAAACTCAAAGTCGTCAAGGATGATGTATGTGTGCCCTGTAAGCATGATAAGCAAGTTGCCGCCTCACACCCTTCAGTGACTATGGTCATAACTGACTGACCGGAACAGTTGCTTCATATGGATATTGTTGGTCCTGCTAGAGTTCGGTTAGTTGGTGGAAAATGGTACATTCTTATCATAGTCGATGATTTTTTAGATACACTTGGGTGTTCTTTCTTGTTTCGAAGGATGAAGCTTTTGATCATGATCTTGTTCTTCGTTTGGCTTCTGAACTTCCGGGTGCCTTGAGAGCGATCCGCAGTGATAATGGCACGGAGTTCAAGAATGTCTCTTTTGTTTCCTTTTGTGCTGAGCATTGAATTGAGCATCAGTTCTTTTCTCCACACGTCCCTCAACAAAATGGCGTTGTGGAAAGGAAGAACATGACCTTAGTCGAGATGGATAGGACGATGCTAGATGAGTATAGCACACCGAGGAGGTTTTGGGCCGAAGCTATTTCTACTACTTGCCATATTACAAATCGTGTCTTTTTTAGACCGTCTTTGGGCAAGACTGTCTATGAGCTTTGATTTTGTAGAAAACCCTCTATCTCGCACTTTCGAGTCTTTGGATCCAAGTGTTTTATTCTCAAGACAGAAATCTAGATAAATTTGAGTCAAGAACTTTTGATGGTTTATTTCTGGGTTATCTTGCACATTCGAGGGGTTTTCGGGTTTTTAATACTGAAACTAATCTTGTTCAGGAGACATGCAATGTCACTTTTGATGGGACTAGCCCTGGAGCTAGATCAGATATTTTAGGTGATACACAGGTGACAGAGAGCATATTTATAGAGCAAGATGATGAAGGACTTGATGATGTTCTTCCACCTGCTGCTGTTGACGCTCCTATTCCAGCACAAGAACCTGCAGTGACTACTTCGCCTTCAGATGAGGCTCCTGCTGCATCTTCATCATCAGCAGTACCTGCGGAGGTCGAAGAGACATTTTCCTCTCCGGGTGCACCACTTCACATTCAAAGGCAACATCCTCCTGATCAGATGATAGGTAATCTTCTTGAGCGAGTCACTCGCTCTAGGTATCATGATCCAAACCTCTACTCTCATTCTGCTTTTGTTGCTTCTTTTGAACCCCGCGATATATCACATGCTTTATCGGATTCTAGCTGGGTCAATGCCATGCATGAGGAGTTAGAGAATTTTGAGAGGAATAAGGTTTGGAACCTAGTAGAGCCTCCTAGTGGCCATAATGTTATAGGAACCCGCTGGGTTTTCAAAAACAAACAAAATGAGGATGGTTCTGTGATTAGAAATAAGGCTAGGCTGGTAGCTCAGGGCTTTAGCCAAGTTGAGGGGTTAGATTTTGATGAGACCTTTGCTCCTGTTGCTAGACTAGAGGCCATTCGCATTCTGCTTGCATTTGCTACATCTAAAGGCTTTAGATTATATCAGATGGATGTTAAAAAGTGTCTTTTTAAATGGTTTCATAAAGGATGAAGTTTATGTTGGGCAACCCCTAGGCTTTGAGAATCTCAAGTACCCACATCATGTATTCAAGCTATCCAAAGCCTTATATGATCTTAAACAAGCCCCTAGAACCTAGTATGATAGACTTAAGACCTTCTTGCTTAAGAATGATTTTGAGATGGGTAAGGTAAACAAGACTTTGTTCATTCTTAGGCGTTGTAATGACTTCCTGCTTGCTCAAATTTACGTTGATGATATTATCTTTGGTGGTTCTTCTCATACTCTTGTTTCCAGCTTTTTTGAGACTATATCTAGGGAATTTGAGATGAGTATGATGGGAGAGCTTAATTACTTTTTGGGGCTTCAAATCAAGCAATGCAAGGAAGACATCTTCATTCATCAACGCTTCGACATGGGTGATTGCAAGCCGATCTCCACTCCCATGGCGACTTCGACTGTTTTGGATCCAGACGAGGAAGGAAAAGCCGTGGATCAACGCGAGTATCGCAGCATGATCGGCTCCCTCCTGTACCTGACGGCCTCAAGACCGGACATCCACTTCACGGTCTGCCTCTGTGCGAGGTTTCAGGCGTCTCCGAGAGCTTCCCATCGCCAAGCCGTTAAGCGCATATTCAGGTATTTACACTCTACCCTCTTGTATGGCATTTGGTATTATTGCTCTTCGTTTTTGTCCATTCGGGGGTTCTCTGATTCTGATTTTGCAGGCTACTTGTCACTTCCTAGGCACTTCTCTTGTTTCTTGGTCTTCTAGGAAGCAGTCCTCTGTTGCACAATCCACTGTTGAAGCTGAATATGTAGCTGCTGCTAGTTATTGTAGTCAGATTTTGTGGATGGTAACTACTCTTAAGGATTATGGGTTAAAGTTTGCTAGTGTTCCTCTTTTCTGTGATAACACTTCTGCCATTAACATTGCTAAAAATCCTTGCAACACTCTAGGACCAAGCACATAGACATTCACTATCACTTCCTTAGAGACCATGTCGAAAAAGGTGATATTGTGCTGCACTTCGTGGAGTCCGAGGCTCAACTAGCAGATATCCTCACCAAGCCTTTAGACCCAACAAGGTTTGCCACCGTGAGGAGCGAGTTAGAGGTAATTTATCCTTTTTGGTTGGTTTGAGGGGGAGTTCGATCTTTTCTGATCTTACCTTGTTCTTCTGATCTTTCCTCGTTCTTCTCTGAACTTATTGATCTTTTTGAACTTTTTAGGTTTTTCTTGCATCTCATTGTATCATATTGCATTCATATGAAAAATCCAAAAAGATGCATTGTAATATAAGATTTTCTGCTTATCTTTTAAAATTGATGAAGCTTTGCCTATTACCCTTTGGAGCTTGAGTATTTCAATTCTTGCTCAATGTCATGTCTAGTTCTTTGACTTGCTAAAATTATCATGCTTTTACATATATAGATAAGTATTTGCTGTATGAGCTAGAACTCTAAAACAACTCGAACTAAAAACTGTAATCTGTGGATGTTTTAGCTAGCTGCGCAATTAGTACTCCTTTTGTGACATTGGCCCTATCAGAATTGCTTTGTTAGCTCTTGAATCTAAAATTGACCATTACTTGAGCTTTTTGTGTTCTTGAGAATCTAGAACTGCTCTTGTGAAACTTGAAAAATCAAACTTTAATATTGTCTTATGCTTAAACTGTGCCAAACTACTCTTACGAGACTGTATGTCAAAGACATGAACTTGGAGATAGTTTGATGATCCAGACGATCTCATGCAGACTGCTTGTCAGAATTGACATGAACCTCAAGATTTGTCGCCCTGGTAGAAGCTTAGAAAGAATTTATGGATGGCTCCTAGTCCAGGATCTTCTTCAATAAGATATATTTTTAATCAACTTCTGGTCGAAGGTTAGGATGAGTTTGTGGATGGCTCTTAGTACATGATCTTGTCACTAAGTTAGACCATTAGTCAACTTCAATATTCAGTGCATATGAAAAATTATTAAAAAATGGGCGCTTGAGAAATTTGAGCAAAATGATTCAATACAGGACCTGATTGTCTCTTAATGTGGTATTTGTTAGAATTTTGATCTCACTTTGACATTTTGACATGGCCAGTTTCACTTTAGGATCCCTGTTAATGAACTTGCTAAATTTGAAGATTTACTTAAATTGCTCAAATTTATTGCTTTATTTTGAGCCTTCGTGCTTAGCTTTGATATATATATATATATATGTCTTATCATGATCTTGCTAGCGCTGTTAGGCTTGATATGTTGTTTGTGCAATATGAGAAATGCTAGCTTGTTCTTTTGGGTAATCTCCAAAGCTTCGTGTAATCAAAAATTGAAAAATACAAAAATGAAGCCACTCCATTGCACTTCATGCATACTCCTTCTTTTGTTTCTTTCTTCATTCTGCATTTGTTATCTCTCGACGAGAGGAATGCGTGATTCCTTGATGACTCCATTGTCAAAGGGGGAGAAGATATTTCAATGTTGGGGGAGAAGATATCTCAATGTTGTATAAAGGAGAGAAGATATAAAAATGTTATAAAGGGGGGGGGAATTTGAGAATTTGAAATTTTCTGAAATCTGTGGATCATAGTGAGGGGGTGTGTCGACGATCAAATCGCCGATCTTATGAATATATAAATGAAAAGAGGAAAAATGTGCGTATCTCCTGGGAGTGGATCTGACTTGCTCTTTATTGCTATGAACTCACGATTACAAACACTGAGAGTATCTAAAAACACAACACTTTGCTATATCTCGCTTGATGTGCTTCTATAGGACTGTTGCTGATGCGTTGTCTCGTGTCCTTGTCTCTTCGTGTGTCTTGTGTTCTCGTACTCCCTCGGCCTCTCCTCCCGGCCTTCTATGGTCCTCCTTAAGTACTTGATGAAGCGGTGGCAGTTATCTCACGAGGAGACATCCGTTGGAGAGCGACGCGTCTGGTCGGGAAGAGGCGGTAGTTTGACGGTTCTACCAACTGCAGAGGCAGTTGGTGAAGATGTCAACTGTTCTGCGGTTAATAGTTTTAAGAAACGTTACACCATCAACCGGGATAGTGTTGTATTATGCGGAATATGAAACACGTGGTTCATTCATCACATAGTGAGTGGCGTGGTCGGGGACTCGACCCAGACGCCTGTTCATAGCTTTACGAGCACTTACCTAGTCGTGGACTAGGTTTGGAACTTTGTCCACCAGGTATTTATTATATAACTTCTGTAGTACCTACGACCAGTTAGGTCGGTGGTCTTAGAAGTTACGACCACGAAGACGTATGGTCTTTATCATATATTAAGATAATATATGAATATTTTAATCCTCAACAGGGTGCTTTTGAATTGCATTCTTATCATCTTATTGCTTTTCTGACTAGAATTGCATTTCCTAATCCTCACGATGATCAAAGGTCAATTGAACAATTGTTCTTTCATATAGACCTTAAGTGAGATTTTTGACTCTTTTCTGGAATTTAAAGTTTTTATACTTTCTTTTGTCTTATCTCACTTGCATGTGCTATTCTGATGACAGCTTGGCTATTTCCATTGCTTTCTCTTGCTTATGGACCAAGTTGTGCATTTATGCGAAAACACAAGTATTTTACTTTTCAAACCTCCAAATTACATTTTCTGTTTATTGCCAATGTGTTCATCAAGGGGGAGATTGTGGATATCATGGGGATATGCTGCAGATCTTAGGATGATGTGACAATTGGCAATGACGTTAACGGTTTGTTGTTTCACGTGTTTTTGGCAAAGTTGTTGTGATGTCAGGACAGTGGCGGTCTGACCGGCCGAACCGGCGGTTAGACCAGCCATAGGGCAGTCCGACCGGCCATAGCGGCGGTCGGACCGGCCAACTTCAGAAATGGTGTTTTGAGCTGGGCCAAAAATAGAGAGTGTAGGCAAGAGAGGGGATTCTATTGCACTTGGTCCCATAATTTTTGGAGTCTCCAGTCACAAGTTCTATTGGTTTGAAAATTCAAGTAGGTTTCGGAATTTCAGAGGTTGAAATCGGCTAAGTCCCAAGCTGTCTGACTGGCCAATAGGTGGCGGTTAGACCGGCCAGGGTGGGCGGTCAGACCGGCATTAGGGGCGGTCTGACCGGTTTTCACATGGATCGTCAACCTTCATGGCGGCGATGTTCGGTTGTTAGGTCAAAGTCATGAGTTTCAGTGCATATGTGTTGCATGATGCATGTTTTGACTAACATGGGTCAACTTGTGAAGACCTTGTTCCCGGATTCGGTTTACTTGTCTATTTTTGTGCAGGTTGCTTGGTGGTCAACGACGGTCAACGGCGAGTAGGATCGGGACTAAGCTTAGAGAGCTGAGGTCCAGAACGATCGACGATGCCAGGTGATGTCAATGAACTCAAGCGTGGTGCAAGATGGACAAGTGTGACCTATTGGCTAATCCGCGGTGTAAGATGGCGCAAGGTGTAGCTAATTAGGTCAAGAGGAGATAAAAACGGCGCATTAAAATGCGTGCGAGTGTGACCTGTTTGTTTTGGGCCTTAACGGGAGCCCAATTGAGTCAAACTTCTAGAAAGTCTAAGTCTCCACTATAAATAGGTGAGGGAGGTGGCTGCACCTCTTCTTCGTCTCTTTTGTTATTAAAAATCCTAATTTGCTTAGGAAGAGTTTTTGTGGTGGCTACGGTTTTAGAGAGTTTTGATGTGATTTTCGTGCTTTTGGATTGAGCATTGTCCTCCATTGATGGAGTGGTTGTAAGCCCAAATCATATCAAATCAATCTAAAGAAAGTTTGATCAATGTCTTGTCTCTTTGCGTTCTTTCTCTATATTTGATGATTTTGAGTATTTCTTTGATCCGTGAGTTTTTGATTGAATTCTTCACGTGATCTAGCTTGATGTGACATGTAGGAACATATCTAGGATCATCTTCATCATCAATCATCCACGAGCAAGATTTTGGATCTAGTTTTCGTTTTGACTCGGTTTTGAACCCTTTTTCAATCAAACGGAAAATGATAGTTATTCTTCCAAGAATTGTCACAATATTCGATTGGAATAGGTTCCTAACATCATAGAGAAGGTGTGTTCTAAGTTTCATCGAGTTTGTAGTTGTAGATCAAAAGTTTCATCTATTTACAACTTCGTCATCTGGTCGTTTGATCTGTTTCTTGGTGCCGGTGGTCGATCAGGAGACCAATGATCGACCGCAAGGTAATCGAATTGCTTTAGCTTATGTTGATTTTTGTCGTATTGCTTAGGGGATTAAATTGGATTCAATACTAGTCTTCCGCTATACTGGTATATTGATCTTCATAGCTTCCATAGCTACTGGAGTAAAATCTTATTGAATCAATTAATTGTGAAAAAAGTGAGCATGCTCCTATTCACCTTCCTTCTAATCGCTTTTCGGTCCAACACATACCACATCCACAGCATATCCATATCACCACGCATACCATCACTGTTAACACTTGTATTTCTACATACTTGTTATCTACAGAAGGTCCAGTCCATAGACTACGAAGAACACAGTCATTTGGCCGCTAACAAAAGTAGGCCAGCTGATCCTCAACAGAATAGGAAACGTCTACTGTGAGTTATTACTTGTACTAATCTACAGATGACTACATCCAATGCATAAGACTCTCACTGTCCTTTTTTATTGATATGTAACGGAGATCTATACTTCTTATAACCTTAATATAGGCCCTTTGATTCTTAAACTGTGGATGTATGCACATTTCTCAGCCTATCCTTGCATCTCGCTAATGGACCTGTTCTGCTGCAACTACAGAACGCTTATTTTCCACTACTTGTGATAACTTATACCATTGTCGGATCATATTATCTTACATTCTACATAAAATTCTTATAATATTTATTCCGAGTTATTTGGGTTTATATTTAGACCCAGTTGTGGATAATGAGGATGATTACCAGAACTACCGTAGGGCTGCAAAGCAGCACTGGGATATGATGAAGCAGTACTATGAGAAGGTAAGGGGTGCTTCGTGATGATGCTTCTTTGTTTATTTTATTTTCAGCAAATAGATGGTGTTTGTTTTTCATCCATGCTGAAGATATTATGCTGAAAATTCCAGGCTGCAGATGCTTTTAGGGAGGGTAACCAGAAAGAAGTCGAGTATCTTCTTAGGGAGGCAAGTGTTACTCTTGTTTTTTTTTTTTGGGAAAGAAAATGATTGGAAAGATTGAACATCAATAATCACTTTTTGGAAGAAAAAATTAAGAGGATATTAAATAAAGACTCCAGGGTTTTGAACTTTTATCTTGGGCAACGAAGTTACTACATATGCTTGTTGAGGGCCTGTCTTTGAGCTACAGCTGAATTCTAACAAAAATAATATTTTAAATCGTTGGCCCAATTATTTTCTACAACAAACATTTCTCAACTTTTACATGCTTATCTGGTTAATTGTTGAGTTGATGTGATGGCACTTAGAGAGCTTAATAGAATTTGATGAAAGTGTTTTAACTTTTAACTTTTAAGTACTGACTGAATTTTTTTTAATGATATCAAGGGGAAACACTGTTACAGAATGGCTCGACTGGCTGATGAAAAATCTACTGGGGAGATTATCAAATCCAAGTAAGTGCACTTATTTTTTCATAAGTTGGCTGAAATTATCGCATTATATTTGTTATATTTGAAATATGCGAATGTGAATTCACAAGATCAAGTTCATGGTCGTACCGCAGAAAAAGAGAGTCAAAAAATGAGTTGTTCCTTGACCTGCACGCCCAAGATGCAGCAAACGTGGCAAATCTTATGAGACTTCATCTTAAACAGTTGGCTAACATCCCATGTAAGATCAGTGCATGCTTCGTCGAGTTTCTTGACTTCTTTTGTTAGGAACTGTCCGATTTACCGTCATCAGGAGGCCTGCCAGCTATTGTTGGTATTTAACATCGACGACTTAAAGAAGGTCGCAAGGATAGAGAAAGAGAAGGTCGATAGGAAGAAGCCTGTCATGTATGATTGGCGATAGATTTGATTTCTTGACACGGTTAAGATATACTTGCTCAATCACTATGCTCATTGATATTATTTATTCTTTGGACCGGAACTGGGCTTTTTTTTCTTTTTTGTTGTCACTTACGCTGCAAGTGCAATATGTGTACCGAAGGTTTTAGTTGTATTAGGCTCTAAAGATATAGTTGCTTAAATGTTACGGAGTGCAGCAAAATCTTCTGTATATTGATTAGAATTTTTATTCTGCTGATGTAAGCTTAAGTCCTGCATTCGACATATCATAACAACTGTTTCTTGTGTACTTGCATATTCTGATGTATGATTGCTCCCATTGGTTTCATTTGTTAGGCACAGTCATCTTTGATGGTGACATAATTATATACATATCAATGCAAGAAATGTTTCTTTTTCTAATGCTAAAAGAGCTATTTGTGATATTCTTCGCTTCTAATGCTCTCAAACCTTAATTAACACATGAACCACTTGCAATAAGGAACAATGTATACTTCAATGAAATGATTTGAACATTCTATTATTGCACATTCAAGTGAATAATATGTTTGAGACACAGTTACTGCTCATTGCATAGAAATTAGTGGTACAAAGTATGAGTTCTCGTTGCAACGCACGGACACATGACTATTATATTGATAAATTCAAGGCATTTGTGTTGATTGTCATTCTCATCATGTGCAATTTCTGAACCTTCAAGAGCTGGTAAGTAGTAAATATATATTTTTAGAGGAAAGTAAGTCGTAGCCTTTTTAAAAAAGGAAAATAAGTTTGTGAGTATGATAAAATCTCATCGTTAGTTATTGGATCCTCCAACCCAAGCTCTAAAAGGCCGAACTGACTGTATAACTTCAGGCCCACCACGTACCCCCGGGTGGACGTGTGTAGTTCAGCTCCCCCGTTAGGGTTAGGTTGCTGCCTCCTCTATAACCTCAGTGTCACCACGCCGCCGCCCTTGCGTCTCGTACCAGCGACCCGTTCGCACCTGGTAAGGCCTGCAGCCGCCGGCCGCGGAACTCGAAGCCGGCGAGGTATGCGTCCGCTGCTTCCCGTCTCCGTGCTATAGACTATCTGTCCGTTTAGTCGTCTATTGGTTTTCTGCTGTAAGAATTCACCTGCTGTTTGGTTTCGGTGAGCATCGGTGATGTTACATCCATCTCTACTCATCCTTGCACTTTGAGGGTTACCCGTGAAGAAACCATTGGGGAATATGTAGTCTGAGATGCTCTAGTATTCTTCCTTTGTCGGTTTGTTCTTTTGTTTGTGGCTTTGTGCGACTTGAAGTCCTGGATCAATGATGCAACTATTATCTGCGTTATCTTTCTGCAATTTCTCAATTGTTGAAGACATTACGTACTGAGATCCCAGGCACGCTCGACCTGTTACTGCTTATAAAGTTCTAAAACATTTTTTTTTCGTTTTATATGATCCAAGTCTTAATTTTTCTCTCAGAATAATATACTCTGCTGCTGGAAAGGTCATGCATTTCCTTCAGTGTTTAGATTGGTGAATTGTACTTTTGAGGTCCATATGTTGGTGAATAAATTGTACTAATATCATGTAAAGTACATTAGATCGTATTTTATGGAACATGTAAGCGAATAAAACAACTAAATGAACCGATTGTAGTTCAGTTTTTAAGTTCCGATTTCCTAATTGTACATTGGTTTAATCGGTTTGCATTTCCCAAATTGAACTTTAACGGGGATAATTTAACGGCAAATAAAACAACGTACACACCCCAATCGGTGTGGTACATTTACAGAAAGGAAAAAAATGCAACTTGCTGCAGCTCTCATTATGCGGGGAAACAAATCTAACAGACTAGTACACATGACAATCCAGGCATCCTTGCCTTCTGCTGTTGCCTTATACAAACTTAGTAACACAATGTAGCATCCATGGTTATTAAGGCGGTAAGGCGAGGCGAGGCGACCCACCCCCCTCACACCTTTTAAGCGGTAAGGCGTGAGGCGAGGCGACGCCTTACTCTCGTCCTAAGGCGCTAAGGCAGTGAATAAAATGAGCATTTCAGCAGCACAAGTACCTTGTTGTTGCCAATTCTCTTGTTTTTTTTCAAATAATCTCCCATCTCTTTCCTGATTTCTGTGGTAGTATTGGGACATATTACCACATCTGAATAACCACCCGCAAGATGCTCCTTCAGCCTTTTGATCCCTCCTGTACTTGGGGTGTTACAAAGGATACACATCACCTTATCTCGATTGCCAATTTCCGGCCAATAGCCATATTTCCATCCCGGATCATTAGACTTCGCCTTCCGTTTTGGATCGGTCTTTGGATCATACCCGGCCTCGGATGATGCAATACTTGCACTTGCGCTTGCACTTGTCATTTTTTTTGCTTCTGCAGTACAAAGATAGAATCATAAACATTACAAGTCACCAAGAATCGCGATTCAACACATTGCAATTCATGAAGATCGGCAAGCTCAAGATATTCATTTGCCAAGATACGATCGATACCGTCGGCGTCGGTCGCGCCGACTCAGACTTCCGTAGTCCGCGAAGATAAAGCGGCCGGTTGCCGTCGCTCATGCGGCGACGGCTTCGATCGCTTCATGGTCGCGACTTCAGCGCCGACTCGCCCGACGCCTTCCTTCTCCCCGCCGAGGCGCCTCCTCCCTTCTCCTCGGCGGCGGCTGATCGCTCTCATGGTCGCGACTTGCGCCGACTCGTCGACGCCTTCCTTCTCCTCGCTGAGGCGCCCTCCCTTCTCCTCCGCTGGCGCAGCACGCGATCGCCCGGCGAATCCTGACGGCGGTCGACCTTCTCGCCCTCCTCCTCCCACCTCCTTTCCATATGTCCAGGAGTCCGGGTGGCCGGGAGAGGATGCGAGGACGCCGGGAGAGGATGCGAGGACGCGGGAGAAGGAGGAGGGAGAGAGGGGGGAGGCCAAGAGGAGGAGAGCAGAGCGAACAGAGGTACCGCGAGAGAGGAGGGAGGAGGGTGTACCTTCTTGCCTTCTTTGGGCGGCAGGAGATGGGCGACGCCAGAGGCAGTGGCGAGATGGGCGACGCGAGGCGGAGCGGCGACCGGCGAGATGGAGGCGCCGCCGCCACAGGTTCCAGCCTTCCAGGTGAGTCTTTCTTGTTTCTTCGGCAGTTCGGCTTTCCCCCTTCTCCACTTTCCCCCTTCTCTCTCTCTGGTTTAGTTGCCTAGGGTTCTCTTCGGCAACTTGATTTAGTCGCGCCGCTCGCGCGCTCCTCCTCTGCCAAGGCGTCGCCTTGAGCCCTCCCGACGACATTGCCCGCCTCAGCGACGCCTTCCGGACGCCATGGTACTAAGGCGGACGCCATACTTGCGCACGACAAGGCGAGCCGACGCCTTGACCCACCCCCACGCCTTCTCGCCTAGGCGACGCCTAGGCGTCGCCTTCCGGACGCCTTAATAACCATGGTAGCATCTTTAGTTTTTTTTTTAAAAAAAAATGTAGCATCCCTTGTGGGCACAAAAGTTTTGACTTGTGCTTTTTATTCTTGGGAGCGTCGATGATGTGTTACCTCTATATTCATCCTTGCACTTTGAGGTAAGGTTACCAGTGAAGAAAACATTGGGGAAAATATTCTGAGGTGCTCCTTTTTTACGCAATGAAACATGACCTGCCCTCTTTGTTATCTTCCTGCAAGTCTCTACTACTATGAGACAAGTGCATCAACCACAACCAATATAGATCAAATGAAGACACAGAGGTTTTATATGGATGAACTGCTATTCGTTGTTATGATGTGTATTTTTTGTTCTTTTACTTGTATAGTTTTGGCTTAACCGTTTCCCTGGGAGGAACAATTCCAAAGGGGTCATGCGCATGCACGATCACCTGTATGTTTTAATGCTGTGAGGTTTGGTGGCAGTGTCCACTGGAACCATTGGATTGCAGGAGGTTTGGCATGATTTACGTCGGATTTGCTGCCATGATTTGTGTAAAGACCATAGCCTTGCGTGGCTACTGTTGTAATAAAAATGTACAATTTCTGTCTTATTATTCTGTTGTGTTATCTCTGGTAAAGGTTTGCTATTCGTCGGAGTGGTGTTCTACCGGGCAGACGAATAGTAATTCATATGCCTATGTGTGATTACCCTCCGGGTAGTGACACGGGACGCCGCAATTTGATTATACCAGTTATGTCCATAGATCATTTCTTGTGTGTTATAATGAAATCACAACTGCATTGCAGCTAGGGAACACATATGCAGAATAGTTTTCTAATTTTGCTGAGTCCTTAACATGGTGTAAAGCTGTATTATTGTTCCCTGCTTGTGTGCATGGCCTGTATAGACGGTTTCTTACTTTCCTTTTCCTTTGAAATCGTATAGAATAATTTCCGATACCATTTTATAATGTATAGTGGCTTGTATATAGTTAGATTATCCCGGATATCATGTATGGTACCTGTGATCAAAGCCTAGCATGTCAGGGAAGTGCCCTCAAGGCCTCAACAGCACAGCTTTAACTGCCAAGGAACATTGTGGATTGGAGTATCATAGCAATTTCACTGTGCCCCATTTGAATCTATGATCAATTAGTGTTCATGGGTGCTTTTCGCATGAGCTCCCTTTTTTCATTAGGTTTAACGCATACGTTTTTCACTGTATATGTATCTTCTGTTGCACTGTGATGGCTTGAGATTGTGCTATCAAGTTGTCTGCTCGATGCCTTGATTTTGTATTCATTTTCAGTATCTTGTATATGTGTTCAATATACCTTAAAAGTTATCATGAATTTTGCTGCAAGAACCAGCCTTGGTCTGGTGCACTGAAAGAGAAGCACTAGTAACTTTTCGTTGCTGAAATGGTATGTGGATAATTTACAATGCTGAACCGGAATGTGAAAGGTAACAATGCCGAACAAGCAACTGCCCCAGTTTACCTGCAATTGGCAGTTCACAAGGAAATACTATTGGAATTTACTACGCTAACCACTGCACTGATTATTTCCAAGACTTGCATGGCATGTACTGATATACCCTAATCAAAGTAATAAGTGATGATCGTGCGAGGAACTGATTGCTGTAATATATCGTTCTCCTTCCTCTCCATATCAGTCCTAATTTATAATCTGCAATACCTCGTTGCTCTTGCCGAATTGCCTGTGCTAGCTAATTAACGTGTGAGCTGAGATCATATCACTCCTAATTTATTTACATCTCCCCAGTGAACCTGGCCCATACGGTTGGGTGCGACACTTCAGACAAGCAAGAGGCCGGCCGGCCGGGCACGGCAGGCAGGCAGGCAGGCGGCCACACCTGCATTCCTGGATGTATATAAACGCACAGCTCTCTCCTATCCCTCACCATCTCATCCATCACAAGTGACAAGCCAAGTCGTAGCAACACGAGTACAAGCTACTCTTCTCTAGTACTCCTCACCGATCTGTAGTTGCTACTTGTAAGCTAGCTCGGTGTGCATCAATGGCTTCCTCCTTCGCCGTCGCTCTCGCGCTCCTCGTCTCCCTTGCCGTCCTTGTCCGGTCAGCTCTTGGTACGTACGCGTGCGCACGGCTGCAATTGCTTACGTTAATTTTTTCGTTTCATCAGGTACTAAAGAGTGCATGCATGCATCTGTGAACTATATGCATAAATGCAGGTGGTGGCCTGGTGTGCGAGCAGCTGCCGCCGGACGTGTGCGCGTTCGCCGTCTCGTCGGGCGGGAGGCGGTGCCTGCTGGAGAGCACGCCCGAGGGGGCGCACCGGTGCCAGACGTCGGCGGTGGCGGTGCGGGCCCTGTCCGGCTGGGTCGAGACCGACGGCTGTGTGCGTGCCTGCGGCGTCGACCGCTCCGCGCTCGGCCTCCCCGTCGCCAGCGCCGCCGCGGACGACCGTCGCTTCGTGCGGGCGCTGTGCTCCCCGGCCTGCTACGGCGGATGCCCCAACATCGTCGACCTCTACGCCACCCTCGCCGCCGGTGAAGGTGCGTCGCAGCGCCTGATCATGCAAACATGCACCGATCGAAGATATACTGTTAACATTGCGCATGCATGCCAGGTTTGACTTTCTTGTGTATGTGAATGATCGATTGGTCTTAAATGGATGCAGGTATGTCGCTGCCAGCGCTGTGCGAGGCGCAGAAGAGCGTGAGCAACCGCCGTATGATGGCGGGGATGTCGCCGGTTGGTGCTCCGGTCGGGGCTCCGGTTGGCGCGCCTGCCCCTATGTGAATGAACTCACGAACGTATATATACGACATGGATTTGTAATCGCTGCACAGATACGAGACTACCAGTGGCTATCCAGATTTATATAGTAGTTATTCCGTTGTTTTTTAGTATGAAATAAAGCGTTGCATCCATGCACTGTACGCGTGTCAATGATCGGTGCATGTGTTATAACAGTTGAACTCCACTCGACAGCCTCGGAGTAGGGAGCTATATATCCGACTGAGACTTAGATAGTGACCACTTTCCCGTGTTCCTCGCATTTTCTGATCACCTCAATTTCTTGACGTCGCATTGCTTGCCTCTGCCGGAACGGCGCGCGAGCTTGAGCGCGGGGACGCCAAGCGACGGGCATCCCAGCGTTGGCAATGTCGTCTAGCGTGTGCGCGGCGTGTGAAATGAATCGTGCAGACATGGACCATGGTAGTGGGGGCGTCCCGCTTGGGCTGGGCGCTATGCCTCTCGCATGGGGCAGGGCACGGAATCGGGGAAGAAGAGTGAGGCGCCGATAGTGCAGATGTGAGGAGCAGCCAAGTTAGGGACGTGTCGTGGTTGATACGGTGATCTCAGATGGCTTATTACTGATTAGGAGCAAAATGTTGTAACTTATGCTTCACTGGTCGTTTATTAAGTTGTATAGTTAACATGTGCTCAATCACCTCTCTTAGGACTCCGGACATATCGGATGGTTTCCAGGGAAACACATCTGTGTTAGTCCGGAGGAAGGCGATGAGCTCAAATTACTATTCCCCATTGAGTCCCGACCCAATCCGAACTATTTTGGATTGGTTGTCAGGGTTGAGTGGCACTTGCTTCACTTCTTCATTGGGCTAAGGAGATGCTTTCAGCTTTTTTGCCTTGCTTGGCCTTTCTACCTTGCTTGGTTTCTATGCTTCATTAAGATCTCTTGATGGAAGTTGATCAACAATCTCTAATGATTAAAGATCACAATTTAGAGTAGTGGATTGATTACCTTGGATTGCAATGACACCTTTTGGACCAGGAATCTTGACGCTCTGGTATGCATGATGAGTGGTTGCCATAAACTTAGTTAGAGAAGGTATTCCTAAGATAGCATTGTATGCCGACTCAAAGTCAACAACCTCAAAGGTAATTAATTTTGTTTGGAATTTTTTTAATCTCTGAAATGTAACGGGTAATACCATCTGTCCGATAGGTATTATTGAAGGTCCTGGTACGATCCCAAAGAATGTATTCATCACCATTTTAATTTTATAATGGGGAATTTGCATCTCATCTAATGCATTGATAAAAAGTAGATCTAAAGAACTACCACCATCAATTAAAACTCTTCCTACTTTGCAATTACTAATAGTAGGAGAAACCACTAATGGTAATTTACGAGGTATTGACATACCTTTTGGGCAATCCTCCTGGTTGAAAGTCAGAGGCATTCCCGACCACCTAGGGTAGCTTGGATTTCCTGGAATGGTGTTGACATTGTTGACCTCCTGCCAAGTTTTTCTCTAGGGGTTTGGCGAAGGCGATGCCTGGTTTTGTATAACAACTTCTGAGGTTGTTTAAGATAGCATCACAGAGGTGTTCCCAATTATAAATATAATTCTCTAGTTGGTTAAAAAGCCATGTTCGTGCAAAGCCTTTTAAGACAATAGGTAAATAATTTGTCATTACCTTTTTGTCGGTGTCGGCAACCTGGACAATGGTAGTGTAAATCTGGAGGAATTCAGAGGGGTTCTATGTCCCATCAAAGCTTTCTGAATTGCTCGACTTGAACTTTTCTGGCTAAGTAACATCTTTGAGTCCGGGTGAGAATGTCTTACATCCTATATAAGGTCCAAGTCGTGATAGCACGTTACGACGATTATCACGACCAATTGGGGAATGTAGTCATCTATTTCATGATAAACTATGGTAAGTGTGTTCGCCTGGAGCTAGCCTATCGAATACGTTCTATTGAGACAGATCGTTTGCTTGACGGGCATAGTGATTGTCGTTACAGTTACTGAAACCATACTACTACAAAAGAGGCTATAGCAGACGGCCCATCACAGACGGTTCCTTTGGAACCGTCTGTGTTGGGTCTGTCTGGGCTTTGTTAGCCTATTACAGACGGTTCTTATTGTGAACCGTCCGTGATAGTAAATTATCACGGCGGTTCCCAATAAGAACCGTCATGAATTATCGAGCGGTTCTATTTAAGAACCGTGCAGCGATATCGAGAAATCACGAGCGGTTATTATTAAGAACCGTGCGGATTTCTGATTATCGCTGACGGTTCTTAAATAGAACCGTCGAAATAATCCTGACAGTTCTTATTGGGAACCGCTCGTGATATTTAGTATCCGACGGTTGAACTAGAACCGCTCGTGATTTCTAGGCTTCATATAAATTGAGCCGACACATCCCTCGGCGCCTTGCTGGCTGTGTCCTTCGCCGCCTTTGCCATCTGCCGCGATCGCTTGCCTCGCCCTCGCTCTCTACCGCTCCAGGCGCCACTTCCCTGCCCTAGCTCCTCCAACCTGCGGCTCCTCCTCTAATATTGGTATGAGCTTGGAGATGCTTGTGGACTTGGTATTTTATTGTGTGTTAATGCATTAACTAAAAGAAAGGAGAAAAGATAGTGTAGATGCTAGCGTGAATATTGAGAATGGTGTTGTTACTATTGATTTATTACATACTTGCTTGAGTCACGCGTGTGGTACATAACTAGTGAAGAGTATGAGATGATGCCTATATTTGGGTTGCATGATTGTTCAATTGAGATAGATATTGGTGTCGAGAGGTAGGGATCATGGTTGTGGCCGTAGGCATGGCTACGCTATGCCACCGCGTGTGGTACATAACTAGTGAAGAGTTTTCTTTCAATAACCTTAGATGCAAATGTTGGAGAATGAGTTTATATTGCACATTTTCGTTCTATTAGGGAGTTATTGTTTCTCCTTGTACATAACTATTTAAGTATGTTTGGTAAATAGGAAGCCCATTGTCTTGCGCTGACAGAGAGGGAAGGGAGGAGAAGGTGAGGATTATCGAGAGATATTAGATATTTTCTTCGTGAGCTCCGAGGATAACGATCTATAACCCTTTATGTTTGCTATAAATTAATCGCTAATCAATTTGACACTAATTTGTTACATGCGTAGTGTAGATGGATCGAAGCGGATGTACGGTGTGAACCGTGTGAGTCAAGAGTACATTAATGGCGTGGTTGCTTTTAGAAGAGCGGCGAGCGAGAATATGTTAAAGAAGGGGATAAATTTTATGTACTGTTCGTGCATTGATTGCGGTAATCTGAAGATGTTTAACAACGCGGCGCAGATCGAAGCGCACTTGATTCGAATGGGTTTCAAAAAAGGGTATACATGTTGGACCGATCACGGTGAAGAGCGATTATACGAAGTTAATAATGGCGACATCGCCGAGGAAGTCAACGATTTGCGGATGTGGTGTGCTTTTGATGAGGATAGGGGCACGATGACAATCTGGATCGGATGCTACTGCGATGCGAAGAGAACTACGATGGGAGAGAGTTTTGTAAATTCGAGGGCTTAAGGGAGGACTCGGTGAGACCTTTGTTCCTGGCCGCAAGCGGGATACACAAGGTTGTCAACCGTGCTTGAACTGCTGAAATTGAAGGCAAGCAATAGTTGGTCCGATAAGAGTTTCACGGCGTTGTTAGGTCTCTAGCGGACATCCTTCCGGAGAAGCGTGTTGCCCAAACACCACCTATCAAGCAAAGAAGGTTATTTTCCCATTGGGAATGGAAGTAGAAAGAATACATGCATGTCCGAACGATTGTATCATCTACCAGTAAGAGTATGCGGACATGCATGTATGTCCGTGTGCAAAGCATCCCAATACAAGCGTCAAAATCTTGCTAAGGTGAAGCAAGGATCTCTGCTAAGATGTTGTGGTATCTGCTGTAATCCCACGTTTGAAGCGTTTATTTGCGAACCCAAAGGAGGCAAGATTGCTGCGTTGGCACTCGAGGGGCGTAGAGAGATGGAAAGCTAAGACACCTGCGATTACGCGGTGGAGAAACTTCGATCGGAGCTTGAAGAGTTCGGTGCGGAACCGAGGAACATAAGGTTAGGGTTGAGTACGGATGGAATGAATCCTTTCGGTAACATGAGCGTGAGACATAGCACCTAGCCCGTGAATCTATGTATGTACAACCTTCCTCCTTGGTCGTGTATGAAGCGAAGTACATTTTGATGCCACTACTTATCCAAGGGCCAAGCAACACAGGAGCGATATTGATGTGTACCTAGCACCATTCTTTGGAAGATCTTGTGACACTTTGGATCGAAGGGGTACAAGTATGGGATGCGTACAAGCGAGAGAACTTCACTTTACGCGCCATGTTATTCGCACCATCAATGATTTTCACGCCCTTGGTAACTGTCGGGGTTCGATACAAAGGAGCCAAAGCACATCGCCTTTGCTTAGATGGTACCGAGAGTGTATGGCTCAACAACTCGCGCAAAACTGTGTATATGCGTCACCGTAGGTTCCTTCCCAGGAGTCACCCATACCGCAAGATGAAGAAACAATTCGATGGAAATAAGGAGGACGGTTCAGCTCCAAGGGCTTTTAGAGGGAAAGAGGTCTATGATATGGTTAAGGATATTGATGTTGTGTTTGGAAAGGGATGTAAATTAAGAACCCTCAGAAAAACATCTGGAAGAAGCGGTCAATTTTTGGGACTTGCCTTATTGGGAGCACTTAGAAGTTCGCCCTTTGCATCGACGTCATGCGTGGAGAAGAATGTATGTGATAGCTTGATTGGTCTCTTACTGAACATCAGTGGCAAAACAAAAGACGGTGTTAACGCACGACGTGACTTGGTTGATATGAACATAAGAACCGAGTTAGCACCGAAAGAGACCGATAAAGGACGAACGTACCTTCCCCCCGCTTGCTACACTTTGTCCAAGGCCGAGAGAAATGAACTGTGTCAAAGCTTGCATGGTGTGAAAGTTCCGTCCGGTTACTCCGCCAATATTAAGAAACTTGTTTCCATGACAGATTTGAAATTAATTGGTATGAAGTCTCATGATTGTCATGTGCTAATGACACAAATGCTTCTATTCTTTGTTAGGAGTATCTTGCGAACAAGGTCGAGTGGTAATCTTTAGGCTGTGTTATTTCTTTAATTCAATTGCTCAGAAGGTCATCGATCCCGAAGGACTCGACGCTCTGCAGGCCGAGGTGGTGACGACTCTATGTCATCTTGAGATGTATTTCCCTCTGTTATTTTTCGATATCATGGTCCATCTCATTGTTCACCTTGTGAAAGAGATAAAGATATGCGGCCCTGTGTTCCTACGTCATATGTACCCATTTGAGAGATACATGGAAATTCTCAAGTCCTACGTACAGAATCGATCTCGGCCGGAGGGCAGTATCATCGAAGGTTATGCAACCGAAGAGGTCATTGAGTTCTGCGTCGACTACATGGCTCAGGTGGAACCGATAGGTGTGCCTCTATCTCGTCATGAGGGGAGACTGGAGGGTATCGGGACCATCGGAAGGAAAGAAATCACTCCCGATCTAAATACGTACGCGCAATCCCATTTCACGGTCTTGCAACATATGACCCAAGTGTCCCCGTACATCGACGAGCACAAAGACATGGTACGCCAATGAATCCGGGCGGTCGGAGGTTTGGATCACGAGAGCACAACCGCTCGGTTCAACGAATGGTTAAAGGTGCGATTCACTGGGAGGTCATCAAGTGATGAAACGCTGCTATGGTTGGCAAAAGGGCCAAAATTTACAATTGTGACATGGCAAGGATACGACATAAATGGGTACACATTTTATACGGCAGCTCATGATAGGAATAGCACAGTCCAGAACAGCGGCGTCCGCATAGATGCATTTCACGAGGGGTTCAATACCGCGGGGGCACGCGGGTTGAACTCGTACTATGGGTTCGTAGAGGAGATTTGGGAGCTTGACTATGTACTTTTCAAGATCCCCCTGTTTCGATGTCACTGGGTTAAACTTCCGCAGGGCGTGAAGGTCGACAAGTACGGTGTCACTACTGTGGACATCAAACGTGTCGGATACAAGGACGAACCATTCGTACTCGCTAAGCAAGTTGTTCAAGTTTTTTATGTAACGGACCCAGCAAATAAGAACCGCCACGTAGTTCTTCATGGGAAAAGAAGGATTGTCGGAGTTGAGAATGTCGTGGATGAGGAAGAGTACAATCAATTTGACGAGTTGCCTCCTTTCGGAGACGGCATCAGACAGGAGGAAGAACCCAGTGAGGAAGCTAGCTATATGCGCCTCGATCATCATGAAGGACTATATTTCAATTAAGCATGTATATATTCCATTGTAATTAATTTGATGTTAACATGGAAACGCGTCACGTGTTATGGACCAGTGCTAAATCGGTCAATTTGCCTCGGTCGGTCGTGTGAGACCCCGGTTTATCAGACTTGTAATGCAAAAGATATGAGTAAAACACCTCATTTGGAGCTATGGTACAGTGAATCAAGCACCTCATGAGATGAACAACCCAATTGGATTCATCTCATTTGGAGCTATGATGCACTTTCTACAATTTTTCAAAGCCTTGAAATGAGCAAAAGTAAAATGCATAAGTAAACTTTTCTGGAAATAGTAACATGTTCAAAACTAATTTTCACAGTAAGCTCATTAATAGAGGAATCCAAAAAATTGGATTCACTCAAAAATAGTTCTGAGAGAAAAAGTTATGCATTTTTGAATTAAATTGTATTTTTTAGATAACAAATAAGCCTTCTCGGGAAAATCCAAAATTAAATCGACGTGGATGAACTTGGATCGTTGATCTAGCGATGGGCGGTTCAGCGGGAGATATCACGAGCGGTTCTATAACGAACAAATGCGTGATATTTAATATCGCGAGCGGTTCTATTAATGAACCGTGCGTGATATCAACATATCACGAGCGGTTCGATTATGGAACCGTCTGTGATATTAAAATTAGGGTTTCCCTTTCTAAGTTATCACAGACGGTTCTATTATGGAACCGTCTGTGATGTATTATCACAGACGGTTCTATCATAGAACCGTTTGTGATATCCATGTATATAAGTCTGTTCTATCATCGAGCGGTTGTGCACACTCTGCTTTTTCACCCTTCTGCCGTGAGGGTTTACAGGCCGCCTCCCTTCGTCCCCGCCTCGACCAGCGCCGCCCCGCCGTCCCCGCCTCAGGCCGGCGCCGCCTCCCTTCGTCCCTGCCTCCGACCAGCGCCGCCTCCCTTCATCCTCGCCGCCGGTCCGCCCCCCGCCCTGCCCCGGTGAGTAAGGGTGAAAACCAAAGGTTGCATTTGGGTTAGTCTAGGTATCTTGATCCCTGATCCCTCCCATTGCTCTGAGATGAACTGATGAATGCTTGATACTCGGGGTGTGATTGGGAATGATAATGTTCTTGGGTGTGGTGTGGTTGCTACTTGTGCGATGGGTAGTTCATAGTGGTGTATGAATGGGGTTACCTTTTGATGGGATCGCCTTACGGCTCGTTCTTCTTCTGCTTTGCCCTCTCGCCTCGGCCTTGGTACCGGGAAGGAATGGGGGAAAAGGGAGAATGGTCGTGGGGAGGCTTGTGTCTTGGCTTTCTTTGGCTTCTTTGGGGGATGAACTTGTCTTTGCGCTTGGGGAAATGAATCGGGGGCTGGCCAGGCTCTGTTGGGGAATGTATTGGTGGCCTTCTCTCCTAGTGTGCACTCACCTTCTTACCATTGCCTCCTCTCCCTATTGCCTGTGTAGGATATTTCTTGGCCCTTGCTATTGCTTTGGTGAATGATGAAACCTACGGAATAAGATAGCTTGGATTTACTTAGGTTAGTCTAGGTATCGCGGTTATCCAGTCTTGGCCGATTTGGGTTAGTCTAGGTATCTTGAGAATCAAGGTGCTTGGTTAACCTAAGTTGGTATGGGTAGCCTTGGTACTGTGGTCTTGACTAATCTAAGTTGATCCGAAGCAATGATGATCCCTATGGTACTCGGACGACAATTCCTTCTTTGCTCTTACTTTAATGGGTGTGCTCTATTCTAGATGGTCTTTTGGTATTTGCGGCAATGCATGCGGGGTTTGCGAGAATGATCAAGTAACTTGTGATGCCATATACTTGTGATATACATCGTCTTGTGAATATCTTTGTATTCAATTATTGAGTATCACTTTGAGTATATATATGCTGTACTAAGTCAAGTCTGAAATTGATTTGTTAGTACTAGGAGATATATATATTGCAAAGTGACTTTTGTGGGCTCTGTTGGAATTGCTCTGTGATAATAATTGTCATATACTGAAATTGATGTGATAGCATATTGAATTGAGCTCTACATGTGTTGCTTACTACTGTCTTTTATTTCTTCTTGATTTGGCAATACTATAATCAGGAGATTTATGTACACCTCCAAGTATACACATGTATATGCTTATGAACGTAAACAAGTATATACTATACACATAGAAGTTCCATTACTTTTGTTGCAGTGAATTGCATGCCTCCACACCATACTTCAGATTATTCATGCACTGTGAGATATATGAAAGTGCACTGTGAGTAATCATTGCGTACGTAACTTATATAGATAGCAAGTTAGCGAGATGGCAGAGGCACCGTCTTCGCCGCCGTCAGCGACGTCGCCAAATGCGTCTGGATCTCCGATCAAGGTGGTACGGAAGCGAGATGGCAGAGGAATCTCTAAATTGCCGTCGGGCCGCATGACGATCACGGAGGTCAGTGATGTCGGGATCCCGCCGAGTCCCAAAACGCACCGCAAGATTCGGACCGTCTGCGGGGTACTTGTAAGGGAACGGGTCCCCATAACCACCCCAACCTGGAAGTGTCTGACGGATGTACAGAGAGACCAGTTGTGGACTGAGCTTTCTGCCTCGTTCACTTTCCCTGAAGCAGACCAGACACGTGTGCGATGGCACGCGCTGCTCGCGATGTGCCACGCGTGGAGGACCTTCAAGAGCCTGCTTGTCACGCAGTACGTGAACACGGGTCGGACGCCCTTCACGAAGTATCCTTTCTTGTCGCGGGATACATGGGATGCCTTCGTGCAGATGAAGACGACGGCGAATTTCGAGGAGCAAAGTGCGGCGCCTGAGCTCTCGAGCCCAAAACACTCACCCCACAAACTTCGGCACCGCTGGTGCGCGGTAAAGCCACGAAGTGGCGGCGGAGGACGAGACCATTGCCCGACCGCTTCTTGGGATCTCGACGAGCGCTCGAGCACAGTTAAGAGCGAGGCATCGACCACGTCTTGGGCAAACATCTATTTCGCAAACCCGAGCGAGGCGAGGCGGTGTCCCAGCGCTGGTAAATATGTCGAACCACTTAGTTGTTAATAAGTCCATAACTTCATGGTGTCTATAACATGATGTCCTCTTGCGAGAAGCATTGACTTCGCATCTTCCCAAGGTTCCTCGAAGTGGACGGGGAGAAGGATGTACTATCTACGTACCGGAAACAAGGAGCACCGGGTCGCACGCGAGGCGTTGGGGTTTACGTACCTTGGAGGGATGGATTCCCACACGACTCCGCCACATATAGGAGTAGGAAGAGATCCAAGGACCAGCACGACGCTCGGCTCGAACATGTCATTATCGAAAAATTTCAAGAACAAATAACAAATTTACAGAACCAAGTAAATGAACTCATGAGGGTGCAAGCCGCCCCTGTTAATTTGGGAGAAAGTCCTCCTCAACATCGGAGTAGCGTCGCGTCCACACATAATTCGGACATGACGACGTGCAATTACCGATCGGCGACATCGAGGTAATGTACATCTCGGAATGCTCCAAATATAGACATATAGGACGCATTAGCTAATTGTGTACCGCTTTGTAGGAGCCGACACCGCAAGCTCCAAGTGAGGATGGTTGGGTCGATTGCTATTGAGGTCGGGCGGGTATGGTGTATCCATACCGGGAAGAAGCGATAAAGACGGTGCCCGGCTAAGCGCAGAGTTACGCCGAGTGCGGTGGACATGGTACATGATAATTTCATGGCCATCCCGTTGGAGATTCCCCCAAACGAAGAAATCATAATACTAGGGGATGCCGTGCACACTTTTATCCGATGGCCCAAGAAGGACATCGCCCTGGACCCTGCAGTGACGCGATATCGTCACGACCCGCCTGCCTCTCCAATAGGACCCTCGATGAGTCCGCCCCAGCCTTCGCTTCAGAAGCCCGCCTCATCGGTTCCCGTCGAGAAGACGCCGAAGGGACAAGACAAGCGTGTCACCATATCAGTCCCTGAGTCATCTCCGAGAGAAGGCGTCTGCGCAGCGCCTCGTTACGCAAATCGATATCGAAGAAGATTCAAGCGCCTGCCAAGCCCGGGCAATACTCCCTTGGATATCCGTTGGTCTCTGACAAAGAACTAACCGGCTCGGGACTAGCTTATCAATCTTTGCATGAGTGGTACATGCGCAAGACCCAAGAGGAGGGCCATCTTGGAATCGTCGGACACGGAGCGAGCATTTTCATCACGAGCGGGCCACGCCGTCGTGGGTTTCGAGGACTTATTCGACCTATACAACCTAAGCGCCTCGGCGCCTCACTTCTACGATGTTGGACTTCGTAAGTGTGTACAATCAATTTCTACACTCGCGTGATAGCGATAAATATCACAACTCATTCCTTACGTACAGATACATTATGAAATGTGCCCGTCGAATCAACGAACCGGTGGGTTTCCTCAACCCGCATGTGATCTCAGAGCAAACAATAAACCAAGACGCATCCTACGTCGAGTTACATAAAAATGGGATTGCTTGCTCGAGCGGCAAGGAGTACATAATGGTGCCGTACAACCGAGTAAGTGCTTCACTACTTGCTACACAAAATTCGTTTGAACATATATAGGTCTATGACTATAGCGACATACATGAGTAGGTTCCACTGGATTCTTGTGATTATTGTGCCAAAGAGGAACATGGTATTGTACCTTGATTCTCTACTCAACAAAACCATGACTTCACCCTTCTTAAAGGAATACTCGAAAGGTACGATCATTTCCTCCGCACATAATTGTATTGTAGTCTTCCTTCGTTTGAAATGGACGAGGATAACTTTTGGAATCATGTAGGCGTTCATCGGCTATGTTGCCGAGGGAGGTTTATACAAGGAACAGCGCCACACTAACCCACAAGATGCGATTTCGATGCGCGATACAACACAATAATAATATATCATACTCAGTAAATATTGCGTCTCGAATCGATTGTACCTATATATGTATATCCATTTTTGCAAAGGTCGCCAAGAAAAACAAGATCACCTATCGCATTCTACGTATGCCATCATATGCGGCTATTGATTAATTCCACGACACACGATCCCGGGTAGGTCAATCTCGCTATAGTTATTTTCTAATTATAAATTTAAATATATATTCTTACTACTTTACTCTTGCTAGCGACGGGACTTGAACCTAGAGTTAAAAGCACTCGGAAGAACGAGGTCACACACGCTCGAGGGTTGCTCTGACTTCATCAAGTCGAAATCGTTAACCCGACGGAGAGTTTCACGTCGTCGACTAGTTGTAATTGATTCAATATTATAACTCACTTTGACTAGTTGTAATTCAATTTGTAACTCTAGCGACAATACTTGAAACATTCTTTTGTAATTGATTTTGAGTTAAATGAACACTTTGAGTTGTCAACAATAATCTGTGATGTAGCTGTTTCTACTTATTCGTTTGTAATTGATTTTGAGTTAAATGATCACTTTGAGTTGTCAACAATAATCTGTGATGTCGTTGTTTCTGCTTGTTTGTTTTCAGAGGGTATGGCTAGCAATTCCTGAGGCTAGCTAAAAATATGACAAAAACTAGTTAGTGGAATTCCTCTTGGCTTTACACATGTTTCTTCCTTGCGTCTTGAATCGTTGTGTCCTTTATCAACCGTCACACCTTGTCATAACAACCATTAACTACTCTCATATGTTCAATTAATCTTTCATGTGGTAAACCGTCATGACTCCGACTAGTTATACGTATAGTCACTTGTCCGAAAAGTTGGTTCTTACCCCCTTACCGGCCGTCAATGGTTGTAACTGGTCAACGACTGGTTAGGTTAAATAAAGCATCTCTCTCTGGTTGGAAGCGTAACTAGGTTAAATGGGTCATTGTTTAAGGTACTGGTAGGCCTTGGCTAAGGGGGTCCAAAACAAAATTCTATTTTGACTTTTCTTGACTGAAAATATATACCTAGTTAAAGATCCTCATCATGTATAACATCAATATAATCGGTAACTATTGCAGGTTACATATCCTGGATGTCATTTACATGGTAACGAAAAATCTTCCTGTCCACGTTTTCCTCTAGCCGTGTTTTCCATAGCGGATTTGCCGTTCGAATACGTTCTATTGAGACAGATCGTTTGCTTGACGGGCATAGTGATTGTCGTTGCAGTTACTGAAACTAGTTTGAGATCTTGCAGATTGTGACAGGCTTTGGACTTCTATAACAGCCTCTTGGAGGTTCACAACCAACAAACGAACGACAAATAGATCTTGTTCATTGTTTACTACCCCTTTTGAACGATTGGTAATAGCACTTGCTAATATGCGAACGCGGTCCACCGGACTTTCTTCCTGCAAGGGAGAAGGTGCATTATTTAAATCTCTTACCGATGCTCGCGAGATGACTTGAGATATGGCTGGCGACTGTTGGTGATCACCATTACCGTTGGTTTTGGGCCTCCTAGACGTCTCCTGCATGTTGGAATGGTACTGTTGGCGGGCTTCCTCTATTGCCTTTTGTTTGGCAGTAAGTATCTTATTGTTGCGTCGTTCCTACTCCACACGTGATGCTTGTTCCTAGGTCTCACGTTGTTCAAGTTCTACCTACTGTTATGGGGTCTCACCTACATTAATGGATGTGCATTCGCGAAACTCCTAGTAGATGGAGGGTGGGAATGTTTCGTCCTCATCGGAGGACGGGTAGTACTCAAGATTCCAGAGTAGATATTCTGCAGATGTCTCTGCCAGAATATTATAATGGACACTGTTAGCAATATCCACAAAAAATCCACAGTACCAGAATGGTTGTCACCTATCTCTCTAGTTGAGACAGGTTCAGGAACATACTCGCCCTCGGAGTTGCTTGGGGGCGGTGGCGGCATCTCTGTTTCCTCGGTCCTAGCGGGTTTGGCCAAGGACGACGAAGATTCTCCCTCGGGAACGTACTCGAGGTAGAAGTCGCACTTGCATGCTTCCTTAGGGTTGTGGTCGTCATCCATGAGGTCGGCATAGTCGTCAAGGTCGAAGGAGTTCTCCTTGTCCATATGTGAGGGATTGAGAACATCACGATGAGAATCTCCGGACGACGACGATCCCCATGGACGGCGCCAACTGTCGATGCACAAGACTCAGGGCCCTCTCTCGAACTTATGAAAATAATAAAGGGGACAATAACACACCTAGATACTTTATTACCGTGGACAATGAATTTACAAAAAGTGCAGAAAAAGAATGTTGTTGTTGCGCATGCCCCCTAATTTATACTCCATCGGTTCTTTTTTACTTGACATCCTAGAATCCATACCGTCAAACTTTCTAAAGTTTGACCGTCAATAGGTTTAAAACTATATAGATTGGCTATTTGAAAATTATATCATTATATTTGTTGTTAAAAATTCTTTTCATAGTATTATAATTTTATTAGTATCTCTTAATGTAAACTTATAGAAAGTAACAGTCAAAGTCCTATATCGGAGACCGTAAAAAGTAAAAAAAATCAAGTAAAAAAGAACAAATGGAGTATCTATCTAAGGGGGGCAATTAATGTTATAATAGGCGCCTCTTGGCTTTACACATGTGTCTTCCTTGTGTCTTGAATCGTTGTGTCCTTTATCAACCGTCACACCTTGTCATAACTGTTAGCGTATTAATTTCTGTCTTTCTGTCTTCTATCTCTTCGCATATACATCTTTCGTCTTCTATCTCTTCGCATATACATCTTTCTGTCTTCTATCTCTTCGCCTTCTGTCTTTCTATTTAAGAACGTTGTATGAGATCAATTTTATTTATTGCGTTGAGTTAATCCGCTTTCATGGTATCAGAGCGGGGACGATCCCCTCGCTTCCGCTACCCCTAACCGTCATGGGACTCCAAACCGACGACGGGCTCCCGCCTCCCTCGCCGGCGCCCACCTCCCAATGTCCGACGCCGCCGCTGGCGTGCCCTGCGCGCTCGGCAGTCAGCAATCGACGCCATCGCAGCGAAGGTCGGCGACCCATCGCCCGAGGCGAAGAGGCCGCCGTCGTCTCGCGAAGTACGAGAATGTGGAGCGAGCCCAGCTCCATGCTCGGCCGTTGCGGTATCCAACATCAAGGCGATGATCCCCTCGTCCTCGGCGGGCGTCCACAATCTGACGGCCCGGCGCATGCTCTTCCTCAACACCGTCACCAAATCGCCCTCGATTGTCGGTGCTCTCCAATGATGATTTCTCCACGAATCCTCATTGTCATCGCATGGATTGCACCGTCAAGTCATGGCTGTTCGGCACGGTGTCGCCCGAGCTCATCGAAGCCGTGTCCACCGCATTCCCGACATCGCGCTCTATCTGGCTCGGCCTCGAAGACCAGTTCATCGGCAACAAGGAAACCCGTGCCATCATCCTTGATGCCGAAGTTAGGACTTTCGTCAGGAGATCTTTCCGTCACCGACTCATCGCAACAAGATGAAGCATATGGCGACGCCTGGGACATTGGGTGAGCCGGTTTTGGACCGCACCCTAGTTCTCAATGTTCTTCGCGGCCTGAACGAGCGGTACTCTCACATGGCGGCGTTGATCAAGCGTACGCGCCCGTTTCCGGCCTACTCCGACGTCCGTGCGGATCGCTCATCGGTGACCCTCGCCGAGAAGTCCTCCACTCGACGGCGTTCATGGCCACCACTCGGCCGCATACCCTGCGCGCATCCCGCATCCCAACCCGGCGGCCTACTACCATCGGGCATGGCGTGGCGGACGGGTGGCTCCGAACGAGGCGGCTCAACGAGCAGCGGCACGACGTTGGCGCTATAACGGGCACGAGGCGGACAGGCGGTCCGTCGCGCCGCCCGATACTGGCCGCCGAACCGAACCGCTCACGGGGACCTTTGCCGCTTAGCGAGCCGGCCCGGCCAAGACGCCCCCTTCTTCGCGCAAGCGCCTCCTCGACCCTGTGCTCGTCGCCAAAGACGCTCTGCCCAAAGCGTTCACCAAGCCGTAGAGATTCGCCACGACCTTCGCCGGTCCGGTCCACCGACCACCGTTCGTCGCAGCTCGCCCACCCTCGCACCCTACTACGGCACACCACCCCAAAGAAGCCTTCGGTCCGGGACCCGGCAAGCCTTGGCGAACAACTTCAACACCATGACGCTCACTCCTCCACCAACTGACAACTGGTATATGGACTTAGGTGCTTCCTCTCACATGGCCTCAAACTCCGACTCTCTATCCCATGTTCGCCCACCGGTTCTTTTACCCCCTCTAATATCATTGTCGCAATGGCTCTTTATTACTCATTCTTGGTGTCGGGTCTACTTCTTTTCCTATGCCAGCTCGCCCTCTCCATTTACATAATATTCTTATCTCCCCGCACATTATTAAGAACCTCATTTCAGTCCGTCGTTTCACCACTGACAATCATTGTTCTGTCGAATTTGACCCTTTTGGCCTCTCTGTGAAGGATCCGTAGCGCGAACGTGATCGTCAGTGCAATAGTTACGGGAACTCTACTCCTTTCACCGCCAACCCACCGCACCTTCGCGCCACCACATCCTCTCTGTGCTTTGGCACCGCCGGCTCGGTCATCTTGGCCATGAGTCCTTATCTCACTTAGCACCTTCTTTACATTCTGCTTGTAATAAAAATGAGTTAGAAACCCTATGTCATGCTTGTCAGTTAGGCCGCCACGTGCGCCTTCCTTTTACTCAGTCCAGTTCTCATGCTCTCAAGAATTTCGATTTAATACATTGTGATTTGTGGACATCCCCAATTGCAAGTGTCACTGGCTATAAATACTATCTTATAATTCTTGATGATTGCTCGCATTATTCATGGACCTTTCCTTTACGTCTTAAGTCAGACACATTTCCTACTCTCTCTGGTTTTTTTTCTCATGTCGCTACTCAGTTTGGCACCACGATTAAGACCGTCCAGTGCGACAACGGTCGGGAGTTTGATAACTCCACCACCCGCTCCTTCTTCCTCACTCATGGTGCCACCATTCGCATGTCATGCCCCCACACTTCCCCCCAAAACGGCCGCGCCGAACGTATTATCCGTTCCACTAATAATATCATGCGTTCCCTAATGTTTCAGTCAAGCATTCCGGCACCCTACTGGGTGGAAGCCCTTCACACAGCCACCTATCTCCTCAACCGCCACCCAACCAAGACACTTGATTTCCAGACTCCGTACTTTGCTCTGTACGGTGCTCATCCATCCTATGATCATCTTCGTGTGTTTGGATGTAAGTGCTATCCTAACCTATCTGCCACCACTCCACATAAGCTCGCTCCTCGGTCCACCCTTTGTGTCTTCTTAGGATATCCTCGGAACACAAGGGTACCGCCTCGATCTTGCCACGAATCGCCTAATTATTTCTCGTCACGTTACCTTTGATGAATCTTCCTTTCCTTTTGCCGAACTTCCAGCTCCACTCCCTTCATCCAACCTTGAATTTCTCTCGGAGTTTGACTATGTGCCTAGCCCTATTAGTTCATCAGTTGTTGCAGATACAGGTATTGCAGGTCCCGGTGCTGCCGACCTTGGCCGATCTCCCGTTACCCCCGATGAATCCACATCTCGGGTTGTTGCCAGCGGGACCCTGTGTAACATCCCAAATTTCAGAGCTTTAAAAATCTTTTAAATAGTGGTAGTGAGAAAATTCACCATTTGGATTTATTTGAATATTAATTTAAAAAGCTTAATATGGACTTTAAGGACAAATTGATTTAATGTGCTTAATCCCAACACCAACAATTGTCAAAACTATTTTGTTTAGATTCTATATGCTTGGATATATTTTATAGAATTTTCTGGAATTTTTCCAAAGTCATTTGCTATTTTCTAATTGCTATTTGCATTTTCTGGATTTATTTAAAATAAAAATCTATTTTAAATCCTTCGAATAGTCTTGGGCGAAGCCCAACACTATTCCATCGGCGCTTGACCAGTCACTTCGCCGCTCGCTCCCGGTAGTTGGATCGCCATCGCTCGGTTCTGCCGCCCGTGTTGCACTTTCCTCGCTCGCCGACGGTGGGCCGCTGCCAAGTCGTCGTCTCCGTGAGCCTTCTTCTTCCTCGCGCCACGCCGCCTCGCCATTGCTTTGGAGCTCGAAGCCTCGTCCGACAAACGCGTATTCGTTCTGTCGATTCTTCGTGCCGACCCACCAAATCGTGTCTTGGTTATTCCTTATCCGTTCCAAACCAAATCCAATCGAATCGGTTTCAATCTCCCGAATCTCGGATTTTCAAATCGCGCCGTTCGGACCCGATTTGGGATTTCAAATCCGGCGTTCCCGGGCCTATAAATACCTCCCTTAGGATCGCTGGACCTCCGCAACCCAAAGCCGCCACTCGTCGCCCGATCGCCTCTAGCGCCGCATTTCGAGCTTTAGGGTTTGGCCGAGTTTCTTCTCCGGTGAATTGCGCCATTGCTGTCGTCGCCTTGCCTCGCCGATCGCACCATCGTGATCGCAAGTCCCGGGCTACCCGGCGCACCTCCTCGTCGCCGAGCATCGCCGAGCTTCGTCCGACAAACCCGAGTCTTCGCGCCGCTTCTTCCTCGCCACGGCCATCTCCGTTAACCCTGTGTGTTCAAACCGGTGCCATCAGTGCGCAATAATCCCCTCTACACGTTGGCACCACTCACCGCCGGCGAAGTCGCCGTAGTTCGCTGTTGCCATTGGTTCCCGAGCCACCGCCGCCGTCGATCTGATGTGGCAGTCCGCGTCAGCGTCCACCTCAGCCCAAGTGCGTGCGTGTCAGCCTCGTTGGCGCCGCGTCAGTGCCACCCGCACGCGGATGCACCACCTCGGCCCGACCAGATCAAAGGCTCGGTGGATTTGGTCCACCGTGGCCGTGTACAGCGATGGGTCCACATGTCGATTTCTTTTTAAATTTATTTCTTTTTCCGGAAATTCTCGGCTGACGCAAGCATTGCGCAATAATTCGATTTTCCTTTATAAAAATAATTCAGGAAATTCAATAAAATCCAAATTTGGGTTTATTTGATTTTCAAATCTTCCAAAGCCCATATCTTTTGCATCCGAAGTCCAATTGAGCCCATTCAAATTTGTAAATTCATATAAAATTAAGATCTATTTAATGGTGAATTTTACTTGAATTTTGGAGATTGTTTTGCTTCTGTATTTATTTGTATTTGGTTTCTTTTGTCTCGGTTGCGAGTAGACGTCGATACTTCGGGGAATTTTGCAGAAGAAGGAGCACCTCAAGACCAAGACCAATATCTAGACCTATTCCAAGGCAAGTTATACCTTTGATCATATTGAACCTATTTTTTTAAAATACTTTGTTTCAATGTATTGCATTCTATTTCAAGTATTTATTTAAATGTTTTTGGGATAGTTATTAATCCAATTTGTTATATCCACCTTGTCTATTGTATGCCATGATCTTTTGTCACCCTAAGTTGGTTCATTATTAGTTGGTATTATCGTAGCACCAACGTGGGTTGGTTAGATACGATTAGACTGCTTAGCCATGCCACGAGTCATCATTTCATCTTAGTCGCAATTATAAACTTGACTAAGTGATTATGGAACTGTGTGATGAAACTGTGTGTACTGTGTGCTGTTACTCGTTGATGGCATGTGTTGCACTTAATCAACAGGGTGGGAAAAGATTTAGACTAAGGCAAGTGGTGGATCTGTGTGAATGGTGGAGCTGTGTGCTTTAAACTTTGTGATTTGGGTTAAAACTGGAAGTCTTGCATTGGTCAATTAAGGACTTAACTCTGTGCGCCATTGAACTGAGCCTTACTGTACGACCACATGCCTAGTATGGGCTGGGCCTGACTTAGTAAGTTATGGAGTCTTGACATTGACAACTCAGGTTGTATTTAAGCTGTGTGATGGGCTGGAGGTGTGATATGTCACATCGCGGGACGGTTCGCTGCATCCCTGTCCAATGGTGTGTGTCGTTCCAAGGGCTGTGTGTACAAATTGACTGGCATAAAGCACACCAGAGTGTCATTGTTTGAGATGAAGTTTACGAAAGGTTTTGTTATGGTCGATGATCGCTACACTGATTGTATCGTGTGGGTAAAGTGTACAAACTCTGCAGAGTGTTTAAATCAATCTATTCGAATAGCCGCGTCCTCGGTTATGGACATGCTCGGGAATTTCACACGAGGGGTAGATTTTCATAAAATAATTGGGAATGGTCAGCTGTGTGAGGTAACTTGTTCAGCTGTGTGAAAGAACTTGATTAGACTGTGTGTCCTTTGTGAAATCAATTGTTAACTTATTATAGTCTATTTGTTTTGAATTACGCTTTCAATCTATTATTTGTATTCAATTGCGAATGTTGCATTTCCGCAAAATAACCACAGAAGCCATTCCTTTGGAATAAGCCATCATTTATAAATTGCATTACGTGGTATGACTTATAGCACGGTGTGTACTCACTCTTGCTAAACAAATCAATGAAGTGGAGGAGTCGTCACTTTGCTTTTGAAGAAGAATTCTCGAAGGTTGATCGTTAGGGTCTTGATCGATCATTGTTACGTGGTAAATTGATGGGAGCCACCGGAGTTTATTTCATTTCATTGCAGTTTATTTCTTTATTGTCACCTTGCATGGCTTAATAAATGTAAACTCGACCGTAAGGTCCCAACGATTATTTGTTATTTAAAGGTACTCGTTTATTCTTATATTCGTTGTATGGATGTGATATTTCATCAATGTTGACACTTTGTGTGCACTAGCGTGATCTGGACTAGTGCGAGAATACACACGAGGTCCAGATTTGCATATTTGGGTCCCGGCAGAGGTGGTATCGAGCCATCGATTGTAGGTCTTGACCTTAGCTAGATTGGCCGTTGTAGTGTGTCCAAACTATTTTCTAAAGCAAAATTAACTTACAAGATTAATTGAACTCCTTAACTCATCTCATGTCTCTCTTGACTCAACTATTCTGAAATTCTTTCTTTCCCATTTGTTTTGAAGTTGTTTTCATATCCTTGTCCATCTTGTGGATGCCTCGTCTTCCGAGTTATGGAGAGCGCAAGGGAGGACTTGCCGAGCTTTGGAAGTTGCTACAAGTACTTGGAGGGTTCGATCGTCCATTGTACCGTGGCGGTGCTTGGATTGTGAGCAGTCGAGATCGTGGAGTGATCGCCATTTGACCGTCTCGCCCGTGCGAAGACCAAGGCAAGCAAACCATTGAACATCTCACTCGAAGGAGTATTTGGATTGAAGCAATCCAGAGTCTTCGCGCCTTGCCATCCTAAGGATCTGCAACATCTACTCTCGAGAGCTTCGTGACACAGTTTTCCTCCTGAGCTTCGTGAGGATCTTGCTGCACGTTTTCCGTCTACGGAGGGAGAAGACAACGCCACCGTCGTGCATCTCGCCCGATTCGCACGTCTCGGGAGGAATCGTTGGAGTTAGCCACGAGTGGAGTGTACCTATGAGACTCTTGAGAGAGTGAAGAAAGGATCGCCATATTAGAAGAAACTCTTTATGGACGACACGATCACGAAGAAGACGAAGAGGAAGACCTGAAGAAGGCGATGGACCGGTGAACTGAAGCACCAAAGAAGACTGCACACGAGGACACTGCTCCTATTGCACCATCCCCGGGACATCAGGATCAGTTTGCAAGGATGCCAGCTCACTTTCAGGTCTACAGTAGGCGGGAGCACTATCAAGGCTACAGAGGCTATTTAATCGAGTAGTCCGATTAAGTTGTTTCAGGCTTAGCCAGTATTAAGTCTTGAGTCGCCCTTTAGGCGGTAGTTTGGTGTGCTTAAATTCGTCCTTATTTTTGTGTGCAAGTATGAGCTGCAAAGGCCCTTAGGCATTTGTTGCAAGCCATACTATTATCTTAATCAATATAAGAGTTTCAGTTGAGCTTTCTTAAAATATGTTGTTGGGTTTTACCTACTCCGATTAGTTCTACACCTTATCTCGTGCTTGCTACCTTATCTAACCCCTGGAGATTCACCAGATGGTTCAGACTCGTCAAGCTGCTGCAAGTGGTTCCGATACTCCAGTATCAGAAGGACAGGAGCAGACCCCCGGAGAAGCAGTTCCACCACAAGCACCTTCAGTCGATCTGCAGAATTTTAGAGCATTCATGACAGCTCAGACCCAGCTGATGTACACCATGATGAATCAGATGCAAGCTATGAATAACCAGAGCAACAACAATCAGCATCACAATGGAACCCCAGTTGCTCATGGTCACAATGGATCATCCAAGTTGGCTGAGTTTATGAGAACCCGTCCACCAACTTTCTCTGGACATGTCTCACCAGTAGAAGCTGATGATTGGCTTCGTGTCATTGAGAGAAAGCTGCTGATCACTCAATGCAACCATCACGAAAAAGTTACAGACGCCTCTCACGGATGGAAGGCATTCTTTGCGAATGGTGGGAAAACTTTTGTGCAAACGACATGGAACGCCGCAAGATATTACTTGGGAAGAGTTCACAACTGCTTTTCGCCAGTATCATGTACCAGAAGGAATCATGGATCTAAAGAAGGATGAATTCCGTGCTCTCAAGCAAGGAGGAATGTCAGTGATCGACTACCTCAACAAATTCTCTCAACTTGCTCGATATGCTGCAGAAGATGTCGCCACTGACAAGGCTCGTCAGAGTCGTTTTCTGAAAGGATTGAACACTGGACTTCAAGTCAACTTGATCGCCCACACCTTTCCTGATTTTCAAGAGTTAATCAACAAGGCTTTGATTCTAGAGGATAAGCGCAAGGAATTGGAAGATCATCGTAAGCGCAGAATGGCTCAGCAAGGAAGTCACCAACCCCAGCTGAGGGCAAGAATGATTCCACCGCAGTTTAGCCGTTTTCCACCACAGAATTCTGCCAGACCACCTGCACCAACTTCAGCACCTCGCCCAGTTGCTCAGAACTTTCGCAACCCTGCACCAGTCAACCCCAATCCAGTAAGCAACCGGCGAATACAACGAGTTTGCTTTACTCGTCGCCGGGGCATTTCGCCAACCGATGTCCGCAGAGCGGGACTATCACTCCGATGCGCTTCAACCTTGGGAACACACCGGCCAAGACACGGTACAAGGCAACCATCAAGGAACTTCTCAAGCTACCGGTCAATCCGGAGGAGCACCGCCATCAGTGGTCAGAGGCCGTGTCAACCATGTCACTCTAGAAGGAGCCCAGAAGCACCGACGTTGTCTTGGGTAAGTTTCTAGTAAATTCGATACTGCATCGATTCATTTGATTACGGAGCTTCGATTCGTTTGTTTCGGAATTTTGCAACTAAGAACAAATTGGAAGTTATGCATCTTAAGCATACTCTGTTAGTCGATGCGCTGGAGAAGAGCTAAGTTCTAAAGTTTGATGTTTAGGAGCTAGGCTACTCATATTCGGAGTTGAGTTTCTAGCCAACCTAATAGTTCTAGACACTCGGACCATAGATGTCATCCTTGGTATGGATTGGTTATCCAAACATAAAGCGGTGCTAGATTGTGGTAGAAGAGTCGTGACAATTGAGGATACCACGGGAAAGAAAGTAGAATTTCTAGCCACCTCGATGCGTGATGGACATTTGGTAGTCAACGATCAAGACAGTTTCTTTGGAAGACGACAGTAGTCGAGATTACCGGATGTATTTCGGAAGAATTACGGGAATGCCACCGGACCGTGACATTGAGTTTGTCATCGATCTAGTGCGAGAACGGCACCAATTTCAAGAGACCTTATCGGATGCGGTAGATGAACTTGTGGAAATGAAGAAGCGGATAGAAGAACTAATGGAGAAAGGTTTTGTAAGACCTAGTTAAATGCATGGGAGCACCAGTTTTATTTGTCAAGAAGAAAGATGGAAGTATGAGAATGTGTATCGATTATCGTTCTCTCAACGAAGTCACCATCAAGAACAAGTACCCATTGCCCAGAATAGATGATTTGTTCGACCAGATGAAAGGAGCCGGAGTATTCTCCAAGATCGATCTACGATCAGGTTACCATCAGTTGAAGATTTGTCCTAAGGATGTACCAAAGACCGCTTTCTCAACCCGGTATGGACATTATGAATTTCTAGTCATGTCTTTTGGATTGACTAATGCCCCTGCCTATTTCATGAACATGATGAACAAAGTATTCATGGAATATTTGGATAAGTTCGTGGTAGTATTCATTGATGATATTTTGGTATACTCAAAGTCAGAAGAAGAACATACAGAACATTTGAGATTAATCCTAGAGAAGCTTAGAGAACATCAGTTGTATGCCAAGTTCAGCAAGTGTGACTTTTGGAAAAAGAAAGTTGATTTCCTCGGTCATGTGATGACAAAGAAGGAGTAGCGATTGACCGGAAAGGTTAAAGTCAGTAATGAATTGGGAGCACCCAAGGCGGTTACTCAAATTCGTAGTTGCTTGGGAATGGCGAGGATACTATCGTCGTTTCATTGAAGGATTCTCAACGATTGCTAAGCCTCTTACGCAATTATTGAAGAAAGAGAAGAAGTACATTTGGACTGACTTGTGAAGAGAGTTTTCAAGGCGAAGAAACATTTGACTTGACCCGATGCTAGTTTTGCGGATATCGGTAAGGATTTTGATATCTATTGTGATGCTTCGCGTCAAGGATTAGGTGTGTCCTTATGCAAGAAGGAAGAGCGCCGCTTATCGTCAAGGCAATTAAGGCCTCATGAAGAGAACTATCCTACCTATGATTTGGAACTAGTGCCGTAGTGCATGCTTTGAAGATTTGGCGTCATTATCTCATCGATGTCATTGTGAAGTCTACATGATCATAAGAGCACAAGTACATATTCACTCGGTCGACACGAATATGAGGCGAGAAGATGGTTGGAATTAATAAAGGATTATAATCTTGGGATCCATTACCATCTGGTAAGGCCAATGTAGTTCAGATGCACTAAGTCGCAAGAGCTCTTGCAATGCTCGAAGCAAAAGAGATTTGCGGAACTTGGGAGGAATTCGAAGCTCTGACTAGAAGTTGTCCTGGAGGATTTGTGGCGACATAGAAGTGCGATCTACTCGGAGAAGCAGTTCGTGAAGCGCAACCCAAGGATTACGAGTTTCTTGATCTCAAGAAGAAGATGTTAGAAGGAAAATTTAAAGACTTCACCATAGATGATCGGGATATCTTGTGGATCAATGGGCGTATCGTACCGGATATTGATGGTTTAAGACAAGCGATTACGAAGGAAGCCCATGACTCAAAGTATTCGATTCACCACGGAAGTACTAAGATGTATCGGGATGTTAAGAATAAGTTTTGGTGGCCAAACTTAAAGCGAGGCGTCGCGAGTTCGTTGCCTTATGCGACGTGTGTCGTAAAGTAAAGGCGAACATCAAAGACCAGCAGGATTGCTACAACCGCTGAAGATACCAGAATGGAAGTGGGAAGAAATCGGTATGGATTTTATTACCGGTCTACCCAAGACTCAATCAGGTTATGATTCGATTTGGGTAATAGTGGATCGTTTGACTAAGGTTGCCCATTTCTTGCGGTCAAAACCACTTATTCGGAGACCGCTTGGCGGAATTGTATATGTCAAAATCGTCGATGCGCACGGTGTGCCTAAGAAGATAGTGTCGGATCGAGGATCTCAATTCACCTCTCGTTTACGCGAGTCTACATGAAGCCACAGGAACTCATCTGAATTTTAGTATCGCTTATCATCCATGCGGATGGATGATGAAAGAGTCAACGGATATTAGAAGATATGTTGAGAGCACGTGCCTTAGCAAATGCTACCGGTTGGGATAAGAGTTTACTGGTATGCGAATTCTCGTACAACAACAGTTATCAAGCCAGTTTGCAGATGTCACCATTTGAAGCTTTGTATGGTCGTGACTGCAGAACTCCATTAAATTGGTCGAGAGGCGGTGAGCGTGTAGTGTTCGGGCCGATATTATCCAGAAGCGAAGAACAAGTCGCTATGATCGAGAGAAAGACTAAAGATAGCCCACCGAGCAAAGAGTTATGCCGATAATCGTCGTCGTGACCTCGACTTTGAACGAGAGGATTTTGTGTATCTTGAGTTACTCGCTCGAGAGGTCTTAAGAGATTCCACACCAAAGGAAGCTTGCTCCAAGGTATGTGGGTCCATTCAAGGTTTTGGGAACGCCGTGGAGAAGTTGCTTACCAGATTGGAGTTACCACAGTCATTAGCAGGAGTGCATGATGTCTTTCATGTCTCTCAGCTGAAGAAGTGTCTTCGTGTGCCAGAAGAGCAGACCTCGTTGGAGTCAATTGAACTGAAGGAGGATCTCACGTACAAAGAACAACCTGTTAGGATTTTGGATGTCGCAGAGCGCCGCACCAGAAGCAAGACCGTTCGTTTCTGCAAAGTCCAATGGAGTAACCACTCGGAAGGAGAAGCAACGTGGGAGCGTGAAGAAGAGTTAAAAGCCGAGTTCCTAGCCTTTTCTCTAGCTAGCAGGAATCTCGGGACGAGATTCGTTTAAGGGGAGGTTTGTAACATCCCAAATTTCTGAGCTTTAAAAATCTTTTAAATAGTGGTAGTGAGAAAATTCACCATTTGGATTTATTTGAATATTAATTTAAAAAGCTTAATATGGACTTTAAGGACAAATTGATTTAATGTGCTTAATCCCAACACCAACAATTGTCAAAACTATTTTGTTTAGATTCTATATGCTTGGATATATTTTATAGAATTTTCTGGAATTTTTCCAAAGTCATTTGCTATTTTCTAATTGCTATTTGCATTTTCTGGATTTATTTAAAAGAAAAATCTATTTTAAATCCTTCGGAATAGTGCTGGGCCGAAGCCCAACACTATTCCATCAAAGGCTTGACCAGTCCACTTCGCTCGCTCCCGTAGTTGGATCGCCATCGCTCGGTTCTGCTACGCCGTGGCTGCGCTTTCCTCGCTCGGTGACGGTGGGCCCCTGGCCGAAGTCGTCGTCTCGCATGAGCCTTCTTCTTCCTCGCGCCCGCGCCTTCGCCCGCCATTGCTGGAGCTCGAAGCCTCGTCCGACAAACGCGTATTCGTTCTTGATTCTTCGTCGCCGACCCGCCAAATCGTGTCTTGGTTATTCCTTATCCGTCCAAACCAAATCCAATCCCGAATCGGTTTCAATCTCCCCGAATCTCGGATTTTCAAATCGCGGCCGTTTCGGACCCGATTTGGGGATTTCCAAATCCGGCGTTCCACGGGCCTATAAATACCTCCCTTAGGATCGCCTGGACCTCCGCAACCCAAAGCCGCCACTCGTCGCCCGATCGCCTAGCGCCGCCGCATTTGAGCTTTAGGGTTTCGGCCGAGTTTCTTCTCCGGTGAATTGCGCCGCCGCCGTCGTCGCCCTTGCCTCGCCGACTGCACCATCGTGATCAGCAAGTCCCGGGCTACCCCGTGCGCACCTCCTCGTCGCCGGAGCATCACCGGAGCTTCCGTCCGACAAACCCGAGTCTTCGCCGCCGCTTCTTCCTCGCCGCCGGCCATCTCCGTTAACCCCAGGTGTTCAAACCAGTGCCATCAGGTGCGCAATAATCCCCTCTACACGTTGGCACCACTCACCGCCGGCGAGTCGCCGCCGTTCGCCGTTGCCATTGGTTCCCGAGCCACCGCCGTCGATCGATGTGGCGATCGCGTCGGCGTCCACCTCGGCCAAGTGCGTGCGTGTCGACCTCGTTAGCGCGCGTCGATGCCACCGCACGCGGATGCACCACCTCGGCCCGACCAGATCCAAAGGCTCGGTGGATTTGGTCCGCGTGGAGTGCCAGCGGCGATGGGTCCCACATGTCAGATTTCTTTTTAAATTTATTTCTTTTTCCGGAAATTCTCGGCTGACGCAAGCATTGCGCAATAATTCGATTTTCCTTTATAAAAATAATTCAGGAAATTCAATAAAATCCAAATTTGGGTTTATTTGATTTTCAAATCTTCCAAAGCCCATATCTTTTGCATCCGAAGTCCAATTGAGCCCATTCAAATTTGTAAATTCATATAAAATTAAGATCTATTTAATGGTGAATTTTATTTGAATTTTGGAGATTGTTTTGCTTCTGTATTTATTTGTTTTTAGTTTCTTTTGTCTCGGTTGCGAGTAGACGTCGATACTTCGGGGAATTTTGCAGAAGAAGGAGCACCTCAAGACCAAGACCAATATCTAGACCTATTCCAAGGCAAGTTATACCTTTGATCATATTGAACCTATTTTTTTAAAATACTTTGTTTCAATGTATTGCATTCTATTTCAAGTATTTATTTAAATGTTTTTGGGATAGTTATTAATCCAATTTGTTATATCCACCTTGTCTATTGTATGCCATGATCTTTTATCACCCTAAGTTGGTTCATTATTAGTTGGTATTATCGTAGCACCAACGTGGGTTGGTTAGATACGATTAGACTGCTTAGCCATGCCACGAGTCATCATTTCATCTTAGTCGCAATTATAAACTTGACTAAGTGATTATGGGCTATGTGATAAAGCGTGTGTCTTGTGTCTTGTTACTCGTTGATGGCATGTGTTGCACTTAATCAACGAGGTGGGAAAAGATTTAGACTAAGGCAAGTGGTGGATCTGTGTGAATGGTGGGTGTGTGCTTTAAACTTTGTGATTTGGGTTAAAATGGAAGTCTTGCCTTGGTCAATTAAGGACTTAACTTTGTGCGCCATTGAACTGAGCCTTCTCATGCGACCACATGCCTAGTATGGGTGGGCGACTTAGTAAGTTATGGAGTCTTGACATTGACAACTCGGGTTGTATTTAAGGTGTGTGATGGGTGGAGGTGTGATATGTCACATCGCGGACGATTCATTGCATCCTGTCCAATGGTGTGTGTCGTTCCAAGGGTGTGTGTACAAATTGAATGGCGATAAAGCACACCAGAGTGTCATTGTTTGAGATGAAGTTTACGAAAGGTTTTGTTATGGTCGATGATCGCTACTTGATTGTATCGTGTGGGTAAAGTGTACAAACTCTGCAGAGTGTTTAAATCAATCTATTCGAATAGCCGCGTCCTCGGTTATGGACATGCTCGGAATTTCACACGAGGGTAGATTTTCATAAAACAATTGGGAATGGTCGGTTTGTGTGAGGTAACTTGTTCGGTGTGTGAAAGAACTTGATTAGACTGTGTGTCCTTTGTGAAATCAATTGTTAACTTATTATTGTCTATTTGTTTTGAATTACGCTTTCAATCTATTATTTGTATTCAATTGCGAATGTTGCATTTCATAAAATAACCACGAAGCCATTCCTTTGGAATAAGCCATCATTTATAAATTGCATTACGTGGTATGACTTGCGAGTACGGTGTGTACTCACTCTTGCTAAACAAATCAATGAAGTGGAGGAGTCGTCGCTTTGCTTTTGAAGAAGAATTCTCGAAGGTTGATCGTTAGGGTCTTGATCGATCATTTACGTGGTAAATTGATGGGAGCCACCGGAGTTTATTTCGTTTCATTGCAGTTTATTTCTTTATTGTCGACCTTGCATGGCTTAATAAATGTAAAACTTCGACCGTAAGGTCCCAACGATTATTTGTTATTTAAAGGTACTCGTTTATTCTTATATTCGTTGTATGGATGTGATATTTCATCAATGTTGACACTTGTGTGCACTAGCGTGATCTGGACTAGTGCGAGAATACACACAGGTCGATTTGCATATTTGGGTCCCGACACTGGCTCCTTCCGACCTCGGTGGCCCCTCCATGGGGCGATCACGGTGGAGCCCGGCTCCCGCACCACCGGGCCTTCGACGGTCGTTGAGCCTTGGCGGTTCTTTGGGCCGTTGGAGCTGGGCCGCTTCCACGTGCACGGTTCCGATCCCAAGCGTCGTCAATGATCATGTTATGGTCACTCGGGCAAACATGGATTTCGACAACCTAGGCGATCTTTGACACTGCGCCATGTGTTATCTCCTATTCGAAGACCTACCGCAGTGCTTTGGCGATCCAAATTGGCGGATGCTATGCTAGAGGAATTCACCGCCCTCCAGCGAACAACACACAGGATCTTGTTCCTCCACCACGTGGCACCAACATTATTCTGGGAAGTGGGTCTCTGAGCACAAATTGCATCTGATGGTACCCTCGGCGTTACAAAGCTCATTGGGTACTTGGGGTTTCACACAGCGCCGGGTATTGATTTTGGTGAGACTTTTAGTCTGTTGTGAAGCCGACCACCATCCGCACGGTTCTATCTCGGCATTATCTAGAATCGCCCGTCAATCGGTTGGATGTGAAGAATGCTTTCTCCATGGCAACTTGAGCGAGACGGTCTATTGTGCCCAACCGTCTGGCTTTGTTGATCCCTCCAGGCCTGACCATGTGTGCCGCCTCAATAAGTCTCTCTATGGCTTGAAGCAGGCACCGAGCTTGGGCATGATGGGTTTGCCTCCTTTATTGGTCTATTGGTTTTGTGGAAGCAAAATCGGATACATCTCTCTTTGTTCTTCGGCGTGGGTCTGACATGGCATACTTACTCCTTTATGTTGATGATATTATTTTGACTGCCTCTTCTGGCGATTGGCTACGCAGTATTATCAGTTCTCTTACAGTGGAATTCTCTATGAAGGACCTTGGCAGCCTACATCACTTTCTTGGGATGTCTGTCTCTCGGAATACTAATGGCATGTTCCTATCACAGCGTCACTATATGCTTGAGATCTTGGATCGTGCTGGTATGACTGATTGCAAACCCTGTTCCACTCCAATTGACACAAATGCTAAGCTCTCTGCTGATGGGACTCCTGTTACCGACGCCACTGATTACCGTGCTCTCGCTGGCGCCCTACAGTATCTCACTTTCACCCGCCCGGACATCTCTTATGCCGTTCAGCAGATCTACCTTTATATGCATGATCCCCGTGAGCGCATTTGGCCTTGATCAGCGTGTTCTCCGCTATATCAAGGGCACCTTGGACCATGGTCTGCACTGCTCTGTTCTTCTAGTTGTGACCTAGTTGCATACTCCGTCTTGGTAATTTGGTTGTCCGGATACTCGTCGATCTACCTCGAGGCTTTGTGTTTTTGGGCGATAATTTGATCTCTGAGTCGTCGGCGCCAGCAGGCGGTGTCTCGTTCAGTCTGAATCTGAGAATATCGGCGATTGCTAATGCCGTTCTGCAGAGATCACTTGGCTCGTGATTACTTGAGCTCCATTTACATCCCAGCGTTCCATCGTGGTGTTTTGTGATAACATCGGTCAGATTTATCTCTCAACAAATCCGGTACAACATCGTACCAAACATGTTGAGATCGATTTACACCGTTGGGACAAAGTTGCTGGGGAGATCCGAGTTCTTCACGTGCCTACCACCTCGCAGTATGCGGACATATTCACTAAGGGTCTGCCTACCTCTGTTTTACTGACCTTTTCGGTCCAGTTTGAATGTCTCGATCCGGCTAATGTCGACGTTCCAAGCTGAGGCGTGTTAGCGTATTAATTTACATCTTTCGTCTTCTATCTCTTAGCTATACATCTTTCATCTTCTATCTCTTCGCCTTCTGTCTTTCTGTCTTCTATCTCTTCGACTTCTGTCTTTCTATTTAAGAACGCTGTATGAGATCAATTTTATTTATTGCGTTGAGTTAATCCGCTTTCAATAACAACCATTAACTACTCTCATATGTTCAATTAATCTTTCATGTGGTAAACCGTCATGACTCCGGCTAGTTATACGTATAGTCACTTGTCCGAAAAGTTGGTTCTTACCCCTTACCGGCCGTCAATGGTTGTAACTGGTCAACGACTGGTTAGGTTAAATAAAGCATATCTCTCTGGTTGGAAGCGTAACTAGGTTAAATGGGTCATTGTTTAAGGTACTGGTAGGCCTTGGCTAAGAGGGTCCAAAACAAAATTCTATTTTGACTTTTCTTGACTGAAAATATATACCTAGTTAAATCGGTAACTATTGCAGGTTACATATCCTGGATGTCATTTACATGGTAACGAAAAATCTTCCTCTCCACGTTTTCCTCTAACCGTGTTTTCCATAGCGGATTTGTCGGGATTCAGATGCTTGAATTACGTGGGCGTCTTGTCTATTCTATGAGGAACGAAATGAGAAACCGAAATGATTTGATAAGGATATGAAATTACTTATCTAACATCCCACCTCATCTTTTAGTTAACACCTGACCCACGGTTTAAGGGGGTGTTTGGTTGGAAGCCAAACGTTTGCCACACTTGTCTTAGGCAGGTTTGACCAAATGAGCCTAGTGTTTGGTTTCATGTTATAATTATGGTGTGCCACACTTTCTTAGCTACCTGATCCACTCGTCATACACTCATTTTTGTTCCAAAACTTGCTACTGATGTGACCAACGATTTAGCCGTCACAAAGTATATTGTATGCCACACTTTACCACAGTTTTTACGGCAAAGTATGAACGCCAACCAAATATGCCCTAAGTACCTTTGCATATGTGCCTTTAATTGTGAATCATGGAATTGAAACTAATGAACGGCTCACGTAACTTCCAAGGCACCTGAGAAAGTTTCCTTTTGGACAGCCTTGGTTGCCTTTTGTCCTCGTGTAGAGTTTGATCGACATCTCATCTAATCCCATCTTTCGATATTACTGTCCAATAGTTGGCCTTGAATAGATGTCGAAAAGCATTCAGCATTATTCAGGTAACTAACAGTGGGAGCTGTACATTCTGTAGCTTAGCTTCTATACGTACCATAGAATGCTAATCTGCTTATTCCAGGACATCTGGAATACGACAAGCTAAATTACAATAGTGAATAGTAATTGATCTTGCCTTGTTGGAAACATAAGCTACTGCTTTCTCCACTACAAATATTACCAATTCTGAATCAGATAATACCACTGAGACCTCCATAAATTTGTCCTAACTTACGTGCATTATACTATCTGGCAGCTGCTCTATATATATATATATATTTTTAAAAAAAACATGTGTTCCAAACAGTCACTCGATGAGGAAGATAACTTACAGAAATCATGAGTTCCATATACCACTACATGGCACATTGGGACGCAACATCAGTACAGTTTTAACGTAGGTCCCGGCTTGATCTTGTCGATTATGTATGCCAGCCTTGTTTCGTAACCTGCGTTGCAATCATGATACGAACCACAGCATGATCCAGTTCGCGATTCTAGTGTCTCCTTGGCTCCTTGCCTCTTTATTTCGAAATGGTACTCCGTTTGATCTGCTACGACATCGATCGTATTCATAAATGGGAGCTATTGTTTACTGCCACGATACATTAACTCTTAAGTAGTACACAAGCTAGTACTCGTACTTTTCATTATGTGTTAGAGCTGGCAGTTAATTTCTTACTGCGAGCCAATGGATTGGACGACATTACGTTTGAATCTCCGTGATGCCACCGTATATGGTCCTTGTACTGCAACTCTGACCAACATCCATTGCTTACATTTATTCTGTGTGATTAAATTCGCAGATCTGCCGACTCTTATAATTTACTACATTATGTGATGCATAAGTACTAGTACCTAGCCATCCTTGTATTCGATCAGAACAATAGGATTACATTCATTGTGCTGTTGCATGCTTGCACGTAGGTACTCGCCTTTCTGTCACCACTAAATGTGCTGCAAGTGCTAGCAAATCTCTAGCCATTATAGACTACATATAGTGTGATGGTACATTTCATCCTTTTTGTTAATTAACCTGCCATGGTTGCTGTCTGAATTTATGGAGATGCAGGTGTTTTTTTTTTCCTAATTATTTTCTTCTCTCCTAGGCTCCTAGCCATGGATCTGACGTTATATGTAGATTGCATGGTCCCGAGCAATATAACTCGGCAGATTCAGCTGTTCTGTACACTGTGTACTACATTGATGGGTCATGCCACTTATGTTTCTTTGACATTAGTTCTGGGATCTCTTTGCCTGCCTGCCATGGATTACAACAGTGTCCAGCTTACCTGTGCTACACTTGCATAGTGTGGAGTGTCCACTGGGTTTTGGTTTTTCAGAGGAAACCGGTCAAAATCAGTGCAAAATGGCTGGTTTTTCTTTCATTTTTAAAAATAAAACTTTCCCTTTTATAGATCTGAAGTATGGAATATAAACTAGACGCGATTATAAAGTTTTTTTATCAGTTGAATTTGAAAGGGGCCTAGGTTAGGATTTACCATAGTGGCCGCCACCTCCTCGTCTTTACCCGTTCTCCACTGCCGCTGCCCCTGGGAGGACCGATCTTTGCTCCCGGAGGCGGCCTCTGCACCTTCGGCGGCTGTTGCACCTCATTTATCGTCGCTGGTCCGGATCCGATCTGGATTAGCGACCTCGCGTCACCTCTGCACCTTTGGCGACTGTTGCACCTCATCTGTCGTCGCCGGTCCGGATCCGATTTGGATTAGCGATCTCTCGTCGCCTCTGCACCTTCGGCGGCTGTTGCACCTCATCTGCCGTCGTCGGTCCCTTTGTACCATGTATATATATTGTCCATTGAACCTCTTCTAAATACACACAATATTCATAACAATAACTAACCAAATAGTAGCTCTATTTAAGTTAATTTGCCGTAATGGAGCTTAGGCATAGTAACAAAAACAAACATCTCAGACTTATAACAAAGTATGGTACGTCTTAGTCTTACCACTTCACCGTCAGCTCTTCGCATAGCATTTCTCGTTGGCTTCTACTCCAATTTGAGCATCCTCGTCGACTTCTACTCTAGCCTAAGTGTCTGCAGGGCTCCTGCTCGACTGCAAGGGGATGTTAGAGTATACGGCTTGTATAAACAAGCCTATTAGAGATAGGTTAGAATCAGTTAGTATTTGTATTCAATTTATTCCCTATCTCGTGTAGATTGACTTGATCTCCAAGTCACCGTATACTCTATATATATGTCTTTCTAGGCTCAAACAATACATCAATTATTACGCGTTATTCTATCTTCCTTCAGTAGTGACTAGTGAGGGTTTCAGTACCCAGTAGAGCAACAGAACATGCATGGCAGCTAGGACTGAAGAGTAGGTCTCAAGCCTCTACAAAAGCACTTTGTTAGAAAGAAAGGGTTAAGAAGTTGCTTAAAGACTAGTTGAAACTAATTGATGTTATCATATTAGTACAGTATGTCCTGCTTCTTTGTTAATGCCAGAGTGGGAGGGTTGACACCTAATCCTCTGCCATGATTTTTCTCAGGGCATCAAAGAGAGGGTATCATCATGCATGTTGCTTTAGTTGAACAAAAGTCACACACCCCTACTGCTAGCTCTTTCAGCAAAGATAATGAGTCTTCGATCTGTAAGAAAGCTGCATGTTCCTGCCTATGGTCACTAGCGGGTGGACATATGTGCGTGGACCCCAACTGTCGGTGTCGGATACATATAGGAAGCTGCAGATATTAGAGAATTATGTGCTCCTCCATGGAGTCATGGACTATGGGGCTCATGGACTCATGGATGCTTGGCTGAACGGAAACAACACGAAGGATAAAGTATTGTGCGCTTTGCAATCAGGATATCAGCAGGGTTGGTGATGCTTTGTGGTGGTTAAGTAGTTAACATTTCATTTCGATCATCTTCAGTCTGTCATTTCCCTAGATTCCTGCTATGAACTTTTTTGCTCTTCTGGCGTGCACTTGTGCTGACCATTCGGAAAATTTAAGTTCATGCCACTGCGTTAATTGCACTTTTGGTCTATACCATTATTTTTGGCTAATTTGTTCCATACCATCCAAAAGCGAAAAAATATTCAGAAATTGTCACATTGCCGTGATGGACCTCAGACACCATTGGATCAACACGTTTGATCCGGACAAATGACTGGTGCTACCCTCTACCTTTTCTTCTTCACAGGACCGAGGTAGCGGAGGAGGCGTCGTGGCCCTCTATGGCGGCTAGGGCGGCGCAGTGGGCGAAGAAGGATGCAACAAGGATGGGTATCATCCTTCCTCCTGGCTTTCGACGGCAGCAGCAGCTGCGTCGTGGCCCTGTACGGCGTCAAGGTGGGGTTGGTACAGATGCTGCGCGATGGCATCATCATGGACATCGTCACCCCGACCAAGCGCACGGCGCCGAGGAGGCTGGGACCTGCACCATCATGGCGCTCGAGCGTGTCCCCGCCAACATCCGCGCCTAGGTGACGACTTGGCGACAGCTAGGCAATGTCGTGAGAGGCAGTAAAGGAGGTGCACGGCGGCGGCCTGCGGCTCGGTGACATGGGCCCGAGACGGTGTCGAGGCTGGAGCATGGCGACCGAGGACGCAGCGGCTGAGCCCGAGAGCGACGGCTCGGCGGAGACACGACCAGTACCCGAGGTGGGGTGAGGTGGGGCTTGGTGACGACCGGCGGCTCGAGCTGCGTGGCGGGCGAGAACGATGACGACAATGAGGTGAGGCGGTGCGGTGGAAGAGGCGGCAGCCGAGGGCGACATGTCAGTGGCTGGAGTGGCACACAGTGGCGACGGCCCAAGCGACGGCGAAGGTGACATCCTAGAGTGGCAGCCGACGGCTTGAAGCGGTGTTACGATGGTGGAGATGGCTGGATCTGGTGGCCCCTAGCAGGATCTGGGTCGGCTCGGCCGGAAGGAGAGCAAAGGGGGGAGGAGCCTCTGGTGGAGAAGAAGGAGGGCGGATCTGGAGAGGAATGAAGAAAGAGAAGACATGGGAAAGAAGGAAGAAAGATGAAGCGGCCGTGGGATTCCAGTGGCATTATCATAATTGTTGAAAGGGTACCACTGTAATTTATCTTAGTCAAACACTTTGACCTCCGTGAGGGCTCTAGTATGTCGGAGGATAACAGCAGTACTGCTATTTTCTAAAAAAATTTGCGAAGCAGTGGTATCGAACAAATTAGCCAAAAAAAAAGAGTAGTATAGACCGAAAGTGCAATTAACGCAGCGGCATGAACCTAAATTTTCCTTGCCATTTTCATGCCATTAAGCTAGCTGCAGTCCTAATTTTCACGAGCATCCTCCTTGGATTGGACTTGGAGAATGGCAAATGAATTATTAAAGATTTGCTTCTGCATAATCCTTATAAAATTTACATGTTCTAAACAGGACGTAAGGGTATAAAAACTTAAAACCTTTTAAAAAGATGTCGTCAGAGTGACTCCCTAGGTAAACAGATACTCCTTTGTACTAAGAACCTGAAAGGTCCTTGGCCAAAACTTGTTCCCGTGATAAGCTTGCCGAAACAAAGCATCCCAAAAGACCCAAAGAACACATGTGCCAATGTGCCATGCTTAACAGCAAGAACCCTACAAACACACGAACAAAAGCTAGGACGTCTCAGTTTGTCTGGTTGCTTTCTTCCTTCCTTCCTTCCTTCCTTCATGATTACCATCCAGATCTACCAAAAGCCAATTCGCCCGATAGCAACACACAACCATGAAACGTCAATTCATTAGGGTTTATATAGGAACATGGCTATTACATACTTTTTCGAAATTTCCTTAAAAAATTTACTTTTGGGGATCGAATTAGAACCTGACAATTATCAACCGGCCAAGGCAGGCTAACACGTACGTATGCGGTTGATGGCCTGGCCGTCCGATCGAAGCAAGTTGCTGCATTTTGGCATTGCAATTAAGGCTGTAGCAGATGAATATATATATCATGGCGGCCTGGCTTTTCCACACCCATCCATCCATCGATGTCGCGTTTGGGGAACACAATGATCTACCGAGTAAAATGATGCCGAGGCCAGGGGTACTTGACGACGTACGTCTTCCCTCCAAAAACCTGCCCCCTTTTGTTACGTTTACCGGCGGCATTCAAGTGGCACGGAGCATATATAGCTGCTGAGTAGTACTACTGTGCTAAGTGGTACTACTAACCTTGCAAATGAAGGACGGGGAGCATCTGTGCTACCGCTGCATCACATTTCGCACTGCATTTTTTTAAAAATGGTTGGTAAACATAGGGTTTGTGAAAGTATTTAATTGACCTGTTTAGAACAAGAGAATCTGACGAGCGAGATTTTTTATGGAGTTTAATTTTGTTGTTTCTTATAAAAAAATTCTTGTCAAATGCTAATGATATTTCTAGGCTCTAACAAGCTCTATGTGCTACAGTGATGGCTAGATCTCATCTTGTTTTTCTATACAATGTACTTGATGCCAAGTTTTCCTGGCTGTTAAACAAGGAATTTTGTTTTTCTTCAATAAATTAAAAGTAAAAAAAATGATCCCAAGCGTGCCGAGAAAATAAATCATGTCAAATCATATTGAGTTCTGTTATTCCAGTGGTTGTGGAAGGAACTCATTACGACCTTCATACAAAAAAAAGGTCTATGCTCTGATTGGAAGGGAAAAACCGACTCACGGAAGCCTGATTATGGAACATTGTTTAATTTGGTTAAATTCAAGCTCCGTTTAGGGTGCAGGAATTTCATAGGAATTTAGCATGAATCAGGACAATATTGGTTCCAAACAGAGCATCAATTCGCAAAATAGACAAAAGAACATGTATGTTGCAGTTGGTAAATCAACATTATTAATCTACCAAATTATGATAATGGACAATCAATGTAAATATCTAGTATTTTGAAAAGGCTGTCAATCTATTTAGTTGTTTGCTAGTGGAGTGCAAAGAGAGCGTGCCTCACTGAAATCATGGAGTGTTCTTCCCGTATGAAAATCATGGAAGGCTTGCCATTCACTCATGCACACCGGAGCTTGTTTTCCATTATTTCAGTATGCGTCTCATCCTTGTCTGACCTAATAATCATAAACCCCAGCTCCGCAATGTGCAATCGAGTACCCCGAATCAACAAATACAAGACACACTATAGCTAATCTTACAAGAATAGCCAATATTCGAACATTTGCTCCTAACATTGGTGCATCATTGATAATCTAGGAGGCCAAGACATGATAGATATCTGTCGGACCCGGATTTTCTAATCCCGAATCATCTGTGAACATTACTGTACTACTCCCTGGATCAGTAGGTAGCACTCACAGACTCATTGCTGAATCATATCATACAAGGCGTGAATTAAGACATTTAAATATAACATACATCAGAGTGACATAGACCACGTCGGATCAAGTTTTACATAAGGGCCACCAGGCCAAATTGATTACAATGCGCAAAAGCATAAAGCTGCAGCGGAAACAAAAGGGAGGATGGGGCTCATCTCTCCACAGGCAAGCGACTGGGGTGACCGACGTACGACCGATATTATTCAAGGATTGGGTAATATAGGTTGTACGCAAGTACCAAAGAGTCCACGAGACTGGGGCGAGACCTACACTGCAGAATCCACACTACTCTTAGGGTTCCCGTGGCCATCGACCTCAGGCTCCTCGTAGTATGCGTAGTCTCCTTGATCCACATCATCTGGAGGGTTTGGGGGAGGAGCGAGAGTGAGCACAACTACCGTGCTCGCGAGCCAACACACAGTATGCAATAGTATACATGCAAGGCTTAACAAGGATGGCTCAGGTTATTTTATTTGCTAAAGCAACATTTTCAATTATCATGATTACAAAGTCCTATGACTTAGCATTTTAAACAAATTGTATTTTCATTAAAGAGAATAAGTGCAATTATTAAATAACAGTAGAGGTTACCTCCACCCCATGCTAAGTTTTGATAACGGTTACTTCCACCGATTATCAGCACTGGGTAAGGCTACCCAGGAAAAATCCAAAACAAGGGCTAGATGAGCCCAACACATTTCCATTCTACCCACAAAGATTTTTGAAATAGAAATAACTCAGGTTAAGTTCCCATGTCTGCCTTTGACCGTAGGCGCGGCTGTTTAAACAGTTTAGACTCTGCAGAGGTTGTACACTGTACCCACAAGAGATAATCATACTCGTTACCCCACATGATTCCTTAGTCATGTAGTTGAGCGATCGTCACAGTAACGTTTCAAACTACCTTGCCCCTTCCATCATCTCACCCCTATGGCCAATTCCATAAGTTGCGCGGGATGCTTACCACAACGACTAGCGCAGCTGATAACTTCACCGTTTTCGGTGTCCCATTCAAGCTAGCATACGTCCTGCCGCTTGCACACTTCTAAACACCAGTTGTGGGATGACATTCAGGGTTCAATAATTTTACTAAGCCAAGTTGCACTTTGCAGACTTACGGTTATACTTGTTTTACACAGGAGGTCATAACAAGATTAAGTCCTTAATTCATCTGGACGGTTCATACCACATACCAACCATTCTCGTGCTACGTCCGCACCCACCACTCTTTCCATCCGTCCAGATGTGGTACTAGCAAGTTGTTTAGGGTTTTGGGGAGAAAAAACAATTAACGCGATACATCAGTCATCTACATCCAATGACTGCCCAAAACTATTTTTCATATTTAAAGGATGATGATTAGGATATTTATTGTCCCGGTACTTAAGCAAGACTAGCATGTCGCTTAAGTACAACCTAGGCTAGTATTTACCATATATTTACTAGGGTGACAAAGAATACCGGATTCAATTTATCAAAGGATGGCTTAATAAGTAATTAATCAGCAAGTGAGTATTTAACTACCTTAAGCTTTAACATATCATTGATTACAAAATTAAGGCATGCAACTTTGATATTTTAAATAAACATAGTTCGCATAAAATGTAGGCTCAGAATGATCAAAGTATTGACTCGCCTTGGTTAAAGGTAGAGGGGTCCTGGTATTCTTGAACTTGGTCGAAGTTGAGGTCTCCCGCGTCGTCGAATTCTAATCGGTCGAAAGTACCGGAAAAAGACACAATAGCAGAGAGAGCAAATAAATACCAAACTCATAAATAATGAACTCCAAAAAGAACAAGACCAGTGCCATTAGCAAGATCTTGAGTTTAGAAAATTTTAGAAACTGGTTTCATAATTTTTGGAGTTATACAGAAAAAGATATGAATTTTGGAAGCTTTTTAATGAAATTTTTAATTGAAAACAAATTCAGAAACCTGGAAAAACTCCCGTGTCGACACGTGGCACGCACGGAGCGCGGTCCATGGGCACTGTGCTTGTGGACCGGGTCCACGCGCACGACCGTGGGTCCACGGCACAGTGCACGTGGACTGGGTTCACGTGTCCACGAAGCACCGCTGTCGCCCCCACCCGTCGAGGCACGCCGTGTGAGGAGGCCCACTTGTTCGGCGCGCGTGGCGTTAAACGCGCGCCTCGCGTCGGCGCGACGCGAGAACGAGAGAGGGGGGAGAGCAAGGCGGCGAGAGGGGAGAGCAAGGCGGCGAGAGGAGGGGAGAGGCGGGCGCACGGCGCGGCGGGCCGAGGCGGGCGGAAGGAGGGAGCGGGCGCCGGAGCGAGCGGCTGAGCTGGAGGCGGAGTGGCGGTGCCGGGCCGAGACGAAGGAGGAGACCAGAGGCGGCGGCGGCTCGGGCGTGGGGCGGCTCGGCAACGACGACGAGCGGAGGTGGAGAGGGAAAAAGAGGAGGAGGCGGGGCTCGGCTTAAATAGCCGAGGCGAGGAGGGCAAAGCCGGGCGCGGGGCGGGAGGAGGAGGAGGAGCGGAGGGTCCAGGCGGAGGAAAGCCGCGTCGGCGGGCATGGAAGGAGGAGGAGGGTGGGTCGGCGTCTGTGCGGGGCATGATGTGTGTCGGCGTGCGGCACGGGCGGCAGAACCGAGGCGAGCGGGGTCACACCGGGCGCGGAGGAGGCGGCAGTCTTACGTGAGCCAGCGGAGCGGATGGGCGCCGAGCGCGACGGGGAAGAACCGGGCCGGGCCGGCTGATTGAGGTTAGGGTTTGATTTTTTTTTTTTTGATAAGTTTGAATCAAATTCAAAAACTTGATTTTGAAATTGAAAAATCAAATTTTGATTTTGAATCCTATTTGCAAAACAGGATGTTACAATATCTTTAACATTTGCCCCTTTTCTGTTGATGCCGACTCCACCTTATTCTTTGAGGATGATTTGGGCTCGAGTGTCTGTAAGGCTGATTGACATATAAACCTCTAAAGTTTCATTTGGAACACATAAAACATGGTTTAAGTAATCAACGCAAGATATAGACTTTTTATTTTGTACATAAGAGATATTATATGACAGATCGACAGAGGCATATGATTTCTCCTTCAATAAAAGAAAATAAAAAATTGCTTCTTTGTTGTTGAGTTGTTATTTCTTTGCCAACTCCACTGTCGTCCACAGATTCACAGGGAGCAGCCTTGAGCTACAGAAATTTCTGAGCTACACTCTTCTCCATGAGACCCATGGCCACAAGATTCACGGGCAGTCTGACCCGATTTTTCTAGGCTTAGCCCCTAAATTTTGGTCCGTAAGCCCGGCCAGAAGCCCAAAAAAGCCCGAAGGGACTGCAATAAAATAAAATAAAATAATATATATATATATATATATATATATATATATTATTCCGAAATGAATTAAATAATATATTTTTATTTCGGAATAATAATTTTTTAAAAAAAATTACAAAAAGGGTTTGCGGGACTTTTCTCGGGCTTCAGGATTGCCTATGTCAAGCCGGTCCGGGCTCGGTCCTAACCATTTTAGAACGGGCTATTTCAAGCCCTGGCCCGACGTTTGAAAAGGTCTCATTCCAACCCCCTCCTCTCTACTCCTCGTCTCCTCCTCCCGACAAGCACAGGACTCGTCTTTTTCCTTTCTCCCCCTTCCTCTTTTCCCCCTCACCGTGTGCGTGGCCGATACAATCCGTTCTCTCTTTATTCCCCTCTCCTCTTGTCTTCTTGCGTGGCCTGCGGTTATGGATCAAGAAACCTCACGAGAACCCCACCCCTTTGGCCGTCTGGTGCCGCATTAGTGGGGTTCCAGTCCTCTTTGGATCGCTTCTCGCGATCGCATTGCCAGTGTTCTTGATTTTGTCCGTTTTGGTTGGTTCTTGGAGGTGGGATTTAGAGTGGCGTGCAGTGGCGCCGTTTTGGTTTGTTCTTGGAGGTGGGATTTAGAGTGGCGTGCAGTGGCGGCGTTTTTGTTGGTAAATTGTTGGCTGAATTGATTTGTTGCGTTTCTTGATATTTTATTTTGGTTTGGTTGCGTTTCTTGATGCTTATTCTCGGGCTAGGTATTTCCACCTGAGGAGGAGGAGCAATGGTGGGCGACGGCGAGCAATCGACGATCGCCACCGAGGCCGAAGACGTCGAGCGGGGCCGCGCGGGTGAGTTCACCGACGACGACGAGGAGGGCAGCCAGTACTTCTCGGACGCTGAGGACAGGTCGTGGCCCTCACACTCGCGCCACAACTCCACCGCCTACGAGGACTACATCTCGCCGTGCGCGTCCGCCCGCGCAAGCTCCTGCGACGGCGAGGCCGGTGAGCACAGCAGGAAGTCGTCATGCGTGTCGGAGTGCTCGCTGGACGACGTCGACCTGGAGGCCGGGCTGGCTGAGATCATTAACGCCAGTCCCGAGAAGACCGAGAAGAACTGCCGCATTTGCCACCTCGGCCTCGAGAGCGCAGCGGCCGAGTCGAGCGTCGGCATCACACTCGGCTGCTCCTGCAAGGGCGACCTGTCCTACGCCCACAAGCAGTGCGCCGAAACCTGGTTCAAGATCAGAGGCAACAAGTGAGTCCCGACTCATTTACTCGCTATTTCATTGCCAACTCACTCTCAATTACTATTTGATTGTTAGGTGCATTGTGCCAACTCAGTGCGTTAGCTCGAACAAACTGATAATTCACTTCAATTCAATTTATTGGGTAAGGCATAACACACGAACTCGATGCAAGGTTTTCAGGGTTTTATGTATTCAGTTCAGTGTAACAGTGAATAATTCAAGATTTGGTTCAGATGTAGGCTTTTTCTGAAAGATAATGCATTTGGGTGTATGAACACATGGTTAAGGAATCTTAAGAGGTGGCTGTTTTTTCTTCTTCTTTTAGGTGGGTAAAGGTAAAGGGACTGATGGGGAGGAAAAGGCAAAGTAGTGGATTAATTAGTAGGGTTGTAGGAATCGGGAAGGTTGAAATCATTGGAGAGGATAAAGTTAGGATTCGTTCTTTCAGTCTGCTTTCCTCAGACAGATTCTCTGCATCATCTGTTTGCTCTCCTGGAGTGTTGTGTTGACCAAGTTTGTTTCTTGATGGATTGACGCGGTCTGATGTGAGTCTATGTGACATGCGTTTTTGTTAGGTGGTGTAGGGGAGGTGTGATTGTGTCAGTTTCTACTATGAAAGTCTTTGTTTCGATGAAATTGTAGTCAAGAATCATAATGTGTTACACTTAGGCTCGGTGATAAGAGCTTCCAATGTAAGATACTCTGTTTTACTTAATGAAGCGTGGGAAAACCCTTTATTTCAAAAAGAAGAAGAAGAAGAAGAAGATAAGAGCTTCCAATGTAGGAACTGGGTATAAAGGGCGGATGGTTCTAGAGAAATATGGCTTTTGTTAGCTCGAAGATTAGTTAGTGTTCAAAATGTAGAAGGTACCAAGCAGTATAAACTATCCAGGAAAAATAAGTTAATTTAATGGCCGGTGCTTGTTTGTCTTAGAATTTGGCAGTATAAAGAGACTCACAGCTATTTGTTTTGTTCGCAATATTCTTTTGTTATATCATGTAAAAAGATTCGTGCAAACTGCTATATGGATATTTCCCAACTAATGCAGTTTGGGCTGTTGGAGTTCTTACTGGATTATAAATCTTAAATAGGACAAGATGTGTTCTATTGGAATTAGTTCGAGCATATAGTGAAAATTTAGTGTGAACCAGAGATTGTAATTGGAAACTGGAACATTGGCAGTGAGTTATTATTCACATTAGCGTTAACAAAACAAGTTGAAGAAACCTGCTGTAAAGCATATTGAATAACATATAGTGAGCAACATAGCAGCACATTTTCCGGCATACACCTACAATGTCACTGTTGTTCAAAGAAGCATTTATACTCGATGTGTACAGCGTGAAGCTATCCAATATTTTCATTGTTTTGAAAAAATTTATTCTAGTTTCTAGAGCTTTCTTTCTTCCATACTAGTTGGAAAGTTTAGAGTTGATTTAGCTACAATGTAGATTATTTGATTGTGTGATGTCAACTACAGAAAAACTCATTACAATTATTCCATTCCAATGTTTCAGACCATGAAATGTAATAGTATAGTGAGCCCTTCCACAACTTTTATGTTGTTCCTATGTTGAGAAGAATAGACTGAATTCTGGTTGCTCTGTTTATTACTTTATTAGTGATTCTTGCATAACACTCTTCGGGAAATTGGTTTGTTTTAACTCTTACCGTTTGGCGTTTGCAAACATCACGACAAATCATGCAAAGATGCCTAGGCTCTCTGAGTGAAACACACATAATCTATTCATGCATATGAACATTCATCTGTTTCAGGCTTATGCCTTTTCCTCCTTGATTATCAAGATTGCTTCAATTGTACTTTTTTGCAGCTGAAATTATTTTGCTTTTAGAATTCTTACTTGAAGTCAGGCTAAGGTTTCCTACGGTTGGTAATTTATCTACTTCCTTCTGCTGTAACCAAAAAAATTTGAAATGACCCTCTATGATTCCAATGTTACTTCAAGTGCAAAGATGATTTTGTTTTCGCAATTCGAATGTTGATAAACTAAAATATTTCACTTTTTTCTTTGCCTAGGATCTGTGAAATCTGTAGCTCAACCGCATGCAATGTGGTAGGTATTGGCGATTCAGAGTTCATTGAGCAATGGAATGAATCAAACAACACGGCAGCTGTGCAAGCTCCATCAGCTGAAACCCGGAGATTTTGGCAAGGGCATCGATTCCTCAACTTCCTTCTTGCTTGCATGGTTTTTGCCTTTGTCATCTCTTGGCTTTTCCACTTCAATGTCCCGGGCTGAGTTTTACCACACATGGTCCTCAATAAAAGCTCCAATGCCATTACTACAAACATGTGGGTTAGATTCAGCAAATCTGAAGAACAGGCTGAGGTCAAGTAAAGTTGTGAAGTGGTACAAAAATATATGGTGGGGCATGCTGGTCTTAAATTTGCCTGTGGTGAATGTCTCTCTTTTCATAAAGATGAGGATTCCGTAAGAAAGGAACCCTGAAGAGCATTTTCTGCCCGTTCCAAGATGTGGGTGAAGGAGAAAGCAAAGAGTAGATCTGTTGTTCCGCGGTTATTGTTATCATGGTTTGCAGAACATGATTGTGTTAGTGTAGTCATTTCCTAGCTTCTCAAGCACTTGCCATTTTGCCTGCTGATTTGGTGTGATCCGGTGCAGATTTCTTTCTGCTTACCCTTTGTTCCAATGTGTATAATCCTGTGAAACGGGGTGAGGTGATAACTATCCTTAGCAAGAGAAATCTATTGTCAACTCAGTTCTGAAGCATGTTGCCCTTTTTTTTGTGAAATGCTTGAGCTTATCTGTGCACTTGGAATTGTGTTTCTGCTTATATGTTTGGCTGCTAGTTATGCTTAAGATGGGTTTGACCAAGAACTGACCACATACAGAGCAGCAGCGGCAGTTTGGTCAGTGTAAGTTCATACAGCCCCGAGATGTTTAAGCTCTGTCACATCGTGTATGCAGGCAAAGGGTGAGATGAGAGTTTGAAGCTGCAGAATTCCCAGGAGCGTGCAATTCTCTGCGTTGGATGAACACGCAATAAATTGCACGAAACTTGAACGTACAACGGATCGTTCTTCTTCAAGGAGTACTACGCAGCGAGTAGGCCCAGCTATAAATGCAAATGAATTAGTGAAAAAATTGAAACGGTGGAGATTTTTTTAATAAAAATATCATTTTATTAAAATGATAAAAACAAATACTCATTTAAAAAATTACATAAATAATACCATGTCGCCAATTTATTTAGAGGTTGAAGTCCCCCCTCGTGATGAATTGGTGTCAAGAGATCTATCGTCAATTTTTCGTCACCAAATGAATTGGCGGTAATAAACTGCAACCAATTCATTTGGCGATATGGTATTATTTATGTTATTTTTTAATGAGTATTTATTTATGTTATTTTAATAAAATAATATATTATTTTTTAAAAAATCGTAGATTAACACCGCTTGAAAGTACCTACACGGGCGTTTGATTTTTAACCTCTAGCAGGTGGGAATGTACTAAATGGATCCTCTGCTAGGAATTCACTGTTGCTACAGTGCTCTTGGAGTGCCGTCCGTTTGATTTTGAAGGACCGTTAAGAAGAATATTGCTACAGTATTAATGCTGTAATATTTATGGTGCTAAATAGTACTCCATTCAAGATTAGAGGGCGTGTGTATTTTTTGCTGAGACCAAGGTTGTGACGCGGAAGAGATTATCTCGATTTACCCCTAATTAAACTCATGATCAATCAAGCCATTGCGCTTCGGACGAAGCGCTGCGTCGCCTCACATGTTGTGCGCTCCAAACCCGGGCTCCAGCATCTGGTCGCGCCTGCGCTTTGCTCCAGCCCGCGCGCCCACGACTCGTTTGGCGATTTGCTCCACAGCCTTGCGCCTGCCTACATGGCCCAATGCATGGCCAGTTGCAGTGAAGTTTAGAGCCCGCGGCTGCATGCATTGGTTATGAGCGATTGAAAACTTGAAGGATTGAGTGAATGAAAAACCCGCAGCTACATACGTCCGGATTAGAGCAATTGAAATTTTGACATAATGAGTGAGATGTAGACGGAAGGAAAATTTGAAAGATTCATTGAAATTTTGAGGACCACATGTGGAGGGAACGAAAATCTCTTTGACAGATTTGAGGGACATGCCCGTGTGAAATTTTCATAATCTATCTACTCCCTCTTTGCTCTCTTCTCTACCTATAAGTACCGATGAACACCAAAGTTGTACATGGTCCAAATCAATGGCTAGCTTAGACCTTAATACTATCCCGATCAATTGGGGGGGAGGTTGAGGAGTATGAAGGACCGGTGATTGACTTGAACTATGATCTCAAGTGGGATGACGATTCGCACGGAGACGACGAAGGAGGTGGTGCTGGGGATAGTGCGCGGCCGTGTGCATGGAGACGGCGAAGGAGGTGGTGCCTCGGATGGTGGTGTTGTTGCCGGTGAGGAGCACGCTGGCCATGCGCAAGGAGAGGAGGAAGGTCGAGACCCTAGTGATGGTCACGGCGGCCACGGGCACGCCTGCCGTGGGCACAGCAGGCTCGGGCTCGCCGCCGCGGCGCGGACACACTGGCGCTAGAAGACCGGGCATGGTCACGCCACACCGTCCACGCCACGGCAGAGCTCGGGCTCGCCGGGCGAGGTCACGTCGGCGGCGCGCGCCACGCCACGCCACGCCGTCGCATGCCATGGCAGGCTCGGGCTCGCTGGGTGCGGGACGCCATGCGCTGGCTCGGGCTCGTCAGCCACGATGCCGAGGACCACGGCGACGCCAGACACGATGACAATGTCATAAGGAGGAAGCAATACACCGATGATGAACGACAAGCCATATATGCCATGATTCTAGAGAGAACTTCGTTAGGCATTTTGAAGCATGGCGTGACTAAGGCCGTTTCTAATGAAATGGGTGTGCCTCTGAGAGTTGTGCAGCAGTTATGGCGCAATGGACAGCAGGGTGGAGGGGTACACGCAGTCGTGAGCAAGAAGTCAAAGAATTGTGGCATATAAGTGTTTAGCCTTTGATCCCAAAGCCATTAAAGAAGTATCATTGCGTAAGAGAACCACACTCCGAGATCTAGCCAAAGAACTGCATATGTCGAAGACTACGTTGTTTAGGCGGTTGAAAGAAGGCAAGTTTAGGTGGAACACGAATGCCATCAAATTTACATTGACCGAAGAGAACAAGAGAGGAAGGGTTTGTTTCTGCCTCTCAATGCTAGACAACATCAGCTTGCCGCAAGAACCAACTTTTCATGGAATGTACAACATCGTGTACATAGACGAGAAGTGGTTCTATCAAACTACTACTTGGCGCTATACGAGGCAGACCCAAAACTACTTTATAGAGAAGGTGATGTTCCTTGCGGCAGTTGCGAGGCCTAGGTTTGACGGTGATGGTAATATGACATTCTCAGGAAAGATAGCCATATTTCCTTTCACTTTCGTAGAGGCGGCGAAAAGAAGTAGCGTGAATAGGCCTGTCGGTACCTTAGTAACGAAGGTGCTGTCGTCGGTGACCAAGGAAGTAAGCTATGAGTACCTTGTTAACAAGGTTTTGCCCGCAATCAAGGAGAAATGGCTAGCGGAGGAACATGGTACCCCCATATACATCCAGCAGGACAATGCTAGGACGCACATTGCAGTCGATGATGTCGAGTTTTGTCATGCGGCAGTTGTTGATGGTTTCGACATAAGGATGATTTGCCAGCCACCCAACTATCCTAATCTCAATGTGTTAGACCTAGGTTTTTTTGCAGCTCTTCAAGCCATGTTTCAAAAGTCATCTCCTGGTAATGTTCAAGACATCGTCGCCAAGGTTGTCCAAGCTTTTGACGAGCATCCGGTTGATAGGAGCAACCGTATTTTTCTCACTCACCAATCATGCATGAGAGAGATTTTACATCAAAAAGGAGGGAAACACTACCATATTCCACACTTGAAGAAGCAATCACTAGAGAGGAATGGTGTTCTTCCCGTTAGGTTGCAGTGTGATCCAGAAATTGTAAACTAAGCAATCAAGTATCTCAATTAGAATGTCATGTCCTAGTTTGTCTTTTTTGTAATTTAATGGGATGATCATCTATGGATTTCAGTTTCTGCCCACATTTTGTAACTTAGAGAAATTACTCCGAAAACACTCTAGCTCGAACAAATGCACACATTCTTAATTTGAACTTCACCATTCACCGAGACAAAAAGTACTCGAATTCAAATAAGATCACTTAAACAGGTTTTGTAGCAACAACAAAACATTCTTAATTTGAACATCACCATTCACCGAGGTTGTCCAGGACATAACTATCGCCGGCTAGGGAGTCCGGGATGGCATCCATAGATTTCAGCACTGAATCATCGAGGTTGACGACTTCGGCGACGGTGCTTTTTTCGCGTCTAGCCATCCATTCCATGTCGACACGCCAAGCGCGAAGAGAAGCTTCGTCGGGTAGGATTACCATGCAATCGAATTGGTCGAAGCCGTAAATCCTCACAGTCCACATGTAGTCATCATGGTGACGCCGGTAGCGAGAGCACCGTTGCCATCTTCGCCGCCTTGGGTGGTCTGTAGGGAGCGCGCGCATCCATGTCTTCATCGTCTTCACCGACCTCCATCGCTTCCACTTCATCGCGGCCGCCATAATTGACGTCGACAACGCGGCAGGGGAGCGTGCCGACCCCGAGGAGTGTGCCGAGGTTCTGGACGTCATCATCGGTGTCGCGCTCGGAGTCAAGTTGCATCGAGTTGTCGTCGTTGTCGCTGCCAAGCCCGGGCAGCGCGCTGACGTGCTGGCCGTCATCGTCGTTCTAGCCGTGCCCGCCCAACCACTCCATGTCGACCTGCATGCATGTGTGCTCCTCCCTGGCGTCGATATCGTTGAGACCGGGAGCGCGCGCTCCTCCTGGGTGTCCTCGTCGAGACGAAGCGCTCGCTCCTCCTTGTCGTCCTCGCCGTGGAACTCGATCTTAGCCTTCGCTCTCGTCCATTCTCTCTCCGGGAGACGATGGGTTTCAGAGAGTTTGAGCACAGGGAACCATTTTACTCCTACGCGTATGAATGCAGCAGCACCTCACAAAGCGTACAACACTAAATGAAGCAATGCCTCATGAAGCGTTGCCCATGCGCATGCATGAAGAGGGCAGGGGGCATTTCTGAGAGAACATGTCACTACATGCTTAGGCGCCCTGTTTTGTGGGACTGTTGAAAAAAAATTAGGCACCCTGTAAGATCGAGGTGGCCGACTAGAGGGGGGTGAATAGGCGGTTTTAAAAAAACTTTCGCGCTAAACCAATATATAAATGCGGAAGCTAATAGCGAATTGGTTTTGCTCAATTAAAACCTAAATCGACTAGGCTCAATTAAGTGCACCGACAATACAAGAGAGCAATCATACAATGATATATAAGCAATTAAAGCATGTAATATAAATTGCTCAAAGTAAAGCACAAGTAACCCTAGGCGAGAGCCAGGCGAGAACAAGATGACACGATTATGTTTTACCGTGGTGTTCGCAGACTTGCTTGGCCGTCTCCCTAATCCACGTTGAGGTTAGCCCAAACAAATTGGACCGGCTCCACTATCGTGGTCAAGTTGATCGTGCTTCTAGTAAGGTTGATAACAATCACGGAGTTGATTCAGCGATTGCGGGTATGTTAGTCATGTACGATTGGTAGCCGAATCGTGGAAGTCATCTCCACCAAATCGAGTTATCCTTCTCATCGAAAGATCGGGACACCCATTGTCGCATCGTATTGTTGCGTGAGTGCCTGACCGTCTTCTGAAGTTCGCAATTTTGGTTTTTTTATATCAATTGTAAGTTTGTAACTTAAAATATTGTGTCTGTGTTAATCGATCAAATAGAGACAACCAATTTGTTTGATTGATTATTATTGACTTGTTCATAGATTTACAAAAATAGACAAACAACATTGTACAAGTATTTCTTAAATAATACAAGTACTAGTAGTAACATTCTCTATTTTCGAATTTTTTGTCGATACGGCCGATTTTCACACCAGATAGCGCTTTAACCACCGCGCACGTATTAGCAAAGTGGCGGTGTGCGGGCGCGGCGCAAGGGCGCATGGCTACCGCCTCGCCATTCACGCGCTACCTGGCGCGACCACGCCAGCCGCGCCCGCCACCTCACGATCTGGCGCGGGGTGGGCATCGCCATTGGCGCATGCTCACTGCTACGCATGACCAATTAGTCGTTAGTTTAGGGTTAGGATTAGTTTAGGGTTAGTTAGTATTTTTTATTTTTTTCAGGAATTTTAAATTATAGGTCAAAAAAAAAGAAAATTTTTGTGTAGCATTCTGACAAAGTGTATTTGATTATGTAATTTTTGTATTATTTTATTTGTTAAGAATCTTTTGATATAACTTTGCTTTCGTACAGATCAATTAATGTACTTCATATGCTCATTTTGCTAGGTCATATGGTCATTATGATTTAGGGTTAGGTTAGAATATAGTATAAATTTGAAAAAATTGAAATATATAGCATATTATATCAAAAAATTACAAAAAATTTTGTGGGGGTTTCTCACATATTGTATTTGTTTGTGTAATTTTTTTATTAATTTATTTGTTAAGAATTGTTTGATATAAATACGTGTTTATACAAAGCAATAAATGTGTGTCGAATGTGCATTGTGTTATCCGTGACATGTGTTCATTTGCTAAACATTGTAATGTGGTCCTTTCTCTATTTGCGTCATATGTTGATTGTCCAACGATTTAAACCAGGCTATCTCATCCATAATTGAGTCATTCCTCTATTTGCGCCATATGTAGATTGTCTAACGATTTAAACTGTGCCCTCTCTCCATAATGGAGCCATGTGTTGATTGTAGAAAGAATTGAAGCAGGCCCTCCTGCATTTGTCAAAACTTTCCACCGAAAGAATAGAAGCAGGCCCTCTCTCTCACCCGCTACACCCGCCACGCATCCGAACTGTTGTACGGAGAATTAAAAAATGTCGGGGTGGCCATCTTTCCCACCGTCCATCCTCTCCTCCTCCGCACATCTGTCGCCCCATCCAGAATTCGACGCCAATGCTTACGGAATTCCCGCGCCAAGGCCGCGACTCCTCCTCCACTCGGCTATAATTAAGCCAATACCTCCGAGGTAAGTCCAAACACTTGGACCGGTTCCTAACCGAACCAACACCTCACTCAACTATGGTTGCTCTTCCTCCACTCCGGAGATGGTGAGCACCAAACCACTCACAAACCGCCGGGTCTTCTCACAAGCTTCTTGAGAAGATCACCCGCACGACGCCTCCACGCCGCCTAGGTGTCGGCAAACACCAAGAGTAACAACCGAACTTTCACTTGAACTAATCAAGTGTCAATGCTCACGTGGATACACAATCCACTACCTAAGGCAACACATGCACTTAGGGTTTACTCTCTAATCTCACCAAGTGCAACACATGCACAAAAGAGAATAGGGGCTTGCTCTTAGCTCAAAGAATGAGTATATCACTTAACAATAGCACCAGCAACCTCTCCCAACCGGCCAAGGTGGCTATATATAGCCCACACACAAAAACTAGCCGTTGGGAGACAAACCCCTAAAAATCGTGGAAATCGGAAGTTCCGCCATGTAAAGGCGGAACTACCGCATGTGAGAGAAAAGCACAGCAACGGCTATGTCAGACGAGAAACTAGCCGTTTGATTTTTAGTGCGAAACTACCGCCAACCAAGTTGCGGAAGTTCCGATCTTTGGAAGTTCCGCTCAACACATAGCGGAACTACCGCGCATCCAAATTTTGGCTAAGTCCCAAAATGGTGCTTCTCTGGAAAAAACAAACCTTGAGAATTTGCAACCGATAATTTCAAGCAACCGATAATCGCTAAGAAGTTCCGTCACTGAAATCGGACCGTGGCGATTATGCAACCGAAAACACATGACTAACTCATGCTACTTGTCAAGACCCTCTTAATAGTACGGTAATCCTATACTAGCAATCCGGTCTATCAACCAAACACCGAGACCGGTAAAGACTAAGAACACATCCTTAGCCATAGCTAGTCATACCTTTGCCCTAGCTAGTCATACCTTTGCCTTGCATCTTCTTGAAGCTTGATGGCGCACATCAACACTTCAAGTCCGGTCCTCGACTTTAACAATCATCAACACATGATGATTTCTTCACTTCGGATCTTGTCTTGAACATCATCAACACATGATGATTTCTTCATCCCGATTCTTCACATGCATCAACGCATGATGCATTCCTTCACTTGACCTTCATCAACACATGATGGGACTTCTCTTGTCTTGATGATCAACTCATGATCATCTCTTCTTGATAAGCATCAACTCATGATGCATCATTTACACTAAGCTCTGTACGCTAAAAACCCCGTGTCATTGTCCTTGCCCTAGCGTCGTATCTTGCTCCCTGGTAGGAGCGGAGGCCCGTATCGTCGTCATCGATCGATGTGATGGCCGTCACCCCAGGTTGAAGGTCGCAAGCAAGCGATGTTAGTACAAATGAACACTCGGATGTAAACTAAGAACCTCGTACCTCCGGATGTGCAAGGTGAATAACCGAGAGGCGGCGGTATCGGTCGGCGACGTAAGTGATTCATCCCGACGGACCTACGGCGAGAACGGCATGATGTTAGCGGAGCGTAAGGCATAATTACAAAACTTAATGTAAATTTGTACATAGCGACTTACATGCGGCGGACGCGCCGCAGATGACCGACGAGGAACGCTACGGCGCTGCCGGACTCGCTAGGTCGTGGTGACCTAAGCGGGTGAGCACAGGCCCCCCGTGCCGTCGCGAAGACGTCGTCCCTCGAATGACCAGCTCAAGTTCTTTATTATCTTCTTCATCTCCGCAGATGTGCTTCAAAACTTTTTATATACCGTGGGGTTCTATCTGGTGAGTTGGGCCTCGTCCTTGCGCTCTGACGGCACTGCCTGCCAACTGTAGTGACATATGTAACAGTTCATTAACAAAAATACGAATATCGTCAACAAAGCTGCGAACCGAGGTTGTAAGTATCGTGCGTGTCGTCATGTCTTGAAGCTTTGTGGCGATCGTCGCGTCGCGGAGGCTCTCTTGGTGCGTCGAAATGTCACCTCCTCGGCGCTCGGAGGAGGAATGGTGAGTCTTGCGCGTTCGTGGCATATACCACTCCATGTAGCGTCGACTCGAGGTCATATGGAGCCTGCTCATGCCATACATCCACGTGCATCCTGTTAATCCATGTCGCAATCCACGTGCTGCGTGCATTTGCCGATCAAATATGCCCACCCGACCTCGATTGCATTTGGAAGATTAATGTTACAAAAGAAGCGTAGGGACGCAAAATTACTTGGATGAAATTTGACTCACAGATCATGGCGGAACTTCCGCACTTCAAGAATCGCTAAGTCCCTAAACCGGATGCTCTCGAAAAACGCATCATGGAAATCGGACCGTCGGCTGCGGAACTTCCGCAGTTATGCAACCGGAACTTCCGATTATCCTGATTGAAAACAGCAATGGCTTTTTCAACAACTTCAATTGCAAAATACATTTGCCAATTGATAAGCCATACCAACAAGGATCACAAGCAAGATTCCCAACAAGTTGCAAAACACATTTGCCAACTTTTGGAATCATACCACAAGAAAAAAGGTACATGGACTTACACCATTTGTAAAACATATTTGCAAACTTAAGTCACATGCTACAAGAAATCAAACATGAGCATCAACTATTTGCAAAACACATTCGCAAATAACAGCATCATGCCATAAGACTAAAGTGCATGGACTTCAACCATTTGTAAAACACATTTGCAAAGTATAGTCCCATGCTACAAAGATTGAATGCATGAGCCTCGGCTATTTGCAAAACACATTCGCAAATAATAGCTCCATGCATAGATGAGCTAGAGCAAACACAATGAGCTATCAACACATGACTAACTCATGCTACTTGTCAAGACCCCTCTTAATAGTACGGTAATCCTATACTAGCAATCCGGTCTATCAACCAAACACCGAGACCGGTAAAAGACTAAGAACACATCCTTAGCCATAGCTAGTCATACCTTTGCCCTAGCTAGTCATACCTTTGCCTTGCATCTTCTTGAAGCTTGATGACGCACATCAACACTTCAAGTCCGGGTCCTCGACTTTAACAATCATCAACACATGATGATTTCTTCACTTCGGGATCTTGTCTTGAACATCATCAACACATGATGATTTCTTCATCCCGATTCTTCACATGCATCAACGCATGATGCATTCCTTCACTTGACCTTCATCAACACATGATGGGACTTCTCTTGTCTTGATGATCAACTCATGATCATCTCTTCTTGATAAGCATCAACTCATGATGCATCATTTACACTAAGCTCTTGACTTGATGATCAACTCATGATCATCCCAAGTCTTCATCATCCTGGAACATAACCTATATATCCAACTCATGGAAAATGTTAGTTCAACAATGTGATCATCATTAATTACCACACCATACCATTAACTCATAATGGTGGAACAAGATACCTTAATCTTTCCCTCTTTGGTAATTGATGATAACCACTTAATTTCTCATAAATTTAATGATGATAAATGAGAGAACAAATGAGTATATATAAACTACACAAGTTATATATACTCTAACATGAGTATACAAGAACTACACAAGTTTTGTATACTCAAACGGATTTATTTCAAAGTAAAGATCCCGAATATATGTGAAGAATGGAATATGGATCAATACTAATGAAACCACAAAGTATAGGATAAAACTCCCCCTAAATGTGTGCATACACAAATGTGTAATAAGGTCATATGCACATATTCAAGTTTAACTTATGGTTGAGTTCAATCCTATATTTTGGATCCGGGAAATGCAACAATATATAAGATTGAGATGTCGATTGCATACCTCGTTGTGTTTCACCTTTATATCCAAATGAGACTACACAAAGATAATACTTGACAAGAGAATTAGTCTCATATTTGGATTTATCATTAATCACCAAAACACTCCATTAACTCATAATGGCGGGTCTAGATCTTTCACACCCTCTAATATGGAATGGAGGGAGTAATATATTTTTTTACTTAATTTGGACTACCGTTTTGTCGGCACAAATGGGAGAAATTCACCCCCCAAGCCCAGGGACGGAGCCGCTGTTGGGGCTCCAACCTTAGCTCCAGTCGTCGAACCCCTATTACCCCTCTTAGCATCAGCCTACATTTTTAGCCATGGAGGTGCCGCAACATAGGTAGATGAGGAGGGTCTTGTGGGCGCCTAGGTCGTGTGGCTCGGGGGGCAACTTGGAGGCCCAATTTGTTATTAGACTTAGTCTGCTGCCTCCTGCACTCCGCACTCGAATGGTGGAACCCTAGACGGCGAGACGCAGAGGCAGAGAGAGAGGCTGTGGTGCGGCAGTAGCTCGGTGGCGGCTCTGCGTGCCGACGAGGGCGTCGCGACGGCGACTTGGCGAAGACACGGTGAGCCGGGACAGGCGACACACGTCGCAGGGCTCTGCGAGGGCACGGTGACCCACTGTAGGCTGCGGCAAGCTGCGAAGGTGTTGCAGGGATGCTAGGGAAACAACGAGGGCAAGGGTGTGCGCGACGGCGAGCGAGCAAGGAAGGCGGCGCGGCGTGTGATGAGGACATCAACCCTAAGGATGCAACCACTACTTCAACCCGCTGTACTACATCCTCTACTTTAACAACGTCTTCTCCTATTGGACTTTTGGCTAATTCAATTCCATATTTTCCAATTGGGCCTCGGTCGACCTACTTCTACTCCTACAAGCCGAGCTACTTCTACTTCATCGAGTCGTACTACGTCTACATGTCATAGTGTTGTGTCACCTATTGTTGGCACATAGGCTATGTAATGTATTGGCCGATTTGGTTCATCCTCTTCCTCCTTTACATAGTAGCCGTCACCCTTAGGGTTTGGCGGTTTTGATAGATTGTAGTTTAGCTTTGCTAATTTATACATTGTCCTCTTGTTCGATGGTACAACAGTGATATTTTTCTTCGAAACCCCACTTATCAATATGAAACTATTTCCTATTCGCGATTTCAGATTGCTTATTATATTGTTCTTCGATTGCATGCAGGAATAGATCTTCGTGGTCAAGTTGATCGTACTTCTAGTAAGGTTGATAACAATCACGGAGTTGATTCAGCGATTGCGGGTATGTTAGTCATGTACGATTGGTAGCCGAATCGTGGAAGTCATCTCCACCAAATCGAGTTATCATTCTCATCGAAAGATCGGGACACCCATTGTCACATCAGCGTGACTGCGTGAGTGCCTGACCGTCTTCTGAAGTTCGGAATTTTGGTTTTTTTATATCAATTGTAAGTTTGTAACTTAAAATATTGTGTCTGTGTTAATCGATCAAATAGAGACAACCAATTTGTTTGATTGATTATTATTGACTTGTTCATAGATTTGCAAAAATAGACAAACAACATTGTACAAGTATTTCTTAAATAATACAAGTACTAGTAGTAACATTCTCTATTTTCATCACCAAGCGGCGTGGACAGCCGAGATGCACGGCGCGCTCTCGATGACACTCGAGGCACGGACCTGACGCTGCTGTGTGCACGCGTAGCACGGCTTTAGCCGTTACACTACTACAGTACTGCACATCACATGTGCTGCGCCCGCATGCACCCTTACGTCGTCGCCGTGTACGGGACGTAGCAACAGGCGCGTGCTTTGGTCCTCCCAGCTGTCGCACGAATCGCGCGCGTACCATCGAGTGTACCCATCAGCCCAGGCGACAAGCATGGAACAAAGCAAGCAAACCATTGGCACCACCATGCAACGGCTACATGGGCGGAGTGTCCGGTATACTCGGGTACATCTTAAAATCGAAAATAATAATATAATAATTAAATTTGCATTTGGACTATATTTGTAATACTTGTTGGTGTGCAAACTCTTAGAATCTAAACCCACAACTCACAATCTACTATCCGCTCGTGTCCCCACCACCTCACCAACCACTCTCCAGTCACCAGCCCGCATCCATTTTCATCTCTAATACTCCAACTCCTCCCCAATCTCCAACTCTAAAGTCTTTATCCTCTCCTCCCCTCCCCACCTAGTCCCTATGGCTCGGCGACTGATTGCCGGTGCGGGGCGGAGAGGAGGACAGTGCGGAGCAGACGTGGTGCAGGAGCAACGGCGCAAAGTGGGAGCAAGTGGACGATGCGAGTGAATCAAGACTTGATTTCTTGATTTCGATTAGAAAAGATCCCTACCTAAAGAATGAAGTGGGCAATCCCAAGCTACCATGGCAGTATTTGGGTTCTTCAATTTTGGTTTCATGGCAAACTCGATGCTATTCAATCGGACTGAAATTGGATAGGGACCTTGGTGTACACACTCGCGGCCAGCAATACATCACGACAAGGTGGCGTAAGGCAACCAGTAGGGCGAATGAGCGAAAGACGATCTCACTAAGGCTAGAGGTTTTGCAAGTGTGCATGGTAGCAAGTTGACGAGAAGGTATCTGCTCCTCACAAGTCACGTTCATTCATTTCTCCTTCTTTTTTATTGATTAAGATTTAATAATGAAATGTAGTTGTAATTCTAAATCAGTACACTGAACAACTTCCATTTTTCTCATGTTCAGATTATTGTGCAATTCATTTTTCAAATGTATTACTATAGTGATGACATGTGAAAAGGTACTAATAGAATAATTCTTTCATTCTTTTTTTACTTGATGTTTTGTACTTTTAACGGGCAAATTCCTAACTCAATGCATAGTTTGTACTAATCGTATACTAAACGTTGCTTCCTGTGCGTGCACCTCAACGCAAAATTCCTAGCTCCGGCTACTCACATACTTCACGCCAAACAAACAAAATCACCAACCGGTGAGGAACCGATTCGAATGCATGAATGGGTCATAAGATTAAGCTGGTCGATATGTACATCAAGATCTGTGCCGTTCCGAGAGAAAGGCCATCGCAACAAAGGATTCAAAACTGGAACGGCGACACGAGGAACGCCGAGGGATTCTGATTCTTTTGCTTCCTACCACTACTAGAGCACCTGCCCTCGTTCACTCACCTGTGACCATGTGTATGCTGTGGCTGGAATCTTCAATGCCTTCAAGATGCAGACGGACCGAGCGGTTTTCCTCACCCCCACAGGATTCTCCTTGGGCGCGAATGCAAAACTCCCGGTGGAAAGCGAATGCCGCTCATGTACCATTGGCAGTGGCGTCGGAGAGCGTGCCGTGACTAGTGTGATTGATGTCTTCGTCGTGCCTCCCGTTCATCTGCGCCCGCTGTCGCTGAAGTGATCAGAAACAGACACGTCAGGGAAAGTGCAAAATAGTGAGGCACAACAAGGACAGTTTGTACCGGCATGCCTGGAACTAGATGCCCAGAAGCTAGATCGAGGTTTTGTTGTAACTAAACTAACAGATCCCTACACGAGGCTTTGTTCTAATCAAACCAAGTTCAAGCGTCATTATTGTAATGCTGCAATAAACTGTATCGACATATGAAAGTAAGTTTACGAGAGCATAAAGAGGGTTGGCACATAGATAGCTATTACCAGTCGCAAATACTAGTAAAGAGATTTTATTGGTAAAGGCTATCATACCCGATCAGTAGGATCCACATGGTTTCCATTTAACAATTTATGGAACTCATCCTTCAGTCTGCTGTCTCTCCCCTCCTTCAACCTACTATCTTTTTCTCTGGTAGTCAACGGAAGTAAAGGTAATCCGTTTGTACGATCCGGCATTTCTGCAGAAAATGTCAATAAAGCCTGTTACAAAGTGCTTACCATAGAAAGCCTCATTGGCATGTACAAATCACAAATGTGACATAAAGACAGTACCTGGGAACTTGTTGTCCACGAAGAATACAACTAAATTAACGGTATACCTGCAAGGAAAAGATATGTTAAAAGAAAGGTAGTGGTCAATTAACTGATGGGTAAAACAGAAGTTACCATACCAAGCAACGACGACATCCACAGTGTAGTGCTTGCGAGAAGCAATTATAAGAAGACTCTGAATTATAGCCATGCACCAGGCAAGGAGCTTAATAAATCTGTAATACAAGGTCCACCAGTACAATTTCAAATCAAGAATACACGCAGGGAGTTATCAGTCAGAGCTTGATAAAGTTCAAGTAAAAAAAATGGTAAAACAACAATACCTTTTCGAGCCATATTTGTTGTATGTTCGAACAAAAACAAGAGTAAAAATCATGTGCGATGAAAATATCAAATCGCCACAACCAAAAAGCACTCCATGAGGAACTGCAAAGGATAATACGAAGTTTTGGATGGTCAGGCAGAGTACCTTGCACAATTTGTCAAACCAACAAAAGAGACTTACAGTTAATCAGGAGCACTTCAAGTACATTATTGGGTGATGGAAGAGTGGCCATTTTTGAGCCCTATAAAGGCAAAGCTATACATGACTCTGGAGATGACTGAATGACTGGTTTTCACAAGCCATAGTGTAGAGCAAGAGCACAAGCAACATTTTGGCTAAAATGAAAAAAGGTTACCTCACGACAGTGATAATTTGGGCCCGGAAGCTGGGTGGAATAGAATGTAATAATCCTTAAAACCTGTGAAGCCTGGAGAAGCAATATTCAGTTACTTCCAAGAGCATGGATGATATTTTATAGATGAAAAATTAGGAGGGATGCACTCACAACTAAAAAAGCGAGCACCCTGCGCCAGATTAGGACAGTGTAGAAACGTTTGTTATGATAAATAAAAGGATGAAAAGTCCACTGCACATAAAGATAATATCACAATAGTTGTAAGACCCAGTTTGATAAGCAGCAGTATAAAAAAGGGAGAAAGTCATAATAGATGCCTGAAGGAAATGAAGAACTATAAATGACCAAGAAACATATTGACCGCCTTCTCTTCTTAGAAGAGAATGATAAAAATGGCACATAATGTTTATGTATTGTTGGTAGTAAAGATGCCAAAATTAAGAGATAACATCTGAATAGTCTAGTTTTCCAGGTTATATAAAGTTATGAACTATTAACTTAACATACGGAAACAAGAAACACATGAGAATACATGCATATAAGGTGGGTGAAAGTAGTCAAGAAAAGTAGTAGAGTAAAAGAATTGCCTACCAAAACAAAGGAGAAGAAGATGGAAGCAAATATGCTCTCACTAAGATAACCTTTGTCTTGCCCAAGCTCCTAAAAATACAAAGGTACTAAACAACTGAAATGAAGTTATATCAACATAATAGAATAAACTAAAAAGATGAGTAATTCACGTACTGGAAGGGCCATAAATCCTAGGTCCTGGAGCAATGGTCCAGGCCGATGCAAGTAATGAACTCCTCGAGCAGCCAGCCCGTGAATATACTAATTATAGGGAAAATCATTGTATGAAACTCCAAAATAGTCCATTAATTAACTGACAAACATAGCAGGATAAGTAGTCCGAGATAACGAAATGCAGAAAATGATAAGTGAACAAACAGGAAATTTCCATCACACCAAAAAAGAAAACATGTGGGATATAAAGGAAGAAATAATATCAAACAACGAGAATTATGTTCTTTGCTTATGAAAGTAATGACCTACGAATAGAATGGAAGAATTGTGCTCTTCTAACAATGAGTGAGCTTTTTTAATTGGATTGTCAATTGTGAAAGAGCAAGAGCCATAAATCACAAAGCTTGAGTGTACACTGCAAATATTCTGTTTATACTTTAATATTTCATGAGGCAGAAGATTTATCCCAGAATCATCAATAACTAGTTTGGAAGGAATGTAGGCATCAAAATTGGAGTGGTGAGTAGATGGATCGCAGAGGACACATATTACAGACTGTCAAGAGTGCTTGCACTACCCCAAAAGCACTTGAGATGGATAGCATTGAAGAATGTTTTTTTGTGAAATTTGATAGTGTTAGATGACATTTGATGTGCCAAGAAAGGCAGGTTATTGTTTGTTATGCTATTTTCTTTTCTGACCAAGTACCTTTTGGGAGGTAACACGACAGCTGAAATAGAGAAAGAGGTCTCCCTTGATCCTTGCATAGATGTTAGACAGTTAAGACTGTTAGAGCATGCTCAAAGCAGGTCATTTGATAGGAGTCTGATTCTGGGATACCTATGCAGTTTGTCCACACACCAGCAAAACTTGATGACACTAAAGTTAAGTTTGAAGAAAGCAATCACAGAGAAGAAAGTAAAGGACACGGAAATATTCACAACATACACAAAGAGAATATTTTTCTACGCACGATGTGAAGGCCAATGTGCTATACTTTTTAAAGAAACGTAAATCTATGTTGATGTTGGAAAATTGAGACAATGAGGATAGAGTTAACGTGTCTCAGAAAGGAAGGCAAACACAATAATGCCCATGGAGAAAAAGTATCCATCAATGCACAAGGTGACAATCATCTCTACAACACGACATATATCACGTAACAATGCAGCTCCAGCTCAACAAACATTTAAAAACAGTGCTTACCCGCGCTCACTTTTCTTATACTACTTGCTAATGAATTATTCATGCCAAGCATACAATGCGACTACTCCTCGGAAGTGTACCAGATTATAGCAATCTATTACTCATTCAAAACTAAAAAGGCAATTTGTTTCCAAGACATCTCTCCTTCAAAGGGGAGATGTGTGGCTGGTACAAAACAGTTTTCAAACCAAAACTCCTCCCTCGCTCTCTCCTAATCAACAACACTGCCTACAGAATGCAGTCCAATCTACAACAGAAAACACTCGTACAAATACTTACAACCTGAAAATCTAACTATCAAAGGTCTCATATAGCAAACAGACCCATGGCCCTCGTAAACAAAACACCCTTGAATCATTGATACAGGCTGGTCACAGCATTCAGAAAAACTCTAAATCACAAAGAAATATTAGAAACAACTACATAATGCGGGGAAAGTTACTAAAGGGGGTAAATTTGATATGTTAAGTATTCATATTAACACGGCATTAAAATTCTGAAACGCGCACCACTAACAATAACAGAAGCACGCACGAAATTAATAATTCCACGCACGCGACGGGAGACTGGGGTAATAAACCGAGGAGCTCACCTGAAACACCACTCCGGCGAGGAGCAGCCGCCACTTCTCGCGAAGAAGCGACAGCTCCGCCGTCGTCTCCGTGGTCACTTTCCTCCATACCTACACACCCCATAAAGGATTGTAAATCCTCACAGCGACAAGACACACACACACACACACAAAGTAGTAGTAGAAGGCAACGCCGAATCAAATCGAGACGAGACCTTGGAAGCCTCCCTCGCTATGTAAATCGTCATGGCCGCAGCCCGCGATACCCCTGCTCCCGCACCGACCGCTGCAGCTCCTACTGAGCGAGGCGATCACGTCCATGCTCCGATCCGTACATCACGCCTCGGTCCGCCGCATCCCCGAGCGGGATCGCCACTTGCTCGGAGCAGAGAACGGCGCGAACCAGGGAGACGGAACGGACCCACCAATTTGGCTCCGCTCCTCGAGCGGTGGGGTGGGAAGAGAGAGAGGCTAAAGGCTGTTCCCGTGGGAGTCTCGCTGGCGGCGGAGGCGGTCACTGAGGAGCAACGCGGCGACGGGCGGCGTGAGCGTGAGACTTGGGAGTCTACAGAGAGAGAGTTCGAGAGATCGAGAAAACGAGAGAGGTGAGGGCGGGTTGGGAAAAGGTGGGAGCGAGGAGGTGGTTTATGGAAAGAGGTAGGAGGTGGGGGCGATGAAGATCGTGGGTTTTTTAACCGCCCCTTTTGGCATGATGCGAGCAGAGAGCAGAGAGCAGACAGCAGAGAGCGTAAGGAACTAATGGTTTTCTTTTTTCTTTGACCAGTAGGTGTCGTGTGTTGTAACATAATTTTAAATTTTATATAAATAATATTTTCTTTTAACATATAAAATAAATTTAAAAATAATGATACATATATCTATCAACATCATATTAGTTCAACATGATAAAACAAACACTTCATGCGACAATTTTGTAAATGTGCTTGGCCAAAGGAAGTAGGCGAGGAGAGGAGCTGCCGGGTTGCGCGCCGTACGGGAGGGCGTGGAGGAGTCGGTATGTTTTTTTTGTGGGATGATCGTATGGGGCGCACACGGGAGAGGTGGAGAGCTGGGTGGGACGATTACCCCGCTTGTAGGACCATCACGAATTTTTGGTGGTTCAATATAGCATTAGTTATCTTATATTATCTTAACTAATAAAAGAAATGGTTTACCCCCACGCAGCGAGACGAATCCACGTAGTGGGACCATTGTGTTAGGCACGCCCCACCTACCCCACCTACACTACGGACCCATGCTACGGACCCACGCAATGGGACCACTACGTCAAACACGCCCCGGCCCACCCCTACTGCGCGCACCTCTGCGTCCCCACCGCCGCATCTGCTCCTTTCATCCACTTCTGCTCCTTTCATCTTTTGTATCAAACATGTCGTCCTCTCTCTCTCTCTCTCTCTCTCTCTACCCACACACATCGACGACACGTGCGGTGGCAGCGGGGCGACGTGTGCGAAGGGTGGCAGCGGTGAGTGACTAGCCATGGCGGGCGATAGTGGCACGGTGACTGGCCATGGAGGGCGACTGAGTGAGGCGACACTTCTTCACCGACGGCGACTCCTGGTGCCAGCACGGCGCCACCTCCTTCACCGATGAGGCCCTGCCTTTCTCCACTGTCAGTGACTCTAGATCTGGGCACGGCGGATCCAAATCCATCGTCTCCACCCCTCCGGCGGCTGGAGACCCCGGATCTGGGCACGACGACTCTAGATTTGGCAGCTTCTACACCTACTACAACTACTCCATTACCAGTGGTACCTTCACCAGTGATAGATGTTATTGGTAGGGGACTCCACTGCACTTACTGCAACAAGGATGGACATGTACAACATACCTGCTATAAGAAGAAGAAGGATTTACATCGTGGTGGCCGTCCTCCATAGGGAACTGGTGGTTCCTCCTCTCAGAGGAGCTCTGGTGCTTCTGATTCTTAGGAGTTTCTCACACTGCTGTGTCGCATGGCTGCTCTTGCACCGTCCGGTTATGTTAGTTATGTTGTACAATCTTCTAGTGAGAGACCACCTTCTACTGCTTTCTCATGTCTATCACATTGGATTCTTGACTCTAGTGCTTCCTTTCATATGACATCTGATTCCACCAGTCTCAATTTCATTCGTCATTTAGCTGCTCCTATCACTGTTCAGACAACAGATGGTACCTCTCTTTCTGTCGCAGGACGATGCATTTTTTGAATTCCTCTTTTCATATTTCTGTTGTTTCTCATGTTCCCAAACTAACCATGCAGCTCATATCTGCCGGTTAGCTCGGCTCACTGATCATGGTTGTCGTGTTATTCTCGATTCTGATTCTTGTTGTGTTCAGGATTGACACACGGGGACTCTGGTTGGTACTGGCCATCGCCACCGTAACTCATAGCGTCTCTGGGAGCTTGACTGGCTTCATCTTCCTTCCGCTACCCCTGCCAGTCTTGTCACCTCCACCGTCGCCGCCGCTTTTGCTGCATCCGCCACTGCATCTTTTGCTCAGTGGCATCATTGTTTAGGACATCTTTGCGGGTCATGTCTATCTTCTTTACTTTGTCACGGTCTTTTAGGATCTGTATCTGGTGATGCTTCTCTAAATTGTTAGGGTTATAAGCTTGGTAAACTTCAACTTCCCTATCCTTCTAGTGAGTCAGTGTCACATCGTCCTTTTGATCTTGTTCATTCTGATGTATGGGATCCGACTCCTTTCGTTTCGAAAGGAGATCATCGATATTACATAATTTTTATTGATGACTTTTCTCGCCACACATAGATATACTTTATGTTATCTCGTAGTGATATTTTATCAATCTATAAGACTTTTGTCACCGTGATTCGTACTCAGTTTGATTCTCCTATTCGTGTCTTTCATGCTGAGTCTGCTGGGAATACTTGTCAGGAGTCCTTCGTGGTTTTCTTGCTGAGCAGGGCACTCTCTCTCTCTCTCTCTCTCTCTCTCTCTCAGTTTTCTTACCCTAATGCTCATGCTCAGAACGGTGTGGCTGAAAGGACGCATCGCCATCTTCTTGAGATAACCTGTGCTCTTATGCTTGCTTCTACTGTCCCACCACACTTCTGGGCTGAGGCTGTTTCTACTACCACTTTCTTAATTAATATTCAATCTTCTTCTGCTCTTCAGGGTGGGATCCCAGTTAAGCGTCTCTGTGGCAAGACTCCCGACTATTCCAGTCTTCGCCTCTTTGGTTGTGTGTGCTCTGTTCTTCTTGCCCCTGGTGAGCGCACTAAGTTGACCGCTCAGTCCGTGGAGTGTGTTTTTCTGGGCTATAGCGCTGAGCATAAGGGTATCATTGTTGGGATCCTATTGGCCGACGGATGCGGGTTTCTCGGGACATCACTTTTGATGAGTCTCGTCCTTCTCCTTCCACCACTCCAACATCTTTTGTCGAGCCTCTTTCTTTCCTGACTTTTTCTGCCACTTCCATAGTCACCACACCTCCATCACAGCCTTTGACCTCTTCGGTGCCTCCTCCATCATCTCCTTTGCCACTGGCATTCTCTCCAGAGGCTCCTCCTGGACTTGTTCCTTCTTATCCTCTCTACTACACTCATCGTCCGTGAGTTGAGGATTCTCCTGATGCGTCATCTTTTTCTGATGGGTCATCTTCTTCGGCCTCTTCTCCTCAATATGTTCTTCGTGATCGTCAGTCTATTCGACTCCTGCGTGCTTTTGTTTAGCGGCTCTTGCCGAACCGACTTCTTATCGTGATGTTGTTGTTCATCAGGAGTGGTAGCATGCGATGGCAGAGGAGATTGCTGCCCTTGAGCGTACTGGCGCATGGGATCTTGTCCCTCTTTCTGCGCGTGTTACTCCTATCACATGCAAGTGGGTCTACCAGGTTAAGACCCGCTCTGATGGTTCTCTTGAGCGCTATAAGGCTCATCTCGTGGTATGTGGTTTTCAGTAAGAGCATGGTCGTGATTATGATGAGACTTTCGCTCATGTGGCTCACATGACCACCGTTCGCACTCTTCTTGCTGTGGCGTCTGTACGGGCATGGTCCATCTCTCAGTTTGATGTCAAGAATGTCTTTCTCAATGGTGAGCTGCGTGAGAAGGTTTATATGCATCCACCACCGGGTATTCTGTTCCTGATGGTGTGGTTTGTCACCTTCGCCAATCTCTTTACGGCCTCAAGCAAGCTCCTCATGCTTGGTTTGATCGATTCTCTTTTGTTGTCACTGCAGCTGGTTTCTCCGCTGCTCGTGATCTTGCTCTTTTTATTCACACTTCGCCCCATGGTCGGACGATTCTCCTTTTATATGTTGATGATATGATTATTACTGGAGATGATTCTTAGTACATCACTTTTGTCAAGGAGCGTCTTAATGAGCAGTTTTTCATGTCTGATCTGGGTCCTCTTCGCTACTTTCTTGGATTGAGGTTATTTCTACACCTGAGGGGTTCTATCTGTCCCAAGAAAAGTATATTTAGAATCTTCTTGATCGTGCTTCTCTTACGGATCAGCACACCGCTGGAACTCCTATGGAGCTTAATGTTCATTTTCGACCCATTGATGGTGAGCCTCTTAGTGATCCTACTTGCTATCGTCACCTTGTTGGGAGTCTTGTTTATCTAGGTATCACGCGTTCTGATATTTCGTATCTTGTGCATATTTTGAGTCAGTTTGTTTCTGCTCCCACCTAACTCTATTATAGTCATCTTCTTTGTGCTCTACGATATCTTTGTGGAATCATCACTCATCGTTTGTTTTTCCCTCGTTCCATCTCTTTACGGCTCCAAGCATATTCTAATGCTACCTGAGCTAGTGATTATTCTGATACTGGTCTCTTTCTGCCTATTGTGTTTTTCTTGGTGGTTCTCTCATTGCTTGGAAGATTAAGAAGCAGATAGCAGTTTCTCGTTCGAGTGTTGAGGCAGAGTTGCGAGCTATGGCTTTGTTGACTACGGAGGTTACTTGGCTACGGTGATTACTTGAGGATTTTGGTGTTTCTGTTTCAGCACACACTCCTCTTTCTTCTGATAGTACAAGGGCTATTAGCATTGCTACAAATCCAGTGAAGCATGAGCTTACAAAGCATATTGGTGTTGATGCTTCTTACATGCGGACACAGATGTAGGACTAGATTGTTGTTCTTTAGTATGTAGCTTCAGAACTTCAGTTGATAGACTTCTTCACAAAGGCGCGGACCAGAGCTCAGCACAACTTATATCTCTCCAAACTTAATATTGTTGATTCACTATAAGTTTGAGTGGTGTTAGATGTGTATTGTTTAAAGGGTTCTTTGTATATATACCACATATGTATATATATATTATATATATATATATATATATATATATATATTGACCCTTTGATCTTATAATAAATACAAGCGCTATTCATAACATATACAAGGTCTTAAGGTAGGTTTAATCGTACAAACACATACACCAATACAGTACTAAGATAAGCCAGATAATATGTTTCATAGGGTACGAAGTGGGCATGTTCCAAGAAAGGTCAAGGCCGCCTGTGTAGCCGGCACGGCGACTTCCTCCTCCTCCGACCTTAGTGACTCGGGATGGCGGCGGGCAATCGCTTGTTTTTCTGCGTGCACGGCCCTCCACCTGAAGTGAGAGTCCAAAGAGGAGGCGGAGGCCACTGCCAAGAAGGCCTACACCATGCCCACCAAATAAACCCATCTGCATCTCATTACATCTCCCTGCTCAATTCTTCCCTGCTGGCGGCTCCCAAATCCCTAATCCAACTGCAAAGATCCAAACTCGAACCCTAGGAGGCGGCGGCAGCAAGACTCAGACTCGCCAGACTTCGGCAGCCGGCAGCCGCAGGGTAGGAGCTGTGGCGCCGGCCGAGGCGGCGCCAGAGGAGATCCACCGAGTTGAGCCGAGGCCGGAGCTGCGGGTGGCCGGCCGGAATCGGGAGGAGCTCGGCCGGGAACCGGGAGGAGTTCCACCGAGCCAAGAGCATGGCGGGCCGAGGAGCCTGTGCCTCCAACCGAGCAGGAGCGCTGGCCCCCGGGCCGGGCCGGAGAGGCGCGCGAGAGGATCTCCACCATGCCGCTCTGGGAACCGCAGAGTAGAAGGGAGGAGGATCCGTGAGGATTGGGGAGGCCGGTGGCATGTGTCGCCGGCGTGGTCCGTGAGGTCATGAGCCGTGAGGTGAGGAGGACAAACTGAGAAAGGAGACGAGGAGGAGTGGAGGATTGAGCGGGGCCGGGGCCGGGCCGACTGGGGAGAAGGGTCGGGATTGGCCGATCAAGGCGCGTGGCATGAAGGTGTGGCTGTGGTGTGGCGCGTAATATGGTCGCTTGCCTAGCTGTGCACCGGCCGACTAAGATTTGAGATTTGTGATTTGTGAATGCTGAAGAGGTAGAAAATAGAAATCAAGATTCAAGATGGCTTCTCCTAAGTCGAAAGAAAAAGGTAAGAACTGGATTGTGAATGCCTGAATGGTGAGTGGTGAACACTGGTGTATAATTGATGGTGAATTAGATTTTAATTGGTTGATTACTTGATTTGCTAGATTTGAAGAGCTATTTTACCATTGCGTCGTCGTCGAGTGGGTCATCCCCAAGAACCAGTGCAAGCAGGAATGATTTGGTAGCTACAGAAGAGCAAGTACTACATTTGATAAGGTACATTTTCTATATTTATCTTATCTTTGTATGTTCACATGACGTGGATTGTAGTTTTGAGATTTATTTAGTGTCATATACTCTGTTGAAAGTGATTGTAACGTGTATTATATATGTCTTACTTTGTTATCGGATAATAATATTAGTTTATTCCGCCCCACCTAAATTTCAACCCTGGATCCGCCACTGTACGTAAGATAAATTAGACAGTAACGGTTGGTCATAGGTAGAGTAGGACGTAGGAGCTGCTGTAGAAAGAGTGGAACTCGGGTAAATCAATAGGTGAACAATGTAAGGGAATAGGGAAGGAATTAGTACATTTGTGTGGAATGGGAATTGGATGGCAAGGAATGAACATATGAGAACAGGCAATATACCTGGATCTAATTCTTTCCCTTTGTATCTACACAACCTTTCTTGACAGTTGTAGAAGTGTTTGCGTCGTCGGGTAACATGTATGATAAGCTGAAAAATATTGTGAGATCTGTAAATACGTGCTATAGACAAGTGAAGACAGGTAGTACGAAATTTGTGGAACAGGAGCTAAACAGTGGTCGTCAAGAACAGAAACAAATAATAATTTATCTCTCTACCTTTTTTGTTCAGAATCAGCCAAATATCTGCTAAATCGGTGCCTCTTGAACGATATGAGTGCAGCTATGCGAGAGCATCAGATAGGCAATAGAGATGCATGCCAGCATACAAAGATGGTATCATATAGCTACGGTCCTATGAAGAGCGACAGATCCTGATTAGATTCCAGCGCACACTAGAACAAATTTATTTATCATGATGACACTTTCTGCACTTATGAACGCTACAAGCTATGAAACGAGTTTACACCCAATGTTGTGAACGCTACAAGCTATGAAACGAGTTTACACCCAATGTTGTAAGCATGCATGTATTTAGTAGAAGTATCGGACTAAGAGGTAGGTAAGCCATTGTCATAAACTTTGGTATGGGCCATATATGAACTATCTTCTAACTATACCAACACAACTCCATTAATAAAGTCAAAGAACAGGGAGAGCAATTGGTAGATATCCATAGTGACACATGCTAGCAAAAGCATAAGCAAAAGCTGAAAGACATAATATAGTAATGTACAGCTTAATGGCAGCAGCTCCTTACACTGCTTGTGCCTCTTTTCTGGAGGACCAACAGAACTGTCCTTAGTATTGGGAAAAACAATTTCTTTTGTGTAATGTGCACTTTCCATATCCTGTAAGCAATGCACATGTAAATCTGTAAATGTAAATAGGCAGGAAATGTGCGTAGACATCAGGACAGTATAAGAAAACATGCAGGAAATGTGTGTAGACATCAGGACAATATAAGAAAACACGAGTAAGCGAAAAATTAAAAGAACGAGGAAGGTGGAAGAAGACACGGAATAGACGCAAATCGAGGAGAAACAGGAGTAAGAAGACAGAGGGAAAACATATGTGTGGCAGAAAACAAACAACATAAATCAAAGAAGACAACAAACGAAGCCGGGAGAGCAAAAGTAAACACCCAGGCCTAAGAACAGGAAAAGAGCAAGGGTGACGAACACATGCAAACTAAGACAGGAAGCCAAGGAAGGCAAGATGGCGGCGAAAAAATCACAAGAAGCTGAGGACAGTTTACCACCGGAGTGGTGGCACTTCAGGTAAGCCCTTTTCATTTTGACTCACTGTCTATTTTTTTTTAGCAAATCACCCTTCTGAGGTAAGGACACATTTTTGTTGCCACTTATTAGGTGTATTGAGTGCAAAACTGATTATAGTAGAAAGGAATCAAAAAATTCCTTGAAATTGGTCCAATAAATCCATCATGTTTTTTCTGGTGTTTGGAATTGTTTTAGAGTCTCCAAAGCGAGTTAATATAGCTCTTCTATTTTAACTCTATTTCAGGTTGATAGTCAATTTCAAAAGGCCTCTAACAAAGGGATGCCAAAATCAAAGTATGTTTGGGCTTCATACTGCCTCTAAATTACTTTATTTATTCAATGGTGGTTTTGCACAGCATGCCAAAATCCCTATAGCTGACAGTATATAACAATCAAGTTTATTGTATACCTCTTCTGCGTCAAGTAACGATGTTTCCCAAAGTATTCCAATCATCCCTCTCATCCCACCAAGGACCTGGAGGAACATCATTTAGGATTTTGGCACAATAAGCTAAAGAGCACCATAAAAAAGTAATAGTTTTATCCATAGATAATTGATACTAAATGCATACTATGTCCACAGTTATGCTTCAAAGCTGGGCTTTTCCATGCTCCGACTTTAGTTTCTTTAAGCGATCCTGTTAAAAAAAAAATAGTAGAGTAAGTTTGTGACTGTCTGAACGATGATTCTTGATGATAAGGTGTTCTATATTGGTCTAGAGGGTAAAAGTTTATTTGTGTAACATAACTTCATAAGATAGTTTTAAATTGCACTCTTAATGCTTAGTTGCTTATGCACAATGTAATATTGCGATTTGTGATGTTATAATTGTTAGAAATATGCCCCAGAGGCAATAATAGAGATGATGATATTTCATTATGTTCATGATTTTGATAATATGTTATCATGTTCCTTGAATGAATCATTTGTTATAGATCAATAAGTACGTGACTTGTTGGTGGAACTCTTTAACTTATATGATGTCATTCTAAATGAATCCCTGGTTGGAGGTCACTGGTCGGAACACCAATGACTATGTGACTAGCACATGTATTGATTGATGACCTGGTTTCACCGATCATAGATATAGAGATATCGAATCAATAATGTGAACATATGTTAGAGAACATGGTGTTGGATAGACCCATCATTGAGACACTATTGAGATTGTTATGAATCTTTGTGTTATTAGTTGGTCTCAAGTAATGATGATGTATAATCCTTAGACCTGAGATCAGCATGGTTTCCTACATGTGTAATAACACTCTTAGGGGTTGCCAAACGCTACTCCGTAACTAGGTAGTTATAAAGGTAACTTTCGGGGATGCTATGAAACATGCGGAGGAATGTGATTGGTCGAGATGAGATTTGCCCCTCCTAACATAACAGGAGAGATGTCTCTGGGCCCCTCGTGGTGATCGGATAAAGAAAGTGCATGGCCATGCCACTAGTGGTCGAAGTGTCGACCACATGATGTTATCCGACACTCGATCGAAAGTATTGAATACCCATAGATGACACATCGTCTCACCTGGAGTTCAACCAGACATCGTGAGGCAAAGGGAGAATGCATGAGTAGGTCGCTTAGTTTGATCAGTTACGGACTTGTCGTATGGAGATACGTGCTGGTCGTAGACTTGTCAAACGTAATCACATAATGGTAAGAATCTGGTCGTAAGGAGTTACGAACTGGTCGTGACCAATTACAACCTGGTCGTATAGAGATACGAACTGGTCGTAAGTGATGAGGACCTGATCATAGATTATATTACATCAAGGTTCGTCCGATTTATTCTATGTGTCTTTGGGAATCGTTATGTGCTGCTAGGTACCGCTAACGACTAGTGATTGAAAAGAGTTTCCGAGTCATAACCGATTACACATGAACTTGTGGGGTCGCACACTTAAAGGGCAAGGATCTGTTTTGGATTGTGATCCAAACTCGTATAGGCCACGAGTTCCTAATGGGCCTCAGGTACGAGACCCATCCTGGATGCCTATATAAAGGGGGGCGGTGGCATAGGGTAAGGTGGACGAGGATGATCTTTGGAAGAACTCCTGAAACCCTAATAGCCACGCCTTCTTTACTACGCTGCCGAAGCTAGCACTCCAGTGCGTGGTGATCTTGCCTCGTACGTGTGGATACCTCGGAGGTGTTGTTGCTAAGCATCAGCACTAGGACGATCCGCGACTTGTGTTGATCACCGGAGTCGGGGAAGAAGTCACGTGGTGGGTACGACCACTCGAAGGAGCAGACGCATCGTGAGTACGACTACGACTGCATCAACTCGCTACAACGACTCTACTTTCGCTACGAGTCGGCGCGTCTAGCGGTAATCTCGTGATCTATTACTTGCGGTGGTTCCTTGGTTGCGCGGTAAATTTTTGTTTATGCTATCGTAGCTTTGCCGCGTTACCTTACAATAATATTATATACTTGTGTATTCTTTCTAGCCTGAAATGATAAGGTATTCTATAAAGCACAAGACATGTACCAAGAATATTGAGTTTGGCTAATGCATGAGTAAGCATAAAAGAAATTAAGCAATTCATCCTCCACAAGAAGTCATGAAGAGGAACTGAGCAAGCTATAAGCATTTAAAAACTTAACAAATGAAAGAAGCAACAGTAACATATGCCATGTTGCCATGAATCCACTAACCATATCCTTTCCGTGCATGCGTATTACAAATGTCACAACGGCATGTATCCTGTAACATGGAGAAAATAAAATTGTGTGAAGTGTGAGTATGATTTTATAGACCTTACACAACATCATAGAATAACTTCCTTTCATATTGACCATGCATGCACAAAAGACAGAATCAGCTTTCTCAGTTATCAATAAATTCATCGCATGAAACAGAAGCTAGGCCTATAAATTTTGTTTCTCAACACCATCGAAAGATACTACTTGATAATTATATATAGTGTTTAATAATCCTAGCAGCGCTTAAAAGGGATCCTAATCGATATTGTTTTGAACATAAAGCTGAAAGTGATGTTAGACCAGGAAGCTGAAGAATATCCAATGTACAAACATAGGTAAAATGCAAGTGTGAACCATGAACTGACTGGAGCTGCCTGTCGAATAGGACCTAAAGAATTACCTATTTTCTCATATAATGACACACAACATCTTTCTCTTGCTTGTGGTGCAAAATATTCATCAATCAGCTTCCTCTAGTATGCTATGGGATTATTCCACAAGACACATGAGGGGGAGCAGAGTAGCAAGATAAAAATCTCCAAATCTTTACTCTCCAGTAGCGGATAGAACCCTAGCCAAACTCACGTTGAACCAAATCGAAAAGCCGAGCAAAAGATTCAAGAGCACGAGCAAGAACAGAATTTTCACCTCAAATCCCAAAAATCGGGCGCTACATTATAGGAATCGGCACCCATCTGCTCCCAAAAATCCCCAAATACCCCAACGCAAACCCAACCATAAATCCCCAAAAAAGATGGGAAAAAAAGACAATTACCTCACAGCGTTCGAGCAACCAAAAGGCAACAGATCCATGAAGAAAAATTCGACATAAGGAAAAATCGAGGGAAGGAAGCATGAACCAATGGAGGAGAAGCCACAACAACAAGCGAAACCGAAGAAAAGAAAATCGCACGAAAACCAGCTAAATGCAAAGATCAAGACCCTGTGGAAACCAAAAGGCGAAGACCCTGTGAGAACCAAAAGGCAACAGATCTATGAAGATAGACACCCTTCGGTTAAAAGAAAAATCGAGGGAAGAAAGCACAAACCAATGGAGGAGAACCCACAACAACAGGTGAAAGCAAAGAAAATAAAACCGCACGAAGGGAGGAGGTTGACGGCAAACAAACCACACAAATCAGTGCGAACCAAAAGGAAAGAGGGAGAAGGAATGGATGATGTTGTGCTATAGCGAGGCTCCGAGAGAGGCTGAGAGGGAGAGAGGAGTAGTTCTTGTAACAAAACCGCGGGAACGGCGAAAAGAAGGACCAAAAGAATGTTTTGTAAGTACATATACACATATCAGTAGGAACAAACGCACAAAACTGAGAGAGAAATATCCCAAAGAATAGGCTAAACTGAGGGTAAGAAAACCACTAGAGCGGCCATCGGCGACAATCGAGACGAAGAAAATGCATAGCCAGATCCATGGTAAGAGAACCCCTCCCCACAGCAAGAAGAGCGAACAACAAAAACCAAAGACCAACAAAGAACCATCGGAAAGATCGAGGTAAGACCGAGGAGAAGGAAAGCATAGGAAGGAAGGAGGAGAAGAGCGAGCGGCAACAACCGAGAGGGAGAAGCGCTACGAACGAGAGAAGGAAGATGAAGCCGGCGGAAAAGACAAGAACGAGAAGAAACAACCATGGTGCACGATGGAGAACGAGAGCAAACAAAGCGCACGGGAAACGATAAAGAAGGCACACACGACGAGGCGGAGCGAGGACGTGCGAACGCATCGCCCGACGCGATCGGACGGCAACAGCGAGGCGCGTGGCATCGGATGGTCCACGATTTCCTATGGGCGTGGCCAGTCTCTCAGCGTCCCTTTTTTGCCTCCATTTAACCGGGAGGATTTTTGTGATTATCATTTTACAATAATGGACAGATATCATACGTAGGTTGCGAGGTTTTTAGCTCACCTTTTGGGCAACGCGGTTAGAAATAGTAAAGGAGAGAGGTTGCAGTTTTTCATAGCCAAATCATGGTGCAACTTTTATAACAAATTGTAATAATTTTTTAGCACTTTGCAGGTATATATCCTATGTGATTAGTGTATTTACAGAAAAGATTGGAGTGAGAAAATACGTACTTTTTTTAATATCAAATCCAAGTTAATTATTTTGTAATTGTTCAGCGAACCCATAGGAGTAGTACTATATGTCTACGTGCTTGTTCCATGTAAAAAATTAGCTCTCCTAAAGCATGAAAATGATATTTTTCAACTGTTTACCCAATGATATATAGAGTTTATGTGTTCATTGATATGAACTAAACAGATTTCATTGGTCGTTTATAGTGCACAATCGCTTCAATTTTGTCTTGAATAGTTTGGTAAGTTAGAAATTTAGAATGTACTATTTCTTCATGTTCCCTGGACTTAAAACAACTGCAGTGACTATGTCAACATTAGTGCGCGTACGTACCTCAATTTGGTGGACTATGAAGTTTAATCCTCAACCACATCGAAATGTCATTTGGTAGTCTCTCTTCGAGTTATTTTCTGTGTATTTGGAATAGTTGCACTAATAAATAACCAAGTCCCATCAAAAGTGGGCGTAGAGGGTAAATAGGTACATCACATGCATTCTGTAGTAAACTAGTAACTGGATCCGTTCCCCGCAGTTTGGAGGATTCAGATGCAAACCTCCTCCCCATGGCCATGGTAGTGGAGTTGGCCGTTGGTTGTGGGGGGCCCATGGCGTTGCAGAGGTCCAGATCGCATACCTTGTCTTTGCTGCGGATGCCGTCACTGCCCAAGTGAGTGACGGGATCATGCTACACGACAAGTCAGTGCGACCTGCCCCGAGAAACAGATTTGTGTTGTGTTGTGCCGCGACCCATGCAGTTGCAAACTTGTAATTAACTGTGGGATAGGAGGTCTGCTGGGTGATCCATCGTCCATTGTTAACCTGGAGTATATTTATGAATTTAGCCTGGGTTGTGTGCTTGATGTGCACAGCACGTTTCGAGAGGCGCTTATGACGGAGAATTATACTGACAAGTTGTTGTCTTGGTTAATTGCTTCGTCGCTGTTGTGTAAGATAATATAAAGACCGCTTACTGTAAACGTAAACGAGAAAAGTAACGCTATCTTTAATTGTTTAAATCAGAGTACATGAATTTTACATATATAGATTGCAGTTATCATGTGAACGCGTACAACTATTATGTGAATGTGTGATCCCTCGAAAGAGAGAGCGTCATGCATGTAGGAAGCCGATGTGATGCATGTAGGAAGCCGATGTGAGGTTTTGTTACACCTTTGACTTGTTAGCACTTAGAGATAATCTGTGACAGGCAGGAAATAGGCCCTTCGATCGAGTCGAAATGCCAAGGGTCACCATCTGACGTTGGCCTGTTGTGATGGCACGGCAAAAAAAACAACTCGCCCTTGGGCAATACCCAGGCCCTCAGGCTCGCACATGTAAAAGTTCTAACAAAAATTGAAAAAAAAATAGTAGAAATTGAGTTCTAGTTCCATTCTGGGCGTGTATCAAAGACAAAAATAGCACCATAGATTCACGTGGGAATTGTAAAATAGCACTAATCTAATTAACAAATAGCTTTGTCTCGGTGATCCCAACTACCCAGACCTCTCATATCTCGCACATGTGAAAAATGGTCATCTTGAACGAGTTTTTTTTTTGTTGCTAAAATGAAGCATGGTTCGCCCATTGCCACCAAACCGAGCTAAATAACAAATCTAGTTCCATTGTCCGCCAATCCGCATGTATCAAAGAGTTAGAAAAATAGCACCATAGATTCCCAAATCAACCTAGATTAGTTGGCACCTTGAGTATCGAGACTACCCAAACCAACCTAGGTTAGCCAAGATCTTGGTTCTCAAGTCACCTAGGCTAACCTGCACTAGTCAAGACTGGATACCCGCGATACCTAGACCAACCTAAGATAATCGGTCGCCTTATTTCCGTAGGTTTCATCATTCGGCCTTTTCAATCCAACACCCACGTATACCAATTGTCGCGATCAGAGAATCCCTCGCATAGCGATTTGCCACCAATTGACCAAAGTGCCCTCACCCAAAAATATCCGGGAGAGCCGGTAGGTGAGCACAAGGGCATAGTGGTCATTAACCACCCCTGTGCCGATGCATTCCCCCACAAGCCACCCCAATCCAAAGACAAACCCGGACTCGACCCCTCGACCGATTTTCTCCCAAGAAGAAGAAGATCCCCGAAAACATTCTCTCTCACACCACCGCAGGCAAGCACTCCGGTGCCCTTCCTCCTTCCATTCCTCCCAATAGAGGCAAGGCCAAGAATGTAGCAAGGGGCCAGGAGGAGGAGAACCACCTGCACCAAAGAATCGCATCCATGGAATCAGGAGCCAGAGAAGAAGAGGGAGCACCACCAAGGCCAAGACCGCCACCCTCCGCTCTCAACCCAGATTCATCAAGAGGTAACCCCATTCATACACCAATTTGAACTACCCACTGCACAAGTAGCAACCACACCACAGCCTCACCATCATTCATCCATGCCATTCACACATATCACCAGATCTCAATAGCGTCAAAGTATAGCTCTCGGGCACCCATCACAGAGCAAAGAGGGAGGAGTGGAAGGAGATTAGGATGAGGGCTTACCTCGAAGCAACCGGCCGCCACTCCTCCATTTTCGCTATGCTGAAAGTCATTCATCCCCGTGAGCTTCCCTTACCCCAAATCCATCACCATGATCATGCATGCGTAATCATCAACTAGCATTAGTAATGGATTCAACTAGATCTGCTAAAAATCATCATAACTGAAATCAAACTAGAACGGGTGAACCAAATCTGGTAGTAGGCCGAGCCGGGAGTGGGCTCAGGAACCGAGAGGGAGAGAGAGATCCGGGCCGGGCGACCGAGGGGAGAAGGAAGAGGCAGACTCGAGGCGCAGGGCGCCGAGGAAGGAGAGCAATGAGCCGGCCAGGAGCCGAGGGAGGAGCAGCAGAAGACTGGCGGCCGGGCGCAGCGACGGCCGAGCCAGTGGAGGCGACGCCAAGAGGAAGAGAAGAGAAATCGCCAGGGAGAGAGGAAGAGAAAGGCGGAGGAGGGGCGGATAAGGAGAGGGGAGAGTGTCGGCCGGGGGAGATGAGGAAAAGGGAGAGAGAGAGAGTGTCGGCCGGGGGTTAGGGTTAGGAAAGGGGTAGATTAGGGGAAGATTAATTAGAGGTAGGTGTTTAGGGGTAGTTGATTAGGTGATTAGGATTAGGATTAGACGTTAGAAGTTAGGGTTAGGAGAGTAATAAAATAGGAATTTAGTGGGAAAGTGCTAACTGGGTCGAGATTCGGAAAATATTTGTAAAATGAACTTGGCTAACCAATAGGAGTTGCATTAGCAGTTTATTCGTATAATATCACATAAAACCACTAAGTATTTGCTTAATTATTTATTACTCTCATCGTCGTGTAATTGCAGCAGATGAGCCGACGCTTGCAGGTGTAGTTGGTATAGATTTCGTCGACGACGATCTTTTCTGCAATTCTGAAGGCAATCGATCCTCTTGAACATCAATATAGCTATTTTAAATGTAAACCGTATATTGCTGTAGAATATGTATTGCATCAAAATTTATTTCCCAAAACTCAAATCAATGTAAGACTTGCTAGTTTTTATGGTGACAGACTCGTATAGGACGGACCCAATGGGTTAGACCTATCGAGATGCTAGCAAAAGGTGGTCCGGAAGAAGGAGCTCAATGCGATGAATATTCACGAGTCGATCACGTGATGAAAGTTTGATCTTATCAGCAGGGACGGGCCAGGCAGTCGACCATGTGAAAAAAATGTGGAATGAAATTTTTGTTACATTTTACTTCTTGTTTTTTTGCCTCCGTAGAGAAGATAGAAATCATATCGAAATGTTACCAAGAAGTCGAAGTACGATTTTCTCTTCGTCTCGATCGACTTCAGGTACCAATAATATTTTTCTTTGTGCTTCGAGTAGTACTAATCGTACTACTACTATTACTATCTGCAATTTTTGATTTTGTCTGATATGATCACTCGATTCGTGAACTTTTACTACCCACGTCCAAATGCGAGGTAAAAAAAGAGAGAAAGATCGGGTCATAAGGGCACGGAGAAGCGGAATTCACCCCCGGAGGCTAGGACGAGGGGAATCCGGCCCCTAAGGGCGCGGACGAGGGCACGTGTCATGGCTCCGCGGTGCTATGTTTGCTTTTGATGCGCGGAGGCTGGTTTTATTATTTCACCCAGCAACAACGTTATTTTAGCCAAAAACTCCATCTCGAACAAGGTTCATGTTGGAATAACGAATTTGTGTAGCGTGTATGCGTAAGAACCCTCGTATGATTTTCCTTTGAAGGTAGGCTTTGGCTTGTCAAGAGGATATATACTATTGCGGTTATGTTATGTAGTTTAATTTATTACAGCCATCTAAAGTATAGTCGGATCCTGCCTCAAATGATGTAGATGTAGCCGTCTGCGGATCTGCCAGCATCAAATAGACTGATGAAGCCGTCTGCGGATCTGCCAGCATCAAATAGTCCTTGTCCAACATTCGGCATATGTAGCCGATGGCTTGCTCTGATCAACAGCACGGAATCCACTGCAACGATCCATCAAATGACGTGTTCTTCTCACCTGATAAAAGTCTCACCACTCAATTTGTTAATGCCTAAGTGGAGCAAGTACACATTGATGCTGCAACATATAAGTGGAGTAAGTTATGTTGATATTTAAAATAACTCCAGCAACGCCGGCCAAGCAAGTTACTCGTGCGGTGATTCCGCCCACACCTCTTGGCCCAACGCTTCTATAGAGATAGAAACGCCCGGACGGCTGCTGGTCAAAAAAAAATATCGTCTCCAAGCCCCGACCCTAGGGTGATATTACTGCACTAGCCCCTTTGTGTCAGTTCAACTGGCGCTGAGCGTCCGCGGTGGCCCTAGGTGCCCAAAATGGCTACGTACAATGCCAAGCGCATGTACAAAAGGCTACAAAGGTGGATTTCACACTTGGCTTAAAAAATAAGCCGCGCCGATCGCGTAATCACCGCATCAATCACATACATCAAGACGGAATCTGTGCACACCTCCCCCCCCCCCCCCCCCCCCCCCCCCCCCCCCCCCCCCCCCCCCCCCCCCCCCCCCCCCCCCCCCCCCCCCCCCCCCCCCCCCCCCCCCCCCCCCCCCCCCCCCCCCCCCCCCCCCCCCCCCAGAATGAGCAAGGGGCCGAGGAGGAGAACCACGACCAAAGAATCGATCCATGGAATCGGAGCCAGAGAAGAAGAGGGGAGCACCACCAAGACCAAGACGCCACCCTCCGCCTCAACCCAGATTCATCAAGAGGTAACCCCATTCATACACCAATTTGAACTACCCATCGCACAAGTAGCAACCACACCACACCTCACCATCATTCATCCATGCCATTCACATATCACCGGATCTCAATAGCGCCAAAGTATAGCTCTCAGGCAACCCATCACAGAGCAAAGGGAGAGGAGTGGAAGGAGATTAGGATGAGGGCTTACCTCGAGCAACCGGCCGCCACTCCTCCATTTTCGCTATACTGAAGTCATTCATCCCCGAGCTTCCTTACCCCAAATCCATCACCATGATCATGCATGCAATCATCAACTAGCATTAGTAATGGATTCAACTAGATCCGCTAAAAATCATCATAATCAAATCAAACTAGAACGGGTGAACCAAATCGTAGTAGGCCGAGCCGGAGTGGGCTCAGAACCGAGAGGAGAGAGAGATCCGGGCAGGCGATCGAGGGGAGAAGGAAGAGGCAGACTGAGGCGCAGGGCGCCGAGGAAGGAGAGCAATGAGCCGGCCGGAGCCGAGGGAGGAGCGAAGAATGGCGGGCAGCAGGCCGAGCCTAAGAGGCGACGCCAAGAGGAAGAGAAGAGAAATCGCCAGGGAGAGGAAGAGAAAGGCAGGAGGGGCGATAAGGAGAGGGAGAGGCCTGGGGAGATGAGGAAAAGGAGAGAGAGAGAGGTCAGGGGTTAGGTTAGGAAAGGGTAGATTAGGGAAGATTAATTAGAGGTAGGTGTTTAGGGTAGTTGATTAGGTGATTAGGATTAGGATTAGACGTTAGTTAGGGTTAGGAGAGTAATAAAATAGGAATTTAGGGAAAGTGCTAACTGGGTCGAGATTCGGAAAATATTTGTAAAATGAACTTGGCTAACTAATAGGAGTTGCATTAGCGCTTATTCGTATAATATCACATAAAACCACTAAGTATTTGCTTAATTATTTATTACTCTCATCGTCGTAATTGAGCAGATGAGCCGACGCTGGTGTAGTTGGTATAGATTTCGCGACGACGATCTTTTCGCACTCAAGGCAATCGATCCTCTTGAACATCAATATAGCTATTTTAAATGTAAACCGTATATTGCTGTAGAATATGTATTGCATCAAAATTTATTTCCCAAAACTCAAATCAACTGATTGAGAAGATTATGAAGGAGATGAGAAAGATGAAAGGAAAATGTGATAATATTATGATATGGCTGGTAAAGGGGGCCCAGGGCAAGGGAAGAAAATGAGAAAAAGATGATAATGATGAGGTAAGAGGTGGGACCCCTTTACATATGGTTATAATATAAGGACCAACAAAACTCTTACTCGGTCAGAGGCCGTAAAATTAGTGCCAACCATTTTCCTGTTTCGACGGGCAGAAAATGCTACCTTGTTACGTGATTATGCTTTCCACAATGGGTAAGTAACAGGTGTGAGTGTGATATGGAGGAACCCAGGACCGGTAGGAGAAGTCCTAGAGTGGGGATCCAAGGCGCTATAGTGCTAAGGTGGAGTGTTGAGTGCAGATGAGCCTCAACCAACATTACGTAACTCGTGGAAGACGAGGTCGACACCGACGAAAGTAATGGGTGGAGAAATTAATCACGTAACTCGGAAAACGTTCAGATTCGAACTTGAAGTCGCATCAAAGGAAATGCGATGGACCTAACTCGAGAGAGTTCGAGTAGCAGGGTAAAGTGGTGCAAGCCCAGTGCTATATCAAATCATGAATTCATGCCCTCTGGATTAGAGTCTACGGAACCGCTAGGGTCTTTCTTCTTCCGAGTGACCAGAGTGTTTTCGATTAAAATTTGTCACATAGTGTTTTAAGGATTTATTTTCGAAATGCCACACGAACGCGACACGTGGCCTCACCGGGGCTGGATTCCCATCGTCCTAACCCCTAGGGTGGATTTGCCTAATCCTAACTCCTATACCGCAATATTTTCGTCCCACCCATGTGAGCGTGGTATTTCTACGGCCCCTCAAGCTGATAGCCCCTCCTTTGTTTTTAACTAAAATTTTGCTTTCAGTGTCCTCGGATTCTAGCTGCCCCCTCCCCCCACATGAGCGGAAAACTCGTCAGGTCGCATGCACGTAAAACCCGGTGATTATGTCTCATAACATCACGGTCGACCTTCGCACGTCTACAAAACGGAGCGACGCGCTCTCATTCCCCCACTACAGAACTATTCTGCTCTACGTAGAGACAGAGGATTGAGCAAACGAGACGCTACACGATCGTCCAAAATTAGTTTTGATTTCATTATCAATTTGAGAGTGTTTAGAGAAGTGTTTAGTGGTTGTTTTAGCAGAGTCAGTTTGACATCAATTGAAGATTTTCTAGATGATGTAATTTCTCTCGTATGCATTTTTTTTGAACTGTGTAGTTAGTGTTAAAGTATTTAGTCATAATTAATTAGTCACAGTTAGTTAGTTAGTCGTAATTGAAATAGTTGTAATTAAGTAGTCTTATTTAATTAGTCATATTTTACTTTGTAAGTTAGTTAATTCTATTTAATGAAGTCGTAATTTATTAGTCGATCGTAATTAGTCGTAGTTAGTTTGTCGTAATTTTTCACTCGTAGTTAGTTAGTCGTAATTAATTAATTACTCGCAGTTTGTTAGTCGTAATTAAAATTTGTAACTAAAATAGTTGTATTTAGTTCTAATTAATAAGAGTTAATTGGTCATAATAAATTAGCCGCAATTTATTTATCCTAAATTTTTAACCGTAACTAATTTGAAGTAATTAATTAGGCTACGTTAAGTAGTATTAATTATTTAGTCATAATTAACTAGGCTTAATTAATAAGTTATAGTTACTTATCTTAATTAAAATAGTTGTAATTAATTAATCATAATTAATTACTAATTACTTACTAATTATGTGATGATGATTAATTAGTTGTTACTAATTACTTATAATTTATTTAGCCTAATTAATTAACTGTAATTAATTAGTCGTAGTTAGTTAGATGTAATTAAAACAAACCTAATTAAATTATCGTAATGAAATAATCCTAATTAATTAGACTTTATTAAATACTATTATTTATTTATTTAGCTATAATTAATTAATTTTGGTTGGGTCATGTTGCGAAATGTAGACTACGTAGTGCGATCTATTTGTTATAATATGTACAGTAAATTCGGTTGTTGTGGTTTCAGATAACATTGAACATGTAAGACTTGCTAGTTTTTATGGTGACAGACTCGTATAGGACGGACCCAATGGGTTAGACCTATCGAGATGCTAGCAAAAGGTGGTCCGGACGAAGGAGCTCAATGCGATGAATATTCACGAGTCGATCACGTGATGAAAGTTTGATCTTATCACAGCCAGGATCGCCGTGCAATGACCATGTGAAAAAAAATGTGGAATGAAATTTTTGTTACATTTTACTTCTTGTTTTTTTTTGCCTCCGTAGAGAAGATAGAAATCATATCGAAATGTTACCAAGAAGTCGAAGTACGATTTTCTCTTCGTCTCGATCGACTTCAGGTACCAATAATATTTTTCTTTCGTGCTTCGAGTAGTACTAATCGTACTACTACTATTACTATCTGCAATTTTTGATTTTGTCTGATATGATCACTCGATTCGTGAACTTTTACTACCCACGTCCAAATGCGAGGTAAAAAAAGAGAGAAAGATCGGGTCATAAGGGCACGGAGAAGCGGGAATTCACCCCCGGAGGCTAGGACGAGGGGAATCCGCCCTAAGGGCGCTGACGAGGGCACGGTCATGGTTCGCTGGGCATGTTTGCTTTTGATGCGCGGAGGCTGGTTTTATTATTTCACCCAGCAACAACGTTATTTTAGCCAAAAACTCCATCTCGAACAAGGTTCATGTTGGAATAACGAATTTGTGTAGCGTGTATGCGTAAGAACCCTCGTATGATTTTCCTTTGAAGGTAGGCTTTGGCTTGTCAAGAGGATATATACTATTGCGGTTATGTTATGTAGTTTAATTTATTACAGCCATCTAAAGTATAGTCGGATCCTGCCTCAAATGATGTAGATGTAGCCGTCTGCGGATCTGCCAGCATCAAATAGACTGATGAAGCCGTCTGCGGATCTGCCAGCATCAAATAGTCCTTATCCAACATTCGGCATATGTAGCCGATGGCTTGCTCTGATCAACAGCACGGAATCCACTGCAACGATCCATCAAATGACGTGTTATTCTCACCTGATAAAAGTCTCACCACTCAATTTGTTAATGCCTAAGTGGAGCAAGTATACGTTGATGCTGCAAGATATAAGTGGAGCAAGTTATGTTGATATTTAAAATAACTCCAGCAACGCCGGCCAAGCAAGTTACTCGTGCGGTGATTCCGCCCACACCTCTTGGCCCAACGCTTCTATAGTGATAGAAACGCCCGGACGGCTGCTGGTCCAAAACAAATATCGTCTCCAAGCCTCGACCCTAGGGTGACATTACTGCACTAGCCCCTTTGTGTCAGTTCAACTGGCGCCGAGCGTCCGCGGTGGCCCCTAGGTGCCCAAAATGGTTACGTGCAATGCCAAACGCACGTACAAAAGGCTACAAAGGTGGATTTCACACTTGGCTTAAAAAATAAGCCAGCGGCCCGGATCGGCAGAATCACTGCACGAATCACATACATCAAGACGGAATTCGTGTGCACACCCCCTCCCCCTCCCCCCAGACGATAGGCTTTGCTCGACATTCCTGTGGAGATAGAAACACCCCGATAGCCGCTAGCCCAAAAAAATATTGTCGTCGAGCCCCAGCACGGGGTGACATTGATTTGTTGTCTCCTTCACGCTGGTTCGATCGACATCGAGCGTCCTAGTTGTTCGAAATGCCCATGCACAATGCCAAACACAAATATGCAGGGTTACATAGGTGGATCTAGCCATTTTCATAACAAAGAAGTCAGCGTCACGGATCGGCACAATCACCGCACGAATCACCTCCGTGAAGGCCGAAATCATGTGCCCCCCCGAACACCAACTTAGCCCAACGCTCTCTTGGAGATAGAAACGTTTCGACGCCCACTGGCCCAAAAAAACGTTGTTGGTGAGCCCCGACCTCAAAAGGCATTATCGCGTTGGCCCCTTTCTGCCCGTTCAACCGGCGTCGAGCATTCGTGGTGCCCCCTAGGTGCCCGAAACAGCTACACACAATGTCAAACACATATACACGGGTCTAAGGAGGTGGATATCGTCACTAGCTTAAAAAATAAGCCAGCGGGCCAGATCGATAGAATCACTACACGAATCACCTCCGTGAAGTCCAAGATCGTGTGCGCAGCCCCTAAATCCACACCAGCTTGGCCCGACGCTCCTGTGGAGATAGAAACATCCTTACGTCTATTGTCCCAAAAAAAACACCGTCGGCGAGCCCTGACCTTGGGTGACATTGTTGCGCTAACCTTTCGTGTCGGTTCGACCGGCGCCGAGCATCGACGGTGCCCCTTAACCCTTAGTCGCTCGAAATTGCTATGCACGATGAAAATGCACTTATACGGGGCTACAGAGGTGGATTTCATCATTGACTTTAAAAATAAGCAAGATACCCAGATCGGCAAAATCACCACACAAATCTCCTTCGTGAAGGCCGAAATTGAGTACGCGACTCCCCAGATTGACGACTACTTGGCCCGGCAATCTTGTGGAGATAGAAACGCCCAAACGGTCGCTGGCAGTGGCCGAAATGGGCACACACGATGCCAAGCGCATGTATGCGAGGCTATAGATGTGGATTTAACCCATAGCTTACAAAATAAGCCGGCGGCCCAGATCGACAAAATCACCGCACAATTCACCTTCATGAAGGCTGAAATCGTGTGCATGCCCCCTCGGACCGATACTAGCTTGGCACAACACCTCGTGGAGATGTAAATGTCGCAATCTGCCGCCTAAAACACCGCACAAGAAGCTCCGCCATGGGTGGCATTGTTTCATATGTCTCTTCGTGTCGGTACAACCGACACCGAGTGTCCGTGGTACCCCCTGGGTCCTGAAATTGATATGTACGATGCCAAACGCACATACACGGGAATACAGAGGTGGATTTCATCGCTAGCTTAAAAATAAGCCAACCTCCCGGATCGATAGAATCACCACACGAATCACCTCCATGATTGGTGAAATCACGTGCGTGGACCCCTGAACCGGCACTGGTTTGGCCCGGTGATCCAGTGGAGATAGCAACACTCGAACGGCCACTGGCTCAAAGAACACCGTCGGCGAGCCCCGACCCTTGGCGACATAGTTGTGTTGTCCTATTCGTGTCGGTTCTACCGGCCGTCATGCATTCACGGTGCCTCCTAGGCACCTAAAATGGACATTCATGATGCAAAACACATGTATGTCAGAACTGGCATCGAGCATCCATCGTACCCTCTAGGCGCCCGAAATGGGCACGTATGATGTTAAATGGACATACGAGGGGCTACCGAGGTGGATTTCACCATTGGCTTAAAAAAATAAGCCTGCGGTCAGGATCGACATAATCACCACACAAATCACCTCGGTGAAGGACAAAATCGTGTGTGTGGCCCCCAGACCGGCACCTACTTGGCCCAACACTCCTTTGGAGATAGAAAGGTCCTGGCAGCCGCGAACCCAAAAACATCGTCGGCGAGTCCTAAACCTGGGCGAGACTGTTGTGCTAGCCCATTCGTGTTGGTTTGACCAGCGTCGAATGTTTGTGGTACCCTCTAGGCACCTGAAATGGTTACACACAATTCCAAACACATGTGCATGTGGATATAGAGGAGGATTTCACCTTGGATTTAAAAAATAAGCCAACGACCCAGATCGGCAGAATCACCGCACGAATCACATCCTTGAAAGCCAAAATCGTGTGTGTGGTTCCCAAGATCTACACCAACTTGGTGTGACACTCCTATGGATGTAGAAATGCCCCAACAGCCGCTTACATGCAAACGTCATCAGCGAGCCCCGACCTAGGGAAACATTGCTATGCTGGCCCCTTCGTGTCGATTCAATAGTGGCAAGCGTCTATGGTGTCCCATAGGTGCTTGATGTTTGTAGTAACACATTGTTTATCCTCTAGCTCCAAATCCAACTCATCAACAAGTGATGCTATCTTCTCCTTAGAACCTGATTTTTAAATGATATGAAATTAGTAAACTAAAGTTGAAAGTGGTATAAATGATGGGTTACGGGTAAGCTACGATAGCACAAAATAAAAATTTACCGCGCAACCAAGGAACCTCCTCTAGTAATAGATCACGAGATTACCACTAGATGAGCCGACTCGCGGCGAAAGTAGAGTCGATGTAGCGAAGTTGATGCAGTCGTAGTCGTACTCGCCGCACATCTTCTTCTCCGAGTCTTGTGATCGTCACAAGTTACAGATCGTCCTAGTGCTGATGTTCGCAACAACACCTCCAAGGTATCCACACGTACAGGGCAGGGATACCACGCGCTGAAGTGCTAGCGCCGGCAACGTGGTATGAGGAAGGCGTAGCTGTTAGGGTTTCAGGAGTTCTTCAAAAGATCATGATCACCCCATGCCACAACCCCTCTATAAATATAGGCATCCATGATGGGTCTCATACTTGAGGCCTATTAGAAATTCATGGCCTACAAGAATTCGGATCACCATCTAAATCAAATCCTAGTCCTTTAAGTGTGTGACCTTATAGGTTCATGTGTAATCGGTTGTGACTCAAAAACTCTTTTTCGATCACTAGTCGTTGGCGGTATCTAGCAGCACATAACGATTCCCAAACATGCATAGAATATATCAGACGAACCTTAATGCAATATGATCTATGACTAGGTCCATATCACTAATGACCAGCTCGTATCTCTATACGACAAGTTTATATTTGGTATCGACCAATTCGTAACTCGTTACGACCAGGTTTCGACCACTTAGTGACCATGTTCAACCAGCCTACGACCAGCTCATATCTCCATTCGACTAGTCTGTATCTAATCAAACTGAAAGATCTTCTCGTGTATTCTCCCTTTGCCTCACGATATTTGGTTGAACTCCAGGTGAAATGTTGTGTGATCCATAGGCTGTTCAATACTTTCTCAATCAAGTGTCGAATAACTTCATGTGGTCGACACTTCGAACACTAGCGGCATGGCCATGCACTTTCTTTATCTGACCACAACGAGGGGCCCAGAGACATCTCTCCTGTTATGTTAGGAGGGGCAAATCCCATATCCGACCAGTCGCATCCCTCCGCATATTTCATAACATACTCGAAAGCTACCTTTATAACTACCCAGTTATAAGTAGCGTTTGGCAACCCCTAAGAGTGTTATTACTGTAGGAAACTATGTTGATTTCATGTCTAAAGATTATATATCATTATTGCTTGAGACCAACTAATGATACATAGAATCATAACAATCTCAACAGTGTCTCAAGGTGGGTCTCTTCCTACACCATGTTCTCTAACATGTGTCCATCTTATTGGTTTGATATCTCTATATCCATGACATGTGAAACATAGTCATCAACCAATACATATGCTAGTTTATCCATATGTGTTCTCATATGTTTCCGACCAGGGAACGTTTAAGAATAATCATCGCAGAAATATAGAGTTTCACAATCAAGTCACATACTTGATTATAAATATTATTGATATTATTCTAGGAACAAGATAACATATTATCCAATGTTATGAACATAATGAAATATAATCATCTTTATGATTGTCTCTAGGGCATATTTCCAACAATAAAATATGAACTAAATGACTTATTAAGTTATATTACCTTTCCTAGATGAAGTTGTCCAGTCCTTGGTACAAATTAGAGCCTTAACCACCTCGGGCTTTAGTCGACTATGAAATGGATCAACAACACGCCCACCAACACTTAAAGCCGACTCTGAAGTAACGGTTGATACTTGGATAGCTAACAGGTCATGAACTAGTTGCGAGAGAATAAGAAAAGTCCATTGGTGTGTGTTTCGCTATGATAATATGTTAAACTTTGCACCCTTACCAGTAGGATCAACCCACCAAATTGGTTTTTCTTTAAGGTATAGCTCCAATTCATTCATATCACAACCTGTCACACCTGCATCCTCATACAAAAATTGTTCAATGTCATGAAGACCCAAGTCGGCATCACCATATGGATGAGAATGTCCTTCTTTAGAATTAGGCTTTGAAGCTTCGGGAGTGCTAGATGGGTAAGCTTAGAACAATTTGTTCACAATATCCATGAAGCGATTAACTTCATGGGCAACCCTCTCATGATAAATCATCCCCATAAAATATTCCACCAGCTTCTTCTTGTATCTAGGTCAAGAAAGCATGCCACAAAAAGAGCTATGTTGGACTTGTTATATTTGGCTTTCATGGCCTCTGCCATACAAGAAATAGTGACATCATCACTTTCACGCCATTCTGTAAGTGTCATCTTAATCTCACAAAATTTCCACCAAAACAGGTTTGTTGTTGGATATTGATTTCCAGAAAATATCATAGTAGCATCATTGAATTTCTACAAACACTTGCATAGTACATCCGCCAGATCCCATTCCTCATTTGTCGGAGAACACTTCTCATATTTACCCTCGTTTAAAAACAATAGCCTTTCAAAAGCCCTCCTGTAGTAAATAGCACGGCTCGACGGTCCTGCTTGAAGGAGCTGTGGGCCTGTTGCAAAACTTCGTCTACCATCTTGCGCACGACAGCGACAGAGGCAAGAGGAGGTTGCCGACTACATGCCAATCGACAGGGGGTGGTGGGTGACGCCGTCGCGGAGTCACCACTCACTAGATTCGTCGGTGCGGTCGTGAGTTGTAACCGCCTAACTGGCGTCTCGGCCCGCCGTCGGACGCCATGCATCACGCGAACACATGCGGGTTATGGGTGTGCTCAACGAGCACGAGCACGAGCGCGAGCGCGCGCGGAACTTGTCAAGCCGCGGGCCGCTCTGCCTCTCGTCAAGTCATCATCGACGCGCGCGGCCGGCCGATCGAGTGTAGTGGAGTGTAGTAGTAGTGGACCCGATCGGCTGTCTCGGTCTCTTTCTAGATGGATGTTGCTTTCCGTTTGGGTCTTTCGCTAAGGCGCCAGTGGCTCCTAGCTACGAGCGTACGTAGGTGCATGTGCACGTACATGGAGAGATTTAATTTCATATGTGGAGTTTCATATTATAGGCACATCCAATGGAAGACCGGATTTATTGTCCAAGTTGCATTCTGTTGCACACTTGTGAAATTCCTCTCATTGCAATAGAGAATTCTTCACAATAACAATAGTAGCTCTAATATAATGAATTGAAGATGCAATTACTTTCAAACCATCTTGAGCGACAAAGTTTAGTATGTGACATAAACATCTCATATGAAAAAAAACATCACATATTAAGGAGAGCGCTTATTAAGCTCCACCATAACTTCTCTAACACATTTATCATTAGATGATGTATTGTCTAGAGTGAGAGTACATAACTTCTTCTCAATGTTCCAAGACATGACACTCTTGACAAATTCAGTTGCTAGATTAGTTCCGGTATTGTTCCCTTTCACATGAATGAATTTTACTATATTTTTTTGCATATACCAATTATCATCAATCCAATGCACAGTGATGCATATATGACCTTTATTTTGATTAGATGTCCACATGTCCATAGTTGCAAAAAAAATCGACAAAAAAGATATTTTAGTTGTTCATACAACTTCTTCTTTTCGTCTCCAAACATTTCCAATATCTTTTTCCTAGTGGTTGTGCGACTCTTGAACAAAAAACCAAGATGCAGAGACTTAATGAAATCAACAAAGTACTCATGCTCAACCATAACAAAAGGATATTCATGCATAATTAGTGCCAAATAGAACTTCTTTAGGCTAGCTTCAGTATCATACCTGTAATTCTAAACAGCTGCACTATTTTATTCACCTTCATCATTCTCAAATTACAGCTGTTGTTGACCTTGCTTTACGGCATGCTTGAATCTCACATGATTCCACAATGCCTTCGTTCCCCTTAGGTCTCAGCTCGAGCTTTGCGATGATATTTTTTTTTACATTTCACCCAAACTTGTTTCTCTTCCCCCACTATCTTTTGTCTTAACGGTCACAGAGTACTTAGAGTAGTACTCCCAAACCTTAGAGGTACGTTTCTTCTGCTTCTTCACAGCAGGCTCAACATCTCTCGTGCAAGTCCCTTCATGTACTTCAACACATCCTAGACCTCCCATGGTTGTGGTTGTCTCACACGCCACCAATGCACCAGCATTCGGTAGCGTTGGTGTTAGTGCCGAGTGGCCTATACCAACTATTGTGCTAGCAGCAACAGGGGGTACTCATGTGCTTACACAAATGCTCTCACATCCACTTACAGCAGTCATCTCAAATTTTTAATACCCTACAAATAGCAACATAGCCAACAAAAGTAGTAAGTGTAAGGTGTTAAAAATTATCTCGTTTGTAAATTACAAGATGTCAAAACAATTTGTAGTAAGTGTAAGGTGTTAACATGGTCAATAGCTATGTCCTCACATATGAATTAACTAATGTTGACTAATTGGTTATAACATGCAGAAATGATAAGGGAACAAAATAGTTGAACAAAGCAGTTGCCTGACTAGTCTCACCATGCTGAGTCAATCGTTATGTTGCATTGTGCATTAACTTCATTTCCAGAATCAATCATCCATCTGAGCACATCAAGAACTAAACAAAAGTAACAACCAATTACCAATAGAAGTAAACTAGAGACAAAAATTAAAAACCACGGGTGATCATATGAAAGTTTTCCTTGGGTAGGTGCATGCTATCTGAAGTTAGAAAATTGTCATTTATTACCAGACTAGAAGAAAGATGAGAAGGAAAGATTACACAGATCATGGAATTTGAGCACTGTTCAACAATTCAAGCCATCATTTATTCCTTTAAGCTACCATTGTGTAATTGTTCAACAGCTAAACTTCTAAACCAACAAAACAAGCAAGCATGGAGATCATAATCACTATAATTAAATCAAATAATCTTACAGTTACTTTGAGGAAATCAGTTGGTCCTATCCATGAGAAGAATTGAGCTTCAAGTACATAAACCATCCAAGAGTCATACTTTACACTCATTACTACATTAGTCATTACTTATTAGACCACCAGAATACCGTATCTAGATTCCAGATTTAGCTATGCCTATGCTGATTATGAAAAATTGAAAATCACAAACACTCAAAGACTCAAACAGGATCAGCTCTCACCAGACACCAACACTCCAGTCTCCAGCAGCCAACAGCACTGCCGCCCAGACTCTGGGCCTGTGTGCGCAGCCACTCCGCACCAGCTCCAGCCTCCAGCACCAAGATCTGACCCCGCCCGGCCTCGATGCTGCTCAACCTCTCAAAGTACATCTAAAGAACATATAAGGCTCACCACATTAACGTTTTTGTTGGTATATAATTTTATTTTTTATCTTTATTTTTGCTCAACCTTTCAAAGTAAATGTGAGATTTTGAATCATGTGATATGAGTTATTAAGACTTTCAAAAATAATTACAGTGATCAAGAACTAAAATTTATGTATAATAGAGTTATAAATAAAAAAAAATTAATATAATAATTTTTTACTGAGAGAACAGCCGAATATTTGTACATACAAAGCATAAAACAAATCCGTCGCACACATAGCTACTACTACGCATAGCTGTCCCAGTAGCAGTAATCACTATCCAAGACATAAAGAAATCCCTCAGCACGCATAGCTGTCCCCTTAAGAGCATGTACTGATACGCACTAGAGAAAGGTAAAAATTACTCCTACGCCCATCCTGTAGGTTTTTTCGGTCACCCAAACGTAACAAGGGTGGTGGGCCCTGCACGGGTTCTTCGTATGAAAGGCTACAGAGTTAATTAATTGGTTGTCTTACTAGATCGTAGCACTAGATCGTAGCTGTTCTTTTGTTGCTGTGTCGCGCGCCACTGCTCTGCTATCTCGCTCGGTCGGTCCCCTCGGCAGCGCGGCGCGGCTCGGCTCGGCTCGGCGCTGCTTGGTGTGGTCTAGTCTTGGTCTTGGAGAGAAAAATGACCACTCTCCCCACTCGCTCGCTGGTCCAACAGCTAGCAACAGCTAGAATGAAACGCCTCCACCGCTCGCTAGCGATGAACTGTCATGCCCAGCCCAGATCCAGGGACAGATACTCGGAAGTACCTTCTCTTTCACTCTGTCCGCGTATGCTGTTCATACAGATTTGCCTCTTATACCTTCCGTAGTGTCATTTCTAGTTTTGTATATCAAATTCACGATCCAACGACAGAACACATATCCAAATTACGTTGATCCAAATTTCATTGCAATCTTATAATATTCCGATCCTTCACCCCTCTGAGTCTAATAGTGTATTGTTATCAATATACTAGAGTTGGGTTGTTTCAAAAATATTTTCTAACAAGGGTTAGTGTACATATAAGGCCCTGTATTTGTTAAGAGTATTCTGGGGTAGCTGGGCCGTGAGGTAACAGCGAGAAAACTATCGGTATTGTTATTTGGCAACAGGCCTATGACCTAAAGAGATACGATATTTACATAGGAATAAGGTTCATTTTACTCGGCCTTGTACTAAAATCATTTTAACCGGCGTCCTGCTAAGGATTTTAAAACCTGTTGAAATATTTCTAACCGATGTCTTAACCCGTTTAGAGGTAAGAGGAGGTTTGCACTTGGCAAGGTGTCCTTCATGTCAGGGCTAGACTGGGAAGTTTGGCTAAGTGGTACCACATCACCTTTCGTTCGTTTTAACCGCCTAATGGCTCTCGCCCCGTCGCCCATGCATCACGACACATGCGGCTATGGGCTGTGCTCAACGAGCACTACCGCGCGGACTTCCCCGCGCCGTCTGCCAACAGACAGCAAGCGTTGTGAGAGGGTTTGGCCGGTATGATGCGGTTGGCGAACACGTCCAGAGTGATTGATGCTCACGAGACGAGTGCCTAAAAACAGAGCTCATGTGATCATGTCTATTAGTAGCACTCTACACCACCCGACCCGAGTCACTTCAGCGGTTCGTATATCGTCATTCAGATTAACAGATTGTGGGTTTTAAGTTAGGCTAGAGAAAAAGGGGCCTATTTCTGGCGGACTTGGGCTTGCAGCCCAGATGCTTCTTTCCTTTTCACAAGCCGAAAAGTGCTCCTCCGGTCCATTTACTGAAGCGCTACGGCAATCACCAATTCACCACCACTACTGCAACTCTTACTCTCACAAAAAAGTGTGCTTGGCGACGTCGCTTTTTATTATCAATAGCCTGTGGAGTGTGGACTTTGGCGTACAGCAATTAACATGGCGACGAGCCATCCATGCCATGCACTCCCGAGGGGAATCCATCGAGATAGCCGAGGCGTGAAGCAGACGCATTCACGCTGATCTCCCTCGTGTGCGCCCGAAGAAGACATGCGGGGCGCGTTTCCTCTCGTGCGCGCGAGTTTTCTTAAAGCCGGACATGCCGTCGGCACGACCGGGAGTTTTTTTTAAAATACTAGTGTAACATCTTTTATACTCGGATTGGTATAAATTATTATGCGCGAGCTATATTTGCAGATATAGCATTGTTACCACACGACTATCGTGCAGCAACAACACCTCCCGTGCCGCCACGTGCTCTCCCAGCAGCCACCTCAGCCAACTGGCTCTGGCTCTGGCTCATCGAGTATTATTCTTCGAACCTCCTTCGGGTACTTCTTCGAGTACTGTTTATCAAACCTCCTTCGACCAGGTAGTTGTGTAGTCGAATCTCCTCCGATCAGGTAGTCATGTAGTAACGATGACAGGTGTTCTATTGACACGTCAGACGGCACGATAATTACTGGAGCCCATGCATCCATGATCCATGATCCATGCATACTGATGCAATTATTACAGGGAAGTGTTGATTAGTGGTAAGAGCCAACTTGCAGAGTCGACATCAGCTCTTGCACATTTCGCATTTTTGCTAGCAAACAGCACCGTCTCAACACTCAACAGCCGAGATCATAATGTCGGCGCGGCTTGCCATGTTCTGCAACAGCAAATCCAACTAAGAACACGGAGAAACTCCCTGTACAGACTATCTCTACAGGCTCTTTATCACTGTCACCGGCAGGTGGGCCTCACAGAATTACCCCCATCAACAGGGCCAGTCTGTCGATCACCAACCATAGAAAAGCTTAAAACAAAGGGAATTACGGTATAACTTTCGATAGTTTTTTAAACTCAAAATATTTTTTTATTCGTTAGATGTGTTATAAAAAAAAAAAAAAAAAAAAAAAAAAAAAAAAAAAAAAAAAAAAAAAGAGATGGTTGTTTGAGAAAGAAATATCTTTCTTTCTCTTTCATGCTTCTCTCTTCTACTTAGGATTTTCTTGATATAGAAGGCTAAGACAATGACATGTCACTATTGGATATGCCCTCATTGCAGTCATGACCAAAGAGACCGATATTTACATAGGAATAAGTTCATTTTACTCCTTGTACTTTTAAAAAAATTGTTTAACCCTTAAGCGCAAAACCGATTTTAAAACTTAATATTTAGAACGATGTCACTTAACCCCTTTTAGAGGTTTAAGCTGACGGTTTGTATACTTGGCAAGGTTTTCTTCATGTCAGCTAGACATGGGAAGTTTGTGCTAAGTGGTACCCACATCACCTTTCTTCCTCTCTTTCTTTCTTTCTCTCTCCTCCCATCTTCTTACCGTGCTCGTCCGCCATGGCGCTTTAAGCCCTCCTCTACGCCTCCTCCCTCTCCCTCTGCCTCCCCATGGCCCTCACCTTCGCCTCCTCTGCCTTGCCCTCCCCGGCGGCTTCACGACTCGCCTACATATTTTCCCATCTCCCCAATCAGGTTAGACAAAAAATCAACAAATCCATCTCCCTCATCCAAAATTGACCTCACAACCACCTTCCTCTCTTCCTTGTGACCTTACGACGACTTCAAGCCGAGTAATCATCAACATCGACATCGTCCTTTGTTGTCTTGCGTATCCGGTGAGCCATCGTTGTCGCCATCCGCCACCAAGAAAGCAGTGTCACAAGGTGTTCTATATCACAATGAAGCTCAACACGGTATCCTCCCTCTCTTCTCCCTCCTTAGTGTGCCACCGCCAAGCTCCCGCTCTCGCCATGGTCTGCGTCGCTAGCTTGGTTGAGGCTCCTCTGTCCTCCTAGGCGCTAGTAATGGGTTCCTCTCTCCGTAACCGTCTTTGCACACCCTTCTCGTAGTTCCTCCTATGAGATACGGGTAAGCTACACTAGCGGCAATACAAAAATTCTACTACGTAAATAAGGAAATCATGCAAATAAGAGATCATAAATTGTTACCACTAGACGCGCAGCGTAGCGGATGAAGAGTTGGAACCGCCTGATCCAACGTCGAGCACGTCGATGAGTTGGTCATAGTCGATCGTCCAGCGTCCTTGGTGCCGATCGTCTCCTCCAGCAACTAATGGTGTTCCTTGTTTAGATTGAGGATTGTCCTCGATCGTAGACAACAACCAGCGTCTCTACGGTATCCACCGTCCGGAGATGGAACACCTGCGTCGGTATGCTAACACCAACGCGGTAGGGCTCTCGAGAAGATGGTAGCTAGGGTTTCGGTGGAGCAACTCACGCCGTCTTGTCTTCCCCAATAGCCTCATGCATCCCCTTATATAGAGCCCAAGACGGATCCTATCTGGACTCGTTTGTTCCAACATGTTAAGTGTGTGACCCTATAGATTCATGTGTAATCGGTTGTGACTCGAAAACCATTTTTCGAACACAAGTCGTTAGCGGTTCTTAGTAGGATATAACGATTCCCAAATGCACATAAATTATATCGAACGAACATTAATGCAATATGATCTACGACCAGGTCCTAATCACTTACGACGCTCGTATCTCTATCGACCGTTCATATTTAGTCGGATCGGTTTGTAACTCCTTACGATCGTTTCGACCGTTAGTAATTATGTTCAACCAGTCTACCGCCAACTCGTATCTCTATACGACCAATCTATATCTGGTCGAACTGGACAACCTACTCGTGTATTCTCCCTTTGCTTCACGATATCTGGTTGAACTCTAGGTGAGATATTTTGTCATCTATGGGTATTCAATATTTTCTCGATCAAGTGACGGATAACTTCATGTGGTCGACAAAACAATGCTGGCCATCGCACAATAGCATCTCGCCACCTGCGTTCCTTCCTACGGCAATCACCAATTCACCACCACTACTGCAACTCTTACTCTCACAAAAAAGTGTGCTTGGCGATGCCTGTGGAGTGTGGACTTTGGCGTACAGCAATTAACATGGCGACGAGCCATTCATGCCATGCACTCCCGAGGGGAATCCATCGAGATAGCCGAGGCGTGAAGCAGACGCATTCACGCTGATCTCCCTCGTGTGCGCCCGAAGAAGACATGCGGGGCGCGTTTCCTCTCGTGCGCGCGAGTTTTCTTAAAGCCGGACATGCCGTCGGCACGACCGGGAGTTTTTTTTTAAATACTAGTGTAACATCTTTTATACTCGGATTGGCATAAATTATTATGCGCGAGCTATATTTGCATATATAGCACTGTTATCACACGACCATCGTGCAGCAACAACACCTCCCGCGCCGCCACGTGCTCTCCCGGCAGCCACCTCAGCCAACTGGCTCTGACTCATCGAGTATTATTCTTCGAACCTCCTTCGGGTACTTCTTCGAGTACTGTTTATCAAACCTCCTTCGACCAGGTAGTTGTGTAGTCGAATCTCCTCCGATCAGATAGACGAAACCTTCTGACCAGGTAGTCATGTAGTAACGATGACAGGTGTTCTATTGGCACGTCAGACGGCACGATAATTACTGGAGCCCATGCATCCATGATCCATGATCCATGCATACTGATGCAATTATTACAGGGAAGTGTTGATTAGTGGTAAGAGCCAACTTGCAGAGTCGACAGCAGCTCTTGCACATTTCGCATTTTTGCTAGCAAACAGCACCGTCTCAACACTCAACAGTCGAGATCATAATGTCGGCGCGGCTTGCCATGTTCTGCAACAGCAAATCCAACTAAGAACACGGAGAAACTCCCTGTACAGACTATCTCTACAGGCTCTTTATCACTGTCACCGGCAGGTGGGCCTCACAGAATTACCCCCATCAACAGGGCCAGTCTGTCGATCACCATCCATAGAAAAGCTTAAAACAAAGGGAATTACGGTATAACTTTCGATAGTTTTTTAAACTCAAAAATATTTTTTTTATTCGTTAGATGTGTTATAAGATTTGTGTTGTTGATATGTTGCAAGAAAAAAATTAATAGTCAAATTTTCATTCGTCTGATATGCTTTGAGATTTGCATTTTTTTTTCCTATCTGATGAATTGGGTCCGAATTTATTATGATTTTTTCTTCGGAATATAATGGGTTCACCATATTACCGTATTTTGTTGGTATACAATTTTATTTTTTGTCTTTGTTTTTGCTCAACCTCTCAAAGTACATCTAAAGAACATAATAGGTTCACCACATTAACGTATTTTGTTGGTATATAATTTTATTTTTTATCTTTATTTTTGCTCAACCTTTCAAAGTAAATGTGAGATTTTGAATCATGTGATATGAGTTATTAAGACTTTCAAAAATAAATACAGTGAACAAGAACTAAATTTTTTGTATAATAGAGTTATAAATAAAAATTTTAAAATATAATATTTTTTTACTAAGAGAACAGCCGAATATTTCTACATACAAAGCATAAAACAAATCCGTCGCACACATAGCTACTACTACGCATAGCTGTCCCAGTAGCAGTAATCACTAATCCAAGACATAAAGAAATCCCTCAGCACGCATAGCTGTCCCCTTAAGAGCATGTACTGATACGCACTAGACAGAGGTAAAAATTACTCCTATGCCCATCCTGTAGGTTTTTTCGGTCACCCAAACGTAACAAGGGTGGTGGGCCCTGCACGGGTTCTTCGTATGAAAGGCGACAGAGTTAATTAATTGGTTGTCTTACTAGATCGTAGCACTAGATCGTAGCTGTTCTTTTGTTGCTGTGTCGCGCGCCACTGCTCTGCTATCTCGCTCGGTCGGTCCCCTCAGCAGCGCGGCTCGGCTCGGCTCGGCTCGGCGCTGCTTGGTGTGGTCTAGTCTTGGTCTTGGAGAGAAAAATGACCACTCTCCCCACTCGCTCGCTGGTCCAACAGCTAGCAACAGCTAGAATGAAACGCCTCCACCGCTCGCTAGCGATGAACTGTCATGCCCAGCCCAGATCCAGGGACAGATACCTCGGAAGCACCTTCTCTTTTCACTCTGTCCGCGTATACGCTGTTCATACAGATTTGCCTCTTATAGCACCTTCCGTAGTGTCATTTCTAGTTTTGCTATATCAAATTTACGTTATTGAAAGACAGATTTAGAGACAACATCTCTAATAAGTTGTCTCTAACACTCATGGCAATCTTATAATATTCACACTTCATCACCCCTCTCTCACATGCACAAGTTGTTTTGTTATGATTCATTGTAGAGATGGTTGTTTGAGAAAGAAATATCTTTCTTTCTCTTTCATGCTTCTCTCTTCTACTTAGGATTTTGCTGATATAGAAGGGCTAACAGACAACTGACATGTCACTATTGGATATGCCCTCAGCTGCAGTCATGACCAAAGAGAGACCAGATATTTACATAGGAATAAGTTCATTTTACTCCCTTGTACTTTTAAAAAAATTGTTTAACCCCTTAACTGCAAAACCGATTTTAAAACCTGTTAATATTTAGAAACGATGTCACTTAACCCCTTTTAGAGGTTTAACTGGACGGTTTGTATACTTGGCAAGGTTTTCTTCATGTCAGCGCTAGACATGGGAAGTTTGTGCTTAAGTGGTACCCACATCACCTTTCTTCCTCTCTTTCTTTCTCTTCTCTCTCCTCCCATCTTCTTCACCCGTGCTCAGTCGCCGCCATGGCGCTTTCGAAGCCCCTCCTCTACCGCCTCCTCCCCCTCTCCCTCTGCCTCCCCATCGGCCCTCACCTTCGCCTCCTCTGCCTTGCCCCCCTCCCGCGCGGCTTCACGACTCGCCCTACATATTTTTCCCATCTCCCCCAAATCCGAGTTAGACAAAAAAATCAACAAATCCATCTCCCCTCATCCAAAATTGACCTCACAACCACCTTCCTCTCTTCCTTGTGACCTTACAGACGACTTCCAAGCGCCGAGAGTAATCATCACCACCACCGGAATCGCCACTGTTGTCTTCAGCGTATCCAGTGAGCCATCGTTGTCGCCATCCTGCCACCAAGAAAACAGTGTCACAAGGTGTTCTATATCACAATGAAGCTCAACCTGGTATCCTCCCCTCTCTTCTCCCTCCTTAGTGTGCCACCGCCAAGCTCCCCACTCTCGCCATGGCTGCTGTCGTCGCTAGCTTGGTTGAGGCTCCTCCTGTCCTCCTAGACGCTAGTAATGGGTTCCTCTCTCCCGGTAACCCGTGCTGCACACCCCTTCTCGTAGTTCCTCCTATAGAGATACGGGTAAGCTACACTAGCTGGCAATACAAAAATTCTACTACGTAAATAAGGAAATCATGCAAATAAGAGATCATAAATTGTTATCACTAGACGCGCAGCGTAGCGGATGAAGAGTTGGAACAGCCTGATCCAACGTCGAGCACGTCGATGAGTTGGTCATAGTCGATCGTCCAGCGTCCTTGGTGCCGATCGTCTCCTCCAGCAACTAATGGTGTTCCTTGTTTAGATTGAGGATTGTCCTCGATCAGCGCAGCAACAACCGCAACAGCGTCTCTACGGTATCCACACGTCCAGAGATGGAACACCGTACGTCGGTATGCTAACACCAACTGCACGGTAGGGCTCTCGAGAAGATGGTAGCTAGGGTTTCAGTGGAGCAACTCACGCCGTCTGTTGTCTTCCCCAATAGCCTCATGCATCCCCTTATATAGAGCCCAAGACGGATCCTATCTGGACTCGTTTGTTCCAACATGTTAAGTGTGTGACCCTATAGATTCATGTGTAATCGGTTGTGACTCGAAAACCATTTTTCGAACACAAGTCGTTAGCGGTTCTTAGTAGGATATAACGATTCCCAAATGCACATAAATTATATCGAACGAACATTAATGCAATATGATCTACGACCAGGTCCTAATCACTTACGATCAGCTCGTATCTCTATACGACCAGTTCATATTTAGTCCAGATCAGTTTGTAACTCCTTACGATCAGTTTACGACCAGTTAGTAATTATGTTCAACCAGTCTACGGCCAACTCGTATCTCTATACGACCAATCTGTATCTGGTCGAACTGGACAACCTACTCATGTATTCTCCCTTTGCTTCACGATATCTGGTTGAACTCTAGGTGAGATATTTTGTCATCTATGGACTGTTCAATATTTTCTCGATCAAGTGACGGATAACTTCATGTGGTCGACTCTTATACCACTAGTGGCATGGTCATACACTTTCTTTATCTGGTCACATTGAGGGGCCTAAAGATATCTCTCCTATTATGTTGGGAGTGGTAAATCTCATATCCGACCAGTCACATCCCTCTGCATATTTCATAGCATACCCAAAAGCTACTTTTATAACTACCTAGTTACAGAATAGCGTTTGGCAGCTCCTAAGTGCACTATTACACATGTAAGAAACTATGTTGATCTCAGGTTTAAGGATTATGCATTATCATTACTTGAGACCAATTGATGACACATAAAATCATAATAATCCCAATAATATCTCAATATGGGTTAATCCAACACCATGTTCTCTAATATATGTTCACATTATTATTCGATATCCCCATATCCATGGCCGGTGAAACATGGTCATCAATCAATACATGTGTTGGTCAATAAGTCACTAGTGTCCCGACCAGTGACATCTGACCAGAGATACATTTAGAATGACATCATATAAGTTAAAGAGTTTCATCAACAAGTCACATACTTGTTAATCTTTATAACTGATATTTTATTCGAGGAACATAATAGCATTTATTCTATAACTCATAAAAATAGACGTGATACAATCATCTCTATAATTGTCTTTAGGGCATATCACCAACACCTCCACCACCTCTCACCATTGTGGGAGCACATTCAGGTGGGGAGTTGATGCAAGTGGGTGCCCGATCTTTTGATGAGATTTGATAAATATCAATTTTGGTGGAGCTGACTCTCGTGATTCGACTACAACCGTACTGCGACGCTTGCACCTTAGCAACCGTTGAACCAACTCTGAGATGTTATTGACCTTGCTGGAAGCACGATCAACCTGACCACGAAGGTCTATTCCTGCATGCAATCGAAGAACACACGAGAACAAGATAAAACACAATCTGATATATTGCAAATATTTATGAAATACTGATAAGGTGAAATTCTTAAAGCTGTCTTGATATGTGGTCATCCGACACAACTGAAGAACAGAAGTTTGCACAATGGTTAAATCTTAATTCAATGAAATCCCCAGAAAACTAGAGGGGCGCGGCCTCCTTAAATAGGGGAGGGGGAGCCGCACATAACTAAGAGATGAGGGGGTGGTACTATTCATATGAATAGTACAATCGTAAACAGTATGGGCCAAGAGAGGGGCACCTTCCCCTTGGACCAAAGCATTACAAGATCCAATTTGGCCCAAACAGGTAATGCAGTACCTTATTTTGGTGATTATAGTGCACACAGAAGGAATTTGGAGGTGAGGCTGGAGCCATTGGAAAGAGGATGATATAAGCTTTCCATCAAGTACTTGTGGACCTCAAACGGACTCCGTATGTGAAAGTTATGCACGTTTGAAGTCGATGATGTTTCCGAATGCCGAATTGAATTTGAGAACGTGTCCAACTTGAACTCTTGCTTGGCTTGGATAAAAAGTAACGTGATGCTGCATAAATTTATATTTTCATCATTAGGTAGCATCATATTCTCATTTAACACAAATCGAATCTTAAGAAACGAATTCACCTTTTGTTAAATCTTGGGAGCTATGGTCGTATGCGTGTGTGGCATGGTCACATCAGGAGTCCAGGCAAAAGAGCATTTAAAGCGTGGTGCTTTGCCTCGCCGTGTCGACGAATCGAGAGCTATTATGGCGAAGATGATGTCGTCGTGTCGCTTGCTGCCCTCAATGAGATCTACGAGGAGCTCATGGGGGACACAACCGCTCTCGAGGCGGTCCCACTAACAGATGATCTCCTCATTATGCTTCATCATTTCCTATGGAGGTCCCCCCGACGGCGACGCGCAGCTACTCCGCTTCCCCTTTCTTCGATGGGCCCGGGTCGCCACCCGTGTTAACGCCACATGTTGTGTGAACTCCGACGATGCCTGAGCCCGAGGTTCTTTTTCTATTGATGGCAGCTGGAAGTCCGACGGCGGAGCAGCCGACTGGTGCTGGTGCCCTCAACACAAGGGAGGAGAGTGTGTGGACATGAAGAGAGTGTATGGTGGCAAACATCTGTTGATGTGGCTGCAAACATGATAACGCTGATTTTGGTCCACATCAGCGAAACCACTCTGCTAAACCACCCCAGGGTGTATTTTAAACCAATTTTGAAATATTAGGGGGTTAAAAAATCAATTTTGTAATTTAAGGGGTTAAGCGAACCTTTCGGAAGGTTTTTGAAGGAGTAAAATGGATTTACTTCTATGTACATATAAGTATGTTGACAATGTCTTCAAGGTTATACTTTGACCATCAATTTCTATGAAAATGTGTTGCTTCAAATAAATAAATATATATATATACATACACATTATAAAAGTATATCTCACAATGAATCTAGTAATACTAATTTCATATTATTGGTCTTGGTAATTTTTTATATATTGATGGTCAAAACTAAAAAAGTTTGCAGCAAATATTCTAAAACGACATGTTTGGAATCGAATGTGGTACTATAGGTTAAAGCCGGGCAAACATTTTTCCTTCGCGTCGCACGGTAAAAACCCATATGCAGTAACATGTCCTCGGCCGTTGGATCATCGCGCTTAACATGGACCGTTCGATCAAGTTCAGTGGGGTCCGGATGTCTATTGCAGTCGCTACACGACTGCAACTGATCCCCCGCCGGTGGGGGAGATGTTTCAGGTTCAACCTAATGTATGATTGCACTGGAGAATTGGTTGCCGACAAATGGAGAAGATACGGGCGTGCAAGCATGTCGAGGCGACATTTGCCAGGTGGTTGTGGTCTCGCTGGTGTTACTAACACGTATGATAATTACCAAACGGCAGCTAATTTAGCAAAATACCTCAGCGGTCGGTACCATCCTCTATTGTTAGATTATTGAGACGGGCATGGGGGGTTTCGGTGGGTGAACAGCACCGAGCACAAGAGCTACGTCCTAACAGAAATGTTAAGAGAACGTCATTGTCACCGAACAACGCTTAAATGAATTTTGCAGCAAAAACGTCGGCCGGTCGCAAGTGCGTGCTGAGGCGAACGAGTTCCTTTGATTGGGCTCAATTAGTGGCAAAGGATGCTGCTGCCGAACCGGGGGGGTCCTACTCCTACCGTCCTTATGATTTTGTTAAGGGGCTATAGAATCTTCAGAGAATGTGACCAAGAACGCAAGCTAAACACTCCAGCCCTCCACTCACTTGCCCTCTATGATTTTCCCTCAGCCTTTTGCTAGTTGAGGCAAGGTTTACAAGACGACAGAAACATCACCCCGATTTAAGAATTGGAAGGTTGCCCCAGCCATGTGGCGTAGGCAAGCGGGGAACAAATAATGCATGCCCGATTGCCCAACAGTATGCTCATCAAAGATCAAACTACGTATGTCCGTGATACCGGTGCATCAGAAACATTTGATTTACATCCGCACACCAGCACGATACACGAACCGACATAAAAAAAAGTGGAAGGATACATTGCACCGGACATCACCGCTCCATGTCAATTCGCTATGGAAGCTCCCTAACTGAATTGGGCCCTACGTGACTCGAGAATTTTTTTTTACTTCTACTTGTATACAGTACTCGGTAGTTCGCATCCAATAAGTTTCGGCGGTGCCATTGCGTCTATGCAACAGGACGGATAATCTTGATTACTCGCTCAGCCTGACATCCGAGTCGAAAAATATCTGCAAGTTACGTTACAGGCCACGCAACCCGTTTAGAACCCGCAATTTCGACTCGGATATTTCTTAGGTTACACTTACAACAACTCGATGGCGGGAAGTTGATTATATGGACTACAAGGCTGGCCCACGGTAGGAATGAAATAGTACTAGTTTATACATTAGTATATGGCCTCGGGTTTAGAGCATCTGTTTTGATATATTTATCTGTTATGAAAATTTGTAGTGCGTGTATTGTAATTTTTTTTCTCTCTTTACCTTTATTTAAATGTTTTGGAAGTAACTAATTGGTTCTGATATATCATTTATTTAATAGAAGTTTGTATGATCATTTCTTATTAAGTATTTGTTAGATTTAATGATTCCTTAGTTCATGTGCATGATGGGCAGTAGATAAATACAGTACTGCTTAAAAAGGGTATCGGTAGAGAAGTTAAGAGTTGCAGTCAACCCACGACGCAGTGCTGCTACCACGCAACTAGCATGACAACGAGCCGAGACCGGCCGGTGGTGGTCCTCATCACAACACCCTCACAGCCTCCTTCCCCGCCTCGACCCAACGTGACGGCCACATGGGCGCGGCTTGCTCTCTCCTCCCCGCACAAACCAACTCAGGTGCGTGCAGCCACCCTTCCGCCAATCACGACGCCCCAACTGCACCACCGTTCAGCGACCAGAACCACCCCGCCTCCGGTGGGGTCCGTACCCGTATGTTCGGCCGGCACAGGCCACACCCCCACCCACAATTAGCACACCAACGTCGTCGTGCCTACCACCCAAACACACCAGCCGAACCGCTACTAAAACGGGGTGATGCAGACTGCAAAGTTGCATGTGAATCGTCCAGATTAGCGTTTCAAGTACCCCCGCTCAGCACTGCGGTCAAAAATGCGGGTGGGATACCGTGCAGTTTACCCTACCGGAAAAGGGTCAGGATCGTCCTGACAAGGCCCGAGGGCGAGGCTACTTTTTGGGGCTCGAGTCGACGGAACCCGAGGACTCCGCTCTCTCTTGGAAACACGCCTTTTGCGGCGATCGATGGATGTGCTCTGCGATGCGATGCGACGCGGGGGTTAAAAAATAAAACAAAAGGTAGTGCACTCCACGCGAGAAGAGAACGAGGGCTGCAGTTTGACCGGTCAGAGAGAACGAGAATAAAACAAAACGCATGAAACGCGAAGCAGAACATTAACAAGACAGATGATTTTGCATGCAAATGCAAGCAGAACAGAAGATCTCACGCAGGCAGGTCTGGAGCTATTAAACACAAGATCTCCATGGGACGGAGCCACCTGTTCCAGCTAATACCCGCGCTGGATCACGCGAATGAGCCAGCCAAGTTTGGGAGCGCCCAGAGACGTCGTTTTCAGGGAGGGTATGCTGTGGTGTGGAGTGTGGAGATGCAGATCCCATGACCCACACCCAGGGCGGCAGATTCCTAGGCGGTTAGGCACCAGACAAACTGTTCATTTCCACAATCATGAAGAACCGTTGATTACAGACATGATACTACACCGTATTAAGCAATAAAATAACACCATTCATTCAGTTCCAAGGAACAAAGTACAATATATAACACCCAGCCCCCGCCTTTGCTGCTGCTGCTGCTGCTGAGCAACCAACGATCTACTACACTCCTGCTGATAATCTTTTTGTGCCAAACCGAAACAGAAAAGTTTGGGGAAATTAAATACCTAATACTAGCTAGTACAAGAAAAATACCAATAAATCCTTTTTTCTTAATCATTAAGAAACGAACGCCCTTTATTCATGGAGCCCACGGCAAGCTTCTTTTGCAAGTAAAAAGGCTGCAAAAAGAGGGAGTGAAGAGAGACACCTTAGCTGGGTGTGTGCTGGTACTTCTTGGCAAGCACCCAAAGCAAAGCAAAGCAGAGCAGAGCCATGGATGGATGGATGGAGATAACATGGAGAAATGGGCTCTCTTATTTTTGCTTCTCCAAGATATAACCCCCCATCTAAATCACCTGATCTTGTCACTTCGCACCACCTTGCTTGCTACAAGCAGCAGCTAACATCACTCTCTCATCTCCCCAAAAGAACCACTTATTATTTCTTCCGAACGACTCTGCCAAACCACCAAACCCAGACATGGATTTCTTTCTTCTCTGCTCGTCCCTCTCCGCCGCTTTCCGTCCACACCAAAAAACCAATATATATCGCCAAATCCAAAATGAACGAACCTAACGCTGATGCTACTACTGCCTCCTACCTCTATTGCTAATACTACTACCTAACACAAAGTACTAGTATTAATTTTAATTGTTAAGATTAAACTGGACTCAAGAACAGATGAAGGATGTCGCCGCAATCTTGGTGGCTCCCTTCGCCTGTTCCGGCCGGTGACTGAGCTCACGATCTGTGGCAGAGCGCCTGCGCCGGCACGGTGGCCGCCGCGCGCCTGCTCGCGAGCATGGCGTTGCTCCGACTAATCAAGGCATCTGCGCACCAACAGAACGCGCCATTAGCTTCAGCTTAGCTTGCCATTTTCCAATAGAACGTCATATCTGCGGTTTGAGATGGTTACCGTGATCAAGAACGAAGCCGCCGGGGTAGCGAGGCTGGGCACCGAGGTCGTCGAGGTTAAGATTCAGAGCTTGCACGACGCGGGTGGGGACAAGAACCGTCGAGCAGGCTGCATGTCGCGGAAAACACCAAACAGAAGAATATTTAGCCTAGGAACACCACTTGAGAGGAATCCATAGGAAAAGAAACGGCCAAATAAGTGTTACGAAGGACGCACTCGACTTTTTCTTTGGCTCGGCCGGGCCGCCGGCCGGGCGCGGGAGGAAGACGCCGGTGCCGGTGCGCTCGCGCTTGGCGCCGGGCGGGGTGAGGAACACGGCGCGCATGCCAGCAGCTGGCGGCGCAGGCGCGTGCTGCTGCGGCTTCTGCAGCGGAGGCCACGCAGCCGGGCTCAGGTCAAGAGGCGCGGCGCCTTTGGCTACCGCGCTCTGGCGCGCGCCCCACGCGGCGACCGTGGTCAGCTGCCTCTCCCTGTGCTGCTTTAGGAGCTGCTGTTGCTTTAGAAGATGAAACTGCGAAACAACGAACGAATCCAACAAAAAAAACTTCAGTCAAAAGCAACGCAACAGAAAGGAAACATACAACTGAGGAATCTTGGCAAGAACAACGCACCTGAGCGACCTGTATCTGGCGCTGCGTGACCAGGTGAGAGAATGGGTGGTAGTACCCGCCGGCCGGGGCCTTCGGCGCCGGTGCTGCCGCGACCGGCGGCGGCGAAGGCTTACGCGCCGGAGGCACGAAGCCACCGTGGCCGTGGAAGCCGTAAGGGTTGCTCGGCACTGGGATGCTGGTGGTCACCCGCATGCGCGCCACCTGGCCGGCGGCCTCATACAGGAGGTCCCACGGGTCGGCCGGCTGCTGCTCCAGCGGCGACGACGGCGGTGAGTTCACCTGCGAACCCATGCCGTTGGGGCTCTCCTGTCGAGACTTCGGCAGCCCGCACAGCGTCGACTGCGGCGACCCCGGCATGACCTCCGCCTGCCGAACAAAAAACAGTCAGAAACTCCCGCACATGCACGCACTCCAAAAGAGCCAAACAGCCCAAACATGAAAAGAAACAAGAAACAAACGAACCTTGGGAGGAGGAGCGCGCTCCCCGTCGTCGCCGAGGAGACCCGCGAGGCGGCGCGAAAGCCCGGACACGCAGTCCTCCTCGTCGCTCTCGCTCCTCGCGGCCACCGCCGCCTTCTCCTCCTCGGAGAAGAAGTCGTCGTCCAGGAACTCGTCCGGCAGCCAGAACTCCTCACCGCCGTCCGACCACTCAGTCGCCATTTCCTCCACTCTCCAAGAAACCGCTGCCTCCCTCCCTCTGAGAGTTACGGCGGGCCGGTTGGGAGGGCGGAAATCTGCCGCCGGGGGCGGGAAGAAGTAATAATAGCCCCGAGCGTACCAAGCAGCAAACACTCCCTGCCTGCTCCGGCCGGGTCCCCGACACGGAGGAGGAGGAGCGCGGGGAGGGGAGAATACCGGTGCTTATCACCGAAAAGAGGCGTGAGGTGGGACGGACGTAGCAAAGGCAGGGGAATGTCGACGGACGACGGGGATATATATATTAAAAACGGCTCGGCGGGTCAAAGAGCCTGCTCGCCCTTTGTCGGACCTGGCCAAACAGGCCCGGCCCGCCCGGCCCGGTTGGGCACAGCCAGTTTAGATACAATCTATTCTGATCCGAATACTATTTGTGCCTGGTCGGGCCGGCCTGTGGGCCAGGGTGGCAGTCTAGGAACAGCTCGTTGGGTATTTATGTCGTGCTGACGATGATTAAAATCCCTATGTATTATTTTATTACATAAAGAGAGATCACACGTTTTCGTGATCGTAACCCCTAAGGCTAACGATCTCACTTATCGTAAGGATTTTAGATCTTACATAACAAATACCTTGGTCGTACAAAATCCCATACCTAGTCCCCGACTAGTTAACTGCTCGTAAAGCTATGAACTAATATTTGGATCCAAATCCAGGTATATCCTTTACCGTGCGATGAATGGAACACGTGTTTATACTCCATACCACGCGATGTTACATAATCCTAAGACACTAACTAATAGTTGAATGTCTCACCGACATTTAACAGCACAGCAGTTGATACTTTAATCAACTGCCACCTCCCTCCGACCAGACGCAACGCTTCGCATAGGCGTCTTCTGTAGAAACAATTGCCACCTCTTCGGAAGTTATTTAAAGATGGAGCGTGGAAGAATCAAAAGGAGAAAGTGGGAGAGAGAAAGACAAGAGGCTATTGGCATTAGATTCATACTTTTGATCTATTTCAGTAGCATAGCCAACATCATACCCAGGGTAACTAGGATTAATCCTTTGTCTGATCGTTGGCATTCCTTGTAAACAGTTAGTTCATAATAATAAAGAGCAACCCCATTCTCTTCCAGGATTTACGCATCGTTTTCCTCTATTTCTATATTTTCATAAGATCGACGATTTGATCGTCGACAGCTGATGCCGTCCGTGGGGAAGAAGTTGCAAATTTCCTGAAGAAATTCTTCGCTCATCAAATCGTCACCCGTTCCACATAATCGCTCATGTGACTATGGCAGGGAGTTGGGACGAGGAGAACTGGTTCGACTTGGACGACTACTCCAACCTCGACATGAAGGGATGCATCCGCACCATGGATGAGAACGGGATGTCGTCATCCTCCTCCAACCTCGACTGACTATCAGCGAAATCTAACGGATGGATGAAGATGTACCACCACAACAAGTGGTGCTTCCTTGATAAACTTGGACGCCTCTTCAGGCAAGCAGTTGAAATCTTCTTCAACAGCTTGAAGATAGGTAGAGGGGTCGGAAGACTTCAGTTTTGACAAAGCAAAACTAACTCCGCTCACTATAGATTCCTTCATTGACCGGGAGTAATTTTCTCTAGTAGTTTTGAGCAAGCTATTGACATCCTCCAGAAGTTGTCTCAGGTAGTTCATCCTGTCCATTGGATCTCTCAAGGTAGGCAAGCTTGATCCTCATCCCATATCGAGGATCATCTTATTAAGTGAAGTAATCTTTTAATCAAGATTATACACACGAGCTGCCTCCTTATCTTGCTCAAATTCTAGAGCCTTTTTCGCTCTAGTAAGCGCTTGATTTTGTTCTACATAAGCAAAACAAGTGTTGAGGAACATTGATTAGAAGAGACAAAATACTAAGTCAAATTTACTTATCCGAATTGTCACATCATTATATTCAGCAAAAATCTTATCGGGACTCGTCTTGGCTTGACTATAACACCCCAGCCCAACCTGAGCCTGGAATGCTACCACACTAACATAAATACAAATTAAGCTAAGACATTTTGCTAACTTTCGGCAAGTTCTCCTTTGCATAACTAACCATATCGGGGGTTTGCACAGCTAACAATAGGAATAGACAATTATCCAAACGCACAATCTAAAGCATGTCCATAAAAAATTATCCAAGGCACAAAGCATAAATATAAGAAACCTTAAGCGGTTTACTCAAATTCTACACTATTATTCAATCTGTTTATTTAATGGAGAATTGGTTCGATCCAATGTGCATCCAAGCATAAATCTACACCCTCCCATGCATACAGTCCACAAACGGGGTACCTAAAAATACAGTAACAGCAAGAGTGAGTCCAAGACTCAGCAAAGTACATTTAGCAAGACAATAACATAAACAACTGTAACCATCATCATCCATCCACACTTCTCAATAATAAACATTTCATATGCTCATGCTATGCAAATTGCTCAAATGCATTTTTCTTTCCTCTTTTGCATATACCGGTATTGCGGAGTGTTACACCCGTCGGTGTTCACTCATGCCCGCATTATCAAATGCGGGGACCCATTGCCCATCCTTTTTCAGATGGGGACCCATTGCCCATATCTTAAATATGGGGATCTCAATGCCCACTTCCGTGGGTATCTCATGCCAACATGCATGATTGATATGAAATGAGATGGACAATCCACAATATGTTCTCATAAGAATTATCAATTATCTATCATCATATAAACAATGTCAAATAAACACTTTCATCACGTATAATCATATTAAACATGCATCAAATCAACCATATTGCCTAACACACAATATCGTACTAAAATTGTACTTGTCTTTTTCCGCTACGGCGTGCGAAGAAGCAAAGATGGTGCCTCTACTCCGGGACTCCGCCTCCTACACAAGAATAGCACTAACAATAAATACACTGAAATGTGGACTTCGTTTACGCCCCTTAACCCAACTCCTCAAGACCTAGGGTTCAAATACAGGTTTTACTCCACCTTCCCGATAGTCTAGCAGAAAGGACTACGGGACAACAACACTAAAAAAATAACATAACTTTTACTACGCAACTCGAAACATGGAATCACGACAAAACTAGCTACAATAATATAGTTGGGCAAGTCCCTTGATTCGGCCTCCTACTAATTCTTATATTCAGGAAAAGTTTTTGTCTCTGCAATATGACAGTCAGCGAAACATCTGCGGTAAAAATTTCATAACTTTTTATTTACAACTCTAAAAATTATGTTTTTATCAACTTGAAAAGCTTACTGAATTTCCCATAAGTTTCGTGTTGAGTGACCTTCCTGATTCGGTCTCTAAATATTTCTTACTGGCCATACAATCATACTACCAATTCTCGTCAGCTCTCCTGGATAGTCGCACCAAAACTGCCATAACTCCTAAACTGTAACTCCAAATTAGGTGATCTTGGTTCCTAAAGAAACATAAGACCGATGGCTACAACTTTCTAAGAGGTAGTCAGATCAGAAAACGTACGCATCCCACCCAAAACTGACGAGCAACAACATTGAACCAATCTGATCTGCTACTGACAGCACCGACGAGAATTGAAAATGCTACTGATCTATTGGGGATCGAAGTTACCCTTGATGATAGGCTAGAGAATCTCGCCTCGTTGCGTGCAGGGGGTCTTCTCCTCCCCTTTTCTCTTCCTCTCCCTTCTTCCCCTCCTCTTCCCCGAGATCTTCCTCCTTGGCCGGCCACCCTATTGACGTGTTCTCGCCTTTCTTCCAATTAGCAACAAGAGGCTTCGCCGGGGAAGATGGGGGCGCTGCTGGGGACGTGGCGGCACAGGGGAGGCACAAGAGGAGGTGGGGGTGGCAGCTCAAGAGGTGGGGGCGGCTCCAAGGGGAAAAGGGGGAGAGAAGGGGTGGGACTAGGGTTTTGGGGGTGGGAGCCCTCCTTGGCCGGCCACCTTTGGGCTTCCTCTCTGGGCCGCAGGCCGCGGCCCAGTTGTCGAATAAAGGCGAAAACCCCCTTCTCTTTTCAGGAATTTTCTCTTCTTTCATTGTTCTTTCTTCTCCGGACTGGCTGTGTAAATACCCGATTAAATTCCGAGGTATTACATTTAACCCCTTTAAACAGAATTCGACCCCGAATTCTAACCAAGGTTAACACACCGGATCAAAATCTACTAACTCTTTACCATAATATCACGTACCTGCAGTGAATAGCTCTGGATAAAGCTGGCGCATGCGGGTCTCCAACTCCCAAGTCGCCTCCCTATCAGAATGATGTGTCCACAACACTTTGACGTATACCAACGTCTTCGTCTCGATCTCTACAGGTTTTCTCAACACATAGGACACGAATGTAAGGTCTTACTAGGTGACCAATGGCTCTATCGAAAACTGTCACGTGTTTATCGTTTCACGTGTTTTCGGTAAAGTTTTAGGACTGTCAGGTCTCAGGCGGTCTGACCGGCCATAGCGGTGGTCGGACCGGCCAACTTCAGAAAGTGTGGATTGAGCTGGGCTAAAAATAGAGGGTGTAGGTAAGAGAGGGGATTCTATTGCACTTGTTCCCATGATTTTTAGAGTCTCCAGTCAAAAGTTCTATTAGATTGAAAATTCTAGTATGTTTCGGTTTTCTAGAGAGGAAATTCGGCTAAGTCATTACTGGCGGTCAGACCGGCCAGGGTTGGCGGTCAGACCGGCCCTAAGGGCGGTCTGACCGGTTTTCACTTGGATCGTCGCCCGTCGTGGCGGCAATGTTCGATTGTTACGTCAAAGTCATGAGTTTCAGGGCATATATGTTACATGATGTATGTTTTGACTAACATAGGTCAAGTTATAACGAACCTATTCCCAAATTTGGTTTACTTCTCTAATGTTGTGCAGGTTGCTTGGTGGTCAACGACGGTCAACGACGAGGATGATCGGGCTAGGCTTGGAGAGCTGAGGTCCAGAACGATCGACGATGCCGGGTGAGGTTAATGTACTCAAGCGTGGTGTAAGATGGACAAGGGTGACCTATTGGCTAATTCGAGGCGCAAGATGGCGCTAGGTGTTGCTAATTAGGTCAAGAGGTGTTATAGACGGCGCATGAAAATACGTGTGTATGTGTCCCATTTGTTTTTTGCCTTAACGGAGGCCCAATTGAGTCAAACTTCTAGAAGGTCTAGGCCTCCACTATAAATAGGGGAGGGTGGTGGCTGCACCCCCTCGCTCTTTTTGGTTCGTCTCTTTTATCTTAGAAACCCTAATTTGCTTAGGGAGAGCTTTTGTGGAGCGTAGGGTTCTTGATAGTTTGATGCGATTTTCGTGCTCTTGGATTGAGCATTGTCCTCAATTGATGGAGAGGTTGTAAGCCCATATCATATCAAATCAATTAAAGGAAAGATTGATCAATATTTTGTCTCATTGCGTTCTTTCTCTATATATGATGATTTTGAGTTTTCTTTGATCCGCGAGTTTTTGATTGAATTCTTCACGTGATCTAGCTTGCTGTAATGTGTGGGAACCTATCTAGGATCATCTTGATCATCAATCACCCACAAGCAAGGTTTTGGATCAAGTTTTCGTTTTAACCCGGTTTTGAACCCTTCTTCAATCAAACGGAAAAGGATCGTTATTCTACCCAGAATTATCACAATCTTCAATTGGAATAGGTTCCTGATATCATAGAGAAGGTGTGTTCAAAGTTTGATCAAGTTTGGAGTTGTAGATCAAAAGTTTCATCTATTTGTAACTTCGTCATCGGGATGTTTCTGTTCTGTTCTCTAGGCCGGCGGTCAGACCGGCCAGAGTCACCGGTTAGACCGGTAGGCAATCGGTCAGACCTCCATTGACCCAGCGGTCCGACCGCCAGTGCATTGAATTGCTTTAATCTTTGTTGATTTTGTCGTATTGCTTAGGGGTTTAAATTGGATTCAACATTAGTCTTCCGTTGTACTGATATACTGATCTTCATAGCTTCCATAGCTACTAGAGTAAAATATTATTGAATCAATTATTTGTGAAAAATTGAGTGTGCTCCTATTCACCCTCCCCCTCTAGTCGCCTTTTCGGTCCAACATAAAGCAAATTGGTCAGAGTTCGCATCATCACGACCAATATACTAAAGCATCGCATGAGCTCTGGCCTTCAATGGACTAATTCGGCGCATGAAAAAATCCTTGACCACATGCCAAGAGGTTAACCCCATGACATTAAGGAGATTGATGGCTTCAACCCATCTCCCTACTTTTCCCTCTTTCTTTGAGGAGGCGCGCCATCGCGTATTCTCGACCGCCTTTCTACCGCTGTAGTAAAGGTCGTCTTGCTACGTGATCTTCATATAAAATCAGCTTTTGTTCCATGACGACCATGAAGATTTTAAGTACATGGGAATGTACACATCAGCTTTTCCGTCGTGGAGGCGCAAACTACACTCTCCGGGTGTACCGGTCGTCTTCTTCGTATTCGCCATTCTGTAGCAGTACTCGAAAAGATCCATGGTTTCGGGAATCCCCAAGTACGCTTCGCAGAGGTAGACGAAGATACTAAGGTTGACGATCGCATTGGGAGCTAGATTAACCAGTTCCACTCCATAATACTCCAAAACTTGGGAAAGAAAGGAGTGAATTCGGTGCCTAAAACTGCACTCGATATATGCGAGGAAAACGGGAATTTCTCCGTCTTCACCGCTCAGAGAATGCTCCCCGATAGCTGATCTCCAAGAAATCAGATTCCTATCGGGTAGCAACCCAATCTTCTGCAGACTTTCTAGCTTCTTCTCACTCAAATCAGAAACCGACTATTTGGTGATGAGATCCGATATGGCGGATTCTTTTGGATGAAGAAGTCATTGGTGGTCGGAGGCAGTTTTTCCTTTTGGAACATGAAGAGGAAACAGAAGGCATAAAAACCCTAATACCCAGTGCAAAGGGGTTTTTATAGCCACAATTCTCTAACTGCATCCGGGAGTTAAGAGAAGTCCGAAGGACAAAATCTTTTTGACCAATGGACAGAAAAACTTATCAAGTCCTAAGGCATTTTCTCAACTTTAAAATGAGTACACACCACTTCGAATGTCATGACATTTAATGGGGGGTCTGCCCGATACAATTTCGTCGAAAGAGAGTGTTCGCACGACCAATTCATTTAAAGTTCGGGGTTAGTTGACGAGGATTAAAACCCCTATGTATTACTTTAATATATAAAGAGAGACCATACGTCTTCATGGTCGTAACTCCTAAGGCTAACGAACTCACTAGTCGTAAGGATTTCAGAGGTTACATAACAAATACCCTGATCGGACAAGGTCCCATACCTAGTCCCCGACCAGTTAACTGTTCGTAATGCTATGAACTGATATCTGTAAGGTTATGGGTAGGCTACACTATCGCCAATAGTCTTCATGGTCGTAACCCCTAAGGCTAACGAACTCACTAGTCGTAAGGATTTCAGAGGTTACATAACAAATACCCTGATCGGACAAGGTCCCATACCTAGTCCCCGACCAGTTAACTGTTCGTAATGCTATGAACTGATATCTGTAAGGTTATGGGTAGGCTACACTATCGCAAATTAATAAAAATTCTACCCGTAAACCAAGATCACTGCAGTTATAGATCACGGTCTTACCACTAGACGCGCAGTGCGGAACCGATGCAAAGACGTCGAGGCGAGTAGTCGTACTAAGTTGATGCAAAGACGCGTCGGGCGAGTAGTCGTACTACTTCCTCGTCCTCGTCGGGCGCCCCGCCTCTGACTCGCTCTTGCGGTTCGTCCAAACGCTACAGATGCAGCACCTCCAAAGGTATCCACACGTACGGGAGGAAGCGACGCACGCCGGACTGCTAGATCCGCGCGAGCGACTAGGGCGTGGAAGAGGTGACGGCCAGGGTTTGAGGATGTCACGAAAAACTCAACTCCATCGTGTGCGCCCTTGTCCTCATTTTATAGACGTCCTTACAATGGGCTTCTACTAATAGAGGTCCATTAGGACTCAATGCCCAGTCTAATTCGGATCTAATCCGAATTAAGCTTCAGCCCCTCAAGTGTGTGACCCTCTAGGTTCACATATGTTTAGACATGACACGAGTATACATACTTGGTCAATAGTTGGTAGCGGCCTCTAGCAAGACGTCCCAACTCCTAAACGTACACAAAGATCATATCGGACGAACCAACACAACGTTATGTATATGCCAATCCCTTTCCCTCACGACATTCGGTTGAGCTCCAAGCTGACTACTCTTTCTCGATCTTGTGATTCGGAATCCCTTACTAGGTTAACTCTTAACCTTAAGTAGCATGGCCATGCATTTCTAGATCCGATCACTCGAGGGGCTCAGAGATATCTCTCTCAGGTAGAGAGGGGCAAATCCCATCTTGACTGACCATGCCTCGCAGCATGCTTCATGACAAACCCGAAAACTACCTTTATAACTACCCGATTCATTTGAGTAGCGTTTGATAGCCCCTAAGTAGGTCGATTCACATCTCAAGAACATGCGACAATCTTAGGTCTAAGGACAAGGCGTACACATTGTGTAGAGAGAACCATAAGTATAATTGTTATGTCTCATGTTGGGTCTGTCCAACCCTATGTTCTAAACATGTGTCCACATTATTGGTTTGACATCTCCATGTCTATGACCTATGAAACATAGTCATCAACCGATACATGTGCTAATCCACCATTCACGTGTGTCCTCACATGAACTCCAACTAGGGACAACTTTAGAATAACCATATAAGTAAAGAGTTTCACAAACAAGTCACATACTTGTTAATCAACACAAAGGCAATATTCAAGGAACATTTATTAAATCATGGATACAACGAAATATCATCATCTCTATGATTGCCTCTAGGGCATATTTCCAACAATATCTGGATCCAAATCCAGGTATACCATTTACCGTGTGATGAATGGAACACGTGTTGTATACTCCATACCACGCGACATTATATAATCCTAAGACACTGACTAATAGTTGAATGTCTCATCGATATTTTGCCGCACAACAGTTGACACTTTAATCAACTGCCACCTCCCTCCGATCAGGAGCAACGCTTCGCACAGGCGCTTCTCCAGAAGCACCTGCCACCTCTTCGGAGAAAGAAAGACAAGCGGCTATTAGCATTAGATTCATACTTTTGATCTATTTCAGTAGCATAGCCAACATCATACTTAGGGTAACTAGGATTGGTCCTTTGCTTGATCGTAGACATTTCTTGTAAACAACCAGTTCATAGTAATAAAGAGCGACCCCATTCTCTTCCAGGAGATACGCGTTATTTTCGTCTATTTCTATATTTTCATAAGATCGACGATTTGATCGTCGACACGTGCCGAGCCAGTTCGAGCCCATTTGTCCCGTCGGGCCAAGCGTAGTCCGTTTAGCCCGTTTGGCCCATCAGAATGAAAAAACTAAAAATAATCAAGAAAAATGTTTAGAATTCAGGGTAAACATAAAAATTATAAAAAAAATAAGTCAATCATACTGAAAATGTAATAAATACTTTTATTAATGTCCAATTGGCTCCCTCGTTAAAACTTGCGCCAAGTAAAACTCAAAATGAGAAAATCTTGGCAAAGGAAAAAGAGTATAGCCTGTAGCTCTACAATTGTACATACATGATACATCATTGTTTTATGTAACTGTTTCATTACCCAGTACATATTTTTGAACATCTCCGACAACTCTAGATTTTCCATAGAGTGTTGTGTTCGTGAAAGAGTTTGTTCCCCGTCGACTTGTTCTTCTCTCCTCCAATGTTCTTCCAGAAAGACTGAAAGCAGGCTCGGAGAAAACCGTAGAAATAGGAACAGTTAACACATAACATGGAAGTATGGATAGCACGGGATATGTTAACTTATGGGGTTGCCACCATTTAAGATGTCGAAGCCTTCTGAGTTGAAATGCACCGTATCACTGTCCAGATAGGTGGATAGTTATCCGCTCCTTGTGGTTCTTGGCTGGACATGCGTTGGTGTAGTAGTAGAAGAAGAAGACCTGGATCTGGACCTGGAGGAAGAGGCACCGAAGATCGCGTCCCACATATTTGTCTTCCCACTTGAGGTGGAGCTACTGGAGGTCGTTGCGAGCAGACTCCCCGGAACTTATTTTTGTGCCTTTGGTAAACCTTATATAACCGAGAACGAACTTCTGCAAAATAGTTAGTATAGTCTAGCCCTGTAGCATCACTAAGAAGATCAAGTACAGTACCAAATACATTAATTTTAGCCCTAGGGTCTAAAAGAAACGCAAATGCATATAGGTAAGGGATTTCTCTCGAATATTTAAGGTATTTAGATTTCATGGAAACAACAGCATCGCGTAAAATTAAGTTATTTTCATACATTTTCAATTGAGTAGCAATCCGTAAAATATTACACACAATGATAGAAGATGTTGGATAGTAGACAACGGACAAAGCAACAGTTGCCTCATAAAAAATTTCTAAAAACGACAGTATCTTCTCAGCAACGAACCAATGTTGCTCATTTAATAGTATAGTACCGCAGTCCTAGGATAGTGCGTTTGAATAAAAACAGAAAAAGTGCCCTTGTATGGTAAAAGATTCTTAAGGATGAGGTGAGTAGAGTTTCACCTTACCTCCATGTCCAAACCGAACTTTCTTGGAAGTGCACCCATCGCCCTACATAAATTCTTATATTGTGCTATTCCTACGTTAGAATTATTCAAGAAAAAAACCGCATCGCGAAAATCTTTAACATACGGATTCAACCTTTTCAAATCACATTTGACTATAAGGTTGATAATATGACAAGAGCATCGTTGATGTAGCAAGAAGGAATCGGCATATGTACTCAATACTGAAGTAAGAATGTCCATGGCCCTAGAGTTCAAAGCGGCGTTGTTTAAAGTAAATACAAATATTTTGTCTGTAAAACCAAAGTCTTCCACGACTTTCATAATACAATTCGCAATATTCTCCCCCGTGTGTGCTACATCCATTAATTTCAAAGCTATAATCATTTTCTGCATTACCCAGTTGTCATTAACATAATGCGCAACTGCACTAAGGTAATCCTCCTTACCTCGACCACTCTATACGTCCGAGGTCAGGGCCACTGAAAATGTACACATACTAAATAGTTCCTTTATTTTATTACAACGTTCATTATAGTACTTCACTAGATCTCTAGTTGTTGTTTGTCTAGAAATGGAAGAAAATCTAGGATTACGCGCAATCCTAATATAAGTTTGGAAAGAAGCATACTCGCCAAAGCCTAATGGTAAATCATCAGAAGCAATTAAACGACACAGAGATTGGCGGGCTACGTGAGGACCATAGTCCTAGCTAGATACCGTACTGTCGGGATTGTATTGCAGCTGCGTCTGTCTCATCACAAATCCTTGCTTGGTTCGACATCTTGTAGCATGTTTAAGCAAGTGTCTCGTTCCACATGCAGACTTTGCAGACAATTCATGGTGATAAATTTTACAAATAGCATATGGTACCTCATTTCCTACTGCGTCTTGCTTGATTGCCCTATCGAAATTCTCCCACACTCCCGATGTAGGCGGTCTCGACCTCTTTACTCCGGTTTCCGTAGAGCATGATGTTGTCGTGGAGCCTTGCTCCTCTGATGAAACCTCCGGTTGGTTTGAGGCAGCCGCAACCGCCTCCATGGATGCAATTTCCTCCGTGAAAGTCCGTAATCACCAAGAGCAAAGCTGTCGTAAGGACTGTCCATAACGAGGACTGCAAAATCAAAACTAACACTATTACTACTTTCGTCTTAACATAATAAGAACTAAAAATAAAAGTATTACAAAAATAGTATTGTGCGTCTTTCGCTGACTGGCTACCGAAAATTGAAATTTCCAAATTTTGGCACAATTTTTTTGAATTTTCTCAAATTAGCTTAACACGGATTTGAATTTGCTCAACATAATTTCAAAGAGAGAATGGAGAATTAAGGGGTGCTGAATGGGCGGTTATGGTGGCTATATATAGAAAAAATTCAGGATTTTTCAAAAACAATTTGTTATTTTTTAAGACCCAAACGGTTAATAACACTCAAAAAATGGCTAAAAATCCGACGAGCCATACTGTGTCATGCCTAGGCACGGACCACGGACCCGCACAGCCCGGCTGCCCTTCCCTACCTGCACCTGTGCCTTCTTCTCCCCCCTGCCGGCTTTGCCTCGCGGTCGTGGCCCGTGCGTGTCCTCGTCTGCGCCGCCCGGTCCCGCTCCCTCCCGCCTCTTCGTCTCCCCGCCCCGCCCGCCGCCTCGGCTCCTCCGCTGAAGCCTCCTCGCCGCCACCACCTCATACGCTGCAAAGCCGCCTCCTCGTCGCCTCGTCGCATTAGTTGTCGGGCTCCATGCCTCCTCGTCCGCGCCGCTTGATCCGCTATGCTCCAGCCTCCTCCGTCTGCGCGAGCGCCGCCGTTCTTCCTCCCGTCTCAGATCGCCCGCGGCACCGCCCTTCTTCCTCCATGCGGCGCGGGCGCGCGCGCCACGGCTCTTTGGGCCACACGGGTCGTGTCGTGCCTGCCTGGGCCATGCCAGGCCGTCCCACCGTGCCGAGGTGGTAGCTCAGGCACGGCCCGGGTTCTCGTGCCAGGTCGACCCAGGTAAAGTGCAGCCCATACTGTTTGTGTTGTGTCAGTTGGGTATGAAGTCCTGTGTTGTTCTTGTGTTGCTACTCGCGCACAATGGCTCGGTTTGTCCCGACACAAACAGTGCCGGGCCACGTTAAGTATGGTCCAATGCGGCACGGCTCATCTGGCCCGCATGCGGGGAAGGCGAAACGGGGCCAGCGTGGAAGGAGAGGAGGTAGAAGAGGGGAGGCGCACGGCTGCGGCGCAAGTGCGGGGCAGCGCGGAGGGAGAAGACGAGGGAGGCAGTCCGGGTGGGGGAGGCGAAGCGGCGTTGTTGTGCGGTGCTACTGCGAATGGCCGTGCGACAGCGGCAGCAGGTGGCAACGACATGCGGGTGCGCCGGGGGGGGAGCGGGAGCAGGTAGACGAGCCGCGCTAGACACCGGTTGGGAAAACACGTGGGGGCGTTGGGCTGAGCGCGACACAACGTGTCGTGCCCGGCAAGGCATGGCCCGGTAGGGAAGTTGTCGTTGAGGGATTTTTTGGCACAATGGGATGTGCCCGACACTGTACATTTGGCCCATTTAGCATGTAACATTTGATATTTTTAAAATTTTCATTTTTTTTACCCTTTGGTATTTTAGAAATAGCAAAAAAACCAATAAAGCCCTAATTTTTTTCTCTATAAATAGGCAATATACCTCCCTCTCATGTAGCACCCATCCATTCCTTAATCTCTCTTTCAAATTATGTTGTGCAAAATTAAATTCATTGTGAGATAATTTGGAAAAATTCAAAAAAAATGTGCAAAATTTTGGGAAATTCAAATTTCGGCCGAAAGTCATCAAAAGAGGTACAATATTTTTTTTTCATATTTTTATTGTTATTGTTTGCTATGTCGATATGAAAATAATAATAGTGTTAGTTTCGATTTTGCATTTTTCGTTAGGGAAAATTACGATATCTTCACTTCCAGTGAGTACGGAATTTCACCGGAGGATGTTGCATCTATGGAGTAGGTTGTGGCTGCCTCAAACCAACTGAAGGTTTTACCGGAAGGGCAAGACAGGGTTCTGTTATCAGGCTCTACGGCAGCATCTTCATCGGTGACTACCAGAGCAAAGAGGTTAAGGTCGTCTACATCCGGAGTCTACGAGCATTTCGACAGGACAACCAAGACAGATGCACAAGGAAATGAGGTGCCATATGTTTTTTTGCAAAATTTGTCGTCATAAATTGTCTACAAAGTCTATAGGAGGGACGAGGCACTTGCAAAGACATGCTACAAGATGTCGGGCCAAGCAAGGATTCCTGATGAGGCAGACGCAGCTGCAGTACAACCCCAACGGTACGGTACGTAACTACGACTACGATCCTGAGGTAGCCTGTCAATCTCTTTCTCGTTTAATTGCTTCCCAAGATTTACTATTAGGCTTTGGAGAATCTAATTCTTTCTAAACTTACATTAGAACTTAGTATGATCCTCGATTCTTTTTTGTTTCTAGACAGATAACAACTATGAATCTAGTAAAATACTACAATGAATGTCGTGATAAATTAAAGGATAAATTTGCTACGTGCACATTTTCGGTGGTCCTGCCCTCAGACATATGGAGTGTTCGCGCTAGGGAGGATTACCTTAGTATAGTTGCTCAATACGCTAATGATGACTGGGTAATGGAGAAAAGAATTATAGGTTTCAAAATAACTGATGTAGTGCACACAGCTTAGAGCATTGCAGACTATATTATCAAAGTCGTGCAAAACTTTGATCTTACAAACAAAATATTCTCAATTAATCTAGCAATGGCGTTGTGAACTCTAAGGTCATGGATATTCTTACTCTAGTCTTCAGTACATACGCTGATTTTTTTTCTTGCCACGTCAGCGGTGCGCTTGTCATATTATTGACCTTATAGCCAAATCCGGATTGGAGAGGTTGTATGGGTATCTTAAATCTTTTGCGATGCAATATATTTTTTGAATAATTATAACGTAAGAATAGCGGCATATAAGAATTTTCGCAGGACAATGGGTGTACGTTCACGAAAGCTCGATTTGAATATGCCGGTAAGATGGAACTATACTTACCTAATGGTTAAGAGTCTTTTACCATACAAAAGCATTCTTTCTGTTTTTATTCAAACACACTATCATAGCACTGACGATAGTGTACTATTGACTGAGTAACATTGGTTCATTGCTGAGAAGATGCTACAATTTTTAGAATTTTTTTTATAAGGCAACTGTTGCTTTGTCTGCTATCTACTATCCAACATCTTCTATTATCGTGCATAGTATTTTACAGATTGCTACTCAATTGAAAATATATAAAAATAACTTAGTTTTACGCGAGGCTATTGTTGATATGAAAACTAAATACCTAAAATATTGGAGAGAAATACCTTCCCTATATGCATTTGCATTTTTTAGACCATAGAGGTAAAATTGAAGCACTTGTTAATGTTTTTGATCTTCTTAGTGATGCTATAGGGCTAGACTATTCTAACTATTTTGCATAAGTTCGTTCTCGATTACACGGGGTTTACCAAAGGTATGAAAATAAGTTTCAAGAAGTCCGCTTGCAACAACCTTCGGTAACCCCCTCCTTAAGTAGCAAGACAAATATGTGGAGCAAGATCTTCGGTGGCTCTTCCTCCAAGTCCAGATCTTCTTCTTCTACAACGTCGTCTGCTCAACCAAGAACAACCCTAAGAAGTGGGGAACTATCTACCTACCCGAACAGTGATACAGTGGATTTCAACTCAGAAGACTTTGAAATTTTGCAATGGTGGTATACCCATAAGTTAACGTATCACGTGTTAGTCATAATTGCACGTGATGTGTTAATGGTTCTCGTCTCGACGGTTTCTTTCGAGTCTGTTTTTAGACTTTCTGAAAGAATATTGGAGGAGAAAGAACACGTCTCACGAGTGAGATGATAGAAATAATTCTAACCATGAAGGACTGAGAACAAGCTTATTTGCGAACACAACACTCTGTGTAAAATACATAGTTGTCGGATGTGTTCGAAAATCTGTATCTCGATAATGACACTTAGAACAAAGATGTATGAGTTGTTTCCTTTTTTTCTTTTCTAAGGTTTTCTCATGTTGAGTTTTTATTTAGCAAATGTTTTAACGAGGCAGCCATTTCACTATTAATAAAGCTATTTATTACATTTTCAATATGTTTGCCTCATGTTTTTCAACTTTTATATGTATTTATGAATTCTACATATTTTTTTTGATTTTCTTTCAATTTTTCTCCTTTTTTTATGTTTTTTTGATATATATATTGCATTTTTAGGTTAAGTGGGTCGGAAACAGCCCGATAGGCAGAACAGTCTCGTGCTGGCACGATACGGCACGAAGAACCTTCGGGCCATGCTTGGGTCGCCACACGAACATGTGGGCCTGCCTGCCTGCCTCGGCGTGAAATTTTCACGGGCCTGGCTGCCGTGCCCATTCATGCCTGTATCGGATCGTGCTGGACTGCTCATTTGGCCATGACTACCCTCAGTGCAATGGTATTATAAAAGAGGTGAGGGGAGAGAATTGAGGATTAAAATTTGATTTGTGGGAAAATTAAATTATTTTTCTTTTCTTTTTGGGTGCAACTCGGAGTTGAGTGACGATGGGTGAATCGCATAGGTTTGGCCACCAAATGCGAGAGCAGTTATCATGGAGTACGACGAATTCTTTCTCTCTTTTTGGATTTTTGTGTGCGTGATGCGTCATGTGAAGGGGCATTCCACCGACTCCCCGGATTGTTAAATGGTGGTTCAACCGATTTAGGCGAAAAACCATGTCAAAATAACGGGGACAGCAGAGTTTCCTTCAGATTGCACACGATAGTTTAGGTCCGGTACTACTTCTCGTGTAAAAATTAAAGGAGGGAAGAGCCGGAAGGAAATTTGGTGGGCCTATCAGCCGGTTGATTTCCCCTCATCAAAATCAACTGATAGCGATTAACGAGGATACAGAGTCCCGCGAGGCCCATCAGTTTTTTTTTCCCCGGGAGAGCAGCCGGGCAGTGACCGCGGATCAGTGCTCCCGACCACAGAGCAAGTACAGATGCCAAATCGTTAAATACGCCATCATCATCATCACGATTCACGAGAATTGCATCAGGACGCGATTTTTTTTGGATAGGCTTGGGGAGTTTTAATTTTACAGCGCATTAAAGTTTTTAGCACTTTAAAGGCGAGTATAGTACGGAGCGGAAAAGGGAAAGGCGTGTGGGATGATGGGGGTGGTGTCGGATACATGTCACGTAGAAAATGCTGCGCCTCGTAACGCACTGCCCCGACCTCGACCTCGACCTCGGGCCCCCGAGTGGCAATGGCAACTGCGCCCGGTAACCCGTTATAAGTTGAGCGATGAGACCGATGAAAACCGAAACCCGAGCTGCACTGCGGTGAGACGGAACGCGGGAACTCGGTGAGCTCGACGCCGACCGAGCGGTGCCTCTGAGGCTGTGCTTGGGGGCCATCCCGAGGAGTGTCTGTCCGCCCCTTGGCGAATCGTGTATGCGGTCCACATGCAGTGTTTATATATATATATTTTTTTTTAAAAAAACACTGTACACTTGCAGCGTTTGAATACCTCATGCAATAAGCTGAAGTTGAATGTGGTTCGGCTGAAAATTTTAAAATTTGTGGTCCTGAGCGTAATCAAATTCACGAACTTGCTGTTTCAAACAACACAAAATCCTAGTGCCCAAGAAATTCAGAATCCCACTCACTTTTGAAAATCTGGATAAGAGCGGCGCAGGCAAAACAGCAGCAAACTGAGTCTAAAAAGAGATTTGATGATTTGCATCCGTAAAAGATGAGCATTCCGTGATTTATCATTTGTCATTTTATGTGTCACTGACATATGACCCCAGAATTCACATATCAGTAACATATAAAGTGATAAATTATCAAATACATATATTTATAGTGGTAAATCATCAATAATTCTATGTAATCCCGTCTGGCCCCACCTGTCACTCGCCTGGTCGGGGCACCACGCATGGCCCTAGCTGAAGGTGCCTCTCTCGGATTCCTGTGAATCTCCGCGAGCCGAGTTGACGCACGACGCCGGAGATTCCCGCATCCGCATTGCTCCTCGTCGCTGTCGCGCGGCCCCGACGGCACACGTCCCCGTCCCTCTCCGTCTACTCTAATGGCGCGCCTGTCGCGTTGTGGGGCTAAGCTAGGCAACTGACGCGCGGCCATGTTCTAAGTGTGCGTCCAACCTCTTATATGGTAACACTTTTTTTTAGATATGGTTTAAAGAGGTTGGAACAGTATATTAAAGCTTTTCCCTGTCATTCTACACATATAAGAACTTTTACACGACAATGAATGTACGTCTAATAAAATTTAGCTTTGATATACGACTAAGTTGGAACTCCACTTACTCAATGCTTAAGAGGCTTTTACCATATAAGAGCACATTTTCCGTTTTAATTTAGACACTATCACAACCATGAAGGTAGTACACTATTGACCGAGTAGCATTGGTTTGTTGCTGAGAAGTTATTATCTTTTTTAGATCTTTTTTGTGATTCCACTGTTGTTTTATCTGTAATGTATTATCCAACATCTCCTTTAATTGTGCCTGGCATTCTTGAAATTGCTAGTCACTTGAACGCTTATGAAAAAAAATCATTGCTGTGAAAGCTAAACACTTTAAATATTGAAAAGAAATTTCATTCTGTTATGAATTTGCATTTATTTTAGATCCCAGATCTAAACTTCGAGGATTTGCGCATGTTCTCGGACTTATGAGTTATGCTATATGCACAGATTATTATTCTAACTATTTTTCACATGCACATACTAAACTTTTCAATGTTTATCAAAAGTATGAACATAAGTTTCAAGGAGTTTGATTGCAACAGCCTCCAATACCACCTACCACAGGTAAAAAGACAGTTGCGTGGTGCAAAATATGGGGTGCATGTTGTTCCTTCGGGTCCAAGGGTACATGATCTATAACGTCAAGTTATGAAATAATATACAACACCCGTCCAAGCAGTGAGGACTCGACGGTTTCTGGACAGTGTTACCGTGGATTACTATTAAGATTGCTTCGAAATTTTGCTATGGTGGCTTTGACCATAAGGTAACATATCCAGTGCTATCCATATTGACATGTGAAGTGTTAGTTGTTTATGTCTCGACGATTTTTTTCGAGTCTGCTTTCAGTCTTTCTAGAATAATATAGAAGGAGATAAGAACAACTCTCACGACTGAGATTGTAGAGACACTTCTAACTATGAAATATTAGAAACAAATTGATGCACGAGATCAACACTCTACAAAATATCCGGAGTTGTTGGCCGCGTTTGAAAATCTTTACCTAGACAACGACACTTAGAACATGGATGTATGTAGATCTATAGGTTGTATTTTTTTCAGAGGTTTTCTCATGTTGAGGATTACTTTGCAATGTTTTTAACGATGCATCCATGTAAGCATCAATAAAGCTCATTATTACATTCCAAGTACACTGGCCTACCGCGGCCTGTCAGGCTAAGCGTGCTAGGACCTGCACGACACGCTCTGTTTAGTTAGCTGGGCCAGTCGGACCTTACCGTCACGGGCCAATGCCGAACTAGGTCGCACCATTTTGCCATGTATGGAGGCAAGTACTCTGAATTACTTGAGTGATAGGTGTTCAGGTGGTGAACGTGGGGACTTTCGTTCCAACCTGAAAACGAATTCTTTTCCCACCTGCTATTATCTTTGCATAAAAAATCTACGCGGCGAAAGAAACCTCACGAGTTAAGGGATCTACAACGCGATGACCCAACTGGGTGCCTCGCAGAGCCATATATGCTTGGATGCCAACGTGTGCATGAGATGGGTGTCTCGCAAGTGTGTGAGAGCCTTATAGAAGCCACAATGGCTTGGGGAGAGAGAAGGTTGTCCATGAAGGCAAGGAGAGAGGAAAAGGCATCACACCTCCATCTTCTGCATGTGGGTGGTCGGTGAAGGTAGCAATGGGATGGCGGCCACCAAGTGCAGACAGCGGCGATGATCGAGCGTGAACAACGACAGCGGGACGACACTGGCGTCGAATGAGGGCGGCGATGCCGATGTGGGGGCAAGAAGAGGTGGGGGGATAGGACGATGGCATTGGAACTCGAGAGCGGCGGCAGCGGCCAGATCCGGCCGGATCTGGATGGGCCAACGACATCTGATCGGATTTCGCCCGGGAGAGGCGACGCCGACTGTAACGTTCCAAAATTTGAGCTTTAAAAATCTTTTGTGTAGATTAGGTCCCCGAAATATTTCACTAATTTCCTTGGTTTAATAAAGCTTAAATGAGATTTTTTTTTGAAATTAAATCAATTTAATTTGATTAATGTAAACTTCCATCAAATCAAAACCAATGTTATTTGGCTTCCTTATGTTCTAAGAATTTTTCTTGGATTTTTCGGAGTACGTTTGGTGTTTATTTCAGCTCATTTGAATTTTAGTCTTTTCTAAATTCCTAAACTAGTTTCCTTTTTCTTTTATCTTTGTGGGCCGAGTTGGATTGGCCCAGTCCATCCTCTCTCTCTTTTCTCAGGCCGCCAGCCCATTTGCTCCCCGACCCAACCCCGCCAACCATCCTAGCTTACCACCCCGTTCGCGCCCCCGGCCCACTGTCAGCCACGTGCGCCGATCACACCTGTCATTCTCACTCGCCTGCGTCGCTGCTCCCGTGTCCACCCAGGACAGTGTCCGTGCCGCCGCTGGCACCTCGATGTATGCCTCCCAAGGGTATAAAGCTTCGCCCTGTGCGCTCTAGCATTGCCTCCTTCTTCCTTCTCCGTTCCCTAACCATCTCCACCCGGGACACTATGAAGTACCACCGCTCGGTCATCTTCTCAAGCATCGGCGCGCCCCATCCTCGCTCGTTCTCATCCGTCAATGATCCTTGAGCTGCTGCATCTGCGTCAACGAATTTGCCTCGATGTCCTTCTCCATTTGTGCCGACCCACCGGTGCTCCCGAGCTCCAAATTGCCAGTGCCCATCTTCATCTCTTTCAACTCCAGCAACATCACGTGACGCCACAATCGTTCCTTCGTGTTCCTCACCACCCCGATGAGTTCCTTGCCAATCTACTCACGTCATCTTGCGTTCCACTTCCCAATCTATCCATCCCATCTTTCTATTTCGCGTTTAGATCACCGTGCACCGAGATCCAATCCTTCTTCTCCCTCTCTAGCCGCCTCGATTCGCTGCGACCAGTGAGCTCCGCCGCTCATCGACCCCACCATCTTCATCCTCGCGCTGCGTTCCACGTCGTGCTTCCCCTCTCGTCATTGGTGTGTCCTCCCTCCTCGTCGTCGTCGAGCAAGTAGCCGCCACGAACCCTAGCTCCGGTGAGCCTTGGAGTCCCGAGCACCACCGATGCCGTCGTGCCACGTCACCGTTCGTGTCAGCTGCCACCTCACCAACGTGCCAGCGTGGCGTCCATGTGTAAGCCGCTTCAAAGCCACGCGTGCGCTGAGTTAGCACCGCTGCACAACATGTCGCTTTGTCACCTGCCCCCTATTTTTTGTCCACTCTTGAATGATTATTTCTTAATCTTTGTATCAGTAAGAGTAAGAAGTAATAAGTGAGCATCTTATTTATTCTCTTCTTCCTAAAAACTAGCACTGATTCATATCCATTTTCTCCACCTCCCGCCTCTTTGTTTTCTTTTACTAAATCCATTCCTAAGAAAATAGGGGTTGTTGATATTTTAAAGTTTATGAATGCGTAAATTATTTGTTAATGCAATTGTTTATATAATTTTGTTGACTATTTCGACGAATATTGCATCAACAAGAAAGAGCAAATAAAAATCAAAGTTGTTAAAGTTATATTTGAATTCTACAATGACTCGGGAAAGACTTAACGATAGCACTTGCAATTGATGTTTAATTTGGGAAAACAAATTATGAAGTTAATTGAAGATTTTGCTTCAAGACATACCAGAAGAATGAAGTTTTTCACTTCAAAAGTTATGGTGCTAGTTTGGAGACTTATTTTTCAGCGGGATCAAATCCTTTGTACTCGTAAGAAAAAGTATTACAATTCTAATATAAAACATAATGTCTTTTATTTTTACAGTTGATTTTTCTAAGTATATAATCTAATTTTAATTTTAGCACAGGACTGCTGGAAGGTCAGGTACGGCACCAGTGATATACAGATATTAGCTCGAGCGAAAACTCAGAAACTCTAGTGATGAGTGCGCGCGCCTGCGTGTCGGGTCCTCATTGGCTGCTCCGATTTCGTGACGTGCTGCGAGAGCAACGCGCTTTTTTGGTTTAGGATCAAGCGCGACGTATTGTTGGGATTGTTACACTCCTAGTACTTACCAGTACAGTTTTTTCTTTTTTTTTGGGTATGAGATGAGTGCCATGATTTACTTTTTAGGGTTTTTTTTGAAAATCGTCTGCGCATTGGATGCTCTTCGGTCTTTGCCGCGCTGGTGCGACCGGGACGTATCTTTTCGAAAAAGCAGCCTCGTTGTTTCGAGTGAAGAAGAAGTGGGGCCCCGGAGACCAGAGTGCTTGGCAGCCCGAGCAATCAAAACAGGCACAGTTCATAAAAAAAAGAACAGCAGCACATCAACTCCCTGCATTGCCAATAGATGCAATACTGCAACCCGAACAGAAAAGAAAACAATGCTCAAACAAAGGCACGAAAGTTTGAAAAAAAGGGGAAATATTCGAGCGGAGTGGGAGGGTTTTTTTGGCGTTTCTCCCCAGACCGGTCTGCACGCTCCCACTGCACGGCAGCTTCTTTTCCTAGGCTTCGCTCCTGCCAGCCTTTCTGAACTGCTTGCCGCCGCGGAGAAAGGCGGCAAGTTGCGAGTTTTTGGATTATTTAACATGTTTTTTTAAATAAAGTAGTAAAAATACCCTTATGCAAATAAAATGGCAGAAATAACACTTTCACCGTAGCGACGGATAGCTTACTGCACGTGTAGTGATAGATAGCCTACTGCACGTGTGGTAAGACACGTGGCGATATGTGCATCTAGATCCCGACAATTCACCTGCTGCTAACCGAGAGGCGGTAGATCGTCTGTGCACAACAACCGCCACATAATTGGTAAGCGATAGGCGTTTTCAAGCGGTAGGGTGCCATTTAAGGGTTATTTTTACCATTTTATTTAAAAATATGCTAAACGCGAGGAGAAGAAAAAAACTAGCAAGCTTGCAACCACCCACCGCGCGCGTGGATGATTATCTGAGAGAAGAGAAAGCACACTGCCGCCGCCTCGTGACCTAAGCTAGCTAGCGTTTACAGTTTACACGCATGCGCGTGCGCAAGTCCGACAATGCAGCGCCGCTTAGTCTAGATGTAAATCACATTAGATTAGCGGAGTACTAATGTACGTAGTACTGCTGGTGTTAGCACCAAATGCGCGTTGTTACTGACAGTATCGAACTTTTCTGGCCTCTCGTATTTGTGCAGTGTGCTCGCAGTCGGTAGCAGCAGAGTATCAGGCGATGGCGGGCAAAGTGGCAATTGCGAGTGCCCGATTTTTGGTTGGTTATTTATGTCAGCGCCAGATAAGCCATGGCCATATATGCAGATGCCATCGTCTTTGCCGCGGTCGCAGAGCCAGAGAGCCAGCCCGTCCCCGGTTAAACTTGGTTTGGCGCCTCGTACGTACGTCGCTTTCCCGCCATCTGAGGAGGACGCATGGGAGCTTTCCCGCGCAAACGAAGCCCCCCTGCTTGCGGTTGCCGGGGCAGCGGGGCCGCGCAATGCTCATTTCACTTGATAGGCGTTACACCCATAATGCCATATGTATGTACCTACACTTCGTGTCTCTCATTAGCAATAGCCCGTTCGTATTGTTCAGCAATGTGGTACATGAATGCGTATGCTATGTATGGCTAGCAGGATTGTACACGATGAGTAGTGGAACTATACGCAAATGGGATCGATTTGGGGATAAGAGTATAATTTAGCATTAGTACACGAACAAGGCCCATCATCTCGCTTTGTAGTACAATACTGTGAGCGGTACCACGGATAAGATCGAGAAATGGAGCCGTGCGCTGATTATTCGTATATAAGGCTGTGTACGTTCAAAGTAAAAACTATAACTGTTCCAAGAAAAACAAGTAAAGAAAAAAAAACAGAATTGAATTTCTGTCGATGACACTAATAATATGCGTGTACCATGAAGGTACTGTCTACCACCGCATGGTGTTGTTTTACCTAGTAATCACGAGCTGGTTGCTGGCATTTCCTGTAGGCCAGGCCAAGGCAATTTATGGTTATAACATTTGTTACAGACTCATAAATATACTGCTAGTCTGCTACAGCGGTAGCCTACCCTATGTGCCTCTGAAACAAAAGTTTAAATGCAAATTTCAACGTAAGCCCGTTTCTCGATCAACTTGCTCAAATAGGCGTACTATTCTTGATCTAACCTTTCCTGACCAGCCAACTTCCGAAGTTCGTATAAAAGATTCCACGTACTTTGAAATTCACAAGATGCAAATGTACAGAGCCGCGAAAAAACAAACACAAAAAGAAGTCAACTGCATCAATTCAGATCCCGATAAAAATTCAGAGCCCGATAAAAATACTCTCAGATTTTCGGAGAGTTGATCAGCGAATCCTATAGATAAAGAAATTAACTGGCAATAAAACATTTGGAAACGTGAGGAGCTTCCCTTATGAAAATTTTGCCGATTTGCATGATGATTGTTGGAGCGAGCCGGCCCGACCTGAACAGAGTACGACAACGACCATACCAGTTACCACGCATGCTTTGGCGAAATCAAAACCAACGGCGACGGACGAGCTCCACGTGGCAGTGCTGCTTCTACGCTTGGCTTCGGATGTGGGCCCCGATCCATGTGGCAACGGAGAGAGCCGTGGCAGGGACGCGCGGGGTTCGCTCGGGCTTCAAAATTTGAAGCACGCCGGCGCCTACGCGGGTGCTGGTTGCCCAGTCAGCTGGGAACAATCATTGCCACGCTCCCTCCCTCCCGCCGGTTTGGCTGTGTTAGATAATCGATGCTAGTCAGCTTGGCTGTGTTAGATAATTGGTGTGGTAGTTAGAAGATAATTAATTAATCATACAATAAACATCAAATAAAGATATAGGTCCTGTTTAGTCCAGCTCCATATTCTCATCTTCTAGATTCTACTTCTGATTATCTGATAATCCACTTCTCTGATAATTTGGAGCTGTTTGTTAAAATCGTTTGGCTGGTAGGTTAGCGCCAAAAATCATATGAGGGAGCATTAGAGGCAAATAGACCATGTCACCCCTGAGTGTAATACTTCAATTGTATTTGTGTAACTCAGTGGCATTTGCGGGTAAAAACCTTTAACTTCAAAGGGTATTTTCGTTTCTGAAGATTGGATTCTCACGAGAATCTGTTTGAGGCCGCTTCGTTCTAGTTCATTTTCGAGACAGCTCCTCGCGAGAAGCAGAATCTAGTGATTTTGAGAATCAAGATGTTTGGTACGGCTCCACGAGAATCGATTGAGAAGCTAGGAGTGGAAGCTGTACCAAACAGAGCCATAATATAGCTGATGATCCAAAGTCTTTATTCATCTCTTTTTGTGTTGTACATGGGGTTCTCAGGGTATGTACAATAGCACAGACAACTGCTGTCTATAGTAACTTTTCATATCACTTGTAGATAGTACTAAAGACAGTTCATACAATGAGTTGTAGTGATACAGTTGGTTACAAGATTATAGACAATACATAATTTTTTAATGCTTTCCTTGGTTCTAATGATATAGTCGGCTACATGATTGTAGACAACATATTTCTCCCTCTTCATTCTCTTTCATCCACGTCAGCTTAAACCCTACGTGGCAGAGGCTATATATAACTAATGTAAGCCCATTGTACATGACCTCGTATATGTAGTCTATAGGGGTGAGAGCCCTCTAGGAGCGGCTGAGTCTTTTGCTCACACAATTAGGTTTCGTAATACACATCCTTGTGCAATAGACAATGATATGCAAATGTCTCATCAAAAACTCATTGGGAAAAATGTAATGGAGAAAAGAGTAAACTACATTCATAAGTTATATTATACTTGTTACCTCACCAAAAACCTTGATGTGAGAAAACTTCAGAAAAACTCACTAATGAAAAGAATACAACGTTTAATCTTTAGGATCCTATCTTCAAGATTTTGGATAAATAATTTGGATTTGATAATGGTTATGATATAGGGATTTACTCCCTGAATTCTGCAACTCTTTAAACCGTTTCATTCCAATGCCATTAATACATCTTTGAAACTGGATGCAGACATAGACTTAGTGAATAAATCAACTAGATTTTCACAAGACTTTGTTTGCAAAATCTTTACCTCACTATTATTCTGGATTCCATGACAAAAAAATAGGAGCAATGTGCTTCATGATGCTGCTATTGACATAACCCGTTTGCATTTGTGTAATACAAGTAGTATTATCTTATATATAATTGAGGGGGGTATTGACAGTATTAATGCCACAATATTTCTGGATGTGGTTAACCATACGTTTGAGTCAAATACATTCAAATGAGACTTATAGTGCTATAATCTGTGAGTGGTTGGTAGAAATAGCTACCAAGATATGCTTAGATGACCGTAAAGAGATGGTTGCACTAGAACAAAGTAATATAAATACATTATGTGATTTTTCACTAGGAATTTGACATATATCTTTAGAATTTATTAATAATCACCAGGATCTATGCATGATCTTCATGATCTTTGCATTGCCGACCAACTGGATCTAAATTGTTAAGTGGTAAAACCGTTAAGGTGAATTTAAGTAGTAATCATCGTATCAACACCTTCTAGGCATGACTAACATTTTCAAAATCTCAAGTATGATGATCTGTGCTCAGCATATGCTCCCCCATGAGGACAACTTCTGTCGAAGTCTTGTTGATCTAATGTCTTTCATACATTTTTTCAAAAATGAATATAAACAAGTATATTGTGATCAATTCAACTGGATTACCATAATGCAGCTTCTCGCGAGTGCCTAGGCTATTGTCGCCATTTGGAATGACGACAATAACATTTCGCCATTTCAAATGACGACAGTAGCCTAGTTTTGTAAAATATTTTTTTTGTAACTTTCTGTTAAAATAATATTATTTCATAAAAATCCACATAGCGCGCGCAGGGGGATGAACTCATCCTACCTCTCCCCTTGCTAACGCGTCGCTGAGGAGAACACAAGGGAAGGGGAGGGGAGGGGAAGGGGTATTAGCCAACGGTGGCACCACTGAGGGGAGCAGAGGTCGCCGCATGCAGAGAATGTCGCCGGGAATAGAGGAGCGCCTGCATAGGGAGTCGAGGTGCCGCCGAGAGTAGAGGAGCGCCGACGAGGGGAGCCGAGATATCCACCGTTGCTGAGGAGTGCCGGCGAAGCTCCTAGCGAATCCGGTGGTGGAGGTAAGGAGATCATGTCGATGAAGCCCTCCGCGACACGGTTTCCACCAAATCTGGTGGTGGAGGGTTGGATCCGACAACGGTTGGTTGGATATGGTGTCGCCGAGGAAGAAGCCACTGGTGGAGGGAGCTGGCACACGATGGTCAGTGGGAGGTGGCTCCAGCGTTGACGCACAGCAGGCGGCTCCAGTGGGCGGTGGGGAAGGGCGGCGGCGGCAGTGGGGATAGAGCAGGCGAGCGGGCTGCTGGCAGACGAAGTGGGGGAACAGGCACGCAAGCTGATTGTGGACACAGTGGGGAACGGGCGGGCCGCTGCAGACGCGATGGGGAACGAGTGGAGTTGGTCTGGGGCAGTTGGGCATTATAGTCGGACTGGCTTTGTTTGGTAATTCAGCCTATTCGGTTTTGAGAGGGAAACCGAAACAAATACCGAACAACGCCAGAAAAAACCGCCCCGACTAAAAAAAACTAATAAACTGATATTTTCTATTAATTCAATTTCGGTGAAAAAAATTACCCACCCCGCTCCGCTCGTCAAACTAGCAATCAAACGCCACCACCGGCCGTCTTAAATCATTCGTAGCCATGAAAGACGTCAACCATTAAGGATCACATGCTTGCGATCTCCTCGATCACATACATGGTAGCCGTAAAGTCACGTCGATGCTGTCGGCGACATACTAGTACAGTGCTACCTTGATTTTGCAAGTTGCAAGCGTGGCACGCCTCACAGGTAATAACCCTAGTCCCTACCGAGAACTCGGCCACTCGGCAACCCGGGATAGACGGGGCAACATGCTAAGCAATTCCGCGGGCTAGAGCTGGGACTTGGATTGTGATTTTTTGGGTCGGTCCGAGGCTCGGTCGGTACGATACGGTCTAAACACGGTACTGTACGAACGGTGGGCCGGACTGGGCCTGAGAATGCGGCTCGTTGGGCGGAACGACACGAAATATGCCCAACCTTCCCGTTCTAGCCTAGTCCCTCCCTCGGTCTAACCCAATCACTTACCCACATCGGTCTGACCCAACCAATCACCCCCTTCTTCCACCCGGTCTGGCCCAACATCCCTCTCGACCTCCCCCAACCCTTTCTCCCGAGCCTCGGCTCTCAAATTCCCAATCCCTAATCACATTCGCTGATTCTCCTCCCTCCAGCTGGCTCCCTCCCCACGTGCTGTCGATTATCGCCCTTCCTCCCAACGCACAGCTAGCAGCCCCCTCCCTCCCTCTCTCTCTCCCTCTCCCTCCCCACGTGCCGCCGCTCTCCACCCTCCCTCCAGCTACCTCTTCGTCGAAGTCCTTCTCACCCCCTTCGCAAGCGCGCGACGCGGCCGAGGTGGCCGGAGTTCTTCATTGGCGTTCAAGAGGAGGAGGAGGCTATGGCGAGGAGGAGCGGGCGTAGATGGCGCACTGGTGTTTTTGTTTTCCTGGGCAGCTGTCATCTTTCCAGTCGTCTATAGTTACTTAGGGCTGGGCTTGGGCCGGCATGGCACGATCCCAACACGGCGGCTTTGGGCCGTATCTAGGTTAGTCGGAGGCAAGGTGGACCAACAAGACACGTCACGGTGGGTGGCTGGGCCTAGCCAGCACGGCACGACGCAGCCCGAAGCTTGCGGACCCGTGCTGTGCCGTGCCTGGCGTAGCGATCATCGCTGATTACGGCGTATAACTTATGTGTGTTCGACTAATTTGTTAGTCACATGCATGATGAAAACAAATGTTGTTTATGCTTTACGGAAACAATTACTAATTTGAGTTACTTCTGTAGATGCAAGAATGACACATCGGTCAGCGTGTTTAGTATAGTATATTATAAGAAAGCACATCTCTAAATTGCTATAAATGCATGCCAATGATGCATTTCGTCTTTAGAAATCCTAAAGCAATCATACAATCTAGAGATATAATGTAGATGGGAATCCAATGTTTTTATCCATGTGTGTATCTTGTACATGGAGGACACTCATATTTATATCCAAAAGGATTGACATTTTCAAGGGTAATTCCGTCTTTTGTCCACCAATTAGGTTTCTTAAGTCTTAACACTCCCCCAGGACAATAGTTCACGTTATGCGAATGTCTAAAAAAAACCCCTAAAAACCCATAGGAAAAATAGAATGAAGAAAAAAGTACATTATATTTGTAAGTTGTATTACACTTGTTGCCTCATTAAAAACATTCTGGTGAGAAAACTTAAATAAAACAACAAAGAAAATAGCACAACATTTAATCTTCCGAATTCAAATGTCAAGATTTTGGATAAATCCCGGATTTGATAAGGCTCGTGATATAGGAATTTACTCTCCCTAAACCATGCAACTCTTTTTACCGTCTTATTCCAAGGTCACAAATGCATATTTGGAAACTGGATGTAGGCATAGACTTAGTGAATAAACAACCAAGATTTTCACAAAACTTTGTTTACAGGATCTTTACGTCACCATTTTTTTTGGAGTTAACGAGGATAGAAAATTTTAGGAGCAATGTGCTTTGTGATGTTGCTCTTGACATAACCTGTTTGTATTTGTGTAATACAAGCAACATTATCTTTATAGATAATCGAGGGGGTATTGGCGGTATTAATGCCACTAGACTTATGGATGTGGTTAATCACACGTCTAAGTCAAACACATTCAGGTGAGGCTTCATAATGTGCTATACTATATGAGTTGTTGGTAGAAGTAACTACCAAAAACTATTTGGATGACAGCCAAGAGTTGGCTGCACTACCACAAAGGAGTAGAAATCCAGTCTAGGATTTTGCATTACGGTGACTTGATAGATAGCCGACATATCTTCAAGATTTAATAATGATCATCAGGATCTATGCATGATCTTTGCATTATCGAATGACTAGATCTAAGTAGTTAAGTGGTAAAACCTTTAAGAAAATTTAAGTAGTAATCATCGTATAAACACCTTCTAGGCTTGACTAAAATTAAGTTTTTTATAATATCAAGTATGATGATTAGTGTTTACAATATGCCCCCGATGATAACTTATGTTGAAGTCTTGTTGCTTTAATGTCTTTCATACATTTTTCCAAAAAATGAATATAGGTAAGGATATTGTGATCAAATCAACTAGATTATCACATTGAGAGTCATACAGACAAATATCGTATTACTCATATGGATATTTTAGGATAAAACTATTGGGGAATAACATGATTAACTTATCAAATACCACTATTTGATTGTGCAACACAAGTAGATTTTTCTTGCTGAGGATATGGGGGGGGGGTAATATGAGTTGAAAAATCGTATGTCTTTCGGATACGACTTATTGAAACCTTCGAGGGTCTTAATATTTTACAACTATCTCCAGGTGGTTAAAATTACAACCAATGATTTATTATGAAGATCTATAAAGTATGGTTATACCATTCTATAGTAAAATATAACCGGTTTTTGTTTTTGCATTCTAAGGATTAATTGCTACTATCACTAATGTATATCGTACCTTCATAGTACTAGAGGAAACCACTATTCCACTAACTTCTATTGAAGATGCACTTCATAAGTGCTTATGTGGGGCACTTCTGGTCTTTAGATTTGTCATTACATTCTTTCGGGTCTTGACGGGTGCTTGTCCATTTCAATGGTTCGTATAATCATTTGTGTGATTAAGAGGTCGACTAGTAAGATAATTTACCTTCACAGAGATACTCTTTCTTCCGGTAAGAGACTATTGGGTTTCAGTTTTATATATATTGCGATTTTATTTCTTTTCTTACTAGTAATTTTGAGTCATTCGAGGATCTTGTCAAGGATTTTCAGAACCCATTTATATCATATTTTATTTATTCATTCACACCATCTTCTAGAATTATTATGCAACAGAACATTATTTCATTCATAATGGGAGAGTAACGACCTCTACGAGGATCTTTGAACCCAAGCTTTCACCACCTCATTATATTCATAATGATCCATCAAGTTTGAACTAGAAGGTTCCAAGACTTCAAAATATCAACTATGGTTCAACCTCAGATGCTTCCTTTATTTCACTCGATATGAATGCTTCAAGCTCTCAGCCATGGACATTGGTTCCGGATCTGTGTTATTGTAAGAAAAACTTTAGCAATTGTAGAGACAAAATGGTTGTCGACGACTTTTCTCCCTTATCCTCCTAATTTAATGCATCTCAGTGTTAACCAAATCTTCGTCGACCAGATCTACGTCATTTCTCAAACGAGATAGTCTTGGTCATTTTGCATTCTCAGTATTGCAATATGTTCTCATCAAGTTGGTGGGGTTTTCATCTTCATGAGGTATTTCATAGGGTTGTTAACTTTTGCACTGAACCGAACAAACCAAACCAAAAAAACCAAACCATACCGGTCAACTTGCTATGACCGGTATTTGGTTCGGTTTATAGAAATTTGATTTTTTTGGCGATCGGTTTTTTGAGTAAAAACTGGCTAAAAACTGAAATGACAAAAAAACTAAAATTTTGTTGTAGAGAATAGAGACAACAGCGTCGGGCCGTAGCGGTTCCTGGTCGATGAGGGCTAGTCGGTCACCGGCCTCATCCGCGATGCGCTCCATTGCTACGCTCGCAGAGCCGCATGCCACTTCTTAGCACCGATGTCATTGACTTCCTTATCTACACTATGCATGGAGGAGCCAGCGGTGGCGACGACGAATTCTAGCCCAAGTAGGAAGAGGAGTGGCAGCTGGATGATCGGGTTCAACAATATCCTTAGCTTCAACTTCAAGGTGTGAGTTGGCATCACCCCTCGCCGCCCACCATCCGAAGGAGGCGCTCACCTGTCGGTGCTAAGGGAGACCCCCCTCGATGCAGATCAAGAGGCGGCAGCTCCAGTTGTCGTCGGAGAGGTGGACGACGAGGGGGCAGCGGATGACGAGTGCTGCCACTTCCCAAATGTCGCCACTGTTGTAGTGGATGAAGGAGCCTCCTCGATCCCCGTGGGTGACAACCTAAGCCTTCTAAGACTCCTCTCGATCCTGCCGCCGCCTTTTGGATTAGTGTCACCGTCGTTGTGTAGAGAGGTGAGGTGAAGAGTTAGAGCGATGGGGATGTGTACGAGAGATGAAGATGTGGTGTCGGGTGCAGAGATGGGGAATTGGGAAACTGAGGCCTCAATGTGGTGTGGACTGTGGAGTGTCAAGTGTGGACCGCTTTTTCCCTCAACTTGCCATCTTAGGCTAGGAGCTTCACTGACATCATTGTAACAGCCCAAAATTTCAGTTTCAGTTAAAAATAAGACTTTAATTATTTTTGTGGATTTTCTGAAAATTTTAAAAGCTTTTCTCTAAGTATTTTAAAGCTAAAATAATTTATGTGCAAAATCTATTACCAACTAAAAGTTGGAATTATTTTATTTAAGTCCAGAATGCTCTTGAGAATTTCTGTGAATTTTCTCAAAATTTTTGGACTTTATTTGATATTTTCTAAAGCTTATTTGAATTTCTAGGATTAAATAAATTGAAAAAGAATTTAAAATTTTACTACAAGATCGGGCGAAGCCCAAGATTGTGCGCGCCTCGCCCATTTTTCTCCGCAAGACGATTAATGCGGTAGTCAGATCAAAATCGGACGGCCGATAGCAATCCACTCGCGCCCTCTCTCCCTCTCCTGTCTCGCCGACAGGTGGACCCGCCTGCACAGCGTCGTCTTCCTCGCCTCTTTCTTCCCCGCGTGCCCGTCGCTCTCGCCGCCATTACTGCGCCTAGGAGCTCCGTCTTCTCCGCGATTCCCTCCCTCTTTACTCCCGCATTTGCGGCGCTGTCTGTCGCCTGCTATCGCCGCGTTCATTCCCGCTTTACCCCCTTCATTTCGCTCGTAACGCCCCACCTCTCTCGCCGCCATTATCGCCGCCGCGACCTCCGCCTCCGGCCTCCTTCGCCCCTATAAAGCCGCTCCATTGCGCATTCTATCCCGCATTCCATTCCACCTACTCCGCAACCTCGCTCTCTCTCGCCGGCAATTGGAGTTTTCCCCCTCGGTGGCCGTAGCTCCTCCGCCGCCCTAGCGTCGCCTCGAGTGCCTCTCCTCCACCGCCCGCCACCATCAACTTGATTGCATCGCCGCGATCCTCGGCGCCTCCACGTTACTGAAGATCCCGAGCCCTTCGCCGCCGTCGGCCGGCACGCCGCCGTTTCTTCACATCGCCGACAACCTTCCGACCTCGCCTCGCCGTTGCGGGTAGCGCCCTCGAACAGCGTCCTCCTCTATCTTTTGCGCACTCACCGGAGCTCGCCCGCGCTGATTCGCCGGCACCATTGGAACCCGGCGCTTCCTCTCTCGCGCCGACGTGGTCGACCACCTCGCCACACCGCCACCTCACCTGCCGCGTGCGTGGCGGCCGCGTGGCGCCGGCGTGGACGACGGCGCGCCAATACGACCTCCACCTCACATCATTGCGTGCACCGAGTCCACCGTGGATTCGGGACGCTGTGGATCGAGTCCACAATATGCGGGCCCACTTGTCGATCTCGTGAACGATCACGACGCATGCTTGCGCAATAAATGGATTTTCCTTTAGAAATTTAATTCGGAAATTCGAAATTCGATTTTAGGATTTAATTTAAGTTTTAAACTTCCAGGAGCTCGTATTTCTTCATACAAACTCCGATTTAGGTGATTCAAATTTCTAAATTTATATAAAATCAAAATCTAGCTAACTAAACCAAAATTATTTAATTTGGAGTTAATTGGTATTTTCATTTGAATTTATTTGAGTTCATTTGAATTCTGTTTGAATTTGGATTATTCTCGCGTATAGATTTTGACGACTCCGGAGAGCTTGACCCTATTGAAGAAGTAGAATACCAGGAATTTGAACAAGGCAAGTTACACCATTGACCATTTTGCCCCCAATATTTAAAATTATTTAATTTCTGTTTTAAATTATTATTGCATGCATAATTGTATTTAATTATTTTAAATTCCTATTTTAAATATTTAATTATTCCAATTCCTTTGTATAACCAAATTTGATTGTTGTATTATCAATTCCTTGTAACCTTAGTCAAATGAATTTAAAAATAAATATATGCTTAGCAAATGCTTAGACCATGAAATATTTAATTTTGGGAGAATTTAGCCAAAACTTCATAAATTGATAAAAAGCCTATGACATTGCTTTGTCATGGTGGACTTTTGCAAATGTCTTTGAAAATTATAAAAATAAAAGAAAATGGTTTGTACTTGGGCAAACATGGACCGTTGGTGGGTGCGAGTTTATGCACCGGGCTCGTCTCAGTTAGGATCGAGACCTGGGTTTTTATTGAAAGTTGCCCAAGTAGGTTAAGGACCGGTCTTTGAGCCGCATCTTGCAAAAGCTCCACCGTACTACCACATGTTCTGTATGGGCAGAACCAGGCTTAATAATTTGTCTTACCTCATTATTGTTTATGCCATTTTTGTTGTGTGGGTGTCGGTTAGACTTTATTCCCATTTGGCGCAAGAGGGGGCTTCCGGCAGGTGGTTAGCCTAATGGAAGTGAAACCTTAGCGGGCATATTGGTATTGAAGTAATACATTGGAAACGCCTTGTGATAATTGCCCGACCACACGCCTAAGGAAGCGTGTATTGGCCAAGCATAACTGCAAATTATCTCGTGTGGGTAAAGTTGTACCCTCTGCAGTGTAAATCTATTCGAATAGCCGTGTCCACGGTCATGGACATGCTGAGCAAAGCCACTCTAAGTTAGATTTGTTTTTGGTTTTAAAAATAACTTTGGACATAATTTGAGGATGGTTAATCCCTGTGGTAAAATTGGGCGGGTAGCCTTGTGATAGGAGGATATCCTTCACCATGTTTCATATGGAGGTTATCTACTATAAAATGATAAAATCTGATTTTAGTTATGGAATAAAAATGTGCTTTGAAACTTAGTATAAATATTTAAACCAAAAAGGCTGATTTACGCAAATAAGCCCTACAACCTTCCTTTGAATAACTTATGCATGCATTCTAAATTCTGTATTGGGTGTAATTTGCGAGCACAGTTGTAGTGCTCACTCTTGCTGAATATTATTATTCAGGAGAAGACTGCTATCCGGAAGGTGAGGAGCAGGACGATTAGGCAGCGACCTCTAGACGATTGCCTGTGGCGTATCGTGTGGCTTACCATTATACTTTGCTTCCGCTTAATGTTTTATTTGGCCTCAGGCCCAAAGTGTAATAAACTCTATGCTTATTAATAAATACGCTGGATATGTTTGTGATAACATTTTTGTGACTGTGTACACTGGAAATCCTGGACTAGTGTATAAACACAGAGAATTCGGGATCCTTCGTTCCCGGGTTCGACAATCATCAAAGGCTCAAAACTACTTATGTTATCATGTACATGTTTATAATCATCTTTAGACACACCTAAGTAACAGAGCGTTGTGTATTGGTGTTGTTGCATGATTGCTCCAACAATTACTTGCATTGAGTAGAGCCGAGAGTGCTAGTCACTAGTGTTTATTCACTCATGTGTTAGGGCCAATAATCAATATTTGTGAGTTGTGACCGCACTAAAGAATCATCTTATCATATCCAATTCGTGTTAACTTTGATAATATGGTATTTACCGACACCAAACCATATTTTTAAAATATCATATTTACTAAATGTACCGTATTTACATAAAAAACTAAACGAACAACCCTGGTATTTCTCCTTCAAGGTGAGTTATCTTCAAGGGTATTTAAGGAGTGATTAATGCTTGTTTTGACAAGTGTTGTTAGATCTGAGACTCGCAGGCGTCCCCACAGATTTTAGATCAAAAAAATAAGTTAATTTTGCATTGGTGGATATACTATTTAACCCAGGGTATTCCATTATTAGCGACATATTTACTACAAGTAAATACTATGGTAACTCTTCCTTAATCAAAAAGTATACAACAGACTCTCTCGCTTCTAGCTTGGCTAGTGCGTGTATCTTAGTACTAAAGATATTTTTCTCCTGGAGAAAATCACGATATTTGAACTTTTAGGCATTTCTATCCCCCTAATGCTGATATTCGATCTTTATTAATAGCATCATCGACACATGATTGATTGAATTTCAGACCCAACATGATCTCCAACAATTATTGGTGGCCCAAAGGTGTATCCTACAGTGGAGATATTTTGTCAAAATTGTTTAGTTCTTCCAACACACACTAATCTCAATTAGGGGTTTGATAATTATATGTAGTAAGCTTGACTTACATGAGTGTAGTGGCCAGAAAACTCAATGATCCTAGCATTTTGCAGGTATTTCAACTTCTAGTTGGTTATTAATCTACGACGGAGATCCCATATGGGGGTCCTAGAGTTGGCAGATTAATTCTAGTCTATCTTCTTTATTATTTGCCCAAGTTTTGATCTAATTACTTATACCATGTATCAACTAATTTGGACAATTAAAACTTCAAGTTTATAATTGCACAACATATTTTTTTATGGTCATAAGTAGTATGTTATAACAGTATAAATCTACATGATACTCTTCAAGAATATAAATAAAATACTGGAACATATACATTAGACCAAAGTTAATCTGCAAAGAAATACCTGATTTTCTTTTGGATTACAAATCTAGTTGAATCACCCAAATAGAATAATTGTTCGATGGGAATATTTATTGTTCAATAGGAACACAATTTTTAATTAAGGGTGATAAACTGTATGTCTGATTTTAATTTGTAATGCTAGAATAAACATGGTCAAATTTAGATAATTCAGGATCAACAAAAACCAATAGGTCATTATATTTTATTTTGGGAGTTATATTCGGTTCAAGCAAGTGATATTGTTTCTAGTGGTGATGCAGTTGTGGACCGCATTTACCAGTATGCATGTGTCATTTCCAATGAGTATGACACGCTTTGGTGCATAGCCAACATGGAATATGTGTGACGACATCAAGAGTCCATCAGTTTGCTGTGTGCATTCCCGCATGCTGGCGGCTAACATATTGCTGAAGACACAAATCTATTGCCCTTCGTGTTCTGTAATGATTGTGGTTGCCAACAGTGTGAATATGTGGAATGGCGTAAATATCATTATCCTTATCAACTAGATAAGGATAATAATATTACAATTTACTTTTATTATCTCCCAAGATAAACTAGATTAATTTTTGCTTTTGACTTTGATCTAGGATATGCCACTGCGCCTAATATGACCCTTTTTTGGAACATTTTTTCTACGTCTGTTAAGTTCTAATATCCCACACATGCCCAATTTTCTATCACTTTTCACGCCAACTAAAAAAAATTCCGAGTGACAGTGTGTGCATAAGGTATTTGCTTAAAATCAACTCAGAGTTTTAGCAAATATTTGCAATCATACTACAATAGGAGTACAATTTTACTAGCGTGAAACCAATACATACTCTGCATTATTTTGCTTACAATGTTCTTCTTCAAATCAGTGTTGTGAAGGACAATGTTATATAGACTCTAGGTCTTAGGGCGTAAGTTGTTCTGTACTGATTTAAAGATTATGGTGTTTTCCAGTCAAATTAATCCGTCGGAGATCAGTATATGGCTAGTTTTGTCTTGGTGTCACTAGGAAATGTTGTTTACCTTTTCCATCTGGGCATTTGTGCACTACAGGTTAGTGAATTGAGGCTTAGTGGATATCAAGAGCACATTTCCAATATTTTATTAACAAGACATGTCAAAGTATTATTATTTTTTCCTTTTTGAAGCATGCGGTTTACAAATTTTATTCCATACAAGATTAACTATTTTATTACAAGTAGGATATGCTACTGGAAAAATATTCTATTAAGTAGATTTAATTAACTATTCAGCAAGGGATAAGGCTTGAATAGAACAACTTAGACCATTATGTTATTTTTGGCATCCGGGAAAAAAGCAATCTAATGCATAAGTTTTTAGTCTAAAGTAAAAGATAAGAGCTGCCCATCATAAGCAAGACCAAACTCGACAGGAGTTGTATCTACACTACTAATATGACTCATACCGGAAAGCGACATCTCTAACAAAGCCAAGGGATACCAGGGGTTGTAAAAGGTTTCCATAGAACATACCATGTGTAATATCCCGCTTAAACATCAACAATATGGAATTAAGAAATTTGAGTGTAGTAGTTACAATTTAGAATTTTGAGAGAGTTTTGGGCTGCCAACCCATAGTCGCGGGGGAAAGAGCTGGCCTTAGAGGCCCATGGCCCATGGGAGGCTGGTAGCCCACTTGAAGGCAAGGGAGGGGGCATCAAGCCACAAAAACCCTAATATGCTACTGGTGTCTCAACTTTGCTATAGTGCCACCGCCATCGCTCACAGCACCCATCTTGCTCTGATGAGTGCCCCCTTGGTCCTTGCTACCATCTCCTCCGAGGCGCAGCCCTGCCGTTCTTGTGTGTTGCCGGCCAAGCAACAAGAGGAAGGAAGAAGAGAGGGAGGGAAAGAAGGGAGAAGAGAAGGGGAGGGATCGCAGCTCGGGTTCACGTTCTTCGGCGGTTCATCAAGGGTAACCTCGATCCCCATTCGATTGGTGGTGTATTTGATTAGTTTGGTGACGTCGGTAATAGATCTGTTTAGGATAGCCGTTTTGGACAACATTTTTGAGGTAGATAAGTGTAGTTCCTGGTTTGGACGTCTCCTAGAAAGTTGTGGGCGATGTCGCTAGATTTCCGTAGAATATTGGATCAAAATTGTTTGGATGAGTGGATTGGGAGATATGATTTTTGTAGCGCTGCTGTTCTTCAGTTATGTTTTAATTCTGACAGATATTGGTAATCGGTCGTTAGCGATTAGTTATTGGAAGAATGAGGATTTCACCATAACGAATGTTGTAGATATTTTTACAACATTTCCGAAAGCTAAAGATCATAATATTTGGCCTTGTGAACTGAAAGTTATGTTGGGTTTAGTGCCGCTGTCCAGAAGGAGTGATGAGAATTAGCAGTTACCTTGTCTGGCCAATTTGACTTAATTAGAGACCGAATCAGAAAGTTCACCCAACACAAATATTGTAGGCAATCTGGTAATCTCTCCAGATTGGTAAAGATCATGATTTTTAGTTGTGTCAATCAAAAGTTATGGATTTTATACTACCGCTGCATTTCTGACTGACAGATTTAAAGAACAGAAAGTTCACCTGATCATTAGATTTATTAGAAGTCTTAGTAATTTAAGAAAAATAGGGAATTTCTTGAATAATCTAGAACTGGGCGGTGGGTTCGCATGGTGGATGGCACGTGGCTCGACGGTGGCATGCGCGACAGAGGCGTGACGCATCGAGCGCAGTAGCCAGCGATGGCGTCCACGGTGGTACAGGTGTGGTGGTATGGTTGGAGTGGATGATAGGTGCACGCAGGGCGTAGCCATCCTATGGCCAAGTCGTCCAGCCGTCGTCAAACTTGTGGTCCCATTCACAGAGAATTTTTTTTTTTGTTTTGTTTGCAGATTTCATATGAAAATTTGAGCTGGAACTCGGGCTATTGCCCTGGAAGTCTGAGGCCTAGCTTCGCCTCTGGTGCATGCCAGTGATCTTCGGTGACAGGTGGGCTTGGCGTAGCGGCGCGCGTGACTGGGCAGCGGCGACAACAGGCTCACGGTGGCGAGCGCGCACCTGCAGTGCGGCCGACAGGGCCGCGCAACAATTGGCTCGTCGGGCGCGGGTGGTGGATGGTAGGTGCGCGTGTCAACATGAGCGTCGGGTGGCCGCCAGCCATGGCCATGGGCTTCACATAACTGGGAATAAAAAAGAACCGGTCCATGTGTACAATGAACAATAATCTCAATTTTAATCATACCGATCTAATCTCGTTAATTAGCAAAAGATTATTCGACGGGATTAATCTAGTAGCAAAAAGGATTAGGAATAATTGTACAATTTGGTCGCTGAAGAGCAAAAGTGCTGACAACGTGTCAAACAATAAAATTCATCGGTAGGAATTCCAAACCAATCACATAATATAGCGACAGAATGTAGGGTAGAATCCAATATATTTATTCACATGCGTGTCTTGTAATTGGAGTATCCTCGTATTTATTGGCAAAAGGATCGACCCCTTCAAGTGGTAATTCTGTTTTTTTCTCACTAATTAGGTTTCTTAACGGCAACAACTCTGCGTTACACGCACGGCGCCAGCCAGCCCGGCTAGGAATTATTCTCAACTAACCGATAGGGCCGTGCAACTGCGCGATTTAGTTTAGTATAGTATAATTTTACACAGTTCTAACTTTCAAAATTTATATGTTGCAATCTAAATTTAAATTTGGGATATTTTATTTCAGTTTTAGTTAGCAATTTTTTTTGAGATCCTCTCCTTGTGTGTGAAAGAGAGGATTGAGAGGTGGGTCATCGAAGAAATTTACATTCTCAACATTTGAATTGAATTTAGTGACATTACTACAGAAAAGATAATCACAGACGGTTCAAAATTGTTATCATAGACGGTTTTTTGAACCGTCTGACTTTATAGGTCAGTGATACTATGTGGTCATTACAGACAATTTTTATCTATTTATGAAAAAACTATCGTAGACAGTTCTGAACAATAATCGTCCGTGATAGATAATTATCACAGACGATTTTTATTCAGAACAGAAAATATACTATTATAGATGGTTTATTAGTAAAAATCATCTGTGATAGTTTTCTGTATTGTAATTGTTTTTTTAAATTTTGAGCCAAACCAATCAATTGTTGGACAATAGTTTCCGTATGCTCTTTCGATAGTTTGCAAGAAGATAATTAAAAGATACTATCTCTTTCTCTCTCAATCAATGGCTCACTCTCTGACGAGGACGAGGTCGAGTAGAGGCGTCCATCTCGAACCGAATCGACCTCCCTTGTTGATCACAGATGGGAGTCCTCATTGAGAACGAAGTCTGATAGGATGCAGGGGACGAAATCAGTGTGAGAAGGAAACCAGGACGGGGATTTGGGAGCAAAAAATTTCGTGCTCACCTGAGGCCAAGACGGGGCAGATCTGGCGGTACTGGTCAAGCTGCGACACCCGCCGGCTCATCGGAGGCACCGTGAAACAACAGGCTGCGTCTCCTTGCCGAACTACGTCGGAGAATCGAGGTCGGTTGCCAGAGCTCTGCGTGGGGAGGGGAGAGGGAGAGACTGATTGAAGACAAGGTGGGGTGGCTATAATATATAAGGACAACACCAAAATATTTCACCTCCCGCGCACGCGTTCAAAAAATTTCGCCCTCCCACGCTGCGAATCACATTCGGTTTTAAATAAAAACCGTCTGTGATGTAAGACGGTTTTCAAAATGAACTTGATAAAGAGTTAGATGTTTTGCTAGATCTTTTTTCAAATTAATATATCTCTAAGATAACTATTGAATCGAAGCCTTTAAAATTAGGATCCACCAATTTAAGAGTAAGATGTTTTTCAGTTTTGTCAGAATTTCTTGCATATTTATCCTTTTGTTATTAGCTATACAAAACATGCTATCGACATTTGACATATAATAGATTAACCGTCGTCCGTCGAGTAGAATGTTGATGAATGGAACTCAAGGCCCTCTATCGAATTTTCAAAAATAATTGTCAAAGTTTTGATACAGGATGACCAACATTTATGGTATTTGCTTTAGGATACTGAATTTTGTGTCTTTGTCGAAAGATATTAAAATTTAATGACTCTATGTTGTAAGACACTCTGCCTATTAAAATATAATATACTACCATATACTACTGAGAGAATTGATATGAGGCGGGTGAAAAGTTAAAAAAGAGACTAAATGAATAAAAAACTCATTATTTGTGTACGAGCCCGTGTACGTTCAGGGTAATAAAACTATAACTGGTCCAAGAAAAATAAGTAAAAAAACAGAACTGAATTTCCGTCGATGATACTAATCATATGCGTGTACCATGAAGGTACTGCCTACCACCGCATGGTAATGTTTTACCTAAGAATCACGAGCTGGTTGCTGGCATCTCCTGTAGCCCTGGCCAAGGCAATTTATGGTTCCAAATGTGACTCATAAATATACTGCTAGCACTCCTACTAACGCAGTACTGCTACAGGGGTTGCTACCCTACTTGCCTCGTTTAAATGCAAAACCAGAAAAGCTTTGAAAAGTGATTTTCAACGAAAGCCCGTATCTCGATCAACTTGCTCAAATTGGTGTACTATTCTTGATCTAACCTTTCCTGACCAGCCAACTTCCGAAGTTCGTATAGAAGATTCCACGTACTTTGAAATTCATAAGATGCAAGTGTACAGAACCGCAAAAAAACATGGGAAATTTGCTATTTTACCATATCTTATAGTTGGGTTCGATAATTTGCCATTGAGTTATATAGAATTGATATTTTACTCTATCTTTTGGATGCACCGTATTTTTTAATACCATTTTGAACAATTTTGCTCTTATCTTCTTCATCACCTCCTTCCTTCCTTCATTCTCATTCTCTTCTTTCATTCAAATCTCCCTCTCCCTTCTTCTTCCTCCGCTAGATCTCCTCCAGACTCCCCTCTTCTTTCGGATTCGGCCGCCACCCCACTGTGCACCAGGAGCCGCCATCGCTGCTAGGCCTCGCCGATGAGTTCATCTTCCTCATCTTCGACCGTGTTTCCGCCGTCGTCCTGCGCGCCCTCAAGTCCTTCACCCTCACCTCTTGCGCTTGCCACGTCGCCGAGTCGCGCCATCGTCGCATCCTCCATCCGTTTCACACTGACCTCCTCTCGCTGCACTCGCACGCTACCGCTCTGTCTCCTGCCTTGATCTTTCTCTCTGCCGCCTGTGTCCCCGACTCCACCCTCGCCTCCCTCTCTGCTGTGCTCGGGATTCGACGCCGCCGACCTTGCCACAACTTCACCTCAGCCGCCCGACTTTGGTCACCCGTGCCAACGCCGCCACCTAGCCAGTCCCACGTCGCCATGCCAGTAGTGTCGCTGCCCCGAGCTGTAGGGAGAGAAAGTGGAAGGCGGAGGCAGGCGGTTGGCATCAATTGAGAGGTACAGGAGGCCGATAAAAATTCTTTCAGATTTTCAGAGAATTGTTCAACGAATCCTATAGATAAAGAAATTAACCCAGCAGTAAAGCAATTGGGAATCTGAGGAGCTTCCCTTGTGAAAATTTCGCCGGTTTGCATGATGTTGTTGGAGCGAGCCGGCCCGATCTGAGTAGAGTACGACAACGACTATGCCACGCATGCTTTGGCGAAATCAAAACCTACGGCGATGGACGTGCTCCACGTGGCAGTGCTGCGCTGCTTCTACGCTAGGCTTTGGATGTGGGCCCCGATCCACGTGGCACCGGAGAGATCCGTGGCAGGGACGCGCGGGGTTCGCTTCGGCTCTAAAATTTGAGCGCGTTAAGAAACCTAGATTACGGGTCGATGAATATATTATCGGAATTGTCTACAGTGAATTTTAATCTATAAATAAAATTTTTCAGTACATAGAAAAGATTGATTAATGAATAAAAAGAGTCCTCATATTGAGTTTCTATATGTTGCCCCTCTGTCTATTGTCTATTATTTGGTGATTAACTTATTGTTTCCCTGCAATGACTACAGTATTCAACACATTATCTGCAATGACAACAGTATTCAACACATTATCAGCAGGAATCGTACCACACGGCCAAATTGGTATGTCACCGGGATTCTATTTATCAATCTCTAATTTCGCTATGAATTAATCTGGTAGATTAATTTTGCTCGAACCCGATTGGATCCGTTAATTGCTAATTAGGGTTCTAAATCTATTTAATTGATATCTATGATTAATTATTGCTAATCATCGTAATTAGATCGAATATGTATTGTTCTTCGTTCATTATTGTCCATTGAGCAGAAAGAGAAAAAGAGAAGAATTTCACCTGGCCCGAAGCCGATCGCCGCCGTCGCCGACTTGACCATCGACGCCCATAGAGCGCCACTTGGTGCCACTTCTCGGCAGTGGCCGCGCCACCATGCACCGGCTCGTCGTCGACCGTCACTAACCGTCTATCGCCGCCGAAGCGCGCACCCGCCGAGCCGCTGGCAAAGCTGCGCCCACGCGGTCTTGGTGAACCGCACTTGTGCCCAACTTGCACCGCCACGCACCGCCGTCGTCGGGCCCCGCCGCCCCACAGCCCTTAGCGCCCGACGCGCCATGCTCGCGCATGCTCGTCGCGCCGCCGTCTCGCCAATCGTGTCACTGTCGCGCCATCGCCATAGGTCGCACACCTACGCGCTCGCGCCACCCGCCGCACCATCGCCATCAGCGCACGCTTGCGCCGTTGGTGGCTGACCGCAAGCCGGTGCTTGCGCCGCTGGCCGCACTCCCGCCACCGCTTGCTGCCTCCGCGCAGCATTTGCGCTAGCCGCCACCGCCACGGGAACAGGGGCAGGCGAACCCTAAACCCCCCACCCTTTGCAAACAGGCCTTATGGCCTTTTGGGCCAGCCCGACCCACCGAAAAAATAGAAAGAAAAATCAAGAAAATAAAAATAAAAAAAAAGGAAAAATCAAAATTATTTGCAATTGCCCCCTCAAAGTTCTGAAAATTACATGGCATTTTTCGTGGATAAGTAAATTTTGTGAAAAATCTCTTAGAGTTTGAAAAATTTACAACAGATTTCAGATTTTATATATTCTTGGAGAATAACCCTTTGAGAATCAGATTTTTTACGATGAAGCAATATGTTTTATGGTTATTTTATGACCCATACCCTTTGTTTATGGTTATTTGCTTTAATATTATTTATTTTTATGTAATAACCTTGAATTAATTTAATCATAGAAATTGAATTTCTAAGGTATGTGAGCTTCCATAAATTGTGGAACCTTAGATCAAGTACACCTTGGAAGCATTATATTTATATGGTTTATTTTTTCACAGTATTGTGTGTTTGGTAAATTGATTAATGAGTTTAGTCATTATGAAAATTGCTCCAAGACCTTAAAAATAATCAAAAGAATCCTAAAAATACCAGAAAATTCTAGGAAATGTATAAAATTATCTAATGTATAAATAAAATTAATATTTACCATTTTGCACTCGTTTCATGCATTTAAAATTCTTTACCAGCTGTAATCATAGAAAATTGTGTGAATTATATAGGACATGTTTGACATCACTAATTGGGATATTTGTTTGTGCTAGATGACAGCAATGATAAGCCCATATTATGCTCTTTGGAGACCTATAACAACCTGTTAGTTATCCGTTAAGTTTGCAAAGATGTCATTTTGTTGCAAGAGCTGCATTAGTAGTATAGATTCAGCTCAAGTTGTACTTGGTCCTACTCCTGGTGAGCATCTCTTATCTTTTGCTTTAGGATGGAGCCTGATGCATTGGGTCATTTTTCCCAGATACCATATATAATTCCCTGCTGGATAGTTGATTAAATCTTCTTAATAGAACATATTGCCAGTAGCATACCTTATCAGTAGTAAACTGATCTTCCATGGAGTAAATTTGTAAACCGTATGCCTGGAAATTGAAAATATATTTCCATGCCTTACAAACAAAATGTTGTACATGTGCTCTTGATATCTAATAAACCTCAATCCACTAGCTTGTTGTGCATGGATGTCCAGATGGCAAAAGGAAAACAATTTTTCTCAATGGCATTGGAACAAGCCTAGCCATATGTTGATCTCTGATGGACCACTTTGGCTAGAAAACACCATATTTCTCAAATAAGTACATAATGACTTAAGCCGTGAGACTTGTAGTATACACAACACTATCCTCTACCACATTGATTTCTTAATTGAAGAACTTTGTAAGCAGAATATTACAGAGTATATATTGATTTCACGCCAACAAAAATTGTACTCCCGTTGAAGTATGATAGCAAATCTTTGCTAAAACTCTGAGTTTATTTCGAGCAAATGCCTGATGCACACACCATCACTTGGGATATTATAGTTGACGTGAAAAGGCAGAGGATATTGGGCTTGTGTAGGATATTGAAACCTAAGAGGCATAGAAAAACATTCAAAACAAGAGTCATGGTAGACATAATGGCATATCCTAGGTCAAAGCGAGAAGAAAATTAGCTCGAAGTAATAAATTAATCTAGTTTATTTTGAGATATAATTAAAGTAAATTGCATGACTATTATCCTTATACAGTTCATATGGAAAATGATATTTACACCATTGCCGATACCCATGCTGTTGGCAACCACAATAATTGCTGCCCATGAAGGGCAATTGATTTGTGTCTTCAGCAATATGTTAACCGCTAGCATACGGGAATCCACATGGCAAATCGACAATCGCTTGACGCAGTCACACATATGCCATGTTTGGCTATGCACAGAAGCATGCCATACTCATCGGAAATGAAACTTGCATAAATTGGTAAGTGTGGTCTATAGCTGCATCACCACCAGAAGCCATCTCACTTGCTTGAAGCAAATATAGCCCCCCGAAAGAAAGATGACCCATTAGACTGTGTTGATGTAACACCCTTACTATGCGAAAGCCGAGATGCTACCTAAAATCTCTACCACAAATTAACAATCTAAATAATTACTAACATCCTAACAATAAAGAGCAAAATAGGTTCTATCCGAAAGGAACCTAGCATAATAAACAACCTAATGTCTGCAATAAACAAATAAATCGAACATGATATTCTATTCAAAGTAAAACTATTAAGGCCATACTTGGAAAGCATGAATCCCTAACTCCAGTAAAACCTAGACATAATAATAACCAATAACGATCATCAAAAGGGTTATTTATTATTACAGTCCAAACTCCGAAATGCGGATTAATAACGAAGGTTTATTTCAAAGATGCATGCAACCGTGTGTCTACTCCCTCCCATAAATGCCGTCATTTGGTTCACCTAAAAAAATAAGGAACACAACAAGGGTGAGTCTATGACTCAGCAAGTACAAAAAATACTTTGAACAAGACATGTATAAATAGTCAAGCATACATTGAAACCAAAATATGAAATAATAGAAAACACATGAATGAATGAATGTGCATGCCCTTCACTTCTGCTCATATTGGTATAGCTAGTGAACACCCGTCGATGTTCACTCATGCCCGCATTATCCAAAATGCGGGGATCCAACGCCCGTTTGAAGAATGTTTCAAAACGGGGATTCAAAGTTTCCCACATTGGCATGGTGGGTCTTACATACCCATGTTGGAATGATGAGACTTCACTACCCACTCCCGTGGGTGTAGCAAGAACACTACTTACATGCATGAATGAATCCGATGAATAAAGTAACATCATTAATAGAACCATGGTAATCAGATACTACTATGAACAAGTACGTATCAAACATTACTCACCATACATTTCTCGAATATGGAAAAACACGTATCACCACAACCGTACAAAAGTACTTGCCTTTTTTGCTATGTAGTGCGAGGAGGCAAAGACGATGCCCCTAACTCCAGTACCCCTTCTCCTACACAAGAGAATCACTAATAATAAGAACGCTGTGAAAAGTACACTCTACTCACAACACCTAACCTGTCTTCGCAAAACGCAAGATTCGAATATTGATTCTACTCAATTTACCCGACAGCCTAGCGGAAGCTCTCACGGGACAATATTACTAAAATATTTATATCTTTTACTACGAAGCTTGGAACAGAGTGATCTTAGACTCTCTGGAACCATGACGAAATTATCTACGATAAACTAGTTGTCAAGATTTTCTGATTCGGCCATCTATTTTTCCTAAGGATCAGGTTAAGTTTCTGCACCTACAAACTGACAATCAGGAACTATTGTGGTAGAAAAAAATTCATATCTTTTGATTGGCTCAACCAAAAATCATGTTATCTACCAATCTGGAAAGAGTAAATGATTGCCTACAAATTTCATGTTGGGTAAACTCTCTGATTCGGCCTCTACTACTGGCATCACCAAAATAAATCGATTAATCTACCAAGTGATCAGGGATCGAGTTTACACTTGTCGAACTGCTAGAGATCGACTTCTCGCTACATGAACGCGCCCTTCCTCTCCTCTTCCTTCCTCTCCTTCCTTTCTCCTCTTCTCCTCATCTTGGTAGAGAAACATTGTGGGGGGGGGGGGGCTGCTACAGTGGTGGCGTGCACTGTAGCCACAGTAGCATTTGGGTTTTCCCCTCCTTTTATACGTGGCCGGCCCTAATGGGTCTCTTGGGCCAAGACCCGAGGCCTAGGTTGCCAAAAACTACAGAAACCCTCTTTTTCTTATGTTTAATTTTTCTTTTGAGAGCTTTCTTTCTTGCAATAAATCGGAGTATTACAGTTGATCCTGAATGATCTTAATTTGGCGATGATGATTCTGACATTACAAATTAAAATAAGGGATACAATTTATCACCCTTAATTAAATTTGGTGTTCCAATTGAACAATAAATATTCTCGTTGAATAATGATACTATTAGTGTGATTCAAATAGATTTAAAGTCCAGAAGAAAATTCATCATTTTCGTGCAGATCAATTGTGGTCAAATATTTATGTCCTAGTATTATATTTATGTTCCTAGACAACATCCTGTAGTTTTATGCTGTTAGAACATACTGTTTATGACCATAAGAAAATATGCTGCGTACTTATAAACTTGAAGTTTAATGATCTAAATTATTTAAAATAAGGTACGAGTAATTGGATCAAAATTTGGTCAAATAATAAAGAAGCTAATCTATATAATAAGTCCACTAACTCTTGGACCCCCGTATGGGATCTTCGTCGCAGATTAATGACCAGTCCGATGTTGGAATATAGAGATACCAAACCAATAATATTGACATATTTTAGAGAACATGATGTTGGAAAAGACCCACCTTGAGACATTGTTGAGATTGTTATGATTCTATGTATCATTAGTTGGTCTCAAGCAATGATGATGTATAATCCTAATACCTGAGATCAGCATGGTTTTCTACATGTGTAGTAGTACTCTTAGGGGTTGCCAAACGCTACTCGTAACTGGGTAGTTATAAAGGTAGCTTTCGGGTATGCTATGAAATATGCAGAGGGATGTGACTGGTCGGATATGGGATTTGCCCCTCCTAACATAACAGGAGAGATGTCTCAGGCCCTCGTTGTGGTCGGATAAATAAAGTGCATGGTCATACCACAAGTGGTCAAAGTGTCGATCGCATGAAGTTATTCGACACTTGATCGAGAAAGGTTTGAACAGTCCATGGATGACACAACATCTCGTGGAGTTCAACCAGACATCGTGAGGCAAAGGGAGAATACACGAGAAGGTCTTTCAGTTCGATCAGATACGGACTAGTCGTATGGAGATATGAGCTAGTCGTAGGATGGTCGAACATGGTATCTAAGTGGTCGAAACCTGGTCGTAAGGAGTTACGAATTGGTCGAGACCAAATATGAACTGGTCGTATAGAGATACGAGCTGGTCGTTAGTGATATAAACCTGGTCGTAGATCATATTGCATGAAGATTCGTCCGATATATTCTATGTGTGTTTGGGAATCGTTATGAGCTGCTAGGTACTGCTAACGACTAGTGGTCGGAAAAGAGTTTCCGAGTTATAACCGATTACACATGAACTTATAGGGTCGCACGCTTAATAGGCTAGGATTTGATTTGGATGGTGATCCAAATCCTTGTAGGCCACGAGTTCCTAATGGGCCTCAAGTACGAGACCCATTATGGATGGTTATAAATAGAGGGGTGGTGGCAAGGGGTATCATTATCTTTAGAAGAACTTCTCGAAACTCTAATAGCCACGTCTTTCTCAACCACGCCACCGGTGCTAGCACTCCAGCGTGTGGTGCCGCTGCCCCGTACGTGTGGATACCTTGGAGGTGTTGTTACGAAGCATCAGCACTAGGACGATCCGCAACTCAGTACGACTACTCGGAAGAGCAGACGCGCGACGAATACAACTACTCGGAGGAGCAGACGCACGGCGAGTACGACTACTCGGAGGAGCAGACGCGCGGCGAGTACGACTACGACCGCATCAACTCGCTACATCGACTCTACTTCCACTACGAGTCGTCGCGTCTAGTGGTAATCTCGTGATCTATTACTAGCGGAGGTTCCTTGGTTGCGCGGTAAATTTTTATTTTGTGCTATTGTAGCCTTCCCACGATCATTTCAAAGCATTCATATCGGGTCACATAATGAAAGCATATGAGGCTATACTATAATTGCTAAATAAAAGTTTTGGAACCAGGTATGAACTGGTGAAAGCTATGGTTCAAAGGCCCCTAGAGACTGTTATTCTCCTATTACGAATGATATAATGTTCTATTGGCTAATAATTCTAGCAAATGGCATGAATAAATAAATAAAATATGTTGTCAATAGATTCTAAAAATCTTTGATGAGATCCTTGAAGGACTCAATATTCGTTGTTCTTCTGGAGTTCATGAGGATAGAAGTATTTAGGACTACCTGGTTCTAAGACTTTTTGTAATACTCTGATTTATTATAAGAAAGAAAGCACTTAAAAGAGAAATTAGACATAAAAAAGGGGGTTTCTGTAGTTTTTCGGCAACCTGGGCCTCAAGCCTTGGCCCAGGAGGCCCATGAGGGGCCGACCACATATAAAAGGAGGGAGAAAACCCTAGTAGCACTGTAGCTACAGTGCGCTGCCACTATTCACATGACTGTAGCAGCCCCCCTGTTGCTCTACAAAGATGAGGAGAAGAGGGGAAAGGAAGGAGAGGAAGGAAGAAGAAGAATGGGAGAAGGAAGAAAGGGAGAAGGAAGAAAGGGGAGGAAGGAAGAGGAGAGGAAGGACGCAATCACGCAGCGAGACTTTGATCTCCAGTGGTTCAACAAGGGTAAACTTGATCCCCGATCGCTCGGTAGAATAATCAATTCGTTTTGATGCTGTCAGTAGTAGATCGGTTTTGTATAGCAATGTTTCTCATCAGTTTTGGGGAGGTTACGTACGTTTTCTAGTGTGGTAATCTCTTAGAAAGTGGTAGTGCTTGTCCTTAGCTTTCCATAGGCGCAAAGATCACTCGATTTGGAGTTACGGTTTAGGAGTTATGATAGTTTCTTTGCGACGGTCTAGAAGGGCTGACGAGAATTAGCAGTTACCTTGTCTGGCCAATATGACTTAATTAGAGTCCGAATCGGAAAGTTCACCCAACATGAATATTGTAGGAAATCCAGTAAGCTCTCCAGATTGGTAAAGATCATGATTTTTAGTTATGTCAATCAAAAGTTATAGATTTTGTACTACCGTTGCATTTCTGACTGACAGATTGAAGGAACAGAAACTTCACCAGATCATTATATTTATTAGAAGTCTTAGCAATTTAAGAAAAAATGGGGAATTTCATGAAGAATCCAGAACTGGGCGGTTTGCCATGATCGAACTTTTAAGTCACATGTTACACTCGTTTTTGTACCAGAGCAGCAAATGGGTAACTGTTCGGTACCAGGAAAGCGTGGTAGACTTGGAGACGTGTAGGAGCGATGTCGATTGATGAATGTTCTTTTTTTTGCTGTAGCTTATATTAAAATTTGAGTATTTATTGTAGGAGAGACGTCGTGCTTGTTGCCTTCTTCTAGCCAAATCGTGCATTGCATCTAGTAAAGGCAAGTGCATAGTAGACAGCGATCGATGATGATCACTGTGATTCTTTATCTTTCAGAACCATTATTGTTGTGCTTTTATTTTTATTTAATTGCGAGCAATGAAATGGTATGATTTTATCTTGTTGACGAATATGAGGAAAATTGGATACAATGAATATGATGAAGTTTTGTATTTTTGCATTCATAAGCATCTTTTGCCATACAGGAACCTCCAAAGGTTGCAGCAAACACGCTGGTCGCTTATACTCAGCCTTGACCCGCTGGCAAACTCCACAAGATGCTACATATTGAGCGATATCAACCTTCATCCTTTTCCACCAGAAACCCTTCTTCAAGTTCTTGTACATCTTGGTCTCACCAGGATGTACGGTATACGAAGTGCGATGTGTTTCCCTTAGAATCTCATCTTTAACCTAAGCCTCCTGTGGTACACAGAGACGACCTTTTAAACGCAATGTACCAGACTCATCTACACTGAAGTGGCCTTGTTTGCCCTCAACAAAACGCTTCCTCACTCGCTGGAGCATCTGATCAAGCTGTTGTGCTTCCCGCACTCGGTCTGAAATGGCTGACTCAAGAAGTAACCGAGTCTCAGTTTCTCTTTTAGGAATAAAACTTCCCTCGAACCTTGGAATTTGAATTCATCGCATACCACATGAGATTAAACCTATTAATTAAACAACCTCAAATTATACTCAAACTAAAATACATCATCCACACCATTGTGGAGAGACTCTATTGAATCCACTGAATACTCTAGGTAACTCAATCTACTAACAAAATTAATTTGATAGAGGGCATCCAAAGCACCACGAAAGAAGGTCACACTCAATCATATTACCTCCGATTTTCAAGAACAATATCTCAAAATCCTTGCAACACACGTTCATGAACTTCATCAGAAGGGTTCTATCAATGATCATTCCACCGCTCGACTATAAACTCCATTATGTCACTTTTTCTACAATCAAAATCATTGTGTGAAAAGGTCTTGCATAACAATAAGTATTATTTAACTTCTAAGACCTCTACAATAAATTTCTCTTATAATAGATAGTGAAATTATCAGATTAAATCTCTAACTTTCCCACAATTCTAACATACTCACTCATTGACATCATCAGAAGTCACCCACACAATCTCGCAATACTACCCAATTGCGTTACTCTATAAAATTAATCAAGGTTTCCGTACCTTCGATAATCCTCGACCTTTCAACATGAACTGAAGTTCTAGAATTTCACTATACCATAGGTTCTACTCAGTCGTAATACTATTCAGATTTACTTCGAAGCCAAACATTCCATGTGATTCAAATTTCCTCCAAGAGGTATAGATCAAAACTAATTCATCTTCTACTATCCCTCCAATAGCTTGGTAGCAAAATCTCACCGCTACAATTATTTAACTATCACCAAACCGTTGCTAATTTACGCCTTGTAAAACTTTGCAACACAGAACTGGGGTTCCTTTCTCAAAAGAAAGAGGCGAACAAGGACATGTTTCGTCACGCAGGAAAACGTTGCTCCTCTCCGCGAGCACGAAACCAAAAGAAATGATTTGATAATGGTGATCTTGGAAACTGAAAGTTGAGTTCACAGATGAGGACACACATCCCTCAAAAAGGGAATAGCAAATAACAGCGAATAAGTTAATGACATAATGATGAAACTCAACATCTCTTGTGCGGAAAGAGCAGAAAGTTTAGGCACGATTCAAATAACCACAGGTTATAAAACATGACTCCTATTCTCAAATATTTTTACTGCACTCTTTCCTTTAACACTGAAATTAACCCTTTTTGATAATAACAACACTTTGCCAAAACGAACAAGATAAGTTCTTTAGGTCAAACCACAAGAAATAGTAAAGAACCAATAAAATTCTTCAACACGACATTTTCGTTCGGAACAGTTCAATTATCCATAACATGAGATCCAAATGATCTCAGCCACAAAACCCGAGACATTTTCTTTTAAGGAATATCATGAAAAGCAAGCAAATTTCTTTCACTTCTTAAAGGAATCAACATAATAATTATCTTTGATTGCAACCTCACGTTGCAAACTCAGACCAAAGAGCTTTTAAGATTAAATCACCCGATTTTCTTAATAAGCAATAGGACATTCCAATTCATTATTTTATTTAAAACAATTTTAGCTACCACATAATTCACGGGCTCCGAAAAGATTATGAAAGCAAATCTTGAAATATTCTCTTTTAAGAAATATCACCATAGGTGATCAAATTACTACGAGAATTAACATCAATCTCACATAACACCACAAAAAATTACAAAAGGGTTTCGACACTTTTTTTTTCTTTCAAGGAAAGGTTCTAAACTCCAACACTCCAACTACAAAAGTAATGAGTCGAGTCAAACTTTCTTCAATGAACTTTGTAAAGATAATTATCATTATCCAACAAACCAAACGGATAACTAGGTTACCTCTATCAATAAGAAAGATTGGATTCTCATGAAAGAGAACAATCTTGTAAATAACAACGTTTACCAGAAGCAAAGATATCTCAACAGTCGGAAAGACATTAGTTGTTCGGAAAAAAAAACAATTAGGGACCAATGGAAACCCATAGCCAACCATTTTGTTTGATTATAATCTCCGACTTAATCACAACAAGGCACCACTAAAAAGGGTTTTAACACCTTTCTTCAGAAAAGAGATGCATTAAACTTCAACACGTGGAATGATTCGAAAGAAATACATGAAGCTAAAACTTTCTCATGTTAACGAACTTCCAACAGAAAACTATCATGATCCAACTATCAAACGAGTAAACGAGTCGTTCTTTTCCAATGAGAAGGAAGGAACAATCATGGAAATATCAATATTGCCAATTGACGAGGATCACCAGTAGTAAAAATAACTCAACAGTCGAAAAATAATAATTATTTTAGAGAACCATTAAAGACCCGTTGAAACTCATCAACTACCATGAACCATGAACCCAAGAGAAATTCATCAACCACCACCGGACAAGAATTTGGCAAATTCAGAAATCAAGGAAGAGAACAACTTTCTAAAGCAACCCACGCTCAACACTTGGAACTATGGTACTCGGGGTAACTACTCCCCTAACCACATACCACGAATGATGGTGTAACCTGGTGAATCCCAGAGTAACAACAAGGACCTCAACTTTTTAACACCCGTTATCAACACACATAACCAAAGTAATCATTTATGAATATATAGGATCATCTCATGATAATCATATAATAAATTCATAGATATAGGATATCACATCATATCATAGATTAACAACAACATAGCACAAAATAATTCAACAACGACTCATTAACCGAGTCACATCAATGAAAATGCGGAAGCAATTAATTACCCAATCAAGAGGTATACCGAGTTCATAAACTAATTCATAACTTCTACTATCCTCCAATAGCTTGGGCAATGAATGGCTCACACGGTCAATTGATTGTAACTATCACCAAACCTTGCTAATTACGGCCTTGTAAAACTTTGCCAACCGAATGTGGGTTCCTTTCAAAAGAATAGAGCGAACAAGGATCATGAATTAAAGTCCACAGAAAGAAACTGTTCACTCCAAGAGCACGAAACCAAAAAAATGATTTGATAATGGTGATCTTGAACGAAAGTTGAGTTCAGATGAGGACAACATCCTCAAAAGGGAATAGCAATATAAACAACATATAAGTTAATGACATAATTGAATGAAACTCTAACATCATCTTGCTCGAGAGAAGCGAAAGTTTCCAAGGCGCACAGATTCCAAATAACACACGAGTTATAAACATGACTCCTATTCTCAAATATTTTACCTGCACTCTTTCCTTTAACCTGAATTAACCCTTTTGATAATAAACAATCACTTTGCCAACGAACGAAGATAAGTTCTATTAGGTCAAACCACAAGAAATAGTAACAGAACCAATAAAATTACTTCAACACGACAATTTCTGTTGCGGATCATTCAATTATCCATAACATGAGATCCAAATGATCTAACCAAAAACCGAGACATTTTCTTTTAAGGAATATCATGAAAAGCAAGCAAATTTCTTTCACTTCTTAAAGGAATCAACATAATAATTATCTTTGATTGCAACCTCACGTTGCAAACTCGGACAAAGAGCTTTTAAGATTAAATCACCCGATTTTCTTAATAAGCAATAGGACATTCAATTCATTATTTTATTTAAAACAATTTTAGCTACCACATAATTCACGGGCTCAAAAGATTATGAAAGCAAATCTTGAAATATTCTCTTTTAAGAAATATCACCATAGGTGATCAAATTACTACGAGAATTAACATCAATCTCACATAACACCACAAAAATTACAAAGGGTTTGACACTTTTTTTCTTTCAAGGAAAGGTTCTAAACTCCAACACTCCAACTACAAAAGTAATGAGTCGAGTCAAACTTTCTTCAATGAACTTTGTAAAGATAATTATCATTATCCAACAAACCAACGGATAACTAGGTTACCTCTATCAATAAGAAAGATTGGATTCTCATGAAAGAGAACAATCTTGTAAATAACAACGTTTAAAAGATATCTCAACATGGAAAGACATTAGTTGTTCGAAAAAAACAATTAGGGACCAATGGAAACCCATAGCCAACCATTTTGTTTGATTATAATCTCACTTAATCACAACAAGGCACCACTAAAAGGGTTTTAACACCTTTCTTGAAAAGAGATGCATTAAACTTCAACCGTGGAATGATTGAAGAAATACATGAAGCTAAAACTTTCTCATGTTAACGAACTTCAGAAAACTATCATGATCCAACTATCACGAGTAACGAGTCGTTCTTTTCAATGAGAAGGAAGGAACAATCATGGAAATATCAATATTGCCAATTGGAGGATCACCGTAAAATAACTCAACATAAAAATAATAATTATTTTAGAGAACCATAAAGACGTTGAAACTCATCAACTACCATGAACCATGAACCCAGAGAAATTCATCAACCACCACGACAAGAATTTGGCAAATTGAAATCAAGGAAGAACAACTTTCAAAGCAACCCAGCCAACACTTGGAACTATGGTACTGGTAACTACTCCAACCACATACCACGAATGATGGTGTAACGTGAATCGAGTAACAACAAGGACCTCAACTTTTAACACGTTATCAACACACATAACCAAAGTAATCATTTATGAATATATAGGATCATCTCATGATAATCATATAATAAATTCATAGATATAGGATATCACATCATATCATAGATTAACAACAACATAGCACAAAATAATTCAACAACGACTCATTACGAGTCACATCAATGAAAATCGAAGCAATTAATTACCCAACCCTTCCTCTACATGTGTCAATTTTAAGATGTTTGAATTAACCATGTACCTAAAGCCCCCGATACCACGAACCCCGCTATTGAAGTCAAGATGCTCGAAAGAACTAATATACAACCAAATTGTGGCTTGAATACTCGAAATGGTTGAAAAGAAAGAGGCGGAGAGTAAAAGAAATTGTTTCGAAAATTCCAATTGTCGGGTATTTATTGCACAACCGGCGAGTCACCGTGGCCCAAGTGGCCGTGCCCATGTAGGCGCCAAGGGGGCACCACTCCAAACCTAGTGCCTCCTTCCTCCCTGACGCCTCCTCCCCTTGGGCCGCCCATCTCCTCCTCCACTCGGCATCTCCCTCCTCTAGGCGCCTCCCCATTGGTAGTGATCCCGGGTTGCACACGGTCCTCCGTACACCTTCGTTCTTCCTCCGGGCATTTGCAATCCACGGTTCGTGGAGTTGGGGCCAAAGAAGGAGAGAAGTCTGAATTGATCCTCGTCGTTCTTGGTCTAAAGGTAACGAGACCCCATCGCTGTTTGATTGCGTAGAGTTGTCGATTCAATGATTTTGGTAGTACGCTAATCTCTGCGTGATTGATTCGGTACAGAATGTTGTAACTCGGTTTTGGGTGTCTTAGAGGCAGAATTGGATGTCTTCGCCTTCTAGAGATTTGTTCCTTATTTCATTAGCTTTTTTGGCACCTGGATCACGAATTTTCACCCAGTAGATTAAAGTTATGACTGCTTTACATTCTGGTCTGTCTGTCAGAAATGTTGGGTATAGTCGTTGCCTAGGTTTTGATCTAGTTAGAGTCAGAATCAGGTCCCACCCAACTAGGTTTATGAAGATAATTTCATCATCTTTCCAGGCTGATAAAAATCACTTTATTTGGATCAGTGGTTTAAAAGTTAACCTTTTCTTTAGGGCTGTTCTGAATTGGTTATAGTTTTCTCAAATGTTTTGGATTATGGTAGTGAGTGCATCATGTTGTTCTACCCACCATGAAAACCGTTCTTCCTTGTGATTTACCTAAATAAAACAACAAAGCAAGAATGAGCCAAAGACTCAGAAGTAATTGTATGTAACAATCAAACATTCCATGAACAATATATCACTTTCATAACTTGAACATTGACTGAAACAACTTTATGAATGGATGAAGTGGAATGATGCATTGAAGGAATTGGACATATCGCAAAGATATACCTAAGATAGCGAGTGAAACACCCGCTGGTGTTCACTTAAAGTAATCGTATGAAGAACGTTTCATACAATCGTCCAACGGGCCACATTGGAATGGTGGACTCACGAACGTGGTCCACATTGGAATGGTGGACTCACGCATCCATTCTCGAATTGATGGGATTTTCAAATGCCCATACCGAATTGATGGGTCTTACAAATGTAATTATGCATGTCATGATGTGATTCCATGGAAACATTGAATAGTACTCATACATGAAAAGATACACATGGAATTCAACTACAAATACGAACAAATATAATCATTCATTCACACATCACATAATGCATCAATCATATTATACAAGTTACTTGCGATAACAACATCATGAATAAAGCACAAGAACATTCATGTAAACAACATATCATTATGCATTCCTTTGAATTCAACACCGCTAACATACAATACTTGCCTTTCGCTAGACTCGATAGCAGCAAACTGAGGTGTTCCCACACATGATGCCTCGCCTACACAAGCATGTTCCCAAAATAAGAACAACGATATAACACGCTACCGTGTTCTACAATAACCCCGACTATCCAATATACCGCATAGACCCTAATTGAAAATAAACTATTCAGCCAGATTTCAGCCCTTCTGAGCAGCGGTACGAGAAAATGCATATTTAATTATCTAGAACTCGAAACAATACGAAACCAGTGCCCAATAAAACATAACGTACAACACTACGAAACTCTAGTTGGCGGGATCCTTTGATTCGGCCAATACAGAGGTCTAAACAACAGATGAAAACACTAGCAGTTATCTGCCCAGAATTCAGAACAGTGGCAAAGAAAATATCATAACTTTCATTCTACAGATCCAATGGGGGTGATCTTTATCAGCTTTGAAAGATAATTTAAAGGGATACAATAACTTATTTGGGTGGAGGTTCTGGAAATGCCTCTAACTAGATCAAAACCTAGGATCAAACCGACAGATCCTTCTCGTCAGACAGACAGAACAGCGCGCACTAAAAAAATCATATCTCCTAAACCGTAAGGCGGAATCACGTGATCTCGGTGGCTATGGAAAGATAAGAGTCGTGGCTACAATTATCTAGAAGGGGAGAACCTCCAAATCGGCCTCTAAAAGGTTGATAACAGACGCGCAACAATCTGGACAGAAACTGATTATCTACAGCACCAAATCAATCCAATCAAACTAATCGGTTTCGCAACTAATCAACATCAAACAGCAGGGAAAACATCTCGTTACCCTTGAAGATGCGCTGAGGGATGATGATCAAGCTCCCACCAAAATCCCCCTTTCTCCATCTCCCTTTCTCCCTTGGATCGGCCACCCAAACCGAGGGGAGGAGGAGAGGCCGGTTGGGAGGAACTGCACAGCGCTTGGGAGACGACGACGGCGATCACCGGGGACCAGCACCGAGGGGAGGAGGAGGCGCTAGGAGAGGAGGAGGCGTGGATTGGTGGAGGGAAGGTGGAGTGGCTGGCCGCCTAGGGGAGAAGTGGGAGGAGAGGGAAGAGGGGATGGGCTACGGGCTAGGGTTAAGAGGAGGGGCGATGGGCCTTGGCCGTGCGCCCCTCCTTGGCCCACTATGAGGCCGGCCAAGGCCATGCGAAGGTCACTAGCTCGGCCGGAGGCCCGGCCAAAGAATTTCCGACAAACTCAAATTTTAAAATTAAAACTCTCTCCAATACAAATCCTCCTAACGAAATTTGGAATATTACATGATCATTCCACCGCTCAGAAACTCCATTATTCCACTTTTTCTACACAAAATCATTGTGTGACCAAAGGTCTAGCATAAAAATACAAAGCCCGATTTAACTTCTAAGACCTCTACAATAAATTCTCTTATAATAGATAGTGAAATTATCGATTAAATCTCCAACTTTCCCACAATTCTAACATACTCACTCATTGACATCATCAAGTCACCCACACAATCTCGCAATACTATCCAATTGCGTTACTCTATAAAATTAATCAAGGTTTCGACTTCGATAATCCTCGACCTTTCAACATGAACCAAGTTCTAGAATTTCACTATACCATAGGTTCTACTCATGTAATACTATTCGATTTATTTCAAGCCAAACATTCCATGTGATTCAAATTTTGAGGATCACGATAGTAAAAATAACTCAACGATCGAAAAATAATAATTATTTTAGAGAACCATTAAAGACCAGTTGAAACTCATCAACTACCATGAACCATGAACCCAAGAGAAATTCATCAACCACCACCGGACAAGAATTTGGCAAATTCAGAAATCAAGGAAGAGAACAACTTTCTAAAGCAACCCACGCTCAACACTTGGAACTATGGTACTCGGGGTAACTACTCCCCTAACCACATACCACGAATGATGGTGTAACCTGGTGAATCCCAGAGTAACAACAAGGACCTCAACTTTTTAACACCCGTTATCAACACACATAACCAAAGTAATCATTTATGAATATATAGGATCATCTCATGATAATCATATAATAAATTCATAGATATAGGATATCACATCATATCATAGATTAACAACAACATAGCACAAAATAATTCAACAACGACTCATTAACCGAGTCACATCAATGAAAATGCGGAAGCAATTAATTACCCAACCCTTCCTACTGTGCACAGTGTGTCAATTTTAAGATGTTTGAATTAACCATGTACCTAAAGCCCGCTCTGATACCAACTGTAACCCCCTGGCTATTCGGAAGTCAAGATGCTACGTAAAGAACTAATATACAACCAAATTGTGGCACTGTAATACTCCGGAAATGGTTCGGTAAAAAGAAAGAGGTCGGAGAGAGTAAAAGAAATTGTTTTCGTCGGAAAATTCCAATTGTCGGGGTATACGTTATTGCCGAGCAACACAGGCGCGATTCGCGACCAGTGGCCCAAGTGGCGGCCGGCCCATGTAGGGGCTTGGCCAAAGGGGGCACCACCCCCCAAACCCTAGTGCCTCCCCTTCCTCCCCTTGAGCCGCCCCTCCTCCCCCTTGGAGCCGCCCCCATCTCCTCCTCCACTCGGCATCTCCCCTCCTCCTAGGCGCCTCCCCCTCCATTGGTAGTGATCCCCGGAGTTGCACACCCGGTCCTCCACGTGTACACCTTCGTTTCTTCCTCCATGGGCATTTGCAATCCACTCGGGTTCGTGGAGTTGGGGCGGCCAAAGAAGGAGAGAAGTCTTCGGGAAGTTGATCCTCGTCGTTCTTCGGGTCTACAAGGGTAACGAGAGACCCCATCGCTGTTTGATTGCGTTAGAGTTGTCGATTCAATGATTTTGGTAGTACCGCTTAATCTCTGTCAGTAGATTGATTCGGTACAGAATGTTGTAACTCGGTTTTGGGTGTCTTAGAGGCAGAATTGGATGTCTTCGCCTTCTAGAGATTTGTTCCTTATTTCATTAGCTTTCTTTTGGCACCTGGATCACGAATTTTCACCCAGTAGATTAAAAGTTATGACTGCTTTACTACATTCTGGTCTGTCTGTCAGAAATGTTGGGTATAGTCGGTTGCACCTAGGTTTTGATCTAGTTAGAGTCAGAATCAGGTCGGCCACCCAACTAGGTTTATGAAGATAATTTCATCATCTTTCCAGGCTGATAAAAATCACTTTATTTGGATCAGTGGTTTAAAAGTTAGAGCCTTTTCTTTAGGGCTGTTCTGAATTCTGGGCAGACTGTAGTTATAGTTTTTCATTGGATGGTTAGACCTCTGTATTGGCCGAATTAGAGTTTACCCTCAACTAGAGTTTTGTAGCCAGTTAAGTTAAGAAAATTTGAGCACTGGTTTCAGGTCTTTTGAACTTACAGTTTTTATTGGTGAATTTTCTAGTAAAACTGCCAGATTAGGGATATTTGGAATGTTTGGGGTAAATTGATCAAATTGAACTTTTGTTTGGTTAGTTTGGCTAGAGATTGAGGGAGGACGCGTGTAGCATTGCCATATTCGTTTGCCCTCATTTCAATTATTTTATATTGTAGGCGGTGAAGCGGTGAGTGGAGGGGTATCTCAATTACCTCCCAACCCGTTCTGTGTGCGAAGCAAGTAATTTGTATTCTATGATTGATGCCATGTATGATGTGTGAATGAATGATTACATTTGTTCGTATTTGTAGATGAATGCCATGTGTTCTTTTCATTTATGAGTACTATTCAATATTGACATGGGATCACATCATGACATGCATACATTACTTTTGTAAGACCCATCAATTCCAGTATGGGCACTTGAAATCCCATCAATTCCAGGATGGGTACGTGAGTCCACCATTCCAATGTGGGCCACGTTACGTGAGTCCACCATTCCAATGTGGGCCACGTTGGACGGTCGTATGAAACGTTCTTCATACGATTACTTTAAGTGAACACCGACGGGTGATTCACTCGCTATACCGGTATATGCAGTAATATGTCAATTTCCTTCAATGCACCATTCCACTTCATCCATTCATAAATTCGTTTCCAGTAAATGTTCAAATTATGATTGTGATATATTGCTCATAGTATGTTTGATTGTTACATACAGTTGCTTGCTGAGTCTTTGGCTCATTCTTGCTTTATTGTCTTATTTAGGTAAATGACAAGGAAGAATGATCTTGTGGAGGGTAGTTCATCGATGCACTCACTACCATAAAACAAACAATTTGAGGACTTTTACTGTCGTTAATTATGACTTGGGATGCATTGTAATAAGCCATCATGGCCTTGTTTTCCATATCTTTCTGAATTGGTTACTTCCATTCCGTTGATTAAACTTGAGGATGAATACTTGTTTCCGTATAATCTTAATAATTGCTTCACCTTATCATGCATTCTGATGTTAATCAATTGAAGAGTAGTGGTTGTAGGTGACATCTTGACTTCCTTATAGTCAGGGTGTTACAGGCACAGCAGGTGTAACACCCTGTCTATTCGGAAGACAAGATATCACCTAACAAGACAACCTACTATTCAATTCATAAGATTAACATCGCATTCAATGCTAAAGAAACGAATAACCAAGGTAACAATCTATAGCTTAATAACAGCTCATCAATAAATTTAAACAAGAATTAACCAAAACGATAATAATGAACCTCCAAGTGACAATTATTACAGTCCATTACATTATAAATAAAACTGAAGAAACGTAAATAGAGTTTTAACGAATGAATGTTTTATTCATGTGCATGGAACGTGCTGGACTACACCCTCCCGCTAGCAACCGTTTCACTGGAATTCACCTAAAATAAATAAAAGCAAGAGTGAGTCGAAACTCAGCAAGCACAACATATACATTCACAAAGAATACTGAATCGGAACAATTTTCCAAGTACATCATTTACTTCATGAATTTAAGAAGCATGGTATGAATGAATGAATGCATCTACGAAACTCTAGTTGGCGGGATCCTTTGATTCGGCCAATACAGAGGTCTAAACAACAGATGAAAACACTAGCAGTTATCTGCCCAGAATTCAGAACAGTGGCAAAGAAAATATCATAACTTTCATTCTACAGATCCAATGGGGGTGATCTTTATCAGCTTTGAAAGATAATTTAAAGGGATACAATAACTTATTTGGGTGGAGGTTCTGGAAATGCCTCTAACTAGATCAAAACCTAGGATCAAACCGACAGATCCTTCTCGTCAGACAGACAGAACAGCGCGCACTAAAAAAATCATATCTCCTAAACCGTAAGGCGGAATCACGTGATCTCGGTGGCTATGGAAAGATAAGAGTCGTGGCTACAATTATCTAGAAGGGGAGAACCTCCAAATCGGCCTCTAAAAGGTTGATAACAGACGCGCAACAATCTGGACAGAAACTGATTATCTACAGCACCAAATCAATCCAATCAAACTAATCGGTTTCGCAACTAATCAACATCAAACAGCAGGGAAAACATCTCGCTACCCTTGAAGATGCGCTGAGGATGATGATCAAGCTCCCACCAAAATCCCCTTTCTCCATCTCCTTTCTCCTTGGATCGCCACCCAAACCGAGGGGAGGAGGAGAGGCCGGTTGGGAGGAACTGCACAGCGCTTGGGAGACGACGACGGCGATCACCGGGGACCAGCACCGAGGGGAGGAGGAGGCGCTAGGGAGAGGAGGAGGCGTGGATTGGTGGAGGGGAAGGTGGAGGTGGCGGCCTAGGGGAGAAGTGGGAGGAGAGGGAAGAGGGGAGTGGGCCTACCGGGCTAGGGTTAAGAGGAGGGGCGCATGGGCCTTGGCCCGTGCGCCTCCCTCCTTGGCCCACTATGAGGCCGGCCAAGGCCATGCCAGAAGGTCACTAGCCTGGGCCGGAGGCCCGGGCCAAAGAATTTCCCGACAAACTCTGAAATTTTAAAATTAAAACTCTCTCCCGAATACAAATCCTCCCTAACGAAATTTGGAATATTACATGATCATTCCACTGCTCAGGAAACTCCATTATTCCACTTTTTCTACACAAAATCATTGTGTGACCAAAGGTCTAGCATAAAAATACAAAGCCCGGATTTAACTTCTAAGACCTCTACAATAAATTTCTCTTATAATAGATAGTGAAATTATCAGATTAAATCTCCAACTTTCCCACAATTCTAACATACTCACTCATTGACATCATCAGAAGTCACCCACACAATCTCGCAATACTATCCAATTGCGTTACTCTATAAAATTAATCAAGGTTTCCGTACCTTCGATAATCCTCGACCTTTCAACATGAACTGAAGTTCTAGAATTTCACTATACCATAGGTTCTACTCAGTCGTAATACTATTCAGATTTATTTCGAAGCCAAACATTCCATGTGATTCAAATTTCCTCCAAGAGGTATAGATCAAAACTAATTCATCTTCTACTATCCCTCCAATAGCTTGGTAGCAAAATCTCACCGCTACAATTATTTAACCATCACCAAACCGTTGCTAATTTACGCCTTGTAAAACTTTACAACACAGAACTGGGGTTCCTTTCTCAAAAGAAAGAGGCGAACAAGGACATGTTTCGTCACGCAGGAAAACGTTGCTCCTCTCCGCGAGCACGAAACCAAAAGAAATGATTTGATAATGGTGATCTTGGAAACTGAAAGTTGAGTTCACAGATGAGGACACACATCCCTCAAAAAGGGAATAGCAAATAACAGCGAATAAGTTAATGACATAATGATGAAACTCAACATCTCTTGTGCGGAAAGAGCAGAAAGTTTAGGCACGATTCAAATAACCACAGGTTATAAAACATGACTCCTATTCTCAAATATTTTTACTGCACTCTTTCCTTTAACACTGAAATTAACCCTTTTTGATAATAACAACACTTTGCCACAACGAACAAGATAAGTTCTTTAGGTCAAACCACAAGATATAGTAAAGAACCAATAAAATTCTTCAACACGACATTTTCGTTCGGAAGAGTTCAATTATCCATAACATGAGATCCAAATGATCTCAGCCACAAAACCCGAGACATTTTCTTTTAAGGAATATCATGAAAAGCAAGCAAATTTCTTTCACTTCTTAAAGGAATCAACATAATAATTATCTTTGATTGCAACCTCACGTTGCAAACTCAGACCAAAGAGCTTTTAAGATTAAATCACACGATTTTCTTAAGAAGCAATAGGACATTCCAATTCATTATTTTATTTAAAACAATTTAAGCTACCACATAATTCACGGGCTCCGAAAAGATTATGAAAGCAAATCTTGAAATATTCTCTTTTAAGAAATATCACCATAGGTGATCAAATTACTACGAGAATTAACATCAGTCTCACATAACACCACAAAAAATTACAAAAGGGTTTCGACACTTTTTTTTTTCTTTCAAGGAAAGGTTCTAAACTCCAACACTCCAACTACAAAAGTAATGAGTCGAGTCAAACTTTCTTCAATGAACTTTGTAAAGATAATTATCATTATCCAACAAACCAAACGGATAACCAGGTTACCTCTATCAATAAGAAAGATTGGATTCTCATGAAAGAGAACAATCTTGTAAATAACAACGCTACTGTATAAAGATATCTCAACAGTCGGAAAGACATTAGTTGTTCTGGAAAAAAACAATTAGGGACCAATGGAAACCCATAGCCAACCATTTTGTTTGATTATAATCTCTGACTTAATCACAACAAGGCACCACTAAAAACGGTTTTAACACCTTTCTTCAGAAAAGAGATGCATTAAACTTCAACACGTGGAATGATTCAAAAGAAATACATGAAGCTAAAACTTTCTCATGTTAACGAACTTCCAACAGAAAACTATCATGATCCAACTATCAAACGAGTAAACGAGTCGTTCTTTTCCAATGAGAAGGAAGGAACAATCATGGAAATATCAATATTGCCAATTGACGAGGATCACCAGTAGTAAAAATAACTCAACAGTCGAAAAATAATAATTGTTTTAGAGAACCATTAAAGACCCATTGAAACTCATCAACTACCATGAACCATGAACCCAAGAGAAATTCATCAACCACCACCGGACAAGAATTTGGCAAATTCAGAAATCAAGGAAGAGAACAACTTTCTAAAGCAACCCACGCTCAACACTTGGAACTATGGTACTCGGGGTAACTACTCCCCTAACCACATACCACGAATGATGGTGTAACCTGGTGAATCCCAGAGTAACAACAAGGACCTCAACTTTTTAACACCCGTTATCAACACGCATAACCAAAGTAATCATTTATGAATATATAGGATCATCTCATGATAATCATAGAATAAATTCATAGATATAGGATATCACATCATATCATAGATTAACAACAACATAGCACAAAATAATTCAACAACAACTCATTAATCGAGTCACATCAATGAAAATGCGGAAGCAATTAATTACCCAACCCCTCCTACTGTGCACAGTGTGTCAATTTTAAGATGTTTGAATTAACTATGTACCTAAAGCCCGCTCTGATACCAACTGTAACCCCCTGGCTATTCGGAAGTCAAGATGCTACGTAAAGAACTAATATACAACCAAATTGTGGCACAGCAGGAATAAAGACTGAATTCATCCAAACAGAATCAAGGAATAATTAAAATGAACCACTAGCATCATTTAACAAGAAAACCTAACATGAAGAGAAATATCATGCAATAGTAAATTTATTTATTATAGTTCCTCGATTAACAAATGAAAGACAAAATCGACATTACTAATGAAAGTAAATTATAGTGAACTGAGTGAAGTGTGCTTGTCTACCCCCTCCCATCAAGCCGTCATCAATGATCACCTAAATAAATAAAGAAAGCAAGAATGGGTCGAAACTCAGCAAGTACGATAAACAATTGAACAAACCAGGTTATAAACAAGTCAATCTCAATATGAATTATGAACTTATCTCTGAACACTTATGAGTATATACGGAATGAATGGGTGCATTGAAAAGAATGGACTGCACACATGCTCATACCGTGGACGGAACCCGAACAATGCAAGAATGGAATGAACACATGCAATGAATGTCACCCTTTTATCCACATGGATTATCAATTTAAGGATGAAATGTTTATCATGGAGTATCAACATGAATCATAACAACACATCACATCAACAACATTCAATAGAACTCAATATGTCATAACACAATGTACTTGCCTTCCGCGATGTGACGTGCTAGGAGGCAACGAAGTTGCTCCTACACTCGCCGCCTCGTCGCCTACACGAATGTGTATTCAAAAATAAGAACACATGGTATGACGATGCTATCGGTGGTCTACAATACCCCCTAGACTACCCAATACAAAGAATAGACCCGAACTGAAAACATACAATTCACCCATCTAAAATAATTCTGGACAGCGACACGGAAAAATTTATAATTAATGATCTGGAACTCGGCATGACATGAATCTAGTACCCAATGAAACTTAACGAGAAAAACTACAAAACACTAGTTGACAATATTTCCTAATTCTGGCAAAACATTTGACTAAACAACATTTGAAAATGCCTGACAGACATCTGTCCAGACAATCAAAACAACATCGAAGAATATAACATAACTTTTACTCTATAAGTCAAATTTGAGTGTTCTTTATCAATATAAAAAGATAATAAAATTATATACAGAAAACATTTGGGGTGATAAGTCTGAATCTGACCCTAAAAAATTCATATTTCACCAAACCACTAAACTGACAATTCTCGTCAGGTTTCTCAGGACAGCAATAATGAATCTATCATAACTTTTGAACCATAGATCGGAATTTGGTGATCTTGGTGGCCATGGAAAGCTAAAAACCGTGGCTACAATTCTCTGAGAGGGGAAACCTCCAGATCGACATCTAAGAGGTTGAAACAGGATGCGAAAACATCTGGACACTTTTGGAATTTCTATTACAGCATGCCGGTTCAATCCAAATCATCAATTCTTCCTCCAAAAAATATCAAACAACGAATTCGACTCTTCATTACCCTTGAAGACCCGCAGGGAGATGTTTATTAGCCTCCCAAAGAACTCCCCCTCTTCTTCTCCTTCCTTCAACGGACGGCCACAACGAGGAAGACAATCGGCCGGAGGAGACGACAGGAGGAGGAGACTTCGGGGAGGACCTTGGGGGCAGCGCCGGGGATCACCGGGGGCCAGCACCATGGGGAGGATGTGGCACCAAGGGGCAGGGGAGGCGCCAGTTTGGGGTGTGGGTGTGGCGGCTCTAGGGGGGAAAAGTGGGGAGGGAGATGGGAGATGGGGTCGGCTACGGTTGGAGGGGGAGGTGGGGCGCATGGGCCTTGGGCCTAGGTGCCTCCCCCCTCCTTGGACCATCCTTAGCTGACCATTGGCTGGCCATGGTTTGACCCGCCCTGGGCCGGAGGTCCAGGGTCCACGAATTTTTAAAAACTTGAATTTTCAGAAAAATTGTCTCTCCCGAACAAATTCCGCTCAAAACAAAATTTGGAGTATTAGACTTCTCTTGATCTTCCATTGTTCTCTTCCATTGCTTTGGGTCCGGCCCCCCTCTCGGTCCAAAAGTCTTCACAATGTTCAAACATGAGAATGCACAAAGTAGTGACATGAGGTAGTATTCCATTCTCATGAATACCATCATTAGGAATAGACAGAAATGAGTTCACCTCAATGTTATTCTTCTTTGTAAAAGTTTTCGCCCTTTAGGTAAGTTCAAGTTGCTCCGAAGTACAACAAACATTAAACACAATATATGGAGCAATGCGAAGGATGTCTTCACGAGAACCCGTCCTCGGCTTTCCATAGCCTGAAAATATACTAAACAAAAAATACAACGTATATGCATGGTGTGTGTGTGTGTGTGTATATATATATATATATATATATATATATATCTGTGTGTGTGTGTGTCATCCACACTCCTTCCGTTTAGCATATTATGATTTCCTGAAGTGTACTAAACAAAGAGAATAGCATATATACATGATATATGTATGAATTAATTATTGTGTCATTCTGTTGTTTTGCACAAAATAATTAGCACAACAACAGCCATAGGATGTATTTGATATATACATTGCAATACTTTCATTGACATCATTCTCCCTCCCGTAAGAAAAGGTCATGCTTGACTTTTCTAAGTACATTTACAAGATATTAAAGGGCCAAACCAAGTCAAGTTGTTCAAATATAGGGAAGAAAATTATTAGTGCCTTCCATGCTTCAACTGCGCTAATCTGATTACTTGTACATGATTGTTCAACAAAGGATAGACAAGTAGGCTTAAGGAATCTTTTAAACCAACAAGCACTATTATTGACACTCCTCTCATTGTGATCATCGCATGGCACAAAAGATTATTTATCCAAAATATGCAATTTCAATTTAGCAAGCTTACCACACATAATGCAGATTCGATAAACATAAAAGATACATCTGCACCATATTCTCCAATCAAATTGAACTTATATGTGTAGGCATAAGTATTAACTAGTGATTTTAAACGTAAATTTTCAGCGACATTCTCAATCACACTAGATAATTCTCTAGGATCATCAAACATGATATAGTACAAAGAATCACTAGAAGATACTCTAGTAAATCAGAATCTAGTGATATTGGCGGCCACAGAAAGATAAGAATGATTTCCACATAACTCTAGTAGATGGGATCTTCAAATTCGTAACCTAAACACATGAAAATAGTAGCACACTACACTGGACAGAACCTATTTTACTCGCAGCAAGATTTCGATCCAATAAACATTATCAATTTCGCATCTACTTTTATCCAACCATCGAAGAACAGTGATTGATACCCTTGTAGAACCCCAGGAAGATGTTGAACAAAAACCCACGAAGAGGATCTTCTTCTTCTCCTCCTTTCTCCCCTTTTCTCCTTGGCCGGCGGCACCCGAAGGGTTCTTCTCCCTCCTCCTCCTTATTGGACAGTAGCAAAGGGAGGGGGTGATTACTGTAGCAATGGTAGCACTGTAGCAGGAGGAGTGCTACAGTAACCCTAGGTGTTTTGGATTCCCCTAATGGGCCAAGGCCATGGGCCTTTGGCTCAAGATTTTGTCCCCTTCAAGAGAAATTCTGAAATCACTTTTTAATTCTTGATAAAAGGGTTGAAATTCAAATATAGTTCTAAAGATTGAACGGGGTATTACACCTTGGGCCTCCACGCAGTTTAGTATTGTTTCTCTAAGTCATGGGCTACTTGGACCTTCCCTTTTAGCGCCACATAGCGGCATCTGGTCGTAGACTCCGATCGGTATTCCCTGCGCTTGTAACACCCTAGCCTGGTCGTGACAACAGACCTGGTCGTGAGAACTTAAAGTGACTTCTGAAAATTATACACTAATCTAACGGAATTGGGAGGGTTACCCTTGGAGTCGTGCTATCCCGCTGAGTTCCCAGCGAGATGCTCCTCCCTCTCTTCTTCTCCTCGCTCAACCGGCCACCAATGGGGGAAGCGGCGGCACCGGGAGACGACGGCGCGGGGAGGTGGACCTGCAAGAACCCTCGGTTGGGGAGGGGGAGGAGGTGCAGCACCAGGGAGGCGAAGGAGGAGGCGGCGGCCTGGTGGGGAGGGGTGGAGGAGGCGGCGGCTTGGTGGGGGGAAAGGGGAGGGGGCGGCTAGGGTTTGGGGGGAGGCCCTCCATTTGGTCTGCTCCCCCTTGGCTGGCTCCCCCATTGGGCCTTCTGGGCTGCGGCCTGAGGCCCAAGTTGGCGGGGCTTCGCAGAAAACCTCCTCGAAATCTCCAAAATTTTCATTTTCTATTTGATTATTTCTCCCGAATCCGCTTCTATTTGCCCGAATAAATTTCGGGGTATTATAGCCCTGCACGACTACAACCTTCGACCAAGATCTGGTCATGACAACGGACCTGGTTGTGGACCTGGTCATGACAATAGACCTAGTTGTGACAACTTATAGTGACTTCACCTGATCTTTCATGGTTCTCCTCCATTTCTTTGGCTCCGGCCTCCTTCTCCCTCTCGGTTCCAAAGTCTTCACAATGTTCAAACCTGAAAATTTACAAAGTAGTGACATGAGGTAGTATTCCATTCTCATGAATAGCATCATTAGGAATAGATAGAAACAAGTTCACCTCAATGTTATGCTTCTTTACAAAAGTTTCCGCCCTTTTGGTAAGTTCATGTTGTTCTGAAGTACATTAAAGATTAAACACAACATATGGAGCAATACGAAGGATGTCCTCATCAAGAGGTGTATGCTATAGTAGTGATAACAAGTGGGAAATGTTTGATTCCTCCAACACACAGTAATTTCAAGAAGGGTTTTGATAATTGGATATGTGGGTAATATTATTTGAAAAGTTGTGTGCTTTTTGGATATGATTTATTGAAACCTTCCAGAGTCATAATATTTTTTAACTATTTCTGAGTGGTTAAAGTTACAACCAATGATCTTTTTTGCAGATCTAGAAAGTAAGGTTGTACAACTATATAGTAAAAATAGAATCGACCTTAGTTTGGGTGTTTAGGGGATTAAATGCTACTATAACCAATGTATGTTGTACCCTCGTGGTACTAGAGAAACCACCATTGCACTAACTTCTAGTTGAAGATGCACTTTATAAGTGCTTATGTTGCGTGCTTTAGGTCTTGAAATTCCTCATCATACTCTTTTGGGTCTTGATGCATCCTTGTCCACTTCTATAGATCATATATTCATTGGTCTGCATGAAAGGTATTCAACTTCTTCTTTACCTCAGTAGCTATGGAAGCTATGAAGCTCAGAAACACAAAAGCACAGCGAAATATTTTCACATGACACAGAGGCCGGTCCAACTGCTTGGTCTTGCGATCTGACCGCCGGCTGCCTGAACAGCAGCCCGCGAAGATCACAAAACAACCTAACTTTCAATCCGGTGATCCAAATTCCCTGGTATTTCAACCATATCTCATCAAGAAAGTTAGGAAACTATTCCCATAGATGACTGGTATGATTGAAGATAAGGTTCTACGAATTTTTTAGATGAGATAAAGAAGGCACAAGAACCGAGAAAATTCAAACTTTGATCCAAAAACTTGCTCGTGTGTGGATGATGGTCAAGATAACCCTAGATGGATTGACATACGTCCTAGCAAGCTAGATCACAGCAGAAGACTCAAGGAAGACAAAGAAACACACAAAATCTCGAAGGCATCAAAGAGAGAGGAAGAACAAGAGAAACTCATCTTGGAGCAAACCTTGCTTGGATTGATTCAAAAGATTGTTGGTTTACAGCCACTCCGCCATGGAGGACAAAAGCTCAACACTTGATCATTCAATCAATCCATCTATCTCAAACTCTAGCCTACTATATTTTCCCTTTCCTCAAATTACAAATTAGAGTTCCTATTTAGAAGGGTTCAAGAGGTGGAAATCTTGCACCCCTTTCTTTTATAGTAGAGGCTAGATCAAGAGATAACACCTTATCGGGCGCTCATTAAGCTCACACACAAACGGGTCTATACTCACGCACCCGCTTCTCAAAGAGGATGACGAGCCAAGTCTCCCGAATTTATCTCTTCGTGATATTCATCTTCACTTGATCTAAACCGCCTCTTCTCGCGCTGTCTTACGCTGCGGTTTCTCCAAAGGCCATCAACCTAGTATTTTAGCGAAGATACCAAAATAACCATTCTAGATCATTCTTCGAAGATCGAGTCCAATCGTCATGGAACAATCCCATGCTTCGCCACATGACGCACGCAACGACGGTGCGATGTAGCGCACGCGCGTGGCAGTGACAGGCTCACGACACGCGGGTGCACATGGGGTGGTTCCCGGCGGTGGTGGCACACAGGTGCGAGTGAGCAATGGGTGGCAGCTGCTGTGGGCTCATGGCGTCGGGCGACGGCAATAGCGGGTTGCATGAGGGTTGTCGCGAGCAGCGGACTCGTACGGTGAGGCGATGGCGACGCGCGCGTCAGGCGTAGTGGTTACTGCGACGATGGTGTTACTCTAACCTAGCAAAACCCCTAGTGTCTTGGAGGACCATTGGGGTCTCGCCTGCCACCTTGAAGGATGTGGTGACGGTGGTGAGTTGGTTGTGACGCTTTGGTCGGCCACAATTATATTTCGTTTTTTGTGTGTTGCATTGTATGAATGAATAGTAATCATGAACAAATAATATTGCAACATGAACTGTGATATCAGATCGATAAAAAACGATGAACATTTATTAGATTTAATATGGGTAATTAGTGGAAAATTAATTATCAGGATTAATCTAACAACAAAAAGGATTAGGAGTAATCATACCAATTCAGCCGTTGAAGAGCAAATGTGTTGTTAACGTGTTGAACAGTAGAATTTGTCGGTAGAAAATGGCAATCCAATCACAAAATAGAGAGACAAATTGTAGAGAAAGATTCAATAACTTTTTTTATGTGTGTTATTATACGTGAGGTCCTCGTGCTTGTAGCAAAAAAAGTGAACCCGGTAAGGGACAATATAGTATTTTACCATCAATTAGGTTTCTTAAAAGTAATACTCCAAGTGGCTTGCTAGTTTAACACTGTACATGTCAGCTATGCCAAAAGAACTTTTTTAAAATTAATTAGCCTTTTTTAAAATTTTATTTTAAAGTTACCATCGGAACTTTATTTTCAATTCTGACCTTTGATCATACCACCACCAGTGATGTGACAAAATGACATTGTTATGTCATAGAATAAGTCCGCTAAAATATTATTTTTTATCACGCCACTGGTTGTAGTATGACTAAACAACACTGTCACCTCACGGGTGGCGGCATGACAAGAATTTGCTCAAATACGAGCTGACGTAACAATATTATTTTGTCACACTATGGATGATGGCGTGATCAAAGATGTCAGAGTTAAAAATAAAGTTCGCAAACGGTTAACTTTAAAATAAAATTTAAAAATAATTAATTAATAAAAAAAAGTCATACCAAAAATCCAAAACCTTATGGCCATGCCCCAAGGGGGCGTGTATCCACTGTCTCCGGCCTTCAATTTTTCTGCCTTCATCTCGGGCGTCGATTTACAATCGGACGGATATGCTTTCATAAGGTCACACAGTACAGTACCCTATCTAGGCTAGTGGCTAGTTCTAGTGGTACTGGCTTAGCTCATCATTGCTAGTATTTAGACCTACTAGGTGTCTAGGATCCGTTATTGCTGTGCCAAGGACTCTCTACATTGTCAAGTATGTACGCCGTCCGTTCTCCACGAAAGAGCACGAGCTGACACAAGCAAATATACTATATCAAAAGACTTCACAAATTTTTTATATAATATTTTAAACTTATTTATTATATTTAAAAATTTTTCAAATAAATATTATTAAATAGATTTTTCAGAAAAAAATTGAACAGTGCTCCACCTGCTGCGTCAGTGACGACAGCAGCCAACCTGCTCTCGGTCACAGCAGGTGGGTACATGGGGCTAAATCGGGAATTTCGGAGATATATGGATCAGTTTTGGAATTTTGTTGCGCTATACGGCCAAATCGGTCCAGATTTCCGAGCTGACGATAGTATTTGGTTGAATTGACCGTTTTTAATTTGTAACAGTAAAAGTAGCTTGATGTAATATTACTGTAGCAAACAACTATTTCGCTCTAGTCTTACGATCTCAATCCGCAACAGCCAATCTGTTGTGCTCCTAGTCTATGACAGAACGTGCTTGTCTGCGGTCGAAATGTGTGCACATCGTCCTACTGTGATTCGAGAGTGCAGCACTTGGCTTTCGCAAACTGAGAACACGGTAGTAGACTATGTTGCCTATATAGTCTATCATGATACCAATTTTATTATTTCGTTTTAAGACTACATTTTTTTCCTATTTAGTTAGAAAAGAGGCTAAACAATAGAAAACAAAGCCCCGGGGAGGAATCGCGATGCGATGCACCACCGTAAGAAAATGCAAATGCGCTGGTTTCTGTAGTAGCGGTTGCTAGCAATGAATTAATCCACTCCATGTAGGAGTAGGCGTAGGCGAGTAGCTAATGAAAAGATCCGGAGAGATATGGCCCGGCTGGTAGACAAGATCTTGCATTCAAGGCGGTTAGTGAAGAACTCACAGATAATACGTCACTAGCTCATCAAGCTCAAGAGTGTGACTACTAGTATACATTTGCCGTGAGTGTCTAGAGTTTTTGGCCGTTTTGGTCGACATGTATTTACATAAATGCAAATGATCGTTTTCAGATTGTATTTATAAAAATAGCATCATTGTCGCATGGTCTCATACGGCAACCCCTCCTCGCCCATCATGCCGCCCGTTGCCGCACGACCGTCATGCCAAGTTTGCCATGTAGTCATGTTGACATACTACTATTATTTAGATTTGCGCTACCATATATTTTTTCGCTCCGAGTAGAATTTGAACTCTCATAATAGTACTAATCATACTGCCAATAATAGTAGTATGATCAGTACTATTCGGAGTGAAAAAATAGTATGGTATCGAAAATCTAAATAATAGTAGTATGATTAGTACTACTATGAGAGTTCAAATTCTGCCACTATTGCTATAGCAATCCTACTGCACCTAGAGTGGTCCATATGGTATTAAACTTCACACATTCCCAGTCACATGAAATTATGAAACTCTAATTTTTGAAACCAAATACTCTAATTTTCGAGACTTAAACCCTTAATTTTCAAGACGTTTTCAGAACATATGAAATTCTTAGAAAACATTACACAATCAAGTCCACTATATAAGGAGACTTTAAAAAAAATCATAATAATTGGACCCCATTTTCTGTATTACAATATTCATACTAAATGAATTTTTCACAAAAATTCAAAATGTATAAAAGTTTTTTAAAAAATACACAACCAAGTTCACTTTGTGAGGAGGCTACACAAAAAAATTCATAATTTTTAGAGCCCATTTGTTACATTTAAAATTTTATACAAAAATTATGCATAAAAAAATTTCTAAAAAAAGGAAAAAATCCTACGGTGTGGTTACCGCACGGTGTGTAATACTCCTATTTATTATAAGAAAAAAGCTCTCAAAAGAGAAATTCTGTAGTTTTTCGGCAACCTGGGCCACTGGCCTTGGCCTAGTAGACCCATGAGGGGCCAGCCACGTATAAAAGGAGGGGGGAAACCCTAATGCTACTGTAGCTACTGTAACATCCTGACTATTTGGAAGCCAAAATGTTACCTAAAGAATCTAACATATGACATAATTCCAAAATATTTTAAATAATAACTCATCTAAAGACATAAAGGGATCATCAAACAATAGATTCAATACAGGAATAAAACTAAATCCAATGGAGTATAATAAGAGGGTGACCAAGGACCACAAGCAGTACTTCAATAAACATATTATGGAGAGAAATATCAACCACTTCTAACTTTATTTATTACAGTTTATCAATTGGCGAATGGAAGACGTAATCCAACTTATTATTGAAAATAGAATATAGTGAGCTGAGTGAATAGTGCCTGTCTACTCCCTCCCAACATAGCCATCGTCAACGATCACCTAAATAAATAAACAAAGAAAGAATGGGTCGAGACTCAACAAGTACAATAATTAATTGGTCATACAAAATTATTAACAAATCAACCACAATACGAATTATGAACATATCACCAAAAACTTATGTGGAAAACTTATGTGGATGTATGGAATGAATGGTTGCATTGAAAGGGATGGACTGCACACATGCTCATACCGGTATAGCTAGTGACACACCCGTCAGTGTTCACTTAAGCCCGTACTTAACAAAGTCCGGGGACCCAATTACCGTATGAAGAACGTTTCATACGGGTGTTCAAAATTGCCCATATTGGAATAGTGGGTCTTACGTGCCCATACTGGAGTTGATGGGTCTTTAAAAATCCACTCCCGTGGATGGAACATGAATAACACATGAATGGATGAAACATATGCATGAACGTCACCATTTTCTTTCACATGGATTGCCAATTAAGAACGGAATAGGTAGCATTGAATATGAACATGGATTGCAAAATTAATAGTACAACAACAATCAACCATCAGGAAACAAAATAAGGTAATGCATTGTACTTGCCTTCCGCATTGTGACGCGCTAGGAGGCAACGAAGGCGCTCCTACACTCGTCGCCTCGCCGCCTACACAATTATGTACTCGAAATAAAAACAGCATGATACCGGGCAAAGCTACCGATGATCTACAATAACTCCTTGACTATCCAATACAACGAATAGACCCAAAACTGAAATCAGACAATTCATCCACCTGAAACAATTCTGGATAGCGGCACGGAAAAATTCATATCTAATGATCTGGGACTCGGAACGAGATGAGTATAGTGCCCAACGAAACTTAACGAGAAAACCTATAAAATTATAGATGACAATATTTCCTGATTCAACAAAACTAATTAACTAAGCAATAGGTGAATATGCCTGACAGAAATATGTCGAGACGAACAGAATAGCAGCAAAGAACATAACATAACTTTTGATCTACAACTCCGTTTATAGCAATCTTTATCAATATGGAAAGATTATAATTTTTTTTACAATAACCTAGTTGGGTGAAAACAGTGAATCTGCCATTAACTTATTCATATTTTGAAAAACAACTAGACAATTCATTCTCGACTGGCAGTCAGGATAGTGTGGAAAGATTATAGCATAACCTTTGAACCGTAGATCGAAATCTGGTGATCTTGGCGGCTATGGAAAGCTAATAACATAATATACAAAACTCTAGGAGATGAAAACCTCCAGATCGGCCTCTAAGAAGCCAAAACTGGGTGCGCAATATACTGGACAGAACAGATCTAATACTGACAGATTTCGATCCAGTCAATTTTAATCAAATTCGCATCTACCAATTTGACAAACAACCAAGAATGACGATTGTTACCCTTGATGACTCGCATGGAGACGGTGATCAACCTCTCGAAGAACCCCCTCTTCCACCCCATTCTTCTTCTATGTGTCCGGTCACCAAAACAACAATCGTCGAGGGAGGCCAATGGAGGAAGGACAGGAGGGGGTGTAACACCCTGGCTATTCGGAAGCTAAAATATCACGCAAACCCATCAAACTACTAAGCATAGCATTAAAACTAGATTATCAAGATTCAATCAACATAAATTCCTAAAGAATGACAATGAACGATCACTAGAATAATGGTAAAGAATGGATAAACGGTCATAATACCACGAACAGTCAAACGATACCAACATAGGGTTATTACAATCTGGAACTTATTTCAACAATTTGGCTTGACTGAATGGCAATAATAATTGTTCTGATTGGATAAAAGTGAAGTGTAGTGTGCCGAACTACCCCACCAAATCATCTTGTCGTCCTCCTCAATTACCTAATTAAAACATACAAAGCAAGACTCAGCAAGTACTAGACAAGAATAATCAAGCATGGAGTGGACAACACAATTCAGTTGAATTACGAACAATTATTGGAACACATACATGTGTGTATGGAATGAATACATGAATGGATGAAATGCAAGAATGCATTGAAGGTATGGACTTATCGATTTGCATATCTGGGGATAGCGAGTGATACACCGTCGGTGTTCACTTAAGCCCGTACTTCACAAAGCACGGGACCCAATCACCGTATGAAGAACGTTTCAGACGGTGTCCAAGTTGCCACATTAGAATGGTGGTCAACACTACCCACATTGGAATGGTGGGTTTTCAAATGCCCATCTTTGGAATTGATGGGTCTTTCAAATGCCCATCTTGGAATTGATGGGACTTACTAAAAGAATCCACTTAGTGGTCATAATGAATTTTTATGAATGAACATGATGATTTCTCATGGTATGAATGAATAACACACATTAGTGGAAAAGACACATGGCATTCAACAACATGTGTAAACAAATATAAGTATGTATTCACACTCAACATAATGTACCAATAAGACCACACTAGTCACTTGCAGTATATCAACACCATGAACAAAGCACAAGAACATTCATGTAAACAACATATCATTATGCATTACTTTGAATTCAACACCAGTTAACATACAGTACTTGCCTTTCGCGTTGTGACTCGTTAGTAGGCAATGGAGGTGTTCCCACACATGATGCCTTGCCGCCTACACAAGCATGTTCCCAAAATAAGAACAACGATATAACACTGCTACCGGTGTTCTACAATAACCCCTGACTATCCAATATACCGCATAGACCCAAAATGAAAAATAAACTATTCAGCCAGATTTCAGCCCTTCTGAGCAGCGGTACGAGAAAAAACATATTTAATTATCTGGAACTCGAAACGACACGAAACCAGTGCCGAGTGAAACATAACACACAACACTACGAAACTCTAGTTGGTGGGATCCTTTGATTCCGCCAATACAGAGGGCTAATTATCAGCTAAACACAACCCATCTACGTTTGTCCAGAATACAGATCAGAGATAAAGAAAATGGCGTAACTTTCAACCTATTGATCCAATGAGAATGATTCTTATCAGCTTGGAAAACTAATTTTAAGGGCTAAAATAACTTAGTTGGGTGAAGGTTCTGATTCGGCCCCTAATTTGAACAAAACTGAGGGACAAACCTACTGACCTCAGTTTTCAGACAGACCGGACAGTTCGTAATAAACAATTCATATCTCCCAAACTACAGATCGGATTTTCCTGATCTCAGTGCCAAAAGAAAGCTAACGTTCCCAGAAATAAAACTATAGAAAGGCAAAACCCCAGATTCGGACTCTACAGTAGTCTAAACAATAGATGAAAACACTAACATTTATCTGCCCAGAATTCAGAACAGTGGTAAAGAAAATATCATAACTTTCATTATACAGATCCAATGGAGATGATCTTTATCAGCTTTGAAATATAATTTAAAGGGCTACAATAACTTATTTGGGTGGAGGTTCTGGAAATTCCTCTAACTAAATCAAAACCTAGGATCAAGCCGACAGATCCTTCTCGTCAGACAAACAGAACAGCGCGCACTAAACAAATCATATCTCCTAAACCGTAAGGCGGAATCACGTGATCTCAGTGGATATGGACAGCTAAGAACAATACCTACAACTTTCTAAGAGATGGATGAGACAGAAAACGAATGCATCTTACCCAAAATCGACGTACAAGACGGTGCACAGCAAGGTGGAAGGGGTGGCGGCGGCTCCAAAGTGGGGAGGGGGAGAGAAATGTGGAGTTTAGGGTTTGGGGGTGGGAACCCCCCCTTATGGCCGGCCACCACATGGGCCCCTCCTGGGCCGTGGCCCAGGCCCAGGTTGTCGAGATTTTATGGAAAACCCCTTCTATTTTTTCAAGAATTTCTACTCCTTTAATTGTCTTTTCTTTCCCCGGCTTCCATTCAAATTACTCGATTCGATTCTTTACTCTTTTCGTTTCCGGGGTATTACATGGGGTGGCTTGGAGGTCTTGGAGAGCGAAGCGGGGGAGCATCAGGGCCGAGCCAGGGCAGGAGATGGCGCCTAGGAGCAGGGGGTGGCGTCGAATTGGGGAGGGGGAGGCGCAATAGAGGGGGGAAGGGTTGTGGCGGCTAGGGTTGGGGGGAGGAGAGGGTGGCGCCTGCCCCCTTGTGGCCGGCTCCCCCATCTCGGCCCTTCTGAGCTGCAGCCTAGGGCCCAAGTTGTCGAGTTTTCGCCAAAAACCCCTTCTTTAACTCTATTATTCGCTGAAAAAATACTTCGCTGAGAGAAGAGATTCGAAATTGAATGAAATTTTCTCTAAACAATAATTGGAATATTACAGCTACAGTGCACGCTGCCATTGTAGCAGCCCCCCTCCATGTTGCTCTACCAAGATGAGGAGAAGAGGAGAAAGGAAGGAGAGGAAGGAAGAAGAAGAAAAGAAGAGGAAGAAATGGAGAAGGAATAAAAGGGAGGAAGGAAGAGGAGAAGAATGGTGCATTCATACAGCAATACTTCGATCTCCAGCGGTTGAACAAGGGTAAACTCGATCCCCGATCGCTTGGTAGATTAATCAATTTATTTTGGTGTTGCTAGTAGTAGATCGATTTGGAACACCGACGTTGGTCGTCATTTTTGGGTAGGTTGCATGTGTTTTATGGACTAGTCATCTCCTATAGAGTTGTAGTTGTCGTTCTTAGCTTTCTATAGGCGTAAAGATCATTCAATTTGGAGATACGGTTTAGAAGTTATGATAGTTTCTTTGCGACTCTCCAGAAGGGCCGACGAGAATTAACAGTTACCTTGTCTGGTCAATATGACTTAATTAGAGACCGAATCAGAAAGCTCACGCAACATGAATTTTGTAGGAAATCTAGTAAGCTTTCTAGATTGGTAAAGAACATGATTTTTAGTTGTGTCAATCAAACGTTATGGATTTTATACTACCGCTGCATTTCTGACTGACAGATTGAAGGAATAGAAACTTCACCTGATCATTAGATTCATTAGAATGTCGAATCAGAGGAGCTTTCCAACTAGGTTATCGTAGATGGTTTTGTCGTGTTTCCATAGAGTCTAAGATCACTCCGTTCTGAGTTTCGTAGTAAAAGTTATGATTTATTTTGTACTTGCTGTCCAGATTGTAGTCCTGTTAGAATTTTGGTTTATGCGAGTAGATCGACTTTGTGATACTTGTGTTAGGATGCTGCGGTTAGATGGTTCGAACGAGGTCCTGTTCATGTGGTTCCTCATTCAAATATATTTAATTTGTGTTGGAGGGGGAAATTCGAGTGTAGCAGCTTCCGTCTTGCCTCATAACGCTTTGCAGATCGGAAGACAAGTACATTGTAATTCTTTATTTTGATAATGATGAGTGCTTGTATTCATACTGTTATTTCTATGATCCATGATTACATTCAATGCTTCATGTTCCTTTCATATCCGTTAATCTATGTTGAAAGAGATGATGTCTTTCATTATTCATGTTTTATTCCATTCATTCATTTGTTCATATTTCTTCCACGGGAGTGAAAATAAAGACCCGTCAATTCCAGTATGGGCACGTAAGACCCACCATTCATGTAATATCCCGAAAGTGTTTCAGCTTTTCGGAAGAAGTTTCGGGAGAGGAGTGAAACAAAAATTCAGAATTATCCTTTACTTCGGGGCATTTTCAGTGCATTTCTGGCAACCTAGGATTGGGCCGCAACCCAGGAAGGGCCCATGAGGAGGGCGGGGGCGGCCATGAGGGGGGGGGGCTGGGTTTCCTTCCCCTAACCCTAGCCTCACCTCTCTCCCCCACTCCCCTTTCCAAGCCGTCACTTCCCCTACCCCCATCCAACAGCCACCTCCACCTCCCCACTCCTCCCATCTCCCTTGGCAGCCGCCTCCCCTGCTTCTTGCGCCCCTGCCCCTTGCGCACCTCCAGCAGCGTGTCATCTTCCCCTGTGACGCTCTTGCTGCTGCCCTTTGGGAGGAATGCTATAACACCCTGACCCAAAATTGGCTCAATGCCCAGCCAACCGTGGGGCGGACCGCCACACATAGCACCCTACTTACACTTTCGTCATCCCTTCGTGTAAAAGGGTTAACACAGAGGTGCTACGTTTGGATCAAACAGGCATTATATACTACTACAACTCACTTGAGACAAGCAATGTGGGACTAATCCCACCACACAACTCCTCATGGGCCACATGGGCCACACTATGAGCAGGCCGGGGTATTACATTCACCCCCCTTAAGGGCTGACGCCCTCGGCAGCATACCGCACTACGTGGCAAATGCCCAGAACCACCCCTCGGTACACGTCCGTGCGTCCAGTGCTGGGACATATGCCGTGCCATGTGTCCACTCCGGGCCCACATGTGCCATGCGCCATATGCCCGCGCCCCTATCCCGCACGCGCCCGTGCAGCGAAGGTTGAGGCTCTGATACCAACTGTAACACCCCAACCCAACACTGAGCCTGGAATGCCACTATACTACTCTCTAAACTAATAATTATCGACACACTATAAAATTTCAGCAAGAAAATATCAATGGACATATCCATGGTTCACAAAAAACATGCATATTTATGGATCAAGCAAGAGTAAATAAGCAGGGGAAATATAACCAGGTAAACAATCTAGGATAGCACCAACTACAGAATCCAAATCATTGAAATAAATAATCTAGTCCAAAACGTGACCTAAACTTTATTCAGCCTCTAGCATGTCCAAGAATAATCCAACATTAAATGAAAAGGTTCTTATGGCAAATGATCATGTGATTGAAGTATGGATCTAATCTATGTGCTCTACTCGCTCTCAGTCCTGGCGTCCTCGGAGATCACCTAAAAACAAAAGAGCAAGGGTGAGTCCACAACTCAGCAAACACATCAGTATACAACGAACAATAATAAATCAACAGCATTCAATAACTTCATTATCATCACAGGTACTTCTATTAATATTCTCATGCTGTTATCTTCCCTTTGTTTCACACCCATTAATCTCATATATCAATGCAACTCTAATCTACATGTCCACATGCACTTCTTTCGCGTATACCGGTATAACGTGAGTGAATGCTCGCGACAACATTCACTCTCAAGCCCGTTCCTCCACAAGGATCGGGACCTCCTCCACTCTGTGGAGTTGTGATCATTCATGATCACCTGCTCATATGCAAAGATGCTTATGAATGCAAACATGCATAATTTCATAATACTCATCATATCCAATTTTTCATCATGTCCATTAACAATATAAATCCATACCATTCCATTGCTTGCAATTAAATAAAATAAAAGCACAACAATAATGGTAATAGAAGATAAAGAAAACAGTGATCAATCAATGATCGTTGTCTACCATGCACTTGCCTTTACTAGTTGCGACGCATGGTTTGGCTAGAAGATGACAACAAACACGACGCCTCTCCTACATTAAATAAACAAATATCAATACAAGCTACAACATCAAGAATAGCAATCAATAGACATCGCTCCTACCCGTCCCCAAATATACCACGCTTCTCCGGTACTGAATAGTTCCCATTGCTGTCTTGGTACTAAAACGAACGTAACTTTTGACTCAAAAGTCCAATCACGACAAACCACCCAGTTCTGGATTCTTCATAAAATTATCCACATTTTCTTAGATTACGAAGACTTCTAATTAAATCATCTAACCCTCCGTTTTTAGCCCAGAAAACCGATCTGTTAGCTTCGGGACAGCAGGTCTTACTAAATTCATAACTTTTGTTTTACCCAACCAAAATTCAAGTTCTTAGATTCTACAGAACCCATAGACAATTATCTACATCTTTCATATATATCAAAAACTCTAATTAGTCTATTTACTATTTTTAATCTATTGTCTACCAAAACAGCGCCGAAAGACGACAACTACAAAGACAGCAGTCTTCCAAAATTCATAACTCGAATTATACTTGTCCGATCGGCATGTTTAAATATTCTATAGAAAGATATCGAAATTATCTACAATTAACTAGTAGATTACATTTTTAAAATTCGCCATTAACGTACCCGAATAAATTGTTCAACAGAACAGCAGGTTAAACAGACTCATTATTCGGCCCCTCTATTAGAAAATTATAAAACCTCTCTAATTAATCTCGATTATAATCTCTAACTAACCTAGAAAAACAGAGAGAATACAAAATTGCAGATCGTTACCGACAAGAATTTGAATCTCAACTTCTTTTCTTCTAATCTTCTATTTCTCTTCCTTTCCTTATTTTCTTATTCCTTTACCTTCACTTTTGCTGAACTCTTGCTTTCCTCGTTACACCTTGCTTCCCTACAGTTCAAGCATGCAGGCATGCGTGTAAAAGATGCAGCATGATCTAGCCCACTGCAGCAGCAAAAGAAAGCACTCACTCGGGAAGAAAAGTGTTGGTGGCGACGAGAGGACGGGCATCGGCTGGCACACACACGCGTGCATGCGGCAGGCGCGTCCACGCAGAAGAAGATTTGTTCCACGCGCCAGCAGACGCAAGCCGCGGCAGCCGAGCGGCTAGTGCACGAGCGCACAGGGACGCCCAGCGGCTGAAGAAAATTGAGGCGACTGCTAGAGGCGGCGCACGGGGAAGAAAAAAAAACTAGAGCGGCTAGGGTTTCTGGAACTCTTTTTCCCCCACGATCTTTTTATACCTCGCACAGTTTAGTCCCTCCGTACAATTCCAAAATATTCTATTTTCACGTATTCTCTTTGATTAATTACGCACAGATCCTTTAAGAGGTCATTATTATTATTATTTTTTCAGAATATTACATTCTACCCCCCTTAACAGAATTCGACCCCGAATTCTAATCGTCGTTCTATTAAAAAAACCAACAACAACTGAAATTAAACAACAACAAAAATAACACGTACCCGACGTGAACAACTCCGGGTATAGCTCGCGCATGCGAGACTCCAACTCCCACGTCGCTTCTCTCTCGGACTGATGAGTCCGTAGCACCTTGACGTATACCAATGTCTTGTGCCTCAGCACTCGCTCTGACTTTTCTAGAATGCGCACCAGACGCGACTCAACTGTGAGGTCTTGCTCAATAGTCAGCGTCTCCAATGAAATCTTATGCTCTGGGTCTCTCAAAAACTTTCTCAGCATCGAGACGTGAAACACATTGTGAACCCCACGCATGGACTCATGAAGGTCCAGGCGGTAGGCTAAATTTCCAATTCTTGCAATAATCGAGAACGGTCCAACGTACCTCGGGCTAAGCTTCCCTTTGGTACCGAACCGAACAATACCTTTAGTGGGAGACACTCTCAAGAGCACCTAGTCACCCACCGCAAACTCCAAGTCACGCCTCCTCACATTAGAATAACTTTTCATGCTCGCTCCGAGCCGCTAATGATTCGCCTCACCATGGCCACCGCTCAACGGTCTTCAATCCAATCCGACCCAAAGCGCCTTCTCTCCTCGCATCCCAACAAAGCGCGATCCGCACTTCGCCCATAGAGAACCTCGAATGGCGCGGTTCTAATATCTTGGAATGGTAACTATTATTATAAGCAAACTCGCAAGTGGCAATGGTCCTCCCAACTACCCTTCCAAGGTAACGCAAGACCGCAACATATCCTCCAAAGTCTGAATAGTACGCTCTGACTGCCCATCTGTCTGTGGGTGAAACGCTGTACTAAGGCGGAGCTGTGTGCCCAATGCACTCTGCAGACTCTCCCAGAACTTGGAGACAAACTTCGCGTCCCTGTCAGAAATGATGGTCTTTGGCACACCATGCAGTCTTACTATTTCACGCACATAAATAGGAGCTAGATCACTCGCTGAATTTGTCATGTGAATAGGAATGAAGTGTGCAGACTTGCTGAATCGATCCACCACTACCCAAACTGCATCCTTCCCTCGCGGCGTACGAGGTAACGCCACCACAAAGTCCATAGAGATATCATCCCAAGGCCACTGGGGAACCTCCAAAGGCTGCAACAACCCTGCAGGACGCTTGTGCTCAGCTTTCACTTGCTGACAAACACCACAAGAAGCCACATAGTTAGCAATATCCACCTTCATTCTTTTCCACCAAAAATTCTGTTTCAGATCTCGATACATCTTAGTCTCACCAGATGAGCGATTATGGAGTGCGATGTGCCTCCCTCAAGATATCATCTTTGACCTCCGCCTTATGTGGCACGCAAAGGCGGCCTTTAAACCTCAAAGCACCAGAATCGGCCTGCTCGTAGTGTGGCCCATGTGGCCCATGAGGAGTTGTGTGGTGGGATTAGTCCCACATTGCTTGTCTCAAGTGAGTTGTAATAGTATATAATGCCTGTTTGATCCAAACGTAGCACCTCCGTGTTAACCCTTTTACACGAAGCGAGGACGAAAGTGTAAGTGGGGTGCTATGTGTGGGCGGGTCCGCCCCACGGTGGGCTGGGCATTGAGCCGATTTTGGGTCGGTGTTACGATGGTATCGAGCATCAACCTTGCCGCATGGGCGTGCGGGATGGGGCGGGCATATGGCGATGGCACATGTGGGCCGGAGTGGACACATGGCATAGCATATGTCTGCAAGACTGGGACGCACGGACGTGTACCGAGGGGTGGTTCAGGCATTTGCAGCAGATATGGTATCTTCGCCGAGGCGCCACCCTTAATGGGGTGAATGTAATACCCTACCGCCAGTAGCACGGCCCATGTGCCCCATGAGGAATTGCGTGGTGGGATTAGTCTCACATTGCTTGTCTCAAGTGAGTTGTAGTAGTATATAATACCTGTTGGATCCAAACATAGCACCTCCGGGTTAACCCTTTTACAAGCGAGGATGAAAGTGTAAGTGAGGTGCTATGTGTGCGCGGGTCTGCCCCACGGTGGGCTGGGTATTGAGCCGATTTTGGGTCAGGGTGTTACAAATGCATTGGAAGGCTGGCCAAAGGAGGAGAAAGGAGGAGAAGACGATGGATCTTCTTCTTGTGGGATCAACTAGCGTCTCCCTAAGGTTCTACAAGGGTAATGAGGAGATTTCCCTGCTGTTTGATTAAGTGGTAGATGCGAATTCGATTAAAACTGTTTGGATCAAAATCTGTCTGTATTAGATCAGTTCTGTCCAGTGGATTGTGTGGTCAGTGTGGGGTCCTTAGAGGCTGAATTTGAGATTTCCACCTTCTAGAGGTTTGTATCCACAGTTCTTAGCTTTCCATAGCCTCCAAGAACATAAGATTTCGACTTACGATTCAAAAGTTATGATTTAATCTTTCCCTGCTATCCTGATTGCCTGACGAGAATGAACTATCTAGTTGTCTTTTAAAATATGAATAAGTTAATAGAAGATTCATAGTTTTCACCCAACTAGGTTACCGTATAGAATTTTATAACCTTTCCATATTGATAAAGAACACCCCAATCGGAGCTGTAGATTAAAAGTTGTGTTATATTCTTTACTGTTGTTCCTTTCGTCTAGACAGAATCCGTCTTGTATTTTCATCCACTGGATAGCAATTTAGTTCGGCTGAATTGGGTAATCTTGTCAACTAGAATTTTGTAGATATGTTCGTTAAGCTTCCATAGGATCTGGCCTTACCTCGTTTTTTCCGTGCTGCTGTCCAGACTCATTCCGTCGATTGAGTTGCCCGTTTTTAGATTAAGACTACTAGTTAACTCTAGGGTTGTCTGGAATGTGTTGTAGAGCGTTACCGATAGCATTTTATACCATGTCGTTCTTATTTCAAGTATATTCTTATGTAGGCGGTGAGGCGTCGAATTTAGGAGCACCTTCGTTGCCTCCTAGCGCCACAACGTGGAAGGCAAGTACCTTGTAATTCTTTATAGTTGAATGATATGAACCATGATTGCACTTCATGTTTATGCTCCTTTCAAATGTGTTATTTCCATTATTAGAGATGTTCTCATTCATTATTCGTATTTCATAACATGCACCTCTTGTCATGTTCCATCCACGGGAGTGGATTTTAAAGACCCATCAATTCCAGTATGGGCACGTAAGACCCACCATTCCAATGTGGGCAGAGTTGGACACCCGTATGAAACGTTCTTCATACGGGATTTGGATCCCCGTATTTTGTTAAATACGGGCCTAAGTGAACACCGACGAGTGTGTCACTAGCTATACCAGTATGAGCATGTGTGCAGTCCACTCCTTTCAATACATCCATACATTCCATCCATTCATTTATACATTCAGTGCTATGTTCATACTCGGTAATGTTGTTGTATTGTTCAATTATTTTCTGTACTTGCTGATTCTCGGACTCATTCTTGCTTTGTTTGTTTATTTTAGGTGAACGTTGATGATGACTCTATTGGGAGGGAGTAGACACATACTATTCATTTATCTCACCATACTACATTTTCAGTAATAAATCTAGGTTATGTCTTCTATTCGTTAATTGATGAATTGTAATAAATAAAGTTAGAAGAGGTTGATATTTCTCTCCATGATACGTTTACTTAAGTATTGCTTGTGGTTCTTGATCACCCCCTTGATATGATCTTTTGGATTTAGTCTTTATTCCTGCATTTGTTCTATTGTATGTTGATCCCTTTATACCCTTAGATGAGTTATTGTTTAAAATACTTCTGAATTATGGTCGTATGTTAGATCCCTTAAGTGACATCTTGGCTTCCGAGTAGCCAGGGTGTTACAATTCCAATGTGGGCAGATTTGGATCCTTGTATGAAACGTTCTTCATACGGGCATTGGATCCCTACATTTTGTTAAATGCGGGTCTAAGTGAACACCGACGGGTATGTCATTAGCTATATCGGTATAAGCAAAAGTGTAGTTCATTCATTCCATTCATCATATGTTCCTGTCAGTTCTATGTTCATATTCTTAATGATACTGTATTGTTCATATTCAGTGTAGTTCAAATTATTATTTGTACTTGCTGAGTCTCGGACTCATTCTTGCATTTGTTTGTCTATTCTAGGTGATCGTTGATGATGGCATTCTTGGGAGGGAATAGACACACATAATTCATTCACTTCACCATATTCGAGTTTCAATAAAATGATTTGGTTCCCGTCTTTCATTCGTTAAATGATGAACTGTAATAAATAGAGTTAGATGTTGGATGATATCTTTCTCTATGTTAAGGATGATTAAATAACTGCTTGTGATCCTTGATTACTCCTTTGATATAATTGTCTTAGTGGATTCACTAGACTTGGATAGTTGGAGTTTGTGAACTGTCGTTGGATTCGGGTTATATTCCTGCATTTGTTCTATTATATGTTGATCCCTTTATGTCATTAGATGAGATATTGTTTAAATTCTTCTGAATTATGGTTGTAAGTTAGATACTTTAGGTAACATTTTGGCTTCCGAATAGCCAGTGTGTTACACGGTGGGCGTGCGACAACCACACCCACATGGTTGCCGCACGGTCACTGTGCGGCAACCTCAGTGTAGCATTTTTTTAAAAAATTTACAACAGGTTAAATTTTTCTGAATTATATTTTGAAAAAATTACACAGCAAAGTACACTGGGTGAAGAGGCTCCACAAAAAAAAATTGTAAGTTTCGGTGATGTGGCCGGCAAGGATGGGTTGCCACACGGCGGCCTTCGGCAATGGTGCCATTTTTGCAAATACACTCCGAAGATGGTCATTTCTGTAAATATGTGCCAAACATGTGCCAAAATGGCCAAAAAATCGAGTGTCTAAAGCGGGTTTTTTTTGTCGTAAATAGCATCGTTGATGTTATGATTAACAAAAATATAGTTCTCGTCATTGTAAAGCTAAAAATGGCACCACAGATTTGTCAACGGTCGACACTTGTCCTCTGCAGTTCCTCCCGGGCACAGATGCCATCTCCACCACACATCTAGTGCTCGTACTATCACCGTGCCGCCACATCGCCAATGTCGCATGCCCTGCTCTCGGATTCCCCTCTACCGTTCGCTGGATGCCTGTACTCGCCTCCACCGTTCACTGGAAGCCCAAATACACTTCCATCATTGACTGAATGCCCGGACGTGCCTCCACCTTTCGTAGGACGCCCGGACAACTGTCCGCATGTCACGTAGCCGCTCTGCTTACCCTCCGGCACCTAGTTCTCAGTTCGTGCGCTTCACCAATGCACGGTTTCGCTTCTCTCTCCCTTTCGGCGGCAGATTCCTTCTCTCCATCCCATCCGTCATTTCTTAGCTCCCTCTGTATGCATGCAAACAATGCACAGGCATGCCACGTGGGAGGGAATCGATTCCCTCCTGCGCGCCGCGGTCGGCTTAAAATACGTTCAAGTGGCTATAAAAACCGACACCGTTCTAGATCTTACTCTCATTCTCGTCCTAACGCTTTCGCTCTCGCCATCGCTATAAAATTATGTTTGCGGGGCAGAGAGATTTGAGCGAGCGAGGGAGTTGTGATTTTCCTGTCGATTAGATATTGTTTAGAGCAGTGATTAAGAGGAGGTAACTTTTTTCGTATTCATTAGGCGTAATTAATTAAGTCATAGTTAACTATTCGTATTTAAGTTAGTCATTACTATTTTGTTGTAACTAATTAATTCATAGTTAAATATTTGTAATTAATTAGCTATAATTAGTTACTCGTCATTAATTTATTCGTTCTAAATTACACATACTTAATTAGGCTTAAATAAATTAGTCACTACTATTTACTCGTAATTAATGACTCGTAGTTAAATAGTCATAATTAATTAGGCACAATTAGTTAGTCATAATTAGTTTTGTCGTAGTTAATTATCCATAATTAAGTTAGTCATTATTATTTTTATTGTAATTAAATATTCATAATTAATTAGCCATAATTAGTTACTGATAATTAATTTAGTCATTGTTAATTAGTCGTCACTATTTAGTTGTTGTTAATTTAGTCGTAGCTAAGCAGTCATAATTAAGTAGGTGTAATTAAGCAAGCATGATTTACACTGTCGTTATTTACTCATCATTAATTTGTTCTTAATTAGTTAGTCGTAGTTAATTAGTGAGTAATTAATTAAGTCGTACTTAATTAGTGATGAGGACATCCCTTCCACTGATACAACCATCCCAACTGCTTTTGATGTGGAAGGACCAATTACTAGAGCACGTGCTCGCCAACTAAATATCAGGTGACTTCATTTCTCGGATTGTATCCATATTCTATAAACTCTATGATGCTGCCTAAAGCACGTGATATTATTTTACTTAGGAATCAAGGATCGGGAGGCAAGCTAAATGGAGATGATGGCAGCACCAAGCATGGAGACGGTTATACGAGGAATGGATATTTCTATACTGAGGCTTAACAGAATCTAGCATGAAGACTATATATCCAATTGTTTAGGCCAACACTTAGCAATATTTGAGTAAAGGAACTTGGTGCCACGCCACCTATGCTAATGGGTCATGGGCCTTGTAATTCAGGCTGAACACCTAGGGTTTAGCACTGTTCACATGTGAACAGTACCCGCAGCCGCTGCCCTCTCTTCCTCCTGTGGATTTCATGGGGATATGTTCCAGATCTTAGGATGATGTGACAATTGGCAATGGCGTTTACGGTTTGTCGTTTCACATGTTTTCGACAAAGCTACAAAGCTTCTCGACTGGGCGGTCCGACCGTCCTTGCATCGGCGGTCCGACCGGTCCCAAATCGGTCGGGCCCGAAGCCATGTGAAGCGCTCGGACCGGCGGTGACCTAAAGTACTCAAAACAAGTTGGGCCAAAATAGGTGTTGTAGGCAAGTGAGGATCCCAATGCACTTGGTCTCATAATTTTTGGAGTCTCGATAAAAAGTTCTATTGGTTTTAATTTCCGGAAGGTTTGGATTTTCAGGGTTGAAATTCGGCTAAGTCCCAGGCGGTCCGAGCCCGGCTCACGTGAGAGCGGTCCGACCGGCCAAGGCGGTCCCCGCTCACTGGAGCGGTCGGACCGTGTAATGACTTGAGCGTTGGCCAATTTCGTGGCGATGTTGATTTGTTAGGTCAAAGTCATTGGTATCATGGCATATGGTTTGCATGATGCATGTTTGACTAACATGGGTCAAGTTGTGAAGAACTTGTTCTCGAATTCGTGTTTGCTTATGCGTGGTTGTGCGGGTTGCTTGGTGGGCAACGACGGTCAGCGGCGAGGAGGATCGGGACTACACTTGGAGAGTTGAGGTCCAGAACGATCGACGATGCCGGGTGAGGTCAACGACTCAAGCGTGTCACAAGATGGACAAGGGTGACCTATTGGCAAATCCATGGTGCATGGTGAAGCGGTTTAGGTCAAAAGGTTAAAGACGGCGCTTGCGGCGCGTGCGTGTGTGACCCGTTTGTTAGTGGGCCTTAACGGAGCCCAATTGAGTCAAACCCTAGGAGTTCTAGGCCTCCACTATAAATAGGAGGAGGTGGTGGTCGCACCTCCCTCTCTCGCTATTTTCATCTCTTTGTCGCTTTCAAACCCTAATTGGCTTAGGGGGAGTTGAGGTAGAGGCTAGGGCTTTTCATGGTTTGAGGAGAATTTTGTGATCTTGGATTGACCACTGATCCATGATGGCGTGGGTGTAATCCAGCGATAATCACGTTATTAATCTATGCAAGGTTTGCTTGAGATAAGTCTCTTTTCGTTCTTGCTTTCGATTTCGTGATTTTAGGGCTTTGTTTGATCCGCGAGTTTGTGATTGATTCTTTCACGTGAATTAGCTTGATGTGATATGTGAATCTATCTAGCATCATCTTGATCATCAATCTCTCACGAACAAGCATTAGGATCAAGTTTTTCGTTCTTGCGGTTTTAGACCTACGTTAATCAATTGGCAATTGCTCAAGATCGCTCCAAGAATTATCCTAATATTCAATTGGAATAGGTCCTCAATAGCATATAGAAGGTGTGTGCAAAGTTTCATAAAGATTGGAGTTGAGAATCAAAAGTTCACCTAATTGCAACTTCGTCATCGGCCGATTTTCTTGCTGCGGATCGGTTTGAGTCGGCGGTCAATGCACGGCGCTTTCTCTCCCTTCCGCCAGATTCCTTCTCTCCATCCCATCCGTCATTTCTTAGCTCCTCTGTATGCATGCAAACAATGCGCAGGCATGCCACGTGGGAGGGAATCGATTCTCCCTGCGCCGGGTCTTAAAATACGTTCAAGTGGCTATAAAAACCGACACCGTTCTAGATCTTACTCTCATTCTCGTCCTAACGCTTTCGCTCTCGCCATCGCTATAAAATTATGTTTGCGGGGCAGAGAGATTTGAGCGAGCGAGGGAGTTGTGATTTTCCTGTCGATTAGATATTGTTTAGAGCAGTGATTAAGAGGAGGTAACTTTTTTCGTATTCATTAGGCGTAATTAATTAAGTCATAGTTAACTATTCGTATTTAAGTTAGTCATTACTATTTTGTTGTAACTAATTAATTCATAGTTAAATATTTGTAATTAATTAGCTATAATTAGTTACTCGTCATTAATTTATTCGTTCTAAATTACACGTACTTAATTAGGCTTAAATAAATTAGTCACTACTATTTACTCGTAATTAATGACTCGTAGTTAAATAGTCATAATTAATTAGGCACAATTAGTTAGTCATAATTAGTTTTGTCGTAGTTAATTATCCATAATTAAGTTAGTCATTATTATTTTTATTGTAATTAATTATTCATAATTAATTAGCCACAATTAGTTACTGATAATTAATTTAGTCATTGTTAATTAGTCGTCACTATTTAGTTGTTGTTAATTTAGTCGTAGCTAAGCAGTCATAATTAAGTAGGTGTAATTAAGCAAGCATGATTTACACTGTCGTTATTTACTCGTCATTAATTTGTTCTTAATTAGTTAGTCGTAGTTAATTAGTGAGTAATTAATTAAGTCGTACTTAATTAGTGATGAGGACATCCCTTCCACTGATACAACCATCCCAACTGCTTTTGATGTGGAAGGACCAATTACTAGAGCACGTGCTCGCCAACTAAATATCAGGTGACTTCATTTCTCGGATTGTATCCATATTCTATAAACTCTATGATACAGCCTAAAGCACGTGATATTATTTTACTTAGGAATCAAGGATCGGGAGGCAAGCTAAATGGAGATGATGGCAGCACCAAGCATGGAGACGGTTATACGAGGAATGGATATTTCTATACTGAGGCTTAACAGAATCTAGCATGAAGACTATATATCCAATTGTTTAGGCCAACACTTAGCAATATTTGAGTAAAAGAACTTGGTGCCACGCCACCTATGCTAATGGGTCATGGGCCTTGTAATTGGGTGAACACCTAGGGTTTTCCTATTCACATGTGAGTCGCCTACTGCACGGCCCAACTCCTCCTTTACAAAGTGGCCGCCACCCTTAGGGTTTGGCGGGTTTTGTTGATTGAAGTTTAGCTTTGCTACTTTATACTCTGTCCTCTTGTTCGGCGAGATCAACAACGACATTGTCTTCGGAACCCCACTTATCAATCTAATTTCAATTCCTATTTGCAATTTCAGATTGCGTTTTGTCTCGTTCTTGCGTGCTTCTTCGGTGTATGCAGGAATTGATCTTCGTGATCAGGTCATCGGGTATTCGTGCACGGTTGATAACGACTTGTCGAGTAGTTCAGCGATTGCGTGGTTTCGAGCCTTGCGAGTTCGTAGCCAGAATCGTGAGAGTTGAGCGACTTTATAACACCCTGACCCAAAATCGGCTCAATGCCCAGCCCACCGTGGGGTGGACCCGCCACACATAGCACCTCACTTACACTTTCGTTCGTGTAAAATGGTTAACTCGGAGGTGCTACGTTTGTATCCAACATGCATTATATACTACTACAACTCACTTGAGACAATCAATATGAGACTAATCCCACCACACAACTCCTCATGGGCCATTCTACGAGTAGGCCGGGGTATTACAATCACCCCCTTAAGGGCTGACGCCCTAGGCAGCATACCGCATGCGCGGCAAATGCCCAGAACCACCCCTCGGTACACGTCCGTGCGTCCAGTGTTGCCACATATGCCATACCATGTGTCCACTCCGGGCCCACATGTGCCATGCGCCATATGCCCGCGCCCTTGTCCCGCACGCGCCCGTGCTGCGAAGGTTGATGCTCTGATACCATCTATAACACCCTGACCCAAAATCAGCTCAATGCCCAGCCCACCGTGGGGCGGACCCACCACACATAGCACCTCACTTACACTTTCGTCCTCGCTTCGTGTAAAAGGGTTAATCCGGAGGTGCTATGTTTGGTTCCAGCAGGCATTATATATTACTACAACTCACTTGAGACAAGCAATGTGGGACTAATCCCACCACACAACTCCTCATAGGCCACATGGGCCACGCTACGAGTAGGCCGGGGTATTACAGACTTCTACCGAATTTATATTCTCATCGAAAGATCGAGGCCAAATCAGAACCTCCGTTGTTCATCAATTAGGCATAATTACACATAGTTTTTTTTTAATTGTAACTAATCTAGTCACAACTAATTAAGTCATGCTTAATTGGTCAAAATTAATTAGTCGCAATTAAATAACTCTTAATTAATTAGTCATAACTAATTTATTTACACATAATTTGTCGGAAAGTATTAATTTGTAGTACTAAATTGCCATTATTAATTTATTCGTTAATAATATGTGTCTTTCATCTTTGCAAGCCATGGCTCTACTGGAACTACTAGAACCCTTCTACGACGAGCATCACTGGTGCAAGTTGTCGATCACCGGGGACATGGATGGCCCCCTAGCCCTCGTGCTTCGGTCGGAGAGGCATTACTGGCAGCTCGATGCTCACTACATCCCAATCCTTTAGTACACGGGCTTGTGGCTGCTCTTGCTCAGACGCTACTTCACTCGTGACAGCAGTCTGATATCGGTACTTATCGACAGGTGGAGACAAGAGACGCATACCTTCTACTTTCGGTGGTGAGAAATGACGATCACTCAGCTTCATGTTCGGGGGTCCTCCACCACCTCCCTACTATCCTGGGCTCCTCTGGTGTTTGTTCAATAGTGTTCGATACATAAGGTTTCCATCGCTGTAAGGTCTCGACTCGCATCGCGTAGTTCAACATGTACTTATACTGGATGAACGCGCTATCGTACATCTCTGAGCTGTCGGTCCATTGGAAAATGTTGCAACGCATCTTGTGCTGCCATTACGCGCGGACGAAGTTTGAAATTTGTGGAGTGCAATGTAAGGTGTGAGAAATCGATGTGTGTGTAAGATTCTCTTACGAAGACGTTGCCGCATGTGTAGTACGCCCGGACGGCGATGGCCAGGTGTGTGGACTGAATGATCTTCGCCGGTTCTTCGTACACACATTGCAGGCATGAAAACTCGGGTGGAACCGGCACATCGTTCATAGAAAAATCTGGGTAGGGTTTAGCCTTCTTAGCAAGCCACTTCCCTTCCGCAGTGTCTTCGCATAAAAGTTCGACGAGGAGTTCGACATATTGAAGGCCGACCTAATGTTTTGCTGCTGCACTGGGAATAAGGGCGAGTGAGTTTGGAATAAATAGAATGTCTATATACGTACGTGTTAAGCAAGAATGATGTACAAAATTGCACAAATATGAGCAGACTACCCATTTATATGACGTAACGGTCCCCGTACATGCAGATAGTACAATAAATTGTGACACAGAATGACGACTAGACGATCTCGGTCTGTTGGGGCAATCCTTCTTGGAGTGGCCAAGGGTCTTGCATATAACGAAATCCTCACTAACAATTATCCATATGCTTGGGCTCATGGCCTTTAAATAAATGAATATTCTAATTTTCAAATAAACATAATTTGATCCATCAAATAAAGGAGTCCTGCCTGTTGACATTCCCTCACTAGCGATCCTTTCTCTCCGAGACGGTTAAGTCTAAAAATAGAGAGACTAAGCTCTGATACCACTTGTAGGATCAAGGATAACCGATTAGAGGGGGGTGAGTATGAGGTTTTTAAAACTAATTGACAATTTTAAACTTTAAGCAAGATAGTCCTATCAAAGCTTCCTAGCACAATAAAGATGGCAGAACTATTGTCAAAACTAGATACACTCCTAGCTAAGAAAAACAAGCACACTAGAATTGCTAGAAATGTAAGTGCGAAATAGTAAAGACAAGAATTAAGCACAACGAAGATAGAGAAGCTTTTCCCGTGGTATCGAATACTTGTCGGTCTTCACTAGTCCACGTTGAGGAATCTTGAACTAATACAGCTGGCTCCACAAATTAAGCATTCCCTCGATTTCACTTGTGGTTGTTCTTCCTCGACTCTGGAGATAGCAAACACCGAACCAATCACAATTTTAGCACCGGGCCTCTTCACAACCTTCTTGAAGAGATCACCGCCAAACTCCCGCCAAGCCGTCTAGGTTTCGACAAACAGCAACAGTAATGAATCATAATCTTTGTGTAATACCCTGAAAATAATATTAATTTTAATATTCGCGTCTTAATGGTCGGAGAGTAATTAATTTAATGGTAACAGTAAATAATTAATTATTAACCTCTTAAGGGCCCAGGTGTAATTAAATAAAAAGGGATTTAAGAAAATAGTATTTTCGGAATTTTATGGGCTATATAAATAGGATTTGGGGTCTCCAGAACCCTAGCTTTTTTTTCCACCCCTACGCTGTGCATTTTCTTCCTCGCCATGATCAGCAGGCGCGCGACTATCGCTGACGGCTTGCGCCAGACCGTTTACCTCGCGTGACCGCTTTTTCTCGCGACCGATCGTGGCGTGCGTTTTCTTTCTTCTCTGCTTTGCGCGCAGATCTGCGTTGCTCTGTGTGCATTCTTCGCCAAGCACCAAGACCGCGTTGCGCGGCTTGTGCTCTTCGTATTGCCGCCGGCCACCAAGATCATGTCTTTTTCTCCTGCGGTGTCGCTATTGACTCTGCTGCGCGCCGCTGACTTTGTCTTGGCGCACGATCGTTGTTTCTTCTGCCGGCTACTTCTTCCGACCAAGACCGGTAGAGCCGCCGCGATTCTCCGTAGCCGCCTGTTTTTGCCCGTGCGTGTGCAGCTTCTTTTTTATTATCTTGCCGTGACCTCCTAGGCCTATTTAGCCGATTGCATGCGAAGTTCTTTGCGTTGATTAACCGATTGCATGCATGCCGATACTTAGAGCTATTAATTAATTCCCTTAGACAAAGAAATTAGTGAGGTGATTAGGATAGAAGAGCAACTCCACGGGAGATAGAGAGATGATTTTCTTAATGCAAGTTAGTAATTAATCAGTTGGACTGGCTACTAGCATTTCTTGCATGCGTAGTTAAATTAGTAGAGATGAGACATTAGCTAGTTAGTGCTACTGATTCGGGGCGATTTTCGATTAATGTTAGCATGTTTAGTCGGGAAGAAATCGAGCAAAGAGATTGGTTTAGCTGTTGTTACGTATACGATTTATTCGGTACCTTAGTGGCGAATTTTGGAAATCTCATCTACTAGTTAATTGTAGATAGTTTCGATATCTTTCTATAGAATTTTTTATCATGTCAATCGGACGAGTATAATTAGAGTTATGTTGTTCGAAAGGCCGCTGTTTTTAGGGTTACCGCTGTTCGCGCTGTTTTGGTAGATCAGTTATTAAAAATAGTAAATGATTTAATTAGAGTTTTAGATCTACATGAAAGTTGTAGATAATTGCCCAATGGTTCTATAGGATCTGAGAACGCGCATTTTGGCTGAGTAAAACGAAAGTTATGAAATTTGGAAGACTGCTGTTCGAAGCGGACAGATCGGCTTTCCGGCTAAATACGGAGGGTTAGATGATTTAATTAGAAGTCTTTGTAATCTAAGAAAGTGTGGAGAATTTTATAATGAATCCAGAATGGGGTGGTTTGTGGTGATCGGACTTTTGAGTCAAAAGTTACGCTCTTTTTAGTAACCGGACAGCAATGGGTAGCTTTCCGATACCGCGTAACGTGGTATATTTGGGGACGGTAGGAGCGATGTATTTTGATTGTTATTCGTAAGATGCTGTAGCTTGTATTGAGTTGTGTGTATTTAATGTAGGAGAAGCGCGTGCACTTGTTGCCATCTTCGAGTCAAATTGTGCGTCGCAACTAGTAAAGGCAAGTGCATGGTAGGCGATCAATGATCGATCCTTTGTTTTCTTTATCTTCTATTACCATTATTGTTGTGCTTTTATTTTGTTTAATTGCAAGCAATGGAATGGTATGGATTTATATTGCTAATGGACATGATGAAAAGTTGGATATGATGTTTATGATGGAGTTTTGCATATTTTGTATACATAAGCATCATTGCATTTGAGAAGGTGATCATGATGATCACAACTCCCACGAGTGGAGGAGGTCCCGATCCTTTTGGAGGAACGGGCTTGAGAGTGAATGTTGTCGCGAGCATTCACTCACGCTATACCCGATACTGAAAAGAAGTGCATGTGGACATATAGATTAGAGTTGCATTGATATTTGAGATTAATGAATGAGAATGATAATAGAAGTGCATGTGATGATAATGAAGTTATTGAATGCTGTTGATTTATTATTGTTCGTTGTATATCGATGTGTTTGCTGAGTCGTGGACTCACCCTTGCTCTACTGTTGTTTTTAGGTGACCTTCGAGGATGCCGAATTGAGAGCGTAGTAGAGCACATGGGCATCACATGATCATTCGCCATGATAATCTTTTTATTCAATAATGGTTTACACTTGGACATGTTAGTTATTGAATAATGTTTAGGATATCATTTGGACTAGACTATTTGCTTTATTAATTTGGATTCATTAGTTGATGCTGCTTTGGATTATTTGCACGGTTATAATTCCCATTGCTTATTTATTGTCGCTTGATCCATATTTACATGTTCGCTTGTAGTACATTGATATGATTATCTCTGTTTCTTGATGTAATTTGATAGTGTGTCGATAATTATTAGTTTAAAGTGTAGTGAGGTGACATTCTAGGCTCAGTGTTGAAATTTGGGTGTTACGATTGGTATCGTGAGCGGGCTTTAGGTCCGTGGTGAATAGATTAACAACTTAGGCAAACTAAAATTGTTAAAATTTGTTTTAGTTTAGTAAATCAACTAAAATTTGCTAATGGTTAACTAACCTAAAATTTGACACACTAGTGCGTGAGGTTAGAGAGAGGTACGATTATAGTTTTACGCCTGTTATGTTGTTCATTGATGGATGAGTTTATTTTGAGCTTTGAGCTCATTGTGTATTGTTGATTGTGGTTGATAGCTATGCCGAGGGGTAGAGGGCGGGTCGTGGTGGCGCGATGCGTGGAGGTCGGGCCGCGGAAGAGGTTCCGTGGAGCCACCTCTGTGTGATGAGTCGATGGCGGGGGTTCTTTGTTGACCCGCCTTGGTTGGGGCCCAAGATGAGACCCCGCTTTCTTGAGAGAGTTGGTGGGAGAGATCCGTGCTCTTCGTCAACAGGCGGATATTTGGTGGGAGGTCGTGTTGTCTTCGAGGACCGCCACTCAAGGTCCAGTCACTTGGGAGGACTTTGTTGATCAGTTCAAGGGGAAGTTCTACCCTACTCTTTGTTGAGAAGATGGAGGTTGCCTTGACGACCTTTGCTCGGGGAAGAGGTCTATTCTTTGAGTATGAGGGTGAGTTCAACAACTTGGTTCGCTTTGTCCCTTCAAGATGTAACGATGATCTTCGAAAGCCAAGAGGTTCCGTCTGGGTCTCAGTGAGTACCGACATGTGTTGGGAGCTACTCCACTCTGTGACTACTCTGTTGTGGAGCAAGCTAGGGGCATGGAGTTGGAGATACACCACACAAGGGGCAGCAAGCCTCTGGTGGATAGTTGCTTCCGGTGGTGACGGAAGAGGAGCTCTAGTGAGGAAGTGGAGTGCATTCAACACTGCCAAGAAATTCAAGGAGGACCGCAGATCTTTCAGATCTAAGCGATCGAGGCCGTTCTCTTCTTGGCGCTCGTCCTTTGCAGTACTCCGGCTCTTCGTCTGTCCCGAGCGGGGCATGCTTTGCTTTAAGTGCGGTGATGGACACCGCGTGCGCCGAAGTGCACTTGGACGGTGATTGCCGTCGGTGTGGCCGTCGGGTCACAAGGCGGGTGTGTCGCGTAACCCCGCTAAGCGTGATCAAGTGGGAGCTCGTGCCATCTTCTTCTTCTTGATGGGTCCGCCGAGGATCTTTCCGATGATGATCGCTGCCTCCAATGATGCCATTTCTTCAGCCTTGGCGCCAATAGGTACTATGGCGGCCGCCACCTTCAGACCGCATCGGGTTGCACGACCGCTCTACCGCACCGCCACAAGAGATTGTTGGGGCTCACGCCGCCCGGCATCGTCTTCTTCGCCATGGCGCCACAGAGTGTACGCCATGCTCATCGCAGAGTCCGCAGTCGCCCCGACGTGGTGACAGTACTTTGCTTGTGGATTCGCTTGATGCTTTAGTCCTTTTGATTCGGGGCTACCTTTTCGCTTGTCTCGTCGGCATTTGCTAGGAGAGCGAACTTGAGTATGATGGATATCTCATCGGTGTTGGTTAGTTCTCCGGGGTATTATTGCTAGCTCACTTGTTTGTCTGGGTGTTCTATTGTTATTGATGGAGAGAAGTTCACGGCGAATTTGATAGTTATTCAAATGGAGCCGTTCGATGTTATCTTGGGTATGGATTGGTTGCACTCTTATCGAGCCGTGATATCCTTTTACGTAGAGAATCTCATGCGCACCTCGCCCGGGAGACTTTGACCTTTCAGGAGTGCGCCTGCGCTCTCTTTCGATGTTGGTGGGTCGTTCGGGTCGCAAAGGATGCTGGACTTCTTTAGCTCTTTGAGAAACCGAGTGTGGCCGCAGATTGAGGAGATTCAGTGGTTAGTGATTACCTGGATGTGTTCCCGGTGAGCTTAGGGATTGCCACCGCGCGAGACGTGGAGTTTCGCATTGATCTTGTTCCGGTACTCGCCCCATCTCGATGTCTCCATATCGATTAGCACGTCCGCTTCGTGACGAGTTGAAGAAGCGATTGGATGATTTGTTGGCTAAAGGTTTGATCAGCGTAGTGTATCGCCGTGGGAGCTCTGCCTGCATTCACGAGAGAAGAAGGATGGGAGTTGGCGATGTGTATTGATTACCGTGCGCTTAATGCGGTCACAATCAAGAACAAATATCCATTGCCCGCATTGAGGACTTGTTTGATCGGTTGAATGGAGCTCAAGTGTTCTCCAAGATTGATCTCGATCGGGGTATAATCAAATCCGGTGCGTGGCGAGATGTTGAGAAGCCTTTCTCCACGGTATGGGCATTATGAGTATAAAGTTATGTCTTTTGGATTGACTAATGCACCTGCCATTTTTATGGAGACCATGAACAACATGTTGCACGAGTATCTAGATGACTTCGTGGTAGTGTTCATTGATGATATTCTTATCTATTCCAAGACCAATGAGGACCATGAGCGTCATTTGAGGTTGGTTTTAGATACTTTGAGAGAGCACAAGTTCTATGCTAAGTTGAAGAAGTGTGAATTCTGGATTTCAGAAGTGGGTTTTCTGGGTCATGTGATTAACCCTCAGGGCATTGCTGTTGATCCTAGCAAGGTTTCTACAGTGGTGGATTGGAAGAGGCCGACTAGCGTGAAGGAGGTGAGGAGTTTCTTGGGATTGGCTGGATATTATCGGCGTTTTGTGCAGGATTTCTCTATCATTGCCTGCCGATGTCTCACCTACTCGTAAAGGTGTGAGATTCCGGTGGGTCGATGAGTGTGAGCGCGGTTTACGCATCTTGAAGGACAAAGGTTGGTGACCTCTCCTATTCTCACTCTTCCCGAGCGTGAAGCGATTCACGATCTTTTCAGATGCGTCTCGAGTGGGTCTTGGCTGTGTTCTCATACAAGACGGTAAGGTGATTGCTTATGCGTCGAGACAGTTAAAGAAGCACGAGCAGAATTATCCCACTCATGATTTGGAGTTGGCTGCGGTTGTTTTTGCTCTCAAGATTTGGAGGCATTATCTATACGGTGAGCCTTGTGATATTTTCACAGATCACAAGAGTCTCAAATATATCTTCACTCAGAAGGATATGAATTTGAGGCAAAGGAGGTGGTTGGAGTTGATCAAGGATTATGATCTTACTATTCAGTATCATCCAGGCAAGGCCAATGTTGTTGCGGATGCTCTTAGTCGCAAGGCGACTCCCGCTACTCTAGATTGCCTCATTGCTGATTTTGATCGCATGGGAATATCTTATTGTTATGCGGGCACGACACATGTTAAGACACAGTTGATTCTTGAGTCAGCTATTCCGGACCGTGTGCGGGAAGCACAACAGAGTGACCGGTTATTACAGGAGGTTAGGAAGCGTCTGGATGAAGGCAAAGAAGGTGATTTTAGTATGGATGATTTTGGTACTTTGAGGTTTAAAGGCCGTCTTTGTGTACCACAAAAGGCGGAGGTTAAGGATGATATTTTGAGGGAGGCACATCGCACTCCGTACACTGTTCATCCTGGTGAGACTAAGATGTATCGGGATCTGAAACAGAATTTTTGGTGGAAAAGAATGAAGGTGGACATTGCTAATTATGTGGCTTCTTGTGGTGTTTGTCGACAAGTGAAAGCCGAGCACAAGCGTCTGCGCAGGTTATTGCGACCTTTGGAGGTACCCCAGTGGCCTTGGGACGATATCTCTATGGACTTTGTGGTGGCGTTACCTCGTACGCCACGAGGGAAGGATGCAGTTTGGGTAGTGGTGGATCGATTCAGCAAGTCTGCACACTTCATCCCTATTCGCACGACAAATTCGTGAGTGATCTAGCTCCTATTTATGTGCGTGAAATAGTAAGGCGCATGGTGTGCCAAAGACCATCGTTTCGACGTGGACGCCAAGTTTGTCTCAAGTTACGGGAGAGTCTGCGAGTGCATTGGGCACACAGCTCGCCTTAGTCTGTTTCACCCAGCATGATGGGCGATCAGAGCGTTCTATTCGGACTTTGGAGGATATGTTGCGATCTTGTGTTCTATCTTGGAAAGGTAGTTGGGAGGACCGATTGCCACTTGCGAGTTTGCTTATAATAATAGTTACCATTCGAAGATTAGAGCCGCCATTTGAGGTTCTCTATGGGCGTATGCGATCGCCACTTTGTTGGGATGCGATTGGAGAGAAGCGATTTTGGGTCCGGATTGGATTGAAGACCGTTGAGCGTGTGGCCATGGTGAGGCGAGTTTGTTGGCGGCTCGAGTAGCAGAAAAGTTATCTTGATTTGAGGCGTGACTTGGAGTTTGCGGTGGGTGACCAGTGCTCTTGAGTGTCTCCACTAAGGGTATTGTTGGTTCGGTACTAGAGGAAGCTTAGCCCGAGTACGTTGGACCGTTCTCGATTATTGCAAGAATTGGAAAGTTAGCCTACCGCTTGGATCTTCCCGAGTCCATGCGTGGGGTTCTAATGTGTTTCATGTCTCGATTTGAGAAAGTTTTGAGAGATCGAGCATAAGATTTCATTAGAGCCGTTGACTATTGAGCAAGACCTCACGGTTGAGTCGCGTCCGTGGCGATTCGGAGAGGTCGGAGCGAGTCTTGAGGCACAAGACGTTGGTATACGTTAAGGTCTTTGTGGACGATCATCGAGAGAGAGGCGACTTGGGAGTTGGAGTCTCGCATGCGCGAGCAATACCGGAGTTGTTCACGTCGAGTGCGTGTTGTTTTGTTGTTTAATTTCAGCATGCGTTTTTCTTTGAGTAGAACGGCGATTAGAATTGGGTCGAATTCCGTTAAGGGGGGTAGAATGTAATACCCTGAAAATAATATTAATTTTAATATTCGCGTCTTAATGGTCGGAGAGTAATTAATTTAATGGTAACAGTAAATAATTAATTATTAACCTCTTAAGGGCCCATGTGTAATTAAATAAAAAGGGATTTAAGAAAATAGTATTTTCGGAATTTTATGGGCTATATAAATAGGATTTGGGGTCTCCAGAACCCTAGCTTTTTTTTTCCACCCCGCCGCGAGCATTTTCTTCCTAACTGCTGATCATCGTGGCGCCACGATATCGCTTTGACGGCTTGCGCGCCTTGGTTTACCTCGCGCATTATTTTCCTCGCGACCGATCGTGCGGCTGCGTTTTTCTTTCTTCTCTGCTGCCGCGTCGTATCTGCGTTGCTCTGTGTGCATTCTTTGGCACCAAGACCGCGTTGCGTTATGGCTGCATGTATTGCCGAAAGCTACCAAGATCGCGTTATCTTTTCTCCTCGCGGTCTTCGCGTTGGACTCGCTGTGTCTTGCCGCTTGGAGCACTGTCTGGCGCTGATCGTTGTTTCTTCTGGCGGCTACTTCTTCCGCCAGAAGACCGGTAGAAGCTGCCGATTCTCTGTGTAGGCTGCTGCGTTTTCGGCCAGTGCGTGTCGCTTTTTTTTTAATCTTGCCGTGACCTCCTAGGCCTATTTAGCCGATTGCATGCAGAAGTTGCTGCGTTGATTAACTGATTGCATGCATGCCGATACTTAGAGCTATTAATTAATTCCCTTAGACAAAGAAATTAGTGAGGTGATTAGGATAGAAGAGCAACTCCACGGGAGATAGAGAGATGATTTTCTTAATGCAAGTTAGTAATTAATCAGTTGGGCTGGCTACTAGCATTTCTTGCATGCGTAGTTAAATTAGTAGAGATGAGACATTAGCTAGTTAGTGCTACCTGATTCGGGGGCGTATTTCTCTGATTAATGTTAGCATGTTTAGTCGGGAAGAAATCGAACAGTAGATTGGTTTAGCCTGTTGTTCTGTGTACGATTTATTCGGGTACCTTAGTGGCGAATTTTGGAAATCTCATCTACTAGTTAATTGTAGATAGTTTCGATATCTTTCTATAGAATTTTTTATCATGTCAATCGGACGAGTATAATTAGAGTTATGTTGTTCGAAAGGCCGCTGTTTTTAGGGTTACCGTCGTTCGGCGCTGTTTTGGTAGATCAGTTATTAAAAATAGTAAATGATTTAATTAGAGTTTTAGATCTACATGAAAGTTGTAGATAATTGCCCAATGGTTCTATAGGATCTGAGAACGCGCATTTTGGTTGAGTAAAACGAAAGTTATGAAATTTGGAAGACTGCTGTTCCGAAGCGGACAGATCGGCTTTCCGGGCTAAATACGGAGGGTTAGATGATTTAATTAGAAGTCTTTGTAATCTAAGAAAGTGTGGAGAATTTTATAATGAATCCAGAATGGGGTGGTTTGTGGTGATCGGACTTTTGAGTCAAAAGTTACGCTCTTTTTAGTAACCGGACAGCAATGGGTAGCTTTCCGATACCGGCGTAACGTGGTATATTTGGGGACGTGTAGGAGCGATGTATTTTGATTGTTATTCGTAAGATGCTGTAGCTTGTATTGAGTTGTGTGTATTTAATGTAGGAGAAGCGTCGTACTTGTTGCCATCTTCGAGTCAAATTGTGCGTCGCAACTAGTAAAGGCAAGTGCATGGTAGACAGCGATCAATGATCGATCACTGTTTTCTTTATCTTCTATTACCATTATTGTTGTGCTTTTATTTTGTTTAATTGCAAGCAATGGAATGGTATGGATTTATATTGCTAATGGACATGATGAAAAGTTGGATATGATGTTTATGATGGAGTTTTGCATATTTTGTATACATAAGCATCATTGCATTTGAGAAGGTGATCATGATGATCACAACTCCACGGGAGTGGAGGAGGTCCCCGATCCTTTTGGAGGAACGGGCTTGAGAGTGAATGTTGTCATGAGCATTCACTCACGCTATACCGTATCTGTGAAAAGAAGTGCATGTGGACATATAGATTAGAGTTGCATTGATATTTGAGATTAATGAATGAGAATGATAATAGAAGTGCATGTGATGATAATGAAGTTATTGAATGCTGTTGATTTATTATTGTTCGTTGTATATCGATGTGTTTGCTGAGTCGTGGACTCACCCTTGCTCTACTGTTGTTTTTAGGTGACCTTCGAGGATGCCGTAATTGAGAGCGAGTAGAGCACATGGGCATCACATGATCATTCGCCATGATAATCTTTTTATTCAATAATGGTTTACACTTGGACATGTTAGTTATTGAATAATGTTTAGGATATCATTTGGACTAGACTATTTGCTTTATTAATTTGGATTCATTAGTTGATGCTGCTTTGGATTATTTGCCTGGTTATAATTCCCATTGCTTATTTATTGTCGTTTGATCCATATTTACATGTTCATTTGTAGTACATTGATATGATTATCTCTGTTTCCTTGATGTAATTTGATAGTGTGTCGATAATTATTAGTTTAAAGTGTAGTGAGGTGACATTCTAGGCTCAGTGTTGGGCTGGGGTGTTACACTTTGCTTGACGACAATCAAGTGCTAAGGATCAATCTAGAATGGACGCACTTGAGTTTTGCTCAACCACCTCACAATGAATGCAATAAGTGTGCATGAGGTTTAGAGATAATGCTTTTGGCTCAAAGATATTAAATGAAGTCTCCTCTTATTCTCCTTGGGCAGGTGAGGGGGGCTTTTATACCCAATACTCCCCCTCAAACAAATACGACCGTTGGAGGCAAATTATAATTTTCTAGCACAAGCGGTAGTACCACCGTTATATGGCCGATACTACCACACTTTTCAAGATGCACAGTAACAGCTAGCGCAGATGCATTAATTGCTTTTGAAAGTGCCGTTGGAAATTTGGCGCGGTACTACTATTGTTGATCAAGCGGTAGTTCCATTTATCGGTCATACCGAAGCACAGGGGCGGTGCTACCGCTTCACTTTGCGGTCCAAAAATGTCCTTTCTGGAAAAAAATGTACCGCTGTCTATATTTCATAATATCCAGGCTACGGTAGTTCCGCTGAAGATGCGGTAGTTCCGTCAAGAGAACTCCGGTACTACCGTTCACCAGGAGAGCAACCGAGATAAAAAGTGTCATTCTGTAAAAAAACGTACCGCCAACAAGTTTTAGGTACGATCAGGTTGTTGTAGTTGTAACACCCTGGCTATTCGGAAGCCAAGATGTCACGCAAAACTATCAAACTACTAAGAATAGCATTAAAGCTGGATTATACAGATTCAATCAACAATAATTTCTAAAGAATGACAATAAGCGATCACCGATTCATGGAAAAGAATGGATAAGCAGATATAATACCACGAGCAGTCAAGCAATACCAAAGTTGGATTATTACAAATCTGAAATTTATTTAACAAGTTGGCTTGATGAAAGGTAATAATAATTATTACGATTGGATAAAAGTGAAGTGCAGCAGTCGAACTACCCCACCAAATCACCTTGTCTTCTCCTCAATTACCTAATTAAAACATACAAAGCAAAGGTGAGTCAAGACTCGGCAAGTACATACAAGAATAATCAAACATAGAGTGGACAACACAATCCGGTTGAATTACGAACAAATCTTGGAACACATATATGATTGAATGGAATGAATACATGAATGGATGGAATGAAAGAATGCATTGAAGGAATGGACTAATCACGGCTTATCTGCAGTATAGCGAGTGATACACCCGTCGGTGTTCACTTAAGCCCGTACTTCACAAAGTACGGGGACCCAATCACCGTATGAAGAACGTTTCATACGGGTGTCCAAGTTGCCACATTGGAATGGTGGTCAACACTACCCACATTGGAATGGTGGGTTTTCAAATGCCCTTCTTTGGAATTGATGGGTCTTTCAAATGCCCATCTTTGGAATTGATGGGACTTACTAAAAGAATCCACTCCGTGGTCATAATGAATTTTATGAATGAATATGATGATTTCTCATGGTATGAATGAATAACACACATTAGTGGAAAAGACACATGGCATTCAACAACATGTGTAAACAAGTATGAGTATGCATTCCCACACAACATAATATATCAAGGATGCCACACAAGTTAGTTGCATGTAATGGAATGCAACAACTGAAATGAATGCTAATTCTTTAATCACAAGAATCATCTTCTTGAAATGAAATAAACATCAGGATGGATAGAAAAAGGCATTCACAATTTATCCCAACATCAAGCAAACAATTGGAAACATCACCAAGCAAAGATAGGGTACTTGCCTTCCGCGATGTGACGTAATAGGAGGACACGAAGATGCCCCTCCACTCACCGCCTCACCGCCTACACAAATGTATAATCAAAATAATAATAACAAGGTATGACATTGCTACAAGAGCCCTTCCATTCCCTCTATCTCTCCCACCCAAACAACGCGATCAATTTTACCAAGTTTACCCAACAGCCCGATTACCGCTAAACTGGCAGCGATACTAGAAAAAATCACCATTAATTATCTGTAACTCCAAAAGACCTGAAACCAGTGCTCACTGAATCTTAACAGATCAGGCTACAAAACAATAGTTGGCGGAATCCCCTGATTCGGCCAAAACAGAGGGCTAATTAACAGCTAAACACAACCCATCTACGTCTGTCCAGAATACAGATCAGAGATAAAGAAAATGGTGTAACTTTCAACCTATTGATCCAATGAGAATGATTCTTATCAGCTTGGAAATATAATTTTAAGGGCTAAAATAACTTAGTTGGGTGAAGGTTCTGATTCGGGCCCTAATTTGAACAAAACCAAGGGACAAACCTACTGACCTCAGTTTTCAGACAGACCGGACAGTTCGTAATCAAAAATTCATATCTCCCAAACTACAGATCGGATTTTCCTGATCTCGGTGCCAAAAGAAATCTAACGTTCCCAGGAATAAAACTCTACAAGGGCAAAACCCCAGATTCGGCCTCTACAGTAGTCTAAACAATAGATGAAAACACTAACAATTATCTGCCCAAAATTCAGAACAGTGGTAAAGAAAATATCATAACTTTCATTATACAGATCCAATGGAGATGATCTTTATCAGCTTTGAAATATAATTTAAAGGTCTACAATAACTTATTTGGGTGGAGGTTTTGGAAATACCTCTAACTAAATCAAAACCTAGGATCAAGTCGACAGATCTTTCTCGTCAGACAGACAGAACAGCGCGCACTAAAAAAATAATATCTCCTAAACCGTAAGGTGGAATCATGTGATCTCGGTGGCTATGGAAAGCTAAGAACAATACCTACAACTTTCTAAGAGATGGACAAGACAGAAAACGAACGCATCTTACTCAAAATCGATGCACAAGGCGGTGCACAGGAAGGGGGCGGCGGCTCCAAAGGGGGGGAGGGGGAGAGAAATGTGGAGTTTAGGATTTGGGGGGTGGGAACCCCCCTCTTATGGCCAGCCACCACATGGGCCCCTCCTGGGCCGTGGCCCAGGCCCAGGTTGCCGTGAAATCACAGAAAACCCTCCGGTGAAAAGATGATTCTGTTTTTTCGATTAGCTCCCTCTTCCGAAACTTTTTCTAATAAGCCGAATCACCTTCGGGGTATTACAGTAGTATCACACCACTATCCCAGTCATACCGCAGTGCGGTAGTACCGCCAACAAAACGTCGATACTATCGATTATTCTAAGAAAAACACAGTTGACTTTCAAAACAAACTCTAGATGCATGCATGATCCTAGATTGTACAAGAACATGTTATCAAGCTACTAGTCAAGATCCCTCTAAATAGTATGACATTTAACCAAAAATCCGGCCTTCCATCATTTTCTCCTTAGACCGGTAAAAACAAAAAGGATCCTAGACTACTTGTACATTCATGTTGACCTTTAGCATGCATGTCCATATTGTTATATTCATCACTGAGACCAAACCTTGTAATACTCAATAAATATGTTAGTCACATATTTATATATTATCATTAATTACCAAAATACTTTTTTAGCACCTAGATACTTTCACCTGGTGAGAATGGTGTCTTTGTACTTCCCTGTGAGGAAAGTGTCAAGGATTGTGAGCACCGGATAACAGAACTTGAAGCCCTCTATGGCCTGGGCGAAAGCCTGAAACACCCGATCCAGTATGAAGTAGTTGGTGCCTCCGTCAACATCTACACTTTCAACCTTGTATGTACGTGCTGGGGTTTGCTTCGACAACCTGGTGAAGCATTGTCGGCACAAGGTTGTAAACCTCTTCGTATGTCCCGTACATGGACTCGGTAACATTCTGTTTGGCTCGTTGGACCATGCTATAGCTGTCTGGATAACCAACCGAATTGTCCACTTTTGATAGCAACATCTTTGGGTGAGACAGATATGTCCTCCACAACTAGGTGGCTGACGGGGCTTGTCACATATGAGGAACATTCCGATGTTGCCGCAGCGGCTTGCTAAGTTTGCAAGTGTGTTTGATTACTGCCTTGACTGTGAAGACCGAGCTGAAGAAGTTTGCCCGGTGAGTGTTGACCTTGCCAGGGTAGCCTTCTACCACGCACTTCATTGCGTAATGCCTTGGGTTAAACCAGTGCACCCGTTATACATGGTTGATGGACAAGGCGTACTGTATTATAGCTTGTTGCACGACAATATTGTTAGGGAAGTGCTACCCAATTAAGAGGGTTTCAGCATCAAACCCCCACTAGGACCCTTCTTCTAGCGGTAGTACGAGCGAACGCACTGTGATATCACCAAGTCTCGATGGAACGTAAGGAACCTCTGATAGCACAATTCTGTCGGTTAGACCACCACACTGGGGTTCGTCCTCCTCGCTACTATCCGAGCCCGTGTCGCCGTCCACGTTGGACTCCAACCCCAGAGGCTGGTTCAATAGATACTGGTGGCTGTCAATGCGGGCCGACCACCATAGTCCCATTCCCTCATTTTGCATAAAATTATGCGTAAGTCTTCTCTCGTAGACTTCCTCCAAAGCAACATATTCCATGCTACTGTCTTTAAGCTTCGTCTGTGGTTGTCTGCTTCTCGAGGCACAAAAATTATCAAGGTTTCCCAGCGCCCTGCGTACAAAATTCACGTACACCATCGGCAAAACCGTATATCGCCGCCTCACGCTGGGAAGCAATATGCATGTACTGGCCCCATGCTACGCTTCTATTCACCTTTACTAGCTCCCATATGCTCTACCCTCCCCTACTTGTGTGGGTGATCGCCTCGATGAAGAGTTTCTTCGTCGTTGGCTCTGTGTCAAACTCCCTTCAGATGCAGCTTTTAGACTCGTGAATATTTATCGCATCGAGCCTCTACCGGACCACCTTGTATTGGTATATCGATAGGTCCAACTCATCTGGTCCGGCCCATCCAAGACCATCGCCATAAAACACTACCAAGTTTTGCCTATTGGAATTTACCTAAAGCCCTAACAAGTCGATTTACGGTACACAATATAGCAAATAAGGTATTTAATTAGCACTAATAAATTAACTGTACACGAATATTTACACGATATTATTTCTTTAATTACCACTAATTAAATAGAGCTAAACTAATTAATACTAATTAAATATGAGTAATTTATTTACCACTAATTACCCATGATACAAATAATTACGACATATTACATACAAGTAAGCAATTAAATGCGAGTACTTAAATACAAAAAATTAATTACTTACCAACAAATTTATTACTTATAAATAAATTACCTACATGTAATTCATTACATCTAAGTAATTTTCACTAATTAACTATGAGTCATTACTTACCAACAAATCAATTATGTCCATATAAATTAGACCTCTAATTTGCACTAATGCAATTTCGACTAATAAACTACGACTTACATAATTATGATTTATTAATTACCATAGATTAATTACCGCTAAATTAATTACGATAAAATTAATTAGGACTAGTTAATTACCACTAAATTAATTATGTCTAACTAATTACCATAAAGTTACTTATGACTACTTAAATATAACTAAACTAATTAATTACGAGTAATTTATTTGCCACTACAAACCCATGACAGAAATAATTTTGACATATTACATACAAGTAAGTAATTCAATTTAATAACCACTTATAAACTACGGGTAAATGAACACTAACTAACTACGACTAATAAATTATCACTAATAAACTACGAGTGAAATTATTACAACAAAAGCATATGACAAAAAATTATCTTGGCTTGAAGTCGACCTCACTGTACTTATACGGTCCTAAACACTGCTTTAAACACCACTTAATTCACAGCGTAATCCGAATAAATATTGAGTTCAATTCTCTGTGTTCTCAGTGATGAGCGCTGGAATGAATTCCCGAATGAGAGCGAGAGCGAGCGCGACGCCGATTTTATAGCCGCATGAAGACGTTTCGTGCGGCTGCGAGGCAATGTGCGAGAATCCTGCTTGTTGTGCGCTGCAATTACGCATGCATGCGGACGGAGGCAACGAGGTGATGGATGGGGTGGGGGAAAGAACGAGGGGACACGTGAGGCTTTCGGCAGAAGAACAAAAAGCACTCGTGCCCTATTTGTAGGCATGGTTTGGCGGCTTGTTGGGGCAGCACCGTGCCACGGTGGCATGACGGAAGGGCTACCGGGCGCGGTGGAGCGGACGTTCCCACGTGGCATGTCCGGGCGAGGAGGGGCTAGGAGAGAATGGTGTCCGGGCGAGGGAGGACCGGCAGAGCGGCGTCTGGGCTAGCGCCGCATGGACACACCCTCGTCTGGGCTAGGGGTGCCTGGTGCAGCCACATGTCGTGCGCGGAAGAATCTGGGCTAGGAGCGCAAGGATTTTCTCACGTCTGGGTTTGCATCGCACGGACAAAAGCTGTCCGGGCTACGGTAGAGCGGTGGAGGCACGTGACGGGAGAAGACATGTCTATAGCGTCATTTTTGAAATAAGACACGAGAAAAAGTACTTTGTAAAAAAACTCAGCGTGACTAGTTTTAACGAGTGGGACGGCACAGCTGAGATAGGCGTCGTAAATTGAACAGGATCCTAGCTAGATTTGCTTCATGCGAAGGTTATCTGGAGTGACTGATTTCGTGTGGCCGTTTTTGCTCGGTGTGATATTCAGACGACGAATTGATGCTGCTACTAGTTGTAGAGCGCATGATGCCAGGCTGCGTGCTCATGAGTTGCTGTAGTCCGTAGGTGTTCTGTTTTCTTGTCATCCCCCTACACTAGTTGTATTCTCTGTCGGGCACTGAAATATTGAATGAACATTGTTCTTTTTGGAGCGATTTGTTTAAATATAAGACGAAGAAAATGAAGAAGAAAAGGCTTGAATTCCCACACCCTTATCAACTCAGTTTGACTGAATTTGATTTATGAATTTTGCAATGCAAGAACATATAACGTGACTCTTTCCCCCCTCACCTTACTCTATGGGATGTTAGATCAGAAGCCGTCGCATCCGGCAATGATACGGTGGCACGTCGTGCTCCGCTCAAAGAAACCAGGGCACGCGCGCGCGGACGTAAAAAAAAGGCGGAGGCGACGTCTTGCAGGCGGCGAGAGAAGTTAACGGAGCGCACGCTTCGCGGATTAAATTCGTGGTCGTGGTTGGCGCGGCCGATCGGCCGACCGATGGCGACCGCAAGGGACGGCGCACCACCAAGCTAGGCTCGCCACCATTGGCCGCCGGACGTGGCCGCCAGGTGCTACGTACGCTACACATGCGTGCGAGCGTGTGTGCGTCGTACCACACGTCCATATCACATCTCGTCACCGGCGGAAAAGTTCGACCGGACACGCACCAAATTACCACTTGAAGGATGAAAAGCAAGAATATTTGGCATTTCTGCCGTTCGCTTTTTTTCAAAACTAATACTTACCCGTCATAATTTGCAGAACTACCTTCAACATAGTGTACCTACTCCCTGACCTCGGACGTAGCAGGAGATCTACCCCTAGCCATGAGCACGGTAGGGACCTACCCCCGACCCCAGACGCAACAGGTCTCCTACCCCCGACAGTAGGCGCGGAAGGTCACCTGCCCTCGGCCCCAGGCGCAGCAGGGATCTACCCCCCCTCCCCCCGGCGTGGTAGGATGTACACCCTGTGGCCGAAAGTTAATTTGGCTTCTTCCATTTTTATTTTTTATCTCCTTTACATCACGTCGTCGACACGTCTTGTCGATTCACTTGCTGTCTGCATTTCCTACTTATTTAAGACGCGCGGCCGATGATCTCAGAAACCAAAGCTCTCATTCCGATTAGCTAAACAAATTCCAATCGTTCGCTCGCTCGGCTGTGTTATTTAATACTATTGTTATTGTAATATTTAGCGTTAAGTACTTACTTAATAATGCACGTACATTATATCAGTTGCACAATTATTCGACCCGTACATTAGTTTGCGCGGTGGCAACTGTTACATGCGTAATTACTGTCAATCTATTATGTAATCTATTTGCAGCAATGACATGTAACTACCACCCCTACTTGAGGTGGCATGGGACACCCAGTATCGCTCTCACGCTTGGATCGGTGGCGATGGGCCGCCAACCCTGGTGACACAGGGACCGAGGGAGACCTGGCCACTGGACAATTGGTTTGTTGGGAGGCTTCGTCAGAGTCTGGGCTGATTGTGTTCGCCCGCATATTGAACATGGGGCAGAACCTTCTCATCGACGCCTCCCTTCTTTCCGTCATGATTGATCGTTGGCGGTCAGAGACCCCCACGTTCCACTTCCAGTGGGGGAGATGATCGTAACACTGTAGGACGTTAGCTTCATGACCGGCCTGCCGTTGCGAGACCTTGCAGTTGTTTCCCTTCCGAGGTTACCGGACTGGAAGGCGCATCTCGGCCATCGATTCGGGCAGCCTATCCCCGAGAGGTGTAAGGGTGTTCCAGCTGCGACGTTTCATGCATTACCCAATTGATGCAACGGAGGAGGTGGTTCGATGCCACCGAATTGCATATTTTCTATTTCTATTCGGGGTGGGTCATGTTCCCTAGCACGCATGGGGACATGGTTGTGAGACCCCGGTTTATCCGACTTGTAATGCTTAACCACCCATTCGGTCCTAGCATCACAAAGCAGATAATCCGAGACTCGAGACATGTATACTTCCCAGAGTGCAGTATACACACCTCTTTACAAAGTCCATGCATCAATTCCATTCATTCACATAGAACCGAAACATAAACAACAATCCAAAAGATAGCATAAATAAAGGATAGTCACTACAAAAGAGAGGCCAACCGGCCAAACAACAGATACATAAAGAAATTTAACAGCGGAAGCAAAAGTGCCATAAGATGGCTACAACAAAAGAGCCAATCAGTGTGCCTTTAACCCACAAGGCAACCGACCGGACCGCCAAGCTAGTCGTCGAATCCACAGCACAACTCACAAAAGTGAGGCCCTTGGGGCTCACCTTCTTCCTCTGCAAACAAAAGCACCCGAAAAAAAGCTGGGTGAGTACTTTGAATGTACTATAAGATATATAAGAATGATAACTGATCTATGCAATAACTACATGCAAGCTTATTTAAGTGGAGCAGGTTAGGACTCAAATTTTTAAGCATAAAGCAAGTTTTATTTGCAATAATGTAATAGATTAAAAGCAATTTTGCAATCTGATTTTATTAGATAAAAACAGTAGGGATCAAGTAGCAACAACAGTAAAACAGTCCTGGAAGTGACTAAACCATTAGTCACCACAACAATAGCATGAATTACCCATTCATGCCAACCATGTCAAGTTTTAATTTTTAAAACAAAAAGCAGTTGTTGAAGTCTAGATCTTATGGAAATCCCCAAGCGTGTCCATAACCTAGGGCGAGGCTATTGAATAGTTTTATCCTGCGCAGGTGTACCAACTTACCCACATGTCAGACCGCCTTTTTGCCAAGCTATTAAGCACACTTCCTTAGGTATGCCGGCACGGCTAAGTCCTACGAGACATTTCCAATATTGTGAATTATTTACGAGCCGCCCGTATGGATAGAAACCCATACGTTGTGTCGGAGTCATCGTAAAGCCTTGGTCAACTACCCTTCCCGGGTAAAGCCTTGGACAACTACGACGCTCCTCGAGGTGGAGAGCCTACCCGGAATCTCCACCACCGCACACCCAACACAAGAACATTGAGAACACATATCATGTTTCACACAACACACACAACCCCCTCCTGCGACTCGGAGATAACCCACGCCAAAGTACTAGGTCAAGAGGGTCCCATATTACCCTCATGTGGTTAGTGCATAAAAGTGCTTGGATCAATGGCGCAAGCAACATTTTCGGTCCTTAGGGACCTGGGCACCTTTCCTTGTCACACCCAACAATCACACCAACATGCCATTGTGCCCAAGTCAAATCGTTTTGTCTCATTTTCGGTTTTTACAAACAAAAGCATAAGGTGCTGAAGTAAAAATAAACAAAATGATTTGTGTGATCAAGGTCATCGACTAAGTCGATAACCGCCCAATTCTACCGGTAGCTAAGCATTTCTAGGCATGACATCGCAAAGACAGGAAAAGAGCATAATTAAATCACGGGCTCTAATTCACCAAATGATGATAATAACTTATGGTTGTGGCGAGGATAACATTTTAATGGCAACAATGCATTAGGAATAGCTACCTCTAAGCAGGCAAAAATAATTGGACACAAAAGCAATGCATACATATAATTTGTAAACAAGATATTAGACTTTGAAAGTAATGGGACATTTATGATCAAATATCTTGCCTGCTTGCTGTGGGTCAAGGTGTTGCCGAGGATCAACAATATTATGAATGAGCTCTTCGGATCCTAACGAGAAAGCAAAAGGCAACCGATAAGAACGAATAAAACACAAAGACCCAACAGTAAACTCCCTCCAAAAATTCTAAAATTTTTACAGTAGCAAGGTCTTGATTTATAATGAATTTAGCAACAAGAACCAATTGATTTGGATTCTTAATGCCAAAGATATGACCAAAACAATTTTGCTCAGCTCTTATAAATCAAAAATGCTACTATTCATTAGCAAAATTTTCTGGAGCTATACTGAGGTTGGAAACATTTTTAACTTAAAGATGAGTTAAAAACATAACCAACAAAATTTGAATCAACCGAAAAGAATTTGAAATGAATTAGTTATGCATTTTACAAGTTATCACATTTTTCAGTTGATAAATAAATCCTTTCGGGAAAATCAGAATTGAGAAATGGCGTGGCGAGCGAGGCGTCGATCTTGGATCCGACGGTCCGCGTTCCGCGAGCAACAGCGGAAGCGCGCCCATGAAACATCGGTCGTTAACCGTTGGATCGAGATCCAACGGTCCCACGACTCACTTTAGTCGAGCGCTTGGCGTCCGACACCTGGTCGTCGCCGTTGGATCGGATCCAACGGTTCACGTGGATCGGGCGTTCGGCGGTCCGAACGTTCCGCACGCGCGAGCCGTGGATCTGGGATCCAACGATCCGCTATCTCGCATCGGGACCGTTGATCTTGGATCCAGCGGGTCACCGAAACCTGAGCAGCGCTAGTTCAAACTTGGCGCAAACTTGGGCGTAGATCTTAGGATCGGCGGTCCGCAACGACTCAAGTTCAAACCTCGCTTGATTTTCGTCAGACAAAAGCGGCGGGGAGAGCGGCTCGCCACGGCTTTCTCGGCATGGCGGTGCGAGTGAAGTGCCAAAATGGGTCCCAAACATCATTGCGCACCTAAAGGTACCAACGAATTATTGCGGTGGACGAGCGTCGGCAAGCGGAGGGACCGAAGTGACCGAAATGACCAAAGCGAAAAATGCAAGCGTGCTCGGCGGTTCAAGGGAGCAGTGCCAGGCCACTAGGGACTAAGAGGAGCTACACGCACGCAATGGGCCCGAGGAGAGTCGAGCGCCAGCGAGGAGGAACGCGGTTCGGCGAAAAAGAGAAATCAAATTCAGCTCGACCTGGACAAATTGAACCGAATTGAGTGAGGTTAAGCTTGATGAGTAGAGGAGAGCGAGAGGAGCAAAGACTTGTGAAAAAAACCCCATTGCAGACTTCACCGAAGCTCCAAAACCGTCAATGGCGCCGAGAGCTTCAGAATCTGTGGCTCCAGTGAGCTTGTGAGTGCTAGCTAGAGCTGCGGTGTTGCTAAAGGAAGCTAAGGGAGAAACCAAGGAGCTTAAATAGCGGGGATGGCAGAGGGCAGCGGCGATGACCCTTCGGGTCAAACCGGCCGTTGAGCGCGAGAGAGCGGGAGGCGGTTGGAGAGGGGCGCTGAGGAGGAGCACGACGAGCAATAAATCGCCGCAGAGATAGCCGTTTAAAAGCGGCCGTGGATTGGGATGGGCGCTGCGGCTTTTCTCCTCACATACGCCATGGTCGCCTTGCTCGCTACCGACGGAGGAAGGAGCGACTTCGTCGATCGTCGGATGGAAATCGAAAGGTGAGTTAGATCGAGTGGATTACAGCGGTTCCGTCGTTCAAGCGGTGAAGACCGTTCGATGTTGATCAACGGCTCGACCCGCACACCCGATCGACCGGCCGGTGCGATTAGTTGGTGGACCGAGTCCGAGGCTCGAGCAGGGTTGGTTCGAACTCGAGAGCAGTGCAAACCAACTAGGGTTTGAATTAAAGGCTGATTTTGAGAATTTGTTTAAGGTAGCAAACCAGCTTCAAAAATTATGAAATTTTAAGCTGGAGGTTCTTGACAGCAGGGAACCTTATATAAAATTTTCAGAGACTTTTATGCACTGCATTTTTCTCTAAAAATTTCAGAAGGCTACTTTAGGAGTTTGACTAAGGTTTGACTTGTCTCAAAAATTAGCAAATAATTACTGAAAATTATGAAATAATTCTGAGGTGTTAAACATCCCTCCTAGGTTCAATAAAAATTATTTTCAGGGGTGGGGCACAAGATTTTCATGAAGGAGATTTGTGTTGGTGTCCAAATGGCAATTTGATTTTTGATTTCACATAATTCCTTTACAAAAATTATGGAACTGATTACAAAAATCAAGATGAGAGAAAAAGTTTTAATTTCTCCTCATTTTTATTACATCTGAAACACAAACCAAGTTTGGGATGTTACAATGGTGTACCCTAGTTCTATCCACCTTGCGGAGTCCATTGTGGACTTCGACAATGAGGACATACAACAGTATAGTTGGAGTTCAGCTGCATTGTGCACTTTGTACCGTGGCCTGTGCGACACTTCGTAGCCTGGCGAAGGTGACCAGCAGTGCCATGTGGGCACACTACATGGAGATTGTTACCAATCCTCACGCTCCGATCTATCGATGATCCATAGTATATGTTCATTTTGTTTATCCCGCTCAGTCCTCCGGGGGGCCGCTGTCGAAGGGGGCAGTGACGCTCTTGCCCCCCTCTTCGGTTCGTTGAGGACGGGAGAGGTCTCAGAAACGCCGGACGTCACTAGGCTGGATGCTCCAGTTGATGGAGATTCTGCTAGTTTCCAACCGAATGAAGGTGTGGATAAATGGCGGGGGTGCTTGTGTTGACTGTCAAAAGATTGTTGATGGCATGTCCGAGAGCACTACCACCGAAGATGAGGATGAGTTTGACTCGCAATCTAGCGAGGACGAAGCCGACGATGAGGGTCGGATCGTCTGTGGCATTGTTTCCACCGACACGGACTATGTTCCAAGTTGGTTGGATTGGCAAGCGGACTCTTCCCTTGTTCTGCCACAGGACCACGAGTCTTCGTGGGCCTTCGATGCAGGCACCCTGCTTGTGGGGTAACATTTCCTACACAAGACTGTCGCCAAGCAAGCTATCGCTAGTTTCACGGTGAAGACCAGTCAGACTTACTGAGTTTACAGGTGTGTTTCGACGTTGTTTACTATATCTTCAACTATCTATAGTAAGTCGTACTGATCATTATCTATCTTCCATTATCTGTAGGTCTAATCCTGACACGTACATAGTTAAGTGCGTGGTTAGCTCTTGCCCGGGCAAAGTCCCTGTGCTGAGATTCCCTAGGCGGGAACAGACTTCCGCATCACAGTCGTGACGGATCACACATGTGAGCTTGATGAGCCGTTGCAAATGCGTAGGAATGTGACCTCGGGCTACATCGCGACCGTCATAAGCCATGTAGTTATTGTCGATGTATCTATTTCGCCGATGATTCTGATGGCTGACATAGCGAATATATTAGGGTATGTCGTTAGCTACAGTAAAGTCTGGCAGGCGAAGCGGAAGGTGCTCGAAGGGTTGTACGGGACCTACAAGGAGGCGTACGATCTAGTCCCCAGAATGCTGAAGCAAATTACGGATGCTAATCCGGGGACATGCATCAACAGGATGGAGAGACCCCACCCATGAACATCCCACATTCCCTAATCCTTGATCGAGTCTTCTGGGCATTTGGCCCGGCAGTCCAGGGCTTCTCCCACTGCCGTGTGGTCCTGACTATGGACGGTACATTCCTTTGCGGGAAGTACAAAGGCACCATTCTCACCGCTGTTGTAGTTGATGGCAACGACTAGTTGCTCCTAGTTGCCTTCGCAATTGTGGAGAATTAGAACACTGTTAGTTGGCTATGGTTCCTAGCCAACATAAAGCAACATGTTGTAAGGGACCGACCGAATGTGTGCATCATCACTGACCATCATGCCAGGTTGCTGTCCGCACTGCACACCATGCAGCACGGTACAAGCCCGCCGTTCCAATGGAACAACATGCGCACACGTTGGTGCATGCGGCATTTAGCCGCCAACATCCACACGCGCTTCCGGAGCAAGGACCTAATGAAGAAGTTCAAGAAGCTCTGCCTGCAGAACCAGAAGCGCAAGTTCGATGCTGTGTGGCGGGAGCTTGAGGTCGAAACTGAGCGTACAAGTGGAGGTTCTGGGCCAGGCACACCGCACAGAGAGTTCACTAAGTGGATGAGCGTGCATGCCCCGAACTATGAGAAATGGTCCCATCTTCTTGACACATATGGTGCTCGCTACGACATTATGATGACCAACATGTCCAAGGTCTACAACAGTGTGTTGAAAGGGGTCAGTGCCTTGCCCATCACCACCGTTGTCGACGAGACATGAAACCGCACGATCGGTTACTTCGTCAATCGGGCAATGATGGCCAAGAAGCTTTTGGACGAAGGGAAGCACTACTCGGAGGTTACCCTTGCCTACATGGAGAAGAAGATTACCAAGACCCGATCCCATGTAGCTCACACAATGGATGGCGTGAGGAGGAAGTTCGAGATTAGCCTACGGACAAGTACGTTTGTGGCCACATGAGAGGTGACCGGAAGCAAGTTTGCACCATAGGCGATGTGGAAGTTTGCGCCTGCAACAAGCCTCAACTCATGCACAAGCCTTGCTCCCACGTATATACTGCATGCATTGAAGGGATCGGGGCAAAGCTACGATATCACAAATAAAATTTTACCGCGCAACCAAGGAACCACCGCAAGTAATAGATCACGAGATTACCGCTAGATGCGCCGACTCATAGCGGAAGTAGAGTCGTTGTAGCGAGTTGATGCAGTCGTAGTCGTACTCACGACGCGTCTCCTCCTTCGAGTGGTCGTACTAGTCGCGCGTCTGTTCCTCCGAGTGGTCGTACTCGTCGCACGTCTGTTCCTCCGAGTGGTCGTACTCGTCGCGTGATTTCCCTCCGACTCCGGTGAACGTCACGAGTTGCGGATCGTCCCAGTGCTGATGCTTCGCAACAACACCTCCGAGGTATCCACACGTACGGGGCAGGATCACCACGCACTGGAGTGCTAGCATCGGCAGCGTGGTTGAGGAGGCGTGGCTATCGGGGTTTCGGAGTTCTTCCAAAGATCATCCTCTATCTTCAGGTCCATGCCACCGCCCCTCTTTATGTAGGCATCCATGATGTGTCTCGAAACAGAGGCCCATTTGGAACTCGTGACCTATACGAATTCGGATCACCATCCAAAATAGATCCCAACTCTTTAAGTGTGCGACCCCACAGGTTCATATGTAATTGGTTATGACTCGGAAACTCTTTCCCGACCACCAGTCGTTAGCGGTACCTAGCAGCACAAAACGATTCCCAAATACACATAAAATATATCGGACGAACCTTGATGTAATATGATCTATGATCATATCCTCATCACTTACGATCAGTTCGTATCTCCATACGACCAGATCGTATTAGGTCCCGACCAGTTCGTAACTCCTTACAACCAGGTCCTTACCATTCTGTGATTACGTTTGATCAATCTACGACCAGCTCGTATCTCCATACGACTAGTCCGTAACTGATCTAACTAAGCGACCTACTCAAGCATTCTCCCTTTGCCTCACGATGTCTGGTTGAACTCCAGGTGAGATGATGTGTCATTTATGGACTGTTCAATACTTTCTCGAACGAGTGTCGGATAACATCATGTGGTTGACACTTCGACCACTACTGGCATGGCCTTGCACTTTCTTTATCCGACCACCACGAGAGGCCCAGAGACATCTCTCCTGTTATGTTAGGAGGGGCAAATCCCATCTCGACCAGTCACATCCCTCCGTATGTTTCATAGCATACCCGAATGCTACCTTTGTAACTACCCAGTTACAAGTAGCGTTTTACAACCCCTAAGAGTGCTATTACACATGTACGGAACCATACTGATCTCAGGTCTAAGAATTATACGTCACCATTACTTGAGACCAACTAATGACACAAAGATTCATAACAATCTCAATAGTGTATGAATGATGGGTCTATCCAACCCCATGTTCTCTAACATGTGCTCACATTATTGATTCGATATCCCCATATTCATGACCGGTGAAACATGGTTATCAATCAATACATGTGCTGGTCGTGGAGTCACTGGAGTTCCGAGCAGTGACATCTGACTAGGGATACATTTAGAATGACATCATATAAGTTAAAGAGTTCCACCAATAATTCACACACTTATTGATCTATAACTGATGATTCATTCAGGGAACACGATAACATATTATCAAAATCATGAACATAATGAAATATCATCATCGATATGATTGCCTCTAGGGCATATTTCCAACATGTATTTCACCAATCTTGTAGCATATACATGTCGGAGAACGTCACCTGTATGACACTTGGAATGTGGAGTTCAACCCCTACGGCGTGGAAGGCCACTACAGGGACCTATGGCCGGGAGTAGTGAAGTGGTCACCGAATGAATCATTATGACATCCAGGCCGTGGAAGGCGTCAGTCAAGGCGCATCCGCAACAATATGGATACGAGCTGACGTGGAGACCGGCCAAGACCGACGAGGTGTAGGCTATGCAAGACTCCTGGGCACTAGTTCAGGAACAACCCGAACATACCTTCGTCCGCTGGCGCCACTTAGTATCTGTAAGCTATCTGTTGTATTGCGCTATGTTGCACCCCAGTGTGTTCGATTTAAAAAATTTATACTATTGAGTTGTGTTGGTTGTTATCTGGAAGGTGTAGTAATGTGAGTGTTGTTGTTATTTGCGTTGTTACCTGTACTGCTTTGTATGATGTTACAAGTTGTTATTACCTCTTCATTGTCTTTGCATCTTAGTAATTCGTACGGATATCTGCCTTGTTAGGTTACATCATGCTTTGCAAAAATCCAAAAAATAAAAAACATTTTAAATGAATTAAAAAACTTCAATTAAATTCAAAAAAATTACATAATTTCCTTGAAATTTTAGTTTTTTTTACAATTTTCTCCTTTTTCTTTTTTCCTCTCCCTGCCGCCTCGGTGTCGGCGGTAGGTCCCTGTCGTGCCTACCGCCGGGGGCAGGAGGTCTACGCGCCCGGGGCCAGGGACAGCTACACTGTGTTGAGGTTAGTTCTGTAAATTATATTAGAAGAGGGCTAATTTTGTAGAAAAAAGACAGTAAGGGGCGGAAATGCCAAAAATTCGAAAAGCAAGATAAAAGTGGGTTTCTATGGCGCTTAATCTCGACGTTACCTCCAGCAAATACTCCTACACTCCTACATGTCACTCATTAGTCTCCTTTTGCTTTAGAGGATGAGGACGAGAGAGCATTCGGATTTTGCTTTTCCGGTGTTTGATTTTGGGCTTGATTTGTAACCACTAGCTCAATGTAAGGTCGGAGTACGCCGTGACTCGGATTGGGCTAGGACTAGCCGATAGGCTACCTGACCTGTCGCAGGTATTAACTGTTGGATATTTTAGGGATATTTTGGTAGTTTCTCGGTTAGAGAAAAGATAAAAGAGAAAGAAAATAAAGGAAGGATGAGATAAGGCTAGAGGCTCCACTCCAGCAGTATCGATAAGGGCCTTCCCCTATTTCTCTGGTGCAGGTGTGGGCAGAGCGGAGACCCAAGCGACGGCAGCTCTGGAGGCGTGAGCGGCCCGAGCACCTTGCGCACCGGCTGTTTGCAGCAGTCTAGCGGTTCCCCCTCGTCTTCCTTCTCTACAAAAGTGGCAGCTCATAACCTCTTTTCTTAAAACCCAAATCCCCTGAGTTGTTCTCCTTTGGTGGTTTTTCTTCCTCTCCGTTTTGGTCTTCGGTTTTAGGGCCTTGGAGCTCCAGTGTCGCCGTGGTTGACCCGGCGCCGTCGGCGGCGGTCTTTGTACCTTGCGCTATGCGCATTCGATCTGTAACACCCTGGCTATTCGGAAGTCAAGATGTCACACAAAACTAATAAATACTAAGAATGTACGACAATAACGGTTTAATCAGGCTTAATTAAGAAAAAAATTTCATAAGTATCAACGACAAATATTAACAGTATCATGAGAGGGAATAGAAACATTCATAATAAAAACATACGATGAGCGATACCCAAACTGGATTATTACAATTTGGAAACTTAACGAATAGTTGGCATGAATGAAGGATAACAATAATATTTCTTATTTGATAAAGGTGATGTGCAGCGTGCTGGTGTACCCCTCAAAAGGACTTGCCCTCCTCCTCATTTACCTAAATAAAACACACAAAACAAGGATGAGCCAAAGACTCAACAAGTACTTAAACAGACGACAGAATCATTAAGCGAACAAAGCAAACCACAATCTGTTTGTGAAGAACATATTTTATCTCAAATGTATATGAATGGAATGGTATAATGCAATGAAGGAATGGACTGCTCACAACATATACCGGTATAGTGAGTGACACACCCGTCGGTGTTCACTTAAGCCCGTACTTAACAAAGTACGGGGACCTCAAATACCGTATGAAGAACGTTTCATACGGGTGTCCAACATTGCCCACATTGAAATGGTGGGTCTTACGTGCCCATTCTGAAATTGATGGGATTTAATCAAATTTCCACTCCCGTGGATGGAAACGAAGCATGCATGAATAGAATGAATCATGTATCACAAGAAACATAAATATTGAAATCTATCTACATCATAAGCACAACGCAAGAACAATCATATATTCAACACATCATCATGCATTGCTTTGAAAACAACATAAATTAACAAACAGTACTTGCCTTCCGTGCTGCGACGTAGTAGGAAGCAACGAAGGTGTCCTTCCACCCACCGCCTTACCGCCTACACAAGTATTTACACGGAATAAGAATAACAAGGTATGACGTATCTACACGTGCCCTATCATACCCTCTAACCAACCCACACAACCATGAGTTCAATTTGACAACTTCACCCAAAAGACCAGATTACTACTCTACTAGCAGTTGTACGATAAAATTCACCATTAATTATCTGTAACTCCTAAAGACCTGAAACCAGTGCTCAGCTAATCCTAACGAACCAGGCTACAAAACTTTAGTTGGCGGGATCCTCTGATTCGGCCAAAACAGAGGACTAATCTGCCCAAGAAGACACCGACAGAAACCTGTCCAGATTTCAGAACAGTCGTAAAGAAAAGCCTGTAACTTTCAGTCAATTGATCCTATAGAGATGATATTTATCAATATGGAATCATGGCGAAATTATCTTCAAAAACCTATTTGGGTGGCCTTCCTGAATCTGGCTCTATCTAGAACAAAACTGAAGAGCAACCAACAGTCTCCAAGATTTCTGACAGACAGAGCAGTGTGCGGTTAAAAATTCATAACTCCTAAACCACAGTGTGTAATCTCGTGATCTCAGTGCCAAATGAAAGCTAACGAAACCAGGAACATATCTCTAGGAGACGTCAACCCGAGATTCGGCCTCTAAATTGTCGAAACTGGCCGCGCAAGGAGACGGACGCGTTCTGGAATCTCCAGAACAGAAACCGATTTAGATCTAATCCACCATTAAGCAATAAAATCGAATCAAACTACCACTAAAATCATTCGTTACCCTTGAAGATCTGCAGGGAGACGTGGATCCACCTCCCAAGGACCTCCCTCCCTTCTCCTCCCTTCCCTCTCCAAGACCGGCCACAAGATCGCCGGCGAACGGTCGGCGGCGCCGTTGGAAGGAGACGGCTTCGGGGGAGAGCTTGGGGGCGACACCGGGGATCTCCGCAGCAGCGAGACGCCGTCAAGGAGCAGCAAGGAACACCGGGGAGGAGGGGAATGGAGGTGGCGGCTCTAGGGGGGAGAGGAGGGAGTGGGGGAGGCGGCTAGGGTTGGGGGCGCCTCCACCCTCCCCTTGGCCGGCCCCCCTTGGGCCGGCCTCCCCCCTCTTGGGCCGCCTGGGCCGCGGTCTGCGGCCCAGGTTGTCGTAAAAATGCAAAACCCCTCTCTCACCAAAAATTCTATTTCTTTGCACTCTTTTTCGTACCCGACTTATTTTTAAAACTCCCGATTCAAATCCGGGTATTACATTCTACCCCCCTTTAACAGGATTCGCCCTCCAATCTATGCATCGATCTATTAGAATGAAGAACGACTAGAAATAGAGAGTCCTCATCGCATCCACGTAATGCTAACTCTCCACCAAAAGGTTAGATTCCAAATTTGACAATCATCTCGAAAACAAATCCATTTTCCAAATAAGCAGTTTACAAATGAACACCACGACAACCAAAGAAGAAATCACTCGAACGACCAAACCAAATACTTGCGGTTTGTCTGAATTTAGAAAGAATCAATACGCCAACACAGCGCCAACTCAAATTGCGGAAAACACAAGTCAACGACACAAAACTCAAACGAGAATCAAGAAAAACGCCTCATTATCCCACGAATCATCCTTTGCCACAGTTCCTCGCTTCTAGGAATAAAATTTCTCTCGAACCTTGAATTTCGAATTCACTGCGTACCACATGAGCTTAAACCTCTTAGTTAAACATCCTCAAATTATGCTCAAATTGAAATACATCATCTACACCTCTGTGGTGAGGCTATAAGGAATCCACTGAATACTCTAGGTAACTCATTGTACTAACAAAATCGAGTTGATAGAAGGTGCCCAAAGCGTCACAAAATAGATCCCTCACAATCACATTACCTCTCATCATTTTTTTTTCAAGAACAACTCAAAATCCTCAGCACGCACGTTCAAGTACTACATCAGAAAGGTTCTATCATTGATCACTCCACTGCTCAGGAACCTCCATTATTCCACTTTTCTCTACACACAAACACATGTGTGACCAATGGTCTAGCATAAAATGGCAAGGCCCGGATTTAACTTTCAAGACCTCTACAACAAATTTCTCTTATACCCAATAGTGAATTCGTCGGACTAAATCTCTAAGATTCCTGCAACTCTATCATACTCACTCATTGACATCATCGAAATCACACCCATCATCTCCCAATAAGATCCAATTGCTTTACTCTATAAAAAAATAATCAAGGTTTCCCTACCTTCGATAATCCCCGACCTTTCATCATGAACTGAAGTTCTGGAATTTCACTATACCATAGGTTCCACTCTGTCGTAACACTATTCATATTTACTTCGAAACTAAACATTCCATGTGAATCAAATTTCCTCCAAGAGGTACAGGTCAATACCAATTCATCTCCTACCACTCCTCCAACAACTTGATAGCAAACTCTCATCGCTACCATTACTTAATCACCATCAAATAGTTGCCAATTTACACTTTGCAAACTTTGCAACATAAAACTGTTGAGTCTTGTCTCAAAAGAAAGAGGCGAACAAGGACAATTTCATCACATAGGAAAACGTTGCTCCTCGCAGCGAGCACGAAACCAAAAGAAATAATCTGGTAACAAGGATCTTGGAAAAACAAAATTTGAGCTCGCAGCTGAGGGCACACATCCCTCATAAGGAATAGAAAATAACAGCCGATAAGTAAAAGACATTGCAATTGAAACTCGACACACCTTGAGCGGAAAGAGCAGAAAGTTTAGAAACAAATCAAATAACCACTAGTTACAAAACTTGACTCAAATTCTCAAATACTCCTACCACACTCCTTCCTTTAACACTGAAATTGATCCTTTGACTAACAACATTTTGCCACAACAAACAAGATAAGATTTCTAGTCCAAACCACAAGATCCAATTAAGAACCAAGAAAAATCCTTCAACACGTCATATTTGCTCAAAACAGTTCAACAACCTATAAAACATGGGATCCAAATGATCTCAGCCACAAAAACTCGAAACTTTTTCTTTGCAAAAATTCACGGAAAGCAATGGATTAATTTACTCTCAAAGAAATCAACGAAAATCTCCTTTTCTTGCAACCTCTATTTGCGAACTCAAACCAAGGAGCCTTTAGGACTAAATCACTCGAAAATATTAAGAAGCAATAGGATATCTCTATGCACCATTTTATTTAAAATAATTTTAATCAAACTCATAACAACAATTTGGAAATACCTTGAGAGACCCGTGCGGAAAGGTTTGGTTGAATCTTTCTCAAAAGAAGAGGCACATGAAAACGATTGTCGCCAACTAGAAAATCATTTACCACTCGCAAGAAATACATAACCAAGGGGAACACCAATTAGGCAAAGAACTTGAAAAATATATGTGAAGTCCATAGTTGAAAGTATGGGCTTCACAAGAAGAGAATATCAGACTTTCACTGATAAGAACAAACGAGCATTCAAGATCAAAGTACTCGCATCACTGAAGAACCATTATAACTTTGTAACTTAACGCTTTACTCGAAAAACTTCGTTTACCACATAAAACTTGAAACTCCCAAAGATCATGAACACAAAACTTGAGATTTGAACATTTTAGAAATTTCACAGAACACGATCAATTTTCTTTCTCTATAAAAGAATCAACATTACCCTCACATTACTGTTCATATCATTAAGACCAAATACGTTCATTTTTCGTAACATTCAATTTACCTCACTATTGCATAAATAAACCCTCTAAAAGGGAACATAACAAATCACGTCATAGAAATCTTCAGCATCAAATGGAATTGTAATGACGACTTTTCCTATAAAAGAAACCTAGTACGAAAACCACAAAGCTGAAACAAACCTCTCACACAACACCACAAAATATTAGAAAGGGGTTTCGATACTTTTTTCAGAGAGAGGTTATAAACTCCAACACTCCAACTACCCCAAAAGAAACGAGTAAAGTCAAAACTTCCTTCAATAAACTTTGTAAAAGATGATTCCTGTTCTCCAAAATACCAAACAGTTAACCCAGTTCCCTTGATCAACAAGAGAGATAGGACCCTCACAAAAGAATAATCTTGACAATAATAACGTTTACAAGCAGCAAAGGGAGCTCATCAGTCAGAAAGACAAGAATTGTTTGAAAAAAACAAATAGGGACCAGTAGAAACCCGTAGTCAACCATTTTCTTTAATTACAGACTCCGACTTACCCACAACATAGCACCACAAAAGGGTTTTATCACTATTCTACAGAAAAGGATGCATTAAACTTCAACAAGCGGAATGATCCAAAAGAAATACATGGAGCCAATGCTTTCTCGTGTTAACGAACTTGCAACAGAAAACTCTCATTATACAAACTATCAAACGAGTAAATGAGTCGCTCCTTTCTGATGAGAAGGAAGGAACAACCATGGAAATATCAATATTGCCAATTGACAAAAATCACTTGTAGTAAAAGCAACTCAACAATCGAACAAAACAAAAATGGTTTTATAGACCCATTAAAGACCCATTGAATCTCATCAACTACCCTAAACCATGAACCCAAGAGAAATTCTTCAACCACCACCGGACAGGGATTTGTCAAATTCAGAAATCAAGGAAGAGCACAACTTTCTAAAACAACCCAAAAGAAATTTGCAAAGGCAATGCACACATAATAAAGAACTTGCAAAAGAAATCTTTCAATGCCCGAAATTCCAAGCGAACACATGAGTTAAATTTTCCAACAGGGTAAAACAAAACTTCTGTGAAAAGATAAATCTTGTAATTTAACTACGCTCACGTGGAGGAGAAATATCACTATAGTCGAAAGAACAATAATTATTTCAAAGAACGATCAGAGACCTACTGGAGCTTGCCCACTTCATTAAAACCCCCCATTCAAAAGAAACTCATGAACTGCAAGAAACTACAACCAGGAAACCAGATACAAGCACGAGAAAGACAACAAATCCATCAACGAGCTCATGCTCAACCCAGAACTTATGGAACAGGGGTAAGAACTTCTCTAATTTCCTATCACGAATAGTGGTGTAGCCTGGCAAAACCCAGGGCATCAATCACGAACTCAACTTCTCAATGTTCGCTACTGATACGCATAACTAATGCAATCAACTATGAATATATATAGGATCATCTCATGACAATCATAGAATAAATTCATATATATAGGATATCACAACATTTCATAGATTAACAATAAGAAAGATAGCACAGAAGCAATTCGATACAGTACAATATAATGAACCACATTACTAGAAATGCGGAAGCAATAGATTTCCCGAACCTCACCTACTGTGCACAGTGTGTCATTTTAATACTTTGCTTACTACAGACCTAAAGCCCGCTCTGATACCAACTATAACACCCTGGCTATTCGGAAGCCAAGATGTCACACAAAACTAATAAATACTAAGAATGTACGACAATAACGGTTTAATCAGGCTTAATTAAGAAAAAAATTTCATAAGTATCAACGACAAATATTAACAGTATCATGAGAGGGAATAGAAACATTCATAATAAAAACGTACGATGAGCGATACCTAAACTGGATTATTACAATTTGGAAACTTAACGAATAGTTGGCATGAATGAAGGATAACAATAATATTTCTTATTTGATAAAGGTGATGTGCAGCGTGCTGGTGTACCCCTCAAAAGGACTTGCCCTCCTCCTCATTTACCTAAATAAAACACACAAAACAAGGATGAGCCAAAGACTCAGCAAGTACTTAAACAGACGACAGAATCATTAAGCGAACAAAGCAAACCACAATCTGTTTGTGAAGAACATCTTTGATCTCAAATGTATATGAATGGAATGGTATAATGCAATGAAGGAATGGACTGCTCACAACATATACCGGTATAGTGAGTGACACACCCGTCGGTGTTCACATAAACCCGTACTTAACAAAGTACGGGGACCTCAAATACCGTATGAAGAACGTTTCATACGGGTGTCCAACATTGCCCACATTGGAATGGTGGGTCTTATGTGCCCATTTTGGAATTGATGGGACTTAATCAAATTTCCACTCCCGTGGACGGAAACGAAGCATGCATGAATAGAATGAATCATGTATCACAAGAATCATAAATATTGAAATCTATCCACATCATGAGCACAACGCAAGAACAATCATATATTCAACACATCATCATGCATTCCTTTAAAAACAACACAAATTAACAAGCAAGATTTGCCTTAGTCTTTGCGACGTACTAGGAAGCAACGAAGGTGTCCTTCCACCCACCGCCTCACCGCCTACACAAGCATTTACACGGAATAAGAATAACAAGGTATGACGTATCTACACGTGCCCTATCATACCCTCTAACCAACCCACACAACCATGGGTTCAATTTGACAACTTCACCCAAAAGACCAGATTACTACTCTACTGGCAGTTGTACGATAAATTCACCATTAATTATCTGTAACTCCTAAAGACCTGAAACCAGTGCTCAGCTAATCCTAACGAACCAAGCTACGAAACTTTAGTTGGCGGGATCCTCTGATTCGGCCAAAATAGAGGACTAATCTGCCCAAGAAGACACCGACAGAAACCTGTTCAGATTTCAGAACAGTCGTAAAGAAAAGCCTGTAACTTTTAGTCTATTGATCCTATGGAGATGATCTTTATCAATCTGGAATCATGGCAAAATTATCTTCAAAAACCTATTTGGGTGGCATTCCTGAATCTGACTCTATCTAGAACAAAACTGAACAGCAACCAACAGTCTCCAAGATTTCTGACAGACAGAGCAATGTGCGGTTAAAAATTCATAACTCCTAAACCACAGGGTGGAATCTTGTGATCTCAGTGCCAAAAGAAATCTAACGAAACCAGGAACATATCTCTAGGAGACGTCGACCCGAGATTCGACCTATAAAGGGTCGGAACTGGCCGCGCAAAGAGACGGACGCGTTCTGGAATCTCCAGAACAGAAACCGATTTAGATCTAATCCACCATTAAGCAATAAAATCGAATCAAACTACCACTAAAATCATTCATTACCCTTGAAGATCTGCAGGGAGACGTGGATCCACCTCCCAAGGACCTCCCTCCCTTCTCCTCCCTTCCCTCTCCAAGACCGGCCACAAGATCGCCGGCGAACGGTCGGCGGCGCCGTTGGAAGGAGACGGCTTCGGGGGGATCTCCGCAGCAGCGAGACGCCGTCAAGGAGCAGCAAGGAACAGCGGAGAGGAGGGGAATGGAGGTGGCGGCTCTAGGGGGGAGAGGAGGGAGTGGGGGAGGCGGCTAGGGTTGGGGCGCCCCCCTCTCCTGGCCGCCCCCTTGGGCGGCCTCCCCTCTTGGGCCGCTGGGCATGATCTGCGGCCAAAGTTGTTGTAAAATCGAAAACCCCTCTCTCACCAAAAATTCTATTTCTTTGCACTGTTTTTCGTACCCGACTTATTTTTAAAACTCCCGATTCAAATCCAGGTATTACACGATCGGTTCCCCTCTTGAGCCCTCTCCTCTGTGGGTCTTCTGTTCAGGAATTTGGTGATTGCGCATTTGGGGATTGGTTGTGGTTGGCTCTGACTTGACTTCGATGAAGGATAAATGCTTCGGTTTTTCTGGTGATTGGTGCTCTGTTGTTGCATTCGGCTGGTGCATTGTGATTTGGTCTTGGGCGGCATTCTCTGTACCTCGACTTAGTAAATTGGTGTGTCCCAGTTTGTGGATTGGCATTGTTTCTCTGACGACATCGTCTGTTCATTCGCAACACAGCGGGGTGATTGGTTTTTTGAGACAACACGATTCGCGTGCCTTGCCCAGTTCTGCTGGTGGCTTTGAGTGCTATTCGCATCGTTAGTATCTTTGATTTCAATTTTTCACATTACTGAGCATTGTGTGTTGTGTTAGTTAAATTACATTATGTAGTTTTTCTAGTACTGGTAGACTTCACAAGTAATGATTTTGGGCTCGATTTAATGCTCATTGAGTGGAGTCATTGTGAGAATTGAATACATCAGTTGGATATAAATGGGGTCTTGAGCTTAAGATTACTTGCTGATTGTTTACTGTGTTATATATGCTTGTCTATTCATTGTGATATATATAGTCTATGTTCTCTGTGACCTTTATTCAGTCTCTGTTTACTGTCATCTTTGATCAGTCTCTGTTCACTGTGATTATTAGATCAAATTCTGTTCACTGTGATACCTTTTGTTTACTGCTATACATTGTTGTCAATTGATTTTTTAAGTGCTAGAATCAATTACCTTTAGTCCAGTGAATTCAAATTTGATGATTTGCTTTAAGTGACTAATTAGACTAACAAGATTTTATTTGAGCTCAATGCCTAATTTATTTCAAAGAATTGTTATATTTAATTTGTGATATTATATTGACCTAAGTGGCGCGGAGGCTAAGATTTCATCTTGAGCAGCCCGACATCTGAGAGCAAGGAAATAAACATTTAAATATGAGCATTTTGCTGATTTTGTATGCTTTCGAGTTCTATCTTTTAAGCATATTATCTTGTTTATATAACACGAAGAAATTATATATTTGTATGTTAATTTTGTCATTTATATGCTACTGAAAATATACTTTAATTATATTTATTATTATTAAAGTTATATCTAAATATTTAATGAAACCGCTAATTTACAACATGAAACGGTATGCTCCAAAGCTTCATTCTCTTTTGTTTGCAGGAGAGCACATCCTATCTCGGAAGTTGCTGCTTTTCCTGTGCTAGACTGCTATTAACTGACATAAAAGCTGGTACGGTTGCGTGTGATCTGTGGATGATAAGTTACCCTTTCTGAACGATTCTCTGTTGTAGACTGGCTAATCAAGAAGCAGTTGAGAAAAATCCCAAGATAAACGTCGTTGTTACTTCCAGATTAGCACCGAGATTAATCTACAAACAGTGAAGAAAATCGATACGCTGCGCAACTTTGCCATCACTTTACCCTACTTCTGAAGTGCGATTCAAGTCTTGGTTTCCCCTCATGCGCTGACACGTTCGTTCTGAAGGCGCAACCCCGCGCGGCGAGAGCGACTGGAGTGGGTTCATGGTCGCCTGATCTCACGTCCTTGTCTGTGTTGTCACTCGCACAGCAATCTGAGGGTAATCCATTACATCGGTTTCCTCCGCGGTTGAAACTCCCGGGAAATTAAGCTGCGCGTCCGCATTAGGTGAGTGAATCGTCGAATCGGAGCAGCTCACGAAAAGCCATGATGCAGCGAATTTTCGATAACCACCTTGCCTACTGAATCAACCCAGCAGGCAGAAAACCGAACCGAAAAGCATTCGGTATTATTCCCATCACATTCTCGGGAAAAATTGCTAATGTTATGTACAGTAAAATAGACGGTGGTGGTCTATAGTATTTTTTATATTATCTATAGATAAATTAAACACAACTTATACAATAAGTTATTTTAAGTTGTATATATATTGCCCCATAAATGAGATCACAAAATATGTAAGTTACGGATGGTATGGATACAACAACAAAAATGATGTCTATAAGAGCGTGTACAATAGTATAGACGATTGTTGTCTGTAATACTCTCCGTATCATCTATAGACAAAGTTAAAGATAATTTATACAATGAGTTGTCTTTAAGTTATGTGTATATGACCCCACAAACTGTACAGACAGTATGGATACAACAGTGAAACAACCGTTTATAAGGGCCTTACAGACTGTCTGTTGCATGCTAAACAACTTTATTCTTTCTCATTGTTCTTTGTCGTCCACATTATTAAAAAAATCTTACGTTGCAAATATTATAGACTAGTGATGTCACCCCCACTATACGTACCATAAGGGCCTTATAAATGGTTTGTTGCATGTCATATGACCTTTACCTCTCTCTTCCTTCTCTTTCATCCATATCATAAAAAATTCTACGTCACAATGATTGTAGACGGTTGATATCACCCACTGTATATGCCCTAAGAAGATTAGGGATGTCGTTAGCTACGTTCGACAACAACTAAAAACCTCGGATTGGGAGTATCAGCTTTTGTATTCGAGTTAAACTTCGATGTCACTATTTTCAGAACTTAAATGAAGAGCGTGACCAAATCGCATATGTTTGCACGTAATGCACCAGAGAGGGTTAAAATACCTAAGAAAGTTAAAGGTACCTGTAATCTCGTCCAAAGGCCTTAGAATAAAATGACGAGAATTCGACTCCCTCAAATCCCAAGTAGCCGGGGACGACTGGTGAAAAAGGATAACAAGAACTTGACACAGCCGATCACCGAAGTTCTCCAAAACCAAAGGGGTCAGTTGAGATCTAGCACCAATATGGAATCTTCAAGAAAAGACATACAAGATTTGAACATCCCCACGTAAGGAGAAACCAGTATAGATGCGTGCGCACACATCGGAGTTAAAAAACTAAAGAGACTTGCCCCCATAATTGGAAGTAGCGATGAGTAAGTAGAAGTATTAGAAGAATCGCTCTATGAAGAAATAGCAATAAACTATGTGACCATGGGAGAGTCTATGAATAGGATAACATCCAATGTCGATAATTATTTTGCAAAGAAAATCACCACAATCATTTATCTTTGATTCAGAGCCTGCATCGCCCACTGAATGTAAGAAAAGATCAGATTGGGAAGATTGGAAGAAGGCAATAGAAACTGAATTATTATTTCTGAATAGAAGAGATGTGTTTTGGTCGGTAAGCCGCATGCCTCCCTATGTGCATCTCGTAGGGTATAAGTGAGTTTTTGTTCGAAAGATAAATGAAAATAATAAAACAAGGCTGGTTGCACAAGGTTTCACTCAACGTCCATGAATTGATTACGAAGAAACCTATTTTCCGGTCATAGGCGGAATTACCTTTAGATACTTAATCTCAATGGCAGCGAACTTGAATTTAGAAATTAAATTGGTGGATGTGGTAACAGCATACCTTTATAGAAACTTAGATTCACACATTTATATGAAGATACCTGAAGGTATCCCTGTCCCGAACCAAAACAGAGCAAATAGAAATATGTATAGTGTGAAACTCAAAAAGTCAATGTATGGACTTAAACAATCTGGCAAAATGTGGTATAATTACTTGAGACTTCCTATGCAAGAGAGGCTACACGAACAATGAGAATTATCCCTGTGTATTCATACGACGATCCCATAATGGATTTTGTGTATGTAGATAATCTAAATATCATCAGAACCTTGGAAGGTACTAAGGAAGCAAGTTCTTACATAGGGTCAGAGTTCGAAACGAAAGATTTGGGTAAAATCAAATATTACATAGGCTTGCAGCTTGAGCACGCCCCTGAAGAGATATTAGTGCATCAATTAGCCTACACTTAGAAGGTGTTAAAAATATTCGGCTTTGGAAAGGCATATCCTTCGAAAGTGCCGATGGTCGGGAGATCCTTGCAGGAAGACAAGGATCTATACAGGCCTAGAGAAGAGGGCGGAGAAAGTCCCAGGTCCGTAATTTTCATACTTAAATGCAATAGGAGCGCTCATGTATTTAGCAAACTGTACTAGACCGGACATTTCATTTGACGTAAACCTGTTAGTAAGTTATAGTGCAGAACTTACCAAAAGGCATAGGCAGAAAATAAAGGATATCTTCGATACCTCCAAGGAAGCAAATACCATGGTCTGTTCTATAGAAAGAACCAAGATGTGGGCGCAGAAGCGGTGGCAAGCGATGTGCAAGCTGGAGCCGGCGTGCGAGGGGTGATACAGTTGAGGTGGCACTCGGCCGCGATGCCAAGATGGCGTGCCGACGACGCTAACGACTGCGAGCCATGGCGTTGCTCGGGAAGGAGATGGTGGTGTACTGCGTTGGAGCCTAGGGCGATGCTTGCTGGCGGCAACGTGGCACGGTGCGGCACATTCTAGCACACGCGGCAGCAATTTGGCATACAAGCGCATACGGGCGCGACTGAGGCGGCGCACATCGGTGTGACTTCGATGGCCGTAGCGGATGACAATGGTGTCAACGGCGGCGGGGAGGGAGGCAACGTGCGCGTGCGTAGATCGGTTCTCAGCTGTGCGTATTCTGGCACACATACCAAAACAATGGCGCACGTCGCCGACGTATAGAGAAGTGCGCGCATGCAAGCGTCACAGATCGGTGATGCTCACGGCCCTTCTTGGCCGGCGCTGTGTGGTGCGTGGTGCCGGGTGGGCGTGCTATCCGAGATGGCGACACACCTCATGCGGGAGGCAGTGCGTGCCAACGGGCTCCGTCATATTTTTTTCTTTTCTTCTCATCCAATCTGCGTTACAATCATCATCTAACTTTTATGCAATCTATCGATCAGCTTGGCCGGCGACTCTAAGTCAGCTAGCGGTATATTAAGGCGGATTTGCACCATAGAAAATAATATAGAAAGCAAAATATGCAGAATTGAAATGATCTAGAAAAGTGATTCAATCTACGAGTGTCGTGCTTTGATGATTACTTTTCGATTTGAGTAAAGGAGGCCTAGAGGTAGGCCAAGCAGTTCGTGCTGATAACGTGTTGAGGAACCGTTGCTGGAGACTCCAGTTCGATCGATTACCTCGAAGACGGAAGTACAATTGCATACATAAAGTACAGATAGTAAATTGACACAGGGATAGGGGATTTCTCTCTTTTTTTCTCTTCTGTCAAAATTCAAGTACAAAGAGTTGGGACCCCCTATATATAGACGAAGAAGGAGAGTAGCCCACAATGGGCCAAGGCTGCACGGCATAGACCGCACAATGGGCCAAGGCTGCACGGCCTAGACCCAAGTTTCCTAACACCTGTAACCTAACACCGACGACCTCTCGGAAAACAAGAGCTCAAATCATGCGGCAATTCAGATCCCGCCGACCATAATGCATACGTGATACGATAGACACCGACAACCCGAGTTCAAAATCTGTGGGGATCGGATTTTTATCTAGACCCTTTATATGTTCTAAACTAGTTTCATGATCAGTAGCTGGTCCACACAGTAAATATATTGGCGAATATCATGTTCATAGAACACATACATAACAATAATGAAGTATAATTACATAACAAGGTAAATAGGCCTTAAGACCAGAGCTTACATAACGGGTCCACAGACCGAATAGTTCAAAACTTCAAAGTAGTAGCGGGAAGTAAACAATATAGCAACAGAAAGACTTCATAAGAGCGTGACTGTAAGATCGAGGAGGCCGACTAGAGGAGGGCGAATAGGCGGTCTTTAAAATCTTTTGGCTAAAACTGAGTTTTATGTGGAATTATAGATTAATTCGGTTTTGCACAATTAAGGCCTAAATCAACTAGTCTTGACTAAGTGCACCAACAAAATAAGACTATTGATAATGATATCAATCAGACAAATATAAGTAAACAATTTAATTCTTGGAATGTAAATTGCAATATAATAAAACACAAGAGAAATACTTGCAATGACACAATGACATTTTACCGTGGTGTTCGGAGACTTGCCGGTCTTCCCCAATCCACGTTGAGGTAAGCCCAAACTAATTGGACCGGCTCCACGAATTAAGCCAACACCTCCGAGGTAAGTCCAAACACTTGGACTGGCTCCAACACGAATCAACACCTCGATCCACTCTGTAATATTCCAAATTTCGTTTAGGGATGATTTTATTCGGGAGGGAGAACTATTTTAAAAATTCAAAGTTTCGGGGAGCTTTTGGACCTTGGGCCTCCGGCCTGGGCCGGTGCAACCCTGGCCGGCCTATGGCTGGCCAAGAGGGGGCCAATGAGGGGAGAGGTGCACTAGGCCCAAGGCCCATGCGCCCCCAATCCCCCCAACCCTAACCGCCCCCCTTCTCCCCTCTCCCTCCCCCTTCCCTCTTGGAGCCGCCACCCCCTCCTCCCCCAAACCGATAAGTTTTCAAGAGATAATTTCATAGTTCGTATTGAGATTGACTTGTTCATAACCTTGTATGTTCAATTGTTTGCTGTACTTGCTGAGTTTCGACTCATTCTTATTTTCTTTATTTATTTAGGTGAACGTTGATGATGGCTTTGTTGGGAGGGAGTAGACAAGCACCTTTCACTCAATTCACCATAATTTACCTTCATTAATAAGTTCGATTATGTCTTCCATTTGATAACTGAGGAACTGTAATAAATAAATTTAAGACTGCATGATATTTCTCTCCATGTTATGTTTTGTTAAATGCTGCTAGTGGTTTGTTTCAATTACTCCCTGATTATACTCCTATGGATTCAGTCCTTATTCCTGCCATGCTACTATTAATGTTGGTATCTTTATGTACTTAGAGGAGTTACAGTTTAAATTATTCCGCAATGTGGATGTAGGTTAGTTCTTTAGGTTACATCTTGGCTTCCGAATAGTGAGGGTGTTACAAACTCGGGGTTGCTCTTCCTCCACTCCGGAGATGACGAGCACCAAACCACTCACAACCACTTAGGTCTTCTCATAACCTTCTTTGAGAAGATCATCGATGCAACTACTCCAAGACGTTTAGGTGTCGGCAAACACCAAGAGTAACAAGTCGAAGATGCTTACTTGAACAAATAAAGTGTATAAGCTCAAGTGGATACAAAATCCACTACCTAATGCAACACATGCACTTAGGGTTTGCTCTTTAATCTCACTAAGTGCAACACATGCACATAAGAGTGTAGAGAGTTTGCTCTTTGTTCAATAGAATATATATAGCACCAACAACCTTGCCCACAACTAGCCAAGGTGGGTATTTATAGCCCAAATACAAAAAATAGCCCATGGAGATAAAATTCTAAAAAAAATTAGCATAAGTGAAAGTACCGTCGTTCATCGGTCGGTACTACTGCACTTCCTATGATGCACATTAATGGCTATAAAAGCCTTTGAAATAGTCGTTCAGAAATGCGGCGCAATACTACTGCCATTGAACATGTGGTAGTTCCGCTCGCCGGTCATACCGAAACACAAGGGCGGTACTACCGCTTCCTTTGAGGTCGAAGAAGGTCCTTACTGGAAATAATGTACCACTTTATAAATCTCAGTTATACCAAGTTGTGGTAATTCCGCGATAAGCACTGCGGTACTGCCACATTTCCAAGAGAGCAAAAAACGCTCAGAAGGTGTCTATCTGGAAAACACGTACCGCCAACTAATCTTCGGTCCGACCGAGTTGCAGTAGTACCTCACTACTTTCCCAGTCATACCGCGGTGTGGTAGTACCGCCAACAAAACATCGGTACTATCGATTATCATGAGAAATGCAAAGTTGGCTTTCAAAACAAACTAAATTGCAAAACATATTTGCCAATTGATGAGCGATGCAAAACACATAAATATTTTGAAGAGATATATGCTCTTTCTTTAAAACCTTAAATCTCATCTTCCCTTTCCCAATATATTCATTAAGCTCTTCTAACATACTCATCAACTCATCATATGAAGGTTCATCATCATTAATTACCTTCTTATTACCTTTGGTCATAAAGCAATGAGGTCATGTGGAGGAGCTTGTGGATTTTTCATTGTTGAAGCTAGAGGTTGAGCATTCTTTTCCCGACATCCATTCTTGCATGCAATCATCATTAGTGGAGGTCGATATTTCATAATGATCTTGAAGATGAGTCCATATCTCATGAGCGTTCTTGAGATTGCATACTTCGTTGAATTCTTCTACACTCAAAGCACTAAATAAAGCGTTAATTATTTGATCGCCGAGATGTAAGCATTTCTCTTCCTCAATAGTTGGACTAATAGGATCCAATAGAGGAGAAAAGCCTACATCTTTAATTCGCCATATTTTTTGGCTCATGGCCTTAAAATAACATGACATGTGGATTTTCCAATGAGCATATTTTATGCCATCAAATAGAGGTGCTTCACCTAGGTGCACTATATCACTAGTCGCCATCTTTTACTCTGTAGACAATTAAGTCTAATAAAATGACAGACCAAGCTCTGATATTACTTGTAAGATCGAGGAGGCTGACTAGAGGGGGGTGAATAGCCGGTTTTTAAAATCTTTTCCTAAAACTGAGTTTTATGCGAAATTATAAATCAATTCAGTTTTGCTCAATTAAAAGCTAAATCAACTAGTCTTGACTAAGTGTACCAACAATATAAGACTATTGATAATGATAGCAAACATACAAAGACTATAAGCATTTTAGTTCTAGTAATGTAAATTGCACAAAGTAAAACACAAGTGAAATAAACCACAATGAACACGATGACATTTTACTGTGGTGTTCGGAGACTTACCGGTCTCTCCTAATCGACATTGAGGTAAGCCTAAACTAATTGGATTGGCTCCACGAATTAAGTCAAACACCTAAATTCCCCTAGTGGTAGCTCATTCCGCTCCGGGTAGGTGAGCTCCTGATGAACCCTAAGGTTTGATTTGTTGGCCCGATCTTTCGATGAGAACGATAAGTCCGGTAGGCGTCGCTCAACTCTGACGATCCTGGCTATGAACACGCAAGGCTCGAAACCACGCAATCGCTGAGCGATCGACAAGTCGTTATCAACCATGCACGAATACGGTTGACTGACCACGAAGGTCGATTCCTGCATACACCGAAGAAGCACGCAAGAACAAGATAAAGCAATCTGAAATTGCAAATAAAGATTGAAATATTAAAATTGGGATTTCAAAAAGCGGTATTATGGTTGGTCTAGTCGACACAACCCAATACACGAAGTTGCAACAAGGCTAACTTTTAACTAAACAAAATACAAGGAAACTAGAGGGGGTGCGTCCTCCTTAAATAGGGGATGAGGAGCCACAAATCTAAAAGAAATAGAGGGGTGAGACTAAAGGCACGAATTACTGTTCACATGAACAGTAATCACACCCCCAGGTGGGCCGGCGGCATATGGGCCAATTCCGGTACGATTACAAGGCCCAAATTAGTGATATAGCACCTTCTTTTGACGATTCCGAAGTCTACAGAAGGAATTTGGAGGTGAGGCTAGATCTGTTGGAAAGATATCGTCGTTAGCTTTCCAACAAGCCCAAGAACACCCGAATCGGACTCCGTTTGCAAAAGTTATATCTGTTTTAAGTTGGTGCTGTCAGGCTGATTCCGAACTGATCTGACCGAAATGTATCCAGCTTGAACTCCTGCTTGGCACATGTAGTAGCACCATGGCATGTACACATAGTACCATGGTATGTAGACGTAGCACCATGGCATGTAGACGTAGCTCGATCTAATTGGGTAATATGGCATTGCATTAGCCGAAAGTCCAATTGGAGAAGATGTTGGTGAAGTAAAGGAAGTAGAGGATGCGGTCGTGAGTTGAAGCGATGGTTGTATCCTTAGGGTCGATGTCCTCATCATCCTCCCTTTCTTGAATTTGAGTCGTCCTCGACTCATTTGTTTTCTCGAAGTCATCACTCTCCTGCAAAATGTTAGTAGCAACAGGAGGCAAAGAAACATGCACTTCTTCTAATGGACACGGAGTTTCTTTACAAATCATAGTATGCCATTTAGATTCATGTTTTTCCATATCAATGGAATCAATTTTGTAGCTAACATAACAGAGCTTTCAATTTAATTTCACTTGGAGTTATAATCTTTTGATCAACTTGTGTCTTCTCCTTACTTGTTCTCATGATTCTTTCTAATTCATCCTTTAATATAGCGGCGGGGAGACATTGGAAGCGAGTGATTTTCTTTTCTTTATATGTGAAAGTATAATGATTAGATCTACCATGATGTTCAAGATATATCTATCATATTGCCAAGGTCTACCTAATAATAATGAGCATGCTTGCATAGATGCGACATCACAATCAACATAATCATGATATGATCCAATAGAAAATGTACGCGCACAAGCTTAGTTACCTTCAACTTACCACAAGAATTGACCATTGGATGTAGTAAGGATGAGGGTGTTGTGTTGTGGTCAAGCCAAGCTTCTCGACCATGTCTATGCTAGCAAGGTTGTTGCAACTCCGCCATCAATGATGACTCTACATGAACGTTCCTTGAGGACGAACTTGGATTGAAACAAAATGTGGCGTTGATTTTGTTCAAACAAGTTCCATTTGAGCACTTAGCACCTGTTGAACAACTAGGCTTTGGTACATGTCAGACGCCTCATGGTTTATATGTTCTTCCTCAGTTTCATCACCAGCATTGTTAGTTGCAACCAACACATGTTCTTCCTCAATATCGCTAGCTGAAGTGTACTCACTATTGTCCTTGATAAGCAAAGCTCGCTGACTTGGGCAATCGTGCATCAAGTGCCTAAATCCTTTGCAACGGTGACATTGCACATCTCTAGATCGCCCTGTAGAAGCAACAGAAGAAGCACTTTTTGCAAGGGTGTAACGTCCCGTTTTTCGGAGTTTTTGAAAAAATTTTAAAGGAGAACCATTTGTTTCTATTCGTCAAAAGCTTAATTTGGAAATTTCATAAATCCATTTGCAGTTTAATATGAGTTAATCAAACTTCAATTAAATTAAAGTTGGTTTAATTGAGATTTCCTAGAATTTAAAAATCAAAATTTTCATCTTAAGATTTTCTTGGATTTATTGGATTTTAGAAAAAATTCATTTTCCTTTCTCCCGAAATTAAAAATTAATTTATTTGCAAAAGAAAAAGAAAATTTAAAGTTAAAAGTATTTTTATTAAGTCTAGAATAATTCAAGGAATTTACGTGAATTTTTCGAATTTTGGAGTCTATTTGCTATTTTCTAAATTGCCTTTTGATTTATTTGAATTTACGAATTGAAAAGGTATTTTAACCCATTTTACAAATTTAATTGTATTAAATTGATGGCTGTTTTTTAAAAAGGGGGGGATTTACCAAAGAATGCCCCTTTAAAGGGAAAGAAAGTCCCGAAGAAAACCTTGGGAAAGAGGAAAAGTTGGTTTGTTTAAACTTGGGGCAATTTTGCTCTCTGTTAGAGCTTTTTTTGTTGTTTACTAATCTATTTTTGGGCCATTTTTTTTAAAGAGTTTCCGGGGAAAATTTTTTTTAACAAAAATGTTTATGCTCGGGCTTTAGGAAATTTGGGTTAAAAATTTTGTGGAACGGCGAACCAACAAATTAAAACTTTCCATCCAAACCAAAGCCATGGGACACCCCCAATTAATTAGGAAATTTTATCCTTTGGCTTTTCCAAAGTTGGTCAAATTGGGAACCAAAATGGAACTTTGTAAAGCCTTTCCGGGAAAAAAAAAGGGGGGTACCAAATCCAAAAAATAAAATTCGTTCTTTGGGTAAAGGAAACCCCATTCAAAATTTTCAATCCTTCCTTACACTGCGTTTCCGGAGATTTTCAAAAGGGTTTGGCAAAAAGTTTTTTAATTTAATAAAGGAGCCCCTTTTTGTTCAAAAGAACTTTTATCTATTATAAAAATTTCCCTTTGCAACAATTAAATATTCTTTAAAGCTTTAAAATTAACCATGCCACCTTGTTCACATGAATCTTTAACTTTTTGACCAACATGACTCACGTTTACCCTTTTTACCCCAAAAAAAAATTTTTCTTTAAAGAACTTTTAAACTTGGTTTTTCCCCCCCGTTCCGTGGGCATTATTGGTCCCCTTTTTTGGTTTCCCAAACATATTTTTTTAACCCGGGGATTTTTTAAAAACCTTGAAAAGGTTTTTTGTTTTATTAATATTAAAGGGTTATTATTGTTTTAATGGTTATATTACATCATTTTTTGCACAGGATATGGGACAGTTTATAAAAATCTGGGTTTTGAAGGCCCACAAGAATGGTAGACCTACTTAGGGCAATTTGTTGATTGGCGCTTACAAAAATTCAAAATTTTTTTAAATAAACCAAAATTAACAAAAAATTTTTCATTTATTTTTTTACCTTTTTATTTTTTCTTATTTTATCTTTAAATTTTGATTTTTATTTATTTTTTGAACTTGGTTTTAAATTTAAATTGACCCTCTCCATTTCCCAGGAACCCTTAAATAAAAATGGAATTTTGGGCTCAAATTTATAATTTGAAAGATTAGTTTGAGGGTTTCCCTAGTTTTAAGCTTTTAAATATTTTTTCAATTCCCTTTTGGTTTGTTTAACTTTTCCCTTTCCCTGGGAAAACCAATTTTTCCCATTATTACCATCACCCCTTGTTCCCCAATTTTCCCTCCCAAAATTTTTTTTGTTTAAAGTGAATTTGCGGATTTGGGAAAATCCCAAAACAAAAAACCAACCCCCCTTTAGCCGCCGGGCCGGGTTTATCCATGGGCCCCAAAGGGTAGTCGAAAGGAATATATCATATGAATAAACGAATTTCCCCTTTCCAATGTGAACAACAACGGCCCACCCCCCCCCCCTTTTCCCACCCGGGGTTTTTTAGGACCCATGATTTCTATTGGGCCATTAAATAAGTTTCCCTTTAAAAAGGTCCCCCCTTTTTATTTGGGGTTTAATGCCCCACCACCTTAAGACCCCGAAATGGTGGGGAATATTGTCCGCCCGGAAACCCAATTCACTTGGGCCGGTTTTAGGTCCCACCCCAATTCCCGTGGAAAGGTGAAATAAGAAGAAGATTTTGGGAAAAAAAGAAAATATTTAATTTCCGTTTCCCAAATATGCCCCAGGGGGTTTTCCCCCAAAGGGGGGTTACCCAAACCAACCCCCTCCTTTTTTAAAGGGGTGAAAACACGGGAGGGCCCGGCCCTCCGGGTAATTCGTCAAAAAACCCCCTTTTTGGATTAGAATTCTTTTTCTAATTTTTAAACCCCTTTTTGTCTTAAAATGTTTTGTTGGACCCTTTTTGGGCCAAGGTTTGGTTAAAGTACCAAGGGGTGAACCTGTAACCAAAAGACCCGCCAATTTTGGGAATTTCTTCCAAACCAAGCCCCGGATTTTTAAAGCCACTTTTCACCAGGCCAAAAAGTTTGAAGCCTCCCGGCTGGGGGCTTTTTCTAAGGTTTTTCTTTGGGGGCCCTTTCGGAATTCCCGTGCCCCCGTGAAAAGGGAGGGGAAGGAGGTTTTCATCTCTTGTTAGGGTGGCCCTTTTGCCCCTTGCAAATTTAGTTTGGTTGATGAAAAATTAAGAAATCAAAGGAAAGGTTTTTGGGCCAAGCCCCTTGGGGGCCCTGATTTTTTCAAAGAAATGGTAACGGATTTTGGTTCAAGCCCTCAATGAGGTCACCATAAGAACAAGTCCCTTCCCCCTTTCATGATTTTTATCCTGAAAGGGGGTTTTAAAATAATTGAAAGGGTTCCACCCTTAAGTTTCCCAAGAATAAGTTTTAATAAAAACAGGCATGATTTGGTTAAATGCCCTTTTATAACTTGATAATAAAGTTTCAATTTTGGATAAGTTGCATTGTTTCTCCCATATTTTTGTATTCCAAATAAGAAAGCAGAAGAGCCCCCGGGTTTCAAAAGCTTAGAGACATCAACTCATGCAAATTACAATATTTTGGAAAAGAAATTTTTGAATGATGTTGGGAAGGATTTTAAAAATGCAATTAAGTTTAATTGGGATCACCCGGTCCCTAAGTTTTCTTGAAGGGAATTTAATCGTTCAAGAAGGATTTAAATCAAGACCCCCCAATTGGGGGAAAAGAAATTTCTTGGAGATTGTCAAAGTTTTCAAGATTGAAAAGGTTTACCCAAAATTGTTGATTTTTGATGTCCCAAGGTTTTGAATTTTTATATGAAACTTGGTTTCTACAAAAAGGAATTGTAGCATCTTCCCCAATTGACCTCAAATGAATTACCCCAAATATTGGGTTGCCAAGGAGTTTAAAGTATGGGATTACCTTATTGGGCGGGTCAAAAAATAAGATTGAAGTAATTTTCTCGGGTTCTTAATTACAAAAAATTTAAGTTTCAAATTTGATATTAACCAACCAAAAAATTTTGGGAGTCCTTAGGAAAATTCCCAAAAACCGATCAAGGAAAACCCAAAATTTTCTAAACCCGGCCAATTGGTTGAAGAATTATTGGCCTTAAAGTTCAACCCATTTAATGAAAAAACTCAAGTTGGGCCAAATTAAGGAAACAATGCAACACAAATCATAACTAACGACAATAAAAGTCCTCAAATTGTTTGATATATGATAGTGAGTGCAACGTGATGAACTACCCTCCACAGATCATTCTTCCTTGTCATTTACCTAAATAAGACAATAAAGCAAGAATGAGCCAAAGACTCAAGCAAGCAGTATGTAACAATCAAACATACAATGAGCAATATATCACAAACATAATTTGAACAACTACTGAAACGAATTTATGAATGGATGAAGTGGAATGGTGCATTGAAGGAAATGGACATATTGCAAAGATATATCGAGATAGCGAGTGAATCACCCGTCGGTGTTCACTTAAAGTAATCGTATGAAGAACGTTTCACGATCGTCAACGTGGCCCACATTGGAATGGTGGACTCACGAACGTGGCCCACATTGGAATGGTGGACTCACGCATCCATCTTGGAATTGATAGGATTTCAAGTGCCCATACTGAATTGATGGGTCTTACCAAAATAATGTATGCATGTCATGATGATCCCATGTCAATATTGAATAGTACTCATAAATGAAAAGAACACATGGCATTCATCTACAAATACGAACAAATGTAAGCATTCATTCACACAACATACATGACATCAATCATTGAATACAAATTACTTGCTCGCTACAGAACGGGTTGGGAGGTAATTGAGATACCCTCCACTCACCGCGTCACCGCCTACAATATAAAATAATGGAAATGAGGACAAGCGAGTATGGAAATGCTACATGTGTCCTCCCTCAATCTCTAACCAAACTAACCAAATAAAAGTTCAATTTGATCAATTTACCCAACCATTTCAATTATCCCTAATCTGGCAGTTTTACTAGAAAATTCACCAATAAAAAACCGTAAGTCCAAAAGACCTGAAACCAGTGCTCAAATTTTCTTAACTTAACTGGCTACAAAACTCTAGTTGATGGTAAACTCTAATTCGGCCAATACAGAGGTCTAACCATCCAATGAAAAACTACAACTGCAGTCTGCCCAGAATTCAGAACAGCCCTAAAGAAAATGCTCTAACTTTTAAACCACTGATCCAAATAAAGTGCTTTTTATCAGCCTGGAAACATGGTGAAATTATCTGCAAAAACCTAGTTGGGTGGCCGACCTGATTCTGACTCTAACTAGATCAAAACCTAGGTGCAACCGACTATACCCAGCAGTTCTGACAGACAGACCAGCACGTAGTAAAACAGTCATAACTTTTAATCTACTGGGTGAAAATTCGTGATCCAGGTGCCAAAAGAAAGCTAATGAAATAAGGAACAAAACTCTAGAAGGCGAAAACCTCCAATTCTGCCTCTAAGGCACCCAAAACCGAGTTGCAACATTCTGTACAGAACCGATCTACTAACAGAGATTACGCGATACTACCAAAAACATTGAATCGACAACTCTAATGCAATCAAACAGCGATGGGGTCTCTGTTACCCTTGTAGACCAAGAACGACGAGGATCAACTTCAAGACTTCCTCTCCTTCTTTGGCCAGCCCCAACTCCACGAACCCGATTGGAATGCAAGCGCCATGGAGGAAGAACCGAAGATGAACGCGTGGAAGACCGGTGTGCAGCTCGGGATCTCCAATGGCAGCCACCAATGGAGGGGAGGCGCCTAGGAGGAGGGGAGGAGGAGATGGGGCGGCTCAAGGGGAGGAGAGGCGGCTCAAGGGGAGGGTGGAGGCACTAGGGTTTGGGGAAGTGGTGCCCCCTTTGGCCGGCCCCTACATGGGCCGGCCGGCCCACTCTTGGGCCACCTGGTCATGGATCGCGCCAAAGTTGCCCGCAATAACGTAAACCCCCAAGTTTGGAATTTTCCGATGAAAACCATTTCTTTTACTTCTCCGACCTCTTTCTTGTACCAACCATTTCCGAGTATTACGCTACCCCTTAACAGATTCGACTCGAATCTAATCAACGATCCAACAGAAAGAAATAAATACCGAAATTACAACTTAAACAATTTACCTTAAACGAAGTCGGGTATTGCTCTCTCATGCGGACTCCAACTCCCAAGTGGCCTCTCTCTCGCATCGATCGACCAAAGAACTTTGACATACTTCGGGTCTTATTCCTCGTAACCCGCTCTAATTCTTCCAATATCTTCACCGGCCGGACTCGATGGTAAGGTCTTGCCGACAATCAAAGGCTCCAAAGGAATGACAAGATCTGGTCTCGTAAACTTTCTCAAGATCGAAACATGGAACACGCTAGAACCCCACTCATAGAATCAGAAGGTCCAACGGTAAGCTAGCTTCCCAATTGTACCACGATTGGGAAGGGTCCAACATACCTTGGACTAAGTTTCCTTGGTGCCAAAACGCACTACGCCTTTAGATGGCGATACTCTCAACGAACTTCATTTCCCACCTCGAATTCCAAATCTCGCTTCCGCATCACAGAGTTTCTCGGCTTTGGGCACCAACAAATTCCGCTTAACTTCGCCACTCTAGCCATCGTCAGAACCCGGGGCCCAAGATCGCCGCTCTCCAACCTCATCCCAAAGACAACGGGACTCGCACTTACGCCCATAGAGAACCTCGTATGGGGCATAATCTGGAATGATAATCGTTGTTATAAGCAAACTCGCCAAGGCTAAATGCTCTTCCCAATTACCTTTCCAGGATAAAACACAACACCGAGCATGTCTTCTAAAGTCCGAATGGTGCGCCGATCGCCCATCTGTCTGGGATGAAAGGTCGTGCTAAGACGGAGTTGTGTGCCCAAAGCACTCTCGCAAACTTTCCTGAATTTGGAAACGAACTTGGCCTCGGCCGAAACAATGGTCTTTGGCACCGTGCAAACGCACAATTTCCGTACATAAAGAGGAGCCAAATCGCTGTCAATTGGTTGTACGAATAGGAATGAAATGTGCGACTTTCGAACCGATCCACAATTACCCAAATAGCATCCTTTCCTCAGCAGGCGAGGTAAACCAACCACAAAATCCATAGATATATCGTCCCATGGCCAAACCGGTACCTCCAAGGGTTGCAATACCTGCTGGTCGCTTGTGCTCACCTTGACACCGGGCACACCCCACATGAAGCCACATATGCGATATCAATTTTCATCCGCTTCACCGTAAACTTTTCTTTAAATCTTTGTACATCTTGGTCTCCCAGATGTACGTATAAGGAGTAACGATGGGTCTCTTTCAAAATCTCCTATTTAACTCGAGACTCTGTGGCACAAAGCGCCTTTAAATCGCAAAGAATCAAATTTGTCCACACCGAGTGACCCGCTGCCCTCGCCGTAACGCTCTCTCACTCGTTGGAACATCCGATCTTCTGTTGTGCTACTCGCACCGATCCGGAAGGGTCGACTCTAAAATCAATCGAGTCTCGTGCCATCGGGACCCAAAGCATAAAGAAATATCCATACGCCAAAGTCGCAATAAGACAATCGAGGATAGGAGGTGTCGCCTTGCGACTCAAGGCATCGGCTACCACATTAGCCTTGCCGGATGGTATCAATAGTAAGATCATAGTCCTTGATCAACTCTAGCCATCTCCTCCGCTCTCAAGTTCAAGTCCTTCGGTAAAGATGTATTTGTGCTCTTGTGGTCGTGAACACATCACAAGATTCGCCATACAAATAATGACGCCAGATCTTCAAAGCATGAATCACCGCAGCAAGCTCTAGATCATGGGTGGATAATTGCTCATGCTTCTTCATTGCCTCGATGCATAGGCAATCACTTTACCATCCCGCATGAGTACACAACCAAGTCCAACTATGGACGATCCGAATAGATAGTGAATCTCTTCCCGTGCTCGTGAAGAGTAAGAATTGGAGCACTACTAATCTATCTTTCAAAGAGCAAAACGCGCCACAAGCATCGCATCCATCGAATCTAACACCTTTCGTGTCAATCGACATCGGTTTAGCAATGGTTGAAAACCTCCACAAACCGCCGTAATAGCCAGCCTAAACCGTAAAACTCCTTACTTCTTTAACATTGGTTGGTCTCTTCCACTCAACCACCGTCAAATCTTACTAGGATCAACTAAAATACCCTTCGATTAATAACGTGACCCAAAAATCCAACTTCGTAAATCCGTAACTCACATTTCTTCACTTGGCATAGAATTGATTCTCTCTTAAAGTTTCAAGTACCAACCGCAAATGGTGGGTGTGATCCTCCTCTGCCTTGGAATAAATCAAGATATCATCTATGAATACCACAACGAAATCATCAAGGTATTGATGCAAGATAACGCTCATGGCTTTCATGAAAATCGCAGAGCATTCGTTAGTCCAAAAGACATAACTTTATACTCATAATGACCATACCTAGAGAAAGCCGCTTTCAATATCCCGCCACGAACTCGAATCGATTATAACCCGATCAAGATCAATCTTAGAAAATATTCTAGCTCCTTTCAACCGGTCGAAAAGATCATCAATACGAGGCAAAGGATATTTGTTCTTCATATCCGATTAAGCGCCGATAATCTATGCACATACGCCACCGCCATCTTTCTTCTTAATAAAAGAACAGCGCCCTCAAGGCGAACGCTACTGAATCATACCTTTGGACAAGAGGTCGTCCAATTGTTTCTTCAATTCTTCCGAAATGGCCGAGCCAAACGGTAAGGAGACTTGGACAACGCCGAGTTCCCGGACAAGATCAATCCGAACTCCACTTTTCTCACCGGAGGCATTCCGAAGTTCTATAGGAAAGACATCGAAAACTCCTTCACAATCGAATCTCCTCAATACGCAAAGAATCGTCTTTTCATTGAGGGAGCAAAGTAATCCGATGGTCGATGCACGACGGCTTAGGGAATAGATTAGCGATAAATATCGAATCGACGGCTACGCTCGAATACCGTTCTTCACCGAAGGAGCTAGCAAGGTCACCGCCTTCCGTAAACAACAAATCTTGGCACGGTATTGGAATAACCACCATACCCGTAATAACATCGAATGGTGCCAATTGAATAACCATAAGATTCGCAGTGAAAACCTCATCATCTATCAGATAGAACAACCGGACGATCGTAGAGCTAGAAATAAGTCCTCCGGGAGCCGACTACCACCGACTCGTAAATAAGTCAAAACTCAAACCCACTTTTCTAACAAACTCCAAAGACACGAACGAGTAAGTAGCCCCGAATCAAACAGACAAAGGCATCATGCGAATCAACAAGTAAAGTACGTCACCACATCAGACGCCCAAAGGTCTCGGGGTGGGCATGGCGAAACCCCGATGCACCGGCAGAAGACGCACTAACGCTCAGGCTGAAAGCGGAAACAATACCGAGGAACAAACGACGGAGGGCGGATGGTGCGGATTCCAATAGAACCTCGCAGAGGCGCCGAGTAAAAGCTGCAGTGGACCCCATGCCGGAGGATACTGTGGTGCGAACCGCCGCAGTCCGAATCGAACCTATGTGGAAGCCGGAGGAAGAAGCGCGACGGTCTCCCATTTGATGATACTAGCTGGATTTTGCTTGCACATCGAGGACTTGTGGCCCTCCGACCACATCGCCGACATGTTCCCTTGAAGGAACATTCAAGCTCGATGCCTCGCACCACACCGAAAACACTTCATGCCCCGACGAACAGACGCAATCGGGGCGAAGATGAAGAACGGGCGCCAAGAAGAAGATCGCCATCGCTGAACCGGACGAGAGGTTGGTTCTTGTGAAACCTCTTAGCGCGTGGTCGAAAAGACCCACCACCTCCACCGAACTCCGCTCCACCGCAGATCCACCAAGAGTCAAATGAACCACTAGCATTATACTAGGTCACTACCCAAAATGATTCTTTATAACAATTAACATTTTCAAAGAGGGACCCTCTGTTGTTATGGGGTTTACGAACCTTTATCACGGTATATAATAGGGGCGTAGGTTTTCATGCCGAAGCCAACTAAAGTAATTGGCTAAGACTATACCATACTAGACATGTGGTTGCACAGCTTAGTAGTTTGGAAGGTAGCACATGATTTGGTATTTAATTGACTCATGCGAGACAAACCACCAACCCAATGAGTGCACATAGCACCGATGTCAACCAATCATTCGACCAAGTCTCAACCATTTATAAATATATTTTTCTATTTCAAGTGATAACCCTTGTTACCACACTATGGTTTAATGTATCCAAGTTCTCGTTGTAGCATTATGTGTGTCCTATTAATATTCTGTTACTAAGCAGTGTCTAAGCACAACCAATAGTTAAGTTCATTTATTTATCGGGGGAAGTTTACTTCATGTACTACATATCTTTAGGATGACAAGGTATTAGTTGGAGTCAATAAATAAGGAAGGTATTCATATTGATAATCAACTTTGGTATAATTAAGCATCAATATTTAACATAGCATTTCGTAAATGATAATAAGCATGCAAGTAATAATTAAAACTGAAATACATTGCATTTGAAATGTAAGTTCAACATGATCAATGGTAAGGACTTACCTAGCTCAAAAGTCAATGGGTCTTGGTCTTGGTCTTGACTTGACGCTGTCACACGGTCGTCGACGACATTCGAATCTTTTTAATGTGAAATGACAACTTCAAAAAAAATACCCACAACACAAATAAATTCAAAAATAAATCCAAATGGACCCTAAAAAATATTATTTTGCTAATGTTGGAAAGAACTTGAATTTAGATAAATTTGAAAAATAAAAATTATTTGACTTTGATTTAAAATGAGGGAGAATGAACTCTCCAAAGTTTGACCCGAGAGAAATTCCAGAAATTATAAAATTTCTGACATGTGGGTCCTACTACGATTATATTTTTATTTTTAATATATTTATTTATGAAAATGTACTGTGATTGACAGGTGGGGTCCACCGAGGAGATCCTTTTAAGACAGTGGGTAAATAATTTATCATTACCTTATCATCGTTTGTAACACCCCAGCTTAACACTAAGCCTGGAATGCCACTAAACTACCCTTAACAACTAATAAACATCAACACACTATGAAATTACAGCAAGCAAAATAATGATAAAACCCCATCCACGGGTCACAATAGAACATGAATAAAGATTGGTCAAGCATGAATAAATAAGCAAAGGAAACATAGCAAGGTAAACAGCCTAAAACAGCACCAAAACAATGAATCCAAAACCTTAGTACAAATAGACTAGTCCAAAACATTGACCTAAGCTTATTCAATCTCTAACATGTCCTAAAAGTAGTACATCAATAATGAATCAAATCATTCTCATTGTGAAATAATCACGTGTCCAAGTATTCATCTATCCCATGTGCACTATTCACTCTCAATCGTGGCGCCCTCAATGATCACCTAAAAACAACAAAATAACAAGGGTGAGTCCACGACTGCAAATACATCAATATACATGGAACAATGATAAATCAACAGTATTCAATAGCTTCATTACCATCACATGTACTTCTATTAATATTCTCAAGCTGTCCTCTTCTATTTGTTTCACACCTATTTATGTCATATCAATGCAACTCTACTCTACATATCCACATGCACTTCTTTCGCGTATGCGGTATAGCGTGAGTGAATATTCACGACAACATTCACTTTCAAGCTCGCTCCTCCTCAAGGATCGGGGACCTCCACTCCCGTGGAGTTGTGATAGATCATGATCACTGCTCATATGCAAAGATCTTTATGAATGCAAACATGCAGAATTTCATAATATTCATCATATCCAATTTTTCATCATGATTGTCAACAAGATATAGCCATACCATTCTATTGCTTGCAATTAAATAAAAATAAAAGTATAACAATAATGGTATTGAAAGATAAAGAAACACAGTGATTAATCATTGATCGCTGTCTACCATGCACTTGTCTCAACCATACGAAGGTGAAAGACACGAAGAGGGCGCTGCCCCTGGAACCAAACTCTCACTTGGATTAATTTAACAAGCACTCTAAGATAACAATTCTGGACAAAATAAAATTAGGAGAGAATATGAACTCGCTATAATCTATAGCCCCCTGTAATACCTCGGAATAGAATCGGTAAATAGAATAGAAACCGGGGCGGGAAAAGACAAATACAAAATTGGAATTTCCATTTTGGTGGGGGGTTTTTTTTGCTTTTATTGGCCAACTTTGGGCATGGGTCACACCTGAAGGCCCAAGAGGGAAGGCGGAGCCGGCCAAAGGGGTGCCTCCCCAACCGTCGCTGCCCATTCCTCCTCTCCCCAACTCCAAGCCGCCGCCACTCCCTCCACTTCCAAGCCGCCACCCCCTCCCCCAAACCGACGCCACCAGCTGCCCCTGGCGCCGCCTCCTGCCTTGGCGCCGGGCCCTACTGCCCCTGGTGCCATCTCCAAGGTCTTCCCAGAAGCCGCCTTCTCCTGCCCTCTCCTCCGGCCGTTTCTATTCTCCCGGTTGGCCGGCCATTAGAAGGGAGGAAGAAGGAGGGAGAGGAGTTCTTCGAGAGGTTGATCTTCATCGCCCTATGGGTCTTCAAGGGTAACGAGTCATTTCCCCTCTGTTTGTTGTCGTTTAGATGCAAATTGGATTAGTTTGATTGGATTGAATTGATGTTGTCAGAAAGTTCAGATCTGTCTAGTTTCTTGCCCAACCGGTTTTGGCCTCTTAGAGGCCGATCTGGAGGTTCTCCCATCCTAGATATATGTATTCACGATTCTTAGCTTTCCATAGCCGCCAATATCACCAGATTCCGATCTGTGGTTCAAAAGTTACGATTGATTCTTTCCTGCTGTCCTGTGAAACCTGACGAGAATTGTTAGTAAAGTGTTTAATGAAATATGACTTAGTTAGGATCAGATTCATATTTGTCATCCAAAACAATTTCGGTAGATAATTTTATGATATTTCCATATTGATAAAGAACACTTTAATTGGATTTATAGATTAAAAGTTATGTTATGTTCTTCGCTGCTGTTCTGTTCGTCTGGACAGAGTGTTGTCAGGCATTTTCACATACTATTTAGTCAAATATTTTGGCAGAATTAGAAAATCTTGTCAACTAGAGTTTTGTAGTTTTGCTCGTTAAGTTTCGTTGGGCACTAGTCTCACCTCGTTCGAGTCCCGGTTCAATAGATATGAATTTTTCGGTACCGCTATCCAGTATGGTTTCAAGTGGTTGAATTGTTTGATTTCAGTTTTGGACATATTCGTTGTATTGGATAGTCAAGGGGTTATTGTAGATTACCGGTAGCATTGTCCTACCCTGTCATCCTTATTTGGAATACATAATTGTGTAGGCGGCGAGTGTAGGAGCATCTTCGTTGCCTCCTAGCACGTCACAACGCGGAAGGCAAGTACAATGTATTAACATGTATTGATTTATGTTGAATGATGGTTGATGTATTGTTGATGTTATGATCCATGTTCATATTCCATGTTATACATTCCGTTCTTAATTGATAATCCATGTGGAAGAAAGTGGTGACATTCATTGCATATGTTTCATTCCATTCATGCGTTGTTCCTGTTCTGTCCATGAGAGTGGAATTGTAAAGACCTATCAACTCCAGTATGGGCATGTAAGACCCACCATTTCAATGTGAGCAAATTTCGGACAACCGTATGAAACGTTCTTCATACGGTGATTGGATCCCCGGACTTTGTTAACTACGGGCTTAGGTGAACACCGACGGGTGTGTCACTCGCTATACCGGTATGAGCATGTGTGCAGTCCATTCCTTTCAATGCATCCATTCATTCCACACATACACATAAGTTTCCAGAGCTGAGTTCATAATTCGTATTGTGGGTGACATGTTCAGAATTTTGTATGATCAATTGTTTATTGTACTTGCTGAGTTTCGACTCATTCTTATTTTCTTTATTTATTTAGGTGAACGTTGATGATGGCTTTGTTGGGAGGGAGTAGACAAGCACTTTTCACTCAGTTCACCATAATTTACCTTCAATAATAAGTTTGATTATGTCTTCCATTTGTTAACTAAGGAACTGTGATAAATAAATTTAAGACTACATGATATTTCTCTCCATGTTATGCTTTGTTAGTTGCTGCTAGTGGTTTGTTTTATTCACTCTCTGATTATACTTAGATGAATTTAGTCTTTATTCCTGCCATGCTGCTATTAAAGTTGATCTCTTTATGTACTTAGAGGAGTTACAGTTTAAATTCTTCCGCAATGTGGTTGTATGATAGTTCTTTAGGTAATATCTTGGCTTCCGAATAGCCAGGGTGTTACAGTTATATTTCTCTCCATGTTATGCTTTGTTAGTTGCTGCTAGTGGTTTGTTTTATTCACTCTCTTATTATATTTAGATGAATTTAGTCTTTATTCCTGCCATGCTACTATTAAAGTTGATCTCTTTATGTACTTAGAGGAGTTACAGTTTAAATTCTTCAGCAATGTGGCTGTATGATAGTTCTTTAGGTAATATCTTGGCTTCGAATAGCCAGGGTGTTACACCCCCTCTTGGAATCTTGGGCCGCGGCCCATGGCCCAGGTTGGCGGGATTTTACGGTAAACCCCTCTAATCCTCTGAAAATTCCATTTTTCAATTACTTTTCTCTCCCGAGTCTTTTTTCTAATTGCATGATTAAGTTTTCGGGGTATTACATCGTCACCCGCAGTCTGGACAATGGTAGTATAGATTTGAAGAAATTCCAAAGGATTCGGGTTCCATGGAAACTCTCTAAATGCCCTGGCTTGAACTTCTCAGACCAATTGATATCCCTTAACACGGGTGAGAAAGCCTTGCACCCTATGTAAGGTCCCAATCGTGGTCGTATAGGGAAACGAGGTCGTCTACGACCACTATTAGGGCGCTCACCTGGGCCCAATCTGTCGGATACGTTGCGACGAGGTGGAGCATCTTCTTGATGAATATTGCCATCATGGTGACTACGTCTAGAGTCAGGCTGGTCAGCTCTAGAACTACTCTGAGCTCTTGATGAGCGAGAGGCTTTGGCGTCTTGCAAGTCGACAATGAGTGAACGAATGACCAATAGGTCATGTTCACCGTCATTTCCTAATTGAACTTCTTCTGAGTGACGTGATTATGTCGTCCTCTTGCTGAAGGCGGTGGAGTCCTGACAACTTGACTGGGAGTATGGGGCATTCCTCTTCTTGCTCCTGGCAAAGAAGTCCTAGCTGGTGTAGCTCCTAAATTAAAAGAAATTGGCGCTGGGGCTTGGTTATTCGGACATTTGTTGGCATAGTGATCTGTCGCATGGAAGTTGAAACATGTAACTCCAGTGGCTGGATTGTTGGTCCTCTGATTTTGATGACTGTTGTTGTTGTTGACACTGTGAGATCATGATATTACTGAATGAGATGTTGGTGTAGGAGTTTTGAATGCAACATGTGAGTTATTGAAATGAATAGGATGTTGTACGTTGGTTCTGGCTCTCTGCATATGATTATGATGAATCCCATGTTGTATCATCTTCCTTTTACGAGATTATTCTAATTCACGATAAGAATCTTCTATGAGTACGATCTTATCAACCTGATGCTAGAAATCCACATAGTCATTACCAACAACTTGCACCTTTAGATTGGGATTAAGTCTACATTTGAATCACTTCTGATGTGCATTGTCTGTAGCAACATCCTCTGGAGCATAACGAGAAAGTTGAGTAAACTTGTTGAGATATTCACTCAATGACTTGTTTCATTGATGTAGATTATGAAATTCATTCTTCTTCATTTCTACTATACCATCTGGAATATGTGTTTGGTGAAAAGCTGCTGAAAACTATCCCCAGGTAATAGCTTGTGAATTCTTATTCTCCCACTATTATACGGATGTACCTTCCAACTGATGTGAGACGTGAAGAACTTTATCATGATCATTGCATTGAGGTATGAGGGGTTTTTTTCTCAACAGATCAAAGCCAACCCTCTGCTTGCAATGGATATGATGAATGAGAAAACGTAGGGGCATGAGTTCTCATATACTCTGACAACTTGGAATGTTGATGAACTGGTGGTGGTACAAGTGTTGCTTAATTATTCTGATTCAACAAATTGACTAAGCCAGCGGTAGTCTAATTCTGCTGGGTCATCATATTGTTCATGTTCTGTATCATTGCATTCACAAGTTGAGTCTGAGTTGGTAGAAATTATCCTATGTTTGGATATGTGGCTCCAGGAATTGGTGATTATCCACTAGCATTGACATTGGCGATAGCACTCTCTGGCTGAGTACGACTTGCTTTGTTGTGAGGATTAACCATCTGCGATGATTCTCCACAGGTTTAATAGATAAGAGGGAAAAAGCACGATAGGTAAGAGGGAAAACACAGTATACCAGAGAACAAAGTAACAGATAGAATCAACTAATTAGGGAAAATAGATTATATCCAAAGAAAAAAGATTAAGAAGGCATTGCTGAAATGCTATGAAAGAACAAGACAAATAAACTATTCAAATTAAAGCTCTAGTGTGACTGCAACATAATGCTTGACTACAAAACTGCATCTCCCACTTACACTTAACCTGGATAAGACCTAAAGCAACAAAAATCTAACAACGCTACTAAATCTCTAATCAGATGGCTCCCACTCTGGACTAGACAACGAAGACTCTTCAAACTCCTGCTCTGAATCGTTGTACCCACGAACTGCGAATTGCAGGTGAAGACAACCGAGACTCTTTAGAAACAGCTGGAATGAAAAGATGAAGATAATGCTGATGATTGTCGATGATTTGACGCATTCCTTCTAGACTGGATGGAGTAGGTGACAACAACAAAACTGGCGATGGGACCAAAAACTCTCCCAACTCTTCCTCTAGTTCATGAACAACTCGCACAGACGCTACTTACATCACATACTTCTAAATCAACATGGGCATACTGATCTTGTGCAACTTGCAAATCCTTTGGACAGTTTTACGGGCAATTCTGAGCGTGACAAATCCTTAAGCTTGTTGTGATACTTCATACTATGATGCCTAACTTAACTTCCAATCCCCACGATGAAGTACACACTCGTCTTGAATCCAACATTGTGCCCGTCACTTTCTCTTCCTTACTGGAATAAGTTGGACACCTGCTTATTTCCAAGCTCTGCAACAAACCCCGAAGGACTCCAGGCCAATCTCCCCTTTGATCACGGAACACTTGAGCCATCTAAAGAAATTAACGAGACACGACAGTCAAATTAAGATTATAAAATGAAAGAGAAGACAAGACACAAGATCTCTAGAATAATATGAGAAGAATAGAATATACTAAGATGGGAAAAGAACAACTACTCAAGCCAATTAGGTTGGTTTGATTTAGAAAATAAGTTTTGAAACTTTTGACTAAGACGGCCATGCTAACTAGGGTTGTGTTCTATAGTCAATATGACTTTGATACCACCTCTGTCGGGATCCGAATTTACATATCCGAAACCCTACGTCTATTCTAAACTAGTCCCAGACCAGTAGCTAGTTTACAAAGTGAAACATCGATGAAATACCATCTATTTATCGATTTTACTAAAAACATAATATAATAAATGGTAATAATAACTGGACTTTAAGGTCAACGTTTACTTAACTTGACACACAAGGCTCAATAAAGAAATAGACTCTTGCAACGGAACAGAAACTTGGAAAGGCCAATCAACATGCCCACAGGCAATCGAGTGGAGAATGCATCCTAATTCACGAAACCTTCAAAGAACTCCTCTTCGTAGAACTCTTGGGAAGCTTGAATTTTTTCAATTGGGCAGTAAAGTTTAAAGCCGTGAGTACATAAAGTATTCAACAAGTTGTATGGAACATTATGCGATTAATATTCATGCAAGGCTTGAATAAAGGAATAGTTATATGGTTCTTTTGCGGAAAGTAGATATAGACAGTAAATAGATTTCAAAGCGTAATTTAAAAGACAATAAGTAAATGGAGTAAACAATTTCTTTGAAATAACCAGTGAACTCATTCACTTCTCAGCCAAACCACCAAGTGAACATCTCATCCACCAAGCGAACATCATATTCACCAAGTGAACTCCCCATTCTCCTTCAAACACATTTTTATAAAAACTATACATCTCGTGTGAAATCCCTGAGTATTGTCCATAACCGGGCGCACGATTGTTTAAATATTTTTAATTCTGCAAAGGTCGTATAGTTTTACCCACAAGAGATAAATCAACTTATAATGTCTGACCACACTTCCATAGGTGTGCAACTAAATGATCATCACAAGGCCTTTACAAAGCTACTTTTTAACCCAATTCTGCCCGCTAAGGTTTCAACACTGAATGTCTTTCCGACCAGATAGGGCCCCCTCTTGCGCCATTGTGAGTATACATCTATTCCGTAACTCACGCTTCCAAGATAGAACCGAAATTGAGATATTACTAATTAGTTAGCCAAGTCCATCCCATACTAGACAAGTGCTTGTACGATATGGCCCAATTCAATGGCGCACAAGATTAAGTCCTTGACAATAACTCAGGTGAGTCTACCTCAACCCAACAATGTGCTACCTACACCCCCTTTCCTGAACGATCGCTCTCCTGAGCGGAAATCATTTTGTTCAACCAAGACCAATGACATACCCTGCCATGACACAATAATTTTAATAACAATGGCTACCCACCACGATTCCATATATCATTAAGTCGAATTTAACATTACTGAACAAATGACATGAGCCCATCGTACAACTAAGCATGACTAAACATCTCTACGATACCCATGTACGTGATACAAAGATGTGCAACTAATAAGGACCATCCTATGGTGGCAAATGATTGATGGTATTCAAATAATCAATAGAGGCATAATGACAAAATATAATTAATTATTCCCAAAAGCAGTTGATATAAAAGAAGCATGTAATTTTAATATAAAATAATATACTTTTAAAAATAAAGGTTCAATATGATCAGTGGATTATGACTTGTCTTGGCCTTACTCAGTTACTATACTTGGATCTTCAACACTTGCTTATGCTCTTGTTCCTTGAAATAGATCATCTAAATGAGAAAGAAAAAAAACGGACGAAGCACAAATAAATCCAAAATAAAATATAAAAATATAAAAACCAACTCTAAAAGAAATAGCTCGATTTTAGAGGAATTTAGGAACTTGAATAGACTGAATTGGAGTTCATACGAAGGAGGACAGACTCTCGAAAGATTTGCTGGAAAGGAAAGAGAAAGAGAGAGAGAAAAGAATATTCTCTCGGCTGAAAAGAAAAAGAAAAACAACATTGACAAGTAGGGCCCACTCGTAAGTAAAAGAGAGGGAGAATGACAGGTGGGATCGGGCTAGAAGAGAGTGAAAGTAACAAAAAAGCAGAGTTGACAAAGGGTCCCACATGACAAAGAAAGAAAGAGCCAAGGGAGAAACAGAGGAGGTGGCGGTGGTGAACAGTGGGTGAAGGCAAAAATGGAACACCGGGGTCTCGGCGGTCCTTTGGGTGGTGGTGGAGCGGCGAGGAGGCGGCAGCAGAAGAGGAGGCTCGGGCTCACAGTGGAGATGGCGAAGCAACAACGCCGAGGAGAAAGGAAGTGCGCACGGGCTCGGTGATGGAACGGGGATCACGACAGGAAAGTCGAAGTGGCTGGAATAGGGCTGAAGAAGCGGCACGACAGTGACCAACGGCGAGGAAGAAGAGCGGCGACGACCACTCGGCATGGCGACGGAGAAGAGATAGAAAGGAGGGTCGGAATTGGATGGTGAGGGACGCAAGGTGATGTTCTTGGGATGACAAGGAAACTCACCGACGACTAGATTGGGGATGGAGGTGGTGGCCAGAGTTGGAGAGGATGATGGAGGTAGCGGTTTGGGGACGCTCGGGCAAAAAGGAGCCGAGCACCGGCTAGAACGCGATGAGGCGAAGAGAAAGACGTGGATGATACGAACAGAGAGGCATGGACGGCAAGGAAAACAATGGTGAGGCGCTCGCGGAAATGTTGGCATTCCGGTGGAAATTCGGCGAGATGAGGACAAAACCGGTGACGGCACCTTGGGGCTTCGGAAGAGAAGGACGGGGCGAAGAGAACGACGCGAACAGAGCACTTAAAAAGGGCCAGGACGAGAGAATCGCAATGGAGATGGTGGCAGCGAAATGGCCAGCTTGGACACGGGCACAACGCCGTCTGTAAGGAGGAAAGGTGGGAGGCGCTGACGGCGGGTCCACCAAGCAGAGAGAGAGAGGGGAAGGAAGGAGGTGGGTTGTGCCAGCGCAGGAAAGGAGCGGTTGGGTTGGACCGGCAGTGAAGGAAAAAGGGCTGAAAAAAAAAAATGATCAGGAATAAAATAATTAGGCCCAAAGGAAAAATCCTGGAAAAGAGAATATCATACATTCAAATAAATAAAACCGAGCTCAAAGAAATAACAAATAAACTCCAAAAATTCCTAGAAAAATTCATAAAATACTCTAGAACTCAAGGAACCCAAATAAAATGGTTTTAAAATTAATTGATCTTTAGATTAATCACATTAAATGATTTTGATTCCTGGACATTCAAATTAAGCTTGAACTTAACCAAGAAAATTCAAATGGTTATTTTTATTTTTAAAGGCTTAAAAATACTCCAAATTTAGGATGTTACACACTGGCATCATGGTCACTTGTCTCTAAGTTCGAGACAGAAGTTGGAACAAAGACACTCTTCGAGTTGCTTGAGAGTGGGTTTGACGTTCCCACCGCTTTACTCCCAATGGATTGGTTTGAGGGCGGTGAGAACTTCTTATCTTGAATGTACTCATCAAAGAAGTCGCACTTTCACGCCTCCCCAGGGGTGTAGTTCTCCATTGTGAGGTGGGTGTAGTCTTCGAGATCGAAAAAATTCTCCTCGTAGTCCATCGGCTAGGCCATGAGCACATCAACGTGAAGAAATCGTTGGATTCAGAGGATGATCTTTTGATTGGTGGCGTCCTCCTTCTAGCGAAAGTTGTCGATGATCAGAAGACGGGGTTCCCTATTGAACTTACTCGGGAATTTCATGTGAGAACGCTATCAAATGAATACCATGTATTGCCATGGACACACTAAGTGTTTTTATGAGAATACAAAGGATGTTACAGAGTGATCGTAATGAACGTGACTAATGAATGAAGACAATTTACAACTCATTCCATATGTTACAGAGAACGTGGTCTACCCCTTTATAGTATTTGAAAAGGTGGTAGCTAATACCGTTAAACACGCCTCTAATCTTCACGCACGTTCGCCAGGAGTCTTGAACCACCGCGTCCATTAGCCAAATGTCGTAAGTTGCCAAATGCACGAAAAGCCACCTTATTGCCAGTCACGTGGGTAACTTTTAGTGTCTCCCGACCAATTCGATAGTCGGTGATAGTTCAAAGCTATGTAGCTGGTCATTTGTGACCTAAACTGGTTGTCGACCAATTTGGCCATAATAAAGAGAATAAAACTTCCTTTATAAATTGGTTGTATGTTCATAAGTGTAATATAGTAGGCCTATGTTAAAAGGGCATTCTTTGATAGGAACTTTGACTTTGACCGAAAAAATTGACCTAGTCAAGAATCCTCATTACAACTCTCATTAACTCTACGGTTTAACTTAACTTGTAATTGTGTTGGGTCCACATGTCATACACTAACTAAATCGAATAACACTAATGACGGTCCATGTGACGGCCACGTGGTGATGCCACATCAGCATCTCCCTCAGCACATAGCAGGACAGGGAAGCGAGGGCCGCTTAGTGGGGAGCTCATTGCTGGCAAGGCGGGGCACGACGATCACCCGGGAGAGGCAAAATGGGATGCAGGGGCGACGAGCGCATCGAGAGGTGGCCTGAGGTAGCAGCACGACAGCGAGGAGGGTGGTGACGCTACTGTGCTATGGTGGAAGCTATGCTACGGTGCCAAATGTAGCACATGAAGCACGAGTGAGCACCTACGTGCTACGACGATACTATTCGTGGTGACATCGTGCATAGAAGCTCACTGGAGGCGCGTGGTCGGCAGTGAGGAAGATGGACTACCTGGCGGTGTCGCTACAGAGGCTAAACCTCCACAGCTGTCTAGCCTAAAAGGTTCACTAGAGAGAGGCATACGACAAGACGCGAAGACGAGGGGGAGAAGACTCACCGGAGATGAAACAAGGCGAAAAGGGGATCGGCGGCAGTACTATTCTAGCGGCGAGGGCAAAGAAGCATCGGCGCTTCGATGCTCCAACTGGAAAATGAAGGGAGCATCAGAGAGAACATGATGAGGCGAACTCAATGAGGGTGATCTTCAAGGTCAAAGCTCCCCGAGGCGGCGAGGAACAGGCGGTGATGGTAATGACCAAAGCGGATAAGGCGCTCGGTTCTTTGCATCTTCCCGGCGATTGAGAGAGAAGGAGAGGGAGTGAGTGAAGGCAAATGACAGTGGAGGTTGAGGTGAAGCCAATGACATGCTCAGGGACCTTTTATAGCCATGGAGAGGGCGAGAAGAAGATGGTGAGTTCGTAGCCGTCCTGGCGATTTCTTGCAAGAGAGTGCGAATTAAGGCTGGTGACTGGCGGTTGACGTGACAAAGTCACAGCGGTGAGAGGTTGTCACTCGATATCTACCGTGCAGAGGCACTTGAGTGCTGGACGAATAATGGGAGCAGAGAGGAGAGAGAGAGAGAGAGCAGGCGAGCTGGCGTGGCGGGGAGAAGAAGAATGGTGCGGGCGCCGACAGGTGGGCCATGGGGCCACCGGGCAGCAGCTCGGTGCGAGGGAGTGGGCTAGTGAGCGGGTGAGCGCGAGGTAAGATAGGTTAGGCCGCGGGCGAAGGAAAGAGAGAAGGGCTAGGCGCAACGAGCGTGCGGCTGGGCTGTGGTGTGGAAGTGGGCCGCGTGTAGGGAAAGCTAGCGCGGGTGTGAGCTGGTCGGCCGAAAGAGTTTCTGCCCGAGGACAAGAGAGAGGGAAAGAAATTGGTTTGCATTTGTTTGAATTAATTTATGGATGAATTTGTATAACTAAGAGGGATTTTCGGACTTGACTCTTCTTGTAAATTTTTTATTAATTCCATTTAAGGGTATGATTTGGATTTGATTTTTGAAGGGCGCCCTTTTTTGTAATTACACCAATTGCAACAATAGTTTTTGAAAATCCACAAAATTCAACCAAGTTTCAAGTGACCACAAAATTGAGTTTATATCCGACCGAGTAGACGACAACACGTCGGCCGGCATTGCAGTGTACACCAAACAGCAATTTGCGGTTCGCCACTACTATTGCTTGCACTTCAAAAAGTTCAAAGTTCACGGTTCAGGTATCTAACAGAGCAAAAATAGCTCATCTACGAGCGAATCGGTAAAAATCACCGCTATAGTGCATGTCCGCATCCACTGCACGGAATCGACGAAAAATCACTCCGCGCACCCACACGAAATTGGCGAAAAATCGCTGCTACACTGCATTTCCGCTCGGCCAACAAACAGATTCGGCAAAATCATTGCCAGTGTCAGTACAGTATATAAATAGCGTAACTGAACAGTGTCAATACAGTGTATGCACGGTATCATTGCCAATTCACGATGCACGCGAGTGAAGCTGTGGGATTTTCAGCAGAAAGATGTGAGGGAAAAGATACAGAAGGGCACAATTTATTCAAAGGATATCTGTACACATGCTACATCTCTTGTCCAGTAATGATCGTGTAACTTTTGCTCATTACAGAGGCAGTTCATGTTTATAAACTGCCTGTTTACAAAAACAGTTCTTGCTGCGTAGTGTCGCTGCTGCTGCTGCGCCCCTTCGCAGCTTCAGTGTGGTAAGCCATGAGCTAACAAAACTTATGGTTTATTTGGATACAATCCGAGTCAATCCGAAGTTTTATAGTTTGTTTGGATACATTGTGATCCGACTCAATCCTTTCAAATTGACTCAGAAATTGAATTTGAATTAGATTGATTCTAGTCTCTCCCTATCTAAACATGCACTCTAACTTCACTAGCACACTGTTCCTATCGGCCGTAAGAATGTTCTCACACTACATACATGACTTCACGAATGTTCTCACACTACATACATGACTTCACGAATGGCAATCATAACTACAGGGAACATGTACAGCATATAACCGGGAGGCTGGTGAGCACTTTACAGAGAACCGACCAGGAGTCTACGCGAGAGCTTCATTCCGTTCTTTCCAGTTAAGGAGACCTGCAATAGATTGTATGGAATACTACCAGTCAGTGCTGAAATCACGTTTACCTTGGGCTGGTGAGCTTCTGGGTCAAATGAGCACAGATGGATAGTAATTGGATTAACATGTGCAGCGAACTGCACCCAGGAACGTAAAACATGCAGTATGCTTAGATGATTAAGGTTCAAGCAAACTCAAAGTGACAAGTCAGGTATATATAATTTTCTTATTCACAAGTCAGGTATACATAATTTTCTTATTCTCCCTGAAGAGATATGAAGGATGCAAGCATGAACTATATCAGACTGAAATTGGGAAGATGCAAAGCATGGAGCATAACAAAAATACTGAAATCTGAAGGTAAAGAACATATCCTAGTTAACTCCTACCAAGAGAATATCCTCATCGGTCCCGAAGGATTTGCGGGCCTCATCTAAGCTCTTCATTGGCACCCTCTCGTGCTTTCTGAAAGAACCAACAAATAGCTGAATTGAGGGAAATTTTAATTTATAAATAGATACATGGAGACATGCACATAAAGCTCAAGTGGAAAACAGTACAGCCTTAAGTTTCTGATTCAAATTTTGCCACTGTTATTTGCCAATGTACAAATACAAACAGACGCTACCATGAAGTATCAGCTCATAGCAGAAGGTGGAACCTCTCAATTTACACAAACTTTTTCTTGTTGCAACTTGCAAGACAGCTAATGATCCTCACCACTAGTAGTTTTGTATCTCGGCTCAGTATGAAGCTATGAAGCTACTTTTACAGAGCTCATTAATTATTCACATACTAGGCATATGAGTTATGCAATTATGGAGAAGAAAACAAGTAATATCCATATTTATAAAGCACACAATTGATTCATTCCAACATCCATATGTGAAATCTGCAAAATCATTTTTTTAAGGAAAAGAAAGCTGCAAAATCATATCATCGAAGAGTTCAGATAACAAGGTCAATATTAGGTACCTAGAACTGGCTGGATCCCTTATCTCAAATTCGCAAGCATCGGCATCATACCCACATATTACAACATAATGCCCTGCAGAAGGGAGCATTACTCCCCGGGTTAATAACATTTACAGGAGCTATACTAGTAAATTAGTAGTTACAGGAACATAATGAATATTTGTTGCATTCCATGCTGTTGATGAGGTACTAAAGCCACCCTATCAAGTATCAACCAAGTTAGCTACCAAATATATATCCTATTAAACCTGAAGCTGTTAAAAAATGAGTACTAGGGTAGTCAAAAGCCACAAAAAGTAAGCTCTACAAGTGCAGCAGCATCCCATGCTAATAAGTTTACGGTCTTCTATCTGGACTCTGCAGTGCCTTTGTCCTTGCCTTCAAGTCTTACAAGCACTTTTACCTTATGTTTATAGTCGTGCAGGAGCATAGGAATGCAAAATGGACCTCAACGTAGAAATTTGAGCTCCATATTTCTACCAGGGAAAGAACAGATTTTAGCCTCCAATTGCAAAGTATATGGTAATGATATATTGGTATGTGAATTTACATCATGGTAAACACAAATTTAGTTTCTTTTTTGCTGCATAAATACATATTAGCACGAATTAAACTACTGAAATTGAAGACTTGCGTATGATCAGCAGGAGTTCTGCATTGCTACAACATGACAAGATGAGACAACAGTAGTGTTTGTAATCTAAATAAGCAAACAATCAAGACCATGAGCACAAAAATACATGACACTAGACTTGGTTCTTGTTCCAAACAAGAATACGGAAATAACTCCTTTTTTGAAAGAAGTAAATGTTCCAAAAGAGGAGCATAAAATGACTCACCCATGTAATCTGACTCTTCGTTGAACTGTTGCACATCATGTACATCATTCATCCAAGAGGATCTGCATACCAAAATCCAATTATTATTACATTCTGTCATTGTCCATTTCAAATAAGGGGAAGTATGCAATGCAATCATGCTTGGGGTGAAATCATACTGCAATCAAACTAAAAATCATCTATATTTTTTTCGGAATTTTTCATGATGAGTTTTAGTTTGATTGCACCCCAAGCATGATTGCATAGCATATGTTGCATTCAAATAATGTAGAAACACTTATTTTCTCAGTTGGACTTCCAGTAATTATGCGCTTCAAAAATGAAAATGAAGCAACAGATTGTTTTATTTCAAGAAAAGAAAATATGTGCATACACGCATGGATACATAAATAATCTTTATCACCACACAAAAAAGTATATTCATCCTAAACCATTTCCAAGGACAAACTATAGTCTGCTCTGATATACTCCCCCAGTCCTCCTCATTCCCAAGTAAAATTGGGAACAGAGGGAGTAGTACCAACCTTAAATTTACATTGTTCAACTGCTTAATCATCATTATTACTGCATAAAATAATAATCTAACAGGCACCTGTTGATAGTTAATCAAAAGAACTTGGGACACTGTTGCAAAATAATAATAAACTAACAGTTACCCATTGATCATTAATCAAAAGAACACGGGACATTTGAGTAACATCAGAAATTGGGTTGATTCCATGAATCAATACTGAAATGGTCAAGTCATTTTTAAGCACAAGTAGAGTAAGTTTTTGTCCACCCAGAATACTTATTTTGCATAAATTGCTTATGTAACATCTCGTGCCCCATTGATGATTCCAAATGCGAAGAGACAAATATAAGAAGGTGATGTTTCTGAGTAAAAGTAAAACTACAAGGAAGTGTATTTCCCTTACTTTAACTTTGTTTTGTCCACTAGCGCAATAGCAATGCAGTGCCCGGATAACAGTAGAAAAGCAATATCATATGCACTGATGGATCTGCACTGAGAAAAATCATAAATTGCAAAAACTTAAAAACCAAAGTGAGAAGTACATAGGAAAGATAATTTTCATGAAGCTACGTGTTCCGAGCATACTTGAATACTGATTCCAGCATCAAGCGCTTTTCCAAATAGCTCATCCACTCGATCAATGTCTTCTTGCAGTTGCTCCTATCAACATTGACCATTTTGAAAACATTACTACGGTAAACTTTAGAAGATTCTGTACCAGCAGTAGGTCATAATACATACCCTATAAAAGGTTTCAGCAGAATATTGCGGATTTGCTCCAAGAGTAACAGTAAAGAAAGAAAAACTAACTGAAAACTTGTGTAACAAATACGCCAAGTCAACTGTCCAAATGCTGCAAAAACCAAGAGTGTTAGTACATCAGCCTATTAACATTCTTTCAATAGGTTGAAATCTTAGAAATTTAAATAATCAGTTCAGCTAATTCACGGCATGAATCATGAATTCATGTCAACATTGTGAATGAGTGAACTTATTAGAAAGGAAGTATGGTTGGAATCGTGCAATAATCACTACTGTTTTGCATATTTCAGAGTTGACATGCCTAAGGTTATTAACAAATTCCGTGAAGCAATAAAACCAATTACGTGTCCATTCCAGATAACGTCCATTAAAATAACCGTACTTATACATCAGCAAGAGAAAATCCTATAAAACCGAAACAGACACATGATCTGCTATATGACAGCAGAATATTGAAATGTGGTTTCCATCTTTCAAACGCAGGTATGATTTTCAATCCAGTTCTTTAAGCATTCTAGTTATTTTGAAACAACATATACATCATCGGGCTTTTTTTCTATTAATATCCATGTCAATCCATTAGTCATTTTTCTTCAATCTGAAGCACAAAATAATGGTTATTATTAATCCAGATATAATATTTGTAGCTAGGTGGCTTAGCAGCCTACCACTTAACAGTGATTCACATTTTTCAGGATTCCTTTGCCCTGCCTGTCTCTATATACTCTATGATTACTCCACATTTGTAGACCATAGATAACACAACAATCCAACAGTTAATAATCAGTTTTGTGCCTAGCCTTTTTAAATGGACCCTGTTTAGAACCAAATCTAATTAAATAAACTGTGCCATGAGCCCATAATACCTAAATTGGTAACTGAGTAGGCCACACATTTCTTCGGTACTACTACTACTGCAACAGCTAATCTTATAAAATTCTAATTTTCCACTCGTAGAGAGAAGAAACCTTGTGGTGCGGCAGAGCTTCTCGAGATCGGGAATACCGTCGCAGCAATCCATCCCCAGCGTCCTGAGCACCATGAGCACGCAAGCTAGGCCGCAGTCCCAGGTGAAGGCCTGCTGCACATGCGGAACCTAGCATCATCAGCAAACGAACCCAAATGTCAAACAAAACTGACATAACGAGAGAAACGCACAGTGAGACAACGATAGTTACATGTACAAAGAACCGCACAGTGAGACAACGATTGTTATATGTATACAGAACCGCACAGTGAGGCAATAATTGGGTGCTAAAGAGAGAAATGGAGAGAGGAGGAGGAACTGACATCTACGCAGTAAGATCGGCGTGCTAGAGGAATCTGCCCGTCAGGAGGAGGCGGCGCATCCGGCCCCTCGCCGCTGTCTCCCGCCACCTTGAACAGCTTGTCGGAGATGAAGCAGAGGGGCCACATGACATCATCAACCGCAAGAACACGGCCAAATTCCCTAGCGTGTTCTTGGGCAGCAGCTCGGTCGGACCAAGCAAGAATCAGGATAGGCGACGACTCTCCTCGCCGCTCGAACCCGGAAGAGGAGAAGAGGAAGAAAAGCAGCGGAAGAACAGAGAAGGAGAGAGCGTGGTGGGAAGGAATAGCGAATTCGCGATGGCCGAGTGATTGGCTTGGGCTTGGCACGTTGGTTGGTTGGAATGATTAAAATATGGCGACGCGGCACCAGAACAATCGGTGGGATGGGAGCGGCGCCTTTAAAAGTAGGGTCTTTGCTTCGAGAAACTGCTGTGTTTTTTAGGTGTTTTCTGCGATCGGTGGGATGGGAGGCGAGGCCAAGTTGGAGGGAAGCGAGACGAAGCGAAGAAAGGATAGGGATTGGGGAGGAGGAGGACGAGGGAGGGGGGAACTGGCGTCGTTGGAGGCGCGTGCGGCGTGCCCTGTGCCGTTCTGGTTTACCACCGCGCGGCGTCTGCGCGCGCTGCCGCAATGGCAATCGTGCGATGGTTGGTCGCTGGATCTAAGGTTGGGGCCCGGGATATGGGCGCATGTTTAACTCCCGGTTGAGCCGAGCCGCCGAGTTGGCTGGTGGTGCTGGGCCGGGGTTGGGCGATGCGTGCCATTGGCCTGTGGGAGGATCCGGTCGGGCTGGCGTGTGGGGGCCGGCGTGGGAGAAGGGTGAGGTACTCTAGATTTTGCAGACTAATTTTTTTAAAGCTAATAAGTGGGTTAGTTTCGCTCAATTTGGACCACCCCGTTTGGATTATAGGTATTTTATCAGGTTGCTGCAGCATTCTCTATGTAATTTTTCTATGATATTCTCGTAAAATTCGTGCATTTCAAATAGTTCCTTAACGTACCTCGTCAAAACTTTGAACATTGGGTTTGAGTTGGATAACACGTACCAAAGTACCTCAAACGAGTAGGTTATCTTGATTCCTTTTAGCTTGTTCCAAATACTACTTGTGCCTATATTACCTTTTTACCATCCAAAACAATTGTTAAGCGTATCCTCTCTGTTTTCATATAGATGTTCTAAGAATGTGTGAAGTAAAAAAATTAAAACTTCGACCTCTAACACAAACACACAGTAGGAAACCTTTTTCATACTATTGGGTGTAGTTACTCCCTGTTCCGCATCTCACACAAAGAAGGGTATGTACATGGAGTATACGAATATACAAGATCACCCAGGTGACATGTATAATTTTTTAGAGGTGGTATGTATAATTTTTTAAAACATACTACTTTATATGTGTGAATATGAAGGGATTAGCAAAATAGGCTAGAAACTATGGATTTATTTGCAATTTTTCAAATGGTTCGCATTCGAATGTCTTATAATTAGTAGATAAGTATACCTAAAGTGATAAATGAGTATATCAAGTTTGTTTGGGTGGTATATCAGATGTAGCAGTAACTACACTCGTTTTGGTATATTTATCATCAAAAGTACTTTCTTATCATGATATCTTTACTAGTTTTTACTAGCATATAATTAGAAGAAAAAAGTAGTGGCCAAATAAGTGTATTAGAGATCGTGTTAATGTCGAAAACAATGAGAAAAAAGAACAAAGGAGTACAAACTTTATTCGGCTTATTTGGGCTTTGCCAAACTACTATGCATGTTTAACTCGTCATGAAACCACCCCTACAATTAGCATATTCATCGTTTGTCAAAACTGGTTAAAGTAAATATGTTGACTTCGTGTCCTACACTAGACAGGTGATCAATCATTGTTCATCGTAAAAACCGAGTTCGCCCTAACCCACAGTAGAAGTGCTAGAACGGCCCGCTACGGCATCATGAATGCGCCAATGACTCCTCTGTTCCTTCATTCTCATCCCTCTCCATTTATGGAGTACTGCTAGCTTACACTATAGTGTTGTGATGTATTATAACGCTGTAGCAGTTTCATGGGGTGTCATAAGGTTTTACGGGTTTCAGGTTTCGTGATGTTTCAAGTTCTAGGATTCATAAGGTTTCAGGTTTCATAAGGCTTCATGGGGATTCAAGTTTCACGTTTAAGGTTTCATGATGTTTCACGTTTCGTGAAAAGAGTTTCAAAAAGGTTTCACGAGGTTTCAGCATGTTTCATAAGAAGTTTCATGCAAGTTTCAACAAGTTGCAAAAATTTCAAAAAAGTTCAAACAAGTTTTAGAAAAGGTTTCACAGGTTTTAACAAAGTTTCACAAAAAATTCAAAAATCAAACAAGTTTCAAACATATTCAGAGGCACACTTACCCCCCGGCTAGCTGCCGCACACCGTCACCGCCAGCCGAGAGCCTCAAGCCCATGCATTCGTCTCCGACCACGAGCCACAGCTACTCCTCCTGCCGCGCTGCCTCCGCCTCCGGTGACGAGCCGCACCATCGCCTCTCCGTGAAGCAACGCCACCTCCCCCCGCTGCGACCGTACAGATGTCTGCTCCTTCTTCGGCCACGAGTCGCGGTTGCTCTGCTGGCTTCGCTACCTCTGACTCCTGCAATGAGCAACCCCACCACCTCGTCGTCAAGTTGCACCGCCGCAGGCTTCTCCTCCGGCCGTGAGCCCAGCATCGCCTTTGCTCCTCCGCTGGCTTGCGCACCTCCTCGGCTCCTCCACCGACCGCCTTAGATCCGAGAGAGAGAGAGAAAGGGATAAGGTGGCTGGATCAAGAGGAATGGAGTGAGAGGAATGAGAAAATGACGGGGGTAAGGTGGTAGGGCAAATCAGGTGCGTTAGATGGTTTAGATTAGGCAAACAAAAGCTATACTGTTGTGTTGATGTTTTAATATCGAACTTATGGAATGAATGCTAGGGGTGCTCCTTGATCGAGACTACACATGATGAGACACATGGATTTAGATAGGTTCGGGTCTTCTCTCGGGAGAATAACAACCATATTTTTTGTTCTTGTATTGATTATGTTTACAACAAGAGAGAAGTCACCGAAGGCTAGAACTAATGACTAATGTCTGTTCTGTTAGTTGTGTCGCTTGTTTTTATATCCACTGATGTTATCCCTTATATAGCGTTTGAGGGGTGGCAATTGTCCATGCCAGGAGGCGTCTCAATGGTTGATGGATTGTGCACGTTGATGATAGTTATTATCAGAGATATTACTCCCCACGTTCGCATTGCGGTTATGCTAGAGACAAAGATCAATACGTGCAGTTATACCAGAGAATAACGACATATATTTACTATTGCGTGTACTTAAACATAGTATATAAGGTCCCTAGTCGATTGGGTCCATATGTCTGTGGTCCTTATCAACTATAGGGTGGTCGCGATTGACCGATCGTAGTAAAGTTTACGACCATGAGGTGATCGTAGTAGAACTTACGATCAGTGAGTGGTCGTAGAAAGATCTTACGACCATAAGATAGTAGTAGAATGACTTACGACCATATAGGATGGTCGTAGAATAGCTTACGACTACTAGATAATTGTAATCTCCCTCATTATTTAATGATGAGGGGTACCTTTCAAGGTTGTGTGAAGACAATATTATCTATAACAAATATTACAGATAAACAGTTTAATTAATTGATGATTATTATATCCTCATCATCTAGCCCCTCAACTTCAAGTGAAAATGACTTACTTGAAAAAGAGATAGCGGGATTATGGTCGAAGATAGAGTGTCTTCGACTAGTATTTATTTGACTAGAAATTGACTTGGTCAAGAAAAGTATTTTTACTTGAGTTGTAAAAATAAAATCCCCTTTTCCCGAACAGGCAGAATAAAGAATACCAACCGTCTCTTACAATTTCTGTCTACTAGGAGCAGTTCCCGAAGAGACTGTAACTATTGGGATCCCACGATATTTTACTCTAGACCCACAGTTATAAATAGCCACCAGGGGGTAAACTTATGGTTTTTACTTTCCCCAATAATTTCAGTCCCTTTAGTTCTTGCTTCCCCTGCTTCCACCTGAATCACAATTTCCTCCAAATCTCTTTGAATCCAACTCAAATCGCTGAAGAAATGGCCAGAGTCGTTTCCAAGTGGGAGAGATCGGAGATGGATGTAGATAAGATGACAGCTCTTGTTGTTGCGGGGAAGATTCCGAAGCGAGTCTTGGTGAAGTGGACCGATGTTAAAGGAGAGCATTGGCCATTAGAGGAGGTGGGGAAGATCCCAGTATTCCAAGGGTACTGTGAGTGTGGCCTTCGACTACCTTGACATCCGTTCCTAACGATTGTGCTCGAGCATTTTGGGGTGGAGTTGGTGAACTTAGTTCCCAACACCATCACAATGCTGAGTGTTTTCGTGTACTTGTGTGAGGCATATATTGGCATCCACCTAGTTCTGGACCTCTTCAAGTACTATTATGGAATGGGTAAGCACCGGTCGATTGCCGATAGCTGCGGCTTCCAACTCCACGACGGGATGTTGAGGGAGTACATCCTCATGTTTACCCGGTCTTTGTGGCCGGGATGGAGAAAGAGGTGGTTCTACTAGACCGTGACCAAGAAAGACAGTCCTTACTTCAAGGGTAAACCTACGGAGAAGACTTGGGACTCGGGTCCAGACAACCTCGACCGTCTAGCCCCCTTCATTCAAGCCATCAAGGACTTGAGAGAAGGAGGACTAATAGGATGGCACGTGGTGAAGCATTTCATCACGCGTCGTATTAGCCCTCTAAAGAATCGAGCACATCCGATGTGGAAGTACTCAGGAGCTAAAGATTCGACCAAGGACCACGAAGAAGGTAATTTTGTTTTTAATGTGTTATTTTTATTTAATTCGAGTACATTTATTGATCATATTCTTTCATTCATAGATCTTCCACAGAGGGAGATTGACGCTAGTCGGAGTACTATTTGGAGCTTCGAGGCTGCTTATCACTCACGACTAAGATCTCCTTTGAGCTCTTGATCTGTGATTTTTTATTTTTAGACTTCCTCTTGGATTTCATGGCTGGCTTGTCCTTCTCCTTGCTACTTTCACTTGCTCCTCGAGTACCTTTGTCGTCACGATCGATCGTGTGATTCCACTCAACTGCTTCAGAAGCAGTCGCATAGCAGTCTGTCATTTCGAAGAGGTCAGCAACGGTACTCGGAGGTTTGAGAGCAATATCTTCTGTGATCCTCTGGTTTTGGACTCCCTATTTGAATGCTCTAATAATATAAGAGTTAGAGACTTCAAGAATTGAATTACGAACCTGACTAAAGCGCCTTATAATTGACGCAAAGTCTCGTGAGAATGTGTTTGCATTCGGTGGAGGTCATCTTCTTTTCTAGGACGCTTATACGTGCCTTGGAAGTTTGCGAGTAACAGATTGCATAAGTGTTGTGACAAGTACATTGACTCTGCTGGTTGGTTTAGCAAGTACTGTCGACAAATATTTTGCCATAACATGCTTGTTTCCTCCGGTGACTCGGACTACAGTGTTGTAGATTTGCATAAATTCGATGGGATTCTAGGACCCATCAAACTTCTCCATGTTAGCTGATCAGAATCTGGTTGGCCAGCGAACTGCTAGGAGATCAGACGAAAATGCTTGGCATCCGGTAATAGTATCATAATGCCTCCTTTACGGGAAAGAAGTGTTAAGGTCACCAAGTGATCGTACTCGACGATACCTAGTCGTAAATGAGCCTGATCTATCATAGATCTCGGTCCTACGAGGGTTATACCCCTCGTGCTCCATCCGTTGACGCAAATCCCATTGAAGAAGTTGTAACATCTTAAAGTTCTGTTACCAATTTTAAAATTAATAAAATATTATTTTATTGGATTTCTTTAGTTCGTTCTTGCTTTCAATTTCGTGATTTTAGGGCTTTTATTGATCTACGAGTTTTTGCTTGATATCGTCACGTGGATTAGCTTCCTGTGTTGTGTGGGAACTCATATAGGATCTTCGTGATCATCAATCATCCACGAGCAAGCGATTGGATCTAGTTTTCACTTTTGCTCGGTTTTAAACCCTTCTCCAATAAGATCGTAAAGGATCTTTGTTTGTCCAAGAATTATCATAATTTTTGATTGGAATAGGTTCTTAATATCATAGAGAATGTGTATACCAAGTTTTCCAAGTTTGGAGTTGAGAATCAAAAGTTAGATCTATTTACAACTTCATCATCGGGCCATTCTTCTTCGTTCGAGCTGGCGGTCGATCACCGAGGGCACCGGTCTGACCGATTTGGTCAGAGGTCCGACCGCCACTAACACAGCGGTCAGACCGCCAGTACGGAACACGAACCATGCAAGAATGAAATGAATATATGCCATGAGTGTCACCTCTTTCATTCACATGGATTATCAACTGAGAACGAATAAATATCATGAAGTTTGAATCATGGATCATAGAAATAACATCACATCAAAAACATTCAACTGTAAAACATAAAGTATGAGCATGGATCATAGAAGTAACATCGCATCAAAAACATTCAATAGTAATCATCATGTCTTAACACATTGTACTTGCCTTCCGCGATGTGACGCACTAGGAGGCAACGAAGGTATTTCTCCACTCACTGCCCCACCGTCTACACAAATAATTAATCAAAATAAGACTAACAAGACATGACGTGCTACAAGCTGAGAGACCATGTGAGAGGTCCTCCATTGTGAGTGATGAGTATTTGACAACTTGTTGAATAGGTTGAGAGTTGTGTCTCTCGGTTTTGTAATTGTTTCGTCTTTGAAGCAGGTAATCGGAACTACCATTGTGTATGGAGCGGAAGTTCCGATAATCGAACTACCGCTTTGGAAATAGGAACTTCCGATTAATCAGGAATTGAGTTCGGTTGAAGTATCGGAACTTCCGCACTGGGTCGCGGTTTGTCCGATAATATCGACGCGTGAGTGTTCCTCCGAGACGATAATCGGAATTGAAAATGCAGTGCGGACGTTAGATAATCGGAAGTTCCGCAATAATCGACAGTGCGGACGTTTCGAAATCGGAACTTCCGCAAGGTAAAGTGCGGAACTTCCGATTGTGTCGAAGTAATCGCGAAGAAGTATAATTTGTGAGTTTGAGTTTGTATGAGTTTGAGTCTTGCACAAATGATGATGGTATGATATTGTGCAATGCTATGTGATGTGTTTTTGTCTGTGTTGACTGTAGGACATCGAGACGAAGTCGTGGCGAGACACGAGGTGATCGGACTAGGCGCAGCGGCGCTGAGGTCGAACGGTCGGGATGTGTCAAGACGGCGTGAATCTTGAGGTGGTTGCAGTCGAGGACAGCAAGGCGCACGGAGGCTTCCGGAAGGTGCGCAAGGGGCGAACGGTCTTTTCGCAAAGCGGCACAAGTGGAGGCGGTTCCGTTCGGGTGTAGCGGGCTTAATGGGTTGGAGGCCCATTAGCCAAGGGCTATAAATAGAGGTGAACCCCTGGTGTTAGGGTTAGACTTTGAGAGAGAAAATTAGAGTTAGCTTTAGCAAAAGGGTTTGTTTTGCTTTTTGAGAGTTTGTTGAGTTGAAGAGGATGGCTGAAATCTTGTGTAATCATTCCTCCGTGTTTCCTCGTAATCGCTTGATTTCTATCAATGAAACTCGAGGTTTTGATTACTTGTTTATGCCTCCTCTCTCTCTCTCGTTCTTCTCTTGAATAGCTAGGGTTTTAATGAAACTCTTGATTCGTCTTATGAGAAGGCATGAAACTTGATAACTAGAGTCGTATTGCTATTGCTAATATATCCTCAAAGTTTCATGAGTTAAGAATCGAGAATCTTGTCTATTGTGGTTTTTGGTCTTTCTTGCCCTTCTTCAAGAAATCCGATTTTGCTTTGATTAATGAATCTTTGTTTACGATTCTTCTCCATGAGGTCAAGATGTTGTTTAGGATGATGTCTCGTGAAACTTGACCGAGAAGAGCATTCAAGATTTAGTATTTTAGATTTTTGGGAAAACCCGAGCGATCGTTCTTGGTCGGGACAATGGAACTTCCGATTGTCCAATGAACTATCAAGAGCGGAACTTCCAGATCGAACCCGAACTACCGGAGTGCGGAACTACATCACGGGTAGAATCGAGCTTCCGATTTTTGATGTAATGCATCAAGCTTGTTTTAGTTCTCTGTTTTTGCTTTACTCTTCTTGAGATTTCCAGAGGGCTTTGTAGGTTTGTTTTAAATACAGTAAAGGGGAGTTCTTAATTTTTTAAGGCACCATTCACCCCCCCTCTGTTGCCATTTCGGTCCTTCAATTGGTATCAGAGCCAGGTTAGCTCTTCCTTATAGATCTTAACCGGTCAGTTGAGCCATGGCAACGGACAAGTATTCCACCAAGCCTCCAGTCTTTGATGGCCTGGATTACCCCTTCTGGAAGAGCCGAATGGAAACTTACATCCAGGCTCAGGGGTATGCCATCTGGAGAAAGGTGAAGGTTAGATTTGCTGTTCCTGCTGTTGAAAACATCAATGTGGGAAACATGCCCGATGTTGAGGTAAATGCTAAGGCAAGGAACATTATCATTCAGGGTTTGAGCATAAGTGAGTTTGATCGCATTTCTCATTTGACTTCTGCTTACGACATCTGGGTGACCCTCGATGCATACCATGAGGGCACCACCCAGATTAAGACGGTTCGACAAGACCAGTTCAAGCGATAATACAGCAAATTTGAAATACTTGCTGGTGAATCTCTTGACGAGTGCTTTTCGCGTTTCCACAAGATTTTGAGCAGCCTCCGAGCGGTCGGTCTTACATACCCGACTCGGATAACGCCGATGATGCTTTCAGACTTGATCTTCGTGTTTGGGAGATGAAAGTGACTACCATCAAGGATAGCACGGACCTCTAGTCCCTGACTCTTGATGCGCTTTACTCGCGTCTCAAGACTCACGAGATTGACATTGTCTCTCGAAGGTCGAAGTCACAGTCGATGGCTTTAGTCACCGATCCCACCTCTGGATCTTCTTACGAGTCGATACGCGGGTTCTTCCTAGTGCGCTCTCGTGACATAACCGATGATCGCTAGAGCGACTTGAGGATGAATGTACTAGCCCTCCTAGCTCGGAAGTTTTCCCATGCTTACAAGAGGAGGAGGGATGGAAAAGAGGAGGTCTGTGATTTGCTTCGAGTGTGGTGGCCCCAACCACATCCGAGCAACCGCCCCAAGCCGGGAAAGGCAAAGGTGACTATGGCGGTTCGGGCAAGAACGACTACATCGACAAGAACCGCAACACGAAGCCCTCAGCACCTGACCAAGGCAAGAAGAAGTACCGCAACTTTGGGAAGGCAAAGAAGCTGTTCCATTGCGTCCTCACCGCCCTCGACGAACTGGACACCAGCGAGGTGGAGGGGTGGAGTGACTATGATGGAAAGGACGATCAAGATCCCAAGGAGGACTGCAACTTCTCCCAGATGTGCTTCATGGCCCTCGGGCGAATCGAGCGACAATGAGTCAGACTGACTCCGATGAGGTTAGTCCCACTTACGACCAGCTTAATGATGCTTTTCTTAAGCTAGGTATATTTCATGCTAAGTCTAGGGCTAAGTGTGCTGAGTTGGAGAAGGAAGTAGCTAGACTATCACGGGAGCTTACTTTACTTACATCTGCTCCCTCCCGTGATGATTGTGACACATGCTGTGCTTTGCTTGATGACATGGAAAAACTAAGAACCTTGCATGATAGTGTGTCCTCTGAACTAGACATGATTAAAGTAGAGAACATTAGCCTTCTTGCTGAATTAGAGATGAGTAGGGTAGCACCTCCTTCATCTACTACTGTTGAGGCTACTGCTTGCACCTCATGTGAGGTTAAGGACAACTCGTTTAGAGGTCTTTATACCATGTTGCTTGATCTGCCTGAGACTTGTGAAAATTGTAATAATCTCAAGATGAACCTAAAGCAGGCGGATCACAAAATTGTCAATTCCAAGCTGCGCTACTAGAGCCCATTGTTTCTTGTTTAAATCGTCCTAAGTTAATCAATGAACTAGAATCAGATTCAAGCGGTTTCAAGAAATGATTGATCACAATAACAATCGCTCAAGATGCTTCTAAGGACCTTGTTAGCTCACCATGCAATCAATGTTATAAACTAAAATGTGATTTGGTTGCTTTGGATGAAAAATGTGTGAAGCTAACTAAGGACCTTCTAGAGACACAATCATCTGCTTGTATTGTGTGTGATGGGAAGAAGTCTAAGGGTTTGGTAGAGACGCCTAGCAACGTGAACCAATCACGCTAGCTTGATGAGGACTGCCCCCAAAGTCGGTTGTGCATGCACAAGCCAATCTTTCCTCTCGCCGTTGGTTCTTCTTCCGCTCCTTACCTTCGTTGTTCCTTCTTCCCCCGCTCTTCTTGCACCTCTCTTCGGGAGTGTCGGTATCTTATGAACACTCTCGAGAGGTTTGTAGGAGGCAAGAAGAAGCTCAATCTCATTCTAGACAAATCTAAGATTTGCGATTTAATCAAGGTCTAGGATATGATATCCATGAGGATATGAGGAAGCATCCACCGCCGTGCTCAAAACCATAGCACTGTGTGTGATCAAAACTAAGCCCAGGACTGAGAAAGTCAATTTTAAGTCAGCGGGTTTTGTTCAAAGGATCTCTAACAAAGAAGGTGATTCCACTGCAGCCTTCGCCCTCGTATATGGTATCATTGCACCTTCGCCGTAAGGATGGACATTTAGTTGATCATTGCTTCAGGCGCGCCAAGATCGCGCGTAGAGATCGTGTTGAGTCTATTATGTACATTCAGGGTCAGCCCCAGACCATGAGTGATGAGGACATCCCAACCTTCAATGACCATGCTACAGAAGATCATCTCCGCGACCAAGATATTCTCAAGGACAAACAATATCAAGGACCAATCACGAGAAGACGTGCTAAAAAATACTTGATCAGGTGAACGCTAACTTAGAACTTATTCCAGATCTCAATAACTTAGTAGTGCTTCCAATGTCCTCTTCTTTGATTGAACTCAGGTGCATTGGAGAGGAACAAGGAGGTCCAGAAAACCAATGAGTTTTGCAATCATTATCTGCATAAATTATAATGTTTCCAGCCAGCATACACCAGAGCATTGGATAGTTTGTCAAGTCTATTTTCCTACGCTTCAAACCGTGCATTATTTGGAGTTGTGTAATAAAAGTTATGATCATTTTAGTAACAGATGCACATGCTGATAAATGCTGCGCGAAAACTGAAGTCTTCTTAAGTGCTTGCACACCAACCAGGAACGTTTCACTATGCCTATCCTATATGGATGGAAAGATAATCAAGTCTATTTTCACCTCCAACAAACGGTTCGTCATTTGGACTTCCGAGGAGAGAGTTATTGCTATTTTACTAAAGACTGCGCAGAAGTTGAGCAGACGCGCGAGAAACCGAGAAGACTCCTTGAATGCTTCAACCAGTTGGCCTTTCACCTTCCAAAAGTGGTGACTTATGTTCATACCCAGCTAGGAGGGTTGTTCCTAGTATATATACCCCTCTACTCCCATCCATGGAGGTACTTTTGATATTTCAACAAACCGATATATGAAAATTGCGCAAGACTGCTGAGTTCCTTGCTCCTTTTGCTCTTGTGAGTTCTCTTGGATTTGCAAGAAGATTCCTCCGATCCCTAATTCGTGCTCTACGCTTCCGGGCGTTTTGTGTGGGTTAGTTCCGGATTGTGGTTCTGCGATTGTTCGGATAGCGGGTCGGAATCCAGAAGGTTTCGGATCGTCTCTCCCCAACGCTTGGTCGCATCCAACCTTGGCAGGTTAAAGCTAGTTACCCTTTTCTGCTACTCACAACTAGTTATCCCCGCTGTCCACAGCAAGATTCGCTTTGTTTTTTCAACCTACGCCGTGAAGATCGGGCCACCCCTAGCGTGTACGCATCATTTGGTATCAGAGCTTTCGTTGTCACGGTAGGTTCCCATTCATAAATTAGCCTTTTAGTGCATCACTTTTTCTTGTGTTGATATTATTTCGATTTCTATCCTAAAAGTCCAGATCCAAAAACAAAAAAATTACCAAACCTTTGTTTAGTACTGTTAATCTTGTGCCGTTCGTGCTCATCTTGTTTCTAGTCACCATCGATATCTTGCACCGTGTTTGTTTTAGTAGTTAAGCTTGCTGTTTAGTATCAAAAGAAAAAAAAAGAAAGAAAAAGAGAATACAAAAAAAAAGAAGAAGAAAGCGAAGGGTTGTGTTGCAGTTGTCAAAATTGCAAGATTCAAATTCTTGCATCAATTTTTTTAGGTGTTTTGGACCGGTGACATTCACGTATCCGCTGTGTGGTTTACTGACTTGATCCCAAAGATTACAACCCTCCTTGTTTAGCCCACTAAGCCCCACTAAAACCCGGCGGTTGTTTCGATTCGCCTCCTTTCAATCGCTTGACCACATCCAAGGTATCGCCACTCTTGCACTCTTTGTTGTCCATTGAGAACGATAAGAACATTGGTGAGTAAGAGGTGAGGTTGTGTGATTCCACAATATTACCTATTCCACTTTCTCTTCGCTAACATGGCAGTTCCAACGAAAGTGTACATGGGAAAATCACGAAGGAGATGAACAACCACCACACGAGCCGAGATGCAACAATTACGTGATCCGTTCGTGCCATGGGACGGATGCTCAATGAACGCCTTCCGTCGGTGGTGGTGGGGTCTACGTCAACCTAACCTCGCTGTTGATCAAGGTGAAGCCCGATGAGAACTTCGATGGAGCTGCGCTAATGACGGCTTCCACGACCGGCAAGATCTTGGTTGGGGTGATGGACGAGGGGCGGTACCCATCGTGGTCGAGGCGCACCGCATATCTGCAAAGATGGGGAGGTGCTCACGGTCGTGGTTTTGGCCACCGTGCGCTTCAATGACCAATATGTGCATGACGGTCGCGGTATGGAGAAGAATATGATGACAACGATGAAGCTTTTGCGGATCATGATGGCTACGGATAGCATCCACCCCACATCGTGGTGCTGCCCATGGTGAGGAGGACACCGAGGTCGCCGTGAAAGGGATGATCCGGATAATATTGCTCGGATCAAGTTGAGCGCCCTAAATTCAAGGGAATAGAAGACCACGATGCTTATCTTGATTGGGAAGAACAATGTGATCGATTTTTCAGATCCATAATCTCTCCGATCAAAGCGGGTAAATCTTGCCTCGCTTGAATTCTCGTGTTATGCTCTCACTTGGTGGAATCAAATGCAACAAAATCAGCTACAATCGGGCGTGGTCATATCAATACTTGACCTGAAATGAAGCAAGTGATGAGAAGGCGCTTTGTGCCTTCAAGCTACCAACGTGACCTTCGCAATAGGTTGCAAGCGCTAAGACAAGGGTCTAAAACGTTGGACGAGTACTATAAAGAAATGGAATTACTCTTGATCCGTCTTTGGGATTCGAGAGGATGTCGAATCCAAGATGGCAAGATTTTTGCATGGTCTTAATAATAAAATTTCGTGTTTTGTTGAGATGTTTCTTATAACAACTGCAAGATCTTGTTGCCTGTGCTATGCGCACGAGAGAAAGATTCGACAAGAAGGACGTGGTCGATCTTTTGGGAACCGTTCTTTTCAGCTCCATGGCGCCGCCAACACCAGTACATCCTCCGGTCGTCGTTCTCAAGGTGCCCTCGCGAGACGCTCCATCTACTCCCCGCCAAGCCTACACCTCGTCGGCTTCTTCACCGCAGGACACCAAGATAATCGACGCCTAGTGGAAAAATAGGAGCATCATCTTCCACATCGACAAAGAAGAACCACATCTCGCACAGCAAATTAAGTGCCATAAGTGCCAAGGGCGTGGGCACATTGCCTCCGAGTGCCCTAGCAGAAGAAACTTGCTTGTTAATGAACAAGGAGAATGGGAATCGAGAGTGAGCAGAGGAGGATGGACTACTTGAAGAAGCATCGGATGATGATGGTATTCCAAATTGATGATGGAGACAACAATTATTTTATCTCTCGACGTGTGCTTAGTGTTAATGTTGTGAAAGGAGAAAATGGTCACGACATAACCTATTTCACACTCGAGGCACCATCATGAGCAAGGTATGCAAGATTATTGTTGATAATGGCGTTGCAATAACATTGCAAGTCTAGAATTGGTAGAACGAATGGGACTAAAACTACGACGCCATCCCGCCCCATATAAGATGCAATGGCTCAATGATTGTGGAGCACCGCGAGTGAACAACATTGTGACCGCCCAATTCTCAATTGGAAAATACCAAGATCAGTGGAGTGTGATGTGGTTCCAATGCAAGCATGTCGATTACTTTTGGGGCGACCTTGGTTATATGATCGTGATGTTGATTAGTTGCCGAGCTAATACCCTTGTTTTTATGTATAAAGGGAGCGTATCACTTTGCTTCCTTTAACACCGAGGAGATAATGAAGGATGAACCGAAAAGAAACAATGAGAGAGTGAGAAACACTTGAGTGATAACCACAAACATAGTGAGCGAGTGCAACCAAAACCAAATCAATCTCCACAGTACAAAATACCAAGACATGGGGAAAAGAGGATTAGTGATGATGGCTAGGAAAGGGATATAAAAGAATTGAGAGAACCCAATGCCATGTTCTTTGTACTCTGCATAAGGAAAGCCTTTTATCAACTAACAACTTACCTCTACTTTACCGAGTGTTGTGTTGAATCTCTTCTGTGGTTACGATGACGATTTCCGACGAAGTACCACCGTGGTCGCCACCAAAAAGAGGCATTGAACATCAAATTGACCTTGTTCCCGTGCCCCACTTCCTAACCGACCAAAGATACCGCACAAATCCAGAGGAGACCAAAGAAATTCAACGCCAAGTACAAGACCTACTCGACAAAGGGTATGTAAAAGAAAGTCTCTCACCTGTCTTTGCACTCTGTTCTTTTAGTCCCAAAGGAAGATGGATCATGGAGAATGTGTGTAGATTGCCGAGCCATTAATAACATAACAAGAAGGTAGTGCATCCAATACCTAGACTTGATGACATGCTTGATGAGCTTAGTGGTTCAACCATCTTTTCTAAGATTGATTTTGGCGGCTACCACCAAATTCGAATGAGAGAGGGTGATGAGTGGAAAACCGCATTCAAAACAAAATTTGGGTTGTATGAATGGTTGGTCATGCCGTTTGGATTGACAAATGCACCAAGTACTTTCATGAGATTGATGAATCATGTGCTTAGAGCTTTTATTGGCAAATTTGTTGTTGTTTACTTGATGATATCTTAATTTCTGACAAGTCTCTTGAAGAACATATTGAACATCTAGAAAGTGTGCTATGTGTCTTGCGAATGGAAAAGTTGACGCTAACCTTGCCAAGTGCACCTTTTGCACCGACAAGGTAGTTTTTCTTGGCTTTGTTGTTTCAGTCAAGGAGTGGAGGTGGATAAGGAGAAGATAAAGGTCGCTCGTGAGTGGTTACCTCCACAAAATGTGAGCCAAGTGAGGAGCTTCCTTGGCCTTGCTTGGTTTTTATCGTAGGTTTGTGAAGGATTTCATTACCATTGCTGCCCTAATCAACGAATTGACAAAGAAAGCAGACTTTTCATTGGGGTAAGACACAAGAGAAGGCATTTGAAGAACTGAAAGCTAAGTTGACATCAAGACCACTCCTTGCACTCCCCATTTTAGTAAGACTTTTGAAATTGAATGTGATGCAAGTGGTATAGGGATTGGAGGAGTACTCATGCAGGAAGGTAGGCCAATCGCTTATTTTAGTGAAAAGTTAAGTGGTCCAACTCTCAATTACTCTGTTTATGATAAAGAATTGTATGCCCTCATGAGAGCTTTGGAAACTTGGCAACACTACTTGTGGCCTAAGGAATTTGTGATACACTGCACCATGAATCTTTGAAACATCTTAAGGGTCAACTAAAACTGAATCGACGACATGCAAAATGGAGTGAATTCATTGAATCTTTTCCTACATTGTCAAGTACAAGAAAGGGAAGGATAATGTTGTAGCAGATGCCCTGTCTAGACGTCATGCTTTACTTTCTCAACTTGATGCTAAAGTTCTTGGGTTAGAAAGTATCAAAGAATTGTATGATCATGACTCATATTTTTCTGCACCATTTTCCAAATGTGGTAATGGAAAGGGTGGGACAAGTTTCATTTGCATGATGGTTTTTATTTCGCTAATAAGCTATGCATTCCAGATTGCTCTGTTAGCCTATTGCTTTTGCAGAAGCTCATTTCGCGGACTTATGGGCCATTTTGGTGCTAAGAAAAGCGAGAGTGTGTTGGTGACCATTTCTTTTGGCCAAAGTTGAGGCGCGACGTTGAAAGATATATATTGCGATGTGAGACATGCAATAAAGCTAAGTCCCGCTTGAACCCTCATGGCTTGTACATTCCTTTACCTATTCCTAATGTTCCATGGGAAGATATTTCAATGGATTTTGTTCTTGGTTTACCTCGGACAAAGAGGGGGAGGGACTCAATTTTTGTTGTGGTTGATAGGTTTAGCAAGATGGCTCACTTTATTCCATGTCATAAGAGCGATGATGCTTCACATATTGTCAATTGTTTTTCGGGAGATTGTGCGCTTACATGGCGTGCCACTAACTATTGTATCGCATCGAGACACTAAGTTTTTGAGCTATTTTGGAAGACCTTGTGGGGAAAGCTTGGGACCAAGTCGTTGTTCTTCAGAACATGCCATCCTCAAACGGATGGACAATCAAGTCGTGAACCAAACATTGTCCATGTTGCTTCGAGCTGTTCTGAAGAAAAATTTGAAGATGTGGGAAGAGTGTCTACCTCATGTGGAATTTGCATACACAGGGCGGTACATTCGACCACTAAAGTTTGTCCATTTGAACTTGCATATGGTTTCAAACCCACTTTGCTCCTATAGATCTTTTGCCTTTACCATTGCAGAGCGTCAATTTAGATGCAAACGAACGTGTTGAACATGTCAAGAAGATTCACCAAAAGGCGAGAGAGAATATTGCAAAGATGACACAAATTGATGAGAGGCGTGCAAACAAGGGAAGAAAGAAGATGTTGTTTGAACCAGTGACTTGGTATGGGTACATCTTAGAAAAGATCGCTTCACGACGGCGCAAGTGCAAGCTACGACCACGAGCGATGGCCCTTTCAAAGTGGTTCAAAAGATTAATGACAATGCCTACAAGATTGATCTTCCCGAGTAAGTATGGCGTTAGTGAGACCTTCAATGTATCCGACTCTCTCCATACTTTGGACCAAACGAGTCGAGGACGACTCCTTTTCAAGGCGGGGAGGATGATGAGGACATCCCAACCTTCAATGACCATGCTACAGAAGATCACCTCCGCGACCAAGATATTCTCAAGGACAAACAATATCAAAGACCAATCACGAGAAGACGTGCTAAAAAAATACTTGATCAGGTGAACGCTAACTTAGAACTTATTCCAGATCTCAATAACTTAGTAGTGCTTCCAATGTCCTCTTCTTTGATTGAACTCAGGTGCATTGGAGAGGAACAAGGAGGTCCAGAAAACCAATGAGTTTTGCAATCATTATCTGCATGAATTATAATGTTTCCAGCCAGCATACACCAGAGCATTGGATAGTTTGTCAAGTCTATTTTCCTATGCTTCAAACCGTGCATTATTTGGAGTTGTGTAATAAAAGTTATGATCATTTTAGTAACAGCTGCACATGCTGATAAATACTGCGCGAAAACTGAAGTCTTCTTAAGTGCTTGCACACCAACCAGGAACGTTTCACTATGCCTATCCTATATGGATGGAAAGATAATCAAGTCTATTTTCACCTCCAACAAACGGTTCGTCATTTGGACTTCCGAGGAGAGAGTTATTGCTATTTTACTAAAGACTGCGCAGAAGTTGAGCAGACGCGCGAGAAACCGAGAAGACTCCTTGAATGCTTCAACCAGTTGGCCTTCCACCTTCCAAAAGTGGTGACTTATGTTCATACCCAGCTAGGAGGGTTGTTCCTAGTATATATACCCCTCTACTCCCATCCATGGAGGTACTTTTGATATTTCAACAAACCGATATATGAAAATTGCAGCAAGACTGCTGAGTTCCTTGCTCCTTTTGCTCTTGTAAGTTCTCTTGGATTTGCAAGAAGATTCCTCTGGGATCCCCTAATTCGTGCTCTCACGCTCAGGCGTTTTGTGTGGGTTAGTTCGGATTGTGGTTCTGCGATTGTTCGGATAGCGGTCGGAATCTAGAAGGTTTCGGTCGCTCTCCCCAACGGCAGTCGCATCCAACCTTGGCGTGTTAAAGCTAGTTACCCTTTTCCGCTACTCACAACTAGTTATCCCCGCTGTCCACAGCAAGATTCGCTTTGTTTTTTCAACCTACGCCGTGAAGATCGGGCCACCCCTAGCGTGTACGCATCAATGAGTGCACCTAAGACCAACATGAGGTCAAGGTTTGATACAACTGATGATTTAGGGCAGCATCGAGGACTTGGTTTTTCTGAGTTTTCTGATTTTCATCCTCATGCTCCCTTCGGTCGTGACTTCCGTTGTTTTGAGGGTAGATCTCGGTTTCCTTTCGAGATGGCTACTCATGGCGTGATCAAGATGTTGCGAATTCCGACTCGCTTCTTCCATAGCGATCGGATTCAAGAATGACCTTCAGTCCGCATACGCACCTTCTGACTTGTTGAGTGACAGAGAGCGTAGGATAGATAGAGGTCAGTCTTTCTTGACTACTTCATCTGTTCGACGTGTTACTCAGTATTGGGTGCCAAAATCACTGTTGATTCACCCTAGTACTGAGACTTTACTCTCTGTTTGACTCAGGTTCGCCGGGCTGGGAAGGGAAAGGTCTTGATTGTAGACTCCGGGTGTTCTCGTCATATGACCGGAGACTCTCGTTGGTTTTCTTCCCTAGACCGTGCTCGAGGTGATGAGACGATCACCTTCGGATATGCTTCATTTGGGCGCGTCATCGCTAAAGGTACTGTGAGCATTAATGATTCTTTTATTTTGAAAGATGTTGCCTTAGTAAGTAAGCTGCAGATAATCGCTTTGGTCTCTCTCACCACTGGATGCCAGTTACGAGGTGAGCTTTAAGAAAACAATTGCAAAATTCTTGATTCTTGGGTAGCCTAGTTTACTGGATTTCGATATGGGAGGATCTTTCGTGCTGATTTTTCTGAGTCTTCTGGTGATCCTCTCCGGTGTTTAATTGCTTCTGAATCCCGTGATTTGACCTTTTGGCATAGGAGACTAGGTCATATAGGCTTTGATCATTTGACACGAGTTAGCGGCCACGATCTCATTTGTGGTTTGCCAAAACTCAAGATGGTCAAGGATCTAGTTTGCTCTCCATGCCTAAGCACGGCAAGATGGTTGCGCTTCTCACTCTCCGATCCAAGGATAATGATCGATGCACCGTGACAACCGCTCCATATGGATACAGCTTGGTCCTTTGAGTCTTGATCAAGCAGGAGGAAGTGGTATATTCTTGTTGTGGTCGATGACTTCTCGAGGTACTCTTGGGTGTTTTTCTTAGCCTCAAGGATGAGACGTTTACTCTTTTCGTGGTCTTTTAGTAGGCTTTCTGCTGAACTCCTGTGCATTACGAGCAATTCGCAGTGATAATGGCACCGAAGTTCAAGAATTCCTACTTTGAGAGTTTCGTGGTGAGACAGTGTAGAGCACAGCTCGTCTCCATACGCCCTCAATGAATGGCGTTGTGGAGAGGAAGAACCGTACCTTGGTCGAGATGGCCGTGACGATGCTTGATGAGTACGCTACACCTAGGAAGTTTTGGGTGAGGCCATTGCTACGCTTGTCATGTTTCTAACAGAGTCTTTCTTGGGCACTCTTGCATCGCACTTCTTATGAGTTGAGATATGGCGAAAACCAGTCTCGCATTTTCGTGTGTTTGGTTGCAAGTGTTTTATTCTCAAGTCCAGGAACCTAGATAAGTTCGAGTCACGATCTTGTGATGGGATCTTTCTCGGGTTACTCGACTTCTTCTCGTGCCTATAGAGTGCAGAATCTGAGTCTAGCAAAATGATAGAAACATGTGAGGTGACCTTCGATGAGGCCAGTCCGGGGACTAGGCCTGATATCTCAGGTTCTCTAGAGCAGTCTGAGTCCATCTTTGTGGACGATGAGGAAGACGGTGATGAGGGTTGCCTACCCGATCCAGCTTCTTCCTCCTCCTCTTGAGTGCCTTCTTCCACCGCACCTCGAGGAGATCGCCTACTACCTCCGCTTCTTCTCAAGCTAGTGGCCTGCTCTGAAAAGATAAAACCATAAAGAGCTTTCAGAAAAAGAAAAATGTGCTAAAATTGCTTATCATTAAAAAGACCAAGTTCGGATAAAATGGGTCTTTCTTCAACTGGTAGCACTCTAAACCTGTTCTATATGAGTCTTCTTGGTTCAACTTAGATTATTTGACATGGCTTGTATCATCCTTGGATACCTTTAGCTAGACTGCAATCTTAGTTTATGCCCAAGTCTACGATGCCACAAAACAAGATCATGAGAATCAGAGGCTACGAGACACCTAGGACTGGAAGCTGAAGAGACACTGAAATTAGCACAAAAGATCTTCTCAAATCTGGAGATCTTAAAAACATGCTCACCCGAGGAATCTAGAACACTACACTCACCAATTTTAAACCTCACTTCTAGACCCTCATCAAGCAGCTGAGAAACAGATAGAAGATTATACCTCAGCTTACTTACCAAAGCAACATCTTTAAGCATGAACTTGTCGTTGACACGCACAGTGCCCTTTGCAGTCACGGTCCCGGTAGAAGCATCCCCAAATGTAATTAATTCGTTGCCGGATGCACGTATGAGGGAGGAGAACCATCTAGAATCTCCGGTCATATGTCGAGAACAGCCGGAGTCAACAAGCCATATATCCTCCTTCCTCGCACGACGGACCTAAAAAGCACAATCAGAAAACATCCGTGCCTCAGTACTGGGGTTAGTGATAAATGATCTAGGAATCCAAAGATCGAGAAGCACGATGTCCGGGAGCAAGCAGAGAAACAAAGCAGAAACATGATCAGGAATAAAATCATAAGGATGCACATGAGAACCACCTAGACCTCTCCGAAACGATCTACCAAAAGATCGATACTCCCCCTGTCTAGGTGCTACCCGAGGTCTCTCCTCACGATATCCTAATCCAACATGCTGCCTAGACCCACCAAAAGATTCTACAAAGTTCTCTACAAATCTAGGCCTATAGGTGGTACGATAAACAGGCTGCCTAGCTCTAGAGACTACAGCAGGAGAAGGGACTCCTCTAATGGATCTCAAGACGCTCATCCTCTCTTTTCTCTCAAGTTTTGCTCTCCGAAAGCAGAACTCAACAGTGTGGCCTTCTTTCTTACATAAAGTGCAATGGTACTGGACCTTTTGAGGGGTCTGTACTGAAGGAGTAAAGGCACCTTTCTTGTCAGAAAGAGTTTGAGCAAAACCAGCGGATTTGAAAACAACCCTGGATGGCTTAGGAGGTTCTAGCTCAAACAGACCATTCTTCACAACTCTAGCAATCCTAGGTGGGTTTTTCTTGGAATGCTCTAGGGGATTGAAACCTAGACCACTATTTTTCACGCTCACCTTGGATTGATCAAAAATCATGTTGAGTTTCTTTTTCCCACTTGAAAACTTCTCAAGAGTCACCTTGAGGTAATCATTCTCCTTAATCAGACTCTCACATCTAGTGCACTTGCTAGACTTGATTATCTCACCACGTTTACTCTTAAGAAGGGCCACTTCTACTTTGAAGGCCTCACAAGACACACAATAGGATTCCTTAATCCTATTCAACTGCTCCTTAAACTTGACTCTAAATGCCTCTTGAATCTGACCAATCATGGTTTCAACTTCAGCATTCAAAACACAAGAGTTAGAATCAATGACTTTCTTAGAAGCAGTAAAAGACATGGATTTTTCAATTTTAGCTTTTTCTTCAAGAGTCTTGTTTAAAGCTTCAATCTCAATTGTAAGCTTGGGACAATTTTCACAAGATGCAGCTCTAGAGTAAACCACCATTTCAGTCATCACTTGCTTCTTAATCATATTATTCTTACAATGCGAGCATTTGTGACTAGCATCAAATTTTTGCAATTCTTTCAAGGAGCTATCCAGTTTTAATTCTAGCAAAGCACAATTTGAGCAAGATAAAGGAATAGCTTCCATGGCAGTCACATCAAGTGAAATAGCATCTAAGCAAACAGAACTAGACTTGAGAGATTCTAGTTCATCGAGAGCATCTTTTAGTTGATTAGCAACAGAGGAATGAGCAGATTTCAAGCTTGTCAATTCTTTAAGCAAGCTAGTGCAGGAATCACAAATATCATCAGGATTAATAGATTTAAGCCTAACAACTTCTAGGTTCAAATTATCAATCATAATGTCCTGCTTCTTAATCATTTTTACTTGCTTATGCAATTTCTGTTCAGCAAGCACCAATGCCCTTTTCATATCAGCAATTGAAGGGCATACCTCATCCGGATCACTAAAAGGATCCTCATCGTTGGAGGAGTCGCTGTCGTGGCTGTTCTTGGCCATAAAACACATGCCAGTGAAGTCATGAGCCTTCTTCTTGCCACGGGAGTCACTCTCGTCGTCCTCCGTTTCCGAGTCCACATCGCTCATGTTTACATTTTCTAGAGCGGCAAGGACCCGACTGACAAACTTCCGATAGTTTGTCTTCTTGGGTCTTGCATCCCTCTCCTGGGGATGTCTTCGTGTCTCCTTCTCCTCCTTGCCCTTTAGCTTGGGGCATCTGGAACGAATGTGGTTTGCCTCACCACATTCGAAGCACGTGATAGGTCCACTTCTCCTATTCCTCACCTTGTTGTACGCTCTTGTGAATTTGGTGGATAGGAGGGCTAAGTCATCCTCGGGCAGTTTCTCAAGTTGCTCATCACTCAAAGAATGTAAAGCAGATAATGAAAAGCCAGATGAGCTACAATCAAGAGACTCAGAAGAACAACCCTTGGATTTGTCGACCACTAATGCCATCGACTGTCTTGGGAGACGCGAGATAAAATCAATCTCATGCGTCTTCAACCTCGAGTAAAGCTTATCCATGGTAAGCTCACTCATGACAGTGTTGTCATTGATGGAAGTGATCTTCATTCCCTGCACCTTCACATCAAGAGCACCCAACAAATGGCGGCATTTTCGCACTCTAAAAACTAAGTCAACTTGGCGGAGATCATGAAGAATCTTAGAAAATCTTCCCCAACTCATCCAAAGACTCACGTGCCTTTGCTCGATCTTAGAGTATACTTTCTTGAGCTGGTTCTGTCTCACTTCCTTGATCGCAGTGGACCCTTCGTGATAGTCACAAAGAGTCCGCCAGATCTCATGAGCAGACCGCAAGTGAGCAACACGCTCAAACTCAGATCGACTAAGGCCTTGGATCAAATAATTCCGAGCCTTGCTGTTGGCCTCCACATCTGGAGTGATCATATCATCATCGGCTGGCACGACATAAGGGTTTTTCACCTTAAGCCAAATAGCGTGCCCTTGAGCCTCGATATATGCTTGCATACGAGCCTTCCAATATGCAAAGTCAACTCCATCAAAAATATGTGGCTTGGTTGAGTACTTGTCAGTCGCCATGGCTCCAAAGACCGGTTAAGATCTATGAGAAGAGCTAACCGGCTCTGATACCACTTGTAGGGCCGTAAAGGCGACTAAAGGGGGGGTGAATAGGCGCTTTCTCAACTTTCTCGCCTAAATCAAATACAACACGAACTTTACTCCTTTAGCTATGAAAGCTAAAAAGATCAGTAAGCGCACAGTGGAAGTCTTCTGCTGAATTTGATAAACCCCTCAACCACACGACACAAATGGAGAAAAGAACTCACTGCTCAATCTGGCATGGCGGTCGGACCGGCAACCACGCAAGGATCGACCGACGGTCAACCAAATGATCGGACCGGCTATTAATCGTGATCGGACCGTTGGATATCGGTTCGACCCAGCGTTACTTAGCTGTCAAAAGCGGGCGGTCGGACCGCCATTGCACAACCGGTCAGACCGGTTCAGTCCAGTACTGAAAATCAAGCCCAAATTCAAAACGAAATTTGATCCAACTTTTGATTCAACCAATAAAACTTGACCAAATTTCGAGCACACCTCCCTAATGATATTAGAGACCTATTTCTAGCGACGATCCTTCAGATCCACTTAGCAGAATCAATCTCTCAAGGTTTTACAAAAGAAGTGCACAAACCCTAGAAATATGAAAATCTTGATTCAAGACTTGCTTGTGGGGATTGATGATCTAGATGACTCTAGGAGTATTCCCACACATCAACGCAAGATAAAATAGGTCAAGAGACCTAGCATAAAACCCTTGAATCAAGGAAGCACCAAAATCATCCAAAAGAGAGAGGAACACAAATGGGACAATTGATCTTTCAATTAAGCATCACAAGATTGATTGAACACACTAGATGCTTACAAAGCCTCACCAACAAGGAGGACAAGAGCTCACACAAGGAGCACACTCACAATCTCTCCAAACCCTAGATTCTCCTCTCCTCTCCTCCAAACCCTAGAAAATGAAGAAGGGGGCCAAATGAGTGCTTGGGAGGTATTACATCTCCCCCCTTTCTATTTATACTAGAGGGCTTGGGTTTCACTTTTGGGACCCACTTACACATAGGACCCACACACACATATAACTATTGAAGCAATCACCTGCTTCACCACGTGTAGGTTGATCAGCGGTTCTCATCACGTCGCCAAGCCTCTCTTGTCCGAATCCCATCGGAACCTCCGGAGACTTCGACCGACTTTCGCACCACTGATCCAACCAAATGACCGAACTACCTGCTCGATCCATCTTGCCCATTCTCGCACCGTGCTTGAGTCACACGACCTCACCCAGATCCATGATCGCTCGACCTCGGCTCTCCAAGCGTAGTCCCGATCCACCTCACCGCTGACGCCGATGACCGCAAGCCACCGCACAAAGAATAGACAAACAAATCGTTTCCGGGAACAAGTTCTTCACAACTTGACCCACGTTAGCTCCGCAATGCAATATGCAACAATAAAGCATTGAAGTTCATACAATAAACACAATCAAATCAACTCAATGCCAAGAAGTCCAAGCTTCAGTGATCGTGGTCCGACCGCCCACTCCACCGGCCGGACCGATTTCAGGCCGGTCGGACCGATTTCATGACGGCGGTCGGACCGCCCGAAAAGACTTAACCAAATTTTCAGCTCGAAATTCCGAAACCTTCTGGAATTTTCAACTCAATAGAACTTTTGACTAGGAGCTCCAAAAATGATGTGACCACATCCAGGAGACTCCCCTCACTTGCCTACACAACCTATTTTTGGCTCATTTCAAAATCCACTTTTCATTTGGCGGTCGGACCGCAAGCATCTGCTGGTCGACCGCCCCATCGGTCGGCTTGCGCTGCGTGGCTCGACACTGGAGCAAACCCGAAAACGGGACAAATTGCAAACCAACAAAGCCATTGCCAATTGACTCATCATCCTGAGATCGTGCACATATCCTCATGATATCCACAGACATTCTGGAACATTTCCCAAGAGCACCCAGGGGCTTCGAGTTCCTTTTTGTCATGATTGACATATTTACCAAATGGATAGAAACCGAGCTAGTTGTTAAATTATCAACTGAAGCCGCTAAGAGGTTTCTCACTAAAAATGTGATCACACGATTTGGTGTACCCAGTCGTATAATCACAATAACGGTGCCCAGTTCTCTAGTGGAAATTTTTAGGAATTCTACCAGGATCTAGGCATCAAAATACATTTCACTTTTGTCTCTCACCCACAGAGCAACGGAGTAGTCGAAAGAGCCAATGGGATCATAATGTACGGGGTGAAATGCCGAGTTTTCGACCAGTTAACATAACGGCCAGGAGCTTGGGATCAAGAACTCTTTCTGTATTATGGGTCATTCGAACCACGACCAGTTGTACGACCGGTGAAACACCATTTTTTTCTCATTTACAGTGCTGAAGTTATGCTTCCTCCAGAACTGAAAATAGGATCCGCTCGAACTGATTGTTACAACGAGAACAATCAAGAAGAAAGATGACTCGATGATATCAATGTTCTTGAGGAACGACAAAACCAAGCCCTAATACGATCAGCGGTTTACCAACAAGCCGTGTTAAGGTATCACAGTCGTAAGGTGCAACATCGCATCCTAGCTGTAGGTGATCTAGTTCTCATAAAAATTTAGAGCCAGGCTAATCGCAACAAACTTTCTCCCAAATGGGAAAGTCCATACACTATGGTCGAAGTCACAAGACCTAGTTCGGTACGACTAGGTTTGTCAAACGAGCATGTTTTGTCAAACTCTGGAATATTGACCAATTACATAAGTTCTTTGTATAATTATGAGAGACCATGTGAGAGGTCCCCCACTCTGAGTGATGAGTATTTGACAAGTGTGTTGATTAGATTGAGAGTTGAGTTTTTCGGTTTGGGTGTTCAAGTCGGCCGATGGAAATCGGAACTATCATTGTGTATGGAGCGGAAGTTCGATAAATCGAACTAGGTGTTGGAAATAGGAACTTCCGATTTTCCTAGGTTTTGAGTTGGTGAAGGAAATCGGAACTTCCGCACAAGGTAGCGAGTGTCCGATAATACCGACATTGAGTGTTCTCGAGGTACCAAATCGGAATCAAATATCCGAAAGTCGGTTGTTCGGATATCTAAGTACCACAGTATTGAGTGCGGAACTTCCGATAATCTCGACGAGCGGATGTTCCGGAAATCGGAACTTCCGCTGTAGTAAGTGCGGAACTTCCGATTGTGTCCAGAACTGTGCAGAGAAGAATATTTTGTGTTTTTGATTTTGTATGAGTTTGAGTCTTATACAAATATTGATGCTATGATATTGTGCAATGCTATGTGATGTGTTTTTGTCTGTGTTGATGCGCAGGCATCAAGATGGAGTCGTGGCGAGACACGTGGACCGGACTAGGCGCAGGAGGCGTTGAGGTCGAGCGGTCGGGATGTGTCGAAGACGGCGTGAATCTTGAAGCGGTTGTAGTCGTGGCACAACAAGGTGTACGGGAGGCTTCCAGAAGGTGCGCAAGGGGCGAAAGGGTCTTTTCGCAATGCGGCAAAAGTGGAGGCGGTTCCGTTCGGGTGTAGCGGGCTTAATGGGTTGGAGGCCCATTAGCAAAGGCTATAAATAGGGGAGAACCCTGGAGTTAGGGTTAGACTTTTGGAGAGAAAATTAGGGTTAGCTCTAGAAAAGGATTTGTTTTGCTTTTTGAGAGCTTGTTGAGAGGGAGAGTATGAACTGAAACCTATTGTAATCATTCCTCCTTGCGCTACCTCTGTAATCCATGTTTCAATCCAATGAAATCTGAGGTTTCGATTATTTGATTTTGCAACTCTCTCTCTCTCTGTTCATGTTGAATATCTAGGGTTTTGGCATATCTTTTGTTTCGTTTTATAAGATAGCATGAAACTTCATATCTAGAATCGTTTTGGTATTGCTATTACTTCCTCAAAGTTTCATGCTCTAAGAATCTGAGAATCTCGCTTATCATTGGTTTTGGTCTTTCTTGCCCCTTCTTCAAGAAATCCGTTTTTGGTTCGATTATTGAATCTTTGGTTGCGATTCTTCTCCATAAGGTCAAGATGGTGTTTAGGATGATGTCCTGTAAAACTTGACCTGAGAAGAGCATTCAAGATTAAGTAGTTTGATTTTGGGCAAAAACCGAAGCGCTCATTCTTGATCGTCGATAATCAGAGCTTCCGATTTTATGCAATGGAAGTCATAAGCGGAACTTCCGCGATATACACCGCGAACTACATAGCGGAACTTCCGCACCCACCGCCCGAACTTCCGATTTCCGTAAGAACAAACAAACTTGTTTTTGTTATTTGATCTTGCTTCATTTACTTTCTTTAGATCTTCAGAGATCTCTGTAGGCTGGTTTTAAATACAGTGAAGGGGAGTATTAATTTTTAGGCACCATTCACCCCCCCCTCTGTTGCCATTTCGGTCCTTCAAATTACATTTTTATATTATGCAAAGTTTCAATAAAAATATCATTTCTTTATTTTCTTCGATAAGTGATATTGTTTATATATTTGTACCCATACTCTGGTTGCCTACTATTGTTGTTTACACTAGTCAGAGAAGACCAACTTATCTTTGATATCCTTTAAAAGGACCTCTGTTACTCTCTGTCTCAGACATCTAAGTCAAATGCCACAAGGGTCCTAGTCATGACAATTACGTCAATGGTTCTCATGCGCGACCACACTCTTTTCTTAAAGAAACATGCGAGTACAAGGAGCATAGCATAAACAACTACATATAGTGATTTATATGCTTAAGATTTCAGAGACTACATTTATTCACTTCAATATTCTATTCTACACTTGTTTGGCTACTGGTCGAGACACGGAAATGCTCCTAATCGAAGTCTCTCCTCTCCGCACGTGGTCCTGCCCATTGGAAGGAGCTTCCTAGCGACGGTCATTTTCCTATGAGCTTCGCTTCCAATCGGGCATGAGCATGAGGATGTTTCGCGGGGTGTTTTTTATGTCTTCAGTTCTTAGCAATCATTAAGATGAGTTTGGATACTACATATAAATAAAACTGCTTATCATTTATTGCATACATCCTTCCATATTTTCTTGCTCACCAAGACAAGTCTTATCTTCCGACCATGTAATCTATTATTTGGTATTTCGATTATGGAAAACAGATCTACAACTAGTTGAAGTCACACACTGGTTCTGACCATAGTTGATTTCCTACTATTAATACAATCAGTTTTTATCATATAATCAGCACATACTATCAACAGTGGTCGTGACTTTTATTCTTGGCTTACTACTTCTTTAGTAAAGATCTTCTACTATACAAGCAGTCGGAGGCTAGGAAATATGTGAGTACTTCATAAGTCAAAAGGATAAACAAAAGATTTTATTGATGAAAGAAATGTAAGTTTTTACATTCATACTTCCTATATTACAATAACCTACTCCTTAGGATCACCAGATTGATCGCTGTGTGTTGAAGATCCGACTTCTATTTCTTCTGCAACCTTATTTCTGAGAGGTGTCATTTCCTCGAAACGTTTGGTTGCATCATCTCCGAGCAGTTGAAGTTTTCCTCAATAGCTTGGAGATTTATGGTGGGGTCAGAGGCCTTCAGCTTTGCCAAAGCAAAACTGACTCCATTTTTGACAGGTTCAAATAAAGTTTGTACATGATTCTCCTGGGTAGTTTTGAGCAAGCTTATGAGATCTTCGAGTTGTTGGCCAAGGAAGTTGATCTTCTCCATGGGATCTCCTAAGTCGGGCAGTTGCGTTTCTGATCCCATATCGAAGACCATCTTGTTGAAAGCCTTGACCTTCTCTTCAAGATTATGCCCAAAAGGTTGCCTCCTTGTCACATTCAAACTCAAGAGCTTTTTCTGTTCTCTTCAATGCTTGAATTTGCTCTCCACGAGTAGACCAAATAAAAAATACATATAATTAAAGGTAGTTGATCTTCTCCATTTGGCCCCTTCAACTTTCTTCTCGATAGTTTCAATAACTTCCTTGTGTCTGGTGTCAGATATTTGATCGACCTGTCCTTATTTTGGTATTCCTCTTTAAGCTTGGCTATTATGGCTCCTTTTGCCATAACCTCTTTTTTAAGCTTCTCTGAATCTATCAAGTATGATAAAGAGAGAAGTTAATCAATAGAAAAGGAGCCAGATGGTAAAGAAGGAGAGGAGAAGACATGAAAAGGTACTTACTTTCTAATTCGGAGTTCTTTTTCTCTAAGACATTAATTCGCTGGGTTAGTCCTCCTACCACAGCGAAGTTTTCCACCAAAAACTATAAAAATAACATACTCCTTTAAGTTTTTGATAAAGTTTAAAGGGAAATGCTATTAAAAGTGGTCGTGGAAGCTTACCTATATTGCCAAGTAATTATATTCGGCAAAAATAGAGTCGGGACTCATTTTTGATTGACAATCCGATATTCTTCCCCAAACCTCATCGAGTTCCTTATTGTCGAAGACTAGAAGGTGACAAGGGAAACTGACAGGAAGAGGAGACTTCCCAGCAGAGGTCAGAACCTGCTGGAATTCCTTAGACACCACAACCTCCATAGGTAGGGTTTGATCCACCACGGGTTCCTCAACAGGCATTGGATTTGTCACCTACTCGGGGGCTGGCTCGACCTCTTTCTCCTCGGGAGACTTCTCTTGAGGGATACTCTGGTCTAAAGCGACCAAAATACCATAGGATCTACAAAGAAAGAAGAAAATAAGCTCATGACTCTAAAAACACTAGAGATAAGTATTTACATAGGTTTAATTTTCATGTATACATACCTGGTTGTTTTCTTGGTCTTTAACTTGAAGCGCGCTGAAGCAAAATCTGACTCGTTCGCCTTCCTTTTCTTTTCAATCGACTTCACCGATCCCAAATTGGTAGGATTGGTTAGTCCCCGCAAATCCATCAACTGGAGGTCGAAAGAAATATTCTTGACCAGCTGGTCGAGAATAAGATCCCTGACCATAGGGTCGGATGGTGTAGTCTCGTCGACCTCCAGAACGGTTGCTTCAGTAGCAACTGACAGGTCGTAAGCGGTCACTTTGGAGTCCACGACAACCGCCCAATTAACAATCAAAGTTAGTCAGGTGACAAAAATTCTTCATCTAGAATATACATTTTTGTTCGGTTACCTACCTCTGTAAGATCACCATCTCGGGTGGTTGTAGGAGCAGTCGGAGTATCAATCGTCTCACAACTCTCGGTGGCCTCTTTGATCCTCAATCCGATCGACTACACATCAAAGAGGATTTACGGTAAACCGATCGAAAATTACATAAATGGTGAAAGACGGATGATATCTTTACCTTAAGCCTCTCGGCTCTCTTTTGTAGAAACAACCGCTAAAATCCGAGGGAAATCAGCCTTGTCATCAGGCTCCTCAGCGTAGATCATTTTGATCTAGTTTCTAATCTAATTAGGAGAAAGGGTTGTAAGAATTAACAAGATACTTTAGCATTACAAAAGTTGTCAGCCAAGATAAACAAACCGGTCAGAATGCTTTAGGACTTACCCTCCTTGGAATCTTTGGTCGTGTCATCACGACCAATATACTATAGCATCGAATGTGCTCGGGACTTCAGGGGGCTAATCCGGTGTATGGAGAAATATCTTACTACGTGCTAGGAGGTTAAATCCCTGTTACAAGGTATTGGATGGCTTCAACCCATCTCCCTACCTTTCCTCTTTCTTCACGAAGGAATACCATTCTGGATTCTCGACCGCCTTCTTACCAGTATAGTAAAGACTGCCTTTTGAGTGACCGTCATGTAGAGCCAGTTGTTCTTCCATGATGACCACGAAGACTTTGAGTACATATGGATGTACTCATCAGCTTTTCCTTCGTGGAGGCGTAAGGTGCACTCCCCAGGTGTTCCCATCGTCTTCCCCGACTTCGCCATCCTATAGAAGTACTTGAAGAGCTCCAAATCTATGGAAATCCCAAAGTACGCTTCACAGTGGTAGACAAAGACGATGAGATTGGCAATGGCATTGGGGCCAAGTATCACCAATTCGATTCCATAGTGCTCCAAGATATTGGAGAGGAATGAATGAACCGGGAACCTGAATTCGCATTCGATATATGCTAGGAAAACATAGATTTCCCCATCTTCGTTGCTTGGAGAGTGCTCTCTGGCCGCCGATCTCCAAGAAATCATATTCTTGTCTGGAAGCATCACAATCTTCTCCAAAGCTTCAAGCTTCTTCTTGCTCAGAACAGAAACCGACTAGTTGGTGATCAAGTCCGACATGGTTGGGTATTAGATGAAAGAAAGAAAGGAGGTCGTAGAAGGTTGTAGGCAAAAGGAGGTCGAAGGCGATCCTTCTCTCAGAAGATAAAAAGAGAAAGTAGGAGGCGTAAAAACCCTAAAACCCTGCACCAAAGGGATTTTATAGCCGCGATTCCTTAACTACAATAGGGAATTACCCAAAAGTCCAATGGATAGAAAAAAACTATTCAGTTCCCAATGCAGTTTCTCAACTTTAAAGTGAATACAGGCCACCTCGTATGTCATGGCATTAAATGGGGGTCTGCCCGATACGACTTCATCGGGAAAAAGTATTCACACACCCAATTCATTTAAAGTTCAAAGGCTAGATGACGAATATTAAAATCTCTATGTATTAATTTAATACATAATTAAAAGACCATATGTCTTCGTGGTTGTAACCCATAAGGTTAACAACCCCGTGGTTATAAGAGTCGTAACCCCTAAGGCTAACGACCTCTGTGGTCGTAAGGATTCCAGAGGCTACTTATAAGTACTATGGTCGGACGAAGTCCTGTACCTAGTCCCCGACAAGATGACTGCCTGTATAAGTAACGAACTGACATCTGGATTTTGCTCCAAGCATATTCCTTACCGTGTGATGAATGGAGCACATATCATATTGGCTCCATACCACGTGACGTTTCATGGTCCTAAGACACTAACAACAAACTGACATGCAATTTAGTGTCTCACAGACATCAACCGCCGGACGGTTGATACTTCATCAACTGTTGCCTCGCTCCGACCAGTTGTGACACTTCCAACACGCCTCTTCCGAATTAACTGCCACCACTTCATCAACTACTTAAGGAAGAACGTGAACAACAGAGGCAATCCAATTCGGAAGATCAAGAGGCGATTGGATTTCATCTGAAGTATTGCATAGCAAGCACTACGCTTAGTGTAATTAGGATTAGTCCATTGTCTTGTCAAGAGAATCGCCTATAAAAGATCCAGTTCATAGCAATAAAGAGCAGTTTCATTTCTCTCCCAAGAACTCTTTGTCATTTTTCTCTGTTTATTTCGTAAGATCGGCGACTCGATCGACGACAATTATAAACACTTAGTGGTTGTAAGTTATTCTACGACCATCATATATGGTCGTAAGATATTCTACGACTATCCTATATGGTCGTAAGTCATCCTACCACCACTTCATGGTCGTAAGTTCTTCCACAACCATCTATTGATCATAAGTCCTATTACGATCACCTCATGATCGTAAGTTCTTCTATGATCACCTATCGATTGTAAGTTCAACTACGATCACCTCATGGTCGTAAGCTTTACTATGATCAGGTCATTTATGACTACCCTATAGTCGATAAGAACTACAGACATATAGGCCCAATCAACTAGGAATATTTGTACGATGTGTTTAATACACGTAGTGGCTAATATGTGTTGTTATTCTCTGAGATAACTGCACGTATTAAACCTCTTTATCTAACATAACCGCAAGGCGATGTGAGGGGATATGTCTCTAATAATAGCTGCCCTTAAACGTGCCCAATGCATCAAATGATAATGTGTCTCTTGATATGAACAATTGTCACCCCTTCACACGCTATATGAGTAAAGTCGATGGACAGAGGGGAGGAAGCGATCAAGTGATCAGGCGATTGAGAGATTCGATAGAGACTACAAGAGACGGAAGCCATCAAGCTCTAGTTTTAGTGACTTCCTTCCTATTATAAACACAATCAATACAACGACACAGGAGTAGAGTTATTATTCTCTTAGGAGAAGACCTGAACCTATATAAAATTCTCGTGTCCTTTTATGTATGGTTTTGCTCTAGGAGAGTCCCCCAACATTCATTCATAAGATCGATATTAAACCATTGATAGCTCGTAGTCGTAGCAAGCATCCATGTCGAGTCCTGCACAGTCTGCGAGATCAAACCAATTCTCCCCATTCCACTTCCCTGCCATGGTAGCACCAGAATGGGGACAAAGAAAATTTGCCAAAAACCCGGTGTTATCCCTTATATAGCATTTGAGGAGGCGCCTCAACGGTTGATGGATTGCGCATGTTGATGGTAGTTATTGTTAGAGAAATTACTCTCCACGTTCGCCTTGCGGTTATGCCAGTGATAGAGATCAATACGTGTAGTTATACCAGAGAATAACAATACATATTTACTATTGCGTGTAATTAACACAGTGTGTAAAATCCCTAATCAATTGAGTCCACATGTCTATGATCCTTATCGACCATAGGGTAATCGTGATTGATTTTGTTATATTAAAGCTTACGACTATGAGATGATCGTAGTAGAATTTACGATCAATGGGTGGTCGTAAAAATATCTTGCGACCATAATGGTAGTAGAATGACTTACGACCATATAGAGTAGTCGTAGAATAGCTTACGACCACTATGTAATTGTAATCTCCTCATCATTAATGATGAGGGTATCTCTAAAGTCTGTGTGAAGATGTTATTATCTATATAAATATAATATATAAATAGTTTAATTAATTAAAAATTATTAGATTCTTGTCGTTTTTGTCGGCTGGAATGCTACAGTATTTCTATGGCATTTCTGGCCAGCCTTCCCAGCGCCGCAACGTACAGAGCAGGACATCACACGTATTGACTTGTTGAAATCTATCTCCTCTTGGATGCTGCCGCTGTCACTGTGAAGTATGGTGAAGACAGAAGAGAACTGTGTGCATGTGTTGGTGATGGCTTCGGGTTCCGGATGACTACTTGATGGATAAGTCCGACTCCTTGTCATGGAGCCCAAACTGCCCATGTTGGTGTCGTTATTGCTGTGGCAGCAGTTGCTGATCGTGGCCCCACGGCAGTGACGACTCAGGAACTGATGAACGTAGTTTTTAATACCAAATTTAACCTCTTTATTACTATAATGCCAAAAAAGCGCTACCTAGTTGCCGATGGTTGATACGTAGCCAAGTCCAGTCTCCAGACTAGACTCCACCTCCACCATACCCATAGGGAGCCAGATTTCCCCGTGTTCCACGTACTTAATCCGGACCCCTGAGGGCCGAACCTAGCGCATATGTGCCCCTGAGGGCCTAAGCACTCTAGTCCGTGCCCTAGGGGCACGGTGACGACGAGTGAAGTACCCCTGGGTACGGTTTCACCATGTCGTGACACTAGGGGCGATTCGCCCTCACCTGGGAATTGTTTTATGATTTTATGTGAACCTCATGTGTTTTATGGTTTTATGATTTCATGTGAACCTCGGGTGTTTTATGGTTTTATTATTACATGTGAATATTGGGCATTACAGTCGTCTTCGGAACCGATGTACTCCGATAAGTGCATATAATGTACACAAATATGTTATACAAAATATGTATACAAATATAGTACAACATAAGCGCACAACATCTATATAATGTAATTACACACAGGCTACAATATGGCTCACTCGTCTGAGCCACTCTCTGCTTGTTGTGTTTGTGTACACATCCTGGTCTTGCATTGAGCATGTCTCGTGGGATACGTGAACCACTCTAGAGAGCATGTATCGGTTCGGAGGGCGTACATAGTCCGTTGAGTGAGCGGAGGTGTTTCAGCATGCTGACTCTAGCTCGGCTGAGTCTGTCAACCACCTGCCATCATATCCATAATGAACGAATCAAGAAATCCACCATCGGAGGCATGGCCTCCTAGGTACGATGTATGAACGGCCTTCGGTGCAAAGGAGCTCTGGCCTTGACCGTACCATGTACTAGCGACCCAGAGGAGCTCGTCCTTGGTACGGTACTCCATACTAGTCAAGTTTCTGCTGAGCGTAGACCCGGGGTGGGCGCCTGGGTGGTACACTCCAAATACTAGCACCTTGTACTCCTCCCTAGCAGTAGTTGGGATGGCCGCCTCCTTATCGGTTGATTCATCATCACCCCCACGCTCAATTGAAAGCTGCAAGTTGTAATGATGTTAGGCGAAATTAATAACCAGAGCCTAATTTGAACATCACGTACCTCCCTGATGTGTAATGTGGAAGACTGACAGGAAGCATTTGGATGGCTGCCAGTCTGAGTAGTTCGTGTGAACATTGATCGCAGAAGTGATGCATCCTGACGGACGTGTGACTGGAAGATGGATGTTAGCAATGGAATTTTGATAAAAAAAAAGGAATTTAGGAAATAGTTTTTTATAAGAGAAAACTAGCTTTTGTGGTATATAACGTGTGACTGGAAGATGGATGTTAGCAATGGAATTTTTATAATTAAAAAAGGAATTTAGGAAAGAGTTTTTTATAAGAGAAAACTAGCTTTTGTGGTATATATAAAAAATTTTGTCACATGTCGTGGTATTAATTGGTATCCAAAATTCTTTGTGGTTTTTTTTTGTACCAGCCAAAATCTTGTGCTATCATGGAGCCTACAAAGCCCAAGTGTGTTGGGCCGTACTTGATATGGCGGGCACGATGGCATGGGCCTGTGCGAAAAGGCTTTAGGACAGAAAAGTGCAAAGCCCGCGAGCTTCGCGAGTATCGGTGCAAGTTGTTACTGATCTATGTATGATCTGCTTCCGTCTGTTGTTCTGGGCATGTGGCTGTCTTGTACGCTGCAATTGACACACTGACCGGGCGCGTGTCTGACGAAAAATTCGGTGTTTAGAATTTTATCAAGACAAGCGTTTGTTGTGTGGTGAATACAAATCATGAATACACAAGCTTACATAGGTGTGATGTGCGTTCCAGAGGATTCGTTGGTAGGGAGATAAAAAGGCACTCAAGTCTGTCTCAGCGCTATTACTATCTGCATGATAGGTCGCGTGAGTAGCAACCACCTCAGTGGGACAGAAAGGGTAGTGCTTATCTTGTTTGAGCAAAAGCAAGAAAGTCCGTTGAGCTAACATTAGCCGAGCGCAAGGGGAACCGACAGAAATCGTGGCCCGTCACACGCAGAAGACCCGGGCAAGACACGCGCCCCTTCACTCAAACTGAAGTGTAGAGACGCGTCGCGCACGGCGCGATGACGAAGCGCCGAGGCGCCCTCCCTGACGTGCCGTGCCGCAGGCGAACACGGTACGTGCAAAGATTCGAGTGCACGAGGCAACAAGCGCTGGAGTGCACGCTCCCCCACGACGCTGCCCGGTGTCCACCGTCAGGTCCCCAAACCAATAACACCCAGCCGAAAACGACGCACCCAGTGAAAAACACCGTGCCGCCCGCCGCGACCCGGACCAGGCTCGTTTCCTTCCAAACGCCGACACCCGGAACCAGGACTCCTCTCTCTCGGCTCGCACCAACTCTCGCTTGCGTCCCACCACCTCGCAGCGTGAGAAGAGCAGGTAGCGAGAGAGAAACCGACAGCGCAGGGGTTTTGATCGGATCGGGGCATTCGGGCGAGGAGCGCGATGGCCGGCGGCGGGAGCGGGGACGGGGAGCGCAGGATCGGGGTGGCGATGGACTACTCAGCGAGCAGCAAGAGGGCGCTGGAGTGGGCCATCCAGAACATGCTCCGCAGGGGCGACACCCTCGTCGTCCTCCACGTCCTGCACCACGGCGGGGAGGAGGCCAAGAACGCTATCTGGTCCAAGTCCGGATCCCGTAAGCACTAACATATTCCTCGCCTAGAGCTCTCGATTTGCTTCGAGCTCTTGTCTTGGTCGGCTCAAATTAATGTAGGCGTTGCGTGTTCGATCCCCCGCAGCGCTGATCCCTCTCTCCGAGTTCCGGGAGCCGGCGGTGATGCAGCACTATGACGTGCGCTCCGACGCCGAGGTTCTCGACATGCTCGACACCGCCGCGCGCCAGATGGAGGTACGTACGTCGGTGGTGTTTCTGTGCTGCCGTAGGCGTGCGTGTTACGACTTTGATTGATCAAGCATGGAAGAAGAAATAACTAACCAACTAGCTGTTATTCGTTCCTGTTCTGATCAGCTGACGGTGGTGGCGAAGCTGTACTGGGGCGATGCCAGGGAGAAGCTCTGCGATGCGGTAGAGGAGCTCAAGATCGACACGCTCGTCATGGGTAGCCGCGGCCTTGGCCCGATCCAGAGGTATACCATTACTACTTTTGATGCCTCATCAAGAATCGAATGTGCAATCCTTGATCATAGAGCCCGCATTTGGTTGTTGCTAGTATTCTTGTTTAGATGGGCAATCTTTGCGTCATTGAGTATGGGATTAAAGGGTTATAATCTATTAGGCATTGCTTGAATCGATAAGCTGCATACTGACTCAATTTCTGTGGTACAGTTTTTAAAATCACAATACCTCATACATAACCTTACGCTGGAATGCCATTACAACAATGCACACCTGGGTCGATGCTTATCTGATTGTACCTTTCGTTATTGCATCCAGTGAGATTGGAATATTGGTCTGTACTTGTTTTTTAGGGGACCATCAAGTTGTTTCCTTGCGAATTATTAACTTGCACGAGGCATAATCACTGTCATTGAGACATGTCCATCGTGATTGCCGAATTGCTTATGTTGTCATGTGAAACTGCCTTCGATATTCAAATGCTCTTGTAACAGTTATAGCATAATAATGTTGTAGATAGAGTTTGACTCAACAACTGCAATGTTTGTGCTAGTCAAGGTCCGGAATAAAGAAGTATTACTAGAACGTGATTTTTAAAATATATATATATATATTCTGGAACTACTACTTCAGTTTAATATATTGACAACTTGTTTTACAGTTATCTTGATAAGGTGAGTGTCCACATCCAAAGATTATAACTATGAAAAACATAACAAATGTCATCGCATTTCACATTAATTAAACAATTTTGTTAATCCATTTGAAGTGGTCCTTCGACAATTTTTATAGTGTCAAGAAGAACAATATTTATTTATTTTTTGTCTTTACTACTGATTGTAGGCTTGAACTGAAAAGGAGGCCTATTCTTGTTTATGTTGCTATGCATAACATACAGCCTAATAGAAGCTAAACTCATAGATGATGACATCCTGTGTACCTAGTTCGCTTGGGTCGAATTTAAGCTGCTTATTATGAAACGGCAGTGCTCCTGCCAATTGCTTAAAAAAAAACTGCTTATTTGAAGTCACAATAAACTCTCTTGATTGGTGATTGCATTTAAATTATAATGTTTGGTACAAGGACATTATTTATTTACTTTCTAAAAAGAACATTATTTGGGCGCTAGTCAATGAAAGTTTTGGTGCCTATGATACATTGATGGCTTGAACGCCTAGAATTGTTCATCTAGAAGTCAGAACAAACATTTGGGAGGTTTTAATGCTTATATTACCCGCGAATAATTCTGAATTTGGTACAACAAAACACATTTGAGGGACTGTTGATATTTTATTTTATTTTATTTTGGGGGAAGCGGCGGGGGCGCCATAGACTTATCAAGTTTATGCTTAGTTTGTGATTGTTACAATGAAAATCACCAGTACTGTGATATGCCGGCTTCTAAATTTGATCGAGTGGATAATAAATTCCACGAAACTCTTTGCTGGATTTCTGTTACTTGGGACTAACAATATGTGACATCGTTATTTTCCAGTAGTAATGTAAACTCCATTACATTCCTATAACATGCAAATGTTACATTCAGAAATCGGAACTTGATGCATACACAATATGACCCGTAACAGTTTAGCTTATTCCCATTTTATTGACGACTTTCTTGTCTGGAAATATACTGCAGGATTCTGCTGGGAAGCGTGACAAACTACGTGCTGTCAAACGCATCGTGCCCCGTGACAGTCGTCAAGGGAAAGTAGCGGGCAGCCGACAGCCTACTACTGTTGTGAGTGAGGATGCAACATGCGTGGGAATAGCACTGTGTTATGTGTTGTTACTGTTTCTGAATAAAGTATGGATCTTCTCGCGTTTGTAATGTTGCAGCCCACGCAAATTACATTCGATGCTGATGCGCTCAATTATGGGAATCACTTTATATTCAGACCAGATTTGACGATTCAGACGAACAAAGCTTACTGTTACAGTAATGTTTCGATTGGCCTAGCTGATTTTAGGTGCTTTTGAACTGCATTCCTTGTATCTGCTTATATGGGAGTCAACTATGAGGTTCATTCGGGAACAACGGGAGAATTTGCCCTGATTCTGTACAGTGTTTAGATTGCCTATGTTTTCTCAGGGAAAAGAAATGCACGATTTGGCTACTTGAGTAGATCTGGTTCGGTCATGATGGTGGGCCCGCCTAATTTTCTTTTTAATATCACGTGATTGGGCTGGTCTTACCTCTTAGGTTGGGCCGTCCAAAAACTACCTTTCGATCAGCGACAGTCCAGTCCGTTCAATCGCCGATTTGACACGTCCAAGGTAAGGAGCGATGCTGGCCGTTGGATCTCACAAGCCGCAGCCACCAAACACGTGACACGCCCCGCAGCCCGTACAAACGCAAATCACGCCCTCTCCTGGCGCTCCACCTCCCGCCTCCCAAACCGAGCCCCAAAATTAAATCCCGCGCGGCCACGCCAGATTCCCCTCCCACCACCACCGCTCGCGCCGCGCGCGATTTGCCGCCGTACGCTCCTTGACCGTCTCCTTGCCAGTATCAGCCTCCGGTAGTGGCAGATCCGGCCCTCGCCTGCAGCGCCACTCCGTCGAACACGTCGCGCGCGGCGGCGGCAGGTGGGCGTGGGGGAGGAGGAGGATGTACGGGAGGCGCGCGTCGCAGCTTCTTAGGGAGCTCGACTCCTGCGAGGCCGGCCAGCTCGCGCCTTTCAACGTAATTTCTTCTCTTCTCCATACGCACTCGCAGTTACTCGTTCGGAATCTGAGTGGCCGGTGCTTCAGTTTCCTTGATGTTTGTGTATTAGGGCGCAATTTTGTTTGAGCTGGTTTCTTAGGTGTCTGTGTGGGAGCAATTGAGTTTATAAACAGTGTATTTTACTACTTAATAGAAAGTGTTATATGCCGGCACCTGCAGTACAAATGTTAGCGATTTCGCTTTGCGGTATGGCTTGCAAAGTTGCATTCAATTTGTGAGCCAGCATGTGTTTACTCCGAAGAGCATCGGGCCATTTCCTTTTGATAGTGTGAGCTAACATGTGCCAGTTATATTGTCAGGCTTTTGATAGTGTGAGCTAACATGTGCCAGTTATATTGTCAGGCTCATGATCCCAAATTCCATGGTATCGCCCATTAAAGTATTTATTATTTATGCGATGATAAATTAATAGCGTTGTGAAATCTTTAGAATGAAACTAAGGCGGCTACCACAGCACTGTATAATAGTCTGATACTTTTTGGGTAATATGACTGGTAGCTATACTAGTTCTTTTTAGTTTGTGTAATATGCTCATCCCTAACTTGCTGTCTTATGGAACGCGCAGAGCGACGTGTTTGATCAGGTCATTAGAGAGTGCAATGAGCACAATGCACAATTTCAGTCATTGATCAGGTAACTTGTATCCTATCAGAATATTGATCATCTTCATCTACCTTTGCCTCATGGGTTCTGATCAATTTCCAGAATATCTTTCATCAGCAAAACAGTACAGAGCTACATCAAATCAAGATCATCGTTAGTTATTTTCATCAGTAACACAGTTTACTAACTTGTCGAAAGCCTGATTTGCTCTGTGCTTGTGACAGGAAAATGGTGGAGCAAAACTTAGATATTGAAACAACCAGAAATGAGGACCACTATGGTGCAGCTATCCACCATCTTTCGCTGCTCCGTAACAAAAGATGCCTCATGGCTTACATGTACTTTCTCGCTGTTTTATCCTAATTGCATATGCATAAACCTGATGTTGGGTGTACACGCTAGCTGAAAGAATTGTTTCCAACCAGGTATAACCGAGCAGAGGTTATTCAGAGTTTTAGATGGAAAATTGGTCCTGTGCTTCCTCATGAAATACAAGAAAAGCTCCATTTTTCGGAGAAAGAGTACTTCAAGAATCATTCTGCAGCCATTAAGTCATACATATCAGGGATGGATATAGATTTAACAGTGGTATGGTATTTTTTATTTCATTTACTTTCGTAGGGATGAACTGCGTTTACCAGACTTTATGTACATTTTTATAGGACATGGTGCCTCCCAAGGATCCTTACATCCAGGTTCGGGTGTTGGAGGACATTGGTGAAGTATCTCTTGGTGACCATTCCATATCATTAACCAAGAACTCACTCCATTTCCTAAGGCGCACAGATACTGAGCAATTTATATCACAGGTTCGTTATCTGTTACTATCTGATCTTCCTGCTGTCATTATTTCATCTGCTAATAATATGTTGAGCTTATATAGGGTCTTATGGAAGAATTTCTGGAGTAGGGATCACATATGATGTACAATAGGTATTACCCCTCGCTATGGTCTTATTACTTTTTGAAACGCATGCTATGATCTATTACTTACCATGTACTTTCAGCCGTTGTGTAATAGTGCTGTAATGCTTCAATTTTCATAATGATCAAAGCTAGTCTGTCTTGATGAGAAAAGTCTTGGTGGTTGCTGAATTGCTATCATTGCTACGCACATAAATTCAATTTTAGGGGTATTAATAGCTACCAACTTTGGATCTTTCGTTTTGCATTTGGATCTGATTTCTCAAACTTTACATGCGTGAACTGCAGATCATAATTGAGGATATAACCTACAACATTTTCTTCGTTGCTGCTGTCTGATGGAATAAGGACTCTTGGGGATTCTGACAGACTTTGCGCGAAAAGGAAACACCATATACTGCCTCAGATTTGAAGGCACGATGCATATGTGAGGGATTGTGAACTGGAGAGCTCCTAACTAGTTGTTAGTGATGACTTGTAGTTTTAGATGAATGAATCAAGTTTATTCTAGCTTTGCTGATGTGACAATTCTTTGCGTGTTGTATTAATTCATAATAGAATTTCAAACTTTGTAAAATTGCATGAGTAATCTTCCTGAAATTCACTGCAGTAGGAAGATGACAAGTTCTGTTTACTAACGACATGCTCGGCCTGGAGGGTCATAATGCTTGCTGATAAATTCAGTTTGATTCACTCCTGTGCTCTTTTTGCTACAACCACAGTTCCGACTATAGTTGTTTTAACTTTTAATCAGAAGCAACAAGTCTGGTTTATTGTACTACCGTCATAAAGACGACCCCCGCGCCGGGAACCAAGGCTAGTGCAATACCAGCAGGAAGGTTCCTGCTTTCTGCACTTGTGTAAAGGTTACTGAACATCGTTTAGTTAAGATTTGTATCTCCGTTTAGTCACCACAAGTTTCTTGGGATGCTTTTATTCATAGAAACGAAACTTGCACACTGGCCTGGCTATCGCTATACAGTTGCACAGCGATAAAACCATTGATTCAGAGATGGAGCTTCAGCAAAATCGTACGGGGCGGTCCTCCTCCGGCGCTCCGTGGCTCACGCTCGTCACGCACCCAACACCCTAGCCCGCAGCCGGCCGCCGTTTAGGCCTAAGTTTTCTCCTCGTCAGTCGTCAGGTCTGCTCTGCTCTTGTAGTCGTCTTGTCTCCTCAGTCAACCTCAACTCTCTCACAGATCCTAACTAGGTCCTCAACCTCAACTCTCTCACAGATCCTAACTAGTAACTCCTAGGATTAAGAGGTTAACATGCACCTCACTCCTCAGTGTCAGCGGCTCAGACACGAACGGAATATGGGCTACTGGCTCTGAGGTCTGCATACATGACGTTCAAGAAAAAATTCCAAAAAAACTGGGGGACGATGGCCCACGTTGGCCCATCACTATACTCCGTCCCTGCATAGATTACTAATAATGTACTTATGGTTGCCTTCAGTGTCCACAAATTTTCATATTCAGGTTGCACGATACTTACAGTACCAGTACATTTGTTTTAAGTATGCAGTGTCATTTCGTTGTTCCTGACTTAAATCCTTTTAATAGTTAGCTGAAATGCTCTTCATGCCGTAATTTATGCTTTTGTATGCACACAAGATTTATATGCTAAAAGACTCTGCAGCAGTGTTCTAAATAACGGTTGTTAATGTAAGCGAGAAAAGTTACGCTCTCTTTACTCGTTAAAAATAGAGTACATGAGTTACACATATATAGATTACAGTTATCATATGAACGCGTACAGCTATCATGTATGTAGGAAGTCGATGCACCATACTATCTAACACGCCCCCGCAGTCGGAACGCCGCCAAGGCGGATATTCAAACTGGACCTAAATTCGGTGAAGGCGAAAATCTCGCGGACGACGGTCCAACGATGATGATCCGGTGTGATGACGACGATAGACGGGCGCTCGGCAGGCCGTGGAGGGAGGGTCGTGTCGACGAGCGCGCCGCATCACGCCACGACGTCATCGGAAGAGAGGAGACGCCGGAGAGGTCAAAACCGAGGCGGTGAAGTCCGGAGCCGAGGAACGTCGACATGTCGGCAAGGTGACGCAAACTGATCTATGATCGGAAAAAATAGAAAACTCGATTTGAAGATGACTGTGGGAAAACTCTAATTGGTAGCCAATCGGGTGATCGGTGACACGACTTAAGCTATGGGTTGCGCAGCCCCCGGGAAAGATCATGGAGATGGGATCATCTCTCGGGGGCGGCGCGACGGAAGCTGTGGAGGCGGCGGCTCAGGAGTGGCGCCGCTCTGATACCATGTAAGCGAGAAAAGTGACACTATCTTTTATTGTTGAAAATAGAGTACATAACTTACACATATATAGATTATAGCTATCATGTGAACGCGTACAGCTATCATGTAAACGTGTACAACTATCATGTGAACGCGTACAACTATCATGTATGTAGGAAGCCGAGACACCATCCTATCTAACAATTAAAATGGTAAAGGTTCCCTGCCTGTTATGTTTATGCATATTTCAATGTTTGTCCATTTTATCGGGCTATTTATTCGATTTAACGGCCGCTAACGTTTAATAGACCCGTTTAATAGGCTTGTTTATTGGGTCAAGTTGCAAGATTATCATATGACATGGAATATTACGATATACATAAGATGAATGCTAGCTTTGCCTTTCATTGTTACTTGTATTGCTCATTCATTCAATTATGATTCTGTAATTACATTCACATCATGTCATCTTTTTTCTTCATATCACTGCTGCAGGCAATTGTTGATAGCCTGGTAGTTGCATTATATATGCACGAAAGAAGATGAGTTAGATGCTTATTTTGTTAATACAAACACATGTATATATTTCTCTTAATTTTAAATAGTAAAACCGTTTACAATGTCATTTACCAGACTACTTACTATATGAACCCTGAAAGGTGGGGTGACTGTTTATTAACTGTTTACCGTTATTTAGAGCATCGCCCTGCTGTGATAGTTAAACAGAACAGTTGCATGTACAAGTACAAGCATCAGATTGAAACGTTTTTACAATTTTTAGTCAAGCCGCTTTTAACAATTTTGTTCATGCTCAGTTACAATGCCAATGTATTGCTTTGTCTTCTGAGTTTTTTTTCGATGAACAGATGAGGTTGTCTCTGTGTGTGTCTGAAACTCCTGACTTACTATTTTTGAACTCACATTTGGTTGCTAATCCCAGTTAGGGTATCTCTAGTAGTATATTTATTGTCATCTCTTACTTATGTTATGTCAACAAAATCCTATATGAAGAGAGAGAGCACATGTCGTCTCTTCCTGAAGAGATTGTCATACACGCGAAACAAAACAGGATACATTAATCTACTTTAGTTGACATGTGACCCGTTTCAAAGAAAAATTATAAAATATAAATGTTGTAGAGTGTGCGAGAGACTATATAATAGAGATATTGTCTCTAAAGATGATATAACATATATTAGAGATAAGATTATCTTTAACTATTGGATACTCTTTAGCGTTTAAAATTTGTATTAATGAGGACATGGTTCGAATGCTAGCTACTTTCTACAACCTCCCAAACCTAGTCCACAGGACCATAAATCATTCCCAAGCCTACTACAGTACCACCCCTTATGAAAACAATTTGAACTCGTTTCCTCATCATCTAATGTTTTTACGAACGATGCCTTGCGGTATGGCTATTTGTAGTTTCTCAAAGAAACTAATTTTCTTTTGGTGAATAATTTGGCAACTGGCAATTTGGCAATGAACAAACTTTTGCTATTATATACTCTACAACTCCCTTGCCTGGTTCTTATTTTTCTGGCGCGGATAGGATAAGTACAGCTGCTGAAACATTTTCTCCCGAAGTTGAATTCCTGCAATGTGTTATGCTGGTACGGTCAAAAGCTAAGCTCTAATTGCGGTCCATGTAAACTAGGAGTACACACTGCGAGCTTAGAATTTAACACTCCGACATTTAGTACCATTACATTAGGTTAGATTAGGTTACACTAGCATATAATATATATTAGCTCAAATTATAGCACTTCTAGATTAATCTTTTTGGACGAAGCGAGTACAAAATTCCAAACGAAGTTGTAGGACCGTAAAGGCGATTAGAGGGGAGTGAATAGGCGCTTTTTCAATTTTTCGCCTTAATCAAATTCAACACGAACTTTTCTCCTTTAGCTATGAAAGCTAGAAAGATCAGTAAATGCACAGAGGAAACCTTGTGCTGAATTCAATTACCCCCTTTAACCACAATACACAAATATAGAGAATTGATCTCACTGGCTGGTCTGGACACTGGCGGTCTGACCGGCTGTCAAAGGGCGGTCCGACCGATTGAAATCGGTTCGACCGGCCGTTAACAGGCGGCCCGAAGGCTGGCGGTCTGACCGCCGTTGCTAAATCGGTCAGACCGATTTAGTCCAGAACCGAAATACCAAGCCTAAATCCAAAACGAAAATTGGTCCAACTTTTGATTCAACCAATGAAACTTGACCAAATTTGGAGCACACCTCCCTAAGGATATCTGAGACCTATTTCTAGCGACGATCGTTCAGATCCACTTCAAATAAACGATCTCTTTAGGTTTTACCAAAGAAGTGCTCAAACCCTATAAATATGAAAAATTTGATCCACAACTTGCTTGTGGGGGATTGAAGATCTTGATGGTTCTAGGAGTATTCCCACACATCAAAGCAAGGTAAATGAGGTCAAGAGACCAACCAAAAACAACCGGATCAAGGAAGCACCACAATCATCAAAAGAGAGAAGAAAGCAAATGAGACTTCACGAAAGAACAAGCATTCATGGTCAAAGCCACTCCCTCAAGGAGGACAAAAGCTCAATCAAAGAGAACACATACAAATCTCCCTCTCCTCTCTTCTCCTCTCCAAACCCTAACCCTAACCCTAACAAGGGATTTAGCAAATGAGAGCTAAAGTGCTTCAAGGGGTTTTTCCTCCTCCCCCTTTCTATTTATATGGAGGGCCTAGGGTTTCACTTTTGGGCTCCCATGAAGGCCCACACACACATGGGACCCACTCACACACATCTGTTGAAGCAATCGTCTGCTTCACCACGTGCAGGTTGATCAGCGGCTCTCATCACGTCGGCAAGTCTCTCCCGTCCGAATCCTATCGGAACCTCCCAGGGACTTGCACCGACTTCCGCACCGCCTGATCCAACCAGCTGCAACGAACTGCCCGTTCGATCCACCTTGCCCATTCTGCACCATGCTTGAGTCACACGACCTCACCCGACATCCATGATCGTTTTGGACCTCAGCTCTCCAAGCGTAGTCCCGATCCACCTCACGGTTGACGTCGTTGACCTGCAAGCCACCTGCACAGCAATAGACAAACAAATCGTCTCCGGGAACAAGTTCTTCACAACTTGACCCACGTTAGTTCAATAATGCAATATGCAACAATAAAGCATTGAAATTCAAACATAAAACACATTCAAATCACAACAATGCCAAAAAGGCCAAGTTCCAAGTGATTGACGGTCTGACCGCTCCATACGGCCGGTCGGACCGATTTCAGGCCGGTCGGACCGATTCCACAACGGCGGTCGGACCGTCCGAAAAGAGAACTTTTGACGGATTGAAGTTCATCTCGAAAATCCGAAACCTTCTGGAATTTTCAAATGAATAGAACTTTTGACTGGGAGCTCCAAAAGTTATGTGACCACATCCAGGAGACTCCCCTCACTTGCCTACACAACCTATTTTTGGTCTAGCCCCAAACTCCATCATCACCATTGGGCGGTCGAACCGGCAAGCATTGCTGGTCGGACCTCTCCACTGGCCGGTCGGACCGCGACTGGCGGATCGACCGCCGATGACTGACAATATTGGAGCAAACCCGAAAAGGCGAGATTTTAAAAACCAACAATGTCATTGCCAATTGACTCATCATCCTAAGATCATGCATATATCCCCACGATATCCACAATCTCCCCCTTGATAAACACATTGGCAATTTCGCAGAAAATGTAGTTTTACGGTTTGAAAAGTAAAAATTCACAGTTTTCGCATAAAGGCACAACTTGGTCCATAAGCAAGACAAAGCCTAGAAAACGACCAAGCTGGCTTCAGAATAGTATAAGCAAGTGCGATAAGGCAATGAAAGCACAAAAGGATTCAATTTCCAGAAAGTAGTCAAAAATCTCACTTAGGTCCATATGAAAGACAAATGTTCTATTTGACCTTTGATCATTGTGAGTCTTTTTCAATTGCAAATATAATTATAAAAATGCAATAAAACCAAGAGACCCAACTCACTATGATCACAAATTTTCAGAAGATTTTTTTTATAAGTTCTTTTATATGAAACCAAAAGCTCCAAAACAATATTTTTCTTCTCAGTCTTTCTCCCCCTTTGACAATGAATTCATCAAGATGTATGGGAAAAGATAGAGTATGAAGGAATGATATTATTTTTGAACTTTAGCAAAAAGGAGCCATGACCATTATCCAAGAAGACAGTACAAGTATTATACCAAGCCATGTAAAGAGTAGAAGCTATATTCAATCATGGCAAAACATGTACAGCAAAGCTAAGACCAAAATAGCAGTAATCTGAGATTAAAAGAATTTATACCATGAAAAGTTGCTCAATATCATAGTTTCACTAAAAGCAACCACAAATGAGTCAAGCCATGTCTATAAGAAAAAGGAGACCCAAAACTGGAATTGTTGCATTTTGAGCAATTAGAGTTTAAATATTAAGCAATTTATTCAAGCACTTAGCATTTTGAGCATTTTTCTAAAATGGATTTTTTCATTGTGCTAGATCTAAAGCCTTGCCGCGACCATCTCAAGCAAGAAGCTTAAAAGAATGGTCTAGGTTATCCAAAACTCCCCTTGAATTCATGCCTAGTGCAATGGCAAGCAGTCTCATGAGAAAGGATTGGTGAGATCAGTTTTTTCGCACAGAAAACCTCATTCTTCATTTGCTTGACTTAAGAAATAATAAAGCTCATTTTACATCTCAAAATAAGTTCAAGACTCAATTTAACCTATATGACATGGCATGAATCATAAGAGGATCACTAGAGCAAAACTAGTCACAAGATCCAACAAGACATGATTTGATTCAATTTGCTCACAGATATAAAGCTAGCAAGGCAAAAGCTAAGCTAAAACACGAAGAGCCATAAAAGAAGTCTAGCAGACTATCACTTAACATGACAAGGTAGAGAGAATGAAATCGAGCCATACAGGGATAATAATCAAAGCTCCACAAGTTTTATTATACAATGCAAGAAATTCGAATTTTAAAATGCATTATGATACAATGAATGCAAAAAGAGCAAAACCACTCACAACAGCCCAAAAGAACTAATAACACCTAATTTTCCCGCAACGAAGTAAAACTAGAAGAATCAAGTGCTTTAGAGCAAATATCTGCAGGCTGTTGCTCTGACTCTACAGGGTGAAGCACAAAAGATCTTGTCAAATCTGGAGATCTCAAAAACCAAGCTCACCCAAGGAATCTAGAACTCTACGCTCACCACTTTTAAATCTTACTTCTAGACCCTCACCAAGCAGCTGAGAAATAGATAGAAAATTATACCTCAGCTAACTTACCAAAGCGACGTCTTTAAGCATGAACTTATTGTTGACGCGCACAGTGCCCTTTGCAGTCACGGTCCCGGTAGAAGTATCCCCAAAAGTAATCAATTCATTGCCAGATGCACATGTGAGAGAGGAGAACCATCTAGAATCTCCAGTCATATGTCGAGACAACTCGGAGTCAACAAGCCATATGTCCTCCCTCCTCGCATGACGGACCTAAAAATCACACAAAGAAAACATCCGTGGCTCGGTACTGGGGTTAGTGATAAAAGATCTAGGAATCCAGTACTGAGAAGCACGATGCCTGGGTGCAACAGCAGAAACAGCAGAAAAATGATCAGGAACAAAATCATAAGAATGCACACGAGAACCACCTGGACCTCTCCGAAACGATCTACCAAAAGATCGATACTCCGCCTGTCTAGGTGCTACCCGTGGTGTCTCCTCACGATATCCTAAACCAAAATGCTGCCTGGACCCACTAAAAGAGTCAACAAAGTTCTCTACAAATCTAAGCATATATGTGGTACGATAAACAGGCTGCCTAGCTCTAGAGACTACAGCTGGTGAAGGGACCCCTCTAATGGATCTCAAAGCGCTCATCCTCTCTTTTCTCTCAATTTTTGCTCTCGGGAAGCAGAACTCAACAGTGTGGCCCTCTTTCTTGCAGAAGGTGCAATGATACTTGACCTTTTGAGGGGTCTGTACTGGTGACACAGAAGCACCTTTCTTGCCAGAAAGAGTTTGAGTATAACCTGCAGATTTAAAAGCAATCTTAGTTGGCTTAGAAGGTTCTAGCTCAAACAGACCACTTTTCACAACTCTTGCAACCTTAGGTGGGTGATTCTTGGAATGCTCTAGGGGATTAAAACCTAGGCCACTGTTTTTCACACTCACCTTGGATTGGTCGAGAATCAAGTTGAGTTTCTTTTTCCCATTAGAAAACCTTTCAAGAGTCACTTTGAGGTAATCATTCTCTTTAGCTAAATCCTCACATCTAGCGCACTTTCCAGACTTGATTGCCTCATCATGTTTGCTCTTAAGAATAGCCACTTCCACTTTTAAAGCCTCACAAGAGACACAATAGGAATCCTTAATCATATTCAACTGCTCCTTAAACTTGACTCTAAAAGCCTCTTGTATCTTACCAACAATAGTTTCAACTTCAGCATGCAACATACAAGAGGAAGAATCAATGACTTTCTTGGAAGCAGTAAGAGACATGGATTTTTCAATTTTAGCTTTTTCTTCAAGAGTCTTGTTTAAATCTTCAATCTCAATTGTAAGCTTAGGACAATTTTCACATGAAGCAGCTCTAGAATACACAATCATTTCAGTCATCTCTTGCATTTTAATCCTATTATTTTTACAATGAGAGCAAGTGTGACTAGCATCAAATTTTTACAATTCTTTCAAGGAGCTATCCAATTTTAATTCAAGCAAAGCACAGTTTGAGGAAGTTAAAGGGATAGCATCCAATGCAGTCACATCAAGAGAAATGGCATCCATGCAAATAGAACTAGACTTGAGAGATTCTAGTTCATCAAGAGCATCTTTCAGTTGATTTACAACAGAGAAATGAGCAGTTTTTAAGCTTGTCAATTCATTAAGCAAGCTAGAGCATGAAGCACAAATATCGTCAGGATTAATGCACTTCTCATAGGGCAGTTATTGTAGGTATGCCCTGGACTCCCTGCAAATTGACCACTTCTTCGTGCGACGCTCCGCTTCTCCTTCATCCATGTCGTTCCTGATACGTCGTACCTGCTGGCGGCCAACCTTTCCCTTCAGCCTAACAATGTACGTGGCCCAGATGAGTTGCTCCCAAGTCGGATGGCCAGTAAAATGGGCAACCACACCATAATCATATAGCTCTGCATTCCAGGTCTGTATCACCTCTCCCTTGGTGAAATATCCGGAACGATGTTTTATGATTTTTACGAATTATGAGAAATCTTTAACTTCTGGCAATTAGGTCTGTACGAACGTAACATGACAAGTGATGCACATATGAACTTCGGTATTACACTTTGTAAGATCGAGGTGGCCGACTAGAGGGGGGTGAATAGGCGGTTTTTAAAAATTCTTCGGCGCTAAAACCAATTAACAATGCAGAAGCTAATAACAAATTGGTTTTGCATAATTAAAACCTAAATCAACTAGGCTTCCCTAAGTGCACCAACAATACAAGAGAGCAATCATACAAGATATATAAACAATTAAAACATGTAATGTAAATTGCTCAAAGTAAAGCACAAGATAAAACAAGATGACACGATTATGTTTTACTCTCCAAGCTCACCAAGTGCAACACATGCACATAAGAGAGGAGAGGCTTGATCTTAGCTCAAGAGACTCAAAGGATTGAGTATAACACTCACAAGAACACCAGCAACCTGTAACACCCTGGCTATTCGGAAGCCAAAATGTGACCTAAAGGATCAAACACGTAACCAACCAGCGGAAGAATTCAAACATAACTCATATGAGGACATAAAGAAGTCGAACTTTCATAAAGTAATGGCAGTAATAAAGGTTGAATCCAAACGATTAAACAAGGGAGTGATTGAGGACCACAAACAGTACTAAAGCAACTATGGCCTCGGGAGAAATAACAACCACCTCAAAGTTATTTATTACAGTTAAACATTCTACGAATGAAAGATATAATCAAATCTTAATATTAAAACGGAAGGAAGGTGAAAAGTGTGAATAGTGTATGTGACTAGTCCCGCCCAGCGTCATCATCAATAATCACCTAAATAAAGAAAGAAAATAAGAATGAGTCGAAACTCAGCAAGTACAGTAAAATAATTGAACATACAAGGTTATGAACAAGCCAATCTCAATACGAATTTTGAACAAATCTCGGAACACATACATGAATGAATGGAATAAAAGAATGCATTGAAGGAATAGACTGCTCAACAGCTTATACCGGTATAACGAGTGATACACCCGTCGGTGTTCACTTAAGCCCGTACTTAACAAAGTCCGGGGACCCAAATACCGTATGAAGAACATTTCATACGGGTGTTCAAGATTGCCCACATTGGAGTGGTGGGACTTACATGCCCATACTGGAATTGATGGGTCTTTTGATTTTCCACTCACGTGGTCACAATGAAAACATGACATGAATAGAATGGATGACATGAAATGTACTTGAATCGCATACAAATGAAGAATAATACCCAGCATATGAATATGTCTAGCAAGACTAGCATTATATCCACGATCAATCATCAACATTCAATAACATCAAACAAAGTACTTACCTTCCGTGATGTGACGTGTTAGGAGGCAACGAACGTGCGCCTCCACTCACCGCCTACACAAATATATATTTGGAATAAGAATAACAGGGTACGATAAAGCTACAAGTGTCCTACCATAACCCTCTATCTATCTAACACAACTCACGGGTTCTAATCCGATAATTACACTAATCAGTCAGCTTACAGCTCTCCTGGACAGCAGTATGCGAAAAATCATAATTAATTATCTGGAACTCAAAATGACATAAAACCAGTGCCCACTGAAACTTAACGCACATAAATACGAAACTCTAGTTCACGGGGTTCTTTGATTCGGCCAAAACAGTTGTCTAAACCGCAGTTGAAAACAACTGACAAACATCTGTCCAGAATACAGAACAGCAGTAAAGAAAATGATGTAACTTTCATTCTACTGATCCTATGGAAGTGATCTTTATCAACTTGGAAATATTATTTAAAGTTCTACAATAACCTAGTTGGGTGGAAGTTCTGAATCTTAATCTAACTAGATCAAAACTGAGGAACAAACCGACAATCCCTAGATCTCAGACAGACAGAACAGCGCGCGGTTAAAAATTCATATCTCCTAAACCGTAAGGCGGAATCTCATGATCTCAGTGCCAAAAGAAAGATAATGACCTCAGTAACAAAACTATAGGAGACGAAAACCCGAGATTCGGCCTCTAACAACCCTCAATTGGCCGCACAACAGACTGAACCTAATCTGAATGATTTGGAACAGCAATCTGATTTGACTCTAACGAACAATTTCGCATCTAAAACAAATCAAACAGCGAGTAGACACGATCATTACCCTTGAAGACTCGCTGGGGGATAAAGATCAAGCTCCCACCAAAACCCCCTTGCTCCCTCTCCCTTCCTACCTTGGATCGACCACCAAAACCGAAGGAAGGAGGAGAGACCGGTTGGGAGGAACAGGTTGGGCCTTGGGAGTCGACGACGGCGATCACCGGAGACCAGCACCGAGGGGAGGAGGAGGCGCCTAGGAGGGAGGAGGCACTGGTTGGGGGAGGAAAGGGGTGGAGGGGGGGCGGCTCTAGGGGGGAGAGGAGGGAGTGGGAGTAGTGGGGCTAGGGTTTAGTGGTGGAGAAGCCCCCCCTTGGCCGGCCACTAGTGGGCTCCCCCCTGGGCTGCGGCCCGCGGCCCAGGTTGTCGAATAAATGCAGAAAACCACTTCTCTTTTCAAGAATTTTCACTTGTTTCATTGCCTTTTCTTCTTTCGGCTGATTCCCTAATTACCCGATTAATTTTCTGGGTATTACAGGAGGCCCAAGTTCTAAAATTTCCCCAAAAACCCTTGATTTTTCAATTAATTCCATCACCCGAAAACATTCTCTCTGATCGGTATTTGGGGTATTACATTCTACCCCCCCTTAACTGGATTCGACCTCGAATCTACACCGCGATCTACTCGAAAGAAAATTGCGTTCGAAATATCGACGATAAGCACGCACCAGAAACGGACAGGTCTGGATACTGCTCGCGCACGAGAGACTCTAGCTCTCAAGCAGTCTGCCTCTCGAACTTAGAGAAACCCGCAACACAAAGACGTAAAACGACGTCTGACCTAACACTCAACCTGAACTTTCTAGGTACACTCATCAGAAAACGATCGAAGGTAAGACCTTACTCGATGGATAACGCCTTTAACTAAAACTCAACCTTGGAATGGCTTCGCTGCTCACTCAGCACCAGAACACACCAGACGATGCGTACTTCACGAATATACCCGAGACGGACAAAACATTATGCCCACTTCCTAATTTCTGCAAGTTTCAGAAACGAAGAGAATCCAACTGGAAATAGAGAGTCCTTATCGCAACTATGCAATGCTAACTCTCCACTAAAAGGTTAAATCCCCAATTCGACAGTTCAATACAAAAACAAATCCATTTTCTAAATAGGCAGATTACAGATGAACACCACGACAGCCAAAGGAGAAATCACTCGAAGGCCCAAACCAAATACTTGCGATTTGTCTGAATCCGAAAGTATCAACATGCCAACACAACCCTAACTCAAATTGCAGAAAACACCGATCAACAATACAACCCAAACGAGAATCAAGAAAACGCTTCACTAACCGAGGAAACATCCTTTTCCTCAGTTTCTCTTTTCCAGGAATAAACTTTTTCTCGAACCTTGAAATTCGAATTCATCGCATACCACATGAGCTTAACCCTTTTAATTGAACATCCTCAAATTAGGTTCAAACTGAAATACATCATTAACACCATTGAGGGGAGGCTCCATTGAACCCTCCCCGAATACTCTAGGCATCTCGTTCTACTAATCAATATTAATTCAATTGGAGGCACCCAAAGCGCCATAAATTGATCCCACACAATCACGTTACCTCCAGTTTTCAAGGATAACTCAGAATTCTCAGTACATATGCTCAAGTACTACATCAGAAAGGTTCTACCAATGATCATTCCACTGCTCAGAAAACACCGTTATCCTACTTTCTCTACACACAATCATTGTGTGACCACTGGTCTAGCATAAAGAAAATGCAAAGCCCATATTTCACTTCCAAGACCTGTACAACAAATTTCTCTTATAACAAATAGTGAATTCATCGGACTAAATCTCTAAGATTCCCGCAATACTATCATACTCACTCATTGACATCATCAGAAATCACCCACACTATCTCGCAATGCTATCCAATTGCGTTACTCTATAAACTTAATCAAGGTTTCCATACCTTCGATAATCACCGACCTTTCAATCATGAACTGAAGTTCTGGAATTTCACTATACCCTAGGTTCTACTCAGTCGTAACCCTTTTCAGACTTACTTCGAATCCAAACATTCCATGTGAATTAATTTTCCTCCAAGAGATACAGATCAAAACTATTTCACATTCTACTACTCCTCCAATAATTTGGTAGCAAAATATCACCGCTACGATTACTCATCCACAAACAGATTACTCATCCACAAACAGTTGCCAAACTTACACTTTGCAAACACTTTGCAACACAAAACTGTGATCCTTTCTCAAAAGGAAGAGACGAACAAAGACAAGTTTATTCACACAGGAAGACGTTGCTCACCACGGCGAGCAAGAAACCAAAAGAAATATTCTGATAAAGGTGATCTTGGAAAACGAAAGCCGCATTCATAGTTGACGGCACACATCCCTCAAAAGAAAATAGCAGATAACAACCGATACGAAATAAAGACATTGCGATTGAAACTCGGCATCTCTTGAGCGGAAAGAGCAACAAGTTTAGTAACGATTCAAATAACCACAAGTTACAAAACTTGACTTAAATTCTCAAATACTCCTACTGCACTCTTTCCTTTAATATTGAAATTAATCATTTGTCTAACAACACTTTGCCACAACGGACAAGATAAGGTCTTTAGTCCAAACCACAAGATCTAATTAAGAATCAATAGAATCCTTCAACAGGTCAATTCGCTCGAAACAGTTCATCTACTTGGGAAGCACGAGATCCAAATGATCTTAGCCATAAAACTCGAAATATTTTCCCTTATAGGATTTCACGGAAAGCAAAAGATAAATTTCCTCTCGAAAAAATCAACGAAAATTTTCTTTGATTGCAACCTCACTTTGCGAACTCAAATCAAGGAGCCCTTAGGACTAAATCACATGAAACTCTTAAGAAGGAATAGGATAATCCAATCCCTCAAGTTACCCAAAATAATTTCAGTTACCGGATGATTCACAAGCTCCAAGGTACCGCGAAAGCTAAACTTGACATATTCTTATTTAAACGATGTCACCAAAGGCGATCAAATTACTACAAGTATTAACATCAAGCTCACAACAACATTTGGAAAACTTTTCGAAAGACCCACGTGGAAAGAATGGGTTGATTTCTTCTCAAAAGAAGAGGCAAATAGAAACGATCTTCACCAACTGCAAAATCACTTACCACTCGCAATGAACACAGAACCAAGGGGAAAACCAATTAAGCAATGAGCTCAAAAAACATATGGGAAGTCCACAATTGAGGTCACATGACCCGCACAAGAAGAAGATCAAACTCCAAATGAGAAGAAGGTACTGACTTTGAAAGCTAGAAATCTCAATGTGGTACACGCATAAGTTTTCAACAATAATAGCAAGCCAAGAAAAAATTAGGTAAATCTAGCTAACCAGTTACGCTACTGAGGACATCGGTCAAGATTAATTATGCATCATGCTAAAAATCCAACTTAAAAACCGAACCAACACCTCGCTCCACTATGGTTGCGCTTCCTCCACTCCGGAGATGGCGAGCACCAAACCACTCACAACCACGCTGGGCCTTCTCACAAACTTCTTGAGAAGATCACCGCGCACGACGCCTCCACGCCGTCTAGGTGTCGGCAAACACCAAGAGAAATAAATATCAACTCTCACTTGAACTAATCAAGTGTCAACGCTCAAATGGATTGTAACACCCCAGCCCAACACTGAGCCTGGAATGCCACTAAACTACCCTTCCAATCTAATAAATATTGACACACTATAAAATTTCAGCAAGAGAACAACAATAATCATATCCAAGGATCACAAACGAACATGTATAAATATGGATCAAACGATAATCAATAAGCAAGGGGAATAAAACCAGGCAAATAATCCAAAGCAGCATCAACCAATGAATCCAAATTAATAAAGCAACTAGTCTAGTCCAAATGATATCCTAAACATTATTCAATATCTAACATGTCCATGTGCTCTAATCCAATATTGAATGAAAAGATTATCATGGCGAATGATCATGTGTTGTCCATGTGCTCTAATCGCTCTCAGCTACGACATCCTCGAAGATCACCTAAAGACAACAATAGAGCAAGGGTGAGTCCACGACTCAGCAAACACATCGATATACAACGATAATAATAAATCAACAGCAATCAATAACTTCATTATCATCATATGCACTTTCATTAATATTCTCAGTCATTAATCTCATTTATGAATGCAACTCTATTCTACATGTCCACATGCACTTCTTTCGCGATATCGGTATAGCGTGAGTGAATCTCGCGACAACATTCACTCTCAAGCCCGTTCCTCCTCAAGGATCGGGACCTCCTCCACTCCGTGGAGTTGTGATCAATCAAGATCACCTTCTCTTATGCAAAGATGCTTATGAATGCAAACATGCAAACTCCATCATAAACATCATATCCAACTTTCCATCATGCTCATCAACAAAGATATAAACATACCAATTCATTGTTTGCAATTAAACCAAATAAAAGCACAACAATAATGGTAATAGAAGATAAAGAAAGCGAGTGATCGATCATTGATCATTTGTCTACCATGCACTTGCCTTTACTAGTTGCGACGCACAATTTGGCTAGCAGCTGGCAACAAGCACGACGCTTCTCCTACATTAAATACACACATCTCAATACAAGCTACAGCATCATAAGGATAACAATCAATATACATCGCTCCTACACGTCCCCAAATATACCACGTTACACCGGTACCGAAAAGCTACCCATAGCTGTCCGGTTACTAAAAAGAGCGTAACTTTTGACTCGAAAGTCCGATCACCACAAACCACCCCATTCTGGATTCTTTATAAAAATTATCCACTTTTTCTTAGATTACAAAGACTTCTAATTAAATCATCTAACCCTCCGTATTTAGCCCAGAAAGCCGATCTGTCCGCTTCGGAACAGCCGTCTTACTAAATTCATAACTTTTGTTTTACTCAACCAAAATGCGCATTCTCAGATCCTACAGAACCATTGGACAATTATCTACAACTTTCATGTAGATCAAAAACTCTAATTAAGCTATTTACTATTTTTAGTTTACAGTCTACCAAAACAGCGCCTATAGACGACAACCCTAAAAACAGCGGTCTTCCGGAAATCATAACTCAAATTATACTTGTCCGATTGACGTGATTAAAATAAGCTATAGAAAGATATCGAAATTATCTATATTTAACTAGTAGATGATATTTTCAACATTTGCCATTAAGATATCCGAATAAATCGCTCAACAGAACAGCAGGTTAAATAGATCTATTAATCGGTATCTCCGACTACAAACCTCATAACAAACTACCTTACTGTTCCGACAAAATATTCTAGTCTGCAAGCATAAAAATACACCCTCCATTGAGTATCTAACCACGACAGTACACCACTACCCAGTTCGGCTAACCAAGTCAGTATGCATCTCATAAAAAGGGCTGGAACTTATGCACCTAATCAGTCGGCCGGCCGAAGTTTGTGCAGCCACAAGCACCAAAAACAAGAAGCACTAAATAAATGCTAAGTAGTAGCGGACAGAGTAACGTGCAGCACTAATGAAAGACTAATTAGCTACTGATGCCAAATGACGCACATAAGAAAAGAATGCCACGTTACCTAGCAAAGCAATAGAAGTTGCCAGAGAAGAACATTACTGAGTTAACCTCTTGCATGCGGACACTCTAGCCGAGGGTGACTCCATGCGGTAGGATCGGCGACATGCTCGTAGCAGCGATCGCAGAAATCAAGACGGCCAGCGCGACGCCAGCAGGAAAAGAAAAAGCGGCGGCGATCGGCACTTGCGTCGGTAGGAATCGTGATCGCGGACCCATGCGCGAGGGCGGTCTTTCGGAAAAAAAAGCAATGCGCGGCAAGCTGCGATCAGTAGCAGGCCCCCCGCGATCGACAGCAGCGGCTCGGCTCAACATGCGGCGCCGCGGCAACAGCAGCCGTCCACCGCAGCAAAGACAAAGATCGGCGCGGCGCAGGAACAGCAAGACGCGATCCCACAGCGGCCGAGAAAACCAACGGCAAAACCAGCGATGGAAGACAGGATCGGCAATGCGTCGGCTCGGCAGAGACGCCGCAGATCACGCTAGCGAGAATCGTGCATAGCGACAGAAAATTTTAGGCGGCGCGGCTCCGGTGAAAGAGAAAAAGCAGAGCGGCTAGGGTGGAAAGAAAAACTACTAGGGTTTTCTAAAAAATCAAAGATCTATTTATAGCTCATAAAAATTCCAAAATACTATTTTCCACGAAATCTTTTATTTAATTACACCGGGCCCTTAAGAGGTTTTAATTAATTATTTCTTGTTATTATTAAATTAATTACTCTCAGACCATTAAGACGCGATTATTAATATTATTTTTTGGTATTACATTCTACCCCCTTAGCGGAATTCGACCGAATTCTAATCGCGTTCTACTCAAAGAAAAAGCGCACGGTGAAAATTAAACAACAAAACAACACGTGCAGCGTGAACAACTCGGATATTGCTCGCGCATGCGAGACTCCAACTCCCAAGTCGCTCTCTCTCGGTGATCGTCCACGGCACCTTGGCGTATACCAACGTCTTGTGCCTCAAAGACTCAACTAGTCATTTTTGGTACACTCAAGCGATGAAGTCGAAGGTGCGGTCTTACTTGGTGGTCAACGGCTCTAAGAAAACCTTGTAATCCGATCTCTCAAATACTACCTTGACATCGGGTTATACAAAATGTTGTGTGCCTGCGCATGGACACGAGGCGGTCCTAACGATACACTTTCTTCCAAAAATCTCCACAACTTCCAGAAACAAACTAATGTAACTTGGGCCAAACTTCGTTTTGGAACCAAACCACACAATCTGTACATAACACACTGAACTCCTGTCCTGTCTCCCAATCAACCACTTCACATTTGCAAGGAGTACCTCCTTTAACCAGGAACGCACAACCAAACTAGTTTCAAACAAACTCATTTATAAATAGAACCCAACTGAAAACAAAGGATTCTCATCGTAATCACGCGTTACCAACTCCCCATCAGAATAGTCAAATCCAAAATCAAAGATTCATCACAAAAACCTTTCCATTTTCCAAATAATTTGTTTGCAAATAAACACCACGTAAGCCAAAAGAAAACATTCGAATGCCAAAATCAATCACTTTCTTCTCTTTTTTTTTTTCCTAAATTAGAAAGAATCACATGCCAACGTAAAGCCAACTCAAATTGTAAATGACCTCTGTCATAAACACACGGCTCAAACAAGAATCAAGAGGGCATTTCACTACCCGAGGAATCAATTTTTTTTCTCAATTTTTCTTTTAGGAATAAACTCGCTCAAATCATAGGATTTCAAATCATCACACTAACTCATTCCTCTTAACTGGTAATCTCAAAGCGATGCTCAACCTGAGAGCAACAACCGCGCCCATTTAGAGAGACTCTACTAACCCATAAAAAGATACTATAGTCCCCTCCTCTACCAAAGAAACTATCTTGACAAATGATTCCCAACACCTCAAATAAAATCTACACCCACAATCACATCACCTCCATCTTTTAAGGATAATCAACTTGAAATCCTCTACCCACACACACTGATTTAAAACCAAAGGATTCTATCAATGATCATCATACTATTTGGAATCCACTTTTGTTCTACTACCTCTACACATGATCATTGGGCAACCAAGGTTCTAGCATAAAACACATGCTCAATTTCAACAGCCAGGACTCCTAAAGTGACTTACGGTATACTTGATAGAAATCGCATATTCATTGTCTAGAATTCCCACAATCCAAACAATATCCTCAATCATTAATATCAACCATCATCACTAATCAATTGGTCGCCCAAAGCGATTTACTTCACTAATCTTGGACCCTCAATAAACCACACCATTCAATTTCACCTTCATAACCTTGCAAAGTGTACCATCACAATATCCCAACTATTCGATAATTCCAATACTCCACCATCATGAACAAATATTCTTGGATCACTATTCACTATAGGTAACAATATAATCAGTTTTGTCCCAACGACCATAATTACTTTTAGATCCAATTCTCTATGAGATTTATATCATGAAATGAATTCATCCTCTAATGTTCCTCAATTACTTGCAACCCAGGGTCTCACAACATCATATACTTGACCACTATTAACCAGTTCCCAATATACACTCTTTAAGGTTTTGTAAAACAAATCGACTATTCCTTTCTCAAAAGAAGAGACAAATAAAAAGATTTTTTTTTTTAAAGACCAAATCACATTAATCACTTAAGAACCAATAAAGCTTTCCGACTCATCACTTGCTCAAACCAATTTCATCTACCAAATAAATCATGAACTCCAAAAATTCATGAATTCAAAACTCCAAACCTTTCATTTAAGCGATATTACGAAAGCGATCAAATTACATTCTTTCTAAAAGAATCATCACCACACGAAGCCACAATCCCTTACAGACAATCTTACTAACATTAAGAATAATACACTCTTCACATGATTCAATATCATCAACTCTTCCATTAATAAGCCCCGAAAAGTTCACCAAATTGTTCCATACTACTTTTCCATCACACCTTCAAAATGAGATTATACCAAAACCATACAACCTCACTACAACAACTACTTTATATTAGAAGGGATCCACTACACAAATTAAAAGGTTTTATCAAAACCCTTTCATCACGGATATGCTATTGACTGACTATTCCACAATTGTCTAGGTATAAGCCACCTATTAAATCACACCAGCTCAACTCTTAGTGATGCTCGACACCAAACTTTAACACTCAGCAATTGCACTCCAACCATTGTTGTTATCAACTAGCTTTCTTGTGATGTCTAGCTGCTACCTATTTTCATTTGCGAATCTCTGGAATATTTACCAACACATATTCAGTTGTTCCTCCTCACATTTAGTTTTCAACAAAATCACCCTAAAACTTCAAAAGCCAAAATCTTCTCTCGATCAAAAGTCTCCACAACACTATAATCCAATTCATCGTGTCATTCTATAAAGAAGAACTATCCAGAACTCCTCCTGTAAATTCTAGATCCACTGGTATTCGATCCCTTCAACCTTTTGTACACAATTCCAATAATTAATCATACTAATGTATATGTAAAGCTATCAACCAAACATGATCACCAAGTGTCTACAGTAAAGATAACACCACAAATAATATCTATTAAGGCAATAACCTAGCATCTCCTCAAGTTTCCCTTTACACACAATTAGATTAATCCATTGGTACCAAATCCAAAAAATTCAACAAACTAATCAATTTTAATGTCCAAGCCAGTTCATCAACGTTCCATACTTCTTAATAACTCTTATGACTCCAATTAGGTATGGACATACTCTTAGTCACTACTCAACTCGTAACTACTTTATGACAATAATTTGGGTTAAGACCAATCATGCATCTCGCTACAGATCCGACCTGATACTCATACCTTATCAATGAACTTCTATGTTTACCACCTCTAGCTTAAACATAACAAGTCAACACAAAAGGATTTTAACTCTTTTCAGAAAAAAAAATAGGCATTAAACTTCAGCACTCGAAATAATCCAAAAGAAATACATAAAGCCAAAGTTTTCACATCTTAAAGAACTTGCAATAGAAAACTTTCAGTATCCAGAATACCAAGTGAATAAATAAGTCATATTTTTCCAATAGGAAGGGCGGAACTCCCACGAAAAAATCAATCTTGCTGTTAACCGATATTCACACAAAGCAACAATAGATCAACCGTCATGAGAACAAGTAATGGCTTTATGGAACCAAAGGAGACCAATGAAATATCACCCGCTGTATTGTAAACACTATCTCAAGGAAAATTCATCAACCGCAACTATAACCAGAATTGCCCAAAATTCAAGCTCAAGGAAGAGATCAACTTTTATAAAGAAACTTACACACAATACCTATAACTACTGTAATCAAAGTAGCTACCTCTCTATTCCCATACCACGAATGGTGGTGTAACTTTGGTAAAACCGGGGCCACAACCACGATCTCAAGCGCCTCGGGAGGGGCCCCACAGAACCACGCCATGCCCCGACCTCCACGACCGTGGCCACCACGACCACGTCATCTATCCTCGACATAGCTATCAACCACAATCAACAATACACAATGAGCTCAAAGCTCAAAATAAACTCATCCATCAATAAACAACATAGCAGGCGTAAAAGCGATGATCGTACCTCTCTCTAACCTCATGCACTAGTGTGTCAAATTTTAGGTTAGTTAACCATTAGCAAATTTTAGTTGATTTACTAATCTAAAACAAATTTTAACAATTTTAGTTTGCCTAAGTTGTTAATCTATTCACCACGGACCTAAAGCCCGCTCTGATACCAACTGTAACACCCCAGCCCAACACTGAGCCTGGAATGCCACTAAACTACCCTTCCAATCTAATAAACATTGACACACTATAAAATTTCAGCAAGAGAACAACAATAATCATATCCAAGGATCACAAACGAACATATATAAATATGGATCAAACGATAATCAATAAGCAAGGGGAATAAAACCAGGCAAATAATCCAAAGCAGCATCAACCAATGAATCCAAATTAATAAAGCAACTAGTCTAGTCCAAATGATATCCTAAACATTATTCAATATCTAACATGTCCATGTGCTCTAATCCAATATTGAATGAAAAGATTATCATGGCGAATGATCATGTGTTGTCCATGTGCTCTAATCGCTCTCAGCTACGACATCCTCGAAGATCACCTAAAGACAACAATAGAGCAAGGGTGAGTCCACGACTCAGCAAACACATCGATATACAACGATAATAATAAATCAACAGCAATCAATAACTTCATTATCATCATATGCACTTTCATTAATATTCTCAGTCATTAATCTCATTTATGAATGCAACTCTATTCTACATGTCCACATGCACTTCTTTCGCGTATACCGGTATAGCGTGAGTGAATGCTCGCGACAACATTCACTCTCAAGCCCGTTCCTCCTCAAGGATCGGGGACCTCCTCCACTCCCGTGGAGTTGTGATCAATCAAGATCACCTTCTCTTATGCAAAGATGCTTATGAATGCAAACATGCAAACTCCATCATAAACATCATATCCAACTTTCCATCATGCTCATCAACAAAGATATAAACATACCAATTCATTGTTTGCAATTAAACCAAATAAAAGCACAACAATAATGGTAATAGAAGATAAAGAAAACAGTGATCGATCATTGATCGCTGTCTACCATGCACTTGCCTTTACTAGTTGCGACGCACAATTTGGCTAGCAGCTGGCAACAAGCACGACGCTTCTCCTACATTAAATACACACATCTCAATACAAGCTACAGCATCATAAGGATAACAATCAATATACATCGCTCCTACACGTCCCCAAATATACCACGTTACACCGGTACCGAAAAGCTACCCATAGCTGTCCGGTTACTAAAAAGAGCGTAACTTTTGACTCGAAAGTCCGATCACCACAAACCACCCCATTCTGGATTCTTTATAAAAATTATCCACTTTTTCTTAGATTACAAAGACTTCTAATTAAATCATCTAACCCTCCGTATTTAGCCCAGAAAGCCGATCTGTCCGCTTCGGAACAGCCGTCTTACTAAATTCATAACTTTTGTTTTACTCAACCAAAATGCGCATTCTCAGATCCTACAGAACCATTGGACAATTATCTACAACTTTCATGTAGATCAAAAACTCTAATTAAGCTATTTACTATTTTTAGTTTACAGTCTACCAAAACAGCGCCTATAGACGACAACCCTAAAAACAGCGGTCTTCCGGAAATCATAACTCAAATTATACTTGTCCGATTGACGTGATTAAAATAAGCTATAGAAAGATATCGAAATTATCTATATTTAACTAGTAGATGATATTTTCAACATTTGCCATTAAGATATCCGAATAAATCGCTCAACGAGCAATGAGTTAAATAGATCTATTAATCGGTATCTCCGACTACAAACCTCATAACAAACTACCTTCTTGTTCGACAAAATATTCTAGTGCGCAAGCATAAAAATACACCCTCCATTGAGTATCTAACCACGACGGTACACCACTACCCATTCGGCTAACCAAGTCAAGTATGCATCTCATAAAAAATTTGGAACTTATGCACCTAATCGATCGGTAGGCGAAGTTTGTGCAGCCACAAGCACCAAAAACAAGAAGCACTAAATAAATGCTAAGTAGTAGCGGACAGAGTAACGTGCAGCACTAATGAAAGACTAATTAGCTACTGATGCCAAATGACGCACATAAGAAAAGAATGCCACGTTACCTAGCAAAGCAATAGAAGTTGCGAGAAGAACATTCTCGAGTTAACCTCTTGCATGCGGACACTCTAGCGAGGTGACTCCATGCGGTAGGATCGGCGGCATGCTCCGTAGCACGATCAGAAATCAAGCCGCGGCCGGCGACCTTGAGGAAAAGAAAAAGCGGCGAATCGGCACTTGCGTCGGTACGGAATCGTGATCGCGGCCCATGCGCGAGGGCGGTGCTCGGAAAAAAACAGCGGCGCGCAAGCTGCGATCCAGCGCAGCCCCACGCGATCGACAGCAGGCGGCTCGGCTCCAACATGCACGCGACGCAACAAGCAATGGCCGTCCACGCAAAGAAGACAAAGATCGGCGGCGCAGGAGCAGCAACACGCGATCCACGCGGCAATGACCGAGAAAACCAACGGCAAAACCGGTAGCGATGGCAAGACAGGATCGGCACCGTCGGCTCGGCAGGAGACGCCGCAGATCACGCAGCGAGAATCGGGTGCGGTAGCAGAAAATTTTGGGGGGCGGCTCAGTGAAAGAGAAAAACAGACGGCTAGGGTGGAAAGAAAAACTACTAGGGTTTTCTAAAAAAAATCAAAGATCTATTTATAGCTCATAAAAATTCCAAAAATACTATTTTCCACGAAATCTTTTTATTTAATTACACCCAGGCCCTTAAGAGGTTTTTAATTAATTATTTACTGTTATTATTAAATTAATTACTCTCCGACCATTAAGACGCGATTATTAATATTATTTTTCAGGGTATTACATGGATACACAATACACTACCTAAGGCAACACATGCACTTATGATTTACTCTCCAAGTTCACCAAGTGCAACACATGCACATAAGAGAGAAGAGGCTTGCTCTTAGCTCAAGAGACTCAAATGATTGAGTATAATACTCACAAGAACACCAGCAACCTTTCCCAACCGGCCAAGGTGGCTATATATAGCCCACACACAAAAACTAGCCGTTGAGAGAAGATTCTCTCAAATTAGCACAGGGTTCTCACTTGAACTAATCAAGTGTCAACGCTTAAATGGATACACAATCCACGACCTAAGGAAACACATGCACTTATGATTTACTCTCCAAGCTCACCAAGTGCAACATATGCACATAAGAGAGAATAGGCTTGCTCTTAGCTCAAGAGACTCAAAGGATTGAGTATAACACTCACAAGAACACCAGCAACCTTTCCCAACCGGCCAAGGTGGCTATATAGAGCCCACACACAAAAACTAGCTGTTGAGAGAAGATTCCCTCAAATTAGCACAGGGCCGGTCTGACCGCCAACTAATGGCTGGTCGGACCGCCCGTGCCTCCAACGGCTATAAAACTAGCCATTCGGCCTTCGGCCGATCGGACCGCCAACTAATGGCCAATCTGACCGCCGCCAAATCGGTCAGACTGCCACAGTTGGCCGGTCCGACTGCCCGATGAAAATTTGGCTAAGTCCCAAAACGGGCGCTCTCTAGAATAAACATTCCGCACGAACCCCGAAACTTCCTCACATCGGAAGTTTCGTTTTCTCAACAGCGCAACTTCCAGACAGAGAATCTACTCAAAGGTAAATCGGTCCGACCGCCAACAGATGGCCGGTTCGACCGATTGGCCACCGGTCAGACTGGTGACCCCTAGCGGTCAGACCGCCAGGCTACAGATCCAAACACATTGACTTCACTTCAAATGGCGAAACACATTCGCCCATTCGCGTGCAATTCCAACAAGGTTTTAAAGATGATATTCTCAGCTAGTTGCAAAACACATTTGCCAACATTTTAGAACACTCATAATAAGGAATAAGGTACATGGACTTACACCATTTGCAAAACACATTTGCAAACTTAAGTCACATGCTACAAGAGTTATGCATGAGCCTCGACTATTTGCAAAACACATTCGTAAATAAATAGCATCATGCCTAGATGAGCTAGAGCAACCATAATGAGCTATCAACACATGACTAACTCAAACTACTAGTTAAGACCCCTTTTAATAGTACGGCAACATATACTAGCAATCTGGTCTTCCAACCAAACACCAAGACTGGTAAAAGACTAGGAACACATCCTTAGCCCTAGCTAGTCATACATTTGCCTTGCATCTTCTTGAAGCTTGATGACGCACATCAACACTTCAAGTCCAGGTCATTAACTTGATAATCATCAACGCATGATGATCATTTGCTTGACCTCCATCAACGTATGATGGGTCTTCTCTTGTCTTGACAATCAACTCATGATTATCTCTTCTTGATAAGCATCAACTCATGATGCATCCTTTACACCAAGCTCTTGACTTGATGATCAACTCATGATCATCCCAAGTCTTCATCATCCTAGAACATAACATATTCATCCAACTCATGAAAAATATTAGTTCCACAATGTGATTACCATTAGTTACCACAACAAACTATTATCACATAATGGTGGGACAAGATACTTCAATCTTTTCCTCATTGGTAATTAATGATAACCACTTTAATTATACATAAATTGAATTTAGATAAAGGTAACACAACGTGAGTATATATGAACTACACAAGTTACATATACTTACGACATGAGTATGTAAGAACTACACAAGTTCTATATACTCAAAACATGAGTATACAAAAACTACACAAGTTCTATATACTCAAACGGATATGTTTCAAAGTAAAGATCCCAAATATATATGGTAAAGGGAATATGGATCAATACTAGTGAAACCACAAAATATAGAATTAGCTCCCCCTAAATGTGTGCATACACAAATATGTAATAAGATCATATGCACATATTCAAGTTAAACTTATGGTTGAGTTCATCCTATATTTTGGATCCGAGGAATGCAACAATATATAAGATTAAGTTGAATGCATACCTCGTTGAATTTCACATTTATATCCAAATGAGACTACACACTAGATAGAGATAGAAATGTTAGTCTCACAATTAGATTTATCATTAATCACCAAAACACTCTATTAACTCATAATGACGGGTCTAGATCTTTCACATTTGTCACACCACATTTTGAAATCGAAAAGGTCGCACGCTACCTTCACAGACAGAAATGACCGCAAACTGTTAGGGCACACACTAACACTTTTGCAGACCGAGAAGACAACACACTGTGATCCTACCTTTTTAGACCGTAATGACCACACTGTGCCATGACACCCTTTCAAAAATAAAAGACAACACTAGGCCACACCACCTTATCAGACTGAAATGGCCATACTCTGCCATAACACCTTTTTAGAACGGAAAGACAACACTAGGCCACACTACCTTTTCAGGCCGAAAAGACTGCACACTGTCAGGCCACGCACTTCCACCTTTGCAGGAAGAAATGACCGCACACTTTTAGGGCATACACTACCACATTTACAAACCTAGAGAACAGCACACTGCGACGCTACCTTTTAAGCCTGAAAATGACCACACTCTGTCATCATACCTTTACAGACAAAAAGACAACACAATGCGATTCTACCTTTTCATACCGAAATAACCACACTTTGCCACGCCAATTTTTCAGACCAAAAATACAACACATGTGACGCTATCTTTTCGTACCGAAATAACCACACTCCGCCACGCTAACTTTTCTGACTAATGTCTTTGCACTTCTCCTTCCACCCTCAGTACTACACCCTATCCACTTATAAAAGGAGGGAGAAGAAAGCTGGAGGACAACACTACAACACCATACTTAACACTTCACTCCAACTTGGTTATACAATAGAGAGGAAAGAGATGTCGGACTCGTCATCGAACTTCTATGCGAAGATGCTGCAAAAGCGCAAGTGGCTTTCGAGAGGGCTAAACCCTACCCCTATTGTTTTATAAAGGATGCGTCGGTACCACCGGAGTTACTAAGCCCACAATGTATGTGCAAAGAACCAACTAATATCATTCAATCCACACACCCGGCGACCGCCACCCGGGCGTACTACACGTGCGAGAACATCATCGTAAGTGAATCTTATAGATTTTTACATGTTACATTGCATTCCACATATTCCTAACTTCATGGGTGCAAAATGGCAGCCATAGATGCAATGCAACTTCTTTCAATAGATCGGTGATCCGGACATGTATGATAGGACGTTCATCGAGCAGAAGTACATATTCAACTACGCGAAGTGAGCGGAGACCTTCGAACGCTGGAAACCTTACATACCCGTCCCTATTGAAAAGGCACTGAAGGAATCCAGGAAAGCTGGGTGGTGGTGGATTCCCGAAGAGGAAGCTGAGTACGACCGGGCCGAGAGCGCGGCGAACAACGCGGAGGCTCCTACTAGTGAGACCGTGGCTGTCCTTGTGCTTTCCGTCACCCAAGCGCACTCCAAATTGAAGAGGTAAGTTAAGTTCAATTTGCATCTTGATTATTGATTTGGCCCTATGTTCTGCTATTCTAACATCATTCAATCGTTCAACCCGTCTTGCAGAATATAGATGACTTCGACACTAGGCTGCCGTTGCGGGCACCCCAAAGACAAGGGGGAGGGACCGATGGGCCACTAGGACTAATCGACTTCATTCGATCAGCCTTTTTTTCGTTTAAAAAGACACACATGTATCGTAGGTGTATTTCGGTTTTTTGATTCGTGCATGTTGTCATTTCTAATGCACATAACCAAACTCAACACATCATATAATTCACAATTAAATTATGAAGCCTTTCATACTTAAATCTCTTTCCCCAAATATTTTAACTATTAAATATCACATAATATTTTTCCAAAGGAATTGGTTCCACGAACAATACAATTGAGTCAATAGCGAGTATGACAACCCTAATCTTCTCAAATTTTAGATTACAAACTACGCGGAGACTTCAAGAAATTACGAAAAAATCCATGAAAATTACTAAATGTTTATCCTCCATTTTACGCAGCACACACACACAAAATTAGCCTCCTACCATCAGTTGAACTAGCGACAGAGGTCTGTTGCCACTCGAACTAGCGGCAGTAGTTTAGTACTGTAATTTTTTTAACTATTTAATTTTGTAATTTTTTAAATTAACATTATTAAAAAAAATGCAAACTTGGCTCAGGAACCCTCTACATGGAACGGCTAATCACCGGCTCTAACTTCTAGAGCTCAGGATAACCATATTGCTACTTGGCACCTGCACAATCGAGAATTTGCATTTGGAATACCATAGTTTTTTTTTTTTGAGTTATTGCTTGAACCATCGCCTGTAATATCCAACTATCAGTTCAAGACGTCGCAACAAGTGCCTATTAAACCATCAGGGCGGCCTTAAATTACTCCGGGCTAGCAAATCCCGTCCCATTTAAGATTTAACCTCAAGGTTTTGCAGTTCAAAGCCTCATTCTGCTCGTACCGGGCTTAAGCAAGGACTATCGCATCTGCATCACGCCACAGGGCACGGGGCACGGGGCACGGGGGCACCCATGTGCAGCACTGCAAAAAGACGAGAACCGAAGGACCGAACACCCCAAGATTCCCATCGGCTCGATCTCCCCAACCCCGTTACGACCAATCTGCCCCCGACGCCACAGAAACCGACGAGTCGGATTCCGGGCTAGAAGTACGTAGCAGCAGATCGCGACTTTTGCCCTCACCGACCACCCCGCGACGCGGCGCATCCGTCCATACATGGGCCGCCGAGCCACGGCACGCAGAGAGTGGCAGTCGCGCGCTGCCACAGGTCACAAACAAACCAGTACTAGTACTATTTCGGTCTTTCGCCGTCGGTTCTCAAATATTGACTCCACGTACTGCTAGCAGGTAGGGGGCAATAGCAAATCTAGAGTAATCTCTTAATATTAAAGTAAAAAAATGATATCGTTAGTACCCGAGGTGCGTGGATATAGGGCTCCGGACGTTCGGTGTGCGGATTTGGCCATGTGTTGTCTACCGGTGGTTTTACCATGCTATTTTTAGTATTGATCTTCGAGAGAACTATTTTTGCTATTGCACGTGTAAACATTGGTATTTTAGAAAGAAAAAAAAACTCAATAGGGCTGTGACACGCTATTACTACTACTCGACCACTAGCATCACATCGCATGGAACATTCTCTTCGTTAGAGGACAGGAAGAGGCCATCCTATCTTTTGACATTTGGGTCCCTGTCTTGGAGTTCTCGCATGGAGCAAGGGCGACCCATCTCTGATATTTTTACTGTCCCAAGCTGTTTGTTTATGGTTTGACCTTCTGGTCTATGTGTGGTTTAGCCATTCAAGATGTTGTTTATGGTGAGTGTACCTAATGTGACAAATTAGTGAGACAATGGCAACACCGCAGCGCCCTGTTCGGAGGGAATTTTAAAAACAATGGCACCGCAGCCGTCACTGTCATCCATGGTTATGACTCTTATGCGGTGCTTAATTTGCTACGTACAGGCTATACACATTGGACCAGTACTATAATTCTTAGTAGTTAGAGGGGAAGCAAATTAATTTGCTTAATTTGCTACATACGGGCTATACACATTGGATCGGTACTATAATTCTTAGTAGTTGGAGGGGAAGCAAATTAATTAGAGGTAATTTGTTTAGAGGAAAACAAGCTGGAAGCTGCGAGAACCTATGCACAGTAACATAGCCTCTGTATGGTTATCGGATCTGATAGCTTTCATGCTTTGTGTGGGTGTGGTTGAATCGACTGGTTAGTACTCCATGTAAGTACTACTATAACAACTTAGAAGTCTAATAATCAAAGGGAGATGCTACACAACGTTGTACTGTTGAGAGGTTTATCCAACGATATAGCTGTCTGGCTGGAGTTCCCGTTAGAAGAGCCAGCTATGGTTAGCACATGAGGACAACGATCAAAATGTTTTCTTATTCTAAACAAAAAATGATTCCGTTAAGAAGGGACTTAAACTTATAGTATGAAACAGTCAGCACTTGATCATCATAAAATTCTTCACCTTTTCTTTGCCCATAACATGTTGATTGATTGATCAAGTTTCATGAAACTTGATAAAACATGATGAAACTTGGGATGGAACTTAATGGAATTATATGAAACTTGATGAAACACGATGAAACTTGGGATAAAACTTGATGAAACACGATGAAACTTGGGATGAAATCTCATGAAACTTGGGATGAAACTTCATGAAACTATATAAAACTTGATGAAACACGATGAAACTTGATGAAACACGATGTAACTTGAGATAAAACTTGTTGAAACACAATAAAACTTGGGATGAAGTTTTATAAAACTTGTTGGACCGAAACGGTGACTAGAGGGGGGGTGAATAGGAGCACGATCTCATTTTCACCTTAATTGGATTCAACACGTTTTCACTCCAATAGTTATGAGAGCTATGAAGATCAAAGTACAAGTATAGTGGAAGATTTGTATTAAATCCAATCGAAACCCCAAAGCAAAACAACAAAAATAATCAAAAACTCAATTCTCAAAGAGTTGGGCGGTCAGACCTCTCAACATGGGCGGTCTGACCGCTCCATGGGTGGTCTAACCTCTCACAGGGGGCGGTTTGACCACCAGCACGATGAACAGTAAAATCAGTCCGAAAACGAAATCACAAATAGGTCTAACTTTTGATCCATAACTCTAAACTTCACGAAACTTGGAACATACCTTGTTTAGGATGTCAGGAACCTATTCCAATCAAGGATCATGAAGATCTTTACCAAAGTTTTGACCTTTTTTCGTTTGAGTGAAGGTTGCTCTAAAACCGAGTCAAAACCGAAATATGATCCAAAAACTTGCCCATGGGTTAAAGATGATCAAGATGATCCTAGATGTATTCTTACATATCACAGCAAGTAAGATCCATGCCAGAAACCAAAAGAAAACCGAAGCATCAATGAAAGCCCCAAAATCACAAAATAGAGAGCAAGAAAAAGAAGACCATCTTGAGGAATCTTGCTTGGATTGATTTGAGATAGATGTTGATTTACAACCACTCCATCATGGATGACGAATACTCAACACTTGATAGCACAATCAATCCAACTCTCTAGAACCCTAACCTCTCCATTACATTTCCCTAAACACAAAACTAGGGTTTTTCAAAATAGAAGGGTTGGGAGGTGCCCAACCAGCATCCTCCCCTATTTATAGTGGAGGCTAGCTTCTAGAAGAATATTCTAATGGGCACCCGTTAAGCCCACACATAAACGGGTTTAACTTCTTCTTGCGCCATCTTGCGCCGCGGTTTGGCAAAACGCCATCAAGGCGATATTTTGATGAAGTTACCAAAATACCCCTTCTCGATCCTTCTCCAAAGACATAGTTCAAACTTCATGAAGTAATCCCATGCTTCGCCACGTGTAGGTTGATCAACGACTCTCTTCATGTCGGTAAGTCTCTCCCATCCGACTCCCACCTAAACCACCATGGCACTTGCACCAACCCCTGCATCGCTTGATGCAACCCGTCGTTCGAACTTCCCGTTCAGTCATCCTTGTCTATTTTGCGTCATGCTTGAGTCCATCAACTTCACCCGGCATCCTCGATCGTTCTGAACCTCAGCTCTCCAAGCGTAGTCCCGATCAACTTCGCCGTTGACCACCGTTGACCTCTAAACCACATGCACAACAATAGACCAAGAAATTGATTCCGGGAACAAGTTCTTCGCAACTTGACCCACGTTAGTCAAAACATGCATCATACAACACATATGCACTGAAACCCATGAACTTGATCTAACCAACAAACATCGCCGTCAAGATGGCCGACGAACAAGTCAAAACCGGTCTGACTGCCCAGTAGGGGACTTAGCCAAATTTTCTCCTGGAAATCCGAAACCTCTCTGGAAATTTCAAATGAATAGAACTTTTGACTCAAAGCTCCAAAAATTATGAGACCAAGTGCAGGAGAATCCCCATTCTTATCTACACCCTCTATTTTTGGCCCAACTCCAAATTCAAAGGCACTTTATGGCTAGTCAGACCGCCTCCCATGGGCGATCTGACCGCCAGCCTCTAGGCCCAAAGCCTGACCGGTCTGACTGCCAAAGGTGGCCGATCTGACCTCCACACAGGCCGGTCAAACCGCCGCCCTGGCCGGTCTGACTGCCAGTGACCTGATAGCACCTGAACTTTGCCGAAAACATGCGATTCGACAAACCTTCAACGCCATTGCCAATTATAACATCTTCCTAAGATCATAAGCATATTCACATAATATCCACAAAACATCATGAGACTTGGCATGAAACTTCACAAAACTTCATCCACGTGGTCGTCTCACAACTTTATAAAATTTGGGATGAAACTTGATGAAACGCGATGAAACTTGGGATGAAACCTCATGAAACTTGATGAAACACGATGAAACTCACTACAAAATTTGGAAAGAAAAACACCAAAATTTCAAGTTCCAAATCATATGAAAGTTTCATGAAGTTTCAAAAAATTTCGACAAGTTTCATGCGTGTTTCAGTATGTTTCCAAGATGTTTCAGAAAGTTTCACGCAGTTTCAACAAGTTTCAAGCCAGTGCTGGCCAAATAAGCGGTCCGGCACGACACGAGCACGAGCTGACCCAACCCATTCTGGCCCAACTATTAGATGGGCCATGTCGTGTCGGCCCACGTGCCGGGGAGGCGGCCCAGGCATGGCATGTCGGCCGTTTGTGCTGTGCTGGGCTAGCACAAGCCCAATTGGCCCAACGGGCCAAAGCCGGCACATTTAGCGTGCCCCCTTTGCCCATCGCCCACCGACATTGCCCTGCCTGCCACCGCGCCCCAAACCTTTGCCGCCTCCGCCGCCACCCCCTGCCCATTTGCCGCCTCCTCTGCTCCTCATCCTTTCCCCGCTTACCGTCGCCGCCCGCTCTAGCGTTGCCTTCACACCGAAGATGCCCTCCACACCAGCCTGCCTCCACGCCGGCACCGCCCCATCTTGGTCTTCTCCCTCCTCGCCAGTAATGCCCCCTCTCGGTCCTTCCTCTGCCTAGCGCCTGCCTCCAAGCCGGCACTACCCCCTCTTGGTCTTCTCCCTCCTCACCGGCAACGCCTCCTCTCGGTCCTTCCTTCGCAACTCCGTGCCAGCATCGCGGCACCCAACCCTCCTCCCTCTACTCGACCATCGGTGTCGCCCCGCACTCCGCTCTGGCCCTCCGGCTCTCCCCCTCCTTCTTTCTCCGCGTCAGCCCTTCTTCCTCCGCGCCGACGCCGCATGGTCCAGCCTTTCGTGTTGTGTCGGTCCGGCCCATAAACAGTGCGGGCCATGCCGTGCCTGGACCAGGGCCAACAGTGTCGTGCCTCGGGTTGGCCCGGCAGGCACGACCCATCTAGCTAGCTCTATTTCGAGCTCCACACCGCGCTTCTTCTTCCTCAGCTCCCGGAGTCGAAGGCCAGCAATGGTGGCGAGTTGGACAACCGGATCTAGCCTTCCCCGGCCGTGCAGCTGCGGGACCTCCTCGGAATTGGCCGTCAAGCTCGCCGCCGCGTACCAGTACTCGTGGGGTGGAAGAAGAAGAAGAAGTGGAGGAGGGGGGGAGGCGGTAACTGTGAGAGCAGCTTGTTCTTGCTGGGTTCGAGCACGACGACGTCCCAGTTCAATTAAAAAAATGCTATAGTATTTTTTAGCATTTCCTGTAATAAAAATCATAGCAAATCCATTAAAAAAATGCTATAGTATTTTTTAGCATTTCCTGTAATAAAATCATAGCAAATCCATGTATGACTAATGGGTTTGATACTGGAGGCTCGAGTGCTTTCGAACATCACTCGAACGTAATCGGTGAAAGTGGAATTTCTAGCCACTAAATGAACAATCGAAGGTGCCACGCCGCTTGGACCAAGGAGCGGTTCCATCCCATTAATTTTCTTCCTGCGCTGTTTCCAGGACGATGCCAATTGGTCGACGTAGATCTTGTTTTGCGCAAGCACATCGGCACAATTTGAGAAGCTTCTGCATGCGCATCGATCAAAGCTTGCCAGGTAAAGCTAGCTGATCGCGTGTATATCGAATTAAGCCACCGGCGAGGTGTGGCCCTACGTGGATATCATTCCCGCCCGTTGCTTGCAGCCAAAAAAACCCTGCCGCGCACTGTGCTGAACTCCTGGGAACTCTTTGCCTCCAGTAGAAGTGAGTCGTGCACGATTATTAGTGCGGAAGTAATACCAGTGCTCCCTCTAGCGAAATCCGATGATTTAAAAATGGTACTCCCTGTGTTCTAGAATATTTGCTCCTCTTTGACTTTAATTAATGTTGAAGATATAAGTATTTTTCGGATTACTTTAATCCAGAAATATAATAGATGAAACAATTGCATAAAGCAGATCACAAAGAACACTATAGGAATGCCAGATTCAGATTCTAGAAGAACAGAAGCTAGCAATTCTATCTCAGTGTTCAAGACAACAATAAACATTAAAGCAAAACAAGTAACAAGAAAGATATAGGCATACGCAGATTCAGATGAAGATGTAGCAGTGCTCTTGATTATTGTGTCGTTCGTCATGACGTAGTGGTAGTAGTAGTACGGTTGATGTAGAGTGTAGTAGCGCGGTTGATGTAGAAGCGTAGAGCGTTGATGATGTAGACGTAGCGTGGCGATCGCGCGAACGCTCCCAAAACCTTATTCGTCCTCGCTCGTGCAAGCCTTGAGAGGATGAGGGTTAGGAGGCTCGCTCTCCGGTGCGATACACACGTCTCGCCGGGATGGAGATTGTCGAGACAACAACAAAGAGGCAGTGGGCAGTATTGTGAAAAACGAACACCAACAAGCGAAGCGCACTGTTCCTTTTATAGCCAAAACTTCGAGTCCAAAGGCCAACGATTGCGAGAAACCAAAGGCCAACAATTACTAGTCGCGAAACTTAAAGCCAATTGCAGACTAGAGACCAGTTAAAGATGCGCCATCAATGTCGAGCGTTTTGATTTTGGAATAGATAAAGAAAATCGCGCGCGCCATCAATGTCGAGCGCGATTTTTGAATAGATAAAGAAAATCACGCACGCGCTGCGTGCACGCACACGCGCACGCGGCACGCACGACGCACGCATGGCGGAGGCGGCGGCGGCAGCAGCGTGTGTGTTGTCTCTTGGCTCTCTCCAATTCCACAAGAAGAGGTCTCACGTTCCACCTTATAAACAGGTGCAACTCTCCTTCAATTGTCCATATGGGACTAAACAATTTAGCACAAGCATATGGGCTTTTGAGATTTACCAGGAATTAAATTGAATATTATAATATGCGCTTAGCCCATTTAATTCCAACAATCCCCCACCAGATCTCAAGGGCACATATCAAATGCCTTGATCCACAGTTATTGTTTTAATATACCAGTGTTTTGATGGAGACCGGTTAGGGTTGAACATCCACCTAGAACAGAAGCTACACTTATTCACAACTGCACAATGGACAAAGCATTGAATTGACAGTTTTGTGTGAATAAGTTTCACTTATGTTCTTAACTGATACTAGGCTATCAGGCATCCCCGCGGGTTGGAGCTTAAAAGTCATACTCCATGCCTATTCATGAGTTTCCTAGAGATTACCCTATCTCATAGGCGTGACTAGCGATCGGGCTCATATAGGTGTGCTCTTTCAAAGGCTGCTCAGAGGGATGACATCTTTGCTTAAAAAGCCACAGAACACATTAAGATAAAAAATCAACCTGCCATACAGATTTAGGAGAGAATTGCATCTCCAATGGAGTGGGTCTATAAAAGTACTCTCCTCCCAGTTAACCAATAGCTTGTTTCTCCAATCCTACTTCACGGGATCTTCGATCACATAGGATGGGTTACCACTATGGTAAAACTCACGTGGGTCTCAAACCCATCTCCCTCGATGCATTGTCTATCACATTCCGTGATAAACCCTTTGTGAAGGGATCGCGCGATTCTTCTTTGTTTGGATATAATCCAAAGCTATTACTCCGGAGTTTCTCATTTTTCTGACACACTTCAGTCTTCTCTTCACATGTCTTGATGACTTCATATTATCCTTAGAACTGTTCACCTTAACAATCACGATCGATTGTCACGATTCATCGAATAGCGATGCGGTTTTCAACCACCAAGCAAATCCATCAAGAGCTCACGAAGCCATTCGGCTTCAACAGTGGCAGTATCTAATGCTATGAGTTCTGCTTCTATTGTTGACCTCGTTAAGATGGTCTGCTTGCAAGACTTCCATGAAACAGCGCCACCTCCAAGTAAGAAGACATATCCACTTGTGGCCTTAATCTCATCAGCATCAGATATCCAGTTTGAATCGCTATAACCCTCCAGTACCCTAGGGTACCCGGTATAGTGAATGCTATAGCTCATAGTACCCTTTAGATAGCGTATTACCCTCTCAAGAGCATGCCAATGATCATCTCCCGGATTGGAAACAAAACGACTTAGTTTGCTCACAGCAAACGAGATATCAGGCCTGGTACCGCTAGCTAAATACATGAGTGAACCAATTATCTGAGAATATCTCAATTGGTCTCTAGCTATTCTCCGATTCTTCCTAAGCAACACGCTAGGATCATAAGGTGTTGGAGAAGGTTTGTATTCGCTATATCCATAACGACTCAGAACCTTTTCCACATAATGGGATTGCAACAAAGTAATCCCACCATCATCACCTCTCAACAGCTTGATGTTTAAGATAACATCAGCTACTCCCAGATCTTTCATCTCAAAATTCTGAGACAAGAAATCCTTGACCTCCTTAATCACATTAAGGTTGGTCCCAAAGATCAATATGTCATCAACATACGACAGAGAATGACTCCTCGCCCCACCATGGCGATAATACACACATCCGTCGACTTCATTCACAATAAAGCCTCTGACGTTAAAGTTCATCAAACTTTTCATGCCCTTTGCTTAGGTGCTTGTTTAAGATCATGAGATTTCAACAACTTGCACACCTTTCCTTCTTGACCATCTGCTACAAATCCATCCGGTGATCCATGTAAATTTCCTCGTCCAACTCTCCATTTAGGAAAGCCGTCTTAACATCCATCTGATGAACGAGAAGACCATATGAGGCAGCCAAAGATAGTAGTACTCGAATAGTGGTCAATCTAGCCACAGGTGAATAAGTATCAAAGAAATCTTCACCTTCCTTTTGGGTATAACCCTTGGCCACAAGACGTGCCTTGTACTTTTCAATAGTACCATCAGGCCTAAGCTTCTTTTTGAACACCCACTTGCATCCTACAGGTTTACAACCATAAGGACGCTCAGTGATCTCCCAAGTTCCATTAGATATAATGGAATCCATTTCATTACGAACTGCTTCCTTCCAGTATTCTGCATCTGGTGAAGCATACGCTTCAGAAATAGTACTTGGAGTATCATCCACAAGGTACACAATGAAATCAGGACCAAAAGACTTTGCAGTCCTTTGTCTTTTACTCTTCCTCATAGTTTCATTGTCTTCCTCCTCATGAATTTGCTCAGGGGTTTGTTCAAAATATTCCATTGGAATGGCAGATTCAGGAATTGTATCAGGTTCCTGACTCGATGAACTAGGCATATCTTTCATTGGAAAAATATCCTCAAAGAATGTAGCATCTCTGGACTCCATAATTGTACCAACATGCATGTCAGGTACTCCAGATTTCACCACTAGAAATCTATATCCAACGCTATGGTGAGCATAGCCTAGAAAGACACAATCCACGGTTTTTGGCCCAAGCTTACGCCTTTTGGGAATTGGCACATTGACTTTCGCCAAATAACCCCAAGTACGCAAGTATGAAAGTGATAGTCTTTTCTTCTCCCATTGTTCATATGGGGTTATCTCTTTATTCTTTGTGGGAACCCTGTTCAGGACATGACATGAAGTCAATATAGCCTCCCCCCACCATGCTTTGGAAAGACCATTGTGTCTAACATGGCGTTAACCAACTCAGTTAGAGTGCGGTTCTTTCTTTCAGCAACCCCATTTGACTGGGGTGAATAGGGAGGCGCCCTCTCATGGATTATACCATGTTCCTCACAGAATAAATTGAACTCATTAGAAAAGTATTCACCGCCACGATCAGACCTAACCCTTTTGATTTTCCTTTCAAGTTGGTTCTCAGCTTCCGCCTTATAGATTTTAAAGTAGTGAAGAGCTTCATCTTTAGTTTTCAAAAGATACACAAAACAGAACCTAGTGGAGTCATCAATCAAAGTCATGAAATATCTATTACCACCTTTTGTCAACATACCATTCATCTCACACAGATCTGAATGTATGAGTTCTAATGGTGCCAAGTTTCTTACCTCAGCGGCTTTATGAGGCTTACGAGGCTGCTTTGATTGCACACAAACTTGACACTTAGAACCTTTGACAAGGGTAAATTTCGGGATTAACTCTAAACTGGCTAAACGCGTCATGCAACCAAAATTTATGTGACAAAGTCGTGAATGCCAAATAGTAGTCTCATTACCACTTCAAACATGGTTCACAACATTATTACACAAATCTGAAAGAGATAGGCGGAACAAGCCTCCGCACACATAGCCTTTACCAACAAATTATCCACACTTGGACACAACAAATTTATTGGATTCAAACACCAGTCTAAAGCCATCTCTACACAGAAGAGATCCGCTAACGAGATTCTTATTGATGGATGGCACATGATGCACGTTCTTGAGTTGCACAATCTTCCCCGAAGTAAACTTCAGATTGACCGTACCAACACCATGAACAGTAGCATGTGATCCGTTCCCCATTAGAACGGCTGAATCCCGAGTGACCTGGTAAGAAGAAAACAATGAAATATCAGCACACACATGTATATTAGCACCAGTGTCTATCCACCAATCGGTAGATTGACATACGGAAAAAACAGTAGGTAAATTACCATACCCTGAAGTTCCTGTCTCAGTAGTACCAACTACAACATTGGCAGACTTGGAATTCTGCCCTTGCTGATTTTTCCCACCCTTGCGTTGGCTGCAATCCTTGGCCCAATGACCAGGTTCACCGCACACAAAGCAAAGGCTTTCCTTTGTGTTCTTCTTCTTCTTCTTGAAGCTTGTTGTTTGTGCACTCTTGTTCTTGCCTTTGAACTTTTGAGTTTGGACATTCTTCTTTTGCACCATATTGGCACTAGAATGTCCCTCATTACCTCTAGTGTGTGTATCTTTTGCCCTCGCCTTCTCTTCAACATCAAGAGACCCAATGAGATTTTCAACAGAAAACTCTTGTCTCTTGTGTTTCAGAGAAGTAGCAAAATTCCTCCAAGAAGAAGGAAGCTTGGTAATAATACCTCCCACGATAAATTTATCCGGTAACACACACTTGAAGTACTCAAGTTCTGTAGCCATGGATTGTATCTCATGAGCCTGTTCAACTACAGAACGATTATAAACCATTCTGTAGTCATGGTATTGCTCCATGAGATACAATTCACTGCCTGCATCCGAAACCCCAAATTTGGTCTCGAGTGCATCCCACATCTCCTTCCCAGATGTAATCACCATGTATGCATCGACTAACTTCTCACCAAGAACACTAACCACGGCACTTTTAAAAAGGTTATCAGTAGCCTCGAACGCTTGCTCCTGTTCAGGAGTAAGTGTTCCTTCAGGCTTGCCGTTTGTCACATGGTAAATGTTCATGGCAGTTAGCTAAAGCACCATCTTGATGCGCCACCTCTTGTAATTCGCACCATCGAATACAGAGGGTTTGAGCGCAGCAGCAAAGCCAGTTGATGAAAAATGCCTATGCCTAAAATAAGGTTTTTGGATTGTTGAAGATATAAGCATTTTTTGGATTACTTTAATCCAGAAATATAATAGATGAAACAATTGCATAAAGCAGATCACAAAGAACACTATAGGAATGACAGATTCAGATTCTAGAAGAACAGAAGCTAGCAATTCTATCTCAGTGTTCAAGACAACAATAAACATTAAAACAAAACAAGTAACAAGAAAGATATAGGCATACGCAGATTCAGATGAAGATGTAGCAGTGCTCTTGATTATTGCGTCATTCGTCATGACGTAGTGGTAGTAGTAGTACGGTTGATGTAGAGTGTAGTGCGAGCGGTTGATGTAGAACGTAGCGAGCGTTGATGATGTAGGCGTAGCAATGGCGATCGCGCGAACGCTCCCAAAACCTTATTCGTCCTCGCTCGTGCAAGCCTTGAGAGGATGAGGGTTAGGAGGCTCGCTCTCCCGGCGATCAGACACAGCGTCTCATGGGATGGAGATTGCCGAGACAACAACAAAGAGGCGTGGAGGCGTATTGTGGAAAACGAACACCAACAAAGCGAATCGCCTTTGTTCCTTTTATAGCCAAAACTCGGAGTCCAAAGGCCAACAGTTGCCAGGAAACCAAAGGCCAACAGTTACTAGTCGCTAGAAACTTAAAGCCAACAGTTGCCAGAAATCAAAAGACAACAGTTACCAGAAGTTAAAGGTGAATAGTTACCATTAAGGACCAGAACGTTGTTCTTTTAATGGCAAAAAATAAAGAGACTAGAGACCAACAGTCGCCATCAATGTCAGAGCGTTTCGATTTTCGAATAGATAAAGAAAATCGCATTCGCACTGACACGCGCTGCGCACACGCACAAGACATAGACGGCGAGGCGAAGCGGCGGCTGCGTGTGTTGTCTCTTGGCTTTCTCCAATTCCGCAAGAAGAGGTCTCACGTTCCACCTTATAAACATGTGCAACTCCCTTTCAATTGTCCATATAGGACTAAACAATTTAGCACAAGCATATGAGCTTTTGAGATTTACCAGGAATTAAATTGAATATTATAATATGGGCCTAGCCCATTTAATTCCAACAATTAATAATATTTTTGAAATATTTTTATTGGTTGTATTAAATTTGTATAGTTAGATTTGTAGTAAGAAATACTTTTATAATATTGTACTCATATAATATTTTATTAACATAAAATTAAGAGTTAAAATTTAACATCGGAGCCCGTAATAAATAAAGAGGAAGTTGGCAGTTACTCCCAGTTTCTTGATCTGATGAGTTGCTGTCCGTTTTAATATATAGATGAGTAGCAGTGAGTAATCGACGTCGCTTTTGTGGGGCCGCTGTGGGGTGGTGGCAGCGGCCAGCGACACGGGTTATATTTTTCATGCGCCGCAAAAAGTTGTTGTTGCCGCGACTACCGAGTCAAACCGCAGGCACTTTTTTCCAATCCGTTTTCAACCTTTTCCCCCTTTTGTTTTATCTCTGTGTTTTCAAACTCAGGTTTTGAAATCACTCTGGCTCATGCTCCACTTTACTGATGAGATTGTGTTTGAAGTCTTGAACTGAACTGCGAGCTCGAGGTACTTACTACTTAAGAAAAGTCCTACCAGCACGAAATGTACGTTAATTTTGAGATACACGTATGTATATGTTGAGTGGGGTCAATTTCTTAAAAAAATTTGTTTATTACATTTGGGTACAGCACCGCCACGAATTGAATAAACTATACTCGCACTGGAAACCTGAAATTGACCGTTTGATCATTATTCTTCAACGCCACTAAACCAAGCCAAATGCAACGAGGAGTCAAACGGCCCTTCAGATAGAATGAACGTGCAGATCCTGCAACCCAAGCATTTTCTATCGACCTCTCCCCCGCACATGCCGAGTCTCTCGACAGCATACAACGGCAAGACGGTGAGGACAGAGAGAAAGAGAAAGGCTGTGTGGTACGGTAGAGAAAGCAGCGAGACGGACCAGACCACCCACCATCGAGCGTAGCCGCCACGCCGTCCAATTAAGCAGCCTTTGCTGTTACCACTAACCGTTGCTGCACTGTCCGGTTGAGAAAAGAACCCACCAAAACAGAGACAACTCAAAGCCCAACGGTCACTCCTCGTCCGGCTTTCACCTCACCTCGCCTCTTTTAAGCCTTTACTCCCCGTCACCGTCTCATGCATTGCCCCCACAGGCAAAGACCAGAAGAGCACGCAGCCATGCCATGTCCGCGACGCCCCTCTCGTCGCGCACTAGAAGTAGCAGCAGTAGCAAGCGCCTTCTCTGCGTAGTAGCCGCCCTCGCGCTCCTCGTCAAACCCGCTGCAGCCAAGAAACAGGGGATGAGCCGGGCCGTTGCCGGCACGAGTGTGAGGAGGGTCCGAGGCGCTGGGCGACCCGGGATGGCGAGAGGCGGCGCGGCTGAGCAAGAGGAGGAGAGGGAGGCGAGCGAGTTGCTGACCGCGTCGGACTCGGCGGACGACGAGTGCCGCCGCGGGAGCTGCTCCAGCGCCAGCTCCGAGGCCGCCTCCAGCGAGTCCTACTGCCCGCCCGACGAGTGGCAGCAGGTCGCCATCAAGACCTGCGTGACCGAAGAAGTCGTCACGGCCAAGCCCGCCGGCATGGAGAAGCTGCCCCCGCGCGGCGGAGGCGCCGTCGACGACACGGGCGCCGACAAGCACAAAGTCTCAGGTACATAAGTACGCACACGGCAAATCCTTCCTTCATTTCGGAGCGTGTAATTAATTTGGACTCAGAATGAGTGGGTTCTCTTATTCACCGTGTGATTTGAATTGATTGGCAGAGATGGGGATGATGAAGGAGAGGTTCTCGAAGCTGCTGCTGGGCGAGGACATGTCCGGGAGCGGCAAGGGCGTCTGCACCGCGCTCGCCATCTCCAACGCCATCACCAACCTCTGCGGTACGTACGTGACACATCTCGATTCTCGATTGATCACCTGGGCGTGCGATTCGTTGGTTAAATGTTGTGCAGCTGCTTAATTTCTTGGACGAGAATTAACTACAACAAAGGGGTTAATCAAGTTCTTGTGGTTAATTATGCCGTTCTTGCAGCAACGGTATTTGGGCAGCTGTGGAGGCTGGAGCCGCTGCCGCCGGAGAAGAAGGCGATGTGGCAGCGAGAGATGGACTGGTTGCTGTGCGTGAGCGACCACATCGTCGCGCTGGTGCCGACATGGCAGCCGTTCCCTGACGGGACAAGGCTTGAGGTAACCGAGAGCTAATAACCAACCAGTAATAATTCCCCTGTCAAATTAAAATTTTCAGTAGACATTTCTATAAGCAAAAGTTCTTATGAGTCGACCAGTTGCCGCCATGGTAAAATCTACTGATCTTAATAGCATGGACTAATCGTATAATTTATTAAACAAGTTCAGTTATAAAAAATGGTGACTTAGATTTTAGTATCAGTGTTTTTGTTCATGAGCAAATCTCTACTACTTAAAAATTGGAGTTGGTAGTCGTCCATCTTACCCACCCTCTCGCCCCTATCCTCTCTACTTATATGTGGGCTATGTTATCAGCAAACTATCTTCTCGTATCGTGCGCTCTATGCTCCTCCTCTCCCGGCACGCTACATGTACTTCTTCCTCTTCACTCTCGCCTTCACCCCCGCTCTTTTGCTCTGCTTCGGGTGCCTCTGCCCCATCGCCCGTTGCCGCTTCCATCGGACGGATCTGGACGGACTTTACTCCTCCGGCCCCGCTGTTGTGTTCCGCGCGCCTTGACGAATTGAGATATATTATATCTACTTAATTGATAAAGAATTATATTTATGAGATATTTTGTAGCAACGCACGACCAATTAACTAGTACAAAGTTAATTTAGCGTTCTACAGATGAAGCAAAAATCGAGCGCAAAACCGCTCATAATTTGAATTTTACTTGGACATGGACCACTGCAAATAGCCATTAAATTCGTTCTTAGCCGTTTGGTACCTAATCCCATTTATTAATACGTTGGGCGCGTGGTGTTTTTGAGGTCCAAAGAGTAAAGGCTGCATCAATGTGCCGACCGTTTTTTTTTTGTCCACTTTTGCGCGTTTCGTCAAATTTCAAATGTTACTAGCAGCTGCTTGTCGCATCTGTATAGTACACACCGCGATTGCACTAAACATCAAACTTAAGTGAAAAGTTTTAGTAATCGTTGAGTAGAGTATATCTGATATCATTATCTATCTATATTGAAAAAAAAACCGTAGAGGTTCGAGCCACCTCATTTGTTTTAAGAGTAGGAAAATCCCACAGTAATCCTGAAAAATAAAAGATTCTATAAATTATCTCATTAATTAATCGAGAGAAAGGAGAAGGATCTACGCCCGCTTATTCAGATAGAGCCAAATCATAAAGGCGTAGATTGATCATATATAGGTATTAGAGTTGTATAATAAATATAATTATATTTTTACGTCAGTAATTCCGCTAGTTATGAAATAATAATTGCCTTGAACATTACTAGTACACTGCAATATGTGCTTTTACCTAAAAACAGAACATTAGTACAAACTGCTTGGTACTTATGGGCTGCCTATTTCAGATCATGACAAGCAGGCCACGGTCCGATCTATACATCAATCTACCGGCACTTCGGAAGCTAGACCACATGCTCCTTGTGAGTTTGACAAACTTGTTGATTCTTCTGAAAAACTGAGAAATACAGAATCAAATCTCCTGACGAACCCTCTGCTTCTAGGAAATACTGGAGAGCTTCAGAGACCCTGAATTCTGGTACGTCGACCAGGGGATATGCGCGCCGGACTGCGACGCCTCCGCCTCCACCAGGAGATCGTTCCACCGCCGCGACGAGAAGTGGTGGCTGCCGGTGCCCCGCGTGCTTCCCGGCGGCCTCCACGAGACCACAAGGAGGAAGCTGGAGCACAAGCGCGACTGCGCCAACCAAATCCTCAAGGCCGCCATGGCCATCAACAGCAACGCGTTGGCTGAGATGGACGTCCCCGACTCGTACCACGACTCCTTACCAAAGGTGCACCACGGCACGGACAGTGCCTGCTCGTTCTCACACGTACTAAATCTGTTATGTGCATTTCTTGATTCTGACATGCCGCTTTCATGAACGTTGGATTTTCAGAATGGACGTGCCGCACTCGGCGACGTCATATACCGCTACATTACGTCGGATCAGTTCTTTCCAGAACGCCTCCTCGACTGCCTCGACCTGTCGTCGGAGTACCAGGCCCTGGAGATCGCCAACCGCGTCGAGGCCTCCGTGTACGTGTGGCGCCGGAGGGGCACCGCGAAATCAGCGAGCGGCACGAACCGTGCGGGCACCAAATCGACCTGGGGCGTCGTCAAGGACATGATAGTGGACACGGAGAAGAGAGATCTCTTCGCCGAGCGCGCCGAGGGCCTCTTGATATCCCTCAAACAGAGGTTCCCTGGCCTGACGCAGACGAGCTTGGACATGAGCAAGATTCAGTACAACATGGTTTGTGAATCCCTTTGCAGTCTCCATCCATTAAGCGTCGTGTGTGTTTGTAATTAAGATTTGGTGAACTCATGTAGCCGTTTCGCTGAACGTTACTTCAGGATGTGGGGAAATCGATCCTTGAGAGCTACTCAAGGGTTCTGGAGAGCCTTGCTTCCAACATCATAGCGCGGATCGACGACCTGCACTACGTTGATGAGATGATTAAGCAGTCAGATCAGCTCCCCGTCGGTGGCGCAGACGGCAAGATAGTTTGCAAGAGCAAGGCCACGGTGCCGTCGTCGGCGTTCACGGTGGTGCCCGCCTCGGGCACGGCGTACGCGACAGCGTACGCCACGCCGAGCTTCTCGCCGGCGCAGCTGTCGAGCCCGTCCAAGATCGGGAGGGCGCTGTTGGTCGACCGGCGGGCGCACCACGGCAAGGGGATCGTCGCGAAGGTATCAGCGTTGACGGACCACGGAGGTTAAGGGGATGGACACCGAGCTGTGAATCCAGGCCTGGAGAGGCCTCTCTGTGCATACTGTACCTCGTGTATGTGCGTCTGATTTCTTGTCGCGTGTAAAATCCACGCATGTTAGTAGCATGGGAGGGCGATTTGTTTTTGCCTTTTGCCGCCCTCAGTTTGTAATGCGTGGCAGTACCTTGTAGACTTACCGGTATTGAGAGTCACATTTAATTCGATATTCATCGATCAAAGAGCTCCGCGTTTCTGCAAATGACGGAGCATGGCAAGAAAGTGAAGTGGTGCTTCTGAATCTGATGGTCAGGAAATCTTAAGCCGGTACGCCAACACAAGAGCAGCCCCATAACTAACATAGGAAAGACTAGGCGGTGGGCCTGAACACCACATTCTCCACACTCCGGGCTTCAGCCACAGGCGGCCGCCGGCCGTATGCGGGGGCGCGCTGTGCACGCAAACACCGGTTACAAGCATTTACACCGACCGCGCGGGCAAAGAAAATTGTCTCATGCTACGGTTTCCGCTCGGCGCCCTCGCATGTAGGTGGGCTAACTCTGCACGCTCGGCTGCACCCACAATCTCTTTGGAGCTCAATCAAACTCAGGAGTCAGGACAACCTTCTCCTCGAGTCCTTGTGAATGAGTGAATTTTACTCTTACGAGAGAAATGGCGTACTGAAACAGATGTGCAAATCCAAATCTTTCCAAAACACACCACGAACAAGGATACGCAGCAAATACAGCAAGTGATCTTCCCGGTTGCGAAAGAGTAGCAACGTTTTATAGAACCTTCTTACGGTTGCCCTACCAGTTCATTACATTCCACTAAATCAGGTAAACAGCAAAACTAAGGGCAAAGGCCAAAAAGAAAAATGAAATAAAGAGAGACATAAGATGATGCACCTAAATACTGCCTCCACCGGCAGAACGGATGTAGTTCTATTATGAGTTTTTTTTTGGGCCTGATGGCTCATATCAACTCTACAGCAAACCATCTCGGACCACTCCTTTTATTTCTGGCACAAACAACCGACAAGATGCGAATAAACGATGAAGTGTGGGGTTCTGGATGCAAGCATACGTTCTGTATATTCTGAGCTAGTTTCATAATCTGTAGATAATCCCACGTAGTATATATATATCGATAAATATCACATCCATACAACACATACATAAACGAGTAATTAATTATTACAGACCATTGTAAATAGACTTTAAGACCAAAGTTTACACAACAGGCCGACATGCCAAATAGTTCGAAGTAACAGAGTAGCAGCGGAAAGAACAACAAAAGAGCAGAGCCTCCATGCATTGCCACATGCAACTAACTGGGGCTAGGACCTAGTTATCGCCATCTTCATCATTGCCATGTCCGGATGCATAAAAATATCCATACGTCTTCGGTTTCATAGTCTGAATCCACATATTTGAGCAACCATGAGTACTCAGCAAGCCCTCACCGCAAATGCAATTATATAGATGTAAGGATTCCAAGGGAGGGGTTGCATATTTATTTTAGCACAAAGCCAATTTATTCAAATAATGTAATTATTTTTCAAACCTATGACTTGTCTTGTTTTACTTCAAAACCAAAGTTTTTTTGGATAGACAATTATTATCTCGACTATGCTTAACAAGCATGTCACAAATCCAACGACCATGCTTAACCAGCATGCCGCAAACTTCGGAGACCATGCTTAACTAACATGTCCTAACTTCCAAACGACCATGCTTAACCAACATGTCACAACTTCTAGAGGCCATGCTTAACTAGCATGCCCTGTTCACAACGACCATTCTTAACCAGCATGTCACAAATTACAACCATGTTTACCAAGCATGTTAGTTCACAAATTTATTTTAATAAAACTAATCAGTGTGATTTTCTTCACAATGATTTTCTTCACAATGCCCATAACGGGACGCACAACTATTCGAATAGATTTAAACACTTTGCAGAGGTGTACAATTTTACCCACAAGAGATAACCAGTTTATAATGTCCATTTGACACACTTCTATAGGTGTGCAGCTACGTGATTATCACAAAGCTTTTCCAATACCCAGCCTCGACACTAAACCTGCTCCGACGGGTAAAACCCCTCAACGACTGGGACGATGCCTATTACGGGGCACTCCCAGAATGCCCTTTGACCAGATACGTACATATTTAATGAGAGACTATCTGTTGTTAGGGAGTCACGACCCTTCTCGAATGCATAAGTAACCAGGGGCGCGAGTTTTCGTGTCAAAGCTAAGTAATTAGCTAGATCTATCTCATACTAGACTTGTAGTTACACGGCTTAGTAGCTTGGAATGCAACACATGATTCGGTCCTTAAACGACCCAAGCGAGACAATCCACCAACCCACTACGTGCACACTGTATGGTTCTCATACCGACCACTCGTCCAAGTCTCAAACCATTTATAAATATATTTTCATGTTTCCCGTGGTAACCCATGTTACCACACTACGATCCAAATGTACCCAAGTTCTCATTATGTCAATGTTTGTGTTCTATTTAGATTCAATTACTAAGTAGTGTCTAAGCACAACCGATAGTCATTTTTGTTTAACCAACGAGAGTTTTACCCATGTAATAATTATCCTTAAGGTGACAAGGAATCAGAGTTACCAACATTCAAAGAGGGGAGATAATAATAATCAATCCATTGGCATAATTAGATATCAACCTTTAACATGATATCAACCTTTAACATAGCATTTCATAAATAATAATAAGCATGTAAGTAATAATTTGAATTGAAATACTTTGCATTTGAAATATAGGTTCAACATGATCAATAGCAAGGACTTATCTTGCTAAAGTGTGGATTGGTCTTGGTCTTGGCTTGAAGCAATGACGAAGTCTTTGGCTACATTTAAATCTTTTTTTTGGTTACATTTGAATCTATTTAATGCAAAAACGACTACTTCAAATAAATGCTCATAACATAAATAAATCCAAACTAAATTCAAATGAACTCTAAAAATTATGGTTTTGATACTGTTGGAAAGATCTTAAATTTAGAAACAAAAATCAAATCATTTGGATTTAAAACAAGGGAGAATGACTTCTCCAAAGTTTGACCCCAGAGAAAATCTCAAAAAATGTGAAAATCCTGACAGGTGGTCTCGTTGGGATTTTCTTTTCTTTTAAATTTATCTTTATTAAGGAAAATCTGACAGGTAGGGTTCACCGGGGTTTTATTTTATTTTTATTTATTTTTAATCGAGAAAGTCCTGAGAGACTGATAGGTGAGGGGGGCATGGTTCACTGGACGTAGTCCACTCAATGGTGCACCGAGGCTGGGGCCCACTAGTCAGTGGCTAGAGTCTACGAACTCGGTGTATGCACTGATTTCCTTAATTATACAGCTTAAATAATTTGCTAATAGCGTTGGGCCATTATCATAGGCTCATTAGCTAAGTACTTATTGTAATTAATTACTGGTTAATATAATGATAGCCCATGTGGCAGCCATGTCAGCATCCTCCTCAGAACATAGGATCACATAAGGTAAGGCCATGGCCGCTCGGTGGGGATCGACGAACCCCTAGGACCGGCAAAAATGGAACGCAGAGGTTTGGGCGAAGCTAACGGCTGTGACAGCACGTCAAGAGGTGGCCTGTGGCGGTGACGCGACAATAGGGATAGCAGCGCTACTGCGCTACAGAGGGAACTACGATGCTAAGGCAAAATCTAGCTAACGAGGTGCGGGTTAGCAATCACGCGCTACGAGGAAGCTATCCATGACGGTGATACATGGAAAGGGGCTCAGGAACGACATAGGCTACAATGGCCGACGACGAGGAAGAAGATGATGGCGACGACAGTGTTACATAGGCTACGACCTACAGGACAAAAAAAAACATCTAGCCTAACTAGTTTGCGGCCACTAGGAACACGATATGATGCTAAGAGAAGGGAAAGGGGCTTACTGGAGACGGAGCAAGGAAGAAGGGGCTCGGCGGCGGCACTATATTGGCGGCGAGGATGAAAGGGAGTCCGGCTGCTCTGGTGCTCGAACTGGAAGAAAGAGAGCATCAACAAAGAGGGGAACGAGGCGAACCGAGGAACATGTCCTTCAAGGTCGAAGTTCACCGAATTGACGAGGAATGGGTAGCAACGACGAAGACCATGACGGATCCATGGTGCGGTCGTCGGAGCGTTCCCGACAATTGAGCGAGAGAGCGAGAGATGATGGCTGGAGGGGAAATGCAGAGGATGGTGAGGCGTTCTCGGTGACACTCTCGTGGCGGTATTTAAAGAGGAGAAGGCAGAGATGTGGCGGCCGTTTTGGCATTTTCTCGCAAATGCGCGTGAATTAAGGTCAGCAAGCTGGCACAGCGACATGACAAGGTCGTGGCGTGACGGTGTGCTTGAGGCCTGTCGTAGCAGAGGCATTCAAGTGCACTCACTTTGATTACATGCAGAGAGAGAGAGAGAGAGAGAGAGAGAGAGAGAGAGAGAGAGAAGAAACCCATGCCTGAGGCTAACAGTTGGGGCCAAGGCCACCGGCAGCGAGTGTGGGCGCGAGGCTAGGTAGGTGAGTGGGCTAGCGCGAGCTGGGCTACGAGCGGGGGAAAAGAAAGAGGAAGGGAGGTGGCTGGCGCTGGCATGTGAGCGAGCCGGGGAAGGGGAGATGGGCCGAGCGGGAGAGGGAGAAGATTGGGCCGGCTGTAAGGAAGGAGGCCCATGGGGAAAAGAGAGGGAAGAAAGCTTTGAACTTTGATTTGGAATATTTAATGATTGAATTTGAATTGAATTCAATAGAGGTTTTAGCACTGAACTTTTCTTGTAGATTTGTATTAATTCAATTCAAGGTAAGGATTTTGATTTGACTTTTGAGATGCAACCAAGTTTTTGTAAATTCCCAGAATTCATCAAAAGTTTTTGAAAAACCTCAAAATTCAATGAAATTTCAATGTTCACAAAATTAAGTAACAGATCGAGGTTGCATGTGGATGATCGATCGTAGCAAGTTACAGGAGATAGCCTGGTTAGCTACTCGGAATAGCTTAGGCTCCTATCAGGTACTGTCAGCTTAATACATCTTATTAATGATTTGGAATATTCACAATCCCAACACCAGGCATAAAAGAACAAGAATATGCGCGAACTGCTTAGATGTTTAACAATGGTCAACTATATTTTCAGTTTCTATTTTCTGGCAATGGAGGACCTGACAAACTATGGTTGTGACTTGTGAGTATTTCAGTCAAAACCAACCAAATAGGTGTGTCATTGAGGCCTCTAGGAATGCCTTGGGGATTAACAAAATAGTAAAATGCCAACCGGGTGTTAAGTAAAGGTGGTTCACAGCTTAAGAAAAGACCATTATCAGTGTCACAAGTTCATATCATGATAAACATGAGTAAAATGATAAAACTGTTAGAGATATATATGTGTTAGAGTAGGACTCTAGATATTATTTGGTTAACTTATCCGTAACCTGTACTTGTCCATATATACTGGCCCTTTGGCCCCCTGATAAGACAAGTTGCTATTCCTAACATGGTATCAAAGCCCTAGGCTTACCTCTCCGGACGTGCAACTCGTCCTACCCTAGCCGCCTCTGCCGGCCTCCCTCGCCGTCCCTCCTCTTGCCGCTACCGCCGGTTCCTACTCCTCCGACTGCTGCTGCTGCTTCCCATCTCGGCGCTCCAGACGCCTCCAGGCTCCGCCGCCGTTCCAGACCGGTCGTCGTTACCAACGGCTTCCCGACGACGACAGCACCTCTCCCCGCTCCACCGCCGCTCCAGGCTCCACTGATCGGGTCTGCTGCGCCGACGCCGGTCACGCCTCACCTCCACCACTCGGACGACGCTGCCCGGTGAGATCCCGTGAGATCTGCCGCCTTGGTGCCGCTGGCCCTGCAGTCGTCGCCTCCGTGGGACGCCACCGCTGTAAGGACACCGCTTGGTGCCGTGGTATTAGTCGCCACGGACGCCGGTGCTCCTCTGCAGCCGCACCGCCAACCCAAGTGGGAACCCTAGTGCGGTGCTGCTAAGGTCCTCGGTTTTGGGCCTTTTTGAGCAGGTCGACCGGGCTGCTTCTCGTCGTCTCGCCAAGGAGCCGTCGGGCGCCCGGCCAGCCGAGCCTTCCCCGTCACTGCTACCGCCGCCGGCGAGTCCTTCGCCCGCCGCCGCCACCGCAGGGGAGAGGGGGAACCCTAGCCCCCCACTCGTTCGGTCTGTTTTGGGACTGGGCCGACGTTTTGGGCTGAGTTACAGAGAAGACCGCGGCAGTTAAGAAAAAAATATCGTTCTAACCGCCGCGCCGTCCAGCGCCGCCTGTTAGACTTCGTTGTCTTGGTCGCTGCGCCGTCTAGCGTCGCCTACCAATGGGTACCGTTTTCCTTCCTCGCTGCCCGGTGATCTTCGATGGTGTTAATTACACCGACTTCGTATCTCACATGCGCATCCACATGCGTGGTCTTCGTCTCTGGGGTGTTCTCTCTGGCGATGTCACCTGCCCGCATTGTCCTACTCCTCCGACGGAGCCTACGTCTGTTGCGCTGTCCTCGACAGCCGACAAGGCTGCTGGCTTTGCTGATGAGAAGGCTGCCTCTGCCTACCAAGAGGCTCTGGATTCCTACATGGATCGATTGACCGCCTACACTCAGTGGTTCGACAACGACGCTTTCGAGTGCTCTTTGTCTTCATCGCCGATATCCGATCTCGATTCTCTTACGAGGTTGTGGGATTTTCTTCGGCTGTCCAGATGTGGACTCACCTTCGTCAGCGCTACGAACCCTCTGGAGATGCCCTCTACCTGTCAGTGGTTCGCCAGGAGCACTCTTTTCAGCAAGGTGATGCTACTGTTGACGCCTTCTACGCTCGAGTTCTCTTATGCAGCGTCGGCTAGACTCTCTTCGCCTTCTTGGGCCGTCGCTCATGTTCGTCTTTGCTGGTATGCGTCTTGACTGAGTTTCAGCTTGTCTACGAGTTCCTTACTCGCATTCGCCCTGAGTTCGAGCAGAGGCGTGCCTAGGTTCTTGCACGCCACCCTCGTGTCACTCTTCTGGAGGCCCTCACCGAGATACGTGGAGAGGAGACTCGTCTGAGTGGTGCTGGTCTGATGCCACTCCCCTCCGTGCTTGCCGCTCGTCCACCTGCTACACCGACTACTCCACGCTTCAGTACACTGCCTCCTCCAGCGGCTGCCACAGGTGATTGTGGCCACCCTCCATCTGGCGGTGGCCGTCCTCGCTGCTCCTACTGCGACAAGGTCGGCCACATTGAGTCCCAGTGCTATAAGAAGCAGCGGCATCTTTCAAGTCGTTCTTCTAGCACTGGCACCGGTACTTCTACATCGACTACTTCAGCATTTTCTCTCACCGGCGAGGAGATAGCGGACTTGGCGCCTGCTTGCCGCTTGGGTTCTCCTCGATGAGTTCTGCAGGTTACGCTCATCGACTCTTGGGCAATGAGAAACCACCTCCTATACAGTCAGGTATCTCCCCGTAGATCTTTGATTCCGGAGTATCTTTTCATATGACTTCTGATTCTCCTACTATGTCTTTTGTTACACCTCTTGATTCCCCTGTCAGTGTGCTTACTGCTGATGGTACCTCTCTTTCTGTCTCTGATCGAGGACCTCTTAGCAACTCCTCATTTCATGTTCCTTCTGTTGCTTATGTTCCTCGCCTAACCATGCAGCTTCTTTCTGGTGGACAGATTACTGACCTTGGTTGTCGGGTCATTCTTGACTCTGACTCTTGTTGTGTTCAGGACCGCCACACGGGGGCTCTGGTTGGTTCTGGCCCTCGGCGCCTTGACTCTGGGAGTTTGACTGGCTTCACCTTCCTTCCGCTGCCACCGTCGCCGCCAGTCTCTCCGCTTCTACCACTCCGTCTACCAGCTCTTTCCAGCAGTGGAACCACCGTCTAGGTCATCTGTGTGGATCTCGTCTGTCATCCTTAGTTCGTCGTAGTCTTCTGGGGTTTGTCTCAGGAGGCGTACCTTTAGATTGTCAGGGCTGTATGTCAGAGAAACAGATTCAGCTTCCCTATTCTCATAGTGAGTCAGTATCTCAGCATCCTTTTGATCTTGTTCATTCAGATGTTTGGGGTCCAGCTCCCTTCCTTTCGAAAGGGGGCCATCGATATTATATCATTTTTATAGATGACTTCTCTTGTCATACTTGGATATACTTTATGTCTTCCCGTAGTGAGGCCTTGACTATCTATAAACAATTTGCCACTATAGTTCGCACACAGTTCTCCACTCCTATTCGAGTCTTCCGTGCTGACTCTGCTGGCGAGTACCTCTCTTGTTACGCGCAGCTTCCTTACTGAGCAGGGCACTCTCGCTTAGTTCTCTTGTCCTGGTGCTCATGCTCAGAATGGTGTCGCTGAGCGCAAGCATCGTCACCTCCTTGAGACGGCTCGTACAATGATGATTGCCGCCTCTATTCCATTTCACTTTTGGGCTGAGGATGTTTCCACTGCCACCTATCTCGTCAACATTCAGCCCTCTTCTGCTCTTCAGGGTGAGATCCTGGTTGAGCGTCTCTGTGATCTTTCTCCAGACAACTCTGCCCTTCGTCTGTTTGGCTGCGTTTGCTACGTTCTCCTTGCACCTCGAGAACGCACCAAACTGACTGCTCAGTCTGTTGAGTGTATTTTTCTGGGATACAGTGCCGAGCACAAGGGCTACCGATGTTGGGACCCTGTTGGTCGACGGATGCGGATTTCTCGGGATGTGACTTTTGAAGAGTCTCGTCCCTTCTACCCACGTCCTGCCTCTTCTTCGGTTTCCTCTGTGGAGTCCCTGTCCTTTTTGAATTTTTCAGATACACCCATCTCTGTCTTACCCTTGTCCACCCGTCCCACTGAGTCTCCACACATACCTCCTGAGGCCTCTCCGCCGTTGTTGTCCCCTGCGGCTCCTCAGGCTCTTCCCACTCTCTTTTACACTCGTCGACCTCGTATTGAGGCTCTTCCCGATGAGTCATCTTCCCCTGATGTTTCATCTTCTCTTGATGCTTCATCTTCCCCTGATGGACCATCATCTCCTCGCTACGGTCTCCGCGATCGTCAGTCGATTCGGCCTCCTGCCCGTTTTGGTCTTGCTGGTGCAGCTACCCATGAGCTTGTCTCCTACCGGGATGCTGCTACTCACCCTGAGAGGCAGCATGCCATGGCCGAAGAGATTGCCGCTCTCGAGCGTACTGGTACTTGGGATCTTGTTCCTTTTCCATCTCACTCTCGTCCCATCACGTGTAAGTGGGTCTATAAGATTAGGACTTGCTCTGATGGCTCTCTTGAGCACTATAAGGCGCATCTTGTTGCTCGTGGCTTTCAGCAGGAGCATGGTCGTGACTACGATAAGACTTTTGCACCTGTGGCCCACATGACCACTGTCCGCACTCTTCTTTCGGTGGCGTCTGTTCGCCATTGGTCCGTTTCTCAGCTTGATATCAAGAATGCATTTCTTAATGGTGAGTTGCGTGAGGAGGTCTACATGCATCCGCCACCTGGGTATTCTGTTCCTGAGGGCATAGTCTGTCGTCTTCGTCGCTCTCTCTATGGCCTTAAACAAGCCCCTCGTGCTTGATTTGAGCGCTTCTCCTCTGTGATCACTGCTGGCTTCTCAGCTAGTGATCATGATCCTGCTCTTTTTGTCCACACTTCGTCTCGTGGTCGGACTCTTCTTCTTTTATATATTGATGATATGATTATCACTGGAGATGATTCTGAGTACATTGCCTTTGTCAAGGCTCGTCTGAGTGAGCAGTTCCTTATGTCGGATCTTGGTCCTCTTCGTTACTTCTTTGGGATTGAGGTTACTTCCACTCCAGATGGTTTCTTTATGTTCCAAGAGAAGTATATTCAGGATCTTCTTGATCGCGCTTCTCTCACTGATTAGCGTACTGTTGAGACCCCCATGGAGCTCAACATTCATCTCCGGCCCTCTGATGGCGAGCCTCTTTCTGATCCGACTCGCTATCGTCATCTTGTTGGGAGTCTTGTCTACCTTGCTGTCACTCGCCCGGATATCACTTATCCAGTCCACATTCTGAGTCAGTTCGTTTCTGCTCCCACTTAGGTCCACTGCAGCACCTTCTTCGAGTTCTGCGATACCTTCGTGGGACTATCTCTCGTCGTCTCTTCTTCCTACGCTCCAGCTCGTTACAACTTCATGCTTATTCGGATGCTACTTGGGCCAGTGACCCTTTGATCGCCGGTCTATCTCTGCTTACTGTGTTTTTCTTGGTGGTTCTCTCATTGCCTGGAAGACGAAGAAACAGATTGCAGTATCCCGTTCGAGTGCAGAGGCTGAAGCTATGGCTTTCTTGACAGCAGAGATTACTTGGCTACGGTGGTTACTTGAGGATTTTGATGTCTCTGTCACTACACCAACTCATCTTCTGTCAGACAGTACAGGTGCTATCAGTATTGCCCGTGACCCTGTGAAGCATGAGCTCACCAAGCATATTGGTGTTGATGTTTCCTTCATGAGATCGTGTGTGCATGATCAGGTGATTGCTCTTCAGTATATGCCTTCCGAGCTTCAGATAGCAGATTTCTTCACGAAGGCCCAGACTCGAGCACAACACGGCTTCTACCTCTTCAAACTCAGTGTTGTTGATCCACCATGAGTTTGAGAGGGGGTGTTAGAGATATATATGTGTTAGAGTAGGACTCTAGATATTATTTAGTTTCCTTATCTGTAACCTGTACTTATCCATATATACTGACCCTTTGACCTCCTGATAAGATAAGTTGCTATTCCTAACAAAAAAAACATCAAACTGTACCAAATGTATGTTCTTAGGAGCAACACTAATAACAAGGTTCTCAAAAGATTAACACACTATACTTCCCGTCTTATTAAATATACAATAATACTGATGATGGAATGCCGCTTATTACAAGCTCTCGAGAAAATTTTGCAGATTAACGTAACTTTCACTTGAGGACAATTAACCATTTTTGTCTTGGAGCTATCATTGTCAACCAACACTACTCTGCAATCATTGTGCGTAGATGTGACAAGTAAATCTTGTGCAGATTTCAGGATTTAATTATTGACACCAGAACTGAGACAAGGACACAAACATAAACAAAGATATTTTTTGAAGTTCTTAATGTTTGTGTATTAGGAAAGGAAAGAAGATCAACAGTGAACCTATGACTAAGCGAAGTACCCCAGAGACAGCGAAACTGAATGAACCTTAGTTGATTGCAGCTTCCCAAGTTCACATATCTCATGTTACATAAACACATAATACATATTTCATGTTCCTTATATAAAAGACTAAGCAATCTGCTCTCTGTTATAACTATTTTGAAACAAATGCAGAGAATCTATTTTTACTGGTTCTACCAGAGAAAGAACAATTTCAAGTTACCTCTGACAGACAGACCATAACATGGAAATTTAATTAATTACACTATAAGATACTGCTGCCAGCCTACCACTGCTCAAATTGGAATGAAATATATTGCATGACACCAATGATGTAGACATAGCGTACACAGCATAAGGGCACAAAATTGAGACGAATGAAACAATTAAGCAAGCGATTAAATATTAAGCACATTGCTGTAGTATACCTTGTTCACAAAAGGAGTCCTCACTCGTCAGCAAACTATTTAGTAATAAAGTGAACCTGACAGTAGATTATAGTCAGTACATATGTATTTCATCTCCTTTAGATAATATCCAATCGTGCAGTAATTCGATACCTTGCCACCAATCACCTCTGGTAGCCAGGGAGCCATCCGGATTTCCTCCTTATACTGCATTGCACATATAAAGAAAACATTGAAGCATAAGTGATATAATCAACCACAAGCTGTATTATTAATAATAGTAATTTCTACATACATTTCTTGGTGATTCAATGGCTTGCTTGTGTGGCGAGCTGCCATAGAATTCCCGACCACCGTAATGCACAGACGAGCCAAAATAAGGAGACTCTGTCGATTCGTTTGGAAAAACTTGTTTTCCATCATTGTATGCCGCACGGCCTTTAGTGGGGCTGCCTTGGCATTTGCCATCTGGAGGACGAATAACTTTGCGCAGTTAATTCGCTGCTGGATCACATATCAATGACCAATTGTTTTTCCAAACTAAGGTTTTCATCAACATGGTAGTAAAACCTATAACCAGGGAGCAATACTACTTCAAAGATCAACGCAAGCTGCACACATGAGTGTTCACATGCTCACTTCACCTGAATCCAAATTTTAGGCCAGTTAATGCTTTGGAATAATCCATGGTTATCCATAGAGCAAAGAAGAAGTATCTCCCTATTCCCTAAGATTGTTGAGTGGCTGTATAGTTTACAGTAACATTTTTTGCCTTTTCTGCTGTACATTATATGTTTTTTTAAAATATAATACATACAAAGTAGGATCCTTTCCTACTGTTTCCCTTCAAATGAAAATGCTTTCAAATATTCCCCCTTTTCTGTTCAGAAAATTAACCTTAATTAATTACATAACAATGTCAAATAGACAGGAGATCCCACAACAACCTGCAATGCCACCGCCATTCTGCCCTTTGGAGTTCTGCGTGTTCAGCATCGTGTACAAGTCCGTCTGCTTCGCGTCTTTTGCATTTGCCTTTCAGGTAAAACAAAAGCAACGATATCACAGGGATACCCAAATAAGATTTTAAAGAAACCTGGAACTCCTCAATCACAAAAAATACCCCAAAAGAATCCACGGAATGAACCCAGAGTAAAAACCATCAAATTATCACTAGAAATAATAAAGCACCAGAATTATCGAATCGCATCACAAGTTCACCACCAAAGGCGGCACCTTTGTGCCGCAAATGTAGAAACGATGCCTAAAAACCAAGAACCTAACAACAAATAGATCGCAAAGACGGCGAGAAGAGAAAATACCACAGGAGAAGAGGAGAAGAAGGAGCTAAAGTATCCGTTCCCCGCTGCCGGCGCAGCTCCGGCGGATGCGGGGGTTGGCGGCGACTTCTTCTTGGCCTCCATGGTGGTGGTTTTGGTGTCTGAACTCTAGGCGATGTATGTACTCGTGAACAAAGGGAAGAAAGATAGGGCACGTGAAGTGGTCGTTATAGGCCGCGGCGCGGCTGGAGGGGAAGCAACACTTCTTGGCTCGCCTCGTGGCGCCCTGCTCCGGCCTACATCTGTGGCTGCATATAAAGGCTCGACGGAGTGTCCGTGCTCCGTTGTTTCGTAGATCCCGAGAGACCGGACTGGAAAAGTGCGCTTGCTTTCCCTTGAATAAGTTTGACGGTCAGCTCAGAATCAAAATTCCTATATTCTGCATTCTGAATGAGGATTTTTTAAATAATAAAATTTTAAAATAGAATTATAAAAATAAATGCTCATTTAAAAATATAAAAATGATTTCTGATGCCAATCCAAATGGCAATAGAAGCATTGTCGCTAGCAATACAGTGCCAAAGGTCACTGTAGTCATTTCAAATGATGAGTGAAACGGTGACAGAGGCTAAGTTATAAAATGTACAAACATCTGTTCTAAATTCACCTTTAACCCGAAAAAAGAAAAGAGGGGAGGAGAAGAGGTAGCGAAGACCTGTCCGTAGCCGTGGAGGGGAGAGAGGGAGGAGTAGATTCGGCCGCCCACATTACAGGTAATTTTTTTTTTGGTAACTTTACCTTTAAATTCGAAACTCTAGTAGGTTAGTGATGATGGTCTAATAATTCTCAATTAATTAAATTATTTATATGTAATCGATACTATATATAGCAATACTTTCATGTAATTAGCGAGGATACCCATTATCGTTAATAAGAGAGAAGCTTAGTTGAGTCACTGTAAATCATTTTACGACAACCCTTTATAGTCATAAGTACTTCTACAACCACATCATGGTCGTAAGTCTTACTACGACCACCTCATGGTCGTAAGCCATACTACGACCATACCATGAACATGAGTCTTATTACGATCATGTTAGCTACGACTACCCTATAGCCAACAAAGCCTACAGATATGTGAGCATGGTCGACTAGGGACACTTATGTGCTATATTTGATACACATAATAGTTAATATGTGCTTTTATTATTCGGGATAATTGCACATATTAAGCCCATGTCCCTGAATAATTGCAAGTCAACGTAGAAGGGTTAGTCTCTGGTAATAACTACCCTTAAACGTGTGTATTTCCTCAAACGACAAGGCGCCTCTTGGTGTGAATAACTGACACCTCTTCATGCGCTGTATAAGGGGTAAAGTCGTTGGACAGAGGGAGATCAGAAGCGATTTGATCGGAGACACAATCAACAAACAGAAGTCATTAAGTCCTAGTTCTAATGATTTCTTTCCTGTTGTAAAGCATAGTCAATATAACAACACAAGAGTATGATTATTATTTTTTCAGGAGAAGACACGAAGCTATCTAAATTCCATATGTCTTATTTTGTGTAGATCTAATTCAAGGAAAGTCCCCAACATACATTTTCCTTTCATGAGACTCGTCCAGTTCACGATGAGAATCTTCTGTGAGTATAGCTTTATCCAGCATATGTTGAAAATCCACATAATTATTTCCGACAACTTGCACTTTCAAGCTAGGGTTAAGTCCATGCTTGAATCGTTTCTAATGTGCATTCTTTGTAGCAACATCTTCCGAAGCATAACGAGAAAATTGAGTGAACTTATTGAGATATTCACCCAGAAACATGTTTCCTCACTGTAGTTCATGAAATTCATTCTTCTTCATTTCCACTATACCATCTGGAATATGAGCTTGACAAAAAGCTGTTGAAAATTCCTCTAAAGTAATAGCTTGTGAATTCTCATGAGCGGCAGTGTAGTTCTCCCACCATTCAGTGGCTGTACCTTCAACTGATGTGAAGCATAAAGAACTTTCTAACGATCCTTGCATTGGGCAATGATGAGATTTTTCTCAACAGAGCGAAGCCAATCTTCAGCGTCCAAAGGTTCTGACGAATGAGAAAATGTAGGCAGACAAGTCCTCATATACTCTGATAACTTGGAATGCTGGTGAGCTGGTGGTGGAGCAGCTGCTTGATTATTCTGATTCAACAAGGTGACTATTGCTGTAGTGGTCTGATTCTACCGAGTCATCATGCTATTCATATTTTGCGTCATTGCACTCATGAATTGAGTCTGAGCTGCTAGAAGATGTGCCCTTCTTGGATCTGTGGCTCTAGGGACTGGTGATTGGCCACTAGCATTGATATTGGCGTTGGCATTTTCTGACTGAGTACGGCTCGATGTGTTGCGAGTATCAACCATCTTAGATGATTCTTCATAGGTTTAGTAGGTAAGATAAAAAAGCAATGTAGACGAGAGGAAATAGCACAATAGACGAGATAAACAAGATAAAGCAGATAGAAACAACTTAACTAGGGGAAATTAGATTATACCCAAAGGCAAACGACGAAGAATACATAGATGGAACGCTATGCAAGAACAAATAAACTCTTCAAATGAAAGCTTTAGTGTGATTACAACATAATGCTTGACAGAAAAACTGCAGCTCCAACTTACACACAACCCAAATAAAAACCTATTGCAACAACGATCTAAAAATACTACTGAAAACTCTAAGCTAACGGCTCCTACTCTGGACTAGAGAATGAAGAAAGCTTCATAAACAAATGGAACGAAACGACGAAGATACTCTTAACGATTGCCTGTGATTTGACTTCTTTTCTCCCGGAATAGAGAAATTAATAAGGTGCGAAGGTCAATTTAAGATTATAAAACAAAATTCAACAAAAAATATGGAACAAGGTCTCAAGAACAAGATGATAAAGAATAGAATAAGATAAGTATAGAATAGACTGAGATGAGAAAAGAGACAGAATAGATGAGAAAGGAACAACCACTTAAATAAAATTAAGTTAATTTGATTTATAAAATAATTTTTGAAACTTTTAGCTAAAACGATAATGCTAACTAAGGTTGCATTCTACAGTCAATATGGCTTTGATACCACCTCTGTCGGGACCCAAAAGTACATCTCAGGAACCCTATGTGTATTCTGAACTAGTCCCAGATCAGTAGCTAGCTCACACAGGAAATAGTGATAAAATACCATCCATTTATTTGATTTAACTAAAAAGATGTCAAAGTAATACATAATAATAATAATTGGACCTTATGGTCAATGTTTACTTAACTTGCCACGCATGGCTGAAGAAAAAATAAACTCTTGCAGCAGAACGAAAAATCTTGGAAAGCCAATCAACATGCCCACATGCAATAAAGTGGAGAACGCATCCTAATCTGCAAGATTTTCATAGTCCCCCTTCTTAAAGAACTCTTGAGCAGCTTGGTATTCTTCAACTAATCAACAAAGACGTAAAGCCATGAGCACATAAAGTACTCAACAAGCCGTAGGAAAATGTATGGAAATAGTATTCATGGACGGCTTGACAAAGGTTAGCTGTATGGTTCTTTTGCAGAAAGCAACATTGACGATAAATACAATAAATAGATTGAAATGCGTATTTAAAAAGAATAGTAAATAAGTAAACAATTGCTTTGAAACAACTAGTGAACTACCCATCCACTTCCCAACCAAACCAATGATAAGTGAATTCCCATTTCACCAATCGACACAAACGACCAAGTGAACTACCCATTCACCGAACAAACATTATATTCATCAAGTGTACTTCCCATTCACACTCCGACACATTTTATAAGAAACTAAATCTCTCATGTGAAATCCCCGGACAAGTCCATTACAGCGGACACAGCTATTCGAATAGTTTTACACTCTGCAGAGGTTGTACAACTTGACCCACAAGACACAAATTCTCTAATTTTTTTGGCATCCATTGATACCATCGCTCACTATCTTAGATAAGTAGTCTAGAGAACGTGACAAGACCTTTACAAAGTTCTGTTTTGACCCAGTTCTGTTCGCTAAGGTTTCAACATTGAATGTCTTGCCAACTAGATAGGCCCCCCCTCTTGCGCCAAACACAACCCAAACAGAACGAAAATCAAAATATCACTAATTAATTAGCTAGGTCCGTCCCATCAGACATGTGGTTGTACAGTTAAGGCCCAGTTCAATGGTGCAGAAGATTAAGTCGTTGACTAGTTACCCAAGTGATCTTACCATAACCCACAACGTGTTAAATCCACACCCTCAATCCACCATCCACTCGCCCGAGTGAAAACCATTTTGTTTAACTAAGACCAATGACATACCCTGTCATGGTACATAGATTTTAACAAGAGTGGCTAACCACCACAATTTCATATATCATTAAGTCAAGATTAATCATTATGACACATGTGATAATGAACCCATCGTAACTAAGCTTAACGTAGCATTTGCACGCCACCCATGTTGGTTATACAAATATGTCCAATCAAAATTATCCATGATGGGGTGACAAATGATTCATGGCATTCAAATATCCAATGGAGGCATAATGACAAGTAGGTGATAGCTAATCCCAAAACAGTTGATATAAAGATAGTATGCAATTGTATAAAATAATATACTTTTAAAATCATAGTTTCAATATGATCAAAGGACTATAGCTTGCCTTGAAATAAATCCTGGTACTTGTCCTATTCTTGGTGTACTTCTCCTTGCTAAAAATTCCTCGAAGTAGCAACGTCTACTCGCAAACAAAGTAAATAAAAAATAGAGACAAAACTAACTTAAAAAATTAAATAAAAATCTGAGATAAATAGAGATCGAATTTAGATGAATTTAGAAATTTGAATGGACTCAATCGGAGTTCGGAAGAAGAAAATATGGGCTCTGGAAGATTGAAATCACATGAAATTATGACAATCATAATTTATGGATTTACAAGAATTGTTTTTCTAAGGAAAAATAATTAATTGTGTCATGCTGACTTCAGAAGGGAATTTCGTCTGAAAAGAAAAAGAAAAAGAAATTGAACTGACATGTGGGTCCCACTTGCAAGTGACTTGGTTCATGGAGGACTAGGTTCACGGATTATTTCGCTCAGCTTAACACCTAATGCTGACACAAAGCGCTGATGAGGATGACACACAAGCATCAAGGGCTGAGGTGGCTACTTATGTGGACATGATGTGGCATCCAAGTTGGCAAAGGAGAAAGCAACCGAGAAGGACAGAGGCAGCATTGGCCGGCGGCTCGGGTGATCGGCGGTGAAGGCAACCGGTGGCGAGATGACTCTGGGGAAATGTCAAAATGGAAAGGCAATGATTCGAGGAGCACACTGGAGGTGATGACTCGACCAGGGCGGCGATAGTTCATCGGCGGCGGCGAGCTCCACGAGCACGGCGGCTTTGGCAAAGGAGTGGTGCCCGAAGGAAACAAGGAGGAGCACCACGACAGTGACACCTTGAGAAACACACCGGGACAAAGAAAACAGCCGGAGAGCGAAGGAATTTGCGGCGCAATGACAACAACCAGAGCCGAAGAAGATGATCGACGATGGAATACCTCGATGGCGGAGAGAGATCGGGAATAGAGGGGATTGGATCAGAAGGAGATGGGGTGCATGATGACGCATGGACGACCAAAGAACTCACCGAAGAGGTAGATCGGTAATGGGGCGGCGGCGGCCGGATTTGATGGCAGAAATGAAAATGGCTGAGCTGTGGTCCCCGAGAAGAGATGACGCGAGACCTTCAAAGTATCGCAAGGCGAGTCCGTCGGTAAAAAGACGATGTAGCCGGAGGTGGACTGATGGTGGAGCAATCCAACGATGAAGAACTCCGGTGGCCGGCTCAGTCTTGGATACAATCCAATGCAATGAGATCAGAATGAGGATGAGGTTTTAAGGCTTCGAGAGAGGAGGCCCGGATGAAGAAATAGACGCGGTTGGCTCACTTTATATAGCGCCGGAGGAAGGAGTCCCAAAAGGAGCATGGCAGTGCGGCACAACCGTTTGGGCGGCGCAAAGACTCCAGGTAGGAGACGACGCACTGCTGGCGACGCGGGCGCATAGGCAAAGAAACAAGAGAGGGAGAAGGAAAGGCTCAGCGCCAGCTTGGGCTGGACCTTGCGCGAGAATGGGCCAAAGGTGGAAATTGGAATGGGCTTGGCCGGAGATTTGGTCCAGAAACCAATCTGAGTTTTTAAATAGTTTTTTCTTTTTAGAAAATACTAAAAATCATAATAGCAAATAGAAAATAGCAAATGCACTTGAAAAAAATTCTAGAAAATATATCCAAGCACATAGAATCCAAATAAAATAATTTTGACAATAATTGATGTTTACATTAATCATACTAAATTATTTTGCTTTCGAAAGTCCATATTAAGCTTTATTTTAATTCAAATAAAACTTTAATGAATTTTTCTACAGTGCTAAACTACTCAAAAAGATTTTTAAACTTCAGAAAGATTGGGATGTTACAATGGGTATCTTGGTCTTGGGGGCTTTATGCTTATGTTATTCGGCCACACCCCTCCTCTCTGCACAGCGATCACGTTTGCAAAGAACTGTCTGATGGGGGTGGTCGAAGGCAGGGTGGAACTTGAACTTCCATCCTCCTTATCAGCAGCCTTCACAAGGCGACGCCTTTTAGCTAGAGGAACTCTGTCTTCTTCTGGCTCATCTTCGACAGCCTTTAATTCGTCCTCTTGGTCGTCTTGACGGTCTGCTATGCCTGTTTTCAGCAAAAGTCAGGAAATGAATATTGTTAAGTGGTCGAGTTTTATGACTACTAAACTTTAAAGACAAAATCAACTTTTGATTACCTTTAAGTGTTCATTTCTTTCTTCTTCGGTTACGTCTGCCAGGACTCAAGGAGCTCCTAACATGGTCGTGGGAGCTTTCTCACCAACAATTTCTTTTTGTTAGAGATCTACGATTATGGAGATATAATCAAGAATCATGCTCAAAATTAAACAAAAGAGCTAAGTTGATTATTACTTTAACTCCATCATAATCTTTGGTCGGGCCAGTAGTCCTCGAGTACATCCACATGGAGTGTGCTCGATTCTTCAAGGGTCTAATGCAGCGCGTGACGAAGTCCCTTACCACATGCCATCCGGTCAGCTCATCTTCCCTCAAATCCTTGATAGCTAGGATCTAGGGAGCGATCCGGTCAAGGTCGTTTGGAGTTGAATCCCAGGATAAACTCTTCTCTGCAGGCTTGCCCGTGAAGAAGAGGCTATCATCCCTGTATACGGTCCAGTACAACCACTTCTTCTTCCACCCTGGCCACGATGACCGGGTGAATATCTGAATATACTACCTCAACTTCCCATCGTGGAGCTTCAGACCACTGCTACCTACGATTCCGCTATGCTTACTCATTCTGTAGTAGTATCAGAAGAGATCCGAATATGGAATAATCCCTAGATAGGCTTTTCACAGGTAGACAAATACAATCAATATTGTAATGGAATTGGAAACAAAGTTCACCAATTCCACCGTAAAATGCTAGAGTACAACCATAAAAAAAGGGTGAACATACAGTAAAAAATTGTATTCACACTATGCCTAGAATACTGGAATGGTGTCCTTCCCACCTGAGGGCCAATGCTGACCATCAGCGTTGGTCCACTTCACCAAAGCCCGCCTTGGAATCTTCTCTACTACGACCAAAGCAGTCATCTTCTCCACGCCCATCTTGGATTTCTCCCACTTGAAAACAGTTACGACCATTTCTTCTTAGTGAGTTTGATTTGGACTTGGAAGAATTTAGAGAAGGATTGCGAACTTGGTTGGCGGCGGAGAAAACAAGAACTTAAGAGCAGTTGAAGCAAATGGGAAAATTAAAACCCCTAAGTTACGCCTGTGGTAGATTGTTATAGCCGCAGGTCTGAATTAAAGATTGTGGGAACTCAACAGTTGCCACCCTTCTGAACCTCTCCTGATGGACAGATCTGTGAGAGTTTGTTTGCATTCTTATTATTTTTCAAGAAAAGCAGTTCTGTCTTTTCAACTCAAGTAAAATTACCTTCTTGACCAAGTCAATTTCTGGTCAAATGAAATACCAGACAGAAAGACTCTCCTTCCAACCACAATTCTACGACCTCCTTTCCAAGTAAGTTATTTTCACTTGAAGTTGGGGGGCTAGATGACGAGGATCTAATAATCTTCAATTAATTAAATTGTTTATCTGTAATTGTTATTATAGATAACAATACATTCATGTTATTCGTGAGGATAACCCTTATCGTTAATAAGAGAGAAGCTTAGCCGAGTGGTCGTAAACCATTTTACGATCACCCTTTATAGTCGTAAGTACTTCTATAACTAACTAGTGGTCGTAAGCCTTACTACGACCACCTCATGGTCGTAAGACTTGCTACGACTACCTCATGATCGTAAGTCTTACTACGATCAGGTTAGCTACAATCACCCTATAGTCAACAAAGTCTACAGACATGTGGGCCCGGTCGACTAGGGGCAGTTATGCGATGTGTTTGATACACATAATAGTTAATATGTGTTGTTATTCTCCAGGATAACTGCACATATTAAGCCCCTGTCCCTTACATAACTGCAAGGCAATGTGGGGAGGGGGTTAGTCTGTGACAATAACTACCCTTAAACGTGTGCATTTCATCAAACGACAAGGTGCCTCTCGGCGTGAATAACATGCGCTATATAAGGGATAAAGTTGGTGGAGAGGGGGAGATAAGAAGCGAATCGATCAAAGACACAATCAATAGACAGAAGTCATTAATTCTTAGTTCTAGTGATTTCTTCCATGTTGTAAAGCATAGTCAATATAACAACACAAGAGTAGGGTTATTATTCTCTCAGGAGAAGACCCGAACCTGTCTAAATTTCACGTGTCTTGTTCTGTGTAGATGTAATTCAAGGAAAGTCCCCAACATACATTCGTAAGATCGATACTAAACCATTGACAGTTAGCAACCGAAACTAGTAAGTCTGTAATTTAATGGATTATATAGTTTTAGATGTATGGTTCTTTAGTATAGTTCCGTGTAGTACATCTTTATTAGGCGTGTGTAGTTTAGTTATAGAAGTGTGGTTAGTCGGAGGGCGGTGCTAGCCAAATCTTCGTTGGGGCTTCACAGCTCTATGGTGCGCCTCCTCCTTCCCAGCTGTCATAACCAACGTTGGCCACACTGCGGAGGTTGGTCGCCCCTCTAGGGTAGTTTGGGCGTCGGACCCCTTGACGTACTCGCACCAACCGCAGGACCGTCGGACGAGGGTAGGGACCACCCGTGGAGTACGCCCGAAGAGGGCCATGACTAGATGTACGACCCCTATATTATGTAAATATTAATTTTTGTACGATTAACATTATGCTTATGTCCATTTTCGATCTCATTTGTTCTTGCTGCACGTACATCTAACCTTGTGCGGGACTCAGCATTGCAACACCCCACACATTGTGTAGACCAAACAAACGAGTAGGCCTCACTGAAATGACACGTACGTTGGTGCCAACACAATCCAATGCCAGCTCTGTGTTCTCTACCAAAAAAGAAAGAAAGAAAGAAAGAAACAGCTCATGTCGCCATTTGAATTGACGACAGAAATTTGTCGCCATTTTGAATGGCGACAGAGACCTTTGACACTGTTTTACTGGTAACAGGTCCCTGTCGCCAATTTAATTGGTCACAAAAACTCATTTTTGTATTTATATTAAATGAGCATTTATTCCTGTAATTCTATTTTAAAAATGATTGTTGTTCAGAGTACCAAGATACATGTTCCGAGCGTAGGTTCTAATCAAAATTTGTGCCACCATCCACAGTAATTAGGTATGACTATCGAAGGTGCTCTCGATTAGCATAATTCAATTAGAGAGATTGAGTTATGTGGTGTATTTGGTTGTCGACGAGCAAGCTGGTGCATCGAGAGGAGGGGTTTGCGTCAATGAAATGATGGGGTACATAAAGGAGACCCAGGTCCATGCTTTTTGGAGCTGCCGAAAAAAGAGTAGTGTTCCTCGAAGCAAGCCAAGGCAGGTTTGGAGAGCTCCTCTGAACAATGGATTAAGATCAACGTCGAATTGTTGGCGTGGCAACGTCCAATGCTGTTGGCGTCGTAGCATGAGGGTTGTACTTGTAGCAAGGAAGGGTTGATTTTGATATTTTTTTTAAAACCAACGGAACCTCTTGTAATCGAGGCCCTAGCGTGCCAAGATGGTGACAGGATGGCAAGGACACGGGGTTTATCAAGTTTATCAGAACTCATCTTGGAAACCGACCGCCAAGCACTCGTCCGTATGTGGTAGCGACAGAAGCATGATAGGTCTGTGATTGCTGATGTAATGATTGAAGATGATGAACTTTCTTCTCATTTTTGGAGTTTTCCGCCTTTTGTTTGTCCCTAGGGCTCAAATAATGCTGCACATGTTTGTACCCGCTTTGCTTGTATTCATACATCTAGAGCGCAGAAATTAATCACGTGTTCTCAATTTCTTGCCGCGGTTGTGCACATGTATTTCCTCATTGTTGATTATTGAAAACCCTTAACTCCCTGAAAGGTTTTGGACCAAAATAGTGATCAGAAGGGGGGTGAATATGAACACCTCTCATCTCGGGTATTGAACTTTATTTTTTATTCTAATAGTTATAAAAGCTATGAAAATCAAAAGCTCACGATCACAACGGAAACCATGAGTTGAAACTAAGAAAGCCCCAGCACAAAGCTCCCTGCCGATCTAACCTTCGAGACTGGTCGGTTTGATTGCCAACGCAGGTCTGACCACATTGGTCTGATCGTCGGACGGTCTGACCGCCGGCTGAAAAACAGTAGTCCAAAGAATCCAAAAATTGACAAAGCTTTTGATCCTGTTATCCAAATTCCCTGAGATTTCAGACAAAGCTCAACAAGGTCATGAAATTGAAGATCGATACGATTATCGCCAAGGTTCTATGAATTTCTTGATTGAGGGCAAGAAGACTCAAAACCGAGGGAAAACTTAGTCTTGATCTAGAGGCTTGCTCGTGGGTGGAAGATGATCTTAGATCAGATCTCATAAGTCATAGCAAGCTAGATCACAGCAAGAGAGTACTGCAAAACCCCTAGAACACAAAAACCCCAAAATCACAAAAGATGGAGAGTAAGAACAAAAGAGAACTCATCTTGAGATAAACTTGCTTGGATTGATTAAATGGATTCTATGTTTACAGTCACTCCACCATGGAGGACGAAAACCCACTCATAAACACCTAATCTTACAATCCATCTCTCTCAAACCCTAGCCTCCTCTATTTCCTACACTTTTCCCAAATCACAAATTAGGGTTTTCAAGATTTAGTTGGGCAAATCTTGCACCAACCCTTATATAGTGAACGCTAGGTATAATGATAAAACCTTATCGGACAACCATTAAGCCCACACGCAAATGAGTCTACACTCATGCATACTTGTCAAAGTGGATGACGATCTGGGTCTCCCGAATCCGTCTCTTCGTGATCTTCTTCTCTTGACCTAAACTGTCTCTCTTTTGCGTTGTCTTGCGCCACATAGAAAATATATCAAAGCACATAGAATCCAAATAAAATAGTTTAGATAATTGTTGATATTGGGATTAATTATATTAAATTATTTTAATGCTAAAATTTTATATTAAGTTTTAATTAAAAACTATAATTAAAATAAAAAATATTGAATTTTTCAACTACTAACTAATAAAAGAAAATTTAAAAGTTCAAAAAATTAGAATGTTACATGTTCTAAACCCAATCTAGATATTATCACAAGTGGCGATTCTTGCAGTCGCAGATATCTCATCCGACTATCCGAGAGCACACACATCACACATGCGCGCAGCAATAATTATCCATGTCGACCGAGTTCATCCTTATTTTCCCTAAACAAGTAGCCGAGCAGAGTAGAGCCCATGGCGACCGGATGATGATGCGCGCGTACGTGCGGCCCTCCCTTTTTATTCATTTGCCGTCCAAAGCGGCTGCACGATGACGGGATTAGCATCTGTCCCTATCTTCCTGCTGCGTAGTGGTTTCCTGAGAGAGAGATATTTCATATTTGGGTTGAGAGAGAGAGAGAGAGAGAGAGATTTCATATTTGGGTTGAGAAAGAGAGAGATTTCATATTTGGGTTGAGAAAGAAAAGCCTCCGATACTCCACCATCAAATCTCCGAAGAAGAACCTGCCATTTGGGATATGTACGTATCGCGAGAGCTGATCCTATTGGATAAAGCTACGGCGATAATGGCTTAGGGATAAGTTAGTTTATGCGCGGCAGTGTTATCCTGATATGTTCGACGTGCCGGAGGTGGAGGTGGAGGTGGAAGTGGAGGTGGAGGCTCACGGCTGAGCTGATCGGTAGGTGGCAGTTGATGCGTGCACATGTGTCGGTGTCACTGACCAGTGACCGCGGATAAGCAAAGCTATAAGGTGATATACTATAGGACGATATGAGTTGTTTGTAAGCTTTTCTATTTAGATTTTTTTTACTGATACAGAGGAGAGAGCATAGTTGTCTTTTTGTGAAGAGACAACTTAAACTTATGTATTTAGGATATTAAAATAGCATAAATTATTATTATATAAGCTGTTGTCTATAATAAATATTTTTTAGTACTATAATTAACATATTTTAGGGTCATATAAAGACAAATTATTTTTTTTATAGAAGTTATATTTAACTTTACTATAAATAACACGAAGAAGTATATACAATTGTACATTGTTGTAAAGCCAGGCCAGAAAGTCAGTCTTTCTGGTGGTCATTGTGGATGGGAGGACGGAAAGGATCACGCACTCGCAGTGCCCTGTACTGCGCTTGGAGTGCGGCGTCCCTTGGTGTCGCGGAGGGGCGGGTTAACTCGTCGGTCAAGTGGGCTAGGGACTCCCAGCCTGGGAGTTCGGAGATTTTGGCGATGGCGTGTCTTTCATGGGTCAACTTCAGATGGCCCAAGTGTCACTTGCCAGGAGCCAATGATCGGAATTGAAACCAAGTTCCGTTCAAAAAGAAAAGGAATCTTGGTTTCAAAACAAGAAGAAGAAACGGAGCCAAGTTGACCAGGTCCAAGATTTTCGGTTAGGGAAATTTCGATATATGCCATATTGACATTGCTTACTGTCTTTATTAGAGATATACCACTTTCCAGTTAGAAATTCAAAATATGCGTTAGAGTAGTCTAAGAAATACCATTATAGAGTTTTTTTAGCTATTTTCCCTCAAATAAACCCCTATACTACTAATCAAAATTTCGTATGGACATGAATGCCCCTTAGCTTTGCCCGATTAAAAACACCAGATCCAGCCTAATCCCAATCGACTCCCAACCAGATCGATCCCCATCCATCCCCTTCCTCCCTGCGCCGCCATGGATCCCTAGTTTCGGCCTCCTGCAACATCCCTGCTGGCTCCTTCCTCCTCTGCCTCCTCCTTCGGTTCCAACAACCCCCGCGTCCTCCCTGTTCCCTCCCCCACTGCTCCAACCGCCGCATGTGCCATCTTGTAGGCCCCACCCTCCGTGTCCTCCTCTGGCTCCCACCCTCCGCCTCCTCCTCTAGCCACCGTCCGCGCCATCCCACCGCCCCCACCCTCCGACTCCTCTGGTTCCCACAACCCTCACCTACTCACACGTTCCCACCCCTGCTCCATGTCGAGGGACCCCAATCCCCCCTGCTCCACGTCGAGCATCCCCAATCCTCAAGGAATGGCAATGCGTAAGGCAACAGGGAGACCCATGAAGGCACTATTCCCAAGCAGCAGTAATATAGAAGGCAAAGAGCTTCCACTCGATTGCCCATCGTGCAAGATACTCGTAATCAAGCTGCGTAACAATTCATTTTCCAATCTAGGTAGAATTTTTTTACAAGTGCAAGAACAATATTCCAGTAAGTACAATAATCTTGTGTGTTATTTAGATGACTGGTGCAGTGGTGCTTAGATCTCTCCTTGAGTTTCACCTTAAGGTTATGATGGTTTTTGCCTTTTGACGACATGTAAATTATCAAATTGTATAAGATAATGATCACATGCTGAAGTGATAAACTAATGGATTATATTAAGCATATCCAGATACTGATGTTGGTGTGATTATATTCAACATCATATGTAAATTATCAAATTGCCTTAGATCTCTCCTTGAGTTTTTGTTTTGTTTCTGTGATAGTGGTGTGATCTCTCACATACTCCCTTAGTGTGAAATTTCTTTATGTTGGTTGTAACCAAATTCTTTGTGTAGAATGATCATGAGTGTTCGTTTTTTAAGTGGGAGTGTGCTTATGAGCAATACTTGCTAGAGAGGGCGCAATTGGCACGGAGAATCAAGCTTCGAATGGTATGCAGTCTCTTGTGGTAGAAATGAATTAGCATAATTACGAGTTGCTTCAACTTGTGTGTGTAATGAAGAAACATAATGCTCAGACGTCTGCTGTCATTGAAGCATTGAAGGAGTCTATAAGGGCTCGTGATGATAAGCTATTAGGGTTAGGTGCTTGCATTGTAATAGGCATGTTCTGTTTGTTTGTAGTTATAATTTGCAAGTAGATTGTGGTTGTAAGTTATGGTTTGTGCCAACTGAATGTTTTTTTTTTGCATGTTTGTCTTTGATGAGGAAGGCTTGATGTTACAACAAAAATGTATGTTATTGTAACTTATGATTTTGTTCTTGCCCTTCCTGTGGGATGGAAGAAGCAGGTTGTTACAGCCAGTGCAACCAGAAACAACAAAATGCATAAGCTAAATAGTCAATGACTGACTGATACATTTTGCATGTCAAAAACAACAAAATGCATAAACTAAATGCAATCAGAAATGAATTGCAAAATGCAAGAATAGCAAGAACTATTATGTTTGTGGCTAACAGAGAAATGCTGGTGTTTGCGCAAGAGTCCAGCATGAGCAAATAAAAGGGTGTGTCTAGTCATCAGAGGGTAATTCTAGATCATAGAATAGATCATACATATTAGCTAGATCACTGGTGAGGATTAAAATCTCTAAATATTACTTTATTTAATTAAAGACCGCACGTCCTTCGTGGTCATAACCCCTACGGCTAACGACCCCCCGTGGTCGTAAGGATTCTAGAGGTTACATAGTGGGTATCTTGGTCGGATGAGGTCATGTACCCAATCCTCGACCAGATGATTGCTCGTAAAAGCAATAAATTGGTACTTAGATGTGATTCTAAGTATATTCCTCCCGTGTGATGAATAGAGCATATGTCTTATTTACTCTAAGTCACGCAACGTTTATAGCCCTAAGACACTGACAGTAACCACCATATGGTTATAATCTCCTCCTAGTATCAACCGTCCTCACCAACTGTCGTCTTCCTCTGGATAGTCACAATAATTCCAACAGACGTTTCTTCTAGGAGTAACTGCCACCACTTTGTCAACTACTTAAAGGAGAATACAAATGTCAGAGGGCAATCCAATTCGAAAGATCAACAGACAATTGAATTTTCATCTGAAGAAATAGCATAGCAATCAGTACACCAAGTGTAATTAAGGCTAGTCCACTACCTTGTCAAGGGCACCCCCTGTAAAGATCCAGTTTCACAGCAATAAAGAGTAATCTCATTCTCTTCCAAGAACTCTTTGCTATTTTTCTCTATTTATTTCGTATGATCAGCGAATCGATCATCTATAGTTGGCGCTGGCCGTGAGGATCAAGGCGTTGAGTTCTTGAAGCTTTGTTTTGCTCAAGCAACCCTCATCAACTTTCCTTCACTTCATTATCGTTCATACGATCATGATAGGGACTTGGGATGAGGAAAAATGGTTCGACTTGGCGGACTACTCCAACCTCGACATGGACGCATGCATCCGTGCCATGGAACATGATGCAATGTCATCGTCATTCTCTTTTGCCGTAGGCTCAATGCTCGCTGAGACCAGTGAGATCGACCGGATGGACGAGGATTCGTTGCCACCATCAATGGCGCAACCAGAGGAAATGGTTGTTCCGACTAGTTCAGAACATCCGAACACTTCTGCAAGCCTGGTCCTTCCGACCGGCAAAAACGATGACAAGAGCCCAGAACCACAACTCGAGGGTCAATGCACACTCGATACGGTCATGGGTGACCAGTATTCACTGATGGCTCCTAGTGATTGTGGGGGCTAATCGACATCTGGTAATAGTGTCGATGAAGCTATCACTAGTCGAAGGTCACATAGGAATGATAAAACTCAGATACGGTCGACAATCCGCCGGATCAGGCTGAGTCCACCACAGGGCCCACCAAAGGTGGTACTCTCCGACCGCTCTCCATCATGGAGACTCCTTACAGAAGCGGTGGAAGGCTCTCCATTAGTTACGATGGTAGCTCGTTGGAGGATCGTTGCTGGATGCACAAAGTTAATGCGATCAGAGATAGTGATCAAGATGCCATGTGCGATCCTCCATAGGTTGATTCGCCACCACCTATTGGTGAAAATGGTACGGGCCCTCAAGCACCACAAGCTGGAGGTAATAGAACTAATGGCAGTCCATCAGTCAATTCACCTGCTTCTAACCCACTGCGAGTGATTGGTCGAACAGGACAAACCGAAAGGTTGGGAGAAAACTTGAGCCACCAAACACCCTCTGATAGCATAAATCTCCCAAGACCTTCAGTGACGATTCAAAACCTGCAACGAGTTCGCAACATGTTAAATAACCCTGATCCTGCTTTAGCTGGGACTCTGGGGTATGCTCAACTTGCAGGACAGATACCAGAAATTCTCCAGCAAACCATATAGCATACAAAAATGTACAGAGAACAAAGAAACACACATAGTCACATCATAACTTCATCCCAGCATTTCTCCCTTAGTAGAGCTCTGTTTGGTCCTACTTGAGAACAGACGATGCCTAGACCCCCTTGAAGATTCCGACAAGGGAGTCACGAGGGAAGGCGGCTCTTCCGTAGCCGCTACTCCTCCTCATCCTGGGAGCAACTGCTTAGCTCGGGTGATCTTTGACATCACCATAACCAGGCGATCGGACGAAGGCATCAAGCCAATGATCGGATTGGGACGCTTCTATGGAAAACGTCCAAACGCCGTCTGAACCTGCAAGTGCTAGCACAAGCACATGGAAGGTACTGGTAAAGCAGGACTCAACCTCAAATAGGAAGAGTCGCTTGTCTCCTTCCTCCGAGCAAACATGGATGTATTCGCCTGGCAGACATCTAACATGCCCGGAGTCCCCAGGGAGGTGATCGAGCACATGCTAGCTCTTCGGTCTGACAAGAAGCCGGTCAGGCAGAAGCTAAGACGCTTCGCACCCGATCGGAAGGAAGCAATCCAGTCGGAGATCGACAAGCTTCTAAAGGCTGGATTCATTCGTGAAGTCGACCACCCAGAGTAGTCGCCAATCCTTTAATGGTTATAAATAGTAATGGGAAATGACAAATGTGTATTGACTTCACAAATCTTAATAAAGCTTGTCCAAAGGATGACTTTCCCATTCCACGCACTGATCAACTTGTACACTCTACTTCTGGTGTGAGTTGTTAAGTTTTTTAGATGCGTGTTCCGGGTACCACCAAATTAATATGAGTAAAGATGATGAAGAGAAAACTTCTTTCATCACGTTGATGATTTGATCGTAAAAAGCATTAATGGTAGTGATCACATTTCCGACCTATAAGAGACTTTTTATAACTTAAGAAGGCATAACCTTAAGTTAAATCTGGAAAGTGTGTATTCGGAGTTTCTTCTGGAAAGCTTCTTGGATTCCTAGTTTTGGCTAGAGGAATTGAAGCAAATCCAGTAAAAAAATCGGCGATCGACCAAGTGCACCCTCCGACCACAAGAAGGAGGTCCAAAAACTAACCGGCTGTATGGCAGTGCTCAGTCATTTCACAACAAGGTTGGGATAAAAAGGGGCTACCTTTCTTTAAACTTCTTTGGAGACAAGAAAGTTTTGAGTGGACTAAAGAGGCAAACTATGCCTTTGAAGAGCTTAAAAAGTACCTTACGAGTGCTCTGATCTTAGTCTCTCCAAGATTGGAGGAAACACTACTGATATATATGGTTGCAACACCATAAGCAATCAGTGCAACACTAATCGTTGAGCTTGACAACATCCAATGACCAGTATATTACGTAAGATAAGTATTACATGGACCCAAAGAATGATATACACATGTACAAAAGTTGTTATATGGTCTCCTTATGGTTTCAAGAAAACTGAGGCATTACTTTCAGGCTCACAGAGTGGTTGTACCAACTGAATATCCTCTTGGTCAAGTTCTCAGAAATAAGGAGTCGTCGGGACAAATAGAAAAATGGGCAGTCGAGCTTGGGGTATTTTACCTCTATTTTATCTCACGGACTGCAATAAAGTCCTAGGCTTTAGCAGAATTCATCGCCGAATGGACGAACCTTGAACCCACCCAAGGGCCCAAGTACTAGCACCACGACGAGTGGACAATGTACTTTGATGGTTCCTTGATGCTCAAAGGCTTGGGGACCGGAGTTGTCTTGATATCTCCTATAGGAGAACACATTAAATACGCCATACAAATTAACTTTCCTGCCACAAAAAATGTGGCAGAGTACGAAGGTTTACTGGCATGACTCCGAGTAGCCAGAGCACTCGGAATTCGCAGATTACTAGTGAATGGAGATTCTCAACTAGTAGCGAATCAAGTTGGAAAAGAGCACAGCTACTCGAATTCCAAGATATCATCTTATTTATCGGAAGAACAAAAACTTGAAAAGCAATTCTTCGATTTTCAGTTCCAACATATTCCTAGAAAGGAAAACTTTCAACAAGATCATCTATCCCGCCCAGAGTTTTTCTCGAGCAGCTCGATACACTATCGGTGGTCGACAATTCTGAGAACATAGATGCCCCACTAGAGCTCATACAGATCAGGCCCAATAGTGATTGGATGATATCAATCTACAATTATCTTCTGCATGGCACAATTCCTGAAGATAACGTGGAGGCCGATCGTACAGCTCTAAAAGCCAAATCATACACTATGATCAAAAGTACCCTGTACAAACAGGGAGCTCATTGAGTGTTGATGAGATGTATATCTCAAGCGGATGGGTTACAGCTCTATCCGACATACATGAAGGAGTCTGTGTAGCACATCATTTCTATAGAACTCCGGTCAGTAAAGCCTTCCAGCACGGATACTACTGGCCAACTGCCCTTCATGATGCCAAAGAAGTTATGATGAAGTGCATACAATGTCAATTTCATAGTCGACAAGTACATTAGCCGACACAAGCTTTGCAAACAATAACACTTTCTTGGCCTTTTGCAACTTGGGGACTAGACATTCCGGAACCTTTCCCAAGAGCACATGGGGGCCTTGAATTCCTTTTTGTCATGATCGATACATTCACAAAATGGATAGAAGCTACGCTAGTCATAAAAGCAACAACTGAAGCTGCCAAGAAGTTCATTACCAAAAATGTGATCACACGATTTGGCATACCCAGTCGTATATCATACATAACGGTACCCAGTTCTCAAGCGGGAATTTTTAGGAATTCTGCAAAGATCTAGGTATCAAAATTCATTTCGCTTTTGTTGCCCACTCGCAGAGCAACGGTGCAGTCGAGAGAGCTAATGGTATCATCATACAAGGAGTAAAATGTCGAGTATTTGGCCAGTTATTAAAACGGTTAGGAGCTTAGGCGCAAGAACTTCCCTTAGTATTATAGGCCGCTCGAACCACGACCAGTCGTGCGACCGGGGAAAAGTCATTTTTTATGGTTTACCGTGCTGAAGCCATGATTCCTCCGGAACTAAAACTTGACTCTGCTCGAATTGATTATTTCAACAAGAATGATCATAATGAACGATGACTCGACGATGCCAATTTCCTCGAAGAACGACAAAACCAAGCCTTGATAAGATCGACAGTTTACCAACAAGCCATGAGAAGGTACCATAGTCGTAACGTGCAACCTCGCAGCCTAGCTGTAGGTGATCTGGTCATCAAAAAATTTAGAGCTAAGCAAATAGCAACAAACTTTCTCCCAAGTGGGAAAGTTCATACACTGTGGTTGAAGTCATTAGACCAGGTTCAATACGACTAGCCATGTCAGATGGGTGTGTTTTGTCTAATTCCTGGAACATTGACCAATTGCGTAAGTTTTATGTATAGTTATTAATTTCAATTTCAATTTTATTTTTTCAACAAAGATGCATTTTCCATTTATGATGAGTGTTGTTATTTTTATGTTGATTATCCGTTGTTCGGTCAAATACTATAATTGTCTACGATCATCGGAGAAGATCACTTGCTCTCCAGCATCCTTTTCAATGACACCTTTTACTTTTTGGCTCCAACACAATTGTCAAACGCCATAAAGTTCCAAATCGTGATCATCACAACGATGTCCCTCACGAAGCGATCACACACTCTTTTCTTAAAGAAGGAAACAGGTAAAAGGGGTATCATACAGACAATTAGATATAGTTACTATCATGCTTAAGGATTGAATGACTATCTCTCTTCATTTCAACATTCTATTCTACTCTTGTTTGGTTACTGGTCGAGATACGAAAAGCATCCTAGTCGAAATCTCCCCTCTTTGCATGTCGTCCTACCCACAGGAAGGAGTTTTCTAGCGATGGTCCTTTTCTTACGATCTTCACTGCCAGTTGGACTTGAGCATGAATATGTTTCGTGAAGTGTTATTCATGTCTTTGATTCTTAGCAACCTTATGACTAGCTTGGATAATATGTATAAACAAGAACACTTATTGTTTTTTTTGCATACATTCTTGCATAATTTCTTCTCATCAAGACAAAGTCTTATCTTCCAACCATATAATGTATTATTTGGTATTTTGATTATGGAGAACATATCTACAACTACTTGAAGTCATACACTGGTTCTGACCAAATTGATTTCCTAGTATTAATACGATCAGTTTTGCCACATAATCAACACATACCTTATACAGTGGTCATAAATTTTACTCTTTTTCTTGGCTTACTACTTCTTTAATAAAGTTTTTCTACTACGCAAGCAGTCGGAGGCTAGAAAATATATGAGTAATTCGTAAGTTAAAGAGATAAACACATACTTTATTGATGACAAAAGGTAAGTTTTTATAATTTTCATATTCTACATCAAACTACTCTTTGAGACCACCAGACTGATCATTGCGAACTGGCGATCCGACCTCTATTTCTTCAGCAACCTTGTTTCCGAGAGGCGTCATTTCCTTGAATAACTTGGCTGCTTCATCTTCTGAATAGTTGAAGTCCGCTTCGATAGCTTGGAGGAGGATGGAGGGGTCGGAGGCTTTGAGCTTTGCCAAAACAAGGCTAACTCCGTTGGCCACAGTGTCCTTCATCGTTTGTGCATGATTCTTCCGAGTAGCCCCAAGCAGACTTTTAAGTTCTTTGAGTTGTAGGAGAAGGAAGTTTATCTTCTCCACCGAACTCCTAGGAGAGGCAGTTGAACTCCTGACCCCATGTCGAAGCGCATCTTATTAAGGGCATTGGCCTTCTCTTCAAGATTCTGCCCGAAGGCTGCCTCCTTGTCGTGCTCGAAATCAAGAGCTTTCTTTAATTTTTGGACTTACTCTACGCGAGAGAATCAAAAGTTAAAGAAATATAATTGCAATACTTGAAAACAACTAGTCGTATCTACGATCAATTACCTTGAGCTTTCTTCTCGGAAGCCTCACTAGCTTCTTTGTGCTTGAGGGAAACTTCCTTAAATCTCGACCACCAGTCTTCGATTGACTGGTTTTTTGCTTTGCATTCATCCTCAAGCTTTGCTATAATGGCTTACTTAGCGTTGACTTCTTTTTTTTTGTTGAAAATTTTCAGATCTGCCAAGAATGGCAAAGTTAAAAATTTAGAAGACAACCACATAGCAAGAAGGGAAGGAAAAAATCAAGAAGAAGTACTTACTTTTTAGTTCAAAATTTTCATTTCCCAAGCCTACTAACCACTGGGTTAGCCCACCGACCGCAACAAAATTCTCCACCATACTAATAAACGTTAAAGAAAAGACTACAAGGGTGGTCGTAAGTGCTTACTTGGATCTCCATGTTGATATATTCAGAGTAGATGGCATTCGGACCCATCTTTGACTGACGATCCGAAATTCTTCCCCAAGCCTAATTAAGATTCTCATCATCAAAAATTCAAGGACAATGAGAGAAGTTGTTAGGATAAGGACAATTCTTCAATAGTGAAGCAAGGATGAGTCTGAGGTTGGTGGGACCAAGATGTCATAGACTCAAGTTCAATCAACAGAAGACCATGTCCAGAACGAAAGAAAACAGGGCAGTCTGGAGAGCTCCGGCCATGGCAGTGGTGCGGTAAGGTAGGTAACATGGTGGTTTACGAATGGACAAAATGGAACCCCACGGAATTCCTCTACCCGTAGGTGGCGGCGGCTCGGCCAGCGAGCGACTACAGCGGTGGCAACGTGACTGGAGCAACAGTGACGGCGGGGCTGCGCACGGAGGTGGCACTCCAGCGACTCGGGGTGAATGGAGGTGAGCACAGGCATGGCCTCGACCCAAGGAGTGTGTAGGTGTGGTCGGTTTTGCCGGAGGATGGCCGAGTTGGATGACAAACTACTGAGCAAAATTGAACAAATTGAGGTGAGGGATAGATAGGAAATCATTGGGAACACGCAGCAACGCAATTCACTCGAAGAAATACGCACCGAGGAGGAAGATCAATCGTCGGGACTGAATTCGGCCTAGGAGGAGGAACGACAAAATTCGAGCAATTCGCAGCACGAAATGTGAAATTGAATGAGGGCTATTGTTCACCGTGCTTGGGAACACAATGTGACGTGATAAGATTATTGAAAAACTCACCGGAATGAAGAATGCTCAAATCAGTTGAGAGGACCGGCGTTCGGGAAAACTAGAAATTCGTCGTTGACGGAGATTGATTGGTAGTGATACTTTGAGGGAAGGGGAAAGAGGTGCTAGGGGGATGATGCTTCCATTTATAGGGGTTGGCATGAAACGAATCTATGGGAATACGAACATCAATGCTGGCGACAGTTTCGGTTCATGTTAAATGACAATAGAAATGAGAAAATTAATTGTGGTTGATGGGGGAAACGTGCACTTGATGGAGGCATGACATGGGTGACAAATGTAGGGTCATAATGCTTCTAACGGAATTGATTTTGGTTGCTTGAGTGGGGAGAAATGGTAAAAAGAATGAATTTGGTTGTTTGACTGTCGGTTTCGATTGGTTTCGAACTGAGCACAGCACATAGGCACGAACAAAGCTAGATGATGATGAGTAGGAGAGAGAAGAATAAAACAAAAGAAAAGAAAGAAAATCCATAATATCCTAAAATAAAATAAATTCAAAAAAATGAGAAAATTCCACAACAATACTTGGAACCTGAATATATTAAATAAAATAATTTTTAGTTTAATTGATATTTATTTTAATCATTTAAAATGTTTTTTGTTTTTATGAATATTCAAATTAAGATTTAAATTAATCCAATAAAATTCAAATGGTTTATTTTATTTTTAAAGCTTCAAAAAGACTCTTTGAATTAGCAGGAACTCCAAATTAAAATCCAAATATTTGAATTATATATTTTGAAATAAATATTTGAAAATGCCAAAATTTGGGATGTTATAGAAACCATTTGTGATGACATTTTTGAACAGTCTGTAATGACCTTTTCTTCAATAGTGTTGGGGTATAGCACCAACATACGCTGCCCTGAATTTTGGAATAGAATAATAGTATCTCTAGGTACTCTGTAGCTTCGGGGCTTGCTCCGTATATGTTTCCCATGTGGAACTTAAACCTATCTTCAGTGTATGCCCTTGCAGCTGAGTACAAGTTATCAACAAACACTGGACCATGGAACTTTTTCATGAAGTTTGAGTACATTCTCTATGTTCAGCTTTTGGAAAAACAATAGCAACAACGGTCTCCAATCCCTTGCATGCATCACTAGATATGAGAAGCCCTGGCGGGGAACTTATGGCTCTATGCAGCTGCCTCAATAACCATTCCCAGTTTTCAGTGGTCTCAGAGTCAAAAGCTGCATAAGCCACATAGAACAACAAGTTGTGAACATCTATGGATGTAGCAAATGCTAATTGGCCCTTGTACCTACCATGGATGTGAGTTGAGTCCAGTCCAATGTAAGGTCTACACCCAGCTAGAAAACCATCTATACACAGCTTGATTGCAATAAACACTCTATAGAAACACATCTTATTGGCGTGCTTCTTCAGATCAATATCCATTATACTACTAGGGGACTTTTCCTCTAGCCCAGCTTTGAAATTGAACAACATATGAAAGCTCTCTTCATACTTACCACGGATGTGATCAAGAGCCAGTCTCATGCCTGCCAAAGCCTTGGAATACTTTAGCTTGATGTTGTAATCTCCTTGTAGCTTGCTTTGAACTTCTTTAGCACTAGCAGTTGGATTGTCCTTCAGCCAATCCCCAAGTCTATCCGCAACCCAGCCCTAAGTAGCCATCCTGCCGTCTAAAGCTTGGTAGTTGAACACTCATGCACAAAGGGAAGCTTGTTTATCTGCACATTAAAAAAAACAAGCAAAGTTAGAAGGGAAATGAATCACAAAAACAGATAATAGGTCATTCACAAAAGTAGGTATACGAAGTATACGCCGCATACCATTATAGTACGCCCATCTGGGAGCCTAGAAGCATGTATGTGCCAATTATAGTTTTTAGCTTTGCACTTTGCTATGAATCTTGTAGTGTCAGTCCTAACAGTACCAAGCTCAAAGCATGTCTTGACAGCGTATTGTCTAATCACTTTCCTGAAGGTAACCATATCAGAAAACATAGCCTTCTCCTGTATGTTAGGGTTCTCACGGTCGAATGCGACGACTAGCTCGTAGGCAACATCATCAGTTATTTCAGCTCAACAGGAACAACCTCGTTACCGTTGGCCACATCAAGGATAATATCATTCTTCCGTACTGCCACATTACAAGGAACATCATACATGTGCTCATCATCGACACCTACATACTCATTTGGATCATCACATGGATTATCAGGTGGCGGGGCTTCAATGTTGTTTGAGCTCTTACTACCAACTGATTCTCATGGTACCTGGCTACCACTGGCTTGAGAGTTCTCACATTGTGAAGTTAGGTTGGCATTTGCAAGACATGGTGCATGCTGACTTGGGGTGGAAGGATATGCCCACACAGCATTCAAATTGGTTTAACTAAGGTTATCTGAATCGTTGTTCAACTGCTGCGTCACCACCATATGTTAGTGCTACACCATCGTCAAACACTGCTACTATAAGTGCCAAATTCCTCTCATCCCTATTCATTTCAAACATACCTTGAACCTGTGAGTCAGACATAAGCCTGACATCCTTCGTAGTTTTTTTTGTCAAAGAACCACACAGCAGGAGTTTGTGATTCACCCCAGGAAACCTCACTAGACAAGGACACCATCAACGATTGCATGGTGAAATGGTTGGATTCGATGACCCTATTAAGTGTTCTGCCCTTGGTGTACAATTTCCTACCACCCGGTTCTTTCATGCAAAATGCTTCAACTTTAAAGTCTACTCTAAACGTGTTATTTGGATCAATCCTATTCAGAAAAAAAAACAAGAAATAAGAACAACTCCAAAAGCTCTACCAAGCTAGGTACTGGATCGAGTTCAAGTTACTTACCACAAGGGGGACTTGGGACGGACCGGCACATCCATCTTCCTTTAGCTTCCTCAGGCGGCAGCAGCAAGATGGCGCAGGGATGGCGGCGAAGAGTGCAAGGATGGCGGCGAAGGGTGCGGGTTGCGTTCGTCAGGGGGATGGGCGGTGGAGGGTGGGGGCTGCAGGCGCCGGCTGGATGGCACTAGCCCAAGCTAGGGTTCCATGGTGGCTCACAGAGGAGGGATATAAGGGGACCGATCTGGTTGGGAATATCTGGATCAGGAGTTGGATATGCCACTTGAAGCTAGGGGCATTCGCGTCCATACCAAATAGCTTGGGAGTAGTACATGGGTTTATTTGAGGGAAAATGGCTAAAAAGCTCCATAATAGCATTTCTTGGACTACCCTAGCTTGGCAGTGGCATATTTCAAATTTCCAACTAAGGAGTCACGTATCTTTAATAAGGGCACTAAGCAGTGGCATATATCAAATTTTCCCTTTCGGTTTAGTTTAGACTTCAGCCGAGAGTTTTTTTATTTAAGCCCACAAAAGTTCAGAATCCAGATGTAGGCATGCAAAACTGGATTTTCTAGCGGTAAGTAGGAAGTTACCAATTTATAGCATCGTGCCTTCCACGACAGGACAGAGACAGAGGAACTAGTGGGAGCACTAGTCCCCCCATGGTTGATGAAACCCTTTATACAATCCTTAATTTGCTTATGTAGAATAGCAAAATATTTCTACTTGGTTCCCCTCGATATTTAGTTATCACCATATAGCCCTCTAGGTAAAAAATTTCTATCCATGTCCCTGTTCCACGAGGTCGTTGGCATTTGGTGGCGTCCTCCAAACTGTTTGGTTGGCGGCCGCATGATTTCTGTGGTGTCGTAGTAGATATTTGGACACTCAAATTTTACTACGTCCTAGTGACGGACCAGAATTAAATGGTATGGCAGAATCATAGGCGCGGACCAATGCAGCAAGATCAAATTATTTCAATAGACACGTAAGCTTTCATTCAATTTCTTTCATCCTTGTACAACTCATAAACCGCGACGTGAATATATGCAATGGACCAATTCAACAGAAGCTTACAAAGGAAACAATTGGTACAACCATTCAAAACCAAAGTTCACAAAGTATATCTAGTGAAAATTGGAAAGTTGTGTTGTTGATGTCTCAATCTTGCCATCAACGGTACAATCCTTGAGGGAGCCTTTTATAGCCAAAATAGCAAGCATTTCAGGGTATATCCAATCAATTAAGTGGAAAACAACAACAACAATTCAATTTTTACCATACATACCATCAATGCCATGTATCAGGGGGAGGCATCAGCACCAATTAATGGATTCTCTCAACCTTCAACCTTTTGCCTCGCCTTTGAGCTCCTGCTCATCCTCACCACATGCATGCCTCATGCATTGAGCCATGAGAAGAAAAGCAAAGTATGAAACTAAAATTAGAAGAAGAAAATCAGCAGACAAGTTGTAACAAAAGGAAAGATTGAAGTAAAGCTGCCAATGTAGAACCTACCATGGAAGGGAGACCGAAACTTAGAGAGTTTGATTCTTGCAAGTTGATTTCTAGTAAGTAGTCTAGCTACCTTAGAAAGCTCCAAGGTACCCTAAGATGAGAGGGAAATGGCTGCTCTGTTTGGAGCTCCAGAGGAGTGCATGTAAGGTGAATTTTTCGGATGAGTCTGCCAAAATTTTAGAAGTCCGCCAAAAAAATTCAATGACAAAAATGTAGGAATCGTCATAGATAGCTTACGATTTAATGACCAACATGAATAAGTGTTATGAATTTGTATTTGTATTGACTAACTCTTACTATCACTGACATATAAATTTGACTTAGTAAGTTTGACGACATACATAAGAAATGTTCTATCAATACCATGGATCAAACAAGTTCAAATGTATGGTAAATAGTGCATAACAATATATGAAATAATGCTACAGTATATCATTGTTTACAAAAATTTAAAAATATCCAGAGATTGCTTTATCAAATGCAAGCTACTCGTCATCAGTTTCATTCAATTGAACAATCTGTAGAGCCACTGCCCCCATTCTGTCTCAGAGAGATTGGGGAAAGGGCTGAGGTGTGTGTGCAGTCGATAGCTTATACATGATATTTTTTTCCTTTCTCATAAATGTACATCTTTCATGATGAAAGTAATCGTCATTAACATCTGAACTTTGGTGACAAACACATTTCGTAACCAAATATTTATAGATCGTCATAGCTTATCATATTTTGTGACGATTGTTTAAAATTGTCATAGAGTTTTGCCGCTGGCAGCCCGCAATGACAAAAGCGTTATTCGTCACAACTCTTTATGTCATTGAACATCAAATCCGTTGTAGTGATTTTGAAGTCTTCTGGCCACCGAGTGGTTTTCAACCCAGCGCTGAGGGGGGACTCCGGGTCCGGTCTGTGAACAGAGTGGGCATCCCGAATGGCGACGGGGGCGCTCCAGCCTCCTGCCCCCCCCCGCGATTTCCTTGCATGGCCTTCGGCCATACTCCGGGGCTCCGACCTCGACCTCGACCGCGACATGCTCCGGCTCCACAGGGGTTCCACAACAGCTGTCGGCACCACCTGGACGCCTTGCAGCTCACGCATAGCTCTACGTACGGAGGTCAGCCAGCTCCCGTTACAGCGCTTGGAATGTAGTCTTCGGGGTGCCACCTCCGACGAGGACCATTGGGACGAGGGCATTGGTGCTTCCACGGTGCCATCGTCGTCGATGGCCATAGGTTCACCGCGGTTGCCTCTGCTCGGACGACACAGGGGGCATCCACGGTCGCCCGTCAGGGTGGTCATGCTGTTCGAGGCGACCAGTGCCTCCACAGGTGTCCGGTTTCCCTCCGAGTGCGATGTGTGGGTGGGCGCCACTCCGACGGCCACTGCGTCCATAGACAGGTCCCCTTCTTCGGGTGGGGTAGCTCTCGTCTCCTCCTAGCGACAGTAGAGCACTTCGACCACGTCAGGTGGACCCCCTCCGTGGTCACAGCTCCCACTCTGCCAAGGATGCGACTACGAAAGCAACTAATCTCTAAAAATATTTTTAATAATTAATGACAACCATATGTTAAGGAACTAATACGTGTGTTAAGATATTTTAAAAGCTTAGTACCGAATTATGGATGACAACATGGAAAGACCGAAGTTATAGGCTAGACGTCATACTATAAAGAGGGATCATTGCTAGTAACTTGAAAGCTTATGAGTGTCGTATTAATCAACTAAGAGTTATGCATTGCATTTTAGAATATCATCTGGAGAAAGAACAGTAAAAACGGTATGACCTTACCTGAGAAGCAAAGTGCGGTAGGACCGATTTCTAGTTGACAATACGTTATTTCCAAAGAGCATGTTTTGAGTGTTTTTCCTCCCCTCAAAAATAGTAGTTCCGATTAAGCCGAGCGGTACTACTGTCATGCGGTAGTGCCAGATCATGTGAGTGTGGTAGTACCGGACCATGTGAGTGTGGTAGTACCGGACCATGTGAGTGTGGTGGTACCACACCAGACCGTAACGACTAGTTCAGAAGCATTTAATGCACCCCTTATGATCGTTGAACAGTAGGTGTGGTGGTACCGACCGATCAATGGTGGTAGTATCGCACCCGCTAAATTTTTTAGGGGATTGCTTCAAACGATAAAATTTGTGGTTGGGGGCGATAAATACCCCCTCACCAGCACCAAGCTCAAAACCCCTGACCTCATTGAATACCCTTGAGCTATTGGTGCACTCTCTACTACTCATTTACTCATATTTATCATTTTGAGGTAGTTGAGAGTATTGAAGTGCATTTGTATCATTTGTTGATCATTTAGTACTTGATAATCTTTAAGCAAGAGCTGTAATTTGTTACCCTTGGTGCTTACTAGCACCTAGACAGTTTGGAGGAAGTTTGTGCGATGATCTCTTCAAGAATATTATGAAGAGGTTCAGTATTGATTATAAGTGGTTCAATACTCACCATCTCCGGAATGGAGTAAGAGCAACCTGTCGACGATCAAATCGCCGATCTTATGAATATATAAATGAAAAGAGGAAAAATATGCGTGACTCCTGGGAGTGGATCTAACTTGCTCTTTATTGCTATGAACTCACAATTACAAACACTGGGAGTATCTAAAAACACAACACTTTGCTATGTCTTGCTTGATGTCTTACGCAGCCGCATGCATTACGTACCTCGTGTCCTCTGTCTCTCCGGTCTTCCATGATCCTCCTTAAATAGTTGATGAAGCGGTGGCAGTTATCCCATGAAGAGACATCTGTTGGGGAGCGATGCGCCTGGTCGGGAAGAGACGGCAGTTTGACGGTTCCACTAACTGCAAAGGCGGTTGGTGAAAACGCCAACTGTTCTGCGGTTAATGATTTAGGAGACGTTAAATCATCAGCCGTGATAGTGTTGTATTACGCGGAATATGAAACACGTGGTTCATTCATCACATAGTGAGTGGCGTGGTCGGAGACTCGACCTAGACGCCTGTTCATAGCTTTACGAGCACTTACCTGGTCGTGAACTAGGTTTAGAACTTTGTCCGACCAGGGTATTTATTATATAACTTCCGTAATACCTACGACCAGTTAGGTCGGTGGTCTTAGAAGTTACGACCACGAAGACGTATGGTCTTTATCATATATTAAGATAATATATGAATATTTTAATCCTCAACACAACCCTAGTGGAATTGAGGTTCATTGGGCTCAATTTGTGGAGCCGGTCCAATTCGTTTGGGCTTACCACAACACAGACTAGTGAAGACCGGCAAGTCTTCGATACCACGGGAAAAACATCGATTGTCTTCTTTGCGGTTTTCTCTCTTGTCTTTACTATTTCCGCATTTACATTTCTAGCTATACCATGAATAGTACTATCACCTATTTTGTTAGCTATGTGTAGCTCCCCCTCCCCTATTTAAGGTGGTCGCACCCCTCTAGTTTCTTTAGATTTTGTTTAGTTAAAAGTTAGCTTTATTGCAACCTCGTGTATTGGCTTGTGTAGATTAGAGCAACCATAATACCGCTGCAGAATCTTAACTTTATCAAAATATTTCAATCTTATTTGTAATTTTAGATTGCTTATTATCTTGTTCTTGTGTGTTCTTCGATTGCATGCAGGAATGGACCTTCGTGGTCAGGTCGATCGTGCTTCTAGCAAGGTCGATAACAATCTCGGAGTTGGTTCAACGATTGCCGGGCATATTGGTCATGTGCAATTGGTCCCCGAATCGTGAGAGTCGTCTCCACCAAAATCGAGTTATCCTTCTCACCGAACGATCGGGACACCCATTGTCGCATCATCCATACGCTCAAAATCAGCAATCAGACAGCTGAGAGTAGGGGGTGTCGCCTTACGACTGAGAGCATCTACGACATTTGCCTTGCTCGGTGGTACTGGATCATGATGTCATAATCCTTGATTAATTCCAACCACCTTCTCTGCCTCAGGTTCAGATCATTCTAGGTGAAAATATATTTAAGGCTCTTGTGATCTGTGAAAATATTACAAGACTCGCCATATAGAAAATGACGCTAAATCTTTAGAGCAAGAACCAATACAAAAAGTTCTAAGTCATGGATGGGGTAGTTTTGCTCATGTTTCTTCAGTTGTTTTGACGTATATGCAATCACCTTGCCATCCTGCAGGAGCACACAATCAAGGCCAAGGATTAGGCTGCTGGTTGAAAACAAAATAAGATGGTAGCGATAACTCCGGTAACTAGAAATTTGCGTCAATTTTTAGCTGAAATTTAAAAAAACTCAATATTTCAGATTTAAAATAAAAAAATAAAAATCAAGCAAATTCAATTTTTTATATAAATTTCATCAAAACCAAAATTTGAAATTTGGTTTGAATTTTATCATTTACCTTCTAATTCTGCATGAAATTTAGTGAGATCTTTTCACTTGACCAAGGCCCACTCAAGAAGTATTAGAATAAATGGTAAATCGCTTCCCAAGCTTGGGAAGGGTAAGAACAGAAGCAGTCAGCAATTTTTTCCTTTAATGTACAGAAACTGTGCTCACAATCTTCTGACCACCGGAACTTGACATTTTTCTGTGTCAGCCGAGACATCGGTTTGGCAATGATAGAAAATCCCTCCACAAAGCGCCGATAATAACCTGCTAAGCCCAGAAAACTCCTCACTTCCTTGACATTAGTTGGTCTTTTTCATTCCACTACTGTTGAGATCTTGCTAGGATCAACATAAATGCCCTCCTCATTAATCACATAATCCAAACACCCAACTTCTGAAAATTCATTCTTCGTCAAGGTTTCAAGAACCAGCTTGAAATGCTGCTCATGCTCCTCCTCAGACTTGGAATAGATCAGAATATAGTGAATAAACACTACTACAAACTCATTAAGATATTGATGCAGCATACTGTTCATTACTTCTATAAAAACAGCAGGTGCATTAGTTAGTCCAAAAGACATAACCTTGTACTCATAATGTCAATACCTCGTGGAGAAAGTTGTCTTCTCAATATCTTGCTCTCGTACACGAATTTGATTGTACCCCAGCAGAAGGTCAATCTTAGAGAACACCTTAGCTCTCTTTATTTGATCAAAAAGATCCTCAATACGAGGTAAAATCAGAGAGTTTGGCATTTCTTCAAGCCATGGTAAAATTAGAGAGTTGGGCATTTCAAATCATAGTAAAATCACAGAGTTGGATATTTTTTCAAGTTTTGGTAAAATCAGAGAGTTAAACATTTTAAGTTATGGTAAAATCCGAGAGATACTTATCACAGACGATTTTTTAATGCACACCGTCTGTGATGAGGACGGGAAGTCACATACGATTCGTGTTGAAAACCGTTTGTGAAGTATCACAGACAGCTCTGAACAAGAACCGTGTGTGATATTACTTCTTCACAGACGGTTTTTAGCGCAATCAGTAACACAGATGGTCGCTAAAGCAAAATCGTCTGCGATTGTATTTAATACAGACAGTTTTGATCAACCATTTGTAATGAGCCATCTAGTATTAGTTTTTTGTAGTAGTGTACCAATTATTGTGGCTACAAAACCAAACAGTAAAGAAAGGGGACTTAGGTACCCAGAAGGATGTATATGGGCCTAATGGAATTGGGCAAACGAGTGAAGTAGCGCTTTGTATATTATGGGTGTTAGGATACCTGTTGTCCAACCCCCTCAAATGGTGCCCAAAGGGTCTTATTTATAGTCCTTCAAGGCGTTTGGGGAATTACTGGTGCATCCCTAAAAAGGTGTTGCAGTGTAAGGGATATTTCCCCGTGTTGTTGTCATGTGTCACTCTCCGTCAGCCAGTGTAAGACCGGGTCTCGCCTACTCATTCAGTGTTGGTCCATAGACTGTGTCTAGTGGACCAATCCCCCCTTCCAACGGGGTGGGTTTGGTCCATTGGACCAATGCGAATCGAACGGCTTGCAGATAAGGAGCTTTTTGGCCATGGTTTCCAAGGGTGAAGAGGGGTCTGGTGGGGGCCACTCACACAATATTGTTGTACAACAATTTAGTGCTAAAGAATAACTTTTTTTTTCCAATGTCTCTAATTGCTTTGGATGACGTTGCCTATTATTTAATTACTTGGGTTGGGTTTGTTATGGTCACACCTCAAGTCTTTATATAGTCAACCACGTGTTCTCCTCCAAAGGAAGTATAAATGATTATCCGAGTATGATTAGTATATGAATGCTTTATCCTCACATAAGCCATCTTTCTCAATGGCTAGTTTCGTAAGGTTGAAAATGAACAGAACAAAAAAGGTATTTACATCACTCAAGCATAGAGTTTTGTGCGTGATGAGCCAAATGGCCAAGAGGTTGCACGTTGCACTCGAGCACGAAGTATGGCGTTGGTGGCGTTGGTTGTGCAACTATTGGCGGCGCAAGGCTTTCGAAGGGTTTGGGACTCTCGGAACGCTGTAAATGATGACGTGCAAATGGCGCGAATGCTCCAAGTTAGTTGCGCCCGGTTAGACGAACGAGGCGCGATAAAATTTAAGTGTCCTGCTGACAACTAGAAAATCTAGTCTTGCGGTTCTACATCCGAAATTCCGAACTGCTGCATGCTTAAATAAAATAAAAAAAAACGGGACTTTAGAGTTCTGAACCAGACACGACAGGAAAAAAAAACTAGACCAATAGGAGCCAGTGTTTTGCTGAGGAAATTTTAACAATGCATTGACTTAAGAAATTAGAAGAGGAAAAAAGCTTTGATTGTGAAAAAACTGTTAGGAGTAAATATTATATATGCATCATATATTGAAAGTATTGAGGCTTTTTTATTGTGCATCGCTGCCTTTTCTATGTGCATTTCTGTCTATTGGATGGAGATTAGACTATAAGGAGAAAATGTGATGATGTGGCACTCCCATACATCGTTGTTTGTACTCAATTTAATATAGTAGATTGTAAGATTGATTCTGTCACCGAAAAATTGACCCAGGAGAATACGAATGATGGAGAAAATAGCGTTTGAGTAGATGCTTGTGGAAGTTGGAATCCGAATGGAATACATGAAGGTTGACTCTGACAAATGTGTAGACGTGTAGTGTAGAAAGAGCGAGAGGAGGGTCGGTAAAAATGTGTGGAAAAACGAACAAAGAGAGAACTGGGCATTGGGCTCCTAGCGAAAAAACAAATGGACGCAAGTGGGCAGTAAAGAAGATGGACAGGATCCGCAGAAGCTTTCTTTGGAAAGGCGACTAAGATTTGCCATGGAGGCCATTGTTTGGTGAATTGGAGAAGAGCTTGTAGACAAAATCGGTTGGGCGGTCTTGGTATAAAGGAATAAAGGATCTAACCAAGTTCGGTCGTGTACGAATCGTACACGATGGCTTTGGTACGAATGGAAGTACCCCAAGATGGTACGGATCGCTTGTTGTTGGATGCAAGAACCGAAATCTCGATAGGGGACGGTTCGAAGACGAGGTTCTGGACGTCCAGATGGCTTAATGGCTGTGCGCCGAAGGAGATAAGCACCAAGCTGTTTCAAGCTAGTGAGAGAGAAGAAACATGGCATTCCGGGCAGAACTCACCAACAGGAATTGGCTCAAACCGCTGCGAAGAATCACCAATGAAACTCAACTCGGTGGGCCGCTAGTGCCCCTGTTTCTTGAATCACCACCAAAACCCGCCAAAATTCGTCACCCGTGTTGCCCTCTCCCCAAATCTAGCACCTCCCCATCATTTCCACTACCCTGTGATTCTGTTAGGCCCCTTCTTCATCGACATAGTCACCAGGAAAACATCGACAACTCGTCACACCATCCGCCTCGCCGTCGTGTATGCGTCGCCGCCACTCCGTGTCCTTCCGCGTCACTGTGTCCGACTCCACCTCCTAAACTCCCATCCGGCTTCTCCCAGGCCGCCTAGCCACTGGAGTATGCCGGCATCGGGCACAACGGGCTACGCTGTCGTGTGCCATGCCCCTTACCGCCGCCAGCCCATCAGGGACCACCGTAAGGTTCCCCACATCCACGCAATGCTCATTATCCAGCCAATACGAGCCAAATCGCCGGATTTCACCGCCGGCGCCGCTTCTCTCTTCACGGCCGTCGTGCTAGCCTTGGCCCGTTCCGGCCGTCTCCGTCACCCCTATCGACACAAACCACCAGAAACGGATTCCCCAAGATCTGGAACACACTGTGCCCTCGTGTGCGACTTCGTTCCACCGCAGGAGCACCACCGTCGGTCACGCCTTAGCCGCCCTTGTTCCGCTGCAGAACGAGGAAGACGAAATTCTATGCGCTGTGCTCGACTTTGTAACATCCGACCTGAACCACCCCTACTCATCTGAGTCCAACCGCATGAGTTACACCCGAGTCCAAGCACCACCGGCTGACGAGGCGTTACGGCACCAGCGTGGATGCCGCGTAGACGATAAACTGGGTGGTTTCGGCTCGGGGTGACCTGGTAACGATAGTAAGAGTGCAAACTAAACAGTATTAGAGTTCATTAAGTTTTTTTTTTAACTCTCGTCAAAGTTAAAGGGGGAGTAATGTGAACTTATTTTTTTCGAAAAAAGGAAAAAATAAAAATAAATGGGCCCTGTATAAAGGCCATCTCTTGGAATCCCATTTGGTTACGTTTCTAAACTACTAGGCTTCTGGACTCTTATACTAATTGGCTTTTGTTGGGCTATGAGGTTGATCTCTTAAAAGCTTGCTGGTCCTTCTTTTATGTCCAACAACTGCTGAGCCTACCCTTCGGTTTATGTTCCCTGACTAAAATAATAGTGACTTCTTTTTGTCAGGAAAACTAGAATTTTGTTTCAGTTTTATAATTTCAAACGCTACCTTGTTATCACATAATTGGTAGCGCAATTCCTCCGAGCTCTGAATTATGCGGAAGGGACGTGTACTGTGTAACTTTTTTATCTGTTCACTACCGGAAAAACGTCCTTTGCCCAGAGCCGCTATTTTTGCTGAGAGCAAAAGCGCGGGCTCTCGGCAAAGAAACCGTTTGCCGAGCGCGACTCTCGGCAAACACGGGCCGTCGGGAACTGACAAGATTGCCGTGGGCCTGCATCTCGGCAAACAAAAACTCTCGGTGAAGTGGGCCATTTTGCCGAGAGCCCCGCTCGGCAAAAAATACCCGTCGGCAAAATGGGCCTTTGCCGTGGGCCGCGCTCTCGGCAAAATCAGGCTCTCGGCAAAATATTGCCGTGGGCCCATAGCCGTGACCTGCCCTGACGGCGTCACCGCTTTGCCGAGAGCCCCACCGTTACGGCTCTCGGCAAATTTATTTGCCGAGCGCCACGTTCGGCAAATGTTTGCCGAGAGCCCCTCCCATGCTCTCGGCAAATGTGGTATCTATATTTCATGCGCATGTGTTTCTCTTCTCCTAACTCTCTCCAATTAAATTATTTTTTCTTTCATATGCTCCAAACTTTTTTTCTCTATACACATACTACAGGTTGTACTCAATATTAAAATTTTGTGTATTTCTGTAATTATTTGCTATATATAATTAATTAATTGCATTTCAAGGAGTTTTTTTAATCGATTAAAATTTGAACAGCGATTGATTTAAACACGGGAAAAAATTAAGTAGAAAATGATATTCATGCTATTTATGCATTATTGGGGGCAAATAACATCTTGTTGACGTTTTTTTCACCTTTTATTTTACGAATCGAAGACCACGAACATATGTCGCCGAACGATTTAAAAATTCTTAAAAAAAGGAAACGAATTCGGAAAATTGTGATATTTGCAATGAAGTCATTGTATCACACTTGGAGGCTGTGGTAAAAAATTGAAAATGTTTCGCGCAAGTGGTTGCGTATGATTCTTACAATCTGAGACATTTCCGAATAAGTTTCATAAAGTTGAGAAGGATCCATTAGGATTTTCAAACAATGTCACGGTCGAATTAGTTTTGGAGTTCCAAACTTTTTGTATAGCCATTAGAGAGCATAAGTTGTAACACGGCAAAATTTCGTATTTTTCCGGAGCCGTATGCTATTTATTAATTTTTTTTTGGATATTCTTTGCCGAGAGCTTCAGAGGATTGCTCGCGGCAAAGCCTCTTTGCCGAGAGCAACTGGCTCGCTCTCGGCGCAGATTTTTTTTTTTTACCTAGCCTGGATCAATGGTTTGCCGAGAGCTGCTCTCGGCAAATGTTTAATTTTTTTTTAGAAATATCATTTTTAGTTCAGTTTGTTAGACGAATAAAAAATATTTTAAAAAACTTTTCTTTGCCGAGAGTAGCTCTCGGCAAATAATATTTTTTATATTTTTTAAATTTTTTTGTGCAGTTAGCTAGTTAAAAAATTCGAACGAAATTTCAAAAAAAAAACATTTTGCCGAGAGCCGGATCTGGGGGCTCTCGGCAAAGGAGGAAGTTTTGCCGAGAGTCTCCCAGATCGGGCTCTCGGCAAAGTGGCTTCCCACTTAACCGTTTCGAGCCTCCCAGATCTCTCTCACTCTTCACAAATCTCTTCACAAATCTGCCTTGCAGGAGCGCGCGCTGTCGCCGCGAGGAGCGCCGCCCAACTCGGTGTCTGCCATGCCGAGCCTCGCCGTGGCCCGAGCCCCTCGCCGCCTGACCCCGCAGTCCGCTCGCCTGACCCACGCCCGCCCCCCGCCACGCTCGCCCGACCACGCCCGGCGCCTTTGCCGCGCCGCCGCTCCTGAGAGCCTCGCCGCCCTTGAAGCTACGCGCCGCCCGAGCCACGCCGCCGCCGCAGCCCGGCCAGCCCTCAAGGTCTAATCTCTTTCTCTATATGCAGTACCTTTTCTCTATTATGTTTGATCTGTCAGATCCAAAGAATGAAGAACAAAAATCGAGCTAGAATAATATATATATGTGCAAATTAAAACAAATGTGATCATGTTTGCTAACGCATGCAAGCAAAATGCCAGATAAATGGGACCGACGGAAATGCTGTCAATGACCGGGCATTAGACTAGTGACGCATTTCATAAAATTGACAAGAAAATAAAGAAACAAATAGGTTATCAGGGGAAAAAAATTCACAACATTTGGATATAGATTCAACATGGCCATCCTTTCATATATTATCTGGTGCACGCGAATAATTCCGACAGCACTGAAGGTCAGTCAAGATCGATGCCAACTGCCAACGCCGTGGGTGTTTACGCTGACCCAGGCTAGTGCTTTGCGGTCTCATTCGGCGTCAAGTCTTCGATTGACGTGTGGAAACTGCACGGGAAGTGGCTCGGATCCGGGTTTCCTAAAACTGAAACCGCACACGATACCACTGTGGCTCAAAACAAAAACAGTCCAAAGACAACAGGATTTGGAGAGAAAAAATATATATCGAAGCGTTTCAAATGGTGCATTAGTCTTTGGACCATAATTATCCTGGGAAGAGCAAAATATGTTTATAGATATGTTTGGTGCACAATCAGTATATGGAGTATATCCTTCATGCACTTTAGTTAGAGTTCAAATGCACTAGCAATTTATCCAAAAGTTTAGACTGTCAATAAAACGTAAGCAATCTACTGCTTATACATACGTATCTTGTTAGATATTCCGATGAGAAACTATTATTTTGACAGAACATATCAGTGTATCACCAAATCCATATCTTGTGAGATATTTAGACAGATAAATATGATAATTCCAGTAGGACCATAACTCATTTCGATGCTTGCTGCACTAGCGTACAGGCCCAGCAATAATTTATCAGAACAACACCAAAACTACATGCGAAAACCAACTAACGAATGCCCTAACACCGACCAGCCCTGCTGGACGCAAAACACACTATAGCTATGGGAAGGGCAACACTCCCAACCCAATGCACTAAAACTTCAAACCAGTTACAACCCAACAGAGTAAAAGATCATCAATGCACAAAACTTGAGATAGAAGAATAGAAGCGGGACAAAGTGAATCATGCTGACAGGACAACCAGCAAAAGCTTCATCTATTGCTTTTTCATATGTACTTGGTATTGCCTTTTCACTGCACGGTTTCTTTGTGAATAACTGTGCTGAAAACAGTTATTTCTGTTTGAAATATATTGGTCGAGAGCCTCCCAGATCATGTATCTCCACGTAACCCAGTTAGGTGTCTCCCGTTCGAAAGAGATACGGTTAGAAATATGCAGATCTTTGCATATCAATAACCTTATCTGTTTCGAATTGTCCACGTTTTTTTGGACAGCCCGAGGATACGCAGATGGTGTTAGTTTCCATGGTCTGCTCCGATCCGAGACAGAGTTTCGACAGTACCTTCCTGTTGTTCTCCGGATACACAATCTCCCTGTCGGGACGTGTATTTGGAGAACAATGAGAAAATCTTGCCAAAATCTTTCGGATAGGACGCACCATGGAACTAACACCATCGACGATCCTCGGGTGGGATTAGGACCTATCCTTACCTATTAGATGGTATGAACGACGTGTAGATGCAAGTCCATGGTTATATTTATTACTTGGTGATATATATGTTAGAGGATGGATGACCGTGAGTGGATGTACTCGGGCCGCCGGAGCGCCCGTGAGATTACCAGAGAATGGGTCGACAAGACCGAGGCTTTCATCAAGCAAGTATTTGACCAGGCTCCCGGAGCGCGTGCCGTTTTTTGTCCCTGCATCAACTGTAAGAACAGAAAGAGGCAGACAAAGGAGGTGATGACTTCACATCTGGCTAGGCATGGATTTGAAAAACTATACCCAGTGGACCCACCACGGTGAAGTCGATCGTGAGAGAGGAGGTGGTGAGACCACGTGTCGAGGATTACAATGCGATCTGGGGTAGCGGCTTGGTTAGATGACTTTCACGAAGCACACTTCGCTGAAGGATGTAGGCAGCAGGAGGAGGAGGAGCCAGAGGCAAGCGCAAAGGCGTATTACGACATGTTGTCTGCGGCAGGGAAACCCCTTCATGGCCACACACAGATTTCAAAGCTTGATGGCATTTCACGCTTAATGGCCTTAAAGTCCAGTTCAACCTCGATCGAGAGAACTTTGATGAAATGTTGATGATTATTGGCTCCATCCTTCCGGCCGGTCACCTTCTGCCACAGAACATGTACGAATCGCAGAAGGTCCTTCGTGCACTTAAGATGCCGTATGAGCAGATACATGCTTGTCCGAAGGGCTGCGTCCTCTTTAGAAAAGCACACGCGGATGCAAAGTATCTTGCCCAAAGTGTAAATCCTCTAGGTATCCGGAGGTAGACTCAGTGATGGTGAGAAGAGGCGAGTCCGTACCCGTGAAAATCCTACGGTACCTTCCATTCATACCGAGGATCCAACGGCTATTCATGATGAGGAGTCCGCGAAAGCAGATGATATGGCACAAAAATGGAAAAGATCTGATCCTGAGAAGATGGTACATCCGGTAGATGGTGAAGCATGGCATCACTTTGATAACATTCATCGTAACAAAAGTGGGGAGGCACGTAATGTGCGTGTTGTAATCGGCAGCAGATGGGTTCAATCCTTATGGAATGATGGTGCCCCATACACTTGTTGGCCCGTGTTTGTTATCCTCTCAATCTCCCCGGCGTCTCCTTCCAACGCGAATGTGTTCTTGTCGTTGATAATTCCGAACACCACAGGAATAACATGGGTGTGTTCATGGAGCCTTTGTTCGATGAACTGGTCCATGCTTGGGACCATGGTGTATGGACATACGATCGAGCTACAAAGACAAACTTCAACATGCATGTTTGGTATCAATACTCCATGCATGACTTCCTAGCATATGGGATATTCGGCGCTTGGTGTGTTCACGGAAGTTTCCATGCCCCTTGTGCAAAGCGACTCTGCAGATTCAATTGGGCTGCGAAGGCGGCAAATATTCCGCGTTCGACAAACATCGACAATTCCTCCTGCTTGAGCATCCATTCAGACGAGACATCAAGAACTTTACTAAAGGTGTCATGGTTACGGACCCGCACTACGATGATGACGGTCGAGGTTCATGATCGGATAGATGCTCTCGGATCAATGAAAAGATGGTAGGTTAAGTGGGATATGGTGAGGAGCATATGTGGACTCATAAGTCGCCCTTGATGATGCTCCCTATTATAACGACCTTCTTCTTCCACACAACATTGATGTAATGCACACCGAGAAGAATGTTGCCGAGGCGCTTTGGGCAACGATCATGGACATTAAGGATAAGACGAAGGACAATGTAAAGGCGAGATGGACACGCAGCGATATGTGATAGACCAAAGCAACACATGCAACATCCTAGAAGCGGCAATAAATGGACAAGGCCTAAGGCCGATTACAGATTGAAACCGGAACAAAAGAGAGAAGTATTAGAATGGTTCAAAACATTAATGTTCCCTAATGGGTATGCAGCGAATCGAGGAGGGGAGTGAACTTATCTACCTTGCGAATCAACGGCCTGAAGAGTCATGACTATCACATATGGATTGAGTGTCTTCTTCCCGCGATGCTCGAGGCTATGTCCACGAGCATGTGTGGAAGGCGCTAGCCGAGTTGAGCTATTTCTTCCGACTTTGTGCCAAGGAGTTATCTCGTAGCGTGGTTGCGAACTGGAAAAATAGCACTGTGTTGCTCTGTAAGTGGAGATGATCTTTCCACCCGGCTTCTTCAACCCGATCTGACATTTGATTCTCGCACCTCCGTATGAGGCACGAATGGGGGCCGTCTGCAGCCGTTGGTGCTATCCAATCGAGAGATGTCTAAAGGTTCTTGGAAGAAATGCAGAAACAAATGCAAAATCGAGGCTTCCATGGCGGAGGCATTCGTTTTAGAGGAGGTTACTAACTTCACACAAGCATACTATGGTGACAAGCTTCCTAGTGTGCATAATCGACCCCCTCGTTACAATGCTGGTGAAAATGAATCAAAACTCAGCCTTTTCCTAGGGCAACTTGGAAGTGCGAGTGATGCGTCCTCATTGTTGTTGAAAAACGAAGAGTGGCTCACAATCATGATATATGTGTTCACCAATCTTACCGAAATGGAGCCGTACATGCAGTAAGTGGCTTCTTGCACGAACTTGTTAATTAAATATGCCGTCAACATTCTGCATCCAACCTCCTTGTTTCTCGTTGTTACAGGGAGTTTATTAATGAGAACGGCATCTATCAAGGAACCTACCCGCAAGAACGTGACACCATTCTTCATCGGGTTCGGAAATGGAATCTCGATTTTATTTCTTGGTTCAAACAAAAGGTACTATGCAATTTAGCTCGTTCGCGATTGACATTCCCGATTGCTTGTACATTCCAATTTAACGATCTATCCTCCTTGACCTTGCAGAGCCAAACCGATTTGACTATGAATCCGAGTTGAGACAGGTTGCCAATGGCTTTGAGCATAGGGTCAAGTCATTTTAGTTATGATGTGAATGGATACCGATTTCACACAACAAGACACGAGCGAGCCGCCCAATCGAAGAACCACGAATTAGGAGTTTTCTTGGCGGCCTTGATGGGGCCGAGTATTATGGAAGAATTGAAGAGATATCTGAACTTAGGTTTCGTGGTCGCAAACCTCTTAACCACGTCGTATTCAAATGCCATTGGTTTGATCCTCAAGAAAGCGAGGCGAAGTCCTTCCCTTGGGCTAGTACAAATTCGACGAGATTAGTCTATGGCGGAAAGGATGTCTATATTGTGGCTCAACAGCCACACAAGTTTATTATCTCCCCTACTGTGCCAAAGGGACCCTAGTCTTGAGGTTGGGATATTGTGCACAAGGTATCGCCGCATGCGGTAAAGCACCTTCCCAAACGTCGAAGACTACAACCCGACCCAAACACATATGATGGAGAGTTCTATCAAGAAGAGGGCCTACAAGGGACTTTTGAGATTGACTTAACAGGAGCTATGGAAATGGAAGTAGACAATGAAATGGATGTTGATGTGGACGAGGGGATGAGGTGGAAAATGCGAAGGACTTGGCGTTACTTGAAGGATTACATATTGGCGATGTCAATGATGACATAGTTGCTCCTTTGGAAAGTGTTGAACATTTCGACATGGTGATAGTGATGATGAGAGCTATGATCCACTAATCCCGATGGGGATGATTATTTCTAATACATGTAATATTATGTTATTTTGAAATTATGCTTTATTTATTTTGCATCTCTTTATAATAATGTCTTGTTTATGATCCATCTAATCCGATCTTATTGTTTATGTCTTGTAGGTGATTGTGCAAAGATGGCGGGCGCTTGAGCTTTGTGGGCGGTCAGTCGCTTTACGACACGGGGCGATACACGGGGCCCTCGGGTGAAGGCTGGGGTCGGCACCACCTCGGGGAGGAGGAAGAGGCGGCCGGGAGGCGTGGGCGCCACCGCCTCGGCTGCGATGCAGCACACGAGCCCGAGGAGGCGGGAGGAAGAGCGAGGTGGGCGAGCAGGCTCGGCGAGGAGAGGCCGAGCCGCAGCCGAGCAGAGGCCGAGCGGTGGGCAGCGAGGAGGAGCGGAGGACGAGCGGAGGCCGAGGCAGAGGTTCCAGTTCCACCGAACCTCGGTGTCTACTAACGAGGTCCCGTGAGCCTACCGAGCGGCCGATACTTGAGGCTCACGCCGGTCATTCGACCGTTGGGCAAAAATACGTAACTTTACATTTTTTCGCTCCTACATATGATAGAATCACAATGGAAACTAACGGTTTTTCTTAATCACTTACGCAGTCTTGGAAGGTCGTGGTCCCAGTGCTCACAAAGGTTGCCCAATGGCATCCTGGGTCTTCTCTGCAGGAACACTTCCCGAGCTTGGTTCGCTACGTAGAAGATCTGGAGCCGCCTACACGTCTGAGCACTCGTCGCCGCCACGATGCGGAGGGCGAGGCGGCCGCACGTTAAAGCGTGGCGGAGCGGGTTATGTGCGAGTTTTGGGTAAGTCTTCCTCCCACTACTTTGCTCAATACATTGCATTCGCGAGTTTCTTCAACCGTGTATTGATACATCTTTTCTATATGCGGGACTTCTTCACATGCGCCGAGGACTACGAGGCGAGGCGCAAGGCGTTGGCCAAATCTTTTAGAGTCGCATCTCGGACATGCATTACGAGGCGGCTCCGTGCCATCATCGATTCTTGTGCCGTCTACGAGCATCGGAAGGTAAAGAAAGAAGATGCAAGATTAATGCATCTGACCAAAGAGCAGTACCTGAAGGTAAATATACAACATCAATATTGATTTCTTCTGAGATTGGGTAGGCTTGAATTGTTCTTATATTTGTCAATGTACTTGATGTCGCATGCAGTGCCTCTGGTGGTGCGCCAATAAAGCGCGGCCTGGCGGATGATGGTCGACACGTGGGTGAGTGGCAATTGGTGATAACCACACCGTCCTCCGAACGGCGTTTCTCGATGCGGTGTATCACACCACCGTGGCAACCTTAACATCCACGAATTCGGGGCTAGATGGGTGCGTGACTTGGTGTAGCTTCATTTATTCTTTCGACGTTTATTCTCGCATGATTTATAATCGTCTTGTTTTTCTCGATCAATGGTGCGCATCAAAACCGACCATGCGGAGAGCTCAAGTCATGGGTTACGGCCCACAAGGGCAAGGCGACAGACAACATCGACTGGAACCCGGACGACCAAGCCGAGTCGTTCACCAACGAGAGCATCCCCGAGCGCATCAGTCAGTACACCGAGGCGGGAAGGGGAGTCCATGGGGCAGACTGGGATCCGCACACCGCGGACATTGACGGCGACATCGTCATGAGGGTGGGAGGAGGCAAGAAGCATGGGCGGTACCTCGCCGGCAACAAGACGCTCGACCGCACACCACTCCCACTCTCTCACAGTCGGACAAGCAAAGACGAGCGTAGCGTGCCCATACGCCCAAGCGGGACACTTGACGCATCGTGTGGCAAAGACTACTGAGTTATTTCGTTTTATTCGCTGCGTTCATTGGTTTTACATTCCTCGAAATTGCTTGTAACAATGCGGTGAAAAATTATAGGCCTAGGTGCATGCGCTCGAGGAGCATAAGTCTAGGGTGGAGGAAGAGCGACAGAGGGAGCGGGAGGCCGAGCGACAGAGGTGGGAGGCCGAGCGGGCGAGGTTTGACGCCTTGGCTCAGTACGTGGCAAGTCTTGGCGTCACGATGGGTCGTCCAGCGCCACTAGAGCTGTTCGCTCCTCCACCGTCTTACCCATACCCGCCTTACTCATACGTGAGTTCAACTTCTCTAACAAAAACTCTTTACTGTGCATGTCGGCCATCGTGCCGTTGATATGTGATGGGAGGCCTTCGTGCCGTTGATATATATGTGTGCCGGCCATCGTGTCGTTGATATGTGGTGGGCGGCCATCGTCCGTTGGTTTTCTTGCAGTTTTGGAAACCCCACGTGCGGGGGAGTCTTTCAGAAATTTTGATGTGTCTAGGCTTAGATTACAATTTTATACCTAGTTCTGCAAATTTGGACTTGTCTACGCTTAGATTACAATTATATGCCTTAGTATTACTATAATTACTAATTTTTCTTCTCCTTTGTGCAGAATCAATCGACGGGTTCGAATGATGTGCCTGAGCGACCGCCGTCGGGAGGGTCGTGGCACCAACCAGTATCCACAACTTCCGCCGCATCGCTAGATCGTCGGGAGGGTCGGGTACCACCGCATCACCGCCGTCGGGTACGGCCGCCAGCAGTGGCCGCCCGCCGTCGAGGGTCGGGGGTGGGAGCCTTGGGGGTGAGCCTGTTGTTCTTCATCATGTATTAGCACTTTGTGACATGAACTTGTGTGAGATGAACTTAGCACTTTGAGATGGACATGTGTTGTTGGATTTGAGATGTTGTGATATATGTGATGTGGATGACATATTTGTGATATATGTGATGTGGATGACATATTTATGATATATGTGATGTGGATGATGTGTTATATTTGTGAAATATGTGTTGTTGAAGCTGGAAATATAAACAAAAATAAAAAAATACTCTCTGGACTCTTTGCCGAGAGTAGGGCTCTCGGCTCTCGGCACATCTGCTCTTTGCCGAGAGCCTAGCTCTCGGCACATATGCTCTTTGCCGAGAGCTTGGCTCTCGGCTCTCGGCAAAGCTGCCTCTTTGCCGAGAGCCTAGCTCTCGGCACATCTTCTCTTTGCCGAGATCTTGGCTCTCGGCTCTCGGCAAATCTGCCTCTTTGCCGAGAGCCTAGCTCTAGGCTCTCGGCAAATCTGCCTCTTTGCCGACGGTCGCTCTCGGCAAATAAGTAATTTGCCGACGGTCGCTCTCGGCAAAGAAGCTGTCACACCGTTAGTGATCGTTTGGTCGTTACTGTGGCAACCCGGTTCTCGAGAGCTATAGTTTGCGAGAGCCTTGCCATTACTCTCGGTAAATATTTTGCCGAGAGGGGCTCTCGGTAAAGAATCCTTTGCCGGTAGATGTTTTGCCGACGGCTCTTTGCCGAGAGCTGCTCTCGGCAAATGGTGTGCCGAGCGTCAACTCGTCTTGGCTCTCGGCAAAGGCCGGGAGTCCGGTAGTGGTTGACTGCTGTTCAACACTTTGGACAGAGGCGCCACTCCTCAACCACGCAGAGAAGGACCGGCACACCACGCTACTAGGCTCGCGCTAGGGCGTTAGACCATGCATCGCGTCGGAAATCAGAAAATTTTATGATTGACACAGGCAAAGATATCTGAAATGCAAGACTCTTAACAAAGAAAAAGGCATATCCACCCGCTCTAGCTGGTCGCAACTCCAATCGATTTTCTAATCAGGTAGTGCAGGGAGCACATCATGACGTACGGTGTGCGCCTCTCCGCGGTTATTCTTTGGGCACGCGTTGTTTAACCTGTTAATATCGTGACGATGCCGTCCAGGTCCCCATCGGCGCGACGCGAAATCACAAATCACACACACATACAGTGGATTTGATCTCACAGCAAGTGACATGCGCCACCCCTCACCACCCACCCGCACCCGCCATCTAATTAAACGAGCTCTACTCGACACCAAACTCCTGCTCCGGTCCGTTTCACCCATGACGCCGGCCTCGTCCTGTCGATCGGATTTGCCTCCCCAATGTGACCCTGACAACGAAAGAAGCTCCTTGATCCCTGCCCTACCAATCTGCCGACTACAAATCCATCCCACTACAACTCTCTTAGCGCAAGCAATGTACATGAGATTAAAGGGATTAATTCGTGGCGCAAATTAACCGTGACTCTGAGAAGATTATGCATCAGTTAAAGATTTACCATGATTTTTATATAACCAATGCTTTGGCTTGCCCAAAATATGTAGTGGTACTGCATGGTTAGTTGGACCTGGTCGTTTTTATAGGTTGGAGCCCTAGCCTAGGGTGGCAGTCATTTTTTCCTTCTATCAAAACCCTTTTCGGCGAAAGAAACAACACTGTCTCTTCCGACGTGGTAGGCCTCCACCAGACCACCACAATCCTTTCCCCACGACGCAGCCGTACGTGTGCCGCGCAGTTTGCTTAATAAGCCGGTCGGCCCGGACTCAGATGGAGCAAGTTGATGGCGCCGTATCGATCAATCAGTGAATCATACGTTCCTGTCAAGACCAGGGGTTAGGTACGTGTGGCCCGCTCGACGTCACAGAATCAACCCGCATATCTTAATTTCGCCCGCGATTTTTTTTTTGTTGCTTAAACCCGGGAGAGTTGTGCCCGCGCTCGTGCGGCGCAGTGTGCCCATGCCGTGCGGCGAGCCTGGCTGGGCCACCATGCGCGCACCTCGTAGTAGTTATCGGGCAAATGACGTGACACGGCCGTGCCCGGAGGAAGCAACGCGTTGGTGGGGTCGATAGCTATGCCAAACGGCCAAGTATGCTCGACATGTCTCAGGCGTGACATCGTAACTAACTGTATATCCAACTATAGTCATGACTTAGTTCTTCGGGTAAAATAATTTAAGATCTCGTGTACTCTGAAGATACCTAAGTATAGTTTTAATGCCAGCCCAATGTCTTCGGGTTGAAGCTGCGCTGTGTCTGACTAGCAAGTTTACTGCGAAGGCAATGTCTAGCCTTGTGCAACTATCTAGATACATTAGTGCCTCAATAGCATTTAAGTATGGAACTTCTGGTCCAAAAATTTCCTCATTTTTGACTGGTTTATTAATTACGCGTGCGTGCTGCTATTTCTTGTTGCGCCAGCACATGCGTGTGCATGGTGCACCGAATTGATCGACGAATATCGCATGTATCTTTTCGTTGCTGTATGCTAAGATAACTAAATGTTGCTCGCGATCTAGCAACATTGAGGAAAATGTTGGGCTCCTCCGCGTACACTCCACGTACTATAAATTCTCACAATATGGTAAACCCTAACTATCAGATGTTGCCAAGAAAAGAAGAAAAATACTAGAAATTCTCATAATTAATAAAAACATCTAGCCCTCAATTTGATGGACCCTAATTATGATAGTAAATCATAGCCATTAGATCATTAGATGTTATTAGCAAACCTCTTAAACTTTGAAATAATATAATGTTGCGGCTATGAAATTCGAAACAAATAAAATGTCCAGCGTACAGCAATTAACGAAAAATAATAATGACCTTATGACTGACAGCTCGGCTGATGCATTGGATGTAATTGAGCAAGTTAAGCTCATACCGCCATACGTGCAAAGGTAGATGCGTACAAGAAGGATGATCACAGTGAGCAATGCATTGCAGGTGTACATACATGACTGGTATTGGCTATCTGTTGGGTGTACAGTCTGATCTTCGTTGTGGTTGGGTTCTTGCTCCGGTGGTGGGTGCAGGGTTACGTCGCGCAGAAGGAGAAGGCCGCAGCGCAAGAGGAGGGTCGCCACACGGCGGAGGCGCGGAGCAGCTCCGCGTCGCCGCTGGATCGGCCGAGTGGGTCGGCCTGGTAGTGGCCATGTGCCAGGTTTGCAGTCTGATCTTTGCTCTGGTTGGGTTCTTGCTTGGGTTGTGTTGAAGAAGAAGGCGCGGAGGAGAGGAGCAGCCGCCGCATCGGCCAGGTGGGGCGGCCCGATACATCATACATGGGGAGACCAACCCAACAGAAAATCTACAGGGCCGCGTGCATTGTCAGTGGCGGTATTCATATCTGAAGTGATTATAATTTGGTTCATGCGAACTCATGGCGTGACCTCTACTTTTAATATGGTAGACACTAATTACAACTAATCCGTAACCATGAGATGTTGCGTGGATCTCTACTACTTAAAAAAAGGAATTGGTGGCGGTCCGTTCTCCCTCATACGATGTGAGCCGCTAGATCTATTTTTCTTCGTGAAATGTGAGCTGTTGGATTTTGTTCTTTCTCGATTCCTCCGTGGGTTGGCCACCCATAACCTCCTCTCCACTCCTCCCACACCCCAACTGCTCAAGCTGGTGCGCAAGAAGCCGAAAGATTCTATCGATCTTTGGTTGCTGACGGATCACTTGTATTGTAGGCTGAGCACGATAACGGTTGACGAGATATAATTTTTTTAATCCGTAACAAAGCACGAGCATTGAACTAGTAGCCAGATAAAAGGACAAAAAATCCTACATAGATCAGTGAACTATAAAAATAACTCTTAATAGGCATTAGAGCTGTATAATAAATAAAACTCTATTTTTAAATATTGTATAATCAAATTAAGTCGCCCTGCAATGTAATCCAGCTAGTTATGTAAAAAAAAATAGAACAGTAACTCCTATAGTTTTTTTTTATTAAGTCCAAAAACCGGACCTAAATTACAAATTCTGATAGCCATGGTGCTAGGGCAAAAAGAAGAACCCGGAGAAGGCAAACTTAATTAATAGCCGCTGTCGTGCACGTATGTACGTGTGAGAAGTCGCGCATGGGTACCTGAAGCTAGTGTTGTGAGCTAACGAGCTAGCTAGATAAACTACTCATCATATTACCATATACATAGTACAAGGTCTCTCGGATCGTATTCAGTGAACGATCTTTTGAAGTTCTTTGTGCAAGCATGGGAGATCGAGAACAAAAGAAAACGGGGCCAAATCACGGCGGTGTGATGGCAAGGTGACGACGAAGAGATCTTGCGCTTGTACTTCACGTTATCCCCTGCCGCATGTCAAATACAGTTACCCCCAGTACGTCCCCTGTCTGTGTGGAGTAAACGTGTTGGAGTTATGGGAATCACTTTGTGCTTTAATTACCACTGCATCTCCGGACAACCATGCATGAGAGATGGCTCGGATTAGACAGTATGATATGATTAGACAGCATTGTGTTCACGAGGGAGAAGAAACCAACCACATACATACAGCAGTTTCTTACACCAGGCAAAAGAAAGAGAGGGACGTCAGAGGTGTCAGAATCGTAGTTTTTACGATTTTTGAGTCTCGGTACTTTCACTGCTCTCAGTTTACAATAACTGTGCATATTTAGGCCTCACGTGTTACACTACAACCTAGCAACAATGCCCAGAAATTTTATAACAGTTTTGCTTGTGCACATTGGCCCGAAAAGCCTTTAATTTTCGTTCTATTTTTCAACCTTTCGATTTGCTTTGAGAGTTGTGCTTATGTGTTTCTACTTAATAGGCTGTGAGCCTTGTGCTTATATGCTTGTACTTAATAGGCTCGTGAGCCTTGTTGGTTGGTACTGCACAAATCTGGTCCGTTATTTTTGTCTAACAACTCGTATTTTCTATGATTGAGAGAGCAAGAGAGTGCTTCGGCCGAGAAACCAAAGAGGGGTAGAAAGTAAAGAGGCGACCAGGCGATTTGCGACAAGCGGCGGCGCTTTGCGACGGCGAGCAGCCCAAAGGCTAGCGCAGGGGTCCGGCGAGAGCTCTTATGAGTTAAATTGATTGTATTGAAGGTGAGTAGCCGCATCAACGGAGTTCTAGCGGTTTGATGTGTGGTTTTTGGGCTCAATTTTGGTGTGCCTTTTTTGTTCCTATTTACGTGGGATTGCTTCAATCTAGGGCCAACTCTAGCTGATCTGTGAAATCGTAGTTTATTTTTGGGTGATTCAATTTGTAGTTTGATGTGTTCTAGGGTGGGGATATTGTGCTTCATGAGGCGTTATCTTCATGTCCTTGTGAGGATCCCGGTTTATTAAGCTTGTAATGCTTAGTCATCAATTGACCCTAGCATCACAAATACGATAACCCGTGTCTTCGAGATATGTATACTTCCCAGAAATGCAGTATACACACTCCTTTACAAAATTCATGCATCGATTCCATTCAAGACATAGAACTAAAGCAACGCTTAACAAATCAAAAGACATACATATTAAAGTTATTACAAAAGGGAGGCCGACCGGCCAAAAGACATACAATTAACTAATTAGACAGCGGAAGCGAAATGTCATTAGATGGCGATAAACAAAAGAGCCAATTAGTGTGCCTTTACCCACAAGGCAACCAACCGGACCGCCAAGCTAGTCGTCAAACCCGCAGCACATCTCACAAAAGTGAGGCCCTTAGGGCTCACCTTCCTCCTCTGCAACAAATAGTTAAGCAAAGCAAATGAGTATAAAAATTGTACTCCGCAAGACTTACGTGTAGAGTAACAGACCTATACATAGCTACATGCAAGCTTATTCAAGTGGAGGAGGCTCTAGACTCATTTTCAGCATAAAGCAAGTTTTCATTTGCAATAATGTAATAGATTTAAAGCAATTTTACAATCTGTTTTTATTTGACAAAAACAGCGATATATACGTAACAATAACAACAAGACATCCTGGAAGTGGCTAACCCAATAGCCACCACAACAAAAGCATGAATTCCCCATTCATACCACCCGCATCAAGTTTTAGTTAAAAGTTGTAGTCTAGTTCTCACAGGGCGTATCCAAGCGTGTCCATAACCTAGGACGGGGCTATTCGAATAGTTTGAACCCTACAGGGGTGTACCAATGTACCCACACACCAGACCGCCTCTTTTGCCTCCGGAATAAGCACACTTCCTAAGGTATGCCGGCAAGGCTAAGTACTACGAGACAGTTCCAATATTATGTATTAACTATGAGTCGCCCGTATGAATAGAAACACATACGTTGTGTCGGAGTCATCGTAAAGCCTCAGTCAACTACGATGCCCCTCGAGGTGGAGAACCTACCCGGAACTCCATCACCGCACACCCAATAACAACACACAGTTCTTTTTTCACACAACACACAAACCACCTCCTGCGACCCGGAGCTAACACACGCCAAAGTACTAAGTCAAGAGAGGCCACATATCCCTCTCATGTGGTTAGTACGCAAATTTCTCGGTACGGTGGCGCAAGTGACTCGGTCCTTGATTGACTTGGGCACCACTCCATCACACCCTATGATCACACCATCAACCATTGTGCCCAAGTCTCAAACATTTCATTTTTATTTTTTGATTTTATAAGGTAACAAAGCACAAAGTGCTAAGCATAATGATAATAATAATTTTGTGTGATCAAGGTTATCGACTAAGTCGATAACCGCCCAAATCTACCGGTAGCTAAGCATTTCTAAGCATGACACCGAAAGGCGATAAAAGAGCATAATTAAACCACCGGGCTTTAATTCACCAGTGATATTAATAACTTATGTTTGGTGGCAGGGGATAACAATTTAAGTGCATCCATGCAATAGGAATAGCTACCTCTAATCGGGAAAATTACTTTGACACAAAAGCATGCATACATACAATTTGTAAACAAAGTATTAGACTGGAAAGTAATGGGACATTTATGATCAAACTGCTTGCCTTGCTGAGGATTACTATCTTGCTGCATAGGATCACTCTCGAATACAATAGGATCGTCGGAACCTACCGAAAGAAGTCGAAAGCACAATAAGAACGAATAATACTGAAAAGACTAAAAAATTCAAAGTCATCCAAAACTCATAAAAAATTCATAGAAGGTAGATAAATATTTTAGGTGAATTTATCAACAAGAATCAATTGATTTGGATTCTCTATGCAAAAGTTATGATAGTTTTAAAGTCAGTTTTCCAGAAAATACAAATAAATTAGAATCTGTCACTGTTCACCGCATCTAAAGTTTTCGCAAAATTTTATGGAGTAGTGGTGGACATGAGGATTAAAAAATGGATAGAGAATATTTTTACAAGACCAAAATAATTTGGTTCATCTCATTTGGAGTTTTTATGAATTAGTTATGAATTTTCAAAGTTAAAAGCAATTTATAATGTAATAGTAATTCAATTTTAGAGAACTATCCATAAAATATATTTTCTTTGATAGTGACAAGGTTGAAACCTATTTTAATATAAATTTCATTTAAAATGAAAAATAACACAAGTGGTTTCACTGTTTTTGGAGTTAAAATGAATTAGTTATGCATTTTTGAAGTTAATTGTATTTTTCAGTTAACAAATAAATGATTACGGCATTTTCTAAATACATTATTACTTTTCTTACAGACCCTAACTCTAGCATGATCACTTACAAAGGGCCCTCGATCAACAGATGACCTGGTCAAAATTGACCCAGCCCCGCCGAGAATGACGTCGGAGGCGCACTTCGGAAATACGCCTTCTGATAACGAAAATGCATCTCCAGCTTTATACGTACGGAGAATACGTTTTCCCGAAGGGAAAGCGCACTAAACAATTATACACTATCACTTAACCGGTAATGGGGCCCACAAGTCATAGACTGCTGCAAAGCATTTAATGCGCTAACCCCAGGATTTTCGATAGTGATCTCGTCATTAATTGCTAATCAATACACTAATTATATTGCCACAATAAGCTGTCGGTTTCCGACAAAAACTGGGGAGTGTCTCCGCTCGCCTTGCCGGCGGCTCATCAGCGTCTCCGGCCACGGCGGCGTCGGCCAAGGGTAGGAATGAGTTCCTCATACTATTGCGCACCCACCGGTAGTGGCGGCGGCGGCTGAAGTGACCTGTAACGGTGGCGTAACGCCGACGAGTGGAGGCGACCATATGGCCGTGGTGCAAGCGGCGGCACGGCACAATCTCGAGTCAACCGAAGAGCGCATAAGCTACAAAGGTGGTCAGTGAGGCTTACCAGAAGGAAATGGAGGTCGGGGAAGAGTCAGCGAGGTATCGTCCACGGTAATGGTAGTGGCGGCGGTGCGGCTCATGACGAGGGGTCACGCTGGGCAATAAAGCCAAAAATTGGTGGGAGAGACAACTTCAGGGGGTGGTGTAGATGGTGTAAACGTAAGGAATCGACAATGAACTCATCCGATTGACAACTTGACGGGGAACAATGTTGCCGGGGGAAACTTGGGGAAACTCTAAATTCGACGTCACTGTGATGCATCGGCGAAAAAAGTCGAGGGTATATCATGAGAACACTCAAGGGCACGGGATGACGCAATTAACCGAGAGAAATTCTCAACGGAGTCGACGATGGCCTAAGGGCGTAGTTCCGGGCGCGCTCTGGTCATAACGGGAGCACGAGCTTATCTTGGGTCCTACAAGCAATGACAAGAGCTCCAATGAGCGAAAATGGGGAGGGCATGGAAGGTAGGAACCGAGGGACAAGGCGGCACGGATTGTACCCTAGAGGGACGCCCATGCAAGCTTTCCCCTCCTCGACCACCGAGAGTAGAAGTGAGCTGAGGGAGGGTCATAGGGTCGGTTTTGAGTGGGAGCGAGGATGGAGGAATAGGCGGCGTGAGAGGGCAAAGCCCTGTGAGTGGTCGCTGGGGTCGGTGGGGGAACGCCGTGGACGGAGATGCACAACATGCGTCTGGCACGTGGCACATAGAGCCTGAGCAGCGCCTGCCCGAGGAAGACGAAGGCGCTGACGCGGTGGGCCCGGCTTGTCGGTGACTTCAACGAAGCAGTGCGGCTGGATCGGCAGCATGGATCGTCCGATCCTGATCGGACGGTCACCAAGCGGGAGCGAGCAAAGTGGCCGGGTGCAGCTGGGTGGCGCGTCGGGTTCGGCTGGTCTCAACAGTGAAGTGGCTTGGTCGAATGAACAATGCTTTGTTTTAAATTTTCAGATTTGACCTAATAATACCCAGTTTGACTGAGGCTTTAAAATTATAAATAAAATTCTAAAAATTATGAAATAAATCAAGGGTGTTCCTGGGATGATCTAGTACCCACATAAAATTTTAAAACACAATGTCCATGATTTATTTGCTTAATTAAAATTCAAACTTAAAATAGGTTATTGATTGTGTTTGAATTTTCTGTGATTTGAATTCAAGTCCAAAAATTAGTAAAAATTATATTAATTCATGATAATCAATATAGTATTTGAATAAATTATTTATAGAAGGTGTTCATAAGTTTTTATTACTGATTTCTTTTGGGAGTTCAGACGTGAGTTGTAGGTTCAATTTGTTTTGTGATTTTTCAAGTGCAATAAATTATGAAAAAGATTCAAAAACCATAATCACGTTAATGAGATGCATACTAATCATCATTAATTAATTTGGAGATGTTAGAGTACCGTTGTTGGTTGATTTGGATTTCAGGTTAGTTTTAGGTGGAACTACGTGTGTATGTAGTTTCTAGTCGACTTGTTTTGCTGGTATGTGATCTGGCTATTTCGCAATCGCTCCCATGTACCGTGGATGGATTGGCACCGCCGCCACCATCACTCGGGAGGGAGGTGCCACCACGCTTTCTCTTCACATCTTTCACTACCTAGTCATAGTTTCTAAATGTTAGAGGTGGATATATGTTTAACATCTTCACATCTTTCTCCGTTCATGTACTGCTTCACATCATTGAATGGTGTTTTTTCTGAATGTTAGGGGTGGATTTATGTTTTTGCATGTTTGCTTTGTTGATGAATTGAAGTGATGAATTGGTTGTATGGTCAGATCTAGGAATTAAGATCCTAAACATTTGAATGGTTAGAACCATCACTTGTTCTAACCATATGTTTGACAATTTTGTTCTTCTTTTGGGTTTATTCTTATATGAAGTTGTTCTCTGAACTTAAGTTTTTTATGCTCTGCTCTAGAGAATAAGAGAATGCAATAACTTCTTCTAATCATTCATTGTTTCCCCTTATTCTATGCAGCAAACAAGGCATAACTTCATATTAATATTAATCACATCGCAAAACAATTCCATATAAGATAATATTATTATTATGAGTTTATCAACAGGATTTACAACATAAATTATTAGACGTAAGAATAAATCATTTTCATCCAAGTGGTAACAAATAAAAATTTATAAAGCTATTATCAAACGCATCGCCAATCAAATCTATACAAAGTTTATATCTGTGAGAGTTCACCAACATAAATTACCATATGAATTATTACAACGCCATTTCAGCATAAATATAAATCAGAATTAGGTATAAGAATTAATTACAAGAAGACGTACAACACTTCCTTATCAAATAGTTCGCAACAAGAATTCACAAATACAACATCAATTCAATCTCAAAATCAATTACAATAATCCTTTGCAATCACATGTAACACATTAAAAAAAACTCAAAATTGAATTATAATAATTCATTGCATCGGATAAACATACAAGGATCTATTACAAGCAAGGGTAAAATATTACAACTCATAATCATTTACAAGAATTCGTGCAAGCAGAAATAAAACAGTAAAGCAATCTCTAAATTAATTACAAGAATGCATTACAACAAATCACAATATAAATTACAGCTTTGAATACATTACAAAAGATTAAAATAATCAAATCTTGCATGCACGTCGCAAAGCTTTCCCGCATCCCTGTCCATATCGTAAGCCCGTCGAACCTCTTTCCTCGACCAATTCAAACCCTTGTCACGTCCATTGTCCACCAAACAACCAAAAGACGGGTAGCAACCCAAATGCAATAAAATAGAGTTATAATAAAGATGATTGCCGTCAGAGTTCACGAAGATCAGCGAGGTTCCCAGACAAACATAAGTTAGTCGACATCATCTCACTTCCGTAGGTTTCATCACCCGGCAATTTTAAAACCCGACCACCCACGTATACTGACTTACCTAAACCGTAGAAAATCCAGAGTACAGTAGCCGCACCACCCTTTAGACCAAGGGTCCTTAGCTCAATAGTCCCATGAGAGAAGGAAGTGGATAGAGCGTGGCACAGGGGAAGGAAAGCGAGCACAACCGGACTCTTACGTTTAAAGTCGGTGCTGTCTCCGGAGGCTGAATTGGATTCCAAAATGTGTCCAGCTCGAACTCTTGCTTAGCTTGGACAAAAAGTGATATGATGCTGCACAAATATACATTTTCATCATTAGGTAACATCATATAGTTCATATAATATAAATACACTTCTAAAAATGAGCTCACCTGATAATCTAAGTGAAGCGTACGAGCTCTTGTAATTGGAACAGCAAGCATAGCAAATGTTGTTATATCCATAGGGGTCATGTCCTCATCATCCTCCCCTTCTTGAAAACAAAGACGTCCTCGGCTTTTGATAAGCTGAAAATAGGGTAACAAAGAAGCCAAGGTGTATGCATGGTATATGTATATGTCATCTGTTTTAACTGTTCTTCGTTGTTGCACAATTAATGTTATAAAACAACAGCGATCATAAAGGCTCATTGTATTATTAGCCTAAGAATAATCATATATGTTAATGAACAAAACAAAATTTCTCACACAACAATTATTGCAACTAATTTTGCAAATGTAAGTAAAGAGTTTATACAATTCAAATCTATGAAGTTGTAAACTTGTACTGGTAGCACATATGGGCAAATCTACAACCTTTGGAATCAAACAAAGTTCATCCATATAATCACATTTTAATTAAATGTTAGCAAATTCATCTAGCAAGGGTGAAAAGATTTGAAACTTCTTCCATACTTCAATATTATTATGCAGATTGCCAATACTAGATGGTGCAATAAGAGATGAACACATAGGCATTGGATGATCACTAAAGTTTATTTTCCTCTCATAATGAATAAGATTTGGTACACAAGAATTGTTGTTTAAAACAGTAAGCTTCAATTCATCTATGTGATCACAAGTTATGCATATTTGATACACATGAAATTGATTATCTACACCATAATCTTCAATCAAATTAAACTTATATCCAGGGGTGTACGCACTAGACAGGATTTAAAACATGCGATTTCAGAAATTTTCTCCATAGCATGTGACAATTTCATCGGTGGCTTCAACATAATGTAACATAAAGAATCAGTAGGAGAAATTCTAGTCAAAACTTCTTTATGTCTAACCAATTCCACATGATCATTATATGTGATTGACTCATCATATGAATCGCTCAAAACAGCAGGCAATTCAATTATGTTATCATATGGTGTACTCAAGTCAACAAGTAAATCAATAAGTTTATCATATAGTGCACTAAAATCAATGCAGTCTGAATTTTCTTCGTGAAACATGTGCATATCATAATTATTTTCACTAATTTTTGCTCTAAAATAGCATGAAAAGTGGACAATTATAGTTCTTCACAAGTATACTCACCTTGAGTGATGATAGCACCATGATCTTTACCTTTTTAGCTCTCCTCAGATGATGTAGGTGCATCCATCTCCTCATCTTCCTTCTCAACCAATGGATCCGATGGTTCAATCAGCTCATTCTCCTCTTCAGCATGGTTCTCAACTTCCTGCATATTGTTAGTCACAGAAAAAGATACAAACATAGGTTTGTTCTTATATTTCCTAACATCAAGCATTCTCAATTTCTCCTTAATCCGACTTTCAACCTTATAGGCAAGTGTAAACAAATGAGAAAGATAATTATATTCTTTGTGAACAAAAAGGTCCTGAATTTCCTTATTAAGCTCACTTAAGAATCTATTTTCTGTGGCTTCAGCATGTTCCTCTAAGCCATAACGCAATAAACGATTTTTCAATTCATGATAGTATGCCCTTACAGTTCTACTACGTTGTTTTAAGCGTTGCAATTTAGCTAGCAAATAATCAGCATGATATTTAGGAACAAATTTATCTCTCAAAAGTTTCTTTAATGCATGCCAAGTTTGAGGCACTCTTCGATGTCTACGTAAATACTTCCACCAAAGCGTTGCATCCTCAACAAAAACACTAGTACAGCTCTAATCTTTTTCCTATTAGACCATTCATAATATTCAAACTCTTTATCTAAAGCAATCTCTCAGTCAACGTAGGCATCAGGATCAAATTTACCAGCAAAGGATGGCAAAATAATTTTAGTTTTACTGGACGTACTATCACTATCATATGCCTCCCGTGGTGAAGAAGCTTGTCTCAAACGTGCATCTTCCTCGCGAACTTTCTTGCGCTCCCATTCAATGGCTCGAAGAAGACGTGGATCTAACTCGTAATCATCCCATGAACCTGCCATGGTTAGTAGAAAATAAGCAAACAAATCACAAGTATGTGCTCCTATCAACTACTAGGTTCTGGCATTTTAACAGTTGCTCTCTCACAACGCCTTACCAATTTCTTACTAGTTCTTACCAATGCTGCAAGGAAGTGGTACAACCGGTGGCTGGTTCGTGATACTATCACTTGCGATTAGCCCAACGATTGCAATGAATGGAACCAGCTAAGTTAGTAGGAAGTGGAGCTCGGAAGGCTTCAATATGGTAGCAAGGATCAGCAATAATCAAATCAGTTAATGCATGTTGAAAAATTGTTCAAAGTACTAGTCAAAATTGCTGATCCTAACCTAGAAAAAGTTAGCTAATCAAAGGCTACCAAGAGAAGTGTATGTATGCACACGCCAAGATAAATGTGACTTGATGTAAGCAATGGAAAACCTCACAACAAGTGCTAGGAGAGACGCTAACTAACTACTCAAACTTCTTTGTAGGGCACAAAATTGTTCACACGATGTAGAGAAAAATAACGGAATAACGTGTAACATAAACAACTCTTTAGTTCAAGCAAAAAAACAATAGTTAGTCTCGAGAGATGAAAGAGCAAAGTTTTATATGGCTTATATATACTCATTTGAAAGGTTTTGATGAGATCTACAACTTTGCAGTTGAGGCAAACACCAAATTCCGAAGGGAAGACTGAAAGAAACGGCAAAAACCGATACAGAAAACTTGCGACACGAATTCGGGACCGAAGATGGCCGATTTTTGGGCCCCTAGAGGGTGACTTTTGTTTTAGATGGAAAAGATTCGTCTCGTCGCTAGCTTTTCAACGAGTAAAAGAACATCCAAAACGGACACCGTATGCAAAAGTTATGCCCGTTTTACTGAACGTGTCTCGGAAACGGAATCGTACTCGGACTCGAAACCGACTCGGGTTCAAACTTGAAACTACTATATCTTTTGAGTCCGTCGGCCAAACTTGTTGAAATATTTTGTGCAAACTTGTGGCTATATGTAGAAGGGCTCCACCAATTTTCGCTCGTTTTGGCAAAAGTTTGACGAACTTTTTGTTCTCCTCTCTTTTTTCTTTTTCTTTCTCCTCTCTTTTTTTCGTATTTTTTTTCCTCTCGAACAATCAAAACCAACTAATTAGAGTTTCCCCTTTTGATTCTTGCTCTTTTCCGAAACTTCAAAACAACAACTGATATTGTAGCGTGCCGCGGCAAAGAAAATGTTTGATGTAGCGGATAAAATGGTTGCCGTGGCAGGTATAACAGCGGTGGCTTGCCGCGTGGCTGCCGCGGCGGCAAGAGGCAGCGGCGACAGCTACCAGTGGCTGCCACAGCATGGAGTAGCAACGGCGGCACGAGGACTTGGGCTGCCACAGCAAGGAAGATCACGTGGCGGCAGGAGTTTTTGCTGCCACGGCTGAGATTGGCAGCAGATGTGGCGCACTGGTGGCTGCCACGGCAGGTGTTTTGGCTGCCACAACAGCAATTGGCAGCGGATGTGGTTGCCGTAGCAGGGGAGGAATCAGCTGCAGTTTAAGATGCGTGCCGCGGCAGCTGCGGCGGGATATTTTTGGTGCCGCGGTAGCAAGAGGCAGTGACGGCAGGCTGTTTTGGGTGCCGCGGCAGGGATCAGCAGTGATAGCAAGATATGTGCCGCGGCAGCGAGTGGCGTTGGCGGTAAGATCAAGATGCAAACTAGACAATGATAAAATAGACAAAAACTAAACTAGGAATCAGCAACTAGACACGACGATGTAACCAATAATTCAACAAGCAAAAATTACCAAAAAGAAAAATTGCAAACCACAATGGGGCTCGGACATGGATGAACTAAGCCTAATATTTTTTGATTTTCGTGAACTGTAGGTAAAGGAATCTCACCGATCAACTTGAGCTCTGATACAACCCGAAGGTACTTGTTTGTTGGCCCGATCTTTCGATGAGAACGATAAGTTCGGTTGTCGTCGCTCAACTCTGACGATCATGGCTACGAACACGCAAGACTCGAAACCACACAATCGCTGAACTGATTGACAAGTCGTTATCAACTGTGCACGAATACCCAGATGACTTGACCACGAAGGTCGGTTCCTACATATACCAAAGAAGCACGCAAGAACAAGATAAAGCAATATGAAATTGCAAATAGGAATTAAAATATTGAATTGAATTGGGATTTTGTTTATGTTTAGTTTGCCTTCATTGCAACTTGTATCTTTTGCGTGTGTCGACTAGACCACCCAATTAAGATCCTTATTCAAAATCTCAATTCAATTCAATATTTCAATTCCTATTTGCAATTTTATATTGCTTTATTTTGTTCTTGCGTGCTTCTTTGGTGTATGCAGGAATCGACTTCGTGGTCAGGTCATCCGGGTATACGTGCACGGTTGATAACGACTTGTCAATCAGTTCAGCGATTGCGTGGTTTCAAGCCTTGCGTGTTCGTAGCCAGGATCGTCAGAGTTGAACGACGACTACTGAACTTATCGTTCTCATCGAAAGATCAGGCCAACAAACAAGGACCTTCGGGTTCATCACCTTCTGCATCGCGTAGCATCTGATCAAGTTTGTCATCATGCGACCTATCCTCATTAAAAGCACAGTCCACATCTGCATATCGTTGACTTCCTCGGCGATGTTGTTATTATTAACTTCCTGTATAATCTGCTCGATCTTCACCATGACTGGTCTAACATGTATACCCTTTTTTGAAACCCCTTCGAATCAAGTGAGCTTCGATCTGCGCCGGGTTATTAAATATTTTCAGATTACCGCAATCAATGCATGGACAGTACATAAATTTTATTCCCTTTTCAACATATCCTGCTCGGTGTCTCTTCTAAAAGCAAACACGTCATTAATGTACTCTTCACTCACACGGTTCTCAACGTACATCCAGTTTCGATCCATCTACACTACGCACGTAACAAATCAGTATTAAATTATATTAATAAACCGCAAGTATTCTTCCTAATAACCAAATATACTAAAATTTATTAGTGATTAACCTAGAGCAAATATAAAGGGTTACATATCGTTACCCTCAGAGCTCACGACAAATATCCCAAATTAATATCCCTCGAGATCCTCCTCCCTTTCTTTCTCCTCTCCTCCCTTTAGCTTCCTCCTTTCCTTTTCCCCCTGCCTCCTTCCTTCCCTTCCTTCTCCTCTCTAAGGTGGCGCAGTGGGGGAGGAGGCAGCAGGGGTGACGGCTGAAATGGGAATGGGCAAGGGGTATGTCGGGACCATGTATTTATAATGGCATATCATAGACGGTTCGTAATAAGAACTGTCTGTGATATGGACCTATCACAGACGGTTTCTAAATACAACCGTCTGTGAAGTATTACAGACGGTTCTTAACAGGAACCGTCTGTGTAATCCAAGTCATCACAGACGGTTCCTGTTAAAAATCATCTGTGATACTTCACAGACGGTTGTATTTAAAAACCGTCTTTGATAGGTCTGTATCACAGACGGTTCCAACAGAACCGTCTGTGATTATATTATCACAGACGGTTGTGATGAGGCGTCTTCTATATCCTGTTTTGTAGTAGTTACTCCTATCCATGTAATGCTAGAGAAAATGGTACAACCCTTACTGGGATTGTCCTGGGAAGTTTAACTCTCAGGATAATTTGTAATGATGTAGAATTCCAATAGGAAAGCAATGTTTAGTATATTGGGGAGTAGAAGAAAAGCAGTCACGGTGATTACTGGAGCATTTCTTCTTCTTTTTTTCATACATAATTTTTTAGAGCCTGGTTATATCTCAATTAGTTATAATTTTGGTTTGTGCGGTAGGATTATCTTACTGATAAGTTTGCGAAAACATATGAGAAGAAAAAAAAAAGGAAATATGCAGGAAACTACACGAAATGGTTTCATTGGTGCTGGAAAGGCAAGTGTCTTCGTATCTCTAACATGCTTAGTTCATTTTCCATAGTTTACTTTTTGTATGACCAAAATGCATAATTGTGCTTCATATACATTACTCCTTTTATTCGCAAGTGTGTGACCCCAAAATAATCTTCTCTCTTGGTTGCTACATGAATACACCCTAATTGGTGATTTAGAATTTTCATAGAATATCTTGAAACTTATTTTCACTTCATATATTTGAATGAATAAATGATGAATAAATAGTAAATAGAGAAATCAATCTATAGTCTTCGTCCCTTGAATAAATGTGATGTTCAACTTTTTGTGAAGTCCATCAATGATGATCTTAGTGGTAGTAGATAGGGAACAACCTAGAAATGTCCCCTTTTTGTTATGATTGATGTTTGCTTTTAGTTTGCCCATATGGTAGTAGTTATGTTCTTGTACAAATTAAATGTGGATCACTGTTAATCTCGTGATTTTTTTTGAGTAGTTAGCTTTTCATTGTAATGTAAGAAACCATTCTCTTCATATCTCGTTCTAAACGTGTCTGTACACACATTTGTGGACTGGTTAACATATTAGCAGCCCAAATCAGACCAAAAAGTACATCCTACCGGGCAAAAACAGATATAAAAACTGGAACTCAATACGAATTATTGGAAGCTGCAATGCACTGCTACTAGTACAAGGTTGCGGTGCGCGCACATGTGAAAAACGGAAACCAAAGGTGACCCTATTATATATCATGTCAAGCAGCAAAGCTTTCCCCAGTCTCCCTCCTCCCTGTCACGCACGGACTACCCCGTACGCATCGAGGAAATGCCTGGGACCAGCGCGCCATGCTCCGCCTCACCCGCCCCCGCCATAGACCGATCGATCATTAAAGCCTCCCTCCAACGCCCGTACACCGCACACTTGTGGGGTCCTGTCGTGCAGAGACCCACCCAAGCGCGCGCACGCAGACGCAGACACGGCAGTACCTCATGGCCTTCTCGCCTCTCGAGTCGTACGTGTCATGGGCTGAGGCTCGACGGGAAACTCGGGCGCCTTGTGCTCCCATCTGTCTCTTTCAGTGAAATCGGTCGTCTTTGGGGTTGGGGCTCTCGTGCGTTGAAGCAAAAGATTGCGCGTCGGAGACTCACAGCCTAGCGTCTCTGTCTATCCAAACGTGTGCCAGGCTCCCGTACCAAGTCCCAAGTGTGTGCATGCACTCTGACTCTGAGGTCCAAACGCCAATAACCCTCTATATATCCTCCCCTCCCCTCTGCCGCGCGAGACGAAGGCGTGATGGCCCAGCGGTGGATCGAGCGGCACACAGGGCGTGCACGTTGTGCGTGCAGTAAAGCATGCAGCAGCAGCGGCAGCGCTGCGCGACGTTTCCCAGCCTCGTCTCGTGACCGGTCGCCGAGGCAGGCACTGGCGAGCGGATCAATTGATGAGCCGCTCGATCCGCACAGTGCGTGCGTTCATTGCATCTGCATGCATACATACGGACGGACGGACGGACATTTACGCCGCGAATGTAATAATTAAAACTCTCGTCCGGCCGACCGGAACGTAATCCGCCCCCGCCTTACCTCGTAGGACAAAGTTATGCCAAAGTAATGGTAACCACGACAAGAACGCTAGGCTGCTGCAAGCACATGTTCTGAGTCAGTTTTTAAAGCAAATATGGCCAAAGGGCCATTAACTCTGGATTTATGTTAAGAATTCAGTACAACCACCAAGAGGTTTACAAAGGGGGTCTTGAAAAGTGAAGAAATAACAGCACAATCCCTGACACTGAGAATTAAGGACGTACAAGAAAAGGAAAATTACATCCAAGTCTTTAAACCACGTCTGACGAGAACGTCGATGTAGTAAAAAGCTGAGATCGCCGATGAAAGAATTCCACGCCTTGAATGCCCACATTTGGCCACAGCCCTGCCACCTGTTGTGTATTTGCCGCCGATTATGGGCGGCAGTCAGAGTAAAATGGCCTCCTCTGAATGGACGTTGAAGGGAATGTCACAAGATCCGCAAACCTTGGGCAAATATAATGTTGTAAAATTAGCGGTTTCAGTAAATATCTAGAAATAATTCCAGTAATATTTATGATAATTAAAACATATTTCCATCAGCATATAAAAGACAGAATAGACAAATAAACATGTAATCTCCTCTTCTTGGCCTCCTCGTCGCATTTGTCTATACTCTTTACTAATTAGATATGGCAACAATAAATCAGACTTTGAGCCTAAATGAATGCTTTACTAATATATCATGAATTATCTCATAAGCAATAAACAATCATTTATACTTTCAGCCAACAGAGGATCAAATATGTCACGGTGCAAAAATGAGATCACATTAACAACACTTAAGCCTTTCGGCTAACAGAAGATAAAATATCTCTCAATGTAAAAATGAGATCACAACCTTTATTGCTTTCGGTTAGCGGAGAAACAGAAGTTTCACGGTGCACAAATTAATCATATTCAGCAGGCACAAATGCAACCGAACCACTGAAAGAGACAGAACCGAATTGCTAGAGATGAAACAACGTAAGCAAACAGTTAGCTCAAGTCTGATATAGTTATCAATCCAATTTCACATATGAGATGAAACAACGTAAGCAAACAGTTAGCTCAAGTCTGATATAGTTATCAATCCAATTTCACATATGACAATTATCTTCATCGAGCATGAATCCAACCTAGAACATTACTAAGCAAAGTCTTCCAGTGCTAGATAATAGTACAAGATGAAATTCAACAAGAACGGTGCACTTAGCAAAGTAATGCAAAATAGAAAACTAGCAAACTCACGATGCGGATGGCACTCAAAGCCACCGAGTTAAAACCGGGCAAGGTATGCCGAATGCGCTTACTCATAGAACCAATCGTCCCGCTGTACCGCGAAGAACGGATGAGGTTGTCGGAGATACCATGCTAATTCACAAACCGGCACACACCAATTTTACAAACTTGAGGTACCGAGTATGCCGCACAAAAACCAACCAAGATGCACCCACGGAGCAAGAAATCACCACTGATCCGGAGTCTCCACTCCCAAATCAAGCAAGAGCTGGTCGGTCCAATCCCCAACAGCGCAGGACCCAAATTTCCTCACCGTAACCTGACTCAAGAGAAGAACCGGGGTGCGCAAGGAGGAGGAGCCGATCCTCACCGCTGTTGGCGTCATGACCAACCATGGCGGCGTAGCAGCTCCCAAAGCCCAAAACCGAAGCCAAATCGGAAGAGAGGAAGAACCAAAGGGGGGGGGATTTCGAGTGAAGTAAAGAGAAGAAGGGAGCCACCTTTAAGAAGAGGAGGAGAGGAGCCGCACGGCTGCAGCCAACGGCTGGCGCCCGAAGCCCCCGGGCCGCCAACGCCTCCTGTGCCACCGCCGCTCACGAGAGAGAGGCTCTCAAGCCGCATGCGCTCGACAGGGTTGGAGGCTCAGACTCCAACCTTATCTCCTCCCTTCTCTCACTGACAGGTGGGCCCCACCATTCTTTTTATTTTATTTTTCTATTTTTCTTTTCTCTAATTAAGAAATTACCAAATGACCCTAAAATTACAACAGATAACATGGACCACCGGGAACAAAAGATGGTGGAGTCCACGATACCGGAGGTGGTGCAACTGGTTATGTCTTGGAGAGGTGGATCCGGAGTCGAGGTAACAATGGATATGGGGGCGGGGGGCCACGAAGGTGGCACATCGAGAAGTCCGGTGATAAACGCCAACACCACTAAGGGGGGTCTTTATTTAGGGGTAAGGGAGCAGCTAGAATCGCTGGGTCGGAGGGTGGATCTGGGACACCAGATTGGAAAAAAGAGTCATTGACGGCCATATCCGCAACGAGACGGGCGACGGCAATGTTGGCATCTCTTCCTGCTTGTCCACGCCGAGGAGGAAGACCAAGATCAGGAGCCACCGGCACTCATGGGTCGGTACGGCCAGTGACGGAGGTTGAAATCAAAATCAGATAGGGTCATCACTAGATGATATATGAATTATGTAATCTAGATTTGACCATTTCCAAAACAAATTATTTCAATTACCCTAAATACTACTATTTTTTCTATATAATTACATAATTGTTGCGGGGCCAAGGTTCAATTTAGCTCCGTCGTTGGTTATGGCGACGAAGAGACAGCTTATGTACAAACGAGAACCCCCGCCCCGCGGGGTGCCGCTCGATGCCGACGTATGCTGGGGAGGGAGAGAGAGAGAGAGAGAGAGAGAGAGACGGGATATACTGAAGGAGGGTTGAGAGGGGAGCAGCGGGGTTGGAGAGGTGTCACTGTGGGAGCTGTTGAGATCGATTTGGATCCGAGTCAGTTTCAATTACGAAATGCATGCACGAATGCAATTAATTTTTAAGCGGTGACTGAGCATAAAGGCCCGCACAATGTACGGTTCGGATCAAGAGATATCATCCAAAAATCATAAGTCGATCCACACACGCCACGATAATGTGGACCGCATCGCAGATGGATCGGCTTTGTCCGTGCTCTGCCGCTGCGGTGAGTTAACTCCACCGCAGGGGGAGGCCGTCCAGATGGCTAGTACCACGAAACAGGGAACTTATGATGACCGGCTTTACAACGACGACGAGCCGAGCAGCTTGACTAGCAGTACGGCGCGCCCTTGACGCCGTCCACGAGAGATCCAACAGTGGCCGGCGCGGCTAGCACAGTGCCGCTGCCGCGAGGGTCCCGCCCGTCCACGTCCAGGGCACTGTTGGGATACTGTGCACGATGCGTATGGGTTCGATCGCCTACTTTACTCCAAGTTGCTACAGGCTATACGCTATAGCTGGCCATGGGATGGGATGCTAAGCTCGGGTTTTTCAGCCATCTGGTCCCCTTCTCGATTAGGTTTTTGCATGTCTGGTCTTTGATCGTCCCTAAATACATAATCGGCACCACAGTAGGCTAGTCAAACCATGTTTGTCCCCTACAACGTTTTCAGACTATCGCTGTGTTATACTGCGCTTTGGGAGCAATGCATATGCCTTGCCGCGATGCATGCCGCCTACGGTGCACGGGGAGTGTAGGACCCTAGCAGTCGCGCTCGGGGACCGCTGGAAGTAGCCTGGCTGTTTGCTGTCCTTCCGGAGCGTGGTAGGGCGCTGCACCACGGCACCACCCCTTCTCCCATTTGAATGAATTTTTGATGATTTTCGATTGCAACGTGATTTAACAACAGACATAAATTAGAAAAAGGATTTTTTTATAGAAAATAATCGGAAAATTAAACGGAGGATAATAATGTAATTAAATTATGAAGCTAAGATTTCTACCTCGATAATAAGACTTCGTAATGAATATGCGAATTACATGGCGCGGGATTTGGCTAGGTGCATATGTTTGCCTTGTTATTCCTACGGTACAAATGACAAGAAGCACGAACTATCAACCCGATCTACAGGTAAAATACATCGTGCCTTTTGGAATCGAAAACACCGAGTGATGGAAAAGAAGTCAGGCTTGCGACCATACGTCCTATGCATCAGGGTTCATCGTTGCCTTCCCTTTCTCTCCCGCGGCCCTACGGGCGTGGGTTTTCACGAGGGCTTCCCAGTAGTAAGCTTCCAGGACACTTAGAGACGTATGCCAGTCCGAAATAACCTCCTGCTCAGCAAGAGATTCGGGGACCATCTGTGCCTTCCCCTTGTCTTCCCCGGGCTCGGTCGGGCCTTCGTCAGGGCCTCCTGATGTTCAGTTGTAAGGACACTTTTGGGCTTCCATCACCACCTCGGTTGTACACGAACCATTGTTGCATTTCCCTTAAATTTCCCTCTTTCGGTTGAGTAATCCAATGGGTAAAGTTCTCTGGCGTAGCTGCGTAGTTCGACGTGTACTTCTACTGAATGAATGCATCATCGTACTTCTCCGGACCGTTGATCTATTGGAAGAAGTAGCAACACTCCAACGCCTGTCATTTTGCACGGATAATGTTAGCGATATATAAAATGCAACATGAAATATGAAATATTGATGTGTGTGATTCTCTCATGCGGTAATCCCTATACGTGTAGTACACCCGAGTGGCGATCTCCTGATATGTGGACTGAATGATCATTGCTGGGTTATCGTAGTCACACTGCGGGTGTAGAAACTCGGATGGTACAAGTGCATCCATGCAAGAACAGTCAAGGTAGGTTCCCACCTTCCTGACAACACATTTCCGCTTCAAAATCATCTCCCGATAGTCCGACATCCTCAAACCCAATCAAGTGATCTCCTCTACCTCTATTGTCCCTCATTTCTCCCTGGTTTTGAAATTAAGTCAATTGGAGTGTTGTCTGTGGTGGTACATTGTACCCGATTTTATAAGCGGTTAGACTGCAGTATTGGGAGAGTAAATTTTGGCGAATAGAGGTGCACTTACATCCGCGAGGGATCTTTTGGCATAGAAAAGCTCAATGAGGTTTCAATTGGCTACGAAAAGCTAGTGAGTGATGTTTACCCGCTAAGAAATGTTGGTGCGTATTGTCATTTCAGTCTGAAAAGGAGCCATGATATGATATAAAAGGAGCCATGATATGATATGGTCATTTCAGTCTGAAAAGATGGTATGGCATGGTGTGGCCTTTTCAGTCTAAAAATGAGGCATAACATGGTATGGTCTTTTCAATCTAGAAAGGTGGGTGGCATGGTATGCTGGAGGCACATCATTTTCACTGTGAAGGCGCATAACTATGCATTCTGGTGTGTTTGAGGCATGGATACATAGTAACCCGGTTAATTGCAAGCCCGAACAATTCTTAGATATAATTCATGAAGGAAATATGGAGTTAAATAGCACGTAGGGTCCGTTCTAGTGCGAAACTTTATCGATTTTCCTATAGTGTTTAAGGTTCACTACTGCGCAATATGTAGTACCTATCCTATTGTTAGAACTAGATGGAAAGAACATGCACAAGATGGAAAGTGCATACATAGCACACAATCTAGAGACGAAGTGATACAAACTACATAAATACGCCATACAAAGAAGTGCAATGTGCATATCTACAAATTGGACACAATCTAGATCACTCGTTTGAGTCGCCCTGTGGTGCTTGCCTACGCGACCTAATCCCGCGTGCAATTTGATCTATGGGATGTGTCAACCGGTTCGATGAGACTCTTTATGTGCGAATAACGTAAGGAGATCGCTGAGTGGGCTGCAGTGCTCCAGCAAGTCGACTCTCGCCAATCTGGTCAAATCGAAATGTATCAAACATCAAATCTGCCATGGGACCGACTGAGCTTTGGCTGCACTGGTACGATATACTACCCTGCTCGTCGTGGTGATGTGGAGTGACGTCGTGGTATGCTTATCCAAACTGAAGTACCATTGACTATATGCTAGGGGGCACTTTGGGTGGTACAATGCAACTTCAGGTGTAGTGCATTCCTACCTAGGAGTAGCTGGGAAGGTCACATCTTCATCAGGTGCCAATTGTAAGATTGAGGAGGCCAACTAGAGAGGGTGAATAGGTGATTTTAAAAATTCTTTAGGCCAAAATTGAGTTTTATACGGAATTGTAAATCAATTCGATTTTGCTCATTTAAAACATAAACCAACTAGCCAAGACTAAGTACACCAACAAGCTAAGACTAAGATAAAGAATACAATCCTAAGGAAACAAGCAAGCAATATAATTATATAAATGTAAATTTCAAGAAGGTAAAGCTCAAGAAAGCAACAACAAGAACACTTGAATTTTTTCCCGTGGTGATCGAAACCTTGCAGGTTTCCCTAGTCCATATTGAGGTAAGTCCAAACGAATTGAACTAGCTCCACAAAACAAGCCAACACCTTGAATCCACTCGGGGTTGCTCTTCCTCCTCATTGGAGATGGCAAGCACCAAACCACTCACAATCATCTGAGTCTTCTCACAATCTTCTTTGAGAAGATCACCGACACAACTGCTCTTAGCCGTCTAGGTGTCGGAAAACACCAAGAGTAACAAGTCGAAGACGCTCACTTGAACCAATCAAGTGTCTAAGCTCGATGGATACTAGGTTCAACACCTAATGCAACATATGCACTAGGATTTCACTCTATAAACTCACTAAGTGCAACATATGCACAATGGTTAGGAGACTGCTTGCTCTTTGCTCCAAGGGAATGAAAATTGCACCATCAACTTTCCTCCAATCGACCACAAGGAGTATTTAAACACCCCACACAAAAACTAGCCGTTAGAGGAGAATCTGTGCAAAAACAGAAGGTTGGTCAAACCGTAGGCATAGGGCCGGTTAGACTAGGCTACATAGTAACGATAAATTTTGTAGTAATCATTGCTACAAAATATAACCATTATGCCAGGTCCGGTCAGTCCATTCACACATGGTCCAGTCATATCGGGTTCAAAAGATTTCCAAATCAGAGAAAATATGCTACTGGAAAAAAACTGACCATGTCGGTCAGTCGGGGGATCCATCATGGAACATAGAGTGAAAATCTATTTCACCAACTCATAGAAAATGTTAGTCCCATAACGTGATTGTCATTAATTACCACAACATACTATTAACTCACAATGGTGGGTCAAGATATTCTAATCTTTTCCTTTTTGGTAATTGATGACAACCATCATAATTGCAAATAATTGAATGTAAAGACATATAAGTATATATGAACTACACAAGTTTTATATACTCATTGGATATGTTTCAAAGTAGAGATCCTGAATATACGTGGACAAAGGAATATGAATCAATACCAATGAAATCACAAAACATAGAGTGAACTCCCCCCTAAATGTGTGCATAAATAAATATGTAATAAAAATATATGCACATACTCAAGTTAAACTTTTAGTGAAGTTCAACCTATATTTTGGATCCAATGAATGCAAAAAGATATAGGAATAGGATGTCGAATGCACACCTCTTTGATTTTCACATTTTCATCCAAATAAGACTACATAATAGGTGTATCAATAAAAATATTAGTATCACAAATAGATTTATCATTAATAACCAAAACACTCCATTAACTCATAATGGTGGGTCTAGATTCTTCAGCCCTACGTACACGGCTGAATTGCAATCCGGTCGAAGGAAATTAGCGTCAGCGAGGCAGCGGTCCTGAGGAGGAATCGTGTGGCAGCGTTGCATCACGTATATGTAGAAAGCAGACTCGTTGGGTCATGTCGCTGCGCAAAGCTGCATCGTTGAGTCACATCGTCCTGATGTATGATCTTGTCACTCTGAAAAGGTCGCATGGTGGAGTGTGGTCTTATCACTCTGAAAAGTTAGTCTCACGGTGTGTTGTCATATCGATTTGTAAAAGTGGCGTGGGGGAGTCAGGGCTAGAAAGATGGTGGTGTGGGGTGTCTCGATACGGACTCCCTCACATGGTCGCAGTGTGCACGCAAAAAAATCAAAACACGAGACTAGCATAATAATAGTTGTATATAAATTAATATTTACATGGCATGACTGATATTTAGATGAACAAATATCTACTCGTGGTCCCTCTTTGGGATACCCCGCGTGTTGCCCCTGGCCTCGTCCGAGGCGACCGCGGGCGCTGGTGCGAGTACGTCAGAGGGTCAGGCTGCTGAGGTACCCGACCAGCACGAGTAGCCTGAGGTGGTGTCCTGAGGGGGTCCTACGTCGGTTGGCTCAGTCCGAGTGCACCGTGCAGTTGTGAAGTCCCCACGGAGATCTGGGTGGCACGCTGGTCCAAGTAGTAGTCCCCGGAGCATGACTCATTGTGCGACAAGTTCGCCTCGTCCCAAAGCGGTGTACAACATGTGAGACATTACGTTTGGCTTATAAATGTGGCAAAAACCACGAAATAGGATGTTACGCAAGCAAGCAAGGTAGTCATACCTAGTGGCACAAAGGCAGTAGACAACGGCTCCGCGTAGTCCTGCTCTGTATACCGGTGAAACTCAGGACCTGCATGAGAATATTGCCATTAGTAACTATTGGGGTTCGAAATAAAAAAGCGAAAGTGAATGTGTCATGCTCACCTGCTCATTGTGCCGAGGTGCTCGCACCATGGTGCCACGAGGACTTGCTCACTTCGTCCCGGCGAGGAGCCCATGGCTGTGAACAACAGTGGCTCACCCCTTGTCCACGCGCCACCGGTTCCATCGGTGTGCGACAGGCCGCGATCTGGATCCCTCACCTTGTCTTCTCGAGGAACTGCTCCATGACCACTCTAATGTCCTGCGCTGTCATGCTAAACCGCTCCCTGAACATCCTCTGATGCATGGAGGCTACCAACTCGTGCATCTCCCACTGTAGATCCACACGTACACGTACTCAACAAGTTGGAAACCTAAATCTTGCTATTAAATACAAAGTATGGACCATTAAATACGTACCACGCGGTGGAATACCGAGTCTGACTGGGGGGGTACATGTCGGACGTCGCAGCCTCGTGTTGTGGTGGGTCGTCCACAACCATGACGCAGCAAACCCTCTTCTGACTAGCGTACCACTTCATGTACTCCGCGTACGTCCCGGGGTCGTAGGGAGCATGCTCCTCAATGACGTCATCGTAGACGTCGAGCCATCCCTGAACCCAAGAGAACATCCTATCCGCCCAGGAGGTAGCAGCAGGTACTCCCTTCCTAGTATACCTGTGGAAGGCAAGATAATTGTTTTGTTGGCACTTAACTTAGGTTGTACTAAATAAATAAAGCACGAACTTACCCATGTACGTTCGGCGGCACCCGCTGCCCCAGGGGGCTGGGACCTGCTGTCGCAGACCGAACTGGCGCATGACCTGCTGCACCTGCTACTCCTCGATGAAGACTTCGTGCACGAAGGCCCTCCGCGTGTACTAGTAAACGTAGTCTCGCTTGCACAGGCTCGACAGTCCTTTGGGCGCGCGCGTACACCCTCTCCTGAGTGTGCGGTGTCCAGATGACACGGTCATCCGTCAACTGATCAAACATCGCAACGTAGTCCGGGTAGGATGCATATGTAGTGATCGGCGTGTAGGTGACCAGTGGAATAGAACACTGAAAACTTAGCACATGAAGTTGTGATTACATTACAAAAAATAATAAATGTCCGTGAAACTAACCCGTCGGTGGCACCACACTGTGCTCGTGGTCGGCCGGTCCACGTCGTCATCCTCGGCATATAAATTGACCGTGTACGCTCCCAAGTGCAGCTGTGGTCGTCCGATCTGGAAGTGCTCGAAGGACCACAGCTGCAGAAGCAGCGGGCATCCAGAGAGGATGGAGTTGTCCTGAACCCGGCGACACACGTCATACAATCCGCAGTACGTCACGCACAGCATGACCAGACCTCAAACGTAGGACTGGATCTTCTCCACCGGCCAGTCCGCGAGCTCACGCGCATACCGGATGTAGTGCTTGTCGACGCTGTTGTCCGTGGCGATGTTCGGTTGTTAGGTCAAAGTCATGAGTTTCAGTGCATATGTATTGCATGATGCATATTTTGACTAACATGGGTCAAGTTGTGAAGAACTTGTTCCCAGATTCAGATTACTTGTCTATTGTTGTGCAGGTTGCTTGGTGGTCAACGACGGTCAACGGTGAGGATGATCAGGACTAGGCTTGGAGAGCTGAGGTCCAGAACGATCGACGATGCCGGGTGAGATCAATGAACTCAAGCGTGGTGCAAGATGGATAAGGGTGACCTATTGGCTAATCCGCGGCGCAAGATGGCGCAAGGTGTAGCTAATTAGGTCAAGAGGAGATAAAGACGACGCATTAAAATGCGTGCGTATGTGACTCGTTTGTTTTGGGCCTTAACGGAAGCCCAATTGAGTCAAACTTCTAGAAGGTCTAAGCCTCCACTATAAATAGGGGAGGGAGGTGGCTGCACCTCCTCTTCGTCTCTTTTATTATTAGAAACCCTAATTATCTTAGGGAGAGCTTTTGTGGAGGCTAGGATTCTAGAGAGTTTTGATGTGATTTTTGTGCTCTTGTATTGAGCATTGTCCTCTATTGATGGAGTGGCTGTAAGCCCAAATCATATCAAATCAATCTAATGAAAGTTTGATCAATGTCTTGTCTCTTTGCGTTCTTTATCTTTATTTGATAATTTTGAATCTTTCTTTGATCCATGAGTTTTTGCTTGAATTCTCCACATGATCTAGCTTGTTGTGACATGTGGAAACATATCTAGGATCATCTTGATCATCAATCACCCACGAGCAAGATTTTGGATCTAGTTTTCGTTTTGACTCGGTTTTGAACCATTCTTCAATCAAACGGAAAAGGATCGTAATTCTTCCGAGAATTATCACAATCTTCGATTCGAATAGGTTCTTGACATCATAGAGAAGGTGTGTTCCAAGTTTCATCGAGTTTGGAGTTGTAGATCAAAAATTTCATCTATTTGCAACTTCGTCATCGGGGCTGTTTGATTTGTTCTTCAGGCCGGCGGTCAGACCGCCAGGACCCAACGGTTAGACCGTCAGTGCACTTGTTTTTAGCTTGTGTTGTTTTTGTCGTATTGCTTAGGGGGTTAAATTGGATTCAATACTAGTCTTCCGCTATACTGGTATATTGATTTTCATAGATTCCATAGCTACTGGAGTAAAATCTTATTGAATCAATTGTTTGTGAAAAAAAGTGAGCGTGCTCCTATTCACCCTCCCCTCTAGTCGCCTTTTTAGTCCAACAATAATAGACGTCCTCCTATTTCTGCAGATTTATTCTAGATCGTTCAAGTGTTGGAACATTCATAATATGTGCACGATGAACTAGACTATACACAGCTCAAATGATGTACTACATAATTTGACTAAAATTATCCAATCTATTGAATTCTATGTCGCTATTTTTGTTTGCTAACCGACAACGTTTCGACATAATGTACTAAGTTGTAAAAATAGGTACATGCATGATGGCCGATCGGATATGATGCTCTGTCTCTCTCCTCCATGACGAACTGGCAGAGCTTACCTTTCTTCTCTCCCTCTCCTCCTCTCTCTTTTCTTTTTTTTTCTAAAATTAAAATGACATTTCGACATATTTTTGTGGTTTTTATAGAGATGGACTCTGTCGCTAGTTCAACTGGTGACAAGAGCCCGCGGTTTCTCAACATGAAAACTGTTCACTTCCTATCAAATAGGAGTTGGACCGACGACAAAGACTAAATATGATCCCTGTCGCCAGTTGAACTGATGATAGAAGCTTGTCAAGAGTTCAAAAGTCTAGTTTTGTAATTTTAGGGATGAATATTTATTTTAGGAATTATTTTTTAAAATAATATTATTTTAAAAACCCCAGCTCACACGCTCATCCGGCCACCTCCTTTTCCTCGCACGACCAGACCAGTACCAACTCCCTTTCTGCCTTTCGCTTTCACTGCTCACCATTTCTTTCCCGTCCCTCCTCCCTCCTCCCTCCTCCCCCCACCCCCCTCCCCTGGCCCGTCTCTCCTCTTTTTCACCCCCTCTGCAGCTGCGAACCTTTGCAGAAAAGAAAGGCACCCCGAACCCAACAGCCGAACACCAGTACACCACCACCACCAAAAACGCACAAAAGCAAGCGCAAAGCAAAGATACATCAGATCAGTTCGGCGCGCGCGGGCAAGCTAGGCAGTGTGTGTGTCCCTGTCCCGGCCGGGCGCTCGCAAAGTGCGGAGCCGCGCTTCCCTTCCCTCGTTCTCGTTCTCCTTCTCTTTCTCTTTCTCTCCGTCCTTACTCTCTCCAGGGCATCTACGTACGTCGCGCGAGCCCCGAGGCAGCACGTAGGTACGTTCCTACGTGCCGGCGCGCGCTGCCGGCCAGACGCCATGTCCTCGGCCGCGGGCGGATACGGGGGCGGCGCCGAGCAACAGCACCACCTGCTGCTTGGCCAGGCCGCGGGGCAGCTCTACCACGTGCCGCAGCACAGCCGGCGCGAGAAGCTGCGGTTCCCGCCCGACCACGCGGACTCCTCGCCCCCGCCCGGCTCCTGGCCGCTGCCCCCGGTGCCGTTCTACTCGTACGCGTCATCGTCGTCGTCCTACTCACCGCACACCCCGACGCTGGCGCAAGCGCACGCGCACGCCCAGCTCGTGGCCCACGGGCTGCCGGGCGGGGCCCAGATCCCGAGCCAGAACTTCGCGCTCTCGCTGTCCTCGGCGTCCTCGAACCCCCCGCCCCCGCCGCGGAGGCAACTTGGCAGCGACGGCGGTGGAGGGTCCACGGGTCCGTACGGGCCCTTCACGGGCTACGCTGCCGTGCTCGGGCGGTCCAGGTTCCTGGAACCCGCACAGAAGCTGCTCGAGGAGATCTGCGACGTGGGCGGCCGGCCGGCGCAGGTGGACCGGGCCTCCGACGACGGGTTGCTCGACATGGAAGCGATGGACGCGGGAGACGTCGACCACGAGATGGATGGCAGTGACCGTGCTGCCGCTGAAGCAGTCACGGTCTGCGGCGCCGAGCAGCAGTGGAGGAAGACTAGGCTCATCTCCCTCATGGAAGACGTGAGTTTATCTTAACCTTAAATTGCTTTTTGGTTTCTCTTTTTTAAAACAAAAATATATCTTTTGATTCTATTTCCATGCCGTAATTATTTCTTCTTCGCGGAGAAGTATCTAACGAACACCTCATGGTCACATCATGGACGCAGCTTGTGAATCTTTATTTACTGAGGCTGCACAGCTTATTTCTTGTGCGTGATTTGATGATGGTTGTTGATTATGATATCTGTTCTTTTGGATACATTTCATTCTTTATTATATGTCTCAAATCAATGTTTTGTACTGTTGACGTTGAACAGTTCTGTTATTATTTTTCCCTTGTAAAACTGTCAGCTTGATCCGGAGTTTATTACTAAAAGAGTAGCACAGTAGTTCATGTACATGAAATTTGAACAGCTAAATTCCTCAGGATGCTCTAATTTTACCCCATAGAAAATTTCAAGTTGCTACTTGATAAGATTCCTAGAGTTTGTCTTCTTTCAAACTGGTGGTATACACATCAATACAAGCTGTCTAAATATTCTGTTTATATAGCCATAGTTTCTATTTTTAAAAAAGATATAGTCCACCGGTTTTAATTTATTGAAGCAAAGTTGTTTAATATCATTCTAGCTAGTTCGTTAACTAGGAAGTGACGTGCTTTTGGTGAAGTGGTGTCTACATGATAAGTCTACTGAGTACTGACTGCAACGACAAATTTAGGCCCAATCGTTGTCGTGTTCAAAATTCTAAATTTCTAATACAAGTACAACAACCTTGTAGGTTTGCAAGCGATACAAGCAATACTACCAGCAGCTCCAAGCTGTGATCTCCTCGTTTGAGACCGTTGCGGGGCTGAGCAATGCCGCCCCATTCGCTTCCATGGCTCTTCGGACGATGTCGAAGCATTTCAAGTATCTGAAGAGCATGATGCTGAGCCAGCTGCGCAACACGAGTAAGGTCGCCGCGAAAGATGGCCTTGGCAAGGAAGACATGGCAAACTTTGGGCTCATGGGAGGTGGCGTGGCCCTCCTGAGGGGAAACAATGTGAATTCGTTCAGCCAGCCTCACAACATTTGGCGGCCACAAAGGGGGCTACCCGAGCGTGCGGTGTCTGTTCTTCGCGCTTGGCTGTTTGAGCATTTCTTGCATCCGTAAGTATATGAAATCATCAGATCTGATTCCGTTGAAATTAATTCTGAATTGGTGAGAGCTGGATCTAAGACGTTAATCCGTAGGCACAAAGGTACACAGTACTGAATGTGAGTACTGTGTACTGTTCACTAATATGGATCTGCAATTTTTGAAATTACTACGGTACAGGAGCGATATATGCAATTGGCAAATGTAGCTGTTTATCCATTGGTAGCAGTGACATGACATGTCATGATGATATGCTGCTTGTGCAACATTATTCCTGGTAGTGTGAGAATCATGCATAGATCCGAGACATGGGATAATTGCCCAAGGTAGTTGCAAGCATCTATATATTTTTTCTTGCGCTTGCATTAAAATTGAATATTAGCTTGCGATGGCTTTACACTAGCCGTTGCTTTGTTGCATGCATAAGTCTAACAAGAACAGGCATTCTGGAAAAGAGAGGAAAATTACTTCCATCACATTAAATACTTATTGTTGATTCAGTACTGTCTGATATCAATGAACTATCATTAGATGCCTGTTTTTTTCAGTATGGGCCCCACTTTATATTTAGTTCATGATGATTGTGCAACAACTTGAAAGTGGGATTTATTTGCAACCATCTTAGGCACCTACCGATATCTAACATCGTTGTCATTATATATGCTGCTTTTGCTAGTGGTGGTCATTTCTGGTTGATGGTAACATCAATTTGAATGAGATTGCGCCGCAAATTGCCTCTACTTTCGTTACATATATATAGGGTGCATGGCCATTGGCTTTGTACGTTTAGTTTGTAGCAATATATACCATCTTAATTGTTGCTTTCACTAATTGCATTTCAATGCATCGTCTTCTTTCCTGGCCTGTATGACCAACCATTAATACATGGTACTCAGTACTTCAGATTGATAGTTACTATAATTTATAAACGCCTGTTGGTTGAACAGGTTGACGGGAGAAATTATTAAGACGAAAATTTGTACTGGATAAATGTGATGTGCATTAATTTTTAAACCGAATAAGCCCTTATGGGAACGGGATACAATTTTTTTGTCATGGGACCTAACTGACTATATGTACTAAATGGGACCCTAACTGACTATATGTACTAACTAGCACATGGTAACTTGCCTTCAGGTGCAAATGTTCTAATGTAGCTTCAAGACATTGTTCAACCTTTTTGGTTTGAAGGTTTCATGCAGTAGTGGTGGAACAAGCTACTACTCCAGTTCGCTATACTAGATGAATTCTTTACTGCCTAACTACAATGTGCAACGAGTTTTATCTGCTGATTAGTTTGTTCATTTGCTTTCATGCTTTATACGTGTTGCTAAGTCTGCACGGGCGATTGTGTATGTGCCATCACTCATGTTTGGTGCTTACTTTGCAGGTACCCAACCGATAGTGACAAGCAGATGCTGGCTAAACAGACAGGCTTAACAAGGAACCAGGTAAGTAACCATTTTATGTTTCCAAATTTCTACGTTAATGTAACTGGTCAGGTTTCGGTCAAGTCAAAATGCTATAGAACCTTTAAAACATTGCGTGCCTGATGTAATCAAACATTGCATGGGCAGGTATCAAACTGGTTTATCAATGCAAGGGTTAGACTCTGGAAACCAATGGTGGAAGAAATTCACAACCTCGAGATGCGGCAGCTACAGAAGAACTCTTCTCTCGACAAGAATCAGCTCGGCATGCAGCAAACCCAGCATTCGTCGGACAGCAGCGGGAAGCCCTCCGATCCTTCAAACTCGCACCAAGGGCAAAGTAGCAGCATGACAAGGGACCACAGCACCCCTGCATCCTCTCGGCGCATCCAGAACGAGCTCCCCCACATGCCCCATGACATCCCAGGACAGGTGAGCTTCGCGTACAACGGGCTGGCCGCGCACCCCAGCATTGCACTGTCGCACCCCCAGCAGGTTGAAGGCGTCGGCGTCAGTGTCGGTGGCGCTGCGAATGGTGGTGGTGTCTCACTCACCCTTGGCCTTCACCAGAACAACCGGGCCTACATTGCCGAGCCGCTTCCATCCGCGCTCCCGCTCAACCTTGCCCACCGTTTCGGACTGGAGGACGTGAGTGACGCCTATGTGATGGGCTCGTTCGGAGGCCAGGACCGGCATTTCACCAAGGAGATCGGTGGCCATTTGCTCCATGACTTTGTTGGGTGAATGGAGGACAGGCGATTGCAAGGCTCAGCATGCATGCAGATGGTATGGTCCACATGTATTGCGCTAGAAATAGCACGGTGAAGAAAGTTAATGGGGGCATCGGTGTGCCTCTCGTGTGGATCCAGGAGTGCTGTCAATATTTGACACTGGGGGGCTATAGAGAGCGTGACTATACCTTTGAAGACCTGTTGTAGTTTTGTTCTCTGTTTGTTCTGATCCTAGATTAAGCTGTGTTAACCTGTATTCCATTGACTTGGACATGTGAGTGCTCCTACAGTGGCAAATAAAGGGTGCTCCATTTATGGCCAGCAGGCTGAAGTGCTTATTACAGTAATCTACGGGTGAACCCTGTAATGTGGCTCTAGAATATTGACGAGATTTTTTTTTTTGTCAGCTCAACCTTTTTCGGTCAAAAAGATATACTTGCTATCAAAGGAGTCCATTTAAATATAGATCCACTATATTACAGTTATGAATTTACAATCAGTTTATAAAAGAGTCTAACTTCCTTTTATTACAACCAAACTAGTTGACAACCAGTTTAGATCATGTTCGACCAGCTATGGACATCGTTCGACCAACTATACGGTCTTGGACAATCACCACGACCACTTAACTGGTCGGGAGACACCAACAGTTACCCACGTGACCGACGGGAATGCGACCTTTAATGTCTTTAGCAACTTAAGACAGTTGGCTAACGGATGTGTGTGGATATCGTGAGGATATGTGCACGATCTCAACTTGAGTCAATTGGCAATTGTGTTGTTGGTTTGCAATTTGTCGCGTTTTCGGGTTTGCTCAAGTGCTGTCAGGTCACTGGCGGTCCGACCGGCCAGGTCGCCGGTCCGACCGGCCAGTGGGAAGGTCTGACCGGCAGTGCTTGCCGGTCCGACCGCCAAATGGTGATGATGGAATTTGGGGCTGAGCCAAAAATAGGTTGTGTAGGCAAGTGAGGGGAGTCTTCTGGATGTGGTCGCATCATTTTTGGAGCTCAGTCAAAAGTTATATTCATTTGAAAATTCCGAAGGTTTGATTTTCACGATGGAATTTTGGCTAAGTCTTTTGGCGGTCCGACCGTAGTTATGGAATCGGTCGGACCCTGAAATCGGTCCGGCCGTGGTGTGAAATGGTCGACCGCCGATCACTTGAAGGTTAGCCATTTTGGCATTGATGTGTTTTGATTGTGTTTATTATGTGAACTTCAATGCTTTATAGTTGCATATTGCATTGTGGAACTAACGTGGGTCAAGTTGTGAAGAACTTGTTCCCGGAGACGATTTGTTTGTCTATTGCTGTGCAAGTGGCTTGCAGGTCAACAACGTCAACGGTAAGGTGGATCGGGACTACGCTTGGAGAGCTGAGGTCCAGAACGATCATGGATGCCAGGTGAGGTCGTGTGACTCAAGCATGGTGTAGAATGGGCAAGATGGATCGAACGGGTAGTTCGGTGCAGCTGGTTGGATCAGGTGGTGCGGAAGTCGGTGCGAGTCTCTGTGAGGTTCCGATGGGATTCGGACGGGAGAGACTTGGCAACGTGATGAGAGCCGCTGATCAACCTACACGTGGTGAAGCAGGCGATTGCTTCAACAGATGTATGTGTGTGGGTCCCATGTGTGTGTGGGTCCCAAATGTGAAACCCTAGGCCTCTCCTATAAATAAAAAGGAGGAGATGTAAAACCCCCAAGCACTCATTTGGTCCCCTCTTCCTTTTTCTAGGGTTAGGGTTTGGAGAAGAGAGGAGAGGAGAGGAAGGTTGTGTGTGTGCTCTTTGTTGAGCTCTTGTCCTCTTTGAGGGAGTGGCTTTGTAAGCAACATCTTGAATCAATCAATCCATTGATGTTTGCTCAAGAGTGAAGTCTCTCTTTTGTGTTCTTCTCTCTTTTGTTGATTGTGGTGCTTCCTTGATTCAAGTGTTTATGCTTGGTCTCTTGACCTACTTTATCTTGCTTTGATGTGTGGGGATACTCCTAGATTCATCTAGATCATCAACCCCCACAAGCAAGTCTTGAATCAAGTTTTTCATATTTCTAGGGTTTGTGCACTTCTTTGATAAACTCGTCAGAGATCGATTCTGTGAAGCGGATCTGGAGGATCGTCGCTAGAAATAGATCTCTAATATCCTTTGGGAGGTGTGCTCCAAATTTGGTCAAGTTTCATTGGTTGAATCAAAAGTTGGACCAAATTTCGTTTTGGATTTGGGCATTGTTTTTCAGTACTGGACTAAATCGGTCGGACCGATTTTTATACGGCGATCAGACCGCCACCTTTCAGACCGCCAGTTCAAGGCCGGTCGAACCGATTTCAAATCGGTCAGACCGCCCGTTGATAGCCGGTCAGACCGCCAGTGCCCAGACCGACCAGTGAGATCCATTCTCCATTTGTGTCGTGTGGTTAACGGGGTTATCGGATTCAGCACAAAGCTTCCTCTGTGCGCTTACTGATCTTCTTAGCTTTCATAGCTAAAGGAGTAAAGTTCGTGTTGAATTTGATTAAGGCGAGAAATTTGAGAAAGAGTCTATTCACCCCCCCTAGTCGCCTTTACGGTCCTACAAGTGGTATAAGAGCCGGTTAGCTCTTCTCATAGATATTAACCGGTCTTTGGAGTCATGGCGACTGACAAGTACTCAACCAAGCCACATATTTTTGATGGAGTTGACTTTGCATATTGCGTATCAGAGCAGGACATTATGATTGATAATTTGAACCTAGAAGTTGTTAGGCTTAAATCTATTAATCCTAATGATATTTGTGATTCCTGCACTAGCTTGCTTAAAGAACTGACAAGCTTGAAATATGCTCATTCCTCTGTTGCTAATCAATTAAAAGATGCTCTTGATGAACTAGAATCTCTCAAGTCTAGTTCTGTTTGCTTAGATGTCATTTCTCTTAATGTGACCGCCATGGAAGTTATTCCTTTAACTTGCTCTAACTGTGCTCTACTTGAATTAAAATTGGATAGCTCCTTGAAAGAATTACAAAAATTTGATGCTAGTCACACATGCTCTCATTGTAAGAATAATATGATTAAGATGCAAGAGATGACTGAAATGGTTGTTTACTCTAGAGCTGCCTCTTGTGAAAATTGTCCCAAGCTTACAATTGAGATTGAAGCTTTAAACAAGACTCTTGAAGAAAAAGCTAAAATTGAAAAATCCATGTCTCTTACTGCTTCTAAGAAAGTCATTGATTCTAACTCTTGTGTTTTGAATCCTTGAGGTTGAACCAAGATTGGTTCGATTCAAGAGGCATTTAGAGTCAAATTTAAGGAGCAGTTGAATAGGATTAAAGAATCCTATTGTGTGTCTTGTGAGGCCTTCAAAGTGGAAGTGGCTCTTCTTAAGAGTAAATGTGATGAGGTAATCAAGTCTAGAAAGTGCACTAGATGTGAGGGTCTAATTAAAGAGAATGATTACCTCATGGTGACTCTTGAGAAGTTTTCGAGTGGGAAAAAGAAACTCAACATGATTCTTGATCAATCCAAGGTGAGTGTGAAAAATAGTGGCCTAGGTTTCAATCCCCTAGAGCATTCTAAGAAAAACCAACCTAGGATTGCTAGAGTTGTGAAAAATGGTCTGTTTGAGCTAGAACCTCCTAAGCCTTCCAAGGTTGTTTTCAAATCCACTGGTTTTGCTCAAACTCTTTCTGGTAAGAAAGGTACTTTTACTCCTTCAAGATCAGACCCTCAAAGGTCAAGTACCATTGCATCTTACGCAAGAAAGAAGGCCACACTTTGTTGAGTTACCTTAGGAGAGCAAAACTTGAGAGAAAAGAGAGGATGGCGCCTTGAGATCCATTAGAGGAGTCCTTCTCCATTTGTAGTCTCTAGAGCTAGGCAGCCTGTTTATCGTACCACATATAGGCCTAGATTTGTAGAGAACTTTGTAGACTCTTTTGGTCGGTCTAGGCAGCATATTGGTTTAGGATATCGTGGGGAGAGACCACGGGTAGCACCTAGACAGGGGGAGTATCAATCTTTTGGTAGATCGTTTCGGAGAGGTCTAGGTGGTTCTCATGTGCATCCTTATGATTTTATTCTGATCATGTTTGCTTTGTTTCTCTGCTTGTTCCCGTGCATCGTGCTTCTCGATCAGATTCCTAGATCATTTATCACTAACCCCAGTACTGAGGCACGGATGTTTTCTGATTGTGCTTTTTAGGTCCGTCGTGCGAGGAAGGAGGACATATGACTTGTTGACTCCGGGTGTTCTCGACATATGACCGGAGATTCTAGATGGTTCTCCTCCCTCACACGTGCATCCGGCAATGAATTGATTACATTTGGGGATGCTTCTACCGGGACCGTGACTGCAAAGGGCATTGTGCGCGTCAACAACAAGTTCATGCTTAAAGACGTCGCTTTGGTAAGTAAGCTGAGGTATAATCTTCTATCTGTTTCTCAGCTACTTGATGAGGGTCTAGAAGTGAGGTTTAAAAGTGGTGAGTGTAGAGTTCTAGATTCCTCGGGTGAGCTTGTTTTTGAGATCTCCAGATTTGAGAAGATCTTTTGTGCAAATTTTAGTATTTCCTCAGCTTCCAGTCCTAGGTGTCTTGTAGCCTCTGATTCTCATGATCTTGTCTTGTGGCATCGTAGACTTGGGCATATAGGTTTTGACCACTTGACTAGAGTCAGTTGTAAGGATTTGATTAGAGGTTTGCCTAGGCTGAAGGCAGTTAGAGATCTTGTGTGCTCACCCTGTCGACATGGTAAGATGGTGTCTGCTTCCCACCCACCTCTTACTTTGGTGATGACTGATGGACCAGGACAGCTTCTCCACTTAGACATAGTTGGTCCTTCTAGAGTTCAGTCAGCTGGTGGGAAATGGTATGTGCTGGTGGTTGTGGATGATTTCTCCAGGTATTCATGGGTTTATTTTCTCGCTTCTAAGGACGACACATTTGGATTCTTTAGAGATTTGGTCCTTAGACCTGCTGTTGATATTCCTGGAGCTTTGAGAGCCATTAGGAGTGACAATGGGACAAAATTCAATAATTCTTCGTTTTCTACCTTTTGCACTGATAGGGGAATTGAGCATCAGTTTTCTTCTCCTAGAGTTCCCTAGCAGAATGGTGTTGTAGAAAGGAAGAACAGGACCCTTGTAGAGATGGCTCGGACCATGTTAGATGAGCATTCTACTCCTAGGAGATTTTGGGCTGAGGCGATCTCTACTGCTTGTTATATCTCCAATAGGGTTTTCTTGAGATCTGTGGTTGGGAAGACCTCTTATGAGCTTAGATTTGGTCATTCTACCAAAGTCTCTCATTTCAAGATTTTTGGTTGCAAGTGCTTCATTCTTAAACATGGCAACCTTGATAAATTTGAGTCTAGATGTTTCGATGGTATATTTCTTGGATATCCTGCTCATTCTCGTGGTTATCGTGTTTTTAATGTTGACACTAACAAAACTGTTGAAACTTGCGAAGTTACTTTTGATGAGGCTAGTCCTGGTACTAGACCCGATGCTTCAGGTACACAGGTTCCTTAAATTCAAGGAAGCATCTTCGTCGATGATGACTCTGAGGATGAGGACCCGATCCATCCTTGACTACTCACGAGAGGGTGGAGAGCACACTACTACTACTCCGGCTTGGTGGCGACCTCCTCCAATCCTCACCGACGATCCGAGTGGCTCTGTTCCTACCTCCACAACTCATGGGGTAGAGGCCATACATGCCAGAGCACCTCTTCACATTCAGCGACAACATCCACCTGAGCAGATGATTGGGGATCTTCAAGAGCGAGTCACTCGATCCAGGTTTATTTCTCCTGATTCTCATGCATATTCTGCTTTTGTCGCTTCTTTTGAACCCGAGATATCACCCATACTTTATCTGATGTCTCTTGTGTCAATGCCATGCATGAAGAGCTTAAAAATTTCGAAAGAAACAAAGTATGGACCTTAGTTGAGCGTCCTTCTGATTCTCATGTTATTGGAACAAAATGGATTTTTAAAAATAAGCAAAGTGAGGATGGGTTGGTTGTTCGCAATAAGGCTAGACTCGTAGCTCAAGGTTATTCCCAGGTAGAAGGCTTAGACTTTGAAGAGACCTTTGCTCCTGTAGCTAGATTGGAAGCCATTCGCATTCTTTTAGTATTTGCAACATCCAAGGGTTTCAAACTTTTTCAAATGGATGTTAAAAGTGCTTTCTTGATATGTTTCATAGAAGAAGAGGTCTTTGTCATGCAACCTCCTGGCTTTGAAAATCATAAATTCTCAAACCATATTTTTAAACTCTCTAAAGCCCTGTATGGATTGAAGCAAGCTCCTAGAGCTTGGTATGACAGGCTTAAGAGTTTCTTGCTTGAAAATGATTTCAAAATGGGAATGGTTGATAAAACCTTGTTCACTCTCGGGCATGGCGGTGATTTTCTTTGGTTGATTTATGTGGATGATATTATATTCGGTGGTTCTTCTCATGCTTTGGTGTCCAGATTTTTAGATTCTATGAGCAGTGAGTTCGAGATGAGCATGATGGGAGAGTTGACACTCTTCCTTGGTCTTCAAATCAAGCAACTGAAAGAAGACACCTTCGTTCACCAGAGTAAGTATACAAAGGACCTTCTTGGTGCTTCAATATGGGAAGCGAGAGGCCAATGTCTACTCCCATTGCTACAACCACCGTCTTTGGACCACGATGAGGATGGAGAGCCCGTGGACCGGAAGGAGTACCGCGATATGATTGGCTCCTCCTCTATCTCACAATACGAGGTAGGACATACAATTTGCCGTATGTCCGTGCGCTCGCTTCGAGCTTCCTCGTGCTTCTCATCGTCAAGCGATCGTCGCATCTTGGTACCTTCAAGATACTCTTGACTTTGGACTCTGGTATTCTTCTTCTTCTGCTCTCTCAATTCGAGCATTTTCTGATGCTGATTTTGCGGGGTGTAGAGTGGATAGGAAGAGTACTTCTGGCACTTGTCATTTCTTGGGCACATCTCTTGTTTCTTGGTCTTCTAGAAAACAGTCTTGATTTACCTGATCCACACCGAGGCCGAGTATGTAGCTGCGACCGATGGATGCTCTCGTGTTCTTTGGATTTTATCCACGCTACGGGACTATAGGTTATCCTTGAGAAGTGTTTCTCTTTTCTGTGACAACACTTCTGCGATTAATATTGCTAAAAACCCAGTGCAACATTCTAGGACAAAACACATTGATATTCGATTTCATTTTCTTAGAGACCATGTTGAGAAGGGTGATGTTGTGCTTCACTTTGTAGAGTCAGAGCAACAGCTTGCAGATATTTTCACTAAAGCTCTTGATTCTTCTCGTTTTGCTGCTTTGCGGGGAGAGTTAGGGGTTATTAGTCCTATTGGGCTGTTTTGAGGGGGAATTTGTTTTTTTTTTTGCATTCATTGTATCATAATGCATGTTTCATTTCAGTTGTCTTGCATTGTATAATAAAATTTGTGGAGCTTTGATTATTATCCTTGTATGGCCTAATTTCATTCTCTAAACCTTGTCATATCATGTGATAGTCTGCTAGACTTCTTTTATGGCTCTTCTTGTTTAGCTTAGCTTTTGCCTTGCTAGCTTTATATCTGTGAGCAAATTGAATCAAATCATGTCTTGTTGGATCTTGTGACTAGTTTTGCTCTAGTGATCCTCTTATGATTCATGCCATGTCTTATAGGTTAAATTGAGTCTTGAACTTATTTTGAGATGAAAAATGAGCTTTTTAACTTCTTAAGTCAAGCAAATGAAAAATGAGATTTTCTGTACGAAAAAACTGATCTCACCAATCCTTTCTCATGAGACGGCTTGCCATTGCACTAGGCATGAACTCAGGGGGGGAGTTTTGGATGATCTAGACCACTCTTTTAAGCTTCTCGCTTGAGATGGTCGCGGCAAAGCTTGAGATCTAGCACAATGAAAAAAAAAATCCTTTTTAGGAAAATGCTCAAAATGCTAAGTGCTTGAATATTGCTTCATATTTGAACTCTTAATGCTCAAAATAGCTCAGTTCCAGTTTTGAATCTCTTTTTACTTATAGACATGGCTTGACTCATTTGTGGTTGCTTTTAGTGAAGCTATGATATTGAGCAACTTTTCATGGTATTAATTCTTTTAATCTCAGATTACTGCTATTTTGGTTTTAGCTTTGCAGTACATGTTTTGCCATGATTGAATATAGCTTCTACTCTTTATATGGCTTGGTATAATACTTGTACTGTCTACATATATAATGGTCATGGCTCCTTTTTACTAAAGTTCAAAAATAAAGTCATTCCTTCATACTCTTTCTTTTTCCATGCATCTTGATGAATTCATTGTCAAAGGGGGAGAAAGATTGTGAAGAAAAATGTTATTTTGGAGCTTTTGGTTTCATACATAAGGTTTCATATAAAAGAACTCTCATATAAAAAAATGAACATTTTGAAATTTTGTGATCATAGTGAGTTGAGTCTATTGGTTTTATTGTTTTTTTTCGATAATATGTGCAATTGAAGAAGACTCACAATGATCAAAGGTCAAATAGAACATTTTGTCTTTCATATAGACCTAAGTGAGATTTTTGGCTACTTTCTGGAAATTGAATCCTTTTGTGCCTTCATTGCCTTATCTCACTTGTTTATACTATTGTGAAGCCAGCTTGGTCGTTTCCTAAGCTTTTTCTTGCTTATGGACCAAGTTGTGCCTTTATGCAAAAACGGCGAATATTTTACTTTTCAATCCGAAAAATCGCATTTTATGGGAAATTGCCAATGTGTTCATCAAGGGGAGATTGTGGATATTGTGAGGATATGTGCACGATCTCAGGATGATGAGTCAATTGGCAATGGCGTTGTTGGTTTGCAATTTGTCGCGTTTTCGGGTTTGCTCCAGTCTTTGTCAGTCTTTGGTGGTCCACCGGCGGTCCGTCCGACCGCCGATGGGAAGGTCGACGGCGGTGCTTGCCGGTCCGATCGCCAAATGGTGATGATGGAATTTGGGGCTGAGCCAAAAATAGGTTGTGTAGGCAAGTGAGGGGAGTCTCCTGGATGTGGTCGCATCATTTTTGGAGCTCTCAGTCAAAAGTTCTATTCATTTGAAAATTCCAGAAGGTTTCGGATTTTCACGATGGAATTTTGGCTAAGTCTTTTCGGGCGGTCCGACCGCCGTTATGGAATCGGTCGGACCGGTCGTGTGGGGCGGTCAGACCGCCGATCACTTGAAGGTTAGCCATTTTGGCATTGATGTGTTTTGATTGTGTTTATTATGTGAACTTCAATGCTTTATAGTTGCATATTGCATTGTGGAACTAACGTGGGTCAAGTTGTGAAGAACTTGTTCCCGGAGATGATTTGTTTGTCTATTGCTGTGCAAGTGGCTTGCAGGTCAACGACGTCAACGGTAAGGTGGATCGGGACTACGCTTGGAGAGCTGAGGTCCAGAACGATCATGGATGCCAGGTGAGGTCGTGTGACTCAAGCATGGTGCAGAATGGGCAAGATGGATCGAACGGGTAGTTCGGTGCAGCTGGTTGGATCAGGTGGTGCGGAAGTCGGTGCGAGTCTCGTGAGGTTCGATGGGATTGGACGGAGAGACTTGGCAACGTGATGAGAGCCGCTGATCAACCTACACGTGGTGAAGCAGACGATTGCTTCAACAGATGTATGTGTGTGGGTCACATGTGTGTGTGGGTCCCAAATGTGAAACCCTAGGCCTCTCCTATAAATAAAAAGGGGGAGATGTAAAACCTCCAAGCACTCATTTGGTCCCCTCTTCCTTTTTCTAGGGTTAGGGTTTGGAGAAGAGAGGAGAGGAGAGGAAGGTTGTGTGTGTGCTCTTTGTTGAGCTCTTGTCCTCTTTGAGGGAGTGGCTTTGTAAGCAACATCTTGAATCAATCAATCCATTGATGTTTGCTCAAGAGTGAAGTCTCTCTTTTGTGTTCTTCTCTCTTTTGTTGATTGTGGTGCTTCCTTGATTCAAGTGTTTATGCTTGGTCTCTTGACCTACTTTATCTTGCTTTGATGTGTGGGGATACTCCTAGATTCATCTAGATCATCAACCCCCACAAGCAAGTCTTGAATCAAGTTTTTCATATTTCTAGGGTTTGTGCACTTCTTTGATAAACTCGTCAGAGATCGATTCTGTGAAGCGGATCTGGAGGATCGTCGCTAGAAATAGGTCTCTAATATCCTTAGGGAGGTGTGCTCCAAATTTGGTCAAGTTTCATTGGTTGAATCAAAAGTTGGACCAAATTTCGTTTTGGATTTGGGCATTGTTTTTCAGTACTGGACTAAATCGGTCGGACCGATTTTTATACGTGATCGACCGCCACCTTCGAACCGCCTTGATTCAAGGCGGTCGAACCGATTTCAAATCGGTCATACCGCCCGTTGATAGCCGGTCAGACCGCCAGTGCCCAGACCGACCAGTGAGATCCATTCTCCATTTATGTCGTGTGGTTAACGGGGTTATCGGATTCAGCACAAGGCTTCCTCTGTGCGCTTACTGATCTTCTTAGCTTTCATAGCTAAAGGAGTAAAGTTCGTGTTGAATTTGAGTAAGGCGAGAAATTTGAGAAAGCGCCTATTCACCTCCCCCCCCCTAGTCGCCTTTACGGTCCTACAATGTGATAGTCCAAGACTCCCGACAAACGTGCGTGAAGATTAGAGGCGCCTTTAGCAGCATTAACTGCCACTCCTTCCAATACTATAAAAGGGGTAGCCCATGTTCTCTGTAAACATAAGTTGATATATCTCATAAGTCTGGTAAGTACAAGTTCAATGATCATTACGATTATATTGTAACATCCTTTGTATTCTCATACAAACACTCAACATATGCATAGCAATATACGGTCTTCATTTGATAGCGTTCTCACATTACATTCCTGAGTAAGTTCGATTAGGAACCCTGTATTTTGATCATGGACAACTGACGCTAGAATGAGGGTGCCATCATTGAAGATTGTCCTATAAATTTGAAGATTTCTTCATTGTGATGTTCTCGTGGCCTCGCCCATGGACTATGAGGATAATTCTTTCGATCTTGACGACTACGCGCACCTCACAATGGAGGACTACACCCCAGAGGAGGCATGCAAGAGCAACTTCTTCGATGAGTACATTCCAGAGAAGAAGTCTCCATCGCCCTCAAACCAATCCGTTGGGAGTAAGGCGGTGGAAACATCAAATCCACTCTCAAGCAACTTCAAGAGTGGCAATGTCTCAAACTTCTGCCTCAAATCAAGAGAGAAATGACCATGATGTCAGTACCACGACAATTCATGATGATCTCAATGATGAAGACTATGTTAAGGCGATGGAAAAAAAATCATCTCCAAAGCATCTACTCATCAACTCTGAGGTCTTAATTACTACCCCTCCTCTGATGAGGATAGGAAGTTCTCACTATCTATCTTCTCTGAATTTCGTGAATGTGCAGTCATCAATGCCAACAAGACCAACGAACAATGGGTAGCATGTGAACAATGCGAGGCCTAGGAGCAAGCCGAACGTTTGGAGCAGGAGCGACGCACTCAAATCCATGCAGCAAAGCAAAAGGAAATGGAGGAGGTCTATCGCTAGTACCACGATAGCGTGCCAGAAATATCTAGAAGACCAACCACTTGTGAACATCCACCAGTCATGCCCCAGGTTGCTCCGAGGATGACAGTAAGAGATCTCAATGTTTTATCATCACCCTCACAAGCAGAGACTCATTGATAGAGCACGAATACCCTCAAGTGTGATTGCCAACCACCCATCGGGAAATGACGTTGAAAATGAGCTATTGGTCATTCGTTCACTCGCTGTAGACCTGCAAGAGGCCATTGCTGAAGTGCGAAGCCTCTCGCTGTCAGCAAGAGCTCAGAGCACTTCTAGGGCAGATCAATCTAACTCTAGACATCATCATTATGATGACAATTTTTGTCAAGAAGACGCTCTAGCTTGACAGAATGTATTCAACATATTGGGCCCAGGTGAGCGCCCTAACTGTTGTCGTAGACGACCTTGTTCCCCTAATAATTATAATGAAGGTTATAATGTACTACAACGATTGGGACCTTACATAAGGTGCAATGCTTTCTCACCCGAGCTAAGAGATGTCAATTTGCCTACAAGGTTCAAGCCAGGGCATATAGAAGGTTATGTTGGAACTAAAAATCCTTTAGAATTCCTTAAAATCTACACCACCGCTGTCCAGGCTGCGAGCGGCGATGAAAAGATAATGACAAACTATTTACGCATAGTTTAAAAAGGATCTGCTTGGACTTGGTTGTTCAACCAGCCTGAAAATTCTATTTTCAGTTGGGAAAACCTATGTCATACCCTTATAGGAAATTTTAAAAGTTGCTACACAACCTGGAAAGAAGATGATTTACATCATCTCTATCAAATTTCTGGGTTAAATTTGCGTCAGTTTGTTAAGAGATTTATAGAAGTGCATAACACAATTTCAAACATTACTGATGATTATGTGATTCGAGCATTTAAGCAGGCGGTGCGATACAAGAGTTTTACTGAAGACCTTAATGTAAATCCACCAAGGACTGTGTCAGATCTGTTCGACATGGTTGACAGCTATACAGATGCTAACAAAGCAGTACAATGGAACTGTATGGTCGACAATGACCATATGCTCCCACAACCAGGAATGGAGTTTTCCAACCAGAAGGAGTCCAAGAAACCGACCAAACCTGACAAATGTAAGGCCAAAAAGAAAAATAAACCAAAGCCCATACAAAGGGAGGTCGTTGCCATAGAGCAGCGTCCGACCTATAACAAAGGCACGGGTCCATGGAAGAAATCCACTGGTCGTTCATTCGACCAGCCTTTCTCCAAAGGCTCTGGTATAACTAGTGGAAATGGTTGCTGGTGCCCACTTCATGGTGTACCTGGTCATGACTTGTGTAACTGTCGTATTTGGAAAAAAACACATGGATGACCTTTACTTAAGAAAAGGGCCAATGCTCATAGTACCTGAATGTGGTATTCCTGAATGCTCATAGTACCTGAATGCTCATAGTACTTTGTTTGTGGCACATCGTGGACTTCGTGTTGATTTTGTTTTATGTCCAACATCCAGTTCTGAACTAAATTTGACTAGCAACAACGATCTTAATTTGGCCTAGCTTTTAATTTTCTCTTATGAAGTAATTCTTGTATTAAGATTCTATCGTCTTGAATTTTATAGTTGCAAGGCTATGTACAAGGCGTCTAAGGAGCGCGCTGTGGGGAAGCGCGTGGCGTTGGAGTAAGAGGAGGTGATGAAGTGGCAGGACAATGAGTGCTACCTCGCCGTCATCAACCACCTGGCCGGTGCCGGCAACCGGAGGCCTGCTTCATCGCCGGCCTCGCGCTTGTCTTCGCACCCCAAGACATGCAGCGCAGCCTCGTGTTCCTTGAACGGGTGACCGTCAGCGGCCACAAGGTTGTGTCTTACGTGCTCGGCCTCCTCCTTTACACAGCCGGCAAGACACGCGATGTTGGAAAGCACTACATTAGCCAGGTCGAGGGCCAGCCCAGCGGCGGGTGTGAGATGGCCAAGAGGACCAACTAGAAGTGCAAGCGGTGCCACTTTCCAGTCAGAGTACCTGCACATCCACGCCATTTTCTGAACATAGCGACGTCTAATTACCTATCAACGGTATCCAGGTAACTGGATGTCCACGCTCTCTCCTGACAGCTATGCTTCTTGAAGTTGCTCGTGGCTGTTGTCTCATCCTCCTCATGCTGCGTGGACAATCCCCCGAAAGTGAATGGGGGACTACGAACAATATATATATATATATATATATATATATATATATATATATATGAAGGTACAAGCAGTCACTGCTTCTGTGATACATCAGCCATCACAAACGGTTTCATCTATAAACCATCTGTGATAGTCAATTATCACAGACAGTTCTGAGTTAATAACCGTCTGTGATAGTCTACATCACAGATGGTTCAAAAACCGTCTGTAATGACATCATGTCATTACTGACCTATAAACTCGGACGGCTCACGAAACCGTGTGTGATGACGTTTTTGAACCGTCTGTGAAGACATTTTCTGTAGTAGTGATCATGAGACAATTTATTAGAGTGATGAATTATAATTAGGAATTGATATTATTGCTTAGCCTTAGTTGATAGGTTGAAAGTTGATTATTCGTTATATAGACTTGATTGGATTGGTTTTGTGTTGAACTTTGTTTGTTATCTTGCCATGCTTCCTATGAATTAATTATCCATGATTACTTTATCGTTATGCTTGCATTATTGTGACCCATGGACGGATTTTACATTTGATGTGCTTGTTGTAATTTAGTGTTAATAGTTGTTAAAATTGATAGTTAGTATAGTTTAGTGACATTCTAGGCTCCTTATCGGGCCGGGGAGTTACACCGACCTTCTTGCAAAATTGGAGTATCCTCATCATCGCAAGAGTTCCATGCTATCAAAGATCGTGTCGAAATATAACCTTGATCTTCAAGTTCTTGAATTTTGTTCTCATAAAGAGTTGAAGTTCCAAGAATCCCCATGATCAAAGATCAAACAAGAACTTTGAAGAAGGAAGAGAACAAAGATGAACTGGAGTTGAAAAGGTGCTAAGGTATGAGATAGTTATTGCAATGAGAACGAATAGTGGAGAAGGTAAAAAAATGTACTTTTATTCCCCTTTTACTATAAACCATTCGTTCACTTACCGTAACTTCCGGATACAACTTACCGTTCACCTTTTACAATAGTGGAAAAGGTAAAAAGATGTACTTTTATCCTTTTTACTATAAACCGTTCACTCACTTACTGCAACTTCCATATACAACTTCCAAGAAAAAACAGTCTTTTCCTTTCTCCCACAATTTTATTAAATGATTGGAATGATTGTGCAAGATCGAATCCTATCGATGCACGTTTCGAGGCATATAAACCTTAAGTAAATATTATTTTCTGAAGCCTTTGGGCTAGCTAATGAGGATTCTTGACCAGGTCAACCATTTTTTGGTCAAAGACAGACTTCTTATCAAAGGAGACCCACTTAAACATAGACCCACTACATTACGGTTACGAATTTACAACCAGTTTATAAAAGAAGCCTAAATTTCTTTTATTATGGCCAAACTAGTCGACAACCAATTTAGGTCATGTCCGACCAGCTATACGGCCTTGGACAATCATCACCCACTTAACTGGTTGGGAGACACCAATAGTTACACACGTAACCGGTGGAAAGACGGCTTTTGGTGCATTTAGCAACTTACGATAGTTGGCTAACAGACGTGAGGGTTGAAGACTCTCCTAGCGAACGTACATGAACATTGGAGACACCTTTAACAGCATTAGCCGTCACCCCTTCAAGTACTATAAAAAAGGGTAGCCCACGTTCTCTATAAATATGAGTTAATATATCTTATACTTCTGATAATTACAAGTTCAATGATCGTTACGATCATATTATAACATCTTTTGCATTCTCATACAAACACCTAACATATTCATAGCAATATATGATCTTTATTTGATAACGTTCTCATATTACATTCCCAAAAAAATTCGATTAGAAATTCTGCGTTCTGATCATCAACAAATAAGACTAGGGAGACTTATCTTTCATCTTTCATCGTTAGCCTTTCCATGCACTCCTATTAAACTAAGAAAGCAGATGGTGGGGGAGTTAATTTGAGCCCGATCTTGCATCCTTAGATGGAGTAGCCTCCTAAAGTTTGGACAAGCAATGATTTGCCCACCTGCTAACCTTTCGCTGGCTTTGTCATTACCCTAACCATATCTGTTAGAGCTGAGCTGTGCCTATTGTAGGCTAGCTTTTGCCTTGATCAAACCGCTAAACAATTGGCCAATTAGCCAGTGACAACATGGGAAAGGCCATGATGAACCTCTGTTTTTTCCCCAGGGTAAAAGGCCATGTTACCTGGGATCGGATATCCATGGACCTCGGTTCCGCAGCACCTGATTTGATGTGCGCTTTGGTGAGGACTGAGGAGTACTAGTATAAACAGCCGGGGGTGCTCCATGCACGCTCTTTTTTGCGTGGAGGAAATCCATGCACGTCACTGACAACTGCTACTTCTCTCCCCCAAAAGTAACCACTGTTCTTGTTTAAAAGGGCACTGTTACTTCCAACTTTCTTTTCTAGGCTCCAGTGGTGCATGGCTATATTATTGCTCTCCGATTCTGCATGCCTACTAAAGAAATATGATGCGCTCTTCGTGGATAAAGCTGGTTGTAAGAGTATGTGTTATCATTACCACTCTTGGAAGGAGAACTGGAGTTTTTTTTAGCTCAGAGCTCCATCGGTCACTGTGTTTGAGAGGGAAAAGGCTGCGTGCGAAGGCATTCTTTTCTGTTGTAATTCTTTTGGTGAAAACCAGAGACACCCCCTTATCAAATCAAAGTCAAAATCACGTAGTAATTCATATTAGCGCTGCTTGAGCTCTAAGCCTCTAAGCATCTTGGGCAGAAACGCGTTTGGTATTGAGGTAGTACAGTGTGTATTTTGGAGGAAAAGGTGTCTTGTGGTGGGACCGAGTGTGCTGGTTTATGTGCTTTGTTGTCAAATTTTCTTTTGTCAAGAACTGGCTGCTTAAATTAGCATTACATCGCATCTTCTCAGTTGTCTAGGAAGGTAGGAGTGGGTAACTATAAATAATTACATTGCAGCGGTAATAATCATCGGCCAGGTATCTAGACATTTTTTTTTCCACCCTGCATGCAAACATTGGTTGGTGACAAGTAGTAGCACTAGCAAGACTTTTGCTTGCTTCCTTGCTTCTCCAAGTACATGCCTCTTCAAAGCTAGCCCTTTTCTGATTTTATTATCATGGGAGCATGGCAGGGTGCATGCACGGGCCATGGGCATAAGAGCCAAAGCGAAAGGCCAATGGCCTTTTCTTAACCTAATATTCGGTTATGGGTTCTCGTTAAGCATACGTTCTTTCCACTCTTAAGGTATTGCCGATTTGATGATCCGTCTCTGGATTTGCCACTTTTAACGAGATGCTCCATCTTCCCTACGCTTTTGTCTAATCCGAGTGGCCTCCTGCCCCCGCCGCAGCCGCGTCAGCTACCACACGCACCACTCCGCCCCCCCACAATGGCAGTGGCGCAACGTGCTTTTGCCTTGGAAATGACACGCGCTACTGCTCGCATAGAATAATTGCTTTTCTCGGGAATGCAAGTGACACACACACACACACTGAACTGCAGTGCAAGTAAGCGTCGAAGCGGATTGGTATTGGATTGCGGCACCCCCGCTTTTGCATCCATGCACGCAATTCTTGCAGTACTGCCTGCCTGTATAGGAGTATAAACAAGTCTTTCTGGTGTACTGTATAACTGTAGATCATTTTTGTTTAGGAAATTGTTCAGATTGATTCGTAGAATTACTGAAGAAGAAAATCGATGCTGCCTCGGTGCTGTCAATATTTTGGTAGCCGTTGGATCAAAGAAGATCCCATGAGATCCACACGGTACTACTGCATATGCACCGTAGAAATCATGTATTCCATACAAAAACATTGATGTGGATTCGTGATCGGATCAACTTTTTCAGTCAAAGTCATAGTCTGTTAAAATAGACCTGCATGTCAGAGGCTAACTCTGTAACAGTTATGATTCTACAACCAGTAATTAAATGAAGTCTAATACCCTTTATTATGATCAAAATGGTCGACGGTCAGTTTGAGTCATGAAACGACCAGCTATAGACACCGTTTGACTAGCTATACGGTTTTAGGCAATCCCCGACATGGTCGAGAGACACGACAGTTTCCCACATGACTAATGGGAAAGTGGTTATTGACATATTTGACAACTTACGACAGTTGGTTAAAAGATGTGACGGTTTATGACCCGACTGAAGAACGTGTGTGAAGACTAGATGTGCCTTTAGTAGTATTAACTGTCACTCATTTAATAGCTATAAAGGAGATAGCTCACGTGTTATATAAGATATACATGCTCAAGTATAAGTCAATAGCATCATTCATTGTTCATATTCAAGTTCATCGATTCCGTAGCATTCTCATTGTATGAGATACATACACTCATTATGTCCACAACAATTAAAAAAAATCTTTGTTTTGATAGTGTTCTCATATTATTTTTTCGGATATGCTCCCAAAATGTAACTTTGACCATAAATTTCTATTATAATATATTTATAAAACCCAATAAAATACATGAGTACATGTGGGACATGTACACGCACACGCACCACACGCACACATGAGTGTGTCCTGAGAACACTAGAGCTTGATCTAAACTCCCATAGAGCGTGAACACATATTTTAACCACTGAACACAACTGTAAGTGTTGTAGATTTTTTCCCACCACTGTTTAGAGGATACCTCTCCTTACACAAAATGTATATGTCTTTTTTCACTGCAGCCAGAAAATGAACGATGTAAGTATTGGGGACCGCGACGAAGCTCAATCTTTTTTTTTAGGACGACGAAGCTCAATGTAGCATCCGTCTCTCTGGTTCTACGAAATTTCAACCTCCACTAAAGTCCAAGAAGGACAAAGAAAAACGAGAAACATGGATGCCCACACGGCTTACGGCCCAACTGTAATAATAGTGCTCCGTGCCGATCCAACAAAGAGAAAAGCACCGGTCCATCTGCCAATCCTATAGCCTCCATACCACTTGCCGAGCCCAATTGACGCGCAGGGCTGGGCCGAAGTTGTCGCCTACGCCTACGCCGCGTGCGCCCTCCCGGCCGTTCGGCCACCCGCGCCGCGCGCCGAGAGCTGGCGCCATCGCCCGCCGCGTCTCAGCATTCAGCTCCCCGGCCCCGCGACTTGGCGCTGGCTCGGCTGTGGGCCGCACAGTTCCACGGGCTCGTGCTCTGGGTCGTCTAATCCATGTCGGTCCAAGAGCGTCGTCGCGGAGCGGTGCCCCCGATATGGCATACACGAGGAGCTCAGAGTGGATGGTCCATGGCCTTGTTTCCTTTTTTTCCCTTACCCTCCCGTAGAAAAGCCGAGAACTTGTTCTGCGAGTTGGGTCCAAAATTTCCCGAGATAAAATTTACCTCCAAATTAAAACGACTAAAAATTTTCATTTCGCTCCTTGCGTAGAAATCTGCAGGCTTGGGGGTATCATAATTATCATTGTAGGTCGATTAGGATGGACTTTTTTTTCCCCAAATGAAAAGGGGTTTAGGATAGTAGGATGGAATATCAAAGAAGAGAATCTTCACTCATTTGACGGACCACCACACAATGGCATTGTTGGGTAGAAGGCAGCCTCCCAATTTGGCCACCAGTACCACCACAAGTCAATGACAACGATAAGCCTCTCCCCCTATTACCCATCACACACAGCTAGCTCTGCAAAATGATGGATACTTGGATAAACAGTATTGCTACTACTACTATAGCCTCTAATATTTCTCTATCACAGGCATCGACAAGTTGGCCACATAGGCTGGCCTTTCCCTTCTCCAAAAGCTCAAGACTGCGGGAGGCAGGAGTAATGGTGGGCATTAGACCAGCCGTGCCGGCAGCCGGGTCAAGCCGGAGGTAGTGGTGGGCTCGGTCCGGCCACCCCGTCGTACCATATCGTGTTGTGCCATGTCGGCCTATCTTGGACGCCGATGAAGAACTTCACCCACCTCGACCGCGCAGCGCGCTTACAAATAGGGTGAGAAGGACGGCGACGAGGAGGTGGCTAGAGGGAGGGTGGAGGGCGGCAGCGCGTGGGGACGGAGAGGGAGGGCGGCGGCACATGGGGAGGGAGGGGCAGCCAGCGGTGCGTGGGGAGGAAGGGCGACGATCGGTGGCGCGTGGGGAGGGAGATGATTGGAGCTGAGAGGGAGGGGAATCAGCGAATGTGATTAAGGATTAGGAATTTGAGAACGAGGGCTCGGGGGGAAAAGGTTGGAGATGGGGGTTGGGGGAGGCCGGGAGGGATGTTGGGTCAGACCGGGTAACAAAAGGGGTAATTGATTGAGCCAGACCGATGTGGTGGAGTGATTGGGGGGAGGGGGATTAGGCTATAACAGGAAGGTTGGACCTATTTTGTGCCGTATCGTGTCAGCCCAAGCACAGCTCAACTGGTCGTCTCGTCCAACGGGCCTCATTCTTAAACTCGGCCCGCCGTTCATGCTGTACCGATCCGACCCACCACGTGTCGTGTCGTGTCGTATCATGTTGTGCCATGTTTAAACCGTATCATACCAACTGGGCATCGAACCGATCCAAAAAATACGACCTAAGTCCCAGCTCTAGACAGGAGAGCGAACACGGCCTTGCTTGGTTCCTATATATATCTTAATTAGATTCTGGCAGCTAAGCAAAGTGATTATGTTAATCCCAGTTGGAGGCTTTTGTGGCTTGCGTGCTCTTGCCACAGGCTTCAAGAAACGATTATGTTATTGAATTTCTTGGAAGGCGTGTGGTGCGATCCTAGTAATTTCGTGGAAAAAGACACATTTTTCAATTATGATTCATACACGATATGACCATCAATATGTGTAGAGATGTAGTTATAAAATCAACGCTCTAGATGGAAGCAGTTCGTTCGTGAGATGGCCAGGTAGGCGGGTATTGTTAGGTTTGAAGCATGCGCGTCTCCATGACGACCATTGAATCTATTTGTGAGGTCATGGTGAGTCTCTAATGTCGTCATGGGAGTGCTGCTTTCTAAAGGAAAGGTGAGAAAGCCGCCACGCTCCGTGCGAACCTTGCAAGAGCCACGCGTATGGCACATATTTAAACGTTGTGTTATCTCGCACAGTCGCACGTAGTGCATCTATTGCTATCCTATTTTTCAAACGGAGAAAATCCGGATTCTATTACCGAAGATAACGGAGAAGTCATACAATCAGTATCTAAAAATATCGTCTTACTGCACCCCATTATTTACATAATGGGAAGGGTCTATCTCATTATAACTTATTTTTCTGTTTTTTTTCCTCGTAATGATCACTGAGTTATCTAAAGAAAAATAAGAAACTCAAATAACTAGACTACCGGATAGACAAGCGAAGTAAAGAAACTATTCAAAAGAACCAAGGGTGGAGTCAGGATTAGACCATAAGGAGGCCGATAGCTCGATGAGAGATATGAATTTGTTATAGTCCAATTTAAGCTACTTATGAAAGGGAAAATTCAGGATTTATCACTCCTAAACTCTTTGATTTAGTATTTGTTATATTTAAGTTTTTTCTTGATAATTTGCCACTCTTAAGCACTAAATACATATGATTTGACACCCTAAGCGTATTCTAATATTTTTGTTTTTATTTTGCACCAAAATTCACTATGAAAAGACGCATTTACCCCTCCCTATTAAAGAAAAAGCTTAAAGGTGTCAAATCCAAAATCAAGGTACTTAGGAGTGGCAAATTCTCAATTTTTCCTTATAAAAAATAGAAGTTTTCATAGGAGAAAACATTTTATATGAAAAAATAATAGAAAACAAATAATGATCATGATGGATGATAACTTAAATTTGGTGGAGTTTGGTACACATGCACACTTCACCGAGCACACTACACCAAGCCACGGAAGATGTGACATAAACTAGATACAAGGAAGAAGTGTTTGATCAAATTCTAAGCATGCAGGGAGATGAAATATCATGTACTTGTACAGTACAAATTAGACTCAATACTAGTTTAAAAATTTGGGAACAAAATAAAATCTAAATGCTACACAATATGGGTTTATGTGCCAAAAATTAATTCATAGGTTTTTTAGTTTCATCCTAATTGTTATTTAATCACATAAATTGAATTAGTAAGAACTTAGTTCTAGCAAAATTCCAATATTGTTATATGCTAATGAAAGATAGTAAAAAAACATGAGAGGGCCAGGCCACCCCACGCCCCATCCGGCGTGCGGGTGTTAGGGGTGAAAACGGATCGAATACGGAAGGATAATGGCTCTGCCATATTTGTTTTCATATTTTTTTTCGAGATCCGGATACGAATACGAATACTCCGGATACGAATACGGATACGAATAATATCGAATACGAAAACGGAGCGAATACGAATTGAAACGAATACGATCGCGGATATTTTTTGGAACATAAAAACCCCTTAAATTGTATACCAAAAATTAACGAAAATATATAACTAGTTTATTTGATGCAAACATTCATGAACTGTTCATATTTTCAGCAACCACACATAACATTGGCACTAGCAAGTTGCATTAACTAGTTCATCACAAATATAACACTTAGTTTACCATATCTAGCTAATAAGTTATAACTCACAAAGTCACAAGTCATCACACATTCACACTTAGTTCATCACATACATAAAACTTAGTTCACACTAACATTAATCAGGCTAGATGATTAATCTATACACAAATGACTGTAACATCCCAAAGTATGTTACCAAAAATAAAATTAATAAAGTTATTATTTTATTGGATTTTCTGAGATTTAAAAGAGTTTTCTTGGTTAAAAAGAAAAATAAAATAAAGTTAATTATTTAATTTCCTAGTTTTCAATGTTAAAAATAAAATTTATTAATATTTCTGGGATTTTATTGGATTTAAAGCGAAAATGAAAAAAAATTCTTAAATTTTCTGGATTTTAAAAAGGTTTTTTCTATTTTTTAGGAATTAAAAATAATTTATGTGCAAAACAAAACTTTAACTTGGGATTAATTTTATTAAGTTCAAAATAATTCAAGGAATATTTATAATTTTTTCTATAATTTTTTTACCTCTACTTGCTATTTTCTAAAAGGCTATTTGATTTGTTGCATTTGTTAAAATTCAAAAATCAATTAAAATCTCATTTTCTCTTTTGGGCCGAAATCCTCTTCTTTTGGGCCAAAATTCGGATATCCGGACTTGGTCTTATCCGGATAATCTGTATCTGTATCCATATCCGCCGAATAGCATGGCTACCGTATTCGTTTCGGTTTCCGATCCGAAAATTATCCGAGAAAAATCCGATCCGAGACAATCTGAATCTGTTTCCGTCCGGATCGGTCGGAAACTATCCGATCCGTTTTCATCCCTAGCGAGTGTCTCTGCCCCTGAAAATAACTTATCCCACACATGTTCAGTCTCTGAAAGAGGCAACACCCATCATATTGTGCCGGTCCAATTTTAACCACTACCATCTCCTACCAACAGAAGGTTTCCTGCCACCGCTTGACTTCAAATTCCTTGAACATCTCATCTCTGCTCACGTGTGTTCTTAGCACCCCTTCTTGCAGTACGTTCACTCCAACCAGCAGCTCTTCCTTTTCTCCTCCTTTCTAAAGACATGTCCAAAATTTGAAATACACATATATAGCAAATGATCAAAGCTCGATAAGACGAGCACCAGCCTCGATATCCACCCCTAACTGTAACATCCCAAAAAAATTGCTTGCATTTTAAATGCATGAAAATGTAAAAAATTTAAAACTTTTTAAATATAGCTATTTGATCTTTGAATTGCTCTAGATTTTATTCGTGATGTTACCAAGGTTTGAATTTCAAGCAACCATTAACGAAATTCAAACCTAGCCTAAGTCAATGGGACCAGAAAATAAATTATAAGTTTACCCCTGAATTTAAATCACCAAACCAAAATTTGAACTTAAAACTAAAGTTAAGACTAAGGAAATTAGAAGAAAAAAAACTTCAATATCAGTGTGGGCTCAAACCCGGACTGGCCCAACCACCTCTCTTCTTTTCCTTTCCTTTCCTTTCCTTTCCTTTCTCTATTTTTTCTCTTTTCCTCTCGGACCGGCCCACTCCTTTTCCTCCCCCAGACCAGCTCCTCCTGGCCCCCTCCTTTCCCCTGGCTCGACCTCGCCCAACTAGTCCTCCTTCTCCCCCTCCTCTTCTATGTGCCACCCGATAGACGCAACTAGTGCCACACCACGCCACCCACTCCCATCTCATCGCTGCAGCTGCAGCCACACCACCGTCTGCATCACCGTCGTCCTCGCCCAACGGCTGCCCCAAAGACCTACTCTCTTCTGCATCACGTCGTCGCCCATCACCTCTCGCCTTCCCCATCGCGCCGCTATGCTCATGTTATCGTGCACAGCCCCACCGTCAACCTCGTCCTCCTCACTATTTAAGTTGCGCCTCGTCCCCCTCATCTTCCTCTTGCATCCCCACTCATCTCCCCCGTGTCATTCTCTTCCACCGCATGAACAAAGCTGCAAGGAAGCACTTGTCGCTGCCCCGGTGAGCTCCCACCACCACCATCATAGCCTCCAACACTGCCCCGGCCCCCTCAACCCATCCCTCACCTTTGTTTCATCTTCCCTGAGTAGAAGCACAAGGAACATGTCGTCTTCCCCCTCCTATTCATGACTACGACCTTCATATCGCCGTTCTGGCCGACGCGATGAGCTCCTTTCATCCCTTTTTTTGTCATCTCGTGTTCCCAAGCACCCTCCACATTTCCCCTCAATTGATTATGTGTTTCCTTGGCCGCGGCTTGCCAGCGACTTAATCTTCCTCGCTCTCGACCAAAAGGCAATGGTGGCGTCGCCATTCTCACTCTGGGGAGCCTCCCTTCAATTCCCTCTGATGAGAGCACCCTCGAACCGTCCTTATTCTTTCCCCGCCCCTAACTCCGACCGCCTTTCCCTAGCTCGCCATCGCCTCGTGAACCTCACTATGCCGCCTCAGGTCATCGTCGCCAACCGACACCAACTCGTCTCCGCCCTCGCCAACCACACCGGTGAGTTCCCCTCAATGTGTAGATGCTTGAGTGCCTGTTAAATTCCATAGGAGGTCGCTACCTTACCGTCGCCGCCATAGACCCAAGCATCGTCACCGCTCCACATAATTGTGCCACCACCATGGGCCACCTCCACCCATGCCATTGCCGCCAATAGGATTGTCGTGGTCACAGGATTCCATTTTGGAGCTCGATGAGGCACCACTCACCGACGCCGAGCTCGGGCAGACCGACTCTGACCGCCTCCTCTGTTTACAAGAGAGGAAGAAGCACCGTAGTAATGTCATTAGCACTAATGATTTAATTAAGTTAATAATGTACTTAGTTGTTAATTAAATATTGTTAATATTAGTATGACATGTAGGCCCAGGGTCACTCTAATAATATAATTTGAGGCTGATTTGAACCCTGAGCAAATGACATACGGGCCCACACTCTAAGTATCACAGTGTAGACACGATCCATGCAGCTATACCACTGACTTGAGGGCCCTCGTCCCATGTACTATTCCATGGACCAGGTCCACGCTGGTCGTGGCCCACCTGTCAGTCACTATAGTAATTTCCAATTAGAAGATAAATGGAAAAATAAATTAAATATGAGAGGCCTCACCTATTAGTCACAATAGGATTTTCTAATTAAGGAATAAATCAAAAAGAAAATAAAAACCGATGGACCCCACTTGTCGGTGAGAGTATTCTCTCTCCCTTAATGATTTCAAGAATTATTTTGGATTTTAAAGTTTGGAGAGTCCGTCCTCTTTCATTTTAAATCCAAATTCAACTATTCTTGTTTCCTAATTTATCTAAATTCAAACTGTACCTAACTGCACCAAAAGCTTAAAATTTAGAGTTTAATTAAAATACTTTAATACAATTCTTCCCATGATAATTGAGCCCCACTAATAACTAAAAGTGGCTGAGTAATTAAGTTAGACACAGGCATGTTGCTAGATATTTCAAATGCAACTAGGGCCCACTTACTTAAGAGGTTGACTAAACCTTATTAGTGCTATATGATAGCCATGGATAATTATTGTATCACCAGGTGATAGACCTAGGGTCCCTTAGCATAAGGGTTAATTAGTTTAACATGCCAAATAAAATGTAGTAGGGATAAAATCTTATTAAAGTTAGTTAATGTGATACTAATATTTAAAGTAGACAAGAGAATTTAACTAGATATGGTGCCAAACCATAAGGTCGCACCTTGATAAGAGTTAGTTATATAAACATAAAGAATATGTAGGAGACCGCTTAACCCTAAGCCATTAGCAGCAACTGTCCATTTGAGGATTAAGGTGTTCAACAGGTCCAGGCTAACTAAAACCATGATAGGACAATTACGCCTCACACGCAACTAGGTTTTAATTGGAACTAGAAGCTAAAATAGAAATTCATGGCATGTAAGTCTATTAGTACTATTAGATAGTCATGAAAGCTAGCAATAGCTATGACGTGGCTTCATGCTAGTAGTAATAATTATTATTATTAGAATAAAGTAAAGACCACCTCAATAATGAAACTCAGACCCGTATGCACCACTGATTAAATTGTAAGGTTGGTGTCTAGCTAAAACTTGGAGGTTACACCTAACTCGTGGAACTTCATTGATAAATATTAATTGATAAGAAAAAAAATATAATAAACTAGATCTCATTTGCCTGTTAAAATCATCTCCTTCATATGGGGCCCATCGCAACCATACACGAGTCCCAGCTAAGGATCATGGAATTTCCTTGATAAATAGAAACTAAAAAAACTAGTAAGTAAACTAGACCTCACGTGTCGGTGAGACTTATATTTACCATGTGCGAACCCTCGCACCTACACATAGGCTTCAGCTAATTTTCATGGAACTTCCTTAATAAATAGGAAATAATAACAAAAGAAATCATTAAAATCAACTAGGCCCCGTGTGGGAGTAGCAATAAGGTATTCTCTAGGGGATGATAGTGATGCATCAACCAATCAGGGTCAAGATGATCCTATCCATCACACATTGACATCTGCTACCGATAGGAGCACAATTCATAACACGGATAAGGATCAGTGAATCCTACCTAATAAGGTGATCGCTCCCATCCAAACAAGTGAAGAGGAATATTCCTGTGAATATCCTCTCCCTCGTATGTTCATAATTCTTTTTCCCCAACAAACACTTCGAGAACTCGATCCCTCTCATCCTAACTTCAGGTTAGATAATTCCCTGATCCTAAGCCCATAAAAAAGTCAAACCAGCCTTAGGTTGTCTACTTTTGTCTGAAGTATTTTCTTCTTTCGAAATACCCTTGGATATATTTCGTCTGAAGTATTTTCTTCATCAACCACCCTAGGGTTATCTAATTTTGTTTGAAGTATTTCCTTCATCAAACACTCTTAAGATTTATCCACCTTTGTTTGAAGTATTTCCTTCTTTCAAAATACCCTTCGATACATTTCATTTCGTCTGGAGTATTTCCTTCATCTACGTTTGTCTAAGTATTTCCTTCCTTCAAAATACCCTCGGATGTATTTAATTTCATCTGAAGTATTTCCTTCATCAAGTTCCCTTGGTATATTTAATTTCATGTGGACTATTTCCTTCATTCGAAATATCATTGGATATATTTAGTTTCGTTTGAAGTATTTCCTGCTTCAAACACTGTTGGGTTTATTTACTTTTGTTTGTGGTATTTCATTTTATTTCAAGTGCCTTTTAGTTTATTGGATTTCATATAATTGTTTTCGGACGTTCTTGGGTTCGGTTCGACCTTATTCTGCGTAATTAGAATTTGAAGTCATGGAAGAGTGGCAGTTCAGATCAAAGCAAGAACAAGACCAAGGTTATCAAAACATTGAGCAAGGCAAGTCAATACTTTGATCATGTCGTGCGTACATTTGAATGCAAATTATATCGGTTTAAATTATGAAATTGCATCGCTATGATTTATACAATTATTTTAACTTAGCTTACAGTTAACACCTTGATGTTAATTGATTATAAGCTTTCAATCCTTGAATTTGAACATTATCCCTTGTCACTCTAGAAATAATAGTATACATAACCAATTACTAGGTATGTATCTAAGTGTCATACTTAGCATTGCTTAGATACATTGACATGTGGGTATTAATTTGCCCCAACATCATTTCTGAACTACAAAGACTGGATTTGGGCAATTGAGGCTGGAGCCTGGCTAGTATGTTGAAACAAGAAATGAATTTCAAAACGAAAACCCAAAAATTGTTTTTAGACTTGGGCGGATGAAAAATGTGGCGAATGCGTATAGAAGTAAGCGAGATGGGTATGAGGAAGAACCGCCAAGTCGATTAAGGATCGATTCATGTGATGGCCTCTCATGCACTAACAGTGCAACCACAATTCTACCATGTGTATGACCTGGCTCACTAATTTACTTCGCCTCAGCATTGCTTCATCATCCCGCGAATGTGGCATGGCTATAATGCACAGAAAAACGACAATGGCGCAAGAGGGGCCTCTAGAGGGTGGTAGCCCAAAGGCGGTGAAACCTTAGTGGTGGGGTTGCGTTGGGGTGGGGGCATTGTAAAGGCCCTGTTAAGATTTCCTTAGTCTCACGCCTATAGTAGCGTGTTGATATTATAAGATGATCGTCTCTTGTGGATAAAGTTGTGCAACCTCTATAGAGTATAAAATTGTTCAAATAGCTATGCCCACGGTCATGGGTGATGCCGAGAACGTGCTTGATTTAAATTTTACAAAACGATTTGTGGGTGGAATGAAAAGCTGGGTTGGAGCCCGATGATTTGCTTTGTCCTGATGATAGCAAGTGGAAGGCATCGGGTGTATGTAGCCGCGGGATTTGCAAGAGAAATGCGGCCTGGGATTCGCGGTCAGATGCAGCCTGGGATTGGCGGGGGGATGCGCCCTGGGGCTCAAGGGTGGTGCAGCCTACGAAGTCGGGTGGTTGCAGCCTTAGAGTTACCAGAGGTATTCAGCCAAGAATAGCCAGGGGTATTCTACCCAGAATTGCTGGATGATTGCAGCCTTGGGATCATTGGGTGGATGTAGCCCTAGAAAATGATATAACATGAGATGAATGGAACTGATATCTATGTGTGAATGAATGGAACCTTCGGGTACTGTTCTTCACTAGCAGGTGGATGTAACATTCGTTGTTATTATACAAAACACTCAATTGCACTAAAAATTGGTTTATTCAAAATGCTAAGTCTCTATATTTGTCTACTACATAATCTATTCCAATAGTGGTTTTATGCAAATAAAAAACCCTAAGTCATCCCTTTGATTAGCCTTACATATATTATAATTGCATTCTATGTGTTGGTTCACGGAGTACGAATGTGTACCCACACTCGCTCAATATTACCATTTAGTAAGTGAGAATGAAGAAGACTCTATAGCACTTGATCGTGATCGTTAAGATTGGAAATTGAGAAGGCCAAGAACTAGGCCACGAGTCCCAGTTGATTACTTGTGAGCATATCCTGAGGGTCCCACCTGTTACGTTTTAATTTCGCTTCCGCAACTGTTCTTTTAAAGGTATTTGGCCTGACCGGTCGTTCTGTAAGTCAAAAGTCGTAAGGTATATTTGTAATTTTTTATTAGTATGCAATAGTTTTACATTTACGATATATGTTTTTGATATTCAACGATGTCACTATGGGAACTAGCAACTAGTAATGTCAACACAGAGGATTTTAGATTACAAATTCGGGTCCCGACAGAGACCCACTCTACCATCCATCTAATCTTTTAAGAAGTTTCTCTTCCAAATTACCCTACTCAGCCACATGTAATCTGGAACTACTCACAGGGACCCCCAAATATCAAAGGGGCCAGTTACCAATTCGACAGTTAAACATATCAAAATATTGAATAATTTCCTCTTCTTCATCTCTTATCATCAAATTTTCGCTTTTTTGGAAGTTGATTTTTAACCCAGAAATGATTCCATACATGTATAAAATCAGTTTCATGTTTCTAGATTTTTCTAAATCATCTCTCATCAACAAAATGATATAATCTGTATATTGCAAAATAGATACCCCATTTTGGATCAAATGTGGCCCCGAGCAAGTTACGAGATCATTACTTTGGCTTTAAAGACCATTTTTGCAAGGCATTTATTATTGCTATCTTGTTCGAAGAAAAACTTTTTCTATTTCAACTCTTGGAGGGACGATGTGATTCTCCTAACTAGTGAAGTGCAACGAAAGGCGGAAAAGATCTGAATAGGTCGACGAAGTTCTTTCGGCGTTCTTTTCGGTTACTTTTTCACAACAGCATTGTACTTTCGTGAAAGAAAAAAAAAACTATCCAAGGTGAATTTTGAATAGAGTTAGATTTACTTAAAAATGAAAGCGGCTCCAAGTCAAAAGCACTCTTAAGATGAACTCACACCAAACATATAGTTCGACACTTCGACATGCAAGGTCGAGTACACCGTCAGTCTTTTTTTAAAAAAAAAAATACTACACTATCACACTGTCAAGGAACCATATTGTAGATCTTACACAGGGCCCTGTAAGATCACCGCTGGTCCGTAGCAACAGCGGTCATTCCCTATTTGGGAGCGAGAACGAAACAAGACTAGTGGTTTGTTATTTGATTTTTCTCCTGTGCTAAGTATCACTTTAAGGTAATATATAATACATGGTGTTTATATATAAGTGCTTAAAGAGATATGATATAGCCACATCATTAAGCATGTACGAAAAATTCATTTCATTCGATGCAAATATTTTTTTTTGTAGGTGCCAAGACATTGTATTATTTATTAATTAAATATAGGTATATACATAAACACCAGCTAAGCATTAGTGCTTACTTAAATATCAATGATATAATATAAACACCTTATCTATTCTACGTTTAAAAAAAATCCATTCTTATACCTGCTCCAACGGCGCTGTAGCGATTAATTCATTTTCTTATTTATCCAGTAGTTTATATAAATAATGAGAGACTTCAATTATTATACTATAGCTTTGAGAAAAGCAATAAACAGAAGTCAAAATTCCACTCATATCTCTGTGTTCATTCTTTTATTCTGTTCTTGTATTCTTGTATCGTTCTTACGATTCTGAGTTTGTCTACTAGGTAATCGTTCGGACTGAACTCGCCAGCGACGGTTCCTCAACACGTTATCAGCACGATCGACTCTCCTCGGATTGAAAGGTAATCGTCGTAGCACAACACTCGTAGATTGAATCATTTTTCTATATTGTTTTTAATTCTGCAAATTTGGCTTTCTATATTGATTTTTCCTACGGTGAAAATCTTCTCTAATCTACCGCGAGCCGACTTGAAGTCGTCGGCACAATATCGATCGTAGATTGCATGAAAAAGTGGGCGTCGATTGTATCGTAGATAGGAATTTGCAAATCCATTATAATCTACCGTGAGCCGACTTGAAGTCGTCGGCCAAGCCTATCGATGGATTGCAAATGAACAGTAATTACACAGTATTGCAATGAACACTCGCCGCCACCGCCGATCGGCGCCCCCTCCCCCTCCCGCCCCGCTACAAGCATCACAGAAAGAAAAAAAGAGGTGTAGAAAAGGGGATGACACCGGCGCCGCTAGTCGCTCCCGCCTCCGGCGAAGGCCCCGCATGGGCCACTGTCCTCGACGGACGGCGCTACCAAGATCTGCGATCGCACCATTGTCGCGCGCGCTTCCCGCCGCCAAGACGGCACACCGTCGCCGCCATGAGAAACGGGATGGGGGAACCCTAATCCTCCCCAACCTTTAACCCGGCCAGATGGGCCGGCGATTTTTGGGTTGGGAAGGAAAACCTGATGGGCCCAAGGGGGGATCGGCCTGGCTGAAAAATCCTGAGTAAAAGGAGAAAAAAGGGGGGAGAAAATCCCAAATTTTAAAGAAAGGCCCTCAGGAATTCTGGAAATTGCGCATAAAATTTTCTCAAAATAGAAAATTAGCGGTTTAGCCCCAGAAAATTGCCGAATTCGCCGAAAATTCATATTCTAGTAGAAAAAGGCCTCGGGAATTCAAATTTTGAATCGATTTTTGCATTTGAAGCATGTTTAACTTTTTTATTTCTATATAATTTGTGTATTATATTTACTGTTTTGATTATTTATGATTGTTTATATTACTTTTAATCACAGAAAGTAGAAGTAAATCATGAAAAATACATAGAAAAAAGGAATATTATGAGAATTTTTGCAACTATTTTTGTAAATTAACAGCGGTAATCTTATGGAATCTTTGCATAAATATACAGATAACTGACATTACGAACTGTGAGTTCGAAGAGCTGACCCAGCATGGCCACAATTACCTGACTTGGGCATCAGATGTCGAAACCGTACTTGAGGCCAGAATACTCCGTGTTGCTATTGGACTTGGAACCTTGAAGGACGCCGCTCCAACTGCTGAGGAGAATGATCAAGCACTTCATTTCCTCAAACACCATCTCTGCTTAACGCTCAAGAATGAGTATATGGCAGAAAAGAAGGCACTAGCTTTATGGACCGCACTTAAGAAGTGGTTCGAGAAGGTAAAGTACATCATTCTTCCTTGGGCAGAGCAAGAATGGAACCAACTACATTTTGCTGACTACAAGACCGTGGGGGGTATAATTCTGTATTGCACAGAATTTGTACAAGTCTTAAACTCTGTGGTAAGGTAACCATAGATGAGTAGAAGACCGAGAAAACTCTCTCTACCTTTCATTCAAACGCAGTGTAATTTGCACATAACTATCGTCAGGACAGTTATAAGGAGTATGCCGAACTGATTGACATCATACAAGTTGCGGAAGCTTAAGATGATGTTCTCAGAAAGAACTACATCTCACAGCTACTTACTAGCAAAGTTGGCCATGAAGTCAATGCAAGCAGCTACAAGGTGAGGAAGCTTACTCAAAAGAAAGATGCAAAAGGGTAAGGTCATGGATCGCAAAACCAAGCAGAATGTTCAAGCCAAGAAGGACGAACAAAAAAAACGCAATGAAAAGCCCTATGGTCAGCAGGACTAAAGTTGCTACAAATATGGCACTTGGGGACATTAGTCACGTATTTGCTATGAGCCGCAGCACGTGATTGATGCCTTCAAGGCTAAGAAGAAGGGCAAAGGACAGCATGAGACACACCTCGTCATTGCAGGCACAGAGGATCCACAATCATGGGTTGCACTCATAGATGTGGACAGCTCAGTAGCAACCCCCATCACACCTTCTTTGGACATCACAACGGCATCATCTGTAGTTGCCGAAGAAGAGCAGTTGGACATGGAGCGAATTCAGGCGTAAGTTTCTTCATACTTGCTAATTCGATCTAGTGCACGCATTGCACTTAGATTTTATAGTCATTTGCAGTTTATGATTGTGATAGAACATTGAATTTTGAATAAATGGTTGTAATCTCTAGGAGAACAAAGCAATAAATTCTTATGATGAGTCCTGCAAGACTTTTCCCATATTAATAATAGCAAGTTGTGTTTTGTTTTGAAGTACTTTACTTATGTGTGTGGATTGTTTTCTTCCCCATATTAATAAATACTTTATATATCAGAACGTGTGTTGCGCCCTATGGAGGAAGTGTGCTGAGCAGATAGCGGCACAATGAATACCATATTAAGAGAGATAAAAACTTTCGAGTCGATCAGCAAGAATGCTGGTAGTCTTACGACAATCGCAGGCAGGATACTTGTATAATAGGCTCAGGAATAGCCACAATTATACTCTCGATGGGCACAACATTAGTCATTGAAGAAGGCTTGTTGTACCCAGATACGACTAGGACTCTCTTAAGTTTTAAAGATATTCATGCTAACGGTCTCCATATAGAGACTGAAGAAGAGAATGGTAAGGAATACCTACTCATTACAAAGCGCGAAGAAAATAGAAAAAGGTATTAGAACGACTTTCTTCATATGAATCTGGACTATACTACACTCACATTAAGGCACCTGCAGTCTATACTGTCCTAAAAACCACTTTTAGAAGCTCTGAACTTTTCTGTCTCTGGCATGATAGATTAAGCCACCCCGGTCTTAGAATGATGAGAAATATAATTACTAATTCTTAGGAACATAATGCCAATGTAAATAATTTCTCGAATCCGAAGATTTTGTGTGCCTCGTATGTGCCACCGAGAAACTGATTACTAGACCCTCTACTTTGAAAGTAAATGATGAAATCTCTGCATTCCTGGACCGTATCTAGGGGGACATTTGCGGTCCTATACAGCCCCTGTCAGGGCCATTTAGGTACTTATGGTGATCATCGATGCTTCCTCGAAATGGTCGCATGTATACTTATTGTCTACGAGAAATCATATTTTTGCAAAGCTGGCCTCGCAGATAATTAAAATTAAGAATAATTTCCATGATCATCATGTGAAGTACATCAGAATGGACAACGCTGGAGAATATACTTCAAAGGCATTTGATGATTATTGTATAGTAATGAAAATTAACGTTGAGCATTCCGTACCACATGTCTACATCCAGAATAAACTGGCAGAGGCATTCATTAAAAGAGTTAAATTTATTGCCCGACCGCTCTTGCAGAATTGTAATTTACCAACTACATGTTGGGAACACGCAGTCCTACACGTAGCAACTCTCATCAATTTTTGACCATCGGCATATAACATCCATTCACCTATGCAACTAGTGTAATGGTCAGCCCCAAAAATCTCTCATCTACGAAGGTTTGGTTGCAATATTTATGTACCTATACCACCACCGTAGCGAATTGCAATGGGCCCTCTCCGAAAGTCTGGGGTATACGTTGGTCATTAAACAACATTCATAATCAGGTATCTGGACCCATGACTAGAGATTTGCATACAGCCCGCTTCGCTGACAGCATATTTGATTAGGATAGTTTCCCGTCATTAGGAAGAGGAAATCAACCCTTTGATGAAAAATATCAGGAACTGATATGGCAAGCCACGGGAATCCATGCACATGACCCGCACACTAGTGAAGCAAATAGGGAAGTCCAGAAGATAATTGATTTGCAAGCATTAGCGAATCAACTGTCTAACCACTTTAGTGATTTGAAAAGCGTGACCAAGTCGCATGTGCCTACACACAATGCACCAGAGAGGGTTGAAATACCAAAGAAAATTGAAGGTATCCCTAATCCCGTCCAAAGGTCTCAGAATAAAAGGACGAGAACTCCGGCCTCTCAAGTCCAAAGTAGCCAGAGACGCCTGGCGAAAAAGGATAAGAACTTGACACAGCCGATCACTAAAGTTTCTCACAACGGAAGGGAGTCAGTTGAGACCTGACACGCTATGGAACCTTCAGTAAAAGGCATACTAGATTTGAATATTTCCACGAAGGGAGACATCAGCATGGATGTGTGCACACACATCGGAGCTGAAAACTAAAGGGACTTGCCCCCGCAATTGAAAGCAGCGGTGAGCAAGTAGAAACATTAGAAGTATCGTCTTATGAAAAATAGCTATAAATAATGTGACCACGAGAGAATTTATGAATAGTATAATAGCCAGTGTCGACATTTATTTTGCAAAGAAAATTGCCACAATTATAGATCGTGATCGAGAGCCTGCATCGCTCGCTGAATGTAAGAAAAGATCATATTGGAAAGATTGAAAAGAGATAATAGAAGCAGAATTATTATCTCTAAATAAAAGAGATATTTTTTGTCCGTAAGCCGCACGCCTCCCCATGTGCACCTCCTAAGGCATAAGTGGATATTTGTTCGAAAGAGAAATAATAATAATAAAATTGTAAGACATAAAGCAAAACTCGTTGCACAAGGTTTCACTCAACGACCAGGAGTCGATTGTGAAGAAACTTATTCTCCGGTCATGGGCGGAACTACCTTTAGATATTTAATCTCAATGGCAGTAAACTTGAATTTAGAAATAAAATTGATGGATATGGTAACTACATAACTTTATGGGAACTTGGATTCGGACATTTAAACGAAGGTACCTGAAGGTATCCCTGTCCCGAATCAAGATAACGCAAATAGAAATCTGTATAGTGTGTAACTCAGAAAGTCATTGTATGGACTGAAGCAATCAGGCAAAATGTGGTATAATCGCTTGAGCAATTTTCTCTGCAAGAAAGACTACACGAACAATGAAGATTGTTCATGTGTTTTTATACGATGATCCCAGGATGAATTCTGTATAATCTTAGTATATGTAGATGATCCAAATATCATCGGAACCCTGGAAGATATTAAGAAAGCAATATCTTACCTAGAGTCGGAGTTCGAAATGAAAGACTTGGGTAAAACTAAATATTGGCTAGGCTTGCAGCTTGAGCACACCCTTGAAGGGATTTTAGTACATCAGTCAACCTACACTCAGAAAGTGTTAGAATGGTTCGGCTTTAAAAAGGCATACCCTTCGAAAGTGCTGATGGTCGGCAGATCCTTGCAGCAAGACAAGGACCCGTATAGACCTAAAGAAAGGGGGAGTCCTAGGACCGGAATTCTTATACTTGAGTGAAATAGGAGAACTCATATATTTAGCAAACTGTACTAGACCGGATATTGCATTTGTCATGAACCTACTAGCAAGGTATAGTGCAGAACCTATCAAAAGGCATTAACAGGGAATAAAGGACATCTTCTGATATCTCTAAGGAAGCAAAGATCTTGGTCTATTCTACAGAAAGAATCAAGACCTATCTATGACTAGCTATTCAGATGCCGAGTACCTGTCAGACCCACATACAGCCAGGGGCGGCGCCAGCTATCGGGCAAGGGTGGGCGGTGGCCCGAGGTAGCCGACGCCGGCGACCCCCCACCCCTAGGCCTCAGGCCCTCAGTGACTCAGATGGCCAGTGGCGGAGCTTGCTTCTTCGGTTCTTCCAGAATCCAGAGTGAGGAGGATGCGGCCTGCGGGAGCCGGGAGGCCACCTACTGAAGAAGGCCTACAGCCCATGCCCAGCCCAGTTAAGCCCATCTACATCTCATTACATCTCCCCGTTCCCCGTTCCCCAAATCCCCAATTGGTCAATCCAATTTGCAAAAATCCATACCTCGAACCCAAGAGAGCAAGGCGCCTGGCCGGGCGGCGCAGAGGAGCTCCAATGGATCGCTGAGCCGAGACCCGAGCCAAGTGGGTGGCCGTCGGGAACGAGGAGGAGCTCGGCCGGAGCCAGAGCGCGGCCGCCGGCCGGGAGGAGCTCGAGCCTCGAGTCAGCCGGAGCTGAGGCCTTGGGCGCGGAGGAGCTCCACCAGCCGCGTCGGGAACCGGGAGCGAAGGGAGGAGGAGGGGGCCGTATCCCGTGGTGAGGGAGTCCGTGGCGGCGTCGGGAGGAGCACTAGGCCTCAGCCGGAGCCGGAGCGCGCGGCACCGGAGGAGCTCTAGGCCTCGGCCGGAGCGAGAGCGCTGGCCGGGAGGAGCTCGCCAGCGCGCGCCACGGGAACCGCCGAACCGGGGAGGAGAACTGGAGAAGGGAGGAGGAGTCGTGAGTGTCAGGTGAGGAAGAGGAAGACCGTGTCGGCGGACGAGCGGAGGCGTGAGTCGCGAGGTGAGGAGAGGAGAGAGGACTGATGAGAGTGACGACCGATTTTAAATTTGTTGAAATTTCTTGAGGGTGGGGGGCCGAAGGGGTGAGGTGAAGGCCGGAGGGGCCGACCGGCCGAGCCGCTAAGGTGGGCGTGTGGCTGCTAGTCCATACCCCAGAGCTACAGTGCTAGACTATGATTTGTGATCTGTAGCGTAGAAAATAAAAATCAAGATTTAAGATGGCTCCTCCCAAGTCGAAAGGAGAAGGTAAGAATTGGATTGTGAATGTTTGAATGGTGATTGATGAATACTGTGAATTTGTGATGTGTTATGTGCGATACTCATGGTGATTATTGATGAATTAATATGTTGATATGTGAATTAGATTGTAATTGGTTGATTACTTGGTTTGCTAGATTTGAAGGGCTATTTTACCATTGTGTCGTCGTCGAGTGGGTCGACCCCAAGAATTCATCTACTTTTGACAGGTTGTTACTAGTAATTCAATAATTTGGTTGAGTCGTCGAGTGGCCAGACTAATTTTTTATGATTTAATATGGATTAATCTGAATACTCATCATCCATTTACTTTTGACAGGTTGTTACTAGTAATTCAATAATTTGGTATTTTGGTGGTAAATTGTTCTGTAAACTTCATTGATAAGGTACATTTCTACATTTGTCCTGTCTTTGTATGTTCACATGATGCAGATTGTAATTTTGAGATCCATTTAGTGTCATATGCTATGTTGAAAGTGATTGCAACGTGTATTATATATGCATTGCTTTGTTATCAGATAATAGTATTAGTTCATTCCGCCCAACCTAAATTTCAATCCTGGATCCGCCACTGCATACAGCTAAGTCGCAAACATGCTATATATTCCTATGTGGTGGAACTGCAATTTCGTAGAAATCGTCTAAACAAAGTCTTGTATCTACTTCGACGAACCACTCAGAAATCATAGCACTGTACGAGGTCTCACGGGAATGTTCTTGGCTTCAGTGGATGATTCACTACATACAGCAGTCGTGTGGATTGAATACCGCGTAAACCCACACTATTATCTATGAAGATAATGCAGCTTATATTGCTAAAAGTGCAGATGAGTTATGTGAAGAGTCATTTCACTAAGCATATCAACTTCAAGTTCTTCTATGCTTATGAATTGAAAAAGATGGACGAAATTAAAGTATTGCATATTAAGTTATGTGAAAATCTTGCAGATTTATCCACTAAGTCACTTCCAACGTCTAGCTTTGAAAGATGCATACGTGGAATTAAAATGCTGAGATTTAGAGAAATGCAGAATTCAAGGGAGAATCTTCATAAACTCTTTATTAAAGCTTAATCACGAAGATCGAGTACCCAAAGAAAAAATCCTAGAGATTAAATGAAATTGGGTGGATTGTACTCTTTTTCTCTTGACAAGTTTTATCGAAGTTTCTCGGCTAAGGTTTTTAATGAGGTAATTCGTGTAGCATAGCAGAACGTGTATCATGTACTCTTTCTTCTAAATTTTTCGCACTAGGTTTTTATAGAGTTTTGATGAGATATGAACATGACGGATAAGTATTAAGAGGGAGTGTTAAGAAACCAGACTCAGGCCGGAAGTCCTGGCCTAAGGTGGACTCCTTATTCATCCAGTAGTCTATATAAAGGAGGGGAGATCCCAACCACTGTACTACAGTTTTGAGAAGAGCAATAAAGAAAAGTTAGAAGTTCCCTCGTATTTCTGTGTTCATTATTATGTTTTTGTATTCTTATTTTATTATTATAATTTTAACTTTGTTTACTAGATAAGGGTTATCGACACCTAGCACAGAATAAAGACCCACCCGCCCAACCTCGACTGATTAAAATAGCGATTCCATGGGAACCATCCGGCGTAGCATAAGCAACCGCATTGGCCCGCCCTTTCGCACGCACCCAACGTCCCCCGCGTATTTTATTCGCCAAAAGCCAGCCCAGGACGCCGTGTTGCGTGTTGTTTTAGTCGCGCCAAAAGGCAGGGGCGCCCGGTTGATTGATTAATCAATCATCCGTCCATTTCCAGGCAAAGAAACAAGAAGGCGTCCCGATCTCGCCTCCTCCCCGGCTCGTGCCCTCCCCACGAACGATCCCCTGAAAGATCTCCTGCGCTTCGGGTTAGGCGTAGATTTTCTTGGCTGCGATGAGCTGCGGGGGGCAGAACGGGTGGCTCCTGGACTACGGCCTCGTGGAGGAGGAGATCCAGGGGTCGGACTTCATCTACATGGTGGACGACCCGGCCGTCAATAGGTGATTATCTTCTTGGTCGATTCTGCTATTCTTTGTGGAGGTTTGGATGGTTCGTTTCTTGATGAGTTGTTGTTTTTTAGTACTTGCTACTATTGGTGTATGGTGTGTTTGATTGTATTGGATTGGATGGTTTTGCAGCGTGATATTGGGGTTTGATGTTCCCAGAAGAGAGGACGGTGGCCAGGACAACGCCGGCTCCAAGAAAAGGTAATATTTTTCCTCTTCTCTTTCTCTTTCTATTTAACATCTAAGTTTGCTGGTTTACACGTCAAGCAGACGTTGTGACATGATTGTGGTTGTATTGTAATTGCTTGTTTGTATGGCCTTCTGCAGTTCTGTTCGAGTTATTCTGCCCTATTAGTTAGCAAGTTCTCAGATTTGATTGAAAAGAAAGAAAGCGTTTGTATGCATAAAAAGACGCAGTATTATTTGCAAACAAGTTTGAGTATAAGAAATAAGTTGACAAATAGGTGTCTCATAATCAGACTCCACATTGGCAACTATACTTGAGCCGTGCCTATCTTCTCCCTGTGCCAATTCATGGTTTACAGCCCGGTTTTCAGCATAAAGTCAATGGTCAGAGTTAGCACGATTTCTGGAAACGTCCTAATCACTGATGCTAAACGCCATCACAATTCACAAACTTTAGGACCAATTCTATTGAGCTGGAATCCACGAGCCTAATTTGACTTTTTTTCTATCGCCAGATCCCGGCCAGAGTCGAGCGCGCCACCCGGCACCAAGGCTTGCCGCGAGAAGCTCCGGCGAGACAGGCTCAACGAAAGGCATGTTTCAGAGTTCAGAATTTCAGCTCTATAACTGACCAATACCAGTCTCCCATTGCTTCAGTGGTAGACATGTTCAGCATTTGCCACACCATAATCTGACGAGCTTTGATCCATCTCCTGTGATGTAACACTCCAGGTTCAATGAGCTCTGCGCCGTCATGGAACCCGGGAAGCCGCCGAAGGCCGACAAGGTCGCCATCCTAAGCGACGCTGCTCGTCTCCTGGGCCAGCTGCGTGCTGAGGCTCAGAAGCTCAATAAATCAAATGAGTCACTCCAGGACTCCATCAAGAGCCTCAAGGTAACAACGCATTGCACCCAATTGACTCGCCTGGATACCATTCGTCAGCAAAGCTAAGTTCAGAGATCGCATGGTTCAATGTGCTGCAGGCTGAGAAGTCGGAGCTGCGAGACGAGAAGACGAGGCTGAAGGCCGAGAGGGAGAGGCTGGAACAAATGCTCAAGGGAGTCAGCGCTGCAGCTGCTCCGACGCCGTTCATCCCGCACCCCGCCGCGGCCGCCGTCGCACCGTCGTTCCACCCCGCGGCGTTTGCGCAGACCGGCAAGTTCGTCCCGTTCACCACCAGCTACCCGCCGTCGGCCGCATTCTGGCAGTGGATACCGCCGACGTCCCTCGACACGTCCAAGGACCCAGTGCACTGGCCGCCGGTTGCATGATCGATTGATGATGGTACCATTCATCAAGATGCATGTATCGAGCTTGCTCGTGCTGCAGAAGTTGACCCAAGAACACGCCCGAAGAAAACTTCCCGTGCTGATTGTGTAGCAGTTTCTATGCTTGTGTTGTGGGAAATGATCCAGGATTCCAGGGTCACCTGATAAAAATTCCGGGTGATCATTGCTTATTGGAGCAGTCTGTGTAACAGTCCTAATGTTAAAGTTACGAAGGTGATTATAATTAGGCTGGTGTTTCCAGAAAACACTGAAAGATGTGTAGTGCTTCGGATGTCATTAACCAGAGTTCCCGTCATGCTCAGTACGTTACGGCAAATAAACGAAATCTATCAAGCAAATTACCATATATTAAAGCTCCTGGATTCGGCCACCTCCCGGGCTGGCCACGTCGCCCGCAAAAGGCGTCCGCCCGATCGCCTACGGCCCCGCGCGCGCCCGTACGATCCGGCCGCCTGCGCTTCGCGCACTCGCGACGCGCGTCCCGTTTCGTGCGCAGCTTCTGTCCACGGCCCGTGGGCCCCGCCTTCGGCAGGACGGCGCGTGCGCGCCCGCACACTAGTAAACTTTAATTGATGATAATATATGTAATTTGCTGTGGTATAGTGAAATCATATCCAACTTCCGGGGGGCAAGAGATGCAACAAAAAGGTGGCTCCAAATTTTGGGAAAGATTTGCTTCCACTATAGTCTGGCTGCCATGGTACAAAAAGTGTAGAAATAACCAACAGTACACCGTGCAATCACAGATATTACTGCATCACTCGTTTCAAGCAACATATTGTATCGGTACATTAGTTCTGTCTTACTCCTAGCACTGCTTTGATTTATTATCACATTGGAGTAGCGAGGCCTCCAAGCTCATACAAAATGATCTACCAAAACGCCGCAATAAGATGGTTTGTACAAAATGACCGAACAATGCAATAAATTGATTCAACGCCCACTCAATCTTCACAAGATTCGCCGTCTTTTTCTTGTAGTCTGATGACACTATCAAACTTCACAGGGTATTCACGGAATCCTGATCAGGCCAAGCAATGACCTGAATAGTTGCTTAAGATCAGATCACCATGCTCTACCATATGACAATATCCAAAACTGTGCTTTATTATATAAACTTGCAAATGGACACCTCAGTTGATTAAAGTATCAATCAATTGAATAGGTAAACATGAGAGGAAAAAACTTCGAACTTGAGTTCAGGAGCAAACCTCATTGCAAAGGAATATTCTTATGGGTGTATGCGACATCCTTGTCACCATTCACCACTTGCCCGTTCCCACGTAAGATCCTACAATCAACATTGATCATCCAAAAAAATCAGTAAAATTTTTATATATTACCTGTAATGGAAACAGCTAATGAAAGATCTTGTATCAATGGGGATATACAGATCTTTTGCTATCCACGAAGCTAATTGTTTGATTGAATCATTGAAATGTTTATTTTAGCTGTATGATTGTTCATTACTGTCATCTGTTGACTATACATGAGATTGAGAGGCAAGGTATTCAGGAAGATCATGGTTTCTTATTCTAATGCTCATGAGGAAATTAATAAGTCTCATAAGATTGCAGTACGACTGAAACATGACAAGAGAGTTTGGATGATAACGTTCCTAAAAAAATTTAGATGATGAATTGATAAACCACATGCTCTTGATTCTAGACCATGGATCCGTGTGGCATTGTGGTTGCTTTTTCAACGCACTTGTTTTTTTTTTCTACTTTTGGATATTACATGTAGTTGAAAGCATTTTTCAGCTATAATAGCAAAATCTTACATAACTAGCAAAGATTCCCAGAACTATTTAGATTCCATAGAGTAGCATAGCATAGTACAGCAACCACAAAAGGGACTGCTACATATGGGATATTTTCATAAATTAATTAGGATATCTACGAAAATATAGAATGCTCATTGTGACCTCAATACAAAACTCACTAACTAGTCTATAAAATACTATACAGATTTTAGCCAATAATAATAGGACAAGGGTGGGGCATGTAGATGTAGTATCCCGTGAATGGGATTAAAACCTTAATGCAATAAATTTATGATTTATTTTTCAGATGATTCTCTCTTCTAGTCCATTCGAATCAGCATGCCATTCACGTTTGCAGTCCCCTAAATTTGTTCCAGATTGTCAAATTTGGAATGCACATATATTTAAATCCACATATTCTTACATTATTCTAGAACTGACCGATCACATCAACTTACAATAGATAAACAATTCAAAACTAAATTTTAGGTCTTTAGTGTCCAGTAGCCAATATATTCCATATTTGCCTGCTTAGTGAATAAATGAAATGGTCCATATCGTATTTATCTCCAAAGTTTGGCTCGTTGGGTTATGCAATAGCAGGAAATATGGGAATGGACAAATAATTGGAGGACTGCATCGATACCCACATACCATCGTGTAGTTAAGAGACCTTCAACACCCACAGGTCCACGGGCATGTATACGCCCTGTACTTATGCCAACCTATACAAAATATTCCAAAGGTTCAGAGATAAAAACAGAAAGGTAAACAATCACTAAAATAACATATAAAGTTGGAAGTACCTCAGCACCCAGTCCAAAACGAGCCCCATCAGAGAATCGTGTACTTGCATTATGGAATACGGCAGCACTGTTGAAATTTAAGAAGCAAGCACTTGTTAGACACCTAATCATCATAGAGTATCAGAGTAAAACTTTGTCCACAGCAATAGCAGAAATAAACTTAATAAAGCATATGTTACCACAAATTGTACAACAGCGAAAACTGAATATAAAAAATAAGTTGTTTTAAAATACCTATCGACTTGACGTAGAAAAGTGCCTGCTACTTTATCGTCTGTAGTGACAATACAATCTGTATGTGCACTGAAAAGAGAAGACCAAACAAAAGACAAAAACTAAATCTCAGTTTTTAAGAATTGGATAAGAGGGAGATAGACTACGGAATAATTCTTAGGTACCTTCCATAACGATGTATATGGTCAATTGCCGATTGTACATCATCAACAAATTCAACTGTGCAGGCCATAGAACTATACTCATGACGAAATGAATCTGCTTTTGGGAACCCCGATACTTTATGCGCAAGAGGTCCACCATAAATAGTAACTCCTATTATACAACATTATTTAAAAAGCAAGGAGAAAATCATAACATGGCGATAAAAATCCACAAGTTTCGATGTCTTTTACATGAACGTGGACACTGAACAAGCCCTCATATTGCCTTAAGTCGAAGAATAAAGGTAACAGAACTCAATGGAATATGATGTATCCAAAACATTTGCCAAGATACAACAGATCGCCTAGACACCGATTAACAACTACGCTAAAAGTTACGTAATCGCATGTTACTTGGGCTGCTTCTGGCATTGCAGTATTTTAGTGTTTTACGAGGATTGGTAAGGATTCTCTGCAGCAGTATAGCTAACTTGATTCCACCACACGTCCAAATGTAAAACAATGATACCAAGGTAGCCATTCAGAATACACCTTAAGTGTGTCAATCAACAAGGAGTCATTTCTATTACTTCCACCGTTGACTTTTTCGAATTCGTTTGACCTGGAAGGGTCTTCAGGATTAAAGTTTGACCATTAATTTATTATGACATATTGTTATAACTACATAACCATGATCAGATGAAAAAACTGTCAAATACGAATCTAACAGTATCAATTTTGTGTCAATAAACACATGTATTGTCGGACTTGTCAGATTTTGGGAGAGAGAGGAATGGGGACTCGATTTTGAGAGGAGATGAATGGAGGCTGAATTGTTCGTTCTATTGCAAGAGCCCAAGGGGCAATATATAGTGTACAAGAGAAACCCTATACTAGACTACAATTACATAACTACCTCTAACACTTACATGACTATTACACTATTACTCTTAACACCCCCACTCAAACTCAATGTGTATGCAATAGCATTGAGTTTGAAGAGGACAACACTAAAATAAAAGATAAATCCGAAGTCTGGGCTTGAAGATGGCGTCGAAGCATGCAACTCTTTAACAAAAATTGTCCTTCGGCTCTTTACGCACGAATATCTTGATTTGGAGATATTGAAACCGACGGGAATAGAGAGATATGACAAATCAAGCCGATGAAGAGAGAGATAAAGACGAAGACGCGAACCAGATCCGCCCACCCAAGAAGTGAGGTGCCAGTGTCGAATCTAGCGCCCGACGAAACAAAGACGAAAAGACAATTGATGATGATGACAAAGAAGGCCATTGGTCAAGAGTCGCAATGATGCGAAGATCATGTAGCAAGATAGCTACAATAGAGGACCAAGAGGGCAAAGTCGCATCAACAACGATGATGGGGGTGACTGCACTCGATCCAATGGACGGGCCGCGGCAACTCGAAAAGGAAGAAGCAATCGACTAATCGGCAAAGGATATGATGATGGACTGGCAACGCTTCAACGAACTCAAAGAGAGATGCAGTGGACTTAGATGGACTCGATGGAAATCAAAGGAAAATAGACTTAGCATACTAGCAGCAGGAGTGATCACACAGGCACCAAGTAGCAACAAATTGCGGCAACTCACAGCACACAACAACCTACTTCTACGGCCCAAAAGAGTAACCAAGATCCACCCTCAAGAAATGATCAGCAACAAGGGTTGCTATCCAGTGAAAAAGAAAGGTGACAATGGCCGGTGATTAAGGAGCGGGCCGGCTTCTGCTCTTGTCGTGCTGCTGCCTCTGCCTGCTCCCCGCCGCTGCCAATATGAATAGAGATCTATGATGGCCGGTGACGATGATGGAGCTCGATTTTGGCGAGGTTGAGGTCGTAGTTGGAGTCGCTGTCGGTGAAGAGGCCGCCGCCATCGGTGAGGAAGGCCACGGTAGTGAAGACACACTCGGCGGTGATGAGGAAAGGTTGACGATGAAGATGGCCAGATCCCAGATGATCTGGCTGTTGTCGACAGAGATGGCGTCCTTGTCGTGGCCGACAAAGTGGCGGGTGGTGACTCCGATGGAGAGGTCGATGCTGGCGGCAGGAGTGGCGGCCGTCGCAGAGCAGAGGAGGTCGTCGAATCCGAGGCAGTGGAGGAGCAGAGGACGGAGGACGTCCGCATCCATCTCAACGATGGCGGATCTAACTGGGATCCAGCTTAGACAGCCAGATCCGTCCGGATCTGGTTAGGGAACTACCGGCGATGGTGGATCTTGAAGATGTATATCTTGTACGTCGTCGGAGGCAGGGGCTGTGGAGCGTCCATCTGGTGGCCGGAAAAGGAGTGGCATCCGGGGAGGCGAGCAGGAGCCGGACAGGGAGATCTCCGAGTCTCGAGCCTGGTTGATGGTGATTGACGGCATCGAGGCTGCTCTCCGAGGAGGCGAGCAAGAGCCGGACAGGGAGATCTCCGAGTCTCGAGCCTGGTTGATGGTGATTGACGGCATCGAGGCTGCTCTCCGAGGAGGCGAGCATGAGCCGGGAGAAGAGGAGGCGGTCGACGAGGAGGGTGTGGTGGCCAAGGAGGGAGCAGGAGGTGGCGCGCCGGTCAGCGGCGAGGTAAGCGCACGTCGTAGGAGCAGCACCGACCAGGCTGTCTCCCTCCCGTTAACCGCCACGCGGCGGGTAGTTGGGCTCGGTCGAACCGAATGAAGATGCTGGTACAGGGAGTTGCTGCTGCTACTTGATATTAAGAAACTATTGAAGATAAAAACGAGATTAAGTGTTGCCCCTAGGAGTGGAGATTGCTCCTCTTGGGGGCTGCAACGGTGGAAGATGGAGACTAGAGTTTAGATCTAGGCACTGATACCATGTTAGATTTTGGGAGGGGAGAAATGGGGGCTGAATTGTTCGTTCTAGTGCAAGAGCCCAGGGGGCAATACATAGTATACAAGAGAAACTCTGGACTAGACTACAATTACATAACTACCCATAACACTTACATGACTATTACACTACTACCCTTAATAGGACTAACTGTTATTCAAAATATATAAAGTTTGACCCTCAAAGCATGTGGACACCTTATAAGAATCAATATAGGGAGTATATAACTTCTGTGCATAAAGAGTGAAAGCCAAACCTTCTGTTTTGAGTGCTACCAGTATGCCATCAAGTTCTGGAGTCTTCATAAGATCTTTATGCACAAGTAATGTCTCCTGCAGAAAATAAAGGCAAAATAGGTTAATTAATCAATTATATATAAGCTTCTAGATGTTTGAAAAATAAATAGCAATATAACGCGATAGTATCACCATCCTAAAAACATTAGAAGAAAAACTAACAAGTTTTGTAGGTATCTCTGTTATGATGACTAAAAGGGTGGGTTTCTGGTAATAAACGTTACACTATCAAGAGAAATTTTTAATTACACATCAAGTTAAAAACTTCAAAAGAGAAAGCGTTAACAGTCAGGCAAGGATGACATGCACATATACGACTATCAACTGTGAAATAATATTTTGCAACAAAACACAACATTAAGAAAAATGGACGGGCAGGGATAGGCACAACAATTTAAATATGTTTTTTAAGGGCCACAGAAGAACCGCAACCAGAGAATTAAGATAATATAAAGCATTTAAAAATGTTTCTAGATGTATAAAGGTTAGTTATTTGGTTATTACTGTTTAGTGATAGATGCTCTATAAAAGTACTTAAACTTGAAACTAACAAAGAAATGAATCCAATACTATACATGGTACCAAATTCAACAAATACCATTGCATTGCAGGCTGCTGGGTAATCAATTTTTGCATCCATCACAATACGTTTTGCCATATCCATGTCAGCTGATTTGTCAATATATACATGACATATACCATCTGCAAGGAGGTGGAAATTCAACAAACTTATTCAGCATAAACTTGAATCTAAAGAGCTGTAATAGCAGCAAAAATACTGTTCAAAGAGAATTTACCAGCATGTCCAAGAACAGGAATCTTAGTTGACGACTTGATTTGAGAAACCAGCTTATTACTACCTCTTGGAATGACAAGATCAATGACATCATCAAGCTGTACAGTGTATTACAAGTTTAGGCAGATTGAGAGGATCGTTATTTTGGTAATAGTATTGCATGCTCACCTTAAGCAAATCTGCAATTTCATCTCTAGTTGTGACAAGGCCAATAAGTTTTTCACCAATACTATCAGGAATAGCATCGGTTATAACCTAAAAAACAACAAATTAATATTTTTAAGGACACTCAAGCTAAAAACAGCATATAATGTCAATAGTTAGCTACTATATAGCACAACATAATACCTTATGCAATATTGTGTTTGATCTCGTAGCTTCTTTTCCACCTTTTAGGAGAAGACCATTACCACTTTGAATTGCTAAAGACGCAATCTACGCAATGATATCCAAGTTTAAAGCAAGATGCTTAATATGCTTAAGTACAAATCATGCACAAAGCATTAGGATTATAGGAAAACATTAACTACAGTGAGTTAAAAACTAAAAATACCTGGACCAAGGCATCAGGCCGGGACTCAAAAACAATCAAGAGAACACCCAAAGGGCAAGATGTCTTCTCGAGAACTAAATCATCAGCAACCTGAAAAAAGTAATCTATTGGTTCAAATCCTTATAGATGTATCATCTAGATTTTTTTTTTGGGTGGGTGGGGCGGGGGGGGGGGCATGGAAGATTTCCTTTCTAAGAGAGTTTCTGAATGTAGTTTTAATACAAGCATTCACCTCTGTTCTTTTCAGTATCTGGTTAATAGGGTCTTCCATATTCGCAAGAGTACGAATGGATTTTGCAAGACTTGCTATCTACAAAATGATGGAATATATGCTGAATCAAACAAGAAACAATATATATAAAAAAGCAAGAGTCATATATCCAACAAAACAATTTAGTTCATAACAACGCGAAATGGTGAAAGTAATATCCAACTGCAGTCATAAAATGTGAGAAAAAATATATATGGATATGGGGCCTACCTTTCCTTGTTTCAGAGTCAACCTAGCGACCAAAGACTTCTCATATCCAGCAGCTTGTGCCGCAGCTACATCAGCTTCATTCTCAGATCTAATTAAATCCTCATTTGCCTCTAAAGCATCCGCAACGTCTAGCAATATCTTCTTGCGCTCCTCTGATGACAAATTCTGTTTCAAATGTCCATATGATATGGATTAGTATCAAGAACGAGCAAAAATAGTGGATTAAAGGTAGTACATACCTTCCAGTGAGCATAATGTAGGGATAAGAATCTAGTGTGGTTTGACAAAGAAAGATACCTGTAGATGCCTTGAACATTCTCTTGCAGCAACAGCCATCTCATAGGCACTAACATCCTTGGATGGTTCCCACAAACTTGCATTCTTATGAAAGAGAGTACCGATTTTATCTCCTTGGAGAACTTTAACAATGCTCTGAGACGCAAATCCACTTCAATGATAGTAACAAAGTTAAACTACTTTACTTGCATTCTTATTCAAGTCTCAACAGCAACACCCTTTTTTTTGGGGGGTAAAACTAGTGCTGTTATAATCACAACTGTTCAGCCATTAATGTCAAGAAGCTAACAATCAAACATTGGACTTCATATCATTCAGATGCTATTGTTAAGTGAGTTTAAACTAACACAAATAGAGTTTTTGTGATTTGGGAGTCAAATTATAGGCCTTAACAATTTTAACATTAGTGGTACACTAATGTAATAAGATCTGGGAGTGACAATATCCAACCATAATCACCAACTACCAAATGGTACCCATTACTAGTTGCATATGATGAGGAAATGTGATATACAGAGAGTGTTGGAGTATATATGAGCAAAGCTACGCAGTCATATTTCCCATGATATGAAAAAGGCAAATGTTTGACTTACCTTGTAATAACAACAGGTGTGCCACCTGTTGAAGCCCAAACAGCAGCCTGCACCTTAGCTGTCATGCCACCTCTACCTACACGAGACTTGTCTCCGAAAGTAATTTCAGGCTGATGTTTTTCTTTAATGTATGTATGTATGATCTTTGATGAAGGTTCACTTGGCGGACCGCTGTAGAGGCCATCCACATCACTAAGTAGAACAAGGAGATCAGCTTTCAGTTCCAATGCCAGTAGACCTGCTAAACTGTCATTATCCCAGAATATACCAGATGAATCCTGTAACAGAATTGTTGGTGAGCATCACCATACAACTGATAAAACTCTTGAGGTTGCTATATAAATTAGAAAGTCATGATTGTTTGTGCATACACTGATCAAGCTCTACGTGTAGAAGTATTAGCACAATATCACAACTACAGAGCAACAACGCACAAAACTATAATTCAAAATTTTCAGGGTAATGTATGGTACAAAACAAACCTCATATGGAGCCTTCCTAGTACTGATGGCATCATTTTCATTAAATATTGGTATAACTTTAAGATCTAATAATGAGATGACAGTTTCACGGAGTTGCTCCCGGAATTTTGGATTCTCGAAATCACTGTCTGTCACAAGAAGCTGAGATGATGACACATCAAGCTGCGACACGAGAAGTTTGACGTTAGAAACAGATGCAAAAGGTACCTATTTTTTCAATAAAGTTCATGCCAGGCTAAATAAACAGTAAACAGTAAACACACTTGGGTAAACAACATATCGTAAAGAGCCATCAAGCCACTCTGACCAACAGCAGCGCAAGCCTTTCCGTCCAGCTCCATCTGTGGCTTTTGCAGATCAGCAAAGCTGCTATTGACAAGCTTCCGGTACCGGAGTCGCTGTCGCCCCACGCCAACAGCACCTGAGGTGACCATAATCACCTCGTATCCTTGAGAGTTCAGTTCCTTCACCTACATTGCCACATTTCGTTAGTTAAGCACCTTCCAACAGATCTAACACTACATATTTACGTAGCACAACAGTTTAAAAGTTCACAAGTCAGAATTGTTACCTGCTCGCACAGAGCTCCAACCCTTCCCAAAGCCAGTCTTCCATCCTGTCTAGAGACAACTGCAGTGCCCACCTGTCATGCAAGAAAGGAATTAGTAGCAAACAAACCGATACTGAGATCAAAATTCTGTCCCTATCTCTTCCGTTCCGTCGTTGACTAGATTCCTCAAGCAGATGTGATACACTTGCTAAAAGTTGGCAGCTTTGAGATGAGACTGCACATGAAGTGCTCGCCTTTCTACAAACAATTCCAAAAAACACCTTAGTTTCTTCCACTTACCTTCCATTCCATTGAACATTCCAACTCCCCCGATTCCCCAAAAAGAAAAGAACAAGAAAAGGTACACGGGATTTGAGCAAAAGATTTGTTACAGATGAAATGCATTCACGAACTAGTGAGCGGTCGCATGTGATGAATTTCGAAGCGCATTCCCTTCAAAGACAATCTTTTTCCCTGTTCTCTGCATTTTCCCTCATCCATTTCCATCTGGTAGAAATCACCGTTCCCCTGATCTTTTCCGGAAAATGGTTACAGAAAGCCCCAAAACATGATTCGTGGACACCACAAAAGAAAGAACGTTTGTGATATGTTACACATGTATCAGCTTTGACACCAACCCGTCACATCAAGTAAAACCCAAAACTCCAAACAAAACTCTCCTCCTTCACCATTCGTCCTAATCTAATATGAAACAGAGAACCCAAATCGAGCATGTCAACTCTACAAAATTACTCGCGCCGCGAATGGATTCAAAAACAGCTGCAAAACGCAGGAAAAACCCATAGAAGGTCGATCCGCGGCGGCAACTCGAGATAATTAGCTAATCACCTTGATGATGATGCGCTTCACGTCCTTCATGAAGCTCCGGTTCGGGTCGGCCGTCGCCATGGCAGCAAGCAACGCTTCTAGTGTCGCTCCTCCTCCTCCTCCTCCTCCTCCTCCTATCCGCCTCTCCCTCTCTTATTCGATGTGTTCTCTCTCCCCCTCCCGCCGCCTAGTCGCCGCAACCGCGAGGAAGGGAGAGAGGGGAGACGGTGGGGTTTTGAAGTGGTTCCGTCCGTGGGATGGGGTGAGCGACACGCAGGCGCACAAAACCTATCGTGCCAACGACTTCCCGGGATCCTCTGCGCCGCCGCCACCCGCGCGCGCGTGTGCGTGGTTATCGAAATCGTCCGGAGGGAAGGGCCGCTCGTCCGGGGACCGGCGGCTCGTCCGCTAGCGCTAGCCGTCCGATCCGCGCGGGCGTGGCGGGTGCGCGTGAAGCGAGGTGGAACTTTGGTTTGTTAGGTCGTTGCGCACCGAGATACGGACGAATGGGGTTGTTGCACGGGAGAGCTAGGAGAGTCCTAGATAATTTCGAGGTTTTAATTCTGTTTGAGGTTTAGGTGGAAAGTTGGCACAAAAATGCGAGCTACGAACGCGCCGCGTTGCAACTTGCGAGTGACTATCGCAGGAGCTCTACCTTCACATGTACTGCTTAAGAGAATTTTTTGCCGATACGGCCGATTTGCATGACAGATATCGGTTTGACGACCGCGCAGTATTTTCAAAATGTAACCGGTGGCGCAGTCGGGTGCGCCATGGCTCATGGGCGACACGTCATGGTGATGATGGCGCGGCGCTGCCGCCGCCACACGCTACGCCCGGCCATGGCGCAGTCGGGCGCGCGTACGTTGCCACGGCGCTGCCACATTCGCCCCTTGTCCTATTGGATTTTTATAATTTTTATTTTTTTATTTTTTTATTTTTTTCAGAATTTTAGATTATAAATAAAAATAAAAAATTTTGTGTAGCATTCTGACAAAGTGTATTTGATTATGTAATTTTTGTATTATTTTATTTGTTAAGAATCTTTTGATATAACTTTGATTTTGTACAGATCAATTAATGTACTTCATATGCACGCGCCCGTGCCACGTCCGCCCTCCTGCATTTGTCAAAACTTTCCACCGAAAGAATAGAAGCGACCTCTCTCACCCGCTACACGCCACGCATCCGAGCGGTTGTGCGGAGAATTAAAAATGTTGGGGTGGCCATCTTTCCCACCGCCCATCCTCCTCCTCCGCACATCCGTCGCCCATCCAGAATTCCGCGCCAATGCTTACGAATTCCGGCGCCAAGGCCGCGACTCTCCTCCACTCGGCTATAAATCTGGGACCGCACTCGCTTCTTGGTTATATCAATTGCGTTTCGATTCTCGTTCTTGTCGCTGAGAACTCAGAGAACGTAACATAATTAATTTTATTGGGAGGTAACTGTTTTCTCGCTTCTCGTCACTCGGTCTTGATTTATGACTTCCTTCGAAGGGTGATTTATTACTTCCTCCGAAGGGTGATTTATTACTTCCTCGGAAGGGTGATTAATTACTTCATCAGAAGGGCAGGTAATTTGTGTTATGCTTTTGCCGTTATTGCCGTAGTCGTAATTAGTTAGTCTTTGTTAGCTAATCGTAATTAGATAGTTTAGGGTAATTAATTAGTAGTAATTAGTTAGTCGACTAGTAATGAATTAGTTTAGTGCTAATTAATTAGTCGTAATTAGTTTAGTAGTCATCGTTCTGAAAGATATGAAGTAAGTGGAAATAAAGTATCGTATTTTTAGTGGTAATTAATGAACCGTAATTAGTTAGTTTATAGATAGCTAATTAGTCGTAATTAGTTAGTTCACTAGTAATAAATTAGTTTAGTGCTAATTAATTAGTCGTAATTAGTTTAGTACTCATCGTTCTGACATATCAAGTAAGTGAAAATAAAATCTTGGTATTTTGTAGTGGTAATTAATCAACCGTAATTAGTTAGTTTAGAGATAGTTAATTAGTCGTAATTAGTTAGTTCGGTAGTAATGAATTAGTTTAGTGCTAATTAATTAGTCGTAATTATTTAGTGGTTGTTGTGGGTTTAGGTATTTTCGAACATGCAAGACTTGATTGTGTTTTACGTCGATGGGCTTGTACGCAGCCGGACACGATGGGTTGGACTGTCGAGATGCCAATACAAGGTGGTCGGCGGAGGGCTCCACGCGATGAATATTCACGAAGTCGCGGTGCATCCGGAGGAGTTCTCACGAGCCAAGGACGAAGAAAGTTATGATTGAGGCGATCACCGCACCAATTATGTGTGGGAGCTCAGAAGGTGGATGGAAGCATAGCATGGAGGCAAGACATGGAGATTGTCTCCCACCGAGGCGGCCATTCACGGAAGCCTATGGTGTACGTCAATTTCGTACATAGGGCGTCGGAAACCCCGATGATGCCGAGGCTCGCATAAGCGCAAGCGCGGCGAAGCTCAAGATGGCGAGACGGAATGTCTTTGCCTCGGAGGGAAGTCCGTGCCTAATTTTGAGCCAAATGAGGGTGCGGAAACATGGTGGTCGCCCGCATCGACCGCCACGAGTATCTACCGGACGAGACTCTCGGGTTGAGTCCGACGAGGACACCGACCCAAGCTCGGATGGTACCGACGAGGACGCACACGGCCGGTGGTCCTTACGTGGCATCGAGACTTAATGATATCGCGGTGTGTTCGCCAGATCGCCGCAAGAAGAAGGCTCCTGGGGTTTGAAGCCGACACCCTCTTAGTTGGGCGGCGCTTCCGAACAAGGTGGCCGTGCAACAAGCTATAGCACGTGACGCTTTGTCCATCACCGTAGTGTACCGAAAGTGCACGGTCCAACCTGTGGAAGTACGCAGATGAAGTGCATAGTAGAAGGTCGCCGGCAAGGTCAAGACTCCGAGCAAAGATCTTTGGCTCGGTCTTCACGGCCAAGGAGCCGATCGACCACACCGCGAGCCCAATGAGCCTGGCAAAGATCGGAACATGACTTCCGTGATATGTTGCAAACCTCATCACGCACCTAGTTGAGGCGACGTGTCCATCTCCCAAGCCGATGATGTCTAAGTCGCCAATCGTGTTGGCTATCCATTAGCTACAACAAGGTTCGACGAGCCAAGCGAAAGTCATCGAGACTATGTACGGACATACGAAGAGGCGCATAACCTTGTGCCGAGATTGCTTCACCGATTGCCGGATCAAACCCCGCACGTACATAAACAAGCCGAACGTGAAGATCTTTGAAAAGGGCCCAACCACTTCATTTGGATAGGGTGTTCGGGCTTTCGCCGTGCCATCGGGGCTTCAAGTTCCGCCGTCCCGTGCTAACGATGGATGTCACTTTTCTCATTTGGGAAGTACAAGGGCACCATCCTCACCGCGGTGGCGGCCGATCGCGAATGACCAACTTCTCCGGTTGTATTTGTCATTGTCGAGGCGAGAACACATCCACCGGCCGTGGTTCTTGAAGAACGTGAAGAGGGCCGTGGTGGGAGACCGCCAACGCGTCGCCTAGTCACGCATCGCAATCTTGGGTTGTTGGCGGCCATCAACATCATGCGGCGTGGGATGGATCCATCTCACCGGATGGAACGACGTGCAATCCGTGGTGCATGAGGCATCTTGCATCTAACTTGTTCACGCGGTTCCGCGAGTCAGAACTCATGAAGACGTTCAAGGCATTGTGTATGCGAGAACCGGCCGACGGAAGTTTGAGTCTATTTGGAGAGACCTTGAACACCGGACTACGAGACATACAAGGAGTCCACTCCGAGAGGAGCAACCTAGTAGCGCCATAACCTTCTCCCGGTGGATTAATGACCACGCCCCGAATTGGAGAAATGGTCCCTCCTCTATGACACTGACGGTGCGAGGTGCGGCGTTATGACGACCAACATGTCCGAGGTCTACAATAGCGCCCCGAAGGTGTGCGCGGGCTCCCTATCACCGCGGTTGTCCAGAGACATGGACTCGCACCGCTGGTTATTTCGTGAATAGAGCCACCGCAGCCAAGCGGATGGATGGACGAAGGCAAGCGGTGGTCCGAGAACATGCAGACACATGGATCGGAAGATGGAGAAGGCCCGAATGCACGACATTCGGTGATCGACGACCTCGGTAAAGTACGAGATCAAGCTTCGGCGTAAATACGCCAATAGTCATGCTAGGGGAAAGAAAAGGCATGCACCCGGTGATGTGGCGACATGCACCGCAACAAGCCAAAGCTCTTCCATAAACCATGCTCGCGACGTGTACAAGGCATGTGCGCAAATGCGGCAAATGGCTACACCATACATCTCTCGAGTACTACGACATGCAAAGACCTATTCGGTACATGGAGCGAGAGTTTCACTCGTATGGTTTGGAAATGAACTACAAGGTTCTTTGGCCCGACATGGTGCAATCGGGTCCCAACAGGACTTGAAGAGAATAGGGAAGGGCGACGGCAGACGCGCGCGCTCCGGAATGACATGGATGCTAGTTAACGTATCAAAGATTAGCCGCACAGTGAAGTGCAGGATATGCAAGACCCCGGGCACTCAATGAAGGATTGTCCCAATGACCTAGTTCGTCCGGTCGTCATTCAAAGGTCGTAATTTAAAGTTTTTCTGTCTTGCTTGTTATGTACAGCGCAAAATTATACGAGACCCGCTATGGACTCTTGGCAAACTTCTACCAGAGGATGTTGCGTAGCACAATCGCTTCTTGCAGAAGAGGAAACGGCTAAAATACCCAGATTTTTCAATGAAAGATGCTCAGTGCCACCACGCTTGCGGGCCCGAAGTGTGTGTGTGGTGAACCGCAGAGATCATTCATCCACACACCTGCATACCCACGCCCGGGCATACTACAAAGCGGCCACTACATGGTAAGCGTTTCTTTCGCGCGCATCGATTTTCCTCCTAATGTTTAATTCCTTCAATTTTTAACTTCATCCCCACGCAATGCAGCCCGAGATGCGCTGCCACTTCTTCCAGTGGATTGACGGCCCCGAGATGTACGACAGGGCATTCATCCGGCAGAGTACATGCTAAACTACTCGGTGCGGCCGAGAACTTCTCACGGTGGAAACCTTACGTACGGATGAGGAGGCACCGAAGGACCCCGATAAACCCGAGCGTAATCCATATCGACGACAAGGAAAGGCTCATGCAAACGCCAGTTATGAAGAAATTACATCCTTCTTATGATTTTCACTATACGGTGTACTTACATCATACAAACGCAGGACATGGACGACTTCGACACACCAGCCCGACGTGGCCATTCCCGTAACAAGGGCAAGGGAAAGGCTCATGAGGCTGAGCCCGGCCGCCACAGCGTATCCGGTCGCCCGGGCGCCATCCGTATCCACGACGTCAGTTATGAAGAAATTACATCCTTCTTATGATTTTCACTATACGGTGTACTTACATCATGCAAACGCAGGACATGGACGACTTCGAGACACCACCGACGTGGGCGGATCCCTTGACAAGGGCAAGGAAAGGCTCATGCGGTGAGTCTTGTCGCCACAACAGATCCGGCCATCCGGAGCAATCTACATGGACGACGTGAGTTATGAACAATTGACATTCTTGTTACGTTTTGTACTGTACGATGTACTTACATCATACAATCGCAGGGTACGGACGACTTCGACATACCAGCCCGACGTGGAGAGTCTGGCGATAAGGGGAAGGCTCCTTCGACCGAGACCCACCGACGCCGAGACAAGGCTCCTTACTATGGCGCCATGAGACAAGTAGCACACATCGTTAAGTAGTAGCTACCCACATGTTGTACGTCATCTTCATAATCGCAACAAGCCTGTCTCCTAATTTTAAATTACACAAATGAGGTCAAAAAATGAAAATTTTTGTGTTTGACAAAGTGTATTTGATTATGTAATTTTTGTATTATTTTATTTGTTAAGAATCTTTTGATATAACTTTGCTTTCGTACAGATCAATTAATGTACTTCATACAAAGGAGGTCTCAGGAGGCCACGAGAGGTCTCAAGGTTTAATGGAGTGGAATCATTATACAAAAGTTTGTACGCTTATTGATTAATACGAACAAGACACTCATACGAAATAGCGATAACAAGCATGTAGTACAATAAAATCGCATAACACGTGATACTATACGGCCACTCGTTCGAGCCACTACTCTCTCCTGCTGCTTGCTGCGTCACGCGGCGCGGGCTTGTTTTGCGCCGAGCATGACCCGTGGAATACGCCCACCGCCCCGAGAACGCGTGTCGGTTCGGAGGGGGTACGAGACCGTTGAGGCGGAGGTGGACGAAGAGATCGAGTCCGGAGCGTAGTCCGTAGGCGACATGTCGCCTTGATGAGACGTACGACTGGGGACACTTCCGAGGAATTCATCCACGACGGAGGCTAGAAAACCACTGGGGTACGATTCTCGCAACTCCGGTTGCGCGGATGAACTCTCGCCGAGTATACCGTGGGGCACGAACCCGAGGACATCTGCTCTTGAACGTGACGGGGCGGCGAACCCGAGGAGCTCGCGCCTGCACGCTAAAAACCCCGGCCGCCATTGTCCTTGCCACGGTGTCGTGTAACGCTCCTCGGTAGGAGTTGGGAGGCCCGTATCGTCGTCATCGGTCGATGTGAATCGACCGTCACCCCTGTGGGTCAAGGTCGCAAGACGAAACGATGTTAGTACAAATGAACACTCGGATGTAAACTAAGAACCTCGTACCTCCGGATGTGCGCAGGCAGATAACCGAGGGGCGGCAGATCGTACGGGTCCGGACGATGGTGATTCATCCCGACGGACCTACGGCGAGAGAACGGCATGATGTTAGCGGAACGTAAGGCATAATTACAAAACTTGATGTAAATTTGTACATAGCGACTTACACTGCGGCGACCGCCCGCAGATGACCGACGGAACGTTACGACGCTCACGGACTCGCTAGGTCGTGGTGACCTAGCGGTGAGCACGGCCCCACTGCGTGCCCGATGCGCAAGACGCCGTCCCTCGAACGACCACCGCTCAAGTTCTTTATTATCTTCTTCATCTCCGCCGAGATGTGCTTCAAAACTTTTATATGCCGGGTTCTATCTCGGTTCGAGTTGGGCCTCGTCCATTGCGCTCGACGCGCGCACCGCCGCCGAATCAGAGTGACATATGTAACAGTTCATTAACAAAAATACGAATATCGCCAACAAAATCGCGAACTCGAGGTTGTAAGTGTCGACGGTGTCGTCATGTCTTGAAGCGCCGCGGACGGCCGTGACGCGGCGCGAGGCTCTCTTGGTGCGTCGAAATGTCACCTCCTCCGGGCGCCCGGAGGAGGAATGGTGAGTCTTCTGCGCGTTCGTGGCATGTACCACTCCATGTACGCAGCTGCGTCGACTCGAGTGGTCATATGGACGCGCTCATGCCATACATCCACGTGCATCCTGTGAATCCATGTCGCAATCCATCCGTGTTTGGTGCATTTGCCAGCCCAAAATATGCCCACCCGACCTCGATTGCCTGCATTTTCGGAAAGATTAATGTTACAAAAGAAGACGTAAGGACTGCAAAAATTACTTGGATGAAATTTGACTCACAAGTGTACTACTCACTCTGTGGGCTGCCGCCGCCGGGGCACGAGCCGGTATCGACAAAATCGTCGCAGACACGCACGCGGCGCGTAAGGCTCCACCATATGTGAGAACACCAGGTGGCAGGTCGTCGTCCACAAAAATCGATCCACGACGCATTGCGCAGACAGCCCGTGCGGCGCAACCGCGAGCAGAAAATCAGCATGCCATGGACACCGATGATGTCGCCTCGCAGCAATAACTCGAACTCGCTGTGGTACAACGAGTAGCACCTCGCCGGTCTTCGTTGGCCCAGTACAGACGACCGCCGCGAGCCCACCGTAAGCCCATGGTGGGCGCGTCTATGGGGTTATGTGGTATGTGGTCATGTGGGAGAGGGAAGGTGCGCCATTGTCTCAATGGTCGGCGCCCATCAGTGGAAGTGCTCCCAACTCCACACCGCAGGAGCACGTAGCACACGACTGAGTTGCTACCAGAGCCGCCAGCCGCGGCGCCACACAACCCTCGGTATGTAGCGCAAGGACACCGATCCCGGTATCTTGCAAGATCGGCCAACCCGCGTCAACCAAAGACTCGGCGACGCGATGAAGCTGGGTTCAAAATCGCCCTTTGTGGTTGGAAACAGGACCCAACCAAAGAGCGGAGAAGGTAAGCAACGAGATGCGCCCTAACGACGTGACTCAGTGCACCTGCGGCATTCACGAATCGCCTCGGCCAAGCCCGAGGACGCCACGTGCCCTCCGGCAGAGGTTGGCCAAACCGCCGCTCCACCGACCTTCCGATCCGCTCTCGAGGGTCGGAACAAGCGGCACACCGGATCGGGAGACCACCAAGAACGACGCCCTCTAGGGTGATCGCCATCTCACCCCACCGAAAATGGAAGGTGTGCGTCTCGGGCCTCCACCGGTCCACAAGTGCGGACAACAGTGCCGTCTAGGGTGAACCCACATTGGAAGGACACCATCCTCGCAAAGGGCAACAAGCCCGCCTCCGAGGATCGGACGTAACGATCGCTCACCGCCCACGGCCCCTCCCCGCCCGAGCGCCCGGCGAGGGCCATCCGCGCTGATGAGCCACGCTTGCACCGGTGGTCCTCATCGTAGAATTGTTCTAGTAGCTCGTAGAGACATGACTAGCAAAACATACATAGCTAACATTACATCGACAATGTGGCTAATTAAACATAGAAGAATGTAGCTAAATTAAAATTACGATAAACCTACCGCGAACGATTTACGACGGTTAATAACGTTGAAATATAATCGAGAGAGCAAGCGCATGAAAAGAAAAGAATGGGCAGAGGAGCGAGCGAGTGATCGCAATATGAACTTAGCAGAAGAATGAGGAGCGATCGCGAAATGAAATCGCGCGGTCGCTCTCAATATATGCGCCAACACGGCCAGATGCCCACCTGCGCGCCGGCCCGAGCAGTGGCGCGCGCCGCGTGGCCAGCAGCGTGGCAGCGTATGCGCTTGCGCGCGCGCCGCTTGGCCGGCGGGCGGCGCGGCGCGCGCGGCCACGCGTCCGCCAACGTGTGCGGCGGGCAAGGCCGCCGGCCTCAGCGCCAATGGCGTGGCGCAGTAGCGGCGCGCGCGCAGGCGTGGCGGGCTGGCGCCCTGCCTGCGCCATGGCTGCGTGTCGCCATGCGCAAGGAAGTAAGACGACCGCGCCCGGCCGGTTAAAAGTGCAAATAATACGGTATGAAAATCGGCCGTATCGGCAAAAAATTCCTGCTTAAGATAGATCGCATATACGGTATCTTTCAAATAGTACAATGTAGACGTAGTGGTGAATTAGATCACGAATTGTCTTGATCTTCAATAGTTCGTGATAAGTTACCATTCACATGTTTTTATACCATTTACATGTAGTGCATAGATAGCTGGTATAGCTAGGATGTACGATATCTTTCAAGTAGTACAATGTAGTGGTGAATTGGATCCAGATTGATGGTGCGGTGATATGAATTGTCTCAATCGACGGTGATGCGCTTTCTTCTTTGTATTCACTAGTGGTGGAGGCACGAGAGGTGCATGCCTCAAAAAATTTCAAGCAAATTCATTATATAGTATATGCAATTAGTATAATACACAAGCAGAAATACGTAATTTGTTCCATTTGAGTCATTACTGTCTTTAAACTTTTATGTTAGAATTTATCATTAAAGTTTGCACTTTTATGCACATATGAATACGCTTTCAGTATAATTTTTGTAAAATCGTGGTCTTTCTCTAGAGAAATGCACTCACGTATACGTGGTATTTATACGTTTCCTTATAATAATAATAATAAAGTTTACGTCCTCACCATCGAAATCCTGCCTCCACCGCTAGTATTCGTTACCGTGACAAGTTTGGACGAGTTGCTCGTGGGATTTGCCGTGCTTTGCTGTGCACACGACAAACGTTTCTCTCTTTCAAAATGGTTAATACAAGTCAGAATCTGCCACGGTGCGCAACTCGACGAGGCCGTTTCTGCGCCGGGCGCTCGATCACCCTGTCCCTGAGACGAGTTGCTCGTGGGATTTACCGTGCTTTGCTGTGCACACGACAAAAGTTTTTCTTTCAAAATGATTGATCCAGGTCGGAATCGGCCGCGGTGCGCAACCCGACGAGGCCGTTTCGTGCGCCGGGCGCTCGATCACGCAGATGTCCCCTGACACTGGCCGAAAGGGATCCACGCAGGGGACGGCAGGGGCGTTGGCTTTTCTCGGTAAAGCGCGACAAAAGTCGCAGGATTTGTTCGCGCTGAAGCACGTGGCAGCAACAACACCCTGCTCGGAGACTTTACGAGTCACTAGAGAGAATTACAGGCCTCAACGGGTCAGGTTCGGATAGGCACTGGTCGCGACAGGAGGCCCAAGTGCCCATTTGTCTGTGACACTGGACTCAAAAGAATTTTTTTCCCCTGAAACGGACTCAGACAGTACCATTCACCCCAGCTCAGTTTCTAAGGAATGGTTTCCAGCTTATCGCACAGACTTTTTTTTTTTGCTTTCTGAAACGGACTCGGACTTGAGTAGCATTTCGTTCGGAAAAGCCGGAGTAACGTTTCTCCAACAGTTTTTTTTCCAAAGTCGGAAGTCATTTGGAAGCAGAAAACCACTCCAGGTTAGTTTTTTTGTGGCTTTGGTGGGTTTGTTTTTCAAAATTATCCCTAGAGTTGGAGGTAATTACCTATCATTGCCATTCAACAAGACCCTTCCCCCCTCCTCCTGAGCTATAACCCTAGCCGCTCTTCTCCTCCTCCTGACCTCGTCGACACCCCCCTTGCGTCGACGCCGCTCTCCTCCTCCTCCTCTTTCGACCTGACGCCGCTCTCCTCCTCCCGACCCATTGCCGCCCTCGTCCCCCAAGGCCGTTGTTCTCTTCCTCCTCCTCCTCCTCCCAAGTCGCCGTTGCTCTCCTTTTCTTCTCGACTCATCGCCACTCTACTCCTCCTCCTTCTCCCAAGCCAGCGCCGCCCTTCTCCTCCTCCCCCGACGTCATTGTCGCCCTCCTCCTCCCCTAATGCGATCGTCGCCCTCCTCCTCCTCCCTCGATGTGGCCGCCGCCTTCCTCCTCCCTCGACTCGACCGCCGCCACCCTCCTCCTCTAGGAGACTACGTCGACGGCCTTTTCTTTTATTTTCTATTAATTCTTTATTTTCTCTTTTTTATTATATAAATAAATTATTTATGAAATCATTTATTTGATTACTTGTTTAATTGTCATTTAGATTTTACTTTATGCAAATTGTTGTTAATTGTGTCAATTGTCATTAAGATTTACTTGTATACGAATTATCATTAATTATCGGTGCTTGTCGTAAATTGTTGCCAATTATCATTAAACATCATCAAACAAACCATCATTTGCTTTAGGAGCATTTCAGATATTTTTCAACTCAGAACCTCCAATCAGACTACCTAAAAGACAAACTAACAAACACTAAATCTCTTCAGCTCAGTCGTACAGCCGTTTAACCCCGTAGCTTTACCGAAAGATGTTTTTCATAAAAAACTACAACCATGTCGTGCCCTAAAATTTCTGCTGCTTTGAAGATGCTAGCTAGTACATGAGCTGTTCGGTAAACACAGCATTTTCCATGTTCCATGAAACTGGCAACGTTTTTTCTTACAGTGAAGTCGTTCGAGAATCTCGCTGAAAACGGCATACCGTTGACCACACGTTCACACCGGAATATAGTATACATAGAGCTTCAGCCGTTTGTCACATGGAGCGAACGACATGTGTTTACGGACTAGGACTGGAAACGAGTCGAGCCGAGCTAAGCCGACTCGAGCTCATATGGAACAGTGGCTCGGCCCAGCTTGTTTTTTGGGACGAGCTAGAAGCCCCGCTCAATTCGGTAGCGGGCTCGAAGTGGCTTGCAAGCCCTCGCGAGCTTGAGGCCACGCACATCCAAACATCACACCACGACACCTCCTCGTTCCAGGCCACCACGGAGAAGACTGCCGGCGCACGGAGAAGACCGCCGTCGCTCCTCCCCTCTGCCTCCTCTCCATGGTCATCTCAGAACTGGAACAGGGGAGAGATCTAGCAAAAAGAACGCCGATTCAACATGAAAGTATGAAATCATCTCAAAAAACATCATGGTCATCTCAGAACTGGAGGCGGAGGCGGTCGGCAAAGTGGAGGCACTGAGCTGGGAGAGGAGGCGGCGGCGGCCGTGGTGGAGTGCAGTGAGAGGGGGGAGGCAGAGGCAGCGGCCAACGGGTGGAGCACTGGAGTTGGGGGAGGCGGAGGCGGAGACCGGCGAGTGGAGCTGGTAGAGAGGGAGGAGGTGGAGGCGGCGGCCGGCGGGTGGAGCTGGGCGAGAGGGAGGGAGGTGGAGGCAGCGACCGGCGAGTACGGAGTTGGGCGGGGGAGGTGGCATGCTGGCGAGGTGGAGGAGGTGAGGTAGGCCGCGGGCGGGGCGGAATTTGGGAAAGAGGGAGGGGGAGGCCGGTAGGGGCAGAAGGCGTGCCGGGAGGGGGAGGACTGAGGAGGCGTGGTGGGAGGAGGAGGCGTGGGGAATATAATCATCGGTCAGTGTAAACAGTAACAAGCCAATTTGGCTCGTGAGCGGGCTCGAGCTCGGCTCGAATCTTCACCGAGTTGAAAGTTAGGCTCGACTCGGCTCAAAAATTTACAAACTCGAGCCGTGAGTCGAATTTTTTTTCAGCCCTTTTACGGACTACAGCTTACAGAGCTATAGATGGGCCTCATTTTGTTGGGCTGGCAAGCGGCCGAACAGCCTAACAACCGCAGCCCCTTGACGGGCTATTCTTTGGTATCCTGTCGAAAACTTGGGACTTTCCAAGCCAACGGCCCACTACAACGACCCGGCCGCGCTCACGCGACAACCCTACGGCAGCAAGCAAACCAAGGAAAGCACAATGCGTCAGCGCCCTGCGGCACACGCAAAACGGCAGAGGCATCTCTAAACTCAAATCCTCTCCTCTCCTCTTCCCAGATCCCCCAGCCCGAAGGAAACATCAGACGCACGACGACACGAGACCACGAGAGCCAAAGCGCGAGAAAACTCTCGCGCGCACGACCGAACCACCCCCGTCTCGCCGAGCCGTCTAAAGTCTAGACGCGTCGCCGTGCGCTCGCTCGTTAGGGTTTCGGTGGCCGGAGGCTGTGCGGGGAGGGATCGCCGGCGATGGACTGGAGTGCGGTGACGGCGGAGGACCTGGTGGACGCGCTGCGGGAGGTGGACTGGTCCACGCCGCCGCGCCCCGTGCCGGAGTTCTTCTCCCGCTTCACCGTCCCCCGCTCCTACTCCAAGTGGACCAGCCGCCTCAAGTGCAACCTCTACTAGTACGAACCGCCTCCTCCCTCCAACGCTTCTACCACTTCGATGCCCCACCTCGCCCGTGTCCCACGGCGCACCCACGATTTGTCGGGGACTCGCCTGGCCGTGTCAAATTTGAGCGGATTTGGTGGGGATTTGTGTGGGAGTGTCCGGGTTTGTCTAGTTCAGCGGGGATTTGTGGGTGTTTTGAGTGAATTAGTGATGGATCAGAGCATCAGCCCCCGGTGTCAAATTTGAGCGGATTTGGTGGGGATTTGTGTGGGGGTGTCCGGGTTTGTCTAGTTCAGCGGGGATTTGTGGGTGTTTTGAGTGAATTAGTGATGGATCAGAGCATCATAGTGTAGGCTATATCCGTGTGCGAGCTTGATACTCTTTAGTGGCTGCAGGGAATTGTGTTGCAACCTTCGGTTACTGCAGATAGATCTGCCACGAGATGAGATTATAAGAGAAAGGAAAAATTCAGTGTGCTCGTAGTAATAGTGTTATCAACGCGCAGCACAGTTGCAGGGGATACATGGGAGCCTCGACTATTAGGCTGTGGCTATTCCTTTTACAATCTCTGATGAATTGATAGCATGTTATGAAGTTTGCTAAGGGAGTAAATTTTTTTTGACCTCTGCTTGTTTGTGTACTTATATATATGGTAGATTAGGATTTGCTGAAATACTGTGGATAAGCTCAGTTCTCCCATGCTATCATTTACTATTGATTCTGATGCATGATATCAAAATCTCCAGAATATCGATCAACGATGTGAAGAGGCTTAGGGGGAGAATTGTGTGTGCACGCATATGCATTTGAATTGTGTACGGTGATGTTAGAGCTTAATTGGTGTGTACATGTAGTAGGTAACTTGGATCACATATTTTTTTCTCTCTACTTGCATTGAAGACATCATATTGGATATTTCTTGCTTGGATCCGTTAATCTTTTTTTATTTATGTAGTTCAGATATTTTGAACTCAGATTCTAGATGCAAAGTGGTGTAAATATGGGGTTGAGTTGATTTCCTTGATCTGCAGAAGATACAAAATGGATAGGCATTTTTTATAACTTGAATGAATGCCAAAGTAGTATTAATTCATGAAGTTCGCAGTTTGCAAGTTTTTTAGAAGGCCATATGGTTGGTATGCTTTCATTTTATCTTATACTTAAGTTCTTTTCCATCTTTTGTTTGGTCTCAGCTACAGGACAAACTACTTCATCTTGATCATGTTCATCCTCGGTAGGCAAAAGAAGATTTGAATATTCTATTCTTCCTGTTTTTGGTTGATTTTGAAATGCTGCCTTTGGTATATGCAGGGATGGGCTTCCTTCGGAAGCCAGTTGCTATCCTTGCAGCTTTTATGACTGGAATCAGCATTGCATTTCTTAATGATAGGTATGTAAGTACTTAACTAATGCCCATTCTTGCCTTGTGCCTTTAACTTGTTTCTCTTGAGAGTCTTTCCAATTAGATATGTTAAAAACATTCTTTTACCCTGAACTAACAAAGGTAAGCATCATTAGTGCAAAAAACTTCATAAAGAATATTGTCCTATGAGCTTCAGTAGCGATTATTTAGTCATTATGTGATGACCAACATATTCTTCTATGTCTTTTTATCTATAGAAGTATGCAAAGCTGCACAAACTGTGTAGTTTAGGTTCTTTATGCAAAGGGGTAAATTGCCCAGTGGGGCCAACCAACTTTGGTTGTCATTTAAATGCAAGCCAAAATATGGGGGCACAACCATAATTTTATAAGGCAAACTTTCGCACCAATCCAAACAAGCCCTAGATCCCTGAACTTGGATAAGTGGCCTGTGGATATATTGCATAAGGTTCTTAAACTAGCATTGGCTGGGTCCAAGCGAATCTCTTTGTAAATCTAGACCTAAATGTTGACTTTTGGAAGTCTGCAAGCTTAAGTGGAATATACATGCAAGCTTAAGGGTGTATGGTGCAAGTTACTCCATCTGAACATTAGACCTTTAATACCTTTAATGCTTCAGGATGCGGTGTTGGTGACATAAGGCAAGTGTTAGGAGTTCCTTTAGGAATTCAAGGACATCTTTATCTAGTCATGTCCTTCTAAAATGGTAAAATCCCATGTTCCTTCATTCCTTCATAAGCTACCGCGTATCAAGCATCTTGTATTATGGCACCAGCGATAGGATGAAGATATATATCTGCAAAGTATTTCCAGGAATCATTGAATGGTAGTGAGATACACAATTGCAGATCCACTTAAGTTCTTGTTGTGTAGGATTATGCCAGCAGCTTATTGAGATCAACAGAATTACACCAAAATCATGCTTATGACTGTCCTGAAATTGTTGTTAGGGATGAAGGATTCTACCATTACTTCCAAGGAATTAAAACATAAATACCTGCAGGTTGTTTTCCCTTATGTCTATTTGTAACACAGTTCTCAAAATATCAAAAGCGCCCCAATAAATTTGTGTCAAACTGTCAATAAGTGATTAATTCCTTTTTTGGTTTCTCCTTGCACTTAATTGGTTGATAGGATGATTAATCAACTAATTGTTTTGTTTGATATTTCAGCTTCGCAGTCACTTTCAATGAGAAAGTCACAAGGACTGTCAGACAATTTTCACCACATTTAGCTGCGAAGATGAGACCACCAATAACGTGAGGGTCTTAATTTCTAATGTTCTTTATTTAGTTTATCATGGATCACTAGAGGGTGTTGTTTATACTATTGTCAACAACATTGCCAGCCCTGTTCTTCGTGGTCGACCAAGCTCAAAGAGATCAATTCATATTTGTGGGCGACCTCGCTGGGTGTTTGTCCTGTTATTTTCTGCAGGTGCACAGAGCACTTAGCTTTCTTCATATAATCCTATTTCACATACCATAGTTTTGTAAAAGTGGAACTAACCGTTTTCATGTTTGCAGTTAGTTGCATTCTCTGGTTGACCTCCTGCAGTCTCGTTACAGTTCTATGGGCACTTCTAATTGCTCTACTTGGTAGGGCCAGTGTAGGGTTTTTAAAATTTGAAAATATGTATATATCTTGGAATGTCCTTATAATTATTTTTTGTTGGCAGCAACTCTACTACATGCCAGCCTCAGAACACCTAATCTGAAAGCACGTTTGAATACATTCAGAGAGGAATTCCGAGCAGTTTGGCGGAATTATAGTGAGCTATAAGGTCCCCTGTGTTTGTCTCATGTAAGTGCGTTCATGACCATGTAGGACCTCAGTTTATCTATACCTGAAACTGCTGCATGCGCCGTGCCTCATTGCACGTCATGAGTAGGTTAAAGCCGGGCTTGTTCACTCTTTTGCTTTTCTATGCAGGTTCATATGATAAGAAAAAGTGCCTAGTGCTGAAACTTCCCTGTTGTTTGTTGATTTTGTTTGTCGGAGATATGAACGAAGATGGTACGCAATTGCACTGCTTTGTGATTACTTGCTCGTTTTTGAGGTGGACCTGGACTGACTCAGTGGGTGATGCTACACCTTGGTATACATCCCTCCAGATCACAATAATTGTTCTCATGTACTTTCTCCCTAACCAAGCATTGGAGACAGAACAGCATGTAAATGATGTAAACAAGTATTCTGATCTAAACAAAAGCATATATTGTTTGTTGAAATGCCCGCTTCATTTTTCATCACTACTTTGAACCATCCTAGATATATTTGCCACCTAATTTCGGTTGAGCCTTTTTCTCGAGGCTGAGAATGTTGATATGGAGCAAGAAGATTAGGATTAATTCAGTATACCTACCCTTGCCATTATTCACTCATCATGATATGTTAAGCTTGCTTCAGCAAAACTAATACATTGTCCTCGAAATGATTGGACTTTGGAGAATAGTATTGGACATTGCTTAATTAGTCCGATTAGAGCGAACACGGTCGGCATTCTTGCTCATGGAGTTTCCACAAATCTGTAAAGAAATATCAACAACAGACATCATCCCTTGAAAAACAAATTGTTCTTTGGGAGGAGACGTCAGAGCTAGTTCTATATTCCATGATAATCATACAAAATGGATAATTCCAAAATGATAGGCTCGGAAGTATATCACTCACGGAACAAAAAACTGGAACGAAGGCAAATCTACAGGTGAACACAAATCAAGAAGGAACTTATATTAACTCTCATGTACTCCAATCCTCAGAAACTCCATAATATACTATTCTCGCTGGTAGAACAGCTGCTGCCTCAAACTGAGTAGTCCGATTATGTGGCGAAGCTTCTATCGCCAGCATCTCCCAACCCCGGAACTATGAACCTGTGCGTACAAACCAGCAAGTAAGTCATAACTCGACTGAAGCTCGGGCCAGACGAACTATGTTTATACACCCGTGTATCATATATAAGCATGCATACGTGCTGCACGCATTCTACAATAACTAGAAAAATGTAAGGAGTTTAGAACAATACCCTTTCTCATCAACTTCAGGATCAATTGTTCCTGTGTATACGTGGAGCCTGGAATGGATTTTTTTTTAAAAAAAGCCATTCAGTAAGTAAACAAGACGAACTTGTTATACACACACACGGCTTATCTATTCTTACCCAGGGAACTTGGTGCTGAGCTTTTGGAGTGCAGGAGACGCTGCAACAGCAGATACCTGCATCAGAAGTACAATAAGTGTTAGGTTGATAGAATGAATAATCAACAGCAAAATACAGGAAAGTTTTCATGAACTTACAACTTTGATCTGCTTGCTTGTAACTCCACGATCAACCAACAAATCAAGAGCAGCAGCAATAGTCCCACCTAAAGGTACAAGTTAAATTAAATTTATATCATGGTACTTCTGAAAGTTACAGTATAACATGCCATTCTGCTTACATGGACTGGTAATCTATAAGTTATATCTCACTTTCATTAAAAAAAAGATGCGTATTCAAATTCTCAAATAACACAACTGCTTTAGTGCCACATTGATCAAGTGTTGTGTCACGGACAGGATTTGAGCGAATAGGATAGTTGTGATAAGTGGCTGGACGTGGCCCTAGACCCCGACGGCATGGCAGAGGAGCCGTGGTGACGGCTGCCGCTCAGCTAGGGCAGGGGTCCCAAAACAGAGGGAGAGAGGAGATTGGGTTTTCAGATTTTCTTCATATCTTTGAATAATACACCTAGTCTCTTTACATAGAGATGATCCTAACAAACTTGACTAACAAGCAATGCAATTGAAACAAATTAATAATCAAAACTCTAATTTAAAGAAAGTCCATAAATAAGGAAACTAGAAATTGGAAGGCTTATCTCTAGGCGCTCCTTGCGTCGGCTCTGGTTGGAAGGCAATGTTGTCGACGCCATCTTCCTTCTTGCGCCGAGAATAGGTCAAGCTCCACATGACATCTCTCGCCTTCTCGAGTAGCAGCTCGTCCTAGAGCTGGAAAAGAGGAAAGAGTTTCGAAACTGTTCCAAATCTTCCCAAGAAGCATTGGCTGCTGAAGCGCCTTCCCACTGAACAAGAAGTTGCAGTTGTCCGCGAGCAATACGCAACTTAAGGACTTTAGCCGGCAGTGGGCACACCCGGCCATGCAACAAAGTTGGCAATGCTAGAGGGCTCGTGGGGGAAGATCCACAAACGGCTTCAACAGGCTGACGTGGAAGACATCATGAATCTTGGTGCGAGCCGGCAATTCCAAACGATAAGCGACCAAACCAACACGTAGAAGCACCTTGTACAGTCCAAATTAATGAGGTCCCAGCTTCCCACGATTGGATAGAGACAATGATGCAACCTGATGATGATAAGAGACGGAGCCAAATCCATTGACCTTCAGCCAACTCCAGATCGCGATGCCCTTTGTCATACTAACGCTTGTAAATTTGTCGCGCATGGGCCTCCAACAAGTATTCGTCACGATTATGTACTAGTTGCTCCACGGTGGAAGATGTGTGCTACCTGGCTCATAGGAGCGCAAAGACGGTGGTTCCTTGCCATACACCACATTGAACGGAGAAGTGTGAAGTGATGTTTGGAATGAGGTGTTGTAGCAGCATTCCGCCCAAGGCAACCATCGAAGCCATTGTTTAGGCCGATCTCCAGTGATGCAGTGAAGGTACATGACAATGATCTTGTTAACCACCTCGGACTGACCATCCGATTGGGGTGAAAAGCGGTACTAAGGTGGAGCTTAACACCAGCAGAACAAAATAGTTTAGTCCAAAAAGTGCTAGTGAACACCGAATCATGATCGTTGACAATGGAAGTAGGCACCCCATGTGGCCGAACAATCGCACTGAAAAACACTTGGGCGAATGAATGTGCTGTGTAGAGGTGAGCCAAAGGAATGAATTGAGCATATACTTCGAGAAACGGTCCACCACCCGTGAGAATGACCGTTTGGCCGTGTACACGAGACAGTCCCTCAATGAAATCCATAGCGATGTCAGCCCATATCGTGGATCGTACGTCCAAGGGTTGAAGAAGGCCAGCCGATGTAACTGCTCACCCTTATTCCGTTGACACATATCACAAGCGCGAACGAAATCCTGCACCACTGATAAAGCATTGGGTAGTGAAAATCCACAAGCAAACGGTGGAGCGTCTTTTGTACGCCTTCATGGCCACTGCCGTGGCTGCCCGAAGAAGGCGCATCAAGAGGGTGGCCGTGGGAGGAACGTAGACTCACCGGTTGAATGTGACCAAGCCATCGACGAGCACCCACGGCCCTCGCTATTTGCTGGCCATGATGGATGTACTGAGTTGCGTCACGGAAGGATCTTGGGCCAATCCGAGGCGCAGGTCATCGAAGACATCAAACTATGGAGAGGAGAGTGCCATAGCCACCATGTGGAGCTCGATGTCTCGCCGGGACAGAGCATCGACAACCACATTGTTGCGGGCCCGGTTTATATTCCATGCCAAAATCATATCCCAAGAGCTTGCTAACCCATTGGTGCCGTGGAATTGTAGACAGTTGTTGATCAAGCAAGAACTTTTAAGTTGTGATGGTTGGTGCGTACCAAAAACTTGCGCCCCATAAGTAAGGTCGTCAATGTCGAATCGCCTGGACGAGACCGGTGAGCTTGCATTCGTAGGTCGCCAAGAGAGCATGGCGAGGTGCAATGGGTCGGCTAAAATATGCAATGGCACCCGTGCCCTGGTGAAGTAACGCACCAAAGCCATGGCCTGACACATCACACTCAACAATAAATTCCGCAGAGAAATCCGGCAGTTGCGATACTGGAGCTTGTGTTAGCGCCGCCTTGAGTTGCTCGAACGCGTCGTGGGTTGTCTCGGTCCAGTGAAAAGCTTCGCGTTTGAGCAACTATGTAAGGCATGCTGCGAGGGAGCCTAAATTCCTAATAAACTTATGGTAATAACCTGCAAGACCAAGAAAGCCGCGAACCGCCCGTACTGATTTTGGAACCGGCCATGAGGTGACTGCATTGATCTTTGCTTGGTCGACGGCGACGCCGGCCGCAGACACAACATGGCCCAGGTACATGACCGTCTCCTCCCAAAAAAACACTTTGAGCGTTTCAGGAAGAAACGATGGTACTGTAGTGTGCGTAGGATGGCACGAACATGACGGAGATGCTCGGGTCATGACAGACTGTAAATGAGGATGTCATCGAAGAAGGCCAACATGAAATGCCGAAGGAATGTGTGGAGGATGCAGTTCATCAGGGCTTGAAACATGGTCAGTGTGTTGGTGAGACTGAACGACAAAACAAGGAACTAAAAAAGCCCTAGGTGAATGCGGAACACCATCTTTTCAACATCGGCCAGGTACATCATTACTTGATGATAGCCGGAACACAAATCGAGTTTAGTAAAAAAAATTGGTGCCACGGAGTTCATCAAGTAACTCCTCCACAACTAGAATAAAAAATTTGTCCTTGATTGCTCGGTCATTGAGATCACGGTAGTCGAGAAAAAAGCGCCAAGAACTGGTCTTCTTGACTAGTAACATCGGTGAGGAGAAAGCTGAAGTACTATGGCGAATAGTTCCTTGTTGAAGCATCTCAGTACATTGTTTTTCGAGCTCGTCCTTCTGCAATTGCACATAGCGTTATGGTCGGACGACAATGGTGTTCGTGCCGCGTTTCAGGTGGATGCGATGATAACGGTCCCGGACCGGTGACAGACCGTGAGACTCAGCAAAGAGGTTGTTGAACCCATCGAGTAGATCATCCATCGGTAGGCCATGCCAGATCACATTGCATCCGTCGCGAGCAAAAGCCATGGTCATGCGGGAGAAATCCCAAGTGATAGGTTCGAGAGTACCGAGCCACGAACCCTAAGACCACATCAAATCCTTCCAATGGCATGGCATAGCAATCCAAGGTGAAAGCTTCCTGCCCGATATGAATGGGCATAGCATGGCAGAGGCCGAGGCTGGTGATACGATCCCCATTGGCCACCGTAACGCTAAGGCCAGACAGAGGCTGCATATGTATGTCGGCGACATGTACCACATGGTCGGCGATGAAATTATGCGTTGATCCGGAGTCGAGGAGGGCGACCAAGGTAGTGGTGCCGATCACCACCAACAAGCACATGGTCTGACCCGAGCGGGGTTGTATGCCAGTGAGGGCGGCCAACGAAATTTCCAGCTCAATACTATTTGTTGTGACATTGTCCTGGACAGCGTCGGCGGCGGCAAAGTTCGGATGGATCTCGATGATGAAGAGTCGCTTACAGCGCTGGCCCACAAAAAACTTCTCGTCGCAGTGATATCAAAGTCCTTACGCTCCATCTTCGCCGGTGTCAACAAGCGACGCGGCACGACGGCCAGGGTAGTGACCCGGGTGCTGAGGGCGTCATCGGGCACAACCAAAGTGTGGGCCAAGCCAGGCAGCCCAACCGGGGAGGACCCGCTCGTCGACTCGGCCGAACGCCAAGGGCGCTGTGGAAGCACAGTCAGGGCTACTACTTGCATGCGACGCTCGTACGCGTGAGCCAAACTCATCGCAGTCTCCAAGGATTGGGGCGCTTGTAGCTCAACATCGGTCTAAAGAGGTTGCCCTAAGCCGACAGTGAACAATTGGATTTGTTGGCGCTCTGTCAATGGATCGGTACGGCACAGGAGGGCGAGAAATTGATCGAGAACTCCCGGACAGTTGCCCTTCTTGTGCAACGCAATGAGTTCGCCCAACAGTTTGCTACGCAATGGAGGGCCAAAGCGTGTTGATCAACGAAGTGGCGCAAGTAGACATGTTCCCATGTCGCGCTCCAGGCGATGGTATCAAAGCTTTGTCAAACCAGTCATATGAAAGGTTGCCAGCCAAACCTTGTCTTCTTCCATGGTGTGTTGTCCCCGAAAAAATTTCTCACAATGATTGAGCCATGACAACGGATACTCGTGACCGTAGAACGTCGGGAAATTCAGCTTGTGGAAGCGAGGTACACCCCCTCGACCTGCGGTGCGCCCCTCCACCATGGGACGATGAGTCGGGGGCTCCTCCATGTCGGCGACGTGTGGCGCCCCTCCCGCGGGTGCCTGAGGTCCACGTGCAGCCCGACGTGGACTAGGGAGCAAACCATCTGCCGCTCGAAGTCCGACGTCGACGATTGTGTCGTGCTCGAATTCGGTGGCTAGCAGATGGTAGGCTTGCTCCAGATGTGTGATGGCGAGATGATGTGCTCGTTGTTGGTTATCGATGCCGCGGATGGAGCCGGAAAACATATCGATCTTGTTAGAGTTTGAGCCGGCCGAGCTCCATCTACTGCAACATGGCATCCAGCTTCTTGCTAACCGCATCTGAACTGTTACCTTCCGACATGGTTAGCGAGGCAGCGGACGTCTCTGATACCAAGTTGTCACAGACGGTATTGGAGTGAATAGGATAGTCGTGATAAGTGGTTGGACGCGGCCCTAGACCCCGACGGCGAGGCGAAGGAGCCATGCGACGGTTGTCGTGCGGCTAGGGCAGGGGGCGCGAACAGAGGGAGAGAGGAGATTGGATTTTCATATTTTCTTCATATCTTTGAATAATGTGCATAGTCTCTTTAAATAGAGATTGCCCTAACAAACTTGACTAACAAGCAGCGCAATTGAAATGAACTAATCTCTAATCAAAACTCTAATTTAAAGGAAGTCCGTAAATAAAGAAACTAGAAATTGGAAGGCTTATCTCTAAGCCCTCCTTGCACCGGCTCTGGTTGGAAGGCACTGTTGCCGGCGCCATCTTCCTTCTTGCGCCGAGAATAGGTCAAGCCCCACATGACATGTTGCTAGCAGTTTCCTTACATAACACTCCTCAGGTACACGAACCAATTTCCTTTTGCTATTTCCCTTCGAGGGGACTAACACTAACACTAACGTTCATTTACTTGAGAGTTGAGATGACACTGCACAACATATGTATGATGGAGAACTAGGAATACATTCATCACTTGGTCTTGAATTTGCATGGTATACACAAATTATTTATTTCTCCTTTATATAGGAATATACTTGCAAATGAAGAACCCTAGGCAGCATAAATTGTTTATGTAGAAAGAAGGTTACCGGTAGCCAGCATTGGATCAACAACTAGCACACGACTCCCCTCTGGAATCTTGTCTGGCAAGCTAAATTAAATAGGAGAAAAGGAAAGAAACAAAGATTACGTGATTAATCCTATTGGCATAGATATTTAAATTATTTCCCATCGATGGAAGAAAGAGCAAAACAACTTAATAGTGAAGGAAAAGTAATAAAGGACCTTAACTAACAGAAGCCGTGATACTTGCTATTACAAATCACTGGTAGGTATTATCAAGGTAGCGTTGCTTTCGCAAGTTTAGCACAAAATAAATAGCAATGAAACCTTTGTTTTGTAATACTTGCATATCCTACTATGTACCACAAAGAGGAATTTACTTGGATAGTCAAATATAGAACTGCATTTGCAATTACAGCATAAAATGTTCATTAAAGTAGTCCAATAGGCACTCGAGAGCATAGTGTGAAGCATAACTGCATAAGCGATTGTGTGAACTAAAACATGGACGGTCTAATTACAAAAGCAGCATGTAAAAACTTAAAATAGAGTTTGCAAGAAGAGAAGGAACTTAGCACATACTTGTTCAGATACATTGAAGGTTGAAGTGTTTCTTCATCCCTACGTAAGCCTTCATGTTCAATGAAACAAAACAGATAGGTATAAATTGTGCATAGCTTTCAAGATGCATGTTAGTTTGGGTATGTAGTTGACAAAGAACTTCTACAATGTTGGATGTAAATAGCGTTGATTAGCTTCTTTATTCTAATTGCTACAATAATTTATTTCATATTCTCAAAAACAAATAATTTAGAAGCAGAATAAGTCTGACTTGGTGATGAAGTAGAGAATATATAGACAGTATTCTGCATATTTCAAACTTTATGCTTCTAACCCCAGCCATGCATGCATCAAATCTAGAATATCCAGCATTGGTATTTAGGGAAGCGAAACAAATCAGCTTAGATTGCTGGAATCTGGGTCGTGCAGTCTATGTAAGCAATATGTGAGCAAAAAGCTAATTGACTTTACAAAAACGAACAACATTTGACTCTAATTAATCTAATCAACTTACCAAGGTGATAAGTCTTGGTGGCTGGCAGAACTGATGGAGCATTTTCAGCTAGAGCAAGACCAGCTCTCAGTATCGGAACAACCTGTTAGACACGCCAATGGAAAGACTAAATATATTCATAGACACTACAAATGTCATATACAGTATCTAGTGTTAACAAATAGACTTACAATAACAGGCTCCCTTGGATCAATAAATTCAACACTAGAAACAGATACAGGCGTTTGGATCTCTCCTGTGATTGTAGGCTGCAAGGGTTAAAAACAGTTTAGCATGGCAGCATTCTCCCTATAGCAAATGTTCATTGATGTGCCTGACAAAAAGTAAGCATGACTACAGTTTTCACTTTTTTTATGGAACGGTGGATTCTTCATACATGTGAAAAGGGTATTTGAAAAAATACTTGTGAAAAAGGTGGCAAAAGAAGTGTCGGCGGAAACATTAAGACTTATTACTAAGAATTTCAGATATTGCTGGCCTTCACCATTCTACCAGGTAAAAAATATCAATATCCATACAATTTCAAAACTTTGCCTGACACTGATTCACCCACACAGGCTAATTTCAACATCTAAGCTTTACAAATGTAAGATGACTAACGGATAGCACTCAGTCATGCAAGATTTCTACTCACCAGCCAATCTCTAGAGGCTTCGTATATGAGCAGCCGACCAAGCTCCGCCATGGCACTCTCTACAACAACAGATTGCTCAGTGAAATCTTATCTCAAGTTTTGTTACAACAACTAGCTCAATTTATAGCTCTGTAAACGCATTTCGTTTATATAGCTATCAGTTAACCAGTAGCAACCCTCTAACCCATGGCTTAACAAATTTGCTTCAGCAACTAATTTGCACCAAATGGTTGGTAATTCCAAATTTCCGATTACTACTATCCAACTCATAAGTCATTCAGAATCACACTCACTGAAGATGGCGCAGGGCGTCTGCTCGTTGCGCAGAACGGAGACCCAGTGCTTTATCAACGGGTGCGGCGGCACGAACACCTGCGAAACAAACACACCACACCACACCACACGAGGCCAGCTAAGCGCGCACGTGCAAATGGATAAACAAAGGCAAGCAGAGAGCGTTAGCGAGAGGAACCAGATCCGCACCAGCATCTGGCCGCCGGAGGCGGGCGACAGAGGGCCGGTGGCAGCGTCGGGGCTCGCCGCCCTCGCCGCTGCCAGAGACGGCCTAGGCCTGTGGACGAGCAGCGGGGCGGGGGCGGTGAGGCGCGTGGACTTGACGAGCGCGGGAGAGGGGAGGCAGCACGAGGGCGCAGAGAGGCGTCGCGGTGCGCGTGGCCGGTGGCGGAGAGGTGCTCCCGCAGCCACAGCTGCCGCGGCCGTCGCGGGCGACGGCATCGCGACGGCGGGGTGCGGATGCGGGCGAAAGCGAGAGCACTGAGGGGGACGAGGTGGATACGGTGGGGCCACGTTGATTTTTGATGCATCTCGAGGTGCCATGGCCCGTGGTGTGTACTGTTTACTGTGTCGTTAGATTCTTTATTAAATAATGTTTTTGAAAAATATTTTATTAATAACTCTTATATAAATATGCTTTCTAATTGGCAAAGGAAACCACTCGGCCTTGGGAGCACCCCCGCATTGCCCTTTTTTTTCTTCTAAAACCCTCCTGGTTTTCAGAATCACATTCATGCCCGGGACGAACCAGCGGTCTAGCAGTTTTGCACTCGCCTCTTTGAAAAGGCCCTCATGTTTGTTGAAATTCCGATGAGGTCCTCGATGTTTCTGGTCGTCCAATTGGCGCCAAGGGCCAGATCCGGCTGTCCGTGCGCGCGCCCAAGCATCGTGCCCCATCTTCTCTCCCGATCCCCTCGTATCGCACAACTCGTTGTTGCCTCCTCAAGTTCTCGCCTGTGCCCTCCTCTTGCCCTCGCCCCACCATTGTCTCCTCCTCCGCCACCGTAGTTGTCGCCCTCATCCCACCTTCGTCAGTGCCGCCTATCGCCTCCCCGCCATCGTCTCCTCCCCTTTCCTCTATTGTCACCGTCATCGTTGGTGCACGGAAAAAAAATCATGTCGTCGACGTTCTCGCTACTCCCTCGACTTCTCTCTGGTCTCTGCCGCTTCCATCCTCTCCCCGTCCCAACCCTCTCCCTCCCATGCCACTTGTTCCACACGTGGCCGAATGGATCCGGCCGGTGCGTGTGCAAAGACCTAAGCGGCGACGCCACCTCTAGCCCTACCTAGGGGGATTACATCAGGTGTGGCCTTCCTCCCCTTCCCTTCCCTTCTTTCCTAAACGGCTAATCCTCTTCCTCTTCCATGCGTTTGGGGCTTGAAGGCAGTCGGTGCCGACTGTGGTTATCAGCGTGCATTCCGCCATGGGACGCTGTCACGTTCACGGCCACCAGCCATGAGCAGGACACGTTCTATGACAGCCAGCTCGCCCGCGCCCTCCACCTCGGCTGCTTCTCCGCCTCCACCGCCGCCCTCTCTGTCCCTAACCCCGACGCCACGCGCATCGGCTCTGGCGCCACCACCCTCTACGCTGTTGTCTCCGTCGTATGCCACCTCATCTCCCAAGTCCTACCGCTTTTGGCTTATTGCTAATTTTCGCAAAAAAAAATGGCGACGTGGGATGGAGAGGCACAGAAAAACTGGTTTGGCTCTAGGGGGGTCATGCTGTCCGGTGACCCTGGTGACACTTTCCTGATATTGATTAGCTTCTACAATTAGTCAGTTGATTTGTTTTTGCGTTGTATCATCTGCTATTATGTTATTAGATTTATTATGCTCTTATGGGTTTTCCCTCAGTTTGCATGAATGAATTTGCATGAATGAATTTAGGAGTTCAGGAAGAGCTGTCCTACCCGTGCTGTCTGGTTGGTGAAGGCAATGCCAAATGCCACTCTCACATGCTCAAGGCAGTGCAGATTTGTTGATTTTGATTGCTTTTTGTTGTTTGCTGCTATTGTTCTAAATTCATGGGCATGTATGGCACCATCAGTTCGCAAATGGACACAACGATCATTGCCATTGAGTTTTATTCTTCTTCTTTTTAGATTCAGTAGCGCTGAAAGCACGTACTATGGCGCTCTAATTGATCTATCATCGGATCAGCAGAGCTACCTTTTTTTTTTTTGTTTCAGATCCATTTCTATGAATTGATTTTATCTCAAGTCAGTTGCCCCACAGTGGATTTAGTTTTATCTTCCGGTTTTACGATGTTTACTTACGAAAAGGGAGCTATGTAGTTTGCCAAATTAATCTCTGTGCTTCCATGATTTGTAAATGCGATACCAAGCATTTAATTACTTTGTCTGTTGAATTTATGCCTTTTCTATGGATGCCAATCTGAACATTTTATGGGCCTTCCATGTTTTACAAACCTGTAGGGTAGATTTTCTTGAATCTGCTGATACGAAGGCTCAATTCATTTGCATTTCTAGAGTTTTTAACTATATTTTTGTACATCTAATAGAGAGTTTTCTACTTGTTGTATGGTAGGTGCCTTTTGATTTTTGTTTTGAAATCTGCATGGAGGGTTAAAACTGTTGAAGTATCAGAGGGTCAGGGTTTTTCCTGTTTGCACTGATTCACCATTTTTTTACATATCATACCTAGATCAACAAATCTTCGATACCACGAGAAAAACCCCCTTGTCTTCTTTGTGGTTATTTATTATCTTTACTTATTGCATTTAAATTTGTAACATATATCTTGCGATAGGTTGCTTTGTTAAAGTTTATCTTGCCTAGTTGTATAAATTGGTTAAGAATTTTAAAACCTCATATTCACTCTCTCTAGTCGGTTATCCTTGATCCTACAATGTGTTGCATCTAGAGGTAGATTTCGTATCCACTTGAGCTTGTGTATTCGTTGCATATGGTGAGAGTCAAGCAAGGAGCTTGACTTATTACTCTTGGTGTTTATCGATACCTAGACGGCGTGGATGTGTCGTGGTCCGGTGACCTTCTTAAGAAGCTTGTGAGAAGGCCCGACGTGTTGTCAGTGATTTGGTACTCGCCATCTCCTGTGTGGAGAAAGAGCAACCCCGAGTGGATTAAGGTGTTGGTTCAAGTTGTGAGCTAGTCCAATTCGTTTGAGCTTACCTGGGAGGTGTTGGTTTAATTCGTGGAGCCGGTCTAATTCGTTTAGGCTTATCTCAACGTGAATTAGGGGGGACCGGCAAGTCTTCGAACACTACGGTAAAACATCATTGCGTTATTGTGGTTTATTCTCTTGTGTTTTGCTTTGTGCAATTTACATTTCTAGAATTGAATTACTTACATGTCTTTGTATGTTTGCTATCATTATCAATAGTCTTGTATTGTTGTTGCACTTAGTCAAGACTAGTTGATTTAGGTTCTAATTAAGCTAAATCGAATTGATTTACAATTCAGCATAAAACTCGATTTTTGTCTTAGAGATTTTTAGAAACAACTATTCACCCCCCTCTAATCGGCCTCCTCGACCTTACAACATGCCACGCCACAAGGTCATGTGTCGAGCGACTTCCGGTGATTACTTCTAAAGGACAAGTAAGACTTCCTTTGGCCCTGTTTGGTTCGGTTCGGCTTTTGGCTTTCGTTCGAAAAAACTGAAAGCCGAACCAAACGGCAGGCTTTTCAAAGCGACTTTCTCGGAAGCCGCTTTCCACGTACACGTTAGAAAGCCGAAAGCCAAAAGCCACCACGGGCCAGCTTCCGCAGCTTCCCACCACCCCTCTTTCCGCATTTGCCCCTCAATTTCATGGATTATTACTCGCCAAATACCATTACATAAAAACCCCTCCTCCAACCCACCGCCGCCTCCTCTCCCCCCGCCTCTTCCCTCTTCCCTCTTCCCCTGTGCCCCGTGCCCTCCTCCTCGCTTTGCCCCCCTCCTACTTTGCCCCCCTCCCCTCTGCTGTGGCGTCGTCCCTCCTCCTCCCCGGCTCCCTCCTCCCCCAGCGCCCTCCTCCCCGCCAGCCTCCTCCCCGACACCCCTCCTCAAATTACCTTCCAACAAAGCTGTCCCGACAAGTCAAGCACAAGAGCAGCGAAAGCGACCGCCGAAATAATATACATTAAAGCAAGAGGAGAGAAAACAAATTAAAGCTTTCTCGAAGCTTTCCCCTTGAACAAACCGGTGATTGTTGTGGGTGTCGCTGGTCCAACTCGTGTTCGGTGTTCTCGATTTCGTCGAGCCAGAGACTCCTTTATTTGACGCTCGTTCACTGTTCTTCGTTTGCTTTGATTAGAATTTTCTTAGCCTTTATTTTTTGGTAAATTTGTAAGGACTTTTGGGGGGTGTACTTGTCGAAGCTTAGCTGTTGTCTTCTCCTCCTAGATTTAGTATGTTTCGATATCTTTCCCATCCAATTTTGGTGGAGTCGTGCTCTTCTGGGTCAAAATTTGTTCCTATCTTTGGTTCTTGTGGGGTTTCTTTTATCTCGAGTCGTTCATCCGTTTCTGGACCGCGCGGTTCTTTCACGACTTTCTCCAAATTTGATGAGTTTGAATTTTTCATGATAAAAAATTATCTTTATTCTTTCTTGGGGATAATCTTAGTGGGTTTTGGTGAGTGGGTTGCAATGGTGGCGGCAACTTATTCTCTGGGAGGAAGCACTCATGGCGTCTTAGATGAGCTTGTGGCAGAACACCACATGGCGGTGAGAAGAGCCTTCTCCCTCCTTTTCCCTCAATTGCTCTCAATTGCTAGCTGCCATTACATTCTTTCTTAGTAACGTGAAAATAGGGCTGCAAACATTGCTTATGTACGCGTATTGGGAAGGTGGAAAGATTGTAATGTTGACTTATTACTGTTAAGAATAGCAACTTGTATTTTCAGGGGGCCAATGGGCCAGTATATATAGATAAGTATAATATGCAAATAACCCTTTATAACAATGGGGAATAACACAACTATACATATATCTCTAACACCCCCCTCAAACTCATGGTGGATTAACAACATTGAGTTTGGAGAGGTAGAAGCCATGTTGTGCTCGAGTCTAGGTTTTCGTGAAGAAATCCGCTATCTGAAGCTCGGAAGGCACATACTGAAGAGCAATCACCTGATCATGCACACAAGACCTCATGAAGGAAGCATCAACACCAATATGCTTGGTGAGCTCGTGCTTCGCGAGGTCCGCGGCATCTTGATAGCACTGTCTTGTCGACAAGAAAGGAGTTGGTGTAGTGACAGAAACACCAAAATACTCAAGTAACCACCGTAGCCATGTAATCTCTGCTGTCAAGAGAGCCATAGCTCGCAACTCAGCCTCTGCACTCGAACGGGATACTGCAGTCTGTTTCTTCGTCTTCCAGGCAATGAGAGAACCACCAAGAAAAACACAGTAAGCAGAGATAGACCGGCGATCAGATGGATCGCTGGCCCAAGTAGCATCCGAATAAGTCTGAAGATGTAACGAGCTGGAGTGTGGAAAGAAGAGACGACAAGAGATAGTCCCACGAAGGTATCGCAGAACTCAAATAAGGTGGCTGTAGTGGACCTGAGTGGGAGCAGAGACGAACTGACTCAGAATGTGAATTGGATAAGTAATATCTGGACGAGTAACAGCAAGGTAGACAAGACTCCCAACAAGATGACGATAGCGAGTCGGATCAGAAAGAGGCTCGCCATCACAAGGCCGGAGATGAACATTGAGCTCCATGGGAGTCTCAACAGTACGCAGATCAGTGAGAGAAGCACGATCAAGAAGATCCTGAATATACTTCTCTTGGGATATAAAGAAACTATCTGGAGTGGAAGTAACCTTCCCAAGGAAGTAACGGAGAGGACCAAGATCCGACATAAGGAACTGCTTACTCAGACGAGCCTTGACAAAGGCAATGTACTCAGAGTCATCTCCGGTGATGATCATATCATCAACATATAGAAGAAGAAGAGTCCGACCACGAGACGAAGTGTGGACAAAAAGAGCAGGATCATGATCACTAGCTGAAAAGCCAGCAGCAGTGACCACAGAGGAGAATCGCTCAAACCAAGCACGAGGGGCTTGTTTAAGGCCATAGAGAGAGCGACAAAGACGACAGACCATGCCCTCAGGAACAGAATACCTAGGTGGCGGATGCATGTAGACCTCCTCACGCAACTCGCCATTAAGAAAGACATTCTTGATATCAAGCTGAGAAACGGACCAATAGCGAACAGACGTCACCGAAAGAAGAGTACGGACAGTGGTCATGTGGGGCACAGGAGCAAAAGTCTCGTCGTAGTCACGACCATGCTCCTGCTGGAAGCCACGAGCAACAAGATGCACCTTATAGCGCTCAAGAGAGCCATCAGAGCGAGTCTTAATCTTATAGACCCACTTACACGTGATGGGACGAGAGTGAGATGGAAAAGGAACAAGATCCCAAGTACCAGTACGCTCGAGAGCAGCAATCTCCTCGGCCATAACATGCTGCCACTCAGGGTGAGTAACAACATCCCGGTAGGAGACAAGCTCATGAGTAACCAACAAAACCAAAACAAGCAGGAGGCCGAATCGACTGACGATCGCGGAGACCGTAGTGAGGAAATGACGACCCATCGGGGAAAGATGGAGCATCAGGAGAAGATGAAACATCAGGGGAAGATGACTCATCTGGAAGAGCCTCAATACGAGGTCGATGAGTGTAAAAGAGAGTGGAAGAAGCACGAGGAGCGCGGGGGCCAGAAGCGGTGGCATTCTTGGCGAGAGAGGCCTCGGGAGGTATATGTGGAGACTTCGATGGGATGGGTGGGCGAGGGTAAGATAGAGATGGATGTATCTGAAAAAGTCAAAAAAGACAAGGACTCCACAGAGGAAACCAAAGGAGAGGCAGGACGTGGATAGAAGGGATCAGACTCGTCAAAAGTCACATCCCGAGAAATCCGTATCCGTCGACCAACAGGGTCCCAGCATCTGTAGCCCTTGTGCTCGGCACTGTATCTCAGAAAAACACACTCAACAGACTGAGCAGTCAGTTTGGTGCATTCTCGTGGTGCAAGGAGAACGTAGCAAGCGATCAAGCGAGCGAAGGCGAGTAGTGCGGAGAAAGATCACGAGGCGCTCAGCGGGATCTCACCTAAAGAGCGAAGATGGTGAATGTTGGCGAGATAGGTGGCGGTGGAAGCGGCCTCGGTAGAAAAGTGAGGTGGAATAGGCGGCAATCATCAGGGTACGAGCCGTCTCAAAGAGGTGACAATGCTTGCGCTCAGCGACACCATTCGAGCATGAGCATCGGGACAAGAAGCGGCGAGTGCCACCTTTCGGCAAGGAAGGCTGCGCGAGTAACGAGGAGATACTTGCAGTAGTCGGCGAAAGACTCGAATAGGAGTGGAGAACTGTGTGCGAAGCATAGTGGCAAATTATTTATAGATAGACAAGGCCTCACTTTGGGAAGACATAAAGTATATCCAAGTGTGACGAGAGAAGTCATATATAAAAATGATATAATATCGATGTCCCCCTTTCGAAAGGAAGTGAGCCGGACCCCAAACATCCGAATGAACAAGATCAAAGGGCCGAGATCTTGACTCACTATGAGAGTAGGGAAGCTGAATCTGTTTCCCTAACTTACAGCCCTGACAATCTAAAGATACGTCTCCTGAAACATACCCCAGAAGACCACGACGAACTAAGGATGACAGACGAGATCTACATAGATGACCAAGACGGTGGTGCCCTTCTTTGGAAAAGGTATTTGGTGAGGCGAGTGGCGAGCGGAGGCCGGTGGCGGCGGTGGGCGGAAGGAAGGTGAAGCTAGTCAAGCTCTCGAGAGGCGGCGAGAGTCAAGGCGCCGAGGCGAGAACCAACGAGCCCCGTGTGGCGGACTGAACACAACAAGAGTCGAGTCAAGAATGACCCGACAACCAAGGTCGATGTCGCCTTGTGAGAAAGAAGGTGCATGGTTAGGCGAGGAATATGAGCAACATGAGGAACATGAAAAGATGAGTTGCTAAGAGGTCCTCGACCAGAGACAGAAAGAGAGGTACCATCAGCAGTAAGCACATTGATAGGGGAATCAAGACGTGTAACAAAATACAGAGTGGAAGAATCAGAAGTTATGTGAAAAGATGCTCTGGAATCAAGGATCGCGAGGAGTACATTGTGTAGGGGTGGTTTCTCGTGCAGAAGAGTTAGTCGCGAGAACTGCGAGAACTGTCGAGGAGAACCGAGCGGCAAGCGGCGTCGAAGTCGGCTATCTTACGCTCCTTTGAGAAAGCTGCGAAGTAGTCGATGCAAACGTTGATGTAGAAGTACTAGTGCCAGTGCTAGCAGAAGAATGGCGTGAAAGATGCCGTTGCTTCTTATAGCACTGGGACTCAATGTGCGACCTTGTCGCGATGGGAAGCGGCGAAGCGGCCACGGCGGATGGGGCGGCCACCACCACATGTGGCGGCCGCTAGAGGAAGCGATGTCTTGAAGCGTGGAAGCGATCGGTGTAGCGGTGGGCCAGGCGGCGAGCACGGGACGGGGTGGCATCGAACCGGCACCACTTAGGCGAGTCTTCTCGCACGTATCTCGGTAAGGGCCTCGGAAGAGTGACACGAGGTGGCGTGCAAGAAGGCATGCGCCTCTGCTCGAACTTCGGGGCGAAGGCGAGTAAGGAACTTCGTGACACGCTGAAACTCAGTCGGCACATCTGACCGGCGGCCACGAGCGGGAGGCGGCGGCCGATAGTGCGAAGAGTCGGTGGCGCCGAACGGTAGAACTCACGAGCATAGAAGGCGTCAACAGTAGCAGTTAAATGTCGTCAATTATCGTTAAATATTGTTAAATATCGTTAAATGTTGTTAAATACCGTCAATTGTCGTCAAATGTTGTTAAATATCGTTAAATATTGTTAAATGTTGTTAAATGCCGACAATTGTCGTCAAATATCGTTAAATGTTGTTAATTGCGTTTAACGACATCAAACAAGCCATTACTGTCCTTAGGGACATTTCAGACATTTCACACCTCGGAAGATGCAGCTAGTCTATCTAAAATCGAATGACCAAACACCAAAATCGAAAAGCGGTAGTTATTGCTTGAAAACCCTATAAATGCGATCGAGGCGCTTTTCATAAAAGCATAGCTGAAACAAACAGGACCTTTGTTCCTTCTCACCTGTGCATCCACGACGTCTACATGGTACATGCTTGACGACTTGCCTATTTGTTTTTGTGTTGCCTTTTTGAGTTCGAGATGCTTTTATGGTAGCGGGTGGGGTGGGGCGGCGCTGGCAGGGGTTTTTTTAGAGTGACAATCGGCAGGTAATTATTCTCGAATTTCGAGTGTAAGTTGAGAATAAAGGTTGAAGAAAGTCACGGAAGCTCTCCGCAAGTGGTTTCCCACTTCTGGCTTATGCACATGGTAATTGAAAGCGGCTTTGGAAAAAAAATAGTTGTGAAAAGACATTTATTGACTTCTTGTATTTTTTTGAATGGAAAATCAAAACCGAAGCTGTTCCAAACATGATCTTAATGGGCCGGTCGATAATGCTGGGCAAATGGTTTCCTTAACGGTTCCCATATCCTCCTTGCCATCGAAGCAAAACCGAGGACGAAGTACGACGACTTCCCCACAGCAGACGGCCCCCCGCCCCCCAAATCCTCCAATCCCATCCCGATTCCGGCGAGGTTGCTGAGAGGCGACGGACGCGGGACTCCACGACCACGCGAAGGCGGCCATGGACGAGGGCTACGCCAACCTCCCCACCAGCCACCTCCTCGGCTCCGTCCCGGTACCGATCCCCTCCTTTCCCTAGTCGCTTCGTGTATCTCGTTTCGCTAGGGTTGTTGTTCATTTGGGGTGATTGATTTGATGGTGTCTGTAGGCTGTGACTCCCGAAGAGAGGAAGCCCGGTCCCGGTGGCCCCGCCGAAGGTAGTGGTTTCTGTAGGGGGTGTGAGGTTAGTGCTGCTGTTGCTGGGTCAGGGTTATTGTAATTGTCATTAATTAGGTTTCGGTTGGAAATGCAGCTGCCACCTCGCGTTTGCAACAGTTCCCGCCTGTTCCTGGCGCTAATGGAGGAGGGTATCAGCCTCCAGGGACCCCTCCAGGTAACAAGTCGGCCTGTTCCTTAACAATCAGCGTGTTCCATGTTAGTTAGTTTGAAATATTTGTATGAATCCAGCTATGGATGCGCGATGTATCAGATGTACGGATGCGGATATATTTTGGTGCTAGTGGGCTGTGCTGTTGAGTTCTTTCTCACTTATACGTGATTATGTTTGACTGCCAAGGCCCAGGTGTATATGGCTTAAGATTTTGAGTTCAAAATGGGAGCATTTAGAAAGAAATATTTTGATGTGCTCAGCTGAGTGGCGGTGCTGTCACTTAAATGAGAAATCTTGAATGAAGGACACTGTTTCCCCCATGATTTTCCTCCAGAATATGACATTAGTGTATTAGCGGTATTGCTTTGTTTAAGGTGCATGTGCAAAAATACTAATGTCTATTGAAATTTTGTAGCTACATAGGTAGATACTTGCAGTGTACATTTTATCGTGTAGATGGAGTTGATAGCTAAGAGCAACTTTTGTTTGCATGAGTCATTGAGTATTAGGGCTGTTGCATGGAGCACTCTGATGATAATCTTGTGCATTTGATGAATGGTACTGCCTGTGCCTACCTCACAACATTTTTAGGTCTTCAGAAAAATATATAATCATGATCTTCTAACCATCTCCAATTCGAAGCAAGCACTGCCATGGCTTGTTATTTGTTACTTTGAACTTTGATTCCTGGCAGTGTTTTGTATTAGTGAGTCAAATGATTGGGTTTTGCTCAATATTGCATTTAGAATGGCATGTTACTGATGTTTCTTTTGCATGCGTTGCTCCATGTTGAAGTCTCTCTTTACTTTTGCAGATGGAGACGTAGAAACCCAGACAAACTGGAAAGGATACTTCAATGTTGCATCTTATGCTCCATATTTCAATGTTGATACTGATGTCGTAATTGACAGGCTCACCAGTTCAGTTTATCCAATGGATGGGTTTTTCAGGAAGATTGATGCTAATCCTGACATGTAAGTTTCAACTATTAGGCTATTGCCAATCTACCTTCATGTTTCAAAAAATGGATTTAAGTACCTTATGGTATTGATGTTATGATTTCTAATAAATGATTCCAGGCAAGTCTAATATACAATTTTGTAACAAAAAAAGGGCAACATACAATAATTGGCTACATTGTACTGTGTGTTGTTAACATGCCAAGTGACATTGTAAGTTGTAGCAGATGCACATGCTGCAGCCGTACTAAGAGCTCTGTTGTAAGTTGTAATGTGCCAAAATTGTGTGGTGAAGTAATAGTAGCATGAAATGGGCATTTAAATAGGGAAAGTGCGGTAGTTTAAATAAAAGTTTTTTGCAGAAATATGGTGGTAATGCATATGATGTAATAGATGGGGTTTTTAAGGGAACAAGACAAGCCAATTTTTACCTAAGTCAATTCGATGTGTGTCGGATTAAAGTGAACATCGAGAGACTCTTTGGATTACTTCAATCTCTAAAGGTACCTGAATGGAAATGTGAATAAATTGGAATGGACTTTATCACTGATCTGCCAAGAAAAAAATCTGGATATGATTCTTTCTGGGTTGTTGTGGATCGGTTATCAAAAGTTGCACATTTTATTCGATGAAGACTACCTACTCGGGAGATTGACTCGCACTGAGTTGTATATGACAAGAATTGTATGTATGCATGGGGTACCTAAGAAAATTGTATCGGATCGAGGATCCCAGTTTACCTCCAGATTCTGGCAGAAATTGAAAGAAATTTTTGGCACCAACTTGAACTTCAGTACAACGTACCATCCACTCACGGACTGACTGAAAGGGTGAATCAAATTCTTGAAGACATGCTAAGAGCTTGTGCTTTAATCAATAGTACAAGTTGGGATGTAAGTTGCTGTATGCAGAATTTTCTTATACCAACAGTTATCAGTCAAGCTTGCAAATGTCACCTTTTGAAGCACTCTATGGAAAAAAGTGCAGAACTCTTTTGTATTGGAATGAAGCCGGAGAGCGATGATTGTTTGGACCAGATGTTTTGAAGGAGTCAGAAGAACAGGTACGGAGGATTCGACAGAATCTGAAAACAGCTCAAACCAGACAGAAGAGTTATGCTGATAACCGCCGACAGGATCTAACCTTTGCACCCGGAGATTATGTGTACTTGAATGTTTCACCTCTCAAGGGAATGCATCGTTTCAAAGTGAGTGGAAAGCTTGCACCAAGATACATTGAGCCTTTACCAGTGCTAGTCAGAAGAGAAGTCGCTTACAAGTTGAAGCTTCCACCTCAGCTATCGATGTACATGACTTCTTTCATGTGTCTCAGTTAAAGAAGTGCCTAAGGATTCCGGAAGAACAAATGCCACTAGAGGTAGTTGAGTTGAAGGATGATCTCACTTACCAGGTGTGCCCTGTCAGAATTCTCGAAGAAGCAGAACGTCATTGACACCAGAAGCAAGACTCAAATTTTGCAAACGTCATTTAGAGAAAGAAGTAACTTGGGAGCACGAAGAGGATTTGAGAACAGAGTACCCTCATCTTTTTCCCAGTCCATTCAAATCTTGGAGTCGAGATTCCTTCTAAGGGGTAGGTTTGTAACGTTTCAAATTTTATTTTTTTTTCAAAAAATATATTTTAAAGTATTTAATTCAAAGTCTTGGATTTCTTTTGGAGATTTTGCATTTATTTAAATTCCAAATCCGAAATTCAAATCAATTCGTTCGTCAATTCAAAATTCGTCGTCAAATTCGAAATTCAAATTTTGCAATTTGAAATTTTCCCGCGAAATCTTTTTCTTTTATTTTCTTTTTTCCTTCTCTTTCCTTCCTTTTCCTTCTTTCTTTCTTTCTCTTTTCTTCTTTTCTTTCCTCTGCACGGCTTTGCCTGCTTAAATACTGGCGCTTTGAGTGCTAGCTAGCGGCGAGTACTGCGTGTCTTTTGTCGCATACCTTGCGTCGTGCACCCGAACCGTTCGCGTCGTCTTCAAGCCGCGCCATCACCGGATTCAATGCTTCCGTTACTGAAATCAAATGTCTTATTCTGCTGTTTCGACAGTTTTCATTTTCGAACCATGAATGTCGCCAGCATTTGTAATCGCGGCCACGTCGTTTCAATCACCGTCTGAGGCTATAAATTAAAACCCCAACACCACCTCCACCCCCTTCACACCCCCTGTAACCCCTTAACCTATGGAGCTTCGTCACCGCCGGAATCATCATCTTCTTGTGAACCGGTCACCTCCCCCGATTTGTGCATTCGTCATTCCGGTGAGATTTTCAAATTTCTAATCGCATCACATCGTGTTCCCGAGCACGGTGATCAATACCCCTCAAATCAATTGTCTTTCGTGCAATTCATCATCAGAATTTCATCGTTTCTTTTTCTAGGTCAATTTCACCCCCGTCGATCGATCTTCTTCCTTGGTGAGTATTTCTCCGGATGAATCACGTCACGGCGTTCCGACCATCCTCCATTTTTCTCCTCTCAATTCGTTCAATTTCTCACCGTAGATCACGCCCGCCGTCATTGTGGAGCCGCGCCAGACAACCTTGGCCTCCCGTTTGGCCTGAACCATCCCGTGCCGTGGCGTAGCTGTGCTCGCCTCCATTGCCTCCCGCAGTCGGACTACCCCGCCGCCGCGTGGCTCTAGGCCGCCACCGCTCCTAGTGCGCGCGTCGCCAGAACCCTTCCGTAGAGCCGCCACTGTGGGTAGAACACCCCCACGGGGTTCCATTTTTGGGGTCGGCTCGAGCACCCAGGACATGGTTTGTTCTACTTTGTGAAGATTCTCTATAATTGGTTCTCTTGAGTCTATGATCTCATGGTCCCACTAGTCATTGACTCTTCCATTCTTTTCATTTCTTATATGTTGTTTCTCTTACAGGTTCTAGCTACCATACACTAGTAAAGAGGCTATATCCGTGAAGTTTTAAGAATAGGGCTCTAGCTGCCCAATTGGCTCTAGCGCGGATCAACAATCCAAGAGTTCTAACTACTCCCTTATCCCTGAAATATTTCTTTGAAACCAAAACTGAAATCTACCATGTGTATACGCACCTTGCCCGCCCTTGATCGTGGGCACGGCTATTCGAATAGTTCACACTTTGCAGAAGTTGTACAACTTGTCCCACACGAGATAATCGACTTATACCGTCTGCTTCACACACTTTCAAAGGTGTGCGACTAGCGATTATCATAGGGCTTTACAATACTTTATCATAACATTAGCTTGCTTGATGAGCTTAACTCCAAGTCATGAACGTCATTTACCATCGACCTGGAGCTCACCGTTGTGGGGGATAATCTACCCGGACTTGGACGTCAATTACCAACGCCCGGCGCAAGCCCCGACAGACATGGACGTCAATTACCATCGTCTGCACTACCCAGGTAACCCCTTCCATCTACAGCCTGCGGGCTAAATGTCTAGGCTTAGTAAATTAATCAGCCAAACCCTTCCCATTTAGGACATGTGGTTGTACGGTATTTGTTTGATTTGAATAAACACAAGAGTCGATCCTTAATTGACCAGAGTGAGACAGTGAATACTCATGCCACTCACTCTAGTCTAAAATATTTTCCACCATTTTATTTTTCAAATACTGACATTACCTAATGTCAAATATTTTCCAAATTAAAGCATAACGGGTAATAATGGTCTCCCCAAAGGTTGAACAAGATCGTAAAGCATGTCTAAGCAATTCTACCATGTATAACTATTCCACAAAGTTGTAATCAAGATTGCAGAATTTCTATACTAGGGTCACAAAGGTATATAATAACAATCATCAAAGGAAGGTATTAACAATTTTAGGTTTAACTAACAACCTACAATTTAAACTCTTCATTTTAAGTGAAATAGTAATGTGTAATATTTTAAAACTGAAAACAATATTTTAAAATTATGGGTACAGAATGTTCAAAGGAGACTCGCCTTCGTTGATGTTGGAGGTTAACGCTTCTGGTTGGTCCAAACTGGTGTCGGCGGCGCCAGACTCTACACGTGCGAATCGAACCAAATAAATAGCAGAAATAAAATTAAATCTAAAAACTATAAAATAAATACTGGAAGGTAGATGGTGAATTTATAGGAATTTAGGAGAAAGAATCGACTGATTCGGAGTTAAATCTGAAGGAGAGCGAACATCCAAAAATTTGATTCTCACATGAAATGATAGAAAATCCAAAAATAGAATATTCCGAATACCTGTTTTGGTTTTTGACTAACCATTCAACACATTGACCACGTTTGTGCTACAGGTTAGTGAAACAACAGACAAAGAATGAGATATAGAAACAATGACATGTGGACCCCCACTTGCAAGAGAAACAATAGAGAAGAAATGAAAGGAATGGAAGGGTCAATGACTAGTGGGACCATAAGTTCATAGACTCAAGAGAATCAATTACAGAGAACCTTCACAGAGAAGAACAAAGCATGTCTAAGCGCTTCGGGTGATGTCTGCGGTGATGGCGGCGGTGTGAGGCAGTCCGCCCAAAAATGGAACCACGTGGGGTGTTCTACCCACAGATGGCGGCGACTTGGCCGGAGGTGGTCCGTGGTGGCGGCACTAGGAGCGGCGGCGACGGCAGTCCGGCGGCGCGGGGAGGCAATGGAGGTGAGCACATGCTACGCGCCGACATGGGGATGGTTCAGGACCAAACGGGGAGGTCGGAGGTTGTCTGTGGTGGAGGTTCCATGGCGACCGGCGTCGGCAAAGAGACGACGACGGCGGTACTCTATGGTGAGAAATTGAACGAATTGAGAGGGGGGAAAAGATGGTGGATGGCCAGGAACGTGTCATGCGCGGTTCACTCGGAGAAATACTCACCAAGGAAGAAGATTGATCGACAGGGGTGAAATTGGCCTAGAAGAAATGGTGAAATTCTGGCGATGAACTAATGGTGAAATTCTGGTGATGAACTGCACGAAAGACGAAATTGATTGAGGGGTATTGATCACTGTGCTCGGGAACACGATGTGACGCGATTAGAAATTTGAAAATCTCATCGGAATGACGAATGCACAAATGGGGGAGGTGACCGGCGCATGAGTAGATGATTTCGGCGGCGACGAAGCTCCAGAGGTTAAGGGGTTTAGGGGTGTACGAAGGCGGTGGAGGTGGTGCTGGGGGTTTAATTTATAGCCTCAGACGGTGATTGAAACGACGCGGCCGCGATTACGAATGCTGACGACACTCACAGTTCGAAAATGGAAACTGTCGAAACGGTAGAATCAAAGACGTTTGATTTCGGTAACGGAAGCATTGACTCCGGTGATGGCATCGCTTGAAGATGAGGCGAACGACTCGGGTGCACGATATGGGCAGGGCGTGCGGCACATGTAGGCGTGGCTCGGGCTGAGCAAGGGCAGAGCCAGGTAGAGAAGGAGGAAAGAAAAGAAGAAAAGAGAAAGAAAGAAGGAAAAGGAAGGAAAAAGAAAAGACAAAGATATCGCGGGAAAAATTCAAATCGCAAAATTTGAATTTTTAATTTGACGACGAATTTTGAATTGACAAACGAATTGGATTTGAATTTCAAATTTGGAATTTAAATAAATGCAAAAATTCCAAAAGAAATCCAACACTTTGAATTAAATACTTTAAATAATTTTTTTGAAAAAAAAAGAAAATTTGGGATGTTACGTTATGCTAGCAGCATGGTTTTTTAGGGAACAGGACAAGCCAATTTTGTGGTGAAGTAATAGCAGCATGATTTTTAAGGGAACAGGACAAGCCAGTTTTTTTAAGGGACTTTTTCACCCAGCTTTGTACTGGTTATTACCTAACTGAATTTATTTTGTATATTGTACAGTAAATCTTTTACTTTTTTGTACTTTAATCATTTCGATCCCTGGAGTCTGCTTTTCGATGTGATGAGTCATTCTGATTTCCGCAGGTATGGGCCCTTATGGATCACCACTACACTGATATTCATGCTAGCTGCATTTGGAAACTTTGCTACTTATCTGATGCAAAAGAAAACTGATCTGAACATATGGAATTTTGATGTTGGCTATTTCAATTGGGCGGCATCAGTCATGTACGGTTATGCTATCGTGGTACCTGCTGCATTCTTTTTCCTGTTTCAGTATTTTGGATCGCGCCCAAGTCTTGTTCGGTTTTGGTGTATGTGGGGCTATTCTCTGTTTATCTTCATACCAGCATCCGTAAGTATTCTAGTCATATTTATGTTGTCATTAGTGCTATGCATATGTACCTTTGTTTATATTGTTAGGAATTTTCACTATCTCTTTTATGCAAATATATATCATGGTTCCTGGAATCTCTAGTCTGAAGATCGACTCTCAATGTAAAGAATTCATGATGCTACTATGGCTGTCAGCATTTTGACTTGCACTTCTGTTCTTGCACGTGAAGGGTGCTTTTTTATGTCTAATACAGATTGCTCTGCTATTTTTTTTTGCTTCAGATACTGTTACTTATCCCTGTGGAATTTCTTCGGTGGGTCATCATAGTTCTTGCTGGTGGTGCATCATCTTGGTTCATCGCTTTAAACTTAAAGGAATGCACTGCAGGAGCTGATATGATGGTTTTTATTGCTAGTGCAGCAGCGCTGCAGTTTGCCCTGGCACTGTTCATCAAAGTTTTCTTTTTTGCCTGAGATTATCTTTTTTGGTGTTGCTCAGGTCTGCCTCTTAGTGTAACTGCTTATCCCTCAGTTCTCCTTCCATAATATTCCATTACACCCTTCTCAACAGTCCATACCTTTATGACATGTTATTGAGTACTCTATAATAGCATAGTTCGTTATTTAAGTGGGGGCAAACCATTTTAATACATTTTATTTTGCTTTTGGCAGGTGAGCTGGATGTGTTCTTTGTTCCCATCATTCTGGTCTGGCAAGCATCTTTTTGAGGACCAGGCGGACTAGTTTTACTCGACATACATATTGACCCTAGATTGATAGACCTTGGGTGTTGTCGAATTTGAAGTGTCTGATTTTTATGGTTTTTGACTACTCCTGTAGTTCACAGAATCTCACTGTGTGTTCCAGTACAGAGTTACTGAGTTTGCCATCCAAATTTGCACTCGGTGAACTTTCTACCACTTTGCTGTTCAATAACTATTTCGTGACAAATACTTGGCGTGCGTTTGCTCACGGTGGTCTGTAAGAATGGACACATTTTTTTGTTTGTACAATCCATTGCTGGCAAGCAAGATTTGTCATGTTTTTATGCAGTATAGCTAATCGATGTAGAATTTAATATTTGTGTACCAGTACATCTAATATGGTTTCCAACGACCAAATCGTTTGTCATGAACTACTTACCTTCGATATTTCCTTAGCTCAAGCTAAAAAAAATAGGATCTCATCAGCTTAGTGCGCAAGAATTTCTTCTGGTTATTTTAAGGTGTATATCCGTCCTGTCAACAGAAGTCATGATTCTGGACTGAATCAATTTCAATTCTTAACATTCCAGTCCAATGCCAGTCAGAGTAGCAAACATTTTTCACCACGATTGGAGCTCAACAAATATAGTATCGGTAAACGTTCACATATTCAAGGAAGAAATCTTGCAGTAGTCAATTCACAACCTTTTTAACCAAATCAACCCATAGCCACTGCCCACAGCAGCAGAGCACATCAACTACAACTCAAGTAGAACTACATTTAGTAGCAGCATTTGCCTCCTTGGTCACAAGACTCATTAATCAGGTTACACAATCCTACTGAGGAAAGGCTCAAATCTGAGCAAAAGAAACTTGCCCAAACCATGTAAATTAAAGGGAAAAAACTTCTATTTCCACTATATTAAACTTTTATCATTGCTTTGAGTTTTCTCAGCCAAGACAAGTACTCATGGCACTCTTTGTTTATCATGTACGCATGTAAGAAGTTGGTAAAATCTGTCGAGATGCCCCTAGTCCTCAAGTAGTAATGCAAAGCCTTCTGAAGCCCCTCAGGAATATTACTGCAAAAGGATGTAAATCCATGATAAGTAAACCTACATAAGACATAACAAACTAATCAAGGGCTTAATGCTAACCTGAATGTAGTTCCGCCACTTAACGAGCCACCGGATTCATCATTCGGTCCAAATTCCAAACTCTCGATGATGAGTTCCGCAGGGTAAGAGCTACAGCTAATTTCCAAGCATGAAGCCACCCCTTTGCGAATTCTCACTGTCAGTGGGATACAGTACTGATTTGGGACACCGTTACCAGTGTGACTCCGGTGTTTGTCATCTTCAGCCTGGTCCTCTTGCTCGCCATTTTGCACGGCTACATCGACAGGGTTCGGCAAGAACACTTCCACCTCAACTTGCTCCTCCTGATCGCTCCTTGTGAGTGTTATCCTGTCGGTACCCGACTTATCTTCGATCTTAAAAGGGAAGCCTTCCCCTAATTCCTTTGCCTGGCGCAACATAATCACGTTTTACATCTCCAGATAAAAAGATGATATCTTCTATTATCCCTGAATCATCTACAATTTCTAGCAACGCCTAATCTCAGCACCGTCTAAAGATGGCGGCGTTGCAGATGGTGTTTTCCCTCTGATTTTCATAAAAAGGGGGAAAGTATTAATAAGACGTGGATTCTTACCCAGTCGCGGTTCTTGCAGTCTTGCTGGGCGTAGGATATCTCGAAGTTTATGATCCGGAGGAGCTGGGCGTCGGAGGCGGCGCTCGGTTGCGGAGCGGAGAGGGAAGAGAAGGGAGATGCGGACGCGGCGCGATGGTGGAGACGACGGATGCGGCCGCCGGATCGGCCGCTCCAGGTGGTGAGAAGGCCGCGCACGGCCGCCGCCCAGGGAGCGCGGCGTAGGGTGGAGGTGAGGGCGGCCATTGCTGCAAGGGTTCGTGAGGGGTTTTTCCGGTTTTCTCCCCTTTTCCCATCTACAGATCTACTAATGCACGACCCCGGCTACTAGCATTTGTCGGGACGTTTTGGCCGTCCGATTGCACGTCGGCCGGTCGGATTGAATGCTCAGAGTTAACGTACTAATTCAGACACCCATAAAATTATTTTATATAGGAGGCGACCAGTTTTAGTGATTCCAAAATATTCAATGGGTTTCAGATTCTCAAACTAGAGTTTAAGTTTCTAAGTTCCAACAAGTTTAATAAAAAAAATCAACAAAAAAAGAGTAAAAAAGCCCCAAAGCTCTCCACTTGCAGTCGCGTGACAGGTCGTCGCGACGGCTCAGCGCCCACCAGGACGTCGCGACAGTTGGTCTTCCCGCCTGCCACCGAGCTGGTCGCGTCCCCGCGTCGGCCGGTACACCGTGGCCGCTCGCCTTCCCGCCTCCCACTGCCCGATAGCTACGGCCGTACCCACTTCTGTTGAGGGCGAGCGCCGTCGCGCCCCTTGCTCTCGTGGTTGAACCCGCCCGAGCTCTCCACGGCCGCGCCCCTCGACTCCGACATCAAACCCGCTCGCCGCCGTTTGCCATGGCTACGCCCGCCGCCATCGAGGGCCCTCACGCCGGCCACGCCGCTCTGGAGGGAAAGCGGTGAAGGAAGAGAGAGAGAGGAGGTGGGTGGGTGCGGGGATGCGTGAAGACGACGCTACGTGCGGAGTAAGGGGGAGAGATAAGATAAGGAAGAGGAGGTGGGTGTGAGGAGGTGGGTGTATCTGTTGCCGTCCATTGTATTTGATCGGATGGTTTTCATTTATCCCGTTGTAGTTGTTTCTACGATATAGGGTGGTAGACTAGTTTTTCTCTATTTTATAATAATACAAGGTGGACACATATGTACACCACGTACGCATATACCTGAGTGCGTCCAAGCACATGACAAATTGCGGAGATATGGAATAAATCCACAACCTCAAAGAACGTCGACACGTACTTTCCTACTTAGATGCACTTACTGATTGTAAAGTTAAACACTAGGGTTGAGATTACATGGTTGAGTGGTACTCCTCCCACGACTTAACCAACCCTCTCGCACCTGAGTGGTGGTTCCTAGTTGTGCAAAAAATTACTGCAATTTTTTGAAGCAATTTTACAAATCAAAGACCGCCAACTTAAGTTTCCAATGGACGCTCCTTGACTTATCCCGATTTATTGGACATGGTGGATCATCTGTCGAATGCACTTTGTAACAAAGCCCTGCTCGAAATTGGATCCAATTGTTGAGGAACCGTCGCTGGCGAGTCCAGTCTGACCGGTCACCTCGTAGATGAAAGTAGAATCGCACACACAATGTACATAAAGTAAAATGAACACACAGAGATATGGGGACTTTCTTCTCTTTTATTCCTTTCATCAACAAGCACATATAATGAATGAGGGACCCTTATAAATAGACTAAAGCCCTTGCTAGGGTTCAGGATGAGGAGCCCACCATGGGCCAAGGTCAGCTGGGCTAGGCCCAGGTTTCCCAACACTCCCCTTGGGCACCCATCTAACATATTCATGCCTCGTCAACACTCCACAAAAACCTAGTGGAAAATTTTTAGAGAAAGAGTACATGATACGTTCTAACTGCGTTGCACGAATTGGCTCATTTAAAAACTTAGTAGAAACTTGGGAAAACTTCATGAGGAAAAGAATACAATCCACCAAATTTTATTTAATCTATAGTATTTATTCTTTGGGTACTCGATCTTCGTGATCAAGTTTCAATAATGAGTTAATGAAGATTCTTCCCCTAAGTTCTGCATTTCTCTAAGTTTTATTATTCCAATTCCACGTATGCACCTTTCAAAGGTAGATGCTGAAAGTGACTTAGTGAATAAATATGTAAGATTTTCACATGACATAGTGTAACAGCCCAAATTTTCATTTCCAGTTAAAAAATAAATTTTAATTATTTTTATAATTTTTAAGAATTTTAAAGTTTTTCCCAAATTATTTCAAAGCCAAAATAATTTTATTTGTAAAATTAATTACCAATGTTGAGTTGGAAATAATTTTATTAAGTTCAAAATGATTAAAGGAATTTTTATGTGTTTTTCTAGAATTTTTGGGCTTTATTTACTATTTTCTAAAAAGCCTTTTTAGATTATTGTATTTTTTGTAATTCGGAAAAGCATCAAAATCCAGAAAAATATTTCGGGCCGAATTCCCCATGGCCTGTTCCTTTTCCCTCCCTGCGGCCTGACTTCCTGGCCCGCTTCACCCGCGCTTCTCTGCCTTGCCCTCGCCGATAGGCGGGCCCCAGCTGTCGGCCTCACCTCCATGCCGTCTTCTTCCCGTTGGCTGCCTATGCCACCGCGTCAGCGCCTCGCCGCCTCGTCCTCTCCGTATCGCCCGTCTCCTCCTCACTTTCTCTATTGACCCGCGGCTCCTCGTCGCCTGTCTCGCGCTCACTTTGCCTCTACTCACTTGAGTCTTGAGTTGCGCCGTCTTTGCGTCGACCACCAAAAAATTCATCGTCGTCGATGCATTTTCCTCCCTGTTCTTCCGCGCACATTGAATGCCCGTCCCCGCTTGTCAATCCACTTTGCCCTTCTCTCTCCATGAATCCCAGCGGTCGCGCCATGCCTCTGTGGCGAGCTCGCTCGTGCACCCCTGCCGTCGAACTCCTCACTCTCTCCTCCTCGACCTCTATAAATAGGAGCACCGAGAACCCTATGCACTCCTCTCTTTTCTCCCCTTTCTCTCACCTTCGTTTGCTGGATTTTTGAGCTATAAGCGCTTTGGCTTTGCCCCGGTGATTGCGCGCTGCTTGGTGAAGCCCCCCACCATGCCGCATGGATTTTGAGCTATAAGCGCTTTGGCCGAAGCTTTCGCCACCGGTGATTGCGCCGCCTGCGGTGAAGCCCCACCACCATCGACCGCCCCGCATGGCCTCATCTCGCGACTCTGCGTTCTACGTGGTGCTTCCGCCCCTCGCCCTGCCGTCTCCCGTCGCCCCGCGCCTTGTGTCTTGTGCGCTTGCCGCCACTCAAGTAGTCGAAACCTCCTCTGTCCAGGTAGTCGAAGCCTTCCGACTAGTCGAAACCTCATTCGACCAGACAGTCGAATCTCCTTCCGACCAGGTGTAGTCGAACCTCCTTCCAACCACGTGTAGTCGAATACCCTTCCGACCATGTGTAGTCGAACCTCCTTCCGACCACGTGTAGTCGAACCTCCTTCCGACCACGTGCATTTGAACCCCCTTCCGACCACATGCAGTCGAATCCCCCTCCGACCACGTGCAGTCGAATCCCCTTCCGACCTCGTGTAGTCGAATCCCCTTTCGACCGTGTGTAGTCGAACCGCCTTCCGACCACGTGTAGTCGAATCCCCTTTCGACCACGTGTAGTCAAATCCCCTTTTGACCACGTGTAGTTGAACCTCCTTCCGACCACGTGTAGTCGAACCTCCTTCCGACCACGTGCAGTCGAACCTCCATCCGACTAGGTAGTCGAAACCTCCTTCCGACCACCTGCAGTCGAAACCTCCTTCCGACCTCCTGTGGTCGAATTTCCTTCATACCAGGTAGTCGAACCTCCTTGAGCCACTGTATTGAAACCTCCTTCTAACCCCACGTGGTGAACCTCCTTGAGCCACTTGTAGTGAAATCTCGGTCGAACCTCCTTGAGGCCGGGTAGTGAAACCTCCTCCAGGCCACTGCGGTGAAACCTCCTTCCGACCTCCTGTGGTCAAATTTCCTTCATACCAAGTAGCCGAACCTCCTTTCGACCACCTGTATTCGAAACCTCCTTCTGACCCCCTGTGGTCGAACCTCCTTCGACCACTTGTAGTCAAAACCTCCTTCCGACCCCCTGTAGTTGAATTCGTTCCGACCGTGTGTAGTCGAACCTCCCTCCGACCACGTGTAGTCGATCCTCCTTCCGACCACGTGTAGTCGAATCTCCTTTCGACCACGTGTCGTTGAAATCTCCTTTGACTAGGCAGTCAAAACCTCTTTCGACTACCTATAGTTGAACCTCCTTCCGACCACGTGTTTTCCATACTTCTAAGAGCTCGTTCTCTTTGGTTCAAGCTCCGATTCGAGTGATTCAAATTTATAATTTCATATTAAAACAAGATCTATCTATATGTGGATTTCATGGGGATATGCTCCAGATCTTAGGATGATGTGACAATTGGCAATGGCGTTTACGGTTTGTCGTTTCACGCGTTTTCGACAAAGTGTCGAGCTTCTTGGGCGAGCGGTCGGCCAGGTCCTTACTGCAATGATCGGCCGGTCCCAAATCGGTCGGGCCGGCCATGTGGGGCGATCGGACCGGCAATGACCTAAAAGTTCTCGAATGAAATTTGGGCTAAAAATAGGTGTTGTAGGCAAGTGAGGATCCCAATGCACTTGGTCTCATAATTTTGGAGTCTCGATAAGAAGTTCTATTGGTTTAAAGTTTCGAGAAGGTTTGAATTTGAGGGCTTGAATTTGGCTAAGTCCCAAGGCGGTTCGACCGCTCATAGGAAGCGATCCGGCCGCCAAAGAAGCGGTCCGGCCGCTCACTGGAAGCGGTCGGCCGGTTTCAACGAGCGTCGGCCAACCGTGGCGATGTTGTTTTGTTAGGTCAAAGTCATTGGTTTCATGGCATATGATTTGCATGATGCATGTTTTGACTAATATGGGTCAAGTTGTGAAGAACTTGTTCCCGAATCGTGTTTGCTTATGCGTGGTTGTGCAGGTTGCTTGGTGGTCAACGACGGTCAGCAGCGAAGAGGATCGGGACTAGACTTGGAGAGTTGAGGTCGAGCGATCAACGATGCGGGTGAGGTTAATGACTCAAGCGTGACACAAGATGGACAAGGGTGACCTATTGGCGAATCCATGGCGCATGGTGAAGCGGTTTAGGTCAAAAGGTTAAAGACGGCGCTTTGCGAAGCGTGCGTGTGTGACCCGTTTGTTAGTGGGCCTTAACGGGAGCCCAATTGAGTCAAACCCTAGGAGTTCTAGGCCTCCACTATAAATAGGAGGAGGTGGTGGTTTGCACCTCTCTCTCGCCTTTTATGTTTCAAAACCCTAATTGTCTTTAGGGAGTTGAGGTGGAGGCTAGGGCTCTTGATGGTTTGTGGTGAATTCGTGATCTCGATTGTTCAGCGATCCATGATGGTGTGGAGGTAATCCGGCATCAATCACGAAATCAATCTATGCAAGGTTTGCTTGAGATAAGTCTCTTTTCGTTCTTGCTTTCAATTTCGTGATTTTAGGGCTTTCTTTGATTCGCGAGTTTGTAATTGATTCTTTCACGTGAATTAGCTTGCTGTGATATGTGTGAATCTATCTAGCATCATCTTGATCATCAATCTCTCACGAACAAGCTTTAGGATCAAGTTTTCGTTCTTGCGGTTTAGACCTTACATTAATCAATTGGCAATTGCTCAAGATCGTTCCAAGAATTATCATAATATTCGATTGGAATAGGTCCTCAATAGCATATAGAAGGTGTGTGCAAAGTTTCATAAAGATTGGAGTTGAGAATCAAAAGTTTCACCTAATTGCAACCGTCATCGGTGATTTTCTTTGTTTGATTGGTTCGTAGGCTGCCGGTCGACCGCCGTCATCACCGGTCGACCGATTTTGGAGCGGTCAGGCCTTGACTTAACGCCGGTCGGACCGCCCGACAATCGGTCCGACCGGTTGGGTGCAGTCGACCGCTCGTCTTTGTGAGTCTTTGCAATCTTAGTTGATTTTGTTATTTCGCTTAGGGGATTTAATTGGATTCAATACTAGTCTTCCGCTGTACTGGTATATTGATCTTCATAGCTTTCTAATAGCTACTGGAGTGAAATTGTATTGAATTCATTATTTGGGAAAAAGTGAGCGTGCTCCTATTCACCCCCCTCTAGTCGCCTTTTCGGTCCAACACTATATATACTGGAATTATTCAATTTGGAGTTCATTTGAATTTATTTGAATTTTATTTGAATTTGCTTTGTTTTCTCGTATAGATTTCGACGACTCCGGGGAACCCGATTTATTCGAAGAGCTAGACCCTCAAGATTATGAGCAAGGAAGTTACATCTTTGATCATATTTGAATCCCAATATTTCAAATTATTTAAGTTCTATTTTAAATTATTATTGCATGCGTATTTATATTCAAGTTATTTAAATCCATATTTTTAAATTATAGTTATTCCCAATTCCTTTGTATAGCCAAATGTTGCTATTGAAGTAGCCATACCTTGACGATGTAGTTAAAATCTAGTTGGTACATTAGTATGAACTAGACACGTTGTACAAGTTTATACATAAACAAGTTTAGATCAAAATGGTTTAAATTGGGGAACTTTAGCCAAATGTTCAACTATGATTTAACTTAATACTATGATATTGCTTTTACCATAGAAATTTTAGAAAAAAAAGATTTAACTTGGAAAATAAAATAAAAATTGGTTTAGACTTGGGCAAAATAGATGTCTAGATGGTGCATGTCTATGCACGGGATCGAGTTATTTATATGATCGAGGCCCATGGGTTTTATGGAAAGTCGCCCTAGTCAGTTAAGGATCGGTCTTCGAGCCACATCTTGCTAAGCCCCATCGTACTACCACATGTCCTGTGTGGGCAGGACCTGGTTAAATAATCTGTATCATTTCACCATGGATGTGTTATCCAGTTGCGTGGGTGTCTTTGTGACCTACTTTTATGTATTCCCACATGGCGTAAGAGAGAGCTTATGTCTGGCGGGTTTATATCCAAAGGAAGCGAAACCTTAGCGAGGCGGGACTACGGTTGGATGGTGCATTGTAAAGGCCTTGACACGTACTCTAGACTGCTTACCTAAGGTAGTGAGCAGTGGTATCGACAGATGCAAAACAAACTAGAGAAGTCATGTTGTGTGGGTAATGCGTTGTACAACCTCCGCAGAGTATAAAACTATTAGAATATCCATGTCCACGGTCATGGACATGCTAGCAAAGCCACTCCAAGTTAGATTTTGGTTTTGATTTCAAAAGATTTCATCAAATGATTTTGGATTTCTTATCCAATCGGGAAATTAGGCGATTAGCCTTATGATAGGAGGGTATCCTTCACCACTCATTGATGAATGTTATTTGACTATTAAACTTGAGTTTTAGAAAATGAATTTTAGCTATGGAATAGACTGCTTTGGAACTTAGTGCATGCATTATAACTCTGTTAATTGGGTGTAACTTGCGAGCATGGTTGTTTGTGCTCACCTTGCATAATACATTGTTGACCGGAGAAGAGTGCTATGTGGATGATGAGAACATGGACGACTAGGCTGCGTCCCCAGACGATTACCTGTTGTGAATCATGTGGCCTTCCTTACTGCTTTTGTTTCCACTGTATTTTGCGTTGGTTGGCTTTATGCCCCCTTAGTAACAAATTTTAAATATTAGCAATGAAGGATGTATTATGGTTATGCTACCCATTTTTATTTGACTATGTACACTATCTGTTCCTGGACTAGTGTATGAAACACAGAATCTGGGATCTTTCGCTCCCGGGTTCGACAAGAAGTGGTATCAGAGCCATCTCGAGTGTAGGTCGTGACCTAGTTAGAATTGCCGACAATAAGCAAACTTCAAAAACTTATTTTATAACAAGAAAAATAAATTATTCTCTCCTCATCTTGGTTGTCTATCTAACCTTAGCCTCTTCATAGCAATTCTCTCTTACCTAATTCCCTCTTCACCATCTTTCCATGTTAATCGGATCCTCTTTCTCCTAAAAATTTCTATAGATGGTCGACGTGTTTCTCTCCATTGTGTTCAAGACCTCAAGACATGAAGACCGCGAATCGAAGATTGTGATGCCGACAAGCCACATAATTTAAGTTTACCATGGCTCATTTTGTGCATTGAGTCATTCTATCAGAATTAAGAGTATCGATCAAGTAGAACATTGTATAAAACTATTAAAGTTAATTGGAAAAGCTTTTAATTTGGTTATTCTGTTTGGGTTGTGTTGTTTTGCTATATCCCCCTTAGTTTCTCCTCCTCTTTCCCAAGTCCTCGGAGATCTAGTAGATGGTGACTACTCGCAATGGCAGTCGCAGCACCACCAGTCATGAAAGAGACAATATGAGTCATCAAGATAACCCGATTCCACCACCGCCACCCCCTCTGGCCGAAGGACCCGATTGACGCCAAATGATGGCCAACCAGGCACAACTAATCAACCTGCTCGCGCAATCAGTCAACAACACACAAAACTTGCAAGCAGCAGCAGCAGCATCTCAACCTGAAGCTCATGCTACACCTCCCCCAAGAGCCAACATATATGAGTTGATGAGGATGCGTCCTCCGGCCTTTTCCAACAACACTGAACCAATGGTTGCTGATGATTGGCTTAGGGAAATCAGCAATAAGCTGGATATCGCCAGTCACGATGATCGCGAGAGGGTTACGTTACTTTGTCACCGGTGAATGGACCCGACATCAGTGGTGGGACAATTTCACTTAGTCTCACGCTGATGCGCAGACTCTCACTTGGGACGAGTTTGTGAAGGCTTTCGCCATGCTCACATCCCATCGGGTATGGTGACCCTGAAGAAGAAAGAGTTCCGCACCTTGCGCCAAGGCAATCGCTCAGTCAACGGGTACTTGCACAAGTTCAATCAGTTAGCTCGCTATTCACCGGAAGATGTTGCAACTGATAAGGCCAAGCAAGAATGTTGCTTGAAAGGGCTCAATGATGATCTCTCCGTCCGCCTCATTGATTAAGACTACACCGACTTTCAGCAGTTGGTGAACAAGGCTATCTGCCAGGAAGGCAAGAACCTAGAGATGGAGAACTGCAAGAGAAGGATGGCATCCCAGAAGTTCAACTCTGGGGGTTTTCCAAGCCCCGCACCACTCAGCTTCAGCCACCTCAGCACGAGAAATTCTAGTCTCCATCCAAAGCACTCGTGCCAGCTCAGCGCCAATTCAACTCCGGCTTCCGCAACACATCTCCCGGGAGCTAGTTTCAGAAGAAGGCACCTACCTCAACTACAGGAATTACTTGCTTCCATTTCAATGAGTTGGGGTACTATGCCAATAAGTGCTCGAAGAAGTAGTAGCCAGCAACCCCGGCCATACCAAATCAAGGAGTTCCCGCCCTTGGCAGCACTCTAGTTGTTAAGCCGTCAGTTCAGTTCATGAAGGGACGTATGAATCACGTCACAGCAGAAGAAGCTCAGACTGCACCAGATGTGGTCCTTGGTATATTCCTTGTCAATTCAGTACCAAAATCAATTCTATTTGATTCAGGAGCTTCGCACTCTTTTGTTTCAAGTAAGTTTGTGGGAAGATATGTGTTATCTATCTCTCCCCTAGATAACCCTATGTTAATACATTCTCTGAGCTCGGAAATGAGGACTAGCTCCCTATGCCCAAACCTTACCTTAGAAATATCAGGAGTACCCTTTGTTGTAGACTTAATAGTATTGCACTCCCAAGGATTGGATGTGATTCTCGGAATGGATTGGCTAGCCAAGAATCAAGTCCAGATAGACCGCGCCAATAGGTCTATCACCCTCACGAATGAACAAAGAATTAAAGTAGAATTCAGACCTGAGATCTCTGTTAGAGAAGGTTCTATCCTGACCAGTTTGAAGGAAGTAAAGTTAGAAGACATACCATTGGTACAAGAGTGCCCATATGTATTCTCTAAAGAATTACCTGGTATGCTATCAGATAGGGACATGATATTCCTAATTGACCTAGTCCCAAGGACGGCCCTAATTTCAAAGAGACCTTACAGGATGCCCACAAATGAGTTGGCAGAACTGAAGAAATAAATCGAAGAATAGCAAGGCAAGAGTTATATTTAACCAAGTTCATCACCTTAGGGAGTGCTAGTACTGTTTGTCAAAAAGAAGGACAACGGTACGAGGATGTGTGTTGATTATAGATCACTCAATGAGGTCACAATCAAGAATAAATATCAGTTACCCAGGATCGACGATCTCTTTGATCAATTGAAAGGAGAAAGTGTTTTCTCCACAATTGATTTAAGATCCGACTATCATCAGTTGAAGATCAGACCAGAAGACATACCAAAGACTGCTTTCACCACAAGATATGGACTGCACGAGTTACAGTATTGTCATTTGGATTGACGAATGCATCGGCTTATTTCATGAATATGATGAATAAATTATTCATAGAGTTCTTGGATAAGTTTGCGGTTGTATTCATTGACAACATTCTCATCTACTCAAAGGATGAAGAAGAGCACGAGAAGTATCTCAGGATAGTTTTGGATAGACTCAGGAAACAACATCTCTATGCCAAACTTAGTAAGAGTGAATTTTGGCTAAGCCAAGTAGCTTTTCTCAGACATATCGTGTCAACAGGAGGAGTTACAGTAGATCCCGCCAAAGTTGAAGCTGTAATGGATTAGAAGTAGCCCAAGTCTATCACCGAAGTAAGGAGTTTCCTCGGTTTAGCTGGTTATTACCGAAGATTCATTGAAGGTTTCTCTAAAACCGCTAAACCCATGACTCAACTTTTGAAGAAAGAGAAGTTTGAATGGCTTGATGCTTGTGAGCAAAGTTTCCAGGAGTTGAAGAAAATACTAGTATCTACACCTGTTTTGACCTTGCCTAACATCCATAAGGACTTTGAGATTTTTTGTGATGCCTCTCGCCAGGGCCTTGGATGTGTGCTGATGTAGGAAGAAAAAGCTGTGGCTTATGCATCTCGCCAATTGAAGCCTCATGAAGAGAATTACCCAATGCATGACCTAGAGTTAGCCGCAATTGTGCATGCTTTGAAAATTTGGCTGCATTACCTCATTGATAATCACTGTGAGATTTTCACAGATCACAAAAGCTTGAAATACATCTTCACCCAGTCAGAGCTCAATCTCAGACAGAGAAGATGGTTGGACAGAGAAGATGGTTGGAACTGATAAAGGATTATGACCTTGGGATCCATTATCACCTAAGCATATGATGAATTAAGACATATGAACTTAGAGTTTATCAACCAGGGTTGTGTGAACACTCTGGAGGTTCAACCAACCGTTCAGAGTCAAATAAGAGAAAATCAGAAAGAAGATGAAGATATTAAAAACATCAGGAAGAACATGAGAAGAGGCAAAGCCCCATGATTTTTTGAGGATGAGGAAGATACAGTTTGGTTCGGTGACCGCATCTGTGTAATTGATCACTAAGAAACAAAGCAGATGATTCTGAAGGAAGCTCATGAGTCACCTTACTCCATTCACCCTGGAAGTACCAAGATGTACCAAGACTTGAAGGAAAAGTATTGGTGGGTCAGTATGAAGAGAGAGATTGCTGAATTTGTCACATAATGTGATGTATGCCAAAGAGTCAAAGTGGAACATCAAAGGCCCGCTGGATTGTTGCAGCTTTTACCGATTCCCGAGTGGAAGTGGGAACAAATCGGCATGTACTTTATCATTGGATTGCCTAGGACCCAATCGGGTTATGATTCCATCTGGGTTGTGAATGACCAATTGACTAAAGTGGCACACTTCATTCCCATCAAGACCACTTACAGAAGCAGTAAATTAACCGAATTGTACATGGCCAAGATTGTTTGTCTACATGAGTACCCAAAAGGATAGTGTCCGATAGAGGATTGCAGTTCACATCGAGATTTTGGAAAACCTTGCATGAAGCCTTGGGGACCAGACTCAACTTCAGTACCATCCTCAAATAGATGAACAGACGGAACGTGTAAACCAGATTTTGGAGGACATACTTCAAGCCTGTGCTATAGACTATGGAAAGAATTGGGACCAGAATCTTCCTTATGTAGAATTCTCGTACAACAATAGCTATCAAGCCAGCTTGTAAATGTTACTATTTGAAGTATTGTACAGAAGAAAGTGTAGGACCCCTCTCCTTTGGGATCAAGTTGGAGAACATCAGCTCTTCGGACCTGAATTGATTAAGGATGTTGAAAGTAAAGTAAGAATGATAAGAGAATGATTGAGAGTGGCTCAATCTCGACATTGTCGCATAGAACTGTCCTTTGAAACAGGAGATTTTGTCTATCTCAGAGTAACTCCACTCAGAGGAGTAAGAACATCCCTAACAAAGGGAAACTCAAACCAAGATTTGTTGGACCATACAAGATTTTGGAAAGGAAAGGCCAAGTCGCATATCATTTAGAGCTACCAGTGTCTTTATCTGCAGTTCATGACGTCTTCCATGTGTCACAATTAAAGAAGTGTCTTGAGTTCCAACGAGCAAACAAGCTTGAAAGCATCGATCTTCGGGAAGACCTCACCTATGTGGAGCAGCCAATCAAGATTCTTGATGTTGCAAAGCGCATCACCAGAAGCAAGATCATCTATTCGTGCAAAGTCTAATGGAGTAATCACTTAGAAGAAGAAACCACCTGAGAACGAGAAGAAGATATGAAAGCTGAGTATCCCCACCTTTTTGCTAACCAAGTCTGAATCTCGGGGTTGAGATTCCCTTAAGAGGGGTAGGTTTGTAACAACCAAAATTTTCATTTCCAGTTAAAAAATAAAATTTAATTATTTTTCTAGAATTTTTAGGAATTTTAAAAGTTTTTCCCTAATTATTTTAAATCCAAAATACTTTTATTTACAAAATTAATTACCAATTTTGAGTTGGAAATAGTTTTATTAAGTTCAAAATGATTCAAGGAATTTCTATGCATTTTTCTGGATTTTTTGGGCTTTATTTACTATTTTCTAAAAAGTTTTTTTGGATTATTGTATTTTTTGTAATTCAGAAAAGAGTCCAAATCCAGAAAAATCTTTTGGGCCGAATTCCCCGTGGCCCATTCCTTTTCCCTGCCCATGACCTGACTTCCCGGCCCGGTTCACCCGCGCTTCTCCGCCTCGCCCTCGCCGTTAGGTGGGCCCCATCTGTTGGCCTCACCTCCTAGTCGTCTTCCTCCCGTTGGCTACCCATGCCGCCGCGTTAGTGCCTTGCCGCCCTGTCCTCTCCATCCCTACCCCGTCTCCTCCCCCACCTACTCCTATTGACCCCATCGCGGCTCGTCACCCAGTCTCCTCGCTCACCTGCCCTCTGCTCCGCCTCGTCCCGGGCCGCGTCCGCACTGCGTCATGACCGCCGAAAAAGTCATCATCGTCGGCACATTGTCCTCCTTGTTTTTCCTCGTGCAATGAATGCCCCATCCCACTGCTGTCAATCCCGCACCCACCCTTCTCTCTCCGTGAATCCCTCCGGTCGCGCCGTGCCCTGCGCCTGCCAGAGCTTGCTCGCGCACCCCTGCCGTCGAACTCCTCCCTCTTGCCTCCTCGGCCTCTATAAATAGGAGTACCGGGAACCCTCCGCACTCCTCTCTTTTTCCCCCATTTCCCCCTCTCTCTCGCCTTCGTTCGATGTATTTTCGAGCTCCAAGCGCTTCGCCCGAAGCTTTCGCCACCGATGATTGCGCAGCCTGCGGTGAAGCCCCTCCGCCATCGACCACACCCGCGGCCTTGTCTCGCGACTCTGCGTTCTACGTGGTGCTTCCCTTCCATCGCCCCTACCGTCACCCGTGCGCCCGTCGTCGCTGTGTGCGCCGCCGCTGCAACCTAGGTAGTTGAAACCTCCTCCGACCAGGTAGTCGATGCCTTCCGACTAGTCGAAACCTCATTCGACTAGGCAGTCGAATCTCCTTCCGTCCATGTGTAGTCGAACCTTCTTCCGACCACGTGTTGTCGAATACCCTTCTGATCACGTGTAGTCGAATCTCCTTCCGACCACGTGTCGTTGAACGTCCTTCCGACCACGTGTAGTCGAACCTCCTTGCAACCAGGTAGTCGAAAGCTCCTTCCGACCACCTACAGTTGAAATCTCCTTTCGACCCCCTGTGGTCGAATCTCCTTCCAACTAGGTAGTCGAATCTCCTTCCAATCACCTGTAGTGAAAACCTCCTTCCGACCCCCTGTGGTCGAACCTCCTTTCGACCCCCTGTAGTCGAACTCGTTCCCACCGTGTGTAGTCGAACCTCCCTTCGACCACGTGTAGTCGATCCTCCTTCCGACCATGTGTAGTCGAATCTCCTTCTTACCACGTGCCATCGAAACCTCCTTCGATCAGGCAGTCGAAACCTCTTTCGACCACCTGTAGTCGAACCTCCTTCCGACCACGTGTTTTCCATACATCCGAGAGCCCGTTCTCTTTCGTTCGAGGTCCGATTCGAGTGATTCAAATTTCTAATTTCATCTTAAAACAAGATCTGGTTATCTATACTGGAATTATTCAATTTGGAGTTCGTTTGAGTTTATTTGAATTTTATTTGATTTTGCTTCGTTTTCTTGTATAGATTTCGACGACTCCAGGGAACCCGATTTATTCGAAGAGCTAGATCCTCAAGATTTTGAGCAAGAAAAATTTCATATTTGATCATATGTGAATCTTAGTAGTTCAAATTATTTAAGTTCTGTTTTAAATTATTATTGCATGCATATTTATATTCAAGTTATTTAAATCCCTATTTTTAAATTATATTTATTCCCAATTCCTTTGTATAGACAATTGTTGCTATTGAAGTAGCCATACCTTGATGCTGTAGTTAAAATCTAGTTGGTACATTAGTATGAACTGGACAGGTTGCAAAAATTTGTGCATAGACAAGCTTGGACAAAAATAGTTTAAATTGGGAAACTTTAGCCAAATGTTCAACTATGATTTAACTTGATACTATAGTATTGCTTTTACCATAGAAATTTTAGAAAATAATTCCACTTGGAAAATAAAATAAAAATTGGTTTGTACTTAGGCGAAATGGATGTCTGGATGGTGCATGTCTATGTACAAGGTCGAGTCATTTCTGTGGTCGAGGCCCATGGGTTTTATGGAAAGTCACCCTTGTCTGTTAAGGACCGGTCTTCGAGCCGCATATTGCTAAGCTCCATCGTACTACCACATGTCCTGTGTGGGCGGGATCTAGCTAAATAATTTGTATCATTTCACCGTGGAGTGCTATCCGGTTGCGTGGGTGTCTTTATGACCTACCTTTATGTATTCCCACATGGCGCAAAAGGGGGCTTATGTCCGGTGGGTTTCTATCCAAAGGAAGCGAAACCTTAGCGAGACGGGACTACGGTGGGATGGTGCATTGTAAAGGCCTTGACACGTACTCTAGACTGCTTACCTAAGGTAGTGAGCAGTGGTATCGACGGATGCCAAACAAACTGAAGAAGTTATGTTGTGTGGGTAAAGCTGTACAAACTATTCGAATAGTCGTGTCCACGGTCATGGACATGCTAGCAAAGCCACTCGAGTTAGATTTTGGTTTTGATTTCAAAAGATTTTATCAAATGATTTTGGATTTCTTATCCAGTCGAGAAATTGGGTGGTTAGCCTTGTGATAGGAGGGTATCCTTCACCACTCGTTGATGAATGTTAGCTGACTATAAAATTTGAGTTTTAGAAAATGAATTTTAGCTATGGAATAGATTGTTTTGGAACTTAGTACAAGTATTTAGAAAGAAACATTGCTTTACGCAAAAGCAACTTTATAACCCTTCCATTGATATATCCCTGCATGCGTTATAACTCTGTTAATTTGGTGTAACTCGCGAGCACAATTTTTTATGCTCACCTTGCTTAATACATTGTTGAGCAGGAGAAGAGTGCTATGTGGATGATGAGAACTTAGACGACTAGGCTGCGCTCCCTAGACGATTGCTTGTGGCGAATCGTCTGGCCTTCCTTACTATTTTTGCTTCCGCTGTATTTTGTTGGTTGTCTTTATGCCCCCTCTGTAAGAAACTTTAATTATTAGCAATGAATGACGTATTATGATTATGTTACACGCTTTTTTTTTGTGTACACTAACTATTCCTGGACTAGTGTATGAAAGACAGAGAATCGAGATCCTTCGCTCCCAGGTTTGACACTTAGTATGCAATACTTTAATTTCCTCCATCTTTTGCAATTCATGAGCATAGAAGTTGGGGTTGATATGCTTTGTGAGATAACTCTTCACATAACTCATCTGCGCTTGTGCAACATAAGTTGTATTATCTTCATAGATAATAGTGAGAGTTTGTGCAGTATTCAATCCACACGACTACTGGATGTGGTGAATCATCCATCGAAGGTAAGCACATTCTTGTGAGGCCTTGTACAGTGCTATGATTTTCGAGTGGTTCGTCGAAGTCGATACAAGACTTTGCCTGGAGGATTTCCATGAAATTGCGGTTCCACCACACAGGAATACATAGCTTGTTTGTGACTTGGCTGTATGCGGGTCCGACAAGTACCCGGCATTTGCATAGCCAGTTATAGTCTGGCCTTGGTTCTTTATGTAGAATAGACCGTTCTTTATGTAGAATAGACCAATGTCTTTGCTTCCTTAGAGGTATCGCAAAATATTCTTTATTCCCTGCCAATGCCTTTTGATAGGTTCTGCACTATACCTTGCTAATAGGGTTATGACTAATGCAATATCCGGTCTAGTACAGTTTGCTAAATACATGAGTGCTCCTATTGCACTTAAGTACGAGAATTTCGATCACAGAACTTCCTCCCCCCTCTTCTCTAGGTTTGTATGGATCCTTGTCTTGCTGCAAGGATCTCCCGACCATCGGCACTTTCGAAGGGTATGCCTTTTCAAAGTCGAACCTTTCTAACACCTTTTGAGTGTAGGCTGACTGATACACTAATATCCCCAGGGAAATGCTCAAACTACAAGCTTAGGAAATATTTAGTTTTACCAAAATCTTTTATTTCGAACTCCGACTACAGGTAAGAGCTTGCTTCCTTAATATCTTCTAGGGTTCCGATGGTATTCAGATCGTCTACATACACTGAAATTATACAAAATACAATCTGGGATCATCGTATAAATACACTGGGACAATCCTCATTGTTCGTGTAGCTTTTCTTGCATAGAAAGTCGCTCAAGTGAGTATACCACGTCCTTTCTGATTGCTTAAGTCCGTACTATGATTTTCTAAATTTCACACTGTACAGATTTCTATTTGCCCTGTCTTGGTTCGGGACAGGGATACCTTCAGCACCTTCATATAAATGTCTGAATCCAAATTTTCATAAAGGTATGTAGTTACGGCATCCATTAATTTTACTTCTAAATTCAAGTTCATCGTCATTGAGATTAAATATCTAAAGGTAACTCCGCCCATGACCGGGGAATAGGTTTCTTGATAATCAACTCCCGAACGTTGAGTGAAACCTTGTGCAACGAGTCTTACTTTATATCTTAGAACTTCATTATTTTTATTTATCTTTCAAACAAATACACACTTATGCCCCGTAGGGTGCACATGGGGAGGGGTGCGGCTTACAGTCTCAAATATCTCTATTTTATTTAGAGATAAAAATTCAGTTTCTATTGCCTTCTTCTAATTTTCCAAATCCGATCTTTTCTTACATTCAGCGAGCGATGCAGGCTCTTAATCAAGATCGATGATTGTGGAAATTTTCTTTGTAAAATATATATCGACATTGACTATTATCCTATTCATAGATTCTCCCGTGGTCGCATAGTTTATAACTATTTCTTCATGGGGCGATTCTTCTAATGTTTCTACTTGCTCACCGCTACTTCCAATTACGGGGCAAGTCCCTTTAGTTTTTCAGCTCCGATGTGTGTGCACATATCCTTACTGGTTTCTCCCTCCGTGGGATTGTTCAAATCCGGTATGCCTTTTTCAAAAGGTGCCATATTAGTGCTAGGTCTGAACTGGCACCCCTTCTAGTTCTGGGAACTTTGGTGATCGGCTGTGTCAAGTCTTTCTTATCCTTTTCACCAAGCATCCCCGGGTATTTAGGATTCTAGGGTCCGGAGTTCTCGTCCTTTTCTGAGGCATCTAGACAGGATTAGGGATAACTTCAACTTTTTTTGGTATTTCAACCCTCTCCGGTGCATTGCGTGCAGGCACATGCGACTTGGTCATGCTCTTTAAATCACTAAAGTGGTCAGGCAATTGATTTGCTAATACTTGCAAATCAATAATTTTCTGGACTTCTCTATTTGCTTCCCTAGTGCGTGGGTCATGTGCATATATTCCCGGGGCTTGCTATATCATTTTCTGATATTTTTCATCAAGAGGTTGATTTCCCCCTAATGATAGGAAACTATCCTCATCAAATATGCTATCAGCGAAGCGGGCAGAATGTAAATCTCCAATCACATGGTCCAAATACCTAATTATGGATACTGTCTCATAACTAACGTATATCCCAGACTTTCGGCGAGGGCCCATTGCTGTACGCTGTGGTGGGGGTATAGGTACATAAACCTTGCATATAAATTTACGAAGATAAGAAATTTTGGTGCTGACCTTTGCGCTAGTTGCATAGGTGAATGGATGTTATATGCCGATGGTCTAAAGCTGGATGAGAGTTGCTATGTGCAGGACTGCGTGTCCCTAACATGTAGTTGGTAAATTATAATTATGTAAAAGCGATTGGGCAATAAATTTAAACTTTTTAATTAATGCCTATGCTAGTCTATTCTGGGTGTGGACATGCGGTACATAATGTTCAACTTTAATGCCCATTGACATACAATAATCATCAAATACCTTTGAAGTAAATTCTCCAGCAATGTCCATTCTGGTGAACTTCACATGATGAACATGGAAATTATTTTGAATTTTAATTATATGCGAGATTAGCTTTGCAAAAATATAGTTTCTCGTGGACAATAAACATACATGCGACCATTTCAAGGAAGCATCGATGAGTACCATAAAATATCTAAATGGCCCTGACAGGGGCTGTATAGGACCACAAATGTCTCCTTGGATACGTTCTAGGAATGTAGGGACTTCATCCTTCAATTTCAGAGCAAAAGATCTAGTAATTAATTTCCTGGTGGCACATGCAGGGCAAAAATTTTCTGATTCAGAAAATTCTTGAAGGGATACGGGTAGGCTACACTAGCTGGTAATTCAAAAATTCTACCACGTAAACTAGGATACCATGCAATCAAGAGATCATATATCATTACCACTAGAGCGTGGTGCAGCGGAAGAAGAGTTGGGCAGTCTGGTCCAACGAAGAGCGCGTTGATGTATTGGTCGTAGTCGATCATTCACCGCAGTCGATCACCCAACGTAGTTGATCGTCCTCGTAGCCAATCGCCCTCGCCAGCAACCAATTGAGTTCGTCGCCAAGGTCGCAGATCGTTCTCAAGTGCAACATCAACCACAGTAGCGCCTCCACGGTATCCACACGTCCGGGGAAGGAACACCGTACGCCGGTGTGCTAGCACCAAGTCGCATGAGAAGGCTCTATCAAGAAGCTGGTGGCTAGGGTTTGGAGAAACTCACGTAAATTCTTATTGCGGTCTCTTCTATCCCCCTTCCCAGTAGCCTCAAACATGTCCTTATATAGTGCCCGTGACGGATCCTATCCGAACATATTTGATGAATCATATTTGTATTGGTTTGTTCCAACCTGTTAAGTGTGTGACCTTGTAAGTTCATGTGTAGTTTAGATGTCACTCGAAAACCTTTTCTGACCATGAGTCGTTAGTGGTACCTAGCAGGACATAACGATCTATGACCAGGACCTATTTGGTCTTGACCATTTCGTAACTCCTTACGACTAGGTTTCAACCAGCCCATGACCAGCTCATATTTGGTCTTGACCAGTTCGTAACTCCTTACGACCAGGTTTCGACCACTTAGTGATCATATTCGACCAGCCTACGACCAGCTCGTTTCTCTATACGACTAGTCCTTATGTGATCGAACTGAACGACCAGCTCATGTATTCTCCCTTTGCCTCATGATGTCTGGTCGAACTCCAAGTGAGATATTATGTCATCCATGGACCGTTCAATACTTTCTCGATCGAGTGTTAGATAACTTCATGTGGTCGAACTCCTCGACCACCAGTGGTATGTCCATGCATTTTCTTTATCCGACCACATCGAGGTGCCCAGAGACATATCTCCTGTTATGTTAGGAGGGACAAATCCCATATTCGACCAGTTATATTCCTCCGCATGCTTCATATCATACTCAAAAGCTACCTTTATGTCTACCTAGTTACAGAGTAGCCTTTGGTAACCCCAAAGTGTACTCTTACACATGTAGGAAACTATGCTGACATCAGGTCTAATGATTATACATCAACATTGCATGAGACCAACTGATGACACATGAAATCATAACAATCTCAGTAGTGTCTTGTCCAGACCCGGGTATGCAACCCCGAGACCCTCTGTGTATTCTGAACTAGTCACAGATCAGTAGCTAGCTCACACAGTTGAACATTCTGAACTAGTCCCGGATCAGTAGCTAGCTCACACAGTTGCAACATCGATGTTATCATATCCATACAACAAAAAGCTAATGAAGCAGACTAAGTAATATTACTTTGTGGCAAAAGGACCTTATGGTCAAGTCCTACAGAGGTCACCACGTAGGGTTTAAGAGCAAAAGGATAAACTTGTAGCGGAAAACCAAAATATCTCATTGCGGCCATTCGACATGCCCACAGGCAATCGAGTGGAGGACACATCCTAGTTCGCATAGTCTTCAAAGTATTCCTCCTCGTAGAACTCGGCACTCACTGGTTCTTCTACAGGGACTGATCAACAAATGGCGTATAGCCGTGAGTACATAAAGTACTCAGCAAGTCGTAGGTAAATGTATGCAAATAATATTCATGCAAGTCTTGAATAAGGATAGCTTTATGTTTAATTTGCGGAAAGTAGTATTGACATTAAATACAATAAGTAGATTGTAAAGCATAATTCAAAAGGATTAATACATAAGTAGTCAAGTTTTTTTGAAATAACTTGTGAACACCTTGTTCACTTCCCCAACCATCAACCTCATCCAGATCGCTTCCCATCCAAACCATGCAAACTATTCCAATATTTTTATGAAAATCTACCCCTCGTGTGAAATCACCAGGCATTGTCCATAACCGGGGACACGGCTATTCGAATAGTTTTTAACAGTCTGCAGAGGTTGTGCAACTTGACCCACAAGAGATAATTATCTTGATATGTACACACGTTTCCTTAGACATGTGAATCAAGGAGAGACTAACACAATACTTTTACAAAGCTCCATTTTGACTCAGTTCTGCTCGCTAAGGATTCGCCTCGATCTAGCCCCCTCTTGTGCCGCTCATCAACCAAAACAGAACAGAATCAAAACATTCCTAATTAGTTGGTCAGGTCTACCCCATAAATAGACTTGTGGTTGTACGGTATGGCCCAGATCAATGACGCACAAAGTTAAGTCTTTAGTGACTTCTCAGGCGAGGCAACCACATTCCAAAATCATCACCTTTACTACACGATCACTTGCCCGAGTAAAAATTATTTTTGGTTCGACCTGACCAAATGACAACCCTTGTCATGGCACAACATATTTTAACAATAGTGGCTATGCCACGATTCCATCTTTTATTAAGTCAAGTTTAAGCAATTAAGCATATGATCATGAATCCCATCAAATAACTAGAGCATGGCTAAGCATAATACGACCCATGTTGGTAGTACAATAATGTCCAACTAATAATTAACCATCCTATGGTGTTCAAGGATTTATGTCAGTCAAGGGTACATGTCATTCTCAATTTATCAAGGAGGCATAATTGGAATGAGGTAATTAACTATTCCCGAAACCATTTTTATACAACTTGCCATGCATGCTTATATCAAACAACATACTTTTATAAATTGGGTTCAACACGATCAAAGGTCTACGACTTGCCTTCGTTGAAGAGTTGAGACGCTTCGGTCGACGGGTCCAAGAATTCTTTCGAAACACCGGAATCTATACGTGTGAAAAGAGCCAAATAAATAAAATAATTCCAAATAAAATCCAAAAATTACCAAACAAGAACCAAATGAAAGGTACTAAATTTATATGAATATATAAATTTGAATCACTCAAATTGGAGCTCGAACGAAGGAGAACGGGCTCTTGAAAGTTTGAAAACACATAAAATGATGAAAATCAAGATTTTAGGATTTTCGGAATAATTTTTCTGAAGGAAAATCGGTTTATTGCATCGGTTGACATCAGCGAAGGAGTTTTGAATTTTTTGCCAAATTATTTTTCAAAACGAAAAGGCTTGAGTCACTGACAGGTGGGCCCACATCCTGTATGGACTGGGTCCATAAGCAGGCGCCGATCCATGGTGGACCAGGTGCATGAAACAGCGTGCTTACGCATGTTGGGGCAAGGTGCCAAGCAAGCGCTGATTTGGCACCACACACGTGGGAAGGAGGAGGTGGCGTCCAGCTGGCACTAAGGTGGAGTCGGCACCGAGCCGGTGGCGCTCGGGTGGTGGTGCTCAGCGGCGTTTGGCGGGGTGTTGGCCGGTGGCGAAGGCACCTAGAGGAAGTGGGGCTTACGATGATATGGATGCGCGCAGTTAGGGCGACAACGCACAAGGCGGTGGCCAGCGGTGAGCGAAACAAAAGGCGGCGGTGGCGCACAGGGGGGCTCCAGAGGGCGGAGAGGTGGGCACGAGGTGGCCCTCGACCTTGCGATGCTAGAGGTGGGGTCGGCGGCGTCGGAGAAGGCTTGGCGGCAGCGCTAGAGGTGGCGGCGTGAAGGCGGGGTGAAAGGGGAACTCAAATAGCTAGAGGGGGGCTCCTTTTATAGGATGTGGGTAGGTTCGGAGGGCGAGATTCGCGCGCGGAGCGGCGATGGGTTTCGTGGCGAAGCTGTGCGCGCTCTGGCGGCGTCGGCGAGAAACGGGGAAAAGGGAGGCGGGATGTGGGGCAAAGAAGCAGGGCGGTGATGAGACGGGTTGGGCGCAAGAATGCGCGGAGAACGGGGAAGGAAGAAGTATAGTGTGTGCGACGCTGTGTAGTGGGGCCCGAGCATCAACGAGGGAGAGAGGGAGCAGAGCGGGCTGCGCAGCGGGAGAAAAGGCCGCGGAAGGTGGGCCGACATGGAGAAAATTGGAACAGCCGGTGAGATTCGGCCCGTAACCGAAGGAAGTATTTTCAAAAGATTTTCAAGTTTCAGAAAATACAACAAATCAAAATGCTTTTTAGAAAATAGTAAATAAAATCCAAAAATTCTATACAAATACATAGAAATTTCTTGAATTATTTGGAACTTAATAAAATTATTTACAACTTTAATTTGTCTCTTAATTTTTCAAATAAATTACTTTTAATTTTGGGAGAAAGGAAAAGACCTTTTTAAATCCTAGAAAATTCAAGAAAAGACTTAAAATAATATTGTTGACTTTAAATACCAGAAAACCCAATTAAAATAATTTTGAATTAATTGAAGTTTGATTAATTTATATTAAATTGTTTTTGTTTTCTGAAATTCCAGTTAAGCTTTAGCAATAAAATCAAATGGTTATTTTTATTTTCAAATTTTTTCAAAAAACCCTGAAAATTAGGATGTTATATGTCTCAAGGTGGGTCAATCCAACACATTGTTCTCTAACATGTGTTCACATTATTGATTCGATATCCCTATATCCATGACTGGTGAAACATGGTCATCAATCAATACATGTGCTGGTCGATAGGATCACTCGTGTTTCGACCAATAACATCCGAATACGGATACATTTAGAACGACATCATATAAGTTAAAAGAGCTTCACCAACAAGTCACATACTTGTTAATCTTTATAACAGATGATTAATTCAAGAAACAGAATAACACTTATTCAATAATTCATAAACATAGACGTGATACAATCATCTCTATGATTGCCTCTAGGGCATATCACCAACAGTCTCCCACTTGCACTAGAGTCAATCATATAGTTATCTTATACCCATTGCTCTTGTGTGCGCCTCATGCTTAGGTTGCGGGAGAGGTTTTGTCAACGGATTAGCAATATTCAAATCCGTGTGCACTTTGCATATCTTCAAATCACCTCTTTCAACGATCTCACAAATAATGTGATATCGTTGAAGTATGTGTTTGGACTTTTGATGCGATCTAGGCTCCTTAGCTTGTGCAATGGCTCCACTATTATGACAATAGATATCCATTGGACTGGAAGCACTCGAAAGAACACCTAATTCATTAATGAACATTCTAATCCATACAACTTCTTTTGCAGCTTCCAAAGCCGCAATGTACTCGGCCTCTATTTTAGAATCAGCAACCGTTCCTTGCTTGGAACTCTTCTAGCTCATTGCTCCTCTATTAAGATAAAACACAAACCCTAATTGCGATCCAAAATCATCCTGGTCAATTTGGAAGCTCGCACGATGTAACTATTTACGACTAGCTCTTCCTCACCACCATACACAAGGAATGCATCCTTAGTCTTTCTCAAGTACTTATAGATATTCTTGACTGCTATCCAGTGACCTTCACCTGGATCCGACTGATATCTGCTCGTAACATTTAGAGCATACAACACATCTGGTCGTGTACATAGCATAACATACATGATAGATCCAATAGCCGAAACATATAGAATTCTACTCATTTTGTCTCGCTCATCAGTGGTTGTAGGAAACTGACTCTTGCTAAAATCAATGCTATGCGTCATGGGCAAAAAACCTCTCTTGAAATTTGGTGATGGTAGACAACACAATGTGTAGATTAAGCGAATTCAATTGCACTAGCACTGTTAGACAATGGCTTATTTGTGGAGCTTGGAGGGAAAAGTATTTACCTATGCAATCTGAAATTTCTAGATATTGTAAATCTAGGTAACAATCCAAACTAGAAATCAATGCCTAGTTGCTGATCTTATGATATAAGCGAAGTACGAAGCAACTCACATGCAAAGATGATGGAATTTAGTGCAATCAAAGGAATGAGCTAATATATAAAAAATTTAAGTGATGAATAACTAGCTCGTATTGCACAAGTTATGGAGAGATGCTAGCTAATTGCTCAATGATATAAAATAGGGCACAAGATTGTTCAAAATAATTAAATAGTAGAATCTGTAATTTTTTGCCAAAGATAGGGTGTGCTCACAATAGGTGATCGTCCAAGTGTTTTTCTTCTTTTTATGTCCTTTTTTTGTTCTTGTTCGTTTTTTACCTGACTAATCAAATTGTCACAAGAACAACACTTAAAACCCCTCTTTCGGCTATGAAAGTAAATAACAATTCAGAGGTATGCAAAGTGTAAATGAACAGCCCTAGAGCAATATCAATAGCTAGTCTCAATAGGAGCAAAGTATTCATAAAGGATTGAATTGGCTCACAAAAGACATACGTGATGGGGTTTTTGTTTCGCGTTCTGCTACTGTAGCCGAGCACAACAGTAATTACGGCACTGTGGATGTCGGGTACAGTAGCAGTCGAGTGCTATAGAAAGCGCGGATACTGCAGTCGCGCACACAATGGCAGTTCTCTTTTTTTAATGCGGCAACGAGTCTAGATCAGCACGTGATGGTTTTTTTTTTTTTGTGTATTGTACAGTAGCCGAACACAACAGTATGAACGACACTGTAGATGTTGGTTACTGTAGCAGCACACTGTAGCTTTGCGCGCGCTGTTGCTGCGTGTTCTCTGTCTCGCGTACTGCGAAGGTGCTGTAGTGCCAGTTTTTTTTTTTGCCGACTAACAGAATGGACACAAGAAATTAAAGCTACGCAAAGGAAACAAAGATCAGCGACTAAACACAATTTCTAATGGATCGAGACCTAACCAAACTCACTAAAAAATCAGATTGAACTACGGGCTAAAGGGATTTTTTTTGTGGCTTTTTGTGTATAGGATAAAATAAATAAATCTAAATATGGGTAAATTGATCATACCGTGGCAACCGACGCTCTGATACCAAGATGATACGGGGGATGCCCGATCTTCACGACGTAGGATCGATGATAGCTTTGGATCCGTGCAACCTGACGAACCGATGGCGGTAACCACTGTCAAAACAACAACCTACGACAAAAGAATTCGCCCAACCACACGCTCGTGATCCTGTCTACCCGACCACACAAAGTAGACGTGACGCCGCTCCTGGAGAACACAAGGAATCACAAGAACAACGGGTTGAGAACGCCCAATTCCCCTCTAGGTTGCAATTGTATGTCAACCCTAGGAAGAACAAGCATATATCTCTGTCTAAAAAATAATAGATTGATTCTCCCCCCTTACATGGGGTACACCCCTTGGCTTTATAGCCAAACCAAACTCACGGATACATGGCCTAGGGTCGACTCATATTTTGGTTCGGCCAAAAGAAACCGAATTGGACTATGCCTCATGTACTGTAGTCTCGGACTTAAGCAAACACCGACTAAAAATTACCTAAACACATGCAGCATGTTACGTGTATTATTCATACATGCATCCTCTTCTTAATTCTTTAATCCACATGTATTCTTCATGCATGCAGCATCTCATGTGAAATTCCCTTGTTTAATTCTTTCACCCTTAGCTTTGCTTGTGCTCGCACTTTGCTTCATACATGCGGCCAGCACATGCACATCCACATGAACTCTTCTTTTGGCGTCTCCGCACTCCTGCACCTTCCGCTAGGCACATACTCCTAGATAACAAATAGTCACATGGGCTCCCAAAGTCCCCTCACGCACAAACTTAAGAACAATTAAAATACTAGCATTAGGTAGTAACTAGTTTTCATGTAAATTAAAACCAAATTCAACTAGGAGCGAGTTCACCTGTTGATTAATCTTTTTAGCCCTTGCTCGTGTAATCAGTCCAATCGGGATGTTCTCATCATCCTCCCTCTCTTGAAAAGGAGTCGACCTCGACTCTGATTCTTCCGATCTAAAAAATGGTGACAAATCAGCAGCGTTGAATGTAGTACTCACAACACAATCATCACCCGGAAGCTCTATCTCATATGCATTGTCATTGATCTTCTGAAGTACTTTGAATGGACCATCTCCTCGAGGCATCAACTTAGACTTTCGCTTGTCCGGAAAGCGTTCTTTGCGTAGATGCACCCAAACTAAGTCACTCGGTTCAAATAACATCTTCTTTCTTGACTTGTTCGCCTTCTCGGCATAGTATTGCGCCTTCTTTTCAATTTGTTCTTTAGTCTTGACATGAATTTGCTTTACATATTCAGCACGCTTTCACACCTCCATATTAACATGTTGATGTAGCGGAAGTGGCAGCAAATCAAGTGGCATGATTGGTTTAAAATCATACACCACCTCGAACGGACACAATTGAGTAGTAGAATGTACCACCCTATTGTACGCAAACTCCACATGGGCAAGCAATCTTCCCACTCTTTTAGATTCTTCTTGATCATCGTTCGTAGTAGCATTGAAAGTGTTCTATTCACCACCTCCGTTTGTCCACCCGTTTGTGGGTGACAAGTTGTTGAGAATAACAACTTTGTCCCAAGCTTGACCCATAAATTTTTCCAAAAGTAGCTCATGAACTTGACATCACGATCTGAAATAATTGTCTTTGGCATGCCATGCAGTCTTACAATTTTCCTGAAAAATAAGTCAGCTACATACGACGCATCGTCGCTTTTATGACATGGAATATCCATGACCGGTTCTCTTTTTCTTTTTTTCCCTCTATTCATCCAACCTACATTGCAATCAACATCTAATCCTTCATGCAATCTACCGATCAGCTTTTGCCGGCGAGTCCAAGTCGGCTAGTGGTAGATTAGAGCAGATTTGCACCGTAGAAAATAATCTAGAAAGCAAAATTTGCAGAATTGAAAGCGATCTAGAAATGTGATTCAATCTACGACTGTTTTGACGATTATCTTTCAATCCGAGCAGATCATGCTGATAACGTGTTGAGGAACCGTCGCTGGCGAGTCTACGCCGAATGATCACCTCGTAGATGAACACAAAGAGATATGTGGATTTTCTTCTCTTTTATTCCTTTCTTCAAAATGCACGTACAGTAGGGTCCTCTATAAATAGACTAAAGCCCCTGCTAGGGTTTAGGATGAGGAGCCCACCATGGGCCAAGGACTGCTAGGCCATGCCCAGGTTTCCCAACACCGATAATGCCACTGCTGATTTTGCTTTCAGTCACCAAGTGTAGCCGTCACTGCTACCTTCTCCACCACCAAGAATTCCCCTCCACCATGTCCCGATGCTGGTGAGTGATGTGGGCGCGGTAGGATCAAGTGTAACAATCCCACTTGGTTATCACCGATCAACAACAAGCACAATAGATATATTTTCAATTCCAACACTGGATACAAAGTATTTGGGATACAAATTGGGGAGAATTGAAAGCAAAGACTGGGAAATCAGGGAATGGGAGTTCGGGAGAGGACAGCAATGGGGGAGAGGACAGCCGAGGCGAATGCCTTTTGGTTTCTGTTCTTTGATGGCTCCTGGCGCTACTACTGCTCCTCTTGTGCATTGCCCTTCCCAGCCGGGTGGGCCAAGGGCCAGCCCACCTATTTGTCCACCATAGAGGCCCAACTTTAAGTGGTCCACATCCGTGACATGAAGGTGCAATGCCCAGGTGAAAACCCCCAAATCCCGAGCTGGAAGTTTTTTTTTGCAAGTTTTAAAACCTTTTAGTTGAAAGCTTGAAGTTTATAGCCCAAAGCCGAATTCTCAAATTGAAAGTTTGCAATCCAAATTGAAAGGTTTGGAATTCTTGAGTTGGAAGTTGAATTTTCGAAGAGTTGAATGTTTGGACGTTCTCAGCAATCACCACCGAGCGCTCGACAGACGAGCCTCGTTGGGCGGCCGCAGCATAAACAATATACAAATGCAAGGGAAATGGACAAGCCTTTGGCTATGTTTGGGATGACTTCGACTTTGAATTTTCATCGAAAAATCTGAAAGACGTCCCAAACGACCGCTTTTTTCTAGCGGCTTTTCCTGAAGCCAAAAGCTGTTTACAATGCACAGAATTCGAAAGCCGCCCAGGGACAGCTTCCCTTGGCTTCGGTGGGTTTTCCTTCCTCAATTACCCTAGAGTTGGGGGTAATTACCCGCCAATGCCACTCCACAAAACACTCGAATCCCCTCCTCCTCCCCCGACCGAAACCCTAGCCTCCCTCGGTCCCTCCTCCCGCATTGGCTGCCCTCCTCCCGCGCCGTCGCCCCTCCTCACGTGCCATCATCACCGCCCTCCCCGCTGACCTCTTACGACCGCGCCCACTCCGTCCTTCTCCTGCCATTGTCGCCGCCCTTCTCCCTCCTCCTCGCATGGCCACGCCTCTTTCGTCCTTCTCCCTGAAATACTCCGTATTTCGATTTGAGAAGAATTTATTCGGGAGAAAGAATCTTTTTAAAATTCAAAGTTTTTCAGAAACTTTTGGATCCCGGGCCTCTGGCCCAGGGTAATGAGACCCTGGCCGGCCAAGAGGGGGGCCAAGGAAGGGGGAGGCGCACCAGGCCCAAGGCCCATGCGCCCCACCCCCTCCCAACCCTACCGCCAACACCCCTCTCCCTTTCCTCCCACTCCTCCCTTGAGCCGCCACCCCCTCCTTCCCAAACCGGCGCCCCTGCTCTCCCTTGGTGCTGCCTCCCTCCTGTGGTGCCGGCCTTGGTGATCCCCGGCGTTGCTCCCCAAGATCTTCCCGGAAGCCACCTTCTCCTGCCGTCACCGCCGGCCGTTCGTCTTCCTCGTCTTGGCCGGCCATTGAAGGGAGGAGGGGGGAAGTTCTTCGAGGGGTCGATCCACGTCTTTCTTGACGTTCTTCAAGGGTAACAATGGCTTCCCCTTGCTATTTGATTCGTAAAAGATGAGAATTCGATTCGATTGGTTGGATCGTTTTGCCTCTGTTATTAGATCCATTCTGTACAGTAGGTTATGCGACCAGTTTCGGCGTCTTAGAAGCAGCATATGATATTTTTGTCTCCTAGAGTTTTGTAGCCTCGGTTTTTATATTTCCATATCCGCCGAGATCACGAGATTTCGCTTTATGGTTTACGATTTATGAATTATTCTTTGCGCGCTGTTCTGTCTGTCTGATGAGAAAGAACTGTCTGTTTGTTCCTTAATTTTTACCTTGTTAATGTAAGATTCAGGACCTCCACCCATCTATGTTATTGTATCATTTTTAATAATATCTCCAGATTGATAAATAACACCTCTATTGGATCTGTAGAGTGAAAGATATGCTATGTTCTTTGTTGCTGATCTATTGTCTAGACAGATGTCTGTCATACATTTTCAACTGCTGGTTAGCCGAATGTTTTGGCAGATTTAGTGAATCTTGTCAACTAGAGTTTCGTAGTATGATTCGTTAATTTTCATTGGGCACTGGTTTCACGTCATTCCGAGTTACAGATCTTTAATTATGATTTTTCTCGTACTGCTGCCCAGTAGGGTTGTCAGGTGGCTGAATAGTTTAATTGTCAGTTTGAACCCATTGATTGTGTTGGATAGTTAGAGGGTTATGGTAGGACACCTGTAGCTATATCATACCTTGTTATCCTTATTCCGAATACATATTTGTGTAGGCGGTGAGGTGGTGAGTGGAGTAGCACCTTCGTTGCCTCCTAGCACGTCACAGCGCGGGAGGCAAGTACTTTGTTTTATTCTATTGAATGTGGTGATTGTACGTGGATGTAACGCTAGACTTGCTAGTTATATTCATATGCCGAGTATTATTCTTCATTTTCATGTGATAAAAGTTCATTTCATGTCATCCATTCTATTCATGCCATGTTTTCGTTTTGACCACGGAAGTGGAAATCATAAGACCCATCAATTCTAGTATGGGCATGTAAGTCCCACCACTCCAACGTGGGCAATCTTGGACACCTGTATGAAATATCCTTCATACAGTATTTGGGGTCCCCGGACTTTGTTAAGTACGAGCTTAAGTGAACACCGACGGGTATATCACTCGTTATACTGGTATAAGCTGTTGAGCAGTCTATTCTTTCAATGCATACCTTCATTCCATTCATTCATGTAGATGTTCTGAGAATTGTACATACTTCGGTTATGATTGGCTTGTCTACTTCACTTGAACTTTTATGTATTGTACTTGCTGAGTCTTTGGCTCATCCTTGCTTTGTTGTTTAATTTAGATAAATGATGAGGAAGACAAGTCTTGGGAGGGATTAGTCCAGCACGATGCACACCACTTATCTTAAATCAGAATTCATTGATATTTCCGTTTCATGACCACTATTTGATAATTGTTGAATTGTAATAAACCAACTTGTTTATGGTTACCTTACACTCATGTTTTAAATGTTTTTCTATCTTTATTTGGAATTGTTAATTATCGTTAGCTTCATATAAATTATTGTTATAGAATCAATGCTATTTGTGTTTTTCTTTCGGTTCCTAGTGTTTTGATTAAGTTTGAGTGACATCTTGGCTTCTGAATAGCTAGGGTGTTACACTCCCGCCACCGCCTCCCCCTTTCTCCTCCCTTCTCCTCCCTCCTTCCCTCAGCGCCTTCGCACGCCTGCGATGCTGTCCACCTTTGTCTCCAACCTTGGCCTCCTCCCTTCTCCTCGGCACTCTCCTCCCCCCTCAGCGCCTCTGCCCGGCCACGCTGCCTATGGCCCCGACCTCCTCCTCTCTCCCCTCGGCTCTATCCTCCTCCCGCTGCCGCCATTTCCTTTTTTTGTTCTTTTTTATAAAGATTAATTATTTATGTAATAATTGTCCTGATGATCGTTAATTTTCGTTAATTGTCATTAATTACCTTTAATTGTTGTTAATTATCGTTAGTTGCGTCAATTGTCATTAATTATCATTAAGATTTACTTCATGCGAATTGTCGTTAATTGCCGTCGATTGTCATTAATTGTCATCAAGATTTATTTGTGTGTGAATTATCGTTAATTGTCATTAATTGTTGTCACTTCCTTATCACTAATTGTCGTTAAATGCCACCAAACAAGTCATCATTTGTCTTAGGGGTATTTCAGACATTTCCCAACTCAGAAGCTCTAGCCAACCTACCTAAAAGTCAACATTTAAACACCAAACCTTTTCAAGCTCAGTCGTTCATCTCAACCAAAAGCTATTTTTTAGAAAACTACAGCCGTACCAAACAGGCCCTTTGCTGCCCTGAACGACCATTAATTGCCTTACTATCGCGTGCATCGGCTGCCCACTACACCCATTACATCGGCCGCCGCACACTCTCCCCACGGCCACACGCTCTCACCCAAACAATGCACTGTGCAGCTACCTTCGTTGCCCACCATGTCGCGCTATGCGGCGCCTCCTCACACGGCGAGAACACGTCCAAGTGATAGATGTTTACGTGGCACACTCCTGCCTGATGACCACTCCACGCGGTTTTCAACCTTGATGATGCACATTTTTTTGAGCAACTAGCGCCCCGACTTATGATGGGGGGTTTCTCATCATATGCCCATCTCCATCATTGGATCTAACTTGAAATGTTTGATCTCATCCATTTGATTGGGCGCAACAAAAATCGGTGAGACACAACAATTATTTAGTAAACCTGCAACAAATCCCCATCTGATGTAACAAAAAATACAACAAATTCCAGACTTAGCGGTCGATCTTGCAACAAAAATAAACACCACATTCAACAAAACAACTTTATATGTCAACAAAACAATACCAACTCCATGATGTAACATAGAAGAACTCTGTTGCAGCAATTACCAACAATTATTGCAACAAAAAAGAACTCTCGTGCAATAAATCAACATAGCTAATTCAACAAAAACACATGTTGCAGCAACAAATTGAAAATACTATTGCAGCAAATAAAAACTCTTATTGCAACATCAATTTTAGAGGAGGTACACAAGTCTGCAACATTAGTGAGGTGTTGGGAGGGAAGCGCGGTGGCGACGGCCACGACGCCGTCATCAGTGAGTCTGTCGATGCCTGTGGCGCAGGCGTAGAGGAGCGTGGGCTTCATGACAGCCGTGAACCGCGCGAACAGCCTTGGCGCGGCATAGTACATTGCACGCAGGTGAGGGAGTAGGCGTTGAGATCGGCGGGGGAGAGTGACACGAAGATGAGTGTGAGGGTCTCGTCGGGCAGGTCCTGCGTGTGGTCGCGCGTGGGTGAGGGCGTCATGAAGGGGGCACTTCCGCTCCCTCCCCCCAGCACGGAAGGCATGAGCGTTGGCGGTGCTATGGAGGAGAATGACTTATGGCGCAGCAGGAGGAGGAGGGGCTGGACTTGGAGAGGAAGGAGGAGGAGGTGGATTGGCCCATGCTACGACAGGATCCCCAGGATGGGTGGGGAGGTGCTGGCTATGCGGGTGGATAGGATGGATCAGCCGATCTGGGGACTCGGAGGCTGCAGCTACTGCTCCTCCTCCAGCTGCTCCGAGGAGAGGAGTGGAATCCAAGGAGATCTCAGGAGGCAAGAGGGAGAGCCATGGGTGGTGAAGAAACGTGGATGGGGAATGGGAGGCTAGGAGTAGTGTGGGAAAGAGATGGGTAAAGGAGCTAGCACAGGGAGATGGCACAAAAAGCCAACATGTGGGGAAAGTAGAATGAGTCTTCATGGGTCCACGTGAAAATTGGACATTTTTGGCCGTATGACGCACGAAAATTCCCCATTTAATTTCTTCTGCAAAAATTTCCAAAATAAATTTCTCAGCACTGGCTGCCGTCGGGGACGGCAAGAAGAACCCCGCCGCCGTCCCGACGGACGAAGAAGAACTGGCCGCCGCCCCCACTAAGAAGAAGCCACCCGCCGCCCGACGGAAGAGAACTCGCCGCCGCCCCCACGGCAAGAAGTCACCACTACCGCCGCGGGCACGGCGGAAAATATTCAGCCACCCTGCCGCTGCCCCGACGGCAAAGAGTGGCGCCTCCTTTTTTAAAAAAATTAAAAAATATAATATTTGTTCGACAAATTTTTAAATATAATAAATAAGCTCAAAAATTATGAAACTTTGTATGGAGCCTCCGGCATAGTGTGCTTGGTTGTGTAATTTTTTGAATTTTTCTCATTTTTTTTTTCTCTGCATGATTCTTTGAAGTCAAATTTTTGTATGAATTTTTTAATATGGAAACCGAGGTCCGAACATTATGAAAATTTTTTGTCAGACTCCCTACACAGAGGACTTGATTGTGTAAATTTTATGTTATTTTATATGCTGAGATTATCTCGAGAAATTGAGTGTAGGTGTGGAAACTATGACGAGACGTTTTAAATTAGGTTTCTTGATTTCATGTGACTCAAATGTGTAAAGTTTATTACCACATGAGTACTCTTAGCCGCTATGATTCTTGATCATATTTTTAAAGATGCCAAGAACCCACCTAAAGGGGTTGAGAACGTTGTGATTACGAAGATAGCTTAAAACATGAAGAATCAATGTCGATGTCAATAATTATTTCGAATTCGGGATAAGAGGCATATTTGCAATATAGTATTATTTTGATGGCTCAATGGAGGCCCAAAATCGAATTGTATTGCACTCCATGAAGACACGCTTCATGTGGTCACATGGCATGTTGGTTCTGGCTAATTGGTTTAGTTACATACGCTACTAGTACGGTACATTGCGACACAAGCCTCCGGGCCATGGGCACGCATGCCTTTAGGAGATAGTAAAAACATGCCTAGTAGAAGAGGGACTACTGAATGGCCCGACCTCATCGTGTGGACCGGGCCATTTGCCCTTCCTCCCGAGCTCGGCGTTGTACTCCTCGCCCGCGCCTCGCCTCGGCCGCCATTTCCCTCTTTTTCACGATCCCGCCGCGTGCTCGCGCTCGCGCCAGACGCTCGAGATGAGCTGCGTCTCCGGCGGATACGCTCGTTGCGCTCTTCACCGGACGATCCTCCTCCGGATCTCGCGTCCCTTTCGGCATTCCACTCGAAGTCGAGCCGCCATCGGGTCGTGTGGATGGATTTCTAGGTCGATCCACCGCGGAAGCCACTGAGGCTCCGGTGACTACGGGTAGACGGAGAGACCGTAGCGCGTATTATGAAAAGAGAGCCGGTACGTGAACTTATCGTAAGTACTCCCACGGCCGATAGGTTCTCGTATCCCAACGACGGCGGGATAGTCGAGGAGTAGTTGGGACAACCCGAGAGCGCATGCCGAGGCTCGGCCGGTGCTTGGATTTGAAGAACTTGCATGTGTCCCCGCACCGACAGAGGCGGCGCCTCCTCTGGCGGGTGTTGCGCGAATGCTCGGTTGGGACGTTCGGCAGGGTTGCGCTACGGGGCTTCATTGCGAAGAGCTTCCATCCCGAACGCCGCTTTTGCGGCCCCGAGCCGCAGCGTCCCTAGCTTGTTCGGCCGGTCGTAGAAGCCCGAGCTAACTCGCGGATCTCGCCCCATTGCTTCGCTCTTGTCCATCCTAGCGTGGCGGGCAAGCTCGTGTGCAAGCGTGGTTGGGTTTGGTTGTGTAGTTCATGTATTTCACCTTGTTTTATAGGCCACATGGTTGGCTTGGTGTGGTTAAGTTGACGTGAGTGGCCGTGGGAGGGTGTTTTCGCCCCGCTTGCAGAGCGGGTCATTTCGCCATGAAAAGCCGCGTGGCGGTGTTGTCGCGCCCCGCTGCAGAGTGTGGTCATTTCGATGCGAAAAGTCGGCGAGGCATGGTGTTGTCGCGCCCCGCTGCGAGTGTGGTCATTTCGGTCGAAAAGTGGCGAGGCAGGTGTTGTCGCGCCCTGCTTGGCATAGTGCGGTCATTTTGGCCGAAAAAGCCGACGAGGCGTGGTGTTGTCGCGCCTCGCTGCGAGTGTGGTCATTTCGGTCCGAAAAAAATGGCGAGCAGGTGTTGTCGTCGCCCCGCTGCGTGAGTGTCTGATTTCGCCGTCGCAAACAGTGGCGAGGAGAGTGTTGTCGCGTCCTGCTTTGTAGAGTGTTTGATTAATGCGCACACAAAGTATTCATACCGGACGCAGTGGACCGAGGTCAGATCATGCGGCAAGATTATGCTATGTCCGTGACGCTTTGAGAAATTAAAGTCGCGAGGTACAAAAGTCGTTTGTCTTGAATATTTGGAGAATATTTTGTGTACAAAATGATCAGAACGCCATGCACATGGATATTATATAAATGCACAATGACATTACATAACACGCTTGTCACGCCATGATATTAGCTAGGGTGCATCGTCGTGTCGCCTACCCGGACGGCGTGAGTTGATCCTCGTGAAAGGTGAATCTGTCCGGGAGTGGCGATGTCTCGCAGCCGTAGTACGGGCCGCCGGGAGGCGGCCGCGGTGATGTCGCGTGGGGTCCGGCTCAGCCTCAAAGATCTCGCCTAGCCACCGGTGCTCCTCCCGCAGGGAATGGTACTCGGTGAGTTAGTCCTTATTTTTTGGCGCAGAGAAAATAGTTGTAACTACGTTAACGCTTACCGAGTAGGTTGTTGTGCCGAGGATGATCCTCCCGCCGCCCGAGCCGTAGTCCGCACGTGTACCTCCATACGTGTCGGCGAACCACGGTCGCGGTCCCGCACTCGGATCAACGCCGGCGCCAACGAGCCCAACCACTCGCCCCCGCTACCGGGAGTCCGGCCGATGTCTGCAGCGGCGAAACCGCTGCCTGGCGAGAAGTCGTGTGCCGCGCCCCTCGTGATGACGATGGTTGCATCGCATCGCTGCCCCTCGTAGTAGCCGCTAGAAGAAAGGTTAATGTCGATACCTCCAAAATGAGTGCATGGAAAGGTATTGACAATGAGAGAGATGACATACCGCGGGCCCGAGGCGGGTCGGGGTCGGGGCCGACCGACCGTAGCTCTGACGGCTCCGAGTGTGAGACGGCGTGCGGACGGTGGTGCCGAGGGAGGTGCCGAGGGCGGAGGGGGTGGAGGGTACCCTCGCGCCCGCGATGTTGTCGTGCGTGCATCGCCGCCGGTCGACTACGTGTCATGGCTCTAATCGCGACCCTCGCGTCGTCGGTCATGCCACGCACGGCGGCTAGGAGGCGATCAAGGTGTTCTTGCTCCCACGCCAGAGAATTTCAAAGACTCATGCCAGATAACGATCTATGCGCGGTATCGCAAGAAAACACGGAGTTAGTGCGGTTGCGTCGCTCAAGGAAATTGGTTGAAGAATGGGTTACCGCCTCGTCGCTGCGCCGCCGGCAGGGTCCGCCACTAGTACGATGTCCTCCGCATGACGACCACCGACGCCCGGGCCGCCCGAGCAGGCGCACTGTGCGTGGAATGTACCACCGCAAGCACGGCGCGACGTCTCGATGGAGTAGACGCGTGCCTCGTGGCAAAGACGTCCGTCGCCACCCTCTCGCTCCACAGCCCGCCCACGGCGCACTGTGTTCGCCTCCGGCCGCCGCTCTTGCGCCCTTTCCTCGCTTGCTCGCAAGTGAATCTTAATGTCGAACATGTAAGGCGGTGCATACGATAAAATTATATCCAAAAGGACATACCGGTGGGCCTTCGCCGCGATATGTCGCCCCGCCGCGGTGGCACTCCGCCGTACAGCCGAATCGTCTCATGACCCGTTGTGGATTGTACGGCCGACCATGTGCGAAGACCAGTGGCGTGTCGTCATCCAAAGTGGATCGCCCTCGCACATCGCGCCGATAATCCGTAGGGGCCGTGGTTCGCAAGGAACCGCCCCGCCCATGGCCGCCAGATGATCTCGGTCGTCGCGAGTCTCAAGAGGTTATGGAACTCGCGACGCACGCCTCGGTCTCTCCTCGCCCACCTTAGGTACCACGTGTCCAACGTGTTCCCATTGTAGGCCCGCCGTGGGGTCGTCGCCGAGAGCATTGCCGTAATGCCGACGGTCCAATGCACGGTGCACCGTGTTGCGGAAATAAGGACGACCAACTCGAAAGTGCTCCCATGACCACAACCGCATTCGTGGTGTAGCAAACCGCCAGGAATGGCTCCACGCCCGTACTGCGCTGAGTGGCATCGCATAACCCTCGGTAAGTGGCGCAGAGCACCACCAACCCCAATCAGATCGCGGAACGCCGTTCGCCAGCGCCCGCCAGGACTCGCCGATGGATATAGCCGGGTACACAGTCTCCCTGTGTCGTAGGGAACAAGATCCATCCGGTCAGAATGTAATGTACGCGACGAGGTGTGTCCTGACTGCCTCCGCTGTCGCATCCACGGGGCAGATCATGAACTCCCGTAGCCAGGAATGTGGGATACCGGACACGTTTGCAGGAATCGGGAGGCCGAATCTGTCGCCCAAACGCACCTTCCAGCTCATCGCCTCGGAGGTGGCACTCACCGAAGGCCATGCACCGGCAGACTGTAAGCATTGCTACATCCTCGAGAGTAATGGTCATCTCCCCACCGAAGTGGAATGTATGAGTCTCCTGTCTCCACGGTCCACAAGCGAGAGTAGTGCAGCGTCAAACCGCAACGCGCGCGGATGTCCAACATGCGGCTGGGGGGGAGGCGGTGTCCCGCAGCGCGGACGCACCGCTTCGTCAAGGCCACCTCCTCGGGGCGCCAGACCGTGCTCGAGGGCGCGCCGCCGCGACCACGCCCGCAACGGTGCCCCCATCCCGGGCCAGGTCGAGCAACAGACGCTGCTGCCGATCGAGCTCGCGCCATCTCCCGCAGATACCATAAAATATGTTAGTACGCATTTAAAACATATCGTGTGCCATAATAAAACAAGGCAAAACATAGGATGTAAAAGAAAACAACCACACATGAGCATAACGAGTTAACAAAAGACCAAGATGATGAACATTCCGTCAGAATAAAGACACATATTGACAAAGAATACTACGATTGCATCGCGACATAACATTCCGTCCCATCGAAGGAATTACAATAAGCGTTTACATCACGACCTAGTAATTATATCTTGCTCGTTACGGTGCATCGCTTTGCTTGCGCGGTCCATTTGGACACCCGATGGAGTGCTCCATCGTCTTGCTGACCTACAACGGGCCGGCGAACCCGCTGCCCACGCCGGGCCGTCGCCCATGTCGCTCCGGATGCGTCGTGGATCGGCGTCTTCCACGGCCGGGTGTTTGATTATACGCTCGCACCCACTTCACCGCCCGCCGAGGTCTCGTAGTGTGTGTCCGGCCGCACGAATGAAACTCCGCACCCCAAGTGGCAAAGAGGTGGTGGATATCGAGTACTCGGAGATGTAAGGCTCAAGATTGCCGCCACGCCGCGCACGCCGCATACACATGGGAGCATGGTTTGTGCGTAAGCCGCGTTTGTTGCGTGCACGACGCTTCTTCACCGATCGTGCGGACCGCCACGATCCTCTAGCGTGGCCCATAACGCATTTCTCCTTAGCCGGATCTCGAACTTCGCCGACGCCATCCATGGTGCGAGTCACGCGCGATCGCGCTTTGCCGATCTTTTTCTCCATGTAGGCATGCATTACCTCCGAGAATTGTTTACCATCCTCCGGATGCTTCTTGGCCATCATGGCTCATAACGGCGCATCCGATGGTACGGTTCCGTGTCTCTCCACGATCGCCGTGATCGGCAGGGAACGCACACCCTTCAGACACCGCTGTACACCTCCGACATGTTGGTCGCCATGATCCCGCACTGCACCATCGGTGTCGTGCAGCAGGACCATTTCTCCGTGTCGCGCGACGAGTTAACCCATGTGTGAACTCCCCAACTCGCGACCCTCCACCGATGCCCGCCTCGGCATTCGCCGAAGTCCCTTACATGCTTCGCAGTATCCTCATCGAGTGTCTCCACACCGCTCGAACTTTCTCCTTGGTTACGCATGCGAGCTTCTTGAACATTTTCATGAGGTCCTTGCTCAAACCTTGTGTGGAAGTTGGCGCGAGATGCCTCATGCACCAACGGCTCCTTACATCGCTCCATCGAACGGCGGCCGCGCCCGCTTTGATCGTGCTCAACGCGACATCAAGCCGACATTGCGGTCCGAGATGACACACACACTGGTCGATCTTGTACTACCGCCGCTTCACATTACACAGAACCACAACCAGCCATCCGTGTTCTCGCCTCAACAATTGGAAGGCCACGGGACTAGCCGGTCGCTCGTGACGGCCGCAACGGCGGTGAGGATGGTACCTTGTACTTCCCACATAGGAAGGTGCCATCCATCGTCAAGACGGACGACAATGCTTGAAAGCTGATCGCTCGACGGAAGGCCCGTAAGACCCTATCAAGAATAAGGCAATTGGGCCCTTCCGCCGGATGCACCCGCCTAGCTTGTTTATGTATGTTCCGGATTACATTCGCGATTTGATGCAGCAATCTTGGTACTAGGTTGTAGGCCTCTTCGAATGTGCCGAACATTCGCTCCACGACCTTGCGCTTGGCCCGCCATGCCGCCTTGTAGCTCACCGAACCCCACAATATTGGCAACCTCGCCATGAGGATGTTTGGGGAAATGGACACATCTGCAGTGATTTAGGTGGCTTATCAGGTGGCAACATAAGAGGAGGTCATGTTGCGTGCTGTGAAGCTACCGAGCTAACTCGCATGTGTGATCCTTCAAAGATTATCCAAAACCTGCGGTGAGCCATGAACCGCCGCGCACGGACCTTGCCAGCAGAGATTCATCAACACACCGACGATGTACGTGTCGGGTTGGACCTCGCACCGATACATCCGACCGATGTTAACGGCGATTTAGCAATAGCATGTCGGGCGGCGCTCTTGTCGTGGAAGCGCGCTCGGGAGCAGGTGTCATCATTGAACCCCACTCAAGACTCCTCCGATGTGGCAGTAACCCGACGCCGCTGTAACGCCGCCCAATCGTGAGGGGACATAAGCAATGTCGATGGTCACAAGCCCACCAACCGCATCTCCTCCAAAGACCAGACTTCTCCTTCTTCGTCGCTTCCGAACTAGTTGTTTCCACGCCCTCCATGCTTTCCACCTCGCTCACCGGTCGGCTAGGTACTCGTGACAATCAATACGGTTGCCCACCATCTCTCCGCACCTTCATTGGGCTCAAATTGACGCACGCCTCCTCGTGTCTCCATCTCCCACGTCTTCGCCGTCTCCTCCAACACTGGAGACCAACGCAGCTCCCACCAACAGCTTCCCAAAACCACCCACGCCGGATGTCCCCGCCCTTCCACGAACTGAACGTAGACCATCGGCCGCGCATATATCGCAGCAGCGGGGTTGCAAACAACCCCCATATAATTGGCCCATGAAGCGTCACATGTGACCTTCATAAGTTGCCAAATGGTCTCGCCTGCACCAGTCGCAATCGAGGGATACACCGCCTCGATGCACAGCTTCTTCCTTCCAGTGGCGCGATCGAACGCGGAACGCACGCACCGCCTTAGCTCCAAGAGGCCCATGTCCTTCAGAGACGGCGCCCGGATCACGGTGCGGTCGCAACTTGACAGGTCCGCACCGTATGGTCCGTCACGCATTAGACCGTCCCGTGGAACACGAACAGATCTTGTATCTCCGCCATGAAGTACCTAACACAAGAGCAACTTCCTGACACTTCTGTAGTACTGAAAACAAAAATTACATGGTTGCAGGTTCAGTCGAATTTGTGTTCAAATATTTCGCAAAAAAATTGCACAATACTACTGGCTTCAAATATTTCGTGGTTTACATGAGCAATTGGAATAAAATATTGAGATCAACGTAAATTTATTAATTCCAAATGGAGTTCATATGATTTTTCTATCCATGAAAGGTTGAAGTAAATTTTATTTCATCAGAAATAAAAATTCACAATTTTCTGGGTACTACAAACTGTCAAACAAATTCTAAGTTAAAGTAAAAAAAAATCACTTCAGATTTCCCCAAAGCATTTTTAAGTTTCCATACCCGAGTTAGACCTAGCCTATAGCAATGACATGCGGGGTCTACTACATAGAATATTTTGCCATCTATTTTTTGAAATAAAAACTTACTAATGTGTCGCCCCGCTTCATCGCGTAGTGCATGGACCAAGGTCAATATACCCCGTTAAGAGTACATAGATAGCGGCCTCCGTAGGTACTGACTGTCGGCGACTCTATTTCAATTGTACTTCTACTTGATTTAATTACCTCTAAATATTTTAATATTTTATGATGAGGTCCGTGACAGACGACATTTTGTTACCGATAAAAAAATCACACCGTTTTACTAATTAGAAGTTTGCTGAGTAGAATCGGCGTAAGAAAATTTTTACGCGGTAATTACTCGACTAATATAAATCATTACGCCCTAACAACACTAATATTCAACTAATATAAATCATAATGCTAAGTCAACTAATATTCTACTCAGTGAAAATCGGCGTAATTCTACTCAAGAAATACTTACCTTATAAATCGCCTTAATAAAAATTGACAACACTAACAACATAAAGTCTCCTAAGTCAACTAATTACGCCCTAATCGTAATGCTAACTATCGAGTATTCTAAGGGTCCACGTGAGCGAGACGTCTCAGTTTTCCTTCTTGCTCCGAACGTATACACGATATCATTGTCTTTTTTTGTCGCACCGACGGCATATTTTCTAGTGTGATATTTGGCCAACACGAACATGGCAACAACATTTTTCGCGTCCTCCAAACAAGGAACTCAAGTACAAAGTGTACATCTTTAGCATTATTTCATCGAGCAAGGTAGTATGTCTCTATCTACTGGTTACAAACATCTAAGAACATCCACAATGTAGTCTATTTTTGTCCTCTAAGAAGAGAGGATGGTTTGGACACTGCCTCCAAACATTGCAACAGAAGTGGCAACAACCTCCAAGCTAGAGGCTGCCTCTAGGTTTGGAGGCAACCTGTAAGCTTGTTGACCTACTTGTCAGAGCGAGAGGTTTGGGAATAGAGATGAGAGAGAAATATTTTTTGCTTTTAACTTATTCATTTATAAGTTCCACCTTAGAGGCAATTGAATGTGCTAAACATGGCAATGAATTGTGCTAAGCTTGAAGTCACCAGTGGACCTCAACTTAGAGGCTGCACAACCTCCAAACAGGATGGATGCGCTAACAAGAGTGAACTTTCTGCTCGGATGCGATGTCACGAGCACCTGATCTGGAGAAAGATGCTGGTGGCTTCAGATTTCACCGTCCCAGAAATCCTCCAGAGACTTGTAAAAGCTCGTTGGATGAGTTACAAACTCGTACTTGAAAAGCCTAACCTGCATTTTGCAAACAGAATATATATCTCAGGTAAGCCAAATAAAAGCTAAGCGCTAAGTTTTCAGCTAGTAACTCATCACGTTTATATGTCATAGATCTCTCCTGGAAGAAAAGTAAATATGTAACCATGCCTGCTCAATCTCGTAGAACTTCGCCATCAGGTCTTCAGGGATGCACCAATCAAATATGTCAATGTTCTCCCTCGTCCACGCTTCGTTGTCGCTCTTCGGAAGTACGCTCTGTCCCATCTGAATACCCCAGCGAAGAGCGACCTGAACAGGAGCTTTCTGCAACTTCTCGGCAACAGAAATGACAATAGGGTGGCTAAGGACGTTTGGTCCATCGTTCCCTGGTGACCCAGGTGAACCTAATGGTGCATACGCCTGCAAGAAAATGACAATTCAGACGGCAGAAAATAATTGCCAAGGTGAACAAGAGAAATGGGAAGTAAATAGTGAACAGACAATCAAAACAAACCAGTAAACTTACAGAAAGGTGAATGCCCTTTGACTGGCAAAGCTTACGGAGCTTGTGTTGCTGCCAAACCGGGTGGCACTCCACCTGGTTGACCGCTGGAGGCACGCGCGTGACGGCGAGCAGATCCTCCAGTTTCTTGCAGGAAAAATTGCTCACGCCAATGGCGCGAGCTTTGCCTGATTCATACAGCTTCTCCATTGCTTCCCATGTAGCCGGGATATCAGGCTTGAGATAGTTTTCCACGCTCAATTTAGCTCCTTTCTTGGCACGAACTGGACCGTGGACCTGCGAAGTGATAAATTGTAGGGCGGATTAAAGACCGTCACAATCTAATGGATTTGGAATGCCTGTCCTATTTACCGTTGGTGCAACTGCAAATACTACTGAACTGCGAGGGACTACATAAGAAGGTAAGCTGGATAGATATGGAATTTACAAGGTACAGATCTAAGTATTCAAGCTGCAGATCCTGTAGCGTGCAATCAATCGCCTCTGGCACGTCTTCTGGGGCATGATGAGTGCACCTGAAAATTCAGAACATATTATATATATATATATATATATATATATATATATTGAAACAAGCGAGCTTTTTTATAATCAGTTGACATGATATGAATTCTTCCTAAACATTTCAGGCTGTCAGCAACTGGAAAGATAGAGGTTGACAAATTACCACAGCTTAGAGGTGATGAATAAATCTTCACGCTTAACTATAGCCTCCTCAAATAGTTTCTTCAGAGCCAAACCAACCTGCAAAAGAAGTAGCAACTTACAAGAGTTACTTTCAGCTCCGGAGGGGTGATGATCTGACAATGAAGAGAATTAATTTGTGTGGTTAAATTGAAAAGATTCTGACACCATCTGTGTAATATAACTTTCTTCTACTTTGGTGCAACATTTATCAAGCTATTACTGAAATCAACCTCACGCGGTGTATCAGAAATACAGAGTTACTTCAGAATTCAGATGTCTTAACACTTCTAAAGTTCTGTAAACCTTCAAAGAGGTCAAATACCCCACAGCCAAATAATACATCTCATTCTCATATAAGCTGACAATAAAGATTAATACAAACTAGCAGCATACATGTTTAAGGGGTAATCTTGTGATGTAAAGCAACTCAAAATTAATTACCTCTTTCTGATTACCATACTGCGGAGAGCAGTCAATATGACCATAACCTGCCTGCATCATTACAAGTAGAAAACATTTACATTCAATTATTCAAGCAGAAGAATCCCTGATGATATATGTTCCCAAAGTTCACGTAAATTTTTTTTGTTCCCAACGCTCAAAACCTTGAATACCCCTTATTTAAAATACACACAAACACACCCTTGAAACAACAGAAACCTCCAGTTGAGCAATTCTGGATTGCTATATGCAAATGAATGCACAATTAGAAACAAACAAACAAAAGAGAACAAGACCATCACGTATGGATTAAACATAAGCTTGGAGTGACAAGACCTTGACAGCAGCACGGATTGCATCTTCAACAACACCAGGTGAAATTTGCCATGTGCCGAGGCCAACTAATGGGATAGTCGCACCGGTGTTCAGGACAGAGGACTTAGCCATCTGCGCTCTCCAAAGACCAAACTGAACTTGCTTGGAGCAGGACAAGAAACTAAGCGGACAAAGTGCGAATAAGAGACGGCCTTAGTTGCTGGAGCTTGGCAGGATGAAGTTGAAGATGCCTAATGCTATAACAACAAATAATCGAACTATCAGCATAGACATTTTCTTGTGGTGGTTGAATGAGAAAGAGTGGACTTGGACTCACCCAGTGTGGGGAAGACACTGAAAGCCAATGGCAGGAGGTCATGGCATAGAGTGGTCGTTGAGCTCGGTAGGTCCCATGGGCTGGAGTCCACACCTAGCTGTGCCCCAGAGGAGAATCACGAGGCACCACCTTGTGAAGAACTTAGCTAGGCAGCCAGCTCGTTTGGCTGGACGCCTGAAGCCCTGAACCCAACAGTTCTTAACTTTCACAATCCATTCCAGATAGCCTCATTGGTCAGTGGTCACCCGAGGCGAAGCTTTGAGCAAGCTGCATCTGACGAGGCTGATGCGACTTGACATTTCGTGATGCAGATAGCTAAGCTCATCCAGTCATCACCACTCGGGGGTTGGTGCACCATCTACAATCAACTCAACTGCTGCAGAGAAGTGTTAGAAATAACGGGTACAAAAGAAGACGCAAAATTTATATAAAAAACTCTTACAGAAAAAATTAAATTACGGACGTCAACCGATTATGATTACTATATAATGAATGTTTACAAATCGCAGGTGATTACAATGAGGCGTCAACTCTCCCCGTACGGCATATAAGAGGTATATAAAGGGGTAGCATGACTTGGAGTTCAAGTAAGAAAACTTATCCACTAATATGACATGTTTGAATACAACCACATTAGGAATTCGGATCACATATCTCAACAATCTCCACCTTTAGATGAATTTCCTCTTGTAGCAAAATGAAGAATCATCGATCACCAAATAACCCCACAATAAAATAAATAAAATCACCTTACGCCAATTAGTCTCTAGGACTAAATTGTAATACCAACTAAGTTTGAGCAAAGCTCAAACTTAGTAACAAGAATTGGCTTTATCACCATATCAGCTGGATTATTATGAATATTTATCTTGCATACCTTGACATCACCTTGAGCAATAACACATCGAATAAAGTGATATCTCACATCAATGTACTTTGTTCTCTCAAGGAACATCTGATCCTTTGTAAGGCATATAGCACTACGACTATCAAAAATATAGTAGTGTAAAAATTATCTCCACAAAGCTCATTGTACAAACCTCTCAACCAAATAGCCTCTTTACAAACTTAAAAAATAGACATATATTGTGCTTCAGCGGTAGATAAGGCTACAGTAGCTTGCAAACTTGCCTTCCAGCTAATAGCACAACCACTAATGGTGAAAACATAACATGTGAGATACCTCTTCTTGTCCAAATCGTCAGCATAATCAGAGTCAACATAACCAACAAGTTCATCTCTAGAATTCTCAAACTGCAAACAAGCATTAGAAGTGCCACGCAAATATATAAAAATTCACATGCCCACAGCAATCGAGTGGAGGACGTGACCTAGATCGCAAAGTCTTCGCTTTACAATGCTCTTTTCAACAAAGGGCATAAAGCCGTGAGTACATAAAGTACTCGGGATTAGCAAGGTATCTACTAACAATACTAAATACAATAATTAGATTGCAAGCGAGATTTGCATGAGATAAATCAACGCTTCCATCGACGAGAATAAATCATGGATTCGAATAGATTTTGACACTCTGCAGAGGTTGTACACCTTTACCCACAAGACACGAATTCTCTAGTTTGTTTGGCATCCGTCGATACCACCGCTCACTTCCTTAGGTGAGTAGTCTAGAGCACGTGACAAGGCTTTACAAAGTTCCATTTTGCATCGGTTCGCGCTAAGGTTTCGCCATCACACCTCTCTTGCGCCAATAAATGTACCACAACAGAACCGACTCAAAACTTTCCTAATTAATTGGCCAGGTCCGTCCCATACCGGACTTATGGTTGCACGAGGTGACCCAGATCAATGACTTGCAAAGTTAAGTCCTTAGTTGGCTGCTCAGACAAGTCTACCACGACCCAATGTGCATTACGCACCCACTCTAGCTCCCTACCTCAAGCCCGAGCATATATCATTTTTGTTCATACCCGACCAAATGGCAATCCCTGCCATGGCACAACATCTTTTAATAAAAGTGGCCTCACACCACTGTTCCATAGTTCCATTAGTCAAATTTCATTAATCAATGAACATGTGATCGAAAGTCTCGCGGGTAACTAGAGCATGTCTAAGCAATAATACGCACCCAAGTTGGCAAATCAATTATGTCCAACTAGTATTAACCATCCTATGGTGTCCAAGGATATATGTCATTCAAGGAGACATTTCATTTTCAATTTATCAAGGAGGCATAATGGCAATTTGGTAATTATCTACTCCCAAAACCATTTTTAATAAAACTAGCCATGCATGATAATTTAATACAATGTACATTTGTAAAATGGGTTCAACATGGTCAAAGGCCTACGACTTGCCTTCGTTGACGAGAGAGGGTCTTGATCGTCGGTCGAAGAAATCTTCCAAACGCGGAATCTACACGCGAGAATAGCAACAAATAAATAAAACAGCACCAAATGAACTCCAAAATTACAAAACCAGTACCAAATGAAAGAGGATGAATTTATATAAATTTAGAAATTTGGATCACCCAAATCGGAGTTCGGATGTGAAAGTTACATACATAAGAGAACCAATAAGAGAACCAAGCACCTTTGGAATATGGAACTCTAGACATGTACTCAATATCATAATCTAACTCAGGACATAAAGATGAAGATAATCTGAAATGCGAAGCTAATAGAGTACTCACTGGTATTGTATTATGCATATTAAAACGACGAAGAACCTTCTCAATATAACCTTGTTGACTAACGTATAACTTGCCATATTTCCTCTCTTTGATAATCTCCATGCCAAAAATTTTCTTTGTTGCACCTAGGTCCTTCATCTCAAATTCATTACTCAATTGTGCTTTCAGTTTTGCTATTTTCGATTTATCTTTTGCAGCAATCAACATATCATCAACATAGAGAAGCAAATAAATAGTTGAACCATTAATAGTCTTTAAATAAACACAACTATCATAATTGGACCACTTAAAATCATGAGAGAGCATAAAAGAGTTAAATCTCTTGTACCATTGCCTAAGATATTGCTCCAAACCATAAAGAGATTTCTTTAATCTACAAACAATGTGTTCTTTTTCAGGAATAACAAAACCCCCCAGGTTGGTCCATATAAATATCTTCTTCCAATTCCCCATGTAGAAATACAGTTTTAACATCTAATTGCTCAAATTCATAATCATGCATAGCAACAATACTGAGTAAAGTGCGAATAAAACTATACTTCACAACTGGAGAAAAGACATCATTAAAGTTAATACATGGAATCTGACTATAACCTTTAGCAACCAACCTTGCTTTATACCTTGCAGGTTCAGTAGGAAAAATACCTTCCTTTTTTTTGAAAATCCACTTGCAATTAATAGACTTCTTCTCCTTTGGCAATTTTACTAGTTCTCAAGTATCATTCTTTTCAAGTGACTCCATCTCATCATGCATAGCAGTTATCCATTTATTACAATCAGTGGAATCAATAGCCTCAGAGTATGATGAAGGTTCGCATAATCTTCAATTTCTTCTGCTACACTCAAAGCATAAGCAACAATATTAGTTTCTTCAATCAACCTCTTAGGTGGATTAATCTCCCTCCTAAATCTGTCAAGTGCAATGGACCGTTGTGGTAGTTGCTCAACAATATGTGCATCATTAACAATAATTTTTTTTATCTGATGTGTTATTTGAATCAACAAAGTGCTCCACCTGAACACTTGAATTTTGCTCATTCCCAACATGAATATTAGTATGCAATTTATCATGAAGCATAGTAGATTCATTAAAGATAACGTTTTTACTAATCATAACCTTATTTATTTCAGGATTCCATAACTTATATCATTTGACACCAGATTTAAAACCAAGAAAGATGCACTCAACAGCTCTAGGCTCTAATTTTCCATTATCAACATGAGCATAAGCAGTACAACCAAAAATTTCAACTCTGAATAATTTGCTGAGGAACCAGACCATACCTCAATTGGACTCTTATTTTCAATTGCAATAGAGGGTGACAGATTAATATGATGGCAAGCAGTGGAAGTGGCTTCAGCCCAAAAACGCCTATACAACCTTGCATTAGACAACATGCAACGGACCTTAGAAATGATAGTCCTATTCATACGCTCAGTTACATTATTTTGTTGAGGAGTATGGGGAACGGTGTAGTGCCTGACAATGCATTCAGTCTTGCAATATGATTCAAATTCATTAGAACATAATTTCATCCCATTATGAGTGCAAAGTTTCTTTACGTTCTTTTTAGTTTGTCTTTCAACCATAGTCTTCTACTCTTTAAATGCTGAAAATGCTTATGATTTATGTTGCAAGAAATAAGGCCATACTCTTCTAGAGTAATCATCAATAATTGTTAACATATAGTTAGCACCTCTTAGCGATGTCTGATGGCCCCCATAAATCAGAATGCACATAATCCTAAATACCTTATGTAGTATGAACTAAAGTATTGAATCTCAGCCTCTTGTGTTTGTCAAACACACAATGCTCACAAAATATCAGTTTGCCGATGTTATGTCCATCAAGAAGTTCTCTCTTGCTCAATTCTGCCAAACTAATTTCACTCATATGACAAAGACGCATATGCTAAAGATTAGTAGCATTAGAATCAGATAATGAACTTGAAATTGCAACAATATTACATGATATCGTAGTACCTCCCAGATGGTATAGATTGACATATTTAATATTAGCTTTCATCACAACAAGAGAGCCTTTTGATACCTTTAAAACTTCACCTTCACCAGAATACTTGTACCCTTTAGCATCAAGAGTACTCAAAGAGATGAGGTTCCTTTTCAAATCTGGAATATGCCTCACATCTGTCAAAGTTCTGACATTGCCATCAAACATCTTGATCTGGATTGAACCAATTCCTGCAACTTTACAAGATGAGTTACCACCCATCAATACAGTACCACCTTCAACAGGTTTATAGGTGGCAAACCAATCCCTATTAGGACACATATAAAAGGTACAAACGGAATCAAGAATCCATTCATAATTGGTCTTAGCACATCCAGCAAAGGCAACAAGAATTTCTCCATAGGTACTATCATCAGCAACAAGGGAGGCTTTACCTTCACCATTTGGTTTACCTTTTGGCTTATAATAGCCAGTTCTTTTTTCTTTACTCTGTAGCTTCCAGCATTCAGAGATGTCGTGTTCACTTTTCTTGCAATATTTGTATGACTTGCACTTGCCTCTTGATTGCGACCGGTTCTTGTAGCCGTTCGAACTTTTGCCTCAAGATCTATTGTTTGAGTTCTTCTCCTTTTACCTGCACGAATAAACAAGCATTCTCCTTGCGAGCTTGAATTTTAAAAGGTACCATCTGTTTCATCTTCTCCTTAGCATGCAAAGCTTCATAAACTTCATTAAGAGTGAGAGTGTCTCTACTATATAATATGGTATCTCTGAAATTTGAAAAGGAACTAGGTAGTGAACACAAAAGAATAAGACCCAAATCCTCATCATCATATTTTATCTCCATCGACTCTAGGTCGGCAACGATCTCCTTAAACGCCGAAAGATGATCAAGCACAGATCTTCCTTCTTGAAATTTGTGAGAGTACAACTTCCACTTAAGATGCATCTTGCTGGTGAGATCCTTTGTCATGCAAATTTGTTCTAGCTTCAGCCATAATGCAGCTGATGTCTTCTACTCCAAAACCTCCTGCAAAATATCATTTGATAAATGAAGGTTAATCTGAAATAAAGCCTTACGGTCTTTGCACTTCTCATCTACGGTCCATGCAGTAGATTGTTTCTTAAAACCTTCCAATGCATCATCCAAATCCATCAATGTCAACACAGCTCTCATCTTGACTTGCCACAACAAAAATTTTGTGTCTCAACCCAGGAGTGGAAGATCATACTTCAAACTCGCCATGATAAATAAACCTAAAATTTACTGGTACTGATCTGTATAAACTTATCAAAAATAACTACCGCTTTGGTACACCTTTTGTGTACGCAAATCAAAGATCTTCAAATTCCTGATATGCTTCTTGGGTGCACGTAATGGGTAGCCGAAGAACAAAAAGAAAACAAAACTCCAATGGCAGGAGCACCTTCACGTGATGGCGAAGCAATTTTTTCTTCAAAACTACCAAAAGGTAGAGGCCTTCTCGAGAAACAATCAAGAGATTAAAGAAAGTTTTTTTTTTCTTGGAATCTATGCTTGGAGTTGACTTTTGTCTTTCGGTTTGCCTTTTGATTTGTCGGATGAACTTCACGCATGGTTGGCTGTTGGCCTTTTGCTTCCGCTCGGACGGACCAAGTCGACAAAAAATTGTGGACGTGGTGAAGTGCTGCCTCGGGAGCGATGCGCATGGGATCGAAGCTTGGACCAACGGACGCAGCAGTGCAAAAGCAACGGATGAAGCCTCCTGTGGAGCGCCGATGCGACGCTGTGGATGGCAATGCAACAAAGATGCGCCGCGCGAGACGAGACGGCGACGCAAGAAATTGGATCTGCTATTTTTTCTTGTATCTCTGAAACTCTAATCTCCTGGCTCTGATATCACTTGTTAGAAAAAATAGGGACAAAAGAAGACACAAAATTTATGTGGAAAACCCTTGCGGGAAAAAACCATAGGCGCCAACCGACGATGATCACTATATGAGCAGTGTTTACAAATCGCAGGGTGTTACAATGAGGCGTCAACTCTTTCCGTGCGGCATACAAGAGGTAAATAAAGGGGTAACATGACTTGGAGTCCAAGTAAGAGAACTTATCCGCTAATATGACATGTTTGAATACAACCATATTAAAAATTCGGATCACATATCTCGACAAGAAGGACAAGAATGGGAAAACCACGCCAAGAAACTAGCACACACCGGGCCAAGTCATTTTTTTTGTAAGGATAGTGTAACACCCCAGCCCAAATTGAGCCTGAAAAGCTACCACACTAACATAATTACAAGCTAAACTAAGACATTTTGCTAACTTTCGGCAGAATCTTCTTTGAATACCTAACCATACCGAAGGTTTGCACAGCTAACAATAATAATAAACAATTATCTAGACGCACAGTCTAAGACATAACCATAAAAAGAAACAAACATCCAATGTATAATGCTCAACCCTAACCAAAGATATCCACGATGTAAAACATAATAAACCAAATCTCAAGTAGTTTACTCAAGTTCTAGGCTATCATTAAATTTGTTTATTCATTGGAGAGATTGTTCGTGCCAATGGGCAACCAAGCTTAATTCTACTCCCTCCCATACATACCGTCCACAATCGAGGTACCTAAAAACACAACATCAGCAAGAGTGAGTCCAAGACTCAGTAAAGTACAATTAGCAAGACAATAACATAAACAACTGTGACCATCATCATCCATCCGCAATTCTCAATAATAAACGTTTCATATGCTCATGCTATGCAAGATGCTCAAATGTACTTCTCTTTTCTCTTTTGCATATACCAGTATTGCGGAGTGTTACACCCGTCGGTGTTCACTCATGGCCGCATTATCAAATGCGGGGACCCATTGCCCATCCTTTTCAGATGAGGACCCATTGGCCATATCTCAAATATGGGGACCTCAATGCCCACTCCCGTGGGTACATCATGCCAACATGCATGCTTGATATGAAATGACATGGACAATCCACAATATGTTCTCATAAGAATTATCAATTATCGATCATCATATAAACAATGTGAAATAAACGCATTCATCTCGCTTAATCATAATATGCACACATCACATCAACAATATTGTCAGCACACAATACCGTACTAAAAGTGTACTTGCCTTTTTCCGCTACGGCGCGCGAAGAAGCAAAGATGGTGCCTCTACTCCGGGACTCCGCCTCCTACACAAGAATAGCGCTAACAATAAATACGCTGAAAAGTGGACTCCGTTTACGCCCCTCAACCCAAAACGTCGAGACCTAGGGCTTGAATAGATGTTCTACCTAATTTCCCCGGCAGTCTAGCATAAAACTTTCCGGGACAGCAGTATTAAAAATACCATAACTTTCACTAAGAAACTCGGATCAAGGTGATCTTGGTCTCTCTGGAACCACGACAAAACTGTCTACAAAAACCTAGTTGGGCAAGTCCCCTAATTCGGCCTTCTAATAACTCTAAAATACAGGTCAATTTCTCTGTCCTTACAATCTGTCAGTTAGAAAACATCGACGGTAAAAATTCCATAACTTTTGATTGCCAACTCTAAAAATTATGTTCTTTATCAACTTGAAAATATTACTGAATTATATACAACATTAATTTTGGGTGTCCTTCCTGATTCGTCCTCTAAAAAATTCATAATTTCCAGACAAGACAATCTGTCAATTCTTGTCAGATCTCTTGGACAGTCGTGGTAAAACTACCATAACTCCTAAACCGTAAGTCCAAATCAAGTGATCTCGGTGCCAAAAGAAATCTAAAACCGAGGGCTACAACTTTCTAACAGGTGTACAAATCAGAAAACGTACAATATTACCCAAAACTGACGAGCAACAGCGCTGAACAAATCTGATCTGCTATCTCTCCTTGACCGGCCCTCCAAAAATCGCCTCCTCGCCTTCCTTCCAATGGACCGCAGCAACGGGTTTCGCCAGGGAGGGAGAAGGTGCTGTGGTGGAGATGGAGGTGCAGGGGAGAGGTGGTGGCGGCGCACAGGGTAGGGGAGGCCGGCCGCTCAAGTAGGAGGAAAGGGGAGAGGAGAGGGGGATTAGGGTTTTTGGGGGGGGGGGGTGGGAACTCCCCCCTCATGGCCGGCCACACTTGGGCCCCTCCTGGGCCGCGGCCCAGGCTCAGGTTGTCGAATAAAAGCAGATAACCCCTTGTCTTTTTGGATTTTACTATTCCTCTTATTCCATTTTCTCCTCCCGACTAATTCTTTAATTTACCGATCCGATTTCCGGGGTATTACAGATAGGTCAAGTCAATTTATATAGAAAAAGCAAATCTATACATAGTTTTTGACCGAGGAAAATAAATATATAAATAGAAAGAGTAGCAGAGGAAGTCATACAACAACATAAAGATGCCGAATAACTAGTTTTTGAGAGCAGATTTTTTTCTTTCGAGAACATACGCAAGAGACATGGGCGTATTTTCATTAAGAAGAAACCAGAACAAAGGTACAAAACTTTCAGTGGGCAAGCCTACTAAAAGCTGTTATGAATATTGTGTATATATTGAAGAGCTCTAATAGACAATATATATAAGGTACAAAGGGATACAAGCCTACACCCTAAAGCAATAAGAAATAGCACAAATACCCTTATATCCTCAACACCCCTCAAATGCAAGGCGTTTGTAATAGAATTACATTTGGAAATGGTTGACACTAAAATAGGAAAAAAAATCCAAAATTCAAGTCTTCGTAATGTCGTCTAGCATGCTACTCTTGGAAAATATATCGAATATCAAAAGATCTTCTCCCATCTGGGGTCATATGACAACTCATAAAGCACAAGGTGCAAGAGCGGAGAAAGTCGACCGCAGCAACATGGCGAAGAAGATGATGAAACTAACAAAAATAGATAAAATTGTCAAATCAAGTCGAAAAGGAATGGATAGAAGCATGACGGTGCAGATCATAGCCCAAGACGGCGGGGCGCGGGGCGTAGTGCACAAGAAGTACAACGAAGGCACAGTGCAAAAGAAAGCACGACACAATGCACAAGAAACGCAACAAAGACGCGGTGTGGAAGAAGCATGGCGCAATGCACAAGAAGCAAAATGGAGACGTAGTGCGGAAGAAGCGCAATGGCCTTAAAAGCTTGGGGCGGTGGATCTGCAGTGGCTCAAAGAAAAGAGTAGCGACTGCTGCCATGCAAAAGGAGAATTCCTATACTTTTATGACTGATAATAAATTTGCAGACTCGTATGGCTTAGATGAACTCAAAGATAGAGTGGTAGGACTTGGAAAGACGCAATGGAAGAAAATGACACAAAGAAAGAAAAGGCTAAGAATAACTAGCAGAATCATGTAGTCGGATTTGACGTACTTGCACCCGCTCTTTCTCTTCCTCACTGTTTGGTCTGCCGAGATAGCACCTTCCCATTCTCGCAACCGAGCATCCCAATTGAGCATCAATACAACCGAGCCATCCCAATACAACCCAATCAGAACCAAAAGCTATCGCCCCTCAGCAGCTCATACATTGGAACCAAAAGAGCCAAAAGCCATCTCTCCTCAGCAGGAGAGCAGAGAGGTAGCGGCAGCGGCCGGTGAAGAGGAAAGCCAAGAAGAAGGCAACGAAGCCCACACACCAAGACGAGCAAACGAGGTAGACAGCGACACGACCGAGTGGTGCAAGGAGGCCCATGACGCGATCAAGGAACTCTGGTGGGGGATTCGGCCAAGCAGACTGGTGGCGCCCTGCCTTTTGTTCCGGCGGCGGCGATTGTGCGGGGGTGGCCATCACACGACCTCTCTCGTACAACACATGAGCTCTTCTCTCATCCCCTTTTTGGCCGGTGGACAGCCTCAAGCACGTCGCCGTGGCTGACGGCGGCGTCGCATCCGGATCTCTGGCGACTCGGAATGCCCACCGGGAGAGCACAGGGACGCGGATTCATAGCACAGGGCGACGTTGGGAAGAGACGACACGATGGGAGCACTAGATCTGAAGAGCTCAGCATCTGGACGGCGGCAGGAGCTCTGGGGCAGAGGAGGTAGCCACATGTGGTGTTGAGGTCGGTGTCGCTCGGTGTCGAGGGCATCCGGATCCGGGGGAAGAGCTCGATCTGGATCCAGAGTCGAGGCGATGACGGATCCAAAGAGCTCGTGCGCTGCGCGAGTAGGGCGACGTCGGCGATGCGAGCGGAGGACCGAATTGACGCTACTGCTTCTACACCAAGAAAAATCTACAACATAAGGCCACCCCCAGGAGCGAAGATCGGTCCTCCCGGGAGCAGCGGCAGCGGAGGCGAGTAGAGGTTAGGAGGCAGTGGCGCTACAGTAATCCTAAATCTAACCTTTGTTATGATACCATGATATGAATATTGTGTATATATTGAAGAGGTTTAATAGGCAATATATATATGATACAGAAGGACACAAGTCTAAACCCTAAAACAATAGAAAATATCACAAGTATCCTTAACAAAAGCAACTGGAAAAAAAAAATCTAGGAGTGCACAAATATCTGATCGAATATATGCTGAAAAGGGTATATAGTGTATACTGCATTACTGCATGCACATGGTATAGCTAACATATATTATACACAGTAAAGAATGATTCCTTCAACTTCAATTACTATAGCCACCATATAGTCCAAGGCCCAAGGGTAGTCCAACAGCAAAATAATATCTGATCGAATATATTTTTTTTCAAAAGAAATGGCCGTCAGCACAGCAAACAACTGGTTCCTCGCCAATAGAAGATCTCAGCCATCCAATCTTTGGATGGCCCTGTGAGAGACCACACACACACACACACTTTCAGCTTTTTAGTCGAGCCATCTCATGATCTCATCTGGTTTAAGCACTCAGCTAGCATGTCGATCCAGCCGCTCAACTTTCGATTAAGGACTACAGTATTAAAACACGTTTTTCATACTTCAAATATAAAAAAATTGATAAAGGGAGATAACACGACAGCAGTACAGAGGAAGATATATGATCCTAAAAGAAAGCATTTATTCCCAGCAGTGGAAGGAAAATATCGGCACAGAATCAAAGACAACAAGTAGGGGTGGTATGCTGGCATGCGATGCCTTTAGCGCTGCACTTCATACGCTTCAGATTTCACTATCCCAAAAACCCTCCTCGGTTTTGTAAATACCTTGGGGATGAACTACAAAGTCAGCTGTTAGCGTCTTAACCTGCATGTTCAAAAGCAAAATAAATCTCAGATAACCAATATGAGAAGTTAAATTCTAAAGGTGTCATGTGCACATTTCTCTGAGAAAAGAATGACGCAAACCATTACAGATTACCGTGTGGATATGCTTCTGTTTCAAGATAACCAAAATAATAAAGATAGTCAGGAACATGCAACATGGGGTGAAAAGGTGTTGAGACATACCTGTTGGATTTCAGAGAACTTTGCCATCAAATCTTCACGAATAGACCAATCAAATATGCTTAGGGTGTCCTTTATCCTTGCTTCATTGGTGCTTTTTGGAAGTACACTCTGGCCCATTTGAATACCCCAGCGTAGAGCAACCTGTGCAGGAGTTTTCTGTAACCTCTCGGCAACAGAGATGACAATAGGGTTGCTAAGAATGCATGCCCCCTCGAACCCAGGTGATCCAGGCTTACCTAAGGGTGAATATGCCTTTGTGGATGTCAAGGGGATATGCTCCTAGTCTCAGTGTGCTGAACAATTGGCAATAGCGTCGAGGCGTTTCTGCTGACAGACTTTAGGAGGTCAGACCGGCCATGGTGGCGGTCGACCAGTCTGTGTCGGCGGTCTGACTGATCATTTTGAAAAGTTGAATTTTGTCAATCAGCCAAAAATCACGTATAACAATAAGTGAGAGGATGTGTTTGCACTTGGTCTCATAATATTTGGAGCTTCGAGCCGAAACTAGACATAGTTTGAAATTTTCAGAGAGGGTGCGGATTTCTGGGGCTGGAAATTTGGTTAAGTCCCTGGGTGGTCTGTTCATGCACCGAGACGGAGGTGAACTTTGTGGGTTAGGCCAAAGTCATGATTTTTAATGTATATGTGTTGCATGATGCATGTTTTGGCTAACGTGGGTCAAGTTGCGAAGAACTTATGCCCAAAAATGATTTCTCGGTCTATTGTTGTGCGGTGACTTGGATTTAATGATGGTCAACGACGAGGATAATCGGGACTAGGCTAGGAGAGAGATGTCTAGAACGATCAAGGATCCCTAGTGAAGTCATTAGACTCAAGTATGGCGCAATATGACAAGGATGACCAAACGGGAGATTCAGTGCGACAGGTTGCATCAAGCGGCGTGAGGGTCGGTGGAAGTGTCATGGTGGTTCCTATAGTAGCCGGATGGGAGAGACTTGCCGATATGAAGAGATTCGTTGATCAACCTTAACGCGAAGTATGAGATTGCTTCACGGTGATTGGACTCGGTCTTCGGAGAAGGATCGAGAAGGGTATTTTGGTATCTTCACCAAAAGACCGGGTTGGTGACCTTTGGAGAAACCGCAGCGCAAGACAGCGCAAGGAGATGTGGTTTAGGTCAAGATAAGATGAAGGTCACGAAGAGGCATATTTGGGAAGCCCGATTCATCATTCGCATTGAGAAGCATTTGTGAGTGTAGATCTGTTTGTGCGTGGGCTTAACAGGTGTCGCTAAGGTTCTCTCTTCAACTAGACTCCACTATAAAAGGGAGAATTGCAGGATTTGTGCCTCTTGAGTCTTACCAAGTAGAAACCCTAATTTATGATTTCAGGAAAGTGGAGTAGAGGAGGCTAGAATTTGAAAGAGATGGATTGATTGAGTGCTCAAGTGTTGACATTTTTTCCACATGGTGGAGTGGCTGTAAACCATCAATCTCTTGAATCAATAAAAGCAAGATTTCCTCCAACCTTTTGGGATATTGTGTGTTCCTTTTATTCCTATGTATCTGTAATACCCTGAAAATAATATTAATTTTAATAATCGCGTTTTAATGGTCGGAGAGTAATTAATTAAATACTAGTAATAATTAATTAATTATTAACCGCTTAAGGGCCTGGGTGTAATTAAATAAAAAGATTTTGTGGAAAATAGTATTTTCAGAATTTTAGGAGCTGTATAAATAGTGGTGGGTTTTCTGGAAAACCCTAACAATCTTTTCCCCTAGCCAGCCGCCAATTTTCTTGTCTCTGGAAAACCGTCTTTTGGTTTTTTTCTTCCGTAGTCCACTGTGCCTGCGGCCTGCTTGTGCCAATTCTCTGCAAGCATGTCGCCGCCGAAGCCGCGTGGTGGAGCGCCGTGTGCTTTGCTCGATTCTTGTTGCCAGATCGCCCACTGTCTTGGCGAATCTGCGCCATTGATCGTTGTTTTCACGGCTACTTCTTCCAGTGAGAAAGTGCACACAGTTCTTGATTTGGTGCACGTGAAATTTGAGCTCTTCTTTTGCACTTCTTTGTGGCGCCCGGTGATCTTTCTGCATTGCATGCATTGAAGCCCCACAAATTGTGCATGCTGCTGCTGCTAGTTTGATAGCATTTTCTATTTACTCGTGGCATGCAAACCGTGAGACCAAGGCATCCACTTCTATGTGGTGCTAGCAATTGGTAAAAGAAGAAAACAGTGGGAGGATTAAGTCAAGGAAGAGAGAAAAGAAATCAAGATCTGAATTTTTGTCGTGTGGGTAACGATCAAGCTTTCCTCTCTGTTGTTTATTTTATTATAGTTTTAGAATCGAGATTAGAATAAAGAATTGACATGTTTCTAGTAGGGGGAAAATCGATTAATAGATTTGTCTAGCCTGTTGTTCCGTGTACGATTTATTCGGATATCTGAATGGCAAATTTTGGAAATGTCATCTACTAGTTAATTGTAGATAATTTCGATATCTTTCTATAGAATTTTTATCATGTCAATCGGACAAGTAGAATTCGAGTTATGATTTTTGAGAAAGCCGCTGTTTTTAGGGTTGTCGCCTTTCGGCGCTGTTTTGGTAGACTGTAGATTAAAAATAGTAAATAGCTTAATTAGAGTTTTTGATCTACATGAAAGTTGTAGATAATTGTCCAATGATTCTGTAGGATCTGAGAACACGCATTTTGGTTGAGTAAAACTAAAGTTATGAAATTTGGAAGACCGCTGTTCCGAAGCGGACAGATCTGTTTTCTGGGCTAAATACGGAGGGTTAGATGATTTAATTAGAAGGCGGTGTAATCTAAGAAGATGTGGATAATTTTATAAAGAATCCAGAATGGGGTGGTTTGTGGTGATCGGACTTTTGAGTCAAAAGTTACGCTCTTTTTAGTAACCGGACAGCAATGGGTAGCTTTTCGATACCGGCGTAACGTGGTATATTTGGGGACGTGTAGGAGCGATGTACATTGATTGTTATTCTTATGATGCTGTAGCTTGTATTGAGATGTGTGTATTTAATATAGGAGAGGCGTCGTGCTTGTTGCCGTCTTCTAATCAGATCGTGCGTCGCAACTAGTAAAGGCAAGTGCATGGTAGACAGCGATCAATGATCGATCACTGTTTTCTTTATCTTCTATTACCATTATTGTTGTGCTTTTATTTGGTTTAATTGCAAACAATGAATTGGTATGTTTATATCTTTGTTGATGAGCATGATGGAAAGTTGGATATGATGTTTATGATGGAGTTGCATGTTTGCATTCATAAGCATCTTTGCATAAGAGAAGGTGATCATGATGATCACAACTCCACGGAGTGGAGGAGGTCCCGATCCTTATGGAGGAGCGGGCTTGAGAGTGAATGTTGTCGCGAGCATTCACTCACGCTATACCTGATATCTGTGAAAAGAAGTGCATGTGGACATATAGATTAGAGATGCATTGATAATTGAAATTGATGAATAAGAATGTGAATGGAAGTGCATGTGATGATAATGAAGCTATTGAATCTTTGTTGATTTATTATTGTTCGTTGTATATCGATGTGTTTCTTTGAGTCGTGGACTCACCCTTGCTCTATTGTTGTTTTTAGGTGATCTTGAGGATCGTGAATGGCGAGAGCGAGTAGAGCACATGGACATCACATGATCATTCGCCATGATAATCTTTTCATTCAATATTGATATACACTTGGACATGTTAGAGGTTGAATAAATTTTAGGACATCATTTGGACTAGACTATTTGCTTTATTAATTTGGATTCATTGGTTGATCTTTGCTTTAGATTATTTGCACGGTTATAATTCTCATTGCTTATTTATTACCTCATGATCCATAATTATGCATTGCTCTTTTGTGGTCCTTGGATTTGATTATCATTGATTTCTTGCTATATTTACAAAGTGTGTCAATAATTATTAATTGGAAGGTAGTTTAGTGGCATTCGGGCTCGGTGTTGAGTGTTGTTGGGTGTTACTGATTGGTATCGAGCGGGCTTTAGGTCCGTGGTGAATAGATTAACAACTTAGGCAAACTAAAATTGTTAAAAATTTGTTTTAGTTTTAGTAAATCAACTAAAATTTGCTAATGGTTAACTAACCTAAAATTTGACACACTAGTGCCTGATGGGTTAGAGAGAGGTGCGAGTATAGTTTTTACGCTTAGTTATGTTGTTTATTGTTGGATAAGTTTATTTTGAGCTTTGAACTCATTGTGTATTGTTGATTGTGGTTGATAGCTATGTCGAGGATAGATGGCGTGGTCGTGGTGGCCACGATCGTGGAGGTCGGGGCATGGCGTGGTTACGTGGGGCCCCCCTCTGAGGCGATTGAGATCGTGGTTGTGACCACAGGTTTTACGAGTTACACCACCATTCGTGGTATGGGAATAGAGAGGTAGCTACTTTGATTACAGTAGTTATAGGTATTGTGTGTGAGTTTCTTTACAAAAGTTGTTCTCTTCCTTGAGCTTGAATTTTGGGCAATTCTGGTTATAGTTGCGGTTGATGAATTTTCCTTGAGATAGTGTTTACAATACAACGGGTGATATTCCATTGGTCTCTTTTGGTTCCATAAAGCCATTACTTGTTCTCATATTTGTTGATCTATTGTTGCTTTGTGTGAACATCGGTTAATGACAAGATTGATCTTTTCGTGGGAGTTCCGTCCTTCCTATTGGAAAATATGACTTATTTATTCACTTGGTATTCTGGATACCGAAAGTTTTCTATTGCAAGTTCTTTAACATGTGAAAACTTTGGCTTTATGTATTTCTTTTGGATTATTTAGTCTTTGAAGTTTAATGCCTATTTTTACGAAAGAGTTAAAATCCTTTTGTGTTGACTTGTTATGCTTAAGCTAGAGGTGGTAAACATAGAAGTTCATTGATAAGGTATGAGTATCAGGTCGGATCTGTAGCGTGATGCATGATTGGTCTTAACCCAAATCCTTAGAATTGAACTTGATTAATTTGATATTGTCATAGAGTAATTACGAGTCGAGTAGTGACTAAGAGTATGTCCATACCTAATTGGAGTCATAAGAGTTATTAAGAAGTATGGAGCGTTGATGGCTGGCTTGGACATTAAAAGTGATTAGTTTGTTGAAGTTATTGGATTTGGTACCAATGGATTAATCTAAATTGTGTGTAAAGGGAAACTTGAGGAGATGCTAGGTTATTGCCTTAATAGATATTATTTGTGGTGTTATCTTTACTGTAGACACTTGGTGATCATATTTGGTTGATAGCTTTACATATACCTTAGTATGATTAATTATTGGAATTGTGTACAAAAGGTTGAATGGATTGAATACGGTGGATCTAGAATTTCTGAGGAGGAGTTACGGATAGTTCTTCTTTATAGAATGACACGATGAATTTGATTATAGTGTTGTTGAGACTTTTGATCGAGAGAAGATTTTGACTTTTGAAGATTTAGGGTGATTTTGTTGAAAACTAAATGTGAGGAGGAACAACTGAATATGTGTTGGTAAATATTTAAGTGATTCGCAAATGAAAATAGGTAGCAGCTAGACATCATAAGAAAGCTAGTTGATAACAACAATGGTTGGAGTGCAATTCCTGAGTGTTAAAGTTTGGTGTTGAGCATCACTAAGAGTTGAGCTGGTGTGATTTAATAGGTGGCTTATACCTAGACAATGGTGGAATAGTCAGACAATAACATATCCGTGATGAAAGGGTTTTGATAAAACCTTTTAATTTGTGTAGTGGATCCCTTCTAATATAAAGTAGTTGTTGTAGTGAGGTCGTATGGTTTTGGTATAATCTCATTTTTGAAGATGTGATGGTAAAGTAGTATGGAACAACTTGGTGAACTTTTCGGGACTTATTAATGGAAGAGTTGACGATATTGAATCATGTGAAGTGTGTATTATTCTTAATGTTAGTAAGATTGTCTGTAAGGGATTGTGGCTTCGTGTGGTGATGATCCTTTTAGAAAGAATGTAATTTGATCGCCGTTCGTAATATCGTTTAAATGAAAGGTGTGGAGTTTTGAATTCATGAACTTTTGGAGTTTATGATTTATTTGGTAGATGAAATTGGTTTGAGCAAGTGACGAGTCTGAAAGCTTTATTGGTTCTTAAGTGATTAATGTGATTTGGTCTTAAAAAAAAAAAAAAAAAAAACTTTTTATTTGTCTCTTCTTTTGAGAAAGGAATAGCCGATTTGTTTTACAAAACCTTAAAGAGTGTATATTGGGAGGCTGGTTAATAGTGGTCAAGTATATGATGTTGTGAGACCACAGGTTGCAAGTTAATTGAGGAACATTAGAGGATGAATTCATTTCATGATATAAATCTCACAGAGAATTGGATCTAAAAGGAATTATGGTCGTTGGGACAAAACTGATTATATTGTTACAATTAGTAGAACCTATAGTGAATAGTGATCCAAGAATATTTGTTCATGATGGTGGAGTATTGGAATTATCGAATAGTTGGGATATTGTGATGGTATACTTTGCAAGGTTATGAAGGTGAAATTGAATGGTGTGGTTTATTGAGGGTTCAAGATTAGTGAAGTAAATCGTTTTGGGCAGTCAATTGATTAGTCATGATGGTTGATATTAATGATTGAGGATATTGTTTGGATTGTGGGAATTCTAGGCAATGAATATGCGATTTCTATCAAGTATACCGAAGTCACTTTAGGAGTCTGGTGTTGAAATTGAGCATGTGTTTGATGCTAGAACCTTGGTTGCCCAATGATCATGTGTAGAAGTAGTAGAACAAAAGTGGATTCCAAATAGTATGATGATCATTGATAGAATCCTTTGGTTTTAAATCAGTGTGTGTGGGTAGAGAATTTCAAGTTGATTATCCTTAAAAGATTGAGGTGATGTGATGGTGGGTGTAGATTTTCTTTGAGGTGTTGGGAATCATTTGTCAAAATAGTTTCTTTGGTAAGAGAAGGGGACTATAGTATCTTTTTATGGGTTAGTAGAGTCTCTCTAAATGGGCGCGGTTGTTGCTCTCAGGTTGAGCATCGCTTTGAGATTACCAGTTAAGAGGAATGAGTTAGTGTGATGATTTGAAATCCTATGATTGGAGAGAGTTTATTCCTAAAAGAAAAAATTGAGAAAAAAAAAATTTTGATTCCTCGGGGAGTGAAATGCCCTCTTGATTCTTGTTTGAGCCGTGTGTATGACAGAGGTCATTTACAATTTGAGTTGGCTTTACGTTGGCATGTGATTCTTTTTAATTTAGGGAAAAAAAATGATTGATGTTGGCATTCGAATGTTTTCTCTTTTGGCTTACGTGGTGTTTATTTTCAAACAGCCAATTTGGAAAATGGAAAGGTTTTTGTGATGAATCTTTGATTTTGGATTTGACTATTACGATGGGGAGTTGGTAGCGCGTGTTTGCGATGAGAATCCTTTGTTTTGATTGGGTTCTATTTATAAAAGAGTTTGTTTGAAACTAGGTTGGTTGTGCGTTCTGGTTAAAGGAGGTACTCCTTGCAAATGTGAAGTGGTTGATTGGGAGGCAGGACGGGGAGTTCGGTGTGTTATGTACAGATTGTGTGGTTTGGTACCAAAGCGGAGTTTGGCCCAAGTTACATTAGTTTGTTTCGGAAGTTGTAGAGATTTTTGGAAGAAAGTGTATCGTTAGGACCGTCTCGTGTCCATGCGTGAGGCACACAACATTTTGTATAACCCGATGTCAAGGTAGTATTTGAGAGATCGAGATTGCAAGGTTTTCTTAGAGCCGTTGACCACCAAGTAAGACCGTACCTTCGACTTCCGTCGGTTGAGTGTACGAAAATTAACGAGATGAGTCTTGAGGCACAAGGCGTTGGTATCGTCAAGGTCTTTGTGGGCGATCGATCGAGAGAGAGGCGACTTGGGAGTTGGAGTCTCGCATGCGCGAGCAATATCGGAGTTGTTCACGTCAGTGCGTGTTGTTTTGTTGTTTAATTTCAGCTGAGCAGTGTGGTGTTTATTTGAGTAGATCGGCGAGTAGAATTCGGGGTCGAATTCTGTTAAGGGGGGTAGAATGTAATACCCTGAAAATAATATTAATTTTAATAATCGCGTTTTAATGGTCGGAGAGTAATTAATTAAATACTAGTAATAATTAATTAATTATTAACCGCTTAAGGGCCTGGGTGTAATTAAATAAAAAGATTTTGTGGAAAATAGTATTTTCAGAATTTTAGGAGCTGTATAAATAGTGGTGGGTTTTCTGGAAAACCCTAACAATCTTTTCCCCTAGCCAGCCGCCAATTTTCTTGTCTCTGAAATCGTGCAGTTTTTGTTTTTTTTTCTTCGGCCGTCCACTGTGCACTGCGGCCTATTTGTTGCCAATTCCCTGCGCATCTTGCCGCTTGAAGCTGCCGCGTGGAGCGCCGTGTGCTCTTTGCTCGATTCTTGCATTGCCTGCGCCTGTCTTTGGCGAATCTGCCGTGATCGTTGTTTTCTGCGGCTACTTCTTCCAGTAGAGAAGGTGCACACATTCTTGATTTTGGTGCACGTAAATTTGAATAACTGCTTGCACTTCTTTGTGGCGCCAGTGATCTTTCTGCCGCTGCATGCATTGAAGCCCCACAAATTGTGCATGCTGCTGCTGCTAGTTTGATAGCATTTTCTATTTACTCGTGGCATGCAAACCGTGAGACCAAGGCATCCACTTCTATGTGGTGCTAGCAATTGGTAAAAGAAGAAAACAGTGGGAGGATTAAGTCAAGGAAGAGAGAAAAGAAATCAAGATCTGAATTTTTGTCGTGTGGGTAACGATCAAGCTTTCCTCTCTGTTGTTTATTTTATTATAGTTTTAGAATCGAGATTAGAATAAAGAATTGACATGTTTCTAGTAGGGGGAAAATCGATTAATAGATTTGTCTAGCCTGTTGTTCCGTGTACGATTTATTCGGATATCTGAATGGCAAATTTTGGAAATGTCATCTACTAGTTAATTGTAGATAATTTCGATATCTTTCTATAGAATTTTTATCATGTCAATCGGACAAGTAGAATTCGAGTTATGATTTTTGAGAAAGCCGCTGTTTTTAGGGTTGTCGCCTTTCGGCGCTGTTTTGGTAGACTGTAGATTAAAAATAGTAAATAGCTTAATTAGAGTTTTTGATCTACATGAAAGTTGTAGATAATTGTCCAATGATTCTGTAGGATCTGAGAACACGCATTTTGGTTGAGTAAAACTAAAGTTATGAAATTTGGAAGACCGCTGTTCCGAAGCGGACAGATCTGTTTTCTGGGCTAAATACGGAGGGTTAGATGATTTAATTAGAAGGCGGTGTAATCTAAGAAGATGTGGATAATTTTATAAAGAATCCAGAATGGGGTGGTTTGTGGTGATCGGACTTTTGAGTCAAAAGTTACGCTCTTTTTAGTAATCGGACAGCAATGGGTAGCTTTTCGATACCGCGTAACGTGGTATATTTGGGGCGTGTAGGGCGATGTACATTGATTGTTATTCTTATGATGCTGTAGCTTGTATTGAGATGTGTGTATTTAATATAGGAGGCGTCGTGCTTGTTGCCGTCTTCTAATCGGATCGTGCGTCGCAACTAGTAAAGGCAAGTGCATGGTGAGCGGCGATCAATGATCGATCACTGTTTTCTTTATCTTCTATTACCATTATTGTTGTGCTTTTATTTGGTTTAATTGCAAACAATGAATTGGTATGTTTATATCTTTGTTGATGAGCATGATGGAAAGTTGGATATGATGTTTATGATGGAGTTGCATGTTTGCATTCATAAGCATCTTTGCATAAGAGAAGGTGATCATGATGATCACAACTCCACGGGAGTGGAGGAGGTCCCCGATCCTTATGGAGGAACGGGCTTGAGAGTGAATGTTGTCGCGAGCATTCACTCACGCTATACCGGTATACGCGAAAAGAAGTGCATGTGGACATATAGATTAGAGATGCATTGATAATTGAAATTGATGAATAAGAATGTGAATGGAAGTGCATGTGATGATAATGAAGCTATTGAATGCTGTTGATTTATTATTGTTCGTTGTATATCGATGTGTTTGCTGAGTCGTGGACTCACCCTTGCTCTATTGTTGTTTTTAGGTGATCTTGAGGATGCCGTGGCGAGGCGAGTAGAGCACATGGACATCACATGATCATTCGCCATGATAATCTTTTCATTCAATATTGATATACACTTGGACATGTTAGAGGTTGAATAAATTTTAGGACATCATTTGGACTAGACTATTTGCTTTATTAATTTGGATTCATTGGTTGATGCTGCTTTAGATTATTTGCCTGGTTATAATTCTCATTGCTTATTTATTACCTCATGATCCATAATTATGCATTGCTCTTTTGTGGTCCTTGGATTTGATTATCATTGATTTCTTGCTATATTTACAAAGTGTGTCAATAATTATTAATTGGAAGGTAGTTTAGTGGCATTCCAGGCTCAGTGTTGGGCTGGGGTGTTACAGTATCTTTTGTTGTGATCTAGCTTGCTAGGACTTATGGGAATCCATCTTGGGTCATCTTGACCATCATCCACCCACGAGTATATTTTTGGATCGAAATTCAAATTTCCTCGATTCTTGTGCCTACTTGATATCATCCAAGAAATTAATGGAATATTGACTTTGATCTTCCCGATCATCAATTGAAATAGGTTTCTTACCTTCTTAATGAGTTATGGTTGAAATTTCAGGGGATTTGGATCATGGATTTAGAAGTTAGGTCATTTTGTGATCTTCGCGGGCTGCTAAGGCAATAAGTGGACAGACAGACCATTGGGGCAGTCAGACCGATCATCCCTGGTGGTCAGACCTACCTTGTGCTGTGCTGAGGTAATTTCCTCAGGGTTCATTAGTTTCAACGTAAGACTTTCGTTGTGCTTGTATTTATGATCTTCATAGTTTCTATAGCTACTTAGGAGAAGAAGTTAAAATTGGTCGGGGTCAAAAAAGAGTAGTGCTCGTATTCACCCCCTCTAGTCGCCATTCCAGTCCAACATGTGGTATCAGAGTCTGGTTATTTCACTCTTGATCTTAATCGGTCACTGAACATGACGATGGAGAAGTACTTCACCAAGTCGCATATTTTTTATGGGCTCAACTATGCCTACTGGAAGAACCGTATGTGTGTATACCTTCAGAGCGAAGGTCAAGCCATATGAGAGGTTGTTCGAGCTCCACTTATTTTGCCAAAGGTTGCTACGCCAATTTCTGTGGCCCTCTTGGCTAATAACCATAGGGAAAAGAATCTCCTATATGTCGGACTTGGTAGGCAGGAATATGATAGAAGTTTTGTAATATTCTAATTTTTTGAGTTTCAAAACCTTTTGAGTAGTTTAGTCCCTTGGAAAAATTCACCAAATTTTATTTGAATTTGATCAAGCTTAAATGTGTCTTTCAAATGTTAAAATAATTTGATGTGACTAATATGAACATGAATTAATTACAAAACTATTTTATTTGAGTTCTTTGTGCTTGGAAATATTTTCTAGATTTTTCTAGAATTTTTTCGAGTTCCTTGCCTATTTTTAATTTTTCATTTGGATTTTCTGGTATTTCTAAATTAGAAAAGCTATTTAAAATCTCAAGAAAATCTTTGGGCTCAAACTTTATTCCCTTGGTCGATTTCTTCTTATTTCACCAAATTTAACCGGCCCGATTCCACCGAGCCCAACCCCCGCCGCCACACCGCCACGCGTCTCGCACTGCCTTGACCACTAGCGGGTGGGACTTTAGGTGTCTTCGAGTCACGGACTTCCTTCTTCGGGTCCGACATGCCTTCACTGTCGTGTTTCTTTCGGACACCTTGTCGTCGGTTATTTAAGGGCACCCCGACCCTCATTTTCTGCACCTCAAGCCGCACCGTCCTCGAAAACCCTAGCCGCCACCTCGCGCTCGTCCTTAGCCGCAAGAAAAGACAACGCCGAACTCTTCGTCGACGTATTCCACCACCATTGGTGAGCCCCAGGCCTCGTCGTCACCACCGTCGACATCGCAAGGGCCTAATCTACACCGCCGTCACCTTAACGTCGTTGGAGCACCACCGTAGCCCCATCGCAGTCAAGCCAAGCTGTCTTCGCTGCTCCAACCTCACCGCCGACCACCATAGTCCACCTTCGACCGCCATAGGTACCCTGTTCATATCGTCGTCGTTGTAGCTACGGGCGGCACCTCTCCGTGTCCGCCCCCGTAGCCTCAAACGCTAGTGACCCTTGGTCTCAGAGCGCTGTCGCGGTCGTCCAGTTGTTGCCCATGTGGTTGTCAACATCAGCTCCATCGCCCTTGTGTCGTCCCGTCGGCATCACGTGGCAAACCCGTACCCTAAACCTAAACCTAACTCTAAGTGGGCCTAGTCTACCATAAGTCGTGTCTGTGACATGTGGACCCACCTATCATATCCATTATTCCATAGACCAGTGAGCCATAGACCTGTGAGTTAGAGCCATGGACTTAGTCCATAGACCAAAGGTCCCACCTATCAGCCTATGTTTCCTATTTTCTGGATTTTCTTTTAATTCGTAAATCATTGCTGACATCATACTGATGCAATATTTTGGGATTTCCTTTAGAAAGGAAATTATGAAAATTCAAAATAGTAATGTCTTTCTCTTTTTCTTAGATACAAATCTTCCGAGAGCCCGTTCTTCCTCATACGAACTCCGAATGAATCTATTCAAATTTCTAAATTCATCCAAATTCAAGATCTACATTCTTGATATTTTTGTTTGAATTTTTTGGAGTTTATTTATTGCTCTATTTTGTATTTATTTGGTTTCTGCTTTCGCTTGCGTGTAGACGTTGATACTTCGGGAGTTCTTTAGGAAGGAGGAGTTGATCAAGCTCAAGACTAGTTCCAAGGCTTGCTTCAAGGCAAGTTGTACCTTTAACCATATTAAATTCAATTTTCCAAATTACCTTGATTCAAATTATTGCATTTTACTTGAAGTATTTTTTAATTTTTTTGGGATTAGCTATCCACCCATTTGATTATATCCACTTTGCTCATTGTATTACCCTAATATTTTGTCGTCCTAGCTTGGTTAATTATTAGTTAGTATTATCATAGCACCAATGTGGGTTGGTTAGACACGAATAGTCTGCTTAGCCATGCAACGGGTTATCGATATCATTTTGAGTTGCAAGTGTTAGGATATAACTTTGTTAAGGACAAAACCAAGCCTAATGTCATTCAACTCCTTGAAGATAGCTTAGGTGAATTCAAAATCGAGCCTGAAAAGATCCTTTTCAAATCTACATGTTTTGCTCAAATGATCTCCTAGTCAAATGGTGATTCTCCCAGTGGTACCAAATACAATTGCACCTATTTCAAGAGGGATGTGCATTTGCTTGAGTTATGTTGGCGTAGGTTGAAGAACTCAAGCAAATGCTATTTGTAATATACGTATCGCGTGGCTAGAACGGAGCTACCCTTTTCCAGAGCTCAAGAATTCTCAAAAACACATTATCTGGAAAACTCATGCCACCAAGTAAACTTTGCTACTACTGCGCTTCGGTAGTACCGCTCATGGATTTGTGGTCATACCGATCCAAGGGAGATCAAAATTCCAAAAATACGCTCTTTGTAATATACGTACCGCCATGTATTTTTCGGTACTACCGACTTGTGGTAGTACCGCAACTAAAATGCGGTCGTTCTATTTTTCAAAGAGTAGTAAACCACTCGAAATCACGCTTTCTAAAAAATACTTACCGCAATATACATATCGGTACTACCGACTTGCGGTAGTACCGCTTATCAACAGCGGTCATACCGATTTTCAAAACATTTTTCCAGAACCTCAAATCAAGACAATGCATGAACCTTAGTTGATCATAATGGCACAAAAATAGTTCCTCAAGCTACTAGCCATTGTCCCTCTTCATAGTACGATATTTATCCTATAAATCCGATCTTTTCTCCAAACACTGAGATCGGTAAAAACTACAAAAGGATCATTAAGCTATATAATACCTTTTGTCTTGATCTATACTGATCTTTCACCATATTCGTCTTGCCAATGACCTTACCATCAAATAATCATCGGACTTTAACCTATAACACAATTTGGCACATATGTTAGTCTTTTAACATAATGTTGTCATTAATTACCAAAACCAACTATGAGGGCTTAGATACTTTTAGTAAAGGGTTTACACTTTGATGAGACATTCACTCCCATAGCTAGATTGGAAGCTATTCGTGTATTGCTTGCATTTGCTGCATCTAAATATTTTAGGTTGTATCAAATGGATATAAAGTGTGCTTTCCTTAATGGCTACATAGAGGAGGAAGTGTGTGCTAGACAACCCCGGGCTTTGAGGGTCAGAAGTACCCTGACCATGTATTTAAGCTATTCAAAGGCTTGTGTGACCTTAAGCAAGCCTCTAAAGCTTGGTATGATAAGCTTAAGATATTCTTGGTTAAGAATAATTTTGAGTGATCAAAGTAGATAAAGCTTTATTCATTCTCAAGCATGGCAATGATTTCCTTCTTGCACAAATATATGTGGACAACATTATCTTCGGTGGTTCCTTTCATGCTCTCATTTTTAGTTTTTCTGAGGCCATGTCCGATGAATTTGAGATGAGTATGATGGGGGGCTAAATTATTTTGTGGGGCTCCAAATCAAACAATGCAAGGAAGGGACCTTCATCCATCAGACGAAGTACACCAAGGATGTTTTGAAGAGATTTGATATGGGTAACTACAAGCCGATTGCCACACCAATAGCTACTTCGACTGCTTTGGATTCAGATGACGATGGTGAAGCTATGGATCAACGCGGGTACCACACATGCTCGGCTCCCTTCTTTATCTGACGACTTTGAGACCAGATATCCACTTCTCGGTGTGCCTCTGTGCGAGATTTCAAGCATCTATGAGGTCTTCTCATCGTCAAGTCGTCAAGCGCATCTTCAGGTACCTCCAGTCAACCCTTCAATACGGTATTTGGTATTCATGTTCATCTTTATTGACTATTCGAGGGTTTTCATATTCTGATTTTGCGGGTTGTAGACTTGATAGGAGGAGCACTTCGGACACTTGTCATTTCTTACACACTTGTTTTGTCTCTTGGTCATCTAGGAAACAATCTTTTGTTGCATAGTCCACTCCTGAGGCTGAGGATTTAGATGCTGCTAGTTGTTGTAGCCAGATCTTGTGGATGGTCTCCACTCTTAAGGACTATGGGTTAACCTTTGTACCGCTTTTGTGTGACAACACTAGTGCCATCAATACTGCAAAAAATCCAGTGCAACACTCTAAGACCAAGCTCATTGACATTAGTATCACTTCCTTAGAGGCCATGTGGAAAAGGGGGACATTTTGCTAGAATTTGTGGAGTCCGAAGCACAATTAGCCAATATCCTCACTAAACCATTAGATCCTACTAGGTTTGCCACCTTGAGGAGTGTGTTAGGGGTAGTTTACCCTTATGGGTTGGTTTAGGGAAGTGGGTCTTTTCTAATACTTTCTTCAAGTAGTATCCTCTTTTGATATTTTTTTATCTTCACAATCTTTCCTTGGCTTTTGATGTTTTTCTTGCATCTCATTGTATCATATTGCATTCATATGAAAATAAAATATGATGCATTGTAATATAAGCTTTACCGCTTAAAACCTCTAAATTGAGGAAGTTTTACTTATTACCCTCATGTGATGCAACACTTTTATTATTACTCGTTGCCATGTCTTGTTCATTGTCTAGCTAGACTTGTTAAACATTTTTGCTAGATTAGCAGAACATTTAAAGCAACTTGAACTAAAACTGCAATTTGTGGATCTTTTGGCTAGTTGCTCCTCTAGTGATCCTTTTATGACACATGTCATATCAAGAATGCTTTGTTCGATCTTGAATCTAGATTGAACCTTAGTTGAGCACACTAGTTCTTTCGTGAGTCATGAGTCTACTTCTCCTAGGCATTTGTGGCTCGGGTTAAGTATTGCTTATGGACTCAGAATTAGATTTTTGTTCACAATCTTGTGCAAAATGTGAATAAATTGTAGCAAGTTATTTTGCTCCTCATGTGTGCTTAATTTTGTGCCAAACTATTCTCATGAGATCGCTTGCCATTGCACTTTTACATGAATTTCGAGATAGTTTTATGATCTAAATGATCTCATAGGGATTGCTTGTCAGTTTAAATTTGGCATGAACCTCAAGATTTGCCACTGGTTGAAGGTTAGGGGGCAGTTATGGATGACTCCTAGCCCAGGACATACTCTACTAAAATAGACTCATAAACAACGTCAACATGTGCTATCTAAATATGAAATGTCATATCTTTTGTAGAAGCTAGAATGCTCAATTGTAGCTTCTTGGTCTCACATATAATTTTTGACATAGCTTGACTCATATTTGGATAGCTTTAGTTGAACCTGCTAATTGTGAAGCCTTGCATAACTTGTAATCATTTTGATTGCTTCATCTTGCGCTATCTTGCTTAGCTTGGCTATATATGTTTAGAACTGAAAATCCAAAAATGAAGTCACTTTGTTGCATTTCATGCATGCTCCTTCTTATACTTCTTCCATGTATCTTAGAAATAAAATCTCTAGATGAGAGGAAGGTGTGATTAATTGATTAATCTATTGTCAAAGGGGGAGAAGATATGACAAAAATGGTAATATGAGGAGAAATTACAAAAAAAGGGGGAGAAAATGAAAAAAAAACAAAAATGGGAAGATCTTAGTGAGGGGGAGCATCTCATATGCATTCTTGTGCTCTTAATGTTTAATTGTTGATTTGAAATGGATTTCTTGATACCTCGCTATGATCAAATGTCAAATTGAACTATTGTTATTTCATATGAACCTTGAGTGAATTTTTAGTACCCTCTCTAAATTTGAAGCTTTCATGCACTATATTGCCTCTACTAGTGTGCTTCTGCATTCCTTGAGCCAACTTGGTCATTTTCATGGCTTTTTCTTGCTTATGGACCAAGTTGTGCCTTTGTGAGACCGTTCTGTCTTCGGTACTACTAACTTGGGAATTTCATACTTTTTATTTGGTACATCCAAATTCAATGTTCTAAGACTCTATGGAAAGACAACAAAATTATCTACAATAACTTAGTTGGAGAGATCCTCTAATTCCGCCGTTATCAGGATCTAATTTACAATTTAAAACTTAAAGTCAGAATCTGACAGACTGAAGGAACAGCAGTACAAGAAAATCTATATCTTTCAAATGGTTGAACCAAAATTTATGATCTTTATCAATCTGGAAAGCTAATAGAATTTCATATCAAAGTTGTGTTGAGAGACCTCCCTAAATCCGCCGTTAACAAAACCTTATTTATTAAACAAGACGGATGCGGTAAACTCGTCAGGATTTATGGACAGCAGTAAAGAAACTAATGTATCTCCCAAACTACAACTCCGAATTAGATGATCTCAGTGCTTATATAAAGCTGAAGACAAACCCCACAAATATATAGCAGACCCTAACCTCCAATTCTATATATAACTACGTGAAAACTAACGAGCAAACATGGTACAGATTACTGATTCTAATCACAGCAGTTCAACGATTCTCTAATCGATGGCAATTAAGGATCTAACTAGATCCAAACAGCGGGGAGACAATCGTTACCCTTGAAGACACTAGTGAAACTAGCTAGAGATCCCCTACGAAGAACTCCTTCCCCGTCCCCTTCCTTTCACCTTTGGCGAACACACCCACAGGCTTCTCCCTTCTTCTGTAGTCTTGGACAGCAGTGAGGAGGCAGCACCACTGGAGGGGGAGGCATTAGAAACTGCTGGACAGGAGGGGATGGCGGCCTTGAGAGGAGCTGGGGGTGGCGGCACAAGGGAGAGGAGGGTGGCGGCATAAAGAGGGAGGTGCGGCTAGGGTTTAGGGGGGAGAGGAGGCGCCACCCTTGGCCGGCCACAATTGGGCCTCCTGGGCCAAGACCCGAGGCCCAGGTTGGTGGACAAACGCAAAAAAAGCCTCTGATTAAAACTTTTATTCTCTCTTTTGCATACTTCCTTCCTTAGAAAAATAATCAGAGTATTACACTAGGAGAGCTGAGATCTAGAATGATAAAGGATACCAGGTGAACTGGTTGGACTCAAGCATGAAGCAAGATGAACAAGAATGATGGAATGTGATGTTCGGTGTGACAGGTTGCACTAAACAGCTTGGGGGTCATTGCAAGTAGCATGGTGGTTTCTGTGGTAGCTGGATGACAGAGACTTGATGACATGAAGAGAGCCATTTTATCAACCTACACATGGCGATGTAACAATAAGGTGAAGCAAGTATTAAGATTATACGGAAACAAGTATTCATCATCAAGTTTAATCAACGGAATGGAAGTAAACAATTCAGAAAGATATGGTAAACAAGGCCATGATGGCTTGTTACAATGCATCACAAGTCATAATTAACGACAGTAAAAGTCCTCAAATTGTTTGTTTTATGGTAGTGAGTGCATCGTGATGAACTACCCTCCACAAGATCATTCTTCCTTGTCATTTACCTAAATAAGACAATAAAGCAAGAATGAGCCAAATACTCAGCAAGCAACTGTATGTAACAATCAAACATACTATGAGCAATATATCACAATCATAATTTGAACATTTATTGGAAACGAATTTATGAATGGATGAAGTGGAATGGTGCATTGAAGGAAATGGACATATTGCAGCATATACCGGTATAGCGAGTGAATCACCCGTCGGTGTTCACTTAAAGTAATCGTATGAAGAACGTTTCATACGATCGTCCAACGTGGCCCACATTGGAATGGTGGACTCACGTAACGTGGCCCACATTGGAATGGTGGACTCACGTACCCATCCTGGAATTGATGGGATTTTCAAGTGCCCATACTGGAATTGATGGGTCTTACAAAAGTAATGTATGCATGTCATGATGTGATCCCATGTCAATATTGAATAGTACTCATAAATGAAAAGAAACACATGGCATTCATTTACAAATACGAACAAATATAATCATTCATTCACACATCATACATTGCATCAATCATAGAATACAAATTACTTGCTGCCTGGCGCTGCAACGGGTTGGGAGGTAATTGAGATACCCTCCACTCACCGCTTCACGCCTACAATATAAAATAATCGAAATGAGGGCAAAGCGAATATGACAATGCTACACGTGTCCTCCTCAATCTCTAGCCAAACTAACCAAATAAAAGTTCAATTTGATCAATTTACCCAAACATTTCAATTATCCCTAATCTGGCAGTTTTACTAGAAAATTCACCAATAAAAAACCGTAAGTCCAAAAGACCTGAAACCAGTGCTCATATTTTCTTAACTTAACTGGCTACAAAACTCTAGTTGATGGTAAACTCTAATTCGGCCAATACAGAGGTCTAACCATCCAATGAAAAACTATAACTGCAGTCTGCCCAGAATTCAGAACAGCCCTAAAGAAAAGGCTCTAACTTTTAAACCACTGATCCAAATAAAGTGATTTTTATCAGCCTGGAAACATGGTGAAATTATCTTCATAAACCTATTTGGGTGGCCAACCTGATTCTGACTCTAACTAGATCAAAACCTAGGTGCAACCGACTATACCCAGAATTTCTGACAGACAGACCAGTACGTAGTAAAACAGTCATAACTTTTAATCTACTGGGTGAAAATTCGTGATCCAGGTGCCAAAAAAAAGCTAATGAAATAAGGAACAAAACTCTAGAAGGCGAAGACATCCAATTCTGCCTCTAAGACACCCAAAACCGAGTTACAACATTCTGTACCGAATCAATCTACTGACAGAGATTAAGCGATACTACCAAAATCATTGAATCGACAACTCTAACGCAATCAAACAGCGATGGGGTCTCTCGTTACCCTTGTAGACCGAAGAGCGCGAGGATCAACTTCCGAAGGTTGCTCCTCTCCTTCAATGGCCGCCCCAAAACAGCGACCACGAGGGAAACACGGAAGCCGGCGATGGAAGAACCGAAGGTGAAGACGTGGAGGATCGGGAGTGCAGCTCGAGGGAACACCAATGGCGGCCACCACCGAGGAGGAGGCGCCTAGGAGGAGGTCTTTGCCGTGTGGGGAGAGGGGAAGGAGGTGGCGGCTTGGGGAGGGAGGAGGAGGCCGGCTAGGGTTTTGGGGAGTGGCGCCCCCCCTTTTTGGCCGGCCCCTACATGGGCGGCCGGCCTCTTGGGCCACTGGGCGCGACTGCGGCCAGGTTGACGTCTAATAACAAACCCCGCTGTTTGGAAAAACCGGCGAAGATGTTTCTTTTACCCTCCGACTTCTTTCTTTTTACCGATTCGATTCCGGAAAGTTGAAAATCTCGATTTCGAATAAAATTTCCAAACAATTGAAACAATACAACCTAGCTGGATAAAATGAGGTATTACAGGCGAAGCATATGATTGCTTTACGACGATTATAGTCGGTCTTTGTAGAAGGATTGAGAAAGGGTATTTTGGTATCTTCGCCAAAATACCGGGTGGTGACCTTGGAGAAACCGCTACACAAGACGACGCAAGAAAAGACAGTTTAGGCCAAGAGAAGACGGAGTTCACGAAGAAATGGATTCGGGAGGCCCAGTTCATTATCTGCTTTGAGAAGCGTGCGTGAGTGTAGACTCGTTTGTGTGTGAGCTTAACGGACGCCCGATAAGGTTTTCTTTTAGAACTAATCTCCACTATAAAATATTAGAGTGCAGAATTTGCACTCAACCCTCTCATATGAAGAAACCCTAATTTATGATTTGGGGAAAGTGGAGATAAACGAGTCTAGGGTTTGAGGGAGATGGATTGATTAAGTGCTCAAGTGTTGAGCTTTTGTTCTCCATGGTGGAGTGGCTGTAAACAAATAATATTTTGGATTAATCAGAGCAAGGTTTGCCCCAAGATGAGTTCTATCTTGTTCTTGCTCTCTCTTTGATGTCAATGGGATTTTTGTGTTCCTTTGGTTTTGCTTGGGTCTTTTGCTAAGATGTAGTTTGCTAGGACTTTATGGGAATTGATCTAGGGTTATCTTGACCATATTACACTAACGACCAAGCTTTGAATTTCCTTAATTTTTGTGTCTCCTTGTCCTCGTCTAAGAAATTTGTGGAATCTTAGCTTCGATCGTCTCGATCATTAATTGGAATATGTTCACGGTCTTCTTGATAATCTATGGTTGAAGTCTCGGGGGATTTGGATATCAAAATCAAAAGTTTGGTGGATTTGAGATCTTCGCGGGTTGCTTGCCCTACCTTAGGCGGTCTGACCGGCCCAACCATGGTCAGACCGACCCATTCTTGGCAGTCAGATCATCCTTAGGGATTTTGCTTCGGTTTCAACGTAAGACTTCCACTGTGCTTGTGTTTATGATCTTCATAGCTTCCATAGCTACTGAAGTGAATAAAAAATTGAATACTATTAGGCTTGAAGAAGAGTAGATGCTCCTATTTACCCCTCTAATTGCCTTTGTCGGTCCAACAACAGAAAAACATAAGAAAATTAACTACAATACATGTTTTAGTGATCACTTTTGAGGTTTTTCTTTTTGGATGCAAGAGCTATGCCTAATCAATTAAGAAAACGAAAGTTTTGAGTTCAAAATGAATGATGAAACAGGAGGATACTTGAGATTCCAACACACGAAATCTTAGTAATGTTAGGACAAGAGCAAAAACACCATTCAATTCCAAAGTAGACCGGCCGAATTTCTTCAATTGGCTAGCTCTACAGGATCGATGTTGGGCAGCCGCAAGATTGTGAAGAATAGGACCGCCCGCAAGGATGAGGATAGTGCTTTCAGCGGAACGCGCTCGTGTGCTCGTGCTCTAGTCGTATGGCGGTTCGTTGTCCATAAAAAAGTGCTGAAATCCAGCCTAAGGGACAGCAGAAGAGCCGAAAGGCAGAGGGGGCTCAAGGCCAGGGGACACCAATCAACGGCATAGCGTGCGTCTGGGCCACCAATCAACGGCGCAGCTGCGCGTCCGGACAGCGTCGTGCGCACGCAAGTCCATGCTAGGGTGGCACAGACAACGGACCGCGTGGTGGGCGTAGGGTTGTCCGGGCTAGGATGGCACGGACAAGGGGCAATCGTGCGCGAGACACACGACATGCAGCCACGAGGCGCGGGCAGGACCGTCCGGGCCAGGGGCACAGACACGGTGGCTATCGTACGCTGGACGCGTCGCTCATCGAGACGGGCGCCCGTGTTACAAGAAAATAACATTTCGCCGTCCAGCGGCCGGATTTGGTGCTACCGTCGTTAACAGTGACAGATAGCGCAAAAACTCCACTGTTTCCTCGCAGATCAGTCTTCGGCGCAAGCACACATCTGCACCTTCGCTGCGCTGGCCACGGCCGATGGTAGGATAGCGTCAGGACTCTCTTCCCACGTTCCATCGTAGGACGATGGCCCAGCCGAAGTGCGTTGATCTGTCCAGTAGAGCAAAAGAGGAAGAGGCAAATGAGGAAAAGGGAGTTGCAGCGAATATTCGCACATCCCTTGCGCCGGCCCAAGTACTGACGCGGTATTTCCACTCCACTCCACTCGAGACGATGCTCGGCCTCATCCGTGTTAGCGAATTTATTAGCATGGCTGTCATTGGTATACATTTTTAGAACGGACTGGTCCCGTGGAACAATGTCATTGCGCTGTATACGACACTCGATCCGGTGGTTTTCGCACCCCGATCATGCTCTCATTCATGTGCCGATCAATCAATCCTTTATCAACCTTTCCTTGTTAGCGCTGCGGTCAGTGGGCTTGTAGATCATGTGTAGTGACGTCCCGTGTGTATAAAGAAACCAGATATCGTCACTGTACCAGGCATTTCTATCTGTAGGCTGTAGCTCCCTTTGCTGCTGCGGTCACCCAATCTGTATGGATTTTCCTAACTGGTTGCATTTATAAAATTTTGATCATGCGTTATTCCTACTCCAATCCATTAATCACATCCACGCAAGAATTAACACCTCATTGCACGATCTCTCTCTCTCTCTCTCTCTCTCTCAAAGGTCTGCAGTACGTCCTGCGGTTAATAAACCTGTAAGAAAACTTGATCAAGAGATTGCTCACTCCCACCTTCTCGGCTTAACCCCAACCGTCAGATCGAACAGAATTCAGAAACCACCAACCCAACCAACCGCGCTCTCTTTTCTTCGCGTCGTTGCACCTGGGATCCGCGGCTGGACCCGCACGCGCGCGCGTCAGCGTCGCACCAACTCTGCCGCCGTGGCGCCAGCCAGCCAGCGTCGCGTCCGTCCAATATTCGTTCCCCCATCTCACTTTTCTTAATCGCCTCCTCGAGTCTCAACTAAAGCCAGTGGTTAAGTGCGATTTCCTCCCATCCGCGCACGGCACACCTACCCAACCAACCAACCAACCGACCCGATCGGATTAACGGCGGTAGTAATCCACCCGCGCGAGCATGGCCGATCGGGGCGGCTGCTGAGGGGACGGCGGCGGCGGCGGCGGGACGTGAGAGGTGGGGCGGAAGGGGGGGAGCCGCGGAGATGAGGGAGCTGGCGGGGAGGCCCGGGACGTGGGGCGGGCTGTGGCTACGGGTGGGGCAGGCCGCCTTCGCCGCGGCGTCCATCAGCGTCATGGCGTCCGCGCTCAGCTTCGCCAGCTACACCGCCTTCTGGTACCGTCGTCGCATAGCCTCGTGTTATGTTGGTTTGTGGGGCGGGGGTTCTTGGGGGTGGGTTTGTTCTTGCGAACCCTAGGCGGGAAGTTGGTTGATCTGTGCATTGCTGTTGGACTCTCATGGAACAATGCGAGTAGTAGATGGCGCCTTGGGTGGGGAATTTCGACTGGGGCGCAGTGAGGAGTACCATTTTTGCCCTGAATCATTTGTCGTGAATTCGTGATATGTTGTAAGTAATTCACGAGTGGCCTTTCTTTTAGTGGAGTGAGAGATGGATAATTTACTAGGGGCTTTGTTAATTTGTGAGTAGAATTGCAGAAATGCCAGCCTTCCACTGCAACTATGCATTCGTTGGGATGGTTGGTTACATAATCTAAGAAGTTTTGAGAAGATATCAAGTTAATCATTACACTTCCAGTTATGCATGTAGTCTGAGAAAATATGCAAGTTACAACTTATGAGAAGATTGGAATGGTGGTTTAAATGCCGCTTGCATCGGTGAATTAAAGGATGCCTTTTGAGTCCTGTAATGAGTTCATTGTGGCTTTCAAATTTCAGCTACTTGATTGCGTCAATGGGACTACAAGCATTGTGGAGCTTGGGACTTGCATGTCTTGATGGATATGCCCTTAAAGTCAAAAGGGATCTCAACAATGCCGTTCTAGTGAGCTTATTTGTCGTTGGAGACTGGGTAATGATAAAACTCCCGTTGAAACTCTGGTCATGTAGCTACTTTCTCCGATTTTTTGTACATGTACTCTACTTCATTGTTTGTGAATTGTGATAGACTATAACATACCATATATCATTAGACTGTTTTCTGACAAGCATTGAAACTTACTATATGACAAAACCAAATCAAATGATTATTTCAGGCTTCTTTTTTTTGCTGCAATGCTACGGAAATATAGTCAGTCACGCATCGAGTTTTACTATGTTAACGATCATCTTCTGGTTTTGTTCCTCCCTCCCTCTCCCTTTCAAGATGCATGCACGGCTGCAAGCACACATATTACATGGGTGACATTTTAAAGTGACAGTAGATTGGGAAACTCTTGCTGATTATTGCTCTTATTTTAGGATAGTTTATCGTTGCACACTTAAATTTATGTAAATTTGTACTTCAAGGGAGTTTGGCTTGCTGTACTTATTGTGAAATTATTCATGTTCTCTATTTTTCCCACTTAATGCATCCTGGTGTCAGCCAAATGGTCATACTAATTTGACATAGAAGAAATATCAGATCTGTGCATGACATACAGTCTTATTTGGATTAGTTATCTATCAAATTGTGTGAATATATGCCCTGTGTTCACTAGGATGGCATCCATCTAACCACATTCCGTAATTAATTCAGTGCTTCCAGCAACACTACTGAAATCCATCTATGCAATGCAGGTTACTGCAATTCTGTCGTTCGCTGCATCATGCTCAGCTGGTGGTGTAATAGTTCTTTTTGAAAGGGACGTGTTATTCTGCAGAAGATATCCCCAACTCCCTTGTGGGAGATTTGAACTCGCCACTGCATTTGCTTTTCTGTCTTGGGCTCTAAGTGCTACATCAGCTCTTATCATGTTTTGGCTCTTGGCTTCGTTCTGATTTTGCATAAGTTCTGTTTATAGTGTCTCCTTTTCTGTTTTCCTTTATTTGTAGCTTTTATATAGGATAATATTCCAGATATGTAACAACCACACGACCAAAAAATTGGAAATGTTGGGAACTTGTAAACTCCATGGAGTGAGCATTTCCTAAAAATTACTGAATGAAAGCTTTGCTCCAGATGCTGATGCGTAAATCACCTTGTCATTATCTTTGTGTTCATTGTTCATGGGAAGACTACATTGGTGTTAGCGATGCAGCTTTCTACCTCTATCTGACTATCTTTTGATAGTTATGGAATGATGTGATGTTGGTGACCTCTCATAACGTTCTAGCTGAGTTGTATATCATAGAACCGTTCACTCTGGACTATTACTACTCTTCAACGGTGATTGCAAGCGTCCTTTGAGAATTTGAAGGGTTTCAGGCACACTGAACTCAAACAGCTCTCCATTTCAAATATGTACCAGAGTTTCTACTCGAGCTGATCAGGATTTGTCCTATATTTCTACCTGTAACGACGTGATGGATACATGCTGTCCACGAAAAGTCAAAGCAATTTCAGACCATGGAGTTGTTTCTGAATTTCACCAACAGTTTGCGCCGTGTCGACTACACAGCACTACCGCTAGCAATTACAGCATTGAACGGCACAGTGATGGCAACCACAGGGGCTGCATTTCCCAGTGTTCTTTCTGACAAATAAACGATGGTTATTCAAATTACAAAGGTATTAATTTCCCAGAACGGCTGAAGGACCTAAATGCATCTCCAGTTTATGTTCTCAAACACAACAATACCAATAATGACAAGTTGCAGGTCAAGTCCCAAATATCAGGATAGCATTCGTCAGTGGAGACATAGCTTATCTTAATCTTGGCCAGTCTTCCTTTTTGTTTTTTTCCTTCTCTTTTTTGTTTTTGTTTCTTTTCTCTTCTCTCACTTGTACTTCTTATCTTGACTACCATTTAAATACAATGGCCATAAGGTAGAGCTTTTTCTACCTTCATACGTCAAAAAAATTATTCAGTGGGCCTGTTTGTTTAGACTTTTTCTTTGGCTTAAAAGCAAAAAAACCTAAACGTAAACAAATGATTGGCCTTTTCATCCAGCTTATAAAAAACTTAAGCCATTTTAAATCTAAAAGTCATAAGCCATGAGAGATGTATTTTTTTTGCTTTTGTGGAATGAAATATCCATTTACTACTGAACTTCGTTGAAATTACCCTCAAAATGTCATTCGTATATAAGTGCAAACCTTTTCATTTTTTTTCTCACCACCCGTTCTTTTCCCCTCCCCTTCGGTTCCCACACACGACACATCTCCTCCCCGGCTGCCCCCAACACCGCTACCTCCCCTCTCCTCCCCAACGTCATAAGAGTTCTTTTCCCCTCAACTCGCAACTCGCAAACAAACATAAACCCCTCCGCTCCCTTTTCTCTTGAGCACACACCAAAGCTGAATCAGAGCGGAAGCCCCACGACCTGGCCAGATCGATTCGGATTGTTGTTCTTGCTATTGTCCTTCACAAATTGTTGTTAATTGATTCGGATTTCAGAACTCCAAATGATTTATGCTAATGAGTTGTAAACTGATTCAGATTTGATTATCTATGTGATAATGTGATCTGTGATTTTTATTGCAAGATTTTGTGAATGGTTGCTCTAGTGAACCATGGCCATGTTAGAAATTTAGTTTTATTTGATTTTTTCCTAGTTTGTGGCCGGGGTGCTCAGGGGAATCAAAATGATGTTCTTCTAGTATGCATTTTGGTCTTATAGAAAATCAAAGTGATGTGAAAATTCTATTTTATCATCAATAAATAGTATGTATGATCGAATTACGTAGATATGCATTACTAATTTCAAGTGAAATAACAACTAAAAAGTTTGAGATAGATGATGATAGCTTTATTTGTGCATGAACAAGTGGTAACTTGTATCATGAGTATTTTAAACTTTACAACTTTAAGACAAAACTTGAGAGAGCAAAAAAGCTAGATTACCAAACACCCTAACTTGGCTTAAACAACTTGGCCAAAAAGCTAACTTTAAACTATAAGCCAAAAAATCTAAACCTAAACATACAGATCAGTGTCCTTACGCTATTACACTTTCTATTGCAAAAAAGGAACAATAAATGAAGCGACATCCACTATTACACCTCAAGGCTGTCTTATGGACAAATCCAAAAGCTTGAAATTGGATTGATCTAAGTCACAGTTAGCACACTAAAAAAATCACTCGCCAACAGGGTTACCTGCAAGTATTACACACACGATCAATAATTTACAGATTTTAGGACACATCAGCTTGTTGGCGCCAGGAAAGAAATAAAGAGTAAAAAAAGAAGAAACCATAGTTCAGAAAAGCACTTTCGTATGCCATGTGTATGTACTGCAATTCTAGGGCTCACAAGATCTCAGGCTGCAGGGTGCTCGACTTGATCTGCTTGTGTGGGAGAACGATGCCACCATTGATGTAGACCTCATCACCTACATGGACATCATCTCCCAAGACACTCACGATCTCGATCCGTGCCCACCGTCCAACAGTGTCGTGCCACCCAATGACGCTGTTCGAAATAATACCAAGAATGCTTCTACATCTGGAGAGCCTCACACCATCCTCCACAACACATCCTTGTCCAATAGCAACATCAGGACCAATCAGGCACCCTTCTGCGATCTTGGCTGTCTCATGCACCAATACATTTCCAACAACATGCGCCCCAGTAGCTAGCCTGGCAGCTGATCTACTCCTAACTGATTCCAGATAGAGTCGCAAGCCGATAATGTAGTCCCTTGGCTGTCCAAAATCCGTCCAAAATCCTGGAAGGACCATGGCATACAACATTTCATAATCGGCGATTCGAGGGAAAACATCCCTCTCGATCGAAGTTGGCTCTAGTTCAATGGGGACAGGTAAATTCCTGCATTGATCTTGTTGCCGACAAATATTTGCGGTTTCTACACAAACCTTTCCACCATCCCATTTGCTTCATCCATAACCACGACACCATACTTTGATGATTCATCCACCTATATTAACAGAACAGTCGGTTTGTATAAAAATAGTTTCACCTGAACAGTGCCACCAAGGATTTACCTGGGTGACCATGATTGTACCCTCACCATCATGGGTGTTGTGAAATTCTATGAGCTCGGCAAAAGGGTATTCACATATGACATCACTGTTTAGGACAAAAAAAAAGGGTTCACCAGATCCATCCACAAGCTTATCCCTGGCAAGAGCAAGAGGGTCAGCAGTTCCTAGGGGCTCTGTCTCTTGGGAGCATGTGATTTTGATATCAAGTTTGTCCTCAAAATCCTACAAGAAGCTGAGCATCTCCTGAAAAAGCGGTGGCAGCACTTGCAGCATGAAAACTTAAATACAAACGACCAGTTGAGATGACAAAAGATCCAGATAGGAGTACTCTTCACCTCTGGACGGTAATTGGTGGATAGAACAACTTCCGTGACGCCAACATCCTTCAAAGCTTCAATCTGCTCAAATTATGAAAATTTTCAGTTTGAACTAAAAGCATGTTTCCTCCGTCAGATTAAAGAATCACTTCTTTGTTGCTAACATTATGGGCTTGGATATACAGGTCAGTTATCATATCAACAAATCACTTGGTTGGCACAGCGACGGAGTTAGGAATTTTGCGTTGGGGGTGCACACACGAAGCAACATTTAGTACAATTAGTTCAAACTACGCATTGCCTAACGAGGCTAGAAATTTGCCTGTTAGAAGTAAAAAAACGTCAAGTAAAAAAGAACAAAGGAAATATTCTACCAACATCTTTTCACATGTCATCACTGTAGGAATAAATTTGAAAAATGAATTGCACAATAATCTTAACATGAGAAAAAATGGAAGTTGTTCTATGTACTGATTTAGAATTGCAACTGCATTTCATTATTAAATCTTAAATCTCAATCAATAGAAAAGAGGGAGAAATGTGTAGGATTGGATACGACAATCAGAGGTGGGTGAATGATTGTAGTGCTTCTTTTTCAACTTACCGAGAAGACCCTGCTCTGGATTCAACCGACAACTGAATAATACATATTCGTATGAGTTGGTCTCCTCGTCGTAGTGGTCGAAAATGCTGTGATCAGTTCTGCCAATCGATGCTATTGTCGACAACCGAGAGAACAACATAGTACGTAATTGAAGAAGACGAAGTTGACCTGGTTGAGAGAGTTACGACCACCAAGTCGAAAGAGTACGACTATCGTATTTCTTCCACCCTCCGGCTCGGGAGATTCACACACTGCAAAGCACAAAAGTAGATCGAAAACAATGGACGATAACAAGTCGAAGATATCTCAGAACAGGAACTAGTCGAAAACTGATCAACATGAGAGCTGGTCGAAGATAAAAACAGATCGAAGACAGAAGATCATGCAGTTGGCGATGAAAGAGAACAAGTCGAACATAAAGTCCGGAATCACAGGCCAGCAGAGATGACAAATCTTTCTTGAAAGAGATCTGATCATTATTGCTCAAACATGTTCTGTGTCTACAAAGTGCTCTCACAGCACCCCTGAAACCCTAGCAAGACAGCATCGAAAAAGCTCTCTCTCTGAAAGCCACCGCTGCCAAAAGCCCCAAAAAGCCTCCCGCCAACATATCACTCTTAACCTTCGGCCTTTTATATACTAGGGCCCTAAACAGTGTCCTTATGAACACGGACACATAATCATATCTTCTCCTTGAAATAAGGGAACTGAAACCCCTCAAATCGTGGTAATATCTCTAAACCTTCCATAACTATTCATGCGTCGAAGCCTCCAGGACGACACCTCTTGTAGCTTCGACCACGCATCATGCATTCTCATTTGATCTCCATGTGCCCAGTGTGAGCACGACCACCTCGTGATATCCACGACCACCTGAATAATAGATTTCCCCTCGAAGTTTCGATCTTCCTCGTCATTGACCATGACCATCTCCACGCTCAACCTGCACATGCAAAGATCAAAGAACGTTTTCCTAGCACAAGTTCTCCAACTTAACCAATATCAGTTCACACACGCATATCACACTTAAATCCATTAATAAACACAAATAAGATCATCCATGACCATAAATTTTAGCTTTCAGAAAAGCAATTCGAGACGACTCTGTAAAACCAGTCGTACCGCTGTGTATATGCCAGTCATACCGCTGACCAACCAGACACGAGTACTCAAGGTACTCGAAGAAAACAAGTATTGAAGCACTTGAAGCCTACGATCACTTACCAGAGGTGTACGACCATTTACAAGAGGCATACGACCACTTACTAGAGGCATACGACTACGAAGCCCACGACTATCAACCAATCACTGTAGCTTCGACCATCTACCAGTCACTGCAGCTTCAACCATACCATGCAACTCCGATTGCCCTTCGTACTCGATACATACCTCAACTTACGACTGAGTACATTACTCGGAACTCTACCACTCGGTAGTCGGAAAACTAATACTCGGTATTCGGAGTTACAATACTCTGAACTGTATTACTCGATACTCGAAGCTACAGTACTCGTAGATATAGTACTCTGAGTCTAGTTGAAAGGATCATCTAGTATAACCAATTAGACCGCCCGATACAAGGCACTATCTGGCTATTCTCACTGAAAGCTAGCAATCGAAACTTTCACAACCGCAAATGACAATATAACCGAACCGTCAATTATCCATCATCACAAAGTCTACGCCCAGTCCATATGGTTTTTTACGACTAGTCCACCTAGTTTAACAATCTCCCCCTTGATGAATACATTGACAACACTTCAAAAACTTGAGTTGAATTTTGAAAGAACCAAAACAAAGAAAGTTTCAAAGCTGCAAAGTAAGGAATTTTGATAAATCACAGTAGGAGTCGAAAAGCAGCAGTCGAAACAGCGGCGATCGTAAGGCATCACTGCAGAAAAACTCTTACTCAACACAAGCAGATTGATTTCTCTAATTTTCTGCCCCTTTGGCAATGTAATCATCAAGAACTTCAGAGAAGGAAAAAATCTCAAGGAGCAAGTAGAGTAAAAATAAAAAAAAACTTTATAGATTATCTAAGTCACTGTGCATTGATTTAATAGATTGACCAAGACATCTTTTTTAGTAGAGATATCTAGATCATATAAAGTCATATCCAGATAGCAATGTCAGAAACAAGTATTTTAAAATGATTAAATAATTTAAATTACTTATAGGCATCTCAATAGTGACCAAACTGAATATAAATAGCACAATGAGATATCACAAAGAGAAGTTAAAGCCTAAAAAGTGAGGCACACTTTAAATCTAGAAGAGCTAGTAGTCTCATGTAACAACCAATTATTCCAACTCAAGTCTTTAAGCACGAGGCATGCTTGGAACATACTTCTTTTCAATGGTGGCATGCTTGTAGCATACTTCTTTTAAATTTGGGCATGCTTGAAGCATACTTCTTATCATTGGAGCACATTTGATGCTTTTTTTGTTGTATACATATATATGCACGGCATGCTGGAAGCATACATCTTTTCAATTTTCTCATTCTATTTTTTTATAACATGCCAAAATGAGTGAACATAAAAGATTGCAATAAGAGATATATGAGCCTCAAAATCGAGATTTAAAATAAGACTCACAATCAAGCTAATCCTTGTCGATGAACATCGCAAAGTAATAATTATAATCAATCTAGTCATAGTATTTCGCCATGTCAGTTTTAGTTCAAGTGTGGCAAAGTAATTATAACCAGTCATAATCAAAGTTACACAACATATGAGTAAATATGATAAAGAGAGCTCTACATCTCAATTGATTTCAATAGCTTGGACTTGATGGATTGTATGACAAGTATAATAAATAAAGCTTTTGACAATTTAGACGACAAGCTCCCCCTCAAACAAATCCCATAGGATGCAACACACCTAACTCACTTCACAAAAGAGCAAATCGCGCAGAATCAAGTGGTTTTGTGATAATATCAGCAACTTGAGAATCTGTATCAATAAAATACAAAATAACATCTCCCTTTTCATATAGTCTCTAAGAAAATGATACTGAATAACAATGTGTTTGGTTCGAGAATGCTGCACAGGATTTTTAGCAATACAAATAGCACTAGTGTTATCACAGAAAAGTGGTACACTATCCAATTCTAAGCCCAAATCCTTAAGCGTGCTTTCATCCAAAGCAATTGTGAGCAACAAGAAGCGGTAGCTACATTTTCAGCCTCAGTAGTAGAAAGAGCAATAAACAACTGCTTCCTAGAAGCCCATGAAACAAGAGATGTGCCTAAAAAGTGATATGTGCTAGAAGTACTCTTCCTATCAATTATACAAACCCCAAAATCCGCATCTAAATAAGCTCTAAGGGTAAGGCATGATGAAGAAGAATATCATATATCAAATTCTAAAGTTGACTGAAGATACCTGAAATTTCTCTTAACTGCTTGGCGACGTGAAGCACATGGAGAAGCTTGAAAGCGAGCACACAGACATACAACAAAGTGAATGTTTGGCCTTGAAGCAGTGAGATACAGAAGTGAACCAATCATGCTTCTGTATTCTTTTTTATCAATAGACTTTCCCATTTGAAAGCCATTTTAAAGCAAATATTATTCAAACCTATCATACCATGCCCTATGTACTTATTTTAAACCATATAAAGCTTTGGACAGTTTGTAGACATCATCAGAAAATTTAGAATTTTCAAAACCAGGTGGTTGTCTTACACATACTCCTTCCTCAATATAGCCATTAAGAAAAGCGTTCTTAACATCCATTTGAAACAACCTGAAGCCCTTAGATGTAGTAAATGCTAAAAGGATTCTAATGGCTTCTAATCGAGCAACAGGTGCAAAAGTTTCACCAAAATCAAAACCTTTTACCTGGGTAAAACCCTGAGCCACAAGTCTAGCCTTATTTCGAACAATCACACCATCCTCACTTTGTTTATTCCTAAAAATCCATTTTTTTCCAATAACATTATGACCATGAGAAGGTGAAGCTAAGGTCTAGACTTTATTACGATTAAAATTTTTAGTTTCTCATGCATGGCATTAATCCAAGACTCATCAGATAAAGCGTGACTTACATCTTGGGTTCAGAAGAGGAAACAAAAGCAGCATGAGCATATGAGACATCGGAGTTATACCTGTTGCGAAGAACTCTCTTATCTAACTCATCAATCATTTGTTCAGGAGGATAACGTCGTTGAATATGTAGAGAAGCTTGAGGTGTCGTAGGTGACACAGGTGTAGCAGTAGTGGCCTCTACCTCATTGGAGATAAGATCAGAGCCACTAGTTGTAGACTCCATCGGTGTAGATCCATGTGTCAAAGTGTGAATCGGAGTTACCCTTTCATTGTCGTCAGAGTCCTAGAAGATGTCTTCGGGTGCGTTATTTACCTGTATACCTGCATTGTCGGGTCTAGTGCCAGGACTAGCCTCATCAAAAGTGACCTCGCAGGTCTCAGAAATTTTGTTATTTTCTAAGTTGAATACACGATAGCCTGGAGTATGAGCTGCATATTCAAGAAAAATACCATATGAGGATCTAGATTTAAATTTATCAAGATTTTTATGTTTAAGAATAAAACATCAACATCTAAACACCCTCAAATGAGAAATTTTAGGAGAATAACAAAAACGAAGTTCATATGAAGTCTTATGCAATCTGGCTCGCAAAAATACTCTATTTGAAATATAGCAAGCAATAAAAATAGCTTCAGCCTAAAATTTCCTAAGAGTAGTATGTTCATTTTACATCGTTCTAGCCATCTCAACCAAAGTTCTATTTTTACGTTCTATAACACTATTCTATTGTGGCACACGTGCTAAAGAGAATTGATGATCTAAACCTTTTTCAGAACAAGAAGACACAAATGATGCATTCTTGAATTCAGTTCTATTATCACTTCTAATTGCTTTAAGAGCTCCTGGGAGTTCAGTGGCAAATCTAAGGGCAAGCTCTCCAAAGTACCAAAAACTTCGTCCTTAGATGCCATGAGAGACCCACGAGTATCTAGAGAAATCATCAACAATGACAAGAACATACCATTTATCTCCATCTGACTGAACTCTAGCAGGACCTACAGTGTCTATGTGATGGTCTTACCTCATCGGGATCACTGCCATTGTCATTGTCGTTTTTCGCCATGAAGAACATGCCCGTGAAGTCATCATTGTTCTTCTTCTTCCCTTTAGTATCATCTCTGTCGTGGTCGTCGTCATCGCAACTCTCATATTCCACATCACTCAAATCCAGATGCTCGATAGCCCAGAGAACCATTTCAGCAAATTTTGATGAAAATTTTCACCCTTGATGTTGTTGTTCTTGGATAATCAACGATGGTAATTCTTGTCTTCCTTGATCATCTTCCCCTTGAGCTTGGGACACTCCACCTTAATATGGCCTAGCTCGCCATACTTATAACACTTGATTGAGCTTGAAACGCCACCTCACTCCTCATCCTCTTGTTGTTGAGTGCCTTGTATGCTCATGAAGAGATCAATACCAAGTCCTCTTTAGGGAGCTGTTCGAACTGTTCCTCTGAAAAATAAGATATAGCAGACACAAGAAAACAACTCGATGAAACAGCCTGCATGGAGCTAGTCACAAGTGCTAAATATGAAGATTTATCAATCTTAGATGGCAAAGCTTCCACCTCATAGGTTTTCAATCTAGAGAAAGGATCATCCAGTACTGTCGATCTAGATACTTTAACTATGGATGCTCTTTTCTCTAGATTGAAAACCTATGAGATGGAAGCTTTACCATCTAAGATTGATAAACCTTCATCTTTAGCACTTGTGACTAACCCCGTGCAGGCTACTTCGACGAGTCCATTTCTTGTGTCTGCTTTGTCTTCTTTTTCAGAGAGACAGTTCGAATAGCTCCCTGAAGAGGATTTGGCAATGATCTCCTCATGGGCATACAAGGCACTCAACAATACGAGGATGATGAAGCGAGATGACATGTCAAGTATGATCAAGTGCCATGAGTGTGGTGAGCCAGGCCACATTAAGATGGAGTGTTCCAAGCTCAAGGGGGAGATGATCAAGGAAGACAAGAATTATTATCGGCGGCTGTAACACCCTAACTCAACTCTGAGCCTAGGGTGCTATTAAACTAACTCAATAATTCAATTTACTTCTATCCACTATCAATTAATAGCAAACTTTTCAACATCTAGGTAACACACATTATCCAGACTACATTGAATAATAAGATGCTGGACAAAAACCTTGTTCTAATCATCAAGTAACAAATCCACAAGAAAACATTAGGATACTTTAAGTTCCTACTTGGATGACAGACTAAGCAAGTCATAGGTAAAATCCTAACAGATAGGAGTAAATAAATCAAGTTCTAGATTATTAAAAGCGTAAACAGTAACATCCACAAGGCATACTTGAATACTCCAATTACAAATAGCTTAATCATCACGAAGGATGAACCCAATCCTAGAGTAGGAGTAATGACAGTATCACTTAAATTTAAGTAAAAGAGCTATATTTATTGGCTGTGGATGAACGTGAGTGAAGTGCACCAAATCTACCCCTTCCTATACATGTCTCCTCCTTGAGAAGTTCCTAAAGAAAACATCAACAACAAGCGTGAGCCCACGACTAAGCAAAATACAACAGTGAAGTAATCAAAATATACACATGCATGGAATAGAACAACATCCTCAAATAGCCATCAACAATTGAACCAATTTCATGCAATGCAAATGACAAGAATGCATCTTTCTTCCTTCTTTACAATTACCGGTAATGCGGAGTTGTACATCCGTCAATGCATACTCAATCCTGTGCCCTCAGGCACAGGGACCTCAAGTCCACACTCCACGAGTGTGGGGACCCATGCCCATCCAATACATGACAGGGATCTCGTGCCCGTCCAATACATGACGGGGATCTCGTGCCCGTCCAATGCATGACGGGGATATCAAAAGAACAATTATTGGCTACCACGTAGTCCAAGGTCCAAGTTAAATGCCATGATGCAAGTGATCTCCATATGCTCAATCCAACATGAGAGAATATTATCACACATAAAATTTTATAAATAAAACATGGCAATCATAATGAATATAGCATCACAATTCACTCTACACTACTTGCACTTGCCTCAACCGAGAGACGGATGACGACGATAGGAGGACTCTATCCTCGGTTCTCACCTCCACCCACAAATTCTCTGTTGGACCTCGTTGAAGTCCTCACAAAGATCCTCCTTCTAACTCTTCCTCTTCCTCTCTTCCCCTTCTTATTCCTTTCTCTTATTCCTTTCTCCTCTTCTCCTCCTCTTGGTAGAGCAGCAGGGAAGGGGGCTGCTACAGTACCGCGTGCTAAAGTGCAGTGGTGGTACTGTAACAGGGGTGATAGGGTTTTGGAGAAGGGGCACCCCCTCTTGACTCCACTAAATGGCCGGCCCACTTGGCTAGGACGTCTTGGGCTGAAAGCCCAATGTCCAGTTCTCTCACAAATTCTGAATTTTCTTTTAATTTCCCTCTCTAAATAATATTGTACTCGCTAATGAATGATCAGGATATTACATTCTATCCCCCCTTAATGGAATTTGACCCTGAATTCTAAACATTGTTTGAATTTGACCCTGAATTCTAAACATTGTTTTAAACAAAAGAACACTGCCCCCGAAACGAAACAACATATAACACGTACCAGTTGTGAACAAATTTGGTTATTGCTCGCTCATGCGAGACTCCAACTCTCAAGTTTTGTCTCTTGGACTAATGCGACCACAATACCTTGATGTAAACTGACGTGTGCATAAACACTCGTCCATACATTTCCAGGTACACTCATCGGACGAGACTCGAAGGTAAAATCCTACTCGATGGTCAACGATGTTAACGAAAACTCAAACTCCAGATTCCCCAGGTACTCACTCGGCACCAGAACATATCAAATGTTGTATACACCGCGTATGGACCCGAGTCGGTCCTAGCGATACGCCAACTTTCGAATCCCCGCAACTATTGAAAACAACCAAATGTACCTTGGGGTAACTTCTTTTGTACCAAACCACACAACCTGCACATGACACACGGGACACTTGTTCCATCTCTGCCTGCTATTGCTTTTATTCGTCGCTTATCTCAGTGCCGGTTACCCAAATCTTTGTTCTCTAACCCCAGTACTAAGATACCAATGGTTGTTCATGCTTTGTAGGCTCGTTGCAAGCGGAAGGAAAACATATGTTTCATTGACTCCGGTTACTCTCACCATATGATCGGAGATTCTCGATGGTTCTCCTCCCCCACTCCTGCCACCGGTGATGAAATGATTACTTTTGAGGGCAATACTCAAGGACGACTTCTTGCAAAATGTACTGTGCGCGTCAACGACAAATTTATTTTAAAAGACGTTGCTCTTGTCAGTAAATTGAGCTATAATTTGCTTTCAGTTTTACAGTTGATAAACGATAATCTTGAAGTGAGCTTTAAAAAGCATTCATGCTGCATCTTAGATTCATCTAGCGATCTAGTATGCAAAATAATTTGAGTTGATCATTTATTTAAGGGTGACTTTTCATATTCATCATCCTCTAATCTTATGTGCCTTGTTTCATATGATTATAAGGATTTACATCACTAGCACCGTAGACTAGGTCACATTGGTTTTGATCATCTTGCTCGTATCAGTAATATGGATCTTGGTAGAGGATTGCCTAATCTTAAAATTGAAAAGTCAATGGATTTGTTTGTTCACCCTATCGTCACGGTAAGATGATATATGTGTTACATCTTTCTCTCACAATTGTTATGACTGATGCACCTAGTCAATTGTTGCACATGGACACTGTAGGTCCTGCTAGAGTTCTGTCAGTTGGAGGAAATTGGTATGTTCTTGTTATTGTTGATGATTACACTAGATACTCGTGGGTCTTTCTCATGGCATCGAAGGACGAAATTTTTGATCACTTTAGAGTGCTTGCCCTTAGACTTGCTACTGAACTCCCAGGAGCACTTAGAGCAATTAGAAGTGATAATGGAACTGAATTGAAAAACACATCATTTGCGTCATTTTGTTCTGGAAAAGGGTTAGATCATCAGTTTTCTTCAGCTCGTGTGCCACAACAAAATGGTGTTATAGAACATAAAAATAGAACGTTGATTGAGATGGCTAGAACTATGTTAAATGAATATGCTACACCTAAGAAGTTTTGGGCTGAAGCTATCTCTACTGCTTGCTATATTTCTAATAGATTATTTTTATTTGCTAAATTGCATAAGACTTACTATGAACTTCGTTTTGGTCATTCTCTTAATATTTCTCACTTGAGGGTGTTTGGTTGTCGATGTTTTATTATTAAACATGAAAATCTTGATAAATTTCAATCTAGATCCTCAGATGGTTTTTTTTGGATATGCAGCTCACACTCGAGGCTATCAAGTACTCAACTTAGAAACAAACAAAACTGCTGAGACCTGCGAGGTCACTTTTGATGAGGCTAGTCCTGGTACTAGACCCGACAATGCAGGTATACAGGTAAATGACGAACCCGAAGATATCACCCGACAATGCAGGTATACAGGTAAATGACGAACCCGAAGACATCTTTTATGACTCTGATGACGATGAAAGGGTAACCCCAATTCACACTTCGACGCACGGGTCTACACCGATGGAGCCCACAACTAGTTGCTATGAACCTACCTCCAATGAGGTAGAGGCCACTACTGCTACACCTATGTCACCAACGACACCACATGCTCCTTTGCATATTCAACGATGTCATTCTCCTGAACAAATGATTGGTGAGTTAGATGAGAGAGTTCTTCGCAACATGTATAACTCTGATGCCTTATATTCTCATATTGCTTTTGTTTCCTCTTTTGAACCCAAAGATGTAAGTCACGCTTTATCTGATGAGTCTTGGATTAATGCAATGCATGAGTAATTAGAATATTTCGAGCGTAATAAAGTCTGGTCCTTAGTTTCGCATCCTCTTGGTCATAATGTCATTGGAACCAAATAGATTTTAAGAATAAACAAAGTGAGGATGGTGTTGTTGTTCGAAATAAGGCTAAACTTGTTGCTCAGGGTTTTATCGAGGTAGAAGGTCTTGATTTTGGTGAAACATTTGCACCTGTTGCTCGATTAGAAGCCATTTGAATCCTTTTAGCATTTGCCGCTTCTAAGGGTTTCAGGTTGTATCAAATGGATGTTAAGAGTGTGTTTCTTAATGGCTCTATTGAGGAAGAAGTATATGTAAGACAACCACCTGGTTTTGAAAAATCCTAAATTTTCTGATCATGTCTACAAACTGTCCAAAGCTTTATATGGTTTAAAATAAGCACCTAGAGCATGGTATGATAGGCTTAAATCATATTTGCTTCAAAATGACTTTCAAATTGGCAAGGTAGATAAAATATTGTTTACTCTCAAGTATGACAATGATCTTTTACTCATTCAGATTTATGTTGATGATATCATCTTTGGTGGTTCCTCTCATGCTCTTGTTTCCAAGTTTTCAGATACTATGAGTAGGGAATTTGAGATGAACATGATGTGGGAACTCATGTTCTTCCTAGGCTTTCAGATCAAGCAATCAAGGCTAGGCATCTTTGTTCATCAAACCAAGTACACCAAGGATCTCCTTTGTCGCTTTGACATGGGGACAAGTAAACCAGTCTCCACACCAATAGGATCTACTGCAGTGTTAGACCCTGATGAGGATGGAGATACTATTGATAAAAAGAATACAGAAGCATTATTGGTTCACTTCTGTATCTCACTACTTCAAAACTAGACATTCACTTTGTTGTATGTTTGTGTGCTCGCTTTCAAGTTTCCCTACGTGCTTCACATCGTAGACAGTTAAGCGAATTTTCAGGTATCTTCAATCAACTTTAGAATTTGGCATATAGTATTCCTCTTCATCATGCTTTATCCTTGGAGTTTATTCAGATACGGATTTTGAGGGCTGTAGAATTGAGAGGAAGAGTACTTCTGGCATACGTCATTTTTTAAGCACATCTCTTGTTTCTTAGGCTTCTAGGAAACAGTTGTCTATTGTACTTTCCACTACTGATGTTGAATACGTGGTTGCTGCTTCTTGTTGCTCACAAGTGCTTTGAATGTCAACTATGCTTAAGTATTTTGTCTTAGAATTGGACAGTGTACCACTTTTCTATGATAACACTACTGCTATTTGTATTGCTAAAAATTTTATGCAACATTCATGAACCAAACACATTGATATTCAGTATCATTTTTTAGAGACCATGTGGAAAAGGGAGATATTGTTTTGTATTTTATTGATACAGATTCTCAAGTTGCTGATATTCTCACAAAACCGCTTGATTCTGCACGGTTTGCTCTTTTGCGAAGTGAGTTTGGTGTGTTGTATCCTATGAGATTATTTTGAGGGAGCACTTGTCGTTCAAAATGTCAGAGGCTTTGTTTATTATACTTGTCATACAATCAACCAAGGCCAAGCCATTGAAATTAATTGAGGTGTAGAGTTCTCTTTATCATATTTACTCACATGCTATGTGGCTTTGATCATTACTGGTTATAATTACTTTGCCACATTTGAACTAAAGCTGACATGGCGGAATATTGTGACTAGATTGATTATAATTATTACTTTGCGATGTTCATCGACAAGGACTAGCTTGATTGTGAGTCTTATTTTAAATTTTGACTTTGAGGCTCATATGTTTCTTATTGTTAGACCATGTGGACTTTTCGTACTTTTTATGATGATGAATAATTGACGGTTGGGTTGCATTGAAATTTGTGTTTGTGAAAATTTCGATTGTTGAAAGTTTCAGTTTGAGTGGTCGGATCATGCCTCGTATCACGTGGTCCAAATGGTGATACTCGGTGATCCTTTTTGACTGGACTCGGAGTTCTATAGCTCTGAGTGTCTAGCGATGCAGCTCAGAGCACTATATCTCATAGCACTGTAGCTCCGAGTACTGTATTTACGAGTACAGAGTGATAGAGCTCTGGGTACTGTAACTTCGAGTACCAAGTGATAGAACTCCGAGTACTATGGATCCGAGTACCGAGTGATAGAGCTCCGAGTTATGTACTCATTCGCAAATCGAGGTGTGTACACAGTGGTAAGACCGGTTTTACAGAGTTGTCTCGAGTTGTTTTTCTGAAAGTTGGAATTTATGGTCGTGGATGATTTGGTTCGTGTTTATTGATAGATGAGAGTGTGATATGCATGTGTTAAGTTATATTGGTCAAGTTGGAGAACTTGTGCTTGGGAAAAACGTTCTTTGATCTTTGCATGTGCAGGTTGAGCGTGAAGATGATCATAATCTTTGATGAGGAAGACCGGGACTAGGATAGAGAAATCTAAGGTCCAGGTGGTCCTGGATGTCACGAGATAATCATGCTTACGCTAAGGGTACATAGTGTTGAACATGAAGCAATTTTAGCAAACTTACAATATAAAACCCAGCAATTAGTGTCAACAATAAAGCATAATACCAGCATGAAATAAAGGACCACAATAACATGTATCCATGTAAGTATTGCAAGTCATCTAAAGACAATATTATGCTCAACATTAATATCAGTAAACCATCATAAAGCAACATTAAGCACAGATGATTAATAACAATATGAGCTCTCAGAAGGAGAGTTGCAAAAGAACAAGCCTTTGACAACTCAACCCTATTGTCTATGCACTTCATTAATTGAGCTTGATAATTTATTTCTACACTTTGAGCTCTATATGAATTTTTGCTTAACTGTCAAGAGAACTAAAAAAGTAAAGATATCACATATCCAGTTTCAGCTAAACATGATTCACTTAATTCTTTGCAATATCTTCTAGAGCTAGCCTCTGCGAACAAAACTATCACAGATTAAAGGAACTTACACAACACAAATATTTACAAAGATATATTCAGCAATCTGGAAAGCAGAAATGCTCACAATCCGATGGTAATCAAAACCATCAAGTAGATCAGCAGACTAGGCATGTCACCAGGACGTTGTCCCAGAAAACTTGACGCCCCCCACTAAGACGCAATGAGAGGCGAGATTAACGGAGATACAGAGTCTAATTTCACCTTCTGGACACACCAAATATGAAGCTGAGGGACAGGAGGATGCCACACAAGATCTTCAATAGGATGCTTCGGCCGGAGGCAACCCACTGAGCATCAAAGCCAGAACCACCTTTCTTCCACGAGCTCAATCAAAGAAGGAGCTCCAGCAAAAACCAGCCAAGAGAGTTCAGTGCTGGATCTCCTCTAATCCACCGAGTCAAGAATGAACTCAATCCTCAGGAAGACCCAAAACCAAAGATCAAAGTGGAAGTGGATCAACTAAAAACAGAAAACTTATTTTGTTCTTCGGTTCAGATCTATTTTTCAAGGACTCACCAGGTTGGGACTTAATGAAGAGGAGTAGAGACTGCAGACTCGGTTGCTCCAACGGCCGACAAAAGATGCGCCGAGTTCCCGAGTCAACTGGAGCCTTCCTGCATATCTTCTCCCGTGTGAAGGAAAAGGGGAAAATCTCCTTCATCTGCTTCACCCCACGAAGCCAGAGAAGAGATAGGCCTTATCTCCTCACAACCAGCCAACATGTGGGACCCACCACCAAAAATCCAATAAAGAAAATAAGCTTTTCTCTAATTAAGAAATTACATAAAAGCCCTTAAGAACAAACACATAGAGATCAAAAGGGTGTATACTCTGATTATCGTATCCGATCCTACAGAATCCAAGGGGATTCAACTCAACAGCTCGATTGCGCGACTAAACCCCCGTATCTTGGAACCAAAGCATCCGAGTCGGGTGGAGAACCATACCAATTAACTACCTGAAGAAAAAGCAAAGCGATAGGTTGGGCGGGGATGCGGGGACTGGGAGCCCCCACGGCGTCGCCTGTCCTCCTCCTCGCGGCAAGAAACAGTTGCACGGGCGGAGAGGGCAGGGCCTGCGAGGGAGACAGACGCCGCCTCTGCTGCTACCTAAACCGGTGAAGAGCTGGAGGGTCGCGTCGCGCGCACGCTCGGTGTCAGCGCCGTGGGCCGTGGCGCCGTGCCTATGCAGACATTCCAATTCGCGTATTCATCGCCCGTTTATTTCCTGTGGGGTGATTGAGAGAGAGAGAGGAGAGGGGAGAGAGAATGGAGCACGAATCTCATAGCAACGTTGGAGTATTGGACAATGAAATAGTGCATGCGGTGCGTGCGCAGGTGGGAAAACTGCTTCCACCAGAAGAGAGGAGCAAATTCTCCAAAACTGCACCACGAGGGGCTACGATTCCCAAGCTTACTATTATTACTCTCACGCTAGCACCCGGACAGGGAAACAAGAAAACCGCATGATATATGCATCCTTACTAGTATTTATTCAAGCGTTAGGATTTCATGAATTTCTCCAAGATTGGTTAAAAAAAACGAACGATCAAGCACCGCTGAAATGCTAATGACGCCTCCCTTGGAACAGCAGCAACCTCGACCGAAGAACAAGGATGCATTCTATCTTGACACTTCACAATTTTTTACGCACCCATGCATTTATGAATACAAGCCTTTGTACATGTACACATATTTTGTTGCCATATTAGTCGATGGCACTGTACACAATTCCCACTCTAATTAAGGTGCAAGCCTCCCCGAGAGGACATACACCTACACCTATGAATTATACAAAGTATCTCCAATAGTTAGAGATAAATATTGCATTATCTTTAAAGATAATATTTTTAATATATAGTCTTTAGCACACTCTTTAACATTGATATTTTATTATTTTCTTTTGAAACATGTCCATATATCAACTAGAGTAGATTAATGTATCACGTCTTATTTAAAAGGAAAAAAAAGAAAAATATGTACACATAATTAAACTGCAACTTAGGCTAATATTTCACAGTTGCTCAGCATCTGCGTACCATAGTCTGCATGTACTTGCTACCTCCATTGCTTCCCTTTGATTTCTTTTCCTGCCTCTCTGCACCCTCTGCGCTTCCATCATCGTGATTCATGGTCCTGGGGGCGCCGACGGTGCTCCAGAGACCGCCGCACCGCGCCGACCGCATCAGAGTCAGCCGACGTCTGAGAGAACAGCTGGTAACGGCCGGAGTCCCCCGGGAGACGGAAGTACGACGACGGCGACGGTTCGTCGAAGAAGAGGTCTCTGAAGCAGACCTGCCCTTCCTTCCTGTACCGCACAATGGCCCTGTAGATGAACGGGATGAAGCCTTCCATGAGCACAATTTGCAGAAGCCTTAATTCGATTCAGAGAGCAAAAGAGGATAAAGAGAAGCAGTTAGGACACTTGAGAGAGAGGTTTGTTGTCTCTTGGCTTTCCAGGATGGCAAAAGAGGGGGAGGTGAGCTTAAAAAGGGAGGCAAACTGAAGAAGCCTTCGAGTGGATAGAGACCAAATGGAGTACTTGCCAAGGATCCAATTGAAGCTTCTAACTAATAGCTCGGTAATATGCTAGTATTAATGTTCTCTGAGACTCTGACAGCTTGGGCTTAACTCTGAATTAAATGTGTTATTTCGGAGACTCATAATTCACACATGGCTTCCTGGTTTTATCTTTCAGAATGGACATGTAATGTATGGTAGTAATTGGATAGGATTTTGGGCAATGGAATTCCAGCAGGGAGGAGACTTGAACGCAAGGGATGTTTAGAGTTAGAAGGCGAGTTTTACAAGTGGACAGCGATGTGCGGAGCGCGAGAATATCTCTCTCAGTTCAACCCTTGGAACTTTGGAAGCATACGGCTTGCTTACCTACTACAAAAGAAAAGAAAGCTCCCATCAGATCATGAGTTCAAGACCTAGAAATGATTGGGCATCCAGTGGAGTCAATTCTTAATTCAGGTTTCGGGTGGCGTAATCCGTTGGAAATCCGAGTGGTAGCAGGAAAATTTGGCTTCATCTTGCGTCACTCTCGCGGTCTCGCCGACTCCTGCCAGGGCAAGACAAGCCCGTCAATTCAGATGGTGACTTCTCGATCACTTGTTTAAGTTGTTAGAATACCAGAGATGATTAAACAAAGGAAAGATTGCAACTCGTGTAGCTAATAAGATAGAAGCATTGAAGCATGATTGTAGGATTGACCGGATTAAATTAGTACAGTGTGATCATCTGGAAGATTGAAGATGCTGGTCAGACTACAGTTCATACCAGATTTTTTTAAGCTGAAGTTCATATGATACCAGATCATCATCTGCTGCTATTTGTGTTGTGCCATGTGACATCCCAAATTTTGTAAAGCAAATTCAAAGAGTGAAATTGGGTGAATTTTAAAAACATTTTGTTGCATTTTAGTGTTATTCGAATTTCTAGATTTTATTTGAATCTTTACCAAGTTTTGAATTTCAAGAAACAATTTACGAAATGCAAACCTAATTTAAATCAACGAATTATGAAGGCGACTTAAAATGAAATCTGAATTTAAGTCATCAAGTAAAAAAAATTGAATTTAAAAGTTTTAAAAAATAGAAATAGAAATAAAACCTCAAAATCCAGTCTAGGCCAAATTTTTGCCGGCCCAGCCCGTCTCCTCTCTTTCCTTTCCTTTCATTTCCTTTCCTTTCTTTTTTTCTCCTGGGCTGGCCCACCCCTTCCCCTCTTTTCCTGGTCGTGCAGCCCAACTCCCCCCCACTACAGCCCGTACCGTCCCTTTCCATGTGCCGGCTGCACTGAACCTCGCCGCTCTGCTCACACGCCGCTGGCACTATGGCCATGCCGCCGCTTAAGACGACGTCGTCCTCGCCTCGACACCACGCGCAGCGCTCCCTCTCTCCTCGATGTCTCTTCGGCATGCCTTGCCCACTCCCTACGCTGTCGTCATGTCGCCGCGCGTAGCAACAACTCGCGCATCATTCACCCTTTTCTCCATCGACCCAAGCCAACTTCTCGCGTCACTTTACCCTTCTTAACCCGCAAGCGATATGCGCATCGTTCCTCTCCATTCTCCCCATCTTCCCCTCCACCCAGCGAGAAGAAGAGCTATGGAGCTCAAGCTCCTCTGTTCCGGTCACCGCGCTTCCCCAAGCTCGTGTTGTCGCTCCGATGAGCTCCGTTTGACACCATCATGCCCTCTAACACCGCCTCATCCCCCTCCATCCATTCCCCCTCTCATGCATAGGACCCCCGAGAACGCCACCTTCTCCCTCAACTGTGGTCGCGCGTCGCCCAACATTGCTGCAACCCAACCTTGCCACTTTGTCCTCTCCGGTGAGATCCTTCCACATCCTCTTGTGCCAAAACGTGTTCCCGAGCACCCTTTACATCTCACCTTAGCTAATTTTGAGTTTCATCATCCACAACCAACTAGCGACTTCATCTTCCTCGCGCCCAGCCAAAACCACCACCACCATTCTTGCTCTGGTGAGCCTCCCTCCAAATCCTTTGAACTGGAGCATCTCCACACCCTTCACCATCCTTTCCCAGCACTTGGGCTATAGTTCTCCACAGTGTCGCCGACGCATGGAACTCGCCGCGCCACCCTGGGTCACCACCTCCACAGTCTGCACTGGTGAGTCCCTCCCACCCCCTGATACTCATACGTGTGTCAGTTTAATGGATTATTCGTTGGCTTGCCGCCGCCTTATGCCAGAATGCTAGTACCGCCACAACCTATTTTGGGGCTCTCGGGTCGTCCCTAAGCTGTCGGTACCACCGAGCACGCCCATGGCACCCCTCCTGTTCTGGTAGGAATTGGGGGTTGGGGAGTACTGTAGCAACATCATTAGCGGTTAATGACATAATTAGTGCATAGATTAATTACTAGCTAACGTTAGTATGACATGTGGGCCTAAGGCAATTAGAAAATCTAATTAGAACCTAATTTAAGTTCTGAGCCTATGATATGCGACCCCCACCCTTTAAAACACAATATTTAGACTCGGCCTGTAGACCTGTGGGCCCACAACCGAGGTACTGTTCCCGTGGACTGATTCCACGTGGATTGTGGCCCCACCTGTCAATGACTCACGAATTTACTTTAGGAAAAATTAATTAAAATAGAAAATAAAAATCCTAGTGGCCTCACTTGTCAATGACTGTAACTGTTTTCAACTAGAAAAATAAATCAAAAAATAAATTAAAATACCATATGCCCACTTGTCAGTCAAAATAAGAATTTCTAATTAAAAAGTAAATCAAAAATAAAATAAAAATCAGTGGGTCCCAGCCGTCAGTGAGAGATACCCTCTCCCATCTATTTATTTTGAGGATTTCCCGTGAATTTAAACTTTAGAGAGCTCGTTCTCTCTCGTGTTAACTCCAAATTCGATGATTTTTGTTTCTAAATTTAAACCCTACCTAACATTACCAAAAATTAGAATTTTGGAGTTTATTTAAATTATTTGAATGCAATTGTCCCCATGTCGAATGAGCCCCACAAGTAATTAATTTAGTTGAAGGTTAACTAGGAATTGTTGATGTGCCTTTGACCCATATGACCCCACATTAACATGTAAAGTTAATATTTAGTTAACGATCACTAGTACGGCTTGTGTATGTACCCATAAATAACTTAAGAATAAAATTTAATAAGAGAATGAGATGGTCACTTACATGTGGGTCCATGTTAATAATTGATTAAGTAATATAATTAATTTACTTAATGTCCCATTCAATTGTTGACCCTAGGTCATTATTAATTATTTTAAAATATCAATTAGATATAATATATGACAGTCGGATCCAACATAATTAATCGTAAAATGAAAACTACCAACTAGTCAAAATATCTTAAGTTTGTTTGTGCGCTTGTAACATCCCAAAATTTAGCTTTTTAAAAATCTTTTGAGTAGTTTAGGTCTTTGGAAATTTCACCAATTTTATTTGAATTAATAAAGTTTAATTAGAATTTTTCTAAATTAAAGATATTTAATTTAACTAATATAAACATCAATTTAATCAAAATCTATTTTATTTGGCTTCCTTATATTCCTAGGAATTTTCTGGTATTTTTGGATATTTTTCTGGATTTATTTGCTATTTATTTGATCTTCTTAATTTGCTGCCTTTTATTTAAATTTTGAAAATCAGAATTTTTCTCTCTCCTCCTCTACATAAACAGTACCATACGGTACTGTTCATCACGTTTTCCAGCCGAACGTCGGTGCGGAACCGAACACGCTGAGTCGTTTCCGTTTTTCGCGTTCGGTTTTCAATTCAAAATTTAAATTTTCATATTTTTCTTCTCGGTGTGTATAAATGCGAGTCGTCTGCGCCCACGCGTCCGTCTCGATGTACTCTTCTAATCCCCTGATTTGCTTTCCCCCGAATCAATCTGTATTCGTCGTAGTTCGCGGAATACGGAGTTCATCCCAAAAGTCTTCTCCAGCGAGTTTCTTCTCCATCCGACGTCCACCGGCCGAACCGTCTGCGGCGTTGGATTCGCGTCGTCGTGCTCTACGTCATGGTAACAGCCCCTTTGCCCGAAGCTCGCCGGGATTCCACCGTCCGTTGTGGCCTAACCGTATTCTTCGCGTTTCTCGCTTCCTCGTTGAGTATTTCCAAAATCCGACCGCACCATCACGTCCGGCTCGTCGTTTCTTTTCCATTTTGCCCATTCGCCGTTGCTGCGTCGCCGTCGGCCGCCGGCAATCTTGAACGCCAAAAACCAACATGTGTTATGAGCAGTACGGGCTTCTCTGATATGTAGTTCGGTTCCACCTTCCCGGTTGCTTCGTGCTATTAATCTTTCTCTAATGCTTGCAGTATCAAGCCGCCGCCATCACCAGGCGCCATGACCGGCCATGCCCTTTGTTCATGTATTTGGTGCAGTACCGCGTTCGGTATTCCTTGGACAGTGGTGCCGTGCCGCTTTCGGTATTCCTTGCTCTGTCCAGTGCGTGATTCTCTACCGGTTCCCCATGTTGGTATGGCCTCTCTCTCTTCCTCTCTTGCATGAGGGTTCAAAAGTAAGTATTTAATTCTTTCTTCCTTACTTGCTAACCCCATGTGCTAAACCAATCTGGTACTGTTTATGTATATGTATACAGTACGTGGCATGTTTTTGGTTCCTAATGATTGGCTGCTAGCTTGCTTCCTCTGTTGGCTTTGCCATCTATTAGCTTTCCCACTTCCTCCAATGCAAGTGCCAATTACGTTCCAAGCCGATGCCGCCATGCGCACGAACCTACCAAGTGAGCTCGCCCTCTATTCTGTTGATATATATATATATATATATATATATATATATATATATATATATATATATATATATAGAAGCCTTTTTCTACTCCCGGAGTAGTTACTCCTATTTCGTATCTCACAACGTAGGGAGTATTTTTGCAACCGAGAGTATGTATGTGTAGTATACGAGTATATAAGACCACCTAGGTGGTATTCACACCTTTTAGGGTGGTATGTATAATTTTTAGACATACTCCTTTTAGTGCTGAATATGAATGTATTTACAAAATATGCTAAAACTATGGACTCTCTTACAATTTTTTCATGTGGTTTGCATTGGATTATCTTATAATTAGTATATGAGTATACCCAAAGTGATAAAGGAGTATGTCAAGTTTTTTATGTGGTATATCAAAGTGGGAGTAACTACATTTAGGGAGTAGAAAGTATTAATCCTATATATATATATATATATATATATATATATATATATATATATATATATATATACATGTACGTATGTATGTATATATACATGTACGTATGTACGTACGTATGCATGTATGTACGTATGTATGCATGTATGTATGTATATATGCATGTATGTATGTATGTATCTTCTCTCTCTTACATGCGGGTCTCGCGTGTCAGTCAACCTTGGTCAACCCTCCTCCATGAGCTTGGTCTACCATGGACTAGCATATCTCTGTGGACCTGATCCATAGACCAGTGGCCCACATGTCATTCATCTGAATTCAATATCTATCTTCCAGTACCTTTCAATTTCAATTTGGAGTTTATTTGATTTGTCTTTTTAAATTTTGTTTGATTTGCGCTTTCTTTATCGTTAGACGTTGAAGTGCCAGAATCGTCCAAAGGAGATGATGATCAAGGAAGTAGAAGATTGAAGATAAAGAAGACCATCATTGCTATAGCAAGGCAAGTTATACCTTTGACCATATTGCACCTAGTTTTCAAATTACTTTGATTCAAATTATTGCATCTTAATTTAAGTATGTATTTAAATGCTTTTGGGTGTAATTATGAATCCAAATTGTTATATCCACATTGTCAATTTGTATGTCATATTCTTTTGTCACCCTAGGTTGATTCATTATTAGTTGGTATTATTGTAGCACCAACGTGGGTTGGTTAGGTACGAGTAGACTGCTTAACCATGCCACGAGTCATCATTTCATGTGAGTTGCAAATATAAACTTGACTAAGTGATCATAGAACTGTATGAGAAAACTATGTGTGCTGTGTGCTGTTACTCGTGATGGCATGTGTTGCACTTAATCAACAGGGTGGGAAAAGATTTACACGGAGGCAAGTGGTGGATCTGTGTGAATGGTGGAGCTGTGTGCTTTATAAACTTTGTGATTTGGGTTAAAACTGGAAGTCTTGCCTTGGTCATTTAAGGACTTCACTTTGTGCGCCATTGAACTGTGCCTTGCTGTACGACCACATGCCTAGTATGGGCTAGGCCTAACTTAGTAAGTTATGGAGTCTTGACACTGATAACTCAGGTTGTATTTTAAGCTGTGTGATGGGCTGGAGGTGTGATATGTCACATCGCGGGACGGTTCGCTGCATCCCTGTCCAAATATGTGTTTCGCAACCAAACATTGTGTGTATCGGTTGGTCGGCAGGAAAGCACATCGGGAGTGTCATGCTTGAGATGAAATATCTGAAAGGTTTTGTTATGGTCAGTGCTAGCTACACTGATTGTATCGTGTGGGTAAAGTGTACAACCTCTGCAGAGTGTTAAACCAATCTATTCGAATAGTCGCGTCCTCGGATATGGACACGCTCGGGAATTTCACACGAGGGGTAGATTTTCATAAAACATTTGGGAAAGGGTCAGCTGTGTGAGATAACTTGTTCAGCTGTGTGAAAGAACTTGATTAGGCTTTATGTCCTTTGTGAAAGAAAATGTTAAACTATTATTGTTTATTTGTTTTGAATTATGTTTTCAATCTATTATTTGTATTCAATTGCAAATGTTGCATTTCTACAAAATAACCACACAAGTCATTCCTTTGGAAAAAGCCACCATCTATAAATTGCATTATGTGGTATGACTTGCGAGTACGGTATGTACTCATACTTGCTATAAACAATCAACAGAAGTGGAAGAATCGTTAGTCAACAAGGTCAACTTCAAGGATCGTGGAGAACTAGGTCGCGCTACCCCAGTCTATTGCCTGTGGGCATATAGATGGGTTTCACTGAAGTTATTCCGTTACGTTCCGCTGCAGCTTTATTGAGCCATTTGCCTTCTGAGGTATTAATTGTAAGCTTTGACCTTAAGGTCTTAACTCTGATAATTATTGTTATTTATCTATTTACTAGTCATCTTTGTATATAGAATTGATATTTCATCGATGTTGCTACTGTGTGCACTAGCGTGATCCTGGACTAGTGCAGTATACACAGAGTGTCCAGATTTGCATATTTGGGTCCCGACAGAGGTGGTATCAGAGCCATATCGACTGTAGGTCGTGACCTTAGTTAGAATGGTCGTGTTTAAGGAAGACTTCAAAACTTATTTTACAAATGGAAAATCTTAATGATGTGTTATTCTCATCTTGTCTAAATTCTATTCTCTTCCACTCTAATCATTTCTCATCTATATTCTTCCTCACCATTTTGAGTATTAAATTGGACCTTCTTTCCTCATAACTTCTATAGTTGTTGTCATGTGTGCCAAATGTCTCGATGGATGCCCAAGAGCTATTTTGAGCAACTCTTTGAAGACAATGCAACCAACAACAATGCGTCGACATCACTCCAAGTTTCAAGACAAGTTCGTCGTAAGAATTTAAGACCAAGAAGAAGTTGTACATCGCCCCTGTCTTTCTCCAAGATTCGCCTGCAAGGATCGCAAGCAGTCAACGTTTGATGAAGATCATGACCAGTTCGAGTATTCTTCAGACCAGCCATATAGGATAAATCAGTGTTGGTTCCTCCTGTGTGTTGAGCCAAGTCGCCCAGTTAAATTAGAGTTTAATCGACTAGACGATTAGATTTTCGTTTGTCTTCTTCTGTGTGTAGTTTGATTGTGAGTTTTATGCTTCTTAATAGCTTTCCGGCTATTTGTTTGTTCCTTGGTGTCCTCGGGTTAAACCCGCTCCCTTAGTAGATTGTCTTCTCTTACCTTATGCTTTTCCCTCTCATCTATTAGTCTTGGTCAGCCAGCAGATGAAGAACCCTAGTGAAGCCAACTTTGTCAGCAATCTTGAGACAGTCTGTGTCAGCTCAGATCCTCTCAATCCCAGTGGATAGTTGTCAATACCAGGAGTAGCAGATCCAATCATGACACAATTTTGGCAGCTCAAACTCAACTCAGGAACGCGATGATGCAGAACATGAACAACATGATGACCCCAGCCCTCAGACGACCGTCACTTAGTCAATTTGTTGAATCGGAATAATCAAGCAAGCTACCGTTCCATCACTAGTGTCAGTGCCAGAGTAGACGTTAACCAGCAACTATCTCTAGTGCCAGTAGTGCCACACCAAAGCTTGAACCAGCCTCCCGTCACACAGAATCAGCTCATGTCAGTGACGATGCAACCGTCGAACAGTAGTAACTTTTGAAAGGATGCACAAATCGTTACTATCCCAACGGCACACCCTCAGTTCAAGTGTGTGAGGTTCATAATGACCAAACCACCCATCTTTGAAGGATCAGTCAAGCTCAAGAATGCAGAATCTTGGATTCGCACCATAGAAGAGAAGTTAATTGTTGTGCAATGCAACGATAATGGGAAAGTTTTCTATGCTGCTCACCAACTGGAAGGAGTGCATTACATTTGTGGAAAAAAAAATTCACGCCGCCTATCTGGACAAGTTGTTTATCATTTGGTCAGAGTTTCCCCCACCTTTTTGTCAGCAGTATCCAACATCAAGTAAGAGTGATAAAGAGGAACTTGCTATTTCGATGTCCTACATCCAAGCTAACCGTTGTTAGTTGAAGTGCCACCAGCCAGATAAGTCAGAAGATTTTGCATGTACCTGTTGTGGAGAAATAGGCTATAGTGCCGATAAACACAATATCAATTGTCCTAGTTGCGAAGGAAATCATTCCGTTGGAGAATGCCCAATGAGAAAGATCACATGTTTCTTATGTGAAGGTGATGATCATTGTCCGAGTTAGTGCCCCATGTATTCAGTGTTGACTTTCGCAATACAATGTCAGTGGGAAAATTTTCAAGTCGAAGTCAGAGCATTAGCAAAAGAAGGCAAACCATTGTCAGTGCAAGATATGTCAACTAAAGGATCATAAAAGCAGAATATTAACTTTGGTAACAGCCTCAAGATAGAAGCCAGCTAGTATCATCACTAGAGTGTTTTGAGTGTGGTAAGCAAGACCACTATGCCAAGAGATGCCCTGCAAAGCGACAAGCTTCAACTCTCAAGGAGGATAGTCATTCTGCCATCGCCCTGTCAGAAAATGTCGCAAGGTTCGATACGTTTATGCTACAACTGTCATGGAAGAGGCCACAACATGAGCCAGTATCCTCAGAATAACCAGCCACTCACTTCAGATGCCAGAATGTCAGAAGTCGTTTCGGTCAAACTTGTAACACCCGTAGCAGGTGATAATGCAGCAGGATCCGTTTGCCCAACGAAGCAGTTAAAGAAGGGACGTTTGAACGATGATGTTATCAAGAAAGCCTAGATTGATGATACCAGATTATGCAGTGTCATGCCTCCGTCTGTAACAATAGAGTCAGGGAATGGTTGTAATCCTTTCCTTTGTTTGAGAGCAAAAAGTTGAACATCTTCATATGCAAGTTATGAAGAAAAAGAATTGTTAATTGGATATTGAATCATTGGATATTTTTCTAAGCGTATATCTGTGCAAGTTGAGCCATCAAGATTTGAGTCATGTTGATTAAAGGCCGCAGAGTTGTAATTATGGAAGGTGATGTTGAATTCCCTGTCATCATTTTGCATAGCCGTGAGACAACAGTAAATGGTTGAATAATTTAGCCGTGGGGATAATGTTCATATCCACAAAAGAATATGCAGTTGTCATTTCAAGTGATCTATACATCATGCAACTAGATCAGAAGTCAGGTTTGTCTTTGACTTGGTACCCAGGATCAGCCAATTCCAGAAGGATTTACATCAGAGATGATATATGGCAAAAGTTGCCAATTAGTTTGCAAGAATAATACAGTTGAGCAAATGATTTTCTCAGATAAAGGCAGTGTCGAATCAAATTCGTCAGCTTGGCAAGCACCAATGTTAATTGCAAAGTAAATTGTTAGCACAAGGATGTGCGAGAATTTCGGTTTATTCAAGAGCTAATCCCAGAACCTCAGAATCAGCTTGTTTGAGTTTTGAGAGAGAACTGTAGTTTCTTTAGAACTGCAGTTTCTTTAAGATCGTCAATGAACTGGATAGTGTCAATTGAATACTAGTGAGACAATCGTTTTGAGATAGTGTCAGTAGAAGATCAGTAAGACAGTCATTTCAAGATAGTCAAAACCCTCATCGTTGTAAAAGGTTAAGTTCATTCGGATTACCAGAAGTGAGCTAAGTCAGTGAGAATTTCAGAAATAATCGATCACAACTTCAGTGTTCGTACTGCCAGCTACCTAAAGGAAACTTGATAACTTTTGTCATGGAACATCTAAGAATTTGTGTGTTAAGAAGTTTCGCCAGCACTTCCTAACATCTAAAGTTTCAAGTAGTGAATTATGCTAGTCATAATTCGGAGTTACTGTCATAGAGAATCAAAGAATGGTTTTATTGAATCGAGAACCATGAGGTTGGAGTCTGTTCCCTCAGTTCAGATCAGTATAGTGACACATGCCTCGAATCGGAAGAGCTACCGCAAGAACTTGTTGATCAAGTGAAGAGTCAGCTAAAGTTACCTGTGAAAGCCAGAAGTTGAATCTTGAGTTAGTGCAAGAGTATATTTGTTGAACCTTAGAGTTCAAGCCGATGGTAAGAAAATTTTTGTTGAGAAGACAGTAAGATGATAGTTTTATCATGAGAATCAGTCCTCACGTGAAGTAAGGTAAAGCATGAGAACCTGCCAAAGGCGAACCAAATGATCCACGAATCGAGGAACCTATCTACATTTTTGATCAGAAGGAACTCAAGTAGTTGATGCTGAAACCAACATTTGAGTGTAAACATTCCATTTCTCTTGAAAGTACCATGGTGTATAAGGATCTCAAAGTTGAATTGTGATAATCCAATATAAGGCAAAAGGTCACATAATGTGTTACCATTTGTTCGGTATATCAGAAAGTTGGCTAGTATGTCAAAGGCCAGTCAGAGTACCCCCATCTTTGAGAATTTGAGCATGGGTTTTCCCAGGACCCAATCAAGATGTAATTTCTTGAAAGGTGATTGTTGAGCATTTGACAGAAATTTTCGCTTCATGTTTGTCAATATCACCTAGTTTGGAGACTGTCTAACAGAGCGGTATGCGACAAAAGTTGTATATGACAGAGATGGTAATCGCCAGAATTGGTCTAGTATTAGATCGACAGAGATTGTCAGTTTGCACGATATGCCAGAAGGAGTCAGTGTCAAACCAATGATACAAGTGTACCTCGTGTTAGTGACACAGTGTGAATACAGCCTTGGATGCCCGTTCAGTTCAGTATTGTGTATCACCCTGAATCAGTAGACAGATTGAAAGAGTGAGTTTGTGCTTTAACTCATAGTACCAAGTCGAACAAGTAAGTGTTGTGTTCAGAATTCCCCTATAACACCAGATGTCAGCCAGTTCGCAGTTGTCATCATTTGAAGTTCGCAATGGTTGATCGTGTGAGTCGTCGCTCATCTATAACGCATCAGATCACAAAGTATGTGGATTTTGCATTTATCATGAAGCGAAGGCCAAATGTCTTTAGTCCTAAAGGGATTGTAAGTAGCTCAGTTCAAGCAGAAAAGCTATATTATGTATACATATTTTCACCTTCACAGTCATGTTTATCTTCAGGATATCTGTTGAAGTTATGTGTTAAGAAGTTGCGACATAGGTAATAGAGGTGTGTCGATTAGTTCAAGATTCCAAAGCTCAGAAGAAGAGTTAGCTTGTTAACCAGAATCACCAGTTAGCAGTAAAATTTCCTCGACTCCAGAAGTGTCTTCGAGCACCGATCAAGCAGTTACCGTGAGAAGCAACCAAATTGCTAGAAGTCCTTTCCTACCAAGAGTCAGCTTGTCAAGTTTTCGTTGAAGCAAGAAGTTCAGCAAGAAGCAAGATGTTTACATCGCAGTGTTCTAAGAGCAGATGCCCGTCGAGTCAAAGCAGTTGCAAGCAAGAAGAGAACCCGAAGGCTGAGTTCCGTAACATTTTCTATAGCCAGCCTAAATCTCGGGGACGAGATTCTTTTAACGGTGGATGTTTGTAACATCCCAAAATTTAGCTTTTCAAAAATCTTTTGAGTAGTTTAGGTCTCTAGAAAATTTTGCCAATTTTATTTGAATTAATAAAGTTTAATTGGAATTTTTCTAAATTAAAAATATTTAATTTAACTAATCTAAATATCAATTTAATCAAAATCTATTTTATTTGGCTTCCTTATATTCCTAGGAATGTTTTGTTATTTTTGGAGATTTTTCTGGATTTATTTGCTATTTATTTGATCTTCTTAATTTGTTGCCTTTTATTTAAATTTTGAAAATCAGAATTTTTCTTTCTCCTCCTCCACATGAACAGTACCACATTTTCAAGCCGAACGTCGGTGCAGAACCGAACACGCCGAGTCGTTTCCATTTTTCGCGTTCGGTTTTCAATTCAAAATTCAAAATTCTATATCTTTCTTCTCGGTGCGTATAAATGCGAGCCATCTGCGCCCACACGCCCGTCTTGACGTCCTCTTCCAATCCCCTGATTAGCTTTCCCCCGAATCAATCTGTATTCGTCGCGGTTCGCGGAATACGGAGTTCGTCCTAAAAGTCTTCTCCAGCGAGTTTCTTCTCCATCCGACGTCCGTCGGCCGAACCATCTACGGCGTTGGGTTCACGTCGTCGTGCTCTACGTCATGGTAACAGCCCCTTTGCCCGAAGCTCACCGGGATTCCGCCGTCCGTCGTAGCCTAATCGTATTCTTCGCGTTTCTTTCTTTCTCGGTAAGTATTTCCAAAATCCGACCGCACCATCGCGTCCGGCTCGTCGTTTCCTTTCCGTTTTTCCCATTCACCGTTGCTGCGTCGCCGTCGGCCGCCGGCCATCTTGAACGCCAAAAACCAATATGTTATTGTTCATGTGTTATGAGCAGTACGGGCTTCTCTGATCTGTAGTTCGGTTCCACCTTCCCGGTTGCTTCGTGCTATTAATCTTTCTCTAATGCTTGCAGTATCAAGCCGCCGCCGCCACCACCAGGCGCCATGACCGGCCATGCCCTTTGTTCATGTATTTGGTGCGATCTGCGTTCGGTATTCCTTGCGATGGTGTGCACGCTTTGGTATTCCTTGCTCGTCCAAAGGCGTGATTCTCTGCCGATTCCCCATGTTGGCTATTGCTTCTCTCTCTTCCTCTCTTGCATGAGGGTTCAAAAGTAAGTATTTAATTCTTTCTTCCTTGCTTGCTAACCCCATGTGCTAAACCAATCTGGTACTGTTTATGTATATGTATACAGTACGTGGCATGTTTTTGGTTCCTAATGATTGGCTGCTAGCTTGCTTCCTCTGTTGGCTTTGCCATCTGTTAGCTTTCCCACTTCCTCCCATGCTAGTGCCAATTCTGCCTAAGCCGATGTCGCCATGCGCACTAACCTACAATTTGGCGAGCCATCGCCTCTGTTCCAATTGATATATATGTATATATATATATATATATATATATATATATATATATATATATATATATATATATATATATATATATATATATGCATGTATGTATATACATGTGTGTGTGTGTATATATATATATATGTATATGTATGCGTGTACGTGTGTATATATGTATATGTATATATGTATGTATGCATGTATGTATGTACGTATGTATGTATATATGCATGTACGTATGTATGTATCTTCTCTCTCTCACATGCGGGTCCCGCGTGTCAGTCAACCTTGGTCAACCCTCCTCCATGAGCTTGGTCCACCATGGACTAGCATATATCTGTGGACCTGGTCCATAGACCAGTGGCCCACATGGCATTCATCTGAATTCAATATCTATCTTCCAGTACATTTTAATTTCAATTTGGAGTTTATTTGATTTGTCTTTTAATTTTTTGTTTATTTTGCGCTTTCTTTATCGTTAGATGTTGAAGTGCCAGAATCGTCCAAAGGAGCTGAAGATCAAGGAAGTAGAAGATTGAAGATAAACAAGACCATCATTGCTATAGCAAGGCAAGTTATACCTTTGACCATATTGCACACAGTTTTCAAATTACTTTGATTCAAATTATTGCATCTTAATTTAAGTATGTATTTAAATGCTTTTGGGTGTAATTATGAATCCAAATTGTTATATCCACATTGTCAATTTGTATGTCATATTCTTTTGTCACCCTAGGTTGGTTCATTATTAGTTGGTTTTATTGTAGTACCAACGTGAATTGGTTAGATACGAGTAGACTGCTTAGCCATGCCACGAGTCATCATTTCATGTGAGTTGCAAATATAAACTTGACTAAGTGATCATGGAACTGTGTGAGAAAACTATATGTGCTGTGTGCTGTTACTCGTGATGGCATGTGTTGCGCTTAATCAACAGGGTGGGAAAAGATTTAGACTGAGGCAAGTGGTGGATCTGTGTGAATGGTGGAGCTGTGTGCTTTATAAACGTTGTGATTTGGGTTAAAACTGGAAGTCTTGCCTTGGTCATTTAAGGACTTCACTTTGTGCGCCATTGAACTGGGCCTTACTGTACGACCACATGCCTAGTATGGGCTGGGGCTAACTTAGTAAGTTATAGAGTCTTGACATTGACAACTCAGGTTGTATTTTAAGCTGTGTGATGGGCTGGAGGTGTGATATGTCACATCGCGGGACGGTTCGCTGCATCCCTGTCCAACGATGTGTGTCATAACCAAACGTTGTGTGTATCGGTTGGCCGGCAGGAAAGCACATCGGGAGTGTCATTGCTTGAGATGAAATCTCTAAAAGGTTTTGTTATGGTCAGCGCTAGCTACACTAATTGTATCGTGTAGGTAAAGTGTACAAGCTCTGCAGAGTGTTAAACCAATCTATTCGAATAGCAGCGTCCTCGGATATGGACACGCTCGGGAATTTCACACGAGGGGTAGATTTTCATAAAACATTTGGGAAGGGTCAGCTGTGTGAGATAAGTTGTTCAGCTGTGTGAAAGAACTTGATTAGGCTTTGTGTCCTTTGTGAAAGAAAATGTTAAACTATTATTGTTTATTTATTTTGAATTATGTTTTCAATCTATTATTTGTATTCAATTGCAAATGTTGTATTTCTGCAAAATAACCACACAAGCCATTCCTTTGGAAAAAGTCATCATCTATAAATTGTATTATGTGGTATGACTTGCGAGTACGGTGTGTACTCATACTTACTATAAACAATCAACAGAAGTGGAAGAATCGTCAGTCAACAAGATCTACTTCAAGGATCGTGGATAACTAGGTCGCGCTACCCTAGTCGATTGCCTGTAGGCATATGGATGGGTTTCACTGAAGTTATTCCGTTACGTTCCGATGCAGCTTTATTGAGCCATTTGCCTTCTGAGGTATTAATTGTATGTTTTGATCTTAAGGTCTTAACTCTGATAATTATTGTTATTTGTCTATTTAGTAGTCATCTTTTTATATGGAATTGATATTTCATTGATGTTGCCACTGTGTGCACTAGCGTGATCCTAGACTAGTGCAATATACACAGAGAGTCCAGATTTGCATATTTGGGTCCCGACAGCCGTCCACATTAGTTAGTAATTAGTAATTTAACAATGCCAGTAATATCTAATTAACTAGTGGACCCATACCAGTTATAGTTTATCTTAGATAATTGATTTAGGTAATGATCAAATTGTGTTGGAATAGTGCTAAGTACATATTAATCATAGGTTGAAGATTATCATATCATACAGTCTTGGCCATAGCCCGTCAGTCACTTACATGTAGGCCCTCACACCTGTAGCTTTTTTTTGTTAAGATCCATAATTGAGTTGATATACATTTCTTAAGTGCTCAAGAGTATTAGGCTTATTATTTAACATACAGATTAATCAAAAGTTAAGCACTAGGATTAATTAATTATCAATTACAGTTAATGAGTAATTAATGGTATAGTTAAAATTAGCTACTAATTACTATAATCTTAGTAAGACCTGTTGGCCACTTAGGTACATATCCAGTATAGGAATAATTCAGAGTTTAATTAAATAGCTAACCCACATGTTAGTTAGTCATCAAATTAATCATTCAATTAACTGAAAAGTGAACCTCAAATGGTAATATGTCATGGGGATCCCAGCAATATGAAATCTATAATTAACCCGATTAGTTAAAATTATATCTATCGCATGTGTACCCTTGTAACTATCCGTAGGTCTTACCTAACTATCATGGAACTTCCTTGATAAATAGGAATTAATGAAGGAAATCAATAAATGAACTAGACCTCGCGTGTGAGTCATGATGAGGTGTTCTCAGTGAAATTATAGTAATCCAACAACAAATCAAAATCAAGTTGATTCCATCTATCACCCACCGCTATCCGCTTCCAATAGAAGAACAATTCATAAAATAAATAAAGATCAGCAGATCCTACGTGTTAACGTAATATCTCATGTCTAAATGACCTAAGAGGAGTATTCCCAAGGTTACTATCTTTTTGTAATTGCTCCACCGACGATACTTCCGAGTGCCCGATCTCTCTTGTCCTAACTCCGAGTCAAATAATTCTTGATCCAAAAATCCAAATCCACACCGTCGTACCAAATAGTTTGATTTTGGGATTTATTTGAGTTGGTTTGAATTCTTTTGGAACTATTTGACTGCCTTTTAATTTAATTGGTTTCATTTGGTTGTATTAAGGCGTTCTTGAATTCAATCGTATTTTGCGTAATTAGAATTTGAAGTCCTGAAGAGTAGCAATTCGAGTAAGAGCAAGAACAAGACCAAGATTACCAAAACATTGAGCAAGGCAAGTAATCACTTTGATCATTTTGCACCTACATTTTGAATGCAAATTGCATTGTATTAAATTACAAAATTGCATACTATGCTTTTATTACAGTTATGTTAACATTAGCTCGTAGTTAAAGCCTTAATGTTAAGTGAGATATTAAATTCTGAAGAGGATCTAGAAATCCTCATTTAATTATTTATCTATAATCCTTATTATGGATAATGACGCCATTATATGGTTCTTGGGTATACACCTTAATGTTCTTAAGGGAGAAGTGGAGTCGTAAGATCTTCTACGACTACCTCATGATCGTAAGTTCTTCTACGATCATCTCATGTTCATAAGTCATTCTACGACCAGATCAGCTACGACCACCCATAGTCGTAAGTTCTTCTACGACTAGCACATGATCGTAAGTTCTTCTGAGATCATCTCATGGTCGTAAGTCCTTCTACGACCAGGTCAGTTAGGACCACACTATAATCGATCGAGCTTATAGACAAGTAGGCCCAATTGATTAGGGCATCTAAATAGTCAGTATACACTATTATTCTCTGGAATAACTGCATGATGAATCTCTCTATCCTGGTGATAACTTCCCGACGATGTGGGAACGTTACTTCTCCAACAGTAATCTCCAGTAACTGCGCCATCATCTGAAGCATTGATACGCCCTTTGGACTGGAGAAATTATCGCCCACTTCGAGCACGCTATAAAAGTAGGAATCACCAGACGGAGAGGAAGAGAGGAAGAAAGACACAATCAGGAGCATAAGATATTGTATTTTAGTCTTTCTCTTGATCTGTAACCAACATACTTAATATAGCCACATAGAAGTAGGGTTGTAACCTGTATAAAAATCCATGTATCATTCTCTCTGCGTGATTTGAGTCTTGGAGACCCCTCGAATCAAACAATCATTACGTAAGTTTGGTTCTAAAACACCGACAGTTGGCGCCATCTATGGGGATCTTCTGATCATCAGGTTTCCTTCATTTTCCCAACTCTAATGCTTCCATGACAGGAGAGTGGAACGAGGAGAACTGGTTTGACTTGGGTGATTACGCAGATACCAACATGGATGCCGGCTTCGACAACGAGTCGAGTATTGTATCATCTGATGGTGATGTCACCTCGGAGATCATTCTCTAGGAGACCATACCACTGATGGAGTTGAGGAGGGATCCTTATCCCCCACAAAGTTATGTCCAAATGAGGAACCAATTTCATCAAAGTGCAAGGGTCAATCCAACCACAATCAGGACTGCTTTGAGGCAGACCCAGGACATGACAAGGCCTCCCCCTCTAAATGTTCAAGTCCACCTATGGCAGTCCGACCTGGCACGACAAGTCCTGGAAGCTATCATTCTGGAGCTTCATCAGCACCTGGTGGTACTATATCTCTGGTTAGCCCCACAGAGGATGGGGTCGAACATGCTTTTCCTACGAGTTCAACCATCCCATCGCATGGCTCATTTGCAGACAGAGATAGTTATAACCCGGAATTCCCCTTCCTAGAGGGGTTTGCTCCAAGTCGTCGGACGGTGTTTTTCAACTACTCCTCAAGCGAGGAGGCCTCGAGCGTAAGTGGAGGTCATCAACGGGAGGTCTTCGTCCTTCCTGTAAGATCGAGGTGGCCGACTAGAGGGGGGTGAATAGGCGGTTTTAAAAACTCCTTCGCGCTAAAACCAATATATAATGTGGAAGCTAGTAACGAATTGGTTTGGTACAATTAAAACCTAAATCAACTAGGTTCAACTAAGTGCACCAACAATATGAACACAATACAAGAGAGCAATCATACAATGATATATAAGCAATTAAAGCAAGAATGTAAATTGCTCAAAGTAAAGCACAAGATAAAGCAAGATGACACAATGATGTTTTACCGTGGTGTTCGGAGACTTGTCGGTCTCCCCTAATCCATGTTGAGGTAAGCCCAACCACATTGGACCGGCTCCACTAATTAAGCCAACATCTCCGAGGTAAGTCCAACCACTTGGACCGGTTCCAAACCGAACAAACACCTCGATCCACTAGGGTTGCTCTTCCTCCACTCCGGAGATGGCGAGCACCAAACCACTCACAACACGCAGGGCCTTCTCACAAGCTCCTTGAGAAGATCACCGGGTACTATGCCTCCACGCCGTCTAGGTTGCGGCAAACACCAAGAGAAATAAATTTCAAGTGTCAAACGCTCACGTGGATACACAATCCACTACCTAAGGCAACACATGCACTTAGAGTTTGCTATCTAATCTCACCAAGTGCAACACATGCACACAAGAGAGTAGAGAGGCTTGCTCTTAGCTCAAGAAGCTCAAAAGGGATTCACAATAGCACCAGCAACCTTTTCCAACCGACCAAGGTGGATATATATAGTCCACACACAAAAATGAGACGTTGGGAGAAGATTCTCTCAAAATAGTCTAGGGCGGTCTGACCGCCAACTAATGGCCGGTCGGACCACCCCATGCGCCAACAGCAAGAAAACTAGCCGTCGGGCCTTCGGCCGGTCGGACCGCCATGTAATGGCCGGTCTGACCGCCGCCAAATCAGTCAGACCGCCACAGCTGGCTGGTCCAACCGTCCGATGGAAATTTGGCTAAGTCCCAAAACGGACTCTCTCTAGAATAAATGTTCCGCACGAACCCCGGAACTTCCTCACATCGGAAGTTCCGTTTTCACAACTGCGGAACTTCCGGACAAAGAATCAACACAGAGGGAAATTGGTCCGACCGCCCAACACATGACGGTTCAACCGATTGACCACCGGTCAGACCAGTCTACACAGGCGGTCTGATCGGCAGACCACAGAAGCAAAACACATTTGCTTCACTTCAAATGGTAAAATACATTCGCCCATTTGAGTACAATTCCAACAATGTTAAAAGATGATATTCTTAGCTAGTTGTAAAACACATTTGCCAACATTTTTAGAATACTCATCACAAGAAATAAGGTACATGGACTTACACTATTTGCAAAACACATTTACAAACTTAAGTCACATGCTACAAGGGTTATGCATGATCATCGACTATTTGCAAAAACATTCGCAAATAAATAACACCATGCCTAGATGAGCTAGAGTAACCATATTGAGCTATCAACACATGACTAACTCAAACTACTTGTTAAGACCCCTCTTAATAGTACGGCAACCTATACTAGCAATCCGGTCTTCCAACCAAACACCAAGACTGGTAAAAGACTAGGAACACATCCTTAGCCCTAGCTAGTCATACATTTATCTTGCATCTTCTTGAAGCTTGATGACGCACATCATCACTTCAAGTCCGGGTCATTAACTTGATGTTCATCAACACATGATGATCCTTTGCTTGACATCCATCAATACATGATGGGTCTTCTCTTGTCTTGACGATCAACTCATGATGCATCATTTACACCAAGCTCTTGACTTGATGATCAACTCATGATCATCCCAAGTCTTCATCATCCTAGAACATAATATATTCATCCAACTCATGGAAAATGTTAGTTCCACAATATGATTATCATTAATTACCACACTATAACATTAACTCATAATGGTGGGACAAGATACCTCAATCTTTCCCTCTTTGGTAATTGATGATAACCATTTCAAACACAAATAAATTTGATTTGATAAAGGTAACACAACGTGAGTATATATGAACTACACAAGTTACATATACTCACGACATGAGTATGTAAAAACTACACAAGTTCTATATACCCAAAACATGAGTATACAAAAACTACACAAGTTCTATATACTCAAACGGATATGTTTCAAAGTAAAGATCCCAAATATATGTGGAAGACGGAATATGGATCAATACTAATGAAACCATAAAATATAGAATGAACTCCCCTAAACGTGTGCATACATATATGTGTAAAGAAAACATATGCACATATTAAAGATATACTAAATGAGACTATGAGTCGAATGCAATATTATATAAGAGTATGAGTGCAATATTATATAAGAGTATGAGTCGAATGCATACCTCGTTGAATTTCACCTTTATATCTAAATGAGACTACACATGATAATACTAAACAAGAGAGTTAGTCTCACAATTAGATTTGTCATTAATCACCAAAACACTCCATTAACTCATAATGGCGGGTCTAGATCTTTCACTTCCCTCAGGTGATAATAACCTCCTAGAGATAGGACTGAGGACACTCCCTGATGATCACACATTACGACCCCTCGTGGTAATGGTAAGGACACCTCCAGTGATGAACATCACTTCATTGAGGCAAACTCAAGGATCAGACATGGACGATCCTAAGACAACTCGACATAGAAGGATAGCAGCTCAGAGAAATCTGTCTGAGCGCTTTCAGTATTAGTCAGAGAAAGCCCAGGAACTCCAATATATCAGCGATCTACTCGAGAACCCAACTCGAGAACTTGCTCGAGCGTCTGGTTACGACCTCTTCGCGCAAGAGATCGCACGAAGGCTTCCAAGTGTGATGGCTAGACTCGAGCACCCTCGCCATCATCATTCCAGAAGTCGTAGCGATACGACTCCTTGACTTCAGTCGTTCAAACAACTCACCGTACGAAGATCGGCGTGATAATAGTGTATGTTGTTTTCCTAACCGGAGAAGCTGGGAGTGGAAGCTCCTTGGCTTTTTTTTAGTTTCACCTTAATCGTTACTTACTCGCATAATTGAATAAACGAGGACTTACTCGTAGCAAAGTTCTAATGGCCTTACGCTTTAATAAAAGGTAATCAGGGTCAGGCCCCTGCCAAGCCCCCTTCTCTCCGACCCTGCTTTCCTAACTTGTTGGCCTACCTGTCATGGATCTAAACCTGTGCCAACTTTAGCAAAAGTTGTGATAGCCAATTGGACATCCCAAGATGTGTGGCTTGGACGCATTGAGAAGAAAAGTTTAGCTATATGGGAGATTGATACAGTATGTCAGATTTACAAAGCACACTGTGGAAACTATACAGTCCAACTAGAAACAATTCCATTGTTCTAAAAGAAGCTAGATGCCACTTTAACGAAATGTTTGGAACCGGTAACATACTTCAAGTGGACACCTCGATCTTGATTCTAGATGCTTCCTACAGGAAATACACGAAGAAACTTGATTTCAGCGTTTGATCACCAAGTGCCCAAGTTTGCCGTGTTGTTGCTTCTTCTTACCTAGTTCATTGCAATTACAATTATAATATATTTTTCCCTTAAGAGTACAAAGGATTCGGTTCTGCTGAAAAATATGTTTCTTAATTAGTATCATAATAACTATGAAGTGAAAAGCATTATTATTATGGTATGCCTTGAAGTAAAATCTTCAATTAACATTGTAATTGGTCTTCCCCAAATTAAATATCAATTGCAAGTGCTATCGTTAAGTCTTTCCTGAGTCATCATATAATACAAGTAGAACTTTAACGACTTTGATTTATATAAGCTCTTTCTTGCGGATGCAATATTCGCCGGAATAGTCAACAAAATTATATAAATAATTGCACTACGAAAACAATTTATACATCCATAAACTTTAAAATATCAACAAGGCCCCATATTTTCTTAGGAATGAATTTAGCAAAAGAAAACAAAGAGGTAGGAGGTGGAGAAAATGGATGTGAATCAGTGTTAGTTTTTAGGAAGAAGAGAATAAATAAGATGCTCACTTTTTAGTTATTACTTTTACTAATACAAAGATTATGAAAATAATAATTCAAGAGTAGATAGAAAATGAGGGCTCCTAATATTTTGGGAGCCTTGTGAGCTGCTGCACATGCTTCTCATGCGGCCTGACTACTAACTTAAGACCATACTTACCTCTGTAAGCGAGGAAAATAACACTATCTTTTATTGTTGAAATCAGAGTACATGAGTTACACATATATAGATTACAACTATCATATGAACGCGTAGAACTATCATGCAAACGCATACAGCTATCATGTGAACGTGTGATCCATCGGAAGAGAAGACGTCATGCATGTAGGAAACCGAGGCACTATCCTGTCTAACACGCCCCTGCAGTCGGAACGTCGCCAAGGTGGACATTCAGATTGGACCTAAATTCGGTGAAGACGGAAGTCAGCAGCCCCTTGGTGAAGATGTCGGCGTACTGCGATGTCGTTGGGATGTGAAGAACACGAACATACCCCAAAGCCACACGCTCCCGGACGAAGTGAAGGTCTATCTCGATGTGTTTGGTGCGCTGATGCTGCACCGGGTTCGTCAATAAAAAAACGGCACTCACATTATCGCAGTAAACCACAGTGGCGCAACGAAGAGGGCTGCAGATTTCATGGAGCAGTTAACAGAGCCAGGAAGCCTCTGCGACGGCGTTGGATCGCCTGCACTCGACCTCAAAGATTGGAGTGAGACATGATTCGACGTTTGGACGACCAGGAGACAAGATTATCAGCGAGGAACACAGCGTAGCCCGATGTGGACTTGCGCAGATCCGACATCCCGCCCAATCAAGATCGAATAAACCACGAGGTCAGTCAGATCGTGGCGGTGAAGCCGAGGCCATAATCAAGGGTGCCGCATAGATACCGAAGCATCCGTTTGACCGCCGTAAGATGAGGCTCCCGAGGGTCGTGCATGTGAAGGCAAATCTATTGGACGACATAGGAGATATCAGGTCTTGTGAAGGTCAGGTACTATAGAGCTCCAGCAAGATTCCAGTACTGAGTCGCATTGCTCACTAGAGAGCCAGTTGAGGAAGATACTTTGGGATGAGTTTCAATAGGCGTACTACAAGGTTTGCAGTCTGACATCCCGGCACGCTCCAGAATATCTAAAGTATACTATCGTTGAGAGATGAAGAGGACACTCGAACTCCGCTGAACAGAGATACCCAAAAAAAATGAAGTGTGCCGAGATCTTTCATGGAAAATTCTCGTTAGAGAGCGGCAATTGTCCGGTGGAGAACAGGCGCAGAGGATGCTGTCAGGACGATATCATCAACATAAATAAGCAAGTAAACAGTATCAGCACCACGGTGATAGATAAACAACGACATGTCTGACTTGGCCTCCACAAACCCGAGGGACAACAAATATGAGGCGAAGTGACTGTACCAAGCACGCAACGTTTGTTTAAGCCCATAAAGAGACTTGTTCAAGCGACAGACAAAGTCAGGGCAGGAAGTATCCACGAAGCCCATCGGCTGGGTGCAATAAACCATCTCAGATAGAGTGCCATGAAGAAATGCTTTTTTGACATCCAACTGATGAATAGGCCAGTCCTTGGAGAGGGCCAGAGAGAGTACTGTGCGCACAGTCGCCGACTTGACAACCGGACTGAAGGTCTCATCATAATCAATCCTAGGACACTGAGTGAAATCACGAAGAACCCATCGTGCTTTGTATCTATCAAGAGTGCCATCAGCAGTAAACTTGTGCCAAAAAATCCATTTGCCAGTGACAGCGTTCTCCTTAGGAGGTCGCGGAACAAGATCCCATGTGTTATTGGCGAGCAAAGCAGCATACTCAGCTTCCATGGCACACCGTCAGTTTGGATCGGCCAGGGCAGACCGATAGGTCTTTGGGATTGGTGACAGTGCATCAGCATGAAAGGTGAACCGATTAACTGGCTGCCGAAACCTGTGCTTGCCACGAGTGACCATAGTGTGGGAGTTACTTACTGGAGGGATCGGAACCGCACTATCAAGGAGAGCACCCACAAGTCGGGACTGTGTGTACCACGGGAGCAGGAGCAGGTGTGGCCACCGGGGGGTGATGCGGCCAGTCGTACCGGTGAGATGCCTCGTGAGGGAGTAGCATCTGACCCAGCTGCCAGAGGGGCCGACGAGGTACTATACGTGGGCGTAGGGCCGAGCGCAGGAGCCGGCCCAGCAGCCAGAGGCGCTGTCGACGCAGCGCTCGAGGACGTGACGATTGGTCCAGTAGCCAGAGGCGCGGGCATCCTAGCGTGCGAGGGCGCGGGGCCTGGCGTGGCCGTTGGCCTAGTGACTAGCGGTAGGGTACCTGCAGGGCAGAAAGGATGTTCTGGTCCGATGGGCACTAGTACATTCTCAATAGGTGACAAAAAAATCAAAATCATTAGTGGATGGAGTGTTTGACTCGGCAAAGGGGAATGATGTCTCATCAAATGTTACGTGATGAGATATGATGACTCGATTGGACAAAGGATCAAGACATCGATAACCTTTGTGGTCTGAGGAATATCCAAGAAAGATGCACAAGGTGGAGCGAGGCGATAGTTTGTGTGGAGCAGTGGCGGACAAATTGGGGTAGCACTTGGAGCCGAACACATAGAGATGATCACAAGTTGGTTGCACTCCGTAGAGGGCAAAGTAAGGTGTGGAGTGGCCGATGGTTTTTGTTGGGAGATGGTTGAGTAAGTATGTGGTGGTGTGAAGTGCTTCTACCCAAAAGGATGGTGAGCAGCTTGCCTGAAAGAGAAGAGAGTGCACAATATTGTTAATAGAACGTATGATCCACTTAGCTTTGCCATTTTACTGGGAGGTGTAGGGACACAACATGCGAAGGTTGACGCCATGCGTGAGGAAGAAAGTTCGGGCGAAAGAGTTGTCAAACTCCCGTCCGTTATCGCATTGGGTGCTCTTTATTGTCGTGCCGAACTGAGTTGCCACATAAGAGAGAAAAATTAGAGATGGTGGAAAAGGTATCATATTTTAGGCGTAAAGGAAACGTCCAAACAAAATGAGTGCAACCATCAAGAATGACCAAATAATATTTGTAGCCGGACGCACTAGCAACGGGCAATGTCCAAAGATCACAATGAATTAGATCAAACTTGTTGGCAGCTCTAGAGTATGAAGTGGCAATCGTACATGACGACCAAGTTGACAAGCATGACATATAAGATCATCAGCACTTTTGTTACATGAGATGGTAGAAATACTGGCAAGTTTGGAGATAGCTTCATGTCCAGGGTGGCCGAGACAACGATGCCAGAGGGTGGTGGGAGCAACAGCCGCGAGAACACAAGGGGATGGTGCCGGCAAGCGAAGAGGATAAAGCGGACAAAAGCTATTGCACTTGGCGATCATGTTCCGAGACCTAAGATCGTTCACAGAGAGGCCAAACAGGTCAAACTCAAAATAGCAATTGTTGCCGGTGGTAAACTAGCAGACTGAAATAAGATTCTTAATAATACTTGGAGTAACTAGAACATTATGAAGATGAAAGAGACAAGAGAGAGCGATGGAGCCAGTAGAGGTGACGGGCAAAAGGGATCTGTTACCGACAACTATTGCTGAAGGAGTAAAGGATCATGGTGAATGAGTGGAGGATAGGTTACCGGCATCAGATGTCATGTGCGAGGATGCCTCGGAGTCCATGTACCAATCAGTCGAGGCTGGCGGAACAAGGGTCATGGTGTTGAACGTGTTCGCCAGGGACTGCTGGTCCCATGAGCCAGACAGTGGAGTCCAGGTGCCGGGAGGTTGCTGCGTAGTGGCGGTGGTGTAGGCATTTGCAGGGGCGGGTAGGCCAGTTGTGGCGGCGTGAAGAAGAGGTCAGGAGGCAGTCCTGCGAATAACGCCTACGAGGGGATGCCGGGGTGCGGCTGTTGTTAGTATTGCGCGCCCTGCGGCCGCCCCTACTGTGCCCCTGAAACCGCCTAGGTTGGTCGCCAGGGTGGGGACCGAGCCATATCTGAATGGTCCCCATCCATGGATTGTAGAAGGAGGGCCAGCCGGGGCCGCTCCCATTACCGTTGCTGTTTCCGCCATTCTTGCCGCGGCGGCGACGCCGGTTGGAGCTACCAATCCCACCCCCGTTGTGGGTAGATGGGCGGGTGGTGCCATTTGGGCCACCCGTGGAGCCACCGCCAGTGGCGTCACCAGGGGGCTTGCTTGATTGGCTTGTCACGGCTGAAGTGGTGAGGAAGGCGGGGGATGGTCCCGATGGGCGCGAGGCCATGGTCATTTCCTCGAGGAAGAGATCTGATCGGACCTCAAGGAAGGTGGGGAACGGTCACTGGCGCTTGAGGAGGGCCGCCATGTATGCAAACTTGTTGTTCAAACCGCGCAAGACGGCAAGAACGAGTGTTCGGTCAGTGACAGGTTCATCGAGATCCCCGAGGGCATCAGCCATGCTCTTCAACTTCCTGCAATAGTCTGTGATGTTGAGATCACCTTGGACAAAGGAGCAAAACTTAGCGTCGAGGATGAGGGCCCGCGTCTCCCGGTTGCCGATGAATTGCTGTTCGAGGCCGAGCCACACGAGCCGTGCAGTGGTGCGGGGCGCCATGACGATCTCGACGAGGTCGGGGGAGATGGTGCCGTAAAGCCACTTACAAATGACACAGTCCATCCGGCACCAGTCGGCGCGAACGGTGTTGGTGAGGACATGGTCGGAGAGTGAGTACTTGCCTAGGGTGGTGAGGAAACGACCGCGCCACTTGCTGTAGTTGGGGGTGACGAGATCGAGAATCACGGGCACAAGGGCCCGGATGTTCTAGACGGCGACGGCCTGTGCATGCAGGTTGGTGATGGTGGTGGCCTCGTGGAGGAGCATCACGCGGTGAAGTTCCTCTTCACGGGCGTCAGCCTCCTGGCGCAAACGGGCGGCCTCCTCGTTGAGAGCGCGGGGCCTTAGCCTCTGCGCGCTGACGTGCAGTGGCATTGTCGTCGGTCATGATCTTGGGTGGATGATGTGTAGTGGCAGCTATGTTTTAGCGGAAGCGGTGGTCGTAGGATGCGAACACCTCTGATACTATGTAAGCGAGGAAAGTAATGCTATCTTTGATTGTTGAAATCAGAGTACATGAGTTACACATATATAGATTACAGCTATCATGTGAACGCGTACAACTATCATGTGAACGCATACAACTATTATGTGAACATGTGATCCCTCGGGAGAGAAGGCGTTATGCATGTAGAAAGCCGATACACCATCCTGTCTAACAACCTGGATGGGGTGTGATCAAGAAGACCCATAGCCTAGATCAGTGACCTCCATTGCACTTGGGAGGAGGGCTGGTCTAACATTTCTCCAAGTGGGAAGTGGACATCATAATTTGTGCCAGAGGGTATATATTCGTGCGGTCTTTACCAATCCTCGATATATATATATATATATTATATAGATATCTATATTAAATTTAAATTCAAAAATACTCTCAAAACATTTGTCCAGAAGGGCAAAGTGCTAAAATCTTTAGGGCCCAACTGAAAAATAATGTCATCGTTCTGTAATTCTGAGAAGCTAGGGCTCCCTATTTCATCGTTCTTTTGCGCATAGGTGAGCTAAATTTGGCCTGTCTACGTGCAAAACAAACTTAAACATCGAATAAGCTCCTTCTTAGCTTCTTTACATTGTCCAAGATTGGCCAAATACAGGCCATTGGTTCAGTTGGGTGTTCCAAATATTAACCAATGCCCGAGAATCCGTTTCAATCGCATCTGGATGTTAAATCAACAGCAGCCCGGACACCGTCGGGCGTTTAAGAAACCGTATCCTTCAGCACTAGAGGGACGAATATAACCACGCATAGTAATTTTAGTCCCGTATTGCCCCCACCAAAACAGGAGACACATTCGAATTCAAATTTAGAGTCTCAGATTTTGTGATCAAATTCAAAGTCTCAGATCTTGTGGCCTACATTGCTCTTGTCATCTTGTGTAGCACCAGATTCTAGTTCTGTGCCTAATGGGAGCTGCGAACTGCTTGTGATTTGTGAAGCACCATACCATATTATCTCTAGTTCTGTTCTGTTCCCAACTTTTTTTCCCATTGTAGAACGTTCTGGGCTTCTGGTGACGTGAGATCTAATCCAATCGAATCGAACGGCCTAGAATGTCGTGGTGGGTTCGACGTCCGAGGCGGAAATCCTAGTTAGACTGGATATGACTGGAGTTTTGCTTTTCAGTGCTTTCTGGGGGTTTCTAGGCTTGTAGCTGAAGACTTTCAGTACCTATTAAAGATGCTCCCACTCAGCATATCCTTTGCTTGTCTTGCTAACTGCGGCTGGTTCCTAAAGATCACTCTCGTTCATCCCCATCTGCTGCTTGCATTAATTTTCAGGTACTGCACATTAGTCTCCTGCGTTACAATGCTGAAATGATAGGAAAAAACAATGCTGAAATGATCATCATCCTGTTATTCCTGTAATGTCGCTGTAACACTAACACCTCTTTATTGTACATCTAGTTACATCAGGGACTGAGAACCAGCCAGCCTGTGGTATTCTTAGGTGCAAATTTTGCCTTGTGATAGGATGTCGTCGTCGTCGTCGCTGTCGTGGGAGCCGGAGCCACCGTTCCGACCGAGGGAGAAGATCGTGGAGAAGCAGAGGTACTTCCAGAGCGTCCACAAGCCGACGTACCTGAAAGGGCGCTACGACGTGATCACCTCCGTCGCCATCCCTCTCGCCCTGGCCGCCTCGAGCATGTTCCTCGTTGTAAGCTACTACTGAAACATCTCCTAAATTCCTGATCTGAAGCTCGATTTCAATGTTTCTTTCTTGCGAGATTTTAGTCGGGCACTGGGCTGATGATGAGGTGCTGTCGTTTGGTGTGTGCACGCGCAGGGTCGCGGGATCTACAACATGTCTCACGGCATCGGGAAGAAGGAATGAGCTGCATGTCGTGGTAGCCTTTGCGATGTCACATATGCTTACATGCCTGTAATTGGAGCATGATTTGGAAAATCTTATGTATCAGTCATATGGAGCCCTTCTGCCCTTGCGTGTTCACCTTTATGTAATTTAGATGTGTTGGATTCCAATAGGAGTGTTGTCTGCTTAGGGTCCGTTTGGTATGTTATGGTTCTTATTTTATGAGATAATCCACTTCTTTGAGAATTCTTTGAGAATTTAGAGCTACTTTAAGAAAGCATTTGACAGAAGACTGACTACTAAAACTCTAAAAGTGAGGATCTGAAGAAGAAAAAAACTATCGTACATCTGATTTTAGTACTTATGTGTATTTGTTACTTACTCCTTTTACTCGTTTCTATTTGTATCTTTTATTACTGGCACGGTATTTCAACTGTAAGATCAAAACAAAAGAATCCATAAATTATTTGTGTCATGTTGCCGTTAATATTCTTACAGATCGTGTCAGCATTTATACAGGCTTTATTCTTCTTCTGTCTCCAGTGCTCTTAAGGACATACTTACAGGCAACTACAGACTATACGGTCAGTGCTTCAGCGGGCAATAATTGGTTAATATTTTCGCTATTTACAAATGAATATGACGCAGCTAGGCCACTGAAAGAATCATGCATGTAAAATTTACAGTAAGCGGCAAGAAGTGAGGAGTTCCTGAGCAAGAAAAGCTTCAGCTTCTCTTCCTGCTGGTATTCAACAGGAAAGATCAATTCCCAAGCTGCACATTGGCAATTTGAATCCTTTGAAATGTCTTCGTTGCATAATACTTCTCCCACCTTTAGAAATAATAATAATAGAGTTAAACATGCTTCAAATGCTCAAAATGATTCAAAAATTAAATTTTTGAGGTCTTTTTCTACTGGAATATGAATTTTTGTTGAATTCTACCATTTCCAGGGGTTAAACCGCTAAATTTCAATTTTGATTTTTTTTGAGCATTTTTTTCCAAATTTATGAGGGGTTATTCTGCAAGAATTCCGCTAAATTTCAATTTTGAGTTTTTTTTCAATTTATGAGGGGTTATTCCGCAAGAATTTCTATCCTGAAATATTTCCTTGTAATTTTCAGAACTTCAAGAGTTTATTTGCAAATTTTAAGTTCTGAGGAAATTTTGCGCAATTCTATAAAAAAAACCCGAGGGCCTTTTTGCAAAAAAAATCTAGGATTTCCTTTTTCTCCTTTTTTTTTCCTTTCTTTTCCATGCAATTTCTTTCGGACGGGCTAAATTTTTGACCTGGTTTTGGGCCACTTCTGACCAGCCCACTCTTCTTCGACCTAAACAGGCCCAAGATGGTATAGCAAAAGGACCAGTGCAGGGGTAGGGTTTCCTATCCTATCCCCAAAGGTGGTGGGGCTCCAATCCGAGGAGGCGTTGGGGTGGCTGGTGTGGCGGCGCGAGGGGGCTCCGACGGTGGCGCATGAGGCGGTGAAGGGGCCGGCGGCAAGGCGATCGGGCGTTGGGAGGCGGTCGATGCTTCGAGCGAGCAGTGGTGCGGGCGGATCAGCGATCGGGTGGAGCATGGCGGTGCAGCGGACATAGGCGGTCGGGCGGAGCATGGCGGTGCGTCCATGTGTCAGTGACGCGTGGCGAGCCCATGGGGGTGGTTGAACGGCGCCGGAGGTGTCACGGCCGGTGAGCGCGCATATTCGGGCAGCCGACCACATGCGCATCGCTTCAAACAATGGCGCGCGGCCAGTGCGCTGTGGTGGCAGTGCCTCTACGGGAGGTCCGAGCCGGCGGTGCCTTTGCGGAGGTCCGGCCGTGGCGGCCGTGATGCAGTGTGAGGAGCTGCTGGCGGCGGTGCGGCGCGCGCTTCTGAGCCTGGCGGTCGGGCATGGCGGCGCCTCTGTGGGAGGCGGGTGACCGGGAGTCAGCGGCTGACCGAGACCGGGTGGTGATGGTGCGGCGGCGCCCTTGAGGGGCTAGCGGTTTCGGGTGGCAGCTGGTGACCAGTGGCGAGCATGCGGTGCGTCGGCACCTGGGGCTACGGACGGGTGGTCGGGAGCGGCTCCATGGCGCGTAGCGGCTTCATCTTTGGGTGGGTAGCCGTGGCGTAGTAGCCGAGCCATTAGCGGCCGGGCGGCTATGGCTCGGCTATAGGCCGATGGTGGACCGGTGTTGGCGCGGCCGTACAGGTCTACGCCGGTTGGGTGTTCTCTTTTTTTCATTACAGTTCATGTAACTGTTGTTCATGCAATCCCCCGACAGGCTTGGCTGGCGACTTCAAGTCGGCTCGCGATAGACTAGAATGGTTTTGCAATCCACAGTGGAATCATCATCTACTCTTTTATGCAATCTATCGATCGGTGTTGTGTCGGCGGCTTCAAGTTGGCTCGCAGTAGATTAGAGTGGATGTGCACCATAGAAACTAATCTAGAAAGCCAAATTTACGAAATAAAACAATCTAGAAAAACCATTCGATCTACGAGCGTCGTGCTACGGCGGTTACCTTTCGATCCAAGAAGAGTAGGTCGGAGTCGATCGTGCTGATAACGTGTTGAGGAACCGTCACTGGTGAGTCCAGTCTGAGAGATTACCTCGTAGACAAACTTAGAATCGTAAGAACAATGTGAAAACACAAGAACAGAATACTAGATTGAACACAGAGATATGAGGGGACTTTCGGGTTCTCTTTATTGCTCTTCTGTAAAACTGTAGTACAATGGTTGGGGGTCCACCTTTATATAATCTACTGGAAGGATGAGGAGCCCATCTTGGCCCAAGCCTGCTTGGCCTCGACCCGATTTCTCAACAAGTATAACATGCGTGATTGGTGCCCAATCATATCGCATTCGTCAACCCAACTTTTATGCTTCAATCATTAAGATGCTTAAGGCCCAGCTTTATAGGGCTCATACTCTCAGATTCTCAATCAGAGCAGCGTAAGCCCAACCAAACACTATGGCTCCTCATTTTTTAGAATGACGTGTACCTTTGTAACATCCCAATTTTTGGGCCTTTGTAACATTTTCAAAATAAAAATAACCATTTGATTTTTTTCTAAATTGTTAAACCTTAATTTAAAATTTCATAAATTTAAAATAATTTAATGTGAGTAAATCAAACTCCAATTAAATCAAAACTGTTTTATTTGATTTTATGGGTTTATTGGATTTTCTAAACTCTCTTGGATTTTCTCCAAATTATTTTGCTATTTTATTTGGATTCAGCTTAATTTATTTCCTTTTCTATTTTTCCCAAAATATATTTTCTTTGTTTTAAAATTTAATTTAAATTAATTATTTTAAAAGTGTTGGATTTCTTTTGGGAATTTATGTGATTATTTAAATCCGAGTTCGAGACTCAAATTCAATTTCTTTTCTCAAAATTCGAAGCTCGTCGCCAAAATTCCAAATTCAAGTTTTGAAATTTGAATTTTCCCCGACCCTTTCCTTTTTTTTTTCCTTTCCCTTTTCCTTATTTCCCCTTTTTCTCTTCTTCTCCTTTTTCCTTCTCTCTCTCTCTTCCTTCTTCTTTCTTACCTTCGGCTCCTATTTTTCTTCCCGTTGCACCCATGCGTCTAGGATTCTCGCCGCACGCGTCGCTCCCTCCGACCATGGACACCTGCACCTCCCATGCACGCCCACCGCTTGCGTCGACTCACCCATGGCCTGCGCACCGCCCCCATGCCCTCCGCACCCGCTGCCAGCGTCGCTTCGCCCAGCTCCCCCCACCCCGTGCTGCCTCCCTCCTCTATAAAAACCACAGCGAAACATCTTCCTCTCCCCTTCCCCTCCCCTCCCCCCCTTATTCCCAATCGAAGCCCCACAACAATCTCAATCTTCCTTCTCCATGTCTGGCCATGTGCCACCCCGTCTGTTCTCCCTCTTCGGCGATCGCTTTGCCGCGCCACCCGCATCACGGTGTGCCCCTCGGTCTCCTGCGCTCCTTTGAGTTTTATCTTTCGGTCCAACATATATCCTCTCCCGCTTTATCCTTGTTGCAATCCAAGTTTTTCACCACCGGCCGAAGCTCCTTCCTCCGCGTGTTCCGTCGCCGTCGTTGGCCCTCCAGCGACATCATCACCACCTTTAGACTCACCGCTTCACGTTCTACACGGTGCTCCCTCTATCTCCCTCAGTGCATCATCCCTTCATCGGCACCACCATTTCCCCGCCGTCGTCGTGCGCCCCCTTGGCCGCCGCCGCTGCCACTGGACATATTTCGTCGCGTCGTCACCACCCCTGCATCCCTTGAGTTCGCCGTCGCCCCTTTCCTCTCTGGTGCCACCTCCTAGTCCAAGCTCCATGTTCTTCTTCTTCTCTGTGTTGAGAGCACTATATGTGTTTGCTTTGCTTGACTCAATGACTTGTGGAACCCCATGGTCATCCATCCTTTCCTTCCTCTCCTTCTTCCCTCACTTACCAGTGGACCCCCTTTGCCATCCACATATTTGCTTTGCAAGTTAAAAAGTCCAGAATGGCAGTTCCCTGTCATTTTCTCTCTCCACTGAATTTCTATCATTTCATGTGATCACAAAATTTTGGACGTTCGTTCTCCTTCATACGAACTCCGATTTTGTTGATTCTCATTTCTAAATTCATCTAAATTTAGCCCCTTTATTTTGGTTCTAATTTGGTAATTTTTTGGATTCTATTCGGATTTGTTATATTTATTTGGCTCTTTTCGCATGTGTAGATTTTGACTTTTCTGAAGAATTCTTAGACCCGACGACCGGAGCATCTCAAACCTTCAAAGAAGGCAAGTCGTAGACCTTCGATCATGTTGTGCCTATTTTTATAAAATTATATTGTTTATATCATCATGCATTGCTAATTTTATAATAACTATTTTCGGGAGTAGCTAAAATCCACTTCGACTTACACATTGAATATTTGCGATTGACATGTACCCTTGCACATCATAGGTTGGGTTAATCTTAGTTGGACATAATTGTATTACCAACATGGATATCATAGTATGCTTAGCCATGACTAGTTACGATGGGATTTATGATCACATGTTCGTAAATGATTAAATTTGACATAATAATATATGGAACTATGGTACGATGCTACTATTGTGCAACTGTGGTGCGAGATCACAGTTGTGTCAATTGTGGTGTGATGTCGTTGTTATAAAATTTTGAATAAAATGATTTATACTTGGGCGAGTGATCTTGCAGTAAAGGGAGTGCGCGAGGTACATTAGATGAGGTAGTCTCGCCTGAGCAACCACTAAGGACTTAACTTTGCGTGCCATTGATCTGGGCTATACAGTACAACCACAAGTCTATTTATGGGGTGGATCTGGCCAACTAATTAGCAATATTTTGATTTGGTTCTGTTTGGGTTGATGAGCGACACAAGAGGGGGCCTATGTGGTGAAACATTAGCGAGCAGAACTAAGTTAAAACAAAGCTTTGTAAATGTTGGACAGAAAAGGTGACTAGAGGGGGGGTGAATAGGAGCACGCTCACTTTTTCACAAATAATTGATTCAATAAAACTTTACTTCAGTAGCTATAGAAGCTATGAAGATCAGTATATCAGTACAGCGGAAGACTAATATTGAATCTAATTTATACCCCTAAGCAATAAGACAAAATCAGCAAAGGTTAAAGCAAAACAATCTGCTGGCCGGTCTGACCGCTTGGTAGATGGTGGTCTGACCACTGGTATTGCCGGTCTGACCGGTGGGACACGGCGGTCTAACCGTCGGGCTCCAGAATAGATCAAAACGCCCGATGATGAAGATGTAAATAGATGAAACTTTTGATCTACTAATCCAAACTTGATGAAACTTGGAGCACACCTTCTCTATGATATCAGGAACCAATTCCAATCGAAGATTATGATAATTCTTAGAAGAATAACGATCCTTTTCGATTTGATTGAAGAGAGGTTCAAAACCGGGTCAAAACAAAACTAGGTCAAAACTCTTGCTCGTTAGTGATTGATGATCAAGATGATCCTAGAAAGATTTTCACATGTCACAGCAAGCTAGATCATGTGAAGAAACCAAGCAAAAACTCACGGATCAAAGAAAGACCCAAAATCATCAAATAGAGAGAAAGAATGCAATGAGACAAAACATTGATCAAACTTTCCTTTGATTGATTGATATGATATGGGCTTACAGCCTCTCCATCAATGGAGGACAATGCTCAATCCAAGAGAACAAAAATCACATCAAACTATCAAGAACACTAGCCTCCACAAAAGCTCTCTATAAGAAAATTAGGGTTCACAAAAATTGCAAAAGAGACGAAGAGGTGGTGCAGCCACCACCCTCTCCTATTTATAGTGGAGACTTAGACCTTCTAGAAGTTTGACTCCATTGGGCTCCCGTTAAGGCCCAAAACAAATGGGATACTTACGCACGTATTTTAATACGTTGTTTTTAACACCCCTTGACCTAACTAGCTACACCTTGTGCCATCTTGCGCCTCGGATTAGCTAATAGGTCACTCTTGTCCATCTTGCACCACGCTTGAGTACATTGACCTCACCCGGCATCGTCGATCGTTCTGGACCTCAGCTCTCCAAGCCTAGTCCCGATCATCCTCGTCGTTGACCATCGTTGACCACCAAGCAACCTGCACAACAACAGACAAGTAAACCGAATTTGGGAATAAGTTCTTCACAACTTGACCCATGTTAGTCAAAACATGCATCATGCAACATATATGCCCTCAAACACATAACTTTGACCTAACAACGGAACAACGCCGCCACGACGAGCGACGAACCAAGTGAAAACCGTTCAGACCGCCTCTAGGGCCGGTCTGACCGCCAACCCTGGCCGGTCTGACCGCCAGCTATTGGTCGGTCAGACCGCCAATAATGACTTAGCCGATTTTCAACCTCTGAAAACCGAAACCTACTGAAAATTTAAAACCAATTGAACTTTTGACTGGAGACTCCAAAAATTATGGGACCAAGTGCAATAGAATCCCCTCTCTTGCCTACACCTTCTTTTTTGGCCCAGCTCAATTCAACACCTTCTGACGTTGACAGGTCCGACCGCCGCTTATAGCCAGTCGGACCGATTTGGGACGATCGACCACGGCTATTGGCGGTCGGGCCGGTTCGCACTAATGAATCGAACCTTTGCCGAAAATACGTGAAACGACAAACCGTAAACGCCATTGCCAATTGTCACATCATCATAAGATCTAGAGCATATCCCTATGATCTCCACAGTAAAAGCCTTGTGATAATCGCTTAGTCGCACACCCCGAAAGTGTGTCAGACAGACAATATAAGGTGATTATCTGTTGTGGGTCAAGCTGTACAACCTCTGCAGAGTGTAAAATTATTCGAATAGTTGTGTCCCTGGTTATGGACAATGCTAGATGATTTCACACTAGGGGTAATTTTTTTTAAAAAAATATTAGAATGGTTTGGTTGGGAAGTGTTCTGGATGTTGGTTAATGATTAGGAAGTGAATGGGTGTTCACTAGTTGTTTTAAAGAACTTGTTTTCTTATATATTAATCTCTTTAAAATTATGCTTTCACTTTATTTACTGTATTTACTGTCAATACTTCTTTATGCAAAATAGCCATAAAGCTATCATTGTCAAGCTTTGCATGAATATTATTTGCATACCTTTCGCTGCGACTTGCTGAGTACTTTAAGTACTCACGGCTTTGCGTCATTTGTTCATCAGTCGTCAAAGAAGAACTAGGGAATACAGAGCTCTCTGAGGAGGAGTACTTCGAAGACTATGCGAACTAGGATGCATTCTCCACTCGATTGCCTGTGGGCATGTCGGATGGCTACCACGAGTTGTTTCTTTCTGCTGCAAGTTACTCTGATGTCTTAAGCCCTGCGTGACAAAATCTGCAAACCTTGACCATAAAGTACTTTTGCTACTAAGTAATATTAAATTGTCTTTTTTTAGCTATCTTGTTGTATGGATATGATTTTATCTATGTTGCAACTGTATGAGCTAGCTACTGGTCATGGGACTAGGTCATAATACACAGAGAGCTCGGATTCAGCGATCCGGGGTCCCGACAACCATAGAATTGGAGTAGGATCCCGGTAGAAAACTCAAAATCAACACACCCGTTACGAAAATGCCCCTCAAATTAAGATCCCCCGTTTCTTGGCTCCCTCTGACCGTGAGAGTTGTTCCTTGGCTTCTTGCACATTTCATTGTTGTTGATACCAAACTGATTTGGCTTCATTATGTAAGACTTTGCGGTCACTTAGGAGCTTTATGCATCTTCTTGATATTACAGAGCTTTGTCGCACATTGAACAAAGGACCTTACAGTCGTCATGCCATGAAATGAGTGAATTCAGGATGTTCTTTCAGAAAGAAATTAGAGAGATAGTTCGGTAGCAGCAGACAGTGTGTTGTTATACCTGAATCCGCCTTAATCTTAACGTGTTCGTTTGTTTTCAATGGACATACAGAATGATGCAGGAAAAGAAAGATTTGATCTTAGAAGGGTTCGATTTTTGTTCGCTTTAAGTGTAGTTCCATCTAGTTATTCGCGAGACATAGCATGTAAACATTTGCATCTAGTCGCAGAATGACTTAATGGTTCTCTTTCACTGAATGTACCGTGTAAGAGCCACAGGAGACAGGGTATTAGCATTGCAAGAGTAATGCAATTATGCAAATGTTTTCTGCACTTTTGTTTCCTTGAATGATGCGATTTGAGGATCATTTAACAAACCAAATGTTTTTTTATTGGAATTCTGGTGCAGTACCGAAAAATAGTACTCAATGTGCTAGGGATGGCTAAGGACATATTGTTAGAATTGGGCACATAAATGTGAAAGCCCATTTATTCTTGAAATTCCAAAGCATTCATGGTTTAGTCCTATATTGCCTAGCCAAGTGATGGGAGGATAATTTATAAGTTGGAGTCCTTGCCACCCCTTGAAATATGTGACAGGTGACATGAGGAGGATGTGACAACCCTAAAAATCAAACTAATCTAATTGGCGATAATCGCTAATTAGCAGTAAATAAAATTCATTTTAAATGAGTATAAAGCATAAGCCCAAATTAATATCGAACACATCGCCAAACAGTCTCATACAAGTTAAATCCTCAAAAGAATTCATAAACACAAATGATAATATAAATTAGTACAACAAAATTAAATCATCGATACCATCTCAGAGCCATTGACAAAAATTCGTTACAAGAAGAAATAAAATAATAATACAATTGCTCAATTAATTACAAGAATGCATTACATCATATCAAAATATAAATTATAACTTTGAGTATAGTACAAATGGAAATAATAAAATCTTGCATTGCATGTCGCCGAACCCTTCCTTGCATCCTTATCCATATATCGTCTTCCCGTGGAACCCTTTCTCGATCCACATTTCCATCGTTCGCCAAAAACTTAGAAGACCATTAGCAAACCAAAGACTATAAAATAAAATTAGAGTAGAGAAGGATTGCCATTGGATTTCAGGAATATCATCGAGGTTCCCAGACCAACCTAGGTTAGTCGGCACCGTCTCAATTTCAATGGGTTTCATTACCTGACAATTTTAGAAATCCGACACCCACGTTATATCGACCTACATTCGCTGCAGAAAATCCAGAAAATAGCATCGGAGGCACCCTTTGGACCAAAGGTCCATGGCCAAATAGTATCATGTGAAAGCCATCTAGATAGGGCAAGGGCATAAGGGTCATGCGCAGGGTAGGAGAAAGCCACAGCCGAAATGGACCTCTCCCATAAGCCTCTCCCTCACAAAGTCAAGCCTCACAATGCCCTCATTTCTTCCCACAGCCAAGAGCAACCGATAGCAATAGAGCAAACAAAGCCAACCAAAGCTCACTACTATCCCAAGGCAAAGCCAAGCAAGCCAAATAGCCACAAGCTCCCAGTGCACCCCACAACCAAGAACAAGGCAAGCAAAACAAGCAAGCCTCCCACTGCCAACAGAGAACACAAGCGTCACCATCACCCACCATTTCATCTCAAACCTAGCACAAAGAGCAACCGAAGGAGAGGAGCAAGGGTGTTGAGGAAGACGACGGAGCGTGGAAGACATCAGTGATGACAGGACCGTCATCGACCACAAACCAACCACGCCAAGCCAACAAGAACAAGGAGCAATAGAGGGAGCCGGCTGGAAGCACCGGAGAGCGCCACCACACGGCCAACGACACCCCTACTCCCATCCATTCCCCAACCCAACCGAGCCAACAGTGATACCTACCATTTCCCCCATTCCCATTTTTGCCAATCTGAACCCATAGTATGAACTAAGCATTGCACATAGAGCTCAACAATAACCCACAATATTATCATCCACCACCCACATCACAGAACACTAACACTAACAGTAACCCACATCATCATCCCTTTTCCATCACAGAGCAAATGGGGGCAAACGAGTAGAGTAGTAGTTTACCTCAATACGACACGGCAACCGCGGTAGTAACCCACACTCATCAAACCATCACAAAACCTCCACTGAATGCTCAAGCTCACCATAGCCACAATATCGCCATATCCAGAACTGCACCCACCATTATCCTCACTATGCACATTGTCCTCACCATGCATTAAGCAAGGATCAACAAAATCGAAAATGAATCAGGCAAAAACCCAACAACCTAAATAAAAGTAAATAAAGGGAGGAAGAAGCCCAAAATCCATACCAAGCAGCAGGGGAGTGTATGGAGGCGCGGCCACAAGGGGGAAACCGAGGGGCGCGGCCGAGTAGTAGGAGTGAAGACGAGCCAGGGGTGGTGCGGTCCGAAGGAGAAGCGCGTGGGCGCGTGGTCAGGCCAGGGCCAGGGACGCACGCGGCAGTGGTGCTAGGCGTCGGGCCGGTCGAAGGGAGGACGCGCCATGAGTTCATTTGGCTAAGACCAAGAACCAAGAGGAGGAAAGAAGGAGAAATGGGGAAAAGTGGGAGGAAGGATAAGAAGAAAGGATGGGGAAAAGAAGATAGTGACTTGAGTGTGTTTTGGTTGAATGGAAGAGATATAAGATGGAGAGAGAAAAAGAAGATTAGTGTGGAGGTTAGGTAAAAAGAACGAAAAGTTAAGAAAAGAGAGAAAAATTAGAAAAATGGTAAAATAAATCTAAGACTGTATAACTAAATTAATCACATGTAAAACTCAATAAATTAGAACAAATAATCTGATGCGTTAGAAATAATTTAATAGTTTTAGAATAATTAAAATGAACAACCCTCGGTAAACATCACCTCTAGATCGGACTAGCCAAGACCCGTTACTAATGGACCCGTACCACGATACACATAAGGTTAGGCCCGATTTAATTATAGAAGTAATCAATGCGTACACACCTGAGTAAAACCAATTAGGCATATGTGCATGAGTAAAATTGAATAGACCCACTTGCATGCAGGCACGTGTAGTATTTTATTTTCATGCGATAAAATGAAAGAATAGGAAACCTTGAACCTAGAGCCAGTAGATCGTAGAACAACCGCAGTTGGACAGTGCTAACTTAACGGGGGATCCGAAAAACATTATTAATTAACTCTACTGACAAAGAAAATCAACTGACTAAATGTACGCATAATAGCACCCTAAAGCAACTAAGTATTTATTTATTATTCGCACTGTCGGATAATTACAGAGGACGATCCAACGCAGACCGGAGTAGTTGATCCGAAATTCTTCGACGTCGATCTTTTCTACAATTTCAAAGGCAAGCCTATCTCTTGAACATCAACTAGTTATACTAAATGTAAAACTGTATATTATTATTTCATATATATACATGCATCAAAACTATGTCTCAAAATCAAATCGGATAAAAGAGATAAAGATGAAAGAGATGAGAAAAGAGAATTATTAGGATGGTAAAGGGGGCCCTTGTTAGGGGAAGAGAAGAAGAAAAGAGAAAAGAGGCAAGAGGGAAAAGGCGGGACCCCTTTACATATGTATAATATATAAGAACCAACAAAACTCTTACTCAGATAAGGGTCTGTATTTAAGTGTCAACCATTTTCCTGTTTCGGCGAGCAGAAAATACTACCTTGTTACGTGACTATACTCTCCACATCATGTAAGTAATATGTGTGAGTATGATGAGTCTAAGGCGCTATAGCGCTAAAGTGGAATATTGGGCGCTAAAGGATAATGTCTGGTCCAACCAACATTACAAGAACTCGGTGGATGACGGGGTTAGCACCGACAGAAAGTAATGGGTAGAGACTTAATCACATAACCTGAAAAACATTCTGTATTCTGAACTCGAAACCGCATCAAAGGAAATGCGTGAGACCTCGTATAAAGAGAACTCAGAGTCGCTATGGGTAAAGTGGTGCAAAGCATGCGCAGTGCATATATCAAACCATGAATTCATGCATATCTCCTAAATTGGAGTCTACGGTGACCCCGAGGGGTTTATCTTCTTACCGAGTGACAAGTAGTCTTTTCATAATTAAAACTGCAAATTAAATCTTGGTAAAGTATTTTCCAGAAAAAGAGATGAGCTTGAAAATGTGATAACGAACAAAGATGAGTCATCCAGTGCATATTTGCTAATACTTGCTTTGCTGAGTACACTAGTACTCAATCTTGGTATTATTCTCCTTTGTACATGTTGCTAATTAGCTACTGAATATTCTTCTTCCATGTAAATCTGCAGAATTTTTATCTATTCGGAATTAATGGTTTTCCAAATTAAGCAAATGAAACGAAAAGAAAATGGAGAAGACTGTCCATTTTAGTTAACAACTGCTAAGTGTGGATTAAGATATATTATTCTTTGTGCGTGATTGGTGTTTATGTGTGCGTTAACTTGATTGGTTTTTGTGTGGAATGAAACTGCTGCAGTTGATTTAAAGTTAAAAAGAAAATTTTAATTAATCTCTTGAATTTAAAAATCTTTTCCTATTTTCCAGAATTAAAACTAAACTATGTGCAAAAATGCAGCCTCAATATAACTCAGAATCAATTACAGGTACAAGCTGTCATACAACATTAATGCAATCTCTAAATTTATTACAAGAATCAATTACAACAGGTCAATATATATAAATTAAAATTTTAAGTACATTACAAAAATAATAAAATAAAAGTCTTGCATGCATATCACCGAGGCCTTTATGTCCTTTGCCCGTATCGCCAGCCAGTCAAATCCTCTTTCCTCCGCCAATCCGAAACCCTCACATACTGCCATTTCCCACAAAAACCCAAAAGAGCAGTAGCAAACAACGACTATAAAAGGAAGTTTGGAATAGAAAAAGGAATTACCGTCAGAGTTCAGGAGGATCACTGAGGTTCTGAGACCAACCTAGGTTAGTCGGCACCGTCTCACCCCCAGTGGGTTTTATCACCAGGTAGTTTTAGAAATCCAACACCCACGTTATACCGACTTACCTCAACCGTAGAAAAATCTGACATTGCCTTATGGACCAATGGCCTATTCCTTTTTACCTAGCCTAACAACCACTTTCAATGTTACCGACTCACCCGCCATAGTAGAAAAGCCACATAATAGTGCAGAGAGCACCTCCCCCACAAGCCTCATTTCCGAGCCGAAGGCACCCCCAGAGCAAGCCTCCTTCAGTCACAACCAAGCATTGCCTCACTTCACAAAGCCAAACAACCGCATGTCCACACCCACAATGGACTAGTAGATTTTGCAAATTTGTAATTTATCAATTACATGAGCAGCAGCTCTCATCAATTTTAGACCATCGGTAAATAACATCCATTCACCTATGCAACTAGCGCAAGGGTCAGCACAAAAAATTTGCTCATCTTCGCATATTTGGGTACAATGTTTATGTACCTATACCCACACCACAACGTACTAAAATGGGCCCTCTTCAAAAAGTATAGGATATACATTGGTTATGAGATATCATCTATAATCATGTATTTGGACCCTATGACTGGAGATTTGCATACTGTCCGATTCTCTAATAGTATAATTGATAAGAATAGTTTCCTGTCATTAGGGGGGAATCAACTCCTTAATGAAAAATATCGAGAAATAGAGAAGTACAGAAGACAATTGAAGTCTAAAAGATAATTGAAGTCTAGAAGATAATTGAAATCCATGCACATTACCCGTGCACTAGTGAAGCAAATAGAGAAGTCCAGAAGATAATTGAAATCCAGAAGATAATTATTTTGCAAGCATTAGCGAATCAACTGCCGCACTACTTTAGTGATTTGAAGAGCGTGACCAAGTTGCATGTGCCTGCACGCAATGCGCTGGAGAGGGTTGAAATACCAGAGATAGAAAAAGGTATCCTTAATCCCGTCCTGAGGCTTCAGAAAGGACGATAACTCTGACCCCTTAAATTAGAAGTAACAGGTGACACATAGTGAAAAAGGATAAGGACTTGACATAGCCGATCACCGAAATTCCCAGAACCGGAAGGAGAGCCAGTTTAGACCTGGCACTAATACGAAACCGTCGAAAAAGGCGTACTGGATTTGAACATCCCCATGAAGGGAGACATCAGCAGGGATGTGTGCGCACACATCGAAACTGAAAAACTAAAGGGACTTACCCCGTAATTGAAAGTAGCGGTAAGCAAGTAGAAGCATTAGAAGAATATACCCATAAAGAAATAGTTATAAACCATGTGACCACGGAAGAATCTATGAATAAGACAACAACTAATGTCAACATCGATCTTGCAAATAAAATTATCACAATCATCGATCTTGATCCAGAGCTTGCATCGCTCGCTGAATGTAAGAAAAAGATTAGATTAAGAAGATTGGAAGAAGGCAATAGAAACTGAATTATTATCTCTAAAAAAATAGAGGAGTTTGGACCTCATGAATTGCAACCTTAAGTTCTTATATGCTCACTTGCAGCGTCTAGCTTTGAAAGATACATACGTGGAATTGAAATGATGAGACTTAGAAAGGTGCAGAATTCAGGGGGAGAATCTTCACGAACTTTTTTATTAAAACTTGATCACGAAGATCGAGTACTCAAATAATAATTCTTTGAGATTAAATGGAATTGAGTGGATTGTACTCTTTTTCCCTTAATGGGTTTTTCTGAAGTTTCTCGGCTAAGGTTTTTAATGAGGCAATTCGTGCAGCATAGCAGAATGTGTTTTATATACTCTTTCTTTAATTTTTTTTCACTGTATTTTTATAGAGTTTTAACGAGACATGAATATGACGAATGAGTACCTAAGGGAGAGTGTTAAGAAAACAGGCTCAGGCTAGTTAGGCCTAGTCCACAATGGGCTCCTTATCCATCTAGTATACTATATAAAGGGATGACCACCAACTATTGTACTACAGTTTTACAAAAAATAATAATGAGAAGTTGAAAGTCATTTCATATCTCTTTGTTTAATATACTATCTTGTTCTTCCACCAACTATTTTATTACAGTTTTACAAAAAAAAAGTAATAATGAGAAGTTGAAATTCACCTTATATCTCTGTGTTTAATTTACTATTTTGCTCTTCTAAATTTTTATACAAATAATCGCTCGAACTAAGCTCGTTAATTACGATTCGACGCGTCTAATCTTCCCGAGGAAGACACGAGGGGTTCTGGCAGAAAGGACGGAAAGATCGACTCGTAGACCCAACCATCGTTAGTTGGTCGCGTCAGTCTACATTCTACAATGGAGATGCGTTATCTGCGACACATCACCCCGGTCCAGTCTGACGAATCAATCAGCCATTCCTTTATGTCGCAAATTGCTTTTTTGTTCTCTCTTTAAATGAGACGAGGAATAATCTTCCATGTCCAAAGGCGCCGAAGGCAGAGTTATCCTTCAAGTTTTGATGTTCTGCATGTGCTAGACTTGTTCAGTTGTTGTTGCTTCTTGTGATGATCCACGAATCCTACGAGTCATATAATCTCACTAGATAGAACCATAATTTATTTTGAGATCAGATAACAGATATTGAAGCGCTCAATTATGCGCATCGCAGACTCGCAGTAGTAAAAGCGCAAAGGAAGATGAAAAAAAACAAGAATCAATAACAGAACATGCAATCTTGCTCCAAGAATCAGAGCCCCCGGCGGAGATCCACGACGACGACGCTGACATTGTCGGAGCTCCGCCGCGCGAGCGCGAGCTTGGCGAGCAGCAAGGCCGCGTCGGAGCACGCCTTGTCGGACTCGGCCTTGTCGACCCCCTTCACCACGGCGTCGTTGCCGCGCCCCGCAGCGGCCAACGGGAGCACGCCGTTCTCCCGCGCGCCCCCCGGCGATGGCGGGCCGTTGCTCCGGAAGCACGCCCTTACGACCTCGCACGCCATCTCGTTGGTCACCACGTCCCACAGCCCGTCGCTCGCCAGGATCAGGCACTCGTCGTCGTCGGTGAGCTCTGTCACCGTCACCTCCGGCTCCGCCGTCACGAAAGGCTTCAGGTAGCCGTCCCCTGCTCGACCACCACACTAAGCACCGCAGCCCGAATGGCAAAAGATTTTCTTGACGACGGACAAAAACTCAGAAACTACGAACTAAAGTGCGCGCTGCTCACCAATGGCTCGAGACATGGCGAGGACGCCGAGCACCCTGGCTCCGTCCCAGAAGATAACGCGGCCACCCGCCTCCTGGATACGCTCTAGCTCGTCGGGCCGGTCCGGCTGAAACAAACGGGTAAGTACATGAAGAAGCAAACGACGACGGCGCTGTGATGATGGGTGTGTACGTATGCACTAACGATGATGGGTGTGTACGTATGCACTAACGCATACCTTGTGGTCGACGGAGAGAGGGACAGGGACGCCGGCGCGGGAGAGGACAGCGCGGGAGTCGCCAGCGTTGGCGACGACGATGTGGGTGGTGGCGACAGCCGCAACGACGGCGGTTGAGCCCACGTGGTCGTACCGCGCCGGCGTCTGCAGCTCGCAGCGGCAGGCGGGGTCATCGCCGCTGCGGCTCGCGGCCCAGCTGGCTGCCTCATCGTCCATCCGCGTGAACCCCTTTTCCATCACCTCCTTCCACGCCGCCAATGTCGCCTGCTTGCCGGAGGCCGCCTTCTTGAACGCGTCCACGACCAACTCATGCATCCTGTCCTGGCACATCCTTGCCACCTAATGGCACAAGAACTCCGCTTAGCATGAGTCGACACGCATTTGCAGGATTGGTCATAGCTCATGTATAAAACGTGTTCACGCATACATGGGAGCAACCATGGCCGTCAAAGACGCCGAAGAAATGGTGCTTGCCGGAGGAGGAGACGGGCAGGAAGTCCGGCCTGATGGACACGGCGTCCTCCATCTCGCGCCGGCGGCCGCAGACGGAGGTGACGCCGTACCTCGGCCACCACCTGGATCCGAACCCCGCCGCGGCCCTCGGGCACGGAACGGACGACGCCGTGCACGCCAGCCTCTGCCGCTTGCCAGCGAGCGCGCCACCGTCGTCGGTAGCTGGCTGCGGCGGCTCGAGATCGCCGGCGAAGCGGAAGCCCCCCGCCACGGCCATCTGCACCCTGCGGCGCCGCCTGGCGAGCGCCGCGGACGCCGCTGCCGGCATCGACTTGGCCTCCTCGCAGCAGATCTCGGGCATGCTCGTCACACGCGCAAATAGCTCGGCCTACGTACGAAAGGCCGAGACGTAATGCCAACACAGCCCCGGTCGCGCGCGCTAGATATTTTCCGCCCCCTCCTCTCCTTAAGCAACGGGGAAACAACGCAACACAACACAACACAACCGTGAGGCCAAAACGAGACGCACGCGTCGCGAGCAAATAAAGCCGCCCCGAAGGGGAAGCGCGAGGCGGATCGCAACGAGACAGACAGGTGTTGCCGTGCCGTGTCGTGGCCTCCCCTGGCGCGCGCGCGGGGCGGGAGGAATCACGAGCCAGAGGCCAGAGCTATCACGCGCCGTCCGTTCCGGCCGCGCGGACACGTGGAGGCGACCGGGGCGCCGGCAGTTGAGCGAGAGGCCCCCACCTGTCGGCCGATACAATCATCTGAGATTACGAGCGGCGCGGCGCCACTGGCATGTCGTGGGGCGCCTGTGATTTAGCGGGACGGGGGTACACGTGGCGGCGTGGTGTTGAGCGACAGCGGATTTAAGTTTCGCTCTCGGGGGGGGCCCACCACGTGCTCTGCCCCCACTCGGCGCTTAAAAATATCGTGGGGCATTATTTGGCGCCCGCGTCCTCACGACCGTGGGTTTCGTGGGTAAGTCTCTGTCGTGTGGGGTCAACCTTTCGGTCCCGCATGGCGGTGGTTGCGGGGTGTGATAAAGCACGTGCAGATCGGGGTGTTCAGTTCGGACGCTTGGGCCAGCGGCACGTAGAGTTGAGTCGGCTGAAGGCTTGGAACAACGTTGCGTGGGAAACCACTGGACTTGATTGGACGGTTTCAATTGGGTCGAGATGGATCGTGCCGTACGAAATACAAGGTGACATATACCAGCCTCAAAAAAAAAAACTCACCTGTGCTAATCTCGGAAAGACTTATTAGCTAGCCAAGATAAGCCTGCTACTAAGTGTTATTCATCGTGGATTCGTTGGCGCGAAGGCCGGCCCGAAGTGACCTGGCCTGCGAAAAAGTGAGCACATAGGTATGGACTAATTCGGCCGAACTAACCATTGGATATTAATCTAGGTCATTGTTAAATGGACTATGTACAGACCGCACTTCACTAGGCCGAGTTCTCAGATAAAAAAGGAAATAAAAAGGACATGTAACTAGAGGGGTCCAAAGAATTCGATCCCTTCAGCTTATTGGCCCGATCCAACGTAGTGGTCTGGTCATGCTGGCCGGCCTTCTGACTGCTGCCTAACTCACGCCCTCTCCTCGTGTTGTTCGTTCGGCGCACAGGTTTGTCACGTTTGTGTAACCCATGTCTAGTTTGCCAAGGCGACAAGCTTACAGTCACAGGAACGTGCTCTTCCTTCCTTTTGAAACTCGTGTCAAAATATGCTTCGCGTGTGGCACTGCGATACTCGAAGCACTGCGATACCCGGGTATCGTAGTCCCATGTATTAGCGTAGGATCGGCTACCGCAGTAAAAGGGTGAATGACTTCGATAATTTTTTTTCTTTAGTATTCGTCAATCTTTTTACTTTGACAGTTATGAACAACTGTGAAGATCAAGATTGAACTTGCAAATATGAAGAAATAACCCAAAACAAAGGACTAGGCAATCACCTTCAGACCAATCTGACCGCTAACTATCAGGCGGTCTAACCGGTCAACCGATCTGACTGGCATTCACCACCCGGTCTGACCGATGGTAGGTGGTCTGATCGGTAGGATCGACAATCTGATCACTCCCCTGTTGACGAACTCAAAACAACATGACTTTCGATGAGGATTTGACCTAACCTTTGATCTACTTGTTCAAATCACACCAACTTTGAAATACAACTACCCTAGGGTGTTTAGAACCTATACAATTTAAAGAATCGTTGTCAATGTTTTCGCCGTCATCCATCATAGGGAAGGGTACTAAAGAAACGAGCAAAAGAGGGAAACTTGATCTACTCATGTTCGTCAGATCCATACAATCAAGATAAATCTATATGGATTCCTACAAGCCCTAGCAAGCTTTATCTTGGTACGAATCATACTAGAATAAGATGGAACCAAGAATCATCAAGAACATCTCGAAAATGCAAGAGAATCAAACAAAAACACAAATAAGACATTGAGAATCAAGTTTGATCTTCTATTACCACTTGAAGAGGAAGTATTACAGTTAGTCCACCAGGAGGACACATCCCTAACGGCAACACTTAGCTCTCTCAATCAAACCCTAGTTTCTCTTTTAAAGGCACGAGTGCAAAACCTAATTTGCTCTCTTTAATGCCCCTTATATAGTGGAGGCTAACAAGAAACGCTAACTTGGATACAAAGTGGATCACATCCACTACACACACCCATAGGAACTTGTTAACCCATTGCACAACCGGGTTTTTTTTCCACTCACACACACTTTTCAAAGCGTCATTCCTCACCCATGACTTCAATAACTTAAAATCATCATGTCTTGTTCTCCATGAAGTCTCCTTGACCCAATCCACTTAAGCCACTGCCGCGGTTTTGCAAACCGCTAAATTTTTTGTATTTTGGGAAAATAACCATATTGCCCCACCGCCGTCATTACCCGATTCCTTCTCGAAGTATCACCCATGCTTCGTCATCCTCCAAGTGGCCCATTTCACTCCCTGTTAAGTCTCTCACATGTCCGGATCCTACTGAACCGTTCTCGCTTGTAAATTGGCCTAAGTCTCTTGGCGCACCACATGTCCCCTCAACCTTGACCATCTTTCGCCTTGTCCGAGTCCAACTATCTCACCCAACCTCCATGACCACTTTGGGCCTTGGTTCTCCTAACTAAGTCCTGGTCTCCTTCGCCGTTGACCATGTTGACTTCGGAACCTCCTACACAATAATATACCAAGCAAACTATTTTCGGACACAAGTTCATTCCAACCCGACCCACATTAGTCATAAACACAACATAGAGTGGTTCAAAATCAACAAATCATGCAAAGCATGGTCAATTACTCATCGCAAACCATAGAGTGGCCTCCATATGGTCTCACAATTAGATTACGACGTCGTGGAGGTAAGTGTCCAAACCTTTTAGGTTTCCAATGTATTAGTATTTACTATTTATTAGTAGTGTCACTTCATAGGCTTGAAATGGGAAGGGTGCGAAGAAACAACTCTTTAGTTCATTGCCATCAGACATTACCAGAGTGAGAAAGGATTATTTCTTGCCCAGTTGGCCTAGCTTACCCATGGGCACAAGGGGGGGGGGGCTTAGGTGTTGGGCTCACCCATCGCCTCCGTTATAGCTCAGACCAATGGTGGGCGAGGAGGTTGCCACCGACATAGATTTGCCAGCAGACAGTGGTCGGGTCAGGCTAGGGGCAACAAGCAAGAGGGTTAACCAATTAGGTTGTGCGGTTGTAGGCGACAGCCGCGGCGTGGTCGGCCAGCGGGGAAGAGGTGGCAAGGGTGCCATCGGCCTGGGGCGGTTTGAAAAGACCCAAAATTTCAACAACAAAAAATCAAAACTTTATTGAGTTTTGTTTGAATTTGGATTTCTTGCCAAATTCAGAATTTATCATCAAAAACCACATTCCTCTTTTGGCTTTCCATCTTCCTCAGCCCGAGGGCACCTTTCTCCCTTGTCTTCTTCTTCCTTGCGTCGCCAGCACCGCACCGCCTCGACTCTTCTTCGCCTACGTCATGTCAACTCTGTCCACGCACCAACCCCCCGCATCGCGCCAAAGCCTTGCCACCTCACCTTGTAACACCACCGCCTGCTTTCCCCCTTCCTCAGTGTCGAATGCGTGCAGCCATCCATGCCTTCCTCCACGCGCCAAGCCTGCTGCTGCCGCATCTCTGTTGCCACCACCTCTTTGCACAAATAAAGCCCAAGTTGTGACTCCTTCCTACTTAGTAGCCTCAACGTGACCCCTCAAACATCCCCTTTCTTCTCCAATGTCGGCCACCCTAACTTTCCCCTTCCGGTGAGCCGCCTCCCAATTGCCCTTCTCCCTCCTTCCTCTTCTCAATTGAGCCCACCCCTAGCATCCCCTCGCCACTGCGAACCTATCCCTGAGCTCGAAGCCCGCCACCGCCGCCCCTAGCTTACCGTCGTCGAGCGTCAAAGCTCCGCCGCCCACAGTCCACACTGCCACAGGCCATCCCAAACTCGCCACCACCATCGCCGGACTACCCTCACTCCACTGGTGCTCCCCAACTGGCCAATTTGGCTGGAGCGTCACCAGAATACCACCGCTGAAAAATCTAGACCCACCATTATAAATTAATGGAGTATTTTTATCATTAATGATAAATCTATATGTGAGGCTAACACTTTTATTGATATACCTATTGTTTAGTCTTATTTGGATAAAAAAATAAAAATCTTTGGAGGTATGTATTCGATTCCATATTCTTATATCTTGTTGCATTACTCGGACCAAAATATAGGTTGAACTCCACCAAGAGTCAAGCTTAGATTGGTGCATATTGTTCCATTCCATATATTTGTATGCACATATTTAGAGCGAGTTCAATCTATGTTTTGTGATTTTACTAGTATTGATATCATTCTTTCATCTACTTATATTAAGGATCTCTATTTTGAAATATATCCTTGAGTATATAAAGCTTTTATAGTTGATATATACTCATGTTAATTCAATTTCAATTATTTGCAATTAGATTGTCATCGATCACCAAAAAGGGAGATCGAATAATCTAAACCTGTAATTATGAGTTAATAGAGTATTTTGGTAATTAATGACAATCGTCATGTGAACTAACATTTTTCATGAGTTGGTAAAACAGGGTGAGTCCCGTGATGATGAAGAATTTGGGTGGTATTGTGAGTGTATTATCATCAAGTCAAGATTCAAGATGAAAGATATCATCATCTATTGATAAGCATCACGACAAGATCCCCAAGTAAAGAAAATCATCATATGTTGATGAAATTCAAAACAAGATCCTGAAGTGAAGAACACAATCATGTGTTGATGATTATCAAGTTAAGAACCCGGACTTGGAGTGAACATGTTCGCATCAAGTGGTCACTCCAAGATGGATGCTGAAGGCAAAGGTATGACTAGCATAGGCTAAGGATGTGTTCCTGATCTTTTACCGGTCTCGGTGTTTGGTTGAAAGACCGGATTGCTAGTATATGTTGATGTACTATTACGAGGGATCTTGTCTAGTACCTTGAGTCTCATCATGTGTTAATAACTCAATCTTGCTTGCTTTAGCTCTTCTAGGCATGATGCTATTATTTGCGAGTGTGTTTTACAAATAGTTGAAGCTCATGCATTAACTCTTTGTAGTATGAGACTATAATTTACAATTATGTTTTACAAATGGTTGAAGTCCATACTCCTTCTCCTTGTGGCATGATACTAATGTTTGCAAATGTGTTTTGCAAATAGTTGAAGTCCATGCAAAAATTTTGTAGCATGTGACTATAATTAGAAAATGTATTTTGCAAATAGATGAAGTCCATTCACCTACTCCTTGTGGCTTGATACTAAAGTTTGCAAATGTTTTTTTCAAATTGCTGAAGTTCATGCATCTTGTACTGCATCTGAAAATCTATTGTCAGTAAGACTGGTATGACCGCAAGTATAACTATGGTACTACCTCAGTGCGGTAGTACCTATTTCTAGTTGGCAGTACTACCTCATTGCGGTAGTACCTATTTCTAGCTGGTGGTACGTTATTACCAAAAAGCATGTTTTGAGAGTTTTTCTCCTGTGGTAATTGGTAGTACCGGTTTAACCGAGAGGTATTACCGAAGTGCAGTACTACCGAACCATGTGAGTGCATTAGTATCGCACCAAATCATAACGGCTAGTTCGAAAGCATTTAATGCACCCCATATGACCGTTGAATAGTAGGTACAGTAGTACCGGTCGATCCATGGCGGTAGTACCGCACCTGCTTATTTTTTCAGGGAATCCCCTCCAACGGCTAGTTTTGGTATGTGAGCTATAAATACCCACCTTGGCCAATTGGGAGGGATTCCTGGGCATCCTATTTCACTCTCTTGATCTAGTGTGAGTTTCTCCTATCAATTATACATGTGTTGCACCGTGTGAGCTAAGGAAGAGGTTCTAGTTGCATGTGTTGCAACTAGAATTGGATTGAGCATCCAATTGCCATGTGTTGCACTTGGTGAGAGTCAAGCAAGAGGCTTGGCTTATTACTCTTGGTGTTTGTTGACACCTAGATGGTATGGAGGCATCGTACGTCTGGTGATTTTCTCAAGAAACTTGTGAGAATGCCCGGCATGTTGTGATTAGTTTGGTGCTCGCCATCTCTTGAGTGGAGGAAGAGCAACCCTGAGTGGATCGAGGTGTTGGATCAAGTAATGAGCTGGTCCAATTCGTTTGGGCTTACCTCCGAGGTGTTGGCTTAACTCGTGGAGCCAGTCCAATTCTTTTGGACCTACCTCAACGTGGATTAGGGAGACCGACAAGTCTCCGATTCGTTTGGGCTTACCTCCGAGAGTTCGGTAGACATTAGAGCCATATCAAGAAGCTGTTATTTAGTCAAATCATACTCTACCACTACCAGATCGTACGGCAAGAAAGAAGGACATGGGGACGTAACGGTGTGGAGTCCTACAATCCTATTCCTTCCCTGATAGCCGAGATAAAGGCGTGAAATCCCGATCCAAGCTGTGGCGGAGTAAGGGTGGAAAAAAAAACAAAACTCGTGAGCCAATTCGACTCGTTAAAAATTCGGCTCGAATTCAGTTCCTTAACGAGCTGACTCGAGCTAGCAATTTAGTTTGTTTTCTTAACGAGCTGAGTTCGAGCTAACTCGCGAGTTGCTCGTTTAGCCTATTAAGAAAACCAGGCCCAGCCCACTTTGTGCAGTGCCGAGCCTAACAAGTCTTAACGAGCCGAATTAATGAGTTTGTTAGTAACGAGTTTAGTTTCAATTGTTAGTAACAAACATAACGAGTCAAGTTAACGAGTTTGAACGAGCCGAGCCAAACTTGTTATTCTGCTCGTTAGCTTAACGAGCTGAGCTCGTTTCCTTAATGGGCTGAGCCAGCTCGTTATCCACCCCTATGGCAGAGGTAGCATAGGTGCATGACGTATAGTTGGACAGAGGTAGCATAGCCAGCTCGTGGACATGAGCCGGCTGCCGGTGATCCATCCGGCCGTCGTGCACCATAGCACACTACCCGGCGGCTGCGGCTGCAACCGCTCGAGACGGGGACGAGTCCGGGCGAGGAGAGCAGCTGTAAGTCAGTTAATCCTTCCGTTGTGCCGCTCTTTTGCTGTTACTTTGCTTCTTTTTTTCCTTGAGAAAGATGCATATTTCGTGACGATATTTTGCCTCTCTGTAATGTGTAGCATCCCGGGTACCGGCGCAAACTCCCTACTGGGAATATTGGGACGCACGCGTGATAGTGGCGGACGAATCAAATAAAGCCATCTAATGTATTCACGTAATACGCTCTATACCTCTTCACTCTCGTCGACGTTCTTACCAACATCTGTTCTGTACTCACCCTCGGCCCATGCAGTGATCATGTCGTGATATTGGACTTCACCGATTCGTGGCATCTCTGTATGGAACAAAGCTATGTTTGAAAACTGTCTGAAGGTCAAACACAATGACAGTACTTCCGATGACACCCTCGTCGAGGTATGCACTGAGTTCATTTGGGATAAAATCAAGCGTGACAAGAAGCTGAGGTCCAGAACCGATGGCCCGTTTGGTGCGCTTGAAATGGAATACATGTTCATCACGAACGGCATAGAAGCGGTTGTTGAAGTTGACATTACAAGGGAATTAGTAGGTGATCATGGCTCGCAGCACTGGGTTTAGAGATGAGCTGATGCTTTATGATGCAGTTGTGAAGGAAGAGACTACCAGGTTTTCAGCTGTGCTAGCTGCATCTCTGGAAGGGAGTCAGTTTTTCAGGTTCCTAGCAATGGGAGCTCGTGCTAGTGGTGCCACTAAATTCAGTGTGACAAAGCAGGGAAGCTATGAAGGACATGTACTGCTTGTGCCAACTCTCGGATACGAGCGATCTTTGCCTGAAACTCCAGGAACTCTCAAGGTGCCTTTCAATGTTACGTTTTCAACGATGGGGGTACTATAACAGTGGAGCCTGAGCATTGCACATCAGCAGTTTACCGGACCCTATAAGTGCGATAGTATTACATCAAATCATAATGATTAGTTCAGGAGCATTTAATACACCCCTTATGACCGATAAATAGTAGGTGCGGTAGTACCGGCCGATCAATGGTTGTAGTACCGCACATGCTGAATTTTTTTAGAGGTTTTCTTCAAATGGTCGCTTTTGTGGTTGGGGGTTATAAATACTCCCTCACCAGACCAAGTCAGTAACTCTTGACCTCATTGAATACATTAGAGTCATTGGTGCTGTAACACCCTGACCCAAAATCGGCTCAATGCCCAGCCCACCGTGGGGCGGACCCGCCACACATAACACCTCACTTACACTTTTCGTCCTCGCTTCATGTAAAAGGGTTAACCCAGAGGTGCTACGTTTGGATCCAACATGCATTATATACTACTACAACTCACTTTAGACAAGCAATGTGGGACTAATCCCACCACACAACTCCTCATGGGCCACATGGGCCATGCTACGAGCAGGCCCGGGTATTACATTCATCCCCTTAAGGGCTAACGCCCTCGGCAGCATACCGCATACGTGGCAAATGCCCAGAACCACCCCTCGGTACACGTCCGTGCGTCTAGTGCCGGCACATATGCCATGCTATGTGTCCACTCCGGGCCCACATGTACCATGCGCCATATGCCCGCGCCACTGTCCCGCACATGTTTGTGCAGCGAAGGTTAATGCTCTGATACCATCAGTAACACCCTGACCCAAAATTGGCTCAATGCCCAGCCCACCGTGGGGCGAACCCGCCCACACATAGCACCTCACTTACGCTTTTCGTCCTCGCTTCATGTAAAAGGGTTAACCCGGAGGTGCTATGTTTGGATCCAACAGGCATTATATACTACTACAACTCACTTGAGACATGTGGGACTAATCCCACCACACAACTCCTCATGGGCCACATGGGCCACACTACGAGATATTACAGGTGCACTCTCTACTACTCATTTGCTCATATTTCTCATTTTGACATAGTTGAGAGCATTGAACTGCATTTGCATCATTAGTTGATCTTTTGGCACTTGATAACCTTCAAGCAAGGGCTCCGATTGATTACTCTTGGTGCTTGTTGGTACCTAGATGGCTTGGAGGAAGCTTGTGCAGTGATCTCTTCAAGAAGATTTTGAAGAGGTTCGGCAACGTTTGTGAGTGGTTCGGTGCTCGTCGTCACCGGAGTGGAGGAAGAGTAACCCTAGTGGTATTGAGGTTTATTAAGCTCAATTCGTGGAGCCAGTTCAATTCGGTTGGATTTACCTCAACGTGGACTAGTGAAGACCGGTAAGTCTTCGATACCATAGGAAAACATCGATTGTCTTCACTGCGGTTTTCTCTATTGTTTTCACTATTTTCATATTTACATTTCTAGCTACTTATTTGTGTAGAATTGTTTAACTAGAATTGTATTTAGTGTTGACATAGCCTTGGGGTGTCTTAGTGACCTTAGAATTTATCTCTTGACTTGTGCTAGAAATCTCTAATTAGTTCATACTTGCTATAATTGTTAATTAGAGAACAAGTTTTGTAGAAACCTCCTATTCACCCCCTCCTCTGGTCGGTCATCCTTGTTCCTACACTCCTCTGGTAGCAGATCAGTTTTGTTCAGCGCTGTTGCTCGTCAGTTTTTGGTAAGATGCTTACGTTTTCTGATCTGACCACCTCTTAGAAAGTTGTAGCACTTGGTTTTATATTTCTTTAGGCACCGAGATCACCCGATTTGGAGTTATGGATTAAACTTATGGCAGTTTTCGTGCGACTGTACAGGAGAGCTGACGAGATCTGGTAGTTTGCTTGTCTGGTCAGTAAAAAATAGATAGAGACCGAACCAGTTAGGTAACCCAACACGAAACTTGTGGGAAATTCAGTAATATTTTCAAGTTGATAAAGAACACAATTTTTATAGTTGGCAATCAAAAGTTATGAAATTTTTACCGCCGCTGTTTTCTGACTGTCGGATTGAAGGGACTAAAAACTTCACCTGAATATAAGAATTAGTAGGATACCGAATCAGGGGACTTGCCCAACTAGATTATTGTAGCTGGTTTTGTCTTGATTCCAGTGAGTCCAAGATCACCCCATTCTGAGTTGCGTAGTAAAAGTTATGTTATTTTTAACGCTGCTGTCCCGTAGTCCTTTCTGCTAGACTGTCGTGAAGGTGGAGTAAAACCTGTATTCGAACCCTGGGTCTTGAGTAGTTGGGTTAAGGGGCGTAAACGGAGTCTTCTTTTCAGCGTATTTATTGTTAGCGCTATTCTTGTGTAGGAGGCGGAGTACCGGAGTAGAGGCACCATCTTTGCTTCTTCGCGGTGTAGCGGAAAAAGGCAAGTACAATTTTAGTACGATATTATGTGTTGGGCAATATGGTTAATTTTATGCATGCTTAATATGATTATACGTGATGAAAGTGTTTATTTCACATTTTTTATATGATGATCGATAATTGATAATTCTTATAAGAACATACTGTGGATTGTCCATGTCATTTCATATCAATCATGCCTGTTGGCATGAGATACCCACGGGAGTGGGCATTGAGATCCCCATATTTAAGATATGGGCAATGGATCCCCATCTGAAAAAGATGGGCAATGGGTCCCCGCATTTGATAATGCGGGCATGAGTGAACACCGATGGATGTAACACTCCGCAATACCGGTATATGCAAAAGAGAAAAGAAAAGTGCATTTGAGCAACTTGCATAGCATGAGCATATGAAAGGTTTATTATTGAGAATTGTGGATGGATGATGATGGTTACAGTTGTTTATGTTATTGTCTTGCTAAATGTACTTTTCTGAGTCTCGGACTCACTCTTGCTGATGTTGTGTTTTTTAGGTACCCCGTTTGTGATCGGCATGCATGGGAGGGAGTAGATTTAAGCTTGGATGCACATTGGCACAAACCAATTCTCTGTTGAATAAACAAATCGAATAATAGTTTAGAATTTGAGAAAATTACTTGAGGTTTTTTTTTATTCTGCTTTATGCCTTGGATAACTTCTGATAGGGTTGATTAGAATATTATGGATGTTTCTTTTTATGGTTATGTTTTAGACTGTGAATTTGGATAATTGTTTATCATTATTGTTAGCTGTGCAAACCTCCGGTATGGTTAGTTATTCAAATGAGATTCTGATGAAAATTAGTAAAAATATCTTAGTTTAATTTGTAATTATGTTAGTGTGGTAGCATTCCAGGCTCAGGCTGGGCCGGGGTGTTACAGAAAAATACTGTAATATCCCGAGTATCGTTTAAAGAGAATTTCATTCAGTTTCGAATTTCTTCTCTTAGCGAAGTATTTTTCAGCAAATAATAGAGTTAAAGAAGGGGTTTTTAGCGAAATCTCAACAACTTGGGCCCTGGACCGTAGCCCTGAAGGCCCAAGAGGGGGGAAGCCGGCCACAGGGGGGGAGGCGCCACCCTCTCCCCCCAACCCTAGCCGCCACATCTCATTCCCCCCCCACTCTTGCGCCTCCTCCTCCCCAAACCAGCATCTCCCCTGCCCCTTGGCACCTCCCCTGCCCCTTGGTGCTGGCCTCCGGCGATCCCCGGCGTTGCCCCAAGGTCTCCCCCGAAGCCGATTTCTCCTGCGTCACCGCCGGCCGTTCGTCTTCCTCGCCTTGGCCGGCCATCGAAGGGAGGAGAGGGAAGTTCTTCAAGAGGTCGATCCACATCGTTCTTGAGAGTCTACAAGGGAGACAATGGCTTCCCCTTGCTGTTTGATTAATAAAAGATGAGAATTCGATTCGATTCAATTAGTTGGATCGTTTTGCCTTTGTTGTTAGATCCAATCTGTATAGTAGGTTGTGCGTACAGTTTTGGCATCTTAGAAGCAGCATCTGGCATTTTTGTCTCTCAGAGTTTTGTAGACCTGGTTTTTATCTTTCCATAGCCACCAAGATCACGAAATTCCGCCTTACGGTTTACGAGATATGAATTATTCTTTGCGCGCTGTTCTGTCTGTCTGACGAGAAGGAACTGTCTTTTTATTCCTTAATTTTGACCTTGTTAATGTAAGATTAAGGACCTCCACCCATTTAGGTTATTGTAGAATTTTTAATAATCTTTCTAGATTGATAAAAAAAACACCTCTATTGGATCTATAGAGTGAAAGATATGCCATGTTCTTTGCTGCTGATCGATTGTCTGGACAGATATCTGCCATACATTTTCAACTGCTGGTTAGCCGATTGTGTTGGAAGATTTAGTGAATCTTGTCAACTAGACTTTCGTAGCCTGGTTCGTTAAGATTCATTGAGCACTTGTTTCATGTCATTCCGATTTACAGATCTTTAATTATGATTTTTCTCATACTGCTGTCCAGTAGGATTGTCAGGTGGCTGAATAGGTTAATTGTCAGTTTAAAACCGTTGATTGTGGTGGAAAGTTAGGGGATTATGGTAGGACACCATAGCTATATCATACCTTGTTATCCTTATTGAGAATACATATTTGTGTAGGTGGTGAGGCGGTGAGTGGAGGAGCACCTTCGTTGCCTCCTAGCACATCACAGCGCGGAAGGCAAGTACCTTGTTTGATTCTATTGAATGTTGATGATTGAACGTGAATGTAATGCTAGATTTCCTAGTCATATTCATATCCTAAGTATTATTCTTTATTTTTATGTGATAAAAGTTCATTTCATATCATCCATTCTATTCATGCCATGTTTTCGTTGTGACCACGGGAGTGGAAGTCAAAAGACCCATCAATTCCAGTATGGGCATGTAAGTCCCACCACTCCAACGTGGGCAATCTTGAACACCCGTATGAAATGTTCTTCATACGGTATTTGGGTCCCCGGACTTTGTTAAGTACGGGCTTAAGTGAACACCGACGGGTGTATCACTCGTTGTATCGGTATATGTTGTTAAGCAGTCCATTCCTTTCAATGCACACATTCATTCCATTCATACTCATAAGTATTCAGAGATAAGTTCATCCTTGGTATTGAGATTGAATAGTTCATAACCTTGAATGTTCAATTGTTTACTGTACTTGCTAGGTTTCGACTTATTCTTGTTTTCTTTATTTATTTAGGTGATCGTTGATGATGACTCTATTATGAGAGAATAGACCTGCACGTATCACACAGTTCACTACAATTTACTTTCATTAATAGTGTCGAGTATGTCTTTCAGTTGTTAATTGAGGAACTGTAATAAATAAGTTTACTAATGCATGATATTTCTCTCCACGTTATATTTTCTTATTAAATGATGCTAGTGGATCACTTCAATTATTTCTTGATTATGTTTGATGAATTCAGTCTTTATTCCTGCCATACTATTATTAAAGTTGGTCCCTTTATGTACTTAGCCGAGGTTAAGTTTAAACTCTTCCGCAATTTGGTTGTATGTTAGTCGTTTAGGTAACATCTTGGCTTCCGAATACCCAGGGTGTTACAGTTGGTATCAGAGCGGGCTTTAGGTCAGTGGTTCATTCAAACATCTTAAAATTAACTGTGGATTTCATGGGGATATGTTCCAGATCTTAGGATGATGTGACAATTGGCAATGGCGTTTACGGTTTGTCGTTTCACGTGTTTTCGACAAAGTTACAGGCTTACTGGACAGGGGCGGTCCGACCGGTCCTTGCACGACGGTCCGACCGGTCCCAAATCGGTCGGACCGGCCATATGGGGCGGTCGGACCGGCAATGACCTAAAAGTTCTCGAGAAAATTTGGGCCAAAAATAGGTGTTGTAGGCAAGTGGGGATCCCAATGCACTTGGTCTCATAATTTTGGAGTCTCAAGAAGAAGTTCTATTGGTTTAAAGTTTCCGAAGGTTTGAATTTGAGGGCTTGAATTTGGCTAAGTCCCAAAGGCGGTCCGGCCGCTCGCGAGGAGCGGTCCGACCGGCCAAGGCGGTCCGACCGCTCACTGGAGCGGTCGGACCGATTCACTTGATCATCACCAACCGTGGCGATGTTGTTTTGTTAGGTCAGTACATGGGTTCTATGGCATATGTTTTGCATGATGCATGTTTTGACTAACATGGGTCAAGTTTTGAAGAACTTGTTCCCGAATTCGTGTTTTCTTATGCGTGGTTGTGCGGGTTGCTTGGTGGTCAACGACGGTCAGCGGCGAAGAGGATCGGGACTAGACTTGGAGAGTTGAGGTCGAGCGATCAACGTTGCGGGTGAGGTTAATGACTCAAGCGTGACACAAGATGGACAAGGGTGACCTATTGGCGAATCCATGGCGCATGGTGAAGCGGTTTAGGTCAAAAGGTTAAAGACGGCGCTGCGAAGCGTGCGTGTGTGACCCGTTTGTTAGTGGGCCTTAACGGAGCCCAATTGAGTCAAACCCTAGGAGTTCTAGGCCTCCACTATAAATAGGAGGAGGTGGTGGTGCACCTCTCTCTCTCGCCTTTTATGTTTCAAAACCCTAATTGTCTTTAGGGAGTTGAGGTGGAGGCTAGGGCTTTTCATGGTTTGAGGAGAATTTCGTGATCTTGGATTGACCAGCGATCCATGATGGCGTGGGTGTAATCCACAGAACGATCTCGTTATCAATCTATGCAAGGTTTGCTTGAGATAAGTCTCTTTTCGTTCTTGCTTTCAATTTGGTGATTTTAGGGCTTCCTTTGACCCGCGAGTTTGTGATTGATTCTTTCACATGGATTAGCTTGCTGTGATATGTGTGAATCTATCTAGCATCATCTTGATCATCAATCTCTCACGAACAAGCATTAGGATCAAGTTTTCGTTCTTGCCCGGTTTTAGACCTTCTGTTAATCAATTGACAATTGCTCAAGATCGTTCCAAGAATTATCATAATATTCGATTGGAATAGGTCCTCAATAGCATAGAGAAGGTGTGTGCAAAGTTTCGTTAAGTTTGGAGTTGAGAATCAAAAGTTAGACCTAATTGCAACCGTCATCGAATTTGTTTTTCTTTGTTCAGAGCTCACGGTCCGATTGCCCCACACCAAGGGTCGACCGATTTGGTACCGGTCGGGACCTTGAGATAACAATGGGCCGACCAAGCGATCTGTTAGTTTTGATTCTTGCTGATTTTTGTCGCATTGCTTAGGGGTTTAATTGGATTCAATACTAGTCTTCATTTGCCTTTGGTATATTGATCTTCATAGCTTTCTAATAGCTCTTGGAGTAAAATTGTATTGAGTTCATAATTTGTGAAAAAGTGGCGTGCTCCTATTCACCCCTCTAGTCGCCTTTACGGTCCAACAAGTGGTATCGAGCACCGCTTAGTTCAATCTTGATCTTAACAGGTCACCGAACTTTGGCGATGGATAAGTTTTCTACTAAACCGCATATCTTCGATGGGCACGACTATGCCTATTGGAAGAATCGTATGCGCGTCTTTCTTGAGAGCGAGGACAAGCTATTTGGGATGTTGTTAGAGCCCATTGGTTATTCTGAAATTGCTACACCGCTACGCAATTCTTTTGGCTAACAACAATAAGGCTAAGAATCTTTTATATGGTGCACTTGGTAGACAAGAATATGATAGAATTTGCAATCTTTCAATGCGCATGAAATTTGGAACACTCTCGAAACATATCATGAGGTTCGTCCCAAATCAAAAGGTGCGCTAAGCAGGTTTACAAGCGTGAATACAATAAATTCGAGATGTGTTCGAGAGAGCATCGATGATATTTTCATCGCTTTAATAAAGTAATTAATCAAATGAAAGTCGTTGATATTGAATATTCTCAATGAAAATGCCACCCATCTCTTGGCTGCAATCAACACCAAGGAGTGGGAGATGAAGGCTCTTGCTATAGAGGAAAATGTTGATCTTTCAAGTCTTACTTTAGAATTGCTTTATAGTAAACTCAAGACTCATGAAATTAAAAGAGTTGATCATCCCAAGAAAGATAATTTAGCTTTGGTAGCAGATCCTCTCAAAAGGCTTTTGATGACTCTTTTGAATCTTCTTCGGATTTTCATTTGCTTGTTTATCTCGCTATTCATGAAGAGGAGCTTGAAAGTATTCTCAAAGCAGAGTTAGCTCTTCTAGCTAAAAAATTCACACGGCCTACAATAATGTGAGAAACAAAAGAGAGGTGGTCCGGTGACATGCTATGAATGTGGTGAGCTCAATCATATCCGGGAAAATTGCCCCAAGCTGAAAGATAAGAGCAATCATAAGGAAGGAAAGCTAGCTTGGAAGAAGCCTCCTTTCAACAAATCAAGGTATGAGGCTAATAAGCTTGTGAAGGTCGCTCACGGGTCCTTGCCGCTTTTGAGGATCAATCCTTGAGCGATGTGGATACCGGGAGTGAGGAGGACAAGGAGGAGGAGATCCTCAAGCCAAAAAGAAAGGGAAGGCCAAAGACTTCACGGCATGTGCTTCATGGTGACACAGACGACATTGATGATAATGAGGTATCTTTTTCTTATGATGAGCTTTACGCTAAATATGATTCTATAGTTGAGCAATTGCTTAGTCAAGATGAAGCACTAGAATTTGTCATGACAAAAATAAGAAATTAGAGTCAAAATTAGCAAAGTGAAAGTAGAGCTTAAAAATGCTAAGACTCTTGAACTCGATGAATGTTTATCTTGTCATGCTATGCATTGAAATTACCAAGTTACAATCTGCTCATAATATTTCGTACAACAACTTGAGAATGCTAGATCTGAACTAAATGAAATTAAAAGTGCTCCTTGTGAAAATGTTTAGAATCTAGTAAATTGATTGCTTTTGATGTATTTGATTCTAGCCCTTGCACTTCATGTTTAGAAAAGAGCGTGAAATCAAAGATATCTTAGAAGTCGCTAGAGTCAAATATGCTAAGCTTAAGGACAATATTGAAAATACTACTTGTGCTTCATGTTCCGCTCTTAAGCTTGAAATTGCTTTGTATAAGGAGAAATCTATGGATAAAACTTGTGATGCTTGTGTTAACTTGAGAAAAGAAAATGCTTACCTTCATGATACATTAGAGAAATTTTCTAAAGGTAAGAAACAATTAAACATGATTCTTGACAAGTCTAAAACTCCTTATAAGAAGTAAGGTTTAGGATTCAATTCTTTTCAAGACAATTCAAAGCCAAAAGTCATTCAAGTCTTGGAAAAAGGTTTAATTGAATTCAAAACTCAACCTGCAAAAACATCTTTTAAATCTGCAGGTTTTGCCCAACCTTGTATTAATTCAAATGGTGCTTCTTCTAGTGGTACCAAGTACCATTGCACTTATTGCAAGAAAGGTGGGCATTTGATTGAATCTGTTAGCGTAGGTTGAAAAATGATAGGAAAAATTTTGATAGAATTTCATTCATGCAACCTAGAGCTTCTATGAGACATGGTAACACTTAAAAGAATAAACCTGGATTAGGATTTTTCTCTCATGCAAATCATTATGGTTCTAAATATCCTAATTCTAATGTTTATCGATCACGTGTCCGATCACTGGTGGTCACCGGTCTCGACCGTTTGGTCGCCGATCGATCACAAAGACAACGGCGGTCGACCGCCCATGGACGATTTAAGTCTCATGCTAATTTAAACATTGCTCATAACCGAATGTTAGATGAAATCAAGGATAGTACTTCTGGTTTGTATACTCCTTGCAGACGTGTGTCTCAGTACTGGATTCCTAAATCTTGTTTATCTAACCCCAGTATTGAGACACATCGTTCTTTTGTTCCTTGATTTTCAGGACTACCGTGGAAAGGGGAAGAACACGTGGTTCGTCGACTCCGGATGTTCACGCCACATGACCGGAAACTCAAAATGGTTCACCTCTTTCACGCGGCAACAGCGGTGATGACTTCATCACCTTTGGAGATGATACACAAGGGCGAATTGAAGGAACAGGATCAATTAGGGTAAACAACAAATTCATTCTAAAGATGTCGCTCTTGTGGACAAGCTTAGGTATAATCTTCTTCTGTTTCTCGACTTCTTGATGATGGTTGTGAGACTGCTTTTAAGAAAAATGCTTGTCGTGTGCTTGATTCTCTTGGTGAGCTTGTGTTTGGAATCTCTAGAGTTGGTAGAATTTTTGGAGTGATTTTGAGAATCTCTTCTTGGATCTCTTAAATGTTTGCTTACATCTTCTTCGATTTTCGGCTTTGGCACCGACGTTTGGGGCACATTGGTTTTGATCATCGACACGAGTTAGCAACCTTGATCTCATGAGAGGTTTGCCCAAACTCAAAGTCATCAAGGATGTTGTATGTGCGCACAGTAGGCATGGCAAACAAGTTGCCGCCACACCCTTCGTGACTATGGTTATGGTAGACGGACGGGACGGTTGCTTCATATGGATCTTGTTGGTCTGCTAGAGTCCGATCGATCGGTGGAAAATGGTATATTCTTGTCATAGTCGATGATCTTTCTAGATATACTTGGGTGTTCTTTCTTACTTCAAAAGATGAAGCTTTTGGTTATTTTCATGACCTTGTTCTTCGTTTGGCTTCTGAGCTTCCTAGTGCTTTGAGAGCGATTCGCATGATAATGGCACGGAGTTCAAAATACTTCTTTTGCTTCTTTTTGTGCTTTGGCGTGGTATTGAGCATCAGTTCTCCTCTCCACACGTCCCTCAACAAAATGGCGTGGTGGAAAGGAAGAATAGGACCTTGGTCGAAATGGCTAGGGCGATGCTAGGCGAGTATAACACACCGAGGAGATTTTGGGCCGAAGCTATTGCTACTGCTTGCCATATTGCAAATCGTGTCTTTTTGAGACCTTCTTTAGGCAAGACTCCTTATGAGCTTCGTTTTGGTAGAAAACCCTCTGTTTCGCATTTTGGGTTTTGGATCAAAATATTTTATTCTTAAGACAGCAACTTAGATAAATTTGAATCAAGAACTTTTGATGGGTTATTTCAGGTTATCTGCTCATTCGAGGGTTTTCGGGTTTTTAATCTGAGACTAATATTATTGAGGAGACTTGTAATGTCACTTTTGATGAGACTAGCCACGAGCTAGATCTATTGCTCTGAGATGATTTGGTGTGTGAGAGTATTTTTGTGGAGGAAGATGAGGACGAAGCTAATATCATTCCTTCATCTGCTCTTGAAGCGCCCATATCGATACAAGAACACGCTACGTCTACTTCACCTTGATTGAGGCTCTGCTGCATCTTCATCATCGTGATACTGCGGAGGTCGAAGAAGCGTATCTCACCCGGCGCTCCACCGCATTCAGAGACAAACATCCTCGGAGCAGATAATAGGTAATCTACATGAGCGAGTCACTCGCTCGGTATAATGATCCAAATCTCTACTCTCATTCGGCTTTTGTTGCTTCTTTTGAACCCCGCGATATATCACATGTTTTGTCTTATTCTAGCTGGGTAAATGCCATGCATGAGGAGTTAGAAAATTTTGAAAGAAACAAAGTTTGGAACCTAGTAGAACCCCCTAGTGGTCATAATGTTATAGGAACCCGTTGGGTGTTTAAGAATAAACAAGGTGAGGATGTTTACGTGGTTAGAAACAAGGCCGATTGGTAGCTCGGGGTTTGACCAAGTTGAGGGTTAGATTTTGATGAGACATTTGCTCTGTTGCTAGACTAGAAGCCATTCGCATTCTGCTTGTATTTGCTGCATCAAAAGGTTTTAAATTATATCAGATGGATGTTAAAAGTGCCTTTTTAAATGGTTTCATAGATGAGGAAGTGTATGTTAAGCAACCCCCTGGTTTTGAGGATCCTAAATATCCAAATCGTGTTTTCAAGCTATCTAAAGCATTGTATGGTCTTAAACAAGCCCCTAGAGCACGGTATGATAGACTTAAGACCTTCTTGCTTAAAAATAATTTTGAAATGGGTAAAGTGGATAAAACTCTATTCATTCTTAGGCGTGACAATGACTTCACGCTTGCTCAAATTTATGTAGATGATATTATCTTTGGTGGTTCCTCTAATGCTCTTGTTTTCGACTTTTCCGACACTATGTCCAGAATTTGAGATGAGTATGATGGGAGAGCTTAATTACTTTTGGGACTTCAAATCAAGCAATGCAAGGAAGGAACTTTCATCCATCGAGACGAAGTACACTAAAGATCTACTAAAACGCTTCAACATGGGTGATTGCAAGCCAATTTCCACTCCCATGGCAACTTCGATCGCTTTTGGATCCGGATGAGGAAGGAGAAGTCGTGGATCAACGCGAGTACTGCATGACATGATTGGCTCCATACGTATTTGTGGCCTCGAGACCGGACATTCACTTCACGGTATGCCTTTGTGCAAGATTTGAGCGTCTCGAGAACTTCCCATCGCCAAGCCGTTAAGCGCATATTCGGTATTTACACTCTACCCTCTTATATGGCATTTGGTATTCTGCTCTTGACTTTGTCCATTAGAGGTTTTTGATTCGATTTTGCGGTCGTTTGTTAGATAGGAAGAGTACTTGAGCACTGTCACTTCCTAGGCACTTCTCTTGTATCTTGGTCCTCTAGGAAGCGGTCTTACATTGCACAATCCACTTCTTGAAGCGGAGTTTGTAGTCTTTGCTAGTTCTCAGAGCTGATTTTGTGGATGACGTCCACTTTGAAAGATTATGGGTTAAACTTTGCTAGTGTTCCTCTTTTACGTGATAACATACGCTATTAATATTGCTTAAAACCCGATTGCAACATTCTAGGACTAAGCACATAGACATTCGCTTTCACTTCCTTAAAGATCATGTTGAAAAAGGTGATATTGTGATGCACTTAGAGAGTCCAAGCTCAATTGGCGATATTCTTACCAAGCCTTTAGATCAAACCAGTTTTCCTCCTTAAGAAGCGAGTTAGGGTAATTTATCCTTATGGGTTGGTTTGTGTGGGAGTTTGATCTCTTTCTTATTTTTCCTTGTTCTTTTGATCTTTTATTGTTCTTTTTCTGAACTTAGTGATCTTTTTGAACTTTTTAGGTTTTTAGGCTTTTTAATTGCATCTCATTGTGTCATATTGCATTCATATGAAAACTCCAACAAGTGGTTACAACAAATGGTATGAAAAATCCAAAAGATGCATTGTAATATAAGATTTTACCTTATTTTTAAAATTGATGAAGCTTTGCCTATTACCCTTTAGAGCTTTTGTATTTCAATTCTTGCTCAATGTCATGTCTAGTTCTTTGACTTGCTAGAATTATCATGCTTTTACATGTGTAGCTAAGTCTTTGCCATATGAGCTAGAACCTTTTAAACAACTCAAATTAAGAAATTGCAATTTGTGGATGTTTTAGCGAGTTGCGCAATTAGTGCTCCTCTTGTGACATTGGCCCTGTCAGAATTGCTTTGTTAGCTCTTTGATCTAAAATTGACCATTACTTGAGCTTTTGTGTTCTTGAGATTCTAAAACTGCTCATGTGAAAAATGAAAATCAAGATTGTCTTATGCTTAAATTGTGCTAAACTATTCTTACGAGACTGCTTGTCAAATGACATGAACTTGGAGATAGTTTGATGAACCAGACGATCTCATGGGGACTGCTTGTCAAAAATGACATGAACCTCAAGATTTGTCGCCCCGGTAGAAGCTTAGAAAGAGTTTGTGGATGGCTCGTAGTCCAGGATCTTCTTTACTAAGATATACCTTTAATCAACTTTTGGTCGAAGCTTAGGATGAGTTTGTGGATGGCTCCTAGTCCAGGATCTTGTCACTAAGTTAGATCATTAGTCAACTTCAATATTCAATGCAAATGAGAAAAATATTGACAAATGGGCGTTTACAAAATATTGAGCAAAATGATTCAATACGGGACTTGATTGACTCTTAATGTGGTCTTTGTTAGATTTTTGATCTCACTTTGACATTTTGACATGGCCAATTTCACTTTAGGATCCTGTTGATGAACTTTTTGAATTTGAGCGTTGCTTAAATTGATCAAATCTCTTGCTTTACTTTTGAGCCTTTGTGCTTAGCTTTGATATATATGTCTTACCATGATCTTGCTAATATTGTCGGAGCTTGATATCTTGTTTGTGTAATATTAGAGATACTAGCTTGTTCTTTTGGGTAATCTCCAAAGTTTCTTGTAATCAAAAATTGAAAAATACAAAAATTGAAGCCACTCCATTGCACTTCATGCATATTGCTCTTTATGCTTCTTTTGTTTCTGCTTCTTCCTTTATTCTATATTTATTATCTCTGGATGAGAGGAAGGCGTGATTCCTTGATGAATCCATTGTCAAAGGGGGAGAAGATGTGTTAAATGAGAAGCAGAAGATGTGTTAATAAGAAGATATTTCTTTATTGGGGAGAAGTTTATACAAAGGAGAGAAGCGAAAATTTAAAATTGAGGATCATAGTGAGGGGTTCTTGAGTTGCATTCTTATTGTCTTATTGAATATTACGAACTTGAATTGCATTCTTTTATACTCACAATGATCATAGGTCAATTGAACAATTGTTCTTTCATATGGACCTTATGTGAGAATTTTGACCCTTTTCTGGAAATCAAAGTTTTTATGCTTTCTTTTGCCTTGTCTCACATGCCTATACTATTCTGATGCCAGCTTGGTCATTTTCATTGCTTTTTCTTGCTTATGGACCAAGTTGTGTTTTCAAACCTCTTACTTACATTTTCTGGATAATTGCCAATGTGTTCATCAAGGGGGAGATTGTGGATTTCATGGGGATATGTTCCAGATCTTAGGATGATGTGACAATTGGCAATGGCGTTTACGGTTTGTCGTTTCACATGTTTTCGACAAAGTTCTGAGCTTCTTCGACGGGCGGTCCGACCGGTCCTTGCACGACGGTCCGACCGGTCCCAAATCGGTCGGACCGGCCATATGGGGCGGTCGGACCGGCCATATGGGGCGGTCGGACCGGCAATGACCTAAAAGTTCTCAGAATGGGCTGGGCCAAAAATAGGTGTTGTAGGCAAGTGAGGGGATCCCAATGCACTTGGTCTCATAATTTTTAGAGTCTCCGAGAAGAAGTTCTATTGGTTTAAAGTTTCGAAGGTTTGAATTTGAGGGCTTGAATTTGGCTAAGTCCCCCAGGCGGTCCGGCCGGCTCGCGAGGAGCGGTCCGACCGGCCAAGGCGGTCCGACCGCTCACCCGAGCGGTCGGACCGAGATTCACTTGATCATCGGCCAACCGTGGCGATGTTGTTTTGTTAGGTCAAGTACATGGGTTCCATGGCATATGTTTTGCATGATGCATGTTTTGACTAACATGGGTCAAGTTTTGAAGAACTTGTTCCCGAATTCGTGTTTTCTTGTCTGTGGTTGTGCAGGTTGCTTGGTGGTCAACGACGGTCAACGGCGAAGAGGATCGGGACTAGACTTGGAGAGTTGAGGTCCAGAACGATCAACGTTGCCGGGTGAGGTTAATGACTCAAGCGTGACACAAGATGGACAAGGGTGACCTATTGGCGAATCCATGGCGCATGGTGAAGCGGTTTAGGTCAAAAGGTTAAAGACGGCGTTTTGCGAAGCGTGCGTGTGTGACCCGTTTGTTAGTGGGCCTTAACGGGAGCCCAATTGAGTCAAACCCTAGGAGTTCTAGTCCTCCACTATAAATAGGAGGAGGTGGTGGCTGCACCCCTCTCTCTCTGGCCTTTTTATGTTTCAAAACCCTAATTGTCTTTAGGGGAGTTGAGGTGGAGGCTAGGGCTTTTCATGGTTTGAGGAGAATTTCGTGATCTTGGATTGACCACCGATCCATGATGGCGTGGGTGTAATCCACAGAACGATCTCGTTATCAATCTATGCAAGGTTTGCTTGAGATAAGTCTCTTTTCGTTCTTGCTTTCAATTTGGTGATTTTAGGGCTTCCTTTGACCCGCGAGTTTGTGATTGATTCTTTCACATGGATTAGCTTGCTGTGATATGTGTGAATCTATCTAGCATCATCTTGATCATCAATCTCTCACGAACAAGTATTAGGATCAAGTTTTCGTTCTTGCCCGGTTTTAGACCTTCTGTTAATCAATTGACAATTGCACAAGATCGTTCCAAGAATTATCATAATATTCGATTGGAATAGGTCCTCAATAGCATAGAGAAGGTGTGTGCAAAGTTTCGTGAAGTTTGGAGTTGAGAATCAAAAGTTAGACCTAATTGCAACTTCGTCATCGGGCTGTTTTTACTGTTCTGTAGCCTGCCGGTCCGACCGCCCCACACCAGAGGTCAGACCGATTTGGTACCGGTCAGACCGCCTTGATATATAACGGTCGACCGGCCGATCTGTTAGTTTTGATTCTTGCTGATTTTTGTCGCATTGCTTAGGGGTTTAATTGGATTCAATACTAGTCTTCCGCTGCACTGGTATATTGATCTTCATAGCTTTCTAATAGCTACTGGAGTAAAATTGTATTGAGTTCATAATTTGTGAAAAAGTGAGCGTGCTCCTATTCACCCCCCCTCTAGTCGCCTTTACGGTCCAACATTAACACACTGTGCACAGTAGGAGGGGATGGGTAATTCATTGCTTCCGCATTTTCATTGATGTGACTCGATTAATGAGCCGTTGTTGAATTATTTTGTGTTATATTGTTGTTTGTCTATGATCTGCTATGATCTACTATATCTATGAATATACTCTATGATTACTATGAGATGACCTTATATTCATAATTGATTATCTTGGCTATGCGTATTGGTAGCGAACGTTGAGAAGTTGAGTTCGTGGTTGTTGTTCTGGGTTTTGCCAGGCTACACCACTGTTCGTGGTATGAAAATAGAGAATTTCTTACCCCTGTTCCATAGTTCTGTGTTGAGCATGAGCTCGTTGATGAATTTGTTGTCTTTCTCGAGCCTGTATCTTGTTTCCTGGTTGTAGTTTCTTGCAGTTCATGAATTTCTATTGGAGTGGAGGGTTATAATGAAGTGGGCAAGCTCCAGTAGGTCTCTAATCGTTCTTTGAAATAATTATTGTTCTTTCACTTATTATGATATTTCTGCTCCAAGTGAGCGTAGTTAAATTGCAAGATTTATCTTTTCGGAAGTTCTGTTTTACCCTGTTGGAAAATTAAACTCATTTGTTGGCTTGGAATTTCGGGTATTGAAATATTTCTTTTGCAAGTTCTTTATTAAGTGTGCATTGACCTTGTATATTTTTTTGGGTTAACTGGAGGGTTGAAGTTTTATGCCTTTCTTATAAGGAGAATGTTAAAACCCTTTAATGATGTGTTGTCATACTTTATCTAAGAGGTTCTATTTAAAAGCATTATTTGGTATGGTAGGAGATATCTTGGGTTAATATCTTGGTGCAAACTAATGACTCTTAGATAATGTCTGCAAAAGTGAAGTTAATTTTGCCTTGATAAATATTAACCTTAAATATGTCTTCTATTTGGATACCCGAAGAATTTGTACAAAAGCTAGATTCACCTGATTTTGCCATGCTAAATTGTTGTTATAGTTATGAAGTAATAAATGAGGGTGGTTGTAATGACTTCCAAAACCTCGTATTATAAATATTCCATTGCTGAAGTTTAAAGTTATTTCATTCCAATTTCTGAACAAAGGTAGGACTATGAATGCTTTCATGATTAGATAATCATCAGTTGTTAGTATTAATGGTTAGAGTGCTATTAGTGTTTGCTATACTTGTGTTGAGCATTAGTAAGGGTAAATGAGCGAAATCTAATAAGTCATTTAATCTGGTGTGTTTAATGAGTTTGTCTTGTACTAGAGTGAACTTGTTAAAAAGAGGCTTGTTTCAGCTTTGTGGTTTTCGCACTATGTTTCTTTTCTAGAATAAGTTGTTATTACAATCCCATTTGATGCTGGATATTTTTATGACACGATTTGTCGTGTTTCCTTTAGAAGGTTTATTGATATGATAGTCGGGTAAATTGATTATTACCAGTAATGTATGTTATTGGTTTTAATGAAATGTTTAGTAATGTGAGGGTAATGTTGATTCTTCTATAGAGAAAGAAATTTGATCGCCTTTCATGATATTTCTAAAATGATCAAATTTCAAGTTTTGTGTTCATGATCTTTTGGGGGTTCGAGCTTTATGTGGTAAACGAAGTTTGTCGAGTAAAGCGTTATGTTGCAAAGCTATAATGGTTCTTCAGTGATGCGAGCGCTTTCATCTTGAATGCTCGTTTGTTCTTATCTGTTAAGGTCTAATATTCTCTTCTTGTGAGGCCTATGCTTTCAACTGTGGACTCCACTTATGTTCTATGAGTTCATTGCTTAATTGGTTTTCCCCCTTGGTCCTGTGTTCATTGCGAGTGGTAAAGGATTTTCTAGTTGGTAAAAATCGTTTCTATTTGCCTCTTCTTTTGGGAAAGAATCAACCCATTCTTTTCACGTGGGTCTTTCGAAGTGTTTTCTAATTGTTGTTGTGAGATTGATGTTAATTCTTGTAGTAATTTGAACGCCTTTGGTGATATCATTCAAATGATAATATTTCAAGTTTAGCTTTCGTGATATTTTGGAGCTCATGAATCATGTGGTCGCTGAAACTGTTTTGAATAAATTGAGGTATTGGATTGTTCTATTGCTTCTTAAGAGGTTCGTGTGAATTTAATCTTAAAGGCTCTTTGGTCTTAGATGACAACGTGAGGTTGCAATCAAAGAAAATTATGTTGATTCCTTTGAGAGTAGAATAATCTGCTTGCTTTTCGTGAAAACCCGTAAATGAAAATGTTTCGAGTTTAGTGGCTGTGATCATTTGGATCTCATGTTTCTTGTGTAGTTGAACTGTTCTGAGCAAATATGACGTGTTGAAGAATTTTATTGATTCTTGATTAGATCTTTTGGTTTGGACTAAAGACCTTATCTTGTTCGTTGTGGCAAAGTGTTGTTAGTCAAAAGATTAATTTCGGTGTTAAAGGAAATAGAGTAGTAGGAGTATTTGAGAATTTGAGTCAAGTTTGTAACTTGTGGTTATTTGAATCGTTCCTAAATTTTCTGCTCTTTCCGCTCAAGAGATGTCGAGTTTCAATCGCAATGTCTTTTTCTTATCGGCTGTTATTTGCTATTCTCTTTTGAGGGAGGTGTGCCCTCAATTGTAAACTCAACTTTCGTTTTCCAGGATCATCATTATCAGAATATTTTTTTAGTTTCGTGCTCGCTGTGAGGAGCAACGTTTTCTTGTGTGAGGAAACTTGTCCTTGTTCGCCTCTTTCTTCTGAGAAAGTATCAATAGTTTTGTGTTGCAAGGTTTTTACAAAGTGTAATTTTGGTAACTGTTGGTGGAGGATAAGAAATGGTAGTGGTGAGATTTTGCTACCGAGCTATTGGAGGAGTAGTAAAACATGAATTGGTTTTGATCTGTACCTCTTGGAGGAAATTTGATTCACATGGAATGTTTGATTTCGAAGTAAATCTGAATAGGGTTACGACTGAATAGAACCTATGGTATAGTGAAATTCCAGAACATTGGTTCATGTTGAAATGTTGAGGATTATCGAAAGTATGGAAACCTTGATCAATTTTATAGAGTAACGCAATTGGATAGTATTGTGCGATTGTGTGGGTGATTTCTGATGATGTTATTGAGTAAGTATGTTAAAGTTGTGGGAGTGATAGAAATTTAACCCGATAATTTCAAAATCTGTTAAAAGATAGATTCGTAGTAGAGGTCTTGTAGGTTACCCCTGGGCTTTGTTTTTTTATGCTAGACTTTTGATCACACAATGATTGTGTGTAGAGAAGGTGGAATAATGGTGTTTCCTGAGCAGTGGAATGATCACTGATAGAACACTTCTGATGTAGTACATGAGCGTGTGTATTGAAAATTTTTGAGAATTTTCTTGAAATATAGGAGTGGTGTGATTGCGTGGGATCTATTTTATGATGCTCGGGTGTCTTGTGTCAAATTAATTTTGTTAGTAGAATGAGTGGACTAGAGTATTCGGTGGATTCAATAGAGCCTCTCCACAATGGTGTGGATGATGTGTTTCCGTTTGAGCATAACTCGAGGATGTTTAATTAAGAGGTTTAAGCTCATGTGGTATGCGATGAAATCGAATTTCAAGGTTCGAGAGGAGTTTTATTCCTAATAGAGAAACTGAGAAAAATGATGTCCCCTCGGATAGTGAATCGTTTTCTTGATTCTCGTTTGAGTTTTGTGTTGTTGACTGGTGTCATTTACATTTTGAGTTGGCGCTGTGTTGGCATGACTGATTCTTTCCAATTCAGACAAACCAAAATAAGTATTTGGTTTGGTCATTCGAGTGATTTCTTCTTTGCTTGTCATGGTGTTCATTTGTAATATGCTTATTTAGAAAATGGATTTATTTTCGTGATGAATTGTCAAATTTGGGATTTAACCCTTTTGGTGGAAAGTTAGTATTGTGTGGATGCGATGAGGACTCTCTATTTCCAGTTGGATTCTCTTTGTGAGTCAGTGGTTTAAAAACCAGTTCTGTTGTGCATTCTTGTCTAAAGGAGGTGTTCCTTATTAGATGAAGAGTTCGATTATGAGCTTTTTGTGTGTTTTCGTACCAAAATAGGAAGTTGGCATATCGCTTTGACCGTCTAGGGTCCTTATGCGAAGTACACATCGTTTGGTGTGTTCGGGTGTTAAGTGAGTAACTAAGTAATTCCAAGCTTGGGATGTCGTTAAAGGCGTTGACCATCGAGTAGGATCTTACCTTCAATTCTTTTCTGATGAACGTGTAATACCCCAAAAGTAAATCGGCGTATTAGAAGAAGTTTCAGAAGGAGCTAATGGGAAAATCTGAATCGGCGGGGGGTTTTCAGCGATCTTCCGATAACCTGGGCCTGGGCCGCAGCCCAGGAGGGGCCCATGAGAGAGGCCAACCAAGGGGGGGTTTTTTCCACATCCCCAAACCCTAGCCTATCCCCTCTCTCTCCCCACTCCCCTCCCCAAGCCGCCACCCCCTCCTCCCCCTCTCCAACCGGCCGCCACCCTCCTCCCTATCATACACCAGATTTGTTCGTCAGATTTGGGTAAGTTCCGTATGTTTTCTGATCTTCCCACCTCTTAAAAAGTTGTAGCCCCTGATCCTAGCTTTCTGTAGGCACCGAGATCATTTGATTTGGAGTTACGGTTTAGGAGATATGGTAGTTTTACCGTGACTGTCCTGGACAGCTGATGTGTTTTGACAGATTTTCTTGTCGGGCCATTATGAATTACTTAGATGCCGACTCACGGGTTTTCATCTCCTAGAGTTATGTTCCTGGTTTCCTTAGCTTTCTTTTGGCACCGAGATCACGAGATTCCACCCTGTTGTTTAGGAGATATTAATTTTTTAACCGCACACTACTCTGTCTGTCAGATATTTTGGAGACTGTCGGTTGCTCATCGGTTTTGTTCTAGTTACAGTCAGATTCAGAATTCCCACCAAAATAGGTTATTGTAGCCCTTTAAATTATATTTCCAAGTTGATAAAGATCACCTCCATTGGATCAGTATAATAAAAGTTAAGTCATTTTCTTTAACACTGTTCTGAAATCTGGGCAGATATCTGTTAGTGTTTTCAACTGTTGTTTAGGCCACTATTTTGGCCGAATCAAATGATTCCACCAACTAGAGTTTCGTAGCCTGTTACTTTAAGAGTATTTGAGCACTGGTTTCAAGTAATTCGGAGTTACGGATATTTAATTAAGATTTTTCTCGTACTGCTGATCAGAAGGGCCGATATTGGCTGATTAGTTAATTCGTCATTTTGAGTTTTTGGTTATGTTGATTAGATAGAGGGTTATGGTAAAACGCTTGTAGCCACGTCATGACTTATTTTTCTTATTTCGAATAAATATTTGTGTAGGCGGTGGGGCAGGGAGTGGAGAAATTCCGTCGTTGCCTCCTAACTCGTCACAGCGCGGAAGGCAAGTACATGGTAGAGTGGTGAACAATGGGTTGTTCACCATGATCATTGATGTTACTTATCATGCTATTTATTATGCTTTCGTTTAGCTTATTCTTCTACATGATAATGATGACCTTGAGTGAATGAGATTACGATATTGAGATAATGAGGAGGAGATATTGAGTTAATGAGATGGACTATGTTGATGAATAAATAAAGATGTCGCATCATTTACATTCATCATGACAGGGATTGCATGAGCCAGGTCGGTGAGAAAGTCATGTAACTATTCCGGTGAGATCGGTGAGAAAGATACATGACTAGTCCGGAGAGCTCTAGATAAAATCCTACTTTGGTGGGGACTTCACGGGAGTGAAGGATAGAGTGTGTCATCGACGGGTGAACACTCCGCTATACCGGTATCAGCTGATGAGATGCATATGAGCATGAGCATGTTGGTGCATCGCATATCTAAGTAAATTGTTAAATTTTACAACTTTACCTATATGGAATGTGGCTTGTTTGTTTGAGAATGACAATGGCATTAACTAAATGGATGATGATGATAACTTTGATTATGGTTAATAAACTATTGTTTATGGTTTTATTATGTATTTGCTGAGTCTTGGACTCATTCTTGCTCTATTGTTGTTTTTAGGTGACCAGTGATGACGTTTTACTCGGGAAGGGCTAGCGCACTTGGAATCATACACTTCACCCAATTATTTTATTCATTGGACATGAGAAACTTTTAGAATAACATGAATATTTATATCTAGGACATGATGGTATTGAATAACTATAGATGCTTGGTTTATGTTAATCTTGGTTTATTATTTTGCTATGCTCCTAGGTCTAATTTATCTATGATTGTCATGTTGTTATGCTTGTGTTAATGCGACCCGTGGATGGGTTTTAATATTGTTATGCTTGCTGAAATTTTATGGTAAGTTGATGTAAATTAGATGGTTATAGTAGTTTAGTGGCATTCTAAGCTCAATGTTGGGCTGGGGTGTTACAGAACGTACCTGAAATTGCCAGGTTGAGTATTAGGTCAGATATAGTAGTACGTCCCTTTGTTGTGGTCTCATCAGTCCGAGAGTGAGACCACATGGAAATTGAAGTCTCGCATGCGCGAGCAGTATCCAGACCTATTTGCTTCTGGTACGTGTTAGTTCGTTGTTTCCAATTCTGTGGTATTCTGTTCTTGTTTTCGTTTTGACGGTTAAAATTCAGGGTCGAATTCTGTTAAGGGGGATAGAATGTAATATCCCAAGTATCGTTTAGAGAGAATTTCATTTAGTTTTGAATTTCTTCTCTCAGCGAAGATTTCCCCGAGTCCTCCATTAAGACTCGAATTTACAAAACTCTCCCTCACCGTAGTTCCCTTCTGCATCGCGTAGCATCTGATCCAGATTGTCATCATGCGACCTATCCTCATCAAAAGCACATTCCACATCCTGCATATCGTTGGCTTCCTCGGCGATGTCGTCATTACTGACTTTCGGTATAATCTGCTCTTCACCGTGACTGGTCCAACATGTATAGCCTTTTTTGAAACCCCTTCGTATTAAGTGAGCTTCGATCTGCGCCAGGTTGTTAAACATTTTCATATTATCGCAATCAATGCATGGACAGTACATAAATTTTATCCCCTTCTTCAACATATCCTGTTCGGCGGCTCTTCTACAAGCAATCATGCCATTAATATACTCTTCACTCACACGGTTCTCAATGTACATCCAGTTTCGATCCATCTACACGTATACGCACGTAACAAATTAATTAGTGTTAAATTATATTATTAAACCGCAATTACCCTTCATAATGACCGAACACATTAGTGATTAGTCTAGAGCAAATATAAAGGGTTACATATCGTTACACATTAGTGATTAGTCTAGAGCAAAAATAAAGAGTTACAGATCGTTACCCTTCTCTCCAAGGTGGCGCAATGTGAGAGGAAGCAGCAGAGGTACCACAATGGGGGAGGAGGCAGCAGGGGTGATAGCTCAAAAGAGAATGGATAGCAATGTGCATGGAAGGAGGCAGCAGCAGCAGGATGGCGCAACGGGGGAGGAGGCAGCAGCAGCAAGGTGGCCAATGGGGAGGAGGCAGTAGCAGCAGCAGGGTGGTGGCGCCTCAAATGGAATGGGCAGGGGGGCCTGTCGGGAGCATCTATTTATAGTGCTTGTATATCACAGACGGTTCTTTACAAGAATAAATGCATGATAAATGACTATCACGAGCGGTTCTTGTCTCCAATCGCATGCGTGATACTTCCTGACAGTTAGTATAAAGAACCAAATGCGTGATGACTAGCATTATCACAGACGTTTCTTACTTACAACCGTCTGTGAAGTATCACAGACAGTTGTAATAATAAACCGTCTGTGATATGTCTATCACAGACAGTTAACGAAGAATCGTCTGTGATAATTTTATCACAGACGATTCCCAAGGAACCGTATGTGATGAGACGTCTTCTATTGCCTATTTTGTAGTAGTGCCCGTCATGGACAATACCATATGATTTCACACAAGGGGTAAACTTTCACAAAAATATGGGAATGGTTTAGTTGGAATGGTTGAGAAGTGAACAAGGTGTTTACTAGTTATTTCGAAAGAACTTGATTACTTATGTATTAATCCTTTTGAATTATGCTTTACAATCTACTTATTGTATTTAATGTTAATACCGCTTTCTGCAAATTAAATATAAAGCTATCCTTATTCAAGCCTTGCATGAATACTATTTGCATACATTTCCCTACGACTTGCTGAGTACTTTATGTACTCACGGCTATACGCCATTTGTTGATCAGTCTCCGCATAAGAACTAGGGAACACCGAGTTTTACGAGGAGGAATACTTCGAAGACTATGCGAACTAGGATGCGTCCTCCACTCGATTGCCTGTGGGCATGTCGAATGGCCTCCACGAGATATTTTGGTTTCCGCTGCAAGTTTATCCTTTTGCTGTTAAGCCCTGTGTGGCAACCTCTGTAAGACTTGACCATAAGGTCCTTTTGCTACTAATTAATATTACTTTGTCTGCTTCATTAGTTTCTTTATTGTATGGATATGATAACATCGTTGTCGCAACTGTGTGAGCTAGCTGTTGATATAGGACTAGTTCGGAATACACATGGGGTATCTGGGTTACATACCTAGGGTCCCAACATGCATGTAGGACAAGAGGGGATAGAGGGTAGCAGTCTTGGAAGGAACGACTCAACTGGGAAGGAATCGCGTGGACTGATGGCCACCTGGCGGCGGCACCTGTTGTTTTCTCTAGAACGGGAGAACGAGATTCGCATCAGGTTTTTTTTTTACCTCGGGTGGGATCAACGTCCCACTGCGTAGGGTAAACTCCGTCTTTTATTAGTAGAAAGATAATTCTATACTTTGCCATGAAGTATGACTAGTTAATTTGTTCTAGAGCATTTCTAGGAAAAATCTCTTATTCTTGCTATGCTAATTCGAGAATTCTCTCGAACCTTAGGGAAGTATGCATTACACTGATCCTTAACATCGATAAAAAACCATTCAATCTCTCCAAAAAAAAAAAAGATCTAATCGAAAGCTTCCGTTAATCAACAGGGCAGCAGTTAATCTCTCCAAACCCGGAAAACAAAGTGTGAATACACACTGAAAGCGATTCGGTGAACTATATTCATTACACTGATCCTTAACATCCATAAAAAAACCAGACGTGTGGTACTCAACCTCTCCAAAAAAAAAATGATATAATCGAAAGCTTCCGTAAATCAACAGGGCAGCAATTAATCTCTCCAAACCCGGAAAACAAAGTGTGAATACACACTGAAAGCGATTTGGTGACCTCTACTTGCTTAGTTTCATCCATACCAGCTGATCAGCGTAATTACCCGGGGAAAAATGTGGAAGACTGCAGCTCGTGTCTTCTTTTTCACATGGCACATCCCGCGCCACGTGGGCAGCTGCGTATCTCTCGTCGATCCAGATCGATGGAAAACTACTAAGATGCTGACAAGAAAACTATCGAATTCTTTTCAGGGTAGCATGTTGGCATCTAAACAAATTAGAATCAGAGCAGCCGGTTTGAAGACGCTGAGAAGAACATAATTCAGATCTCAGATAAGTCGGCAAAACAAAGTCGTTTTAGCAGTGTGTATTCCTTGCCATTTTGCCAAGTGGGCTATGTACATTTAGCAGGTATGGTTTGAGCCGTTAGTTGCTTGGTCTGATATGTTGCATACAACATCATACATCTAGCCCTCTCTTAACACAGTTGTTGTCGTGTTGACCAACATACATTTTTTTCCCCTTTGCATATGTTCATAAAACGAATGATTTGAACAGTTAACTGCTCGCGATCTGATATGCACAACACAAATGACCCTTTCTCGTACAGTGTCGTGTTGACCAATTGCATTTGCAGCTGATGTCCTTCTAAGACAGAGACTAAAAGAGTGCTTCCATGACGCGGTCAACCCAATGCGTGGAATGGAGAGTGCAAATCGAAAGCAGAGCATTTCTCTTCTTACGAAAGCCTTTTCTTGCTGTGTATGATGCTGTGATGGTTACACGGTTGAAAATAAAGGCAATATTTTAATTTTAAATTTAAATAGAAGACAGATATTGCAAAAGATTAATGATGCACAAAAACAGTACTAACACCAACCAACTCATTGTACTTCACAATATAAACAAAAATAGAGTGTAAACAAGTCAATCAAACATACGAAAAACTTACAGATGAGTTCGATGAAAAACAAAAAAACAGCCCAAACGTAGACTCGATGTAGTGCAGAAACGTAGATGAATCAGCGAAATGAGCGGTCGCACAGATGTGCGCTGCCCAGAAACCTTATTGCCGCCCTCTGTGCAGGTCTTCACAGTAGCAACGGCTCGAGATATCGCTCCCCTTCTTTAAGGTGCACGCCGAGAAGAAGAGTCGACGAGGTTCAGACGCCGCAGTACAAGAGCACAGATTTGCAGAAGGAAGAAAAGAAAGAATGGAGACAATTGTTCTGCGCACTATGCTCTGGACGTCTCCAGGTGTGTGTATATATATATATATATATATATATATATATATATATATATATATATATATATATAGACACACACTAAGCGTGAATCGATCGATTAAATAGTCATTTACCCACCGATAACTGACACACTTAACCAGTCATTTACCCACTGGTAACTGTCTGTCATCATCACCCAATAAAGCATCAAATTCAAACATTTGAATCTCATTCAAACAGAGAGAGATGCATGGTTCAGTAAAAAATAAGGTGGACTTGGTCTGCTAAGTGGCGTACCACGTCACGTCACGGTACGATCGCGCGTCGCAAGTCACAAGTCACGTGATTTTTTATGTGACAATACGTGAATGCGCGCGCGCACGTGTGCGTGTGCGCGCATGTGTGTTCAGCCAAAACTCTCCTCGTGCTACTCTCATCCATGTGTCACATGTTTCAAAGAGTGGCAAGAACTCCACCTTATATGTTGGTTACCTCTACCTTACCTTAACAATATGGTACTAAACCATACATACTTTGAAATTATAGAAAATGGTTCTCACTCATATGGGTCAATTTCCAACAATCCCCGACCAATTTCAAAGCAAGAAACAAGAAGATATCAAAAATATTGTGCTGGAGTATTGTTAATATATCAGTCTTTTAGTATAAGTTCCGTACGGGTTAAACTTGCACGTAGAATGACAATATTCATCTTCTCATAGCTGATGAATGGACTATGCCTTGAATTCACATCTTTTCGTGATTTGATTTCACTTGAAATTTCAACTGATACTAGGCTGTCAATGAACTACGCCTAAACGGAGCATTATTTGGTCAGGCTCCCTTATCTGCTTATGAGCTATATAGAGAATGCCATATTCTCATGAACTACGATCTCACAGTTAGGCTCAAGTAGGTGTATTCATTTTAAGTATCATGTAGGCTAATACCTTTTTTCCTCATTGGACACTAGAATACATTAAGACTTTAAGACACCCTTCCATACAGATGAGAGTACTCTATCTATTAGGACACGGGTACATATATTTTAAAATGTACTCTCTTGTTCAAATATCAACTTGTTTTTCTCATTACCTAAGTCACGGGATCTCCGATCAAGTAGGTATGGGTTACTGTTGAGTTGTAACTCCAATGGGCCTCATTTTCATGTCCATAGACGCAACAGAAATTGCCTTCCGTGCTAACCCCTTTGTGAAAGGGTATGCCAGATTTTTCTCAGTACGTATATAATTCACAGTAATCATTCTGGAGCTTCTCAGTTTTCTAACAGATTTAAGCCTACGCTTCACATGTCTGGAGAACTTCATATTATCCTTGGTACTTGTGAACTTTAGCCAACACCGTTTGATTATCATAGTACATCAGGATTGCCGGTATTGGTTTCTCAACCAACGGCAAGTCCAACAGAAGCTCTCTTAGTCATTCAGCCTCAATAGTGGCTTTGTCAAGTGCTACAAGTTCTGCTTCCATAGTTGACCTCGTTGATATAGTCTGTTTACAAGACCTCTGTGAAACTACAGCACCAGCTAAAGTGAACACACAACCACTTGTAGCTTTGATCTCATCCGCATCAGAGATCCACTTGGAATCACTGTATCCTTATAATACATAACGATGTCCAATAAAAATAATTCCAAGAGATGTTATGCATTTCAAGTAACGCAACACTCTTTCAAGTGCCTCCTAGTGATCATATCCTGGATTAGATGTAAACCTACTTAAGTTGCTCACAACAAATGAAATGTTTGGTCTTGTGGCACCAGCTAAATACATGACGGACCCAATAATTTGTGAATATCTTAATTGATCTTTTTCTGGCCCTTGATTCTTGCAAAGCTTAATGCTCGCATCATAGGGCGTTGGAGAAATTTTACAATTTTCATAGCCAAAACGGCTTAAAATATTCTCAGTGTAATGGGATTGGCTCAAAGTGATCCCATCCTTGTTCTTGATTAATTTAATATTCAGAATGACATCTGCCTCTTCTAAGTCTTTCATATCAAATCATCTAGATAAGAAAGATTTGACCTCGTTAATTAAGGTAGTGTTTATTCCAAATATAAGTATGTCATCCACATAATGGCACAAGATCACTCCTTGACCCCCACCATAATGATAATATACATATTTATCAGCTTCATTCACAACAAAGCTAGCAGATGTCAAAGTTTTATCAAACTTCTCGTATCATTGTTTAGGTGCTTGCTTTAGACTATTAGAAATATGCCCTAGAGGCAATAATAAAGATGATTATATTTCATTATGTTCATAACATTGGATAATATGTTTTCTTGTTCCTAGAATAATATTTATTATCAAGTATGTGACTTGATTGTGAAACTCTATATTTCTGCAATGATTATTCTTAAACGTTCCCTAGTCGAAAACATATGAGAACATATATGAATAGACTAGCATATGTATTGGTTGATGACTATATAGCTTCCCCCACCACGCCTTAGGCATACCAAATCTTTCTAATATGGCATTAACCAAGTCTGTTATTGTCTGTTACCCCATTTGATTAGGGTGAATATGGTGGTGTAAATTCATATACTATTCTATGCTCATAACAGAATTGGAAAAATTCATGAGAGATGTACTCTCCTCCACGATCAGACCTTAGTCTTTTATTTTCTTCTCTAGTTGATTCTCAACCTCGGCCTTATAAGACTTAAAGAAGTTTAAAGCTTCATCCTTTGTTTTTAGCAAAAAAACAAATAGCAATAGCGTGTTGCGTCATCAATAAAAGTTAAAAAATATATCTTTAGTTTTTAGCAAAAACAAATAGCAATAGCGCGTTGCGTCATCAATAAAAGTTAAAAAATATCTTTTGCATCTTTTTGTCAATAATCCATTCATTTCACACAAATCTGAATGAACAAGATCTAATTGTGCCAAGTTCTTTTCGACCTCTAATCCCTTGAAGGGTTTGCGAGGTTATTTTGCTTGCACACATGACTGACATCTTCATCCTTTGACAATTTCATATTTTGGAATTAAATATAATATGGACATTCTAGCAATACTACCAAAACCAATATGACAGAAATGAGAATGCCAAATATTTACCACACATTTATTTAAACCAGTTGCAACATTCAGATTATAATAAAACTCTAAAGTACTTAGGCGGAACAAGCCTTCGCTCTCATAGCCTTTACCAACAAAATTTCCGAACTTAGACATTATCGTCCCTGCATAGTATAGAATCACTAACGAGGTTTTTGTTTATTGTAGGAGCATGTTGCACGTTCTTCAAGTGGACAATCTTCCCTGAAGTAAGCTTCAGATCCACCGTGCCAACACCAAGAACAGAAGCATGCGACCCGTTTCCCATTAGGACGGAGGAAGCCCCTGCTGCCTGGTAATAAGAAAATAAGAAAATATCAGAACATATGTGAACATTAGCACCAGTATTAACCCACCAATCAGTGGATTGATATGATAAAAAAACAGGATAATTACTATATCTTCATGAAGTCGAGGCCTCGCCTATGATCACGTTGACAGCCTTATTCTTTGGTTGTTCACTATCTCTGCTCTTGCGGAAATGACAGTCTTTGACCATATAACCATTTTTCCCACACACATAGGTGATATTCCTCATATCCTTCTTCTCAGTTTTCTTCTTAAAGCTAACTGTTTTGTTCGGTTTGTTGGATTTGTACTTCTTTGCAACCGCCTTTTTCTCTATAAAATTTACATTGTTCTGACCAGAAGTGCTGGGTGCATCTTTTGCTCTTGCATTTTCTTCCACATCGAGGGCAGCAATGAGATCTTCAACAGAAATATCTTCCCTCTTGTGTTTCAAGCTAGTAGCAAAATCCTGCCAAGAAACAGGAATTTTGGCGACAATGCCCGCAGCTACAAACTTAGGAGCAATACACAACCCAGGTGCGCAATCTCACCAATCAATAGCTAGAGATCATGAGCTTGTCCAACTATGGACTTAGCCTCATCCATGCTAAAGTCGAAGAATTGTTCACACATGTAGAGCCAGCGATCTGCCTCTGCCTCTGCATATTTGTGCTCTAGTGCATCCCACAACTCTGTGGCGGACGTATAGTCTATATACACATTGTAGATCTGATCTGCCAGAATGGTCAGAGTGCAACCAAGAGTAGTGTTGTTCGCATTATCGAACTGCATGTACTGGTCAATTGTAAATGGGTACTACAGGTGGATTATCCACCACAGCCCCAAAGACATGAGCCAGAACTTGGCTGCCATCTATGAAAATTATGGCCAGAAAACCTCTCAGGTTTCATAGTATCAGAAGCTCCAGCCATAGTTGTGTTGCAACAAAGTTTACAATAAGGTTTCTGGAATGTTGAAAATGAGGGCAATATTTTCATTCCAAGACAGATATCGCAAAAGACTAATGATGCACACAACAGTACTAACAGCAGGCAACTCATTGTACTTCACAATATAAGCAAAAACAGAATGTAAACAAGTCAATCAGTCACACGAAAGACTTACAAATGAGTTCGATGAAGAACAGGAAGCAGCCCAGACGTAGACTCGATGCAGTGCAGAAACGTAGATAAATCAGTGAAACGAGCTGTCGCGTAGATGTGCGCTGCCTAGAAACCTTATTGTCGCCCCGTGTAGGTCTTCACGACAGCAATGGCTCGGAGATACCGGTCCCCTTCTTCAAGGTGCACGTCGAGAAGAAGATTCGACGAGGTTCAGACGGCGCAATACAACAACACATGTTTGCATAAGGAAGAAAATGAAAAATGGAGGCAGTTGTTCTGTGCACTATGCTCTGAACGTCTCTAGGTATATATATATACGATGAACTGACTGATTAAATAGTCATTTACCCACTGGTAACTTCTGTCATCATCACCCAATAAAACCTCAAATTAAAACATTTGAATCTCATTCAAACAGAGTTAGAGATGCATGGTTCAGTAAAAAATAAGGTGGAATGCATGCGCGAGCGTATGTATTTAGCCAAAGTCCTCCTCGTGCCACTCTCATACATGTGTCACATATTTTAAAAAGTGGCAAGGACTCCACTTTATATGTTGGTCACCTCCACCTTGCCGTAGCAGTATGGTCTAAACCATACATACTTTGAAATTATAGAAAATAAGCCTCACTCATATGGACCAATTTCCAACATATACTTCACTCCGATTACATGCGTCTTGATTCTTGCTCATTGCATGTTCACATGAGCAAAGACTGCAAAGACATATGGGCGATCATTACTAAGAGTTCTAGTAACAAGCGGTATGGTCGATATAGGGACATGGGTGTACACATGTACACCCATTTGGGGGGGGGGCGGAAACCTGGTATTTATTAGGTATATTTGGTATATATACTAGTAAGTATACTTAAAATAGTATTTGCACTGTGCATGTGACTCCGTTCGCTCGGCGATTCGCGCTGGCGCAACCCACTCGCCACTCGATCACGCCGCCCCACGCCACCAGCAAAGCCCACCACAGCCCAACGCCCAGCACGGTCATGCCGCCCCACGCCAACCGCCTCAGTGCCTCACGTCCTCACACGGTCATGCCTCACTTCTTCCTTACTCTTTCATTTCTAGCCACTCACGGCCGAGAGCTCCCAGGGTCTTCTTCTTTGCTTTCCCCTTTTCTTCCAGTCCTCTTCTCTCCCCATCTCACTTCTTCTCCATTCTGGTGGTTGCTTTGGCCGATACTTGCTTGAAGAAATTCCCTCTCTCTCTCTCTCTTGGTTCTCAGGTGGCTCTATGGTTCCCTGGCTCCGCCGCTAGTCGCTGTTGGCTTGGCTGGCGCCCACTCCCGGCCTTTGCCCGTTGCGCCTCCCCTCTGCTGTCTGCTCACTCCGACGCCTCCCTGCGCCCTCTGGCCCGTGCGCACTGCGCCCGATGTCTGGTGCTCCCGCACCCCCTGGCCCAGTGCTTCTGTGTGCGCGCCTGCCGCCCTACCCCTGCCATTGGCTTGGCCTCCAGCCACTTCGGCTCAGCCCGATGCCTCCCTCAGACTCGATTTTCTCTCTCTACTTCCCTTTCTGTTAATTGGTTTTAGTTGTGAATATTGGTTCATTTTACTATTGTGGTTTATTTGTCGATTATGCATGAGAATGAGGATGGGTGGGGCGGTGGGCTATCCTGGCTTGTGGTGTTGCCGCCATTGCCGAGTCTCATTTAGGTAACTACTCTCATTCCTCTCTATCCAATTGCTCTGTGATGGAATGGATATTAATTATGATAAGTGGATGTTGTCATGTGGATTAGCGGATAGTGAATGTGCATTGGTTATTTGGCTCATGGAATCATATTGACACTGATGGCTTATTCTTGCTGTGGTTTTTTTAGGGTTGAATGTCACTAATTCGGTAATCCCCGATCCATGTGTCTATATATGTACTCTGGTGTAGAAACTAGAAACACTGCTTATGCAAATTCAATACAGATACATGTATATGTGGTAATGTTTTCCTCAATATGATTCCGTTGTTTACGGTCCTAACACCATATTTTGCATTATTAGCTCTAAAAGAGTCAGATCGCTATTGACTATTAGAAGTATGGAGGACTCAACCAAATGTGTACTGGAGTAAGTTCATGACACCAAAACTTAATTTTTAGCTTCATGTTTATCTGACTTATATGAACACACTTTTGCATCGGTAATTATACAGATGCTCAAATAATTTGTGCTTTATTTTTTTATATTATGTACATTTATGTTTTACATTGTACAACATGTTTGTAATTCGAACACCTATTTTGAAAATCCTGGATCACCACTGATAACAAGCCAAGTAGTCTACAGAATAAGACATACGATCTTTCAAAAAATACAGTAGACAAGACAGAGAGAGCAACATTGACCAATTATACCTGTCCACATCAGCAGTGAAGAGCAACAGCTGGGGGAGAGAAAGAACGCTGCTGCAGCCGCGCACACCGCGCGCAGCACAAAGGTGACCGCGCGAGATTGCGATGTGTTGGTAAACTTTCTCGTACGCGCGTCAACAGCATCCCGCGCTCAATTTCAAGCCCGGCCGTCTGCCTCGCTCGTCATCACAATTCCTATTGCCCCACGCAACTAAAACATAGCTATCCCATCAGTTCACACCACGCGCGACGCAATCACACATTGCAAGCGTAAAAAGGAAATCGATCGAGGGAAAGAAACGGAGAGCCAGCCTGATTAGCTGAACGATCCGGTTTGTTGCGAGTTAGGTCATCACCTCGCGCGATCGCGCGCTTTTTGCATGCAAGTGCAATCCATCCACCTAGCCTAGCTACTCTCACGGTCTCTCACCTCCCAGGCAGCTCGCGCGCGCGACGCGGTGGTTGCGGGCCGCTTACCCGAACCATCGCCATGCACTAGCGGTCAAGCCAAACGCTGCCCACCTCTTCCGCGACGCCTATATCCCTTGATCGGTTTCTTGCTTGAATTCGTCCGTCACTTCACGTCGTCTCGACTCTCGAGTACTTACGCGAGGTGCAGCTCGGTAAAGGGCGATCCATGGTGACCATGGCGGCGGCGGCGGCGGCTCGCGCGCGGTGCTCCGTGGTGGCGGGGCTCGAGGGCGCGCTGCTGCGGGACGCGGGTACGTTCCCGTACTTCATGCTCGTGGCGTTCGAGGCGTCGGGGCTGCCGCGGTTCGCGGCGCTGCTGGCGCTGTGGCCGGCCCTGCGGGCGCTGGAGCTGCTGGGGCGCGGGGACCTGGCGCTGTGCGCGGCGGCGTTCGTGGCAACGGTCGGGGTGCCGCGGGCGGAGGTCGAGGCCGTGGCGCGCGCCGTGCTGCCCAAGTTCATGGCCGACGACGTCGACAGGGCGGCGTGGGCGGCGTTCGGGGCCTGCGGCGGGAGGCGCGTCGTCGTGACCCGCATGCCCCGGGTGATGGTGGAGCGGTTCGCCAGGGAGCACCTCGGCGCGCACGAGGTGGTCGGGAGCGAGCTCGAGTACAGCCGGCTCATGCGATCTACCGGCGTCCTCAGGGGCGGCGGCGAGGAGGCAGTCGCTGATCGCGTACGCGCGCTGTTCGCCGACGGCGACCAGCCGGATCTCGGACTGGGCCGGCCGGAGATGGCGCGGTCCTTCTTGCCCTTCTGCAAGGTGCGCAACAGAGAGTTATTAGATGAGATTTGCTAAACTATAATTGACTGTTTTTTTGTTCAAAATAGTCAAATCTTTATTATTTCGATATGCTTTGAGATTTGTATTTCTTCTCATATGATGAATAGGGACCGAATATATTATGTTTTTTTTTAATATAACAGCTTCATCACATTAACATATTTTGTTGGTATATAATTTCATTTTTATCTTTATTTTTGCTCAATATTTCAAAGTATATGTTAGATTTCAAATCATGTGATGGAAATATAAGTTATTAAGATTTTCAATAATAATTACGGTGATCAAGAATAAAAATTATATAAATAAATTACTGTAATTTATGTATAATAAAATTGTAAATGAACTAAAATATGACTGTTTTAGGCTGAAAAAATATTTGAATCTTGTTAGATATAGTTTTAACTTTTCAAATTGTCTTCTTTATAAAAAAACTAGGGTGTTCTCATCTATGCGTGGGTGTTTTCCAATACTACCTCGCATTCCACCACGCAGAACTCATCCAGCCAACCCCTAGCTTTCTGTGACCAGAAGACATATTGTTTGATTATAATGGGTTTCTTCAATATTTATAGGATAGGATAAGATTAATTAATTCTTAGTAGTTCGAAATTTCCAATGGAACACTATAATACAGTAGCGGAATTAATTTGCACCATTTGTGCATGTATAGTAGAGGACCTAGAGGTGCTTGTCCGTGCGAGCTACTCTTCCTTGGAATATCTCAAATGGAATAAGGACAGGTGAAACATAGCCACGTCTCATTGCCTTAATTATTTAGAATTCGCAAACATTTATGCATGTGAGTCAACAGCCATAAGAGATTAAGAGTCATACCACATTAATTTGTAGATACTTCCCTTGTTAACAAATCCATAGCATACAACTTGTAATACAGGGGAAAATACAGAAAATAACACTGATATTTTGTTACTTCAAAAACACTGATTTTTATAGTAGAAACAACACTAATTTAGTTGAACGATTTACTCCATCCGGTCATAAATACATGTCGTTTTGAAATAGTGCAATCTAACTTTTAAATTTTTGGCAATTGATATATTTTTAAATATTTAGATTTGATACATGAAATTATATGTATAGATTTGTTTCAAAAAAATAAAATGATAATATTATAATTTTATTGTGCTGTAACTATATTACAATAAAAATTAGTGCTCAAAATTGTGTTTTTAAGACTGTAAATGTCTAAAATGATATGTATTTATGACCGGATTGAGTAGAATGGAAAAATATATACAGTATTAAGTACTAGTAACTTTCATCTGAATTCGTATGTATGCACGTGCATGCAGGAGCAACTCCAGCCGCCGTTCTCTGTGGACGACGTGGCGGGGCAAGCCAAAGGCCCTCCGTTCCGGCCGGTCATCTTCCACGACGGCCGCCTCGTGTGCCGGCCCACGCCGCTCATGTCCCTCGTCATCCTCCTCTGGCTCCCCCTCGGCGTGCTCGTCGCCTTCGTCCGCATCGCCGTCGGCATCGTCGTCCCCATCCACATCATCCCCCGCATTGCGCCCTACTTCGGTGGCGCCGTCATCACGCACGGCCGCGCCCCTCCCCCCGCCAGCGCCAGCGCCGTGGACGGCTCGCCCTCCGGTGTCCTCTTCGTCTGCACGCACCGGACGCTCATGGACCCGGTGGTCCTCGCGACCGTTCTCAGCCGCCGCGTGGCCGCCGTGACGTACTCCATCTCCCGCCTCTCCGAGATCCTCTCGCCGATCCCGACGGTGCGGCTGACGCGCGACCGAGACGTGGACGCGGCACGCATGCGCGCCGAGCTGTCGCGGGGCGACGTAGCCGTGTGCCCCGAGGGCACGACGTGCCGGGAGCCCTTCCTGCTCCGGTTCTCTGCGCTGTTCGCCGAGCTCAGCGACCGGATCGTGCCCGTCGCGATGAACTACCGGGTCGGGCTCTTCCACCCGACGACGGCAAGGGGGTGGAAGGCCATGGACCCCATCTTCTTCTTCATGAACCCGAGGCCGGTCTACGAGGTGACGTTCCTGAACCAGCTCCCGGCCGAAGCGACGTGCGCGGCGGGGAAGAGCCCCGTCGACGTCGCCAACTACGTGCAGAGGATACTCGCGGCCACGCTCGGGTTCGAGTGCACCAGCCTCACGCGCAAGGACAAGTACCGCGTGCTCGCCGGCAACGACGGCATCGTCAACGCCAAGCCCGTGACGGCGACGGAGCCAGCATGGCAGCGCTGGGTCAAGGAGGCCCTCGGGTTCTTGCTGCACTGATCACTAGATCGATGGAGAGGCGCGTAGCTCAAGCATACTTTGCTCACACAATTTGATGAGTTATACATGCATGTATTTACGTACGCAAAGAAATATAAAATTAAGACAGCCAGTAGCAATTTACATTGCTCCATATATGATTTTTTTAGAGACGTATATGGTAATTTTTTATTGCTTTAGTTTTTGCACAACTTTGCTTATGATTCATTCCATTTTTTACTATTTTTTAGGATATTTTATTGTATTGTGATTAATGATCAGAAGTTGCTTCCTCTCTACACTTTCCAATTCTTGTTTTTTCCTCCTTGTACAAGGAATTTAAAATAAACTTTAAATTGATTAGTAGTAGTTATTAGGTGAGCGAACTCTTCATGGTTTGACGAATGTTTGTTCTTTGCACACAACTGTATTCACTATTCAGTCGGCTTCTCGGCACGCAAGTGTATGCTTTACCAGCGACTGTTTTTAGGCCAAATATGTGTATGTTGTCATGTGTGTTCGAACCTGTTCTTCAGCACAAGTCTACCCGCGCGTTGCCTCTCCGACAATTAAGATCTTAGCGCCTTTTGAATAGGTCTACCACTATATATATTTTTTGCATTGTGAACTCGGTCTGTGCAATTAATTTTTGAAAACCCTTTAGAATTCGTACGTAGTACTTCTATCTACACTAGTACTTGTACCGCTCAAACAGTAACCACAAAGCGAAGAGACATCATTAAGGACGGCTAATTTCAGAGGTCATAATGCGAAGAGTTCAACTCAAAACGTACGAAATTCAGACGCTTGTAGATCGACAATTAAGATCCCAGTTCCTTTTGAAAATAAAGGCTCACTCCTCTAGATTTGTTTCCGCGTTGCTAACTCTTTATCACGAAACCATATAGCGACGTGACATATAGAATTTGCAGGTGGCGTAATGTCAACTCGAACCACTACGCTGTTTTGGTAGTGACCGGATAGTGCCCATTGGCGGAGTAGTGTTCAGCTAGCCTGTCAGGCCACCGGAGTGGTAGTGGAATCCATGATAAACGTGTGCGCTTATGAACCACAATTAACCATGCACACCGGCAAATCTGCATAATTATATTAGTGCTGATGCAAGTATGCACAGCCGACTGTCCTTCTCTAGCTAAGCCTAGCTACTCCACGTACGTACGCGCCGACGGGGGAAGGAAGCTAGGAGGCACGGCCGTGCGACGCCCACGGCAACCATAACAGCGCCGTGGTGCGAGCTGTGCCGCGTTGCCCTTTGATCTGGAGCTGCGACCGCGCCGACGGTATTGCGTTTTTGGAGGGGCGGGCCATGGGAAGATGGGATGATCTGGCCGGCCGGTGCCCGGTGGCCACTTCGGTGTCGATCGGGCGGGGTGCGTCTGGCGCCCGCTTACGCTTAAACGCGCGTAAGGATTGGTTACGAGGACACAATGCAAACTCCTCTAAAGAAAAGAAAGAAAGAAAAAAACAAAAGGAGCATGTAAAAACGCAAAAATATATTCGTGTCAAGAATGGGATTCGAACCCATGCCCTTTCGGACCAGTACCTGAAACTGGCGCCTTAGACCAACTCGGCCATCTTGACTTGTTGTGTTAATGTACAAATACTATATACTAATATTTGTAGTCATACATGCGCATATACCATCCTGTACGCACACCGGATATCATTATTAAGCGTAATGATGAAACAAAATGTGTAAATACTGCGCAGGCACCGTGTATAAGACGATAGCAAATGTGTAAAGCCGTTAACATGTACATGTTAAGACCTCTCTTTCTATTCTACCAAGCATAGCTCAACCGACGGTATTATCTTCTTTTCTTTTCCTTTTTTTCCCTTTGGAAAAATAGTAAAGGATCAGTCCCTACTTACATCAACAGTATTTACTATATTATAAAACTCAGAAATGCTCTATGTTCATTATCTGTATGCCATACGTATTGTCACTATAACACTCAAAACGGACATCTGCGTTCTTTAATTAAATCTGGCTGCACAATAGCAAAGGATTTGCGACAAGAAATGGGAAAGTGTTTGAAGGGATTGATCCTACAATGGAAATTTGGAAGAGGAGATCCCAGGGTGAATTTGCCATGGTTATCTGTAGGGTAAAGAAGAAATATTTTCCTTGTATTCAAGAATAGCTTGAGACTCTACCTTAAGTTTCATCTCTTATCTCTCTCTCTCTCTCTTTGGTTTTCGTACTTTGTTTTGTTTTTCATATATTCATTATGAATATTGCTTATATTCATTATGAAGTTAATAGACCAAAATATATATATATATATATATATATATATATATATATAGAGAGAGAGAGAGACAGGTGTGTCCACTACTACAAAAGAGTCTATAGCAGACGGTCCATCACAGGCGGTTCCTAAGGGAACCGCCGTGTTGGGTCTCTCTGGCCTTGTTTTAGCGCGGCGGGCCTATCACGAGCGGTTCTATTTGAGAACCGTGCGTGATGGTCAATTATCACGAGCGGTTACGATATAGGGCAAATGCAGCGATGTTACGACGGTTCTATATTAGAACCGTGCGCGATATCACAGAACATATCACGAGCGGTTCTAATATAGAACCGTCGTGCGTATCTTTATCACGACGGTTCTATATCGAACCGTCTGTGATATTGATCATCGCTGCACGGTTACGAAATAGAACCGTCTGTGATTTCTGCGCTTCATATAAATTGGCCGAGACATCCTCGGTAGCATTGCGCTGTGTGTCTTCCGCTCCAAGCGCCACTTCCCGCCCTAGCTCCTCATTGCTGTTGTGTCTACCGCTCCAGCGCCACTTCCTGCCCTAGCTCCTCCAACTGCGCCACTTCCCGCCTAGCTCCTCACTGCTTGTGTCTACCGCTACAGCGCCACTTTCTGCCCTAGCTCCTCCAACTGCGGCTCCTCCTCTAATCTTGGTATGAGCACATGATCGATCTTGCACCGTCAATGTTGGAATAAATAATATTAGCCCCGCAAATCTTAGTTTTGAATAATGGTTTTCCTTATAACTAATGAACTAAAATTTGACTTAGGAGTGGTAACTTAATAAAATTGAATTAGGTCTAATAATCACTAAAATTTGAGTTAGGATAATTAATTGGCTTAAAAATAAAATTTACACACGGTTCACGATGCGGTGGGGTTTGGGTCAAGCAATATTGCATTTGCGGTTCCGGTATTTCGTGTTAATAAGTGTTGTATGAGATGATGCCTATATTTGGGTTGCATGATTGTTCAATTGAGATAGATATCGTGTCGAGAGGTAGGGATCATGGTTGTGGCCGTAGGCATGGCTACGCTATGCCACGCGTGTGGTACTTAACTAGTGAAGACTTTTCTTTCAATAACCTTAGATGCAAATGTTAGAGAATGAGTTTATATTGCACATTTTCGTTTGCTATAAATTAATCGCTAATCAATTTGACACTAATTTGTTACATGCGTAGTGTAGATGGATCGAATGGATGTGCGGTGTGAACCGTGTGAGTCAAGATTACATTAATGGCGTGGTTGCTTTTAGAAGAGCCAGCCGAGCGGGATATGTTGAAGAAGGGGATAAATTTTATGTCTTGTCAGGTGCATTGATTGCGTAATCGAAGATGTTTAACAACTTGGCGCAGATCGAGCGCACTTGATTGAAGGGTTTCAAAAAGGGTATACATGTTGGACGATCCACGGTGAAGAAGCGATTATACGAGTTAATAATGGCGACATCGCCGAGGAAGTCAACGATTTGCGGATGTGGTGTGCTTTTGATGAGGATAGGGGCACGATGACAATCTGGATCGGATGCTACTGCGATGCGAGAAGAGAACTACTGATGAGAGAGAGTTTTGTAAATTCGAGGGCTTAAGGGAGGACTCGGTGAGACCTTTGTTCCCCGGCGCAAGCCGGAATACACAAGGTTGTCAACCGTGCTTGAATGCTGAAATTGAAGGCAAGCAATAGTTGGTCCGATAAGAGTTTCACGGCGTTGTTAGGTCTCTAGCGGATATCCTTAGGAGGGAAACGTGTTGCCCAAGCACCACCTATCAAGCAAAGAAGGTTATTTGCCCATTGGGAATGGAAGTAGAAAGAATACATGCATGTCCGAACGATTGTATCCTCTACTGTAAAGAGTATGCAGACATGCATTATTGTCCCGTGTGCAAAGCATCCCGATACAAGCGTCAAAATACTGCTAAGGTGAAGCAAGGACCTCCTGCTAAGATGTTGTGGTATCTGCCTGTAATCCCACGTTTGAAGCGTTTATTTACGAACCCAAAGGAGGCAAGATTGCTGCGTTGGCACTCGAGGAGCGTAAGAGAGATGGAAAGCTAAGACACCTGCGATTACGCGGTGGAGAAACTTGATCGGAGCTTGAAGAGTTCGGTGCGGAAGCAGGAACATAAGGTTAGGGTTGAGTACGGATGGAATGAATCCTTTCGGTAACATGAGCACCGACATAGCACTTTGGCCGTGAATCTATGTATGTACAACCTTCCTCCTTGGCTCTGTATGAAGCGGAAGTACATTTTGATGTCACTACTTATCCAAGGGCGAAGCAACTGGAATGATATTGATGTGTACCTAGCACCATTCTTTGGAAGATCTAGTGACTTTGTGGAGCGAAGAGTGCAGTGTATGGGATGCGTACAAGCGAGAGAACTTCACTTTACGCGCCATGTTGTTACGCACCATCAATGATTTTCCGCCCTTGGTAACTGTCGGGCTTGATACAAAAGGAGCCAAAGCCCGTCGCCTTGCTTAGATGCTACGGAGAGTGTATGGTGAACAACTCGCGCAAAGCGTGTATATCGTCACCGTAGGTTCCTTCCGAGGAGTCACCCATACCGCAAGATGAAGAAACAATTCGACGGAAATAAGGAAGGCGGTTCGACTTCAAGGGCTTTTAGTGCGAAATAGGTCTATGATATGGTTAAGGATATCGATGTTGTGCTTGGGAAGGGCGTAAATTAAGAACCCGTGAGAAGAACATCGGAAGAAGCGGTCAATTTTTGGGACTTGCCTTATTGGGAGTACTTAGAAGTTCGCCCTTGCATCGACGTTATGCACGAGAGAAGAATGTATGTGATAGCTTGATTGGTCTCTTCTTTGAACATTAGTGGCAAAACAAAGGATGGTGTTAACGCATGCGGCGTGACTTGGTCGATATGAACATAAGGACCGAGTTAGCACCGAAAGAGACCGTCTGGAGATTTGACGTGCCTTCCCCGACTTGCTACACTCTGTCCAAGGCCGAGAGAAATGAAGCGTGCGAGCTTGCGGTGTGAAAGTCCGTCTGGTTACTCCGCTAACATTAAGAAACTTGTTTCTATGCAAGATTTGAAATTAATTGGTATGAAGTCGCATGATTGTCGTGTCTTGATGACACAAATGCTTCTGTTGCAATTAGGAGTATCTTGCGAACAAGGTCGAGTGGCAATCTTGAGGTCGTGTTATTTCTTCAACTCAATTGCTCGGAAGGTCATCGATCCCCAAGGACTAGATGCTCTGCAGCCGAGGTAGTGGCGACTCGTGTCATCTTGAGATGTATTTCCCTCCGTCATTTTTCGATATCATGGTCCATCTCATTGTTCACCTTGTGAAAGAGATAAAGATATGCGACCTGTGTTTCTCGTCATATGTACCCGTTCGAGAGGTACATGGAATTCTCAAGTCCTACGACGGAATCGATCTCGAGGAGGCGACATCATCGAAGGTTATGCAACGGAAGAGGTCATTGAGTTCTGCGTCGACTACATGGCTCGGTGGATCCGATTGGTGTGCCTCTATCTCGTCATGAGGGGAGACGGATGGTATCGGGACCATCGGAAGGAAATCAATCACTCCCGATCTGGATCGTGCGCTCGAGCCCATTTCACGGTCTTGCAACACATGACCCAAGTGTCCCCGTACATCGGCGAGCACAAAGACATGGTACGCCAGCGCGAATCCGGACGGTCGAAGGTTTGGATCACGAGAAGCACAACCGTCGGTTCAACGAATGGTTAAAGGCGCGAATCACTCGAGAGGTCATCAAGTGATGATCTGTTGCTATGGTTGGCAAGAGGGCCACGATTTACAATTGTCACATGGCAAGGATCGACATAAATGGGTACACATTTTATCTGTAGCTCGGGATAGGAAGAGCCTGAGTCTTGAGCAGCGGTGTCGCATAGATGCATTCGATCGATAAATTTGAGGAGCTCGTACTATGGGCAAATAGAGGAGATATGGGAGATCGACTACGTGCTTTTCAAGATCCCCTATTTGGTGCCGTTGGGTCCATCTCCCATAGGTGAAGGTCGACAAATGCAGGCGTCACTACCGTGGACCTCGAGCGTGTCGGATACAAAGGCGAACCATTCGTCTTGGCTAACCAAGTTGTTCAAGTCTTCTATGTAACCGAGGCCGGCAAATAAGAAGCGCCACGTAGTTCTTCATGGAAAAAGGAGGATTGTCGGAGTTGAGAATGTAGTGGGCGAGGAAGAATACAATCAATTTGACGAGTTGCCACCTTCGGAGGCGGCATCGGGCTCGAGGAAGAACCCGGTGAGGAAGCTAGCTATATGCGTCGATCATCATGAAGGGTTGTATTTTAATTAAGAATTTAATTACTCCATTGTAATTAATTTATTTATTCAATTGTCATGTGTTAATGTGTTATGGACTTGTGATCTTTAATATTGATATCAATGTGGATATTCATGGTAATGTTGAGTTGAATTAGATATGAACTTTTGAACTCAAACTTGTCATCATCTCGCTTATCCAACGGATCATACATGCTTTGTAGTGGGATATCACAGACGGTTCTAATATAGAGCCGTCTGTGATATCACACATCCTGAGCAGTTCTAATATAGAAGGATTTTGCTTCAAACCATCACACATTTACACCTCTACAAATATTAGTTAGCAAGATGCAAAACAACCTAATTAAAATGGCGTGAAAGATGATCTTAAGATTTTTGTTCAATCTATGATGTGTTGTCTACGCTTTTGGAAGATGACACTTTTGCTTGAGTATACCTTCTGAGCAGTGCTTATGGTTAGTTTGCTTTTTCGTACAATGCAGTTTTTTTAAAAGATTAGCTCAATTATATGTCTTTCTAAAACATATATAGAATTTTTTGGTAATAGGTTCACGATTTTCAATGGCACTCAAACTTGTCACTTTGCTTATCCAAAGATCATATGCACACATCACGAGCGGTTCTAATATAGCAAATGCGCTGATGATGGTAAGCATCCTGAAACAGTTCTATATTAGAACCGCTCGTGATGTGTGCATATCATGAGCGGTTCTTAGAACCGTGCATGATGAAATGCGCATCACGAGCGGTTCTAATATAGAACCGTCGTGATGCGTACCCATCACGACGGTTCTTTCGTAGAAGCAAATCGTGATATAATATCGAGCGGTTCTACTAAAGAACCGTGCAGTGATGTTATCTTTATAAGGCCGGACCGCTAGGGTTTTGCTTATTCTTCACCTCTCACGCCGCCTTGGCTGTCGGCCCGCTCGCCTCGGTTCCTCGGTCTTTGCTCCTGCGCCTCGGCCCGCCTCGATTCTGCGCCTCTCTCCTCGGAGATCTCGGCCTCCTCCTCGCCCGGCCTGGCAAGCCCGGCGCCGCTGCGTCGCCTCCGCCTCGGCCGCCTCATCCGTCGCTCGCTCCCGCCTCGGCTCGGCGCCTCTGCTGCGCCGACCTCGCTCCGCTTCGGCCCGCGACCCGGCGTCGCCTCTACTCCACCGGCTCGCCTCGGCTGCTCTGGCCCGATCCCTACCCGTGGTACTCCTAGTTGCATATTAGGTTAAAGTTTTTCTTCACGAAATTTGTTGCAGTAGTCCTTGAAGATATCGAATCCATGGAATCAACCACGAGGACTATCCGAACTTGATCTTTAAAATGCTATGTCACTTACATTCTTTATGCTTCACGAAAGTAAGTTGATGCATGTTAGACACACTCGATCACCGATAATATTGTTAGGATTTCATCAATTATATTGGTTCTCCTTTTATGAGCATCATGGTTGTGAAAATAGATAAAATTGTCTTGACTTAATATTTATAGTTAGGTGTTAGGATAATATTTGACATTGAAGGCCACCAACTAGGTTGCTAAGTCATAATGTTCTTTCTGTACATAATTTCTTTTAGTTTACATTCTTAGTTTAATGATCTTGATTCTTGGTATATATATATATATATATTTCTTGCAGCGTCTTAGTAAAAGAAATATCAATATTAAATGCAAATTCGGTATTGCATTGATTCATTGGGTAGCTTGCTCTTCTCACGAACATCAAATTCTTTTGTCACCATAATTCGAACAATTGGCAACCATTTGGTTCCTAAAATTATCTTGAACCACAATGTCTCAAAGACTCGAACTCTAGGTTAAAGTAACCTGTTTCTTACGCTAAAAAAATAACCTTGATTTAATCAAATCATATCTCCTTCTGGCTTCACTCGCTATCACGCTATGCTCTCTAAAACTTATCCGATGTGGAACTCTTTCTTAATAGGCTCAGAATAAAGCTGGGCATTGGACTTTGTTCTAAAAAAGCTATCTAGTAGGGCGGTTGCTTAGCTGGTGATACTTCAAAAAAGTAGCTTCATTATTTGAGTTCGATTAAGCTAGTTTATCCATTCCAAGAATATTTATTCACAAAGTCATGGAATAGTAACATGTCAAGAAAACATGTAATGCCATTGCATCAATTCCCATGTAGCATTGAAAATGATAAGCGGTGTAGGAAGAGAAATGGTTACGTTTCATGGCAACTAAGCAGAGTGAAGCTCAACGATCAAACAATTTAGATATGCTCATCTACATGGTTAAGAAAAAACTAGAAAATGGGCTAAGAGTAGTAGTGTACCCATAACCGGGCAAATCAACAAGGTACGGTATCGTTTACTTTGAAATGATTGATACATTGGGTCTTTCTGCAATAACAAAAACAATTATGGAAATTAATGGAATCAAGATAGAGAATTGGCCTCCTAGTAATTGCTATAATGTTTATTAACGTCTTCTTTGTAGTATATCTACACAGTAAAAAGAACAGAACACTGAATGAGCGGTGAAAAAAGCCTATGTTATGAATTTCCAAAGATATTTTCTAGAGGAAAATATTGATGCTAGAAGCGCAATTTCATGTAATTTCACTGCCTTGTCTTCTTCCTTTTTCTTCCTCCAAGCAAAATCAACCATGGACTATAAGGTGTAGCTTCTTGGTCGATACTCGATGGTGACCCATGGAGACAGCGGAGGAGGCGAGGCGGTTAGAGGAGGGGTCCGTCTGCGGTGGTGGCGGAGGAGGTGAGGAGGTGTATGAGGCGGACGGGGAAGGGGTTCCATGCGAGCTTGCGGTGGAGGGAGGTGAGGCGGTCGGGATGGCCCACATGAGCCAACAGGCGAAGGGAGGCGAAGAGGTGGCGGGGTTGTCATGGCGTCGACTAGGCGACGCATTGTCGTCGATCGGCGAAGAGGCGACGCCGAGGCCAATCATCCAGACACGTCGAGTTGCCGCCTTCCTCGCTGCCGCCTCTCCCCTTGCACTCTCGGTCTCCACCGCCACCTGCTTGCCGCCTCTCCCTTCTACTCTCCGGTCTCCACCGCCTCTCCCCTTCCGGTCCTCGGTCTCGAAAGAACCGTCTGTGATAATTGACCTCACTATGTCCCTCCAAGCCTAAGTCCGTAATGTGAAGCGATGGCTTGGTAATGAATTCTTGGTTTTAGCATTTGAGTGATTGCATGCGATAAGATTGTGGATAGATGACACAGTGGTAAATAAGTTTAGTTACTCATGTATTGAGTATTGACTTTTAATCATTTTCTTCGCTCACCAGTTGCTTAATTTATGTATGTTGGTGCGCGATCAAAGCTTGGTATTATGGTTAGAAAGCCGGATCTCATTTGCCTCTACCTTACGTATCCTTGCTTCTAGTCTTCTCTACAACACTACCTCTCTGGGTACATTGGACGATTACCTGTTCGATGGTGAGCAAGATATATGGACATGCATGCTCCTCTGTATTGGGTTGGGGGGATATAGAAAGGGCCATTCTTGGCTCGAGTTTTGTAGTTAAGGCTCTATAGATATCTGTGGGTAGTCTCGATACTTAGGGTGCCGACTAATGCAGGTAAACACAGGGAACCGTGATGATTCTTATGGTACACTCGACGGCAATTTATTTTATTTTACTCGAGATGGCAAGCGTTGATTATATTTGTTTATATTTTTGTGCAATTTCCATATATTATATACTATGTAATAATTGCGCACGTAACTTATATAGATAGCAAGTAGCGAGATGGCGAGGCACCGTCTTCGCGCCGTCATCGGCGTCGCCAAATCGTCTGGATCTCCGATCAAGGTGGTACGCAGAGAAGGCGGAGGAATATCCAAATTGCCCTCGGCGCGCATAGCGATCACGGAGGTCGGTGGCGTCGGGATCGGCGAGTCCCAAGAAAGCATTGCGAGATTCCGGACCGTCTGCGGGGTACTTGTAAGGAACGGGTCCCCATAACCACCCCAACTGGAAGTGTCGGCGGATGTCAGAGAGACCGGTTGTGGGTGAGCTTTACGCCTCGTTCACTTTCCACAAGCGAGACCGACACCGTGTGCGATGGCACGCTTGCCGCTTTCGCGATGTGCCCGCGCGGAGGACCTTCAAGAGCACGCTTGTCACGCGGTTTGTGAACACTGGTCGGACGCCCTTCACGAAGTATCCTTTCTTGTCGCGGGATACATGGGATGCCTTCGTGCAGATGAAGACGACGGCCGAATTTCAGGAGCAAAGTGCGGCGCACAGAGCTCTCCAGGCCCAAAACACTCACCCCCACAAACTCGGCACCGCTGGGTACGCGGGTAAAGCCACGAAGTGGGCGGCGGAGGACGAGACCGATGCCCGACCGTTTCTTTGGGATCTCGGGCAGCGCTCGAGCCTGGTTAAGAGCGAGGGCATCAGCCACGTCTTCGGGCAGCATCTCTTTCGCAAACCAGGCAGACGAGGCAGTGTCCCAACGCCTGGTAAATATGTCGAACCACTTAGTTGTTAATAAGTCCATAACTTCATGGTGTCTATAATAACATGATGTCCTCTTGCAGGAAGCATTGACTTCCGCATCTTCCCAAGGTTCCCTCGAAGTGGACAGGGAGAAGGATGTACTATCTACGTACGGGAAACAAGGAGCACCGGGTCGACGCGAGGCGTTGGGGTTTACGTACCTTGGAGGATGGATTCCCCACGACTCCGCCACATATAGGAGTAGGAAGAGATCCAAGGACCAACACGACGCGGCTGGAACATGTCATTATTGAAAAATTTCAAGGACAAATAACAAGTTTACAGAACCAAGTAAATGAACTCATGAGGGCGCAAGCCGCCCCTGTTAATTTGGGAGCAAGTCCTCCTCAACATCGGAGTAGCGTCGCGTCCACACATAATTCTGGACATGACGGCGTGCAATTACCGATCGGCGTCATCGAGGTAATGTACATCTCGGAATGCTCCAAATATAGACATATAGGGCGCCTTAGCTAATTGTGTACCGCTTTGTAGGAGCCGGCGCCGCAAGCTCAAGTGAGGATGGTTGGGTCGATTGCTATTGAGGTGGCGGGGTATGGTGTATCCATACCGGGAAGAAGCGATCGAAAGACGGTGCCCGGTGGCGCGAGGTTACGCCGAGTGCGGTGGACATGGTACATGACAATTTCATGGCCATCCCCGAAATTCCCGAGCGAAGAAATCACAACACTAGGGGATGCCGTGCACACTTTTATCCGATGGCCCAAGAAGGACATCGCCACGACCTGCGATGACGCGAGATCGCCACGACCGCTGCCTCTCCAATAGGACCCTCGATGAGTCCTGACCTTCGCTTCAAAAGCCCGCCTCATCGGTTCCGTCGAGAAGGCAGAAGGGACAAGACAAGCGTGTCACCATATCGATCCACGAGTCATCTCCGGATAAGGCGTACGCGCAGCGTCCGTTACGAACAAATCGATATCGAAGAAGATTGAGCGCCGCCAAGCCGGGCAATACTCCCTTGGATATCCGTTGGTCTCGACAAAGAACTAATCGGCTCGGGACTAGCTTGTCAATCTTTGCATGAGTGGTACATGCGCAAGACCCAAGAGGAGGAGCCATCTTGGAATCAGCGTCGGATACGGGGCGAGCATTTTCATCACGAGCGGGCCATTTCGTGCGTGGGCCGAGGACTTATTCGACCTATACAACCTAAGCGCCTCGGCGCCTCACTTCTACGATGTTGGACAATTGTAAGTGTGTACAATCAATTTCTACACTCACGTGATAGCGATAAATATCACAACTCATTCCTTACGCATGGATACATGATGAAATGTGCCCGTCGAACCAGCGAACCGGTGGGTTTCCTCGACTTCGCACGTGATCTCGAGCAAACAATAAACCAAGGCGCATCCTCGTCGAGAATTACATAAAATGGGATTGCTTGCTCGGGACGGCAAGGAGTACATAATGGTGCCGTACAACCGAGTAAGTGCTTCACTACTTGCTACACAAAATTCGTTTGAACATATATAGGTTTATGACTATAGCGACATACATGAGTAGGTTCCTTTGGATTCTTGTGATTATTGTGCCAAAGAGGAACATGGTATTGTACCTTGATTCTCTACTCAACAAAAACCATGACTTCACCCTTCTTAAAGTAATACTCGAAAGTGCGATCATTTCCTCCGCACATAATTGTATTGTAGTCTTCCTTCATTTGAAATGGACGAGGATAACTTTTTGGAATCATGTAGGCGTTCATCGGCTATGTTCTTTGAGGAGGTTTATACAAGGAGCAGACGCCACACTAACCCACAAGATGCGATTTGTAACTCACTTTGACTAGTTGTAATTCAATTTGTAACTCTAGCGACAATACTTCAAACATTCTTTTTAATTGATTTTGAGTTAAATGAACACTTTCGATTGTCAACAATAATCTATGATGTAGTATTTACCTTGTTTGTTTTCAGAGGGCATGGCTAGCAATTCACGAGGCTAGTGAAAATACGACAAAAAGCTGGTTAGTGGAAGGACATATCACAGACGGTTTAAACCAAGAACCGTCGTGATATGCAAGCCTCATGCTGAGGCAGTTACGAGCTCAAACCGCGTGATACGAAATATCCTGAGCGGTTCTATTAAAACCGTCTGTGATAACACTTTGTTATCACAGACATAAAAATGCGACGGTTCTATGCGTGATGACGGTTCCGAACCGTCTGTGATGACCCTTTGTGTAGTAGTGGTCGTATATGCAAATAAACTCTTATACCTCCCCCTCAAACTTACGGTAGATCAACAATATTAAGTTTGGAGAGATGGAAGCTGTGTTGAGCTCTGGTATACATCTTTGTAAAGAAGTCTGTCAACTGAAGTTCTGAAGGCACATACTAAAGAGCAACAATCTGGTCTTGCACCTATGTCTGTATGTAGGAAGTATCAACACCAATATGCTTTATAAGCTCATACTTCACCGGACTTGTAACAATGCTAATAGCCCATATACTATCAGACAAAAGAGGAGTGGGTGCTGAAAAAAAACACCAAAATCCCTAAGTAACCTCCGCAGTCAACAAAGCCATAGCTCACTACTCTGCCTCAGCACTCGAACGAGAAACTGCTGTCTGCTTCTTAGTCTTCCAAGCAATGAGAGAACTACCAAGAAAAACACAATAGGCAGAAAGAGACCGGCCATCAGGGTGATCACTAGCCCAGCTAGCATCAGAATATGCCTAGAGCTGGAACAAGGGAAAAACAGGCGACGAGTGATGGTTCCACGAAGATATCGTAAAATACGAATAAGATGACTATAGTGGAGCTGAATGGGAGTAGAAACAAACTGACTCAAGATATGCACAGAGTACGAAATGTCAAGACGGGTGACACCCAGATAAATAAGACTCCCAACAAGGTGACGATAGCGAGTAAGATCAGTAAGAGGCTCACCATCAGTGGGCCGAAGATGAACATTAAGCTCTATGGGAGTCTCAACGGTGTGCTGATCCGTAAAAGAAGCACGATCAAGAAGGTCTTGGATATACTTTTCTTGGGACAAATAGAAACTCTCAAACGTAGAAATAACCTCAATCCCAAGAAAGTAACGAAGAGGGCCTAGATCAAACATGATAAACTGCTTATAAAGACGCTCCTTGACAAAAGTAATGTATCGAGAATCATCTCCAGTGATGATCATATCATCAACGTATAAAAGGAGAAGCGTCTGACCACAAGGCGAAGTGTGCATAAAAGGAGCAGGATCATGAGCATTAGTAGAGAAACCAGCTGCAGTGATAACAGAAGAGAAACGATTAAACCAAGCACGAGGAGCTTGCTTGAGGCCGTAAAAAGATTGGCGAAGGCAACAAACCATACCTTTAGGAACAGAATACCCCAGTGGTGGCTGCATATAAACCTCCTCACACAACTCACCATTGAGAAAGACATTCTTGACATCAAGCTGAGAGAAAGACATTCTTGACATCAAGCTGAGAGAAAGACATTCTTGACATCAAGTTGAGAGATGGACCATGCCCGAACAGATGCCCTAGCAAGAAGAGTGTGTACGGTGATCATGTGAGCCACAGGAGTGAATGTCTCATCATAATCATGACCATGCTCCTGCTGAAAACCACGTGTCACGAGATGAACCTTGTAGTGCTCAAGAGAACCATCAGAGTGGGTCTTAACCTTGTAGACCCATTTGCACAATATAGGAGTAACACGCGCGGGAAAATGGATAAGATCCCATGTGTTAGTACACTCAAGGGCAGCAATCTCCTCTGCCATCGTATACTGTCACTCCTGATGAACAACAGCATCACGATAAGAAGTTGGTTCGGTAAGAACCGCTAAACAAAAGCACGTAGGAGGTCGAATAGACTAACGACCACGAAGAGTATATCGAGGAGGAGAGGCCAAAAAAGATGACCCGTCAGAAGAAGATGACGCGTCAGGAGATTCCTCAACTCGCAAACGACGAGTGTAGTAGAAAGGATAAGAAGGAATAAGCCCAGGAGGAGCCTCTGGAGAGGGTAGCAGTGGCGAAGGAGACGGTGGAGGAGGCACCGGAGAGGCCAAAGGTTGTGATGGAGGTATGGTGACTATAGGAGTGACAGGAAAAGTCAGAAAAGAAAGATGCTCGACAAGAGATGCTGGAGTGGTGGAAGGAGAAGGACGAGGGTAGAAAGGACGAGACTCATCAAAAGTGATGTTCCGAGAAACCTGCATCCATCGGCCAATAGGATCCCAACAACGATATCATTTATGCTCAGCGCTATAGCCCAGAAAAACGCACTCCACGGACTGAGCGGTCAGCTTGGTGCGCTCACGAGGGGCAAGAAGAACATAGCACATACACCTAAAAAGGCAAAGACTAAAATAGCTAGAAGGCTTGCCAAAGGGACGCTCAACTGGGATCCCACCCTGAAGAGCGGAAGAAGGTTGAATGTTGATTAGAAAAGTGACAGTAGAAACAGTCTCAGCCCAGAAGTGTGGTGGGACGGCAGAAGCAAGCATAAGAGCACGGGCAGTCTCAAGAAAGATGACGATGCTTCTGTTTAGCCACACCATTCTAGGCATGAGCATCAGAGAAAGAAAACTAAGAGAGAGTGCCATACTCATCAAGAAAACCACGAAGGACTCCTGACAAGTATTCCCCATCGGAGTCAGCATGAAAGACACGAATAGCAGAATCAAACTAAGTACGGATAATGGTGGTAAAAGTCTTGTAGATGGATAAAACCTCACTACGAGATGACATAAAGTATATCCATATGTGGCGAAAACTCATCAATAAAAATTATATAATATTGATGACCTCCTTTCGAAATGAAAGGAGCTGGATCCTATACATCAGAATGAACAAGATCAAAAGGACACTGTGACACTGACTCACTGAAAAGATAGGGAAGTTAAAACTATTTACCAAGTTTGCAACACTGACAATTTAGAGAAGCATCACCAGACACAGACCCTAAAAGACCGCGACGAAGTAAAGAAGATAGACGCAATCCGCAAAGATGTCACAAATGATGATGCCAGTGAGCAAAAGACGCAGTAGAGGATACAGTAGAAGTAACTGCAATGGTGGAGGCGACAAGACTGATAGGGGCAGCGGAAGAAAGATAAAGCCAGTCAAGCTCCTAGAGACGTTGTGAGTCACGGCGGCGAGGGCCAGTGCCAACCAGAGTCCCCTTGCGTCGATCATGAACACGACAAGAATCAGAATCGAGAATAACACGACAACTATGATCAGTGAGCTGTCCGGCAGATATGAACTGCATGTTTAGCTTGGGAACATGAGAAACAACAGGAATATGAAAAGAGGAATTCGAAAGAGTGCCTCGTCGTGCGACAGAAAGAGAGGTACCATCTGATGTCTGAATAGTGATAGGAGCATCTAAAGGACGAATGGAAGTGAGACTGGTGGAATCAGATGTCATATGAAAGGAAGCACTAGAGTCAAGAATTCAAGGTGATATACCTGAGGAAAAAGTAGAAGGTGGTCTCTCACTAGAAGAATGCGTAGCAGAACCAACAGAACCGGACGGTGCAAGAGCAGTCATGCGACGCAGTAGTGTGAGAAACTCCTTTGAATAGGAAGCAACAGAGCTCCTCTGAGAGGAGGAGCCACCAGTTCCCTGTGAAGGACGGCCACTACGGCGTAAATCCTTCTTCTTCTTGTAGCAGGTCTGCTGTACATATCCATCCTTGTTGCAGTAAGTGCAGTGTAATCCCCTACCAACAGCTACTGTCACTAGTGAAGGTACCACTGGTGAAGAAGTAGTTGGAGACGTAGTGGGTGTAGAAGCTGTTAGAATCGAAGAAAACAACGGTGACAACAGCAGCCCATAGCACAAAGACGAATCTCCTCAGCACGAACAGATGCAAGGGCCTCCAACAGTCACACGAGGGTGGCGTGCCTGCAACTGAGCATGAGTCTGCTCATACTCAGCCCGAAGACAAGTCAAGAAATCGTAGATACGACGAAACTTCAGGTGACACTGTTGATGTTGACAACACTGACACGTGTGGTAAACATTTGGTCCCAAAGAGTCAATCTGACGTCATACCACAGACAATTGGGCATAGAACTCATCCCCAATGGCATCTCCTTGCTGCAGCAACTGCTCCTGATGCACAATAGAAAGATACAGGGAATCACCAGACGGCTCGTAGCGGTTGCGCGGATGTTTCCGCATCAACTGTGCTGAAGCCAAACCAACCACATCCCCAGTGAATTGCACCTCCATGCTAGCAACCAGAATAGCAGATACACGAGTATTCTCATAAATTTATGTCTTGTAGGCATCATACTGAGTCTGAATAGTCTCTATACCATCCTCAAAAGTATCAGATGCCTCCTTACAAACGTCTTCAGAAGGGGTCTTCGGGAACACAGGCTCAGCAAGTAGAGCAGGACGAGACGGACAAGGCAACTTGCCGGTAAGAAACTCCCAAAGACACTGACCATGCATGTGGAGACGCATGTGCTGAAATCAGTCCCGATAATTGAGACCATCGAAGATCACCAGGCAGCAAGGAACAGAAACAGTGCCCATTGGTAGGTGACGCTGGATGGCGAGGCGACCAAGACAACGAAGTCTAACAGGCGACGCTAGACGGCGCGGTGGTTAGAACGATGTACTTAATTTGTTTGTTATTTTTTCTTTTCTTCTTCTTTTTTTTTGTTCGGCCGAGTCAGCTAAAAGCCTTCGGCCTGTTAAGGCAGACCCAAAAAGGGCGCGGGCGCAAGCGGTTCCCCCTAGGCGACATCGGCTGGCTCGGCTTGGTGGACTGAGTGGCGAGGCGCAGCGTCTGGGCATCGGTGTTGGCTCGGTGGATCGGGTGACGAGGCTACACAATGAAGCAGCTCCCCGGCGGCAACAAGGTGAAGTAGAAGCAGCTCCCTGGCGGCGATGGGACAGGCGTCTCCGGCGACGGGCGAGGAAGACCGGCGAAGATGAGGTGACGCTTGCATCGATGAAGGCGAGACGACATCGTCAAGCGAGGTCGAGGAAGACGACGCTAGGCGACGCCGAGGAAGACAACATCGAGCAAGTGACGGCGACGACTCCCAGCGGCATTGTGGCTCTGGCGGCGGCGGATCTGCGCATGTCAGGCGACACCGGCGGCGCGCTATGTAGTCCTGAGACAAGCGGCGAAAAGAGCTCGATGGACGGCAGCAACCGGCGGCTGAGGAGGCCGGCGGTGGTCACGTGAGAAAACCCTAACCCTACCTTTGCTCTGATACCATATTATGAATAACGCTTGTATTTATTATAAGATCAATGTGCCAATATATATACAAGTATAAGTGTAACATATATGCAAATAATCATTTATACAATACACATCTAACAATATTAATATAATATAGTGCAGTAGGATCGGCTTGATCCTTACTGTTTTTTTTTTTAATAGCAAAATATTTTTAGCTAGTTTTGCCCTCACGCAAAGTCGACACAAGCCATATCTTCTGCGGACATTCTACGCCACGATTGTTTATACTCTAGTCATAACGCACGATAATTAATCCCCAAAGAAACAGCAAAACACACTCAACGACTCGTGAAACTCCAAGCAACTGAGCAAATCCCCTTCACGCAAATACTACATTGTACAGTGCACACCGTTTCTCCTTTTTCTGCAGCACGTTCTTCACTTTTTTAAAAAAAAAAAAAACTTAAGCAACCTTTATGAGCTTCTAAACGATCGTTACATCACTTGTTTGAGAGTAAACTTAAGCCACCTACGCCGTCGCCGTCGCCGTCTGCCGGGACCCAGGGCGCGTGCCGCCCGCGTTCGTGTCCGACGTCGAGGACGCCGAGAGCCCCATCCATGAGATCAAGCGCAAGGTGCGTGCCTCCTCACTCTCCCTCTCGGGCCTCGGCTAGCTGCTAGCTGCTAGCTGCTGTGGAGCTTTGGATCTGTGGAGTAAAATGATGCTCGGTTTTTTTTGTGTGCAAAATTTGCTATTCTTCGCTTGAAAGTTGGCATTGCTTTAGATGTCGTGCTTGTCTATAGTAGAAATGCGGTTTAAAGGCAATTTGGTTCGTAGGATATGGGTAATTTGGAGTGTAAATTGTTCTATTCTATCGATTTCAGCTCAAAGTAGGGACCGTTGGAGGAGGGACTGTGTCACAGATAATTTAGATCCAAATCTGAATGTTGGCCTTGGTACCTTCCAACGAATCAGTGAATCTAGTCTGAGTTTGAGCGCTTGTGTGGATAACATTTTGAATTTTCAATGGGTTTGAGATCATAGGTAAAATGATATATTGCAAGTTTCAAACTGTTATCCATTGAACTATAAGAAAACCAAAGTTACGTTGTAGTGGTCATGGTTGTATGAGTAGCGTTTTTTGTTGCTGGGATGATGATCATTTAAGCATACCAACTAGAATATTAAGGTGTTTTGTAGTCAACACAATATTTTTGGATCGTGCTTCCTCTTGAAGAGATTAAGCACTAAAATGTCTTAAGCAAGTTACGTTGTAGTGGTCATTTGTCTTGCTTCTTTCAGACGGTTGCTCATTTGCCTTCAGTGATTTCAAACTAAAAATTCACTATCAGCAGGTTAATATATTTAAACTCCATATAAATCTAACCTACCAAACTGGCCTTACAGTGTGCTGTTGACTTGTCACTAAAATGGGGAAAAATGAAAGGGAGACTAGTCATTACTCATTAGTATGGGAATAAATTTGAGGTGGGCAGGTGCATTATCTTTCCAGTAAGTAAGTGGGAAAAACCATGGGCCAGTCTGCCAATTTACTTTGGAGAATAGTTTCATGCTGGTAGCCGACAAAATTAACTTCTCGTTAGCTTGTTATCACAAGATATTGTATCTGCACTGTTTTTGCAGGGTGGTGATTTGAGATATTGCCAGAAATGTTGCCACTATAAACCTCCATGAGCACAATTGCGGTGTTTGCAAGAGATGTGTTCTAAAAATGGTGCTGGTTAGTACTGATTATATGATTGCATTATTCTATTTTGCTGTCCAGTTTCATGTTTTCATCAACTTCTTATGTGCAGGACCATCATTGTATTTGGATTAATAACTGTGTTGCACACGAGAACTACAAGATATTCTTGGTCTTTGTATTGTATGCTGTAATTGCAAGCTTCTATTATTCTATGGTAGTTTTTTGATGAACTTATCAACTGGACAGATGATCTGTGGGGTCATTCTTTGCCCATTAGCTGTGTCATTGGCAATGCTCTTGGGCTGGCATATTTACCTTACATTACAGAATAAAACTACAATTGAGGTTTGTGACACTACAATTTGAGAAATAATGTTAATGGCAATCCCTCTAACCTCCTTTTAAAGACATCAACAGCTTTCTTACCCATGGGAGGCATCACATTTTATTTGTTCTGATGTTTCCTGATTGTTATATACAGGTGCTGGGACCTAACATATTCTGCTGGCTCTGCCCAGTATCAAACAATACAAGCAATGGCCTTCGGATCCGTACATCATATGATATTCCATTATCTACACCACCGATGTGATTTACACAAGATAGCATTACATTCACAATGGGTAGTTGCTAATTTGTGATAGGAGCTTTGGCTTCCCATTCAACTGCCGAAGTGTACCCTTTCTGAACCATTTTGGATTGGAGCAGGTCAGCACGTAAGTCTAGAAGCTCTGCAAGATGGAGAAGGTGAACACAGTTCCAGGAGTTTCCCCTCCCGGGATCTATTCTGAATTAGGACATGAAAAATGTTAACCTAGTACTTTTTTTTTTGTTCTTCACATACTACGAGAAAAATCGCTGCTGCCTCGCTCATAATCTCGAGTAGGCTGTGCGTATAGACAAAATTTTGAACCAAGTCGACTCTGTTGTAAAGTTAGTGTCCATACTGTGTTCGAAAGCCATGTATTGCGGGGAAAGGTCATGAAAGCAATTTGCTAAGATTATTTGTGTACATCTGTTCAGAAACAAATGTTGCATTTATTATACATTGATGCAGTTTATTTGTGTACACACGCAAGCCATATGTTTATCACGAGCATAAGTATGTGCCGTTTGGATAATTTACTTACTAAAGCCTGTTCCGAGGCCGTCTGCAGTTCAAATGGGGTACCGCACTGCAGTTCAAAGTTAATCTGCAGATGCTATCGGAGTCGGCGATTTCTGTATCTCTGGTTGAGACCTGTATTAACTTGCTTACAGAATCTTTTAGCATCAGGTTATAATTCCAAAGGTCAACATTCAGGTATAAATTTGCGCTTACTATCAGATACGAAAATGTTATTTCTACTCAGTAAGGACTCAATCAGTAGAGAGAACATTTCATGTTGTGTGTAAAAACCAAAGATAGCCGTAAGCCTATAATTATTCTGTTCTTTCAGTACGGCCATGGTGTCAGATAAAATAAGCATGCCGCATCCCAAGCACAGTAGCCAATAAGCAATCTTGCAGTTTGATGCTTTATGCAGATTACTTCTAGGTTCCTATAGTCAGCAGCAAATATAAGCAGTAATCTATTTTCCCTTTCCTTTTCCCTTCCCCTTCTTCGCTTCAAGTTTGGCTTGCACACGAGCCGCCGCAGCGGCCTTCGCTTCCTCCCTCTTCTTTTTCTCTTCCTCTTTGGTAGCAACAGCAAGCTCTCGCTGCTTCTTAAGTTCCCTGTCCAAATTGATGTATTTCAGAAAAATCACTTACTTGATGGTAAAAAAATGTGGGAAGCAAACAATCTTTTTAGTGTTAATCTCAGAATATCACACTAGATTATAATGTGGATACGTCTGCAACTTCTAACTCTCGAGTATTATAGTGTCATCATGAACTCACTCGAGACCAGGGACTGTTTGGTTTGTGCCCCCAAAGTTAGTTTAGCGATGCCAAAAATTAATGACATGACACAAAACTTTGACAAAGTAGAGATATTTGGATTGCAACCATGCCAATAGCTGAAAAGATTGCCAAAATTCCCCTAGTTGTGACACGTGGCCACACATGACATCTTTTTTTTTGCACCAAAATGTAGCCAATATAGGACTTGTTTTGTTAATTAAATCACTAGGAATACAACAGTTCAAACGGATCATAAATCGGATATACAGTTTAGAAGTCATTTGAAGCTTGTTAATCAAACAATCAAAGCATTAATTGCACATAGTCTCTAGCTGACACATCAGCACAACTTTGCATGCAACCATACCAAAATTCGGGCGAGCAATTCCTTTGCCCGCGAAACTACTGTGTTTTGGCAAGCATGGTGCAGGGCGTTACCAAAATTTTAAGGGTAATACCAAATCTTGGTACAAACCAAGTGCTAGCCAAATTCCTTTTGTTTTACCAAAATTTGGTTTGGTTCACGAGGGCTCCAAACCAAACAACCCCTAGACAATAACTGAAAGTACATGATTTTTTAAAAATCTAGTTCTCCAAATTTTGTACAATTGGACTGTTTCACATAATAGTTGGGAACTTGCTATTTATATACTAACAAGAGAACGTTTAAAAATATCTTACTCTAGTCTGGCTTTCTCATCAGATACACTGCCCAGACTCGAACCTTTCCTTGGCCTACAAGCCACCAACTGCACCTCGAAAATGAGGGTTGCACTGCAAAGACAAGCTGCTCCATTAGTAACTTTATTGACCAGAGAAAACTCAAATTTTCAATCCAGCGACGCCTGAAAGAGCAAAACTGACTTGGGTGGTATATCTGGTGGCGAGCCTGCACTTCCATACGCATATTCTGGCTTGCATGTTATTTTTGCAACCTCACCAACCTTCAATATTCCAATATGTCATACCATATTAGAAAATGCTTTAGAGATTATCAGAATGAGCAAGACATTAGAACGTTTACATACCTTCATAGTTTTTAAGGCTATATCCCATGCTTTAATGACAGCTCCCTGCCCAATTTCAAACGAGAAAATAGAATTGTCCTCATGAGTGGTGTCAAAAACTTCACCATTTTCAGCAAGTGTGCCTTCATAATGAACTGCAAATGAGGTAGAAAGATCAATGTTTGTACTACTATGTCTTGTATTTTGGAGATACTCGTACACGGAATCTTGAACTTATCTTAAAGTTCAACATGATAAATGAAACATTCAACAGTTCATTTTTACTACGTAAAGAGAGAATTGCAGTTAGGCTTGGGCAACACAGCTGAATGGACAAATCTTAGAATTGTTAGATGTGTATTGTACAAGGGACTCTTTGCGTATGTAACACCTATGTACTTGTATATATATTGGCTCATTGGCCACGTATTGAATACAAGAGCTATTCATAACATAGTATCAGAGTCAGATTAGGGTTAGGGTCTTACCGTTGCCACTACCCTTCCCGTGTTCTGGACATCACTTGTCATCGTCTTGCCGGACGACCTTGCCGCCGCGGTCTTCGCTGCCCGCTCGTCCCTTCCCTCGCCGCCCGCTCGGAGATCGCCCGACCTCTCCCTCCGCCGGGGGACCGCCTTCGGCGCTCCAGCTCCAGCCCTCTCGGCGCACCCTGTTCCGGCCCCTTCGAAGCCCCCTTGGGCCTCCTTCGGAGCTTCGGTTCCGCTCCGGCGTCGGGGTGCCCCCTCGTGCCTCCGACGCTGACCTTAAGGATCCGGCCTCTCCACCGCTGGCAAGCCCGGATCCGGCGCCCTCCTTACCGCCGCCAATCGCCGCCACCGCCGGGGGAGAGAGGAACCGCCTCGAAGGAGCAGCCACCGGGGGGGAGGAGCCGCCGCAATCTCGGAGGAGTAGCACCGTGGGGGGAGGAGCCGCCTCGGAGGAAGCGACAGGGGGAGCGATCAGCGGGGGGGGAGGCTGCGCAATCTCGGAGGAGCGGCAGTGTGGGAGGCCGCCTCGGAGGAGCAGCCACCGGGGTGGGGGGGGGGCGCCGCCGCTGTGGGAGTGGGTGGGGGGGGAACCTAGTCCCCCGTGAGTGGTGCCTCCTCGGCCGAAGGCCCTTTTTAAGCCGGCCCGTGGAAGTAAGTAAAAAAAAAGTCGTTCTAACCGCCGCGCCGTCCAGCACCGCCTGTTAGATTTTGTTGTCATTGGTCGCCGCGCCGCCTACCAATGGACACTGTTTCTGTTCCTCACTGCCCGGTGATCTTCGATGGTCTCAATTATCGGGACTGGTTTTAGCACATGCGTCTTCACATGCGTGGCCAGCGTCTTTGGGAGTTTTTTACCGGCGAGTTGCCTTGTCCGCCTCGCCCTGCTCCGCCTGCTAAGCCTGTGCTTCCGAAGACGCTCGTAAGGAGGCAGCTGATGCTTTTGAGGATGCTATGGAGACTTTTCAGACTCAGTATGCAGCCTACAAGACATGGATTGATAAGGAGGCTCGTGCCTCTGCTATTCTGGTTGCTAGCATGGAGGTGAAATTCACTGGGGATGTGGTTGGTTTGGCTTCAGCACAGTTGATATGAACGCATCTGCGCAACCGCTATGAGCCGTCCGGTGATTCCTTATATCTTTTTGTTGTGTGTTAGGAGCAGTCATTACAGCAGGGAGATGCCACTGTGGACGAGTTTTATGCTCAATTTTTTGCGGTATGGCGTCAGATTGACTCTTTGGGACCGGATGTTTGCCACACTTGTCAGTGCTGTCAGCATCAGCAGTCTCACCTGGAGCTTCGTCGCATCTATGACTTCTTGACACGTCTTCGGGCTGAGTATGAGTAGACTCGTGCTCAGTTGCTGGCATGACACCCTCGTGTGACTTTGTTAGAGGCCTTTGCAGCTGTTCGTGCTGAGCAAATTCGCCTTCGTGTTGCGAGTCTGCTACCGCTCCAGTCGTCTTTTTCGGTTCTAGCAGCTCTTCCAGCTTCTACACCTGCTACAGCTACTCCATCACCGGTTGTGCCTTCACCAGTGACAGCTGCTGTTGGAAGGGGACTACATTGCACTTACTGCAACAAGGATGAGCATGTACAGCAGACCTGCTACAAGAAGGATGATTTACGCGTGGTGGGCGTCCTCCACAGGGAACCGGTGGTTCCTCTTCTCAGAGGAGATCTAGTGCTTCTGATTCTCAGAAGTTTCTCACACTACTGCATCGTATGGCTGCCCTTGCACCATCCGGGTCTGCTGGTTCTGCTGCACAGTCTTCTAGTGAGAGACCGTCTTCTACTTCTTTCTCAGGTATATCACCTTGAATTCTTGACTCTAGAGCTTCTTTTCATATGACATCTGATTCCACAAGTCTCACTTCCATTCATTCTTTAGCTGCTCCTATCACTGTTCAGACAGCAGATAGTACGTCTCTTTCTGTCACAGGACAAGGCACACTTTCGAATTCCTTTTTTCATGTTCCTGATGTTTCTCATGTTCCCAAACTAACCATGCAGCTTATATCTACCAGTCGGCTCACTGATCATGGTTGTCGTGTTATTCTCGACTCTGATTCTTATTGTGTTCAGGATCGACGCACGGGGACTCTGTTTGGTACTGGCCCTCGCCGCCATGACTCACACCATCTCTGGGAGCTCGACTGGCTTCATCTTCCTTCTGCTGCCCCTGCCAGTTTTGTTGTCCCCACTGACGCCGTCGCTTCTGTTGCATCCTCCACTGCGTCTTTTGCTCAGTGGCATCATCGGTTGGGACATCTTTGTGGGTCGCGTCTATCTTCTTTACTTCGTCGTGGTCTTTTAGGGTCTGTGTCTGGTGATGTTTCTCTACATCGTCAGGGTTGTAAGCTTGGTAAACAGCATTAACTTCATTATCCTTCCAGTGAGTCAGTGTCACAGCGTCCTTTTGATCTTGTTCATTCTGATGTCTGGGGTCCGACTCCTTTTGTTTCGAAAGGAGGCCATCGATATTATATAATTTTTATTGATGATTTTCTCGCCACACATGGATATACTTTATGTCATCTCGTAGTGAGGTTTTATCCATCTACAAGACTTCTGCCACCATGATCTGTACTCAGTTTGATTCTGCTCTATTCGTGTCTTTCGTGCTGACTCTGCTGGGGAATACTTGTCAGGGGTCCTTCCTGTCTTTCTCGCTAAGCAGGACACTCTCTCTCAGTTTTCTTGTCCTGGTTCCTATGCACAGAATGGTGTGGCTGAACGGAAGCATCGTCATCTCCTTGAGACAGCCCGTGCTCATATGCTTGCCTCTGCTGTCCCACCACACTTTTGGGCTGAAGTTGTTTCTACTGCCACTTTTCGACTAATATTGACCTTCTTACGCTCTTGGTATGGGATCGATTGAGCGTCTCTGTGAAAAGACTCCTGACTATTCTAGTCTTCGTCTCTTTGGGTGTGTACGCTATATTCTTCTTGCCCCTCGTGAGCACACCAAGCTGACCGCTCAGTCCGTAGAGTGAGTATTTCTGGGATATAGTGCTGAGCATAACGGATATCGTTGTTGGGATCCTGTTGGCCGACGGATGCGGGTTTCTCGGGACGTCACTTTTGATGAGTCTCGTCCTTCTCCTTCCACCACTCCAGCATCTCTTGTTGAGCCACTTTCTTTTCTGACTTTTTCTGCTACCCCCATAGTCACCACACCTCCATCACCACCTTTGGCCACTTCGGTTCCTCCTTCACCATCTTCGCAACCGCCACCCTTTCCAGAGGCTCCTCCCGGCCTTCGTCCTTCTTATCCTCTTTACTACACTCGTCGTCCGCGAGTTAGGATTCTTCTGATGCGCCATATTCTTCTGATGGTTCATCTTCTTCGGCCTCTCCTCGATATGCTCTTCGTGATTGCCAATCTATTCGGCCTCCTGTGCGCTTTTGTTTAGCAGCTCTTGCCGAACCGACTTCTTATCGTGATGCTGTTGTTCAGCAGGAGTGGCAGCATGCGATGGCAGGGGAAATTGCTGCCCTTGAGCGTACTGCCACATGGGATCTTGTCCTCTTCCCGCGCGTGTTACTCCTATCACGTGCAAGTGGGTCTACAACATTAAAACCCGCTCTGATGGTTCCCTTGAGCGCTACAAGGATCGTCTTGTGGCACGTGGTTTTCAGCAGGAGCATGGTCGTGATTATGATGAGACTTTTGCTACCATGGCTCACATGACCACTGTTCGCACTCTTCTTGTTGTGGCATCTGTTCGGGCATGGTCCATCTCTTAGCTTGATGTCAAGAATGTCTTTCTCAATGGTGAGCTGCGTGAGAAGGTTTATATGCAACCACCACATGGGTATTCTGTTCCTGATGGTATAGTTTGTTACCTTCGCCGATCTATTTACGGTCCCAAGCAAGCTCCTCGTGCTAGGTTTGATCGTTTCTCCTCTGTTGTCACTGCAGCTGGTTTCTCTGCCAGTGCTCATGATCCTGCTCTTTTTATTCACACTTTGCCTCGTGGTAGGACGCTTCTCCTCTTATATGTTGATGATATGATTATTACTGGAGATGACTCTCAATACATCACTTTTGTCAAGGAGCGTCTTAATGAACAGTTTCTCATGTCTGATCTTGGTCCTCTTCGCTACTTTATTGGGATTGAGGTTATTTCTACTCCTGAGAGTTTCTATCTGTCCCAAGAAAAGTATATTCAGGACCTTCTTGATCGTGCTTCCTTTACGGATCAGCACACCGCTGAGACTCACATAGAGCTTAATGTTCATATTCGGTCCACTGATGGTGAGCTTCTTAATGATCCTACTCGATATCGTCATCTTGTTTATCTGGGTGTCACTTGTCCTGACATCTCGTACCCTGTGCATATCTTGAGTCAGTTTGTTTCTGCTCCCACACAGCTTCACTACAGTAATCTTCTACGTGTTCTACGATATCTTCGTGGAACCATCACACGTCGTCTGTTTTTCCCTTGTTCCAGTTCTTTACAGTTCCAGACATATTCTGATGCTACCTAGGCTAGTGATCACTTCGATCGCCGGTCTCTTTCTGCCTATTGTGTTTTTCCTGGTGGTTCTCTCATTGCCTGGAAGACTAAGAAGCAGGCAGCGGTTTCTCGTTCGAGTGCTGAGGCTGAGTTGCAAGCTATAGCCTTGTTGACTGCGGAGGTTACTTGGCTACGGTGGTTACTTGAGGATTTTGGTGTTTCTGTTTCGGCACCCACTCCTCTTTAGCCTGATAGTACAGGGGCTATTAGCATTGCTATAAATCCGGTGAAGCATGAGCTTACAAAGCATATTGGTGTTGATGCTTCCTACATGCGGACCCAGGTGCAGGATCAGATTGTTGTTCTTCAGTATGTGCCTTCGGAACTTCAGTTGGTAGACTTCTCCACAAACGCGCAGACCAAAGCTCAGCACAGATTCTATATCGCCAAACTTAATGTTGTTGATCCACCATAAGTTTGAGGGTGTTAGATGTGTATTGTACAAGGGAATCTTTGCATATGTAACACCTATGTACTTGTATATATATTGGCTCATTGACCTCGTATTGAATACAAACGTTATTCGTAACAAGAATCAGTTAAAAAAGCAACTGCTTGTGCAATGCCCAATCAAACAGGAGACATAAATTATGTATCTCGAAGTTTTGCTCAGAGAGCAACATATTAATTGTCGTACCATCAACCAAGGGAAGGCTATCAGATGGCTCTATAGCATCATCCTTTGCTTTCCTGACCACCGTCTTCAGAACACCTCCATCCCCTGTTAAATCTATGGTCTCTGCCATGATCCTGCTGTTAAAAGGGGACTCTGAAAGAAAGATCAACCAGAGCATTAGAATTGGCATAACATAACTAATCTTCACCAAACCACAAGCGCATAAAAAAAGAGAAGAACATAGCCTGTTCCTTCACTTCCTCCAAATTCATTGGTTTCTTTTGTTCTTACTACTGCCAGTTGTTTCACAAATTTGAGGCCAATTTAAAGGTGGACATGGAAGGGTTCACACTTTGCAGCATAGAATAGATATTGCAACAAATGACTGTCTTGAGAGAAAATTGTTCAAGGATTGAAGATCCCATCGAACATTGGATATTCAAGTATAAACTGTGCATTCAATATTGCACAATCCCAGGCTCCCAGCAACAATATACAAGCACTTATCTTTCCTAGCCAACGTATACGCGCTCATGTTTCTCCTAGTTTCTCAAGGCAAAAATGCAAAACCCGATTCCAATCTCCTAAAAAGACCCGATTCTGATTAGAATTAGATGCTGTTGCTTCTCCCCAACCAACAATCCAGCTACAGACCCACAGATTCAGGCTAAAATACAAACTAGATGGCCGAACAGCATTGTTCCAGAAAACCTCAACTCCCTCGCCGCACAATCCCATCGGGCGTTTCTCCAATCGAATGAATTACATCTAAAAGCGGCCGAATTGACCCAGCAAACGGAGGGAAACTAGTCGTAGCATAAGTCTTACGAGGAATAAAGCATCACGGGCAACTATTCCCGAGAGGGGATAGAAAGAGAAAAGAATCACCTTGTTTGTCCTTTGGATGGTGGGAAAGGAGATCGATCTGCGTTTGTTGCCTCCTTCGCCGAGCTCTTTCGGGGATTCAAGGAGAGAGGGAGCACGCGAAGGGAAAGAGGAAGCGATGCGAGTATGCGATAACGTCTGTCGTTTGGCGAACCTCCTGCAGCGTGGAGCCGTGGAGACCGTAGCAGTAGATGGCACTCTGCCAGTACATCGGTTCAGTTGCATGAGAATGTGAACGCGTGGTAGGATCGAGTGGATTTTTTTTAAGAAAATAATACTATTTTAAAAGATAATTACGAAATTAAATAGTTAGAATTTTTTTGTTTCAAAAATAGGTGTCTGTTCTTGCACTATTCCAATTGGCGACAGCCAATTGGCACAGTGGAAGAGATTCCTGTCGTCAGTTCAATTGGCGATAAGAGTCGTGTCGTCAATTGAATCGGCGACAGGATAGCTCTCTTATTTTTTTATTTATGTCTAGAGGAATCTTTTAATTTTTGTATTTTTTTTTAATTGGTAATACATTGAAGTGTCAGCGTAGTTCGGAATGCAAAATTACAGAAGACAACGTAACATGAAGCAGAGAATACGAGTTCAACGGCGCAATATCACAAACAACCCCTTCAGAGAGAAATGTAATAAATGTTTACGTTTAGGGTTGGCATACGCGATGTTTTCTCGATTTCATTGTTCGTGGAACCAATTCCTTAGGAAAAAGTTTACGTAATATTTAACTGTCTAAATATTTGGGGAAAAGAGATGTAAATTCGAAAGATTTCATAATTTAATTGCGAAATACATGGCGCGCAGGGTTTGGTTACGTACATTAGAAACACCAATATCCACGAATAAATAAACCGAAATACACCTACGATACACGTGCACCATTGTGGAATCCAGAAAAGGTTGATTGGAATGAAATCGATCAGTCGTGGCGGCCCATCGGTCTCTTCCCCTTATCTTTGGTCTGCCCGCGGCGGTGGCCAGTCTCGAAGTCAGTCATGTTCTATGAGATGGGCTGGACGATTGAATGATGTTAGTATAACACAACGTAAGGCCAAATTAGCAATCATGATACAAACCGAGCATAACTTACCTCCTCGATCTGGACTGCACCCAGACGACGGGGAGTGCTAGGACAGCCACTGGTCTCATTAGCAGGAGCCTTCCTCTTGCGCGCCGCGCGCTCTTGCTCCTCTAGTGCCTTTTCAGTAGGGTTGGGGTCAGGTGCGTAAGGTTTCTAGCGTTTGAAGGTCGTGCCTCGCATCGCATAGTTCAGCATGTTCTTCTGCTAGATGAACGCCCTATTGAACATGTACGGGTCATCGATCCATTGGAAGAAGTTGCACCGCATCTCCGGCTGCCATTATATGCGGGTGTAGTCAGGGATTTGTGTAATGGAACTTAAGATGTTAAAAATCTATGTGTGTGCAAGATACGCTTACGAGGTGGTGGTTGCACGAGCTAGCCACAAGCTTGTGGCCCATCGACAAGGAGTTAAAAAAATGCCGTTGCTGCTAGGAGCTGGAGGGAGATACACCTGGAGCTCGGGGATGACGCGCCGCTGTCATATCTGCCACCCGGAGCTCGGAGGCTAAGCGCCGCCGCCGGATCCGCCATCCTGGAGCTCGGAGATGATGTGCCTCTGCTGGATCCACCGCCTGTAGCTCGGTGGGGACACACCGCCACTGGGCGCCGCCAAATCTGGGCTCTTCGATCTCGGGGACGACACGACCACTGGTGTTGGAGAGGGACGACACGATGGGCGAGTGAGAGAGGAAGGGGCGAGCGGGAAGAGGGACGACAGAGCAACGAGAGAGAGAGAGAGATGGCACGGTGGTGGAGATGGAGGAGTGGCGGATCGGCGAGATGCAGGCGTGGCGCGGTGATGGAGACGAAAGGGGTGGCGGTGGTGAATGGAGATGTGGACGGGAGAGACGGTTGAGAATGGGAGAGGGGTGGGGTGGGGTTTTTTTAAAATTAGGACATGGATCCTACCTTATATCCTCCTCGAGGTGGGGTGTCAATTGAATCCGAATTATCCGTTTTATCTAGCATCTGAATTCGGTTGGTAGCAAATATGGTTTGATTTTTCACCTGATTAACAATTTATTCCCTATTCGTATTCGTATTCGTATTCGCATTCGCATTCGCATTAGCATAAAACATATGGAAACAAAAATGGTATGTACTTTTGTCATCCAAAATATTATTTTCTCCACACTATTCGTATTTGTATTCGAATTCGATAAAACAATATACATTTTTTTGTATGGAAAATACTTGGATGAGTATTTTTAGTTTAATATGAATTCATGTTTTTAGGTGAAATAGATAAACTAGAATGATTAGGTGTGTCATATACGAGAATAAAGTATCATAAATATCTTGCAATTACATAAGTTACGAGGATATCCGAATCCGACCGAATTGAATAGATATTCGATTTGTATTTGTTACAACATTCGATTCGTATTTGACAATATTCAAATTTGTATTCATATTCTTTTACAAAATACGAATACAGAAAGACCACTATTCGATTCGTATTCGATCCGTTGACACCCCTATTCTCGAGCAATAAACATTGTAGCAATTTTTATAGGCTACGTGGGCCCTCCCTTAGGGCTAATCCAGTCCAAAAGGATTGGAGATGCTCTAACATGCATGTCTTATCCGCATCCACACACATCCATTCCTCAACCCCCTCTCTAAGAACAGTGCATCGACCACCGATCAAGCTTGGCTCATGGCAAAGCAGGCGAGCAACTTGCAGTGGCCCTTGCAACGCGTCCCAACAGCCTGGAAGAGGAGGGCGGTGGCGGTGGCGGTGGCGCTTGCATCTCGTGCTAATTGCACGACTGACAGGGGGAAGGGGACAGTGACAGTGTGCAACGCATCAGCGGCGGACGAAGGGGAGCGGCAACGCGAGCGACGAGTGGGAGTGTGCAACAGAGGTTGGTGGCGGCTTATCATGTTCCGCGCAGCCAAGTGGTGGTGGACTAGCAGGGAGGATGCAAGGAGTTGTTGATCCCAGGTGCATCCCTAGAAGTTGTGTGTTTTTTTTTTAGAAATCCGGTGTAATATGTTTGAAATTGTGTTGAAATCTACTCAAAACATGCAATTGTGTTTGAAATTTATTCGAATTTTGAAACTTTTGGTGAAACTCTAATGAAGTCCCATGAAACATTTCTGAAACGTGATGAAACTTGCTTGGGACTATTTCTAAAACTCATTGGAACACTATGAAAATGCAATGAAACTCTCTAAAACCTTTTTGAAACTCTCTTAAACCTAGTGAAAAATGATGAAACAAGGATGCAACTTTTGCTTGAATTTTTGAAACTTCCTCAAAACCTTTTGAATGTTGTTCAAAGTTAGGAAACTTGTTGAAATCTACTCGAAGTTTTTGTTGAATCCTTCTTGAAACTCCAAGTTTTTAATCCTGAAACTTCCACAAAACTTGTTGCGCCGTTGACGTCGTTGAAACTTACATGAAACTTGCTGCACCGTTGAAACTCCATGAATTTTGCTGTGGCTAGCTGCTCCCTAAAAGAATCAAAGCAAAAGTACGCATGGCATGCTAAAATAAACCATTAGCTGGTCCAGTAACGGATTTGATATCGTATACGCTACACACACTAACAACAAAATGTCCAGTATGAGAAGGAAAAGTGAAATCATCAAATAGTAATGACACGAATTACACAACACCATCCAATGAACTTCTTACATCGATCCTGTTTTTGCCTCAGAGAGACAGAGCGGCAACAAAACCAGACATCACAAAATGGGAACATGATTAGGTCAGGCCAAACCAGTCAAGTGGATTCCTCGATCACCGCGAATTGAACTTGTATGTATGCATATATACGTGCATTGCACGGATCAAACCCGCCGTAGACGACTCTATGAGCATCTGGGGATGTCGGACGGCGGAGGCGGCAGCTTCTGGTTCGGCAACGGCCCGTCATTGACGAGCCACGCCATGGACAGACCCCAACTCAAGTGCACGTCGAAGTGGCAGTGCATGATCCATACACCTGCTCAACAGTTTTATGATGAAGTCAATCAAAGTCAGCCCAAGTCACAGATGGTCAACGTTAATATACGGAGAAGAAAGAAGTTGAAACTAGCTAGTAGCCTCCTACCGTACGTACCGGGGTTGTCGGCGACGAACCGGATGGCGACCCAGCCGGCGGTGGGCACGCTGATGGTGTTCCGCTGCACCGGGTCGACGAGGTTGTATTTGGCGGTGTCATTATTCGCGTCGTAGTCCCCGAACCCTTGCCCGACGACGAAGAAGTCGTGGCCGTGCAGATGCAGGGGGTGGCTCTCGGCGCCAAGGATGCTCGTGTCTTGCAGCACCACCTCGACGGCGGTGTTGAACTTGAGCGGCACCACCTTGGTGCCGTGGGTCAGGAACGTGTTGTTCGGTGGCGTGCCGGTGTAGTTGAACTTGTGCAGAGGCGCCGCAGGGAAGTTGGCCATGAGCACGCCGTTGTACCGGCGCTGGTAGTGCGCCTGGAGGAGAGAGGTCTTGGGCATGATGAATGACACGTTGTTGATGGACGCGGCGAACCTGGTTCCGTTCGGGCCCTGGCACGTCCCGTTGACCCGGCTCTGGCACGGGTCCGCGCCGAGCCCAACGGCGAAGAAGAAGTTCCGGTCCACCGTCCGCGGCACGCGCGCCGGGTACTGCACGCTTGCGAGGCTCCTGAAGTTGGCCGAGAAGTTGGCCGCCGCTCCGGTGTCGTTGTACGCCGGGAGCGCCGGCGCGGGGAGGTTTCGAAGCGCGGCGGGGCTTTGGGGGGAGTACTCGAGGACGGCGTTGGCGGTGGTGTTGTCGAACGTGCCCACGGTGTTGGTGTAGGGCGCGATGGCGATGGTGAAGGCGGGGGAGGACGGGCTGACGGCCGCGGTGAGGAGCACGTCCATGGTCTGCCCGGGCGAGATGACGAGCGTGGTGGTGGTGAACGGCTTGACGTAGTTGGCGTCCGCCTGCACGACCGTCAGCGTGTGGTTGGCCACCGCGAAGAAGAGCTCGTCGTTCATCGCCGCGTTGATCAGCCGCAGCAGGTACGTCCTCCCGGGCTTCACCTTCAGCTTGTACGTGTCTGCGACACGCCAATAATAATAATAATAAAATCGCAAACATCAATGCCATTTTTCCTCATTGGGCCGTTAAAATGGGCAAACTATTCTCGGATGAACCTCACCGTAGGCTGAGCAGTTGTAGGTTGTGCCAGGGAGGCCATTAAAGGTGTAGGCGTCGGAGACGTTTGGCCCTCCACCAGTCTGCAGAGCCTGCCTGATCACGGCCTCCGGGTCGGCGTTGAACCACTCACCTGCCGTTCGTTCACGTTTCAATCGCACGTCAGATCTTACCGGCTATTATTGCCAGCAGTTTTTCGATAAGTGTGTCGTTGATGGAATTATCAATGGAGCAGGTGTTGCTGGTTTTTGTACAGGAGAGGAAATTAAATATGTAGGGAAGGTCGAATATTGACTATCATGAGATCTTTTCTCGTAAGTAGTAGACTTATATCTTTTCTTCCTTAATTCATTATTCCATGAAAAATGGATTATTTAATGAATTCCTCAAAACGAGGCTCATCAAAATGAAGTCCTATCCGCATTAGAGAAAATAAAGTAAAAAAGAATTCTGAATTTCAGTTCAGTATCTAAGTATAAATACTAAGAAAAAACAGAAAGAAGGATTGATTTGCGGCAATAGATGTCTTTCACATACAACTAGAAAAAAGTAATCTCCTTTTTGAATGGCAGTTCCAAAAAAACGTACTTCGATGTCAAAAAAGCGTATTCGTAAAAATCTTTGGAAGAAAAAGACTTATTTTTCCATAGTAATAGTACAATCTTATTCTTTAGCAAAATCAAGATCATTTTCCAGCGGCAGCGAGCATCCAAAACCAAAGGGTTTTTCTGGGCAACAAACAAACAAATAATCTGGTTTTGGAATAATCTGAATTGACCTATCCCAAAGAAATTCCAATTATTTAATATACACGCGCTGACAAAACCGTAACGAGAAACGCAACACCTGATGGACGCTGCGCGAGCACGTACGTACCGAGCATGAGGGGCACCTCTCTGTCGGGCTTGGGGAACGGGTAGCCGACGCCGCGCGGCGGGAGGATGACGAGCGGGCCGTAGAGCGTGGCGCGCAGCCAGGAGAAGTGCGCGTGCCACCACAGCGTGCCGCGCTGCCCGGTGATGGTGAAGTCGTAGACGTAGCTCTGCCCCGGCCGGATCGGGCACTGCGTGATGTACGACGGCCCGTCCGCCCACCCGCTCCGCAGCTGCCGCACGCCGTGCCTGCGCGCGCGCACCGATCGTTAGCTCGCATTCGCGGGTTGCGTTAACGTAAACACGCGCGACATGGAGCGCGCAGCGGGTGCGCGAATCGTACCAGTGGAACGTGACGTTGTTGTTGATGTCGTTGTTGACCTTCACCATGAGCCGGTCGCCCTCCCGCACGACGATCTTCGGCCCCGGGAACCGCCCGTTCACCGTGGGGATGCTCCTCGGCACGCACAGCCGCGTCACAGTCGCCATTGTCACCTGCAAAGCAATTTAAGGTCACAAATAAGTATTGGCTACTGCTGTGCAGTTTTTTAGACGTACATATACATCATGCACGCATGTGCCAGTGTGATAGTACTCCCTCCTATATCTGATAGACTGTAAAAATAGACAGATAGTACATTATGTTGAACACTGCACGCGCGCGTGCTTACATTGAACGTGTAGCGGCGGGTGAGGGCAGCGGTGAGGCCCGGCATGGCGAGGAGGACGGCGAAGGCGAAAAAGAGGCTGGCAGGGGAGGCACACCGGAGACGATGAGCACCCATTGTTTTTCTTACTTTTCAGATCCCCGGGCGCACTCCAATTCGCTAGCTAGCTGTGTTCGATCGATCTCTGAAGCAAGAGAGAGCGACCGATCGAGGTGGCGATCGAGCGTCATGAGTAGCGGGTCGAGTGGCTATTTAAACGGCGGCACATGCTCTCGTGGTGTCGTGCATGGTAGGAGGTCACACAGTGATAGTGGTTGGCCGGGTTGGTGGACGTACATAGAAAATATGCGACCGGGCCACTCCTTGTTCTCTCCCTTCCCTCTCTCGCTCGCTCTAGCTTTCTGCTCCTGCGATCAAACCTCGGGGATGCTTGAAGAGGAATATTTAAGCACGCTATGTTTGTGCACCAGCCAGCTTATGCTCTCTTCGTGCGTTGTGCTGGTGCACCAAAAACGCAGGCATGTCTTGGAAGATCAATTTCGTTTTCAGGTAAAAGTGCTCACTAGCTAAGAGTTTCAGTTAAGCTTAGTGGCAAAAGAATGAGCAGTGAAATGTTAAAGTCGGTGAAGATTAGTTGATTAAATGATCCAATGTTTTCATCCCTGACATATATATTGCATGCATGAGCACTGTAGCACACGGCCTCTGACTAATTGCATGCAAAGGTGATCGATCGACCAGGTGGGTCAATGCAGGAATTTCCCAGTCGTCTGAATGCGGTCAGACAATTCCAGAGCTTACGCTGTTTTGTGCCATTAATCATTGACAACTTACATGATAATAGCATAATTGCGCTGTGCCCCTACTTCACATTAATAATGCAATGTGGTTGAATATCACTTTCTGAACTGAAGCATGTGAAAGCTTTATGGGACCTTCAGTGTGAGTGCCAAAACCCCTTTGATGTCTGCTTTTTTTCCCCCAGAACAACTGCTAGTTCACCTCTGCACCACCTCTGCACGCAACTGCAACTTCTTTTGTGAACTTCTCAAGTTAACTGTGCCCTCCAGGGTCAAATCCATGACCTTATTTTATGCATTTCTTCTTTTCTTTTTGTTGTTCTATCTTCTTGGGATGCCGGAGCAAATTTAAACTCACTGTTAGAACAGAAACTTTTTGAAGCTTGTTGTGTATGTATGGTTCTGGCGTGTTGCTTAGAGCCGTGGGGTTGTTGCAGTGGAGCCTGCAGCTTTTGCCAAATTGGATGTGCATGCCACCTTGTGATCTGATCCGATCTTTTGACTGGGACCCGGTTAAAGCGTCCCATTGTGTCTGTCTTAGTAACCAAGGGAGGCCACGGAGGTTAGGGAACCAACAACTAGTACATATCTGAATAAACAATAAATCTAATGCTTTAAGGTGAGATAACCTTCAAATGCGTATTTACACTCCCTAGTGTAACAATGTATATATGCTATTGGTGACAAAGTAATCCATCAGCGCAGCAATTTTTTTCTTTGAGAATTTCTACCATGTTATAAATTTAGCAGTAAAATAAGTATGAAAACTTACTTGCAAATTAAACCTTTGTTTTGTATTGTTTTGTTCGAAAAGAAGGCTTGCAAAACCTTTATCCAGTCCATGTTTGTCATAAATTTAACCTAACACTAGGTTTCTGTACCAAAAGAAGGAAATGAAACGAAACATGCGGGCTTGCTCTCCTAATGATTTGGCTCTGTCATTACACCCAAAGGGGAAAAGATCCACGCATGTAAAGTCTTTTTTTTAAGAGTACAGAGTAGACACACACTCAACACACGTCATTGTTAGCATCTAGACCCTATTTTCTGTGTTTCGGTGATTAATGACCCTATCTTATTAAGATTAACCTTGTTTCAAGTGAAGTCAAGTTGGGTTAGTGCTTGATATTGACTTATGGTGTTTTTAGTGATAGGTTTTGCTTTTATTTTGACCGTACTTATAAGGGGATTCAAAGCTAGTAGCTTGAGTTTAATGAGGTTGGGTGAAAAATCTAGACCCGCCATTATGAGTTAATAGAGTATTTTGGTGATTAATGATAAATCCATCTGTGAGACTAACACTTTGATCGTTATACCTATTGTTTAGTCTACATTGGATGAAAAGGTAAAAATCAAACAGGTATGCATTCGACATCATATTCCTTTATCTTGTTGCATTCCTCAGATCCAAAATATAGGTTGAACTCTACTAAAAAGTTTAACTTAAATATGTGCATATGTTTTTTTATTACGCATTCGTGTATGCACACATTAAAGGAGAGTTCACTCTATGAATTGTGGTTTCATTAGTATTGATCTATATTCTTTTATCCACATATATTAAGGATCTTTATTTTGAAACATATCCATTGAGTATATAAAACTTGTGTAGATCATATATACTTATATATCTTTATATTCAATTATTTACAATTGTGATGGTTGTCATCAATTACCAAAGAGGGAAAGATTGAAGTATCTTGACTCACCATTGTAAGTCAATGGTATGTTGTGGTAATTAATGACAATCACATTATAGGGCTAACATTTTTCATGAGTTGGGTAAATAGGTTATGTTCCATGATGATGGAGATTTTGGATGGAATCATGAGTTGATTGTTATCAAGTCAAGGTTTAAGAAGATGGTGCATCATGTGTTGATATATACCAAGATCTCAAAGAAAAAATGATCATGAGTTGATCATCAAGTCAAGAGAAGATCCATCATGTGTTGATGGAAGGCTCATGAAATATGAATCATGGATTGATGTATATCAAAGTCAAGAACTTAGAGTAAAGAAAACCATTATGTGTTGATGGAAGTCGAGTGAAGGATGCATTATGGGTGCATCATGGGTTGATGCATATCAAGTCAATGACCCGAACTTAAAGTGAAGATGTGTGTCATCAAGCTTAAAGAGGATACTCAAGACAAAGGTGTGACTAGCTAGGGCTAAGGATGTGTTCTAGTCTTTTACCGGTCTTAGTGTTTGGTTGAAAGACCAGATTGCTAGTATAGGTTATCGTACTATTAAGAGAGATCTTGACTAGTAGCTTGAGTTAGTCATGTATTGATAGCTCTTAATGCTTGCTCGGGCTCTCGTTAGCATGTTGCCAATATTTGCGAATGTGTTTTGCAAATAAGTTGAGGTTCATGTATAATCATTGTAGCATGTGACTTTAGTTTGCAAATGGTTTAAGTACATGTACCTTATTCCTTGTGGCATTGATTCTAAAAGTTGGCAATTGTGTTTTGCAACTTATTGAGAATCTTACCTTCATCCTTTGTGTGCATCTTGCGTCAATTGGCAAATGTGTTTACAAATTAAGTTGAAACAAGGTGTGCAATCTGTTTTTAGCCTTGTTGACAGTGGGTGGTCTGACTGGTGGGGTACCGGTCTGACCGGTCACTGGTCAGCGGTAAGACCGCTTATTTTGCGCGGTATGTTTTTTCAAAGAAGGTGTTTTCGGGAGTTTTTTTTGTTCCATAAACGGTATGATTGTATTTCTTTAGCGGTACTACTGCACACCGATAGTACTGATTTTTAGTTGGTGGTTCATTTTTTTTTCCCAAAAGAGTCATTTTTCTGATTCTGGACCTTCTTCGACGAGCGGTCTGACTGCTCCTCTAGCGGTCTGACCAGCCCTTGTGAGGGTGGTCGACCCGGCAGTGCATCCAACGACTAGTTTTATAGTCGTTGGAGCTAGGGCGGTCTAACCGGCCATTGGTTGGCGGTCTGATCGATTTTCCCTGGTTTTCTAAAGATTCTCTTCCAATGGCTAGTTTTCTTTGTGTGGGTATAAATACCCCGTGTGACCGGTTGTGAGAGAGTTGCTGGTTCCAGATTCATTCCCTTGAGCAAAGAGCAAACCCTCTACACTCTCATGTGATATGTTGCACTTAGTGAGCTTAGTGAGTAAACCCTAAGTGCATGTGTTGCATTAGGTAGCGGATTATGTATCTACTTGAGCTTAGACACTTGATTTATTCAAGTGACCATCTTCGACTTGTTACTCTCGGTGTTTGCCAACACCTAGACGGCTTGGAGGAGTCGTTCCGGTGATCTTCTCAAAGAAGGTTGTGAGAAGACCCGAGCAGTTGTGAGTGGTTTGGTGCTCGCCATCTCTGGAGTAGAGGAAGAGCAATCCTGAGTGGATCGAGGTGTTTGTTCGTGTTTGAGCCGGTCCAAGTGGTTGGACTTACCTCGGAGGTGTTGGCTTAATTTGTAGAGCCGGTCCAACATGATTGGGCTTACCTCAACGTGGATTAGGGGAGACCGGCAAGTCTCCGAACACCACGGTAAAATATCTTTGTGTTATTGTGGTTTGCCTTCTTGTGTTTTACTTTGTATAATTTACATTCCTTGTATTAAATTGTTTATATGCCTTTGTATGATCGCTATCATTATCAATAGTCTTAGAATATTGGTGCACTTAGTAAACACTAGGTGATTTAGGTTTTAATTATGCAAAACCGATTTGTTGTTAGCTTCTGCATTAGAAAACGGTTTTAGCCAAAAGATTTTAAAAACCGCCTATTCACCCCCCTCTAGTCGGCCTCCTCTATCTTACATTGGGTAGCTAGTTGTGATGCACACTAGGTATTTCTAGCTCATATCTAGCCAATGGAAGCCAATAAACCAAATGAGAATGTAATGTTAGCAATGCTTATGCAATTTCAGATCTCGGCAGAAAAAATTGAAATGAGGCGGATAATCCAACTCAGTCGGACTATTAGTTGGATCAATTTTCCAAAGAGCATGTCAGAGTGAGTTTCAACGGGAGTCGGATGATCGGATCAATTTTCCAGAGGGCATGCATTTTGGAAATCAACAGGAGTCGGATGATCCGAGTCATCTGGAGCACGAGTCGGACTCATTTTCTAGAGAAGTGTGTTTTTGAAGTGCAATGTGATCTGGATGACCCGAGGCAGTCAGATCTTAGGTTGGAGCATTTTTATAGAGACACGGTCTGAGATGAAATTCAACTGAGTCGGATGATCCAAGTGGGTCGGAGAATGATCTGAATCAATTTTCCAGAGAAGGTGCTTGTTAGTTTTTGCACTAGTGCGGAAAATCCGAACCATGCGGATAATCTAGGTAAGCCGGATAATCCGATTTGAGTAGGACAATCTGAGTTGTGTGCAGTAGCTATATTTTTTACCGTTGGAAGCATGTAAGTCAGATGATTTGAACGGGTCGGATAATCCGACTCAAATCGTTTTCTTGAAATCCTTGTGTCCCACGACTAGTTTAAAAGGTAAAGGCTATATATGTATATATATAACATACACACACACACACACATATGAACCTTGGGCGTTCAAGTTAGCACTCTTGTGACTCCAAAACTGTGACTTACATATTGAGGAGTTCAAGGGCACTCAAGATCTTCAAGTTGAGATTTTGAGAGTGTGAGAGAGTAGATTAGGTTTTATTGTGTGTCACTTCTAGTTGCTTGATATTGCTGGGTTAAGTGACAACTTTAGGCTTATTACTCTTTGAATTTGGTGATTCCTAGACGGCTTGGAGGCATTGCAACACCCTGACCCAAAATCGGCTCAATGCCCAGCCCACCGTGGGGCAGACCTGCGTACACATAGCACCTCACTTACACTTTCGTCCTCGCTTCGTGTAAAAGGGTTAACTCGGAGGTGCTACGTTTGGATTCAACAGGCATTATATACTACTACAACTCACTTGAGACAAGCAATGTGGGACTAATCCCACCACACAACTCCTCATGGGCCATATGGGCCACGCTATGAGTAGGCCGGGGGTATTACATTCACCCCCCTTAAGGGCAGACGCCCTCGGCAGCATACCGCATACGCAGCAAATGCCCAGAACCACCCCTCAGTACACGTCCGTGCATCCAGTGCCGGGACATATGCCATGCCATGTGTCCACTCCGGGCCCACATGTGTCATGCGCTATATGCCCGCGCCTCTGTCCCGCACGCGCTCGTGCAGCGAAGGTTGATGTCCTGATACCATTTGTAACACCCTGACCCAAAATCGACTCAATGCCCAGCCCACCGTGGGGCGGACCTGCGCACACATAGCTCCTCACTTACACTTTCGTCCTCGCTTCGTGTAAAAGGGTTAACCCGGAGGTGCTACGTTTGGATCCAATAGGCATTATATACTACTACAACTCACTTGAGACAAGCAATGTGGGACTAATCCCACCACACAACTCATGGGCCACATGGGCCACGCTATGAGCAGGCGGGGGGTATTACAGGCATGCTTGTAAGATCAAGGAGGACGACTAGAGAGGGTGAATAGGCGGTTTTAAAATTCTTTAGGCTAAAATCGATTTCTAATACAAAAGATAGCAACAATTTGATTTTGCACAATTAAAACATAAATCAACTAGTCTTTACTAAGTGCACCAACAATTCTAAGACTATTGATAATGATAGCAAACAAACAAATACATGTGAGCAATTTAATTCTATAAATGTAAATTGCAATAGAATAAAGCACAAGAAGGCAAACCACAATGAGGTAAGCCCAAGCACGTTGGACCGGCTCCACAAATTGAGCCAAGACCTCTGAGGTAAGTCCAACCACTTGGACCGGTTCACAACTCAAATCAACACCTCGATCTACTCGGGGCTACTCTTCCTCCACTTTGGAGATTGCGAGCACCAAACCACTCACAACACGTCGGGCATTCTCACAAGCTTCTTGAAAAGATCACCGGACCACGACGCCTCCACGCCGTCTAGGTTTCGGCAAACACCAAGAGTAATAAGCCAAACCCCTTGCTTGAGTCTCACCAAGTGGAATACATGCACAATTGGACGCTTAATCCAATTCTAGTTGCAACACATGCAACTAGAACATCTCCCTTTACTCACAAGGTGCAACACATGCATAATTGAGAGGAGAAGCTCACACTAGCTCTAGAGAATGAAATAGGATATCAAGAGTTGCCCCCAACCAGCCAAGGTGGGTATTTATAGCCCACATATAAAAACTAGCTGTTTGGAGGAGAACATGCTGGAAATCAGGGAAACCCTGTCAGTCCACAGGAATAGGGCCGGTCAGTTCGAGCTACAGTGCAATGGCTATAAAAGTAGCTATTACATACCATTCCCGATCGATGCGCCTCACAGGGCTTGTCGACTGGACCCCGTCGATTCGGACTTAGGGAGAATAAAACCAAAAAATATACCCTTTGGAAAAGGTTGACCAGCCTAATAAGGGCGGCTAGTACACACTTCTGGTCAGTATGGGGCGGTTAGTCCGGCCCTAGATTTCAGCACAGGCGACACTCGGAAAAACGGTTATAACTTTTGACTCCGATGTCTGAATTGAGTGATCTTGAGCTCTATGGAAAGCTTATTTAGAGGGCTACACAACCCACCTGTTTGATTGATCTAAAACATATTTTATAAAATCAAAAAGCATAATTCCAAAGAGCTAACATATAGCCTAAGTCCAAGAAAGGAGCAATGAGCAATCTTAGACCATGCCAAGGAATGATGTGTGAACTTCAAAAATTTATAAAACACATTTGCAAACTTTAGTATCATACCACAAGGAGTAGGTGCATGGACTTCAACCATTTTCAAAACACATTTGCAAACTAAAGTTACATGCTACAAGGATTATGCATGAGCCTCGACTATTTACAAAACACATTCGCAAATATCGGCAATATGCCACAAGGTGTGCATGAACTTCAACCATTTGCAAAATATATTTTTAAATTATAGTCACATGCTACAAATAGTTAATACATGAGCTTCAACTATTTACAAAACACATTCACAAACTATAGTATCATGCCTAGAAGAGCTAGAGCAAGCGGGATTGAGCTATGAACACATGATGAGAATCAAGCTACTAGACAAGACCCCTCTTAATAGTACGACAACCTATACTAGCAATCTGGTTTTCCAACCAAACACCGACACCGGTAAAATACTAGGAATACATTCTTAGCCTAAGCTAGTCATACCTTTACCTTGAGCATATATCTTGAAGCTTGATGACGCACATCTTCACTTCAAGCCGGGTCATTGTCTCGGTATGCATCAACCCATGATGCATCCTTCACTTGATCTCCATCAACACATGATGAATCTTATCTTGATTTGATTATCAACTCATAATCACCTTCTCTTTGGGATCTTGATGTGCTTGAACACATGATGCATTCGTCTTCTTGAATTTTGACTTGATGACAATCAACTCATGATGCCATCCAAAGTCTCTATCATCATGGAACATAACCTATTTTACCCAAGTTATAGAAAATGTTAGTTCCATAATGTGATTATTATTAATTACCAAGACATACCATTGACTTATAATAGTGGGTCAAGATTTTCAATCTTTCCCTCTTTGGTAAATGATGGCTAAGGAAAGACTCAAGATGAGATCGAGAGTCTCAAGGTTAAGCTTAAGAAGCTCAAGCTGGGTCCTAAGCCTGATACAGAATGCTTCCATTGTCACGAGACTAGGCATTGGAAGAGCAATTGTAAGAAGTACTTAACAGAAATGAAAAAAGAACAAAGGAAATAAGACTCCGAGTTCAAGTATAAATGTTATAGAAATTAATCTTACCACTTCTCCTCCATGTTCTTGGGTATTTGATACCGGATCGGTTGCTCATATTTGTAATTCGATACGGGGACTGATAGGGAGTAGAAGTTTGGCAAGAGGCAAGGTTGATCTTCACATGGACAATGGAGCAAGAGTTGCTGCATTAGCTATTGGTACTTTACTATTAATTTTACCCTCATTATTAGTTATGGAATTAAATAATTGTTATTATATTCCTACCTTAAGCAAAAATATTATTTCCGCTTCATGTTTAGGAGCAGAAGGTTATGAGTTCAGAATAAAGAACAATTGTTGTTCAATTTATTTTAAGTATATGCTTTATGACCATGCTCCATTGGTGAATGGGTAATATGTTTTGAATCTTAAGGATATGTCTGTATATAACATTAATGCTAAGAAACTTCGACATAATGATTCGAATCCCACTTTTATTTGGCATTATCCTCTAGGTCATATAAATGAGAAGCACATGATGAAGCTTCATAAAGATGGTCTTCTAAACTCATTTGATTTTGAATTATTTGAAACATGTGAATCTTGTTTACATGGCAAAATGACAAAGGTGCCTTTCACAGCCATTGGTGAGAGGTCAAGTGACTTATTGGCCCTTGTATATTATTAGATATGATCTACTTAATGAGGCATAAGTCTGAATCGTTTGAAAAGTTCAACGAATTTCAGAATGGGGTACAAAATTAACTTAGCAAGACAATTAAATATCTACGATAAGATTGTGTGATGAGTCACGGCGGCCCGATCTTCCGATAGGTTCGATTTGGTTCGTCGTGAGGACGTTGACGCTTTGAGGCTTCCGACCAACAGATCGTCACCTCGCAATTCCCTACACCTACGCTTCGTCGTTATCGACCACGCTTGCACGCGATCGACCTTACCACGAAGGTTATTGTTCACGCAAGCAATCAAGTAACTCACAAGAACAAGGTAGATGCAATCAATTGTATTGCGGATATGGATGAAGTTTACAAGTGGGGTTCCTCAAACCGATAATCGCGAAGCGCAATTGGCGAATAATCTAAGAAAAACCCGCCTCTAAACTATGGCGGCTCTTTGTATATATAGGGGGCGTGAGAAGGTCGACCTAGGGTTGTGCGGCCGTGGGATGAAGCGTACACAACACGGACTCGACCTCGTTACGTTTACAAAGTCTTATTAGTTTCAAAGCGGTGTATGACACCTTGTGTTGAGTATTTACGGTCGAAGATCTGGTCGTAGGAATTGTCCTAGGGTGGTCTTGAGGAGTCCATGCTATCTTTGGTCGTAGATTGTGTCCAACGAGTACTGTGCTCGCTTTTCTGGTCGTAGATTGCTCCAATCGAATCAACTAGTCGTAGGTCTTCTTGCAGTGGTCGTAGACCTTCTTGAACTGGTCGTAGTACTAGATTCCTGAGTACAAGTAAATCATCTCCATTAGGCAGCATCATAGAGTTCTCAAATAATACACTCAGCCCTAGAAACGACTTTACCTGATCGATTAAGTGACGTGCTCTAGCTCTTGTCATAGGACCGTGTAGTTCAGCACCCAGATCTGGAGGGTCTTGTGTCGTGCGTGTATCCGAAGGAGGGATGTCCTCATCATTGTGGAGGTGAATATTTAAGCCATGAGTTTGGTGATCATCCAAAGCAATGTGGAATTGTTCCAAAACTTACTTCACTGGGAATGCCTCAATGGAATGTGGTGTCTGAACGATGGAATCGAACATTGTTAGACATGGTTCGGTCAATGATGAGCCAATCTGATCTTTTATTGTATTTATGGGGATACTCTTTAGAAACAACAGCTTTCACTTTAAATAGGGTTCCATCAAAACAGTAGAGACGACACCATATGAGATATGGGCCCATACTCTAAGTTGTGGCTGGAAGCCACGAGATCTGAGATAAAATACATGTATGTTAATCAAGTTTGGAACTTAGTTGATCCACCTAATGGTGTTAAAACCATTGAGTGCAAATATATTTTTAAGAAAAAGATAGATATGGATGGAAATATTCACATTCATAAGGCACGACTAGTAACAAAGGGTTTCAAACAAATTCAAGATATTGATTATGATAAAACCTTCTAGCAATTGTTGTATATTTCGATTATGAGATATGACAAATGAATGTCGAAACGGCTTTCCTAAATAGAAACCTATGTGAGGATGTGTATATGACACCTGAGGGTTTTGTCGATCCACTGGATGCTAGAAAGATATGCAAGCTTCAGAAATCCATATGTGGATTAAAGCAAACATCTCGGAGTTGGAACATTCGTTTTGATGAAGTGGTCAAAGGTTTGACTTCATCAAGAATAAAGACGAACCTTGTGTTTACAAGGTTAGTGGGAGCAAACTTTTTTTTGATCTTATATATGGATGACATATTACTGATCGGAAATGATATTCCTATGCTTGAATCTGATAAAACTTCATTAAGAAATAGTTTCTCTATGAAAAATAGGAGATGCAACATATGTTTTAGGCATAAGGATCTATAGGGATAGATCTAAAAGGCTAATTGAATTAAGCCAAGATATGTACATTGACAAGGTGTTGAAGCGGTTCAATATGCAAGATTCCAAGAAAAGGTTTCTTGCCCATGTCACATGGAATTAATCTTAGCAAGAGTCAGTGTCCTTCGACACCTAATAAGAGAGACAAAATGAGTAGAATTCTATATGCTTCGGCAATTGGATCTATCATGTATGCCATATTTTGTACACGACCAGATGTGTCGTATGCTCTTAGTGTTACGAGTAGATATCAGTCAGATCCAGGTGAAGGTCACTGGATAGCATTCCTTGTTTATGGTGGTGAGGAAGAGCTGGTCATAAATAGTTACACCGATGTTAGCTTCCAAACCGACAAAGATGATTTCATATCACAATCTGGGTTTGTATTTTGTCTTAATGAAGGAGTAGTGAGCTGAAAAAGTTCCAAGCAAGGAATAGTTGTTGATTCTACAACAGAGGCTGAGTACATTGCGGCTTCTGAAGCTGCAAAAGAAGCCGTGTGGATTAGGAAGTTCATTAATTAATTGGGTGTGGTTTCTAGTGCTTTGAGTCCTATAGATCTTTATTGTGATAATAGTGGAACCATTGCACAAGCCAAGAAGTCTAGATCACATCAAAAGTCCAAACGCATGCTTCAACGATATCACATTATTTGTAATATTGTTGAAAGAGGTGATGTGAAGATATGCAAAGTACACACGGATTTGAATATTGCTGATCCGTTGACAAAGCCTCTCCCGCAACCTAAGCATGAGGTGCACACAAGAGCTATGGGTATTAGATACCTGTATGATTGACTCTTGTGCAAGTGGGAGACTGCGTTGTTAGTATACCCTAGAGGCAATCATATAGATAATTGTATCACATTTATGTTTATGAGTTATATAATAAATGTTATTATGTTTCTTGAATGAATTATGAGTTATAAAGATTAACAAGTATGTGACTTGTTGGTGAAGCTCTTTAACTTATACGACATCATTCTAAATGTATCACTAGTTAGATGTCATTGGTCGGAACACTTGTAACTTATTGACCAACACATATATTGATTGTTGATCATATTTCACCGGTTATGGATATAGAGATATCGAATGAATAATGTGAACACATGTTAGAGAACCTGATGTTGGATTGAGCCACATTGAGATACTATTGAGATTATTATGATTTTATGTATGATCAGTTGGTCTCAAGCAATGATGATGTATAATCCTTAGACCTGAAGTCAGTATGGTTTTCTACATGTGTAATAGTACACTTAAGGGTTGTCAAACGCTACTCTGTAACTAGGTAGTTATAAATGTAGCTTTCGAGTATGTTATGAAACATGCGGAGCGATGTGACTGGCCGGATATGGGATTTACCACTCCTAACATAACATGAGAGATATCTCTGGGCCCCTCGATATTATCGGATAAAGAAAGTGCATGGTCATAGTAGTCGAAGAGTCGCCACATGAAGTTATCCATCACTTGATCGAGAAAGTATTGAATAGTCCATCGTTGATAAAATATCTCATCTAGAGTTCAACCAGATATCGTGGTGCAAAGGGAGAATACACAAGCAGATCATTCAGTTTGACTAGATACGCTGGTCGATGAAGATACAAACTGATCATAAACTGGTCGAACATAATCACTAAGTGGTCGTAAACTCATCGTAAGGAGTTACAAATTGGTATTGACTAAATATGAACTAGTCGTATAGAGATACGAACTAGTCGTAGATCATATTGCATTAATATTTGTCTGATATAATTTATGTGTGTTCGAGAATCGTTACATCCTGCTAGGAACCGCTAACAACTCATGGTCGAAAAAGAGTTTTTGAGTCACAACCAATTATGCATGAATCTACAATGTCACACACTTAACGGGTTGGAATAAATAAGTTCAGATATGATCCGCTATGAGCTATTTATAAGAGGATGCATGAGGTTTTTGGGACAAACGACGGGAGTTGCTTCACCGAAACCATAGCCGCCAACTTCTCGAAGACCATGTCGTGTGCGTTGGTGCTAGCACATCCACATACGGTATTCTATCCCTAGACGTGCGGATACCGTAGAGGCGTTGCTGCTGTGCTGAACGATGACGATCAACGAACTTCGCAAGGAACACGATAGGTTGCTAGAAGAAATGATTGATACCGAGGACGTTGGACGATCATCTACAACCACTACATCAACATGTTTGACGTTGGATTAGACTGCTCTAACTCTTCTTCTACTGTATTGCGCATCTAGTAGTAACGATATATAATCTCTTTCTTAGATGGCTTCCACCGAACGTACCAAACTGTCCCAAGGCTGCCCAGTCGCCTGGCCTTGTAGGCTCTGATCCCTGCTAAACACACGGTGGAAGATGAACACACGACAAGAACACGGAAAGTTTTGCGAGACCGCAACTGCTTGGTCTCTTTTCGCTTTTGTTCTCTGTTATTCACTCCACACTGAAATAACACAACTACAGGGATATATAAAGCACACATGCAAGCAAGTCTGGCTAACAGGCCACTACTCACGCCACATTCACGCACATACTAACAATTAACCCAAGTAACATACACACTAACAATTAACTCAAGTAACCCCAAGTAACTCACACACTAACACATGCACCCACTAACTCACATACTAACTCTTGATAATTCCTAACAATCTCCCTCTAATCAAGATAGCTTCACAGCAGTGTCGGTTCATCGTCGGCATCTGCCTCCATGAGATGCGCTTGTTCCTCCTTCTTATGGCATTCAAAAGCAAAATGCCCATAGTCGTTGCAGTTGTAGCATCTTACTTTAGCCTTGTCGAATTTGTGATTCTTGCCGAGGTCGTAGCCGCCTTCCTTGTTCTTGGCCCTGGACTCCCATTAGGCGTGGGTGAGCAGCAAATGCTCACCTTCCTCCCCACTAACCATGTGACGGTCCTCGAACGCCTTTAGCCGTCCGAACATTTCTTCGACCGACATGACATCCAAGTCCTCGAGGTTCTCGAGAGTGCAAATGATCGGCATATACTTTGGTGTCAAGACCCGAAGCACCTTATCCACCACACAAAAGTCTTCAACTCTCTCTCCCAACGTTCGCATCTTGCTGAGAGTGAGGGTGACTCTCATGGCAAATGCATCGATTGACTCACCTTTGCGCATATGAAGGTTGTCAAATACTTTCTTGGCGGTTTGAAGCTTAGCCCTCGTCACGCGCTCAACTCCAACGTACATAGACTTAAAAGTTGCCCAAGCCTCCTTCGCTGTCCTCTTGCCGTTGAGAGCAAGAAGGGTCTCCTCGCTCACACCGTGGTAGATGGCCGCAAGTGTCTTCTTATCTTGGTGTCTCTCGACGTCGTCTTCTTCAACGGCATCCCACACTCCTTGCGCCTCCATGTACACTTGCATCTTTATTGACCATGCAGCATAGTTGCTACTAGTCAACAATGGGTAATGGAGCGTGACGCTCTCCTCCTTTCCGACTCGTGCCAACGGCCTACCGCGAGCCATCTGCTCGCTGCCGCTAGCCACATGCATGCCGCCGCTGGCCACCTCCTCTAGGCCACCAGCGACACGCCTTGACGTCAACGGAGACAACGATCTCGCCATCCTCGCCATCACAACACCGGCTCTGATACCAATTGTAGGCACTGATCCCTGCTAAACACACGGTGGAAGATGAACACACGGCAAGAACACGGAAAGTTTTGCGAGACCGCAACTGCTTAGTCTCTTTTCGCTTTTGTTCTCTGTTATTCACTCCACACTGAAACAACACAACTACAGGGATATATAAAGCACACATGCAAGCAAGTCTGGCTAACAGGCCACTACTCACGCCACATTCACGCACGTACTAACAATTAACCCAAGTAACGCATACACTAACAATTAACTCAAGTAACCCCAAGTAACTCACACTAACAATTAACCCAACTAACGAATGCACCTAATAACTCATATACTAACTCCTGATTATTCCTAAGAGCCTGGTCCTAGGATCTCTGAACATGTCGGCCTCACCTTCGTCGTAATAGGACCAGGGAATGTTCCGAGACCCTGACAACAGTCTCATAAGTCACAACTGCAAAGTTCTGCAGATTCGCGGTCCTGCTCCTCCTTACTCATAGGAGGCAGGCAAACACTTTGACTCAATTGGTACTGATGTTTGAGTAAGGCAAACACTTTGACTCAATTGGTACTTCAGAACATCAGTACATTCTTCTTTTTAAAAAACAAGGGCAGGAGAGAACACCAGTACGTTCAGTGCTGCACTTGCAAGTTGCAATAATTAACACAACTTCATCCTATCTAGCTGCAGGGAGCATGCAAACCGGTCAAACACACATGAAGGGTGGTGACTGTTGTGCTCAGTAGTCACTGCTCACTAGGCAAATCTATCGTTAGTCCAAAATCCATGGATTTTTAGGGCTGTTGGACGAGTGAACCCATTTAGGACCCACTGTGCAGAACTGCAGATTAGCTCCTTCAATCAGTAAGATGGACGAGTGAACCCATTTAGGACCCACTGTGCAGAACTGCAGATTAACTCCTTCAACCACAGTTCTGATTTGTACTAGTGATGACTGATGGGTGACCACAAATCACCCACCTAAGGCATCTTAAATCCGCAGCCCACACAAATCAAAGTGAATCGACAGCAAGGGGAAAAAGTGTAGCTCAAAAGTTTGCTCCGTGAGCATAGCTGCAGAAAGGGCGCCACGCTCGTCCCTCGTCAGTTCAGAATGATGCTGCAGACACTGTTTATGTGGTTCAATTTACTACAGTGGATTAGGAGTGGCCATATACACATCACGAAGACGGACTCCAAGAAGGCCGAGTGAGGGACTAAATCCCACTCAAATTTTAGTTTTTAGTGGATTAACCTAATGTCTAATTATTGGGCCGAAACGGTGACTAGGAGAGTTAAATAGGAGTACTACTTTTTCTCACGAAGACAGACTCCAAGAAGGCCGAGTGAGGGACTAAATCCCACTCAAAATTTAGTTTTTAGTGGATTAACCTAATGTCTAATTATTGGGCCGAAACGGTGACCAGGAGAGTTAAATAGGAGTACTACTTTTTCTCCTAGATCGGATTCAATTCTATTCTTACTCCAATAGCCATAGAAGCTATCAAGATTGAATGTACAAGCACAGTAGAAGTCTTGTATTGAATCCAATCAAAACACCAAGACACGATAACCAAAATCACAAAAAAAAACTCAAAACGAAAAGAGTTAAGCGGTCAGACCTTTGAGAAAAGGTGGTCTGACCACTCATCAAGGGCGGTCTAACCTCTAACATAAATGAACAGTGAAATCAATACGAGATCAAAATCACAAATCAACTCAACTTTTGATCTGGTGATCTAAATCCCCTCAAATCTCAGCCATAGATTATCAAGAAGGTCATAAATCTATTCCAATCGACGATGGGGAAGATCGATGTCAAGATTCCACTAATTTCTCAGATGAGGGCCAAAGGGCTCAAGAACCGAGGTGACTCAAACTTTGATTCAAAACTTGCTTGTGGGTAAATGATGATCAAAATGATACTAGATACATTTTCACATATCACAGCAAGTAAGATCACAACAAAAAATCAAAGGATCATCAAAATCTCAGAAGTCACCAAAGAGAGCAAGAATAAGAAGAGACTTATTTTGAAAGAATCTTGCTTGGATTGATTTGAGATATATGTTGGTTTACAAACACTCCATCATGGAGGACAAAAACTCAACACTTGAGCACACAATCAATTCATCTCTCACAAACCCTAACCTCAACTACTCTAAAATCTCCAAATCATAAAATTAGAGTTTTTCCCTTGGAATGACTTGGAAACTCCACATTTGGACCTTCTTTTTTATAGTGGATGCTAGGCTGAGAGAGAAGACCCTAATGATCATCTGTTAAGCCCACGCACAAACGGGTCTACATTCACGCATGGTTTCCAAAGCAGATGACAAGCCAGGCTTCTCAAATCCGTTTCTTCGTTATCTTTATTTTCACTTGACCTAAACCGTCTCCCCTTACGCCGCCTTGTGTCGCGATTTAGCCAAAAGTCACCAAGGCAAGATTTTGGTGAAGTTACCAAAATATCATTTATCAATCATTCTCCAAAGACCAAGTCCAAACTTCATGAAGCAATCACATGCTTCGCCACGTGTAAGTTGAACCAACGCTCGCGCCGTTTGATGCAACCCTTCTCATCGAACTTCCCGTTTGACCATCCTTGTCCATTTTGCGCCATGCTTGAATCCACTGACTTCACCCGACATCCTCGATCGTTTTGGACCTCAGCTCTCAAAGCCTAGTTCCGATCATCATCGCCGTCGACCATCATTGACCTCCATGCCTCCTGCACAATAATAGATCAAGAAATAGATTCCGGACACAAGTTCTTCGTAACTTGACTCACATTAGTCAAAACATGCATCATGCAATATATATACACTGAAACCAATGAAATTAACCTAAATTATGATCATCGCCGCCTTGCCGGCCAGCGAACAGGGCAAAACCAGTCAAACTGTCACCTATTGCCAATCTGATCACCAGCACAAGGACTTAGCTAGATTTTCTACCTGAAAATCCGAACACCCTTTGAAAATTCAAAATAAACATAAATTTTGACTCGATGCTCCAAAAATTATGAGACCGTGTGTAGAAGAATCCTCTCTCTTGCCTACACTATCTGTTTTTTGCTCGGCCAAAAACTCGAAAGTCACCATTGTGGCTGGTCTGACCGCCGACCCTTTGGCCTGCTCCTAGGTCGGTCTGACTGCCTGTGGCGCTCCGTGTCATTACCCTGAAGGGTAATCACACTTAAGCATATGGATTACTATTCATCTACCCAGTAGGACCTCTCTGACGAATAATAAGCCATTACCAGAGTTAACGTAGCAGAACAATAGAAACTGTTCTTTATTACAAACAGTTAGCCACGCAATGCTATGGTCTTTAATACAATTATTTAATTACAAGGGAAATAATTTCCCCTCGCTTGACTGCCTCACTCCACTGGTCGTCTATTCATCTCATTCACCGAATAGGGCGTCCATCTCACCCTGGTCCTCATAGCCAACACTCTCGCCGCCTGTGGTCTCATTGATACCTGCGTGTCCTTCGTCCCACTCGGGATAGCTCCTATCCGGACTAGAATCTAACAAACGAGAATAATAGCAAGGTTAAGTACTAGTGTAATCAGCAAGCATTAATAGCAAAAACGCACTTGATGACTCATATCTGTTCGTTATCACATTTTCTAGATTATCTCTTTTTCTAAAAATAAACAACTCATTAAAAACTTTAAGTGACATATTTTAATACTGAAAAGACTACTTGTCACTCAAAGAGAATATAGACCCCTGGCGGTTCCCGTAGACTACAATCCAGGAGACAGACATGAATTCATAATTTTTTTAGCACTATGCAGGCTTGTACCTCTTTACCATAACTACTTTGAACTCTAAATGAGTCAGGTCCCCTACATTTCCTTCGATGCGGGCTCGAATTTAGAATACAGAACGTTTTCCAAATTACGTGATTAAGTCTCCACCTATTATTTTTCGTCGGTGTCATGGGGCGCACACCGTTGTCAAACCCAGGGGCGAAGTATCCCGGATTACTCTGTGTTTCATACACTAGTCAAGAACAACTAGTGTACATAGTGAACAAAAGTGGATAGCAAAACCATAAAATTTCATTCATTAATAATAGTTAAAGTTTGTTGCAAAAGGGGCATAAAGCCAACAAGCAAAATACAGTGGAAGCAAAAGTAGTAAGATAGACTACACGATTCACCACAGGCAATCATCTGGAGGGCGTAGCCTAGTCGTCCAAGTTCTCATTCTCCTCGTAGTACTCTTCTCCTAATCAACAATTTATTAAGCAAGAGTGAGCACAAACAAACATGCCCCGCAAGTTACACCCATAACAGAGTTATAATGCATGCAAGGTTATATCAAATGAAGGCTTATAAGGTTGAGTTTGCATAAAACAATGTTTATTTTCAAATATCCATACAAAGTTCTAAAGCAGTTATTCTATAAACTAAAATTCATTTTCTAAATTCTCAAGTTTTATAGTTAGATAACATTCATTAATTAGGGGTGAATGATACCTTCCTATGACGAGGCTACCCGCCCAATTCCCATTTGGATAGAAATCCAAAACCATTTATCAAGTCTTTTGAAACCAAAACCAAAATCTTACTTAGAGTGGCTTTGCTAGCATGTCCACAACCGTGGACACGGCTATTCGAATAGTTCATAACACTCTACAGAGATTGTACAGCTTTACCCATATGCCACGACTTCTCTAGTTTGTTTGGCATCTGTCGATACCACCGCTCACTGCCTTAGGTAAGCAGTCTAGAGCACATGATAAGACCTTTACAATACGGCATCCCATTGTAGTCCTACCTCGCTAAGGTTTCACCCACTTTGGATAAAAACCCACTAGGTTCAAGCCCCCTCTTGCGCCAGGTGGAATACATAAAAGTGGGTCATAAAGACACCCACGCAACCGGATGACACGACCACAGTGAGACGTTACAAATTAGTTAGCCAGATTCTGCCCATTCAGAAGATGTGGTAGTACGATAGGGCTTAGCAAAATACGCTCGAAGACCGGTCCATAATTAACTTGAGCGACTTTCCATAAAACCCATGGACCTCGGTCATAGAAATGACCCGATCCTGTGCATCAACGTGCACCATCCAAACATCTATTTCGCCAAGTCCAAACCAATTTTTGTTTTATTTACAAGTCAACAAATTTCATAAATTTCTATGTTATAGACCGTACCATAGTATCATTTTAAATCATAGTTGAACTTTGGCTAACTTTTCCTAATTTAATATTTTTGAGCTAAGCTTCGACTAAGCATAGAGTTTGACAACATGTTCTAGTTCATACTTGTAATACCCCAGAATTTTAATCGGGCAATTAGAAAAGTATTCAAGAGGAGAAAAATCAATTAAAGAATGGCATTTCCAGAGGGTTAGAGGGGGTTCCCGCAAAATCCCGCTAACCTGGGCCTCGGTCGGCCGCGGGCCGCGGCCCAGGAGGCCCAAGGGGGGCCAGCCAAAAAGGGGGGATCCCCCCAAAACCTAGTCCCCCTCTCCCTCCCCCACCAAGCCGCCACCCCCTCCCTCTCCCCTCCAAGCCGTCACCCCTCCCCCCTGCTGCCGCCCCTCCCAGGTCTTGGGCGCCCCGTCTCCCCCACAACCTCGTGCCCCTACCGTCCATCCTCGTGCTGCCGCCTCCCGGGATCGCCGTCTCCTCGCTGTGGTGGCCAGCCGTGGAAGGAAGAAGGGGGAAGGAAGGGAGGAGAGGAAGAGAGAGAGGATCACATCGCTGGGAGCTCGCCGGTCAAGCTCATCTCCAAGGGTAAGGCTCTAAATCCCTTTGGATTGGTGTGGTGATCCTGCCCCGTACGTGTGGATACCTCGGAGGTGTTGTTGCGAAGCATCAGCACTAGGACGATCCACGACTTGTGTTGATCACCGGAGTCGGAGAAGAAGTCGCGTGGCGGGTACGACTATTCGAAGAAGCAGACGCGCGTCGAGTACGACTACTCGAAGGAGACGCGTCGTGGGTACGACTACGACTGCAACAACTCGCTACAATGACTCTACTTCCGCTACGAGTCGGCGCGTCTAGCGGTAATCTCGTGATCTATTACTTGCGGTGGTTCCTTGGTTGCGCGGTAAAATTTTGTTTGTGCTATCGTAGCATTACCGCGTTACCCAACAGCCTTATGCGAGCAAGATAGTCCTTGATCAACATTCGAGCCAGGTAGACGGTGGATGATTCGAGCTATGAGACTGATACGTGGACATATCGGAGGGGCTCCCACGAGGCTAAGTTGTGGGGCACCGAATAGCCAACAGAGGTGTTAACCCCTAGCGGACTTGGAGGTGCCCATGAGGCTAAGTCGTGGGACACCGAATGGCCACTAGAGGTGATAGCCCCTAGCAGTTTTAGAGGTGCCCATGAGGCTAACTCATGGGCACCTTGGACGTGTGCCCTTGATAGTAAGTCACAGGCACACCGGTGGCGCCCACGAAGCTAAGTCATGGGGCACCAAATGGCTACTAGGGGTGGTAGCCCCTTGTAGTTTTAGAGGTGCCCATGAGGCTAACTCATAGGCACCTTGGACGTGTGCCCTTGATAGTAAGTCACGGGCACACCGGTGGTGCCCACGAGGCTAAGTCATGGAGCACCAAATGGCTACTAGGGGTGGTAGCCCCTAGTCGTTTTAGAGGTGCCCATGAGGCTAACTCATGGGCACCTTGAACGTGTGTCCTTGATAGTAAGTCACGAGCACACCGGTGGTGCCCACGAGGCTAAGTCATGGGGCACCAAATGGCTACTAGGGGTGGTAGCCCCTAGCAGTTTTAGAGGTGTCCATGAGGCTAACTCGTGGGCACCTTGAACGTGTGCCCTTGACAGTAAGTCACAGGCACACCGGTGGCGCCCACGAGGCTAAGTCGTGGGGCACCGAATGGCCACTAGGGGTGATAGCCTCTAGCAGTTTTAGAGGTGCCCATGAGGCTAACTCATGGGCACCTTGGACATGTGCCCTTGACAGTAAGTCACAGGCACACCGGTGGCGCCCACGAGGCTAAGTCGTGAGGCACCGAATGGCCACTAGGGGTGGTAGCCCCTAGCAGTGTTAGAGGTGCCCATGAGGCTAACTCATGGGCACCTTGGACATGTGCCCATGACAGTAAGTCACAGGCACACCGGTGGAGACAAGAAGTCACAGGCACACCGGTGGCGCCCACGAGGCTAAGTCGTGGGGCACCAAATGGCCACTAGGGGTGGTAGCCCCTAGCGGTTTTAGAGGTGCCCATGAGGCTAACTCATGGGCACCTTGGACATGTGCCCTTTTACTCCGTAGGTGGGTTTTTTTGTCGTGATCGGGAATGCATGAGAATGATTAACCCTTGCGAAGTAATGGACCTAGGAATGCGGTGATCCAGAGGTTGTTCGACGCGTGGCCTGAAGTCTAAGGGGAACGAGTCCTCAGCACATCCATCAACTTGTTACTGAGCCTAAGTTGTCGCTCATGCCCTAGGTCTAGTAGGACACGAGCCGCCATGGTGGAGACGACGGACGCCCAAGCCACCATGGACTTTTGCTAGGGGAGACCGCGGAGGTCGTACGCCCTATGCACCACGAGGGTGGTCGCTCATGCCCTAGGTCCAGTAGGACACGAGCCACCATGGTGGAGGCGACGGACACCCAAGCCACCTTGGACTTTTGCTAGGGGAGACCGCGGAGGTCGTACACCCTATGCACGACAAGGGTGAAATCCCTTGGAGGGAAAGTGTCTTGAGAGCCCATACGAGATTTATATGTCGGGACTGTCCCCTAACAGTAGTGTGTTAGGGGGCAACCCCGACAGCGAGCTTTAATTGCTCGCGCCGCATGGATGTCATGCGTCCCAGGGGTGATGATTGGCCTCATAATCCTTAGCCTTTTGGCTGCCAGGGTGCCTTGAACTGGGCCTCGCATCGACCCGCGCAAGGAAGGAGGACGCGCGTGGGAGTCCCAGGGCATGTAGGACGTTGTCCATCCCATGGTGGGTGACCCTGATCTCCGACGAGGGTGCTCAGTAGGGGCTTCTTCAAAGAGCGGATGGGTCATCCACGAGATCATTGCCATCCGGAGCCAAAGGAGGTTTCGTGGACTTAAGAGTATTTTTTGGTAGGAGACATAACCTTTCGTCAATTAGCTACGTCCCCACGGACGGCGCCAATGTTGTAGGTGTAAAAACGAAACACAGGTGAGGGGGTGGACGTCGGCCGTCTGACGGGCCATCGTCCACGAGAGTAAAAAATGATACAAGCGTTTATACAGGTTCGGGTGTCCGAGAGGACCACCTTACTCCTGTCAGTGAGCCAACAGGGGGTTACCTCCGGGGAGGGAGCCCCCGAGGGCTCGCCAGTTTTAATATCCTTCTTTACTGCTCAAGAGAGCTCCCCCACAAATGGAGGATACAAGGGGTATTTATAGGCTCTTGGGCCTGTACAAATGACCAAAATACCCTTTGGGGGATGGCTACGCTATGAGTACAAACAAGGGGTATTATTATCTTTTATGAGTGCAATAGTATCTATTAGGTCTGTAAGTGTGTCTTCTGCAAAGTGGACCCATCGGTGTGATGTTTGAATTATTCTTACAACAATATTAATCCTATATAACACTTCGTGGTAATACCTCTCGAACTAACCAATTCTATTTTTGCAGTGCCACCAGCAGTCGCCGGTCTGCAACAGCTGTGGATACTTGTTTGCCACAACATAGAACTAATCGTCGGTTCCGCGATGACCAATGATCCTCAGGTTTGTCAATCTTGCAATAATTATTTTATACTTATCAATTTATATATGCACAAATTTAATCTTCCTAGCGACAGGTTGCGAGCATCGATACAACTGCGTTGGAATAGAGCCAGCTTATAAACATTCGAGAACAGTTTGCGGCATTCTTGAACCATAAGGTGATAAATCCAGATGGGAAGTTACACAATATAGATTGAACTTGATTGAGATAAGATTGAACTTAATAGTACATGTGTGTAAATGTACATGAATGGTTAATTTTAGTTAATTGATTTGTGAGATGGACGTGCTTGCTTCTGAAATGAATATGAATTAGATGGTTAATTTTAGTTAATTGATTTGTGAAATAAATGTGCTTGTTTCTGACATGAATGTGAATTGGATGTATATATATACTTGTTGTGTTTCAACTTATTTCAGAGTGTGTGGCTAGCATTTTCTGATGCTAGCCAATAAACAGAAATATATTTAACAATACAAAAGAATATAACATACGGTTCTTTAGGACATACCGTCTGTGATACATTAGCTCTATAAACCATCTGTGGCACATCAGCTATCACAGACGGTTAATCTACAATCTGTCTGTGCTAGTAAACTACCGCAGACGGTTTCATGTACAAACAGTCTATGATAGTCAACTATCACAAACGGTTCGAAAATCGTCTGTGATGGTCTCATATCATTACTGATTCATAAACTCATACAGCTCATAAAATTGTATGTGATGATGTTTTTTAATCGTCTGGGAATGCTTTTTTTGTAGTAGTGGAGGAAAGGAAAGGCAAGGCAAGGGCTTCTCAGTCTTGTAGCCCAACCATTTGCTGCCAAGCTAACTCGAAGCGATCTCGGTTGGGCGACTGGCAGGTAGCAGCAGCAGCTGCTGCATTACGTCTGCAGAATTGCTCCATGGTTAACGCATAAAAGCATCGCCGACGAATGTCGGCATATTAATTTCCAGCGTACGTCTAAAAGGGACACGACACCGGAGCAGCACATTTTCCTGCTGCTTGATTAATCGACCAACTAATATCAATATGTAATCTTCTCCGTACTTGTTGCTCTTTTAGCATGTACGTAGGATAATTAAGGAGGAGCGCTGCTATCAAGCACTACTGACCTTCCCTTCTCAAGGCCAATAAAGCAGCAACATCGTTCACCTTTCATGCTGTAATGGCGTGCTGGTGGCAAGTAGCAGCAGCAGTAGCAGTGTACTACTTGATAAAATGAGAGATAAATTAACCTGATGTGATTTCTTATCACGTGTGTGACATTAACAAATGCAACGATATTGAAATAAAGAGAGAAATAATGCATTTAGCATTAGGATTTGAATAGTAACTGATCGTTTGGATGGATGGTATGATCCACGGTACTATTACTGCCCTTTTAACAGCATGTATCAAGTCGTTGTGCAGATCGATCAAGTGGTTACCCTGAAATGGACATCTTTGCGCCGTGATAATTATTGGTAATAATATCTTATTAGAGCAAATAAAAAACCATCATGTTCACTCTCAAATGCTAGAAATTATCATGTTAATCGGTGGAAAAAAAAGAGAGAAAAACTACACCATCAATTGTGGTGGGTTCAAATTATAACAGTCTAATTTTAAAAAAAAATCCTTCTCAAATACAATATATACATAACTGAAAATCAAAATTAAAATTAAAATTAAATTGTAATTTGATGTTGATACAAATTCCACAGTTAACTATCTAAATAACTGTAATGTGGAACAAAAAAAAGCAATTAACAGTTGGATTTGTATATGAATTCCAACAAAATAACTAAAATTCGGAATTAATAATAAAATAAAATAACAATTTGATTTCAGTATGAATTCAAAAGTAAAATCCCTAAATAACTAAAATTAGGAATAAATTAAAGAAAATTAGCAATTTGATTTGTGTACGGACTCCAATAAAGAATAACTAAATTTTTGAATGAAAATGAAATTTATAACGAGGATAGCACTAGAGTTGGCCAAATGGGTGACTCAGCCCGGCACGGCATACCCAAGAACGGCACGCCTCATCAGGCCGTGCTGGACCTAGGCCTAGCCAAAAATCTTGTGCTTCAGGCTGGCCTGCCTGGCATGGCTCATTTAGCCACCTCTAGATAGCACGAATGGTGTCGGAGGAGACCACTAACGGGTGTAGTTGCGTCGATCTGTCTTGTAAGAAGATATTGACCCATGGGAAAGCGAAGAACCAAGATGGCAGCAGTGGAGATGATGACAGTGTTGTGCTGTTCACTAGAGTTTTGAAGAGAAAGGCCAGAGTCGAAAGAGCTAGGGGTCGCGACAACGAGTGGTGAGCGTTGGCGTTGTTGAAGAAGTCAGCGGCCCAAAGAAGTTCGATGATGGGAAATCCCTAGCAGAGAGGAGATGAAGTTAAGCATTGAAGATGAGCTATGGATGATATGGGATCATCGGGTAACTAGGAGCGTGTCATCGTTGGTGAGGAACACAATATCACTGATGATGGCGAGAATATTCTCCGTATAGTTAGACAATGACTAAAATAGACATGTCGGCATCAATGAAGATGGGGGTTGTCGTGGTTAATGAGGAAGCCACGACGTTGAGGTGACCAATGTCGAAGAAGAGGAGCGGCCGACACAAAAAAAGAGGGCATCAATTACGTATAATATCATGCATGTGTATATACATGCATGCATCCGTACGAATAAAAACACGAGCGTACATAAGCATAGGAGCAAAGAGCTCGGAGTAGAGATAACATAGCTGTAAGAAGTGAGCTCGGAGTAGAGATGACGTAGCTGTAAGAAGTAGGCTCAGAGCCACCAGAGAGAGCGTGACAGGTGTCCCTAGTATGGATCGGCAACGATTGCACGTGTAATCGTATTTGATGTCGCAGTGGTCAGCATTAAGCAATAATTAGAGAGAATTGGAAGTTAATTATGTGGTAGATTATTATATTGGAAGAGATAGCAGCTGGGAGGAATAGATTAATAATTGAGCTTGCTGTTGGAGCTGGAAGCATAAAAGCATAATTTATCGGTAAAATCAATTTATAATTAGGGGGGAAATCAAACATCCGAGACCAATAAATACTAATATTGAATATTAGAATAATATGTAATAAATATAGTCGCATAATTGTACGGGCACCTGCTAGTTTCATTAAATTTGATCTCATGATACAGATATCCAACCGTGCGTGCGTATGGAGGAGGAGATCGATAGGGTCATCCGTCACATGAAGCCTGAGAGCTGCGTGGTTCCAACTTCGCAATCTAGAGTAAAACGCCTCCCCCTCTCCCTCTCGCGCGCGTGCGCGCACACACCGCTACATCAGCAATATATAGCCGTCGCTCCTACCTACCCCAGCCGTCGCCAACTTCTAAAGAACATATTTCCAATTCCATATACAGCCAGCCAGATCAAGCGCCGCGAGCGCCGATGGACGACATGGACATGATCTGGTCCGACGAGCAGCTCGTAAACGAGCTCCTCAACGATGACGAGCTCGTCATGATGACGAGCACTGCTCTTTCGACGACAACGCTGACGGCCGATTGCTTCGACTCCTGCACCAGCAGTACTGGAGCCATGCTCAGCGGCAGTACTCCGGCCGATCAAGAACCACCGGCGGCGGCGAGGAATGCTCTCCCTTCGGCCTACTCCGGCCCGACGATCCAAGACGTCGAGAAGGCGCTGGCATCGCAGTGCCCACCGAGCAGCTCCACCCGCCGCTCCGCCTCACCGTCGATTCTGTATGTGCATCGGGGTGTGCCGAACTTTCTCACACGTACGTACTAAAGAGAAGCCATGTGTTTTCCTTTGGATTCTTGCAGATTTGAACTGTGGGGTAGTAGGGGCAATGCAGAGATCAACAGCAAGTACACGGCGAGGGTCAGGAGCAGCGGAGGGAAGCTGCCGAGCGATGGTTACAGGTGGAGGAAGTACGGGCAGAAGCTCATCAAGAACAACCCGCACCCCAGGTGAGCAATCCAGCTTCTCACACATCGATTAATCATGTCTTCCTCTTCTTCATCGTCGATCATCCTAAATTCCTATTATCGCATTCTTTGGTTTGCATTACTTGCTCATCGATTTCTAATGTGTTTTTTTTTCCGAAGTGTTGTCAAGAGAAAACTGCCAACCATTTTCATTGAGATTGGAATAGCTTTCCTCGATAAAAAGAATAGAATAGTTACATCAACAAATTATTGTACGTGGATAAATCATCGCTCACTACACCACAACGCAGTGCAAGGGCACTCATTTTGCGGGGGAAAGTGGCCTACGAGGGCTAATATCTTCACGGGCTAATATATTCACATTACCTATGTTACGAGGATATCTCAATCTGATTGAATTAAGTAGATATTCGATTTGTATTATTCGTATTTGTTATTCGAGTATAATCGAATTCGTATTCGTAAAAAAATACAAATACAAATATAACTTTACCACTATTCAATTTGTATTAGGTCCGTTTTCACCCTACATTAGACCCCCAACTAAGAGCATATATGTGAAGTTAATGAACTGACAACGATAACTATCCTACAACGGCTAACTATAGCACACAAAACTAGTTACTGTACCAATCCGTCAAAAGGATTTTTTTCTCCCCAGCCTTTCACCAAGAGTACGTGCACATTACTGAATAGAGTAGCTAATACAGAAATCCTAGGAAATTACCGCATCCCAAACATAGCCTTTTTAAGGAATCCCAAACATAGCCTTGCAACTAGTTTGCACTAGAAACCAACTCGCACCAAATGGCGCGGGGCTCAGATGTTGTTTTATGTGTTTTTTTTCATGTCAGGCACCAATGTGGATCAGCACCAGATAAGCTTATATTTAGCTACTTGTCCCTCTTCACATGAGTTTTATAATAATAATAGATAACCCAGTAGTATATAAGTATCTAAATTCAAATGTACAACACATATAAAGCAGAAATACATGAGCATAATGAATAGAAACTTGAACAAAAATGAACGTCAAAGGAATTAGAAAAATGAGCACCTAAATCGGAACATCCATCACCTGACAGCCTTGTATTCTTGTGCGAAGATAAATTCCAACAGATCCAAACAAAAAAAACCATCATACAGTAAAGAAAACGGATAGAGAAGTAAAATCAATCTTACAATGCAAGGAGGAGGATTAGAGATGCTCGCGTTTAACTATTTCAAAATATGAAACCAACAAAGCCTCGTTTCCGGTCACAACAAACGAACCCAACATTCATCGGTCATCCAACCTAATAAAAAGACAATCTGCAAGCTATCAGTTTTCCATGATATATGAAAGTAAGGCATTCTTTTACTTTACTAAGCGACACCGGTTAACAGTTTTTACAAATATTCATAGGCAAAAGATTGCTTGTAACATAATTCTTATCATCATAAGAGAAAGTGAGTATCACCGGAATGAATGTGATCTATGATGTCATCTATGTTTAGAATAAGGTAGTTGCCAAGAAAAGCTTTCCAGTTTTATAATATCCTATATAAAAGCTACATAGCACACTGAAAATGACAAACACATAGCACACTGAAAATGACGAACAACAAAAGTAAAAAATATATATGGATGAGCCTAACATTAAACATAAGCGCATTATGTTCTTGAAGAATAGTTCATCTTGTTAGCGAAAGACCCATTCATGAACTACTAATGCAATCATACTTTTCATGAACTACTACCTCGCATGACTGATCTCGGTCTTTATCACAAATTCTAAAATCATCTCATTCTCAAAATAAACATTAAAACATTAAGTTGCAATTTTAATTACGAAAATACTACTAGTCACTCTGAAAGAAGAAAGACCCTAGCGGTTCCGTAGACTCCAATCCAAGAGACGGCATGAATTCATGATTTGTATAGCATCAAGCAGCTTGCGCCACTTTACCCATAGCTATTCTCGAACTCTTTATGAGCTAGGTCCATCGCATTTCTTTGATGCGACTTCAAGTTCGTAATACGACGTTTTCCGTGTTACGTGATTAAGTCTCCACCCATTGTTTTCCGTCGGTGTCCGAAGCGCACCTAGTCCTCCACCGAGTTCCAACAATGTTGGTTGGGGCGGCTATCCTCCGAGCCCAACACTCCACCTTGGACCGGCTATCCTCCGTGTCCAACATTCCTGCTAGGAGAACGTAATTACGTAAACAGTAGCATTTTCGCCCGTAAACGGGAAATGGTTGGCACCGATTTTACTAAGATCCGACCGAGTAAGAGTTTTGTTAGTCCTTATATTATAATTGTAGGTAAAGGGTCCCACATCTCTTATCATCATCATCATCATCATCATCATCATCATCATCATCTCTTTTCTCAACCAAGGCCCCCTTTACCCACATAGTAATTCTCATCTCATTCTCATTCTCCTCTTTCTTATCTTTCTCATCATCTCAATTCAATTTGATTTTGGGAAATAGTTTTGATGCAGTACATATATGATAGAGCAATATACGGTTTACATTTAACATAACTATATTTATGTTCAAAGGATCGCTTGCCTTCGTAGTAATAGTAGGTGTCGGTGTCGATGAGTCCGGAGTCAGCTACTCCTGTCGGCTGGAGTTCGTCTTCTGAAGCAACGCGGTAATACAATAGAATACCGAGAAATATTTAGTGATTTTTGGTGATATTCAAATAGTAAATCACATCGCGATTTCTCTTGGTTAGTCAATTTTAGCTTACAAATATTTTTCCAAACTGTGAGTGGAAGATCCTCCCTTCGTGACAGTCGCATCATTATTAAGACATCTAAAAGTGCAAACAAATATACGTTGATACAATATGACCTTAGCCCAAGTCACTGACTAATTGTTTCATTTTAAAAGAAAAATGGAAGTATCAATTACCTATTATTCCTTTGTTAGCAGCCCTCGTTACCAGGACCATAACGTTTTTTTATATAAAAATTGCAATGATCTATAACTAATACATCAGCATATAATAAAATTAGTTTTTGAAGGATATGAACAACAAATGGCCGAATCGAACACCGATTCACGAATAGAAATACTGACAAAACATCGTGATAGACTTAATGTAAAATAGTGGCCAAATTGGAGACCGATTCGCAAATAGAAATACTTACAAAACATCACGATATACTTAATGTAAAATAGCCATGAATAGAAGCAGACATGAAAGGCATGAACGGCGACCTCCAACTGTACATGTGTCCCTGAAGCTATGGAGAAAGAGTAAAACTGAATGAATGGACTCTAGATCGAACCATGAAATGTAAGAAAAGATAGGAGAGGATTCCCTCTACAAACGCCAAACTAAAAAATGAATCACAACAACCAGTTAGGAGTAGCAAGGAAATATAGTAACTACCAAGGGGAAAACCAAAATAGCATAGCACGCCTATGACCTAAATTTACCTGATGGGTTTAACAAAATGCAATTTATCACAACTAATTAACTATTGTAATCATGCACACATATGTACTAAAATCAAACCTTGTTGGATGTTGGTTGTATATGCACATTCAAGGCTGAATACCGAAGTAACCATAGTTCCAGATTGCAAAATTGCGAGACACATGGCTACTGTATTAATAAAATTTATATATGCTCAAGGTTGCAAAACCATTGAAAGACTACTGCTGGTTAAAAAATATAGGTGAAGATTGGGACTAAGGTGAAGCGGACTGGGATCTCATCAACCCACGAACAATTCTGCTTGACTTTGTCAGAATATATACAGTTTTTCTCGTAATATCATTGGAGAACTATATCACCTCAACTCGCCTCCAGGTCTTTTCCACTTGAGCTATTTTTTGGGAGCGAAGCCTAAAACTCTGCGCATCCACGAACCATGTCCGTTGTAAGCTGTAAAAGTTTCCTATCAAGAAGGATATGTGGCTACTTGCTGACATATGATCACACTGCCAACCTTTCCCCATCAGCAAAAACATTTAGGCGAGTTGGTACTCAAAAGAATAACTATGCTTCTCTAAGTTGTTACTCTGCACTGACTAAACAGTAATAATTTATTAGGCACACTGCCTGCCATTCTAGAGCTTGCAATCACGCCAGGCACATGCATCAATAGAATTCGACATGCTTCATCAGTAAGATCGACCACAACCAGACCTGGAAACAATAAACACCTACATTGAATTACAATTTTAGTATACCACAACCCAAGTTGCAAACCTAAAGTACAGTCGTGAAACCAGTTAAGAGTGAATAATGAATCTAGCCCCTAGAGGACAGCGCTGTTAGTAATAAGAGTTCCTACAATTCTCGTTTTTCTTCTTCGAATGGCGAAAGACAACCGGAGAATCTGCTAAAAAAGCGAGCATCTTCGTTCCTGGTGGACAGATGGGAGGGAGGGATCTGGGATCATCATTGACTTGAAGCGCGGGTTCTGGAGGATGACCCAATAATGAAAGGGGTTGGGGGCGAACGCGGGAACCAATTGCAGGAGCGCCGACCGAGAGTCTCGACAGCGACCTCCAATTACGTGTCCCTGAAGCTGTGGTGCTCGTGCCGGCGGGGATTCTTCTGCAGCATGGCGGCCCTGCTAACAATGGGCCTCTACCCCTGACCCTGCTTCCCGAGCTTGTTCTTGCGGTGCCATTCCTGACATCTCTTGCCCAAGCCCCGAAGGTCCCGTCCATCTTTCTTGAGCTGGAGGATTCTTGGCTGATGTGACCCTTCATCGGCCTCCCCATTGAGCCGAAACGGTCGATCTGTTGTCCCCCTTCCTCCGGGATGCACGACGGTTCTTGGTGGAAGAGGGTGCCACAGGCGTCACAGGAGCGACGCTGCTGCTCCAAGTAGGTGGCGGCGGAGCGTCTGTAGGAGATGGACTTGCAGTGGTGCCTGCAGCATCGGCGCGGGGAGGCAGCGAGGATGCGTGGGGAGGAGGACGCGGCGGGGGAGGAAGAGGGAGGGGCGGGGAAGGATGAGGGTGGGAGAGGAAGAGGACTAGAGGCGTAGGTGAAAAGGGGTGAGGGGAGGCGCCGAGGTGGCCGCCGTGGAGGGCGATCGAGGGGTGAGCGGGGAGGAGGACACGAAGGGGGAGGGAGAGGGAGGGAGAGAAAGAGGACCGGAGGCGTAGGTGAAAAAGGGAGAGGGAAGGCGTCAAGGCGGCCGTCGTGGAGGGCGATCGAGGGGTGAGCGGGGAGGAGGGACGCGGCGGGGGAGTAAGAGGGAGGGAGTGGCGGCGCTGGCGGAGGAGGGAGAGGAAGAGGACAGGAGGCGTTGGGGAAAAGGGGCGAGGGGAGGTGCCGAGGCGGCAGCCGTGGAAGGCGGTCAATGGTTCGGCGGGGGCGGGGGGGGGGGAGCGGCAGCAATGGCGGAGGAGGGAGAGAAAAGGAGCGAGGCGAGGAGCCGCGCTGCAGGACGGAGCGTGCGAGGAGACGTGGCGAGATAGGCGAGTGGGCCTAGGGTTTCTGGCGCACGCGATAACGGTTGTCCGAAGATGACCCGGCGGCCGAAATGACCGCGCGAGCGCTGGCCCTTTCCACCTCCACTCCAGGCGATCAGGGGCGTCCGCCGAGCGATCCGACGGGCGGTCTTTCTCGGTTGACGTAGAGGACGCCGGGAGCGGCACAATCCACCGGCTATTAAATATAGTAATGTGTGCGTATGTCAAGTATGTTCGAGTGGGTATAATTAAGTGCCTGAATCCATGTGCACACGTGTGCGCCGTACTCGTGCGGAAGGTAGGTATCTACTACTAGTGTCCCTTCACGTCGGAAATGGATTCAATGCATAGGATTTACAGTGTTACGTATTAGAAGTTGATCTCTATTGTCGGATAAAAAGCAAATGTTCATATCAATCGATACAATATTTTTCGCTACAGCAAAATTGTCACATTAAATATTTCACCGTTTTCTATAGTATTACTGTTAGAGTACTGTTCATCCACTCGTATAGTGTTGTATACACTATTTATACAGTAATCTTTGCATTACATCGGATGATTGCTTCGATTAGTCGTGGTGCATGGCATACGCGGATATGCTGCTTCGTTCATCAATTTCATGCAATGTACTGGATTAATATTGGATGCTTGCCTTGATTGGAACTGCACAGGATGGGTAGGCTGCAGCCAGTACGTGTTAGTGGCGACGCTTAAGATCAAATTAATTAACTGCTTCGTTTTGTAGTATATACTTGATACTAGAACTGCTAACAAAATTGTAATACTCTTGTACCTCTTTTTATGTCCAACAGTCCAGATCAGATCAAAGTTACGAGATATAACACGAGCTTGCACGGTACAAAGAATAAACTAGATGAATCCCGTAAAGAGAACCTAATAACAGCGTCGAAATAATCACGATGTGAGAAAGATTTGACGAAACCAACAGCAAATTCCTTAAGCATAACCTGAAAAGAGTACAATGGATTATCATTCTCCAACAACCCTCTCGAACCTTTTAGGATCATCGTATCCTTACCATATACAAGAATATAATGCTAAAAAAATAATCTAGCCTCTGATCCTCCTGTGGGCCTCTTACTTTGGATGAGTTGTTTTGTGATTTGTGTTCTCCATGATCACCCCTCATAGCTTTATATAGTGTCCCTTAGTTCTCTTCCAAAGGAAGTAAGATTCCTAATCCTAATAGGATGAGGATAAGAATCATTGAACACATCTCCAAAGCCCTAGTATGTTACTATATGAGTCACCCGCACTCAACAACCTCCAACTTGACTCTTATCTGTTGAAGTCACCATGCTCCTCTAAGAATTCGCACCAAGTCGACTCAACTATTTTTAAAAAGAATCTTTTCCTCCCACTTTTGGGAGTGCCCCCACCACAAAGGCACATACACATCATCGAAATGCACATGTCAATGTCGAGGCTAGCCTACTCGGAGCCTCTACCACCTGAGAGCTCCTTTGTTGTGTAGTTTGATTAACCATACCTTATGTTCTTACAACTGTCCATGCCATAGGTTTGTACCACCTCCGACCTACACGTGCTCATCGGTACTGCGTGGTTGGTCCCACCACATCTTCATTCTTCCAACAGCTCGCACCTATGCCTTCGCGCCTACTAGATTTCGCAACAATCTTTGCAATTTCGCACATAAACTGCAGATGAGATTTGAGTACCTACCGCTGACAACACTATTTCCTTCTCCTGGCCATGATTTTTATCATATCTCCCATTGACGGTGCTCTTCCCTTATAATTACCTATTAATCGATATCCTCCATTGGTTTAGATATTTTTCATGATTACACGCCCTTTACAAGTAACTCGCATAACTTTACCTTGAAGTGATACCTCACAACCTTCGAGTTCAAGGAACTCACGGATATTAGATTATTCTTTAAGCTAGGAACATACCGAACTCCCATCAATGTGCAATGTACTCCATTATACATCTTTAATATAACCGTTTCCATATTAGTAATTGCACACTCCTTGCAATCCGCTAAGTGAACAGTTTCATGTGCCAGACATAGAGATCATTCGTCAAATATCTCCCTCGTCGAACATATATGGAAGCAACAATCTGAATCTAATATTCATCCATGAGAAGTATCTGATTGACTGACGACTAGTACGTATGAATCATCTTTCGCTACCGCCACTGAGCAATACCCTCCTTGTATCTAAATGACATGGAGTGTGTAAATACAAGTTATTGGTATTACTCTATCTTTTTGCGAGGTTGTTGGTATTGCTTTTAATTTCTTTAAACTAAAAGTATTCTGAAGGCATGTACAATGCTACAGGCAACTGCTGCATGTCTATAGTACTCTTTTATATCATTTATAGACAGCACTAAAGACAGTTCCTATAATATGTTATCTTTTTATATGTCTCTATAAATAACTCTTCAATGTATAATGTGTTTTGTTTCTCGTGTTATAGTCGACTACTACATAAGAACTCATTTTCTCTCATCCACATTATCTTGTATCATACATGACAAGACTTATAACCAGCTGGTATTATACATGCTCTAAGACGTTAAGTGAATCTTATGTGGAAGTTTAGGGACTTAGTCTTTAAGAAATAACTATGCCGCTGATTTCAACATGGACTTAATTATCAAATTGGGTCCATATATGCATGCATGGTAGACAGCCGCGTTAAATACTCCATCCAATTAACCATTTTCTTTTGTTTTTACATAAAGCAGGAGCTACTATAGGTGTGCGCATTCCCGTTGCAGTGCAAAAAAGCAAGTCGAGAGATCCATAGATGGCCCGGAGATGTTAATTGTCACCTACGAAGGGTTACACTTGCACAACTAAAAACCTTTGTGTCCACGTCTCTATTCAGTTTAGGACTCCTCGAATGTTGCAGACATTTACAATTAAAAGAAGCTCAAACAATTAATCATCAAGGATCAACAGAAACACAAAGTTATCAGGATATGTATGTATGGAGTTGCAAAACTAACCTGATGAAGTAATGGATAAGAAGCTTGAGTTTTTGGCTCATATGGCATTATTAACGGCGCTAATAGTAATTTTGATCCTCTCCCGATGTTAATATAAAAAATAGCACCCTCCACCATGTCTTAAGGGCCTGACTCTCCATCGCGTGTCACGTGAAATCCGAGCTCATGAGGCACAAACTAGGTCGATTCTAGCCCCATAGGCACAGCAGAGGGCAATGCCATGCTCTGGAGGCTTAGGAGGCTGCCGTGGATTGGAGGCACAAAGGAGGTAGTAAGAGGTTAAAAATTATTTTTGATACTATTTAAAATACTATTTAACACATTAAAAATACTTTTTCCTTTTCCTCCTTTTTTTTTACCTAATTTCCACAAAAAAATTAGGGTATATGTGATAATACATTTGAAGATGCGAGTGCAAGATAAACAAGTATTTTTTAAAGTGTTAAATAGTATATCAAATAGTATCAAAATAAAATTTTAATGCATGTTTTAATCTCTTATTGTCTCCTCCGTGCCTTCAACGCCCTCCTCGGTGCCTCTAAGGCCCCTTAGGGTCGGACTCAGCCTGGTTCGTGCTTCAGGGGCTCGGAATTCACACGTGGCGCGTGGTGGAGAGTTCAGCCCTTTGGGGCACAGCGGAGGATGCTATTTTTGTATTAATGTTAGGAGATAATTAAAATTACTATAAGCGTTGTCAATAGCAACATACGAGCCAAAAAGTCAGGAAGCTTCGGAAGGGATTACAGAAGATGTAATATATAGTACTGCTACCTGGGAACTTGAAGTGAACATAGCTAGTCTGGTGTATAATCAGATGCCATCTTCAACTGGCGTAAGCATTCTTTGTGAGACTGTTTGGTCTCCAAGCACTATTCTCATGTGGTTAAATTGTTGTACTAATTTAGTTGTTGAAAGCGAAAGAAATGATGCATAAACTGCACCTTCAATACTAATACAGTTGAATCCTAAAAAAGAAAACTAATATAATGCAGTTCATTCTTTAACTATACTATGAACAAATATAATTTGTTTCGTTATTTCTTTTGATCACTAATATATGTGTTCTTTACTTGGACACTTGGCACCTGATGGCTGATGGGATGACAAGAAGCCACATTCGAACTGACTTTTTCCCCATCTTGTAGCAACTAGCAACAACATTGCAACATTGGATGTGTTTTGTTGATTTGTGCGGTCTGAATTTATATGTTAGTTCCTAATATCTCAAGCTCATCATAAGTTTTGATCATCTTATTAGCTTTCATTTGTATTGCTCCATGTTCTTAAATAAGCTTGTATAATCATGTAAAAACACTTATTGAATTGCTAAAAAACTTAAAAGAAAATAAAATAAGATAAGGAACAAAATTTATTTACAGTGGGCGGTAAGTCTGAGATTGAGATTTACTACGTGTAGTTTTCAGGGTGAGTGGTACTATACTACTATGTTAGAGCTAAATTAATGAAAGAGACATGAGAAGAATAAGATTTTAAATGGCGCATGAAAAGTGTAAAGCTACAAAGGAAATACAATTCCTGACCAAGTTCTACAGCTAGAAAGGGTATGCACAAAAGTAGATGAGACCACAGTTTGCAAGTGTGGTTGTCATGTCCTGACGTCACTGCTTTGCTATCTTCACTTCCTCGCGGGTCGTTCTATTCCTGGCAACCAAACCTTGTTTGACTTCCCTTTGCTAGAGTTTTGCGCTAAAATGGCGTATTCTTTAAAGGAAACATCAAAACTAGTCTCTTTACTAACAAAGTAACAAAAATGATACCTTTACTATGTAATTTTATTATAGAAAGTCATATGCCGCCATCCTAAATTGCGACAGGCCACGTGTCATGATATATAGTCTACCGTGTACCTAGTCAGCGATACGAATGTACGCATGCTGTTTGCCGTGTGGCTTTTCTTGGCAAAATCGTGCGATAACACTATCATTTTTGCCATTTCGTTCGTGGAATATTAGTCTTACTATTTTGTTTTAAAAGGACTAAATAAAGCAAAAAAAATGTTTCGCTGAATAAAAACATCAAAATGGTACTAAGCTGCCAGCACGGCTAGCAGTCCTTTATTGGGAAACAAAGGTCGAGCTTCGGAGAGTCAAGGGTAGCGAACAGTGATTGGATGCTGAGCTGACACGTGTGAGAACCCAGAAAATTAAATTAATCTAAACAACACTAATCGAGGATTAACATTAATTAAAACTCATCTGAACAAAAACAAATTGTAATCTCATATCAATATAAAAATTACAATTGGTGTACATTTCAAAAAGGGATTAAAATAAAAATTTGCATTGCATGCCGTCAGAGCCTTCCTTAAAATCTCGTCAGTCCATCGCCGTCCAGTCAAACCGTCTTCCTCGACCTAATCCGAAACACCACTCCCAACTCCATCGTTCGCCAATCAACCATAAGACCATTAGCAGTTCAAAAACAATAAGATAGAGTTGTAATAAAGTGGATTGCCGTCAGAGTACCATAGGAATCATCGCGGCTTCCAGATCGACCTAGATCAGTCGGCACCCTGAGTATCGAGACTACATGCCAACCTGGGTTAACCGACATCTTGGTTCTCAAGTCACCTAGGCTAACCCAAATCAGTCGGCACCTGGATGCCCACGATACCTAGACCAACCTAAGTTAATCGGAGCCGTCTTATTTTCGTAGGTTTCATCACTCAGCGTTATAGAATCCAACACCTACGTATACCAATTTGCCTCGACTGCAGAGAATCCCTCGCATAGAGAATTGCCAGCCAATTGACCAAAATGCCCTCAGCCCAAAAATATCTGGTGAGAGCCATTCGGTTAGCACAAGGGCATAAGGGTCCCAAATGGACCACAAAGGCAAGGCAAGGCAGCCATATTCATCCCCCAGCCGAGTGCATCCCCCATTCAAGCCACACCATCCATTCACCTCACAAGCCAAGCACCATCCAGGACACCACTGAAGGAAACCAAGAGCAAGACAACCAAAGCAGCCAAAGAATATCATGAGCATGGCAATCTGGATAGAATCATGGTAAATAGGAATAGGGCCATGGTAAGAAAGGGAAAACACAGTTAAGGGGTAAGCTAGCCACACAATGCATCGAATGAGGGCAGTCAAATGCATCCCCCAGTCAGATGTATCCCCCAGCCAACCCCAGCCGAATGCATCTCCCCCCAGAGCTCATAAACCTTAGCATTCACAGCACAGGCAGGAGATAAGAACAGCCGAAGCTTTCCCTCAAAGCCACATTCAAAGCCAGCAATCCCTTCTCTTCCTAGCCGAAGGTAAGCCTCACAAGAACATCAAGCCCAACTTCACAGCCGAAAGAGAGCAGGAGCAAGGCCAAGAACAAACCAAGCTACCAGAAGCAGGAACCACCGCAAAGCATCAAAGCAAGCTCAGCATTTTCACCATCATAGCTTGCAAGCCACCCACAGCAGGGGAGAAAAGGAGAGCACCAGCACGAGACCGGCGCTGCTACCCTCTTTGCCCACCCCTCATTCTAACAAGAGGTAATCCCAACTACACCTCAGTGTGCACTACAAGTATGCACATCATTCACACTTATCACCAGATCTCAGTAGCATCAATAGGTAGCTCTCAATTCAGTGTCATCAGATAGCTTGAGCTGAATCCACTATCAGTAGCATCATCCACGCATCACGGAGGCAGGGGAGGGATCAGGGAGTAGAGAGGAAGGGGGGTATTACCTCAGTGTAAACCACGGCCGAACCACCACCATCACCCACCATGCATCAACCCCATCCACCTCCACCAGTAGCAAGCCTACATCTAACCAGCTCTTGCATCACTCATTAAGAAACATCAGTAAAAATCACCAATCAAATCATGAGGATTAAGAGGGGAGGGGGAACCAAATCCAATAGCAGCCAGAATGCCGAGCCGGATCCGGAGGAGCAGAGGCGGCGGCAGGGAGGCCGAGCCGGCAGGGCCGGAGAGCGCCAGATCGGGGCGAGCGGAAGGGAGGTAGAGCCGGAGCGGCGGCAAGCATGGCGCAGCCGAGCCTTCGGCCGCTACCAAAGGAGGAGGCGGCGCAAAGAACCAGGAGGAGGGAGCCGGAGGCGACCAGAGGCGGCGGTCGGCGCCGGGGTGCGCCGGGAGCCGAGAGGGAGCCGGAGGCGTGGGCCGGCTGGAAGGAGGCGGCAGCAGCGGATTGTGCGAGAGAGAGCGAGAGTTAGAGAGGAGAGAAAGGGGAGGGGAGGATAGAGTCGGCAGAGGGGCAGTGGGTCGGCGGCCGGGTTTAGATAGGGGGGTTAGGTGAGAGGGGTAGTTAGGTAATGAGGTGATTAGGGATTAGGGTTAGGGAATTATGTTAGGGTATTTAAGTGTAGAAAAATTTAGAAAAAAATGTATTAGCGTACTCGTCTGAATTTATGCAAGCTTAGCGGAGTGTAAGCACGAGTAGTAGTGCGTGTCAGGTGGTAGAACACGAGTTCGGCATTTGCGACTTTAGAGCGAGTAAACCGTGGAACGATTTTAGTAGGAGAGTGCTAACTGAGCCGGGATTTGAAAGATGTTTGTAAAGTAAAATTGACTAACAAATAGGAGTTGCATTAACAACTTATTAACCTACTATCACATAAAATCCACTAAGTATTTATTTATGTATTATTCGTACTACCGTGTTGCTTCAGAGGACGAACCCAGCAGATCGGTGTAGCTGATCGATGAATCGTCGACGCCGACCTTTTCTACGTCTACGAAGGCAAGCTTTCCTCTTGATCATAAATATAGCTATATTTAATGTAAATTGTATTTTGCTGTATTTTATATGTATGTCATGAAAACTATTTACAAAAGCTCAAATCAAATAAATGAAATGATGAGAAAAGATAAGAGAACATAGATGATGAATGAGATGATGAAAGAAATGATGAATGAGTTAATATTATGGCTGGTAAAGGGGACCTAGGGTAGGGGAATAAGATGAAAAAGAAAAAGAATGATGATGATGATGAGGCAAGAGGTGGGACCCCTTTACATAGGGTTAGTATATAAGGACCAACAAAACTCTCACCCGGATCAGAGGCCGTATTTAAGTGCCAACAATTTTTTTATTTTTTCATTTCAGCGGGTAGAAAATACTACTTTGTTACGTGATTATTCTCTCCACAACGGGTAAGTCATGTTGCATGGGTTGAGTTAGGGAAGAACTCAGGACATGTATAAAAAGTCCGGAAGTGGGGGATCCAATGCATGGTGGAGTGTTGGGTTAGCGTCCCAACCAACATTACTAGAACTCGGTGGTGGCAAAGTCAGCACCGACGGAAAGTAATGGGTGGAGACTTAATCACGTAACCTGAAAAATATTTTGTATTCTAAATTTGAACCCGCATCAAAGGAAATGCTGGGGACCTGACTCATTTAGAGTTCAGAATAGCTATGGGTAAAGTGGTACAAGTCTGCGCAGTGCTATACAAATCATGAATTCATGCCAGTCTCCTGGAGTAGAGTCTACGGGAACCGCCAGGGGTCTATCCCCTATTCGAGTGACAAGTAGTGTTTTCAGTATTAAAATATGTCACCTCTTTAACGAGTTATTATTTTCAGAAAAGAGATGAGCTAGAAAATGTAATGACAACAGGGATGAGTCATCCAGTGCATTTTTGCTATTAATGCTTGCTGAGTACTTTTGTACTCAACCTTGCTAGTATTCTCCTTTGTAGATCCTAATCCGACCGAGAACTATCCCGCATGGGACGATGGACATGCAGGTACCGAAGAGACCACAGGTGGCGAGGGCATGGGCTATGAAGACCAGGACGATTTGGGCACTCTTTTCGACGCGTGGGACGAGTAGACGACCAGAGAAGAAGGGCAAGCGATGGGACCCAATCCTATTTCGAAGTTTTAAATTACTAGTTGTAAATACCATAGCCATGCGTGGCTACTGTTATGATAAAGATGCACAATTTTCTATCTTATTGTTCTGTTGCGCAACTCTGATAAAAGCTTACTATTCGTTGAAGCAGTGTTCTATTGAGTAAATAAATAGTAATTCGTAAGCCTAAATGTGATTATCCCTGGAGTAATAACACGAGGTGTCGCAACACGCTTTAGCTTACACCGCCTTTATCTCTGTACACACACACACACAAAAAGTGTCTAGTCACAATCAGCTGATTTTTCCTCTTCCTACTTCCTACTCAGTTCCCTTTTATCATGTTTAACAGAAACCATCAAACAAAACCATAGTTCATTGACAGCGGATTAAGCAAGCTACAGATTTACTAGTACCAGTAACATCTGTTCATCCATCACAATAATATCCAGAAATTCCAGATCGAAGAGAGGGGAAGTGCAACCAACCCGATTCGGCCATTCCACGCCGTCCGCCGGATCGGTGACGGCAGCTCGGGTTCACAAACTCGATACAAAGTTGCAAACGAACCCAACGGCATCCCAGAAAACGCTCCCAATCCCGTGAGCGCCGCCTAGTCGTCTACCCCGGAGCCGCAGTCGCATCCCGGTTTAAAAAAAAAGCTTTGCCCCCTCGTCGCCGCGGTCATCTCTGCTCCTCCACCTCCACCTCCTCAGAACGGTCGCGCACGCGACGAAGGGAAAGGGAACAAAAAAAAAAAAAAATCTGGAGACGCATCTCGACCCCGTCGCGCGCGGCGCCCGGATACCGACGGTTCGCTGCCTCCCCCCTCCCATGCGCCCGGCGCTGCCGCCATGAGCCTCGCCTCCCTCGCCCGCGCCCTCGGCCGGTCCGCGCGCTCCTCCCGCGCGCACCAGGCAAGTCTCTCTCCCCGGACCCGCCGCGTCTGGATGGTGGGTGGGGCGAGGCAAAGGTCTGACCTTTTCGCTGTTTTTTAGGGTTTCTCGCTCGGGGGGCTCCGGCCGCCGCCCTTGCCGCCGCTCCCGCCGGTCCATGGCGGGGAGGTTGGCGGGCTGGGCTTCGTCCGCGGGTACCTGACAGCAGCGCTGGGGAGCCCCGCCGCGGGAAAGGCTGCGGACTGGAGGTTCCTCCTTGCGAGCCCACAGTTCCGGCGGCTCTTCTCCGGCGGGTCTAAGAAGAGTAAGTGTTGCGCGCTATTTTTGGTCTGTTCGGGTGGCTCCTGGCACTAAAAGGTTTGTCCTTTTTTCTGGTTTTAGATTACGAGAATTACTACCCCAAGAGGAAGGAGGCACCGAAAGGGGATGGGAACAAGTCCGATTCTAAGCGTAAGTTGCCGTCTTTCTGATGTGCATCGCTTGTTTGTGTAGAGGATTGTGATTATGTTGTGAATTTAGTACGATTAGTAACTTTTGATGCACTAGTACCGAATGGGCTTAGTGAATGTGTTTGAGCAACAAGATAAACGACTAGATATGTGATTTCCTTGCGCAACAATTGCTTGGTTAATTGATGTAATCATGTAACAACAGAATAATAGCTTGTACATTTGGACTGGATAATGGATTGTGGACTTCACTATGCCGAAAGTTAGTTTTGTGACTTGACAGTGCAAACTACTTCATGTGTAATGAAATTGGAATTTTGTAATATGCAGAGGATTCCAATACGGATGACCAATGGAATTTCCAGGAGAATGCTGCAAAGCAACTGCAGAATTTCCTCGTGCCCCTATTGTTTGTTGGCCTGATGCTCTCATCCTTATCTTCTAGCGCATCAGACCAGAAGGAGGTAATTTTCACTCTCTTCTGGCAAATTGACCATTAATGGGAGTGGTTTTAATTGTTCATTATGTTTATTCTGGTGCAAAGAATTATGCAAGTTGTTATTTTTACTATTTTTCGTTGCTCTTTACTTTATACAATGGTAAACTATATTTGCTTGGTCTGTTGAACACCTGAATCATTGGTATGTCCTGAAAATGTCAGACAAAGTGGAGGAAAAAACTATACCACCACCATAAGGATTATACAAGGTGTACAGTACTTAGTTACTTACCCTGTCACCTCCAATCAAATTCTTAATATTAGTTGGGTAGCATTCGATAATCTATACAAGCAGCGCCAGACAGTACGACCATACTTCTCACCATGAGGTCTTTGTCTTGGGCTTGACAAATGGTAGAGAAAACACCTGCACTTTCTCCTTAGATGGTTAAACCTTATGCCTACACCAGACAGCAGATAGCAGATCGTGATCAACACGCAATGCTTAAGGCTATAAATGAGTGAAAAAGGATCTCCATTGAGATGATATGATTTTGCAGAAGAGCCGTTGTGTGATTTATTGCCCTAATGAGAAGTTATTATCACTGATTAATTTGTGCTGGCATATTTACTTAATATCCAATGTGGAGAATTGTTACCATGTGCTTTGTACTTGTAGTTTTCTATTGGTGCCTTTGAATGTGAATTAAATCTTGAGAATTACTTAGTTTTTGAGTAATTGATCAATTTGGCATCATATCTGTTCCCTTTAAATGTGTGGACGTGCATATTCTTTAGTTTAATGGTTGATTAAAAGACCTTGTGCTTCTAACATCTGCAGACAAGCTTCCAAGAATTCAAGAACAAGTTACTAGAACCTGGGTTAGTTGACCGCATTGTTGTTTCAAATAAATCGGTGGCAAAGGTCTACGTCAGGAGTTCACCACAGCTGAACAGCCAAAGCCAAAATAGTGATACCCGTATTACCACAAGTGACGTTCCAGGCAAGCATGCTCCCAGCAGATACAAGTATTACTTCAATATTGGGAGTGTTGATTCCTTTGAAGAAAAGTTAGAGGAAGCCCAGGAAGCTTTGGGTATAGATCCACATGATTATGCTCCAGTAACTTATGTTACTGAAGTAAATTGGTTCCAAGAAGTGATGAGATTTGCCCCAACAGCCTTCCTTGTCGGACTAATATATTTAATGGGGAAAAGGATGCAGAGTGGCTTTAATATTGGAGGTGGTCCTGGGAAGGGTAGCCGTGGTATCTTCAACATTGGAAAAGCACAGGTCACAAAGATGGACAAAAATTCCAAAAATAAGGTTAGTTCCTTCTTTTCTTGTGTCACTCTCTTTTTAACGTTCCTTTTGCACTTGGTACTACTTCAACAGTGGCAAACAAAATATTTACATCCACTGGAAAGTAATTCTCGGGCTCTTATAGATCCAACAGTTTAAGCCAGTTTGGAATTTGGGAATTTCCCAATTTCCTGCGGGAATCGAATTGTTTCCTGTGAAATTCCTCCGTTCCAAACAGGCCCTTAGTTTTAGCTCTGTTTGCCTTAAGGTTAAAAAAAAGTTGTATAAAGTTCTTGGTTGTATCTTTCTAACAAAACCTGTTTTTCTGTTGATCCAGGTGTTTTTTAAGGATGTAGCCGGTTGTGATGAAGCTAAACAAGAAATAATGGAGTTTGTGCATTTCCTTAAAAATCCCAAGAAGTATGAAGAGTTGGGAGCTAAGATACCCAAAGGTGCTCTGCTTGTAGGTCCTCCTGGAACAGGAAAGACTCTACTTGCTAAAGCTACAGCAGGAGAGTCTGCTGTGCCCTTCTTGTCCATTTCTGGTTCAGATTTCATGGAAATGTTTGTTGGTGTTGGTCCATCCAGGGTACGGAACTTATTCCAAGAAGCTCGGCAGTGTGCACCCAGTATTATATTTATTGATGAGATAGATGCAATTGGTCGCGCGAGAGGCCGTGGAGGTTTATCTGGTGCAAATGATGAACGTGAAAGTACTTTGAACCAGCTGCTTGTAGAGATGGATGGATTCGGTACGACTTCTGGTGTTGTTGTTCTTGCTGGTACAAATAGACCTGACATCCTGGATAAAGCGTTGCTAAGGCCTGGAAGATTTGATCGCCAGATAACGATTGACAAGCCAGATATAAAGGGTCGTGATCAGATATTCCGTATATATCTTAAAAAGCTTAAGCTGGACAGTGAACCATCATTTTATTCGCAAAGGCTAGCTGCTTTGACACCTGGGTTTGCTGGAGCTGACATTGCCAATGTTTGTAATGAAGCTGCTTTGATTGCTGCAAGAAGCGAGGAAACTCAGATTACAATGCAGCATTTTGAGTCTGCGATTGATAGGATTATTGGTGGTTTGGAGAAGAAAAATAAGGTAATGTGACCATGTGCCAATTTGTTAATAATCTACTGTTGCAAACTTGATGCATGCAACCAACTAAAGCAGATATTACCTGATTTATTACGCACTACTCAGACAATGTGTATGATGCTTTCATGTGAGCAAACATAATGCTTTCTTTTTATAGGGCTTATTTTGACTGGGCACAATGACTTGAGAAAGTAAACCAGGAAATGAAATTACTATAGCACCTCCATTAAGTGCCATTTTTTTAGCGGACCTTCATTAATTGCTTTGGGAATACGAGAGATGATAGTTTGTGTGCGTAGTCATAAATAAATGTTTAGGGGAGAGAATGAAATAAATAAGGGCAAAAGAAGAAAAAATTACCGTTGAATCTACATGAATGCCTTATAGTCCATTTTGCAAAAAAAGTTGGAAAACTAATAGGCCTTATAAAAATGAAATGGAGGGAGTAATTGTTAAGTTCATGCAAAAGAATGTTCTGAATTTTTAGATGTATTAATTGACAAATGTTGCAGTTTTGAACAAATACGGATTATTTGTAGTTACACTTTCCTATGGGAGCACCCTAGTTATCGCTGTTTATTCACTTTTAAGTTTTGTCTCGTAATAATCACATATCAAATCTCTAATTCCAGTATTACACCTTGGATTGCAATTAAGTAACTTGGAAGTCTTCTTTTATATGGTGTAATTTGTTTCTATATGTATTAGTTTTCCCTACTTCCCTCATTTATTGATTTTGTCCACTGAGCATGTCAATCCAATGCAGGTCATTAGCAAACTGGAGCGCCGCACTGTTGCCTACCATGAATCTGGTCATGCTGTTGCTGGATGGTTTTTAGAGCATGCTGAGCCTCTTCTGAAGGTTACAATTGTTCCCCGTGGAACAGCTGCTTTAGGCTTTGCACAGTACATCCCAAATGAAAATCTTTTGATGACAAAAGAGCAACTTTTTGATATGACATGCATGACATTAGGTGGCCGAGCTGCAGAGGAGGTACACAGTTTTTTTTTTTACATCTTCTTTTGGCTGAAGTTTTATGTTAAAAGATTTGTGGACATCTCCAAATTTGTACAATTTAGACTCTATCCAATAATTAAAGTGAATGTGGGGGAATACATACAATATCATTTTCCTTTTAAAAAATAGTACCTGGCCATTTTTACTTGCTGCATTTGACAAGACAGTAATTATGGTTTGCTAGGTTAATTTTTCACCCCTTCAATTACGATGGATTGGTGAATATGAATAATGTTAGTACAATTTGGTGGCAAACGATGGTTGGCTTGGTAAATCAAGATACTTAATTGTATAATACTCTTGGTTGCATTTATATGCAGCCAAAATGAATCCAGAAAGGCAAATTGATGTTTGTGTGTTTATTCATTTTATACCTACTATCATCATGAGCTCCTTGACATACTATTTTATAATCATCCGCTCATATTATATTGACAATCAAACTTGCACGGGCACCATTCCATTTTATTCAAATTGGTTGCCTCATGCCCAGGTTTCTTCTATACTTGGATGTGTAACCTAAAGGTATTAGTTGTTACTGCAAAACACGTCAGCATATGCAAAAATCAATATCCCCGTATTAAGCCAATGCCTCGTGTAGTCATGTTGTGTTGTGTTGTATTGTTTTCGTTATTATCCATTTATTCCATGGATGTGCTGTCAAATCACCCACAATATTACCAGTGAAAGTATCTTTACAAGTGGACTAACGGAAATGCCCTATCTGTGCTTTGTTTCAGGTTTTGATTGGAAAAATCTCGACTGGTGCTCAGAATGACCTGGAGAAAGTTACCAAAATGACCTATGCGCAAGTTGCTGTATATGGTTTCAGTGAAAAGGTTGGGCTTCTATCCTTCCCTCAGAGGGACGATGGCTTTGAAATGACCAAACCTTACAGCAACCAGACAGCATCCATCATCGACGATGAGGTGAGGGACTGGGTTGGTAAGGCCTACAAAAAAACTATTGAACTGGTAAAGGAGCACAAGGAACAAGTAGCCCAAATTGCGGAATTGCTGCTTGAGAAGGAAGTCCTCCACCAGGACGATCTGGTTAGGGTATTAGGAGAACGTCCGTTCAAGACAGTCGAGCCAACAAACTACGACCTCTTCAAGCAGGGATTCCAGGACGAAGAGAACACGAGCCAAGAGCTCGCGAAGAATGCCGAAGAGCCTGATGGTGATGGATCACCCTCTCTTGGCGAGGTTGTACCAACGTAATTCCGCGCAAATTTACAGCTGTACATTGCACGCTTATTCGATAGATTCTTGTTTGTTGTTGCAGCATAAGAAACTGTATAAATTAACGGCCTCGTCTAATTACACGCCGGTGCTGGAATGCAGTTGGCTTTCTACAATTTCTGTGTTACCCTGTTGATCATTACAGTGAGCTAGTCGAGGTTCATCTTTGAGCTTGTCTTGGCACCACCAAACGTTCTGACGTTTCCGTGTTGAATATTGTATTTCTTATGTTTTAAGATTCCCACTCACGAGACGTCGCAAAAGCGAGTTCATCCCTTCTGACGTGCTACCTTGAGTCAAACGAATTGGATAAGTTCTCTCCAGAAGGTTTACTATCTTTATCCGGAAGGGAAATCGCGTACTGAATTGACAGTAAGCTATATATTTCGGTAGTAGAACCTATGTGGAAATCGATGGAAAAGTAATAGCCTTTTGATCAGGGAACCTATGCATGGTATGTGGTCTACTTTGTTCGACACAGGGTTCTAATCAACCACCGGACTCTTACATTTTTTTTTTAGAAGAAAGAATCTCTCGTATGTATGCATTTCTACCAAAAAAAAAAAAAGAAGATAAAAGGAGACATGAAAGAGAAGACAAGTTATATATGAAATTCAATGACTGATGAATAATAATATCTTATTAGAATAGTAGATGTATCTGCTCTAAAAGTCTACATCCATGCACATGCACCCTTCAAAAGGAAAGGAGAGAGAAGGCAGAGCAAGCAGCTCAGCCAAGCGACCGAGTTGGTTCAGGCATCCTTCTCTGCATTCGGAGGAGGCTTCGTTCAGAATGTTCTCTGCCCAGTGCAAGGCTGTCCAGGATCTATAACAGATCACCTTCCTCCAGGTCACGTCCCCCATCTTGCAATTCCTTTTGATTTGCCTGTGCAGTCCCTTGACATGTAAGAATAAGGTTAGGAAGCCTGGTCTGGATGAGGAAAAGTTGTGACCTGGCTTGGAGTGGATGCACACTGCACTCGCGGTCACTTGTCTAACCTTTTTCTTCTTCTTCTCTCAAAGCGAGAATTCAACCATTGTTGATTTAACACATTTCTGATGGTTAGGTAAAAGAAAAAGATTCTGGTAAAACCTCTCTGTCGATTGGTCAATAAACCACAGTTTTTAAGAAGTCAATTATGCGTCTAAAAAGAAGTCAAATAAGCAGTAATACTGTTTATTCAACACATATTTTATTTACTTTTTTAACTGGCAAATTGCACATGCAATTGTGCGGCTAGATACTACAATATATATGTTTGTGTCGTGAAAATACGGTTGTGTTTTTCATGCAGCTCTAATAACTATGATAGAAATTTAAGTTTTATTTGTTATATAGCTATAATAAATGTAATGTCTGCATATATCTGATTAATCTAAACCATTATAATTTAGCCCCACCAAAATAAGAGGTGCAAGCTTTTTTTTATATCTCAACTGTTGAAAGAATTTAGGAATTTGTTCAATCGGTCGTCCTTCTGTTCGTATGCATGATGTAAGGGCCAATCGGATTGATATGCATGTCATCCTTCTTCTTTAGGTAGGATGTTATTCTCCATTGGGAAAGCGTGTGCTCATGCTCTGTAAGGTGCTCTACACATGTGTGTGTACGTAGGTGGTGTAAGTTTGGTGTGGGTTGAGTGTGTGCGTCCACTTTGAAATAAAAAACATTACAATTAGTTTTTTGCATGTTTAGGTTTATAGAGAAAAAAAACATTTGGATTTAAGTTAAATAGAGGAACCTGATCACTTAACTTTAGTGCACGTTGGAGACCATTGTACTTCCCAGGCCGCACTGCCCCTGCCCGACCAACCACTTGATGCAAACGCACATATATAGGTAGGCATGCTTGGCTACTAATGTTTTTTCTTTTCTAATCTGTTATTTAGAGATAGGAAAAATATTATGCATAGTATTTAAAAATTCTTGTTCAGTATATCTCTTTATGCTTGGGTCCACTAAATTAAAGGCTAGATGCTTATCTTCTTTGCAAATTATGGGCATGATGTTTTGCTTTTTTCTTAAAATTTATAGCATATTTGTTTCTGTTTTCTATTATAATAACATCTTGGGGTCATGGTTTACTAACCATAATTAGGGCCCACTTAATGGTCGGATGTTTTTCTTGAGAATTTTTAGAATTTTTATCTTTTTTTATTAGTAGTTGTAAAACAATCGTCACAAGCTTTTATTATATAATAGACTAGTCCAATGCCCGCGCTTTACTACGGATTAAAAAAATCATATCTCGTCAATCATCGCCGTGCTCAGCCTATAATGCAAGTGATCTGCCGACAACCCGTTCTTGGAAAGATCAGTGAAATCTCTGGGCTTCTTGCGCACCAGCTTGGGCAGTTGGGGTGTGGGGGGTGGAGAGGAGGTTATGGGTAGCCAATCGTACCCACGGGAGGAATCGACAAAAGAACAAGATCCAACTACTCACATCTCACGAAGAAAGATAAATCTAACGACTCACATCGCATGAGGGAGGACGAACTGCCACCAATTCTTTCCAGGACATCCAAAGTTCCAAACTGAATCGCGCTTCCGTGGACCAAAAATTGAGGGAAATAATTTTCTCTACATTTGTTACTTATCTGTGTTTAGTTATAGCATAATTGCGGCAGGGAAACGATTGTGCGTGATAATTAAGGCACGAAGAATCTTAAACTAGAGTCAATATAAACAGTAGCTAGACTCCCTGCGGCCTGCAGGTTGACTTTAGCTAGCCACACTCCAAAGCTATCGTGTGTGCATGCATGCATGCATGGGCCAGAGCCTCTCGGCCGGTGCAGCAGCAGCGAGCTGCGACGTTGAGGCGACCCCTCGTGTTCATCAATCGAGCACCAAACGAAATTAAGTTGCTAAACAATACGAGACCAAGCTAATCAAGTACCATCATGAAGCTAGCATGGCATGGCACACCAGAAAGAAAGAAAAAAGGTCAAAAGAATTGCATGTTGATGGCTTGCGTATGCTTTGGCCCCACTCAAGCAACGCAGGCTAGCTAGCTAGCTATCTAGCTCCTCGATCGATCTCCAGCCCGGAATACATCACGCAGTGCCCGATCCAGCCCGGGCAGAGCAACGTGTACCGGTTCCAGATCATCGGGCAGCTAGCGCGGCACGCTGTGGTGGCACGCGCACATCTCCTGGCTCCGCGCCACCGTGCACGGCCCGCTCGTCATCCTCCCGCCGCTCGGCGTGCCGTACCCGTTCCCCGCCCCCTACGAGGAAGTGCCCGTCATCTTCGCGGAGTGGTGGAAGAACGACACGGAGGCGGTCATCAGCCAGGCGCTCCAGACCGGCGGGGGCCCCAACATCTCCAACGCCTACACCATCAATGGCCTCCCTGGGCCCCTCTACAACTGCTCGGCTCAAGGTTTGTCGTATGGAGGGTTATTTGTACTAGACAACTAATATGTTTTGGTGTGTCACACTGTCAACAAGCAGTCAGTAGTGAGCGAGTGGACTCATGTTGAATGTTCTAAACATGGGCATAACCTGAATCTCATTTAATTAGAGTTCATGGTAAGGTGGCAAATGACTTTTCTACTAGTTAGAACACCCATACTTGTGAGCTGTTTGCGAGGCTAAACTAATCTTGAGTATATGCCAAGCCCCACATGGTCTTAACATGACTATTTTAAGCTTAAATATTATTGAGTAGTTACCACGATTTGTTAACTTAGTATATCCAGGGGTGCACATTTTGTATTGGAAGATCCAACGGTGGGGTGCACATTTCAGTACCACAAGACATGATATTGTGGGATGGGTATTTAATATAGGATTGTGCTAATTGAAACAACATTACAAGCCATGACGGTTTCTTCAACTCAAGTTGACATAATGTATTCACCTTGTAGCAAGGGACTGGGACTGGTTCCTCCCATGTGGACTCACAACCGGATGACGGTGTCGTTGATGGTAACACTAATGTAAATGACAGGGACAACTACAGTGGTGACATTGATGGCGACAACAACCATGCTGCCAATAACAACGCCTATGAAGGATGCCCACATGAATTTCAGTGATCTCTTGCTGTTCTTTTGACAAGCTGAACTTGAATGTAATGGAAATGAAGACTTTTGTGACTTTTGTATGTTGTACTTGACTTTAGATGTCTTTTGGATGGATGGACCAGTCTGGAAGTGAAGTTTATGAATTGATATGCTTGTGCTAGTGAACATGAATGATGTATTGGTAGGGACTGTCTATGAAAGCTGAACTTTTTATAGGTTTGTTCATTGATTATATATTTCTTGATTGATGCATGGATGGTGGTGTTGAATTGGTTATATGATGCATGGATCTATAATATTCAAATATCAATGCTTAATGTCCACTGTAAAAAATCTGATGGAAAAATATGTTGTAAAAAATCTGCTGATGCATGAATTTTCTGACAGGCACAAACCGTCAGCTTACTTTCCTAGTGGGAAGTCATGGAAATAAATTTTGTTGATGGGTCAAAACCACAGTTATATTCTCTAGATGGTAACAGAACAGTCAATGAAATACATTTTACTAACGTGTAAAAACTGCCAGCCATAATTTTATTGACGGTAATGGAACAGTCAATAAAATATAATTTCCTAGTGGGTCCAAACTGTCAGATTTAATTTTCTTGATGGTGATATAACAGTCAGTGAAATGTATTTTACTGACGAGAAAACATAATTTTATTAATGGTGATACATGTCAGGAAAATCCGTTTTACCTAACGGGTAATACCATCAGGTTTAAATTTCATGACGGGTTGCTGTCAGCCAAATTCAATTTTCCTTTCTAGCTAGGGCTACGAGGTTTTGCCTCACGGTTGCCCGTCGGGAAAATTTAAACTAACGGCTTTTCCCATTTTCCTGACAGTTTTTAACCGTAAGGGAATACATACTTTCTAGTAGTGATAAGTTAATGTTGAAAAAATTGCTCTCATAGCACTCCTTTTCAACCCGTTGGCAAACATACTACTAGTATCTTCCGATTTGTTCTAATAGCACCGAATAGGTATCCGTCATTGCTAGTAAATTACAATCAGATAAGGGCAAAGACAAGACAAAATTATTCCAAACTCATTGTATCACCTAATAAAAGTTACTTCAAAATAAAATATGCTCTCTTTTTTCTCTTCAGAATAGCACCCCAACTCCAAATAATTAACATTGTGCATATAATTACCTCTCACTACTACAAAAAAGGCTAACATTGAACGCTTTATCACAGACTATTGAACAAAATCGTCAATATTAAATACAATCAAAGACGGTTTTAGTTTAGCGATTGTCTGTCACTGGCTGCGCTAAAAACCATATGTGAAGAGTTAATATCACAAACGGTTCATGTTTAAAATCGTCTGTGAAGTATCACAGACGATTATGAGCAAAAATCATCCGTGATACTTTCCGTCTGTGATATTAACACATCACAGACAGTTTGTATTAAAAACCATTTATGATAATTTCACTTATTGCAAATCCGACCTTCACAGATTTGTCTTAAATTCCAGATCTGTTCTCACATACTACTGCTTTGAAGAGGTGGGGATTTGAGGCCATTTGGTGAAAGGAGACCACGGATTTGGGAAGAGTGATTGTAGATCCATTTGTTCTTGACTATCTATGGTTAGTAATTTATTCATAATTGCATTACATTCTAGATCTAGCTTGGTAAAGGGAGAATTGAATATGGTTTCACTACTATAAAAAGGCTAATACTAGACACCTCATCACATATGGTTGACCAAAACCATCTGTATTACATGCAATGATAGACGGTTTTGGTTTAGAGACCGTTTGTGTTACTGTTTGCTCTAAAAAACATCTATGAAGATGTAATATCACAGACTGATTATGTTAAAAACCATCTGTGAAGTGTCACATACGGTTCTGACAAAGAACCATCTGTGACACTTCACAGATGGTTTTCAATATTAACCGTATGTGACTTTCTGTCCTCATCACAAACGATTTGTATTAAAAACCGTCTATGATAAGTATCACTGATGGTTTGATAATAGAACCATTTGTTATATCCCTTTATTAGTAGGAGCCCGCTAGGGATTGCACCCTAACTCGTTACTCCCCAGCAACCTAACTTTTGCCCGTTCCCCTCCCCACCTAAGAGCCCCGGACCTCGACACCGCCTCCCGAAGTCTCCTCCATGACGGCTACCCCCAAGTCGCGCCTTCTCCCCGACCCCGTTGCCGACGCCATCCTACTTCCCATCGCCGTCGGTTGTGATACCACGGTTCACTGCACAAGACACTCTTACGATAAGAGTGTCTTGTGCAGTGTCACCGTCGTGACACAACTACGGTGACGCCGCCGCCGCCAGTCTAATCGACCTTCCCCTGGCCAAATCCACCTCCCCGCTGCCAGATCTGCCTTCCCCCGACGTACACGACCGGCCGACTACCTCTCTACCGACCTCCCCCAGCTACCTCTCCACCGACCTCGGCCTCGGCTACCTCACCACCAACACCGGCGATGTTGAGGTAAGACAAATCTATCACATATTGGTTTGTGCTATTGGTATTCATGTGATCCGAGCTGTTGCGGCGTGTATTGTGGTGTTGTGGTGGCGTCGAGCTACAATGTGTGCTGTGGTGTTAGGAAAATTTTGTTCGTGATTTATACTTGAAGATGCTTTCATTCTGTTGTACTTGTGCTATGGTGGGTGTTCTGTGATGGTTGGATGATATAGGTGGGTTCTTTGTGTGTGATGTTGGTTCATAAGATGTGGTTTGGATGGGGCAAAATATCAATCATACACATACAAATTTTTGTACATGTAACTAATCTTATGGTATGTTCCTATATGATATTCTGCTTTTGAAAGTTGCAATTAACTTTTCAGATTTGTAAAGGTTAGGCTAATTTGTAAAAACTGCAATTAACATACAAATTTCTGAAATTTTTACCTAGCTTGTGCCTCTGATCATCAATTATTTATTAATTGGTGTGTATTCTATTCGAAAATAAGACCAAATGAGTCAAAAACTACTACAACACCTCTTCACCTGCCTCTCGTCATCCATTTCACCTTTGTCTATGTAACAGTGTTCATGCCTGTCAAGTTCTCCTCCCTTGCATCTCAGGTACATCCTACCATTCTATTCTTGATCTCTTCTCTATAAAATATACAAGCAGTGGCTACTTGTGCCTTCAAAACCGGCTTCATATATATATATATATATATATATGTGTGTGTGTGTGTGTGTGTGTGTGTGTGTGTGTTCAGCTAGCTAGCTCGCTCCTTGGGTGTTCATCCTAAACGTATGAGAAACCACAACCTACTTCATCGAACCTAAAACACTAGAGTGTATGATTTGCTTCATGCCAATCCTCTAAGTGCTTTGTAGAATCCTCCTAAACCACGACCTCAACAGTAATAGCAGTAGAACTGAAGTTGAAGTTATTAATTACAAGCATGTAATTATTTTTAAACCCAACAAGAACACCAAACAACTTGAGTTCTTGTTTATATGTAAGGATGGTCTCACCGTAGAACTTGACATCAAGGAATGGTTAGTTGCTGATACATGATGTCACTTCCTAGTCAGAGTACCTGCGCGTCCACACCACTTTTTGAACATAGCGATGTCCAATTACCTATCGATGATATCCAGGTAATTGGATGTCTACGCGCTCTCCTAGCAGTCATGCTTCTTGAACTTGCTGGCTCGATGAAGTTGGTCGTAGCTGCTGTCTCATCCTCTCCATGCTGTGTTGACGACCCTCAATGGACAAAGAACCTTCTTGGCTTTGTAGGTGATTTTGAGCAACTCGTTTCTCTCCGTAAGCATGTCCACTAAGAGACCTAATAGCGCCATAAAACTCTTGTTGGACCTATCGTTGCTTGCCTTCAATTTCGCAGTTCAAGCACGGATGATAACCTTGTGTATTCCGGCTTGCAGCCTGCGAACAAAGGTTTCTCCGAGTCCTCCATCAAGCCCCGAATTTAACATACTCCCTCTTATCACAGTTTCCTTCTACATCGCGAGGCATCTGATCCAGATTGTCATTGTGCAGCCTATCCGAATCGGAACCACAATCGACATCATCCGGTGGCATATCGTTGACTTCGTATGCGATGTCGTTATTATTACATTCTTGTATAATCTCCTCTTCACCGTGACTAGTCCAACGTGTATAACCCTTTTTAAAACCCCTTCGAATCAAGTGTGCTTTGATCTGCGCTCGGTTCTTAAACATCTTCAGATTCTCACAGTCAATGCATGGACAATACATATATTCCACCCCCTTACTCAACATATCCTCCTCGGCAGCTCTTGTAAAAGCAGACACATCATTAATGTACTCTTCACTCACACGATTGCCAGCGTACATCCAACTTCGGTCTATTTATGCAACGTATATAACAATTTGGTGTTAAATATTGAATTAATTAATTAGTATACTATAGATGCAACTTTTGATATGTCATTTGAAATATGTATTTCTAATGAACTGGAAACAAGCAATGCACCCTAGGGTCAGGTTGTTCATCACAAACACATTATAGATAGCTCATGCCCAACTTCAGATAGCAAGAAGCCAACACTTGCAAAACAACACAAAAAGCTATATCTAAATCATCTTCAATTCTCTCTTTACCAAGCTAGATCTAGAATATACTACAAAGAACAAATTACTAACCATCGATAGTCAATCTCTCTTCACAAATCCGCGGTCTCCTTTCACCAAATAGTCTCAAAGCCCCACCTCTAGCAGCATCAGCGAGAACAGAGCTAGAATTTAAGACAGATCGATCTGTGAGGGTCGGGTCGGGTCTACAATAAATAAGATTATCATAGACGATTTTTAATACAAACCGTCTGTGGTGAGGACGGGAAGTCACAGATGATTCGTGTTGAAAATCGTTTGTGAAGTATCACATACGGTTCTGAACAAGAACCGTCTGTGATACTTCACAGACGGTTTTTAATACGAATCGTCTGAGATATTACCCCTCCACAGACGGTTTTTAGTGCAGCCAGTAACACAGATGGTCGCTAAACCAAAACCGTATGTGATTGTATTTAATATAGACGTTTTGGTCAACCATCTATGATGATGCGTCCAGTATTAGCCTTTTTGTAGTAGTGTTTATTACACAACAATAGCAACTATAATATCTGTAGCACTACAAATATCTTATTAATCTTCACCGGCTGTTATAATTATAGTCTCACCAAAATAATTGGTGTAGATCTCTCATTTTCACTTGATTTATTAATGAGAAAATTTATAGGACATCTCCTTTTAACAAAGTAAAGTGGGAATTTATAGCCCTCCCAGCGAATGAGGTGCCTTAAATATCACCATTTGTCTGTATTTACTACATAGATTTGCATGAACCACTTTCTCTAGCACCCGTATCAATTTCGATTCCCATTATTAATCTTTCAACCCGTATGTCTTCAACTCTTCATGCATGGTTGTGATTTCTGATAACTTTGGTGGCTTAACCGAAAGGCTAAAAAACACCATTGGACTTAGTGCATCTTCAATAGTGTATTTATTATCATCTCTTAGCTATATCACGTTAATAAAATTCTACATAGAGGAGAGGGGGAGGAGAGAGAGCACATATCGTCTTTTTCTAAAGATACTGTCGTGCACGTAAAATAAGATAGAATACATTAATCTACTCTAGTTAACATGTGGACCCGTTTTAAAGGAAAATTATAAAATATAAATGTTGGAGAGTGTATTAGAGACTATATATTAGAGATGTTGTCTCTAAAGATGATATAGTATATGTTAGATACAATATTATCTCTAATTATTAGAGATGCCCTTAGTTTGTTACTTTTCCGCACTCTCATTTCGCCTTCATTATTTCTTCAACCATTCCCTAATTATTATTATTTTATGAATACAACTTCTCAACACCTATGTCTCCTATTATAATAAGCTTTTATACAGCAACAAATGATGTACATATGAAAGTATCGAACAAAACAAACAAAGAGAGGACAGAACAGAGATGATCAGATAAAAACAATAAATCCGCTTTCGTCATTAAAATAATAAATCTCTTACTAGTAGTATTTTTCAGGATACAATTAATTTATTTGATGCTTAATAGTAGTATCTTGATGCATGCAAAGCGGATCAGAGTACCAAGCGAGACGACGTTGACTTGTTATTTAAGGCATGCATGCAGGCGGGCCGAGCTAATTTAACACTCCAAGCAAGCTAGCAAAGCAAACAGTAGTACTGTAGTGACGAGCTGACTGTTGCGACACTCCGAAGCTAGAACAGGTGAGATACCCGAATCTCGAAGCCGCGAAGAACACAGATCGCTTGCGGTGATCGACTCTCGTGATACCCATTTGAGTCGCCGCCACCCTACTGCTGCTGCCTCCTCCCCCATTTTGAGCTGTTACCCCTGCCTCCTCCTCTCCCATTTTGAGCTGTTATCCCTGCATCCTCCTCTCCCATTTTGAGCTGTTACCCCTGCCTCCTCCTCCCCCGGCCCATTGCGGCACCTCTGCTGCCTCCTCCCACATTGCGCCACTTTGGAGAGAAGGGTAACGATCGATCTGTAACCCTTTATTTTTACTCTAGACTAATCACTAATGTGTAACGATCTGTAACCCTTTATATTTGCTATAGAGTAATCACTCCTGTGTTTGGTCATTATGAAGGGTACTTACGGTTTATTAATATATAATTTAACACTAATTAATTTGTTACGTGCGATACGTGTAGATGGACCAATCACCGATGTACATTGAGAACAGTGTGAGTGAAGAGTATATTAATGGCGTGTTTGCTTTTAGAAGAGCCACGAGCGAGGATATGTTGAAGAAGGGATAAAATTTATGTATTGTCCATGCATTGATTGCGGTAATATGAAAATGTTTAACAACCCGGTGCAGATCGAAGCTCACTTAATACGAAGGGGTTTCAAAAAAAGATATATATGTTGGAGCAATCCACGGTGAAGAGCGATTATCTGGAAGTCAAGAATGACGATATCGCCGAGGAAGTCAACGATATACGTGGTATGGAATGTGCTTTTGATGAGGATAGGTCGATGATGACAACTGGATCGGATGCTACGCGATGCGTAAGGAACTACGGTGAGAGAGAGTTTTGTAAATTCGAGGGCTTAATGGAGGACTCGGAAACCTTTGTTCCCCGGCCGCAAGCCGAGAATACACAAGGTTGTCAACCGTGCTTGAACTCGCTGAAATTGAAGGCAAGCAATGGTTGGTCCGACAAGAGTTTTACTGGCGTTGTTAGGTCTCTTAGCCGACATCCTTCCGAGGGAAACGTGTTGCCCAAAGACGATCTACCAAGTTAAGAAGGTTCTTTGTCCATTGGGAATGGAAGTAGAAAGAATACATGCATGTCCGAACGATTGTATCCTCTACAGTAAAGAGTATGCAGACATGCATGCATGTCCGTGTGCAGAGCATCCCGATACAAGCGTAAGAATACTGCTAAGGCGAAGCAAGGACCTCTTGCTAAGATGTTGTGGTATCTGCCTGTGATCCCACGTTTGAAGCGTTTATTTGCGAACCGAAAGGAGGCAAGATTGATGCGTTGGCACTCTGAGGAGCGTAAGAAAGATGAGAAGCTCGGACACCTGCCGATTACGCCAAGAGAGAAACTTCGATCGAGCTTCAAGAGTTCGGTCGGAACCGAGGAACATAAGGTTAGGGTTGAGTACGGATGGAATGAATCCTTTCGGTAACATGAGCAACCGACATAGCACTCGCCCGTGAATCTATGTGTGTACAACCTTCCTCCTTGGTCGTATGAAGCGGAAATACATTTTGATGTCACTACTTATCCAAGGGCCAAGCAACTGGGAACGATATTGATGTGTACCTAGCACCATTCTTTGGAAGATCTTGTGACACTTTGGAACGAAGGGGTACAAGCATGGGATGCGTATAAACGAGAGAACTTCACTTTACGCGCCATGTTATTCTCGCACCATCAATGAATTTCCTGCCGTTGGTAACCTGTCGGGGTTCGATACAAAAGGAGCCAAAGCTCGTCGCAGATGGTACCGAGAGTGTATGGTGAACAACTCACATAAATCTGTGTATATGCGCCACCGTAGGTTCCTTCCGTGATTCACCCATACCGCAAGATGAAGAAACAATTCGACGGAAATAAGGAGGACGGTTCACTCAAGAGCTTTTAGAGGGAAAGAGGTCTATGATATGGTTAAGGATATCGATGTTGTGCTTGGAAAGGGAGGTAAATTAAGGACCCCTCAGAAAAATATCTCGAAGAAGCGGTCAATTTTTTGGGACTTGCCTTATTGGGAGCACTTAGAAGTTCGCCATCGTGATCGACGTCATGCACGTGGAGAAGAATGTATGTGATAGCTTGATTGGTCTCTTCATCAACATTCTTGGCAAAACAAAAGACGGCGTTAACATGCGGCGTGACTTGGTTGATATGAACATAAGAACCGAGTTAGCACCGAAAGAGACCAATAAAGGACGAACGTACCTTCCCCCAGCTTGCTACACTTTGTCCAAGGCCGAGAGAAATGAACCGTGTCAAAGTTTGCATGGTGTGAAAGTTCCGTCCGGTTACTCCGCCAATATTAAGAAACTTGTTTCCATGAAAGATTTGAAATTAATTGGTATGAAGTCTCATGATTGTCATGTCTCGATGACACGAGATGCTTCTGTTGTAATTAGGAGTATCTTGCCAAACAAGGTCCGAGTGGCAATCTTTATGCTGTGTTATTTCTTTAACTCAATTGCTCAGAAGGTCATCGATCCCGAAGGACTCGACGCTCTGCAGGCCGAGGTGGTGACGACTCTATGTCATCTTGAGATGTATTTCCCTCCGTCTTTTTTTGATATCATGGTCCATCTCATTATTCACCTTGTGAAAGAGATAAAGATATGCGCCCGTGTTCCTACGCCATATTTACCCTTCGAGAGATACATGGGAATTCGAAGTTCTACGCACGGAATCGATCTCACGGAGGGCGATCATCGAAGGTTATGCAATCAAGAGGTCATTGAGTTCTGCGTGGACTACATGGCTCGGGTGGAACCGATAGGCGTGCCTCTATCTCGCCACGAGGGAGACTAGAGGTATCGGGACCATCGGAGGAAAGCAATCACTCTCAATCTAGATACATACGCGCAGCCCATTTCACGGTCTTGCAACACATGACCCAAGTGTCCCCGCACGTCGATGAGCACAAAGACATGTTACGCCAATGTAATCCGCACCGGTCGGAGGTTTGGATAACGAGAGAGCACAACCGCGGTTCAACGAATGGTTAAAGATGCGATTCATCGGGAGGGCATCAAGTGATGAACGCCGCTATGGTTGGCCAAAGGACCAAAATTTACAATTGTGACATGGCAAGGATACGACATAAATGGGTACACGTTTTATACGACAGCTCAGGATAGGAAGAGCATAGTCCAGAACAGCGGTGTCCGCATAGATGCATTTCACGAGGGGTTCAATACCGCGGGGGTACGCGGGTTGAACTCATACTATGGATTCGTAGAGGAGATTTGGGAGCTTGACTATGTACTTTTCAAGATCCCCCTGTTTCGATGTCACTGGGTTAAACTTCCGCAGGGCGTGAAGGTCGACAAGTACAGCGTCACTACTGTGGACCTCAAACGTGTCGGATACAAGGACGAACCATTCGTACTCGCTAAGCAAGTTGTTCAAGTTTTTTTATGTAACGGACCCAGCAAATAAGAACCGCCACGTAGTTCTTCATGGGAAAAGAAGGATTATCGGAGTTGAGAATGTCGTGGATGAGGAAGAGTAAAATCAATTTGACGAGTTGCCTCCTTTCGGACACGACATCAGACTGGTGGAAGAACCCAGTGAGGAAGCTAGCTATATGCGCGTCGATCATCATGAAGGACTATATTTCAATTAAGCATGTGTATATTTCATTGTAATTAATTTGATGTTAACATGAAAACGCGTCACGTGTTATGGACCAATGCTAAATCGGTCAATTTGCCTCGGTCGGTCGTGTGAGACCCCGGTTTATTAGACTTGTAATGCAAAAGATATGAGAAAATTAAACACCTCATTTGGAGCTATGATACAGTGAATCAAGCACCTCATGAGATGAACAACCCAATTGGATTCATCTCATTTGGAGCTATGATGCACTTTCTACAATTTTTTAAAGCCTTGAAATGAGCAAAAGTAAAATGCATAAGTAAACTTTTCACAGTAAGCTCATTAATTAATAGAGGAATCCAACAAAATTGGATTCACTAAAAAATAGTTTATAGCGAAAAAGTTATGCATTTTTGAATTTAATTGCATTTTTCAGTTAACAAATAATCCTTCTCGGACGGTTCTCAAAATAGTTTACAAATAACTGGGCCGTCCATCTAAAGAACGCAGCGATTCTACATATGTGTGTGTCTGCTCACATCACGAGCGGTTCTATAATGTAACCGTCATGATATAATATCACGACGGTTCATTAATAGAACCGTCTGTGATATCAACATATCACAGACGGTTCAGTTATGGAACCGTATGTGATATTAAAATTAGGGTTTCTCTGTTAAGTGTTCACAGACGGTTCCAACGGTTGGATTTAGATCCAACGGTCCATGTGGATGGCAACGTTCGGACGGTCCGAACTTTCACACGAATCTGGGCCGTTGATCTAGCGATGGACGGTTCACAACGAGAGTGCTTTCGGACGGTCCGAACGTTCACGCGAATCTGAGCCGTCCATCTAAAGAACGACGGTTCTACATATGTGTGTAAGTCTGTTCATATCACGATGGTTCTATAATGTAACCGCTCAGGATACATAATATCGCTGCACGGTTCATTAATAGAACCGCTCGTGATATCAACATATCACGCACGGTTCGATTATGGAACCGCTCGTGATATTAAAATTAGGCTTCTCGTTAAGTTATCGCGCACGGTTCCATAATAGAACCGTCGTGATAGTTAACATCACAGACGGTTTGTTTATGAAACCGTCTGTGATGTATTATCACAGACGGTTCTATCATAGAACCGTCTGTGATATCTAGTTATATAAGTCTGTTCTATCATCGAACGGTTGTGCACACTCTGCCTTAGTCTTTTTCCACCCTTCTCTGCCGTGAGAGCCGAGGGTTTACCAGTGCCGCCTCCCTTCGTCCCTACCTTCGACCAGCGCCGCCTCCCTTCATCCCTGCCTTCGTCCAGTGCTGCCCCCGCCCCTGTCGAGCACCCGGTGAGTTTCCCAGCGCCGCCTCCCTTCTCTGCCGTGATAGCCCGAGGGTTTACCTCGGTGCCGCCCCCGCACCTGCGAGCACCCGGTGAGTTTCCCCGCGCTTCCCCCCTTCTCTGCCGTGAGAGCCCGAGGGTTTACCTCGGTGCCGCCCCCGCCCCTGCCGAGCACCCAAGGGTTTGTGTGCTTTACTGTGCTTTTGTTTGAAATGGGGTGAGGCTCTGTGTGCTTGCTCGGCCAGGGGGATGAACCGGCAAAAATGTGGTATATTGTTAGCTTACAAAATTTTGTTAAATATTGGCCATCTGTGCTCAAAGTTGTTGCTATAATATATATGTAAATTTGAAGTTAATGGATATGAACTACACAAAGTTCCACATAGTGGATTGTCTCCAATCTATGGCTCAGTTGGAGCTTAATATGATCTGGAACTACGGTCTGATTCTTTGTGTAACTTGAGAGGCTGAAGATGATGTCTTGTACCAACAGTATGCTCTAGTATTGTACCAACAGTATGCTCTAGTATTGGTTTTCGTTGTTTTTCTGTAGGAGTGCAAGTGAAAAAAAGCTATTACGACAATTAGTTGGATACCCCTAATGATGTTCTGAAGCAGCTGCCGTGTTGGGGCTGTTAGTTGGATACCCCTAATGATGTCTACCGAGGGTTTGGGATTTATTGGGATGTGCACTGTAGGATTTGACCGCAATTACGGCAATTGCCGAAAGTGGGTGCTGAATTGTAATAATGCCGAATGATGAAAACCTATGGAAATAAGACGGTGCCGATTTACTAGGTTGGCCTAGGTATCATGGGTATCCCGGTGTCGACTAATTTGGGTTAGCCTAGGTGACTTGAAAAACCAAGATGCCGGTAAACTTAGGTTGGTGTGGGTAGTCTCGATACTTAGGGTGCCGACTAATCTAGGTAAACCTGGGAACCGTGATGATTCTTATGGTACACTGACGGCAATTTATTTTATTTTACTCTGATTATTGCTTCTCTTTGTTTCTTTATGGTATGGTACTACTACAAAACAGGGCTGAGATGGCAAACGTTGATTATATTTGTTTATATTTTTTGTGCAACTTCCCATATATTATATACTATGTAATAATTGCATACGTAACTTATATAGATAGCAAGTGAGATGGCAGAGGCACCGTCTTCGCCGCCGTCAGCGACGTCGCCAAATGCGTCTGGATCTCCGATCAAGGTGGTACGCATGCGAGAAGGTAGAGGAATCTCCAAATTGCCCTCGGGCCGCATGACGATCACGGAGGTCAGTGACGTCGGGATCCCGCTGAGTCCTAAGAAAGCAGCTGCGAGATTCCGAACCGTCTGCGGGGTACTTGCAAGGGAACGAGTCCCCATCACCACCCCAACCTGGAAGTCTCTGACGGATGTACAGAGAGACCAGTTATGGACTGAACTTTCTGCCTCGTTCACTTTCCTCGGCGGACTGCACGTGTGCGATGGCACGCCGCCGGCGATGTCCTACGCGTGGAAGACCTTCAAGAGCTCGCTTGTCACGCAAAGACGTGAACACGGGTCGGACGCCTTCACGACGATCAATTTTTGTCGCGGATACATGGGACGCCGTCGCGGATGAAGACGACGGCGAATTTCAGAGCAAAGTGCGGCGCCGAGCTATCCAGCACAAAACACTCACCCCCACAGACTCGGCATCGCTGGGTACGCGAGTAAAGCCACGCAGTGGGCGGCGGAGGATGAGACTGCTGCACGACCGCTTGTCGAGATCTCGACGAAGCGCGCCGAGCACAGTTAAGAGCGAGGGCATCAGCCACGTCTTCGGGCAACATCTCTTTAACAAGCCCGGCAGACGAGGCAGTGTCTCAACGTCTGGTAAATTTCTCGAACCACTTAATTGTTAATAAGTCCATAACTTCATGGTGTCTACAATAACATGATGTTCTCTTGCAGGAAGCATTGACTTCCGCATGTTCCCAAGGTTCCTTCGAAGTAGACAGGGAGAATGATGTACTGTCTACGGCCCTGGGAAACAAGGAGCACCCGAGTCGCACGCGAGGCGTTGGGGTTTACGTACCTTGGAGGGATGGATTCCCACACAACTCCGACACGTATAGGAGTAGGAAGAGATCCAAGGACCAGCACGACGCTCGGTTGGAACATGTGATTATTGCACAATTTCAAGAACAAATAACAAACTTGTAGAACCAAGTAAATCAACTCATGCAGGCGCAAGCCACCCCTGTTAATTTGGGAGCAAGTCCTGCTCGACATCGGAGTAGCGTCGCGTCCACACATAATTCTGGACATGACGACGTGCAATTACCGATCGACAGCATCGAGGTAATGTACATCTCTGGAATGCTCCAAAGATAGACCTATAGGACGCCTTAGCTAATTGTGTACCCTTTTGTATAGGAGCCGACGCCCTGCAAGCTCCAAGTGAGAAAAGTAGGGTCGGTTCCTATTGAGGCTGGGCGGGGTATGGTGTATCCATACCAGAGGGCGAGCAAAGACGGTGCCCACCGGGTGCAGGTTACACCAGTGCAGTGGACATGGTCCATGACAATTTCATGGCCATCCTACCGAGATTCCCGAATGAAGAAATCGAACACTAGGGATGCCACGCACACTTTTATCCGGTGGCCCAAGAAGGACATCGACCGACCCTTCAATGACGCTGACATCGAGAGGACCCCGCCTCCAATAGGACCTCGATGAGTCCGCCTCAACCAAAGCTTCGAAGGCCGCCACATCGCTTCCCGTCGAGAAGACGACAAAGAGACAAGAAAAGCGTGTCACCATATCTGTCCCTGAGGCGTCTCACGGGAAGATGTCCCTCAGCCGCCTCGTTAAGGAGAAATCAAAATCGAAGAACATTAAGGCGCCTCCCAACCCCGTCAAATACTCACTAGGAAGTCCGTTGGTCTCCGGCGCAGAACTAAAGAGCTCAGGAGTAGCTTGTCAAGCTTTGCATGATTGGTACTTGCGCAAGACCCGAGAGAAGGGGGGTCATACTGGAATCACCGTCAGATACAGGAGGGAGCATTTTCTCAACGAGTCTGGCCACTTTGTCGTGGGATTCGAAGACTTATTTGACCTATACAACCTAACTGCCCTCGACGCCTCACTTCTACGATGCTGGACACTGTAAGTGTGTGTAATCAATTTCTACACTCACGTGATACCGATAAATATCATAACTCATTGCTTATGTACAGATACATTATGAAACGTGCCCATCGAATCAAAGAACCGGTGGGTTTCCTCGATCCACACGTGGTCTCTGAGCAAACAATCAACCAAGACGCATCCTACGTCGAGAATTACATAAAAATAGGATTGCTTGCTCTGGACGACAGGGACTACATAATGGTGCCCTACAACCAGAAGTAAGTGCTTCAATATTTGCTATACAAATTACGCTTCAACATAGGTTTATGACTATAGCGACATACACGAGTAGGTTCCATTGGATTCTTCCGATTCTTGTGCCAAAGAGGAACATGGTATTGTACCTTGATTCTCTACTCAACAAAAATCACGACTTCACCATTCTTAAAGGAATACTGATGTGTATGTTCATTTCCTCCGCACATAACTTTATTGTAGTCTTCCTTCGTTTGAAATGGACAAGGATAACTTTTTTGAATCATGTAGGACGTTCATCGGCTATGTTGCCGAGGGAGGTTTATACAAGGGATCGAGCGCCACACTGACTCACAGGATGCGATTTCCGGTGCGCGCTACAACACAATAATCATATATCATACTCGTAGTATTGCGTCTCGAATCGATGTACATATATATGTAATTCTATTTTTGCAAGGCCGCCAAAGAAAACGAGATCACCTATGCGCATTCTACGTATGCCATCATATGCATCTATTGATTGCTTCTAGGACGAACGATCCTCAGGTTTGTCAATCTCGTAATAATTATCTCCTAATTATAAATTTAAATATATATGCTTACTACTTTACTCGCTAGCGGCATGTGGCTTGAACATAGAGTTAAATGCACTCGAGATGGACCAGTCACGCACATTCGAGGGGAGCTCGTGGCTTCATCAAGGCGTATATAGTTAACACTAACGGAGAGTTTCACGCCGTCGACACCGATGAACGACCTCAAACAATTGATTCAATATTGTAATTCACTTTGACCGGTTGTAATTCAATTTGTAACTCTAGCGACAATATATACTTGAAACATTCTTTTGTAATTGATTTTGAGTTAAATGATCACTTTGAGTTGTCGAATTATCCGTGACATGTTTCTACTTGCTAGTTTTCAGAGGGCATGGCTAGCAATTCCCGAGGCTAGCTGAAAATACCAAAAAAAAAATTAGGTTTAGGACTTATCACGACGGTTCCAACCACGAACCGTCGTGATATCAATAATCACGCATTTCGTGGTTGGAACCGTCGCGATTATTTATTATCGCTGCACGGTTCGTGGTTGGAACCGCTCGGATATCAATAATCACAGACGGTTTGTAGTTGGAATCGTCTGTGATAAGAGTTATCACAGACGGTTGAAAAACCGTCTGTGATAACCGCCTGTTATCTCAAACATAAAATTTCAGACGGTTCAAAAACCGTCTGTGATGACTGTTACGAACCGTTTGTGATGATCTTTTATGTAGTAGTGCATGCACCCAATTAAACTTGTCACATATACTTCCCAAAACGATAGAGATGATCGACCATCGTCGATCTCCACGGCGCCACTAGGCAATACACCTTCGACTTCGACGTGAGTAGTGTGTGTGTGTGTGTATATAGCTAGCTAGTGTTACTGACTTGCATTCTGCTTAATTCTCCCTGTAACTTGTTGGAATCGAAATGCTGTCCACATTTCCAACATAACTTTCTATCATGCATTTGAGGGACGCAACCATTCATCGTCGCGCATGCAACAAAAATATGTGTTCCCCAAATGGCGAGCGTGACGCGGCTGTGCAGCACCAAGAGCGTCGTGACGGTGAACGGGCAGTTCCCCGGCGCCAAGGTCTTCGCGAGGGAGGGCGACCGCGTCGTCGTCAAGGTGGTCAACCACGTCCCCTACAACGTCACCATCCACTGGTAAGTACGTACATACTCTTGTCTCGATCGTACGTACGTACACGGTACATCGGCTAATCGTGCGTGCGTGCGTGGGAGAGCAGGCACGGGATTCGGCAGCTGCTGAGCGGGTGGGCGGACGGGCCGGCGTACATCACGCAGTGCCCGATCCAGCTGGGGCAGAGCTACGTCTACGACTTCATCATCACCGGGCTGCGCACATCTCCTGACTCCGCGCCACCGTGTACGGGCCCATGGTCATCCTCCCGCCGAGCCACCGTGTACGGGCCCAGACTGCCAACGTCCTGCTCACCACGCTGCCGACATACCCCAACGCCAACTTCTACATGCTGGCCGGCCATACACCACGACGCAGGGGACCTTCGACAACACCACCGTCGCCGGCGTCCTCGAGTACGAGGAGCCCACCTCGTCAGGCTTCAACAAGAACCTCTCGGTCCTGGCACCAACGCTGCCACGGATTAACGACACGAGCTTCGTGGCCAACTTCTCTAGCATGCTCCGCAGCCTCGCGAGCGCCGAGTACCCAACGGCCGTGCCGCAGGAGGTGGACCGGCGATTCTTCTTCACCGTCGGGCTAGGCACGCACCCGTGCGCCGTCAACGGGACGTGCCAGGGCCCGAACGGATCCCGGTTCGCGGCGTCCGTGAACAACATCTCCTTCGTGCTTCCCACGACGGCGCTGCTGCAATCGCACTACTCCGGCATATCGAGGGGTGTCTACTCGCCCAATGCCGCTGATGCTGTTCAACTACACCGGCACGCCGCCCAACAACACCAACATCATAAACGGGACCAAGGTGGTGTTGGTGGTACGGCACCAACGTGGAGCTGGTGCTGCAGGATACGAGCATCCTTGGCGCCGAGAGCCACCCGCTACACCTGCACGGCTTCAACTTCTACATTGTCGGGCAAGGGTTCGACAACTTCAACCCCATGAACGACCCGGCCAAGTTCAACCTCGTCGATCCCGTCGAGCGCAACCCCATCGGCATGCCGGCCGGCGGCTGGGTCGCCATCCGCTTCCGTGCCGACAATCCAGGTAAGATTTACATATACACTTACGTAGCCACGTTTACAAATAGTATTGCTACATGTGTGAAACATATATGCATGGTTTTTGTGCAGGTGTGTGGTTCATGCATTGTCACTTGGAGGTGCACCTGAGCTGGGGCCTGAAAATGGCATGGCTGGTGCTGGACGGGAGCCTGCCTAACCAGAAGCTCCTGCCGCCGCCGGCCGACCTGCCCAAGTGCTAGACAGCACCGACCGGTCGATCGAGCTAGTGTCCCCTTCTGCGTGCAGTTTATTGATTCATGATGTGTGCTTTTGTTGTGGTTTAATTCGACCGTATTGCTGTGTTTGTCACTTTTCGATTGCTAACTGAGAGCATCGATCAGTGTGTTGTACACGTTGTATCAGCAGCTAGCTCCTCCTAGCTGACTTTGTCTACATTCGTTTAGTGCCTTTTTCCCGCTGTAATCGGCAGAAGGAATGTTTTGGTGATTAATTCTTGGTTAATAAAATGCTGCATGTCATTATTTGGACCCTGTACTTCCATATGCACATATTGCATCCTTGTCTCTATTTGTTGTGTTTGTTCTTCATCAAAGGTCAGCAACACGACGAACAATACACAATTCTTTAAATCTAGTACAAGTCTTTAAATCTAGTATTTAACCGGAATGCTTGTCACTGGCAGTTCTGTACCGATTCCATCTATTGAAGGTAGCCAGAATCCAGCTACTTTTTTCCCTGTCAAAAAAACGGTAGCCGGATTTGGCTTTCCAATTTAGGAACCAGCCGAAAGCCGGCGGACAGATGGTACAGTGAGAGTATGAAACGTGCACCCCGCTGATGTACAGTCGTCTCATTTCATAGCTCATAAGAGTCCAAATGTTGATTAAGACAAAAAAAAAACTATCTGGAATCTTATTCAACTGTCATAAGTTTATAAAGCTATGGTTTTTCTTTGTGCACAGTTGCGTGCCTTCTAAAATTGAATTACTAATAGTGAGCTCACAGAATGTAAGTAGCAATTTATTTTCTTTCGAAAAAAAGTATCACTAGAATATAGAGATGACTTTGTACACCCCACCAAGGAGAGATGGAAGGGTAAATGACTCTTCTGTACCCGGTAGTTCAACCAAACTGAAAAAGATTCTGCTTCTCTGGTCAATGCTTTCTATTTGCATTTAGGAACAGTCAGTTTAGACGAATCAGGTCCTCTTGCCCACTTCAGCAGATTGCAAGTTGCTTCTGCAAGGTAGGGAAAATAAATCATACTAATCCATGATCAAATCATTTCAAGGAATTTAAAAAATATCATTTCAAGGACCTCCGTACATATAAAATGTGGGGTTAAGTCAAGGTATACTTGCTAGCTAAGCTTGGACAATACGTCTTTCTCATCGTATATGCCGCAAATGCAGTACCCAACTAAAAAGCATGCTATCATACCTGAATACCGCAGATTTAGGTTGTATCCAACTTTGTTGTGTGTCCAAAGTCCTTGGTTAAAACTTCCAATCCTATCGTATGCCCATCCATTTTCGTATTTTGCATGCTTGAAACACCTGTGCAGGAAATGGTGCTTTCAGAATTCCGGCAAGCAGATTTCACAATCTCAGTAGTAACACAAATATCCATTCCATCAGACCAAAAGTCTAGATGCTTCTCAATGGTTTTCAAGACAGCCATTCTTTTCGATCTTAGCCGATATGGAGGGGAAACATCAAAACTCCCAGAAGCAGCAGGCAACCCTTGGTCATCCAGAGGACCCAAGGACAAAAATGTTGCAGTTTTGAATGAATGTGGGCTATCTGTAGTACACTTTTCAATGGGAGTGTAAAAACTATCATTGTTTAATCTATCGATCTTCAGATCACTATCTTGAGCAGGCGATGGTTTCTCCCTTTTTCTTCTTCTCAGTATTGAAGGAGTGCCTGGGAAGTTTTCAGCGGCACTCTTCAATATTGATTCAACACTTAGCTGATCTGATTTTTCTCGATCCTTGGGAGAGGGAGTAATATAGCCAATGGGTGAGTGAATTCCATCCGCAGAGTGCTCCGGCACATTATGTGTTGAAAAAACTGGGGAACGAGCAGGGACAATATATTCTAGCTTAGGTATCTGATAACAAAGAGAACCAAAGGAGTGAGCCTCATTCTGCAAGGATGATTCACATCCATTATTAGTTGTTTCACCTTCTGGCTTTGCTGGTCCTGAACGTCCTGTTTTATCTGTTATGTGATCAATTTCCAGGCCCTTATCATTGAGCGAATCGATTTCCAGACCCTTCTCGCAAACAGAGTTTAGTTCCATGGCCTTCTCATGAACAGAATCCATTTGCAGCCCCTGTATTGCTAAAGCAGCAGCAGAATCATCAGCTACTGATGCGTCACATGAAATTACTGGCTGAACAGTTGGCATGGAAAGAGTGAGGAAATCTGAACTGGCCTTAATATCATTCAAACCGCATACCCGTGGACGAGATGTAGGATCGGAATGATCAACTATTCCTGAGAGGTCTTTCATACTGATATTGGGCTCTTTATTCAAGTCAATATGGTTCCCAGCAAGTGGCAGCTTTGTTACATGTTTCAAATCATTATGAATGGCATGTATTGGACCTGGCAGAACATGCCTAGTGGTGTAGTCATCTAACTTTTTTCTCAATGAACTGTTCCAATGATTCTTTATCGAGTTATCTGTCCTGGAGACAAGAACAAATTTACATCAGCCCAAGGTGAAAATATAAGCAGTTTCACAGTAACAGTTATTCGATTCAGTGAGGTAATTTATATTAATGACAAAATGGTAGGACTTTATATATAGGACCATCAGACACAGAACTTTAGAAATGACTAGAACGTAAACTGTCGTAATGCATTATGTTAAGAGTTGTACATTCTCTCTCTCTTGGCCCATGTAGTCTATGAGCCTATGTAACCCTATGACTATATATACCCTCTCAATAATGAATAAAATGCACAGTTGTGAATAGCAAAATTCCTCTTCCTAGTTCTGTAACATGGTATCAGAGTAATTCCACCAAAACCACCACCGACGTCGTTACTAGTCCACTCTTCTGCTCAGGCCGGCGGGCCTAAGCCATTCCTCTGCTCCGTCGGGTCCTCTCTGCCGACTTCTCCTCCTCTATCTAGATCCATGCTGGTATCAAGAGCATCGCCGCCTCAACTTCACGGCCCGACGTTGCATCTTCGCCGCCTCATCCGAATCAGTCGCCTGGAGGTCATCCTCTGCTCCGGAGACGACGACATCACTGCCTCTTAGCCACCACATCCGGATCGGTCGCCTGGAGGTCGTCCTCCTCACCTGGAGATCGTCCTCTGCTCCAGAGACGACGACGTCCCCTGGAGGTCGAGCGCCACCGCCTCGTCTTCACCGCCCGACACCACCATTCGGATCCATGAGGAGGTCGTCCTCTGTCGCCTGGAGTGTTGGTGATATGCTCTAGAGGCTATCATAGAGATGGTTGTACCACGTCTATGTTTATGAGTTATAGAATAAATGTTATTATATTCCTTGGATAAATTATCATTTATAAATATTAACAAGTATGTGACTTATTGGTGAAGCTCTTTAACTTATAGTATGGGGCAATCCAACACCATGTCATTCTAAATGTATCCCTGGTGGGATGTCACTGGTAGGAACACTAGTGACTTATCGACCAACACATGTATTGATTGATGACCATGTTTCACCGGTCATGAATATGGGGATACGAATCAATAATGTGAACGTATGTTAGAGAACATGGTATTGAATTGACCCACCTTAAGACATTATTGAGATTGTAACGATTTTATGTGTCATCAATTGGTCTCGAGCAATGATGTATAATCCTTATACCTAAGATCAACATGGTTTCCTACATGCGTAATAGTACACTTAGAGGTTGTCAAACGTTACTCCGTAACTGGGGGGTAGTTATAAAGGTAGCTTTCGGGTATACTATGAAACATCTGGAAGGATGTGACTGGTCGGATATAAGATTTACCCCTCCTAATATAACAGAAGAGATATCTCTGGACCCCTCAATGTGGTCGGATAAAGAAAGTGCATAGCCTTGCCACTAGTGGTCTCTTGATCGAGAAAGTATTGAACAGTCCATAGAAGACAAAATATCTCACATGGAGTTCAACCAGATATCGTGAGGCAAAGGGAGAATATGCAAGCAGGTCATTCAGTCCAACCAGATACGAACTGGTAGTATGAAGATACGGACTGGTCGTAAACTGGTCGGATATGATCACTAACTGGTCGTAACTAAATATGAACTGATCGTATGGAGATATAAGCTGGTTGTAAGTGAAAAGGATCTGGTCGCAGATCATATTGCATAAGATCTGTCCGATATAATATTTATGTGTATTCGGGGATCGTTATGTCCTGCTAGGAACCGCTAACGACTCGTGGTCGGAAAAGAGTTTCTGAGTCACAACGGATTACGCATGAACCTACAAGGTCACAAACAAATGAGTTCAGATAGGATCCGTTATGGGCTATTTATAAGGGGATGCATGCGGTTGTTGGGACGTACGTGAGTTGCTCCACTGAAACCCTAGCCGCCATCTTCACGAAGGCCAACACACCAGCGTACGGAGTTCCACCCTTGGACATGTGGATACCGTAGAGGCGCTACTGCGGTTGCTGTTGCGCTGATCGAGTACGATCCACAACCTATGTACGGAACGTCACAGGTTGCTTGAGGAGACGATCGGTGCCGAGGACGTTGGACGATCGACTAAGACCACTTCATCGACATGCTCGATGTTGGATCAGGCTGCTCTAACTCTTCTTCTGCTTCACTGCACGTTTAGTAGTAATGATCTATGGTCTCTTGCTTGTATGGCTTCCTGGTTTACGTGGTAGAATTTTTTGAATTATCAGCTTGTGTAGCCTACCTGTATCCCTTCATGGAGAGGTCATCCCCTATCGCCTGGCGCCGCTTCACCGCCAAATCCATTCTCTTTGCGCCACCGCACTGCCAGATCCACGCCTGGAGGTCGTCCTCCGTCGCCTGGCGCCGTCGGCTCTGCTGCTGTTGTTCGGTACTGTTGATATTATTGTTGCTCTGTTGTTCGGTACTATTGATCTGCTACTGTTATTGATTGCCTTGCCTGAGTGCTCCATACTGCTATTGTGTTGTTGCTTGGTGATTGTGCTCCATCAAGATAGCTAAGTCTGACTCGATGTTTGTGGGCAACTCATCTTTGGTGTTCACGGACATCAAGCTCAACGGTTTGAACTACCGAGCTTGGGCTTTCTCAATCAAGACTACTCTTAGGTGTTATGGTTTGGCCTCTCATTTGATTGACGATCCGCATAATCTGAAGAAGGTTGATGCTGAGTTAGTAAAGGCTTGGCAGAAAGAGGATGATCGTGTCATGACTGGCCTTGTCCTGAGTGTTGATGTTTCTCTGAGGATGAGTCTTAAGTATCATACTTCAGCCAAGCAGATGTGGACATACTTTGAGAAGAGATGTTCAATCCAGTGCAAGGTTATTAAGTTGTAAAGTCGAGTCGAGTTGCAAGAAGGGTGACTTATCGACTCGCGACTGTCCACAGACTAGAAAGTATTTAAATAGGGCATATAATATACTAAGTTGTATAACAATTAAACGCATATACATATTGTAAATCATGAAATAAAGAGAACAACATAATCATGATGATGAGTTAATGACTTACTCGTTTTGATCATAACAAATCTTTCTTGGTGAATGGCTAGTTGCGATGATGAGTAACAGATCTTGATGAATGGCTAGTCGTTTTGATCGTAACATAATCATGATGATGAGTTGATGACTTACAAAGTCTATAGCAAGTCACTCACCTGACAGTGGGCCAACCCGACTAGCAAATCTCGATTAGTCGTGACTAGCCACCGACTAGCCGGCAAGTCGGGCGACTAGCCCTCCTAGTCGAGTCGATGACTCTAGTCGGAGGTTGTGTACTGACTTGTCGACTAGGAAATATATAAACAAGTACTACTAGTACTACTGCTACTACTAGTAGTAGTATTGCTGTTACTACTGCTATTCACTACTACTACTAGTACTACTGCTACTACTGTACTAGTACTAGTACTACTGCTACCACAAAGGAAAGTAGAGCAAGCAAGGAGCAGAGGCAGAGCGCGGCACAAAAACAGAGCAAGCAAGGAGCAGAGGAAGGCGAGGAGGAGTGCTCACCGCAGCTGGGTCAACGGCGACTGGGGAGGGCCAAGGAGGTGGTGGCGGGCTAGGGTTCCCATAGCGCGACTAGCGACAGCTGCGGCGGTGGCGTTGGGCTAGGGTTCCCCTCGCGCAACGGCGTCGTGGGGAGTGGGGGGGGACGGGAGGCCAAGGAGGTGGCGGCGGCTGGTGACTGGCGACGGTGGCATTGGGGTATGGTTCCCCTCACGCAGCGGCATTGTGGGGAGTGGGGGATCCTTTGGAGTCTAGACTGATCTAGTACGAGGGTTCCTCGCGCTCGCATATAAGCTCCCCTTCCCCTCTCTCAAGCTGGCTGACTGTGAGCCACCAGTCGCGCGGCTAGCACTTCGCGACTAGCCGTCGACTAGCCGGCAGTAGCAGTCGGCAAGTCATGCAACTAGCCATCCTAGTCGAGTCCATGACTCTGGTCGAAGGCTGTGTGTCGACTTGTCGACTAGTTGTGACTAGCCACGCGACTTAACAACACTAAAGGCACTTGGGATCTTGTTCCGCTAGCATCTAGAGTTGTTCCTACAACTTGCAAGTGGGTGTACAAAGTAAAGAACAAATCAGATGGTACAGTAGAGCAGTACAAAGCTCGTCTTGTTACAAGAGGTTTTCAGCAGGCTTATGGTCAAGATTATGATGAGACATTGTGATTTTTTGCTCCAGTTACTCATATGACCACAGCCCGTACTATCATTGTTGTTGCAGCGGTACGCACATGGACTATATCTCAAATGGATGTCAAGAATGTTTTTCTTCACAGTGATCTACATCAGGATGTCTATATGCAGCCACCCCCAGGTATTGAGGCTTCTACAGGCTATGTTTATCAAGAATACTTTTCTATATAGTCTCAAGCAGGCTCCTTGTACTTGGTTTGGGCGCTTTAGTTCTGTGATTCGAGCTGCTAGTTTCACTCCAAGTGAGCATGACCCAGCCTTGTTTATTCACACTTCTCAGCGGTGTCGTTTTTGCTTCTGCTATATGTACATGCTATGTTGCTCACAGGAGATGACATGGACTGTGGTTTTTGTGAAGAAGAAATTGAGTGAACAGTTTATGTTGTCCAATTTGGGACCATTAAGATATTTCCTAGGGATTGAGGTTCATTCTAATGGTGATGACTACTATCTCTCTCAGCATCGCTACGTTCAGTATCTGCTTGCTCGTTCTGGGATGACTGATACTCGCAATGTTGTCACACGTATGGAGCTCCACCTGCAGTTTCGACCTACAAACGGTGTACCACTGACAAATCATTCCTGTTATCGTCAGCTCGTTGGGAGCCTTGTTTATCTCACTGTCAACAGGCCAGACATTGCTCATATTGTTCATATACTCAACCAGTTTGTCAGTGCTCCTACCTAAGTCCACTATGGTCATGTTTTTCGTGTGCTAAGATACTTGAGGTGGACTGCGTCCGAATGTCTGTTCTATGCTAGTTCGAGTCAGCTCCAGCTCCACGCTTACTCTAACTCCACTTGAGTGAGTGATCCTGCTTATCGTCGATCTATCATTGGCTATTGCATCTCTCTTGGTACTTCGCTCATTGCCTGGAAGTCCAAGAAGCAGACTGTAGTGTCACACTCTACTGCAGAAGCTGAGCTTAGAGCCCTTACTGCTACCACCTCAGAGATCATTTGGCTTCAATGGCTTTTGGCTGATCTTTGTGTTTACTATGATAATCCTACACCTCTGTTGTGTGACAATACAAGTGTCATTCGGATTGCTAGTGATCCAGTCAAGCATGAGTTGACAAAACACATTGGTGTTGATGCATCCTTCACACAGTCCCATTGTCAGCACTCGATCATTGACCTCCAATATGTACCCTCAAAGCTTCACGTTGCAAATTTCTTCACTAAAGCTCAGACTCGATAACAACATCGGCTTCATCTACTCAAACTTAGCGTATGTAGCCCATGTAGCCAAACGTCTATATATACCTTCTCAATAATGAATAAGATGCACAGTTGTGAATAGCAAAATCTCTCTTCCTAGTTTTCTAACACGTTCAAACTGCTCAAACCAGAGATGTCAACACTTCAACATATTAAACACATGTCGAGACCTTGCATGTACTATAATTGTTATGACAAGAATAACCATAAGAAGAATGCACACATCAAGTAACAAAGATTACAAAAGGTTTATATAGAGGACTTGTCGTAAACAACTCTTAATCCTAAAAGGATACACACTAAACTTCGAAAGGACTCAATTGTTCAACTCCAAACTAAACTTTGACTAAGACTCTAGTTGGTGAGATAAGAGGCATGCTAACAATAGGCCCACTGGGGAACAAACTGCAGCTAAACAGGGGGCAAATAGATGATGTTTGTTGCTCCAGCAAGTTGATCCTTAGTTCTAAGAGTATAGAGCTAATACACAAAGTTGTCATGACCAGTACCATTCCTGCATTTCTGTTTTGAATGACGTGCACATATACTAGGCACGATAAGGTGTCAATCTTATAAATAAATAAATAAAGCAGAAACATTATTTGTCTAAAGCACCATTCAGGGAAGCAAAGGGATTCAGTATAAAGTATAAACTACATGATTGAACAAACACAAATTTTCCAAGAGGAAGGATGCTGCGAATTAGTACCTTCCAGGAAGAAGTTTTGCAATTCCTGTCCATTTATTACCATACAAACGATGGGCATTAGCAAGCACACGCTCCTCCTCAACAGTCCAGGCTTCTTTCCTTATTTGTGGATCCAAATGATTACACCATCTAGATTATATGAGTAGCATCAAAAGTGAAGTGAGCTGTGTGTTATGTATTTTATTCTGGCAAACTTGTAAATAAAACCAATAAAAATATGCAAGAAACCTTACTACAATTATAGATATTGGATATGTAATTAATATTGAACTAATAGCTGAAATTTAGCCTGTTGACTGAGGAAGAATTCTTTTATTACCACAATAGAAAGGCAAGCGACCATTTTATCTGTCCTATTTTTGGTAAGCAACAATATTCTAATTAAAATTATTCATGTAGAAAGCACTGTTATTTCCGACTTTTTATTTAACCCCACCAAATATAGACATTCTGATCTAAGACACACGCCATTCACATTTCAAGGACGCCACAAGTTGACAGCGTCCAATTTTGAGGCCATCGGAAAATCCGAGCATCCTTTATTAGGCTCTATGCAACAACAGAAAATAATGACTACGTCACAGTCCACAGATCTCTTCACTTCTTGCCTTGTGTATTAAAGACTCTCCACCCTGGATGGTGAATTAAACATACACTACTACTCACAAAAACATAAACACTAAAGGTTAAGGTAACTTAAAAACGACCAGAAAGGAGCATGCCAGCCAAGAGATTCACTGTGCTCCAGGGATGCAATTGCACAGGAGTGCTGCGCCAGTGGATTTTGGGGATCAGAAGACAGGAAGTTTTAGGGTTAGCACTTATATTGTGAAAGGGAGCTGGCCTGAATGTTTCTGCGGGGCATCTCTAGACATTGCGGAGGACACTGAATATTTTGTGTCCAAAACAGTTGCTGGGACGATGTCAAGATTTCATGAGCAGATGAGCTACGATGCCAAGATTTCATGAGGAGATGAGCTGCTAAATGACTTGAAAACTCTGTAGTTATCGCGTCTTGCTTATATCAAAACCCCAACCCTTGTTGCTGAGAACTAGAGTTTCCATTATTTTTGGGACTAATAAAAAATGTAGGTCTCATCTATAATAATTTTAAATGCAGCTCAAATTAGCTGGTAGACTCAGTGACATACTGACATCCAGTTTCAATCACCCAGAAGGATGCTGAAACATTCTTTGCATAATTTCCACAATTTATCTCAGACAAGAAAATCAGGAATGACTACGTAGGAGGTCTGCGAATATGAATGTGCATTTCACAGATAGTTTCAGATAGTTTGTTGATTGCAACACACATGGTACATCATTAAATGAATACCTCTCTCGGCATTGTTTACCAATGCGACCGTCTAGTGACTTTGCTATAACGGACCATTTTTTTGGCCCATACTTCTTTACCATATTGATAATGATATCATCTTCCTGTAAAAGAACTCAATAAACAAACAAATTACAATACAGAACATGCAGACTTTAATTTGATGGAAGCAAAATCAGAAATATTTGACGAACCTCTTGGGTCCAAGGACCTTTTATAAGTTCAGGATTAAGAACTTTTTGCCATCTATGAAGACATTGTACTTCTGTCCTATCAGGGAAAAATTCGGCTGCATACGTAGACACACAAATTCTTATATGAGATTATGATATTTGTAAACAAATATTGTACAGTTTTAAAAAATAAGCATGAAATTTACCTTAACTAGCTAACTGTCACTGTTATGAATTAATCATTATAAAATTCTCTTCAGATCCTATAGGGATGCAACATGACTTCTACTCAAGCATGCCCCATACAATATTTAAAGAGAATATAGGGAGGAATATAAAAAATGGAAAATGGCTCCAACATGCCTCGTAAAACCTGTAAAATAAAATATAGTAGAAATGTGGAGCCTACATAGCAAGAGGTATATCTAAAAAGTAAAAACAATGTTCATCAAGTTCTCCCCTTTGATGAAACAACACAGCAAGATAGATGCCATGCTGCTATACTCAGCATTGCTGCAGTTTTACCAAAGATTGTTGTTCAACATCAAATTTCATTCTCACTTTTTTTCCTCGATTGTGGTGCTCTCAATTACTAATGTTAATGGCTTTTGAAAACCGGTTGCTTTGTCAGTTTAAACTTTAAACCCACTTTGCCTGTTTTGCTTCCACGTAGAGAGCAAGGCTACGAAGCACTTTTGAGGTATTCTATAGGAAGTGTGATGTAACACATTCACAATGTCTGTTAAGGCTTCAGTGGACTCAATGTCACTGACCCTGTTCCTCAGCTAACTTCCAAGAGAGAACTTAATGGCAGCATTTCCTGATTCATGTTTATTTATGGATTCCTACTTATCTTCTTCCCTTTTCTTTTACATACAAAATCTGATATTCTGATGCCACCTCGATTATTAGGAAGGTATGACAACATAGACTACAGTTTCAACTCAAAACTATTTATCTATCACATAACAGCGAATAGGCAACTAGGTTAGATATGGAGTCAAAACCATGAGGACACTCTTCTACCACTCACAGGTACGTAATATTAAACATATTTATTTGTAGACAAATTTTGTAACATGAGAACAATATGGATAAAACCATACAATGAAGAGAAATATGCATGATTATTGACTACTAGTTTTTGAAATTGCTAGTTGAATATTGAGTACGGGATGCAGGGCACAAAGGAGAAGCAAACCTATCTTCTTCCAATTTTTACCGTTGAAAGCATCAACTGCCTTGCACAGTGTTTCATCCTGCAGCCAAATGAGAAGAGCTAGATAAAAAGAGGAAAGAAAAGGCACATGCGAAATAGCAGAGCAAGTCAACAAGGTAATGGTAGATGCCAAATACCAAACAGTTAACATTAGAAGTGCTGTTGATACAAGATCGGACAATGAACTTGTAGGCACCCCCGGCCGCATACGACGACAGCCGTGGGTGCAAGGGGGACCTCCACGAAAATCAAACACTACGATCCATACTCATGTATTGCACATGTGCAGTAGAAGTTACAAAATGACCTCCCTCCTATTTACATGGAGCCTATTTATAGAGCGGGAGGGGTAGGTATGCGAAGTAACATCATTGCCCTTGGTACCTAGTTCATCCCGGGTACTTTCGTACGTTTCGCTAAGCGGGTCCCGCCATCTTCAAGTGGGTTCACCGATGTAACGCACCTTGGCAAGGTTGGCCCCAAGACCCCGTCCAGGGTTGGTCCCGGACCTCGCCCAGAGTGGGTTCGCCGATGTGGCGCACCTCGACGAGGTTGGCCCCTGTACCCTGTCCAAGGTTGGTCCTACAACTCGTCCAGAGTGGGTTTGCCGATGTGTCGTATCTCGGGCCACCTCGGCGAGGTTGGCCCTCGAACCCCGTTCGGGGTTGGTCCCCGGACCTCGTCCGGAGTGGGTTCGCCGATTTGTCGTACCTCGGCGAGGTTGGCCCCCTAACCCCGTCCAGGGTCGGTCCTCAAACCTCGTGTGGGGTTGATCCGCCCGGGGCGTCATGCCTTCGCGAGGTTACCACCAGCTCGAGGTAGCACGTGGACCCTCCTCCAACAGTAGCCCCTCGCCAATCTGGGTGGTCATCAACCGCCCGCCCGGGCCGGCGCACCGACTTGTAAAATGGATCAGCATGCGGCTTCAGGTCGACGATTGCGCTGATAACCTGTGGCGCACTCCAACATTATGTTAGTTTACCTTAGTACTCACATGAATTTAAGGCAAGAGTTGGCATGTACCCTGAGGTGGGTTCCGTTGGTCTTCACTGAAGGGTCGCTGCTCCACCAGGACAATTTCAGGTCACATCGGGGGGTTCACCGTCACGTGAAAAGGGTGTAGAGTCACATATAGTCGTGGGATCATGCGTTGGCTGGCCGGGACGTTGAAGTTATGTGGAGTTCTTGACTCATGGCCTTCGAGAGGTGATGGTACGAGTTGAGGTGCCAAGCTCGACTCACTTGGGCGTGGCCGAGGCATAGTCCTCGAGGAGCAACAAAATGCTGATGTGCGCAAGGTTGACTCGTGTGAACATGCAGCAACGAGTTTGGCCGACTTGTTAGTCCGAGACGTGTGGCACCCTCAAGTGAACGGGTCGTTGCGTGTGAACGCATTAAGATGTGCACGGGTGGACCTCTTGTCTGTGGTGCGATGGTGGCCTTAAAACGCGGGAGACCGATAGGCGCACGCGCATCAATTGGTACGAGCTTGATGGGCAACACTTGTCAAGCTAGGGGGTCCCCTAATCGAGAAGACGCCGTCGAGGCGAAGCAAAGTTTTGCTGAGTCGAAGCCCTCGAGGCCAAATTAATCCACGCTGAGGCCAAGCCATCAACGCCGAGTTGAACCACACCGAGGCCAAGACATCGAGACGTGCTGGAACTCGTCGAGTTGAAGCCGTTGAGCTAGGAGGGCCTAGTCGCACTCTTGTAGCTTCTCGTTATGGTCCCCACGAACGGCACCAACTGTCGTAGATACAAGATCGGACAGAGAACTTGTAGGCACCCACGGTCAGATACGACGACCGCCGTGGATGCAAGGGGGACCTCCACGAGAATCAAACACCACGATCCATACTAATGTATTGCACATGTGTAGAAGTTACAAAATGACCTCCCTCCTTCCATTTACATTAAGCCTATTTATAGAGTGAGAGGGGTAGACATGCGAAGTTATATCGTTGCCCTTGGTACCTTAGTTCATACCAGGGTACTGTCATCCATTTCACCAAAGCGAGTCCCGCCACCTTCAAGTGGGTCCACCGATGTTTCGCACCTTGGCGAGGTTGGCCCTAGGACCCCGTCCAGGAATGGTCCCCGGACCTCACTCGGAGTGGGTTCGCCGATATGTCGCACCTAAGCGAGGTTGGTCTCCGGACCCGCCCGGAGTGGGTTTGCCGATGTGTCGTTCCTCAGCGAGGTTGGCCCTCGAACCCCGTCCGGGATTGGTCCCTGGACCTCATCCGGAGTGGGTTCGCCGATGTGTCGTACCTCGGCAAGGTTGGCCTCCGGACCCCATTCGGGGTTGGTCCCCGAACCTCACCGGAGAGGGTTCGCCGATGTGTCTACCTCGACGAGGTTGACCCTCGAACCCCGTCTAGGGTTAGTCCCCGAACCTTGTCCGGAGTGGGTTTACCGATGTGTTGTACCTCGGCGATGTTTGCCCCCGAACCCCGTCCGGGGTTGGTCGTTGATCCGTCCGGGGCGTCATGCCTTCGCGAGGTTACCATCGACTCGAGGTAGCGCGGGGACCTCATCCAACAAGAAGGATATATTACAAGTACACTAAACATATTGAAAATGAAGTAGAAGAAAGTTATTAACAAAAAAGAGTTAAATACTAACCTCTTCTGATGTCCAGCCACCCTTAGCTCTCCTTACAGGGCCACTTGTTCGTCTGATATATGTCGAATTTGATCAGCAACATAAAAATAAGAGATTAACAGACTCATGTAATGAGAAACCAACTAGGATCCAATACAATACATTAAAGGACAAGTTTGTACAATGTACAGATTATCCAATTGAAAGAAACAATGCCAAGATAGCAAAGGTAAGAAATCACCAAGTTCTCGTGAGTCGTGAGTCGTGACCCGGGTTTCTCACTCATGCGCTCAAGTCTCAACATCGATTGTTTCTTTTCTCTCATCAGTGATCAGAGCCATGAGAAAACCTAATAACTACTTAATACTTATAAGTATGGTGAACATTCTTTTTAGGAAATTAGTATAACATATATGGTAACTTTGAAAAGAAAATATATGTTTTCCGGAATCAGGGTCATAAAGGGTGAACTAAGCATGGCCGTCAAAATGCGCAGAACGTAACTATGTTATAAACGTCAGCCAGTAATTCTTCCTGTAAAGCCGCTATTCTACCTTCATAAATTAGCTCATATGTGAATATTCATATATTAACTCAAAAGGAGTTTCTCTTGGATGAACCAGTTTCCTAAATAGACATCTTGATAGGCCAAAACTTACAAATTTCCAGTGCACGAGAAATACAAAAATATAGCATCACTTGCACAATTACGACACTAAGCTACAGCTATAGAATAACTTCCAGCGACATACACCACTAATAAAATTGGTCGACAAACATTTATCAAAAGACATCAAATTTGTGGAGATTACCATCAACTGGCAGAACAGGTAGCAACTTAAGTGCAAACAAACCAAATCCATACATGTTTGCAAAGTAGAATTACTAAAACATCATCAACAACATGACAACCAATAAAAGAACTGCTTTTCTGTATCCAAAACCATCAGCTTCTAAAAGAAAAGCAACAATTTATCTACATACTGAATATCATAGCCGTTCCAAAAACATATCTCAATTTAAAAAGGCATTTAAGATAAACAAAATGGCTGAGAGCCTGAGACCATGATGCATTAGCTCACCACAGAACAAGCTAAAAACAGTAAGAAAAAGAAAACAGCGAGTTACAACTTAAAAGACCAAAACACGGACCTTTGAACCAATAGAAATCGCCATTTTCGCACCAAAAGCATATCTCAACCAAGAAAGCACTCCAATTTCCAGGACAACACAACAAAATAATTCAATGAATCAGCATATCAACAGCGCAAGCAAAGCAACACACTTCCACTGATGGAACCTCAGAAATGCCATGGAACCAAATAAAAGTCCCATGTTTCCCTTCCAAACAATGACCAACCAACACCTAGGATACATAATGTTCTAATCAAATGAAACAACTAAGCATCACCAGAGAACAAATATACTCCCTCCGTTCTTTTTTACTTGACGTCCTACAATCCGTACCGGCCGTCAATAGGTTTAAACTATCTAGATTGACTATATAAAAATTATATCATTAGATTTGTCGTTTAAAATACTATTTTATAAGATTATAATTTTGTTAATACACCTTAACATAAAGTTATAAAAAGTAAAGTCACGTCTCGAAAACCATAAAAAGTCAAAACGTCAAGTAAAAAAGAAACGGGGGAGTATCATATAATCAGAATTACAAATGAATGCCTCATAACATCCCAAACTAAGCAAATGACAGCCACTAAAACCTGAGTCAAGAAATGCAATGGCACTAAACAAAATTGCACCTTTTCTTACCAAATCTATCACTATGCCATACCCACAGCATGTTTCAGTTAAGATTACCTCAACAACATGAGTTTATCAAAAAAACAAAAACAAAAATCTGAGACACAATGTCACCACTCAATTCAAACAACACCAAGATGCGTGCTAAAGGTCCACCTTTCCTGCCCAGACAACCATCACACTGCCCTCGAACCATGTTCCTATGATCCTATCATAAAGGCATCCAAAGATATAAAATTTCTTGAAAACGCAATGAACTGCCGCACCGTTTCACAATGCAACCCGACCGAATCTGCTAACTAAACAAACCATAAAACAATCACCTTTCCCAGGCAAACGACCGTCCCATCCGAACCACAACTCAAGCAACTGAAGCAAGCGAGCATCCAAACCAGGAAAGCAACCACTAGCACCCAACAACAGAGTCTCAGACAGTTAAACAGCGGCGGGGAGCACTACCTACGACCGGAGATGGCATCCGCCGGGCTAGACACCACCGGTGACACCCCCGCGTACCCGCCGTAGCTTCCTCCCTCCGACACCGACGGGCTCGACAGCGCCAGATGCTTCCGGTTCTCCGCGCGCCCGTCCTGCTCCTCCACCTTCACCGCCGCCATCGCGCCCATCTACCACCGCAACCGCCTCTTCAACGCCGCTGCCTCCTAAAACACCACATAAAAAAAACTTCACATAAAAAAAAAACCCACAGAAACGCCTCGAAAAACAGAATCAGAAGGGGCGTCGCCGCTCACGGACCGGATAACCTCCAGATCGGGGGTGAATTAGGGGGTCGAACCGGGAGCGCGGGGGAGCGAGGAGGAGGGGTTGGCCCGAAACCCTAGGCGGGGTAAAAGAGCGAACTTTTTCTGCGCTCTCGCTTGTGGGGTATCGCGTCGCGGCTTCGGTTGTGTGTGCTGAGGGAGACGAAGGGGAAGACGAAGGGGGCATTCAAAAAAACCTCGCCCGTTGAAGGAAAAAGGGGGCGAGGAAGAGCCGGGAATAATTTACTCCTGGTTTTGGATCTTTTCAGATAGGTGCCTGACCTGTTTGTGAATTGCTCGGGTAGCGGTTTGTGATTAGTTAGCAACTTACGTTTTGGTTAGAAGCTGATGAAATTAGGCACAACCTGCGTGCATTTTACAATGGAACTTCTAGTTGAAGCTATCTTTGTAAGTTATTTTAAATTTATGTACGTGTATTGTTGATGCTTTTTATAATTCAAGACTACTTAGAAAAAATCCATAAAGATCATCATAAATCACCTACTTTTTTAACTTGCCCCTCATATCATATTTTTTTACTTTGCCCTGCATAAGTTAAGTTGACTTACAAATAACCCCTAGGTCCAGTCTTAGCAATATTTTCTCGGGGTCTTAATTATATTCCGCACTTTGTTTTAATGATTATAGTACTTTATTTAAGCGATGTCAATACTTGTTTTTTTTATGATTTGAGTTATTTCAGTATTTGTAATACACGATTTCGGCATTGAAATATTAGTAATTAAATATTGTATTTATAAGTATTGAAATCACCTAAATAATTGAAATAAGCATTGACATCTCTGAAACAAGTGTCAAAGTTAATGAAAACCATGAGAAATAGTGCTAGCATGCGGTCTGGGGGTAATTTGCACGTCAACTTAACTTATAGAGGACAGAGTAAACGATAATTTATAGATACAAATTTAAAAATGTCGGGACCCAAATATGCAAATCTAGACTCTCTGTGTATTCTGCACTAGTACAGGATCACGCTAGTGTACACAGTGTCAACATTGATGAAATATCAACTCCATACAACGAAATATTAACTAAACTAGTAATTTGAATAACAAATAACTGTTGTGACCTTAAGGTCGAGTTTTACCATTATTAAGCCATGCAAGGCTGACAATAATGAAATAAACTACAGCGAAACAAAGTAAACTCCAGCGGACTCCCATCAATACACCATAGGCAACTGACTGGGATCAAGACCCTAACGATCAACCTTCGTAGAATTCCTCTTCAAAAGCTGGTGACGACCCCTCCACTTTTGTTGATTTGTTTAGCAAGAGTGAGTACACACCGTACTGGCAAGTCATACCACAGAATGCAATTATACATGATGGCTTATTCCAAAGGAATGGTTTCTGTGGTTAATTTGCAGAAATACAACATTTGCAATTGAATACAGATAATAGATTGAAACGTAATTGAAAAGAAATAAGGAATATTAATTTAACATTTGATTTCACAAAGAACACACAGTCTAATCAAGTTATTCACACAGTTGCACAAGTTATCTCACACAGCTGACCCTTCCCAATTATTTTATGAAAATCTACCCCTCGTGTGAAATTCCCGAGCATATCCATAACCAAGAACGCAGCTATTCGAATAGATTGGTTTAACACTCTGCAGAGGTTGTACACTTTACCCACATGATGAAATCAATCGGATCAGAGTTGATCACAACAAAACTTTTCAGAAACTTCATCTCAAATAATGACACTCCCGATGTGCTTTCCTACCAGCCAATCGATACACACAGCGTTTGGTTACGACACACATCGTTGGACAGGGATGCAGCGAACCATCCCGCGATGTGACATATCACACCTCCAGCCCATCACACAGTTTAAATACAACCTGAGTTGTCAATGTCAAGATTCCATAACTTACTAAGTTAGGCCCAGCCCATACTAGGCATGTGGTCGTACAGTAAGGCCCAGTTCAATGGCGCACAAAGTTAAGTCCTTAATTGACCAAGGCAAGACTTCCAGTTTTACACAAATCACAAAGTTTAAAGCACACAGCTCCACCATTCACACAGATCCACCACTTGCCTCAGTCTTAATATTTTCTCACCATGTTGATTCAGTGCAACACATGCCATCAACGAGTAATAGCACACAGCACACAGTTTTATCACACAGTTCCATATTCCATTAGTCAAATTCATAATTGTGACTCACATGAAATAATGACTCGTGGCATGGCTAAGCAGTCTACTCGTATCTAACCAACCCACGTTGGTGCTACGATAATACCAACTAATAATGAACCAACCTATAGTGACAAAAGATCAAGACATGCAATAGACAAGGTGGATATAACAAACTAGATTAATAACTATCCCAAAAGCATTTAGATAATTACTTGAAATAGAATGCAATACATTGAAACAAAGTATTTTGAAAAATGTGTTCAATATGATCAAAGGTATAACTTGCCTTGGAATAGTTCCAGGTACTGGTCTTGATCTTGAGGTGCTCCTTCTTCTCTAAAATTTTCCGAAGTATCGACGTCTACTCGTAAATGAAACAAAAGAAACAAAAATAAATAAATAATAGAGGTAAAACAAACTCCAAAAATCAAATAAAATTTACCATTAAATAGATCTTGATTTTATATAAACTTAGAGATTTGAATGGGCTCAATCGGAGGTCGGATGCAAAAGTTATGGGCTTTAGAAGATTGAAAAATAATTAAAACCCTAATTTGGATTTTAATTTGATTTCCCGAATTAGTTTTATAAAGGAAAATCAGATTATTGCGCAATGCTTGCATCAGCCGAGAATTTCCAGAAAAAGAAATAGATTTAAAAGAAATCTGACATATAGGCCCCACATGTTAGTGAATGGGCTCACGGTGAACTGGGTTAACCGAGCCAAGTCAGATCTGGCGCGGTGGACTGGACCACGTGCGCGTGTGCTGGCGCTGATTGGGCTCCACGTGGATGCCACATAAGCACCGAAGCTGACGCGGCGGTTGCGGTGTCTTGCCGACGCTCTGGCGGCGGCGGCGCTTCGGGACCGATGGTCACCGGCGTTTAGCGGCGAGTCACCGGCGGCGAAGGGTACCAAATTGTTCCCTGTGCTATTGCGCACTCAGGGGTGCCCTTACCAGTAGCTGGCAACGACGGTGGCGACCAGCGGTGAGGAAGAAGCGGCAGTGGAGCTTCGAGTTTTGTCGGAAGTGTGCTCCGGTGACGAGGAGGGGCGCACGAGGTAACCTGGGACGCGATTCATCGGAGAAGAAGCTCGGCCGAAAACCCTAAAACTTGAATTGCGGCGGCGCTAGAGCGATCAGGGCGACGAGGGTGGCGGCTCTGGGTTGCGGCGGACTGGACGATCCTAAGGGTGGTATTTATAGGACCGGGGGACGTCGGAATTGGAAACCCCCAAATCGCATCCGAAACGAACGCAATCGGGAATTCCCCGATTTTAGGAGATTGAAGCCGATTCGGAGTTTGATTCGGTTGGGAATAGATAAGGTAGAAAGAAGGCCGGGATTTGGTGGGGTCGGCGCGAAGAAATCTCAACGGAATCCGTTTTGTCAGATGAAGCTCTGAAGAGAGGTAATGGCGGCGAGCGGGCGAGGGCGCGGGGAAAATTGGTCGACGCGAGAAGGAAGTGCAGTGGGGATGACGACACGGTCGGCCCCACCGCGGCGTGGCAATGGAGAGAGCGCGCGGCGAGCGAACGCACGGCGTCCGATAGGGACACGCGGCGATGATCGAGCGGAGGAAGGCGTGAGCGATCGGGGTGATGGGCTGGCGCGCGGGAATAGTATTGGGCTTCGGCCCAACACTGTTCCGAAGAAATTAAATTGATTTCTCTTTTTAGAAAATCCAAAAAATACAATTAGCAATTAAAAAATAGCAAATAAGCTTGAAAAAATTCTAGAAAATTCTAAAAAATATATTCAAGCATATAGAATCCAAAGAAAATACTTTTGGCAATTGTTGATGTTGGGATTAATCTCAATAAATTATTCTATCATGAAAGTCTATATTAAGCTTTTAAGTTAAATTCAAATAAAATGCAGATGGTGTGATTTTCAACTAGCAACTTGATTAAAGATTTTCAAATGCCAAAAGTTGGGATGTTAAAAAAAAAGTAGGTGAGTTATGGGGTGTTTATGTATTTTTTTCTGACATGGAATATTTCTCAAAACTATATGTTGCACTTCACAATTATTTCATTTTCAGAAGAAATTGTTCCAAACGGATATGTTAAACAGTTTTTCCTTAAGATTATAAAATGGTTTTTTATTTGGTAAAAATTAAATGCCTTCATAAATAACAAGGGTGCAACTACAGCTCGAACATACGGTGGGAGGCTTCTCACCATACAGCCCGATGCAACACCTGAGAAAGAGTAGTGCAACATTTTTTCATCTTGTTGCAACATATCAAACAATCGTATGCAACATTACCTTAAAATCTTAGAATCAAGCAAACGAAACATTCTCAGAATAAAAAAACACAAACATTCTCAGAATCAAACACACGAGGACGTCAACATATCAAAAAAAAAAGATGCAACATCTCATAAATTCGTATACAATATTTTTTCCCTCGTCTTCAGTATTCCCCCCCCCCCTCATCTGAAACATTTTTTTTCTCTGTATCGCAACACTACGGGAGGCGCCCCGAGGGGCTCGCCAGTGCTGCGAGAGGGCCAAGCCCTGAGACGAAGGCCAGGCGCGGGCGAGAGATGCGGGCAGGCCGAGAAGCAGGGATGCAAGGCGCGAGTTGAGGCGGCGGAGGTCGAGCTGGCCAGCGCGACGCAGAGCGGGCTAAGTGGCACGAGGAACAGGAGCCAAGCAGTGCGGGCCAGAGTGTGGGGCGAGCGCGGCCGGGAGGGGACAATGGCGCCGGCGTGCAGTGGCCGAGCCCATTGAGGGCCGAGCTAGGGAGCGACACCATGGGGCAGCCACTATGCGTGCAGGTGGAAGAAGGGGAACAGGAGAGGAAGCAGCGGGGAGAAGGGAATGGGAGAGAGAAAGAAAAAGAAACGAATGGTGGAGAGGCGCGGTAGAGCAATGGGACAAGGTGGTAAGAGTGGATGAGAGCAACTGGACAAGATAAAGCGAAGTGGAGTGCGGCTTGGCATCCGGTGGGTCTGAATTTTAGTTCTCCGCGTGGACGTATGCACAGTATCAATTTCCAAAACAACAATCATGGTAGCAATCCATTCTGATCCTCACTTTGCAATCATGGTATGTATTAATGAAGATGAGCTCTTTGATTCTATAAAAAGAAACTCAGAGGACCAAAAGCGAACAAACTTGGATATCTTTGTTCGGACGGAAGGATTATTTAGAAATTAGCGAAACTGTAAGGGAGCGGAACAAAAAGACGACGAAGATCGAACGAGATCCGGAAACGAAAGGAAGTCAAGGAACCCACCCAACAAGCAAGGGAAAGCGACGGGGGATTTTCACGGCGCCGTCGGGTCCGAGACCGGTTTGGCTGGTGAAGGCGACGCAAACGACTGCATCTGATTCGCAGTTCACTGCCGGGTTAGGATTTACGTGAGTGGTTTCTGGAACCTGCTTCTGTTTGATAAGACGGTGCTACACGTATGAACGAAAAATTATAATATTTTTTTATAGAATTTGTTCGAATTGTAACGGACAAAATGGACCTGCCCTAATTGCTTTTACTTGTATTTTGTGGTTTGTTTGACACATGGGATGGGGACTACGTACGTCATCACTTACATGCATCACCTATACAACTTTGTATTACTCGGAAGTTGAATAAGAGAGCATAATTAAGCCAGTCAACAAGGAATATACTATTAATCAGCTTACCGAACCGTTGGGGTATGATTATTTGTTCTTCTCGTCATAGATATATACATAGAGAAATATAAAAGGTAGCGGGTAACAGCTACTCCATCCGGTTGATAAAAATAAATCTTTTGGATATGGATATTGTCTTTAAAATACAACTTCCACCACTAACTACTATTATGAAATATTAGTACAACTTAATAAAATTATAATATTATAAAAGTATTTTTTGAGATGAACCTGCATATATGATTTTCATGTATTTAATCTAAATATTCAAAAGATATCAATAGTCAAAGTTTACCCGGTAACTGGGCCGGTCCCTCCGCCTCCCTCCTTTTCGCTCACCTCGAACCCAGCTTGCTGTTCCATCTCTCTTTTCCCCTTTAGGTCGTCGTATCCTCCCTCATCGCCTCTCGCCTCCGACTCATTTGTTGAGTCCCACTCGTAGTTTTAAGCGGTGAAGCCTCGCAATCTCGTTCCTCCCCTTCCCTTCGCCCTCCGTCCGCTCAGCCGGTCTGTCCCGCTGTCTCCACAAGGTGAGATCTGCTACCCCCTTTCCTCCGCCGCTTCAATCCCTTAGTAGGGGCTAGGGCTTAGGCCATCTCAATGCCATCCAAAGATTTTTTTTAAATAATATTAATTTAAAAAATAATTACAAAAAATAAATAGCCAAAATAAAAAATTACAAAATTAGGCCCATGTCGCCATTCCAATTGGCAACAAAGGCCTGGCCACTAGCGACAGGGGCTCAACAGTGCCTATAGCTCTTGTCGTCGCGCTCCTGTCGCCAATTCATCTAGCGATAGGGAGCTCTGGTCACTGTTCAATTTTTTAATATTAAAATTTGAAAAACCATCATTTCAAATGGCGACATAATATATCCTATAAAAGACCCTTGAAACCCTAAACTTCGGAGAAAACTCACTTTTTTCAGAAAAAAAAGAAAGAGGGGGGAGAGAAGCTAGCGAAGGATTGTCTGTCTGATCGCCCACCTTTCAAGTAATTTTTTTAACCGAATGCATTACATGGCTTTAGATGTATGTGTACGTAGTATAGTATGTTGTACATAATCCTTTTCAGTGGGTATTTTAGTTTTAGATATGTGGTTAATCATGACAATCTTGTTTATGGTGTAGTGCATCAAATATGTCTGACGTCACGAATTTTAAAATTTACTACGGTCAATGGACTATTCTTGAGGGTCCCGGAGGGATTGATTTGTGTTATATCCAATCAGCGATCGAGCCCCTACCAAAACCAGAGTGGCGTACATGAGGTGATGTGATGCGGTAGTTGTTTCACTCATTCGATTTGGATCATGTTGTGTATGACCTGAGATTGAGTTGTCTTGTGCCCTAAGCAACACAGTGCACATATTGGGAGTTAGTACATCTCAAGAGAACAAGGTCGTGGAAGTCATATGTACATATGGCGAGGAAGGGTGAAATTTGGTCCTTCTGGCCCAGGCTTATGTCAAGCCTACTCCTGCATCGACAGCTGAACAAGGAGGTTGTGATACCAAAGAAGAAGTCGAAGACTCCAGTTATAGCGCGGCGCACACAATGGCCGAAGCTCCCAGAGTTGCTTATGCTGTCGATGAAGACCCTGCGAAAGTAGCTCCTTCAGTTAGGCAAGCTAGTAGGCTTACTGATGAGGGTGAGAGGCTGGAAGCCCTAGTGCAAAGGGTGGATCTCGAAGACTGGGACTATATGGTATTGTCAAAAATGAAGGATACGTCGATGATGATGAGGTGGACCAGCAGACGGTTTCATCTGAGTGGAACACATGCCAGTTCGACAACCTCATTGTTACCGAAGGCTCCCGTGTGCTGTGGGAGTGCGACTAGAGCGAGATCAGGCAAGGAACTATGTACAAATGCAAGGAGACCGTGTAGGAAGCGGTCAAATTATGGGCCTTGTCGGTGAGACGTACATTCACAGTCGTCAAGTCTAACTCAAGATACTACGACGTGAAGTGCGACACAGAGGGATGCCCTTGGCGAGTGAACGCATTTCAGCATACTGGAAATGTTATATAGTTGTCCCTTACACATGTGTCGTCGCTGAATTAGTGTAGTCCTGTAGAAACCTGACATCATGCTTTATCGCCAACCTCATGTACGATGATATCGTGGATAATCTAGATTTTGAGCCACGATCCATCATTCGAGCGCTTGAGGCAAGGTTATAGTACATAGTCAGCTATGCCAAGGCGTGGAGGGCAAAATAGAATGCATTGAAATCAAGGTTCGATACTTTCGAGAACTCCTACCACAACATCCTTGGGCTACTCCAAGTTATACAAGACAGAAATCCCTGCACTCATATCGACATTAAAGATTCCACACATCCGAAGTGGATCAATAGGATCAATAAGAGGGTACTGCAGCGAGCATTATTCACCTTTGATCCATGCATCAATGCATTTCGGCACTGCCGTCCAATCTTGTGCGTGGATAGCACATTCCTGACTTAAAAGTACAAAGGTCAGATACTAACTGCAATAGCGACAGACGGGAATAATCAAGTTCTTCCCGTGGCATTCGCTTTCGTTGAAAGCGAGAACACGAACAACTGGTTGTGGTTCACGAGAAATTTGAGAATTTCTGTTGTACAGGGCTGTCCAAACGTATACGTCATACATGATCAGCATGCGGCCCCGCTGAGTGCAATAACTCAGCTACAACAAGGAGAGAACAAACCACTTTCATGGGTGGATCTGCAAAGCAGGTGGTGCATGAGGCACTTGGTTGCAAACTTCTACAAGCAGTTTCGCAATAAGGACTTGATGAGCTTGCTCAAGTAGCTATGCAACCAGAACCAACACAAAAAGTTTGAAGCACTTTGGAATATTTTGGATGAGTGGACCCAGACGCACAGAAGGGAGGCAAGTAAAAGGGTCACCTCAAACACTGACCAGACCCCTGAAACATTGCCACAGCTATTCACAGATGGTCCTAGTACGACCAGGAAGATGTGGGAGCAGGTGAAATATTTCTCGGACTAGATTGAGCACAAGCCTAAGGAGAAGTGGCCGCTGCTACATGACAGGGGTGGTGCTCGATGTGGTGTCATGACAATCAATCTAGCTGAGGTGTGTAACTGATCATGACAACCAATCTAGCTGAGGTGTACAACTCAGTCATGTGCAACGCAAGGTACCTCCCTTTGGTTGGTATTGTGGATGCAATTCTACGCGATACCACAAATTAATTTGTTGATAAAAACAACAACGCGTCGCTCGTTATGGCAAATGGCAGAGTACCCTACTTCGTTATGATCACCAAGTACATGGAGGGGAAGAGCGAGAAAGGTGAGATGCACCGGACATTCAAGATAGGCATAAAGGAGCTTCGCTTCGAGATAATGTGTAGGGATAAAAGACGCCGCTGGACGAACTGCAAGAGGATCACCCACGAGTGCACACTACACGCGCTAGTTGTGTATACATTTGCAACAAGCCCCTTCTTCTGCATAGACATTGCTCCCATGTCATGGCCGCATGTTCGACGATGGCGCAGTATCCTGCCCAGTACCTCTCTGACTATTTCAACAAGGAGAAGGTGGTGCAAACCTAGAGTACAGAGATGTATGGTTACGTAGTGGTTAGCCATTTTACTGGCCATCCGACTTGATGCCAACTTATGTAGGCTGCAAATATTGATAAGCTGGAAGGAAAGGTTGGCCGGCGACATGTACGACACATCAGGAATGATATGGACGAAGTAGACACCGGGCGTCGTATGAAGAAGTGCTCTATTTGCAGGTAGTCTAGGCACACCTTTAAGAAATGCCATACGAAAAATTCTTAGGACGAAGGAGACATCGATACTCCGGAAGTCGCCGCGGGGACCTCATCCAATTTCCCGACTCGAGTCGGTCCACATGGGGGACGTTGAGGTCACAGCCACAGGAAAGGTTCATCCAATTGAAATATGTAGTACCCAATGCTTTGTAATATCACTTTAATTTATAAAAAAACTATGTGTTATGCCGTTGTGATTTATTAACAAAAGATGTTATGATGTTGTGCTGCATGTTATGTAATGTTATTGTGATTTGTCGATAAAAATATATGCTCCGAAAGAGTCAGTACAAGTTTTTATTTATCGACCAAAGATGTTACGACGTTGTGCTGAATGTTATATAACATCAGTGTGATTTGTCGATAAAATATCTGCTAAAAAACTTAGTACAAAAGGAGTTGAGACGAATAAAAAATGATGATTTTTCAAATTTTACAAAAAAAAAGATCCATATCGTCATTTGAATTGGCGACAGAAATATATCGCCAATTCAACCGACGACAAGGAGTTCTGGGCACTGTTGAACCCCTGTTGCCGGTGGATTAGTTTTGTAATTTTTTATTTTGATTTTTTATTTTTGTAATTATCTTTTTAAATTAATACTATCTTTACAAAAATTCCATCCGCGTAGATCTGCGATATTTTGGTGGGGATTCCGGTTCCTGTGGTTGGGCCTCTGCGGATTCCTCTGATCGGGTATCTTCTTGGTTTCTTTTGTATGGATTGGGGTTGGTTCAGATGCGTGACTGGGTGGGGATAGGTATTCTTGGTTCCCGGGAGATCTGTTGGGACAAGACGGGTTTGTACGGGTTGATCGATCCCATAGTTGGAAACTTGGAATGGCCGGAATCCGTTGCGAGTCTTGGGTCCAAATTTGTTGGTGGGAGAGCATTTTTAGTGTATTGAATCGATGTTGATTTAAAGTTATATCATATAAGTATTTTAGGAACTAAGTTTATTTTTCTCAAATGTATTGAACCGATTCATACTAATAATTGAGATCCACGTTACATTAAAAAATTATAAAATAATAATGTTTTTTCTTAACCGCACTCTCTTCTACGTAGTTATTTAATATTCATATGAGTTGTTTAATATTTTGAATCGACTCCTAAGTAGAATCCGGTTCTATGCATTTTTTTTGTTTGAATCGATCTCTCTAATGTATTGAATCGATTAAATATCATATCTATATCCATTTGAACCGACTAAAACATAACATTGGAGATGGTCCGAGGAAGATCGTTTCGCTACTACCGAGTTCGTTGGAACATTAGATGGAACTTGTTATTTTTACTTGAACCCGTATGTATATCCGCTGTTCAACGGTCCTTCAACAAATGGAGGAACATTCATTTCAACAAACAGTTGCTGTCTAATTGGTGCAAAACTGGAAATTGAATGCATGATCTCTTGAAATTAGTTGTGTCGCTAAACATATGCTGGTTTATTTCGTGAGGCTTATGTGTTGGTGTGATGCACTATTGTCTGTTGATTAACTGGTTATATTGTGCAACCTGGCCATGACATCGTAGCAGCGACCCTGTAAGGGAGGTTTAACCGCAACAGGCAGGTCACCAGGTGGTGGGCAGGCCCATAACTGTATGCCGGCTGATAGCTTTTGTGGCCTTGTCCTTCAGGGCCTGAGGGCCAACGCAGCCCGACCTGCTCCGCCGGGGCTAACTTCTCGGCAGAAAAGACGTGCCCGTGCCAAGGAGGTGAACGCGCCGCTGGCCCGCTGCTCTGTGCAGTTTATCCATCGCCGAGCGGCCGGCCCAACCACGCAGACCTTCAGGCCCGATGGTGCCGCGCGGCGGCTGTCTGGGCCACTTGACCGTGGAACGCCACAATCGAGGCCTGGTCTGGGTACGTAACAAAAAGGATTTTTTTAAAAACAAATAGTCCATTTTTTTAAAAAAACACCACCATCACCGTTTGGAATGACGGTAGGAACTTATTTACTACTAGTCGCCGTTCGATTGGCGACAGGAACTATCACCAATTCAACTGGTGACAGAGTTCAGCTATATATACCCTAAAATTCAGTGAAAAAATCATTTTAATTCAAAAAGAAAGAGAGAGAGAGAGGAGAGAGAGAGGAGAGGGGAGAAGAGACGTACCGAAGCCCTGCCGGTTCCTAGTGGATGAGAGAGAGAGACGAAGAAGCAGATATGGTCGCTCATTTTGCAGATAAATGTTATTGCAACTTTGAATATAAATTCAAAATCTGATAGGTTAGCAAATAAAAATAGCAACATAGAATTCAACAAATTAGATAATTTTACATGTATTGTTGTTTGATGTAGTACATCATTTAAGCTGGTCATCAAGGGATATATTATTAATCAGCTTCATCAAACCGTTGGAGCATGATTATTAGTTCTTCTCGTCATAGATATATACATAGAGAAAGATAAAAAGGGTAGCGGGTAGTAGCTACTTCCTCCAGTTCACAAAACAAGTCGTTTTGGACATCGACACTGTCATTAAAATGCAACTTCAACCACTAATTACTATTGTGAAATATCAGTAAAATCCGATAAAATTATAATATTATGAAAGTACTTTTTGAGATAAATCTACACGTATGATTTTCATGTATCTAATCTATATATTCAAAAAGATATCAACAGTCAAAGTTTATAAAGTTTTATTGCGCACATTCCAAAATGATTTGTTTTTTTTTGAACCAGAAGGAGTATTAGTTAGTAGTTGTTAGGCCCCTTTGATGCTCCATGAAAAATCACTCATGTGGTGTCGTTAGGCTACAAATGTGTCATAACAAGTACTAACTAAGTGATTTTGAGATAAATCTACACATATGATAAATGCCAGAGATACTTTTTAAATTAGGAAAATAGTAAGTCACCTCTAAAAATTATAAGATACCTATTAAATATATATAAATTGCAGAGTAGCTAAATAGGGTATGTAGAGCTTAAAAAAAATAACGCCAACTTAATTTTGGTTTCTATTTTTGCACGGTAAATATTTTATTAATACCAAAAATACTTTTTAAACTAGAAAAATAGTAAGGCACATCTAAAAATTATATAAAAATATATATCTAGAGTTGCTACATAGGGTATGAAGAGATGAACTAAAACATTGTGAACATAATTTTTTTTGTTTTCAATTTGTACACGATAAATATTTTATAAATGATGGAGACACTTTTGAAATAAAGAAAGTAGCAAGATACCTATAAAAAATCTACAAAAAAATACAGAGTAGCTAAATAGGGTATGTATAGTTTAATCAAAATTATCTTAACTTAATTTTGGTTTCCAATTATGCACGATAAAATATTCTATTAATGCCAAAATACTTTTTAAACTAGAAAAATAACAAGACACATCTAAAAATTGTAAAAAAATAATCAAGAGTTGCTACATATGGTATGTAGAGCTGAACTAAAACATTGTGAATTAATTTTTATTTCCATTTTATACATGATAAATATTTTATAAATGCTGAAGACACCTTCCAAACAAGAAAAGTAGCAAGATACCTAAAAAAATCTAAAAAAATTGCAGAGAGGCTAAATATGGTATGTAGAGCTTAATCAAAATAATTCCAACTTAATTTTGATTTCCATTTATGCATGATATAAATTCTTTTAATGTCACTTCTTATTACTTTTTTGCTTGACCCGACCATTGACGCACATCACTATAGCCGCCTCAGTACCATCCTCCCCCAGGAGGACGAGGCGGTGATTGAGCATGGCGTGTTGCGGCTATGCACGCCCATGAGGGCATGGAGGGTGGACCCGTCTTAGGTTTCGAGGTACGTGTAGTTGTGCCCTTCGTGTACTCAATTGTAGTATGACTACTTTGGGTGGACTCACATTTGTTCTTAATCCTTTCAACGTAGGTTGAGAGCGGCATACCTCCTTCCACTAGCGAGGATGGTGGACGCGACATGGGAGGATGACCAGGACTGCAGGGCGGTGGTCGTACGTCGAGACGCTTTTTGTACTACCGGTGCCTCCTGACGACACTAGTTGATTTGTGGAGACCAGATACACACACGTTCCACCTCTCGTGCGGGAGATGGTGCCGATGCTTCAGGACATGACCTTCCTGATTGGGTTGCCCCGTGCGGGCTTCCCCCTGGTGGCGCAAGACATCCCAGCCACGTGGCGCATGGAGTTCCTCGTGAGATTCCAGGGGGTGCTGCTGCTCAACACCGACTATAAGGAGTTCAACAGCACCCATGGGTCGTCGTTGAAGTGGATATGCCAGTTCTATGTAAGTTTTTGTAACTTTTGTCCTTTCGCTTTAATTGCTTTGTGCAATTTAGTGATGTGTCTCTATCTTCTTGAAACCAGAGTGTATGGCAGAGGACGCACCCGTGTCCACGGTGAGGAAGCACTTCGAAGTCTACTTGCTATGGCTGTTCGGGGTAGGTGATGTTTCTAGGGTCCCACGACGACAGCGTCGACAAGCACATGATCCGGTACGCACGCGAGCTGGCAGACTTGGAGGTGTAGGTGATCCAGCCGTACGCCTGGGGGTCGGCAGTGTTGTGCGCGATGTACCACGCCTTGTGCGATGCGTCCCACCATGTTTGCGACAGCTTCATCCTTTCCGGATGCCAACTGCTTCTTCAGCTGTGGTCCTTCAAGCGATTTCGGATCGGACGACCACAGCTGGACCTGGAAGCCTACACCGTCGCCATGTACGTCGGCAACAACGACATGGACTGGTCGACCATGGGTATAATGTGATATCGCCGAGGGGTAAGTTTTTTGAACATTTACTCTTTTTCGTAATGTAATTTTATTTGTTGTGCTAAGTTTCCGTTGTTCTATTCCACATGTCACCTTCATTCCGATCACTACGCAAGTGTCCTACCCGGACTATGTTGCGATGTTCGATCAGTTGACGGATGAACATGTCATTTGGACATCGTACACTCCCAATAGAGTCTACGCGCGCACACCCCGAGGCCTGTCGAGCCTATGCACATGAGACCATGCGTACTGGTACATGCAAAGGAGCTTGGTGCACGATGTCTTCGTGGAGAAGTACCACGTGCACTGGGTGATGCGCTAGTTCGTTCGGTGACAGGAGGTCCCAGTCCCCTAGGGGCAGCGGTTGGCGTCAAATTTCCATGGGTAAGTTCACGTTTTATTTTTGTTGTACCATTTACCTTACGTACCTACGAAATAATCGTTTTGCCTCCCACGGGTACACTAGGAAGGGAGTACCTGCTACGACTTCCTGAGCGGACAGGATACTCCCTTGGGTTCAGGGCTGGCTCCACGCCTTGGAGGACGTTGTCCTCGAGAATGCACCCTACAACCTTGGGACGTACGTGGAGTACATCGAGTGGTACTTCAGTCGGACGAGGGTTCACTGCGTCAGGGTCGTGGACGACCCACCATGACACGAGGCTACGACGTCGGACAAGTACCCCACCCAGCCGGACTCCACATTCCATCGTGTGATACATATTGAATGGTCTGTACATCTTATTTGCTTCACAAGTTTTTGGTTTCTAACTTGTTAATTACGTGTACTTGTCGATCTACAATGGGAGATGCACGAGTTGGCGACCTCTGTGGGTCGTATGATGCTCGGGGAGCGATTCAGCATGATGACGCAGGAGATTAGAGTGGTCATGGACTAGTTCGTCGAGAAGACGAGGCAATGCATCCAACTAGCGTCTTGCCGTAGGCCGAGGGAGGTGGTGGACCCACCTGTGCATGGACAGGGGGGTGAGCCATAGTGCATCACGCCTCGCGGCTCCTCACCGGGTCGTGACGGGTGGGTCCTCGTGGCACTGTGCTGGGAGTACCCCCGGTATAGTTCGCAGGTCAGTATGAAACACTCACGTCTGATTGTTTATTTCAAACTTCACTAGTTACTAACGACACTTTTTTATGATAGATTCTGAGTTCCACCTGTACACAGGGAAGGAATACGTGTTGCAGTTCACTACCTTCGTGCGACGAGATATGTTTATCTTGTTTGCATGCACACCATACTATGTTATCATTTTCGCCATGTTTACATGCATAACGTACTGTTTCATAGTTCGTACATCCCTTTGGGATGAGGAGCTGGTGTTGCACGAGGAGTCACACTACAGGGACTTCGATTTCGACCAGGGTGGCGGTGGACCTTCGCATGGCGAGAGCAGATAGTTCTCCGTGCGGGCTTCACAACTGCACGGTGCGCCTGGAGCAAGCCAGCTGACGCAACACCCTCTCGTGACACCCCCTCAGGCTACTCGCGCTGGTAGGGTGCCTCGGCCGTCTGAGCATTTGATCTACTCGTACCGGTGCTTGCATCAGCCCCGGACGAGGCTAGGAGGCACACGTGAGGTACGCCCTAAGAGGGCCCGCGATTAGATATTTGTTCTTGTAAATATCAGTTATGTCATGTAAATATAAATTCTATACAACTTACATTGTGCTAGTATCATGTTTTGGTACTGTTTGTTTTTTTATGTACAGGTAAACCATGTGAGGGAGTCAGCATCGCGACACCCCCGCCTTTTCAGCCACTTTTGCAGAGCGAGATGACAACACACTGCGATGCTACCGTTTCAGACCGCACTCTGATACGCCACCTTTTCAGACCTTAAAGATCATACCCGGTCACGCAATACACTACAACTATTGCAGACCGAGATGACAACACACTACGATACTACCTTTTTGGACCGAAAAGATCACTCTTCTCCATGCCACCTTTTCAGACCGAAAAGATCGCAACCTGTCACACCACATGCTGCCACTTTTGCAGACTAGGATGATGGCACACTGCGACGCTACTTTTTCGTACTGAAAAGGTCATATTTCGTCACGCCACCTTTTCAGATCGAAAAGAACACATCGCGATACACTACACACTGCCACTTTTGCAGACCGAGATGACACCGCACTGCAAACATACCTTTTCAGGCCAAAAAGACCCCTTATAAAAGGAGATAGAAGAAAACTGGAGGAGAATATTACACCACCACGCCCAATACTTCACCAAAGTTTGGTTCACACAACAGAGAGGAAGAAGATATCGGACTCGTCGGCGAACTTCTACGCGAAGATGCTGCAGAAACGCAAGTAGCTTGCCGAGAGGGCTAAACCCTACCTAGATTGTTCTATGAAGGATGTGCCGGTACCACTGGAGTTCCCACGCCCGCAATGTGTGTGCGAAGAACCGACTAAGATCGTCCAGTCCACACACTTGGTGACGGCCGTCTAGGCGTACTACACGTGCGGGAACATACTCGTAAGCGAATTTTGTACACACATTAATGTTTCACATCTTATGTTCCATTCTACAAATTTCAAACTACATCTGCGCATAATGGTAGCTGGAGCTGCGATGCAACTTCTTCCAATGGATCAACGACCCGGACATGTACAATAGGGTGTTCATCAAGCAAAAATACATGTTGAACTATGCGATTGCGAGCCGAGACCTTCAAGCGCTGGAAACATTACGTACTCGACCCTACTAAAAAGGCACCGGTGGCGTTTCTAATGTACGTAACCAAACACAACGCGCCATATAATTCGTAATTAAATTATGATGTCTTTCAAACTTAAATATCTTTTTTCCCAAATATTTCGACTATTAAATATTATGTAATCTTTTTTCGAAGGAATCGGGTCCACGAACAATACAATCGGGATAACAACGCGCATGACAACCCTAAACCCAATTAGTGACAGGGATATTGTCGCCAATCGAAATGGTGAAAGTAAAATTTTGTCATTCTAAATAGCGATAGTGACATATTTGTGTAATTTTTTTTACTATTTTTTATAATTTTCTTTTTAATTAATATTATTTTTAAAAAAATTCTGTCAAAGAGCGCATCGTGGCACTTGGAGAGCAGTTTCCTATACGTGCCTCCGTCTAGGGGTAAAAACGGGCCGGATACAGGCGGATATTGCTTTTCCTGTATTCTAATATATATTTTTTTTGTCAGATTCAGAGTTAGATACACCGAATCTATATTTTTTTGTCGGATTCAGAGTTAGATACAGACAAAACAGATACATATACAAATTCGAGTACACGCCGAATTCAGATCGGAAACGAATTAAAATTACACGGGCTTCTCCAGGGTTTACTTTGACCTGTTGGTCGGTTCTGCTGGTATAACTGGCGCTACGCTTCGCTCAGAGTGGGCTGCGTCAGCCAACCGGGAGGCGGATTCTTGTCAAGATGAGAACTTTTCTCCTCTTCAACAATTTGGGATCTGGCCCTGAAGAGAAGCAAGTTAGCATGCGTACGTGAGTGATCGGGTTTTTGCTTTACGATGCAGCCCAGGTGTTCGAGGGAATTCCCCTGTGAGGTCTCCTGTTCTGTTTGGTCTGCAGCTCGGAGGTAGGAGCTGTATTGCAGACTTGCACCCTTCTGAATCTAATCTAACAGTAGAGAGCTATTATGTCTCTTGCTTGTGGTTGATTCTTCTTCGTGCTCATTGGTTGACTTCATGGCTTGTGTCTGCTTGCTTTTCATCGTTAATTTTTGTCTGCTTGGTAGGTCCAATCCTAATAGTCTCACGCTTCATGCTCATAGATGCTTTGATTGCAATCTGCATTTCGAATTTAATTCTGAACAATCATCATTGAACTCAATGTCCTTCAGTGGATGGAGTCTTACTACCAGAATCTCATTCAATGTAGTGCATGAATCTAGGGTCTGATTTGTGCTTAACCTGAATTTAGCCAAGCACTTGCTTCAGTTCAGAAAGAGACCGCTCCTAAGCCTTCTAAGCTAAAATTTGATTTTGTTGCCTTGTGCTGTATCATGTCGGTAAGAAACTATGCAGGTGTCTGTATAAGGTCCTGTTTAGTACAGCTTCCACTTTTAGTTTCTCAATCGATTCTTGTGGAGCCGTACTAAACACCCGATTCTCAAAACACTAGATTCTGCTTCTCGTGAGGAGCTGTCTCAAAAATGAACTAACAACGAGAAGCAGTCTCCCAGCAGATTCTCGTGAGAATCCAACCTTCAGAAATAAAAATACCCTTTGAAGTAGCAAGTTTTTACCGCAAATGCTACTGAGTTACACAAATACAATTAGAGTATTACACCTAGAGATGACATGGTCTATTTACCTCTAATCCTCCCTCATATGGTTTTTGGAGCCAATCTACCAACCAAACGGTTTCAACAGACAGCTCCAGATTCTCTCAGATTCTCATAGAAGTGGATTATCAGAGAATCAGGAGCAGAATCTGAAAATAAAAATCTAAAGTTGTACCAAACAGGGCCTAAGTACTTCGGGACCTCGGAACTTAGTGATGAGGGAGTACTATGTAGTTATGCCCTAACCCCTAGGGGTCATTGGGAACACCTAGCATGCCCTAGGAAATATGAATATGTACATAGGCTAGGTATATAGCTATAGTGTTATACCCGGAGGAATGTACCAAAATATTCTTTCTCCATCAATGTAAAGTCGGGGTAAGAAGAAAAATGCCAATTTTTACTCCTCTATATATATGGCCCCAAGGGCATGTAAGAGGTCCCTCATTGTCCCTCAAAATGCAACACACTCAGCTCTCATAGCTTTTAGTTTCTCCACCTTGCGGCCCCTCAAGACAAATGACACTTTGTATCCACTGTCTAGTCTTCGAAGGACATGCCTAGGTAAGGCGGTTCCACGTCGACAACTTCGTCCTCACGGGCCTCGCTCCGACGCGCCGTGGGTACAGAGTACCTTTTGTCTTGAGGAATCGCAAGGTGAAGGAGCTAAAAGCTATGAGAGATGGGTATGTTGCATTATGAGTGACAATGAGGGAAGCCCCCTCTTATATGCCATTGGAGCCATATACATAGAGGAGCAAGAATGAACATTTTCTTTCTTGTTCCTGCCTTACATACAGAGAAAGGGGCATTTTGATACATTCCTACAAGTATATTTATATACCTAGCCTATGTACATTCCATATACCCTAGAGCACGATGATCCATAGGTGGGGGTGGGGCATGGCTATGACACCTATAACAACCCCATGTGGACACTCAATAAGTTGATTCTTCATGAAAGGCTCACAATTTTGAAAACGTTCATCTCATATTTCACTCTCCAAAAAAAGAACCTATTTGCTTACATGGCCTTATTACCATTGGACTACTATATGTTCTGCATTGAGTGACCTGCTTCTTGGACTTGCTTTTGCTTTAGTTGTGTGTACATTTTGCGCTCACCAAGTTGCTTTAAAAGGTTATCGGTTCTTCTATCATTCGAACACTGCATTTTCATTTAAAACATTTTGAGCAGAGGGAACTTTTACAAGGAACAGAATAAACTGTCTTAAGAGATGTTTTTTTTGTATTTTTCGACATAGTGTTCATGATCTCTTTTTTTTCATTCTTTTTTGCAGCCTCTCCCTCGGGGTGCTTATTATCATTTCTGTAATTTTCCAGTCGTACCTATTCCAGAAGGTCAACTATCTAAAGACTCAACTCTTCGGTTGGTGAGCTAATTCTCTCAGGCTTAGGGCCTGTTTCGTACTATTATGACTTTTTTAAAAAGCAGTTTTCGGCTGGGTTGTAGGGTTGAACGACTGAGCTGAAGAGGTTTGATGTTTGATTATCTGGCTTATAGGTAGATTAGCTACAGCTTCTGAGTTGAAAAATATCTAAAATGCTCATAAGGTAAATGATGACTTGTTTGATGTCGTTTAGCAACAACTAACGATAATTGACGACACTTTATGATAACTACTGTAATTAACAACAATTAACGCAATGAACAACAACTACCACAATTAATAACAATTAACAAAAATAACTATAATTAACATAGTTAACTGTAATTAACGACAATTAACACAATTGACCCCACTCCCATCTGAGTGGTCACTGCCTCGCCCTGAGGTCGCTGACCCGAGCGACATCGAAGCATGCAGCGTGATGCGCGGAGTTGGGAGAGGTTGCAGGAGCAATCCTCGACGGTTGCAACGAATGCATTTTGATTCATATTCAGATGCTATTGGTCTGAGTAATAGCAGTGTTAATTGCTATGTTTACATGCAACGGTGAAGTCAAATGGCATAGTAGAATCTTTACATGAGAAGCTCGTCCTCGCTGCCTTGTGAATGATGTTCTTATGGTTCCGGTAACTGTACTTCTGATTGCTATGTTATGAAGTTGTCATCATGTATAATTGTTTGTGTGCCGTGAAACTATCGACTGCAATGTATTAACTGATTGGCGTTTTGTGCAATGTGAAAAATCAATGTAAATCACTAATTAGTACTACCTTCTGGAGCATTTGTCACATGCACAAGCGATTCAGGAGCTAGGATTCGATCAAATTTATTTGGTATGAGTCGAGTACTTCTGGTTTGATTCAATCCAGCAAGGCAAGGGTAAAATGGGTAGTCACATGAAGGAAAAGAGGATAAAAGAATTGGGAATAGGGAAAAATAGGTGAAAGTGGCATTTTTCAAAGCAACAAGAAACTAGAGTGGCATATTCTTAATATCAAGAAACTAGGTGGCATCTCCCCAAATGCCAAGTTTTGAGGTGGCATATAACTAATTTTGCCCCAAAAAAATCATCTAGCAAGAAAAAGGAAAGTTATTAGCTCCTAATCAACTATTGCATTAATATATGAAACTAAATGTCTAATTTAACCTAAAAAAAATGCAAATTCCCTTTACAGTTATATCGAACATAGAAAATTCCATAACTGACACTTCGACATAGTCATGAGTTGTCACACCGATTCAAATGGAAGGACATCATCCATATACATGCTATACTTTGTAGTTCCCCAGCGGAGTAATTTGCAAGAAAAAAGGTCCACCAGCAACGACATCATCGACGAGATGATGCCGACGTCCTTGGCCAGCTTAAATTTGCCTTTGAGGAGCATCTTGTTACATTACTCTTGGAATGCGATACAAGAACCCCTCGGGCACTTCCCCCGATCGAGCGAGGCACCGGGAGCGCACCCACACGGTGGCATGAGGATCCATCGTGAGAGGCCACGGGCAAGCCCAGACCCAGATCTCCCAACGCACCCTCTCTTGCACGCATGCAGGCATAGATAGATACAAAGGGAGGTGGAGGGGAAGGGGAGTCTCTACCTGTGTGTAACATTTCAAAATCCTGTTATCAAAATAAAATTAATAAATTTTTTATGTTATTGATTTTCTAAAATCTAAAATAGTTTTATTGCTTTTCTTGAATTTCTTAAATATTAAAAGTCAAAAATAAAATTTGTTGAGTTTTTTTTTGGCATTTTATTAGCTTTAAAGTTAAAAAGAAAAATTTAACTAATTTTCTGAATTTTTAGAAGTATTTTCCTATTTTCCATAATTTAAAATAATTTATTTGCAAAAATAAAAGGTCAACTTTAAGTTGAAAATAATTTTATTAAGTTCAAAATAATTCTAGGAATTTCTATGAATTTTCTAGAATTTTTGGGCTCTTATTGCTATTTTCTAAAAGTCAAATGAATTAATCTCAATTTATGAAATTCTAAAAGCTTTAAAAATCCATAATGAATTCGGGACAAATTCATCTGGCCCATTCCTATTCATCCATGCACGGCCCAGCACCGCGGTCCACCTCAGCCCGCCCTGCACCTCTCTCTCTATCTCGCTGACACGTGGGGCCCGCGTGTTAGTCGCTCATTTCTTCTCACCCATGTCCCTTCTTCCCTTTGCCAAGTGGGCCCGCCCTGCCGTGCCACGTCACTTTCTTCCTCCTCCCCTTTTCTTCCTCGCGCAGAGTCGCACCCGAGCCGCCATTAGCGCCACTCAAGCTCCTCAATTTCGTGATTCCCTCCCCATTTTCTCACGCCATCGCGCGCATTAAAACCACCAATCAATTCTGCGCCCGATTCGGCCATCACTTTCCTTTCTCTCGTCATCAATTCCCCAATATCCACCGCCGCTCTCTCTTGGGCTTCTTGGACTGCACGCTCCCTCGACGTCGCCCTCGCCCTATAAAAGCACGCACCGACATCGCCATCTCCTCCTCATCCCACCGCCCCAACCCTCATAGCTTCTCCCTCTCTAGCACTTGAAATTCGAGGTTCTTCGCCGCCACCCAAAACTTCTTCGACCACCGATTTCATCGCCACCGCCAACGCTCTGACAACTTCTCCTGTACCCTTAGCATCGCCACACCGTGCGCTACATGGTGCCTTCTCTCTTTTCACCGGAGACACATGAGAACACCGTCGCCACCGTCGCTACTTCTCTCGCTGCTGGCCACCTCGTTCCGCTCCACCGCCACTTTGGTAAGCCCCGAGATCGCCGTGTCTCCCTCTCACATTTGCACATAATCACGTGGCTCGCCGTGGCGTAGAGCACCGGCGAGCCCATCAACGGAGCGCCGCCACTCGTCGGGCTAACGTGGCGTGTCCACGTCGGCGTCGCATTAGCGCCACCTCAGCGCCAGAGCCACATCAGAGTACGCATGGTGCTTGCGCTGCGTCGCGTCAGTACATACGCTGTTTCATGAGCTGCGTCCACCGTGGACAATGACCACGCTATGGACCTCGTCTTTGACCGTGGGGCCCACATGTCATAGAGAGAATTCATTTCCAATAAAAAAAATAATTTTGATCGAAAAATGGATTTTCCGGGCAACGACGCCAGCATGCGCAATAAATCAAATTTCCTTTAGAAAAATAATTTGGGAAATTAATAAAATCTAAAATTAGGGTTTTCTTTATATTTAAACTCAAAGGAGCTTGTATTTCTTCATACGAACTCCGATTTAGGTGAATCAAATTTCTAAATTTATATAAATTCAATATATAGCTAACTAAATTAAAATTATTTAATTTGGAGTTTATTTGAATATTTATTTGATTTTTTGAATTTAGCTTATTTTCGTGTATAGATTTGAGGACTTCGAAGAGTTAGATTTCGACGCTGTTTCAGAATAATGATTAATCAAGTAAGGTAAGTTATACATTTGATCATATTTGATCCTATTAGTTCAAATTTTCTAGATTCTATTTTAAATTATTATTGCATGCTATTTCTATTCAATGTAATTTAAATACCTGCTTTGAAATTTTAGTTATTCCCATTAACATTGTATAGCCACTTTGTTATTAAATGAAACATACTTTGACACCCTAGATGAAAATCTAGTTTATGCAATAGTATGAACTAGAATATTTTTCAGAAAAATTATGCTTAGCAATGCTTGGACCTGAAATATTTGATTTGGGAATTTACAGCTAAAAAGCAAATATTGTTTAAATTGTATCCAAGGCATTGGTGTGTCATGAAAGTTTACAATTGATTTTAAAAAAATTAAAATAAAACCAAAATTGATTTGGACTTATGCAAAATGGATAGTTGGTGGGTGCAGGTTTATGCACGGGCTCAACTCGGGTAGGGTTGAGGCCCAGAGGTTATTTTGGGGTTGGCTAAGTCAGTTAAGAACCGGTCTTCGAGTGTATTTTGCTAAGCCACACTGTACTACCACATGTCTTGTATGGGAAGGACCTGACTAAATAATTTGTATCCCCAATGCGAGTTGCACCATTAGAGTGACCCACGAGTCGTGTCGTTGGTTTTAAGCCATCGTGGATACGGGTCGTGTCGCTGAGTAAACCACCGTGTGGCGCAAGAGGGGGCCTAGGTGTGGTGAACTTAACCACCCTCAGGTGAAATCTTAGCGGGTGTAACTTATACTAGAGGATGCATTGTAAAGTCCTTATCATGTGCTCTAGACTACTTACCTAAGGTAGTGAGCGGTGCTATCGACGGATGCCAAACAAACTAGAGAAGTCTTGTCTTGTGGGTAAAATTGTACAACATCTGCAGAGTGTAAAACTATTCGAATAGCGTGTCCACGGTCATGGACATGCTGAGCAAAGCCACAAAAAGTTAGACTTTGATTTTATTTTCAAAATATTTTATAAAATAGTTTATGACATGGATGGGTGTCTATGAGAAAAGTTATCGGATGAAGCCCCGGGTTGGTGCCGTGTTTAATTTAGTGTTAGATTGGTGCCTACACTAGCTTTATTAATTCAGTTAAAACTCAATTTCAGATATGGTAAAACTTGGGCTTTTGAACTTAGCTATTGTATTAAAATGTCAAATGTTGCTTTTGCACAAATAACCATATAAGCCTTCCTTTGATAATATCCATGCATGCATTAACTCTGTTATGGGTGTAACTTATGAGCACGGAAGTTGTACTCACTCTTGCTTAATGCAAATAAATTTCAGAGGAGAAGGACTTCACTATCAATGTTCATCTCGATGACTAGGCCACTACCCCAGTCGATTGCCTATGGCAGATCAGCTGGACTCTACTACTTCTTCATTTTTTGATGTGTTTTTTATTGTTGGCTTGTAAGCCTTTCTTCTAATCAACTCTGATATTTATTAATAAAGTTGTGCGAATTATGGATGTTACCACATTTATTTACTGTGTGAACTAGTTACTGATCATGGAACTAGTTCATGATACACGAGTATTTGGGGGTGTTACTCCTGGGTCCGACACTGTGGCAGCGCCTTGGTGGGCAGTTGGGGTTAGAAACTTTTATACAAAGATATTGCAGAAGCGCAAGTGGCTTGTGAGAAGGGCTAAACCCTACCCAGATTTTCAATGAAAGATGCCCCGGTACCACCAGAGTTTCCATGCCCGTAATGTGTGTGCGAATAGTCGATGAAGATCATTCAGTCGACACCCCCGACCACCGCCGCCCGGGTGTACTACACGTGCGACCACTTCCTCGCAAGAGAATCCTATGCATACATCAATTTTTCACACTCTACGTTGAATTCCATAAGTTTCTAACTTTATGCACGTGTAATGACAACCCGAGATGCGTTATAACTTCTTCTAATGGATCAACGGCCCGAAAATATACAATATGACGTTCATCGAGCAGAAGTGCATGTTGAACTACGCGATATGAGCTAAGACCTTCCAATGATGGATACTTTACGTATCGGATCCTATTGAAAAGGCACCGGAGGAGCCCAGGACAGCCGAGTGGTGGTGGAGGACCTCGAATAGGAAGTTGAGTACGACCAAGCACAATGTGCGACGGACAAGGAGAAGGCTCCTGCTACTGAGACTAGTGGCCATCGCAGCTTCTCGCTTCACCCAGCGCACTCCGTATCGAAGAGCTGAGTTATGTACAATATGCATCCTGATTATGTAGTTTGCCTTTCGTTCTTCTAACATCATGAAACCGTCTATCCCGTACCGTAGAACATGGTGGACTTCGACACATACCACCGACGTGGGTAGTCCTGAGACAAGGGGAAAGCTCCTGCTGCTGAGACCGGCAGTCGTCGTAGTGTTTTCAGTCGCCCGAGTGCACTCCACATCGAAGAGGTGAGTTATGTACAATTCGCATGATGCCTACGTATTTGGTCGTACGGTCTACTTACATCATAGAATCGCAGGACATAGATGACTTCGACACTTGTCGCCACTGTGGGCAGGCCCGAGACAAGGGGAAAGGGCTATGGTGACACGAAGACTAGTTTCGGTCCTTCTTTTTCCTGATTCCCAAAAATCCATGCGTAAGCAAACCACACGCAACATGTAATTGGCAAATCACAATGTGCATTCGTAAATGTCGTCAACTTTATTTATCAAATTTTAGATTGCAACTCCACTTGAAATGTCCACACTCCGAGTTTAAACACTGAGTTTAAACACTATATCATAATAGTTTTCATCAAGCACACAAATATAGCGCAACAAAATCACAATATATTACAACAATTTTCCGCAACCGATCAACTTGGACAATATGCACATAACATATAAAATATGCATACAAATATAGCGCAACAAAAGTGCATAACATCTATGCAAATACACACGGGACACAATACGACTCACTCGTTTGAGCTACTCTCTGCTCGTTGCATCTATGTCCTGGTTTTGCGTTGAGCATGTCCCGCGGGGTATGTTACTGGTTGGGAGATCCTGTACCGGTTCAGAGGGGGTAGGGAGACCATTGAGTGGGTGGAGGAGCACTAGTAAGCCGACTCTAGACCAGCTAAGTCTGCCCAACATCAATGTCATCTAGTTGAGTCATGCCGAACTGGTTACTACCTGCAATCATGTCAGTAATGAAGGAGTCCAGAAATCCACGCCCGAATCGTCCGTCCCCAAGGTACGTTGTCTACAAGTCTGGTAGTGCGGATGATCTCTGGCCTCGATCTTGCGAAGTGGCAGCGACCCTGGAGGAGCATTTCCCTTAGTACGATACTCTATATTGGCCAACGTACGACATGGGTGGGTGCCCTCGGTGCCACGGTTAAGGGTGGAAAAAAGCTCAAAACTCACGAGCTAGCTCAGCTCAACTTGACTCGAACTCGGGACATAAACGAGTTGAGCTAGTGATCCTATTGACCAGCACATGTATTGATTGATGACCATGTTTCACTGGTCATGGATGTAGAGATATTGAATCAATAATGTGAACACATATTAGAGAACATGGTGTTCGATTGACCCACCTTGAGACACTAATGAGATTGTTATGATTTCATATATCATCAGTTGGTCTCAAGCAATGATGTTGTACAATCCTTAGACCTGAGATAAGCATGGTTTTCTACATGTGTAAGAGTACACTTTGGGGTTGTCAAAGGCTACTCTATAACTGGGTTGTCATAAAGGTAGCTTTCGAGTATACTATAAAATATGCATAGGAATATGACTGATCGAATATGAGATTTGCCCCTTCTAACATAACAGGAGAGATATCTCTGGGTCCCTCGATGTGGTCGGATAAAGAAAGTGCATGGCCATGCCCCTGGTGGTCGAAGAGTTAGACCACATGAAGTTATCTGACACTCGATCGAGAATGTATTGAACAGTTCATGGATGATATAATATCTCACCTAGAGTTCAACCACATATAGTGAGGCAAAGGGAGAATACACGAGCTGGTCATTTAGTTCGATCAGATACAGCTAGTCGTATGGAGATACAAGTTGGTCATAGGCTGATCGAACATGATCACTAAGTGGTCGAAAGCTGGTCGTAAGGAGTTACGAACTGGTCGAGACCAAATATGAGCTGGTCATAGGCTACTCGAAACCTGGTCGTAACGAGTTATGAACTAGTCAAGACAAAATAAGACCTGGTCGTAGATTATATGGCATTAAGGTTCGTTCAACATAATTTGTGTGTATTCAGAAATCTTTATGTCCTGCTAGGTACCACTAACGACTCGTGGTCCAAAAAGGTTTTTGAGTCAAAACTGAACTACACATGAACCTACAGGGTCACACGCTTAACGGGTTGGAACAAACCAGTACATATATGATTCGTCAAATGTGCTCGGATAGGATCTGTCATGGGCACTATATAAGGAGCTGCTTGAGGCTATTGGGGTAAGGAGGTGGAGATGAGGATACGTGAGTTGTTCCGCCAAACCCTAACCGCCATCTTCTTGAGAGAGCCTTCCTGTGCACATTGGCGTACGGTGTTCCTGCCCTGGACATATGGATACCGTAGAGGCGCTACTGCGGTTGCTGTTGGGCTTGAGGACGATCCGCAACTTTGCTGGAGGAGACGATCGATGATGGCGATGCTGGACGATCGATCGACTATGCTGGATGATCGACTACATTGGATGATCGACTAAGACCACTACCTCGACACACTCTTCGTTGGATCAGGCTGCTCCAAATCTTCTTCCACTACATTACTCGTCCGGTGGTAACGATCTGTGATCTCGTGCTTGCTTGGCATCCTGGTTTACGCGGTAAATTTTTTGAATTTTCTTCTAGCGTATCCTACCCGTATCCCTTAAGTGGTATCAGAGCCAGCCTGTAATAGTAGATTAGATCTATTACTAGTTTGGTCTGGTAACCTAGATCGGTTCATTTGGATGGAATGATCTAGGCACTGGTCGATAAGATCAATCGGGTTTCGGTGGTAGTAGATGGGTTTGAGAAGAGGTATAAGTTGAGAGCACCAGATGATTTACTCGACTTGTTTATGACTGCTTTGCATGATACTCCTACCGGTCGAAATTCCGCCATCGGAGTATGCCGCAGTGCGTGGTCGTATCAAGACAGTGATCAGATTGGTCCGGAATAGGGTTAATATGATTAATCCGATGATTTCCAAGGCTCGATTACGTGAATAAGATTCATGTCCTAAAAAAGGTTTCCGAGAGCGCTGCCCCTTCGAAGCCCGCTCGCTAATTGGCTAGCCGGACCACCGTGGTCATAGCCGCATTATATGGTATTATTGTTCATGTCACCCGATAGAATTGGATTCTATGCATAACTCATTTTGCAGGGATTGATGTGAATAGTATGACCCATTGTGTATGCGATACATGTATATATTTCTCATGGCTTGCGTGTCATATTGTGATATAGCCATCGAGCTACATATTATTGTATAACGATCTGCGTACCGACGTGAGATGCTTGATATTATCGTCTGTAATTCATTAATAGCTCTTAAGAGTAATTGCTTAGTCAATGAATGTGATTGGAGGCTTCAAGCATGGTGGTTGGAGGACAGGAAATATGGTGATGGAGATTGTCATGATAAGGGTCATATTATTTCACAGTTTAATATGATTATCTGTGAATATTTATTCCTATTTTGCTACTTGATCATGTTTTATCATTAGATGTTTTAACATGGTAGAATAGTATCCATCGAGAAAAATTAAGTTAATTTGATGTCTTTCCAATTATTGTGACCATCACAATTTTGATCATTAATTGGTGGGTCTACCATAGTAGGATGCCATTAACTATCTTAATAAGATGGGGTGGGTATCGGACACCCACATGCATAGTATTAGTTTAGCTTAACAAGGCTATCAAAATAGTTTTGGGCCTTGTGGCATGGTACTAATGGTTACTCGGGCATAGAGATGCTGCCCAACAGACAAGAATCATATGTGATATGATTGATAAGAGGTTGCCTACCTAAAATCACTAGGTTTTTTGCAGTGATGCCATAGCTCACTAGGATTTAATGATTTTTGGATCTTGAACTCACTATATGATGTTTGAGGAAAACATGGTTTAGAACATATAGTAGCAGTATGTTTTATTGACCGTTGATGATCTAGTTCGACTAGGTATGAACTGGTCGTATAGTGATACGACCAGTTCCAGACTTGTCGTATGATGATATGACCAGGTCTAGACTAATCGTATGATAATACGATCGAGTCCAGACTAGTCGTATGGAGATACGAACTGGTCGTAGACTAGTCGAACATGACCACAAACATGAGTGTCTAATAGAAAATCTTACATAAACACAGTGCTGAATCTTTGCATATATTTCTGTTGTAGATCATGGAACCTACTACTTATTCCCCACCTACTTTTAACTTGCGATTTATTCTTGAGAAAGAAAAACTGAATGGTACAAACTTCATTGACTGGTTTCGTAATTTGAAAATTGTTCTCAAACAAGAAAAGAAGAAATATATTCTAGAGAGTCTCTATCCCGAGGAATTGAGTGCTGATGCTACTCACACTGATAAGAATGGTTACGAGAAGCATTGCAATGACACGGTCGATGTGCACTGCTTAATGCTTGTGACCATGAACTCTGAACTTCAGAAGCAATATGAGGCCACAGACACTTACAATATGATTGTAGGTCTGAAGGGTATATTTCAGAATCAAGCAAGAGCAGAGAGGTTTAACACCTCTATCAGAATCGAGCAAGGGCAGAGAGGTTTAACACCTCTATCAGAATCAAGCAAGGGCAGAGAGGTTAAACACCTCTAAGGCAATATTTTCTTATAGACTGTCAGAAGGTAACCGGTCAGTCCTCATGTGATCAAAATGATTGGTCACATTGAGAGCTTGGAAAAGTTTGATTTTCCCTTACCCAAGAGTTGGCTACTGATGTGATTCTTCAATCGCTCCCTACGAGCTTTGAGCCTATCATATTGAAATTTTATATGAATGACATGGAAAAATCAATGACCGAGTTGCATGGCATGCTTAAGGGTGCTGAGGAGAGCATCAAGAAAAGTTTTGATCATGTGATGATGGTTCAAAAAACTACTAGCTTCAAGAAGAAAGGTATGTCAAAGGGAAAGGGAAGAGGGAAAGGAAAGACTCAAAATAAGATCGAGAGTCTCAAGGCTAAGCTTAAGAAGCTCAAGCTGGGTCCTAAGCTTGAATCAGAATGTTACCATTGTCATGAGACTGGGCATTGGAAGAGAAACTACAAGAATTACTTAGCGGAGATGAAAAAGAACAAGGGAAGTAAGACTTCTAGCTCAAGTGTAAATGTTATAGAAATTAACCTTGCCTCTTCTCCGACCAGTTCTTTGGTATTTGATACCAGATTGGTTGCTCATATTTGCAATTCGACGTAGGGACTGATAAGGAGTAGAAGCTTGGCAAGAGGAGATGTTGATCTTCGCGTGGGCAATAGAGCAAGAGTTGTTGCATTAGCTATTGATACTTTACTATTAGCTTTACCCTCAGGATTAGTTATATAATTTAATAATTGTTATTATGTTCTTGCCTTAAGAAAAAATATTATTTCTGCTTCATGTTTAGGAGCAGAAGGTTATGAGTTCGGAATAAAGAACAATTGTTGTTCAATTTATTTTGAAGATATGCTTTATGGCCATACTCCATTGGTGAATGGATTATATGTTTTGAATCTTGAGGACGAACCCATCTATAACGTTAATGCTAAGAGACTTCGACCTAATGATATGAATCTCATTTTTATTTAGCATTATCATCTAGGCCATATAAATGAGAAGCACATGATAAAGCTCTATAAAGATGGTCTTCTAAACTCATTTGATTTTGAATCATTTGAAATATGTGAATCTTGTTTACTTGGTAAGATGACAAAGGCACCTTTCATGACTAGATGTGAGAGAGCAAGTGACATATTGGCCATTGTGCATACATATGTATGTGTACCAATGAGCACTTCGTTCAGAGGTGGTTTTCAGTACTTCATAACTTTTACTGATGATTTTAGTAGATTTGGCTATGTCTATTTAATGAGGCATAAGTCGGAATCCTTTAAAAAGTTCAAAGAATTTCATAATGCAGTACAGAATCAACTTGGCAAGATAATTAAATGTGTACGATCTGATCGTGGAGGAGAATATTTGAGCCATGAGTTTGGTGATCATCTAAAGAAATGTGGAATTGTTCCACAACTTACTCCGCCGGGGCGCCTCAATGGAATGGGGTGTCTGAACGACAGAACCGAACATTATTGGACATGGTTCGATCAATGATGAGTCAATATGATCTTTCATTGCAATTTTGGGGATACGCTCTAGAAACAACTGTTTTCACTTTAAATAGGGTTCCATAAAAACTGTAGAGAAGACACCATATGAGATATGGAACGGGAAAAGTCATGGATTGTCTTTTCTCAGGGTTTGGGGCTGTGAGGTATATATCAAACGTTTGACGTCTGATAAACTTACATCCAAGTCCGATAAGTGATTCTTTGTGGGGGTATCCTAAGGAAACTAAATGATATTATTTTTATAATCGGATTGATAACGAAGTGTTTGTTGTCCGTAATGGTGTCTTCTTGGAGAAAGAGTTTCTTTCCGAAGGAGTCAGTGGGAGCAAGGTGCAACTCGAAGAAATTCGGGAGCCATATGAAAATGTTTCAAGTCCTACTGAACCTCCACAGGATGAACAAGATGCTATTGAACCTGAAGATGAGGCATCAGCCCCACGTAGATCAAAAACGCCATGTCAATTTCCTATAAGGTATGGGCATGATATTTTTTTATTGAATAATGATGAGCCTAAGACTTTTACAGAAGCGATGATGGACCGAGACTCTGAGTTATGGCTTGAAACCATGAGATCCGAGATAAAATCCATGTATGACAATCAAGTTTAGAACTTGGTTGATGCACCTGATGGTGTCACGACCATAGAGTGCAAGTGGATTTTTAATAAAAGATATACATGAATGGAAATATTTATATTCATAAGGCACGACAGTCACGAACGGTTTCAAACAAATTTAATGTGTTGATTATGTTGAAACCTTCTCACCGTCGCAATGCTTAAGTCTATCTGGATCATTCTAGCTATTGCTGCATATTTCTATTGTGAGATATGACAAATGGATGTTAAAATGGCTTTCCTATATGAAAACCTAAGTGAGGATGTATATATAACACAACCTGATGGTTTTGTCGATCCAAAGGAAGCTAGAAAGGTATGCAAGCTTAGGAAATCCATTTATGGATTGAAGCAAGTATCTCTTAAAGTAAAATATTAGTTTTGATGAAGTGGTCAAAGGATTTGACTTCATCAAGAACGAAGAACCTAGTGTTTACAAGAAGGTTAGCGGGAGCAAACTTGTGTTTCTGATCTTGTATGTGGATGACATACTACTGGTCGGAAATGATATTGCAATGCTTGAATCTGTTAAAACTTTGTTAAGAAATAGTTTCAATGAAAGATTTAAGAGATACAACATATATTCTTGGTATAAGGATCTATAGAGATAGATCTACAAGGCTAATTGGATTAAGCGATGATATGTACATAGATAAGGTGTTGAAACGGTTCAGCATGCAAGACTCCAAGAGTGGTTTCTTGCCCATGACACATAGCATTAATCTTAGCAAAAGTCAGTGTCCTATGACCACTTATGAGCGAGATAAAATGAGTAGAATTTCATATGCATCGACTATTGGATCTATCATGTATGATATGCTATGTACACGGCAGATGTGTCGTATGCTCTAAGTATTACGAGCAGATATCAGTCGGATCCAGGTGAAGGTCACTGAATAGCAATCAAGAATATCCTTAAGTACTTGAGAATGACTAAGGATGTATTCCTTGTTTATGAGGTGAGGAAGAGCTTGTTGTAAAATGTTACACCGATGCTAGCTTCCAAAACGACAAGAATGATTTCAGATCGCAATCTGGGTTTGTATTTTGTTTGAATGGAGGAGCAGTAAGCTGGAAGAGTTCCAAGTAGGGAACGGTTGTTGATTCTACAACAGAGACTGAGAACATTGCAGCTTCGGAAGCTGCAAAAGAAGCCGTATGGATTAGAAAGTTCATTTATGAACTAGGTGTGGTTTCGAGTGTTTCTAGTCCAATGGATCTCTATTGTGTTAATAATGGAGCCATTGCACAAGCTAAGGAGCCTAGATCGCATCAAAAGTCCAAGCACATACTTCGACGATATCACATTATTTATGAGATCGTTGAGAGAGGTGATGTGAAGATATGCAAAGTGCACACATATTTGAATATTGCTAATCCGTTGACAAAGTCTCTCCCGTAACCTAAGCATAAGACACACACAAAAGCCATGGGTATTCAATACCTATTTGATTGACTCTAGTGCAAGTAGGAGACTGTTGGTGATATGCCCTAGAGACAATTATAGAGATGATTGTATCACGTCTATATTTATGTGTTATTGAATAAGTGTTATTTTGTTCCTTGAATTAATCATCAGTTATAAAGATTAACAACTATATGACTTGTCAGTGAAGCTCTTTTAACTTATATGATGTAGTTCTAAATGTATCCCTGGTTGGATATCACTGGTCGGAACACTAGTGATCCTATTGACTAGCACATGTATTGATTGATAACCATGTTTCACCGCTTATGGATATATGGATATCGAATCAATAATGTCAATGCATATTAGAGAACATGGTGTTGGATTGACCCTCCTTGAGATACTGCTGAGATTGTTATGATTTCATGTGTCATCAGTTGGTCTCAAGCAATGATGATGTATAATCCTTAGATCTGATATCAACATGGTTTCCTACATGTGTAAGAGTACACTTTGGGGTTGCCAAAGGCTACTCCGTAACTAGGTAGTCATAAAGGTAGCTTTCGAGTATGCTATGAAATATGCAGAGGAATGTGAATGGTCAGATATAGGATTTACCCCTCCTAACATAATAGGAGAGATGTCTCTGGCCCCTCGATGTGGTCGGATAAAGAAAGTGCATGACCATACCCTTGGTGGTCGAAGAGCTCGACCACATGAAGTTTTTTGACACTCGATCGAGAACGTATTGAACAGTACATGGATGACATAATATCTCATCTAGAGTTCAACCAGATATCATGAGACAAGGGATAATACACGAGTTGGTCGTTCAATTCGATCAGATACAGACTAGTCGTATGGAGATACGAGCTAGTCGTAGGCTGGTCGAACATGATCACTTAGTGGTTGAAACCTGATCGTAAGGAGTTACGAACTAGTCGAGACCAAATATGAGTTGTTCGTAGATTGGTCAAAACCTGATCGTATGGAGTTACGAACTGATCGAGACCAAATAGGACCTGGTCGTAGATCATATTGCATTAAGGTTTGTTCGATATAGTTTATGTGTATTTGGGAATCGTTATGTCCTGCTAGGTACCACTAACGACTCATGGTCGGAAAAGGTTTTTGAGTCACAACCGAACTACACATGAACCAACAGGGACATACACTTAACGGGTTGGAACAAACCAGTACGGATACGATTCATCAAACATGCTTGGATAGGATCCGTCACAAGTACTATATAAGGAGATGCTTGAGGCTATTAGGGTAAGGATGTGGAGACGAGGATACGTGTGTTGTTCCACCAAACCATAGCCATCATCTTCTTGAGAGAGCCTTCCTGTGCGACTTGGTGCTAGCACACCGGCATGCGGTGTTCCTACCTGGACGTGTGGATACCGTAGAGGCGCTACTGCGGTTGCTATTGCGCTTGAGGACGATATGTAACTTTATAAGGAAAGCGATCGATTGTTGGAGGAGACGATCCGCGGTGATGACATTGGACGATCAACTACGACCACTACCTTGACGCACTCTTCGTTGGACTAGGCTGCTCCAACTCTTCTTCCGTTGTATTGCGCATCTGGTAATAACGATCTGTGATCTCTTAATTGCTTGGCATCTTGGTTTACGTGGTAGATTTTTTGAATTGTCTTCTAGTGTAGTCTACTTGTATCCTTTTAGAACAAGGGGGTGGAGGGCCATCCGTGTACTTGGCGATCCACAACTTGCACCGGTGATGCTCATCGTAACAGGGTTCCAGTTGCTCCGGTAGAGGTATGACTTGCAAGAGATCAAAGACACATATTATTTGTGAATAAATAAATAATGATGATGAATTACTAGAAATTAAAAATCACGACTAAATACGGACAACAAATTAAAATACACTATTTAACTACGATAAAATTAGTTGCTACTAATTAAGTAATGATAAAATAATTAGGACTAATTAAGTATGACTAATTTAGTTGTGACTAAATTAATCCGAGTAGTTCAATACCACTAAATTAATGCCAATAAGATTATTCGAGACTAAATTCATTACAATGAATTAAATACCACTGAATTTTTATGACTAATTAATTACCGCATATTGATTACAAATAAATAATTAGAACTTAATAAGGCCACTAAATTAACTATAACATAAAATGGCCACTAAATTAATTATGACTACTTAACTATGACTAAATTAATTACTACTAATTAATAAAGACATAATTAACTACGACTAATTAATTCCAACGAATTAGTTATGACTAATTAATTATGACTAACTAACTAAGTAACACTGACTAATTACGACTAATTAATTATTATCTAATTAACTATACCACGAATAATTACGTAGAATTAATTTAACTACAACCTAATTAATTACAATTATTTAACTAACAAAAATTTAATTACAAAAAAGTGAACATGACTAAATATTAGACCTAAATAAGCACACTTGATTAACTATGATTAATTAACTAACTACACAATTAGTAAAGAAAATAGGCATGCGCAAAAATTACCTTATGAAATTGGTGCTAAAGACGACTCTAAATAGTCCTTAATCGTCTGCGAAAAGGAAATTGACAGCGAGCGAGCGAGAACGACCGAACAAGGGAGAATGAGATTTTGCCTTCTCGCCGGCGTCGAATTTATAGCCGCGAAGCGACGGGAGCAATCGGATTCCCTCTCACGCGTGGTTTGCATGCATGCACACCCATGACACCGATGGATAGGCGATGGGAATAAAGCGTGGCAATGGATAGCGATAATACTAAGTGGTTGTAAGGCGCGGGCTTTCGGCGCGTCCGTGGCAGAGAGCAACGGACAAGAGCGCTTCCGTGGCAGGGAGGAACGGACCACGCGGCACATGCAGACAAGTCACGCCAGCATGGAACGGAGCAAGCAACATGGCGCGAGGAGCGACGTTCGGTCTAGAGGAGAACGGACGAGGGGTGTTCGAGTCAATGAGCAACAGATAAGGTTAGCACAAGACACAAGACACGGAGTATACGAGGACGTAGTGGACGGAGAGCCGTCCAGGCTAAGGATGGCAATCGGGCGCGGCGGGTACAGGTAGTGCTCGCCCATACCCATATCCACGACCCCGAATTTTCCCCACGGGCATACCCGCAAAGGACGATGGGCGAAAAACCTCGCCTATACCCGTCGCCCGCGGGTACCCATCACCCGCGGGCATGCCCGTTTACCCGCGAATAATGCATCGCCGCCCGTGGGTATCTATCGCCCGCGGGCATGCTTGTTACCCACGAGCAATGCATACACCAAGTTCATCATAATTCACACATCAATGGTGCATCACACATTCAACAACTAATTAAGTTCATCACAATTCACATATCATGTTCGACAAGACAACTAATCAAGTTTAACAAATAAGATAAAAATACAAACTGGCATAGTTCCTTACACATGCGGGTAGGTTACGAGTAATCGGGCGAAGCGGGTACAGTGGAGCTTATCCATGCCCACGCCCACGCCCACACCCGTTTACCCGATGGGTAAGAAATTATACCCGTTTTCATACTCGTGGGCAAAGAAAGATGCATATACTCATCTCATTAAGGTATTCATTCACAGATACGCAGGTAATTAGACATAATTGACATCCCTAGTCCAGACCCGAGGGCAATGGCAGAGGTGCCACGAGTGCCATTTCCCAATGCGAACGTCCAGATTTGCTTTAAAAAAAAGCCGCGCAAACAGGCAAAAAAAGCCAAACCTTAATTCCGACAACTTTCTTCCATTCTTCTAGTAGACAGGTTAGGTCTGATTTTGACATGTACCCTGGTAACCATTGCTGAGCTGAGCATACCTGTTGGGCTTTCAAATCATGAGCTTTCAGGTATACTGATGTCAGTAAGCTACACATCAGTGGTGATTGATTTAGACTTAAGGGCATTTATATGTTACGAGTGGTTGTTGCACTGGGAAAATCACTATCCAGCTGTACATTTGAGACGTAGTTAGCTTAAATATCAACCACCAGATGGGAGTTGGGTCTTCTTACTCCAGTACTCCACTGTCATCCTAACCGACAGCAAAACCAGAAGGGTGGCATCCAAAGTAGCAGTGAGCTTCAAGTTGGAGTCGGCAATAAGTTAATTTTTATGCTGGCTGGCGTATACAGCAAAGCTCAATTGTTATGGTTGGGCCCACGTATCAAAGCACGAACCAGGCAACAAGAGTTGCGGCAACAGCAGGAGTTTTAAGTCATTAATTCTTTGTTTCATTCTAAATTAGAGGTATTGTTTCATTCCTTAGATTTCAAGGCATGATTTCCTTCTTTAGAGATAATCTTGGTAGGGGCCATCGGTCATCCTATTTAAGGATTTGGCCGGATCATCGGAGGGGACAAGAAATAACAGAGCTTTTCTCTCCTCCTTCCGCGCAGCCGACGCAGCCCCCTCCTAACTTCGACTGGCGTCCAAGCCCGGTGAGTGCTTTCTTAGGCCTCATCGGCTACCATTGGCGCTCCATTAAGGATTATGGAGCTATCACGACGCCCCTCGTGAGCCTTATTAAGAAGGAACATTTATGATGGATGGATGAGGCTAAGAGCGCTTTTCATGCGCTCAAACAAGCCTTGGCAACTACCCTGGTTCTTCCACTTCCCGATTTCGCCAACCCTTCGTCGTCAAGTGTGATGCTTTTGGCATAGGTTTCGGTGCTATCTTACACCAAGGAGGACCGGTGGCCTTCTTCAGCTGTGCCATCGTCGTTCTCCATGCCAAACTGGTGGCATACGAGCGCGAGTTAATTGGTTTGGTGCAGGTCCTACGTCATTGGTGTCCCTACCTTTGGGGACGATCCTGCTTGTTCGCACAGACAATTACAACCTCAAATTCTTCCTCAATCAAAGCATCTCGACGATTCTACAACACCAATGGGTGAGTAAACTCACGGACTATGATTTTATAGTGGAGTACAAACCAGGCAGCCTCAACACCGTGGCGGATGCACTGTCCAGGAGGGATTGGTTCGAGGGTGGCTTGGTATCCATCCTTGTTGCTAGGCTTTGGGTTCAATCCCGCAAGGTACCCATCGTCAAATAGTTGTATATTAAACAAGACTTTGAACATCTTTTATCAAATTGATAAATTAGTGGGGACTCTTGGATATTTAGAGGGCTATTTGGTAATTTCTCATTTTGAGAAAATAAGAAATAGAAAAGGCAAAGGAAAATAGAGAGTGAGGCCCACTTGTCGGTTTGAGGGAGGAAGGGATAAGGTTGGAGACTTTATCTCCAACCCTATCCGGGCGGCAGTGCGTGGGGAGCTTGGAGCTCTAGAGCGGCGGCGGTGCTGGAGGCGTGAACTAGCCCAGGCGCTTCGGGCGCCGGCCGTTCACAGCCACCATATCACCCACTCCTCCTCTCCTCTTCAAAAGGTGGATGAGGCTCCTTCTTTTCTTGACCCAAAAATCTGTGACTTCCCTTTTTTTGTGTTTTTTCTTCTCTTCCGATTAGGCTTCGGTTTTGGATCTTTGGGCTACTGCGCTGCCGTGCTCGTCTTGGCGGTAACGGTAGTGAGGTTCAGCCCTTCCTCCTTGAGCACTCCCCGTTTAGTTCCTTACGTCATTTCTCTGTTGAGGTAGCGGTGAGGAAATTTGGGGTTTGTGCCTTTGAGGATTGGATCCACCTACTCAGGATCGATTTGGGAGAGAAGGACTTAGCTTTGGTGCTTGGTGTTCTCAGGTGCTTCTGGCCGGTGCACTTCGCCTGTTTCTTGTGTGGCATTCCCTGTACATCTGCTTTGCAATTTGGCGTGTCCCGGATTTCAAATTAGCATTGTATCTCCGACAATCTCATCCGTTCTTCTCGGCATAGCGAGACGATTGATTTTCTGAGTCAGTGCGATTCACGTGCCTTGCCCAATTCTTCCCGATGGCTTTAAGTGCCATCTGCTTCGTGAGTTTTATGGTTTTTCATTTTGTGGATCACTTGGTATATGTGTTGTGCTAATTAAAATCTAAAATTGTGATTATTTGGATTGATATTAGTACTGAGAGATATTGCTTAGTGATTCTGTGAGTTCAGTTTAATAGCTCGATGAAGATAATAGTTATATACTGAAATTGGATTGATAGCTAATTCAGTTTTGAGCTCTAATTGTTTTGCTTATTGTTGTCAATTTATATATCTAGCTTGTGGGTCTGTTATTTTCACTGGTTTGGTTACACTGTGTCTACTGAACTGATTTGATTATCTGATCTATGACCTTGTTAGTCTTCTGTCAGTTGATAGGCTTAGATGTTGCAATTTGTGATGCTTTAGCTCTGTTAGTCATTTAGTTCTCTGTTGACTGAAATGTTATAGTTTTGATTCTGAGATTCATTACACTGTTAAGCAAATTCAATTCTCTATTGGCTAGCAGAATAACTTGCTGGATAATAGATTAAATTTTAACATATTAGTAAATCATTCTTTAGAGATCAAAATATGGATTTTTCCTGTCATATCTAATTTGTGAATAGTATAGACATTAGTGGCGATGAGGTTAAGATTTTATCTTGAGCAGCCCGACATCTGAGAGAAATAATTAATTAATTAAATCTGAGCATTATGCTGATTTTATATGTTTTTGAATCCTTTTTTTAAAGTATATTATCATATTTAATTGATATAAAGAAATTACATATTTATATATCATTTTTGTTATTTATATGATGCTGAAAATATACTTTAATTATTATAATATATGCTGAAATTAGTTCTAAATATTTACTGAAACTGCTAATTTTACGTCAGTTATTATTCTTCAATGGATTCTCCTTTAAGCTTACCATACTTCTAAGTGTGGGAAGAGACATCTGTTGGAGATAGCCTTTTTTTTCTTTGGCAAGATCCCCGACCCGAACAGGCGACAGGCCTTCAAGGCCATTCGCTTTCGTGGTTGCTGCGACTGGACAGCGCAAAGGAAGTCTCAAGGAACGGCTCACCAGATCTTCTGAGTTCTGAGAATTGTTGCTGCTGCTGCTGCTTCACAAGGCGCCCTGCAGAAGATTGGTTTCTTTCGGGATCAACTGTTAAGCGGTAATGCTTATAAGTATCTTTTGTGCAGCTCTCATTTCGAATTATCTCATTTGCTGCTCTGGATTAATATTCTTCTTTCCTCTTACTTTTCTAATCTCCAAGAAATTGATCCATTATCATGAACATCTAGAACAACAGCATATGAAAAAAAATGTAGTTAGATCCACAAATGCGTACCGACAGGGTCTCATTATTTGGTCTGAAACAATTCAGTGTTCTTTAGCAGAACCTATAATGAATAATCATGTGGCACCTTTTAAGCGGGCACACGGAAGCGTCATCTTGGTTGGGTAGCTGGCTGCACGAAAAGGAACAGGAAGAGAACAATACACAAGGACCAAAGTAAGTAGACACGCACGGGCGGTCGCGGATGCTGAGAGAACAATGGTAGCTCTGGTTTTATATGACAGAGATGGGTGCATCGCCAACAATGCCTCCGCATTCTCTGACCGATTACAAAAATGATAAAGCTACTAAGCTCTTCCTTGATGCCCAAGTGGTGTGGATGGTATGGTCCTTCACTCTGACTACAACTTTGTGGTATGGTACCATACCGGCAGGCACAGCGAGGGGGAAGGGAGGTGGTGGGACTCGTCATTACAGCCTTTTTTTCCCTGGGCGCCCCGGCAGCACAGCTCACCTCACTACTCCCGCGGCAGCACGCCATGGCAGAGGAGAAGAAGAAGCACAAGCACAGGGAGAAGGAGAAGGAGAAGAAGGAGAGCGCGGGGGAGGCGCACTTCAAGCCGTGCGCCGACGTGAAGGGCATCCGGTTCGGCGGGCAGTTCATCGTCAAGTCGTTCACGGTGCGGCGCGCGTCGCCGCTGGAGCTGCTGCGCCTGCTCGACATCCCGCCGTCGTACCTGAGCGAGTGCCAGAGCCTGCCGTTCCCGTCCACCACCACCTACATGCCCACCAGCTTCACCATCCTGGCGCACCAGGCGTGGCACACGCTCACGCTCGGCCTGGGCACCAAGAAGTCCAAGGTTGTGCTCTTCGTGTTCGAGTCCGAGGGCATGAAGGCCGCCATGGACCAGCTCTGGCCGGCCATGATCCCTCTCGGGGACGTCAACAAGAAGCTCATCCGCGGCCTCACTGGCAGCGAGATGTCGCGGTTCAAGTTCAGGAAGGGCTGCCTCACCATCTACGTCTACGCCGTGCGCCGGCTGGGCGCCGCCGGGTTCATGTGCGCGGACGACCTCAGGAGGATACTGCAGGCGGTGGTGGACCTCAAGGATTTCTTGGATCACACCGCCATGCTCGCCATGCCCAGCCAGAAGAGCATCACCTTGCAGTCCCGGGTCGCGGTGGCTCGCTGATCGAGCTGCGCCTCCGATGAGAGGCTACGAGAGCCTCTTAATCCATTTCTGCAGTGCAGGTACTCTTGGCTTGCAATTTGCAAGGGAATCTGATTCTTTTCGGTTCAATTGGTTTGCTCAGTGTCGGTGTTTCACTCCTCTGCTGGGAGCTGTATAGATCTATTGGGCAAAATCTTTCAACGAATTAAGGATAGGTTTTTCCCAAAAGCAATTTTCCCCCCAAGGATTTACACTTTGGTATACTCTTGTCCCTGAAATAATACATCAATGAAGCCATCTGTTCTATGACATTTTCTGGTCGCATTGTACATCATTTGTTGCTATAGTTCTGGTTGTGTACAGGTTTTTGGAAATATCTGTTCTCGCATTCGCATAGTCCATTTTTCACCATGCATTCATTATTTCACAAAATACCCACATAAAATGTCATGGACTTGCAAATTGCACAGCGTTTCTTTCTGAAATTCTGTTATTAGATATTGGAGCTATCCAGAGAGGAAAAGTGATCAGTACAGAATCTGAGAGAAAGTGGATGCTATTATCTGCTTATGTGGGAAGCAGCCATCATGTAATCGGTAGAAAAGAACATATGCTCTCTTTTTACCTGTCAAGGAGTGTGACTACTAATGCATGGAAAATTTTGACCAGACTCCAGATTGTGCATTTCACTAGGGAAATACTACAGTACTACACCTAAAAGGGTAGATCATTAGGTGTTGTCATGATCATGAAGGAGGTAAAGTTTGTTGGGCAGGACACTCAATTCAGTGACATGAGTCGCTGAGCAGCATGGGCCACCCACTAGGCCCTAAATCATTAAGAACGAAAGCCATCTCATCATCTCACATAGTGCGCTGTAAAAGGACAGTGCGCCCCTTGCCGTAATCTGCATCCCAGATCTCTTCTTAAGCCCTCGGATCTCTTTGCAGGCAAATATCACTGCCTACTGAGATGCTACGAGTACCACTACGCTTCAGCAAATTCATGCATCCTTGGTACTCCACTCCACTCCACTCCACTGTGAAGGATCACTTGACACATCCATTAAATTAAGATTGGTATGTTGGCTCAGATCACTGGGTAGCATTCTACCTTCTGATAGCCCATTTTGGTCGAGGGAGATTGGTATGTTGGCAATGGCTGGACATGGCTCAGCATGTCCAGCTAATTTTTGACGCACCGGGGCTATGGAGAGAGACCTGCCTGCCATCGATCGTCTTTAAATCGTGCCCCGGATGGCTGCTCCAATTATGTCACCGCCGGGACCCAACCCTACCCGACCCCCAACCCAAACCGACGGAAACCCCTCCCGTCCCTTGGGCAGCGCATGTTCGACTACTGTTCTTTGTCTGCAGAGTGCAGCAGAATTTTCTGCCTCTCACCATGTCTTGCCGCTCTGGGTTAAGCAACGGGCTCTGATACGATGGTCTGGTTAGCTAATCAATGAGTTGATAATTAAGGAGATTGATCCTCTGCTCTATTGAAGAGGATCACTGTGCAAGCAAAGATTTGCACTTACGTTGTAACTATTAGCCTAGCATTTGCATTTTTAATTAAACGGTTGAGACCGCCTTTTAATATACAGTATTATAGATCATATGCACTAAGATGATCTTCGATACAGAGCATCCATTTCCATATTTCTCACAGTCCGACACCGCGAGCACTGAACGCGAGTTTTTTTTTTCTTCTTCTGTTGAGATAATTGCAGGCTTAAGATTTGGCTTTAGGCTTTTGATTAAAGGAGAATCTATGAATGACAGGATGAGCAGCCTGAGAGCTGAGAGTGGATGGACGTTAGTACGGGCATCAATTACTCTCTTTCAGGCTTTATCGATCGCTTTTGACTTGCTCTTTTGCTTTCGCGTTTCGTTTAAAAAGAATTTGTTTGGATTTTGCGGGGAAGGCTATCAAGTACCAACCTACCGAAGTACCAACATGGATCAAAGATTAATCTTACTGATTAGTGCTTACCCGAAAGTGAAAAAAAAAAGAGAACAAACATAGGCACCAAGTTGCTTCTGTTGAGCTAGCTCATCCTTAAAACGCTCTGTAGCTAGTTAGGTTGGGCTAGAGGTGGACATTGGGCCAGGCCGTGCTGGTCCGGTCCGGGCTTACTGTGCTTTGGGCCGTGTCATATCGTGCTGGCTCGATCCGGTCACCCCGCCGTGCAGGCCGTGCCGGCCCGGTCCGGGTCCACTGTGCTTCGGGTTGTGTCGTGTCGTGCCGGCTCGACCCGATCACCCCGCCGTGCCATGCCGACCCACCTCGCCTCCGGCCAGGCCCAGACACGGCCCAATGCCCGTCGTGCTGGGGTCGTGCCGTGCCAGTCCAAGCCCAGCTCAACCCTAAATAACTATAAACGGCGGAGGCGGCGATGGTGGCAGTGACCACCATATTCATTCCTCTTGTACCCGTCTCATTAAAAACTAGTTAAAATTGAATTAATTGGTAAAAATATAGGCATGTAAATATTTTGGGGAAAAATTAATTTTTTTTCTTGATATTTTACAGATACAATATTACTGCCTCGTTAAAAACCTTACGCCCGAGAGTGAGGTCCCCCGAGTAAGGAAAAGAGTACAGTAACAACATGCGTACATACTAACTACTCATTAATGTCAATATCGTTCATGCGTTCGAGGTCAACGTACGCCTACACGATCTCAAGATCCTCCAGCTGATGTTGTTGCCGTTCTTTAGCCAATTCCCAGTCATTGGCGCATGTGATTGCCTTCACCATCTTAGGCGTGAGTGATGTTCTTCTTTCTTCAACTATTCTCCCTGCCATGCTGAACGTTGTTTCTGAAGAGATAGTGGACACTAGCACCAGCAGAACATCCCGTGCGAAAATGTGACAACACAGGAAATATCCGTTTGTTGTTCTTCCACCACTCGAGCAAGTCTATCTTTCCCCTGGAAAGATCAGGATCGATGTTTGCAAAATCATACTCCAGGTAGTGGTTTAACTCTGAGATAGAATTCCACAAGGAGGTTGCTTAAGACTGAGAGGACGAAGAACTGGACTTGCCCTTTAGTTTCTTACACAAGTGGGATGTCAAGCTTTTCTTTTCTTGTTGCGTCCGCTGTGAGGCCTCCGATCTCACGCTGTTGCCGAATTTGTCATGATACATGCAGAAAACACGAAAAAGCTCCTCTTTGACATGTGCGAAAGCTTTCGAGTAATCAAGACCGATGCATTCACCTATTCCCTCCATACCGATCTGCAAAGCTGGCAACTTTTTGTAGGATCGAAAATGATAGCAAAGCAATACACGTGTGAAATAGAACCGAAATATCTAATAAAATTTTCCTCCATTAGTGCGACAGCATGACCTAAAAGGGGATCCTTCCTAGATTTGGCAATCTTATCTGCAGGGTAATAAACACCATATAACATCTTTGTTGCTTTATAAAAAGGTTTTAAAAACTCTCAAAAATGACTAGCAATCTGCCAATCTGAATTAGTAACTACCAATTCATTGTCTTGAGAGTTAGCATTGACAAAAACGGATATGACATGTTCATACCCTTGTAACTTCTTTAACATGATGTAGGTCGAGTTCCACCTCACCTTCATGTCAAGACCGAATTTTCTTGGCTCCTTCCCATTGGCCGCGCAGTACTCCGCGAACCTAACTGCCACTTGTGGGGAATTTGTGAGGTAGCGAACGGCGTCGCTGATACTGTTTAAAAATCCGCCAATCGCTTGCATACCATCTTGAACAACAAGGTTCAAGATATGGCATACACATCTCTGGTGGAGAACATAACCATTAATATACGTCTGCAATCTTGGGGTGAGGATGTTCATAGCAGTAGTGTTCGTTGATGCGTTATCAAGAGTTATAGAAGCAATCTTATTATCTATCTTAAAATCATCAAGTACACGTAGTATACGCTCGACAATGGCATCTCCCGTGTGTGATTCGTTAATTACCTTAAACCCTATAACTCTCTTGTTTAGCTTGTAATTGTAGTCTAAATAATGGGCTACAATACTAAGGTATGCACTTCTCTGGTGTGATAATGTCCAGATGTCCGAAGTTATAGCAAAAGAGAACTGAACTAGTAGGAATAGTCTTTTAGCTCTGCTAGTTCCTTATGATATATCCATAAAATATCAAATGTAGTGGTTCTCCTACTAACATGTTGGTACTGTGGGTAAAAACCATGTTGGTACTGTTCTCCTCGGTAGCATACTGCTCGGGAGCTCCTTGGTGCTCCGACTCCTTGGTAGCATAATGGATGGATCGATGGTGAATAAATGGGGGAGAGTAGATGGATGTTGAAGAAATGAGGAGAGTAGATGGATGATGAATAAATAAAAGTTGATTTTTGTATGCTGAAGAAATGAGATCACTGAGTTGATTTTTGTATGTGGCACGGCGAATGCTTAGTGATTTTATAGGTACGGTGAGTTGCCGAACGTTGAGCTTCCGAATCCGAACGTTGCATGTCCTGTCTTCCTTCCTAATCCCCATTGTCTCCCGCGATTGAAACTGTTCTTGCCCGTTTGAAAGCAAAACCGATTTGAAAGAAAGCGAGATTCCCTGCCCGCTGATTCCCTCTGCCCCCCTCTCTCTCTCCCCCATCGCCCCCTCCCCCGGTTTCTCTCTCTCCCTCTCTTTTTCCCCGCCCCACGGCCCCACGGCTACTCCCACGCCCACGCCCCTCTCCCCGGTTTCTCTCTCTCCCCCTCTCTTTTTCCACGGCCCTACGGCCCCACGCTCATGCCCCTCTCCCCCGGTTTCTCTCTCTCCCTCTCTTTTTCCCCGCCCCCTCGTCTCCCTCGCCCCCACGCCACCTCGTCTCCCTCACCCCGGTCGCCCCCTCATCTTCCTCACCCCCTCGCTCGCTCCCCTCCCCCGGTCCGCCCCCTCGCCTCCCTCGGCCCCCTCCTCGGCTCCCCCGGTCGCCCCCTCCGCGGCGCGCCCTTGCCTCCCCGTGGCCTCCATCGCCTCCCCGTGGCCTCCCCAGCCTCCTCGCCTCCCCGTCACCCCCATCGCCTCCCGGCCGGCATGGCCTTCGCCACTAGCCTTGCTTGCGCCGCGACTTCTCTCCCGATGGCTCGGCCCCACACACTGCCGCGCCCGGCTTCATGGAGGCGAGCGGCGGAGGCGAGGCGGGGGAGGGCGGCAGTGAGGCGAGGAGTTGCGTCGGGGCGAGCGGCGGACACGAGGAGGCGCGACAGAGCGGCGAGGTGGCGCGAGGCGCGAGGAGGCGTGGCGGCCGTGGAGGCTCCCGTCCCAAGGCTTGGCGGCGGTGCCTCGCTTCCTCAGGCCTCGACGCGTGGCGCCAGCTCCTCCGCAGATGCCGCCGGCCGCCTTGGTCCAGCAGCGGAGGAAGGTGAGGATGCGCGTGAGGCTACCGGAGGCGCGAGGCGTCTTGCGCCTTGCCCAACTGCCATGCCATGCGGCCCAAGCACGCAGACGATTTTCCGTCCGTCGCCCGACGGGTCGGCTTGCTAGGCCCAACCGCCCACCGTTCGGTCGTGCCACGGCTCGCCACGTGTCGGGCGGGCCATGCTTCGCCGTGTCGGTAGCTTGCCGGCCGGCCGAGCCGGGTCGGTCGGCCCGAAATGCACGGCCCGACTCCCAGCTCTAGGTTGGGCTGTAAATGGACCTAGCTCACCATGCTAAGGCCGAAATGACCATGCCATTTTGGGCGCAAGCGGCCGTACCAGCTGGGTCGAGTCCACCCTAACATGCCGAGATGAAGTTTTAACTTTTGAGGGGGTGGGACCAAGCCGCATCATCTCCGGTACTGCAAAGTTTCACCGTATAAATTGTAATTTCGTCAGAGAGTAAACAATGCTATACTAAAATATTGTAGTAAAAATACTAAAGCAACAGTGAGAAAAGCAATGCACAACTTTTAATGTAGCGAGTAAACACTGTAGCACTTGATCTTGGTCTTTGATTTTTGATCAGGCGGGGGAGATAGCTCATAATGCCCATGTACTATAGATCCTCTGCATTAACTCCCTCAATATAGAGGACCCAAATTCGAAACACAACATATGATCTTGTACTCATCAGTCATCAAATGACACTGTAGTTTCTCTCAGGGAAAAAGTACCACCATAGTTATATGAGTTTTTGCAAATATAACACTAGTTGCATGTGAAATAACAAATATAGCTCTCTCCAGATATCAAAGTCAAAATTGGTACCGCGGACTCGCCGGCAGGCGACATGTGTCAAGTTCGTGCCCTAGGGGAGGGGGTTTCCCAAGTCCGTGCTCGAGGGGAGGGGACTTCTCTCATCCACACGACTTAGTTGTAACCCCTCACATGAACACCCCTGTTGTAATTAATTAGTCATAATTAAGTAGTTATAACTAATTTAGTCATAATTAAGTAGTCGTAATTTTCATAATTAATTAGCCACAGTTAATTATTCTTAGTTAATTAGTCATAGTTAAATATTCTTAATTAATTAGTCATAATTAATTATTTGTAATTAATTTAGTTATAATTAATTAGTCGTAGTTAGTTAGTCCAAATAAATCAGTCGCAATTACTAATTATAAATTAATACTTAATTATGACTAATTTAATAATACAACCTTATTTCATGCACCCTTATTTCAGCGCGTAACTAATTTATGGCACGTGTGATAATGCAGTGCATGATTTAATGTGACAATAAATTTTTGGTACTTGTGATAATACAAAGAAAACCAGGCATACAATGAAAGCGCATGATTTCATATGCCCTATTTGGAATGCGAGTTTTTAGCCCTTTTGAAATGTTAATTTATTAGTGTAAACTGTTAAGGATTACAACATGTTGTTAAGTAGACACTGATTAGGCATCTTAATATGGCCAACACACCTGGTCTGTCCTATACAAGACTGTCGTCAAAAAACAGAAGCAAGTTTTGCATGTTCGACATTACCTAAAGCCACAACAACACAATGCATATGTTAGAACTAATTCACCGTTCTTTGCTATACACAATTAAATAAACAGCTCACACTATTTACTCTACATTTCCCTATCCCCCAAAATAACTACACATCGGTAATGTAGGGATACAGGTAGGCTACACTAGCTGATAATTCTACTACATAAACCAAGAAGCTATGCAGGCAAGGGATCATAGATCGTTATCACTAGACGCGCAGTGCAGCGGAAGAAGAGTTGGAGCAGTCTGATCCAACGTCGAGCGCGTCGATGTAGTGGTCGTAGTCGATCGTCAACGTCCTCGATGTCGGTCCTCTCTTCTAGCAACCAATCGCGTTCCTTGTGAACATCGTGGATCATCCTCGTTCAGCACAACAGCAATCGCAGCAGTGCTTGTACGGTATCGACACGTCTAGGGATGGAACACCATACGCCGGTGTGCTAGCACCAACTCACACGATAGGACCCTCGAGAAGATGGCGGCTAGGGTTTCTGTGATGCACCTCACGTCGTATATCCCAGCAGCCTCATGCATTCCCTTTTAAAGAGCCCACGATGGATCCTATCCGAACTCGTTTGTTCTAACCCGTTAAGTGTGTGACCCTGTACGTTCATGTGTAATCGGTTGTGACTTAAAAACTCTTTTCCGACCATGAGTCGTTAGCTGTTCCTAGCAGATCATAACGATTCCCGAATACACATAAATTATATCGGACGAATCTTAATGCAATATGATCTACGACTGGGTTCTTATCACTTACGACCAGCTCGTATCTCTATACGACCAGTTCATATTTAGTTATGACCAGTTTGTAACTCCTTACGACCAGTTAGTGATTATTTTCGACCAGTCTATGATCGGCTCGTATCTCCATACGACTAGTCCGTATCTGGTTGAACTGAACGACCTGCTTGTGTACTTTCCCTTTGTCATAGATATCTGGTTGAACTCTAGGTGAGATAATTTGTCATCCATGGACTGTTCAATACTTTTTCGATCAAGTGACGGATAACTTCATGTGGTTGACTCTTCGACCACTAATGGCATGGACATGCACTTTCTTTATCCGACCACATCGAGGGGCCCAGAGATATCTCTCATATTATGTTAAGAGTGACAAATCACATATCCGCCCAGTCACATCCTTCTATATGCTTCATAGCATATATGAAAGCTACCTTTATAACTACCCAATTATGGAGTATTGTTTGGCAACCCCTAAATGTACTAATACATATGTAGAAAACCATGCTAATATCAGATCTAAGGATTATACATCATCATTGCTTGAGACAAACTGATGACACATAAAATTATAACAATCTCAATAGTATCTCAAGGTAGATCAATCCAACACCATGTTCTCTAACATATGTTCATATTATTGATTCGATATGCCTATATCCATGAACGGTGAAATATTGTCATCAATCAATACATATGCTGGTCGATAAGTCACTAGTATTCCGAACAGTGACATCCGACCATGGATACATTTAGAATAACATCATATAAATTAAAGAGCTGCACCAACAAGTCACATACTTGTTAATCTTTATAACTGATAATTCATTCAAGGAACATAATAACATTTATTCTATAACTCATAAGCATAATAACATCTGTTATGACCTCTTTATAAAGGAACACATGGGGTTGTTGGGACGTATCAGAGTTGCGCCACCAGAGTTGATGGAACTTGCTCTGCTGCGACATGATTCAGTCGTTCCTTTGCAGAGAGCGCTGAATTCCGAATGGCATGACTTGGGGTCTAAGGTGCTCCTCGTCCTAATCCTAGCGTAGGGGTCTTAGCTGGTGTAACTCCCAAATTAAAATGAATCGGAGTCACAGCTCCGCGTTTCTGAGGGCAATTGCTGGCAAAATGCCCCATCTCATGGCAATGAAAAGCATTGGGTTCCTGCTCTTGATGTCTTGTTTTGCTGTGGTTGAACGACGACATTGTTGTGAAATCCTTGCATGGCTAGATGAGGTCCTGACATTGGAGTCATAGGCGCATTATCTGTTGGCGGCTTGTTGTAGTATGGTTGATTCATTTGGGGCTTGGAACTGCTGGCTCCATACCGCGCCTGAAAAGCCATCTTTCTCTTTCGGGACTCAAACAGTTGGCGTTGAGCATCCTCTTGCATGAGAGCCTTATTGATCATCTGCTGAAAGTTGGGGTAGTCCACTGAACACCAAATGTATTTTGATGTTGGGATTACGTCCTTCCATGAATCGTTATATCTTTGCTCCCTCATTTGGCACATCTTCTGGTGCATGCCTAGACAATTGGGTGAACTGGTTGAGATATTCTGACACGCTGAAGTTGCCTTGCTGCAGCTTGTGGAACTCTCGCTTTTTCATCTTCATCATTCCAAAAGGAATGTGTGTCGCGCGGAGAGCAGCGGAAAACTCCTGCCAAGTAATGTCCTAGATATTTTGGTGGGTTGCGCAGAAATTTTTCCACCAAGTTTCTGCAGTCCCTTTGAGTTGGTGAGCATCTTAAAGGACTTTCTCTTGGTCATTGCATTGAGCTAAGATCAGCTTCCTTTCTACATCCTTCAGCCAATCATCGGCTTCTAGTGGATCAATTGAACTGGCAAAGGTTGGCGGCTTGGTTATCATGAATTCTCCCAGTCTGGACTTAGGTGGAAAAACTAGGACCGGAGTTTGTGCAGGAAGATTGACTTGGTTCTGAGCAAGGGCCTGGAGTAGTTGCAGTTGCATGGCCATCATCTGTTCCATGTTCATCTGGGGCTGACCAGGAGGTGGCGGCGGTAGGGGTTCTTCTTCAAAGTGCTGGTTTGGCTGAACTTGAGGTGCTTGCGGCAAAACTGGATCCTGAGGAAGCGGTTGACCACGACCTCTTCCACAACCACGACCTCGGACGGCTACACGGCCTCCTCCGTGAGCTCCTCCATGGGCTCCTCTATGACCTCTTCTAGGGTTTTCCATCTAAGCGGTGACCCGGGTTAGCAGGGAATGAGAGGGAAAGTAGAGACAAGAGGAAAGAAGCTTAAAACAACCCACAAGATCCAAATACTTTACGAAAAACAAATTACCGAAAACAATTCAAAGAAAATCTTCTACTCGATCGATACTCTTAAGCTAGAGAAATGGTTCAATACACAGAATGAGCTTTGGCAACTTAGACTATATGACTTGTTGACTCGATTCTTTCGGTCTTGATCGTAATGGTAAAAATCGTGTTGACCAACTATAGAAATTACAGGGGGAAAAGGGATCCATTTAACACTATAAAACGGTGAATGAAGAACTAGGTAAGAATGAATTCAACGAAGAAAAGAAGGATAGAAAGATGAGAAAAGATAAGAATTGCACAATATTATTTTCCTTTTTATAAAGTAGATTTCAAAGTTTTCCTTTTTGCGATCATTCTAACTAGGTCACGTCCTATAGTCGACTCGCCTCTGATACCAACTCTGTCGGGACCCCAGATTTCTGAATATGGAACCCTCTGTATTTCCTGCACTAGTCCATGGATCAGTAGCTAGTGCGTACAATCATATTGTTGATAACAAGTTCAAATCACGATTACAATAAAAATAACAACAAGGTACCGACCTTAAGACCATTTATTACAAAAGAGGTCAGCAGACCTTGAGTTTTATAGCAGCGGAAACAACAAAAATTAAACTCTGAGTGATGGCCCATCAAACTACCCACTGGCATTCAACTCGAGAGCGCAACCTAGTACTCCGGATGACGTCCTTCGTTGTACCCATAGGCGTAGTAGTCGTAGTCGTCCTCAACATCATTAAAGGCTTCTGAGATTTGTTTTGAGTGTAGTATGTGAGTACATAAAGTACTCTGCGAGTCTTGGGAAACATGCATATGCATAGCTTTAACAATTGAGCTTACATGGTTCTTTTGCATAAAGTAATATTTTATATTTCAAACATTTTTACATAAAGCATATTTGACAAATGCAGTTTCAATAATTAAATTAGTTATATTACTAGTGGAGGTTCTAGCTACCAACCACTAGTATCAAGGCTCTAGCCGCCAAGGTTTAAAGGATTGGGCTCTAACTGCCCAACTGGTTGTAGCTGCTAAAAACTACCCGAGAGTCCCAACCGCTCTTGGTTTCCCAAAGTTTACTCTTTTGAAATCAAAACCAAAATCTACCATGTGAAAATGCACCTTGCCCGCCCTTGACCGTGAACACGACTATTCGAATAGTTTTACACTTTACAGAGTTTGTACGGCTTGACCTACGTGAGATAATTGGCTTATAATGTCCGTTTGATACACTTTCGAAGGTATGCGACTAAGTGATTATCACAAGGCTTTTATAATACTTTATCCATACATTAGCCCACCCGGTGAGCTTAACCCCAAGTCATGAACGCTTATTGACCATCGATCCAGAGCTCACACCATTGTGGGGGAATACCTGCCTGGACATGGTCGTTCGATTACCATCGCCCGGTGCAAGCCCTGACAGATCATTTACCATCGTCTGCACGACCCAAAGTATGGAAGTACATTTACCATACATCTCAAGAGGATACCTATCAGCTACAGCCCGCAGACTTAATGCTTGGACTCGGTAAATTATTCAGGCGGGTCTATTCCCATATTAGACGTGTGGTTGTATGGTAGTGCTCAGTTTGGATAGTCACAAGCGTCGGTCCTTATATGACTTGGACATAACTTACCAAAATACAAATTCTCGTGCTCTAGCTGCACCGGCCTGATCTTACCACCCGCCCAAGTCTAAAACAAGTTTTCACCAGTTTATTTTATTTTCCAAATACATACATTACATAATGTCATACATTTTCCAAGCAAATCATAAAAAGGGTAATAATGGTTTTTTCCCCCAAGGGTTGATCAAAGCTGAAAAGTATGTCTAAGCAATTCTACCAAGTTTAACGATTCCACAATGTTGTAATCAATATTGCGGAGTTACTTTGCTAGGGTTGCAAGGGTATGAGATAACAATTGTCAAAGGAACACATTAACAATTTTATGTTTAACTAACAACCTACAATTTGAACTCATCATTGTATGTGACATATCAATGCATAATACTTTTAAAACTGAATACCCATTTAAAAATCATAGGTACTAAATATTCAAAGTAGACTCGCCTTGCTCAAGGTGTTGTTGATCTTGTTCTTGATTGACTTGTGGGGCTTCTGGGGCTTCAACTTCTATATACACAAAAATTAACCAAAAAATCGAATAAGCACAAGAGAATTCAAATTGCATTAAAAAATTCAAATGAACTCCAAAATGAGTGTTTTTAGTTTGGTTGAGTAGAGTTTGAAATTAGATAAATATAGAAACAAAGATCACTCGATTCGGGGTTGAAACAAGTGAGAATGGGCTCTCCGAAGTTCAAACCCTAATTTAAATCTCTAAAATAAACAGAGGAGAGAGGCTACTCTCACTGGAAGGTGGGGCCCGCAGCTATTTTCTTTTCTTTTTGATTCAATTTCTAACCGAATTTACTTAGCGAATGACAGGTGGGCCACATGCATTTTCTTTTCCTTTTTCATATATTTTCTTAAAGGAAATCCTTTCATTGGCAGATGGGGCCCATGTGTCATAGACGTGGTCCAAGAAAATAGTGTATGGACTAGAGGTCCATACCTACTGTGTTGGTACATCGGAGTTGTTTACTTAAGCGCACAAACACTTGGCCCCACGTGTCACTCAAACATCACCCCATTAATTCAGTTCTATTTACTCCTAATCACTACTTACATTGATTCGATCCCTTAATGAGCGCTACAGTACCGGTCTTAGCTTCAGACAGAACAGAGCAAAGGGGCAAGGCTGGCGGTTGAGGCTCGACGGCGGAGGCCGTGGGTGACAAAAATGGAACGGGGAGGCCGAGGTGATCCCGAGTGCAGTGACGGTGCAGCTCAAGAAGGTTGGTTGTGATCAGGCGGCGGAGCTAGGCAGCCGGCCTTGGGGAAGCTAAAGGCGCGGCGGCACCAGAGGGGGAGAAGGAGGAAAATAGTGCGCACACGAGCACCGGCCGGGTGTAGGAAACTCACCCGTGCAGTTGGTCAGGGACGAGGAGGACAGTGACGATCTGGCGACATGAGCAGACGGTGGTGCGGGCAGGCTGTTTGGGTAGCTCGCTAGAGAGGGAGGTGGGGATCGGGACGGCTCGGATATGCTCTAAGATATCCCCGTGGTGCTCCAGTCATCGATAATCGAATCAAAGCGCGGCAAAACTCCAAAGGCGACGAAATGGCGGTTCCGCTGGTGACGAGGAAGAAGGAAGCGGCGGCTAGCTTCTGCGGTTAAAAATCAAAATTAGTAGGGGGGGCTATTGTTCCTTGCGTCCTAGAACATGATGTGACGGGGGTGTCCCAGAGAAAGACCCACTGGCGCAACAGCAGCGCGAGGTGGCGTCGTGGCAGCCCGAAGCAAATGCACACACTTTTCTTGCGTTTTTGCTCAGAGGAGAAGAGGGAAGGTGAGAAATGGTAGGGCGACAGTGGGGGTGGGGGGATAGGGATTTGGGTCTCTATATATGGGCACGAGGGCGGAGCGGCCGGTGTTGGCTCAGCCGGCATGGGCGTAGGATGCCTAAGCGAGACGCGTGACAAAACAACAACATTGTGCCAGTGGCCGCGATGGGAGGGGTCAGTGGTGAGGTGAAGTGACGATGGCGACGTGCGAGGGCAACGGGCTCCGGTTGCATGGCCGAAATGTGGTGCCCGAGCTTTGGAGGTTGTTGATGTCGAGGGAGAGAGAGCGACGAAGCCGTGCCGGTTCGCTCGGGGAGTGACTGACACTGTGGGCTGAGCGACGGTTTGTCCGAAGGGGATGGTGCGTTGGCAACCAGATCCGACCGAAGGAACAGTAGGGAGGAAAAGAAAAGAAGATGGAAAAAGAATTGAGAATAGGAAACAAAATTTTGGACTTGCTAAAATTCTGACATTTGCTTTATGAAATTCTCACACGATGATAGATATATATTGATATTTTCTAAAGAATTCTATTGGGATTTTTATTATTCGGAGAATTAGGTTTCGAACCGGCCTTTGGTTTTAGGGTTTATATTTCATGCAATATTTAAAAGAGCAATACATTGAGTTTATTTTGCTTTTACAAGTTGTGTTTCTAGGGTTTATGTCTTTAGGGTATATGTTTTTAGGGTTTTCTGTAATTAGGATTTTTCTGAATTACACGACTTGTATTGGCAAAAGTGAAAATGCAATTCAAATAATTCTCCAAAAATGCAGTTAAAAATGATGGCAATAGATATCACATAAATTTTTTTAGAAATACCAATTTTTTGCATTTATGAAAATTTTTGGGATGTTACATCACCCAAGGAGTAGCGAATTATCCGCCTATCTAGACAGTGATACGGTGGATTTTAACTCAGAATGTTTTAAAAATTTTACAATGATGCCATAGCCATAAGTTAATATATCCCGTGCTATCCATATTTGCACTTGATATGTTAATTGTTTTTTGTTTCGATAGTTTTCTTCGAGTCTACTTGCAGCACGACCCATTTATTTCGCAGGCCTTAACAAGCCGTATCTAAACGAGTTGTACAGTGTCGGGCTAGGCCATGATGTGCCCCTCGTTTGGCCACTACTTAGGTTAGATCAGTTATTTCATGTCCAACCAGGGCTATATTAGCAAAAACTCTATATCTAGTAAGCAACTCGTGAAAGCAATTTACGAAGTTATCCATCGAGTTCTTAGTTGAACTGGTAACGTTCCAAAACAAAGGATATGTTAACGTCATATACCACACTGATACGAAGCTCGAGAATTCCTCTTTCATCAGACGATCATGAGAGCAAAGGTCATCGCAATAGCTCATACGACTCCTCTCCAAGTACGGGTGATCAAAATGCTCATATAAGATCCTGTTTGGAATAAAAGAAACTATTATTTTCTTAGAATTTACATGCATGACACGGAATTTCCTTTGTTCCTTGAACGCACAGGATCAAATGATCAATCGTATCCTTCGCCGAATCACAAGCAAACATGAGTAGGCCAACAGCACAAATCCAAGGCGACGCCGAGCTACACCGAAAGTAAAATTACTGTGTAATCCAGATCCCAAAATCTCCCCTGCTGGTCCACCACGCGTGCTCACCACACCGCCTCCCGTGTTCAAATTCGAACCGCCTCCCCGCCGGCTTCCCAACGGTCATCGTCTTCCTCCCCCGTCATCCCACGATAGCAAGCATCCAAAGTCCAAACACACCGCCTCCTCCCGATCTGCTATCCGCCTCTCTAGACTCCGGTCGCCTGCCACCTTCGTGTACTGTGCCAGCCTCTCTCCGATGGCGAGCACCGTACCCGCCGCCGCCTCCTCGCAGCCCGTGCGCGTCGTGCTGCGGGTGCGCCCGTTCCTCCCGTCGGAGGCCGGCTCGGCGGCGGCGCCCTGCGTCTCCCTCCTCGGCAGCCACCCCGGCGGCGAGGTCACCGTCCAGCTCAAGGACCAGTACACCAGGTACCCACCTCAGGAATCCGTGGACTTGCTCCTGTGCCAATCGAAGCAGTTCCTGTAATTTCCCCCAATTCTGCAGCTCCTTCCTTCTGGCATGGCTGTCAGAAAAATGCAACTCTGTTGTGGTTGTGTCCACGGCTAATTCTATTTCTTACTAGTTTGTTTGAGAATGGGTTAAAGGTTTGAGAAAAAAGATCCATTCCTGCAGCCGGAACGAGTGCTACAAGCTGGACGCTTTCTTTGGCCAAGAGGACCGCGTCTCCGACATATTTGATCAAGAGGTCAGCACCGTGATCCCGGGCATCTTCGAGGGCATCAACGCGACGGTCTTCGCCTATGGGGCGACCGGCAGCGGCAAGACCTACACGATGCAGGTGCCCATTATTTCCTTGACGGCAACGTGTTTCACGAAATGCCGCTGTTGCTGAAACCTTGTTGCTGCGCAGGGCACAGAGGATCTGCCGGGGCTCATCCCCTTGGCAGTTTCGACCCTCCTGGCGCTCTGCACCGGCACATGGTGCTGTATGGAGATCTCGTACTATGAGGTGTACATGGAGCGGTGCTATGACTTGCTTGAGCCCAAGGCAAGGGAGATCATGGCCTTGGATGACAAAGATGGTAACTTGCAGATGAAGGGCTTGGCATGGGTAATGTGCTGGGGTTTGATGATGCTTGAATGTTTTTGCTGGAATGTAGCTTCTGCATTGAGCTTACTATTGTCTTTTTATGGCTGAAGGTTCCTGTGCAATCTTTGGAGGAATTCCATGAGGTCTACTCTATAGGTGTGCAAAGGAGGAAAGTTGCCCACACAGACCTGAACGATGTTTCAAGTAGGAGCCATGCTGTTCTTTGTATCAGGGTCAGTAGTGATGTAGTCAGAGGGAAACTTAACCTCATCGACTTGGCTGGTATGACTCTTTGGGACGAATTGCATATACTTAAGCTTTACCCTTCCAGTTTAAGACTATGATGTGTTGGTTATTCATACCAGGTAATGAGGACAACAGAAGGACTTGCAATCAGGGGATCCGCCTTCAAGAAAGCGCTAAGATCAATCAGTCGCTGTTTGCGTTGTCTAATGTCATTTCGGCCCTCAACAGGAATGAGCCACGAATACCATATAGAGAGAGTAAATTGACCCGCATACTACAAGATTCAATAGGAGGCAATAGCAAGTCTGTGATGATAGCTTGCCTGGTGAGTTTCCTCCAACTTTTTTCTAGACGTCTCATCCCACATAGTATAGACCCTTGATGATTATTTTTTCTATTTCAGAACCCCGTGGAATACCAGGAGGCCGTCCACACAGTAAGCCTGGCTGCTCGTTCACGCCACATTGTGAACAACGTGTGCTCAGCAAGCAAGCAAGAAACTCCAAAAGTAAAGGTTGACATGGAAGTCAAATTGCGAGCATGGTTGGAATCGAAGGGGAAAACAAAGAGCATCCAAAGAATGAATGGGCTTTTCTCCCCAATTGCGAGCAAGACCCCTTCATCCATGAGCCATAGGAAGCAACCTGCATCTGCCAGGGTCTCTGGTAGAGCTAAAGCAACGGATCAAGACGGTGGTAAAATCAAGAAGTCAGTGTCTCTAATCATTCATTCTACATAGATCACACGGAATCATATGGAGTTCTCAGTTCATTTTCTTCTGTTGCACAGGGTGCTTTTTGATTCAACAGTATATATTCCAGCTGAGAACATACCAAGAGTGAGCACTCACGATGAAGTAAATACAATGAAGAAAGGTATGTTTTTTGAAACATGCAGAAGAGATGCATATTCGAACTGAAGAGAGGTTTCAGAATAATGTGCAAAGGTCAATAAACCCAGAAGCAGAAACGCAAACTATACAAAAAAGATCTAATCAGTAATCATACGCAAGCTACTTGCAATTTACTTACAGCAAACTTTGCAACTTTACCTGTGGTTCCATAGGCTAGTCTGAGGTGTATAGTATGTTGTGCAGTGGTGCTCCCTTCATTAACCCCTTGCAAAGAGGACAAGTCTGAATCTCTTAGGAAAGCTCTTTCCCCCATTTCTTCAAACATGGTGGCAATCAAGCAGCAGACATCTGATGATGGCAATTGCGACCCTTCGTTGGAGCTCAAAACTCCAATAGGAACATGTAACATAGTTGAGAAGATTCCAGGCGCTACACCGCTTGATAAATTTAATGCACTGGGATCTAACCTGAAGGTCTGTATGGTTTTCCACCCCGTTTCATATACCAGCAATCTGTTATAGTTCAATATTGATCTCTATATGATTGCCTTACACAGGAATCTCTTATTCAGCAATATCTTGACTTATTAAATGTTGCGAACAAGTGAGTTTAAAAGTTTTTTTCTTGACTTTCTTTCTGTACTTGGATTGACTTATGTCCCCAAACATATTCGGTATCTTTCACCCTTTCTAATTATTCACTTTGTTTATCCATGGATGCAGGGAAGAGCTACAGCAGTTGAAAGTATGGTCTTTCGTCTCGTGGTAATCTGATAGCTGGGATAGCATCCTGTTCTTTTCTGTCTAATTTTCCCATTTCTTTGTTAGGGAATTGGTGAAAGGAGAGCAGAGTACATTCTTGAGCTCCGGGAGGATTCACCCAGACCATTCAAATCTGTAAGATTTCTAGGCTATGAAATAATTCTGATGATTTATAATAATCTGATCGTCAAAACAATTTGCCACCTTCTAACACAATTTGATTCGGCAGCTTTCAGATTTGGGAAATATAGGTCTATCGTCAAAACAGGTCATTCTCCTGCTCACTTTCTTTAGGCATATTCTTCAATCCATTCTTGTACAATTTATATATGTCAATAACGCCATCGCCCTATTTTCTTATATTCCATCAAACAGATACAAGCCATCCTATGTAAAACAGCCACTGGAATCTTTAAATGATCACTAGAATGGACTGCTGTACTGTACCACGTTGAAGATGCTGGCTCATATTGACAGCCGGATTGTTGTGGGTTGTTGACTACCGGCCAGCGCTGCCGCAGAAATAAGTTAGTTCCGTCTTGTAATTTGGCGACTTTTAGCAATTTGTCGTTGCAGCTTTCACTAGATGGTGCACCATTCGTGATTAACTGGGTCCTTGTAGTTGTACAGTTAATTGTCCGCCCGTTGCTGATGCTACTTCACATGGAGCAGTGGGTTGCTCACTTGCTCCACTTTGTTGCAGATTTTTCTCTGGGAATTTGTCTTTCTGATGTGAGCTACTCATGTTTGTTTCTATTGAATGGTTCGCTGCTGCCTGCCCTCGGTGCCTTGCACGGGCAGCAGAAAATGACAAGTTCTGGAATATTTCTTGGTACCTTGAGGACCACTTTGACAGACTCAGTGCATGAACTAAATTGAACTTTCGCGATTTGCAAATTTTCATAGGAATTTGAGCATCAGCTTTACCCATTTTGTATGAATTGTACTGAAATTGCAGCCTAACTTGGTGACTTTTTTTTCTTCATAGCGCAGAACTTAACTGACAAACGTATGAAATTTAAGCCTCTGTACAAGGATCCAAAAACGAAAAAGGCGAATGTGACAATGGCCAACCGTGGGCCGAACCTACGACCACAAGGTTAAGCGCCGCTCCCGCTCCACGACTGAACTAGACGGGCTTCACGCAAATTTTGCACTAGTAGCTAGAAAAACAGAAATGCCTATGACATTATCTCAATTGTTCTGTATTCTTTTGCAATCTAGCAGCATGGATTGACTTGATATCCTTGAGAAGTCACTGAACAAATTATAAATTGTCCTGTCCGTATAGTATCATAAGTGTGGTATCCTTTTTAAAAAAAAAAACTCAGAAGTGTGCTATCCTTTGATAATATGTAACCACTAACCTTTTGCCGTGTTTGCACGTGGACAGCTTGAGACACGAAGAAAACATCCACCCTTTGGGCGAGACTCCATTTAGCATAACATACTTCCACAGATCTGGATCCTAAACTTCTGAACCAGTAAAAGGATTGGCTTTACATACAGTTCCAAGGTGCACGTGCATAATTAATTGCATATTCAGATAGGTCTTTGAACACTCGCTATTTTCATTAGTTGTTTGTTTTGTTTATAATAAAACAGCAACCAATCTTTGTTGCTTACTATGCCTACCAGGTTATCACTCCAACGTGTGCGACGAAACTTGTTACCCCCTCCGGTTCACAAAAACAATTCATTTTGAAATATATGCGATTAAATCTTTGAAAACCGTAATTATCAATATCTTGTTAAATATTTATATTAGATATGTGAAAACTATGTGTAGAATCGTCTTAGAAAGTACAATCGTAAAATTATAATTTTATTAAAATTTACAAATATGATATAATAGTAATTAGTGTTATTTTCACAACGTATCAATTTTCAAGACGACTTGTTTTCCGTGAACTAGTCGTTTTCTGTGAACTGGTGGGAGTCCTTGCCTAGCACTTCAACAACAGATAAATCAAGCACTTATCACGTTAAAAAGAAAAGGAAATGCACTTGTGTCCATCCTATGAATTCTCCACCAAATCCCTAGGCTTAGCACAGCTCCACCAGCAATCGAGCCATCACTATCCGAACATACGGACGAAGACCATAATGCATAGCTTTCGCTGTCCATGGCCTCTCCAGTTGATGTCGCCGGAACATGCTGTACTTTTGCCTCATAGGCGTTTTCTTCCTTTTTGATAAATGGAGCAAGCAACGTGACATCATCTAGTCGCCCTCAAAATCATCTGAAACGCTACATGACACTCAACTGTTTCTTTTTCTGATTTCAGATGAATTTCTGGATGATTTTAAATATTCGTGCGCCTCCGTTCTCTGTGTTTGGAATATGCGTACTTCATAATTATTGTAATTCTTAAAATAATAATTAATACAACAGTAACATATATAAACTAAACATATTTGAAGCTATAAACAGCACCATGATTATAAACCTAAATACATCTATCTCATATATATACGCTAAAAAGGCAAAGACGGGAACAATAACACTGCTAACAGAAGTAGAAATCATCATCATCATCACTTGATTAATTTCTAGGAAGCAAGACTGTCGGTGTTTTAGAACAGAACTTACGTAATGATTGTTTAATTCGGAGGGTCTCTAAGACTCAAATCACGCAGAGATAATAACACATGGATTTTTATACATGTTCGGGCATTCTTCGGAGAGAATAACAACCATACTCCTATGTGGCTATATTGAGGATGCTAGTTACAGATCAAGAGAAAGACTGAAATGCAATATCTTGTACTCCTGATTGTGTCTTTCTTCCTTTCTTATTCCTCTCCCCCTCTGCTGTCTGGTGATTCCTCTTTTTATAACGTGCTCGAAGGGGGCAACAATTTCTCCAACCCAAAGGGCGTATCAATGCTTCAGATGATGGTGTAGTTACTAGAGATTACTGTTGGATACGTTCACACGTTACCAGACAGTTATCACCAGGACATAGAGATTAATCGTGCAGTTATTCTAGAGAATAATAACGTATATTGACTGTTTAGATGCCCTAATCAATTGGCCCTACTTGTCTATAAGGTCGATCGATTATAGGGTGGTCGTAACTGACCTGGCCGTAGAAGGACTTACGACCATGGGGTGATCGTAGAAAAAACTTACGATCATGTAATAGTCGTAGAAGAACTTACAACTATTAGGAGGTCGTAGCTGACCCAGTCGTAGAAGGACTTACGATCATAAGGTAATCGTAGAAGGACTTACGATCATGAGGTAGTCCTAGAGAAATCTTATGATTCTAGATTCCCCCTTATAAACATTAAGGGGTATACTCAAGAACCATATAATGGTGTCATCATCCATAATAAGGATTACAGATAAATAATTAAATGAGAATTTCTAGATCCTCATCATCTAGCCCCCCCGCTTCAAGTGAAAGTACGTACTTGGGAAGGAGCGATAGATGATCTTACGACCAGAATATTTTTGTAGAACGATGGTCGAAGGAAAGACTCTTCGACTGGTATTTCATTTGACCAGAAAAATACTTGGTCAAGAAGATAATTTCGCTTGAGGTGTAAAGACAGACTCAGCTTTCTCGAATGCACAAATTTAAGAATCAATCGACTCTCATAGACCGCTTGTTGGAGCGGTTCTCAAGAGGTGGCAACTATTAGGTTGCCACGTTTTTAACCCAAAGCACGCGGTTATAAAACTTACCATGTGTGCGATAGTAGGGTTCTTACTCATCCCCAATCATTCAATTTGCTCATCAAGCTTTCGCATTCTCCGCCGCCAACCAAATCATACGCCTCCAAGCCTACTCCCCTTGAGGAAGATGGCCGGAGCTGCTTCCCAGTGGGCCGAATTGGAGATGGATGCGACCAAGATGAAAGCTCTGGTCGCCGCCCAGAAGATCCCAAAGACGGAGTTCGTGAAGTGGATTGACGCTTCTGGGAAACATTGACCGTCGGGGGAGATTGGGCAGATCCCCGTCTTCTGGGCGTACTATGAGTGTGGCCTTCGATTGCCTGCTCGCCCTTTCCTCACGCTTGTACTCGAACACTTTGGCGTGGAATTGGTGAATCTTGTTCCCAATTCCATCACATTGTTAGGTGTATTCATATACTTGTGTGAGGCCTACCTAGGGATTCCGGTCGACTTGGAGTTGTTCCAATATTTCTATGGGATGACCCGGCTGGCGGGAGTCGTCGGTAACCGTGGTCTGAAGCAAGACTGTCGGTGTTTTAGAACAGAACTTACGTAATGATTGTTTAATTCGGAGGGTCTCTAAGACTCAAATCACGCAGAGATAATAACACATGGATTTTTATACATGTTCGGGCATTCTTCGGAGAGAATAACAACCATACTCCTATGTGGCTATATTGAGGATGCTAGTTACAGATCAAGAGAAAGACTGAAATGCAATATCTTGTACTCCTGATTGTGTCTTTCTTCCTTTCTTATTCCTCTCCCCCTCTGCTGTCTGGTGATTCCTCTTTTTATAACGTGCTCGAAGGGGGCAACAATTTCTCCAACCCAAAGGGCGTATCAATGCTTCAGATGATGGTGTAGTTACTAGAGATTACTGTTGGATACGTTCACACGTTACCAGACAGTTATCACCAGGACATAGAGATTAATCGTGCAGTTATTCCAGAGAATAATAACGTATATTGACTGTTTAGATGCCCTAATCAATTGGCCCTACTTGTCTATAAGGTCGATCGATTATAGGGTGGTCGTAACTGACCTGGCCGTAGAAGGACTTACGACCATGGGGTGATCGTAGAAAAAACTTACGATCATGTAATAGTCGTAGAAGAACTTACAATTATTAGGAGGTCGTAGCTGACCCAGTCGTAGAAGGACTTACGATCATAAGGTAATCGTAGAAGGACTTACGATCATGAGGTAGTCCTAGAGAAATCTTATGATTCTAGATTCCCCCTTATAAACATTAAGGGGTATACTCAAGAACCATATAATGGTGTCATCATCCATAATAAGGATTACAGATAAATAATTAAATGAGAATTTCTAGATCCTCGTCATCTAGCTGCCCCCCCCCCCCGCTTCAAGTGAAAGTACGTACTTGGGGAAGGAGCGATAGATGATCTTACGACCAGAATATTTTCGTAGAACGATGGTCGAAGGAAAGACTCTTCGACTGGTATTTCATTTGACCAGAAAAATACTTGGTCAAGAAGATAATTTCGCTTGAGGTGTAAAGACAGACTCAGTTTTCTCGAACAGACAAATTTAAGAATCTGAATCGACTCTCATAGACCTGTTTGTTGGAGCGGTTCTCGAAGAGGTGGCAACTATTAGGTTGCCACGTTTTTAACCCAAGTACGCGGTTATAAAAACTTACCATGTGTGCGATAGTAGGGTTCTTACTCATCCCCAATCATTTCAGCTGTTCATCAAGCTTTCGCATTCTCCGCCGCCAACCAAATCATACGCCTCCAAGCCTACTCCCCTTGAGGAAGATGGCCGGAGCTGCTTCCCAGTGGGCCGAATTGGAGATGGATGCGACCAAGATGAAGGCTCTGGTCGCCGCCCAGAAGATCCCAAAGACGGAGTTCGTGAAGTGGATTGACGCTTCTGGGAAACATTGACCGTCGGGGGAGATTGGGCAGATCCCCGTCTTCTGGGCGTACTATGAGTGTGGCCTTCGATTGCCTGCTCGCCCTTTCCTCACGCTTGTACTCGAACACTTTGGCGTGGAATTGGTGAATCTTGTTCCCAATTCCATCACATTGTTAGGTGTATTCATATACTTGTGTGAGGCCTACCTAGAGATTCCGGTCGACTTGGAGTTGTTCCAATATTTCTATGGGATGACAAGGACTTGAAGGAGGAGGGTCGTAGAAAAACTTATGACTAGGTTCTGGCCGTGGAGAAACTCACGACTAGAGTGTTGTCGTAGAAAAACTTACGACTAGATTCTGGTCATAGAAGAACTTACGGCCGCTTAATAATACTTCTTTTTTTTGACTTTTGCTGAAAGTGGGTATGGAAGACCGTCGAGACGACGAAGAGGTCGAATTGATTGTCGTTGGCGCGGCGATGGAGCAAGTTGATGCTCCTCTGGCCAAAAACGTTGGCTCGTGAAAGTCAAGGCGGTGCTCAGGAGGAAGACGGGGAGCTGAAGGCCTGTGCGGGAGGGGGTGGACGCTGAGGGGCTGTGCGGAAGGGGTTGGGTTTTTTGTTAAATGGCAAAAGCGAGTAAATACCATCCAAGTTTCGGAGTAAATTCAAAAGGGGTGGTAGGAAGCCATGGGAAGTAGTTTCATGGCGATTTTTGGGTTTTTAACGTATAACATGATTTCTAATTTTGAAAAAACTAATAGTTAAAACCCACCGTTTAAGATGACTTTCTATTTATACGGATAAAAAGTCGAAACGAAACCGTCCCAACTACACCTTTATTTTACTTGAGTACTAGTTGCAGAGTTCCACTGCATGTTATGTAATCACCACTCGACCCCACAAAAAAGATTCTATAGTTCAAAAAGTGACGCAGCAGAGAGACAGACTATGAGAGTAAGTGTCGTGTGTAGGGTGTTCATGTCCTCCATTCCTTTACGTCATCCGATGGTGGCCATGGAGGCTGGCCGAGGTGTTCCGATCGAGGCCTGCCTTGATTTAGTACAAAACCCAACAGTACGGCTACCATTCTCACACTGTCAGAGGAGCGAATAAAACGAACGACCCCGCTAACACGACTAACTGTCAAAGGGGCCCACGTATCATTAACAACTTTTTGCAACTACTCGGCAGGCCGCTGGTTTTTCTTTCTAAAATGATACTTAAAAAAATAGTAGTAAAAACAGGTTCACCTTAAACGAAAAACAAAACTCACACTTCTACCATGCTAACCGTAAACGAGAAGGCAAAACTCCCACCTCTACTACGCTCAAATTTAACAATAGAGCATTCACCGTGTATAGAATGTGTGGTATTACAAGGCGGTCGATAGACAACCTATGGTGCACCTAGGTTGTTGCTCATCACTTGCCACAAAAAACTGAGTTCGCGGTTGGTCACTGCACATATCACCTACCGCAAACTTACAAGTGATTTACCACGACCTAGATACGCAACATATCACCTACGTACCGCCGTACACCCGCCACATGACCTACCGTCAACCAGTTCGTGGCAAGTGATCGGCGGCAAAATTTAAGAAACAGTGGAGGGCCTTTTTTCTCTCTTTCTATCCCAGAACAGTGCCATTTTAGCGAGGACTCGACAGCTAGTCGCTCTGTTCCTGGCCTCGCTGCTACTACAGTCCAAGCCACCCCCACGCCATTAATTTCCCCAAAGCACAAATCACAACGCCCAGAGCAGCACGAAAATATTCCTTCCGCTCGGCCGCTCGAGCTCGGCTCACCACCGCCCCCGCATCTCAAGCTCACCACCTCACTTCCCACCCTGTGCTGCGCCGCCTCCCACTGGCGGCGAGATGCGGGGACAGATCCCTCCCGTCTCCCGCCTCCTCGTACTGGCGGTAGTGGCCGCGATGCTCGCCGCGGTGCTCCCGCCGCGCGCGGCTGCGGTGGACGTGGCGGCGGTGCTCGCGTCGTTCCCGGACCTCGCCGGCTTCGCGCGGCTGCTCGCATCCAGCCCGGTGGCCGGGGAGCTCGCCGGGCGGTCGTCGCTGACGCTGCTCACCGTGCCGAACGGCAAACTCCCACAGTCGCCGTCGGCGTTCGCGGCCGCGTCTGGGGCCGACCTCGCCGACGTGCTCCGCTACCATGTCCTGCTTGAGTACCTCGCCCCCGCCGACCTCCGCCGGCTCCCCGCCTCCGGGAAGCTGGTCACCACGCTGTTCCAGACCACCGGCCGCGCCCCCGCGGACCTCGGCGCCGTCAATGTCACCGCCGCCGGGTCCTCCCTGGCCGTCGTCCGCTCGCCGGCGCCGTTCCCAGGGTCGAGCGCCACCGTGCTTGGCGCCTTCGCCACCGTGCCGTATAACCTGAGTGTTCTTGCCGTGGACGGCCTCATCGTACCGTCCGGGTTCGACCTTGCGGCGTCCGAGTCCCGCCCCCCTGCCGCCGTCAACATTACCCGCGTCCTCGCCGACGCGCGCGCCTTCAACGTGGCCGCCTCCATGCTGGAGGCCTCCGGCGTGGCGGACGAGTTCGAGGCCGATGAGCGCGGGGCCGGCATCACGGTGTTCGCCCCGACCGACGATGCCTTCGCCGGCCTCCCCGCCGGCGACCGGCTCCAATCCCTCCCCGCCGACGGCAAGGCCGTCGTGCTCCGCTTCCACGTGCTCCACTCCTACTACCCCCTCGGCTCCCTCGAGTCCATCGTGAACCCCGTCCAGCCCACGCTCGCCACCGAGTTCAGCCAGGCTGGCCGCTTCACCCTCAACATCACCCGGGCCAACGGCTCCGTCACCATCGACACCGGCGTCGTGCAGGCGACCATCACCCGCACGGTGTTCGACCAGAACCCAGTCGCCGTCTTCGCCGTCTCCAAGGTGCTCCTCCCCAAGGAGATGTTTAGCAGGGGCGACTCCGCCATCGTCACGGCCGCCTCAGCGCCCCCGCCGGCCGCGACGCCACCGGAGGCGCCCGACGCCGCGCGGACACCGCCGACAAAGCTATCGTCGCCGCCCGCGCTGCGCGGCTGGGATGGGAACTACACGGCGTCGTCGTCGGCAGCGAAGGCAACGAAAGCAACAACAATCGGGTGGTGGTGTATAGCATTGGTGTATCTATTACTACTGCTGCTACCTCCGGTATGAGATCCGGTCGTTAGCTAGCCCATTAGCGTCCTTCTTGCGCTCAATTTTTGCCTTGCTTGTCTTTTTTTTCCCTTTTCATTTGGTTTTTTGTTAGAATCTGTACACTGGGAAGTGGGGAGAGGATTGAGCTGCAAAGCAGCAGCAATTTTTTTTCTCTTACTTGTTACTTCATGTTGGAAAAGGGAAATAATAGTACCATCATGTAAATATCCAAATCCAATCCATTCCTTTTGTTCCAAATCACAACCACACTCCTGCTGACTTCGGTTTCCATCTTGTGTGGATTTGCTGGGAATCAGAAAAGGGGAAGAGAGGGAGGCGGGGATACCGGGGGTGAGGGGAGACGAGGGTTCGGAGGGGTGGTACTGTAGTGGTGGCCAGATGGGTGACACAGTCTATCCTGACCCCGAAATAAATCGATCGTACCGTGCCGGCTTACGTTACTGGGAGATCGGTACTATGCTAGTTCGATCCGATAGGCCGGATCATTTAGTTCGTTAGGTCTGAAAATTAAAAAAAAAATAGAATTCAAAAAAATATATATATAGAAAAAAAAAAAAAATTATATTAAAAATATAATAAAAAGCTTTATTAATGTTCAAATGGTTGCCTCGTTAAAAACTTTACCAAATAAAAACTCAACATGAGAAAATCTTGTTAAAGGAAATAGAATACAACCTATAACCAAATAAAAAATCAAGTTGACCTACGAACTGTGCTGGCGTACTTCCAACATAGTGCCACCAGGATCGTGGCTCACCCCTGTACACGCATAGGTGGGTCCACCACCTTCCTCGGCCTATGGCAAGACGAAAGCTGGATCCCCGCCTCGTATTCTCGACGAACTGGTCCATGACCTCTCGTATCTCCTGCGCCGTCATGCTGAACCGCTCCCCGAGAATCATACGACGCATGGAGGTCGTCATGTCGTGCATCTCCCATTGTAAATTGACATGTACACATAATTAACAAGTTAAAAACCAAAAACTTGCGAAGCAAATAAGAAGTATGGACCGTCCAATATCACCACGCGGTGGAATGCAGAGTCCAGCTAGGTGGGGTATGTGTCGGTCGTCGAGGCCTCTTGTCATGGCGGGTCGGCCACGACCACGACCTTGACGCAACGAACCCTCGTCCGATTGGAGTACCACTCAATGTACCCCTCATACATCCCGGGATCATAGGTAGTGTCCTCCTGGACTATGTCCTCCAAGGCGTGGAGCCAGCCCACAACCTAAGGGAGCATCCTGTCAGCCGAGGAAGTCGTAGCAGGTAATCCCTTCCTAGTGTACCTGTGGAAGGCAAAAGATTATTTCGTAGGTATGTAAGGCAAATGCTACGACAGAAATAAAACGTGAACTTACCCATGGACGTTCGGCGGCAAGTGGCAACCGCTGCCCCCAGGAGACTGGGATCTCCTGTCGCAGACCGAATTGGCGCATTACCTGGTGCACGTGATACTCCTCCACGAAGACATCGGGCACCAAGCTCCTCCATGTGTACCAATACACGTGGTCTCGTGTGCACAGCTCGATAGGCCTCGAAGTACGCGCGCATACACCCTGTCAGAAGTGTACAATGTCCAGATTACGCGGTCATTCGTCAACTGATCGAACATCGTAACGTAGTCCAGGTAGGACACATGCATAGTGATCAAAGTGAATGTGACATGTGGAATAGAACAACAGAAACTTACACACAAGAAATAAAATTGTATTACCAAAAGGAATGGATGTTTAGAAAACTTACCCATCGGCGAAACCACACCACACCTATGGTCGGCTCGTCCACCTCGTTGTCGGCGGTGTACATGGCGGCGTTGTAGGCTCCTAGGTCCAACTGTGGTCGCCTAATTTGGAAACTCTCGAAGTGCCAAAGCTGAAGAAGCAACGGGCATCCGGAGAGGATGGAGCTATCCTGAACCCAGTGGGACAGGTTGCACAGGGTGCGGTATGTCGTGCACAGAACCGCCATGCCCCAGGCGTACAGCTGGATCGCCTCCACCTCCAAGTCTGCCAGCTCGCGTGCGTTGCGGATCATGTGGTTGTCGACCCTATCGCAGTGGGACCCTAGGAACAATACCCACCCAAACAACCACAACAAGTAGACCTCGAAGTACCTCCTCACTGTGTACTAGGGATGGCAATCGGGCGCGGCGGGTACGGGTAGTGCTCGCCCATACCCGTACCCGCGACCCCGAATTCCCCCCACGGGTATAC